>CM072339.1:7500-10007500 GCA_036874045.1 Cymodocea nodosa
AACATTAAGGGGAAGAGGATGTCAGTTTTCCGTTGGTCACCTTCTTTCTCACCTGGGATGGAAGCCACTTGGGCTCCAGTCTGGATACACCTTCCTCAGCTGCGTGCACACTTACATACGCCCGGAGCTATTAAATCCATTGCAAAACTTCTAGGGAAATACCTCTGTTCACATCGTGATGTCTGCAATTTTACACGCCCTGGTCTTACCGCCATCTGCGTTGAAATGGATCTTTCAAAAGCTCTTCCCCGCTCCATCGTCATCGACAATGGTGGAGAAATCATCAATCAAAAGGTCATATACCCGTTTGAACCAAAATTCTGTGAATTCTGCTGCAAAATCGGGCACACTACCCCAACATGCAGAAAGAAAGCTTTGTCTGACAGTACTGTTCCTACCAGTACCACAACTGTCATTAATCCACGCAAAGACCCGCTGGGCAATTCACAATGGCAAGTTATAAATCGAAAAAGCAAAAGGAAAAATAATCAAGAACAGCCGTCAGAAGCACTGGCAGAAGCGGTTTACACGCAAAAGGCACCAATGAACAGGGCTGGTGTGAACGCAAAAATCGCAAAAGAAAAAATCGGCAGGTCTGACAAAAGATCGGTTGAACTGGAGAATACTACGGTACAACCGAAAGAAAAAGTTGAAATCTCCGACGCTGTACTGACAGAATCACCAGTCGAACCGATAGGATCATCAGTCCAACCGAAGGAAAGACAGCTTATGGTGTCAGACCAGATCGGCAAGACCGCAATTCCTCCGGTGGAACCGAAAAACATACCTGACAATCCCACCGTCGGACAGAAAAATACAGAAATAAAAAAATCTGTCAACTTCAAGGACGCACAGTATGCTACGCCTGACAAAGCAGTCAACCTATCGACAGAAGAACCGATATGCATATCTGACAAAATCCTGGGGGAACCGGAAAATACAACAAGACAAAGAGGAAAAAGTTCGCCGGACTCACCTAGTTATCAAATCAACCTGCCAAATGAAACAGAACCGTCGGTTCAGCTGCAAGCCTTGACCGACTCAGAATGGAGACTGGTTACACGCAACAGGAAATCAAATAAAGTTGTCACTCCTTCCACAGAACTCGAGCAACCTTATGAACAGCTATCGGCGGAACACTTACCAGACAAGCATCCATTAACAGAACATATCTTATTAAATCAGAAAGATTCAGGCATTCTACGAAATCAAATGTCCTTAGAAATTTTAAAAGGAAAGCTGAAACACTTGTCAGAAGGACCCAACTCAGAAGACGACTCTTTTTCCTCAAGCAACCATCAATCTGACACAGAAGATACGATCTCACAGCAGGACTTTAGAATAACCAGATCAAAGAGACAAAGCATTCGTCTCCGACAGAAAAAAAGCAAGATTTCTAATGATGCTGTATCTTCCCACAGCAACAGCAGCATTTCTCAATAATTCTCTTTCCTCCTTCTTGATTTTATATGAATATATTATTTTGGAATTGCCGTGGGCTGATCAATCGATCAACCCAAATATATCTCAAAAATCTTATCAAAACTCAAAAATTAGAGGCAATATGCATATTAGAACATTTTATGAAGCCTGAAGATACTCAAAAATTTGCTGATAATATTAATTGGAATTATCATTATGGCAATTCCAAAATCTGCACTCTCTGGTCGGATAATCTTACTTTTCAGATTATAGATATACATCCTCAAGTTTGTACTTATAAAGTATCAAATGCCACTTACAAAGATTTATTTATTTCGGTTATTTATGCCTCTTGCAACCAATATACCAGACGTCAACTCTGGAATCAATTATTAGAGATTAATTCGATTGCAGATAAAGCAAGCTGGATTTTAGGGGGAGATTTCAATGTGGTCAGGCATATTGGAGAAACCAAAAATATTTTGTATAATCAACAATCAGCTATGCAGGATTTCAATGAATTTATTCATAACAATCTCCTCACGGAACCTTTTCATCACGGGAATCAATTATCTTGGTGCAATAACAGATCAGAATCTGATAGAAGGTATGCCAGACTAGATCGAATCTTAATAAATTCACAGATGGCAACACATATAGCAGAAGATATAATTTATGGGAATCGAGTAAACTCGGACCATGCATATATTATCCTTCAGAATACGAGCACTATCTCTTGGGGGCCAACCGCTTTTCGCTTCAAAAATATGTGGCTGACTTATGAAGATCTACCAAATATGATTCAAGCGGTATGGCATAGTCTCACATATCAGAATCCTATTACAAATTTTAGTGCAAAACTCAAGCTGCTCAAAGAAAAACTAAAGATTTGGAATGCAGATAGAGTGGGCAATATCTTTGTAGAAGAAAAGCAGATAATTAGAAAAATAAATTTTCTGGAACAGGACTTCCAACTCAATGGTAGCACCTCGGAGAAACTTTCCTGTCTTCACAATTATCAAGAAGACCTGCGAAAAAACAATTATCGGCAATCTCTATATTTTAGACAATCTACACACATTGATTGGTTGAAGGAAATGGATCGAAACACAAAATACTTTCATCAAATTATCAAAAGAAGAAGCACGAAGGACTGCTTCAAGAGTATGCTTAGATCAGATATGTCCAATCTTTCTTGTGATCAACTCAAAATCAAAGGAAAAAATTATTTCAACAATTTACTGACATCCCAACATACGCATATGATGGATAGTATGATCAGCAATATTCCCAATATTCTTAATCAGGAGGATAACAGAAAACTATGGGATATTCCCAACATCAATGAGATCAGAACAGTTGTATTTGATCTTCCCAATAACAAAGCTCCAGGTCCTGATGGCTTCACTGCAGAATTCTTCAAACACTTCTGGAATATTATTGGTAATGACTTTTGTCTAGCAGTTCAAAGTTTCTTTTCAGGATCTTCTCTGAATGATAAATGGAAATCTACTTTCATTACATTAATTCCAAAGAAGAAACAACCAGAGGAGTTTTCAGACTTTCGTCCTATTAGTCTTTGCAACATCTCTTATAAATGCATTGCCAAAATCTTAGCTAATCGGATATCGAAAATCATACCCAACATAATATCTAATACTCAAGCAGCATTTATTAAAGGCAGGAGTATTTTTGACAACATATCTCTTACTCAGGAGCTCATACAATATATAGACCAAGGCCATAGAGGGGGAAATCTTATGATTAAACTCGATATGGAAAAAGCTTTTGATAGAATGGAATGGTCAGCTATTTTTGACACACTTGCTGCCTTCGGATTTGACACTACTATTATTGATCTAATATCAAGATGTCTATCGTCGAATCCCACCTCAGTTCTTTTCAATGGAGCTAATTCTCAAGTATTTTATCTAACCCGAGGATTACGACAAGGTGACCCTCTTTCTCCTCTTCTCTTCATTATCACTGAAGAATTATTATCCAGGGCTCTCCTTAAAATGCAAATGGAGCAAAATTATGTCCCTTATAAATGCCAAGGAAGACATTGGAAAATATCTCACCTGCTTTTCGCTGATGATGCCATTCTTTTTCTCAATGGCCGCAAATCGATGTTAGACAAAGCTCTAACCATTTTGCAGCAATATGAAGCATCTACGGGTCAAAAAATCAACTACAATAAGAGTAACTTCTATGTCTCCAAAAAAAGTCCGGAGCACAGGAAGATTGTTTTCTCTACTATGATTGGATGTCCTCAAGGCAAATGGCCTTTCATCTACCTCGGCTGTCCAATTTTCAAAGGTCAATCTCGTATCAAATACTTCCAATATCTCATTGACAAAATTCAAAACAAAGTTGCAGGTTGGAAGGCTAAATTTCTTAGCCAAGGGGGAAGATTAATGCTTATTAAGCATGTGTTAAATTCTATTCCTATACACACTTTATCAGTTTTGCCCCTTCCATGTGGAATCGTTCAGAAGATCAACAATATTTGTGCTCGTTTTTTCTAGTCAGGAGATAGTAATCAGAAAAACTATCATTGGCTCAAATGGGAAAAAATCTCCACCCCAATTCCCGAAGGTGGGCTCGATATCATAAATTTAAAAGAGCAATTAGTAGCATTTCAACTAAAGCAAATACACAAGCTGATCAATAATAATGACATCTGGGTTGAAGCAATCAAGGCAATCTATGGCAGTATGGACCATATTTTTAATATCCACAGAGACAGCAACATAGGCAAAACATTGGGCAAAACGTGGCATAGATATTATCAAACTCTGCAGATTCCAAGATTTTCCGTCAAAGTGGCTTGGAATTCTATCAGAAATCATCTACACTGTAACAACAAACTATTGGGTTTTTGGAGTTCGGGAATACCTACAAAAATTTCTGTTTTTCTATGGAAACTCAAAAACAAATTTCTTCCAGTAGATGAAACCAGAAAAAAGATGGGACACCAATTACCATCCATATGCGGATTCTGCAGGAACGACACAGAAACTATCAATCATATCTTTTATAATTGCTCTTTCACTCAAGATGTTATCAAATGGCTTCGATTATTGACCACAGCAAATCCTATCCACAACTGGGAAATATGGAGCAGGCAGCAGCTATATTCAAGAAAAAAATCTTCTCGGAATCACTTTTATAAATATCTATCGGCATTCACTCTTTGGAGCTTGTGGAAACACAGATGTGAGATAATATTCGGCAATAAAAAGCCTAATATTACTACTATCGTATCCCAGATTATTTATTATATCAATAGTTTCAATATCCGAGAATGATTATGCAGATTTCAAGATCTACAAGATACAAATCACAACTTACGAGGAGATTATTTGCTCGTCGCATACAACAGTCATCGGAAGTATTACTCTCGAAGAACAGCTGTTCTGACACTTCTCTGTTCACACGGAAACTCGGTACACAGGGTAACCATGTTCACACGGGAAAGGCTCTTCGGAAGAACCACTCTGGCTTCGGTTTTCGAAGGCTAAACCGAATCTGCCCCGGTTACACCGAAACCTGTACACGGTCACACCGACCTTTTATCTTCTACCGAAAGTTCTCCAGTTGGACCAATCTCAGAATTCGGTCTCACCGACAAGCAACAGGCTTCGATTGCAGACAAGTCCCTGTTCACACCGAAATCAGGTATCGGTCGCTGACAAGTCTATGTTCACACCGAAACGGTATCGGTCACAGATAAGTCTCTGTTCACACTGAAATCAGGTATCGGTCGCTGACAAGTCTCTGTTCACACCGAAACCGTTTTCTCGAATGAAAAATCCTTGTTCCGGTATGACCGTCATTTCAACGGTTAAACCGGATCTGCACCGGTCGCATAAACAGACACGGTCTCACCGATTTATATTCTAAATTCTCGGTCTAACCATCTGCTTCTCGGTTGGACCGCCCAGTACATTCTCCGGTGGGACCGATCACAGTGCTCGACATTTCAGCTCTTCGGACGAACCACTCTGGCTTCGGTTTTCGAAGGCTAAACCGAGTCTGCCCCGGTTACACCGTAACCCGTACACGGTCACACCGACCTTTTATCTTCTACCGAAAGTTCTCCGGTTGGACCGATCTCAGCGTTCGGTCTCACCGACAAGCAACAGGCTTCGATTGCAGATAAGTCTCTGTTCACACCGAAATCAGGTATCGGTCGCTGACAACTCTGTTCACACCGAAACTGTTTCCTTGAATGAATGATCCTTGTTCCGGTATGACCGTCTTTTCAACGGTTAAACCGGATCTGCACCGGTCGCAAAAACAGACACGATTTCACCGATTTATATTTTAAATTCTCGGTCTAACCATTTCTCGGTTGGACCGCCCAGTGCATTCTCCGGTGGGACCGGTCACAGTGCTCGACAATTTCAACTCTCCTCGCACAGTTAAATATGTTTTCCGTCGACCGAAATTTTCGGTTAAGCCGAAAAGTATTTTCTGATATTTTTATATCTGATTTCACTCAATTTAATTTGAGTCTTGTAATGCCTTTTTTAGGCACACTCCTTTTTTTAGCAGGACTATCCCCTGATGAATGCAAAGGATAGATTTTATATAAAAAAAAAAAAAAAAACCCTAAACCCTAACCCTAAACCCTAAACCCTAAACCCTAACCCTAGGTGCATTTACACCTACTACCAGGCACTGACTCCTATAAGAACTCTGGAGTTAAGTGTGTTTGGGCGAGAGCAGAACCAGGATGGGTGACCACTTGGGAAGTTCTCGTGCAGTGCCTATGGGCAGTAGTGTTGACTTTGCTCAAGCATTGGCAAGCTGTAGCTGTGTGCATCACTTACTAAAGTGGGCCTAGCAAGGCCTCCTACAAGCTTTCGTCTCTTTAGATACTTCTGGTGTATACCACGCCATTTGAGTGTCTATTGAGACTCACATGTTATCACCTCCATGGATACTCTTGGTGTATACCAGGCTGTTTGAGTGTTCATGAAGGTTCACCTTCTATCACCTCTAAGGATACTCCTGATGTTCATCAGGATGTTTGAGTGTCTAAGGAGGACCTTGAAAAAAAAAAAAAAAAAAAAACCCTAAACCCTAAACCCAGGTGCATTTACACCTACTACCAGGCACTGACTCCTATAAGAACTCTGGAGTTAATTGTGTTTGGGCGGGTGCAGAACCAGGATGGGTGACCACTTGGGAAGTTCTCGTGCAGTGCCTATGGGCAGTAGTGTTGACTCTGCTCAAACATTGGCAAGCTGTAGCTGTGAGCATCACTTACCAAAGTGGGCCTAGCAAGGCCCCTTACAAGCTTTCGTCTCTTTAGATACTTCTGGTGTATACCACGCCATTTGAGTGTCTATTGAGACTCACATGTTATCACCTCCATGGATACTCCTGGTATATACCAGGCTGTTTGAGTGTTCATGAAGGTTCACCTTCTATCACCTCTAAGGATACTCCTGGTGTTCATCAGGCTGTTTGAGTGTCTAAGGAGGACCTTGAAAAAAAAAAAAAAAAAAAAACCCTTAACCCTAAACCCTAAACCCTAACCCTAACCCTAAACCTTAACCCTTAGTGTTATTCAATGGAGCACCATCACAAACTTTTTACCCTTCTAGAGGTCTTCGTCAAGGGGATCCACTTTCACCTTTCCTTTTTATTATTACTGAAGAATTGCTAAGTAGAGCATTACTCAAGCTCCAACAGGAATCAGACTATATCCCTTACAGATGCCAAAGCAGACATTGGCGTATTTCTCACTTGATGTTTGCAGATGACGCCCTTTTATTCCTAAATGGTAGAAAATCTATGCTTCAGAAAGTCATCGATATTCTCAAGAAATATGAAATGACTACTGGCCAAAAGATTAATTATGAAAAAAGCAACTTCTTAGTATCCAAGAAAAGTCCATCACACCGCATTGCATTCATTGAGGATATTCTTGGTTGTAAGCAAGGTGATTGGCCGTTTATATACTTAGGCTGCCCCATCTTCAAAGGACAACCGAGGATAAAATATTTTCAATATTTGATTGATAAGATTCAAAACAAAATGGCAGGTTGGAAGGCAAGATTTCTCAGTCAAGGAGGTAGACTTATGCTGATTAAACATGTTCTGAATTCCATACCTATACACACTCTAAGTGCCAATCCACTTCCTTTAGGCATTATCAACAGAATCAACTCAATTTGTGCTAAATTTTTCTGGTCGGGTGACAATACCAAAAAGAATTTTCATTGGCTTTCATGGGAAAGAATAGCTAGACCTATTACAGAAAATGGACTTGATATCAGAAATATAAGAGATCAGATTACTGCATTCAGATTGAAGCAAATCAAAAAAATATTGGAAAACTCTGGTATCTGGGCTCATGCTATAAATGCTATACATGGGTCGATGGATCAAATAGCAGAAGAACAAGGCAATAATATCAACAAAATGTTCAATAGCTGTTGGAGAAATCACAAACACTTATTTCAGGAATCTGGAGCTTTAAGCGGTCATAATTTCTCGATCAAAACAGCTTGGGAATTAGTGCGAGATCATCACCATCAAGACAATAAGCTAAAAGGCATGTGGTCATCGCAGATTCCCACTAAAATATCAGTTTTTCTTTGGAAACTCAACAGAAATATCATTCCAGTAGATGATATTAGAACGCAGGCTGGATATTATCTCCCTTCTAGGTGCAGCTTATACAACAACAACTCAGAAACATCCCAACATATTTTTTACGACTGCAGATTCGTCAAAGATTTGATACATCGGCTTAACAACATCCTAAATATTGACGGGATTACCAACTGGAAAGAATGGAGCAAACAAAAAATATTTTCTCGGAAAAAAGATCCTAGACTGAATATTCTAAAATACTTGACAACAACAACATTATGGTGCATCTGGATACACAGGTGCGATATTATCTTTCGTAACATGCAACCAAATATTTCTGTAGTAATCGAGAGAATATCGCATTTTTTCCAACTTTTCAAAGTTTCGGAAGAAATGAGAAGATAGCAGTTTACTGTTCTTAAAAAACAAAGATCGAGGAATACAGCCTGTCGCTTCTTCAGTCTGACAGCCGCTCGTCAGACGCTATCAGCAGCTTCGGCAGATGCACATGCAATAGTTAGAACATCCGGTTACACCGTTCACTTTACGGTCAAATCGACCCCAGTCTTGGTAAGAACAACCAATTTCGGTGACCTTCGGTTCAACCGAAACATTGTTTAGGTTCAAAAAAAAAAAAAAAAAAAAACCTACCTTTTACCAGCCCGGTTTGACCACTCTGTACACGGTTAAACCGAAAGTTTCTCCGGTCGGACCGAGCTCAGAGTTCGGCCTCACCGTTGAGCAACAGGAGATCTGACAACTTCTCCGGTCGAACCGAGCTCAGAGTTCGGCCTCACCGTTGAGCAACAGGCGATCTGACAACTTTACTAAAGTCTCTGTTCACACCGAGAAACAGGTATCGGCCGCTGCTCTGTTCACACCGAAACCTCTTTTCTTGATTGGATATACCGGTTTGACCGTTTTTTCAACGGCCAAACCGGAGCTGCTCCGGTCACACCTGAATCTGACACGGTCTCACCGATTCTGCTACTCGGTCGGACCGCGCACAAGGTTTAACCGGAAAGTCTCTGGTGGGACCGGTCTCAGAACTCGGTCTAACCGACATCTTCTCCGGTTAAAACTGTTTTCGATGACCGAAATTTTTCGGTTCAATTTTCTGACATTATTTAATTCTGTTTTCACTCAAATTATATTTGAGTCTTGTTATGCCTTTTATAGGCACACTCCTTTTTTTAGCAGGACTATCCCCTGATGAATGCAAAGGATAGACATTATATAAAAAAAAAAAAAAAAAAAAAACCCTAACCCTAAACCCTAAACTCAGGTGCATTTACACCTACTACCAGGCACTGACTCCTATAAGAACTCTGGAGTTAAGTGTGTTTGGGCGAGAGCAGAACCAAGATGGGTGACCACTTGGGAAGTTCTCGTGCAGTGCCTATGGGTAGTAGTGTTGACTCTGCTCAAGCATTGGCAAGCTGTAGCTGTGTGCATCACTTACTAAAGTGGGCCTAGCAAGGCCCCCTACAAGCTTTCGTCTCTTTAGATACTTCTGGTGTATACCACGCCATTTGAGTGTCTATTGAGACTCACATGTTATCACCTCCATGGATACTCCTGGTGTATACCAGGCTGTTTGAGTGTTCATGAAGGTTCACCTTCTATCACCTCTAAGGATACTCCTGGTGTTCATCAGGCTGTTTGAGTGTCTAAGGAGGACCTTGAAAAAAAAAAAAACCCTAAACCCTAAAACCCTAAACCATTCCTCACCTCCACTTTCTCTCTCTAGGTGATTTTCATCCTTTCCTCTACTCTTCCCTCTCTCATGGCGGATTCACCATAAGTGCAACTTGGAGAACCTCCTCCTTTTGTTGATCCTCAAGCTTGGCAGAAAAATGCTCCACGTGCTTCTTTTGCAGCCACTATTAAGGAACATTTTGTTCCTCCAACTTTCTCGGATCTCCGAGTTCGTGAACCCATCATTGTAGATGGACAACAATAGATTTCTTTCAATATGGAGGAGATATCTACAATGGCAGCCCCATTTCATTATACCTTGGTGGGACGATTAGCTGGTCAACGTCTCGATCTACATTCTATTCTAGAGGGTATTAAAGCTACTTTCAACGTTTCTGAAGGGATTTTTCCCACTGCACTTGACTCTAGGTATGTTCTATTACGTTTTCAGCATCAACATATTTTCTTACAAGCTTTAGTTAAAGAAAACTGGAACATTAAGGGGAAGAGGATGTCAGTTTTTCGTTGGTCACCTTCTTTCTCACCTGGGATGGAAGCCACTTGGGCTCCAATTTGGGTCCACCTTCCTCAGTTGCGTGCACACTTACACACGCCTAGAGCTATTAAATCTATTGCAAAACTTCTAGGGAAATACCTCTGCTCGCATCGAGATGTTTGCAATTTTACACGCCCCAGTCTTACCGCCATCTACGTTGAAATGGATCTTTCTAAAACCCTTCCTCGCTCCATCGTCATCGATAATGGTGGAGAAATTATCAATCAAAAGGTCATATACCCGTTTGAACCAAAATTCTGTGAATTTTGCTGTAAAATTGGGCACACTACCCAAATATGCAGAAAGAAAGCTATGTCTGACACTACTACACTTGTCATTATCGCACCTGCCACTATTCCACACAAAGACCCGCTGGGCAATTCTCAACGGCAAATTGTCACTCGGAAAAATAAAAAGAAAAATAATCAGGAACAGCTGTTGGACACACTTGCAGAAGCGGCTTACATGCAGAAGGCAACAACGACAAACATGGCTGGTGTGAATGCAAAGCTAGCAAATAAAAAAGATGGCAGGTCTGACAAAAGATCGGTTGAACCGGAAAATGCTACGGTACAACCGAAAGAAAAAGCTGACACCTTCAACGTTGAACCGATAGGATCACCGGTCCAACCGAAGGAAAGGCTGCTTGCGGTGTCAGACCAGAATGGTAAGACCGCAATTCCTTCGGTTGAACCGACAAACATATCTGACAATCCTACCGTCGGACAGAAAAATAAGAAGGAAAAAAAATCTGTCAACTTCCAGGACGCATAGCCTGCTACGTCTGACAAAGCTGTCAGCCTCCCGGTCGAATCAATATGCATTTCTGACAAAATCCCGTTGGAACCGGAAAATATTACACGATAAAGAGGAGAAAGTTCACCGGCCTCACCGAGTTTTCAAATCAACCTGCCAAATGAAACAGAAACTTCGGTACAGCTTCAGGCTTTGACCGATTCAAAATGGAGATTGGTTACACGCAACAGAAAATTAAAAAAAGCTGTCACTCCTTCCACAAAACTTGAGTAGCCTTATGAACAGATCTCTGCGGAACGCTTACTAGATAAGCATCCATTGACAGAACATATCTTATTGAATCAGAAAGATACCAGCATTACACGAAATCAAATTTCCCTAGAAATTTTACAAGGAAAGTTAAAACATTTGTCAGAAGGATCCTGCTCAGAAGACGAATCCCTTTCCTCAAGCAACCACCAATCTGACACAGAAGAAACTATCTCACAACAGGACTTCAGAGTAACTAGATCAAAGAGACAAAGCATTCGTCTAAGATAGAAAAAAAGCAAGATTTCTAATGATGCCGAATCTTCCCGCAGTATCAGCAGCAATTCTCAATAATTCTCTCTCTTCCTACTTGATTTTTCTATGAATATATTATTCTGGAATTGTCGTGGGCTGATCAATCGATCAACCCAAATACATCTCAAAAATCTTATCAAAACTTAAAAATTAGAGGCAATATGCATATTAGAACATTTTATGAAGCTTGAAGATACTCAAAAATTTGCTGATAATATCAATTGGAATTATCATTATGGCAATTCCAAAATCTGCACTCTCTAGTCGGATAATCTTACTTTTCATATTGAAGATATGCATCCTCAAGTTTGTACTTATAAAGTATTAAATGCCCCTTATTAGGATTTATTTATTTCGTTTATTTATGCCTCTTGCAACCAATATACCAGACGTCAACTCTAGAATCAGTTATCAGAGATTAATTCGATTGCAGATAAATCAAGCTGGATTTTAGGGGGAGATTTTAATGTGGTTAGGCATATTGGAGAAACTAAAAATATTCTTCATAATCAACAATCAGCTATACAGGCCTTGCATTGATAATATGGATATATTATTTTGGAATTGCTGAGGGTTGGTAAATAAATCAACCCAAAATTTCGTCAAAAATCTTATAGAGAAGCATAAATTACAAACTATATTCATCCAGGAACACTTTATGTCTGAAGATGATGCCCAACAATTTGCAGATAATATTAATTGGAATCATCACTATTGTCTGATAATCTACATATTCAACATTGGGAGTCATACCCGCAAGCCATCACCTACAAGGTTTCAAAATCGTCTTATCAAGATCTTCTTGTTTCGGTGGCTTATGCTTCATGCAATTAGACTATCTGTAGAAATCTCTGAGATTATTTAACGGATCTGAATATAAGAACTACACATGGCTCGTGGATGATTGGGGGAGATTTCAATGTTACTAGGCATAAAGATGAAGTTCAAAATATTATTCACATCCATCAGTCAGCAAGACAGGAGTTTAATGATTTCATAAATCAAAACCAACTCATAGAGCCTGCTCATTTTGGAGATTCGTTTTCCTGGTGCAACAATAGAACTGGTAATAACAGAAAATTAGCAAGGTTAGACCGCATTTTGCTGTATATCTCTCTATTTGAACAATTCAAAGATGAGATTATTTATGGAGAACAGATTTGCTCAGATCATGCTTATATCCGGATACAAAACAAAAACATCAGAGGTTGGGGCCCAAGATCTTTCAAATTTAAAAATTTCTAGTTAACTTATGAAGATATAAATCATATTGTCAGAAATGTTTGGAGTAGTGCAAAATTCCAGAATCAAATCACAAACTTCAGTGCTAAGCTTAAGATTTTAAAGAAAGTTCTCACTAGTTGCAATAGAAATAAAGTGGGAAATATTTTTTCTGAGGAACAGAATATATTGGAACAAATTCATTCTTTAGAATAGAATTTTCAAAAAGAGCCTGAGACTTGCACACTAGAGAAAAACTCTATGGTTATCAATCTCAAAGAAAAGCTTATAAAGAATACAGCTCGACAATCAAGTTTCTTGAAATAAAGTTCTCACATTAATTGGTTATCAGAAATGGACAGAAATACAAGATTCTTCCATCAACTTATCAAATGGAGAAACTCGAAGGATCATTTCAAAAGTTTGCATACAAGCAGTGAAGATGAAGATCAAATTAAAAAGAGAGGTAAAGACTATTTTTCAGAATTATTACATTCTCAACAAGTTACTGAGGATCAGAGTCTGTTTGATAATATATCGAGAGTTTTAAATGAAAGTCACAATAAGTGCTTATAGGAAATTCCTACTATTGCTGAAATAAAAGATGTCTTAGCCTCTCTCCCCAATAATAAAGCACCCGGGCCAGATGGTTTTACAGTAGAATTCTATATGAAATTTTGGGAGGTAATTGGTACAGATTTCTGTGTTGCTGTACAATACTTTTTCATAGGTGCAAGACTTAACAATAAATGGAAAGCCACATTTATTGCTTTGATTCCCAAAAGAAAGCAACCAGGAAATTTTGCAGATTTTAGGACTATCAACTTATGTAATATCTTTTATAAGATAATAGCCAAAATTATTGCTAATAGAATCTCCAAAGTGATTACACTTATGATATCTCCCACTCAAGCAGCTTTTATTAAGGAAAGAAGTATTCATGATAACATTTTCTTAGCACAAGAATTGATTCAATATATTGATCAAGGCCATCGGGGAGGTAATCTCATTGTCAAATTAAATATGGAAAAAGCTTTTGATAGAATGAACTGGACGGTTATTTTTCATACCCTTAAAGTTTTCGGTTTTGACTCCAAAATCATCAACATCATCTCAAACTGCATCTCTGACAATCCTACATCAGTGTTATTCAATGGAGCACCCTCACAATTTTTTTACCCTTCTAGAGGTCTCCGTCAAGGGGATCCACTTTCACCTTTCCTTTTTATCATAATTGAAGAATTGCTGGGTAGAGCGCTCCTCAAGCTCCAACAAGAATCAGATTATGTTCCTTATAAATGTCAAGGCAGACATTGGCGTATTTCTCACTTGCTCTTTGTAGATGATGCCCTTTTATTCCTAAATGGTAGGAAATCTATGCTTCAAAAAGTCATTGATATCCTCAAGAAATATGAAATGACTACAGGCCAAAAGATAAATTATGAAAAAAGCAACTTCTTTGTATCAAAGAAAAGTCCAGCACATCGCATTGCATTCATAAAGGACACTCTTGGTTGCAAGCAAAGTGATTGGCCTTTCATTTACTTAGGTTGTCCTATCTTCAAAGGACAACCTAGGCTAAAATATTTTCAATATCTGATTGACAATATTCAAAATAAAATGGCAGGCTAGAAGGCAAGATTTCTCAGTCAAGGTGGTAGACTAATGCTGATAAAGTATGTTCTGAATTCCATACCTATACACACTCTAAGTACCATTCCACTTCCATTGGGCATTATCAACAGAATCAATTCCATTTGTGCTAAATTTTTCTAGTCTAGCGACAATACCAAAAAGAATTTTCATTGGCTTTCATGGAGAAAAATAGCTAGACCTATTACAGAGAATGGACTTAATATCAGAAATACGAGAGATCAGATTACCGCTTTCAGATTGAAGCAAATCAAAAAAATACTGGATAACTCAGGTATCTAGGCTCAAGCCATAAATGCTATCCACGGGTCGATGGATCAAATAGTAGAAGGACACAACAATAATATAAATAAAATGTTCAATAGCTGTTGGAGTAATTATAAACACTTATTTTAGGAATCTAGAGCTTTATTCGGACATAAGTTCTCAATCAAAATTGCTTGGGACTTAGTGCGAGTTCATCACCATCAAGATAACAAGCTTCAAGGCATGTGGTCTACATAGATTCCCATAAAAATTTCAGTTTTCCTGTGGAAATTAAACAGAAATATCATTCCAGTGGATGATATTCAGACTCAAGTTGGATATTATCTCCCGTCTATGTACAGCTTCTGCAGCAATTATTCAGAAACATCCCATCATATTTTTTACGATTTCAGGTTTATCAAGGAGTTGGTAAACCGACTCAACAATATCCTAAATATTGACGGGATTACCAACTGGAAAGAATGGAGCAAGCAAAAAAAATTTTCTTGAAAAAAATCCCCTCAGTTGAATATTCTTAAATATTTAACAGCAACTACATTATGGTGTATTTGGATCCACAGGTGTGATATTATTTTTTGCAACATTCAACCAAACATTTTTGCGGTAATCGGGAGGATATCTCATTTTATTCAACTTTTTAAAGTATCAGAAGAAATTAGCAGATAGTAGTTCACAGTTCTCAGAGATGAAATAACAAAAATTGAGGAATACGCCTCCATCATGCCCAAGCAAGTCAGCAGTCCTCAAGTCTGACAGTCGCATGTCAGACGCTAGCCGTACAACGGTCCCTTTAGCAGACGCACCTGACCTATGTCAGAAGTTTCGGTCGAACTGATTTTGATAAAGGCTAAACCGATTCTCTAACCGGTCAAATCGATCCTAGGATCGGTTACGCCGTCAGTCTGCAACAGAAATTTGTGTCCTCCGGTCTAACCGTAAAGTTTTCGGTTACACCGAAGTCTCTTCGATTCAACCACTCTACAGATACGGTTGAACCGAAATCAGCTTTATACCTTTTTTCTCGGTAAAATCGCTTTCCGACGGTTCAACCTGAGCCGGTCTGACCGGTCAGGCTCTTCAGTCAGACCGTTTCCTTTTTTCGGTCTTACCGATACTTAGGATCGGTTTCACCGAAAAGTCATCAATCTCTTCATAATCAGTTAGACCGTTTTTGAAATTCCAGCTAGACCGATTTTTTTCTCGGTCAAACCAATTTTCAAGGCTTTTCCTTTTTGCATCTTTTTGAGAATTGTATCTTTATTTCAAACCAAATTTTATTTGGTTTAAAAAAAAAAAAACCCTAAACCCTAAACCCTAAATTTATTCAACATAAAGTTCAGAAAATCAATCTTATTTTCAGATTCATCTAGCATTTTCTTAGTGTTCTTTCCTTCTATTTTTACTTTCTTATATTTTCTAGTCAGTTTATTGTATTCAATAAGTAATCCATCAAAATTATCAAAACTAGCATTTTGATCAGAGGATACCCTACTGGATTTTGCCATGAAGCATACATTTGCTAGATTTTCTTCTGAATCTGATGTTGATGAGGATTCATTATTTGATGTTGAATCCTTTGTTTCTTCACTTTGTGAAGCTGAAGAGTCATCCCATGTCACTTTAAATGCCCTTCTCTTTCTGAATTTCTTACTCCTGAAATTCCTCCTCGAATTCTTCTTATCTTTATTGAGAGGATAATTAGTTTGAAAGTGACCTGGTCTGTTGCACTTATATCATATGATTTTGTCTTTCGTGAATGACTTCTTCTCCATATCTTCAAATGTCTTTGTTGACATGAGGTTCTTGTATTTCTTCAATAGATTTCTAAATTTTTTGGTCAATAACAGTAAATCATCATCAGAATCACTAATGACTTCTAAGACTTTATCAACCTCAAAAGCTAGATCCCTTCTAGGATTTTTTCCTTTTGGATCTAAATATTGTACTTCATAGGTTGTCAGATTTCCTATGAGATCATCGAGAGTATATGTATTTAAATCTTTGGACTCTTCAATAGATGTTGTCTTTTGAGCCCAAATTTTAGTTAAAGATCTAAGGATCTTTCTTACCAAGTCTTTTTCCTCGAATTTCTTGCCTAAAGATTTTAATGAATTTACAATCTCAAGAAAACGAGAAAACATATCAAAGATAGATTCATTTTCGTGCATTTTAAAAAGCTCATATTTATGTACTGACATATTAATCTTAGATTCCTTGACCTGGTTAGTACCTTCGTTGGTAACTTCTAATGCATGTCATATCTCATATGCAGTTTGGTATGCAGAAACTTTGTTAAATTGATCATGAGATAAAACACAAAACAATATATTTAAACCTTTAGCATTCAGTGTCATTCACTCCTTTTCATCAAAAGTCCAAGTATCATATGGAGTCGTAACTAACACTATAGGATTGCTAATTATATGCCATAGTTTGAAATCAATTGACTAAAAGAATACTTTCATCCTATATCTCCAATAGCCATAATTGCTACCTTCGAACATAGGAGGATGATTAGTGGTCTATCTTTCAGTCATAACTAAGATTTCAATATTATCCATTTTAAATAGATGATCCGAAGTAAATGACAGGAAAAACTGATTCCTAAATAGAGAATGAAAACTTTTTTGGATGCTTTGATACTAGATGTAATAGAGTGTAGGCAATCTGACACACAATAAAAGAAAAACTGCTATGATACTAGTTATAGGATCGTTGTATCACAAGAGGGGAGGTGAATTGTGTCTTTAGTAATTAAATTACCAGCAGATAAAACAAGAGCACAAAACACTCGTAAATGAAATTCTATTCTTTATAAACTTTAAAGATAGAATTTACAATATCTTTTCAGTTCAATTCCCTTCTTGACGGTTTTGATACAGTAAAGTCTGATATACAATTCAAATAGAAAAATGAAGTTCTTATTCAAAACTAATTTTGAATTGTATAAAACCTAATCTTTATGCATGTAGCTCCTTTTCTTCTTTTTGCTCAACTTCTATATCTCTTCTTCTCTAGTTGTCGAATTTCCATACTTCTTGCGTTTGTAGTTGCTTTTCTGAAATTGCTTGGAATTTTGAACTTCTTCTGATGTTGGAGAACTTTTCTAAATATGAATATTCAAACTTAACTTTTCAGTTAGGGATCTAGATTGAATATTTAGACTTAGTTTTTGAGATTGGGATCCTCTATTTGTAATGTAGCTCGTACTCTCTATTAGTAGTCGAACTCTGTCGTCTTTCACGTTCAGCATGTTTATCTACTTGATCCACAATCCATAATCCATAATCCACATACTAATTTTTTCTTTAATCCAAATTATTATCTATTTGAATTTCCACTTTCTCCACTATCATTTTGAATTCCACGATCTCCACTCATAGATTCACTGAAACTTTATCTTCCTAGAGTTTTATAGAATATCTTCTAACTCTTCGATTTAGTCGAACACTTATCCTTTAAGTCCTGTAAAAACTCAAATACTTATCTGTAACTCTTTGAGTTTTTGCACCTGCAAAATACGTGACTAAACATAGAAAACTTATCTATTCGTTAGTCAGTTTATAAAACTTAAAGACTTATCTATCCGTGCGTATAAAAACTCGAACAGTTATCTAACTATTCGATTTTCATTACCGAACGCACATGAAAAACACGTGACAATTTAAAACATTAAAAACACACGTGCAGATAACTTAACTATACGAGTTTTTAACATAACTATTCAACAAAAATGAAACGTTAACTATCTGAAAGTTTAACTATCCGAAAATCTTACTATTCGAAAACTTTAACTATTCGAAAGCTTAATTATCCGAAAGTTAACTATCTGAAATAAAAAATGAAACTTTTCGATAATCTGTTAACATTTAATTTATGTGATAATTATACTTACAGAATATTATTTAGACTTATTTTAAAAACATTAATAAAACATACATCATCAAAACAAAATTCCTAACAAACCCCAACAAGTTGGGAATCTTTGTGAGACAAAGTGTGTGATACTTGGAAAAAATCTATCATGTTGGGGCCTAGCAAGGCCTCCTACAAGCTTTCGCCTCCTTGAATACTCCTAGTGTATACTAGGTCGCTTGAGTGTCCATTGAGACTCACATGTTATCACTTCCATAGATACTCTTAGTGTATACCAGGTTGTTTGAGTGTCCATGAATGTTCACCTTCTCTCACCTCTAAAGATACTCCTAGTGTTCACTAGGTTGTTTGAGTGTCTAAGGAGGATCACAAAAAAAAAAAACCCTAAACCCTAAACAAACTAAAATCCTAAACCCTAAATAAATCAAAACCCTAAACCCTAAATAAGCCAAAACCTTAAACCTTAAACAAACTGAAACCCTAAACCCTAACCCTAAATCTTAAACCCTAAACAAATTGAAACCTTAAACCACCAAGAATATTCATGACCCTTGGTAGGAAGTTCAACCAGATAACAACAGTTAATGAAGTTATTAAACTCCTCTTGAACTCCCCCTCTTATAAGAGGGGAAGAGGACTTAGATTGAAGTCTCCCCTAATAACCCAACTAGAGCTCCCTAATTTGGCCTTGATTTGACAAAGGTGGTTCCAAAGACAACATCTTAAGGAATGGTCACAAGCAGTATAAATGAAAGATAGATATATAAGATCATCCATGTGAACCGTGCTCGTAACTCAGACATCTTGATCGTGAACAATCCAATCAGACAGATGGAGGTGATCTTACCAAAAAATCCAAATTTTCTTATTATTAGTAAACACATGGTCAAATTTAAGGTGAATCTCAATCGACTTGGTAGATAGGGCTACTTAGGGTACCCCTAACTAGTTGAAAATCTCTTTGGGATAAAGTACACGATACTTGGAGAAATCTACCATGTTGAGGCCTAGTAATACCTCCTACAAGCTTTTGCCTCCTTGGATGCTCTTAGTATATACCAGGCTGTTTGAGTGTCCATTGAGACTCACATAATCACCTCCATGGATACTCCTAAAGGATAAAAAAAGAGAGAGGTATCTTATTAAAAAAGAAGAAAAAAACCCTAACCCTAAACCCTAACGCTAAACCTAATGATTAGATAGATAATTAGTTCATATAAACTCGCTAGTCAATTTCAGCAAATATTTAGCACAATTTAGCATGCCATAAAGACTAGAAGAAGTTAATTGATGGTAAATATTTAGCATGCTTACCACACTTGTCAATTTCACCGAGCATCAGAGAATATCCTATCCTAGTCTTTAAGCACAATTTATTTATGTTTATATGAACTAAGCACCTACATCCAAGTTAATATTATGTAAAGTATCTATAGATTCTATACCTATAGGCAATGGGCGACTGCGAGTGACAGTAGGCAACTGCAAGCACACTAGTGACAGTGACAAGTGGGCGACCAAGTGAGTGTGAGCACACGAGCAACAACAACAAGTGAGTGACTAGGTGAGTGAGCGACTAGGAGTGGCAAGTGGGTGACCATGCGAGCAGGCGACTACGAGTGACAAGTAGGTGACCAACTGGCGAGTGTAGTATGCAAGCGACAACGGTAAGCGAGCAACTAGGCAAGCGGTGAACTACAAGCAAGTGAGCCATAACAGGAGCAAGCAAGTTGGAGTAGGCGATTGCAAGCACAAAAATGCAAGTGGGAGTGTGAGCAAGTGAGCGAGAGCAGGTGATTACGAGTGACAATGGGCGAGTGCGAGCACGTGAACGACAATAGCAAGCGAGTGACTAGGCAAGTGGGCGACTACAAGGATGTGAGTAGCAACAGGAGCAAAGAAGTGGAAACAAGTTGCGGGCGAGTACAAGAGCGACAATGGCAGCTACCGAGCAAGTAAGCAAGTAAGCATAGGAAGATTCCTAGGTTTCGAGAGTAGGCAAGCACATGTAGAGAACAATAATGATTTTACAAGTGTAAAGGTTAGAAATGAACAAATAAAAATAAATATCTGTCATTTTATATCACCAAAAATTATGTACATTCTTTTCCATTGAATCTGACCTAAGTGCACTAAACCCCCCTTACATCATTCTTTTTCCTTTCTTTGAAGTATCGTCTTTTTCCTTTCTTTGAAGTATCGTCGTGTTTCAGGAGAAAGGCCAGAGGTCATCGTTCTGCTTTCTTTCTCGTGCCAAAAGAAAAGCTCCTCGTCAAGGTCAGGCGTACGCGTGGAAGGTGATTTGACCATGGTAGTTGCGGTGCGATCGGTGGTTGGCGAGGAATCCCAATTGACCGCCGCGGAGGAACGTCTTCTCCACTCTCCGGAGACCGTTAGCCGCCAGATCCCCAAACCCGAGGTACGTAAGTAGGTGATGTGTGTGAATCTGTTGTTTTCTCCTTCCCATGTCGGATAATTCGATCGAAAATACAAGGTAAACACCAAACGTCAACAGGTTGGCCTGGTCATAGGCAAGATTTATCCCGATCTGGACCGAGCTTCCATCTACACTCTCGTCCCCACCCCTTCGCCCACTGACGCTGGACTACCGGCATGCGACTTCATCTCCGCTACTGCTGACCGTAGCAACGACGACAGCCGCAAGAAGAAGAAGGTTTCCGCATCAGCGGCAACACCTCCTCCTTCCCTCCTCATCGACACCGAGTGGGTCGCCGAACATGCCCGGCAAGTCTCAAGGATGCTCCTCGGGGGCATGGACGTCGTTGGCATCTACGTCTGGGCATCTGAAGCCTCTTTGAAGGCTTCCACTCCCTTGTTGTGCCAGACTATCAAAGCTGTGGCACACGCAGCCAAGCCATTTCTTCACGACCAACGACTTCTCCTCAATCTCTCTTATAGCCCTATAAGGTTGCTTATTTCTTCATTTCTCATCACTTTTGCAGTACCATCCCTAACGCAACGTCACTCTCCGATGATTACTGATGTATTCTGTCTTTGCTCGCTAGGTGGACCTGCCGAATTTGCTCATTGACTTCTACCGGTAGAACGTCTGATCTACGGCCTTGTGATTTCAAGATGGGAAAATTGTTAGTTTCTCTTCAACGTTTTACATGCACTTACAACTTTCAGATAAGGTAATGTTCGTATCATGGAACATCTTCTGCATCGATTGTGCTTTCGCTATATCACTTGTTTATTTATGGCTTAGAATGATTCTTGAGTATATTGTGTCTTCAGGATCATATTATACACCATTCATACCTTTTAAGGCACCCTGGCCATAAAAATATTATATAATTTTTTTTAAAATATATAATATATATATTTGATAATAATTTATGTATAAGTTATCTGGGAAGCTCAATATTCAAGGGGCAGACTGTTGAGTTTTGTGTGGAGACTGTAGGGCAGTTATCTAAAGGTCAGAGAGTTCTAAATTGAAGTTGCCAAGAACATCGGAAAGTAAATCATTTAGCAACTAGAGAAACTCATACAGTTAACTTACAAGTTGGTAAGTTAACGTGAAAAAGTTGTAGAGTTATTGCTAACTCTATGAGTTTTGGTCACATGGAAGTTAAGTTTGCATGCGAAACTTTTCAATGAGTTAGCAGTTAAATAACTGAGATTTAGTAAGTTAACTAGTCAAACCTCTGAAGAGTGACATGCACAGGGAGCAGACAAACTGTTTAACTGGCCAAACGACCAAGGATCTCAGACAGTAAATGATTAACTATCGAAATGTGTGTGTGGATTTCGAGAGCTACTTTGACTCTTGTCCACTTGAATGCGTGTCTTAATGTAAACACTATAAATAGATGTTTAGTAGCTGTAATCAATATGCAGATATTTTGTAAGTGCATGTTTATAGCCCAGAATGTGACAATAGTGAGAATATTAGTGATTCCTTGTGTTTGTAGATGTAGGTTTTGCCGAACTACATAAATTTCTAGTGTCCTCTTTCTTGTTTGTGTTTTACTTAATCTTGTGTGTGCTTCTTCTCGTCCTCCCAAAGAGGTCTTGTTGTACTTAACATCATTCAATACATGTTCAATTGTTGTGTTTTTCCAACAATTTGGTATCAGAGTAGTAGGTTGAAGACATGTGGTGCTGTTGTTGAAGAAACTATAGAAAGAGTGAAAGTTATGATAGAAGACAACAAAGTAAAGATTGACAAGTTTAGTGCAAAAGACTTTGGTTTTTGGTGTCTGCATCCTAAGGTTGTTGGGGATTGGGGTCGATGTGTCACTTTTATAGCAAATGTGGGGAGATGACTTGAGTGCTGAGGGAGAGGAATGGAGCTACGAATGCTTTTGCAAAGGTGGGACTTGAAGGAGGGAAACAGGTATGGTTGGTGGAGAAGGAATGTCCTAGGAAATACCAACAAGTTTTATTGCTGGATGGATGGGGAATTTTGGTGTGGTGAGAAGACAAAAAAGGTATTTGATGCATGTGAAAATGGTTCAATGCAGATGCCTAGAGTATTTGGCAGGTACTATGTATTGGTCTACATGTGCAACCTTATGCATGAATATTAGAAATTGGTCCTACCAGTGGTGTGTGAGTGGATTCTATCTTTGGTACAATCAAAATTTTCTGGTGCTACCATCAGATGATGGAATTTACGGATTGGTGAAAAGGTTTTTCTTTGGTCTGAAATCTCAATGGTATCAGAAGTCAGAGGTGGTGCTGACATAGATGTAGAAGTTGGCAGGAAGTTTTTATGGTCACACCAGAGTTTTTTCAGTGCAGTTGATGTCAAAAGGTCTCCAAGACTTTGTGGTCACACCGGATATTTCCGATTCGATTGGGGTCGTATTAGGGTATGGTTCAAAATTTTTCAGTCTGCCGTCTCCGTCTTGTCAGAGGCTGTAGGTGTTTATCGAAAAGTCATTGGGTCAATTGGACTGTTGTCAAAGGGAGGTTTGATCTGACCATGTTCGAATTCAGTCATATTGGTGGATACCATTAGGTCCAGATATTGTGCTACCAAACTTTGGCAATTTTGCTGTTAGGAGTGCAAAAGTTGACAAGTAGTTCTTGCGGTCACACCAGGGTTTGTTTGATGTAATTGAGATTTGGATGAATGGAGGTTTGTGAATTTTTCCAAGGGATTTGCTTTGTTAGCTGCTATTGGCTTTTCTTTGGTTTTTCTTTGACATTTTTTGTGCGTATCAGATTTAGTTCCTTGGATGAATCAGAACTGCACCTTGATGTACATGTATATTCAGAATTTTTGCAGTCACCTAACCACTTGATGAATAATACTGATTAGGATTTCTATAAAAATAAAAAAACTCTATTATTTCCCAAATAACATTCAAATTCAAAAGTAATCCCAATATAAGATGTAGTAATTATATGTATAACATCAAACTGATATGTATATTTCCTTAACATATATAATTATATATTTCAATAATTATGTATATTTTAATAATATTCAATAAAAAATTATTTTAATTTTTTTCAAAGAAAAATATTTAGAACCATTCAAAAAATATATTTTATCAACTGGATCCAACAAAAGATCGAGTCAATTAAAGACAAGGCAATGCAAGAAGGTAGGGGATGGTCAATTCACACCTTTGCACCTAGGCACACACCTTGAAAAGCTTGACACTGCTACTTCATGGAACATAACACTTGACCACAAGAAATATTCTTTTTCAAACTCTTTTTGAGTTCAGCACAATCAATTTAATTGCCTTGACAATTTCAATACATGTGCAGATTACCCATCTTTCATGAATCACCAAAAGTACGGGCATTCAAGGATGTAATTCAGTTCGGAATCAATTGTATTGCAAATGAGCTGAAAAGTGCCAGGGCACTAATAGATGGAAATTTGGTAAAACCCTTTCAATGCAAATAAATTTTAGAAGTGTTTTTGCACAAATTGCAGTGCCTTTTTGTAGCATGTTTTTATTTGAAAATTTCTAATTCTTTGGAAATTCAGCAACTTGAAATTATTTATTTCTCTTTCAGTTTGGAAGAATTGTCAAGATATGATAATTTTCTTTTGAATTACTATTTATCTAACTCAAATCATACTCTCGGCTGCCAAGATATGGTAGGAGTTGCATCAACATGTGATAAAATGGAGAGAATTTCCTTGGGTGGTTAAAGCATGTTTAAGGAAGAAATTTATGTGCACCTGTGGAGAAAGGAAGAACCCCCGTGGTTTTCCTGAGTTATCCCCAACCTATGATGCCTTGGTATAGATATAGGTAAAACTATGAATATAAGTATGGACGTGGATACCTTAAATTTTCTAATTGAATAATAGAAATGTAGGTATGGGTACCCCTTATAATGACAGATTCATGAGATGGATATTAGTACAATTAATATTTTAATGTATGTATGTGTATATACATTTAGTGGTTAACTAAGCTTTTTAATATAATTTTAAAGACAAAGAAGATGCTACATGAATGAAGAATGAGTTTTTTAATATCTATATATGAGAATAAAAAGGACATACAAAACTGCATTAATTATTATGGTATGAAGTTAATGAGTTATACCATTGAAGTATAGGAAAGGGTTATTGAGCATGGGCTAAGGTATTGAACTAAAATCACAGAAAATCAATTTAGGTTCATGTCATATTAGTTAGCAGTGGAGGTTATTCATTTACTTAGATGATTAATAGAAAATTTGAGTTAGGAATGAGGACCTCTATACTCTTTTCATTGATTTAAAGAAAGCTTATGATGAAGTACCTAGAAAACTATTATGGTGAGTATTGGAAGAAAAGAAGTTTTTATAAGATATATTGGTATTATAAAGAACATGCATGAAAAAGCAATTGCTAATGTCAAAATTCTTGGTGGAGAAATTAAAGAATTTTCAATGGACATAAGTTTACACCGTGGGCTTTCTTTAAGTCCATACATTTTTTCTTAATTATGGATGTGATAACTAAGGAAATTCAAGGAGAAATACTCTAATGTATGCTATTTGTTGATGACATAGGTTTAGTTAACACAAGTAAGGTAGGAATTAGTTTTGAATTAAAATTATGGAGAGATACTTTGATTTCAAAGAATTTAGAGTAAATCAAAAATTGAACATATGAAATGTAGGTTCAACAAAAATAAGAATAACAATAAAGGTATAAAATTAAATGTTCATAAAATTCATAAAAGTAAGACTTAAATAGTTAGGATCTACAATAAGTAGCAATGAAGAGAAATCATTGAAGAAGTTATTCATAAGATTAAAGTAGGATAGATGAAGTGAAGAAATGTTTCTACAATGTTATGTCATAGAGGGATATTCTTAAAATTAAAAGAAAAATTCTATAAAATTGATATTCACCTAGCTATATTTTATGGTTCAGAATGCTAGACTATAAAATATAAGAATACTTGGATAAGTAGTAATATTATAATAGATGTATTAAAACATGTTTTTATTAGAAATAGAGTAGAAGTTGCAATAATTGGAGATAAGATAAGAGGAAATCAGCTAAAATGGTTTGGTTATATTCTTAAGAGGCCAAAAGATTTACCAATTACAAAAACAGAATTAATTAGTATAGAAGAAATTAAAAGAAGGAAGACCTAAAACTACTTGACTAGGAATTGTGAGGAAATATTTAAAATTATGTAATTTAACTAAAAATTTAATCATAGATTGAAATATATAAATAAAAGACAAAGATTTATGTAGCTGATCCTACATAGTAGAATTACGACATAAGTTGTTGCATGTGCACACACATATGTACAACAACAAGTTCAAGGTAATATGTATATCACTATATACACACATATATATACATAATCTTGCATAAACAAACATCATCATCTATAAATATCTAGATAACTATCTAATTGTTTTGACAATGCTACTTGCATTATTAAGAAAGAATAACTTTTTAAATATAGTTTGGTCCATCATTTGAAGGAAACAAATGGGACATTTGAATGCCTTTGGGGTGGGGGGGAAAAAGTGGTAGTAGGCTTGGCAGAGAACACCAAGACACTTACCTTTTGGTAAGGTTCTTAGAGGCCCTCATTCCTTCACTCCCTAATGGTGGGGGTTGGGTAATTAATTGTAAGACATTAGACAGGAAAAAAACAGCTTCCACATTGTAAGAGCCACCCTGTTGAATCTCCTTGCCATCATAGATGGGTATGTTTAATTTTAGTGAGGAGCATGGTAGGATACCTTCCACATTTTTTATTCCAATTTGCTCCATCATTTCTTTTTCCCCATTAATTCTCGTTGGGGTTCTTCCTTCTGCCAATGACTTGGTAGCTCCTATCATTTCCTTCATCATTTCCCAATGCTCATTAGCTTTTCTCCATTGGTCGGTCAAGAGTTTCATTAACATCTTACACAATTCCTCAGCCTCCATGAATTTGTTTGGCTTTGATATCAGATTAATTTATTCTTGCACCTGTGCTTGAAATCCATGAAGTCACACTGAGCGGTGCATATCCTGTGGGGGTTGCTGGGAAGAGCATTGTTTTCCTATGGTGGAATGATATTGAAAAGGGGGTGTTGTACCAGCTTCTGTCCTTTATGGCAGTGACTTAGTAACCTCTTGTTGGACCTTCTTCCAAGGAAGAAGCTTTTGAGATGGACAATTGGGGCAAAGGCAATGGAATCTCTGATGATCCTAGGTCACCCAGAGTTCCTTTATAGTTATAGCAGGTAGATACAGCACAGGGTTGTGCAGGACATGCACAACCATATTATAGAAATTGGTCCCCTCTCCCTCTCAGCTATAACAACCAACTTGGCCCATTAATAACTAATCACAACATCTTCATGCTAAAAACATGTCTCGCATCAGTTTACTTCATAGACCAGGTTGAACTGGTCACCTACCTGATTACTAACCTGGGAGTCAACTAGGTTTTTGGAGGAATGGAACTTTCAAATGATGATGAGATGGATAAGTTGAATGATGACATGGAAATGGGAGTTGAGGTGAATTGCATGGTGTGATGAGGATTGCCTTCCTCGTTCATCCTCCCCTCATAGAACAGATGTTGGGTTTCTCCTCTGAAACTTCTGCAACTGCTGCTGGTATAGTAGTGGAGGCTCCTCCAAGAAGGGCACTACTTTATCTCTATACTTGCAGGATGTCCTTGCTCCCCCTCAGACATGCCACATTGTCATGGTTGATCAGATGAGCTCCTGAGAGAAATGGACGGAATTTAGGTATTTAACTTTGGAACCAAAAGGCTAACTTTAAGAAGCATTGGTGCCAACTTGTAGAAGATGAGGTGGCTGTTGGGAATATCATTTCCAATGAACATTCTTGGAATGTTAAAAGGGCTTATGGGAGGAGCAAATAAAGGCACGTTGGAGACTTGGTGACACAAGCAGTGAACTTGCTTTGCCTTCAGGAGACAAAGTTAAGCAAGATTAGCTAAGTTTTGTAAGAATAGTGAGAAGGAGGGTGGCTTGACTGTTATCAAATGAAGAGATCTTGTGGGACATGGGCTGTTGATTCCTAAACACAAGAGTAAGATAGAAAGAAGAAGGAAGGAAGGAAGGAAGTCGAGGAGATGTATCCTGGAAAAACCAATTCTATTGAATTGATAAAAAAACCAAGATTATTTTCACATCTGCCATTACACACATATATAAGGAGAAGACTAGACAACTCCTAGGAACTGCCACATATCCCACGATCTCCCACCATGTTACACACTACATCTAACACATTTCATATATAGGGACATTAATATTTAAAGCAATATAACAATACTCCTCCTTGCTTTAAAGATTATAGAATCCCATATTCTCTTGTAAGAACTGAAGCCTGGTAGCTGGGAGAGGCTTTGTGAATAAATCTACTAGCTGCCATTCAGTGCTGCAATAAGTGAGCTTAACTTCTCCCTGACTTTGCATCTCTGTTAAGGTGAACAACTTAATATTAAAGTGCTTTGTTTTGCCATGATATACTGAATTATGAGAGATTGCGATTGCTGCTTGATTATCAATATGAATCTCTGTAGCTTTCATTTGATCTAGCTCAAGATTATTTAATATTTTTCTAAGCCATATGGCTTGATTCACTGCTGCATTTGCAACAACTATCTCAGCTTCAGCCGTTGATTGAGCCACCCTTTCCTGTTTCTTACAACACCAAGAAAAAACATTAGAGCCTATAGAAAAACAATATCCGGAGGTACTCCTGAAATCCACTAGTGACCCACCAAAGTCACTATCAAAGAAACCGACCAAGATAGGTTGAGCATCAATATTTGCAGGCACACTAGTCTTCATGTACTTCAGACCATAGTCTACTGTCCCAATCTCAAAATTCTCAAAATTCTTTTCACAGCTTGGAGGTGTTCACTTGTAGGATCATGCATAAATCTGGACAAATGCTGTCAGGTAACAAAATATCAGGTCTTGATGCTATCAAATACATAAGACTCCTCACAATCTTCCTGTAAGGTCTTTCATCCACCTTTTCTTCAGTGGATTTCTCATAGAACTTCTCTTTAGGATTCATAGGAGTGCTAATTTTTTTACATTCTGACATACCCAAAATGTTCCAGAGCATCTGCTGCATATTTTATTTGAGAGATTTTAATACAATCGTCACCTTGCTGTATTTGAATACCCAAAAAATAAGTCATCATCCCTAAGTCTGATGTCTCAAATTCAATCATCATTTGATGCTTAAATGCTGAAATAAGATTGTCATCACTTTCAGTCACTAGTAGGTCATCTACATAAAGTGAGATAATAAGAATATCTCCACTTGCCTTTGAATGTATAGAGTTGCATCAGAAAGTCTTTTTATGAACCCTATGCTCAATAGATAGATATCAATCCTGCTGTACCAGGCTCGAGGAGCCTGTTTTAACCCATACAGTGCCTTTCTGAGATGATAAACCTTGTTTGGATCTTTTACAAATCTTTCTGGTTGTTCTACAAACACTTCTTCAGTTAGATAACCATTCAAAAAGGCTGATTTTACATCTAAATGATGTACTCTCCATCCAAAATGTGCACTAATCGCAAGTAGTAATCTAACAGTGTCCAACCTAGCAACTGGTGCAAATGTATCAAAATAGTCGATTACAAACTGTTGTACATACCCCTTTACCACCAATCTAGCTTTATATTGGTTAATGGAATCATCAGGGTTTAACTTTAATTTAAAAACCCATTTGACACCAATAACCTTCTTTTGAAAGGGCTGGTCCACCAAATCCCTAGTCTAATTTCTTTCAATGGAAGATAACTCCTCCTCCATGGCAGCCTTCCAGTGTGGAGATTTAACAGCAACCTCCACTCTTGTTGGTTCACATTCAGTTACATTTAATCTCTCATAAATTTCATTCAGAGATCTAGTTTCCACGCACTGGTATGTGATCAACAAGATCATCTTGATCAAGATCAAACCTGATATCTTCATGTTGCTCATCATCTGAGTTATCCATTTCAATAGAATTTTCTTTTGATATGAACTTTTCAACTTTACCTTTCTGCCTGTTTAAGGACCAATCCCAAATTCCTGATTTATCAAATTGTACATCTCTTGACACAATCATTTTGTTAGATAAGGGTTGATACACTCTGTATGCTTTTGAAATTGTGCTATATCCAACCATAATTCCAACTTCAACTTTATTTTTTAGTTTATTGCAGTTTTTTTCTAGAATTTGTGTATAACAAATACAACCAAAAACTTTAACATAGTGTAGAGATGGTTTTCTGCCATACCAGCCCTCAAATGGGGTAATATCTATCAAACCTTTTGTGGGTAATTGATTTTGCAGGAACACTGCAGTATTGCAGGCTTCAGCCCAAAAGGACTCTTAAAATAGTATTTGAATATGTTGTCATTTCAAGTAGCAAAGTAGTCACTGTCATGACGACAATATTTGTCATCATTTTATCTTCCTCTTTCAATAACATCTTCAAACGCTGTAAATTAGAAGATGAAGGCATACTTGTAATGCTATAATTCATACCAAAATATTAATACCATTACATAACATGTTCATAACAAAACAATAACATCCATCATTACACAACATGTTCATACCAAAATAATATCTATCATTACACAATATATTCATAACATAATAAAAACATCCATCATTATACATGTTCATAACAAAACTTTCACATCCATGATTACACAACATGATCAAAATAAAACAAAGTAAGTATTGTTTCAATCAAGAATAAGAAGTTTATTATACATCACTGTAATTTATACTTTAATCATTCTACTTTCATATCTTGTGGTATACACAAAAATTGATGTTTATTTTTTCTATCTTTTAAAATCTCTAGGACTCTTAATCTCTCTTTTATATTAATTTTTGGAATAAAGAGAAGTTCATTTATAACTATCTTTATTTCTTGATTGTCAGAATCTATTCTACGTGTTTCAAGTTCAAGTATCTCTCTCATAATTGTATTTCATTCTTCACTTCTTTAATTTATTTTTTCAACAAAAGCTTCAATTGTTACTACAACTTTGTCTACAACAGTAGACAATTGCATAGGATTTTACATACGGTTTTGGACTTTTTTCCTCTTGAAAAACTCACTACTTGTGCTACAATCATTTAGTGAATGTGTTTGGCTCTGAGAAGGTAAATCAATAGGCTATCGTGTGTAAAATTAGATGTCTTCATCCATGTTAATCTCAAAAGAATCATCATTTAGTTGTGATGCTTGCATAGGTTCATTGGAATGAATTGCATCTCTTCCTAATCTTATATTAGTCTGAAAAAACGTATCAAGTTAAGAGTAAATAGGACATGACTTCTCCCTCTATGAATTATACTTTGGATGTGCTTAACTAACAAAAGAAATACAATTAATGTGATATAAATTACATTGAAAAATAAATACAAATGATGTTAATTTTACCTTAATAAATTCTTCTCATACTTCTTTTGAGATATCTATATAACTATTGACATAATCTCACCTTCATCTACTTTGATTTGAAATTAAAGTATAGTTCTTGTACATAAGTTGCCAAGTCTTTATTTGACTGTCAATAATTTTCTTTTCAATTGCACATCTTATTTTCTCATTGTATTTTTTAATTACTTTTTTCCATGTCTTTAGTTTAACTTTTTCATCGTGAGTTTTCTTATTTTCTTTATTCAAAATCTCACATAGTATATTTAAAAATAATGTATCATTTTGACTATTCCAATTGACATAACTTCTTTCAAATTTCTTATTGTTGTTAGGATTTTTCATAAGTACTTCACTAAAAACATTCAAGTTAAAGTAATATAATTCTAGTTAGTAAAGATCAACATTTAACAAAAAAAAAATAAATGAAAACTATTCCAAACAATTAAGTAATATCAACAACTATATATAGTTTAAGCAAGAACAATGCATGAAGAAAGATGCCTACATAGGTTTGATCATTAATTAAAAGCACTACTATTAATATTGAAAAGAATAAGTAGACATTATTTATTTATATAGAAACACAACCTATAAGTAGACATTAGCAATGGGTGATAACCATGGTCGCAAAATTCTATACCCATAATGTAGTTTTGTCCATCCAACTTCTTAGACATTAATTCTGTGTTGACAAATATGAACTAAATGGCAAGCATGATATGGATTGATTTGAAAACATTTTTGGTACCCTACAAATTTCTATGGTACCCACAGGGGTACCATATGTTTTGTCATACTTTTATTCAAATGAAATGCTATGCCATAAACAACTGTACCTTGAATTTCATATTCTATAACAAAAGCTGGTGCCAAGTAATTTTTTAGATTCACCATTCAATGGATATTTTCTCCATTTTCTAGCATGATTATTTTCATTTCATGTATTTCTTAACAATTTCTCCACTTTCTAGCATAATTATTTCTTCCTACATGTTTCTAGTGAATTCCCATAACAAATATAGATGATAATTTGTAGCTTTAATAATTAGAATTGTGGATCAGGGCTTTTGAATGATAGAATTTTTGTCATTGTTTGATTAATTATTAATCTGAGAGAAATATGGTAGACTTGATTAATTTTGTTATTTAGTCTAAATTTGTGTATAGTTTGATGACAAAATTCATAGAGGCAAGTTTCAATACTGCTATATCTCTCTTGTTTTGATTGATAATTTTTTTTTGTAAAGGCCCTTATTATGGTGTGGGTTTAGGTTTAGTTAAATCTCATGATCTATTTTCAATCTGTAATATGATTGTGCAGTATTTGAACCTTACAAGGATTCAAAAGTGGACCTTATTTTACCTAATTTCACTGATATGGATTGAAATCATCAAAACTTTGCCAATATAGACCTAGTTTCACTGATATAGACTGAAATCATCAAAATGTATAACAGATAAGTGTATAATAGATGATTCAGTTTCAATTTATGAAGCATGTTAAAAGGAAATACTCATCAAGCATGAATATCTCAATGTTTTGCCACTATGGGAACTAGCTCGGATAGAAACCATGAGTAAATAAGGGGAAAACAAGATCGACACACCTAAGGGTGAAGGGTGATGCTTGAGAAAATAGGACGGTGACGCTTTTGGGACCGATGCTCAAGCAGATAGTGCTTTTGGGATTTCGCAAGCTTGAGAAAATAGGACAGCGACACTTTCAGGATTAGTGGTCGAGCGAACAATGCTTTTGGGATTTCACAAGCTTGGGAGCTTATGAGACCAACACTAGAGAGGGTAAAATGGGCAAATGTAACAACAGTAGCGACAGATATGATTCTCAATCAAAAAGGGCAAAATGTAATATGCATTTATGTGGCTATTGGTCAAAAAACATCTTCCATAGCTTAGGTAGTAACTACTTTCAAAGAGCAAGGGGCTATGGAATACACTTTTGTAGTAGCGGAAACGGCAAATTTGTCTACGAGAGGGTTTAGTACTTTCGAGATTTCGTGAGCTCAAGAAAACAGGATGACGATGCTTTCAGGATCGACGCTCGGGTAGACAATGCCTTTAGGATTTTGTGAGCTTTGGGATTTCTTCAAGTGCGTTTCGGGAGTTTGCAAGCTAGATGGAAAGTTGTGAGCTTTGGGATTTTGAATTGAAGAGGTGTGAAAGTTGGTGTATTTATACCTAGGAAAGTTTGAAATAAATTTCTAACTTTCCTAGATGGTACAAATGAGGGAAAAGTCAAGAAACCTTTGACACAAATCTCCCCTAAAGGAAGCCATGGATTTACTTTAAGGCTAGCAAGTCTTTTTAGGGCAAACAATTAATCCTTCCAAGAGCTTCTACATTACTTTGACGAAGAGCTCTCAAGCTAGAATTTAGATGATTGAAGAGTTGATTGGTTTCAATCGAGGATATTTTCCTTTCAAATACTTAGGTTTTTTTTATCTTTAAACGTAGATCTAAAGCTATCTACTTTGTGGAATTAATTCAAAATTTTAAGTTATCTCTCTTTGTGGTAGAATAACTTTGATCAAACATGTACTCTTTGGCATGTCAATTCATCTCTTGAGTGTTTCTGATCTTCTTGTTGGCATATTTGATAGATTTCAAAAATTGTGTGCAAATTTTCTTTGAGGCCGCTCCAATGAAAACCATCTTGCTCATTGGGTGAGTTGGAAATAAATTACCAAGCCTATCTTAGAGGGAGGGCTTGGCTTTCGAAACTTGAAGGAGTTGATAGGTGTCATTTGTACAAAAATGGCTTGGAGACTCAAGTGCGATGATAACATCTATTTAGATTTAATAAAGAAGCTACTACATAATGATTCTAACCTTGGAGGTGACAAAATTTCTGCAAGATGCAAGATTGTTTTGGTTGCTCGGGGCAAGGTGTATTCATTGGCCGAATGGTCTAGAGGCAAAGGAGATATTGACTTTTGAAGAAATTGGTAGTTGGATAGAGGTAGGCTGATTGATGTCACATTGAAAGTGAACCCAGATCCTATCTCCATTGCTAATGTGCATAATGATCCAAGTCTTCTGGATTCCTTCTTATTCCTAGATGATCTTGTTTGTGAAATTAAGGATAAGCTCAGAAGCATTAATGATACAAATGACCATTCAAATGGATATGGGATAAAAAAGGCATTTTATCAGTGAAATGAGCTTGGGAAACTATAAGGGCCAAGAAAGATCTTCTAAGCTAGAACCTAGGAATTTGGAGATCTTTTCTGCCTACCAGTCTCTTTCTTTCTTTCTGTGGAGGTGGTTCCGCAAAGCTCTTCCTACATATTATATACTCCACTGTCTCCCAATTTGTTTGTTGCAAGATTGTCGAGGGCACAGACTTATTTGATCACACTTCTTTTGAGAGTGATAGGGCTCATTTGAGAAAAAGTTGGTTCGCTAGATTATTTCACTTGAGTATATACAATCAAAAGGACTTACAAAATTGGGTATTGAAGATATTACAAAAGTAGAGCAGTTCCAAATTTTATAAATTCCAAAATTTGCAGTAGCCAGTTTGTTAAGGGAATTTTGGAAGGAAAGATGTAGAATTATCTATGATGGAAAATCAGCCTTGTTTGAAGATATAAAAAGGAATGTTCTGAATAGCCTTCATGAGTTAAAACTTGCCCATAGGTTGTTGAAAATCCCCACATTCAGAAAGCAGATTAGCTGGATTAGATGAAGGAAACCATGTCTTGGAAAACTAAAATTAAACTCGATGGTACCTACAGTTGCAATTATATTGGGGCAGGAGGCATCATTCTTCGTAATGTGGTTGGGGATATGATTGTGGCTAATGCAGATTTCTATGGGCATTGCGGCAACACTTTGGCTGAATTGAGAGCCCTCTATGATGAGTTGTGCCTTTGCCTACACTTAGTCAACACTTTGCCTTGATCACCAAATCTAGCTCCAACTAGTTGACGTCAAGATCAACACTTACATTGTTTACAATGCAGTTTTGAACCAAGAATGTCCTATCTTCTGGCTTGTGATCTTCTGGTTTGACCTACTACACATGCTATCATAGATTGGGTCAATTTCCCATGTCTATAGAGAAGCTGATGGTGTTATTGACAGCCTTGCCAAGGAGGGTTTAACACAATGCCATAAACTCATTTTTAAACAAGTTGAAGACCTTCTGAAGGAGACAAAAAGTCAAGTCTCACTTGATAAATGGGATATCCACTATAGTAGGATTACTTAAAAACCTCTTTTCTGATCTTGTTGTCACTTATACTCTTCTTTTGGTTTGGCTTTGGCCTTTTGATGTAACTACTTAAGTTTTTTGGATCCCTGCCCTATTAATAGATTGGGGGTCTTAAACTAGAAAAAAAAGTGTGATGTTTCCTACCTTCCTACTTAGGTTGGGTAGAAATGCCCCTCTTGTTTCCATTGCATTTCTCCTTCACTTCTATCTCCTTTTTCTTTTATCAATGCCTTTAGAAGCACCCAATAGGTCAACTAAGGTAGAAGATCCTTGGAAAAGGACACTAGAGAGGTAGAGAAGCATATTGGAGTTAGCATCTGGTGAAGCAACTCTCCAACTTTGCTATCCATAATTTTATGGCTTTCATATAGTCTCATCTTTGTCCATTTTTGTAGATCTTAAGGTAATATTAGATGCTTGTTAGATTTCTTTAATCTTTAAGTAAATCTATTAATATTGTCCTTAGCTCTACTATGAAAACATGTACATGTCCATAGATCTAAATTGAAAAATGCATCTCTCAAATCTAACTTGAAGATGTATGTTTCTTTTTTCCGCTCAATATTTAAATTTCAGCATTTTTTTTAAATTTCAGAGGATTTTTCTAACTTAGAATCTAAGATCTACCTGAAAACATGCTTCTCCCCTTAGATAGATAGTGAAATATATTTCTTTATTTCTCCACTAAATATTTTAATTTTTGGCATTTTTTAAAAATTCAGAACTTTTTTTTACAATTACAAAGTAGTTTTCGTACGAATTTTGTGAGATTTAATTCAGAATATTTTTCTCAATTTTTATATGATTTAAGTTATTTATTGATTTTGGTTGAAAATGCCAACCTCAACCCCAACCACTAACACAAGAAGAGGTTTCCCATCATTCTTTCTACTAGCCTACTTAATAACCTTCCTACCAGCCTCCTCAACTGTCTCACATCCTCAAGGTATCTACGTGCCCATTGCATTGGTTCATTAAATAATCAGTTGTTGGTTTTCTTATAAACTTGGCATAAAATCAAAATCATTGATGCATGATTAAGTATAGAATATACTATTCTTTTATGCCATGGTAAGATTACTTGTATTGGATAGAAAGCAAGACACAAGAAGCTCATTGAGAATACTTTCCTCAGGACCAATAACAAGAGCAAGGAGATTTTGAGCAGGTTATTCAACATGGTATTGAGGTTTAATGATGTTAGTGTTTTTCTATTAGCATCTTTATTAGTGTATTTTATAATTATCTTGTACTTTGGCACTCTAGTTTCATAGTATTTTGTGTGTTGATTGTTGTAAATGCAAAAAGTTTATTTTAAATATTCCTAGATGCATATTATTGATATCTTTAGCTTGTTTTAAAATCTCATGTCAAAATTCATAGTTTTTAATTATTTTTATGGACTTCTGTGACTTTACCAAGCTCCCACAAACATTTCCACTGAAGTCTGACATATTTTCTTTTTCCAAAGGACTGAGGTTCGACAAAAAATTGAAGTTAAATTCTTTGCTATTGATGAGATCAAGAGTGCAGTTTGGCAGCTTGGGATTGATAAGCTCAGATTTCTAGTTTTGTTCTCTTAACATTTCTATCACATCATTGGTAGGTACCTGGATTACATGATTTGATCCTTTTGTGAGATAATAAGGGTTTTGATGCCATACATAATCTTTCATTGTGCTTATTTCTAGTTGATTGGTGTTTTAGAGATTTTAGACTTCTGCTCTATTAGTCTCATGAAATCTGCCACGAAGTTCATTACAAAACTCCTTACTAATCACCTCCTACTCACCATTAACAAGCTAATCCTTCCTGCTGCCAAATTTTCTCAAGGGGAGGAGCCTCTTGGATGGTTTTGTTTCTACCCTCGAAACACTTTTGAATGATTGGAGATGTAAGTGCCTCAACTTCATTTGCAAGATTGATTTCAAAAGAGGCATTTGACAACATTAGCTAGAATTTTCTTTTGAATGCTATGCAAGCCTATAGATTCCCAGGTGGGTTGGATGGATGACAAATGTCCTCAAATCAACTTTGGCATCGGTGCTCATAAATGACAAAGCAACAGGTAAGTTTATCTTCTATGGGTGTTACAACAAGGAGACCCACTTTGCCCATATGCTTGCTTTGGCAGTGGAAGATGGCTGGCTCAATGGTTCAGAGGTGGATAGAGATGCGATAAAGGCTTCATTATGCAGATATACTGATCTTTGATGAACCAGATCAAGAGCAGGGGCATTCCTTGAAGATGGTTTTTGTGTTTTTGAAATGGTCTCTGAAAATCAGCTATCATAAAAGCTCCATCATTGGGGTTGATATGGACCCGGCAGTGGTTGATAAACTGGCTTGTGTGCTTAATTGCAAGGTTGAAATATTGCCTATTAAATACATTAGCCTTCCTCTTTCATTAATAAAGCCTAGAGTGGTGGAGTGGCAGTTCCTAATTGGCAAAATGGAGAACTTGGAGGTGGAAAACTTGATGTTTAAGGTTTGGTGAGAGAATTCTTCTTTTAAGACCTGTGTGGGTGTTGTCTCTTGTTCCATATGTCTGTTTTTAAGCTTCCAGTTGGTCTGTAGGTCTTGGCTGTGGAAGGGGTCCAGAAATTAGAGTATTCATCTTCTGAATGGTCTAATGTGGGAACACCCACCAAGGCTGCATGCCTGGGTTGCAGAGACCTTGCTTGTGTCAATAGTGCCTTGCTTTGCAAATGATGGCGGAGATGGAATGCCAATGAAGATGGTTTTTGGACGCAAATTCTGATCAGCAAGTATGATACTATAGGGAAGATCTGTGATCTGTGGTGCCTAAGTCAGAGGCATGCTACCCTTTTGAAAGCAGATCCAGAATTCAATTCTGGTTTGACAGATGGCATAAAGGTAATCCTTCTGGGCTTATCCTGAGTTCTTTGCTGTAGTTAAAAATCCTTCTGCTGTTATTAAAGATTAGTGGGAGAATAACTGTCTATAGCTGGTTGGAATCTACACAATAGAATGGCCCCTAAGGATGGTGAATTTCAGCAGCTTTTGGATCCTCTTTGCTTTCCTTCCCCAGCAGATTGATCTAAAACCATGCAGCAAGGACCAAATGTAACATTTCATTTATTTCTGTAATCTTTAAAACTGTTATGTTAGGGGGTTATCCATCTGTACTAAATGGGTGTTTGGGCAGCCCAATAGGTGGGAGTATAATCTCAGCTGTAACTTAGGGCAAACTATCCTTTGAGTACTTTGTGAAAAGAATAATCTGAGGGAGACAGCTGCCTCTTGAAAGCAGCCCTAGTTTCACCATTTCCACCTCATTCTACAATTGCAACCCTAGATCCATGGAAAGTTTGTTGCTACCAGTGGTGAGTGGCTTGGAATTGAAGCAATTGTCACACCAAACAATTTGGGAAGATTTGTCTTCAGGTCTTTTTTCTGTTAAAAGTTGACACACTTCTATCTGTGAGCCTTTCCAACACAAGTGGGGTACTCATTAATTGATCTGAAAAGCTAAATCCCCCTTTAACGTGAGAGCTTTTATTTGTCTTCTTTTATGCATGGAAGGGTTCTTTCTAAGCAACTCAAGCACATGGGCTGGAACGTCTGATATGATGTGCATTTCTGCGGGCATGCACCCCTCAATGGTTTAGTGGAAAGATTTTCTCAACATCATTGCCTATTAGCGACACATGCTATTTGCTGGAGTATATGGATTTGCCAAAATGATTTTATTTTTAATAGACACCAGAGTGGGGCTGTTGGCATTTTTTGTTTGGCTACAGTTTTGTCTGAGTCTTGGGTGGCTTGTTTCTTGTTGGGTGTCTAATTTGAGTTCTGTTTTTGGTGTTGATTTATCTATTTTTGATAAATCTCTTGTACTTTTCCAATTCTTATTAATTAAAAAGCATTGTTACCCTTTCTAAAAAAATGAAGTTTGGTCCATCATCTTGATACTTTTTATTTTCACATCACATTTTCTTTTCTATTCTATATAGGTGACTGAAGACCTGCGTTGTACTTCAGAAGGATCGCATGAAGTCGAACTACTACTACCATTCATGAAAGAACCATCCGAATGTGTGTACTTTAATGGCTTAATTTTTTATTTTTTCCATTAATATTCATATTGTTACTATCATCTTACAATTTCAGTTTTTGATCTTCATATTCCATTCTTCATCTTATTTAAAAGTATGCAGGCAAGAAGATGTTACTGGCCTTGTTTTCTTTAGTGGAGTGGTATGCACTACTGCATACTTAGGCTCAAAGGCTCCTTTATCACAAGTTATTTCTGATATAAAGGTAAAGTGCATGAATCAAAAAAATTATTATTATATGCCATTCTATTTCATAAATTTCCCCACTTATGGGATTGGGGCACTATATTGCTATTTCACATTTGCCTTGCTATTTGGTCTGGGTCCTGTATGATGAAGTGAATTACATCTATAAATTGAATATTTGTGGACATAACTGGTTTATAACATTGTTTATTTTAAATATTCTTGTAAAATATATGAATCACATAGTCTAGACTGTAGTTACGTGTATGATTGCCATGGGGCTTCGCTAAACTCTTCCTTGGTCTTTTATAGCATTGACTACATCTCATTACTCCACCCAAGGTATTTTATGGGCTTGTGAATGATGTTAACTGTTGCATTTCCATTTGTCCTAACCACCTTCGCAAGGGAACTGTACTAGAATTTCCAATGGAAAATACGGGGTGAATGCCAAACAGAACTGTCTACACCAAAACAAAGATCCTTCAGGAACATAATCATATAACCACTACCCAACCTTATAATGACAAATGGAGGGTCTCTCATGTATTTACGTTTCAGGTCTCTTATGTCTAAATGAATACCCTTAATTATGAAACAAAGAACTAAGGGTTTCTTCAATGATAGTAAGCTATTATTGGATGCCAAAATGGAACTACCATCTAAGTGCAGTGTTAGATTGAGCTAGGTGTTTGTTCTTGCGCACTTTAATCTACTGTTCCTTTATCCTATCACATTGGTTCATGATCTATTCATTTACTCAATGGAGTGTTTCTTTCTTAGTCATCTTTACTTCACTAATACTGCATTAATAACCATGCTTAGTCTCACAGTAGGGAACCATATGCAAAATGGATGACAAAACTACAATACCTTTGTCCTACCCTCTGCCGTTGGCAACATGAATCCACTCTCTCTATTTAGCTTATCAGCCTCTTATATCATTAATTATGTGTTTAGCTGGCAAGGTGAATTTATTCTCTTTTTTAACTTATGGGCAAAACTAAACTTTTTAGAAACATTTGCTTGCATGCCATAGAAAAGGTATTGAATTACTTATACATCATTGAAAAATCACTCTCCAGTGATATGTAATCAAAAAGTGACGTGCAAGTAATTCAATACTTTTTGAGGGAATGCAAGCAAAAAAAAATCATTTTTTATTATGCATACATTGAGATGACAAAGTACAAAACTTTATATTCTCTAATTTAAATGTTTCTGTTTTCAATCATGTGGTTTTCACACGAGGTAATGGACTGACTCTTAAAAAGTTTTTCTTCAACATTTGAAGAATTCTCCCCTAGCATCAAACTTTTTCTAACAAGTGAAGATGTGTGAGTTGGTCAATGTACTCTTTTGTTTCTTAATTCTATGTATTTTTCATATGTATATGACTTTTGATTCTTTCTTAGTTATAGGGAAAAGTTGTATGACACCTATTTATCCATGACGCAATGTATTGTGTGCGAAGAAAGATTGGAAGAGAATTGAGAATGCCTATATATATATATATATATATATAGAGAGAGAGAGAGAGAGAGAGATAATGAGACCTTAGCATAAATTGATATCCATACTTAAACATAACTCCTCTCACACTCTTCCTCAAACTAGAGCACATATATCTATTATGTTCAGCTTATTACATAGAGTCTCAAAAAAATTGGTGCTTAAACATTTGGTAAAGATATCTTCAAGCTATTCTAAAGACTTTGTATAAGGAGTGGCAATCAACCCCTTTATTATCATGTTGTGAACATAGTGGCAATCAACTTTAATATACTTGGTGTGCTTATGAAATGTAGGATTATTTGCTACATCTATAACACACCTTTTAAGTAAACTTGGGAGGTTCTAGAATAATCAACAAAGGTAACATTAGTATCTGTAATTAAATGTGGAAGTGACATAACTAGGACATTAAATATTACAATGAACTAAATTAAAGAGACTTTGATTAGATATTAACTAAAGACACTTAAAGATAGCACAATGGTGTTTCACTTAATTGACACAATTCACAATCAAATGGCAACACAGACATCTAGCTAAGAGCTTGTTGTAGCTTGTGATGGAAAGGATATCTAAGACGATAGTGTCACAGTATAGAAGGCTTGAATATAGTTGTCAATGTCAGTGCCACCAATCCACATAGAATCTCATCTTGAACAAGAAAGTATACTCCTTCATGCTTATGACATAAACCAGTCTTCTTCCTTACTTGTAGGCTCTAAATAGTGTAATGAAAGAAAAGAGGTTACATAACACATCAATTGAATAGTAATTGCACTAATTGAGAGTAAATTGATCGAGAAGTCAGGTACATAAAGGAGTTTGTCTAGTTTGATCTGAGGAAAAGCTTGAAGAACGTCTTCTCAAGATACAAAACATGAATCACCATCAACTTTAATTACAAAGGTAATATTTGGTAGGGTATTTAAGTAGGTAAAGAGGTCACATGTACCTGACATTTGGGAAGAAGTTCTAAAGTTTTTAATCCAGAAATGCTCCCCCTAGCTACCATAATTCTACTTGTACCTAGAGTGGAAGCAAAGGATGCAATGGTTGAAGACTTAGCCGTTTAAAACTGAAGGAGCCTCTTATAATTAGCTTGTGATATAGTGATTGTCAAAGTTTTAACTGAGGTTGTGGTGGGACCATCCAATGCTATGGTGGTGGTACAAGTCTCTATGGCTACTTATGCCCAAGCAGGTCTCCCAAATTTCTCTCAACACTTGTTAGATCTACGGTTCATGCACCCACAAAACTCACATGATGTGTGTCCTTGGCCATGACCACAACCTTGAGTAGCTGCTATGGCAAAGTGATCACCTGCATGTGTGCCCATGCTAGTCAAGATCTGTAGCATACAAGTGAAAACAGCCTCCAAATCTGTTATGGAGTCAACCCCAAGTATTCGTCCACACACCTAAGATAAGAGCTCTAGAGTTAGGCTCGGTAAGTAGGAAGCAATGGTAAGCTCATCTTGATGGTGCTCCATAGTTACTATATCGGAGGTCAAAGGTTGATAAACCTCCAACTCCTTTAGTAACGTGTGTAGTGTTTTAAAGTACTATTGAATGATCTGGTCTCCCATGTGCAACATAAAAATCCACTCATTTATCTCAAAAATCTTAAACATGTTTTTCTCATGTTCATTCATCTACTTCAATGTGTCCCAAATCTTCTTTGTAGATCTTAACATCATTATTCCTCTATTGATATTGGGCTCCACACTATTTTCCATCCAAATTACCACTACTGAACCATCAACATACCAATCATCATAACTATTGCCATTAAGCTTTACATCAGGTTGCAAGTCTATAAGGTTTTTTTCTTTACAATATGTAGTAATAATTGTCTAAAAATTTTGTGACAAGAGCAAATAATTCTTGCCATTAAGCTTCTCAGACGTGCCATTTAGGTTTTTGGTAATTAGATCCTATGCAACCATTGAGGAGCTTCAAAAGAACAGTCAAAAACTGATCTGAACCTCCAGGGGACGTGGAGGTAGTAGTAGTAGAGATAGAGAACTTTCAGGAGATGTGGAGGCAGTGGTAGTAGAAACTCAGCTTTGTCTAGGGTTGAGCAGTAGTTGTAGAAGAAAGGAGACTGTTGTTAATGCATCTGCTGGCAATAGTCAGTGTAACCCCAAAAAAAGGGCTGCAGTAGATGGATCAACCCTGGAAGAGAGTTGACAATTCAGGCTTAGACCTAGCTGGGGCTTCTCAGAGCCTAGGCAGGCCAGCATGACATTGGGAAGGGGGCTGCTGGGTGGACAGAAGGTGGATCTTGGTTGGTTTGCCCTAGGAGTGGAGAATAGAGGGATGCAGGTGGCTAGAGGTGAAGTGTGTCAACTAGAATAGGGTTAGGCTTTGGGTTTCCTATACTCTTGTACCATGTGAAAAGAGAGATTGGAAGAGAATTTAGAATACCTTTTCTGGAAAAGTAAGTCAATTTAGAATACCTTTTCTGGAAAAGTAGGTTTAGTAATATATATATAGAGTAAAATGAGATCCTAGCATAAACGGATATCTATTTACTCATACACCATAATACTTAAACATTACTATCACAATACTTGACTTCTCTCACATATTAGAGGATCAAATAATAACATATGTAAAGAAGTTGGTTAAGAACTAAAGATAGACGATCACCAATAAATTACAAGATGAATTAACTAATGACTTCATTAGGAATAGAGTGAAAGGTACACAAATTGATGATTAAATAGAGAAAATCATCATATATGGTTTGATTTTATTTGAAGAAGACCTCTAGGTGGACGTGCAAAGAAAAGAGAATAAGTAAATCAATCTAACAGGAATAGGGGAAGATTGTAATTACATTGATAAAAATGGCAAAACAAATTGAAAGTACATAATCTAATAAACAATATTATGATGGATGGGATGATTGGAGAGAAAAACTTCATTTGTTGATCTCACATGGTAAGACTAAGGCATTGATGCCTACCTTTTTTGATAATGGTACAATGGTAACATTTTTGCCTCAATTCATGTGGCTACAATCTGCCCTGTGATTTGCTCCACCCATGCTCTTAATGGGCCCCTTGTGTTTACTTCTTTCCAATTTTCCTTATATTGTTCCTTCTTTGATTTTTGGGTTTCTCTGTTTGAAAATCCTTGCTTTATGTTTTTTTTTTTTTGTGATAACCCACCTATGGCTTGTGTAGGCCCCCTTTGCTTTTCTTGTTTTTAATGAAAATTAATTTGTGGCTTCTCAAGAAGAAAAACATTTTTACCTAGATTTGAATCTCATCTCCTTCCCTAATAGAGTGGTAGATCAAGTACATCCTTCAATGTTGATTAGGCATTGATGGTTATTCACTGTTTGTGTTTTGGACTCTTTTGCATGGTTGTGCTTGGAAATGCTTTCTAGGCAACAAATTTTCAGATCCAAATTCCAGTTGTACCTTTTATTTTCTTTCCAATTTTTGATCATTTTTTGTTTGTTGTCATAGGGCGATGTTGTTGCCAGTTTACAAAGTCGTTTGGACATCATTTGCGAGGGGGACATAGAAGGAGATGTAATTTTACCTACTACCAATAAAGATTTAAGTGAAGGCACGTCAATCCAAAAGATTGAAAGTGATCCACATCTTCATAAGGCAAGGTATGCTCAATAGATGTCTTTTGGTTGTTAGCTCATTCAGTCTCCCACATCTTTTAAAAACTTCTCTTGGGTTCCGCCTGTGTTGGGTGGATGAAGATGTGCGAGGATGATAATGTCAAAAAAGAAGTCTTGTGCATGAGATGAGGATAATAATGTTGCATGCATGCATTGATGTGATAAATCACTTCCTCCTATATAAAGAAGGGGGGTGAATCTTGAAAGGTAAATTGCAAGAGAAAAAGAGAGAGAGAGAGAGAAAGAGAGAGAGAGAGAAGAGAGAAAGGAGAGGAGAAAAGGAAAAGAGGACAGAAAGATGAAGAAAAGGTAGTGAAAATTCAATAAAACAAGAATAGAAGTTAAAGAGTTAGGTAGGCAAATTACCTGGTCAAGTTTATTAGGTAAGTAATTTTTGATAATATTATTCAAGATATGTATTTTAACTATTTTGAATATTAGGTGTATTTTATGAGATTAATCTTGTGATAGATATTGAAATTAATTTTAGAATTTTGAAATGTGATTTATTACATTCTTTAACTCACATGATCGATTTCATATGTTTTATGTGAATAATTAAGATTTGGAAAATTTACCACATGATAGATATTATTGACACACAAGAAATAGGATGGAATTTATATATCATTCATAAGTAAACATCTCCATATATAAAGGCTACATGGAAGGAACAAACATAACTTTAAAATTTGAGACTAAACACACTTATAATACATAGAATGATCTATTTATTCATAGACTAACATTTCCCCTCAAGCTAAAGCATTCAACTTGCATTCATACATAAACAAATTATAATAAAATAAACAAGGAGATGTATAATGGATAGATATAACTAGAAGTGGTAGTAATGCTATGCAAGTAAAAAAAATAGTCAAACCCTAGTTGACCACTAAAATAAGTGAAAATACTAATACATTGTTGACATCATTCAATCACATATGAATACCTCTAAATACTAAAAGACTTGCATACATGCTTCTACAATATTAGTACCATTATCATCAACCATCTAATAAAGATAATAGGACAACACTATCTAAGATTAAGATTAATCTCTTAGAGAACTCACAACTTTGACAGAACACTATTGGTACAACATCCACACTTAATGAGAAAAATACAATTAATTTAATTGGAGATTGATAATGAAATATTAAACACTTTTTTGTCTTGTTTTTCTCTCCCTAATTTACTTTTTTGATTTTTTATGCATTTTTTCTCCCTTTCCTCCTTTCTCCCCTTTTTCCTTTTTTTATTTTTCTCTTTCCTTTTTCTTTTTTTAATCTCACGTGCTCCACACACTTTTTCCCCTTCTTAATTCTTCTTCCTTCCTTTTTTTTTTCTTTTTCTTTCCCTTCTATCCGCCTTTTTTCCTTCACTTGCTCACAACCTTCTTCTTTTTCATCTATTGGTCTCCCCCTCTACAAACCTAATGGCTGTAGACGATAGTGGTAGCTGCAATGGTAACCTAAGGTGAAGGCTGAACTTAAACCTCCAAGTGACAGTGGCTATGCTAGCCAAATTGAGTGGTCGATGATAGAAAAATGGGTGTGGAATGGATGTGAGTATGTTTGCACCCAACGATGCCAGTGGTGGCAGCTACTATGATGGCAGTGGTGGTTAAGAGGAGGGTGTGACCAGGATTTTCCTCCTCTTTATTTAGATCTTTCATATTTAATGAACTCTCAGAACCTAAGTTTTGATATCATATTGAAACAGAAGAAATAGGGTGAGAGTTGTATATCATTCATAAACAAGTAAGACCTTTATATATAGAGGTTACATGAAGAGAACAAACATAACTCTAATAATGTAGGATCAAGCCCACTTACAACACAGCACACTTAGGACTCATCCAAGGATCTATTTATTTATAGACTCTAATAGATATGATCATTGTTATTTTGTTCTTATGATGATTTTAGAATAATATTCTTGTGATAATTATGATTATTGTTGTGCTATTTATTCTTATAATGATTTTGTACCCAAGAAATATGAGAATTATCATTTGTTTCAGTTGGTATAGTATTTCCATTGACAAGATTCTTTTATTGTAAGAGTTTTGAAATGTAATAAGAGGTAGTAGGTCTATGATCTAGGTCCGACTATAAGAATTGTTATCATAGTATTATGCATATAATTAGAGAGACTAGTTAAAATGATAATTATCTGGGTCCCATCACAGAGTTGGTATGTAGCATCTGTCACAAGACTTGTACGTGACCTTAGTTTGAAGGACCTTAAAAAGCCTTAAGGCTATGTTTTGGATTTGACTATAAAGGTTGGTACTGTAACATTATGTACATAATTAAAGAGATTAATGTTAGGTATGTAACATCTAGGTCATTGTCACAAGGCTTACATGTGACCTAAGCCTGTAAACTATAAAATATGAGAAAAAATTCAGTAAAATTTCAATACATTGAAATGGTATTATTTTGTAAGAAATAAATAAGTATTAAAATTATCAAACATGGTATATTAAGAATGATGATTTTCAGTATGTTGAGAATGAAGAGTTTTATTTTGAATTATATGTGGAATACTTAATATATAAGTAGCCCTTCTTTTATGAATGCTTGCTGTATGTTTATTTTATATTTGTAGATTTATATTATATTGCATATGCCATTGCTCTTGTTTTATGCGTGATTGTGTCTATATATGTATATTATGTTGTTTAGTGAAGAAACTGATGCTACGCTGCATGCATGCACCAAATCTTTTGTGCTTAATATATTAACAGTGATGTTATTACATATTGTAATTTGTTGCTACCACTTATGTCGTATTGCTTCCTTCCATTTTCACATGTATCTTGGAACAGGCATCCTTGCAGTCTTTTATTTCCTAGAAGAGTTTACATTCCTTGGTTTGCAAACACTCTCGTTTGCGACTATCTCAGGCAGTCAGAAACATTTGAGGTTTGTACTTTGCAGTCTCTTTGTAGTCTGCGTAAATAATTAGTAAGAAAATATTTACAATTGAGAAATTAAAATCAATTTTTTTATATTCCAAGCGAAGAAGCCCAAGGAAAGTGCTTATTTGTTTGATTTTTGCTTGCATTCCATTATAAAATTTTATATTGTGAGATATGCACCGTCACTTGGTAATCTGATTAATTATTTAGTAAGACAATATTTACTATTGAGAAAATGATTTTTTTTGCATTTCTATCAAAGAACTGCCCAAGGTAAAGAACATATATAATAATGGGTGTTCCTGCGCACAAACCCTTAGAAAATGCTTCTTTGTTGGATTTTTTTGTTTGCATGTCATTATAAAATTTTATATTGTCATGTATGTCATTATAAAATACATATTAGTATACCCTTTTAAAGTCTAATGTTATAATAAAATGTCATTTTTTTTTATATATTTAACTTATACTTAGTTATTACTTTAGCTTACATGTGAAATGATTAAATTACCTCAACTACTTTCTGATTTAATCTAAATTACTACCTTTGACACGTTTCTTCATCATGGGTATAATTGATTTGCTTCACCACCCATGGTGTTGAGGAAAAGAGGGAACAACAATTTGAGCTATAATTCCATTGTATAGGATTAGTCATATGAATCTTTTTCTTTTAAATATTTTTATCTATTGCTAACTCTTCGATTAAATTATATAAGTTAAATCTTTTCTCATAATTTCTAATTAAATAGTTTTAGGTTTTCTTTTACTTATTTTAATTTCTTTTGTACTAATTAATTCTCCTTTCTTAAGCGGTATATTCCTTGGTCTCCTAAAAATATGACTAAATGACATATATTGATTTTCTCTTATCTTCAATAGATGCAAATCGTACTCTATTTCTAATGAAATCATTTTGTAGCTTATCCCTTATAATGTTACCATTTATCCATTTATAAGTTTATGCATCTCAGCAACTCTGATGTTTTGCATATGATCATGGTTTAGAATCCAACATTCGAAATCATAAAGTATAACCAAGCAAATAGTAGTTTTACAGAATTCGCTTTTTAATTTTAAAGGTATCATTCTATTGCATAGCACTTTAGAAGGATTTTTCCACATTATTTATCCTATTTTACATTTAGTTTTTGACTTATTCAATTTAAATCCTTCTATTCAATATAAATCCTTTGAACTTTGAAGTATTTTTTTGCAAAGTACTCTAAAGTATTTTTTTCATAATTTTAATTTAGAATTAATTCCTGACTTTCATCAATTGAAACTATCTCATCAACAAATAGCATATACAAAGACATTTTTCCTTAAATTTATTTAGTTATTTCATCTATAACTAACAAGAGCAGATATAGATTTAAGACTTTTGTGTAAACTTATATCTATTTGAAATTCTTTAGTTTCTCCTCATATAGTTTTAATACCAGTAATTATTCTTTCATACATGTTTTTGATAATATCAATACATCCTATGAGTATTTTTTTTTCTAATAACCCACTACAATAGATTTTTTTGTACTCTATCATAAGTTATTGAGGAAGTAGAAAGTAATTTAATGACTAGGAGGAGGATAGAACAATTCACATTCAAATAATAGCTTAAGCAAATGTTAAATCATAATTGTTAACCATGATGATATTTTAGAAAAGTCAACTTTTGAAAGGGTATAATTGATACATAAGGTTTTATAATAGAATACACGACAATACCATTAGCATACAAGAAAAAATTCTATTGTTTTGCCTTTGTTAGAGAAAATAATGTATTAGGGTTTAGTTGTGTATAGGTTTAGTCTCACATTGTGTAAGTGTTATTTATCTTCTTTGTATAGTCTTTATAAATAGAAGTCTTATATTTGCTTATGAATAATAATTTACTTCTATTATTTCTTATGCTTTAATATGGTATTAGAACTTAGACACAGGTTTTAAGAGTCCATCAAGTATGAGAGATCTAAATAGGGAGGAGGGCTAAGGTCACTCTCCTCCCAAGCCCCACTGCCAACAGTCACTTTTTCGGCCATCAGTGTCTCTCCTCTCGTGTCCAACCACTATTTCCAGTTTCATCCTTTCTCGATTCACTCTAATGAAATCAAAAGCGATGTTTACTTTTAAACTATCTGCTCTTGTCTTCTCCCTCTCCAAATCTAGTTTTTTTTTTTCCTGGGGTTTCCAGTGTGTTCCTCCCCAACTCTTAACCTAAAGGCATCAAATCTGCCCACTCCCCCTTGCCATAGCTATTTCTCTCTCTTTGCTAGCTTCTCTTTCCACATCTAAACCAGTAGTTGTCGGAAGCTCCCATCAGTGCCTCTTCTATCATCGGAAAAATCCTACCCTCCACCCTCTTACCACCTTCAAAATTGCTTGCCACTGTTGTTTGCGATGCCTATGGCCTAGTCCGACTCATCCTAGGCCTTCCAGTTGGCCTTCTAGCCTCCTTTTTGGGGCCGATCAGTTCTTGCTATCATCCTAGGGTTGGCAACTGCAACTTCTTGCCACGACAAGCCATGCTAATAATCCTCCACTGATTAACTCAATTGAGGATGGAGCATGTCTCTTCACCTATTTTTTTCTGCCACTGAAATTTCCAAGAGTTCATTTTTTTTGTCTTCATTATCAATCTCCAGTTAAATTAATTATATTTTTTCTATTTTCATTATTAATTATTTTTTTCTCGTCTTATTTTGTCAAAATTGTTTGTTTTCTGCAAGATTTGAGGTTCATAGAATACCTCAAGTAACAATTTACATCTTTATTAAATAATTGATTATGTTTATATTAGTATTGTAGAAATATATGTGCAAGTTTTTTTAATATGTGCAAGTGTACATATGTTTATTAAGTTTAATGATATCAACAATATATTAGTATTTATATCTTTTTTAGTGTGGTCATTTAAGGCTTGACTATTTTTTTGCCTGTACAACATTACTACCACTTCTAGTTATATCTGTTTATTATGTATCTTCTTATTTATTTTGTTATAATTTGCTTTTGTATGAATTTGTTGCAAGTTAGATGCTCCAATTTAAGAGAAAGTGTTGGGGAAAATAATTTATTAGAATTTTAGGTGTGTGTGGGTTTAGTCTCACATTACTTAAGTTTTATTTATCTTTGTGGTGTAGCTTTTATAAATATAGGTCTTATGCTTGCTTATAAATAATAATTCACTTCCACCATATCATCTACGACTTATGTTTCAATAGCCTTCATATCATTTAAGTATTGGCTTAGATGTGGAAAAAGGCACCGATTTCAACCCACACACATATCAACTTTTTGCCACTTCATATCATCTATGACTTCCATTTCAACCTTCACTACTAGTTTGGTGGAAAATTAAGGATTTTTATTATGTAATCTGTGAGCATTTGATTTTGAAGTTATATATTGACATATTTGATAACTATTGTTAGACAAGTATTAAATTAAATACTTTAAATCTTGGACATTGATTTTTGAAATATCAATAATTGGGGAATTCTGCTTTGAAGCTTGCCTGAGATTATGATAGTAGGGTGAGGAGAATAAATCTTAGCATGGTTGATGCCATCATGTTTGAAAATTTAATGGTCCTCCCTGTGTTTTTATTCTTTTTTCCTGTCTGTCTTCATTCTTCGGCATGAAAACTTTTAAATAGAAACAAAGATGAAATATTTTCTCAACACTGCTAGGTTCCCATTTATAGTTTTTACACAGCATTTTCCGTAATCTTACTATTGCTGGATGTATGCTAGCTGTTGTATGATTGCTATTACAATGATTGCTTGCTGTTGTATTTGAATTTGCTATTACAAATGTGCTCCCATTTTATCAGGATGTAAAGGATCATTGCAAAGAGATGTTATCCATGGAAATTTCTATAGAAAAGAAAATAGAACCTGAGATGGAAGCAATAGCTGCAATGGACAATTCATTCTGGAGTTCTGCAAGTAGGATTTCAGTGCCTGCCACAGATACGTCTACAAAGATGGTAGGTTCCTGCAAGAGCAACTACGACCACAGGTCAAACCACTTGAGCCTCAAAGTTTTGATTATGGCCTTTGTTATCGTTCTGCTTTCTGTATTCATTGCATGGTTTCTTGGCCATCATTCCCTTCGTAAATATATGCCGACGTCATGAAAAGATGTATTTTACATTGTTGTTGCTAGTTATTTGGTTTTTATTATCTGATCATAGTTAAAAATAATTATTACATTGAATACGTGGTCGTTATGTGCTCCGAAATGTTTGTGGATGATAAGCATGCCTCCGTGATTTTGAATGTGAATGAATATCTGGGATGAATATATACATAGGAGGTAAAGTGGAGTTAGCTAACAAAATACAGATCGAATGCAGATATTCCCAACGTGGTACGTCGAATAATGGTACGAAGACAAACCCAACACGACGGTTGGTGTACGGGATTTCCAGCGAGTATGGTTGTAGCTGCCTCGAATCAGAGTGCATGCCAATGTGGTAGCGTAAATGACTTGTCCATGTTACATGAGGATCGTCTCCATGAGTTTTCCTTTGCTACTCCCTTGCTCCCTTGGCGAGGGAGGTGATTGTTTTATGCATATTTGGTAAGAGAGGTGATGCAGTTATATATGGATTAGCGTCAACCCAACTTCATCTAACGTGGTCTGAAACATTGTGACAACTTTAGCGAATTGTTTGGTTTGGAATGAAAGATTTTCTTCTTCTTTTTCTTTTACTAGCTGGTATAAGACTGAGAAACCGATTGCCCACTGATATCCTTCTTTACAAAGCCACCTTCTCATCCTCTATCTAGAATGTTCGCCCATGAGTGCCTCTCACTGTGATGATACGAGCACAAAATGATTTTAAACAAATTAAATTAGTTAAAAATTGGAATCGTCTTTTGTGCAAAGAGTCAGCTTACTTTGTAATAATACGTACTGTCATAATAATAGTATAATGGGTTTTTGTTATTTGGAGCACGTCTCTTCTATTATCAATCAGGCGTGAGGGTGACAACCGGTTATCTTAAGCTATAAGGAAATGTCGAAGGTAGTGAGGGCTCAGGATTGATGTGGAAATTGCTGCCGACTGTTATTAATTTACGTTCAAAATAGACACGGATAGCGATGTGCCGACCTACATCGATTAGAATTGGGGAAAGAAGGGAAAGAATGCAAACAAACACAGGCTGAAAGAACATATTGTCCAGCAACAACAGTCAGTTAAACTGGTAGAGCTTGCGAGAGGACAAGGCAAAGCGAACATATTCCGCTCACTCCGGAAGCGCCCACACCCAACCGTGTTCGTTATCAATTACCTAAATACTTGCTCTCCTCGATCGCCAGTCGACGCCTCCATCCCTCGACCGTGGGTGTTCCGATGAGCAACCCCAAGTACGGCTATCCTTATCCTGCTCAAGGTACGTAACCAACTTTCTGATCAGTGATCATGTGTGTTCCTCTGATGCATACTATCTTATATATATATATATATGAAGTACCGATCGTAAATCTACAGGATACTATCAGGGCCCGCCTGTGATGGCACCTCCTCAGTTCGCCGCCGCCCCGCCCCCGCAGAAGAAGCTCGGCTTTCTCGAGGGATGGTAGGTTTAATTAATTAATTCCTGTGGATCATGGTAATCGTATACGATCTGCTACATGCTGTTGCCGATGACCTTGTTGTTGACGTTTTTAATATATTTTTGGTCCTTAATTGATTTAGCCTCGCCGCCCTGTGCTGTTGCTGCTTTCTCAACGCGTGCTGCTGCGATCCTTCCATCATATTCGTCACCTGAACTGATCCAAACCTCCTCCTCATTCATCCATCTGCTAGCTGCATGCACCCTTCCTTCCTTAATTTCCTCCGTATTAATTGCAGTTATTGTAATTATTGATCATAAACTTAATTTCCTATACACGTTTGTTTGCTGTAGCGGTACCTATCTATTATTGGACGACGACGATGCTGTTAGATACCAATATATATGTGACGCATGTATATTAATTATGTATGTAATCATTCTAATATTTTTAAGATGATGAATGACGGACTGCTCTTTTGATCCATATTCATCATTCATTCGTTCATCAGTGCTCCTTTGATGTGTTCAGTGTTTGTTGGAAACTGGGTCGCCCGCTTCATTAATATATTCACACGACGTGCATATGAATCAAGTCTAAGTTTTACTTCCTGCGTAATCAAGTTTTAGTTTCTGCACAAGCTTAATTTTTTACATACGATATGAAAGATGTTTGACAAAACAGCGCATATGCGAATCAGATGCCATGATTCATGGCCAAAACCCCATCAACGTCAAATGAACGCTTGCGTAAAAATGAATAAAACTAAATTTATAAACCACATTCAATAAAGAGACCTTTCTTGTTTGCAATAAATATTCTTCTAATTGTAATATTTCTAGCGTGTCCTCAAAGAAAAAAAATGGCGATGAATTGAGTGATTCACAACAAATATTAGGACACAAACGAAAATACTTTTCCAATTTCAAACGCATTTATAAAGAATATTTTCACGCAAATTAATCACAGAAAGAAAATTATAAAGGGAAAATATAATAAAATTAAAAATGATGGATCTAAAATAATAAATCATTTTCTTCTTAATATTAAAAGAAGAGTTCATTTCTGTTTTTCTTTTTTCCGATATTATACTTACAACATTATAAAAATTACCAAAACAATAAAATGATTATTTAGTGATTTTTTATTCCTACATCAAATAAACACATAAAAAAGGAAATACGAAAACAAACTTCAACTCATATGTAAAAATATCTTCATGCAAATGAAATTTTAATATGACAAATAAAAAGAGAAATTACAATACATATCATTGAAAACAATGAGCCTAACTAGCATTGAATGCTAAAAGATAAACTAAATATCATTTATTCCCAATTGGGTGCAGCATGGCCCTCCTCTTACCCCTTCTAGGCGCTTCTTCCGTGGTAAGAGGTCAGTCGAGAAATTTTTTTGATACTAACATACTTTTCCATTAATTGACTACACGAAGTGTCGCTAGTTGTCTCAGCTTCTGCATTGTACGTAGTCACTTTGAAAGCCCTTGATCAATTGGCAGGGGTTCATTGCATTGCGATGGATTTTGTTCAAAAGCTCCACTAACTTTACCGATGGAATTTCTCTTTCCCTCCCCTTTTAAAAGAAGAAGGATTGTTTCGATCGTAAAATGAGCCCGAAAACTTTGAGATTTGACAGGGAGTGCCTACCAAACAAGGCAAAAATCGAATGCAATTAAGGTAAATGAATGCTTATCTTGTGTTTGGATAAGTTACTCATCTCCTGCACTTGTTCGAAATTTTCAAAAGCTAATTGACTAATTGATTTGGCTTTTCAATTAGTTTCAAAAAATATTGCAAAATTTTAAGATTTACGTACTCCTAAAAAATTAATGGGTTAAACCACCATTAACGATTCTTCTCAATATATACTTCACATGAGAAAATTCCAGTTCAATTTTGAACTCATATATAAAGTATGTTTTCATGCAAATTAAAATTTTTAAGGAACTAAAAGGAGAAGAAATGTAGTAAAATTAGAAATGCTTAAATAAAAAACTACAAATATGAAAACAATTCATCTTGGATGACAAACTTTCAAATTATTTAAAAAGTTAATAAGGTAACTAAAAACTAATGAAAGCATGCTTAATTTTTACGTGCATATGGCTACCATTAAAAGTGGGTTAGTTTCTACATGTTCTCTAAAAAACTTTTTTATAACATTGCCAAATTTAGCATGCGCTCAAAAAATGAAATGATTATGAAGTGATTCTTTTACAATCCTACACAGCATACTAATTCAATTTAGAACTCATATATTAACTTCTTTTTTACTCGAGCGGTTGCTTGACAGTTAGATTTTATTTAATTATATTGCTCTTCGACTCCAAAGAAAAACACGGGGAGACGTACCTGTTCCGTTATTAGAAAATATTTCTTTTTTTGAAGCATAAAAAAATATTTGTCACTTTTTAGGAGAACGTGGGATATCAGGATATGGCGAGAGCGATTTGACGAGAGATCGCGGGCAGACGATGTCGACGTCGCCGCAGGAGGATGGAGCAGCGGAGCTGTTGGAGTTGAGGAACGGGAGCATGGTGGTGAAGATCACCAACTACGGCGCCACCATCACATCCCTTCTCGTCCCCGACGCGCAGGGAGATCTGGCCGACGTGGTCCTTGGATTCGACACCGTCCGGCCGTATCTGGTTCGTCCCTGGCCCATCGTCTGCTGCGCTCTTCTTACGTACCATGCACGCATTCAATGCCAATGTTTTGGAAGGAATTCGTTGATTTGTTGAAAATCACAAACACCTACGCGCACAATTTATCGCAGGAAGGAGCAGCACCCTATTTCGGATGCATCGTAGGGCGCGTGGCCAACAGGATCAAAGGGGGCAAGTTTAACCTCGACGGCATCGACTATTCTCTGCCCGTCAACAATCCCCCTAATAGTCTCCACGGTATGAATATGTTGCTGCTGCTGTCGCCGCTAATTCGGATCGACTGTTTTTATGTTTATATCTGTCTTCTGTTTTGGGGTCAGAAAAGCGCAGTTTTCAAGTACATTACACGTCGCTTTGCAGTTTTCTTCCTGCCGAATTCCATCCACCTTTGATTTGCCTTTTTTCTTGCGGTTTACAAGGTAGACGAAAATGCATGCGTTCTACCGTCTTTTCTAGTTCTGCCTCTCGTGATTAGCAGACAGGGAAGCCGCGTTTGGTTGTGATATTTCACTTTCAGCCAAGCCTCTTTTTTCATCATTTATTTTATTATGACGGCTCCGCCTAATGCTTTAACTTTTTATTTTTATGATAACAGCGACATTGAATTCCGGAATTCGCTTCTTCATCCTGTGTTTCCCATTTGAGTTAGTTAGCCCTTCAGATATGCTAATTTTGAAAACTGCAGTTCCTTCTAAATTTTTCTTCTTCTTTTTTCAAAATTACAAATTTCGGGAACTTTTATGTAAAACTAGAGTTCTAACATTTATGCAAGAAAAAAACCAGTTCTAACAGCCACATTATGCCACATGAGCCAACGTGACAGCTAAGTTTTATGAAAAATATTAAGTCACGATGATACAAATACCATGATTTTTTTGTACCGATCTTGGTGATACATCATGACTATGTATGTATTGCCATGATTGATTGAAATTAGCCATGCATCATGGTGACTACTTAAAGCCAATCAAGGTGTTTGTATAATCGAGATTGGTTCAAAACAAAGATTACACTGTTTTAAAATATCATGACTAGTTAAAATGAATCAGAGTGTCTTAATCACCATGATTGGTTGTTATTACAAAAATTGGCAACCACATGGTACCGTGTGGTGCCACGTGGCTATCAGAATAGTAGATTTACAAATGAGTTTTCAAGAGATGTAGTTTTGTGAAAAATACGCGAAATGGTGCCATCCATTTGAAATGTCTGTTGAAACCACCCCGCATATTCTCACTAGGAGGAAGCTGACCGGTTGGTCAAAAGTTGCATACAACGTGTTCATTGTAATATGCATATAATAAGTTTTACAAAAGAAATCCATACAAAATTAAAATTGACAAGAATGGCCACATATTATTTTTTTGCAAATAGCTTGATATGGTCCATTCTTGTAAAAAAATAAATGGTCGATACTTGCCAAATCAAGTTATGAATGAAATTTTTGTAAATTTCACAAAGTATAACAATAATATAATGTGTATATTATAATAATATGCATACATTGTAATATCTATATAATTAAAGGAAGTAAATGGAATGGAGGTAATTACATAATTTTTCATTCTTTTCCCCATAGAAGTAAAATATAATTTTATTTATTGATAATCACAATCCATCTTTCACATCTCATCTTTTTTTGCAACATGCACAAGTGCATGTATAAATTTCTCGTACATCTAAACATACGCGCATAATAATAGAATTAGTTTTTCATACTTATTGAGGACCAAATTGGAAAATCACACTTAGAAATCTTAGCTTATTGAAAGCTCTCTCAAATGAGATTTTCACACAAAAAAAGAAAAATGATTTCAATAAGCTGATAAATTTTTATATAAGCTAATTACATGAATTGTCTGGAATTGCTTATTATGTTTATTAGATTATTGAAAATCTCGGACCAAAAAAACTCCTCTAAATGTTTCCAAATGGGACCCAAGAATTTTGAAGGACACGTTTACTGTTCCTGTAATTGGTCTCTCAACCAGACGTACTTTGAAATTCTGTACCTGCCCAAGGCTTCAAGGATGGCATGTTTAGTTCTGCTTTAATGATGACAGTTATGTTAACGCATACTTGTCTAGTAATCGAGTAATGCTTTCCTTGTTTTATTACATTCATTTTTCTTATCCATGTTAACATCATCGGAAGATGCATCCATAAATGCATCAGTCAAAACTACATAATCGTATACACATTGTTTCTATTAGCAAAAGAAAAAACATTGCTTTTTTTCTGTAAGATGGCCATGAATTGGTTCGCTTTCAGGTGGAAACAAGGGATTTGACAAGGTGATATGGGAAATCGTAGAACATAGAGCTGGTGAACTACCATCACTTAAGCTCAAATATCACAGTCAAGATGGGGAGGAAGGTAATGTACGGCTGAACCTTTTCTTTTTTTATTAAGAATGGACGTTGAATTTCCTCTTGTCTAGGAAATTTGATCACTGGAGCATATGACTGACTAAGTTTTCTTAGAAAAGGCTATCCTGGGGATGTTACTGTCACTGCAACGTACTCCTTACCTTCAAACACTTCTCTGAGGCTTGACATGGAAGCTGTGCCTGGAAACAAGTCCACTCCAGTTAACTTGGCTCAACATACCTACTGGAATTTAGCTGGTCACAATTCTGGAAGTGTGCTTGAACACTTGATTCAAATATGGGCTACTGAGATAACACCTGTTGATGAGAACATGATCCCTACTGGAGAAATCATGTCAATCAAAGGCACGCCATTTGATTTCACCTCCCTGGAAAAGGTGGGGAGGAGGATTCGTCAGGTTCCTGGTGGGTACGACCACAACTACATACTAAGCGGTGGCAAGGAGAAGATGGGCCTGAGGCATGCTGCAAGAGTGAAGGATCCATCAAACTCAAGGGTTATGGATTTGTGGACTGATGCACCAGGCATGCAGTTTTACACGGGCAACTACATCAACAGTGTCGTCGGCAAGGGTGGGGCTGAATACATCAAGCATGCAGGCCTATGCTTAGAGACACAGGGGTTTCCAAATGCAGTTAACCAGCCTGACTTTCCATCCGTAGTAATTCAACCTGGAGACAAGTACAGGCACTCCATGCTCTTCGACTTTTCCATCGAAAAGGAATGAAAACTTCTTTACGTCGTCTTACGTATCTATTTGTTTTAGATTCTTTTGTTTCGTGCTAGGTTGTTGTATTTAGGTTTGGAAGCATGTTAACTTTCTAATAAGTGAATGCATTTGATATTCAAGATTTGAACATTAATATCTGATAATTTCATGATCAGTCGTTACTTGACGAATGTTCGCTTGTTTCGGTTTTCGAAAACTAGCTTACTCAACTTCAATCACATATCCTTGGGGGGAAAGTGGAATTTTCATCACCATATGACCATTCATTAGATCAAGTGTCCCGTCATGGAAATTTAGTCGTCGGAAAACGGGAACGCAACATGAATATTGTGAAGGCCATCTCGATGTTTAACTTTAAAAAAAATAAAAATAAAATACATTATGGGTTTGGTTATTGATTACTGATCTTCGCATTGAGGAAAGTGCAAAACACGGTCATCGAAACCTCAAAACGACGGTATCCACTACAGGTCTACAATACACATGTACATGGTTTAAGGTCTACTCTTCACATTGATGAATGATGATGGCTAAATGGTTTAAGGGCATATGCATCATAACATATAGGTCAACTTTTTCAATCCTCTGGCTCCAACTCTTTGGATGCCTCACCTCGTAACTTTCGTTTGAAGTATTCTTCCTCGATGGTCTCCTTGAGGATGAATAGCCTTTGAATGACAACTGGATCTGTCATATTTCTTGCTTCCTTCAACTCTGTCTCTTCCTTGTTCAGCTGGTAAGCATCTAGCATTATCTTAATCCATTTATGTAGCTCCTCAGGTGTGCTGTCCCACAATACAGAAGAAGACATTGTCAGTCAGATATCCCATTCCAATAGGCTAAAGTTGCAATTATCTTATGCTTAAAAATGGCTGCAGCATAATACCAAGTCAAAACTGTTTTGCCCACAGAAAAACTGTTGCATTAAAATGCAGATATTTCACTAAGGATTTTGGATCAGCTTCTAAAGTTGTTACTCTCAAATGCTGTGAACTACTAAAAGCTATTCCAAATAGAATAATACAACTTAAGAGAAAGAAAGTACATAATACTCTTCAACAATAATAACAATCAATGTTTTCATCCCACTGTTAAATTACTCTTCAACAACATGAATCTTTTTCTTCGATTTATTTCTATCTAAAGTTAGAGTCTACTGTTAAATTATATAATTTTAAATGTTTTCGCTATTTTCTAACCAATTAATTTTTGGTCGTCCTTTACCTCTTTTAATCTCATATTATTATTAATTAATCATCTGTTCCTTGTAAGTGGAATTATAGACCTCCCATGGATATGTCCAATCTGTCTAAAATGATTTTCTCTTATTTTATCCACGACTAGTGACATCAATGAAATAATTTTTTATTTATCTTTTGTTGTATTATCACTTATCCATCTTAACATTCAGATTTCTACAATACTAATTTTATGCACATACTTATGTTTAAAGAAGTGCATACTCTAGAGAAAAAATATGAATGATGACCACTTCTAACATGGGTTTGGAGCACTTCTACTGGAAGTCCAGTCGAAAACCCAGAACCAGAAGCCAGATTCCCACGGAAGTGATCCTACATAGACCATGATTCTTGGGGATAGGTGCCAACAGAATCTACACGAAGAAGCAATGAATGGGAGAACACAGAAGCATGCCAAGTCCTACAAACAGAAAAAGGAAAAAGGAAATGTTCAGTGTCACAAGATTTCAAAGCCAGACGCATAAAAGAAAGGAACCATCAAATAAGAAACTCTAATCCCCATTTAATGCATTTAGGTTCAGGTTCTATAAATTCTTAACGGAAGAAATGCATAAAAGGAAGCTCACATTTCTGAGTCATAGAGTTGACCTCTTTTACCCTAACCCCCGAAGTCCAAGAAGCTTGTGATTTCTCAATATATGCATAAGATTTAGATGACTGTCCTTTTTATGCAGATCTCTGTTGTTGATTACATAGCAATCCAACTTTAGGAGGATATATGTCAAAATTATTTAAAAAAGGATAAATCTAACACATGACGTTGTCATCAATGTAAGGTTTAAAAAGGACACTTTTTGTACGCAATCCCGCTTCTACATGTGGAAAGAATAGTTGGTCTGACATGTGTGCTGCACGAAATTAAAAAATATATAATTTAAAAGTATAAAAGAGTTGAACATAATAATGACTATGCAAACTATGTGTCTTGTATTATAAAACATGTAAATGCAACTAAGATAATTTTATGTTGATGCGTGCAAAGCATCACGTTTATATAAATATATTAGGTCATAATATTCAATATGTATAGCATGTAACATATAGTTCGTCTTTCATTGTCAAATATATAAAAAGTCAATATATTATATTTTATGATACTAAAATGTAAAATAATTATTTTTTATGATAATATCGAAAATATTATATAGTAAGCCCATTATTGGTTGATATATAAAAAATTTTATATAATAGGAATTAATCTCGTATCAATTTTTTCTAAGAGATGCAGAGACATAATATTCTTAGGAATAGTCAAGATATATGCAAACTAAACCTCAAAACTATTGCTTTTTAAAAAGCTATAGAAAATATTATTTAATAATGAACTTATTATTTGATATATTTTAAAAATTTAAAATATATTTATTTTAATAAATATTAAAGAATATAAATACGTTCATAGTTTTTTATTATATTCATTCTAATGAATAAAGAAGGAATTAACAAGTAATAAAAGATTAAAGAGTGTCACATACTAAATTTTTGTATAACTTAAAAAAGGAGTAGAAATGTATATTACATAATTGAAATTAAAAAATGAAAAGCAATAGTTATGTAGAATGATATTATAAGAAGTGAATCTAAGTAATCTAAATAAATAAAGAAGTAATTTTTATGAGATGTTAAATATTTACTTAACATTGAATGTAATGTTAATATAATTAGGTACAATAAACTTAGTGTTGATCTTATGATAATTATAAGTGATAAATACCATGCAACATTACACCATAGTATGTGATACATGACATGATATTGGTAATTGTCTGTTAACAAGTGGTAAATTATGAAGGTCGTAAAGAATTAAACTGTTGTTTTTATAGTAACACAGATTAAACGAGGATTTCACTTTGCCCTCTAGCTTACACTGGAGAAACATTACTTTTGAACCAAGATTAACCACATAAGATGAATTAATATGAAAAGTCGATCATAACTTATAGAAACAAGCAACAAGTACTTCAAAGATTGAACATGTCACCTGCACAAAAATTCTTTATCCTTGATTTCATGTTCGTTCCTGGGAGAGAAAGCAGAAGCCAGTGCTGAAAATCTTTCTTCTGGATCCGTAATATTTAACAAGTATTTGAGTAGCTTTATCTCCTTTGGTGCAATACTTCTAAGGCTGCTCTTTGTAGTTTTGTATATGTGATACATTATGTCCTTGACCTTCAAAAAGTTTTGTATCTATGATTACAGATTAATAGAAAAGAAAAAAAAATGATTCTTCAGTGTGTATGCATATGAAAAACCAATCTGTACAAGGATTTTTATCATGTCGATGTTTTCATTAAAAATAATCACTCACCTTAGTTTCAGTTTATGGTACCTTGTACAACCCATACTTTTTAAAAGTGAATTTCAGCTTCAACCTATTAAATATAAGATTCTACTAGAAAGCATAAGAGACAAATATATTCTAGTTATAAGGATGGGCAAATAGATGGTATTTTATATGCCGCAGTTTATTTCATATCTGGCAATATATTACCAATGTATAAGTTTTCTTCAACAACATTTGCTATTCTGAACTCACTTCTCCTGTCAACCATCTTAAGACATCTCCATAAAATGAGGGAACTAAAACAATTTGCCTATGAAAAATAACACTGCCTAAGACAACCATGAAATAGAACATTGGAATAAATTGTGCAGAAAAAGAGAAGCTATTCTATCATATGTCATCAACAATGACTTCAAAACAACCTGTTTGGTAATACAAATTTCTGTGCAAGAGTTTTACCACCGATAACCAAATAATATGAAACTTACTGGACTCTTCATTGTTGGAGAATCTTTTGCCGCAGCCCAAGATCTGTTTATCAATAGAACCAGTGCTGAATCAAGTTCCTTTGCTTTAGCCAAGCTCCTTATCTTTTCACAAGCTACATCTAGCGAAGGAGAGTTCAAGATGTCATCCAACTTTGACTGAGCATTATCTAACATTTCCACATTTTCAGCAGCATTATCATATGCACTAACTGCAGACAGGCACTTAGCTCCAAGCCTAGTTATTGCTGCTCAAGAAAGGGACTGTAAATGTAAGAGTTTGAAAAAGGCCCGATCCATACAGGGATAAAATTGTTATTTCCCAGAGAAGTCATGTGTTGCAAGCAAAGCTCATTCTCAACAGACTTAAGGCATTAATAGTATAGCCTAATTGTTGGTATAAGATGACAACGACAATAACAAATTTCCAGCTATTTTGCCGAAATATAAGTGTCGCACAGCATATGAATGAAGGAATTATTCTTCAGTAGCATGAGCAAGACTGCTTGGTATATATGAAGATTCACTGATTGGGAAGACTGAAAAGACACCAGCAATAAATTCTAAAAGCAATGTTTCTTACTACACGTGCTTGTAAAATTATATTAACCACTTTATAGTCCTTTTATCATAGCATTTGGCATGTATAAAAAGCTTACTTACCATCTCGATCCTCTAAAGTGTCATTTACTTGGGAAAGTATGCTAAGGTGGTGGAAGAAGTCTCCCGTAAAGTCCTTGCGCCGCCTTGCGACAATAGCATTGATATCTGTTGGATTATTCTGGATCTCATCGAGAAGCTCGAAATGTCTTTCCATTTCATTGTCAATCTGCAAATTTCCATGCAAATTCGACGGTTGAAAGCAAGAAACTCAACGGCAACGAGCCGAACAACTGACAGATACAAACGAGGAAGAGGAGGGGGAGGAGTACCCTTCTAACTTTTCGTTCAAGTTCAACAAGTTTGCGCTTCATAAGCGAATTATCCTCCGCATCAGCGCGCACTTTGCAGCGTGCATAAAAGGCTTGGTTGTACCTTTTCCATTCATCGCGGAAAATCAAGAGCCTTCTCCAGTCCTTGGGTCGAGGATTGTCGTGCAAGAAGTTGTCGATCATCTTGTCGCAGAACTGGGTCAACGTGTAACCCTTGGCAACCTGAGGTTCGTTTGGTTCTTCCGCGTCAGCCGCGGTGGAATCGGTGGCGGCCATGCTCATTCCAGAAGCTGGTAGAGAAAGAAAGAGGAGGAAGAAGAAGTACTTGACAGATGAGCTTGATTGATCACAAGCATGTCTATTTGGTAAGCCAAAGACTCTGAAGAGCATGGATTGTTTTGCTTACCGGACGGGAGGAAGGAGGGGGGCAATCTGCTTGCTCTTACTGTGATTGCGCAATGATGGTGGGAAAGGGGAGAAGCGGTAACGAACGCCGTTTCCTTCCCTTTTTCTTTTCCAGCACCACCATCACCAGCAGTGGTAACACCAGCGGAGACCATAGGGTTGTTGCTACTGAGGAAGCCGCCGCGGCGGGAGGAGGAAGATGACGGGTAGCAATGATGGGCTCCGCCCAGGATCAACATCATCATCCCTTCCTCACATGCGCTGCACGACGACGGGCGGCGGCGCTCTCTCTCCCTCTCGGATTGGAGCTCCCAGCGCTAGCGATCGGTACTCCACAGTCGACTGACGGTGCTCGTCCACGACGATGAGCCATGTTTTCATCTCCTTTCGATAATATATTAATACCATTCAATTTAAAAAATTTAATACCATACAAGTTTTATTAAGATTTGTAATCAAAATCAATTGTTTACTCTAATTATTCAAATGCCCTAGTTTTTTAAGGTCCAATCTCCATTCGTATGCCATAATTGTTAAATTAAGCGTAGTTTCTTTTCGATTCTCATTCAAACCAGTTCAAAAACCTACATGAAGATCAAGTCTATGCTTATTCCTTTGCATTAATTCTGAAAAGTATGCATTCGATCGAAAATAGTCTTAACTTTATATTTAATTTATCATAGTTTCATACAAATTCTTTCTCAACGTGCGAACACCTGAAGCATCAAGAAAATTTCATAGAACATCTGTTGCATGCAATAACCAAATAAAATTCATCATTAAATCATGCAAACTAAATTAACTTGGATGCATCTCCCATCCTTTTCTGCCCAAACTTATAAACACTTGTTTGTGACTATAATCAAGTGATTAGTTCAAAGAAGAAACTTGAGCGTCTCTCTTGATTTTAATATACAGATTCTTCTAATCAAGTCAGAAATAATGGTATCTGTAACTTCCATCAAAGTTTGAATCTAGTTAATAAACATTAAAATCATTATCACTACTCTTTAATTATTTCGTCCAAAGAACTTTTAACTTTGAATTTGTCACTTAAAAGTAAGCGCTAATTAAAATGGGCTTAAACATAGACACAATTTAATTTAGGGAACATATAGTACCAATTATTTTAGTCAGGTATAGAAACACGCTAGCATTTTTCGAAAACCATATTCATCAAATGTATCATTATTTCTACAAAAGAAACCATAACTTAACTAAAATTGTCAAAGGGGAAAAAGTTGAGTTTTTCAACTTCTTTGTAAAACTTAAGTTTATTTTTACACCATTTAAGATAATCGTTAGCAAAACTTAAGGGATCATTTAAGCTAGCACATTACTTTTAACCAGATTAAGTTGCCTCAAATTATTTTAATCATTAAATGAAATAAAACTGGTATTTAAAAAAACTGAAAATGTCAGCCTTTTCACTTTGGTCCTGAGAGATACAACGGTTTTGAATAGGAAGGTATTACATGATGAGAGCAAAGTTTCTTTCAAGAGTATACAATTACGAGTGGAGTATGGTATGAATCAACTAAGGAAGGACAGGGAGACTTATAATAATTTTCCTTAAAGTTTAAACAATAATACCATTATCGCGAAGATCCGAGTAACCGGGGAGGTAAAGGGCTTAGCCGCGAAAATATCCCACCTTCCTCTCGATCCAGATCTTCTCCGTATTCCCTCTCTGGAAATGGAGGGAAAGGATAAGGGCGAGTGTGGTGGTCGCGGCAGTAGGAGGGTGCGGCGTGGTGGACGCGATCGGACCATCAATTTCTGTTTTAATGATGATAATAATACCATTGTTATATTTATTATTGCCGTTTTCCGCGCAACCGTGTCGGTGGGTGCGCCGGTACTGTTGAGCACGATGATGGTACATATAGCAATCTCAGCGCGTGTTACCACCGTTGCTGCCGCCGCCGCCGCTGCGAGCCCGCCCGTCCTCTGTGGCTTCAGATTTGCTACTTGCCCACGCATTGCCTCCCCTTCTATCCACCATCATCCTCGCAACAAGCACTTGTTTTCCTGCCCTCTCTGGTCTTCCTCCTTCTCCTTCTCTTTCTGTCTCCATCACCACCATCGCACTGTCACCTCTTCCACTTCCTATCTTCCTTCGTCACCACCATCACCCCGTGCCCGGTCGACCATGCCTGAGACTCCCTCCACCACCAATCCTCTCCTCCAGGACTTCAACTTCCCCCCTTTCGACGTCGTCCAGCCCAGCCACGTCGTCCCCGCCATCACCGACTTGCTCAAACAACTCGTGCGTGTCGTCGTCTCTTTTCCTCTTATCCGACTGGCCTCATCGCTCTCACTGCGTAACCTGATTCCGTCTTCCGTCTTGCAGGAGGCCGATCTCGTCCGATTGGAGCAGACCGTGGAGCCAACCTGGCCCAAATTAGTCGAACCTCTCGAGAGGATCGTCGATCGTCTACAGGTCGTCTGGGGCATCGTCAACCACCTCAAGGCCGTCAATGACTCCCCAGAACTCCGAGCTGCAATTGACCAAGTCCAGGTTTCTATGACATTTAATTCATTGCTTCTGCACTTCTCTTTGCAATTGCACTTTTCATGCCTTGACGTGACGCCCTTTTCTTCTGACCTCCTTCTTCCCTTGGCGTCGCAGCCTGAGAAAGTCAAGTTTCAGCTTCGTCTGGGGCAGAGTAGGCCTATCTTCGATACCTTTAAAGCTATCAGGGACTCACCCTTCTGGTCCACCTTGTCTGATGCTCGAAAACGTATAGTTGAAGGTACCATATGTATATATATGACATGTGTATACGCAATATCTTCTTTTCATTCTTTTTACACACATGTAACAGAAGTTTCATGGATTTTTCGTTTTGCTCTTTTCGACGATTGTGATAATTCTTTCAATTCCAGTACCATTTACCACATTCTGCGTCATGCTACTCTTTCATTAAAAATCCTAAATTCAATTCACATGTACATGACTTGTGTCTTCCCATCAAATTTCCAAGGATAATCTTTTTCCAATTCATTATCTTTCTTTGCCTTTCTCTTACAAAATTTATTTCCGTTTATTTTCCAGCTCAGATAAAGGAAGCAGTTCTTAATGGAGTTGCCCTTGATGATGACAGGAGAGAAGAATTTAACAAAATTGAGCAAGTTTGCACCGATAACCATTTCTATCCTTCTTGATCATGTAAAAAAAGAAGCATACAATTATCTCCTTCTAGATATAGAACAATGAAGTCTCTAAAAATTACTTATATGTTCAACAAGAACAAGCTATTCAATAAAGGATTTCTGTAGCAGGATCTTGCATGGTATACAAAGCATTGTCTACCGAAGTTTTGCCACATTACATTTTGTAAATCCAATAGCAGTGTCACAGCCTTTTGGATTTTTTCATATGTGCTACAGCTCTACAACAGATGCCATAGTACTTATCTGCTCGTTACTGGACTTACATAGATGTTGAACTGATGATTTATTGATCATGTTGAGGAAAGTTTGTATGATGCTGGTGCCACTTGTATCTTGCTTTCCACTTTTCTGAGAAGCCTTTTGGTAATTTGTTCTTTAACCCTTTGAATTGATTTGCAGGAACTTGAAAAATTATCACAAAAGTTCAGTGAAAATGTACTTGATGCCACCAAGAAATATGAAAAGCTAATTACAGACAGGAATGAGGTGGAAGGTTTACCTGCCACAGCACTGGGCTTGGCAGCCCAGACAGCTGCATCCAAGGTAATTTCATTTGAGCTTCATATACAATGATTTTTTTGTGCAAAACTTGTCTAATCTATGGTCATTTCTATTTTCATGATTGCATTTTACTTTAGTTCATTCAGTTTTTTTTTTTTCTTTTTCTGCTTTAGTTTATTGTTTTTCTTTGTAAATAAGGGGCACAAAAACGCCACTGCTGAAAATGGTCCATGGGTGATCACTTTGGATGCTCCAAGTTTTCTTCCTGTTATGCAACATGCACAGAATAGAGCTTTGCGGGAAGAAGTTTATCATGCTTATATCACCCGTGCCTCTAGTGGGGAACTTGACAATACTAGCATCATTGATCAAATTCTGAAGTTGAGATTGCAGAAGGCAAAACTTCTTGGCTACAATGACTATGCCGAAGTAAAAACCTTTTTTTGTCAACATTTTTTTTCCTACCAAATACATCGACATAACTATGACCTAGTGTAAAAATAACTAATGGTAAAGGTATTCATCTTTAGGTAAGCATGGCAACCAAAATGGCAACGGTGGATAAAGCAGAAGAGCTACTAGAGAAGCTTCGTAGTGCTTCCTGGGGTGCTTCTGTTCAAGGTATGGTAGCTTTCACTCCTTTTCTAATACTTCATTTATCCACATTCTTTGAAAGTGTATGGGAAAAGGTATTTTTAGTGAAATTTGTGAAGACAAAGATAGGTGAAAGTGGAATGATCTATTGACTAATAAAGGTTACACAAGGTTGACTAATACATCATAAATAATGTGGAACTATTACCTACAACATAACATATAATAATCCTAACACTAATACTCTTCCTCAAGTTGGAGCATTTAAGGTATTCAGCTTGCAATAGATTCAAACGTAGTTAAGGAAATATAAAAAATAACCAAGATGAAGGTAGACAGTCATGGTTAGTCATTAGGCAAGCAGGATCAGTAGCAAGTAGTAACTTGTAAGCATGAGCAATAGCGATTTACTTTGACCTAACGATAAACAGGCACAAATACCAATCAGTTGACTTGGTCTACTACTCATCTTGATCAATAACATTACTTTGATTGATGCTGGACAAATGTAAATATGAATTAATTTGTTGACATATCAGACAGTCAATGAAGCTCGTCACCTCCATAATATATTCACTAAGTGCAAATATTGATCAATTTATTGACATCATTAGACTCAAGCAACATGTGTAGGAGCTTGCAAATGCTAATATTGAAAACTTGCAAAAACATAAACTTGTAAACACATTACATTTGTTGCAAACTGAAAATTTTCCTTCTTTTGTTATCTTTCTTCTCTGTTTTAAAATTTATTTTTATCTTTATCTTTTGTCTTTTAATTCCACCAACAGTTTTGAAACAATTTCTTTATTCAAAAAATTTGTTCTCCTTTCTCTTTCTCTTCCCTCTCTTTATTTGTATCACCCTGCCTCCTCACTCCTTTTTCACAGTGTTATTTTTTTAACACCCACATGTACTCTCTCTACATCCCTCCTTCTCACATTCTTTCTTTTTTGTATTCTTGTGCTTCACCCACTCTCCCTCCTTTTCTTTTCTCTTTTTTCATGTGTTGTCACCTTCTTCCCTTCTTTATTTTATTTTTGTTGTGAACCCATCATTTATGGGAGGAGGAGATGATGAAAAAGAGGAGATGACATAAGATTTGATGGGGTTGAGTGAAGGTGGTAACATTGGCATGCTATGACTATTATGATAGAAAGAGGAGATGGTGGAGATTGCTTTGGTAGTAACAGTGGATCTGAGGAAGAGAGGAGGCAACGATAGTGACATTGGGATCCTATTTGGAATTGGTGATGATATTTGAGGCCCTTAATGGGCTCATTCTTAGTGGTAGATGATAGAGGGTGCCTTGTCTTGACCCTAGATTTAGGATTTTATTTTGCCAACAGAAAGTTATGACGGTGAGGGTGGGTTAGGGGAGTCTTGGCTAATGACATCTACATGTTGGCCAATGATGGTCATCAATGGTGATTGCTATAGTTAGGATTAGGGCTAGATGACTAGGGTTTGGGAGGAGGATGAGAGAGGATAAATAGTTGACTAAGATAATAATGACAAAAATAGAGAAAAAAAGTCAACTAGGGTTTAAAGTCTGTCCTCATGATTGCAATAGGGTGGCAACAATGGTTAAGGTTTCTCTTTTCTTTTCTCACTCAGAAAATTAGGTTTTGATACCATTGTTGAAATATGGACATCCAATTCAAAGTAAATCGACAATAAGTGGAGAGGCCCATTTATATTTTAATCCATATTTTTAATTTCAAACATGTTGAATTATTCCATCACTTTTCCTCATTTGTGGTTTCTTTAAGTGTTACAAGTGTATTTTTTTATCAAATAGATGTATATGGACTCAAATATTTTTTATTTTAATACCATGTGAAGTCAAAGATAGGTAGAAGTAAAATGATCAATTAACCAAAACAATGGCTCTATATAAAGAGGTTACAAAGGGATGACTAATATATTATAAGCAATGTAGGACTACTATCAACAACATAATAATCCTAACACTCTAACGCAACTATTTAACAGCAAATTTGCATGAAAAATAGCTGAATTTGTTTGTTTGCACAACTTGTTGCAGCATTTGAGCAATAGGATTTCCTTGTTTTTCATCATTGATTTAGATTATATAGCCAAGAATGCTGATATCCCAAGAATTTGTCCCATTTTGTCTAATTTTAAATAAGGGATAGAATTATCCATTTGTAGATGCAAAATATAAAGAACTCTCTAAAAGAACTGCAAAAGGGTGTGTATTTGATGGATACATGTGTAAATTGCACATCATTGTCAATGTTCTTTACTTGTTTCTAGTTAAAATGTTCACAGTTCCCATAAAGTACTGGAAAGTGGAAACCTTTGGTGGCTATTTTGTGAGTAAATCCCCATAAATTACTGTTAGAGTATTAATATATTATTTGTGTGTTGTATATGGGTTTAGTTTTGCATTGCTTTAGTTGTACTTGCCTTTTCTATGTAGCCTATATATATAAAAATCTTATATTTGACAAAGAAATCATTTACATCTACTATTTCTTTGTTTCAACATAGTATTAGAGTGAGAATTTTGAGAATTCAAGAGTGTGAGAGATCTAGGTAGAGAGTAGAGAAATCATAGCCATTGTTGGCTACCCTCCTACCTTTTCCAAACCCTTGTTGTTACCACCTCTCGACCTCTGTTGGGAGCTTGTTTGGGCACTTCAACAAGCTCAAGCTTATTGAGGACATTGAGAAAGCCATGAAAGCGATTGATTGTGATATGGGTGATGTGCCTAACCTTTGTTAGTCACCTAATATTCATCAAATGGATCTCCTTCTCTCTCCTCTCCATCATGTAGATGACCAAAGCCAGTCCTCCATCTCTAGTGCCATGTGCAATTGCCATCAACAAGTTCATCTAAACCCTTACCTACCGTCACCATCTTGGCTATTGTTGTTGTGGCCCCTAGCCCCCCACTAGGGCAATGTTGCCAGGGCTGTTCACTTTCTTCTTCCTCCCTTTTGCTCTCTAGCCCACACTCTTGCAATGGGGAATCTAGGAGAGATATCCTTGTCCACTGTTGATCCAAAGGGGAGGAGAGGGGGGAGGTTAAGGGTTTGAGAGGCACATGACTAATACAAAAATGGAAAGGAAGAGAGGGTGAAAGAGGAGGAGAATGGAGAGAGTGAAAAGGGAAAAAATTCGTAAGAAAAAATGTCAAAAACTCGTGGAAGTTAAAAAAAGAGAAAAAAAAAACCAAAAAAACCAAAAATCCTAAGGGTAGATCATATCTACCTACCTTTACTTCTTAAGGATAGATCACATTTGTCTATTTGTTTTACCATTTTGAATTATATCATTCAATATACTACTATTTGAGATATAGTACTTTTTAAACTGATCATAATTATTCCTATTGCTATTACTTCTATTGTAGCAATTATTGCCTTTTGTTGTTACTACTGATGCAACAACTTGTTTTTAATGTTTCTCTATGTATTGGTTGTTTTCAGTTATGTTTAAGTTTGATGAGTTGTTTTATTTGAGTTTGTTACAAGCTAGATATTTTAACTTGAGGGGGAGTGTTAAAGTAATAAAATATTATGTGTGTATTGCATGTGGGTTTAGTTTTATATTATTTAAGTTGGACTTTTCTTCTCTATATAATCTCTAAATATAAAAGTTTTATGTTTGCTAATGAAATCATTTCACTTTCTCTACTTCTTTCTTTCCACAATTTGCAAGGAGAGAGATCTTAAACATTTGGCTGGTGGAAGGAAAAAATATCCCAAATTTTTTGGTTGTGCTTGGGGTGCCCCGATTCAATGTTACATCCATGAACTCATCTCACACATATATGGATCCAAATTTTTGTAGCAACTAACAAGATTCATACTTTCTATTTTTCTTATGGGATGACAAGATTATTTGTTGCTTGTGTCATTACTTCGGCAAATGAATATATTTGTTTTACATAATGATTTCTTCTGCAAATATCAAAATTTTCTGAAGTATGCATCAATTCTCTTTCTTTTGTGCTCATAGATATGGAAGATCTGAAAATTTTTGCTCTAGAAAAGGGTGCTGAGGAGGCCAACAATTTAAGCCATTGGGACATAAATTTCTGGAGTGAAAGGCTTCGGGAATCAAAGTATGACATCAATGAGGTAGGACCAATTCCTCTAATACTCAGCCCTCCATAATCATCAGTCTTAGCTAGTTGCACTTCAATTTCTTGATTCTTGTGTTGTTTAGCTGAGACATAAGCTAGGGTTACTTGAGTATGGGTTAATTCTGCTCACTTTTTATTGGGATTGCAGGAGGAACTACGCCCATTTTTTTCTTTACCAAGAGTTATGGATGGCCTTTTCAATCTTGCAAAAACCCTATTTGACATCAACATTGAACCTGCTGATGGACTTGCTCCAGTAATTTGTTGTTTTCAAATTCATAAATTGTGTATTTCCCTTATTAAGCTAATTATGTGGTTCCCTGTTATAGTTTTCCCTTGACAATTCATGGGATTTTTTTCTATGCAAAGCTAATCCTATGGTTGGTGCTTTGAGAAATCGTCCTTTGTGATAATATGGTCTTTTTCTTTTAGGTTTGGAACAGTGATGTGAGATTTTACTGTGTTAAAGATTCCTCGGGAAGTCCAATTGCATATTTTTATTTCGATCCATATTCTAGACCTTCTGAAAAGCGTGGTGGGGCATGGATGGATGAGGTGGTTTCACGTAGTTGTGTGTTGGCATGCAATGGAGGTTCGGTTAGGTTGCCTATAGCACACATGGTTTGCAATCAAACACCTCCTGTTGGAAGTAAGCCAAGTCTTATGACATTTCGTGAGGTAAGTAATCCAAAGTAAGATTTTATAATGAAGGCTATCTGATTTTTTTGCAATAATGAACTATTTCTCTGTTAAATGCTTGTATATCATATGCCAGGTATCTGTACTTTTAATGTTCAATCTCCCTGAGGCTTTTTTAAGATTATTGAAGTTCACTTTGTTTCAAAAGTGATTATTATTACTAAATTGTTGTAATTTGTCTTTGTTACAGTGCTTGGATTTTTTTTATGTAGGTTGAAACTGTTTTCCATGAATTTGGGCATGCCTTACAGCACATGCTTACAAAACAGGATGAAGGTCTTGTAGCTGGGATACGAAATATAGAGTGGGATGCTGTAGAGCTTCCCTCACAATTCATGGAGAATTGGTGTTATGAGAGGTACTTCTCTTCTAAAGCCATGTTATTTTTATATTAGCACTTGTTTATATGATTTTGTATTACAATATGTTTTTCTTCTTGGTTTTCTTTGGTGAAAAATAAAAAGAAGAGTTTTTTGGGTTCATTATTTTGTATGGATGATCGCAATGTGAATTCAGTTCCTCAAATCTGTCATTGAGTTGATCTTCTTTTGTGGAAGCAAAAGTATTTCTTTGTCAGATGGAGGTAGGAAGTCTTGTACATTAACATAGGCTATTTTCAATGGCAAAGTGGGCAGCAGCAGCATCTGGGATATTCAAAGGGGGGAAACCAGACATTTCTCCATTTTCTGAAAGGTTTCATTGTTGACCAAATTGAAGAAGGGAAATAATAAACTTTGTTGATATGTAATTATTGATTTTTAAACCAAATGATACCATGTATGTCATAACTCATAAGACATACCAACAGCTGTCAAATGCCTAGTTGGGAAAAATATTCCAATCATGTGCCAAAAGAGCTGGCTGATGATCCTCTGGAACCTTTTCTGCACCATTGGAGACAATGCCTGCTTAATCTGCACCTCTACAGAGAAAATGTGGAGAAGGTGGCACTTGTAAATTGTGTCTGCACTTAACAAGGATCCATATTCTTCATAAAAAAGAAAAAAACCAACTTTATTGAAAAATACAAGGGTGATTCATAAAATGAAGAAACAAAAATAGAAGTCCACTGAAAGGTCCTAGTCCCTTTTCATTGAAGGTTTCAATACTTTACTTTGTTGGTATGCATTTATGAAAAACCAAGTCACACCCTATCCTGTGAGTTGTGACACGTAAACACCACTTTAGTGTTTTTTAGATGCCCAAGTGGTCACATGTAATGGTTGTAGAATGCAATATAGTAGATATAAACAGGGTCTAAATTTACCTTGATTCTTCATGCAACTTGGCATGGAGTTCAACTTCGACTTGTGCTGATAATTTTCACTAATACATTGATTTCCTTAGATGTTGACATGATATTTTCCTATGCTCTGTAGTGTCAAAATTTCTGTTAACATAGCATTGATATTTCCATGTGTCATTTCATGTCAAATGAAGTTTGACATTTTTGTGTCGTGGGACCTCATGTTAGTTGACATGTGGTGTCACCTGACACAGGTCTTTTGTTTTGCAGAAGACCAGAAATGTCTCTCCCCTTTCATTTCTTTCTCCATTTCGTTTTCCTCCACTCTTACACCTTTTTTTCTCCTACAAGTCTTCAATTACTGCTTCCTTGTCATAGAAGCTCCTAGGAATCTCGTTAGAGTTGCTGCTGCTCGTTGGTCTTCTTGCTGCAACTGTTCACCTTTTGTTCTATCTCTTCAAGTTTCACTCTTCCATTCATATAGATCTTACAGTAGTTTTTAAGTTTTTTGCTAGTGTTTTTATTTTTTTGAAGTTTTGATGGTAGATCTTTCTTCTTTATATCTACTTATGTTTGCAAATTTTGTATTACATCTACCCATATTTTTGTTAGATCTGCCTTGAAATTCTTTTGTTGACATAAATGTCTAAATATAAAATTTACTTATTTCTAGATATTATTATTGATTGCTTTGTCTTGTCCTAAAATTTCCTATCAAAATTTATAGTTTTTGACTTTTGACCATACTTCCACTGACATTTCTATTGAAGTGCTACACATTTCCCTTTTTGTCAAATGTTTGACACTAGCTCTGAGGTTGATCTCTGTACTTGGTCAATCTAGCTCCACAGAAATGACCTTTTTTCATAAAAAAATAGCAAGCTTAGGGGGTATATTAATAGCTTTTGGCCAGGGACTTGTATTACTTTTGGGTTTCAAGTTTTAATTCATGATTTTATGTATTTTTTTTCATTTTTGACCTTATCATCTTGGTAGGGCCTTCATTATTTTTGATGTATCTTATCACTTAATGAGATTCATCCTTTTTTGTCCAAAAATGCCTAAATAATGAAAATAAGGCAAATATCTGAAGTGGATGCATATTGAAAACTGTTTTCCCCAGTGTATTTTAGACATACTCATGAAAATATTGCATACTTCCCTAGTTCTTACGTATATTTGCATGCATGATTTTTGTGGTTTCCATCAGTTTTGAAAAATGGAAAGTTCTATCCTTACTTGCTTCTGCAGTCTACGGGATATTTAGGGATGCCATATATTATTTGAAGATTCTGATATCACATGTCATAATACTGGGTGTTAAACTATATATCAGACAACTATCCTTTCACCTATCATACCTTGATGAATGTCTTTGGGAGTATGCAGGGAGACACTTATGAGCATTGCAAAACATTATGAAACTGGAGAATCTCTCCCTGAATCAGTATACCTGAAGCTTGTAGCAGCAAGAACATTCCGAGCTGGTTCACTGAGTCTTCGACAGGTCTTTCTTGTTGATATTTGTTACATTAGACTTTTCCAATGTGTGCAGAGCAACATGACATCCACGTTAGGAGAAAATGGTTGGCTGTTTTGTAATTTGCAACTCTTTCCCGTGTTGAATGTCAAAAATAGGCAAAGACATTTTGATAGTATCACAATTCATGGTTTTATCACACTCTTAATCATTTACAATCTGATTATGCCTGAAATCAGCAATAATTTTGTGGGAGGTGTTTTACATGAAACATTTTGAGTCACAGATGACAATTCATTGTTTTTGAGGCAAATCTGGTATTATGATGGTTCAGGAAAATGGTAGTGAAGAATGAGAATAATCGAACGAGCTGTAACCACCCATGCTGTGAGGTCAAGAAGAAAGAGGAAGATGACTTTTTCTCTTATAATTTAGCATGATTGCAAGGGAAGAAAGAATGCATCTGCATGAAATCGAAGAGAGGGGCTCCTCTTCTCCTTAGGATATTTCATTTGTCCACATTTGTTATCAAGTGGACACACTAAGTTTCTTTACCTGCTATTTATTTTGATTATGGAAAACAGCAGATACATGGACATTACAAGAATTGTGCTAATCACCAAATATCTCCTTATTAAATGCTTGTATTCACTATGTACTAATTATGAAATAAAATTTTATTCTCAAATCTGTTCAAAAAATCTTATTTGAAAATTTTATTCACTATGGTAAATATGTTCCACCTAATATTTTGTTGAAATATGGCTGTTTTTAGAAATGTATGTAAATGCAAAAATAAAGAGATAAGAATCAACTTACTAGATTTAGATCCAAACGACTCCTGTATATGCCTTGTTTCCTTCTATCTTCAGCGTTTTTTACATTTGATAAGCTATTTTCCAGTAGGTTTCCAAAAAATTCTTTCATGTTCTTACATTTGTTAATATTTACCATTTTTAGATATTTTAGATTAGATATTATTATATTTGTTACCTTGTAGCATGGGTGTGTGATTGGCTTATGTTTATCATGTTGATAATGTGTAGAATTGATCTTTCGTCGTGGAGACAATTCTACACCCTAGGTAATTTATTTTTATTTTGGTATCTTGAATGCAAATATATAAAATAATTAAAGTATCAATAATAGATGTTCTGGCATTCATATTCTTTTCAACAGAAAGCAAATTATGCAAATTGCTAGTTTCAGTTAACTGATTACATCATTTTCCATAATGTTTTAGATTTATGAATTAATCTTACTAATGGAAGATTTGTAGAACACTTACTACTACCCTAAAAATATCAACTTAGCATGTAATAAGCCAATTTTAACTCAAATGAAACCATTTGTCTTATATATGTTATTTAGATTCTGATATTATATAGTTTTGTAACCTTCCAAATGACTATTCCCTCAGATTCGTTTTGCAAGTACAGACTTGGAGCTTCATTCAAAATTCACCCCAGGTGGTTCAGAAACAATATACGATGTTGACAGAAGAGTAGGGAAACGAACACAAGTCATTCCACTTCTGCCAGAGGACAGATTTCTTTGCAGTTTTAGCCATATATTTGGAGGTTTCTTTTTTTATTTAATTTCATGATAAACTAGAAAATTGTCTGAATGTTATGCATTTCATTAATTATTTCTATTTGGTCACACGGCAGGTGGGTATGCGGCTGGATATTATAGTTACAAGGTAGTTCCTTTAGTTTTATCTTCGTTTTTGTCATTGAGTGGGCTAAAAATGAATCTTGTTGGTCTACACACACACACATGAAGGGGTCAGGTCTCACCTTGAGACTCTTCAAAAAAAAAAAAAAATTAATTATGGTATTGCACTTCTTTCATTTTAGTTTCAGTTATACAATTTATTGTATTTTGATTTTTATTTTTTATGGTTTTCAGTCTATCATCAGGGAAAGAAAATATGTCATTTACCAGGATAGGATGGAGGAGGGAAAACATTTGCCAGGGAGAGGGGCATAGTGAGAGGGATGGCAGTCACCAAGGGAGGATAGAGGAGGGACATCGTTTCACTAGGGAAGGGGTGGTGGGAGGAGGGATGTCATTTCACTAGAGAGGGGGGTGATAGGAGGAGAGATGTAAATTTGAAAACAATTATTAGTTGATCAATGATTTAAATGAAAATCCTCGAATTAAAACAAAACATCTTTCAAGTTAGAGTATATATATCAACCATGCTTAATTTGTTATATATAGTCTCAAAAGGATCTACTAACACTCTAAGTCTTTGGTAAATATGTTGGTCAACTATGAACTTAGTTACTATTATCATATGATAACGAACATAAATGGAACTTTTTGAAAATTGAGAAGTGGATGTTTCTTCAGGAGTTACATTACTTGCGTGCGATTTAAATAATTTATGACAAATCCCTTCTCTATGGAAGACATTAGCAATTCATGTAGTAACAGAATGAATGAAGGCTAACGAGCCAAAGACATGGGTCAGAGAGTAAAAGACAATTTCAGTTCCTCCAAGCAACGGTGTTAAATCAAACTTTGGATTTTTCTCAAAATATTTGTTGAATGATTTTGTTAGATTAAGAAGAATTTGCATCCAAAATAATGGGAAGATAAACACGAAGTCAATTGAACATATTGGGTGTCGATGACTCCTCACAGCACCAAATCTCTAATATAAGGACAAAGTACCTCTATGTACTTCACACATTCATAGAAGATTGGATTGTTGGCAATAAATATAGGTGCATAATTGTTGTGGAACATAGACATGGGAGTCTCTACATTAAAGCTAATCTTTGTCAATAAAGAAATGAGACATGCTATCTCACAAGTTGTCTGTACTATTAATCTATACTCAACCTTTGCATTGGATTTGGAAAGTACATTATACTTTTCCATGTGATAAGATCAGAAGTGGAATTTTCTGTCATCTCTATCACTTGCATAGTTGGAATCATGATATGTCCCTACTTGCAAATGATCATTCCTCTTGTATATCCATCCATGACTAGGGTTGCTCTTTTAGTAAGCACTAGCTCCTCAATAATGTATCTGTCTTGGTTCATGCATAAATTGGTTAATAATCCAATTGCATATGCTATATCAAGATAGGTAACTATCAAATAGATCTACTTCCTTATCGAACATCTTTATTTGCTATTATCCTCAAGATCTTAGATGACTTATCCTAGAGAGGGAGATTTTGATCTATAGGAGCACTCTCCAATTTGCACCTCAGGAGTCCTGTCTTCTAAAGTAGTCAAGCATCTACTTCCTCTATGAGAGCCCCATCCTGTCCTTTGCCACACAAACTCTAATTTCCAAGAATTATTTGATTTTCCTATGTCTTTCATAGTGAAATGTTGGGAAAGATATTGTCACCTTTTCAATGCTAGTTGTGTCACTATTGATTACAAAGATATTATCCTTATAAATTACGAAAATAGATATCCACCCATGATCTTGATAAATATTGCACGATCAACCCACATCATGAATGCATTGCTTACTCGATCCATATGTAACCTTTCTAAGAAGGCATACTTGATTCTTTTTTTAACATACTTTGGTGGTTGTTTCATGTACATTTGCTCAACCAGATCACCATACAAAATTGTTTTCTTCATATCAAGTTGACATAGTTTCAAGATTGGTTTACCGCAATAGACAAGAAGCTACATATAGAATTGAGATGGGAAATTGGTGAAAATGACTCAACATAATCTGTCCCATAGGTCTACATGAATCTATGGGCTACTAGGCATGCCTGTTGACTAAAAGTTTCACACCAAAAACAATGTGGACGAACTTGAGAGATATGTAGTGTTGGGCTTGTTCTCTTATTGTCAATCAATTTTGAGATGAACTTTCAATGTAGTATCAGAGTAGATTTGTATATGTTACCTGTAAGATACAAGTTAAAAAGAGAGTGTCACGAGTGTGGAGTGTAAGACTAAAAGTCCCACATCAGAAACAATGTGGTCAAACCTGAGAGATATGTAATGTTGAACTCATTTTCTCACTATCAATTGATTTTGAGATGAACTTTTAACAATGCCTTAGATAACTAGTGAATCTCTTGTGATGCTCAGATTTTATGTGGGCTCCTAAAAAATGTCTCAAAAGCTTGAGAACATGGAAAATAGTTTTTTCATTCAATCTTGATTGATGCTGCAGTCAATAGTTTAAACCAAATGTTGTGAGAATAGATCATTTCAAGTCTGATTTGTATGAAAAACTTCAATCAATACTTCTGTACTCCACCAAAACTGACTAGAACAAGCACCAATGGTCATAACACCACACTATACTTCAACACTTTAAATTTGTGACTTGTAGCTGATGATCACATCGGACAACCACTAATGGGCTGCAACAACCATTGATTGCCCAAAAACATAAGAAGAGGAAATGAAAGGATAACTAAGGTTGGGGAGTCTGATTCAGACCTACTTGGTGACAAAGCAAGCCACCAGGTGGCTTGTGGCTGACAATTGTGCTGTCAGTGGTAACTTTACTGGCTGGCTCTGACTAGTGGTTTCCAACAGAAGATGGCAATGGCCTGGAGGTGGCTAGTGGCTGCTGATGAGAGTAGGGTTATGTTTTATTTCATCTAAGGCTCTGGTACCATGTGATTGAGTGGTTAAAAATGAATCTTTTTTCCCATTAGATGAGAGTCACACACGCACACACATATAAGGCATAGCCTATACATGGATATCTGTATTCATATAACCAATTACCCAGACCTAGATATACCATGACAACGCCTAAGTATCTGACAATTTTTAAATTTCATGAATATCTAACCATGATTTTGGCGTGATGCAGAGTAGAAATGCATTTTATGTTCTTGTGGTAATTTAGCTTATGATATCCTAATGCTTGAGGTTGCCTGTTATATCTGTATCATATATTGATACTGTATGCGTGCAATACTCTGCCACCTTACCTTCACAATTTAGTTGACTTGATCCATCAGCGTATGTTTTTGTAACCTATGCCAATACATTTTCAGTTATGATTTGCAATTAAATATGTAATTAATATTTTATAATGAATGATGGTTGTGCTTTGCTATTATCTGATGCATTTGTCTTGTATCAACTTCCAGTGTTTTACGTTTATCATTGCTTGTGTTTTCTTATCAATTATATTCTAAAATTATTCTCATAATTAATATAGATACATCAAAAATTTAATTGTATCTGCATTCGTGCTGCCTATTCATGTCACTAAAAGCAACAGTCACACTTATATGTATTCATGACATTTTTTACGCATGTCGGAATAGTTTATCTTGGACTTTTCTTATTTGTTGAGTGTAAGTTTGCCTACATCTAAATCATATATTCAACAATATACACTATAAAATAGTTGATATGTTGGTCCCCTTATCAGATATATTTGTTTCAATGAATACAGGTTCTAATTACTTTTAAGTTTTTTTCCTATGCAGTGGGCAGAGGTCTTGTCAGCTGATGCTTTTTCTGCATTTGAGGATGCTGGACTGGAGAATAATAAAGTATGTGTTGAAGTTTCTGTTAGGCAATTTCTTCTTGATAAAGTTAGTTGATGCGATTTTTTTAGGTAAAAAATAACGAATGACCATAAACATGAAGGCTTTGCATGATGGTAAAACAAAAAAAAAAATCCGAACTGTAATCCCACTTTGGCTGCATGATAGTAAGACATTTAAAATTTTGTTCAGCAAAGTCCCAATCTTGACGTGAAATTATATGATAGCATCATCTCATTGTCAATGTCACGGGAAAGCTAATTAACGTCAAGAGAGTTGGAAGAGGGAGGAAAGCCTAACATCTTATGATAAGGAATTATTAGGATTTAAAGATGCATATATTCATTCAGAATTTAAATAGGCGTGAGCAAGTAATACTTTGTAGAATTAAATGGGGAAAGCATATTCATTTTTTTTTGAAGTGGTGTAGTGGTTCACAGTCACCTGTATGACCAAAGGGACATAGGATCGAATCCTGCATCCCATGGGATTTGATTGTATGGTGGGGGGTAGTGCCCCTTTTCACCAAGCTATCCACGGATAGGTGGGAAAGAATGTTCATATTGTATATGTTGCTAACCACAGAGCATGGTGGTGGTGGTGTTCCAGTTCTCCTGCTGTTATTTCACGGCGTTAAGTCTTGGACTAGATGTTTTGATTAGGACATGTTTTAGTGCCTATTGTTAGTTTAGGGTAAATGTGTAGTGTGAAGTGGTACGAATGATTTAAATCGACCAAGTACACACAAAATACTGAATAAGGATTGGTGGGAGCTGTTGCAATGGTTCACATACACAGTGGATGGGGAAATGGATATTTGTTGGAGATTAATCCTACTAATTGTGCGTCTCAATTCACCTCAATAGGTAGCTAACCATTTCAAATGATTGCTTTTGATATTGCTCTTGCAACTGATTTACCTGACGTTTCCATGACAGGCTATAAAAGAAACGGGTCAGAGGTTCCGAGAAACCATTCTTGCGCTTGGAGGTGGGCGGCCACCACTTGAGGTGAGCAAATCTTAGGCTCGTAGTAGGGTGAAAGGTCTTTTATTTTTTAAGATTTACTTAAAATAAATTCTTCTGTGTAGTGAGAAATTCACCAGAAAATCAATCTTCATTCTATTAATTTCAGGTATTTGTCGAGTTTCGAGGTCGTGAACCTTCTCCAGATGCTCTTCTTAGGCACAACGGCTTATTGCAAGTTTCTGCCTCTTAGATTTCCTTCCTGGGAATAGTTAAGTCGAGATGGACGATTTCATGTTGTCTGAAGAATTTTTTTGGAAGTCTTATGATACTTTTAGGGTACCAATCTTAATCATTGATTTAAATTCTTGGTTGATAAGATTTAAATCAAAAAATAACATTTGCAATGACAAAAAAATAGTTATTTCTTTTTTGAGAAATATCAATGGATGCCATAGAATTTTTTTTCTTTTTTTACAAGGACCTTTAATGCTAATTCTTTTTAGTTCGTCTCGTGTCATTAGTTACCATATTAAAATTCTAATAATTTATGATTATATATAATGAGGGAATCATCCCATGTATAAATTTCTTAAAAAATACAAGACCTACTATATATCGTGGGTTTGGATATGCATCATCGGATCTCTACTTTGCAAGGATCTTGAATTTTTCATTTTTACCTTACCAGGTTTCTACTCTTTATAATTACTTTGTCATGGTCTACCTTTTTTTTGAGAAATTTCGTCGGTCACGATATATTAGGATTGCATTTCTCACCCTTGCTTATTTTAGATCATAGCTCGAAAATATGGTATTGGAAATTGATTTGTCATTTTACTGTTTTTCTATTTTTTATTCTTTGTTTTACCGTTTGAGTTGGGAGCTGTGTTGGAGCGATGACAAATCTAAAGGAGGTCAAGGCTTGGAAAGCCAGGTATATTTGAGTTTGAATGAGTTATATAGAAATACGGTTGGCAGGATATGTATATAATCTGAAGCAAGAAGGGCCTGTGATCATGCATACGCTTACGGCAAGAATGTAGATACTTGTAGTAGTGACCTGTAAGGCACGCCCCCTAAGGAAGAAAGTAAATGTGGATATGGGTCCGGCGTTAGAGATGATCATGGCAATCACATTCTCTTTTACCAGCTGATTCAACGGTTTTTAGTTATATATGGAAGCTAGTGTGTATTATTCGGGGACTCGAATTGATCCATCCGTCCACTCTGCCTCTGATCTACAGAGAAACCCTCTTCCTGATCGTCGTTGTTTCCTTCTGCATTCAGACCAGAATCCAGACGGCCGGAAGGCTGGCAGCTATGGATGACTGAAGACACACATTAACATATTGCATTTTTTTTTTTTTTTTGACGATCGATAACGGGGGACTTCAATTTGTCAAAAACATGTCACGATCGAATGGACGAATGACATATCCAAATACGGGAAAGATTGTTAAGCAAAACAATGTTCGTAATCCTAAACAAACAAGCTTGGCGGAGGCGTGGTTAATGTAAAAAGTAACCAATCGTACATGGTGGAGCTAGTCAAACGAAGAAAAACAGGAAGGAAGGTCGTAATGTAGGTAGGTAGGTGGGTGGGCTAATGAAGGCCGGCCTTGAGAAAGGTCCTGCACAGCTTCTTCCACGCCTCTCGGTTGGGGGATTGGGTGTCCACGGCGCTCCTGGCGAGCTCGGCGAGATCCATCTGCATGCGTGCACAAGCCTCAATGTAATAATTAATATTAGTAGATTGGAAGGGAGAGGATAGGAGGATATATAGGTGGGGGTTACCTGGATGAGGTTGCGAGTGAGGAGGCGGTCAAGCAGCTGGTGGAGGATGTCGTTGGTGTACTCCGGATGCCCTTGGATCCCCATCACGTTGTCCCCGCGCACGAACATCTCGACCGGCGTCTTCTCCGACCATGCCAGCACCTCCGCACCTTTCGGCAACTCCAACACCTACTCCATCCATCCATATATACATATAAGTTTGTTATTATTAATTAATTACATGCTGTGGCATATTCAGATGGAATTAGCCAGTGACCTCGTCTCTGTGGCATTGGACGATGGGCAGAGAGGAAGGGATGCCCAGAGAAGCGATGAAACTGGACGAAGGCGAGAGGTGGACGGTGGTGAGTCCCAAGTCCCATCCATTGCCGGCGCGCCCCGTCCTCCCACGTAATGCTCGGCACACAATCTGCGTGCGTACCATATATATATATATATATATATATATATATATATGTATTAATAATTCAATCGGCCGGCTAGCAACTACAGTCCATCGATCAATGGATCAACGTTTACGATCGCACCTGATGTCCGAAGCAGATGCCTAGAACCCTGGTGTGGGGCATGGACGTGAGCCTCTCGACGAGCCAGATGAGATGGCAGATCCAGGGGTCATCGCCGTGCGCGTCGTTGCAACTGCCGGTGATGACGAAGCCGTCGTAGCTGCCCAGCTCCACCTCGTCCTCGGGAGGGAACTCGCCTTGGCACACCCTGTACTCGTCCCAGGTTTCCCCCTCTTCCCTCAGCAGACTCACGAATACACCAAAGTACCCTCCGTATCTGTTCTTCACGTACTCTGTGTCCTCTGCGCAAAGCAGAACCGCAAATCTCCCCCTCTTCTTCTTCTGCTCCATCAATCGATCACAAGCTACCTACCTACCTAGCTAGTCCCTTCAAATTAATCTATCTATATGTATACGAGGGTGTGGAGGAGCCAGAAGAGATTCAAGAGGGAAGGACGATGGGGCTTGTGTATATATATATATATATATATATATATACGAGCGCGCGCGCATGCACGACTTGTTCTTTGGTGCAAATTCCATCACTATTAGTTAATGTAGTCGTCGTCACAAGAAGGAAAGAAAAAAACTCAGAAAGCGCATGACTGCTTGCATTGTCACCGTTTACCTTTTATTTTATCTTAATTAATTTTCATATTTGTGTCCGTAGAAGGCGAACACAGAATTGCTTACTTGCGTGCGTACGTACGCACAGTGATGGATTCCACGTCGTTGAACTGGACATGTCCGCCTGACAAAGTACAGGCCATGGAGCCATTGCCGCGTTGCTGCCACAGGGAAGAGGGCGGTTTCCTTTGTTGCATGGCGTTCTGGGATTGGTGCCCGTAACGTGTACATTTTCGAAATCGTCTTGAACAATTCTGATCCCCTTCCGCGCCACGCGGATAGAAGGAAGATTTTCCGCTTCGACAGGTCAGAGACAGTCTCATGTACGTTTCTTCTCAGTTATTTTATTCGCAAGGGTTTCTTCCCATGCAGTTAATCAGCACGCAGAAAATTTGCAAGGCGATCGAGAATCGATCTCGGATTTAACTAATGGGCCGATGGCCTGATTTATATACATATATGTGTGTGTGTGTGTGTGTGACTTTGGCTTGATCTCGAACTGGGTGGGGCATCTTCTTCGTGACTTGTTCAATTTGTTCTCTCTCGGACATCTTATTTCTGCCCTTTTCCGGTCCGTCAGGGTACTTATTTTGCTTCTCATGACTCTTTCGGAGGGGTCTGTGCCACCAAACAATTGACATGGTATGATAGGAAATAAAGTTATTTTCCTTCATTATCGATTGTATAAGTTGTTTGTGCAATAAAAAATCAAAAGAAATAGTTTCCTACCTAGCGTATTAAAAATCAAAAGAAATATATATAAAAGTTCAACGAGGAATCTTCCTACCTAGCGTATTATGGTGGGAAATGTTATAGTTTCATAACTAGTGTATTAATATTATCTTTCTACCTTGAAAAGAAAAAAGAAAAACAGGTCAGACACAACGTCCTCCTGCTGCACAACGCGGAATCTTCTTTGTATTAGACCGATGTATTTGATCAGTGGATCTCGGCGGAGGAGGAGGAGCCGCCGGTGGTTTCCATGTCACCACTCCTGGATTGGGTTGGGATCCGTGGTTCTTTTGTGACGATTTATCAGAGCAGGTTAGTTAAGCAACAAGCGTTTGGCATTTTTAATTTGTATGCATACACTCCTTGGCGAGAAACTATGGGTCCGTGCCTCCGACTACGTACAAAACCTTCTTTAAGTAGGTTTAAATAAATAAGTTGAAACACGTAGATCGAAAAGGGTTATTCACTGATTCTTCTCCATCGAGCTTCTACCGCCCGCCAGCTGCTTGATCACGTCAAACCAAAGGGACAATAACTAGTTCTTGGTCTAAATCACCTCACGATTGTGATTGATTACTGCATTCCATTTGCTGCTACGTACTACGATTGGCTTTAATGTAAAATTAAAATAAACTTATTTCAAATCCAGTACATTAAAATGTAATCCTTGCAAAGCATGAAACCGTTGTTGGTCTATTAATTAAGATCGTGGACTATTATTGTAGATCACAGTGAACTGAAGGTTGCTGGAGATCATGGAAGATGAGGGCAATTAGCGGAGATAGAGGTCGACCATAGCATCTATCACCACCACCACCGTCAAACATTGTCTTGTAGATAGATGGAGAATTTTTATTTAAAAAATGTCCCAAGTTCATTGTGGTGCATCACTCCCGTATTTTTTGTTGGGCACTTTTGAAAGGTAGGAGATTAGGGATTCGATTTATATGTATTTCCCCTCGGCTAATCTTCATCTCAGATACAGACACTTGCTTTCGTTTTTTGACTATGTTTTCTGGTTGTTCTGTGAAGGAAGCATTTGTATTGTTTTAGTAAGAATTTTGATATGAGAAGAAAATTGGTTTTTTAAGGACCGAGAAAAAATAGAATAATTAAATCCACACCTCCAAACAAAATAAATCGGATTCTCCTTTTGTTCCGTCGTCCTCCTCCCCCCCACCCGGTGGTGTTTTCCTCTCTTCGGTGGCCCGGCCGCCTGAGACGAACGAACAGCGCAAGTTCAAGCCACCATTCACCACCCTTAACTTTCTCGTACCCCCCACTCCTTGGAATCTCCTTGCTTCTGCTTCCAATGTTCTTCTTCTTGGTTTTGGGGTCACTCCCCGAATCACCCTAGTGAAGGTTGAGACTTCCCGCTTCCTGATGGGAATCATGTTAGCGGTTACGTCTTGGTCCAAGATGTAAGCTTTGCATCCAACTCACTTGCCTTGCTCATCGGGAGTGCCAAGGGTGGGGCGTATCATACACTTTGCTTCTTCTGCTAGAACAGGAGCACACCGGCGCATCACGAGACAAGCTTCATACTTTTCCCATCCTTACCCACAGATCCATGTCGCTTGAAAATGGAAATGAAGGTTAGGCTATCGTGTTCTTTGTCTCTTCTTCTGTTGTTTGTCCTGCTCCTTTGAATTTTCACCTTTATATACCTTGCCATTTGAGTATGAATCACCCATCATCTCCCTACGCAATCAGCTTGTGAACCAAGCTATAACTGCAAGTATCATTTTGAAATTCCCCTGCTCCGTTATTGTTTTTCTTTAATATATAATGGTCGTGTTTTTTCCTTGTTTCAAACTTAGGATCTCCATGGAGCAAAAAATCAGTTGCACAATCCTGTTGTTGGTCCCTGCTCCGTGATTATAGTTTTATCATTGCTGTAGATGTTGTCCATGTCTCTTCCCTTTTTCAATACTCTAACACTACAACAATACAACTAATAACAGAAAAAACAAAATACAAAAACTCTAACTCTAACTCTAAAAATTCCAAAGGCATAACGATGCCTAAATTTTAATAAATAACACCATAATTTGTTTTGTTTTTAAGTTAGTTGCACAGCCAATACAAATGGTTAAATAGCTGGTCCAATTTTCTTCATATCAGCATGATGGTTGGTCTGTTAGTGAATCATTAAAGTCCATTGGTTCATGAAGATGTAAAATTGCGGTTTATTTACCAAGGGGTTAAACAAAATGTAATTGTTTAAATGGCAGATTGTTGGAATATGAGGAGGTGGAGGGAAGATAGGGTTTGAACCTTGTATATCTCAAAATGGAATCGTTGCATTTCTCTATATGCTCATGGAAACACTAGAATTCCTCATTTCAGCTCTCGCTCTCTCCTCTCTACTATCTAGTAGCAGTGGAGTACCAGTATCACCCTTGGCAATGATTTTATCTAATAGAAATGTAGAGACAAACACATTGTCCATTTTTAGAAAATATGTCAATGTTACAATATGTGAAAAATGGACTTTATAGGGATTCAACAAAAAAAATGTGAAATGGCCATTAACTGCAATTTCAGAAAGACAGGCTATGTTCAAATCTGTTTTATGGCTGCCAAGCAGCTGCTTTTTCTGGTTTTTAGATCATTGAAAAATATATTGCATCAGCATTCTTGATGACAATTAAGAAAATTGGATGTTTATTATAATATCAAACCTCAAGTGGGATACTAGCATGTGGATTTCTGAAATCAGAGTAAGAAAAGGCACATTAGATGCACTTGTAATGGTGTTCAGTATCAGAAAGAGAATTTTCTATGGATTGATCAATGGATTACATTCAAATAAAATTCTGTTTTCTTTTCTGCTCGAAATCTAGTTGAATTAATGAGAGAGATTTCGATGAGAAATCTTTTCACTATTGTATTAAACTTGATTACAATGTTACATGTATACACAAGTGAAGAGTTTTGTCATAGCCATCAAAGAATAATATTAGTAGAAGACTGTGATTAAGGAAAGATCTAATCCCATCATTCAGAATATCATAAAGTACTACTTTTCCCAAGGTTATTAAGATGCCCAGGTGCCTAGGCAGTAGCCTTAGATGCCTTGAGCACTTGGGCCCCTTATTAATACATATTTTTTATTTTAAAATATGTATATGTATAGTTATATATATATATTTATGTACATTAATAATTAAAAATATATAATGAAATAGTGTAAACAACAAGACAATCCAAGTTATAATCTCACTACGTGGGATTAGCATATGAATCTTTTTCTTTTAAGTATTTTCAGCTATTGTCAAATCTTTGGTTAAATTATATAAATTTAAATCTTTTCTTACAATTTCTAACTAAGTAGTTTTAGGTTTACCTTTACTTCTTTTAATTTCTTCTACATTAATTAATTCTCCTTTCATAGCTTGTGCATTTTTTGGTCTTCTAAGGCTATGACCAAAGTATTTAAGTCGATTTTTCTATCTTTAATAGGTGCAACTCTTAATCTATTTTTAATAAAATGGTTTTTAGCTTATCCTATATAATATTACCACTGATTCATCTAAGTATATACATTTCAATAGCACAACTTTTTGCATACGATTGTACTTTGTAACCCACCATTTTGAGCTGTAAAGTCTAACTAGATGAATGATATTTTTATAGAATTTTTGTTTTAATTTTAAAGGTGATCATGGAATAAGATATAACTAGCTTAGTCAATATACAATAACAAAATAATATATAAAATGTATAAATGATGCTAAAATAAAAGATCTTTGTTAGAAGACATTAAAAAGTACTTTACATAGTATTAGAGCTTTCTTGGATTTCTAATAATATTCAACAAAGATGTGGTTGAGTCCTACAAGGTGTTGGGCATACTTGAGCGTTTCCCAAAAAATGCCTAGGTGCCTAGGCACCCACCTTAATAACTATGACTTTGCCCATTTGTTCTGTGAACTGCATTTTATAATAATTGTTTGTTCTAGTCATGGAATTATGTAGAATTATAGATGCTCTGATGTTGAAAACTTAGGGATTAAGATACATTTTCAAGATTGTTTTTATATGAAGTTAATTAAACTTTCAATAAGCATAAGGTTCTCAAAGTCCATAGTGATTTGGGCAACTTATTTGAAAGTTTATGATCATGACTCAGTTTTAATAAGTTGACAATCACCATGCGGTCATTATAGTTCTTAGAATATTTAGTTTATGATTTTTCTTTCTAATATTGTAGAAAATCATGTTTACAAGGGTTATTTTGACTGTTTTTTGCACCATCCATCAATGCTCTTGACGGAAGAATTCACCAAGTCTAAATCCTCAACACAAATTTCCTCTTCATGGTGAAACCTACTTTTTTTTGTTTTCTCCAATACACATCTTCTTTATTGACATTTTGGTTCTGGCTAAACCTAGATCACAAGCATTTTCAAAAGGTTTTGATCATTACCAGGCAGTTTTTTAGCATTCCTTGTGGTATTTTAGAGTCCTGTCCTTTGTTGTTGTGTTTATATTAATTTTAGAATTCATGTAGGGAAGAATGTTGTACTACCATCTTTAAAAAGTTTGACAAAGCAATATATACGTCCTCATCTTCACAATTTAGAGCATAAGTCATGGTGCATACAATATTTTTTTAAAAAATGGAAAACAAACATTATACAGATTGGAAATTAAAATGCTTTTTAGAAAATAGGTATTTTTGAAAAAATGTGTAAATAAGATATGTATAAATATAAATATATTAAAATACACAAGAATCATAATCATCAAAATAATTGAATAAAATAAGTTATAGGTCAATTACATGTAATACAATTTCAAAAATATATTTTTTGTATGTAATCATCATTCAAGAACAAATACTTAAATTAAAAACATAAATAAATATATAAAAATTGTAATTAAATTATCAAAATAGTGAAATTATATCGATGAAAACAACTCAAAAGATGAAATCTAAAAAAATGTTTATTTAAATGGCCAAAAGAAGAAAAAAATGTAATATTTTCTTAGAGAAACTAAAAATGGACTTTAAATTAAAAATGGTCATTTAAAAAAATCATTTTTATTGTTAAAAAAATGAAATGGATCACAGTGTTTAAACAACTTCATGGGTTTGAATTTTTGGAAACTTGTCAAAATGTCAAGTTAGTCTATGCCTGTTTGTCTTGGTTGTGGATGAAATAACTAACAAAATGAAATTTTATTTTGTTATTGTGTATTAATGAGGCTAGTTATATCTTATTTCATGAATGTTATGTGATAAGAGGATATCTTTTAAATTAAAAGGAAAATTTTATAAAATTACTATTTCCTTAGTTATATTTTATAGCTCAGAATCCTGATTGTAAAGTGTGACTATATGCAAAAGTTAGTGTTATTGAGATTGTATACTTTGATGAATGAGTGGTAATATTAAATGATTTTATTAGGAATAATGTAGGAGTTTTATCAATTAAAAATGATACAAGAAAAAAAATCAATTTAAGTGATTTGATCGTATCTTTAGAAAATCAAGAAATGCACCAGTTAAGAGAGGAGAATTAATTAGTATAAAAAAATTAAAAGAAATAGAGATAGACCTAAAATTACTTGTTTATAAATCATAAAAATAAATTTAAATCTATGTAATTTAACCAAATATTTGACTATAAATAGAAATGCATGAAAGAAAAGAATTCATGTGGCTTACCCCATGTACTGAGATTATGATTTGGATTGTTATTGTTGTCAAAATTTCAAGTTAGGTTTGCATACATTGGTGGAATCTTCTATACCAGGTTTCCTTTTTTTTGCTAACTTTCCTCTTTGGCTTTTTCACACTTGAAAAGACAATGATGTTTGGCCCTTTTGCTTAGTGCCACAATAAAGTTTTGCAATTTTGTATTTTGTAACTTTGTATCTTTCCTATTCTATTTCAAATGCAAGTGTGTTTATGATCAAAGAAACAAAGCATTATCAAATAGAATCATGCATTAATATACTTATGTAGAAATGTAAGACATTTAAAAATCAATTGGTTATAAGTGGAGAGGTCTCTCATCATATAAGTATAGAATTATTTCCACATTCTCTCTCACTTGTGGCCTTTTTAGGTTTTATAGGTGTTCTTTTATGTTAATTAGATAGATGTGTAGATACTTGGCGTAGAAAACCATGTTAAGCTTGATACCCTGTAGAAATGTGGACATATAACTTAAAATCAATTGGTTATAGGCATATAGTTCCATTTATACATGAATTCACATTTTGTTTTAAATTTTACCAATGTTAGGATCAACTTCTATGGGAAACTGTCACTCCTATGTGGGTATCCAATGTTTAATATTGCAAGATATAATTTGAAAACAAATGAAGTAAGCCTAAAGTTCCTATACAAATGATGTCTATCAAAATGTAACCTAAGGCCTTATAAAGAACCCTAGACCTTTTTGAATCACTTATGGGATCCAATTTAACAATGCTCGATGTAAAAACATCTAGCACCAGGCTCCTTGACACCCTTCTTAGTAAACATGATTTTTGATATTTCAGCAAGTCATGGTATCAGTTGGAGAGACTAGATAAGTTTTGTAGGAACACGAGTATTCTTTTTTGAGGTATGAAAAATTAAAAGAAGTAGAGCAAGACAAAAAATTATTTGATTGGTAATAGTAAAAAAGATTTAAATTTCCGTAATTCAATAGAAAATTTGATTCATGTCTCTAATACCATATGGTAGGATGAAGCCATTAATTGTTATATGAGAGAATGTGAACTCCTGAGACTACCAAATCAAGCAATATCATGAGCTTCAGAGTGTATGATACCTTGTTATATTTGTTTGTCTTCACTGTCAAATTTTGAAAATCATGCACGCCTGAGTTTGTTCCTTTACACTTCCTGTGCGTATCTGGATGCGATATTGTGTGTTACATAACTAATATCTTCATTGTTGTGGGTGTATCCATGGAAGATTCTATTGTACAACATCTAATTAACCAGTATTGGTTATGCAGGGGTTTTCAATTGTTATGCTTTCAAAAGCCGCCTGCAGGAATATGCACAAAAAGTTAATTTCCCTACTCCTGTATATGAAACTGTGAAGGAAGGCCCTTCACATGAGCCTGTTTTCAAGTCTACAGTTATCGTCAATGGTGTTAGATATGATTCACTAGCTGGGTTTTACAATCGTAAAGCAGCTGAGCAATCAGCTGCGGAAATTGCTCTTATGGAAATACAAAAGGCTGGCAGCATGATGGAATCCATGCGCAAAGTTGTAAGCTTATCTTTTTTCTTACATAAAGAAATAATATTTGGGTAATTGATATACATGGATGTCCATATACTTATGTATTCATGTCAAGCTATAATCTTGATCACACGATTCAAATGGATCATTTCCCTTTTTTTTTTGAGAAATGAGGAAAATAAATATTCTAGCCTCTATTTGTGTGCCGTTGAAAGGGTCACAAGATCTATAATATAATTGTCTCTTGGATTTCGTATAAGATGCTTCCAGATTCTTTATTCAAAAAATGAGGCCATCCAGCAATAAAAGATCAAGATCTTTCTATATAGACAAGTAAACTTGTGTAATTTTATGGTGGGATATGATACTTGAATAGACAACGTTTCTCTTCAGCTAAATCAATTGCCATGCCATGCCATATACATTTTAACGAATAAGGATGTGTTTGTGTATAAAGAAATTAAGGAAAAAAATGAAAATAAGGGAAAGTGAATTTCTTTAAATTTTCAATCATGTGTAAATTAATTCACTTATTTTTCCTAATCACCTATGGAATTTCAATGTAACTTACAAATTAATTATTTCTACATTGTCAATGTTTATAATAATTTAATGATATTAAAATAATATCAGTATAATAGTAAAATCAATATGTTATAACAATAATCCGAGCTATAATCCAATTACATAGGGTTGACCACATGAATCTTTTGCTTCAATGTATTTATATTTATGATCAAATCTTGAGTTAAATTACATAAATTTAAATTTCTTCTTACAATTCCTAACCAAATGGTTTTAAGCACATTTTTACTTATTTTAATTTATTATACATTGATTCATTCTTTTCTCTTAAATGATGCATTTTTGGTCCCCTAAGGATATAATAAAATCACCTAAATCATTTTTTTTTCTTATCTTCAATTACCGTAACTCTTACTCAGTTCCTAATAAAATCATTTTTTTAACTTATTCTTTATAATGTTATCATTCATCTATTTAAGCATACGTATTTCAGCAATACTAATTTTTTGCATATTGCCATGCTTTACAGTCTAACATTTTAAGTTATAAAGTATAGCTAGGTAAATAGTGGTTTTATAAATTTTTTCTTTTAATTTTAAGGGTATCTTTCTTTCATATAACATTCCAAAAGCATTTAATATTTTGCTAGGATAATATCTTATTTTTCCTTCTTATCATTATATCTGCTAATTGCATAATCTTATCAATTAAGGTTCATATATTCCAAATTGCTAGCTTAATTTTAATGTTTTTGATTAATTTCATTACCCACGCCTATTCATTAAGGTGTGGTTTAGGAAAAAAAATGATCCCTCTTTTTGTCATGTTACTATTATGCATGTATGGGTCACTTGTTAGATAAATAGATGTCTATTTATCCATTGCCATATATATGTGGGTCTTTGTGACTCACTCCATATGGAAAAATGCCCCTTTTTCCTTTTTCCTTCACATAATATTTTCTCGATACATTAACGACTGGGGTAAGACTTATATTAAATGAATATCAACATTAATATGATATTTACTGTACAATAATATTTATACTATAATGATATAATCTACTTAACATTTTTGTTTGATGTCATAATATTTTCCTTTAATATTATAAAAACAATGATTGCATAACATTTGTGTTTGGGTATTGTAATACTTTTTTTTGCAATGATATTTGTGTTTGATATCATGCAAAGATATGTATGACTTGTTTCATGTCTTTTATTTCAACAGCTATATTTTCCTTGTTATGAGTTGAGTTTTCATATAAATATGGCTTAAATGTTTTAATTATATTTATGTAATCGATTTTTGAATTAACAATTGAGATAAACTTGTTTTCTTTAATTCCTAAACATGCATAAATACCTACATTTTGGTTTCCTTTGAACCCTTGAATAGGAATAAATACTAAAAATGCTGATCTACAAGAAGTTACTTTATTGTATTTTTAATTCTTTCTGATTTACTTTAATTCCTATCAATTCGTAATCACTTTTTCATCGATTCTTTGTTTTACCACAAACTAAATCTTTTTTCCCATTTGACTATTGTGCTAGTTTACAAGTAATATGATTTATTTTCAGCATGAATCAGGCTTATGCAAGAATATCCTTCAAGAATATGCTCAAAAGATGAACCATGCAATCCCCACTTATACCTGCAACAGGCCGCAGGTGGATAAATCTTCATTCACCTGTACAGTAAATGTTGGTGGGATTAGATACATTGGAGCTTCAGCCAAAACAAAAAAGGAGGCAGAGATAAGAGCAGCTCGGACTGCACTTTTGGCAATTCAGTCAAGCTCTTGTATGTTTTGCACGTTTGTTTCTTTTCATTTCGAAAAGTTGTATTGGCATGTTGTGACCTTGATTTGGCAGGTGGTGATGAAACAAATAGTGCTCAATACACTGTCATCCCTGTGAAAAAGAAAAACAAGGAATTGGAAGGTCGATCAGAAACCGTGAAGCATATTAAGGCTAACAAAGAGGTGTTCAAACGGAAGCCCAAGAAAAGAAAACATCGAAGGAGGAATAGCAGGTCAACGTTCAATAAAAATTCACGGGAAACTCTTACTGGAAGAGGTGCTCCAGGAGCTCAAGATAACGAAGCTGAAATATTTGACCATGATAAACATGATCATGAAGAAGAATCAGAGGTTATCTCGCCTTACTGGGGAAGAGAGAACATTGACTCTGAAAACGATCCGAATGCTTTGAGTTTGTTCACTCTAAAATCAACCGACGATTTCCAGCGTGCACTACCGACGCATACAAATGATGGAGTCAAAGAAAGCAATTAGATTGCACTAGGAATAGTGCAGTGATTTGTAATCTTGCATCCTCTTTTTTTTCCTTTTTCATACTTAGTTGGAATTTTGAGGTGCAAAAGTTACGATCGGTGGGTAGGCTTGTCCTTTCCGTTCAAGATACAAGACGAACATACGAAGGGTGTCAATTAGAACGGGTTTAATTGTGTTAGCGTACTGTGTCTTGATCGGCATGTTATTTTTTTCAGACTGTGTTTGTCTTTTAATTGAATCAGAGATCGTAACAGTCTTGTTTGAACATGTAAGTCCACAATATATGATTTTGCTCTCTTTTTTAATTGGTATATTATTTATGGAAATGATGATAGAATCTCTGTTTATATCAATTTTAATATATCGATTATAATGTTGATATATAGAATTTTATATTAAATTTGATATATCGTGTACATAAGTAATATATTTTCATACAGTAAGTTTTTAGTTTTAGATACAAAAAATTTAAGCTAATTTTTTTTATTAATCTGATGACATGTTCGGTTGTTTAGCTAGGGACAAAATTATTTTTAAAATAAAAGGGAAGAGGCAGGTGCGAAGATTATATCTGAGGTCGACAAGAGCTACTAACTAGACGGGTTGGGCGAGGCTGGTTGGGCCCATTATATACCACCCCTAGGCGGACCATGTGTGGGGCCGGGGGCTTAAGGAATAGTAGTTTGCCTCTGGTCCGGTTGGGCTGGGCAAGCCTGCTCGACCATCATGCCCATTTATTTTTATTTTTTTAATATAATTTTTATTTTTATTTTTATTTTTATTGTACATAAATAACTTCAAAATTACATTATAAGAATACTAATTGAAAATTATACAAAAGATTGGTTCATTTTTTTGATGTATTTTTCCTTTTATGTCAGTTTACGCCTAATAGAAATATTTTTATCGCAGCTGAGCTGGCCCGGTCCGACTGGGTTTAATCATCTCTGTTGAAAGTGATTGATAATTAAAAATCATATAGACTATTTAGTCATCCATCCTGTATGCTGTTATTATCGAGCAAGACGTCACCATCTCTTCTTCCTCCTCCTTTCCGACAATTCTTGGGCACGACTAATAAAGATGCATGGGTCAAGCAGCCGGTAGTTTATAGTTAGCAGTTACCGGTACATATCTTGAAGACCTTTGTTTTTGAAATATAGAGCCTTCTACTGGAGTCCTTATCTACATGCCATATTATTGATTTGTGGTTTTCCTAGGAAAAATACCGATGAAGGTAGTACGCAGGATCGTGTTACATGTGTCTCGATTACTTTTGATATCACAAACTGTAAGAATAAAACGAGCCACAAATGCATGATATTTAGAATCTAATTATATTCTTTCATAATTAAATTTGCTACCTACTAATCATCATGTATTGCTTTCGTCCAGAAGAAGCACCGATAATATGTGCTAGCTTATCAGGTCAAGGGATCAACGTTTCAGCTTTAATTTTGTCCATTTATTTACATAAATCATTTATCTTTTTTGATATATGTTACGTACATATATATACATTAAAAACATCTCTTGTAGTGTAAATGACGTGTACGAATGGATAATAAGTATTTAATTATACTAATTCGTCGAAAACAAGAATCGTTATACGACGAAACATTTTTTTTCTAAAAACAATATTTTTGATATTATGTCTTTTTTGAACATGAGGGGTCGAAGAGGTAGCGATGCGAGATTAAAGTTATTTAAAATAGAGATAACAAGGTAGATTAATGTAGTACGATGTTATCATATAGTCATGAAAGGAACAACTCTCGGATAAAGCCGGCAAATTATTATTGTAATGATCGAGATACATTTAATTTGTGATGGGAATTAAGTTGGAGTCAAATGTTCAGATGAGGGTGTACTGGGCCCAAAATTAACTAGTTGTGATGCCAAATCTATTATCTAGTTTTCATGGAAGAGGTAAAAGTTGGTAGCGTAATTAATATTTTAATTCGTACCGGAGAAAGAAACAATTTAATTAGATTCAAAATATTTTTCTACATATTTATGAAAATTAGAGGGGAAGTGTAGTGGAGGCGATCGATTGTTTTCTGATGACATTTTGCTATTAGGATATTTTAATGATAATTATTAATTTATAACGAAGTAAACGAAAATTTTCAAATGTCATTAAGCAGCATATATGAACATTAGCTATATATCGAGAATATACAAGATATTTTTAATGACATATGTTTAAGTAAAAAAAAATCTAGATAGCGGGGCGGGTACGTGAGAAACCGGCCACTCTGGCAGGCTTATTAATTAAGGTCACGTGCTTCCAATGGGAGGGAGGATAGGTTGGACAGATCTACCCAGGACAGCACTAAAATAGTTGAGTTAAATTTTTTATAATAATAATGGTTTGCATTAATCCATCACCCTTGTTAAGTTTCGATATAGCTATTTGAGTTTGGTAGAAGAATTAATTAAAAAGCAGCGGCATCTTTCTTTCGTCGGATACATATATTTCATAAGGTACGTACGTAGTTATCTGTATGCGTAGGTACAGAATTATATCGGAAGCAATACAATGATATAATAATAATAATAATAATAATGTCAATGTATATACGCATAACGACAGGATCCAGAGGCCGGAAGACGCATCGATCTCCAACCACTGAATTGATGGAATGAAGCCAAGTCTCAACCACTCTATCGAACTACGTGACTTCTTTTATCATTGTTTTTTCAATTTAAAAAAGGAGTCTTAATTTGTGACACACAGACACACTGCATCTATATATATATGCATACGAATGGTGTTGGGTGCGTGCGGATTCGTGCATTATCCATCCAAATCAGTCAGTCGAGTGGTAGGGTGGTGGCTAGCGGCGTGGCCATGGTCGTGTGTTCCTCCCGTACTGCTGCCGTGGGCGGCCGGAAGTTCTCGACGGTGGTGCCGGCCACGGTGACGGGTGAGAAGGCGGTGCACCTGCTGAGCAACATGGACCTGGCCATGAAGCTCCACTATGTGAGGGGGGTGTACTACTTCCGCGGCAGCGCCGGCCTGGGGACCAGGGCCCTCAAGGAGCCCATGTTCAGTCTCCTGGAGCAGCACTCCCAGGTGTCCGCCAGGATACGCAGGTCCGACGACGGGAGGCCCTTCCTCAAGTGCAACGACAGCGGCGTCCGCATCGTCGAGGCAACTTGCGCCGACCTCACCCTCGACGAATGGCTCCAGCAAATCGACAGGGATGATTCCCATCTCGTCCCGCCCGACCACTTCCTCGGACCGGACCTCCACTTCTCCCCACTCGTTCTCATCCAGGTTACCACTTAACCAACCCCCCCCCTTCCCCTGCACAACATTAATTCATTCATTTTCTAATTTTTCAAATGTTTATTTTAGTTAGTTTGCTCTTCCTTCGTTTAGAAAACCTAGCTAAATTTCAAGAAAAGAGTGAAGTAATTATTAACTTCAACTTTTGCGTACGCGCAGACCCACCGCAGTAAATTATCGTACGGCGTTTCACGTGAAACATTGATTGATAGACTGGACCCTTTCCATTTCATTAAATTTATCAAATTGATATATATATACCTACGTATGTATCTAAATTATTTCTCGACCTTTCTTTTCTTCGAATGTACACCGACGCAAGGATTTGATATTTAAAACCGGAGAGCATGGATCTAGATCCATGCTGCTGTTACTTAGCTTGATCGATTGACGAGTGTGTGTGGAATATATTTCAGTTCACATGGTTCAAAGGTGGTGGCTTTGCCTTCGGACTGAGCTGGTCCCATTTGCTGGGAGATACGGCGTCGGCGGTGAGCTTCATGAACCAGTACGGACGGATTCTTGGGGGAAAGCATTCGGCGGATGGGTCTCCTCCTTCTCTTCCTGTTGAGACGCCGAATGGTACCGAGGAGACCTCGCCCGTGCATCGTCGATGCAAGCCTCCTCTCTCCGTCAAGCACGTGGAACATACCATGGACGACTGCTGGGTGGCGGCCAATCAGCAGAAGATGGAGAGCCTCTCCTTCCACGTCCCCGAGGCCAAACTCAGCCAACTCCTAGTGCAGGCCAACACCTGCCGCTGCAGTACTGATGGTCGGCGCCAACAGCCCTTCGAGACCCTCTGCGCCCTCGTATGCCACTGCATTTCGAAAGCCTCCGGAGGCGACAAGGGACCGAGGACCGTCACTGTATGCAGACCAGCTGCGGCCGCGCCTACCGATCATGAATATGATGATGATGATGATAACAAGGAGCACTTTATAATTAGAAGCACGTTGACGATGAGCAACAAGAGCCGGAAGATAACGACGGTGGTGGTGGACGATTCCCCTTCGGAGATGGAGCTCGGGGAGTTGGCAAGGGTGATCGGGGACGGAAGCCGCAGGAACATGGACGAGAGCTTGGGCATCGAGGAGGAGATGGAGGACAGCGGTGGGTCGGCGGCCGTGATCCTGTACGGGGCGAATCTGACGTTGGTGGACTTGGAGGGGACGGACCCCTACGGGCTGCAGGTGATGGGGCAGAGGCCGGTTCTGGTGGATTACAGCATGGACGGGGTGGGAGACGAAGGTACGCTTCTGGTGCTTCCAGACGATCATGAGGAAGGGGGTGGTGGGAGGGTACTGAACCTGGTGCTTCCCCAGCAACAGCTTCTGCGTGTCAGGCAGGAGCTTGCCACGGCTTGGGGCTTAAACCCCATTAATGTCGCTTGATCATTCCAATATCTATCTGTTTGATTGATTTACACCCAAGTAGCTGGGTACGTGATTGTTGCTTAATCGCAGCTGTTTTACTTGTTGCCAATAACGCGTACTATTTACGTGACGATGTATCAGCTTGATCAATCGACCACCATGTACGTATTGCATGTGGACGCAATAAATAGAAATCGCCATTAATTCAAAAAACACCCTATTTCCATTTGCAAGATTGTAATCACTCTTTATTTCATGGAATCAATCCCAATTGATGCTATCAAAAGTTTTTTTTCTAAAATCTACTTTCAGTAGAATTCCTAGCTTGCAGTTAATGGTTTCTTCAGCTGAAACATTGATGCAATCATGAGTGACTGATTTAGTAGTCTAAATGAAGGCCAATTGGGATTCATTCATCAAGAATCAAATATCATATCAAATCGTTGAAGATAGTAAATCATTTGTTTACACAGTGATTGCTAGTGCAAGTCCGACAAAGTGATGCATACCATATTTACGATGCATACCATATTTATTTGATGCACAATCAAATATACCCATTTGATCATTCATATACACAATCAAATATCGAGATTCGCTGACAGATACTGGACTTTCCCTATAATTTTACGAATAATAATAATAATATAGCATAGGAAAGAATGTATACGGCACTTTGTAACCTTGCTTTCTAGGACTTTGTTCATTACCGAAAAAAAAAAAGCCTTGTTTTTTAGGAACCTACCCATCTGGCCCATCCAAACCAACGGCCGATCTTTTCTGGCAAGTAGTAACTTGACAGAGACGGATCGCCGCTGCCACGACCGTGAGCCGCCGATGACGACCATATATATGCTCCCCGTTCTTGCCTATTACCTGGTACAGTATTGTCTAGTGCAAATGCCACAAGAAAGGCCACCACCATGTTGAGCGACAAGAGCCCATTTAGAGCATAATCAAGCTGTTCATGCACAAAAAAGAAAAAAAAATCATTACTCAGATTGCACAAAATCAAGATAGACGAAATTAACAACGTGCTTCGAATGATTCACGTTGCATACCGATGAGCTGCTGGTATGGATTGGACCACTAGATGCTGCTGAATAGGGAACAAGATAACTGGGCAAGACGAGACTAGAAATAGGCTGGTACTGTTGAATGTACGAAGGGAGTGATAAGGAGATGAACAATGAAAAACCAACAATAATTATATTTCTGGAGCTTGCGGATTGAGTATATTGCAATGTAGACAAACCAAGGGCTACGATAAGAGCCCATGTGAAGCACAGCACCGACGCAGCCAAAGAAAGAGGTATTGAAGCAAGAATTGCACCAATTTTTTCTGTCAAATGTACAAGAACGATCAGTGTCGCCGAAGCAAAAATCTAGATGGAATTTGATGATGGCCCTAGACTGCTAATTATGGCAGGAAACGACAGCTCAAGCATTGCAAATCGTCATAGAAGCTACATATGTAAAACCAGGAATGGTATGTAGGACTAAGCAAGTCCCTACCTACAAATGAGAAGAGGATTAAAAAGGCTGCCCCAACTTCAATAGCTCTTCTGCCTGCCATTTTCGTCACATCAATTGTATGGACGTTTTCTGTCAATGTTGTGGATCCAGTGCCAGTGCCCCAAAGTCCAGCAAGAATGCTTGTGCAACCTTCCAATCCTATACCTCTACTGACGATCCCAGGTGTTGGAGGTTTTATATTTACAAGTAAAGATGTGGCATGATAAGATCCAACCTGGGGGGACGAAGAGTGTGTCCAGAAAGTTAAAATATATAATCAGATGTCAAATGCAGTAGTACAAGAGTTCCACTTACAGAATCCACAGTTGCAACCAACGAGACAATAACCATTATGAATGATGTCCTGAAATGGAACGTAGGAGAGCCCCACTGAAATGGATAGGGAACTCTAAACCAGGCAGCAGTTCTCCAAGCATTGGAAACATCAGTTCGACAATGCTTCATGGTAAGTACATGCGTTCGGCATGCATCTATTAGGATGTTTGAACTAGGTATGTTAGGGTTGCACTCTTTATAGTTGTAAGCCCCACCAGCTGTCATAAAGAAAGCACATGCCCACATAATTGCGATGCTTAATGGAACCTGATGGAGAGAATAATTTCTCGTAAGCTGACATTGCAAGTAACAAGTGCATCTAGGAGGCGATTGACCATTCAGAATGTAAACATATTAAAAAAGGATAAGCAAGAAGGAATATTCAAAATACCGCATATATGAGGAACACACGATGTCCAAATAGTGAAACTTTCCGAAGGTACTGCAATACGTCATAATGTTATAATTATTGATTGATATACACCAAGGAAATTTTTTTTTCTCCAAAGATAGTGATAGCTTGTGTAAGCAATGAGTAGCATCTAAGGTACATCAAGAGTTTACCAGTGTGAAAATCAAGGCCAGCACAATCAGCGGTATGCTGATTGCAGAACAAGTGCCAGCCTGAGGGAAGCCGTAACTAAAATATGCTAAACCAACTGCTGCAATAGTTGGAGCAACCACCAAGGGATTGATAAGCCTGCAGAACATGTAATATGAAGCAATGTGGCACTCAGAAAAATTGAATACTAACTTTGACAATAATGACCACATCCTGCATTGTCTATTTTAAACGATCGTAAATACCTTAACACGAGTGATATGAGACCACTATATCCCAAGATGGTCTGGAACAGAGAGCCAATGATAATAGCCCCTTGTAATTCCCTCATTATGTGCTTAAATTTCTGTAGTTAATCAGAAAATCATCAGGAATCAAATACAAAGGTACATACAGATTTTCATAATTCACAATTTTAAGCAGCAGGAGCAGTAAAATTATAATAGCCTGGATTTATAGGAAACAGGGAAGCATGTAAATTTTCCAATAGAGATTCTTTGCTCTGCCTAATAAACATAAAAGCAAACTCACATTTTCACTGAGATTTCGGAACTCTTCAGAATTTGCTATAACCAAAGCAGGAGCAAGAAAAACAAAAGAACTTCCTTGGACAAGTGGTAATCTAGTTCCAAAATAGGAATGCAATATTGTAGTGAGACCAGAGATTAGTAGCATGGTTGATATGACAGTGGCAACGTCCTTCTGTAACCAAAAAATTTCAAATTTTCACAAAAAAGTTCAAATTTTCAAAAACGGAGCATAACAGGAGAATGAATATAAATAGGTACTATAAAAAGGAGCTTACATCAGTTCCTCCCATGACTGGAACAATAATTAAGGGGATGAACACGAGGGAACCAGCCAAAGATAAATAATGTTGCAAACCATAATAGATGAGCCTAGCTGCAGTAAATTACATCCACAAGTTAACATAGAGATCACAAGTTGTCATATATTCACATATAACAAAATGTATTTGACTAAAAGTAAAACATTTAAATTGTTAGCTAGAAACATATTTATGAACCAAATTGAAAATAATATCATAAGCGAACCAAATAATTACACAGAAACAATTGGATCATAATGGTTGAACATTTTTCAATGACAGTTTGACATAGAAATGCCTTAACAGAAAATAAAAACAACAATCAACGCTTTAAAGATAAACCACATAAATAATCTATTTTCATTTATTCCTATTCATCACTAAATTTTCCATAATTGTGGTTTTCATTATTAGTTTTAATGTTAGAAATTTCTTTGTTAACACAATTGAAAACTCATCAAAATGTCTACACCATCGATATTTAATTCATTAAGATTATCATATTCACCCTTAGTACACTTCACTAGATTCAAAGCTATAATTTTCTTTTCTTTTACCTTAGCCAATTTAAAAATATTTTTTACCCATTTTTTGTGTTCAAGCTATCATATAACTCATTACAAGCTTAATCTTAGCTTCACTAACTATTTTCTTAGCCATCTTTTTGTTATCTTATATTTTTATATTTGTCTACAATTTTAACATTTTCCTTTTCTTTTATTATTTTTGAGCATATTCATTCAATCACAAATTTCTTTATGTAATGGTCCTATTTTTCCTCAGCATCTTTTTAATATAAGTTACTGTGGTATTCAGTTAACAAGTCATATAATAAAATTATGAGAAATGATAATCGAGCAAAAATTAAAACACATAATTAAAATCAAAGAAAATTAAGTTAGGTTTATACTAAGTAGGTCAACAATGAAAATCATTCATTTACTTTAACAATTAATAAAAAAATTTAGAATTAAGAAAAATGACCTTTACATAGAAACCTATTGTGGTAGTTTTAGAAAGATAAGGAGTACCTATAAAATATATTGATATTATAAAGGAAATGTATGAAAAAGTAATTTTATTAATGTTAAAGCTATAAAAAGAAAATCTAAAGAATTTTCAAAAGACATATGTTTACACCAAGGGTTGTCATTAAATCAATATGTTTGTCTTAGTTACAGATGAAATTACTAAGGAAATTTAACGAGAAATATCATAGTATATGTTATTTGTTAATGACATAATTTTAGTTGATGAAAGACATAAGAATTAGTTATAAATTTAAATTATAGAAAGATTTTAGAGTTTAAAGGATTTAGATTGAGTATAACAAAAACTGATATGGAGTGTAAGTTTAATAAAAATAGGAATAATGATGAAGATATACAATTAGAAGTCATAAGATTCATGGTATAAGACTTTTACGTACTTATGATTTATAATAAATGACAATGTTGAAATTCTAGACGATGTTATTTAAAGGATTAAAGTACAATGGGTAAAGTGAAAAAAATTTTCTGGAGTGTTATATGGTAAAAAGATATCCCTAAAATTCTATAAAACTGCTATTCAATTAACTATACTTTATGGTTGAGAATCTTGGGCAAAAAGTGTTGTACAGATGCATATACTTGGATGGGTTGTAATATTATAAAGGATAACCTAAAAAATAAATTTATTAGAAATAGAGTAGGAGTTGCACTAATTGAAGATAAGATGGAGAAAATTAACATAGGTGATTTGATCGTATTTTTAGGAGACTAAAAAAATACACTAGTTAAGAGACTAAAATATGTAAAGGAAGACTTAAAATTACTTGGTTAAGAACTATGAGAAAATATTCAAATTTATATAATTTAACTAAAGACAGATATACATTGAAGAAAAAAAAATCATGTGGTCAACCTCATGTAATGAGATTATGGTTCAAATTGTTATTGTTGTTGTTATTATCTTTTTGATATAAGTGAACATTTCCTTCCAAAAGATTTACATCTTCAGCCAGTTCCTATACACCTTCTTTTAACGTATTGTAATTCAAACCATTTATCTTTTAGACTCCACCACTTATTTGTTAGATCTCTATATATTTTATTCTATATGTTTTCTTATTAACTCAAAAACTTCATTTTTTTGGACTTCAATCAACTATCATGCTAACAGCATTTCAAGATATATCTTTTGGTGTGTACGATAATTTTTGGTAATTATTTTCAATTAACAAAGATTTTTCTCCAACTCATTTAGCCTCTTGAAAACACCATTGTGTTAATTGTTATTTTTATCATTTGTCAATAATTTTCATACACTTGCTTGTTCCTATATTCTATGATGTTAGCCTAACTGTAGTGTCTTGGACTAACTTTTGTACCTACACTTTCCCATTTTCAGCTACATCCAAACGCTGATGTAGAGTTGCTATCTCAAAAATATTATACCCAAGATGTACAACAACAGATGGGATGGCACATACGAGAGATGAGGTGCTGGGCTCAATTCAAACCCTGGTAAAAACACAAGCATTGTAAAAAAAAAACACAGCAGATAGGAATGACAAATGTTAGCAGTATATATATGGCTTACGAAATCCGGGATTTTCTGTAAGATCGCAGTTGAGCCCTGAGTGTCTGCTTGGTAGTGGATACTCGGGCTCCTCCGATCCCGAGAGCATATCGATCTCCACTTCCTCCGGTCCCTTTCCATGTTCGTCCGTGTTAGCTTTCTGCTCAGGGGAAACCATGGGAGTAACCTTGGGCAGTCCAGTGGCGACGGCATTCCTCGTCGGCACATCATTCTTAGAAAGCAATTCGGGTTCACCACCCTTGTCGCCACGTCTCCTGGCGTCACTCGCAAAATCGTGTTGGTCGTCAACCAGCTCACCTCTCCTTCCCGCATTTCCGTTGTCAATGCCACTGCTGTGAGCTTCTCCTCTCCTCCGTCCCAGAATAGGCTGGATCTCGACCTTGTTGGCGGAAGGCAGAGTTGTGCTCTTCGGGTTACCCAGATCTCCCTCCAAATCTAGCCTCCTACTGGAAAGGCTTTGGAGGTCGCTGGCGTCACTGGGATCCACGTCGCTGACGGTGGCCACGGTTTCGCCAGAGAGGTTGGAAACGAAGCCCGTCCTCCTGGCCCAAGACTTGAGCTCCCTGGGGTGGTGTTCGGTTCTGGGCACGAAAGGATCGATATTGGAAGGGCAAGGTACGGGTTTGTGAGGTGGATGCATGTGTCGGTGAACAGGGTTCAGTGGGTGTTTGGAGGTGGAGCCACCCTTGGACATCTCCCTCCACAGCGGATTGGCATCACCCCTCGGCCGCATTGTTGAAGAACCGGAGCTCCTCGTCTCCAGCAAAGGAAGGAGAGCAACCACAGAGGGAGAAAAGGGGGAAGATAAGACGAGAGAAAAGGGAAAAAAAAGTGGTTGGTAAAAGTAGCAGAAGCAGTGGATTGCCAAGGAATGATTCGACGAACACAAAGGATGATAGATGGCGATGATGCTGCGGCTGGTGTGGTTGTGGGGACCAGGGAAGGAGAAGGATGGCAAGCAGCAGTAGAGGTGGCGGTGCTGCTGCTAGGGTGGTTGCGTCTTTCCCGTGGGATTCAGACGCCTCGTGTCCGGCGAGTGAGAGGGTGCGTAGGGAGTTTATTATGAACGAAATTACAGAGGCGACCCTCCATTCCATTCGTCAACCACATCTACGGCCGAGTGCCGACTGGACTGGACTGGAGTGTTAAATAAATAATTAATTATATGTTTCCATCTGGAAAGTAGAAATAGATGCGGTGGATTGGGCACCCAACCAAAGGAAGAATAGACGCCTCGACGGTCGAAAGCGGCGTTTCATCTTCTTCTTCTCCCCAGCCTCTTCCGCCGCCTCCGTGGTGACCGGTAAACCGTCGTCTCCTTCTCTCTCTCTCTTGTCTTGTCTTGTTTTGTTTCTTTTTATTTTCCTGTGATCGTTCTTCACCGGTTTATTGCTATTAGACGAGTAATAATAATAAATATATATAAGACAGATTTCACTCTCCTCTACTTTTCTACGGCTCTGATTCGAACCTGTGCCCACCGCTCTCTTTCTATCTATCCATGGAGTTGTTGAGCTCCTCCACCCCACCAAATCCTTCTCCCACCGTCTTCCCCTCATCCATCGCCACCGGGAACGCGAATGTTACTACCCATTTCACCAGAGGAAGGTATCCTTTTACCGCAACCACCGCCCCTCCTCCCGTAGTTGCTAGACTTTCATGCCTCCATCCATCGCCCCTACAAAATCTCCACATTCAGAGTCATCCTCCGAGAGCAACACGTCGTACTTATTCCCCTTCTTCTTCTTCTTCCGCCAATGGCCTCAAAGGCAACGACACCCTCCGCCGCCACGTCCGCCATGGGGAGCTCGACCAAGCCCTTGACCTGCTCGAGACCATGTTCAGAAGCGGCGACATCCCCGATATTATCCCCTGCACCAGCCTCATCCGCGGATTCTGCCGCGCCCGCCAGACCCAAAAGGCCAGCAGGATCCTCCACATCCTCGAGGACTCCGGCGCCGCACCCGACGTCATCACCTACAACGTCATGATAAGCGGCTACTGCAAGTCAGGCGAGCCGGACGAGGCCCTCCGCCTACTCAATCGCATGACCGTCGACCCCGATGTCGTCACCTACAACACCATCTTCCAGAGCCTCTGTGAACGGGGCAGGCTTAGGAAGGCCATGGACCTGCTCGACGATATGCTCCACAGAAGACGATGCGCACCCGACGTCTTCACCTACACAATACTCATCGAGGCCGCCTGCAAGGACAGTGGGGTAGGTCAGGCCATGAAGCTTCTGGACGACATGAGGAGCAAGGGATGTGCACCAGATGTGGTCACCTACAACGTTATTGTCAACGGACTGTGCAAGGAAGGAAGATTGGACGAGGCTACCAACTTCCTCAAATCCATGCCCTCCTATGGCTGCAATCCCAATGTCATCACCTACAACATAATCCTCAGGAGCATGTGCGGCACCGGCAGGTGGATGGATGCGGAGAAGCTCTTGGCCGACATGGTTGCAAGGGGTTGCTTACCCAGCGTCGTCACCTTCAATATATTGATCAATTTTCTGTGTCGCAAAGGTTTGTTGGGGCGAGCCATCAATGTACTGGAGAAGATGCCGGAACACGGCTGCACACCGAATTCCTTGAGTTACAATCCCTTGCTTCATGGATTCTGCAAGGAGAAGAAGATGGATAGGGCAATCGAGTACGTTGACAAAATGGTGGCCAGAGGCTGCTATCCAGATATCGTCACATACAACACATTGTTGACTGCGCTTTGCAAGGATGGGAAGGTTGATGTTGCGGTGGAGATGCTTAACCAGCTTGGCAGCAAAGGTTGTTCCCCGGTGTTAATCACGTACAACACGGTCATCGATGGCCTTTCAAAGATAGGCAGGACGGACAGGGCCTTGCGACTTTTGAGGGAGATGAAGGGGAAGGGTCTGCACCCTGACATAATCACCTATTCATCCCTGGTTTCGGGACTAAGTAGAGAAGGTAAGGTAGAGGAGGCCATCGACACATTTGAGGAGTTGCAGGATGCGGGCATTAGACCCAATGCCATAACTTACAATTCGATTATGTTGGGTCTTTGCAAGCTTCGCCAGACCGAACGTGCCATAGACTTCTTCGCTTGTATGGTGTCCAAAGGCTGTATGCCAACCGAGTCCACTTACACCATTCTTGTCGAAGGAGTTGCTTATGAAGGGTTTCCAAAGCAGGCACTTGAGTTGCTTGGAGAATTGTGCTCCAGAGGGGTGGTCAACAAGCATCATATGCGGAATCTGATTGTCAACAGTAAATAGTTTGCTGGATGGGATGTTCTTGACAAACATGCGGAGGACTACAGCCATCAAATTTGTTGTTTTATGATAACTATCCTTGTTGCGGCCATCAAATTTGCAATTGCAGAACGTTAGTATGCATTCCTTAATTTGAAGTGGCACAATGGCCTCTGTTCAAACACAACTTGGCTTCTGTATTCATTTCAGCAACATAATTATCCTGTGGAGGTTTTTTCTGGTGCCAAGGAAATTTCCCAGAGCCCATAGCAACAAAGTTCAGTTTTATTGATATCTGTGACCATATAACTGGAACTCTGCGATCCACGCATTCTTTATTCAAATCCAAATATTGTTATCTATTTCAATCATCTAAGTTAGAATTTTTGCGCCCATTTATTAGTGATTGAATATCTGAGGTTGTCAATAATGACATTGAAGATGTCACGATCAGATAGATGTAAGGATCTTCACAAAAACTCAGCAGCTTCCTGCCCTGTTTCTCTTAAGTTCTTTTTCTAACGAGTGTGCACATCTAAACATGTTTGAAAAATGTACGTACTTGCAGCAAAAAAAGAAGCATGCATGGTAGTTTTATTATTTACGTCAAAGAATGAATGCACTTATGTACAGACGACGCAACCGGGAAAAGTTGTCCAGGAAAAACAAATACTTCTTTCTTCGGTGGGAAGTGAAACAGAATCAACGGAGTGGGACTGAAGATGGATACAATCAGGAGAAAACGTCATGAATATCAAAAAAGAGAGAAGCGAAACCTCACACACGAAAATGTGATCACGGAAGTCAATACAATATGAAAAGGAGCCATCCTTTATTCCCTTTTCTTTCCTCAAATCCCTTCCATGTGCCACCGTCTCCGTAAAGATAACAGAATCTCCAACCACACGCTTTTGAAAAAGATTTATGATACGATTTTTCCGTATTTATCAATTCCCCTTGCAAGGAGATAAGTCACGCTTGACTTAGAGGTTGGGCTGGCGAAATATCCGCCTCGCCCCTCCTATACGCCAAGGCATGCTGACGTGGACGCATGAGTTTGCCCCGCAAATGCGGACACGCGTCATGCATAAAAAAAATCCGTCTTTCTTCTTCTATTGTAAAGCCCATAGCTTTAATTTATCAGAAAGAAAAATTACTTTACGATTGTTTATGGTTTTGTTTCTTTCCCAGTCTTGCCACCCCTCTCTGTGTAGAACATCGATCCATACTGATTCCTTCAACACACACAAAAAAGCATAGCATGAACCATGTTCCAGGGAAATAAATAAGACAAAAGCCGAGACAAAACGCGGGAAGAAAAAAGAAAGACATCATCCGTACAGAGTGCTCGACAGAGACAGAAGCTGAACCTCATTCTTATCAAACATGTACCGATCAGCATAGTTTCTACATGGATTAGGGTGACTCCGATAATTGGGAGAGGCGAATTCACGCACCCACTGCAATTTCAAACCAAAATAAGGAAGAACACATTCATCGAGCCTTTACGTGTTCCCTGATGAACTGCTCCAGCTGAGAAATCTCGCCTTTTAGACCAGAGGTCTCGCCAACAACCACCTTGTTTTGGCACTGAGTGAAAGCAAAGGCCTCTCCAGAAACACCAAGTGTGTATTCATTGGTAACATCTGCCGTAGAGATCCCAACTCTTGAAGTACGAAGCTTGTCTCTGAAAATGCATACGGTAAGACAAATCAATATGGTCAGTTGCAAGTATGATCCAGACGCTCAACGAGCTAAACGTACTCTACTTGAAACTGTTGAAACAAGCAAATATGTATTCAAAGGACATATTGTATCTTCAGATGTTAAATACGTAGTATGCAATGATATACGAATGCTTTGGAAGTAAAATAAGATTTTAGAGCATACATCTCTTTCTCCAACTGTTTCTTGATGAACTCCTTTGAGTGCGCAGTTACTTTATCGGTCTTGTTGCACAATATGAGCACAGGAATTTTCTTCTTCACTACGGTTGCCTTTGTTAAAATATCATACAAGTACCTAAAAGAATAAGAACAGCAAATCAAAAACAAACAGTGTCTATGACGAAAAAAGATGATGCCACAATAAACACACTAAAACGACTTCTCTTGGCAAAAAAGGAGAGTCACGCACTTGATACCAATTCACATTATAACTCATCTAAAAAATTGTTTTACTTAGTGATTCAAGAAAACTGCAACCTCCAGGATCTGAGTATTTTGATAGATTATTGATGATCATATTATCAAAAAGAAAAACTATTATTCAGTTTTTCAGATATTGTCTTGATTCACTTTTTGTAGCCCATCCAAATTGATCAAGTTGGTGTATGCTTTTCACCAGATTAAACAAGGATACACAGTGAGTTTGATCATTTAACAACCTAAGGGATATTAAGATATGCTTTCCACGTTTAAGTGGTAGATATTCAGATGTTTAAACATGAGCTGATGAAGGGATGACAACTGAATAAAAAGTAAAAATACACCTAATGTCCAACTAAGGAGATAAAAAATCATCAGTCCAGAAATTACTCAGCAGCTGCACGACAGTTTGGTAAGAAATCTAGGGCATCCACAACAAAAACAAGGCCTGCTGCCTGAGGTAAGAAGTCATCAAGCTTGTGTCTGAGCCGGGAATGCCCTGGAACATCAACTACCCGAACAGGTTTTATTTTGCCTCTCTGTGCAAACAAAAGATTAAAATAAGTAAAGGTTTGATGGGTACTAATATATGATCTTATCTGTGATGGAGATTGCATACAAGCCTTGATCTAACCCAACCTACTGGTGAGTGTCAAACAGTCAAACTAAATGCGTATATAACAGTAGAATAACTTTGTGCTTACCTTATTGGATTCAGAGTTCAGCACAAAAAGGTCATCATTTGGCTCCATTGATGTAACAGTACCTTGGTGTGAGGAACCATCACGAAGCTAACACAAGAAAAAACAGATATCATAAAAACCAATGTTGAATTAAATAGCTAAATACTACTTAAAGCATCAGATGTTTAATTTATTTATCAATGGTTGCACATACTATATTGGAGTTATTAATAAATTTTTGTGAGATTTTGCAGAACAAATTGACCAAAAAAAAGTGAAATACATGTAAGATTCACAAAAACATATGGAAAAATTAATTGGCCTTTTAGGTAGGTACCTATAAGCCTTCCACCATAAAAAGTTTCTAGATCTGTGTTAAAACATGAGATTGGCCTTCTTTTAGAGAACTGACTTTGGAGACAGCATTGGAGAGAGATATGGCTGAAAGAAAGGGATCAGAATAACTATTCTTTCACAACTGCACCAACGTCAGACAGCAGGTCAATTCCATCTCCAAAATAAAGGTCAATGGAGTGTCTCTTGAAGAAAAGGAGGCAGGCAATCAACTCTATTGTCTGTTTTGCCCAGAGCCTCTTCAGGCTTTCTAGGTGGCAGAGACCTAATTGGACAGATCCTCTTTACCCAAACTAGGGGACAGAAATGTTATTGTTAGTTTCACGCCAAAAGAAATCAAAGCAGCAATACCTCTAAATCTTGGTTACTAACTGTCAAGTACTTTATTCTTTACCTACATGTGGCGCAAAATATGATCTTCTACATATGATCTCCTACCCTTCTTATTGTATTCATTGAATAATCACCAAGAATGCATGTGCCAAACCATGAGAAATCAAGCAAAAAAGTTAGAAGAACCAATAGGCTATGAGTCATGATTTTTTTTGATACTGATAAGATTTCATCCCTGATAGACTTTGTTGTATAAAAGAAGACCAATTATATTTTCCGTTGATGGTGTGTCTTATAAAAAGAATCTTGATTTAATGAAAAAGTACATTATCAGACTTTCATCCTTCCAAATCACACATGAGACAGAATTCCAACTAAACTTGTCATATTATCTACAGAATGCTCTCTAATCAATGGACACCATATAATTTATGCCAACTATGTTTGATGGAGATCAACATCAGAAGTGAATCCCATATTTCTATCATGTGTTATGTGATAAAGTAAGATAATAAATATGGAGCCAAAGGCACATCAAAGTGAAATCATAAAAGGAAGACATCTAAATGTTCATAGGATGTTTTTTCATAATTCCACATCATGTGGATCAAAATCAAAAAAATGGAGAAAATAATCAGTATATCAGTAGTTCAAATGCTTCAACGTGATGATTTTAATCTGACTTATGTAGTTACCTTACCTGGTAAAATATGACAGTTTTTCCACTACCACTTAATCCAGCAAGAACTATGGTGTTGAACTTGCCATGCTTGAAAAGACGTACTGCGATAAGGCATCCACAAACACACCATTAGCTAAGATTTTAGAATCAGCTTGACAGAAAAGCAGTAGATAAATTCATATCAAGGTTGATGAACCTCACAAACAGATATGGAAATGTTGATCATACTTCAAAGAAAATGAAGCACCAAAAATAGTAAAACTCCAACCAACTGACAAGAATATTCATCCATCAAACTAATACACTGCAGCAGGCTAGCACCTAGGCAAGCAAAACAATTCTAGGATGCAAGTCTATAACAATCACTGGTTAAATCATTATGATCCTACACCATTATTTGAGATCCCCTTCCCATGTTTGGAAATCAATTACATGTGGTACCGTCCAAAACAAGATCATTGGTAAAAGATCCAAATAGCAAACACTTTTTGTTTATTTTTTATTTGTTTACTTATTGAATGGCACTACAATTAGAAATATGACTGCAGTAAAAATAATAATAATAAAGTACAAATTATTTTCCTTTCTAAAATCGAGAGAGATTAAGAAATCAAGATCTCAAAAGAACGAGAGAGTAAAAAGTAATCAAGAGATTCGAAGCATTGCCTTGCTAGTGTCAGTATGCCAACATGCAAACTTATTTATAACTATCACTAACTAATATTATAAAAAAAAAAAACTAGCATAACTAATTTCTTTTACTACAAAGGCACGCGTCTATTGCAAATAGCATCCTATACCGTCCCCGACCCGAGTCTAAAGCAAGTTATAGCCAGCCGACTGTCATTCCTAAAATGACAAACCCAAAGTTTTGTTGGTAAAAGCGCGATACCAGAAATACAAATCATCGGAAAAACGCAAAGGAATTTTTTTTTTTTTTCTTTGGAGAGCAGTTTCTCATCCGGAAACCTGTAGGGATCAATTATTAGCAAAAAAAAAAAAAGGATTTTTGGATGATTGAAGATTGATCATTGAAGTGTGGAATATGGACACAGAAATGTAAATGGAGTTCCATGGTAGAGTCATTAACGTTAGGATCATCTATATAGTTTCTCCTACCATTTTGCTTGATCACATCAGAAGAGCTAGTTCTCTACCGAAGAAGTAAAGCAAAAGAAGAAGAGAATGAGGAGGGAGAAAACATTTTACTTGGGGAAGTTATAGAAAAAAGGAAACAAGTGCGCGGCCGCTAAGAAGTGAAGAGATGAGGGGCAGACAGACCTAGCAAGAGGAAGAGGACGGTGACAAAGAGGACGGCGACTGCGCCATAGATTTGCTCTGCTGGCTGCGAATGCACCCAATGCTCGATCTCGCGCCACCACTGTTCCAATCCTAAAAACAACAACAAGAGCAATCAACAAGGAGAGAAGGATGGAGATCGAAGATTTGGCAAGACGAGAGGGATCGGAAAAGGAGAGAACGATGCATGCGTTTACCTTTGATGAGATTCTCCATCTCCGTTTCGGTTTGGGAGAGGAGGTGGTGAGCCGGAGGACTTGCAATGTTCGGTAGCAGGGAAGGGATGCGATTTCCGGCACGGCACTCACGTCCCCCTTTTTCTTTTTAATCCTCTCCGGAACGAGGTCTTTTTTTTTCTTGAATATACGAAAGAAAGAATGAAAATATTTTTTTTTAATTAAATAAATACTGATAATTAGTTTAACAATCTCAAGATTTAACACTTTTTTGGTAAATTTAATACGTATTTTTCTGTAAATTTTGAACTAAAAATATAACAATGTATAAGATACAAATTGGCATGAAAATCAAATAATTATATTTAAAATTTTAAAATATAATATTAAGAAAAAGGTGGCGTTGAGAAACTTTCTTTGGTAACACCAGCGAGAAAGTAGTATCATTCCTTGTCACAAAGATGGCTCGCGTTGTATGTTACTGCACATAACCTTTCCCCTTGTATAGAAGAAAATATTCATTCTTGCAATCTTGATAGTATAGTTAGGATGGTAATAGTCTCCTGTGTTATCTCAAATTCAAACCTTGAAAAGGGGCGTGCAAACAACGTACATTGCTTCTTCTTTATGCTTTGGACTTGGATTCACAACAACCGAACACTAGCAGCAAGTCAACCATAACGAAATCCTACTCCGACCCCCTTTCTTTTATTCTAAACACGAGCAGTACAGAACAGGAAGGAAAACAGGCATGTAGGGGAGAGAGAGAGAGAGAGAGAGAGAGAGAGAGAGAGGGTAAAGAATAAATGGCATTAGCAGAGGCCGGAACTGCAAGATGACAAGACTCCCACGGTTGAGGCAGGATAATTTACTAACTAACAGAGTTCCCATCGATGTGGTGGAGTCTGGCTCTTACGAGGATTCTTATAAAGGTGACAAAAACGGTGAGAAGGTGGCCAAGGCGCTTGGTCAAGACTCGTTGAGTGGGAGGTCTTGGGAATGAGACGCGGCAAGGAGGGAGGCTCCAATGCCCGAACCGTCGTTTGAATGCACAATGACCACGGACTTGGACGCCTCTTCACCAAGCATCTCTGACAGCGTCTCCTCCAAGCATTGGCTGAACAGGGCGTAGTGCTCGAACAGGCCTCCGTCCACCGCAATAACAGTCCTACGGCTCGCATCACTGCCCTTTCCAGCACCACCGTCCTTGCCCAGCTTCTTCAGGATACCCACAATCCCAGCCGCAGCCAGTCTGGCTCCACGCGTGGCGATTACGTCACAAACACCAATAACAACTTCCCTTGTTTTCAAGGAGGTGCTCGTGATCTGAAAAAGAAGGAATATGTGGAAAGTGAATGAGAACCACGGAGGTCACTCGTCCTTAGGGAGAGAGAGAGATTCAGTAGCATCCAGCTGTGACTAAATGCACAACAGAACTATAATAAATCTCATGTTACAACCAACTGCAAAACTAGAGCAGCAGTGCTCATGTTACAGAACATCTTTTTGAAATGTGAACCTTGGTGTTGTCTCTAATGCTGATAAAAAATTTTAAACAATAATACACATACACACATTCAAAAAAAAGTACACATACCCCTAAAATTTCCTTCAATTTTGTTCCAACTACTTTCAGGTCCGAGGATGAGTCATGATGCATGGCAGACATTTCTGGCGTCCTGCACATATGTAGCAATTTCATTCAGTTTCTTTTTTAAGCATTTAATACTTTAGATGGATTACTTCAAACAACACAACATAATGCCAAGACCATTGAAAATGCTAAATATATTATAACACAATGGTGTGTGGAATTCTTTTATGTTCCCACAATCCATGGTTTCATCTAGATGGACATGATTTTTGTTCATGCAGAGATAACTTGCCTAAGCTTCTCTCCACAGTCCACGCAAGTGAAGTCTCATTTGTAGCAGAACTATGAGCAGGAACTAGGAATTTGGATGGTTTTGGTAGTACATAGTTCTCCAGATTGATTTTTTTGATACCCAATCCAATAATCAAGTGTGTAATACCAAAAATCACTTGGACGACTAATTTTGAATCACAACGATCAGATTTGGATCAATGTATTGATTTTATGTATCTCAATCTAATATTTTGTGAGATAATTGCCTAAAAAAATTATCTAGGTGTTTTTATATGTTTATTATAGCTTGTTTTATTTTATCTTTGAATTTCAAATTGAAACTTAGAGTCTTCAGTCATTTTCACAAGTATCGCATTTCCACCAATATAACCTTGGTCCTCAATACAATTTCTTTTTCTAGGGTACCAATGCTTCATTCATTAATAGGTAGCTACTTAGAACATATCATTGAGAAAAAATAAAAAAAATTCTAATTTCTAACTCACATTTTCTTGTTGTGTTAAAAAAAGCACACCCTAACAGTCTAAAAAAAGATTATCTTCAATACCTTAGACCCCATCACTTGGAAATGAATACATTTTGTTAGTTTCATGGTATTTACTCCTAGTAAGTTTTTTTGATAATATTTACTCCTAGTATGTTCCATATACTCATAAAAACTGCAAGAGATATTTTAATACAGGAAATATAAGTGCCAGCCAATTTTATTTTATATGTATTACATGATCATACTTTGGTATTGGTGACCTTTAGGTTAGACGATGAAGGTTGTTGAAGCAAGGGAAGAGAACTTTGCAAATTTAGGGATGTTGCTTCCTTATGACCACAAGAATTAATAAATTTGCAATCATTGTCAAACCAATGCAACAAGCAAAAAGGAAAATTTACAAATATTCAAATAATTATCAAGTATTTAAGGTTACTTTGAAAGCCTAGAAGAGGAAACATGGGTTATCAATATCTTATGTAACTACTAATAAACAACAGAAGTCTAACGATAACAGTATTTCTAGGAAAAACCCAAAACCAAGTATAGAAATACATGAGATGATACCGATGTCTTTGTTTTGAGGGAAATGCAAATTTGATGACTTACCGTAGTATGAAAGGAACTTCAAGTTTAGGAGGGACAACATCACCAAACAAACCAGTTTCTTTGGCCATCCTTAATAAAACCCTGCGTACAATCTCTCCCAAATACATTCCCGACATCAACTTCTCAAAAATCTGCAATGCTCATATAGTATTTTCATGAAAATCAGGAAATATTTATTTCCAAAAATTCCCATGGAAAGCCATTGACAGTGTACCTGTTCTCCCGGGTTCAAACTCTCACAATCTAAAGCATTGTCATACTCTGTTGTTGGAAGATGTGATGATCTAAAACTGCCCCATTCCATGTTTATAACCTATCATTAAAGGTACAAGGTATGTGTTAAAAAACTAATATTTATCTCATTTTAAGGTAACTAAGTAAATCAACTGATTGGTCTAGATCAGCATGATCTCACTAATAAAGTGATAACAAGGAAAATACAATCCTCATGACAAATTATAATAGTAATTTATTCTCTTACCATTTCTCCTGATTTTGGCAGGAGGCCATGCCACTTAGGGATTGCATTTGCTTGCTCTACATAGGCAGCATTTGTACCAGTTCCCAGTATCACAGCAGCAACAACGTCACTATCATAATATCTACCTCCAGCCAACGTCCCAATAGTGTCATTTATCTGCAATTAGGATCATCAGTTATAGTCTCCGATAAGCAGAAAACTAATGATCAATAAGAAACAAAATTTGACAGGACAAAGCAAGAAACTAACCAGTGCAGATACACGCATATCAACACCTTGTCTTTTTAATGCAGACATCAGTTCAGCCACCACATCTTGCCCAACCTGATAATGGAATTAATCAAAAACACAAATAAACATGGTATATTTTAGAATGGAAACTATCATATTTGACATCTTCATCTCATTCCAATAGAAAAATGCATCCTTACTCCATGTTGGAAAATAGACTGATTGCGGATTTTAATATGTCTTTTGCTTGCTAAAAATTGAGAAAATTAAAAAGAACAATATGCTTTTTTTTGCCATTTACTTTTGTTATAAGTCATCATGAATATCAGTTCTGAAATGCATCACTAAGCAAGTTGATGTAAGACATTTTCCTCTATATTACATATATAGAATGAGCAGCAAAATCACAAAAATAGGAATTTCATATTTATATGCACTGCCATGGTTTTGAATAAATATTTGCATTCCTTTAAATTTCTACGTTCAGAAGAAATACTACTTATTGTGTCATTAAATGTGACACATTTTCCACGTGGGAATCTAAAGACATATTTTGTTTGATGTAAGACACGTATATCAGATGTTAATAGGACTCAAAGCCAATGGATATCCTAAATGAAGTACCATAGGAACGAAGTACACCACATTTTTAATAAAATAAGAAACAAAGAAAGATGATAAAACTTAATACAATAACAGTCTATGTATGTCAGGCAACAATGAATAAAGATTCAGGGTAGTGAGTTCTAACAGCATCCTCTATGGAGAATCCCTTAGTCCACTTGATAAGCGATCCTGATGAAATTGATGTCTGTTTCACTGGAAAAGAAAAGGTGAAACCAAGCTCTCTCTGCCTGTCAACAGGTAAGTGAAAATCCTCTCCTTCTGATGCGACAAATTTTGCCAGCTTTGAAGCAATATAATCAAACAGTTCCTGGATCAATTTTACATTCATTAGAACAAATAATGAAAAAATCATAGATCAATTTATACATTTATCAAAACATGAAAGGAACTAAATGTTACTCAATACTTACGTTTGAGGTCCCAACCATTAGATGTTGCGGAATAGACACTTCCTCAAATTCCTGCTTAACAACACGCCCTTCTTTTCCACCAAGTTGTACACGCAGAACACGGAAATTTGTTCCTCCAAGATCCAATGCGTAAAATAATCCTTGCTCATTCCTATAGCAACCAAAAAATATCATATAATATATATATTGCATACATGTAGATGGGCCAATTTCTACGCATAGAAAGTACAATTTTCATTTTCTATCGTTTCAAATGAATAACTTCCACATTCTTCTATCCTTTCACTCATCTGTGCCAGGTAACTGAACCTCCTCAGAAGCTGCATGGATATGGGAGAACCGAAATACGATGGTTCAGAAATATTTTTCGAAGGATTACATTCATATGGGAAGAACGTGCAACAGAAAAGGGAACTAATCATTACAGCCAATGGAAACGCATCGTAGGCAGCATCCCTTCCAAAGATCTTAAACCGAAACTGAACCATTTGCGTAGTGCATGCCAGATCGGTGGGAATACAAAATCAGACTTCTGGGATTACGCACGTACAGGGTTAGAACATGATTCGTGACATGACTCCAAAAACGAATTTCTAGGATCAGAAGAAAAATCATCAGAAGGAAATAGATCCAAAAAGTTGCAAAAATTACGGCTTGAGATATAATCATTAAGAACCTAAATTTGGGTGAAAAGGATGATTTTTTTTCTCACCGCTGACGCAGATCGGTGATTCTCGGAAACATACGGTCACGAACACAAAACCAATCGTGCAGATCACATCCATCGATGGATAATAGAAATAAGGGAGAGACGATACAAGAAAATAAACCGTACCCGGTGGGGAGACTGTCGACATAGCTAATGATCATCTTGAGCTTGCTCCCTCCCTCGGATGCGAGGCCAGCATGCATCTCAACGGTCATGGCATCGGCCACCTGCCGGAGCTTCCCTACGGGCGTCGCACACTTGTCTGCCAAGTCCTTGAGCATTGCGGCAGCCCTGGCCGTCCTGCCGGAGCTTTTCATCCTGCTCCGGATGAGCAGCACAGCCACTGCGCAGGCTGCCGTGGTGCACAGGACGGCCGCTCCGGCCGCCAACTTCCCCATGGCAACGGAATCAAAGGAACGCCGCAAAAGGGTGAGGAAATAAGAGAAAAGATGGGAACTTTAGGGGACACTAGACCTTCATGAATGGGAAAAGGGGGCTTGGAGGATTTGGATTGAGAGGAAGTGGAGGAGCAGAAGAGGTGGGTCGAACATGCAAAATTTCGGTTGGTGGAAGAAAGGAAGGAGGCGGCCGCGTCAACCACCGCGAGACGACACTCTTTTTTAATATAATATTAGTTAACAAGAATAAGATAATGGCGATGGGATGGTGATCTAACGGTGCAGGAGATTGATATGTGATCCTTACCCACTCGAGGCAATCGTATTTCAGTTTTTCAAAAGAAAAATTGTAAATGAGGGGTGGTAGATTGGTAAATAAATAGAGGTCACGTGATTTACGGGAGGGAGATCCGACGCTCTAGTGCCACGAACGGCGTGTATGTACGTACTCACACGTGCCGACGTGCTTTCAAATTTTAAAATTTTGACGTTCTTCTGTGCGCTGTATTATTATTATTAAAAAATACAAGTGCGGAACCATGGGGGATGATGCATTCAATGCACGTTCATTTCACGTATTAACTGCACATGTAATCGTTAACGTCAGACACAAGCATTTTATTATTAATATTAGTATGATTATTATTATCATTATGATCCTTTGACTAATTAATAATTATTATTAAAAGTAACTTTTTTTCTCAAGGGACTCTTCATCGTTCTGTACTTTGTACTCAAAGGTGACAAGATTTTCCTTTTTTAATAGTAGCCGTCTTCCTTTTCCAATAAACATTTATTTTCAGATCATTCTATCTAAATCTTTTAAATATATCATCACTATTAGTTTCACTTGATCGTTTCATATTTATTAATCAACATATTCATTTTATTTTCTTCTTCCGTCTATCTATGGGTTCCTTGGTGTTTAAGATTATTCCTGTGTACCGTTGCATTCTGGTTTCTACCATCTACATCTGGCGGAGACAGACTTTTCTACACTTACAATTGGAGCATGGAAATAATTGGAGGAGTTAGAGAGCTTTTGAATGTTTACAGATAATTACAAATGAAAAGAATCAAGCCCCTGTAAATAGAATTACAAAACTAGTTATTACTACAACAGCAACCAAATGTCGGGAATATACCCTTCTAGAGTGGCTCGTTCCTGATTTTCATTTCGCTCCCTTCTCCTGCTTAGGAAGCTCGGTATTATATGGTTATATATAGCCGAATATCTGGATCAAACATTTCACACATAAACCGAAAGTTCACAACCTTAGACATCCCAAAAAAGTTCACGGATCTGCGTTCATTATCGATCAATCATCAAGACAGGCATCTCATCTTCAAATTTTTCTCTAGATGTCAACTTCGAACTTTCAGCAGCCCATAACGATCTTGATTTTGACCGAAACTTCTATAATATTTGAATAAAAATAGTTAAAAATTCAATTTACTAAATTCTATACCACATGAGACAACATGTCATGCAATATCATCGAAAACTATCATTCATAAACCCCAACATTTCTTGTCTACACCAATCGGGAACACACTCAGATGATGCGTAAAGAAAATCAGTTATGCCGACAGAGGGATGTTTCACAGCAGTCTGGTTAAACCTTATGCTTTCTTTTGCTTGGAGAGAGCTTTTTTCCTCTGGCTAAGCATGTATCCATACATGTGTGGGCTGCCTGTGAAACCATGACATTTGTTTAATTAACATCGTGCAAATAAATTGAATATTTTTATTTAATTTATAAGCAGCAAAGATGACGTGCCTGGAATGTAGCTTCCAAGAACAAGAACTGAAGCATAGAAGTAATCAAACGAGAAATTCCATCTATTTGGCAACCTCATGCAATATTTTCCTGAATCCTGCAATTGTATAAAGTGAAACCAATCTGTTAGATGCCTTAAACAGACCAAAATCCAAAGACAAGGTGTCGAACAGAGTCAACCCAATGTTGAAGAGTTTACCTTCATATATGGTAAGGCAATGTATGTTAGGCCAACCTCACTAGTGATGCCAGTGGGATATAATATCAGGAAGGTGCTGTACCTGAAGAGATTACATTGAATTGGATAATTTCTATGAAACAAAACAATCTTGAGTATAGTTGCCAGGGCATACCTGAACCACAATAGCCAGGAAGGTGCAAACCCAAGTGTTTCCTTTGAGCCAAAGAAAGAATATCGAATAATCTGTGATAGATGAAAACAATTTTCTTACCAGAGTTCAGGATTTTATTATAGTTGACTAAGGAGGTGTTTGTACACATTTTTTATCAGAAAATATTTGAAACGGTGGGAAATGGAAAAAGTGGAAAATGATATGAAAATTTAAGTATTTGTGTACGTTGGGAAATGACGAAAAATGATAGAAAATTTTAAGGTGTTCGTGCACAAAAGAACATAATAGAAAATATAATTTTTAAAATATTAAATAATAAGATAAAATAATAAAAAGTAAAATTACTACTAATTTGAAAATTAATATTTTAAATAATATAATATATATTAATAATGTATAAGTAATTATATATATAATATCTTAATTATAAAACAAGAAAAGACCATCTTCACATACTAGTTATTATTTGTTACGTGGTTTACTAAATCAAAGTCTTCCTCCTCCAATGTAGAATAACATTATCCCTCTAATTACTAACTTCTCCAACATTAGACATTTCCATCTTCACATAAAAGGAAACCATATAAATATAAAAATTCTCCACATGCTTTTGCTCTCAAGAGAAAGAGCGAGATCTAAGCAAAAGCCTCTGCCTCCTTTGAAATCGAGGGCCCTCCTTATGTCAAGACTCCAATGGGAGCGCCACTTCCTTCAGCATACTTGGCATGGTCACCCTACTCCTTGTGCCCTTTCCTTCCCCATTTGGCGAACTTGGCTACTCTCTCACCAATGGCAAGCTCTGAAGATTGCCTATGAGATCTTCATCGATGCATGCTGCACCATTGGCAGGAAGCCCTTCACTTACATTTCCCAGTCCAAGAAGGTGATGGACAAGTTGGGGAACTCATCCTTAATGTTGCTTTCTTCATTGGGCTCATTAACAACAGTGGAGATGTTGCATAGGTCACTAACATCGACAACGATGAGTAAGATGAAGAAGGCATTAGGGTTAAAGACCTTCAAGAAGAGTCTAAGGATGGAGGGTGGTGAGAGTGGAGGGAAGCTTGCGAGAAAGAAGCCTGCGACGATGGGCAATTTTTGTTGGATTTCTTTAGGAGAATTATGCATGTCATGAGGCAGGAGGGAGCAACAAGCGACACAATAGGCAAGGATGAAGGAGGAAGCGGTGGGCAATGTGATGAAAGGAGGAATCGTAGAAGAAGGAAGTCAACAACAAACAAAATGGGTGACTACAAGGAACAACAGAAACACGTATTTGGAATAAAGGGAATCTTCAGATGTTTCCTAAGATTTTGGAGGGGGGGAGGTTGGTAAGGTCAGGAAATAGTTTTGAATATGTTGAGAAATCTTGGGAAATGATTTCCTAAAATTTCTATCGTGCATAAACACCTCTAACCTTGGGAAACATTTTTCCAAAGTTACCCAACCTTACCTGAATGCACAAACCCCCCTAAGAAGAGTAAAACTCAATTGTTACAGATGTGCATATTTTATGACTTATTAGCTATTTAAAAGTTCATGCTAGGCCAAAAACTAGGAGAAAGCACATGATTAGGAATCAGAGACACAAGTTGTACCTTCAATTATGAGAAAGTCCAAGATCAAGTATGCTAAAAAATAATGTCAAGAGCCTATGGATATATGGGGATGGTAATAATAGGCAAATGTTAAGGAAAGAGGAGAGAGAAAAGATGGACTATACGAATATTTGATCCAAAAATTTCACATTTACTCATCTAAATTTTACAAATCATAATTTAGTGTTAAGTATAGAAAAAGAGAACATGAAAAAGAAAAGATTGGAAATGAAGAAGACCATGTGAAAGAAAAAGAGAGAGAGAGAGGAAAGAAAATGAGAAACAAAGGAAAAACATGTAAGAGAGAATGTATTATTTATATGAAATACTTTATGTAATTTTGCTTGCGTCAACAATTGGTAGCTCTTACTTATGATAAAAGTGAGACCAATGATTTGAAAAAAATCTTGCATGTTGCAGAAGGAGAGATAGAAAATGACAATATGCGAGGCTTGGCTCAACCTGGACCCTAAGAAACAGGAATGGACAACCCAATATGGTTCACTGGTGGCTGATCACTTGTCACACTAATTTACAAGCAAATGATCACCCATTGTCAGAATGTCAAGTGTTCCACACTTATTATTTGTCTCCTATCTACCACCATCTTTTCCAAGGGAATGATATAAATATCTCATTAATGCAAAATTGGATCCTAAATATCCTCCTCAAACAAAGGATTAATTGATCATCTTCAGTGCAGGATGAGCCACTTTTCTTCATGATTGGCTCTAGGACTTTTGACATTCAACACTTTGATCCTCATCTAGTTCAACAACTGTGAGTCACCCAACCAAGTCTAAGAGAGAACTTCAAATTAGTTTGATGGCAAAAATCACTTCAATCAACAAAGCAAGAAGCAGGACTCACAACATTTCTCAACTACCTTAATCATACAACTAGCACCTAGGTGGTGTTTAGTTCAGATTATAGGACATTTAAATTATGCACAATTGAGATTATACACATTTTATAAAGTACTCATCATTGCCATGATTTTAAGGTATTATTTATATCTACAACGAAATACATTTGAATGAGATCATGAGAGAGTAGATAATAAGAACAAAACCTCGTAGTCCACATGACAATCTCACAATTGGTTGAAAACCTGAGTACTGAGATTATGGAATCTCTCCCATGGAAATATTATACACAATCTCATTGATTTTTCACAAAATTTATCATATCAATGATGTTTGTTTCAAATTATGCAAATTGAACTAATTACAATTTCATACGTGAGCAGGAAGACAAAGACCACTAGGACCTGATAAATCATGCTTTCATTTACAACATGTTGGATCACAAAGATCCAATTGTTGACTTATTGACAAAAAATGAAGATCCGATACTTGATTGTAAAGGTGAAAGGCTAGATTCCCGAATTGTAGAACAATTAGGGGTGGATATCAAGGAATACATGAGCTCTTTGGACCATACACACAGAAGATCTTCAGACTTAGGTGGTGGCAGTAGTGACGACAGTGATGATGTAGGTGGAAATGATTCAAATTCTAAGCAACCACTAGGTGAACATGAAAGTGGTGGTAATGAACAGGAGCTAGAATCATCACCAAAACAGTTGAATCTATTTATTAGAAAACAATGGTACAAACATATCACCTAAGATGAAGATCATAAGGTACATTATCCAACAAACTGTGAGACATTGACCTATAGACAAAGATGAGACCATGATGAGCCAAGCAAAAATGTTTCCAACAAAGATATCATTGAAGGTTTTGATGTTCTCGATATTGGATCAAATGAAAATGGTTATGGCAATAGTTCTTCTCATGAGCCTGAAGATTACTCTGGTAGTGATAATGATTAGTCAAGAAGAGCAGCATTTCCAAATGATCCACCTCCAAGCTAGGGAAGTGGGCAAGTCCAACAAGAATGGGGCTTGGCTTTTGTTTTCACTTTTTCTCAGCCTGCTTATCAACCTTCCTATTAATCATCATCTTATCAGCCCTCCCACCAGGAAGAGGATGTCTACATGCCAGTTGTTCTAACTCAACAATATTTGACTATGGGTTTTCTACTTAATCAACCACCAAGCCAATATCGTGGATATATTATTATCAAAACTATTATACTCGTATATTATGAGAGGATTATGCATATTGGAGGGTGTATAATAGGAGCAGCAACACATGGACAAGAATTTGAAGAAACATGACATTCTACTTGGTATTGAGGTAAAAGTTAGTTAATGTAATTTTTCTAGTAACTCAAAACATTTTCAATATATTTTAAATAGTTAATTGTACTCTAAAAAACTAGTTTCTTAGTATAATGCATTGTTAATTCCATAAAAATGTAGAAAACTATTTTAATTATTCCTATATGTGTAATTTTTATTACTTTAGTTTGACTTAAAATTTCATAATAAAATTCATAGTTTTGGTCAATTTTATGGACTTTCATGACTTAACCAAACTTCAACCAACATTTCTATTGAAAAAGTCCAACATGTTTCCTTTTCCCATCAGACCAAAGTCTGACATGAAACCAATGTTGAATTCCTTGCTTGTTGTTATGAACATACTCAAATTGTTCACAAATTTCACCCTTTTCACCTAGGCAAATCATCATTGAAGATCAAATGGAAAGCAGGCATGAGTGAAGTGTGATTAGCTTGATTGAACTATTAATAAACGATCCATAATCTGCTCTGTAATTGACCTAGCACTCATGGTAAAAATGACAAACAATTCTCCTAGCAAGTACTCTTATAGCCTTTGTAAGTAGGCGCATACATTGATTGTCCTACCATTTCTTATTGCAAAAATGTGAAATATTCAACTCAAAATAAATTGTTTGTGTAGAGATGCCTCTTGTTATCTACATGTGTAAGTCCTCTTTTAAATATTTATTGTAAGGCATTTTAACATTCCCCATTTGTAGCTTTTTTGTCTTACAAGTGTTCTTTTCTTTGAGTTAGTTGAATGCGCATGGCTGTGGATCCAAAACACCATTTTTGGTTCAGATGTCATATATAAATGTAAGACATCTAACTCAAAATTATCAAGCTATAAGTGGAGAAGACTTTTCTTATACATATGTGCAAGTTCCCTTCCACTTTTCTATTTAACAATAGTTGAACACCTACCAAGGATGCCATCATCACAACCACAGGTCAAGGCAACATCAATACATATTGCATGATGTGATAACCACTTTTAGAAAAATGTGCCTACATCTCAATGTGAAAATGGATACTATTATGAGTTTGTAGGCCCCATGAATACTTCTTTACCAATTAAGCTATCTGACAAACATTCCTACATCTTAAGGTGCAAACAAATTCTATTATGGGTTTGCAAGTCTCATGAAAATTTCATCACTGATCTAGGCACATGATTAAGTGATTGTCATAAAACAACTCAATTACACAATCAAATGGCCACACAATGATAAAAGTGCAAAACAGGACCAACTCAACCATACCCCAAAGAACTAGGAATGGCAAACCCTACCAAATTCACTAATAATTGATCATCCACTAAACCAACATACTAGTGGTAGATTGCCCAATGGGCTAGTTGACCACAACTCCAAAGGGACAAGTGACCCATCTAAGGATACAGATAGATCAAGGAGGCATCTAATGACAACACACTAGATGTCCCTTTCTCATAATTCATCTTCCACTTACCACTATCTCTTACAAGAAAAAGCTATGAAAAAGGAATGAATCCTAAAATCCCTTACTTTACTTGGTCTTTGTCCACATCCCACTCATCCTAAATTAAGCATTAAATAGGAATTAACACCCTTAAGTCAAGGGTTAAAATGATCCTACTTTGTGCACGATAGGTTGGTTTCCTTCTCAATCAACTCCTAGACTACTGAATATTGAGTATGCCAACCCTCATATGATTCATCGACTAGAACCACCTCACCATACCTATGAGAAGGAATTCATGATAATCTAGTGAAGCAACCTAACAACAATTGTGGCCAATGTAGTAGTTAATTGATGAATAGATATTACTATTGTGAACAAGGCAATTCTCAATTTTAAAGGGGTGATGGACTAATGGTGATATGTGGAGAACACCACAGTTACAAACTTAATGAGGAATGAAGTTAGACACAGAAAAACTGATGAATGTATGATAAATAGATTGACAAACCAAATTATTTGTACCTCAGTGATAGACCAGCTGATGACAAGAGAGCTAACAAGTATGTGTTCCCTCACCTGCAAGTAAAGAATCAAGAGAAACGTCAGCTGAATCATTAAAGTCATCAGTCACAAATCAGAAGCATGATTCAGAAACCAAAATCATAAATCTTCAGCCTTACATCAGGAAAACTCCAAAGAATTCCCCAGGTGAGATACAACCTAGATCCAATCTGTGGCAAGGTTGCTGAAATTGGAGACCTCACAAGACCTTTCCAAAAGAAAGGCAACATGAAAGATGCAAATAAATCCATGAGAAAGAAAAATCGAAGTTAAAAGTACTCCATTTGACTAAGAAAAAGGAGAATATTCTCGGATTATGCACTCGGGAAATAAGGAAATTCAGCCGCCAGCTCACCTACAAGCCCGTGAAAAATCTGCAGCAAACGAGGAATATCAGAAAAACAAAAGGAAGAACAAAACGTCCTGGAATGGGAAGAAGAAAAGGAAGAAGGAAGGGGAGGACAACAAAAACGAGGACAGGGAAGAAAAGGGTGGAGTATCGGAATGGGGTCGGTGCGTCTGACCTCCAAGACGGCTGCAGTCTGTGCGAGCTGCAGGGGTTTCTCGACGGCATCGTAGACGTTGGCGTAGCTGGAATTACTCAGAGTCTTCAACGCAAGGTACAGCACCTGAAACCTGGAAAAAGGAGACGAGGAAGAAGAATACAGCTCTGATCCATCCGGCAAATCCAACAGAGGGAGAGAGGGAAGGAAGGAATCTAGTACCAGCCGACGAACAATGCCCAGTTGTAGAGGGAGAGGTAGACTCGTCTGAGGGCGGAGAACACGGCGGCCATTGGAAGAAGTGGGGCGGAACGGGGGAAGCGGCGGGCGGTGTAGGGCTTTTAATATATGGTTGTCGGAGAGAAACCGAAGGTAAGCAAGTGAGCAGGAGCAGGTGAGCTGCCGTCGCTTGTCTACCGATTCCAGGATGGCAGTGATGAGCGCATTGAATGTGGGTCGGCGGGCGGATCAACCAACCCAAACTAATGACTATCACAACCGATCACGGTGGTGTGAGAGAAAAATCACAACCGCAACTTCCACGGGACGGCATATGACTTCTGCACGAGCGACGTCACGTTACATCAGTATCATCATCGTACAAAATGTGTGCGTTGAAGAAATTGCGGGAAGAGATGGAATGAAATTAACAGGCGTTTAGTGGTTCATCCTTAGCACCTAAACACATAATTAAGCGCGAAATTTATGATACGGTAGGTTATCGACTCCGCCAGGGCTACGAGCATCAAGGTCATTCATTCCACGGTCCATGGAGATTTTCGAAGAGCAAATCAATCAAATGGTAATGACTCAAGTTATTTGTAAAACATTACCGTCATTTATAAAATACCACTGAGACATCAGAACTCAAAGGAAGAGAAGAAGCGAATTCATTCGCCACATACCAAACGAGCAACAGAAGTAGCCAGCCATGTGAATTTTGAGAAGAAGATCACCAACGGGACAAAATTAACAGGCATGATGACACCATAAAACCATTCTCTCAACATTAATTAATTGATCATATTTTTCTTTTTATAATCGTACAAGTTTTTTTTATCATCTATTTTTTGGTCGAAATCATCAATTTTTCCTTTTTTAATCGTTCCGCAGTCTCCAACCCCCTTCGCACCCGCCATCTTCGTCCCGCCGAAATGTCTGCGCATATTCGTCAATCTCCTACCCCTCCGGCCCCAGGCTGACCCCTCCGAAGAAGGGATCCAGGAGAAGCTCGGAGACGGACGGCCGCTGGTCGCACGGCGCGATGCACCTCTCGATGAAGGTCCTAACCTCTGGGTCGGTGACCTTGTCGAAGGCCCTTGGCTTTATCCCGTCCATGACCTTGCCGTAGATCACCATGAAGTTCCCGCACTCCGAGTAGGGGATCTCCAATGTCACTAGCTCCAGCACGCACATCCCGAACGAGTACACGTCCACCTTCTCCGTGTAGTCCTCCCTGAACAGCTCCGGCGCCATGTACTCCGGTGTTCCGACGAGGTCGTGCATCGCCATCCCCCTCCTGGCCACGGCGTCCGCCTGGCCAAAGTCGCCGATCATTACCTTCCCGGTGTTGCCGTTGATGAAGACGTTGCTGGGATTGATGTCCCGGTGGATGATGCAGGGGCATTGGCTATGGAGGTAGTCGAGGCCTCGGAGGATCTGGAGGGACCACTTCTTCACGGCCTTGAGGGAAACGTGGGGGTGCCTCAGGCGGTAGTCGCGGAGGGAGCCAGAGGTGCAGATCTCCGTGATGAAGTTGATGTTGCAGTTGTGGGAGTCCACCCAGAAGGCGTAGATCTTGAGTATATTCGGATGGTGGACGGCACGGAGGAAGCGGGTTTCCGCAAGCTTAGTGTCGACGTATCCTTCCTCGTAGGCGAAGTTGACGAGATGGATTTGGTTCCAGGCGACCTCGATGCCTTCCAACAGGTCGAATCCTCTGTACACCTTCTTTGTGGATCCTTCACCGAGAAGGATCGAGTACCGGCCGTACCTTCCGTTGGGATCTATCTCCGCGAACGCCTCGTCTCTCTCCTTCCGGGCTGCCGCATCGAACGCCGTCCCGCCTCCGTCGTCGTCGTCGTCGTCGTCATCGTCAACCTCCCCCATTGACGCCTCGTTCGATAATGCCGCCCGCATCTTCTCGACTTTCATCGTAAGGTTGGGTTTCGGCGGGGAGCGAAAGAAAAGAAAACCTAATTGGGGAGGGAGGTAAATTGGGGGAAAAGAAAAGAGAACAACAACGCGAAGCGAACGGAATTAGAGAATTGTGCAACGGAAGAAACCAGAAATGGGAGAGACCTCCAAGGGAGGAACAGGAAAGGCGTGGTCAAGGCGAGGGGGTGTGTATTCAACCATTTATACCGATGGTGGGGCAGGCGTACATGGAATACGCAACCAATGGTGAGGATCAACTATGTGTACGATACATACATGGGTTAAACATTAAACAAAGTTACATGCACCGACACCAGGATCGTCACCTGCCTGGGGCTTTTTAGTTGTATTTGTTGGCCATTTTTGAAGGGAAGCAACTCGATTAATCAAGGACCAACAGCCCGGCCGGGGACTTCAAATTGTTGTTACATACAAACAAGTGCTGGATTCTAATCCGAATCCGAGTCGGAAGACATTTCAGGGCGTGGATCCAATGCCGTTACCATTTTAGACAGTGTCTCACCCATGTCCTCCACTTCATCCTTGGAAAACCCCCAACTGCTTAGAATTTGTCCACCACACGCTCCTCTTTGTATGCCATATCTCCTGAGATTCTCCAGCCGTTTCTCCAGGAACGGTAATATCGCACTACTGGAACGTAGTCTTGCAGCCATGGGTATGGAATTTACTTCAAGTGGTCCCTTTGAATGAACACCTTCAGCCGTACAGGCACCCAACTCCCCATGTTGACCAACAAGGCTTCCGAAAATCGAAGGAAAAGGTAGAGGTACCGGAAGGGGGCAAGCAGCTGCTGAGAGACGGGAGAACATCGGCCTAGGGCATCCATTCTGATACCCCTTGCAAAATGCGTCTTGCACTTCAGAAACCGAAGCTCGACGACCTCCTGTCCAAGAAAATCCAAAGGCAAAGGACAAGCACGTCATACATGGAAAGAAAGAAAGCAAAACAATTTTCATAGAAAGCAGACACCATGTTTTTGTCGGTGTAAATCAAAAACAAAGACCAAGGAGTGACGAATTGGAAAATAACCGTTACCTGAATGGAGGGCTCCATGAACAACCACTGATTCGACTGCCCGAATGTCTTCGGCATCCTCTGCTATTTCAGGAGTCAATGAATGCAAGCTCCTTTGAAGATGCCCATGGGGTTGATCAACTGGATGAACGGGAGGGAAAAAACAAGATTTTCAATATGCATCCCAAAACCACCATGTCTCTTTAAACATACAAACCTACCATTCAAAGGTGGTGCTGGCATCGCAATATCCATAATGATGGCCATGTTCTGCCTATTTTGTTCCGCCAAAAGCTGTACAAGCTCATGAATGTTCACAGCACCACAAACATCATTCGAGGAGGTTGTAGGCTGAGGAGATTCCATACGGAAAGGAAGGCTTATAGAATGGATACCAGCAGAAAAGACAGCACTCGAATGGAAAAGTTTTGCATCATTGATGTTAAGAAGAGCAGAAAGCTTACCTAAAATGCAAATACAAGGTGGTCCTCGTTAGATACATTTAAATGGTCAGAAACTAATACAACATTGCAACTAGTGAGATTGATTTAAAAAAGTAAAAAACTACAAGAATACCGCAACCTTGCACAAATGGAGATAAAAAAACAGAAACGTACTTTCAAATAGCTACACAATTAAAACAACACATACATCACAATGAGCATGAGGATGTGGCTCTGGATGTTAGCATGTTTCCAAACTTGGGCATGCAGATGTGGCTCCACCAAAATTGAAGCCACGTAAATCTATCATCTATAAATTAAAAAAAAAAAAAAAAGGTAACCCAAGCATCAGCGTCCATCTCCTCCACTTTGAGGTATCTTCCGGCAAAAAGAGCAAGCTATTTGTGTGACTACCCGGAATTCATTAGATATGGCACGTTCATAAAACAACTTTATAGTGGGGCAACAAAGGTAAAGCGAGAATTCATGCCAATTATATCCTTGATTGCACAGAATGTATCTTTGTACTTGAGGAAGTTTTAGGACTATATTTGAGAATCTTGTAGTAGTGCATATAAGATGCAAGGAAAGAAATAAAAGTCAGCACCGACCCAGTAAAGATCTAAAACAAAATATCAGATTTTAATAAAAACCCAGTTAGAATTCATCAAAAGAAAACATAATTTGCACACAAGACAGTATAAGTGCAAATGCATATAAATACATATGTGCAAGCATCTATGTACGTACATATGTATGACCATAAAGAAGCATACTTTTACTGAGAGATGGCAAACCAACAGGCACCATAAGTTTGCAAGAGGATGAAAGTCTTGAAAACGATATGGCATCATGTAGAGCTCTTGACATGGTTTGCTTTCTGCTTGCAGTATTTGTATAAGAAACAGGATTTTTTGCAGAATAAAGAAGTACTGGAGTTTTTCCATAGTCATCTGCTACCGTGTCCAACAAATCTGCAGCAACACTAGAAAAACCACCTGAGTCATCCACAATGAATTGGAAACCCTGCATAACCAGCAAAAAGAATATATTGAAAACCGTTGATCATAAAAGATAATCTAAAAAAACCTTTACTGTGCAAGAGTTCTTATCTAGAATCCTTCTTGATTAGTCTGATCCTTGAAATTTTTACACAAATTACTATATAAATAGTTATCATGATATAGTATGAGAGGATGATCCCAATTCAGACTTACCATGGGAAAAAATGAATTCTTAAAGGACTAAGGAACCTCTGTGAATCCATCTAAACTTTGAGAAAGAAAAGACTATGAAAATGAAATGTTACCGCATGGAATGATTTCAAAATAAATGCCTGCAAATTTAGGCACCTGAATGTGATCACATTCTTCTACAAATAACCGCAATCTATCAATCATCTCTCCCCCTTGCAAGCCATCTCTGAAAGCATCTCTTCCAATTCCATAGTTATCAAAATCATGAATGTCAATCCAAGAGCAACGTAACTCATATAGACTCCTAGGATGGTAATGAACTTTTGCAAAGTCGGTCCAGTAATGAACATTATCTTCCAGGCACTCCACCATATCCTTTTCTGATACTTGTCCCTCTCCATCATATATGGGGCCACTTTCTGAACCATGTGGTTGTTCATGCTGTTCATCTAGACTTCTTAGAAACAGGTTTTTTCTATGAGGTTCAGCAACATGCGTGGTAGTAACCTTTCCATCCCTGAGATTCATGCAATAAAGTAAGGATGAAATCTCAAAGAGATAACACCACTAAAGAAAGTACAATAAAGAGAAAAACATTTTGAAATACAATAAGAGTGCACACAAGATGTCGAAAGTGGCTTGAAAATTTGAGAAATTAAAAAAAATTCATTTGAGTGAATTTCTAGCAAACTCAGAATGCACAACAGATCTTTGGTTTACACATAGTCCATTTTACTCAATTTTGAAATATAAAACAGAGGGAAAACTCACCAAGTGAAAATTCTAGGATCTGATACTAGAGGATCACCATATAAGGAACTGGAGGAGTGTAAAGAACCAAGAGATCCTGTGAAAGTGAGAGCATAAAAGTAAATAAAAGCAATAGTTGATACACTTGTACAACAGGATTGATGTCAATAGATGCAGAAAAAGAGTTATACAAGAAGAAAAATACCTAAAAATGCCAAAAGTAAATGAAAAAGTAAAAGACAGACTTAGCTTTGTTTTTTGAACACTACAATTAGAAAAATGTACGTGCTAAATTAAGCTCACGGAACGACGGTAACTAATCCCAACTCAAGTGTGCTACCTTGGAAACAACAAATAATGCTAGAATTAACATAATTTGAATTACTAGCTAGAAAAAATTGTTAACTTGCACCTAGAAGCAATGCTCCTACTAAATCTGAAGGCGTTGTTGGCATAATCGTTGGACCGTGAAGAACAATATGTATCAAGAAAGGCTCGTTCGTATCCAAGAATTCCACCTAAAGGATAAATTTTTTTGATGCTCGGCAAGAAAAGTCTGTAAGAGGTCAAGGTGTCCAGATGGATAACGATGACACACTGAAACAGTAAGCATAACCAGCCGTCATTTCATATCAAGTGTCAACACAAGTCAATCGAAAAAAATTAAACCTCACTTGAACCGGTTTTCTAGTAGTAGAAGAAGATAAAAAAGACTAGATTTAAGTGGAAAAAATTATATAGCAAAAGATATGAGTGGAATGTGAAAAGTAAGGTATGCGTGAAGCAGCACAGCATGATGAATGATACAAGCACCTTGAGAACCGATGGACAACAAGCGAGGGGTATACGTAGGTCTTCCCTGCAAAGAGAAAGCCGTAAGTGAGAAAAGGAGCAACATTTGATGAATTGAAGCACACGCGAACCGACCTCACCTCACCTGATGCGTCTCGCCGGCCCGGTAAAGTACGTCCATATTGAGGGAAGGGCTCCGGTAAACTGGATCTGCATGCTGATCCTCGGCCAAACCAAGCAGCTCGTCCTTGAACACCGTGAAATCAAGTAAATTCAAAGCTCGTTGTCGCTTGAAAGGCAATACTAAAAGATGAAAAAACACTCCTTTCGCTTCGGGGCTAAGCTTTTCAAACCTGGAAATTCCAGAAGTGGGAACCGATGTAGTTGGCGAAGCTCCCCACCTGCACCGTCACGACCTCGCTCATTTTACCGAGAACGAGAAGGAAGAAGGGCAAGAATCGAGCTTTTAGGTTTTCGGAGTAGAGTGGAGGTATAAAGCGTTCGTTTTATGGGATGTGTCGGCCCATGATGCATATATCAACCCTGGTCTGGATTAAAGGCCGGCTACACCCGTACAAAAGTCCAACCCAATCCGGTGAAAAAATCAAGGGATCCTGCTGCAAATGAACTTCCGGTCCAGAATTTTACTTTGGAGCACATCATCTGTTAGTTAGTGGGTTTATAAAATTAAACATAACTTTGATGATGGCAGCATTAAAAGGTAAAGAAGTTAGCATTTCAAATTATCCACTGCTTTGAAAGAGTTCCGTTTTATTTCTCCTTTTACCAAGAGAACAAATGTAGTGTTACCGCTATCTTGGATTACCATATATAACCGGAGATGAGCCACGTGAAATCGAAGAAATCAAAACATGCTTGAAAGAAAAACTCAAGGCAAAAGATCAAGGCAAACTGAAATCTTTCTTAGGTCTTGAGATTGTGCGATCACCAACCGGAAGGCATATTCGTACAACACATGTACTGTAACGACTCTGATGGGTGTTGGACAACGCATTAAATAGCCTACTACCAGTAGAAAGTCGGCAATTTGAAGACCAAGGAACATAGTCTTAACAACTACAGCAGCAGATACGATTCTTGTTAAGCACGAGAACAAACAAACAAGCAAAAACAATATTATTGGAACCATGAATCCGAACGCCGACAGCTTACAAGTGGCACCATGCATGCAGATTGGGACGATCTATTTAGTAACTGACGTGGATGTGTCAAACCCAAGGACGCGTACATGTCTGTTCCTTCGAATATTTTTGTGTAGAAAGCCTAGTCCATAACTAACGAGCTTATGAAAGAGAAAATCTCAAACCAGTGCCGTAAAAAGGAGACCTGTTGTTTTATCGATCTTCTAACGGGTTAGCAAGGGATTGAGGACATGCCCAGTGAACATCACAACCCCAGTCATGTCCTCCCTGATGAGGAATGCGAATGGATGATCAGCCACAAAATCGATAGGTGGCTTAGGAATCGACCTCAGTCCAAAGACGGCAGCAGTGGCAGCTGCAGCTTCGGTTCCCTCCTCGTTGACTTCGATAAAGGCCTTGTGGAAGATGCTTGAAACATACAGACTCTGACCAGAACAGGAGTCCACCATCTCAGTCAGCTCCTTCCCATCAAACGGTAATGTAAGCCCCAGGTCCTTGAGAACCCCTGAAATCTCACACCCATAACATAACTTAAACCTCGGAATCATGAATCTACCCACCTGCTCTTTCTGCACGGGCAGGTGATCGCCCAAAAACGAAGATCCTGCCGAACTCAGCTTCTCCCATAAGCTCCACAGACCGTCTGCGGCATCAGGCAGATACAAGTACATGGAGTACTGCTTCCCATCTTCTCCTCGTTTGTAGGGAAGCCTGAGTGCCTTGAAACCATCGTACCAACTCACAAACTGCCGCTTATCACTGGTCATAAAAGGCACCTGAACAGAATTCCCATCAAGGAGATGGAATACAGAGTCCTTGGTTTGGGAAGCATCAAATTTTTCCGTCCAGGCTCCTTTGAAATAAAGTGCGTTGCCAAATATAGACCGTGTGTTGTGATCGACTGATCCAGGAGGAACAAGCCCGGTGATTAGGCCATTTGTCCTTTTATCGACCCATGAATTCACTTCCTCCACCGCTTCATCAGCCTTCACGAACAGAACAGCGCATCAAATGCCAGCAATAACATCAGCATTTAAGTAAGCATTAACCAAAAAACAAAACACGTACGATAGACCCTATCATTGCATGAAGACTCATTCACAATACCACCAGATATAATCATAATGGTTTTTGCATTCATTAATTTTAATGTTAACACTGCATGCTATCTCTTGACCAATTGAATTATTATACCACTAGTTTGCTGGTAAGGAGGTGCATGTCAAGTGGGTAAGAAGGGTCTGAATGCAATCGCCGATTGATTGACTGACGAAAATTTTCATATATACGCCACCAATAAATGCCAGCCATATCACAATGAACGCGATTCAAAGTGTTCGGGGAATGAAGATCGGGTAGAATCCTGAAAAGCCTGATTGCCATTTATTGAAATAAACCGATTATATTACAGAAGAAACCAATGTAAATCGAACGTGCAAAAGGGGGGGGGCGGGGGCGACCTTCCAACATCAGATTCTGCAATTTTACCAACTGACTAATCAAAGGCGAGGTGATCTTCATTGAACCGACCAGATTTAAATTTGAAGAATAAGCTTATAGGCGTCTGTGGATCCGTAATGGGTGATGTGAATGGTATATCCCAAAAAAGCTAGCAAGCATTAGAGGGAAATCTACTAGAAATAAAAACCAAAAAAAAAAAACTTTCTTTTTTTCATATAAAAAAGCGTCAGACAAATAATAATTCTAAAAGATTGTTTGACGAAACAAAAATGAAAAATCTAACCTGGGTCATAAAGTCGACATATTCGGCTTCAGCTTGATACACCTCCTTGAGGACGGTGCTGAAGGAATCCTTGAGGCGTAGAGACTTGTCCACCCACATCCCACTAGTGAAGGACACCTTCGGGCCACCAGACGAGGACGCGTCGGCGAGCACGAGGGCTATGACCTGGGAAGCGAGAGAGTTGAGCTCCTCGGCCCGGTCGGACTTGAGGAAGGAGGCCAGCTGCCGGAGCGTCTGGCCCTTGGACCCGGCGGCGATGAGGCTGAGGGCAACATGGATGGAGAGGGGCGAGAGGGCGAGGTTGGTCGAGGAGGAACTCTTGAGGGCGACGTGATTGGTGATGCGGAGAGAGAAGTCCGTCTGGTTGCCGATGGACTGGCGGAGGTCCATTTCCAGATATTGATTTTCCTTCCTTCCCGCAGCAGCAACAGCAGCAGATCGGATGAGCGACGAACGAACGCGGAGGACGAGAGAACCCACGGGCTGGAAAATTTTGGGGGAGCCCCGATCGACGTCGACGAAAAAAAATATATATATATATATTCCATACTCAAACACCACTCTACAAAAAAAAAAACTTCAACGCTAAGAAAGAGTCGTAAATTAACATAAAATTATATTATTGGAAAAAATATATATTCTGACAATTCGAAAGCACCCATAAAAATATTTTTTTTAGTATTGAAAAAAGTTGTTTTCGTTGACGTAATATTTTGAACAAAAATAAAAGAAAAGGTTGCGACAATTTTTTTCAAAAAAAAGGTCGTAACCGTAAAAATCCGATTAACCAACCTTTCTTGGCATTATCTCGTCGTTGCCATTCAAAAAGTCTTTTTTTCCTTCTCTTCTTCAACTACAGCAGTACAACTGCGGATGTAATAATCTAAAGTGAGAGAAGGACTGTGGTCATGACCTGTTTAGGCATTTTATGGATATTACTTCCTGTAATATACATGAGCGGATAGATCTCAAATTCGGAACTTGTTTGATCTCCCCATCTTGCATCCTTGATGAAGTTGACAACCCGAAAGGTTAGATGCTGGAAAAAAGGGAGCTGTGAGAAACGTCATCAGATTAAACAAACCTGGTTGAGTCAAAGCTTGCAAATCCTAGGCAAAATATGCTTAAAAAACTCAGTGGTAACAATTGTTATGGCCTAGAGATCCTCTCTATTTCAGAAAACAAAAATCATAGTCAAATTCTCTACTGCATTACAAATTTCCAACCAGGAAGATCAGCTGGATTGTCACACTTTGGAATTCAAATGGCCAACCCAGCCAAGAATATTACTTATAAATTAAAACACTTGAAGGAGAAAATTAAACACTGGATTATATCCGGAAAAAACTTCCTTTTAAAGAGAATCAAAAAGGGCACTCCCAAACCCTATCATCTAACATAGAAAAAAATGAGCTCCACATGTACCGCACTTTAAAAAAGGAATACCATTCCTTGCTTTTGCAATAGAAAATGAATTGAAAACAATGATCTGGAATCCACCGGCTTAAAACAAAGAGACTCAAACACAGCTTTTTCTTCATAGAATAACTAGAAAAAGAGCAAGAAATTAAATGGAGAAGTAATATGCTCTTAAGGCATCAATCACAAATGCTTTCGTTCAACACTTCCCTGATCTTTTTACTAAAAAGGGTACCTTTAAAGCAGACCTAGGTAAGGATAGAATTTTCATCAATAAAGTTCCAAACCTGGAATCCACCTTCACTTTCTCTATAGAGGAAGCCAGAAAAGCTGCATTCTCTCTTGCAGGAGACAAATCCCCTGAGCCGGATGGCTACCCAATCCACTTTTTTCAAAAATATTGGGATGTGATTAAACATGATCTTGTAGATTTCATTAACTCTATCCACGAAAGTAAAGACCTTACTCTGCTTCAACCTGCAAATAATACTTTCATTCATCACTTTAATCCCAAAAGGAAAGGATATATGTTCTCTCGGTGACAGACTTCAGACCTATTAGTCTGCTCAATATATAGCGCCTACAAAATCTTAGAAAAATATTTAGTCAGTAGATTAAGTTTCTCTTTAAATGAGATCATACCTAATATTTAAAGTGCATTTCTAAAAGGGAAGAACCTGCAAGATTATAACGTTCTGACTGCACAAGAAACTCTACATTATATATATAAAAACAAATCTTGTGATGTGCTATTAAGAACAGACTTTGGAAAAGCCTTCGACGACATCAACTGACTCTTCCTTTTTCAATGTATCAAAGGGCTGGGCTTTGAAGAACGATGGCAGAATAGAACCAAAATGTGTATATCCTCAGCACACTCCTTCATCCTGTTAAATGACACCCTAAAAGGACACTTCAAAGGTTCCAACGGGCTCAGGCAGGGAGACCCCTTGTCGCCCTTGCTTTTCTTAATGGTTGCCTTCTACCTTGATGGTCTCGTAGCCCTTGCTAAAGAAAACATATTGCTGAAGGGAATCCAATTTCTTAATGAAGGACCCCAAATCATAAACCTACAATTTGCAGATGACACCATACGTTTCCTAAACCCTACCGTGGAAAACCTTCTGAACTTTAAAAGAACTTTGTGTCTATTCCAATCCATTACTGGCGTAAAGATCAATTTTTGTAAATCTTCCTTAATGACTATAAATCTGGATGCTAACAAAACAAATTCTTTTTGCAACCTTCTTGGTTGCAAAGCTCAGACCCTACCGATTAACTTATCTAGGGCTTCCACCTTACTATAAAAAAGCTACCTATTCTCACTGAGATATTGTATTAGTAGAAAAGATCTCTAAAGACGTCTAACACTCACTTAACTCGGTTTTGAGTGCAATCCCTACCTTCTATCTTCTAGTTCTCTATCTACATAAGAGGGTAGAAAAAAAAAAATCTAGAGACTAAGGAAGAGATGCTTCTGGGATATCTCTTTCCTTTAACTTAAACTCTTTTCATTACCAAAAAGAAGAGGAGTGTGGTTTCTTCCCAATTCCAGGTTTGAGGTTTTTTTTTGTTCGTGTTCTTCATTTTTCCTGCTCGATTTGCTCAGAGGATCATGCACACGAACACTTCTGGATGCACGTTTTTGTCGAAATCATTCTGCTGGGAGTGTGTTTCGAGGTTAAAGAGAAGACTGGTAGTTTTGCGTTTCTTTGTCCGGCCTAAACTGAACTGCAGTCACCACCATCAAGATTTGTATCTTGTTTCCTCTCTGCTTTAGTTTGGTTTGATTAATTTTGATGGTACGGGAACTTGTCTATGGAGATCGAGTTACGATGTTTAGTTTTCCAAGAATATTCGCTCACTAAACCATGCCCTAGGTTTTAGTTATTTCCTTTATATTTGGCATTTAGCTATTTTAATCTTTTCGGGCTTACCACTTGGACGCTCTTTATATGCACGTATTTCCTTTTTCTTTTGACATATTCGATAGTCATTATGTTGTGATTCACATCTCGTAGTCATTCATATATTATTTATGTTGTAAATTTTATCTGGTGTTGGATCAGTGTTGTTGCGTTACTATTAGCACTTCACTACTTCCTGGTATTCTTTCTTTCTTTGTTGATTAATATGCATGTTGATGTAATTAAAATTCATTTATACAACTAGTACGGTGGTATTTCTGCATGTTGATAAGTTGATTTCGGTTTGATGGGGGGTATGGTTTCATTCATTCCACTCTTGCAAACCCTCCTGTTACAGTCCCCACATGCACCGATAGTTTACCCATCCAAGACTCTGATGCTTGCTGTAAAGTGTAATCGAATTAAAGCGAGCAGTAATCAACACATGACATGTCATATATATGGTAGTAAAACCTTGCGGGTATCTCTGAGGTAAGACTAGTGTCCAAAGGAAGCATAGCTTCAAAGAAAGGAAGTAGTATGGAGTACTGCAAAGAAGGGTGAGGGCAAGTAGTAAAAATATTTATTTTAGCGGTGATGTTTTTGCCTTTTTTTTAGTCTTTTAATATGACTGCAGCGGGCGCTCTCTCGATCTCTTGTGTGGCTGCTGCTGCTGCTGCTGCCCCAAAGGTGAATCGGGAACTTCTTATTTCAGTTGCTACAGAATCACTCTTTTCGCTTGGCTGTGGCAATCATAATCAATAATATTATCAAAAAAGAAACCTATCCATACACACTGTGCAACAACAAAATAGCTAATCATGCATGGCCCGCCCCATTTGAGAATGATTTTTGCAAAAGGTGTTTTTTATTCTTTAGTCTTTACTTTGAACACATACGAATGCTTACTCTAAAAACCTCCTTTAAGCAGCTCTTTTGAAAACGCTTAAAGTGCTTGTTTTTCTGACTGAAAAATTTTATCATCAAACGATCGATCGATCGACTCTACGTACATGTATATATTTGAATTGCTGCAACTTGTAATTATACATGTGAATTTGGAAACACATGAAACCAACAAATGCTTGCATGGGAAGATCGAATAAATGCTTCCGTCCATTTCGACTTATAGTGCATTAAATAAATGCTTGTCAAATTTTTGAAGTAATATAAGTTACATATTTTAGAGTTGCTAAGAAGTAAATTTTTTTTTTTACCTTAATTGTCAGATTTTCATCTGGAAATTAGTTGAAGCAAGATCTGCCAAACCATACAGCTCATTATCAAGAAATTAAAACATCGATCATCACATATACCAACACCGTTAATTCTCCGATATTTAAGTTCCTAGCTTCGCTCGACAATATATTAAATCCATTCGTTGTCAAGGGAAAGCACCACCGTTGGTTGGAGGCATATCGGACCAGCAAAGAGGCAGGCTCCAGCAGCCCGGCTCTCCTCTTCCGCCTAATGGAGTATGCTCCATGATGGAACATGGAGTATTAATGCTTGAAGGCGCAGTTGCGGCGGTAAACGATACGGTTGCGGTACAGCCGGTGGTGGAAGTCGTTGCAAAAGCAGGAACGTCCAAAGGTCGGCCTTGGTGGTACAGATCTTGGAATGCTGCACCGGCCGTGAGTTGGCGTCCGCCAGCCGGAAGCAACGCGTTGTGTAGTTGTTGATGCTGATGGTGGTCGTGTTGATTCTTCCACGTCGGTGGAATGTGCAGGCTGGAATCGGTATCGGCAACCGATCCATTGATAAGCTTGGGGTGCTGCAGAGGGTGTGGTGCCACTAGGGTGGTGTCCGGCGTGAAGTGGGAGCTTGCGTAAAAATTGTTGTTGTGATTGGGCGATGGAGTATTGACGTGGAGGTAGGCATTGGAAGCCTGAGCATACCTCAGCAATGCCATGAGTTGCGGATTTTGGGGGGGTGAGCGCAGGATCTGGGCAGGGGGCAGCTCGTGGCCGAGATTGCCGGCCATCATGTCCGTCGACGTGTACACGAACTTGGTCTTACAGCCAGGACCGGAAGCAGACTTACCGGCGACGGTAGTCTTGGTCTTGCGGCAGCCACCGCCGATGGGAACGTTTCGCAGCGCACCGCCCTTGGTCCAGTATCGGCGGCAGGTCTTGCAGAAGTGGCGGGGCTGGGTGAGGTTGTAGTTGTTGTAGTAGCAGAACTTGGTGTTGGAGGAGTCGCACCTGGGGCACCGGATCAGGTTGGGGGTCTCGGACGGGATGGAAGGAGTGGTGGTGGTGGAAGACGGCGCTGTCGAAGAAGACGGATGGAGGACTCCACCTCCACCTCCACCTCCACCTCCCCCACCACCCAACAGCGCTTCGATCATCTTCTTGTGTACGTACGTTAGGAGTGATGTTGAGGTGAGGGAGCCTGAATCGACAGAAGCATATAAATAGGGGAGAAAAGTGAAGAAAAGAATCTAGCTCGTTGTTCTGTAGTGTCAGCGAAATTACGTTACATTCCATGCCATTCCAATATTCCACTCGGAAGGGAAGAAGATGGAGTAAGAAGATGTCCGAGCGTGACAAAGCTATCTTTGTCGGCTTTATTGACCGGGTACGTTGATTGGTAACGATTTCAGTCTCGCCGATTTCGGTGGTGTTCCCGAGGAAGGATCCTTAAGAGGTGATAGTGTGTATCGGTACAGAAGATACAGGGGACGGAGACGAGTACAAGTGTTTGGCCGCCGGCGTACACGTCTGGTCAGGAGTCAGGTCGTTCAAAGCAAATCATGATGATATTCCTTTAGCGAGAAGCCGGACTTGACTCGGCCGGCATGGAAAGACGTGTCCACCACCTTAGATATATATATATATATATATATATATATATATATATATATATATATATATATAGATATAGATATTACACACCATTCGATGATCCCTCTCCAGTACTTATAATTGGTAAATTTCACACAGATATAACTCCGTACGCGATGAGATAGGCCAAGGCAGGTATCACATACATCGCATATGAACTGAACATTCGGTGGTTGTTAAAGTGGACGGTGGAAATTAAGGGCATGTTATTGCATAACGTAAAATTTGGACGGAAACGAAAAGAAAAATTTTGACGGAAATGAAATATAAAATTTGTAACGGAAATTAAAAGAAAAATTTTGAGAGAGGTTTAGTGTAAGACGAAAAATTCTGATAGAAATTCTGACAAAAGTTTATTACAATTAATATTCGAAAAATACAAATATATCTTAATTGAAATATTACAATACGAAATAATATCATCTAGTTCTTCCATATCACATTGTCATCATCATATCTTCTCACATCTTATCTGTCATTTCTTTTCTTTGTTCTTGAGTCATTCGAACTTGGACATTGCTTTCTATATGTATCTCTCCTATTGGTTGTATGTCATCAATAATATTTAACTCTTTCAACTCATCTAGCAGATCTTCAATTAAATCTTCCTTATCAGTCTTACGAATTTTGTCAGGCACGAGAGAAGGAGAAAAATTTTCTGAATGAGGGTGATCGGAAATTTTCTGACGGTAAAGGAAATTTTTGGATTTTATACAACGGTAAAATCTGACTTTACTTTCCGTCAAGTGTAATGCACACTAACAGTATTCTGACGAAATTCAATAATTTTCCTTTTCGTCAACTGAATTCCGTCAAGCACTAACCCCCCTAAGTGAGGAATTGCGGTCACGACACCATGGGTGGGATGATTAATGTACGTACACTCATAGCTCATGCTCGGATGTATGCACCTTTCATCTGTACTTCTTTTTGGAATCGAATCATCGTGATTAAGCTTTGAAAGGCATTTTTTTAATTGGTAAAACCCCTGAAATTCGACATGCGGAGTGCTTTAAGTAGATCTCCTACAGATGATATATGTATATAAATAGGCGAAGGTTTGTTTTCTTGATTGGAACCAAATTGAAGGAGGTCTGGTCTGCATGCAAGGATCACCAAGAACGTGCATGGGCTTTCTCAGCCGGCTGGGCTCATGCATCTAATTTAAGGAACCAAACATGATGATCATAAGCAAGAAATTAAGAAAGGGATCGATGATAAATTAAGAAACGATGGCTAGCTCTCTCTCTCTCTCTCTATATATAAATATAGAAGACCAACAAGTATATCGGTAACATTAATCTTAGACAAAGAGACCAATGGGACCTGGCAATTAATTAATAATCATGGACTGATGCTGATTACATCCTCCTCTCCCCCCTTTCCCCTCGTGTCTTTAATTTAATTTGTTCTTCATCAAATGAGATGGAAGAGAGTGATGGGGGGGGGCTCAGAGTCCAATGCAATTGCGATGCATACTTCCTTCGTTCAAATTAATTATGCTTCGAATTCGTCGTCGATCATTAGCAGAAAAAGTAAAGCTTCGTTCACTTCATGGCCTTTAATTGGTCTTTTAAATTTATCCCATCCCCATGCCGCCGGGTCGGCGTCAGAATTTGTTTCCTGCAAACGATACGCACATGCATGTATCGATCCAAGCGAAAGACCAAAGAATCACTTTTTAAAACTAATATCCAATTCTATGTATTAAGGGCGAGTCGTCGATCCAACTAATCTAATATTTTCCCTTCAGTACATGTGGAGTAATCTAATCACATCACATCCTTGGGTACCCCAAAAAAAAAAAAAAAGGAGAAAGCAAACAACATGCACAGATTGATCGCCTTCACTACCTCTGCCCGGGCTTTTACCCATGCGTACTTTTTGTTGCAATATTGTAAATACCATGTGATTTTCATAGATCGACGACAAGTCAAGCCTGATCGCTTGGTTCTGAATTTTAGAAAGAAAATTGCGTTGATTAAAACGTACGTTTTAACAAGAAAATTAAAGCTTTTGAATTAAATTATATACATCCTGGAGCTAGATGAATTTTTTTAACCAAATTCGATGAATGCCTGTAGCTGGAGCACCAAAATGGGATCAAATTGATCGTAATTGTATGGTTATTGTCCTCGCACACTTTCGAATAATTAAAAAAGAGAAAAGTAAGTTACATAAAATCGCAATTGAAATTTTTTGAAAATTGGATGACGGCAGGATTCAAAACCCACGGTCCAAGATCACGAGTCAAAACACGAATTAATTAAGCCAAGTATATCACATTTTTTACGCAAAAACACACAAAAGAAGATGGTATTTTTATATTTAAATAGTTTTCAAAATACTTCAACGATACGGATTTAGATGATGATAAACTTGACACCACCTTCCGATCACAATCCAACGGCAGGATTCCACAAGTTCACCATGGGAACCTCGATCTTTCTCCAACACGGACAGCGACTGAAGCCGCAGAGTGGCTAGCACCGGGAGGAGGAGACCATGGCAGCGGCGATGAGAGGAAGACAAGGAAGCAAATTTTTTCCTTCCTATCCCGCCCACGCCATCTTCTTCCTTCTCTGGCTCCGCTGTACGCCACCGTCATCGTTAACGATGGCTGCCGACGTTCCTGATCCGCCGGCCACCGCCTTCCTCAAGGTAAGGCAAAGATTTCATCTCCTTCTGCTTCTGTCTATTGGACACCATATCCCGGATATAAGTTCTGGACCTTGATTGGATCAGGACGTGGTGAAGACGATTGCAGCGAGCGAGAGGTGGGATCTGGAGGCGGTTAGGGTTTCGGGGTTGGATATTAGGCATGTTAGAGTCGGGAGCTCCAAGAATTACGACTTCTACGTTCGCGCCGCGGGAAAGTCCTGGGCGTTCCGTTTCCCTGATGATCCGGTGGTGTGGAAGAAGGTCGGGAGACGTAGTGGTGTTTTAGGGTCGAGTTCGTTCGTCGAGAGTGGAACGCTTGGCCTGAGGCGCGGTGTCGGGGTGCTTGAATTGGAGGGGCCGCTTGAATTGCTGGCTGGTGGGGATGACGATCTCTCACTACGGTTGCCGGTGAGTTGTTTATGGCGGGCGTTTACATTTTTGGTTCGTTAATGTTCACTGATAGAACTTTGATTTATGGAATTGACATAGTAATATTGTTATTATTGTAGCTGGTGTTAGGCTTTGCTATGCATCACTTTGTTCTTTTTTCTTTTTGATGATGCTCAGTGTTTATGTGATGGATGAATGAGTATGTCGATTGAGGGAATACAGACAATCTGCCGTGTGTTTTGCCTTCTTCTTCTTCTTTTTTCTCTGCAATATTTTAACATCTATTTTTATTGCTCTTTTACACCTGTAAAGTATAATTGAGGTGCCATTGCCTATGTAAGATTGTACGCTTCACTTCTCCCTCCCCTTGTTGCGAAGAAAAAAGTTGTGGTGATACTAGCAATACTAAACAAGCACCGGACAAAGATGTGCACTTTGATTACTTAAATTTGTCTTGCATTTTCAGTTGTCTTCTCAAAACTTAGGGGATTTTCTGAAGTACCTATTCAGTTTCAAATTAACATAAAGCTTTTTTATTAACAGTGTGCACAAGTTTGATCTTCGCGGAGAACATTATTCGTTCAGAACTTTAGTGAATAGTCTTGTCCCTTTGCTTGAATAACTTTCAAATGGAGGGATGGTACATAAATGTTTGTGAATATCAGGAATACATCTTGAAGTGAAGGTATGAACTAGCAAATGGGATGAGTAGTAGTACATTCATCTTTTGGTTCCTTTTTTTTTTTTTTCTTAGGTGGTTTGGGTTTTTATGCTGCTTCATGTTGAGCAGCCGAAGTGCACATTAGTTATGTTTTGACATATATGGCTTTTGGCATTTGTACATTGTAGCTGCGTACTTTTGTTGGATGTAACTGCTCTGCATATTTGGTTATTTCTTCATGTGTTGCATGAGTTATTGTTTTAATTGTTGATATTTCCTTCTATCATCAAAGAAAGTGTCAATATTACCATCTTATTAGTTCCGGTATTTAGTTGTATATATCAGCCAGTTCTGATACATAATAATATGATACTTGTGCAGCTGAATACCACCCACGTTGGTTTGAAACGAATTCTTATAGGTGAAGGAATAAAAATCAGGCTTGAAGGAGCAGAAGAAGTCATCTTCGTCCTTCCATCCAATGTAGGGTTACTTAATAGAACTTCAGCAAGAGCCAGAGAACAAATGCATCAGTTCCAACGGCAGTCACCACACACCGAATGCCCTCTGCTGCTTACTGTTTATGTTCAAGGGCTGGCTTCAGTTGCTGCCCATCAGATTCGTGATCCTGGAGATTACATTGAAACAGAATTCCACACTCCTGATATTCTTGAATTGCTATCAGAGAACTACCATGATGGTAATAATTACAGACCTCACCCAGTTTTTTCAATACATTCCTTTAGCTTGAGGTTGAATTTGGTGGAGAAGATTTTGGGGAGGTTCATAGAGAACAAACTAATCACACAAGATGGGCGGGTAGAGGTTGTGAAAGCTAAAATAGCTTCATCTACCATAGTTAGAGTCAGATTGGAATTGGAGAGAGAAATCAACTCTGACGACAGGATCCGGAAGAAGGTAGCAGGATGGAAGACAAGACCACGTGTTGAACGTGCTTTGTTTGAGGTAGTGGCAAGGGTTGAGGAAGGCAAGCCATTGAAGCCATTGAAGTTGAAGAGGATGAGGGAACCACAATCTGTGGTTGATACCACTGCTTGGAGTAATCTAATGTCTAACATCTCCTTCACCGAGTTCTCCTCGGTGGTTGTACCTCCTGAACCTCTGACGTTGGACGTGAAATGGTGATGGGGAGTTGGTCGTTCGATTCAAGTTTCAAAAGGGGTATGCATCTGATTTGCTGTGGGCGTTTCTTGACGCATCAGGAAGAATGCCTCGAGAATGTTTGCGGGTGTAAATAGGTTTGTTAGTTGACCAATTATGGTATTTACGCGACAACAATCAATCAAAATTTATACAATTTGTATGACATGACATATACATGGATGTGTACCTAAACTGTATTTGTATGTTAAAATGAATGTTGTGCTTATAGGAGGAAGAAATCTATGCCACCGTAAATCAAGTTGCTTACAGATGTTCTGATGATGGGTGCCTTGAGCATCACGATCCTCGCATGTCTGGCCTCTCCAACAGCACTATCACCATCGCGGCGTGGGACATGGATATGGTCTCCTTGTTGTCTGTCCCAAGGTATGACCACTAATAACAGAAGACCACGGTGGTTGCGATTTACAGTGCATGAATCACAAAGATGGAGCGGCAAAAATTCGTGACCAATTGTCCGTTCGTTCTGTATCAGAAAACTACATACCGATAAGATGGTTGTGTTGTTTCGGAGGTCATTGGATATTGGAAACGGCCCTCTATCACAAGTTTAAACCATAAATCCTACCAGGAATATATCTAGAACGTGTACACTGGCGTTGACTGGCAGGACAAGAGTTGGTTTACACGTCTCGCTTGCCAGGTGAGATGCCGGCCGGCGGACAACTATTTTATTTGAGTTGCACTCTTTTCTGTCATTTGAGAAGCTGGCACGTCTTCTTCGTTAATTCTTACATTAGTTACTGTTATTATATCTAATGGATGGCTTAGTTACTCTTTTTTCCTTTACTTGAAAAGCCAAAATGCGTCTTGTTTTAGTTGCAAAAGTCTTTATCATCAATTGCTCGTCGTCTGGAAGAAACACTGGATACCAGGAGACACCCACCACCACATCAAGGAAAAAGATCTATCACAATAATCGCAGTGCTTGGTATTTGGGGCAACCCACAGAAAATAAAACAGAGCAAGAAGCTGAGTCACTTGCATCAAGAATTTATTACAAGAGCTAATGCAAGCACCAGAGTACAGGTACTCTTGACTTCTTCAAATCGTAAATGGAAACGGCAGAATAATGTTCAGCAAGCTCCCTTTTCTAAATTGATGCGTTTCACCAACCACCATGCGTCTCCCTTGCCTGTAGGCAAAGCTTCACCATCGGCATTCTCATTCAACTTGGCACGATTCAGCGATGTGCGGGCGGTTGGCATCAGAACTTCCGATGGACGGAAGCAGGTCTTTAATACAGAACTATCCAACTTTAATAAGTATCCGTTGCATGTTTTGGAATGAGGTCGAGGTGACCCAAATAATACAGAACACCAGCAGAGACCATTTCCAAAGAATGGACTCGTATGGATCCAGAGAGCAAGTTCGGGCCTTTGACAACTTGCACAATACAAAAAAAGGAATGAATTACACGAAAACGAGTCAGGTTACACAATTCTTCCCGGAAGGGAAAAATGTGATTCATCGGAGGATTCTTCAAACAAAGGTAGAAGATATCCAGGAAAGAATTCTTCAAGCCGCAGCTACGAAGCCTGAAGTGTGTCATGAATAAGCTACCAAGCTTTGATCATGGTCTGGTTGGTATATGGTGTCTGAGATCTTAGATGGAGGCCAGTAGCGAAGCACAGACCTCCCGACAATGTTCTTGACTGGGAGTGGCCCCCTGGAAGATACGATTGCAAAAGAAAGAGTGAGCTCGATAAATTGATTTGACTTGACAACCATAGAGAAAAGAAAAGAAAAGAAAAGAAAAAAAAAAAAACCTTTCATCTTACCAGTTGTGAGAATCAAAGCTCTGGTTGCGATTGTCCCCCATCACAAACACGTATCCTCTCGGTACAAGCTGTTGGAAAACAACGGTGCGTGTTAGTATATGTGAAATCATATGACGCCAAACGAGATCCAGTGATTTAACGATTTTGATTTCTTGGACATATTTAAAAGGATAACATTTCAAAACTGACAAAAGAACGAGGTCGCTAGTACCACTGGGTCCATTTCATAAGCAAGTGGCTCCAGAACGAACTCCTCCTCCCGAACGACGCCATTCACTATCAACTTCCCACCCTTAACCTGCAATTAAGAAAAACACGCAAATTAGAATTCATCATGCAAGATCAGCCTAAAGTTTTATATTGAGAGGTAAGAGAACAAAATCCATATTTACAGAACAAGTACAAACAACAGCACAATTATTGAGGAGCCAAAACCAAAACAGTTAAAGAGATGGCTAACCTCAACACAGTCCCCTTCTTTGGCCACAACCCTCTTGATGAACACATCTCCAGCACTGTAGCCGACCTCCTGCTCACAAAGAAATTAATATTGCGCATTATTATAGTCCAGCACACAGAGACATCCTAATTGTATGTAAGCTGAGAAAGGCACCATACCTGAAGAATAGGTGGAGCCTTGAATATGACAATGTCACTAACATCTGGTTTCCGGAAAAGATAGGAAACCTGCGCGTCCGTGAATGATCACCTTACGAGTACCGAACAGTGGTATATATGTATACATACGCCACATCAAGAATTCAATCACTATACCTTTTCCGCTAAAATCCGGTCTCCCACGTCCAAAGTGGGATACATGGACCTTGAGGGAATGGACCTTGGCTCGGCCATGAACGATCTATGGAGTATAGGTACCGTTAGCACCGCGAACACGGTCTTAGCATTTTCGGGACACGAACCAAGCACACGCGACAACCATCCACTACTTCTTTCACCACCGTAAATCCCCTCCACGGACTTCCCACCACCTGCATCAGATCTCAGAATCATTTTCTTCGACTCAAACTTCTCTTCTCCGTCAGCAGCAGCAGCAGCAGCAGCCTTGTTGGTCCCTTGGAACAATTCACTACACGGAAGCCACTTCGAAGCACCAAAAAATGGCGAAATCGAAGATCGCTTGGTTCCGAGAACCCCTGACGACGTGAGACCTAAAGCTTCAGCACCCGTCGATGTTGAAGCGATCACTGAGAGCAATCCATCCACCAAAGTTGTCGGTGGATCGTTTCTCGCGAGAACCCCGCCCCTGCGGAACCTGTCCGACGCCATCTGCCTGCTGAACTTGGGGTCCGGAGGCTTCGACGGAAGATCGACGGCATCAGAGGCGCGTTTGGGGAAGAGGAAGCAAGATATCCCGGCAGACTCGTGGATGAGGCGGCCTCCTCCAGACGTGGTGGTGCAGCGAAGGGCGGTGGCGGAGTGGACGATGCCCTGAGCCAGGTAGGAGGAGACGGAGAAGGTGACCCGGATCGCCATAGAGGCCAAATTCAGGAAACCGGGGCAGCGATCGGCGTGAAAGAATAGAGTTTTTGTGGTCAACAACGATAGGACATTGTGGGGGAAGAAGGAGCGGAGGCGGCACCAGGTGGGGGGAATTGGAGGGGCTAGCGAGAAAAGGGGGATCCGGGTTTTTCCTCTGTTGGCTCCTCGATCGACTCTTGTTCTACGCAAGAGAGAGGAGGAGGAGGAGGAGGAGGAGGAGAAAGGAAGGGGCGGCGGCGATGGATTGGTCGCAGAGTCGAAGCGGTTGTTGGTGCGATCCACTAGTTTTATGGAGGGGACAGGCCAGTCTACCAAAAGTCAACTACACTGATTTAATTAAATAAAAGCCACCGTAATTTCTTTAATGATTTAAATAATGTTAATTACTATAAATAAAAAAACGTCTACGATGATAATGATATTTACATCTTTGTAAATGCCGTCGCGTACGATCCAATTTGAGATGGATAATTTTCATACACCAGTCACAAGTTCTGCAAACTTTCAGGGTTTTTACTCTAACTTTAGTCATCCTTTTTGTGGAAAAGAAAGGAACAAATAAAAAAGAGAAACCAGAACGAAATCTAAGGTGTGACCCGACGCAGGCGGAGTCTTCCCACGCAAGCAAGCGGGGTGAGGTCAAATGAGTAAATGTGATGGTTGACGCAAGCACATACGTGGGCAGGTAAGCTCCGCATCACCGTCCGTGTGATCCACATCACATGTGATTGGATCGACGGTAGGAAGGAGGAAGGAAGCTGCAAGTGCGGGTAAATTTTCACCAAACCCAAACATGCTTCAAATAATATTATTATCCTTCTAACTGTCCGTACCGTAGCCTCCATCCACATGCATCACCGGCGCTCTTTTTTAATCTCACGCTCGTACTCGCTCGAAGCTACACATCTGAGCCGCTGGACGAAAGAGAGATTTTTTCCTCTTGTAATCAATTTTTTTAATTATTTATTTTTACAATTACATTTTATTATTGTACTTAGTTAACGTAAACCTATTCTTCTTCCTTTTTTATACAACGGTGACGAACATTAATTATTATTACCTCGCCCGAGTACTTACGTGGCCTTCCGTTCCCCAAACGGGCCCAATCTCGCCCCTGCCTTCACTCTTCGTTCTCCTCGCCTCCCCCCGCCAAAACCCTAGTCCTGCCAATACCCCAGTCCCGGAATCCACACCTCCCATGGCGGGAGGAGATTCCTGAGCACTTATTTAAAGCTTCCAATTCTCCTCTATCCATCCTTACACTTCACCATGCCCTCAATTGCTTTTGCCTCCTGCTCTTGCCATCCAGTGCCAAGAGCTCTCCCACCACTTCCCCCGCCTACCCCGTTTACACATCGAAACAAGGCAAGTTCTCCGAAGCAACTCCATCTTTATTCCCCTCCCTTCTTTACGCTTTCGTTTGCATCAACTGCAGGCACCACTGCTCCACCTACCGGCCCATTTGTGGAAGCGCGGTAGTATTGCCGCCGATGGACTCCGACCACCAAGAACGAAGAACGATGCCGCCCCGGGCGACTGGTCCGACGACGGGATGCGGGTTTTCGACGTCGCATTGGAATCAGCAAAGAAGATGCTCGAGAGAGTGCCCGAGCCAGTGAAAAGGTTCCCGTGGGGCAATGTTGGGGTTACGTATGTCAGCATCTTGTTTGAGCTTATCTTTTCTGTGGTGAAGTTTCTAGCTGCTCCGCTGCTGGCGGTGTCGTCTCTGAGTGAGATGTCCTACTGTGCCCACGAGAAGAAGATGGTTGTCATACCCGTGCCTTTCATTGCTGGTATCGCTTTTGCTCGGATCCTGGGGCAGACCTTCGTGGACCTGTCGTCTGACCGTAAGGTATGGTTTTCCTTCTCTTTTGTTGGGTATACTTTTTCAGTTAGGTAGCGCTGCTGGTATTGTCTGTGGTATGTGGATTTATGGCACACACCGTCGTTTTAACAAAACGGTTTTATGTTTTAGGATGCAAAGTTCCCGTGGGATGTGGTGTTGATGGCCGTTTTCTTCCTCTTGCTCAAATTACCTGGTCCTTACTATCCATATGTGGGACGCCTTATTGTACCACATTTCGCCAATGGTGGTCTATGGAGCACACTTTGGATTGGATTCAACTGGTTCCGAAAGGTACCAGAGTATAATCGAGGTAACTGATATTTAGTTTTTCTGATCTTCTTGTCAATTATGTTCTAGTCATATCTCAGTCAAAATCGCTTAATCTGACCGCTAAAGAATTGTTGGGTGGAATAAATTCTAGTATGTATTCAGTGCACGAAAGTTTTGTTATGATCATGTTAAGTTGTAATATTAATGTGAATGTCTGGAGGTGATAATGGCAGAATTCATTACTTCTGAGTGCTTTTTGAAATTCATTACGTTAGTTAGAAGAAGCAGAGAAGCTACACAATTTATGCAAGTTGTCACTTTCAGTGTCAATGAAATAAGGATAGGATCAAAGTTCAGCACAAGATTATCAGATATATAATCATTGTCAATATGATTTTGGATGCATTGGAGATTTAAGATCACCTGAGTTCTTTCTCCTAACGTGTCTCCTATCATTTAATTCCAGATACCTGCACTTGACTAGACCATTTTTTCTAACTTATTTCCTTCACTGTTGACTAGGAAGTAAGACAAAACAAATTGCTTCCATATGCATGATGGAAATGAACTTATCAGACAGATAAACTCTATTACTATCTGCCTTTTGTGTTTCATGACATTCACTGGTTTGTGATTATAAGCTTTCATATTTGTCATAGTTTATGCTTTCCTCCTCTGCTTCATCCCCTCTTAGAAAGAAGAGAGGTTTCATGTATAATGGCACAAACTCTTTTGGATCAGGAGCTTTAGAGAATTTGGGATTAAACTTTGTAATTTTTTGAGAACATATTCTTTAGCAAATAACCTTGATTATGAATATGCACATATTAAGTTTGTTAGATGCTGTACATGACTAGGAACTGATCGGTTTTAGGTATAATCTTTAAAACTTTTGAATTTGATGATTTTACAAATAGATAATTAAGCATTAAACTATCACTTGAGACCAGAATTATATGTGGCATGTAATGATCCTTGATTTTGAATTTTCACGACCAATTCTTGAAATAATGAATGGTTCCTTGAGAGATGTGAAATTACTAGTTTGGACTTCTTTTGGCATGATAAGTTTAACAATTTGTTTGAGAGTGAAGCATTAACAATAGTTGAAAGGATTAAACAATCACATACTAACTCTTTAAAGTCCTAATCATATGAGAGTAAGTTAGCTTAATGAGGAGACCTTAGTAGAAACAAAACTTCGATATGCAAAACTGAAACATAATACAACACTAATTTGATTGAATGAAGATGACAAGGAATCAGGAGGTTGTATAGGCGTGAATGGAGGTGAAGCTATGTAGGGATGATGGTACGATGATCCACGAAGACACATTTGTGACGATGGTTGTAGAGATGATAGTATGATGATGCATGAATGTTGGGATGATACACATTGGTGTATGGAGGTGAGATTATGTGTACAATGCATTGTAGTAGATAGGCCTTGAATCCAAATTTGGCAAAAGCACAAATCACTCCTAAAAAATACATAGCAAAAACAATGGCAATGGTCCAAAAAAGTGGAATCCGTGGACAATAGAGATTGAGCTAAAAAGCCCTGGAGTTGGCTTCCGGTGCCAAGCTAGAGAGACCAGCCTTCTTATCTGTGTCATGAAGCCTAGTCGTGTCAGAAGGAGATTTGTATTGGTAGAGGTTGATAATTAGCAAATGAGTACCCTTATGCATTCTCTTCATTAAATTTTCAAGTAATGCTTCGTTCATGTTTTTGCAGGTGATTCCCCAGAAGTTCGTGAAGAAGTACCCGCCTTCCTAAAATGAGAGGTACCTGATCTAGGACCCAGAAGGAAGACCTTGGAAAATCAACCATCTGGCGGCCAAAAGGCTCTGCATATTTTCCAAGGGGTGGTTGGAAATCGCATTGGGGAACAAATTGGAGGAGGGAGCTTGCAAGTGCCACAGAACACGATCTTGAGGTGGCTGCCACTTCTTTGGGGCCCGATAATGCGTGCAGGAGCCGGAGATGAGGGGTTAAACTCACAAAATCATTCCAGGGTACATTCGTTTCTTTTTTCTCAAGTCATCTTCGATGGCAACTTCCACAATCTTATTTTGTTGTAATATCCAAGTATGCTATCTTATTCAATTTTGTGCACTACAAAACTTTTCAAATGCCCATTAATGTTGCAAATGAGGAGGTTTATATCCCGTTTAATGTGGGTATGGTATGGATTTTATTTACCCTTTACCCTTTACCCGTTTATTTGTTGGCTTACTTGCTGACTCCTATGGATGATACCCGTACCTTTCACCTGCTAAACTTAAAACATAAGGATATATATATAATAATAAGGGGTGTGGAGGGCGTCCCTTAAATGTGGTCAACTGAATGATAGTAGTTTGGTAGAACTGCAGAGTTGGGGATCCACCGGTACTCCATGCCAGTGAGGCTTAAAAGCCCAAAATTTTTTCCACGCTAGACGATACATGGTATGTGGACAGTCCAATTCTTATTTTTTCTTCAAGTTTGCTCATGGCATAACTACCAAGCAGATGGTAGATAATTACCTTCTAATTTAAAGGTAATTGAACTAGTGAATGTAGCTTACATGCCGTAGTCCAATTAAATTCAGCAGTTCTGATCGAAAATGTAATCAGGAGTTGTGAAAAAATTGTCTTTAGTTTGTAAGACCATCGATCCTTATATATAATTAATTAAGTTCTTGTATATACACGAAAACTACCAAAACAAATGCAATAAACTAGCCAGCTAGCTTTTTAGAAAAATTGTATTAACTCGATCAACCGCATGCATGCTGTTATTTGTACAAACGCAACATCAAATATATGGAAGATGATTAGGAAGCAACGGTCAACAAATCAAATCCTCGTACTATATATATATATATATATATATATATATATCATATATGTTGTTACATTAATAGAAAATAGCACACATATGTACACGATCATCTGGCTTCGATCGGCGACGTAACAAGCTAGCTGGTTCCTTCCTGTTCGATCATCGCCCGTTGAAGTACCGACCGCTACCGCCATTGTCGGGTGCGTGCCGGAGCCCCAGGGTGAGGGAGACGTCACCCGGTGCACCGAACCCAACCAGTCCCGCCCCAAAATGACTACCCACCATCACGCCACCGCCCACGTGGACGGCCGTGCCCAGCCGCCCCATCCCGGAGGCCGCTGCCATGGTGCCGACGACGTTGCCACTGACGCCGGTGCTGAGATGATTCGTATTGTTGTCTGAGGATGCGGGGAAAGGGATCAATGGCTGCTGCTGCTTGAGCATTGATGGTGTGATCAGCTGATCATCAGAACGGATGGCACTCTTGGTTTCGGCGGCGGTGCTTAATATGGATGTGCCGCATTGAGGTATCTCGTGTGCTTGTGGTTGCTGCTGCGCTTGCGACGTCTGGTCTCCCTTCTCTCCTTCCGCTTCTTGCAGATACATCTCCTCTATCATGGGCTTCCATAGCCGAACTCTAGCGTTTATGAACCAGTTCGACACCTGCGGTCCACATGAATTAATATATGTATTTGATGCATGGATCAAAAACACTAAGAAGAGAGCTAACTTGTGTGGGGCTGCACTTCCAGTACGTGTTGTGAAGTGTGAACAATATTATAATAATAGTTAAGCTTGCTTGCATTCTGTACCGTCGGCAGGTGGTGAGGGTACGTAAGTTTGGCAAAATCATTTGTGATGATAATTAAAGGGCCCTCCCAGTTGGTGAGGAAAGTCAACCTTGCTTGCTAGTTCTTAATTTCCTAGTTGTCCTTTTACAATTGTACATTACTTTCTTGGTGTTTCACTCGATCGATACCCAATACATAAAACTAGTTGGGATGAAAGATGGATCTAAAAAGCAAATAGATAAAATGCGGCATGCGGATTGGAACTAAATAACGTCAAAAGAAGTAGAAATAAAGGCAATAACGGAGACGTACGACCAAAAACAAATGGAAAAGATATCCAAATGAACTCCTCATATATATGGTTCCATCCAAGGTCTGGACCTAATTATCACAGATGAAGGATAAAAAATAAAGAGACAAAAGTAAATGAAGGGCATGCATGTCAAGGCGTTACAATTTGAAATGAATGAGATCGAAATAGAGACAGAAAGACGAAAACGGATGCTAACATTAGAGATCGATATGGTTCCGATGAGAGCGGAAAGGATTGACGGACCCAATACAGACATATAAATCTAGCTACCAAGTACAATGCATGCATGTCAAGGGAACAGGCAAGATATATATATATATATATATATATATGATAGATCGAAACAGGGTAACATCAGACAATGTAGAAACAGAGGCAGATACATGAAAACAAGGGTCTAAAGCCGGCCATCAGATTCATATGGGATCCTTGGAGCTAGGTAAATCAAATCTCCATTTCTGCTTGGTGTTAATTTTATTCTGTACCCAATATATATATTACATGTTGCGCATTGTATTATAAATAGCAAGGCGGCCAAGGTCCTTGTTTTCAGCAATCTTCTCTTTTATAATAACTGCAGGTTAATCCACTAACCTAGCTACGAATGCATGGTACGTGGTAGAATACCTATCTATTATTTTACATCAGAGGGATAACGATAAATAAACCATTTCGTATAGAAACAAAGGAAACATTAGAAACCAGCTGCTATATGTATGTATGTATGTATGTATGTGTGTGTGTGTATATAAGATGAACCTGGTTTCTTGTCAAACCGGTCTGCCGTGCCAACAAATGCTTGTCGGCATCACTAGGGTACCTGAAACCGAAAGCAGCCCAAGGCACGTTACATATGCATGAACGAACACCATATATAGGTATAAATATTAGTCTCTCTGTTTGCTGGTGATAAAGTAAATGGTATCATCCTAGCTATCATTTGCGTTACTACATATCCATGCACGAACAATCGAATCTCGTAAAGAAGGAAGAAATCAAGGACAGATGCAGACATCTCGATCATTTGTGGTTAAACAAACCCAATTTATAAGGACAACCACATTGCCCATCCATCACGCCAATAATTGAAAGGTACGTTGAAATCATAAATATGTCAAGGTTTCCATGTACGTGTGCAGTGGAAATCCTAATTCAGTCCACCTCGATCTACAGTACTCGTGCTTGTGGCACAACTTGATATAAAACATTATGATATGTCCGTGGAAGGTGTAACTGTGCTGCAATGCATGACTCGATTGTGAAGGAAGAAGGGGGTCGATTGATTAATTTAATTAAGAAGGAATGGAAGTGTTAATAATATACATATACGATGCACAGAGCATGCATGCCTGTACGGATCGAGTAAGTAATTAATGATTACTACTATAAATTAAGGAAAGGTGTGCTCACGGATGAAGGAAGTGCTCGAAAAGCCAAGCCCTCAGCATATTGACGGATCTCTCGGGCAGTCCCCGCTGGGGCCTCCAAGCTTCTTGCTCCATCCGATCATAGTGGAATGACCTGTGCCGCCTCAGGCTCCGATCCAGTATTCTCAGCCTCGGCGTCTCTCCTTTTGTCAGGCCGGAGCCGGAGCCGGAGCCGGAGCCGGGTCCAGGAACGCCGGCGTCAGCAATACCATAGTTCTCTCCGAGGAGCTCGCAGGCGCGCTTCAGCTGGGCGGCGATGGCGTCCTTGAGGCTGCGGAAGTGGCAGGACATGGCCTTCTGCGCCAGGCCCGTGTAAGGCGTCGCCGCTCCCAACCCCATCGCGGTGTCGAAGGAGTCCACCACCTTCTGCATCTGCTCCCGGTAGCGCCCGTATCTTTCGTCGACCTGCAGTGAATGATCACGCAGTATGTTGAAGCAAAGCAATTATATATTTAGGTAAGTACGTACGCATTAATCACCATCCTTAATATATCATCGTACATCTTGTGTAATCAATCAATCAATCATACCGCTCACTCACCCACCCACCCACCCACCCACCGATGCAATGCAATTAACCGCTCAACCAACTCTTCGGTGGTCCAATAAAATAGCCATTTTTTATATCCAATATCCCTTCTTGTACATATATTTGCAATTAATGGTGGAACAAATTAAACATCGTTATATATGTATATGCTGCTAGCCAGCTGTTGGTGTGCAGCAAATCATGCATGCGTTGGATGAATCAACCGATAATTTCAACGGGTGCATGAATTACCTGTGGTTGGTCCGAAATTAACCCCCATGCCCATGATTTTCAAAAACAAATTAAAAGGAGATTAGCAAAACTAAATTAAAAGGAGACTATCGATCGATCTATCAGAGAGAAGGAGGTAATTAGGGGCAGGTTACTGCAGTACATGCCTTATCGACCAACGAAAAGAGCTTGGCTTTCCTTCTCTGCTGCTCCGATCTATCAGATGGCGACAGTACCGGTGGTCGGTCCTTCGATGAACAAGAAGAAGAAGCGCCTTCTCCTCCTTGGCTTGTACTAATGTTAGGGTTTGATGTGGCCTGACGCTTAGCTCTCCCCCCCCTACCGTCCTTCAACTGCAGACCTTTCCCACCAACGTTGCAGAATTCCGCCAACACCTCCTGTGCTGCCCTTGAGTACTTGGAATGCCTCAGCACATTTACCATTCCCATGCCTCCGCCCAAACCTTGTCCTTCCTCTTGACTCTGCAAGGGATTGTGGTTGTTGTTGTAGTACAGCAATCCACCTCTGCCCCTCATCTCTTCTGCCTTCTCCATCTCTAGCTGCCGTTGGAGAGGCGAGCTCAAGGACAGGGAAAGCCCTTGTCGACCCTCCGCACCTCCTCCGACGGACGACGTCGCAGCCAAGAGGTCTTGGTGGACTAGAGGTATGCCTCGAGGAACTGGAGATGGAGGCGATGGAGACCTTGGCTGCTGTTGCACTTGTCCTTGAGGGTCCACCAGGAAAAGTTGCATGGCAGCCGCGGAATCGGCATTCAACCCGGGCATGGCTGCTTGGTGGTGGTTCTGCTTGTCGACCAGTGGACTTCCGGTCATGTGATGAGCTACCTGGTGCAGGGTGGTGGAATTGTTTCTATGATGAGCTGCGGCGGCATAGGTCCAGTCCCCGCCGAAACCCGATGCAGCTCCTGGCGACGGTGGCCTATGGAGCCGGTACGCAGAGGCGATTTGGTTGGCAAGGAGGTCAGCGGCAGAGATCCCGGAGGGAGTGAAATTAAACATCTCAGACAACATGTTGTTGGCGGCTGCAGGCTCGTAGACGGTGGCCTGCTGCTGTTGGTGTTGGTGGTCCGGCCGCGGTTGCCGGTCGAAGGCATCGGAGAAGCCGAAGATGCCTTGGTGGAAACTCTGAGACATGGATGGACGGATGAGAGGTCAGAATCGAAGGGCCCAGCAGTGGCGACGATGGGTTTTGAGGTAGGTGGCGGTGAAGGAGAGGGAAGGGCGACGACAATAGAGTCGAAGGAGCAGCTATTTCTTCCATGGGGGCAAAGTGATGCTTTGCTTGGTGGGCATGACAGTTGGATGGATATATGAGGCCTGTGGATCTCCCGTCCCACTCACTCTCCCTTGCTTGCCTTTAATTTCTCTCTAGGCCTGCCCTTTGTTGTATATATGTACGTATGCAGATCAAGGATCGATGAGCTTGAAAGTGGCGGACCTAGCTCTGATGCCGGATTCCAATACCTGCTCTTCTCTTTCTCTGGCTTCTTCTTCTTCTTCTTCTTCTTCTTCTTCTATACTTACTAGCTAGCTAGCTAGCTATCTCTTTTTACAAAAATACAGTTAGTTGTGGGATGTAAGAACTTAGATGCGAAAAACATGACAAAAGAATCTGGACCTTTCCTTTACACATACATATATATATTTCTTGTCCAAATCAATCTTTTTATCTGGATGGAAATTAAACCTTCCGTGGAATCTGGCTTTTGGCAAGAAATAGAGTCGGACTGTGGTGTTCGTACCTACACCGCTGATGGAGGGCGTCCGTTCGCGATTGCAAGACTTGTACGTCGATGGTGCCGATGATCAGTGGTCGTCCACGATTTGTCGGTTTGGAAATATATATACATATATCTATGGAGGGACCCCGCTGTTGTGCTGATTGAACCCATTAGTATTATACGGTTTTCTGATTTTGACGCCGCAACCACTATCACTATGTGGTATGTGGTATGTGGTATGTACTACTCCCTCTTCTCTTTTAATATATATATATATATACGTACGTACGTATGTGTTATTTGTATCTCCACGATTCCTAGATTGTGTTGCGCGGCCCGTTTGCTCTTGGGCAGGCAAATGAATTTCTTCTTCCCAATTAACGTTCAACAAACAAAATCATATATGTTGTTGATGTACTTACCTCGAGCGCCTGTGTCCGTCCGTGTACGCAAATCCTTCGTCACCATCTAATTCTATAAATATTAAAACAGTGCGTTTGATTTTGATCCAATACCGAAACTTAACCAACACGGCCATACGCCCATACATACCATCGAATGCGTCCGATCTCGTGCTCCCACACGTGATGCCACGTCCTTTGGAAAAAAGGAAGCAAGCAAGCAAACAAACAAACAAGCTTACGTGTACTTGTACACACACAAGTCCACCTCCTCTCTTCTTCTCACACCCATACATGTACGTATACTTGCTCGTTCACGCACGCATCGGAAGACCACCACCACCACTCGTCGCTAGCCAGAAGGAAACAAGCACACGTATCTCTTTCGCTTTCCCCGTCCCTCTCTCAGAGCCAACCTCCTCCTTACTTGTGCCCGCCCTCATTTTAATATTTACCGGAGGGCGTCGCCGGGTGAAGAGCTTATTTAATTAATATCATTATAAAAATATATACATTTTCATGTCACACACTTGTAACATATTTAATTTCCAGGTTGACATATAAAACCCAAAGACCTCTGTGGCCTGTGAAATTCCTACCTTCACGCGATGGGAAAAAAACAAAAAAGGAAGAAAAGGTCGAACGAGAGAGAGCGCTGAGTGCTTGTTTGTTTCCTTTCGTGAGAAATGCATACCATTAATTTTTAAGCCTTTTGTTTTATTTCGATCAAGCCAAATTCCAACGTGATTGCTCGACAATTAATTATTGCACCAAGAAAGTAAATTTTAGGTTCGGACACGGTCAGATTGAATATTACGTACCGCAACTTGATTGAAACGTGAAACATTTTTGAACCATGAAGTTGGTGAACAAACCGGAGAGGATAACAATCGAGACGATGAGAGCATTCTTTCGGTGGGTGCTGTAACTTGGGAGAGTGGGATTAATGATGTGAGGTTTTGCGGTTTACAGGTGGCGATGCACTCAATTTCCATGATTAAGCTCGTAAATCACGAGGTCGGCTCCATCCCATGAATAATAATGCTGCACAAATCCAGTCAATACCAGAAATGCAAAACCTTGTGTTAGCTGTTCTTCACCTGCGACGTTAGCAGCAAAGTCACAGCTGTTGTAATCTTCCAAAAGGCATGCATGCATGATGATGATGAAGTTGACGTCGTTAAAAAGAACGATTCCTCTTTCGAAAATTAACGTTCTCCGTTTCTCCTTTTCTTTCGGTCTGATATACGTCGGCCTTCAAATTCAAGAAAGGCATGGTAGATTAGTCTGCTTGCCGTTCGACGTAAGGCCTGGTGAAAGTTCTCCTCCACCAGACCTCGAAGGCCCTTCGAAGATTCGGGCAATCATCTCCAACTTTCAAGAAACTTCCCAGCCAAGAGAGCAAGATACTCCGCTGATCTTCCAACGGCAGTGTGAGGATGGTTCTGCCGATCCCTTCCTCCACCCCCTTTCGGTCGAATGATCTGCAACCATGTTGCAACCAACGGAAATCATCGATCAGTGGCTGCAGCCACACCCGCAGCAACATCCGGCGAGTGTCCTTCGATGGAAGCAATTCTCCTCTTCCTATGCCAACGTAGAGCCTGGCACTGACACAACTGACAAGGTGGCGAGATACATGCACGGGCATCCTCGGATGAAGTCTCGCCAGCTCGCTCTGACTAGCCCACATGATGGCAAACTCATCCACTGCATGTCTATCGGCCATTATGTCAACCAGCCAAAGAAGATTATCGGCATCCACACTTATCTGTCGTGCCACAGCGTCTCTGCTCTCCAAAGATTTTCCAGGGAAGTCAGGTTCGGCGGCTACTTGTCTAAAGTGCAGCACAAGTGAGTCCAAACAGCTTTGGCATGAACCGTATAAAGTCTCGACACAAATGTCCGCAGAGCCACCTATCAGATGGCTATTCTCCCTCAGGAGCTTAAGAACCAGGGATTTCATCTCGCGTCGACCTCTGTCATCGTTGCTTTTCAGTACCAGATCCATGATCTGAGCTAGAGTATCTTTAGGAGGGTTGGCGATCTCGGATGACACCCGTTTTAGTATTGGGCTGACCCCAGATTTGTGACTCTGCAGACGTCGAATGGAAGATACCACTTTTTCTTCTTCGTCCTCAACCCATGGGGCAGCTTCCAAGTACTCCAAGCATGATTTTATGCATGCATGGAATCCAAGTGACTCTGCAACCTGCAGAACATTGTCATGCACGAGTAATTTTTTTTTAAAAAAAAACCATATATATAGTATACCTACAATAGGTCAACCAAGGAATTAGTATTTTATTTATTAAACAGGTTTCCATGGCAATCTGAATGCCGTTGTAATATCATCCAATAAGTGAATATCTAGACTATGCTAAAAAATCATCGATCACTTTTAAGACACCATCTGCTTTATGGTACATGATGTCTAGTAATTAAGAGAGATTATTAAAAAGTAAGTAAGCCCACACAAACAAGAATGCCAACAGAATTAATATGAATCACACTAAGGACCTGTTCGATTTACAGTAATCAATATGTAATATAATATAATGTAATTGAATTACATTTCTGAATTAGATTACAATTTTTAGTTTTGTTATTATTACAAATTCAATTCTTTAAGATATCACTCAACCAATTAAAAATAAATTTCGATAATAAAATTGATTCTTTATATATTCTTATAATTAGTTTACATTTGATTATCAAATATTGTAATTTGATTACATTACATAAGGATTACCATCAACCAAACAAGATTTGAGAGAATTGATATCATGATATGTGATTAATGAATTCTAGAAAGGATAATGGCCAATACTAGCTTGGAGCCAAGGAATAAAACCTCGGTTTCATGTTGAAACATTGGTCTAATGGAAAAAGAAAACATGTTGATGGAAGATTGATACAGTAGAGACAAAAGTTCATGTCACAAGACTAAATCCAGGAATTTCAGCTTGAAAATTAAGTAAGAGATAAATTAAGCAACAATAAAAATTAATATTTTTCATAAACTTTTGGACATTAAAAGAATAGTATACATTCAAAACTAATAATGACAACATGTAAGAGAATACTAAAATATTTAGTGGATGTAAAATAACAATGCTCACTTATTGAAGCCTAATATTATGTGGATTCTTGCTCAAACACTTCATTTATTCTCTTCACAACACAAAAGCACTCCATGGTATGATATATTCTATTTTCAATGAGATATTTGTGGCATTGTGATTGTGAAAGTTCAATGAAAATTCCCATCGTTATATGCTGATGAATCAAGGAAATGGCTATGGAATATTGTTATGGTTATCAAGGAGGTCGGTAGGGAGGTGGTTCTAGAGGTAGTTGTAGAGGTTGTTCTAGAACTTGTTCATTGTTATCCTAGAGTACATCAATCCATTAACAAATCTACTTGAAAATTTAAACATACAAAGCCTAACAAGAAGAATTCCTCACATAATATAAAAGTACAAATATGTAAGTATTATTTTAGTATAAAAGATACCTTGCCAACTTACATTGTGTCATATTGCTTGTGATGAAATAGAAAAAAAAATGCTTAAATTGTTAAAAACTCCAAAAAACACACATGTTGAAAATTTTTTGGCATATGTTGAAATTGGATTCGTTGAATGGAGCTAGATGAGTGATCTATTTCTAGTTCAGGTTGGAAAGGCAGGGAAAGTAACTAAGTCTAAAGCAGTCGTGAGAATGAGTGCACACTTGGACATGTGCTTTGGCAAATCTATCCCATTATAATGGGCTTAATGGAATAGATAGAATGCAATGAGATCAACCATAGAGTAAGACACAAACATTTTCTAAATATTCTTGTCAATTGGCAAGCAAATAAGAATAGCAAACATGAGTTCTACAAACCTTCAGAATGCGCAGCACACGGGTGACATTTTGCTTGATCAAACTCTGTTTCATTTCTTTGCAGTACATTAGTCCTATCGTCTCTACATAGATCTCCACATCTTTGCAAACACTAATGTCGATGACTGACGATTGAAACTCTCTGGAGAATTTTTCTTCAAAATATCTGCTATGCTCTGCAAGGACATCCCTGTGCACACTCATTCTCACGGCAATCCCCTCCTTTCCAGATAGAAGTAGCTTCACATCACTTGTTTCTGGCTGTCCAAACCCAATATATATCTTCTGCTGGGGAGCCTCCACAGTGGGCTTTGCTGCTCTATCTGCCACGACAGGGGCACATTTCTGATCATCACAAATAACTCTGGACCTTGAAGAGTTGGAAGTCTGTTTCTTCTCAGCCGGCTGGGTTTGCACCTTCTGAGTGCAAAACTTCTGTGATGATTGTGGTTGTGCCACAGGAGATGAAGGCATGTGCTTGCTTTGGTGGATTTGGCTCTTAAGTGTCTTCTCCATGACAGCCGGTGAAGGGCAGCACCAGAAGCCTTCTGGAGTCACAGCAATGGGAACATTTCTGATCTTTGTCTGGCCCGAACTAGCACTCTTAACTCTCAAATCAGCCATCGTTTACACCAAAACAGACAGAGATGCTAACAGCAAGTCAACTTCCCCCCTAAAGCCTGATTTCCACGGTTCTTTAGTGCGTTAGAAGTATTTCAGTGCTAAAACTAAGAACTAAAAAGATAAACCATCCAAAATTTAGAAAGGCGCATGCCTGCACGTGAGAAAAGGAAACTGTAAGACAACTAGCCGGGAGGAACTCCAGATACAGATCAACGAAATCTTCACCTCAGAAACGAAGACAGAGACACTGGAAAAATAATTCAAAAGAAATGCCGAGAAGACTGATGGTAATGCAATGTATCTACAAGCTGAACACACTGAGAGAGGTAGAAGCAGAGACGTACTCACTTCATTTTCATCTGACAAGCCACAGGACAAGAGCTTTACATAAGAAACAGTAGAATAAATAGAAAACGAAAAAGATAGAATCACGCATGACAAAAAGATTTCAGAGTGAATAGATGTACCATAAAGATTACAAGGAGGGCAGTTCCATGTTACCAACGCCAGAGAAAACTAAATGGTCTTTCAAGATCAGAAGAAGTCATAAATTGAGCAAACCGCATCTTTGCATTTTTGCAATACATCCGTATGCAAATAACTGATTTTCCTACCAAACCAAAACTATGAAACAAAAGAGCAGCAACGAGAAGGGCCTTACATTTACATATATGTGAACGACAGGTGCCACAACCAAAATGGTTCTCCCCTAAATCTTCCATTCCCCAATCTTCTGCATACTTCCTTCTCACAGCCCTTTTTCTGGCTCCTGAAGATCAAACCAGCCAAATGATGTCAAGCATGGGAGAAAGCAGAAACCCGGACGTTGGAAACGATGACCATGCTCCGTAATGGTCTCGCTTTTACTCCCCCCCTACAATCTCCTTCCCCTTTTGATACTGATAACGGGAACCAGAAAACAAGAGCTAAGATTGAAAAAAGAAAGAAAGAAATGCACTTGCTGGTGTTTGTTCTTCGTGTCGCTTACCGCTTGAATGCTTTCCTCTTCTTCTCCCGTCTTCGCTGTGATAGTCTTTGTTGCAAATGGAAGGGATGGATGTGAGGCAGGTGGCACGGGCAGGAATGTATGAAAAATAATCTGCAAGGTTAGCAAAAATCCAAAATTTGGCATGTGATTGCAGTTTTCTTATTGACACAAATCCGCAACTCATCTCTCTTCATAGATAATTAACAATGTTGTTCAATCACGGGCGAAAGCAGGATTAAAGAAAGAACATGACTCCCAACTCCATGCTTCCTTTTCCATCGGAATGTGCTCATCTTTTGTCTGGATCCCCCTAGCACCTTTGCAGAGGAAGCACAAAAGCAACCACAATAGCGAAAACCAGTAGAATTCAAGCTCGCCATCTTGTTTATTTTTCAGAGTACACGACCGTTGGTCAGCTCAAGCTACCACTTTTCTCTTTACCATTCGATGTGATATTAAGATATGAGGTCTTTGAGTCTTCGGTATTGTGCTGAATATGGTAGCATCTGCCATAAAGGAGAAGAAGAAGAAGAAGAAGAAGACTGACTTGAATGGGATGTAATAGACTAATGCAGGAAGGATGGAAGTAAATATTAAGAACAGAACTGCATTGAATGAGCATCAGAACTACACACCTGAACAATTTAGTCATCGGAAATTACTTAAATCCATCCATGCTATCACTGCAAGTCGGTTACACATTTACAGACTGTACCTTATTGGTATACGTGACATGATATGAAATGATACCGTACCTTATCGATCTGCATGACATTATATGATAGGAAATGATACCTTTTACTTAAAACTATCCTGCAAATTAGAGTTAGATCTATATTGATTCGAGAATATTGACATACTTAAATCTTAATGAAATGTATGTGAACCAGAACCTGAAATAGATCCATATTTTACGTCATAGTGACGAAAGATGCCACGCATGATTTGGTAATATTCTGACTTACAAACACACTTAGTTTTTTACACTTTTTCGGATAAACACAAAAATCAACACTACAAATAATACAAGGGGAAACTCATCTTTATAACATTTTTCTTCAACCACAATAAAAAAATCGATGCATTTTGGTTAATCAACACTTTCAAACAAAAGGGTCCTAATAAGTTGAACCTGAGACCACGACCCCAAGTTCCCAACTAATTTACGCTGCTTTTTTTATAATGATATTATTTTTACATTTATCAAAATTTAAATTTTGATAAAAATTATAAACATCACTGTCTCTAACATACTTACTTAACCGAACCATTACACTTACTTCACTTTTTACACAAGGACAACCTTGGACAACCTTGGATAACTAACCAAGCTTGTTCGTTCTTATTTGGTTTCTCAATGACCAGCAACAAAACAGAAACAACAAGCAGAGACAAATTTTTTTAGTGGTTACAAGTTACAGCATTGCCTCTAAAAACATGCTGCCACATGATTCTTTTCGTGTATTGTCATGTACTCGTCTGACTCACTCGGTGGCAGAGCCACGCTATAAAGTTTACGTAGTTTCTCTATCAACTCACTCTTAATTTAATCGTTAGATTGGCTCATAGGTAAAACGATAGAAAGAACCGTGGAAAAGATTCCCGGTCAGGAAAGAAACATGTGCTTATGTTAAAAATAATTATCATTGCGAGGGAAACGGGACATATAAAATATATCCTCAGATCAAGTTACATGTCGTCAGTTGTCCAGGGGCCACCGGAGCGAACCAACCTCGTGGTTTGATTTATTTTTTAATCATGACAACATTTTTACCTAAAGTTTTTGATAATAATGTTTTTCCGGATAATTTGAAACCTAATAAAAATTACGAATAGTCTGTCTCGCTTCTAATGATGAGCTATAATAATTGATTTATATTTTTCACCTAAATTTAACTCAAAACCTACTTCCTTGTATATATCGGAGGGTAAGGCCGACGACGACTTCGCTGTCTCGACGGGTGTTTGATTTATCTTATCATTATTTATTATTTCTTTCGGATAATAATAATTTTTAGGTTTGAAAGCTACCGATTTGTTTACCTGCAGGCGCGGCGCATGCCTTCACGTGCCTGCCGGGAGACGCAGCTGGATCGGTTTTGCAGCTCTGCACATGGCAGGTGCGACACACGTGCCTGTCGCATCAAGAACGTACGGTGGTATCAGTGTCAAGCTCTAAACCCAAAGCTGCGGGCTACCACGATTGCATTGGTTTTAAAGTCTAACCGGGCGGCACTTGTCCGATTGGAGGAGGGGTCAGCGCCTGTTGGACCTCCAGGCTAGTTTCCAGATATAATAAATAAAATAATATATTGCTTTGGAGGGTAGAAGACCATAATTTCCATTCTCCCCCATCTCTCGCCCATACGATGACCACTCATCTGTTATCACTGCAAATTACTACCACATGATGCGTTGTTGACTTTGTTGTCCATCTCCTTCACTGGATCTGCACAAAACATTCACCTCAAAAATCTCAAAAGGAAAGAATGGCAGGAGGAGGAAAAGCAAAAATGCCCAGAAACCGATCCAGCATCTTGTTCTCGTCATGTTCTCTATTGATGGGTTCCCTCTTTGCGTATTCTGCATCGGTTCAGCTGAACGATCCCGGTAATTCATTCACCTACCTAGGGTTGTTGTAGCATATAAACGTAATTCCAATTAATCTGCTTCCGTCTCACACGTACGTCTGATTTATTTCTGCGTGTGTGTGTGTTGTTTCAGACTGGTATTTCTGGCTTCCACTCTATGCTCTTGCTTCCGCCGTAAATCTCCTTAACATAAGCCTCGCATCCAATGTGATCAACACAGTTGCTCGGTTGGTGACGTGGGCTGCGGTTTTCTTGCTTTTGAGGGTCTTGGTTGAGGCTTGCGGTGCGCATGGGATGGCTGCCTTCTGGTCCTTGGACATGGAGGAGAGGGTTGTCAGGGAGAAGCTTGGAAGCGGGTTGGTAGTCATATCCATGCTTCTGCAATTGCAATCTTCCGAGGCCTCCCCTGCATCGATCACGAGGAGCAAGGCAGGTTCTGCTTCGAGCTGTGTGGTCTGTGGTGGGAAAATCTTCTCTTCCTGCCCCTCTCTTCTTTCACATCTTTATCCATTTCCTTATTTTTGGCATCTACCATGCATATCCGTCGGTGCTAAATTTTACTATCATACCTGTCATGATTCCTTTTTAGCTACTTGAATCAACCACAACCAACCTCTTCCTTCGCTGTCTGATCCCAAGTAAAGCAATCATCCAAATTTGACAAGGGCGAAGCAGTAGTAAGCTAAAAATATGTTTACTAGCTAGCTGGAAAAGGTGGTGCAACTGGAAAGTCAACGGGCACCATCCAGGCTCGGAAAATTAAGGATGTGAACCATAAAATTTCAGATAGCATGGACAAATTAAGAAATCAGGAAGTAGTGTTATGTACATATGTGCCCAGTTGCAGATATGGAATGTCGACTGTACAGTTATATAATGTAGTGAATGAAAAAGGTTTTGTTTGTAGTTCGTATGATTATACAACTGTCTATTTCATTTAATCTAATAAAAATCGTAGATTTCTTCCTCCCAGGTGAAAACATATTAGATGGGATGCTTGTGCCACTAAAAAGAAAGATACACATTATATTGATACCCAGGAGACTTACACATATTATGCTTCATATATATGCCTAGATCTAAGGGTGGAATTGGACTGGACACAGATCAGATACATCAAATACATACCACACCTGTATTTTTTCATTTTTGATTACAAATATAAGGACATATGTCGAGTATGCAAAATAGGAAACCATGTTCGACAAGCTTCGGGTACGGATATCATGGAATGCAAATATGGTTGTAATGAATAGCAAATATCGAGTACAAGTGGAAAAATATATATAAATTCAAACCAAATTATATAGAGAATGAAGATGCTAATCTTGAAATATTATCGAACAAATATTCATGAACCAACATGCTTAACAAAATATCCGTGATGTTCTTGACAAGAGGAGGGCTTGCTAGCCGAAGAGAGAGTCGAGTGAAGGGTTTAAAAGGTCGAGTCCGGAAGAAGAGTCATCAGAGGGAGTCGGACCAAGAGCCGCACCGAATGAGGCCACACGAAGGAGCAAGGTATGGGAGGACCCCGCGTGTGTGTGTGGAGTATGTGGACACAGATCTGGGTTTTATCCGGATATCCACATCCAGATTGAAACCTACCTGGATTTGTTAAAATTGGGTAATACTGTAATAACATAAAAGTAGCACATCTGAATTTTATCTTCCTTCGGCTTTCTACTTTTAATCTCATTAATATGATCCTTTTTGGAAATTAATATGATCTAGATAGGATTGCATTTTCCAGCTTCCCAGAATGTGACTCTGATTGACGCTGGATGACAGGGATGCTATCACTTGTGGCTGTGGCTTTTGGGCTTACCTTCTGGTTTTTTGTCTTCGTCAAAGAGATCAGAAAGTGAGTGGCATTCCGTAGCTTCTCCTGCCCTGCCTTGGATGAGCTGTTGAATCATACGTAGAATGATCTTATGGCACAACCAACTACCAAGCCAGGAATGTATGATATTACTGTATAATTTTTTTCTAGACTACTTATGAACTTCTCACGCTCTCATTCCAGTAGAAATGGGTGATGCTCATTTTCATTCATCTCTCTGCAAAGCAGCTTGAGTAAATTTCTAGTGTGCGGAGTTTGACGAACACACGGTTCTACAATCCAAAAGCATCAACCCCATTGCCTACATCATTAAGGATCGAATGTCTAGAAAAAAAAGACCATAACTCTAAGAAAGGATAAGCAATTTTAATGGACTTTTTTCATTAACGGTCACCCACCCATATTACCATAGCCACTGTACTTGCTAAAAATAAAAATATATAATAATGGAAATAAAATCATAAAATTACTTATTAAATTGAAATCCAATGAAGAACTGGGCTGTAAAAAAATAGAAAATTACAACAGAAATAATTTAAAAACAGATAGATACCCAACCTTAGCCGAAAAGCTCCCCAACTCTAACAATGCTCTTGTACCAAGGTCTGGCCTACAAAACAATTTGGCAACTTCAGCTTCAAATTTTTTGATACAGATGGACTGAAGTGATAAACAATGAAATTGTCTAACGAAATTCTCCTCTCTTTTGGTATAAGCATGTTCAAACAGTATCAATATATTCCAGCATAATTCTTCTCAAATGCAAATGATCTGGCATTTTTATTTCCAGAGAATGTTACATATGTCCATATGCTTAACCAACCGATAACTCAATGCAAATGAAGAGGCATCAAATTTCAGAAATGGGTTATATAGACTTGATTTAATTATGAAAGCACTTGGGACTCAAGTGTTGGAAAATGGCCATCCTGGTTGACATATAATTTGTTGTTTGATGATCAAAAATAGCCTTGGAAAGCAAAAGAAAAATAAAAGAAAGCATATCTATTGTGCATGTTATTTCCCCAAGGGAACTGCTTTCTCGACTTTACAGAGATTAGTTTTCCTGTACGTACCCAGTACCTGCTGAAAAAAGGCGACCTAAAACCTTGACAGGATAGCTCAGTGTTTATCATCCTTCGGGACATCTTTCTTGGGAACTTGGGAATCCAACTCTTTTGGCTTTGGCTTTTCAGCGATTCTGACAAGAAATACACAAGAAATTTGTGTGATTATATGCTCATATTCATGGGTCAGCAACCATTTTACAATGCAGAAAGACTAACAACATAACCAACCAATCAAGCTAACAAATACAAACTTTGAAAGAGTGTATGCTAGAAATTACATCAAAAGAAAACAATGAAATACTACAATGGCAATGCTTTGCTCTGAAAATCTCCCACGAGGAGGATTTAAAAGCATATGAGAAAATAGTTGGCAGGTAGACAATCCAAAGTATGCTATCGCGTCACTCCTAAGAATCTATTAAATACACAAAGAAAAAGTATCCAAAGGTGTCCTCCAGTTAAAATGGCGTCTACCTCAAAATCATGTTAGACCAGCCTTAAAAAGAAAGACAACCAAATTCCTGAAAATCATGAGTATAGGATTTCATTGTTTCATCCCTGAAATTCCTTAATTCGTCAAAATCTCATGACTGCTTGCCATGTTTCAAATCAGCCTACATTTATCAAAAGGGTAAGCAAAAATATGAAAATTCTAAATAATTACGAAATATTAGGAACACATAATTACTTAAAGTATATGAATTTCGACAAGCATGCATTTAACTCTTATTTGGTCTCATTACAATAAATGTTGATTCCCAACTTTTTGAATGGTTGGCCTAAAATAAATTAGCTCGAATTGTATTAGTAGATTTATGATGATTAAATACATCTAACTGCTTAAAAAATAATTACAAAAATTTATTTTGTACATGAAAATTCTACATTTTTAACATTTATCCTTATTTTTAAGGGTTTTTCCCTACTTCACATCATTAAATATTTTTTTGAGCAGCAATAAAGGGAAGATATATTAAAAAGATAAAACAAAGGCCTACACAAGTTGTAGGCAGACTAAAACCAAAACTATAATACAAAAAGAAAGGGTTTCAATAGGTAAACCAAAAGCTAAGAGGAAAAGAAAGAATGGAAAAAGGAAACAAAAGGGATACAAAACATAACATGCTGCTGCTCCACTCAGAGAAACGTGAACCATTCATAAGGTCACCAAACTCTAGCCAGACAATGATCTCATCATCGGGTAAGACTTCATTGTCTTGTCACTATCTCATCCATTCAACTACATATCCGACAAATTTAGATTTGAAATGAATGTCATGTAGAGCAACACTACAAAACACCTTGCTGTTTCTCGCCAGCCACTTGCACCACCAAATAGTGCAGAGAACAATACCCACACTCTCCTCCTAGACCTATCAAACCAACTTTTTATGTCCAAAGATTCTAGAAATTCTTTGTACCCTTTGCACAAAATATATTAAGACTAAGCAACCTCTCACAACCATAGTTATCAAGGCAGGGACCAAGGCACTGCCTAAGCACCCAGGCATGATTTTCACATCTAGACTGCCCATCTCACACCCAGGCATGATTTTCACATCTAGACTGCCCAACTCACCTTGTCTTAGTTAAAGGTATTTTCTATCAGATTTTTTAATTATATACAATGATTTTTTAAAGGTTTTTCATTGCAAAAAGAATTCATGTAATTGATCTTACGTCGTGGGATTATGATACAAGTTGTTGTTGTATGTATTTCTAAAATAGGCACATTAATATTATTAGATTTCATATGTTAAAGTTATCTTAAGAATATTTATGTATTTAATGTTATTTAAAAAATAATGGTGCTAAAAGTATGCGTAATTACTATTATATATATATAAATATATATAATATATACATAACATAAAAAATATATATTTATATGGGCACCTAAACATTGCCCAAGGTTCACCTAGGCACCCAAGATGCCTTAGCTTACCACCTAGGTGCTTTCGTGTCTTAAAAACTACACTCCCAGCATCTCCTAATAGATGGACGTGAAAGGAATAATGTCAACACATCTCCACTTGTTCATAGTAGAACTTGCATATACTTGCCAAATGGAATTCACACTTCCACAAGACAATCTATGTAGGCACCCATTATGTCATATCTGCCACACAAAAAATTGAACCTTGGAAGGAATCTAGGAGGTTTAAACAAATTTCCATTCTCTCATCCACAGATCACCAAAGGTCAAGATCCAAAAGAGTGACTTGACTGAGAAAATGCTATCTCCAGTAGATCATTAAATATTCAAATCTATAATAATTAAGTGCATCTAACTGCTTAAAAAAGTAATTAAGAGTGTCAATCAATTATAAGAAAAAATGACTTTTTTAACATTTATTCCTCATTTTTAGGTTTTTTCGTACTTTAAATCATTTGTATTTTATATATATAGCATTTTAAACAAAATAAACATCTAGAAATTAAATTAACGAATTTTTATATGTCTATGATTACTTTATTTATCTTGTCCTAGTTATTGAAACTAAAATTTCGAGTCCAAGAAGAAAGTGACATTGTGAGCTTAGTGCATGTGTGAAATGAAACACTTACAAGAAAAAGAGAAGGGGCTCCTCTCATCAAATTATTTTTCTATTTCTTTCTTTTGTATAAAGGGAAATCCAATGTATTAGACTCCTACAAATGTGCAGTCTGGCAAAGGTCCAATTGTACACAATTTTATCCCCATAAATGGAAAGATTGCTTCTTGAGTTTCAAACCCATGACCTCTAGATTCCAATAGAGCAATCTTACCATTGCACTGAAGCTCACAATCATTTCTCTCTTTTGTATAGACCAATCTAATTGAAATGGAAACTTAAGATACACCAAAAAATATAACTTACTTTGCAGAAGAAGCAGACTCCTCTTCAAGCCAGTGACGTATGTGACGGATGTTGCGCCTGAAGATTGTGGCAGACTGCTTGACATCAAAACGCAGAAGCACAACTGCAGCAGTCACTCCAGCTACTGTTAGGACAAAATTGGTGAGGGCCATCCCAGAGCCTAAAAACTGAGAATGTTGTAGTTTATTAGAATTTTAGATGTTCAAAGTCAGCAACAAGAAACAGAAAAAATGAATTAGTAAAAGTGACATCCACTAAAAATGAAGAAATTCACAATTAAAAGATGAAACTTGAGGAGATAGAGCAATGGTTCACTTCCTTTTCTGATCACTAATTTATTGAAAGAATCCAGATTCCTAACAAAACAAAGAAAGGAATTTAAGAAAAAAAAAAAGAACTAATCATTCTATGCAGTAGTGAAGGTACATACAAGAAGATCATTGTAGTTCAACCCTTCATTCAGAAAGTTGAAAGTTACTTTAAAGTCTATGTAACGGTATCAATGTCTCAATCCCACTATCTGGTGTTTAGTTTGATAGAGGGCTTCAATGGTAATTGGATGAACTGTTTTGTGAGAGTGAAGTTAGATTGACATTATATGTCAGCTGCTCAATGCTCCCAGGAGTTGATTGTATGCCTTGAAGATTGTATTGTTCCAAAATGAACAAATAATATTGGATTTTTATAAAATCAAGGTGGTGGTCGTGGACCTTTGCTTTGCTGAGACTGATGACACATTTTGTGCAAAACATCATTATTTATTATCCACGATGTGTTTCATAATAAAGATAAGTTTATGATTAATGTCAAAAAAAGCATATGATAAGTTGATAACTGTTAGATTGAAATTGGGAGTACAGGCTTGATTAGAAATTTAGAGCACCCAAATATGCAGCATTTGATGCAACAAGACATTGCATAAAGGGCATGGCACGATTGATTTTGAGACCAAAATATTATAACAGACAAAAAAGCTGGCATAGTCAGTTAATAACTATTAGTGTTAATAAGTAGAATAAATCAACTCAACTTGAAGTTTAAAGATATAGGGAGAAAAAGGATAGCTTGCACAAAATCTTAGTGGCATTTTGTAAATGGTAATGACTTCAGCAGTTCTGATTCGGTGAAGTTAACATATAACGTTCATAATGGCTTCATTTTTGACATATAATGAGTGCTTTTCTCATTGAAAAAAACTGATGAGCAAATATCCCCAACAATAAACATAACAGAACAGAGATTCACAATTTTTTACAAAAACAAAAAAATAAACCAGAAACTAGATTGAAAAAGGACCCATACACAGAACAAATCCAAGCGGAAATATGGAAGTTCATGCTCTATAGGAAGTAATGAACAAAATAATGGAACTGAAAACCAGAAATGAAATTTTTAACGTTAGATGCCTGAAAACCATAAATCAACAACTCCAAATTGGAAACAATAACAAATACAGGATAAACTGAAGAAAACCAAGTGTAAGTGGTCAGAAGGGCAAAAAGTTAGAGATGATTTCAGTCTTACAAAATAACTGAGTAGGTTGTCGTTTCTTACACTCCACTAAGAATTAAATTCAGTGATTATGTCTTCTCAGAGATTTCAACAAAAACTTCAAACTAACGAAATAGAACCTATAAAAAAAATTAAGCTCATCGGTTCAAAAAACGGAAACTGCCGTAAACAAGGGGAAGATAGGGAGTGAACAGGTGTTGTACAAAAACTGCCGTAACAATTCAACCCAAAAAAAAAAGTAGTGCATATTCCATGGATCGGAAGTAAGATGTAGAAGCATAGAACGATAAATCCAGATTCCGAAACGAACGAACTCAAACCATAAAGGAAGTTGAGGCAGTAATGTCATCGAGTAGAGAAGCAGAGACAAGGAGTGGATGGAGGAGTTGTTCCCATACTAGGAGGAAACGATGTCGTCGACTAAACCACCGACGGCGGCGCGCAGAGATTCAGGGGATTTACGGGAGGAAAACGGGAATTCTGCGCGCGGTCGTGAGTACGGATTCCGGCGAAATTTTCTTTTTCCTTTCTCATCCGAAATGCACAAATTTATTTTGTACACGTGAGTTTTTTTGTTTTTGTCTTTGATAATAATAGTATTTCTTCCTTCGGCTCCCTGTGAAAAGTATCAGAGTTGATTAATAAACGTGAATTTTCTGGGAGATTGCAACGTGAGTTTTGCTGATATCATAACATTTTGTATGTTTTATCGTAATTATATGTGGCGTCGTATGCATGTTATTTTCATTGTGATCAGGATATTACCGTACTTTATGAAGAAGTTTAACGATAATTTTTTGGCGAAATTTGCCTCCTCCTACTTAATTTTAGCGTGTTAAAGTTCGCCAACCAATCATATACCATTTAACTGTTAGCATTAAATAATCTTACTTTCTATCATTCAACTGTTTGAGATGTGAACTCATCTGATTTTCACAATTTTTCTTTGGAAAAAGCCAATTCGATCTTGAAATAAACAAGCGCCGCGCGTGCTATATGATTCAACGATGGTATTAATATGTCGTCGATAAATATCGGCATGCTTAATCCTTAATTTATTCGTATTCTTTTTTTATTATAACTTATTATCAATACTAGCTCACACACTAATTCCTTTCATTCCGTGTAGGGAAGGTCTGTATCGTGTGTTAAAGGTGCATGCAACGTTTCGGTGATATATATTATTCTAGTTTTTCTAAAGTCAAGTCATGATCGACATATATGTCTTCGCTGAAGAAATATTTCCAATCATCATCCACCCACAAGCTCACGATAAGTCATCGCCCGAATGGTTGATAAGGGGGAGACAATTGATTAATTAGCTGGGATCGAACTTGAATGAGATCGAGAAGAAGACACATATCGATTGAAGGAAATAAAACCTTTCAGCATATATAAGAACACAGATAGATCACTACAAATTAATTAAGCACCATTATTAATTACTTTACTACCGTTGGATCACAGCCTAATCCCAAACCAAAAGCGACCAACGAGCAGAGCAGATGCGGTACAAGCATGGGAAGCGATGATGGATCAGATCAGTAGGGTTTTTCTCCGACGACGTTGCCTGGAGGTTGGTAGAGGCAGATGGTGATGCTGGAGCCGCCGCTGCACACGGCCTGGGCACACCCCACCTCCTCCGTCCCCCTCCACACCACCTGGGTAAAGGTTCCACACTGGTGCCCGCCGACGCAGCTGTTGTTGGCGTGGACGTACCACCTCTTCTCCGCCACCCACGACGCCACCACCTGCGCGGGGGTAGGCCTGAAGGAGGCCTTCACCTGGTTCGCGCCGTAGCCGACGGACGACGGATTCGCGAAGGCGCACCTGCTCCTGTCCCGCAGGCGTCCGACCAGCGAGCTGGCGTTGGAGGTGAGGTCGGCGCTCCACCTCAGTGGGGACACTCCCAGCTCCGCCCGCGCCGCGTTGTGGGCCTTCAGGAACTCGTCGGCCTCGGCGGTGCCATTGCCAGGGCCCGCGGCGGAGACGCCGTCCGGTACGCTAGCGAGCGAGGACAGTGCTACTAGTGTTGCGACGGCTACGAGGAAGAAGGAAGAAGCCATTGATTCGATGGATGTTGCTTGCGGCTGGAGGAGCAATATTATTGCGATGGACCGATATCTGCGGCAAATGCATTAATGAATGCTGCAGGCTTCGACGTTAACTAATAAATCAACCCATTATGAAACGCGTCCTCGATGGTCTCCGACAAGCTTCTCAGAAGAGGTAAAGGCGCATCCACGTGCCGTGTCTCGCGTCAGAATTTATTATTTATCCCTCCATCGGCCATATTGGTTCCGCACGTAGATGGGGACCAAAATTTGAATTTCGACAGATGCAAATTAAAATTATTATTTATTAGCTTATAAGTATTACTGCAATACTTCATTTATATATAATCATAGCCACCGCACCGTGCAAATCAATCCATGTCTCTTATGGTCTCCTCCTCTATTATTCTAATCAAGTAATCGCAGTCCAATTCCAACGTTGATCGTTGGAAAACTCGGCGACTGCGCGTCGAGTTTCAGCTGAAGAAGAAGAAGAAGACCATCGGCCTAGCAATTGATTCGACACTTGCGTCGTCGCCACCGAACACCTCCACCAGTTTGCCTTCACAACAAGGCCGGGTTTCTACTTTACGTGGTTGTTGAAACAGATGCTATAAAAAACAGAGAGATAACTGCTCACCCACCCTTAATCGCCTGATTCCTCCGGTGCTGTATCGTCGCTTGCTCATGGGTAAGTGCATGTCAAGCGGCAGAAACAACGGCAAGAGTAGTGGTAGTGGTAGTGTTGCGGCGGCAACGACGTCGGAGGTGGTGCACGCGGACGGGAAGATGCAATAGTACCTCCGCGAATGTTGACTTTTACTCATGTATTTCCATGTGCCAAATTCATCACCCAGTCGCCATATTCGATATGTTACCGAGCATCATTCCATAACCCTAAATCCTTCACCTGCATTCTATCAAATATGCACGAAGCAGTTTCTATGATTTCCATACATACCGACAGGGGAGTTCAACAGGGCAATGCTTGAACGCGTGCTGTTTCGAAGAACGTAGTGACGAAAATGTTTTCCTGTGATCAAGACACCAACTTGACCACAAACTAAAAGAATGCTTGTAAGAGTTAATTGATCCTGACTCCACATTTGATGCTTGCATCCGTAAATAGAGAATAAAGGCATCACGACACTTGGCATACTGTACATTAAGAACAGATCAGTAAATTCTATGAGGCTATTTTTCATGGGCATGCTACCTACCAAACCAGAATGGAGCAAGATCATGTGGTCTTTGTTCTGTGTATGCATCACCCATAAACTCCAAAGTAACGATATTTCTTCCAGGTATCCCGCCAAAAAATGTTTCACCGGAATTCAATTCCCCACACTTGGCATACATGTCTGCTAAAGCATTTTCCACATCCTATTCCTATGAAGTGGTGCGCAAACCCACGGCACCTGAGACTCCCAGTTTGAGAACAAACAAGAGGAGGCTAGCAAAAGTGAATCCATCTGCTTCCAAGTTCACCAATTATCTCAAAGAACTAAATAAATGGAATGCTTCTTCAGATTTATCTGACGGGAAATAACCATCAATCATGGTGTTCCAAGAAACAATATTTGGATTAAAAATCTCATCAAACACATTTTAGACACAACTGATGGTATTACACAAGCAAGTGCATTATGCATGAAGGTCTGCAACTGTAATATGAATCCAAGCGTAAATAAAGATTAACATATGTACTTCTTCCTGTATTTCTCTTAATGCTGATTCAAAAGCAAAAGACTTCGAGAACAAAAGGACGTACGAAATAACTAGGTAAAACACCAGCTCAGGGCATACAGAAATGCAGGAAGACAGCTTCTGAGAAATGCACTATTTGATATCCCCTGGATTGATGAAATCATTCATATTACACTACCAAAGAAGCATGATCCTCAGTGTCTTGAAGATATGATTCTCGATGAACCTGTTTTGTGCAGGAAAACTACCAAAGATAGCACGAGCATAATGAAGTTACCAGTGTCTCAAAAAGAACAGAAGGCAAAAGTTTCCTGATTAGGATGGTCTCCTGAAAATATCCATGGGTGAGAATCTGAGCATATATATGCTTCAGCTCTTCTATCATGGAGAATCTTTCTATCAATCGACAGAATAGTACCTGGAGCATCTTCCTGAAAATAAATATTAAGTTATGCAAAATAAGAGCTAAACAATAAGGGATATGATAATGATCGCAAGAGAGTCCAATCTGTCCACATACAAGGAAAAAATCAGCTGTTTGAAGGAAAAATTATGTCCAATCTGTCCACATATATTGTTTTCAGCTTGCCGATGGATTGTGTATAGGCCCCTTGCTTTTAACCTGTTTAATAGATTTCTTCTGTTGCCAACCAAAACCATCATTGCTCCACTTGCATACCATGTATTTTAGTAGTCCTACATAGTATAAACCCTCTGGCCTTGGAGGTATGTCTACATAATTCATGTTTAGGATTAATCCTTTTCTATTTTCATGCAGTAAAAATACATCATCTGCAAATAAGATACATCAAGGTACTTCTTATCGAATTTCTTCATTAATTCATCCATATACAAGCCAAAAAGTTAGGAAGTTAGAATTGATCACTGATATGGAATTATATTTCTTGGAAATTATTTTGACTCTCAACTATTCAACACTTTTTCATACATATTCCAGATAACATCAATGTATTAACACTCTTTTTCTTTGTAACATTCGCCACAAAAGTTATTGGGTTCCTTATCGTAAGCTTTTTACATGTCAAGGAAAACCATACAGGGATCTTTCTTTTTATGTTTAAACTTTTCAATCAATAGTCTAAATAGATTGTTGTTTTGGAGCTATCAAAGTAGCATTTGTAGTCTATAATAGAAGCATTGTGCATACCTTATTAAGCAAATAAATAAAAAAGAAAATTGCTTCCTTTTAATAAATTAAAATACCTCAGCTGTTATATTCAAAACAAATTTCTTTTAAAATGCACGTGAATAACAAAGATTCTTTGTAAAAGAATGTCATAAAACAAGTGACAATCCTTAAACAGGGAAACAGAGTAAGCTTTCAAGCAGGACAAAAAGCATATTTCAAGCTTTTCTAGGCTGAAAAATATAAAGAATCAGTAAAATCAAAGACAAATAATATATTCAGAAACCTATAATATTGAGGACCTACCAAATTTCTAAGAAACTAAAAGACCTTCTAGTTTTAAAAGAAACTATGAAGAGTCAAAGCAGAACATCTTCATAACAAATGTACCAGGGCAATGAATCTGCTCCTAGATTATGGTAGAACGTTTACAATGTACCTATACATGAATTACCAAACATCACCACATGAACAAGTTCCATCTTTGAAATGGTGAAATCTCATGGAGTCCCTCACAATTATCAGCAATCCAGTATCATTAGCCATGAATTTGATAGTGTTGTGGCAATCTTCACATATTCTCAAATTCTTGAAAACACGAACAGACGATTTCCCATTGTTGTTAAGTATCCCAAATGCAACAGCCAATTTCTCACTATGACTACACAAGGTTTCTTCCTTCTCCTCATCATCAATATCCTGCAGAACACAATCTGTCTTTGGCAAACAACCAGCTAGTTTCATCTTCTCTACCATTTCTTTTAAGAATTCATAAATCTTTTCACTGTCAGTATTTCTCCTGTCACCCTTCACAAAGGTATAGATTCGATTTCGTATCGGAATCCAACTACACCCTGGTTCTTTCACAATTCCTCTATCCCTCATTAATTTCCTGACACTTGAAGCATCACTCCATAACTTTGCTGTGACATATATATTCGATAGCAAAATGTAGTTCCCAGGGTTGTTTGGTTCAATCTCAAAGAGCTTGTGTGCAGCAATTTTTCCCAACTCCACATTCTTGTGCAATCTACATCCAGCAAGCAATGCTCCCCAAGCACCAGATGATGGCTCCATGGGCATTTTTTGCATAAAATCATAAGCATCATATAGATGACCACAACGACAAAGTATATCGACCATGCAGGAGTAATGATCTACATCAGGGTTGATTCCATGATCTGTGCTCATGGAACTGAAAATATTGCGACCTTCATCAACAAGATGTGAGTGACTACAACCCGTAAGAACAGCCATAAAGGTAACAGCATTAGGCTTCCATCCAGAACTTAACATGCTGTGGAAAAGTGACAATGCTTCTTCACCACATCCATGCATTGAGGTTGCTGCAATGATGGTGTTCCAAGAAACAGTGTCTTTTCTTGTCATTGTGTTGAAGATTCTTCGAGAAGTATCTAATTCCCCACATTTTGCATACATAAGAATCATTGCTGTGACAATGACAACATCTTCCATGAACCAGTGTCTATAGCAATAAGCATTAATCTCCATGCCACCTCTTAAGTTCTCCAAATTAGAGAAAGCTGGCAAGACACTGGCAATAGTCATGTTATTGGCCCTGAATCCTGAGCTTTGCATTTCTGAAAGTAATCTCAATGCTAGTACAGATTCTCCATTTTGAGCACATCCACCAATCATGGTATTCCATGTAGCAGAATTCACGTTGACTCTTTCCACTTTCATCCTTTCCAAGAGCTTAAGAGCATCTCTGCAATCTCCATTTGAAAAATAAGCTGCCAAGATCACATTCCATGATACTGTATCTCTCTGAGGCATTCTATCAAAAAGGTTTCTTGCATGAATTATATCTAAGCACTTAGCATAAGTATCAACTAATGCACTACACACAAACAAATCCACCTCCAATCCATTTCTCATGGCAAAGCCATGGATGGCTTTGCCAGATTTCAGGGCTTTCATCTCTGAGCACAAAGGAAGAACCGAAGACAATGTTACGGCATTAGGCCTGACTCCAGACAAACACATTTCACGGAACAATTGCAAAGCCTCAACGGAGAGACCAGAGGTTACACATGCAGAAATAAAAGAAGTCCAAGAGATAACATCTTTTGTAGCCAGACCGTCAAAGACACTCCTAGCACCTTGAGGAAAACCACACTTCCCATACATGTCAATCAAGGCATTCCCCAACGTAAGGTCTGAATGAAGTTTCAATTTAATGGCATCACCGTGGACTTGTATGGCTTTTTCAAGATCAAACGTGATGGCACAGGCCTTCACAACAGGCAGGAAGACGTACTTATCCAGTTTCAGCTTCTCATCCCTGGTAATTTGGGAATATAATTCAAGGGATTCTTTGGGAAAGCCACCCTTGGTATACCCATTGATCAATACAGTCCACTGGCGTATGTCTGGATTGGGAATTGTATCAAACAGCCTACGTGCATTCGCCAACTCGCCAGAATCGACGAAACTCTTCAGCAACCTCGGGCTAACGTGGGAAGCAACGGTTTTGGGTATAGCGGAATTCATACGTTTGATGGAAGGGAATTCACTTCTTCAGAGGACTAGTGAGGGGGATTTCAGATGATTCACGTCGACCCACCTACTCTGCAAACAAAAAGAGAACCAAGAAAAGCACAAAAATTGGACATAAAAGAGTGTCTTTTTCAAGGCGGCGGCAACGACCCAATCGACCAAATCGTCTGAAAGCTACTTAACATCCGAGTTGCACAAGTTCGTCCCCATGGTAAGGCTATAACTTTATGAGACGCGAAGACGCAGATACCACGAAAATGGCAGGTAACCAATGCATGTACGTGCGAAGTGTAGTGTTCTTTCTCCACACAGAGGAAGAAGTCACACGAATGGCAAAACACTCGAGGAAATTCGAGCAAAGAGGGAGGAGACGACGTAAACCCCCCTTGGAGGGAAAAGCCCGTGTTCCGAAGAAGTGCGTAACTTTTTTTTTGATCTTGCAAAAAAAAAAAAAAAAAACTTTTTACAGAAAAGAAACCGTGAAAAAGTCGAGACCGTTGACTTGTATCTCCCATGCACGTCGTTTGATAACGATTCATCGCATTCGATGACGCTTTGAACTTTGACTTCCGTCCCCCAACGCTATTCCTCGATGGCGCCCAGCTCCGGCGTGAAATCGCATCCTCGACCACCACTCCTCCTCCTCGTCCTCCTCCTCGTACTTCGCTCCTGGCTAATAGTACCACTTACCTCTCTCTTCTCCTCCTCTTCCGGGGTCGCCTGCTCCTCCGGCTCTCCAACATGAACCACGCGCGCACCGCTCTTCACCAACGCAGCGCTGGCCCTCACAGCCAATGAGGCCATCTCCTCCGGCCGCAGCCTCCTCCGCAGAACGGACGTGGGCAGCACGAAGTAGATCTGCCCCGGCCGGAGCCTGGCGTCGCCGCGGACTGCGGAGACGTAGCCCTCGAACTCCATATCGTCGGCGTTGCACAAGAAGCACGGCGACGTTAGGACGTCCTTGGAGGCGGACAGGACGTGGGAGACCCTGACGTCGCCGCCGGCGTACTCCTGCAAGTGGCCGTCGGGGAAGATGACCTTGGCGGTGGTGGCCGCACAGGTGGCGATGGTGTCGCATGAACTGCATGAGTTGCCCATCCACCACACAGCCGACGTTGCCGCGGGGACGTGAATTGATGATTCATGAGGAAGATGCAGGAGCTTATACAAACACACACTTATAACATGCGTATGGCTACCATGTGCAGTGCGATAATAGTATTGATTTAATTAGGTTGAAGAAAGAGTAGAACAGCCTGTGAGCTGCTGACTCCAGGTTGGATGAAGCATGTGGTGTTAGGGTTTGGCCGCTGGTATTTGAAAGATGGAGACAAGTTGTAACCGTAGGATCTCGAATCTGGAGGTATTACGCAAATATGGTCCATGTCTGCTCATCGCAACGTTAACGTAAGGCCAAGTCAACACGGCAACTGCACTTCCCACGTGCAGCATCCATGTGCTCGTCTGTATTCCTTGGTAACGTTGCTTTGAACGAGGAACAGAATGATTGATTCTACCATATATTGTCGGTGGTGAAAGCAGTTTATTTTGATGATGATGATTGATTATATATACATAAAAATGTGTTGGAGTTCTCCGCATGAGCATCAAGCAGCGCAGTTCAACCTCCATGGATCTTCAAAAGCAGCTCTAAATGATTAATTAACTACGGATGGGGTTGGGTGTTACAGGCCAACCCATGCATCATGAAAAGATCATCACGAAAGATAAATCAATCATCAATCGATCCATCTATCTATCTATTTGGTACATAAATCCTGGCTGCTATGCATCATATATCCATCCTCTCAACCTACGATAAACAAATCAAAGAATTGCTAACTTTTCTACGTATTGTCTGTGTTTGCGAGGTGCACTTATTTTTCTCGTTCTTCCAACTTTGTTGGTGGTTGGAGACGTCTCGAGAGAAGGAAAAGACAAGCAGATGAGATCAGTATGGCTCCGGCGAAGCACGCCAGATCAAATCCCGTCGCCAAGGGCACATTCTTGAACTTGTCGACCGTCCCAGACTGCAGTAGCGTCAGCACTGCGCGCCCCAGCCTCGTTTTTGCTTGGGACAACCACTTCTTCTCTATTACCGACGGTAGAATCTGCACGAATTCAATCAGAATAGAAAGAGAAACGTATGTTAATTGTAGGCAGCAGGAGGAAGCAGACATTTACATTAATAATTAGTAACACGTATTCATGGTTGCTAATTACCATTTGATGGAGTCTTCTAACAGCAAGACCAGAAGATCCTGCACTGACGGACTTCAGATTCCCGTACCCAGTCATACCTCTGGAACCCACAAACATGGCATACAGGCCAAACCCAAAATTCAGCATCCCAGTTCCCAGGAGGTACATATCTGCGTACGTTTAAATATTAAGCAAGAGTCCAGGATCATGATTCAGCTCGGAGTCAGAGAGGAAAGTAGTAATCGAAGAAGAAGGAATACCATATACTACGTACCCAAGGCCTCAATTAGCATATGCATGGTCTCGCCGTCGTGGACATGGTCGGCAACGCTTCGGAAATGTTCGAAGAATGAGTTGAGGACAAGGAGGCAACCCTGCAACGGAAAAACCAACGAGTGAAATTGATGGCAGCAATCATGCATTCCCAAACCGAGTGGCCGAAGACTTTACCTCAACAAAGCATATGATAGATCCCACCAGAGATCCTGCGACCGCAGCCAGGGTGAAGAATCGGCAATTCAGTATGCCCTGAATCAACCAGAAAGAAAGATGTGTGCGTAAGCATTAATGAGAGCGAATGAATTATGGTTGGCTCGTTGCTGTGGCACGGCAGTAATAATACCTTCTCGACCAACATCTGGATCTGAGCTGCCGAAACCTTCCTTTTTCGAACGTTATTTTCACGTAAGGTCCTGAGGGATGTCGCAGCTGCGTCTGAGACGGCGACCGGCAAGTCCATCAGTCCTTCCATCCCAGCCTCTAGCGACAAGGAAGACGTCGTTGCTGGATAACTCGCTCCTAAATCCCGCATCGCCACCATGTTCTTCTTCTTCTCGTGAATCCTGCTGTCATCCCTTGGAAGAAACCCAACAATCGAATTTCTCAAGTTGTGAGAGGCACCAGACGAAGCGTGAAGCTGGTGGCATAGCAATCTTCCACTTGCAGCCATATTCTTCCAACCGGCCGGGCAGGAGGGAACCAAACTATGCGTTTGCCTTTTTCTTTTTTCTAATCAGGTCGGAATCTGAATCTAGCTCTGGACTCGATCCCTTAACTTTTTGTGACTTTGTTGGCTGGTGTACACTATAAATAGGTAAATAAATAACCATGGGTGGAGGTGCCGAGGTGGACTGGTGGAGAAGAGGAAAAGATTCCGTGAAGAATGGGAGATCGATGGTAATGAATGGTCCGTGGAGGGGGAGGTGGGTGGGTGTTGACCCATTCAAGGAGAAGGCGACGAAGATGGGGATGGGGATGGGGCCGCCCTCACGAGCGAGGACCGGACACCTGCGGCGGCGCGAGTCGTTCCGGGAACTCTCTCAATTTCCTCACGTTTAGTTTAGGTGAAAATAAAAAGTGAAGTTTCCGGGAGGGTGTAATTAATTCATTCATTATTACGTGCGCACGTTGCCAAATTGTTACGGTCGTCGAGGACGACATGCTTGGGGGCAACCGTTGATGGCTTCTTCAACCATCATTAAATTTAGCAAACCCCAATAGCAAAATTGATAAATAATAATGATACTTGTAGCCTCTTTTAATAAAGATTTGAATATTAAAGAATACAAAGAAACACATGTACATGAATGGAAGAGATGCCAGAATCTCGTCTTCCAACACCCAGATCCAGGAGGTGGAAAAAGTGAGCAGATGCCGAGGTACCTTCGAGCGGCTTTACAGCCAGCTTATTTGTGTTGCTCCACCAGATACCACCCACCAAACATAGGGGGGTTACATAAGCTTATTCATATGGCACGGTATCTTGACCAAGTACCGTGCGGTCAAAAGAACAGAGACGAACCTGAAAGAGTCACACATTACACATAATGATGGCAGAAGCAATCAAACCACCCAAATCGTTCTGGTTGGGGTTGGAATCGAATCCTTATCTAAAGAAAGTATATAACGAGACGCCAGATCGGGTAGATCAGCAGGAGAAGGATCCCAACAGTGTTGGATACCCCATGGGGCTGAGTGAAAGAGTTCCTGAATCCACCAGAAGCACGGATGTGTTCTTGTAGTAAAAAGCAACCAATACACAGGCACACAACCACACCAACGGCATCGTTTCTGAACGTGTCCGCAAAGAGTCCTGGGGAGACAACTAAAAGCAGGATCAACGATCCAGGCATCTCCAACCAACCTACGAAAATAGACGCACAGTTCAACATAACACAAGTCAGAACAAGCTAGAGAGAGAGAGAGAGACCAGCAGATTAATGGTTGTTACAAATACATAGAAGAGACTTCCTCGAATATAATATAACAATATATTTCCTTGGCCAACAGCACCTAGAAGAAACACGATTCATGAAGCAAATTTCCATACAGATGGGAAGATGCGCTGGAACCTTTATGGACGATTTTACATATTGAACTCACTGAATGAAGGCTATGTAAGATGGGTCAAATGTCCAAGTCTTAACAACTACTTTCTCCATATAACCTGTATGACAGCTTAATTCTTTTTTTTTTGGAATATAAATAAGTTATTGAATGTGTATTGCATAGAAATGTATGAAATCACACTTAAAATCAATTGACTTTAAGTTGGACTATCTTACATTTCTATATGGCAACAAAAAAAAATTTCTAAACTAAATCTCCATATATTCATTCAATATAAAAATAAACATATTTTATATCACCTAAAAATAACAGAAAGGAGAGTTAAAAGTAATTCTAGAAGAGAACTTATACATATATATGAACTTATAAAGGGATGACTTCTCCACTCATAACTAATTGATTTTGGGTTTGATGTTTTCACATTTCTAAATAATATCAGAACCAAAAAGGCAGAAACTAATCTAACTGATATTTGTGACTTTGAAAAATATGAGCCACAATTTGAAGCTTGACTATTGTAGGTGAAGAATGGTGGCACTCACTCTTTTCTGAAGCAATACACCCAGCAGAAAGTAATGACTTCTAACTGAAATATATGCTACAAAAAACAGTTCCATGCATGAAAAAATAGAATTGCAAGGCATACAGTTAAGCTACAGAAGGTAAAAAATATGAAGGCTTCTATTGAGAAAGAATAAGAATGCCAAGTTCAGAATCAATGTACACCTTTAGAACAAGCTCATTAACTTAAGGTAACCTATAAACTGGCGTTAAGTAGAAAAAAAATTGCATTGCATCAACAATAAAGTTAGACTGAAAACCTGGAAAGTGCCTAGGAAAGAAGAGTCTCAATACAACTGCAATGAAGGCAATCCACCTTCCCACCTCTCCTCTACAGAATACAGGTATTTTAGTCAAACTGTTATGCGTACAATGTACTTGATTGGAAAAGAAACTTGACGAGAGAGCAAGTACAGCATCACCTCAAGAATGAGAATATTACTGAAGGAAGACTAAAAAATATGTATGGAACTAAAAGGCCAGTCATCATGTTTGTCCTCCAGTTTGTTCGATCCAATATCAACAAGTATCTGACAAAGACATACAATATAAATCCTGAGTCAATAAACAACAGCAAAAAACCAATTTAAACAGAGCCACAAATGATGTAGAATGGATTGAACAAGTTTCAGAAAAAAAACTGATTTCATATAATTTGTGATGGCAGAAACAACACAATATACAAGCAACCATTTGGTCTAACCTCCCTACTTAGAATTGCATAGCCAAAGGTCCATAAAGCCACAATTCACATTCGATGGAGGCACATGATTTTAGCTTCCTGCAGAAGATGCACGCCCAACTCTATAGCCTTCGAACTGCACTCTTTATCTTCTTCAAGAAAATAGCTCTTTAGCGTGATGCATTGATTGCTTTGTGGTTTTCTAGGTCAATGTATCATCATCATTATATTTCTTGATTCTTAATTCAGATGATTCTATTATGCTGTTAACAGAATTTGCGCTACCCTTAGCAATGTAAATAAGGATTGTGTGCTTGCATCACGTGTATAGTTTCAAATGACCCACATTTTTGCTGAATAATGGTTTCAAACAGTGCAGCTGATTTGTCTTTGTTCATTTATAATCATCAAGGGAATATTCTTTACCTGTTGATCTACATCAACAATTTTCTTTTAACAGAGAATAATCCAACAATACCACACAATTTTCTCCAAAAACTGCATAATAGAATGGCATCTACTCTCCCAGCAACATCACGCTCTATAACTTCTTCAATGAACAAACATGCTTGGAGTAAAGTTAATCAATACATCAATTTCAACAACAACGAGATTGTCCAAGGAGGATTCCACATTCCTTGATCCCTCTCTCTATCAGCAAGTGGTTGGCACACTTCAATATCTCACATTCACAACATCAGACTTATCATATGTTGTAAACAAAGTATGTCAATATATGAGTGCCCCCACTGCTAATCACTGGGCCACTACAAAGCGTATGCTATACTACTACATCAAACACCCCATACATCTGAGGTTGTCTTTTCGTCACTCCAAAAGTTTTCATTTTAGCATCTTCTCAGATGCTGATTGGGCAAGCTCAACAGATGATTGTCAATCCTCTAGAGGCTATGTAATCTATCTAGACAACAACTTAGTTTCTTGGGTGGCACAAAAACAATGGACTATGACCAGGTCTTCAACAAAATCTGAGCTATGAGCTCTTGTAGATGCAACAGCCGAAACTCTATAGTTACAATCTTTTCTTGAAGAGCTTCAACTTCATTCCTCTCAGTCACCCATACTATGCAGTGACAATTTGGGGATTACCTTCCTAGCTCACAAACCGACGTACCATGCTTGGATGAAGCATGTTGAAGTTGATTTTCATTTTATTGGTGAATTGGTAGCTGCAAAAAAGCTCACGTTGAATTACTTACCAACTGCTGCATAGGATGCTGATATATTCACAAAATCATTGCTACACTGCCTTTGCCAATAACAGATCCAAACTGACAGTTCAAGCTCGAGAGCTTCAACTTGAAGGGGCGTACAAGCATGATAGTATGTAAGTAATTGTAATAGCCCATGCATATTAATATTGTGTACAATGTATCCTATCGTTCTAATTTCTATAAATACACAATCGCTTGGCACAGTGTCGTGGGTGAGATTGCACCGTACAGCAGCACATGGGATCTCTCACTCGCACTGCGTTTATCATCGTCTTCTTCTTTCTTTGCTTTCTCCTACGCCTGATAACCAACACGTCTGACATGGAATCTATCGCATCGTCAAAAATTGATTCCGTGGTTCCTTTGCTAAGAAAAAATAATAACGCTCACGGAGTCGCAATTGAGAACACCAGGCATAATTCCAATTTTCCATGATCTATTCCATTACATACCGACGAGCAAAAAATCAACAAAGTCGGATGTTTTTCATAATAGGGAAAAAAAAATGGAACAGGATGTTTGCAACTCTCAATCGTACAACATAAGAATCAGAGAAGAAGAGTTGGAGTAACTCACATTGCAGCGAAGGAAGCGAGGAACTTTAAAAAGGATGTGCCGAAGCCGAGACCGCCGAGGGTGGCGAGCTTCCAGGCGTGGTCGACCAGATTCCTGGCGACAACGCCCATCTGGTCCAGATCCGACTGGATCTGCTCTGCAGTCACCGCCGGATCCGTGCTCATGGCCAGATACTTGGCCATCTCTCTGCAACAATCGTACTCTGATAATTCAGAGGAGGAGGAGGGGAGGAGAGGAAGAGGAACAGCTACACGCCCACACCGAAGTGTTAATCTGTGCGTGCGCGAGACAACTCAGATCCGCCGTTGTATGATGGAGGACGAAGAGAGGGGACAGGTGGTGTGACGGTGAGTGAGATGGACCGCTACGACGTCGTTGACTTCGCCGTCAGATCCGGATCCGATTCTTCGGCTGGCAACCCATCCCCATTTTCCAAGGGGGGTGGAAAATAGCTTTTGGTGATGCAGATGCAAGGAAAAAGTTGAAACCATTATGACGAAACATACATACAATCTCGCGTTTTTCTTCTTGTTTATTGCTTATGGAGTTGTTATTGTTTAAAATAAAAGAAGTTCGTTCGTTTAATTGTTTTTAACATGGTGGTACTTGAATTGTTAGAGCCTAACACCTCTTTTATTATTATCACGGATTAAAAGAAGGCGTACCGCATATGTGGTAGGATCATTAAAAATAAAATAGAGAAACAGACACAATTGGACGGTAATAAGAAAGAAAGATAAGAAAGACGGCCACGATTAGCATATATAATTGCAAGGGCACAAACAAACCGAGCTAGCTGTCGTAGAGCATAATGAATGGGAAGGAACAGCGACGACGGTGTGTCTTGTCTCTCTCCTTCGGACCCAGGGAAAGACAGGCATCCAGCGTGTCGCACGCGGAAGCCCCTTTTCTCCTTCCTTCCTTCCTTCCGTGAAAACAACCCTACGAAGCATGCGAGAGATGCACGAGAAAGGAGAGATCCAGCCTCGGATATATATTTCAAATCAACGTGCGCGGCTCACACACCGTTCCCTGATTTCGGTGGAATCCCAGAATGAAAATGCAGTGCAGACTAACAAGTTCCGACAAACAAAAAGTATACACTGCACACGTTTACGTTAAATTAAATCCCCGGGAGGAATTTGATGAAACATATATGGTGGAGTGGAGCTCAAACCTTGTTCCTCTTTTCAGAATAGAGTCCTTCTGTTGACTGTTTGGCAGATGGGAAGAAGGAATCCTACTTCCTCTGTGGCGACTCCACGTGGAAAAAGGCCGGAACCCACACGGACAATGGAGAACGGCTGACTTCCGATTCGGCGATTAGCTAATAATAAGCCCGAGCGATTTCAAAGAGGAAGAAGCAGGAGCAAGCAAACTCACGCATGCATCATATATGCTCACTTGCAATCAAGAAGGTTTTTTACTAGCAAGGTCTAAAAATAAATATCGTATCAACACGCTTGTTCCTCGGGGAAATTAAAAGAAAAGATCGAGACCATAAGAGAAATAAATCCTATTTGGAAAATAAGGCATGTGTGCTTGTCACTCGATCGAGATGGAAACAATTGATAGAAGAGATATTCTTCTAAAATAAATTTCATCGATACAGAGAAGGAAGATCAAAAATAAGGAACCACCGAAATTTCGACCACTACTCACATTTTCATATCGAAAGAAAAACCCGAAAAAAATAATAATAGGCGTCCTTTCTTCTCCATTTACCTAGCTATTTATGTGCTCTGCTCCGCTCTGCGAATCCTCGCGTCCATGGACTCCACTATGTTCCGTTCATGCGAATCGCAAACCTGCGTTCGAAACTTGCAACCGAATTTCTTCGACACAGAACCCCATCCAGGTGAACGCCCGCCTACCATCGCCGTCGACCTGTCCATCTTCTCTATCACCTTCTTCATGTTGCAACACTCCCTCTCCAACTCATGCACTCTGCTCCTCATGCTGTCCATGTCCAACTTCAGCACCTGATTGTCACGCACCGCCGTCCGCCACATCCCCCCTCCTTCCCTCCCCACCACTGTCTCGTCCTGGTATCGAGAAAATCGACCCGATTCCGGCTGCTGATCTGCTGCGAGGAGTGTCCCCGCAATGGCGCGGCGGAGCTGCAGCTGCTCGAAGAAGAGCACCTGCACCACGGCTCGTAACGGTAGCCGTTCATTCTGAGCGGCATGGGTGCAGGCCTCCACTGTCAGTTTCTGGCAGTCCATGACGCTGCACACCTTCTCCCTTTCCTGCTCTGAGATACCGGGATGCGCCTGCACAACAGCCCATCATCGATTAGTTCAAAACCAAAGAGCCCGATAACTAACGTGTTTGCAAAGTGATAACGACAAGCAAACCTTCAGATAGACATCGACGGCGCGATAGAGGCCATCGTCGTAGACCCGTGCTTGGTCGGGGAGCGTGAATGCCAGACGGCAGAATTTCTCCGTATGGAGATTGACATCCGACGCAATCTCCGACAAGTACCCATCGATCAACTTGCCAACCATCAGCAATGGACTTGGGGGCGACGGAGATCTACATCCACCTTCACCTTCCTCAACCTCCTCCTCCCTCTCGTTAGAGTTCCTCTCCCGCAAACATTCCAAGAAATACCCCGCCATCCTCTCGACGCAATCAACGTCGTAAAGCGCCTCCACAACGTAGGAATAGCTCGGCATCAGAAGATCGTCGAGCGTCGCCTGTTCCAACTGCAGCCCGATCTTCTTCTCTAGAGCCTCCCTCGCAGCATCGGAAGCCCCAAGTATGTTCACGGTCCTCAGGAGTCCAAATAGAAACCTCGTGTTCGTCGAGGTTGTGCTCTTCTGCACCGGAAGGTTCTCGACCACCGTCTCCAGCAAATCAATCTGAACCGGTTCCGACGGTGGTGGCACCGAATTGCTGCCCTTCCTGCTCGACCTTGACAACCCTGGGATAGACCTTTTGGCATAAGAAATAAGCGAACACTCGATAACATCTGGACTCAAATCTCGCGCCTTCATGGCGGAAATCACCCTCTTGAAAACCGGCAAGCTAAGCGAGGACAAATCTTCCAATATTGAATCACATAACACCGCAGTCGCCGCCACCGAAGACGATCGACTACTGCCAATCCCGTTCCTCCGTCTTCGAACTCTTGTATCAATCCCATTCCAGAGAATCCGACTTGATCCCCTTCCATCCCCTCCGTAGTCCACGGGCAACCCCAACAACGCCCGATGATCCAATGAGGAAGAAGCCGCCATAGACGTAACGGAGTCGACGCACCTCCGCGTGATGCCCAGCTCCTCCGCCATTTCCAGCAACAAACCATCGCAGGACTGGAGCGCCTTCACCGAGTCCTTCGGGCTCCGTAGCACCGTCTGCGAAAGGAAGAGCTCCGTCTTGGACACGAGATTGTCCTCCGAGATGTCATCCGTCATCTCTAGAAACTCCGCCGCACACCTTAGCGGGACGACGTTGGAGGCGGTCAGCTCGATCTTGACGCCGTAACAAAACTTCGCCGTCGCCTCGAACGTCTCCGCTCCCCCAGGGAAATCAGTGAGCGAGATGTGGTGCCGTTCAAATTCACCCTCCTCCTCCTCCTCGATCTCTTCTTTTACTTCCTCCTCTTCTTCTTTCATTTTTTCCTTATCGTTGCTGGTGATGAGGTGGTGGAGCTTGTTGCTCCTATACATGAGTGGAAACTGAAGAGAAGTGGGAAAATTAGGAGGTAGAAGAGGGAAAAGTGGAGAAGGAGGGATGGGAATTTCCCATGACGGACCTTATGGAGGTGAAAGCTCATGTTGCCTACTTCAATCACAACGTCGCTCGGCAATCCAGTGGTGCAGAACCTGCAAGAAGCAAAAAATGAGTCATTCAGCACAGGAAGGGAAGGAGAAGGAGAAGAGAAGAGAAGAAAACGAAGAAGAGCAAGTGTCGGAGGTGTTACCATGCTTGGCCTTTGGAGGGTGATTTCTCGGATTTATCCATTGCCGCCATTTTCGCCGGTGCAGGCTGGGAAGGAAAACAAAAACCTAGCCCCAAATTTTAGGAGACGACGACGACGACAACATCAGAACGAAATAGTGGAGCGGGGAGGAGGAGGCGGAGAAGGAGAGGAGGAACGGCTCCAGACGAGACACGGCGGTTTGCTGGCCGTATTCGGTATTCCTCAAGATTCTTCTTCTTCGATGCGGTTCCTTTTTGTAGAAAAGCCCCCTACGTTTTTAGTATCTCAGCCTTAAAGACATCAATTTATGTGTAGGTCCCCGTATTTTGAAATGATGCGAAATAATGCAGTTGGAAACGCATGTCTCTCACACGTTTTTAATAAAGGGCTAACAAATGGAGTGTTACGATGGGCATTTATATATCGAAAGATGTATATATAATATGTTGGTATCTAATGAAATATGAAAATTAAATCTTTATGGTCAGATCTTTAGTTAAGTTACGTTAACTTAAATTTTTTTTTTTACAGTCAATCGTAATAAATTTAAATCTTTAGTTAAAATTTCGATTTCTGATAAATTAATTTTAGATATTTCTGTACTTTCTTTTAGTTTATTTTTTCTAATAAAATCATTTTTTACTTTATTCTTTACGACATTATAACTTATCCACATTGATATAACTCAACAACATTTGCCTTTTGCATGTAGTCATGTTTTACAACGAAGCATTCTAAACCATAAAAAAATAGTTAAACGAATAAGAATTTTTCTTTTAATTTTAAGAAAAAAGATTCTCTGTAATTTCTCTATTACTTGTTGCTTATTAGAGAACCTGATTATTTAAAAATCCTATTTCTATAAATCTTATGTCTATCAAAATCCACACTTTCATCATTATCCTATTGTCGTTGAACTTATAACCCTACGTATTTCGTTTTCGGCTTGTTCAATCTATGTATCCTTTGAACTCTGAAGCATCTCTTTATTAATTTAATTTAGAATTAATTTCTACCTAATTACTTTTGTCAACTAAAATTATGTTATTAATAAATAACATGCACTTAGATATTTCTGATTAATTTTTCTTAGTTATTTTGTTGAAAAATAAAACAAACAGATATAGAGTTAAAGAAGATCGAATTTAAGATTAGATACATCGCAATAACTGTTTTATTTAAGTCATAAATTTATCGACAATTCACTGTACGTAGCCCAGAAAATTAAACTTCAAAATTATTCTGTGAAGAACGATGAAGACATGGGTCGGACATTTATCACCGAAGAATATATAAATGCTTTGGAAAACTTAATTCCGTAAAATGTGCGGAGAAACGTTTTTTTTAAAATAAAAAAAAAAAAAAGAAAAATGTGCGAAGAGACGTTGGAAAGTTGGTGGAGACGCTCTCGTCCCTCGGGGTCGAGTCGTCGAGACTGATGGGAAAAAAAAAAAAAAAAAAAGGACGACGGATGGTGGCAGGTAATGTTCGTGGTGAAATAAATCAATTTGTTATGGTGTTACCAAAAAATAAAACAATTTGTCATGGTCAGGAGAACCACTTCTTTAGTTGTAATTATATATATTTGCCACCATTCCTTCACACAATTACTCCTCCTCTTCACGAGATAGATCTGATTCCGAGGGCATGCGTCTAATAAAGAGGACTAAAGACTGCAATTACATTTGTCATCGTGATCACATGCGCGCCCACATACCACATATGATCGAATAAAACCTTGCCTTTTGGTACGGGAAACGGCCGAGCCCAACTCCTGCGCTTCTCTTGTTCGTTCCGACACCAGTAACGTGTTGGCATGGGGAGCTTCGGAAGGAAAACCATACTTTACTCACACGCTCCGAATATTCCCGGCTACCTTGCTAGGGATGGAGACCAGCACCGTCGGAATCTGTATGAACAACCTTCCTTATTCATACTTTTCCTTATTATAAGATCGATCGATATATAACAACGGAAGGGGCGCATGTGGAAGAGTAGTTGGACGGGGGTCGACAAGAAGAGCTACCTCGGTACAAGTGGTGGCAATCGCTTCTTTTAAAAGAATAGCAGATAAGAAGAGGCAGGATATTGATGATATATACGATAAATCTCACTGACCCAAGACTTCCCAGATGTTCGTTAAATTAATCAAGATGACCACCTCACCGGCCGTGAGTTCCACTCCACCTCTCCACCCTTGGGTATATGTATATTGGACACGTCTGCGGCAGTCACATGAGAATTTAATGCAGACACAGATGCATCGTTTGAATCATAAACTGGCCGTGAAGTATAAGATTACCTCTACCTGGGAGGCCGGTGGTAGAGGGCAGATGCAAAGTCAAATACAAAAGTCTCTCTCTCTCTTTTTCTTCTTCTTCTTCTTCTGAAACTTGTAGCTACTAGATTCTTGCGGTCTCCGATGCCAACTAAGATCAATGAGTTGACCATTCACACCGAATCTCCAATGATCGAGAATGCCGATCTACTACCTACGTACGTCCTACGATTCGGTAAATCTTCTGTTCAAATTCATAAAAGTGAAGTTTTGTACAATATCAAACGAACGCGCGTGAGGTTCCACCATCATCAAATCTTGGGACTTCATTTTCACAAATGATGCCACAATCCCAACGAACCAATGAAGGAAGAGGAGACCCCCATTCTAAATCCAGCGAGGAGAACATCAATTCATAAATATGTAATTTCGTCGGAAATAAGCTACGTGCGTACAGATCGATGTTCTGCACATTTCTAGGCTGCTTGATTTTGCTATTGATGAATCAGACAAATTGACCAGTCGTAATTTGTGATCAGAAAGAACTAGCCAATCAATCGTTAGTTATTAAGGTCATAATTAAGACTTATTAAGAATGCTGTTGTGGGCCTCGTTGACGACTGTGGAGGAATTAATTAAACAGACCCAAGTTGCGGAGCTAAAAAATCCATCCGAGATATGCTGCCGTTGGATCTGAATGCACTGGGGGGGGGGGAAATCGAAAAGAAAAGAAGAAGAATATGATCGGGGACATATGAACCAAAGTAGATCACATGGTTTGCAGATATATGTACGCTGGAGACAATATGCATTGAGACCAAGATTTAAGCAAGAAAAAATTAATCAGAAAACGAGAGAACGAACAGGCGAACAGCCTCTTTACGGGCACGCAGAAAAGGGAAGGGACTTCCGGCGATGGCGGGAGATGCGGCAACGGGAGAACAACTCGCTGAAGACGCACGCAGGTTGCAGAGAACGAGAAGGGAGGTCCGAGCTCCTCCCCTGCGTTGAAATTTTAAGATCTTTAAATGGAATTATATCAATACTTATTGAATTTACCATGATGAAATCTACACTGCATTGATTTTCAAGTAGTTTTCTTTGGATTTTTGCAAAATCATGATTTGACATAACGTCTGACAGATTGAGACAAAAATCGGTACGTAGATTTCAAATTCATGTTTGGACGGTAAGAAAATCCAAGATCTTGGGAGGCGGCAAACCATAAAAAATGAAGACGATACTGTTTTTGAAATTTTTTAGAGAGGGAAGACCATTGATTCCCAATGCCTGAAGTCGATCATTTTGGCTCGACCCACGGGTACGTATGCTCGTGACCCCTTCATACATATCCATCCACCTTGAGCTAGCTCTTGGTGAATGACAATCCAAGAGTTCCCAGGATGTAAATGACCAAATTAAGAAAGCACACCTTCTTCTCTAACAATCAATCAATTAATTAATTACAGAAAGCACACCTTCTCTCTGCTGGCGCATGCATGCATGCATGCAAGTTCAGTGTATAAATATATTTCCTATTTACAAGGAAGAATGGGCAGCATATTCGATGGAATGTAGCTCAATATAAATACCAGCAGCATCGACACACACACACTTTAAGAGCCGGCCGCATCATGACGACGAGAACCAGAGTGATCCTTACCTTCCTCCTCATGCTTCTCAGCCTGCTGCTTGCCCTCCACCACTGTACGTACGTATAAACTACAACTACACTGCTACCACCGCGCGTGGCCTTGCATACATGCATATGTTTCAATTCCCCACAGAAGAAGCTTGCTAATTGATTCTTAATTTGGTCGTCGCGTGATATATATATATATATATATGCAGGTAGCGGCCTAGTGGACGATCCATCATCGTTAGCGGGTGAAGATGGTTCCAGTACTCAGAGTGCCGAGGACGGCACACCGTTGATACAAAGCTGCGAAAGGAGGAGACCGTGCTTCTTCTTCTGCTACTGTTGCTACCCAACTACCAAGTGCTACATGAGAGAAGCGAAGTGCAGGCGAAGCTGCCGGAGCGCCTGATCGAGCGAGCCAGCGGTGTACGTCTTTATTTATTTAATTTATCTTGTGGCGTGCGGACCAGATCCAATGCATCGATGTTGCAGTATCTAATAAATCAGACCGTGCATGCATCCTCCCCTCTTAATTTATGACCCAATCCATCTACCTTTCCATCCTCTTATCTCGTCGATCACACACACACACACACACACACGGGGACACGAATCGCGCTCGTAGCCCCGCCCACGTACCGACAGCGTACCCCACGCCACCACCACTTCGTCATCATCGCTTGGGTGGTGGGCCATCCTTTTAATATTTTGTTAGAATCGCTCTAATGATCGATAACATGCATTTGTTTTGTATATCTTGAAGTTAATCCATTGTGTATTTATTTTCGCCTCTCGCAGTCACGGATTGAGTGTCTTCTTAATTTATTCCTCGGTTTGCTGCTGCGTAAAATCAAGATCACGCATGTTCCAAAAACTCAAGCTGTGTCACGGTTTAATTAAGAGGTATCTAATGGTATTCTAATTTCCAATAAGCCTATACATGAATACTCTCGATCAAAGTCTACAGTTTTATTTGAGTTCTAACTCATTTAATTGGCACGAAATCTAACAAATCTTATTTAGTTTTTTTCTTCTTCTTCTTTGTCGGCGGGGCATGTGAATTTAGATAAACTGATTGGACGCGCGTACGTATTCAGTGATTTAAATACTTTATCCGTTAAAGAAAATTCTAAACTTTCAAATATTAAAGAAATACCGATTCATTAATTAAAAATTTTAGTACACACATTTATATATATACATGTTTTGCTTGAAAAGAGAAAGAAAAAAAAACTAAATTATATATCATCCACACATATCACATCTCATGGTGTAGATCCAACGATCTACTTGAATTGGACGTACTGTCCCTAATATTTCAAATATTCTACCCAAAAGGATTATCAAAAAGGGACAGACGGGATTATATATGTGATGGAATGGTTTCACTTCCTTCCATCGTCCGACTTCACGGCACGCGCTCACTCTTCGTTCATCATCTTCCACCGTGTCTCTCGCTACGTACTCAATTCCACGGCCGTCGGCTTATCTCACGGGGAGGAGAACGCGTCCGTGTCATCCTCCTCGGACCACTGGCGAGGCCCACCACCGGCGTCGGCGCGGCGGGCCAGGAAGAGGAGACGTGACTGGACGGCGTCCACGATCTGCTGGGTCTGCTTCCTGTTCCGGATGCGCCGTAGGACGGCGTCCTTGTCCATCGTCCTCCCACCCCATTCGCCGCCGGTCTTGAGCTGCAGACAGCTCGTCACGGGTTCCTCCACCTCAGGAGGCCCCTTGGCGGGGGCGGCAGTGGCGGTGGGAGGGTTGTTGGAGATGAAAAACGACATGATCGATGGCTGGGGATTAGGACGAGGGCGAGGAAACGCAAATGCAGTGGTGTGGTTGAAATATCGAATGAAGGTAGGGGGATGCGAGTGTCTTTATTTATATATTCATTCATTCATTCATTTATTTATTTATAGAGGTGTGGGAATTGTTGGACAAAACCATGGGTTCTTATTTTCGCACTCCCACCGTTTCTAGCTTCTCCTTTCCTCCTATCGGTCGTTGGCGTGGGCCGAAGCGTACGACGCCTTTTGCAGGTCCCCGTTGCCCAAGGAAAGGAGAAGCCGTAACGATCGAATTTACGATGGTTAATATGCAAATTAAATTACATAAAGCACTGCATGCAGTCTGATCTGCCCGGATTTCGTTCGTATTTCTTGTTCTCGGCCGGCCTCGAAGAAAAGTCCAGATTAAAGAGGCGCGTACAGCCCATTTGGAGCTAACATAACACCACTCAACACAACACAACACCCATTGTATTGGAAAACATGGGAAGATATAATATATGTATGTGGTATTTAATAATTACCCACAGGTTATCCAAGGCCGTGGCCCGCGGTACACGGAAAAACCGGACCACGAACATGTGTACCAAGAAATTGAAAAAAATCTACCTATTTTTTTGGCAAAGACAAAACAAATATCTACCCATCATTCATGCCCCAGTGAAGGATGAATGGAATCTACCGGCGTGACCTGCTGCTTGTGGGTGTCACGGCACCACCAACTACTAGTCGGGAATAGGATTCTTCTCTCTTTCGGATCCCCCCGCCCAGTCTTTTACTACCACCACATGGGGGATGGACTCCAGTTCTCGGAGCAAAGGCGCTTGCTTTCAGGCCATTGCAGGTAACGTAAAACAAAAAGAAAAGGCGTCTACAGGTAACGTAGAACAAAAAGAAAAGGCGTCGTCCCGTGACCACAATCATCTGTACGACATCCAGAGCAGACGATGCCCGCGCCCATTCTGATACTGAAGGGGGGCTGTTGCAGGTCACCAAATTTACCATGTTTACCCCGCCCACGGCCGCTCAACCGTCAGCCCCGCCACCACAATCCCTCCGTCACCCTCACCCAACCTTCCAGATCATCACACACCCGTCCAGACTCCCACTGTACACCGCGCACCTGCCACCTTCCTCCGCCTCGTAGTCCCTGCAGTCAAATTCCACCGCCAAGCACTTCACCGGCGCCAGGTGCCCGCTCAGCACCGACAAGCGCGAGTGCATGCCGTCTCTCCCCTTCCTCCAAACACAGATGGTCTTGTCGCTCGATCCGCTCACCACCAACGGCCCCGCCGTCGCCAGACATAACACGGCCAGCCTGTGGCCTCTAAGCACCCCGCCGTGCGACAGGTTATTCTCCACCTCCCAGAAGTTCACCCCTCCGTCCGACGACCCGCAGTAGAGAACACAACCAGCTGCTGCTGCAGAATTATTCATCACCGCCAATGACGTCACCGCGCTATCTTGCTTCAGCAACGTGTCCACGTACGAGTGTTCCGTGGCCTTCCGGGTAGTTTCCCGACGCCAGACTTTGACCGTCCCGTCGGCGGAACCGGAGAACAGGAAGCCGCCATAGCCGGTGGCCAAGGAGTTGACGGCATCATTGTGGGCGTCGAGGGAGTCCAAGCAACTGAAATCGGACACGCTCCACGCCTTGACGGTCCGGTCCCACGACCCGGAGTAGAGCACCTTCTCGTCCTCGCTTAGAGCAAGGCAGGACACGGCGTCGAAGTGCCTGAGCCAGAGGACACTCCGGTGTCGGCGAACCTCGACGTAGTTGCTGGGGATGAATGAACTCGTAACGCAGTGCTTCAACCTGGGCAAAGTGGCCACGCGCTTGTGGATGGTTGGATCGCTGGTGGACGCTCGCCACACCCGAATCTTGCCGTCCCGGTGGGCGGTGAAGACGCGACGGTGAGCAGTGACGACGATGGCTTTGACGAACCCAGAGGAGGACCTGAAGACGGAATCGTCGTCCCGTTCCCTCCACACCCGGACGTTCTTGCCCTCCGACCCGGCGTAAAGCAGACCCCCGGACGTGGCGAGAGAATATACGTTTCCTTCCTCCGTGAAAAGCCGGGACGTCGTCGACGATGCTGGTAATTGCGACGCCGGTGACATGATGACGCCTCTCGGTGAAGTACCGCCGGTGGGAGAGGCATACAACTTTTTTGGTATGTATATAGCTAGCGCTGCCACTTGCTTGATTTTCGTCTTGAAGATGAAGTGAATGAATATGGAAGACAATCCTCTCAGATATATATACATATTGTGTCGTGGGAAATGGATTGGAAATCGGTTCTTCGACATGGTCGCACTGCATTTAATGGTACGTCGATACGTATACGGCGAGAATCACCGACGTTTTTGTTTTTGTCGATGGTGGCTGCAGCTTTGACTTTACCTCTTGTCGATTGACTAATCATCGCTTAATTAATGCACTCAAGAATCAAATATAATATCCACGACACGGTAATCTCGCATGACTCTTTCAAATTTATCTGCAAATCTGAAGTCCCATGTAATGTCAGAATCATTTTTGGCTTCTCCTTCGAAATAAATTTCTTTTTAAATCTTATCTTAGCAAAAAAGGTTGAAATTATAGTCACTCTCTTTGTAAGAGACCCCACAATATTTGTTTGTTAATTGTGACGTTGCTTTTAACATTTAATTTTTCTTTTTCTTATCGACAATAGACAATTTTTCGGTGACGATTTTCCGATCAATTCTCCGTCACTCTCTTTTACTTTCAAGTTCTCTGTTCTCTACCTTTCTAAAATTGCTTGATATACTATGCTTTTTTTCTTCTACTGGAAATTTGGCTGCAGCCAATGAGCCGGCACCAGCTCATTTGCCTTCCATCGGATGACCAGAACTCTGTTAGACCTTTCGCAGATGCTGTCGGTCGTTTTCATACTGAAGTGAGAGATTTGACTACAAACGTGAATTTAAGAATTCGAATTTTTGTTAATAATATGATAATAATAAATTTGTTGTCACAATTAGCATACCCCTTCAGGTATCGGTACATCCATTGTTATTGGCTTTTAATTAATGTTTAATCCTACTTTGCAACAAAAAAAAAACTCAAGAACTTTATTCACGTTATCGTCTTTTCTCCCCATGGAAATGTATTTCATCTTTTCTCAGTCTCACAAGTTAATCGACAACTACCACACGATGTCAAAAATATCTCCCTTTTGATATTATAAGCTAGTAATGCGCAAGGAATTGATGGGAACTGGAAGGCTTGGAAAGAATAATTAAAGTTACAAAGTTAATTACAGGATCGATTTTAATCCGTGGTATCGATCATCATCAGTGCAGAGAGACGGCGCTCGATACAGTCCTCTGCGAGAATCTCATGGAGTGGCTTCCCTTCGGCGCGGGTGAGGACGAGCCCAAGCCCCCGTCCATGGTGGCGGGGCTGCTTTCGTCGCCTTCCAGTATCCTGAGCACCTGCAACAAATGCAGCGAGCTTAATTTATCAATACTTAATAGATGGAATGGTCTGCCGTCCTTTATGGCGGGCAACAAGCGTACTACCTTCGACATGCTGGGCCTGGACGCTGGGTCTCGTCTGAGGCAGAGCGACGCCGCGCGTGCCGTCGCGTTCACCTGTCCGCCGAAGAATTGGACTTCCTCCCTGTCAAGCCGTGGGTCCAGCAGGTGGTGGACCGCGGTGATCACCGGGCGAGCCCAGTCCACGAGAAGCTGTTGCCCCTTGGGCCTCGACAGGTCCATGGCCTTCCTGCCCGTCAGCAGCTCCAACAGAACCACCCCGAAGGCATACACGTCGGCCTTCTCCGTCCCCCCACCCGTCTCTATCAGCTCCGGCGCCAGATACCCGAAGGTGCGCGCCTCTCCGCCGCTTCGCCAGTCGGCCAGCCCAAAGTCGGCTACCTGCGTGCGGTCGATCATGTCACGAAGATGCATGCTGAACCAATCCATCAAATTAAATATAATTGGACCTACGGTTGTCATTGCATATGTTACCAGAGGTTCGAAATCATGGGTGAGAAGTATGTTGTTGGGTCTGACGTCCCTGTGGACGAACCCCACCCTGCAATCCTCGTGAAGGTAGCGCAGTCCTCTCGCCGCGCCAGCTGCGATCCTCGCCCTTGCCCGCCAGTCCACAGCTTCTCTGTTCCGCCCTGCTCATCCAACTTCGATTAATTACTCTTTTACACTTGCTTGTAAATCAATTCCTCCCCCCAAGATCTACATATTAATTAATTAACTACTTAGAACACACCATGCAAATGAGAGTCTAACGATCCATTGCATATGTACTCGTACACCAAAATCCTGGTCCCTCCTTCCAGGCAGAACCCGATCAGAAGCACCACGTTCCTGTGCTGTGCTCTGCTGAGCACCTCTGCCTCCGCCATGAAGTCTCTGTTATCAACCGTACCTGCCCTCCACCCCTCCGCATACTTGAACCTCTTCACGGCCACCACCTGCCCATCCCTCAGTACTCCTCTGTGGACCCATCCGTGCCCACCCTCGGCCACGAAGTTGTCCTCGGAGAACCCGTTGGTCGCGTCTTCCAGTTCCTCGTAGCTGAACCATCTGGGTGGTTTGCCGAAGACCGGGGTCTTGTGCCGGCACATGGAGCACAAAGGCGGTGGGGTGGAGGGTGACGTCCTGCAGACTGATGCATTAATGTCTCTAGCTTCTTTGCTGCTTCTGAGACCGAGAAGCCGATTCCTGTCAAACTCTGCGAATCTCTCCTGCAAGGTCCGGTTGTCGGCATCTTTGGAAGCCTTCCAGCCGTCGTCCAGGACTGGGACGTCGTCGTCGTCGTCGTCGTCGTTGTCGTCGACGTCGACATGCTTCTGTTCCGTGGTGCAGGGACTAGAGGATTTTTGGTGACGTGAGGTCAATTTGGTCTTGCACAACTTGTCGAAGAGAGGATTCGGCTCGCAGAAGGTGAAGGGAGAAGCGTCGGCGCTGGAGCTCGAGGACGAATGATCTCGACATTCTCGGACGATGGATGGCTTGAAGTAGTCCGCGTCGGCGTCGGGTTGGTGGTGCCGGTCTTGGTCCTGCGGTCGTCCCTCGGGGCTGCCGATCGGAGTGGAGTGTTTGGGGCGGGGCTCGTGGTTGGATGATGAAGCGGGGATCACGGGAGGCTCCGCGGGCTTGGGCTGCATGATGCCGAGGTTGAGGCGGAGGACTTTGGCGTGGCTGCGCTTCATCAGCACGATGTTGCAGTGAAGCTCTTCCATGCAGTGCCTGGCTTGCTGCTTCAGCAGCCTGTTTCAAACAAACGTACGAGGAAGAGAAACTAATCGAGTTGGATTTTAATTTTCCATATTCATCATATTCATGGAAAAATAAAAACTACTGTGAATGCATGCACCTCTTCTGTACGCCTGTGCAGTGTGGCCGTGGAGTGACAGCCCCTTACCATGTGGTGGCGGTTCCCGTCTTATTAATTAATAAAGTAATTGTGGTCTAACAAGCACGGAGGCATCCGCACAAGTATATCCGACCACGTCCGCCACACATGCTGCCCTGCCCGCCCCGGCTCGACAACACCAAGCCCGGCTTTTTTGTTTTCTTCTTTTCGAAGACCCCCAACCAAGCCGGGCCTTTTCTTTCTCCAACCCAATGCTTATCCAGCGTTGTACAGTGGTACACACACACACACGCTACCTTGTTAACCTATATTTATTTATTGATGATACTGCAATCTTAGGTGAGAGAAGCTATGATCTGATCTCGGCTGGTGACTGCCTATATATCATGTGCGTGAGCGTGATCTACGTTGAATTTATTTCCAAGCTTGTCAAATCTTATTATTGCTCATTACTTAATGTCAATCTAACCATCGATCATTGACGACTGGTTAGTGTTTTTTTTTTTTTCTTTTTCTGGAAGCAACAGCATTTGAATTTCTGATCGATGATTCTCAAAGTAAAGAGACGTTACTACACCATTGGCTGCTGCTGCCGTTAATAAAACATTAACCATGACGTTTACTTCTTTTTATATGGTAGATGATATTAGGCTTGTAGATTTTATAAGAAAATGAAGGTGAATTGCGCAGGACGAACAAGGAAAGAGGTGGGATTAGAATTAATTACTTGTCAAGCACAACCCAGTTGGCCCCAACGCTCTTCGACTCCGCCGCCACCGCCCCGCAGCTCGCCGGGGATCCGTCCGCCGACATCAACACCTTAATTCTCATGTTCACCTGCACACCGAAATCTAGCGCACGGTTCATTCCAATGTATGTACGCACCTACAAGGTACCTACAACTCTTAATGCGGCAAAATTCTGTACCTCGTTCTGCTCACCGGGGCCGTGGAACTGGAGTGCCATCTGAGAGCAAGAGGCCGAGAACTCGCACCTCCGATGGTCGTCCCTGAATTTCTGAGTTCGGTTGCTCCCACAGTCCCCGGTGAACTTTGGGAAACCCCACAGCCTCCACAGCCGGCCTTGCAAGATTGGGATGGATGATAATTTTCAGAAAAAGGAAGAGGATAGATATGGAATGGAATGTGGCAAGAGCGGAGAGAAAGAAAGAGATAGGGCGATCAGAGGAGATGAGATAACCTTTGGCCTGAGGTTGGACGACGGCGAGGAGAATGACGAAGTCACCGGGGCGGACGATATGGGTGAGAGCCCATTGCAGAGCAGATTTGGATATTTCCTTCTCCGCCTTGACCGCCACGACCACTGCGTTCTCAGAAGGCAAATCCGGCTGATCGGTTCCTGGCAGCACCATCTTGTTCTCCGGCGGAATTCAGTTGGCGAGTGCTTCGCTACCTCTCCTCCCACACCTTCCACTTTCCAGTCTCCTGTGCCCTCAAACCAATCAAATGTTCAAGCCACAGGGACCTATTGAACCGATTTATTTATTCTTCTCTTTTATAATAGTATTTATTAGTTTTACGGAAGCTTTCTTCTGGTTCCGGTAAATCGAACGCCATCCCACTCACGTATGTGGTAAGTAGAGCACATTAATGTGTCGTGTCCTTGTACTTACAACGTAGGCTGCAAAATCAATACGTGTGTGGTTACTGTCAAGTATTGACGGTAATAACAATAACTAGGGCCAGAAAAAATGATGTCGCAGTTGAGTGATGATCATTGCCATGTTATACACATATTATTTACCTTTTCAAGTGACGTCGTATGCTTACCAGTGCGCCTGTAGGAACACAAAGACATGTGAGCGACAGCGATCTGCTCTTTTATCCTTCAACAAGCACAGAAAAAGTAGCTTGGGTTCGTAACTCCTGGTGATCACTTCTCCTAAATCATCTGTTTGTAGTTAACGTGACCTTCATTGATCGGCAATAAGCAAGCAAGCCACCAACCAAACCAGGTTGACGGGCCCCGTGCGCAAGCAAAGTTGGTTGATCTCGTGAAAAAGAAGAAATAGGCACCAATTAAGGCCCATCCCAAGGGCGGCGACAGCGGCCTACTGCTGCACTGATATATCCTCGCGGGCAACGAGACAAGAGGGTTCACTGGCTGTATACAGTGGGGGTAGACGCAAGCCCAGATCTGAAACTTGGAATCTAAACGATGGGACCGGGGGACCACAACCCAAGCTGAAATAGTGCATCACGGGCCCACTGCCACCAGCCCACGAACAGCAATACTCGGCCCAATAATTAATTTTGATGAATATGTCGCATGGCCGAAGAAGATTATATGTCAAGAATGCGACAACCGTGCTTGGGATCGATAGGAGGGTGAAGATGTGATTGACCAGTACCTAACGGAAACCTTCCCTTTTTTCCTTTTTCTTTTCTTTTATCTTTTATGGTGGTAGGCATTCTTTGTTTGGATTAACTTTAAATTTTCGTCTGTCACTCTACTATTATAATACAGATAACAGCTTCTGTTCAACTCAATGATAATATAAAAAAGAAATGAGGTGCTTTTAATGAACTCCACTGCCGCAATAGTATCCATCCATGCAGAATTCAGAAGTTGACAGCCGGTTTAATTGTTGCGGGTCATTACTGCAGTAGATCTGGTAGCTGTGGAATATCTAACCCAATGTAGCGACCGACTACAACGTACCAGCCACCCCTTCAAAGCCAGGGAAAATATTAAGATACCGTTCTTGGTGCTAACCCACACTTCCTAAGACACAAGAGAAATCCATAAAATTTTCTTAACGAACGTGTGATTAAAAATTCTTTTTCTTTCACATTTTACTCTTTTGTTGAAAATTTTGAATAATCAACTAATACTTATTAGTATCCTTTAAAGTTTGAATCTCAAAAAAATGAAAATAAAAAAACACTAACATTATCAGAAAAAAAATGCTCAAAGAAAGGGTTCCTGCAGGCAAAGGTGTTGAACAAGTGCACGACCGTTAGGAACATAGTAATCAATTAGCCCACCATGGTGATATCAAACCGGTTAGTCATGTATGTCCCTCGGCGTCGAAGGATTAGATCATAAAGGCATATCGATTCCTCCATCCTCGTCATGTATTAATCTCGTATTCACACATTAAGCACACAACCGCTCTCACCTTATTTTGGCATCCACATCCCTATTTGCCAGAAAAATGGCAAAAGACGAACAGCAGCTACTTCTATTTCCCTAATAACCAATCTGCTCTTACAACGAAGAAAGCCGTTCTCTAGCCATCATTAACCAAGCTGTACCGAACTTGCTCTTGAGAGCTCAACAAGATGCTTTTTATGGCCCAACCACACCTTTGCATGTCCTCGAGCAAAAGTTCGCCGCCCTCGTTCAAAAGGGCTTTCGACGATTGTACATGCTTGAACCAGTGGTACGTCAAAGAGCTTTCACTCTCATTCGCATCAGAAACGCAGTCCCATCTGGTTCTAACAAGAGCAAGTGAGTTGCGGATACGACAAGCCTGTGCGAAGATAGCCGAGATGTGAGTTGATATTTCACTGAAAATAGAAGACGACAAATTCTCTCTAACTGTCCATGTTTCACCTGCAGCAAACCTCTAATGATATCCAATGTTCCCGCACTTTCACGTAAACATAGAAGAAGTCCTAGCTGAAATCCACCATGTTTGAAAATTGGAATGTCCCATCAATAAGTGCTGTAAGTCAAATAAGAATGTGAAAAACCAGTTCTGCTACTCACTTTTCTTCTAGCAAAACCACTGCATGACATTTCAAGGCATATGAAGTATTTTTCTTCATTGTTCAAACTCTGCAGTGTCAACCTTGTGATAGTTGGTAGTGAAACATTGGACTTGATGCACCCTATCCGGATTGGTGTCACCGGACTGCCTGATACAAGCGTCACCAATCACCTGCATACTCAGTCACTAGTGCTTTTTCAAAATTCAAGTAAACTAGATGATAGCTCAGTCTCGGGGAATACAACTCCAACTTACCTTTAACCGATATGAAACCAATATGTTCTTTGCTGCTAACTTCTGCTGGTGATGGAACATAGCCAGATCGAATCCACATGTCTATTATTATTTCTAACCTATCCTGACCATAACAAAATGGTAATAAAATGCTGAAATACAAGAATTAAAATACTTGGGTCCTTTCTATACTTTATAACAAATAATAATGTAAAAAAGGGAAAGTCACCTCTGCACACCTTAATAAATGAAATAAAGGTATAAATGGGAGATGCCACCAATGGTTCCCGCTTCATTGAAGTTCAGTTCTCCAAGTAAAAGGAACGAAAAGAAAAAAGAAAGAAGAAAGAAAAACATGTAGAAAAATTGAACGAACACAATCAAGATAAAACAGTCATACATGCTGACCAAGTATTATAAACTGTAAAAGGTCCAGAAAACAATGTAATGTAGGGACAAGTAATGGACAATAAAACCCGTGAAAAAGGAACAAACAGGACACCAAGAATGATGATTACCTTTGTCAGTGTGTGCAGATGGACATGCTTGAGCCCTTGGTAGATTGCGAACAAGTCCAGAGACGCAAAAAATGGATATGTTACAACAGGAAGCCATGATTGCATCCTTTATCATTCACAAAAATTTGTACAAAAGCATATTAGTCCTACCAAATGATTTGCAATATTGTGAAGAAGTAGAACTTTATATTCATAACTCTTGCCAATTCAAGGATACAGAAAGAATGCACTTTCTTAAACTATTTTAACCGTAATGCATTCTTGTTTTCTGAAGTTAAAAGAAGCTTCAAGCCTTGAATACTCTTGGACCGAGGCATCGCCCAGTAGTCCAACTTAATTAAAGAGGCAAAAAGCAATCAACAGAACCAAAAATTCAGTAAGTTTCAAATTTTAAAGTGTTGGACATACTTAAACAATTAAGTGTTTATTAGGCTTAATTAGGCCTATATAAGTTTGATTATTTTATGCCTATGTTTGAGCTAAATGTAGGAGCTAACTTAAATGGTAAGAGCTAAATATCATGGTAGTTGATAAGTTCAAAGTCAAAAGTCAAAGGAAAGTATTTTGCACATTGAGATGAACTGCACTCTTCTCACATTGACAAAATATAGTCTCTTTTAGGTCTTATTACACTGAAGTTCAAGAATCAGTGTTCAGAAGAGCATGGATAAAAAATGGAGAACACACGTGCACGCACATGTGCCTAGCCTAGTAAAGCATGGACTTAGGCTCAAGAGTTAAGAAATGGTCTCCAACCTCTGATTCCTTCTATACAAAATGACACTAACCAATTGTTGTTTGGAACCTTGTTTAATGGGTCAACGACATGCTTGATGGTCTCTCCTAATCCACTCCCAACTTTATGGAGAAAGACATAGCCTAATGGAGTGATGTCATGAATAAAGTGAATATTAAATGGGGGAGTGGATGATTAGGGCTGCCTATTTAAAGAGGGATCGGCTTCTGTGAGGAAGCACACTCTACAGTAGATACTCTCTCTTTGTTTCCTTCCCCTCCACAGTTGTCATTCCATGCTCTCCAGTGCTGCAATGTTGCTCTTCCTACCAGCAACTACTCTCCTCTGGTTTCCTTCTCTCCAGTTTCATTCACCGCACTCCAGTGTTGCAATATCACTCTTCCTAAAACAACATTTGTGGTCACCAAAGAAGGAAGGCAACTGAGGTGAGATCCAAGTGTAGACAAGTCTCAGTATGTGATGAACAAAATCCAATCATTTTATTGTAGGACAAAAGTGTATACTTGTTCGCACTGATAGCAAGACATTGATTAGTATGCCTGTCACCAAAGAAGGAAGGCAACTGAGGTGAGATCCAAGTGTAGACAAGTCTCAGTATGTGATGAACAAAATCCAATCATTTTATTGTAAGACAAAAGTGTATACTTGTTCGCACTGATAGCAAGACATTGATTAGTATGCCTTACAAGGAAACTCAATCAGATAAGATTCTAACTATTGTACTATTGTCTTGGTTTCTACATTGAGTGAATGTTGATTTCTCTAAGGTGTGTCCTACAAAGACAGTTCGATCAAATAAGATTCTACAATTCTTCTATTGTTTTGATTTCTGAATCAATTTGTTTTGATGGCTATTCCTAGATCTATGGTTTGATCAATATCGACATATTACTTATGGTTGCATATTATATTTTTATGCATGTAGTTCTCCAACTATTTCCAACATTCTTATTAAAATCATTCTAGTTTAAAATGTCAACGATTTCTATCTAACCCTATGTTGACATGCTTGGAATGCCAAAAAAGCTTTCTACCCTCATTTTAAACATTGATAACAATAGATGAAGAATTGGTTGACCATCTTGGGATTACTTGTGAGTGAGCCTTGCTATGTGCTCTACCCAATATTATCATTTTATCTGGGAAAAAAGGTTTGGCAGCATTCATATTGATAGCAATGACTAATTCCTCTAAGACATGTCCCACAGTGTAACTCGAGCAAATAACACTCTAACTGTTCTTTCTTGATGATTTCCAACATGTGTACTTTTCATTAACATTGGCATGTTGTTCATAATTGCATATTTTATATTTAGGCATGTAGTTCCATATTTATTTTCAACAAAAGGTGATGAAAAAAATTTCCATAATTTTTTAGATACAATGTCTCATCTAAAAAAAATTGTTTAAGTTTGCACTTTTAGACATTACTTCAATGTCCCAGATAAGGAAATAATGAATCAAACAAAGAACCCTAATAATCTTGATTTAATAAAACTGTGATCAAGCATTCAATCAAATTCTAGGAAAGAAATTACCTTTTGTTATTTCCACAGAGCATATTCAACAACGCAGCAAGCAAAAGGCCTAGGTTGTCAAAACAAACCGTTTGGAACTGGAGAAATATTTAAACATTATTAACACAGACTGGCAAATAAATAATGCAAAAGATAGGATAAACCTGAGCTTTTGCAGACACTTCACCAAGATTATCGGCTAATGCAAAGCTCCTGTGAATAGCAGACTGTAAAGAGACTAAGAGAATTGCTACATCATTATCTAAAATGTTTAAGATATTTATTATCATGATTTTGTTGCATATTTATCAACAACAAAAAATACATTATTTTAATGATTATAAACGTACCCCAGTGGCCAAGTATGCAGCAAGACTTATCGACCTGCCAATGTTAGCTATGGTTGCAAGAAGCAAAAAATGCTTCGGGAAAGCAGGAGTCAGCAACTCAACTCCAATGCTTAAGCTAAACAAAACGGATGTCGAGAATCTAACCCTCTGTACCCAAAAAAAAGAGATCCATGCCTCAGTCCAATAGCCGAAAGAAGAAATTTCAATTCCAAAACCAAAGAAACAGAGACTGAACATACCTTGAGATTTGTATCAAAGCCCAATCCAATGCTTGCAGTGTAAATACACCTGCTGAGCCGTCCAAGACCGCTCTTCAACATCCAATTGAAAGCAGCAGAGGAAGGAAGTGATTGTGTGGACCCAATCCCAATTGCCCGAAACATCGTCTGCCAATCGAGACGAAGATGTCCGAAATCCAATCCACAAATTGCAGAGAAGGAGATTTACTAAGAATGACACCTTTGAACGGAAAGAAAACAGAACAACATCTTTAGATACTCAAAATTCTGCATACCTGCGTGGCAAGAACTTGAAGCGCGGAGCTGAAGACCTGGTGCAGTAGTTTCCACCTGAGGTACTCCATATAGTTCGCGTGCACATGCTGCGGAACGAACATGCCCCGGACGAAACGAACGGCCCCATCTCTGGACCACCAGCAAGGGCCGTCCGAATCCTTCTCGAAGCTGACAAGACGGATCCTAGAGCCGTCCCAGACGTACCGAGCAGCCCTTTCCCCAGGAAAACTGTTGTTCCGGATGACGACCGGAAGGAGGACGGGGGCGTCGTCGTCGGGGTTGTGTTCGACGTTGGCTTTGATTTTAGGCCTTCTCTGGGGATGGGGGAATGGTGCTGGTGGTTTCCATGGATTGAGGTGGAAGTGGCGCGTCTGGGGCGCCGAGAGCATCGCAAGGATTGAGGTCGTCGGAAGCCCTAGAGATCACGTTGCCCGTTTACCGCCAAGTCTTTTAAATCTTCTTGATTTTATTTTATTTATGTCATACCATCCCGAAACGTGAGAAATATTTTATTACGTAACTTCTAACTTTTGAGCCAAATACATCGAATTTTTAAATATATTAATTTAAAATCCTTAAATGATTAGTATTGTATTTAAAATAAAAATATCTATTTGTTTTACGAACATGATGGTAAGATTTGAAAGAAGAGTTCTTACTTTGTGGAAAAAACATAAAATTCATAGATATTACCTGTGGATATTTGATTGACTCAAAGGATTTTGACATTTGATTTTTTTTTTTTTCAAATATTAAGTTGTCTCCGGTCGTATTATTACTTAAAAAACCTTTCCTTTTCTCGACAGTAAAAGGTCAGAATATTTTGCTTTAATCAGAAGGGACGGGAGATGGCAAAAAAATCTCCCCCAAGTGTGGATGAGGATTCTAGAATATAGGTTAGAATAATTAATTGATTTATCGTTACTTATAAAACGGTTGTTACACCATGTTCGAGCCTTTTCTTTTTCAATTTTTTAATTAAATTTAGCTGCTACGTACGTACCAATCCTTTACAGTTTGGATTATGGTACGGACTGCTGCTATTTGTTGTTGGATCTAGTTGCCATTTTTTGAAGAATAAATAAATGTAATTTTTCTATAAATTTTTGTTCAAATTTTTCGGATAATTAATAAAGTTTTTCCCTGTTATTGTAATATTAAAAAGTGGATATAAGATCCATTAAACTTATACAGAGAATTGAAATGAGTTCCATATATTCGGGTTGGATCACATCGTAAGCGTTGGGCATTCGGCATTGGATTTGACAAAATTATATTTACTTAAATACCCATAAACAATGAGGACGACCCGTACGCCCTTCAAATCCCCGCATTAATTAATTTGTCAAAAAATCACGTCTTAATTTTCTGTCATCGTTATTAGTAAATATTTATTGTAAATTCTGCTATTTAGATCACGGGACTTTAATTATAAAATTTAATTAATTTTAGGTAAATTAAAGAATACTTAAATAAGGTCCTCCGACACCTCTCGCACTGGGTGCATCTGCTTCTGACATTGCAGTACTCCGTCCCCTCTCGGCCTCCGCCGCGTTTTTCCACCTTCATCTCCGGCTCCCCCATCTCCGTCGCCGTGCCCCTCACCCACGCGACCACGTTCGCCATCTCCGTCGGCGAAGGCACACGGGCCGCCGGAACCTTGCTGATCGTAGCGGGGGTGTGGATGGTTGGAATCTGTTTCGGCGGTCACAAGTCCTCCTGGATTTCTTCTTCATCTTCTCTTCGAAAAATTATTCCAATATCGACTCATTGGATCACATGGTTTGACATTGTTTTCAACAATATTTTTTATTTGTGAAACCGACCCCTTGAAGAATTTGTTTAGCTTCGATTAGATATTTATGGTCATATTTGGTTGGACTCAAAGAAAAAGACAGAGAGATATAGATTTTTTTTTGTCTATTTTTCCGCCCCCGCCATTTATCTTCCCTTTCAATGTAAATGGCCTCTGCTCTTTTTGGTCATCTTTCAGTAATGGTACCTTTTAGCTTTGTTTGAATCATCGCCTCCTCGATCAGTCGACAAATATTGTCCCGCAAGGAAATAGACGATCGTACGTTTTGAATCGAACCGTTGTTGTAAAATTGTCCACCGGTGTATGTAATCAGTTATGATCGATGATGATGATCTTTAAGATCGATGCATTTGTTAAAAAGTCATGCATCCATATCCGGTGCCGTGATTGATCATTTGAAAGATCAATCTAAATTCTCCTGTGTTACAGCTACACAATATCGATCACCGCCACCATCTTGTCAACCGTGTTAATCCCGAAGCAAGTCCCTTCTCTTTGGATAACAAACTAACCAACCAAAATCACCACGGCTTCAACATCCGAGATCTCGAACAGATAAATCAAGTTTCTAAAACAGATCGATGGAACGAAACATTGAGATCGAAGAAGTTCAAATATTAAAACATGCCTCATCCATGGATCATCTCATCTATATACATGTCGACGAACCTACAGGAACAAAGAAGAAGTCCACCGACTATAGATTGCATCGCGTATTAATTTACAAATTAACTAACTGATATCTAGCCAGAAATTCTCGACGGATCCATGAGCATGCAGATGATCGATCAACAAGGGGCAAAGCGATCCATGAGCATGCAGACGGTTGCCTCGGAGATGCTGGTGGACGATCTCGTCTGCTGCTGCTTCTCCTGGTCATCCTGTTCCTCATCCTCCCGTGCGGTACTGGCCGGACGACTACGGTGGAGGAGAGGACTCTGGAACTGCTTCTTGGAGCTGCTTCCCGTCGCTGGTGGTGTTGATCTTGATCCCCACGGATTCCTCCGGCTAATCTTCGCCATCTCGCTCATCCAGATATCCACCAAGGCCGCCATGGTGATGCTGCTTTCTTTTTTTTTCCCTTCGCTGGTGGTGGAGCAATTGCTTCTATTTATCGGCCGGCAGATCCGCAGGAAATCGATAAAACAACGGGCCAGTGGCTGTATTTCCACGTTGGACCTCAAGCTCTCGTTAAATCAGGCAACGTCCTTGAAGAATTATTTATTAATTTTCACGTCGAACCTTCAATCTTTGGACAACAGATTCCATGCATTCTCGTTACCAGTGTACAACACACATCACCAAACAACACATAAATCCATACTTACATATTCTTCAAATGGATAGGTATTATGCTGCACATCCAGAGAAGGGTGAGATGAGTTGATTAGAACGCTTTCGCTTTTGGGCTGCAAGTAATATTTAATATACGATGTTCGAACTTTTAAGGGACAACAAAATACAGAGGAAAGGTTTGGGGTACAATGCAAAATTCCACCAACCCTCAAAACTGGGGGAAACCAAAACCAGCTCATCGAAAAATCTTACGCCGATGATTCCAGTCAACCTAAAAATTATGGAGACGGGGTAATCTTGTCAATTCCTACCGTACAGTTGGAAACTTTCGGGACCATTCGTCCGCAGTTTTGCGGGAGCTCACGGAATTCGTGCCTTTACCAAAATCCGGTGTCCCCGCCCACCTGATCTACGGTGAAATGACGGATTTACCCTCCAGTGATGACGTGGTCGAAGTTGGATGACGATCAATGGATCTCATCTTATCTTCGGCTGAGGACGACGTGGACGACCTTTATCATTTTTCTGAAAAAAAAAACAAATTCGATTGACGCCACCTGGTTCGGCGAACTTTGGACGGCTGGATTTGCGTCGGATAATCCGTGGGACGGTCATGAAACCAGAACCGGTTCTCCTGTCCTCCACATGATATTGTACGAAATTTTAAGCGTTACGTCATTTTAGTCAGGAAATTTTAATACAGGTGCCGGTGTTGAGGTTCTAAATGAAATCGATATATTGTAATCTTAATCGATATTATCGATAATGATGAAGGTCACGAGTGCGTTTGAAATAACTTCAGACTAAGAAGATAGGTATTGGAAGACGAAGTCAACAATCGGTACTCTGAATTCATATATATATATATATATATAAATTAATTTTATATCCAGGCCATAATTAGTTTGGTCGATTGGTTCGGTTTAGGATAAAGTAACTTATGGGTTTGATAAATTTATTTATTTCTTTTAAAATACTAATCTTGGTATTTTTATATACTAATTTATTTATAAAAAATATAAATGAATTTTAAAATACTAATTATTGTCGATGAGCATAGTATATCGTTTGTAAAAGTACTTGAATTTCCGTAAAATATAACTGGTATAATAGATAGATCGCTTGTTTATTTAATCTTTCATGAGACTGGCTGTTAGGGCTTCGATCTTGATATCTCCCAGATTACTACACCATCGATCTTACCGACCAACTTATTCGTTTGACACGTACACATGATTGGAGGTAACCAAAATAATAGATCGATCGTGTTCCAGTTGGGGTCTTCAATTGATTGATCTATGTATGTATTAATTGAAATCGGATGAAGTTTTGCACCATCGTATCCTCCATATCTAACGTATAGATTTCAGGAGTGATGGATGAAAGGCACTTTCAACGGTTCAAAAGCTTGTTTGCAGATTCGGGTATATATATATTGCGACGAGCAATTCCAAGCAGATGGAAATAAAGAAAGAAAGAAGAAATAATTCTGGATCACTTGACGAATACTGATCCTGTAGGTTGACGAACTTCTTTTTTTGAAAATGGTTGATTAATTATTGGATATCGAACCTTTTACATGCATGCGGACGAGTTACAGACTCAAATTAACTATGTACAGATTTGATAGTGGTAGTGATTAATTATCTCAGACGAGAACTGCTAATGTACTCGACTCATCATCATGGCAAGCTTCCTCCTCAAGGACAGAAGCAGTCGACCATCATGGCCAGGGCAGCATCGGAGCAAGGCGTCACCTGCGGCCGTGGCTTCACCTTCTGCGCCAGCTGGCTGATATTCAGACATCCAGGAGAAGGTGACCGCTGCCGCCGCTGCTGTTGCTCCTCCGCTCCAGCGGGAAAGAAGAGGCTCTCACCCTTCTCGCGGAGCTTGGCGACCTCGTCCGTCCATATGTCTATCAGACTCGACATTACTCCTTGCACTGGTACACAGCTATAACAGCAGGGATGGTGAGCAGGTGATGGAATGAAAATCTGAATCTTGTGTTTCCGCGGTTCGTGTAACAACGTTATTATGCATGTATTTATAGCTAGACGGGCGGTGATCTTGGTCTCGTCAGCTTGACGATTGCAGGAGTTTGGGGGTGGATAAGGCGGCCGTCCGTCGCTGGTTTTCCACATGCCCCAGTTTATTATTATTATTATTATTATATATAAATATATAATAGATATACATATACTTATCAGTGGGTTTGATCTGTGGGCAGCTGTGGGATGGGAAGGAACAGAGAGAGACGAGCGGTTTCCAAGGGCGTGCAGGAGACATCGTTCTTATCTATATTTCATCTATTCATATATTTCCCGGAGGTCCAGGTGGCTCGTCCGTACGGAAATAAGTTTTAAAATTATACTTTCCATTATACTTTCCACCTATGATTTTGGATTGCAATATCATCTTTCGGAAAAAAAAAATAATAATAATAATAATTTAGTTTTAAATAATTCGGAAGAGACGACACCTTAACGATCGACGGAACGGGTGTGACGATCGGCGAGAGTTGACGGACCGACGGAAAGGAAAAAAAGAAGCTCGGATGAGCGTCGGAGCGTCGAAATGTGTACGATGCACTGAAGTAAGAACAGTTAGGGGCATTTTAGACTTTTCATCTCAAGCATTGTTGGAGTCCGTGCATATCCATGGAAAATACGATGTCGGAATTGATCTTTTAGATATGTTGCATTTGATCGACAAACTTTAACTTTAACTTTAATTTTAATTCTAAATAGTGAAATGAATTAAGGTTAGTTAGACTAAAATAAACGTAGTCTTAGTAAGATTTTGGATGATAAGTACTGGAAAGAACAGGAGGAAAAGAAGAATGGATCAGTAGAATATTTATAGTTTCCTTCTGATAAAAGGCAGAACGTATTTTTCAAAATCACATTTTTCCTCGAAAAGTGTTTATCAAGGGACTTAGCAGACATAACGTTGATCATTATTAAAATGAATTAATAATAAAGAAAAAATTATTAATTCATTCTCATTTTAAGCTAAGTATTTGAATCGTGAGACATGATTTTCTAAATTTGTCATCTTAATCAACTTGAGACTAATCTCGAGATCGGGTGGTTCATATTTGAAATCGATAAGATCGAAGATGGCTTCAATCCCTTATTTTTCTCCTTCACCTCAGCCCCAACAGCCACCGCCCGGTGAATGACGAATCCTGATCAGGGAATTATTAATGCTGGTCGGAATCCGGCGAGCCCCTAACACAGTGATGGCCGCGCCGAATCCTGATAATGTCGAAGGAAGAATTAGTGATGCCACGGTACCGAGATTTCAGAAAAATGGTAGGTGGAGCCAACTTGCTTCTTCGAAAAAAGGTTCAGATATTGTCCACGTACGTACGTATTTCGAATCTTTCAATGAGAGAAATTTTCTCATCTAAATGTAAGTCGACCCAACCTGTTAACCATAAACTACTCTTCAATTCAACAACAAACTGATACAATAGTGCTGCGCGTCATCATTCAAGCATTCCATCGACGCTTTTAATTAGTTTAGCATCTGATCATTAAATTAACCATCTTGATTAATATAGCTAAACATGCATTCATCGATCGAACTGGTAGTTCATTATGCATTTCATTTATTTCATTCATAAACAACGAATACCAAATCATTCATTCATTTCACAAAACAGCTGGTAATATATCGATCAGTTTTTTCCAACTTTCCAAACCACCCAAAATTTCCAACATTCGAAAGAATGACTTAGAAGAAAAATTCAACAATCATGCAACCACATTCTGGCATGGCAAACTTGCAAACCACAAAAGGAGAGACCTAATAAAAAGGTTTAGGGTTTGGGAAGAGCAGAAGGTGCCAAACTTGAATGATGGAGGTGCAACTTGGAGATGGGTTTCAGCGGCTTGGATTTTCTTTGCTTGCTGTTTTCTGTGATGTCGAATGGTCCCTGTCGGGTGTTGACAGTGTAAGATGGAGAACGAAGAATATTAACCCTGCCACGCCATGGATGCGCATAAACTGCGGGCCATGGCCATTGATGGCTTTGTTCGTTTCTCTTGACAACCAGTTGTGTTAGGCGTCAGTTCCCTGACATGACCAACGAGGACGAGTCCCCATTGTTTGTTCGGAGGCCATTCGAAAGTTGCACAACAACTGCAGCAGCACAGCTTTACCTTTGCTTAATTTGTCCGCAACATATAGACGACGGAGACGACGACGACGATGGAGGAGGAGGGAACAAGAAAGAACCAATAATTGGGTTGTTCAAAGGTCCGTTGGATATTCTTCAAAAAAGCCCAATGTGCCCCTCACCGGATTGAAAGGTGGACGCCCAGAACAAAAGACAGAAATCCAGAAATCGATCCACACACACACACACACACAACTATATGCATCATCGTTCATTCATATGTAAAGCTTTCTGATCAACACTTGAGGAGTGTCAATTCTTTGGAGGATTCAGCATAATCGGTCTGCCAACTCTGTCTTCCCAAAGTGAACTCCAGGTTTGGATGGCTAGCCAGCAACTTGGGATCTGTAAACTGTTGTTGCCGGTGCATGCCAACTACAGCTTCACCACATTGCTCTACCTGATTAAATAAATTTCCCATCCGTATATATATGATCAGTTAATTAAGATCGAGTTTGTTCATCATTATCATATTACTATTATTATTAGATCGAATGATGGATGACAAGCAGCTACGATATTAAATAGATGATATAAATTCAATCACTACCTTGCCTGGTTCGGTAGAAAGATGGCCCTGCAAGGGATATGGGAGAGTTGACGAAGTTTGAGGGATTGAACTGCTCCAGCCACTCATGTCCTCCAGCAATGAAGAATAGGATCCCCTATTATACAAATGAAGGAAGCATTATTTAAATAATAATAATAATAAGCTGTTATTTAGTTATAATAGAGAGAGTCTGAATATACGAGTAACATTGCGAGTAAAGAGAAATTTATTCAAATTTCAAGGAAAAAAAACGGTGAGTACGTATAGAGAGAAATCAATCTTTTTATTTGTATAGCTGGGATTAATTAAGACCTCATCATAGGATTCAATAAACAAGTATATTACTTTCCTCTACGAAACTCTCGCCTGTTCAAATATTTTCAATAGTCACCCCATTACTTCATGCCAAACGCTAAACGTACAAGAGGTAGTAAAATTAACATGTTAGTAATGAAAATTGTTGTAAAAAAGCCTAAGTCAACCACACATCTGCTTTCGCTACAGAATAAATTTGTCTGATAGTGGAACAGCAGCCTCAGTTCTGTGTCAGAGGAGACAAGGAAGGGCTTCCAAAACTCAACTAACCACCCGTATGAGAGGAAAAAGAGAGAGAGGGAGATCATCAACGAGAAAGCAAATTAACTTAATAATGCTAGCCTGATGTACCAAAATAAATGATGGTATCATTCCTGCCATGTATTCTAAATCCACCCCTCTTCTCATATGATCATGGATCGACTGGTTTGATATTTAGCTTGCCAACTACTCCCACATAGAATTAAATTTCTGTCAGTCAAAATCCACAGCCCTTATCTATGATAAATAACCTCCATAACGATCCACATCAAAAAGGCACCAAACCGACTATATTTATTGGGCGTGACCTTTATTTAACCTTGGTAACCTGACTCAAGTCCCTCAACTGGGTTCCCAAAACCCTAATTAATACCACCATGATAAATAAATACCGTGTATATATGGTCAGGCGACTTTACATCAGCATGATGCTGTACATATTATTCTTATGTTCATGGTAAATACCAAGAGTAAAGACGATCTGCTTTTTGCTTCAAAGAAGGAATTTGATTTGGTTTGATGGTAAAAAGAGGGAACATGAACAGAAAAGAAAATAGAGAGAGAGCAGGAAAGAGGGAGACAAAAGAGAGGGAATAGAAAAATGGAGTACAGACCTAGGAGACTTGGATAAACGTGTAGGTGCGGTTGGTTGGCTGGGAGAATAAGAAGGGCCGATCTCCTCCTCTCTTGCACATGACATCAATCCTCCTCCTCCATGCTCCAGTACAACTGCAGCTCCAGCCTCTCTCCTCTGGCTTAAACCCATTTCTGTCGTTGCAAGACCTGCAACAGCCATATATATATATCCCACCACCATCACACATCATCAATTTACTGCTCTTGCTTTAGGTAACGTCTGATAAATAATTCATACATATATAAGAGAAATGCCAGTCCAACCCAACATTTTCAAACATCTAGCCTGCAGTTGCTTGGCAACTGTACAGGTGTGATGCATTTATTTCCTTCATCCGAAATAAACTGTAGAATAATGTTGTTTCATGGGAGGATTTGGACCTCTAGGTGAAGATTTCGCGAGGGGGTCACAAAGTAGAAGAACAGATGGAAATCAAGAGCAAGATACCTGCAGGTCCCTTGTCAGTGCTCTTCACTGTTCTATACATCTGCATGACACATCAAGATAACAAAATAAAACAAGCAAGTTTAGGAGGGAAAATGAACGCAAATTAATTAAATAGGAAAAAAAGTTCACGCTCTATAATTACTCTCAACCAAGATGCCATTTTGTCCTTAGTCCTTGTATATATATATACACACACACAGTTCACATCCCACAACAGTTAATTTGAGATGAAAGAAAACATAAAACAGAAGCCCAGCCTCAGCTCTTAGATATATCTAGTCACAATGATAAGGGCATTATTTATTGAAGACCCACTTTTTTCTGTTAATCATGCATCGGTTTATACTGTACCTGCAAATGGCTCTTCACATGTGCTAGTGTAAGATCCTTCACGTTCATAAGCTCAAGTACAGACTTAGGAGTTGCCCCTGCAGGTATATATATGGTAGCACCAAAATTTAAGCAAGAAAAAGGTGGGGGGATCGCGAAGATTAATGTGTCGATGTGTAATTAGGAATTTTTGTCTTTGTTGCTCAACTTACTGTCATGTCCACCGAGAAGCTCCACTGCATGAACAAAATGGGTATGGAGAGTTGTGGTCCATCTCATCCTTGGAGCCCTGACGGTCCTCTTGCTTCCGTGATCCGATCTGGAGTTCCTTTTGAACTCTCTGCGGTAGATCTGAGGTTGTTGGTGATGGTACTGGTGAAGAAATCCATGATGATGAAGAGTGTTGTTGTTGCGAAGGTGATTCTGACCGAGCACTTGCGGGTGCATAAGACAGTTCGGGCCTGTGTCCAAACCTAGCCTCAACGTGGGCTCCGGGTGCAAGAAGCCGTGTGTCTGATCATGGCTTCCGTCGCTTCCGCTACTGCTCCCACCGGACTCCGACATGGAATTGCAGTCCCCAAGTAGCAACCTCTGCATCGATCCCTCGGCAAAGACGTGGGAGGCCATTGGTGGGCTGATCTGCAGAGAGAGGTCGGTGAGAGCAGCGGCGGCAGCAGTTTCTGTTCTCATTTGCGCGTCTGGCTTGTTTGATGGATTGAGAGGTCGATCAAGTCATGCAGCGGTGTTTTGCCGGACTCATGCATAAAAGATCGATGGAAAAGGAGAAGGAGAGGAGAAGAAAAGAGAAAAGAGGACCGGTGATCGATGGATGGATGGATAGAGTTGGGAATAGGGAAAGAGGGGGTGGAAAAGGCAAAGGAAGGAGTGTGGTAGATGTTAGGGTGGATAAAAGGGGAAGTTTCGGTGATTAGGTCATGAGTGGTTTATGATTCCTATGAGGAGGAGGAGGAGGTGGTGGTGGTGGTGGTGGTGTTTACAAGAGGAGATAGCTAGGGTGAGAAAGAAGTATTCTGTATTTTCTTCTAAACTGCAACAGGAATATTGTGCAGTCCAAACTATACAGAGACCAGTGGCACATATGTGAGAGAAAGAAGAATGGGGGAGGAGGGGGACCCTGATTGAGAGAGAACCGAAAAGAAAAGTAAAGGTTTGTATGAGAGAAAGAGGAAGTGTGTGTTTTTAAAGCAAGCAGAGGTATAATATTATCCCTATAGAGAAAGAGAGAGAGAGAGAGAGGGTGTGCGAGAGTGGGAGGGAACAGATTTATTTTATGTTGATAACTGTGACAGATCTTTTTTTTTCCTCATTGACGAAAATGTAGAGGGAGAAGAGTGAGGAAGAGCATTAAATAGAATGCCAGAGAAGTCTTGGGAATTTGGGATTCAAACAAGCAGCAGATAGAGACCACCATCTCCCCACAAGCACAAACCCTCGTCTCTCTCTCCATCTACCTCTTGTCCTCAGTATATTTACTCCTCTGGCAATCTTATGGTTGAGGGAGACACGGGCAGACTAATTAAGGGTGTGTTTTTAAATGCATTTGTCCTGTTCTTTTTACAATAAGCCATGCATCATGATTCATGATCCCAGTTGAAATTGCAAGAAAAAACAGCTCTACATCTTTTTTCTTTAATTTCTTTCTTTCTATTTTTTCGCTTAAGTTTTTTTTTGACGATTTTTTATCTTCAGTCGCATGCATTGCAGTAACTTAATTGAAGTTGCTTCCAGAGGTAAGAGCTGTGCGGAGTAGAGAGTAGAATATCACAAAGATGAGATACACACACGTGCAGCAAGCTGATTGGCCACATCATTCTTCAAAGGAAAATTTATATACTTGTGATCAAGCATATGGGAAGAAGGATGAGGCAAATTAGGGTTAATGTCGTTCTGACAGTGGCTGGTTGGGTCGTCCGGCAACACCGGCAATGAGAGTCACGTGTACGTACGTCTCAGTCTATGTCTGTCTGTATATATATTATGTGTGTGCATGTATATATATATATATATAGATACATACATGCGCACACATTTATATGTAGTCCCATGATATACTTGTATTTCCATATTTTTGATTGCTCCCATGCATATTAATCTTTTCCTCGCTGGATTTATTCTACGTACGTACGCGCGTAGGTATGGACACACATGCATGAAACCCCAAATCCATCCCCCCCCTCGAAGGCTCTATATTTGTGCTTGTCCTCAGCTCCAAATATTCCCAAGACCACCGTTTACGGATCTCGAGCCATTCGACCTTCATCCTCGCGTGCTTCACACGTGAAGCGTGCCGAAAGCCAATCCCATGTATAACTAGCTTGTTGACTCTCTCATGCTCGTCACCAGAAGGAAACGGACAAGGAGATGAGAGTACGTAACTACAACTTCGATCGAGTTGTAAAAATATTGGAATTAATCGCCGCTGCTGTAATATTAACGTTGGAGGTGGCCGGGTCAGGTGGGGGTGGGAACAAGAGGGCGGAACTTTTTGAGGTGCGTGCGCGCGTACATATCGACGGACGGTAAGGGAGGTGGGGATGCATGAGATGGAATAGCCAGAGAAAGAATAAGAGAGGAGAGATTTTATAATGGCCGTGGGAAGCGATGGTCAGCGCCTGATGCGGAGCGCCCTCCTGGGGATACGTAAGCTGTGCATGCAAGCGTATATTTCATATCTTCTTCCCAAACAAACAACATGCACTACGACAGAGAGAATTTGATCCACTTTTTAATTAATTAGTCGCGGGACAGATCGGCATATACCGATCGATCGGACATCCTACTGATTATTTCATCATTATTATTGTTATTTATCTAATCACGTCATGGACGTCGAAATTTATAAATAGGCAACTCGATCCGTGGCCTCGATCGGCGTCCGTCCGGCCAGTAGTCAATGCCTCGTTTGAGCCCCCGACAGCTCAGCGGTGTGGAATGTGTATAGAGTGACGACACACGCAAACAGAGGAGTAAGAGGTAAGATCGATGTACCTGGCCCGGGGGGATGTTATCAGTTTATTAGTTGTAGGGCTCGTAGAATTGGATTCTGCACAAGCAGTAATGGTCCTAGTGTTACCATTTGTTCGCACTGTTGTTAGACGATCACCGAAGAATTCTATCTTACATTTGACATGAAAGACTTTTTAAAAAATATTACGAGTAGATATATATAAATTTGATTCTAACAGTATGTAAGCTATTTTACTTTAAAATTAATTACTAATGAATGGAAGACTCTATCGTATATTAAATAAAATTGTATTCTTACATTCTTGGATCTAAGCCTTTCTGCGGAGAAATTGTTGGTTGATCACAAAATAGAAAGACCATACAGTAGATGCATGTCATCCTTGAGAGAAATCTATACGTTTATCTTCTCTCTCTCTCTCTCTCTCTCTCTCTATACACACACACACACACACACACAAATACATACATATACATATGGTGGAAACCCAGCTGGTAGGTATAAATGATTTACATCAACGGTTTGATTACAAGGAATCCTGGCACACAAGCGCGCGCAAGATGATCGATCGACGTGAACTTTATTATCAATCTAAATTAAAAAGCGCATGCGAGGGAGGGATGAGGTCAAAAAGAGGTCACCGAATAAAACAAGGAAGAAACGCAACTTTTAGTTTAATATATATTCCCCACGTCACGTTTGGACTACGTACGTACGAGTCCACTACTCGCACAAATAATCGACAAGAGGCCACAATACACGGCGACCCCATTCTCATTGATTCCATTAGCTTCTGCTTAGCCACATAATTAAGATCTGTCCGCTAGTGTTTTGTAGCCTAACGGCGGTGGTGCATTGTTTGTTTGTTGTGTGTTTTGTCTGTCGAACCATCGCTAGCTTGTTCTTGGAGTGATAGACTGCATTAATGTACGAGACAGATCTGCATATTCTTCAATCCCCCGACAAATCATGCAGATCTAGGAATATATAAGCGTCTCATTTGTCTCCCTCTTGAATTAATATTAGTGTTGTCTATTTTTTTAATCATTAGTTACCCCCATTTTCCATACTTTTATTTGTATCGATGATTGTTGCACAAATTGAATTTAAATAACTTTTGTTTGATGCTGAATTACATGAAAATAAAATCGTAGACTTATCTTGCCATGTTAAGCTGGTAAATGGCAAATCTTTGGTCTTGCAGGCTTTATGGAATGTGCCGTACGTTATTAAATATGACAAATCTTGCTTTAATATATTAGATTAACACCATTATTAGCAAGTCTTTGAACTAATTAAGTGGCTGAAAATGAGCTGTTAGTTAGAAACGATTCAAATTTGGCAAATGAAAATTAGGATCTTCGAGATATCAATGTAAACACTCTTTATAAATTCTTTAATTGCAAGTATTTAAAAACAATATATTAAAAACGAGATATATTGTTTGTTTAATTTCTGCCTTCCTTCACCTCCCAACTCGTTTTGCCAAATGGTTCAGTATGTCGTTTTAGTTGTTTACGATGACAGATGTTGTGAGTGACTACAATAAAAATGGATTTTTGTAATGTTTATGTATTACCTTACAGGAAACGATTAGACGTTTGTTGCAAGCAATGCATACAATAGAGTGAAGTCCATGTGTCGTCTGATTAGGATGGTGCCACGCGTTTGGTAGAACTTTAGTGAAGTTGCATTTCCATCCTACAATAATGTTTCCACTTCAACGTCTGCTCTCAAGGTCTTTTAAGGTGAGAAAAAGTACGGTAATTATTGTATACCATCCCATACATGGTTTCATTTAAAACTAAGTCAGGTGTTGTATTTAGATGGGGGAATCTATTAAACTTTAATTTTGGGCAAAATGTAGTTCCGATTGACATCCTTCCTCTCGAATCAGTATCCAATATAGACGATAGAAATGTATCCATAGAATTAACAGGTAGGACAGCATGCATTTTAGAGGTTAGGATATGTATGATGCTTTGTCCAACTCGATTTCTTCACTTGAATTGCAACGTAATTTTGCTTTTTGTTAAAGTATAGGTTATAGCATAAAACTAAAAAATAATTTTGATATAAACGTCTAATTCTATCATAAAATAAAACCCAATGTTTTTCCTGTCATCATGGTTGACGTTCCAACCCCAAACCAAGCTAAGATAAAATCAACCGAAGAACCTGTAAGATAGATATAGTTTTGTAAAATTCTGTGTTTTTAAATGCATCCGATGTTATTTCGCAGTTGATTCGATAAACGGAGCTCGCGCCTCCACTTGATATAATAACCACTCCTTTGACCATTAATTGATTCACTTCTTCCATTTTATCCGAACGTACATGTGATAGTGAAGGAAAAATAAAAATAAAAAAGAGTTGTAGAGCTAGGCTCCTCGAGCACTTGCACAACCACCCACCATAGGAGCTAGGAAGCGCCAGCTTAGGGAGGGTTAAGGAATGAAAAAGAAAAACGTTGATGCGGTCAAATTCCTCACTTCAAGTTTCAATAATTGAGCCTTAAAAGCTCCATCCCTTTCCCCACCACCCCAAAATGATGCGGTCTTTTCTTTCCCTTTCTCAGACCTTTTTTCACTCGTCAGTTTCCCTTTTACCTGCTCCAACCCATGCACAGTACTTTTGGAAGCAAGGCCCATCCTGCCATATCTATACTTTGTGCCCTCGTTTGTTCCTGTACATACTCTACTCTACTCTACTCCTCTCTCCCTCTCTCTCACACTCTCTCTTTTCCCTTCTCCATGTGTATGCGTGAAGCTGTGAGAGACCGTACCGTATTCCGAGGAGGCGAAGGGCCGAGTGCAGTAAATCAATTAAACAAGAAAGACCTTGTGAGTCCTAACTCCCCGTATATGTGTATCTGCTTGCACGATGGAAGAGGAACAGGAGGGTGTGAATATCAGAATATATATGATGATGGCAGCATACATATACATGAGAAGGAGGAGGACGGTGTATGTTCAGGACACAGACAGACAGATAGATAGGTTAATTTGTGCGGCGTGCGTCCCGGTCTCTTAAAATTAAAATTAACGACATATTGAAACGCTCCTGCTACTTGCTTTAAGGAAGTATGCTCGCTTCCCCAGGGACGGAGTGCACAGACCCAGGCAACTGCCGCCAATCTACTCTACTCTACCGCTGCCGTCAGTGAAAAGGTTGAATGATACGTACGTACCACTTGTGGACGTTGAAAACAGGGATCGACCCATATAATGGACGTACACGAAATGGGCCGATATATGGTATGTATGATAGATAGATAATGATGTGACTGGAAGAAGGAAGCTTTAGCTAGCCCTCGCTAGATTGATTTCCCATGCTTTAAATTGATAATGTTCGTTGACCGGTAGCTGGCACTAGCTACTCTTGGAAATTAATTAAACTGGACGTACGTCTGAGTCGCGGTTAATTGAATCTGATCGATGCATATGTTTGCATCGGTGGATGTCAACGTCAGCCACTCGATCTTCTCCAGCACTCATTGAAATGAAATGAAAAGACCGCATCAGCAGCCATCTACGACTGTGAGTGAGAGATCGTCGATCCATAGATGGGTGATAATGATTAATTAATTCAACATCCCTTCAAAAAACGCTGTCCATCCAATTAATAAATTACTGCTCGTTCAAGCTGTCCTGCGGCAGGAGAAGTAGAAATTAGTACCATCCGAATGGACAGAATGAGGTGGCGGGGGTTGTGTAGGGAAGGAATCAAGAATGGCGGTAGAAGGCCAACATCATGGATTAGAAAATCCCTGCCCTTTTCTCAGGAACACTTTGAGAAGAGAAAGAGAGATCTTTTTCAGTTCTTTGCCCGGCTGTTTTACCTTTCTCCCCTTGGAAACCAACCCCCCCACCCAAACTCACCTAAAATAATTAAATGGGGGGACTTAACCCGACGCGACTAATAAATGAGGTGGGCTCAGATCAAACAGCTGGTTATTTACATATTAATTATCAATGTAGTGATGTTACCCATGATATGTTTGATTTAATTCATTGATTTTTTTTACTTTTATTTTTAAAAATCTGTATGTGGTAGCCTTCTCACTGGTCAAGTCCTTCTTCTCCCTGCTCTCGACTTATATACGTTAGTGTTCTCTTAGCGTATATAAGAGACCATTTTTTAGAATCGTTGATGATGGTTCGCAAGGAAATAATTGATCGCATTCTCATATATATCATCCTGGGTTCGAATTTATCTGTAAACGTAATTTTCACCGTCCTACATGTCCACTACACGAGACCATTTACCTGCACGCGCTTATCCTGCGGATTAAACGTTGATCGATATTTAATTAATTATCTGTTGCTATTCATGAAAAGGAAGATGTGCAGGGCCATCCAGGCTTGAAGAAGAAGAATTGAGGAGGACGGACGCCGGAACCTGGACAAGAGTCCAACATGCCGTCGTGTCCCACAATCGACATCATCGAACCCTTTGCCGAATTTGCATGTATGTGCCCACCGATCGATTTGCAGCAAATTAAAACCGAGGTGTCGTACGTGGAACTAATTAACACTGGAAGAGCGAGCTTTCTTTAAATCCTTGGGTTGGCAGAATTGGAAAAGAAAAAGCTTGGGTTGTCTGCTGTCGCGAGGAAGAAGATGAAGATGGAGATGAAGATGAAGTGTCCGAGGAAGCACGCACGTGATCTGCTCCGTCTTTAACCTGGACGTGTAAATTTTTGAAAATTCCTGCCTTCCCTGCCGCCAACACCTTTCCTACTTTACATCAAATCATTCCTTGAGCTTGCTTATGGTTTATACTTTCACCACCCATCTGTCTATCTATCTATCTATCAATTTTGCATTCTCGCGTCTATTTAATAATCATCATTTTTGTACCATACCAACATTTCCTTTTATTATTGTTATCGTTTGAAAAACCGGAGCGTGACTCGTGCACGCATGAAGCCCGAACATGACATGACAAAAGCAAACTACCTTTTTCCACTGACATGGACTGCTATGTGCTATGAGAAATCCAGTCCACTGAAATCTTATTGGGCCTAGCCTAGCTTTCTTCTCAGAGGCCCGACTGACATTTTGGGCCGAATTTTACAATGGTTCTGAGATGTTCGCCTGGTATAACGTAAGCTACAGGTGGTATACGTCGCAACAGTTGAAAAATCACCCCACTCCCTAATAAAATGAAAAATATAAAACAGTTGGATACTTTTTTTTTTTTAATTTTTATGGCAAACACAACTACAGTCTGGAATCGGTCAACCGTCGAGTTCCTCAATCTTCACGGAGTCCACCGAAGACCAGGCCGGTTTGAATACAATATAGTATGGTATGAAGTGGTGAGGTGGAAGCACGATGATTCGAAGAAATCACATCACACGCTGGAACGAGGACCAGAAACTGGGCCGGTGGGTCCGATGGACGATGGTTCGTTCCCCGCTTTTCTTCGTCGTCCCGTCGGCGCACACGCACCGGCACCGCCACTTGGCACCGGACAACCGTAGCGGAACGGCACCTCCCTACGACAGTCAAGTCTTACCAAATTGCCAAAAATGTCGTGCAAAATTACCGGCCGCCAGACGAGGAGTTACTGTTTAATAAGGCATATTTCCGTAAGTCCATAATTTTTTCTAGTCAATTGGTTTTACCGTTTGTATCGTATATTAATCGAAAATATTAATTTTCATTAATTTTACTTTTATTTAAATTTCACTATCTTATGATTTATAAATGCAGGGCGACTGCCCCGGCCTCGTGTTTTCCCCCTTCTATCTTCATGTCACTGGGCCACCCTACAAATTGCAATCCAAACATTCAACTCTACCGCACCCCAAACTTCCCTCCTTCCTTCCTTCCTTCCTCCTCCAACTTCCCTGCGCGTGCCGATCAACACCTCTCCCTCTCTATCTACCCCCATCCCCGTTCGATGGCAAGCTCGCTGGACGTCTGCAGGTTTTCTAGCCCCCTTCTCCAACCCCGCTTGCCCAATTCTGTGCGCTTCTGTGGCGTCAAGCACCTCTCCGTGAAATGCAACGGAGGTGATGGGCAGGCGGCGGCGGTGGAGTCACAGTTCGACGCCAAGGTTTTCAGGCACAATCTTACCAGGAGCAAGAATTACAACCGCAGGGGTTTCGGGAAGAAGGAGGAGACTCTCCAGCTCATCAACAGAGAGTACACAAGTGAGTTGCGAAGTCGCAAAATTATTTGCGCCTTTGTTTAAAAATCGTTATTTTTTCCATCGAGATTTCTGGTTTTTCTTTTTTCGGTGGGGAAAGGTCTGTGTTTGTTAAAATTTTCGATTTTCACTGATGCTCAGGACTTCTTTCTTATTGATGTATTTGGGAATTGTAGATGATATCGTTGGTTGCACTGAATGATCAATCGAGGAAGTTCAATGTTTTTTCCTTGATGATTTTCAACTTGTATTTTTTGGATGGTCAGGTGATATCATCAAGACACTGAGGGAGAACAACTATGAATATACGTGGGGCAACGTTACGGTGAAAATGGCGGACGCATATGGATTCTGCTGGGGAGTGGAGCGAGCTGTGCAAATTGCATACGAGGCGAGGAAGCAATTCCCAAAGGAGAAGATTTGGATCACGAATGAGATTATTCACAATCCAACGGTTAACAAGGTTTGTGCAGGATTGAAATACCACAAACACATTCACAGAAATTTACCGATTTAAATATAAATAACATAAATTGAAAGAACCACACCTACAGCAAGAAATCTACTCAAGAACAAAGTGATTTATAATGATTCGGCCTCTTACGTTCGGTCTTCACGCATTACCATCTCATGGGCTTTTCTACTAAGCAAATTCTCTTTCACGGACAGAGAAGCCTTTACATTAAGGGTGCATTTGATATCAGCTCTTGCAACACATTTTTCATCTTTTAAACAAAAACTTTTCGTAGCTCAAGCTTTTGGGCCAAAATATCTCTTGAGCATGGTTTTCAAGGAAAATTTTGGAAGCCGGATTTTAGTTGCTCCTAGAGCTTCTACTTCTTTAGCATGAATAATAGCGGCTCTTCGAAAATCCCGGGCCCTCACAGACAAGTGCACCCTAAGCCTCCTTTTCATCGGCAGAGTACTTACCTATAAGATGACTTGTCATGACCATTTCTGTAATATGATTATCTATAGCACCAATCACGCATGTATTTAAAAATTTTCTAAATATTTGATAATTGTAGTGGTAATAAAAATACAAAATTTAAGTTTGCAGGATTTCAGAAAAGTGTCTATCATCGGATAATATTTGAAATAGTTTACCCGTCTATTTAATTTTGAAGTTCAAATCATGTTGAAGCCTTTATTTGTTTTAAGCTAAAATATTTTCATTGTGTGCAGCGTTTAGAGGACATGGAAGTGCAGAATATACCTCTTCATTCTGGGAAGAAACAGTTTGACGTTGTTGAAAAAGGTGATGTTGTGATTTTGCCTGCCTTTGGAGCAGCTGTAGATGAGATGTTGACTTTGAGTGAAAAGAGTGTCCAAATAGTCGATACAACTTGCCCATGGGTATCAAAGGTATTTTAAAATGTCTAGTGTTATTGACAAGAATACTTGCATTTAAATCAATTTTATTAATTGCATTTTAAAATTTTCATTTCGTTTGAAATGAAATTTTAATTTTGCAAAGGTTTGGAACACTGTTGAGAAGCACAAGAAGGGAGAGTATACTTCTATTATCCATGGTAAGTATTCTCACGAAGAGACTGTAGCAACTGCATCATTTGCAGGAAAGTATATCATTGTGAAGAACATGACGGAGGTATTTCATTAGGCTCCCTACCTTGTCCAATCCATTATCACTATAACTTTTTGTCAGCCTTGTACGTTTTCTAAATTGTGCTGCTGCAGGCAACGTACGTGTGTGACTACATTCTTGGAGGGCAGCTTGATGGGTCAAGCTCTACAAGAGAAGAGCTTCTCCAGGTACTTTTATTTATCATACTTGCATTTTCTACCTATGGTAGGTCAAATGTTGATGTTTACCTCTGTTTCAATCACATTTTTGTACGTGCAGAAATTTCAAAATGCCATCTCAACTGGATTTGATCCAGATGTTGATTTGATAAAATTAGGAATTGCAAATCAAACTACAATGCTTAAAGGAGAAACTGAAGAAATTGGTAAGCATTTTTCATTGGGAACTTGTGTTTGGCCTAGCTTTATTTCCCATGTACAATGTGGCTGATCCTCATTTATACTACCTCAGGAAAGCTGGTTGAGAAGACTATGATGCGAAAATATGGAATAGAAAACATTAACAAGCACTTTATAAGCTTTAATACAATTTGTGATGCCACCCAGGTATTGCTTCAGGAATACTTTTGCCGAATCTTGTGATTTTATTTTTGTGTTGGATTTGAATTTATATTTTGTTTATATTATTATCTTCAATGAGTAAAATTTGAAGAAGATGCAGATTTAAGAGTATGAAATACAACTTTTTACATTATATAATCTTAAATTGAAAGATTTGGTTAAACCAGCATTAAGTTCATTGAATGGATTATTTGAGGAAATTTTAAAGTGACCATTTCAGCTTCATATTAGTTGGTTGTGTTGGATCAAAAACACACAAATATAAAGTTATACATTGATCTTTCTAAGCTATCATAAACTGGAAGGATCTCATCATAAATATCACTTTCACCATACAAGACAATGATGTACTTGTGTGGTATGCCCTACTTTAATCACTCACATACTATCATGTCATGAAGTTCTACTAATTCCTTTCACTTACACAATTTGATAAGTAGCCATGTACACGTTAATGAATTTTCCACACATTGAAAGATTAAACATACTTCTCATACACTAAGAATTTAAGAAACGAGATACAAAGAACAACGCTCATACTTTTTAAGGTACCCATTAAAATATTTAATGTTTTCTATTTTTTTAAGTATATATTACATATATTTATATATATTTGATAATAATTTTGTATATTTTTAACTCTATTATTTCTCAAATAACATTCAAATACATAAATAATCCTAAAATAACATGAAAAATATAAGTTATAATAATAATATGTATATTTCGTTAATATATATAATTATATATTTCAATAATTATGTATTTTTTAAAAGTGTTCCTTAAAAAATATATATTTATGTTTTTTCAATGAAAAATATTTAAAACCATTAAAAACATAGATTTAATCAACTGAATCTGACAAAAGATCTGGTCAATTAATGACAAGGCGAGATGAATAGCCAAGGCGACCATACCTTGGTACCTCCTAGGCTAGGTGCTCACCTATTTGCATAATTTTTCTGTCTTTAGATGACTCGTGAAGAATGAAGTGATGTCACTCATTTGTCTTGGAGAAAAGCCACAGAGCCTCCCTGAATAGATCTCTATGAAAAAATAGGTGTTCTAATTCTCATGTGATCATTACAAAAAATAATACATGTAGCAGGCATCTGTCCAGATGCTCACTTGTGCTACTGATCATCATCATGTGCTGGTTTGTACATTTGCATCAGTCACCTGTTCTGATGAGTTATTTCCTTTTGAATTCCAACAGCTATATCCTTGCAAGAACAAACTTTAAACAAACCTCCCAACAAGTAGGGAATGTTTGAATAGCATTTTGAATATTTTAAACTTATTATTTGACTAAAATAGCTTTCTCATACAAAAAATTTCTAACCGATTCAAACTACAAGATCTTTTTTAATTCAAATCAGGATCCACAAAAAATTTCTATTTTTTATCATCAAAATATCTAACGGGTTGGACTTGAAATGCATCATATATTTTCTGAGTGCTGATATGTTGTGTCTCCGCGACAGATTTTCTCCGTATTTTCTATTGTTCAAGATTTCAACTACCATCTTGGCATTCATGCACTTGTTAGAGATGCTGCCTTTTATTTTTGTTCATTTGCTGCTGTTTTGTTGGCAGGAGAGGCAAGATGCTATGTATAATCTTGTCAAAGAGGAAGTTGATCTTATTCTGGTAGTTGGTGGATGGAACTCTAGTAACACTTCCCACCTACAAGAGATTGCAGAAGTCCATAATATTCCTTCTTATTGGATTGATAGCGAGCAGAGAATAGGACCAGGAAACAGAATAGCCTACAAGTTAAACGTGAGCATTTAATGGATGCTTCTTCCAGTTATGGAACTCGCTTTCCTGCAATTATACACTTATCTGAAAGTTTATTTTATGACAGCATGGAGAGCTTGTTGAGAAAGAAGCTTGGCTACCAAAAGGTCCTATCACAATAGGAATAACCTCAGGTGCTTCAACACCAGATAAGGTGAAGTGCTCTATGCTCCCAAAAGCATTTAATAAAGTTTTAAGTGGTTTGAAACAAATCTCTTTGGACCAATAAATGAAAATGTCAAAATATGATTCTCCTATCTTGGCTATCTTGATTTGTCTTTTAGACGTCTGTATCATTTCCAATATTCTGCTTATGCCAATAGGAATGATTTAGGCTTTTTTTGAGCGGCAAGGAGAAATATATTAAAATCCGTAAACAATAAAAAGGCCCAGAAAAGCTGTAGGTGAACTAAAAGCAAAACAAAATATAAACCTAAAGACTAGGATGTCGAAGCTGTAGGTGATCAGACTGAAGAGTCCTAAAAGACACTGAAGGTGTTCAATCTATAGCCTCACTGGAGACTAGACTGTTGTTTGCATGTTGTGGGTGAGTTACACTTAAGAAGCTTTTCCTAAGCTTACAGCTTCTAATCAAGTCATTTCCTTTTACTCAAGCACACAGCCTAGTAAACACTTGTGCCACAAGAGAAAACAGGAAGGAGATTAGGGGTCACGTTGTGTTGGGCCCCTTCTACAGCCAAACTCTATCAACATCAAGGAGGTTAAGCTGACACTCTCCTGCTAAACATTTCCTCGTTAATCATCAGGGCATCTGTTGGTGGTTCCTGACCGAAGATATTGTGTTGCATAGCATTACGTTGAGTGAAATCAGTGATGGGAGATGAAGCAAGCAATTGTTTGGTTTTTCCATTTATCTGCAAAAATTGTAACGGAAATAGAATAGCTTCAATATTGGATCTGAATTTTTTTTTTTTCTTTTTTCCTTACAGGCTGTGGAGGATGCTCTGATTAAGGTATTTGACCTCAAGAGGGAAGAAGCCCTTCAATCTGCGTAGATGGGTCCGGCAGAAACAGTTCCAAGCTGTGCCTGCGGAAGATGTGGGTCTATGTGTAACAAACATGCAGCCGTGGATGCCAACAGAGGAAACTTGAAAATGAAGGTGATGCTGTAGGCTATAGCCGACGAGTGCAAGAGAACGTCGTTCTTTACATGTTTCAACCGTTTGTATAATTTATGTGACTTCTATCGATATTGGTATTAGATTCTTTTTTACGGAAAAGAAGCAAATAAGATAGATAATAGAGTCTCAACTATGTACTCTGCAACTATAATTGGGGTTCAAAGATTCGAAATATAAACATCAAACAAACAATAACAGAATAGTTCGATCTCGATCGGTATCAGATGTATTCCTAGTTTACATGCAAAGAATTTGCTGATGTTTGAAACTCTTTACCATGACCAAATTTTAAAACTTGTAATTATAAAAGTTAAATGCTAAATTTAATTAAGTAATGTATTAAAGAAATTCATGTGCAAGTGCAAATTACGCGTGACAAAGTGATTTAATATATTATTGATGTTTATTAAATATATAATATTGCACGTAGCACTCTCATTTTTATTAATATTCTCTTTTAAAAAATAAAATAATTATATAATTGGTTAATTTATGGTATAATCTATTACTCATTAAGTTTTTATATTAATTCGCGATATATTTATTATTACATATTTTACTTAAAAAAAATCAATGGTTAATATTTAACAGAAAAGTGTAACATTTTAAACCTTTATTTAGATCCAGAAGCAATGTTTATTTAATTTAATTAAAAATTTTACCATATATTTATAATTATCCAATAATAAAATTTATGTAATTATTTTTGTTCTTTCACATATTTATAAAAAAAATAAATTATCGCTAAAAAGAAAAGTTAATCTCGCATTTAACAAAATGAGACCAAACCATAAACGGCGAACCTTCTCCTCCCAAACCTTCCTGTTTCGATAACCGGAGATAGGGCAAAGCAAGTTCACATCTCCTCCCCAATGACCATCAGATGCTCAAACGCTCCGCCCCCCTCCTCCGACAAACCACCCCAGGCCACTGCCTTTCTTCAATCCACAACACCACCAGCGCCGCCTCCTTCCTGCCCGATGCCAACCACGGCGTCCCTAGGTCCGAGATCCTCGACCGCCTTTGCCGCATCCTCACACTCCGCCGCTTCACTGCCATCTCCAAGCTCCGCTTCCGCTTCGACGATGACGTCGTCAACTCCGTCCTCCACCGCCTCCGCTTCGACCCAGTCGCCTGCCTCGGCTTCTTCAGGATCGCAACACAGCAGCAGCACTTCAGGCCCGGGTTGGGGTCTTACTGCCGGATCCTCCACATCCTATCCAAGGCTCGGTTGTTTAATGATTGCAGATTCTACTTGAAGGATCTCGTTCGGAATTATGATGTTGTGGCAGTGTTTGATGAGGTGGGTAGGGTTTACAAGGAGTTTGGGTTCTCGCCAACGGTGCTCGACATGGTTTTGAAGGGCTATGCGGAAAATGGGATGGGAAAGGAAGCACTTTACGTGTCGGACAACATGGGCAAGTATGGATGTAGGCCAAGTTTGAGGTCTTGCAATAGCCTTCTTAGCTGCTTGGTTAGGAAACGGGAAAGTTACACGGCTGCGCTTGTCTACGAGCAGATGAGAAAGGATGGTGTCCTGCCAGATGAGTTCACCGTGTCCATCATGGTGAATGCGTATTGCAGGGATGGTAGGGTCCAGAAAGCTGCGGATTTTGTGGCTGAAATGGAGAGTGAGGGGTTTCCGGTGAACCTTGTGGCTTACCATTGTTTGATGAATGGGTACTGTGATTCTAAACAGACGGAAAAGGCATTTGGGGTGTTGCGTTCTATGTCTCAGAAGGGAATTTTGCCTAATACCGTCACTTTTACGATGATGATCAAGGGGTATTGTAGGGAGGGGAAGATTAAGGAAGCAGAGCAGGTTTTTCAGGATATGAAGGAAATGTCGTGTTTATCTGCAGATGTGGTGACTTATGGAATGTTGATAAGTCGGTACAGCCAGATTGGGAAAATAGATGATGCTATCAGGATCCGTGATGAAATGATAAATGCAGGATTCAAGCCCAATCTGTGTATCTGGAATGCGTTGATTAACGGGTACTGCAAGCTTGGAAGGGTCCGAGAGGCAGAGAAGTTAGTGCTGGACATGGAACGTGAGCACCTACAGCCAGATTCCTTCAGTTACAACACAATTGTTCACGGTTTTTCAAGGCAAGGCCTTATGAACGACGCTTTTGAAGTTTGCAACTTGATGCTTCGGAAAGGTGTCAAACCAACAGTCATCACTTATAATGCACTAATGAAGGGCTATTGTCGCTTGGGAGCTATGGATGAAGCTCTCAATCTGTGGTTTTTGATGCAGGGAAGGGAGATAGCACCTAACGAAATCAGCTACGGTATTTTACTGGATGGATTTTTCAAAAGTGGTAATATTGACCGTGCTTTGAATTTTTGGAAGGAATTAATAGCTAGAGGCCTTTCTAAAAGTCTGATTACCTTTAATACAGTAATAAGTGGATTGTGTAAAGTAGGCAAAATGGCCGAAGCAGAAAACATTTTTGATAAAATGAGAGACTGGGGCTATTTTCCCGATAGCATCACTTATAGAACACTAAGTGATGGTTACTGTAAGATTGGGAACATGGATAAAGCTTTTGAAGTTAGGAAAGACATGGAAAGTGAAGGAATTCCTCCCTCCATTGAAATGTATAATTCTCTTATTACTGGACTTTTCAAGTCAGGAAAATCTGCTAAAGTGAAAGAAGTTCTAATAGACATGCATGAGAAGGGATTGACTCCTAATATTGTAACCTTTGGGGCTCTTATTGCTGGCTGGTGCAAAGAGGGCATGATCAACCAAGCCTTAGATGTTTATATGGAATTATCTGAGAGCAGGTTAGTTCCAAATATATTTATATGTAGCTCTCTTGTCAATGGTCTTTACAAGGTCGGTATGATGGGTGCAGCTAGTATGCTGTTGCAGAAAATGGTAGATTTTTCCGATATAAATGTCCATGAGATTCTTAACAAGCTTTCCAACTGTGAAGGAAGCCATATTGATCCTCAGAGAATATCTAAGTTTTTAGATGATGCTAAAGGTGGATATCTTCTGCCCAATGAAATAATCTATAATATTATTATTGCTGGGTTGTGCAAGTCTCGGAGTATAGCAGATGCAAAAAGATTTATGTCAAGCTTGCTGCAAAATGGTTTTGTACCTGATAATTTCACATATTCTACCCTTATTCATGGCTGCTCGGCAGTTGGTAACGTGAACGATGCTTTTGATATAAGGGATGAAATGTTGAGTAAGGGTATCACTCCCAATTTGGTAACATACAATGCCCTCATAAATGGATTGTGCAAGTCTGGAAATTTGGATAGAGCTGTAAAGCTTTTTAATAAGTTGCACCTAAAAGGCCTAGATCCCAATGTCATTACATTCAATATATTGATAGATGGCTATTGCAAAGCTGATGATATTAATGGAGCCTTCAAATTGAAAGAAAAAATGTTAGAGAGGGGCATTACTCCTTCAGTTGTCACTTATTCTACACTGATTTATGGTGTTTGTAAACAAGGAGAAGCAGAAATGGCTACGAAACTTTTGGATGAAATGCAGAAAATTGATGTGGATCCTAAAACGTATTCAGTTCTTCAAAGCTATGTTCATCATAATAAAATTCATAAGATTTCAAAGCTTTATGAAAAAATTCATATCCAAGGTCTTCTTGAAGTACAAATGGTTCCAATAATGGGACAGAAAATAAACTCACTCATGGCTCCCCCTGCATGTTGAATACTTTGTTCTGAATCTGATGCAATCTTTGCAAAGAAAGGCTTAGAAGCTAGAACTGCTGATTGGACTCTAGAAGTTTTGCATTCTTATTCGCCTGAGGCATTGTTCATCAAGGTAATTAATCATTGTTTTTTATTATTTATGTGTTTGTTCTGACAATGCAAGTGATGTTAATCCATGTATCAGTGGAGTCAGCTAGCCAGATTGACTATGTTCTTGTATTATAGGATATCAAGTTAATTCAAGAAATCATCTTGTTATATACTATATTCCAGAGAGGAAAAACTAGCATTACATGTTTTTTTTTCCGAATTTAAATTTATTAGTACAAATTATACCAAGTTTTAAAATATGTTTGCTGTGTAGACTAGCCAATAAGGATTAGGGATTGAAGATCTCAAAACATCTAATGCTAATAATCCATTCGAATGTGTTATACCAAGTCTTTAAGTATGATTTGAGCGTACACTAGCTAATAGGATCAGGGATTGAAGATCCCAAAACATCTAATGCTAATCCATTTGAATGGGTTCATCTTCACTTCGAATGAAGTTCTTGCCACATTCAAATTCTTAATTAGATAGAAAATAATTAATATTCTGTACAACCTTATCATCTAGTGATAGCAGTTATTTTCTTTTTTTGCAGTTTCTTCTCAGAATCAAGGAGGCCTTTTTCTGAAGGAAGAAAATAAAGTATTTTTTGATGATGATAGTGTTTTTGTCTAGATTTGAATGTTGAAACTTCTCTCCTGTAGTGGAGTGAAAGACTAATTATGCTATTCTTTTGATAGGAGGATTTTAAAGTGAAATGCCATATGATGACCGTCTATCCTACGGTGTGAAACAAGTAAACGTGTTCTTCCCCATTTCACAAGAGCAGTGATTCCTTGTTGCTTGTGAGACTTAAGCACATTGCAACATGCAGTTAATGTTTTTGTTGCCATCATTAATTAATTTCATTGTCGAATTGTATGATATGTCATTTCATATTACTTACTATTATCAACTTTTCATTTTTCACCACATTTTTCAGAAGTTCCAAATGATAATCCTTCATCATGTACCCTACACAATTTGTAGGGGCACTAAAATGGGTTGGCAGGTCAAGTTCGAGTTTGACCTATTTATAACGTAATTTATGGTTGGTCCAAGCCTTACCCTGTCAACATATTTAATCCATTTAAACGAGGTTTTATTAGACTTTTTTAACACAAAATTATAAAATTTACTTAAAACTTAAACAAGTTATTGTCTTGAATTACATTTAGAAACATACTTTTTGAGGCAGGTGACCAAGCACCACCTAGACAGCAAGGCATGAAAAGTTACAAGTATCGTTGTCTTTAGTTAGGCGACGTGGATTCTTACTGTTATGTTCATTTCTACGTCCACAATACCTCTGCCATGTCCAGTTTTGGTGTTTGTATAGAATATAATATACAGGATTTAGCATATGTTTTTGGAACGATATTGAGATCCAGATCCATTTTACTGTAATAAGAAAGCATCCCTGTAATTAGAAAACCCAACTGGAATGCGTTCATCAACAGAAAATTAAAAAAAGCAAAACCATAAAATGTAAACATTGTAGTCTTAAGGTTGATTCTAAGGTAAGGCCGACTTGTTAATCGGGTGACCTGCAATTTCTTTTTGACCTATTCACTTTTGTGGATGCTACTGCTACCAGATGAAGCTTGTGGTATTATTAATTAGTTAGGGAAAATGATATTTATAGTTTTCATTAATATTTGAATTCACGTAAATATAAAATCATTATCATCATAAAAAAACCTTGCGGTATTATCTTGAACCTTTTTTTGATATTGGTGACGTTTTTGTATAAATCTAAGAGTTTTGTTTCAAGGATCTTATAACCACCAAGCATTTATATACTTTATTTGGGCAATATGACATGATTCCCAATAAAAAGTTGCAATTTTGTTTCACATGACCAAGATAAATCACTTAATGTCTCAGACTTCATTTGGAATTGTTTGTTGAATAAACACTTATTCAAAAATGTTGTTTATTCCATAAGTTCCAAGTTGTCTTGTAAAATTAACTTTTAGATATTTTTTGCATCTTTGCATAAGTTCAATAAGCAGTTGCATTTGAAAACGTTTATTCAGGTGTAGTTTATTTTAAAATAAGTTGATATAAATAAGCAAAATTCCAAATGGGACATAAGTACATTGCTTTCTTTTCGAGATATATAACATGGTTGGGTGGAGTTCGGGAAGCCTTGGTCTTGCAAATTAGGTGTTTAAACTACAGAATCTCTTGCCTACTTATTTTTATAATGATAGCGACTTGAGATTCACTAAGTTTTGAATTCTAATGAAAGTAGTAATAAAAGTTATAAATATTTTTGTCTTTAATCAACTAAATTATTACAATTAGTTATTCGTTATCTACGTGAATAAACTAAAAGATTTGAATCCCATGGAAATGGAATGATAGATGACAACACAAGCATGCTGCCATGCAATCATAAGTTCGTTAAAAAAACAATGCCATGTCACCTTGTCATTGAATATCTGGGAGGGAAAAATTCCAGAGCTTTCCTGTGAAGGTGTATAAATATGCGCATAATGTACAGCATAATGCAACAACATTTCTTCACCGGCTCTTCTTCCTCTCGCTCTTCGTGTCCACTGTTCTAACTGTAGTGTAAGTCGTCCACTCCTCCTTACGTCAGGATGTTGCACCGCTTGCTCGAGCTCGATTCTAGATTAGCATGTACTACTCTGGTTTGATTCGTTAATTTGTTGGTGCTTTCTAAATCTATCTTTTTTTCAGGTGCAACATGATAAATTTCGTTAATACTTTGTCTTAAACAGAATCAACATTACTGTTCATAAACATTACACAAGAACTTTTCAAATGATCACTCATCTTGATTTTGTTCTTGTTTAAACACAATTAATTCTAAAGTTCTTATAGGAATAGGTATTTGATAGTAAGTGTAAATACACCTGACACAACGATACTAAAAGTTTATGAGATTATGTACCGAGAGGACACGACCACTGAATGCTTGCCTTTATTCAAGAGGGAACTCTAGGAGTACCTTATATAAGTTCATAATCATCCCTACAACAAAAATTGGAATCGTAAGCAAGTCATGATAACAAACAAATAGAAAACGGATGTAGTGTCGTGGCCACGTTATGCCCTTGAATTTCCTACTCAAGATACACTCAAGACTGGAATCATAAAACAAGTCATTGTGCCAACAACTTATCCCTAAGTGGGTTCGATACACTTGTCATGCTACCTTGGGTGCAACTAAAAGAGGTGGGTGGCGGTTTTACACATGACTAATTACGAATACTTGGCAGAATATATGAAACAAAATCAGGAGGAACAAATCCAAACAAAGGTGCGAAAGACATCCATGACCAGAATATGTGAATATAAATCAGAACAGAAGAGCAGCAACCCATGTACAAACAGTACGTTACAAAAAGATCAGTAGAGTATGAAAATTAACACAATGTAATTTTTGCACTACAAGTACCATGTTGCTTGGAGGCATGCCTAACCAGCCACCAGCTTCACTGCAATAATAATCAAGTTCAAAGCTATGAGAGGTACCCTCATGTATTGCACCGCATATATCAGTCCTAAGAGCTGTGCCTTTACAGTTTTTGCTCTTCCACCTGCAGAGATTTCAGAGAAGCTCCAACCTCTTGGTGCCAGAAAGCGGTCCTCGTTCAGAATTGCCAAGGCATTCACGAGGAGGAGCAATCCTTCCAGCAATGTCCACAGGCCCATCCTAGAACAATACAGTTTATGCTAGTACAACTCAGTATTCGTTTTATTCAGGGCTTTCGGAAGCAAATTGAAAGCTGAATTTGAAGTTCATTGGTTTTGGTTGAAAATGATTCAACCGTCAAGTTAAAGTAGTTCCACCAGTGATAACATCATCAGGAGATGGCAAACCCAGCAATAAACCATCTTAGACATTTTTTGAAAGTTCAACAATAGTTTTAAACGATTTTCTTCATGAGTTTAGAAAATATATGTATATTAGTTTATTATAACAAGTAATAAAAATTATAATTTCTTATAAGGAACTAAGTATAATACTTTCATAAATAATAATAAGAGATTTGAATTTCCAAGTAAAGATTTATAGGTTTCTTTTTTTTTGGTTTTTAGTATATATTTAAGGGATTGAATCAATAATTAGACTGTTGCATTTTCGTTCACCTAAGAAATTAAATCAGGAAAGCAGGAAACTTTGAAGATCGATCTTAAGCGGCAAATGAAATCAGCTGACGTTATTGCGAAACACTTGGCGTTCATCACCAAGGTTACTCTTTCACGCATTATCATAAAAAACATCACATAAAAGAGAAATTTCCATATCTACACGTAATTCAAAACATTAGCCATTGCTCAGTAACGCTGCAAGCCAAGTTAGTGGCAAACATAAGAAGAAACTACCAAACCAAGATATGAGATATGAAAAAACTGCTGCACATGACAGTTCTCTTGTATTTACTTGTAGGCGAATGTGCAGTTTTAGATTAATTAGCAAGAACCAGAAAAAGCATAAACAAACATTTAGCAGATGATCAAATGCATTCACAGAAACAAAACAGTGAGATTAGGGATAGGAACATTTTCAAACATACGAAAAAATTGTGCGAACAATTTGAAAATGATAATGACCGATGTTACCCAGGGATCTAGCTATTGAGACAAAGACGGACAATAACCAAAGCTGTGAGAGATCATTTCCATAACCATTACTGACAAATCAAAGGTCGCAATTCAACGCCTAATCCCACACATGAGTTTTCCCATTCATCATTCCAGCACAGAAAAACAGCAATCTAGGTCGCTCCTTAGAAAAGAAAAATTCTTCTGCCAACGAAGTAGCAAAAGAAATGGACAATGAATCCTTGAGGAGGGGAGACGAAAACTTCTACCTTTTGGTGCTCTACGGTGACGTAAGGCCCGAACCGGCCGCCGATGGCGGTGGAAGGAGAATATGACGACCGCAGGCAGCTGGAGAGTGAAGATTTCGTTGTGCAGTTCCTTTCGGCGGAAGCCGAGGGCAAGGCAGAAATGGGGCGACGCTTTGCGTTCGTTCCTGCCGAGGACTACAAGTGAAAACGCACAAAACCGAAGTGGAATTTGCCTTCGATTTTGTGCAAATATTTTAAAAAAGTTATGAGGCAATCCAAACCATTCAATAACTACGAAAAACTTATAAAATCCATTCATCATAATCGTGAATTTTCGTAGAAGCCGATTAAATTATTGATTTATAAATTCTGGTGACTTCGTCCTATTGTAAATTTGACGAAAGTCGACTGATTTTTGTGCATTTCAGCGTTGATTCGAACACGGGCCCGATCGACACTTTCCTTCCTTCCTTCCTCGCTCCAGACAACAACTCGACCCGTATCCGTATTATGACCAAACTTCCGAATCGGATCCGGACCTCTAGCCGGAGGAGAAGAGAAGAATACCTTCTATCATGGAAGGCATGGACACGGAGAAATCCTACCGGCTACTTCTCGACAAGAAGACGGAACGGTTAGCCGCCTTGATGTCTGGATCGTGTCCTGTTTTACGCAGGGCCCACGTGTTGTACATGTGGCACGTTTTTGATGGCCTGGACTTCAAGATGATGAGACGCATCGAACGCGAAGAAGGGGAAGAAGAATCTGACGATAACAACAATAATAATAATCACTTTTTACCGGCAAAAAAAGGGCATCTAACGATAATCAGATCTCCCCCCCAACCCCGGCTCCTGGAACTTTTTTTTTTTGGTAGCCCACCGACACCATCCTTCCGTCCATCGATTTGCTGTCGCCGTCAACGTGACGAGACTTCTGAGGGGGGGAGGGGGGGGGGGGGGGGGGGGGCGACGCAAGCTGGCCGCTCCAGCCGACGTTCATACCATTCCGACGAAGAACAAACGCTTCTTCTTCTTCTTTCAAGATAACAAAGGACAAAGGTTTCTCGGGCAAAATTAGAAAGATATTTTTGTGGGCAAAAATAAATACCATTTTTTTGGTAATAACATGAATATAATTTTTGGAAAAGAAAAAGATTACAAGAACCACCGTCTCGTATTTAGGTAGGGCAACATAAATCTATAAATACGATATAGGAGACAATGCACCCTATGAGCTCCTAAATATATATCATCCTAAAATACATAATTATAATTTATATTTGACTCACAAATTTGTAACTAATTCGAACATATTCGCGGACTGTGAAAAATTGCCCCAATAATAGAGTACCTTGAAAGCATTGCATTAATTGAAAATGACCTTCCACCCGCTAATCCTTTTTTTTATTATAATATTGATAGGTTTGAATCTAAGGCCTTCCATTCCTTCCGCCCTCTCTAATCACATTTGCCGTCATAGCAAGATTTTCAACGCCAGTTTTTGTTCTCTAGGACTACATTGATTAATAAACGGATTCTGCTGACCGAATACTGGAATTTATGAGACGCTGGATGCCGATATATGAAACTGATGCCAAGTCTTGATTTCTTGACATGCTAATTAATCAGCATACAGTTCCCAGTACCTTCATCATTTATTTTATAATATATGTATATATGGATGCAAAATCTATAATTCAACAACAAGAGCTGTTCCCAGCAAAACCATCTTAATTAGGTGGATTGTATTCTATGCTTTCCCGTCGGAATATAATATATATTCACCGAAAGAAAATGCTTGATGAATATGCATATATATATATATATACAAGCATTCGTATAAAAACACGAATATAATTAACCAGTGCATCGGTCTCTCCATCTGCATTATTTATTTTTCCGTGAGCTCACCTCCATGTGCTCATACATATACATATGTGTGTCTATCATTATTGTTTATTGTTCCCTGCGCCTTCCTCCCTGTTGCTTGCTACAGTTTTCAACTCTCTGGGGGAAACCACAGATCCAGTGAGTGAGACAGCAGTTTTGGTGTTTCCTTCGTAGAAGTAGATCAGCAGCCTTTCCAACCAACTTTAGCTAGCTGATCGAGTTGATCTAAGATTGTATGGAATCGCACTCTTCATTAACATATAATCAAGGGCATCCAGCATTTGCCCGGCTCGATTATGACAAGGATCACCAGATGCGTCCATCCCATCTAAATCGAGCCAATTTAGTCGGTTGTAGAATAAAAGTAATCGATGGATGGATGGATCCAAGATGGTCGGTTAAAATCACAATATTGCTCGTCACAGAGATTACGCAAATAAATCATAAACAAGAGCGAGAAATTAAAAAGATTCCAAGAGAAGCCTGCAGTTCCATTTAAGAAGGCAGAGCACCAATCAAATCCAACCTATACATGGCATGTAAATTAATTATTATGATGCAAGAGAAGAAGGATGAATATAAATGAACATCCATGAGAAATTAGGGTAATAGTAGTCATCGTCGTACTAGTAATAGGAGTAGTAACTTTACAATTCTGCTTCCTTGGTTCCTCCTCCTTATAATCATATCCGTGCCTCACTGCAGCAGCATGGTATACTTGTCTCTGCTGATCAATACATAATAATCTCTATTTTCCTATCTACACATCTACGATCATCCACAACTCAACGATCGAACCCATAAGATTGATCAGGAGACGTCGATGGAAAGCCGCGATTCGAGAAGATCGTACGGAGCCCAGAGGCCATCGAGTGGGCATGCCCGCCCAGCGTCGAGCCTCGCCCATGGCTTCCCTTTCCCACTCCAGTGGAGCAAGCTCACCGGCCCGGGATGCAGGTCCCGGCAAAGCCCCCTGTAGTTGTCTCCTCCCAGTCCGTGTTGATTCCACTTGTGGTCTACGTTTCCTATCCGCCCGGCGAAAACCAGCAGAAACGGCGGCAGCGAGCCCAGCTCGTAGATCCTCATCCTCTTCTGCAGCTGCATCCACTCTTCGATCCTCTCCGTGTACCCTCCCTTCCTCCACCTGTCGAGGTCGATCACCATCACCCCTGTGTTGAAGTAGCACGCCTTCCGGCCCTCGAACGTCAACGACAGGACGGGGTTCGACCAGAACGTCGGCGTGAAGTACAACGTCAAGTTGGCGTTACAGTACTCAGGCGCAGCAACCACGGTCTCTGGATCGTCCAACGGCGTCGACGCGAGAGTGATAATGTCATCCACGATCACGAGGTCAGAGTCGAGGTAGACGACGCGTGCGGGGCAGCCGGCGGGGAGGAGGCGGGAGAGGTAGGATCGAGCGTAGTTGAGAGGACCGTCGAGGGCGGAACGGACGGAGGTGGAGATGAGGCCGGTGACGACGCTGTCGTCGAAGTAGTAGATGCGGAAGGAGAGGTAAGGGAAGGAGGAGGTGATGGTGGCGTTGAGGTATGGCAGGGACGACGAGGCGATGAAGTGGAATTGCACCGACTGCGGGCACGACGTGTGCTGCAGGATGGACAGAATCGCCGCCATCGAGCCCCGGAGGTAGGCCACGTCGAGGGTCATCGCCACGTGGACCAATGCCGACGGGGAGCAAGTGGCGGAAGACGACGGAGGCAGCGGGGGCGGGCAGCTCGGTGAATTGTAGAACTGTGGAGCCTCGCGGAATTTGGGCGGGGCCGGTGGAGACGACTGCGATTCTGCGTCATCGGCGGTGGTGCAGGGGAGGAGAACAGGGGCGAGTACGACGACGAGGATAACAGGAAGAGGAAGCGGGTGGCCTCTTCTCTTTCCCATGGTGCGTTCGCGGTGGTGGGTGATTTGTTTTGGGAACGGTGGGAAGTCATAAATACGGAGAGATCGTAGTTCGAAGGTCGAAGTCAAACTGGTTTCACATGGACATCACTCCTCATGACCAAACCACCCTTGCCGGGAACCCCGAATTACATGTTCTTGTGGAGCCGCAGCACAGCGACGACCTCGTATGAAGGAGCGGAGGGGCAGTGCAGTCCAAAAACATCGGGCCAGCGACGTGTGGGGCCCACTCCGGGAACTTGATGTTATTATTATTATATTAAATTGGTACATTAAAAAAAGGCGTGCAGTTATTATAATGATATTTGTACATATATTACACATGTTTCTGTTATCGATCTTAAGAATTTATTATTAAAACGTACCGCGTAAGTTAATAATGCGGCGTTATTATAATTATTACAGCTTATTGATAAGAAAAAGAACTCAAGGTGAAACGGACTCGAAAGGGAAGGGTGGAGGTTGGGGAGTCGCGATCTGCAGGCAACTCTACGGCCTTGTCCACGGAACAATTGGATGACCCATCCCCATGACATTAACCCCTCATTTGAACTGATCAAAATACGTCTTCCTCCTTGGCGGAGCGTTAAGTAATATATTAGCGTCATATCGATCGTCGTCAACATCGTCCATCTTTCACCCTTCCCTTGTCATTCTCGGTCATGAATCGAAGGTTCGTTGACTGCAGCATGGGTAACGCCAACCCCTCTTCTCACCCCCCTTAAATACATATCTATCCATATATATAAAAAGATATAAGCACGGCCGCCAAGTAGGGAAGAGGAAGATGGGATACGGCAACGTGAGCAGCACATGCCCATATATAAGGCAGAGAATACCAAATGGTGCTCGGGTTAATTTGGCCCGATGGTCTCGTGGGGTATATGATAACTCGGAGCTACCACAATACATAGAAATATCCTTCAATCATCAGAATCTGGACAGAGAAGAGAAGGTGGTGAGAAGCTGAAGGATTTGTAGTAGTCAAAAATAGGGAGCGCGAGGGTAGTTAATATATAATACTGGTGGTCGTATGCATCCCACGGGAAACACGTAATGCCATGTTTGTGGCATGGAAGCTACGGTCTTCTCCTACACAAGGATGTCGGTAAGCGGCCAAGGGTTTTTGGAGATTGAATATCCATCAGCCATCCGGTAAAGACTAGCTAGACAGACACCGCTATATACCTTCAACCCAGGTGATGACCAATAAGTCAAATCCCAGATCACATGCTGTAGGCCATCTTCTACTGACCAAACCCTTTTGTCCGGTGTTGACTTGAAGTGCTTTGATCTACTGGAGACGTGTCCAATCCATTCTTCGTTTCACTGCAGATCATCGCTGCCGACAGACGGACCAGCGAGCAGGAGGACCGAAGGGATCGAATATTATGTACCTTCGGCGGCCACACACCCTTGAAGAGCTTCTGCCTCTTCTTTGAATTGAAACTAGCCGAAATGGCTTGTTTGAATTTTAGAAAACGCAAGAAATATATATTACCATTAATACGAAAAAGAGCCTAGTAAATCACGATCGAGGAGATTACAACATGTTAGCAAATTAAGAGAGAACAGTTAATGGGAGCTAGCGTGAACATCTTTTGCCTTTAAAAAAAAGAAAGAAAAAAGAAAAAAGAAAAAAGAGGGAGATGATACGGTAGACTAATTTCATCACAAGAATGTCTTCCAGCTTAAAAAGGCCTGCTTAAAGGCCGCCAAGCATCGGTAAGCGAAGGTTAAGACAGCAGAGCATCCCAGAAAGTCCTCTTATTTTTGCTTTACAGGCTCGGATATGGACGTCGGAGGTACTCACAGGAATCGCTTGATGATCACTTCATTAAATCACTTTAATCATATATCTCACCGCGGACATGTACTTGGGAAGAAGTAGATTGTAGACTGTATACCGCCCGCTTTAATTCGTTGATCAACCAGCCTTGTGAGTGATCGATGGTGCTGCACGGTATGTATACATATAGCAGAAAATGATGTTAAGTCGATCGACTAAGCACTGCCATTCTCGATCATCAATATATATATATATATATATATATATATATATATATATTAAATCAATTAATGACACGGGATTTCGCATCTGTGCGTCCCAAACTCGAGGCTCCTAACATGAATCGATCCCTCGTGCGGTGGTTGTATGCTGCACATGCGCTGACGAATGACGACACTGCTGGCTGTGGTATCGTGGCACATGGTTCGGGCATCAACCTGCCAAGTGTGGACGGAAGAAAGATCAGATCATCCGGCGGGAGCCCCCACATGCACCGACGTCCACGTAAAGCCGCAGGGAGCGCTGTTCGTCGTCCATCTCCCCCATCATTTCATGCAAAACCACCTTTCACTAAAGACATCGTAAAGACGCAATCTCGTAAAAAAGCCCAAGACTGCTTGCTGCCGCGTTCTCGCCACCACAAAAATATCCGGATTCGTCCCGGTAACCTAGAAACGCATGCACCGAAACGGAAGACCTGCACCATTCGTCGAAAGAAGAAGTTTCCCTAAAATCTCTAGTACACGTTAATTTTAGCTTTCAGCTTCCAGAAGAATAATATATGGAAGAAAGCGAGCAAGTAAAAATCCCTCTAGCTCACTTGTGACAGAACCCAACCTTTAACAGTGGTATCAGTTGACGCCACTTGTAGTGTTTAATTCAAAATTAGGAAAAATCACTAGCACTGTCCAAAAGGAAAAAAAAAGCCAAAACCGGATGCATGAGGTGGCGACAATGTGGCGTCGTGATATTCGAACTGGATAGAGTTCGATCAATATACACATAACAGTTGCGTAGGTTCGGACTCGTTGTAAATCATTTTCAAGGAAGCGAAGAGCCAGAAAGTATTTGTCAGAGAGACAGGAGAGCCAGCAAAAAAGCGCAAAGTTACAAAAAAGTTTTGGTCATCATGCTCATGAAGACCACCAGAAAGTGGATGGATCAGTAGGATATATTATCTAGAAACAGGAGCATATCCAGGTAGAAGGTTGATCCATTTCAAAAATATCTTATCTCAACCTTGACCCCAGAAATGTAGCTTCCACTGCTTCCTACATATTTCCAAGCACACCTGTTAATGATGGATATATCTTTGATTCCATTAGAATTTTACGTGATATCGAAGTAATATTTACTTATTATTGAAATTTCGTCTTCTCACCGGGGAAGGAATATCATCGCCATCATTCTAGAATTCAAGAGAAATGCAAAGATGAACGAACTGTTTATCGCGTTATGATCATTGTGGTTCGTAAACATGCTCATATATGTATATATACATAAATCTCAGTATTTCCTTTGTATGTGTTTGTTTGCGTTGTTAGATTTGACGTATCAGGAACAACCACTCAAATCCACAAGTGAAGTATTCGAATGGGCATTTATACACAAATGTGTATACTAACGAATATAACCATGTTATGTCAGAAATCTGAAAAACCACAGAAAAGATTCCATGCACGAGATCTTGACAGCATACCTGAGGCGTCTGTATGTGTAGGTTCAAAACCAAGCTAATTTGCAACATCTTCATGATTTTAATCCAATTTTCAGAATCATTAAAGAGATGAAACATACATTTACTGACAAAAAAAAAACCAAGCTAGAGCGAAATTTGCAAGTATACTTACTAATCTATTAGTGATGTGAATATCTGATCTTAAGTGCGTCTACTACGTACAGTAATTGATCGGAATTGTAGCATATACGACTAAGCACGTACTCATGATCAACCTGCTTGTGGAATTCTTTCTTTCTTTCTTTTTTTACCAGCATGTGTTCCATCCTCCCTTGTCATTAATGTTGCGTGCAACAACAACATTAATGACATCTGAAAATTTAAGTATTAATGTGCATTTTGGATCAAGCAAATATGTATCAACGATGAAGAAAGCTACTCTTCAAACTCCACTCGTATCGAAGAAAGAGATGGCACAAAGTTTCTTAGAATTAAGGGCTCATTAATGCGCAACATAATCTTTAGATGGAAAGAAAATCAAAAATTTAGAATTGTTGAAAATAAAATATCTGAATAAGTTAAATTTTTTGGAGAGGTTTAATGTTATGTCTTGGAAAGTTTGAATTCATAAGAAGAAGTTTAGTACACGTTAAGAAAGTAGTTCGGCACAAGTAAGAAATTGAAGGAATGAATTATGTATTACCTAAAATAGAATGTTTGATGCATCACTATTCTTTTTGAACCTCAACCATTTTGTTTTGCACTTCAATCATTTCTTTGAAATGTTTATTACATATGGATATATTAGCATTATCTATTTCACACATACATATAACAGCTTTCGATGCATCTTTAAAAGATTCTACTAAAATTTTTTAGGATTCTGCATGAGGTTGTGCTTGTTTTCTCTTTTTCCTCTTCTCATTTGAAATTTGTGTACTTTCTCCTAAACTATGTGGTAAGTTAAGTACTACACCACAAACAAGATCAGCATTTCTGATTACACCACAAACAAGATTAGCATTTTTTATTCTACTGCAATTTCTATTGGAAATTTCATGTTCACAAATAAGATCAGCATTTCTAATTCTATTATAATTTCTACCGGAAATTTCATGTTCACAAACAAGATCAGCACTTCAATCTTGAACATTTATTAAACCACAATGAACTAAAATTCTAATACTTTGCATATTATTGTGCCATAATTTTACACTATTATTGTTACACTTCTTTATGTAGAAAGCATTCTAATTTTCTACATTTCTAATTCCATAAGAACTTTCTTCTTTGATAGCCATCTTCAATTATTCATTTTGTGCATCTATTTCTGATTCTAAAATTATTACAATCAAACTCGACATCAAAAGTATAAACATTAGTAAGTTGAGTAATAGACATAATTTTTTTTTCTTAATATTTGAAACTAATAGGATATCTTTCAAAACAACATTATTATTTTCTTTACCACGTAACAACATTACCAATTTATAACTCTAGGAGTAGAAGTTACTAATAGATGATAATCCTTTTTCCAAATCATGTAACAAGCATACAATTCTAGATTACTCCTGAACAAGTTTGTCAATAGCAACAAGCTCACCATATAAGTCCTAAGATATATAGTATTTTTTTTTTTTTTTTGAGGCAAAAAATCGTTGGCATTATGGTCCAAAGGAATCATAATTTGCAAATCTTTTCCAAAGAAAAGGTCCCCGCAGTTGTTATAACTAATTAAAATTTCCGAAAACGGAAGGAAAGATAAAAAATGGAAATTAAAATTCCTAGCAAGATCAGTGTGTAATAATTCTCCATTAATTTGAGACATAATGCAGCAGCAATACATTGTATTTTTGAATGGGGAGTACACTCTCTCACAAGTTGTTTTTTCTTCGTTATCTTTTTTATCTCTCTCGTGTGTCTTCCCATCATCTTCACTTTGTTTTTTCTTCTTTTAATCTTAAATAATTATTTGTTAATTTTAGATTGAGATACGTAGAATTCGGTTCATGTCATCATCTTAATGGGCCTCACTGGGGTGTATTTTTCCAAGTCCCGTACTAGGCCTTCAGCGTTCACAGCCCATCATGCGCGCTACGCGACACTCGTGATGCACGTGCCGTCAGATCGCGTTCTGGGCCGGGCCTTGATTGCGTCGTGAGAACAATGTTTGTTGGCGGACACGGAAAACACGAGTATAATAATAATAATGATGATGATGATGATGATACCCATCATGGAAAACACGAGCATGGAAATAATTCGTCATCGTCCCCTCTCCAGCCTGGCTTCCCTTGTTCATCCCATCAATGAATCAATTTCAAATCTTAATTACTACGTTCCACCATCGATTTCAATAAAAATATTATCATCATCGACTATGTTACGTTGTTTTCTGAATAGTTGTACATAAAATAATTTAAAAATAAGGCATGGATTATATTCGATCTACTTTGACTTCGAATTGAATATTTACGTTTCAAACGTCATCTTATATGTAAAACTCCGTACATACTTAAGCAATGGTGCGATCAAGACGGCACCGTTAATTTGCAGGTCAAATTAATTAACTACTCTTTGAGGAATCGACGGAAACGCATGCATGTCGCGAACGCCATGGCCGATGACAAGTGAAGGTGTACTTGATATATGTATATATATTAAGAATACAGGTTACGGCAATCTAGCAAAAATGGTTTGGATCAACGAAGAAATCGCATCACAGAGAATACAGATTTTCTCTCTCTCTCTCTCTCTCTCTCTCTCTCTCTCTATATATATATATATATATATATAATATTGTGGTCAAGCAGGCATCCATGGAAGATTGAACGCTACTTTCTTTCCATCGCGTATGCGTCGTATACAAGACCGAGTGAGTTTGGCGCCTTCTTCGGCAAACGTGAGTTTCTAGAAAAAGTTGTGAAATTAAATTATGTAACAAAATTAACGCTGTCTTGGCGTGTTAAAGTAACCGACGACTTATATACGTGTTATATATGACTAATATGAGGATGTCAGGATTACTTTGACAAGAATGACCGCGCCAATGACGTTCAATACATAAATTGCAAATGTTGGAGAGTGGACGGCCTTCGGTCCACAAAAGGACAAATACACCAAGTATTTTAATTAATTATAGGAGATTTTCTGAGAAACAAAATAACGATACGGCTCTTATAATTTTAGCTTTAAAATTAAAATCTATTATTATATTTGGTTAATCAATAGTATAAAATTTCATTTCAGTCTACATTGCATTCACTTTTATTTTTTATTCGGAAATATCATCAACGGCTTGTTAAAATTTAACAAGAATTAATTGATAGATTTTAAAGTTATTAGATCAAAGTCAATTCTAGAAAAGTAATTATTGTAATTTTATGAAAGATATATATGTAAGTACGGCCTAGTATTTATGTGTGTGTCTATTGATAGATAGATACGGTTTATGTGTGTGTGTGTGCGTGTCTATAGGTAGACAGATAGACGGAAAGGAAAACGCATAGGACGAAGAGAAGAAGAAGAAGAAGAAGAAGAAGAAGAAGAATCCACCCTTTATTGTCCCGGTGGCTGGGTCCAAATCGAGTGCTTTCCTGCTCTCCTCGCTAAAGTCGCGTGCAAATCTCACTTGAAACACCTGAACCTAAAAGAGAGAGATCCCCAAACACGACTTGATACCAATCATGATCCTTCCATTCCACACCGCAACAACACTCTAGGAAGATCGAGCAACGGCAGCAATTGGGTTTTTTTCCCTTCTTCGTCTGCCAGGATGAAAGTCATCATGTATTGGCTGGCGGAGCACCCAAGGATCATCGGCTTCCGGTGGAGCCACGCTGCGTCATGGGGCTCGACGTGGTCATTCCTCTTCGCCTCCCTTACCTTGTACTTCCTCCTCTCCGTCTTCCTCCACCTCCTCCTCCTCCTCTCCCGCCGGGCACGCCCCGTCCCTCTAGGCCCGATCCCGGCCGTCCACTCCCTCATCATGACCCTCGTCTCCGCCACCATCTTCCTCGGCATCCTCCTCTCCTCCGCCGCCGAGATTCGGGACACTCGGTGGTTCTTCCGGAGGTACAACACCAATCCGTTCCAGTGGTTCCTCTGCTTCCCCATCGGCACCAGGCCGACGGGTCGTGTTTTCTTCTGGTCCTACGTCTTCTACCTCTCCCGTTTCCTCCACCTCCACCGGACCTTCTTCTTCATCGTGCGACGACCCATGAAGCGGTTCCCCTTCTCCCGCCTCTTCAACCACTCCACCTTGGTCTTCATGTCCTTTCTCTGGCTCGAATTCTCGCAGTCGTTCCAGGTGCTGGCCATACTCTCCACCACCCTGGTCTACGTCGTGGTGTACGGGTACAGGTTCTGGATCGGCGTCGGGCTGCCGGCCGCCTGCTTCCCGGTGGTGCTCAATTGTCAACTGGTGCTTCTTGGGTGCCACTTGGTGTGCCACCTGGGGGTTTTGCTGCTGCACCTGTTCAAGGGCGGTTGCAACGGAATGGGAGCTTGGATGTTCAACTCCGTGCTTAACGTAGCTCTTCTCTTTCTCTTCATTAATTGCTATGTCGAGACTCTGATCAAGAGGAGGAATGGCGTCGTGCCCACAGATGACGACCCCTCATCTTACAGGCAACAACAGAAGAGTTGCGAGAAGAAGAAAGCGTGAGTTAAAGTACATGTTAGGTTCGATGGGGCTTCGTCCGTCCGTGTGTATCTGTCAGTCATATTCTTCGATCTCCCTCTTGCTCCTACTTTCTCTCTTTTTTTCTCCGTTTCTTTTCTTTTCTTTTCTTTTCTTCGCAAGAGGAAAGTAGCAGAGAATCTGGTGAAAGAATGATATTGACGGAGGTTCCTTTCTTAGCAAGTATTGAATCCTTGACCATGAAAATCGAAAGCTTCACTGCCACAAACTATCAGCAAACTCGGCGATACTGATAGAGTTTCGTTTGAACGAAAATGTTCTGTCAGCAATTCCTCCAGTGTAGATCACACAATACCAATCTATTCAATTTATGTATGTAATGTATGTATTACACACACACAGAGGAAGAAATTCCTAAAGTATTGATGTAATCAAATACCATTCTGCTTTTGGTTCTGTCGATCTGACTTGCAGAATTACTTGGTTTGCTTGCCCAGCGGCGAATCTCTTCAATTATGAAGGCCGAGAAGCTTAATAAATAATGTGAAGGAACCTCAAGAAAATTCGATGGACTCGGTCATTCCTGGTGTTCTCCCACCACCCCTTTTTTGAAAATTGTGACGGGCGTGCATGGAGGACAGAACCGGTTCCTTCCAAGTCACCTGATCTTTTTTTTATAAGTCTCCTGATTCGGCAAGGCAATTTAACAGCATATTGTTCATATCTTTACTTCTTCTTCTGCTATTTTATCATCTCCCCTTTTTTCGTTACAAAGCCTTAATCCATAAAAAAAATCTAAGATATCCCATGCTTTTGTTTTATCATTCTGCCCGTCCTTTTGTCAAATCGAAGCATAAGAAATCATTAATGGCATTAGAAGATCACATTCATCATCGATAATATCAATAACCGAGCGGCCATCCACTTGAATGTATGTACAATATATGAAAATCAAGAAGAAACTACGACACACCTTCTTTCCCTATCGTTTGAATAACATCATACTGATATCTTCTTCCAGTTTTGCAATCAAACAGGCTTTCCCGGAACTTTTTGATTTTGCATTATATTTTCATGCTTGAAATGATATAGGATAGGATAGCACACTAAACATCGAAACATAAACAGAACTTGTAATGAAATAAGTAATTATCACCAGCAATAGATTGTTACGTAATCGATCTTCTCTTGACATTTATAAAGAAAGAGAGAGAGACAAAAAATGTTTTAAATTCGTAATCAAATCAAAACACTACTAGTATAATGATATTGCTAAGATTTAAATATTTATGAACGCAAAGATTACCACCGTTTCGTTATGGAGTAGGGATTTCGATCTGAAATTACTTCAATCGAGGGGGTCGAACGACCGTCTCGCATTGGCGTGTGGAAGATAACCACAGGATTTTCTGCACCCATCTCTGAAAGCTGAAAGAGCAGAATGCAAAGGCAACCCAAACCAGAACATCGCCACGAGTTAGAAGGAGGAGGAAGGGCATCATCCCCAGCTCGGAAAGCTCACGACGCTTGTTGTCTTGAGGCGACCGTTCGAGAAAAAACAATTAACGCTTTCTCGAAAAGGGGACTCTTATGACGATGCCATTGTAAAAAGGTAGATCCTTTTTTCCTTCCTACCATCAAAAAACTTAATAATTATTTCAACGACACCCAAAAATTTATATTTTTAATCTTATACCATTAACAATTTGGAAGTCTTCCTTAATTTATGTTGTGGGTAGACATTCGTCGAAATTTTTCACAAGTTCACGGGATTGAATTTTACGTGAGATTTTCACTTCTAGAACGCCAGCATATATCCAAACTCAAAGTCGTCAATATTCTCTGTTAAAATAGAACGACTTGATACGAAATGGCAGGAGTTAAATACGTTAACAACACCTCGTCTATCAGTTTGACATTTATGGGTCACGTTTGAGAAACGAATTTTCACCTCCAACTTTATATACCATATCAAGTTCCTTACAACGAGAGCCCACTTCAAGCACCGTACCACTTGATTCATCCCTTTGGGGTCAGACGGTGTGTTTGGCAACGCTGACCCCGTCCCTTGCCCCAGGCTACGTGAATCTTACGAAAATAAAAGACAAACAAAAACGGTCCATTTAATAAATCCATGAACTTTAAGGGGGCGATATGGCATATTCATCAGAATGATCTGCAGATCCAGATTTGAATCAATTTCTTGCTCCACGACCGAAGTTCATTTATCTCCCGATGTAAAGTTGCTCCTAGATGGCGCTGCTCCCACGTTCGACCATTGCATGATATCCTAGAGAAGTTGCCCAAACGCAGCCTTTGGCATGCGTAGCCGATGGTTTCGTCACACACATCCCAGCAATAATAAGGGAACCGCCACGTTCAAGTTAGTCCAGCAGAAGTCATTTAAGAGCAGAGCACAAGACATTCATGACATTAGCGATTAGCAACTATTTAGACAGTCAAACCATCATAGCAAATCCGGAGAGCATTAAGGACATGCATTTCATCAATCAATTTAAAAGGAAAACCGGAAGATTTTTAATTCTCTGATACTATGTTTTGATTTCATTGTGGGAAGTCAACGTTCTGGAGTTCCCATCAGGAAACATGGATGTTCTATAATCTATACGCCACAACAGCAGGCTGGTTTTGCTTATCAGTCACAGAAACCTGCCATGTGCGGATGAGATGAGCACAGCATGTTCTACCTTCGCAATAATGACGCTGCCAAGCTTTCAAGTGGCAACAAGTTTCTTCGAGAAATAATGGGTGTTTGGTATTGAGTAATAATCACCGGTCTAGGTTTGTATTGGTACGAATTCTGAAGTCGTACGCTTTCAATGCATACCTCATTTGGAGTAAGTCTAGGTTCTCTTAAGAGATTCATGACGACTTGATCAAACATTCAATATCAGCCCCAACTTCCGCAAGCTTTGCTTCTTTTGAGTCCATAGCAATCTTTGCAGCAGTTTCAACATCAAGATCAACTGCTATTGATTTCACAAGACCATCGAGCATCTTATGTAGGTTAAATCAAGGATGTCACTGTAAAGGTCTTCAAGAAATATAAAGTTTGATAGTATAAGTGCCACACAAGATTGAGATATAAAAAAAGACTTGCAAGTTTATGACATCATTTCACAGAGATGAGAAAGATAGGAAGTTCAACTTCTCATTAACGACGACTTCGAGAAAAACTTCTCTATGGCAACATGCTTTCACCTCATTTAGACCAAAATGAAAGTAAAAACATGCTTTTGTAAGTCAGAATGAAGATACCATTGATATGGTTGAAACAAGATTTTGCTTGTCAATGAGGCAACATTACGAGGAAAAATTTTCAACCAAAAAAAATAATATGAAAAGTAGAAAGCAAATAAGAAAATACGTCGACTCTGGAAGACAAGCAAACAGTTGAAAAGAAATGTTGAATCGTTTTCCCACCTTTCAATAAGCGAAAATTCAGACAATAAAATACAAAAGGATACAAGTGATCCAACTGCCACAAGTGCTCGGAATCTTGAGTCAGCATCTTGACTTTCATCTTCTGTAATCTGAATAATAGCACAAACACCTTCAGTATTATGAACATACAATGAATGCATTGTATCACCCAACTAAATCACAAGCATCGCTTATGGTCAGTCATAAAGAAACTGTAAGAGAAATAAACCTAGACTTTGGGCTCCATTGTTTTGAACTCTAATGACAAGTATGTAACCACAGTTTTAACTAACTAAGCTATGTAGAGCTTGTTTGAACAAGCTCCAAATGACTAGGGAGAGCAATAATAATTAAAATACTAGAACAAAAGAAAACAATTGCACCTCCATAGCAGCAGATAAAACCTGAATCTGTCCTTGCTGATCTTTCCTTTCAATCAATAGCACAGCAAAACTAAAAATAAGCAGAAAATGGTGATCAAATAAGCTTTTTAAAAGAAGAAACATAGAAAAATGCCACCGTAACTTTTTATTATTATCTAAACTTTTGAAGATTATTTAAAGCATGCCACACGAGTGACCAAAATACTTACTTGAGCACAAGAGAAGAATAAGATATATGCAAATTCTTATTGAAAGATGAACGGCAACCTGCAAGCCTATCAAGAATCTGCAAGCAAGTAAATGGAATTTAGTGTGTATATAGTTCACTTTACAAGCTACTGAGTTCTTGTGATAATTAAATTTATTAATAGAATAAAAGTCTTTCTTTTCCCTTGTCAAACACTAGGGACCTATAGAAGGAAATTAAAACAGTCAGCTGAAGGATTAGAAGCCAACATCCAGGACCAGAATAACTCCAGAAAGCAGGGGGGCTTAACAGTGGCTTTGATTAATAAAATACATCTACCTTGCAAATTAGACATCATTTTAGCAAATTTTAGGAAAGCATTTAACCTTCAAGGATTGGCAACTCTACATCATAATCATTGGTTAAAATTAACGGTTTATGGGGGCACAATCTTTAGCATTTTTCCCAGATAAGAGAATAATGTTTTTATTAAGCAAAACAAATAAGCGAACAATATTCTTTCCCCATTTTTCAATACTCATCTTGAGAATACAGCTAAATATGAGTCATAATTCTAATTTTTCTCAGAATCTCCACCAAAAGAATGCACTCATTTGTTTTCCGTGGAAATGCTGAACAAAGCTTATCTTCTATTCTCAAATTGAGATACACATTTATATTAAGAAGATGCATGTCTGCAAGATAACTATGCTACTCAAATATGTCCTCAACCCACTCATGCCCATATACATATGATACGGTAGAGGTATATCTATGGAATACATGCCCGACATTTTTAGGTGAGGTTTTTATATTGTGAGTTGTAAATTAATAACATATAGTGAATTTGTGTCTCTTCAAGGAAATGTTGCATTTCTATCTCTAAGGAAATGTCGATCATAAGATAACTATAATCAATCCTTTTCTCATTCTCTCTCCCTATATAATTAGTCATTCTCATATCAATGTAATGTATTTGTATCATCTTAAACAATACCCATCCTCATATCTGTCATCAAATTTGAAAATTTGGCATACCAATACCTTACCATGTCAATACTTGTACCTCTATCCACATTGACACACCATAATAACATAATCTAATTTTTTTTTTTCCCATTTCTGTGCTATTATAAGGTTTCTTATGTGGAGGTCAGTAAACATTTATCATTTACCTCTATCGAAAAGCCAGATTCCCTCTACCATGCAAGGTTATCTAACCCTGCAGTAATCACACAAAATAAACTAACAAATCATAGATGTTTCCATCTTGACCAACCGAGCAGTATTCTGGCTTGAGATGTCTAAACAAATTTTAAGTCCTAAGACATTACATGTGATTTGTTGAAATGTGTTCTGCTTAAAGTTTAAGATTGTGAATGGAGAGGCTTTTCTATATCTAACTTAGTTCAATCCGCAAAATTTTCAAATTCAGACTATTTCAGCATTCTCCTTCCCTTTTAGCATTTTTAAGCCTAATAATTGTCTCTTTTTGAATCGAATGGATGTATACACATGAAAGGATCTCCAACTTAGGCATAGACATTAGAAAAACTGTATAAGCCTCAAAAAAAAAAAGTCAAGTATCATTTTTGAGGCATCTTTGATTACCATTAAGTCCCATCTTGGCCAGCATGTCTGTTAGATGGTTGACTTCACGATGCACATGCCTAAGGGAGTGAGCTTGGTTGACTCAACCCATTAGAGTGGGCCAAAGTGACAGCTTGTCTTGAGATACATTAATTGTTCTGTAAACCCTCGATGAGAGTGAGGGGGTTGGTCTCAATCTCTATGCAATCCAGATAGATACCCATGTCACTACAAAAAGAAAGTTCATTGGGCATGGCATGGAGCTCTACCATTACCCAAAATTTGCATTGGATTCCCCATTCTCCTTTGAAACATAGGTGTTGTTCCTTTGAGTTCTAAGGCTAGATTCTACAACATCTACATCTTGATGCCATTTGATAACCCCTTTTTTTGGCATTGGCTTCTGTTGGAAAGATAGAGTGAAATAACTGCCAAAGGAAGAAAGAAATCTTAGTAGGTATGAAGCTATTCCAAATTCCTTCATTCCATTGTGTAAGTCTATTTCATTTCCTGATGATGTCCCATGTTACTTTGATCAAGAGCTCTCTGTCTGAAGACCCAATCCAGATAAAGTCATTTGTGGAGTTCGTAAGTAGGCTGAGATGTCTATGAATCTCATCAATAAATAATACAACTAGTGAGGGAAGTTTGGTCTAGTGTGCTGCAATTATTTGCTACCTCAGCAATTGTTAAGTGCTTAAATCCTATCCCAACATCTACAAAGCTTGAGATCAATCTGAAGGGAAGCCACCAACCATGCTAGAAATTGATGTTTCCCCTACCCCCCAATCTATCTGGCAAATTGAGAAATGTGCCCTTAGGCGGTGCATAAAGGTTTCCACTAGAGGTGTTAATTTGGTCGGGCTATTGCGGGCCAGCCTAACTCGACCCAGTCTGATTTTTTAAATCGGATCGAGCTGGACTACAATAAATTAGAAAATCAACTTGCAGACCAAGCTACTTGCAAGCTGATTTGGGCCGAGCCGGGCTAGCCCATGAGCTGATTTAGGCTGGGCCTAAGCTGGCCCGCAGGCCAATTCAGGCCAAGTTGAAATTAACAGAAAATAAAAAATAGAATATGATACCTCTCTTATATACATTAATAAATGTAATACAATTAATAAATGTAAACGTAAAAGTTGATGTATACAAAATTAATAAATGTTAAAAGTAAAAGTTGTTAAAAAATTAATAAATGTAATACAAACTTGTTTCAACGTAGAACTTCATGTAACAATTGGAAATATAAAAAAAAGTTTAAATAACGTTTGATATGTATGTTACAAAATATGGAAAGAATTAAATAAGAGATTTATCATAACAAATGAGAAAGAATTAAATAAGAGATTTATTGTAACAAATGGGAAAGAATTAAATAATTTTAATCATAACTATTTAATAAGAGATAATCCTGATTTTCTAGATTTTGATGTAATAAATTGAAGTAAAACACAAAAATGCACATTTCTTATTTTATCATTAATATAATTTTAATGTAATAAATGTTTAAATATAATTATGTACATTGTACATTAAATGTAAAAATATTTGATGTAATTACAAAAATAATGTAATTTAAATTTAAATTTAGAAATCAAATAATTATTTAACTTTATAACTTGTGTTTGAATGTGTTAATAGATGATGAATTATGAATGATACGTTAATGATGTCTTGATATTGATGTTAATGTGATGAATAATGATTTATGAATGATGACTTATGTTTGATATTCATGTATTTATAAATAAAATAATGTGTGAATGATGAATTGATTATCGGAAATATTGTAAATTTTTTTATTTTAATTTTAATTTAAAATTAAAAAAATAAGTATAAAAAATCAAAAACTTCGATTGGACCAAAGTTAAGATTCGGTCAAATAGAATGAAAAATAAACAAAATAAAAAACTTCGATTGAACCGAAGCTTATTTTCAATCAAATCAGTCAGACCAAAGGAAAAAATAATAACTTAAAAATCTTCGATCGGACCGAAGCTTATTTTCAATCAAACTGAAGGGAAAAATAATAAATTTAAAAAGCTTTGGTCAAATCGAAGTTTATTGTCAGTCTGACTGAAGTAAAAAATTAAAATATGTAAGTCAAACTGAAGAAAAATAATAAAAAAATGTTAAAAAAATCAAAAATTTCATTCAGACCGAAGTTTAGTTTCGATCAAACTGAAAAATAATAATAATAAAATGTTTTAAAAAATAAAAAACTTTGGTCCGATTGAAGTTAAGCATTGATTAGACCGAAAAGAAAAATAAAAAAATAAAAATTCAATTGGACCGAAGTAAAGTTACGGTTGTATCATTAAAAAAATAAAAAACTAAAAAAATTCAGTCGAATTGAAGTTGACCTTCGGTTAAACCGAAGAAAAAAATAAAAAGTTATAAAAGGAGCAGGCTACAGGTCAGGTCGGGTTAGTCTGAAAAAATTTTGAGCTAGACCGAGCTATCCTAAAATAATTTCGGGCCAAGATGGGTTGTCAAAAAAAAATTAAAAAAATTTCAACCCAACTTGGCCTGACCTGCAGCCTACACGGATTGCCACTTTTTGAGTCGGGCCGAGCCAACCCAACCCATTGACACCTCTAGTTTCCACCAAACAGTTCAACCCACAGTATTTTGTTTTTGATCAACCTCCAAGTTATTTTCACTCTCAATGCCTGCATGAATTCTTTTAGATCTCTCAGGCCCAAACTGCCTTCTTCCACCAACTTTGTGATACTACTCCATTTGATTCAATGAGATTTACCTTCTCCCCATAGGAAATTAGCAAACATAGATTGTATCATGTCAAAAACCTCCACCAATATGTGAAATGCACTTACAAGGTGGTAAACTGGAGAGGATATGCTTTAGAAGAGTGATCCTAGCCTTAGGGGAGAGAAGTTTACTCTTCCATCCTACCAATTTGCTTTAGATTTTCTGCACTAGGTCCTCAAAGTAAATGTGTTTGGTTCTACCTTTAAATATCAGATAAACTAAGTAGCGAAAGGGAAAATCTCCCTGTTGGAAACTTGTGAGCCCATTCATGGATCATGTTAGCTTTTTGGTTGGATCAATTATTTGGTGTCACAAAAAAGTTTTTGCTTAGGTTGATTTTCTGCCTCAAGAAGCATTGATACTATTGGAGAAGGTCTGGAACATTCCTAATGCCATTTTTCCTGCCATTCAAAAATAGGATTGCATCATTAACATAGAGGAGGTGGAAGACACCTGCATTGCCTCTGCCTACATTGTAGGGGGTAAACTTGTTTGAGGAGATCAAATTTTGGAGTCCTTGACTAATAACTTCTTTGCCATTACCGCACTCTAGAAATTTAATAGTTATTTATTAAGCTTTTGTGTTATATATCATACTTCTTCTACACACAAGGACTAGGTCATTGTTTATGTAACATTTCTAACAACCTCTTGTGTCTATAAACACTCCACCAAGTGTTAGTATTCTCATCATACTACAATCAATGTAATATTATGTTGTATAAAAAGATCTCTGATTGAAAAAAGGAGAAATAATGTGGAACCTTACAATATGATGGTACGTGAAGAACTAGATGTAAGTTGTCGCTTGAGTAGTATAAAAATGTTGGCTTCTCTCTCATGTTTGGTGAATGAGTCTCATGAGATCTTTTTTTTTTTTTTTTGCTTCTATAACTTGTAGAACTCTATAATTGCATGAATTCAATCCTATACATCTAATGATAATTTTTAAAAATAGGTTAAAATTAATTTCTGATAATGTACAGTTTTTTATTCCTCAAACAGTTCAATCAAAGCAGACAAAATGTTACCAGTGCAAGTTCAATCCAAGGATGAATTAATTAGCAAGATTTGATTTGAATTGGTTTCTGATGATCTAGAATTCCAAAATTTTCAATCAGGGAAGCATCATGAATTCAGCAGTGGATAAAGCCTTTATTTGAAGAAGACATACTTCACTGTGATGTAGGTGCAGCCACTGTTGGAAATATGATTGCTTGAAGAGATTTGTGAAAGCTCGCACAACGGTTAAAAGATTTGCCGCAAGTGCAGGTCCATCAGTTACCTTCTTGAATACCTTCATAATTATATCTACAGAACAGAAAAAATAATGTAACACTACAATGAATCAACACATATTTGATTATTTGAAATATAACATGAAATGAATTCCAACAACTAGGAACTAAGTTTACCAACAAAGGAAACTAAATCTAGAACAATTTATCAAAGTCAAAAACCTCTCTAAAAATGAAAGAACAAGGATGATAAGTGGCATGTGGCCACACATTACACATACCATTTTCATGATCCATATATTTATAAATCAAACTTGATCCATCTGGATGCAATATCAGCATTCTTATGACATCAATTACTGCATTAAAATAAAGAATCAATCAGATAAAAATAAAAAATATAGTTTTATTAATAAACATGATATGGTTGACTTGTGCAATCTAAAAATTAAAAATTCTGAAGTGAATATGAAAGATAATGCATAAAGAATAAATTGAGTTATACAAACTCCCAGTATATATGTTTGCCTGCTGAAAAATGGCTAACCTGGGAACAACATTTCCAAAGGCCAAGAATTCAAGAGCTTCAATAGCAAAGAAATGTCCACATGAGCAAAAGAACTGATATGATAATGTGAAGAATCTTTCAATACATTGACAATGGCACCTAATCTTGAAAGGTCATTATCTGTCAATGCCAAATCCTGCTGTTTCTGCAAACGAAACTTTAAAATATCATCATCAAAGTTTACATTCAAGCATCTGTAACAAACAAAAATAATACAAACATTAAAATATATTGATTAAGGGGCAAGCCTTGATGCAACAATTAGATTACTTCAGAGATTTGAATTAGGAAACAATCCCTTCACTTGAGGAGATAAGATTATACAATTGGATCCTCCCTAATCTCTATATTGATGGGAGCTTCATGGATTAAGTTCATCTTTTCTTATTGAAACATAATATTTAATGAAAACGTTGTGGGGACCCACTATTGCTGTTGCTCTTCAACCATGGGGTGTAACATTGTGATTTATATGATTTCAATACCATGGCATTGGGGTGGCTGGACCATTGGAATGCCAAGAGTCATGGAGGTCTAGGTAACTATTCTTCAATATGCAGACAACACCTTGGTCTTCCTAGGAGATTCCTTGGAGTAGCACAAAACTTGAAGTTCCTTCTCAGAAACTTATGATGTCTCCAGTCAAAAGGCTGAAAATGGATGGATGAACGGAGATTCCTTTTAGATGCTGTTAACTAGAAGCTGGCAGACTGCAAATCTAAGCAGGTGCACACAGACAGAGGCTGGGACAGTCAAGTAACAGAGTTGTTGCAGAGGTTGCAGAGTGGAAGTGCAGAGATGGTGTGGTGGATGCTTGGACAGGGGAGGCTTGGTCAAAATGAAGGTGTGCAATAAAGGTTGAATGCAGGGGAAACTTGGGCTTGGACCAAGATGCTTGTGGAGTTTGCCAGCAGGGGGATTTATAGCTGCCCAACTGTCTGTTCGCCTCATCGTGCAGGAGGCATCACAGAGGATGCAATGGGAAACGTGCAGATGCTGACGCATGTTCTCCCCATTGAAAGCATTGGCAGCCATTGAGGAAGGTGGCCCGCTGCATAGTCAGTGTAAGAGGAGCTGATGATGGAACTTTTAGGAAGGTGGATTGGGGAAGATGATGGCATAGCATTCACACAACATGGCTTCCACATCATTTCCACACCATCATTATTTGATTTTTAAATTTTTTAGGGTTAATGGGTAAATTTGGGTAGAATTCAAAAAGGCTTTCAGGAAGATTTTGGGTGGTTTTGGACAGATTCTGAGTAAAATTAATAGGGACCAAATGAGTAAGATGAAATATAACTTTTTTGCAGCAATCGAGCTTCTAATAGAGACTAGCCAATAAACAACTGAAGCAGGGTGTCTACAGCACTAAGGCAAGCAACAAAGGAAAAATTGAATGCTTGTCTCACGTGATTGTTCAAGAATCTGCTTCCTTCATCACTGTAGAGAGATAAGGTCAAAGGTCAGGAATATGCTTCGATCCCCAACCATGCTAGCACATTTGGATAACAGCTAGTTTTTGCAGAATATATGGCACTTTCTAGGAAAATGTAAAAATTATGACAATTCTGACAGCATAAATGGATAAATATATGCTTTAGAATAACAAAAAAAAAACTCTGGCAAATTTGCTAACAGAAAGTAAAAGACAAACAGAATCTTATTCATGATATCATTAATAGAAACACCTCTCCAAGTTTTAAAAAAATGAAGGGGTGGCTTTGCTTTGTGTGCTTGCAATCAAGATGGAACACTCTCCCCTTCACCTTAGCATTTTATGGGACTTTAATCTATGCTTACAGGGAAGCTTTTTTGGAAAGTCCCACGTCCACTGAATAAAGTAAACCGTATAATGAAAGCACCCTAATTAAATTGAAATTTGGGACTTATTCGCACCTCCACAAAGGACCCCTCCTTTAGGGTCTAGTTGATGATCTAGTCTATTAGTTCATGAATGATATAAGTAATAAAAATCGGAAAATGGTTAAAATGAAACAAAGAAACCTAGTAGTAGTAACTAGAAACTCACAGGATCTGACGACAGAGTTCTATTGAATTCAGCCATCTTTTTAAGAATTCCATCAAATTGTGCAACATCAAAGCAGAGAAACCCTTTCTGCAAATGCAACAAAAAAAGCAGTTAAGAAACAATTGGATGCATCTCTGATATAAAATACAATTTTTCTTGTTTGCTACAGATGAATACTAAAGAAAATGAAAATTGTTAAATTACTCATGAGCTAAACTCAATCCAGAATTCAAAAGTAATGGAAGCCATTGTCAATGAATCATTAAGTATATAAAAGGCTATTTGATTTCATACAGATATACACAGGTAAATAATTCAATTTTCCAACACAACAGGGGAATAAACAGAGATAAATGAGCATGGTGGTGGTTGGTTGTTATTGTGGCTCTAGGCACTGTAGACAAAAAATTATGATGGAAGTAAAGTTGTTGCATACCAATATATTTTGACATAAGCATGATAATTTTCTAACCAATAGTATCTTGAAATGAGCACAACAATGATTCAATTCATAAAATGAGTATAGAAAAAATACTGCTGGCTTCTAGAATATGCTTATAAATGTACCTTTGGAATATGCTTGAAAATGTGTCTTTTTGAGCTCCCTGAAATCCATGAGGGAAAAATAAGATAAAGCATCAAATTGGCAAACATCTATAAGTTCTTATTACAATGAACCTATTTTATGAATATATTTCCCTAAAAATATGGTGGCATCAGGAATAAATAACAGTTATCCATCAGTTTTCTACAATTATAGAACTAGAAGTGATTTAGTTAAAACATTTTGGCCTAATAGAATTCTATCTGCATTCGTTTTTCTTTTTTTGTGTTTAACCGCAAAGATAAAAATACTGACAGTTATACACTCAACTAAGAGATGCACACCTCTTGGATTAGAAGATCCTCCAGGTACATAAGCACTTGCTGATTAAAAACAAATTAACTAAATAAGTAAAAATGCAAAAAAAGATAATAATGTAAAAGAAATAAGTCTCAGATTCAGTGGTGCCTGTAGACATGACACTACTGACCACCAGTATAAGGATCACGGAATGATGGATCAAGTGAGAATTCACTTTGTCCACTGTTTTGTAATATAAACTGTACAACTTGTTCTCGATATGAAAGGGGTAGATTCTCCTTCAGCAGCCAATTATCAGCAGTGGCGTATGGATTGTCTGGGAAAAGTGAACTGCATTTAGGATATCTTCAAGAATACAGCAAAGCATTAAAATATTTCCAATGGACCCAATGAAATATATGAACCAGTGAAAACTTATCAAAGGAAGATGAGTTATAAATATCCACACAAAGAAAAACGATAGACATCTCCACACATTAAGCTAAAAAAGAAAAGAGAACATTATGTGCATGTGCGTGTTTGTGCATATGTGTGTGCATGTGTGTGTGTGTATGAGAGTGTGTTCATACACACGCATGTGCTTACATGTAAGGAGTGGTATGGTAAACAGTAAATAAAAACGACATATGCTAAAAAAAGTGTATTCACATCATTTTAGAAATGTCTTTTCACGGTAAGAGAATGATCATTAAAATAACAATACTTACAAGTAAGAGGTAATCAAGAAGATAAACAGAAAAATAGAGAAAATAACAAAGAAAAATGAGAAATAATGAATATCAAACAAACGGTAGGTACCATAACCAAATAACGTTTCCTCAATGGTATGTTGCTTTCCAGTGTATTCCAGAGGATAGAATAGCTGAAACTAAAAGGTTATCAAGGTTGACTCAAAAGGTCAAAGGTAGGAAAGGGCTATGAAGCCAGGAACAATATCTAAGGCTCGATTGAACTATTTTTAAGGAACAAGTATTTATACACTTGTTGCTCATTTCAAATATATCTTCATAAAAAGTAGTCTTTCCCTTTGATATGAACCATTCAATCTACACATAAGATCCTTGTTAAAATAGGACCTCCTGGTTGATATAGGCAAGTTGTGGATCCTCAACTTGGCCATTGGGATCATTTAAGATTGCAGGTAAACATGGATGACATAAACCAGCTGGAAATTTCTGAGAAGCAGAGAAATTTCCTGCCTGAATTTGATGTTCGCATTTAATGGTTAAAAGAGAAATAAATATTTCCAGTTTCAAACAACAAAAGAATGAGAATTGGATTCCAGACCACAGCCACATATTTTTCATTTCCTAAAATAAAATTTGAAACCTTTCAATAACCCAAACATATCAAGGCCAAATTTGATTGAAAATATTGCACTATGATGGACTACGAAACAAAATCTTGAGATATTCATGCATACCATAGCCAAACAATGAATTATTAAATGATTTTACCTGCCCGATTGTAAGGTAATTTGCGCATGGGCTCACCATCACCAATGTCCACATCAAACACTACAGAAGAAAGTGTCAAAAGATACAACCAACATGATAAAGTTGGAGAAAAATGAAGTCAAAAACACTGCAAGTAGATGATGAAATAATAACAATGTTACCATAGTCATATTGAATGCCATTAAGGACTGTACGAGCAGTGCTGTCTTCAGGTCCATCAACAACTTCACCAATCTAAAAGTTAACCATAATGATCATGTAGTTGAAAAAACATACTGAGTAAAAGAAAATCAAAATTAAAAAATCATCATTGCATATAGTATAACATTATTACACCTCAAAAATTTTCTAAGAACAAAACCATAACATTGAATATCATTTTTTAGAAATAAGTATGTACTTTATCCCATTTGTGCTCCCCAGAATTCCATGAATAAGCTACACCATTATCACCTTCTCTTACAATCATTGTCTGCCCATTCTTATTTCCTGGAAATAAATTAAAAAGCCAATTATTAGATAGGTAATAGATTAATTTTGGACACCAAGATAGAGCAATTATGAAAAAAATTATAAGAAAAGATCTTCTTAAATTCGTTATCCAAATTTGTTGCTATACAACCATAGATTATTTACATATTCTTCAATGCAACTTAAACAACAAACCTGGAACTTGCAGAGCCTCCAATCCAGGAAGTTCAGCCAAATTCAGTCCACCAACCTTCTTTCTGGGAAACAAGACTCGTTAATCAAGGATGACAGAAAGTTTAGATCCTATGAGAAGCATGGAAGAAACTGTAAATTTATAGAATTGCATGCCTGGCTAGGTTATACTGACAAAGCAACGATTCATAAACTTCCAGTTCTGCAGGATCAGCCATCCTGTCCTTAGAAATTGTCCAGATGCGGACAGTTCCATCTGAGCATCCTGTAACAATATCCCCATTCTCCATAAATTTTGCGTCCCAAACACATCCTGGGTGTTCAATGCTTTGTAAACAGATTCCATCTGCATTCCACAACATGCCATCATACAATAATAGTTATTGAATAGAATAATAGATAATTAAAGACTAAAACAACTCACCCCTCCAAATTTTTAGGCAACGATCCTCACTTCCACTAGCAATGTGACCAGAGGAATGTGCATCCACAGAATAGACAAGTGAAGTATGACCAACCATTTCTAGTAAAACCTCTCCAGTCAACGTCCACAATCTAAGAGAACTGTTGTTCAAAAAAGTAACAATCGTAATGACCAACCCGTGAAACATACCATTTGTTGGATCAATGGGGAAAATGATTCAGATAATTGTTTTAGAAGTTTTTTGAGGAAAAACAGTCATCTTTTCTCTTTTGGCCACTTAAATGACCTTTTATTTCTTTTAGATTTTATTTTTCGAGTTATTAACATTGACATGGCCTTCATTGTTTACATCATTAAATGTGCTCCCTTTTTAGTTAGTTATTTTTTCAAGTCAAGAACTTGTTCTTGAGTAGTTTAGTGATAATTACACATCTTCAATTGAAGAACTTGTGCTTTAGTTGTGTTTCATGTAATTATAATATGATTTATTTCAACTAATTTGATAACTGTAATAATTGTATAAATGTTAGTATATTTACATTTATTTTTAATTTATACCATTTTAAAAACACCCATTTAACCTTCTCTTTTTAATATTTTAATTTGCAATCCATACAAAGCCTGTTTTCCTTTTTCACAACATTGACTGTAACTTGTGAACTTAAGAAACGCAAGAGGATGAGATGGAAGTAAGGTTCCTTTTGCAAGGACTTTTACTACCTCAGCTAGACCTTGTGGTGGAGAACAAGGACAAGCCAAGCTGGGGGTGTATAAAAGGTAGGGATTTTTTAGTAAGAGAGTGCATTTTAAATTAGCTACATATTTTGATGAGACGTGGAACCTTATAGACCAGTATTGCTATGTATGCCACCAATAAAGCTCAAGGTTTTCATATGGCTCCTGAGATGAGTGGTAGACTAGTGACAAAGTGTTAGTCCCCTTTTTGGATTACACCTAACAATGTAATCTTTAGGGGCTCTAGTAAGTCCAAGTATGAAATGATGTTTAGTGTGTTAAGTTTATTTTCTAGAGAAATACTGGCCAAAATTTTCTGATGAAAATATTGGCCAAACTTTGGAAGTCTTGAGTATGTGCAGTAATGACCTACGAATCATCATGTCTCATACATAATGACAATCTACCTTAATATGTTTTGTATACATATGGAAGGTTGGCAGTGGAGTGATACTAAATCATATCATCTCATACGATCTATGTCATGGAGTGATATTTTACCTTTACATTGGACTGGACACAACGTTTTCTTTTATTTCTAAGTGACAAAATTATTATATTCATTGATGATTTGATATACATTGAATTATATGCAATTATAAATTAATGTATTGATTCCAAACTCAAGTTGACACTAACATGATTAAATAATATTGGAATATTAAAAAATTAAAAAAAAAATGGAATTAAGACCATAAGAACAAAACTTGTCATCAAGCTAGCATTATAAAAGAAACATAAAAATTATCATCTAAATATGGACCCCTGTTTTCTCCATTTCTCCTGGCTAAACCCAGATCCAGCCAAAAAATCCAGTTAGATCACTAAAAAGTTGGGTGTTCGAACTTCAACACCCAACAGGTTGATGGTGTCTAGGCATCATCTAAGGAGGACTTTAATAACAATGGTCCTGATGGTGTCGCTTGATAAAATCTAAAAGTTAAATCCGTTGCAGAAAAAAAAAATAGGTTGGACGAAGGATCAACACAAACTGCTATCTTAATATAAATGATTCTTAATGCCCTGCTATTAATAATAGATTCATGTGTCTGTTGCTATAATAATCTACACCCAAATTAAACTTGCAAAATATACTCCCCGCCAGGATTCAAATCCTGTTGTCTACATCCTCTTACCCATTTAAAAAAACTTAAACTTACAAAATATGAAAATAACAAATTTTATAATCTCTCACAGTTCTACCTAGTCAAAAATTACAAAGAAACCAATCATAATTTTTTTTCTAATCTCAGCAAATCTTACCAATCATGAGATGCAGAGAGAATACCCAACCCAGGCATTACAGCTAAATCTCGAACGGTATCTGCAACAACAAGAACATAAACTGGTTTTATTTTATGGTTTTGCTAAAGGTCAAATATGCATTATTTGTAAGAAGAGATTAGTAGAAATTGGAATCTGGTGATATGGTAAAGAACATGCTACAGATGTGCAGGTTATTCCTGCTGTCTATATGACATTGTCACTCCTTCCATGAGTAAGATCACATAGCACAGCATAATGCCTTCTACATCTGCTAAGCACATAAACGTTCTTTGAAGATGTCACACAAAAGATCCTAGAGTACCATAAACATTGTCTGTTATTTTAGGGTAGACAATGTTGGGCCCCTTCTACTCCTTACCTTGGATCAGCCCTCAACCACCTTCACATCAATTGCATGCACATGGCTATGCACTTCTCTTTCTTTTGTTTTTTGAAAAGTGAATATGCCAATTCTCATTAAAGAAATAGAATCATTATGGAAACAGGCTGATCAAGATGATCACATTACATGTTGAATAAATAATGACAGATGTCACTTGGAGTCATTTCACATGTTATTTTAGGTCATTTGGAGTAACCAAAGGAACACCAATTAGCTAGTCTTGCAAAGAATATTCATTGGCCTAAAAATAGAAGTGGAGGCAACAATATCTGAAGACAAGTAGAGAACATAAGGATTAGATAATTACCACTATTTAAGACCTTGATAAAAAGAAGCAGATTCTACAAGCTAGCAGAGATGGACTGGAGGCAACATTCTTGGAAGCTTTGGCTAAGAGAGAGGGATAACAACACCAAGTCTTTTGAAAGACATTTGCCGAAACTGCTTCTCTTCCCCATCCAATGGTGTGAGGGCTCCCTTTTCTCCTTAACCATGTTAGGGTTTTCACTTCTCTCTACTTCCCTACCACCTCCTTCCCTTAGTCATTAGATTGTTCTCAATATCCTCCTTTATACTTCTCTATTAGTATGGCCATTGATGATGAACTCTTGGTGGCAAAGCTAAGTAGACAATGTTGGAGAAGCAGAGTGCATTAGTGATGGAAAATGATATCATGAAAGTTTGTAATTGGAGAACAAACATTTTCTTCACTTTGCTTATAGATAAGCCCTTCAAGGTGGTGAACAAGAAGGAAAATCTCATAAAGGTGAGGAGTAGCCATAATCCATTACATGTCACAGAGGTGGCTCCAAAGGTGGGTATTGTTTATTTTGATTTTGAAAGAGATATGGTTGTTGTCCTCCTACTGCATGGGCCATGTTCCATATATGTGTTGCTGGAAAAAGGACGTCAAAATGCCTACATATTCAAGGAAATTCCATTGTAGATTCAGTTAGAAGGTATCCCTTTGAATGTATTAACTAAAGGTAAGAAGCTGATTGGTAAAGTTGTTGATGTTGTGCCAATGGAAAGTCCTAGGGTGGAACAAAAAATTTAGAGAGTAAGGGTATCTCTGGATGTCAATGTGCCATTAAAAGCTGAAGTGCCTTTGATACTCCTTAATGGCAAGGAAAAGAAGATTAAAGTTAGATATAAGTGGATACCAAGCTTCTGCACCTTCTGTGGGCTTATAGGGCATGTTATGAATCATTGTGCCAAAATAGAAGAGGTCAAGAAGCTTGTTAATCTTTTCTCCCCAAAGGAGTTGAAGGAGGCTAATAATTATTGAATTGTGGAGAAATTCATTGATGAGATTCAAGCATCAATTAACAAATGATGAAAAAGGTATCCAAGGATATTCAATATTGTCCCCTCAAAGAACCAAGATAGATGGAAGACAATCATGCATGAAGAGGCTCATGCACTTTGCGATGGACCACATCTATGCATGGAGAGGTGGAAGCTGATTTGTCTATGCTACACCAAGTGATTGTGGATGGAGGGTGTCCAAAGGCTGAGTGTATCAGATTCTGGAATACTCTAGTGAATCTCTCCTCCCAAGTGTCATCTATAGCAAGGATTTACAGAGAGGGTAACAGAGTTGCAAATTCCATGATGAAAAAAGGCAAGACCATGAAGAAGAGGAGGATCATTGTTGACTTTGCGAAACTCCCTGGAGCAACTGTAAGTCATATTCTTCTTGATGGATGGAACATTCTAGTTGTCATGTGTCTTAAGGCTAGTTGGTTTTTGATCTCTTGTGGACCCTAGGTTTTCTTTGTTGTGAAGGATTCAGGCTTAGACCAGGCCCCCCCATGTAAATATATCCTTTTTGGGCCCCTGCCCCCTTTTATAGAACAGGATTTGGAGTAAAAAAAATAGATGGAGGACAGTGACAATGGTGAGCTTGGCTTAGCAACAAGCATTGAGGAGATGAGAAGAAAGTATCAAGTAAGGGTCCTAGATGGTAAGATGAACATCATACTATTGCAGAAGTCATATAAGGATCCTAACCCATTAAATAATGGAGGTGATCTAACATAAGGTATGCAGTCGATGCTCACTGCTAAAAGAGACCAAGTTTCAAGCACTAAGGATAGGTACATTAATGAGAACACTTGAAGTTACAATAGAAAAAACTTTAAAGCAGAAGATTTATCAGAAGACTGTATCTAAGGCTGTTACTTTGAAAGGTATGAGGTGATAAAAAGAACTCACCATGTCCAGGAAGGACATTAACCCTAACTTTGAGTTAGTTAATTTTTGATGAGAAGTGGGCCTTTCTGGCCCAATTGAAGTCGACAGAGGAAGCCAAGGATGGAGGTTGGGTTGCTGCCAAGTAAGATGACTTCTCAAAAAATAGCAGCCATGGCTTCAACATGTCAAAGGAGCATTGCAGGAGAAATACACTCTGAATATTACGATCAGAGAATACATTCATGAGGATGAAGGACAACAAGGCGAATGTTGTGTCAAGTGAAACAGCTATTGATTTAAAAAAAGGGATGCACTTAAACGTGAGTTGAACTAAACTCATAGAATAAGCTTTAAGAGTACTCTCAACAAAACTTATATGTGTAACAACTATGGAAGGGATGCCTGAGAAATAATGAGGATAGTGGCTTGAATCTGTTGAAGAATGGCCAATACCTCAATTGTTGACACCTTCAAAGACTCTTACTTGCCACCTAAACATTAACAGAATTGTCGGATACTCATTGTAGTGGCAAGGTAGCTATATGTGTGATTAACAAAGTTCCAATAATAGGAAGATTCATTGCTCTAGCCATTGGTCAAGTAGATGGTCTTTTACTCCTTAGGAACAACAATTTAAAGGTGAAAATGCTTTTCAATGCCAATACATGAATGTTGCAAGCATTCTGAACAAAGGAAGAGGAATGGACTAGATGATTGTAGGGGTGAATGGAACTCCAGGAAGACCTGACCAGAGACAGGTATGGGCCATAAACAGAGGAGATTACTGCTCTGAAATATTCCATCTTTATACTCCAAACCAAGGAAAACCATATATACAGCATTCAAAACCCAGCAGGCAATGAGATGATTGATCATGATAAGGTTGCAAAGGTCTTCTTATCCTACTTTCAAGGTATGTATGCTTCCAATGTCCTGGCTTGCTTGTCTGATCTATTCCAACATCTGATTTTGACAACCATGAAGAGTTCTCCAGTAGCTTACTGCAAATCCTAAAGGAGGAAGAGATAAAGGAGGCTCTCCTTAGCATGGATCTACTTAAAAGCCTCAGCCCAGATGGCTTCCCAGCCATCTTTCAAAGTAGTTGGAATGTGGTGAAGCACGATGTGTTGAAGGGTCAAGGATTTCTTCAGAAACCATCAAATGTCCCACCATCTTAATCATACTAGTGTAGTACTAATTCCAAAAAGAAGAGATTGTAGCATGCCTGAACCACTTTCATTAAATCAGGCTTACAAATATTACCTAGAATTATCACTAAATTCATTGCCTACAGGTTGAAGAGTCTCCCATCAGTGATCTCTCCATATCAGTGTGCTTTTGTGGAAAGCTTATCAGCGACAACATAATGACAGCCAAAAAAGCTTTTCAGACATCAGATGATTGTTATCCAGAGATGGGTTATTTTCCTTTCAGAGTTGATGTCTAAGGCGGAGAACTGTCTAGAATGGAGTTTTTTAAAACAGGTCCTCGATAAAACTAGCATAAATGATGAAGGTAATAGTTTACTTAGGACTTGTATCAACATAGTCTCCTACTCAGGTATAGTGAATGGTGAGGAATCGTTTAAGGGGCAGGAGGATTACTCCAAGGACGTCCTCTTTCTGCCTTTCTCTTCATCCTTGCAATGGAGATGTTCTTCTCAAGCCCAATGGGTTCAGAAATTAAAAGGAATTAATTTGGAGCCAGTGATGCTATTACTAATCATCTCTTATTTGCAGACGATATTATCATCTTTGGCTGTACTAACATGGAATAAATCAAACACAATGGTACTGAAGTGATTGATGAACTTCTGATATCCTTCCCAGCCCCATGTCTGGGCAGATTATCAATGGAGAGAAGTCAGCAGTACACTTCAGTAATATTGTGTTAATTGAAAGGCAGCGTGAAATACTTACTTGGCTGGGGATTAAGCACATGAAGAAGTACCTTGGGAAGTTGGGATGAAAGTTATTGGCTCCAGAACTGCTACAAAGATGGGTAAGGAGTTAATGGATAAGATGAAAAGTAAGCTAAATTTTTATCACACGCCTGAAGAGATGTGTTGATCAAGTCTATCATCTTGGCCCTCACTATATACTGAATGGGAATAGAATTACTCAATAGAGTTGATTGTGTACTGATGGATAAAATTATCAGGAACTTCTGGTGGGGCTATAATTTAGAAACCAAAACATTGTTTTATGAGAAAATCACAAATTTTTCAGAAACCAGCAAAAGGAGGTAAAGGAATAACAAACACAGAGATAATGAAAAAAGCTTTGATGGGAAAATTAGTATGGAGATTTCTCATTAAAATACTCTATGGACCCAGATAATCAAGGAAAAATACCTCATATGGAAGGACATCTGGGAACACTCTGGAAATACAGAATAACCTCTATGTAGCTAGCAGTGCTTAAAACTAAAGAGTGGATGGTGAACAACATCCAATGGTTAGTCAGAGATGGTAAATCAATTAACATATGGAAGAACAGATGGGTTGAAAACTTTGCATTTCAACTCCCCTAAGGACAACATTCAGTTGGGAGCCCCACCTCAGAAGGCATGCAAGCATATGGTAAATGGATTCAGGCAGTGGAAACATGACCTTTTGGGAAGGATCTTTGATCTGATAGCAGCTAGAGCTAATCATGTTACAGAGGTGAAATGGAACACATTGGAAGGGGATGAAATCATCTGGAAACAATATCCAAGAACCCATAGACTTACTTCAGAGTTATAGAAAATGGAAGGTGAATTTTGAATTTGTGGAGAGAGTATGCCACCCACCCCCAAACCATACCCCACCGTAAAATGCCAAACCCTAACTCCCACCCTCCCACCAAAGAAAAAATTCCTAAACCTTCACAAGGAGGCTGGTTTATGACATTTGTCATTGTTGAATGACCAAGAACCATGTGTAATAGCAACTAGAAATCAAAAATCTATGCATACTCTAAATATTTCTACACAAGTCTTACCATTCAAATTGAAGGTAATTTTCGAATTTTAATTGTGGAGAAGGAAACCGTCCACCCACAGGCCCCAAAAATGTCTAAACCTTTGAAAAGAGGTAGGTTTAAGACATTTGACTTTGTTTTGAAAAATCAAGAACTATATGCATAATGGCAACAAGAAATTAATAATGATTGTATATGTACATGAAAAGGTTGTGACTAACCTGCATGTCCTTGAAATGTTTGTACACAACTTTTACCCTTCCAAAGCTTTAAGGTCGCATCACTGGAACCTTAAATCAAAATACCATAAAGAAATTGTTACATAACAACATTCCTCAATTAAGAAACAAGATTGGTTACAAAAGGTCACTAGATATTCGGGGTCACCAAGAAGTATCAAGGCCTATGCTTGCTAGCTTTGGCACAAAAGTTTAGATTACATCGCTACTAGAATTAACATCATTTATCTCTTTTTATTTATTTTTAAATGTAATTTGTTTTAACGTAGTTGAAATGGTAAAATTTACCTATATATCCTTGTGCTCAATTAATAAAATAAACTAGCACCTTCTTTTATTGACCAACAAAACCCAATGGCCTTGATGAATGCACCACATGTGCTCTTTCTTATCTTATTTGGAAAAAAAAGATGTTTCATATTATTCTATTGTTTGATTTTAATGTTGAATGAAGCAAACAAGCTGAATTGATAACAGCATACTATCCTTTTTCTGAAAAACCGTTATAGACCATCACACATAAGCCCAATAAGGAATGAGAATCATAAAGGAATTTTGAGAAAATTTTTGAGGAATTTTGAGAATCTTTCTATAAAAGAAGATTAAAATAGGGAAGATTTTTACCAAAGTAACCATGTTTCTACCCTCACTTCATAAGGAAACAAGTTTCTCCTAATAAAAAAATCAAGAAAGATCAGCAAAAGGGAGAAGTGATGATAATTCCATATTTGATAATGTGTCAAAAAATCATTCAATTGAATAGAATTGAAAAGATATTCAACAAAGGATAAGGGTAATTCTTCCAAAGTTATAAAGCAAAATGTTTGTTTTCAAACACAAATAATGCAAGATCATGATCCTTGCATCATGCTCTAGTAGCAATAAATGATGCAACATAATATCTATAATGACACATACTTACCTGTAACAAGCTCACCAGTTGAAAGTTTTAGCACCGACTGAACAGCAACCTTGTGAGTGTCCCATGTGTCAGCTTGTTGTCCATTTCTCCAACGCTTTATGGAACTAGAGAATATGGGAGATATAAGCATCATAAGATGGTTGATAGATGAGCATAAATGTTTTTACACCTAAATAATTCATGCAAAAATAGAAAAAGCATGCCTCAGTTACTGGCTCAGAGTATGTACAAACACACAGCAATCTATATTAGCAAATGATGCCCTTCAAAGAAAAAATCATTAAGCCAATGGAATATTCAATCACTAAGCAACTTTAAAAGGGTAGCATAGCATTGAGCCACCTAAGCAGGTGGAGAGGCACAAATTCCAGTTCAATGGTGTGTGTGTGTGTGTATACAATAAAACGCTCAGGGAGGGGTCAAAAAATGAATTTATTTAACATGATGATACCTTGAATTTTACTTGATTATCATTTTACTACTCTAAACCTTAAAATGCAACTCTTTGATATCCTAAATTCTCATTTTGAATCACTTAACCCAAATTAGACTAACAATGCCAAAAGAAAAAATATTACTTTTCCATTATACCCTTATGAATATAGGTCATAAATAACCTATATCCAAGTCATAACTCATATTAATATAAGTCATAAGTCACTGTCACAAATGTCACAATTCACTAATTGAAATCAGGCAACAATTCACATTTATTGAAATCAAACTAACCCTAATCTACATCATAACAAAGGGTAATTTTGTCTCAAATTATTATAAGTTGAAGTACTTTGATGAAAATATCAATAAGACTAACAGGCAAAATTTGAGATACCAAAATAATGCATTTCAAAATTCAAGATGGTCAAGGTACCAACATGATACAATGATAACCTATGTGATAATACCATTATGTAGGGTTAGCTACATGAATCTTTTTATTCTATATATTTTTACATATGGTCAAATTTTCAATTAAATTATATTAATTTAAATCTTTTCTCATAATTTCTAACTAAGTAATTTTATGTTTTCCTCTACTTCTTTTAGTTTCTCCTACACTAATTAATTATTTTTTCTTAACTAGTGCATCCTTTGACCTACTAAGGATATGACAAAACTATCTAAGTAAATTTTCTTTTATCGTATCTTCAATTAGTGCAACTTCTACTCTATTGTTAATAAAATCATTTTTTAGCTTATCTCTTCTAGTATTACCACTCATCCATCTAAACATTTGCATCTTTGCAATACTAGCTTTTTGTATATGATCATACATTGCAACCTAGCATTCTGAACCATAAAATATAACCATATGAATAAAAGTTTTATATAATTTTCCTTTTAATTGTAAGGGTACCTCGTCATTGTATAACATGTCAAAAGCATTTCTTCACTTCCTCTACTCCATTTTAATCTTATGAATAACATCTTTTATTCATTATAGATCTTACGTATTTAACAGTCATACTTTTATTAATCTCATAATTGTCTAATTATATATCTTCATCATTATTCCTATTTTTGTTAAACTTCTACTCCATATATTCAATTTTTGACCTACTCAATCTAAATCCTTCAGATTTTAAGTGTTTTTCCATAATTCTAATTTAGAATTAATTTTTAACTTATTTCTATCAACTAAAATGGTATCATCAACGAATAGCATATACTAAGGCATGCCTTTCTAAATTTTCTTAGTTATTCCATCCATAACCAAGACAAACAAATATAAACTTAGAGAGGTCCCTAGGTATAAACCTATGTCTATTGGAAATTCTCTACTTTCTTCTTCTATAATTTTAACACTAATATATCTTATACGTACTCCTTTTACTTCCAATACCCACCACAATAGACTTCTAGAAACTCTATCATAAGCTTTCTCTAAATCAATGAAAATCATGTGGAGATCCTTTTTCTTAACTTTAAAACTTTCTATTAGTTGTCTAAGTAAATCGATAGCTTTCATTGCTAACCTACCTTACATAAACCTAAATTTATTTTCTACAATTTTAGTTACATAACTTTAGTCCTTGCTCTCTTATCCTTTCTCATAGCCTTATTGTATGACTCATTAACTTAATACCATGATAATTATTATAATTTTGTATATCCCCATTATTCATATTAAATAACTCTTTCCCTATTTATTTGGTATCTTCTTTGTCATTAAAATTGTATTAAAAAGTTTAATGCAATTCAATAAGAATACCACTTAATCTCTATTTCACCTATGCACTTCCACACTTCAATAAGAATACCATCTAGTATAATAGTTTTCCTACATTTCATTTTTTGATAACTTCTTTTATGTTTAAATTACTAATTCTTTTAAAATAACTATAGTTAATATTTTTTGTACTACTACGTTTTTGAATGTAAGAGTTTTGTGTGGTAAAGTCATCAAAAAGTTTATTAAAATACCTACAACATCTATCTTTTATTTCATTTTCTTTTACTAAAATTCTACCATCCTTGTCTTTAATAGACTTTACTTGATTCAAATTTCTAGATTTTCTTTCTTTAGTCTCAATAAATTTATATATTCTATTTTCACTTTGTTTCATATTCAAATTATCATATAAATTCTTATAAACTTGATTTTTATTTTCACAAACAATTTTTCTTAGCATTTCTTTTTCCTAGCTTATACTTCTCTAAATTTTCCTTGTTCTTACATTTTTGATACATTTTATAGCATTCTTTCTTTTCTTTTATTATCTTTTATATATCTTCATTTTACTGCTTTCTTTACTTAGTAGACCTATCCCACAAGATTCTCCTAAACTCTTCTTAGCAATCTTTTTAATATAAGTAATCATTTTATTCCAAAGTTTATCTCTCCATCTAGTTCTCATACTCTAAATACAAGTTGTCTTTAAATAACATTTTCTTTTCTCCTTTTATATTCCATCACCTAATTCTTGAGTTCTTATGTACTTTAATTCTTCTCTTTCTAATCTTGATATTAACATTTAACACTAATAACGTATGTTGTGTGGTTAAATTTTCTCCTAAAATATCCTTACACATTCTTTGATCTAATTTTCTTGGAAGTAAAAAATCTATTTGACTAGCATTTGAACCACTTTTAAATGTAATTAAAAGCTCCTCTCTTTTCCTAAAATAAGTGATTGCTGTCAAAAAGTCACAGGTTACAATAAAGTCTAAAATTGAATTTCTTTCTTGATTTCTATTTCCAAAACAAAATCTCCGATGGTTTCTTTCATATCCTTTGCTTTCCTACGTGACTATTTGAATCCCTTCAACAAGTTTTTCACTAATAGGTAAACCATAAACTAAATTATCCAAATCTTCCCAAATTTTCTATTTAGTAGCTTCTTTTAAACCTACTTGCGAAACATATGCACTAATTATATTAAATCTCATTTCCTACCACAAGCTTAATCATTATAATTGTATCTTCTATCCTCAATACTTCAACAACTTTGTTTTTCAAATTTTTATCAACTATTATTTCAACTTGATTCATTCACTTGTCTTTTCCTGTATACTACAATTTAAAATCACTATTCTCAATCTAAATTTTTCTCCCAACCATTTAATTTCCTACAAGAATAATATGCTAATTTTCCTTCTTATCATTATACTTACTAATTCCATACTCTTACCAAGGTACCAACATGAAAATAACTCTAAAATATGTTATCAAGTTGAAACTGAGACAGAATATAAATGACTCAGCAGATAGACGATTCTGCAGCTATCATAAGGAAATTAGATTCACCACCAATCAAAAGATATTACTCTCAAGACTCAAGTATCCAAAACTAAGGCCCATTTAGAATCACTTATTAAATAAGCGTTTATTAAAAAACATAGCTTATTGAATAAGCCAGCAGAAAACAACTTATGAAATGAATTATTCAGCACTTTTTTAGTTCTTGTCATATAATGGATAAGCGGTCGTATTTAAAAATTCTTATTGATTATTTTAAATTAAGCCAATGTAAATAAATGGTTCCACACAAGACTTAAGATACAAAACAAGCATCGTGCACCAGCACGCTCGATTAAAAGTCCATTCATTCCATTGAAATCAATAATCCTGATATGAAGAAAGAATAAGGACGATTATACCAATCCATCGACGACGACAAGACATCCCCTTTGTCATCAACCACCACACCAGTAACCTGCAGCTTGTGCCCCTTCATGGTCTCCGCAACCTCCCCCTTCTTCAAGTCCCATAGAAGAACCAGCGTATCCATCCCGCCCGACACAATCCCGCCCTCCTCCAACTTCTCGCTCGGTGGCAACCACGCAAGCGGCCCCACGAAGCTCGAGTGCCCGACCAGAGTCTTCGCCAGGGAGTACCTGTTCTTGCTTCCCGGATCCAAGGTCCAGAACCTGACCGTACGGTCCCGAGACGACGACGCGATTCCGGCATCGCCGCAGATGCAGATCCTCCTCACCTGAGAATCGACCGAATTGGAGTGAACTGTCAGGGATGGATGTGGGAGAATAAGAGTGGAAATTCGAACTGACGTCGTCTTCGTGCCCTAGGAGTTGGGCGCTCAGGCGGTATCGGTCACCATTGTCAACGTCCATCTCTTCAGCAGTTCAGCTACCACGCCAGGTGCTTTGCTTGGGGAAACAGAAGAGGTGGATTCTTCGGGGTTTTTGGGTATGGGTTTTGTCCTCGGGTGCTGGATCCGATCGACTGATCAGCGGACGGAATGGTGCTATGGATCCGGCCGTGTGTGGATACGGACGGATCCGACGGGATGGGTAAGCGTAGATTCTGCATTATACATAATAGCGAACAGTATCAAATACCCAAGGCAAATGAAACGAATAAATGATCGACGTGATGATACGATTATCTTCTGAGCGATGTTTTTCATCACACGGATAGGAATAAATGAAGTTTGTACTCGTATGTCAGTCAGTGAAAATATTCTTCAACGACATACAAATGATTTTCTAAAATATAGAAAAAGAAAAACACGACTCATGACCTGAACCAAATAAAGCCATTTCTCGGTGAGCCGGTGATACGTCGTGCGGAAAGAAAGTTCATCTTTAATGAGAATTGTATCTTTCGTTGATTGAACTTATGTAGACCAACAACTTAAATTAAGCAAGCTACAATCTGCTAATTTCTGATTGAAGAGGGGGGGGGGGGGGGGGGGGACTTTTTCAATATAATTTTCTCGGAGTGTGCTGAGATCCCAACCATAGAATTATGGAAGAGAAGAAAAAACTTTTAACTATTTTTTTAAGTTGGAGGGATCTATATATACGTATATCAATTCATATTTTATCTTTAATTTTTTACCACCACTGCCCTTTATTATAAGTAGTTTTTCTTTAAATCTTATGAGTGTTTATTACAAGTTAGATGTGAACATAAGTCTATTAAATTTTTTTTTACTTTGATATCATGTTAAATCATAAACATTTAATTCAAAATTAGTTGATTATGTACGAGAGTACATCCATATATCACAATTCATCTCTTTTTTTAATTTTAACCCATATATATATGAGACTATCTTGGAAAATTTGTAGCTAGATTTTATATACATGTACGGCATTCGGCCTGGAGAGCTAGATAGATTGAAATACTGCGTTCCTCCCTTGTCACCAGTCACCACCTTCCCCAGGTAGGTTTTTTTTCCGGATGTTGCCCAAGATTTGCTTCGATTAATGGGACAAGAATAATATGCTCAATGGCTTCCATGCTAACCGCTCGGGGGCCTTGCCACCTAAGCGATGGCATAATGATCAACGACAAGAAAAGAACATGAAATTGTAAGGAGACATGGATATTAGTCTACCATCGGTAAGAAACCCTTCGGGCCCCTTATGTATCCAAACTGTTTAAATAAATCATTTGGTAGGGATTAGAGATAATTCTTTATATCTACCTTGGTCTCAGAAAAGGGGTTTCAACGTACGTCTTCCAGTATTACTTTTGTTTATGGTAGTAATTATTTGTGTTGGATTCAAGTTGATGGCATTCTTTCCCTTTTCATATTATTATACATGCATTGTTGGTGAAGTCTTGACGTGTTTGATTAATTGGTATGAATTTTTAGATCAGAATACGCAACGTATCGTTTCATCTGATCTGATTCCGTTTGCACAAGAACTCAAAAAACATTTATCTTCTGATGCAATTGATCTCTTTTTTTTCTTTCTTTTCCCATACGAAGTTTACAAAGAAAGAAGAACGCAACGGTTGTTTATCCTCCCAATCGCCGGATGCAGCGAAACACGTATTCCAGCGATAAGCTAATCAATAATATTCCAAATATGAAGTTAATTATGCAACGGACTGTGGATGATCGATAACACCTTGGGGTTAACAGATAACAACCACCGATTAAATTAAGCCCTACGACACCATCAGTGTCGGTATGATATGACTGCTTTAGCTTTTGGTTCATGAAGTAACGATCATTTGCATCACACTTTAAAAAAAGAAGAAGAAAAAACAACTCAGTTACATCGAGTAAATATATATACATAGCCTAATCAATTCACTGCTCAAGTAAATATAAAACTCAACTCATGCCGATGGCGACAAAACTTGAACTTGTCGAATGACGTTCATCTTTCATTTCTTACATATACGTAAACATCGTCTTCTCGTATGTACGTTCGGCCTCTGCCTTTGGAATATACGTTACTGTTTACGTTGGCACAAAAATCACGCAATGCATTATCATGCGTTTGAGACAGGGAATGAAGATTGGGTTGTTGTAATAATAATCATCGTCCAATTTCTACAGTATAATTGCTACCGTAAGAAATAAATGGAAAATTTAGGGTGTTGTAATCTACCCCGATCGTATTGACAGAAGGAGCGGATCAAGTTCGACGACTATTTCTCTCTCCGTCGTCCACGGTGACCACCAGCCGACATCGATTCATTTCCCTTCTTCGTCACGTGCGTGGGCAGAAGACGAGTACGGCTTCAAGGGACGACCATCGAGGGAGGATCTTGCGGGCAGACGGGGGTTTTGTCGAGATCGCCTTACGCTACGACCTCCACGGCATACCTTACTCATTTTTTAGTCATTCAGCACTTCTCAACCAAAAAAAAATAAAAAGTTCCTAATGGTATCATCAAAAGTAATATCCTGATAGCATTTAATTTTTAGTTATTTTATTTTAAATTTTAAAATTATTTATATACTTAAAACCATCCATAGATCAAGATTCCATTTCATCTGAGGATCAATAATTATTTAATATAAATAAAACTTCGGAGAATTCGGTCCTTTTGTCTCATCCTCTACTTTCATGTCATTAATCCATCATATCATATACCTGTTTGTATACCGAGACAGGTACGACTCCAGCGGCTCCATTGGTGTACGAAGGGTTTTTTTTTTTTGAATTGTACGTATGAAGAGATTTTATTTTGATAACACGTACGAAGAATTGCCGGATATTTCTTCTTCAAGCCTCAAGTTCCGTTTCCAGTCTATTCCAAAAGGGATTTCCTTTTCCGGTCACAAGTCCAATCTTCATCTATCGGAGATATTCGGCCTTTGCGGCCGGTCATACACAGGTTGTCAAGAGCTCGTCAGTTTCCTTTTTTTTGTCAACCCAAGTTCAATCCCCATAAAAAGGACTGGCGTCAATATTTCAGCAGTTTAACAGTTGTTCCAGAGATGGAGATGAAATTCGTCTCTACTTTCAGTAGAAATTTCGTTGGCATCGTTTATTCAGAGTTCAGAGATCCACCCCTGCACTGTCCTTGATCAATAAATACATAACCAATAGCACCTGGTTAAAATTAAGCTATTGTATTATGCCATCTTCAGCCAAAATTTATATACGTTTTCCAATGATTTAATTGATTATATATAGAAGATATCGCCACAGATCCCGGGAAGAAACAACGCTATTGCACCAGCCCAAGCACGCCCCTGCGATGGCAATCGCAATAGTTCACCGAAGAAGATGTGGTAGACGAGGAATTGCTGCACTTGGCGAAATCCAAGCACAGTGGCCCCAACGATCTCGAACCCCGGCCGAGCTCCTCCCGGAGGCGGAGGAACCTATCGAGGTCGAAATTCCGCGTCTTCATCAACCGTTTCTGCTTCGCAATGAACCTGCTCTGGAAAAACCCTTCGAAGGAGGGATCCTTCGATGTCCGGAGGAAGAAAGCATACCCAGCCATGAAGTAGACGGAGGTGACGTAGAAACATATGGGTTCCATCACGTCCCACGACAGCTCCCAGAACGTCAGCCTCATGAATCCCAACGTCTGCACCACCAAGAATCCGAGACCACCCCAGAGCTCCTTCTTCACCCAGGCCAAGGCCTCCCTGTCGATGAGGGTCTTCTCCTCCTCCAGGGCCTGGAGCTCTTCCTCCTTTTCGATGCTCCACGTGGAGGTGGTGGTGGTGGTGATGACGCTCTCGATTGCTCGAGCAACCTACAGAAAACAGATGGTTAGGCTTGTCCTACTTCCTTTTATCTTCAGGGAAGATTCTGTCTGTACTTCTTTCTCGCTTTTTATTTTTTTAGACATTGTAAAAATGTCGTCGATCATAAAATTACCAAAAAGAAATGCATTTTTAAGGGAATTAAGTAAGGCGGAAAGTCGTGTTCTTATCGAAAATAAACAAGAACGTTCATCCTATGAATCAAATGATTCGATCTGCCTCCCGTAGTATCGAACTGACACCCGTCGGATTCTCCTGTAGAATGATGGCAGAATTGCACACAGAGGAAAAAACAGATCAGATCTCGGTCGTTTTCAGGCCTACTGCAACCATTCTACGTTAAAAAGGCACCTCCTTCCCCTCATCTCGTCTTACAGGACCGACCAAACACCCCAAAAGACACAGAGGCAAACCAAAAATGCTGGGGGCGAACAGGAAAAAGGTTATTTAGATCTTTACCATTTCAGGCCTGAGGAAGACGACGTTGCCTAGAACAAGCACGGCACCAGATTCATCCATCTGCTTGGCAACCCTCAGCCCATGCTCAAGAGACCCGTCACCACCACTGCGACATATCTGGACGAAATCTCCACGTGAAACATATGCCTTATTCACATTCCTCAACCTTGCCTTTACCTCCTCCACCTGCGACACCTTCAACACCTTCCTTACCTCCTCAACCGTAATCCCTCCCCTCTTCCACTCCTGCCGGTCGGGCGGGATGCTGGGGGGAACGAGGGCGTCGAGGCGTGGTGTCCGAACGCCACTCATCGCCCTCAGCTTCTCTATTAGCTTCTCCCCATCTGGGAAGCTGTGGACCAGGGACGACGAGGACGAACGCACCGGCCTGAGATTGTTCTGGTGGAGGAAGCGGCGGAAGGGGTCGTTGGCATTGTCGGACTTGCGGAGGATCCTCTCGAAGAGGGTTGTGGGTTTGGAAGAGGACGTTTGGGTGGAAGGGCGGCTCGGCTTGGCAACGGTGCCGAGAAGGCGGTGGGCTAAGGTTTTCCGGAACGCCATTGTAGAGATTACTTCTCTGTACTCTTCTCCTTCTTCTTTCGTGGTGTGTGTACAGGGCGAATTCGGAGGATGGGGCCTGGGTTTATAGGTGGTGCGAAGGAGACGAGAAAATGGTAGCGAGTTCTTCTCGCGAGAAGGAAAATCCCGATACGCATTTGAGTGACGGCGAGCGGCGACATCTCGGCTGCGAATAATCACCGATATTTTTTTCATAAACATTGTGTATTTTTTATTGTCAGGATTCAAATTTAGAATAATTATAATAGACTAGCTCACGTGTTTTCCTTCAATTACTTTGACAATGCCAACGCTTTTACCGGGGAAGCCCTGACCTAGGTTTTCTTTTATCATAATTAGATGGAAAAATGGGTTGTCAATACTTCGTTTTCTTTGATCGTGAAATAATTATTATAAACGTAAATCCACGTTTAAGCTGTAGATTAGCTTGTGCGTGCGTAACAGGAAATGCTGAATTGTTGTGTTCTAATTTGGGCATTATAAATGATAAGAGCACCACATCTTTGGCATGCGTCTTATTGCTTTTTTCTTTTTTTCCGAAGTAACACAGAAATGTGGACGGACGGTTGTTATTAATTTCCCGGAACAGGAAGGAAACGACCTAATGATTATGGTAGTAGCCATACGGTAGGCGGAAGATACGAGCGTCTCTTCATTTCATCACATGTTTCGTGAAATACGTCTACGAATTATATTTGTTACGATGAGAAAACGGTTTTCTCTTCTACCACGTTGCTTCTCCAAGACACGTGTAAATATAATGGGTTGGGTTTACTTATCTGGTGTCTGAAAATTATAATATATTATTTAATTGAACCAATATTCACTTTGATTGAAGTTTCCTTGCATATTAAATTTAAATGTTTTAGATTTTGCACTGACACAGAATTAAGAAAATTGTTTCTAAAACATCATTCACATAACAGGTTTTACTCGAGAATCGGGAAGATTTTAAATAATATTTCATAGTTGATTGTTTCTTTCAGAATCTTAAAATAAAAAACAATTCAAGTTGATTTTCAATATTTTTCAAAGTTCTCTCTTATGGTTGATATGAAATTCAATTTTAAGATTAGACAGTATTAAAAAAAAAAAAAAAGTTAAACGAAACTTAAAATCTTACAATTTACATTACGTTTAAGTAAGTCATCTCGCAAAATCTAAATTTCTTAAATCGATCTGTAAAGGATCTTTATTATCACAATGTTTACATTGATTATACTTTAAATATTAATAAAATGTTACTTCCGACAGATTAAAATATCGTAGTTTATTTATACTTTTGGACCAAACGTGGACACGAGGATTTAAATGACGTCAGCCGTTCGCTCCCGGGTGCGACGGTGGACGTCGGATGAAGGTCGAGGGTTGGTACCACCGCACCGATGGATGGGCGGCGCGGGCTGCCACCGATGGCAAGGATCGATATACGATGGATTCCAGCAGCGGGTGGCGGTTCTACTGCCTGCGCACTGCAGCTTCATGCAACACCTGGTTGGGTTCGTCGGAGTGAGTGCTTCACCGGGGGAGGCTTGTACCGGGAAGGCTCGATCATAGGCCGTATTCATGCCACGCCATTACTTATCCAAATAAAATATACATCACGTCACCGATCGAACACGTTATCGACGCTTCACATGCACCGGATATTTATTCACACGATTCCTTTTTTTGTGTATATAAACATACGATTACTCCACCATCTACAGGTCTCCCCTCCTTTTTGCTCTCTGTTTTTCTTATGCTTTTTATTCTTTACCGGTTTTGTTTTGGAGTTCATCAGATTGGTTTCCTTCTTCTTCTTCTTGCAGCTTGGTTTTTTATGTTCTTTAACTAATTTCTCATGTCAACGGAGATACAATTCCATTTCTTCATGCACGCGATTTATTCAAAAAAGATAACCGCTACTGCAGTAATACGAGTTTGCGGCCAGGATCTCGTATTACTTACTTTTCGGTTTCAAATCGATAAAAAAAAAACTATAATTCTCAGAAAAAGAAGAAGAGATTATTTGTTTCGTAGACGTGTGTCACGTGTCCATTTCTGTCTGCTTCGTACTTTTTTTTGTCTTTTGGTAACGTGACATCTTCAACGTTGGTTACGACCAACTCAACTAAACACTAACACACGATATTTATACATGTTAATGCATATATTTTTTAATAGCAGTGATTTGCATGTTAATAGAAGTTAGTAGTGCAAATTTTTTGTAGTTAATTACACCTATCTGTGCATCCCAAGACAAATTTGTACTGGAATAATGATATCTGTAATTTTTATTAAAATTTAAATATCGGTAGTACAAAAATCGTTATTATCATAAAAAATAATTTTGATCATAGTCATTATAAAAAAATAAAAATGATTTATCGTATACGTAACTTTTCACCCGCGATGGGTGTGCCACGAAAGCGATGAGTGTAACACACGTACGCATCGCCATTCCACTTTGAAATAAAAATAAAAATATTATTATATGAAAACGAAGGCAACTTGAAAGAAAAACAAATGCTGGCCGATAGAGATTGGTGGGCGGCTTGATTAGAATCCTCCGGTCACCATAAAAAAATGGGAACCACGTGGAAGGACTTTCTTCCTTTCCGGTGGTCGCTTGCTTGCAGTAAATGATACTCCTGTTAATTTAGGTCCTTCCATTATATTTTGCTGCCTACCAGAGAAGTTGCATTAAAAATCCAAACAATCTTTTCTCTGAAACTTTTTATCACATTTAGGTAGAGGGACCGAGGGAGTGGTCTTCTTGTATTGCAACCTTTTTGCTGTAGTGGGAAGTGTATTCATTTCAATGGAAAAGGCTGGCGTGGATGGAGTCCCGTACGTCCGGAGAACTCACAATTTATGTATGTATCTGAAATAATAACAAGTTTTGCTTTTTAATGCGGGTTCATGATAGATATTGCACAACAAATAATTGTGTACTGCAAAATAATCGATCACCGCCATGGAAAGGTAAATTATTCATGATCGACAATGGTGCACCCATGTTACGAAACAACAACTACCAATCGATAGTTTAAAATCATACCACCTGCATATTAAGAAGGTTGATGAAGATTTACAGATTTTCATATTCTCATAGATACCATAGACACGGTCATATTTTTGGTATCAAAGTGGAAGACGGTGACGATGACGCACGCAAAGATTCCAATTGGTCTGAGTCCTGTTCCTTCGGTCATTCTCACTGAGGCTTACGACCGATCTTCTCATGTCATCAGGCCTAAAAGTATTTTGATGATGCAAGTTGATATCGGAGGATTGAACTCGGAAGGAATCCACTGGGTGGGTAATGAATGTCATTACGTGGGAATCTCACACAAAGAATCCACCCTGTGATGACGATGTATACATACAGCCTGTAAGTAATCTGATGATAGATGTGGATTCCACAGTGGATTCCACGAGAATCCCCCTTTCTAATCAAAGTCTACTTGCGACAGGTATTGCCGCAAAGGAGACACCCAAACACTGTATACACCAGCACGCAAACATCATTCGCCATTGGATTATATATTATGCTACGTACAATATTCAACCACGTACGCAAACACCAAAGAAAGCACAGTTATGCTTCAAACGTAATTTCCAAGAACTTTTATCAACCACGACAAGCATATATCTAGCAATCTTACTAAATAAATCATGCGTGATATTTTTTACATTTTTTAAATTAAGATTCAAGTTCCGTAAAAAATTGAGCTATTGTGGTTCATTTAAGCGATGTAACTGTTGATACCATACATACCTCCTCCAGCACAGAAACAAATACCTTTTTTTAGGGTGTTTTTTTTGGTATCTGATAATTTTGTTAGAATCTGTGCATCCAAACGCAACATCTGCACCACCACTCGTGCGTCCTATTGGCATTTCTTTTACAGTTTTTACGTATTTCCTTTTGTTTTATTGTTATTATTTTCATATAGAGCCAGTGTTTTTATTTAACGCCTTGATCGGAAAAATGACTAATAGGTTATCTCACTGTTGGTATCTAGTATTTATAATTTTTACCACACTTGAACGTAGTACCAAATTGATCTCAAGAGTATATTCGTTCATGTCTGTTCGTTTCCATTTACAAAAAACTGTTATTATTCATGATCTCAATTGGAATTGTGAAAGAAAAAACTATTCGTTAATTACAGTATTTTACGGTATAATGTTTTTCCGATTTATCTGAGAATTAAGATGTCTTGTTCAAAGAATTATTTCTAACTAAAGCAAAAGGTACTGCCAAAAGGTAGAAATTCTCGTAATAAATACAGCCTAAGTCAAGATGTAACTAGAAATTAAATCGAATTTAGAAACTTGATATCTTGGAATTATTTTTCAAATAATCTGTATTATTATAAGAGAAAAGGAAATGATAGACCGAATTGACGATACCGACAAACAATATTTCAATGCTACTCTTGTTAAAATCTATTTTACCTTGCAATTGACTCAACTAATGTTCTACGAAGAACAAACAATGGTGAAAGATCGACAGGAGGTAAATAATATGTTGAAGTTTATTACTTTCTTGGATGCAGAAATCAATGCCTGGCCTCACGTTCATATCCAAGAAGTAAATGGAATTTTAAAATGTACTCAAAAATTGTGCAAAACTAATACATAAGCATTCGCCGTGCACATTAGGCATAATGCCCTGATCAACAAATATTGACTGAAAAACGCCTCCATTAAAGGCATGGAGAAAGAGAACAAGATGATTCATTGGATCGATAATCAATATTTGTTGTACCCCTTGCCGTTGAGATCACGTGTTGCTTGAGCTCTCGTTGAAGTGGGTGTCGTTGTTGATCTCCCGTGCGTTCGATAAAAGATGAGAGTGGTGAAAAAGAGGTGAGTAGGGAAGGGAAGGTTCTGGAGGCTAAGTTCAATCTAAATCTTCCAAACCTTTTACAGATAGAAGGGATGATGTTTAAAAATACATTGATAATACTACTGTGGCACAGTTCCCGATACCTTAAGTTTAGTTACCACTAATTCTACTCAAGTTAAGAGTGCCTCCTTGATAATGAAAATGATGATGGACACGGGTTGGACGCCCCTCCCATGCCAGTCGTTCTTTTGTGGGTTGTGGCGCCCTCCTCTGGAGCGGTCACAACGTCTCCCTTCTCTCAAGACCGACCGTTCGTCCTCGAGATGAAACTGCACGAATTTCTTGTTAAACTTCATGTAGTCCACCCATGTTGCCTCACGTTCTTCTTTGCCATGCCATTGTATCAACAACTGGGCAACAACTTGCCCTTGATGATGGACCGTTTGTTGCTGCAACAGTTTAGCGGGAGTACGCAATGGACATCTAGGAAGCTATGGTGCAGCTTCATCTCACGAGGGTTCACCATGGAAGGGCTTTAGAAGGGCATGTGAAGCACTAGGTGAATTTTAGCTTCTAGTGGTAGTTGTAGTTTGTATGCAGTAGATTTGACCTTGCGCAAAATTTTGAATGGTCCAATGTACTTCGGTTGGAGTTTAAAATAAGAGTCGAGCTTGGCAATGGTTTGTCAATAAGGTTGGAGTTGGGTTAGGACCCAATCACCTATCTTGTAATATTTTTCTTGATGTAATTGATCTATCTATTGCTTCATCTGATTTCTAGCATGCTTCAAATGGTTTCGTGGTATGGCTAGAACATCATCCTTGTTTTGTGCTTGGATGTGTACCTCAACCCCCTTCATTGTGCCTGGTACATAAGAAAGTAGAGTAGGGGGCACATATCCATAAAGAGTCTCAAAAGAAGTTCATTGAATGGTAGTGTGGGAGGATGTGTTGTAGAAGAACTCTACCATGAGAGCCGTATTGACGACGTATGGAAGAAACATCTCAAAATAGGTTTCTAGGTAGTGATTTAGCACTTCAGACTAATCCGTTTGATTGAGGGTGGTACGCGGAGCTGTAACAAAGCTTCATTCCTGCCACCTTGAAAACTACTTTCCAAAAATGGCTTGTAAAGATTGGATCATTGTCGATTTATAACTGTTTCAGGTATTCCATGTAGTTTCACAATGTATCTAACAAATGAATGGGCAACAGTAGTAGTTGGTGGTGTATGAATGACGAAGGGTGGTGAAGTAGCTATATTTGGTCATGTGGTCAACCGCTACCCATATAATAATAAAATCCCAATATGCTGGGAGCCCCATTACGAAATCCATCACGATATCTATCCAAGGCTGTGTTAGGGTTGGAAGAGGGTGTGACAGGTTTACTAGTTTCAGGTGCTCATATTTACATTGTTGGCAAATTCTACATTCCCTTACGAACTTCTTAACTTCCTACGTCATTCCCTTCCATGTAAAATTGCACGGCTAGTGTTTTCTTATAACTCGTTGTCCATTGATTTTTGTGTCGTCGCATTTTTCAATTATTTTTCGAGTCAAGGTTTGTAGAATATGCCTTGAATTTTTGAATTGGTTAAATCAGTGGAGGATATTCATCCCAAATTCATTAGCTGCTATTTCTGAAATTTGGAAATGAATAAATCTGTAATGGATTTATTTAGGTTCCTATTTTGGATCTAAATTACAGAACAGGAACTTAAATAGAGTAATTACAGATTTATTCATTTCCAAATTTTGAAAATTGCAGTTGATGAATTTGGGATGAATATCTCTTCTATTATAGAATAGGGGTTTGACAACTACAAACCTATTTAGTATAAAATTTTGTATGTTTTTATGGGTTATTTCTTACCAATTTTAATGTATTTAAAGTTATTTTTATGGAATTAATTAGATTTATAGATTCCTTAGAATTATTAAAAATGAAATGTAAAACTCACTAAAAAGAAAAAAGAAAGAAAGAGAAAGACATTATGACGAAGAAGGCATAATCTAGTTTGTGAAGAGATGAATTAATGTTGGCTGACATTATATGTTATAGTGTGATAGCTCTTATTTTTATTTTAATGTGCTAACAATATTTTTTTTAGTTGTTATGCAATTTTTAAAGTTCTTAACGTCAAAGGTGCAGATCATCACCCACTCTCTCCCCACTTTCGACCATTTCCCTCCAACATCTGGAAGAGGTAAGGAACTTCAAAGGAAATCTCCAAGCACTCATCGAACACCTCACCCCCATCATCCCTGGTTCCCTCATTTTGTCCATTCGTTCAAGGGGGGGAAAACCATGTTTGGATGCAAGCATGGTGCGTGCATGACTTAAGAGATTGCTCTTCCATAGATTCATGGCTGGTAGAAATGACCACACTGTGGAGAGTGCGTGTTGGTGCTGAGTTCGGTGGAGTTCAATGAAGCAAGGGTTGGACCTAAGCTTAAGACAAGATTCTTTGAAGGACAGTCTATGAAGTTGCAACTAAGGGATGTGCTCTAGCCCAAAACGACGCAAGTTTTAATGGGGATCAAGTTCGTCAGGTGTGCTTCCTCGAATCAGGAGCATGTACATCATCTGAGCAACGAAGGATTCACCTTTCTCTGTTTGTATTTATTTTGTCTTCTGTTTGTTTTGAGTTAGCCCAGTGTTTTACAGTCATTTATCAATATTAATGATAGTTTATAAGTCAATCAGAATATATTTCATGATAAAAACTCTAAAAATCAGTGTGATCAATATAAATGTTTATGAGTTCAAGTGTGCTCTATTTTGCAGTCTAGTTTGTTGGCTTGTTTTTGATCAGTGTTTGCATGGTATTTTGTTCAAGTTTTATGTTGTAGTTTTGCAGCACTTTAATATGGTAATTAGTAGAGGTCTTAAACCACAAGTTTTTAAGGAAAATCATTAACATTTCCTAAAGGCAGAAAATTATGATTTTACAAATACACTGATCATCAATTTCTGCTATTACCTGAGCTACCAACTCCATCATTTTATATTTTTGCCTGAAAGTACATCTTTTAAGGTTTTATTGACTCCAATTTCATAAATTTTGGTGCTGTGGAGTGGAAGTTCTAATTTTTTGAAGGCTGATAGTAATCTCGGTTTAAGAACAGTCGAATCTTGTGCCTTTATTTTTCTGAATTTTTTGTAGTGGATTTTTGCATCTACCTCCGGTTTAAATATTTTTTTAAGCCAGTGCCTCTAAGGAGGAGCTTTCCAACCATAGTTTAGTTGTAGATTTTGGTTAAGCAGATTCTGACTTATTTTGAAATTAGAAGTATTTAAAATTTGCAACAAGAATTAATTTTGCACCTTTTATTATATGATTTTCTGTTATGATATCCAATTATAAAAAAGGATCATTGTTAATTTTACTTTTGGTACTCCTCTTAAGCTTTTCAACGAGCATTTGAATGTAATTTTTAGAATTTTATATTAAAAGTTATAGATTTTTAAAATAAAGGACGATAATCGTAATCTAGATTTTACCAAAAACACGTTAATATAAGTTGATTTAAATTATCAAAAATTGATCTTCATCATTGAATTAGAGTAATAACATAAGAATCCAACTTTAAATCTCCAATTCCATGTAGAGACGACCCATGTTCAAAGTTATTATAACTAACACTTTGTGTTTGTGATTTATAAATTTAAAACTTAAATTTTATATACAATAATATGGTAATATTGAGTTTTCGTCCTCGTCTTTTCATTTACTATTTTAGTTAATACTTCCCTTCCTGCCATTCCGAGATTCATCTTGAGATTTCCTGTAAATTATGATAGAGGTTTCGTTTCCTAGTACTTGTGTCACTCTAATTATTTATCTCAAGTTTTAGTCTTTAAGTCTTACCGCAAGGTATTCATCAATTACTTCAAGATTACCTTGAAGGCTTCTAACTTCCCAGGTTTCATTGTAGGATTATTTGATTTTGATGTCAAACTGTTGTGTCTTTTGTTGTTGAGGTTTCACTCTTATTTAAGTGAATGTTGTTATCGATCTCTTGTTCGTTCGATCTAGAATTTTCATGTTAGTTATAAACAGAAAGAATGATGTTTAGATACACTAATAGTATTATGGCACATTTCTCGATACATTAAGATTAATTATTACCAATTCTACTGCAAACGATGATGTTCCACGTGCTGGACGCCCCTCTCGTACCAACCGTTCCTTCGCGGACACAACGGTGTTCCTTCCAACCCAATTATCCATCCCAAGGATCATGCTTTGATGATCTTAACAGGTTTTTTTACTCAACGTTGCTTCTGTACGGTCCCGCCCAAATGCCCGAGCATAAGAATCCGGTCAAGACCATTAACAGTCCGACTGAAATAAACCACGGATGGCCCGCCTAAACCCGGTAACGTAAACTCCAATACATCTTCGCGGATCCCCCGGCGACTTCACTACCCCCACCACCGTCTCCTCTGTTTCTTCGTTCCGATGTCCCCATCGTAACTGGAATCCATCAGCAGACGCTATGGAGGACGCATACGCCAGATCTGTTCAGGAGGTAAGCACCTCCTACTTCCAATTCAACTCCTCCAAAACTACCATTGGCAGAAGTGTTGCTTATTGATTGATCCTCGTGGTGTGCTGTTGCAGGTGTTGGAAGCGTTCGGGGTCGATCCCGCCAAGGGCCTCTCCGACTCTCAGGTTGTGTGTGGTTCCATCGTTACATCGCCTCTTTCTGGCTTATTTCACGTACAATTCTGTTTCCAGATAACAGTTGGGTGAGTTCTGGTTGTTTGGCTGATCACAGGTTGCGGATAATGCAAGAATTTTCGGGAGGAATGGTACGTCGTCGTTTTTTGGTGGACTTAAGGCTCTATTGGTAGGCTGTCCGTAGGTTTGGGAAGGAGAGCCAACCAGAATCAGTGGAAGCGTGCTCATAGTTTGTGTGTGATTTGTTTTTCTTAAAATTTGTGGAATGTAGTTGAAATTAGGTATAGGTGGATTTTTTACAACTTGGCAGTGATCGAGCAAATTGGGGATTGTGAGAATCAACTAGTTGAATTGGCCCGTGTTTATGGAATGACAGCTTATTCAAAAACACATATATTGAATAAGTGGACTGATAATAACTTATTGAATAAGTATTAAAACGAATAAATAAGCACTTGTTTGCTTTTTATGATAAGTGCGCTTATTTCAATCACTTCAAAAACACTTATTCAGACACAACTTATTTTAAAATAAGTTTGCATAAAAGCACAATTCCAAACTCTATCTTATGTACTCTTATTGTCACCATTCTTGCTTCAATTTATATATCTAACAGAATTATGTATTTGTTTTCCCATAATTTTGCATCTCATTGTTTTTCTCTTTTCTTTTTGCAGTGCTTCCTCAGGAACAAAGTACGTGAATTGGGAAAATTTCTTCTTGTTTTTGTGGTTCACTCTCTTAGTGTTTGTTCTAGATGATTATTTCTTACATGTATTCTACCAAGGTAACTTCTGACGATGACATGCCAAATAGGATCATGACAATCATTTCCTTTTTTGACCATCAAATTTTCCCAAATTCACAAAATTCAACCAAGGTGGCATTTGGGAACACTTGTTTTAAGCGGGTGTTTTTTGTGAAGCTAGTTTTATTTTTCATAATATTTTTGTCAACTTTACCCTTTCTTGAGAATTAACAAGATGATAACAAACAAGTGCAAAATATTACACGACAAAGAAGATGAAATGACTACTTGTATTAAAAAGATTGCTAAGGAAAATTTACGACAGTTTTGTAGGGTAGCTCTTGTTGGTAAAGAAAATTGGTAGTGGAATGGTGTACAAAAGATAATTAAAGGAAGGAAAGAATGCTAGAAAACCTATCATAAATGTAAAATGAGGAACATTTAGAGAAGTATAGGCTAATAAAAAGGGATGCTAAGAAAATTATTGGTAAAGTTAAAAAGCAAGTATATAAGGAATTATATGATAGTTTAAATACAAAACAAGGAGAAAGTAGAATACATAAATTGGCTAAGACTAGAGAAAGGAAATCTAGAGATTTAGGTTAAGTGTATTAAAGATGAAGATGGTAGAGTTTTAGTAAAAAAACTTGAAATAAAAGATAGATGTTGTAGGTATAAACTTTTTGATGAATATACTATAGAAAAATTTTACATGCAAAATTTTAGTAGTAGTACAAAGGATATAAACTATAATTATTTTAGAAGAATTAGTTGTTTGAAGGTAAAAGAAACTATTAAGAAAATGAAATATGGAATGGTTATTGGACTAGATATTCTTATTGAGATGTGGAAGTGTATGGGTGAAGCAGAGATTAAGTGGCTAATTAAGCTCTTTAATATAATTTTAAACACAAAGAAGATGCCAAATAAGTGGACAAAGTGCTCTTTAATTCCTACTTTTAAGAATAATGAAGGCATGCAAAATTGTAATAATTATTGTGGTATTAAATTAATAAGTCATACTATGAATTATGTGAAAGGGTAATTGAATAAAGACTAAGATATGTAACTAAAATTATAGAAAATCAACTTACTTTTATGTTGGGTAGGTCAACAATAGAAGCTATTTATTTACTTAGATACTTAATCAAAAATTTTAAAATGAAGAAAAAAGACCTTCATATGATTTCCATTAATTTAGAAAAAACTCACGATTTTAAAACTATTGTGGTGAGTTTTGAAAAGAAAAAGAATACCTATAGGATATATTGATATTATAAAAGAAATATATGAAAATGTAGTTATTAGTGCTAAAATAGTGGAGAAACTAAAAAATTTTCAATAGATAGTTTTACATCAAGAGTCTTCTTTAAGTTAATAATTATTTGCCTCTGTTATAAATGAAATAATTAAGGAAATTTAAGGACAAATACCCTGATGTATGTTACTTGTAGATTATATAGTTTTGGTTGATAAAAGTAAGGTATATGAAGAGATATTTCAGAGTCAAAGGATTTAGATTAGGTCAAAAATTGAATATATGGAGTACAAGTTCAATAAAAATAGGAATAATGATGAAGATATACACTTAGTCATGAAATTCATAAAAGTAGACTTTTAAAGACTTAAGATCTATAATAACTAGTATTGGTGAAATCATGATGATGTTATTTTAAAGTAAGATGAATGAAGTAAATAAATGTTTTTGAAGTGTTATGTGATAGGGAGATATCCTTAGAATAAAAGGAAAATTCTATAAAATTGCTATTCACTTAGTTATACTTTATGATTAAGAATGCTAGACTATAAAAGATAATCATATGCAAAGTTAGTGTTGCTGAAATATGTCTGTTTAGATGGATGAGTAATGATACTATAAGAGATAAGTTTGTTACACTAAAGAAGAGGAAGAAGAGATGGAGAAACAAGCATACAAAGTCAAATTTACGTGGTTCCCCAACTTGGATACGTCCATGGATGGAGAGAGTTCGAGTTCTCTATTTCAAATGGAGTATAAAAGGATCAACATCCAAATAAGTGCCCTAGGTCCATGCTTAAATAGCATGGACAATACAATTGGTTAAATGACCAAAATACCCTTACACTAATTCAAGTCAGATATTCAACAATCTTCACATTGACTTGAATTATAACTCCACATTGAGCAAAGCTTTCCATCACAATGACCTACGAAAGGTCAACAGCATCTATATATATTGAGCAAGTCAAGACAATGCTTGAACTTATTCTCAATCACCCATTTCGTGAACATATCAGCTGGATTGTCTTTGGTGTTGATCTTCAAAATCTTTATTCTGTCTTCACTTCTAAGAAAGTGATATTTGACATCAATGTGTTTTGTACGATCATGAAACACATTGTCTTTTGCCAAACAAATGGTACTGAGACTATCGCAGAAGATATCAGCTCTGTCAACTTGTAATCCAAAGTCTCCAAGTAGCTCTTTTAGCTAGATTCCTTCCTTTGTAGTTTCAGTCATTGCCATGTACTCAACTTCGGTAGTGGAGAGCGAAACCGTAGGTTGAAGTGTAGATTTCTAACTGACAACTGAACCTGCTACTGTAAAAACATATCCTGTTAAGGATCTCCTCTGATCAACATCTCCAATAAAATCTGAATCTGAATATCTTGACAATTTTATTTGACACCATATATCAGCTTAATATCTGGAGTTCCTTTCAAGTATCTGAAAATTCTCTTTACAGCCTGCTAATGGACCTTCCTTGGATTTGACATAAATTTACTTACCTCACTAAGAGGATAGGCCAAATTTAGGCGAGTACATACCATTGCATACATTAAGCTCCCAACAGCCTGGGAGTAAGGAACGCGCTGCATGTATTCCATTTTTGATTATGTTTGAGGTGTCATGACTGAAGATAATCGAAGATTCCTATCATAGGATGTTCCAATGGCTTTACTAGAAGTCATTCCAAATCTATTCAAGATCTTCTGCACATAGCTGTGTTGATGAAGAAACAGCTTTCCAACACTTCTGTTACGATGTATCTCCATCCCTAGGATCTTTCTTGTAGCACCTAAGTTTTTCATTGCAAATTCAGATTTTAAGGTATTTTTCAAATCCTGTATAACATTGATATCTTTGGATGCAATTAAGATATCATCAACATACAAGAGCAAATATACATGTGTGTCATTATTTAAGTGTTTGATATACACACATGAGTCAAAAGAGTTGCGTAGAAAACTAACTTTGATAATAAAAGAATCAAATCTTTTATACCATTATCTTAGAGATTGCTTGAGTCCATACAATGATTTCTTAAGCTTGCAAACCAAATCTGATTTTCCTTTCTTTGCAAAACCAATTGGCTGTTCCATCCATATTTCTTCTTCTAAGTCACCATATAGGAAGACTGTCTTCACGTCAAACTGTTCAAGTTCTAAATTCTTTGTTGCAACAATAGCCAAAAGAACTTTGATAGACGTGTGTCTAACGACTGGTGCAAATACTTCATTGTAATCAATGCATTCTTGTTGAGAATAGACTTTTGCCACCAATCTTGCCTTGAATTGTGTCCCAAGATTGCCTTATGTTCCAACTTTTCTTTTAAACACCCACTTGCAATCTACAACATTCTTATCTTTTGGGCGCTTCACTAAATCTCATGTTTGATTTTTCTGAAGGGACTGAAGCTCCTCTTGCATAGTTTCCATCTAATGAGTAGCATCTGAATCCTTCATAGCAGCATCATATGTTAGAGGATCAATAGTTTCCTCCACCTCACTTGCAGCCTGCAAGACAAACAATCATATTGCTAAAACCATACTTCTGCGAGTGTTAAGGAACCATTCTAGGTCTGTCTCTAGCAACACATCTCTCTTGTGATTCCTCCTCAGGTTGATCTGTATTTTCATCTGGGTCTAAATGCTAATCTTTATCTGAAGCTGTTTGTTTTGGGACATTCTGTTGTGACAAGTTAAACTCCACCTGCTCAGGAGTGTTAGATTCTTCTGACACTATCGACAACTCTTCATTTTGTATCAAAGTGGCCTTATTAAAAGTGACATCACAATTGTGAATTACTTTTCTTGTCTCACTATCAAAGATTCTGTACCCTTTGACTCTCATACCATATCCAACAAAGATGCCCTTTCTGGCACGTGATTCTAACTTGCCATTATCTACATAATAGTATGTTGTACAACTAAAAATCTTTAATTTGGAGTAATTTGCAATCTTATTTATCCACACTTCATAAGGTATCTTGTCACTTATACCACTAGAGGGAGATCTATTGACAAGATAAGATGTTATGTTAACAGCCTCAACCTAAAATTTCTTCTCCAATCCGACATGAGAAAGCATGTACATTGCTTTCTCCAACAACGTGCGGTTCAAATGTTCTGCTACTCTATTTTATTGTGGAGTGCCTCTAACTGTGTAGTGTCTTGTAATACTCACTTCTTTACAAAAGTTATCAAACTCATGAGAGCAAAATTCCAAACCATTGTCAGTTCTTAAATATTTCACCTTCCTGTCAACTTGATTTTCAACTTGAATCTTCCACTATTTAAAGCTCTTGAAAGCCTCACCTTTATGTTTTAAAATGAAAACTCATGTCATACGTGAATAGTCATCTACTATAGAAAGGAAATATCTGGAACCTGCAAGGGAGGGTTGTTGAGAAGGTCCCTAACAATCTACGTAGACATAATTTAATGTCCTTTGAGTGGTATGCTCTGCTGTTCCAAACTGCACACATTTTTGCTTTCCATAGATGCAATGTTTGCACAATTCTATATCAATGAATTTGTGCACATTCAGTCTGCCCAAATTGCTGAATTTTTGCATTTCTCTCTGCCCCAAATGACCCATTCTTGAGTGCCAAATTGTAGAAGTGGTTTGCTGATTACTCATAGCTACGACAACATCTCCTACAACTGGAGAACCTTACAGAATGTATAGAGGCTCATTTTTGACTCCTTTCATCACTACCAATGAGCCTTTTGAGACCAACAGTTTGCCTCCTCCTCCTGAATACTTGAAACCCTTGGAATCAAGTGCCATCAAGGATATCAAGCTTTTGCCCAGCTTAGGCACATGCCATACATCTTCAAGGATTCTCACCGTGTCATCATGCATCTTGAATCTAATTGTACCAATGCCAGTTCTTAGACAAACATCATCATTGCTAATCTAACTTGTCCTCCATTAACAGTCTGATAAGTGTAGAAATACTTCCTATTGGGAGTCATATGATGAGATGCTTTAGAGTCTAAGATCTAATGTTGATTTGTATATGCACTACAGCAAACAGTCAAAGAGAAGTCACCTTCAGACGTTGAATCTTCTTTTTTAGCTAGTGACGCACTTCCTTTGGATTTCAATTTAGGACAATTTACTTTTTAGTGTTCCTTTTCTTTGCAATAGTTGCAAGTATCCTTGGAGTACTTGCCTTTTGATTTACTCCTTCCTTTATGTTTGTTATTACTGTTTTGTTTCTATTGATATCTCCTACTATCTCCATGATGCGTAGTCAACCTAGATGCATTTGCATCATTGCTCCCATGTGTAACCATGTGCCTAAGTTCTCTTGAGTGAAGGCTGAACCTCACTTCCTTTAATGTGATTATGTCTCTGCCAACTACAAAAGACTGCACAAAATTTTCAAATGATAGTAGAAGTGAAATAAACAAAATGAGAACGGCATCCCCATCTTCAACAGTCACACCAATATTGCGTAGTTCCATAAGAATAGTGTTTAATTGATCCAAATGTTACTTCAATAGTGTACTTTCCTTTATTTTTAAAGAAAACAACATTTGCTTGAGCAATAATTTATTGGTAAGGGATTTTGTCATGTACAATGTCTTTAACTTGTTCCACAACCCAAAAGCTGTGGTCTCATCAGCAACTTCAATAATAACTTCATCAGATAGACATAGCAAAATAGTGGAGTGAGTCTTCTCTTCTTGTTGTTCATACTCTACAGATTTTTTGTCCATAGTCGACTCCTTATTTAAGGGAGTCCAAATGCCCTATTGCTTCAACAAAGTCCTCATTTTTATTTGCCAAAGGCTGAAACTATTTTTGCCATTAAACTTTTCCACTTTCAAAGCTGGTGTTGACATCAGAAAAAATGTGTAAATTCCTGTACGAAATTCACTGTTTACCTTCAAACAGACCGAATATCCCAATTGAGTGTACTGACGAACCTCTTTTGCAGACTAATGAGCATGCACAGATAGTTGTGTGAAGTCGGACGAGTGGACAGACCATAGTGGACAACGTGTGAAGAGGATCACGCGGTGTGGTAGACGCATGAGAGAACAGATGCGCGAGAGAGTAGACGTGCGGTCGATAGTCGCTGGCAGACGTGTTAACGGCATGCGGAAGTTGTGTGCGCAGGCAGATGCGCACGCGATCGACGAGAGCTATGCGGAAGTAGATGCGTGAGCGAATGAACACGGACGCACGCACGCAAACAGACATGTAGATGAAGACTTCCAGATAGACGCAGAAGTTGCACAGACGGATGCGCAGAAGGCGTGCATAGGGACGAAACTCTCCGGGAACACACGCGGACAGATGCTGTGACGAACACGCGCAGGCAAATGCACGCTCGAGGCTTGTTTCGACGGCTGCTAATCTTCCGACGGATTTCTCCCAAAAACAATCTTCTTTTTCTCTTCCAAAGCCCTTAAGATGATCCTGAAAGGAACCCTAGGCTCTGATACCAATTGTTACGTTAAAGAAGAGGAAGAAGAGATGGAGAAACAAACACATAAAGCTAAATTTACGTGGTTCCCCAACTTAGGTATGTCCATGGATGGAGAGAGTTCGAGTTCTTTATTTCAAATGGAGTACAAAAGGATCAACATCCAAATGGTTGCCCTAGGTCTATGCTTAAATAGCATGGACAATACAATTGGTCAAATGACCAAAATACCCTTACACTAATTCAAATCAGATATTCAACAAAGTTAAAAAATAAATTTATTAGAAATAAAATAGGAGTTGCATTTTTTAAAGATAAGATAAGAAAAAATTAGCTTAAATGTTTTGGTTATATCCTTACAGGGTCAAAAGATGTGCTAGTTAAAAGAGAAAAATTAATTAGTGCAGAAAAAATTAAAAGAAGTAGAAGAAGACCTAAAACTACTTAGTTAGGAATTGTTTGAAAAAAATTAAATTTATGTAATTTAATTAAAGATTTTCCTATAAATAAAAATATATAAAAGAAAATAATTTATGTGGCCAACCTCACGTAGTGGGATTATGCCTTTGACTGTTGTACTCAGATAATGGAGGTGTGCTGTTATTGAGTTGTGCTGTGTCAGTTCAATGCATAGAATTTTACTTGTCTTCATGGATCAGACACAAATTATTTCAAGATAGGAGTGCATGGATGGAATCGATCTAGTGGGCTTGAGTTCTACACCTTATAAAACAGCACGAGAGTAGTCTATCTACCTTGAAGTGTATGTATTACATGAGTGTGATTTTAAATTACAGAAATTTATAAGTTATAATCTGATCTGGGTCCGTTTACAATCTGATTAAACACAACAAGGCATTTAACACCTAATTTTGACATGACATGCCTTGAATTTTTTTTTGACAGATCATGCATAGAATATAATTGAAAAGAAAAGAAGGTTGCAAACTGTGGAATCTAAGAGAGTGAGCAAAAGAAAAGGCAAAAAGAAAACAAATATTTAGGCTAGGGAACAAAGAGGAAGAAACCAATTTACGTTGTCTCTGTTGCTGATGTTCATCAAGCAGGCCACAATAATTGGTCTAGATCTTCTCTGATTGATGATACCTGAATCCTGAATCCTGAAGGATGAAAAAACCACATTGAAATCAAGGGAATGCAGGAAAAAGATTATCTAATCAATTTGGAATGAAGTGATCCAAAATGGAATAGTGACCCTTAAAGGGAAGGTGAAACTATGTGAAAAATGCTACAATTCCTCTAGCATGTCATCCCACCAGATAGCACATGGAAGAAACATCTAAATCAATTGACACAAGCAGAAAAGGGAGTCCATAGATGCTGAAAGTCCAAGAGGGTAACACCAAAACATGCATTAAAATTTAAATGTCTGAAGAAGGGAGTGCCACTAAGGTAGAATATTAGGGTTGGTGCAGAACAGATGTGTGGTCAATATGATTTCCTCAATCTCTGAAAAGCACAAGTGGCTGATAAGATGAAAGCCATGCCTTTGAAGAGTCACTTTCATGTCCCAATTTTCAATTAGCCACCAAAAAGTAATGCTCCACTGCCACAAATGGTAATTTGAATAGACACAACCGCTATTTGAGAAAAAAATTTCTAGCAATCCAAGCAGAGAAACCACATCACCAAGGTCAAGAAACTCCTTATCATTGATATGCCTTTGAAATAAGATGTACTACATGATGCAATTCTCATCTCTTACAAAGCATTCTCATTTTATAGTATGCATCGTAGGAAGATGATGTAATTATGGAAAAGAAAGTTTGAGACGCAAGGTGTTAAACCAAAGATAATTTCAGAAACTAATAACCTTAGCCAACCATCAAAGAAATGACATGTGTCATTGTTGCCTTAGAATCAAGAATACTTTCTCAAATGGAGAAACATTGGCTATGCAGGTACCAACAATCCTAAGAGAGAACTGGAATACATTTCTCCATGATTACATGCTTCCCATGTAAAATCATTGTGGTCAAACTTTAGGAACCACAATCACCAGCAGAAGGTAGCAAATCCATGTCTCTAAAACAACAAGATTGAATGTCCAAGATTTTTCAAACCAAGACCAACTTCTTTGATTCATGAGTTTGACAAATCTGTCTTGGCAACTATATGGAATCCTCATCCACTAGAATAATATCTATCATTCTCTAAGAAGTTACGTTCTATGCACTTAAGAGAACAGCTGACCGAAACTTTTTCTTTTCTTACTCTCAAGCACAAGAGAGTGCCTCAAAAGGATACAAAGAAGACTTGGTTCCTTAAAGACGACCATTTGTTCAATTTTATAATTCCTGACCTACTTATATTGGTCAATGTTGGTTTTGTGTTGGGATTCAGTCCGATGAAAAATTGACATGTATTGGACTTCAATGGAAATATTAGTGGAAGCTTGTGAAAGATCATAGACTTCGAAAAGATCAAAAATTACGAATTTGGCTATGAAATTTTAGGACAAGTTAATTTATCAATCAAACATGTTTAGAAATAATTAAAATTAAATTTATGACATTATAAATATGACATACCTTGAAACTAATGTGTCAAAGACTTATAGTACAATAATGTCAAGGTTAGACATCATATTGGAAATGTAGAAGATGGAAATTCTGTTGAAAAGCAGAAAATAAAATTTCCTCATTCTACAAGATTTAGGTTAGATCCATATAATACACAATTTATGTCATTTAACTTAAATTTCATCAAAATTTTGGAAAGTAGTTTAAAATGAGTAAAAGAAATTAGTTCTGCAGTTTGTGCAATTGTTGTAAAAGCACATGTTGGTAGACAAAAGCCAACATTTTGCCGGCATGCCTTGATACCAAGTGATTCTTTCATAATGTCAATTAACAAAACACAATATGTTGTCATTTCACTGACATGGACACCAACAAATGTACAAAAAGGACATCCTACAGATGTTGTGTTGGTGAGATGAAAAACCAATATGTGTTAGTGATATCTTACTAGCATGTGTTGTTGTTGGACACCATGACCTTGCCTATTGGCATGCTTGACTTGACACAAGAGGATGAATTGAAGGAAAGAAATACGGAGGAAGTGAATGGGTCAATTTGACAAGATTGAGATCAAAGTCAAACAACTTGGAACCATGCTATGGGTGGCCTTCTCTACATTGGTCAAGTCTTGGTTGAAAGGGTCTGACATTGATCAAGTCTGTCAATATGGGATGCAAATCAAAGTATCTAAATCTGGAAAGTGGAAAGTAAAACCCCAAGACATGTGACCGGAAGTAATTTTGTCAACCCAACAAGGAAGTGACAGTAGAGACAAGACCAGTGGGTTATGGCAACGCCCCCACAGAAGGCTTATGAAAATAGACATCAATACTGAAATCAGCTCAACGCAAAGGCATTGCCTTTGATCTGATGAAGATAAGCCTCACAAAAAAGAGAAATATAACATATTGTTGTAGCCTAAAGGTGGCCAAGCACCATTGAAAGGCAAGAGTGCTAGAAAAGACTAACAAGTTGCACAGGAGATAGCTAATAACCATGACAACTAGTGCAAACAAGAGTTAGGGGATCACTTTGTTGAAGGTCATATTTACAGTCAAAATTTTTCCTGCAGTCACTGGCATGGACAGAGTGTAGCAGAACTGATATTCTATATTCTGATTATGAGGCGACATCTGGAAACTTATTTCACAGAAATTTAATGATGCATGTGTATCTACCTCTACATTGCGTGGTACTTTTTTTTGAGTAAATACATTGTGTGATACTTGTTGCTTCCATGATAAATCATGTTGACACCAAAATTTCATTTTATTCCAAACAATATAATGTCGTGCATCTGCTATCTACTCATTAATGAATTAAACAATTTTGGTTCCATTTCAATGAACTGAATGTTTGACCCTTGGATAGGTACCCCCTTCTGGAAACTGATTCTGAAGCAATTTGATGATTTGCTTGTGAAGATACTAATAGCAGCAGCAATTGTTTCATTTCTTCTTGCTTTGATTGATGGGGAGGCGGGTGTCACACCATTTTTGGAACCTTCTGTAAGTCCTTGACAATACTTGTAAATGATAGTTTGAACATTTCCTTTGCTTACATTTCTTCTCTAGAACCTTGTCTTTTTCTCATTTCCTATATTTGCAAATTTTTTGATGTGAAGTTACAAAGACATTTCTCAAGAATATTTCTATGCAATAAAGATTAGCATGTATTAATTACATTACATTTTACAAGTTTACATGGTTTGTTTAGACTTTATGTATGTCAAAATGTTGAATCACACCTATATCTTTTTTTGAAGAAAAGTGTAGGATGATTCTTATTAGGATATTAAAAAATTGATCCAACTTCCAATTGTTTTTTTTGTAATGATTATGGCTTCTTTCTCACCAATCATTGTCAAAAGTCATTTCGTAGAGACAACAAGGCAATCTTGACTACCATAATCATAGATTCAATCTTCTTTGAGTGGTAAACAGTCAAGGCATTATATTGAAATATTCCAAACAAAGTCTGGGCAAAAGTAAACAACAACAACAATAATAACAATTTGAGCCATAATCCCACTCTGTACAGTTGACTACATAAATCCTTTTCTTTTATATATTTCTATGGTTGAATCTTTGATTAAATTATATAAATTTAATTATTTTTTCACAATTCTTAACCTAGTGGTTTTAGGCCTTCTTTTATTTCTTTTAGTTTCTTTTGCACTAATTAATTCTTATCTCTTAATTGGTGCTTTTTTTGGTCTCCTAAGAATATAACTAAATTGTTGTCTAGGCAAAAGTAAAACAAAACAAAATTGGATTAGGACTAAAGCTTGATTCATAGGCGAGCCAAACCCAAGAAAATGACCCAAAAACTCAAAATATCTTTGGATTCCATAATTAGCTACAACCTGCTGCTCATAACCTCTTCAGGTCCATAGTAGAGGCCATCAACTAGGTCCAAAATATGACTGTCTCACTAGTCATGCTTTGTTGTAACCAACTCTGTCAAGCATGCACTATCCTTAGAAAATCCATCTATTCCTCTCTTGCCATTTGAATGACTAGGTAGAAATAAAAGCCCTTGGAATAAATGTCCATGCCTACCTCACGTAACCTTACAAAGTAGGAATGACCCCTACACTAGGTGTCCTACAAGGAACTGATATTCCCAACCTATCATAGTGGGGGACCAACAAGCCTTAGCCCCCAATTGGCCATCTCAGAACAATTAAAAAAGTGTCATATTGACTCGACCCTGATTTACAAAAGGTGCAAGCACTAGCTTTTTGCCAATCCCCCTTTTATTAGAATCAACTCATTAATCACAAGCTAGCCAAAAAATTGCACCTTTGGGGGGCAAGAGACTTCCATTTATGACTTTCAAACCTTCTACAAATCCCTTCATCTGTCTGATTTTCATAGAACATGCCTTATAACACTATTAGTTTTACTGACAATGCCTATTGTGATTTAAATATAGAAACATAGTAAACAGGTAGGCCAAATATTTAACAGCCAATAGGAGAGTCAATTTTCCATCCCATTATAAGAACTAAGTCTGTCAGCTTGAGAGACATCACACAAACCTCTCTATCATTGGATTCTAATCTGTTGACTTGGTAGGCCAATTATTGGACATGAATGTCTACTACCTTAGACCCAAAGGCTTGACGTAAAATCCAAGGGCTACAACACACTTGTCATTATGGACTCATGGAAATTGACATTCATCCTTGTCACCACCCCAAACTATAGAAACTTGATTATCATATACATACTATAGGCATGAGATACCATCTAATCCATGCTTTTGGGCAAAATCTAGATATCTTTCCATTATGCATGACAATATAGTACATCTTGTCAAAACCTCAAGCAAATAAATTAAATAATAGTGGAGTCAAATGTTCACCTTGTTTAAGCCTTCACTTACAACCAAAGTAAGGGTTTGTGTAGTCAAAAAATGGAGGGAAAAGAAATGCTGAGAATTTTTTTTCTTATCTTTCATGTTTGTGCCCTTACAAATAAAGGGAGATGATTTTCCATCATCTATCTCCATATTAAAGAAAACACATCTCATCATTTTCCACCCCACTCTCAGAAATGACATTGACTTCATCTCTTGAAAACCCTCATGCGCCATCTTCCACACTTCTCCTTGCCATCATTGTCTCCTTTACAACATTGAATCATTGTCTCCTTTACGACATTGATGCTTTTCCTCACCATCATTGTCTCCTCTTCCTTAGTAGAGTCATTGTCGTCGATCTGTCCTCCTTCTCAAGCTATCATCGACATTCTAGAGCTCTCCCTCCAAACGTAGTTGTTGATCTGCAGATAGATTGAATCTAGAGACCATCACCTTGATCTTCTCCTACTTGACATTGTTGCCCTCAACTCTCCCTCAAAAAACCCTCGCATGGAAATTCTTTCCCACCTCTCCTTTACAACATCGACCTTATAGAGACTACAACTGTTGTTATTGCCTGAATTCTTTTATGTAGGCCTTCTTAATTGCTGTAATTGGTTAATATTGTACTGGTGCAATTGATTTCCATTCTTCATTTCGATTATTTACTTCAATTGTATTAAAAGACATTTTTAGTTCATGGTGCTGTAAATGACATTTTTAATTTCCTGTTTTAGTGTATCTTTTAGATAGCATTAAGAAATTATGTTATCTATATGACAAAGAAATGATATATAACTTGAACAATGTCATATTGGTATTTTTTCAAATTTATGATGAACAATATTGTTGCTATGTTATCTTATTTATTAGCATGTGCAGGATTTTTGTTCATTAATTTTATTTTTTAAGATTTTTTTTAGAAATTAATTTGAAAATAATTTAATTGAAGATTTTTTTTTTTAATTTTTTTTATCTAAATAAAAGTCTTACATTTTCAAATTTCTGTCATTTTCCATGACTTTAAAAACACCTCAAATTTAATTTCTTGTTATTTCTTTATAGTGCATAAACACTATTGTATTTTCTATCCTATCCTATCATGTTCTGTTATTTTTGTTTCTTGTCATTTTTCATTATTTCGTTTTTCAATGAGAAAAGTGTATTAATAGGGTCAAAGAATTCTTTTGGGTAATCATTAACCACCATTGAGGGTGGAGTTAATCTCAACTTGTAGCTAATCTAGTTATGCCATTTCTCCCCTAGTCTATGAATTTCACCACTTTATTAGGCACAACCATTGTACGTTATCATAAGTTTTCTCTATGTCAAGTTTCCAAACTAGTTTTAGATATTTTGAGAGGATCCTGAAGTAATATATTATTGTGCTACCAGTAAGTCCATCTGATGCCCATTGGCCTTTGTAGAAAGTATCTTGATAATTCCCACTCAGCATCAGTACAAGTGATTTTAATCTCTCATTGAGACATTTAACAAGGACTTATAAACTCCATCCGATAGACTGATGGAACTATAATAGAGATGCAACACAGATCCAGACGTCCAGATCAAGTTCAAATTTTTTTTGAATATGGATATCTGTTATACATATTTCGTCAAATATGAATTTGGATATTGATGTTGTTTTCTTGAATTTTTTAGGTTTGAACAGGAATATGGATATTATTAATACTTTTGAATACAAGTATGGTTATCTGTATTTTTTATTTTATATAAATTGTAAAAATATTTACTTTTTGGGGTTTGAACCTTTGACCTCTTTCAACCTTAAAAGGTTTGACCACCATACCAAGTTACCAACAACATATTTAAGTTAAAGAGATACATAGAAATATATATTATGATATTATCGTACATTTATACTTGCACTGTTATAATCATGTTAAACAAGTGAGGGGAATTAGAACACAGTCAATCTTATTCATTTTAAAAAGAACAGATTGGGCAATCAAATATTAAATAACTTGGTATTTGTGTACTACAACATGGGACGTAGAATGAAGTACATGGAAAGAAGAAAAGATAAAGATTGGATTCAATTGCTGTAGTATTTATATGTAATAATTCAAGTGACGAGGATTCAATGATAGAATGACTTGAAGAGAATGGTGAGCTAGTTTTGGATGAAGCAGGTACTTGTCACCTAGGTGAAAGAATTACTAAAGCAATGAGTGTAAATGTAGAACATTACATGAGTTCATGGGAGCATTCACATAGGACAATATTAGGTTTAGGTGGTGATAGTGATGATGACAGTATTGTTCTATCAACCAATGATAGTGATAAAGGAGATGGGGGCAGGCAATAATTTGCGGCCAAAATGATGAAAAGAATAAAGGCCACTAAATCTCTTTACCAAAGAGAATATTTCATGCTTGTAACATAAGACGAGGATCATTGCCCACAAACACAACCTGGACATCAATTATTCTCTTACTATTATAAAAGAAAAGGAAAAGAACCATAAACAGATGTGGAAGATGCAAATCTAGTAAAGTCAATGTGGGGAATGATTATGGATTACCAGAGGTGCCATGTCGCTACCATACCATGAACTCATTATGTAGAATGGAAAGAAAGTATGAGACATAGTCAAATGAAGTAGGCCTAACTTGTGTATCTACAGTGATAACATTTAGAAGGTGGCAACAATGACTATGACCCCCAGGAAACCACATAATATTGAATTTTATTTCTTCAAGGTTATTGAGTCATAACTTATTTTTCTAAGTTTTGTGGTTATCTATAAGCATATGGACCATATAATTCATTGTTTGTGATAGTTTTTTGATAAAATTGTCTAACTATTAAATCTAATTAATTTTAAATATTTGCTATAATTTCTTCTAATACTCAATATGTTTTCTTTTTTGGGGACATCAATACTAGAAATGATACCAATATACTAAATACCTTGGCTCCACCTCAATGCTTTAATCTAAATCATAGCGCCCACCATAACCTTAGGACCTGTTTGTGCCTCCTCATGAACTAGCATAGTCTTGGCCCCTTTAATATTGTTGTCACCACCTAGAGATCAGGTCAAAAGCATTGTAGTTTGTCTTACCACATCTCTATCATGACCTTTGCCACCACACCTTGACCCCCATGAGCGCAAGCCATACCATCCTCTAGACATCTATTGTTGGGCTGAGAAAACCTCAATGGGCTTGAAGATCTCAAACTGCTTCGATCATCATTTGGTCAAACAAATTCATTCTTTGCCATGAATAAAGCCCCCAAGTTTCAATTGTCTAATCTTGAGTCATAACAAATATATTTCACATAAACAGGCAAGGGCATGGATATTTCCCTTTGCTTCCAAAAAAATAGCTTTAATGACAGGAACCTCCTTTTCCTTAAAGCTTTTTCCTTCCTCCAATCCTTTTTGTTCATTTCCTTGTCACCTGTTTTATCATCTATGAAAGGCATGAGAAACTGTCACACATCTACCATGCTGTGTTTCCAAATTAAGGCATCTGTGACATGATGCCTTTATGCAGTCATTCACTTACTACTCTGCCTCTGCTGTTATTGTGTTCGTAAGTAAATGTATTTCAATGCTTAAGCAGCATTGTATAATGTGACATTTTTTTAAAAAATATATCCCCATTCTATTATGGGTCAGGGTCCCATAAAAAACTACATTAAGCAAGGGAGACATACAAAAGGACACAAGGAGTTCAAACAGGGAGAAACACCAAAACAAGTTTAAGAAACATGACAACTAGGAATGTTCCAACGACCAAGGAGTATGTGGCTTCTCAAGTCTGCAGGGAGATCCAAAAAATCTTTGATAATCTTCCTTCCCATAGTGATTCTGCCTTCTTTGACCAGACAATCTGCCACCCAATTTCCTTCTCTGTATACCTTTGTTATAGAGCAAGCCTGAGAGGATAATTCCACAATGTTGTCCCAAAATGTGACATTTGTATTCACTGGATTATTCTGCATCACTTTTTTCCTTTGTGTGTTGTGATTCACATTAGTTTGATTTCATGTTGTTTTCTGGTGCCCTTATTATATTTCAGTCTCTGATGTGATATTTTTTATCAAATCTTCAGGTTATCCTTATGATTTTGGCTGCAAATGCTGCAGTAGGTGTAGTAACAGAAACTAACGCTGAGAAGGCACTTGAAGTAAGATACTACAAATCGCTACATAGGATACACATGATTGTTTTTGGGAGCTGACACTGCCTTATACATCTATCTTCGAATTTGTCCAAAATGATTCTGAAGTAGATGTGCCTTTGGCTTGATATGAAATTTTCCATGCCTTCTTGCAAAATTGTGCATGTTCCTGTTAGTAGTAGACTATTCAAGATATTATGGTTATCTTATTGAAACGTAGACATTCAATTCAAAATCAATTTGTTATAAATGAAAAAATCCTTCTTATAAAGTAAAAGTCCTATCTTACTTTTATTGATTTGAGATTATTTCAACACTTCTCTTGTGATCTTTTTTCAGATCCTATAAGTGTTTCGTTTTGAATCAAGTGGATGAATAGAGAGATAGACCCATCAAACCTCTTTTGGCTCTATTGCAATGTTGAAATGTGTACATTTAATTCAAAGTCATTTGTTTATGAGCAGAGAAATCCTTTTATATATAAGTATTATTGAAATGTAGACATTCAACTTATAACTAATTTATTTTGAGTAGAAAAATCTCAACTTTTATATACACTTTCATGTACATATGTGCTAAGCACTAGTAGCTATGGGCGTTGGAAAAAGGGTAAAATTGGAAATTTAAAAAGCTTGAAATAACTCTTTTTTATATAGAGCTTAGGACAAGATAGAGAATTCAATTTATAAGCAAGGATGAACACATAAAAAGACAAATGGGCAAAATTAGAAATGTACAAATTGAAAATGTAAGAAGCTCAAGATAACTCTTTTATGTAAGGTTTGGATAGGATGGGGAATTGAGTTTATGGGTGTGGTCAAATGGGGTTAGGACAAGATAGAGAATTCAATTTATAAGCAAGGATGGACATATAAAAAGACAAATGGGCAAAATTAGAAATGTACAAATTGAAAATGTAAGAAGCTCAAGATAACTCTTTTACATAAGGTTTGGATAAGATGGGGACTTGAGTTTATGGGTGTGGTCAAGCATGCAAGAAATCTGATAAACAAAATTAGAAACGTAAAAGGCTCAAAGCAACTTTTTTTATAGGGATTAGGTGAGATAAATAATTTAATTTAGGATGAGGGTGATTATGCAAGCTTGTAAAAATGTTAATGAGCAAAACTGAAAATGTAAAAAGCTCAACATGATTCTCCTTTATACTTTGGATTAGGATGAACAAAGAATTTGATCTATAAGTGAGGGGAGAACACATAAAAATTGCAAGCAAAGTAAAAAATGTAAAAAGCTTGAAACAACACACTTTTATATAGGGATAGGATGAGATGAAGAATTATATTTATGGGCAAGGTCAAACACATAAGAAACAAATAAGCAAAATTAAAAATGTATAAATTGAAAAGGTAAAAAGCTCGAAACAACTCTCTTTTACATTGGATTAAAGGGAGACAAAATTAAAGGGTAAATCCATAAAAAATGAAAATGAGTTGGACATGGGGGAGATGGAAGTAAATTGGATTTTGATTCAAGGTTATTTTGGAAAGAAAAAGTGTGAAACAACCCTCCTTCTATAATAAGATTAGAGTGACATGGAGAATTTGTTTTATGAGTGAGGAAGAACACACAAAGATCGATGGGCAATATTGAAAATGTAAAATGCTTAAAATAACTCTCTCTTTTGTATAGGTGTTAGGATGAGATGAAGAATTTCCTTCATTGGTGGGGCCAAACATGTAAGAAATTAGATAGGCAAAATTAAAAATTTATAAATCAAGAAGGTAAAAAATTCTTTTTTACATAGGAAATGTGAGATGGAGAATTTAATTTATAGGCAAGGACAAATATGTAAAATTGAGTTGAACACATGGTAGATGGAAGTAAATTAGATTTTGATTCAAGGGTATTTTTGGAAAGGAAAATGCAAAATCTCTTAGCTACTTATATGTGTGTGTGTATATAAGTTTTATCCTCACTTTTTCCAATGAATTTGATGTAGGACTTTTCTTACATTCTCTCTCACATGTACATTTTTATTTTTGGATTGGTTGGATATGTGAGGGTTTGAATCTTGCATTCACTTTTTCAACCGTGAAATTATTCCAACATATAGAAATCAGATTCAAGAACATTATTCAGAAATAGATGTTCAATATTTTGGCTGGTCATGCATGCTGTATGGATTTTGAGGGGAGGGTGACTGTACCAGAATCCATGTCTTTAGTTTTTTCTTTGTTAGCCTTACATTTTTTCACTTTTCTCAAAAGTTTTGTAAGGCCGTGTTTAACACTTTTAAAATGAAATCTCCCATTATTTCTCAAATGAAACTCTCTTGATGGATTAGCAATATTAAAATTGAAACTACTTGCTTTTGTAAGAAGATATATTGTTTTTAAAGTTTAATCAATATTGATTGCTGTTGTAGTGGACCTCTATTTTTATAGTCTTTCCTATGGCTCATGATTCCGAGTTTCAACTTCTTGATGGACCCTTGCTGTTGATTTTTCCATTTGCTATTTTTTGACTCAATATGACTCACAAGCTATAACTGTTGTCATTGGTATCTATTGCAGGAGTTGCGAGCATATCAAGCTGATGTTGCAACTGTACTTAGAAATGGTAATACAGTTCATCAATGAAGTGTGGGACCCTTTTTTCTCAGAAGTTGCATACATTTGACATCATATCTTTTTGGGTGGAACTTCATCTTGAAATTCTTTCCAGGACCTTTGATGGAAACCTTAGATGATTTTGATAGGCTTTCATACGAACTTCTGCCTAAAAAAGTCCTGCATGTGAACTTCACTTGAATGCCCTTCCATCCATAATTTAATATTATTGGGATTTTATGAACCTGGCTAGTCAATCCTTTTTTTTAAACTACATAAATGGAATAAGGTGCTACACTAAAAATGCTGTCATCACTGATTTGCTGAACACGTCCATGCTTACTTTTTTGTGTATTTCAAAACCCTGGGAAAAAAGTGAAATGTTGGACATTGAATCTAATGAAATCAGTGAGTCAACGAAGTTTTATTGGCAATGCAGTTTTTGTTTCTTGGGATTCTACATATTTTCTTTTTCTTTGAATGGAAATTTCTCATTATGGATCAAAATATATTTTCTGCACATTACGCCTTTTTAACATTAGAATATTGTATTTTATTTAACGTGACAGTTTCCAAAATAAAGAGGTTCCATTTTTTCCTCCTTTGATAAAGAATTCCCATAACAATTGGCCTTCTCTTGCAGGCTGTTTCTCAATATTGCCAGCTACTGAACTTGTACCTGGTGATATTGTTGAAGTTGGAGGTGTGTTTTATTTGGTATTTTCGCTTAACATAGTTTGCTCTAGACCTTTCCAACTCAGCTACTGCTTCATTGATGTTGGACAGTTGGCTGCAAAATACCTGCTGATATGCGAACTGTTGAGCTGTTCAGTAGTCATTTACGTGTTGATCAGGCGATCCTTACTGGTATTTGTTTAGCACAATAACTTGAAAATGATAATGATATTCTTTCAACTCTGCTATCTAATATATGCAAGCATCTATTATTGTTTATCATTTATGCATGTTACATCATTTGTTCAGATTGTTTGTATAGAATAATTACTTGAAAATTATCAGGTCATTCTTTCGATTCTTCACAATTTAATACATGCAAACATTTATCAGTGATCATTATGCTTGTTTTGGCCTCTGAAAATGCCATCTCATTTAGAATGTTGGTTCATGTTCATGACGCATTCTATACATATTTGACTGTTGCTAATCTGTCAGTTTTTAAATAGTTTTTGGTTATTTCCATACAATTTAGGGGAGAGTTGCTCTGTGGAGAAAGACCTCAAACACTCATTTGCCATGAATGTTGTTTATCAAGATAAAACAAATATCCTCTTTTCAGTAAGTTTTGATTTTATTCCTTTATCCACTTATTTTCTCTAGGTACTCTCTCCATTTGTATCTGCTAATCCTTTTTTCTACTGAATCTTTGTGGTTATTACTTGGTGTGTGTGAAATTCTGTCTATACTACTTTCTGAAGAAACTTGTTCTATGCATGAAGTCATTTCCTTAAATTTATTATTTATTTCTTATTAGAGTAGTTGGTAATTAGGTACCTTTTGTTTTTGAAGTTGGGAGGACACCATAGTATTAAGGAATCATCAAACCTTTCAAAGGATTTGACAAGGGGTTCAATGCAAAGAATGAAAACACTACAGCAAAAATGTCGAACAAATAATTGAACCACAAGCAAAGCAAAGACCATGCAAATTCCCCCCTAACGAAAGAAATGTTATTAGATTCTATATTATTCATTGATGTACTTATGTTTGTGCCATTTCCCATCTTTATAGCTATGAGAAAGTAGAAGTTGATATAGTTAGGACTAAGATCTCACTAAGGATCCATTTAACCTAGTTACATATATATTGTAACTCTTCCTTCACTAGTGAAACTTTTACTCTTTTCTCCCAATCTCTTCTTCTTCTCCTAGAGTTTTCTCTTCATATGATATTAGAGCCCAAGAGAGATTCTTGTGATTCCTTGGTGAAGCAAGTGTCCGATTGAAAAGGTCATTGGTAGGTTGCGAGAAGGTTGTCAATAGGTTGTGAGCTTCCCCCCCCCCCCTCTCCCCTGTGCTTGAGCATTAGACATTCATGGGAGGAGCACACACATGAGCATGGACTCAGGTGGACTTTCACAAGATTGACATGAACAATGGCTAGTGAATGTTATCTTGTCCCTACAACCTACGTGAGGGTTGTCCTGTAGATGCATGGTTGTTGTACTCTGTCATTTGTCTTCCTTGCAACTCATGTGAGGGTTGTTCTTGCGATTTATAAGTGGATTTGTGAATCATTTACATTGATCCAATGGCTCAACGTGATTCAAATATCAGACAACTTTTTGGCACCAATGTAAGGTTGAATGAGAAGAACTATCTTATGTAGTCTAAGAGTTTTTTTACTTTTATTGTTACACAAAGGAAAAGTAAATATTTGACTTGTCTACCATCGGAGATCAACGGTGCAAACTATGATGATTGATTTGTAGATGATTTAGCTATAATTACTTGGTTAGTGAACAACATGGAACCAAGTGTTGCGTAAAACGTTATGATGTTGCAACCTGCAAAGATAATCTGGGAGACATTTAAGTAGATGTATGTCGAAGAAAAGAACATCCTTTAGGTGTATGAGATTTTTGAACAGATCTTCTCACTAATCAAACTATTCAAGAGTACTATGGAAACATTCAGATGCTATTTGAAGAACTTGATACCTATCAACCATTTACCACTGATCTTGTTGTCATGTGTCAGTATTGAAATGATCTACAAGTGAAAACATTTCTTTTTGAGTTACCAACAGATCTTGCCTCACAGGTCAAAAGGACACCTCTTGGGAGGGGAGACTACTCCTAATTTGAGGACCACTTTTGCTTGAGTTCTCAAGGTTTTTAAGGTAGACACCTTGCCTATAGTAGAAGTCTCCACATTAGCTATTTGGGGAAAACCTAATAGGAAAGGAAGTAACACAGATTTTAACTTGGGAAAAGGTAGAGTCTCGTGTCCACATATTGTGGCAAGACAAATTATCGTCTTGACAAGTGCTAGAAGAAATATGGAAAATCTGTGTAGGCTTGTGCAGGAACTGAAATACCTAAACTCCTTGATGTATCTACTACAGGCCCTGCATCTTCTACTATGACTATCTCATAGCTAGAGTATGACAAACTTATGTAGTCATAGGTCTCTTACCTCTTTCGCTATAGTTGCTTTGGTGTATACCTCAGATATAGAAATGACTATGGTAGTTAGGGGTGATAGTCCTTAAATTGTTGACTTAGGTGCATCCTAGCATATGATAGGTTGTACTATTCTTCTCTCTTGCTTGAAACAACTACCCAACCTTTGCACTGTAATTGTCATTGGTGGTTGTACATGTTAAATTATAGGGGTTGACACTATTTAAGCTACACCTAATCTTTGCCTTGATCACATACTTTATGTTCTTGATCTTTCAATCAACTTTTTATCTATTAGTATCATCATTGTCCAACTATCCTATTGCATAACTTTTTTTCCATTTCAATGTATTTTTCAAGATTTACCAATGGAGATGATGATTAGTTTGGATCATGTTGAAGTAATTATTGTAATATGGTAAATGGATCGGTTAATGTTGTAATGGGTAAATGGATCTTGCAAGATCCATTTACCATTCCCTATTTTAATATAAGTAGTGTTAGAGATTATTTCCCAAACACTGAATTTTTCCTCCCAATTGAACTTGGTATCAGAGCTGTTCCGCAGTACACACCTGTCGCGGTCCGTCCACTGTGGTCTAGTCCGTGCACGACCACTGTGGTCTAGTCCACGCACGACCACTGTGTTCCAGTGCATGTCCAATCTGTCTCTGCTGTCGCGTGTCAGTTCTGCGCACGACGTCCCGCAGGCATTCCGTCCGCTTCATAGGTCCTACACGGTTAAACCGGGTGGAAGAGACTGCTTCAGCTTGTTCGCCTTCTTGGGATCGAACACGCAAAGCGTGTAGAGGTTCGGTAGGTGACTGGTGACGGACTTCCTATGAGGAATCAACCGATCTACCTCCGTGCAGCTTTGCCTCGTGTGATCTCCGCCACAGCTTTGCCTTGTCCCAACTTTTCACGGTAGCTTCTGCCGCTGACGTACCGTGGGATTTTGCGGCCAGACGCACCACCTCTCCAAGGGTGGTAGACTAGTCAGTGCCTTATCCGGTTCTGTAGACTGAAGTCGTAGCAACAACTGGTTCCATGTTGAGGTGAAGCCCGTCAGCCGTTTGATCTCCTGAGGACGCACCTCCTCAGTTCGGTGCCAGACTTCCGATGCTTGAGTTGGTCGGACCTCGCTAGAAATCTCTAGTCTTCTTGAGTTGCTACAATATGGCCGGGTATGATTCCTTTCCCAGCAAGTTGTGTGTTATTGAAGTCAAATTGAATGATAACAACTATCATCAGTGGGCTCCAACCTTTGAGACTTTTGTAGTCTCACAGATGAAAGAACATCATCTATTCGATGAACCACCAGATGTCAAGGCTGAGAACTATGTTGCTTGGAGGGCTGTAGATGACGCAGTAGTTTCCTGGTTGCTGAATAGTATAGAGGACAACATGCATTGGAGTTATGTGTTGGTCCGACTAGCGAGTCGTATATGGTCCAGTCTTCAAGCTACGTATGACAATGAACACAATGTTTCCTGTGCGTGTGAGCTATGGGAAAATGTATTCAATGACAAACAAGATCTGCAGAAGACCCCTTATGCCTTCTTCAATAGGTTTAAAGGGTTGAAGGAGGAAATCGAAGTATATCAACCTCCTAGTAGAGATATTGCTATACAAAGAAGGTATAAGGAGGAAATTTTTGTGGCTCGGTTGCTGGTTGGATTGCAACCAACCTTGGCCAATCAGATTCGGGGACAGGTGCTTGTTGTTGATGCTCTTCCCTCCTTCCAACAGACCTTTAATAAGGTCCTAAGAGTCTATACAGCCACTGTTGGGGTGCCACCGACTGACCAGCAGTCCAGTTTAGAAGGATTAGCACTTGTCGTGTAGGCTGACAACACAAGACTGGGCTAGAATCGGGCAGGACATATTGGACAGACCTAATTTTCTGTAGGACAAGTCTCTAGAGGGTGAGGAAAACAAGCCAATAGGGCCCTTCGACAGCCTTGCATTCATTGTGGATGCTAAAACTATCCCTTCGACAAGTGTTGAGACAAGTTCAGGCTGCCTCCAGCCCCATCGGCCTTGGCTCATGCTGTGACGGTCCCCTTAGAGTCTGCCACTCCATCTCCTAGGATCGTCTCTCAGGAGGAGATCAATATCTCTGAAGTAGAGTATGAAGAGCTTATGATCTATAGGGTACAACAGGCAAGTGAGGTCATGGCCAACCATGTTATCTCCTCAGGTAATTCTTTCACCTCAACATCTGATTTAAACAATGTGTGGGTTATCGATTCTAGAGTATCTAACCATATTGCAGGAGATTCCTCCTTGTTTACTCGCCTCATTGAACTTCCTAGCATCTCCTCTGTTGTTTTAACCGATGGTCGTAGTTGCTTTGTTATTGGTGAAGGCATTATGCCCATTAATTCTGATATCACCCTTGACTGCGTCCTTCTTGTACCCGTTAATTTACTTTCCATAAGCAAAATTACCAAACAACTCTTCTGCTTTGTTACCTTCTTTCCCTTTCATTGCACATTCCAGGATTTGCAGACGGGGAGGAGGATTGGTGTGGGCCATGAGCGTGGTCGTGATGTTTATGTTCTTGCATGCGACGAGATTCCTCAAGGGTTGGCAGCTACTTGCAGTTCGAATACTTTTGCTATCTTATAACACAAGCGTTTAGGGCATTCGTCTCATCGAAAACTTCGTGCTACTTTGCCCTGGGTGTCTCTTGAGTCTTTTCAGTGTGAGTCCTATATCCTTGGGAAACATGCGCGTAGCACGTTTCCCAGTTGTGAGTTGGCGTTGGCTCCCAAGCCTTTTGATGTTATTCACTGTGATGTCTGGGGACCTGCACGGGTCGCGTCTGTTTCTGATTTTAAATATTATATTGTCTTTGTTGATGATTTTTCTCGTACCAGTTGGCTTTATTTAATGAAAAATCGTTCTTCTGTGATTGATATCATCACTACCTTTATGAATGAAATTCAAAATCAATATGGTCTTACTCCTAAAATTTTTTGAACTGACAACGCGCTTGAATTCACTCAAGAGGCCATATCTTCCCTTTGTGCTTCTCGAGGCATTCTCCATCAGACCACCTGTGCTCATACCTCCCAGCAGAATGGGGTGGTTGAGCGAAAACATCGTCATATTTTGGATGTATCTCGGTTTCTCATGGTTGCCATGAATGTGCCCCCGCGTCTTCTAGTCGGATGTCATCTTTACTGCAGTCTACTTGATCAACCGCCTCCCATCCACTCCTTTAGGGGGTGCCATTCCCCTTGGACGGCTCTTCCCTAATCGGGAGTCTTTTCCTCTTCAACCTAGAGTTTTTGGGTGTATAGCGTTTGTCAAGAATCTCTCCCTTGGTCTTGACAAGCTAGTATCTCGCTCTGTTAGATGTATCTTTCTTGGGTATCCTCATCATCAAAAAGGCTACCGTTGCTATCATCCTCCCTCACGTCGTTATCTTGTCTCTGCCAATGTGCAGTTTCTGGAGGATGTCCCCTTTTTTGACTCTCCCTCATCCGGTTACTTAGAGTCTAGTGTGGAGCCTAGTGATATCATCTCACCGGCTTCTTCACTGCCTTGCCCTAAACTTCCTCCAGTCATGCCTCCCATTACTGACATGTAGGTTACTGACCACCTCTCCTCTGAGGTATCTCTGTTTGCACAGACATATCATCACTACCCACACGTTTCGGTGACATCATCACATTTGGCTCCCCCGCTTGCAGATCATCTTCCTATTGCCCTTCGGAAAGGTACCCGTTCTTGTACACTTCATCCTATTGCTCCTTTTGTCTCTCATAACCCTTATTCTCTTGCGGTTGTCTCCGAGTCTTTACCTGCTCATTATTTGGATGTGCTTATCCTTCCACCATGGATGTTGAGATGCAGGCATTACTTGGATGAGAGACATGGGAGCTTGTGGATCGTCCTTGTCAATCGCCCGTAGTGAGCTACAGATGGGTGTTCTCCTATAAATTCCGACCATATGGGTCCGTGGAGCGTCACAAGGCTAGATTAGTGGCCCGTGGTTTTTCTCAGACATATGGGATTGACTACAGTGACACCTTCTCTCTAGTTGCTTGGCACAGTTCCATTCGTTTGCTGTTATCCTTGGTTGTCAATTAGTCCTGGTCGCTCACTCAACTTGATGTTCACAATGCCTTCCTTTTGGTGACCTACAGGAGGAGGTTTTCATGGAACAATCTCTTGAGTTTGTTGCTCAAGGGGAGACAGACAATGTATGCCGCCTGAAAAAGGCGATATATGGACTAAAACAGAGCCCCTAGGTGTGGTTTGTCAAGCGTAGCACCGTACTTCTTTCTCAGGGATTCAACAAGTGTGCTGTAGATAGCTCTGTTTTCATGAAGCGTAGCTCACAAGGCATTGTGATACTTGTTGCTTATGTGGATGACATTTTGCTTACTGGTGATGACATGGCTGGCATCACTTGCATCAAGGAGGAGCTGAGAAAGGTATTTACCCTTCGTGACATGGGATGCCCACGTTTCTTCCTAGGTATAGAGTTTTCCTATGTCAAGGATAGGATTGCCTTATCTCAAAGGAAATACGTGTTGGACATACTCAAGGAGATAGGGATGTTGGGTTGCAAACTTGTTACAACTCCTATAGAACAGAATCTAGGTTTTTGGGATACTCATACAGATCTCCTAGAAGGTGTCACTCGATATAGGAGGCTGATTGGCAAGTTAATTCACTTGACCTGACATTTTCTTTGCAGTTGGTCTCCTTAGTCAGTTCATGCAGCATCCCCGACAGGTGTATTGGCAAGGAGCGCTTCGAGTTCTAGCCTATATTAAAAGATATTCAGGAAAGGGTCTAATCTACTTAAACAACCATCATCTGGAGCTGATGACATACTTAGACGCTAGTTATGCAGGAGATAGAAGAGACAGGAAGTCCACAGACGGCTATTGCACCTTCCTTGGGAGAAATCTTGTTACGTGGCGCAGTAAGAAGCAGAATGTTATATCTACATCTAGTGTAGAATCAGAATACAAAGGCATGACTCATGTAGGAAAGGAAGTAGTATGGATCAAGAATTTTTTAGACCAGCTTGGGGTAAAGCTTTCAACTCCAATATCACTCTTTTGTGATAACCAAACTGCCATATACATAGCAAGCAATGAGATATTCCATGAGCATACAAAGCACATAGAGGTGGATTGTCACTATATTTGTCAACTGTTGCTAACGGGAGTAATCTCTACATCTTATACCAAGTCCTCAGATCAGTTTGCTGATATTTTCACCAAGCCTTTTAGTGTTGGTCCTTTTAATGATCTTTGTAACAAGTTGGGAGTGTTGAACTTGTTCTCTCCAGCTTGAAGGGGAGTGTTGAAGTAATTATTGTAATATGATAAATGGATCGGTTAATGTTGTAAGATCCATTTACCATTCCCTATTTTAATATAAGTAGTGTTAGGGATTATTTCCTAAACACTGAATTTTTCCTCCCAATTGAACTAATCATAAAAGGAGCACTAGAAAATACATCTTAGTTCAAGATACACCTCATCGGGGATTGGTTGTTGACCTATCTTTGGCTTTTGAGTCCTCTCTTCTATGGTATTTTCAGCTTGGTCATCTGTCCCTATAGAAATTTTGTTAGGCTCTATCATAGGTCACTATCCCTGAGTTTACTTGTGAGTTATGTCAATTAGGAAAGCATAGTAGGTTAACTTTTTCGTGTGTTCAACTTACTATTAGTTGTGACATGTTTGATTTTGTTTATTGCAATATTTGAGGTCTAACTTGTGTTACTTCTTGTAGGGGTCATCACTACTATCTTGTGCTTGTTGATGATTTTTCTAGAATTTGTTGGGCGTATCTCTTAAAAGATGATTAAAATATTGTGTCTGTTATAAAAAATTACTTTAATGAAATCAAAACTTAGTTTGCTGTTATTCCCAAATGTTTGTGTATTGATAATACTTTGGAGTTCATTAGTACCTTTTTTCAACAGTTTTGTACTTCACAAGAGACCATCAAACTACTTGCCCTTGCATTTCTCAACAAAATGAGGTGGTTGAAAGAAAACATTGACATCTCCTTAACATTTCTTAGACTTTGCTTCTCCAAATGAAGGTTCTTAAGTACCTTTGATCAAATGCAATTCTTACCGTTGCATATTTGATCAATTAGATACCTTCCACACCTTTAGAAGGAGAGGTCTCTTTACACTGTCTGTATCTTAAATGAGAACTGTTTAACTTCTTATGTCTTTGAGTGTGTTGCCTATATTCAAGATCTTAAGCTTGATTTGGACAAACTTGATGCTAGGTTAATTAAATGTTGGATACTTTAAGACTCAAAAGGAATATAAGTGTTATCATCTTCTTATTAGACGTTATTATATCTTTGTTGATGTTACCTTTATTGAAGACCAAACCTATTTCTCTGAGAGTCCTCTCTTTGATCAGTCTATTTTTATTCCTACACTTGTGGCCATTCCTCTTAAGTCACCTAAATGTACTACTAGAGATTCTACTAGTGAGAGCTACAAGAACTCAACTCATGTTGATAGTGATGCAACTCCATAGCTATTGTAGGTGTACTTTTAACAAAGGAAACCTCCTTCAGTGGCTCCTCAAATACCCAACATTGAGTCCCTTGATGCAAATCCGATGGCACCCATTAATGAACTCTCAATTACTCTTTGCAAAGGTACTTACTCTTGTACCTAGTATCTCATTGTTCATTATGTAAGCTACAAATATTTGACTTTTTCTTGTAGAAATCTTGCACTCAATATATAGAATGAATCACTTCCAAAGACATATCAGGAGACATTACAACTACCACATTGAAAAGATGTTATGGATGTTAAAATTGTCCTATAGTCTCATGGTATGTTGGTTTCTTGTCTTTTAGATGCTAATGTTGTCTCATGCAAGTGAGTATTTACCATCAAATATCGACCAGATGGATATATTGATCGTTACAAAGTTAGACTTGTTACTTGAGGCTTTACTTAAGAGTATAAAATTGACTATGTTGAAACATTTTCACCAATTGCTCGATTGAACTCAATTCAAGTTGTCCTCTTGTTGGCTGTGAATCAAGATTAGGAACTACATCAACTTAACATCAAAAATACATTCTTCTATAAAGATCTTTTAGAAGAAGTTTACATGGATTCAAAAGATGTGCAGTAGATCACTTAACTTTTATACGTCAAATAGACTAAGGACTTGTTATACTAGTAGTGTATGTAGATGATATTCTCTTAACAGGAAGTGATTGTGATGACATTATTAAAACCAAGGATTACTTGACCACAATTTTTTAGACAATAGATATGGGACATCTAGGGTACTTTCTTGGTATTTAGTTTGCTTATTTGAAAGATAAAATAGTATTGTCTTAGATGAAATATGCATTAAATCTTTTAGCAGAAACGAGACACTTGAGTTGCAAACCTAAAGATACTCCTATCAAAAGAAATCCATCATTCTAGGATGACTTCTTTGAAGAACTTGAGGATTTGACACAATATCAAAGACTTGTCGATAAACTTATCTATCTTATAGTTACTAGACCCAACATTGCCTATAATGTAGGACTTTTGAGTCAATTTATGCACAAACATTGATAAATGCATTGGATAGGAGTACAAAGAATCTAGACCTACATTAAGAAAACACTTGGAAAATGGCTTCTATACAAACACAATGGTCACTTGAGGATAGAAGCCTTCTTTGATATTGGTTTTACTGGTGATAGGAGAGATTAGAAGTCAATGTCTAGGTATCTCACCTACATGAGGGAGAATCTAGTCACTTGGATGAGCAAGAAATAAAATGTTATGTCTTGCTCAAGTGCAGAGTCAAAATATAGGTCTATAAGAGAAACATGGTGCAAGATGATGTGACTGAGGTCACTTCTTCAAGAACTTAGAGTGAAGATTCAACTACCCATGTCAATGTATTATGACAATTAGACAATTATTTACATTGCAAAAAATAAGACATTTTATGAATGTACTAAGCAATTGAAATAGATTGCCACTACATTTGAGATCTAATAGTCAAGGACATCATCTGTATGTCATTTACTCCATCATCTAAGAAGCTTGCTGATATTCTTACAAAGGTTTTGGGTAGTAATGCATTTGATATCTATAATAAGTTGAGTATGATAAATATTTACCTACCAACTTGAGGGAGAGTGTGAGAAAGTAGAAGTTGGATGTAGTTAGGACTAAGATCCAGCTAAAGATCCATTTAGCATCTGTTTAACCTGATCACATATATATTGTAACTCTTCTTTCACTAGTGAGACTTTTACTCTTTTCTCCCAACCTCCTCTTATTCTCCTAGAATTTTCTCTTCACAGTAGCATTTCGTACTTGTCAATCAGACCCTACTTTTGAAACCTCACAATTGCAGGATATAATTGGTTCACAACTCAGGTTGTCAATAAGAGATGTTGACATATTATAAATTTATAGATAAATGGTAATCATTAATCTAAAGCTAAGGTAATTTAAGTTGTGGGTCTCCCAGATTGTTAATCCCAGATTGGTAATCATTAATCTTTTTAACAGATCAAATGCAAATAAGAATTTAAAGCATGTATAAGGACATCTTATCATCAGTCCTTTTCTAGATTAATTGTACACTATCCTCATGGCATCATTTCTTGTAGATTATAAGAATATCTTATTTCTTATTTTGATGCATATTTTCCCAGGCTTGATGGTGCACTACAAGCACTGCCTTTTTGTTTGTGCCAACAATCAATGAAATGGGCAGGAAATCATTCAATCTCAACATGCACTTCGACTCTAGAAAGTAGAAACATTAGATTGCAGATGTTTTTAACTGCCATGTTTCCCAAAAAATGTTTTGAATTGCCTTAGGCCCTTAGGAGTTGGAAGCAAACTTTATTACCATGTGAATGTATACTTCCTAAAAAATAACTGGTTTTCAACATGTGACAATTATTAAGTTTTTTCTGAGCAAGACTGTTATCTGCTAATCAAGGCAAGGGGTAAACGAGTTGTCTTAAGATTCATTTTTTACATCTTTCAGGGAACCACTGTAGTGGCTGGTAGAGCAAGAGCTGTTGTAATTGGTGTTGGCACAAATACGGCAATGGGAAGTATACATGATGCAATGTTAAGAACTAATGATGTATGCAAACTTTCTCAACTGTTTAGTTTCATTGCAATCTATCCCTTTTTCCTTTTCTTCTTTTTTACCTACTTTCTATACATTGTTCTCTTTTGTAATGTAAAAGTTTTTATCGCTATACCACCATTTTTATCTTATAGGAAGCAACTCCTCTGAAGAAAAAGCTTGATGAATTTGGCACTTTTCTGGCTAAGGTGATTATTTATATTCCAATTTAATACTGTTCATCTCTCTATAAAACAATTACTAGACATGCAATTATTGGTTCTACCATCAAGGGCCTAAGAAAATTACTAATGTGGTTTCACATTTTTAGGAAAAGAGGAAAGAGGAAAGTGCACTAGTCACAACTTAATCCTTACAAACCCTAGTCACATCTTGTAACAAATCTTTTAAGCCATAGTTATAGGTGTCCTTTATTTTCACTTGCCTAAAAGAGTTTTATGAAACTTCGGGATCGTTCATTGATTTTCTTTTAAAAGAAGTCACAAATGATCCTTGGGACGTCAGGATATTGCTCAAATGTTAACAAAGGCAAATCCAGTGTACAAGGTTCCCACCAAATGGAGTTTTGAGAAGGTTCATTTGTTCTTCGTACATAATCTTATCCCTATAAATAGACAAAATGTTTCTTACAATTTGAACACAATTTTTGCAGGACATAATGGAATAACCTTACTGTTGTGTCAATGTTCATCCTCTAGAAAGTTGCTCAAATATGTAATAAAAGAAAAATAAAGATCCATCATTCTTGAAAAATTATTGTTCTGATGAAGTTAAAAAGTTGCTTATAAATTGAAACTGATATGTCCTAATTATTCATAATGGTAACAGGTTGTATGCTTTGGTCATAATTTGTATAAAAGTCTTCAATGAAAATGGTTCTCTAAAGAAGTCAATGGTGTGATTGTTTTTTTTTCACATAAAACTATAGGCTGACTACATCCATGACATGATTTTTGATTGATTGTTGGCTGATTTCCATTCTTCCAGTCAACAGAGTTGTTAGCAAGTAAATCATACTTGTGTAATATAAGTTATATTAGCAAGTAAATCATACCCATTTATGGATAAGTTATATTCTTTCTTATTTTGCATTAACATGGTATTGTTAGGCTTCTTTTTCCACATGATGATGTTTAGTGCTGGCTTCTTCTATCTGGTTAGGTTATTGCAGGCATCTGTCTTCTTGTGTGGGTTGTAAATATTGGTCACTTTCATGATCCTTCACATGGTGGTATCTTGCGAGGTGCTATACATTACTTCAAGGTATATTTTTTGTGTAATTATCCATGATTCTCTAAACTGTTGTGGATATTTCTGTTTTTAAATTTTTCCCTTTCTTTGTTTCCAATTTTCGTTATTTCAGTTTTTTTTTGTTTTTTGGAAATTTTCATTCTATGTGTTGTTTGTATATTTTATGAGATTTTTGTATTTTTTATGACATAATCCGCACATATCTTATCAGAGCCTGGTCAGATTTTGTTATTTGACAAAAAATGCCTGTAATGATATTCTTTAGCATTTCTTTGTCATTATATGGCAATGTTTTTGATAGCTTTGCTTGGACTCTTTCATCTCTAGATTAGATATTATTGTCAACAAGAACTTCCCTTCAGAAAACCTAGCATGATTTTCCAAAATAGTCTCTTATTTGTTGCTATGATCTGCAGATTGCTGTCGCTTTAGCAGTTGCTGCCATTCCTGAAGGTCTACCTGCTGTGGTCACAACGTGAGTATAATTTTAAAGCTCAATTAAAATTATATTTTGTAAAAACATTAAGCAACTGAAGTATTCTTTATGAGTCTGATAAATAATAAAAGGCCTCTATGCCTATGCTTGAGTATGGAGCTGATGCAAGAAACTTTTGGCAAACTTCCTCACAGATACCATCATCTTCACTTGGCTTGATTTAATGTTGGCATTACAAACGACTATTTAACTCAAGATATGGTTATTTTTTGTATTCCTTTCTATTCTCCATATTCTAACATTCTTTTAATGTGTTTCCGAGTCCATATCTTTTGAATGGATTCCTTTCTTCTTCTGTTTTCCATTTCTTGCTTCTCCTATTATTGTCTCAGCTTTCAATAATTTTTCATTCTTTACCTTTCATAAGGAATTTCTTAAAAAAATTATGTTATGTATAATGAAGTGCTTTCTCTTATTATGATTCTCGACTCAATGCAAAATAAAGTTTTCTACCATCGTGCATGGATATATGTATATTGCTAGATACATTATAGAATCATAGAAATTGTGGTGACACTCATAAAGTTCCCATCATAGAATCAAAGATCAACACATTTTGGTAAAATTTCAGTGGTACATATTGGCTTTTCAACTTATTGACATTTGAAATTGTTGTTGCCATGATAATTTTATTTACGCAAGGTAATTTTCTTTTTCATGTTTCCATCAACATGACTCTCATATGCTGCAGATTTACAGATACGTGTTAGTTTTTCAATTCACCAAAGTTTAACACGAAATTGAAGTTTAATTCCTTTGTTCCCATGCACAATGTCATTTGTGTTGCAATCCATGCTTAAGTTAGGGTCTCTAAACAATCTATTTCTAAAGTGATGTTGCACAAATGCTTTTTAGTTTCATATGTTGTTTTAAAAAATAAACCAATGGTCCAACCATCTTGTGGATTAAATAACATGTTTTTAATGGTTGGACCATTGATTTTCATATGGTTGAACCATGTTCTGGTTAATGATCTATGGATTGTGTTAGACTCTAAATTCATTATTCCATTTCATCATATTATTTCACTTCATATGTTACCCTTTTAATTCCATGTCATCAGACATGGTTATCCGACTGATTTTCCAATGCTCAATTAGATGTTTGGCACTTGGAACTAAAAGAATGGCTCGCATGAATGCTATTGTAAGATCACTACCTTCTGTGGAAACATTGGGATGTACAACTGTGATATGCAGTGATAAAACTGGAACTCTTACAACCAACATGATGTCTGTTTCTAAGGTAATATATCTACTGTTTCTAATGTATCATCTTAGTGTGGCTAAATGCCAGTTACTTTCCCATGTTATATGTGGATGGTAAACAGGTTCGTGTTGCACAAGTAATATATACATGCATTTCTTCATGAATGACACATTTTTACATAGTTTTAGTGATATTTCAGTATCACAGGAAAGTTGATTCACATATTTGATGACTTCATTCCACATCTGTCTGCACTCTGTTCATTCTGGCTTATTTTCTTGTATGCTCATTTCTCAATCCATTTTCTTCATGTCTTTGAGTAGATTTGTGTGGTTTGTTCTGTGCATCATGGTCCTGTCACAACAGACTTCACTGTTAGTGGGACTACATATGCTCCAGAGGGTTTCATATCTGATGCTGCTGGACAGCAGGTATGCTTTTAATTCACTTTTTTGTGTAAAATTTCAAATGTAATAACTATCAATACTAATTTACAAGCATATTTTTTAATGCAAATTTCATCTGTGACTTTGGTAAGTTCAAAACCAACACTTCATCAAAATTTTGACATGTTAGAGATTTGGAGTCATGTTGGTGGAAGCCCAGTAAAGAAATCTCTTTTTGTTCACAAAATTACCATGTCAGTAATTAGTATGATGCAGATGTTGTATTGACAAGTTGTGACCAACACCTGTTGGCAAAATTCGCCAACATGTGTTAATGTTGGATTCCATGTTCACAAAAATTTTCTCAGAAAGATCAGAGATAAATGTATAACGTGTATTTTATATTTAATTTTCTTTTCCATGCTTAGAGATTAGTTACTTCAGGCGAATTCATGGATAAATTATAACATGTCATACGATATAATCAGTTTGTAAAATTGCAATAATGAAAAGTCAATTATCTTCACATGGTTTGGAGTACTTGCTGTCGTGGTAGCTGTTACAATAATCACCTCATGTTTCTTTCTTCCCATTTTGTAAAACTCCTGTAACAATCATGTTGCTGATTGTATTTTTATTAGAGATTTTGAACTTATTTGCTGCTTATATTTTCTTGATTCTGTAGTGTAATTGTGATTTGTAAGATTTGAAAGATGATTATTCCCCTCTTATTCTTTGTCTAGCTTGAATTTCCTGCTCAGTTTCCTTGTCTCCTTCACATATCAATGTGCTCAGCACTGTGCAATGAGTCTACTTTGCAATACAATCCTGACAAGAGAAATTATGAAAAAATTGGCGAGTCAACAGAAGTTGCTCTTCGAGTTTTAGTGGAAAAGGTATTGCAATCTTATGTTCTCTATTACAAGTGCTGATCGCTATACTGAAATCATCAACAAGTTATCAATATTTAATTTTGAATAGAAAAACTATGTAGCTTCTGTGTTCCTTTTGGAATCTAAATTCTAGATTTATTGTACCAGGTTGGTCTTCCTGGTTTTGACTCTATGCCTTCAGCACTAAACATGCTGACGAAACATGAACGGGCATCATACTGTAACCATTATTGGGAACACCAGTTTAAAAAGGTGCATTCCTCTTATTGTTATACCCTTTTATGGAAGCTTATTGTACTCACTATTTTCTAAATACGAAGTAGCTCAATATTCTAGTCAAATTGCATTCTACCGCTACTGCTAGTGAGTAGTGATGCCTGACAAGTACCTGCTTGGTGCTCATGGTGGGCTTGTATGCAAGTCATTTGATGCTAATATTGGTCTATAGCGTCCTTTGTTGTTTTCCCATCATTCAACATTGTCACCTAAAGAAGATACTACCGTGATTACATAAATAAGAGACAATCAAAAACAAGGATTTCAGCAAGATGGCCAATGAAAAGGAAAAATAACATATAGATGAAAAATGGTGGTAGCCGTGGTGGAAGAAAGTGTGTCACCTAAAGATGCACTAGATGGACCATAGACCTCTCTAGCATAAGTTGGCGCTCCAGAAAATCATCCTTTTTCTTGCTAGCCAGATGAGCCAACAAATCACCCGCAGCATCTTGAGGACTTTATGTTGTGCATGTGCCTGGGAGAACTTTCCTTTGATGTTCCTGGATATTTTAGACTGGAGATCCACTATTGAGTTTGTAAAATTCTAATTCAAAATAAATTGATAGTGAGTGACGGGTCTTTCTTGATATAAGACTAAGTTTTATTTCTTTTTTATTGGCGTGAGACTTTGTCTCAACAATTTTGTACCGGAAATGTCACTAACCTCTTGTTGACAAGAATGTCCAAGAAAGAACTTTTTTTGACAATGGAAAAGGTCTAATCTCATTAATCAATAAGTTTCATCCAAAAAGAAAACATGGACTGCCTGAGATGGACACCTCTTAAAAAGGAAAATATCACAAAAAGCTTACAAGAATATGAAAATCAGTTCTCAGGGAAAAAGGACCTAGCCTTCTAGAAAATGTCCTCTACATCACAAAACCTATTCTCAAAGGCAACCCATTATAGTGGACCCAAATTGATTAGCAAATTGCGTAGTCATTGATAGAGATTTGTGCTTCACTGCAGGATCTTTTCCCCCAGTTATTCTAAGCATCTGCACCTGGAAATGTTCCACCAAGTCAAAAAGAATGCCTCCTTGAATGACTTCCACCGTTAGTCATCTCCACAACCCTTTGCTTATCTAATGGTTGTGGAACAGATCTGAGCTTTTCCACTCTTTGATTACAAAAGTACAGCTCAAATTATCTTGTAGTGCTCATTTGCTTCTGTATTTTCTTTATCAGTATCTTCTCGGGCACCAAAAGCCAAAATAAAAGCCAAATCCTGAATGGTGACTTGCATTTCCAAATAATGTAGTGTACCTGATAATAGCAATTATTGACCAAGAAAACACCCCGGTTTGGATTTTCCAAGAAACAACTTTAACAAAATGATGTTGGCGGAAAAACTCACTTGTGTCACATATTAATAACAAAATTGTTTTTTTTTTTAAATTGATTTTTAAATGAGTTTTGTTTCAAATAATGGAATAATAATATAAAATTAATAAAGATAAATATGATTGGAAATTTATATGTAACAATTTAATAAGTTGTAATTAAATCACATGCAATGCAATTTACAAACATACTTGATTAACTTAAACATGCATGATTAGTATTGAAGTGGTAGGTAATTTCTTTAAGGCAACCGCCAAGTAGTCAACATTGATAACAATAATAAAACCACTACCATGAAGATAATATGAAAGTGACATGTCCAACATCATCAAGGTAAATATTAAATTAACAAGTTCACAATCATCAATGACACATTAAACCAAAAAACCATCAAGGATACATACTAAACTAGCAAGCTGTAAGTCCACAGTCATCAAGCCAATAAAATCTTAAGTTAACTAGATCAAAAATCAATCAAAGTCTTCATCTAGCTCTTCATAACATTGCAAAATTGTAAAGCAGGTGATCTTCAGGGATCAACTACAGAGTTGCATGATAAGTACATGTTTTCCGTTTTTTTTTGATATTATTTTATGGATGGCATTCTAGTTCATGATAGTTATGATTGTTTGTTTTTATGACCTCACAGTTCTCTATTATCTTCATATTCTTTTATTGCAACTTAACCTCAAATGGTTAAAAGATATATGACTTTATTTTATGTCAAATAAATATTAGCTATTGTTATCTTAGGATGAATTTGTCAATTCCACATGGCAAGGATGACACGGTGATCAATTGTTTTGCAGATATCTGTTTTTGAATTTTCTCGTGATCGGAAAATGATGAGTGTACTTTGCAGCCGGAAACAGCAGGGGATTATGTTCTCAAAAGGTGCTCCAGAGAGTATCATGTCAAGATGCACACATATACTTTGCAATGATGATGGGTCTTCTGTGCCCCTAACAGCTGATACTCGTGCAGAATTGGAGTCTAGATTCCAAAGGTTTGCTGTCATTCTCTTATCTTAATTGAGGTCATTTTTGTTCTGGAGTAGAAGTTAGCAATAAAATTCATGTTTCTATACCTGGAAAGGATGCTAGAGAGGGCTAACACAAATGATAAAATCCTGCAGACTTCCAGTTGAGAATGATTGCAATCTTATTAAGCCATTGTATTGGATGTACTGCTATATCTTGCAGTTCCATTCTCCTTGTGTTTTTTGTTTGATTTTCTTGACACTTGACAGTCTTTATTTTGAACATAATGCATGTGCTACCTGTGTCATGCATGAATCATTCTCGATAATTTTTTTTTTGAAAATAAAAAAGGAAGAATCATATTCAGTAAGTTCCACCAAATGATACATGATGACTGAAAAGGTCAAGAATTACAGAATCAAACAGCAGAAGCACCAGCAATAAATACAAGAGAATAAGAGGGAGCACACCCAAAGAAAATTCTCATGCACAACCCAAACATTAACTTAATCTGCTCCATTAGTCCCTCAGGGGAAGTCCCATCCTGTCTGGAAAGGATATATTTGTGAACAGTCAGCTGGCAAATGGCCTGAATCATCATAGCGAATCTCATTCTTGCTGTTGACCTCTTTCCTCTACTGAGCTACTAGGAAGCATTGATACAATTTGAAGACTTGAATATGACACAATTTGGATTTGAGGATTTAATAATTTTCTAAAATTTAGGAAAAGACTCGACTTGAAGAAGCAAGGAAAAAAAATAATATTTAAATATAAATATTTAAACTGAATATTTGACAATAAGTAGACATATTTGGGAAAAAAAGATTCTTGTGGTCAACTGTACATAGTGGAATTATAATTCAGATTATTGTTGTTGTTGTTGTTGTCAATATAAATATTTAAAGATTTGAAAGAATAAACAACAACAAAATCAACAATTTAAGTCATAATCTTACTATGTGGGGTTAACTACATAAATCCTTTTTTTCAAGTGTTTCATTTAAAATAACAAATTCATAAGAAAAAATGGACACACAATTCATATATGACATTATACTATAACAATGCATACAAATCATAGAAATAGTTATCTCCTATTGTTCTAGTAATATGCTGCTAAAAAATATCCTATCAAATTCTTATCATGTTCGCAAAATGAATCAGCATTGTGGCTGAAGCAATTCAAAATATTTTTTACTTGAAATGTCCCAAACATTCTGCATGGCATATGCATAAAAATTCTGAAAATGCTAGATGTATCTGACATGTGTTGGGTGTGGATGTGATGTATCTTTAAAAGAATTTGTGCTTCTTGGTTGAGCCTTATTGCTTTAGCTATTGGCATGAGTGACCATTACGGCAGTGTCCTGTTCCAAGCCCCTCTGGATAGAGCCATTGACCATAGGAAAAATAGGAGATACATATCCTCATGATCCTGCCTACATCAATGCAACTCACATACATGTTTCCATCCTATTTGGATCTGAAGACTTTCTTAACCACCCATCCCATGAGAGTTTCCATGTGAATGCTCTTATTTGGATCAGTGATTTGCACTTACAAACCCATTTGTTTTCTAGTCACATAGGATCCTCTTAGCCAGCAAGAAGAAAGGAGCACTGGGCGATCAAGAACTCAACTGAACTTGAGAGTTTTTCCATCTCACTTTCACAGAGGAGGTACCTTGGCTAGTTAAAATTCATGCTATAGCATTCTACTTACGCACATAAGCCCACTGACCATGTGCCAGAGGCAAAATTCCCAGAAACATCAATTTCACATAGGTACTGATTTTCATTTATTAGATGACAAATTCGCATCTGAGTTGGAAGCCATTGAAAACATCAATTAAGTAGAAAACCATTGATTGAAATGGATCAGTTGCTGCTACAAATGTGAGAACTTTGACCAACCATCTTGGTAGCTGGGTCTGAAGCCAGACAGGCCACATTTGCTCATTGCCATGGTTAGCCATGGTCAATCTTCCCTGCTATGCCATCACCAAAGCCATATTGAAAGTTAATTTGAAGGCTGAAGCCTTGAATAAATGAAATAGGAAATTGAGTTATGGATTTGATCATTTGTGGCATCATAAAATAAAAAGTGTGTTGTCAGCATACCAGAGGATCAACATCTTTACATTGTGTCTTAAAGCATCCCATTCCTCTAGCCACCCTTCCTGAATCACCCTGTCACACATAAATACGACAACATCCCCTCTCAAGTTGAAGAGCAAATGTGAAAGTAGGTTACCCTTTTGAACCCCTCTTCCAAAGGAAAAATGTGAGCAAATGTGAAAGCAAGTTATGCTTTCAAACCCCTCCAACAAAGGAAAAAGTCTTCCTTGTGTTTCCATCAATTAACATTTCCCCTTTAGCTGAAGTACATTCCAAATCGAAGTGATTCACTTCACATGGAAGTTATATATCCTTGGCACATCAATAAGTAATTTTAGTTAACAGTCAATTTTCTTATGGGAGCATATTTTGAAAATAACTCCCTGTATCTTAAGATTCACATATGATTCTGACAGAGTTTCTAAAGATGCTACAAACCCTTTGATCAATCTTCCATTGTTGATAAGTCATTAGGCAAGGTGAATGAATTTTCCTATCACCATCTCCAGTCTGTTAGCTAGAATTTAGTGATTTTCATGCTTATATTTATGACACTTACTGGTTTGAAATCCCCTATAACCACTTCTCTCACCTTCTTCAGAATGAGAAAAATTAATTTGTCATTAATGATGTCACATCCCACCTTCTTTTCCCAAAATTCAGCGAACTATCTTGTAAATCTGGCAAATGTTAGAGTAAAAGGTCTGAAAGAATATGGTGAAGTGGAGAATGGATAGAGAGAAAATTAGCAATGGTTTGAGGATTAAGGACCTAAGGGAGGCTCACCCTTTGTGGGAGGTTGTCAACATGGTTCTTGGAAGCATACATTTGTCCCATTCTTCTAGCGTGGTTCATGAGAAAGGGTGAGAGGGAAACAGGAACCTCTTTGGATGGTGGAGTGCTGGGAAGAAGTGAAGATGTGGTCAAAGAAGGTGATAACCTTGTAGATAGCGTTTCATATATTAAATGTTAATTGACAGTTAACCATTATCCAAGTTAAATTGAGTTAGGTAACAACTGACTTAAATTGTAATTAGGTTAGTTAATCATTAACCGTTGATATGGTGGGTTGGTTAGTGTAAGTACTTGATTAATATTTTGGTTAATTGATCTAAATTGATTAACCAATCCAAATAAATGTGTCAGAATATGTGTGTCTTATATATACGAGTAATTGAATCTTAAGGTTTATATACCCTCTCTTGTATTTATACATTCTTAATCAATAAGATAATGATAGTTGGACCTTTTGGATTAGCCTAAACCTTAATCTTGACTTGGTATCAGAGCATCTAATCTAGGGTTAGGGTTTTCCACCTCACCATTACTATTGGCTGTCCACCTCTATTTGATGACCTCTACACCTTCGACCTTTGTTGAATGTCCACCCCATCAACATCTAGAAGCTTCTTGTTGAGAGTCACCGTAGGCAACTCTCTCCTCCCCTCTTAGTTGTTGTCAGATCTATGGTGATGTCATGCTTTGTTGATGCCTAAGTCAATTGCGTGACCTACCTTCGTGCCTCATTTGTGCTAGCTGCATCGCCCCCTCTAGTCTTAGCTTCTATTAGGTTTTCCAAAGCATATCTACCTATGTGGGGGCTATGTGACCCTATCCTTCCCTACTATACACCTTCTGTGATGACTTCATCCTCCTCCTCCCAACTATGATGGAGTCTTCTATCTCCTCCAAGCATGTTGTCACAAGTGTGAAGTTGAATGAGCATGACTATCACCATTGGGCACTTGCCTTCGAGAAGTTTGTCATCTCTCAGATGTAAGAATCACATCTTTACAAGGACCCTACGAACATGAAGTCTGAGGGCTATACATTTTGGAGGACAACAAGTGTTGTAGTTGTCTCTTGGCTATTTAATAGTATTGACGAGCACATCACTTGTAACTTTGCTCACGTTTGTCCTACCCATCAGATATGGGAGAATTTCCATGCCACCTATGAGAATGAACAAAATATATCTCGAGTTTGTGAAGTTTATGAGACTTTCTTCACCCACAAGCAAGATGATGGTTTAGTGCATACCTTCTACACTTGGTTGTGTTCTCTATTGGATGAACTAGATGTTTACCAACCACCTACTCCAGAATTATCTATTCAACATCACTATAGGGAAGAACTAGGTGTTGCTTCTTTTTTTTGGCTGGTTTGTGGCTTGAGATTTTAGTTTAGACAAGTTTTAGCAGTAGATACATTACCTTCTCTTGCATCTACCTTTAACAAGGTTCTTCAGGTCACCACTATTGCATCCACATCCCATTTGCCTACGTTTCATGAGGCTTTTGCCTTGATTGTTTCATATGGTGGACACACCTCTTTTAATGTGATCATCTCAACATGATCAGGGCAAGTCCGATGGTTGTGGCTAATCTAGGCCACTTGCATTCATTATGGGAAAAAGAATCATCCCTCTAAGAAGTGTTGGGACAAATTTGGGCATCTTTTTGTCCTTCTAACTATGGCTCATGCTATGTCTACTCCTCCATCTCAAGAGTTTTCTACCTCCAACGATATTGACTTGATTCAGATGACACAAGTAGATTATGATGAGTTGATGATATATCGTGTCCAACAATTAATTGAAGTTGTGGCCAACCATGTCTTTGTGTTTGGTAACTTTACATTACATGCATCTACTCATAATGATACTTAGATTATCGATTCAGGTGCCTCTAACTATATTTCAAGCAACCATAGCTTATTTAACCACTTGATCGAACTCTCTGACATCAGTTTCGTGGCCTTAGCCGATGGTTGTCACTACTTCGTCTCTAGTAAGGGCACTACTTTTATTAACTAGAATATGACTCTCGATTATGTTCTTTATGTGTCCAATATTCTTATTAATTTGTTGTACATTAGCAAGATTATCAAATAACTTTATTATTGTATGATTTTTTTTCATTTCCATTGCACCTTTCAAGATCTACAAATGGAAAAGAAGATTGGTGTGGGCCATGAGCATGATCATGATGTCTATGTTCTAACTTGTGATGTTATATTAAGGGATTTAGTTGTTGCTTGTATGTCTAATGAATTCTCTCTCCTTTGGCATCGCCATCTTAGGCATCTCTCATATTAGAAGCTTCATGAAGCTTTACCTTGAGTGTGTGTTAATTCTTTTTGGTGTTAGTCCTGTATTTTGGGTAAGCACTTCTATGCTATCTTTCCCGATCATGAGTTAGTGTCAATTCTAAAATTCTTTGATATAATTCACTATAATATTTGGGGACCCTCTCAGGTCACATCCCTATTTAGTTATTACTATTATATTGTTTTTGTTGATGACTTTTCAAAATTATTTTGGTTATATCTGTTGAAAGATTGTCAATCTATACTTGATGTCATCAAGTAGTTTTTTAATGAAATTCATATTCAATTTGGTATGGTTCTAAAATTTTTTTGTATTGATAGTGCTCTTGAATTCACTTAATATGTTGTTGCTTCTTTCTATGTAGACCAAAGTACTTTACATCAAACAACCTATGCACATACATTTTAACAAAATGGAGTTGCTGAATTTAAGCATCATCACATTTTAGATGTTGCTTGTGCCCTTTTGATTGAGATAAATGTTTCAAAGTATTTATGGTTTAATGTTGTCACCATTTCCACCTATTTGATTAATCAAATGCTTTTATCTCTTTTAAGTGGAGTCACTCCTCTTCAACATTTGTCCCTTGAAAAGGAGTTGTTTCCACTTGCTCTTAAAGTCTTTGGGTATATAGTTTTTGTAAAAAACTTGTCTCTTGGTTTTGACAAGTTATCTCCTCGTTCTATAAAATGTGTTTTTATTAATTATCTTCGTTTTCAAAAGGGATATGGGTGTTACTATCCACCTATACTTTGTTTCCACTTATGTTATTTTTGTAGAGAATGTTCCTTATTTCTCTACTCTTGAGAGTTCTTCTACACCTCTTTTGCTTCCTCTTGATATTTCTTTACCTATTGAGGTCTCTCCTTTAGGTCCATTGGATGTGGCTCCATTGCAACAAGATACCCCTGTTGAGCCTTTACAGTGGAGTTATGTTAGCAACCTCCTCTACAGGTATATCAATAGTGCCATTGATGATAACATCCTCCTGCACTTGTAGACCTACAACCATCTTCTTCCTAAAATGTAAATCAAGCCTCTCTTGATTTACTCATTGCTCTACAAAAAGATACTTGTTCCTACATTACACATCTTATTTCCAATTTTATATCTAATGATCCACTATCACTTGCCATAATCTCCAAATAGATTCCAAAGAATTATGAGGAAGTACTTCCACTTTCACTTTGGTAGAAGGCTATAGATGATGAAATTTAGGCATTACTTGGTAATGAGACATGGTAGGTTGTCTCTCAACCTCAGAACACCTTGGTTGTTAGTTATAGATGGGTCTTCACTATCAAATATAATCTTGATGGGTCTATAGAGCATCACAAGTCTCGATTAGTTGTTTGTGGTTTTACTCAAACTCATGGAATCGACTATTATGAGACATTTTCACTAATGGCTCACCTAAGTTCTATCAAAATTATTCTCTCCTTGGCAGCTAACAAATCTTGGCCTTTATTCTAGCTTGATGTCAATAATGCATTTCTTTATGAGGATCTGCAAAAAAGGTGTTTATGGAGCAACCTTCTAGGTATGTTACTCAAAGAGACAATAGGGTATGTCACTTATGCAAGATGATTTATAGGTTGGAACAAAGTTCATAAGCATGGTATGCTAAATTAAGTTCTATTATGTTGGCTCATGGGTTTAAGAAGTGTATTGTTGATAGTTTTATCTTCATTTCACGACGTTTGGTTGACATCACCATTTTAGCAATTTATGTAGGTGATATTTTTCTCATTGCCGATGATGTTGTAGGAATGATTACGACTAAAAAGATTGCCTATACAAATGGCAAACTTGCCTTGTCTCAAAGGAAATATGTTCTAAATCTTTTTAAAGAAACAAACATGTTTGGTTGCAAACCTAAAACTACTCTTATTTTGCAGAATTTCTCCTTTTGGGATAAAGATTCAAAAGTGCTTGAAGATGTCAATCGGTATCGTCAACTAATTGGAAAACTAGTTTATTTATTATGACTCATCCTGATATCTCCTTTGCAATGGGAGTGTAGAGTCAGCTTATGCAAGAACCGAATGATATTCATTGGCAAGGAGTCTTACACATTTTAGCATATCTAAAAGGTTGTCTAGGAAAGAGTTTAATCTACTCTAACAACCACCATCTTAATGTGGTTACCTATTTAGATGTAGGCTATGCTAGTGACAAGGTTGGTAGTCTACTGATGGATATTGTACCTTTTTGGGTGACAATCTTGTTACTTAGCAAAGCAAAAAATAGAATGTTGTTTCTTGTTCTAGTGCTGAATCAAAATATCGGAGGATGTCTAATATAGGAATGGAGATTATATGGATGCAAAATCTCTTAACTGAGTTGGGTGTCAAATTTTGTACACTAATTCTCATGCATTATGACAATTAAACTATTATTTATATTACTAGTAATTAAACATGAAATGATCAAACATATTGAGGTAAATTATCATTGCGTCTGTCAGTTTATGCTTAGTGGCACAATCTGTACTCCTTTCACTTAGTCATCTTATCAATTGATTGATATTGTTACCAAGGCTCTTGCTTTAGGCTCATTTACTCAATTTTGTAATAAACTAGGATTGTATAATTTGTACTCTCTAGCTTGAAGGAGAGTGTTAGAATATGTGTATCTTATATATATGGGTAATCAGATCTTAGGAACCATATACCCTCACTTATATTTATACAATCTTAATCAACAAGATAATGATAGTTGGACTTTTTGGATTAGCCTAAACCCTAATATTGACTAAATGATATAAAATATTTCATTTTTATTTATCATACTCTTTTATCTATTGCATTGATAATAAATATTATAAATTTATGTTTGAATATGCTTCAAATAGATAGGTGAAAATGATAAAGATAGAGGTTAGATTGGTTAAATGATTTATTTAATTTTTGAATTATTGATCACTTAATTTTACTATGAGAGATTAAATGGTTAGTTGTTAATTAAAATGACTTTTGGCATGTTGGTTAATGATAAATTGTAAATTTATCAAGTTGGCTAACAAAATGAATTTAATCATTTTTATAAGGGTTAGATTGGGCTAGTTAATACCTATTTTGACCTTACTTGGTCGTTTGTGTAGCCCTACTTGTAGATTTGTCTCCATGGTTTAATCCTTCCAGGCAAGCACAGTGTTCTTGAATGATGAGTGCTTTTACATGAGAAAGGGGGACTACAAGTGAATCATTGGTGGATGTCAAAATAGTGTTTACAATGTTTAGGGTTTGGCCACAAAGTAGAAGTTTGTAGCAATCCTTTCAAATGTCATTTTTGCTAGAGATTGGGACATAAAATGTTGACCTACAGTCACACTTGCTTGAAGAAGGGAAGAGGAGGGGCAGCCTGCCTACAAAGGGAGGACACATTGAGTGGAGGAGGGATTTGCTAAAGATTGTGGGAAGGATGTCATTGGTAGAACTATCATGTTTTCTTGTGAACAAGGTTTAAATTTGGTTTTGGTGATGCCTTGCCTATCACACCCCAAGGACTTCATTGGAGGAGCTGCAAGGAGAAGTGCATTTATATTTCAACAGCAATGTGGATGGCCACTTGCCTATTTTGCAGTGACTTTGTAGTTAAGTTCCCAAATGGTTCATGGAGGGATGACCCATTGTTTAAAGGCTCTTGCAAGAAAAGTTCAAGGATCATGGAGACCATAGGAATGCAAAATGCATGTGTATGTTACATGTTACATTCCTATGTGGTTGGTCATATAGAGATAATGGCAATGGAGATCGGCAATGTGGTTGATTAGTCTTGGGTTGTGTTGGAACTACTTTGGAGGTTTTATGTGATTAATCGTTTCAATCGATATGATTTTGTACCTTGTTGATATGGATTAATAAGAATCTTCCTTATCCTTTTGAAAAATAATGTCTGAAAGGAGCAAGGTGGGAACCCATCTTGGCCTGAGGTTTTCCCATCATCGCAAAAACAGCCTTCTTGATTTTTTCCACTGTAAACTTAGATTTCAGTTGTTCTCCCTCCAAGACCAGTCCTTCTATGGACTGGACCTAACTTGTTACTGATATGCATCAATCCTCTAGAGGTATTCATGTAGATCATGTTCTTCATATGCTCCAAGATTCTGCAGTACTTTTTATTCTATTGCTTTGGATTGTTACCATTTATAGAAACTAATGTACATATTTTGGTGGGCTAGTTTTGCTGGCAGGGACTCATTAAGATGCTTGGCTTTTGCATTGAAGAGAATGCCTGTCGATCAACAGTCACTCTCACCTGATGATGAAGTTAACATGACATTCATTGGCCTGGTATATGAATGCTACTTTCAATGAAAAATAAATTTCAAGTTGTGTTGTTTAGTTTCTCATTGCCAACCTCATGTAGTCCATCTATTATTTTACAAAACTATTGATTGGTTGACTGCTTTTGTATTGCTGTCCATCAAAGCTTTCATAACTATTTAGAATGTACAGATTTTTATTATGAGAGAAAATATAAAATTTTGAAAGAATTATTGTTTATTATGAGAAATTTTTTAGGTCGTTATCATGATTAAAATATTAATTAGATAGAGGTTTAACAGTCATATGCATGAGAAACGTTTTAAAACATGTACAGGTAACTGAAAAAAAACTCAAAATAATATTCTTTTCATTTTTTTCTCCTCTCTTGCCTTCTCTTCTTTTCTTTCCCTTCTTTATAATCTCCATAACTAAAAATGTTATCGATTATAAGATTCTAGAGTAAATAATAAATTTTTATTCCTCTAATGTAGTTAATATCTTTTTAAAAAATCTCATGTGAAATAGTTAAAAAAATAGATAATAAGGTTTGTAAGAATAATACGATATTCATAAGCAAACATAATTTTTTTTAAAATAAAAAATATTATAATTTTTGTGATTTTTTAAATATTTCACTATTTTTTAAATATAATTTTTAATGTAATTTTTTTATTTTTTTCTTTTCTCTTCCCTTTTCTTTTTTCTTTTTCTCTCCTTTTTTTTCTTTTCTTCTTTCTCTTTCTCTCTTTCTTCCCCTTCTTTTTTTTTCTTTTTCACATGTGTCCTCCTCTCCATTTTCCTTGACAATTAAGCTTTGAAGAAAGCTTTGGCAATCGATGGCAGACAGCCCTTTGAAGGCTTTGACAATTAAGGATTGGCAAAGGCTATGTAGAAAATCCTTATTTGGATCAATTGATTCTTTCGCTAGATCAATTGATTTGGCCTCTGACTATTCAAAAAATATGTTGAATCAAACAACCTGTTAATTCAGCATCAATTTTTGATAAATTGTTCGGTCCATTGTATTTTCAAGGATACATAGGGTATTGGGATTGGTTAAAATGAAATCCAAGATGGGTCAGTGAAATCTTGCCTAAACCCTAATTTGCCAATCCATCTCAGTTTTTAAATCATTGCCTTCCAATGTGAGCCACATAGGGCATAGTTTTAGTTGCCCATGCCACTATGTCAAGTAACAATGCCTTTCTAGCAGCTAGTGATCATTCTTTGATTATGTACTGGTGTTTCTTCCCAAATGTTAGATACTAATGACCTTTTTACCCATTCTATTGCTACTATTTATGGATGGAGTTGCTCTATATTTGGTGAAGGGGTAGTTCACACCACTTTCTAGATTATTTTAGAGGAAGTCCTCTTTGTGTCTGATTTTCCTATTACTTTTACTTTCAATTAGTGTCACTTCCAAATGACTTTTTTTTTGTTTTGTCATTTTCTTCCCTTTTTACTAAACCTTTTAGGATATATAAACAGGGAGGATTGATTGAGGCCATGAACATAGACAAGGTGTACTTGCTAGCTCACGATGAGATTCCTCATGAACTTATTTTTGTTGCAACTACTATTGAGTCATTGCTTTTATGACATTGTTGGTTGGGTCATCCTTCACCATGCAAGTTGTAATAGGCAATTTGGTCATTTCAGTTATGAGTCTTGTCACTTAGGTAAATATTATCGTGCTACTTATAAATGATGGATATTATACTCTTGTGTGAGAGTCTGTTAGAGTTACTTCATTGTGACATATAGGATGTTCTATAGTCACATTTTTTTTATTTTCATTATTATAGTCTTTGTTGATGGTTATTTGGGTTTTGTGGGGCATACCTTTTGAAGGATAGATGTAATGTATTTGATGTTATTAAAATGTCTTTTGTAGAAATACTAAATCAATTTGCTATCACTTCTAAAGTCCTCCATATTGATAATGCTTTAAAATTTTTACAACATGATCTTCAATCTTTTTGCCATACTAGGAGCATTATTCATTAGATCTCTTATATGCATGCATCTCGACAGAATGGTATGACAAAGAGAAACAATAAATGTTTTCTTGATATTGTTCACACCATTATATCTAAGATGAACATTCCAAAATATTTGTGGTTTAATGTTGTTTTCATTACATAAGATCTTATTAATTGTGTGCTCTCGTCTTGGTTGGGAGGGGAAAGGCCTCTTAAACATAATAACCCTAATAAGTTATTTTCTCCCTCCACTGGAGGTCTTCAACTATATTGCTTTTGTGAAGGATGTTTCTCCTAGGTTGGTTAAGCTTTCACCTTGATCCTTGAAGTGTGTTTTTGTTAGGTATTCTAAAATCTAAAAAGACAAGTGTTATCTTCCTCCCATGCATCATTACATTGTTTCAATGGATGTTCATTTCTTTGAATTCACACATATTTGTGAGTTTAGAAAGTCAGGATACTAGTTGTCCTAGTCCTCAACCTATTTGCCTTGACATTACTAAGCGTGTCTCCCAAGTTGATGACACACTGGTTATTAAGCAATAAGAACAATGCCCGTTGCAGGTTTATTAGTGTCTCATGGTACCCCTGAAATCTTGTGGATGATACCATCGATAGGTATAAAGCTTGCTTGGTGGTGCAAACCTTTACTTAGACCTACAAAGTTGATTATGTAGAGTCATTTTCTTTTATTACTTCTGTACAAGTTCTTGTTTCGATGGCAGTGAATCAGATTTAGCAGCTTTGTTTGTTTAATGTAAAGAATACTTTCTTATATGGTGTTCTCTTTGAACAAATATTCATAGAACAACCATTGGGATATACTACTTAGGAGAAGTATATAGTATGTCTTCTTCAGAAGGCCATCTATAAATTGAAACAATCTCCATGCATGGTTTAAAAAATTTAGCTTTGTGATGATAAAGAATGATAGCTTTGAGAGATGTGTTGTAAGTCATTCAGTGTTCATCAAGTAAAAACCCAACACGATGAGTGTTTGTAGTAACGTACATTGATGATATTTTGTTGTTAGTAATTAATGTAGTGCATAGAGGTGACAAGGAAATATCTAGTTCAATACTTTGTTACCAAGGATATGGGAAAACTCAAGTGCTTTTTGGGTATTGACTTTGCATACACAGAAGATAATATCTGAATCTTATTTTTTTCTTCCACAATTATGACAGAAAATGGGATTTTGAAAGAATTCTTGTTAAATTTTTTGGTTGATTTTTCTAGTGCCCCTGCATTATTTTGACAAAAATAATTAAATTCTACAATGCATTTGATTTCTTCTGAAATTTGGAGAATATTTGCTTGAATTAAGAATTTTTTTTTTTTTTTTTACATTTCTGTTGAATTTGAGAGGAATATACCCACACCCAATATCCACACATCTGTGCTTGAAAATGATAAAATCTAGCAGTTATATACTTGGATTTCTTATTTAAAGATTTCAAACGAAATAGAGCTTTTTTAATATAATATCCCTGATCTATTTATGCGGCAAGGTTTCAAATTCAAAAGGTAGAAGTGGAAAGGACTAGACAAATGAAATAGAGCCTGAATGTTTTTTTGGTATCTCTATCCTAATGCATTGTGTTTAGTTTGAGATTCTTCATGATGCTCTTCCATTAATTTTCTTAGGCACGGATTTTGACTTTTTAATTTTACATGCTAATTTTCTTATGTTCCGTTAGTGCCTCGCCTAAATGGAAAATTTATTTCCGTACTTTTTATGCGTCCTCCTTGGTATCCCATGCTTTTTCTTTTTCCAGGAGACATGGATTTTGACTTTTAAAATTTCCCTATATATATAGAAAATTCTCTTGCTTGTTTTTAGGTTGGAATGCTTGATCCACCACGGGAAGAAGTGAAAAATGCTATGTTATCTTGCATATCTGCTGGTATCCGTGTTGTAGTTGTTACTGGAGATAACAAAGTAAGATTACCTGTGCTTGTATCATAGTTTGTATTAAATTCACTTGTGATCTTTAGTTGTATTATCTTGTGACTTTCTCTGTTTCTTTAGTCTACTGCAGAATCTTTGTGTCGTCGAATCGGTGCTTTCAAGCATTTTGATGATTTTTCTGGCTATTCTTATACTGCTTCTGAGTTTGAGGCACTTCCACCATTGCAGAGAGCATCAGCTTTGCAGCGGATGGTACTCTTTGCCAGGTACTTGACTGAGATTCTGTTTATTTGAGATGTGCATTTTTTAATGCTCAACATAAGAAAACTTTTGATTGTTTTGATTCTGTGCATATTAAAATGTTCAAATACATTATAATGAAAGGAGCTTTTAAAGTGTAATGAATTTTGAAAATGTTTTTATTTCTTATATTTTGTCATTATCAAGAATTTTATTTATAATCAAATACATTATAAAGTATAAAGAATAAAAAAATAAAAATATTAAAAATCGTAGAAAAATTATGATAAAAAAATTAATATATATCCTTCAAAAATAATTTGTCATCAGTTAAAGAACTTTTAAAAAATTCTAATCCTTTAAATGCATGATTATGAAAATTCTTATATAAGGTTCTTATTGTGAATATTCTTTCATTTAAATTTTCAATAATTTAAGATTCTTTTATACATTAGAACATTTTTTAAGGAAATGCTTTAAAATATTTGTATTAATTAGATGTACCATTTTTAATATGATACATGCCTAGAAATTGAATATGAGTAGTCTATATTGTGGATTTTATCTTATTCAAGATTTCCAAAACAAAATCTCTCTTTTTGTAAACATTTGTGCCTCTCTGATTTTTAACAACATTTTGGTTGATTTTTGACATGCTTACTAATTTTGTTTTGCATTACAAATCACTTGGAGAGCATAGAGTGTCAATTTCTTTGAAAAGGTGGTCAAAAGGTAAATGTCTCAAGCTTTCATCTAGTTCCATGGAAGAAGGCCTGTTATCTAAGATGGGAGGGTTTTCAAGCCTCAAGAATTTTTGCTTCATGAATTTCACTTTATTGGTCAAATGGATATAGTCGCTAGGTCTGTTTAGGGAGGTAGGCAACAATCTGTGGGTGATGTTGTATTAGGTTGGTACTGGGTGATGGGAATTAGGTTTGATTTTGGTGAAATGTGGGTCAGTGATGCCCTCTTGGTTAAGTGTTGTTAATTGCTATGAATATTTTGAGGTAGGGATAATATGGGATGCTTGTTTCAAGTGAAATATTAATGATCTAGAAACTATTGATCTAGCTCAATTTCTCTTTCCTTCACCAGTATGTCTTACCTCTTGTTACTCTAGGTTCTGATTTATAGGTATGGTGATGGAGCAATGATGGAAATTCCACCATGAAGTTCCTACACCACATTCTGGCTTATAAAGGTATCTGCCAGAAGTGGCAGGCCTATTCTTGGCTTGGATATATCCCCACCAAGATGCAATTCTTTTCTTGTCAGTTTGATCATGGCAGAGTTCTTTCTGAGCTGGATTTGCAATGGAGTTGCTTTTACTTTGCTAGAGTTTTCCATTTTTGTTTGTCAGATGGAAAGTAAGTGGCACCCAGTCTTTGAACATAAATCTCTTGCCAAATTGTGGGTGATGTCAATTGGGCTGGAAGTGTACTGAGATAAATATTTCTTAATTTTGGGAATGTTGAGTGGCGAAAGATGAACTAGATGGAGTCAAGAGGAAAATGTGGCTGGTGGTACCTCATGTTACTTGGAGGTGAAGGTGGTTGGAAAGAAACAATAGTATAAAGGTTCTTCTCATGACAAGAATCACTGCAAATCAAAGGTTGTTGGGTGTGCGCTCAAGTGGACTAGTAGATGGTGGGTGGATGGGGTGTTGGGGATGATGCACCTCAATCTTGGCTGTTGTCCTGGAACTTTGCCTGGAATATTTGGTGTGACCTGGTGGTATAACTGAACAAGGCCCAAGAAGCACTTCTCTAGCAATGAAAAGAAGAATTTGATAATATTTAGGCATCGTGATCTTGTGATTACAACATACAAGATAAAGAAACGACATCAAGCTCAAGAATTTATTCATTCAGGAATTCCAGTATTGTTCTGATTTATGTCAGACATGCTCATGGAGATGGTGCATAAAGAAAGCAGAAAGTGGTTCGATGAAAAGTGTACCCTATTCAACAAATTTTGTTAATTTACTTTGGTGATATCTGATGAAAATGATAGTGAAAATTTTCCTTATGTTTTATGTTGCGTCCATTGGAAATTTTTACACTTTGCATGTTATTGCAGAGATTTCCTTACCTTCTATTTGAATGTATTCTATGGCTAGGATTCTCTATTATTACCTTGAGTGTACGGTTTATAGACAATGCTTGTGATGTGACTCGTTTTTCCATTTCCTAGGGTTGAACCTTCCCACAAAAAGATGCTTGTTGAAGCCCTACAGAACCAAACCGAAGTGGTATGTGTTTTTTCTGATGTCTGCAGGATAACTTTAGTTGTCTATTCCTGCTAATACTGATCAGATTGAGACAGTCGCAGGTGAAGCTTATGATGTTTGTTTGGAGGCTGTTCTGGGTCTATGATTCGTGTAGACTCTTTTTGTTCTCCTTCTTTCTTCTGTTGTTCTTAGTTAAATTTATTTTAAAATTGGGTTAACTAAAATATTATGCTCCTAGTGGGTTAACGATGAATCATTGCAACTAAAGTTAGCTTTTATATTCTTACAGGTCTTTAGTCCTATTTTATGACCACCCTGTTTAAATAAATTCTTTCTGAATCATGAAAATATTGAAAAATAGCAGATACTCTTAACATTTTCATTTTCTTTTTCTCAAATAATTACTTGCCTTATTTATTACCAATATTACCAGAACACCCGATCATTTCCTAGATTCCCATGTCCATGTGATATATATGTATGTGATATATATGTATTTTAAAAGTCCATCTGTCTGAAGGTTGCCATGACTGGTGATGGTGTTAATGATGCACCTGCACTTAAAAAAGCTGACATTGGTATAGCTATGGGATCTGGGACAGCTGTTGCAAAGGTATTTTTCTATTTTATATTGATGTATGACTGGTTTGTGTCATTTACCCATTGTTTTTGTAGAATACTAGGGTGTAAAATTTGTAACAATGGTAAAAATAGTTACATCTTGTTCAGATACCGAAGGTGCAGATTTACTACCTGTAAGATTGCTCTATTTCTTTCTAGTTTTGAAACATTCAGCTATAAAATTATGAACATGACATGGTACATTATATAGATAAGCATATGTAACTACTATCACAAAAGTTGGTACCTCTAGCAAGTGACTAGTGAATGCATTTTTAACATATATATTCCTAAGAGAAAAACAATTATTATTGTTTGATAATCCCATATCCTTCAAGATGTGAAGGATTTAAGTCTTACAACTTAGTTGGCTCTTCACTCATTATGATATGATTTTTCTAATAAGAACCTAACCTAATATAATTCATCAGGTGGTTAGGGGTTTGCAAACATAGAAAAGTGAAAGTACACCAAAGGGTGGATCTAATTCATTGGAGGATTCAAATCTGGAAACAACCATTAAAAAACAAAACCAAGAGAAAATCATAGTCTTCAATTGCTAGGGATACTGAGCATATCCAAATGACTTTGTTTGCGGGCCTTCTTAGGAGAGTTGGTCCTAGAGAAGAAGCCACACTGCCCCTGTAGACATGATGTCTACAACCTGATTGGCCTTCCAAGGGATGTATTGTAAGGAAAAAATGAAGGCCATTTACTGGTGCAGTAACCTTCAACCAGAGACTGGAAGATCTCTGAAATGACTGTTGCTCAGATTTAGGGGGATTTTTTTATGACAAAAATCTAGGCCATCCTTTAAAGCACAAAGTTCTAATTCCAAAATTCCAACTCTGCCGAGGTTTCTACAATAGGTGGAAATAATGTTGCCATTTGCATCCCAGACCACCCCTCCTCTCGCTGAGTGTCCATCCAAGTTGGTTACCCTATTAGTATTGAGTTGAAAAGAGAGCTAGGTGGTGTTTCCCAAGCTATCCATCTAACTTGAATTCTGTTTTGGTTGGGTACACTAAAACCGAGCCTCCACAAGACAACATGGTCACCCTACCTTCCTCTAAAGTTCTCATGAACTTTAATGAAGGTAGAAAAAGTGTTTTCTGTCTTGGCCTTAACATTGTCAAAGTAGCCTTCCCTATTTTCAAAATCGTGTAGCATATCTTCTTCCAACACTCCCAAAGGATGGTAGCAACGAAGAATTTGATGCTGTTGGAAGATAAGGTCTTACTAGTCCTTGATAGTGTGCTCCAAGCAAAGTCCCTCCATTCCAATTGGTTGCATAGGTGGACACCCAACCTCCTGTCGAGTCAAAATCTACTAAAAATGGCTCAATCACCTTCAAAACAAAGATGTTAAAAGAAGTCCTCATCACGACAGACATGGTGGCATTGACATCCAGATGCCAATTGATAGCCCTTTTTGGCATTAATCTCTGTGGGTAAGATGGAGCAGGAAAGACATCAAAGGAAGAAAGAAACTTTAGGAGGTACAAGTTTGCTCCAAAGGCCTCTGTTGGCTCTACAAGTAACAGTTATATCCTGGATCACCTCCTAAGTAGTTCGGACGGTAACATTGCCATTGGTAGAGAGCTTTGACACAAAGGCATCCTCTATATCAGGGATGAGACGAAGCTTGGACTGAATCTGCTATTGAAGGCTAGAAGATATTAGGATAGAGGAAAGAATCTCAGGCCTAGCTGCCACCTCTACCACCAATAGATTCTCAATACCTGATAATGGATCCATATGGGAGGCAAGGGGCCTAGAGGTAAACTATGAATCAAACCAAGAGTTGATACCTCCATGACCACCAAGCCATCTAGTGTAGGGGGCAATTCTCCTCCACGCCAACTTGAGGGATTTGGCAATATGAGATATAGAATGACCTTGATGATGAAAAGGGGGGGCCATACTTAGCCACTAAGACATCTGCCCAAATAGAATTTTTATTTAGGAGTCTCCTACACATTTTCATTCTCAAGGCCAACATAAACTCGCAGAGATCTCTAATACTAAGGCCTCCTTCCATTGGTTTGGTAATTTTTGACCAACACAACCAATGAGCTTTACCCTCTTCCTAAAGGAATTTGGCAAAAATGGATTATAGTTGGTAAGTGGTACCTTTAGGAACATTAAACACAAACATAAAGTGGATCGGAATGCTGGATAAGACATGTTTCAACAAGGTCAGTTGACCACCTAGAGAGAGAGTCTTGTTTTTCCAACTAGCAAGCTTGGTATAGATCTTCTGGATAAGTGCTTCTAAATTCACAGATTTAGTTTTTCCTTGAAAGATCGAGCAGCCTAAATATCAGAATGGGAAGCCTCCTTGGTTAAAACCAGTAGTGCTCTTACTCATCTCAATTCTTTCTTTGATTGGAGATAATGTCAGAGGCCACAACGAAACTCTTATTGGCATTAACCTTTTGACCTGTGTAGCTTTGATATGTGTTTAGGATTTCATAGTTTCTTCAAGGCCTTTCTTTCTCCCATTCAAAACAGCAACGTATCATTTGTATAGAGCAGATGGGACACCACTAGCAAGCCTCTACCATAGTTATATGAAACAGCATTACCATTGATCACAGGTAAAGCAGATTTCTGCTAAGAAGCTCTTCCGTGATGATAAACAGATAAGGTGATAGGAGATCGCCTTGCCTGAGTCCCTTAGAAGTTGGGAAGAAATTGGTGGAACCACCACCAAGTAAAATAGAGAAATTTATATTTTCTATGCAACCCATGAGCAGTTGGATGCTTTGATTTGAAAAACGGAACTTGTTAAGCACATGGAAATGGGAGGCTACTCTAATTTATCATAAGCCTTCTCCATATCAAGATTCAAGATGATATTTCTCCCTTGGTGACTTCTGTTGATATGTTGCACCAATTCTTGTGCTAGTGCCACATTGTCAAAGATACTTTTATTCTTGACAAAAATACCTTGAGAGGAAGAGATCATTTTTTGAATGAAAGAGGACAATCTGTTTGCTAGAATTTTGGCAATCACCTTGTATCAGACATTGCACAAACTAATGGGGCAAAGATCTTTAAAGTCCAAGGGGCTCTTGACCTTAAGGATAAGAGAGAGAAATGTGGCATGCGATAAATTATCAAGTTGCCCGATCTGAAAGAAAAACTAGATAGCATGAATCAAATCAGTAACTACAATATTCCAATAAAAGCAAAAGAATTCAACAGTGAAACCATTAGAACTTAGGGCATGGTCACGATTCATGGAGAAGATTACTTAATCTCATCTGTTGAGGGAATATTGCAGAAAAAAGTATTCTCGTTCTCACTTAGCACCTGGGGTATAGTATGTGGAGATGGTTGGTCGGGGTGTAGCCTTCAGTAGAAAGAAGATTAGAGAAGAAGTCCTTGCCCTTCAGACGAGTGTCTTCAATGGAGTTAGGTCTCGTCTTGGCAATAAGCACCCCCACCCAATTTGCATTGTGCCTCTGATTAACAATTTTATGGAAATAGGAAGTATTATTGTCACCTTTGCGGAACTATTTAACTTTAGCCTTTTGGGTGAGAAACACCTTCCTTTGTTAAATCCCTTTTAAGCACCTCCTTACACAAGGTATCCACTTGTATGAATCTGTCCTCATCTCACCCTTCTTTGAGCTTGTCCTTTGCAAGACCCAACTCCTGTATCAAACGATTTCTCTCATGATTAGCATGACCAAAAGTTGTTTTATTCCAGTGCTTGAGATAGAGTTTCAAATTGAACAGTCTTTCGCTTAGACAACTCAAGGGGCAAGAATCATCAACAAACCTCCAAATGCCTTCCGCCACTTTGGGAAAATCTGGATGTAGGGTCCACATACGTTGGAGTTGGAAGGGAGTAGTGCTAGACCATTTGGAAATTGCAAGGCCAAACAGCATGAGAGAGTAATCAAAGTGAAGTCTAGGAAGATAGTGTACTAAATCTTTATTGTCTGCAAGGGCTAGTACAATTGTTACACTAAGAAAGGGCATCACCTAAATGCAAAGCATTAGTTAGTCCCATATCATAGATCATAACATTGAATTCTCTAATACTAAATATGTTCAAACTTCTGGCTCTAACCGCCTCTTCCATATACTGAATACTGTTAAAGTTCCTAGCAACAATCCAAGGAGCATCCCTCTGGTTTTCATATAAACTATGAAAATTGTCCTAGAGAGTATGTTTGTGACTACTATGGTAGGAAGCATAAACCACAGCAAGGAAAATAAGGCTACACCACTCAGGATTGCTATTTCAGCCACATGCAACTGTGTGTATTTTGACATAAGTTGAAACTAGATGTGATTAGACTAGAAGACCCAAATTTTGTTGGGTCTCCAATTAGGCAACTAGATAAAATCTGCAATGTCCTGACCAATATTTGGCCCAATGAAAGGTTCAATGAGAACTGCAATAGATGCCTTTGATTGAAAAATCAAGTTTTCAAGGACAACTTATAAAGCCTTGTTGCCAAGGCCTCAACAATTTCAAATGATGATCTTCATGGAGAAAAACAAAGAAAGGAGGAGAGAGGGGTTAGGAACCTTGGGTTCTTATGCCATCCGCCTTCTTTAAGACAGAACTAGGGGCACTAGCAGAGAGCTTGTTAATTCTTGAAGCCAAATTGGAATGGCTCTTGAGCAAGTAGAATCTGTTAGGACCTTAAGGCTTATTAGAGGGGGGGTGAATGGTAAAAATTCATTTCTTAATCTTTTAAAAGTAGATTAATGTAAAGTGATAGCAAACATACAATAAAAGAAATCACATAGAAATTTTTAGGTGGTTCACCACTAATGGCTAGTCTACCCTTAAGGGATACTTGGGCTTCACTAAACTCTTGCAAACTTACAATCACTTGCTTTAAGGTTTAAGCAAGAACCAACTAACCATTCATTTGAGCTTCCTTGTCGAAGCTTCAATCAATCCTTTCTCTGAAGTTTTAATCCGTGTACTTCAGTAAACATTATCTTGTGAACAACAGAGTTGAATGCGTGATGAGTTTTTGAAATTTGGTCTGTAAGTGTTGAATATGATTTGATCTCTAAAGCTTTTCTTCTGTTGAGCTTGGTGTAAGTATATGTATGAGTAAAGCGCTACTTAAATCCATTGTCTGTATCTTGTATATATACTTGACATGTGTAACGATCATATTTTCTTCCAACGGATGTATTTTACTGTAATTGATTAGACTCCAGTCCTAAATATGGTAAGTTACCATTCAGAAAGTTATTTCAAAATGTCTTACCGATTTTCCTAACCTTTCGGATAGTTAGCTGTGTAACTCTCCGAAGAATATCTGTAACTCACTGAAAGATCACTTAAACCTTTCTGTCAGGTAGGATTCCAAAATATTTACTGTGAGCTGACATTCAATCAAATGATTATAACTGTAACTTACCGAACAGTAATATAACTGTTGGATAATTGGCTACAGTAACCTTCTGTTAACTTTCCGATTGCTTCAATTCAGCACGTGTATAAAAGGCTGACTTAAGTTTCGGATGGTTATCCCTGTAACTCACCGAAACGCTTCAGGATTTCGGATAGTTATCTTTCTAACTCTTTGAAAACATATTTGAGCTTCTTTCTGGAATTCTGCACATGGGAAATTCAATGACTTAAGTTTCGGATAGTTAAACTGTAACTTACCAAAACTCTCTTTGAGATTTTGGATAGTTATTTAACTCTCCGATTTTTCCTTTAAGCTTTTGACTGCCGACTTCTTTATTCTGCACGTGCGTAATAGGATGACTTAAGTTCCGGAAAGTTATACTTGTAACTTATCGAAAAACTCGAATAGTTATCTAACTCTCCGATTTTTCCTTTAAACTTTTGACTGATGACTTCTCTATTCTGCACGTGCGTAATAGGATGACTTAAGTTCCAGAAAGTTATACCTGTAATTTACCAAAAAACTCGAATAGTTATCTAACTCTCTGAAAAGAAAACTCGGATAGTTATCTAACTCTCTGATAAGTCCTTTAAGCTTCCGTTCTGTATTTCTGCACGTGATTTATTGAATGACTTAACTTTCGGATGGTTATACCTGTAACTCTCCAAAAAGTCCTTTAAGCTTCCGGATAGTTAACTCCTTAACTATCCTATCATTCAATCATTCTTATCTTGAGAAATACAATTCTTGACTGTCCGATTTTCTACAGTAGCATATTCTGAGATTTGCTGCAACCTATTTGCTGTTTCGATTTGTCTGTCTTCTGATCTTTTTACTGTACAGACTAATCCTGATAAATATAATTCAAAACCTTACATTGATTTTTGCATTATCAAAATCTAGAGGTCCTTTCAGAATCTTCTTCAAGCATTCAAACAACCTTTAATCCATTGGACTCCTTCCCTCTTAAAGCAATGATTAACCTTTGTGACATAGGAGAAGCTATCCTACTCAATCACAGAGTCATTGATCGGAGCATTATCATCTAGAACTGAAACTTGTTTGGGTTCAGTAATAGGTTCTTCCTTCAAGTTAGCATCTTTCATTTCTAGGTCTGCCCACCTCACATTAGGTTGATTGGTAGGATCAGGGTTTGGAGGAGACAGACTAGATTGTTCGTCCATTTAACCAAGCTTAAGTGAGGCCTATGGGGTGCTCTTCAGGGCAATTGTGTTATTATCCTTCTTTAAGGGGTCTGGGTTGTCCCCAAGTTGGTTGGATGTTTAGAGGTTAGATGACTTAGGCTGTTTCTTTTGACGAACTTGCTGTTCTAATGGACTCCTTGTTCTGCTGGGTCAAGGGGGAGGAGGTCTCCTGAATGCTTAGCCCACCTAGAATTCCCAACCTTGGCTTTCCTTTGATGTCAGTTAGTAGTCCAAGTGTCTCCACCATGTTGATTGCAAGCAGGGATCTTTGTTAATTGCATAGTTTCAATAGTTTCATCATTCTTGACAAATACTCCATCATTCTATGTTTAAAGCTCCTTACTGATGTTCCTGCAATTCTTCGTTAGGTGTCCAATTTTAAAGCAATTGGAGTAGAATTGTGGCTCCCTCGGTTCATATTCCATAGGTTAATCAATAGTCTTGGTTTCATTTCAAATTTTGATAGACCTGAAAAGAGGTTTCAAAGGGTCCATTTCAATGTAGAAAGTAGTCAATCTAGGTCTGGTGAAATGTTTTATGTCCTAGTGCGTGCATAGAAATCACCCTAGCATCCTCACAATGGATTTCACAACCCCAAGAGCTTGAAGATGTATCCTAAGCTTTGGTAGGTAAACTCACATTAGTGCCCAAGGAGAATTCAACCCTAGCAAGGAGGGGGACCATCTGGTAGTCTGGATTATCTTCCCCTTAATCATCCAATTTTCTTTGATATAAGCTCTAATGAAGTCGTCACAATTCTTGAATTGGATGATAATATATCAGGAATCGATGGCCACAAGGACAACATCCTCCTAAAAAGGGATTGCCCTTTTCATCTCAGTTGGAATGTCAATCATGCTCAGTTGAGAGTCATTAAAGTGACTGATGAGGGCCCAAGATAAAGCTAACGCAAGACTATTGACTTCCTTTTGGGTGAAGTTGAGAATTGGGGTTCCATCTTCAATCACAAGCAATCTCATTGAGATGTGTAGGAACGTCAATACAAAGAGTGAGTCTTGGATGGTAGCTATGAAAAAGAGGGATGACTCATCGCTCCAAAAGAAGAAGTCTCTAGAGTGTGAAACCCTATTAGGGATTGGAGAGAATCCTCAACTAAGTCTAGCATCATAGGAGGAACCTAGTAGAAAGACCTATTGGGTCCCAGAACATGGTGGGAGGGGTTCTCGTGAGAGGAACCTCAACTTAGAAAATTTTTCTTAAAATTTTTAGTTGTTATTACCTTAACATTTTCTGCTTGATGGAATTTCTATTTGAATCCTTACTGGTTACAATTTAAATTTATGATATGATTTTAAGTTGAATTTTAATATAGTATTAGAGTATTAAGACCTTACACATATTCATAAGTTGCTCAATGACTTGAGTACCTTCTCTTGACAGTGAAAAAAGGGCACTTGTTGACTTGAGAATTAAATGCAGAAGAGTGTTGCATAATTCTATATTGTCCAAGATGTGAAGGTCTTGGGCCTTCTAACCTGGTGGATTCTTTATTCATTGTCATATGATTTTGAATTGAATTTTAATAATTATATCTATGACACAAACATTTAATATTTTTAAATTAACATTTCCTACATCCACTCACACTCTTCATTGCTTATCATGACCCGAAAGAATCACAGCTTGTCATTTATTCTGATTTTGGATGGTCCTTATTGTGTGAAAATTTGAGAGCTTTAGATGATCCAAACAATGCAAAATGTAAAGTCCTCAGGTGTAGATGAAGAAACTAATTAAATGAAAGGGAATAGTGTTTGCCAATTGAACCTATAATGAGAGATTTTCCATGTATGCTCATAATAGAAAATTCTTATAACTTAAAAACCTTTTTTTTCCCTATCCATTTATTTCTGTAAAAACTTGACATTTTGTTGTTGCCTATCAACCTACAACCTAACACCACCCTTCTCCTTTATTTGGACTTAAAACTGCTCATGTAGAAATAATTCTGCAGAAGTAGGGCAAATACAATTTTATACTAGAGGTACTAAAGAAACTTAAAATGCACGGTCAGAGTTCAGAAAGAAAGGATTTGATTTAGAAGAATGAAATCAAAGTGGAAGAAAACCCTTAGTGGTTGTTAATTCGTTGCTTGAACTTTTACCTCAAAAATTTGTGCACAAATTTATCCAGACTAAGGCATTTTCGCTGACATGTTTCTTCAGTTTAAAGAGGTTTTCAACTAGGTTAACTGAATCAGTTCACTTAACCATTGTAATTTAATTTTAATAAAGCACGTTTCTGTTATTTTATATTTTTAATCCAAAATCTTAAAATATTTTCTCATTTTCTATTTGTGAGATTGGAATAAAAATTGCCATTTAACAGTCTGATGAGCACATATACATGGGACTAATTAGATACCTTATACTAAATGGATATCTAATAACCCATCTAACCAGCACTATAATATAACAACACTATTTTTTACATTAAAATTGAATTATATAATTCAATCAAAGGTGTCACTGAATGCTGTTCACAACTGGAAGTCACATCTTTAATTGTGATCCTATTTGAAAAATCCTCGATCAGTTATACTCTAAATCTCTAACGGTTAGACTTTGTTGGTTGTAAGTTGTAACCTTGTAATACAGGTGGAAGTAAATGTTTCATGCTTTTCTTCTGTGTTCAATAAAATCCATTGCTAACCCACTTGGTTACCTGAGTTTGTTGAGCATTTCCCCCAGTTGTCAAATGCATGTCCAAAGCCTGACTACACTCCTAGGAATGTAAATGCAGGCATTGGACCTGCAATGCTAAACTGTAGCTTGATGACGATGATCAACTACCTTGCTTCAAAAAAAAGAGAAGCCATTGCAGCATGAATATTGTTTTTTTTTAATTTAAAAAATTTAAGAAATATATTCATCTTTGTTTCAATTCTCAGGGTGCCTCTGATATGGTATTGTCTGATGATAACTTTGCTTCAATAGTCTCTGTAAGTCATTGTTTACACTTGAATATTACTTGACGTTTCATACTCTTCACATTTGGTAATTTTAAGATATTTCTATTCAGGTTCCTATATAACCAACCAATCTTGAATAGGGTAACACATTTCAAAATACATGTTCTGATGATCTTGTTCTGTTATGTACTCTACTTTGTGCTAATTGGATTAAATTAAGTGGAATTACTACAATTTAAGACTGCTGTTCAGGAATGTATTTTCAGCTACATTTTTTTTGAAGAAATAAAGGGCGTATCATATTAACATGAATTAATATGATACACCCTAGGACAGAGATAATGGTTTACTAAAATTGTAAGCCAGAACAGAAAAAAAAGAGAAAAAATTAGCAAACTGACAATCAAAATTCCCACAAGTGCATTGCTATGCCCAATCTCTCCCAAATAGCACCTTCCATAGTGTATCTCCAAAGAAATGTTGCTTACCAAGAAAATTCAGTCCACCATGGGTTGCTAATGACAGTAGTGAACTCCAAGCAAGCTGGGTTTCATTGAAAGTGAAGAAAAGATGTTCCAGCTCCATTATACAGGCTGCAAATATTATTAGACTGAAGCATCCATATGCTGTCATATTTCTTAGACGCAAGACGTTCATGGAAAAGGAGCCACATAACTTCCTTGACTTTCAGAGGAGACCTTGTTTTCCAAACAATGTTGTGATATTCCCAAATCCTCTCATTTAGGCCCCTAAGATTTTTGTAACACCTTTTCACTGTGAATGTGCCATTGTTAAGCAAATTTCAGACCAGCATGTTGCTACTCTTTGATGATCTTGGTTATTTTTAAGCAGCTTCAAAAGGGAAGATACATTTTGAATCTCAGATTCCTTGAGATTTCTCCTTAATAACAAATTCCATTCCCATCCAGAGTGTTCTTCAAAATCACCAACCTACTAAGTCTGCCCTCCTGATTACTGGCTAATAGGAAAACTGATGGAAAGTCTCCTTTGGGATAGTGTTGTCAATCTAGTGAACTGTCCAGAATCTGATCTTTGCACCGTTACCCAGTGTGAAGGAAATATTTTTATAGAAAGAGGGATACAGATTAGGCAAAATAGACCAGAAATGAGAAGGTTTATTTTCAATTACATATTACTCTTCTTATCTATATGATATTCGGGAAAAGTATTATGTTGAGATCAAACACTTCTGAGCCCCTTCTGTTAAAGAGATAGAACATACATAATTAACAAATCTCAGTATTCTGTTTTCATATCTGTGGTTAGAATGCTGGGGTTTCATAGTCTCTACAATGTCTGGACATTGTATCATCATTTCATCTGCTATTTCCCAAAAGGAAACTTCAAAGGAAAGAACATAAATTATTAATATAGACTTCAAAAGAAACAACCATACATAGTTTAGTATCATTTATTTGAGCATATGACTTTCCTTCACAGCCTCTTGATTTTATAGAACGTAAAACCTTCATAAGCTGATTACAGTTACAATGCATTCTGATATATGGAAATATTGCCTCAGGCCATTGCTGAAGGAAGGGCAATATACAATAACACAAAGCAATTCATCAGATACATGATTTCTTCAAACATTGGAGAGGTTGTTTGCATTTTTGTAGCTGCATTACTTGGAATGCCTGAGACTCTTGCCCCAGTAAGTATCTATTTGTGTCAATGTCAGTCTTTGGTGTGATTTGGTTCTGAAAATTGTAGATCCCATATAGATAACCTAGATGTTCACCAATTGAAAGCACCATATTGTAAGGCTAGCACCAATATAATATACATAATACAAACAAAAGCTCTGAATTTATCACATTTGAAATATCTGGTTATGTTCCAGTGGTAGTGGCATTTAACGAATTTAATCTGCAGGTGCAATTACTTTGGGTTAACTTGGTTACAGATGGGTTGCCTGCAACAGCAATAGGCTTCAACAAACAGGATTCAAATGTAATGATGTCAAAACCTCGTAAGGTATTATTTCATGCTCTCAACTTTGCTTCTGTTTTCTTGCCTTCTTTTAGGCTAGAGAAAAGATTTGTCATCCATATTGCTGGGCATACAATTGATGACTTGTCAGTGTACACTATAGCATATTTGCTTTCTCCTTTCTAGTCGCAAGATATGGATTGCAAGAGCTCATCAAATATGAACATATGATTATTTTGTATGTGGCCTTACACTAATGATATGTGAATACTGAACTTCAGCTTGTCCATTAATTTATAAAAGCACCAATGACCTAAGAATATGGTGTTGCATTCATCTAAAAGAGGCTATAATTGTAAACTCTTGCCATGTCTTACCAATATAGTTAAACCAACCACAGTACACTATATTTTTAGAAGTATTTGCCCTTTTTAAATCATCACATATCACTTAATTATATGAAACTGAAATTGACAATAAGATTTAAAAATACCAATAATTTAATGATGCAGCATTTTTTCTATTGTTAAAATTAATATTATACTATTTTCCATGTGATATTAAATTTCAAGGAAATTGGTATTCATGCTGGGATTTCTGTTTGTACATTTGTGATGGAAAATCTCATAACAAGTCTAGCTAACTTTAAATAACTGAGTTGGCTAAGACTCTTTTGACATATTTTCCACTAAAGTTCAATTCTTAATGTTTAAATCTTCTTACCAGTTTCAAAAGAAAACATGTAACACATCTGCAAATTATTAAGCTTACCTGATTTAGGAAAGTTTCAAGTTTTCTATAAAATCTATCAAGTGATTACTTGCTTACATTAGAATTGTCCCATAATGATTCTTTTTAATGAGACAGATTTGAGCAATTCAAAAGCGGTGTAATTTAGGGTATACTTCATGAAAAAGCAAAGAAACCCAGGGTATATATGACAAAAAAGGTTTACAACCGATTCAAACTTTTATTCAAATTATTTGGACCTGAACTAGAAAACAAGTATAGTTATCAAATAACAAGTGGACATGGATAAAATGCTAAACAGAATCATAACATGAACTCTCCAAAACTGGACTGGATGATTGACTTGTTGAGTTCTCTATACAGAAGTACAGAAGCACAAAATCAAAGACGATAGGAGAATTTTAACATATGCATTGTATTCTGTGCTATGCAGGCAAGTAGGAAGGTTCTAGTTCCAGGTTCAGAAACTTTTTGCTGTTGCATTCTGAAGATTACAAGTTTAAAGTGTTGTATGTTGGTCCATGAATGGGGATTGACATGAAAATGATAATGATGAATGCTGGATCAATTGTATCATACTAGTTATTTCCCTAGGTTTTCTAGACATGATTATCCCTTTGTATTCTGGTTACTCTCACATGATGGAAATGGATGCATAATTGAGTTTTCATTTAATTATTTAGTTATTTTGAATTTAGTTTCTGACTTCTTGGTCTTGACATGTAGGTCAATGAAGCTGTAGTTAGTGGATGGCTTTTCTTTCGTTACCTGGTGATTGGAGGTATGCAAAGCCAAAATGATTGTTTCAATATATTTGTCAAGATCTTGTCATCAATGGGTTAATTCCATTTCATGGTTACCATGGTTATTGACTGGTGAAATAATTATTGTATTACTGGCATGGTCAGTTTCTTAAATGTTTTTGAATGTTGTTGGTTGCTAACTGCCTAAAGTATTCTTTTCTAATATGGAAAATTTACTCTTAAAAAGGTAAATGAATCAACTACACATCCAAGTCATCATATAAAGCTAAAGATGCTAAATTTTATGTTTGACAATTTACTGAATGAGAAGACTCATCATACTTGCATCTCACTTCTCTCCTTCTGTGTCCCAAGTCATATTGATCACATGCCTTAAAACACATTTCAGTGAAGTAATTTATGCAAAGCTAAAAGCAAAAGCATCATCTATATCAACTTGGTTTGGTTGCTTGATAGAACTGATTGGTTGACATATTTCAGTGCAAGGTCAATAAGAAAGTGTACATATGTGTGCAAGAGGCAAATCATTACAAAGATTATTGAACTTTGATTGGCCCCATGATTGGCTTGCATGGTTAAGAAGATTCATTGATTGTCATAAGCAGCTATTAAGACTGGTGCTAATACTGCCAACCATAAAAGAGCCGAACACCTATAAATAAGAAATCCATTTTCTTCCTACTTGCTCGAGAATCAATGTTTCTTTGGCTGAACCCTGGTGTAGGCCGTTCAACCATTTTGTTGTTGGCTGGTCTACTCAGACCAATTGATCTGATTCTGATTTATTGCCTTCATGTTTGGATGAGCATAAGTGGGTTCCAGTTCTGCACTACATTTTGTTAGTTGCATTTATTTCTAAATAACTTCCACTACAATACCAATGCAGGTGTGCAATGTAATTTGTATGAATATATTAATTCTCAATGTTTATAACTGTGATTTGATTGTTATTATGATGTTGTGAAGACTGTATGAGGTGATTTATTTGGTGTATTTTGTATGTATGATTTATAAGGTGAATGTTTTCTATCCAAAAGTAGTGCAAGCTAACGATATAGTGTTGATGCAGCTTATGTTGGGCTTGCTACTATAGCAGGATTTGTGTGGTGGTTTGTCTTTGCTGAGGGTGGTCCCAAGCTTCCATACTACGAATTGGTAAGAAAATGACCCCTCTCTGCCTTATCAAAAACAACTCCCTTTAAAACATTAAAAAATGACTCATGTCATGTTTTATTATGGAAACAACCCTTGTATGTTAGACACAGGCTTGTTAAAGCAGGCACAGGGGCATAGCTGCTGAGGATGATGCATTGGCATTTCCCCTCCATTTCAAAAACCCCTATTATTTTGTATGACATCTTAGAACAAAAAATTGTATTGTCATCAAGGATTTTCCTCTCCCTCCCCTCCCAATTGAGTTTTCTACACTTTTTATAAACAAGGAATATTAAAGATAGTATGGTCCCCTCTCTTTTCGATAGAAGAGGTTACTTGAAAATATAGTGGGTGATTTCAAAATTCTTTTCACAAGTAAATTTATATCAACAGTTAGCATAGTTAGTGGAAATTGTTGAAATTTCACTGAAGGGCCATGCTTATAATAAAGGATGTCTAACGTATTTTCTTAATGATTTTTTAAAAAATGGGGATTATTTGTAGGAAATAAAAAACAGAAGGGTTTATGTAAAAGTTTCTATGTCATCTATTGCCATGTATATTTGGCAGGGATCATACTGAGTTCATTAGTTCTCACCTACCAGACTCTTATGTGTTTAAAAATTGTATTACAAAGGATTCAAACGTATCTAATAGAAATACTTTTCATATGATTTTTTTTTGATAATGCTATTTTTTTTCTTGAATATGAAACCAAGACTACTTTCCTCAAATGGAATAGAAGGCCAACTATGATATTGTAGTTGGTTACTTTTGTATGAAACATTGATATTGTGATTTGCTTCCTTCCCTTTATCTTAGGTTAATTTCAATACCTGTTCAACCAGACGAACAATATATCCTTGCAGCATATTTGAGGATCGTCATCCATCAACTGTTTCAATGACTGTTCTAGTGGTTGTTGAGATGTTCAACGCCTTGAATAACCTAAGTGAAAATCAGTCCCTTCTGTAAGTTAATTTTGAACTGGCAACATATTTCATTTCCCTTCTTGACTTCTTAGATAAAAGACTGAACCTGTTGATGCAGTAACATTATTTTAGCCTTGCGTTCTTTTCCTTCCTTTTTGTTGCTTGAAACATTTTTTGCTCTCTAGCTAATACAAACTTCTTGGTTTTCCTGGAATTTGAAAGTAGAACCAAAAGCTGTTCAATATCATGAAGTATCTAGCGCTACTCCTTCCAACTAAACAAGTTTTGTATTTGATGGTGCCATGTTTCACTGGATCATTGTTTAACATATAAAACTGTGGGACTAGTTCCAATAACTATATCCGTCTTTTAGATATGACTCCTCTCGTAGGCTTTGCTGTAATATCTTGGACTTATTAGACCATTATGGTCTGATGGCATTTAGGTTTTGACTTTGAGAGTGGCAAGCATGTTTCTTTATGAAATTCGTACAGCCTGATGCAGCAAAAAGGATATTTAACTTTCCTATTTATATTAATAAAAAATATTGATCTATGGTGGATGATGCTTACCTTCATCGGATTTCTGATAGATGACAAAACTTCTGATGTGTTTTCAGTGTTATCCCTCCTTGGAGTAATTTATGGCTCGTGGCATCAATCATCATCACCATGATCCTGCAGATGCTAATTTTGTATATTAAACCTTTATCCATACTGTTCTCTGTAAGATTTCCTTTTCTCAATCATTTTTTTTTTCTAGTTCATGCCTCCAATTACATGTAATTTTCAAAACAAGATATTATTCATTTATTTCTTTGTAAATTTTTTGCAGGTAACACCCTTGTCATGGTCTGACTGGAAAATTGTCCTTTACCTCTCCTTTCCTGTTAGTATTTCCTATTTCTAAATTACCATGATTGCATTCTATTAATGTAACCATGTTTATATTTTTTTTCCTTTTTGATAAATTTATATTGCACTTATTACCCTTGGTTAATTTCTGAATGATGGGTTAATGGGTTACCCCTTGTATATATGTAGACACCATAGTATTGAGAGTTATCATTTCTTTCTTTCTTAACCAATATGGTACCAACTGTATGGACTTCCTTTCCACCTGTCATTGCTGCTGGCAGTAGGAGCCAACTCCCATAGCCATGCTGTCTCCCCTCCCAGCTTCACTGTCTACTTCATCAAGCCATTGGGTGTTATTCCCCACCACATTGGTGGCCTGATCTATCCACTAAGAGAGGTGATCACCTTGTCTAGGCCATTTTCCATACCCACTCAACTGTCGTGACACGTTTTATTTTCCATGCAAGCATGTCTAGGGCAGTGTCTGTGCCCTAAATGTGCCATTTTCCTCGCAGTTGTAGGCTGGATATGTGCCGTCCAGCCAGTTTTATTGCTCATTTTTAAAGACCAGATCTGATGCTGACCGTTTCAGTGCATATTTGGAAAAATCAGATATTATTTTTGTTGTTATGGCTTCCTCTCATGATATATGACTCAAAGGCTTTGCTATCACAGCAAAATTGAATGAGAACTACTGATTTTGGCCTCAAGCATTTGAGATGTTTTTGGCTGCACACTAGAAAATCCTTCATATCACTTCATGATCTACTTGATTTTGAGGATTGTGTTAGCGGATGATTGTATAGTAATTTCATGGCTGGTTATAAGTATGGACTGGAAAATTGCATGACGTGTAATCATGCTGAAGTTGACCAAAAAATTTAAGACACCTTGTACATATGGAAATGAAGTTTGCGAGATTTACAAGCAATTGTTTACACAGAGATGGGAGAACAGTCAGTTAAGCATTCTGCAGTATTCTTCTAACTTGATGAGTTGGAGATTTACCAACCAATTTTGATTGAAATCTCAAAATAAAAGTACATGGAAGAATTAGTACTTGCAATCTTGCTGATAAGACTCAATCCACTATGGGAGGATCAGCCGTACTCTTGACATGTATTAGGACAAGTATGATGACCTATGACTCAGTATGCTTCTTCAGAGACTACTGTTGATCTGCCACTGTAGACTGACTATTTGGTTGATTATGACAAATTCCTTCAGCTACAAGCTAACAAGTTTACAAACATTACCTCCCATGCTACCCTTCACTTACATTATGATATTTAAGACCCTACTTTTATCTCCTTTGTGCTTGATTATAAATATTAGATTGCATTTGTTGATGACTATTCTGGGGTGTTTTCTTAAATATATCTTCTTAAATATAGACTTTGTGTTCATGTGTATGATGTTAAAAAGTTCTTAACCGAAATAATAAATTATTTTTTTTTATATATTGAATTTTTTTCATGCTAATAATAATGCTGTAAAGTTCTTCAAAATTATTATTGTTCCTTGTGAATTCTTTATCAAATCTCTTGTGCATATACATCTTCGAGTGCACACGTTTTGGATGTGGCTTGAATATTATCTTGCAGATGAAGTTTGTAATACTTGTGATATGATGTTCTTACCATTGCATACCTTGCCCATAAAATGCCTTTGTCCACTTGAGGGAGAGAGACTGTAGATGACTTTGTCTAAAAAGGTGTTTTTCCTCTACCGCTAAGTGCTAGAGATTGAGTGTTTGGTTGCATTGCTTTTATATATGCAAGACCTCACTTCAGGTTCTGACAAGTTTTCTCTCAAATTAGTGAGGTGTATTTTTGTTAGATACTTTAAGAGTTAGGATATACATTCTATCACCCTCCAAGGCATCAATATTGTGTGCTTGCTGACATTACATTTTTAGAATCAATCCTTTTATAGCAATAGAGTCTCCATGAGGCTGGGTTCCTCTCATCCCACCTATGAGTGCCCATGTCACTCAGAGTGACTATCTTGTTTCTACAGTGTAGTATTTGTTTTGGCCTTTGTGATCTATCATCACAATCAATGGTTGCCTCAGCCGCCTCTGTGAAACCAACTCTATCCTATACTCAACAGATACATCCTCAGACCGTAACCTTCATTATTTTTCTTTTGAAAAGTTACATGGTCTGCCACTGTTCATCTGTCTTCTACATTTATTTCCTATGATTGTCCTCATCCCTCTTTGAGATATTAACTTTGCTCCAGTTGGAATAATACATCTAGGAAATGTGTTATATGAAGCTCAAATAAGGATTGCTAGAAAAAACATATTAGCAACTTGTAGAAAATGGTAGATAATAATAACACATGTTTCTTATCACGCAAAAGGGACTTTAAGCTTTGTCCATTGATATTTAACTAAAACATGAATAATGTTTTAACCTATGTGATCCTTTTTAAGCATGTAAACATGATAGAGAGTTTTTGAGTTATGGTCTAGCGCTATATATCTCCATGTCAGTTTAGAATAGCAGTTTTTTTCCAAAAACCCTTGCAGTAGTTTTTAAAAATACCAACTAAAATATTTTTGAGTGAAAAATCTAAAAAATACTAATTGCAATGGAAGCCCTTGGATTAACTGAGGTGTGGAAAAAAAAAGGAAAATATTACAATGGAAGTAAGAAATAAAAACAAAACAAAATTGGAGCTGTATGGATAATCTCCCTAAAATAGTATCTTACTTTAAGCCAAGGAATCTTTCTTCTAACTTTTCAAGTTTGAAACCTGGTGTTGATCAAGATTGGATTGAAAGATCATGCATGTGTTGCAGGTCATAATAATCGATGAGATCTTGAAGTTCTTTTCGCGAAATTCAAGAGGTACGTAAATTGAAGCCCCTATATTGTCCATTGTTATAGCTTATATATGGTGAGTTGATGTTAGTTTATCCTCTACGTGACATGGCCTGATGCTTGCTACGCAGGTAGAATAAGAATTAGAAGACGTGACATACTTCCCAAAAGGGAAATACGAGATAAATAGTTTTGGGGCTTCAATCAAGCAAGATTTTGAGTGCATGCTTCGGTTGGAAAAGTTCTGAGAATATCCTATATATGAAATAGTACTTCGCTGTTACGACCCCCCCAAAAAACGATACTACTTCATTGTTACAGAGAGAAGGTTCCAAACCTCTCATTAGGCACAGGACATCTATTGTGAGTAGATAAAGAAACTGATATTAATTATGGTCGCTCTGGGGCATTGCCCTGGTAATCTATTCATCCATTTAACGGCATCAACGTAACTAACTGGGACGACTGAAGAGAAGCTTATAATTTGTATAATGGATGTTGATACAAGTGCGTATTTAGTAGAATTAAAGACATTCCTTGTATATTTTTCCGGAAACCAAGTTATATATGTTGATAAAGTGATTCCTTTTTCTTGTTCAGACCGGTTAATCCTCGTTGTTAAAAGAAAATCACTCGGCAATGTTCATGAGAATATTTGTTTGGAGAAACTTTATTAGTTGCAAATGGTATCTTTCAAAACGATCATTTTACATAAAGAGCCAGAGAGCCTTTTCTTCTCCTTGGTGGATCGTGTATCCTTTCTTGGCACGACAAGTATCCCTTCGAAAGCCCCTACTCTGACTTGGCGGATTTGATGTTTTACGCCCTCGATAGAGGATTGATGGCTGTAGTAGTGGTAAGGTTGATGGTGTACTTCAATCGTAGCCAGAGCGATCAGCAAACGGGGAGTTGGAAGAAAAGGAATTACGTGATCCATCGAAAAAAACTTTGTGCACGAATATAATCATTCAAGGAATAGACGATAAAAACAAGGCAAGATAGCGATAGTTTTTTATATATAAGACTATAAATGAAAACATACAGCATGATTCCCATAAGAATCCGTACCTATGAATGAAGATACAATCATGTATGCATTGTATTAATTAATTTACCCCCAACACAATCGCATGCATGACGAATGAAACAGGCACTCTTCCTCGCACACAAGCCTACCGTACGTAACTCTTAAATATTGCTCCACAAGTCGAAACAAATCGCCACAGGAGAAACAGAAACATACCGATCGTGCTCGTGAACGAAAAAGGTTTCGTGGAGATCATATATATGGAACCCATGAATCAAGAAGTCGCGACCAGATCTTGTTGTTCCAGGTTGTCACTTCGCTTGGTGCACACTCGAGCTTGCTGGTACACAACCCCCGGCCTGCAGTAGTACCCCCTCGTCGGTGCGCAATGGTCATCGGTCGAGCAAATGCACAACCCTTCCAGGGCACAACCGTTTCCGACTATCACCGGATCCCTACCCCTTACGCCCAGAACGGCATCCGTCCAATCTGACGAGAACAATCCCTCCGGATCATACTTCTCCATCACTGCTATGAAGTCGTCCGCCTTGCTCCCAAGCTTGTTCCTCACCCCAATAAACCCTACGTTCCTGTTCATGTTAATCCTCAGTTAGCATAATTCCCTCGCGCGCACTCCAGATGAAATGATTTCTTAATTTGTCTTTTTACAGTAAAATCAATTACCACTCACCCAACTTAATGAATACACACGCACCCACCTGTTCTTTCCCCAGTGCGGTAGTCCATTGTACTTGAACAGCGCCATCTGCTCGATCTCCTCCAAGACATCCTCGTTGAGCCTTGGAATGGTGGGGTCATGCGGCCGGTAGTAGGTAATGTCGACGTCGGCGGAGTCGGACGTCTTGCCGAGGTAGGCGCTGGAGTCGCGGACGAACCTCATGAGGAAACCTGAGTAGAGCTCGGTGCCACAGAGGGAGTTGGGGTAGGCGTCTCGGAGTTTCTTGACGTCCGCAATGAAGGCGGGCATGGAGGTCATGGCAATGCTCACCGTAGTCTGATGGTAGAACAGTCCTCTAATGCGCGGATCCCATCCGCATACTGTGCGTAGACCGTCTTCTTCACTGCTCAAGCATGAACCTGTTCGTCAAACATATATTAAAACGACGTATGTTTTTTGTCAATGATATCAATTAAGTAATTCGATGACATGAATGCTTGATTAAACAAGTACATATATTAGATGACCTGAGCTTTGCATGTCGCTTTGGTTGCCAATGACAGGGTAGCCTGTGAACTCCAGGAGGCCGCCGTCGTTTTTGTCGAGACCTTGACCGGTCTCCAGCAGTGTTGTCACCTGGATCTTTGCCACCAGGCACTTGCCCAACGCATCTTCGGTGAACTCAGCTGCTTCCTCTGTTTTTTTTTTTTTTTTTTTTTAATGATGTAGGTAGAACCAGAACCTGTAAATGATTAATATAATGTCTCGAAGATTTCAAGTTATCAACAATGAAACAAAACCTGCAAGACGTCTGGATGTGATAAGTATGGATGGCTGAGCTCTGAACCCGGTGAAATCGTTCACTCCCTGCCCCGGCGTGGTGACCGGAACCCTGACATCGTCCCTGAACACCACCTTGCGTTGGGAAGGGTACCAGGTGACGTCGCCGAACTCGGTGGTCGCCGCAAAGGAGGCCATGGTTGATTCGAACGTATCGTCCGCGATGACGCGGTTCGTGATCGAACGTTTGAACATGGGCTGTAGCTGGAGCGTCACCTGAACCATGCACGCATCGAACCCTCGAATCATTCTTCTTAATTCCGTAAAGACAGAACGATGTGTCCAGATTACATTCATCATATATCCATATTAGTCTTATCGGTCAGATTAATTACTTTTATATATCGCATGCACCACTGAGCACAAACTAGCTGGTTGAATAAAAAATTAAATCGAATAGAGTGAGGCAAATAATTGATCCCATTTATATAAACCTAATTAGGTGAGAGGTTGAACCGTTGGCTACTACCTACCCAAAAAAATAAGGTAAATAATTCATGTTCTATTCGAAATTTAAAATAAGAAGAAGCAATTAATAATATATATATCCTACCTGAGACACCACACCCAACACTCCAAGAGAGACCTTGGCGGCAAGGAGATCAGGGTCGTCTTCTCCGAGGTCTATTATCCTGGCGCCTGCCGTGGTGGTACCGCTGCCCGGAACCACAAGCCTCATGCCGACGACGTACTCGTGCACGGCCGAACCCTTCCCGAACAGCGAGCTCCCATGAGACCCTGTCCCGAGCAGGCCTCCGATGGTTATTCCTTCCCAGTACGGTGTGTAAGGCAGCGCCATGCCGACGGCCGCCGCGGCGTCAAGGAATTGGCGGAGCGTTATCCCGGCCTCCACCGTCATTTGGGCGGCCGCAACGTCGACGCTCACGACCTTATTACAATTCATCAAAACGCATCAGATCGATCGAATTAAACGTGCTCATAGATACATATATGAATGGATTAACGGATGAGTGAAATCAATGTATCTATCTACCTACCTTGTTCAAAAACATGGTGCTGATGACCAGCCCGGAGCCGCCGGGGCCACCGGGGCAAGACAGCTTGGGGATGCTGTGGGAGTAGACGGTGACGACCTTCATGTGCTGCTTTCTTGCCGACGCGGTGGCCACCACGTCGAACAGCTCGGCCTCGCTGGAAGGGTAGGCCACAGCCGCGACCGCACACGCGCTGCGGTCCGGGAAGGAGCCGTAGGAGTTGGTGACGGTGCAAGTGGTGTTGCCGGAGCTGCATGTTACCACTGGTCCTGGCGGGGAGCCCTGCACGAGAACGAAAACCAATGGTAGCAGCAGCGCTGCCACCAACGAAGATTGCGAGGAGGACGTGGAAGAAGAAGAAGAAGAAGAAGAAGAAGCCATGTGCGCAGCGTAATCTTTCTGGGATGTGTATATCTATACATATAAATAAAGACTGTCGTGCAAGATATTTCATAAGTTATCTAACGCTTTTCGTATAAATATTCTATAAATACGGTAACAATTAGTAATGCAGCGAGAAAAGAATATCGAAATTTTTCAAAAGACTCGATGTTTTTCGTCAAACGATCGAGCCACCGCACACGTTGTAGAACTTATCCAAAAGGAAGATATTTCGCAGGTCATCTTTTTTATTTAATATAAATATAAAGATGGTGGTAAATGCTTGATAACAACATGCACCAACAAAAGAAAATTGAAAATGTTCAAATGACTCAGGGTTTTCGTCAAACTATAAAGCTGCCACACACGGCGTAGTACATATATATATAAGAGATTTCCTAAAATCTATTTTTTCGTATAAACATAAAGATGATCATAAGCACACGATAACGATGGCACGGCAAGCGATGAAATTGAAATTTGTCAAATGACTGTTGAGCCGCCGGAACCGCAACAGTCCTTCACGGTCAGCATTCTTATTTTCTTTCTTTCTTTTCAGACGACATTTTAAAATTCTGAAACGGGATCTCACTTCAGTATGAGTGTTTTAGACTTTAATCCTTTCTTATTTTATTCAATTTGTCCTTGGTTCTGTTTTTTCCACGTTGTTCAATTTCCATCCACCGACTTCTCTTTATTTTCTTAATATGTAACGCTCCTGCTTAATTAGTTTCCACTCATCTATTTTCTTTCTTCTTTAATTTGTTCTCTGGTGTGTGTATACGCATATATATACATATTGCTTGTTTGTGGTGGTATATATTGACGTAAAGAATCAAATTTCTCGATGTCGAGTCAATCCTAATCTTTGGCAAGGCAGACAGTTGTTTTGAAGGTGGCGCAAAGCATATGTTGGATATGAGATTACCATGCGCGCAGTCGAATATTGCAAGTAGTCTAGACAACTTCTGCGTATTTTTCATATGCATGAGATGATGCACCTTAGTTTTTAATGCTACAAGTGAGTCGAGAAGGACCTAATAACTCGCATAAAACACGAGCATTCAAGCCGGATATATAAGGTTAAAAGACATGTATTTCTACCTATAATCCGTTAACCTGGCCAGCTCACCCACTGGCTGTAGTTATCGACTTGAAACTGATGATATGTATATTTGCTTAAGCATGAACTTGAAGTTTATTTTCCTTGTAAGTCTTACAAGGCAAGCAAAGACCAGTGGTACCAGCCAGCTAGTATAAAATTGCCTTGTTATTTCCAATAAACTTGAAACCCAATAACCATGATCTCCTGCCTCCTTAACCGTCAAGTTCAGGGCCGTACAACACAGCCCAGGTCATGATTCCCACTAATCATTTGGGGCCAACTTAACTAATCATAATGATCAAATCGATCAACATGCAGGCGTGCGTAAGGAAAAATTAATGTCAGTTTACCATGTATGGAAGAAGGTTGTACCTGTCTGTAAACGTGAACACCTTATCCTTTGTTTGTTAATTAGATGAAATGGAGAAGGGATGGTTCTTAGAAAACAAATCATTATTGCACCTCTTCCATTCTCTGATAGATCTAATGGTATCCTCCACTTCTTCAATATTTTAAAACACCTAAGAAGGGTCGTAGCTTATATAACTAACTTGCAGTCAACTGGGCTATATGGTCTTAATTTGTCAACTAACTGGATTGATTTTGAGCTTCGGAAAGGGGAAATAATATTTGTTACATCCAGCCCGGCCCGTTTACAATGTAATTAACAGGCCCAGTCAGTTTTACAGCCCTATTTCTCTCCCCTTTAATATTCCAGGCTAAAATAAATCACCATCCTATTATAATGGTTCATGCCGAGACGCTGACTTCGTTGAAGTAGTAGAAGAGCTGCTACGTGTCATTAGACTCGTCTTCAACAGGCGCGCACCTAGTAATTTTGATTATAAAGCATAGCATGCATAATACATTATAAACAACAACAGCGACCAGCAGCGTGATGAGATAGATCTCTATCCGATCATCATGAATTGAATGATAAAATTAACCGTGGAGAAATCAAAATTATTAAGTCGAGTATATGGACGCACATATTTGCGGTGGAAGAAGAAACACGCGCTGGAAAGTACGGAGGAAAGAGGACTCGAGCTTATTCCTCTGCTGCGTATTAATTAATACAAGATGCAAGTGTCCTTACGACCAACCAACTTGATAATCTGATTTCCAAGATAGGCCGGCATCGCCCATTAAAGACGAGGGAAGTTTTAATAAAACAGAAACACAATGGTTATTATTAGAAAAATGCATCGGTCAACAGACCTACCTTATACGTGTAGACTTATTAGTACGGTTATTGGTTCGATTAATAGAGCATCCTTGATTGCCTCTTCCAACGCTTACTAATAAAAACGGGTTATCACATAAAGAATTCAATAAAGACAGCTTGATACGGTGAAATCTTACCGAATTTGCAACGAAAGTCCAATCCTACTACAAATTGGACGCGCTGAAATCAAATTAATTTCGACAGCTGCAAATTGAATGAAGACCCAAAAAAAGGGATTGGAAGAAACTGGTGTGAAGATTCTAAGGACGAATGAGTCCCGTTCAAACCATTCTTGGCTCCCTCATGGGCGCCGCACTTCTACTCCTCGGATACAGCGGTCCAAGCTTGATGTCCCCGTCGAACTCCATAGGCTTGTCTTCGTCGATTCTCCCAACGGCGACGCTCTGGCTCCTCGGCACCCTCTCGATGGCTGCCGTGGTTGTAGTGGAGGTATTGGCGGCCATCACCAGCTTGCTGTCCAAATTGAGATGCCTATAGTCCTTTTGGGACACGGCGCGTATGAGCTCCTGGAGATCGTCGTCCGCCGTGCTCCGGACGCTCTGGGACCTGGACATCGCGACGCCGACGCCGGGGTAAGCGACATCGCCGTAGTGAGCCTTGTCGGCGCAGCTCATGATCTTCCTCATGTAGAAGTCCCTCATCCATGTCAGACCTCGGAAAGGCGCCGTCATGTACTTGCTCAGCTTGCTCTTCCAAATCTGGTTCTGCTTCTTCTGGTTGCTGGCGCTCGTGTCCATGACGATTGTTTGATCTCTGTCAGGAACCAGAATAGGTAGGATTGAAGAAGAAGAAAAAGAGGTGAATCTTCCGTCGATGGACGGCGAGAAGCGTGTGGTTGTATTATATACAATAATAATTCATCAACGATACTTGTAGTTCACACCCCAAAACGTAAATCATTATTTATTAATATTAAACAATAATAATAATGTGCAGATTATGGAGTATGTACCAGGTGACGGCTTGCTAAATTTTGACCTTTCGGATCTTTGAATCCAACACGGATCGATGCTTTCGAAGAAGGGCCGGTGCGCTGTTGAAATTTGAAAATGTAAAAAAAAAAAAAAAAAATCTTTGACAAAGATATTCATAATTTTTGTCAAAAATTCAAACCCGAGTTAAACATAAAAGTTACTATCATCTTTATTAAAATATGATAATAATAATAATATTGATTAGTAAGAGTTTAAATCTTAAGTATTACTGGTTTAAGTGATCGATTCAACTTTAATTTTTTAAAAATTAATTTGTGTTTGGACATGAATGATTAATATATGAGGTAACATATAATAATTATCCGACGCGATTTTGCTTGTCTTGGAAAGGAACGTGCACGGCACGGCACCCCACAATCACGTTGCGGTCAAGATAATCTTTGCTGACTCGGATCGGTTTACCTTTTTTTCTATGACAATTAATGATAAAGTTTATTTGTTTGATTATTTTATTTTGCGGCTCATCGCCAAAAATTTTCAAAACTTCCGTTCTTACCGCAAGTCTCCCACGTTGAGCGTGCAGTGGGTTCACGTTAAAAACAATGATGTTTTAATTTCTCTGATTTTAAATTTTTTAAGACTTCCGCTTTAAACGTAAATCGAAGAACCGACTGTTTGACTTGATTTATTGTATTGTTGGGCCGAGCAGAGGAGCAGTAAGTAAGGGCGTTATTAATTATTGTTGGATTAGTGGGAAGGGATTGATTTAATAATATGTTATTCACTTGTTTGTGCCACAGTGGTAATATTTATATAAAATTCCAGGAGTAGCAGCACGGTCGATGTCATACGTTGGATGGCAGGAGAAAAACCATTCTGCTTGTGCTCACCGAGCGTGTCAACGTGATTCCAGCAAATCATTCTCCATTTTATAAACTCTGGAAAGAAAAATTAATTAAGGTTCTCTTTTAGACAAAAATGCCATGGATATCATAGAATTAAATCCAATTAATCACCATCGTAAAATAGCTTTACTCCAGTAGTTAGCTGCTTATCGAGGTAACCAGCGGCTAAGTTGGAAGTTCGTCTGATTTTATATTTTTTATGATTTAACAAGTTTCCTTTGGTTATATAATATACGCACGCTGTTATTCAGAAATATATGCATATGTGCTTTATTTATTTGAAAAGACTATCTGTCGGAAGTTACTTGGTTTCCTAAATTGTTGTCGTTTTCTTTTCGTGCCCTGTTTATCGTCAACATAAAAGATAACGAGAGCCAGTTTTTTTTTTCTGGACCAATGAGGTCCAACCTATTATGCTGATCTAAAAGCCCAAATCTCTAAAAGTTATGGAAAAGTAGGCCCGGGCCCGAGAGTGCATACCGCAAAGTGGGCCGAGGAAAAGGCTTCTTTTACAACAACGAGAAACACGTGCAGGCCCAATATGGTAACGCTCCGACAAAAGCATCTAGATAGTGGGCCGAGAGGCCGGAAACAGCAGAGCATGCTCTTTTTCCTTGAGGGAAGAAGAGCTCGCTCCTTCATTGCAGTTATGATGGCTCGTGTCTTCTAGCGGTTGCTTTCTTATCAGATGATTCTCAATCAATACTAGAACATTTCATTAGGTCATTGCAATACCGACTGTTTCAAGACAAGACTCGGCCTTTTTTACTTGTGCGATTTTTTCTGAGATTCGTTAAAATAAACTTAACTTACATTGCTACCATCCATTTTGTAGCAGATGGATTGCTTTTAGAGTTTTAACAGAAAAAAAGGAGAAGATCAATCATCAAGCAATTACAATCTCAACAGGTGCTGCACACGCCCAACTGTGCTGAGCCCCCATGACCCATTGCTCTCTGAACTTTCACCATCTGGGGTGAGTAACTCTGGCCCCAGCTCCAGAACGAAACCGTGCCCTATTCTCTGTAGATTCCCAACCAAAACAAACAAGGTCTGGTCCACCTCCGGCAAGCAAAAAGAGAAAGAGAGAGGAGGAAAAACCATTTGGGTTCTCATCTTTAGCAGCCTTTTTTTTGCCTGCATGGAAGAGTAAACAAGAAAAGCACTAGGATCCAATTAACACTCCGACAACAGCCACAAGGAGCCTGCCTCCATTATAGTCAGACATGCAAAATACCCCCCACCACTATCGCAGTCTTGACTCAGCCATCCATCGTCCACCTCATGGCGTGGCGCCCACCACAAAGTGATCGATCGACAATTGTAAGGTGGTATTGAAATTTTTTTTATTACGAGTAAAAGAAATCACTCACCTCTTTTCTTAATTTTATCCGATGCCATCACTCCCGCTCACTCGCAATTCGTACGTCAATTTTATTCTACTTTCCCGTCAATAAACAAATTGAAGAGGCATATAATTTTTACTCATCGATCTTAATATGACACAGAGGAAGTATATTATTTTTCGAAGTATAAAAATATTTATTTAAAACATGAAGGGTAAATTTTGGGCATGCGATACACACCCAGAGAAGGTCACTTCCTTGATTTCTTCCCCCTCCCCCCCACCATGCTCATCCATGGCTGTCACTTACCGCTTCGCCTTCAGATGAGTAAGTAGTGGCAGCAGACGACAAGGTAGGCACGAGGCGTGTGTTGGAAACATGCAGTGCTGGTTGTGTACAACGTACAAATTAATGCATTGATAGATCCAATTGCAACTCAAGCGCCCCTCCCTCCCTTCTCTCTCTCACTGTTACCACCATGCATGCTGGTGGTCCTTCTGCATGCGAGATCTGAATGAAAACCTCCCCAGCCATCGCCTGTGTTCTCTCGCTCATCCATTATTGTTGCCATCATGCACCTCCTCCTTCCCAAGACCCACATGCCACTTGAGACCAACAGCCATGGTGTAATTAGTCATCTTTTCAGTTACAAACAGTGAGAAGATGTCTCTCTATCATATCACATATCCCTCAATCAACGTGTATGATCGTATCCATGCATGTGTATGAAACCGTGGTTTTCGCTATTTTTTAACGGATCTTGCTGCTGTGGTCACCGTAATCAGGTTGCATGTGTTCGGTACCGTTCCGTGACAATTTATCTCCGAAAAAGCCTACTAACTGCTGCTAGGATGAGAAGTTCACAGAGTCCCACATTAGAACTAATAAAACATACGAGAGCTATGCCATAGGATTCAAAACACAAACATTAATAGGGTAGAAAATACTCTGGAGGCTGGTTGATTTTGCATCAGTCCAGACCTAACGATCATTTGCTGAATTTATAATCGCTCTTTCATCAAACCAGCGTTGTTGGCATGTGCCTGTAGGTTAGGGTTGTCCACCGTGTCATTTCGCAAGGCAAATTCATTCCTGGTGCCACCATTTTTATATAAGTTCCAATCTCCTTGAAGTTTCCCAGGTTTGGTATTTGTAATACTTGGATTTTCTTTCCATACAAATGTGAGCAGAATGTCTAATCGAAATCAAGCCAAGTAACGGTAGAGAATATGAGTTGATATCCAACACTTGATTCCTAAAAATAATATGAACGCCATAATTTCTCAAAAAGTGGGCGGTTTGGAGAAGTGATTAATAACCATTCATGGGTGGAGAAATTGAAGCCGCTATTATTCTTAAATTGGAAAATTAATACTGAACAAGTTGTCTTTATTATAATGTCTAGAGGATAACCTTTAAGGAGAAATTTTCATATTTCTGGCGATGTTATGAAATAGAACACCATTTGCGATGTAGGTTTGCTTTGACAGCCACGAAATTAGCATCTTTGCAAGACCATCGATCCACGACCTTTTCGCAAGATCTGTTTAAATGAATATTTTATTTTGCATGGTAAGAGTGGTGAAAACCAACTTCTTGAGGATCTTTACTCCTCTAGATGCCCAAATCAATTGAATGTCTTAATTCACCATCATTTACAATGTCAAACCCTTAAGTGGACGAAGGAGTATTTCAAGGGGTCCGGTATTGGCGAGTTACGATAAAATTAGACGTAATCACGACTAACTAACCAAAACAAAATTTATAACATTCTTAGCAGGACGGTGTGATGCTTAGCATTGCAATCAACCTTCTTATGGCTATCACCCTTCTTGCAAAAGAAGCAAGTAAACTTAATCTTGCTTTCTATAGAGCATGCATAATTTAATCTTGAGCTACCCTTTTCCTTTGTCATAAATTTGAGGCAGAAAGTAAGTGAGCATTCTTTATCTTGTATTTTTTCAAACTCCATTCTTACTACACAGGATGCGAAATAAGTTCATCAAGAATCCCTTTCTCCTTCTATCTAGCAGCTGCAACTAACTTTTCATAATGTTCACAACTGATGTAACTATTTGTCTAGTAGTAGTCTTCTAAATGGCACGAGATCGATCGCTGGCTTGGGTTGATTACAACTTAAGAGCATGCTAAAAGATTAACTTCTTTGGGGAGAAGTTGATGAACCTGATCGATCTACGTACATTTGAACAACTTAACTTAAAAGGGGGATGCCCTCTTCCGAAGTCGATCCATAATGATGTTTGAAGATCTTTGAAGCTTGTTGCTACTTTCGCGAAGATGGCATTGATCTTACGTGTTATTATCTCAAGCTTAATTCATCTGTTTGTGCCGCTTTAGATTGGGTTACTTAATTGCGTGAAAAATCCACGAAACTATGCACAATATATAACAATAAGAGAGAGTTTTCACACAAATACATATGATTCTTGGTGATTATTTTATATAAAAATAACATCTCAATCTGAACATTTACAATCTCAATAAAATGCAGACGCAATTTTAATTATAACCTGAAAGAAATACGAATACACTGACACATATATATAAGGGAAATAGTCAATGAACGAAAAAGGTTATCAAAAGAAAAGAAACGGACAAGGCACAACCTGCGAGTCTGTGATGGGCTTCCTGCAGCCAGCCACATGCGAATTGATTCCATCCCTCGCACCCACTTTAAACTATAACTACCTTCTCCAAATCACATGCATTATTATATTATTACGTAGCAGATTGCATATTATGATGGGTCGATGCCATCCCACAACCTCATTAAAATAACGTACGAACCCAGGTTTTAAAAAATGGATCCGAGTCTACGTTTCCACGTCCTAGTGGCCGGCGGACCCTCGGGCCCACTCCCTTACGACTAGTCAAAGCTGCGACGGGTCTCACTGTAGAGTAGCGCCCACGCACCCCCAGGCCTCTGCGGTCCTGGTCAAACTGACCCGTCTGACGTAAATATTATATTTTTATTTTAGAACCCCAACTTCTTTCGTAAATAAAGAAATTCCGCAATCAAATAATAATAATAATCATCGTATTGGGTTTTGCCATTTCGAGATGCGAGCTCTCTCGTCCGCAGAGCGGAGTCAGGACTCGGACCCCCCCCCCTCTACGTCCTTCCTTACCCTTTCCATCGCACCGCAAGCAACCGCTCTCTCTCTCTCTGTAACTTCAAATTTTCACACGCGCACATCACCGTACGTATACGAAGAACGTGACGCGAAAATCGTCAATTAATTTGAATATTTAAATTAACAGGATATCACTCCCAATTAAATTTGCGTCGAGGACGAGAATTTTAGAATTTTATCTGCTTGAAATGGACCACGTCCATCACTGTGTTTACGTGGGAAGGGTGAAAGGGAAGGAGGGAAGAATGTTAGATGAGACCCGTGAACGTGCAGGCAATGGAGCCACAAAAGTTGTGCGCTGGTGGCAGGCGGCATGGGACTATGGGACGTGGAAGAAACCACGTCATTTATGGATGGCTCTGCATTTCACTTCGATTTTTTTTCAATTAATTATAATAATGGCACTCGTAATTCTGGTAATTCTTTTTCTATGATCGTAATTTTTACCTTTATCGAGGTTTAAATACTATCTCATTGAAACTACAAACACCGATCCTTGCTTTTAATCGGTTGGTTAAACTATTACGATTACCTTTTTTGCCGTCGATTTCATCTGCGAGTTAGATAAATAAAAAAAGTGACATTCTTTCAAAAATTTTATTAGTTCTGGTAAATACCGAAGTAATTAAAAGTTGATCGACCACGGATTGTCTTGTTGTGTTTTGCTTTGGATAATTAACGGCCATGTCGACTACGCGTTAAATATAAAAACGTAGTCAAATAATCGGGACTGCACTTCGGGCCGCAGGAGGCGGTGGGACTTTGCGATTTTGTTAAGAAACGACGGTGATGGTTATCGGTACAAAAGAAAAGAAAAGGTGATGGTTATTAGATTGAGGGAGGTTAACAAAAAGAGGGAATCACCGGAACGATTACGGCGACAGGTGAGATGACTGCACGTGTGGTGCAATCCTCGAGATGGGTTTGGTAAGCGCACCATAAGCGTCAGGTCACCACTCTTTCGATTATTTTCACCACCACACCACCGCCACCTCTCCGGCCCTCCTTGCTCCCTCCACGCCTAAAGTGGCAAAACCCTTTTCTTCCTTCAACTTTTGAAGACCGGAAGGGCAGGCGAGATCGCTGACCAGAAGAGAGAGAAAGAGAAAGCGAGGATAGGGAAATTTCTCTTCTGCTCACCACCCCTCTTATCTTCGTCATTTTCAACCCACACACACAAGTCGCAAATGCTACTATCTCTGATACCGCTACCACAGCCACCTCCCTGCATCTTTGGGTTCGTGGGTGTTCTCCTCCTACCCTATTTGTTTCTTGTCATACATACACACACGTTTTTCATTGTAAGTTACCGTTTGTGGAGATAGATTTCCTGTGTCTGGTTTTTAGATCTCTGCTTTTTAGTTGTTTCTATGCTCTGAGTTCGATTTGCTTGTTGATGATTTATTAGCTTTTCGGTGGGTGGGTTTTTGAGGGAGTGGAGTGGACCGACCACCGAGTGCTGGTGGAAGAGGAGGAAGCTTTGGAAATAGAGCAGGGGGCAGGCGGAGGGATCTCTAAGCAGTCTTTTTTACTTGCGATGATGGGTCTGAATCAAAACACAATTCTCATCAGACCTCTCTTCCCGCAAGGGTTCCCATCCATTTCCTCATTATTGCTCCTTTTGAACACTTCCCATTTCCTCTCCTTCCCGTAGTCTCTGTTTTCTTCCAGTGTTCTTTTCTGGCCTCTACTTCTTCTCTGCATCGTTGGCGATCTTGCATTATCTTTAAAGATGCCTCAGTACCCGCACCATCCATCCTGGATGCTGGAAGGTGGCGCCCAGGTCATAGATCTGGAGACGGCAGTCAAAGATGGGATCCTAGGCGGTGGAATGGTTTGTGCCGGCGGCGGCGGGGGACTTGGGACCGCGGAGAAGCTGGATCTGAAGAAGATGATAGAGGAGCTCGACTCCGACGATGACATCCCGAGCGTCTTCATCTGCCCGATCTCGCTAGAGCCTATGTTGGATCCTGTGACTCTCTGCACGGGGCAGACCTACGAGAGACCCAACATCCTCAAATGGTTCTCTATGGGTCATCTTACCTGTCCTACCACTATGCAGGAGCTGTGGGACGACGCCGTCACACCTAACACTACTCTTCGCCAGCTCATATACACTTGGTTCTCTCGGCGGTACCTTATGATGAAGAAGCGGTCTGAGGACGTGCAGGGCCGAGCGTCGGAGCTACTGGAGACGCTTAAGAAGGTGAAGGGACAGGCTAGGATTCTTGCTCTCAAGGAATTGCAAAGGGTCGTGTCCTCCAATTCCTCTGCCCAGAAGAAGGTGGTCGATTCCGGCGGCATTGCGCTCGTGTCGTCTCTACTGGGTCCGTTCACGTCTCACGCGGTTGGGTCTGAAGCCATTGCGATCCTGGTGAATTTGCCCCTTGATTCCGACTCGAAGGGGAATCTAATGCAGCCGGTGAAGATATCACTCATTGTCGACATTTTGAACGAGGGGACGACCGAAACCAAGATAAACTGCACTACACTTATCGGAATACTGATGGAGGAGAAAGACTTCCGGTCGGAGATAGTATCGAGCATGAGTCTGTTGGTGGGTCTGTTGAGATTGATCAAGGACAAGCGGTCTCCTAATGGAATCTCGGCCGGCCTTAGTCTTCTCAAGATGATATGCTCCCACGAGCAAGTTAGGAACCTTGTTGTCACCATCGGTGCTGTTTCACAGCTTGTCGAGATCCTACCTAGCTTGAATCCCGACTCTCTGGAACTGGCGTTGCACACATTGGATGTGCTCTCCACCACTCAGAAGGGCAAGGCAGCTCTGAAGGATTGCCCGCAGACCATTCCCAATCTAGTGAGGCTGTTCATGAGGGTTTCTGAGTCATGTACTCAATTGGCATTGTCCATCTTGTGGGCTGTGTGCAATCTCTGCCCCGAAGAATGTGCTTCCAGTGCCGTCGAGGCTGGCTTGGCCACCAAATTGTTGCTTGTGATCCAGAGCTGCTGCAATCCGGCATTGAAACAGCGTGCTGCGGAGCTGCTGAAGCTGTGCAGCCTCAATTACACGGATACTCATTTCATCTCAAAATGTAAACTCACAAGAACAATTCAATGAGCACAATTTCGTTGATACTTGATCTGGTTGCCCAAGATGTTCATATTTCCGATGATGATGAGTTCTGCTATGAGCCCTTGATTAAGGTGGAGATCGGATCTTCTGTTCAATGTTGGCATTTCTGTTGTGGATAGTACTTGATACATGAATTCTCTGTTGCCTCGAGTCCTCCTGCATGAAGAAGAGCATCAAGCTGTAGTAGATTTATGGAAGGAAGGAAAATCTGATCGCCCGCTCCGATTCTGGGATCACAGATGACCGACGATCTACAGCACCATGGAAATTGACCTGCTGTTCTCAATAAGCTCCAGTTCTGGGGTTATTTTTGTTCATGTCTGGTTTTTGATTCACTGTGGATTAATTCCGTGGATATGCTTCATCACGTCCATGTACATCTCTTCCATGTAATTGATAAAGCGAGAATTCATCAACTCATCTCTTCCATGCCCGTTTTTGCTTCTTTTTTTTGTCATCCAATCAGCCGACGGCCCTTCAGGAAAGAGCATGGCCATCGTTTCTTGATGCTTACAGTTGCACAATTCTTCTGGTATGTTGGTTCTTTGTTGATGCCCTTCAAATAAATGTATCCTTGACCTTATTTTCCTGCTTCCAAGTCATGAAGACGTGGAATTCTTACCACTAAGAAAGAGAATAAAGTTGGAAGGAAGGACCTCGTTTCCACAACATCAGGTGATCTTTTTTCCTTAAGTTCGATATCCAAGGATTCCATCGTTTCCAAAAAATAAAACACCTCTTTCTCGCATGTGTAGTGTGTGAACGAACGAAATTGACTCCCACCGATGACGGTAGGAGGATCTCCGGGCTTGCACGAGCCATCACACCCTGTGTATGAAAAGCCACCGATGGGTTGCACATGCATTATACTCGATCTTCTTGAAGAAGTTGAACCCAAAGTAGCTCTTTTTTCCCTTTTTTGCGGTCATGCCAGACAGCATTGCAGATTATTCAAATTTCTCCACTCGCTTACCAACGAACGGGTGCAGGTTATGGCATCAAATACCACAAATGGTGCAGTCCTAGTTGAATTCCACCAGATAAGAATTGATGGAAGTGATCGGCGGACACCTGTGTATCTAGAAACCGGAAAACTGCTGTATCTTTTTCGGACGATGAGAGAGACCAGCACCGGCAGCAGACCCAAAAAATTACAACAGCGCTTCTTTCCGAGGAAGCAGGTGATGGAGATTTGTGAGTGACCCTTGACCATATGCTGGTCATCATCATCGTCATTATTTCGTCGATGTACCAAAAGTTTTCTACCGTGGCATGGATTTCTCGGCAAGACCACCACCCCCCTTTTTCTTGCCGCTGCAGACGCCTCCACTTTCCATCCACAACTCAAACGAGTCCATTTAAATGAAAAGTCTCCTCCGTCGGCTACGGCTGGAGACGATTCACTTCCCCAAGGTTTCGCCGGCTTGTCTAGGGAGGGTGTGATATCATTCTACTCTCTAAATTTTGGAAGATTTCTGTTTTCTATAAAAAAATCAACTTTTTTTCTTTTTTTTTATAAAAAAAATCTAACCTTTTCAAGGAAGAAAACAATAGTGATGTAGATTCCCATGGAAGCTACACCGAGGTGGCTTTCAGCAGAATCTACCATTTTTCCTTGTCTTCCATGATATCCCATGGAACTCGAAGGCCAGACTTCACCATTTTTATAAGTATATTTCCACTATTATTATTATTATTATTCTTACCATCTTTTTATATTTACAGCATAACCCAACCTAAATTACAATATTTGCCATTCCAACACTAAATTAACCAAACCGTTGTGTTCGAATCAAAAAAACCACCGTGAAAAAAGTATCAAAATAACAAACGTGAAAAAACAAAGATCATAAAACAGATCGACGTCAAAAAAAAATCAAAAAGGCAACATAAAAGAACCAACCTTTTGAATGAATATAAACGAACGTAAAAAAAAAATTAGCGAATGATCCTATTACGAATTGTTAAAATTGTGAAGAATAAAAAAAATTAAGGAATGAGTGACTTATATATAAATAATTGATAAAGACCATTGCGACAAAACCTTAGCATTAACAAAAGAAATGGGGATGGAATATGGAAAGCGTGGTTAAGAAAAAAAAAATGCGAGGTTGAAATTATGATCGTGGTTTAGGTAAAAAGCTGTTTACTGTTTGGGTCATTATAAAACAAGCAGACTTCTACAAACTGCATTTATGGCTATCTTTTAATCTTAACACTTGAGTACCATCTATAGCCAGTTGAATAAAACATAATCGAGTAGATAATTGACTCAACTCACGGACTAACCTATGCTACTCCACTATAGCCACTGAATGAATGGTTGGACAGGGACATAATATAATTTCGGTAGGTTGTTATCAAACAATTTTAGGATAACAATTTCAAGTGAAATTTGAAGGCTCGAAGGAAATTAGTGAAGAAAGTTCCACGTACCAATGTCACTGTCTTGATATACGATAAACTTCTTTATTTATTGTCAATTAATTTTAAGATAGAATATTTTACTTGATATATATTAAGATTGATTTACGTAGATCTATTCAAAGAATACTTACGTGTTTAAGATAATTTTACAACCGAGAAGAAAGGTCTGTCTGAAAGGTCTCTTATTAATAAATATAAGGATAAAACTTAATCTAATATGTGATAAGTTTCTCTACTCGTAAATAATTAATTTTAAGATAAAATATTTTACAATAAATGTATTGGAGAGGTGACGTTGGAGTAATATGTTTGGCTTTATGTATTTTTCTTTTTTCGAGTAATATTTCACAATTTTAATACACGGTGACGTGTTATCTCAAAGTGCCTCCGTTATGTGGTTTATTTTTAATGCATGTACACAAGGTGACGTCTACCGCTACATACGTCCACAGGGTTTTACTTGTTAGGCTGCAGTGGTTTAAGTTTAATATATACCAGCGGAGGTATGCAGACAAGCTCATGAAATGGATGAAACGATGGAGACGGATCGTGAGAATTTGGTTTTGACCCAAACTGGTTTTGTTTTTCTTGTTTTGGAATTAGTAAAAATAATTTCACCTAACTAAACCCTGAACCAAAGGTAGTGTGAGCGCAAAGAAACCGAAACTCTCGATCGACAAGACGCGTAAATAATATACAATATAATGGCGGGGGGATTAACAATTAATTTGGAAAAAACACATTCCGCATGGGATCCACAGGAACATCAATTGTTCTCTTGGGGACTTGCAACGTGCCTGCAAGAATTAAAATAACATAGTCATCTTCGATTAAATAAGCTAAGCAGCGGAAGTTTTTCTTTTTTGGAAATGTGTTGGAAGATATATATATATATATGTATGTATGTATGATGTTCTTCTTTTGATAGATAGGGGTTGTTAGAGTATGCAATTGAAGGTATTGGGGACGTACCGATTTACTTGCTAATTGGTTATTAAGCGACAAATTATTGATGGAGGGGGAGGAAATGAGACGGAATAAAAAGGTTGGGCGACGTGCAGTCAACACGTCATGAATGGCGCCCGCCGAACCTGACTGTCGACCGAGACTTTTTATCCCACGCCACGTCATGAGACGTCGCCGTGACTGTTAGCGTGTGGACGAGCACGTGCATTCCTTACTCCATAAAACGGCCTCGAAGCGTTGGGGAAACGTCTACCTCTCGGAAATAAGAAAAGGAGCAACCACCGTTTTGACGATGGAGCAGGAGCAGGACGTCGACTTCTTCCTCTCCACGATCGTCGACAACAACTATTCTTCTTCTACCTCCGCTAATCACCACCACGAGCAACACCTGAGGCCAGAGAGCAGGGCCACCAGACAAGCATCAACGCAGCCGTCTTCGTTTCTTGGTGTGAGAAAGCCTCCGGCTAAACCATGGAAGAAGCCCGGAGCCGACCCTCCGGTCCCGCCCAAGGTGTACAGGGTCGAGCCGCGGGGGTTCCGCCAGCTCGTCCAAAAGCTCACCGGTGCTGCACCATCCTCTTCGATACCTGATCGTCAACAACCGATTAATAATTCCACTCCTCCTCCTTTTTCTACTACTCCAGCTCTACATCAACAGCCAATTCCTCCAGCTCCGTCTTCTTCTTCTTTAACTGCTTGTGCTAGGACGTTCAGAGATGCGGCACCTTCGCCACTTGAATTGCGCGACCAGCATCAGCATCAGCATCAACCACAACAGCAGACGATGGTGGCTCCCTACGAAGAAGATCAGTTCTCTCCGTTTCAGTGGTCCTCCTTGCTGACGCCGTTCTCTGGCGGAGGACAGCAGTCTCCGTCTCTGTTCTCTGCCTACCTGGCGTGGGCTTCCAACGCAGTGGCCAGCCCTACGGGAGCCATGGCGCCTGTTGAGAAGAAGTGCAGTACTCCTCTGGTTAATTAATCGATCAGAATAAAGTGCCAATAAAAAAAACTGCACAAGCGAGTAGAATAAAGTTGAGAGTTTCGATAATAGTAATGTTTTTGCTTACATTTGTATTTAGAATTTCACCATCATGCATGTGATAGGGAGGGATGATCAATGATGTAATATCTCGGTTAGTAAAATAATATTTCTATTTTCTTTTCGTAACGATCATTTTTATTTTTATTAAAATTTAAATCTTAGTAAGAACTCATCTTCCTAGATAATCAAATTAACATAGTTTAAAATTATGAATAAGAATGGTACGTCACAAGATGATCTGCTCTCTTTCTCACTGACGTAATTCTTGTTATCAATCAATCGATCACATGTGATTCAAATGATCAATTACGAGAATTTTTTATATACTGCGAAGTAGATGATCAATTACTTACGTTACCAAACTTATTAAAATAAGGTTCATCTGACTTGTACCAACCTCACATATTTGACATGGGATTGTTTAATTCGAATGGTCAACTATGTAGGGCTATCATGTATGGTATCAACGGAGACGTGTAAATAAAGACGAAATATTCTCCTCGTTTCATTTTTATGATCACGAAACTTATCTTATGTCGCGAAATTTATCTGCAACGGTCATCATCGTTATTTTCCATTGGCGACTCAGAAACGTCGCTACGATTATGATTTTTTGGTTAAAATCGTCACACCTTCAAATATCGAAAAATGACGATCACTATGACATTAGAAATTTTTTTTACAGCAATTACAATTCCGCACGCATGCCTTGTGTGATTAGTTGTAATCTAGTATGTAATTAATGCAATGCAATTACATTCGTAACATGATTGATTGGCAATGTTTCGGAATTACACGAAGATGTGTGATCAGATTACATTGGTGATTCAATTGCATAATTTTTGAGGTAATCAAATTTCTTGAACTTAATAGATAAGGTAATTTAATTTAATTACATTCCGTTATAAAAATCCTCTTACAGAACTTATTAGGCACACTTCTTTAATTGACTTGAGGCGTTTCTAGCCTTTTCTACCAATCACGTTAATGTAATCTGACCTCATTTAATTACATCCCAGGAAATTTAATTCCAAGCTAGGAATAGAATTCCTCCAACCAAAACGAATTAAGTTGTGCTTTTAATTTACAACCATATTCTTGTAATTATATTTTACAACAAATGGGTGATCAACTGTTGCAAGAAAAGTTAAAAAATACTGCAACCTATTACCAATTAAAATTACAGTAAAAAAAATGAAACAAATTGAGTATGTTGAAAAAAGAAATAAGCATTGTTAACGATTACAGTGGTAATTAATTAAGTTGTAAATGCTCTTGGAAGTTAGGTATTTTGTGTATGGTTTATCACACTTCTTCGTTACAGTCCTGTAAGAAGAAATCTACTTTGGTAATTTAGTGACATCATCACAAAACTAAAAATTACATCATTTAGGGCGGAAGAATTAATTAATGTGGAGGAAATCGAAAGAAGTAGAGATACTTGGAATTAAATGGTTACGAATTGTTTAAAAAAAAATTAAATTAAATTTATATAATTTACCTGAAGACGTGATGTAAAAAAGGAATTCATGTAGTCTGCCTAATGTGATGAGAATATTATTTAAATTGTTGTTGTGGGCTGTCTCTTTGAAAGTTACGTTACGTCATACAACGAAGGTGTTGCTCGCAAATATATAAAATGTCAAAGCATACTTTTCGTCGAACGACAAGATCATTCTTCCGATTCGATTTTAAACTTATCGTTTTGGAAAAAAAATTATTCTCGTTGGATTTCTTTACTCTTACGGTAATATAAACTGGTCAACAGAATCGGTTGAGCGCGAGTGATGGTGATGAGTCTGTCACGTGAGATGGAGCCCACACTTTCGAAACCTGTCTGTGCATTTGAAATTTAATAAGAATAAAATTTAAAATTTAAGTAATTACGTCCGTTTAAGAATTTTACAAAAGTTAAAATTTAAATACACATGACAGAATTAAATATAATTAGTATTTATATATTTATTTATAATATTTAATATAATATAATATAATTATTTGTAAGTAATTTATTGACGAAGTTCTTAATTAATGAATTAAAGTAATTGATTAAAATATAATTAAGAGATGAATTAATTACTTACAGAAATTAATTAACATACCATATAATTAGATCTTTATATACACCATTTAAGGTTTAATTAGATCTTTATATATTTATCATGCAAATGGGAAGGAAAAGAAGCATGGATCCATTATTCAGAAATGGGGCCTGTAAGCAGCCGCAAGTAGAGAGAAATCTAGAACAGAGAAAACAGTAGAGTAAAACATAGCCTGTGAATCACATCAATCGTTATTCTATTCTTGCCACTAGACCAAAAATATTCTCTTCCTTTAAAAACTATAGCATTACGTTCAATTCCATCAGATTCCAAAGGTAAAAAGACCCCTTAATGAATATCTTATCCATCTTTTTGAACAATTGAGACATGAATCCCGGAAAAACACCGCCAAACAAGAGCCGCACCACATCAAGGTTTTTTAATATATCTGTCTTTATTTACTTCAACAAAAAAAAAGGCGTCAAAATCAGACCTTTATTCTTCCCTCGTAACTTTTGGTTAAAAATCATTGAAAGGAAACGCGTATTTTCAATTTTTCTAATATTTCACGGGAATTTAGATTTAATTAACTTTTGGTTAAGAAACCTTTATTTAGGCGCGGGTATAGAAAAGAAAGTTAATGAAGTGTAACTGACTTATTAGAATCAACAAATTACAAATCTGCTTAATTAAAGGTTTCAAACAATGCCGACTGCATTAACCACTTAATTTACGAAAGTCTGTTAGTTATCACTGAAATGTCTGCCCAAAACATTTTACTTTTGAAAAATAAGAATAAGGAATTTTATCAAGATTTAAATGCATTGCAAGACAATAAAAAACGTGTTACCCGTTACGATGATGAGCGATGTTGTACTTGTTACGTGTATCCAACGGGCTTCTCGGTACAATTTTCACCCATACACCCTGAATAGAATATTTGATGGAGGTTATGGGTGTGATTGGATTTACTCGTAGTAGATCAGAATAGGATTTATGCATTAACTCACTTTTTCCAACCTTTGGTAGAAGTTGTTATTCTAGAATTTTAATTCCTGTAATATCCGTATAAGCTACAAGTATTTTCAACTAACATGAGCACCTATTTACAAAAAAATGCCACTCCATTATTTACTACTCCCATCTTCCAATATTATATATGTATAAAAATTTGCTGAAGTAAACTTCCAAATTATTGTCTACATGCTCATTTTGCATCTAGTATTGATGTCACGGTATTTTCTGATATTGGAGCACCAAATATCTTTTCAATTTGTTATGACCGAGAATTTGGTGAATTTTTATGCGATAGAAGTTATTATCGGTAGGCTGTAAAAAAAAATTAAAACTAAACAAAACTATACTGAAGAAAAATTCTCAAATTTTTCAAAAACTGGCTTCACCAAGAAACAGTAAAATCTACCTTCTCTAATCAGGCAAGTAAACAATCTTCCATAAGTGCGTAGATCGAAATGGACCCTAATGTTCACGATCTGATAGTTTCTTTTTTTTTCTGTGAATGTACTCCACTAGCTTAGACTTACGTCAACCTTTAAATCTGCAATATTGTAAGTGGCAAGAATATTACTTTACTACCTAAGTACGCATGGTGGTACATGATCTGGGGGTTAGTTCCAAGGTGACAATTGAGTCCAAGTTACGATTCTACTCCTAGGCCGTCCATTGAATCCAGTCCAGTCCACCAGACGAAGACGATATGGTACTCGGTCCGGATAGAAACGGGCTGATCCAGCCCAACTCATAAATAACCCAGACACCAACACGACTGGAATAAAGAATAATGTGGGCCATGGCATTGTCGGTTTTGTACTCTTTTAAAGAGAACAGATCTTATATCAATACCTACGAAGAATAACATTATATTGCCATTGCCCAAAATAAAAATATAGTTGTGATGCATGAGAACCTGTCGCTGTGGGAAAATATTAGTTTTCCATGAAATAGGCGAGAAATATATTTATTTACAGGAGAGCATAACTGAAACATATCTGTAACGTAATGCAATGTATATTCCTATATTTTCCGTCTCTTCCCAGGTATGTTACATATTCACGGACATTGTTGTACTCCACAATTTCGAATGGGATCTAAGATCTTATGGATCCGAAGTGAGAGAACAGTTCGATCCCGGACCAGAGAAGGCTGCCCCACCTAAACCTCGGCCGCTCCTCCTTCTTGACAACGCCGCCGCTCGAGCTTACGCAAGCCGGCACGGCACCTCCGACGTTTTGGCTGCACGACGGCCTCCAAATCGGAGTCCTGTTCACCTCCAGCAACACCTTCCCACCAATCTCCCTTCGGACGGACTCCAGTCTCTCCTGATCCACCTCCCCACCGGAGGTGTCCATCACGAAGAAGCTCCCCACCGCCGTCTCCCCTATGGTGCCGATATCCACCCCCGTCATCGACAAGCCTTGTTCTCTGAAAACCCTCGTTATGTCCGATAGAAATCCCGTCCTGTTGGGGGTGTACACCTTTAGTCTCAGTCCCTGCGCTCAAAGCGAAAGTCAACGGCGACGATCATGGGTGAGTGCTAATTGAAACTTGTGGGATTTAAACCAATGGACGACGACACTCACCTGTGATGGTCGCCGCTCGATCGCCGACACCAGACACGCCGCCACCCTCCTCCTCTCTGTCTCTGAATCTAGAGCGTGCCCATTCATTCGACGTATGAAATATTCCTGAGAAGCGATCATCATTTTCGTTGCAAAATGCATAAGATTTACGAGATGATCCTTAATCCGAAACGGCACAAGGAAAAAGCATCACACAAGGGATGGTTCTTCAGAAACGGCCGAGAGATGTGTACCTGAATAGCAAGATCTCCTTTGGAGCTAACGGCGGCATGGGAAACCTCGTAGGACATGTCTGTAAGCGTGCACACCGTATCAAACAGCAGCTTGGGGCGATCCTTACTTGTGATGATGACGACCGAGTATTCTTTGCCCCAACAACATTCGATGGACACATGGGTGTCCTCCGTTGAGACCACTTCCTCCTCGTCGGACTCGCGGTCTGCTCGCATAAGCTGGTGCAGCTTCCTCTCCGTATGCACCCACCCCACCGTCGGCCCGACCAACCTCACCATGCAACTCCCGGCCCCATCTTGGTGAGCCCCGATCACGCTTCCCACTTGCTCCTCGATGTGGGTGAGCAGTAGCCTGTCTCGGATGGGTTTCCCCGTGAGCTTGTCGTTGAGGTACAGCACCATGGCCACGCGGGCTCTGTGGCGCCAGGCCTTGGCGGTCGCCACATGGCAATCGAGATGGGCGAGAACCGCAGAGATTAGGGAAAGTAGGCCGGGCCTGTCGGGCCCAATCAGCTCGAGAGCCGTGAATTCTTCGAATGGTCGTCTCGGGGAGACTTCTCTGCCCAAGCACGTCGTTACCTTCCTCTCCATCGCCTCCGCCCTTCTCATCCTGGTCGACACAATGGACTGCTGGATGTACCGGATAAGCGCAGGCTCCGTTATCTTGCTCCCGAAGCGATCCGTCACGTGGAAAACTGCGCCACCAAAACCACCGTAGTCAACAACAGGCCTAATTCGAGGATCCAGGAAGGATGACCGGGGGATGAGGACGACGAGTACCATCCATGAACCAGCCACCGTCGGAAGATATGTAAGATTTGGAGATGACCAGGTCGAGATCCGTGAGGAGCTGCACCATCTCCAGCAATATCCCGTGCTTGTTGGCGCTGTCGACCTTAATTTCAGCCGCAATCACAGAAAACAAGGCGAAGGAGATTGAAATTAGAACGACCAGGAACGAAATTCGAAATCAAGCAACGGAACGACACGACCAAGAACATGCGTAGATTGGTTCCCATCGAACGCGTGTGGGATGGGTGATACATGGGGAGAGCAGGAGGAACACGAAGTGGAGAAACGGCAATGGAAAACCGACCTTGAGGAGGGTGAAGTCGTCCAATGCGTCATTGTCCAGCGAAACACTGCGATCCACGGCAACAGTAAAAAAACAACAACAACAGTGCATCGGACGAGAAAGGGAGATCACAGACGACAAACCTTGGCGGGTTGATCCTTTCGTCCCGGAAATCAAATTCCGGGTCGAAGTACGGCCGGAACCCACCCCCACCCATCTCCATGATGACGACGATCCCTTCGTCCCTAAACAAATTAATTCAACGACAAGAGATCGAATGGCACCGCTCAATTAAACTTCCTCCTTATACCTTCCCGAGGAAAGATGGATGGTTCGAAGGCGGCAAGGAACCTGACCTCACCGGCCTCGGAGTGGCGCGAGTCACCCGTGGAGGTTTCGAGTCCAGGAGCGAATCAAGGGCGCAATCGAAGCGAAGGTGGGAGGTTCACACACGGGTGACGACCTTTTTGGCGCACGTAGGGTCCACGGGAGGCAGACGTGTGGGCATGGACCAGGCCAGCGGATTCCACACACGTGCTGGCCGGCGTATGAATCTGCGGGACCCACGGAAACCTTTTGTCTTTCTTGCCCTTACTTGATTAATGAAAAAGGAATAACGCAGATAATTCATGATTAAATAATAACAAGGAATGGAATTATTCGGGATTTGTATTTTTAATCAGCACCAGGCGGTGGCAACTGGTTTTTGTTCCCTGCAGCAACCACAGCCGTCAACCATTTTTAATTTTTTATGGTCGTGGTGGGCGGGGCGGTTGTTTTCGTACGAAAAGACAGACGCTAGCTGTAAATTATACATCACGGTTACTAAAATACTTAAATCTCGACCGTTGTTAGTATAGATTCATGATGGTAGGCGTCAGGCTTACGACAAATAACCCAAGGTGAGCCACATATGATGATGTACCAAAACAGTCCGTGATTAGCAAGGATTGTAATCGGACGTCACATGAATATATACAAGGTTAATCCGAGGTTGATGAGGATCTGCCCACCAGAGGGAGACGTGGAACGTCAATAGGCCGTTAATTAAAAGGAATACTGTAACGTTTGACACGCAATTGTTACTTAAGAGTGATCAAACCTTTTAGCTGTCGAAGGCAATAAATAATAAAGAAGTTACGTTCGTGTATGGACGGGGAAGCTTTTCGACAGTCTACAATAGCAAAGCGGCAATACAAGTACAACTTGCGTACAAAGCAATCATTCTTCGGAAAAGGCAACGAACACTCTGCTAAAATCTTCGTCCATTTCTAAATGCTTGTAAAAAAAGGCAATTGTTTTCCTTAATATCGTCTTCCCTTTCAAACTCTCAACGACCAAAAATATGACGGCAGATCGACCCCAAGTTGAAACTTGGTTAATCATGTGACGAAAATCCTGTGACAGACAAAAGGCAACTGCTTGTGATTAAAAAATAATTGGAGAGATCATAAGTATCATAGAATTTCCGTTTTTAAACATGGCTTGTAACGTTTATTGCAATTTTATATATGTCGTTAATAATGGAAAGGATATTGTTAGGATCAAAAGACTTGATCAGAAAGGAAGGTGAATGATAATTTTTTTGTTATGTTAACAAGGTATTATTATAATCTACATGAATATGATTATCAATTTTACTAAAGTACAATTGAATTTATAAGTTGAAGCATGATAGAGAAGAAGAATTTTTAGTTAGTTCACTTCAAAGATTACTTAGACTTTACTAATTATTTTCAAAACTTACGATCATTTACTTTAAAGTTAAAGCAATAATCAATCATTCACACTGAACTTTTTGATTGTAGCTTAAACCAATTAATCTTTAGAAGTTTTAAGGTTGAAATTTCACCAAACCAACCACTTGAATCAGAGATTTGATGCATAAAGCTTTTCAATTGAATTTTCACTTACTGCAATTGAATCTAAAATATTTCTATGTATCTCTATATATATGTGTGTATGATAAGTCTATGTTTTCACTATTACTTATTGATCATACTTATATTAAGAGATGCAATGATCATATTTCATTCAACGGTATTTGTCCTTTTGTATTTACTAAATCAATCAATATCTAATATAGTAAGTTACCGTTGTATGAGTGGTAGAACTGAAACCTTCCGATATTTCTGATAGTTATCTTTAAAACCTTCCAAAGGATTTCTCAAAACCTTTTGATTTGCCTAAAATGTATTTATGTCTATGTCACGTGAGATTTTAAATTAAATACATAAAAACTTTTAAGTTTGAATCGTTCAGCTAAAACCTTTTGATCTTTTTCTACCTTTCAGAATGTTTAGTTTGAAACTTTCTGAAAACATTCCTAAAACTTTCTAATTCTTGAGAAGTCTCTTTATACCTGTTATGTGATTTTTTATGTTTGCTACATGAGTTTTCTTTAAAGTTCAGATACTTGGATTTGTAAACTTTCGAAATATCTTGACTTTTAAATAGTTTTACTTCAAAACATTTCAAAAGATCATTTTGAAAGTATCCAATATTTTGTTTGTTATTTTTATACTTGTCACGTGAATTTTTAAATTCTTCACGTGAGCCCTCTTTAGTTTTGGTTCATTATTATAAACCTTTCAAAAAATCTCATATTTCGAATAATTAAACTTCAAACCTTTTGAAAGCTTTATGTGGTACCTTTCGAACATATTCTTTTTTTGGATAGATTCTCTTAGAACACTTTTGATTGACTTGCAACTATTTTTCTTTAACTTCCATATAATTTTTCTTAAAACTTTCAAAAAGTTTCTTTTTCTAGATAGTTTCTACTTGTAATATTCTAAATTTCTTTTGTGAGGTGGTAACTATATTTTTAAACTGCTACTTGTAAAATACAATTTAAATTTTTACATTGATTTTTATATTATCAAAAATCCAAAAATCCTTTCAGACATAACATATATTTTCCAATTGCAAGGTTCTCCAGCATGTAGAATTTGATAAAGTGACATGTAAGCATGTTGGATTTTAGGAGGATTGAATGGTTTTGACCGGCATAACAAATTATTGCTCTGTTTATTAGTTTCAAATTTTATATCGCAGAATCCAGATATAGTCAGGTCGGAGGTTTGGGAATCTTCACAATTTTGTATTAGAGCTGGATTTTCACCGAATATTCAATAATAAAATCTGATTTCCAGTCAACGTCCATTGATTCTCGGATCCAAGTCATTCAAGAAACACAATTTCTTTTGTGAGGCATCTATGAGTTTTACATTTGAATGAAAAGTTAAAAGAATGACCATACATTTTCATGTATCAAACTAAAAGTATCCATAGAAAATATGAAAATTTATTATTGATTTTTTTAAAAGTAACAGAAGTAAGATCTTTTACTGATGTTTCATTAGGAGTAACCTGTAGCCATCTGTCTAACAGTTTGTTATGTGTATTTGACACAGAAGTAGACAAAAGATTTACTGATTATCATGCTCTCTTTTTATCTATAATAATACAATATAATAGATTCCATTCAATATTTTACGCGTAGCCAATTGTAATTTAAATTTCAATAAAAAAAAGAAATTTAATTTCAACATGATAGAATCCAGTCACTGAGTCACACGTGCATGTTACGTCATTTTTTTATGAACCGAGCGTGACACGATAGAATTAAAAGGTGTTTTCTGTAGGTCCACGTTTTTCTACTTCAATTCAAAGTTGCAGCTGGGATGGAGAAGTGGATCGCCACTCCAGAGAGCAATTAATAGACAATCTTGGTACAGTTGGTTGGTTTCAAGGACTCACACTGTTTGGCAAGAACCAGGAACCCGAGGTTTCCTGACAACAGCATCCGGTCCCTGGTAATGTTGCCCAAGCCTGCGTTCACGTTGAAACAAAAAACTGAGACTTGGGAAGAAGAAAAGGGAGGCCCATCGAAGGTTCTCCATATTTTATCCAAAATAGCTTTTCCAGGAATATACAACAAAATAAGAGCTGTCTATAAACAGCGGGATACCACATATCCGCAATCCTGCGAATTCAACTAGTCTTCTCCGTCTAATTCAGCTGTTGGAATGGCAAAAGGCCGAAAACCCAGGCAATGTAACTTTTTCCTCTATTGATAAAGACCCAAAAACTGCTGGAACTGAACCCAATTACCATCAAAGAGAGTTGATGATTTGCAAAAGTCCACCATATTAATTAATAGATAATGTAACAGGGTAAACAAAACGATTATGAACTTTGCTTATGCCGCAAGCTCCCAAACACGATCCTGTCAAATGAATTCTGAAAAACTTGGAAGTCTTCCACCGCTTTTGTCACATCCACCATTGTCAATAATATACTCTGCGTTTTCCCCCATTATAAGAAAAGAAGGCAAATCCTAATGGCATTTATTGAAATTCAACGTCTCAAACCAACTAATACCAACACGGATCAAGAGTAAACAAATTGAAAAACGAGCAGAAATTTTGATTTTTTTAAAATCACTACTTTTTGAATAAAGAAAATCATCTGATAATCAAATAAATAAGATTCGGTTGGACTTTTTTTTTTTTTTTAGTACAGAAATTTTGATTAATGGACTTATAATGATGCACGTGGTAAGTCTAACATGTATGCCAGCAATATTAAGTAATTGAAGTTGGGCAAAGATCATTGACTCTGGGATGGGAAAGCAATGAATGGCACGAGTAGCTTACCTTTTTCTATTTTGATGCCACTAAACTTTTGCCTTCATCTCCCTCCTTAATGACTTGCTTGTTTTTCTTTGTCCAATATTCCTCAAGAGGTGGTCCAAATATAGCTTTTCCAGAGACCACACCAATCCTGCAGCCAGAGTAACAATTAAGCTATACCCAGCGTACTTGTTAGAAAATTTTATCATACAATTTGCAAGTTTTCGATTGCTTTCAAAAACAAGGTAACACAGTTTAATAGATAACATGGTTCTAGAGTTCCAGGAGACGGTAATTACTTATAATCCCCGCATTATAATAAAAGCATCTAATCTTGTGAGAAAAATAAATTTCCTGAATACAGGTGTTTGGCATATATTGACTGGGAAGTAGCCACAACTGGCAACTTCACCATATAAGCAAATTTGATCAAAGCCCAGGAAAATGATTCTACTTCACAATGTGAACCACCCCACGATCATTTATCACAAAACACCAATTTTATTCAGTTTTGGAGAATGTATCTCACGAACACTTACATCGTGATTCAAAAGGACCAGTTTGGAACAATGACAATCAAACAAAATTACATAGGCAACAGAAAATTAAAGTCTTCACAAGAAATTTCACTTGTAATAATAAATAATGACTAAATTTTGTTCCCTAGCTAGAAAAAAAAATCAGATGGCGTGTCCACATGAATAATATAGCAATGAGCCATGTCAATATACTAGAGCCTTTGATCGTTAATCTCAGCTATATGTTTGGATGAACTGGTGGCTGGTCATTTCACAAGATAGAATTGGCAAAAGTCTTTAACCTGAGTGTCACTAAGCTACAAAATGTATGCCACAGTAAATAGAAGGATGAGAGGCTGCTGATCAATCTCACTTGACATTCTCCCATTTCTATGATTCATTTTAGTGCTACTTTTGGATAAACTTTCTTCCCTTATATTATGTTGCAGATGGAAGACATACGTGAAACTACAGTATAGAATTGTTGTGGGAAGTAATTAAAATATACCACTTTAAAGCATACGTAGTATTGCATATGGTAAAATTGATTTAAAATTTTAGAAAATTGAATGGAATTTGAAAAAAGAGTGAGTAAAAGGAAATGTGAATGCTAATATGATGTTTTTTTAAAAGCTGGATAATAGGAAGTGTCAGTTAAGCCTCACATCTTGAGACACAAATATACACCAAGGGGTCTTCTTGAGTAGTCCTTAATCAATGCTGAGTAGAGTGTTACTGAAGAGGCAGAGGGATGAAAGGGGGTCTAAGGTTAAGGGGAATCATCAATTATAATGAGCAAGGGAAGGGATTCATTCATTTCTTTGAACTAGGTGGGCCAATGAGTAAGTCAAAGCCTTAGTAGAACTGGAGAGGTAAAGGCATAGATCCATCCCTACCTCTAGAAGGAGAATGAGGGTCTTGACCATTCCACCCTACTATGAAAGTACGACTTGCAGGCTGTCGACTTTCAAAGTTTGAAGTTGGGCCCTCTCATGGAATCGAAGCTGGTCTCGAGGTAAGCTAGAAGGTTGTTTTTTTCTTGACTTTGGCAAAGCAAAAGATGAAATAAAGGAAAAAGATCATGTGTTGAGTGTCCCCTCCCCTTGAGATCAAAATCATCCCCTCTTCCCTCATTTTTGGTGAATGACTTAATTGCTTGTTTTGTGAAGCAACTTTCAAAGTAAAAAGAGTGATGCATGGATTTGCCCTGTTGCCTAGTCCCAGAAGAGTTGATTCAAGTGCATACTGATTTCGCTTGATCACCTAGGATCTTTGTCTCAATTTCTCCCCAACATCATAGAAAGAAAAGAAGAGTGCTTCCCCGTAAAGGTGTGTGAACCTTTCTGATCTTTGATCACTTGACTGATCTCAACCCAAACAAAAACGGAATGAGAACAGAAAGTGGGATTCATGGATGATCGCACTTCTGACTTGTTTGTACCTTTCCCACCCCAGGTTTTATATAAAAGACAAATCTAATGTACAAGATTCTCACTAGTGTGGGGTCTAGAGGCAATCCAATCTTGTACAACCTTACTTCTACAAGTGGAGAGGTTGTTTTCTAAAATTCAAATCCAGTCTCTAGAGCACAATGAAGCAATTTTTCTCTTAAGTCAAGGCTCAACCTCATGAGCCAATCATGGTATACCTACAGAAAAATGGAGAGAAGAAAGAATGTTCACCAGTGAAATGGATTGAATTTGTTGTTCATGCAAATTTTCTAGGAAATAAGGATAGGATTGATAAAAATGCTGCAATATCCTTTTTCTGCATTTTTAATTAAATATAAATTGAGTAAATCAATATGACTAAAAATGAGATTTAGCAAGTATTGATTTGTTCCATGGCCCCCTTAAATTAATATAACTTGGAAAGCATTTGCAATACTAGGGTAGATTAATGATTTACTATGGTATTTCATTAAATTCTAATCTCGACATCCTACAATATCACTAAATAAGTCAAATAAACTCTTCATTTTCCTTAAGTTATCACACATCCAAGGAGGGTTTCCTTTTACTTGGCCCTAACTCTATTGGAGAAATCAGGTGGAGATATGTTAGGTGTTGGTGAAAATCACACCTTTCCCATATTTTCTCTACTTTTCTCCCTTTTCACGTTTTTTAACTCCCAACACATGCCACATGGCATGACCTCCACTGTTTGCCTGCTCGATGTGTAGGAGTGGGGGAGCAAAACCATGGTCTTGGTCAATATGGTACTATTTTCCTAAGTAATTAGATTAAATGCAAAATTATTAAAAAAGCAATTTCTTTGAATCTTATGCTAGGTGGTAAAGGACTAACCCAAGTCTTCATTACCATGTAAGATTTAGATAAAAATATTACTGATTTCTTACTAAAGAGATTACACATTTACAAATGGGTCTAAAAGATATCCTAATAGATGAATATATTATAATACATACAACAAACATAACCCAAAGTGTCCAATAGACACAATAATATCTCTTGTCAAAAATAAATTTTTATGGAAATTTTCAAAAATATCGAAGATATCAAAGGAAAATGGAGACTGTGTGATACAACTATCCTAGCTCAAGCTTGGTTTACCTACTCAATTAAGAATCCTCCCCTTCAGCCAATCAAACCACATCAATAGTGTAATGGCAAAAAAGAATAATAACTGTCCTTAGTTGTGAATGTTTGGATCTATGTCAAGATAAATTAAAAAATTAACGGTATTTATGTAATTTTACCTAAATGCAAGTCATAAAAGTGATTAGAGCTAGTCCTTAGTTGGACAAATTATTACCCATATATAAAGAACTACACTGAGACAAACCCTTCATTTTTGCCACTAGCACTTGTTTAAGAGAGAGAGGGAGAGAGAAGGGGGAGGAAGAAATATCATCAATGGGTTCTCTTAGCTATGCAATATTCAAAGGACTAATACTACTTTATGAATATCACCTCTATGAGTATTATAGCTATTTTCATTGTCCAGTAGGATTTCAGACATGACAGATAGCTTTCCCAAACTTAGTGTGCATTACAAACTTCTACTCACCAATGGTAAGCTCCAACCAATCACAAACCATCACATGTCCTCCTTAATTGAGTATTTCACCTATCACCACCTCTTATAACGAAGGGCTATAAATACTTGTTTTGTCCCTCCATTACACAATCCTAGTTCCACATTTCAAAAATCACTTGTCAAGTAATCCCTCATGCCTCATCTCAAAAATTAGATCTCCACCATTGCCTCACTCGATTGACTTAAGCACTATAAAGTTTTTAGTCTCTCACACCAAGGACAAGTCAATCATCTTTTGCAAACAAGGGTCAATCATTCCCTAAGCTGACTTTCAAGTTAACCAATGCCCATCTATAATCCAAATTTGGTTCACTGGTTGTGAGTCTAACTAGTCAAACCAAAGAAAGGGCACTCAAGATCAAAAAGAGAACATAGATTCATTAGGTATTATGCATCTTCTTTAATGGATGGCATCAATTTCTTATATATAATCTCGAGATCATATAAACTACAGGCAGTGAATTCCGTGAATTTATCCATATACAATGCATAAGAAAACACCAAAGAACACCGGCAGAATAGCCACGAAGAGAACCATTTTCATACAAAGAAACTTAAAATCATGATCCTGCCCCATCCCCCCCCCCACATACACAAAGCAAAGCACTCGACAATTAGCGCAGCAGTAACAACCAACGAAATAACATACGACTGACGAGAAAAAGAAAAAAAAAATTCGCTTCAGTCCGCCATGAGAAAATCGAGTGAGAAACTCACACAACAGCTCCTATGACCATCGGAAGCGATAGGAATCCTCTCCGCCTGAACAACATCTCGTCCTCCTCCTCGCCGTTCTCTCGATTGGAATCGCAGCATCGACGGGAGTAGAGCAGTGCCCTCCGGGCTCCAGTCCAAGAGGCCGAGAGAGGCCCAGCTCCTCTACCCTCTCTTAACATGGGCTTCCGCCTGGTTATATAGATTTCGGACCGTTTCTGTTTCTGTAGAAAAACAAAAAATCAATATATTAATAATCTTTTTCTAATATCTTCGATTACCAGGGCTGAAGAACTCTTAAAGGTACAATTTAACTTAACTTATCCGACAGTATAAGTAATTCATTTAACATGATCTAAGGTTTAGGCCCTATTTGGATTAGATCTTTCATTAAAAAAAAATCTTAGCATGCACTGCCCCGCTCTCTCCTTTCAGAAGAAACACTACTCTCTTTAGTTGACTGTTTCGTTCTTTTAGAGTACTATGGCGTCCAACATTAACTGTCCAAAATAGTCTCATAAGAGTAGTAGTGGAAGTAAAACAAGTTGCATGATTTATAAGAGTTATATAATTTATAAAAGAGATGATTGAGAAAAAGAGAGGCAAGGGCATGAGTGATGCAGGAAGTAAAAGTTGTACAATAACCATGTAAAGAGTGGAGACAATGTGAGAGACAAGGACAACGAAAGTGGTGAGGGTCGTATAAGAAATAATGAGTATTGTGTGATAGATAAGAGAGTAAGGATGATACGAAAAACAAAGACTATGCGAATAACGAGAATTATAAGGAATGATATAATTCATAACTTGCCATGGATTGGTGAAAAGCACCATAAAATTCATGAGCATGTCATCTGTTTTGTCTTTTGTGGATTGCTATTGCATGTCTCAGACAAGTCAAATATAAGGTTCTGTTTAGTTAAAATTACGATCGTCTTTATTATGCATGAATGCAATTTATGGTGATAATATATACGAAGTAAATAACTTTGCCACAATGGATTGTTATAATAGTCAGAATAATTATCAAGGGTATTTTCGTAAGAAAGATAAGAGAATCTATCTAGATATACAATTTCATGCACCTTATACTATATACCTAATAAACAATGTATAATCTAGCTAATGCTACGATAATTTGAACCATACGATGCCTAAGCTTAAAATGGAAGCTTCACATGCACGATCAAAATATTGACCATGGCTCAAGCCTATCATTCATTTGACTTTTGTTTTTAATAATCCAAAGTTTTTTTTTTTTTTTTTTTTTTTTTATGACAAAAGGTTGATGGAGTCTTTCCTCTCTCGTCGTCGCGACGAAACAAAATACAAATAAAAAAATATATGTTGTACATGACATGAATCTCGTACAATATAATCTACCGTTAACTTGTTAAGCACACAATCCAAATTGTTTATAAGCCTTGGTAAAAAAGTCATATTGACTCCACCAACCATTTTGAGTTAAAATCAACTAACCTTGGATTCAATTTCAGAAAACGTGAATACATGTCGTCCATCGTCAACAAATCAATTTCTTTCTAGAAAATCCGCCTCCAAATATATCCAACATGTACTGGTACTCTTAAATCACAGGAACTTCCATAACATCGCCAGAAGAACTTTTATCTTCACGACAACCAACAGTATTTAAAAATAATAGCAGTGGAAATTTTTTTTTTTTTAGAAGGGAAGAGATTGTTTCGACGTTTCCGTCTCTTTATCATATGCGTGGATGTAATTGATCTCATCGTTGACAATCGGTCAGCTCGAGATGACGTCATGCTCTCGTGAGCATCGCATGCCTCTCCGGCCGGCGATCGACGTCCCTTCCCATGATTCCATCCCGACAGCCACGAGTTCTTCCACATCCAGAACGAACGGCGCGTATTCGATTAGTTTAATTCAATCTGTCCGATCAAGCACGCGGAAATTCGGCTCCCCCCGCCGTCAGATGATCGAGATTAAATTATGTATTTTTAAGGTCGGCGTACAGCGAATACGCAGCCGTCTTCTTCTGATCTACGTCCTCTGCATGCACGCGTCCTTCGCTTACTATTGCACACATGTGTATATATATTTGCATACTATAATCTGAAACTACAGATCAGATGTAATGATATATACACATGTCACATGGTCAATATATATCGGATCTTTGACTCACACACACGCATGTTGTTAATTATTATTATAATATTTCCATCGCTTTCCTGTTTTCTTATTTCAAACCTTTGGAAGATCGTTCATGGATACTTATCGGTCGATCTTGATTTGTATTTATACTTCATCCCCTTCAACAGCCGTTGCCAATCCAACAACAGTTTTCCCATTTCCTCCTCAACTATCCTTTCGTGACTTTTCAAGCAGTATATAATTAATGATCTCCGCGCAACGCAAATCTTTGGTTTCGAACGTTAAGGATATGGACAACCAATCGTAAATAATTTCGTTTGTCTACACCAATGCATTGTCATTAATTGGCATATGATATAGAGATCACAGGGACGAAATACTCCTTCCTATTCCGTGTTGGATCTTCCGTTTTGATCAGTTGCAACAAGCATTGTACCAAACCTATCTATGGTTGAATCCCGGCAAGTTCACCATTACAAACATATCCAAAGTCACAATATTATATATATGTTCATCTATGTATTCGTGTCATCATTTGATATGTTGAATGTGAAATTAAAATTTAAAAATAATTTATTTTATGTGAAGATGCCTTTTTATCTACAAGTACAAGTTTTTTTTTTTTTTTTTTTAAAAAAACGTTTGATTTCTTAATTGAGGTATTGAACTCTAACGATCACCTTTTCACGAATTACATACGCAAGAAGAAAAGAGCACCACCTACTTACATAAACCACCGGTAGTTATCTCTACAACACGTACTTAATTATCCATTCTTTCTACCAACATAGGACACAAACAAGTGAAAGTGTAAGCTTTCTTATTTTTCCACTAATTAATGAACTATTGTAAGCTTCCTCCTAATTACTAGCTTGTGATTCATTAATTATAATCGACTGTAATAACTCAATCGGAGGAGCACTACTTGCAGTTTCCTTGAATCTTAGAAACTAGAAAAGTATTACCATTAGCAAGCTAGAAACTTGCGGTTCATTTAGCCTTCTTCAGATCGGAGGCATGTGCGTACTTAGAGACTCATTTATTTGTATCTTTTTTTTAGGATTGCATGGGTCCACTGTTTGTGGTGCTCATTTCTCTAATGCCCGTCTTTCACGTATCTTAATTAGATAGGAATCTATTGATCCCATTAATTTTTGTTCGTGCGTACGTTGATTTACGTACGTTTATCGCCTTTGCGTAACTTTGTGCCTTTGATCAATATATATTAGTATGCTAATCATGACTGTCGATTTTATCTACATGTGTGTGTACGTAGTTGCATGTTTGTTTCCCAACATTTATATTACGTTAAATTATAAACACTTTATAACTCAAGCTGGCAGCGGCATATGAGTGTGGTAATACTATATATTTAATTAATTTCCTGAGGGGAGGGGAGGGGTCATTAATTTGATGCACGCACAAGCTAGCTTCCATAATTGGATGGTCGCGAGGCTCTTCATCGCCATCTTTTTAATTCTATACGATTTTGAATCTCATGGAATCCAAAAGATGAGATTAATTCTCAAATGATTTTATTAAAAAACGGGAGGACCATTTGACCAACATCATATATAGAGAAAAAGTTGCCGTCGGTCTTGATTGATCTGGTCGGGTCATTTCCCACACACTTAGTGGAAGCTTGCATGCAAGCATTTCCTCTCCGGATGGGTTGTGGCAGATCCATCCATCTCCTTCCATCACTCAGATGGTGCTCCTCCACCCCTAGCTAGCCGATGCACAGGTCTCTGCAATACCATTCCACAACGCAATATGGATCTTTGAATCTTTGACTTGATCGGCTGTTACAGGGAAGACCACTAAAATGGAGCCATCTACGATATACAGGGAAGGCCACTAAAATGGAGCCATCTACGATATACAGGGAAGGCCACTAAAATGGAGCCATCTACAATATATATATATATACAACATTTACAAGTAAAGAAATTTCTCCACCATTAATTCCATAAAAAAGAGAGAAATTGGAGATCGAGAGAGAGCGAGGCCGGCAATTTTTTTTATAAATACTTAACTGGTATCTTTATATATATATGTTTTAGCAAAATTAGAATAAAATGTAAACTTTTTTTAAATCTACATAAAAATCAAGAAGCTTCCTTTCTTTCAGAGGATCATGCATGATCTGGTGGTGGTGTGTACGTAGCTATTCGCTGTATGTCAACCTCTGGTGTGTACATATTTTTCAGCTTCATTGATTTCGGTGCAAACACAATAATTAGTCCACATCGTTGCATGCTCCGCTCAACCACCACCATGCTTTTGCGGTCTCGGGAAACATTGATAGCTTGGTTTTTTTTTTTTTTTCTGGATAACGTAATTATTTACGCCATTCAAATTTCGTACGTTGGAGAAGATGGCAAGTTTCGTAGTTATTTAGCAATACTGCCATGTTGCATACCCACAACTCTCGTTGCATATAGGGAAGGAAATCGGATACGATTTTTTTTGAATAAAAGTGATATAAACAATGCAAAAGATACTATCTTTATCATGCAATTAGTGCATATAATTCTTTTTATAACGGTTGTGTTTTTTAACATATATAATTACATGATTACTGCCACTGGGGAGCGTTTTTGATGGTCGTTTTCGGTGATAATTAAGTGAGAAGAGGTGTATTAATGGTGGTGTATTTGTTCCAAGTTCCAACCGCCAGCTACATATATACATGTATTAGTATTAGTATTAGTGGTGATGGTGGTTTGAATACGTAATACTGATTAATTGACCTTCCATCCACCCCAGCTAGATACATATACAGTAATCATAAAGTGTTTACACCACCCAAACTTGTGGCATGATCAGCAGACATGGTATCGTCTTTTCTTTTCTTTTTTACCTGAACGAGGAGAAGATGTAGATTTTGGTGGTAGAAAACATGTAATCACATAATCTTGGTTAATTTAGTTACTTAAAATTATCTTATCGTTACTTTCACTTATAATGTAATTAGTTAGTCAATATGTATTTAAATTGAACAATAATATATAATACAGTTGAAATGTTTCTTATAAAATCTTAATTTTAAAAGGTATATCAGACTTTTTGATGACGACAATCTTTTTACGTTTATTAAAATTATTGAAGACTGATCTAATGGGTTGGTTAGAAACCTAACCAGATTTTCATTCGTGGGACAGAACCAGCTGAAACGGAAGGTTGGCATGCAAATTAAAGACGCGGTTTTCTGAACCACAGGCTGAAGGGGTGGTACGTACGCCACCTCGATCGCTTGACAATTTACCGACCGAAAAGAATGGAGGAGTTGCTGTTCAAGTTGTATGCACTCAAACGCAACGAAGACCCGAGTCGGTAGAAGCGGTTGGCCGAAGGAGACGTTGATTTTAATATATTGAAAAAAACAAAACAAAACGAGGCGTTGATTTTCGATCTCTTCGGTTTCCGAGCCGCATTTAAAAACAATTGACTTTCGCCATCGATGCATACGGTTTGGAAAATTTGACATTCGGCGGACGACACTTTCTATGGGCAGGAAACAACTACTGAAACGGTGTGATTTTCAACAAAATTTAAAATGCCAATGAACTCGATCGATCCACCTCGACTGACCACCGTCGTCTGTTATATTTTCTTTTTAAATTAGTAGGAAGATGTGGCAAACACAACTCAGCCTTATCATCCAACCGATCGGGGTCTGTGGTATGGCAAAAATATGTATCCTGAGGGAGGATTTTGATTATCTAAACGCTAATGTCCTCGATCTTCTCCTGCTACCGCTCATTTCCAGAACACACACAGCATATGATTATTGGCAAGACAGGGAGAGGACGAAGAAGGGTCAGCACAGCTGTATGGAGGACATTGGCACGTGCAGATGAGGAGACAACGCAACAAGTCCACCACCACAGCAGATCAGTTTTTCAGATAAAATAAAATCCAGAGCGCTGATAAAAAACCACCGATCAGCACTCTCTGGAGACATCTGATTGAGAGGATTAACAAGACCCGTACGTAAGGATGAGACGCATAAATCGTGGAATCGTCGAAATAATAAACAGCTCAGGTGTCTGCGCCGAATCCCTCAAAGAGAGAAACCCAACATAAGGACAACAACCTTGTTTGAGCTAATCACCATTTAGAGATTAATATATAAATATGTATATATGAAACATACGGCTGAGATAACGTAGAACATCCTCTTTCCACCTCAAGATGATGGTAGGATGGAGTAGTACATTTTTAAGAAACATGGAGCTTCTTCTATCTCTCTTCGATTCTCGGAAGACGTCTACCTTCAGTTTTTGGGCTTGTGCTGCGTGTAGATGTAGTCCACATGAGCAGCAAGAGTTCTCCTCGCCAAACACTCGGCCTCGCCAAGTCCGGCGCAGTCGTCGGCCTCCACATCATCAACGTGCAGGTCATCAACGATCTGGAGATCGAAGTAAAAAGAAAACACACGGTTATTAGCAGATCCAGAGACGAAAAACTAGACCAACATCATCAGAAGATCCGAAGAAACCCAGGACCCAGTGGTAGAGGGGCGGGAAGACGGACCTGCTCGGTTTGGGACGTTGGCATGGGCCTGGCTGCTTGTGTCAGGACTAGAGCAGAGAGGACGAGGTACATGAGAGCGGCGGCGGCGGCAGTGGACTTGGACGTCATTCTTCTTTTCCCTCTTCTTCTAGTTTTCTTCCGGTGTGAAAGGAGATTGTTGAAGGGGGAGGATTCAGGATTCCAGGCGTGTTAGGCGTGTTAGAGAAGATGGGAGATGAGAAAGAAGTGAATGTTGGGTGCGACTTAAATAGGCGGAGGATCGAGTACCGGAGCACGAATAAAAAAGGAAATAAGTGGATTTGTTTCGGTCAAAGAAAGAAACCCTACAAAATAGAATTTGAAAGGTCGTGCGCGCAGCCGTCCTAGGCGTGGGGCGTGACTTTTACAACTTGAACCCTGTCGACGAGTACATAACACCGTCGAAGAGCGGTAACGGTGGCCGGAGCCAAATTGCAAATTTTTATATGTTTTTTCGATGAAAGAAGAGGATCGTCATTTTTAAAATCGATTCGAATGGCGTACGTACGTTGTTTTCGTAAGGATTTAAATTTTAATACACATAAAAAATTATTTCTATCTTTCAGGAAAAATAAGAAAATTGTTATTTAGGCAGATCTCTCAATTATTTTTCATATACATAAATAGCATGAAATTAAATAGAATGCATCAAATAGAAAATATACCATGTGGAATTTATTAACGTGTATTCAGTCATTCATTCAGTCGTGTAATTCTTATATTTGCTATTTAATGGATTAGATTTTATGTAAATATCTATATATCATGCATCGATCTATAGTATTATTCGTTTCAATTCTCGGTCATTGTCTAAGATTTTTTTTATTTATCATCAATATATTAGAAATTCTGTTAACTTCTTTTATCGTGTATTTTAAATCCTTATCAAATAATTATTGTTTAACTTTTAAACAAAATTTATACATGTGAAAATGATTCTCGATCGTCATTCATATTTATCCGTAGAAATATATAATTTATTATAGCCAATTGGTTTTACTGTTTATCTTTATACCATTTTGCTATTAATGAGTTTTCGTGAAAGAAGAATATAAAATCAAATATTGCATCACGTACGTGTCCTTGGATATTCTTTAATAAAGTTCTCATATCTTCTATTCGATAAGCATGCTTTAATGTGAATATTATATTTAACAAGTAATGTAAAAATCATATGATATATATTTTTACGGTGGTTTTCGTATTAACTCCAACTCTTTGTTTCACAAATATTAACAGGCCAACTTTCTACTAATGTCCAACAGAACGTCTACTAATTAACTTTTTACAGTCGCTTTATATTTACGAATTTTACTTTGTTGGACGCACTGAATTTATAATTAATAAACACAAGCTCCTTTATTATAATTCTATTTATGTGAATTTTTTATTAGTTTAAATGTATATTTAATGAATATAATATTTATAAATAACTATTTTATTCAAGCAAAAGAACCAGTCGGATCCATATTTTAAAATTTTACTGGTGCCATCACAGATTTAACAAAAAAATGAAATGAACTTTTTCTGTAACAGTAATGATTTTAAGTTTAAAAGTAATTATTTCACATAAATTAATAACATTTAATTAATAGGAGCCTTTTTAGTTGGCATCTGCGCTTAACTCCGTAGGGGTTTCGATTTCTGTGAATATTACTGCATGCTATTTCTAAGAGGTGTTCTTTGATTAAAAGTTATAGAACAACAATTTCATTATCCATTACGGAGTCGTAAGAGTCTTCGTTACCGATGATTCCTTTCGTTACGGTTGCAGGAATCGGATGTTAATATGAAACGCTCTCTTTTCATGTAATATATGTATGGTCTTTGCTACCTTCCAGTAACTCGTGTGACAACAATAAATTTATTTTTGATGACAGTATTTTATGTTCGCTGGGATTTAAGTTTTAATAAAAATCTCGATCATTGCTATTTTTAATCAACCCCGTTTGGTAAAAGCAATTGGTCATACGGAAAAAAGATCGACCTCAGGTTCCTGTAAAAGCATTGCCGTTTCGTAAAGGAAATTGCTTATACATTAACACCACATGAGCGCCGCCTTTGACTAACGAAATATCGACAAGCATGATCATATCAGACAAATTTTTTCCTTTGCGATTTCATTTTCTCCACGAGCTGGAATTCAAGACTCAAGCAGAGAGATTTTTCTTTGACAATCAATTATTTAATCTAAGAATAGTTTTATATTGATTAAAATAAAAATTAAACTTAGATTAATATACGATGAATCTCTTTATTTATGGTCAACTAATTTTAATACAAGTTTTTACATAATATCAAAACAGGTTTATAAACATTTATCCGTAAAAATACTTATAAGCATAAGATATAAGTCCCACTCTTGATCAATTAATTTTGAGATAGAATTTCACAGTATGCTTATCTCAGACAATCTCACTTAAAAGAATTATTTTTCAGGAAAAAAAGAAAATAAATTCATCCTTTTAACTTTAATTAAAGTATTTGTGCATGCAAGAAAATATATAAAAGAAAAATATTTTCCTTTCCAACCAGTCTCTATTAATTTTCAACCATTGATTTTTAAATAAAAAGTCTTAACGAATATAACTCAGATTAATTTGAAAAGTTTAATATATGGTAGATTATGTTATAGATTAATTAAGTGTATAATTATATTTTAATTTAAAAAATAAAAATATATGGTGTACCTCAAGGAAAATTTTCTAAAGACTGTACACCTCTAGAAATTAACACTTTTTCCTCTTTTCATAAAAATATGACTACCCATTCTTTTGAAATATAAATATGGTTAGTAGTGATGCTAAAATGTTAAATTGACTTCCCTCCACTGGCATTTATGGATTTGTATATTCTTCAATTCAACGCGAATATATAAAGTCGTTCCATTATTCAATTAAATCACTTGATGGTGATATTTTATGTAGGGTAGTTTTTCTTGAAAAGCTAAAGTGATTAATGTTGGAATTGGTCAAAAAGATCAAATTACAAATTCAAATTCCGGTGGTTACCGGAATTTAAGGAGGAAGTTGGGGGCGGAGATGGTGGAGTTTGTTAATCCTCCAAATGCTATAAATAGAGGTGAATAACACAAAAATTGGATCACCTGAAATAATCCACCATCGAAGCCCCCAAGTCGCGCAAACCAACAATGGTATCAAAGCCAGGCAGCGTTCGCCAGTCCCGCCGCCCGTGCGCGCACCTCCCGCCGCCCGCGTGCGCTCCTCTACCTGTGCGCACCTCCATAGCCTGCGTGCGCACCTCCGCAGCCCACGTGCACACCCCCCACCGTGCTACCGCATACCCCCACTCGCGCGCACCTCCCGCCGCTCGTGTGCACCCGGATCATCGGTCTTCCGCCCTCGGGCGATTGGGTTAGAGACATTTGATATCTCCCCCTTTTTGATAAAATATTATAATATATTATATTATATTATATTGGATAATATTTGTAATTTGAATTTGAATTTGGAAATTTAAATATTTTTAAAATTTGAAAATTGAAATTTTGAAATTTAAATTTGAAATTTGAATTCAAATAGTTTTTTCGGAATTTTTGAAATTTTAAATTTAATATTTGCATTTTTTGTTCATAAGGTAATTATTTATTGAAATTGGAAAGTAATTTCGATTGTAGATATAAGTATGGCTTCGAAGATGTTTACAACTGAGTTGGAAAGGATGGATAAGTTAAATGGGGTAAATTATGAGATGTGGTATCGTAAAATATATCAAGCATTAGAATATGAAGATATTGAACATGTAATAGGTTCGCATCCTCCGGAAATAAGTGAAAACGCTTCTGAAATGGAAATAAAAAGAGTAAATCAATGGAGGAAAGATGATAAAAAGGCGAAAAATTTAATGTTCATGTTCATGGAAGATTGTCTTGTAAAATGCTATGAAACATATACTAATGCTTATACACTGTGGAATGCTTTGAAAGAAAAATATAATAAAGCAACTGAAATGAACACATAGTTGCTTCTTCAGAAATATAACTCTTGCAGGATGCTAGAGGAACAAAGTGTAGTGGAACATGTAAATAATATGATGGTAATGGCTAAAGACTTAGCTACTGCAGGAACTCCTATACTAGAAAAATTGCAAATAGCAACCATATTGAATAGTTTGCCACACAGTTATGATATGGTTACCACATCTCTTAGGTCTACCCCACTACAATTATCTGAATTGCCAGCTAGGTTGGGTACTGAACAAGAAATAATAGTCATTCGGAGGCAACATGAATTTCATTTGGAAGAAGCCAATGCCATATTTCAAAAGCAGAGATTTGAAAAAGGCAATAAAAGAAGAAATGGACCAAACAAGAACAACTTCAAACAAAATCAAGCACGTGGAAAGAAAGCACGAGGATCTTGCCATGCTTGTGGCCAATTTGGTCATTTTAGGGCATATTGTCCCAACAGGGATGGAAATAAAGGTGGAACCTCGGAGTCGAACATAAAGAACAAAAGAACCTTCATGGGAGTTGTGGAATGCAATAATGTTGTAGTCCCTAGTTCAAACGAATGGTGGGTTGATTCTGGTGCCACAAGGCACATTGCTAAAACGAAAAAGGGACTTGACTCATTTAAAGAGTTGAGTCCTGGACAACAACGCATCTACATGGGAAACAATACTTATTTAGATGTGGAAGGTATTGGCACATATTGTTTGGACTTGGGAGACAACATTATGATATTGAAAGACGTCCTCTATGCACCTCGCATGAGGCGGAATTTAATATCTGTAGGCACTCTTTTGAAGAATAATTTGGAAGTTCGATTTTACAATAAACGTGTATCCATAGGAAAAGATAAAAAGATCTTTGCTATGAGAATTTTTGTACCTGAACATGATTTGTTTAAACTTTCTGTCGTTGCTAATGAAATAAATGAAATAGTTTCTGATTATGTTGAGTGTTGTTTATCTGATATTGATTTGTGTCATTCAAGGTTAGTACATATTAATAAATCTAAAATACAACAATTGATAAAATTGAACATGTTGCCTGAAATTAAAGACATGGAATTAAATAAATGTCAACATTGCTTAGTTGGGAAAATGACTAAGAAATCTTTTGGTAAAGGATATAGATCAGATGAATTATTGGGATTGATTCATTCTGATGTGTGTGGTCCATTAAGTATTAAAACTCATGATGACAAAGAATATTTTGTGACTTTTATAGATGATTTTTCAAGATATGCTTACATTTATCTAATAAGTCATAAAAGTCAAGTATTGACTTGTTTTAAGAAATAGAAGTTGGAAGTAGAAAAATAGCTTGGAAGAAGGATTAAGATGTTAAGGTCAGATAGGGGAGGGGAATATAATTCTAATGAATTTAAATTATTTTGTGAAATGCATGGAATTAAAAGACAAACTACAATGCCTTATACACCACAACAAAATGGTATAGCGGAAAGAAAGAACAGAACTCTTATGAATTCTGTTAGGTGCATGTTTTCACATTCAAGTCTCTCCAAAGTTTTTTGGGGAGATGCATTGATCACAGTAAATTATGTATTAAATAGAATACCCTCCAAGTCTGTACCTGACATACCTTATGAATTATGGACTGGAACTAAGCCCAATTTATATCATTTAAGAAAATGGGGATCTATAGCCCAGGTACTTATTCCTAAACAATTAAGGGATAAGTTAAAATCAAAGACTCTTAAATGTAGGTTTATACGCTATTGTGAAAATTCTTTCGGTTATAGGTTCTATAGTAAAGAAAAGGGAATTATTGAATATAAGGATGCCACTTTCCTAGAAAATCTAAATGAAAAGGAAGAAATAGGAAAGGAACATGATACCATTTGTGGTGAATGATGACTATTTCAATAATATCCTGGAAAATGACCCTAGAGTTGAAGAAGAAAGAAACATTGAAAATATAGATGAACCTATGGAAATTGCTGATGAAAACAATCGTGAACCCATGGAAATCATGGGAGAAATCCAAAATGAGCCTATAAATGAAATTGAAGAGAACAATAGAAATGGAGAAGATAGAGAACCGGATTTACCTATTAGCAACAAAAGGATGAGACATCAGCCAACATGGATGGATGACTACCATTTGTATTCCTGTGAGCTTTCTTGTTTAATGATAGACATGGAGGAGAATCACATGGAACCTGTGACATATAAGGATGTCGTCGAATCTCATGAAAAAGATTTATGGTTGGATGCCATGAATGATGAGATTGATTCCATGAAATGGAATCATGTGTGGGAATTATGTGATCTACCTAAAGGAAGGAAAGCTATAGGGCGCAAGTGGATATTCCGAAAAAAGTTAAAGGTTGATGGGTCTATTGAAAAATATAAGGCTCGTTTAGTTGCTAAAGGTTATACACAGAAACCGGGAATTGACTTTCATGAAACATATTCTCCAGTTGCTAAATTCGCATCAATAAGAATTATATTGGCTATAGTTGCACATTTAGATTTGGAATTACATCAAATGGATGTAAAAACTGCATTTCTAAATGGAGACCTGCAGGAAGAAATCTACATGTCACAACCTGAGGAATTTCAGGTGGAAGGACATGAGGAAAAGGTGTGCAAATTGAAGAAGTCAATATATGGTTTAAAACAAGCATCTAGACAATGGTATCATAAGTTTCATGATATAATTATCAAAATGGGATTTGTTTCAAACAGATTAGATTACTGTGTATATGTCAGGAATAGTGGGAGTAACTTCATTATATTATCCTTGTATGTGGATGACATTTTACTTGCTGGAAATAATGCTGACATGTTGAATGAAACAAAGGAAGAACTTAGTAGAAAATTTGAAATGAAGGACATGGGGGAAGCATTCTATGTTCTTGGAATTCAGATCTTAAGAGATCGAAAATCTAGAACATTGAGTATAAATCAGGAAAGATACCTGCAAATGGTGTTAAAAAGGTTTGGAATGGACAATTGTTCCTCAGCTCCCACACCTTATATTTTAGGGAAAAAGTTAAGTAAGGACCAATGTCTTAGGAAAGGGAAGGAACCTTTAAGAGCACATTATGCCCAAGTGGTTGGAAGTTTGATGTATGCTATGTTGTGTACAAGACCAGACTTGGCATATGCTGTAAGTATTGTGAGTAGGTATCAAAGTAATCCCGAAACAAAACATTGGGAAGCTGTCAAAAGAATTTTGAAATATATAAAAGGAACTTTGCACCATAAATTGACTTATCAAGCAGATGAGCTTGAAGTGCTTGGTTATACAGATGCAGATTTAGGTGATGACAAAGATGATGGGAAGTTTACTTCAAGACATGTATTCATCTTTGGAGGGGCAGCCATATCTTGGGGAAGTAAGAAGCAAGGGTGTGTAGCAAAATACACACAGGAAGCTGAATATGTTGCCTGTAGTGCAGCCGCATCACATGCAATTTGGATCAGAAGATTCATAAATGATTTGAATCTAAACTTAATAAATGGTCCAATAGAAATGTATTGTGATAACCAAGCAGCAATAAATCTTGTATATAGTGGTGCAAATACAACAAAATGACAGCATATAAACATACATTATCACTATACTCGTGATATTGTAGGAAATGGGGAAATAAAATTGAGTTATATCACTACATAAGATATGATAGGTGATCCTTTGACAAAAGGAATACTAGCGGAAAAGTACATTAAGTTTGTAAACTTAATGAGATTAATGAACATTTATATGGATAATGGAAACGGAGAACATTCTCACGAGTAATGGAAAATTGAAATTGTGCTACCTACGAGTAGTGGGAGCGGAATTAAAAAGAATATAGTTGATCTTTGTGACCAAGTAGGAGATGTTAGAATTGGTCAAAAAGACCAAATTAAATCTTTATGTAGGGTAATTTTTCTTGAAAAGCTAAAGCGATTACTACCATCTAAGCCAATCATCCATGGAAGGAAAATGCTAATTAAATCTGTGACGTAAATAATACATCAATGCTTCTCGCATATTCTGAAAATATTATATTTCGTTTCATTTTTAGAATATCTCAAAAGTTGGGAATAACATGTGGAACATGGCACGGCTCAAAGAAATGCATTATCGAAAAGTGGATAAACATTCGAGAGAGATGCATACGTTTACCATGCAATCCTATCACGGATAAATATTTTCCATTTCTGAATAAATATATTGACAAAAAATCCTATGGCAAGCAACAAGTAGGGATTTTAATTAAAAAAATTACAGGCATCGCGTCATCCATGACATCAGTACAAACAAGATTCAACCTTTTTCCATAAATCTTATCCATGATTTCAAGTTCCTTTCCAAGGGTATGACGTCGTTAATTTCTGGAGGTCGATCATATTATCGCCGGCTCAGCGTACGACAATGCAGGTGAAACCTGCCTTCCAACCTCCACCACCAACCAACGAGGAAAAGAAAATTAATAATTAAGAGCGTTATATATATATATATTTAGCAATCAATCAATCAGTACTCTTGACCGTGAAGATCGATACAATGCAACAATAAAATAAAAATATTACACACACACACACATATATATATATATATATACATATACGTACACTTGATGACGTGGTGGCTTTCTTTTATGACACGCACATTTAAAAATATATTTAGCATACTCTTTCTTTTCTATTCTACCATGGATTTACGTGTGTCAAAAATAAAATATCAACAACATTATTTTTAATTAATTTAACTATTGCAACTAGTTAAAAAGATGAGCACAAGATTGGGTAGAATGGCGTGCTTGGCAATCCAAGCATGGGAAAGGCACATCATCCCCGTCACTCTTGATCACTCTCTTCTCTTCAAATTAACTAAAACAGTGCATGCACCATCGCAAATGGATTCACGCGCGTTGATGGGAACAAGTGGAGAAATGTTTTAAGTACCGAAGGAAACTGGAAGAAGACGGATCGATTGCGGCGGGCAGCAGCTGCGGCTGTACAGTTTTCTTCTTTGACTTTGGGAAGGTAGACAAAGGGAGGAGGCCTCTGCTGACTTCCATGCATGCTTGTCGCCAAACACGTCACCGTGGCTGGCCCGCGTACCAGAGCGCGTGCGTCCATCGCGTGGTCTTTGGCGATGAACACGCCTTGGTGTCGATTGCAGTTTATAATAGCGCATGCGAGTTGGAAAGGGGGGGGGGACGGAAGATCAACGACTTGGTAAGCAAAGCAATGGATTCTTTGGATTTTTTTAAAATAACGATAATGATTCCAATGTTTATCAAAACTAATTTTTTTAAAAAATTTAAAAATTACCATCACTCATTGGTCAATTCAATTATTTTAACTGATTGAAAGCTAGGGAGTGTCGATACATTAGATTAGTTCGGGCCCAGGTCCAGTATGTTATCTTCGGCTCAATCTGGGCTGGGGGCCCAGGTCGACTTGAGCCGTTAATGAGTAGGCCTAGACTCGTAAGAAAAGTAGGAAGAAATCGAGACGAGGAAGGGGAAGGGCCCTTGTAGCTTGAGTTGGGCTATTGCTCTTAACGTCTGGGATTTCAAATGTAGCTTGAGTTGTTGTTGTGATAGCAAAGAATACAGGCAGGCCCATTTGACAAGAAGTCTTGTATTTAAATACTAATACTAACACTAGTAGTGACCTGCGTGTGGACGTGGTATCCTTCCCTTTTTATTCTTACAGTTACGGCGTGATCACCACAGTTCTTAATTAAGGTGCGTACCACTCACTAGAACAGAAGGACATGCAAGCACACAGAAAAGCATGGCGTGACCGCATCGGGTGAGGTCTCTTTGGACGGGACATATTGCGATAAATGCTTCAAGAAAACAAATATATATAGTTATCGTGGTATACAGCAGTATAGTTTGGAGCTTTACCTGCACTGCACATGGGCGTTCATTATTGAGCACAGCAAGAAAAGCCATCATTCATACTGTGTCCTTGCCTTTTCCCCAATAATCACATGCAACTACTTGCTACTTGTCCGAGCACACTATTCATCGAACACCAACCCACTTGATCGATGTACATGACAGAGATGGATACATAGTTCTGCCGACCGGCCAGCCTCGTGATCGATCTCATATATATATCTGTCTCATCACACCCCCCCCCCCCCCCCCCCCCCCCCCCCCCTGAAAAAGCACTCAAGGCAATTAATTAAGCCTTCCTTCCCACAGGTACATGATCAGCTTCTTCGCGGTTCCCTGCCCACGTCCATCAGCTGCCGGAGGCTGTCCGGCGACGGGGAGGATGCTCGAAACCGTTGCGAGTCGGGTCGCGAACGGGGTGGCGGACGTCTTCTTCGCATCCATGGAGATGTTCTCCTGCATCAACGTTACCACCCACGACGACGGTTACGTTGAACCATTTATCAATGGCGAAGGGAATGATAAAGGTAGTGAAGATTTTGGTTCCGAATTCTGCGGGAGGAGGAGGAGGAGTAGGAGGAGATGGGTCAAGTGAAAGAAGAACGAGATGTGGTCGCTAGCTAGCTATACATGGCTCGTTGTAGAAATTTTGTTCTGTGCTTAATTTAGTTTGATTTTAGAATGTTCACACCCAATCAATCTATATTTATGTTCTTTCTTCGCTCATACTTGTAACGATTAATAATAAATTCGCGGTTTGAGTAGATGTCTCCGTTTTCTTCCAAATCAAATCCTCCTCTGCTCCACATCTAGCTGATTATTGCCAGCAGCAGAAAGAATTTAATCTTCAACTTCGTTGGAAATGGCCATGAATGGGGTTGTGGGGTCCACAACAAGGAGCGGTGAGGTTAACCGCCAACCTCCTATCTCCCTCCTTCCCGAGTTCCTGCCGACACTGCTCCGCTTGCCACCTCTACCATCATCCCGTGCGCGTGTCCTATTCCCCTCCATCGCCGCGGCGTTATCATAACGCTGAAGAGTATTACCTCTTGCCGGTCCAATCCACCGGCAGCCCTCACTCCATCGATCCCATCCGTTTCGTCTGTAAAAGCTGGCATACGCACCCAGATCTCAAGGGAGTAGCGGCGGCGATTGCAAGGGAATGCTCTTGGAATTTGATGGGCGAGGGAGAAGAGGATGTGGAAGTCGAGATCTCGTCTGGGGATACCCCATCCAGGTGCGTATCCAATTCGGATTCCTTCCTCCCTGTCGCTACTAGTTATTATTATATATGGTTTTTTTTTTTTTTCTATGGGGGAGTGATGATGTCGTTTTGCGTTTCGCGGAACAGGTACGAGTTGTTGAGTATGGTGAGGAAGCACTCCGATTTCCTGAAGGAAGGGATGGTGAACGAGCAGGACGAATCAGACGTCGAGATGGACCAGCGGTTCTGGAACGAGATGCTGGATCTCTACTTTGTGAGGAGTAGGGAGTCCAAGGGAAGGCACGATGATGATCTTGTGTTCTTCGTTAGGAAATTGGTAATTATCGGAAATAAAAAATTTGTGTGATCATGGTTCTGATTTGCGATGTGTTGGTGTCAGTCACTTGTGGTTTGGTGTTCGTTTTCTTTTTCTACAGGGTTTGCACGGGTACGGGTTCAACGACGATATCCAGGATGTACCTCCGTACTTCGTGCGTAGATGGGCTTCCAAGGTAAAAAACAGGATACTCCTCCTTCATTTAAGCTGCTTTAGATCCTTGCACGATGGTTTTGATTTAGGCTGCTAGACATTGATGATGCACAAGCTTGAAATGGAACTTAAAAGTAGCTGTTTGGCTTAAGATGTAAGTGATTGATCAATAATTTGCAATCGTTCTTACTGGATTTGATTATAAATTGGCAGACCATCCTTGAATTTTGTTACTTGAAATTCAACTGCTCCTTTAAGTAATTGTTTAATGAATTATGTAAGATTGACATTTAGGCTTATTTAACCAACTGCAGTAATTCAATTGATCAAGAGTAATGGTACACAGCTCGCATCAGAGTTTAAATCTTGGTGAATGCAAAAGAAAAAACCACTACCATTATCAAAAAAACAATTAGGCTTATCTTTGTGGTTATCAAGATTCCTGTAGCTTGAAGCATTCGAATATACCGTTGCTTTTTGTGAAAATGTATGTTTTGGCTATGAACCTGTCATCTCCATGGCCTCTATTTTCAATTAGATTAGGGAGTTTGTGCCTGCCAGAGTTATGACACTTATTTCTCTCCATATTTTCCAGTTGGAAAAGGTTGTTGGTGAAAGTGTGGTTGAAGTGGATTGGAGGCGTTCATTCTACTTGAACTTGATTGCACACACCACTTTCACAGTAACAGTTGCCATTTGTAGGTATTGAGAAGAATCTTCTTGTATTATCTGAAATGACATGAGCAACATCCTTTCCATGTATTTGTGCTTAACATCAATAGATACTATGTAATATTTTTAGAAGGCTGGGTCTATGTGCCCATGCTCCTCTTTGACTAGTATCATTCATGACTCAATAATCACTTGATTAATTTCATTGACTGTTACATATTCACAGTGCACAATCATTACATAACCACCAAAGTGGAACAGATACTGCAATATCACCCATATACAAGGTTAATCTGAGGATTCCATTTGTTTCTTAACTTTGTTAAACTTAAAGCATATACAATGAGCATTCTTGTTTTTGATTTCCATAGATTGTAAAGACTGTCTTTGCTTCCCCAAACCGTGTTAATTTCCATCTACATTCTAACAAGGTTTGTCTCAAACATCTCCTTGATGCCAGCTAATATGATTCTCTGTTGTTTTCTTTCTCAATGATTTATTTATTTACTTTTTTCCAGGAAGTAGAATCAGTTCATGCCTATCCAAACATCTGTTTTGCAATAGATGATTTTGATGACACTTTTGATGCAGTGGTAAATGATCTGATCCATACTCACAAAAGTTAAATCGAAGTTAATAAAATACTTTTATTGTAAATTTTTAACCACTGGAATAAAATTATTTTTAGTATATGGACTTGAATTCAAATCCAAGTAATTCTGATAGTTTATAGTTTAGAATTTAATGTTGTCATACCTTTGGGTTGGTCTTTTCTGAACTTTTATCTTATTTTTCATTGGGAAATAAAGTTTAAATTTAGGTGGTATTCTTGAAGGTTGAAGTATTAAAATTTCTCAACTTCCAAGACTAATGCAGCAATGCTTGCTTTCCTTAGGTTTTGTCAGAAAAAGATCATTGCTATTGTGTTATACTCAATGCATATAGTGGAGCTGCATTTCCAGAAGACATGGGAACTGGTTGCAATTACCCATCCAAGGAAAGCACAAACATTTCTTCCTCGGTGAACTTGCCGAAGGTATGTTTATTTTCAAAATATTTGGCACTGATGTAGAAACACTTATCATCCTGGTTCTTTTGCATTTTTCACTTGTTTTGAGAGTCGATGATTCTTTGTGCTAGAAATTTTCCACTAGAAGATGCAAGGAACTTTTCTGTTATCTTCATATCTAGGGTTCTACTCTAGAACTAGTTCTGTATTCCAGCTTGTCAATTAGCATCCTCCTGCCATTAAAATTTCTACCGATGTTTTAGAGTTATATACTTGTGTATGCAAACTCTGTACAGTAATCCCTTGTCCTCTCCATTGGTCCACCATCACACACATGTGTAAATTTATATGCAGTAGTCAGTAAACCCTTATAACTTCTCTCAAACGTAAGGTTTGGATAAGAAATAGATAATTCATATTGATGTAAATGGCTTACATTACTGCAGATTACTCTCTTCTCGGGATTTGTAAGTTATCTAATGGTTCATGAAGCCTATGATGGTGAGTTTCACAAGAGTTATATGATAATATTCCTTTTCCTATGTTTGAAGTGAAATGCTAGTTTGTAATGATTGAATGCACACTCTTTATGTATTAACTGAAGTATTCTCTGATATAAAAACATACGGTAGTGCTGACTTAGCTTGATCTAAATACATTTTAAAAGCACATGATAAAAAATGAATTTACATGCTTATAAGTTTTCTTCTTTCATCACAGCTGGAAAATCTAGATTTGGAAGCCTTCTGTCGATTGGCAGCATTCCTCCAAAAACTGACAAAATTTTCATGAAAGGTCCAGGAGGACGTGGAGAAGTTGAAGTAGCAGTTTCTGGTGTTGCGGGTAAGCTAATAATATTTCTTCTAGTCTCATGTATTAATCAGTTAATATTTATTGAAACTCAGAAATTTCATATTTTAAATAGATACTTCAATCATGGATGCAGCAGGATTATGTTTTATTTTGTAACTGAATATTACTTAGAAAAGTCTACTTTTAGTTGGTAATTGGACCTATTTAGGATTTTTTCAAACAAGAACACCATTAGAAAATAACAACTGGGGACGACAACAAGATGTTACGTTCCTTTAAACCATGTATAATGCTGGGTATTCTGATAAACATGAAAAATTTAATTAATACTAGTCCACCATCACGTGCAATGCATGTTTCAATAAATATATGGAAAATTCTGGGGTACCCACACAAAGAAATAATTATCTTTTTGATAATTACAGCTGTTTGGTTTTAGATTTAAATCTTACAAACTATGCATTCGAAGGAATGGTTGAGATTCAAGAATCTTGATACCCAACCAAATTCTACAGTTCCCTCAAGGATATTATAGACTCTCCGTAAATATATATATGTGTGTGTGTGTGTGTGTTATAAGAAAAGTAAAAAATAATAATCTTTTCTATAAAAGTGTAATTTGAACTTAAAATATGTGTTATAGTAATTATTTCCTTGTCTATAAATTTTATTTCACAATTATAAAGTCAAATAACAAGTTTTTTACTTGTTTATGGAAATTCAGAGGCACGTGATAATGGAAAATAATGAATTTTACAGTAGAAGTTCATAGAAAAATGACATCTAAGTATTTTATTTGAATCTTAAATGAGTGGACAAATGTTAATAAGAAGAATATTATGAAAATACTACTAAAATTTTCTATAAATTGATTATCATTTTACATAAAAACATGAAATTTAAAAATTTTAGGAAAGAAGATTTAAAACACGTCCACATTGGATGAAATAATATGCTCTATTTTCAAGTCATATAAATAAATTTAGTCAGAGAACATGGATACATCTGATGTTTCTTCCTCAATCTTAAACACGTAAAGAGTATAAGAATGGATAGACCGATAATGAAATAATATAAATAAATATGACAGTCTACAGGTATATTATATACTTTTACATGACAACATGATATGAATATTAAATAGAAAATCTAGAATTTGTCATGGTATATCAAAGGACATATGATATCTTAGCTTCCGCATATTGTGTACCATTCAATTGTTCTTTAAACCAATGGTATCAGAAGTAAGTAAGAGGCATCATGTCTCTTCCTTCATAAAAAAACTCACAAATAATATTAGTATAGATAAGGTAATATGGTAAAAGAACAAGAGTAAGGCCGAACAATCAATAATTCATGTTTAATGAATCATTATGTCCATCATGCAATGTCAAATCATTGTCTCATGTTTAATGAATCATTATGTCCATCATGCAATGTGAAACTTTAAAATTTACTGATTAGTTGTGCTAAAAAAAAAGTTGCTGCTTAGTCCTGTAAATCATGCCTATGGACTATTGGTTAAAAATGTTATTCTTTCTTTTGACATCGGTTGTTTCACATTGCTAATATCTGGAAGAGCACTGCTAAGTTCCTTCAGAAACAATACACTTCATTTGAAGGTGGATCGTCGAACAGTTTCTAAAAGAAATAGGTATTTGAACATGCTTTGCAAAATGTCATCCGTTTTATGGTGGCATGCTTTTTTACACAATCGATAATTCTGTATAGTTTAGACTCAGGTGGTGAGCACCCACACATATTTATTTGAAAAAGAGCCCAAGAAACAAAAACAGTCAAAATTGGGAAAATTTAGGGAAAACGATCTAGGAACTGGAAAAATCAGGAATAACAGAAATCTGAAAAAAAAGATGAAAAATGGAAAAAGGAAAACAAAAATTTCCTGAAAGGAAAAACCATTATGGAATAGATCCTTTTGGTATGGTATACTTCATGGTAATCACTCATCTGCTGAAGTGTGGTGTGGCTTCCATAATACTTTCTGTCATCTTCTGCTGATAATTTGTTAGAACTTGTTTAAGCACTAACAGGACCAAACCTTTTAGGGAATTATTAAATTCATGAGATTTTTTTTGAAGATTAATTCATGAGATGTTTTGTGTCATTATGAAGCTTGATGAAGCCTTGTTACCTTAGATCAAAGCTGATAATAGTGCTTGTGAAATTATTAAATTTATGCTGTTACATAAAGTTTCCATCGAAATTCATTTTTTAGATTCTTCTGGTATGCTAACAGTGCTTATTGTGATAATAAGATCAAAGCCAGGAAAACTCAGGGCCTCCACTCCAGTTATCAAAAGCAGGGATTGGTACTAGTATAGGGACTATTTTCCGGAAAGCAGCTTATGCTGCATCTGATGCAGCTAAGCATGCTTATGCAACTGCCTACGCAACCGGGAAAGCTGAACTAGATTTATTGCCTCTGAAATGCTGTTTAATTTCTATCACTTTGCCATGGGAGTATCTTGCACATGATTTACTATTCAAGGTATCTATTCTAACTCGCTAAGTCATCCTTGTACATTTTAATTGGTTTCATTGGATCATGAGTCGAAACGGTCAGAGGATCATGATTTCTTTCTTTCCCCATGTCAGTTTAAATGATAAATTTGATTCTTTGTATAATTTCATAGTTTACATTTAATTATCAAGTAATATAATTTGATTATGTAATGTAATTATGGTCAACAAAACTGATCTTATTTCTGCACAAATACCATGGATCTCGTTTTCCAATTAGGATAGCCAATTTTGTCATAAAATGAATTTGCTTATTTTGATCTCTAGCAACAAAGTGGCTATGAGCTATGAAAAATAGTCTGAACAATCTTCAAGGACTTGGTAAACTGAGTCTAAATATGTTCATGTGATGTTTTCAGGCCAGCCCTCCTGTGAATATATAATGCTGCCATAATTGTTTTCTGGTTTCTCGAGTAGTCGAGGAACATGATGCTTGCACGTATCTACAATGGCCGTATGCAGCTGCTTGCCCTATGGTTTGTGCTCATATAGTCATTGTTTTTGATAATAATATTATTTTTTATGGTTTTTAACATTTAAATTTTAAAGAAGATTACGGGTATCAATCCAACGAGCTGAGCTATTGCAGGACTATAGGAGCTATCGTTTGTTTACAAAAAATACCTGTATATTTTTTCGATTCAACACATTTGACTTTCTACACAAAGTCAAATTTTAGGTCATATGTAGGTCCAAAACTTCGAACCCTGACCATCTTAGGGTTTGTTTAAATACAATTTTAGGTCATTTGATTTGGAAAATCTTGGATTCTGTTCACAATTCTATCCAAACTACTTTGACAAGATAGATTTTGAAGTAAAATCAGTCCGTTTTTAATAGCTTTAAAGTCGTTTTTTCACAATATGTAGGATCGAAGTTGCGGTCAATTTTGAAAATTTTTTCGGCCAACGTGAAAGTTCACCTTCTGCGTCTAATGCCATTCCAAAATTGATCGATTTTCATAATAATCCAAACGTAGGATCGTGTACAATATTTTGAAATCTCCAAAATGTACCTTAATTAAATGATGTGTAGAATCAGGATTTTAAAATTGCTTGATGGCCCTCCGACGTGTGTTCAGCAGCTTTAAGACGTCATGTCACGTGTAGGGACATTGTTTTCGTTCTTTTTCTACTACTCTTGAAGAAAAGTGATAATACACAAAATAGTGATGAGTTGCAACAGCATTATGATTTTCAAAATTACCAACAAATGATTGAAGAATGGAATATTTTACACGGCCAACCCATAATAAACTGTCTTATTATAATATAGTTTCCAAATTCTTCCTGCACATTGGAATTCACTCGAAATCCGTTCCTCCTCTTCACTCTTGAACGGTATAAGAGCCCGTGGTTCTCCCCTGATTTCTTTTCGTTGTCGCTTCCTCCTTTCCACTCATGGCTGTTTCGCCCAATGGTCCCAACACTGAGAGCCAAAACTCGGCTAATGTCATTCCATCTCTATTCCAATGGCTGCTCGTATTTTACATCTCCATTTTGAGCATCAAACTCTTGAGAAAGTACCATAACCATGAATGACTACTTTCCCATGCCCAATCATTGGTGGACTCACTTGCTCTCTCTGGTTCTCCCATCCCAGTTGAAGAATTTGTTCTTTTTCTTTGAGAGGGCTTGGGATCCCAGCATGAAATTTAGTTGTTTCTTTAACGACAGGAACAAACTCTTTGACTCTTGAAACTTTTTACATGGCCAACTTTTTTAACCATGACATAAGACTCAACCATTGCGACTGATGTTTCTCTGCCAAGCAACGGAACATTTCTCCTTCCGGACGCTCATCTCGTAGCTCCACCACTGCCTGCAATATTTGCCTCTAACGACGTAAGCTCCTACTCATCATCAAGCTGCAGCTCGTATGGTTTCCGCTACACAGCAAAATACTACTAATTTGATCAATAAGAAATCCACCTAAATAATATTCTAGTTGTTCCTCAAACTCGCAAAAAATCTTATTTCATTACCTGGAAAGAAGTCTCCTTGATAAATCACCACCCCATTACTATCAACAGTCGGGTGGAAACAACCTGACGTAGAATCGTAGATCTCACTTATACGTGAAAGAAATCAAGTATACAACAAATTTTTACAGTACGAAGGGAAATGCAATTCTTCTGCATCGGTAAGAACCATTTATAACAAAACAAATAATGACGAGCATCAGTACAAGTTGGCCACATGCCATCAATAAGAAATCTACTTCTAATCTGAAATACACATCTGCACTTCAATTGTAGCCCTTCTCCTAAATGAGTCAGTTGACAAAACCCAAAAAGTATCAAGAATATATAGGATGCGAACATTTTTCCAAATCCTCCCGATTTTTGGTGATGTCGTAAATAGATGAACTCCAAGATCTCCACTTGAAAACAGGTTAGAAGCATTTCAGTAAACAGATGCCTGAAAAATAGCATTCCCGGGAATCCAAGTTCCCGAGTTGTTTTTTCCTTTCTTTACAAATAAATAAACGTCAACCATTGAAGATAATCGACAAAATGATCACCGGTATGCCTGGCCACCAATAACTCATTGTTGTCTGGTACAAGAACAAATTTGTACAACTTAATTAAAGAAAAGATGAAACTCACGACCTCAGGGAACATATGCATTCCCGTCGCAGGCAAAATTACCGCTGAAGTATAAGCTTACTCCACATCAACAGCACGAAAAATAAATGTCGGTATCCTACCATATCCAAGTTATGTTTGTTTTTCTTTCCAGACTTGAGAAAGCTGAAATCTAATGAATTCTATACGTGGGTTGTTTTCAACATTTATGATTTTATTATTAGAAATAATGCCCTGAATCACATGCATGTACCAGCAAGGAATGCATGAAAGCCGGATTCAAACCACAGTCATGCCGCTGCGGATTGCTTGGCATCGTGGCCATCGAGGTTTAGAGCATGCAGAAGCTTTGGCCAAGACTCTGGGATCCCTCCTGGTAAATCAAACTCCATGAGTTTCCCTTCTCTGCGATAAAATTCCTCCACGGGTTGGCTCTGTACAATGAACACTTTCACTTAAAATGGTGAAGAGGCTAGGAAATTATTAAGAAACCTATAGAATCATGATTGTTTTGTACAAGTCAGAAAATGAGCAGAAAAATAAATAGCTATTCTAAAGAGAACCATCTGAAATTATGCATACCAACCTGATTAGCCCACAATCAGATATCAATTATCTGTTAATAAACAGAACTAGAGCTTGATGCTGATCTAACATGGTGTAGTAGTGGGGCTTTCATTTAGTAGGAGACTTTTGTTTCTGTCATAGTGGACGAGCACTATCACTTGATCCTGGTCTAATTTTGCATCCCGACAGACTTTTGCAGAAGTTTTAAGGGGCTTCAGTAATATCTTTTTTCCCTCTCAGAATTAAACTCTATGATAATCTCAAAGACATGCACCCAAGTCTATTTATCAGATACCCATGACTATTGATCATAATTAAGAACCTAGAATGTTGTTTTTAGTGAGTAACAAGATCAACCAAAAAACATATGGTATTGCCCAGTGCTTCACTTCAAGAAAAAAAGTCCAATTGAAAAAAGAGGCACTGCAATCCTAAGTTCTTACAAGAAAGTCATTTATAAAGCGATACCATAAATAAATTCTTAGCAAAATGAACAGAGAAAATGCCACATAGACACATACCATGTCATTGTATATTCGAAGCCGTTCTTTTACGACATCTTCAGTATCATCGGCTCTTGTGATGAGTTTAGATGTACATCCAGTGGGAGGGAGGAGAGGAGCCATGTATATTCCAGGCCTACCATCCTCACTCTTGACATCAATGCAGGCAATATTAAAGTTCTCTCCACATTGGCTACAAATTCTTCTGCCAAGGCACTTTTTAACTATTACATCCTCTCTAAGCTTTAAATTGATCACCAAATCTATGTCCACGACTGCATCAAGTATTTCCTAAAATTTAAAAAAATAATAAGAAAGGAAAAGAAGAATGCCCAAGAACAACAGGGTTCAAAATTGTGGAAAAGCCTGCATCATGTGTACATGGAATTGTGGAGTATTTCTGTTGGAAAAACTGAAAATAGTATATATTCTCATACTCTATTTGGTTACATAATAAAGATGTCAAGTGGTATCGGTTGGACATGAAGAAAGATCTAAAATCATTTCAGTCAGAATAAATATCACCCAAATCAGAATGATGAAAACAGAGATCGTATTTCAATTGATAGAATGCTGAAAACATTTATATCCAAATAGTTGCATGAACACATATGAGATGGAATTTCCTATTGAGTTAATTAAGATTAATGTGAGATTAATAAGATAGTGTATTAATTACTTTCTCACCTCACAAGTTGCAGGTTGTTTTGAGTTATTATAAATATTTACTAATAGAATTCAAGTACTTATAGGATATATTGATATTATAAAAGATACGTATAAAAGAATAATTACTAGTGTTAAAAATATAGGAAGAGAAATTAAACAATTTCTAATAGATATAGGTTTACACCAAAGGCCCATTTTAAACCCATATCAGTTTGGATGAAATAACTAAAAAAATTCAAGGAGAAATACATTAATGTATGTTATTTGTTGAAAAGATAATTTTAGTTGACAAAAGCAAAGTAAAAATTAGTTCTATATTAGAATTATGGTGAGATACTTCAGAATTCAAAGGATTTTCATTCAGCTAGAAATTGAATATATAGAGTGTAGGTTTAACAAAAATAGGAATAATGATAAAAGTATAAATCAGATGACCATGAAATCCATAAAATAGATAGAGATTATAATAGATAGCAAGAGTGAAATCATAGAAGAGGTTATTCATAAAATTATAGTAGGGTGAATAAAGTAGAGAAATGCTTTTGAAGTATTAGGTGATAGGAGGATACCTTTAAAATTAAAATTAAAATCTAAAAAACCACTATTTGTTGACTATACTTTGACTTAGAATGTTAGATTGTAAAACATGCTCATATACAAAAAGTTAATATTGTAGAAATGCAAATGCTTAAATGGATAAGTGATATTACTATAAGAGATAAGTTAAAAAATGATTTTATCAGGAATAGAGTAAGAATTACACCAGTTGAAGATAAGATAAAAGAAAAATTGACTTAGGTGGTTGATTACATCCCTAGGAGGGTCAAAGGATGTATTTATCAGGAGAGGAAAATTAATTAGTGAAAAAAAATTACAAAAATAAAGGATAACCTAAAACTACATGATCAGGAATTATGATAGTTCAAGAAAGAGGATCACACAGAAAAATTGTATTCAAGATTGGGGCAACATACAGGATACATAGGACAACCAAAGACTAATGGATCTAAACAATACTCCCCCTTAAGCTGAACAATATATGTTTGATAAATTTAGCTTGTTACAAAGATGCTTAAAAACCCTAGTTCCTAAGCATTTTGTAAGAATATCGGCCAACTGATTCTTGAACCAGGTGAAAGGAGTAGAAATGACACCTTTAAGAATATTGTCTCTGACAAAATGACAATCAACTTCTATATACTTGGTTTGTTCATGGAAGGTTGGATTGCTTGTAATGTAAATGATGGTTTGATGGTCACAATACATAGGCATAAGTTCAAAAATATCAACTCCAAGTTCATGTAGCAAAACCTTCAACCAAATAATCTCAGATGTGGCTTGAGACATGTTTTTATATTCCACTTTAGCACCAACCTTAGAAACAACATTTTGTTTCTTACTACACCAAGTAACTAGATTGCCTCTAAGATAGGTCAAATAACTAGAAGTAGATTTCCTATTAACCCTTTCACCAGCATATCCCACATCAAAGTATCATTCAATTCTTAAGTGCCCATTTTTTCATAAAGAAGTCCCTTCCTTGAAGTCTTCTTGATGTAAAATAATACAGAAGTAATACCCTGCCAATGAACCTCTCTTGGAGCATATATAAATTAATTGAGAAGATTCACAATAAAGGTAATGTCAAGCCTTGTAACAGTTAGATAGATAAACTTTCCAATCAACTATCTTCCAAGATTTTCAAATAGAAGTGAATTCTCATCATGAAAAGAATGATTTTGCTCAACAGAAGTACTCTTGGGTTGACAACTTTCAAAACCTGTTTCTTTCAACAAATCCAAAACATACTTCCCTTATGATAGAAACAGTCGACCCTTGGAGTAGGTAAGCTTGATGTCCAAGAAGTACCTTGGTTTCCCCATGTCCTTAGTGGTAAAATGTTTGTTCAAAAGTACTTTGTCTCCTTAATGCCTTGTACATCGTCGCTAATTAATAACATGTCATCCACATAGACTACAAGGAGAACAACACCCTTAGAAGTCTCCTTGATGAAAATAGAACAATCAACCTAACAATTATCAAAGTCACCACCCTACATGACATTACAAAACTTCTCAAACCAAGCCTTGGGGCTCTACTTGAGACCATAAATAACTTTGTGAAAAAGGCAAACCTAAGAAGTGTCCCCTTAAGTAACATAATTTGGAGGTTGCACTATGTAGAGTCTCATCAAAATTGCCATATAAAAATACATTTTTGACATCAAGTTGAACTAGATGCCAAGATTGATTGACGACCATAGAAAGTAGCACTCGAATGGAATTAAAACAAGCAACTGGAGAGAAAGTCTCAAAATAATCCACTTCATATTTCTGGGAAAAACCATGAGCCACCAAATGAGCTTTATACCTAGTAATACTACCATCAAGATGACACTTAATAGTGTAAATCCATTGACAAGAGACTACATTGGTCACTTCAGGGCAAGAAATCAAATCTCAAGTGTTACAAGAGCGTAGAGCGGCAATTTCCTCATCCATGGCATTCTTCCAAGAAGAAGTTTGAAGAGCATCTAGATGACTTGAAGGTAAGGACTCCAAGGAAATGACTAAGGCAAAGTGTTGGAAGGTGGGATCAAGGTAAGCATAGGATACAACATAAACATAGGATAAAAGGTGTTGTATACAAGACCAGATACCTTAATGCAATGGGAAGGTCATTTGAGGATGAGAGATTGGTGGAGGATGTAACAAACTCGCTATCAGGAGTGGAAGATTGATCAGAAAGCATAGCTAGAGTGTGAGGTCAGTAATGATATACTTGTAAAGGTGGTGGTGGCTGAGTGTTGATGTCTTACATGGGAGCATTGACAGAAGATGTGGTATTAGAGTCTTGATCACAAATCACTTCAATAGGGCAAGGAAGAGGAAAAAAAGATTGATATCTTGAAGATGGAGAGAGGGATCCCTTATTGTTTGAAAAGAATGATTGAGACTCAAAGAATGTGACCTCCTTAGAAGTGAAGTATCAATGTGTAGGAAAATGATAAAGGTGATACTCCTTTTAAGTACGGGAGTATCTGATAAAAACACATTTAATAGCCTGAATAGAAAGTTTGTTAAGACCAAGAGAGAGATCTTGAACAAAAACAACACATCCAAAAACCTTAGGAGCAATAAGAAAAAGTTCTTCAAAGTAAAGATAATGAAGAGGAACAACATCACCTAGAGGGATAAAGGATATACAATTGATCAAGTAAACAACGTTAAGAATGACATCAAACCAAAGATGTTTGAGAATACGCATCTGCAACATGAGTGTACAAAAACATCAAGAATATGACAATATTTACACTTGACCACTCTATTTTGTTGAGATGTGTAAGAACAAGTGGTCTGATGGATAACACTAAGAGAGGAGCAAATATCTTGGAAATCAACTTGTATAAATTCAAGAGCATTATCAATCTACATAATTTTTGGACAAATAGAAAATTTAACTTTTAATTCAACAAGAAAATGTTTGAAAACATCAAGAACATTGTGACGATCTTTTAATAAATAAACCCATGATATATGCAAATAATCATCAACAAAGATTACATAATACCTGTGACTAGAAATAAAAATAACTCGACTAAGACTCCAAATGTCATAGTAGACAAGATGGACAGATGATGCAAGACGTAATTGCTTAAAGAAGGCATGAGTGTGTTTCTCAAGTTAACAAGACTCATAATTAAACAAGGAGATGAAAACCTAAGGAAGAACTTGATGAAGTTTTGCTCAAAATAGATAACCAAGCCAATAGTGCCACAACTCTAGCAAATCTGTGCTCAACACACAAGCAACTAGACCATGAGATATATGATCACAAACTAATAAAAATGTTCTAGAGGATTGAGGTCTATACCTCAAACCAATCCTCTACCCTATCTACAAGTCCTGAAAGACACAATGAAAAGGAAAAAATGTAATTAAGCATTACAATTGGACAGTAATAATGCTGATAGATAAAAGATTTAAGGAAAAATCAAGAACGTAAAGAACATCATTCAATCTTATCTAAGAGGAGGTTTGGACTTTCTCTTGACTAGACATAGAGCATAAATGATCATCAACTATAGTAATAGAGACTTTGTCATGAATAATGGTTAAACGGTCAAACAAGGTGGATGTACTTGAAATGTGAGGGAACGCCCTAGAGTCTATTATCCAAGAGTCATTACTAAATGCAACCAAGGTTATACCTAGAAGAGAGGAAGGCGCTTGGGCACTCATGTCAGTGAGATTTAACCCTTGTGATTGAAGAAGCTGGTTATAATTTACTTATGGAATAGTGATAGCAGGTCTAGATGAAACACTAGGGTTCTCCAAACTAACATGGGCCTATTGTGATTTTAAATGAGGAAATTTATCCCAACATTTTTTTAATTGATATCTAAATTTTTCACATCATTGACATTTTGGATGTTAACGATCACCACACCCTCCACTACCATAACCACAATCATGACCATCAAAAACCACAAGAGCAAATTGATCAGTAATTGCTGTCACTAACATCGAAGAAGTTGACGTAGAAACGCATATTACTTTAACAAAAGTTTCAACTAAATAAGGCATTGTGTCTACCCTTAATACATGTCCATGAATCTGAGAGGGAACATCAAGATTGATGCTAGCCAAATAGAGAACTATAGCAAGTTCCTCTCGATACTACTAAAAAATAATGATGTCAGAAGTTGGAAGTTGATAAATGTTTAATTCATTTATTAAGCCTCTAAACAAACTATAGTGTTCTTAATGAGACTTATCTCCTTGTCTAATTTTGAATACGTCCTCATACACTTGAAAAACTTTAGAGATGTTCTTATCATGCCTATATGTTTGACGCAAGTTGTCAAAAATTTCCTTGGCAGTTTTCATCATAGAGACCCTACAAGTCACATATGACTCCATATTGGCCAACATCCATAAACTAATGACAACATCATTAGCATACCAATCTTTATATCTAGTATCTTTAATATCAGGTGGAGGTAGAAGAAGGTGACTTTCCTGATGGTGAGCAACAGCAATCTGCTCAAAGCTTTGAGCCCAAAGTTAATAATTTAGGTCATTTAATTTTTCTGAAATGCTTGAGAAGCTCTTAATGAGCAAATCTCCACCACGGTGTCTTAAAGAAGCCATAATAGCTACGAATAGTGGCCTCCACTCAATTTTTTTTTATGAGAAACATAAAGGATGCGACCAAAGAAGAAAGGATGTGGTAGGTAAGTTAGCCGATTGCAAGCACCTTGATAATCAACCTCTAGCCCTTATCATAACGTCCAAAGATGTCATAAATAAAGAGGAATAATCGAGTTCTTGAGTATCAGAAGAAGAAGAAGAGAACGGAACCCATCAAGTGCATAATAGCAAAAACCACGAGGTCTTGACAGCGGAACCAGTAGAACAAAAGACTTCACTAGTGAGCCATACTTCAGATAGATGAAGACAACTTGCAACTCCAATCAGGTGGAGCACAAAGGGGTGGATAAAGAATGGAGTTTTCGTTCTTTGACTGAAGACAAGCAACGACAATGACACAAGCAGTGGCTTGAGAAAATAGTCGAGGAGAAAGAGAGAGAGATAAAGAGTTGTCGGAGAGGAAGAATGGGGTGGACATGAAGGACCTCCGACTTGAACTTAGCTTCGATACCAAGTTCAAGAAAGAGAAATCACATAGAAAAATTGTATTCAAGATTAAGGCAACATATAGGATACATAGGACAACCAAGGACTATATGGATATCCATTTATTAACTAAATGGATCCAAACATAACAAAATATAATACAACAATGATAAGATTTATATTTATGTAATTTAACTAAAGATTTGATCATAGATAGAAATACATAAAAGAAAAAGATTTGTGTGGTCGACTCAATGTAGTGGGATTATGATTTGAATTGTTATTGTTGTTAGATAACATATGCATAAAAAATGATATCCAAATGGGCATCTAGGTGTTGCTTAGGCATCCAAGAGCCTAATGTACCTTGGCATACAACTCACGTGCCTTAAAGAGTATGTTAAATGCCTAGAACTCTTACAACACCTAGTTACATAGGTGACCTAAGTACATGCCTCTATAACTATGATTGTGCAAGCATTTGGCCTAACCTTACAAGTTTCTCCTTGAGATCATCTATGTTGTCTTGTATACAAAAATAACCAAGCTAGAAAAGAAAGAGCAATGATCAAGAGAGAATCAACTAAATAGAGAGATAAGAAGGAAATTCAAGAAAAGATGTAATAAAATGCTAAAAAAAACATTGAAGAAAATTCAGGCCCTAAGGCAGTGTTGATAGACAGACCAGTTGGAGGACTACTAAAAATTTTTAGCGGCACTTGAACTTCATGAGAAAATAAATACTTGCAACTACAGTTTATTATGTTTTGGGGAAAAATATAAAACAAACAAAAATGGAGAAATCTCCTTCGCACAGTGATACTTGCAGAAAAAACATAGAAGTTGAAAGGGTGGCATTAGGATTCTTAATTATTTCCTAGTAAATCCTAATCAGCAAGCAAAAATAGGACTTTTTTTGTAAATGCTCATAGGAAAAGTTTGTCGCACTGGTTAGACAATATAGAAATGTTCATGTTTGCCACCATTGTTTAAAGATGACAAACAACTTTTAATGAACATGAAAAGCAGCACGGGGTTAACGCATATATCAAGTGTTGAGTGTAATTCAGTATTAAATACACCAATTAATTCTATTCAAAGTGCCTAGGGATGTAAGTAAATTAGGAAATAAATGAGTCTCAAGCTCTTACATAACCTATACGATAATTTCCTCACCGCTTGTCTAATCGTCCGTGGAAAACCATCGAGGATGAATCCCGATTCCCCTTTTGCTTGACCAGCCTCAAGTCGTTTGGATAACAGATGGACTATAATTTCGTCTGAAACCAACTTTCCTTGGTTCACGATTCCCTTGAGCTAGATCAAACAAACAATGGGATAGTAATCAAAATTGGAATGCAAACAACAGCTTCTGATTTTCCCAAAAAGAGCCAACGATATTATAGATGCAACACTGGACCCTTAAAATGAACCATACCAACTACAGGACGAAAAACCGTTAAGATAAGAAAAAGAAAGTTTTCCAAGTGTAGCTACAAAAACACAAAAAAGAGCAGTTTCAACATGCTTCAGGTTCTCAACCATAAAGTATTCGAATAAAAGTGACAGGTCACAATCAACTGAAAATAAATCAATAGCAAATACAAGAAGGTTAATTTTTTCGTAGCATGGGGTGGCTACATGAGAAAAGGAGGAGAGATTCCAAGACAAAATCAACACGACCAATAAAAAAATGACACAACAGAAACGCACAGAGGCAAACATGAAAAGGATTAATTCCTTTCATGGCAAGCAAGAACCAATCCACAAACCTTCTCAGCCGTAGGACCGGAGGAGTTGAGCTCCTCCCTCACGAGATCCCCGGTAGCAATATGCGGAACCCCGAGAAGCTGCGAGAGCCGACCGCCATATGTCCCCTTGCCCACACCCGGGCACCCGAGGAACACCCACTGCACGTTCCTCTCCTTCACATCCTTCCTCCGCGAAGCCACCGGACCACCAATGCTCCTCGAAAGAACAGAGGAAGACCGCACACGGCGGTCCACCTCCAACGGCAGAGACGAGAACCGGCACCTATCCAACAGGGAGGACGCCGTGGTCGATCTCAGAAGGCGATGAATGCCCGCCATGGGAGGCGAGAACAGGGGATTCGATTGCGTGAAGGAACGCGGTGGAAGACAAAGATGCGGATACGATTGGTCGGATTGGAAAAACCTCAATCATCTCTTCACCTTAAATTCGAAATTCTTAGAAATCAGAATTTAAAAAACGTGAAAAAATCTTAATTTTACAAAAAAAATGTATAAATTTATTTTAGACGCCCAAGGATTAAAACATTATCGAAGAAGCAAGCAGTTTAAATAAATCCACTGAATCAGTTTTAATATCTATCTATTATTTCATTTGATTATGCATTTTATCGAGAGAAATTGACGGCCCAATGCAAATTATTAAGTCCCTTTCACGTGGATCATCCAATGTCAAACCCATCGATCATCACTGTCGGTGTCACAAAATTAAGCACGTGTTCTTGAAGCCCAAGGCCCAGCCCAAGCCCAAATTCCTTCATTTGTCTTTTTTGGCAAAATGGAAACCCGTTGCTGGGACGGCGTCGGATACCGCTCTCTTCCTTCCACTTCCTCCGACGGACGTTTTGGGATCATTCACAACCGCCATGTTGCTCCAAAGCCAAGTTCTGCCGCGACCAATGGAGGCGAGGACTACCACCACCACTAGAATCTACTCCCGTTCTCCATTCTTCTCGATTCCTCGTCAGAATCAAAGCCCCCCATCCTTCTCCAAGGCCAACAAAGCCTCCTATTCGTTCCGTTCCAGGAGGAAGACTCCGAATCTCACCCTCACCACTGCCATCGTCACCGACGGTGGAACGAGTCCTTCATCATCTTCTGCACGGTCTCCTGCCACGGTTGGTGCTGATGGCACCGTGTCTGTGGGAGACGAGGGTGCGCGCTGGAACGGGCCATTCGGCTGGACGTGTTGGAGACGGGTGCGTTTTCCTCGCAGGTGAGGTAGTGGAGGTGAGTGAGGATTTCGCTTAGTGGTTTTACCTTACCTTCTGAGTTATATTGTGGTCGAAGTTTGTAAATATGATTATGTGATAGTTCGGAGTTTGGTGAATCAGTGTTTGTGAATCGTGACCTATCTGAAGAAATATGGTTCCTTTTTTGGCGTATCAATGCTTGTGAATTGTGGTGTACAAATTTTTAAGTTACAAAACACATTTACTAGATGACCGTCCCACTATTTTGGAAGGTTCACCTTTTATTATATCATGATTAACTAGTGTAAAGTGCTCCAACTATCGCATTTATTGGGTCTGGGACCCTTTTGGAATTGTCTTCCAACAAACAAACAAAAAAAACATCAAGTCTTAAGAGTTTATATTCTAGTTTTGTCTTAGTTTTATGCCTTGTGAACGATGTAAGAAATGGAAAACCAACACTATATGGATTGCTCATTAAAACTTTTTTTTAAAAAAAAATTGGTTTTCATGTTACAGACTCAAAAAGTAAAATCCAAAAAATAAAAAATCCTTTTAAATGGAAAGAAGGAATAGGAGAAACGGCTGCTTTTCATCAAAATCAGGAAAAATGGTTATTTAAATTGAAAATTGGCCATTTTTAAAAATGGTTTTCCCTTTTTTCATAAAAATAAACAACTTGGAATAAAAAACATTTAAATGATGTTTAAATGGATTTTTTCTATTTTTTTTACAATAATTCTTATGAAGTGTGAAGGTTTAACATATCTATTAGGAAATTAGTGTTCATATTACAGTGAACTCTATAGACGGAAATGTTTGTCCAAACATTTTCCATGACCAATCTTATTTTAACATTCTATTAGCCAAAGAGCTGAACGTGTTTAAACATATGCTTTTATGTCATTCCTTGGTTGCAAAAATGGTATGAAACATAATTAAGCAGTAAGTATTGAATGTGGAGAATGGACATTGGTTCAATAATAATTTTTTTGCATGTAAGGGTGTCCTTCCCTATCTAATAAATCCATGTGGTATATTGTATATTGTTATTTAATTTACATATTTTTCATTTCCAATAAGTTACGATATTTATCTGTCATTGACATGCTTTCTATGATTCTATGAAAGATATTATGCAGAAAATTTATCAGTCATGGAATAGTATGAATAAAATTAGGCTTATCACATTTACCTTAACCTTGAAGCCCAACTCAAATTGGCCACCTAAAACGAATTTAACTTGAGCTGAACTTGCATTCTTAAAGAAGAATGACAAATAGAACCTCAAGTTAACCCCAAAAAATGGCAACCCAATGATGTTGTGATGACACATGACAGTTGAGCTCACGTGATTTTTGAGTGTCATTTTTGTATCATGTTGTTGTCATTGATGTAGGTGTCAATTATTGGGTCTGTCTACTAAGTTCCTTTCTTAAAGGTTTGAGCTTGATTTTCATGTTTGATCTTGTTAAAACATAAAACACTATTGGATAGATTAGGTTTTTTATTTTTTAAAAAAATTTGGTAGAATTATATCATTTTTATGTTACTTATTTTTCTTTGAACCGAGGCCATTCCATCAAGTTTATCACCATAAACAACAAACCACTAGTCCAATTTTGATAGTATTGCACACAAAAATTATTTATCAGCATCAAGAGAAGGATATTGGCTAAATGGATTCAATCAACCTCTTTATCATCATAAGCTGACCTAACCCAACTTCTTCCTAAATGGTTTGGGTTTAGGCTTCACATTGTAGACCTACTAAGTAAGCAGGTTGGGGCTAACCTGACTTATTTATAAATGAGTCAGTTTAACTTTCTAGACTTGTTCATTGAACCTCTTTATAAATGAGTCATGCTAAAGACAGTTAATATGACCCAATCCAACCCATTTGAGAGGCCTACCTAGAAATTAGAATTATATTCACCATGACCAACCATAACTATTCATCTTCTAGACTCGTGTTAGTAAACAGGTCGTTTTAACTTTTTATACTCATTCACTAAATGTTGGAAGTTTAACCCAAACTATTTATAAATTGATTATGCTTAAACAGGTCAGATATGACCTAGTACAACTCATTTGACAAGCCTGCATAAAATATAAGAAGTATATTCATTATTACTGACCATAACCGGTCATATTCTAGGCTTGCATTGCTGTATATGTGGTTTTGTGAATAAGTTCATTTTTTATTCAACCTTTGAAAATTTTCCAGTGTGATGTACAAATAACGAACATGAGGAGTTGAATTCGTGCACTCCAGTTGTACATATAGCTAAAAAATGTTTAAGTTACATGGAGTGAATAATTGAATCTTCTCCCGGGAAGTTCTGGGCTGGATGCCAAGACCCTTTCCAGACTGATAATAGAACTGGGTGTTGGTTCCTACATTATATATGAGTCATTTTGAAATGACATAAAATTAACCTTTATTACTATGATTCGTGACAATACTAGCTTCACATTTATACCATTTACCTGCAAGTGGTAATTTCAAAATCACCGTCCAAAACTACCTATAATCAACATTATACAGTGTGAGCATTAGTTTCTAAATAATTTAATGTTAAGTGTACAACGTTTTGGGTTGTGAATCTGTTTCTAAGTGTGATCAGCACTCAATGAAATATCTACAATGTAAGAGAATTTGACACCTCACTTTTGATGCGTTGATGATCTCTCTTTACTCAAGGGATTTATATGAGCTCATATATGGTTGGTACATTGAAATCTTAGGTACATTGGAGATAAATCTATATATTCATTTTAAAAATGTAAGTACTTCTATATTTTACACAGCAGACAATCACAAACACTCATCTGCAGAAATGTCTGATTTGCTTTTAAAATTTTAATGGGCACTGATGCTAGGGCATATTCCACCATCTTGCTTTGTCTTCGTTACCATGGAGAGTACTACAGTTTCACTGATAGGATGACGTGCTCTGTTCAACGCACTTGTCCCCTTTTGAACAAACCAAGAAAAATGATGTATGCAAGCACGAAAGTCTGAACCTTTTGAGGTATGAAACTTTGGATTACGTTGCTTCCTTCTTAGTGGGTTTCTCCATCTGAAAATTGAATAGCATAACTAATTATGTTCTTATTATGATTGTCTTTGAATTTGTTCTTTTTTCATGCGGTTAATTATTCAAACCGCTATTTTGAAACATTTTGGCAGCTGCCTATAGCCTAGGATATCGATCTCAGATAGGGCTGCACAGAAAAACCTCTAAATTAATAAATCAAATCGCATTAAACCACTTTTGTCAATTTGGTTCGATTTTGTTAATTTAAATGGTTTAGTTCAATTTGATATTTCTTCAAACTGATAATATGATTTGATTTTGGTTTGAGGAATGGTCTGACTGAACTAAACTTATATGTATATAGTCTGACTGAATTTACATGGAGCACCTCCATTCCTCACAATTTTCTCATTAATGTAAATTATTTCATTTATTTTGTATTGGAGAAACAAAAAATTGGTCACTGATATTCTTCGATCAGACAGTCTTTGTTTTGGACATAGTTCTATTCTTAGCATTCTAACGTTGTTGCTGATCAGGATCTAGTAGTGGCTTTACTTTATTTATCTACTCAACTACTAGATACTCTGTACCATAACTTCTTTCTCTTTTGATCCCATGAGATCTGGAATCTCACAACGATTTCTTGATGCTTTGAAATCTGAATGTCTAATATAGATATGTTAATCATTGGTATTTTTCCCTTGGCTTGTATATTCCGTAAGCTAACACATTGATCCTAATAACACTAGAGGCACAATGAATATCTTGCTTCTTTTTGTGAATCCAGTCTATTGTATGCTTACTGCAGTTGCTTACGTTATTAATTCGAAGGTGGTAAATGGATTTACTCGACACATGCAACTGCTGACAGCTGAGTGTCCGGTTTTCCTTTTTTTTGTTCTGTTAAACACTAGTAAAGGTATGTGATCATCTTCGTAGTTAATGACGTGTTTCCTTTTAATATGTTGGCATCTAAGGCTTGCATAAATAGTCAGTCATATTGAGTGAGTACCTGGATTTCTTTCCCAATGAGTGAAGCCTACCTACTTCCAAAACAATAAAAAAGAACTTCGAAATCATGAAATGTTTCCTAAACTTTCATTTTAAGGAAACATAGTGATCAGATTACATGACTAGAAAGACGAAGATATAGTTTGTTAAAGAAAATTTTGAAGATAAAGAGAGATGAAGGAAACCTATGAAATATCGTTATCAAATTATGTGCTTATGGTGTGATGCCCACACTTACGAGGAAGAATGGCAAATAAGAGCCAAAACTTGACCGGTTCTCATGCCTCTTTTGGACAAACGGTGGTCTCTATGCTGTGTGTAACTTGTGGACCCGGGGGGTCTTGAACTGATGGATGTGGTTGCACTTGTGGACAAATTCATCTGTGCAAGGATTTCCATTCATCTAAGAAGATTCGTTGTCTAGCATTGGTACTTTAGGCATTGACCCATATGGTTCTAATTCTAAATGGTAAAATTGATACATATTTACATTTACTTTTTTCTTAAGGGTAGTTCAAATGAATGGTTCGAGCAAGACCATGTGGTCTGCTCCACCAACAATGCCTGCCGCCTCTCACCTGGCAAATAGGTCCGTCCGCAGTCCTTCACGAATGCCTAAATAAGTTTTTTTTTTTTTTTCCAAGGCGAGTTGAACTCTCATTTGAAGGAAGAGGAGAAGATACCGGTTCTCGGGTTGGATGAAGTTACACTCTTCGGAAGCTTCCATTTATTGACCTGCTCAGGAATCTCACCTGGCAAATAGGTCCGCAGTCGTTCTGTGATTGACTCTCCATCTCGCCAGGCATTGCTAATATTTTGGTGGGTTCCACCGGAGATTTGGACTCGCCCTTGTTCTCGGTGGACCCCGGCCTGGGTCAAACATAGAAAGAGTGGATCTTCTTCGGTATTCCGATCACCTTAGGTCTTCGGCCTCATCTAAAAACACAAATTAATTTTGAGTGTTCCATCTCAGGCCTAATGGGTCGATAGGTATATTTAGGGCGTGTTAGTGCATGACGGAAAATTCTAACGGAAAGGAAAAGGAAAATTTGTAACGGAAATGAAAAGGAAAATTCTGAGAGAGGTTTAGTGCAGGATGAAAAATTCTGATGGAAATTCTAACAAAAGTTTATTACAACTAATATTCAAAAAATATAAATACATCTTAATTGAAATATTACAATACAAAATAATATCATCTAGTTCTTCCATCCCACATTGCCATCATCATATCTTCTCGCATCTTATCTGCCATTTCTTTTCTTTGTTCTTGAGTCATTCGAACCTAGGCATTACTTTCTATATGTATCTCTCCCATTGGTTGTATGTCATCAATAATATTTAACTCTTCCAACTCATCTAGCAGGTCCTCAAGTAAATCTTCCTTATCAGTCTTACGAATTTCGTCAGGCACGAGAGAGGGAGAAAAATTTTCTGAATGGGGGCGATCGGAAATTTTCTGACGGTAAAGGAAATTTTTGGATTTTATACAACAGTAAAATCCGACTTTCCTTTCCGTCAAGTGTAATGCACACTAACATTATTCTGACGGAATTCAATAATTTTCCTTTCCATCAGTTGAATTCCGTCAGACACTAACCCCCCCTTAGAATAGTCCACACAACAAGATTCAAGCAGAAAGAGGGAGAGCGAGAGAGCACAGCACCAGCTTTAGGGTACCGTTCGCTCAACTCAAATAAGCATCTCCGTGTACAAACTCAGTCAGCAATGATAATAAACTCTGATCATGCATTAAGTCATCTCTGTCAACTGGAGCAATGGAGAAAGAATTTATGTGACCCAACTAGGTAAGAAGCATGACCAATATTAGCAATGGAGAGAGACTCACCATTCCCAACCTACACACCATCAGACCCATTGTATGGAGAGAGGTGAAGATTTCCCCACTCCAACGTAACGCGATGCTGTGTGGCTCTTGTCATCATCACATTTCTAAGCCACCATCATTGCAAGCTTATCAGTGGTCTGTCGCCAGTTATCGGATAGGATAATTTAAGTAGTTCGAAACAATCTACATCCGGGTAACCAGGTTTGCAATAGATTCGGCATTGGATACAATTCTCGTTTGCTTCAACAATGGTAGATCCAAATTTCATAGGGCCTCCACCGTTAGATTAAGATCTAGAAAAGTTAAATTTCGCCCAAAAATTTTTAGATTGTTTGCCTCTACTACGATAATTCTTAAAGGTAGATCGAGTAGCTATTGTGATGACAATATCAATGGAGTTTTCACCAAGAAGATAGATCCTTTACACAATGTGAAGAGAGTGAAGTTCTTCGATTCGTATTTTATCTGTGCAAGGACAAGATGTGCACCATTGTAATTTTCTTGAAACAATGTGTGGGAGAAGGTGCTATACTCCATTGCATCAGCGGAGGGTTAAGACGCATCTTCAACATTCTTAATGAAGCTTTTGGCCTCAGAAAATAGGTTCATAAAGAGATTGTTGCCACATGTGGTAATGGTTGTCACCGCAGAGGGTGAAGACGACGCCGTCCCGAATATCGAAGCCAAGACAAAGATACTAGATTGGCTTTGAGACCACGAGAGCTCACTTGGATAAGATCAAGAATCAAGAAACAAGGAGAAGACTGTAAAGAGAGAGAAAGCAAAGATATAGGAGAGAGATATAGTATGAGTTGTAGGTCACTATTCCCTTTAACTCAAAAAAACATATTTATTACTGAGCTTAACAAACTCATTTGACGTGGCAATGGTAGTAAACAATAGAGACTTCTAAAGTAGTGTCATGCAGATCCATTGATCGATACGTGGCATGCAATTGTTGGAGGATATTTTCATTGTGGATGATTTCTCTAGCACAAGCCGAATTTGCTTGCACAGCCCATCAATATGGTTAGCTGTGTTGGCATCGATGGGTTTTCATGGCAGTTCAAGTGGAAAGCAATGGTGGTAAGTAATGAGCGATCGATTGCAAACAAAGTGACGCGCAATATCAATATCTTGAGGGGAAAGGAAACAGGGTACGTTAATGTTCAAAAGTGGTTTTTGCGTTAATTATTTAGAATTTTGTCTAACAATCGAGATGGCAGCAGTTATTCTACTAAATATTGGTTTCTAGGTGAATGCGTGGGATTATTCTACTGTTCCTGCCGATTTTTCATTGTTCATGGAAGGAAACAAACGAGGTCATGGACGCATGCTGCAATCCTGCGTTCCGTTTTGAACAACGGTACGTAGTTTATATTTTATGCCTAAATTGCAAAATCGAGAGAAAAAAAAAAAATTTCTGATAGATTTTCAAGATTTTACATTGGAAATATGATTTCAAAATTGCGAAAGAATCAAATTATATGAATTTTGTTTACGTTGAATTATTGGAAGTGTCAGAGATCCGTGACATGAAACGCAACGTTCCATGTCATCAAAATGTCGTTATGGGTTATTTGTCTAAATCGAAGTGCCACTTTGATTTTTAGCTTCACTCCATCGTCGAACTAAATTCTTCCATTGAAATCACATTTTTAAGAATCGCCCTTAAAAAAAAAAAAATCTAATTTAAGATTATACGAGGAACGTAAAATTTATACTTCAAGATAGGTTTGAAAAGAGAACGATGGGTTTTTTTTTTCCTTTTCTTTTTCTTTGCTGGGAATCCGATAAAGGTTACGAAACCGTATGCTAGCCATATAAAACTGGAACGTAAGATTTGACTTGGTTGGAAAACATTCGTCGATCGGTTGGAACTCAAACGCTGAAAATGAGACCATGTGCCGCCCTCCGCGCCGACAGTTCACATCCATCTTTGCCGATGATGCCACGTCAGCACCCTCAGATGACGACAAAATCCAAATTCCAGATTTTGTTCTCGTCTTGTGGTTCAAACGAGAGAGAAGAGAGAGGGGACGAGGGATCACAGTCCCAGCGCCGGAGTTGCCGGACCCAAAATTGTTGCTTCCGATTTGCGAAAAAAGAAAAAATAAATGAAAGTGTTGCTTCCCAATGCAGGGGAAGGCGGAGGGAACCTTTTCCTTTTTCCATAAGAGACATGGAGGAGGGCACGGGATCAAAAAGATGTGGTGGACTGGTGGAGAAGAGAAGTTAGTGAGAACCCACATCAAACAAACTGAATCCACCCACTCGCCATGGAAATGACCAGGGGTGTCATTCCTGCAACCCAATCTGGACTCTCGTCTCATGCATGCACACACACCCATGTCCAGCACCTCCTTTGTGCAAGTGTTCCAAAGAACACTACCGCCCTGCCACTCTGCCACGTACATATTCTATGCCAATCAGAGCAACGACAAGCTCTTCGGTAAAAACTTCACCATGTGGATGTGGCACCCTCCTCGATCGACGCAAGCTTGGTTGGATTCCAAAGCCATGGTTGTGCCACTCGTCATTCTGTAGGACCCTCACCATTCTCCTTGTTCACGTTCTTTAGGATTAGTGGCAAATTGGGTCCTTAAACATTCCATCCTTTTGCATGGTTTCGGGCATGGTAAGGTGAAAGTGAAAGTGGGAAAGCAAATAAAACCCTTTTCAGCCTTGCAGGGGCAAGGAGACCCCTCCACAAAGAGACCTTTTCCATTCAAGGCTCTGTCCTTCCCAGGCTTCTTTAACCACGCAGGAGAAAGTGAGGAGGAGAGGATGGAATGAGAGGAGCAGGAGCACCACCCAATCCAATCCTCTTTTCTGTGCCTTTGAAAAGAACCAGACCACCATCTTCATTTAAGGGTTCAGGACTTCATAGTGGCAAATTTTTGATTACCAAGGCAATGTAGGGTTGTGGGGTGTTGTTCTTTAGGTATGGTTATATTGGGTAATCTATCTTAATGGTCCTTTCCGTCCTCCCGTTACCATCCTTTCCTTTTCCTTGCTTTCAGTCAAACCAACTGCTTTCCCTGTTTGATGGGTAGATCTACTGGGTGCCCCTCTTTAAAGCCATCCTTGCCTTCTCCTCTTTTATTATCACATAATTACCAGGAAAAAAACGACACTAAAACTAGAGACCAAAAGGGTCTAGATAAGGAAATGGCATACCTATCCTCTACAAGGCTAGAAGCGGTGGGGTACTGAATTGTGCATCTAAGGTGATCAGGACATATGACACAACCCTTGGATGTTGACCTCTCATGCATGGCTCTGGTGATTGGGCAAATGGGAATTATGCAGTAATGGACTAAAGCAAGAAAAGAATATGAAACATGGGGGGGGGGGGGGGGGGGGTGGCGGGGGGTTTGGCAGTCGGAAAAAAGAAAAAGGAAAGAAAAGAAATGGTGGGAAGGGGTGATCTTTAATGTACACTTTAAAGAGGGTGGAGGAAAGTGGACTGGAAATGAGCTGAAGCTGGTCTTTGTTTAATTCTCTTCTTTTATTGACCTTTGTGTGTTCTCTTCTACACTGCTTGTCCCTCTCATTCTGTTGCTGTCCAATATCCCTTCCCCTCTCTCCTCTTTTTTCTTTTTTTTTTCCAACACCCTCTCTTTTCTAGCCCCCTGTTCTCTTGTTTAGGATCTTGCTTGGATTTTATTTGGATTTTGTGCTTCCCACGTGAAAGACAAACACCCAGCATTTAATTGCATTACTACGCTGGACAGTGGCTTGATGGCATGGCTCCTCTCCCCCCCTCTCCTCTCTGTCAGAACGGATGAAAATCTTTACCACACAAATTATTAAATAAAACGTGGGCAGCTGGTTTTCCATCTCCCTGAGATCGACTCAATCTTCTTGTTGTTAGGATTATGCTTAGCCGTTGGTATTCAATGGACGTGTACTTACTCCTCGTCCATTGTTTTTAAATTCCTTGTGTTCATCGTTTGCTCCTTTTGCTTTTTCCTGGCTGATGAAAGCAGGTATCATCTTTGGATTCCATGAAGTGGAGGTATCTTGCAGTGGATGCAGACAGCTTTGTTCTGCCAGAGCTATTAGATTTGCAGTAACTAAATAATCCAAGTACAATGGAGATAATCTTTGTTTTTTTTCCAGAAAAATGTAGTAAGTGCTTTGGTACTTCACCAACTATAACCTATTTAGTTGATCAGAGCTGTGTGAACTGATACTTTCCTTCAAGATTCAATCCACACGACTATGTCCTCTTACAATTAGCAAAAAAAACACACACAAAACTTTGGTATTACTTTTCTGGATTCAGGTATTTACGCAACTTTACATCATTCACTGGCATCTACTACTGTCTTCTCGGTGCAACTTACATGCAGGAAGATGCCCCCATGAATTGTCATATCAGCGCTCAGCGGCTTCTGTGGTACATGACTAGCGCCCTCATGTGAGACCACCACACTACACTGGTACTAAAACGCCACTTATTATCCGGGCAACGGGACAAATTAAATTGTCCTTTAGTTGGAGGGTGGGTAAAACATGTTAGATTCTACACACTCTTGCTCCTTTTATTCAACAGTGCAGACTTGATGGTCAAAGGCAGGGCCCCCAGGTTGCTGCTGCCTTTTTTAGCCCCTTTATTAATCCGAGATGCCACATCATTAAGTTCCTGCGCCCATTGTGTCCGTGAAAAGAAACATGCGTAGAATGCGCCAATTTGGGGCTAATCAAGAATGTTGTCCTTGGAATGTAGGTGGCCTGGCTTACAAGATCTACCGCCTAGATCATCAAGCCCACATGTATTCTCAGCACCGTTTAAAATTTGCTAATGCTTATAAATTACATACGGTTGAGGACACAGTGCTGTGACTTCAATATCTTCTTTTTCTGGGAACTGAATAAACTGTTTTTTACCCGTAGGAATAAGCAAGTGGTTCTGCTTTTCATTTGTCACTTTAGTATGAGTTACTGGGTTTTACGTTTTGGAAATCTTGGGACATTTAATTGTGTCATTTAAACATTTGGTTGATGGGATGGCAGCTTCTTTAGGACCATAGATAGAATACAATTTCCTGAAACAATTACATTGAAGGAGAATTAATAGCTTGGAACTGTTTGAGGAAGAGAAATCAATCGTCTTCCACTTTTCATGTGGCTGTTGTCATTACACTTTTATTTTATACATAAATGTCAAGCAAGCTAAGTTTTCAAATTCACAATGGTGTAGACTAAGGAATAGTATAATTTGTCTTATTTTAGAAGAGGTCTTAGTGTAGATCTAAATAAAATCACAGTCTTCATAAAGGAAAAAAAGAAAAACCCTATAGTGCAACCTACTAATATGGGTAGGGGAACTGAAACCGCAACACTGTTGCTGCGGTCCTACTTGATTCAAATAATATTGGATAGCAGTTATATGGGTAGCAGTTATTCAAATAATAACTGCTAGAGAGAAAAGAAAAAGGAAAAGGAAAGAAATGAAAAAGCAACAGGAGGAAGATCCCAGAGAGAGAGAGAGAGAGAGAGAGAGAGAGGTGTGTATGATCATGTGCCCCTACTGCCACACAGATGTCTCCACCGAACCCATCAACATATATATGTTGATCAATCATGAAGAACATACCCTTGTTGATGTGTGCATGCATGAAGACACGCATGCACACGGTTCTAGGGTTTTTCTTTCACACCCCCTCCCTCCCCCCCCCCCTCGGGGAAGGTGGCCCTTCAACCTTCGAAGGCATATACTTAGATCCATTGTCCACATTTGGATTGTTGCTCTCGTTCCTGTCACTTGCTTTATTTATTAATGTCCTCTTTTCTCCGTCCACAGTTGGTGATGCTGATGTCCATCCCTCTAGAAGAAGAATTCCAAATGGTTTTCACACGGAGAGACGATGTGGGGTCTTCCGGGTTCCTTAGGGGGCAAGAAATGCAAGTGATTCCCTCATTTACATTTTCTTCGTATGTAACCTTTCAGGACTAGTACAGGCGTAAAATAATCAAAAGGCATTTTTTTAAAAAAAATATACCGCAATTGATTGTTTACTGAACACAAAACTTCTTTTGTAAAGCTTTCCTTCAAATTTGTATACAGTGCTTGGAGATACAGTGTTTTAACGATGCTTGGTTATAAATTGGGGAATATATGTACATCCCCTGATGGCATATGTTTTAGTCTCTTGAAATACTGGTAGAAAAGAATTTTGACTAGGCTTGTTAAATTACGAGACTTTTGGACTGGATATACTACTCATCATCTCTCTTCTCATGGTGTCCTGACGGTAAAAAGAAGAAGAAGAAGCAAATCTTGACGGAAAAGTTTACATTCACAATATAAGTAGCACAGTTATTTCAATACATACGAAGATAGCTCAACATTATTACTAGTAGAACGTAGACAGTCTAAGTCCCTACCGCAAACCAAATAAGGTACCATTCAACATTATTATTACATGCCTATTGTTATCTAGGTGGAAGCAAAACCATGAACCAACTATAATCATTGTGTTATTTGGAAATATATTTATCTCAAACCAGGAAATAAAGATTAACCTGCAACTAGACATTCATACGATGAGCAAGGCAAGTCAGGTGAGAGAAAAGAATGTTTTAAATCGTAACAAGCATTGGGGTGAAGGTTGTCGGGTAACCAAAATTGGGCTTATACCATAAATAAATAAAAAAAGATCTTCCATGAAAGCCACGTAGAAAAATTAATAATCGAACGATGGATGTGCTCTCAGGTTTGAACTGTAGGTGATGCGGTAAGTGGATATTGGTTTGTGACACTTTGTTGACCTTTCGACGCGTTGGTGATTCTCTTTCATTTTTCCTTTCAAAGTTTACACGTCCCTCAAGGAACCAACCAGCCAAGCAGTATTGAAGTGTCCTGTCTCGCAGGGTGTTGATATCTTCCTTTCAAGTGCAGATCACTGCTTGTTATTTGCTTGAGGCTTGTGTGATATTACAAATCCAGATTAAATTGGGGCATGCACATGCACTTGCGTAATTCAAAACGACCTTAAGAGCACTGCTCCATGTTCTAATATCTTGCAACGTATGTATGTATGGACAAACTTTGCATGAAGCCAACACTTCGAATCATGCTGGCCTCTTATCTGTCTTCAGCTTTCCTTTGACTCTAACTATCTAACTTATTTCACTAAAAGTGCTTATCGAATGAGTGTGTTGTAACCGTGATCGCTTATCCAACTTACAAAAAAGGTACATATATATATATACACACACACAAGCACTTGATAATTTGTTCTGCCGCTTATTCATAGATTCTTTTTAAATAACTTATTTAATAAGCTTCCTTTTAAAATAAGTGCTTATTCCATAAGCATTTTTTGAATCCAGCAATATCTGGTCATGAAGATAAGAACCAGTTAGGAAGGAAGTAAGGAATTGCCACCCACGCCTACAACAAAAGGTGTCTGGTTTAATTGGCGAGAGATGTTTTTTTTTTTTTTTTAAAAAAAAAATTTACTACGATAGAAGATTTATATTTAAATATAAGTATCAAAACGGCAGCAGCAGCAATAATTAAAAAGCGATGGGGAGAGGAGGGGGAGGTCATTCTCCTCGAGAGTTAGGGATTGGCGTCATTGCAAGCAAAAGTGCAGGAACGAGATGGAGTCGGTGGATCCGCCCATCATTACGGCATTATCAGGAAAGGTGGCAGTGGTATATGATGATACATAACAAACAGTGTCTGCGGACCTGCCCAATACCTCCCATCTCTTTCCCTCGTACCCCCCACTTTCTTCTCCTCCCTCCCTTTTCCCCACCTTCTCCAGATCAAATCATTCCCTCAAGAAAATCTGTCTTGTGTAGACCATGAATGCATGCAAGCATGCATGCAGCTGAAAAACCTTTCACCCAAATCATGCGCGCTTCTTCGACATGACATCATCATCCATGGTTTGTTTTTGATCACAGGAGCTCGTTTCCCATCAAGAAAGATACGGATACCTCTTAATTAATTAAGCTCGTAACCCCGACTCGAAATCCTCAGCGGGTTTTTTTTCTTCCCTTTTTTGGCGAATTGAAATCCTCGGTGGGTCAATCTCCAATCGCATCTATTTTTAAGTCTGTACACGGGAGAACAGCCATTATTCTTGAACATGTATGGTGGTGTTAAATATATTATTGCTACTTCGAACAGGAGAAGCATTCGTCTTATATATGTTTTTGGGCCATTCCCTCATCTTTACTGAATATATCAAGCTCATCTCGAAGACCCACGTCCAAACTTTTTATCCAATAGCATGTGTTGACTGCATCGGAACACTTGGAATGGAATTGGATATTTCATGCATGCATGAAATAACTATGCAGGTCTATAGAGAAAAAAAAACAAGTGTTTGTTTCTCTGCAAGCTCCTCACCCCAAGTTGGTTCTCTACTGTACATGCTTGGACTGTGATGAAATACCAATTACTCCCTGGCAATTAATATTCATCATCCTTTTTTCCATCCGTCCAAACATTTTCCTTTGTCTTTTTTTTTTTTTTTCCTCCCCATGGTTTTGAACGAGTGTTCCTGGACTGGCACTACAAGTTGAAAACAAGCTTCTTAATTAGATCCTGATGATGCAGTGCTGGCTGCAACAGAGACGGTACTGTTGTGAAGTGACTGGTAGGACAGTTGTCCTCCCTGTCAATCTATCTCATTGCCAAGAGACTGTATGAATAAAGCAGCCTTGTTTTGGCGATCTGACCGCCACAGCAAGCTAGATAGCAAGCTCAGAAGAAGGGAGGAGATAAAGGTCCTCCTTGCTAATGGCAATCTTACTGTTAATTACATGGGCTTTGAGGGTCTTTCCTTCTCGGAAATGGGTGGAAGCGTTGTCTGGTTATAGCAGGGTTTCTAGTAGGGTTCGTGGGAATTAAACAAAGGGATAAGATCACAAGAGGAGAAAGGAGAAAGAAAAGAAAAGATAAAAACATGGTCTTTCTCAAAACACAGATCCCCATGGAACGCTGAAGGGTTTGTAGCCATCCAGCATTTGCTCGCTGGAACTCATTCTTTTTGCTTTGTTTAAAGGAACTCATTTGTTCTACCCTTACTGTGCCCCTCATCATCTGCCATATCTCTCTCTCTCTCTGTCCTCCCCCACCCTTCTCTCCCCTCCTCCTCCTCCTCCTCTTCCTCCCATTATGTGAGTTTGAGGCAGATGTATATATAAGCGGACACAATAAGGGTAGAGTTTCCTCCATGAGGGCCTCTCTGCACACTGCAGCCAGAAAACAAAAGAAACTCGGTTTGAAAAACGCAAAAACAAGTAGGGGAAGGGGTTGATATATGTTTCCCTTCTGCCTTGCTCGCCTCTCATCGGCATAGCGGTTGCTACATTATCTGGAGAAGTGTTTACAAGTGTGAGAGGTGTTGTGGAGCAGAAGTAGCAGCTGATGAAGTCCATGAATAATAATAATAACTGGTTGGGCTTCTCACTCTCTCCCCAGATGAGCATGGATGTCCCTGCAGATTCACATCATCATCCAAATCATCAAACTCATCATCATCACCAAACTCAGCCACCACCTGCACCTCCTCCTGCTCCTGCTGTATCTTCTGCAGTACCAAGCAATTTCTTTTTATCTTCTCACCTCAACACCTCTGGTATCTACTATGGTGTGGAAGGAGGGAATGCTGGTTTTTACTCCCAGTTGTCCGTCATGCCCCTCAAGTCTGATGGGTCTCTTTGCATCATGGAAGCTCTCAGTAGATCACAACAGGAAGGTATATCTCACTGTTTACTTCTTTTCTGTCTCCCATCTTTCCATCTTTGGATTTATAGTCACAACTTTGTGGTAGAAGTAACGAAAACTCGTGCTATTTCTGAAATACTTCTACCATCTTCTTTGTTTCTATTGTCGATGAAGCCATTGTGCCATCTCCTTCCCCAAAACTGGAAGATTTCTTAGGTGGTGGTCCAAACATGGGGACCCATCAATATGGGAGCAATGAAGGAGAAGCCATGGCCTTAAGTTTAGACAGCATGTATTACCAGCAAAATGCAGATTCTAATAATAACACTAGTCACCATTCTTTAGACCTCCTCCAACATCATCACCATCACCATCAGCAGCAGCAACAGCAGCATCCATACTTCCAACCATTGACTGAAGGGTTGTGCACTGGGATTACAGGCCATGAGATGTACCATGCACCTACATTGGAGGGGGAGACAATGACTGATGATAGGATTCCAAGCATGAAGAACTGGGTGGCCAGGCATTACAGCAATGGTAGCGATGGACTGGGTGATGAAGGTGGTGTTAACTCTGCTTCCGTTAGTGCAATGGGGTACGGGGACCTGCAGTCCCTGAGCTTGTCCATGAGTCCTGGTTCTCAATCAAGCTGTGTCACAGCTTCTCAACAGATGCTAACCGTTGCCACAACCGATTCCATGGCTTTGGACAACATCAAGAAGAGAGGAAATGGGAAGGCTGGTCAGAAGCAGCCTGTGCATAGGAAGTCCATCGACACATTTGGCCAGAGAACTTCCCAGTATAGAGGAGTGACACGGTTAGTAGTGATTCAGTTTGAATTATACTTCTGGTTCAATGATTTTCATTGCTTTTGAGTTTGTGCATACATCTAATGCAACCTGTTTCTGCTTTTGTGTCTGTCATCAGTTGTTTTCTTCTTGCATTCTTGCGTTTCTTCTGTTTCATATCTAAACTTAAGACCATTACTGATCTAAGAAGAGGCATTCTATGTCATTCAGGCATAGATGGACGGGTAGATATGAAGCACATCTCTGGGACAACAGTTGCAAGAAGGAAGGCCAAACAAGGAAAGGAAGGCAAGGTTAGTATAAAAAAACAAGTGCAACCGATTTCTGGTCATGTTTTATTTGCAAGCATTCCCATTCTTAGTCATTTATTTGCATCCCTAAGTGATATTTATGTTTGTTTTGTATTTTAATATTCTTTTCTTGTCTGATTTTCCATGTTATTGCCGGTGGGATGAAATTACTTACATGTTGCTCTGCAGTTTATCTAGGTAAGTTTTTCTGACATTATTTCAAAAAAAGATGGATGGCTCCTTTTGAAACTGAACTCATGTCGGCATTAATAATCGAAGATCTTGTGTAATGTGATATTTACATTCCCATTCATCGATACAAATGTAGGTGGTTATGACATGGAAGAGAAAGCTGCAAGGGCTTATGACTTGGCTGCACTTAAGTATTGGGGACCTTCCACTCATATCAACTTTCCTGTAGGATATGTCATACCGATCGCTTCTGTGATTAATGTTTCATCTCGTTTAGAATCTTGCACTCTGCAGCTTGAGATGTTCTAACTATGGCCTTTTTTCATGCAGTTGGAGAATTATCAGGAAGAGCTGGAAGAAATGAAGAACATGAGTAGGCAGGAATATGTTGCCCATCTAAGAAGGTATGATGCATCATACACTTGTATATATGCCTCCATTGATAGAAGTTTCTAACAAAGAAAGAAAACTGAACTGGAAATACCTCTGATACAGGAAAAGCAGTGGGTTCTCTCGGGGGGCCTCGATGTATCGAGGGGTCACAAGGTCTTGCTTGCTTCCCCTGCCTGCTATGCTATCATTTTTGTTGACCAATATAAGGTCTTTCTCTAGACAAATTTACGTGCTTCTTGCCCTTTCAGGCACCATCAGCATGGGAGATGGCAAGCAAGGATTGGGAGAGTTGCAGGAAACAAAGATCTCTATCTTGGAACATTCAGTAAGTTATTTTGAACTAAACCTGTCATGTTAAGCACAGCATTTGATGGTATTTTTCAAATCAAAACTATTTTTTCCCTGTGAACATTATAATGTAAGAAAAGATAAAAAATGCTATCTGTTGTTGATAAGTTTGGTATGTTGTTAGCCATACAAATTCAAAACCAAAACGCTTCTGAATCTGGTAGGGTCTCTGGAAGGCTGGTGTTTCAGAGCATGCCTGATGCACTTTATTTAAAGCCACTTGTATTCTTTATGCAAGGCTGCTTTGATTTTTCAAGTAATATTTTGATATTATGGAACTTTTTTGTGAATAATGTGTGTTTGTAGAATCTGGTCTGGATAAGAACCTTAAAGCATGAACTACAACCAATTTCTGTGCCCCTTAAAACTCTATTGGTCATCATCAGGTACTCAAGAGGAAGCTGCCGAGGCTTATGATATAGCAGCAATCAAGTTCCGGGGAGTGAATGCTGTGACCAACTTCGACATAACTAGATACGATGTGGAGAAAATTGCAGCAAGCAGTAATTTACTGCCAGGAGAACATGTTCGGAGGAACAAAGCAATAGAAACATGCAATGAGACCCCATCAGCTGATCAGAACGGTAGCAGAGAAGCTGCTGATGCGCCTGAAGAGAACAATGATAGATCAGACTGGAAGATGGTTCTTTGCCAGTCCCCACCCCATCAACCGCCAGCCACTGATCAGGTTGTTGTCCAAAAGCCAGCTGACATTAGAAACTACAGGAACGCCTCCTTTTCCCAAGGACCCAATGGCTTGATCAGCATAGACATGTTGAATTCTTCTTCCAATCAAGCGGTTGATGATTCAGCAAAAATGGGGACTAATCAGATGTCCAATGCCTCATCATTGGCAACCAGCTTGAGCAGCTCCAGAGAGGATGGCAGCCCTGATCGATCTGGACTCTCAATGCTCTTTGCAAAGTCCTCTCCCAAGTTCATCACTCCGACTCCTCCTATCGGTCCCTGGATCACATCGACCCAGATCAAGCCTGCAATTGCCATGGCTCAGACACCCGTCTTTGCCGCCTGGACTGATTCATGACCTTGCTAATTAAGGGAGTAGGAAACATATTGAACCTTCATGAATCAAACAGAGGAGGAACCTTTAGTTTAATGTTATATCTCAAGCCATGTAATGACATTAGTCGGATTGGAGAAGTGTAATGTTTGGGGGACTAGTAGTTTTAGCTAGGTGGGTCATAGCTTCTCTGGCATCATGTTATCAGATTTTTTTTTCTTTTTGACCTGCCAATTTTGGGCAATTGTAGGGTGGAGTTTTTGCAGAAATGGAGGTTCAATGATTTCCTTGCACGGAATGATGTTGCTAACGTGGGTGGCAAATTCTAACTTTCAGACTGCTTTTGATCTTTCGACATTTGTACAGACGTTAGAATGCATGCACTCAACAAGACTACTTTGACCATCACCTTCTCATGCTCATATTCCAATTGTGTCATTCTCACGAACATCACATGAGCATCATCTCTTTTTCTTTTCAGCTTTTTCCCAAAGGCTCCCCCATTCCATGTCATAATATTTACACGGCTAGATGAGTTCTGACATCATATTCGGCAACTAAAAACTGATGGTCGGTACCGGAAACTCGCTTGGATTCTGTGGCCGTTGATTTCCACATCGGATAAAGATTTTACCTTGTGACCATGGACCACACCGGAGACCAAAATTTTAAGTAATTTATAATGCATTGGTCACTTGTGTTACCGAACTCAAAACAATTCCTACCAATGGTGAGCACGGGAACAAATGTAGGAGTGCAACAGGTGTGTACAAAAATATACAGATCCCTCCTAGAACACTTCAGAAAATTTGCTTCCATTGTATGAGTAGTAAACATCTGACAAATACATGGATTATAGTTTTCTTCACGAAATCGAGGGACCCCAATCAGCCAAATCATGGATGGAATAATACATAACCGAAGAAATCATTTTTAATTCTGATATCACTGCATGACTTTTGCGCCTGTTTCAGTTGCATCCTATCCCTTCAACACAACTGGGTTCGCTGAATCGCAAGGAAAAGAAGCAAATACTGTGTCGCGCACAGCTAGAGCGCCAGGTGGTCTCCGAGACATAACATGACATAACATTTATCAGATGAAATGGGACAAGGGTAGGCGGGGAGATGATCAGCAACTGGGTTGCAACTTGTAAAGTTTCTGAGATCTTGAGAAAACCTCTGGAAACACGCACATAAGGTTGGGGCCCTCAAAGGACGGAGCCGAACCACCACCGCCAGCTCATGGACCATCCCGGTGGTTGATGACGATGTGTGGTAGAAAAGAGAGACTCGATCAGTAGCAAGTAGCAATGAATGACTGACCTCTCGAACAATACCCATTCAATACCTACCAATCCCCAAACAACTCACAGTGAAATGCACACCAACCTTAATCACGGTGCCTGGGCTCTACCAGAGGGAGGGGTTAACCGTTAGCCCTAACCAGCGGGGCACATATATCATCAGCCATTGACTACCTTGGAAACTCGACACCCTTGACGCGCCAAGTCATACGTATAGATTAGTTCGTGTTTAGACAACCAGGGGCCGACCTTCCATTGGCTCAAAATCTTCGCCGGAGACCGCTGTTATTGCAAAACGCACATGGCGTGTAGAACACAAGTCCAACAGTAAAAATCCAGAAAAGGGGAAAGAAATTGGATTGAGGAGGGACATCCATCCCATCATGACAAACGTCTCGTCTAATTGTGTAGGGCGGCACGAACGGCCGGCGAGGGGTGGAGTGGCGCAGCCGCCATCACCGAAGGGAAGAGGCGAATTGAGGTGAGTAATGAAGTCGATATGCTGCGATGTACGGGTTTTGATTGAAGGAAACGGCATGGTCCTCACTCTTGCCATACCTTTGCCGATCTTCGCGACACTATTTCCCCAGTTCCCGTGTGAATTGAAAACACGTCCTGTTTGCAGACACAACCAGAGCTCTTTCCCTCCCATGGCGATCAGAGATTCTCACACTGTGACAGGGATGAAATGGCTCCCATTTCCTGTGTTTCTTCCAAAGCTAGCATGATACCAGAACAGGGAATACAAGTCCGAGGTTCATGGCATAGGATTTTTATTCCCTGTATTTTGATAACCACATCTGATCAGTTACTGCTTACCGAGCCATCTGCATTCCAATGGATAGGATAACCATAAGAACAGAAATTACTTACACATTCTATTTGAACGGTCCAAGACACAACTAAGGTTATCAGTTCGGAGATATCTAGCCCAGCTTATTTTAAGGAGGTGGGAATACGTGGGAATGACATTAAATTAAGGACTGCATCGAGCAGCACATGCCTCCCTCCTCCTTCAAATTTTAAAACACTTTACACATGACGAAAACTACAAAAAAAAGGAAAGAAATATATATATAATAAAGGAAAATTTACATTTTTAAAGAGTTGAGAATTATGGAAGTAAAGAATTGAGAAAGAGACTAAAAGTTAAGACTTGAGAATTCAAAAGAAATTTGTAGGAAGATGTGTGAACAAATGAGATGGGAGTGTGGGTATTTATAGACTTTTGTGGCATTTTGCTTGACTTAAGTGTATAATTTATAAAAAAAAATTTATTAAATAAAATTGAAAAAGATAAAGGATAAAAATTAAATTTTAAAAAAAATAAACCTATTTTAAAGTAAAAGATAAGGACCTTCCTACAAAATTTTCACAAAGCAACGGCCGGTCATTTAAAAATATTATTGGGCCATGCTAGCCCGAACCGCCAACCTGAAAATTTGATGGGGGAATTCTAGCTCGTGTGCCCAAACCGGGCCGTGTACGTTGGCACGGCCTGGTCGTCCCCACAACCGTATTGGGCCGTACCAGCCTGATTTGACTAGGCCGACAAGTATACTCCTTGTGTTGAGTTCAACTAAGAAAGGGAGAGACGTGGGTCCCATTGAATTGGAGGCATCCTGTTCGATTTGGAATGCCAGAGTTCAATATCCCTGGTGGAGAAGATTATGATTGATTCCCTGCTATTGGTGGTATTGGCACTCAAGCTGCCTCTGGTCGTGATATTCCTCGCCTACTCCATAGACGGAATTCTTCGCCTCGCTGCACTTTTGGTGGGTTCTGAAAGATTTTGAAGCTCTTCTTTGCACATTTCTCGAGCTCATGCTATTGACCACTGAGGTATCATTCATCTCCTTGTAATTGTGGATGTAGATGGAATGTCTATTTGTTTTCCCTTGATGCGCTAACCTACTTACACTGGTGTAGACTGTGGCAGATCTCTGATGTTATTCTCTTGGCAGTAGTAATTTGTATGATAACACAGAGTATGTCCAACCTAATTATTTAACCAATCGTTTGCTGTTCTTCTATCTCTTCTTGTACTCAATTTTACATATTCGTTTGTTTGTATTCTGTAATCTATTTTTTAAACTAATGCTCGAAGTGACACGGAATTGGGGAAGCCTTCTGTTTAAAATAATTTTAACGTGCATGTAATTTTTCTTTTATTATTACTTTTGATGAGAATGGATTTTGGCGAATAACATGATTCTCTAGCATGCTTAGCTTAAAATGTCGATGGTGGTGAGATCACAAAGAAATGTCGATGATGTTGTTGATTGCCAGCTTAGAATTGGCTGCTATGAGCGTATGACCTTTAGTACAAATTTAGGTATTTATATTATACGAAAACCAAACAGATGGTAGAACATGATTACCTACGTGCATTATGAAATCAAATTGAAAAAAACACATACTGTAAAGAATGGCATGCTTGGTTCAGAGAATTGTATATATAAAGTATTGGGCAATTATTAGTGCCAATAGAACCGCTGATTTTTTATGATTCTTTAGCCGGCTCATTTACGATGAAAGGTAATACACCATGAATTAATATGGTGGCCCTTAATTCGGTTACTTTATCTTACATATTGTGGTAGGCTATGTCTTCTTAACAAACAAGCATTCATCAATGCATTTCAAGAAATCATTTGTGGGAGCTGATGCATGATCATTTTGTTGGTTTGTTCATGTTTGCAATAAGAAAAGCACTGTTTTTGAAATTGAACTAGACCTGCCGATTGAACTAGGTTCAATTGAAATAAAATGTATTCCTTTCCTAAAAATTACTTTAATCATTTAATTAGAGTGAACTGGGGTAAACTAGATGGTACCAGTTTACTTATCTGGTTAAGCAAATTGGTCGACTCCTTACATCTATTGAAAACATAAACATAGTTGTTAAGGCAGTCGCCTAGGTGTCTAAGTATTTTCTGGGTAATGCGTAAGTATGCATGCTCATGATTGCACATAATTGCCCTTATTTAATATCTAAATCAAACAGAAACTTAATTTCTTACTAACCAATGGTGGCGAAAATTAGTTCTTTGTAGCCTATTCCTTTGGGGATATTTTGGCCATTGTTGACTTGCTCTTGCACCTCTTTAAGACACTTATTGTTTCCTTCTTTGGTTGTCTGGAATTCTGCTCCAGTTTTTGATAACTAGAGTTTTATAATGATATTTTCTCCTGTTTTGCAAAAAAATACTAAACGAGTTGAATTGATTTTTTTTCTTTTCTTTTGTTTGCTCCCACATCAAGAGGCAGATAGGCTGGCAAGCAGCAGCAGAGGAAATTAGATATCATTCACACCTGTGCATCATACTATTTACTTTTTGTAGCACCCAATTTACCATTTTATAAACAAGTGAAGGTGAGTATTGATACAAATGAAGTAGTTCGCAGAAGCAGACAAGGAGGTTGGATTACTTGCAAAAGTTTCTACAATTCATCACAACAATTTGTATGTGACGAAGGAAGAGTGCTGATGTATAGGGGTTTTAGGGTGCGTTCTGCAAACCTAGCACCTGCTAAACAAATTACAGAATTGATCACTATTTCTCTTCTATTCCAAAATTCACCACTGTAGCACATCATCCAAATCTTGGAAACCTTACATGGGAAGCACCGCACTATGGCTCCAAAAACCTTTTTCCTTACCTACCCTTCATTCATGAGGTTGAGATACTTTGAACTCCTTGAATGAATGCTTTTAAAATGTGAGTCATTTCGTTCAAGTGATCAGTATGGACAAGGGCTATATCACCAACTGTAAATGTATCAAAGATGATTGGTACGGGTTCCTCTGGCAGCAATTAGCATATGTTTTGCCTTTTCGGTGTTCTAATGCATTACAGCAATCAGCAAAGCTTGTGTTTGAGTATTTTAACAAAGTCTGGTTAGCATCAATGTCTTAAAGGAAAAACAGCAGGCTGCAGATGATCTCTACGCGTGCACCCACCCATCGATCAGCTTTACTACATATCTTATTAAGATCTTCTTTAACTTCCTTTTTTTTGTCAGTCCATGCTTTACAACTGCCTCGTGAAAATTAATTGATTTCGCTTCCCTTCTTTCCCTGATGTAATCAAACCCCACTATGCAATGCAAGGCTTTAGATGCAGAGCTGCACGGACGAATGGAGAATTCAAGAAAGGTGATGATGGCTGGTGATGCCGTTGTCGGTGGCCCTCCGGGAGATAGATGGCGTATGGTCCCTTGGTCCATCGTTGCTGTGCATTGCTTCACAAGCTTTTGTGCCTCCCTGCATCTTCAGATGTCCAGGAGTGTCTGCTCCGGTACTTATTTTGTTGAGAATAAAAAAAAGGTTGGGTACTTTGGTTTAGTTTAATTTTAAGACTTAATGATTTGGTTTAATTTACAAAATTGTTAACTGATTTATGTGATTTATTCCGTAATTTTGCTTCAAACTTAATCGTACTCACCTTAAATCTAATTCTGTTCGACGTAAAAAAATATTGTTATTATTATTATAAAAAAATTACTGAATCATGCGCCCAGCCCTGTATCCCGAGACATGCCACATGTTTTCCGAAATATGGCCACTGGATTGAAACTTCGTTAAAACTTCCATCAATATTGTTTAAAACTTTCTATTATTAGATGCCAAAAAATAATTTTCTCGCTCTTTTACCGTCCCGACCGCCCAACCGGTCGAGGCCGAGAAAAGTAACAAAAGATGATAAGACTCCACTCCACATGTTCGGAGGAGGGGTGGAGATTGGCTGGCAATGACTAGAATTGAGTGAGAAGTGGTTGGCAACGTGTCAGTAAAAGTATCTCCTCTTCTTTCAAGCTTGGGGTTGAAGAGAGGAACCTCAGATCCCCCCCCCCCCCAGTTGCACAAAAGGATATCATCATCATTTAAATGATACCAATGGAGTGCCATGAATTATGGTTTCTCTCGGTTAAATAACCTGAGCAAGAGGAAGGTTGCAATGCAACTCGGTCGATTGTGTGCATTAGATTAACATGGGCTGCTTTTGTTTTGCATTTTTCCCAAACAAGAGAAGAGAGAGGGAGGGATATTTCACACTTCATAGATGATAGTTAGCGCCTGGCAGTGGTTACCCATCATCCTTCCTGCACATTTTCACCTCCTTGGAAGGTAACATCTGACACCTTTCAGTTTCTGTTCTAGTTACTGTTGTTTTCTCATTTGGGTTCTTTGTTTCGTAGTCTTGTGTTCGACTTTTACGTCTTGTTCTGTGCTTTTCATTGCTGAATTCGGTGGGTTCTCTTCAAAATCCAATTTAGGAAAGCACTTGTGCAGCTGGGTTTTTTGCTAGAACCCCTAGTTTTATTTTACACCAACTGCTGTGTATTTTCCTTTTTTGAACCTTACAAGAAATTTTATTTGTGGTGTCTTTTGGTACTTGGTGGATAAGTGGTGGTGGTGGTGGGGGGGGTCTCTTCGTAGCAATACTTGCAGAATAATTGCCGTTACAAGGTTGGTAATGCGCTGTCTTCTTATTCATTTACATTTGAGAGTCGCAGTTTAGTTAACATCATTTTACCAGTTTGAAGAAAATCGGAAGCTCTTAGGAGTTCCAACAAAGATATACTTTAATTTCATGATCTTTGCCTATCTACTTATATATGCGGATGTTGGAAGTTTGTCAAAGTTTTTTGTGGCTGGTCCCCGTCTGTTTTTTCTGCTGCTCTGGTACTTCAGAAACATTTGTTGTTCGAGGCTTTTATATACTTCTTTGGGAAATACTCATTGCGTCTTTTCTAATGGTGTTCTTTTTTTTGTGGAGGGCTTCTTTCTCTTAAATGTGGTCTATTCTCAAACCCTGATTTGGCCAATCCGTGCTCCACTATTCTGGAAGATCTGCATAATTTCATCTTCTAGATTCTGGGTGGGTCTGCTCCGTGGCATTGAGAATAATTGGAAAGCAGAGATCATTACTGTACAATATTGAAAATTTTCATAAAAAATATCGTGTTTCATGTAACAAATGCTTGTATTTCCCGTGTCTTGTCCATTTCCTGGGCCCCAAAAATTCTTGCTCTAGATTTATAGTTTTTGAAAGAGGATGGCTTTGATAAACCTACAATGATAGAAGTATGAAAGGAGCCTACAATTTTTTTTTTAACTGCGTGGTGAGCTGTTAAACTGCTTACATCTTTTTTCTCCTACTTCCTTTATTCTTTGATGAAAGGCTCAACTTTCTGTCTTTGAGACACTTGGATTTGGACGTATTGTACGTCAATCATGTTAAATTCTTTGACGATAGACAGGTAATGTGTATCTTTCACTTTCTCTCCTCTTTCCTATTTCTGTATGATTCTATTGCTGAGTATTTACTTTTGCTTTCTACCTCCTAGCATAAAGCTGCCAAGGTTATTTGTTCCTTGTTCAGCCCTGCAAGAAATTACCAGTCAAAATCTAATTCCTTTTCTTTTGCAAAAGTTCTTGTTTCTTGAGCAATTTGTAATTGGCATTCTTGGGATTGTATTTCAAGTTTTGATATTCTTGTTTCCAGCAGGTATATTTTCATGCTTTGTAATAGTGGCATTTCACTGCGGTGGTTATATTGACACTGGGCTTGAAAATCAGAAGCAGACATTGCTGAATTCAACTTCCTGAATACAATTGTCGGCTTAATGTCTGAGGCTTCTTCTTCGAAAATAACTCCATTCTCCTCCATTGGTGTTCCTGAGTGGGATGCACTTGGTCCAGTCTCCCAGAATGCTAATTTTGGTAGACCACATCTGCCTGCGTTTGATGTAACCATGCTGGAAAGACAAGGGAATCATTGTTCTACCGCTGGTCTTGTAGAACAAATTCTAGGATTTTCTTGTTTTGAAAATGGTGGCTTTCGTGAGGCTATCACTCCTGTTGTGCTCCCAGAGGAGGGCTGTATTGTAAATCCTCTTCTTCCTACATATTTTTCTTCAAAGAATAGTCACGACAGGGAGGACATAGGTAGCAAGAAGAGGAAAACCGTTGATGGTGATAAGTTTGATTCCCAGTCATCATTCGATAGGATTCAGGTATTTGCACTCCATATTTTCTTTCCCTGTGTTCTAACAAGATTCATCCTTGTTGGGGATCAGTTTTTGAATTGCTTGATGGTTGTGCTAGAATTTCCAGACTGAACAACATAGGAATATGCTACCTGAGACAGTTAAAGGCTTGATGGAGAAGGATGAAAGGAGGGAAATTTCAGGTTCCAATACTCAGAAATCAAATCTCAGACAGGCCAAGGAGAACCCACAGAACAGGAATACTCCAAAAGAAGAATACATACATATTCGTGCAAAGAGAGGACAAGCCACCAACAGCCACAGTCTCGCGGAAAGGGCAAGTTTCTAGTAGAGATTTTCACTTTTACGTGGTGACACCCTATTCTTGTAATTCAAATGCTCAATGATAAATATGAATGACATGTAGGTGAGGAGAGAAAAGATCAGTGAAAGAATGAGGTACCTTCAAAATCTTGTTCCAGGATGTAGCAAGGTAATATTTCCTTGGTATGCAATAGTTAATTTTGTTGAGATCAATCTCCTACTGGATTAAGAAAGATGTCATTACAATTGCTAACTCTAATTAGTATCTGGCAATATAGATAACTGGGAAGGCAGTGATGCTTGATGAGATAATCAACTACGTACAGTCACTGCAAAGACAGGTTGAGGTATGTATAACCTTATTAGCATGTTATGTGAATAGCTTAATAAATATTAGTGATTGCAGTTGCTGAATTGAATTATTTATTCAACATTAAAATAAACATTGAAAAATAGGAAGTTGAGTATGATGTGTGAACTTCATTATAAGCATAATTTTAAATGTTGATTTGTGTTGAACTCTGGTAATTTGAAAGATTGACACATCTTGTATAAATTTCTGACATGTTGGAGTCGTGTTGATGGAAACACAATAAAGAAAATGACCTTATGCTTGCAAAAGTGTCATGTTTATTTTGAATGAGCAGTGTCAACATGTCAAAAGCCTGATTATTAATGATATTTTACCAACCGTTTGATTTCTTGATCATTAAATTAAATAATTTTTTAAAAAAAGTGTAAGATGCGGACAAGTGGCATACAGTCCAATTTTACAGTTTTAGTTTGAGCACCTTCAGGCCCTTTGCTTGCTACTAACTATTTAGCCGTGTTGAGTGGGTTTATTCATTTATTAGTACCATTTGTCTTTGCAGTTCTTGTCAATGAAGCTCGCGACTGTCAATCTAAATTTGAACCTGGACATTAGTCAAATTCTTCCGAAGGATGTAATACATTCGTTAGTTTTTGTTCTTTTCAACGTTGGTGTGCTCAATACCCAATTCTGAAATTGATTGCCACCCTATCTTGTAGATTCTTCACGTGAGGGCAGTGAATTCCACTTCCCTTATGTTTCATTCAGAAATGAGTAACGCTAGCTCTCATTTACAAGGATATATCCCACAGCCTCCCATGCAATCAGAAATGGCGATCCATAGTATGTCCGTTTCTCAAGACATGTTAAAAAGTAATCACCCGAACATTTCTCGCATGCCTCAGGTAATACATTATCTTCTCCGTTCTCCAACATTGACCATTACATACATTCTTCATACACCTGAATCACAGGTATCATCAACTTCATGGGACGATGAGTTCGAAATGGGGTTTGTGCCCAACTTCCATGTCAACAACTGCAAAGAGCAACCAGGTAAACAAGAACTACAAATGCACCCCATGTATTGCTAAGATGCCTTTCTTTCGACTTCAATATTTTACCTAATCTTGCAGGTTCTATGAATTTTGAATAATGGAAATCAAATGCGGGATGAAACATTGAAGGTTCTTTGTGTGAGAACATGTCTCTGGTTTAATTTCAGGGTCTTTCTGTGGTGGGTACGGTAGGGAATGTATAGCTTAAATATTCTTCTAACAATTCATTCTTCGATTTTTTGAGAAGAAAACAGCATGATAGTCTTATAGACTACGTAAGCTAAGAGCGAGCTTGTGGTGGCAATCTTTTGAAAGGTTTTATTGCTTAATGCATCTACTGTGTTTGTGAAGATTTGAGTGTAGGTTATTTGCTCGTGGGTCTGTTGTCTATATGAAAAGATTGGTGTTTGTAGTTTGTATCTGGTTGCTTCCAGTTAATGCAAAAGAAAATTAAGAAGTCCTTGTTTATAGTTGAAAGCCTAAGATTGCATGATTTCCCCAGGCGTATGATTCCCGTCTCCCTAACACTGGTGTTGTTTTGCTGTTATGGAAGTATTTTGGGCTGATCACATACCTCCTACCAATAAGGGATCGAGGTATAACAACAAGATTGGTATTTGGAGGTAGAGAGTATAGTTTCTCTTGTGAGCATATTATTTGCCAAGAGCTTGAATGGCTGAGGATCTGTTTCGAATCTCTTCTAGGCAAGTTGAACTTCGAAGAAGAATCAACTGCTTTTAAGAATCTGGTTTTATAGAAAACATTTGACAAACTTGTTTGGGTCAAAATGTATATCTTGCTTCTTTTGGATATGTTCATGATATCAAATGATATATTTTTATTCTTTTCGAAGCTTTTAAAATAAAAAACTCGAATAAAACTGCGATTCTCAATTTTTCATACGCGTGAATCATGCCAATGCTAAAACCAGAAACATTCTTTTAGTACTTGTTGGGTGTGCGTATATTCTTACGTTTCCCTCCGCAAATCGTCCACCTTCTTTGATCCATTTTGGAGTGCTGTTGAATTCCTGAACTAAACCATTTAAGTGTTTATAGCTTTTTTGTACGGTACGGGGTTAGAAAAAGCCCAGACTTTTGAGGGCTATGCTAAAGTCAATGGGTCGAAGCCTTCGGTGTCTGGCCCAGTCCAATTTTCATCCGAAGTAGATAAATTATGGTTTTCGGTAGACCATATTTTAGATTTAATCGTACAGTTGATTTTATTTCATCCGATTTATGATAGTAGAAAATCAAAATCGAAAAAAAAAATATTACCCATGTCAAAAAAATTAAGCTCGTCGAAGCGCGAGAGGTGCCTCCGGTCAGATATGATCCCAGGAAGAAAATTTGATGCTGATGGCTGAGCCCTTGAACCTGCGTGTTTCCTACCTCTGTTCCACCCGGATGAAATCGGGAAATCTCTGAAAAGGAGGGTTCTCACTTACTTTCGAATCCGTAGAAAAACAGGCTGAACTCGTCACATGCATGCTGATGGACCTTCTTTGTTTTTTTTCCACTCTCCTTCTTGCGACAGTGTTGAAGACTGTGTGTGTAGGTGCTGGACACACCAAGGCTGTGGGATTTCACCAAAGGCAGGCAGAACCCACTTTCAGAACCAGGCTTATTAATGGGTGTGAAAGGTGAAGGAACATGTTTTGGTTCACTACTAATGGAACAATTCATATCTGGCTGACTGGTGATGAAAACAATCCTAAAATGCTGATCAAAGACGAGCATGTGTGGGAAAGAGAAGAAAACAGCTCTTGTGTGAGGGCAAGATAGGAATATAATTATTATGTTGACTAGTCTGTCCCCAGAGCTTCCTCATCACACAAGTCGCAGAAGCCATTGTTTATAGCTTCATAATGCTTTGTTTATTTTTGGCTTTGAGGGGCAGGTAGTCATTGATCACCCACCACCGAAGAGTGGTAGCAATCTTAACTCATTTGTGTCTCGATACAAGAGGAGATGCCGATCTAGGAAGGAATCAAGAGGAGCAGCGGAAGCTTGGTGACCGTTGAACAGGGTCCATCGTTTACTTGTTTGTTTTTTTCTGTATTTATTTGTTTAACTGGGAATGTTATGTACAACGATGGCGATGGTTCCATGTGATTCCTGTGTTCTGCCTCCCTCCCTCTCTCTCTCTCTCTCTCTCGAGGTAGAAATACTATTAGACGCCTTCGTCTTGTGAGATTGCGTCGTCCCGGTGACGTGGTGGTAACGGCAACTCGGTATGGTTCGGTCGCATCGTGTTTATTTTTCTCAAAGTGTAGGATTTATTTATTTAAACTAAATAGTTATTTTGTTTAAGGTTAGGGTTTTTAGGTAAACCTAACCACCAGAAATTCATAATCTTTTTTTAATTCAAAACACTACTATTAACGAAAATAATAGATCCTGAATAAGCACCGGTAGAGGAGGGAAATACAAATATTTAGTTGTAGAATCTTAAGTAATAATGCATCATTATAACAATCATTATAAATTAATGAATCATTTATTTTTCATATTACAAATAAAGTTAAAATTATTAATTTCTACCTTTTATCTAACAAGTCTTCCAGACAATTTTTTTTTTTTTTTAAAAAAAAAGGTCCCCAGATACAGACAAAAGAAAGGGAGGAGCAAAGGTCACGTCCTCCCTTCCCTCGAGGCTTGAGTTCCGTCACCGCCCCATGATCCATCCCTCCCTCGTCGATCGCCTTCCACCCCCACCTCCACACAACACTCCCATGGCACCACCACGACCGCCGCCGCCGCCTCATCTCCCAACCTCAATCCGAGCTGCTCTTTGGTCGTCGCCGACCTCCAGCGGCATGCTCCTGCCGTTCCTCTTCCTCCTCGTACTCCTCAACGGCCAGCTGACGGTCTCCAATCCTGACGACGAGGCCTGCCTGAGCAATCTATTCGGCTCCATCACCGACCCCTCCAACTACCTGAAGAACTGGACCAAGTCCACCTTCTCCTCCCCGTGCAACGGCCTGACGTCCTACCTTCCGGGTGCGACCTGCAACAACGGCAGGGTATATAAGCTCTCCCTCTCCAATCTCTTCCTTGCCGGCACCATCTCCCCTTACATCTCCAACTGCACCAACCTCCAGGCCCTCGACCTGTCCTCCAACTCCCTCACCGGGCCCATCCCTCCCACACTCTCCTCCCTCCTCAACCTCGCCGTTCTCAACCTCTCCGTCAATCACCTCTCCGGACAGATCCCGCCGGACCTCGCCGACTGCACTTACCTAAACGTCATCGACCTCCACTCCAATAAATTCACCGGACACATCCCCGAACGCCTCGGACAGTTGGAGAGACTGTCCGTGTTCGACGTGAGTGACAACAGACTGGAGGGTCCGGTCCCGGTCACGCTGGCCAACTCGAGTGGCGGTGATGGGGGGAGGTTTAATGCCAGCTCCTTCGCCGGAAACAAGGGTTTATATGGGTACCCTTTGCCTCCGGTCAGGGAGAGGAACTTGTCGGTGATGGCGATCGTGGGGATTGGGCTGGGGAGTGGGTTGTTGAGCTTGGTTCTGAGCTTTACCGTTGTCTGTGTTTGGTTGAGGGTGACGGAGGAGAAGGCGAAGATGGCAGAGGAGGAGGGGAAGATCTCAAATCTTACGCCCGATTACTGATCACCCTCTACTATTTTTTTTTTTTCCCTCTCGGTTCTAACGCCACCCAATGACGCTGATGAGATATTTTTTGTTTGTTCTTTAACCTTTTCACCCCTTTTCCCCTTTTAGAGTTGAGATGGAAAAATTGGTGTATACCGTATGTGAAGCTAATTGTAATGAAATGGAATTTGGAAGTGTTTATTTCTGGGCATGATTGGAATCGTTGTTTTTGTGTTTTGTTCTGTTTCCTTGCCTCATAATATTCTGCAAAGAGTAACGAAGATTCTTTGTCGAAGTACTAGGGTTTTGATGTAATTGGTGGGAGTTGAATGTTGTGAGAGGATGATTGATGAAGTCTCTTCGGAGACATCTGATAAAATCGAAGAAGATGATTGACGAAGGGAACACCATCAAGGGGGTGTGTGTATTGTGGTCTTCTTTGGGCAAGTGTCAACGCTTGTATTCTGTGATCCAACGAGGTAAATCTGATGTAAAATCGACCGATTAATGGTACGATTGATCCAATATTTGACACTGTGAAACTCTAGATTTTTAGGTATGTGACCTATGCAACTTTGGTTGTGTATACTTCGTTTTGTTTTTACGGTTCAGAGTCGAGAGTTGGAGGATGGAGCCTTGACGAAGCCTGATGAACCTACTGGATGCTTGGTTGGGAGGCTTCTAACACAACAGTACTGGTCAGAGCGACGTATGTATGAGGCCGAGGGGGCATTCACCGAGAAGAAGGGAGAGAGCAGGGACGCAGAGAGATCTGAAATCCAATGGGTGTTTTGGTTGTCTGGTTTGATTCCCAAAGCACAAATCAACAGGATGTTTTTGATGCCACATCAAGTCATCGACATCACCTGCAATTTTCATCCACACATAGATGGGCTAAAAAGAAGCATTCCGCAGATGTATTTTCCTTCCGTAGGAAAGGGCTACTGGCATTGCACGAGATTCTTGAATCTAGGCGTATGGCTGCTGCCTTTCTGATACTGGGATATCATATCACATACATGCACGCAATCATATCTTAGTAGCAATTACTCAAAAGCGATGCCCAACTATTTTGACAGGTGCTGGATGACACAAGACAACTAGATGGATCCCCTTACATTTTTGTTATAACCCAACTTGCCTAAAGTAATAAAAATTGGAATCAAGTATTGATTGGGTTTATTCATCTTATGTTCACTCACCATCGGTGCATGCTGCTGCTGCGTTTTTCATTCCTACCAACATTAACCTTAATTATCACTATTATTATTATACCTACCAAGTTTTCACGTTACGATTCTCCCTCCATGTGCCCATCATATTTGTCTCCACACCTAATTTGCATGCATGTCAACGAGCGAGAAGCACACAAGTCTTATCATCGTATACTTTTTTTCTATATTGTTTATTTTTTTATAGAAGAAAATATGGCTTTGCTGTCCCTCATCATTTAAACTATATAGTTTATTACTATCGTTTAGTCAAAGGTTTGGTGTATCACCGGCTTCCTTTGTCCTTCGTGCCTAAGGAAGCCAGGGTTAGACTTTTTGGTCTTGTCTTGTATTAATTTATTATATATTTATTTGGATCTAATCGGACTTCCGGCACAATCTGTGGACACGATGGGTTGGCAGCCCATGGGTTGAATTGGACGCACGGAACTTTGAGCCCAATAAATGGATTTGTACATCCTTCTTTTTTGATTGGTACCATTTTCCAAAAACCAAAAAAAAAAAAAATTGTGCACAGATTTAAACTTTATTGAAAAATATAAAATTAAATCATCATAACTTAAACTGCTTAAGAAACCAAAAAAAAAAAAAGGGTCTCTAACATATGAAGTTCAAATAAAAGAAAAAAATTTGTTAATGTTTTGAAAAACAAGAGTATTTTCCCTAGATTCTTTGATGGACTGGGATGGGTGACTGGATGAAAATGACAAAACTATTCCATCATCTTATAAAGGTTCATATGAGAATAAGGATTATTTTAGTCTTTTTGACGTTAAGATGACTAAAAATCTCTTAAAAGCTGGATTATCTTACCCTACAAAACTTCGCATGGATTTACGTGTGGACACATTCTTAAAAAAGATCTACATATTTGGTAAATTCAATTATTATAATGATATTTTGTGGATTATAAATTTATATTCTATAAAATGAGAACTCTCTCTTCCTGAGTTAAATGTTCACATTTCAACACCGTCATTCATCATTTTGTGAGTTTTTTTTTTTCAGACAGCATATGAGATTTATCTTTGGGTGTGGCTTTGCCTTCGTCCTAAGATTATCATTCAAAATAAATCTTGAAAGCAGTGAAATCCTCGTCCACAGCAGACTAGTTTCAGACAACAAAAATACTCCAGAAATAGCAGAAAAAGATCTGCAAGTGTTTTCCAACAAGACAAACCTCAAAGTTCCAGAAAAAGATCTTGAGATTGGTGTAGACAAAAGGCAAAGAATCCTTTTTTACCCATCCATATTATCACTTGCTTAGCTTGAGTAAAATGGTCGAAGTATCTTATGTTTGTAATAAAAAACAAATCTTCCCAGCAGAGAAGTACCTAACCATCACTGCCGTGGTTCAAAATCTAACTTCAAGCTATGAATTGTCTGTGATACTGCTAATTTTGCCCAGAAAAGGATGTAATGCTCGTAATGAGGGTAAGCCAGCTTTCCTAACTCAATACATAGGAGCTGTCTAACCTAATTTTAGGCATCATATGAATTTAACAAGTCAAACACGGCAACCAGACAAAGTATTATTTTTTCCCTATTGTTGAGATCTAAAAATCTATGGGGTTACCTGGCTCGTCGGTGATCCGAAAGAAAAGGACTACCATGTTGGTAGAAGTGAACTATTTCTTTTAGATTTTGTTGGGTATTGAATCTGATGATTTTTCTCTAAAACAAGGAAAGACCACCTACTTAAACTTGCAAGTTAAAAAAAAGGAAATTTCTAAACAGGACTTTTCCTTCTACGAACAGAGAGTAAACCGCAGCTAAAAGAGAAAGAGACGAGAAACAGATCTTTTTTGACTGAGGTTCCAAAGGAGTGGTACTGGAGTTTTCCTTGATCTTTGTTCTTTTGACAGGAGAAACAGATCTTCAATTTCATTAATATGTTTTAAATAGGATGCAAGATTGAATAGTGTTTAAAAGCAAGAACATGCATTTTTTAACTTAGAGTTCCCTCAGTACAAACATAAGATGATTGATGCAACAAAATAGAGTTATCGAAACTTCTTCTTTTTTCTTTTTTTTTGCGTTTCTTTTTGAACACTTAAACAATCTAGTGATGAATACTATGAATATTTATAGAAGTGATGACTGATAAGTCTTATGAACATTCAAATAGCCTAACATATATCATCAAGAGTATCTATAAAAATGTGATGACAGATGAGAGAGCCTTACATGAATCTGAAACTGGGCAGGCAGATTCTAATAAAAAAAACCAAAAGCATTAATTAATCGTTATTGATAAAAAAGGGTGTCATGTGGGCCTGAACAGTAATGGCACCCAACTGACAGCTAATCCATGGGACCTTCCTTCCCCTAGAGGTCAGGTTTAATTAAAAGGATTGGCAGTCATCTGCAGTGAGGCCTAGTCCACCACCTTTTATTATAATAATAACATATAACCCTGCCTAAGGGTGTCGGTTGTCTAGGAAAAGCATCTCATAGCTTGTCACCATCCCTTGTTTGTACTTGTAGGAATGGTCCAGGGCATCTCAATCTGTCAGTGGTCCATGGCAGGGTCGCTGTGTGCGTGTCTGATCTTGAAGGCTTGAAATTCCCGTTAGATTATAACGAGGAGTCCATTCCAATCCAATTTCGAAATAACTGGTTACAGTTGAATGAAGGAAGGCGACATCTAAAACATGCTCCAAAAGCAGACAGATGGCAAATTGACGATGCTGATGTTTTATCCTTGATATGTCTGGTACACAAATGTGTGTGGGAGGGGGGGGGGGAATACCACCAACCCAAAACAGCAGCATGGAAGTATTTGATAAATTTTCTATACTAACTGCAGTAGGAGGAACGTTACAAATCCCCATTATTGGTTATGTGCTCTAATCTTGCTTGGTGGTTTTTGTGTAGTTTTGTAAGTTCCCATTGAACATCAAAATTTACAGAACTAAAAGAGAAAGAGAAGAATCGAGAACTTCAAAGAATCTAGACTGAGGCCAAGAACAGAACCTATATCTACACCTCTGTTTTGAGGATCCCTTGCTTTGATATACCTCTCCAGCATGAAGTAGGGCAAGCCAGAGGGAGCAACGGTCACCTCTTCGATGGTGCTTTCAATATCTATCATTCCTCCGTGTTTCTCTATCTTACTCAATTTGCTCGCCGATCAGGTCAAGCCCAACCACCAAGAATGAAATTCCCTGGAAGAGTAGGAAGTAGAAGTGTATGCCCTGGGCGGACAACAAGCTCCGAGCAGCAGCTGTTAAGAGCAGGAAGGCTAGTGCAAGCTCCTTCCTGTAGATTCTGTTGTGTTTCCTCCTCTTTGCGGACTCCTTGTGAGTTTCCTCCTTTACAAAAGTTTCAAGGTTGGGAGTGGATTCACTAGACAGCTGCTTAGGTTCTTTTTCTATCAGGGAGACGAGATCGCCTTCCGACGAACGTCCAGATTTCTTGGTTACCACCCATTCATAAGCATTACCAAGCTGGAGCAAGCCGGAGACCATTGCATTGAACTTGGTGACCGACATGGTGTTTTCAAATAGAAGGTAGGGAACAATGAATGGGAAAGATCGAGGAGAAGGGAGGATGTTGAGAAAGGACATTGTGGCTGGGATGTAGCATACCACCCACGATGGGAGCTCAGCTTCTGGGACAAACATGGTCATGGGGAGGATGATGCAGAAGAGGGTGAAGGAATAAAAAGGTAGCACAAGTTTCCGTAGAAGGAAGAAAAGGAATATGAGATTTGACTTCTTCCAGAAACCAATCTGCAAACAAAATTCAGAAAGAGATCAGCAAACCTGTTGAACCATACTAAGATAAGCTGTAACATGCATCTCGTACTAATTCATAACAATGTATGTTCTTTGGCAGTGAGGATCAAGATAAGCTCTAACATTATCAATTTAGCAAATTTAGTTCGAGAAATCCCCCACACAAGAAAAATGGGGTAGGACAAAAACTAATGAAAATATGGGCCTTATGACTACCAATTTTGGAGACCAACTTCTTATAAAACTTGACCATATCCATAAGAGAGATCCAAATAAGATTTAAATTAATACACAAGGAACTAAAAGAAATAAAAAGGAATTATAAAGTCAGGGAAATAGAAAAAGGTTTTTTACAACCCATTTCGTTAGCAATGTTGGGCAGGCGTGATCTACAAGAACCAAACTGGAATCAAGGGGCAAAAAATACCCAGGAATGTATTGTATGCAACTAGAGATCTTGACATGTAATAACAATCAAATTACGTAATTCTTGGACAACATGTTCATTAATTTAGTTGATGGCAGAATCACTGCTGTGATCTGGTTAGGCACTACCAACCCAAGAACACGTAGATTATTGAAAAGAGAAGCATGTCCACAAGTAAAGCACAAGAAATTTGGCATGACTTCCAAGCAAAGGAAGGAATTGCAACAAAAAGGCACAAGGTTCAATTAATAACTTGATGTTGGTTTATGATTGATGGCGGATGCTCAAGAGGGTGAACTAGATACACATGTATTTCCGGCTAGTCAAGGTAGTCTATCTACTTAACAGAAGCACCACAAGTGGAATGAGATTTGAAAAGTTGGACAAGCACTTTTCTTTCTTTTGAGTAAATATAGATTGGTTCGCTGATAACAAATAATCATCATGTTTTTAATGATCTTGCAACCTGATTTTGTAAATATTCTTCTTTTCAAGCAAATATTAGGTTTAATCAACTGAGTGAAATAATATTTGATTACTCGTGGCGTACCTTTGAGCGGATGATGGCTGGCAAACAAAGGCGAAACAATTGCATAGGCCCCGAATGCCATCGGTGCTGTTGCTTCCGATAAGCCTCATAAGATTCTGGCAACTCGCACTGGCACTGAACACAATATTGATAAAGATTCTTAGATCAATACAAGTATACACTATTATCATGGATCCCAATGGATTCTCATGTTACTATAGATAGATAGCACTGGTGATATTGTTACCTCAACATCATTGACAAATATGAACTTCCATCCTTTAAGATGAGCACGGACAGCAATGTCCATGTCCTCAACCGTTGTCCTTTCCAACCATCCACCAGCTTCCTTGAGAGCCTTAATTCTCCAAACCCCTGCTGTTCCATTGAATCCAAAGAAGTTAAGGAAAATTCCATTGACCTGTTGCTCCACCTCAAAGTGGAAGCACAGGTTAATGTTCTGCAATCTAGTCAGCAAGTTCTCGTCTTTGTTCACAAAAGACCATCTTGCCTGAACAAGCCCAACCTCCTCATTGTCCTGCAACCACCAATACCAAATAGGTCAGAACACGCAAAATTCAAGTGTAAAGCAAATAAATTTGCAAGCCATTGGCAAATTGTCACCTTAAAATGAGGAATTGTTCGCCTCAAGAAATCTGGTGTTGGCTGGAAATCGGCATCGAAGATGGCAACAAACTCGTAATCCTTGACATAGTCACAACTCATAGCAGACTTGAGGTTGCCAGCCTTGTAACCATCTCTTAGAGCACGGTGACAGTAGATGATTCGAGCTCCAGTCTGCTGCCATTTGAAGACTTCCTCTTTGATGAGCACCTGTGTTAGCGGATCGTCCGAGTCATCAAGAACCTGAATCAGAATGTTCGTACTTGGCCAGTCCAAGTTGCACACCGCTGCAATTGATTGCTGGTAAACCTGCAATTGTTTCACAAGATTCAAAATTTTTCACCGGTGAGAACAGAATGATAATGAGCACAATTAAATCGAGCTAGAACAAAACAAATAGAACAACAAACCTCTCTCTCGTTGCACATGGGAATTTGGACGAGAACCATGGGGTAGTACCCTTTGTCTTTGCCGCCGGACTCCAAGTCTTCGCCTTCTGCATTGTCTTTCGGTACTGGCTTTATCTTCCGGACGCGAATATAGAAGCACCCGAGGCAGAGAATCAGCCTGTCGGCGCTCTGGATCAAGAAGAGTACCACACACACGTTAGCGAGGAATTGCAGCGGCGGTGCGACGTACTCGACCCTCACAATGACCCAGGTCTTGTACACCCCATCGAACACTCCCTGGACGCCAAGCGACGAAGAGATGAGTCGCTGAACCTCCGGCGACACGAAATGCCACCCCTTGAAGTAGGCAACGATCTCGAACAGCAGTAACGCCAGCGACAGGAAAAGGAAGGCCTTTATGCCGGAGTAAAGCCAGCGCCGCCACCGCGCCACCGGCCGGAGATGCATTCCTCTGTCGTCATCTGGCGAGAAGGCCACTGCCCCATTCTTCTTCTTCTGCTGCTGCTGCTGCTCCTCCTCCTCCTCCTCCTCCTCTATCTCGTCAGCTTCATCCGTCCTCCCGGACGCAAACCTCCTCCTGACGGCGGAGGCGATGCCAACAGCAGCCGAAGCAAGGGATGCAAGGCAACCAGCGGCCCGGTGGGCCTTGAGGAGAAGAACCCACGTCAACTGCTTGGCGTTCTTCCCCCTGGCACCTTTCCCACCGACAGCACGGGAATTTATCCCGACAAAGTCCTCGTCCTCGGGAGACGACAGCTCGGAAATCGACCAGTTTGGGTTCTCCATCTTGACGACGACCGGAGTTCCATTGTGCGTGTCCTTCCCCCACCAATCAAACAATGGCGCCATGACTGCTAGACAAGGATCGACCTATCTCCTAATGCTATTTTGGGTAATCGATAATCTTGTCTATCTGCACATCCGACGCCCAAAGAAGGGACCTTTGTCCGTTCCGTGTGGTGGAACGGATGTGCAATGCAGGTTGGTTTTCGTTTCTCTCTTCTTCTAATCCTCCATCGCAGAAATGAAGGAAGGAAGAAGATGTGGTGGCGGCGGAGGAAGTGAGGCAGGAGACTAGGGTAGAAAATCCAAAAACTTGGAAGCAAAGACGTAAATTATAGCTTGCAGGGAGAGGAGAAGAGAAGAGAAGAGAAGAGAAGAGAAGGAGAAAGAGGAGAAGATAGGGGAGCAGTCACCCTTTTTCTCCGGAACAGCAAGGGCAGTAGTAGTCACGGGACGCAGCAGGCGAACAGCTCAACACGTCTAGTTTTCTCCTTTTTCTCTTCACCTCCCTACTGGCAGAGAATACAAAACAGGGGAGGGGGGAGTTGGTCGTTTTAAATAAACATCGAACCCAAGTGTGAATGACGAGATCACAAAAAACAGGAAAGCTGTTAGATTTAAGGAGGAGGGGAAGGGGAAAGATGAGGACAAGGAGAGGAGATTAAGGAGTGATTAGTGGTTGCACCATGCCAAGGATTGGTGGTTTTGAATTGAATTATTAGTTATCACATACAGCGGTGGATTTTTATTCGCTTGCTTGCCAGCGTGGGAGATTGTTATTTTATTCCTCTGCCAGACTTGTGTGGTTTTATACATACACTGTAATTGGAAAAAGTGTCCGTGGATTTTGAGCTCTAGAGATCTGAAATATGTGATGTAATCGTGTAAAAAATCTAAACTAAAATCTTGAAATTTTTTGAAAACCAAAGTCTTCTCGACAGAAATTACTTGGTAACACTATTCCGTCTCAAATTAAATTAACGTGAAGAAACACAAACGGTAAAATTAAATTTATTCAACCACACTCCAAACATTTCAAATAAAAATGAATGAAGTTTAAAAATAATGTAATATTCAAAAATATATATTTTGAAAACATTAAAAATATAGTAAGACTAAAAAAAAAATCGAATAGTTCCCCGCATCGCGTGACGTAAAAATCATATTTGTAACGCCGATCAATTGAAAGTTATATTTTTTTTAAAAAAAAAAAAAACGAAAACGTCAAAAGAATAGTCAAGAAACAGTTACAACAAAACTACGCATTCAAATCAAATCTTTTAGAAGAACAAAAATAAATGATTAGGGGGAATTGGTGAAAAATAAAAATCACCATTTGTATTCTTCCGTAGTTGATTTTACGTAAATAAGTAAATAAAGCAACGTGTTAAAAAAGGTGGTATGGGATTAAATTTGGAAACCGTCACCGGCCAAGTATGTTCTGTTATTCACCAGCCAAAGAGCATCGAAACCGCTCGCATTCCTTCCTTTTTCGCAGCAGTTATTCTTCGTCTACTCCGTAAATGATTTAACTTATATCTCTTTTTCATGTGGTCGTCGATCATCGATATATATATTTTTTCACAAAAGTGAAAGAAGAAGAATAACAGCAGAAAAACGGAATTGTGATGATTTTTTTTTTTGGAATGGTAATTAATGTCGAAACAATAGTTTAAAATAAACGGAATTGTCGTGTAATGCACGTGGTCACGTACGATCTGCATGGTTCTGTTTTCTTCGAAAAGGGTTAGACAAAATAGAATTAAAAACTTCGATTGAAAAAATAAACAACAGTTGAAGATTAAAAAGATACTTAAATAGTAAAAGAAAAGAGAAGGAATGCAAAGTTCTATCAAAACTACCGCAGAAAGTAGGAGAATACGATGGGATGCATTAGAAATTATTTATTTTCCTCCTCTTCTGTTTCATCAACTCGTCTCGTAAAATTAAAATAAAATGATTCCATGATTTGCCGCCGACCAAAAAAGAAGCAATTTAATAACCGTGGAAGGAAGTACAGAATTGTCTTTTTTTTTAATGACAACGTCATATTAATTGCGGCGTCCATGGACCCTTTTTCATGTGTCATAAAATTTTTGCTTTGGTTTAAAGGTAAACCCTTCTCGAGAAGAGGTAATACCGATTATTTTATTCGCAATTAGTTATCATCCGTAGAGTCCTTCGATTATTTTCGTGTTTCGATGAGGGATGAAAGTGATAGAAGCCGGTAAAACGATTTCATCAATTAATGTGCGAATTAATCTTCGTCAGATGGTTAAATGTATAAATTACAAATATTATTTTCAAATATTGTGCACTTTCTTTCTTTTTTATCATTGTGATATGAATTTTTTGTGCGCACATTAATCAGAAAGAGTAAATGTTGCCGATCATTTAATCAGTTGGTCATTTTTCATTCTATCAATTAGAGAAAAATAACAACTTCCTCCCACCATCTTATCATTCAGTGGTGTCTGTAGATCGATAAAAATAGTTGTTGAAGTTATATTCCTTTAACAAATACTTTGAAAAATGAATGAATGAATGATTGATTGATTGATTTTGATTGATTGATTGTTAACGAAAATACAATAACGTTGAGGTATGCATTCACCATCAATCATGTATACGATGAATATCGGCCAAATGAAGTTGTCGGTAGGCGGCAGTCCATGTGAGTTTTATGTTGCGGTCACGCCAATAATATAATCCCACCGACATCCATTTGATATTAAAAAAAATGTTAACAGATGTATAGAGATCCAAAGATTAAATTCAAAAAATAAGCACAACCAGATGGTTATATATATGTATGACTTACCAAAGCAATGGCATGCTGAAAATTTAACACTTGCAACAGTTATGAGAAAATGCATGGGAATGTTCGATCGGAATTGCGTACATAATTAACACCTATAAATAAATAAGGGTAGAGGTCGACGGACACTCTTGCAGTCAAAACAAGATCCAATCTTGATGTTAACCACAACCAATAAAATTGGGCATAAATAATCATCTATTCCTATGATGAGTCGGGGTTGATAATTTACCATCTTTAAAATAAAAAATAAAAAAACTGTGGCGCACATGAACGTACGTGCACGCACGATGTTGCAGATTCATCAAAAGTTAATAACATCCTTAATTATAATTAATCAAACGATACGTCTATATATATACATACAACTACAATATTAAATAGCAAAGAATCCAACACTACTAAAATACATCCAATGGTGGGGGGCTATATATTATTAAATAGCAGAAAATGAGGTCCCATCGATTTGCATGATGGACGTCCCTATTCGATGGCATCGGATTCGGATACTTCTGACCGACACACCCGAAAACAATATTATTAACCAAAACTGGTCAAACCCCAGGAGATCATTATATTTTTCGCTAAATAGACGGAATTATTTATGTATGTATGTACCAGCCCTCCTTGTTGCACACACGTCTTCAACGCAAAATAGCGACTTTGAAATTTTCTTTCTTTCCTCCCCATGTGAAAGTTAGAAGATAATTTGAAATAAATATGTATGGTTGTTTAAGCTAAATAGCGAAGGCGCATGCTGATATCTTAATTAACTGATGTTCATGTGTGGTTAATTTGCTCTCTTCTTTCTTGGATATATAATGACATTATTTTTGTTTGAATTCAACAACTTATCTGAAATAATATGGTATACGTACTAGCTAAACGAATATCTAATTATTATTATTATTATTATTATCATTGATGTGTGTATATATATATATATATGCTTCGTTTATCAATAAACATGAATTCCTATGCCAATATATAAATTCAGCGATACTCATCTACCACTCATGTTCTCTATTACATTAAAATTATGTATAATTAATTCCCTCGATCTAATTAATGATTTATTCTAATACCCAAAAGGAAAATGAACGATCCATTCTAGGAAGGGGTGTTAATTTACACGCCTTCACCGACAAGTACGCGCTGGGAGATCCAAGGAATTGGTTCTGGTACCAAGATCTTGTTGCTGATCTCAATAATATTGGTATCAAGATCAACCCATACGTTGGCGGGATGGAAATTAAGAAGTCGATGTCAATACGTACGTATAACCGGCAGAGATCAAGATCATCACATTCTTTTGGATATCTGCATGTATATATGCGTACATCATCAGGTCGATCTACAAATGGTCACCTTAATAAAGCATTGGGCCATGTGTACAATTCTATCAATTAGCTAATTATACATACATATTGGTCTTAATGTAATCATTAATTGATAAATTTCAAGGAAGATAATAACAATATACGTTGATGTTAATCTTAAGTTGCACGGTGGCATTCTATTCTCCTTAATTAATCTGCGGTGTGACGGCAGGCAACTGTGAATGATATGCATGCATGAGTGAGTAGCTAGCTTGTGGAGTGTTCCCTGAAGGGCGGGTGGCGGTGATGTTCGCTCCAGGAGGTCACCGATCAGATCAAAGCACGCATGCAAGCAGCTTTGCTGTATTGTGGCGACCCATGCATCGATCTGTGTCTGCTTTGCTGGGCAAGGATATATATATATATATATATATATGGGGGGTTGTGAGATGAGATCGATCTGTTCATTAATTCGATGAGATCGATCTGTTCATTAATTCGATCATATGGTCCACAGGGGTAGTCGCATTCCAACAGCTAGCCCTACGGTATCTTCCAGTTGTTATCATCTGTTTCCTTCTTCCGATTTCACCGCCTTGTACCGGTCGTCTCCTTAATTAGCATGCATATGTTATACAGGTGTATGTATGCATGTGGGTACCCATGCCTCTTCTTTCTCTTCTTCTTCTAATTCGAAGTGCGGAAAATTGCTACTGATAGATAGATGGATGGATGGATAGAATAATTGATTACATTGAACCAATTGTATCACAGGAAAATTGGAAATGATTGTTGAAATGAAAGACATTGGCTGATAGATAGAAAATTTATTTGAATTGGAAGAAGGAAGATACAGTTGCACTAGTAGAATTCTAAAATAATTGTAAATGACAAGTGAATATTAACATCGAAATGGGCAATTAACTATTAGCCCCATAAGTCAAGTGGAGTACAATATTTTATTATTCAATGACGACTACAATGTAAATAAAAAAAAAATTAATATTCAACAATTTTATTATTCACTAATTTCTATTAAATTTCAGTCATTGTTTTTGAAGTCCAAAGTTTTTAACAAGTATATTTCAATTACGTTCAAATTTTAATCAATTGTAGATTATAATATAAATTAACCATCCATATAGTTAGTTTTATTTTTCTTGATAATGATAATCTTACATTCATCAAGATTTGAGCCTTAACGAGAACGGCAAATACCATTACTCCTAACCGAGCTATTTCAATTAGCTCATGTAATTATTCTTATTTTTGAAAAAAAAATTAAATACAATAGGTAACTAATAGGAAAAAAAGCCTATAGACACCTAAAGATCCATTCTTTATTAAACAATGATGGATCGATTTTTCGTAGATTTCCCTAATTGCCATGCAACATACCAAGAGTTCCAAAATCTCCCTTAAACCAAGGAGAATGGGACCTACGATGTAAACTGCTACGATAAGCACCACACCCACTTACCAGTTCATGATGTAAGTATATTATTTTTATCATAATGTTAAGTCATCTTCTAAATCCTCCCTCTCACGACTTCAAATTACGCATCATGTGATTTACATGTAAATTATACCGTACGTGTTCATGGTTTCAAAGTTGATTTGATGCAACAGGAACAAGGTGCAAGCAGAAATTAGTTCAAAATAGAAAGAAGTTGATTGGCGTAGATCTCCTAAAAATACAGCACTAAGATTAACATCAAGTGAGAGAGTTATCTTTTCCTCTTCTTGCGTTGAACCGGATTCGTCTTTAGTTCGTCTACTTTTGAAGTAGAGGACTTTATGCCAACATATGAACTCCACAAGGCTATTTCAACGTCAGAGACGGTGAAAGAAACACCATCCAAGCTTAGTTCCTGTAGATGATGAATACTGAAAGATGGTCAAATCTTGCGCAATAATAGGATTGATCATTCTGATTCCGACAGTCATTCAATTATTTTTTGCCAGCGTTGTAAACAGAAGAAGACCAGTAAATCCAAGACATTCTCTAGCATGATGATCCACCAAACAATAAGGAACAAACTATATTGAATACATAGACCTTGCATTGTTCTTTATAAGAGCTCAGTAAAAATAACTCTGGATGTATAAACTTCTCTAGAAAAGCAAAACCATTACAAAAAGGATCTAAAGAAGAAACAAGATATGGAAGCCAATGGCAGCTAGCACAGTCCCACCATGCACATTTATATATATATAACTAACTCACCACAAGATATGCCAAGAGATAATTTAGAATCACCGTTGAAATAGAGATAGCTCATTTAAGCTAAATAGCGAAGATGCATGTTCCACGTTTGTTTTCGTTAATATACTTTTGTATTATTTATAGGAGAAAAAAACAGAACAGAGACGTTTGCACACGATTCTATGTAATTCCGCCAAACATATGAATTGCATACTACGATGTCTGTGGTTTACCATGCGAATACAGTACCATAAACAACAGTTATAAGGATATTCTAATCAACATCTGGTTGCCAAATGAATAAAAACCTAACGAAAAAGGACTGATTACCCTTGCTTTATCCTGCAACTTCTCAGCAAGCTTGAGGTATTGTTTCAGAGTGTAATCCTTCTTGTTCCCAAGCACGGCCAACATAGCCTTGCAAAACCAACAGCAAACATACACAAAACACGCCTTCAAAATAGAAGTCACGGAAGCCAATCGCAGATCTCTCACCTCGTCCGACATGAAGGGCGCGACATCTGGAGCGTATGCAGCAAGAACAGCAGAAGCCGTGGCTGGTCCGACTCCCTTCAGGGCCGTGAGCGCAGCAATGGCCTTTTCAAGGTCCGGCAGCAACCCAAGCCCCTTCCTGGATGCCACCTCCACCTCTTCCTCCCCGAGAGAATCCACGAATCCCAGCAACCTCGGCCTGGAAATCAAAAGGCCAAAAGATTTAAACATTAACCAGGACCCTCGAATCAGTCGGAAGATGGAAGGAAAGGAGGGAACTTGGTGTGGTTGTCGCCTGTCGGTGGCGGTAAGTACCTCCATTTGCCACGGGAGAGCTTCCACTTCAGGAGCTTGGAAAGCTCGGGCTTGGTGATGTAGGGAGTTGGGTCGCGCGCATGGAGGGCAAGAGGGAGTTGGGTCCGGTAGAATTCTTCAAGGGAGATGAGTTCAGGCTTGTTGAGGGATCGAATGCGGGACTGGTAGGAGGAGAGTGCCGCCTTCCATGCTCCGACGTCTGCACAGCGAATGTCCATCGAGAGGGGGGAGTCCGTCGACGGCGGTCTTTCCGAGTCCGTTCCTTTCCCGCCATTCTAAAATCTACCCGGTAATTCAATGATCGCGGCCCAGCCCGATTGTCTGATCGGCCCAGAACGAGATTTCTGTGGAGAAGAATAGGATATGTTAAGATATAACAACATGAAATAGAAAAGATTTACAAAAAAATTCATCAAATTGAAATTGACAAGAATAGATCATTTATTATTTTCTTACAAAAATAGACCAAGTCTTTCATACTACCATGAATGCCATGATATGAATATTCTATATATGTGATATGATTATCTTCCATTCTTATAAAAAATTAAATGATTTATTCTTGTCAAATCAAATTATGAATGGAATTAGTTACACGAGAGAAAAAATCTTATACTAACCCAAAAACTCAAGAGAACATTTTATTTTTAACATCGTTGGAATCTTTTCTTCTGTCTCCATGCTTATCGATGGTTGCATCAGAAATCTAAGAAGCAGTAGATTCTGGGTAATATGCAGTTACCGTTTCCTTCGCAAAGCCTGACTAACTCATTTTTGTTTCTGAAGTTAGTATGTCAGACACATTCAGAAATTATACCTGACGTGAACTTTACCCCTTGAACCAATGGACATCAAGATGCAGGCTGGGTTGGATTCATTGCTCCCCAAGTGTGCAATACACGGTTTCATGGTCCCTTATTAATCTTGACAGCAGCTTGACCCTTTCATTTCTTGACCAGTTGAAGTTAAATCATATTCTGGATTCATGTTTGTGTTCGCATTTGATGAGTATCAGAGTATGTCATGAACTCGAGTTACCATGAGACTCCACCCAACTAAATCCAGCTTTCTTAACCAGTCCACTCTTTGACAGCTGCTCCCTAACATTAGAAGCTTCTTCCCACCGCCCAGCTGCTGCATTTACGTTAGACAAGAGCACGTAAATTGCTGGATTATTTGGCTCCATCTCCAGGAGAAATTTCGCCACTGTTCTTCCTAATCTAACATTACCATATATAGTACAAGCACTGAGCAAAGACGACCAGATATGAGCGTCTGATCTGCACGACATTGTGTTTATGACACTTTCTACTTCGTCTAAATAACCTGATCTACCAAGAAGATCGATGAGGCAAGAGAAATGGTCTATTCCAGGTTCCATGGCGTAGTCTCTGAACATGGATGAGAATATATCGCGCCCCTCATCTACGAAACCTGAATGACTACAAGCAGAAAGTATGATGATAAATGTAATATGGTCTGGCTTAACTCCCGGATCTTGCAATTGCATTTTGCGAAAGCATTGAATGGCCTCATTGCCTTTCCCATGCTGTGAATAAGCCGCGATCATGGAATTCCAAGAAAACACATCTCTTCTGGCCATCTTGCGGAACACCATTTCAGACCAACTCGGACATCCACATTTGGAATACATTGTTATCAGTGCATTCTGCAATGAGGTATCAGTGACATATCCAAATCGAATGACATAGGCATGGATCTGTTTTCCATTTCCCAAGAATGATATGCTAGCACAAGTGCTCAGCATTGTGGTGAGAGTGTATACGTTTGGTTTTATTTCAGTTCTTACCAGAGCAGAAAACATCTCCAAGGTTTTCAACGGCAAGCCACTAAGAAGGCATCCACCTAAGATTGAATTCCAAGATATCAGATTCTTTGAGGATGTCATGGTAAAGACTCTGTAAGCATTGGTAATCTCTCCAAACTTTGCAAACCCAGAGATCAAAGAATTGCAGACTTGTGTGCTTCCAACGAGACCGTTCTTCACCGCAATGACATGGAGCATCTCTACCTGCACTACAAACCTGCAGCCGGCTATCAGACTTCCCAAGGTGAATTCGTCTGTCCTCGTCCCAGCTTCTACCATACGAACATACATACCAATTGCAGATTCATGGCAGCCCTGCTGGCTGTAGCCTGATATTAGTGAATTCCAGGAAACAACGTCCTTCTCGTCAATACTGTCAAAAACCAATTCAGCACTCGTCAAATCTGCACAGCGAGAATACATGGCAACTGCCGCATTGCCCACTAACGTGGAGCATCCAAGCCCAGATTTCAACATCAAACCATGCACTTGCTGGCCAAATTCCTTCACTGTACAAGACCCCATAATGGTCAAGATCGTTATCTCATTTGGCTCAAGACCTGCCTCGCTTAGCATCCTCTTAAACACAAGAAAGCCATCAAATTCCTTCCCATTATCCATCATTCCAGCTATAACTGCATTATACATCACACAGTCACACACACTGGTAACTCCTTGAAACACACCCCAGCCATCTCCAACCAATCCACACCTAAAATACATGCTAACTAATGCACAGGCTACCGATTGCCAAACAACAATCCCGCATCTTACAACCAACGCATGGACTTGCTTCCCAACATTCACCATCTCCGGCTCACTGCACAAGCTCAGAACCGCAACACTGCCATACCGATCTGCTGAAACACCGGCACGCGTCATTCCGACAAACACCTCTAACGCCAGACCATCGTATTGGTTCTCAACACACCCAGTAAGGACGGCATTCCATACAGAAACGTTGTGTTTAGGCATTTCATCAAACAGCTTCAGGGCAAATTCCACACGACCACCTTTCATGTAAGCTGAGAGGAGGCTGGTGTGCGAATACTCATCTCGAGTGGCCAATTCGTTGTAGATCTTATGAGCTACAAACGGGAAGTGGGTTTTCGAGTAGTATGAGAGAAGAGAGTTGTGGACGTGTCGGAAGGAGATGAGGCTTGTCTTAATGGCGTACGAATGGAGCTGCGGGGTGGCCGAGGTGGACGCGGCAACAGCGGAGGAAAGGGAGTATTGATCGGGGGTTAGGCCATGAGAGGAGTGGAGATCAGAGAAAAGCTGGACGGCAGCGTCGGCGTGGCCAGAGCGGGCGAGGTGGGAGATGGACGAGTTGACTCGAACAAGGGAGCGGGTCAAGCAGGTCATCGAACCGGGACCGGTTCGTTTATTTGATACTCTTAAAGGTCAAGAGCGTGGCGGACGCTTACAAGATCGCTTCTGGTTTTTGTGGAAATCACAGGACAACGCCTGCGACGTGAACCACCACGACCTTTCCAAAATAGATTTTATGCTCAAACTTTAAGATACTGCTATTACAAAAGATTAAATCCTTATTATCGGCTAAAGTTTCGACGAATTGTGCAGAAAATTCGGTGGTTTTCATGATGCTAGTGGTTGGTTTGCATTTTAGAGGATCAATTCTGGATAATCATGTTTAAAATGTGAAGCATATATATTTATCTTTTCTAGTTTCCTCTCAAACAAAAATCATGAGCATTTCTTCTTTCTCCACGAACTTGTTCCGGTTGATTCGCACCTCCAAATCACGACGACCAAACCCACCTCCACCGTGTAATCTCGCCGCCGTTCACTCCTTCACAACTTTCTACGACGACCCAGATGAAGACATCCCTTCTCGCACCCCGCATCAACTCCGGTGGCCTCCTAGTCACGACACCGACGACTTCTGCTCCTCCGTCGAGAAGATCTACCGGATCCTCCGGAAGTATCACTCTCGCCCGCCGAAACTCTCGCTCGCCCTCCACGACTCTGGCATTGTCGTGTCCTCAGGCCTCGTCGAACGCGTGATCCGCCGGTGCGGTGACGCTGGCGCTCTCGGGTTCCGATTCTTCTCGTGGGCAGCCCAGCAACCTGGGTACCATCCGTCGCCTGACATCTACAAGGCCATGGTAAGAATGCTGGGGAAGATGCGTCAGTTCGGCGCAGCGTGGGCAGTGATGGACGAGATGAGGAGGGACCACCCGGAATTCCTCGGGGTCGACATGTTTGTTGCGTTGATGCGGAGGTTTGCGTCGTCGAGGATGGTGGGGAAGGCAATTGAGGTGCTCGATGAAATGCCCAAGTATGGGCTTGAGCCTGACGAACATGTCTTTGGTTGCCTTCTCGATGCTCTGTGTAAGAATGGTAGCGTCAAGGACGCTGCCAAGTTGTTCGAAGACATGAGAGTGAGATTTCCTCCGACTATCAAGCACTTCACGTCATTACTGTATGGATGGTGTCGCGAGGGGAAATTGATGGAAGCTAAGTTTGTGTTAATTCAAATGCGGCAATCAGAAATCGAGCCAGATATCGTAGTGTATAACACTTTGCTCACAGGATATGCGACAGCCGGGAAGATAGAGGACGGCTATGAGTTGTTGAGGGAGATGAGAAGAAAAGGGTGTGAGCCCAATGCTACGTCCTACACAACCTTGATCCAGGCACTATGCTCGAGGGATCGGATGGACGAGGCGATGCGAGTTTTCGTGGAGATGAGAAGGAATGGCTGCGAGGTTGATGTTGTGTCGTACACAACTTTGATTGGTGGATTCTGCAAGTGGGGGAAGGTGAATAAGGCATACGAGTTGCTGGGATCGATGGTGCAGCAAGGTTGTGAGCCAAACCAGAACACGTACCGCTGCATCATGGCGGCACACGAGAAGAAGGAACAATTGGAGGAATGTTTGGAACTCATGGCAAACATGAAGAAGTCGGGATTGCGCCCCGATGTCACCATCTACAACGTTGTCCTTCGATTGGCCTGCAAGCTCGGGGAATTGAAGCAGGCGGCCTCTATCTGGAGTGAGGTGGACGACAGCCCCGGCTTGAGACCTGGGGTCGATACGTGTGTCATTCTGGTGCATGGATTTGTGGAGCAGGGAGCTGTGGTGGAGGCCTGTGGATACTTCAAGGAGATGGTGGGAAGAGGACTGTGGGCGGCTCCGCATTACGGGACGTTGAAGGAGCTTCTGAACGCTCTTCTCAGAGCAGAGAAGCTGCAATTGGCGGAGGAGGCATGGGATTGTCTGGTGGAGAAAGGGTGCGAGCTCAATGTACATGCGTGGACGATATGGATCCATGCGTTGTTTTCTCGGAAGCACGTGAAGGAGGCGTGCTCGCACTGCATCGACATGTTGGACGGGGGCCACATGCCGAAACCAGACACATTTGCCAAGCTGATGAAGGGGTTGAACAGGCTGTTCAATAGGCACATCGCGGCCGAGATAACGGAGAAGGTGAGGAAGATGGCGGCGGAGAGGAAGGTGTCGTTCAAGATGTACAAACGGCGAGGGGTGAGGTTGTTGAGTGAGAAAGAGGAGGAGAAGAAGAAGAAGAAGGATGGCCGGAGGCATGCAGGAATTCGCAGGTACAGAAGAAGCTCTCATGTCTTCTGAGGCTTGTGGATGTGATGCTGCTGATAATGGATCATCATTACATCCTCTAGAGATTTCAAATGAGCATGAAAGTGTTCGCGAAAATGCCAAATACAGCCGAAACTACTTCGGACTGGATAAGATCAGGAACACACGCCCCAAGCGGATTTCTTGAGAATTTGCGTTCGCAGATAGAATGGCCGTGATTCTTGCAGTCAATAATTTATTTTATCATATATGACTTATATCTAAACGAAACAACCAACCCAAGGTTCGGCAATTTTTTTGTTTGCATTCCTCAAGCAATGACGGTGGCAACATATCAGAAAACAGTTTCCAAAGAAGCAAGTCGACATTCTCGGTCTTGAAACAAGTAGAAACATTGCACTGGGTACCCATAATTTTGATTTGCCCGAGCAATAAAATTGAATGAGTAACGTACATGGTGTGCAATTTTCTTTTTTCCTTCGATCAAAAGTACGACGTTTGGATATCCGCTAAAATGGCCGATCACACGTAGAGGCTGTCGCCGTTCCATGTATGTCAAAATCATCCATCCATTCTGTCGCGTTGGGAACCTCAGAATTTCAAAAACAATTCTGCCGAAGCATGGAATATCTCAACCTCAGATCATCAGAATTTATAGACGGTAATGTGATTTTCCCAGTACTCTTCATGCGATCGAACTCTTCGGCTCCATTCTTCATACCATCCTTTTGTTTCTTTCCAATTTTATTGCTTCGTAGGATTTCATGACTTCTTTAAATCTAGCCTCTGCAACTTCTGCAGAAAAAACGGAAATACAACACTAACATTGTCAGAGAATTGTGTATGCGCAGAGCGTCTCTCTGTAGTCGAAGTAAAAATGAAAAAAAAGAGAAAACACTCTTATCTGGAACAATGTAAACAGGATTGACCTTTATTTTTCTGGTTTTGATCTGGATGGAATTCCATTGCTTTTGATCTAAAAGCTGTCTGCGGCAGCACATAAGGAAGAAACAAAGCTCGAGTATAAAAATCAGCACCATCAATAGGTACGGTTAATTTTGCAATTACAATCGATGACTAACATAGTTTATGTTGAACAATCTGATGTAACACTTCAAATCATTATGTCACTAACCGTAACATAGATATTTTGGTAAATATTAAATGACTTCCAAAATAAATCAAGGTCGCTTATCTGACTTGGGCATGCACAGAAATTGCATTTTTTTCATGCATTAATTATTTTAACACTAAACCAAACTTTACAAAGATATAGAGGATTGGCAGATAGTATGCTATTTGCAAGCATATTCTATTAACCGACTCCACATAAAGAACCTTTGCCTGCACATCTTTATTTCACATATACAAATCAGGCTTGCATACGTAGTATTTATCAAAGACAACCATCTGAGGATCTCTTCAATGAAATCAAGTAATGCTAACAGGCACAAAGATCGTGTACCTTGATTTCAGCGTCAGTGTATGGCTTTATCCTTGACCTGAACAGTATAAAGACGGTGCTTAATCAAACAGTTTCTTCTCATTGTAGCAGCTGATTCATTCAATCTTAAAGACAGCAACTTCAGGAGTGTGTTATCTCATAATTACAACTTTCAAAACAGTAATGAATCCTTTTTTATTTTTTTCACTCAAAATAGAAAACAAGGAACGAGACAAAGAAAAACGGAACTTTAGGTAAAGAGTTATCAAAAACTACCTGTCTAGGCCTAGAACTGAATAATGATGAGACATAGAATAACCTCCACTATCCCTGGATGTATTTTGTCCATTAGCTCTCTGATCCCTGTAAGATGTATCGGTTTTCCAATGCCAGTCACTTTGTTGGGCATCTTGGTGATGTTGGTAAGCAGCAGGACCATAAACCCTCCAGCCCTCATAGCTCCTTTTGTATTTATTTCTTTCTCTGTTGAATATTTCCTGCATGCGTCTTATACGCTCCTAAGTATTAAAAAGTTGAATTCAAATAATTAGTTAGAATAATGAGATGATGGTAGAAATAAAGGCACCTAAAAAGACATAATAAAAGTATTCATATCCAGCAAGAGCCCATTATTATGGCCATTTCAGTAGAACCAATAAGCATTGCATAATTAACAAAAATAATGACACATAGAATATACAAAATTACATTGGAAAGATAAATAGCACAAATACCACTACACAAGTATGTTCCTGATAATAGTAATAATAATAGCAAATAAAAGAACATTGATAATGATGCTTCTACTTAAAGAAATATTACATAATCTCATGGATCCATTGTTAAAAAAACTTTTAATGAAATAAAGAGTTGATTTTCTACTACTCCTCACTTGGTTGATTAAAACTCATAATGCTTCAAAATACATGCAAATTTCTTAAATTTATACATCTCAAGGTATGATGTGTCAAACCTCATGTACTCATGTCTCTATACAATCGGATTTTTAAGCATAAACAATCAAATCCTTGATGTAATACATACCCTTATAATGCAAATCAATGTTCCTAAGTACCTGTAGTGTCGTGCTATTCTTATGGCATTTAATAGAATGTCCTCTTTTGTTGTAGCAACTGAAGTTAAAAAATGAGAAATAATAAAATCATACTTGATGATTCTTACAACATGCATCTCTAGGCATGGAGTCACGAAAGCATAGTTAGCTCTAACATTAAACAGCATGTCAGTTAACATGAAGCATCTTCATGTATAAAAATATGCATCATACAGACTTTTATATCAACTCACTCTGGGAATGAATTTTTAAAGAAAATTCCATTAAAATTTATTGATTATTAACCCCTTCCACACATGAAGGAGAAATACACAAACGGTTGAAAATGGTGAAAAAAATTATTAAAACATGAAAAACATACAAAAGAAGTTGCATTTTACAGACATTAATGGAGAAACAGGTTCAGGTTGCCAACAACATGGTTGAATAAGAAGTGCTGAGATTGGTTTTCTGTCGAGAAATATAACAAGAATTAAATAGCCGTGTGCTTCTTAGTATACATTGTGGAACAAGATCAGAACATGTGACAATGAATATCATCAAAGATTGCGAGATAAATGATAAACTCATTTAGATGGTGTTGAAAATCTTACTACTCTTTCCAACTCTTGTTCAATCTCTTCTTGCATTCTGCGATTGTATCTCTTCCATGCCTCCTCCCTGAATGTCCAGTGGGTTGAACCACTATCTCCAGTTTTCCACGATGGATGGGATCTGTTGAGCTTGTAAAGTTTTGAAAAAAGACAACCAGAATAGAAATTAGAGAAAAAATCAGATTTCAGACATGAAACTGTCATATCTTACCAAATCATATTTAATGCACATTTTTAACTTATTACACCAAAATAAAAACAAAAAACCAATTGCACAGCATCAGTAATTTCATAAGAATTTCATACGTATAATGGATTGGAAAGCAGAATTAAGCAAACCTGAGTGCAAAACCAATCAAATGACCTCCGTAGCTGACTCACCTGCCAGTTCCATTTAGGAGATCAGATAAAATTACCTAAATGAAATTGTAAAACATGGAAAATGAAGCGTAAAATGCATAACAATAATATGCAATTGCTTCTGCAATTTAAGTGACGTTGATTTATTTATAGTGTCTTGTCTTCAAGCTCGATCAAATGAAAGTCGTCATCGTTTCTTGTAGATTGCATTGATCATTGAATCCATGCAAATAAAGAACCACTACTGACGCAAAAAGTGACTCGAAAATGCAAGTAACATGTTGTGAATAAAATCAACCTCTACACCAGAAAAAATAAGCACAAATTCTTCGATAAAAAACAGCACAACAACCGCAATCAGCAAATAATACAGGAAAGTGTCATAATGCAATGAAAGGAGAACAATTCAAGCTAGGAATACGTGAAACGCCAGAATCTTCAAACAAACCCGCACAATCAAAGCACAAGACATGATAGCCAAAACAAAGCAGAAACCATTTGTCTACTTCGAATCGAAGGGGAAAAAAAAGGGAACAACTCGAAAAAAGTTCATTGTCTTTCCTCTGCAGAATAAACGGGAGTGGATTTAGGAACATACCGCAGCAATGGTGGCAGTGGCGCCAATCATGGCGAAAAGGAAGATGCCCCAGGCCCTGGGAACTCCTTGATTGTGCGGCTGATCTACGCCGCCGCCAGAGGTGGCAGTGGTGGGGGTGATGTCTTCTTTCCCGTCGCTTGTTTTCATGATCAGATGCCGGAGTAATGGTGGGATTGCATGATTCGGAGGAAGCCGGAAGAGCAATTGTCCTTTTCTTCTCTTCCCTTTGGGTTCCAAGGGGGAAACACTGTGATGAGCGCCCACCACACCACTTTCTGCTCTTCTATTTACCCCGTGGCCCAATCCGATTGGGTTCTTAAACAAACGAAATATTAAAAAAAAATCAATTATTAAGAATAGTGTTGTTTATGATTTTTATTAAAAATTAATTCTTATTCAGTTGACGGCTTGGAAGAAAAAAAATTCATAGTCAACCATGATGGTTTAGATTTTTGTTTTTATTGTTATTAAAATTTAAATTTTAAAATAAATTGCAATTAAATAACTTAAAAATTACAAACCACGAATTAGCGTAAGGATTAATGTCACTGAGTGTTGATAACGTTCCAAGATCGAGTCCAAAGACGATGAAATAATTGTCAAAAGAAAAGGGTAGAAGACGATGAAGACCACAAAAAATTAAAGAAATAGGATACGACAAATTAAGAACCAGATACTTTAATATATGATAATGGAAGAACATAAACATTAATCCCATCAAAAACAAGATGTATTCATCTTACACCGCATGATATTGTATAAAGTAAGCTTCTTATATTTTTTTATGTTTTTAAATTATAAAGAATGCCCTTCTAAGCTGCCCAACTTACTAAACGAGGGCACGGTATTACTCAATTAATAATTAAAAAATATGTTACATGGCCGTCAAGTGCTCCCACAGTTCTAAATTTGGAAGACCCACAGATTAAACGCAGAAATATTTTTTAATAAACTATAGCTGAGGCTGACGTACGATACACACTCTCATCATCGTTCACCTTCCATCTTTTTACACTTTTTTTTTTCTCGAGATCATAAATTCTTGATACCAGTAACAACATAACCATGTCGCTGGGATGTAAATTTTACCCAACGATAGTTAACATTTCCCAGTGGCCATATTCAAGGCGTCGCTATGACCGGAAAATTCCATTTGCAGAGAAGAATATGTACAGTTGACCGTTAATTTAATTTGCTATTCTTCATGATGATCCGTCTCATCGAATATCTCTTCCTGCAAGCGCAAGTCCAAGTCTCAGAATCAACGTGAGAAGAAGTTGATCATGGAAAATATAAAAATCAACTTTGAAGAAAAAAAGAAGAAAGTCTATCGCTTTACCTGCAATAGCTCCTCAATGACATCTTCCATTGTTAAGATCCCAATGGCTTCCTCTTTTTCGTTCAGCTCTGGGGGGTTTTCACTGATCTGCAGAACATCGGTCGAAGTCTCTTTGGCCCATTTTCTGCTCCTTGATCCCTTCCTCGAATTTTTTCCTCCAGTGAAGCTTTTCAACTTGCTTAGGGTCCTGCGACTCTTTAAGCGCTTTTCACTAGGTTTCTCGGCATCAATATCCACCCTCACATCTATACGTTCAGAATGCACTTCAGAAACGTGGCAATCCTTATTTGAGAGCAATTATAACTTACGGAGTCACAGTTTCAAAATGTCATACAATGGCATTTCAGAATGCACTTAAGAAGCTTACCACCACCAGTATCTGCCACCGCCTGAATACATTCCCTCACAACAACGGCCATGTGGCTGTGGCCTTTCTGAAACTCGTTTAAAATGTCATACAACGGCATGTTTTCTGGCACCCTATCAATAGAGGTAATACAATATTATGTTTAAAAAAGAAACATTTTCACCATTAATCATCTATTACGCAGCCACGTGTATTTATATTTTTATGTGCTTGAATCTGATGATGGCACCATGATTCGGGTGCAGGTTGCACATCAAAAGTGAAATTAGCGTCTTCAAGTCATACAAGAGCATAGATCCCCCAAATTCAAGAAGGAAATTGTCTAGTTTTCTCACTACATTTCTCATCCATAGGGTACTTAGGAAGAACAAAATTCTCCATTGTACGAACACAAAGATTCTAGAACTATTCATTCTGATGGAAGATCCTTAGTGAAAACACACCACCTTGGATCATGAGAATCTCCTTTATCAGAAGCCAAACCTAACCAGGAGCTCAGTGAACTCTCCTCTAAAAAATTCAAAGAAAAGCATCTTTTGCAGTAACATAAAAACTGAAGGCTCCGAAAATTTTCTTCAAATAGGAATCCTAGGACAACATGCTACATCAGTCTCTGGACGGTAAAATCAAACAAGACAATATGAACAATTACAACACCATAATTTGAATATTGCAATCAATAGAAAACTGTCTCTACTACAACAGATAAATTTATCAATTGCCACAGAATATGGTGGAGAGGTAAATTAAGACACAATAATATATAGATTACATATCAGCAATCATGTCAAGTTCTATAGTTGTATTACTGAACTAGGGGGGAGTACCAAGCTCTCTAGATGTATCCTTACCCCAAAACCTACCTTGGAATCTTTCGAATGGTGACATTCTTCACAGGAATCTCGTCTGCAGGGTGTATGCTCAGTAAATTCTTTACCTACAAGTTCACAAAGCATTTCAGTTCCATTCCTGAAAGATCATGATTATTCCTCTATCTTAGGAACCTTAAGAAGTAGATGCTACCAAACAAAAACTGAAGATTCTACAGAAAAAGTTCATAAGAATTTACCAATATCAACCCAATTATATTTGTAGGTTGCTCATAATATACTGGTACCCTACTATGCCCTCTATCCAGTATCATCTTCAATGTATCACTGTAGAAACAACAAAAGAATAACATATTAAACACCAACAATATTTTAATTTGTATTTTGTGTCCACAGTTTTAGATGTACTTACCTGTCCATTTTCATGTTAATATCAATCGCAAACGTTTCTGATATAGGAGTCATTGCATCTTTGGCTTTTTTCTCTGTAAGTTCCAGTGCCCCAGCAATGATAGTTGTTTCATCATGTGTGAGTTCACCACCTTTCCCGGCCTATAAACATGTGAAATTTCGCTACTAACTTATAGAGAAAATACACAGTTCTTTCATCAAGGTCACAACTAAACTTCAGACGGATTTCACATTAAAAAAATTTCATCAATTTGTTTTTTCACGAATTTCCATAATCTTTAGGACTTTTTCCATTTTCATCCTGTTCACCAAAAATGGATGATTTCTTTATATACCAAGGTGTGTCACCCAGTTACTGTTCAAGATAGCAATTTTTATTTTTATTTTTTTTCATGGTAGCAACTTAGCTTCCGTTTGATTGACTGTAATCAATAAACAATGTAATGTAATTCAATTGACTTACATTCCATGATTACAATACAATATTTGACTTTCTATCATTACAAACTATGAAATTAAGTTCTTTAGAGCATCAATCAATTAACTAAACACGAACCTAAATGAAAAAATTGATTATTTATATAAAGAGTGTAGATTCAACAAAAATAAGGAGGGTATACAATTAGATGATCATCGGATTCATAAAAGTAAAACTTTTAAATACTTTTAGTTTCTATAATAAGTAGTAATGAAAAATGTAAAAACAAAAAAAAAGGTAGAAGTTGAGAACTTTTCACCAATATGGATAGGACCTCTATATAATAAGTAGCAATGTGATGGTGAAATTATAATGATATTATTCATAAGATTTAAGTAGAATAGATAATGTGAAGAAATGCTTCTAAAGTGTTATTTGATAAGAGAATACTCTTAAAATTAAAAACAAAATTTTATAAAACTACTATTCGACATTATGACTTAGAATACTAGATTGCAAAGCATGATTGTATGTAAAAAGTCAATGTTACTAAGATGCGTATACAGAGATGAATGATAATATTGTAAAGGTTAAGATAAAAACTGAATCTATTGAGAATAAAGTAAAAGTTACATCAATTAAAGATGAGATAAGAAAAAATTGACTTTAAGTGGTTTAGTCATATCTTTAGGAGACTAATGAATGCATCAATTAGAAGAGAAGAATTAATTTGTACAAAAAAGAACAAAAGGAAGGCCTAAACTACTTGGCTGGGAATTATGAAGAAAATTTTAAATTTATGTAATATAACCAAATATTTGACCATAGATAGAAATACATAGAAGAAAAGAATTCATAAAGTTGATCCCATATAATGAGATTATAGTACGAATTTTATTGTTGTTGTTGCAAAATGTTAGAGTTGCTAAGATGCAAATGCCTAAATGCTAAGTGGTTGCTGATCGCGGTGGTTTTAATGAATTGGTTGGTTGGGAGGTTGCTCTAATTATATTGTAGAATGCTAAGTGTGAGAAAGATTCTATTTTAAGCAAAACAAAAGAAATGGTTATAATAACAAACCTCATTCCCATGCAAGTCCACTAGTGTTTTCAATTCAGCTCTCCGAAACAAAGCAGCCTCTCCATGCCCTAGTAAAACATCAAGTAACTGGCATCGTGTAAAAAAGAGGTGTCAGATAAATACTTCAATAATATGTGTCTATACGTGTGTGTGTGTGTGTTTCAGGACAGAGCAGTTGAAATCTGTACCTTGCTAACTGGGTAGGCTACAGGATAGCATATCCAAACAAGCACCCGGACTATTGGAGCAACTGCAGCTCCTATTGCCAAACCATATCGTGAACAAACTGATTGTGGAATTATCTGTACATGCAACGATAAAAGGAAATTGGGCAATACATAAAATTGATTAACTAGTGCTCATTTTAATGCATACCCTGTAAATGAGAAACAGTAAATGAATATTTGCAATAAGTAAGTTCTCGCAATAAAGTGATAAGCATGTTCTGAGTCGTCTGACCTCCCCAAACATGAGTATCAATGTCACTGACATCAATATAGCAACCCATGCAGTAACCAAACTGTCGAGAAAAATAGGGAGTGCCTAGAGAAGACTTGAGAATATCAGAACACGTTTCATGTAGTTCAAAATTTCACATGTAACAATTGCCACAACTAACCTCCATCGCAGCTGCATTACACACCAAAAGGGTGACAAGCAACAAGTGCTGCTTTTTCACGACTGGCAGTATTCTTGCTGTCAAAACGAACCACAGTCAAAATCTTGTTCTGTTGCATCCAGAGTTTCATCTAAACTTTCACGTGTCATGCTCTAATTAGGAGGTAGAATTAGAACAAGTACTGTACAACGACATCTCTGGTTCTTTGCGTCCATTGTTCACCACCAAAATAGCAAAGTGACATCCTTCGATGAAAATGGACCAGAAATATTCCAACTACTAAATAAAAGGACCGCAACGAAAACAACACACTGGTTGGAGGTGGAAATTGAAATTGCAAGGAAGAAACTACGAATAAAAAAAACCCTTCTCCTCGAGCACACGATTCGGGAAATTCCGAACAGTAGCCCACAAAATACAAAAAAGGGACAAATCCGACTAGCCGGAACCGCAAGCTCGCGACTTCATAAATTATGGTATATCAGAAGACAATAAGCAACATATAAATAACACACAAAAGAGAGAGAGAGGGGGGAGGGAGGGAGGGAAGCGATCGAGTAGAAAGAAGGTACCAGCATGGTTGCGATCTCTCGGCGTTCCGGACTTTGCGAGAACCTCAAGATCGACGAGACTCATGGACATCAGCCCTAGAGTGAGGCCTGACATCAACCCGGCGAAGACCACCAGGAGGACGATGATCAGGATGTGTACGAAGAAGTTGAGCTCGCAGCAGTGGTACTCCACCGCCATCACAAGTCCTCTGTAACGAAGGACACCACCACCACCGTCTGTCTACGTGGAGATCACAACAGCGTTGAAGGGACCGAAGAGGAGGAGGGAGGTGTGGGTGGAATGGCGGGCCCACACTACCATGGCGACGGTTTCCCACATTCCTCGCAAGTGCCCGTGCTTATTTACGATTTTACCCCTTCCCGCACCGAGAAGGGACGAGTCTACGTGCGTGTACGAACCGTTGGAATCAATTACCCAAAGAAAATCATCGATTTGTAAACACTTCGATTCCAACAAACAGAATCGATTCGGGTGAGGGTCCAGATCAGAATCCAGCCGAAAAGTACTAACAACACCTTTTTGAAAGGAATTCATACCCTGTGCACTCCGCAGTACATGACATATATTAGAAGATCTAAATTCTAAAAATAGCCTGGTTTCTTTACAAGGAGATGAAGGAATGGTGGTATGCGTGTGGAGTACGAGATCGAGAGAGACGGGAAAGTGGACCTGTTTGGTCGGCAAACATCCTCACGGCTTGTCGATCTCACCGTCAACTTTGGTTTCATACCGTTTTCCTATTATCATATCTTTTTTTTTGGTAATCGTTGTCAACTTAAGAAAGAAAAAAAAAAATCCCTTTCATTACATTTGCGACGTCAACAAGGCTCCTGAAATTATTTATTTATTTATTTATTACTTCACATGAACTTTTACGCATCTATCCGTTGCCGCAGCGTTATCAAGCACTGTGCTTGATCTAAAATTTATTTCTATTCGTCCGGAAGTTTACGTAGGGTTGTCTATTCTGGGAGGACTCGTCGCCCGAGTCAGGTCAATGGGCCCAAGACACATTGAATCGTCGCTGATAAATAAGTAAATAAAGAGCTTTCTAATGCAGGTCCAAGGCTGCTGGACCAACCGTATACCTGGGCCGACAGGGAGTCATCTTGGGCCGGACAACCGAAACGGCCTTCCGCCAGAGAATCTCTGTACGTGAACTCCAACCGCATCTCCTCACGCCGTCGTATTTTCCTTCTTTCCTGGAAACCGCATTGCTGCTCGCGACACATCTACAACATTCTCGCTTGACATGTGACCTTTTTTTCTTTTCATTTAGACTTATTTAATTTCTTCCGTTTGCATGATCCATGGGACTTTTAGGTACGTACGTATTGCATATATATGTAGTACTTAAGAGTAGTACGCACACACACATACACACATGATACAACTTATTTTAAAATAAACTACTTCTGATCAGTATACATTCCTGAATGCGACTTATCGAAAGAAATAATGAATCGTAAACAAAAAGTTAGCGTTAAACAACCTAAGAAAAAATTTAGAATTTTAAATAAGCAAACAGATTACAAAACCCTGAGGGAGAAGTTTCAGTCGAAACCCCAACAATACATCACAAATCATGTATACCAACTTAACGAATATTTCGAACCGATCCGTGAGATAGAATAGAATAACAGCACCCATAGCAACGAAAAATAGTTCCCATAAGTGGTGAATAGTGTCAAGAAACATCATTTCCTCCCAACAATAACAACGTAGGATACACTTCGACGACAGAAATATAAAGCAAACTCACGAGCTAAATATATAAATAACATTCTTTCATGCATGGCAAAGAAAGGCAGTCAAGGGCCCAGTCGATACGAGCCGTCGCCGATGTAGTGGTGGTGTCCGTCCATGTAAAACGCGGCGGCGGCGGCGGCGGCGGCCGCGGCATTTTGAGGGTGGTAGCCGTCCATCACGACGAACTGCATGTCCTCCGAAGGCTTCCAGTGGCGCTTCCTCTGGTTGATAAACCAGTTGTTTATTTGCTTCTGATCAAGCCCCGTCGATTCCGCCAGCGCCAACTTCTCCGTCTCCTGACAGTGTACACATCAATCCAAAACTTTGATCGATCTTCCACAAACGTTGGTAGCAGAAGATAGAAAGCCCAAATTAACAATATTTCAATCCAAACTTCAATCGACCACAGAAGTATCAAGAGAAGAGGAAGAAAGGTATTATAAATTCGAATAACACTATCAACACCGAAACCTAAAAAAAAAAAAAAAAAAAAAAGAACTTTCAACAGAAGAAGATATTGCGCACCGAAGGATAAGGCCACTTGTAGTGCAACTCCCACCAGTTCAGCAGTTTCTGCCTTGCCTCTTTGGGTAGTTTTCCCTTCTTCTTCTTCTTGGATAGTTCTTGTTTGAGACTACTCAGATATCCACTGTACTTCTTAAGTAGATGGTGCTTAAGCTCCTTGTCCTCCGCCCTCGGATCGAGATCAGGAAGTTCCGTCTCTCCCCCACTACCATCCAGCTCCTCTTCAGAAGATCCCAGACCTTCACATTTTTCATCTACAGTGAATGATATCATAAGGAACTAGTCAATATCTGTACCCAACACAATATATCAGGCTTTCAGAACATTACTTACCGTAATTAGCTCCCATGAAGCCAAAAACCCATACAAGAGAACAAGTTAACAATTTCAGATATCACGAGTTTCAACCAGAAAAATATCTCGACATTTCAAAAAACTCGATGAACAAGTAGTGATACCCAAACTACCACTACTACTACAATCAATACCATAATCCAATAATCTAAGGTCGGTCACATGATCAAAGAGCCCATAACGTAGCAATACAAAAGTAAAATCAGAAAAAAAAAGGTAATACCTAATAATGATAAATGGCATGGTAAATAATAGATTCTTCATATTATGATACAGAAGTCAATACCTCAAACACCAAAAGGAAAAAGACCAGTTACTTTTTATACACTTGCTATTCACTTCTGATGCTAGAAGATGAGGTAATGGTACACAAACAACTGCATTTACGAAAAAACCAAACAGTCCATGAATTGCCTTGGTCATTGCAAGGTTAAACACAATGACATCAGATATTATGGATCAGAAAACGGCAACGGCATCAAAATGGAACACAACACACTAAAATCAAGCATTACATACATCATCTTATACTACCAGCTCCATCTAGGAGGTGTATTTAACAAATCCATATTTCAGTCATATCAGCTATGTTTGTTTAGATTCCAACAATAGGAGAACAAGAGATTTGACAAAATAAATTACCATCTAAAAGAAAATTGGTATTCAAATTAAGGCTTTAGAAGACAGCAAATTGGTTTGCACATTTACCAAAAAGACATTTTTTAAAAGACATAAAATATCAAAGAAAAACGTAAACATACATTTTATAATGGATTTAGGAACATTAAGCTAGTTATATTGCATTTAAACCTTAAAATTTAGCCAGCAAATCAAATGCTGAAATCTTGAAATTCAAGAAAACTTATGCAATGCAATCAATCCCTTAGAATAACGCATATCAATGCCTTAATTCCATTAATATTATGTTTTGTTAAACAAAATCGTAATTGTGATGTAATTGTGTAAAATTACTGAGTAAAAAAAGTTGAGTTTTATAATTAATTTATAATTTCTTAATCACTAATATTATCATTTGGTTAATAAGGCAAGTGAAATTATGCCTAAACAAACATGAGCTAACTGTAGGACCATGGAAGGCAAATTAGGATTATATAAAAAAAACATGGGATGATTAAATGGTAAACAAATTTTCATTTAAAAATGCAACATAAATCCTCATTGTTCCTAGCAGTATTTTTTACTAATGAATTCCTTGCATGCCACCAACTTACAGATAATCAATCATCCAGATCTCCAGCACAACACAACTACAATAATATATATTAGAGTTCTTCGTGGCCAGTAAGCACAACAAATTCACGTCAGGCATGATTTACACAACAGGATAAAATCATTAGGGAATTGAAGATCAATAACAGATAAATTTTTATTCCTTTCACTTTTTCTTGTTATAATTATCTCAAAATTCTACCGCAAAAACAAGAAATTTGAAGTAACAATAACAAGAAAATTTGAAATGTAATCCATCATCAGAATATAATTATGCCTAGGAACCAAGCTTGAAATTGCATATAAAGAATATATGCATGCAAGAGTCAAAAACATGATACAATTTAGTTTTTGAATCACAGATAAAAAGTCTAGAGTTGATTCATTCAGATTTTAATATTCTTCACTATGTCAAACAAGGTTTTGTTTTGTACCTAAGGATAGCAGCAACCACCACAACCTGAACCCGCTATGTGGTTGAAGATAAAATTCCTTGTAGAAAAGCTTGAAAAAAAAGACGCTAATATCAAATTAAATGAAAAAATTTTCAGCACCTAGAAATCCATCATCTAAAGAAACAATTGAAATCATAATAGCGTCCAGTAGGTTGTTATCCCTCTTCCTGACCTTCAATGTCAAAGAATCAGCCTAATAAACCTACAACCCTTTATAATTTCAACACAGTCAATGAAAATATTTATTTAAGTGTAGATAAATAAAAAAGACATAGATATAGATGCAATCCTTCTCATTGCAACTTCACAGACCGATCAATGCTGTGGGCACTTAATCTGTCGTGTTTAAAGCTTTGTACGGGGGAAATGATAAGAATAGTTTATTAAAAAACCATAGGAATCACATCAAAACAATAGGACTGGAGTAGGATGTCCTTATGTCTACAATAGCCATCACGCATATAACCAAAAGGGAATCTTTCACATATTATCTGAAACTGCATGTATATAAACAATGAGCATTATTGAGAATGCAATCCCAAATGCATACATCTACCAGAGCTTAAAGGATGATAATGGGGGCAAAAAAATCTGAATGTTGTACTTTTTCTCTTCAAAGAAAGAACCAGAACAGTCATCTGTCATTCCCATACACAAACATGAAGATTGATTCCTTTTTTTTTCACAAACATTGTTGTTCACGTGCATGTAACACTGTTTCAAGGGCAGGGAGCAGGATTACGTCAAATTAAGTTGAACCCCTCAAAAAACATCTTGTCTAATTATATCAGCAAAGAGAAATGCTGGTTGAGGGAGGTGGAGCACATGTTGGTTTCCATGTGAACATTTCTGGCAAGCATAATTTTAGATCCATATCAAGTAGAAAAATGACATTTTATCTGATTTGACAGCAATACACAGGAGATTAAACGCACAGGTCGATTCAATGACTGGTGGCTGCTGCTGCCAGCCATCACGTCGACCAGCACAAGCTGCAGCAACACCATGTCCATGGTTTGCCATGGACATAACAGGAACATATGGCATTAACATGGTGATGGTCGGCGACCGGAAAAGAATCCCATGTGTTCCACCAGGGCGTTCAAATATTCGTCTCATACAAATTAAAAACTTTAGTTAAGCACTTCATTAAAATGAACACTAGGCATTAAGGCAATCTGACTGACAAAAATTTACAAGTAAAGAATGTCCCTCGAACGCGGTCAAAAACCAATTCATCGAGACGCCACCAGTAACAGAACTAAAACCATAACCACAAAACTAGTATTAAAGACGTTTGTTTGATAACGGTGGCTTTGACGATTTAGGGTTTAACTACTGGAACGTATGTATACGAGTAGGTAAACTATTAAAGAAGATCTCGCCCACATGGAAGACTGTTTCCTTACCTAATAATTAATACAAGACACGAATGACATCCGTGTCCATATCGAACCACCCGTTTCCCATTTTATATACAGAAAAATAAAATAAAATTGGGTGCATATGTTTAATTATGTTCAGCTTTCCTGCGATGCAACAGCCGAGAACTGAAAGAGCTAAGCTCGCTCGCGTGAAGTAAGGGCGCCCTGCTCGTAATTATATGCGTGTGAGGAGGACTGGACTGAGACCAGAGCACTGACACGCACATACATGCCCGTACACCTGGGCATTGCACTGCTACAGTGCAAGAAACCCTAAAAGATGCAAAAACAATCTATTACCCCTTTTTCCATCTCCATCACTCTTCTTCCTCCCCTCTCTTTCCTTTCTCCTTTGGAGTTCTTCGTGTCCGGAGGTAAGGAAATTGAAGGGATAGATCGAGCATGGGGACTAAAGGAGCATGTCCTTCCAGATGCGCAGTGGTTTTGGATATCATTAATTAATTGATTATTTATTAAGCTTATTTTCTTGGCAACATTTCCGATAAAAAAATGGTGATAATTACCATGTGAGAAGATACGAGCAGCTCCGTTAGTGAGGAGGCTCAGCTGCGACTCCACTCGCCGGAGAAAATCCATGGCTTCTTGCAGTGGTCGTGTCAGCTCCTCCCGGTACTTCACCAGCATATCGTAATAGGCTTCCTGCCAATTGACCACAACCATATCACCACAACTAATACTATCAATCGACCAACAGATTTCCGTATTTCTAGACATGCATGTTACAAAATCCATGTTCTCTGCACCATGAACTGGTCGAGCTCCGGATCGGAACCGGAGAAGTCGCGCCCACCGACGGCCGAGCGTTGTCTGGCCTCAAAATCTCGCGTGATGGCCGTCAGTCTGGCCACCACCTCTGGAGGAGCACCCACCTTTGGAAATTTAACCATAATCCGTAAGTGATTAGATGGCCTTTGGAATAATGGATCCATATGTTTTAGTTAGATATGTTTCGATGCAAAGGTATGCATTTACCTTCTGGCAATCCATGTACGCTTCTAGGAGGCTGGAGTACTGAGGGTGAGAGATGATCTTGGCCTTGATGACATCTGCATCAGTACCGGAAGGAGGAGAGCTTCCGCCAACATGTTGACCGGCTCTTCTTTCGAATGGGTAATGGAATCCTTGAGTCTGAAGCGGATTTCTCGAAGACCCACCTTCCGATTTTGCGGAAGAAGGCATGGTGGTCTCGGAGACGAGGTGTGGGAAGGGATTGGGTGGAGGAAGAGGGTGGTGGCCGTGGTGTGGATTTTGTTGATTGTGGTGCTGCTGTTGCATGGTGGTGCTGCGGTAGTTGTTCCCATACATGGAAGAAGAAGACGAGAAGCCTGGTGCTGGTGCAACAGCAGGGGCGGAAGAAGATGAGGATCCATAAATAAAGGCACCACCGCTTGTGGAAGTGGTGCTGTTCATGGGGTTGTCACCACCCAGCTGGGAAAATTCCTCCATTTCCCAACAAACCCAGAAACAAAAGTTTAAAGACAAATATAAATAAAGAAAGCAAACAAACTAAGAACGGGAACGATGTGATTTCCGTTACTTGTCTTGTGCATTCCAAAAAGGAGAACGGAGAGAGGGGCAGCAGAGGAGGGGGAGGAGGGAGGAGGAAGGAGGAGGAAGAAGTGGCGAAGGGGGGGGGGGGGGGGGGGGGGGGGGGGGGGGGGGGGGGGGGAAGTTAATAAATGGGAGGCCCTAGATAGACCCAAAACCTAGAAAGGCAGAAAAGCCATGTCTGTTGGCTTTCTTTTCCCATGTCAAATCAAATATATGAGAAGATGGACCAAAGTTTTGGTCGCAGTGACGGTAGAGGATTAAAACCAGGGAGGAACAATCAAACAATCGAAGGTGGAGTGAGGCAGATGATGGAAATACGAACAGCAACGTCGACAATACTAATTAAAACCATACGACTGACCACATGAGTCATCATGTGCGATGAGGAATGAATTAATTGCACCACAAATTTTTTCGATCGATCCATCGATGGAACATCCGATGGGCGAGGAGGCGTTTGCTCCTCTGGTCGTGCAGGTGCAGCACAATCGTCACACGTGCCGTGGCCTCTCGTCGTTGTGAAGTGACCTTTGCTTCTTTCACTCCTCTCCTCCTCTTCTCTTCTCTTCTCCTCTCCTCTCCTCCACCTGGGGCTGGGATTTTTTTTTTCCTCTCTTTTGCTCCCTTTGCTCAAGATCGTGAGGGCTCCGTGAGTTGGGATACGGACCGGCAAGACGTCCACGTCAAGGTGGTTGACGGGACGCTCGACCTTGTTCTTATTCTCCTCATGTTCTTCCCCATCCTCGGTCGAGAACCCATTCAAATCAATTAAAACTGGCGGTCAAAGCGCAGCGATCAGCCGATAGGTAGAAGCCAGCCAGCAAATGGACAACCACAAGCAGATCGTTTTAAGACGATCCCCGCTTTCCTAATCTTCTCACATGCATGTAAATATATAATGTAAGCTGCACGATCCTTGAAGATGACAATTTTACCACATATCGAAGTAGTAGTTCTAGATTGGATGGATATTTTATCTAATATTTTCAATTTATATATCCTTAATAAGAACTTGAAATTGCATTAATAATATTATCAATAAGTAATTTCTGCTGTCAATAACTATCTACCATTCATTGTCTTCTCATTTTCCCTCTTTTTCTCTCTGACCAACAATTTTTTATTTTCTTTCTTAATGTGTATAATGCGCTCATTTTATTTGTATGCTTAATGTAAATATATATATACATATCTTAAGTTCGAATTCCTTTACTTTTATTCTCTGGCAATCTAATACTAGAAGTTCTCCTAATCACCGTGATAAAAATAAAAAAAACCAATTTCATCATTTATGTCTACTTTTACCTAGTTGAGTTGTATCCTAAAAAATTAAGTTACGATAGTCTAATTTAAATTTGTATAAAAGCAATAATAACTTAGATATTTTAATTAAATTAAAGAATATAATTCAATTATGTTACATCAAATATTAGATATGATTAGTATTGCATATTAATTACATGCATAAAACTGGGGAAATTCATCTCCAATGAGTATTGTGCAAACATTATTTACACAATCTTTTCCTTTCAAATTTGAGTAGAAGAATGAAGGATCCGTACCATTCAGACTCGTCTTCTTTAAATCTGGCTTACGCCATAAAAAAAGGCACCTATGGGAAGCATAGAAGCTCATCCTCATTTTTCAAAATTAGTGGTTGAAATGAGTGGTGCTACTTGTGGGTTGATTAGTTGTTAGTAAAGTAAAGATATTTGTGATGGTATCCTCCCTAAATAAGACAATGTAGGGTAGATAGTAGATACGAACCTAACTTACTTATAGCTCTAATGGTGCATTTGAAAATAAATTGGGGTAAAAATAACACATTTAATATCAAATGTTCATACAGGTATTAAAATAGTTTCTGTGTTACTCTTTTTTGGGTTATTGTTCTTTTACGTGTCCAGATTTAGTTTTTAATGCATGACATTTGGTATATATCATAGGTAACAGGTGTGTGTATTCCGTTGGCGAGTAAATCTCTCGTTGTCTCTTTTATTGTAAATTTAAATTTTATAGAAATCGAAATTGAAAACACGTAAAGAACATCTTATTTTAAAATAAAATAATAATAAAAACATTTTGTGCGCTTCCTATTTTTTAAATTTACCAATATAAAAACTATGTTGTAGGTAATGTCTTGGTTTCTAAATTTAGCTTGGCATCTAGACGACTCGTCAATAGAATAACACAATAGGTTTTGACTCTTCTAGTGTGAAGATATCTTAATTGAAAGGATGTATAAACGATATGATTGAAAAATTAATAAGAAAAGTTGTACGTAAATCCCGAGAAGGACATCCTGACAGCACATTTGTGGCGTATTTCTTTCCTTACATGCTTCGTTCTTTTTATAATTGTAAAGCTGATTAGTTGATAATTATAACGTGAGTTTTATTATTGATTAGAGTATAGATCAGGTGTAGACGTCAGAATATAGCTTTGTCTGTGTCACCAGGCCGTGTGGTGTACATTGGCACACTCTGTATCATCTAATCATATATTATTTTCCTTAAAATTAATTGATAAGAAGATTATCTATCTAGATTTAAATTCCAACAAAGAATATTATAAGATCAAACCGTTACGGTGAGATTAAATAACTACATGTTTATCTAGATAAAATTTGACAACGGTCCTTTGAATTTTACGTAATTACGATTGCCGAGGAAGGTCATTCCTCAACGTATGCGGCATATGATAGATTTTGAATAAAATCTTACAGATTTCGTGAACGGTGTTTCGTAGGTCATTTTTCTAAACTCTAAATCATGCAATTGAAACAATAATAGATAGTTTTCCACGTACAGTTCTATATTTGAACACGGAATATGACCGAAAAATCCAGATATGATAAAAAAGAAAGAAAGAAGAAATTCGCGAAAACATCTCCCTAATTACGTCACCTTTCTTTCCGCTGCATACGAACGCTTTCCCAAAAGCAGGGAAAGAATAAGCTTTTTATTTCATTGAAAGGAACTAAACTGAAAGTCTTGGCATCGTTCAGAACGAAGAGAGTGAAACTTTTTTTAACGTTCATAGCGATTTAACAAGAGAGAGAGGAATTTTTGGAAGAACGAGACAATAGCATAAGCTGCATGAATCAAAGATTGGGGCACCAGGAGCCTTTTTCTTTGTAATGGTAGGAGACCCTAAAACGTTTCTATAACAAAGGTTGAATCAGATGGTCGGTGCGTCGATTTTAGAGCATTAAAGCTAGAGAGAAGTTAAGAAGCGATTATTATTTTCGATTGCATTGGAAACATCATGGTTGTCGTCGTTAAGTGAAACCGTGGAAACAATGGACCTTGACGGAAGAAAACAAACATATCAACCACCTTGACGGAAAAGGCTTTGATTATGATTACCTTTTGAGTGGGTGCATCCGTATTTCAATTTTTTTTCTTCCAATTCAATAGGATTAAAAGGATTCAATTTTAAAGTCACGTTTATATAAAATCTATCTATATATACAAATATATATCATGATGAATAATCTGATTCATTGAACTTGACTTCAAGGATCTATTTTCTGTATGGTGAAAATTCAGAAAAGAAAATATCCTATGCATACATAAGAAAAATAAAAAATTTTATGACCAAATCATGAATATTAAATATCAACATGCGCTAAAATGAAATTCACGTACTGCCAACTTATGACTCGTCGTGTTTAAAAACGCAACTCCCAACGGTAAAACGAGAACTATAAATTTACTAAAAAAAAACTTTACTCAAAAATTAAATTACTTTCTGCTTATAAACTTGCATACACAAGTCCAGCGCATCTTAAATCATCCTCCAACTCTCTTATAGATTATTTTTCAGATATCGTCAATGTAAAAATCAATGAATTTTCTTCGATACCATTTCCAGAAATTTATTACTTTAAGCGTGCCCGATGTTTCCTCTTTTTTGTCTAATTTTGTCACGATTCCTCCCATGAATATATCAGAGGCAACTTATTTTTCATTTCAGTCTTCTCCTTACCGGTGGTTGCATATACATTTCCATGAGGTGACTCTCGCTGACCTATGTTGGTCGGAAGTATTTTCGTTAATCGGACGACTGCGCTGAGGAGAAAATGAACGGAAGAAATTTCGTAATATCCCTAAGATAGAAAATAAAAATTACAAAAAAGTTGAGATTTTAAAAATTCAAAATTTGTCGACGACGCAGAGGCCGAACAATTGGGTGTGTCTTACGATTACCGCGCCGAAGCTTTGATTGTGACGTAGATTTTACGTAATTACAGCTTTGACTGGGTGCAGCTGTAGTTCCATCATCCGACTGACATGTATTGTGGACTTTAACATCATCTTATCCTTCATCTTTTTCACGCAACTGTTTATATATAACGTCAATAATAGTTTTATTTTGTTTACACTACTACGGTATTTAATCAATACGATTGAATTGGCTATTATTCTTGGAATTGTTGCTGCAATGTGTGTTCTTTGGAAAGGGAAGAAGGGTAGAGATCCCATCAATCATCTTTCACGTACAGGAGGAGGATGGTGGTCTAAAGCGTGGGTGACCGTCTGTACGGTTTTTTTGAATTGTATTACTTAAATAAACATCATGAAAATATGTTTAATTACCTGTGTACGATTAAATAATTTAGATGTGTTTATATGTTACCATAAAAACTATTATGTTACTTTTGACATCTTCATCGATTTCAACCTTATTTAACTGGCAGATATAATTAAGGGTAACTGGAATTAAAAGTCGTTACATTTACTTAGCAAAACTCACGCATTCATTTCTAATGATACACAGGTGGCTAGATTTAAATTTTTGAAGAATGTACAAGCAATTATTAAATTTTTTTGATAAGTTACAAAAAAAAAAAAACCTATTTACATCGTAATGGACAAGAAGACTGATTTCTTCTCTAATAAAAAAATTAAATTAAATAACGGTGCTATTTGTGAAGCAGTTGATTTTATTAAGGTTAAGTGCAAGCACAGACACGGCTACGAAAACCCGAAAAGGCATATAGTGAAGTTCACATAATCCAAAAAAAAAAATCAAACGATCAAAAGCACCTGAAATTATTACTCAAACAACATCTAGAAGATTAACTTATTAACAAGCATGGGAGTCCCCGTTGCTGGTGGAAGAGCCATCCATAAGCTTCCAAATTCTTTTTATATCAAAAAAATTTGGCTGGAATACGTAGACACCAGGGTGTGAAGGGCGGTAATTAGAAGATTTTAGTTTAATCATTTGATTAGATGCTTGTGTCTCAGAGTTTAATTTGTTTATGCACGCCGGAAGACGTTAAACGGAGGACACCGGAAAAATAAGAGGGTCGTGTGGGACGGGGTCGGACGTTTACGGTTGATGACATCTCGGGAATGCAAGGAAGTCATTCTTTTCTGGTTGATGTAATAATGCTACGACATATACAGATGTCAACTGTCTAATCTTCAATTATAATAATATTTTCCTCGTCATGATAATAATAATAATTTTACGTTGATTAAATTTCAAATTCGTAGCATTATTACATCAACCAGAAGAGAATGACTTCCTCCGTTGGATGGATGGATGGATCCAGACGCGAGACCGAGAAAATCGGCCACACGCATGGGAAAGAATCTGTGAGAGATACGTGGTTAGATTTCTTGTCCGACCTTCCGAAGCTTTATGCAGGACCTGAGAATCTTTTCGATATGCACGGATTATTTCAATGTTTCTTTGAGTGTGCCAAAGAATTTCTTTTGTTACATTTATTTTAACTAACTTTAAAGTGTTGTAGTTTTAATTTTGTGATTAACTTATGACAACTTTAATAAAAAGAAAACAGAAATTTTATAGTAATGTTCGTTTATTAGAGTAGTATTATATGTAGATTTTTAAATTTATCATCTTTTAATAAAATAAGTGATGTAATGAATATTTGATGTGTTGTAAATTATTTTTATTGATATTAAAAAAAAAAAAATTTATGTTGTAAAATTATTTTTTCAAGTTATATGACATAATTCTTAATTAAATTTTTATTTATTTATTTTAATATCATAATTATTTTTAATTAATTAATAATTTTTTTTTTTGCAAGCAAGGGTTATTTTATTGTAAATGAAGGCTTTTCGTTTCACGAAAGTGACTCTTTTACTCATGTACGGGGGTAAAACTGTACCTCACTCACCTGAGAATTATCTAAAAATATAAAACTTGAGCTAAAAATGGGTTAGAGTCAGACGTGCTAAAATAACACGTGTTTGTTTCATTCACCCACCGTGTTCGGCTCCTTACACAGGTTGGAATTAAAAGTAAGGTAAAATGAACGCACCTTTAACAGCTTTTAGTCGTGACTTCAATCAAATTGTGTAAATTTGACCTTTTCGATCACACTTTCGAAATATTAAAGAAAAGAATGATAATTATCATAATATTAAAGAAAATAAATTATGTTGAAAAAAAATAAAAATGCACGAAAATCATTATTCTCTAGTATTACAAACTAGGTATTTGCTGCTAATCAAAAATAAATTCACTACATATATGTCTAAAAGCAAAATGAACACTAACATTGAGGTGAAATCGACAATTCATAACTAATTCACTCCTTTGACAATATAGACAACCAAAGTATGCCTATTGGTACAATGCAAAACATAAAAAAAAATATATACAATTTTTTTTTTTTACTTTGATACTACAATATTAACATGTGTTAAAATTAATTAGTTATAAGTAAAATGATTATTTTCTGTATCATCTCGTGTTTCATTCTTTTAATTAATTAACCATTCATTCCAACGGAATTAAAGCACGCCGGACGTATTCGAGCAAAAATAATTTTTTCAATTTGGCGCAAGAGTTATTTCATGGGCTTTACTTTGAGGGTATCCTTTTTATTGTGGCGAACAGGGGGATAACAAGATTAAATGTTCTTAATTAATTAATTAATTAATTAATCAATCAGAACAGTTATCCTTCAGAAGTTGTTTCTTTCAAGGAATGCAACCGTAGAGATGGATGGAAAACACATCTCACATCTCTAATATATATATGTCGAAAGTGTAGATATGCTTCGGTGCCTTGGATTAGAAGAAGTTATTACGCGCGACAAAGGAAAATTCTTTGATCACGTAGATTATGTCAGAAGCCTTGTTGCTGTCGTCGTCGTAAGCCAGAGGAAGAAAATATTATTTTAATCCACCTGCATGTTTGCATCAATCTAATCAAGTAATCAGTCCGGCTTTAATTAAGTCCATATATAAAACGCTCGTGAGAATCGTAAGCGAACGATTAGAAAAAAGAAATCCATATCTGGTGGGAACCTTACAAGCATCCATCACCTCCGTCGTCCGCCAATACAACTCCAGGCACCTGTGATCGTCGATTCATTCAAGGGAGGAAATGTTAAACAGAACAGACTCTGAAGCTACGGCTGAAGGAGGACATGTGGAAGTGTGGTGAGAGAAAGCGAAGAAGACGCGGACAGACTGACTGGAGTAGGAACAGATTCAACGGTAAACAGTAGAGGACTCAGATGTTATACATACTCATGTCAGTATGTCACGTGGAGAGAGAGAGAGAGAGACCATGGGAACCGGGAAAAATTTGTTTTGTCCAGCTCCAGCCCAGTGAAATGATGATTACGATGGAGTTTAACATCTGAAAGCAGGCGAGGGAAGGAAGGAAGTGCTGTAGTGGTAGTGGGACGAGGAATGGTCGTCGTCCCTCTTTCCGTTCAACTGCTGCGGCTCTGCGTTTCTGACTGCCACTGGCGCCCCTCCCTCCACCACCGCAACACTCCCGCGACTCTCGCAGCTCCACTACAAAACCCGTGCTGCTCTACTTTTTTTGGGCATATAAAGCCCCTACCCGGTATTCGGCACAACATCTCGCTTCCTCCCTCTCACACATGCCTGATATTTTCTTTATATTTCTTCTCAACTATGTATGTACACACCGTAATAATCCCTTTCAGTTAACAGATACATGTATGTATGTATGTATGTATTGTATATATGACTTGGAGGCACATGATGAAGAGGGATGCTCTCATCCACATACGCCGCACAGATGTGTATATGGTTTCCGCAGGGATTCTTCTGCCCAGCTGAGGTGATTTGGTGTGATGTTTCTTCTTTGCGTCAGAGAAAAAGGACGATGGATTGGACGTTTCCACAACACAAGTGACTGGCGACGGCCGATGCGATGGGATGGGATTGCATCTTCGTTTCCTTAATTATCTCTTTTTTTAATCATAACGATACTATTTTTACCGTAAGGTAATAATACTTGGATATGATTTAGACGCTTCAAAACCCATACACCCCCCCCCCCCCCCGTATACCAATGGACGTCTGAATTCTTGTCCAAGGAAAAAAAAAAACAACAAAAGATATCATTTTTTTCCTCGAAAGTCCTGCACCACCCACTGTTGGTAGTCTTCCCCTCCCTTCCCCCCAGTCTTGTTCTTCTCCTTCTCAGGTCTTTCTCGTGCACTGCAAGCCGTGTCACCGCACGGCTCGCCATTTCCCCATGCGTTCGCAACCACCCCCCGTTTAATCAATTTATTAATTGATAATACATCCGCAACGTAAGAAAGAAAGATTGTATTTTCGACGTAGAAAGCGCCCCGCGTTCAAGAATACCGAGATAAGATTTACATTAATGTATCACGATTTTTTTTTTTTCATCCTTAATTAATTTTAAAATAAAATATTTTGTATTAATTTATTAATTGTAAAACTTTAGGAATATTGTGTGAATTATTAATAATAAATAAAGATAAGTATGCTAACCAAAACGTCGAAATATTATAAATACCGAACAAACGTTGGAATTAAAATTAATTATATCCGGTCAAATCAAATGTAAACGTCTGATTTATAAACAACCGAAATTATATCAGAAAAGTGTTGAAATTAAAATTACATTTTCAATTTCCTCGATTTTCTTACATTTTTTCTGTACAAACATTGTTTAATTATATATGTATACATAGGCGTGAAGCATGATTATCCACGAAATTATATTGGTCATTCGTACAATTATATCTCATCAAATCTTACTCTTATATTCGATGTAAAGCTTTTCACGGACACCTTCACACATTATAGCTGTAAAGATTATTGTCGATGAACTTGTCAATCAATTCCTTTTTCTTTTTTTTTTGTTATGAATAGATAAAGGGTAAAATAGTAAATTAGTTATTAGGAGGTTATTCTTACATCTAAACGTAACTTCATGCCATCTTTACTCATTAACATCGTGATAATTATACCGATTCCAGGAATGGATTACTACAGTTAGAACTGTAGAATGATCTCGAAGCAAATTAATCAGAAAACGCACTTGACGAAAGCAAAATAATGGTATTTTTATGTAGCGTGAAGAAAGCGTAGACGAAAAGAAAGTCTTGATTGCAATCTGAATGAAAAAATGAAGGTAGAAGGTGTTTTGCTTGTATAATTCGCTATGCTATGCCAACCGTAGAAGTGGAGAGAGAGAGAGAACAGAAACGGTGAATTATGATAGAATCTCAAATCACATGGAAGAAGACAGTGTTTAGACAAATTAAGCGATGCTGTCTAATCCATGATCACCATTATTTAATTAAGTCGGCATGTCCAGCTGGCTCGAATTCCGTCCCAACAGCTTGCACAGATCGCAATCGATCAATGCTTTTGATTGGGACACATATTATACGCTAACCAAAGGTCGGCCTTTTTTGTAATGGTGTGCTCTTATTTTAATAACATGAATGGGACAGAAAACCAGATCGATTCAATTTTGTGTTATCACCGGCTGGCAAAACATGCATAAGGGTGTAAGTGGAATATTTCCAAACCAGGTGGAGGACATTGATATTGTTTGTTAGAAAAATTCTCGATCTTAATTGATTTTAAATTTAAAATTTAACATAATATTAGAACGAATTTACGTGCATCTACCCGTAAACATTTATAAGTATTAGAGGGAAAAAAAGAGTCTTATACTGGTAAAATTAGATATTGAATTAAATTTTACGTACGATAAACTTTTCTGCTCATTATTAATTGATTTTGAGATGATAGTTTTTTTAACATATATGGTATCAAATTCCAATATCATATCGAAATTCTAAATTGAAATTAATTGATAATGGACAAAAATGTTTTTACTTTCGGACTTTTTTAATATACAATAATTTTTGAAGATCACGAATTCATAATCTGAACGACCTGTGTTTTCTTTTTGCAATGGTAGAAATTTTTTGTCTAGATAGCGGTAGTATTTACGTACGTATATTTTTATGGAACGTTGTAATAAGTTAAGCTATGGAATTATTACATTCGGTCTCGATAATGATCTTTTCAAGATGGAAAAGACATTACTTACCTTGCTAGAAAGTAGAAACGACGTAATCATGTGCGCGCACTAAATTCCACAACGAAAACGCAAGCTTACCGACTTCGTATATATAGGCATTTTCCAGATGGGAGGAGATATACGTTTTTGTATCTAAACAGGAACAAGTGATTGAAGATTAACGTCAATTAATTAATTAGCTGTCATCGAGAGAGAGAGAGTGAGAGGTAGGAACATGCACGTTTCAAATATTAGAAGGAAGTTACTTGGATTTAAATTAATACACCACCGCAGGCATACGGAGGGCGTCAATTATATGTCATGAAAAGATTACCGAGAGCTACCAGCCATCCATATTCTTATTCTTCGGGCATATGCGTGCATGCATGGCTGCCTGCTTGCGTGACCTTCACTGGGTTTTCAGGTGATCGTGGGCCCACACTGGGCATGCACCCAGGCCCACCGAGCCTGTTCCCCGGGCCCGACCGCTACCCAAGCCTGCCCCCACATCTGGACCATCTCCCGCAGAATCCGCGGGAGCTGTCGAAACCGGACGGCACGGATTCGCAGAGGTTTCTCGTGGTGGGACCCACCAGATCTGACGTGGACCACGTCTCCTCTGGTGATCGTCGTCGTTGGCGATCAGATGGATGAGCGAGAGGAGAATGTGGTGAGAGTGCAGCCTTCTTTCGCATCAGCCATTGCTTTCTTTTCCTTCCTTCCTTTTTTTTTTCTTCTTTGTTTCCTGTGAAAGCTTCGCTTTAATAATGGGAGAGGAGAAGCAGATGCTGCGGCATGAACTGGAGTTTGGTGGCAGTCCCATCACACACACAACATCATATCAGCAACGTTGGTGGTGACCGTGGCCGGCTTTTTCGTGAAAATTTAGTTCTCAGGTGGTAAATCCCTTTCTGCAGGTCGTCGACCTTCACCGCAAGCTCATGATCCATCCATACGGCAAGCGACGATGGATGAGTTTCTCTGCACGCCCGGTTCCATCTTCCATGACAAAATTATAATAATTTCCGTCGATATCTGTCTCTTTCCTTTTTTTTAAAAAAAAATTCTGATAAAAAGTGGAGGCGACTCGTCCGTAGTCTTCTGCATGTTCATCTGGTTTTCTTTCTTTGACCCATCGGAGGAGTTTCCTTCTCTTTTTCGTTGATGGGAACGAGGAAGAGAATCAAGACAAGCAACGATCGAGAGCGATTTGATGGGATGCTTGACAGATGACGTGAATCGATGCTGTTGTCGTTGGTTTTTTTTTAACAACATTTTGCGCTGTTTAACCTTTTTTAAAAAAACTACAAATATCGTTATTTTCTGGATTTTAATCCGTAAACATCATTCACGTTAAATGATTAAAATTACAAGTGGATGCTGTAGATATCAACCTAGATGTTTAAATTCGACCCTAAATTTGGGTTATTAATGGTGAGGGTTGTATTGCAATTGTAACCGATTCTATATTAACTTTATTTAATTAATTACGAATTCTAAAATTAAATATATGATTGCTGTAAGAATCTAGTCATGAATTTAAATTTGGGATTGTCGAACAAAATATGAAATGTGTTGAATGGAAAATTAAATGATGGCAAGGCAATTTGAAGCGGCGACGAAGATTAAATGTATGAATGTCGTTGTTATACTACAACGACTGCTTTATGTTTTGTACTTTCAACTCTTATTCTCGTGTATTTATATATAAATACAAGCTTTGTTGGATTATTTAAACGGACTACTTAAAACCAAATAAACGATCGAAATGATGAAAAATCCTAGACGCAGTTCCATATGTCAAGAACCAGTCTCAAGTATAAGGTGAGCTTGCATTGATTTAATTTATGGGTTCATCCTCATCCGGCAATAGCTTTTGTTTGTTATATCTTAGTTTTGTATCGAGATTTCCAGTTAATTTGCGTGATGATTGTCGTTAACAGTGAGAGTAATGAAAAAATATCAGATTTTGATTTTTATCTTTCTAGAGTTTGAACCAAAAGGACGGAGGAAAAATACATAAAAAATCAAAATTTGAATTGTTTCAGAATGGTGCTGATTAGTTAGGATGGTCTGATAAGTTCGATGTTGAGAAATGAAGTTGAAGAGGCAGTAGTTGTTGAATGAATGGGTCCAGTCTAACCCAGCCCACATTTCCACACCTAACATTTAAAAAGGCCCGAACCAGGCTTCCTTTTATAATGGACCGAACCGCCTCGTTCTCCTACTGGGCCTTAATCCATTCTGGTAACCACCAGCATAGACCCCGACCTTAATTACATGAATGTTGATTATTTTATATATACGGTGGTCGTCCATTGCATGGTTGCGTATGCAGCATTGAACGCAAAAAAAAATGAAAAGGGCGGTGCATGAGCGTGAATAATAATTGCAATTGCAACTTGCAAATGTTAGCTGAGGCTGAAATAAAGGAAAGCCGACCACGTACCATTATGGTATTAAATAAATAGACAATGTCAGTTTGGTCTGAAATTTAATTAATTCGTTTCCAACAACCCCCCACCCCCCGCAACTGTTGTCACTAAATAGGTCCGTCCAGAGAGAATATTCCCTTCACTTACAACATGGCTGGTGGTTGCTTGCGCCCAAAAAATGGGGTTGTGTTAATCGGCTGGATGCCCCCAGATTGAAGTAATTCATCTGTCTCTTCCTTTTGACATTAATAGTGTCTTCACTTAAATTAGAATCAATTATTTTATTTCTAGATTTTACAAGATAAGGAATAATCACATATCGTCCACTATCGACGACAGTTCATCCACGCACCTACGGTAATGTTTTTATTTATAGAAAGTAGAGTTGTCGATTTAATATCGACTTGGTGACTACCCACCCACCAGGCCCCCTGCTCTGTGATCGCTAGCTCTTCTCCTCCTCCTCCTCCTCCTCCTCCTCCTTCTTCTTCTTTTTAATTTATCCTGCATGTAGCGTGATCCGGATAGCTTATAACCCTGCAGATGTAATTGCCATTGCCGCATGCATGCACGTCGCTCTTTGCCTGCTCCCTAACTTTTTTTCGATCTTATACTTCAGTCTTTAAACGTTTTGAACTCGTCGTCGTCAAAGAAACGGCAGGAAACTCCTTAGATCACACGATTCTGTACTCGTCCAACCAGCTTTAGCCATTTATACGTTTATTCGAACGCCTGAATTCACCCACCCGTCTCGCCATCCACGGTTCAGATTCTCTCGTCCGATGCCATGACTTTTTGTTTGGATGAGTAAGGCAGCTCCGAATCTGGAGCAGAACGGGGAGGAGGTGAGCGTGTACGTGTCTCCTTAAACAATATTGTCTTTTACCATTTTTAAGAAGGCGATCGTAGTCTTTGGTTAGTACAGTATTTTTAACTTTTTTTATAAATTTGGTTGTAATACTTTTTATACGTAATTATTTGGTTTTTGTTATGTTGCAAGAGACATATATGGTTGCTGATATACGATACAACATATATTAATTAGTATATACAATATAAATTCATATTATATATATAACTAAATATATATGATATAGTATTGCGTATATGCACACACAAGAGATCGGATCGAGGAGAGACAAAATAATAGAGATCGAGAGAAAAATGTTAAATCAGGATGAAGAAATAAATTAATAAATATTTGGTTGAAAATTTAAGGTTAAATAAAAGATAAAGATGACGAAAAAAATTGCAGTATTGTTTTGAAAGGGTTCATTTATATATCGTTGGTCTTAGATGATCGTATATTGAATTGTGGGCGGTGGAGGTCTACATCTCAGACGAAACGTTGGGTGGTGCGCTCTCCGTCGATCGTTCATCTCGTAGGTGTCGGTGGGAACGATCAAGATCCCCCGTGGATCCTCGAACAATGAAGTCGCAAAGGTTATACAACTACCGTGCTGTACATGAACGTGAAGCTGGAAAGACGACGACCACGCTTGGGAGAGGGACACACCGACGCAGGACTTCACGTGGGAGGCGGCCCGCCCTGCAGTTGTCTCCAAATGGGGACCGAACCGAAGCTGGAGCCAACGGGAGACGAAGGTGTGAATGGAGGTGGATGGGTGCATATATGGTCCCCATTCATTATCATCAGTAGATAATAGGAATCCATCATTCCTTCCTTATCCCACACGCTTTCTGGTTGCGTTCAAATCTCCACCTCAATCAAAATGGCATCCAAATTTTACAAATATCAAGAAATGGCATCCTTTATGCATACATAAACTTCTTCTTATTTTGCTTTGCATGGTAACTAAATTCAACTATTCAATGATCAAGAACAAGTAGGTTACACAGCAGAAGCAGATGCATTAGGGTTCAAACTTCTCAGTCTCTCCTTTCGATTAATTAATTGCAGGTAAGTACGTAGCAGCAAGAGCAAACCTTGTGATACAGTGGCTATAATTATTCAGCAGAATTATAACACCATATTATAAAGCGGCTAACTTAATTCCAAGCTCCATCTCTCTCAATCAGATACGTACACTTGTTCAGATATATGGATGGGCAGCAGTAACAACTGGCTAGACCTGCATAACTTAATTAGCGAATCTTCCAAAGCCCTGGTCAAAAAATTATGGGGGTGTGAGTGGGTTAACTTTCTTAATTTTCTCCGTTGTCCGTCGCCCTAGATCTATCTGATACGTTTGCGCTCGGCAAGCAGCGGACGAGTGGGTAAAGGACCCCAGGAAGGGCGGTTTCGTAGCGACGACGCGACGCTCGACTCCCCCGCTGTGCCGCTTCCATTCATCCTCTCGCATGACGGGCACAAGGTCAGCGTTGTCGCTCCAGAGATCTGCATGTACGCCGGAGTCGGAAGCCTGAGGGCCCGCAGTTGTTGCACCTCCTTCTGCAGCCTTCGGTTCTCGTCCGTCAGCGTCTCGCAGCATTTCTTCAGAAACTCGCAGTCTATTTCTGTTTGCTTCAGCTTTGTCCTGCAAATTCATATATATCCATGTATATGTGTGATGTGTATATAATTTAACCAAGGTGGTTAATAATTATCATCACAAACTCAACTTTACTCCTCCCATGTCTTCATACAAGAAATTAATTGTTATGTAAAGAAAATGCGCACATACATACCTTGCTCTCCTGTTCTGAAACCACACCTCCACTTGCCGTGGTCGTAGTTTCAATTGCTTTGCCAAAGCCATCTTTTGCTTCTGTTCATGAAACATACAAATACATATTTATATAAACACACCCACAAATATATCTATTTGTCTGAGATGGTAATTTCATCCAAATTCAAGAGATAAATCAAGCATATAATACGTGTGTTTAATTACCGGATTGAGAGTGCTGTGCTCTTTGAATCTCTCCTCCAGAAGCGCAGACTGCTCCTTCGTCAGTCTCAGCTTCTTCTTCGCACTGGCCTCTTCGTCCTCGTCGCTGGCCCTCGACGACGTCGCGCGCTCCGCGTCAACGTCCACTCTCCTGACGTTGCCGGAGGGGAAGCTGTTGGAAAGGGACGACGCCATGCTCTGAGGCGACGAAGGGTGCCCGTTCCTCTGCTCTTCACCACCCGCCACAAGGAATTGGTGGCGTCCTAGCATGAGAGACGTCTCCGTCGATTCGGATCCATGGAGATACGAGCTGCCTGCTTTCAGGTCACGATCATTGCGTGGCTTGGACGCGTTGTTCCGAGCGGAAGCGTCCGAGCAGGTCGTCCCACGTCCTATCCCCAGAACCAGACCAGTATCCACAGTACGCACATCTTCGCAATCCATCTCTATGGATCAGTTTTCTCGATCGATCTCCACAGCTCGATATATACCCGACCGTGGTTTAATTTGCTTGGATGCGAAGGAGAGAGCTTGGGAAGAGAGGGAGAAAGGTATGAGTGGGGTGAGGGGAAGATGCCGCCGGAGGAATGAATGGATGGGGAGAAGTCGTCCAATATTAATCAGACTTTTATATTGTATTTTCTCTCACATTCCGCTAGGTTTAGTTGACTTCAGAATCCGCAAGAATGATATTTGCAACTTCTATAATTTATTACGACAAGAATATTAACGATATTTTTAATCTTCACCTAATATTGAATTTTAATGTACGGAAAAAATATTCATTATTAAAAAAAATAAGTATGATTGTAAGTGGGTCAAACATGTATAATCGGCTTCGATTTAAAATGTTAAAGATAATTAGTGTAGAGATATCTTTCATCACATATGCACGATTCCTATTAACGACTTCATTCTACTTGTGGGTTCACCAAATTAAGTGCATGTGTCGAGCCTGATTTTATATTAAGACGCAAATCCATGTAGATTATATGTTTGAGTGTAGGTCTCCAACCTAATGAGTCATTAAAAATATATCACCGACCTATCACCTATATATTTTAACATATATGCTTTTACAAATAAATTATATAAAGACTAATAAATATTCATGCTAAAAATATTAAATATCAACCAATATGCTAAAATTTAACTCCATCTCTCCCTTTCTCAAACATTCAAAATTTTAACCTTATTTTTGCAAATATATAGCTCCCTTGTCCTCACTATATGTGAATTTTGCATTAATGTAAATTTCATTTGCTGTTTCCCCCTCTTTAATTCATCAAGCGTGAGTAAAATTCACACCATGCAAAATATGTATTGTTTTTCCGAGAGCATGATAAGTAGAAAATCAACAAGCCAAAAAATGCTAATAGATATACCAGTCAAATAAAATAGGTTTAACGTTTTTTCTTTTTAATGATATATAGTAAATATGAGTGGTATATATTTCCCCGTCGTAACAACCTTCGTTCCTTCTGCTTCTCTCTAGTTTCCTTCGATCTTCTTATCAGTTGTTTCTCCAATTTTTCTGTCATCCTTATGATTCGAACTCGGGATGTAGCCCTCCATGTATAATGGTATACTAGAGTGCATATTTTGTCCTCTAACCATGCGAAAAAGGAAAAAAAAATAATTAATAAAGAAAGGTGCCTACGTACGTTCGCACATATATGGTCGAATCACATGGGACGGGTTGGGTTTTTGAATGATACGCATGTAGGTACGTGCATTGTACAAGGGAGCGAGATTAAATAATTGTGACTCCACAGCAGCAGCTCGATCATCCACAACGTACGTGGCACGAACGAATGGATCGATCGATCTCCTTCCCCCCTCCCCCCCCCCTCTCTCTCTCTCTGTCTTACACGCCATGGTTGCATGGCACTGTCGGCTTTTTTGTTCCTCTACCTCATCATCTTTTGCTTTACACATGGGCAATGATAAGGCTAGCTGGACGCCCAACTGGTGCATCACCCAGCAATGCTCCGGCTTTTGAGGTTGTTGTTTTCCTCGCATGCAATATATCTGCCGACCGACAGGATCTTGTGAGCGGTCCACAAAACTTTAATTTGCCGATGGCCGGCCAGCTAGCTAGCTCGTTACCTATATGTGTACATACATGCCGACGGCCGGTGGATCCATAAAAAGGGAACAGATTAATTAATACCCAAGCTTCTGACTGATATATATATATATATAGACCCTTTACTACCTGTATGTAAGTAAGTAAGTAAGTAAGTAAGCAAGTATTTATTTATGAAAATTTCCAAACCATTAATTACCCGTCAATCAGCCTAATCTTTTTCCATTCGAAATTTTTTACAGGACTGTGTTTGAATGGCCCGCTGGCTTAATTAACTTGTTGTGGGTCTTGTTTTATGCAGCAGGCCATTATATAGTTTGTCTTATGCGTTACAAGTAGTGAATGTGGACACGCGTGGCATTCGTCGATCAATTACGTATCATCCGTGTCAAACCACGATCGAGGTTGTTTGTTTCTTTCTGGTTCTGTCAACTCATGATCAGGCTGATCGTGGCAAGATACGATAAAAATACGCCTTGGACTTTGATCACCTTGATTTGGTTTCTGCAAGTCGCTGTACGCATTCATGTAAATAATTGGAGAAGTTGCGACTTATGTATTCATATATTTATCTTGGATGGTAAGATTTGAAGTCTCGGCAAATTAAAATTTAATAATCCATTCAATCATTAAAAAATTATTCAACTTTTTGAATAATTGAATCATACTTATATAATTTTATGTAAGTGGGTAGGTGGCTTGACAAATTAAGCTGCTGGATTATGCCGCAAGGTTCAAGCAGTCTGGAATCAAATACTTATTTATGGTGCTGTGGAGGGAAGGGGGGTGGGGGGGGGGGGGGGATCCACGATTCTTTCTTTCAGACGCGAACCAAGTTATAAAAAGGCCAGGAATTCCAGTGGGTTGGGTGACGGAAGAAAAGAATATCGGCAGAAAATGAAAAGAAGATGAGGAAGCAAGCGGAAGGATAATATATATATATACACACACACACCCCCACATACACATGACACATCCGTATTAATTATATATAATTGCTATGGTCGTTCTTATAATAATAATTACATGCAGTTGGATATAGTTATTGTAATTATGAATAGCTAGGCTGCCTTGTATGTATCCTCTAACACCGCACGGCGTACACCACCGTCGTCGTACGTGCTTCCCGCGCGGAGCTGGAGGCGGCGGCGGCGTCCACTGTACGCTGTAGGCAAGTGTATATGTTGGCGGTGGGTTGCGGGGAAGAGGGGAAAGGGGGACACAAGTGGGGTCGTCAATGATTTGGTGTGACCACCACGATTTATACTTGCGAAGCTGCGAGGAAGTTGCCAATCATGGACGGAGCACGTGGTCCGCGGGCGAGCGACAAGCACATGTGCGACCGGGACCAGCACGGTCGACTTTACCACTTACAGAAGTTAGAAAATACGACTTTCTTTCACATTTGCTGAAAATAAATTAATGTTCATTAATTACGCATACAAATCCGAGGTTTGAATTTAACGAAATAATTTTTTTTTAAAAAAAAAAACAAAAAAACAAAAGAGAAATATCTACGTACGTACGTCATCCTCGATCCCGAATGTGTGATTCATTTTACTACGTACTTATGTGTGTGTGGAAGTTGATCTTCTCGTGCAACGAAACCTTTTTAATCGAGTTTACCACTAAACCTTCCGATGAACGAACGAGCGGAAAAGTCTCGAGCAGACGATCTTTTCTGCCGACAAAAAGGTACGATATCCTGGGAAATCTATTTGATTGTTATCTCGTGGGGCTGCATTAATAATTAAATTATGCTCGCCGACGTCGCACGTACATGTTTCACCTACCCGTCAATTCCTGGGTGTAGAACACAAGTAACCCTTTTTTAATTAATTCTTACCGTCATACGTCCATAAATATATATATATATATATGTGTGTGTGTGTGTGTGTGTGTGTGTTGTTTGGTTGACGCCGAAGCGAATATATATGTACATGCCGTCCGATCTTCCAATTCCCATCGTGGGTTGGTGGGAACTCAATTTGTTATCCAAAGTCCAAAATGATGCAAGGCGGGCGGACAACGCTGGGATCACACACGAACTGGAATACGATACCATGCCCTGGCCACGCCTTGTCAAGAACGCATCCAAGTACGTGATTAACTTGTGATCTTGTGTGAGTGCAGTAACGCAGAAATTTGGGTAATTGCTGAGGTCAATGGTTGGGTTGGGTTGGGTGGAGCATGATGGATGGGTGATGGTGTTGAGCAGGAATCAATTTATGACAGCGCGGAAGAGGAAGAAAGTTCCAACCTACGTACCCACCCACGATCTGCACATCTTTGGTGTGGCCCCGCCACGTCGGCTTCCACCATCAATGATTGTTTTTCGATCGACAACCTTAGAAATATATCTTAATTTTTTAGTCATACACGTGTACTGTCTTTGTTTTTTTTTCTTTTCTTTTATTTTCTTTGTATTTGTCGAGATTTGAATCTGTCATTTACTTCTTAATTAACGTGTCACGTTTCTCTAAAGAAAATGACAACTGTGAAAAGAAATCATGCATACAAAAAATAAAAGAACATGAAAAAATTTTCTCCTTTTAATATTACAAGATTATTTACCTGTTAAAAGAGATTTAACTTGTTAAAATAGACTATATCTTCATAAAAATTTGAAATCCACAAAGTAAAATATCCCAACACTAAGATTACGCTGGTAATCCATTGATTTGGTTACATTTATATCAAGATGGAGCCTTGACTATAATACATCCAAAAAAAGACATAAATCACAAAATTATCTTAATAACAAAAAACAAATATCTATTATCACATCAAAATAAATGCTACCACAACCTAACAGTCATGAGCAATTATCACTTTCTTTCTTATTCACGCTCAACTAGGGGGTTTACCTGGTAATCTAAAAAAAATTTAAAAAATCATACGCATGAGTTAAAGTTTAGCGAGTAAATTCATCATAAGTCCAAAATAGTGATAAATATCACATGTATACAATGCAATATGATAAGAAATGCAATGACAACATAATAATCATAAGCAATGTAACGTAAAGTAACAATTAGTTCATCGTTATTTTATACATATTCATATATACTATTTCTAGCTATGGTCATATTTCATCCCTTACATTAAGGTCCTAAAGTCACATAATACCCTTTAACTAAGATATGTGAATACCTCGACCTTGAGATATGGTTAAGTGTATTTTGTCTTAATCGTGTATATAATATCACAATATTATGCTTCTACTATAGTATGATAAAAATGTTAATAATAAGATAATAACATGTCACTTTTAATTTTTATTATTTTTAATAACATTCAAATATATAAATAAGCTTAAAATAATATCAACATATGAGGTGTAATAATACTAATATATATATATATATATATATATGGTGGCATCAATTGCTCTAATGGTAGAAAGTGTTTAGGTGATTGCGCTATAGTTGCTCTAAAAAAACACTCTAGATGAATAGTATTTTGAAATAGTTAAGGAACAGTTAAAACGGTAGAAATAAGACTGTTTATTTGAACATAAATACTTTCTTCAAACAAGAGTTGAACGGCTAGAAGTAATTTAACAAACAATGTTGCAGTTGATACTGATGATTTCAAGAGAAAAGAACTTTTCATTTCAAACAAAATGTAGCAGCCTCCACCACCGGTGCACACGCTGGCGTGATCGTAATCCACAGGTTATTATAAGATGGAAGACTTGACTTCCTAGCGGTGTCTATGCGTGATCGGCACAAGTCAAAATGAACATTATCAAGAAAAACTGACAAGGGGCCAAGATAAAATGATGCGGTCGGTTCGTCATAATTCATATTTGAAAAGTCAAGATCGCTAAAACACTCATTCGTGTATATGTTGTTTATTTCTTTTTGCTTCTGTCTGACGCACTTCGAATCTACCACGTAATTACGTACACCCAGCTCGTGGCCTTTGGATTAATGGCGCTCCGGCACTGGTCATATAATTAATTAATCTCTCCGCGTGCGATAGATTGAAGATAAAACTGTTTTAAATAATGAGACAGATGTTCGATGTGTGTCGTCACAACGCGAGCTGTTTCCGAATGATTCGAAAATCTGAATATGGGGTTGTGGATCGCTAAACGTACGCGTCATCGGTACGGACGCAACCTGCCCCTGATTGGAATTTGGAAACCGCTCGTCGTATTTTTATTTTACGTAAAATCCCGAAGTCCGTCTGATCGAAACAGAAGTCAAACGAATTGATTTGACTAATGAGGCGGTTCAGCGTTTAACAAGTCTCGAAACGAAAAAAATCAACAAGATTAAATGCCTGCCATCCCCATCGGGCGATTGTTAAGTGACACCTACGTGCACCTATTTCTATCCATCTATCCGAGGAACACGTCAACGTGAGTTCACGGCGATGGCGTTCAACGGGTATAGGGCTTCACGCAGTCCGTCGTTGCCTCCTCAAATTTAATTCGAACTTCAGGACGAGGCTGTTTGGGCTCGAGAAATGCGTTGTATGTTGTCCGAAGAAAACCAGAGCCCCCCATTGACGGTCGGTTGAGGTCCAAATTAAATTTGCGTACGAGGCCGGCCTGAAATATTGGCAGAGCGATCTTAGGCTTAGGCCCGGAATACCTTCACGGTTGCCATGGTGATTGATGATCTTTCCAATTTGGACCGAAACGGCCCATTTACCAATTCGGAGGCCAGTAGTTTAACAGAACCCGAGGCCCACTTTACGTGATCACGTAAATAAATAAATAAATAAATAAATAAATATCTCTTTATGTGTATTTTTGTAAATAACTTCTTATTTAATTTTTGATCTGGCATTTCATTAATTTGTTTAATACCGGTCTCCTTGGCCATGAAACGCCAGTGGAAAGTTAACCAGACTTGGACGTTGTTTAGGACTGGAAAAACTTACCATACCGTAATCAATTGTAGATAACATATATGGTCTCGGTATTTCCTTATCCTTTAAAGTTTCTAAAAATGAAAAATTACAAGTTGGGGGGTCATTTTACCCAGAGCCATCTTGATGAATTTTTTCTAGATATGTATCGCTCTCCATTCCTAAATTAATACTTGGGAGGGTTGAAGAAATCGTATAATTTTTAAGATTAGATGATTATAAATACAAGGTAAGAATTTTACTTAAGTTGGACGAGCATCGATTCTTACGCTACATGCCTTAAAATCGACAAATTTTGTTAAATCTCAAGCATTGATTTTTAAATCAAAAAATTTCAATGAATACAACTTAGATTTAGGCGTAATTTTAATACATTGTAAACTGTACTGCAGAGAAACTAATCATATAATTACAATTTTTTTTTTTTTTAGAAGAAGATTAACAAAATAAGAGACGCCTTTAAGGAAGTTTCTTCAAAACCATCTTTAGGAGATGCGTTTTAATCTTTAGAAGAAAAAAAAATCAATAAAAAATAGTGAAATCCTATGGCATACTCGCTTATTTGTTAATTCGAGTCAAGAGAATCTGCGCATAGTCTGGAATGTTCTCACTTGTTTATAAACATAACAATAAATCCTTCGTCGGCTCTGCAGAATACAGATAATTATGGAATATGATATGGTGCGAGGATAAATAATTCAATTTCATCGGGACCATCCTTCCTCCGCTTCTCTCGATCAAAAATCTATCACACGAATTCTTCTTCCACTATCTTTATCGTTACCCAAGTCAAAAAGTGCAAATCAACTTTACTTGGTTGGAGATCACTGCTTTCCCTAAGGGTCTCGCCCGAGCTGCGACCGGCGAGTTCACCCAGCGGCGACGTGGTTTCCTTGGAAAGAGGCATCGGAAAGTGGAACATCAAGCCGGACAGCCACACCAACCAACTCAAAGTGGTCGAGTTCCTATCGAAGAAGAAGACTCACTGGAGTGCTCCGCTTCGGTAGACCCGGAAATTTAGGGTTCCCTACTCCTTACGGCGAAGGGGAGGGGATGTCGTTGCAGAAGAACGGGACGGTGACGCCGTCACCTCGGTCTGCCCTCGGGACCAGGTTTCTCCATGCGTCCAGTGTCGGACCGAACTCTACCTCGCCTTCTGACGAGTCGTTGTGGAGGCGGCTCAAGGAGGCAGGGTTCGATGAAGACATGATCAGGAGGAGGGACAAGGCTGCGCTGATAGCCTACATCACGAGGCTAGAGGCCGAGGTGCGTGTGTGTCTTTGAAGTTTTCACTCTTATTTTTGCTTCCTATTTTGTGAATTTTGAGGTTGCACTCGTGCCGTAGATTTTAGATAGGAACTGGATTGGTGTAAAGATTTGAAGTCTTTTCCTTTAGTACCTAAGATGATGGTCACCGTTTGAATGCTTTGGCTTCTTAGGCGAGATGATTGTCTGGGAACGTGAATAAGTAGTGACTTCTTACGGGTTTGAGTTTGGTGCATGTGAACTTCTAATGGATGGATGGTCTCTAAACCAATGTTTGCGGTGGACGTTTTCATTCTTTGCTGTTTTAGCATGTTTGATGGACTTAGATAGTACTCTCTAGTAACACTAGACAGTATGTTTGTGCTGATCTTGGAAAGAAATCTTCTTTTGTAAATGTGGGATAGAATTTCCTTGTGAATATTACATCATTGACTGATTAAATTGAGTCAGTGAAAAATTCAGTCAATAAAAAACTATTAGTGATTGTAAGAGGATAACTATGTCCGCCATGGTAATACCTTAGATGGGAGGTTTTCTAATTAGTGGTCGGATAGTGAAAGGGATCGTTTCCGTGCATAGACTGGAAAAATATATGCTTTATATTCAATTAGGGAATTTTATCGTGTTAGCAGTGTAAGATGATAAAATTTATGAAAAAGAAAAAAGACAAACAATGGTTTCATAGGGGATCGACTAAAGTTAACATCTACCACACCACAATCAATGTGCTTTTCTGACCGGTGGGTATACTTCTCAATGCTTATGACCTAAGCCAATATTCTTTCGTATCTTTAAGTTTTTAAAAGTACAATGAAAAGAGAAAAATGTAACGCAACACATTAGTTGAATGATAATGATACTAATTGAAAGTAAATTGATTGAGAAGTTAGTTGCTTAAGGAACATTGTCCAGTTTGATTTAGGAGACCTGAATAATGACTTCCCCAAAAATAGAACATGAATGTCTATTGGCAATAGTAACTAATATCTAGTAGGCTAGTTAACCAAGTGAAAAGATTACGTGTACCTGACATGTGGGAGAAAACTCCAGAGTTTATAATTCAAGAACTCTTCCTAGTAATTATCATAGCTCTACCTATATCTGAAGTGGAAGTAAGAGTTGTAGTGGCGAGGACTCAGTAGTTTGGAGCTATAGAAACTACTTGTAATCAGCTTGAGACATGGTAATTGTTGGAGTACTATCAAAAGTGGCAATAGTAGCATCAGGTATTGTAAAAATGATAACTTGGCCTAACCTAACCTTCCAAACTTCTTTCATCACCATTCAGATCTGTGGTTCATGCATCTACAATGCTCACACGGTGTATGTCCTGACCATCTATATGACCCCTGCAGCTTCCTCCATTTCCTAGATCATGACCACAACCTCAAGTAGCAGCTATGACCAAGTGATCTTCGGTATGTGTGATGGTTCCTGTGGAAATCAATAGTATATGTGCAAAAATTGTCTCCAGATCTGGAAGAGTATTACTGCCAAGTATTTGCCCATGAACTTGGGATGAGAACTCAAGAGCTAGACTCAACAGATATGTAGTAACAAGAAGCTCATCCCTATAATGTCTCATGGTCACCACATCTAAGGTCAATGCCTAATATATCTCCAACTCCTCTAGTAAAGTACGTGGTATGGTGAAGTGTTCCTATATAGACTTGCCTTTCATGTGTAGTGTGAAGATCTACTCATGTATCTCAAATACTTGGGAGATATTCTTTTCATGTCCATACATTTGTTTTAACACTTTACTCCATTTTGTTTTCCATCCAAATCACCATCACCAAGTCATCAGCATGCCATTCATTATAAGTGATATCCATCACATTGAGTGGTAGGTGTGTAAGATGCTTCACCTTCTGATGAGAAGCAATGAAACAGCAGTCATCTCAGATATCTCACTGAGGTTCTTGGTGATAGGCTTTCTTGCAGTCATCCTCAGTCTCCAATCAGATCTGTTTAGGGTGAGAAACAGCAGTCTGGTGCATCACAGAGTTGGTATGAAGTCTCCACAGGTTGGAAAACAGGTAGAGCAGGAAGATCCACCCCTAGTTGCGGCAGAATTGACAAGGCACAGTCCTGTACATGGGCTTCCCAGGCTGGACATGGACTGACTGGGATGCCAGCAGGTAGAACAGGACCACCAGACACAGCCAATGGCAGGAAAGAGGTGGACAGTCCTGGAAGGGCCTGACAGCTCTAGCAGTGGACTCTGCCTCCCTTCCTGTGGTGGCAGTACAGTCAGGAGGGTTTTTTCCCCTTGTAAATGGTTGTTGATGGCCTGGAGAGGGCTGGGTGTAGTGGGAGGGGTTTAGAGGACCGGCTGTTGGTGTTTTTGGAATGCCAAAAGTGGATGGCTGTTGGTGTTGCTGTCCTAAGGTTTTAACCTTGGCTCTACTGCCATCTGGGGAGAAAGATTAGGGTGAGAATGAATCTTAATTTTCAATTATAAGAGTGCATGTATGTGTGTGTGTGTAGAATGAGTAATGAACCCCTAATATTATTGGATATTTATTTAGGGTGGGGGGAAAGATTAGGGTGAGAATGAATGTTAATTTTCAGTAATGAGAGTGCATGTATGTGTGTGTAGTATGAGTAATGAACCTCTAATATTATTGGATATTTATTTACCCATTTATCCAATCACCCATATGATACTCTCACACATTTCATATGGTTAACTTCTTTGTCATGTAACTATTGTAGCTCTATGATTATCAGCATCACATGGGCCTTCTTATAACTGAAAAAAAGGAATGGATGTCAAAGTATGAGCAAATTAAGGCCACTGCTGATCTGGCTGAGATTAGTTACAAGCGTGATGAAGCTGCACATGTATCTGCTTTGTCAGAAGCTAAGCGGCATGGAGAGAGTCTGGAAAAGGCTCTAGATATTGAGAGAGAATGCACAGCTAATGTAAGTTGCTCCATGAAAGAGTTTCTTCTTGAATTGATTCTAAATTTCTGATGCTTATATTTGATTTCATATTCAATGTGAAGTTCATGCTTGCAAAATCAAGAATGTATATCTGATATTCTGACTTAGAATATACACAATTTTGGATTTTTGTTGCACCCTAGAAAACCCATCTAGTTTGAATGCGTTGGTCAAAACATAAATGAAACTGCATAAGCATAATCACGTAACTTAAAAGCATAATTTTTTAGAAGTCCTAATAGTGTCATGCTTGTCTTCTCTTGGAGCGTTAGATTTCTTCATCATTGAGGCATATTTATTGTAAGTTCTAATGATTTTTTCTGTTTGGCTTGTTTATCATAAAATAATTATTAACAAACTTTTGGAACTGCTTCTAAAATGAAGCTTATCAAGTATCTGAACGATAAAAATTGTTTATTTTAAAAGGTTCCAAATTGAAATTTATGAAGTAGGTAAACAACACAAAACAAAATCAGAATTGAAAATCTTGCCGTTATCATCTACATCATATGTCCATATTTGGGTTTTACAATTTTGACCTTTGCTACACATTTTTTGACATATTCATATTCGAACATACAGAAGCTTAAATTTATCTCCATTTATCAATAAAATACTTGTGTATTTTTCTGGTCTACTACAATTATGTTTCTTCTATTCTATTCTGTTGTTTTCTCACTTTGTACTCTCTGGCCCTTCTCTCTATTAAAGTTGTAATATCTTATTACTTATTGAAGGCCATGCCAATTGAAACTGTAATGACTTAATAGTTAATGGAACAAACGTCTTATTTTTTAGGGATAATTTGCTGATCAATCATTTTGCAGATTTCTTTGTGTCCATGATTATCCTATGAAAAATAGTATTTAATAAATCACAGGGATTTTCTATATCCATGTCCTACCTACCGCACTGAGATCATCTGTTGTGACAGAGGTTTATGGGTCCAGTCTTCTGCCCAGAATTGGTGCATAAATTAAATTATTAATTGGCATTGCTAAATTGTATTTATATTTGTACTGTCATAGAATATATACTGATGATGGAGCAACATTTCTCTGAATATTTGCTATTTATTTCCCCTTTTTGCAATTCACAACAGTAGCGTTAGCTGTTCCTTCGACCATTGAGGAATGAAACTTTTGAATCCTGTGACGTTGATTGTTTATGTACTGGAATTCTTTCATGTACATCACGAATGTTGTTTTTTGTGCTTGCCACTATTCTGTTTCTTGAGTGTTCCTTTTTATTATTTATTAGATCGAGAAGGCATTGCATGAGTTGCGTGCTGAATGTGCTGAAACCAAAATTGCTGCTGAACGCAAACTAGCAGAAGCACAAAAGTTGATGGCAGAGGCCCAACAAAAATCTGATGAAGCTGACAACAGGATTCGTGCTTCTGAGTCTTTGCATGCAGAAGCCAAGCGATGTGAGAGAAATGTGGCTAGAAAGCTTCAGGATGTGGAAGCACGTGAAGATGATATAAGGAGGCGACTGCTCCTTTCCAAGACTGAGTAAGCATGAGGCAATTCCATCTTAGCATCCTTCTTTAACAGCATAATTGGACTATGGAATGTTTATTATTGTTGATGATGGGAAATCCACTTTTTGGTGACAACCATAACGTATGCCCTTTTTTAAATTTTTTATAATTATAACGGCCAAAATTTTCCAAAAAACGTACTGCTTAGTTTTTCACATTCTCAAGCTATTTATATGCTCTGTAGTTTAGTTTGATTTTCTAGATAATCTTTGAGACAGATTTATTGCGAGGGTGTAATATATTCTTACTGCCAATGAAGAGTCTGGTGTAAACCCCATTCTGTAATATATTCAACATCTTCATGTCTCATGCCCTTTACCTATCTGATATTTAGTCAACTAGACAATGACTTATCAACGAACTAAAATGTACAGCTAATGCATTAGCATTCAAGTTCTCTGATGAGGTAGAATTGTTTGTCTAGTGGAAGAAGCATCCTTGTAACATTGGAAAGAGCTCGTTTGTCTATCTGAACTGGCAAGCATAAATTACTTTGTTTATTTTACAGGAAACAAAACCCTCAATTTTTTATATCACTTTCTCTATGAGATTATAGAATTTGCAAGGCAATATGATTTCTGGCTAAGCATTCATTTGTTGGCAGATGGGATGCTAAGGAAAAGGATCTCAGTCTTGAGAGGCAGTCTATCCATGACACCCATAAACTTCTACAGCATGAACAAGCAAAATTAGTGGAACGACAATCTTATTTGAATAGTAGGGAGGAGCACATCTTCACGAGATCACAAGAATTAGACAAACTTGAAAAAGAGTTTGAGGTTGCGAGGGCAAACATGGACAAAGAACTATTTTCTATAAAACAAGGGAAGTTGAATTTGGAATCTGATGTGTCCGCTCTTGCAACAAGAGAAAAGGTCCTTTCATCAAACAATATCCTATTGTTTGCTTATTTTTTGGATTTCTGTTACAAAAAATAACTTAGTTCTACACATGATTTTTACTTCGTTTAAGATACTTTTTCATATAGATTTCCTTTGCTTTTTTATCCAACTTGTAAGAATAGCAGGTTATTGCTGAGAAGGAGGTTCAGCTTGAAAAAAGAGAGATGGATTTGCTCAATATGCAATTGACTATTGCCAGTAAAGAACAGGTTTTTTTTCTTGTATAATTTAAGGAAATCATGATATACCTTGAGCGATAAACTTAGTTATGAAGTTATTTAGGATACTTTATGTCTGACGGCCTATCTTTTCTATTGGTTAGGATATAATTCAAAGACTTAAATCTGAGCATGAATCTTTTGTGGCCAAACGCAATTCTGAGTTTGAAGCTGAATTAGCACTGCGGTTAAAATTGGCAGAGGATGAGTTGGATGTTAAAAAGCAGAGTATTGAGCTAAGACAGGTTGATACAGATCTAAGGGCAAAAGCTGTTCAGGAAAGAGAAAATGCTATGGAGGTAAAACTAAAAGCGTTGTTGGAGAAGGAAGCAGATTTCACTAGAAAACTGCAAACCGTAAGTGAGAAAGAGGAATGCGTATCTCATGCTCAGAAAACAGCAGAAAAAGAGAAGTTAGAATTGCAAGAAGAAAGAGATGAAATGAACCAAATGCGCCTGGATATGGAGGAAGCCAAGAAATTAGTTGAAGAAGAAAAAAACCGGGTTACTCTCAAATATCAGAAGATACATGAGACAATCAGTGAGAAAAATGAATTGCTTATCCTAGAGAAAAAACTCAAAGAAGAAATAGACAGCTTTAGAGCCAAGAAGATGGAATTTGTTTCTGAAACAGATTTATTGAGAGCAGAGAAGGAAAAATTTGAACAGGAGTGGGAGTTGATAGATGAGAAAAAGGATCAGCTATCGAAGGAGGCTGAGCGGATTGCAAAAGAAAATGATTCTGTGTGTCAGTACATAAAAAATGAGTGGGAAAGATTGAAGCTAGAAAAGGACATTCTACAAAACCAGTTCAAATCTGATTTTGAATTGTTGTCTCGGGAAAGAGAGGAGACGACAATCAATCTGGAGCGTGAGCACTCTGACTGGCTTGGCAAGATTCAACATGAAAGAGATATTCTTGTTGAGGAACTCAAGTTACACAAGAGAGAATTGGAGACCTTAATTGAGAAGAGGCAAGAGGAAATGGAAGCTCACTTAAGAGAAAGAGAAGAGACATTTGAAAAGGAGAAAGCTCAAGAGCTTCAAAAAATATGTTCTCAGACGGATATGATAGCAAAGGAGTTGGATCATATCGAAATGGAAAAAGAGAAACTAAACAACGAAAGAATGGAGATTATAGAGAGCCGTGCAGCAAGAGATAGAGAATGGTTGGAAATAAAAAATTTCATTGATGAGCTTAACATTCAAAGGAATAAGCTCCAAGAACAAAGAGAATTACTAATTATAGAAAAGGTGGAGGTTCAAGCGAAGATTCAACAACTAAAAGAATTGCAAGATTTGAATATAGCATCAGAAAATTGGGCTTTATCTGAAAGTAATAGAAGTAAAGCTGCTATGAAGTCTAACGTAGCGGACTGTTTAAGTAGGCAACCAACAACAAACACTGATCTCAATGAACAAAATATTAAAATTTTCCATGGTTCAACAAGGGATTTGCCATCTAAAATTCCAAGCGATGCTTCACCTCCTCCATCAGCATCTTTTTCTTGGATTAGAAAATGTGTGGATGTGATATTCAAACGTTCGCCTGAGAGAACCATTGGTCCAAATAATGATAAGATTGTTGAGTGTATGGTACCGAGTCAGCGGGAATATCTTAATTCTAATGCTTCGGATATTGAGTGCATTGCAAAAAATGGAAGCATTAGTACAAGAAATGAGTTTTTGACTGAGAAGCTTGATTTGACAAAACCATCAATTGCTGAATTTCCATCAGCATCAATAAACGCTGGGAAGGAACATGTTGAAGAAAAAACTGCTTGTACTGAAAAAGGGTGCACAGACCAGTCAAACAGCTTTTTGCCAGAAGAATTGGATGGAACATCAAGGTTTGTGGTCCACAAAATAAATGATTCTTCATTAGGAAAGAAAAGGTCTCATGGTACGTTTACCGCTATTGGTTCCAATTCTCAGTTTGAATCATCTGAAGATTGTATGAAGAGGCAGAGACATGAGAATGTATCTGAGGGAAGCCTAATGGAGCATAATTCTGAAATGTATTGTCCTTTCTAATCGATCTCTGTCAACAATTCAGAAATCTAATTTGATTGTTTTACTTTATCTTTTCCTTTTAAATATATTTCTGTGTTGTCTTTCCTTCATTATTGTCTAGTGTCAATTCTTCGAAGATATGCCTGGAAGGTATGAACGATCTTACGCCGCTGGAACAAACTTCTGGATATGCCAAGTCAACAAAATTTCATGAAGAAGTTGAACATGGCAAGGATATAGGTTCAACAGAACATGCTAAAGTTTCTCAGATTGTCGAACCACTGCAATCTGATAACCTTACCTATGAAGAAGGAAATGTATGAAGTGTATCCAAAAGGGAAAACCTCCAGAGGTCAGTGTTATAAACTTATAATTGAAATTTATGGCAAGTTTTGTTTTTTACTTTTTGCATGTATATGCCGTCAGTTTTTTAATTTTATTCTGGAGATGATGTAAAGAAAATGAACTTATGTAGTTTTAGAAATAAGAATCTGGACACGTGCAAGCATTCCAGAGATGACTGAAAATACTAGGATGTAAAGCATAATTATATAGAAAAAGTTAGTGTTGTTAAAATGTGAATGTTTAGATATATGAGTGGTAATACTATAAAGATAGGTTAAAAAATGATTTTATTAAGAAGAGTAAGAGTTGCATTAATTAAAGAGAATCGACTTAGATGTTTTGGTCATATCCTAAGAAACTAAAGAATGTACTAGTTAGGACAAAATAATTAATTAGTATAGAAATTAAAAGAAATAAAGGAAATTACCTGATTAGGAATTGTGAGAAAAGATTTAAATTTATGTAATTTAACCAAAAATTTGATCATAAATAGCAATATACAAAAAGAAAAGGCTTCATGCAATCAATCCCACATAGTGGGATTATGGTTCGGATTATTGTTGTATGTGTGGAAGAGCTATGTATGGAGATTTAAGCACCACTACAACTTTATGAATATCAATATTGTTTGAACACTTAAAGTTCAAAATTTCAAATTATTACTTTTGACAGTTAACACTGTTGGATAAATTACAAAAGAGTCATCTCCATGAAAACGAGGAAATGAGACATTCATATTAGAGGAACATGGGGAAATGAATTAGTCTGAGACTTTGACATGATGACATCAGATATCTTAAGAAAACTAAGACTGCAAAATTGAAGTACTTGGGAATCGTCCTTTCTATGTGCTTGAACCGTATGGCATCAAGAAAACGTTACTTCCGACCAATTAGAAAAATAGATTACACAAACGATATAACTGGGTACACAAATTATGTAACTAGATTACACAAATGATGTAACATTGATTCTTGAATTGTCACAGAGTAAGCTGTGCAAGAAGTTGTTTGACTTAACATGGTCTTTGGCTGATTTGCAGGCTGAAGAATACGCTGACTTGTAGACTGACGTCTTGGTGCTTGGTGTGCATTTTTTTCCCACTGCAGCGCCAAACATGTAAATTGACTGGTGTGATTCCTAATTTGCAGATACAGGGGAATTGTTCTTTCTTAACTTCTTGTAGTGTTGGTTTTCATGTAAGGAATGTAATGGGATAACTGTTACTTGTATATCATATCACCTTATGCATGGCAAGTATGGTCATACCTACTTGCGGCAGATATTTGTGTTGGTTTCTTCTTTTGTTTCAAAGGTTTGACGACGCCTTCTGCACGCATTTGTCGGTCATCTGGAATCTCATGCGGTGTTTCTTCTAATGCCACGAGTATTTTATAAGTTCGCGCATGAATCCAGTTTTCTTATCCGTGGATTTTTCATTATTTTCTGATATTGTGGTAGAAGTAAAATAGACAGTGTACTTACGGATGATACTGACCCATCTATGGTTTAGGGTGGTGTTTGAATGAACTTTTATTATGTTCCTCGGAGAAATCACATCAAAAGATCTAAAAGGAGAGTTTATTTCATATCAAGTCTATATCGGTGTTTTTTTTGTCATCGATGTGGTATTATTGACTTTTAGGTCATAAAGATTTTAAAGATTCTCTAATTTTGTGTAGTAAATTGACAGAAAAATACTTTATAAATATAAATTATTACATTTTATTCAAAGATATTGTCTCATAATATTTCAAATGTTAGTTCTTGGATTTTGAATTTCAAGATTTAGTGAAAAATTCACATTTAAGTTTTTATAGTGTATCTAATTCCAACTCATTTAATTTTCTCGTGCCAGATATTGTATATGTGGGTCTCGGTCGAGTTCAAGTCTCCTTTACGGATTAGCTAATGGAGGCAGGTCTGGTTCATTCCGATGGCTCTAATATAAAAGAATCGAAGAAACGAGTGTACGGCTCTCCTTAGGCGTGGCCCGTAATTGCTTCTGGGCTGGACCCCAGGAACCCAGTGAAGTCTAATTTACATGGCACAAAGAAAAAAGCATTATGAAAAACAAAAGGCATGGAAATCATCGTGACTTTGCGAGCAAGCACATTTCCACTCAAGGTAGCTGAATGATTTCAAGAGCAAAGGCATGGAAATCATCATTGTTGGTAGTTATTATATGTGGATCGTTTTCTTTTCTTTTTCAATGATGTTATTTTATATGTGCTTGACTTATGTATGCACAGGCACGTTTTTTTTTCAAACAAAAAAGATAAGTTAAGGTTGAGCTGAGCTCTTAATCAATTCCAATTCCAAGTCCTCCATCGGTAGGCAAGGCTACGGACCTAGTGCAAGAAACCTTGTGACATGCACGTACCGTGCCCGTCACAACAATCTGGTCGCCTGAAAATGCTAATCAATCAAGCATGTTCATTGCTCAGGAACGAACATCATACCCGCCAATAGAGAGGAGAGAACCCATCCTAATTGACATCCATGGATGGCGATCTAATAATTTCAAAGGTCGGCCGGCAGTTGGAATTAAGCAGCTTGTTGAAGGCATGCATTGACGACCCACACAAGCCATGAACGACCCTCTTGCATATATATATATATATATAGGAGACGTACTACGTCAGACGTGATGTGAACGGCAGCGACGTCCATGCCCATCTATCCCTCGTCACTCCTCCTCGTGCAGGTCTACAACTACAAAATACCTACCTCTCTCTCTCTCTCTCTTGTTTGGTTTCGTCTGCAATCAACAATTAACAGATGTCCACCAGTACGGGACCGAGGAGAGAGGGTGCCTGAATTGGTTGGAAGGGAGAGCCGAAACTATCGAACCCATCTTGGAAACTGGAAGGTGAAGGTGATCGAGTCCAGTTGGATTCCCAAGAACCCTCATGTCAAGTCAGATTGATCAGGCGGAGGTGACATCCGTCGATCGGTCATGTAGCAGTGGCTTTCGTACGCGTTCCAAATTTACAAACTTCAGGCAAGAGCGATTGACGACGCTAGCTAGCTGTTTGTTGAAAAGCGACGTCTAATTTAAAATAAATTGACTGTAAGTAGAAGGACATTTTGCGCGCCGTGGCTTCTTTTAGTTTTAGATTGCGCTCGTAATCATCTTTATTTTTAGATTATGTAGATATACATACAGAGTCTTTATTAGATTTAGAAAAAGGTATTTAGTTTGACTTTTAAAGCTAGAGGTTGAGATGTTAACATCTAATTTAAAATCAAGTGAAGGGATACATTATTATTTATTTAGTATGAAATTTCATTGTATTTCTAATTAACAAATGGTCACCGAATTAGATGGAAGTGGATGCCATTGCCAGCTACTACGAGACAACACGTACGCACTGTAGCGCACATGCGCGACCTCACTGATCAAAAAGCAAGGAAGGAAGGTAGCTCCGTGGTCGTCGTCGTCGTAGTCATCGACCACGCACAGCCATGTAGCCATCGATCGTTGTCAAATTAACACCATAAGGGTGGGAGGGAGGAGTGGTTGTTCACGACCTTTCTTCTTCGTTGAATCACCTGCAGTGTTGCCGTTGTTTACCGACCTTTCCTCCTCATCTTTAAAGTAGAAGGCAACGTGCCAACGGCATCGCCACCCTTCGCGAAATAACGAAAATGTCGCAACCTCGATTATATTGCGTGGTGTCTCGTACGTCCACGTCTGCATCGTCCACATACATGCATCTATTTATTTATTTATCTATATATATATATATATGATCGGCTAGCTTATGGAATACGACTTTGATGGCGAGTAAATGTCGCAAGATTTTCAGTTAGTGTTGGATAATCCCAAGTTAATGGAATGTAGAGGTTTTGAGCTTTTATAATATAGAAAGTTCTTCACCTAGTGATATATAATTTTGAGTTAAAACTAACATGATATTAGAGCATTAAGACTTCACACATGTTTATAAATTATTTATCGATGCGCTAAAGTACAGTAAAATGTTGGATAATCTCACATTAGTGGAATGTAGGGGTTTTAAAGCCTTATAAGATAAGAAGCTACCAACGACATAAAAGTAGTCTCATTTGGATACAAGATGAAAATGTTCGACTTTAGAAATACAACTTTTCGCCGAATTTTCCGATCCTGATCATACGATAGATGCCTTTGATTGATCCGTGGCCGGTCGGGACCGCCTACTACTCCGACCTGTTTGAACCGTGGACCGGGTCGTAAAGCACACACGCGATAAATTAAATCAACCAACCAGCCAACCAACTAACCTTTTGTGTTTGCTCGACAACACGAAATTAATCGAAAGCAATGTTCTTTCCACAGCAGCCCGTTGGATTGGGGTGTCAAATTATAAAAGACGGACGCTTTAATCAACTCGACTGGTCTGGAACCTTTTCCATTCAAAAGTTGTGCAAATACTTGCAAGGACAACGTACGTAACGCCCACACCCACAGAGGAAAATCTTGCTATCAATCTGTTCTTTCAGCCACAATCTTAATATATTTATGTACTCCGCGCTCTCCTTTCCTTTCATTTCCTTTACAGAATGTCAAATGTATGTGAAACCGTCCTTTGATAATCTGACCCATAACTACACATACACACACCAAGTTTGTGGCTGTGTATCGGTCCGTTGAATATTATTGCAACCTGTGAAATGTTTTTTCTCAAAATAGTTGACAATAAGTGAGTATTTCATCATATGTTAGTCTAAATCTTATTCTTACATTGTTAAATGTGAAATTTTTTGTACTTTTCTTTACTTGAAGTTTATTTTAAGCTGACAAGTACTTTACAAGTGAATATGCATAATTTTCTACACTCTTAGACGTGGAACTAATCAATTAAATATTTATCTACCTGTTATGTGCATATGAAACAGATCTGTATATATAATTAATTTATCCGCATACAAACACTTCTGCATACACACTAGCTGTTAGTTATTTCAAAGCAACGTAGGCTTGTTTGTTGACCTAAAAACCAACCCTCCTTGTACAAATATTGTACCAGATCGATGAAGGACCCACATCTAGAAGCGTGGAAAATTTCCGTCGGTGATGATATATTTAGCCTTGAGAACCACAAAGAACTTTGAAAAAAGGGATATGATCGATACCCTTCGAGTCTGGTTCCAACTTGAAATAATACACACGCAGAATTTAACGTCAGATATTCGTCTCAAAATTAATTGATTTCGAGTGAAGAAGTCTCATTTCTAACTACTTTGGATGCCGTAACATATCTTGCGCGCTTGTGGCTTTCTTTAGATTTGATAAGCATTCCTTTCTTTTTTTGGATTTGGTGTACATGCAAGGATTTGACTTTAATGTCAAGTAGAAATCCTTAAGATGAATATTTAATACTTTAAAATCAGTTGATTATGCCAAGTGAAAGTCATCTATATATCTTTAATTTCCTGTAAATATGTGCAAGCTTAGTTTCTTTTAATTCCCACTTTAAATCCACGGATCAACTTGCTCGCACTGTGGATCTACAGGTAGGAGGTTTGTCTGCCCCAAGTTTCTTTTGCGCGCAATCAATCATATATATACATATACATGTTCATGTATATATGGTGATTAGTGCGGGGCATGGGTGGTATAATTAAATTAACGATCCAGGACTACAGAAGGTCTCCCTTAATTCGTAGATCAATCACCATGCCATCGATTATATGTATATTAATTCACGTACGTACAATCTACTATTTTATGGTAGTGCGCCGGCCGCGTCGTTCATCATATACATATATATTTATATATATAGATATATATATGTGGGGTTTCAAATTTAAGGTCAAACATTGAAATGGTCGTTATGTACTGTGTTTGTAGGATATGTATGTAAGTAAACATGCAGCAGCAAGCAAGGGTGAGTGGTGGGTCTCAGCAGCGGTGCCCATGGTGCGCTGCTGATGCATGATTATAGATTCTAGTCTAAGAAAGACAAATAGAAGGAAACCCAAGCCTCCCGCTTTTCCTTTTTCTTAATTCCCCCGTCTTTTAAAAATAAAATAAAATTGAATGATGTCTTCCATTAATTTTCTTCCTCGATCTTCCCACTTGTCCTTGTATATATATTGATCCCAAACTGAGCAAGCAAGCTGTGTTGGCGATCAGCTCCACATACATAGAAGCTAGAGAAGAGGGAGTACCACAGGGAAGGATCAACGATGGGGAGAGCGCCATGCTGCGACAAGGCCAATGTCAAGAAAGGTCCGTGGTCGCCGGAGGAGGATATGAAGCTCAAGTCCTACATCGAACAGCACGGCACCGGAGGCAACTGGATCGCTCTTCCACAGAAGATCGGTAGGCTTTCCTTTTGATCCCGGTCGATCATGAGCTGCTCCTTCCCCATCTTAATCGAATCGATTAATTGATCACCACAATCTCGATTAATTAATTAATTAGCTCTTTCATTTTTCATCAACCAACAAGATGATGATCTACCATATATATAAATATGTGTGTGTGTGTGTGTGCATATGTTAATTTGTGTGCGTATAAATTAATTCCTGCAACTTGGCAATACACGTTGACCAAGCTCAGGCCTCAAGCGGTGCGGAAAGAGCTGCCGTCTCCGGTGGCTGAACTATCTCCGTCCGAACATCAAGCACGGAGGCTTCTCGGAGGAAGAAGACAGCATCATATGTAGCCTCTACATCAGTATTGGAAGCAGGTGATACTTAAACCATTCGTATAGGAAGCAAAGAAATATCTATTATATATGTGCAGTGTGAGATACCTGTGAATGGCCTGGTCAGGTGGTCCATCATAGCAGCCCAGTTGCCGGGGAGGACAGACAACGACATAAAGAACTACTGGAACACAAGGCTGAAGAAGAAGCTGTTGGGGAAGACGAGGAAAGCTCAGCATCAGCCCGGCCGTCGGGTTGGACTGAATGACGTGGATTCCAGCTTCATGAGCCCGGACGTCGGCAGCAACCGGAATTGGCCCCATCCGCCGCCCGTGCCGGTGGCCATGTACTCAAACCAAGCCGACATTAATATCAATCTTGGTCGTGCCCACGATGATCATACCACCATCAGGAAGCTTCTAATGAACATCGGCGTTGCCCACACCTACAACAATGCCCCGGTCGATCACACGGCGGCCATGTCTTCGTCCAGCGCCATGTCGATGAACGGTTCTTTCGATCTCGACGCCGGTGCGCAGGTGGCCGTCTCCGCCGGAACTGGACTGGAAGGCACAAGTCTCTTCCCAACCGAGCTCGATGAGATTCTTTACGGGAGCCAAATGAAATTAGAAGGCGTGGATGGTCTGTACGGGGCGGACACCGCGACGGACGGCACCTGCGGGGCCACGTCAACCTCGTTGGAGAGCTTGAGCTGGAACGGGGAGGTCAACCCATTAGCCTGCCCACCTGTGGTCTCCAACTATCCTACACTAATGTATCAGCAGCAGTACTACTGTGATATCTTCGGCACACTCCAGTAGTGGTGGAGATCGACGTACGGGTCCGTCGATCGATGCTCTTGATTTTTCAAGTATCATGTAAATTTTGTTGAATGTCGTGTAAAATTTTCTGTGTTGAGGCGATGGTAGTGTTGTCCTTGTCATTGCAAAATAACCTACAATTTAATGAAATCCATGCATACTTTTTTACTTCCGATCGAGCTCGTTCATTGATTTAATTAATGGTACGTGTTGATCCTTCGTGTTCTTGGATTCCTTTTCTCCATATATAACACTAGTATTGATCAAATCAAATCGCTGCCATTAGCTTATTTTATTACTGCATGCAGTCGACTGTGTGTTAATTCTTGTTCCTCGAAATTCATGTTCAAGTCTGTGGACGCTAACAATTAATATCGTCCTTGCACGACAGTGGTAAGAATTTTTGCGTCTTTTGAAAAATTGATTTATCAGATCGTCCATCCGCAGGTGATTGGAGGACGTGGAGTTTTATATTGCATGAGTTGATAGCTTCTCCCCTCGCTCTGTAAAGTTCTCTTGGGAAAGTACCCAAATCGAAGAGGTCTTGCCCCTTTGCCTTTTGGCACCGTCTTCCCAAGCTTCGTTCTTTCTTAGGGATCTTCCTGTCTCCAATCAAACTCGGATCTGGAAATGTACCAGGTTAGAGCGACCTTGATATTTTTGTTAATGATACCATTAGATTATAGTTTATAAAGTATAATTAATTAGTAGCAACAGCTGGTTTCATGATTGATGTACGCACTTAACGTAATGAACCACCAATTTCGCAGCTTCTTCCGCGACGGACCTGTAACTTGATCAATTAACATTTCTGTTTTTTTTTTTTTCCATAATATATACTAATGTCTTCCTTTTGGGTTCATCTCGTTTCGAAAGTAGAAGATCGGTCGTAATGTCATTTAACGTTGGTAATTTAAACAATTTCTGTTGAATTGTGAAGTGGGTGATTCCGATAAAATTGACTCCTGACATTAATTTTAGGGTACGTACAATTAAGTTGAAGATGGACTGTTATGCTGAATATGTACTCTTCCTTTGTGCGTTGCATTTTGAACCGACATTTTTAGTATTTAGCTCAAGTACTTCATCATGACTAAGTAATTAATTACGACATGCCTTATCTGTGAATTAATGGAAGCTGATTATGAAAAGAAACTTGAAAGAGCTTCAGACACACGTTATCATTAATTAATTAAGATGTTTCTTGATTAAATTGCATTGTATGGGTTTTTACAATTATAATTATATTTGAAATTTTCTTTAAGGCATCACTCTACCAATCAAATAGAAGTTTAAATGGGTAGATTGATTCTTTGCATTATCTTATGAATAATTCATATTTAATCATCATTTATTGCAGTTCGCTTCCTAAGTAATGTGATTGTGGCTAAACAAACACTTTATTGTAATCTGTGAGTAGTGCAGCACATGCTCGGTTTGGCCTAAGTTTATCTGCACCAAGTTCATTTCTTATCTACCATGTCCCAAGGGACATCATATGGAAATCGTATTCCACTTGGCCACAACATGTCAAGATTTATCAAAGTTTTATTGTACAAGAAGTCGACAATCAAAAGAGACGAAAATAGAGTGGATCTATGTCATGTCTACTCGAAAGTAGGAGATAAAAGATTACTGGCACTTTAGGCTATCACAGCCAGATTTACCTGAAACTTCACTTGTAATAGAATTCAATCAATTAAAAGATCCATTTCCAGTAATACCACACAACAAATATATTGAAAGAAATGTCTTTCAAAACCAAACTGGATTGACTGGTTTGAAGAGTTCAAAACAACACGAGTAGATTAATTGATGCGAACCAACATAGATTAGGCAGTTCAATCGATTTGCCCAGTCATGGTCCAAACATCAGATTCAACTATAAGGTATTACTCGACAAACAAAAATCTGTCCTAACCCTAAATGAGGTTCTTAACTTGATCACTTATTAATAATCTCATCATTAATTCATTATTAGGTACTCTAATTTATTTTTGACGATGATGATAACGTTTGATAACTTCGGCAATCATTGACAATGACAACATCCCAAGCATACTTCGTCAATCGGCTAGGCCATGATTTCCATTATCGTCTATCGTACGTTAGAATTAAGCAAAGGGTGCTCTTGTGTGAGTTAGATCTTACATTCTAGAGTCCTGCAAGAACCATGAAACCCACCAAACACTACTAAAAGATCGGTATAACATGATTAGTATTTTAATAATTTAATTTTTGATTACATATTTCATATTTATAATGTTGTCATGCTGCCGTTAGCATCAGTTTAACCATGGTTAGGATGACAAAAAGGCCAAACCAGAATCGAAGTAATTATGATAAGGTAATCGTTCAATATGCCTTAACACAATATATATATATATATGTGTGTGTGTGTGTGGATTTGTGTGAGAACCAACAGCTAGGAGACTAGCAAACAATTGAGTAAGAGCTTCAGTCTATGCGTGTCATTAATATAAAAGATTGGTGAGGTTGACAACAACAGAAACAAAACAATCTTAACTGTCATTCTTCCAATTAAGCTAAATTTTCAAATAACCTTGTAAGCTTGACCTGGACCTCTGGACTCTCTGGTCCCTCCATGTTTGTGTTGCAATCACACATATATGCAAACAACGTTCATCAATACTTTTTATATATATACATCTCTAGTTTCTCATCCACCAGCCAAGTGTACACACATTCAACCAACGATAATGTATCACTAGTCTTTTATTTCATTGCAAAGGGAAGAGGTTCTCGACGTTAATCGATACAAAATTAAACACTACCATTATCAAGATCTGTTCGCATGGGTACGTAATCATCCATGTTTCTCTGCATCTTCAATGGTTTCTTCGCTCAATGCCCAGTAAATCAACTATTTTCAAGTAAAATGGGTTTTTTTTTTTTTAACCTTTTCGTCAAAAAGACTTCTGAAAAAGAAGAAGATATTTTTAATTACAGCTTTCGTATATATATTTATTCTTCATGGGCATTGAGTTTGGAGAAATTCTACTAACATATGTTAAAAATATTAAATCTTGTAGGGTTATGAGGGTAGTAATTTCTAGATTGATCTACAACATTCATGGTGGTGAAACCTATACCACCTACCCCTGTTTGGGTGCCATTTCGTTTTACTACGATTATTCTTGGTTTCGGTTGAAAAGCAGCAAGGTTGACTTCTCTTATTTTTCTCCCCAAGTGGACAGACCTATGGCTTGCATAATTGGTCCGGTAGGTCGCGCCAACTGATTACGATCCCTGAGAATGGGTTGACATGATTTAAAAATCTGTAGGTGGTCACACCCCTCGACATGTTATTCCACACCAAACCCATCTTGATCTCTCGGTCAACTTTGTAAATTTGCTATTATTCAGTTGTCATTTTGCAAGAAAATCATGATTTAAGCGGGCCTTAAGATTGACCCCAACACCAATAAATAACACGCCAAAATTCGAGCGTCATACGTCACACGAAAATGACAGCATTATTCGTAGGTCTGTGCGTGCTGTTTGCATTGGTTCCAACAAACCTTCTTTTTAATTTGCATCAAGGTCAACAATAATTATCACCAGTAGAACATGTTGACGTTGTGTTATGTTCTGTATAATTGGGCTTCAGGAAAAGGAGAGCATCTGAGTCTTGCATCCCCATTCACACAATGGTGGCCCGAACGTAAAAAGGACAAGAATATATGACAACAGACGAATGGTATATGATTAATTTCACATGTTCAAACATATCATGTAAAATCAAAAGGCAAGACAGGTGAATTAGTATCCCTTCTGAAATTGGCTTATTATTGGATTATACGGTCAAACTAATCTATATGCTTTATATATAGACTAATTAATAGTTCATATTTTGACAAAGGAGCCCTTAGTAGATCCATTTGGAAGAACCTTTTTTCCAGAATATAAATTGGCAGAAAGAGCATAATTTGAGTATAAAAACAAAGAATAAAGGCACGTAATGTAGAGGCTGCAACAACTCAAATGAATAAGGCAGAGACCCACACAGGCATCTAAAACAGCAGGTCAAAAGGGAAGGGAAGAAAGATCATCACCCCCCTCCCCCACACCATAAAACAAAGCAAACCCACTTTTACAAGTCATCTTCAGGAAATCTTCAACAAGATAGACATCCAAGTGAAACACGGCTATTTCAACAAAGGAAAAGTAGGAGTCATGATGCAACAGGTTGATCCCATCACATACAAGAGTCTTATTATATATTTATATAGACAATCACAAAGTTGAAGACATATATGTCAACTTAATCAATCATCAAACACAAACGTCACCCCCATTAAATCCAGAGAGTCGAGAAAAAGGAACGCCTTCATTATTGAGGAACCTAACTTCATCTCCATGCCATTCACTTGCAGTTCAATGCAAGATGTCAAAAAACTAGCTATTTATCCATCTTGTAGGTTAGAATTGAAAAGTAGAAAGAGTTTCCCTTTTTTTTTTCGCTTTTCTTTCTCCATACATGTTCAGAGAAGACTTTTTTACTTGTATATGAAGCCCTAAAATATACACCTGATAATGGCCCGCTTGATTAGGTGCATCAAAATATTCTAAATACAGATCAACGCACCATATTCTTCCAAATACCCAGAAGAGAAATTAAGAAGATGGATATCTTGCTAGCAAATACCCTTAACCATATGCATAAAGAGATGGAACTTTCAGAACCTCAACACCTTCATTCCTGGTACACGTATAATGTTATGTAAGATCCCAACATCTTGTCAATTGTCAGGTATGATCATCCACCATGCTGGACATAGATGGTTGTCGGGAATGAAAATACTACAAACGACAAGTTCTTAATCAAACAACTAAGTTCACAGCTAGGTCATGATCATGTCATCCCTCCTCACAGTCCCCTCGACACCTGCGACATATTTTCACCACGTCAGAAAGGCATGAAGTCACAGGGAGAAAAGGTTAACGGACATGGAGTTACTTTCATGACCAGAGCTCCAGCCACCCTTGTCTTCGAAATTTGAATGTGATCGATGCTTCTCAGGAATTTCAGCTACGTATGTATTGAAAAAGATGTCAATTCTGACGGCTACATGCAATTAAAGACCACTGCTGTGTAAAGGAATACGACCAGGAAAACAAATTGCGCTTGATAGAAAACAGGACAACCTAGCTGGAAACCCAGCACTTGATTGCGTCCCTCCTCGCTTTCAAATCTCAACCGACCTTCTTTTTCTTTCCTGCGTGTTCCTTATGAATGAAGTCAGAATTAATTTTTCCCCCGATTCTCACGCCACTTGTCGATTACCACCTTCGATCAAAGAAGGGACCCGAACGCCATTATGACTGTAAAGTGGCATGGAATATCCTAAACAAGAAGTGTTATGGGAGAAAGAGCCCCATGCAAAACGTCAAAACCCCTTTCCTTTGGACCAAAATCGCTGCTTCACATCAAGACAATAACCAAGAGACGGTAGTCACAGCCTTGCCTTCCTCCTCATTACACCATATATGTATATATCCACCCAGACCCATGCATTAGTTTATCCAATTGATGGTGACAGTCACTAATGTGGGGACGTGCCCCATAAGCTTTACCTGGTCATTATTTTATTTAGACCATATCAATGTCATATCATGCATGAATTTAGAGGTCTGCTTGCTGTTAAGGCCTGTGATTCCATTTCCAAGGAGAAGATGTCGGATATGGCTCTGATTTAGTTGTCAAAGGTCGAAGGATTAGCAGGGGCAAAGATGGTCCAGTCAACTTTATCTCCTCCATATGTTTTCGCTGCCAGATTAATTAGTTTTGTTTGATAAAGATTGTTCGCTTATGTGTTTGGTACGTATCTTTATTTTTTCTTTTCGTTTGTTGTGAAAGAAGCAACCATGTCATGGTAATCATGTGCACATTATGAAGGAATTGGAATCAGAATTTGTTGCTTACGCTTCTGACCAGCTTTGTAGCAAGGATGCAAATAATTCCAGACTAAATTAACACTTTCTTCACTTTGTAAGTACATAAATTCTGCCCTGCAATACATCCAACACTGTCAATATTTCAACATAGATTAAATTTGATTGCCCCCATTTGAGATAACGTACTGTGTACCACATTACCTGTCTGTCTTCAAAGAAATCATCGTCCAGATACAATCTATGGCACTTCCATACCAATTTAGCTTCTCAACGTTGATATTGGCATAACAACCTGTATATGTAACTAGGGTTGATTCCACATCAATGTCAGATATATACATATACGAATTAAACTACTCTCCCATGACACATTGTAGACCAAACTCATGTGCCACTTGAGAGATCTTCTTCAATGTAAGGATGCAATGAGTCGATATTGAGATGTCAAGTGACTATTGGTAAGAACTCTTGGGAACCTGTTATCACCTTCGATTTGCTGAGCGAGTCTTTCCTCATAGGACCCCCGACTCCTACATCACTATGGCTGACTTTTTTTGTTTGACCGACCATTCTCACAAAGGCCCGAACACTTCACACACATCTCTACCCACTACTCTTTAGAAGGCATCTGCCTTACATAGACAATCCACCTAAATGTGTCCCACCTATTGGGTTCAGTGGTGACCAGTGCGGCTTGCATCTGTCAAAAAAAAAGTCGCCTTTCAAGATTAATAGCTAAGCATCACCTCCTAGGCTCCTCCTACTATCATACATACTCAGAGACGATTAACAACGCAACCTATAGTCATATGGTACATGGATCTTAACAGCCATCCATTGGTACCCTACATCTTCATGGTGACTTCAACTTGACTGGGTATATGTTGGAGACAAGATGATGATCATGATACATGACATTCTTGCAAATTACTCTACTTGAGTAATATTTAGAATTTTAATCAATTACAATAACTTAACTGATCAAAGAAAACAATATTCATATTTTTCGTTAAGATTCGAAAACTGATGTACGCAAAAATCATTACCATTATTATTAAAAAAAAGATATATAAGACCCTCAATTCATCTACGTTTGAGTTGAGTATTTGGAATACATCTACTACATTAAATAAGGTTGAAATGAACCTTAAATGGTGCTTTATTCTAATCCTAGCTAATCAAGTGAAGGCATTCTACAACTTTCTTAAATGCCATTCTTTTCATAGTCAACTCAAACATGAACGAAACTTTTTCCATAAGACTACCAAAGTTTTCCTACAAAAATATCCAAGGTGGCATCATTGATTTTCGGCAAAACTATCAATGGTGGCGCCATGCTGAAGGTCATTGATGATGCTGGCATCCATGATTGAATTTATCAATCATTTGTTTCGGATGCCCTCACAATTCATTTCATTTTTTTTTAATGTATGCTTGACCTGTTTATTCACGGTGGATGATATAATTAAATGTTGATGAAATGCCTAAGAGAAATATGGCTCTCAACTAAACACTAACCACTACAAGACCAACTCCCAATACAATCAAAGAAACACCAATAGTTGTTGGTGACATATATTGACGATGGCTGCAGAAAATTCAAACAGTTCAAGATGGAAGAGGCAAATTCGTCAACATCAATATATGTTAATAGAGTAGGCAGCCACAAGTACAGAAAAATCAAAATTAGATTTCACCAATTTTCAAGTAATTGCATTTCCAAAATGAAATATCAGCTACAAGTACAAAAAAATCAAAATTAGATTTCAACGATTTTTAAGTAATTGTATTTCCAAAATGGAGATAGTGTTGAGATAATCGGATTGCATAGTTTAATGTAACATTGTAATCAGTGGACAAATGTGATTGACAAGTGTTTAAGTAAAGACATACATGACTTACATCAAACTTTTTAGAGATACCTCTTATTAAAAAGAACTGATTATGACTTTATTACCCACTTATGGCATAAACATCACAACAATGTAAACTTGGATATCAGTAGCAAACCGGGCATTTGACAAAATTACTTCCAAATGAATCAGCATTGGAATGGGTAAGGGATGATGTAATTGCATGTTTGATCCAATTGACAAGCTTGCTTCCTAGTAATAATCAAACACGATATTTTATGACAGAGATGTAATTGCATCTGTCCAGGTCGGAGTTAAGCAAACATGACATACCGCCTGGGCCTTAACATCTAACAAGGACCAACTTGTTCTTCATCTCATGTAAAATGGATCAGTTTACAGAAGTAGACTCCATGATAATGGTAATCAATCTCCAGTTACTGGATGAAATACATGATAAACATGGGTAACAAAAAATTTATACTGGACAAAAATATGAAGCAAAACAGGCAACCACGCGTATATACATTTTTGTTTACTCAACGTACCTATATTTTGAGGGTAAGCCTTAACAAAATGATAACGTGGCTCCACTGTAATATGAAGGATACATATTTTAATTTTAGGAAATATACTTTTCATTTCTTAGAGGTAAGACTGCATACAATTAGTCTAGATTTCATATTGGTGAAGATTTCGTGCTCTAGATTTACCCTTTTACCATGCCAATATTTTACAAGATATTCAAGTTCAATAGTAAACAAGAGTGGAGGAATGAGTCATCATTTACAAAAAAAGGCATGCCAGATGGATTGAACTGATTATTTTGCCTTGAAAAAGTAGGTCTTGATACTGCTTACCCAGTTTATACAATACCATGAAGCATTTCGTTATCTACATCATAATGTCTAAACTGGCCCTTGTACCTTAAAAGAAAACCTCTGAGGCAAATGTGTATAGCCATCATGAGATCAATTATGCCAAGGGATTGAACCATGGCTGGATAACATCAATTACTTAACAGAAGTGCAGTGACCTCAAGTCTCCATACTGTCTCTTACTTAACATCTCATTATCAAAATTGAGTTTTCTTTGTTGTGTAACTACCTTAATTCTTACCAAAGACAGTACAATCAATTTTACAAGAAGCAAACAAATCTCTCATTGTAAATGTCTGACCTAATGATGAGGTGTGACCCAAATGGGAAGTTATTTTCCATTTGTTGTATATTTTTTCAATCCCATCAATGGAATGGGATCCAAAAAAATTTCAAATACCTTCTAATTTCCATGCCTGAAAAAAGCTACAAGAATGACTTTCAAGAGAAAGGGGGATAGAATTTTAACGGCACTACTAAAGTAAGTGAGATTGGTCAAACACATATATATCCACCAAAATTTATGTGTCTTATCTGTCTGCTTCTTAGGTGTAAGAATCTAGTTTTTTCTGTCATCAGGAAATCTGCATGGTTCAGCTACCGTCAGATTTACACCAAGACCTTGGACAAAAGGTTATCACAATTGCTGGGTTTATTTTGATTCAAGATTATTCTGGATGGTCAATTTCTACGTGACCTCCATTAACCCAATGATCGTCTACCCAAAATGTCCATCACTATGATGCTAAAAATATTGTTGAACAAAATATAAAAATAAATAGTATACATTACATTTTAATTGCTGAAAGGGTGGGTTGAACAATGAATGACTTGAACCAGTCAATGACACCAGTTTGACATCTGGTTCAACCAAAGCCCACTGGCTGAACCATGGAAATGGTCCAAAAGTAGTTTAATTCACCACAAGAAATCAGGGCTTTAGCCACGGCCGAAAACAGTGGCTAAATCGAAAAATGCATGGCTATGGTAATTTAGACACAACTTTTAATCTGGCTAAGACTGTTGCTAAAAATTCCGTATCTAAATTTTAGCCATTGAATTGTCCTTTGCGGCTACATTAGCAACAGACAAAATCTACGGCTAATTAATGGTGATGAAGGTATTTTCATCTCATGAATTCATGACTAAATCTGTGGCCATATCTGCCACAATATACTAGACGTGGCTAAATTTCATGACAAAATCAGTGCTTGAGTCATGATGAAAAATAATCATGGCAGAAACAGTGGCTATATTTGCCACCTTACCATTGGTGGAATAGGTACTAAGTTAATAAGTCATACTGTAAAATTATGAGAAATGGTAATTAAACAAAGACTAAGACATGTAACAAAAATTATAAAAAATCAATTTGAATTTATGTTGGGTGGTCTAACAATAGAAATTATTCACTTAGACAATTCATATAAAATATTAAAGTTAAAAAAAAAGACCTCTACATGATTTTCATTGATTAAAAAAAAAACTTAGGATAAAGTACCTAGAAACCTATTATAGTGGATTTTGAAAAGAAAAAATACTTATAAGATATATTGATATTATAAAGGACATGATAAAAGAGTAATTATTAATATTAAAACTAAGAAATTTTCAATAGACATAAATTTAAACTAAAGATCATCTTTAAGTCTATATCTATTTGTCTTAGATAGAGATGAAATAACGAAGAAAATTTAAGAAAAAATACCTTGGTGTATGATATTTGTTAATGACATCATTTTGGTTGACAAAAATAAGGTAAAAATTAATTCTAAATTAGATTTATAAAGAGATACATTAAAGTATAAAGGATTTAATTGTCATTTTCTCATCTCTGCACACCACATGAGTTTGACACGCTGAAGTTGCTCATGTGTGTGACATCTGCGCAGCAGCCACTGTACTTCAGCATTTCATTTCTCCATTCTTCAACTTCAGCCCACAGATCTATTCATCCAATGGCTACCAAGTTTGAACACAACCCATATCTTTTTTCCCCTTCATCCATTCACTCACCTGTAATATGACTTCTCATTGCCAGCACAACATCAACATTCATAGATTTCTGCAAGATGTCATTGCTAGCACATGCAAGTCTGTGAATGCAGAAAACTAAATTTGGTAACGAAATGCTGCAATCTTATTACATGAGCCTGTTACAGGTGCAGGCAGGGCTACTCGCATGTTTCCATAAGAATCTCGTGTAAAGATTTGCCACAAATTTTCTTGTTTTCCCCACCGTCTGGCAGATGATTCTGAGTTGTTCTTGCCTTTCATGTCCACCAGAGAGAAGACGGTAAGAAAGTGGACATGAGATCAATGATTGGGTCATGGCCACCAAGACGCAATAGATGGAGGTGCACTTATTGTGCACCCTGTGAGGAAATCCAGGTCCTTGTAGTTCCATGGTTCAGGGATGGAGTAAAGCATAGCTTCACTAAAAGAAATCAATCTCAACAACAATCCTAAACCGGCCACGAGATATCAGACTTGCTGTTTAGTTCCACATTTTATACCAACTCTGACAAGTACCCTTCGCAATGCATGTTCCATCTTGCGATCTCCTTCTACACTTTTAACACCTTAATTTCCACACAAAAGGCACGTTAAATTAAATCATTCCAAATGCATATGCAGAATCACTGAGAGATCCTAGATATAATTCAATGAACTTAAGCTTAGTTAAAGTCAACACTTGGAGTTACATCTGCATTGAATAGCTTCCAATTATTTTTTGAGATCTTGCAGGAAAAGCTTAGCACTGAAATGGATGCGAGGTACCCAACTCAAATCATATTTTCTTTTTTTGAAAATTTCTTGCACTGAACTTAGGTTTGAACTTAAATCTTTTCTTAAGAAACTTAGATCATGTTCAAGCAAGCATATTTATTGTGCTAGACTTTATACTATCTTTTTTTTTGATGGAAATTGGCATTGAACTTGGAAGTTGGGACTCTTCTTAAGGAAGGCATGCCCATCTTCATCGAGTTGCCCACTGTTATTAGAGATCACCGAACAACAAAAAAACCTCAAGTATCTTTTTTATGGCCTATCTTTTACTTTCTGTCTATTGCTAATTTTACAGTATCCTCTCTCTATATATTTTCCAGGAATTGTTAATACCTTAAACATTAAGATATTATTTCACTTTGAAACTAAACAAAAACATTACCATTATTGAAAGAAAAAAAATTTCACAATCCAATATTAATATCATTTTGACTGGTTGCCAAGAGATTAGCCATTTTCTGCAGAATATGTTATACTTGTATCATATTGACTCCACATAGGCCATCATACACATTACTCTCAAGTTGTGCACTCAAATATGAGACCTTGAGGCATCCCAAGCACTTCGCAATGGAATCTCAATTTTAAGAGAATTACTTGATCGCCAAAGAGAATGAAATTTGATGTTTTCTCTAAAGCTCAAAGTTCATGAAATCAAAATCAGAATTGCCATAGCATCATTGCATCTAAATAAGTAAACATCAGCTCAAAATTCAAAAAAATCGTTGCAAAATGATTGCATATTATTAGAATAACCTGGTTTCCAAAGGATCTCTTTGTTTGTATTTTGGATTATTTTGGTGCTAATGGGGTATACTAATTGAAAAATTAAAACACCCATTACATGAGGTTTTTTCATTCTCTTGAAAAATAATAAAGGATCACTATCCTTATGCAGTATAATGCACTCAAAAACTGAAAAAATGGACCCTTGATATATACGTGTGTAGCGCGTACACTGACAGTTATTATAGGAACCATCTATTTGTGTTTTATTTGCATGCTATGGCATGCCATGTAAATAGTTTTTCATTATTAGTGGTCAATGTATCTTTATTTGATCATGTCATTTATCTAATTAATTTGACAACAGTGACAACTGTATGCATGTAAATATATTTATATTAAATTTATAGCATTTTTTCAAAAAAAAACCATTTAAACCCCCATTTTTAAAAATTCTTTAATTTCCGATAGTTATAATGCCTTCTTTCCATTTTTACAACATTGGTTTAGATTAATCAAGTTTTGGACTGAAAAGACTAAGAACAACTTCAATTTAAGAATATTATCATTTTATGCCTAAGTAGGTATAGGTTAGTTTGATCAAGGTTATTTCAAATGGTGCAAAGCATGAACCAATACAAAATGTAGAGACTAAATGCTACACTCGATGAATGGAAGCCACTTCTAAGTTTCCAAATCATCTGCTTGTGATGATGGGTTTTTACAAAGATGTTAGACGCCCAAATGAGAGAAACCGAAACATCCCAAGGTTTAATATCATATTTCACAGATTAAAGCGGTAGTCTTGACTAAATAAAGATTATGATCAACCACTATTACTAATATCAACTTCAACTAAAGCGATTTGATTGTTGAATTCGTGATTGGGCCTATGTTTAATTGTTATGAAATCAAGCACTAAAATTTGCTTGCTATCATGTTTAATGGAACGGACCTTGAAAACACGACGTGGAGAAAGACACTAAAAATAAAAATGATGTCGAACATGCTAATTTCCATTCTATAAAGTTAGAAGTTTGATTGTTCCCTACTCATGGGACATTGTGCACACATATAACAAATTAATACGATGACAAACTAATTGAAAAGCACACCATAAGAGAACATGCTTCGCGATCTCTATTGTAGATTTTCATCACCGTAAATTCTGCATAGAAAAGTTCGAAATGTCTACACACAGAGACCAAAATTTAAGGCATATCCAATAGTCCAGTGGAGACACGTTAAAACCAATTAAAATGCAACAAGAGGAGGGGGCCAAGTCGGCAAACCTGGTTCTTCTCGCGTGATAGCAACGGAGCGTTCAGCTTAATGTTGTGTCCTCTGGATGCTCTTGATGTAGATGCCTATCGATCTCCTCCTCTGTTGTGAACCTCCCAATCCCAAGCCTTATCGATGCATGCGCCGTGTCCTGTTGCGACACCATGGCCCCTCAGGATACACATAAGACAGCTCCAAGCTAGCAGTCATACTACAAGCACTGCCACTCGACATTGCCACCTCCTTAAGACTTAAGCCCCAACGGAAGATTCTCGCCATCAAAATATGCAAATGAAAATTTCAAATTTCTAGGGTACCTGTTATCAACACTCCTCCCATTGATCATAAGTTTTACGATCCCCTCCAACCTCATCCGAATCCCATTTAGAAGTCAGGAAAATCCGCTTGTTATCACATTCCATCGCTTTAACAGCCAATTTGCACGCCGCCCCCGTACCAACAGCCAACGGTGTCGGCACCGTCCCATTCCTTATACCTTCTCTGTCATGCCCAAGGCCACTGTCCGTCAGTGCTCTACTCGGATGCCTCGGCCTCCTCCAACGCACCAACCTCCCTCGGCCCTTAAATCTTATGCCTGCGCATTGCCATCAAGATTTCGACAAGTTCAATATAGAATGGGATGGGTTTTCAGACTCATGCATTACGGGCTAAATTCGTGAAAAACCTGAAATCTACCTGGTGGGAGATTAGAAAGTTTGGGAGATGGCATATACCATCTACCAGTTGCCAAGTGCGCAACAGCAGGAGTATCGTCCCTGATTGCGGCATTCTCTCTCCTATTTCTATCACGAACAAACAAGCTCTTTGTGAGAACATGGATATTAACAGGAAAATTGATAAAATAAAATGATGAGAAATGTAGAATCAATTGATAAATCAATCCTTCAAGAACGGATACCCTTCTCTCTCGCCCCAAGCAAGTTAAACTCATGGTAACTCCCTCATCATTAAAAAGAAACATTCAATGAAGAGGTCAATTCTTCGTGAGAATATGTGATGGTGAGGTAATTCCTTACTGCAATTTGATTGTGCCTGATCCGCTACAGTTGAGCAGGCCACGTTCAGTCGATTTGGATTGCGCTAATACAATCCAATTACAACCCATGTACTAACTAACATGGCATGATCACAACCCAAGTCTTGGCACGGCCCCAATCGACCCGTGAAAAGGCCTTTCCTCCCTAAAATGAAGTGGCTACGGCAGTCGTTTGTCTTCGGCAGCAAGCTGTCCAAAGGAACTAGGCAAATTTCCAGATCCCCATTCACCAATCCCTGAACTCCGCCAATGTTCAAATCGAGCAGAGGAAGTCATCCCCTTTCGCCACCACTTCTCTAGCTTTCCCTTTCTCAGATTATTCAACTTCAACGAGACAGTGACTTGTACCTAAACCTTTTCTTCCTTATCTAGAGTCTTTGAGGTGGACTTCTTGTTCTACGTCTAACCATGTGCGCTCTGTTTGTACTTTTTTCTTTTTTTTTTATTAAAAATAAAACGATAAAAAATAATAATAATAGTAAAAAAATAAAGATGATAATATTATTTGTCTACTAAAAGAAATTAAGAAATAGGATGTTTTTGTAATTATAGTAAATTAAAAAGTTAATAATTTTTTTAAACAATAAATTAATAAAATAAATTAGAAAAAAATCATATATGAAAGTTAATATTTTAAATATTATAATATACATTAAAATTTAATTAAATACAAATGTAACATGTGAAATAATATATTTGTAATTAACAAAAATAACATTGTTTATTGTAATTTAAATTTTTTAAAAAATAGACAACATACTACGTGAAAATATTATATTATATTATATGTTATATAAAGAACATAATTTGTTTATAAATTTCATCAGTTATTTATTTAACATTCATTTCATTAATGTAATATATTCCTTCTTCTTTGTTAATAGTAGAAACGTTGTTAAAATCATCAATATTCATTTTAACTGATTTATTTATAAGATTTTTAAGTAAATATTCTTACGCAATGTTATTTATTTATTTAATGTATTATTTATGTTATGCTAGAATATGTTAACGTATTATTTAATATTATTAAGTTGTGTTGAAATTAACGTTATTTATTTGATATATTATTAAATTGAATTAGAATATGTTAATGTATTATTTATTCTTGTAATGTTAACATTATTATACTTTAACGCAATATAATCTTATATCATTTTTCAACATTATTTTTTATTTTAATCTATTATAATTATAATATGTTATTATTTATTTACTATTATAATCATACTTCGTTGATATTATGTTAAAATATTATTATTTATTTTAATCTATGGTAACCATAATATATTATTTATTATTATAATTACAATTATTATATTTTAATTAATTATAATTATATTGATTATTATATTATAAATCGGTATCGATTTTTGTCGTTTTCAAAGTAATAAAGTGAAAAATAACAAAAAATATTTTATTTAATACAAAAAGATGATAAAAGCAATCTCTTTTCATCCCTGGAGGTACAGATTCCTACGTGGTTCTCAACACAATTCGTCTCCTTTTTTTTATGCCGAGTCTAAAAGGTAATGGGTCAACACAATTTGTTGACAAATCTGTTTTCCACATGGGAAAAAGGAAAGGCTCGTATGTAAGGTACGTCAAACGTCATTTGGGCTGAATGCGACCTAATCAATAAAATAATGGCCATCCAAGTTCTAATTTGCTTCTTTTGACGGTGACTTTTGGGTAAAATAATTCGTTTAGCTTTTATTTTAATTTTTTTGACACGAATTTTGAAAATTTAGTAGGAAACCCTTTACATGTATATTTTACAAAATCCGTAACATTTACGTATTCTCTTTGGACACATGCATGCAACAAAGTGTTTGGTTAACTGAAAGGCTTGATTAATCACCACCATATCTCACATTTAAATTTGACCCCCGCAACTTTTACATAAGTTAATCTCACCCAGTTTTCTGAAATACACTAATTGTTTTAAAATTAAAATAAAAAGGCCAGCAGAAGTTACATTTTCTAAAAAATATATTTAGATGAGAATCACTTGGAAATAAAACGACGATGAAACGGTATCTTTGAAGACGCAAGCGACAAGTTTTTCAAGAAGGGACAGATCATCATCCGTCGTCGAACGTCGCTGTCGTACGACGACGTAATACGTACACTTCTATTATTTTCCGGTACACGCCATCGACCTCTGGTCCGGTGTGTGTAATTAATTAGCGTTCTTGAAGACGTCCACCGGCAAACTGGTACCTACCATTAATCATCTTTCTTCTCTACTTTGTCATTACATGCAATATGAAAATATAGAGTAATAGAATAATGACACTGCTTGTCTACAATCCATCATAAATAAGAATCACCTCTACAAACGATCCACAAGATAAGAAACCTCGGTGTTCGATCTTCTTCCGACGCCATTGGAAACCAGAAGCGGTGTGGACATGTTTGGCATCAACGCTACTTCGTCGTTCTTGTTCTTGTTCTTCTTCTTTGTATTCTTCCCATGGCATCATCAACTGGAAGCGGCCTCCGACGACACGTCCTTCACCTACAACGGCTTCGATCATGAAATCTTCAATCTTTCTGGCTGTGCCACTATCAACAAGCAGAACGGGAGTCTCCTCCAGCTCACCAACACCAAACGCTGCAATGGCCTGGCCTTCCGCTCAATCCCCGTTCCTTTCCGGAGCTCGTCGCAGCCACGCGAAATCCTCTCCTTCTCCACCACTTTCGTCGTTGCCATCATTCCCAAGTACGACTCCGCAATCTCGTTTGGGTTGGCGTTTGTTGTTTCCCCGTCCAACCATCTTCAGCCCAGTCCGAGGCCTCCTTTCTTCGGCATCTTCAACTCGTCCAACAACGGCAGCGCCTCCAACCACATACTTGCCGTCATCCTCAACGAGGTCAGGAACAGCCGCGTTGGAGTCCACGTCAACGCTGCCTCTCCTCAAGTACAGAGAAGAGCTGCTTACTTCGAAGGAGGGCGTTTCAAGAACATCTCCTTCGCCGACGACAAGATCATGTACGTCAGCGTGGACTACAACGCCAAGGACATGGAAATGAACGTGACCATGTCTCCGTTCAGCAAGGCAAAGGCAAATCTCACCGGCAACCGCCCCTTTCTGTCTACCAAGATCAATCTCACCGACGTAATACTGGACACCATGTACATGGGCTTCTCCGGCATCTCCGCTAGCGCTCCGACGTCGCACTTCGTCCTTGGGTGGAGCTTCCAACTGAACGGCCGGGCTCCTCCGCTCGACTTTTCCAGACTTCAGCTGGACCAACTGCCGAAGACTACCACAGAAGGCAAACCTTCCGTTCTCAGGATATTGATACCTATTCTGTCGTCTCTGGCGGTACTTGTGGTAGTCGCGGGCGTCGTCTTGGCGGTGAGAAGAAGGATCAAGTTTGCGGAAGTTATCGAGGATTGGGAGATGGAATACGGACCTCATCGGTTTTCCTACAAGGACTTGTACGTGGCAACCAAAGGATTCAAGGACAGCAAGCTTCTCGGAATCGGAGGGTTCGGGAAGGTGTACGAAGGGGTCCTGCCCAAATCAGAAAGCCAAGTTGCCGTCAAGAAAGTTTCTCACAACTCCAGACAGGGGATGAGGGAATTCGTGGCCGAGATCGTCAGCATGGGTCGGCTCCGTCATCGGAACCTGGTGCGACTCCTCGGCTACTGCCGCCGCAAGGGCGAACTCCTCTTGGTCTACGACTTCATGCCCAACGGGAGCCTCGACAAGTTCCTCTTCGACAGACCTAAGGCCACGCTCGACTGGAACCAACGGTTCCATATCATCAAAGGCGTGGCCTCGGGACTGCATTATCTGCACGAAGGGTGGGAGCAGCTTGTCATCCACCGAGACGTGAAGGCCAGCAACGTTCTCCTCGACGGCGCGCTCAACGGTAGACTGGGAGACTTCGGCCTCGCGAGGATGTACGACCATGGGACGAACCCACAGACAACCCACTTGGTGGGCACCTTGGGGTACATTGCACCGGAGCTAACGAGAACCGGCAAGGCCACGACATCGACCGACGTGTTCGCCTTCGGCACTTTTCTCCTCGAGGTTTCGTGCGGGAGGAGGCCGATCGAACCACGCGCACCGAACGGCGACGTCATCACGACAGAATGGGTCCTGAAAAATTGGACAAACGGAAACTTGCTTTCGTCCGTGGATCCTAGTTTGGACATGAACTACGCGGCGGAGGAGGCGGAGCTGGTGTTGAAGCTCGGGTTGCTCTGCGCCCACTGGATGGAGACCGCACGGCCGTCCATGAGACAGGTGCTGCAGTTTCTGGAAGGGGAGCAGCCGCTGCCGAAGCTGACGGCGGGGTACTGGAAGGACGACGTGGCGTCGATGAGGTGGAACGAGAATTTCGACGACTACAACATGAGGTCCAACTCCACGTGGACGGTCGCGACGGCCACCAGCTCGATGTTTCTGTCAAGTGGACGGTGATCGGCCTCCGTTTGTGCTTGTTTTGAATATCGCCTTTTTGTCGACGCTTGTTTTGTGTATCTTATCCTCGTCCAAATCGACTTCGAAACGATAGATCTATTAAATTCCAACTTAAATACAACGTTATATAAGTTCAGGGCTTGGGGCTTGTTTCTTTTTCGTTTTCGTCCATGTAAAATTTTTCACAACTTATCTTCTTACATGTTACTTATTTATATTTTATAAATATAAGTTTTCATAAATATACTTTAATATCGATTAAATTTTAATTCAAAACTAATTGATTACGAGTCCAAAAATTGCGAGCCGATGAACCTTCCGCCAACAGGATCCTTGAACAGTACTCAAATCACCGGTGATCATGGTCCGTGTGGGTCAGCAATAAATTTATTATCATAAATAATTTTGGATCACCTGTGCGACGTCAACAACCGCACCTGCCTTTTTCTTTGTTTTATTTTTTGGGCATGTGGACGGTGGACCGCTCTCATCTGCCGACAACACTTATTTATTTGTTCTGCACATCTGGACCTATTGACTTGTACAAGTTTTTATTTCTACGGCAAAGCGACACGTAAGTACAAAACAAAACATGCGAAGGAGCTAATTCTCTCTTTACTTACTCGTCGACCTTATCACCCTGTCCACGAACGGTGGAGGCTCACTAAAGTTATCAACATTCGAGGTAATATTTAGTAGACCATTGACCGCTCCATCTTATAACTCATTTGACAAAAAATAATTACATCTAGCTTAATGGTTGCATTTAAAACATGTTAATTGGATCAAACCTAATCATGCCAACTTGATCTAATGTAGTCAAACAATATCATCGATATATGATTTTTTTGAATTATACGGAAGTACAATTCGGTTAAACACAAACCTGCCACAAGCAATATAATTGACATAACACGAGTGAGCCTTTTTTAAATCGTTATATAGTTTACAAAAATGATATGTCGAAAATCAGACCAAATTTTTATACTTTGATCGTACCGATTTCATTATATTGATTGCAAAATCAATACGACAAACTTAAAAAATTTAAAACTTTATGTGAAAATAAATATATCGTCTATAAAAACAACATGCTAAATTTTACATTCACATTCAAGAGAGAATTTTTAACTTAGGTTAGGTTACCTTCTTGTTGACTATATATATTTTATTGTTGTCTACGTACCATTAATTTTGAAAATAAATGATGACGTTCGATGTTGTCGTCTGCGAGCGATTTATTATTTTGAAAATAAATGACGCGCAAGCAGACAAACAATGAAATTTTGCTTACAAACGAAAACACGACTAATATCAATAAAATCGGTCAAATTGATCCTCGATGAATCAACGAGACCAATCAGCCGAACATGGACTGACATGTGATCATGACATTATTACAATGTGTGGCATGTAGGTTTGATGCAACCACCAACTAATCATACAGATACTAAATTGTTGCCTATGTATTAATTACAAGGTCATGTGGTTCAATAGGATTCATAACCGCATTTACTATTGTTGATTATAAATACCACAGTAAAGAGCTTTTCCCAACTTCAAACCTAATTTACATCATTCATTCCTACAATCTAAATTTCAAGAGAATTTCTTGACTACCAAAGAGAATGAAATTTGATGTTCTCTTTAAAGCTCAAAGTTCATGAAATCAATATCAAATTGCTATTGCATCTAAGTAAGAAAACAAGTGCTCGAAATTTTTTTAAAAATAATCGTTGCAAAATGATTGCATATTATTAGAATAACCTATTAAAACCCCATTTTAAGACCCATTTCTAGAAATTCTTGAATTTCCATTATTTATAATACCTTCTTTACATTTTTACAACATTGGTTTGGATTAATCAAGTTTTGAACTAACATCAACTTCCATTTAAGCATGTTGTCATTTTATGCCTAAGTTGGTATAGGTTAATTTGATCTAGATAATTACAGTTGGTGCGAAACATGAACTTATTATATATACATTCTTAGTGGTATTGTATAGCATCATGTTATTGTTCGCCTTCCGCTCCTCTACATGATTACAGTCACAACTTCGTAAATTTTGTATTATTGTTTACCTGCAGTTTCTGTTCGTAGTCACGATAATAATCTCACGTGAATATTCACTTTTGACCTCTTTAATGCCACCATGGTGTTGTTTTTATTTATTTATTTTTGTATATTTATCGTCATGTTTTTACAAGAAAATACGAAGAGAAAAGGAAATATGAAAGAAGATGAAAAACATAAAAAATATATATACATGTGAAATGATGAAAGATAAGCGGAAAAGATAAATAATCGAATTGTGAATGAATGCAGGCATATATAAAAGATACATGGAGGACATATATGCAAAAATAAAATGACGATGAAGAAATATATGACTGGGGCGTACTCTTGAGGCAACGGGCATTAAATATATGTGTAAGGAAATCAAATATATGTATGTGCAAAAAAAAAGTGGGATACGTATGTATGAAATGACCTTATATACGTATCAGATAAAATATTCGAGTACATATATGATGAACTGATATATGCCGATTAAGACAAAATATAATATGTATATGTGGAAAAGATAAATATTCGTTAAAGAATAAATTATCAAACAGATTATTCGTATCATAATATGTATTTGATACGATTAATATGACGTAAATGAGACGTCCGATATAAGGTACAAAATTAATAATTAATTCTGGAAATGTCTTGCATATTACATATGTATATCTTTTAATATTCTTGCAACATTTCTAATATAAAAAAGCCCATGTTGACAAATGACAAGACGACAATGCTTCGATAGAACGAAGGATAACGTGGAAAAAGTATTAAATGATGTCGAACATGCTAGTTTCCATTCTATAAGGTTAAAAGTATCTGCAATAATGATTGTTGTTCCCTTCTCACACCACATCGTGCACACATATAACAAATTAATACGAGGGCAAACTAATTGAAAAGCATGGCATAAGAGGACATGCTTCCCAATCTCTACTGTAGTTTTCCATCACTGTAAATTCTGCACAGGGAAGGTTCGAAATGTCTACACACACAGGCCAAAATTTGAAGCATATCCGATAGTCCAGAGGAGATACAACAAAACCAATTAAAAAGCAATAAGAGGAGGGGGCCAAGTTGGCAAACCTGGTTCAGCTTCTTCTCATGAGATGGCAATCGAGATCCCTAAACCGGTCTTCCTTCCCTTATTCGTTTGCCTCCTTAATGTTGTGTCCACTGGATGGCGATGTCTAAACCCTACCGCCCCCATCGATCTCCTCCTCCGTTGTGAACCTCCCGATCCCAAGCCTCGACGCCGATGCATTCGCCGCGTCCTGCTGCGACACCACGGCCCCTCCTCAGCATGCACATAAGACGGCTCCAAGCTAGCAATCGTACTACGAGAACTCTCCTTAGGGCTCAAGTCCCATCGGAAGATTCTCCCCATCAACATATGCAAATGAAAAGTTCAAATTTCCAGTGTCCCTGTTCTCAATACTCTCCCATTGATCACAAGTTTCACACTCACCTCTATAACCTCGTCTGAATCCCATTCCAGAAGCCGTCCCCAAAGTCCCGACCTCCGCTTGCCATCACATTTTCATCTCTTCACCAGCCCGATTTGCACCCCGCCCCTGTACGAGCAGACTGTCGACGGCGTCGGCACCGTCCCACTCTTTATCCTTCCTCTCTCGGTATCCGATGCGGTTTATTTATGCTGACAAGACTTACACAATTCCTTTCCGCAGTAAAACTAAAATTACATTTAGGTAAATGTTTTATTTAAGTGCAAAGTGACATGTTATTAATAAAGTTAATGAGTAATTAGTAGTAGTAATTGATCGATATGTATTTATTATTAAAATTAAAATTATTATAATACCTAATAATAAATGTAATTATTAAATATTATATTATATGATTAATTAACGTAGTTGTATTAAGATAATTTTAGTTGATATAATCACTTTTAACTAAAATGAAATTTCCTAGAGAAATATAATTTAAAGAATTTTTTTTTTAAGTTTAAATAATGGTGTAAATGTAGGTTGATGGTCTTGTAATCTTAATATGTTTTGTACGGTTATTTTGGAAAATAGGAATGCCACGCCTTCAGATCATACTTGAAAATACATTATAATCTACATTCGATATCTGTGGTCCGTGCTAACTAGCCATAACGGACATTAAACGTCAAGCTGCCATAGATATTAAAGTTGGCCTTATTCTATTGTAAGGTACTCAATTTTTGAATTTTTATTTAATCGTTATTTTAATAAATTTGTTTACTTATATAATATTAAAAACTTGATCTTTACTTAGATGTTATTTATAAATAATATTTTATGTCATCGTAAAAGTTCTTATTTTACTTTTATAATGATAACGAGCTTTCATATATAAATTTTGTATTTATTTAGTAGCTATTATGGTACCTTTTGAATGAAATTTATTCTGCCCTTTTTTATTCCTGGATTCTTACCCTATTATTTTATTGTCTTGTCATAAACTCCTCGTGGCATTTACACGAGGGCCACTAATTGTTTGCGTTATTTTATTCTTACGAAAGCATGTTATTTATATGAGCAACCATTTAATATTTGCACTCGCACCGCTGATACTTTTAATGCGATCAATAACTATGTGATTTTAAAATATTTTTGTAAATTTTTTATTGGTTACGTTTTTTACGTGAAAAAAGAAATCATTGAATATTTACTGATAAAAAATGATTACTGCAATAAATTCTAATCACGTTTAATTGTATTTTTTGCTTGGTTTTAAAAAGCGATACCATAAAACAGTTGCCCTTGGACATTTGGTAAAGAGGTTAGCCATCGATTTAATATTATTTGGACATTTGGTAAACAGTTACTCATAAAATTTTATACAATTTAAATATTGGGTAAATATACTTTGCTGTAAGACAGATTTCTGATAACTTGCTTATCAAACAATAAACCGTCGGACATCGATGTAAGTTTGGGAACGCCTGTCCGAACCCAACAACGAAAAACCACCGGAGCGCCATTACAATCGCTGCAACGATGGAGTAATGACACTTATCCACCACCATAAATGACCGTCACCTGCCACAGACGGCATTACATCACGGTCCTCTATAACAAACGAGTCGCAAGGCAAGAACCCTCTGTGTACTTCTTTCCTCCGACGACAATGGAAACCAGCAGTGGAGCGCCGCACATGTTGTTGTTGTTGTTGTTGTTGTTCTTCTTCTTCTTTGTGTTCTTTCCGTGGAATCATCAACTGGAAGCGACCTCCGCCGACACGTCCTTCACCGACGAAGCCTTCGATCCTGCCGGCTTCGATCTTTCTGGCTGTGCCAACATGAACAAGCAGCACGGTAGCCTCCTCCAGCTCACCAACTTCACCCTCCGCTGCAGTGGACTGGCATTCCGCTCTATCCCCGTTCCTTTCCGAAGCTCGTCACAGCCACGCGAAATTCTCTCCTTCTCCACCACTTTCGTCGTTGCCATCATTCCCAAGTACAAGTCCGTCGTCTCGTTTGGGATGGCGTTTGTAATTTCCCCGTCCAACCATATTCAGCTGAATCGGAGGCCTCCTTTCTTCGGCATCTTCAACTCGTCCAACAACGGCAGCGCCTCCAACCACATACTCGCCGTTGTCCTCAACGAGATCAGGAACAGCCGCGTCGGAGTCCACGTCAACGGTGTCGCTCCTCAAGTATGGAGAAGAGCTGCTTACTACGAAGAAGGGCGTTTCAAGAACATCTCTTTCGCCGACGACCAAATCTTGCACGTCAGCGTGGACTACGACGCCAAGGACATGGAAATGTACGTGACCATGTCTCCGTTCCGCAGGGCAAAGGCAAATCTGATCGGCAACCGCCCCTTTCTGTCTACCAAGATCAATCTCTCCGACGTGATACTGAACACCATGTACATAGGCTTCTCTGCCACCACCGGTAACGCTCCGACGTCGCACTTCGTCCTTGGGTGGAGCTTCCGACTGAACGGCAGAGCTCCCCCTCTCGACCTTTCCAGACTTCCGGTGGAGCAATTGCCGAAGACGACCACAGAAGGGAAACCTTCAGTTCTCACGACATTGATATCTTTCCTGTCGTCTCTGGCGGTACTTGTGGTCGTCACGGGCGTCGTCTTGGCGGTGAGAAGAAGGATCAAGTTTGCGGAAGTTATCGAGGATTGGGAGGTGGAATACGGACCTCATCGGTTTTCCTACAAGGACTTGTACGTGGCAACCAAAGGATTCAATGACAGCAAGCTTCTCGGAGTCGGAGGGTTCGGAAAGGTGTACAAAGGGGTCCTGCCCAAATCGGAAAGCCAAGTTGCCGTCAAGAAAATTTCTCACGACTCCAAACAGGGGATGAGGGAATTCGTGTCCGAGATCGTCAGCATGGGTCGGCTCCGTCATCGGAACCTGGTGCGACTCCTCGGCTACTGCCGCCGCAAGGGCGAACTCCTCTTGGTCTACGATTTCATGCCCAACGGGAGCCTCGACAAGTTCCTCTTCAACAGACCTAAGGTCGCGCTCGATTGGAACCAACGGTTCCATATCATCAAAGACGTGGCCTCGGGACTGCATTATCTGCACGAAGGGTGGGAGCAGCTTGTCGTCCACCGAGACGTGAAGTCCGGCAACGTCCTCCTCGACGGTGGGCTAAACGGTAGATTAGGAGACTTCGGCCTCGCGAGGATGTACGACCACGGGACGAACCCAGAGACAACCCACTTGGTGGGCACCTTGGGGTACATTGCGCCGGAGCTAACGATAACCGGCAAGGCCACGACATCGACCGACGTGTTCGCCTACGGCGTGTTCCTCCTCGAGGTTTCGTGCGGGAGGAGGCCGATCGAACCACACGCACCGAACGGCGACATGATCACGACGGAATGGGTCCTGAAGAATTGGACAAACGAAAACTTGCTTTCGTCCGTGGATCCTAGTTTGGAAATGAACTACGTGGCGGAGGAGGCGGAGCTGGTGTTGAAGCTCGGGTTGCTCTGCTCCCACTCGCAGGAGACCGCACGGCCGTCCATGAGGCAGGTGCTGCAGTTTCTGGAAGGGGAGAATCAGCTTCCGAAGTTGTCGACGACGTACTGGAAGGACGAGGAGACGCCGACGAGGAGGAACGTGAGTTTCGAGGACTACATGATGTCCTACTCGCCGACGTCGGTCGCGGCGGCCACCAGCTCGATGGTTCTATCGAGCGGACGGTGATCGGCCTGGATGTGACAATCATGGTGTTAATTACTTTATTTACTCCTTTCTTTTATGGTTTTGTCGGTTGGCGTTTCCTCCCCTGCGAACCACGTTCACGTAAACTACCTTTTATAAATACGTTGGTTGTATGGCTGCCCACGTATCGAATGCTGATCAAAATATTTTTAATCATGGTATTAATCTTGGTGTTACTCTTCTCACTCTGGATTTGCGCTAGTTTTGCGTATCAAAATCGTCTTTGAAACAAACGATCCTTTCTCTTCAGCACCGGTGATTATCGTCCGTGGGTCATCTCCAAAATTCAGCGACCTCTTCGCCACCACGTCGACCGTTCCTTTCTCTTTTCGTTATCTAGAATTATCTAGAAATAGTTTCAAACCTTCATTTTCCAATTTTTTATTTAAATCTAAAGGTTTTGAGTATATATATATATATATATTTTTGGATTTAAATCGTTACTTTTCAAACGAAAAAATATTAACAAATATATCTTGAATGAGATCAAAGCTTTTATACATAATAAATTATGCCATAGATTAACTATTTTATGCAAATAGATTTTAATTTAAAAATAATTAACTGAAAATTGTTCTTGATCATGGTACCAGGAGAAACAATAGTTAAACTTATGGTAATTGCATTGTTTTAGATCAAGGTAAAATATTGTATTAAACTTATAGGAAAGAACATACGTTGATTGAAAATAACAAAACTTCAAAAGGATATTTCTAATATTATAAACACAAAACTATATATTCAAAATTATTTTAACATAGAAGTTACTCTTACTAAACTCTAACAAAGAATAACTCTATAAATTTAAAGTAGAACTAAAAGTCACAAACAAACACCACTTATATCTACCACCAGAAAGTTAGACCCTAATCCGATTGATTGACCGATTTGAACACATCATATCAGCTAAGTCTAACTCAACATGGAGGCAAAACTAACATGATCGACCAACTCTTTTAGGGTTTCGCAGATTTATGCTGGCTATCATGGTTCAAATTTTAATGTCCATGTCTTCCTATTAATTGAAAAAATTATTCCAACAGTAACGTCTCTATTTAACTTTGAACATGATTTTCTTTCCCTTGAAAATTTAGAATGTAAGAACAATTACATCGTCCGTTGTTGGGTTACAACGATGGATAATGTAGAGCGTAATGTTTTCTGTCTGGTTTCTTTGGCAGGAGCTGAAATTGTGATGGTCCATTGACTTTGGGTACGCCACTCAATTAAGACGGAGGAAGAGGTTTGGAAGAACAAAATAATATTTAATTTTCTCTTGCCTGTGGGTGTGCCCAAAACAAGGTTTGGAGCTCTCCTCCCTGTCGACGAGCCGTCTACCGAATACCGATGGCTGTTGCTCAGGACTGCCACAAAAGTGAACCGAACCTGGACTAAGTCGAAATACACGATTGCAGGACATGAACCAGAATTCAAGAGAATGGATGGATGTTTCAAAGGCCATTGTCTACGAAATAATCCTAAATTAGAAAGATGCAACAACACTTGCATAGAAATATAATATATACAGAAGAATGACCTCTCCACTCGTAAGTAATTAATTAATTAATTAATTAATTTTAAGTTGAATGTTTTTACATTTCAACATTAAAATCAGGCAATAATGATAGAGAGATTTGCAGCATAATCGTATCATACTTTTATCTACCAACTCTATGTCAACAAAATAATAATGGATATTCAAGCTCTCAAATTTGGAGTATATATTACATATTTACATGTCCTAGTGATTTATCAAATTACTTGCATATTTTCAGAAAGTGTTTTCAATGGATACAAGTAAGATTGAATTGTATACAAGTCATTTGATAATTTTTTGAAAGCTTTCAAGTAACATTTAACAAAAAATAAGGAACGCTCTGGGAAAACTGGAGGAGGTGTATATTAGATCATGCTATATTGAATTTCACTTAGATATATGCTTTGGGAGAAGTTAAAAAGAACTTCTGTATCTTTCATATATAATATTAACTTATACATCCTTAAAAGCATAAAAATCATAACTGTGATACACTTCTTATGACTGTTTGTAAAGACGTTAACAGCTGTAGTTTTAAGTATATATGAGATAATATTATATTTAAAGGATATACAAACTATTTCCAACTTTTCTACAGGCATCCAAGAAAAAATCCTTGCCAATTTTATGTCCACTGCGTACCACATCCTAGGATTTTGAAAGCAAAAGTTAAGCAAACAGATTTACATAAATGCTACGTAGTTTTATAAGCAAAATACTTGAAACTAGGATCTTTCTTCTACATTGACCGAAAACCATTATAGAATTTTCAGATATTCAGCTGCTCCCATGCATTACAAGACTTCTACCCAGGAAGCATAGCTGACGAGAAGACAAAAAATACAGATGCCATTCCTAATGGGTATGGTTGAGAAAAGCCATGGTAAACAACACTTAGCCGCACGCTTCATCTAGAAATGCAGGTAATGCACTTATTCTGCTGCAAATTCTTCAACCTTTGCCTTAGTTTCTGTTTCCGGTAAAGTCGAAAGATCTATGCGAGCATCATTCTCCTCTTCTGTGACTGTGTCCACCTTAGCCAATGGATCATTGGAATCAGCTTGAACTGCATTGTGACCCTTACTAGCATTGTCATCATCATTATTGGTTGAAGATGTGGAAGAGTTCTCTTCTAGTTTCTCACCCTCATCGGTTGAGTCGGAATTCACAGTCCGTTCAATCAAAATTTTCTCTGACTTGGGGCTGCCATTATCACTTGTGTTATACACTTTCCATGCTCCAGTTGCAACCCCTCTCGCCCAAGTTTGGTCCTGACCTGAAATCTGAAAAGATGAGCTAGAATTCTCAGAATTGGAAAAGTTAGTGGAATTATTTTGTATTCGCGTCAAAGCAAACCGGGGTTCTGCAGTTGAATTAGCTTGATTTTCCACTTGGTTGTCATGCTCGGTTAAAATCAAATTTTCTTGAACCTCTGTCTCATGCTCCCTATCCAAATAAGAGGTATTGTTCATGGAAGTGTCGTTAGATAAATGGATCTCACTTTTTTCTACGGGAGCACCAGATTCATCATGCTTGGTGTGGTTCGTTGAAGTGTCATTAAATAAACGGATCTCATTTGTTTCTACAAGGGCACCAGATTCATCAACTTTGAGGCCATCCTCAGCTCCAGTTGTCTTGTTATTTACAACTAGATCATTCTCTACGTTCTTAATTTGCTCCTCAATATTATTTCTAGATTTGGATTCAGTCATCTCAGCATCTCGGACAACAGCACTTGAAGCATCATCTCCTTTGTAGTGTTCTTCCCTTGCCTCTTGAATGTTTGCTTCCGTGTTATCCTGTTCTTCATTGGCTGATAGACCCTGTTCATCAGATTGACCTTCCTTCTCCTCATCATCTTGTGCTTCCTCATTGTGCTCTCCCTCTTCGTCAGGCCCCTCTCCCTCTTCCTCCTGATCATTTTCATCAATCTCATCTTCTATTGCATCCTTGGCTTCTTCCTCATCACCCTCTTGAAGTCTATTTTCTGCTTCTTCTTCTGCCTCTTCATTTCCTTCATCATCATTGTGTGTTTCGGACCCCAAATTTGTTTCAACTGCAACCTGAGGGAGATCCTTCCTACCAAATCTCAGGACATCGGAATGACTATCCTCTACTACAGTTGAAATCTTAGTGTTGCTCTCTTCTAAGGCCCTTTTCTTGTCATGATAATGTTTCACCTGATACAGCAGCCAGATACAAACAGACACCAGTACAAACACCTGAAGGGCATGTTTGACTTTGAACCCTTTGGTTCTTTGAGTCCTGCCGGATGATTGCTTAAACATGGATGACAATGAAATCAAACTCATTCAAAAAATGACTAGCCAAGTTCCCTTACATGCAAACAGACTTCTGCATGATTAAAGAAAGAAAAAAAAAAACCGAGTTACCATTTAAGATTGCGATTACATTAAAGATACAACATTATACACTAAGTAGAATCCAGGAACAATAACAAGGAAAGAAATGAAAATCAAGAGGACCGTGTACAAATCTAGGTACCAGAATCTTGACCCAACCCGTCCAATCGGAATCCCACTTCCTACGATCTTGATTTCACTGTATTACTTGTTCAGTCTGAATCACATAACTCGGAAAAGAAGTGCAAGATATCATTTCTAGAAACACTATCAAATCAATGCTTTTAGTCCAGCGGCGGGTAACAAAAGGAACCAAGGCATGCCAACATCATGTTGAATCCCTAAACTCAAAACCTGCAACGCGCATCACCAAATCAGCGCACCCTGTACCGCCGCCCCCCCGCCCCCCCTCCTCTTTCTGAAACAAACACTTCCTCGAAACCCTACAAGCAAAACAGATCTACCAAACGCCACGATCCCCCATGGCATTCACCCACCTCAACAGCATGCAAATAAACAAGACCACGAAAAAAGGAGGAGGAATCGACCATTACAGAAAACCGCTGGAAAGATGGAATCACAGAGGAAACCAGCAGATCCACGAAGGGCAAGCCAAGTGAAAAGATCGGACATATTACCTGACATGAAGGGGACAAGTACAAGTCCAACCCTTGGAGGCCGAGCAACGTGCAGAGAAGGAAGTGGGAATGGGAGGACGCGAACAGAGAGGGTGCTCGCCACTTATGTATTAATCGAATGGAAGAGCCAGCTCCAGTTCCACTATGAGGGCTTATCGTAACCACGTATTTTTTCTAATGAAAATAACAAATTTAATTCGAAGTTCGAATTTAAAATTTATATTAATAATACGATAAAAAAAATTTATGTCACTAAAATATACTTTTAAGAGAGGATTCGTGTACGATGAGAAGAGATGAAAAATAAAGTAATAGAAAGTTAAAATAAAATGTATTTTTTTGTATGTTGATGGAAAGTAAAAAAAAAGTTTATCTACTTTTAATTTTCTTAAAAAAAAAATCTTCGTACTTTCTTTTTAATCTTAAAATATGTAAAATAGTTGAAAAAGGATGACTTATCTCCGCTATATATGTTGACATTAAATGTAAGTTTTTCTTGGTTCTTTTTTTTCTCAAAATAAATGTATATTATTTTCATATGCGTCTTAAGGTGTGTGCATATATTATATATATATGTGTTAAATGATTTCTCAAAGATTAACAACTAATCTTACACCTTGTACTTTCTAGATGCTTCATATATATTATGTCAATCATATCAAATATACCACATATCTTCAGATAAATCAATTTTCATTGTCAACTACAAATAAATATATAAGTTGATGTTATATAATGTAATTCTTATGAATAAAAAATATCTTAAATTTGTTGTCGATTTTTTTGTATCGTTACGAGAAGAGAAGACGTCAAATAACTTAAACTCTTACCAGGAATGTTTAATATTTTAATACATATATATATATATATATATATATATATCAATATATATCATATAAATAGTTTAGACTCTTATTTGAGAGTATTTTTATGTTTATAATAGTTTATACTCCTATTTAAGAGTATTTGTAATTTTAGCGTAAGTGAGGATATTTCGCCAAGTTTGCTTATGTATGAGAATATTTTCCTTATTCTCCTTTTATATATTTTAACATTATATATTTTTGTTATGCTAAAATAGATATATTTTCTAAATAGTTTAGACTTTTGTCCAATGGTATATTGGATTTTAACGTATTTTAGATAATTTAAACTTTTATCTAGGAGCAATTGATATTTTCATTGCTCAAATATATATTTCTACAATCAAGCCTTTCTAAATATAGATATATATATAGTTTAGATAATTTGGGCTCTTATTAGGTAGTTTAAGCTCATATATTAGAATAATTTAGTATTTTATATTTTATATCATCTATTTTTTTATAAACAATTTATACTAATATCTAAGAGTATTTGGTATTTTATATACATATATATTTTTAATATCTCATATTTTTATTTGAGTCAAAATATAATTTTTCTAAATAGTTTATACTTCTACTTGAGAGTATTTGGTATTTTGTATACAAATATATATTTTAACATTTCATATTTTATTTGAGTCAAAACATTATTATTATATGTATTTCAAATTTTACCTTGGGTCAGACCAACGCTAAATATGGCATGACCAAGTTCATATTTTTCCTTTTTTTTGATATTTATGTTTCACATCTAAAATATTTAATTTCTTTTCCTCATTTTTTTGCTTTGGATATCCATATGTCACATCCAAAGTATTTTAATTTTCACTTTAGATATTTATGTATTATATCTAAATTGTTTTAATTTTTCACCTTGAATATTTTATATCATGTCCAAAAGCATTTTATTTTTTTACTTTAGATACTTATATCTAAATAATTTTGATATTATATATTTCATATCTAAAATATATGAAATGCTTACTTTAGATGTTATATTCACTCATCTAAAAATATCTTTGAGTTTTTTTATATGAAATACTCTAATTTCGTCTGTATTTCCATCTTCTTCTTTTTTACTTTCATATTTTAGATGTAGGATATTATATCCAAAATGCTTAACCTTATATTATTTTCTTCGTCGTCACGGTCCGAATTCATCACTTAAGAGGAGTGTAACAGACATTTTCTTTTCAACTATCACTATAATTTGAACCTTTTGTTCTTAAAAAAAAAAAAAAAAAGTGCGTCACGACAAGTCTTCAACCGACGTCATCGTAGTACACTTCCTTCATTTGTTTTTTATTTTTTTATTTGTCGCAGTCGTGGACGGAGGACAGAGGTAAAAGCCGACAGCTTGGAGGGGAGATGAGATTTGGGTGATTGTGTGTACGTACTGAAGGTTACTAGTGATTATTATTATTATTTTTTTTTATGAGGGACGAGGAATCGTTTATTTAATTTTCAAATGAATGCCTTCACATCTCACAATGACATCATAGATACTTTTGTTTTTAGATTGAGTGACATCTGTTTATTGAAATAATATTATTTATAAATTTTTAATCTATTTTTTAATGTTTTTAAAAATATAATGCAAATAATATTTAGTGAATCATTCACTCTTTTTACTGATATTATAATGTTCTAAAAAAAAAAATATTATACAACGGTTAATTGAAAGAGAATATTTTAAAATAAAATCGTCCAAATTTATTATAAACATATTTTTCAGTGGTAAATGTCATTTATCGCGTTTACGTTAGACATAAGAAAAGGTGTAATCTTGATATATGTTATATAGATTGCAGTTCATCTATGCAACTTGAATTAAACAATCAAAATACAAGTAAATATTAATGACCAGTGCATTAAGTAAGCCCGGATATCCTAAGCAATCTCAAATGTTTTTTTTTGACGATCTCAAATTTGATTTCGATGAATTTATTTCTCTATTATTTTTCCTTTTTTATCATTTTTTTTTCTTCTTTTATTATTTTTCCTTTTACTTTTTTTCTTTCTTTCTCCCTCTTTTCTTCCCTAGCATCGTGAAAGAAGGTTTGGGCAGCAATGGCTCCAATACGTCGTCAAAAACTAAGGGAGCATTTTGATTCAATGGTGTTTCAATCGTGAGATAGGGGAGCTAAGAGTGATTCGGATGTTACTTCTTGAATTTCAAAGGATGTTGTTGTTTCAAGCATATTGCTCAATTCTCGTTTCATCACCTTGAATGTTGTATCCTTAAGGGGTGTATGTGCACTTAGAAAATGGAAAAAAATGTCAGAAATGAAAATGGTGGAAAATTTTATGACATTTTTTGGGTGTTTATGCACTAGATGATTTTCCATCATTTTCCACCATTTTCTCTTGGTATATAAAAAAAATTTTCTTTTGTTTTCCTATATTTTGATATCTTAAACTGATGGAAAATGAAGTAAAAGAAAATATGAATTATCACAGAATATATTAACAATATGCAATTTTAATATAGAAATTATTTATGTCTTTAATAGATGAAAATTGATATTATGAGAGATATGTAGAATAATAAAGATGTGTAAAATATATTTTATATTGTAACAATTATTATAAATGACTTTATCTTATATTATTTATAATAAATTTTGTTATTCTCTATCTTATCTTATAGATAAATACAAAAAATATTTAATTTATTAATTTATTAATTTTTATTTTATAAATAAACATATATATTTTATATTTTATGATTTTTCATTATTTTATGTTATGTACACAAATATCTTGATTTCTTATTGATTTTTCGTTACTTTCTATCATTTTTCTTTCTATTATTTTCTTTGATATTTCGTCATTTTCTTTTCACCATTTTATAGGTGTACAAACACTCCCTTAGAGTGCATGTTTGTTTGATTCCTCGAAAAATGAGAATTGTAATCATAATATCTTTACAATGGAATTCTCTCTCAGATTGCTTGTGATATCAAAGAGTTGAAAATGTTCTTGGAATCTGGTACCATCATCAGAGACATTTCTTCGTGTCTTCCTACCTTTATGTATGTATGAGTTTTGATAATGATTCTCGTATGTAAAGAAATGTAATGGTGGAAAACATCTAACATCACTTCCAGATTTTAACGGGACGATTAAACCTGTATCATACAACTGTTGTGTTGAACTTGCTAAGATAACCATATGTAGCCCACCAGTTTTCCGTGGGCCAGAATTTAAATACGACCCATCCGCAACAGCCCTGATATTAATAAAGGACGTCCGTTAACCGCGTTACATATGCGGCACATACCGTACTTTAGTTCGTATGAGTAATAGATAAATCATCCAACTTGTAAATAACACGTGTTGGCGCTTCACATACGGAGCTACCATTCATAATAAAGTGTGATTCATTTCAAATAGATATTCATCTAACTAATTTTAAGTTATAGTTATTTAATATTATTATTAAATCTTATATCTCATCTGACAGAAAAACCAGACCGTAGATTTAAAAAGTGCAGGATTTTTTTTTTTTTTTTTAAGATGATAACTTTTTTATGTTTTCCAAAATTCGAATGGAAACTACCTTTAGGATATTTTTTTATAATGACAATTGTTTTATGTTTCTCTGAATTAAATAGTACCGTCTCCACTGATCAACTCAACCATCGCAACGGGTTCAGGAGTGCAACAATTGATTTGAAAATAAATTCAAATTCATTTCTGCATGGTAAAGAAAATGATTTTACAAAAGTACTGAATTCCTCCGTTTTTTAGAGTGTGCGGAAATCAAAATCCACTAATTTAAATCGGAAAATAGCAATTTTTAATCATCAGGTTTTGTAAACTTCCTTTCTGAGACGTTGAAACGTTTCTAAGACATTTTGAAACTTTTACGTCGTTAAATATTTTTTAATCATGCGTCTGTAGTAGCTTCTCTGTCGCATTTTATTTTTAGAATCAGCGTACACATGCGTTCTAAAAAGAAAATTATTTTCTTTGACAAATAAATACATTATTGAATGATTTTACAGTTTGGCAAGGGTTTGCGTAACCATCTAATTTTGATGCAGAAATGTTTGTATATCATCTGTGAATACTTTCTGTTAAAACTTAAATTTTACCTCGCCTAATAGAAATAAAATGTAGACCCAAATATTTCTGGTGGAACTTTTGCAACTTACGTTCGAAGAAAATTTAAAGGTTTTTGTTAGATTTAACTTTTATAGTAAGTTTTTTTACTAATTAGTTTAAAATAGTATTATTTTATATTATTCTTGAACCGTGCATATTATTATTGTTAGTGATGTATTTTGTTATTAATATTTGTTAAATAAGATTACTAATAAATTATATATAAATATCTAATTATATCATTATATAACATGTTAATTGATTAATGTAATTATATAATATATTATATATTTATTAATTACTTTAATTCATTAATTAAGTACTTAACAATGAATTAATTACAGATAAATTATATTACATTATTATTATAACATAAATATAAATTTCAATTTTAGATAAATATTTAAATTTAAATTTTCGTCAAATTTCTAAATTTATACAAATACTTGAATTTTAAATTTTATTTTCGTTTAATTCTATCAGATTAAAATTTTGTTAAAATTTAAATTTCTACCTTTTAGTTTTCGAGACCTTTTCTTGTTTAGAGTCTGGATCGGATCTCAAATTGACCGTTTATCCTCTGTAACCCGGCCGAATAAGTTCCCGTCCTTCTGTCGACCATGTTGCTCGGCTTTCCCCCGCCTGATTCTCTCACCATCTTTTCTTTCCTTTTGCACCCGCACCCAAGCGTGATGGCCAGAGCGACATGCACAGTTGCTACCGTACGGGAACTCGAAGGTGAGTTGCTGTCAAAAGCAAGCGTGAGAACCAAGAAGGGGTCATGGCCTTGATGCATTTGTTTTTGAAACCCTAAAAGCTTCCTGCTAGGATTCTTTACAGTAGTGGCGTGCGTATAAACCAGAGAAAGAGATATGGAAGTACGATGGCACCCACCCACGCACGGTGTTGGGGTGTGAGCATATGGTCCTGCTCTTCTTTCTGCCAGATCTAGCGTTTCATTTTCGTCGATGCTTTAAGCCATGAAAAATCTTTCATCGAAGCTTGAACAGGGAAATGAAGAAACAGTTGCGAGTCATATTCATCTTGTACCGCTACACGAAAAACACAGCTCATCACCTTCTTCATGCAATAAAGAAACACCATCCCAGTGGTGGATGTTGGAACCGGAGACAAGAGGTGCAGGTCACAACCACAGAACAAGGATCTCTCTCCCTCTACTCTAATGGCGATCTCAAAAAACAGAAAACGGAAAACTCTAGTCGAAAACTTCAAGGATTCCTTCCGGTCGATCAAACAAACCGCGCATCGGAAAAATAGTTTCGTTAATTCAGCGGCATTGGAAGGGGATGGAAATTATTTCGACGTGACCAGCACCAACCAAATTATGTACAAACCACCCCATATCAGCCGTAAATTAAGGTGAACAAAAAAAAAGAGGGATTACAGCACCGTCGTCGTCAACACCGAAGGCTCAATCCAACCTCATTTGCTCACAATAACATCTCCTGCTGTTGGCCCGACTCCTTCCTAATCTTATGAGAGAACAATCTGCAAGCGTCCATGCTGAGATCGACGGCAGCTGCAAGAGCCACAAAGGCAGCGGCGTCCTCTGTGCAGCCAACGTTCTGCGCCCCGATCTCCACCCATGGCCGGCTACACCTTCCCTCTCCTTCCACCGTCGACGACATCACGAACCCCCTGTAGCTGCTGAACGGCCACAACCCATATCCGAAATCGCCGCTCCCGTTTGGGCTGCACCCTGGGGAGCACGACATCGACGACGCCGACCTCCCGGAACCGCCCCTGAGAATGTTGTTGCCGGTGAGGTCGATGGTGAACTTGCCGCCCTTGTGGGTAGCCAAGATGGACTCCGCAAGTAGCACTCCGCAGCTGCTCATGTTCGTGTCGGGGAGGAGCTCGAACCGGTAGCCGACGCCGTCGCCGCTGCTGCCGCCCCCACGCTCGCGCCAGGCCTCGAGACGACCCCAGGGCTTCCAGGTGCCATCACCAGGTCGGAGGATGAGCCAAGCCCCGGGATTGGAGCGGCTAACGCGGTCGGAGCCCGGAGAGGCGACGAAAGGGGTGACCATCGATGCGAGCGCCACCGGGGAGCCGGAGAGATCGTGGATTGTGACCGACCAACCTTTGCGCTCTTTCACCTGGCGCTCTCTGTCGGAGCCGAAGGAGCTCAGCCAGCTCCGAGAGCAGCTGGGTTCCGATTGCATTGATCTGGGATGGGGGAAGAACAAGCTTTAGCATTAGCATAAGAAAATCGACTAGAGCATGATGAATATGGTAAACCATAATCTCCGTTTGATTAATCATGGGAAATTTTACTCACAAGCATCTGCTGCTCCAGTCACTGGGGTTCCGACAGCTAAACTTGCAGGTGAACACCGGCTGCCGCATGCTTCCTTGGACCTGGAACACCTGTGGGTCACATTCCGGCTGGCCGTCGAACTCAAATACAAACCTCGGGTCCGGCTCCGCCACCACCGTGAGATACACCTGGGCAGACGCAGACGAACTTGAAGAAAGAGACTTTCCTTTCCCTTCTTTACCAACCGTAACCCATCCGTTGTGGAACACGCAAGCCCTCCCCCCCTCCACCCCCTTCATCTCGATCGGAATGGTGACCTTCCCCAGCAACCTGCCGGAATTGAGCCCGCATGTGGTACCCCTTCTCCCGGTGTAGAACGCCACCTTCAAGCACGTTCTCCCCCCGCCGAAGATGGATTTCTTCTTCCCCCCAATCCTCTCCAGGTCGGCCCTGCCGAGGTCGAAGCTAGCAGCCAGCGTCAGCGTCTGGCCCTCCGTCGGGAAAGCGTTCTCGGGGGGAATGAGCGGCACCACGGCCGTCTGATACGGCATGTTGTTGATCCTTATCTTGCAATAGCATGGGGTGGTGGAGGGGTGCACCCCCGACCTCGCCGGCCGGGTGGCAACCGGGATCTTCAAGGCCAGGTTGCCGACGAGCACCCGCACGAACTGACACGGGTCCATCGTGGAAAGAGAGAGAGAGAGACTTTCAGGATGTGGTTGCCGTCTTTACCTTCCCTCTCGGAAGTTTGGGTTCTCGGAGTGGAGGTGGAGCTGTGAATATATCTGGGTGTGGAGGAGGAGGTGGGAAGGGGGTGGGGGCACTGGGCACAGCCTGGAATGGCTACGCAGGCGGCACCGCGATCACGGCATTGGATCCGCACACACGCAAGTGACAACGATGATGGTAATAATAATAAACCAGCGAAAATCCTTCGCATACAAATGTATCTATCGATGGCCCCCATCGGCCAACCGTGCTACCACTAGCCTTCGATCTAGCTGCTGCCAGCATAGTAGTTTTTACATTCTTTATTTTATTTTATTTTGACTTTTCTATTGTTTTACACGAACAGAAAGTAAGTACAACCAAACCTCCACTTCGACACTCAAAAAAAATCGCAAATTTATAAAGTTAAATGATAATAGTAATTTTCGTTTTTCATGACTCCTTCTTTAACAGGATCGCAACTTTAAATACGTATTTTTTCTGTCAACTACAGGTTTTGAATTTGAGACTTGCTCCGCCAGGATGGATGGTCCGTAGTGGTAAACGTGAGAAGTTTGAATCCATCGTCGCACATAAGTCGGCGAAAAATCAATGAATACCGCGGTGTCAAATATAGAAAGCTTCAACTCGAAATCTATCACGTCGAAGCATGGTAATCACTCAACAATACGTGGCATTGGATTTAGCCGGAATATTTATATACTCATGTATAAAATAAATATAAGCGAGATTAATTCGTTCGATCGCGGGCCGCTGCTCGGTGTTGTTGTCCTTCTGGCTCTCGGAATTTTAGCAATCGACGTGACGATGAGCTGGCGATGATCGTTCAACAAAAAGAAGAGACGAATTTGTTTTCGTTCGATTTGTGAGATGGACCAATGAAAGAACAGGGGTGGGGCCGCCGCATTGATGGAGTACAGCTGGTAACAGCCTGGGATGCCAGAGACGCCACGCCAGTGGTTGTGTGGACGGAGACCACGGGTGGGTGGTCCGGCTCCGAACGGCAATGGGGCCGGAGTTACCAACTATTCACGCCCTCGGGACCCACGTGCGTGGGATGGAGCACGGGCATGTACCCGAGTCCGGACACCCGAACCAGGTTCACGGCGGTCCACAGCTACTTCGTCCGGGCCCAGTTGCGGGTCCAAAGTCGCTTCGGTTGGCAGGTCTCTTTTTCGATAAATTTCCTTCTCTTATTAGTTGAAAATAACTTTCAACCCTGCTAGCTTAATCACCAGTCGAACCCAAGTACGTTGATAAAAATAAAAATGTGCCTTTGGGAGACCTGCTTTATCAAAAACCTGAACCGAAGAAGATTTTAATTAAATTCGGCTGGATCATAGAAAGAGCCATTTTTCTTTTAAGGAGATGGACAGACCCACGTCTTAACTCGAATGATCGATCAAATGCTCCCAATATTAAATGGTTTGACCAACTCGACAGGACATGGACGTGTCAACTACCGATGGATTTGAGGATGGTGGCGCTTCAAATCTGATATCATTTCTCTTAACTAATCTGAATCTCTACACTTTCGCACTCGTCAATATCACCAGTAAAAAACCCGGTCCGGGCTTCTGCCGCTGGGAAACCAACAACCAAACCGGTTCGGTCGGCTCTGCTCTTTTTTCCGCGGCAGCTTGTAGACATATCTACAACGACGTCTCGGACCGGAGACCTAATCCTTACTTATTACCAACATTAACCTGATCTTTTATAATTCCCTTGGTACGATTAGAAATCTCGTGCAGTTGTGGTTTTCATGGACTAAATATATTTATGTAATTAATTTTGGACTACATTCTATGTACATTTAAGTAATTAAAATTCGTAACAAAACTAGCAGGAAGATTAATCAATGTAAACTAAAATAAAATAAATAATATTTAACCATAGAATCGGCGCCTGCCAACGGAGATGGTAGAAGAAAGAATATTCAACTATTTTTATTGCTATCTCTTCTTCTTCCCCAGTTCATGCGTTGTTTAAAAAATAACATACAAATTAACATAACTAAGGAGTGATTGTTTGTTAGGATAATTTTACATCAAGAGAATGAGACAGGATCTGTGATTAATGTGGTATTGAATCCTTCCCACAATATCGGTTAGTTTCGAATTGCATTTTAATATGATATTAGAGCAAATTATACATACATTCGCTTGTTTGATGCTACACATAGATAAGCATATAAATAAGCTACAAATATGAATAAATACTGGCAAAATCTCACATTAAAAGAATAAGACAGAACCTGCAATTAATGTAACATTAGACCTTCTACTTAACATCAATTGATTTTACATTAAATTTTAACAGTAAAAATAAATAAAGCAAAAACAAAGCATGATATTGTTTCTTAATTTGCTCCCACCGAGTATTGAATTTCATGGTCTGCTTTACCGTGGCCCACTAAAAATATCAATCAGCAGGAGAAGAACATCGTCATGACAGTTAGAAACGAAGGGTATCCGACATATTCAGCCTCCCATCCTCATGACACACACACACACATATATATATATATATATAAGTATATGTGCGTGTGTGTGCATATATAAATAGAGTGATTTATGTTCAGTGCCACCAAAGCCAGTGAATAAATATGGCATGTTGCTGCGTAGCTCAGAAGAGGTATTGAGGTGATGAAGAAGGCCGTGGGTCAACCACCACCGGTTCCTTGCAGGCTCAAGCGCGCTTCAGTTCAATTTGGTCTTCTTCTTGCTCTTTTCTTTTTTCAATTAATCGGGGACAGCTAATACCTCCGGCCAGCGTACACATGGACCAGACGGCAGAGCAGAGGCCATGAATGTAGAGCAGAAGCAGCAGCACTGGAGATGATGGCAATATTATTACGCACGTGTCACGATTCAGTCGAAGATGGTCACGATGGACATCAACCGAGGATGTGTTTATGAATACGAGACAGATGCCAGACCATGTAATCATAATAGTGGGCTGTAAATATAAAATAAAGTATAAAATAAAATTGATCTGAATCCCCGGAGTAGGGACGCAAGACGACCGATTAGATGAATTCGCTGGGGAATGAGGCCTGACATGCGCCACCTGCAGCGCACGGGTCCGGAAAAGGATCCGAATACATGAAAGGAGCATCACTCGGTCCAGACCCGTTTGCAACACCGGTACCACCAGAACGGAAAAATCCGGAATCCGGATCAAGAAACCCGGTAGGGGGATCCACGAACCCGGCCTGGTTCAAATGGGCCGTCGGGACGCCGGCTTCCGGCAAGAACGGCAGCGACGTCGGCGGAGGCAGCGGCTGATTCAGATTGTCCCGTCGCATGAGCTCGTCGACTCGCATGGCCACGCGACACCTCAGTTGCTTTATTTCACTCTCGAGCCTAGATAGCCTGTCCAGGTTCAGGCCCTCGAAGTCTGGGCCGGAGTCGACACCGATGCTTCGGGCCGCGTTCCTGGCCATCATCTCCAGCGGCGTTCTCCGGCCACGTTGTTGGTCCAGGAGAGAGCGGAGCTCCATCACCTGCCTGTTCAGATCCCGGGCTATCACGTTACGGTGGCAGGTGAGCATAAGGGTGGTGTTACGATGATGATAATATTCGTGCTCTTCGTTGGTGGGGTTGCACAGCAAGAACCGATCGAGGACTGTGTCCATGTCGGGGAGGCCAATGGAGTACGGCCTCCCAGCGGGGGAGAAGACGACTATGGCGACTTCGGCGCCGCAGAGGGTGGAGAGTTCACTGGCCTTCTTGAACAGACCGGTACGCCTCTTGGAGAAGCACACCTACATGCAGTATAATCATACTCCAATGCTAGACGCGAAATGCAAAGCGCAAGAGAGTAGTAGTTTGAGAAGAATTTCACCTGCAATGCTTCGTCGTTCTCAATCTTCTTCATCTGAATCTTCTGTCGACCCATATATATTAGTTGTTGACCTTCTCTCTCTCTTTTTCAACAATAGTAGTGGTTTTACGGATTTGAATCGCTATATATAGAACGTAAGAGTAGCCACGATATCTTGGTGTTCTCTTGCATGTTGCTTATGGGGGTTCATATATATGTAATGATGCATGGGACGTGAGGATCTTCCGGCATTCACAAGGAGTCTCTTTGAAACCTTAATCCATACATATGTGTGTGTGTTTCCTTTATTTCGTACATCTGGCTTTTCGATCGGATGCGTTGATAATTTACAGCAGTGCTTAATTAATTAGCGTGTGCATTTGCGTCTGTGACTTATGACTTGCCATGTTTGTAATCACCATAGGTCGATTCGCTCGTATTGCATTTGCAGATGTGTATTTTATCGTCCTTCGATGTGTAATTTTCTATAGCATACGTCAAATATTTTATCTTTAAATTAATTAATAATGAATGAAATAATTTATCACTTTTATGAATTTAAACGTCTGTCACGTGAAATTATCTATCTGCGTTCCTTTAGAATTAATCCAAATAACACAATTGTATCCACGAAAACAAAACAGGGTATAATTTTGGTTGGCGTCTACCTTCCTACCTTTGTACGTGATGCTTCTCGATCCTTAATTAAGATTTTTTGTGGGTATCAAAGCTAACAATCAAATGGCAGATTTCAATATTAACGTCAATAGCCTGTACTCACATCAATCAAACAAGACAAACTTTTTTCGATGCGAGTAGATAAACCTCAGATTGAAGTCGAGAGAAGCTCGAACCTTGAAGAAAGGGACACGTTGGTTCAAATGGAGGTGCACTTGTCTTGTCGAGGATACTGTGGTAGCATTTGAGATTGACGCAGTTTTTTTTTTTTTTTTTGAAATTATCCAAAATATCTTTGTAAATATTAGAATTTTGGTTGACCCTAAATTTCGTATTTTTTTCAGCACTTTTTTTTTTTTTTTTCATGTATCTGACCGCTGATTTGTTTCGAACCTGTGGACAGCCGAAAAAGATGCTCCCGCCATCCAAAGACGCTGTTTCACCTCCACATTGTTCTTGGTTCTGAGTCTTGTATTTTCTGCTTTCCACCATTTCCGCTATCCATAGCACAAAGTTAGTGAAAGAGCAACTGGGAATGAAATTGAAAAAAGAAATCGCCTGGATAAATGGAATTGCGTTCTCTGGAAATCCATCTACAAGATAGATAGAAAGCCTACAAGAATGTGCATACGCCATGACTGAAGCCTGAAGAAGTTTCTCGAGACATCCTTTTGGTTTTGTCTCTTCATGTCCATCCTGCCCCGAACATGGTGCGTCAAACCGCATGATTGTTCCGGCTCGTAATCAGTAATCGAGAATAGTGGGACTAATGACTTCATCCATCTACATTCAGGGGCTCGCTCTTGGCCAAGCTCAAGAGGAAATCTGTAAATATATGTTCATATCCTGGCATCTTTCCATATCCTGCACAAGAACAGAATCATGATTGTATCTCGTTAGAGAATTGTTGCAATGAACAATAATTGCTGAGAGGTGAGTGAGTTCCCCAAGGACATCATCTCTAGTACAATTTGATTGTAGAAAACACAGAAATATTTGATGCTCCTTAAGTTTCGCATCTATAATTTGAGAATGGATTGACTAAATTGCAGTTAAATAGAGAAAAATTAAAAGCATGGTGAAAGAGATTTTACATGCCTGGAAAATAATTTATATCGATAACATAATACCGATCCTTTGTCCCATGCTCTCTGATTATATCTATGTTGAATAGTTGGAGACCCTGAACAAGAAAGACAATGATAAATTACGGCAAGTGGTTGTGCGGTTAATTTCACTTCATATTAGTTAAGCACCAATATTACCAATCGCCGATGAAGCTCCTTAGCAAGCATTTCAAGCAAAGGTTTCGGAGGATGCTCTGCAAATACATAAATAATAAACCGTGAAGATGGAGAAACTAAGATAATATAGCATACAAAGATATAAAGGGATGAAGTAAGACACAAAGACATAAAGTGCAGCATGCGAAAGAAGAAATGATAACCCCACCCGCAATGCCAGGATCAAGATCTGCCTCATCTGCTGAGGCTGTAGCACATGAGACCCTTGGGAATCTTAAGACACCAGCTTTATTGGGAGGTCCGCGTTTATCAACGTCCGGAAGAGAAAACCGTCTGACTACCTTTATAGCATCCCCGACAATAAAGACTTTAAAAAGAACTCCTCCTGTATAGATATAAGAAGTTCACGTGGCTCCAGTAGGACACCATAATTACAACATTGAAGACTTATATCACACAGATTAGGATACCATGATTGACAAACTCTTGGAGAACCAAAGGAGGTTCAAGCTTTGACAAGGAGATTTGATCATAAGCAAGTGAGAGTTCATGTGATTTTGCACTTCCATCTGCAACTAATGGCTTTGCAACTGCAGAAGATGATGAAATTTAACTGACAAAAATAATTTTCTTTTGTCAAGTATTCAACTACCACTACTATAAGAACTCAAAGTAAAGAATAGCATTGTTATTCTCCTTTTCTATTCTTGATTCATCAGTTGATATTGCTGTATTAACATAAAAAGCCAATATTAAGTAAAAAAAAAAACATTCATCAAATTTCAGTAATTAGAAACTTAAATTGGATCCTGGGATACCAGATATAGTTAAAATGAACTACAGCAAGGACCTTCAGAACGTCACAATCATCAGTCAATGTAAATAGCAGGCAACATGTTTGGCATATGCGTAAGTAGTCATAAACAACAAATAGCATCCCAACAAATTAGGTATTTTCACATCGAATATAATAAATAAAAGCAAAGAAGTTACAATAGATTCTAGTTTCAACACAACGATGAACCCAGATGTAATAATACAAAGATATATATAATTACTTTTCTTAACATTGTCAATATCAGGAAAAAGAATTTACTGCATAAAATGACCACTCTGGAAACGAAGAACACCAAAAATGGAATATGACTAAACCACATGTTGACGTTTGACTTAATCAATGAAAGAGGAGAAGCATGCCTAATGGTAGATTCAGCCCAGCTTTGTTGACTGCATCTGGAATAGATGATGGATCTCTCATGATAACTAGCTGCCTAGGGACACCTACTTTCCCTGAAAAATAAACAGCTGACACATAAGATAACAAAGAACCGATGGTACAGTATGTAGTATTATAACTGAATACAATAACAATAATTAAGACATAATCTCACTACGTGAGGTTGGTTACATAGATTCTTTTCTTTTATGTATTTCTGTGATCAAATCTTCAGTTAAATTACATAAATTTAAATCTTTTTTTTACAATTACTAACTAAGTAGTTTAAGTTTTCATCTACTTCTTCTGCATTAAATAATTGTTCTCTCCCAATTGGTGTATTCTTTAATTTCATAAGAATATGACTAAACTACTTAAGCCAATTTTCTTGTTTTATTTTCAATTAGTGCATCTTCTATTTATTCTTAATAAAATTATTTTTTAACTTATCCCTTATAATATTACCATTTATAAATCTAAACATATGTATCTTAGCAATACTAACATTTTATGTATGATTATACTTACTGCTTAGCATTTTGAGTCATAAAGTATGGCTAAGTAAATAATAATAATTTTATAAAATTTTCTTTCTAATTTTAAAGATATCACATAACACTCTAAAAGTATTTTTTTCATTTCATTTATCCTACTTTAATCATATAAATAACATCTTTCATAAGTTCACTGTTGCTATTTATTATAGATTCTAAGTATTTAAAAGTCTTAATTTTATGAATTTTATGATTATCTAAGTATATGGATCCTACTAGATAAATAGTAAGTTTTCATAAGTCCATTTAGATAAATCGTAATTTTATACAATTTTCCTTTTAATTTTAAAGGTATTCCTCTATCACATAACAGTCCAGAAGTATTTTTTCATTTCATTTATCCTACTTTAATCTTATAAATAACATCCTTTATAAGTTAACCACTGCTATTTATTATAGATTTTAAGTATTAAGTCTTACTTTTATGAATATTATGATCATCTAATATATATCTTTCTTATTATTCTTATTTTCATTAAACTTACATTCTATATATTTTCATTCTGACGAACATAGAAGGCTAAAAATTCACAAAATTGATTATACACAATGGTCTTTTTAAATGAACTTTGAACCATAAAAGCATGGCAAAAGAATTGTTCTGTAGGAGACAATCAAAGAATTGATTAAAGATGGTAGGCTTTATAAGTTCACCATAGCTATCTATCATAGATTCTAAATATTTAAAAGTATTACTCTTATGAATCTTATGACCATCTAAGTATATATCTTCATTATTATTCTTATTTTCATCGGATCTACATTCTATATAATTTCATTTTGCCGAACACGGGAGGCTAAAAAATCACAAAATTGATTAAACACAGTGGGCTTTTTAAATGAACTTTGAACTGTAAAAGCACAGCATATGAATCGTTCTGTAGGAGAAAGTCATTGAAAACTTGCCATAACAGTCGGATAAGTTGAGATCTGCCACATCCTGAAGCATTGATTGGCGATTATGCACATGCCTTACAGCATCTGGTGGGTCAAGCACAGTTACTTCTGGATGTTGCTCCCGATAAACCTTTAATGAACGATGGAAGAATCAGAACATAAATCAAATTCACAGAAAGGGAAAACTAATTTCATCTAAAATTTTTATTGGTGGGAAAATAGAAAGTAAATCCATTTGAATAGCCTATCATCAGATATATCAGTAAAATAGTTTACAAAGCCACTACTTAATGAGGAAGTATATGTTAACATCAGATGTGTAACCAAATACAAAAAATGGCATTTGTCAAAGAAACAAATAGTAACATTTTTATCTGTTTCAAAGGAATTTCATATAACAAACCAAAATCTATAAAAAGGAAATGAATGAGAACAACCATTTTTCAGCTCATATCAAACATACTTTTTAAATTCATATACATGCACCAGCTAAATACACACCTGTTCTTCCCCCCCACACAATCTAAGTTTTATGATAGCACAAAAGAAAGCAAACTAATAACTCTTTTTTTTAATTCATAAAATATCTATGACCATGAGACAAGATAAATCCAAGATTATAAAATAAATTTATAATCATGTGCTTGATAATTGAAAATTAATTTATTTATAAGGCTCTGGAAACAATGTTTTCCAACAAAAATAACCAAGAAGTCTGCCAAAATGGATAAAACATTTGAGGAACAATTATTGTCACGTCACTTAATAGTTTGTAAGTTAGCATTATATTCTCTCATTTTGTGATTGAGTGACCTAAATTTCAACTAATTTGTTTTCTATTTGTCACTTTCTTTTTCTTACTCATCTTCTTGTCAAACATTTGAATTCATTGTTTCTTTCAAAATTACATTTAATTTTGAAAGCAATCAAAAAATTTTCTACACTTAAGATAGAAGATGGGTCAATATAATTGTAGAAGTTGCATGGTTGACCATCATGAATGCAGCAATTGAGAAGGTTTCGATGGGTCAATACAATACTATGGTAGCATTTGAAATTGATTTTAGAAGTCTAGATTATGGTAAAATTGTAATTCTTTATCAATTTCTATGTAATGAAAATCATGAGATTTTAGGTCACTGTATGAAATCTGTTTGAATCTTTCTTGATTCTATTTCAATTTAAAATCAGATTTTATGTTATGAAAGAGTATAATATGAAATTTTGAAAATCAATTAAAATTAAATTCTTTCTTGATTCTATGATTCTAGAAAAATAAACTATATAAAAATATTTAAAATCTTTATGTTCTCCTACGAATTTATCATTTTAACAGATTTGGGAACAATTTTCTTAAAGTTGTGATTACACAAAATCCAAGACTTTTAAAATCAATTTCAAATGGAACCTAACATACCTGTTGATAATACAATTTAAGGAATTTGATAATGATACATATGAAAGAAGAATCTAAGGTATTTTATGAGTCTTGCATTTATATCAACATGTTTGAATGAAACATTATCATAAATTGACAATACATTCAAATTTATTATTTCACAGATGATGAATGATGAGTTATCAACCTATATGTTACAGTAAAATTTTAATAAAAGGCAAACTGCTTCAAAAGTGATGTTTCTAGCAAATATGTTTAAAAAACTCACCTCAAGAATTTGGCACCACTCTTTTCCAGATAACTAGAGAAAAATATAAGAAGAAAATGGTTAGAATAACAATGGTAGTTCTACAATAGTAGAGGTTCAAGCAACAAAATACATCTAAATTAACTGTAGCATATGATTAACTTGCATTTTGTGGGAATGATCAATTGATAAGTAAGCCAACAAACTAGCTTTATTGATCATAGTTATGCACTAACACTGCTTGATTAATTAAAGAAAATGGAATAAAAATGTATAACCTTGTGCAGAACAATGTCAAAAGGTCCTTGATCTGAAAGAGGCTTGCTCAAATCTATTGCTATAAAAAGAATCCCCTTCTTCCTGTAACACGAATTTGAATTTTACTTGTAAAAATTCATGAAAAAAATATAGCACCCTGTAATGATCATCAACAGGTAATCAATTTGTGCTACCTGAGAACACGATCTATGGCTTTATGGGGGACTTATGAATTATGGATGTTAAATTGAATCATCTTGGAATTTTAAACTAAATAGCAAAAACACAATGAAATGGTACTTCAGCTCAAGAACATAAATAAGAACAATAAAAGCCCATAAACCCATGGCAAACCATGTAAAACCATGGGCTAAACACTAAACTAAGAAAAAACATGAACTTCCTTGCTTGCTTTAGAAATTTTAAAAAAAGGAAGCTAGTGGTACATTGGAGGGTAAAAAAATTCATCATGCTTTTACGTATCCCACAGAGTTGATGAGATCAGATAAGATGGAAAATTCGTCATTGACCATATGACGACAGTAGATGCATCATGCTTAAACTTTTAAGTGCTATTATTCGAGCTTCAATAAAACATTATTGAGTACAGAAGCCCAATGTCATTACCCTTGCTTCCTCGAATACAGAAGCCCAATGTCATTTTTAATTCATCACATGGTACTGATCCTGTATTTGTAATAGAATCTAAATTTATGAAGGCAGTATTAGTTAATGAAAAGACGTCAAGCAAAATGGCTTATCTAATTGATGTTGGATGGCATACAACAAATCGAGTCAACTTAAATAATACAGTTGCAATATTCTAAGGAGCACTCGTTAATCAAGAAAGTAGCTAGCCCATTCAATTACAAAGTAGGAAGACCCTTCACATCAACTTCAAGAGATTCCCCCTTCCGTAGTATGATGGCAGATTGAAACGAAATTCATTCAACAAAAGAATCTAAAAGCAAATGGAATCTTGGATAGTTAAATCACAAAACAAGAAAGCGTAAGGTACATAGTTGGGAAAGCGGGGAACGAACAGAAAGTACAAGCAAAGGACCACAAGAATTAACAGTGCATAAAAGTAAAAGACTAGTCTTTTTTTTTCAATGAAAGTGACAAAAAAGGCCATTTTCCGCACACGACAGGTACGTACATCGTGGACGCACTATCCAAATAAAAATTGTACGCCTTATCAATATCTTCAGTGCGTATCCCTCAAGAGTAATCGCTATCCAGAACAAAGAAGGAAAGGTAGAAAACACCACCAACGCAGAGGAGAAAAATGCACAAAACACCGAAACCATCCTCCCTAACTACACGAGAAAATAGGAGCAACCAACTACACGACGAGACGTAATTTCCAGATTTTCATTAAAAACGCCCATCTCACGAGCCAGACCACCAACAAATGAGTGACTCTTTCAACATGATCCTAAAAGCCGAACGAAAACGTAAAATTTATATCGCATACATTATCAATATCTCTCTCATTCAAAAGCATACCTCGCCAATTTCTGAAGCTTCGGCTTGAGAAAACTCTTGACCTTCTTCGTCGTTAGAGCATATCCGACAACAAGCTTACTTCGCTGCTGCTGTTGCTGTTGTTGCTGCAGCTGTTGTTTCCCATCCTCATTCCCGAATGGCATTTCCCCTACGAATCTCAACGGTCCCATACAAACCGCATCCACAAAAGCAAACGAGAGACGAAGAAAAAAGCAATTTTATGCAATCCAACTATATCCAATCGACCTCAAATTGCAACCAACCGAACGGGAATCCGGATCGAACACAATCATCGAAATTAGGGGAAAATCACGACTGCGAGCAGGAATTGCAAGACCCGAAAATTTTCAAACGACGACAAAGGCGGCGGAGGAGGAGGAGGGGAGAGGAGGAGAGAGGTGTTTAGCAAGGTGGGGGTGGCGAAGAAAGAGAAACCCAGGCTTCGGCGGGCCCATTTGTAGATGGTGGAAGTGAGAATCGTTTGACGAAAATGTTCCCATCCTCGCCAGAAAATTACACGTTTGGTGTCATTCGTCTAAAATACTTTTTAAATATAAAAAAAATGAAACGCATTTTTCAGTGTATAACGACGCGTTTCTTATAATTTGCTTTCCTAATCGGAATCCCGAAGTTGAACTTATTCACATAATTCACGTGCAGCAATAACGCGAAAACAATCGTACAATGAAATCCCGCGGAAGTATCGCTGTACCCATGAATAAGTGGAAGAGCATGGGCAATTTCGTCCGCACATGGATAAGATCAAATGACCAAAACGCAATTCCCTTTTTGCCCTTCCCTTTCTATTTCTTCCGGGCTGTCATGCCCTTCTGCACCCCCCCCCCCCCCCCAACCCCTGCGCGCGCAAGCCGACCTCGTCCGCATGCACGACTTGCACTTTGTTTAAACCCAATCATGACTATTAATGTTGAAACGTGCATCTTCAGTTTAAAATTAATCATGACTTTCCGGCAGAAAATCTTATTGAACATTGTCATCTTATTAAAATATAAAACTAATTAAATGGCGTTTTTCATTATCTGCATACAATAATGCGTCAAATGTCATTCCATTTCTGATACAAAACTGTTCGAAGATTTAATTATCCAGAACAGTACAGGGTTGTGCGGATTTGCAGAGATATTTTTTTGGGCTGATGGGGGTGGACAATGGATTGTGATCTGCAACCTGCAAGGGAGTGTGAGTGGATGAGCTTTCAGCGTAAGATATTGGGTCCATGTTCCTAGATTTTGTTTCTTGTTTAAATCAATTTGATCGCCATGGTAGAGAGAAGCTGTTTCGGTGTCACGTAGAAAGTGATATACGTATATATGTCAATTATCAATGCATACTTATCCAGTTATCAGACGTGTGTAATCTTATGACGTTCACCATGGCCATATCCTATCTTAACTGGTGTCAATTCGATCTTCTCAGACACAGACAAAGCAAGCTGCACGGCACAGCCCTCACATCAAATTCAAATAGCCAGAAACTAAATAGCTTTCTTTTTCAGCAACTTCTTGGTCGCTCATATTGATAATGCTTTTATCTGAATCTGAAGCCGAAACTTTCTTTCAAGGGTCTTGTTAGACGAGAAGATCCGGTACGTGCTGTTTTATATTTAATTACCAGCATCGTTGGTGAACCATCTTCCTTTCTGTTTATTCTATTGTTTTTTTTTTGAGCCCCCCATCCAAAAAAAAAAAAAAAAAGGCCACAAGCATGCACACACACACACACACACACACACACACAGAGTTGTAACAGTTCTTGCAGGTTTTTGGGAGGTGTAACAACAGTCTTATACCTTGTCAAGCTGTATCCGCAACAACATGCTCTTTTCGTCTAATATATATCACATATGAATTAAGAAGAAGAATCCGTAGGTCATGATGCGTGTGTCGATATCGATCCTAGATTCGTTCTCGTTCACATGCATCCAGATTTTGTCCTCCACCACCCCGTGAAGCCGTGAGCTGTGTGTCTGTACGTCCTTCAGAAACGGCGCAAGGCCAGAGGATGATTCCGTAACCCCAACCTCAAACAGCCAGGTCGATCAAGGACAAGACAAGTCATGACTGAGCATGTGCCGTGCTCCGTCCGTTGATTAGATTCGCTTCTTGGCGTACATGCCATGGTCAGGAGCTGTCCGGCTTGGACATGACTCGATGAGCAGTGGAAAGAGAGTGAAATTTCTGAAACTACCGGCCCTCGATCGTACGTGTGGTGTAAGTAGGAGGGAGGGAAGAAGTAGATTTGATCTGTGAAGAGCAGCCGCCGGCCATTAATCTCGGTACCGGCCGCCGGCCATTAATCTCGGTACCGGCCGCCGGCAGTCCGATCCCGACCATAAAACATATTGCCTTCATGTTACGAGTTTACGAATACCTGATTTTTTTTCGTCTAATTAATTAACTCTGCAAAAATAATAAAAGATCTTAAATTTGAACTAAAAAATATTATCAATATAAAAATAGGTTATTTATGTTAAGGTATATTTAGTTATTGGTAATTTTCACGGCCCTAAAGTCTAATTGAATTACGTTCTTTAATTAAACTATGATACTCCAATTTTTTATCATTACAAACTTTAAAAGTTGAATATGTTTTTTTTTGGACGTCACTCAACTAACTACGTACGCATAAATTTAAATGATAAGATCAACTATTTATATAATCCCAAAATTAGTTTACGTTTAATTACCAAATATTAAAATTTGGTTATGTAACATAATTCCATTACGTTAAAATTACAATCAACCAAATGAGATGTTACATGATCATAATTTGGAAATTCCCTGCTATCCTTGGATGTCCTTAATCACTAAATTAATCCTCTCTGCGTTATAGATGTTCTTCATGCATGGAAATGTGTATGACCATTTACAGATATCAATATTAATTATGCACTTGAGGAGGCGTTAAAAATATTTTTAACAATAACATTAATAATTTTTTATGATAGTAAAAAAACGTTAGTACAAACTGTACCGGTGACAAAGATAATGACCATTTTCTGCCAAATATAGTCCACCAGGGGATTTGACCAGGCATATTTTGTGAAATTCAAACTATTAGATCGTAATGATTTATCCATAAGTTTTATACGTAGTGTACGATTTGGATGGTACAACAATTTCGAGGTTTTTTTATAAAATACTTTTCGTCAACTTGGATTATAATTGTATCGTAATTAATAGCAAGACATGGATATTTCGTAATAATTGCATGCGATCTATGTGTGGTTTACGCATTTTCTCATAGATAATATACAAGATAATCTTCACATGGAATGGCAGACGTACATAAGCATGGCATACATAAAACCCATCAATAATAGATAATGTAATTGATATTCTCTTATATTATAATACACCATAAAGTAAGAATTTTGGATTTAAATCTAATTAAAGAAATACAATAATATTATAAAAAAAAATTGTGAAACCCTATCATGCACGTGTGTTATATGAAATGCATTATATATGTTTATATCACAATTATTAAATCGACTGAGAGCAGCTGTACCTGTAGTTCCATTGAAGTTCAAATCTTTGGTTTTAATATCATTCAATTCACTAATCAAGAACTCAATTCTGGTTGACATGGATTTAATTTCCCAAATTATGGGCATGAATGCTTAAAAACATATAATAATGTATTAATTAAATAGGAGAGAAAGATACCTTAAAAGAGAGGTTGTACATTTAAAATTTGAATTTTATAAAATTTAAATTTTGACAGAATTTGAAATTTAAATATTTATATATATTTAAAAATTTAATAGAAATTAAAATTTAGATATTTATGCATATGATAGAATTGATTAAAATTGATTTTTATTTAATAAAATTTTTAAGTAATAAATTGAAGTAATTAGAGAAAGCTCTTTCTCTCCCTCTCTCTCTCTTTATCACACACACACTCTCTCTCTTTCTCTTCCTCTCTCTCCCTCCCTCTTTGTCACCCTTCCTCTCTCTCTCTCTCTTTGTCACCCTCTCTCTCTCTCCCTCTCCCTCTCCCTCTTCCTCTCTCTCTCTTTCTCTTCCTCTCTCTCTCCCTCCCTCCTTGTCACCCTTCCTCTCTCTCTCTCTCTCTCTCTCTTCCTTGCTCCCTCTCTCTCTCTTTCTCTTCCTCGCTCCCTCTCTCTCTCTCTCTCTCCTTTTCCAACAATCTCATCGTAACATTTTATAAAAGTTAAGCACATAAGTGAAAGATATAAGAGAGGGAATGACAAGCAAGATAAAATTTAATTTCTGACCTTTTGAGCTTAAAAAGTAAATTTTGAGATTTACTAAAGAGATAGAATGTACAAACAACTCTTTTGTAAAATTGGATGAAAAATATAAATTTTTTTTTCATTTCCGTCCAATTTCATGTGCATAAACCCTTTCTAAATGGTTAGCTAACTTGATCTGATATATTATTTACATTTTCTCCATCTTTTTTTTGTGTTATCTAGATTTTTATTCACCAAAGTAATGTAAATAAATAACAAGTTATCATAATAATTTCTTCTGTCTTCAGAATTGTAACGTACGTACCAAGGGTTTTATCATGGACTTAAACCGTCTCCTCTAAGTCCATCTTCCACGTACTCTTAGAATTTAATTTCTCTACACTTTCTCTGTAATTAATGCCACCTCTACAAGCTAACATTAATGGCAAGTCTTTCATACACTTTGGTAAATATGTAAATGAGATCTTAAAGAAAGAGATGGCTCGGTTACTTCGGGTGAATGTTGGTACATCTACCTTTAATTAATTACTTGAGTAGTTATATGTCTCAAAAGGAACCGTTCAATCGTGTGAAAAAGAAGCTCCAAGATAGGGTGGATCGAATTAAGGAAGGCAAGCTAAAAACCCTTTCCCATGCAGGTAGGACTAACCTAAATTAGGATGGCATCATTAAGTCAAAATTAACGTAAAAAGCTAAGTGCAATATTCTGATATTTCTTATGCATCGTCTGCCAAGAGTGAGTGAAAGGTTTGCTTGATGAATTGGAATATGTTGTCTTCCCTTAATTTACCCAGAATTTGAGAGACTTCGACATGGTAAATCCCGCTTTATTCACTGAAACATGCATGGTAGAGATTGTAATATCGCCCTACAATTAATTGATACTCTTCTGTTTCATCAATACATACTTGAGATTCAAAAAAAATGAGTTTGAGATCGTAACAAGGAACTCCCAAAGGATTTTACGAGTACTACGAGCACTTATGCTGCACCCAACCTCCTGCAGGCCATTTCCAACACTGCACTTATACTGCACAAAGAGTCATTCTTGTTTGAATGCAAACTATCACATAATATTTAACCTACAAGACAAAGCTGAACAGATTTCTCAAACTTCCATCAATATCTTGCGTGTCATCTTGTTTCAATTCTTCGATTGCTGCTTTTGTACGTAATCATCTTGCCGCCCCATGCAGCCGTTCAATCGCCACGCCGGCTAAATAATAATAATAATTATTATTATTAATTTTTTCTTCGAAATCTCCATTTTTTATTAATTTCTTTCCACTCGCCGGGAGAATGGGATTCTGCGTTTGATCGCACGGAGGCCCAAAATGGCGACCTTGCAGACCGGGAGGCTGGTGTTCTCCCCGCTCGTGGCCTTTCCGCGACCGGCGGTTTCGACCACGAGAGCCCCGTCTCTCCGCTGCAGACTCACCGATGACGACGACGACGGCGCGGGCTCCACCGGTGAGCAGTTGGGACAGGAAGATCCGATTTTGATGTTGGTCGTTTGGTGTTCATGGTTGGATGTTGTTGCCGTTGCAGGGAAGGAAGAGCCAGCGGAGTCGCTGTTCATGAAGGAGCTGAAGAGAAGAGGCATGAGTGCGCGGCCGAGAATGGACGAAAAGACAGCGGAGAGGTTGGTCGAGGTGGAGATGGAGGGGGATCGAGGAGGTGAGAGAACAGGCGGCGGGGAGAAGGCGAACGGTGGTGTGGCCTCGGCAGAGTACGAAAAGGAGCTCGAGGGCCAGAGAGAGCGGTCGATGGGGCTAAACAGCGAGGGACTTGAGGTCCGTGGGGATTCGTTGGTTTATCTTCTGCAGATTTTGATTGATTAGGAAGGAATTTGAGGAGACTTTTTGCATTTGATATGCCCTGCGTGCTGAAATTTGGCGGCTGATGCTATTTCCTTGTAGGGTTTGATTCCGCGAGCGAAGTTGCTTCTGTCGCTTGGAGCGACATTCTTCTTGAGCTTTGGACCTTTGATACTGGTTACCGTCGGTGCCTTCTCGGCTCTCTACTTGGTAAGATTTTTCTTTTTGCTCGCTTCCTTCGCTGCAACTTTTTAGAAGAAGATTTGCTTCATTAGGTTCTCTGTAAATAATGGCTGTATATTATTTCTGTATGTCATTGAGTAAACCAACAAATCAATTGATGTCTTAGCCCTACCATGTCTGATTGGCATGGGAAATAGACAATGAAATGGAGCTCATAGTTAAAAAGGCAATCAACGGAGTTGGTACTGTTGCAAATTCCCAATTTATTGAGAATCTAGCTTACAAGAGATCAGTAAAAATAAATTTTTAGATAGTCCTCAAGCCTTCGAAGAATTATTATCATCCGTGTATTTGGGGATTGTAATGCAAATGGAGAAGTAGGCTGCAAAGCCCACCATTTTCAGCACTTGAGATTTTAGATTTTATCACAGATGGTCTGGTTCTGTTAATCTAGTTAAGCATAATTGGAAACTTACGGACAGATAATATGATTCCAGAAAACAGTGTCCTATGCAATTGCTCAAAATTAGTTGCTACTAAAATTTGCTAATCTGCCGTAGGGAATAGGTTTATGGAGAAAACAATGGTGATATTGGTTGAACCTGCCATTAATATACCCTGCGGGCAAACAACATAAGTGGTTACAACTTGCAATATGTTAAAGAAAAAGAGTCTTAGAAGAAGAAAAAAATATTGAAGAAGGAAAATGATTAAATGTGAAACTGCTATATAATTATGAAGATTTTGATAATGGTAATGTTTCTGCCTGGGTTCAAACTCAGGTATCCTTCCGTTGAAGTAGAGAGGAGGCAAAACCACACTACCATTCTTTCTTCTTTCATTATTGTTATGAAGATTCACACTTCATTTTTCTAGAGCCACAAAATGCATTTTTCTAGAGCCACAAAATGCATTTTTCTACTTCAGTTGGGCATGCAACCTCCATACCTCTACTTCTTTTTTGTGTATATGCATGTTTCCTTCCAATGTCAGGTAAATAAAATTTTATATTGACAAAATATTCTAGATCTCATGCACGTGGTACCTTGGATTGGAATTTTTAATTGAATGACTATAACATATTCCCTTGAGGTTGTCATTGTTCTGTATCTTTATTTGACTTTCTGAGAACACCCTTGTGTTTTTGTCCTTTTGATCAAATTAAAAGCTAGTTTCTTAAGTATTGGCTTGCCTATTTGACGTATTTGTGTGTGGTAGTTGATAAGGATAACTTTAACTCTGTTGATTTTAATGCTTTCAATGATCAAAATCATCTAGATTTTTTTAACCAAACACGAGTAGTTTTAGATTTTGCATAAAAGTGTCGAGATTCCTAACTGTAATTCACAAAAATCATATTTTTGTGAAGTGCATGGTCCCATGCTTTTTTTTATTCTCTTAACATAGCACAATCTATTGATTCTACTTTTTTTTAAGGAATCACCTGCTAGAATCAGATTTTTACTCAAAATCATCTAAAGAGTCCATTAATGTACTAAAACTTGGCTAATGTTAATTTCATAGTTTCATAGTGGACTGAAGTGATAAAGTGAGCTTTAATAGATGCTTCAGCTGCTTTTCCTATCACCCTTTATTTGATTTATTTATGCTTTATAAATAGATTTCAAGATAGACATTTTTGTGCTTGTTACTCACGAGTCTTAATGGACGTGTTCTAGGATTATTCAGACTGCTGGAAATTTTTCTCTATGTATTTTATGGTTGTCCATCCTATTCCTAACATTTTTTTCACTTGATGTAAATTCTTTATCTCTTCCATAACAATCAAATGTAACATAGCACTCTCCAGTGAATTTGGATTACTCTTTCCTTTCGGTAATGGAAATGATGCTACCGGTTTTTTTTTTTTTTTAATTAATTTACTGTTATATTTAGATCATTTGATTTTTGAAAATGGATCATTGTCTAGTTTTTTTTTTTAACACGGGCTAACAAGTGAATGATGGATGTTGGGAAAAGATTCTAAAGATCATTCCCACATTAGGGGGGCACTGGTTTGCAATAGTGTATTAGTAGCCCATATAAGCAGAATTAGGCACGTTTCATTCCTCTAGGTTCATGGATGGAAAGGTTTTCCTTGGATTAGAAAATGAGAAGTTTACATCACAATGAAGCAATCATACCATTATACCGAAGTTTGCGTACAGTAAGCTATTTCTGAGTCGTATTAATTGCCCAGTGCCACTTATTTGTGATTGATTTACCTTCAGCACATTAGTTTCCAGATTTTTCTAGGTATCTATAGTTGCACTTAATTCTTCCATTGATATTTGTGTCAACACGTCCTAAGAAGAAACTGATACTTTTCCGAACTATCATGATGTAAAAATGCAGTCAAATTCAGGTCAAGAAGTTCTACTTGTAAGATTTCAATGAACATTGCCATTGAAACGTGATATGTACAGTTATTGGATTTGTAACCACAGCCAACTGACGTGGACTACATCCATACTTCTAGGTGGTGTTTCAGATAATTGTCATACATCTTGCAGATTCATCTATAGCTCATTCCATTCTTGTTTATAATGTTATGCTAAATTGACATTATTTGCAGTATTTGCTAAATTGTCACACATCTTGCAGATTCATCTATACCTCATTCCATTATTGTTTAGGATGTTATTCTAAATTGACATTATTTGCAGTATTTGCTAAATTGTCACACATCTTGCAGATTCATCTATACCTCATTCCATTATTGTTTAGGATGTTATGCTAAATTGACATTATTTGCAGTATTTTGGGCCAACCTTTTTGCATGGTGCAAGTAAATCGGTATCATCTCCACAATACATTGACCCGTATGCGCTGTTGGAAGATGAAGAAATATCACAAATGGCTCCGCCTTTGAACTGAAAAACCCGAACGCATTGGCCCTGGTGATAAGACTGTTTCTGCTTTACAGTGAAAACTTTGATGTATATCCTTATACGTTCTATATTCTTTCACGCGTGTACATCTAAAACTTCGATGTATGACAGTGATATTCGTAGTTTTCTTTAAAATTCAAACTATACAGATCTTAAAAACACTACCCTTACAGTGAAAACTTTTAGATGTATATCCAGTAGTACTGACTGATGACGACATTATTTATTTATTTAGCGTTGGCAGATGGTCAAACATATGGATTTACTGAATATTTGTATTTATCTTCGTCAACCTTCATATTCCGTAAATGTTTTCTTGTTGCTGCCCCATGGAGGGCTGTTTCCCGTTAGCAACGGTGACAGACTTGCAGTTCTGCCTTTAAATCTCATTGTGCTCATGGGAATATCCTTTTTTCTTTGAACTGATTAGGAAAATGTAGTCTTATATGATTGCAGCGATAATGAAATCAAAACCAATTATAATTGGTTTGCGGTATTTGTAGCTTTAAAGATTCAAATATTGATCAACAGAAAAGAAAAATTGGTAAGTATAAAAGAAATTTAAAAAGTAAAAGCAAAATTAATTTGTTAGAAATTACGTAATTTAATCAAAGATTTTATGATAGAAATAAAAGATTCATCCATGTTGATCTTACATAATGAGATTTGTTGTTGATTGTGTAAAATACGTCGACGGTAATTATTAGACAAGCATGGTCTGAACAAAAATGAGCATCATGAAGGTCTCTATATCACAAACATGATTTTTAATCCCATCAAGGACCAGAACATTCGTTGTTCATCTGTGCGTCGAACAACGCTTCGATCTACCGAGCAGGCACTCCAAACAAACATCAAACTCATACATCATGAAGAATTATGAGATGTACGTATACATGTAAACGCAATTCAAAGCCAGCCCCTTAGTTTCTTGATCGCGTGCACCAGCAGTTTCTTCCCCGCAATCGTTCGTAGTTGCCCGATGAAAACATCCTTCCCCATCTTCTTCGTCTGAAAGCAGAGATAACGTGCCAGTTTGAATAAGCAAGCCGAAAATGCTTATGTAGGTGTCTAAAGACAAAAAATTCTTTTTTAAAAAAAGAAAAAGAAAAGAAAAAGAAATAAAAAGATAATTTTATAGATAGTTAATCTCTGGTATAGTCCACTATTATTTAAAAATTGAATTTAATCTGAATTCTATTCTTTAATATTTTTGAATTTAAAAATGAATGAAACAAAAATTGATTAGTTTTAATACCAATACGTACGACTTAGGCTGCAGATAATTACCTTGTATCTATCGAAGAGTAGATCCAGCGTTCGCATGGTTGACGGAGGAAGCGCTTTCTCTATCTCTGCAAGTAACTGCGAGAACGACATTCTCGCAGGAGAAAAGGGATTGCTTGAAGGAATGACTGTCGCCTTTCTCAACTGGAGACCTGCGGATTTAGGAACCAACAATATATATTTAAGCCGAGGGACGTCACAAGTTGTTCAGATAAAAAATGGGTGTCCAAGTCCGGTACCTCGAGAATGATCTGATAGCCGAAAGCTCACGACACATTCTGGACTGATATGCGTGTTCATGTGTGTGCTCCACACAATGCACCATCTTGGACTCAGAACGTCGTCCACTCCGGAATCATACCGGCGGCTACTCGGTTGGCACTGGCTCGATCCACGCTCGACCTTCTCCGTTGAGCCGGCAATGACCCGGCAAAGTAAGACGTGCCTTTCGCCATCCTCGTTGGCAACCAGACGATCGCAACTGAGATTCGCGGTTGTTAAAACTTCATCTTAAAATCAATTCATAATCAATGAAGAAAATCAACATATATAAATCTTGCACATCGAAACATATGTGATCAAGAAAATGATGCTTACATTATCGGCAGACTCACTGGCCGACCGAGCTGAACCCCCATTCCGTACACCTCGTCACCGGAATCCTCAACATCCGGTTGCCCAAACCCATGTTCTAGAATACGGTTCACACCATCATCGGACGCCCCGAACCAGCAAAACGTGAGGTTGGCATTTCCTCGAGCAGCTTTCGTCGCCTGCACCATCGCCCAAAATCCCTTCCTCCTCGCATCCCCATTCGGACCACACTTTGAACCACACCTACTTATGGAAGTCACCGTGACATCGGGATCCACCGTCCTCATCCCATTAAGAAACTCTCTCTCCACGTCTCTGTAGTACACGTCTCCACAACTCTCCGCCTCCCAAGACATCACCAAACTCGTTGCGGAGCGTTCCTCCACGGACCCAGGCGCCGGTCCCCTGTTCCTCCTGACGTAACGGCGGACGTCCGATCTCTCACCGCCAACGGTCCTCCTCGGGAAAAAGCACCCGCCGTCAACGTCGATCCAGGCGACTGACCTCGAGGCTCCCGTGGCCAGATCCGACTGCATCATCCTGAGGAACTCCACAACACTGGGCTTCCCATCCATCGGAACTTCCACGGTGGTAGTTCCCTGGGTGAAGCTCGACCTTAGGGAGTAGAATTGGTCCAAGGGGAAATCTTTCCACTCGCCCCCGCTGCCGAAGTACATGATCCGAACTGGATCCTTGCTCAATTTGAAGTTCGTGAAGTTCTCCAGCGTAAAATTTTGATATTGGTCTCTTCCCTCCATTTCTTGCTGTGAAAGAAAAACAAATAACTAAAAGAGAAGGCGTCGGCTAAGTTCATTTATAGGATGCAAACGCTCCAAGCTGCCTCAGCTCCCCGTCGGATGGAAAGCAGCTTGAGCGTAACAAACGCGTAGGTTCCTTCCTACTCCTTTTGCTCCTAATCGTACGCTTCACGTATGTGATGAGGAGCAGACGTTCCCCAGCTCCTCGGCATCATGTGCTACGGGCGAAATTATGAAGTCAAATCACCCCGTCCTTTATAATAATAATTATTTTTTTCATTCTTCTGCAGAAGCCCGTTCAACGGACGGCGGTGGTCAACGAGCAGAACGAAACTTGGCCGGCATTCTACATTGATAACGACGATGCCATCTGGAAGACAAGCGAATTGACGAGATTAGCCTCGTAGATGAGTCGGCTATCTGACTTCGTTTGGAAGGCAAATACGTCTTTCTTGGAGGACAAGATGAAAACTCGTGTGGTTATATATATATGTATTAAAAAATGTATATATATAGAACACCATGATACAGACCGATATAAGTCAAGTTTGAGATATTAATTGGGCCGATAAGAACTGGGTCAGACTTCAAATTTGGTTCGGCCCGAAGAAAGACGTAAATAAAACATATCTATTACTATCCAACCATTCATCATGATGACTGATCCTAAAATAAACGGTCGGGATTCATCCAGATAACCTTAAAAAGTGGTTTGGACATTGTAAAAGAAGATCTCTAGGTGGATTGATATGAAAGTGAGAAATAATAAACCCAAGCGAAACAATTAAGTTGCCAAGGTGCCTAGGCAGTAAGCCTAGGAACCCATTAAGACACTCTTTTTTAAAAAATTTCTCCCATACATATGTTACATATACTTATAAATATTTAATTATAATTATGTATATTTTTCACTTTATTATTTCTTAAATAAGGCTCAAATACATAAATAATTCCAAGGTAACATTAGATTACAAATTTTAATAATACTAGTATGTATAATTCACTAGTGTGGTTGGTCACATGAATCTTTTTCTTCCAAATATTTTTTTCTATTACCAAGTAATATATTTGAGTAGTATATATGATTATATATTTAAAAAATTATGTATATTTTAACAGTAAATGTATATATATATATATTTAAGTTTTCATGCAGGGATAAAACTCTGAAAAACCTTTCTCCAACATAGATCCTGACTAGGATCTGTTCAGCATCAAGGTGTGAAAATGCCCAATGCCTAGATTGCCCACCTCAATAAGACTGGGCGAAACTAAAAGATTTGAGGAGGGCCAAAAATTACATTGTTAGAAATAGCAAAGAAAATTGTAATTAATTGCATAATCTGTTGGTATACTGGATAGGAATAGTGATGAGAAGAAATTCATGTTGTTGACATTAATTGTTGTTTCCATGTTTCTTCCTTCTTGCAAGACCACTCAAAATAGGGAGTCTGACTTTTTGCTAAAACATTTTTCCTTTATGCAGATTATGGGACAAGTAGACGAAGGAAGGAAGGCAGCCAAATTAGTTTCCAGACAAGTTGTAGGGGAATCCATCTCTGTGATCATCAGTCGTATTGTGGAAACAAGAGTTCTGGGCCACTTGCAAATTGTTTTGCTGCCTTCCACGTGTTGAAATTTGTCCACCTGGAAATTTTCATCTGCCTGTTCCACCATTTCCAAATAGATATCGCCTACCTGATTTACTGGTGCAGATTGATTGTACAGTTGAAGTCCAAATAGATTGATTGTGCCCAATTTGTCCTTTCCGATATCAAGAAAGATGTATGGTGGTCTAGGGCACTGGAATCGACAGTTGAATCACAAGGGTATGGGTCCTAAATTGATAGTAGGGTGTTGTTGGCAGTGGGGACAAATCACAAGGACGAGGTCTCCGTCAACACTGCTGCCTGGCTGTTGTGACGGAGGGGTTCCTTCCTTCTTTGTTGCCTCCACTCCACTCCACTCCCCTCCATTTTGTGACGGACTTTTTGAATGATGATTGGGAGTATTCCTCGTGGGTTTGTTTCCAAGATCCTCTTCTACAACTTCTGCACCAAGTATGAGAAGAACCCATTCATTCTCAGCTCGTCTTCGTCTTCTGCAATCTTCTCACTTAGCTTTAATTACCGGTGGCAACGAGGGATGAGATTGGAAGAGGAGGGATTTGATGGAAGTTTCGGTGGGGTGTGAATATGGATGAATGACTCTTGGAATCTACTCGTCAAGACGCATGGTTGAACAAAATCACACATCTCCGATCGCGACACGTGTTTTTTTTTTATTTCTAGGATTTCCTTCAAAAATATCAAACCAGCAAATCTCACAACGCGATCTGCAAACGCATGGGTATTCTGCCTTTTCGCTTCTATCCTGCCTTATTATTTGATACCAAATCTTTCAACGCTTGATCTTCTGAATGTGAATGTGCCTTGACGATCGGTATCGAATTTGAAGTTCTTTTGCACGCATAATGTAAACGCGTTCGATCTTTTGCCGTCCATTTTTTCTAAAGTAGGTTTTCTGCGTGTGCATAATATGCATATAACCACGCTAATGGAATCGGATCCTTCAGTAGTGTACGCGCCTGCGATTATTCTAAAAAATGTGTGGTGATTTAAAAAAAACTTCAGTAATTAATATATTAAACAAATGACTCATCGAAAGCTCTCGTAGCTCAGTTGGTTAGAGCACCCGTTTAGTAAGCGGGAGGTCTTGAGTTCGACTCTCAACGAGAGCAATTTTCTTTTTCAAAATTTTTTTAATTTTTCTTACCATATAAAATTTGAATGATTATCATTGCGTTTAATCGAACATTATATAAAATGAAAAGTATCGGCTGGCAGTCAGTGAAGTTATCGTGAACTCAAACACATTTCAACTTTGGGTAACCTTTACAATAGATAGCGCCCAGATTGGAGAACTTCTGGAGGTTTCAATCCATAGATCAAACGTTTTTCAGAAAGGTAAATTTAAGAAGAAAACCCAACTACAATGAAGTTACAGTTTCAAATGCATGCAACCGTAGAAGGAGAATGTGATTCAATGGTGGTGTTGATTGGATTGTTTTGAAGAAACTGATTGAATCTATAATATAACACAACAACAACATAATTACAGACGCCATTTCTTTCTTGTTCAGGCTCTGTTGGAGCCACAAGGCACAGGCCCACAGCCTGATAAATGTCATTAATTCTTCTGTAGTGGTGTGGCTCCCATTTATTCTTCTCTCTCTCTCTCTCTCTCTCTCTCTCTCTCTCTCTCTCTATATATATATATATATATATATATATATGTATGTATCTACCTTCCTCTTTCGGACACGTCTCTTGTCATCAATCAACGGGCGGGCTATAATTGTGTTTCTCGGCAGGCAGCCCGCTCCCGTTGAATGGAATGAATATTGTAACAAAGTGATTCGGTCGGTACGTGGTCAAGGCCCCGTTGCGTTGAAGTGGAATCGAAGACGAAGACGAAGACGACGGCCGTAGCCTGACGTCGGAACTTGAAACACGTGTTCCTTCAAAATTACGGTCAATACGTGCGGTCTGTCTGTTAACATATATTATCTGTTTTAGATTATCGTGACGCCATCGTAATAAATTAATCTTGAAAGCAAACGAACGAATTGATCGATTGAAGGGAGAAAAAAAAAGGAAGGTGGTACGGTACGTAAGTGGAGCGACGCTTGACGATCGGGTTGATGGATGGACGTGGATCGTGAGCTGGTCGATGTGCGGTGCTGAGGTGGTCCACATACATGTTAGTTTAGAGGGACCGGAGGTGATTGATCGAGCACGGAACAACGTATCGACTTCGACTACGACGACTGCCGGACGTGGAAGCCGCCACCCGCCTCCGGAGGTAAAGTGGTCGCGGTCGGTGGTACATTTATACGTGAAGGCGACGGTTGCCGTTGCGTGCCGTCATCCATGTATATATGCGCCGTCGTGTTGTGGACGGCCAGCCAAGGCTGTGAATTGAGTGCGCGTCCACGTACTCGCGCGCGCTCATCGATCGACACGTACGAACCACATTGCGCTCGTTCGGTGGATTAATGGCATGAAATGACCGCACCCACCAACACACATGTAATAATTGATTTTAAGAATCTCCCCCCAATAATGATTTGCATTTCATAATTAGGTAGTGATAGCATGTGATTTGACCGACGCTGTATCTTAACCCTACTGTCAGATACCAACACTTTTTCGATAGAAAATAATCAAGGAAGCTTGGGTGTGATGTTTCTTTTGTAATTTGCAGGCCGTCACGGCGCATTGCGCATTGACCTTCTTGTCGAACAAATTCTCTTTTTCCATTTTTTCAAAAGGATAAAGTGACAAGCGTGGGAATCATATTCTATTCCAATCCTGAATTATCCCCCGGAAAGATAGCAATCTAGTTGTTGTCAAAACCATACCTTTCACGTCAGCATTCCTACACGCACATACGCCTCACACACTCTTTCTCTCTCTAGAGATGGAGATGGACGGATGGATAATAGATGCCGGAATGCCGACGCCTGATTAAAGACGTACGTGTCGCTCGCACGTCAAATGGTAAACAACTTTGAAAATGGTGCAAGATTTAGCCTACCTTTCACTATTGACTATTGCGTGCGTTTTTAACATTTTTAACTTATGAAAGTGATTCGTTTAATGATTTTGATGGTCGACGATGCGCACGACCAACTGGCACGCGATCTTCATGGTTCCCTGCACCTCCGTCGGAACATCCCCTCGTCCTAACATTAAACATGGTTTCTCCTCCTCCTCCTCTTCTTCTTCTTCTTCTTCCTACTCTCTCCTCCCTCGTCCAACACACACGACCCAAGTGATCGGGAGATCTCCGACTTAAAATTTTACACGTCTGTCTATCTGTAAAAGAGACAAAGACGTACCCTAAGACAAGATTGCAAGTGAAGAAGAATATTGATACTTCTGCATTATTGGACGACAATAAGAAGAACCGAAACATATATACTGTTAGATTTTTCTATCTGTAGTTAACTGATTGTAAATTAAAATTTTACATATCGATTAGAAGATGGATTAAAATTTTACATATCTGCTAGAACAAAAGGAAGGAAGGAAGGAAGGAAGGAAGGAAGGAAGTGACAATACATGATCAGACTTATTTATATGTATGATTTTTCTTTTTTAAAAGAAAAGCCGAAACATGGTATGGAGACTGCCATATATATATAGATCTTTGAAGGGTTTCTTGACCAGAGATTAGGGTTAGGGTTTGTAAAGGTCGTCCCGGTGGCTTAGGGTACGTTATGCTTCGGATCATCAATTATTTTCCTGAGAAGTAGACAGACGCAATAATGGCTGAGTATAGTTTCCTCGCTTCGAAGCAGAGGTCCCCTCCCGATCTCCCATCAGCTTTGGCTTCTTCCTTCCGCTTTTCTCTTATTTTTATTCTTGCTTTCTTGTCATAGCCTGTATGACACGGTTAAAATGGGAGAAGAATGGCTGCGAGCTATTTCCTATTGTTGTCCAATTGTTGTAAGTAAAATTGCTTTATTGATCTTTTTAGTTTTCTATTGTACGCCAACTCAATAGATATGTGATTAATTTTTGTGGGAATTATCGATCATTAGAGAAAAGAAGTGGGTTATCAAGATTTGTGATTCAGTTATTATTATTATTTGTACGTATGCATGCGTGTGTGCATGGTATTTCTATTTTAATTAGGTTCTAATACCATATGAGACTAGTACTAGTAGTAATAGAGAATATAAATTAATAATTAAAAAAGAAAAGCATGCTAGTTAATTAATAATGTCTGAGAGTCATCACAATTAAGTTGATAAAAATCACTAAAAATCAATTTTGGGATAATTTTTCGGTGGTTGTTTATCTTTTCTAATTTTTTGAACATTACTGAATCGTTCTATTTTCTTTTTTCAAATATAGATATAGACATAGAGATAAATAGATGGATATGCATTATAATTAATTTGCCATCATCGAACACATTTGAAGATGTTTCGTCTTTCTCCTGCGGCCCATGAACGAGTGCAAGGGAGGGAGGATGCCTCTTCGGAAGAAGCAAGCCGAAAGCTTGTTGATTTAGCGGAAACTGCACTATATATATGTGCGCGTGATAATTAATCTGTCGTGTCGTTCACATATACTAGTTTATTCTGAGATAACTGAGACTAATGACGCATTAACTAGGTCATTATGCATGCTTCTAGTGGTGCATGCAATGAAGCTTGATGATACATGCATGCACGATCTGGACCAGATGCATACTTTTGATAAAGGAAGAGAATCAAATGAGAATATATATATATCTGTATATGTTATACCCACATGGGTGTTTTCCTACTTGATCTTCAGAATGGCTGTTACTTTGGGGAGCAGAAATGGAAGGGAACAACAGGGACAGCAGGACGGCCCCATCAACATTCCTCTCTCTCTATCTCTTTCATTCATGACAGATTTTTTGATAAGTGGAGCTACAAGTACTACAAGTAGAAAGGAATCGTATATGGTAGATTTACATAATTGAGAAGCCAGAGTTTTATCTATAGTGGTCAAAAATAAACTCACACACTGCAACATTGATTGGGAGAAGAAATACAGAAAGCTAGTTAGAATAAGGTTTCCCTTATTCTCCATCAGTCCCACGCAAAGGGGCATCAATCACATACTCTACTCCAACAAGTACATTTTAAGGAGAAAATTAAAGAAGAAGAAGAATGGATTAATATATATTAAGCAGCAATGAGAGGATCGGTTTCTAGTGGCATGATGCTTGCCTTACCAGCCAGTTCAGTGCCACTGGTACACAAGATCTCCTCCAAATCAACCTGCACCTTCTTCTTATTGGCATCTTTGGTTGATGAAGCCGCGCCTGTGGCTGTTGTGTTGCCACCAGTACATGAAATGGAGGTAGAAGAAGAAGAAGGTTTTGTTAACTCCCTTGCTCTCTCCACCTCCGCCAACCAATCCGTCCTAACCATGACAAACATCATCATGGCAGCGCATGTCGCCTGTGCCGCAAGCATGCCCAACCACAGCCCTGCGAACCCCATCCCTGCGACGAACGCCAAAACCATGGCCACGGGCATCCCAACAAGGTAGAAGGACCCAAAGTTGACGTTGGCACCCACGGTGGGCCGTGCGCTGCCGCGCAGCACTCCGCACCCGGTCGTCTGGGGGCAGTTGCCAAGTTCGCAGAGCCCAGCGATGGGAAGCGCCACGGCCGTCAGCTCCAGTATGTCGATGTCCGTCGTGAACAGCTTCCCCCAGTGGTGTCTGACTGATGTGGTGAACGTCATGGCTGCAAGCCCCATGGCCACCGAGCAAGCTAGGGACACGACGGCGGAGGCCCGAGCCTTGGCCGGGCGGTTGGCGCCGAGCTCGTTGCCAACCCTGGTCGACACCCCGACGCTGAGAGACGACGGGAAGACGTAGACCAAGGAAGTTGTTTGGATAAGGATGCCCATGGAAGCGACGGTGGCCTTGGGGTTGGGCAGTAGCCCACAGAGCATGATCATGAGCTCATACCACCACCACTCCAAACACACGGAAGCACAGGTCGGAAGAGCGAGGCGGAGGAGCATGGGCCAACCTCGGAAGCATTCCCTGTCCGGCCGTACCCAGGAGTCCTTGCAAGCGTGTGAGAAGCACATGACGTAGAGCAGCAGGAAGAAGAGGAGGTTGACGTTGGTCCAGACCATAGCAAGTGCCACCCCCGCGACGCCCATTCGGAGGTGCACAACCAGAAAGTAGTTGATGGGGACGTGGAGGACGACGGAGACGGTAGAACAGTAGGTGAGCGGAAGCGTTACGCTCTGCGTGCGAAGGTAGACTCTGAGTGGCTGGAGGAAGGACAGGAAGAAGAGGTCCGGGGCGGCGAAGGCGAGGAACAAGGAGGCGATGGAGGAGATCTCTTCGTCCTGGCCACACCACACAAGTATCGGGCGGACGTTGAACCAGAGGAGGGAGATGGGGATGGAGGCGGACAACAGGAGGAGCACCGTCCTCTGCAGAGTGAGAGTCATGAGCTTCCTTTGCTTCGCCCCGAAGGCCTGGCCACAGATGGGCTCCATGCCCATGGCTAAGCCGGAGAGGACCGAGTAGCCGGTGATGTTGGCGAAGCCGATGGAAAGGGAACCTCCGGCGAGCTCGAGCTCTCCGAGGGAGCCAAGGAAGAGCATGGAGATCATAGAGCGGGAGTAGAGCACCAGGCCTGTTAAGGCCGTGGGTACGGAGATCCTCCCGATTGCTCTCATTTCTTCCATCGCCTGTATTAATTAATTCCATGATCGAATAAATTAAGCATCGTCATGTACGTACACCTACCTTTTTCTTCGCGTGATAATAATAATATGATGGTATGGTGTGTACGTTTATGGTCGTGCCTGCACTTCACATTTTCTTGTTAATTAATCTTCTTTTCCCAATCATGCAATATGTGCAACTTTTCTAATACATGGTTATATATTTATATAGATGAATGTTCATGAATATGTATAGATACACAGATATATACATGTATCCTTATGCACTTGGGTATGTTTGTGTTGTGTAGCTAGCGTTTAGTGTTTACCTCGGAAGGAGTAGGCCATTTGTGGATGTCTTCCCCATGGGAGGGATCAAGATTAATGGGATCCGAGGGGGTTGTGCTGGTGGGATTCAAGAGTTGGGTGGTGCTCTTGGAGGGGGATGGAGGAGAAGGAGATGTTGTGTTGCACATGGCTTGCTGGTAGCAAGAAGGCGGCGGCGGCTGCGGCTGCGGCTGCTGCTGCCGCTTCTGCTTCTGCAGCTACTGCTACTACTACTACTGCTACTACTACCACTAGCTAGCTAGCTTTGCTCTCTTCACAAGGTGGCCTGGAGCAGCAAGCAAGCTAGTATATATGATAAGGTGAGAGGTGTTTTTGAATTGGGAGGGAGGAGGGGTGGGTGTAGGGATACTTATAGGGGAGGGTAGTGGGGCATGTAAGGCACGTGTCCGAATAGTAGGGGTCCACGAGGTTGCAATGGCAGCCGCTAATAGGATGGCGTTGTGGAGATTGGGACATCCCACACTTATCCTTTCATTGCTTCCCGCCTACCCATCATCGATCGAGAAGTGTGAACGGTTTACCCCTGAGAAGTTCGGCCATTATCCTCAAGGAAAAACCATCTCCACCTTTTCAGTTGAGGTATGACGATGATGATGATGATTATTATTGAAAGTTCTTTTGTCTTCTTTTAAATATATATAGATATATTTATACCATATATATATATATATATATATATTTGGCATGCACTCACCGGTAATGAGAACGGAAACCCCATGGTGCACGTGTGTGCTTTAGAATTAAAACGTCCGTCTCCACCAATTGATCGAACCCAATTCAATACCGTGCTGTTGAAAAGATAATTAATATAGATGGTGTCTTCGGGCTTTCTGTTCTCTCCCCCCGTCTTCCTCTCGTTTCTTTCTTCGTCTTTCGACGTACAATAATGCCATGGTTGGCCGTATTCGTTTCTGATTCTTTCGGCCACACAGTATTGCCTTGGTTGGCTCTCCATTAAGGAGTTCTGTTGGAATCTCCAGGCAAATATGGTGCCCCTGTCTCCCATCTGCTTTAAATGCGGGAGGAGGGGTTAGTGGAGACGGGGGCTTTTCCACTCGTGGTGGACCTCATGAAAGACTTCTTCCTTGCTTGTTGTTTACACATAAATCATAATCTATTCTTGCCCTTGTTTTTTCCCCCAACTTGTTCAAAGATGGCATCAAAAACCCAACTTGCTCTCTGTCTACTGTAGGAGGGTCTTCCCATCATCTTTCAGGGTCTTCTGTTTCTAGTGCACAGTGCATACGAGTCAGGACCACTGTAGCAGAAACTGTGGTAAATGCCGAGCAGTGGAGTGGCAGCTGCGTCAGCAGAAGTAAGGAAATGGTTGTGTTTTCAAGCAGCAGTTGGAAGTAAGGAAACACAGATCGATGGAGTACAACCAACCACATCGATCCATTCATTAGCCATGCACCCCCTTCCATAACATGCAGGCCATTCCTGAATTCGCCGTCACACACAACCCTAACCAAAATGAAAAATACCAACTTAATTATACTCACTTTCCACCAGTATTGGTGAATGGGTCACCGTAAGATTAACATGGAGTACAAATGAACAATGGGGCTTTGTGTGGTACTGGTACTTTTGTAAATCATGCATGGTCGTGAAATCCACACATGTCAGACTGCACGTGGCTCCAGCTTGGATTTGAAATGGGACACCTGAAAGATGTATATAATGTACTGAACGTGTGCAGAAGGAACGTATAGAGCGATAAGGGCATTACTGTGCTATCTGCAAAGAAAAAAACGAGAAGGCCATTACTGTGCTGATGTTGTTTTATATCGTCCATCTGCGGTGGTCATGGTCAAGGAAACGACAGCAGTAGAGCCCCGTGACACTCAAAGATGTTGGCGGCATCTTTATCACCCATGGTCACTTCTTCTGTCAATCCAAAGGCTAAGCTCACCCTAAAAACACAAGCCGGGTACCACAAGATGCCAAATTTGACCCGCAAATGGACATGGCTTATGTACAAGTAACCCGGGTCTTCATGGTGGGCGACGTGAATGAAAAAAATATTGTGGCCATCAGATCCCACAAGGCAAACCAAAAGCACACCATCGTCTAGATGAAGCTAGAAACAGGTCCAAAGATGAAAGGAACACAATTTTTTTGCTGATGTACGTATAGAAAAAGTATTGACATAAAAATGATAAATATTTGCCCAAGAATATAAACGTAATTTCTCAGGGTTCGGCATAATTCCGTTCGGCACTAAAAGTAAGAAGCATCATATACAGCACTTGAAAATGACCCAAAATCATTGTGTAAGCAGGTAAACAGAAAAAATAACTACTAATGGAGAATATGCAAATTAAGCGATAATTATCGATATGATAATGACTTCTGCCTCAACTGGCGGGCATTTCATAATCGCAACTTGACAATGGCAGAAAGGAAAGAATTTATTCATCCCAAATGGTGCTCTGGAGAATTTTGAGGGCGAGCAACAGCAAGCAAATGCATGCAAGGCATTTAGCCATCAAAAGGAAGAGGATCGGCATATTCACGTCACTTGTTGGCCACCAAGTTCCACAACTCAAACAAACAAACGCACCTGTCACAAAGGATATTATTCCATGAAGAAAAGCACTGGACCGAATGTATAAAAAAAAGAGATTTTCAATCAGAGAAATTGGGGCCACACCAGGGTATAATCCTTGGAGTACTAACAAGGATTGTGCTAGAAGGCTTGCCAAGATTTGAGGCTAGGATACGTTCATAATGAAATCGAAGTGTAAGCATCCATTTAGTTGGCTCAATGTGTCATAGAAAGGAAACTAATGAAAAGTTTTAGCATTAGAATAGTACATGGTGGAAAATTCAAAAATTCTTGTACCACGTTTTGCATTTAACACTAACAAAAAATTATTAAGGGGTGGTGCAAGAAACATCAACAGTTGTGTCCAAGTAGACCTGAAAGCCTGAAATATGTGAAGTGGTTAAAAGTAAACTGCTTGTTCAGCTATTACTTTTAAATAACTCAATTTAAGTTTAAGAGATCTGTCTCAATGTGAGGAAGGGACTAGTGACTCTGACTAGTGCTTAGTGTATTTTTTGCAATTTACAATTTATTTTGAAAGCATTTTAAATTTGACTTAATGAATAAAATGGACACTATAGACAGGCAATAATATACATAAAATAGACATCTTAAATACACCAAAACAAATGATAAATCCATCCTCAAAACGTAATAGCAATTATTAAAGGAATGAGACTTAAAAAGAGGAATGCATAAATAAAATAATAAGGAAAAAATATTGGAAGATTATGATATGCAAAAATGTGCTCCATTTTGATAACTTCTAAATGTTATTATTTTACTAAAAACACATGATATCTAATAACAAAAAATTTTGACAAAACACCAAGGAGAACACAGCGAATGAAAGCTTGACTCTTGTTTGAAACTTCTTGCTGTATTGGGTTAAGGTGAAAACCTACGTTCAAAATCCACGAAATTCTAGGAGCAGCAAAATAGATTATTAAACTGGGTTTGGATTTAATCCATTTACAACCCAACCTTTTTATGCTTAATCTGAAACTACGCTTAATAAATGGGATGCAAATAGGTTATAACCCATTCACTCATTTATGAAGCTAAATGAATACATGTGTAACCAAACCTATGGAACCTGTATCTATATTATCTGTTTTATATGTTACATGCTATAAAAATCATATGATTTACTATTTAAAACAAAATTAAATAACAGTATTTTGATATTATACACACACAATATTCTTATATGGGTTGCTAGGTCATAAACAATTTAAATGTGTTGAATCCAAATTCAAACCATTGAATAATTAGGATAAATAGATCAACCCATCTATGAACGAATTCATTTAATTTCAACCCTAATACATCTATTAAACAGATTGACAAGTTCAGTTCACAGTTTATGATTCATTTTGCCACCCTTACAAAATTCAAAGTCACACTGTCTTAAGTCCTAACCTCGAAATAATAAATATTTAAGCTTGACAAATACAACTAATTCTAATCTTGTTAGAAAACAATGAACAGAGATTATTCCTTTGTTGAGACATGAGAGACGCCATAAAAATCAAAAGCCTTTAACCAAGAAGCACTAAGAATCAATATAAGATTTCTGTAAGTGATTTATGATAATTTGGATCGTAAGTACCATCTAATCCTGGTTCAGAACAGCAGAACAAACAATTGTTGCTCTGTTTATTACACAATATTTCTAAAAGAGACAATAGTGCAAAGTATTATGGGGAATAGTAAATAATTTCTTTTATTCTTACTGCTCCTATTTTGCCGATTGTGAACTAAATTGTAGAAAAATGTAAATGAAGTCAATAGACATGCACCTCAATGATGAGCCCTTGTCCTCGCAACATGAGAACGGGGAATAGCAATGATGGCAACAAGCCCACTAACAAAAGCTGCAACAGCCCCTACAGCAAATGCTGCTGAATTTCCACCTCCAAACAGCTGATCCCATGGTCCACTTCCCAAGGAAACAACAATCTGATTTTATATGAGATGAATTACAATCGAAAATATTAGAGTGGAATACAAAATTCATTTTTTCCTACTCTTGTTAAATAAGCACGGGACACACTGACTGCACCCAAAAACAGATATCAATTTCATTATTCTATATTTCTAGGCATCAAAATGAATGCTTACACATGTCAGATCATGGTTGAAGGTTTTTATGGTTTAACCCAAAATACATGCTCCACTGGTTCACAATTACCGGTAACTACTCAAAATGAGATGTCATTGAGTATTAGTACAGATTTATTGACAGAAAAGGACCACATCATTGGGTGCAATTGGGTAATAACCATGGTTCACAATTACCAGTAACTACTCAAAATGAAAAGTGTCATTAAGTATTAGTACAGATTTGTTGACAGAAAAGAACTACATTATTGGGTGCAATTGGGTAACAACCAGTACTACATGTCGGTAAACAATGGATTCACAGCAAGTGTTGTCAAATTATCATAAACAGCATGAAAGGACAGAATTAAGCACTCATTTAAGTGACTGAAATGGAACTGCATTCCATTGTACACAATAATGAAGTTGGGCTCTAGGATTAGTTTTTTTATGTATAGGACTCATTTCACGTTTGATGGTAAGATGCAATAGGTAATACATGAAATATGTAGGATTAATTATTGCAAATATATTCTTAAATGTGGCAATATTTTCACCTGTGATAGGTATATTGCAATAGGTACAATATCTAACTAAAAGGCCAAAGCTGTTTTTCTGTCACCTATGTACCTTGCTAATCACTACATTGAGATTATATTGTAGGCGTGAGAGTTTGAGAAGGCTGTATAAGAGATTTTGCTGCCTTTCCCTTTTCTACGAAGTTCTGTGGTCAATAAAACAAATCACAGGTGATGAGTTTCTTCAAATATTTTATGTTTCATAATGTGGATGCCTATGGCTCACATGGTTGTAGCAAGGATTTCCAAACTTCAATACTGAGATGTTAGGGATCACATTTTGCTTAATTATATGGTGAGACAACCAGTACAGGATGGGCCCGTCCATCAGAGGACAAAGCCTATTTGCCTAGGCTAAAAACTGTCTCATGAATGGACCTGGACTGCTATGCTAAGGAGATAGATGATATGGACCAGGACGTGGCATAGTCCTACCTGGACTCACATGTGGCACAAGCTGGAGTAGAGGATAGTTATTAGCTAGTATGGCCACATAGGATATTATTTTTTATTGGTTGTTAGAATTGGTTTGCTCTCATTTGGCCACATGTCATTAGCTGCTATTTATTTATTGCAATGGTCCCGTGAAAACAAAGCCTTGTTTTTATGTGAACAAATGTAATCAAGAACTAGCTTTATTTTGGATAGATAGTAATTCCCCCTGGAATTGCAAGTTGAGAGGAGTTTGTGCACATGGGTATCCATGGGAAATGGAGGGAGAAGAAATGGAGGAAAACCAATTTTCATGGTTACCCATATTTGTGCACAAGAGAAACGGGACCCTTATTTCCCTTATATAACTTTTTTTTAAAAATTCTCCCTTCCCCACCTCTACAATGACGAGAAACCAACTAAAACCCTCAACACACATGAATTGTTAGTACCTTAAGGCTTACCAGAGGGGGGATGAATGGTAAAAATTCATTTTTTAACCTTTTAGAAGTAGTTTAATGTAAAGTGATAGCAAGCATACAATGAAAGAAATCACACAGAGATTTTTAGGTAGTTCACCACTAACGACTAGTCCACTACCAAGAGATACTTGGTCTTCACTAAACTCTTGCAAACTTACAATCACTTGCTTTAAGGTTTAAACAAAAACCAACTAACCATTCACTTGAGCTTCCTTGTCGAAACTTCAATCAATCTTTTCTCTGAAGTTTTAATCCGTGTACTTCAGTAAACACTATCTTATGAACAGCAGAGTTGAATGCGTGATGAGCTTCTGAAATTTGATCTGTAAGTGTTGAAGATGATTTGATCTCTAAAACTTTTCTTCTGTTGAGCTTGATGTAAGTATATGTATGAGTAAAGTGCTATCTACATTCGTTGTCTGTATCTTGTATATATATAAAACATGTGTAACAATCATATTTTCTTCCAACGGATGCATTCTACTGTACTTGATTAGACTTCAGTCCCAAATACGGTAAGTTACCGTTCAGAAAATTATTTCAAAATATCCTTCCGATTTTCTTAACCTTTCAGATAATTAACTGTGTGGCTCTCCGAAGAATATCTGTAACTCACCGAAAGATCACTTAAACTTTCTGCTAGGTAGGATTCTAGAATATTTAGTACGAGCTGACATTCAATCGGATAATTATAACTGTAACTTACTGAACAGTTATATAACTGTCTGATAGTTGGTTACAGTAACCCTCTGCTAACTTTTCGATTGCTTCAATTCAGTACGTGCATAAAAGACTGACTTAAGTTTCGAATGGTTATCCCTGTAACTCACCGAAACGCTTCAGGATTTCGGATAGTTATATTTCTAACTCTCCGAAAACATATTTTAACTTCTTTCTGAAATTTTGCATGTGAGAAATTCAATAACTTAAGTTTCGGATGGTTATCCCTATAACTTACCGAAATGCTTCAAGATTTCGGATAGTTATATTTCTAACTCTCTGAAAACATATTTGAGCTTCTTTCTAGAATTCTACACGTAGGAAATTCAATAACTTAAGTTTCGGATGGTTATCCTTGTAACTCACCGAAACTCTCTTTGAGATTTCGGATAGTTATCTAACTTTCCGATTTTTCCTTTAAGCATTTGACTGCTGACTTCTCTATTCTGCACGTGCGTAATAGGATGACTTAAGTTCCGGAAAGTTATACCTGTAACTTACCAAAAAACTCGAATAGTTATCTAACTCTCCGAAAAGAAAACTCGGATAGTTATCTAACTCTCCGATAAGTCCTTTAAGCTTCCGTTTTGTATTTTTGCACGTGATTTATTGAATGACTTAAATTTCGGATAGTTATACCTGTAACTCTTCGAAAAAGTCCTTTAAGCTTTCGGATAGTTAACTCCTTAACTATCCGATCATTCAATCCTCCTTATCCTGAGAAATACAATTCTTAATTGTCCGATTTTTTGTAGCAGCATATTCTGAGATTTACTGCAACCTATTTGTTACTTCAATTTGTCTATCTTCTGATCTTTTTGCTGTACAGACTAATTCTGATAAATACAATTTAAAACCTTACATTGATTTTTGCATTATCAAAATCTAGAGGTCCTTTTATGAACCTCCTCATGTTTTCCACCAAATGTCTACAATGATGTTCATCGTCCTCATCCTCCTCTCGCCAATCGCCCATCACCGTCAATCATCACCTGTTGCTTCAAATGCCTAAACACTCTGTCACCTCAAATGCTTGAATGCTCTATTGTTAGTCGCTCATCATTGTCGATCGTTGCCCATCACCATCACCAATCACCCAACACCATCGCTAGCCGTTGTCGCCATAGGTATACACTTCTCTAGTTATTATAAATCATATAATCTGATGTCAGGTTCCCTCAATCATATAAATCTGATGTCTTTATTGGAGAATGATTGAGGGAAGAAATGTTATTGAATACAATTTCTCTAGCTGTTATGATTTCTTTGTCCAACATTCATGAGTTCAATAACATTCAGATGTCATTACTGGGACAAATTTTGCATCTGGTACATATAGATGTGGATAGTTCACCAACATATAGGATTCTTGCCTAGAAAAATGCAGTAACCAGATATCTAACAATCCTTTTTGCAGCAATTAGATGAATATTCATTAGTTGCGCTAGAAATTAGTAAATCTTGTTGACAGAATAAGATATTTCTAGCCTAATGATTCACAGATATTGAAGTACCCTTACTAAACTCCTAAATTCAGTAGGATCCTTGAGAATATCTCCTTGTGTACTTGTAAGCTTTGTAGATGATGCCATAGGTATGCAACAAGGTTTGATATCAGTTAATTTAAAATGTTTTATAATATCATTAATCTACTTGGTTTGTGACAGATGCAGTTGATTAGTAGTTTGTTTGACTTCCACACCTAAGAAGTAATGTAGGGAGCCTATACATCTCGAATAGCAAAAGTTTTGCTTAATGCATCAATGATATTTTGCACATCTTGAACATTAGAGCTTGTGATGATGATATCATCAACATACATTATAATATAAGTGGTGATTGTCGATATTACTTCTAGAAGTAAGGTAATTTGACAAACAAGGCTTGCTTACCTTTCCAACAAGTATTTAACAATTTCATATTATATTAGCTTCATCTTCCAGCCATCCACCCATCCATTTATATATATGCCTTTCTTTGGGTTGCATGATGTAAATGTAGTGACATGCCATTTAATATTTGGGAAATGAAGTTGTGAAATGCATGCAGGTCATGGATTTTATATTTGTGGGTTATGAAAAGTATTCAATTTATATATTCTTAATAGAAATTTAATTCCTGTGATAAGTTAAACTAGAAAATAACATTCGATAGTTATAAGTCACAAGTATAAAATTTACAGAAATAGTTCTTGTGATAATTTTGTGGTTTTATGAAAGTTTTTTGTTGTTCTCCCTATCTCGGATGAGACATGAAAGAAAATGTTTGTTGTTTGGTAAATGAATATATGTATGGTAGGTTTCCTTATTATCTATAAGGTTGTACTTTTTTCATTGAAAAAATTAAATGGTATCATATTACCACGTATATAACTTTTGGACATTATAGAACATGACTAATAAAAGGAAGAAATATGTAAATTGGAGCACAAAATAAGATGAAATATTTTAAATATTTTGACAGTAGAAATTAGAGAATGGATTGCAAAGCAACAAGACAAGAAGATCAAAACTAATACATAGAATAAAGTGATTATGGAGTACAATAATAAGACAAATGTAAATGTTGAGAAAAAATATGTTGAAAGTAGAATGAAAACTTAAAAGACAATGTATAAAAATTATATCAAAATTTTAAAACAAAGTGGATGAGAGTAGAACTACATTTGTGACCATACTAACATTCCAAAAGAAATTTGAGACAAATTTGTGTAGGTGAAATATTTTATTTTGTATTATTCATTTGTAAGTGAACTTCTAAATTATACAATGTTTGATAAAAATATGATCACTAGAGTTAATAGTTAAGTTCTCTAAGATGTACAAAACACACAAGATGTAGAACCTTCAGAACCTATGGACACCTTTTTTGTTTTCAATACACAAGTTTCTTCAACATTTCATGATGTTGAAAAGGAGGAAGATAGCCCTACCTCTTTTATTGTTGAGAATATAATTAAAAGATCAAAGAAAAAAAACTCGACTATATGTTGAATCTTCTCAATCCATTGCTAGGTCAATGAATGAAATAAGTAACGCTATCTAAGAGTTTGTGGAACAGGATAATGAGATATATAAAAAATATAAAGTAAGAAGAGAAATAAAAGAATGTGTTCCCCAACTTCTTAAATTAGATGGTCTTACGGAGAAAGAGAAACTATTGAGAATTGACTTGATAGAAAATTCAATGAAAAGAGCAATTTTTTTAACTCTAGAGAGTGATATTTATTCTATTTCATTGATAGTTTTTTTACAAAATTGACATTATAACATTTGTTCTATTTAAGATTACATTAGCACTATTGATGAAATATATGTCAATACCACAATTTATGAATAAGAAAATGCTAAATACAATAATAGAAAAGGGGAATTAATGCAAAATGTCTTAACTGCTTGTAATTTAGACATAGAAATCACATACATTATTGCAAGATAGGAAAGATTAACTGTAGATGCTAGAATATTATAAAGATGCTATTTCTCGACCACATAGGCTTAAAGTCCAATAATTTTTGTTAATTTATTATTTAATATTTTAAAAATTATTAAAGAATATATTTCCTGTAATTGCACAAGCACATTGGAATTCCTATTATTTCTTATCATTTCTCATATGTGTACAAACAACCTTATATTTCTATTTCTCATCATTTTAAGTATTTCTTGTCGTTGTATTTTTCGATGGGAAACGTGCACAAACAAGTTCTTGAAGTTTAAGGTTGATGTTTCACACTCTTCTCTCTCTCTCATCTTCCATAAGAACCCCACCACTACATCCTCTTATGTCGTTTGCAACAAACACCATTAGGGAAAATAGCCCACATTGGCAAACATTGTAGGTTTGATGAACACTCCTTTTTTTGAAAAAGATGATCACTCCTACCATTCATGAGAAAGGTGTTTAAGAGATGCAAATCAGTCATACCAGAAGTTTATGCCTAGAGCCACTACTCAACCATTACAGACTTACAGGCCCTTGAAACCAGATTTACCAGTTAACTTTTTATTTTTCTACAGTTTTTATAAGATAGTATCTAGTACTATATATTATATAGTATCAAGCTTGGGTCACTGTTGTTAGAATCTTTGTATTTTGATAATGCAAAAACCTGTGTGAGGAAATAAATTATATTTCACAGTTTGGACAGTTCAGCAGAAGAGCAGAAGACAGATAAGTCATTACAGATAGTTCAATATGTGTTGCAAGAGATAAACTGGATTTTGGAAGGTTACCAGGCTTAACCATCTGGAAGAGATAAATTTTCGGTGAGTTATCAGGCTTAAGTATCCGAAGAGTCAGTGTAAAATAGCAAAAATATTATCGGACAGTTAGAAGGTTAACTATCTGAAAATACAAGGCCTTCGAAGGGTTGTAAAGATAGTTGGCTGAATGATCAAAGAGTTAATGCACTAACTATCTGGAAGCTCAGGGCAAATCAGAAAGTTAGAAGATTAACTATCCGAAACTTAAGTTATTGAATTTTCCACATGTAGAAATCTAAAACATAAACTTAAAAGGATTTTTCGGAGAGTTAGAAAAAAAATGAGAAGAATGAAGTCGGAAGCTTAAAAGATGGCTCGGGAGGATACTGTAGCTAACTATCCAAAAGTTAAAGAATTTCGATGAGTTAACCGTTATAACCATTCGAACTTAAGTCACCTTACGTACTTGACTTAAATTCTCACGTGACACAGACAATAGGATTTAAGTGGATTTTCGATGAATTACAGATGTTCTTCGGTGAGTTACACATATAACCATTCGAAAATCAAAGGAAATCGAAAGGTTACTTACTAAACAATAGATAGAACGGTAACATACTATTTTTAGGATTGACTACATATCTAGTACAGCAGAAAACATCCATTGGAAGAAAATATGATCGTTATACCTTTTGATATAAATATGAGAAATAAAGGAAAGATCAAGACAACGATTATCAGATATTGTGAGTTAAACAAAAATTCCAGACACTCTCAAGTTTGCAACATTCAAGAATACTCTCAAAGATTCACTGCAGCATAAAAGCTCCCTACGTTAAAATTCTGAGAACAAGTCCAAAACTGGTGGTTTGTGAGTTTCAACTTGAAAACTCATTGTTGGTTTAGAGCTTGTACCTGAAAGCTCGAAGAAAGGTTGGTTGCTGAGTTTCAACCTGAAAGCTCAAGTATTGGTTCTTGCTTCTACCTAAAAACAAATGTTGTAAGTTTTTAAACTTAGTGAAGCTCAAGTGAATCTTAGGGGTGGACTAGTCGAGTTGGTAAACCACCTAAAAAATTATCTTGTGTTCATTTCTATTTACTGTTTTGCATCCATTTAAATTATTTCAACTCATTGATAATTAGAATTAGTCGATTCTGTTTTGAAAGAAGTAAAATTTACACACCTTCATCATTCACCCCCCTTTGGTGAGCCTATCGATCTTAACAATTGTCACTTAAAAGACTTCTTTGCCCTTCTAATGTATAAAATTGAAAAAAAGAACTGCATCAAAAATATTTAAAAAATTCAATGAAAATGGAAATGGCCATACATGGAAAACAAAAAACCAACAATTTTTAAAAAAATGGAAAATTTTCTGGTGTGATCTATTTTTCTTTATTTGCTTTTCCTTGGGTCATTCATTCAAAAGCAATTGTAAGCCCATCCTTAGAAGTAATACGGCTTCATAAAAAAGGTAGGCATGAATAATCTAATGAATTAGCTTTGTTGACATTTTTGCGGAGAAAGGGTAAGGTTTTCACTTCTCCATGGGTTGCCTACTATAGTACATATAAATGAGTAATATAAAGATCCATATAAAAGTGTACCTAATTTAACAATCTATTCAAGCTAGAGTAAAAATATCTAACATATACAGCCTGTAACGTAAAGATAGGATCCCTTGGTTGATCCTAAGGTTATCTCTGCCCAACACCCAAAATGAATCCATTTTTGCATTAGAGACTTTCACTTCATTGCCTCTTCTCACCTATGAAACAACTAGATTTGTCTTTCCTTATCCACTATTCATAACATTCTCTATGGATCCCATTTGGGATTTGACAAGCAAAGAAGAGGTAAGCTATGGTTCATGCTTTTATATGATTGCAATTTCCCATCTTGGCATTCAAAACAAGTAGAAACACCTTTCTTTAATCCTCCCTTCCTATCATCCTTAACAAATCCAATCAATGAGTTATCATAAAAAAGGTGAACCTCAAATTGTATATTTTTTTATATGATTGTGATATCACATATCAAACACACAAATAAACTCTTAATTGAACATATTTGCAACTTGGTCAATGGTGTACATGGAGTGAAGATGAGTCCACTCATCACAATATCTCAAATATAAACAATTCACCTTAATAGGTTTGAAACTCATGGAATAGTGGATCATTAATAACGAATATAGAAACTTAATTGTCATAATGCATTGGCATAGGAAGATGCATATTGCTTGTAAAAAGAGATCTAACATCTTATAAGTCGTCTATGTGAGACTTGTATTCAACCATGATACTTGATTTAGATTTGAAATGTTTCCTTTCTTATCCAAGTAACAAGGTTTCCTAAATGTAAGTACAATGGTCAAATATAAATTTTGATCCTAATATGTTTTATTTTCTGCCAAGTACTAAGGGAGACAATGGACCTCGCCAAAGAGTTTTTTCCATTGAATTTGATAGTGATACTGCCTAGACTCAATCCACACATGCTATGTGTAATTGCATAAAATTAAACAAAATTTTGCCAATACATGCCAATTTTTTGACTTGTCAAAAAGATATCGAACACAATGTTGACATAATAATTTATTAACAAAAAATTATTTTCCTTTTCACATTTCTACCACCATGATACTGACACATGTTAGTTTTTCAACTTACTAAAGTTCAATACAAAGTCAAAATTGAATACCTATTGTAGTTGACAACATTGCTGGATGATAACACCATCTTGGAAGATGGATATTAATATTAAACAAGTAGTATAGCAAGCAAGTTAGATCTTCACATGGCATAAGAAGATTCACTACAAATTGGCTAGACCTACAAAAAGGGGGGAGATGCAATATATCTCAGTTTAGGAAAGCACAACAATTTGGGAAGGGAGTACCATTGTCCACACCAAGATTACAACTGCAGTGTAACAATGGTTGAATAGGTTTCCTTTTTTTCTTTTTGCATATATTCTTTTAATAATTTCTTGATACCACTTCAATGGAGAGAGAATGAAGATTAGCTTGCATTTCTCATAACATAACTCCCATATATTGTACATATAAAAGGATAACATAAAAATCCACACGAAGATCCATCTAGTTCAATGAATTTAAGGAAAGGTTGTCTTAAAATATTGAAAATACATAAAAGGTGTCTTCTAACACAAAGAAGGCATAAAAGATTAGAAGATATGAACATACATTTTTTGAACACCAAATATATCAGTATCTAATGTACGTTTGGATGCTTTCTATGAATCCTCATGCACTGGATTTACCCTTTTGTAGACATATAATGATTCAATAAAACCATTGATTATAACTTCAGCTCCAACGTAATAATGACTAGCAATCAGATTGTTGGGGAATTTTTACCAAATATAATATTAAATTACAGACCAGATGAAATGGAATATAATTATTGTTTAGTGTTCAGAATATGTCAAGTTTCCATGAGTCATAATCAACAAATAATATATACATATGAACACCAAATTTTCATCTATGTAAGATGTATTGGGTAGTGACTCTTTCATAGACAAGAAGGTATTGAGATTTTTAGTTCCAACCACCTAAATAGAGGCTATCATGTCTCCAATGTATAGATATGATGATTATGATCCACTGTTTTTTGCAAATGGATTGGCTTTAATCAGTTGTGAGTCTTGTGAGTTGTGACCCATCAAAGAGAACATTACTCCATGCTTTTTCAACATATAGATATGATCCACCTTCAGCTATGTGCTTGCTTTTAATCAGTTGTCATCCATCAAAGTATATCATGGATAATGATTGTTAAGATACAACTCTTTTGTAATTTGTCTACCATATACATTTTCTTGGAAAAAGAAACAACTAAAAATTATTCAAGATGCGTAACAGCAAAATGACAGTAATATACAGAAAATTTTCATGACTGATAAGCAAAATGATAGCAAGAGATGCAATAAAATGAAATGCTGATTACAAAGAAATGCACTGACATGAATAATTTTTTTAAAAAGTGACATGAATAACAAGTTAAAAATTAAATTCCTACATCTTATCAAGATCATAGCAAAACTCTTAACAATCCGAAGTGTTTGATTTAGGTAGAATATGACAGAAAATGGAATCCGTACCTGAGGTATGACAATGGCTAAGTTGAGAATGCCCATTGCCAGCCCTGCAATCACGTAGATTATAAGCAAAAAAATTAAGCAAAAATGAAATCAAGTGTTTTTGAAGCCAGAAGATCTACCTTGCCCAAGACCTATGGACTCTGACCTAATAGAAATCATTGCATAGGGAACAGAATAAGTAATCTGCATCAAAAAGACACAAGTGGAAAACAATTAACAGCTGGAAAAAGGCATTACAAAACAGAATTTACTCAACAGAGAATGTGAACATACTGCTAAAGGTGCCCCTAGAGCTGAAAAAACAACAAGTGCAGCAATAACTATGCCATTTGGAGGAAGACCACTAGGACCATACTCCGTATTAAATGCTACAAAGGTGATTATGAGCATGGCAACAAAGCATGAAGCTAGGAAAATATTTGAGATTCCCCATACAAAGCCAGCTCCCCATTTCCTGCATAACCTTTCAATGACAACAGAAGTCAACCCAAGAATGACAGAGTTCAACATCAATCCAAATGCACCCATTCTTACACCAGAATGGTAATTAGCTCCCCCGTCTGGATTTCCTTTGTAGATTTCACGGCCCATCCAATCAGTATCAAAGAGGGTAAAAGGAAACCAACCAATCCACGTGAGAGTTGTCACTATAAAAATAATCCAAATCGACAAATTGAGGTACCTAATGGACCCCAATAGTTCCCATACAAAAGCCTCTTGCCCATCATTCAACTGTTGGCCTTCTTCAGCAGAAGATACAATTCCATCTCTAGAGCCTAAAGGAATTTCTTGAGCTGATATTATACAAATATATGTAGTTATACTGAGAAAAATGATGTCGATAAGGAAAGCAGACTTGAGGTTGGCACAGCTGATGTCACAGAATTTGGTCCTGGTGAAGGGCAAAACAGAGTACCAGCCACCATAAGATCCAGTAGCATAACCAAGAATATTTCCCACAGCCATAAATAGAGAATAATATGCATTTCCAATGCGAGTCCTCCTGCTGTCCTTTCCTGAGAAAGGATCATTTCAAAATTAAGACAATAAGAAAGTTGAAGCAATAGCTCAACTTAATGTTAATGAGAGCAAGTAATAAAGTTCTTATCCTACTTTTATGTTTTCCATTTTTGTAATAAAGTATAAATGAGAACTTTTTCAAACTTTATTCAGTGTACGGATGGTTATTGTGAATATTGAAGTAAATGGTTAATGTACAAATACCTATGTAAAGGGGTAAAGCAAACAATAGAAGTAAGAGTGGGTTTCCCTGCCCAGGACCACAATCATAGTGGGGTGTCTAGCGCCATAAACCAAGACAGAAAACTTAACATTGCTGATGCAATGGCCAATACAATCCTATCATTTGGTGCTAAAGCCAATGCAATGCATTACTTGTTCCAAACAGCCACAAATACTCTTGGTCTTTTCCAGATTAACTTCCACACGATGCACAGGTGTGTTGTCACCAATGCATTACTTGTTCCAAACAGCCACAATTAATACTCTTGAAAGTCTTTTTCAAATTTAACTTCCACATAAGGCACAGGTGCATTGTCACCAGCACACTTCAATGAATTGATGAACAGTATAGAATCCACCAAGAATCTGACAGCCATTCACAAAGTCAGTCTGATTTTCTGAAACTAGTTTGGTCATCAATGGCTCTAGTTTGGAAACAAGACACCTGGAGACAATTTTATTCAGGAGACTAATGGACCGGTAGCTCCCAATATTCAACAAATCATATTTTTTGGCAAATAAAGTTTTATTTACAAAACTGATATCACCGTCATTCTAACGAAATCAAACATAAATGACATGATATCATATAAAACAAGATCCTAATACTACTAGAAGAATAGTATTGGAAAACCATCAAGACCAAAGGCTTTATCTCTAATCATGGAAAATACAACACTCTTGACTTCGTTAATAGAGAAGCATGAGGGACATTAAATAAGAAGCTGAGATTTGACTGAGGTTAAGTTCTACGAAGACTTGGGGTTTGGCCTAGTGGTGGGATTTGAAATAATTCTCTAGGTCATTCCATTTTTATCAGATGTCTCTGAAGAGACATTCTCCAGGTCATTCCCAATGTTCGAAACAAACAAAAAGGAAAAGGAAGATGAAACATAAATCATGGATCAACCAAGCCCTCTCGGGGGCTTGCTTAAGAAAGAGAAATCTTATGGAAATAGCATGGAATAAGTTTTGATCCTATTCATGGGGATTCCGTAAATATTCCATTCCAAAAATCGAAAGTTCAAAACAATTGGGACTTTTTCGGAGATTGGGTGCAGTTACTAATTCATGATCTGGCATGTACAGAATGAAAACTTCATTCTCGATTCTACGAGAATTTTTATGAAAGCGTTTCATTTGCTTCTCTTCCATGGAAGTTTCATTTTCCCAGAATGTATCCTAATTTTTGACCTAATCCTTCTTCTGATGATCGATTTAACCTCTGATCAAAAAGATAGACCTTGGTTCTATTTCATCTCTTCAACAAGTTTAGTAATGAGCATAACGGCCCTATTGTTCCGATGGAGAGAAGAACCTATGATTAGCTTTTCGGGAAATTTCCAAACAAACAATTTCAACGAAATCTTTCAATTTATTATTTTACTATGTTCACACTTGGATTCCAAGAATGACTGAACCACCAACAGAAACCATCTATTTGTCTGTATCTTATTTCTCAGGTCCATTATGCTTCATTGCTAGCAATCCATTGTGAGCAATTTGAACTGTCAAACTTGTCTTTTTCTAATATTTCCTGAACAATAAAATCAACAATGTCCATGACCATTATGCATCTCAAATTTGTGAAATCTAAATCTAATCTACAACTGAACTAAACATTTCGAAGCAGTAAATTCTCTAATGTTTATAATATGCATGCCCATTTAAAATCAAATCCAAAACTAAAACTAGTATAAAGATACAATCCCATTCCATGAACTTACAATGTACTAACTAATATATTAAGAAAGGGGGTCTTTCCTTTTTGTAATGCCTCTGCTTAGGTTTGAACTCCAGTCTCATTCCTTCAAAGTAGAATGGATGACCAGGTATACTATCTCCTGTTCAAAGGGTCTTAACCCATGGATTGGTTTTTCTTGTGCTACTGCATCTATCATTTTGTTTTCTTGTACTACAAAAATGTCCTGCTTCTATTTCTCTCCATATTTGCTTATGAACAAGAAGGGTGCATGATAGCTGTTATCCACAATTACAGATACTAATTTTATGATACTTGCCAATCTGTGTGAAAAGAGTTCCAGAAAAAAAAGGTAAATCCTAAGAATGACACTACCACCAAATACCAATCATGATTTACCAATGTCGATACATATCACCAAACTTTCAATGATACACATCAATTTTCAGAATCACCAATATAATAAATGCCTGCTTATCAGGATTAGTCCAGTATCAATCAAAATATCGATTAGGATCATGCATATCAGGTGCATATGTCCATTTTTAAGAAGGGAGATGCCCATTTTGACCGATACACTTGAAATATTGGTTAAAACAGACAATACACCATCAAAACTTCTCTCTACCACAGGAAGTATCACTTTCTTTTGAATCCATTTGCTATTAAGGCTTCAGTAAAATGTTAGGAGCTACAATTCTCCCTTAATTTTCCTTCTCATTGGATTTTTGCAAAATCCATGGAAAAGCATAGTTTTGAAGGTTTCCCTCTTATTCAATGTTAGACCTTACCTGGCATAGCCAATGGGAGAAATGACTATCTGTAATCCATATAGTTACATATCATTTGAAGGTAGCTTCCATAATTAATCTGATTATTATTCAGAGAGTATATGGAGCAATACTAGATCTTCTTATTCTCCAAGTCATCACAATGGTCAGAATCACCAAGTCATCAAAGCCATCAAAATCACAAAAGCTACCCCTACAGCCATCAAGGAGAAGACATGGAAATTTATGACAAAATAGTGAAAAGAATTTTAGGGTATGAATGCACCATTCACGTGTGGGTTACCTTGAGACAACACTCACTCGATATTCAATATTATGAGCTGGTTATTGATTACCAAAGATACTATGCTACTACCATGCAATGGACTCACTTTGTGAAGTGGAGAGAAAATATGGAATGTGGTGAAATGTACAAGTACAACCAACTCATGAATATACAATGGTAAGAACTAGAAGGAAATGACAATGACTATAATCGCCCAAGGCACTCCTCATGGTATTGAATGATATTCTTCTAAGGTTAATAAGTCATATTTTATTTTTGTACATTTTATTATTTAAGTTTCTGTTTATTTACAAGTATATGGACATACAAATCATTGTATGTGACATTTTTCATATAACTGTCTAAAAACCAAATTGATTTTAAATAACTTGTTTTATCTTATCTTAGTCTTTAAAGTTGAAATTTAAGGTTTCCTTTGAAATTTGACATTTCTATGGCTGTCTCATCTTCACTGAAATTTCCATTAATACTTGATGTCTTTTTTTATCCATAAGACTGATACTTGATACAATACCACTACCATCTTGCCAATATTTAATAATGGCAAGGGTCCAGAAACACACATTTCAATGTTGAACATTAAGAACAATCCAATGAATACACATTATTGTGCATGCACATGTGAGAAGGTTTTCTTTTTCTGATTCAAACTTGCAATCCCTAATAGTAATAGAGAGGACTACCAAGGATCACCCTTAATGTGAGAAGAGTTTGAGTTCAAGGGAGAATAAGTATAATAGCATACACTGATAATGTTGAATAGTTCATCACCCCATACAATGAGATTATGGCATTCGTGGTGGTAGTGGTGGTGGTTGTAGTATACTAATAATATTTCAAGAAAAACCATATGAAATTCAATAACATTATACTGGGCGTTATATGATGTAACCAAGGAGTGAAAAGTAGTCAAATAATAAGAGATGATGATTGCTAAAAGATAAATATTTGATTATCATGAAATTGGAATTCGATTGTAATAATTTATGAGTCAAAAGTCAAAATAGTCCCTCTGCGCAATCAAGATAGTAAAATCATAATCACTATTAAAAAACAATCATAAAATCATTGCTTCCTCTTTCTGTGAATTGTAGGGAGTAGACAAATGCCTTCCTAATTTGGAATAAAGAATAAGGATTCAGTTGTTTCTTACCATGTGCTGGGTAGAAAGTCAAAATAGAATATGCACATAAACGATGTTAATCAAATTTTTTCCTTACTAAAAAACTCTAATGTAACATAAGAAAATGAGATCATACTTATAGATAGATATTTGAAACCCATAATAATATTAAATACTTCTGTATTTTAAGAAAGCATGAATGTTTCGTAAATATTGTTTCAGTAAATTTTGGAGGATAATGTTACTAGTTAGAGCAGTTGCAATGAGTTAGATACACTTTTGATGATAAAAGTGTTTTTGCCAGACTTTGAATTCAAGACCTTTTCCTTCAGAATGAAGTAGAGGACCAACTTGGTAGATGATATTCTTCTTCCCCCACTGGGTCTTGATTTGAAATTTCTTACTTCACTTGCTTCCATTACTACAGTGGACTTCAGGTGTCGAGTTGAGTTAGATACACTTTGAAAATAGCAAGGGAGTGATATTTTGTATACACTAGAAACAACATCTTCTCCTAATTCATGTTCATCCTATATTATCCTATTAACAACGATACTAAACACTAAGCAGGTCATTCATGAGGAGCAATTCAACTCGGTTAGTGACATTTGAAATGATCCGATAAGTGGGCTCGCAAAGTGGCATTTTAGTGAATTCATCGATATCGTTGGATAGTTTCCAGAAATGAAACAAATTAAAAAGATTCTCATCCCCTGATTTAGAGTATGTGACCCTGAATGAAATAAACAAATGGATAATTTCAACAAAATAAATAAATAAATGGGCAATATCGACAAAATACAGCACACTACAGCTTACGCCGTCGTCATATAGTCACGATAGAGACGAAAAAAAAAAGGGGGAAAGAACCTGCAATTGAACAATGAGCAACAAACAGAGCGAGGAGAAAGACACCTGTTAAGTCCGCGAGGAGGGCCCGGCACGGCCCTTGCGTGACGTTGTTCCCCACGTCGAGTATCCAGAACCCAAGGACAAACACCCCAATCGCCCTCGGACGACTTCCGGCCGCCGGATCACCTAACAACCCCCCGATGTCGGCAGAGTGCCCAACGAGCAACACAGATACCGCGATCGCAACGGCCCCGGCGACGATGTACGGCCTGCGCCGCCCGAATTTGCTAGTGCTCCGATCGCTCATGTGGCCGACTAGCGGCTGCACGACAAGCCCCGATAGAGGACCGCAGAGCCACACTAAGCTGGCAAAGGCATGGGGGATCCCGAGCTCCTGGACGTAGGGAGTAAGGAGAGAAAGCTGGAGCGCCCACCCGAACTGGACACCGCAGGCGACGGAAGCCACACGGAAGAGGCGACGGAGGCGGATCTTTGGGGGATGGAGGGCGGACCGGCCCATGCTGGTAGGAAATTCCCGTTTCCTATCCGGTGGAATGGGCATGTGGTGACCGTGGGTAGCGGAGGAGGGTGGCAGCGGTGGCCAAACCTCGAGATTTTGTTCGCAAGTGGCCCTGGAAAAGGCAGGGACACTTCTATGGTGGCATCCGTTCTCCAGTACCGCTTCTCCAGATTTAAAAACAGGAAATTATATGTTTCCCGTCCTGAAGGTGTGGGCGTCTAAGGTTTTTTTTTTTAGAAAAATAACAAAATATAATATACGAGATAATCAATCTATTATGTGTTGAATTTTTATTTTATTTTAAATTATATTCATCGTCGGTTTCTTATTTAAAGATGAATGGTTAAAATTTCATATAACCTGTTCGATTTTTTCCTTTTTTCGGAAAGGAAAAAGCGAGGGAGAAAACAAAATCTTAACGATCGCACCACGAATTATGGGCTGAATACGCCGGGTCTATTCAACAAGTCCAGATAAGTTAAATATTAAATAATCTTTCTAGATATCAATAATGCGTAAACATAAAATATATATATATATAATAAGCAAATGAAATGTATCTTACACAAATGCATTTATATTTGTCGTACATGAATTGAAGAACACAAGATTAATATTCACCGTCCACGATAAATGGCAGTAGTATTACCATCATGAAAAAAAAAATCAATGTTTTTATAATGATAATGATTTTTTCACGTCTAACAAGATTGAAATTCCCTTAAAATTTATTACAGACGATTAAAAAACGATAGAGTTTAATTCAGAAATTTACCACTGACAATGACCAACGTAAAATTTCATAACCCACGTGGAATCTTCTCCCGACGACGAATTATCGAACTAATAAAACGGAGCCGGTAACGATAAGAACGTACGTGCTCGTCCTGGTTCGGCGGCCTCGTTCCCAAGAGAAACGCTCGGCGCATCAATGAAGTCTAATAATTTAATTGAATAAAAATAACGATATTATTATGAAGGCCAATACAAAGTTGCGGTGGGTCCCCTTGAAAAAAAAAATTGCGGTGGGTCGACTATCGACAATGGTCTGTTCCACGTGCCGAGCGATGATTGGGAACCCGCATGCCTAAAACGGTGAAATGGGTGGACAGATTAGCTGGCGTGGAGGTGGACCTTGCGGGGTCCCAGCAGGTTGGACGTGGACCAGGGAAGTTTTTTTTGGAAGGTCAAATTGCACGATTGGCCCATTAATTTTTCCTATCGTTGTTTGTGCCACCGGATAATGTGAATGAGACGGTAAGACCGATTGTATCCAATGGCTGGCTTTCTTTCTGGCATTAAAATCAAGCATCTTACGTGTACATAACAATAATAATTTATCATTAATATATAACTCGTACTGGTGCCAGTCCGGAGGCACGAGAGATGGGCCCAGCCAAGTTGTGGTCGAGAGACGTAAACGGCAACGTGACTTATTCTATTTTCCTTGCGTGTGAGGAGGCGTACACCACCGCAAAATGAAGTGGGCATGGGTGGGGCTTCGAGAGGGACGGGATCAGGTCGGGCCGTCCACGAGATCCGAAGGGAATCCACGGAGAAACCGAAAGGCGTCTGCAATTTGGAAGAAGCGACCAATGCAGACGAAGGCGAAAGGTGGTGGTGGTTGCTTGAGATTGGAAACGCTGAAATGGATGGATGATGCCAGGCGACAGATTACATTTCTGTGGTTCATCACGCATATTACCTTCGGTTGGACGGTGTGTAAGATTCGACGGAATTCTTTTCCCATGGTAATATTATTTCTAATGTCATCTTTGATCACATTGATTAAAGTTAGTTACGCTTCGTTCGTATCGTAGCATAATCAAATCTCAAAATACACGAGTAAGTTTGTACCGTGGCGAAAACGCAACTCTCCGTCACTTAAATAATACTTTAGACATCGTTGGTTGTACATGCGAAAAAGAAAAAAATCAAATCAAATATCAAAATAATTGGACGCGTAATCCGTCCGTACCCCACCGCTCCCTCTCCACTCCATAAATCAAGGCTTTTTCCAACACCACGTGACCAAATAATTAACGACATTATTGAATACATGAATAATTGATTATGCTGAAGATGACAAATGACAGAGGTAGGTAAGGCTTCACCGTTTTTCGTACCTATCTCGGGCCTGCCCGCAGCTCGCTAATGTAAATATTGCTGGGGAATTAAAATGATTTAAAAAGGTTGCGGACACAAATGGTATGTGATAAGTATCTTTATTGATCACTCATCTTCCTCGTTCCATCTTTTTCGGGTGTGCGATTGAACAATTCATGTGGAAAAATTTCGTTGCTACATATTTGCCACCGAAACGACGACATCTAAAAAAGGATGTGGTTGGGAACTTAAATTATTGGATAACCCAAGACATCAACAGCACGAATCGCCGAGAAGCAAAAGTCGAGGCGGAAGACCGTGCGTAGACAGCAAACACAAGAAAAAATATTGCTAAGGAACCTTTTAGAACTTTCCAAAAGGCGGAATGTTTCGATTTTATCACATCTGCATACCTACTACCTATAAACAAATATTGACATTTTCAAAATTTACTTTCTCTGCTTTTTACAGAGTTGGTTAGTGTTGGGTTGTTATTGACTCACCTTTTCAATGCTAATTAACTGATCCGTCGATGCCTAATGGTATAATCTAATGGAACGAGCAGAATCACTTGAGAAGCCTTGATTATGCTTTCTGGGACAATATTCTAATCAGATGTCATGACCTCATCTTCTCATTCAAAGGTATGGATGGCTCTAGAGTAGAAGAAACGTAAAGCTACTCAATGCTTGATTCAACTAATACAGGTCAACAGCGCCGAGCTAAATCTAAGCCAACACGACCTTACATATTCTGATTGTGTTGACTGATATAACCTAATTTTCTAGCTTATACTAATCTAGGAAATTTTTTATAACTTGTGATCTACCAACCATTTTATTTTATTTTTTTGTAACATGTAATCCAACATTTAACATCAGTAAAGATATTTTAGATGACAAAAAAAAGTGAAATGTAAATATTTGAAAAAATTTAACGTACGTTAAATATTAAAAATTTGCTCATCATTATATTTAATAAGAATACAATAATAATAATTGAATGAATGATTTTACAACCAAATCAAGGTCCGTCTTCGTTCCATTTTTGGGCCAGCGGATCCCAATAGGATCCGGATATTATCATCATAAGTCGTCAAGTACTAACCCAACCCCAGGTTACCACTAGTCGGATCCCTCGTTCTCGTTTCCCGCTCAAAATGACCGCGCCCACCGCCGATGCCGAACCCTTCGACCGCCCCACCGCCGTCGGCACTCCGGCACTACCCGAGCAGAACATCCATCCTCCCTACGTCCTCTTCCACAACCTTACCGGCCACAAGCGTGCTGTTTCCTCCGTCAAGTTTTCCCCCGATGGGACGCTCGTGGCCTCCTCCTCCGCCGACAAGACCATCCGCCTCTGGTCCGTCTCCGACTTTACCCTCCGCGCGGAGCTATCGGGACACGACGAAGGGATCTCCGAAATATCCTTCTCCTCCGATTCTCGCTACCTCTGTTCCGCCTCCGATGATCGAACCGTCCGTATCTGGGACGTCGCCACCGAAACCCTAGTCAAAACGCTCTCCGGACATACCAACTACGCATTCTGCGCATGCTTCAACCCGCAATCCAACATGATCGCGTCGGGGTCGTTCGACGAGACTGTGCGGGTTTGGGACGTGAAGACGGGTAGATGCTTGCGGGTGCTCCCGGCGCATTCGGACCCGGTGACGGCGGTTGATTTTAACAGGGATGGGTCGCTTATTGTGTCCAGTAGTTACGATGGGTTGTGCAGGATTTGGGATGCGCTGACAGGGCATTGTATGAAGACGCTGATTGATGATGAGAATCCGCCCGTTTCGTTCGTCAAGTTCTCGCCGAACGGGAAGTTCGTGCTTTCCTCCACACTTGATAGCACATTGGTAATGATGTTCATAATACTCTTTTTATCCCTCTTGCTTGTTTGCCATTGACTGCGAATGACACTATGTGGTGTATGGATTTATGTCACAATTTGTCTCCTGGTTTCTTAATGATGTGACTAGTCTCAGTTTTTTTTAGTTGCCAGTGAAATGTATGGTTTCTTTTGTTAGTGTCAATGTTTTACCGAATTGGACCCGCCCATTGAATCATGTAAATCGGTTGTTAATATTTTGATTTAGATTAATGTTTCAATCCCTTACATGTACTAAATTGTTTAAAAAAATGAAAAAAAAAATCTACAAATCCTGTATTGAAAACTCTAATTCTTTATGACCATTTATGAACATATGAAACAATACTAATATTGCGTGATCTATTGAAAGGAAATTATATTAATTATTACTTAAAGTAATTCACTAATACACATGTATATTTAAAATTTATATGGAAAACAAGTTTGAATCATTTATTCACTTTCAAAAAAATGTTTGGATGGTTTATTGGTTAGTTGAACTACTTTGAGTGGCAGTTAAACTACTTTGAGCCAAAATCAGTGATCTTCTCATTGAACTTCTGGTTTGATCTTAAAAATCCTGGTTACCATTGAAGGATAACCAGACATAGGTTTAAAATCATGCACTTATGTTACAGACTTCCTTTTGCTGATCCGTATTCTGTAAAGGAACACTTGACCTTCTAGAGGATAGAAGAGGAAGCTATTGTTCTTTATCTGTTTATACTTATGATGATTTTTGAAATTGTAACAATGCCTTTATATCATCAAGCTATATTGGTAGTTGGATATTTTTGTGAATATTTGAAATAAAGTTGGCTTTAGGGGTGGGGTGAGTGGGTCCAACCCTGCAACGGGAAATGCATCACTGCATATTTCTTCATATACAGGTTTTTTGATGAACATAGACTGGTTTATCCAACAATTACCTGTATTGATTTGTTTCCTGATAAGCTTGATCTTGTTTTCTCACAGAAAGCTGATTTAAGATATTTTAATATCCGTATATCAAATCCAATTCTTCTCATTTCATACGTACTTTCACAAAATACGATGGATCAGTTCATCACGACTGAAAAATGGTTCTTTAATTAGTATTGACGCTTTGAAGTTGCATGTCGGGTTTGTGCTACATGCTCTGTCTGTCGTTTAATTATGAACTCTCTTACTTGGAAAATAAATTTCCGAGCCTTGCAGGCATGACAAATGCTTGGCCGTTTTTTCATTGTTATTTATTTTTTCTGCACTTTTAAGTGTTTAGTAAATGTTTTTGTTCATTCTTTGCAGAGATTATGGAATTTTTCCACTGGGAAATTCTCGAAGATCTACACTGGTCATCAAAATACAAAATTCTGCATTCCTGCGACATTTTCAATAACAAGTGGTAAATACGTTGTCAGTGGTTCAGAGGATAATTGCGTTTATTTATGGGACATTCAGAACAGGAGGATCGTCCAGAAATTGGAAGGCCACACGGACACCGTCATAGCCGTCTCTTGCCATCCCAAAGAAAATATGATTGCTTCCGGGGCACTTGGCAATGACAAGACAGTGAAGATATGGGTTCAGAAGGGCGAGGCTGCGATGGAAGAGTGATTGTTCGGTATGTGTTTGATTGGAGGATTTTTTTTTCCTCCATCCGGGGGATTGAATGGGTAAATCATGTAATCGTTTCTTGTGAAATTTGTAGGGAATCTTAATGGCACCTTCTTCTTTTTTTCGAAGTAGCTGCTGATTTGCGGTGGCTGACATTATTGTAGGTCTTCTCAACGGCACTCTCATCGGAGGTGATATGTAAGACATTGCATTGAGATATGCTGAAGAATTCAGTCGATGTCAGTTCTTTTCATTTTTTTTAACCGTTTGACTCTTCTGTCCCATTGTTTCTCTGGATCCTATGTTAGGTAGGGTAAATCCGATAAATCTTTGGAAGTCAAGATTGTGTATGATCAATTAATCCGTATGTTAGTAATTTTTGCTTATCTGTATAATTTTGCAAAATTTGCACATTTTTCTTGCCCATTTGCGATTCTTGACTGGAATTTGCTTATTTGCATCCGTCACTCGGCAGGGGAAGAATGTACAAGCCTGGGCAGTCTACTACATGGGGTGCTCATGAATTCTAGCATCCGCGGGCCATATGCATAAGAATGAATTTGATTAAGCGGTTTGGAGTAGTGCGATTCATTCCCGATGAACAAAGAGACCAAAATTAAGGATTAATAGGAAGTTACAGAAAAATGACCTGATCGAAATGTTTAAACACGTATCTCAAATCGAGGAATATGTGGAACACCGGTAGCTTAAAAAATTGTACCTTCTTCGGTGTAAAGCAAATCAAATGCTAAACGGGTCTAGGACCTCCATTTCATATACACAACAACGGTTTCGGTAAAAGATGGGTTGGGGGATTAAGATGTGCATTTACACAATAAAGTTCTTGATTTTTGCGTCGCTTAAAGATATTTTGGTGGAACCAATAATCTTAGAAAATGCAATCCTCCTCCACACACCACTTTTATTCATCCTAGTTACTCATATTTAAATAGCATTCTCGTCTCCAAAACCAATAACCTTATGCACGGTGTTTGTTTGTTTTTCCGACAATGATGCCGAATTTTTAAATACTTAATGTGTGGAAGTTACAATTAATTCTCTGGTTGGTGTTATTGGTTTGTAAAGAATCCTGTGTTGTTTTTAAATGTATTGTGGTCCAAATATAAACTTCCACGAGTCGATGATGTTTCTTTTCTAAATTCTGCCAATGATGGGTCACGCGATAAGTCACGTGAAACGAATATTTGCGCTCTGGACTTGTTGAAGCTTAGTGTCTGGGTGGTGTTTAAATAGATACACAGAGAATTTTTATCAATATAAAACCTTGTTTTAATAATAGAACATAGTTTAGAATCCAACCTCAGGTGCCAACAGTTTTTTTTACCTTAAAAAAAAAAAAAAAAAAACAAAGAAGTTGGTAGCAACCTTTCTATAACAGAAAAGAAAGAGAGAGAAAACCTTCTTCTAATGCTCAATGCTCTTCTGTCTACCTGCACGTGGTTGGCAAGTCCCAGCACACTCCTCCGGCCACTGAATTGTTACAAACGATTGGTTGGTGATGAAATGATCTTACGTTCACGAAATGTAAAATAAAATATGGATGCTCCAGAACTCGGAAACGGAGGCAAGAGAGCCGATGATGGTGTCGTTGCTTCGGGGCACGGAAATCTGAACTCGGCACTGCTGCCACCCCCAACATGTGAGTGAGGATTAGGGCAGACAGGCATGCGGATGGCCGGACGTCGAGGCGTGTTCTGTTTCTTCTCAGAAGCTCGTACTCCGTCGATCATCCTCTACTTCCGCTGGTGCTTGCCTGGTCTCCTGCGTCACATGGAGCTATATATATATATAGCTTTGTGTGTGAATCTGTCACTGTTTGGGCTGAGTTGAGCTGCTGTCCAAACTCAGGAACACCCAACATGATCAAATGATGATGTTTTGATGCATCATGTTGGAGATTAGAAAAAATAAACAAGTGATTAAAACTGGAAAGATGCAGTCACTATTATGTGGTGCCGAAGTATATATGTTGTGGTCTGGTGGGTGCATGGGGGAAGTATTGGAATCCGGTAAAGAGAGGAGAAGTTTCAAAAGGCAGGAGACAAGCGGTTTTCGCCATCCGAAGATGTTCAAAGCAGCGCAAGTTTCCATGCGTCCTGAATTAATTAACTTAGCCGGATTATTTTCTTTCATATCTTTTAGTCACGGTTTTTCTGATTTCAGGAAGGAAAAAAGTACAAGGGCTGAGCGACCAAGAGCAAAGCCATTCTTTTCCCTCTGTTAGAGGTGCAAATGGATCAAGATTGATGACTAAAATTTGAACAATAACGAAACAAATTTGAATGACTGAAATTGAAATATTTTTAGATAGATATCAATTTCAATTTCAGAATGTGAACTGCATTCACAGAAATCATATCTGTACAATTTCTACCGTCAAAACAAAACATATTGAAATAAAATTTAAGAATTTAAAGTATCCATTTATGGCGGTAACTTCGAGCCCACCCACCCGACACAAACCAAGAATGATCCATATCCGAACGACCAAGGAGGGGTGGGGTGGGGGGGGGGGGAAGGGAAATAAATCTCACGCCTCCCACCGAACCGGGGCAAGCGAAGAAGAGCCCTCGTGCTCGGACCACGACAAACAAATACCATACTCCTCTTCCTCGCTCTCTTCCTTGCACTCCACTCTCTTCTTCTTCCGAAGAACACCACGAAGATGAAAACAAATCACCACCACCACCGCCTCCTCCTCCTCCCCCTCTTCCTCGTCTCCTTCTTCCTCCTCCATCCATCCTCCACCGCAAGAACTCCTCTTGTGCCCGAGCCGGTGGCGTTGCTCTCCCTGAAATTCTCCTTCTCTGACCCCTCCGGCTCCCTCTCCAGCTGGAATGCCACCACGGATCACTGTCTCTGGTCGGGCGTCACCTGCGGATCCCGTCGCCGCTCCGTCGTCTCCCTCGACCTCACCAACTTCAACCTCTCCGGTGTCCTCTCCCCCAACGTCGGCAACCTCTTGTTCCTCCTCAACCTCTCCACCGCAGCCAACCAGCTCTCCGGCCCTATTCCCCCTGAGATCTCCCGCATTACCAATCTCAGGTCGCTGAATCTCTCCAACAACATTTTCAATGGCAGTTTTCCCACCGCCCTCGCCAAGCTCAAGAATCTCGAGGTGCTGGACCTCTACAACAACAATCTCACCGGGGTTCTACCCGTCGAGGTGTCGGAAATGCCCTTCCTCCGACATCTACATCTTGGAGGCAACTTCTTCTCCGGTGTGATCCCACCGGAGTATGGGAACTGGGAATACCTGGAGTATCTCGCCGTATCTGGTAACGAGCTCGGGGGACCGATTCCTCCAGAGATAGGGAATCTCTCCCGGTTGCACGAGTTGTATGTTGGATACTATAATGGCTTCGACGGTGGCATTCCACCGGAGCTGGGGAAGCTGAAGGTTCTCTCCCGTCTGGACATGGCAAGCTGCGGCCTAACCGGCGAGATTCCCCCGGAGATGGGCAATCTAGAGAAGCTCGACACATTGTTCCTCCAGGTGAACGGGCTCTCCGGTGGACTCACACCCGAGCTGGGGAAGCTGACAAGCCTCAAGTCGATGGACCTCTCGAACAACGCCCTCACTGGTGAGATCCCAGAGACCTTCGCTGATCTGAAGAACCTCACCCTCCTGAACCTGTTCCGGAACAAACTCCACGGAAACATTCCGGGCTTCATCGGCGACTTGCCGGAGCTGGAGGTTCTACAGCTCTGGGAGAACAACTTCACGGGAGTGATCCCCAGACAACTAGGGAAGAATGAGAACCTCCAGTTGTTGGACCTGTCGACGAACAAGCTCACGGGCTCTCTACCAGAAGATCTCTGCTACGGTAACAAGCTCCACACGCTCATAGCCCTCGGAAACTTCCTGTTCGGGCCAATCCCTGACAAGCTCGGTGGGTGCAAGTCGTTGAGCAGGATCAGGATGGGGGAGAACTACCTAAATGGGTCTATTCCGGTTGGATTGTTTAGTCTACCCAATCTTACCCAGGTGGAGTTCCAGGACAATCTTCTCACAGGGGCTTTCCCCGATGAGCCGAACTCCGCCGTCGTCTCGCCGGACCTCGGCCAGATAAGTTTGTCGAACAACCGTCTCTCCGGGCCGCTTCCGGCTTCGATCGGTAATTTCTCTGGACTCCAAAAGCTTCTGCTTAACCAGAACATGTTCTCAGGGAGATTGCCTGCCGACGTCGGTAAGCTGCAGCAACTTTCGAAGATGGATTTAAGTGGGAATGGATTCTCCGGTGATATACCACCAGAGATCAGCAAGTGCAAGCTTCTGACGTTCGTTGATCTCAGCCGGAACAACCTCTCGGGCGTCATCCCGCCGGAGATCACTGGGATGAGGATCTTGAACTATCTCAACCTGTCGACGAACCACCTCTCAGGTAGCATCCCGACGTCTTTGTCGACGATGCAGAGCTTGACTTCAGTGGATTTCTCGTTCAACAACCTCTCCGGACTGGTCCCTGGGAGCGGCCAGTTCAGCTACTTCAACTCCACTTCCTTCGTCGGCAATCCAGGGCTCTGCGGCCCTTATCTTGGACCTTGCCCCGCCAGGGTAGGTAATGGCACGAATGCTGCTCGCGCGAAGAGTCCGCTCTCGTCCTCGTTCAAGCTACTCCTTGTCGTTGGACTGCTTGTCTGCTCCATAGCCTTCGCCATCGTGGCAATCGTGAAAGCCCGCTCTCTGAAGAAATCGAGCGCGTCCCGATCATGGAAGCTGACAGCTTTCCAACGCCTTGACTTCACCACCGACGACGTTCTCGATTGCCTCAAGGAAGAAAACATCATCGGCAAAGGAGGAGCCGGAATAGTGTACAAGGGTGTAATGCCCAATGGCGAACAAGTTGCCGTGAAGAGGCTTCCTGCCATGAGCATGGGATCCTCCCATGACCACGGTTTCTCTGCCGAGATACAGACCCTGGGTAGAATCCGTCACCGGCACATCGTGAGATTGCTGGGCTTCTGCTCCAATCACGAAACCAATCTTCTTGTGTACGAGTTCATGCTCAACGGAAGCCTCGGGGAGGTCCTTCACGGGAAGAAGGGCGGTCATCTCGACTGGGACACCAGGTTCAAGATCGCAGTGGAGGCAGCGAAAGGCCTCTGCTATCTTCACCACGACTGCTCACCTTTGATACTCCACCGTGACGTCAAGTCCAACAATATCCTGCTCGACTCCAACTACGAAGCCCACGTCGCCGATTTCGGCCTGGCCAAGTTCTTGCAGGACTCCGGTACCTCCGAATGCATGTCCGCCATTGCCGGCTCCTACGGCTATATCGCTCCAGGTAAAAAACCCACCAATCCACCGGCTCCCACTCATCGAAATCGATTCAATTTTCGTGATTCTAATGATCGAACATTGAACAGAGTACGCCTACACCTTGAAAGTCGACGAGAAGAGCGACGTCTACAGCTTCGGGGTGGTGCTCCTAGAGCTGGTGAGCGGGAGGAAACCGGTGGGGGAGTTCGGTGACGGGGTCGACATCGTCCAGTGGGTGAGGAAGACGACGGACTCGAACAAGGATGGGGTGCTCAGGATCCTCGACCCGAGACTTCCCGCCGCCCCAATCCACGAGGTCATGCACGTGTTCTACGTCGCCATGTTGTGCGTGGAGGAGCAGAGCATCGAACGCCCCACCATGCGTGAGGTCGTCCAGATCCTCGTCGACGTCCCCAAGCCGTCGGAGAAACTGCCGCCGGTGGAGATCACCGGCGACACGTCTCCACCTTCCACCACCACCAAGGAACCACAAAAAGACGCACCGCACTCTCCCACTCCCGACCTCCTAAGCATCTGATATCATCACCGTTCACCGCAATTCCTGGTTTCCTGTGCCTGAAAGTTCCATTCCCGGCGTCTCCACTTCCCTTTCTTCGGCAAGGGATCGGAACCTGTACAGCTCTAATTTTTCCTCTCTTTTTTTCAGTTTTTTGTTCTTGGCCTTCCGTTTCTTCCTCCTCGATGGATTCTAAAACGAATCAAACGAGTCATTTTCTTGAACTGGTCGCAATATTTCCTCGAGATTATTTTAAAGTTTAAAATAATTAATCCATACTTCGTACGCTCTCCTCGGAACCCGAACGAACGACGAGTTAAACTTCACTGAATTGAACGCCAAAACGTATTAATGTGGACGACCGAGTACTGTTCACCGGATTGCGCAGGAGAGCGTTAAATTAATGACTCTTCGGGTCATCTCGACTGCACTTGTTTCTATCGTCCACTTGGACTTGGTACAGACCGCTTTCTCGTGTCGTCTTCTGGGCTTTTATCACACGATGATTCCCATGCCGTCCGCCACGAGGTTACTACGCCCATCGTGGGAGAGGAATCCGCCGGCTGATTCGATTCGATCGGACGTGGCAGAACCCTTGATTCGTCGCCGGAGGCGGGTGCAGATGTGACCGGAACCTGGAGTCTGGACCGGCGACTTAAACACCTACATATTTATCAATCCACATGGCCTGCTGGGTGCCTGTTCGACCTACGGTCCCTGTACATTTTCTTGGTGGAGTCGGACACGGTCGCCGGAAACATCAGGGTTGCCTCGTCGACCCATCGTCTGGCATTAAAACGTATACAGGACGGGCCGGCTATTTCGCCCCTTTATCGGCGGCACCTGGTTTAGTGGGCTCTATCCACCCCAATCGATGCGAATCTTATAAAAATCTAAACCTATCTATATGACCATATGTCTATATATCTTGCTATGATATTATTAATTATTGATGCTCCGGCGACGTGACCACAGCAGGGAATATATGATGCCCCTGCGAAGATGCGCTACCACGGCCTATTTCTCTTGTTCTATCCATCGTCACCAAGGAAAACTACTGAACTGACAGTAGTGGTGGTAATATTACTTTACTTTTCTCTGTGACTCTTCTAGTCTGGCATGGTGGTATTGGGTGGGTAAGTAAGAAACATCGATCTCATCATCTTCTACTCCTCCTGTTCTTCTTCTTCTACCACCTTAATCCATTCTCCTTTGTACCCTTGAGTAGTCCTTGAGCAAGTAAGTGACATACTTTTCGAGGTCGGCCGATCCAATTAAAGTAAAAAACAAAAAAAGCTCGTCCCACCGCAGTTGAGGCACAGGAATCTTGTGAGGATCACACAGCCCCTGCGACGTCATCTTTGCCCCTTATCTTACGGCTACTGCTCCATGGACCACACAAGACTGCTCATACCGAAACCCGCAGAAGCCTTTAATGATCAACCACGATCGTCCATCACCGATCGATCCGACCACCACCACCACCATCATGCCAATGTTTGAATGTTGACGACGATCGAGTTGGAACAAAACCTCTCTCTCTCTCTCTCTCTCTCCTCCATCACCAGAACGAAGCTCGGGTGGTAAATGCATTATTGAAGCGTGGCAGTGGAATTTTGGACGGACGTATCACGTCTGTGTGGATGGCGTCACTTTTATTTTATTTTATTTTTCATAACGGTGGTTTTCGTTCGTATCTAATTATAAGGCTTAAATTTCACCCGCTGGTCGCGTCTGTAAATCGATCTGTATGTACCGCACCTCTCGATACATCAACCTCGTTAATTTGCTCTTTTCCTCGTGTCAGCTAATGACGTTGGAGTCCGTGTGCGAGCAAAGAAACACCCATGGACGTACGTCCTGTACGAAAGATTCCTTCGGACGAAGACTACGCAACGCCCATGACATCGTCATTCCTTTTTTACGCTCAGATGGTCTTCGTTTTTTTCGCTCATTCAAATCAAACTTTTTTTATTCGAAAGAAAATAAACTTTATATTTATATATATATGTATGTATATAAACACTACTAATCATTCTCTCAATCATGGAAGAGAGATCATAGATCCAATTCCAAGTAAACACACAACTATTACAAAAAAAAAAAAAAAAACTACGTACGTTATCTATTTTTAGTCTTCTCCATAACTTATTTATTATTATCATCCATTCGTAACGTGGGCAGGACACAATCTTCGCACTTTGATGATTCTTTGACGTCCTGGATTTGATGCCCGTCAACTTCACGAAAATTATAAAGCCATGCGTCCCTTTTGTATTCTTATCCGTGTCCTTTCCCAAGATGCACGCACAAGGACCATGGCTGGTGGACTCCTTTTTCCCTGCCATGCTTCCACATGCCATTGGTTTTTATATATATATATATATATATATATATAAACACACACAAATGCATATGTATTGATAACATTTTTTACAGTTTTAAATTAATTAATTTTTTCATTTATTTAAAAATCTTAGAAGATCAGGGGAAGAACAATCACCTTATCGACCATCCACATTCATTGAATTTTTCCTTCAAATCTTCTACAACCTGAGGGAGATTTTATTATTTTTATTGCAAGCTGCCGCTGCTTCACTCTTGACAGAAAATCCGAGCTCAGCAATCATCATGTGTATACGATATATAAGGAGAATCCTTCTCTTCCCGGGTCACACGAGATAAACAAGAGATCGCACATCTGTGACAGAGCAAAACAAAACTTTCACAAGGAGACTCGTCGAAATGACCCCCGCACTCAAGAGGAAAGCAACAAGGGGAAAGGGAGAGAGCGATTAAAGCAACTACTGACATGCAAAGGCCCTTCTTTTGATCCCAGTCAATCTGGTGGTATCAGTAGCAGTCGATGTCTTTATGAAAAATTAAATTCAAATGTGCACATAATCGGAAAGCTGTAAGTAGATAATGGATAAATCAAAACCTAAACAACAACGCTATCATTATAAAAAAGAAAGAAAAGTAAAGCTATGAACAGGAGGAACGAAATCACGCACTTGCATGCACGTTTGTTTCACTGTTGTTTTTAACAGTTTCCTGTACATTTTCGATTCTCTTCCCTGGGTATGGTTTGTTTTGTTCTGATGTACTGGTCGTTGAAGTTCTCATAGTTTGGACTTGATTTTACCAAAGATGATGAGAACGTGAACTCACAACCATTTATGCGTTGGAGAGATCGTAACTCCATTGAGAAATCTGATCATGACATCTTAGGAATAATGGAGGATGAAATTCCCTCAGGCGTGTACTCCTGCAAGACAATGACGTGTTCTGCAAGCACCAAAGAACGTGAATCATATCGGGATTTGAAATCTTAAGCTACGGTGATTATTTATTGTCATGATTTCTCTTCCTGCTTTTCCTCAACCAACCTTCTTTTTCTATACTTGCCACGAAGTGACATATATCACAACCAAAATTTACCTAATCCAGAGCTTTTTTGGTTAACCGGATTCTTCTCAGTGAAATAAACGATGGGTACCATACAAAAGAAATGGTGGGAACATATATGTATCGACAAGTTAACAATATAAAGTTCATTAAAAAAAATAAAGTTCCAACCGACCCACTACCTAAAGATAGTGCTACACGGAATATAATCACCAATACGATATGCAGCATAAGGTGGCATGCATCTGCAACGACCGAGGCTGTCATCACAGCTCACATGTGGTCCAGAACTTCTTTCTTGCCTTACTCAAAATCCTCATAGAATGGTGCAAGTCTTACGTCTTTTGATGAATTCATACCTGTCTATGTCTACCCGGGATTTGAAGATTTCTTTGACCGGTCATTTGAATGTGAGTAAATCAAGTAGATAGATATCATGACGCCTCCTGACGTTGGTGGAGCCCAAGGATTGCAATGATGGTTCTTAGCTTGACTTTGTTGGGCCTCTGGCATGACACCCATAAAACATCAGTTCTTGTGGTTCATAGCAGTATCAATGCTCAGAGGATTTAGAACATAAATTGTTAAATAAAATTTTTGGCACTGTTTCATGCAATTTCTCTATTCCTTGTTTGGCACTTGTTAGCACTAGCAAGTGCCATAATAATTGAAAACTTTTTCTCCTGCAAAGAACAACTGGATATATAATATACATATTTGGCACTAGACAGCCAGACCACATTCGCCTCACCTTCACTTCTATGTCTTTCTAATGAAAGATAATCCCTTATGAATGCTTCCCGCCAAATCCTTTTCGGCTCTCTGCAGACCAACCCTGTAGAACTCAAAAGCAATAAGGAGTGGGTACAATATGAAAATCATTAGAAAAATTTCCTCAAGAAAGAACGACGAAACTAAACTCAATTGGGGTACTACCTATTTCTTATGGGACGGAATTCAGGCTAAAAAATGATGTGAATTTAATGAAGTATTGACCATCAGTTGTCATAGAATGAAGGCTAAAGGATGACGTTCACTTATTGAGTTACCATCCATTGGTTGTTTGATAAAATGCAGACTCTGTACTCTAGTACATAACCGAGATTTGCTATACATGTAACCATTCTCGTCAACTAGCAACATATAAAAATTCAGTTTTTATTTGATAGAAGAAAAATGTAGGCATGATAATACCGTTGAATACAGTTTATAATTGTTCTATAATGACTTGATTTTCAGCCTCCAAGTTCAGGTTTTTTTTTCCTTTTTTTTGCAGAACATCTTTTTGTTTTTGAACGAGATCTCCCCAACTGCGACTTGAGATTTCTCTTTTGAAAAATTCTTCAAGAAGTAACTCCCCACGTTAATTTCTCCAGTGACGATCAGAACAAAAAGAACAAATGAATGCCGCTGAATGAAGTTACAAAGGTTTAGGGATTAAGATATGTAGATCACTCACACTCATTTAGCAGCCCAACGTGGAAGATCTTTTCAACTCCACCACGGCCCAATCATACCTTTGATGCGAAAAAGGGATGTTCTGTTACACTGTGGATGAAGAATGAGATAGGGATGCAAAACAGATTTTGATTTTTTTTCATGAATATAGATATACAATATAGATCCAAATATGGATATTGATTTCTAGAATTTTCCAGATTTGAATATAAATATGGATATTATTAATATTTCTGAAAATGAATATAGATATTTGATTTTCTTATTCTCATGTCATTTCTAAAAAGATGTAGTTTGTGTGATCTAAATCTTTGACCTCTCTAACCTAAAGAAAGTATCAATCACTGTACAAAGAAAGCAACAACACATTTATGTTAAAAATTATATAAAAAATATTTATTATGTTATCATCATATATGAAATTTATTATAATTACATCCAAAAAAATACACAATTATATGAAACATATATTATAATATGATATTATTTGTTAACAATTTTTTATTTGTATAATCACATTTCTTGTTAAATTTGGTTCATACTCTCTTTTTCATACAAAATGCTAAAACAATCATATACTAGCATGTATTTATTATATAAGTACTCAAAATTTGAAAAAAATATATAACCTTAATATTTGTTCATTCTAAATCATTCTTGATTTAGATTATTCATATTCATATGTATCATATTTGATTTTGACAAATATTTTGAAATTATATGCATTCAAAATTTACCAAATCTGATTTTAATTGTCTATATCCATATGCATGCTTGTATTCCAAATTGAAAACAAATATGATAAATTCCAATTATATCTGATCCGCTTGCCCCCCTAAATTGTGAGAACATACACCAATCAGAGATCATAAAAGCAGATTCTATCTGGCAATACCTTTGAATCGCAAAAGCACATCCACCAATGCTTGCATCACCTCACAATCCATGCATGCAAGCACCCGCAAATTTAGCAGCAGTAAATGGCTGCATGCCACATTTTTTTGATAATGGTACATCACATCATTTCAATATCTATAACTTACAAAAGAAATTTCCTGTTAGCTAAATAGAAATAACGCATAATTTAAAAGCTAACCATCGAGAGTGTTGCAGAGCCAGCACCAGCTTTTGCACAATGAAGGTATTTGTTAGTACTGAGGGCTTGAAGAAAACCCAAACAAACATAAAAGTGAAAATAGAGTCACTATTTCTAGATCAATCAAGTAAAAGCATACATGTACCATGTATCTAGAACGAAAAGAGGCAAGAAATGTTCAATAAAGTGACTTCAAAAGCTCTATGAAAGTATCAATGAAGATAATTAGAAAGAGATCAATATGGACAACATACAGAATTCAGTGTGGACATTACCTAAAAAGCAAAATTTTTATTTAGTAAAGACCAGTATGCAAGGTAAATTTGGTTACACTGAATGAGACAAACAAGAAAGAATGCAATCTACAGAATCAATAATTTCAAGTATGTTTTAAAACATCGCACATCATTTTTATTTTCTGAACAAGGCAGCATTTGAAAACCATTGAGGGCATGATGCAATATCTCAAACCCGTGATAGGGATCATGAGAATCTTGCTTTCAAAATTTCATGATGTAAAGAATTGCTTGTGAAGAAAACTGATATGGCACATAAATTGATATGGCATATAAATCATTGGTATGGCCATACTAATGATGTTCTGAAGGTTAAATGCACGTACAAAATCAATATGATGTTTACAAATCAATGTTTAAAAAAATCCTACCGTAATATTGCAAAAAGAATATTAAGAATGATAATCAATAGAATTGTATAAAGGGACTTTATAATGTGGTGATGTTATTGTTTCAACTCAACAACTTCAGTTCATTTTGAATGTGATCTGTGAGGTAATTTATCTCATCAGGTGTGAAAGAACAGGGAGGCTTAGCCTTCACAAGTAGACCAATTATAGGTTAGTCATTTTATTAAAAAAACACAAAGAATCACATGCACTATGATGGTAATAATACTACAATCCTGGATAAAAGTGGTAAAATTATTATCCCAGCATGACCACCAACAACAGGGCATGAACATCCCTAGGGTCTATACCTGGCACTTTTGCCTGCAGAGCCAAACGGTATTTCATCTTCAGCTTATGGCAATGATTGTTAATGGGAAATTCCTTTTACACAGGAAACTCAAACAATTACTACCTATATATGGTTCTAACATTTCAATGATGAAAGTACCTTTTGATGAAACTTGAAGCAACTTTTAGGTTTAAAGTACCGTTTGGTCAAATATCATTATATTTTTTGTATATTATATTATATTATATGTATAGTACATATTATATCAATTATTATATTACATATAGTATATGTGTATTTTATTATATTATTAAATATTATGTTCTTACTATTAAAAATGATACTTCTGTAGTTGAAGGACAAACGATATTTGAAAAAGTTGTGGGTCTAGATGGATCAAACAAGACTATTTCTACCATCCTGATAAGCTAATATTTTAAACTAACTCAAAAAACTAGCCTTTTACACCTCTTTAATAAATAATTCCAATCGATCCATAGTTATTGCGACAAAGTCATTGAGCTTTAAATGTTTTATTGCATTTAAGGAAAATGGGTAAAAAGGCATTTCACAGGGAAGAGGCCAACACGAATGGACCATTTGATTGGTGCTCAAGTAAATTACAGAATTTACTTCAAAAAATGTAACACTAAATATTATTTATAATCAGTGACAGAAAAGTGACTACATATAAACAAGCATGTTAGTAACTAGAACTAGTTTTCTTTATGGAAAATATAAAATATAAACGGTTCTCTAGAACTAGCTTTCAAACAAATATCATGTAGAAAATCAAAACAAAATATGACAACCTTCACACAAACGTATTTGCCTAAATTATCAACAGAATACTCTAATCAGATTTTAAGGGTATACAGAACAACATAAGTTGTCAATTCAGGATATTAAACATGTCATTTAAAAGTAATTTAAGTTGTTTGAGCATAGATTATCGAGAAAAAGTATATAAGATGCTTCTGCTTAATCATATGTCAAAAAGAAATATCTCAGTTATAATTTGCATTTGATAATTTAAGGAAACTTACCACAGCACTAGTATCCATGTGACTAATATCGGCTGTTACACCAGGGGTGTTGACAACATCATACAGATGGAGGACAGAGACCAGCGGATTCATCTTAATCAATATCGCAAAGGGCTGTCCTATTCCCCCGGCAGCACACAGTATTGCAACTTTGAAGCCGGAAGCTCCTCCTTTGTCTCGCTACAAATGGAACGCTCCAGCGAGAAACCATCCTTGCGGTTCCCAGCAATGTATGCAGACTCCCGTAATCAGCAGTTTCATTACTGGCGGTCCTCCAGCAATGCCTAACAAAACAGATGGCGGTCCTCCATCCAAAGCTGTAATTGGACATCAAACCTCGGTTTTTGCCAAGCACGATACTCTCAAATCACAATACAGAATGATCAAATCCACAACAAACAAAACCTGTGAGGATTCGATGGCAGGAGATGTGCAGAAATCCCCTCTAGTCGCTGTGAAGCCTCCATCGCGGCTCTCTGGTCTCCGACCTCTCGCACAGCAGCAGTGGTAGTTGGAAGCCGAACACCAATCCAGAACAAAACTGGAACAAACACCAGCCCCGCCTCGAAATCCGAACCTAACGAGAATACAACAAGACAACCGAAAATATATTAATAACGAAAACGAACCCTTTTTTATATAACGAAAACATAAACCGCTAGCGGTTAGATTACGACGATTCGGTGAGCATGAATCCAATCTCTTTGGTCATAGATCATGGCAATTGGCAAGGTTAGATAATCAATTCTCTTGTCCCTCTTAATTATTTCCACATTATGATTTATCAGATGACCAAAATATTAAAAAAGTATTTTTTTTTTTCACGAAATTCGTCTTAAACCCTTTGATACTAAAATTGATCAGCGGTAACATTACGTCGAGATTCTTATTTCCAAGACTGTATTTTTGTTCAGATTTTTTTTTGGATTTAGTGATATTTTCGGAGCCTCGTATATAGTTTTGTTGGTTTTGTAATTTTCATGTATTAGTAGTTCAACTTCAAGTTCTATGTGGACCAGTTTAAGAAGCAAGACATACACTAATATAGAAATGGATTTTTTCACTAATAATTAATTGATTTTGAGTTAGATATTTATATTTTAACATGTTATAAAAACAAAAAGATTGTAATAAGTTTATATACATCTATCTAATAAAAAAACTTATGACATTCTACATGTTATTATTCATACTAGTGTATGTCTTATTTTCTAAACTAGTTCAAGTTGGAGTATTTTAATGTTTTCTTTTACTCGTGATCTTTTTAAACATGTAAATAAAATATCTTCTTTTAAAGGAATAAAAATTGATGTCATATTCTTTCTTTTTTCGAAAGTTCATGTTTTGCTTTCAAGCCCACCCTTAAACTACCCTTTTAAACGACCATGAGAAACAATTCATTTACCATGTCACCAAACCAATAATAATAATAATAATAATGATACCCTAAGGAAATCGACTGCAGATAACGATGAAGCTAGCGTTGATGGTAGCGCAGCCATGCAGAAACCAAAGAATTAAGCATAAATATAATTCTGCAGTGTACTTTTACACATCAGCGCACAGATATAATTCCCTTGCATGCGTTTGAGATGCCACGGTACTAATTATTTTACACCGACGAATTGTATAAACGTCACATGCACCTTCCTAGATAAAGCCCTTGATTTTGGTAAGAACTTAGATCTATACACGTGTTCCAGTGCTATTCAGAAAAGCCCATTGCCCGTGTCGTCAAATCCCATGCGCATCAATTCCCGTGTAGCAATCTGTGCTATGGTAAAATATTGAAGCAATGGTACGACGATTACTACGTTGCAGCTCTGATTAAAGTGAAGCTCGTGCCATCTCAACATCGTTGCCATGTCCATTGATAAAGAAGTCTGTGCAGTTCTTTCGACAGCCACGACTGAAGGGATTTCGATATTTTCCGTCCGGACCTCTAAGATAAGCATATCTGGATGCATTCACCATCTCATTTGTCATAATGTTCTGTGCTATCTGTACGCAAACTTAGGTTGTGATTATACAGGCAAATGAAATTGATGCAACAGAATGCAAACATAAGTTCAACGCTCCGGTGAACTAGTTAAAATAAATCTAACAGGTGTCAGGTTTATGATTCCATCGCTACCATTACAGTAGTGTGAACCAAGAATTGTCAAAAAAAGCTTACAAGCTGAGGATGTCGGACCTTTTCAGTTACAATCTCAACCGCAACTTACACATAGACGGTCCAGATTAACTGGACCGTTGAATGTAAACGTTGTGGTTGGGATTGTTCAACAAATGGTAAGTTCTAGTTTTTATAGAAACAATTTTGTAGTTGTTATAAATATCGAAATTAATATTTTATAATAGGAAAATAAAATAAAATTATACAAATATCCGTTACCGTTCACCCAAGATTTCTGTAAAAAGAATGATGCAACATTTTTGAAAAAACCACGGTTTCTAAGAAGAACTTAACTGAGTAGGACGCGGGGAATGTCAGCCAAAAGGTTTTAAAGGGAAAAACATAATGAGATGAGAATAAAAACACTCAATTTCTCTAATTTTGAGATGATGGTATACCTGTGCAGTTTGTGCTATGGTCAAAGTAGAGGTTCCAATAAGTAGAAAAATGTCCACGACTAAAAACACAAAAGCCCCAGGATTTTCTGTTACCACATGATGAAACCATGATTTGGAAAGTGGAGGTTCTAGAAATGCCATCTGTAGTCCTGTTGTAAATTTAAGGTTCACGTGATAAACAAGTCAGACTTATGCATAAAAAGACAAAGATAACAGCTTGCCTGTTTGCTCAACATACTTTCAAATGTAATCACCGCAGCCATGAGTAATGGCAACGTTCCCATGAGGATCATAACAAAAAAGTCTCTTTTATTCCCCTACAGATCGAGAAATAACACAATGTGTTAGTAAAATTGGATACCCGACAATTATGAGAAGGAGCAAGTAATATCACCCTAAATACCAGACAAATTCACCTGGAAAACAGGAAAATAGCAAGTGGCAAACACGGAATATAGCAAGTCATATCATGTTAAAGACCAGATAAATTCACCACTAACTGTACACCTTTTTATATGTCAAGTACAAGCAAAGCATTAGTGAAACGATAACAAACTAAACTCTCTTGAGTAAACTTTTTCAAAGACCAAAGTCCATAATTGCTGTACTGGACAACATACTAAATTGAAAAGAGAGGTTTCTTGTGTCAGGACATCACCTTTCCTACACAATTAGATATCCATGGACAATGGTGATCAAATAACTCCACACATCGGTTGCAAGTTGTGCAATGTTTAGAGCGTATAGGCCTGATTATCTGGAAGTGTCACAAAGCATGTATTATTAAATCATATGTAGATCTTAAGTTTCAAATATGATGCAGAGACCCTTGAACATCTTTTCTGACCATAATAATACTTACTGATTGCTGGCACTGTCACAACAACCAACAAATACTAAAAACCATAAAGAAATGAAAATGGACCTTGCAGGTGGAGCAGAGCTGAGACCAATTTCCAGTCCAAGTAGATGAATTATCAAGGTCAATGTCCAGCAAAGCATCCTATAAAATAATGACCGTGAGTGAAATACAGTATCAAGAAACATACAGATTACCTTTTGCTTGCATTCAAGGCTTTTATTTATTTCAGAATCTAGATATTGCACTAGGGTGCACTATGCAAAGAAATATGATACAGTCTTCAGTGCACTATGCAAAGAAATATGATACAGTCTTCAGTCAGAAGATATTACACCTACATCAGTTTGTCTTGACAAATGCCTGGTTCGTGACTTGATATAACCTGGGTCCTTGCTGCAACAAATGATTTAAATGAAACACAACGGGTTTAGACATCTCCAGAATCCCATTATATCTTAGAAATACATATTTTTCTCTCCCTTTAGTTAGAATCAGCTAAATTAGAAAGTTAAGATGCAAATCCATAATAAGCAAGGCATGTACGATTAATTATTACTGATGCGATGCATTTCTAATCATTTTTTGACAATTCATACAAAACACACAGAACATAGCTTGTAACAAATGCATGAAAAGTGGCAAAGTACCATATCTTAAATAAATGTACACAAATACAAGTTTCATTAGGCTCTTTTCTATAAACACGTATGTCTCAACAAGTGAGTATATGCAACAGATAAATGTTGTAGGCAATGTAGAGATATTTACCTTAAAAATCAATGGCATAACGAATTATTAATATGAAACTGAAAAAAAAATATATGACACAATTTTTATCCATTAACGTATACAAAGCTTTTAACTTCAAACCTTAATTCATGTAACCTAATGCTAGCCGCAAATATCCAGAACCACATATTGAAATAACTAGGATGTTTATCGCTCAGGATCCAAAAGGTTGAAATTTACATAATTGCACTTTGCCAATTCAACACAAATTTGTGTGTCTGAAAAACTTAAAATTTAAACTTCTTAGTTGTTGATAGCAACTAGGCTAATTCCATCGTGAAAAAAATAAGGCATTGAAAAAACAGTCAAGAATTGTATTCATCTGGTCTCCAACTGCTCACAATTTATACTATTGAAAAAGAATTTAGAATTTATGTGCAAATCAAACCTACCAGTAAACAATGATGGTTTGCATTTACAGTGCTCAATAATTTAGCAGGAAGAAAAATCATTGAAGAAACTAGTATCGCTAAAAGGTTTACATGTAAACTAAATTACCTGCTACACCTATAAAACATTAATAGAGAACCAAATGCAAGAGTAAAGCCAACACATGTCCAGAGTCCAAGAAGAGCGGTGATTTTTGGAAGATTAGATGCTGTGATAGTAACAAAAATGTCCAAGTTAAACTTGAGGTTCGTATGCCCATTTAATCAACAAAGAAGCTTAACAAATAGAAATTCCTACCACCCAATACAGAATTGATGAAAAGAACCATAAGGAAAATTATCACAACCAACAGAACAGGAGCATATCCAATATTCGCCATCCTTTCAGAACATATCTTGTTTCCCCAGCTTCTGCCATGTGCCACAATTGCATTCGACTGAACATACATTAATAATATGCACATGTTAAAATATATTGGCAACTGTAAAGTCTAGTAAATAAGATCCATTAAGCTTAAAAGGAGCATCAAGCATTCAAACCATACTATATGATTCAGCTTGCTTGTTTTGTAATAAGATCTCAGTCTTCGTGATAATTTTATAAGAACTAGCAATATATTTCAAAATAGATACCATCAATCCCTTAGAACCTACCCTAATGGACGTTTCTGCACGTGAAAATGAAAAAACCAATTGTAAGAAAAATCTTTTCAGCTTGACAAGAAGCATGTTAAGAAGTATGATGTTTATGCCTGTTTTCCCTGGATAATAGATTTCTTTGGTTTCTAGTACAAAATATTTCCCTTCATTTTTACCAAAAGGATGAAATTTGAAAGGAAAATATTTTTCTTTGATTTGCGCACATGCACAAGCACCTAATTGGAAGTCAACAGAAAAAATAAAATATAATGACTTTTCCTTTAAATTTTCTTTGATTGGATATTTTTCTTTTAAATAAGTATGCTAAAAGTTAAGGGATGTTTATGCTAAGAAAACCAAGGAAGAGCAAAATATTTAGTCAAAAAAGAAACCAAAAGAAAATAGATTCATAGGATTTTATTTTCTGGAAAATAACTCCAGAAATTGTGCATTCATGGAAAGTAAAGAAAAATATTTTCCTTTCAAATTTTACTTTAGTGTATGGGAAAAATAGCAATCAATTTAAAGATTATGATGGAAATCGAAAAAATTATTTTTTCCTTTTGATGAAAAAATAAACATAAACAACATGGTTTTGAACCTACTTTTCAGTCCAAGGAAAATTTACAATGATTGCCAATGAGACAGAGAGCAATTACACCCCAAATGGACCAGACACCCCACCCATACATGCATAAGATTGAGCATCACATCGATATTGCATTTATAACCAAACTGCCTAAGCAATGGCATATCAGTGGCATTCGCCTCAAAACGTCTGTTATACCCGTAATTGGTTATAAATGCAGCATCCATTTTGATGTCAATTAATTTCATTACAATCCACACTAATTATTTCTTAAAATCTGATTATACCTCCAGGCCCAAGACCAACTTAGGTATCATATCAAAGATTTAGCTAGCAACCAATGTAGATTCTTTGCCAAGACTTCAAATTATAAACCATAGGAAAATGCATAATCCTGACGATACCTAAAAATCATTTACATGTGGAAAATTACAAATCAAAAGTTACAATGATCAGAGACAAATATGAAGCCATTTGGCTAAAGAACACCTACAAGGAGATAAGCAACATGATGATGGCCATTGTCAGCAGCAAGTTGAGGAGGAGTGAATCCAGAAGAATCTTTAACTGATAATTCTTCCTCTGTACCAGCATAAAGTAGGATAACACATATTTCTGCATTTCCTCTAATGGCTGCCCAGTGCAAAGGTGTGCGGTCTAAAAACAACAGAAAAAGGAAACTGATGATGGATTAAATGAATTCACCACAAAATTTTTCCATTTGCAAGTTGATCAACAATACACATGCATTAGGATATTGATGTCAGCTATTTCTGAACATTTCTGGTATTTAAGGTACACATGTACTCTAAGAAATTAGACAAGATATAACTCTATTCAACATAATACATATGATATCCGCTATGAAATGTGGGTCACTAAATTTAGATTTCTAGAAATGTATGGAAGACAATGATTCATATGGCCAACCCACTTAGTGAGATTATAACTTGAGTTGTATTGTTGTATCTAGAAATGAGCTGAGGGTAATTCTTGGGACAATGGTAAGGTAGTTCCATTATAACTTAATGGTCATAGGTTCAAATTTTAAGAAACAGCCTCTCCATTTATGAGGGTAAATCTACATGCAAGTGAACTCTCCTTAGATCTCGCATTAGTAAAAGCCTCGTGCACTAGCTTACCTTTTAAAGAAACTATATACTGTCGCTTCTGTTGCATATCAACATTCAGTCCAACATGTCCAAAAAATCATACTTGGTGATTTCACAATTAATAGATTCCTCACATTTCAAATTTAGAGAATAGTACCAGCTAAAGAGAAGATAAAATAGACACAGGTGATCAGACAAAACAAAACGGAAATTCAAAGCTTAATCTGTTTTTTTTAATGAGTTTAATCTGATTATCTACACTATTATTAATCAATAGTTGGATTTCTACAAAGAAGTTCAACATTTATTTCTCTGGATGCATTTTGAGTTTTGTACCTATTGATATCAAACATTTGGTTGATTATTGCAGAAAAGAAGGCCCGTTGGTTTATATTATCATGTAGTAGAGTCTTAGGTTATTATCATGCAACTTATCACGATTCTTGAGCAGAAAATATAGGAAAAGGATGTGATGTGGATTTCAGTTTCAAACAAATTATATAGGTCATAAAGGATAGAACCATTTTCAGAACATTACAGTTCATAACCAGCAACTCACTATGCAGACAATGCAGGTTAAACCATTCACGACAAAACTGGTAAGTGAAAATACTTATACATGGTAAGGAGGGAATTTTGAACCTGAGTAGGGTGGGAAACAGGTCATTCCTAATCATCAATGTTATAAATTTAGAAAATGAATTATTTACCTTATGCTATCTAATTTATGTTTGATTTTCATTTTAGTATCCCAAACTTCAAAATGTATTTATGTAATACCTTGAATGTCAGTCATTAATTAGATTGGTGCTTTCATTCAATGCTGTTTTACAAAAATCTGGATGAAACCACCCTTGCTTATAACCTGATAGATTTTTGTACCTTGGATATGATCATTTTCTGACTTAGATGGGATTACTTACCTGATTCAAAATTTAGCAAGGACTCATGGGTAATATGTTGGATATTGGATGAAGTCAAGGAAGGAGATAGTGGAGTCGAGGGTGAAAGTGTTGCTTAAGAAAAAATGCATACCATCTATAAGCATGCCATGGAAGATGCTGAGATGCAAAAAGCTGGTGTTGTTGAAATGTGTATACTTAGTTGAATGGTAATACTATAAAGAATAAATTAAAAATGATTTTATTAGAAATGGAGCAAAGTTACACTAACTAAAGATAAGAGAATATCAACTTAAATAGTTAGGTCATATTTTTAGGAGACCAAACACATAAATTAGGAGAGAGAAATTAATTAGTGTAGAAGAAATTAAAATAAGTAGAGGAAGGTCTAAAATTACTTAATTAGGAATTGTGATAAAAGATTTAAATTTATGTAATTTAACTAAAAATTTAATCATAGATAGAAAAACATGGAAGAAAGGATTCATGTAACTGACGGGAATATGACTCAAATTATTGTTGCCGTTTATTATTGCGTTTACAGGTGCATTGATGAATGATGTTGAAATGTGAGCATCCAACTTAAAATCAATTGATCATGAGTAGAGAGATCTAATGCTATATTAATTGTATAAGTCCCCATCCCATTTTCAATATGGGACTATTTTAGCAATTTCTCTTAATTGCAATCCCTTTTAGGTCCTACAAGTGTTTTTTTTTGGAACGAGTGAATGTGTAAAGACTTAAAGTCTGTTAGATTGTAATGAGCTTTGATACCGTATTGAAATGTTGATATTCAACTCAAAATCAATTATTTATAAATGAAGAAATTTAATATTATATTAATTGTAGAAGATTCATTCTCATTTTTGATATGAAACTATTCTAACAAAAGAGAATATTGGTGGAAGAGAACAAGAAATCAGAGACATATATCAACCATTCAAGTTCCAAAATTACCACATTCAAGTGACAAAAATCGCTATCAGGCCACAAGAAAGAGCAGTTCTATCTAAAATTACTATAAAAAAATCAAGTATTTGACAAAAGCATTAACTTGATTAACAACCTATGAAGCATAGGTATGGATACAAGTGTACCAACATAAATACTGTGAAAACTCAGGTTCATTAACCCAAAACAAGAAGAGTACAAGGGATTATATATGATCCATAAATGAATCCGAAATAGATCCACCAAGACTCACACTCTCCTCAAGTTGGTAGATATATATTTTTCATGCCTAGTTTGTTACATATATAATTAAACGAGACTCAACTTAACCCTTTGGTAAGAATGTCAACAAACTCCTTTGAAGATGGTGTGTACGGAGTACAAATAACCCTTTTAGTCACCAAGTCTCGAATATAATGGCAGTCAATCTTAATGTGTTTGATGCATTCATAAAAAGTTTCATTTTGAGCTATTGGTTGACTGATTGTCATAGTACATAGACATGAGTTTCTGTACAACAACACCACATTCTTGAAGAAATGACCAAAGCCACATCACCTCGTAATTGACTTCTCTCATTTATTTGTACTCTAATTCACAACTATAGCAAGTGACAATATTTTGCTTCTTACTTTTCCAAGTTACAAGATTTCCTCTCACATATGTAAGGTACCCTGAAGTTGACTTTCTGTCCATCTTGTCTTCTATGCAACTTACATCTAAGAAAGCTTCAATCCTTAAATAACCATTGGCTTGATATAAAAGGCCTTTTTCTAGTGTGCTCTTGATGTAAGCTAGTGGTTGTTGAATGCCTGTCCAGTGAATCTGTTTTGGCTTATGTATGAATTGGCTTAGCAACATCACAATGTAAGCAATATCTGGTCTAGTAATAATGAGATAAATAAGTTTCTCTATCAGCTTTCGATATTGTTCGGAATTATCCAATTTATTAGTTGTACTATCCCAAAACTACAATCTTTGTTCAATTGGCATACTTTCTGGTTTGCAACCAAGACACCCAATATCTATCAAGAGATCTAATGCATACTTGCACTGGGATAGTATCAATTTTCCTTTTGAGTATGCAAATTTAATACTAAGGAAATATCCAGGTCTCCCTATATCCTTTGTTTGGAACACTTTGTCAAGATATTCTTTAGTTCTATGGATGCCTTCAGTATCATTACTTGTAAGAAGAATATCGTCGACATATACTGCAAGTATAATAGACTCTTTAATAGTCTGTTTAATAAAAACAAAATGGTCTACAATGCAATGACGGAAACCTCCACTAAACATGGCTTGACTTATCTTGTCAAACCATGGATGTAGGCTTTGCTTTATACCATAAATAACTTTCTTTAATCTACAAACTTGGTACTCCCCTTGAGCAATATAGTTTGACGATTACTCTATGTACACCTCCTTAGTGAGATCTCTATACAAAAATACATTCTTGACATCAAGTTGATGTAGTTATCACTATTGATTCACTACAAGTGAGAGGAATACCTAAATAGAGTTGAGACAAACAACTAGAGAGAACGTCTTAACATATCCATACTCCTATGTAAAACCTCAAGCAACCAATCGAGTCTTGTATATTTCCACAGAACCATTTGACTTGTATTTGATAGTGAAGACCTACTTGTAAGAGACTACGTTAGTATCTGTAGGACAGGAAACTAACTCACACGTACCCCGGGATTGTAGCACTACCACCTCATTATCCATAACAATTTTCCAGTATAATAACTATAATGTCTCCTGATATGTCCTTGGAATAAACTTAGACAAGAGTGCCACAATAAAGGCATGACAAGAGGAGCTCAAATGGTTATAGTAAATAAAATTGACAATGGGATATTGTGTGCAAATACATGTACCTTTGCAAAGGACAATAGAGAGATCATGAGTGGAAGGCATAGTAGGCTCAACTTGGGTGGGTGGACCTGTAGGAGGGGTTGCAAAAGGCAAAACCTAAGAAGTCATCGGAGGGCATTGGCATCGATAATACACCTATAGCAAATGCTTAGAAACTTTGTTGTCTTCATTAGAGTCATGACACAAAGGAGAAGGGGTTGTGGCTTGAATATCTTCATCATGATTATCCCTAATAGCAGTAGGAGTGGGAACAATGATTGACTCAATAGGTGAAGGACTCTGAGAGAAGTAGAGTTAATCTTCAAAAAAGGTAACATTAGTAGAAGTAAAATACCGATGGGTAAGAGGATAATAACACCGATATCCCTTTTGTGTTCAGAAGTAATTCACAAAAACACACTTAAGAGCTTGAGCATCAAGCTTGTCAAGACCTAGAGAGAGATTTTGAATATAAGTAGTATATCTAAAAATACAAGGGGTAAGCACAAAAAGTTCACAATTTGGATAAAGACGATGAAGAAGAATCTTACCTCTAAAGGAGTGAAAGACATTCGGTTTACAAGATATGTTGCAGTAAGAATTGCATTAGACTAGAAATTCTTGGAAATATTTATTTGAAGCAAAAGAGTGCGAGTAATATCTACAAGGTGACAGCATTTGCGCTTTGCAATTTCATTTTGTTGAGAAGTGTGAGCACATGTGATTTGATGAATGATTCTCTAGTCAGTACAAAAATATTGAAAAGACATGCTAACAAACTCTAAAACATTATCAATATGCAAACACTTAAGTGTAATAAAAAATTAAGTTTTTACTTACTTAAAGAACTTTTGAACAGTGAACACAATATTTTGACAATTCTTCAAGAGATATATCTAACAAACTCGAAAATAATCATCAACTAACACAATGTAATAACGATAACTACTAGTAGACATCACACAACTTGAACCCCATACATCACAGTGCACAAGATCAAAAATAGAACGATTGATAGTAAGGGTAACACGAGGATAGGACAAACAACTATGTTTGCCTAACTAACATGATTCACACTTAAAATAAAAAACCAATATCTATGGTAAGGCTTGACAAAGCTTCTAGAGAGAAGGGTGACTAAACCGATAGTGTCATAGGAAGGAGAACTTTGTAGAAGATAGAAAAACAACAAAGCCACAAGAAGGTATATCACAAACCAAAACATACAACTCGGTGTTTCTCTTATGGCCCAAATCAATTCTCTTCCCCGATTGTAGGTTTTGAAAATTATAGTGAAAAGGAAAGAAAGTTACATAACAAGATAATTGAGTGGTAATGACACTTATGGATAATAAATTTACAAGAGGCTCAAGAACATATAAGGTATTTTCTAGCTAGATATTGGAGGTGGCCTAGATAAGCCCTCTTTTAGAAATCTAACAAGAACAACTATCAGCAACAATAACATTATGTAAGGTCGGTTATTGTTGCAGACAAGTGAAAATGTTAGAACCATTTGTCATGTGTTGTGACACTTTTAAGTTTATAATTCAAGGACTATCATTCCTAGCTACTATAATTATTCTCATATCTGAGGTGGACACCAAGGTCATAGTGGTAGAAGAGTTAGAAACCTATAGCTACATAAACCTCTCATAGTTAGCTTGCGAAATGGTCACCGTTGAGGATCCTAAAGTAGGAGTGGAGCCAGTCAGATCAAAGGATTTTGTGGCTACCCTTACCCATGTCGACTTGCCCACTTTGTCCCAACACCGATCTTGCTTGTGGCCCATCTTACTATAGTAATGACACTTTGGTCGAGCATGACCACCATGGGGTTTACCTCAACCTTGAGAGAATGAGGTAGTCAAAGTTGCACCATCCATGGTAGTTGGTTGAACCAAGGTAGACATGCATAAAAGCCTTAGCAAATGTCTCTCCCAAGTTTGGCATTTAATCAACCTCCAACATTTGCTCTGGAATCTAGGAGGTCACCTTAGGATTCAACCTTATCAAGAATTTTGCCACAACTAACTCTTCACGATATTGATTGAAGACGTAAATATCAACAGTTGGAAGTTGATACAAATTGAGCTCTTGAATGATTCCATGAAGTGCACTATAGTAGTTTTCCAAAGTGTTATCACCTTGTATGAGAGTGAATAGGTTCTCGTATGAATGAAACATCTTGACAATGTTCTTCTCATGACTATATGTTCGTTGTAATGAAAGCCACATTTGACGAGTTTGGACATAACATTGAAACGACTCAAGCAATAGATAGTTCCATGCTAGCTAACATCTATGAAACAATCGTGGAGTCATTGGCCAACTAGTCCATGTAGGTGTTAGTCTTGTCATCTAGTGGATCATTAGTCAAGTGAGGCAACTTCTTGTGAGTCATAATGATAGCTTGAAAACTCTGAGCCCACAACAAGTAATTAGCTCCATTCAGTTTCTCTGAGATGGGAGTGAAGCACTTGATCAAGGGGTTGTGATTTCCCATTGAAGCAATCACGAGCTCAACACAAGCACCCAAAGCAACACTCAACTCGTTTAACTTGTTGTCCCAAAAAAATAGCAAACATGAGCTCTTAGTCTTCAACTAAACCTACAATAGTGGTCGGCACAGCCTTCCAGCTTAACCGTCGAAGGCACAAAAGTGGCAAACTGCCTGACAACTCACAAACTCATCTCAGACCACAAGTTGAGCAAGATGATGTAGCGACAACATCGCCTACATAGGGGAATCCTGACTAGCAAGTAAATGATGGAGGGATGATCATGTGACTACAAGTCCAGACAAGTGAGGAGGTGCAGCCGTAGAGATGACATGCAATGATGAGCCCACTGAAGATGGAATGATGCAACAACAATGGTAGGCAATCGATAGCAACAATAATTGGTGAATTAGGAAGGGTGATTAAGCTTTGATCCCATGTGTAAGCTTAAGTTCATTAACCCAAAACAAGAAGAGTACAAGGGAATATATATGATCCATAAATGGATCCTAAATGGACCCTTAAATGGATCCACTAAGACTCACAAATACAAATATGAATATCTCAAATTTTCAAATCAAATGATGCATATATGGATAAGACTATGACTTCTAATGACACAAACATATGACTAGATATGGATATGACTAATTTTCTAGTGTATGCATATCAATTAAGAGATTTTTATATGATAATTAATAAGCAAACACAATAAATAATAAATATACAACACTAATTATTGCATACTAATAACCAATAGATTGATAGAGCATCCATGCATTAAATGCTAATAGCAAATTACAATCATGAATCATCACAAAATATTGATTAGATATTTAATTGCAAATTATAACTAATAAAATATTAGAATAGGTCATACAAAAATGCAATGATAACTAAAGTACATGGATAAGTATGGTGTTTGATGGTGTTGGAGTGACACATACGTAGAGTATAAATATGATACAGTACCATAGATAACCTAAGATATTGTAATATAATAGTTAACCATCGAACTTCAAGGTATCACATAGATACATTTTAAAGTTGAAGGTACTAAAGTAAGATACTGAGATAAGTATTTAAGATGCCATACAATAAGTAACTCTGTAGAAAATATTTATACTGAGATAACAAATAACCTTTACTTCAATAAAATCAACCTGTGAAAAAAAGGGTGTAAGGAAGGCCTACAGGAACAAGGATAAAAATATAAAGGAAGCACGGCAAACAGTTTACCTTCTTTATCTTGACTTCCTAGAAACGCATCTCTAAAAACAAGCAATCTGACAGTGTCAGCACATTCCTTATAAGCAGCCCTGCACCACAGCATATGGTATAGATCATAAGCTGGAAATTGAGTGCTCCAACTCAACCATCATAATTTTTTGAACGTATGTGGATGAAAAAGAGTATGAGTCCCCCATTTGTTTTCACTTCATTTTACTTTCGAGAAGTCAATCCATAGAGCAAGTAACGAATGATTCAGCTCAGCCACTAATCCCCCATTCTCTTATATTTTTCATGAATCACGATATGAGTTGAAGTTAGACAATGATACTTGAATAGAAGTTAGAGTAGAAATTTTCTGAAAAAGGTCTCTTCTATAGAAAAAAAAAATACTAGCAAGCATTATGCGAGATAGGGAAGTACAGATCGATGACTTCTTGAACACTATGAGACCACAACAGTTGCGATGGTTGCTAATTTCTACCAATGCAAGGGGCTTTTTCCTTCGTTGTCCACGGCATTAAGATCAGCTCCATGTTTGGAAACAATGTAATTCAGGAAACCCGTCTGTCCATATTGCGCTGCAAAATGAACTGCCTGATGGCACCAACGAAGGAAAAGGTTTACCAGTAAAACCGTAGAAGGGTCACAAACCCCTCACTCACACTCTACTCCTTCAAAACAAATACACACCAACACGATCAATTCAAGGAATTACCCGGTATCCATGAACATCAGCAGCCTCCACTGACGCGCCACGCTCCAGGAGCACTTCCGCCGCTGCAACCGCTCCCTGCGCCGCCGCCCAGTGCAACGCGGTCTGCTGCAAGCTGTCGACAGCATCCACCTCTCCCCCGTGCTTTGGAAACACCCCGAAATCGAACTCAGATTGCGCGTCGAGAACTCGATAAGCGCGTAGAGAAGCGCGCGACGCTCACCTCGACTATATACTTGGCGATGTCTGCGTGGTTGCGGCTGCACGCCCACAGGAGCGCGTAGTGGCCAGAGCCGTTCGGCTGGGACAGCAAGGGCTTTTCTCGATCGACGAAGACGCCGAGGCTCTCCAGGTCGCCGTAGGCGGCCGCGGAGTAGATGTCGACGGCACTGGTGGAGTTGGTAGAGGAAGAAGACACCATGGCTGCTAGAACACCCTAGTTCGCTGAGTGGTGTGGTTTGGTGTCTTCCTGCAATTACAACCAGAACGCTTTTTTCCCAGATCGAACTGAATGCGTTGAATTGTATTGACTCGGAATCGAACCGGTTGAACTGAATTGTATCGAATTCAAACATGAAATTGTTTTTTTTTTAATTATTTTGACCAGTAGGTTGAACCGAATCGATGATTTAATTCTTTATGTACATATATATATATATATACACACGAAAATGCATATGTTGACATCAGTAGAGTTTCTCTGCCGACATGTACACGTGGTGTTTTCCAGGTAGTTATGTATTTTGTAGTTCTTTTTTCTTCCATCCACCTCACCGCACGGTATAATAAAAAACTTGTGTACGAAAAAAAAAAGGAAAGGAAAATGGTGAAAGTAACGTCATAAAAATTAGTAAAAAAATATAATATATTTGTATATTGTAAAAAGTGATAAAATTATCGTTATTTTTTAGAGAATTTTATAAGATAAAGTAAAATTATCTTTTTTTTCAAATTAGAAGATCTGAAAGTGACGTAAAGTAAAGAAAAAATAATAATAATTTATTAAATTTATATGTTAAAAAAAGAGAAAAATAATAATAATTAATAAATAACTATAATAATAATAATAAATTTTTATAATATATTAAATCTATATTAACCTCATAATGTATGTATTTTTATGGAGAATGAAAATATTTTAAATTTTTTCATAAAATTGAGATGTTTAAAAATATTTTTATGTTATTTATTTATATTTTATTATTTTTTACTTTCTGAATATTTTGTGAATTTCTTGTTAATATATAAATATCATAATTTTTTAACAACCTTTTATAACTTCTTGCAGCTTTCCTTTTTTTATCATTTTTTGACATTCTTTTTTTCTATTAATTTTTAGGTATACAAACGAACCTTAACACTGACAATGTGCAATGGTATGAAATGGCAACTCTCTCTTCTTATAAATATGATACGGAGGAAATAAGACAACGAGGACATCAAAGACAGGAAGGACGTGCAAAACAGAAGGACACAAGCATCAAAGGGACAGCGTGAAGCGTAGGAAGCTAGAGACAGACAACATAGAACGCAAGCGACGAAAGGATGCACAGCATAGGTGTTGATGTAATTGCAGTCGAAGACAACTTATTGACGGATTCGCCAAGTAATGATGTCACGACGAATGAAATTGAATAACCTTAATCAACGATCGAACCAAAACCATGAAAATTCCTGTTCAAACTTTCGGTTTTCAAAAACCTTGGTTTGGTTTTTTCTCTGTCGTTTTCAAAAAGGCGTGATTTTGGTTTACATTTCAACCCAGATCTTTTTGCCAGGGTTGAGATTAATACAGGTCAGTTACATGAGTTCTCTTAGATAATGTATTTTTGTGTAGACTTCTAAGCATACAATAAAATGTATAAATTAAATTATTAGATAATAATAAATATATGATAAAAATTTCATTTCAATCACATGATAATTATCATCGTCAAAATATCTTAAATCGAGTTAAACTTTTGATACATAATAGATTGTAATTAGACTAACTGATTGTAAAATTAAATTTAAACTTTAAAAAAAATTTAATATAAAATAAGAAACACTTTCATGGTCGTTGTATTATCTACTCATTTGTTTGTCAGAATTATTTTCTATTGTGGCACCAATAGTTATTACTTCTGTGACCAACTTTTTAGTTAAATTGATCAAGAATATGGACTTATATATCTTTATTACGATTGCGACAATATATCCTTACTAATTCCAAAAATAAAAGTTACCATTGTAATATAGTTCTTGGAGGAACTACTATAATTAATTATAGCTCCTCAAGCATTGTAGTCAAGAATTATAAAGACGAACTTTTTCTAACTATCAGATTTGTTCTTATAGGTACATTTTTTTATTTATAATGAATGTTACAGGTACAGTCTTCTTGTTGATAACTAGAGTTATTCCAATAAGTTGTTTCCTCCACATATTTCATAGTAATGTTTTTCACAAAAATAATCCTTTTAAGATTGCCAATAGGTTTTCTTGGTGTCACAATCTTTCTCAATATTTTACTTGTAAAATCTTTTCCTAATGATATCACCATCCTTATGTTTTTTCTGAAAATGGTAAATGTTATTGTTTGAATTTAAATTCAAGTTTCCTTTCCTCAATATCTCGGGAAAAAATAACCTATGCTATTGAGAATGTTTTAACTCAAGTCTTCAACCAAATGTATCATTCATTGTCAATGTTGTACAAAGCAAAAAACGAACAATGCACTGATTAAAAAACAAATTTTTTAAACAAGGTTTAAATAGAGGATTTTTGAAAAAAAAAGGATAAATAAATATGAATATATTTACAAATATAAAACTATCACAATCATCCAAATAACTTAATAAAATCAATAACAATTCAATTACATTTAATACAATTTCAAAAAGATATTTTTATTATGTGCAATCGACACTTGAGTATGATGCTTAAATTCAAAATATAAATAAATATATAAAAATATAATTAAAGTCACAAACAATAAAATAGTAAAATTATATTAATGAAAATAACTCGAAAGATGAAATCTAAATAATTAAAGGTTAACCATTTAAACAACTAAAAAGGAAAGAATGGCCGTTTTCTCAACAAGGGGGAAAACGACTATTTTCCATCTCTTAATGGTCAAAATTCAGCCCATCTGAAAGCCACCCATTTGACTCCGTAGGGCCATGCTTATTCACTAATTCATGGGAATATAAGCTAGAACTATCGACATCACATGGAATTCATTTTCCGTCGAGGTCAGAGTCATGTCTCCTACCCTCCATTTTTTCAGAAATATGTACAATATTTTCTTTTCCATCTTCCACAATCATTTTATGGACAGTAAATATTTTCGATTATTTTTTACTATTTTTCTTATGATGGTCACAAATTTTAATATTTTTACAACCATTAGTTAAAGGATTACAACTGGAAAAAAAAAAAAAAAAAAAACTTCAACTCATCCCGAAAACAATATTGAGTTGTGAGCAGGATGGACTTTTTTAAGGGAGAATACCGTGACCAAAAATTTTCGCACAGGGAATTACTCGTGTAGTCGTGTTCAACCGAACGTAGGCTTTACTCAGGCCATCTATTCAACAAATAGACCACTGTTAATGAAGCATTAAAGCAAGATAACATAATATAATAAATAAAGACTCGGGTCAGCACTTCAAGAAACCTTCGAAACCAAGTATCTAATAAAACAAAAACATATCAGCAACAGCCCTCTTGGTGAGACCTCATTAGCGAAAAAAGATCCTCTAGGTGAAACCTTACCAACCAAAAATATAAAACCCTTTCCAACAATGCAGAAAATGCTGCACAGGCCACCAGAGAATTTTCAAATTTGTGAACTTCAAAACCTTTCAGAAGTATAGTGGACCAAAACTTCTCGGGGCTTAACTTTTTTTTCTGACTGAAATGTTACAAGCAAAATGGAAACTGTTACATTAGCAGAACAGGAAATGTAGTTGCGCAAACACGCGCATTTCCTCACACGAAACACATGCATTGATCACGTTTCTTGTATCAGAAGGTCTCAAATTAATGTTATAAAAAAGTATAATTCCTAGAAGGAAAAAAAGTTGCCTAAAGTAGTTTCAAAGATTTAAATCACTGTAAAATATCATAATATGGGTTTGTGACATGGATGCCCGCTTTCGTCTAGAGCCGTCAATAATACTTGGACCTATTTAACTCAACCGAAACTTACTCAATATAGGACAACCATAATTTGATCCAAGTAAGACGACCCAAATCCAACCTAACCCCAACATCACAAAATGGGTTAGATCTAGCAAATCCAAGTTTCATACTTTCACGGCCTGATGGATTTGGGTTTGGGAGTTAGACCAAAGAGACATACAAGACATAACAATCGAAGCCAAGAAGAAAGCATGAAAAGAGCACAATAAAACAAAGTAACAGAATGAAAAGAGCACAATATCCTTACAAGATATTAAAGCCACGAAGAACGACACTATGACTGACATTAATTGTTATATGAAAAACAAGAAGCAAGGAAAAGAAGACTGCTGACAAAATAAAGAAAAAATGATATAGAAATAAACAAAAGGCAAGAATTGCAAACCGTTGACAAGCCGCTAAAATCAAAATACCATGGAGATAAAAATGTCCTGCAGATAAAATCATAAGATCCTAACCAATCATGGAATTCATGCACATATAACTACTAGAACCTTGAATAATGGGCAAATCTTCACATCAATCACATTTCTCAGTGCAAATTGACCAGTGACAAGAAATGAAAAATACATCCATCTCCACTAATGCAGATCATAAAATATCTGGCAGCACGTACTGTGAAAGAACACCTTTTCATGAAAAAAAGTGATCTCTAGATGGGTACCTGGTACCAAGATACTGGAAAGAAGGCAAATTGGTTCCCAAACACATTTCAATTCCACACCCCAACGATTAAGCTACATGCATACTTACAGCCACATCTGCAACATCTGTAGATCAATTTATAGAGCATACAGAAACCAGTAAAAGCTTGACAAGAATAGAGAAGTTTTTAACCTTTAGTATAGTCAAGACAATTGCAAAAAATGATCTCCAACTACAGCAAGCCTCCAAAAGAAGAAAACCTCCTCTATGAATTTCCCAATTGAGCATTTAAATTTTGAAATATATTCCAATAATAGACTTAACAAAACGTACTTCTGCATTGGTGACTTTGGCATCTCCTGAAATCCATATTCCACCACAACCATCCTAAAGAGGAAAACCACCTCTATGAATTTTGCTAATTGACCATTTGAAACATATACCTTTCACAATATAACGGCCTTAACCAAAACTTTCTTCCCTGTAAATGAGTTTGGCATCTCCTGATATTCATATTCCATAACCATACTGAAGGAGTCATGCCAATCAAATAGCACATCTACATAAGACAAAGCTCACTCTTGGCGTGTTAAGAGGAGAATTTCTTAAGCCCGTAAAAGGCTATTGGTAAAGATCATAGGCTAGCATAACCTAAACAGAAAAAAACAGGCTAGCACGAGAAAGCATTCATGAATCAAACATGTCACAAAGACAACTGATCTCAACTCCAATGAAAAAAAAAGAGATCTTAGAGAATATTAGGTAATATTTTCTACTAAATTCATAACACATAAATAACACCAAGTGTACTGCCGTATCGAAGCATCACATCTTCCATTGTCCATGTAGAACCAGAAAAATATATCTGAGTGGTAATATTTTCTACCAAATATATAATTCATAAATAACAGCAAGTGTATTGCCGTATTGAAGCATCACATTTGCTATAGTCCATGTAGAACCAGGAAAATATATCTGAGTGATAAAAAACTACATATTATAATATCAGAAAATATTGAGATAATGAGTTGTCAAGTGTCAAGTAAACCTAAATATTCAGAAAATAACAAGATATCATCATACCTGTCATACTGAGAAAGACATGTCAAATTGAGTAAAAAGAACAAGCATAAATATCACAGCACTCTGAATTAAGTATGATAAGTAGAACGTACCCATTCACAAACATGAAGTCTTCTTCTGATGACCTGCTTAAATCAAATGTCTCCTTGGCAATCAGAAAAAATTAAATGTATCAAAGTGGTCAGGAGATATGGAAGTTTAATATGAAAAAGATGCATGATCTTCTCAAAAAAGGATGCATAAAAAATGCTCTAGTAGCAAAAGAAAATACAATGATAACAAGAAGCCATGTATAATAAAAATGTTTAACATCCCATGGTGATTTGGCTTCAAAGAGATAAGAGTCTGAAACTTGGCAACCCTGCAATTCCTTTCCAATGCATCTCTGCAATAGTCAGAACAGCACAGCAAGGTTAAAATATGAGTCCTTCCAACTACTTGATATCATAGCAACATTTAATTAAGCAGATGCAGAAGCGCTCCAAGAATTCTCACTCCTGACAAAACATGAATCATAATCAAGTTTTGTTAGCCAGCATCAATATAAGAAAATGAACTTTCTATCTGTGATGTCAAAGATCATGTTAAATAAAGCAGCACTAAAAACAAAAAGGAGATAATGACTGGTAGTTGAGGAACAAAGGAAGGTAAGCACATGATGTTTTGTCCAGATAGCTGTCTAGCCAAGGGCATCCTGTTCTGTTATAACTGATATAAATAATACCAAGTGTACGAAACAAAAGAAGTAAACAAGTCTACCACATTATATAGCTTATTAACTAATAACACCCCCTGAGAACATGAAAAAATACTGTTAAAGCCAATGGTATGCAGCTTTCAAATTTGAGCCAACTACTTCCATGCTTCGTACCTTAGTCATTGTGAGGAAATATTTCACCCTCATTTCATCTCTGCCATGAGGGTCTCGTACTCCTTGTCTGCACCATGTGTACTTGCTTGTTCTGAAGACACTGTTCCAGAATGAGAAGCTGAAACATCTGAAGACCATGGTGCACTTCCCATGTTCTTGGATGGATCAACAGAAGGGGGTGGTGGAGGAGGAGGATAGTAAATTGAGTAATCTAAAGTTGAAGGAGGTTGAGGTGGCTGAACACTTGGGTACAAGCCATTCGATGGGGGAGGTGGAAGAGCTGTGCTCTGTGGCGTCACACCAGGAGGATAATTCTGCATTGCTTCACTTGAAGGCATGCTCTGACTTGGAACCCCAGGAGGGGCAACAGTCTGCTGTGGAGGGGGGTATACACTATAAGGAGGTGTAGGTTGTCCATGATCAGGTGTGTATGTATTTGAACGAGGCTGAGGTGGGGGAGCATATGGAGCATAGGGAGGAGGAACTGGAGGGCCCCAGGGAACTGGTGCACCCATATATCCTCCTGGTGGTGCTTGTGGATTTGAAAGATGCCCATTTGCTGTGTACTGCTGAGAAGGATATCCACCAACAGAAGCATTAGACCCAGAGTGTGTTGTTGGTGCAGTGGTAGCTGGAGGACCTGGAGGGACAGCAGGCTGTGGTGGCTTGCCTGCAACACGAACGGCCAAAACTTTGTCTTCAAGCCGATAACCATGCATACTAGATATAGCCTGGTTAGCCTGCGAGACATCAGAAAACTTGACAAATCCATATCCTTTGCTTAAACCCGTCAATCTATCCTTGATAACCTTTGCCATAACAATCTCACCAAAGGGGGAAAACAGGAGTATTAAATCGCTATCATCAACACTAGGTGGTAAATATCCAATATAGAGATTTGTTTCATCATACTCTTTCACTCCATTTGTCACTCCTGCCTGTCCTGCTGCACCTGCAGTACCACTGGTTGCCCAAGGAAAGCTGCTTTCAGTAGTTGAACCCATGATGGGCAGTGCTGGTGTTTGCTTGGTAAGTGAATCTGGAGCACTGCCACCTAATTCTGCCAAGAAGTTCTGATACTCTTCATCCATCTTCTTCCCAGTTCCTTTCATGGGACAATCTATTGTAGGATGCCCACCATCGCCACAGATCTTACAAAGCACGTCACTCTTGAAAGTAGAGTTGCGAGCAGGACAAGCATACTGTCTATGCCCTGGTTCACCACAAAGTCGACAAAATTCGTCATCCTTTATTGTTCCATTGAGGGTAGCCAGTTCCCTAAGCTGCTGCCTTTTGTGTTCGTTAAGCACTTCATCCACAGGCATCAGAAGCTTCTCCACCATACCGGCAGCAGCATCAAGAGATTCCTGTGTGTCTGCTTCCACCAAGACATGCAAGTCCTCGTTCTCTGAAAGATCCGGCTTCAAATCCCTCTTTTGCGGCAATCTCCCTTCTTTTACTGATCCCTTTCCCCTAATCACAATCTTAGCACCTGTTTCCTTCTCCATTCTCTTCTGTGTATTACCTCTAGGCCCAATAATAAGTCCGATAAAATTGTATCCTGGAAACTCCTTCATCGGAATGTACAACTTCTTCTGCAGCTTGGGAGGCCGGTAATCCGCTGGAGGCCTGAATGCTGGATTCTTCCTGATGAGCTGCGAGATTATCTCTTGCCGTTCCTTCGTTAACCTCTCCCTTGCCCTGTACTCTCTCGTGTTAATCCTTATCCCCATGTTATCGTAAATTGGTTCAGGTGATGGTGATCGTGCCCCTTCTGGCCGATCATCCAATGGCAACCCAGATTGCAGCAGCCGACTATTTTCCAAGAGCCGGATATTTAATGTCTGCACCTCTGGATCCAGCCCGACCGTAAAATCTTTCATAAAATCCGGCAACTGCACGGTTGAAGTTGGTTCCTCCTCCGCCCACCTCGACTTCCTCCTCCTCCCACTACCAGTTGTATCCCCGTTCTGATCTATATCAGTATCCCACCTGCTCCTTCTCTTCCTCCTACTACTCGTCTCCTCCTCCCCACCGGAGTAGTCCTTCTCGTTCCCACTCCTCGTTTTAACCACACTATTATCGGAAACCAGTGGCTTCTGCTCCAAGGGCTGGCTTGCGCCCGGGATAGGTGGATTCGGTTGCTCTGGGGTTACCTCAGTCGGAGACGGCTGTGGCAGTGTGTGATCAGAAAATTCCTCGGCTTGAAAGGTGGAGGGATGAAGCCCTAGGATTTCCAGTTGGGAGGCGTCAAGTTGATACGTTGTCTGCGGCTCCGGAGCCGGAAAATTCGCGGAATCCGCCATCGATGGACGAACCGGAAGATGAAGAACCACAGAAGTGAAATATCTCGTTCACGAACGAGCGAACGTGAAGAATTGGGAGAAGTCACGCTAGGGTTTTCGCTTTCCGTCAGCTTCTTCGCGGTTCTGGTCCTGCTGGATTACTAGACTGGGAATCGTACCAATGAGGGGGAAAAGACGGCTCCAAAGTCTACAGACTAGTGATCACGTGCAAAGGGAGTGACAAAAGTGATGCAGCTCTATTCTGTTAGGTGAAAATAGAGAAATTTGAGTGAAAATAATTATATAAATGCTATATTAAATAATTATAAATATATACTAATTTTTTTTACTAAAGCTAGATAAATTTTTAAAAATAATCTAAATAACTTAAAAATTACAATATTCTTTTGAATTTCAAGCAGTGATTTTTTAATAAGAAATACATTTTAGACTAATTTGAAGCCTAATAAATTAAAAATTTTATCATAAATTAATTATTTACACAAATAGATTCTAGGCCTAATGGTAAAATAATTGAAAAATTAGGTTCACAGATTTGAAAATTTATATTATAAATTAGGTTTTTCTTCCAAGTGTCATCATTAATCCTAAGTTTTTTGGTATTCATTGCATGTATGAATTTGAGTCTTATCTGTGATTAAAATCAAATTTTCAACTTTTTACATTTTTTTAAATCTATTGAAGATTGATTTTAAAAGTTTGGAGTGTTACAAAATCGTGATTTTGGCGTTGATTTCAAACTAATAAAAAATAGTGAGATTTAGAGATATCATCGAAATTCATGTAAAATCTTTCTCGATTTTAAAATCAAATTTTGCGTTAAAAGAAAATTTATGTAAAATTCGGGGAAAAAATCTACTGGCATGAAAATTTTTTATTCTCTAATTAAAAATATACTAAATGCCACATATTAAAATATTCATGATTATCTTCAAAATTTGTTATGACATTAGAGTTTAAAGTAAAATTGTGACTGTACATAAACCAACAAGTTCAAAATTCATCTCAAACGAGGTTTCTTTTAACTTGACTTGATTGATTATATCTTAACTTTGAAATGCTTAACATTATGTGGCGAATACTAATAGGAATGATTCAAAAGTAGAGTGTTTAACAGTGTATATATATTCCAATAATGTTTCGAAAATGATTCAAAAGACCTTTATCTTTCATATATATTCTCTTAATAATGTTGATGAACATCAGTACCTTTTATACATCAAAATATGAAAAATTCTAAGATACCTAAAAAATATTCGACAAACGTTTAAGATACCTTGTAAGTGGTTACTTATAACTGTATATCTATAATTACAAATTCAACCGATACGTATTTTCATTCATATATGGACTTTTTGGAAACCATTTGTTCCTGAAACCAGAGATAATAATCTGCGACGGGACTCTCCCATTTGTATCGCCCTCCGTGCACATCGACGTCTGTCTTCACTCTCCCCTTCCTCTCTTCGGATGGCAGCCACGGCGGTGGCAGTAAGAGTCCTTTCGGCCGCCGGCACGCTACACGGCCGAAGCAGCTGCTTCCTCTCTTCCACTCAGCGCGGCGTTCTCCGCCTGCCGAGGAGGGGAAAGAGCTCCAGGTCCTTCCCTGGTCGCGGCGGATGCAGGGCTCTGTACCGGGTGGGGGAGATCCAGACCAAGGAGGAAGGGGATTCCGGAACTCTCGACTACCGTGTTTTCTTCCTTGATGAGTCCGAGAAGAAGGTGTGCTGTTATGGCTGTGTTTTGCGTTTGGCTTTCCATATTACTGGTTTAGGAAAGGAATAGGGGTGCTGACGTGCTGTTGTGTAGATCTCGCCCTGGCATGACATTCCACTGCACCTTGGAGACGGAGTGTTCAATTTCATAGTGGAGATTCCCAAGGAGACCAGCGCTAAAATGGAGGTTGCGACCGATGAAGCGTTCACGCCAATCAAGCAGGATACAAAGAAGGGAAAGCTTAGATATTATCCGTAAGATGAATTATTTCTGTAACCAATTTGTTTTCTATGTATTTGTTGTTGCGTTGTAAAGGTTTGGTCACTTGAGTTGTGTGTAGTAAAATCATGGACTTGGGTACGTGGGGAACAGGAATTCAGGGTAAGAAACGTGAAGACTAGTTGAGGACCATGGGATTCGGTGATTGGGAAGAAAGTTTGAAAGCATGTCGTGGTTGTCAAGTAGGCTGAAGTTTTTCAGTTAATGTTTTTTGCTCAATTGCAATCCACGGAGGAAATCGGTGCTTCTCTGTTACGCTGAGTGTTGGGAAGTCGTAAACTTGAATTTAGGGCTCGACATTTTAATATTTTTCTTTTAAAATTGATGTTTAGTGTTGGGTTTGAGTTGATCTCCGGCACTTTGTTGCTTTCTACAACATCACAATAAAAATGACAGTGTTTCATATAAAATGTGATTATGCGAATATGACTCAGGGCTGCAGCATCTACATTGCATTTGTTAGTTGCCAGTTGTAACTTGTGAGCATAGAACAGTAACAATCTTTAGTTTTTTTTTTTTTCATTTTTCTAGAAAAGATGTCCCAAGTGACCCTGCAATGCAAAGTTCATGCTGTTTCCCTATGGCCTTCTCTTATATTTTCAATGTGGTGCTTCTCTTTTGGTGATTCAGACTGCAGCCCATGGCAGTTCTTTTTGGTGTAACTTGACGAGAAAGCCAGTGTATCTCTTAATAAGAGCTTTTCAATGGGTATTGTTTGAGACACATGAATGTTGTTTTCTTGATATTCATTGTGGAAAAGTCTTAGATGCCAAAGAGGATACGAAACAGTAGTATTTTCTAGTTATTTGTTGATGGGGCTTGAGCCTCCAAGCTGCATGCAATTGTCAGGAATGGTAATTGGTATGGCAGTTTTTATGAGATGTGAAAGAAGACTGTAGGCATTTTCATTGCACCATATGACACTGTTTAGCTTTATTTTTTACTTGAATAGTTGCGGATCAATTGAATCCTGTGAGATGTTCTACACATTCAATTTCACTTCATGTTTCAGTGAACTGGAGGTGCTCTAGTGGTAGCAAAGTTGGTGAAAATACTGACATCAAGGGGTTTTGTCTATAATTCAAAGGCCTTATTTTGGTATTGATGCCAGATTTGCTGTGAGTTTGTGTTGAGGGCATGTGCTTTACTGTACAAGGACAAAATAACACTCACTTGGCAGATTTCCTTCTTGATTACACTTAAAAGCTGCGTTATTTTCTTCTATACTGCTCTTGCTATCCTGATGTTAGCTTGTCTTTGTTTTCTTTCTTCATTGAACTCTGCATTTAGAATTTTGTCGTCTCTTTACAGTGACACAAGGTTCCATAGGAGGCTTATTTTATGCTTTTGTTAAAGCAATCATCAAGATTCATTTCATATGGCTCTCTATCTTGTCTATTCTAGTTTCACGTTACTGGATTTATATTTTTGGGGCAATACAAGTTGTATTAATATATCACTGATATTGTAATTTACTATGATGCTCTACTTGTAGATATAACATAAATTGGAATTATGGATTGCTACCACAGACATGGGAAGATCCAACCCTTGCGAATGCAGAAATTGAAGGTGCATTTGGGGACAATGATCCAGGTTGCTAACATTCTTAATTTATTCATCTTTAAAGTTGCTTACTCTTTACCGAATACTGAATGTCTTTATTTTCTCATTTCCTTGTTCTTTTAATAGTTGATGTTGTTGAGATTGGTGATGGTCGAGCCAAGATGGGACAAATTTTGAAGGTCAAGCCTTTAGGAGCGTTAGCCATGATTGATGAAGGAGAGCTTGACTGGAAAATTGTTGCAATTTCATTAGATGATCCCAGAGCCACACTTGTTAATGATGTTGGAGATGTTGAGAAGCACTTCCCGGTATTTCTTGGACTTTCATCTCTAAGTCTTATATTACTTTATATATTTATACAAATTTGATTTGTATGTTATCTTTCAATTTCTTGTTTTTTAAATTCAAAATTCAAGTTCTGTGAATATTCCAAAAGTTTTCAACCCTTCAAAACGTAGTGATTGTCACAATTTACTGATGTGATCAGAAGAACAACTTACTGAACTCAGTACTCAACAAGTGCACATAGTGCACCATGCTTCAATCAGGATGGTTTGGTGAAATATTGTATATTCGTTTTCCATAGGAGCTGATAATCTGAGTTATATGTGGTACACTCAATTAAAGTTTTTATTCTAGGTTTCTGATTCTGTATATATCACGGTTAGCATGCAGACTCAGGGATAAGTGATTTCATAGATTTACTGGTGCTTTTTAATGAACAAGTGGAATGAGCTCCATATAAAGTTGCATTAGCTGAATTATTACAATCATTTAACTATTTTAGTGGTCCTTGCATTATTTAACCTTCTTTACAGTCACTTTTCAGAACTTCTATAAAGTTGTTCTGATTCGGAGTCATCCAGCAACTCTCATGCTAAAATTGAAATAATAAACATGTTTCAGAAACTCTTCTTTCTTCTGTATGGAGCTGTTATGTCAATATGATTGGCATTCTACATGGCTTAAAACAGTTTGCACTTGTTCTTGATACTCACTAGTCTACGCTTGTTATTGCATCAGTTTATATTGAATTACCCAACATATCTTTTATTATAGTTCGAACTTCATGTTACTGTAACGATGTGGCTATTATAATAACAATTTGAGTCATAATCCTATATGTAGGATCGGCCACAATTACAACTGTATATTATTTTGAGTATAAAATTATGAACCTGCTAATGCATGGCTTAAACATCCATAAACTTTTGGAGGACAATTGTATTCTAGTACTTTTTTGGTGAAAGCATTAACGTACTTGTCATTTCTCTCACTACCCCTATTACTTCTACTAGTTTTCTTATTCTTCTTTGTTTAATAATAATAATAAGTAATTGATCGCTTGAAATCCACGTTAGTTCATTCTTTGATCTTAATGCTTCCAGGGCACTCTTACCGCAATAAGGGATTGGTTTAGGGACTACAAGATACCTGATGGAAAACCTGCTAACAGATTTGGTCTTGGAAATAAAGCTGCCGACAAGGTATGCATACTTTGTTCAAATTTATTTGCTAGTGTGATTAAATGCCCCTCATGGAGGCTTCAAAATGACGGTTCTTTTTTCCACTTTTTAGCGAAATGTACTCGTTACCGTAGAAACAATGTTTTTATTTATTTATTTATTTTACCGAAAATTCTCTTCATGGTGTCGCAGGAGTACGCTTTACAAGTTATCCACGAGACAAATGAAGCATGGACTAAACTGGTTAAGAGATCCACGCCCGCCGGAGAACTGTCACTGGTGTAATTGTAAGAAGCAATCAAATCTCCAGCCGCGAAGTTTTATTATTTACAAGTTAAGATTAAAAGAATACATTTTGCCTCATAATGTGGTACATAGAACCAGGAAGATGACCAAGGCGCTCGTATTCTAATCATTACCAGATCAATATTTGAATGTGGAAGTGTCGTCAATAGAGGGTGTTTGATTTTTTGAGAAGTAGATATCCGTTGACAATGATGAAGGATATGCGACTCATGATTTTGATAGTCGGCTGGAATTCCGCCTCAGGACCAGCTTGGCTTCGCTTGGCGAATATGGTTTAGAAAAATAAGATATTGAAAATGCCATGGTTTTAGTAATAAATTTGGTTGTAATCAATTTGATTTTAGATGTTTGTTCGATAGTGTAAGATATATTATTTAATAATTAGATTATTACAATTTATTCAATTTTAACTTTAAATAGTATTTATTCAGTCAACTTTAAATTCTAATAATTAATGATATTATGTATTCTACATTATAAAATGGTAATTTATAACTTTATTTTATTATTGTCACATAACTTTCTTGGTCTCATACATGTAAATGTAAAATAAGCGAAAAAAAAGCCTGTGGGTGTATGAATTATAATATACTTATTTTTTAAGACATCCTTCAAAAAAGTATAAGCGTCAGAGAAAATCTACGGAAAAAGGCGGACAAGCAGCGGGGAATGCACCACATACGGCTGGCTAAGGAAAACATCAGCCCACCTGATGCTTTGGTTTCCGATATTTGGAAATTCCCGCTTAATCAAAATCTAATATTGCTGATATTTTTCATAAAAAAACCTGTTAAATGCTAAGCTTTCACCCGTTGATATTCCACAAACTCATGCTATTTCTGGGCTTCAACGCACAGGATGGATGAACCGTAAGCACTGACGGCTTGAACCTACGGATTCTACGGTAGTTCATCTTGTCCACGATCGACCTCAGCATATAATGGTCGCCAACGAGGTCATACCATCCTTCGAGAGGGTGGATTATGCTTGAAGTGTTTGTAAAAAATTCATCATTATTAGCTCGGTTCAGTTCAACACTATTCCCACAGGTTCTTGGGCGTGAGAAAGATTGGATGGTCCCTCACGTACGGTGCTCATCCAAACGACAGATTGAACTCAATTTGCTTAGTTCAATCTAAATACCACTAATCAAAAAACGGCAGATATGAGAAAGGAAGAAGGAGAGAAGGATATGCTTGTGTGTGGAAGTCTATGATACATCATTAAACCTTGACACCAACCTTTTTTCCCCCCGTAAAATATATACAGATGATTCATAAACATCCTGAACATTACGAAGGAGAGATGGATGGAGGAAATGAGAAGTCTCATATATATTGACATTTTAGACATCAAAAAGACCAGCAGCTGAGCTCGAGCGCTTGCTGGAACTTCCTCTCGAGAGCACCGGCATCATCGACTTCCTCCGTGGCTTTCTTGTCGCCTACCACGACATCAGACCGCCACTGTTGGAAGTCCAGAATCCCAGGGACGGAGAAATTCACCCGGAAGAAGGACCCCAACTTGGTCGACCCAGGACCGGAGGAACAACCCAAAGCAGGAGGAGGAGGAGGAGGAGGAGGAGGGGCGGAAGAATCCACCGGAGTGGATTTCCATGGGTGGTACCAAACCAGAAGCATGGCAGCGGTAGGAGCCATTACCCAACACTGGCTGTATATAAGAATACCTACGAGGGTCAGATGCCAAGCCAAGAGAAAGAGAGATCAGCGATGTGAACGAAGGGAAATATGAGATCAGCGACACATTTTATAGAGGTGGGTGTGGTGGTCATGGTGGGGCGGAACGAAACAAAACAATGGGGAGGGAGTTGGTGGTGCAGAACACAGGGAGGGAAGGGCCGTGGTTTTGTGGGGAAGAGGTAGTGGTTTTCGCCGACGGGAACGTGGATTTCCTCGCATTTCGACGTACGGGTGCGTTCCGGAAGCGTGCTGGCTCGTGTCTGTGGGGCGCTCTCGCCCCCCGTATCGTGGGGTTGAGGATGGGGTCGTCTCAGGTTCTGGCCCCCCACCCACCGTAAAAGATTTAAAAATTTCGATATCATTGCATACCATCGTAGGTCCCTTTTCTTTAAATAATAAGAAAAATATTGTAGATGATTTAAAAAAAAAAAAAATCCCGTTTATCTTATCCTAATGTTTCCGAGGTCGAACTTCACTTTGTACTTTCGCCGCGTTCCTTCTCGATCTCCAAATTCCCGAGAGACATGGCGTCGAATCTCTCGTCGACTCCTTTTAAGGTCCTTTTCCGTTGCTTCCTCTTCCATTCTCTCTGCGATTCTACGCTTGATTCGCGGTTAGTCGAGTTGTCGCTGTTTTCACTAGTTCTAAGGGTTTCTTGACTTCCGGTTTTCGCTGTCGTTTCCCTTGATCTTCTCTCGAATGGTGTTGGATTTGCCTGGCACGTGTCCCTCTGCCTGCAGATTGGAGTGAACTTTGCGTGGAAAAAGGAGGATAATGTAAATTGCGATCCTTCTCTATGTCTTTCTTGGTTTCTTCGTCGTAAATTTGGCTCCTCTCAAGTGTTGGTGGTAATGCCACAGCTTTCGTAATTTTAGCAAATCACATGATTATCAAAATGTGAGTCGAGAATTTGGTTTGTTAATTTGCAGTCTATTGATAGCTGAAATTTTTGAACCACTTGCTCCCAAAAAATTGGTTCCATTTTGCAAGCTGAGGGATTTTCACTTAATATTTTGTAGCTCTCTTTTTCCTTTCATTGCAAAGCATTTCTGCTGTCCCAACTAATAATTATAGCACGTTGAAATTATTCAAAATCCTTTTGGTTATTGTAGTTTTCCTTTGCATTGGACTTTCCTTTCCTTACAGTAATTCTATTTCGGTGTTCTCATTTTCTTTCTCGCAAGTCTTATGCTGTCAAAGCAGATAATCTTAGGATCTCAATCAATAGCTCGACGCAATATTTTATCAAAAATGGGATATGAGTTCACAACCATGGTACGTTTGGAAACTCCCATCTTCTAGGAGGCCTTTGTTAATTTGACAGAAAATTAATTTTGATCTTTAGACTGCAGATATAAATGAGAAAGGCATACGACGGGAAAAACCTGAAGAATTAGTAATGGTTCTTGCTGAGGCTAAGGTGGGACTTTCCTACATTAACACTGCATTTTTTATTTTGAGACAATTGTGTATCAGTAAAATGCATAGTTTGTATGTAAGCCTAGTCCAAAGGAATCCAAGACTTTATGCGGCGCGGCACCAACCTAACAGTGCATATACTCTAGTTTGAATCCACTGGTTTTTGCATCAACCTATATGCATTGATCACGTGTGAGACACATTTGAAAGTAACCCAATTGAAACGACATTTTCTTTTCTTCCTATACTCATTTCATAAAGTGGGTCTAACCAAGTTCTTTACCACATACAGCCAACTCTAGAAGCTCTGAGCTGAATGCCAATACTGAATATTTTTGCTATGCCACCAAAGGGATGTTCTCAGGCCACAATAATTTGACTAGCTTAACCATAAAAATAATGGCCAGGTGTAAGAACTCATCCAGAAGGAATACTTGAAAGTGGTCGTAGCATAAATGTAACTACACTGAAGTTAGCCGAACACTTTCACTTACAAATCGAACCAATCCAAGAGCAACTGCTAAATTGGTACACGTTGAACTCATGGCCAGAACTCGGTACATCAACATGCGTATTTATTAATCATTTGTAAGGTGTCATAATCACATACACAGGTATATTTCATTGGCAATACACTAATTCTACTATTCTTTTATATTTACAACATAAAAAATCTTACCAAAGATTCAAACAATCATATTCCACTAACCAAAAGTTGTCCTTTTTCCTTTTGAGTTTCTTTCATAAAATGAGACATCCGTCATGCCATCTATGCCCTTTTTGCCTCTGCTACATTTCATCATATTCTACCGTTTTTGGGTCTTTAATTACTTAACCTTCTTTGTTTATTTTTGTGTTTTTTGTCATATTATTTTTTCCAAAACCATGTACAGGCAGATGCTATTGTATCGAGGCTGAAGATTGAAGATTACAAAAAAGATGTTGAGCCAACTCTCTTAGTTACTTCTGACATAGTATCCTTCTCACCCCTCTTTTACACTACTCTTTTTTGGTGTTGTTTTCTTTGGTGGTGTGCATTGGCCTGGGTTAAACCGATATTTACACATGGTTATGATGAAGAATCTTCCTTAATGTTTATAACATTAGATGCGTTTACAAATATTACCCCTTTTAAAATATTGAGTAAATTATACAGAAAACATCATGGTACAGAGCACACTGAGCAGTAACAATGGTTATAAACAGTCAATGCACGAGAATAAAGATGATATGTTCAGTAACGTCACAAGAAAACTTGGAAAAGTCAATGAATCATGGTGATTGATGAGATTTCTGAGTATATAAAAGCATCGTCTTTACATAAAAGGAAATATTCGTTTGCTTGTATTCCAAATGCATCACTGATAAATCATATTTGATGGTGGGGACTTCTGAAATGGTCATTGTATAGCTGCAGCCTTCAGGTGACAATCCAGTTTCAAGATTTAGGCACATCTTCCACAAAAATGCCCTTTTGTTTTTTTCCATTTCTTTTATTAATACAACTTCTATTTGTTTTTATGGCATTTCCCATTTCACTGGCCGGAGTGGTCACTCTGTATCCTTGTTCATGTTATATGTTTTTTGTCACCTATACACCTTGTTGTCATTTCACAAAGCTTGTCTCATAGGCATAGTTATAAGATCTGGTATGGTTATGCTACTAATATTTCATTTTGTTGTTTGGATAGATCTCATTATCATGATAGTCATTGTTTGCAGGTGGTTGTCCATAATGGCATAATCAGAGAAAAACCATCTAGCAAGGAAGAAGCACGTCAATTTCTGAAAGGTTTGCTCTAGAATCTCATTTCTTTCAGAATCACCAAGAAATAATCAATGTATTTGACTAATTAATTGGTTGCATATGCAGGATATTCCAGGGGACATGTCTCAACTGTGGGATCGGTGCTTGTTACCAACCTCAAGACAGGCTTGAGAAGAGGAGGAATAGACAAAGCTGAGGTATGTTATGCAGATCCTTTTCACCTTCATGCCTTTTTGGCGTGTTAAGGGTTAAGAATTAAACAACTGAGTCCCACCCCTTTCCTCAACGCACATAGACACATATATTCAACAAGAACAGCAGCAACTAATATCAAGAAAGTTGTGCTCATAAGGAGCTCATTGGCTAGCTGTCATAAAAGCATTTATAAGGAAAAGATATTTTTTATTGGTTATATGTTTGTCTCAACTCTATACTCATTCTTTTTGTTATGCAATGGCAGGTTTATTTCCATAATATACCTGATGAGATCGTAGAAAAGCTGGTAAATGCACAAGCTAGATTTTCATGATTTAGATGCATGCATAGTCCCCCATAAAAGAATACTTCCGTTCTTTTCCCATCATTGTAATCTATGTTGAAGTTTTTGAATCAGATCAGCTGTTTAAATGTTGCATTTTGTTGATTTTATGCCAGATTGATGAAGGAGTTGTTTTCAATGTAGCTGGGGGCTTGCTGCTAGAGCATCCATTGACTCAGACTTTTGTCAATAAAGTGGTTAGTCTTGCTCAGTTGATATGCATGTGACACAGGGAATCAAATATATAAATCAAACAACATATAAAATGGTGCTCTGAGGGGCAGAATTATGTTGAGGCAAGGTGGGATATATGCCTTACCTTGGATGTGGGAATTTTACTCTAGTTATAATAAATTGAGTCCCTTATCTTTTTCCTCCTATCCTATTGCACCTTTGTCTCACTACATATGCCCCATATAAGAATAATTCACAAGTCCAGGGTGCCCTGGTTTTGCAGGTGGGTGATAGCGACAGCATAATGGGGATTTCTAAGGAACTAACTCAAAAACTTATTCGTGAAGTGCTCTCAGTCCAATTTTTAGTCAACAACAAGTGAAGACTACGATTGGAATATTGCTATTGCAGCTGCTACCTTCTGATCCTTTGCTGCTCCTCAGGTTCCAGCACTTGCGATGCTTTTGCCGAACGAACGCCCTCATTATACATTGTTACCAACCGTCATAGATGCTGGATTGCCGCCAACTAATATAGGCATATTATTTTGAAACAGAGGAAGCTTTGCAAACATTCTTTCCCATGCATCTTAAATTTATCTTTCTTTCTTGTAACAAATTCTTGATTTCTATGCGTGATCTGAGGACTTAAGTGTGTTCCATGTGCCTGACTAACAGAACAATCATTTTGAAACCAGCACCCTGTTACGCTGATCAAGTGGGACGGACTTGAATTTACTGAAGGTATTCATTGTTGTTGCCTGTTGGATTTGGTTTCTTGTAGGAAATGGAAATTTTCTTGGCAATAAGCTCCTTTGGGATGTGCAATAGGACGCAACTTAAGCTGTGTGGTTATGTTGGTATTTATGTTACCTTCCAGTTTAAAATTAATCCAAACTTGTTATATCTGTAGATACTTATTTCGGCAATTTCAAGTATCCACTAAATTGCATTCATTTTTCTCGTGACTTTCTTTTAATCATGTGCGTGTACCCTTCTTGGAAGACTTGTTTTTTTACACTTTCACGTGAATTTCCCATTATTTCAAATTCATCTTTTCAGTGGCTATCTCATTTCTCTTGATATTTATGTGAAGACCATGTATTTACATGAAAAGAAATACATGGCATTCAATCTAAAACGTAGGTATTTCGCTTTGATTCTTATGAAATTTTATCGACATCTTCCTTGCATTCTACTCTAAAATCTTAGAATATTAGATGCCATTCTTATCTCAAAAAAAATTGGACCAATAAATGGGACGACGGCACAATTTTGTCATCTTATTACACTATTGCAAAATATTTGTTTTAAGAGTATTTTATTGGTCTTCAAATTTAACGAAATTTTGTAAGGACATTCTGTACTTATTATCCTTCCATCCTTTGCTGTTTCATTAATTTTGGATTATTGGACGATATTTTATCATCCTATTTTTAATTAAGATTCAGAATTTTTTGGTCAACAATAACCCAACTTCCGTCTGGAATCAACTTTGTTAATGAGGCTGTAGATCATCCGCATCCAATTTTTTCATAATTCAAATATCACACATTCACTAATCAGTAACCACCAGTGTTGTGGATTTTTAGAATGTTGCAATAGTTTTTACTAGACAACGGAAATCCTAAGTTCACTGGACAGTCAATTCATACCACCCAATTCGGGTTTGAACATTTTTACCTTTTATCAATGCCCTAAGCCCAAAATTTTTATATAAACTTCATCTACGACTTTTGTTAACCATCAGTGAAGGAACTTAGCTTAAACCACATCTTGCATTTCACGTTCAATAATTCACATTAGTTTTGTGTCATACATTGGGGAAATTCATCTCTAGTAACATTTAGCTTAAGCCAATGTTCTTTTCTTTAATGGAATTGCCTTCCTACTTGAAAAAGAAAAGACCATTTCATGTCACCTTTCAAGCATAACCACAAACACTCCGATCTCCTGATTCCATTTACATGCATTTCATTTGTCTGATACGGTCTTCGTAACTCCATATTTAAAAACTAGACTGGTTTTATATCATCATTTTAGAAATTATAGAATACATCGTCAATATATCTGTAAGATCAGTTTCAGTAAGATTATGATGAATTCAGAATACAATGAGTTCCCAGCACTCACGGCAACAAAATGTGCTGTGATATCTAATGATCAAACCAACGCTAATAGCATCTACGAAAACTGACCATTGACACACAGATAACCATGAGTATTGGCAAGAAACTAAATGTTTTTTTGGGCAAGGCTAAGTCATAATTCAGCATAAAAAGTAATGAATTTGTAAAATCTTTTAATACTTCCCAAGGTGCTCTCTTCATACCACATGCCATTTAGAGCCATCATCCTGCAGCATGGTCACTGTGCGTGGAAAAAGCTGACACTTGCAGGCAAAGGTCAGTTGGGGTCTTGGAATTGCGCCTTTACATCTATGGGGATGCCTGAACACACTCCTGCATCAGTTTCTCTGTGAGAGCCTTTGGGAGCCCCATCACACTGTCAATCGTTCCAATCTACGAAATCACAAAACGTATGCATCTTAGAATGAACCAGACATATGGTGTGGCCTAGAAGATCAGTCAAACACTGCAAATCATGCTGAAGACTATTTGTACCGACCATTGCGCTAACAAAAGGTGATGCCAATGGATGCTCTACCAGTAATCCACCGGCAACATAAAGTACCGTGCCCTCCTCAATCTGAATTCAAGAAATGGAATTCAATAAATCCAGCACAACCATTCCGGACACAATCAATGCTATATGACCGAAACATGGAAGCCGATTATCAAATCAAGGCATGCAAAATACCAAGCTCTCAATGACGTCGTCTGGTATATCATGGAAATAAACCTGCACAGCATTTTGCAAAGAAAAAAGAAATGAATTGAATATTGAGAAGGTAACAAGATGTCAACATCTTCTATGATCAACTTACTCGGTATTTCACCACAATGTTGTAGTTTGGTTATATTTTCAACAGAAAAGTGTTCTTCTAAGTGCTTTTACGAAACTTGCTTACTAGCATCTCTTAATTTCAATTATTTTTTGAAATTTAAATTTAATTATATAATTAGTTAATTTATAGTATAATCTATATATGCATTAAAATTTCAACTTAATATGAGCTACATTCATTACAATTTTTTGATTTAAAAATCAATAGTGGAAATTTTAACAGAAACTGATGAATTTTGAAGACTTTTAGATGAAGAATCAATACTTATTTAATTTTTAAGTAAAAATTTTAACATATATTTATAGTCATCTAATGTCAAAATCCATACAATTACTTTAATCCTTTCACACATTTATAGGAGAAAATGATGATACCTCTAGGAATGTTTTCTAGAGACATCTAGAGGAAAACCCTTTTTTCGAATGAAACTTAATTTCTGTTTACCAATAAAGAAAGAGTGAAAAGTATACAATACCTCAGCCCTGTCCCATCCCCCCTTTTTAGCACCAGTGTTCAGATTGGTAACAAGTACAGAACCCAATGTGGATGCAGAACTGCCCGAATAACCTGGCAAAACAGTTCTCATATAATGTATCCACTGCCAAGCTTCAATCAAACTAACACATGATTCGGGAAAAGGATAACCTTTTAAAAATTGCCGAGCTTCTTCCTTATTGGATGGTTTTTCCCTTATCACTCCTTCATGGACAACCACCTATATGTGGATCAATAGTCAATATTAGGGGTGCACATAATTAAAAGGTAAACAGCTACAGGAAAATACAGAAAGTCTTGTTGAATAAGATACAGGGACTATCATAAAATGATAAGTCAATCAAGTCCAGATGTCTTTGAGCATATCAGCTCCTTGACTGAAACGGAAGACCAAATAGGTTGAAGACGATGATAATTGCTGAGAACATAATGATGATGGTAGGTACTGTATATGGAACTAGACCCAATTTCACCTAAGGATTTAACACTTTATAGGCCTCTTTGATATTTTTCCTTTTAATGACCGGCACGAGACTATTGGAAATGCCATAACAGCTACGTTGTCCAGCATCAAATAGCAACTTGGCAAGCCTCTCCTCTGTCTTGTCACAAAAAATTCCATTCTAATATTAAAGAAATGCAGTGTCCACTGCAATTCATGGGGGGAAAAAAAAAAATGGAACAGGAGAAGAAGAAACAGTATGAACCACAACAGCAAATACCAGTGTTCACTTCAGTACTGCATATAGATTGAACCATATAAAAAGCTGAAAAACAAGTATTACTGAGTGCATAGAAGGACATGTAAAATAACATTACTTTTTTAAGGTTGTGGTGGTTTGGAGACATAGCTAGGTACAAATGACGGGCTGTAGCAAACTTGGCTTGATATGAATGATCTAGATCAAACTCTAGTTCACCTATAGTTTTTGTTGAGAATGAGTTTGATAAGTTTAAATACATTCATGTGCTAGAAGCCTATGATAAATGAATGACACAGGAGAGAGTGCACAGAGAATTAGCCTTGTATGAGTTAATCATGCAACTATTACATGACTCACATACAATTGTTTTCTAAGTTTGATAACCAAACTTCATTAGTAGGAAACAACAATAGGTAGTAGGCAAGCATTCAAGACTAGAGATATCCAAAATATAACAACATAAATAAAAATTTGAATTCACATTAAAAAACAAGTGGAACAATGCTTCTTAAACTGAGATTGATCAGTCATGCATTACTTGGTCGGCAGTTATCAATAGAGTTGGACGCTCATCATCATTTTCTTCATAGTCTCCCTTCTCTCGTAGCTTTGATATGATGGCATCTGCCTGAAACACATTATACAACCAAGAATTACCTGTCAAATGCAAGTATTCCAATTAATAATTGACTTAAAATGTAGAAAAAAACTTCATTTTTAAGGGGAGGATTGCCGAAGGGGCTGGATTTGAGGGTATCATCAACATGGTATTTCTACAGACACATTGTTGCAATGTGTAGACAGCAAAACACAAAATATGTAAAAGTAACACTAGAATTACCACCTTTGCTTCAGCGAGAGTCATCACCAACTCTTCAGGCAACTCTTTTCTTATGGCTTTTTCATCAATATCCGCAGTCTGAGCCATCAAAACCAGAACAAAATATGAAAAAAAAAAAAAATCCAAAATAAAAGGGGGACAAGTTTAGAGGGTGTAAACCATGATAGTGAACTCGTAACCCATCTCAGCCAAAATCAGGCGACGACTCATAGAAGAAGAACCCAATATTATCTATATAAACACCATAATAATAAGATAAACAGATCAATAAGAAATTATATTGGGAACGAAAAATCGTACAACAAGATGGACCTTGAAAGAAGGAGACGGAGCGGATGAAGTCATCTTCCCTCACCAACTATTGCCTTGGTTCCGCAAATCTCCACTTTCCAGAACTTCACACACTAGCCTCGCAGAATCCAGGGACTTAGAGGAGGCTGACGAAGGGACGGGCTTTTCACTGATGGTTCCTTGTTTCTTCTAACCAGACTAATGCCTATTATCTTTAAATAACACTTTTTGAGAGAGTACATAAAAATAAAAATAAGAAAATGAGTCTGTTAGGCCAAGAAAAATAAGATTATAAACACCCGTAATTAAAAATATTTATTTTATGATTAAAATATGTTAACTGAAAAGAAGACAATTGGAATTTACAATCTTTCCCCTCTATAAATATATATTTGGGCCGTTCTCTTGATAAAAACAGTCTTCAATTTCAGCTTCTGGGTAACGAATTATACGTCTTTGTCAAAATCTTCTGTAACATACTTATTTTTGGTGATTGTTCTTTTCCTTTACTTATTTTTGATCATTTTCTGATTCAATTTGATTTTTTTTTATCGTAACGTATGAATTTATTTTTTCAAAATTTTGCACTCACCTCGTCGTTTCTATTGTTTGGACTCTTCAGAAAAGATTTTGTACATGGACGAAAACATAGAAAAATGAGAAAAAGAAAAGTACGGGAAAGTAAAGATTAAAAAAAAGAAAAGTTTATGCAAAGCCCGATTCCAGTCAACCCCTTCGACGTCCGTGCCCTCGCCTGTGCTCGGTCGACGCTCGTTTCCTCTCACGGACGGTAATAAAGGTCGCCTGCTTGCCTCCGCCAATCACAGGAGTCCATCTTCCACCCAGGTACCCTTCCTACGCATGCTCGCTCAGGTTCACAACCCTTTTCTTTTCATCCCTGTTTGGATGTCGCCCTTTTGACGCTCTTTTCATCCTTCCTTGTGTGGATTTTCCGTCGAAATTGGGGGTTTATGCCATTAGTGTATGGTTTCTGTAGCTATTTGTGTATAAATAATTGCTACCGTATGGTTGCTGCAGCTATTAGTGTATGCCTACTGACCTTGGTTTTGTGTAACGATGAATTTCACTGTGAGACGTTATTTATTTTCACGATTGAGGCATTATTGCTATTCATTATTGAAGTTCACAAAGCTGATCCCATTGTTGGGTATGATTATCAAGTGTTTGACTTTTTATCCCAGACTCAACGAGAAGGCTTTAGTATTTGCTTGAACGGGGCCGTTTTGTGAGCATTCCAGTTCTCCATGGGATGACATAACACAGCTATAAATCGCCAGTTACCAAAACCTTCTATATCAGTCTTCTCTCTCTCTCTCTATATATATATATATTTGTGAAATTTAAACACATCAATCTTCTATATATATATATATTTGTGAAATTTAAACACATCAATCTTCTATATATATATATGTGAAGCTTTGAAAGTAAAAACTAATTAAAAAGGCAAGGAGTGTTTGTATTATCTTGAAGCTATGTCTGCAATCTCCTAATATGTTTTTGTCTACTGATAATTTTACTGCAAGTAGGAAAAGATAATTGAAAATGGAATTTCTTGTTGATGGATAGGGCAATAGACTGAAAATCCTTTAAAATGGATATGGTTCTCTTGCATGAATATGAAATTTTTTGCAGTTGAAGATGAATTTTTTCTTCCTGAATATGTTTAATTTAGATAAATTTCATTTTCAGTTATATTGTGCATGAGCTGAATGACGTTTAATGTTTTATTGTATGCTTTATTTTTCTAGAAATTTTAGTTTTATTTCTTGTATGTTTTTGTAAAGCAAATAGAGAAAATTGACTTGAAGATCTTTAAGATAAATTAGAATAAATTGAAAATGCTGATGTTAATCAAGTTTCTAAAAGTATGGAAAGGAAAATTGTAATACAAAATATAACTAACTTAAGTCAATAACAAAAGAAAGAAATAGTCAATAACGTGTGACCAAATTATAATGTCTATGTGGGAAGATCATAATTTATGATATATTTTCAAAAAATTTTAAACATTATTAAGGTATGAGCTTGTCTATGAATATGTCATAATGGTTTTAAACTTTTACTTTTATTAAGTTCATATTTCTTTGCTTTTTAATAAATTCTGTTACTTTCATTCTAATTTGTTTGTGCATAAATACCTATTAATTCTTCTATCCTTCTGTAACTTTATAGTCCCTGAATTTCTCAAACTTTCTTTTTGTTAGATTCTACTGGCACAAATAGACTCTTATTGATATTACTTGTTAAGATTCTTCCTTACCTTTTTTTCAAAAAAAAAAGTGTCAAGAGAAAACTGAGGGTATTTTACTGTTTTGGGTTATAAAGATCTTGTTTTTGGATAACAGTTGTGGTTTTTACGTCCTTTAGTGTTCAAATTTTGATAGAAATTATAAGTGATTTTGATCATTGAATCTGTATTTTAAAGTTTTCTTGTCAATTGATAGCTTTTACAGCCTACAAGGCTAGGACATGGTACTTGAAGACAACCAAATTGTCTACAGGGAGATTGCTCGGTCTTTCAGTTTCAACTATGGCATTGGTTGGGTCTATGATTTTTGGAGGACGCATTTATTTCAGATTTAAGAACTCCTTTTACTCAATGTTAGTTATAGACTTTTCAATTAGAAACTATTAGGATCATGTTGAAAATTTCAGTTAATAGTTTTCCAATTAACTTGTTCGTGAGGAATTCATAAGTTTTTACAGATAATTGTGTACTTTATGCTAATCTGCTTCCTTTGTCTGAATTTGGAATTGGCTATGAAAGGATGAACCTCCATAGGCGGAGTTAGGACTTGTAAAAAAGATTAATATTTATGTAATTTAACTGAGAATTTGACCATAGATAGAAATTCTTGAAAGAAAAAAATTTCTCTAGTCAACCTTGTATTGTGGGATTATATCTCTGATTGTTATTATTCTAGTTTTTCAATTAACACACAAATGAATATATTGTTGAAAATTCTCAACGTGGTCTATATAGATTTTATCAACTCTTTATTTAATATTTTGTTTGGAGTATCTTTGTTCCTGATTCTAAAGGGTGATCCAAGAAAGTACTTGAATTATGTTAACAAATTGATCGAGTTGCTCTTGTTCACACCAACAAATATCAACAATTATGCCTAAGACATTTAAGCTTTTCATTCCTATTTTCATATCAGCGTTCTTTATGAAAGGATTGTAGAATGAACATTGGTAAGTGCAGTGATAACGGTCATGAAGTCTGCTGTTTATTGGCCAGTGCATCATGTATGGTGTAATATGTTTGCCACTGGAGTCGATGTTTTGATGATATGGACACATGTAATTATTAAGTTTCACATGTGATGACTTGAATAGCTACTAGTAACAACTTACGTGGACTTAAAATTAGTAGTCTAGTCTCATACTGATGTATAGTATATTTATGACATGAATCTCAAGATATCTTTCGTCAACTTCAGTCCAAGATATGACAATCAGTTTTTTACATGCCTTTGAATTTGTCTTTGTTTTATCTCTGTCTGGAATCCCAAAAATCTTCTTTCGCAGTTCTATTTTCAGTGATGTCTGACCAAGCCACAACTTCATGCCGGAAGAAGAAGTCAGAGAATGTAAGCTTCCTTGAGGATGTTAAAGATCACATTGACGAATTTATAAATGCTTCTATGGAAGAACACAAGACTTGTTTTACCAAGACAATTAAAAAGGTTAGTCACCAATCAGACGCTTCTACTTGCCCTCACTTAAAACAACAATCAACTGTATATTGAAACTGACAAGAACTCAAGTTTCACGGTATTCATATTTTGTAGATGTTTAGCATGTCCAAGGCAGTGGCAGAGACCAACTCTTCTACAAAAGAGGTTGAGAGTCAACTTCCCCTGCAAACATCATCGAAAGAGTAGGGAACCTGGTTTGTCTTTGGTATTTGGCTACCAGAACGAAGTTGATGACAGCCTTTGAATACGTGGTTGGTGTTCTGTCTACTGTAGGATATATTTGCACCATCTTTCTGACATAGAAACATGTAGTTTTAAATTGGAAAAGGTTGATGAGGACCTGAAAACCCTAGGTGGTTGGGCTCCAGTGGTAGACACACATTATTTCAAATGGCTGGGCCTTAGGCTTCTATAATTTTAATACAAGTCATTATTTTTTTTCTTATTTATAAATAGCCCCGTATTGTTTTTCATGATTGCACCAACCTAAAATGTTATTTAAAAAACTCTCTAATCATGATTACAAAATGATGTCTCGCCAAGGATTCCATTTAGTAAAATGGAGTAACTTGGGTTAAAAATTAATGATTTTCTAAATTTAACCTTCTCTCTTCTTTTTCCTTCTTTCTTGTAGAGTGTCTTGTCCCACGTGAAGCAAGTGAATCAACTTTATTTATCAGGTTTAAGATTAATTTGAACCATTGAATCACTCCGTTGTGATTAGCTTGAGGATTTATCCAATTGTCATTGTTCCTCTCTTTTTTTGGCTTTAGGGTGGAAACTAATTTAGGGCAACAAGATAGCTTTAATTTCTAGTAACAGGGTCCTTACATTAAATTTTGATGGCATTACCGTTAAAATCTAATTGACAACTAATCTTGAGTTTTCTAAAGTTGCATGCAAATGGTAGAGGATTGGCACAAACACGAAAAATGTTTAGGGAGAATGTGGAAGAATTCAATAGTCAATATAGTTGAATTTCAACATATATTAACTTCATGTGGTTGAAATTATTTTGGGATCGGATAATCATGGTAGCTCTGTGGCTTGATTTCTTAGAAATTTTTTTTTTATATATAATGGTAATGCTTTATCTGGGTATGAATCTGGAAACTATGACTTGTTTTTTATAAAATAGCTGATGACCAACTGTCCTTGATTTATCGATGTCTTAGATATTCGGTCTTGGTAAAATCTCTGATGAATCTGAGCTCCTATTTGTTTACAGGGGGTTTGATCATTGTAACAAATAGTTACTTCTACAACAGCTTCTCTAACACTGTAATTACAGTGGTAAGCTTTACAAGAGCTGGTTTTTTTAATCAATCAGAAAATTCGATCTAGAGGTGCCTTTGGTTTGTGTTATCTAGAGGCATCTCCTTTTTTTTAATTTTTTATTTCAAAATTAAAATCTAATTTTACGATTAGTTAATCTATAGTATAATCTAATATATTTTAATTTTGATTATGTTCATTAAGATTTCTTATTGCAAAATCAACAGATTTTAAGACTTTTAGATCAATTAACAATATTTCTTTAAATTAAGTAAAAATGCTATCACGTAGTTATAGACATGTAACAACATAACTTGTATGATTACTTTCACCCTTGTGTATATTTATGAGGCGATAAAAGGATATCTTTAAGAACCTCGCCTTCGCCTTTAATAAAACCATCCTGCTTTTTTAATTATTGGATTTGTTCTTTCATTTACTTGTAAAATTTTCAAGTTTCTAAAAGGAGGAGCTGAATAGAAGAATCTTTTAGTATTCGTGTAGATGCTTGTATTACTCAAAGCCAGACCTACGGTTAGGCCACCAAAAAGTTGAACTCAAGTTTCCATGCTTAGAAGCTTAAAAGGTTCGCTAATGGTAAAGAAATATCAAAGAAGATCGAATAAAAGACTTCACAAGGGAAATATACAAAACAGTTCAAGAAGGAAAAAAGGGAAATATGATCATCATGTGATCTATTAGTCATACATGCAATAAGTAATAGCTGTCAAAGAATTAGTAACCCATCCATCCTCATAAACATGTGATCTATTGGTAACGCATCTTGAAAGCCTATTGTCCACTCTACCATGGATCAATGCTTCATAAATGTCAGGCGGGCATCACCAGGCAATAAATTTGAGGCAACTCCACGTGCTGGTAGCTTTGTCCATCGTCCTTCCCGTTTTACCCCTTATGTTTACACATTAGCATGCCTCCACACATGGGAACGATGAGCATTCCAATCCCTTTAGGTTTCACCATCTTGATCTCCCAAGAACGCATCAGAACTTCACCCTCTACAAATGAATGCACCCATTACAACATAAAGTGCATTCTCCCATCCACCATTATCATTGTTTACATTCTTTTGGTACACACAATACATAATAAGTGGTGCTCTCAGTAATAGGTAGCGTGCACCTTTGGCTAATAAGCTAAAGAAGAAAAAGGATAGGAGCCTGCATTTTCATCTAATGGGGTGGAACTAACAAAATGCTTCTACAAGTGGAATGGAAAATCCAATTTTCTCTGGCCACAAATCCAATGGCATTTTCTGTATCATTCAGCTGCTTTCCCACTGTCGTTTTCGAGCAAGACGCTCCTGCTTGATCTCTGACTCAGGGGGAGTATCACCCTGAATAACTGGAACTTCATTCTCAACTTTCTTAATTATTATATCGTCTTCAACATGCATAGGATGCTTGAATCTCTCACTTTGTTTCTTCATCTCTTCAACTGCCTCGAGATGTTGCTCGGTTTCTTCACTGTCAACTTGCACGACATTCATGTCCTTTTTTTCACCATTTCCAGATGTATTCGCTTCCATTTCTGTTGCATCAATGCTGTTATCACTAGCCTCCATGTTACTCAGAGAATGGAACCCAGATTGACTACTTGTGGAATTAAAATCCCTGTCTATGTGGCTGGTCCATCTCTCCAACTTGGACCTTCCCCTTCTTAATTCCTCTTGACCTTCATGATCTGATGCAGTTCTCTCCTCCAGCATGGCTTCTTGCTTCTGATTGCCATGGTAGTGTTCCTTCAAGAGGGTAGATTCTCCACCATTACCATTCTTCATTCCTTCGTCAGATGGCGCATACTTATTTACCTGAGAAAAGATGGTACATAACATTGAATTTCTGTTCCTATCTGTAACTGAAGAGTGAAGAAAGATGACATACAAAACAATAACAATATTAGCAATGCGCACTAAGAATCTAAGATCTATATTTCCAGAAATAACTATAACAATCACTTTCCCAACAGGGCTGCAGTCAGGTGTCTATTGCTTCATTCAGCCAATCCCACATGGTGTCGTGTGGGACTGAGACATTGATTGCTGTTGTAAACAGTCTTAAGTAACATGATGCCTCATTATGCACATGTTAGTGCCAATCAAAGTTTAATTTTATACCTTCTCGGTTTGATGGATACGGTTGTCCTCATGCTTTCGCTTGCTGGGTGCAAGAGAACTCCTCTTAGATTCAGGTTCTTTACTTCTCGTGTTATTCCTATGCTTCTCTCTCTTAAGTTGTCTGTAAGAATTCAAAGAATCTCCCGTGTGGCTGTTTGGGCTTCCATATCTAGAACTTTCCATCTCATTGCTGGATTGAGATTCACGTGCATGTCTTTCCTCGTGACTTTCGTGTTGTGTGTGAGTATTAGCGAGCTCTCCTCCCTTGGACTTCTCATTGCGTTTTCCTCTAAGAATGGAATCCCTGTCAGAATTGAATCTTTTGGAACTATCCTTGATGCATTCGCTCTCCTCATACTGTTTGTTTTCTGAAACATGGCAATCCCTTCCTGCACCCCTTTCTTCCCTTTCACGATGTCTACGAATGTCTTCACGTACCTGTTTGGACCTCTGTCTATCTTCACTTTCCTTGTACCGCCTGCCTTCATCCCTATGCCTTGACAAGTGCTGATCCACAGTCTTATTCCTTTCTCTGACCAGATTCTCCTTTCTCCTAGGATCAGTATCATCAACTCTTTCCTTTTTACTATGGCTGCTGTCAACCCCAGCTCTGTGGCCAGGCAAGATCTCTTTGGCAACCTTTTCCTTTCTGTGATGCTCTGCATCCTTCCTTCTATTGGAACGAAGGTCATCAAGGTTATCTTGCCAGCTCGTCGAAATCTCACTGCCTTCCTTTTTTTGAGGATCAACTTCTCTTTCATGACCGCCTTTCCGGTATCTTTCCTTGCTTTGTTTTCTCATGTAAAGATCCTCTCCTCCCTCCCTCCTCTCATTTAACCTAAGCTTATTTCTACGCCTAGACCCCATTTCCTCTTTTACTTTTCTACCGTGAACTTGAATATCTCTTTTTTGCCAAGAACTACCAGAAGAATTCCTTCCCTTGGTCTTCTCAGAACCATCAATCCCAAGTGTATGATGTGTCATATTGGTATCCAAATCTTGGCGGACATTAGTGTGGTGCAAACTGTCCTTACCTTTGTTGGGGATATGTCCTTGGTCTGGCTCATGCCTTGAAGCACGTCCATAATCATCTCTTTGACGGAAACTATGTTTATTACTTTTGGGATGCCGTCTTGCATCCCCAGAAGATCTATCCATTTGATCTTTTATGTTTTCATCCCCACACCCTTCACCATGCTCCATATAATTATTGCTACTCCCAGATTCTGCTCTAGTATTATCAATAATTGTGGTCCTTAATATAGCTTCACCACCACTGTCTAAATCAGCAGGTTGCTCAACTTGAAAAGTAAGCTTCTGTTTCTCGAGAGAATAAGATGAGCTACTATCTTCAGGAATATCACTAGAGGTCATGTCCTCCCTTTCTTCTGCACCATCATCAAAATCAAGTCTATCACCATATTCACTGTCTATGTTCTCTGTGCTTGATAATTTTTCAGCATGAGCAGAAGTAAGCAGTATCTCTGAAGTCTTGTTTGCCTCGCCAGTTTCGTCCAACTTCTGTTTTTGTCTGTTTTTTTCTATCTGGGTGCTTTGGTTGGAGACAACATCATTTAAAGATTCGTCACTTGTATCAAAGTCTCTCTTTTCTTTTTCTGGCGTTTGACTGTATTTGTGAAAGGAAAGATTACATATCATGCAATATGAATACATACAAAAGGCAAATAAATATCACGTAGCTAAAAAAAACATAAAAATCACCAAAAGCAACCAAGAGGGAGGGAATATTCATCTCCTAACAAAAGTAGATGGAAATTAAAATCATGCAATAAAGTAGGGAAAAGTGGTGAAAATTGACAACAATGATTGTTCAGATTATAGACTTCCTTTAGATACCATAGACAAGAGTGAAGAACTAGTGAAAGTGTAGAAATCGGTTAGAACATGTGCAAAAGCCATAGCTGACACATTGGATCTTCTTTAGAATATCTTTCAAAGGATGAGCTTCTCACACCAACAAGGTTGTTTAATTGTGATCTAGAGGCCATAGATTCAAATCCTAGAAAACAGTCAAACATTTATAAAGATAAGGCTGCATACAATTAGACTCTCTTTAGATCCTACATTGGTGGGAGCCTTGTGCATTGAATTTGTCTTTCTTTAATCTTTAGAAAATATTTAACTTGCACAAGAAGTATTCAATATGCCTTCTATAAATGAAGATCAGGTAACATGAAAAAGAAATATCTTCAAGCAGGAAGCAAGACATTTTGATTTCCATAATCGTTTACAGGGTTGGTTACCAAGAAGCTAGTATTATCAAAGATAAGCTACATTAGACTTATCTGTAGGGACAAATTTATCATGATGCATGACGTTGATAGAATTAAAATCCATCACCGAATACTGAATGCTTCTACTTAAAAACAATTCTTATAAATGGAACAACCTAAAAATCTCAAACAATGTTGATTTGGTGGCAATTTTTGATTTTGTGGTGACTTTCGATGCCCTTCAAAATTAATATGCCTTCACTTCTATCTTTAAATACTCAATAATCCTAGGTTATTAACAAGAATCTTGCATGTAATTAGATAGTCACATATAGTACAGTAGTTTAAAAGTTTGCCAGATCCTCAATGAAGAGTCTTGACCAGCTTAGTGCACAAACCATGCATTAAGATATGATTTGAAAGGCATGGCTAGCGAACATGTGCCCCCCACCCCTCCCCCCCACACTCTAGGAGGACTTAAGCTTTTTGAAATCCTCTATCCACTAGCGTATCATCGCAAGCCATGGACCACATGCCAAAACTCATAGTGACAGAAACCCCCTGGTCCACCCCAAGGAGCACTTAAGGTAGAGTTTTCTAAATCCTCTATTTACCAGAGTATCCAAGGAAGCCATGGATCACATGTCAAAACTCTTTGGAACAGAAATCACATATTTTTTAAATCAAATTTTGAGTGCTTACTGACAACTGAAAGACAAACCAAAGTATTTTCAAGTGTATAAGTTTGTCATCTCTGCCTTAATGGATGATTATGAAAGTGAAGATAACTTTTAATATACGTTGGGTTGCTTGGAAAAGAGATAGAATGAGTACATTTTTACCTTCCATTATGTCTACCCAAATCTTCAAGAGGAGATGAAGGGCTCATTTTAGAACAAGGGCTGTAAGAAATTGTTCTCTCTAGAGGAAATGGTAAAATACCATCTCTTTCTGGTACACCATTTTGAGAAGAATGTAGTTCTCTAGCAAAAGCCTCTCTCTTCCCATTGTGTTTTGGAAATGGACCATAATATTTAGAATCCTCATATGCACTTTTGTCTTTGCCCCCAAAGCCTTCCATGTGGTCATCTCCTAGGGCCCCATTCTCTGGTCGCTTTGATTCATCAAGAGAACCTTGTGGGACTATCTACATTCCAAGTTCACATGGTGTTCCATGTCAAAAAAATATAACATATGCATGTCAAGTGCAGTTCTAAGCAAACAAAATCAAGATACAAAAATCTGTTACCTCTATGATATCATCTGATTTAAGATTTTGTGGGCGTGTGGTATCTATTGATGGAAGTCGTTCAACTGTACTAATTTGAACCTGTATTGCTTGCCCTGTTGGCTGAGATACCAAATACAAAATCCATCAGCATTTGTTACCATAAAAATGATAAAAAGTGAGAATCAATAAGAACACCGACTCCATTGTATAAAAGGTAATAGCTACTAGTAAATCTGAATAAAAAGTATCACCACAGCCCTCATGTTGGAAGGACAAGATGATCGTCAAAACCAATTAAATTGGTTATAGACACCTAAAAGAGCAAAACAGTTAGGAACCACGTGGCTTACTAATTGTGGTGGCATACAAGTTGTTCCTCTTCCTTGGCCAATTAAATCCATCTGCCCCTCATCCACTTTCTCAACTTGTGGATTTTCTGTGGAGATATCTTGAAGGCCACTAGCAGTAGCAAGTTCAGGTGGATCATAGACCTGGACATAAAGCACTTTGAATCAATTCGTACCCACCAAAAAAATTATCAACAGAAGCAGCTCAAAGAACCAGAGGCACCTGTTCTGATCGGCCACTTTCATAAACTTGGGTTTTGCTTTGCATAGTGGACTCCAATCGAAGTTGCTTCTGTGAAAAGACTACCTCTTGTTAATTAAAGGTAAGAAAATATGCCTATCTAGGCAGCATATGTGTGCAGATCACTTGCCAACTGTTTGCAATACACATTCCAGCTTTCTTCATTCAACTCAAAGTTGAAGAAATCCGAAATATCAACTCCACCATGTTTCCAGGGCTTTTTATTGAAAGAATCGATGTCCATATCAAATATTGTCCTTGGAAAAAATCTAAAATTAAAAAAAGATATCTAACAATAAAAAAGAAACAAGATGGACTTGTGTAAAATTAATAAATGCACATGAAGATGGAAGTTGGAACATCTTCAACAAATCCATTAAAACTATAAATGATTCTCTTTTTCAAAAGATATTTTTAGAAAATGCATTTAAATTGTGTGATTTTTATGATAGAATGCAATTATTATAATGAATTTAAATTGTATATAATGGAACTTATTATGGAAATAAAGAGGATGAATTGCTAATCTTCCATAAGAGAATATTTTTATAAAATGCCTATATAGGAAAAAGGTAAGCTAAGAATGTCCCAAGCTTATCTGTATTGAACTTTAAGCAAAATTCAAGATTAAGTTTATGTATGAAAAAGAAAGCCAAACCATGTTCTGATAGACTAAAATGACCATCAAGATTCTGTTAGCTAATGGATTACATTTCCAATGGATTGTTTCCATGCAAAACTCTGAAGACTTCATTTTCTTTCAACAGAATAGTTCACAAAGGATGTCAAATAAGCTAGAATCATGGTGCAGTTACTAAATAAGTGAGCAAGCCATGTTAGTGATGAAAAGGCCGCTAGATGGAAGTTCAGACAATGAGTAGTGCAGCCACTACACAATGACTTGAACTCAAATCACTTCAACTACCCTATATCTATATACTAGATACAATTGGACAACCAGGGAATTTGACTTCAGTATCATGTTGGACTTCAACCTAATATAGAAAGGGAGACGTATCAAATTTTGATGGAAATGTCAACGAAAATTCAGTAAAAACACAAAAGACCACGGAAATGGGGTTAAAAACTATATCTATAGACATCTATATAATTATGAGGACCATATATATCTGAAACTAATGTTCTGTAACACAAAATATTGTTAAAAATATACAATCAATTTAAAAATAAATATCATAATGCTTGGGAACTCAAAACAACTGTATATGAGTATATTTAGGTGAAATATAAGCAAGGTCAACTAATTATCTTCATTAATAGACGAAAATTCAAAAAACTCAACAAAGAAGATACATAAAATATTTTATTTTTATTTTTTCCTTTTTTCGTGATTCTCTGACTTATAAAATGTTAAGATTCTTTAAAAACAGTAATTGCTTCATATGATATATAAAAATATTTTATTTTTTCTGATTTTCGTGATTCTCTAATTTATAAAATGTTGAAATTCTTTAAAAATAATAATTGCTTACTATTGATGAAATGATGAAGAAGAAACAACAGAGAAGAAAGGAGAAAGAATACAGAAAGAAAAGACTAATCTAACTCAATTTACTACATGTTGATTCTTGAACCAACAAAGATGCGAAAATCACCAAAGTCTTTCTATCTGGGTGCTTCGGTTGGAGACAACATCATTTAAAGACTCATCACTTGTATCAAAGTCTCTCTTTTCCTGTTCTGGCGTTTGTCTGTATTTGTGAAAAGAAAGATTACATATCATACAATATGAATACATACAAAAGGCAAATAAATATCACGTAGCCCAAAAAAACATAAAAATCTCCAAAAAAAACTAAAAGGGAGGGAATATTCATCTCCTAACAAAAGTAGATGGAAATTAAAATCATGCAATAAAGTTGGGAAAAGTGGTGAAAATTGACAACAATGATTGTTCAGTGTCTGATTATAGACTTCCTTTAGATACCATAGACAAGAGTGAAGAACTAGTGAAAGTGTAGAAATCGGTTAGAACATGTGCAAAAGCCATAGCTGACACATTGGATCTTCTTTAGAATATCTTTCAAAGGATGAGCTTCTCACACCAACAAAGTTGTTTAATTGTGATCTAGAGGCCATAGATTCAAATCCTAGAAAACAGTCAAACATTTATAAAGATAAGGCTGCATACAATTAGACTCTCTTTAGATCCTACATTGGTGGGAGCCTTGTGCATTGAATTTGTCTTTCTTTAACCTTTAGAAAATATTTAGCTTGCCACTGAAAGACAAAAGTATTTTCAAGTGTATAAGTTTGTCATCGCTGCCTTAATGGATGATTATGAAAGTGAAGATAACTTTTAATATACGTTGGGAAGCTTGGAAAAGAGATAGAATGAGTACATTTTTACCTTCCATTATGTCTATCCAAATCTTCAAGAGGAGATGAAGGGCTCATTTTAGAACAAGGGCTGTAAGAAATTGTTCTCTCTGGAGGAAATGGTAAAATACCATCTCTTTCTGGTACACCATTTTGAGAAGAATGTAGTTCTCTAGCAAAGGCCTCTCTCTTCCCATTGTGTTTTGGAAATGGACCATAATATTTAGAATCCTCATATGCACTTTTGTCTTTGCCCCCAAAGCCTTCCATGTGGTCATCTCCTAGGGCCCCATTCTCTGGTCGCTCTGATTCATCAAGAGAACTTTGTGGGACTATCTGCATTCCAAGTAAGTTCACATGGTGTTCCATGTCAAAAAATATAACATATGCATGTCAAGTGCAGTTCTAAGCAAACAAAATCAAGATACAAAAATTTGTTACCTCTATTATATCATCTGATTTAAGATATTGTGGACGTGTAGTATCCATTGATGGAAGGCGTTCAACTGTACTAATTTGAACCTGTATTGCTTGCCCTATTGGCTGAGATACCAAATACAAAATCCATCAGCATTTGTTGCCATAAAAATGATAAAAAGTGAGAATCAATAAGAACACCAACTCCATTGTATAAAAGGAAATAGCTAGTAGTAAATCTGAATAAAAAGTATCACCACAGCCCTCATGTTGGAAGGACAAGATGATCGTCAAAACCAATTAAATTGGTTATAGACACCTAAAAGAGCAAAACAGTTAGGAACCACGTGGCTTACTAATTGTGGTGGCATACAAGTTGTTCCTCTTCCTTGACCAATTAAATCCATCTGCCCTTCATCCACTTTCTCAACTTGTGGATTTTCAGTGGAGATATCTTGAAGGCCACTAGCAGTAGCAAGTTCAGGGGGATCATAGACCTGGACATAAAGCACTTTGAATCAATTCGTACCCACCAAAAAAATTATCAACAGAAGCAGCTCAAAGAACCAGAGGCACCTGTTCTGATCGGCCACTTTCATAAACTTGGGTTTTGCTTTGCATAGTGGACTCCAATCGAAGTTGCTTCTGTGAAAAGACTACCTCTTGTTAATTAAAGGTAAGAAAATATGCCTATCTAGGCAGCATATGTGTGCAGATCACTTGCCAACTGTTTGCAATACACATTCCAGCTTTCTTCATTCAACTCAAAGTTGAAGAAATTCGAAATATCAACTCCACCATGTTTCCAGGGTTTTTTATTGAAAGAATCGATGTCCATATCAAATATTGTCCTTGGAAAAAATCTAAAATTAAAAAAAGATATCTAACAATAAAAAAGAAACGAGATGGACTTGTATGAAATTAATAAATGCACATGAAGATGGAAGTTGGAACATCTTCAACAAATCCATTAAAACTATAAATGATTCTCTTTTTCAAAAGGTATTTTTAGAAAATGCATTTAAATTGTGTGATTTTTATAATAGAATGCAATTATCATAATGAATTTAAATTGCATATAATGGAACTTATTACAGAAATAAAGAGGATGAATTGCTAGTCTTCCATAAGAGAAAATTTTTATAAAATGCCTATATAGGAAAAAAGTATGCTAAGAATGTCCCAAGCTTATCTGTATTGAACTTTAAGCAAAATTCAAGATTAAGTTTATGTATGAAAAAGAAAGCCAAACCATGTTCTGATAGACTAAAATGACCATCAAGATTCTGTTAGCTAATGGATTACATTTCCAATGGACTGTTTCCACGCAAAACTCTAGAGGCTTCATTTTCTTTCAACAGAATAGTACACAAAGGATGTCAAATAAGCTAGAATCATGGTGCAGTTACTAAATAAGTGAGCAAGCCATGTTAGTGATGAAAAGGCCGCTAGATGGAAGTTCAGACAATGAGTAGTGCAGCCACTACACAATGGCTTGAACTCAAATCACTTCAACTACCCTATATCTATATACTAGATACAATTGGACAACCAGGGAATTTAACTTCAGTATCATGTTGGACTTCAACCTAATATAGAAAGGGAGACATATCAAAGTTTGATGGAAATGTCAATGACAATTCAGTAAAAACACAAAATACCACAGAAATGGGGCTAAAAACTATATTTATAGACATCTATATAATTATGAGGACCACATATATCTGAAACTAATGTTCTGTAACACAAAATATTGTTAAAAATATACAATCAATTTAAAAATAAATATCATATCGCTTGGGAGCTCAAACAACCGTATATGTGTATATTTAGGTGAAATATAAGCAAGGTCAGCTAATTATCTTTAATAATAGACGAAAATTCAAAAAACACAACAAAGAAGACACATAAAATATTTTATTTTTATTTTTTCCTATTTTCGTGATTCTCTGACTTATAAAATGTTAAGATTCTTTTAAAACAGTAATTGCTTAATATGATATATAAAAATATTTTACTTTTTATTTTTTCTGATTTTCCTGATTCTCTGATTTATAAAATCCTGAAATTCTTTAAAAATAGTAATTACTTACTATTGATGAAATGATGGAGAAGAAACTCTTTCCTGGTCGATTCTTGGTGCCTTAGGGCTGGTTGCAGAAAGAACCGTTCTTGGTGGCTGAAAATGGTGATTGGATGGCTCTTCAGTTGTTGATTGTGGAATGGTGAAAGGAAGAGGAAGCAACAGAGAAGAAGGGAGAAAGAATGCAGAAAGAAAAGACTAATCTAACCGAATTTACTGTATGTTGATTTCTTGTACAGACCAACATGCGAACATGTCAATCAACATGACCCCCATACAAGCTTAAAAAACCCCCGACTCACACAGAATGTAGATATGGCATTTCAGTGACATTTACATCAATGTAACTACATTTACATCAAGCTCTCTGTAAAATAGAGACATGACTAAAAAGATTAGCTTTGTGTCAAATGTCATATCATTGATTGTATTTACAATAAATACATTAATTTCTAGTGGTATTACCAATTAATGTAAAACATATGCAAGATTTATTAACGTAGATCAAGAAAAGATTCTTTTAGCATTTTGAGTTTAATGTTATGGCATTATCATACTGGAAGTTTCCATACAAGAAATTGTGATTGGTATAGCTTATGCTTGTTTTCACTTCAACATGAAATTCTCTCGTACATAACTATCATTAGCATAAAATACATCTGAAACTTCATTGACTTTGTGCACAAAAAAAGAAGTATGCATGCATTTAAAATAAAATGCAACCATCTCATATTCAATGGAAGAGAAGTTACTGTAAATTTTAAGTCAAAAATTCAAATAATTTCTTTCTAAAATTTCCTGCCGTTCTGCAGAAAAACAGCAACCTGCCTGTGAAAAGACTAAATAACTAATCAAGGAATAACAAAGAGCCAGCTTGAATCATTATGAAATTTACGTGATGGCTTGCACAATATATTTATCCTACAAAAATCCAAGTTCACTCACTTGTGTGATGGTAGTCTGAATTTCAATTCAGTGCCAAAAGGCTGGGCTGCACCTGCACTTCTCTCGGCCCAAGCAGGGAGCCCATTACGTGTATGAAACCCTAGATCTCTTCCTCCGCCGGCATCTGATCCCGTAGGAAAATGATGAATTTGATTTGTGCCACCAGCAACACCAGTAGCCTTTCCAGGTCCTGGTGTAGCACCAGCGCTTACGTACTGCAATTAAAAATGACAGAGCAATTGTTCAATATGTTAATTTCCATCAGAATGATACAAAGCCTCCCAAAGTCAAAAATTATACAAGCAAAAACAATCTGAGTCATAACCTCACTATCCGAAGTTGACCAAAATTTATAGAAGCAAAAAAATAGAAATGTATGAAAATAAAATATCCAGGTACAAGAAATTACGGATAACAAATTCGGCATTGATGAATAAATTAGTTCTAAAAAAATTGCACACGGCCATATTTGTATTACTGACTTAGGATATTCCTTGTATCAAAACAAAGACAACTTTGTGCTGGTTAGACAGCAAAGAGAAAGAAAATAATGTCTGAGATAAAATGCTCCTGATGGTGCCACCAAGAACAATTTCCTGGTGGCGCCTACTTTTTAATTATTTTATTTTAAAACTAAAGGTATTTGTATATGTAGCCAGTCTACAATATAATCTACCATGTATTAAATTTCAACTTAATCTGATTTATATTTCTTACTATTTTTTATTTAAAAATAATTGTTTGAAATTTAACAAAAATTGGAGGAAACTTCGTAATCGTAGTCGTGTATGCCAACTCAGATGTTTAGCGGGTAACTCCTTGCCCTCTCGACGAAATATTGATCAAGGTAAAATTATTCAGCCAACTGGACATCATCTCATATTGTTGAGACGTGTTCATTAAACAATAATTGCATTTTTCGTCATTGCAATTCGTTGAAGAGGCATGAATGAACCCAAACTTTTGAATATTTCATGTCAATCCATTTCTATTTAAAAAGTGTGACCTCAAACAAGACTGTTCCCCACTACATCTTCCTCCTGTACAAGACAAGGAAACACAACTGACCTTGAGTTGAGAATATTCCCATTCCCGTGGGTGAAACACGTGGCTGCCAAAACTTCCAGGAACAGCACCAATGCCAGCACTTCCTTTCGCCACCTCAGACACATCCTTCTCCTCACTGTCCACTGCAGGTAGTGCTTCCGCTCTACAGTTCTCCTCCATAGTCTGACGACGCTGGTGCAGCTGGACCTCATCGGCAACAACAACCAATTCATCCTCGTCTTCATGCTTACCTTCCACTCCTTCATTGCTAGTCACACCAGCACGACGGTTGATGCCATCATCGTTAAGCACAATCTGGAAATCGTCCCCATCATCACTATCCCAATCACTCCCCTCCGCTTCCGTCTTTCCACCAGAAGCACCACTCGCAAATGTGCCGGAGAGCCCTGGAATCTCTGCTTTCTGATCGATTCCTCCCATCTCATCCTCGACTTCGAGCTTGCCTGCCTCCTCCTCATCCTTACCCCTGACTCCGCAAACTTCTCCCCCTCGTCCCGCATCCCCAGAAACCGGAGGTCTACAATTCCGCAACAAAATCGCAACTTCATCGTCCTCGTTCCAATCCAAGAGTTGCTGCTCTTCGGGTATGGGCGTTGGCCCAAGAATCCAATCCTCCTTATTATCTCCTTCTCTTGGGTCGGGATCCTGGATTCGAGCAGCGGGTTTTTGAAGGGGTGGAAGAGAAGTGGAGCCGGTATTTGCTTCGGAAGGCAGAATTGGGCCGCAATCAGGGGAGGTGGTGGCAGTGGGGAGTGGGAGGACTTGACGTGGAGGGGAAGTGGCGGCGGTGGAGATAGGCCGGACTACGTCGGCGTAGAGATCGCCGAACACGTCGTCGTCGTCGTCGTCCATGACCATCTTCTGGCGGTAATGGTGGAGGCGAGGGGTTGATATTTATATCGGCGGCGTTCGGTTCAAGATTACAGAACCAGGAAGAAGAAGAGAAGAAGTGTCGCGGTAGTTGGTTCGCAGTTCGTTGTTCGTTTCTTTGTCTAGTATCGTTTTTTTTTCGGTTAATGCTTCGGTTCAGTTTATGGTCTCGTAAACGGATCTTTAGACCAATTAGATTTGAATTTTCCGGATCTTTATCCGCTTATTTATTTATTTTTTAAAAAATCGAACTATACAGGAGTAGAACTATCAGTGGGCTGGTCCAAACCATGTCCAGTACAAAATCTCTCAGGCCACTCCCTCGGTCCAAAGTGTGGCCTACAATATCATACCAATTCTTTCGCAAAAAAGAAAGCATCATATCAATTATGTATTTGAAAATTTCCCACATTGTTCTTACTCTTCTCATCATATAAGATAGATTGTATATTAAAAACAAAATAGAGGTTAAGTTGTTCACAAGTGAACTAAACAATTACCACAGTTGGAAATAAAAATTACGTATCTACAAAGACTCAAATCTTACTGGAAGTTGAAAAATTTTGTGCACAAAATTTTACACATATAATGAGTTACGGAACAAAATTACACATATTATGGCTATTCTAAAAAAATCCAACATTTTTCACAAGTGAATTTTTCAAGAAATACGATTTTTCGTTTGACTTTAGAACTGACAAGTATGCTAAAAAATATATCAGAGCACACTCAAGCATCCTCCTGTATCGTGCACGACTGGTGATGTGATTTTTTTTTATGTTTGTAATATTTTTGTTGCTTAGATTTGAAGCGAAAATTTTTTCCTTCTCTTTTTAGGTGAAAGCGTAAAATATAAATTTTTATGGAATATTATGCTATAATCATGGTGTTTACAATGAAATGACCATAGATTAATAGCTACACATGTGTAATATTTGAATTGATAATTATGATTTAATAATAATAATATTTTATTTAAATTTAAACCTAATTCCTTTTATAATAATAATAATGTACACATAAATAAAAATGCGACGCAGCCATTGAATATATATTCGTTATTAACGAGCCTTCGAGTCATCCACCATCCTCACAAACGCAGGACAACCAAACCCGTGTCGTTTGGGATGACCGGCCGGCCCAAGCTTGTGGTTCGAATCTCGAATCTCCATGGCTCATGGAAGTACACCGTGCCAAGACGGTTCCTTTGATAAAAAGCCGTAGTTAGTTAGTTTGGTTCGACCGCAAACAAGAGCCGGTCGGCTCAACACAAGCACAAAAGCAATCCGGCGGAACACTCTACCGCGACCCCGTTTTCAACGCAATTTCACCTTCTTCGCTTCTTCCCTCGTAGCCTCTGTCTTCCCTCCCGCTCTGCAATGGCATCGTCCTCCTCCTACCAACGCTGCAACTCGAACCTTCTCATGCTTCTCACAGCCATTCTGCTAGCCCTCGCAGCTCTCGCCTTTCTTCTACGGTTGCGGGGATCATACGATCGTCTCCCCCCGCCTTGGCTCCATCACAGTCATCTTTTACTAGAAATGGAGGAAAGAGATGCATCGTCCTCTTCCTCCTCCTCCTCTTATTCTCGTTCTCTTACCGCACCATCTTCAGATTGTTGGAGTGAAATTACACCGAGTTCTTCGGGCTCTGAAATGTTGATGCGGAACAGTTTGGATTCTAATCCCAAGGTCTGTTATATTTCCTGCTTATTTTTTTATGTTTTGTTTCTACCAACATCTAAGGATGTGCATCGCACGCATTTTCACCTCAACTCATGAAATACGAAGACTTTCATTTTAGAGGAACCTCGTCTGCAATCCTCAACAACATTTAGAAATCTTCAGCAATATAAATGTATTTTCACCTCAACTCATGAACCACGAAGAATTTCATTTTAGAGGAACCTTATCTGCAAACCTCAACAATACTTAGAAATCTTCAGCAATATAAATTGTATTTCTAGCGGAATTCAGCCATCAAAAGAAGCTTTCTTGCTTAAAATTTACTAGTGAACATACACGCAATCCTGGATGTACAATACCGTCAAGGAGGAATAAGAAAGCTATGGATAAGTACTGGAAGTTAGCATAAGGGAGAAAGTTATTTTCTCTAAAGTCCTTGTTTAGTTCTTATCAAATCACTTCAACATTCTTTTATTCTGTTTTGTATATAGTGACAGATGTTGAAGATAAATGAGTATATATAGAATTTTTTGACTAAACGTCAATCCAATCTACAAATTTTCTTTTAGCATAGTATAATAGATAAGGTTTAAGTATGATAATGGATGCCCTCCCTAAGTCAGACCTTCTTAGCTTAGATAATTCATAGTTAGTTTCAATGGTCCATGACATTCTCCTTTATGGACTGACTGATTACTTTGCAATGAAAGTACAAATGATGGTAATAATTTTGTAAATGGAAGAAGATTTCTGATCAATCGTTATACCCTGTGCCATTGATTCATTATCGTTTACTAAAGAATGTAAAAATATGCATGGATCTGGTTCTTAGTTAATGATCGAAAGCAGGTACTGTATGTAGAAGTAAATATTTAGAAACTCTGATTTAGTTTATCTAAGTGGTAAATACAACCTACATAAGTAAGAGTATAAAACTAATTCGAAAATCACATTTCACATTAGCAAGCCAGGAAATTTCATTTTTTAAGGAAGAGCAACAAAACAACTGCTAACATTTTTGTGCCATAATATCATGCAACAATGATGGTTGCATATTTTGGGAATGACAACATGGACAAGAAGACTAAGGAAGGGTTTGGAAAGGAAAACATTTTCCTTTTGACCAAAAAGAAGGTTTAAAGCCATCATGTTTGTGCCTGTTTTCCATTAGAAAGTAAATTCCTTCGATATTTCCATGAACTTTTCTCATCTAGTAAGGTAGAATTTGAAATGAAGATATTTTTCTTGCCTTTCCATATATGCACGAACATTTTGTTGGAGTTCAATGGAAAATAAAATCCCATAAACTTATTTTCCTTGTTTTTTGACTACATATTTGCCTTTCTTTTAGTTTCTTTGGCACAAATGTCTCTTAACAGTGAAATAATGCATTTGATCATTTACTTTATTGTAAGAGAATGAAGCTTAAGTTTAAATTCAACAAAAACCATCACCGTTATTAAAAATTAACATGGACTAGAAAGACGGTGATGAAATAGACAAATATGAGAGGAACACAAAGGAGGGGAAGTTTTCAACAACTATGTAATAAACAAGTTAATTCGTTGTATATTAAACCTTATTATCTCGACCAATGAGGTGAGTAAAAAAATAGCGGCGGATCCACTTTATGGCAAGGTGAGGCACATGTCTCATCCTAAATTTGGATAATCTTAAACCAAGTTTGTAATTTTCCCAAATTCAGGGAAGTCCCTCACCCAAATCACCTTGCAGTTTTTACCTTCATATTTTATTTTCGTCTCCCTCAAACACATCACAACACATCCTACCATGTCAGGTGTGATTTCTAGTGTACTTTGAATTTAATCCAAAAGTCTTGATTTCTATCTTAGTACGATAACAAATGTAAACAATTTTGATCTGAATGAACGTGACAAAATTAAACTTCACATCGAGGTCTTTGTCTCCATCTTCATGACTCAAGTAATGATCTTTAATAACAATTAACTTCTAATATTTTATTTTATTCATTTAAAAGGTTAATCTATATAATTGTGCCTTACCTTAAAAAAAATACTAAATCTGCCACAGAAAAAACAGGTAAAATAAAAGCAAGAGTAATAAAATACGTGCTTATAGTGTTTAGGCCTGTCATGTGAATTTCTGATGTTACATTTAAATCATAATGCCTTATTATGATCGTCAATTTTCTTTCAAATGAACAAAATTTTGCTGTTGAAATGGATTTTTCTCAGATAAGTGTTACGAGTTCAGCCTTTCTTGTTCTGTATTTTTTTTACTATTTAACATGTCCAAACCTGCAGATATCCATCACAACGAGCACTTCAGATGATTTGGACCAGCTTCTACCATGGATTTTCTATCACAAAGTCATTGGAGTTACAAAATTTTTTTTATTTGTGGAAGGAATGGCTGCAGAGAGGAGCACCTCATCAGTGCTTGAAGCCATTCCTGTGAAGTTCTTATTTTCCCATCTCCATGATTTCTTGCTCTTAGAGATGGTTTTAACCAGAATTCCTATTCATTCTTCTAATGCTCTGGCAGGGTGTGGAGGTCATATACAAAACGCGGGATCTCGAGAAGAAACAACTCGGCAGGTTAGTTCTGCTTTGTCCATGTAGTTGGAATATATTACCAATCTATGACACTTTATAAGAAGACATGACTGAGGAAATGTTTATATCTAGTGTACAAACACAACAAATGGGTGAATGATTTTACAAAATATATGACCTCTAATGGAGATATTCCAACTAATGTAAGACTAAATTTACACATATAGCATTTAATCTTAATTAATCTTAATATATCAATATACTCTAATGCTTTTCCTCAAATTGAAACATGCAAGAGACTTAATAAAAACATAATATAAAAGAAAACAGCATATTCATAGAAAAAAATAAAAAATTAGTCGTGTTAGCAAAAGGTAATAATAATTATTGCAGTAGAAGTAACATTAATAAAAATAATTTGAGATAAGTTTAAGAAAAATTATATTTCTAATGGTAGTAGATTAATCATGATAGACAAGTGTGACTCTTGGGAAATATAAAAAATTGACACGTATATTTGATTCAAATTTTCTTTTTATGGCTTTATATTTTCATCATTTTTTGACTCTTTTTTCCAATCTCCACATTTTCTTTTTTTACAACTTTATTCCACGGAAACTTTTTTTTTCTTCTCTTTTTTTTTGCATAGTAAGCAAAAAATTAGATTATTTAGTTAACAACTACGAACGCACAACCGAAGCAAGAGGTACAAAAGAAATTTAAAGTTCAAACCAAAATACAGTAGCACGCTACATGGAACGAAGAAAACATAAAAGGTTGGAAGAATAAATCGAGATTAATTGGTGTTTTCAACCTTAATTAGCTACATATACAGGAGGAAGAGATGGAGACCTGAACGATTTTAGATGAAGCTAACCTTTTTAACTGCTCTGCCTTTTTAACCACTCTGACATCAACATTTGAAGATGAATTTTTTAATTAAAAATCTGTAGAATATCAAGATGATATTTTAATTAAAATAATGAAAAATAATATTATTTTTGAAATATTTCAAGAGGATAATAAGAGGATAGCGTGTGAAACAGTTTCGGAGAGAGAAATAAAATTGCCAACATTTTAGAATTCAAAATCAATACAAAGATTTTAATTAAAATAAAGAAGAAAAAAATTTTAGAATTCAAAATCAATACAGAGGGATGCTCAACGCAACTCGCACGGCGTCGTCGCCGACACCATCTCCCTCATGCTTGCCTATCGATGCACCGATCAGACTGTAATGCTGTTGCTGCCGTTGTATTTTATGAGGGCTTGCAACGCTGCCCTGGAACGGAAGTGCGAAAGTGACGGGGAGGACTGACAAGCGGGAAAACCGAAGTTGAACATGCAGCGCCAAAAGGAGGAGAAGAGAATGATGGTTGAGGATGCTGTCATACGTCGCGATCGTAGAAGCGAAGGGCAGACCAAGCGGATGAACGAGGAAGGTGGGGGAAGAAAGACAGTCCGGGTAGGGGCCGACGACGGTGGAAGAGAAGGAAGAATAACGTAAGGGAAAGAAAGCGAGAGAGGAGACGGAGGGAAGTGGCGCAGACAGTGGATGGCGGTGCTGCCGAAGGGCGGCGGTGCAGGCGGCCTTCATGCTGACGAAGTGCGATGTCATTGGCTGGAGAAGAGAAGGGAGTAGAGGCGTCTTGCGGTTGGGGAGGAAGGAAGATAGGAGGGTGCCAACGGCGGGAGAGGGGCGCCGAGGATCTGAACTAGGCTGCGGGTAGTTGGGAGGAGGGTGGTTGGTAGGCTTTCCTCCTCTTTACCTGATCTCTCACAACTCTATTGCGAGAACACAAGAAATAAGTCTAAGTGAAATGATTCATTCACAAAACATAATCTCTATGTATAAAGGTTAAATAATAAAGACTAATACAAGATAATCAATGTGGAACTAAATCCGTATATATAACACCCAACCTTATATACGTTAATCTACTCTAACATCCAGCATTCTAGATGTACAGTTGTCGGTTATGCTCCTTATGCTTGCCAAGTAACACCTGTACTTTTTTTTTGTCCTTGGGTTTGTCTCTTTTCATGACTCATGAACAAGTCACATTTCTTGCTACTTAAACCAATGTCACTTTAAACTCTAGGTATCGATGTTTCTTTCTAGTTATTTTATAGACCTATCAATAATACAGGTCGAAAAAGTTTTACGTGGAAACTAAAATATCATGGTAGAATTGCCAATGGAAACTTGAAGTTTACTGTTCATGAAATTAACAATTTTTCCTGGTTCTTACTGGCACATGCTATTTCCCCGTGAACTGCAGCAACATCTTGAGTGAGACTTGGTTTTCAAGTTTCTTGTACGAGCCATGCGAATATAAATTATATGTTAAGCAATCGTTGAATATGGAGACTGCTATTGTCATGGCACGGGTATGGAGGCTAAACATGATTACGTTCTGCCAATTTCACTCTGTGACATCAGTTAATTTTCATAAGTACATTACATTTCTACTGATAAGAATTGTCCTGCTGGGTCACCCTTTCTTTTAAGTGATTAATACCATCTACACGATGTTCCATACTCTTTTATGAATATAAGGATTGGATTGACGTTTGAATATTATAAACAAAAACAATTATCAACATAACTGTACCCTGATTTTCTCATCCACATTAGGCATCAAATTGCATTGATTTTCAACTTCACTTATATAACTCATGATAATTTTCATCAATTCCTCAAATCAATATTTGGATTTTCCTTTAACCTCAGGATGCTGGTATGGATTGGATTATACATTTGGACACTGATGAACTAATACATCCAGCGGGTACTAATGAGTATTCTATTACACAAATTTTGTTGGATGTGCCAGACTATGTGGACATGGTTATTTTTCCAAATTATGTAAGGTTAAAAGCTTTCTTCTACATTAAAACGTACTAATTTGCAGAAATTTGATTTGCTACCTTTTGGGTTTCAGGAGAGCTGCATCGAACATGATAATATAACATATCCATTTACTGAGGTGAAGAATATAACTATCTAGCTAATAAACCATATGTTGCAATTCTCTTTAAAGTCATGTCATATAGAATGGACAGTTACTTTATACCTGAAAGTTGTATAATATTTATAAATTCTTTCTATCTTTTTTCCTTTCTTGTCTCCTCATGCTTCCAAATTCATTGATTTCTTGAAAGTAGGTATCCCTCTTCAAGAGGAATTATGATCATCTTTCAAAGGATGTCTACGATAGCTTCCAAGTTGATGCAAGCCATGGTAATCGTGAATATTTTTTAGGCTACACTAATGGAAAATCAGCCACACGGCTTCAAGATGATCTTCGTCCTAATGGTGCTCATCAATGGTACAATTACTTGAAGACACCAAGGTAAGTCTTAACACGAGTGTTGTCAAGAAAATAATGGTTTGTTGTGATCCTTTGCAAATCTTGAAATTGAATCTTAAGGATTATATTAATTCTTGTACTCTAACAAATTCAAGAGCTTCATGATGAAGATTTCATTTATAGAAGTAGGGACATATTTAAAACTGAGTGTAGCCATATAAGGATCTTGAAATGAAAGGGTGAAACTATTGCTAATGTGAAGTCAAGACATGAAATTGCTTTTAACAGTGTAAAAAAAGCACCACTAAAAATAAAATGATAGAGGATAAATTTCGTTGGCTTATGTTCAAAAAGACCCTTGAATCCATTGTGACCATTAAAAGAACAATTAATTAATGTTGATGTTGTTAGGATTAATTTGTTTCATTAAAAGGAGGTGAATAGTGAAAATCCTAAATGATTTAAACACATTGCAATTGATTTACACAAACTTGTAAAGGTCTCTATAGAATAATCATAGGATTGTAACAATGGTGATTTTTAAGATTTTATAGAATGATTGAAATGATATGAACAATGCTTTCCAAATAATGCACAAGACATAATTGCAATCACATATAATGCACACAAGATTTTTATAGTGGTTTTTGAACTTGGGTGCATCCACTCCACAAGCTATTAAGATTATACCTTCTTCCTTTAATTCTATCTTGGTGTTATTGTGGGTCAACACTCAACTTTTACAATTTGATGCTTTTACAGGATGAGCACCTAACCTTACAAACTGCTCCTTAATCCCAAAGGAGTAATTATTGTATTTTTAGGTCAAAACATAACAAATCAACTCACCTTATGTTTTATGGTATAAATAACACAGCAAACCCACATACTTCTTGTATTTTATGGTAAAAACACAATAAACCTACATTCCTTAATCTTAAAGGAGTTTCCTTACCAACACCTGATGAGACACACACATGTATTACAATATAAAGCACTTGCATGAACAAAAATTAAAATGCTTACAACCCAACAGATGAATGCTCTTGCTTGAGAGAAGGGATTTGTGCTTGATTTTGTTTTGAAAAAGGTTGATCTTGAAGTTCAAGAGCACGACAAAGCTAGGGAGTTGATCTTCTTGGGCACATGTGAGAGTATAGAATTTGTAAGAGATATTGTAAATGATATGGTGCCCCTTATTTATAGAGTGAATGTGTGTAGGGTGTTTTTTAACAACTAGTTTTTCAGTCGAAATGGATTATCATTTTTGGTACTGTTAATTCGTTTCTATGTAATGGCTAGTTTCTAGGTAAAATGGATGTTGAATTGTTAATCTCTTTTATAAGTTTGAAATCTCCTGTTCCACTTTTACATGAAACAAATATTTGGAGTTCAAAATGTTGGTCCGATCTGGAAGTAGGTTCATCTAATGTCTTGAGTATACTTAGACTGTTAATTTGGAAAGGTGGCCTGATTTTTATTGTCTAGGATATGCATGAAATAGATATTTGCCTGTAAAAATTGTTAGTCTGTTTTGAGAATAGACTTGGCCAATATCCTTAGTGTTCTTAAATTGTTGGCCCAAAGTGCTCTTTCGACTTTTTCTGACCTATGTGATCCTAAAACAGACATCTGATTTGCTAAACCATTGGTCCACCTTGACACAAGTGTTTTCTAAGAATATAGTTTCCTGGGGGTGTAAAGTGCCAAGGAATGTATAGTGCTAGTAAAAATATCCTATTTTAGGCTTCCTAAAAGGAAGGTTTGCTTTATCTTGGAATGTGAAAGGTTCCTATTTGAGGTTTTCAGTGAAGAGTTTCATAAAGAGCAAGAGCATTACAACAACAAAGTTTTACATAAAACACATGTAACACTCTTTATCTCTCCTTTTTTAATGTTCCCTCTGTCTTCAAGTTTCTTTTTTCTTCTTCAAGCTGCATCTTCAAGTTCCCTTCCATGAGCTTCATTTCTCTTCTTCATTTATTGCCTATGTCCTTATAAATTCTATTAAGTTGAAAATCATCAAAACTACAAAGGGATATATCTTCAACAGATGTAAACAAAAGAGATAGAGATTAAGGCAAAATTTCATGGATAGAAAGTAGAAATATTGAAAGGGATTTAAGCATGCAACAATCCAGCACCTAGTGCAGGAAGGGCTGCCAGATAAAAAACAAATAGAGAAATTCTTGAATGGGTCCATATTCTATCCAGATTGGTATCAAGGCATGGTGGTTGTCATAGTTATTGTCCTTGGGCCATGGTTTATGAAAATGTTAAATTTCATCTTCATTTAGCTTCAAAATCTCAAATGTAACCTCCCTTGTTTCAGTTATATTCTTCCAAATTGGCTACTTGGCTACCCTTCAAAAGAAAAGATACAATATGCAGAGCATAGTAGTCACAACTTACCCTTCAGAAAATAGTGACAACATATGGCACCTCACATTATGTAGTCTCACAAACTTTAATATCTGGATTCTAATTTCTAGAGTAAAGAACTTGTTTTTCTCACCTTCATAGTGAACTTTCCAATTGAAAGAATGTTTCTCAAAAGGTTTTATAGAGAAGTGAAATCAGAGGAAGCTGCAATTTTACACTACACTTATAACAAGTTTTCAGACTTGACTTCAAAACGTCATCAATGTGATTGCAAGCCAATCAGGCCGGATGCTAAAAGATGCTTCATGCTAGATTTTGATAGGGAGGTGAGCGCTTATTCAGAAACATGCCAGTTCTTTATCTTATTATGCATCAGTAATTGTCACTTAAATTACATTTTTCTTTTATCTAATACAAATGATTTTGATATTTAAGATATAGTTGTTGAGATATTTGACCCAAGAGACTCCGAGTACATCTGGCATGTGCAATTCCTACTTTTTGTATGGAATTCTGCTATTAGTGGTTAGAATTTCTAGGACTTGAATAATCTAATTTTGCATCCCATGTAAAAATTAGATCAATATTCTCTATTATATTTATAGAAAAGTGAAAATACATTTTACACTTTTAGAAAAAATGCATTTAATTGAAGGAGAAAGATGTTGAATTTTGACAGATGGCTCCCTCTATGACTTGGATAGCTCATCACTAAGAGTTATAATTTGTATATGTTGTGTGTAACTTGTTGAATGTTATTTATTTTCTATAAAAATTGTTTTATAAGAAAGGGTTTTTTGTTTATTTATTTATTTATTATAAACAAATGAGTGTCCGACACTTTACATGTAGTAATATAATTCATCATGAAAGATCGGGTGAAATAGAGGCGAGGAGAGATATAAAGCTATAATACATGAAAAACAATTCATCATGTCATCCACATGATAATCATTTCCATCCATTTACTCACAATCTGCTTGTTACTTGATGTGAGAACTACATAAGTTTGTGGAATAAATTTGTGAGAGTCTATGGTACTCATTATAAAATTTTAACTAAACACATGTATATAACTACCGAAATGGTAGTTATTTCTTTGTGAGAGATATTTTGGATATCATAGGATTTTTCACATAAATAACATAATGTATGTTTTGGTTCAGCGGCTAAATGTTTGGTTGACCTTATGAAATGTGATTCTTCCATCCCATATCTTATTTTTCCAAATTCATTAAAGATGGTAAGTCTCCAAATCTCTTAATTAATACTAGCTAGTGTGATACATTATGTGCAGGCTTTCGTTGTTTCATCAACCGCCACAGAAGATGGAATGCGAAAATGGTAATGTTTGACCATGTGTATAGAATGTACTTGTGGTGGAGTTTTCCTTTACCTCCAAACTTCCAATCTAAATTTAATTTTTAGAGCATAATTGTTTTTCAAGGCTTAGCTCTGCTTGTGGAGGTTTATCGATACATAGTTGGCCCTAAGCATAGATAAAGGTAGTGATTAGTTCTACATTAGAATTACAAGGAGATACAAGTTCAAAGGATTTAGATTAAGTAGGTCAAACATTGAATATATAGATGTAAGTTCAACGAAAATAAAAATAATAATAAAGGTATATACTTAAATGGTCATGAGATTCATAAAAGTAAAACTTTAAAATACCTACGATTTATAATGAAGGCAATGATAAAATTACAAAGGATGTTATTTGTAGGATTAAAGTAAAATAGATGATGTGGAGAAATGGTTATGTAGTGTTATGTAATGGTAGGATACTCTTAAAATTAAAAATGAAAATTCTATAAAATTGCTATTTGCCTATCTATATTTTATGACTCATAGTACTAGGTTGTAAAATATGATTATGTACAAAAAATTAGTGTTGTTGAAATGTGAATACTTAAAATAGATGAGTGGTAAATACTATAACGGATAATATAAAAATTGATTTTATTAGAAATAGAATAGGAGTTGCATCAATTGATGATATGAGAAAATTAGCTTAATTGATTTGATCGTATCCTTAGGAAGTTAAAAAATCAATCATTTAGAAGAGGAAAATTAATCAATGTAGAAGCAATTAAAAGAAAGTAGAGGAACACTTAAAACTATTTGATTAGGAATTGTGAGAAAAAATTTAAATTTATGTAATTTAACTAAAGATTTGATCATAAATAGAAATGCATGAAAGAAAAATTCAAGTAGCTAATCCACGTCGTAGAATTATGGTTTAGATTGTTGTTTTTGTTTAATTATTTTTCAAAGTTTAGATATGCTGCATTATAAGTGGCAAATGGGAACATGGCTGTATGCTGCTGATTGTAAAAGCATGTAAAATGAAACTTGAAACCTACCACTTGTGATAAAATTTTATGCCAGTCTCCAATCTAATAATTTGATTGAAATTATTTTGGAAAATTCAATCTTTAACTATATATATTACAAGTGAAAGTGAAAAGGACAAACCTATTGCATAAGGTTTTCACCAATGTAGGGCCTTGAGAATTCAATTGTACATATCCCCTTCTGTATATAAATGGAAAGTATTTTCTTAGGATTTGAATACGTGAGTAACGTGACCTCTCCAAGATTTTGTTAGTTTAGGTTGCCAATATGACAAATGTAGTTAAGAGATTTCTTGGGACTTGATACCAATCTCTGACGTTATTTTGGAAGCTTCAATCTTTGAAGATAAGCACCTTGGAAATTCAAAATCTCCCAGAGCTTTTGATAATTTGGGTTACAAAATGGCAACAATGGTTCTTGTATATTTGTTGCACATTAGCTTCCCAATAAGTTATGCATTCAATCTATATGCATTTGGTTTCTATGTAAGTTCCACACTTATTAATTGTCCTTGTTCTTAAGAATTTTAATAAGTCATATTTTTCACTCTTTCAGGTTCAATGAGCATGTGGTATGGAACGACAAAAATCAAACCCTGAAGCTTCTCAACCATGGTGTTATGGTCCGTATAACTGCTCCAATGGTAACCTCTTATGCAATACAAACCATTTATATTTCTGTTATATCCACTGTCTTCATCATATTCAGAAAGGATTAAAATTTTTAAACCTTTGTTTCAATTTCCTTCTTTAGGTAATTATCAAGTCACTGAAAGAATCTGGTATGTTCAATACTACAGTTGCATTGACAAGGATTCTTTAACAAGATTCTTGTGTAAGACAGTTCAAGGATTAAGATTTACAAGCAAGGCATTCTTAGACCGTTTTATGGCCCCAAAGATTCTTTGTGTCGATTTCGGGACCGAAAAAAACTTGCTGTAACACAAACTGAAGGGAAACCTATCCATTTTCCACGTGTAATTACGGAGAGCATCCTAAAGATGGAAGAAATATATTTCGTCTATACACATACATATATGATGGATGCACTCCATCTTAGAATATTTTACCTTTAGTTTAGTAAGAAAACCATTAGATATTTTTGTATTTTGGCAATAATACCTATTAAACACTTTTTTTTCACAAATTTTAATAAAATTTCCTTAATTTTAGGAATGCAATTGTCAATAAAATTTTTCACTTAAAAATTTGGTAAGAATAATTGTTGATATGGCCATGATTTTGCATTACACCCTTTAGGAAGTGTTTGATTTGAAATGAAATACAGGTCGTGTGACTGTCATGGTTGGTTTTCGGTAAAAAAGATTAATTATTTCAGTACACATAGTGTAGCTATGTAAGATGACATTCTATGGTTTTAAAATTTTCCCCTATGGATAATGCTTCGTAATTTATCTCTCATGTGTAAGCAACGATTACTTGAATATTACGGAGAACTTGATCTGTGTAAATTACCAACCCATTCACGTTTATGCCATCCCCTGGTAAATTCCGAAGACCGTAAACAATATTAAGATTAATAAAAAATTCCATTTTTTCTGAGAATGGCAGATATTATACTCTAGTAATCTCAACCGTGAAAAATTCACCACTCAAATGAGGTCTGTGACAAGGAAGGCGAAGAACACCCAGAAAATTCCTGAAGGAAAACTTGTTAAGCTGCATTTGTAAAAACAGTAGTTTCAAGCAAAAGCTGTTTTCTAACGATGACAACAGCTTCTATATAAATCTAAGAATTGCATGTAATATTCTCTTTGCTACAAGTCTTCGTATAAATTTGTGAGTTACGAGAAAGTTGATATTTTTTAGTTTTATTTGAAAGTACCATTCCAAGCTCATAAAGCATTATTACTTTTTTTTTTCAAGCCCACACAGCATAAAGTCTAAGGATACAGACCAGGGGTGCAAATATTTGTGGTTGGGAAGTTAATAATTTGTCTTCATTCTTGGTTCATTATTCCAAGTGTCCTATTCCGTGGCAATTTCCACCTTATGGAAAAAACTGAAAATGGTAAAATGTTTTCTAAACAGTAAACATGACAAAATTTTTTTGAAGCTATCTTCCATACCTTGCCTTTAAACTTTTACTCCACAATCGAGAGGCTTACAATCCGAATCACCCAGAATGTTATCCAATCCGTCTAGTCTGGGGCACATGCTGGGCTGAGATGGGCCGGGCTAGTCGGGCTCGTTTGAGTTCATCCAGGCTTGTTCGCTGTCTCAGCCCATTTCCGTCTATTAGCCGATATTTGTCTGCGCCCTCCCTTCTCTTCCAATCCGACTCCAGCACCTCCTCTAAGGAAACGAACGCAGCTCAATGCTCGGCTCTCACTCGCACCACTTCACCACCGCCGCTTCTACCTCCGCCTTTCATGGCGTAATTCCACGCAACCTCAACTCCACCTTCCCCCTGTTCACCACTCTCCGCTTCTCCACGAGGCACTCACTTCCCTCTCCCGCGTCTGTCCATCCCTGCAGTTCCCACACCACCGCACCGATCGCAACCCCCGAACAACCCCTGGACGTGGTCGAGGATGGATGCGGCCAGTACAAGTACCTCCCCCGGAAGCAGAACTCCAAGTCCACCTACATCCTCGGCCAACACGAAGCCAGGGCCGGAGATGAAGCGGCCGAACCGGAGGCTATGGAAGAAGGGGATAAGAAGAGGAGGATGTTGGAGGAGCTTGAGGTTATTAGTAAAAGGAGAAAACCCAGGTTTCCAGGCGCGGTCGATTTCCCCAAACCGGACCTTAGTATCGGTGAATTGGTTAAGGACGACGATCGGGCATTGCTGCAAGCGCTGGAGATCAAACGGCGTGTTGCCGCGGAGGTTCTGAAGGTGGCAATGCGCGCCAAGAGGATTAGTATTAATTATTCTAATAATTTGGTGGAAAAGCTACCGGAGTTTGTCGATCTCGTTGTTATCGAAGCCGCAAAGATGAAAGGCGTGCCGGAGTTTGCCCACGTGACCTTCAATGCTCGTGCGAAGAGCTACATTCAGAACTCAGAGATCGTGGCTCTTGTCAAGTAATGTTTTTGAAATCTTTTTGGTTGATTAAAGTATCAACATTTTTTATTGTGCTTATGTCTTGGAATGGGATGTTAACGTTCAGGTGGCTGAAGCATAATTCAATGTCGTACCCACAGATTGGGAAATTGATATGCATGTGTCCAGGAAATCTTGAATTGCTCAGGAGTACGGTGGAATGGTTGAAATCGATACATGTGAAGGGTGAGTATCTTGGTAGAGTACTCGTAAAGGCAGGTCCTATTTGGGAACGTGGCATGGAGGAATTGGATGAGATTATTAGCTATCTTGAGAAAAATGGTTTGAGGAGGGATTGGGCGGGATTTGCTGTTAGCAGATGTCCAAAACTCTTGACTTTGTCCATGGGAGAATTGAAGCAGCGGGTTAGATTTTACTTGGACACGGGTATGAACGAAAATGACTTTGGCACCATGGTCTTCGACTACCCCAAGGCTCTTGGCTTCTTTAGTCTGAAAGAGATGGAGTCTAAGGTATGCCTTAAAGGCCATGATAGGGTGCAACATTTCTTTTCCATTTCCAACTTGATACCATGGTATTTTCTAGTTATATGTAAGTCCTGGCGAATTGCCATGTTCAAGTGTAAGGTACATTTTGATATCATGTTACTTGCTTTATGCAACAAAATGCATGCTCATGAACTGCAGTACAATAGCTCATCATGTCTTTGATCGTGTTATTCATCTCTGAAGGTTGGGGTAGCACATCATTCCAGTATTTTATTAGTACTTGCTGAGATACGACTATTGAATACAACATAAATTCTTGTCAACTAATGCATCATAAACGCAGTCACTGAATATGTAATTACTTGAATTTGCATTTTGCAAATGTAATGTCTTAGGAAAGACATGCCACTGAATTTTCATCTATATTATAACGTAAAGAAGCATTATTTTCCAGCTTCAACACTTTATTACAATTGCAACATGTGAAACACACATGTGGAACTGGTGTTGTGCTCATTCAGGAATGGGTCCTGAATGAAATGAAGCTAAAAGCCTAAAATGATATCTCTTGTGTTGCTTTCCATACATCTTTTTATTCCTACAAGCCATGACCAAGGCAACTATAATTCTAGGTCATTTATCTCAAGGAGTTTGGCTTAGATACACATGATGTTGGTCACTTGTTAGCATACAAGCCCCAGTTGATGGGTTGCAGCATTGAGGAGAGGTGGAAACCTCTTGTGAAATATCTATACTATCTTGGAGTACATCATGATGGCATGAAGAGGATGCTTATGGCGAAACCAATGATTTTCTGTGTTGATTTGGAAACGACTATTGCACCAAAGGTACGGGTCATCCATTTATTTCCTATACCACTTTTATATTTAAAAATTGTATCTCATGAACCCACTCATCTTTGTTGCATTAATTTACCAATTTTTTAAATGTTAGTTTGATTTATTTCTCTTGCTTAGATTTGATATTGTGAAGAAGAAGGTTCAGATTAGTCACTGATAATTTGTCAATGTGTGTGACAATGCAAGGAAGAAGGTTAAGAGTTCACTGATGATTACCTTTATCTTATTGAACTTTACCATGTGCATCTGTTTGTCTGGTTGTACGTTTGCTTATGAATCTTTAAAAATGCTGAACTTTAATTTTTAAATGTTAGTTTGATTTATTTCTCTTGCTTAGATTTGATATTGTGAAGAAGAAGGTTCAGATTAGTCACTGATAATTTGTCAATGTGTGTGACAATGCAAGGAAGAAGGTTAAGAGTTCACTGATGATTACCTTTATCTTATCGAACTTTACCATGCGCATCTGTTTGTCTGGTTGTACGTTTGCTTATGAATCTTTAAAAATGCTGAACTTTAATTTTATTTGACTTACTTGAAGTGATTGTATTTTATTTGCATGTGAAGGTGCGCTTTCTACAGGACATAGGTATCAGAGAAGACACCATTGGAAGTGTCCTTGTCAAGTTCCCACCAATATTGACTTATAGTCTCTACAAGAAAATTCGCCCTGTGGTATCTCCTCTCTTGCACATTATACATTTTCTTCAATGTTTCCAAGGCTCTAGTGGTGTTAACAGTCCTGTTTCATCAGTTAGATTTTAATGGTTTACTACAGTTTGGAACATTCTCTTAGGCATATCATTCTCATTTCAATTTCTACCTATTAATCTTCTGGACCAGATATGTAGCGTTTTTATCAAACATGGGTCAGAACATATATGAAAGGTAAAAAGAACTCCTCACACAGAAGAGAAAACTGTCCAAAATACTAAAAATATTAAGTTATAAAACTTATAAAGTTATAATTAAGCTATGTACATATTGAGCTTACTGGAATAGCCATGTGTGAATGTTATAAATTGTTTTGTTTCTTGTGATAAGTTGATATCACAATTTCCTCGTTGGAGTTGCACCACCCTGTGTTCCATGCTGCCCATACCATGCAACCATATTATACTCCAAGCTGGAAGTAGTCTTTAGTCTTTGCAAACTGTTGACAGATTACCATCCTCTCTTATACAATCTGCTGAGATAGGTGGTTTTTTCAGTTACATTTTGCAAATTTGGTAGATCCAAACTTAAATTTTGCTGTCTGATGTCTGCATATTTTAATCTTGTAATAATTAACATTATCTTTGTATGTCCATGTTGTTGTTATGTGCAGTGCATAAATTTAATACATGATTATTTATCTTTAACTTGTTATTTTCAATATTTTGCACAGGTCATCTTTTTGATGACAAAAGCCGGTGTCAATGAGAAAAACATTGGGAAGGTCATTGCATTAGAACCAGAGCTTTTGGGATGCAGCATTGTGCATAAGCTGGATGTTAATGTGAAGTATTTCCTGTCTCTAGGCATTCGTCTTCAATCTCTTGGAGAAATGATTGCTGATTTTCCAATGCTACTCAAATACAACTTGGATGTTCTACGTCCCAAGTATCGTTACTTGAGACGAGTTATGGTTCGGCCATTGGAAGATCTCATTGAATTTCCCAGGTAAATATCTTTGGCTTGAAATAATGTTGTTTCTCATTTAAGAAAATAATGAGAATGCAGTAATCTTCTAAAAGGAATGTGAAACATTCCTGTAGTAAGATGATTCAGGATATGCTGGCATTCCAATGGCTTACATGTTATTGGAATATTGGTCTAGCTGCAAGAAGCGCCTAATGTTTCATATCTCAAATATTTTCTACTATCTTCATGTGCAAGCAGAGTAATCAAATAGGACGAATGGGACTCAGATTTAAAAACAAATATTGAGTTACGCCTCATTCATGCTTGGATTACGAGATAATTTACATACACTGTATGGCATGTTTTTGACACATCAACATCTTGATGAGGCACATTATGTTTAAAATTGATTAGAATCTGCTTATATTTCAAAACTTTTTAAGTTTTAAATTTAGAAGTCAATACTGCTAAGCCAGGGTATGATACGTTACAATGAAGCTTACCTTTCCTGACGGTGAGCATTTAGACTAGATGCATGGTCCATGTTTACTTCTGTACCGCCCACATTATTTTTTATTCCTGTTATTTACTGTATTGTGCTTTCTGGTTTAGCAAAATTGATCAGTATTTACTCGTGTACCCCACATATTATGGTTTTTTCCTGTTATTTACCCTACTCTGCTTTCGGCTTTAGCCTTTTGTTTTACCGGTAACTTTACCCATATGCATACTTCCAGTGTTGATGAAAACAAATCTTATCCAGATATTTCAGTTACTCTCTGGAAGGAAGAATCATTCCAAGGCACAAGGTTTTAGTAGATAACCGGATCAATTTTAAGCTGAGATACATGCTAGCCGGCTCTGACAATAATTTTTATGAGAGGGTAAAGTTAGCAATCGAAAAGAGAAGAAGGTTTGAATCAAGTAAAATTGAAGACAAGTTTGAACCTTCTTCTAATTTGATTCCCGTTGCTTCTGAGACAGACAATGAACCAGAATTATAATCTCCAGTCTCCACATTGCAGCCTGTTGTCGACGAGGTTATTCAGATGTGTTTGGTCTTCTATATACGTACACTCGCCAAATGTAGCGATGAGCCAGTGATCGACTTCATCCACATGTTTATACCACCATGCCTGCAAGTTGATTCAATAAACATCTCTTGCATTATTTATATTTGCAATGTTTAGTCCTCTCGTATTGGAATTTGAGGACCTTTTGGATCTTTGGCAGTGCATTCTTCGTACATACAGCATGCATGTTGCAGCAACTGATCAGTTTATCTTACAGTCTATGGAAGGAGTTCTGTACTCAAATTTAAGCAAAATATTATCATTACTGAAAAGAAAATTCACATCTCAAGCGTGGAAGCGCCTATTCTTGCAAGTCCTAACGTAAGGAATTTCATTAAAAGCTTGTGGCAGTTTCTTGCTGATCAGTTGATCAACTTCATAGCGTATGGTAAAAATTTGTAATGCTTTTAGCATTGTTGACTTTAGGCACGGCTTGGATGGAGTTGGCTTCCAGTTTGATCCAGAATCAATTTCACTCCGGTCTTCTTGATATTTAATTGTAGCACAGATCCTTCAGAAAACAAAAAAGAAAGAGAGGAAAAAAACACTACCATATTGGAAGATGGATCTAGCACAGATCCTACGTCAAGTTTGCAAGTTTCACGTACCTTCTCTTGAAGCGCGTGGCTACTCAACAATCTCCATCAGAAGCGTCCTTCCCATGTGTTCAAGGCCATTACCTCGGCCACCCATTTTATAAATTTTAGTGGGAAAAAATAACCATTCATGAAAATTATAACTGGGCTTCTAACGTTGAAATGTTTGCTTGCATTTTGTGTAAAGAGTCGAGAATTATTTGTACGCTACTTTCATTGATTATGTGCTGTTAAAAATCTCTTTTCTAGGTAAAAAAAAAAAAAACCTATAGGTAATTCGATACTTTAAAAAGGTATGTAACCAAAAAAATTCTTTCCAATTTTTATTGAAGATTATATTTTTTTACTTGTATATCATTGTAAAGTATTGTATTATCACGTCTTTCTTAAGGTACCTGTTTATCGCTGTGCCTTCTAAAAGCCAAACTTTTGTTCAATATTTTATAATGTTGTACAATCATATATGTCTATTCCTGTCGCTATTTCCATGTGCGATAATCAATATCATTATTTTTATCAATTAAATTATTATAATCGATTACTTTTAAGCTATTCATCAAAAACGATGATTTGAGTGACTGAGTGTACATGGTTTTGAGTCTTTTAGAAACAGATACAAGTTCTATGTTAGCGTCTACGGAACTCAAATTAAAATTTAGGACAAAAAAGTTATTATCATAAAAATATTTGTTGTGTGTGTATATATAATATTCTATTCTTTTTCCTCACATAAATTAGAAAATTCCGCCATGTCAGAAGCAGCAGTGACCGGCGTCATCTTCGCCACTCTCCCCTCCGCTGTTCCTCCCCCGCCAAATTCGACCGGTTCTCCTCCTCTCCTCCCGGTAAAACCACCACATCGTCCACCCCTCTCTTCCCGCCGGGCCACCTCTCTCATCCTCTTCACCCTTGCCTCCTCCACCGTCTCTTCCATCTCCTTTCCCTGCACCGCCGCCGCATTCGGCATACGTAAGTTCTAATAAATATCCCCCTCATCCCATGCATTTGGATTTGAAAGGCGACTTTGGCGACTAATTCGCTTTGATTATTGCAGAGGGGCCGAAGGATTGGCTGAAGGAGCAGAAGAAAAAAGCGTCCAAGTTCATCCTAGCCCCGATCGAGGCCTCACGCGGAAGCCTCCAGGCGGCATATCTCGCTCTCAGTGCGTATTTCTAGATTATACGAATTTTTCATTTTTTGTTTGGATTTGATTTATGTTTATCATATAGTCACTGTATTTTTGTTCCTTGAGGTTTCTAGGTTTCCCTTGTGTCCTCCATGGGATCCTATGATGTTTTATATTATAGTATGGCCTTTGTAGCAGTAAGTTATTCTATGTTATAAAAAAGACAAACCCAATGCACAATACTTCCACTAATATGGTGTTTGAGGAGAGTCACAGCGTCGTCGGAGCCGGGTAAGGAGCTGGCCAGCGAAATCCGGAGTCTAATTGGTTCAGCTTCCAGAGATTGTGTTGCGAATGAGAGGAGCTCCGTTGTCGCTTTCCAGGCCCGTACAGGTGTTGAGGTGCGGATCTTGGATTAGTGCGTTCCTTTTTTCACGTTTAGTTTATGCAAGGACATTGCATTTGAAATTATTGTCGGATTTTCGTTGGATTTCTTCCGTGTTTTCTGATTTCTTGTTGATTATTCAGGTGTGTACCTTCCGTTTACTTGTCAAAAATGCGGCTTCGTTGCTTGATGAGCGAGATCCTTTGAAACTGGAAACTGAAGCCTTACTTAATGAGCTTATAGGGTACCTACTTGTTTCTTTTAATAATTAGTGTTATTCATTTTATATCTTTCCCATCTTTATGTTTTTGCTTCGCAGAACTTATAGTTATGTTGGATGTAGGTATCCGTACGAAAAATTGTACTTTATTGACTTTTCTGGTTGGTTCTTATTTGAAAGGTAGCTGATGAACATGTACAAAAGAATAAAGGAGCCAGAATAAGTAAAGTCTACTTTGAATCACATAAAATAGGGTCTAAAAATAGTTATGTAAAATTCTATGAGATTGAAAACTTTGAATAAATATTTATTGAATGTAAGGCTTACAAAAAACCTCCATGAACTGTGTACTGCCCAAACTAATCTAGTAATGATCTCAAGGTTAGTAAAAAGCCTAAAAATCTACCATTGCAATGTGCATCTTTAGGATTGAGATGGTTTTTTGTAGAATTCCTCTATGGCATAGACATTGAACTTCATCTATCCTAAAGATTATTATTTGTTATGCAGATCTTTTGCCTGTCTTGGTGAATTGGTTGACACTAGCGATCTTCAAGTTGCATCTGAGAGGTATCAACATATCTGCTTCCAATTTACAACATCATTGTTTTGACAGACACATATGCTATTGAATTAACATATTTAATTCGAATATTAATTATTTTGCTTCTCATTGATTATTTTCATAGGTAGGTAAACATGAATACATACTATTAGTGTTTTGAGTGGTGTCTTATGTATATCTGGGTGTTAATTTCATTATATTTATGGCAGGGAAAAAGTTGAAGCTGGATTAAGGGATACAATGTTGGCTCTTGACAGTTTTGAACAAGGAATCAAACATTGTATTGGTGTTTGATTCTTTTCTGTCAGTGTCAGGTTCTCATGGTTCATTTTTAAAGTTGGCACGATTACAGTGTTGTAGTGGCTCGTGCAGGATTTCTGTCTGGGAAGAAGCCATGACTATCTTATATATGGTTGACTGTATGCAGAAAAACTTGTCTGATATGTGTTATATTATACATTTAATTAATACTTAAGTGCCTCCTAAGATGTACCTACAACATATTTTGTTGTATTATTGTGCAACTACTTTTAATATTCATGAAAATCTTCAATCTGTTTTCTCTTGTAAGACATGCGAGCAATTTGGCATTCCATTTGTCTAGAAGTTTATTTTTGGTCCTATGTTCTCCTCAGGAACAAGTGTCGAACGAAGTTGGCTCCTATGATCACTTATTCGCATTTGTTAAGCTATTATGTATTAATGGTGGGTAATAGTTTCATATTGAAATTCATGTTACTTACATTATTATGTAATTTCTAGTCGTTGAAGTCTAGTAATAGTTAATGAAATAAGAATATTTTACCTAAGAATCTTTTACCTTGTTTTTGCATGGTATTAGAACTTTGGTTTCTTAAGAATGAAAAAGAGAAGATAGAAATCCTAGTCACCATCACTACCTTGCTGTAGTGGTGACGATGGACCCAAGTCCTAAAAAATTACTTCTTCATCATCTATCTTAAAAATAAATTGGGATTGGAAATTTCTTCTTCATTCCATTTTTGAAATTGTGATTCATGTTTTTTGATCAATAGTTTTCTACCAGATACAAGCAACTCTAATCTGGTCAGGTTGGTAGGCATTCTGACCTCTGACTAGTCTACAAGCAGTCCACTATTTTAAAAGCGTGAACCGAGCCAGCTCCAACTGCTCAGCATCCATGAGCCGACCTCCATTGCTTGCATACAGTGCCAGAGCTTTCCCTTTCCTCTCACTTTCTTCCATTTATTTTTCTTTTATATTTTCCTTGTTACATATCGAAGTGTTTCTTTATTATTTAGTAAAAATAGGTGAAGGAAAAAGGGAAGACAATGTGCTAAAGAGGGATGGAAAAAAGGAAAAAGGGAAGATGATGTAACATTGCTTATGCCTTGAGTATGTTTTTATTAAAAAAAATGTCATGCTTCATTGTCCTCTGCTTATAACATTACTTTTGTGATCCCTCCAATGCTTGTCATGAATTACCCTTTGCAGCACCTAATAATTCACCTTTTTATAATTCCTATATTTTCCAGCAATTGCGGTTCAAAGCATCACTTCTGCATCCAAGTGGAATTTTTTTCTGATAATGATATGTTTCCATGCAGGTTTAAATCTAGGTTTTTTTCCAGTGAAAGACTAATTACATTAATCGCTGTTAGCTGCAGTATGTTGTTGCTGTTGTAGCCAAAATGGTGAACACATGATCCACTTTAAAAGAAGTTCAGCTTCACAGGTCATTTCATTGAGTACAGCATCAGAATTAGAACTGGTCAGGAGGTACCACTTTTGGTAAAGTTTCTGTGTTTCACAACTGGAAAACAGAGAAGGGCAATCATCACAAGGTATAAATTCCATGAACATTATTAGGCTTAAAGAATTTTCCACTAATAAAAAATTCTACAAGTCATCTTTTGTCTATAAATTATAAGCTATTTTCATTCGCTTCATTATTTTATTTTATTTCCCATACCTTCTAATTGTGGTATATAGGAAAATATAAACATAGAAATAGAGTTGGAATAATAGTTGATAAAAGTTTAAAAAATTAAGTTGTTGAGATAATAAAGATAGAAGATAAAATTATAATTATTAAGTTTGTAATAGGAAATGAGATAGTTAATATAATTAATGTATATGCTTCTTAAATAAATTTACGAGAATATATTAAACAAAAATTTTTGAAAGATTTGAATAGTTTTCTTCACGATTTACTTATTAGTGAAAAGTTTTTAATAAGTGGATTTAAATAGTCACGTAGGAGAAGAAAATATAAGATGTGACAGAAGTTACGAAGGATTTGATTTTGACAATAGAAATAAGGAAAATTCAATTTTAAACTTAAGCGTAGCTAGCAACCTTTTAATAACTAAGGTGAGATTTGTGCCACCAAGAAAGTTAAGAAATGAAAAGTTAGGAAAGTTTTCTTAGTTTTTTGGTGTTTGTGTTATGTAGGAAAGTTGAGAATTCATTTCCAACTTTCTTAGGTATAAAATCCTACACTTTTCCAACTTTTGAACCTTATCTGGTCCGAAAGTTCTTTAGCTCTCTAAACTTGATGCCAACAACCCTCATTCTCCACCAACAACCCTTGTTCTCCATTGCACCCTTGTTCTCCATTGCACCCTCGTTCTTTGCGAGCAACTGGAAAGATCTCCAGTAGACTGCGACATCTTTTGATCTTCCACCTTGTCAATCTTTTGCTCTTCTACCCACAAGAAGTTCTTCGGTCTTCTACTCTTCGGTCTTCCACTCTCTAGTCTTCTGCCATATCGATCTTTCACTCTTCCATGCAGAAGAAGTTCTCTAGTCTTTTGCTCTCCAATCCTTCACCCTTTCGTGCACAAGTAAACCGCTCTCTAGTCTTTCACTCTTCCATGCACAAAGTCTTCCACTCTTTTGTTTTCCACCTTGCTACGCACAAAAGTTCTCCGGTCTTCCGCTCTCCTAACTATGAGTCAACTGCATTGCTAGCACATTTGAAAGAAATCATCTTGCAATTTTAATATATTAATGATGTATTTGTGTTCATATATATTGTTCTTCTAGCATTACAGTGATTGTTCTATTTAGAGATAAGAAATCAATATAATAAAGTAATTATCATTTTTTGTTGCATCCCAATATAATAGACTTTGTAAATCAGAAATGACCTGTGCTATACAACAAGTTTCTTATGTCAATTCTCTGAAGTTCAGATTATGCTATTTCATTTTCTATTATCAACTGAATAGGTGTGATTTAGTTTGTGACATAATTCTAGAAGAAATGATCGTGATTCTCCACTATTTTGAAGTAAATTTCTAATACATACATTCTATAATAAATTGTTGAATTACAATAACTGAAAAATTCAAATGCTATAATAAGTTTTCTTTTGTTAGAAATTAAGATGATTCTACTTGTCGTTGTAATGGTAAACAACTGAAAAATTCAAATGCAGACTTCTGCCACTATTGGGGAAAAAAGACTAAATTAATAGTACCATGTAAATCTGGTCTCTGATCATATCGAGTATTCATTAGATTTGTAATGTTGTTGGTGTTAATTTCCATTTCTAAAGATGGTCCTTTCATAGGACCATTTTCACCACCAAAAGAAGAGTCTTCTAAGTTTGCATCTCTTCCTTCAAGCCTACTCCAAATAAAAACAACCAAGCCTCCAAACATAAGGATGCCAGCAACCATGCAGATGTTTAGAATGATTCCAATCAACCACCAAGAGGCATCATAAGGTTGAATGTATAACACTTTCAACAGACCATAAAGTGTGATAAATCCAAAGAAAAATGCAGCAAAATATGCTCTTGCTAATATGTTATTCTCTGTACCAACTAAACCTAACATGCAGCTGACCTTTGATGTTGAAATTGGGGAATTGTGTGTGATTTTGCTGACAGCACCATCTTCCTATAATTTCTTTAAAAAAAAGAAACATGTGTCATTGGTTAATCTTAAAATAGACAAAGTTAAGTTGTAATGAAGTTTAAACATTCATTCTCAAATATCAAATCTTACAAGCAAAGGCTTTGAACCTAAGCACATATTGTCATAAGTATTTTCCAGTAATGGTAGAAAACATTGTTAGAATTAACTACAAATTTTGGAAAATTATAAATTGAGCATGATATGGAAACGTGTGTAGTGCTTCAAATAGAAACATATATAGTCCTTCAAATGGAAACGTGTGTAATCCTTCAATTCAGGATGGCACATTACATTAGATTTGACAAGTTTTCATCAGGTAACATTTTTTTTTTTTGTTAAGCAAAACATTAATATAGTAGTAGCAAGTTTTCAGTCTCCAAGGTAGTAAAGACAATTGTATTCTTTTCAATATTAATGATAGAGGTTTTAATTAATGATCAAACCTATGTGGGTATCTTTCTTTATGCATTGTTCTTTCTTAAATTACATGTATTTGTTGATATTACTCAATTGTTTGGTATAGTTTTCATGTTGATCTTTACTAACTAGAATTATATTACTTTAACTTGAATGTTTTAGTGAAGTACTTGTAGAAAATCTTAACAACAAGAAACTTGAAAGAAGTTATGTCCAATTGGAATAGTTAGAATGATGTATTATTTTTAAATATACCATGTGAGATTTTGAATGAAAGGAATGAGAAGACTCACAATGGAAAAGTTAAATTAGAAACATAGAAGAAAGTAATTAAAAAATACGAGGAAACATGATGTGCTATTGAGAAGAAAAATGTTGATTATTGAATAAAGATTTAGCAAGTTATATATAAGAACTACATTTTAATTTCAAATCAAAGTGGATGAAGGTGAAATTATGTCAACAATCATAAAGATATCCCAAAGGAAATATGAGAAGAATTTATTAAGGTAAAATTTACATCATTTGTATTTATTTGTCAATACGTATATTACATTGATTGTATTTCTTTTGTTGATTAGACACATCCAAAGTGTAGTTCATGTAAGGAGAAGTCATGTCCTATTTACCTCCAACTTGATATACTTTTTCAGACTAATATAATATCAGGAAGAGATGTAATCCATTCCAATGAACCTATGCAAGCATCACAACTAAATGATGATTCTTCTAAGATTGTCATGGATGAAGACATCCAATTTTACACATAGGAGTCTGTTGATTTACCTTCACAAAGTCAAACACATTCACTAAAGGATTGTAATACAAGTAGTGAGTTTTCAAAAAGGAAAAAACATCCAAAATTGTATGCAAAATCACATGCAATTATGTCTACTATTATAGATTAAGTTGCAGTAATACTTGAATCTTTTGTTGAAAAAATAAATAAAAGAAGTGAATAACAAAATGCAATTATGAGAGATACACTTGAACTTGAAACACGTAGAATGAATTTTGACAAACAAGAAATGAAGGCAACCATGAATTAACTTCTATTTATTCTATAAATTAATATAGAAGAGAGATTCAAAGTCTTAAAGATTTTGAAAGATAGGAAGAATAGACATCAATTTTTGTATATGCCACAAGAGATGAAAGTAGAATGGTTAAAGTATAAATTACGTTGATGTATGATAAACTTTTATTTTTGATTGAACCAATGATGAATGCTATTGTTTTATTTTGATCATGTTGTGTAATCATGGATGTGAAAGTTTTGTTATAAACATGTTGTATAATGATGGATATTATTATGTTATGAATATATTGTGTAATGATAGATGCTATTGTTTTGGTATAAACATATTGTGTAAAGATGGATGTTATTGTTTTGTTATGAACATGTTGTGTAATGATGTATGTTTATATTTTGTAATGATGAATGCTATTATTATGAAAATGTACTTTTTATTTTTACTTATTTGTACATAAAACTTATTATTGATATATATCATACAAGGATTATAACATTACAAGCATGTCTTCATCTTCCAATTTACAACATTTGAAGATGTTGTTGAAAGAGGAGAAAAATGAAAATGATGACAAATGTTGTCATCATGGTAGCAGTTACTTTACTACTTGAAATGACAATATATTCAAATAATACTTTAAGAAATACTCAAAGAATTTATAGTAGGGAAGTTGCAAACTATATAACGAGATTATTAGATTCATTATTGCTTAATCAAGTTTACAACTATAGAAAAATATATTGAATGAGTCAAGATATTTTCATTAAATTGTCAACTTTGTTAAGGGAGAAAGAAATTGTATCTGATGGTAGATATATCATGATAGAAGAGAAACTTGTAATGTTTCTTGTAATAGTTTAGTAGAATCAAAGTAACATAGGAGCATTTTTATCATTCTACTTGGACTATCAGTATTTATTTCGATGAAATTTTAAATGTAATAGAATAATTGATTGACATTTATAGCAAAGTTGTTTACATCAACTCCAAAAGATCCTTTTTTTTTTCATACTTCAAGGTAAAATGGGTCTTTTGATAATATTATAGATATATTTCTAATATAAACTTTCTTTTATTTAACTATATTTAATATGATATTTGTATGATTGTATTGGACCTATTGATGATATATATGTAAAAACAATAATTATAGGAGAGGAAAATACTAGATTTAGAAATAGAAAAGATGAATTATCATAAAATGTTATAGTAACTTGCAATCTTGATATGAAATTTATTTATATTTTGAGTGAATGAAAAGGATCGACATGTGATGCATGAGTACTTCAAGATGCAATCAATTGGCTAAATGGTCTTTGAATTCCACTAAATACTATTTTTAGTGAATATTGACATTATTCTTATATGATAATTATATTACATAAGAATGACTTTTGATAACTTTGATATAAATCTCATATGTAGGGAAATTCTATTTGATTGATGGTTATGTAAATCGATTAGAATTTCTTATTCCATTTTGAGATACTTGTTATGACTTAAATGATTATGTTATTGATTGTCTTTCAAGTAATGCAATCAAAAATTTTAATTATAGACATCATGATTATGTACAGTCATAGAATGTATATTTGGAGTGATAAAACATTGATTCTCGATATTATGAGGTTATATGTCATTTTCTTATAAAACACGTTAAAATTATTAAGTATGTTTTCTACTTCATAAATTTATTTGTAAGATAGATAAAATAGGTTTACTTGAAGATTTTTAAGATGAAGTAGGAGGAATTGAAGACTATGAACGGGAAATGGAAATTTCAACACATTTTAAAGATAATAAACAACTATATATTGCTAATAGTATTCAAGAACAAAGGAAAACAATAGTAGATCAAATACATGTAATAATGTCACAATCTATGTGATATAATCATCATTATTGAGTCATGAATAATGTTTTGTAGTTCTTTAGTTAGCAGAGTTTGTTGTGAAATATTTTAAATATTAGAATATTTGACTTTGTATTTCAATGTCATAATTTACTTATAGTATTAACATCTATCCTTGATTTATATTTTTTAAAATTTATGATCATAATAATTGAAATAAATAATTTGTGATTTTCATACCTAAATCACAAAAAGAATAAGAGATAATGTCTAAATAATTTGTTTTAAATTTCAAATATGTATTATAAGTAAATTAAGAAAAAAATTTCAACAATTATATAATTTTTCTAACTTTTCATCGATAACACAAATACCTTCAAATTTACTTTCCTATCTTTCTTGACTTTCTATTTTTTATAGAAGTGTCAATGAGTTAGGCTAGGTAAAAAATAAAAGCTCGTATGGGATACAGGTTGGGTTGACCTAGAAAAATAAAAAAATTTCAAAACAACCCAACCTAGCTTGTAGCCTTAGCCTGTGTGGGCTACTTGTGAGCCAACTTGTGGGTTTTATGATTTTTATATTAATAAAAAAACTTCAATCGGATTGAAGATAACTTCAATTTGACTAAAGTTTTTTTATAAAAAATAAAAATAGAAAAGGGAAAAATAGTAATGAATGAATGTTTGACTGTTCGAATCTCGACTCTTGAGAGTCAATCAAACTAAATGTTATGACTCAAGAAAAAATGAAAAAAAATGTAACATTCAACTCAATGGTTCAAGGAATAAATGTAACATTCCAATTTTATGTAATTATTTTAGACACATTTCTTGAGTCATGGGATTTTGCAACGTTCAAGGAATAAAAAATATTACGTTAGGACTTAGCACCTGACCACTAGGTTAAAAAATAAATAAAAAATGCAACATTTAGATTTTACAATGTTTAAATTTTATTTATAAAGGAATAAATTATTTTATTTATAAATATATGAACACATTAATATCAAGTCATCATTCATCAACACATTTAAATAAAAGTCATAAAGTTAAAATAAAATATTTTATTTTTGAATTGAAATTAAAAATACATTGTTACTTGTAATTACATCAAATATTTTTACATTTAATTTACATAATTACATTCAAATATTTAAATTTACAAATTCATCTGTAAAGTTATATTGTTATTATCCATGAACATAAGTAAGTTTTCAGTCTTTAACACACATTAATACTTTTAAAAGATCATATTTTAACTTTACTTTCCTATCATCTAGTATGCTACCACTAACATGAAATGTCTATTCACATGTTATAGAAAAAATTAGAATTATTAGTAAATCTTTAGTCATTAATAATAAAATTGGAAATGTATATTTTTGTATTTTCCACCAATTAATTACATCAAAATCTAAAAAATTAGGATCACCTTAAAAGTTAAGATTATCTCTTATTAAATAGTTATGATTAGTATTATTAAAATTAATTAATCATTGCCTATTTGTTGAACTAAAATCATTATAATCATTAACAAATATACTGAAATCATATACTAATGATAACAATAGTTGTGATAAATAGAATGTACTTTGTATTTGTTATGATCCATATTTTGTAACATATAAATCATACATGTTTAAACTTTCTTCTACATTTTCAATTATTACATTAAGTTCTACATTTAAACAATTTTGTATTACAATTATTAATTTTTTAACAACTTTTATTTTAGTCATAGGATTTAAACAAACATTTAATGTATATAAAAGAGGTATCTTATTCCAATATTTTTTAAAAATTTCTTTCATTTTTAAAATTATAAGTGTAAAAAATGGATAATTATCATAATTATTAAAAACTCTTGTAATATTATATAAATGGTGAATTGCATAAATAAATGTAGAATAATATATTCTGATAAATGTTTTGTTGCATTACAAAATAATTTTAAAATTTTAATAAAATAATTAACTATTATAAAATCATTTTTATCTAATGGTGTTGTACTATCATCTATTTTACCATTATAATAAGTTTTTATAGTTTCTTTATAAGGTAAACAATTATTTAACATTAAATATAATGAATTCTACCTATGAGAAACATTTATTGTAAAAGTCTTATGTGGTAAATCAAATGAATGATATACAAGATTAAATTCTTGTTAACGTCTACCACTAGTTAAAATGTAAGCTAATGCAGTTCTAATATTTTCTATAAAAGGTTTTATTTCTTCGATACTTACTTGAACTATAAGATTAATTATATGATATATACATATTTAGTAAAATAAATCAAAATCATTTGTTGGAGTTATTCTATTTTTAAATATAAGGATAATTACATTATTACTAGATGCATTATCAAGTGTAATATTACCTATTTTTTCTTTAATTCCATAAAATTCAAAAATTTTCATAATAATAGAAAAAATATTTTAAGCATTATGTGGATGATTTATTCTTTTAAATCTTATTAATCTTTTTTATAAGACTCAATTATCATTAATAAAATTTGTAGTAACAATAATATATCTTATTTTAGTTCTACCCTTTCAAATATCATATGTACATGTTATAAATGTATTAATAAAATTTATTGTATTAATTAATTCCATTCTAAATTTATTATAAAATTCAATAATATCTTGTCTAGTTGTATTTCTAGAAACTTTTTTAAATTGTGGACAATAAGTTTGTGAAATATAATCTTGAAAATATTGACTATCATCAAAATTAATAGGTAAATTTTAAACAACAATAAATTTAATATGTAATTCTCTAACATTCCTAATATCATAATGTCATTATGTTATATTATCTTTAGTGTTAAAATTAATTTGTATTTGAATTATTTTATTTTTTTCAAGATTTTTAGATGAGTAACTAATTAAATGTCTAGATAAATGATTTATATCACTTGAAACTTTGCATAAGAAGTTTATATTGCAAATATTGTAGGAGATCATCTTCACTGTAGTACCATATCTAAGTTCTTTTATCTTTATTGTAAACTTATACTATAAATTTAATCTTTTTCTTGATTTAGTAGTAGTACTTGAAGTCGATGCTTTAACTTTTATAGTTTGAGTCTACGAGTGTTGTTCTTATTCAAATGTTACAAAATTGTTGTTAGTAATCTTTATGTTTTCTAAAAAGAAAAAAGATTGAATAATTATGAGTTATGAAAAAAACTCTAACATTATTTTCTATTTATAAAGTTTAACGACACTTCTTTCCTCTCTCCCTTTTCCTTTCCTCTCCTCTTCCCTTTTTTAATTTTTTTACCATTATTTCAAACTTTCGTGAACTTTTTTACAAACATTCAAAAAAATGAATTTTTGGCCTGTAGGTGCAGGTAGGGTCGAGCCAGTCTATAGGTCGATATTATACATTTTCATAGCTCAGTCTAACTTGATTTAAAAAATCAGACTAGGTTGACCTACGATGACTTAACCTATTTGACACCTCTAGTTTCCTAACTTTTTGACAAATACAAAATGGACCCTAACATTTATTTTAGGAAAAGAATATTTAATTAAATTTTGAGATGTTTTAAATATTAGTCAAATAGATTTTTTACTTAGATGAAATAACTAAGGAAATTTTAAAAGAAATACCTTAGTGTACGTTATTTGTTGATGATATAGTTTTAGTTGATGAAGGTAAGATAGGAATTAGTTTTAAATTAGAATTATAAAAAAGATACTTTAGAGTTTAAAGATTTATATTGAATAGATTAAAAATTGAATATATAGAATGTAACTTCAATGAAAATAAAAATAATGATAAAGATATACACTTAAATGAACATGAAATTCATACAAGCAAGACTTTTAAATATGTATGATCTATAATAAATAATAATGGTCAAATTACAAGGGATGTTATTTATAGTATTAAAGTAGGATAAATAAAATAGAGAAATACCTCTAAAGTATTATGTGATAGGAGAATACACTTCCAATTAAAAAAATTCTAAAAAACTCTTATTTTCTCATCTATAAGTCATGCATTTGTGACTTTTTTCTTTCATATAACTTGGATGTTCACATATATTAGAAGAGGCTTCTAAGATGACTTAAGCAATATATTGTTTAAATTTAGTGTTGTAATTCAAATTTGTGTATACTGTAGGCAATGCCTATGGTTGGAGTCTTTTGTTTGCATACCTTATGTAGACTAGACCTTTCTATAATGCTTTATACATGCATGATACTCCTTACGTGATCGCCAAAAATGATAGGAGTTACAAGTCTGTAACTAGCTTAAATTACGTCTGGTAAGAGAGGTCTATCTTAGGGACTGATTGATGCCTATGTCCAGGCTTAGATGTAATTAATCATGTGGATCCTTACAGCTTATAATAGGCTTTTTTCACATGCATTTTTTCACTTCATCTTTTGAATAATGATAATATTTTTTATCTGAATTTGGAATTAAGTTTCCTTCCCTTAAAGTAGCGTGGAAGATTAACGAGGTTAGTTGTTGGTCTTTTTTTTACTCCATTAGCTAATGATATTTTATCACCGGAGCTTCAATTCTTTTATATGAAGATTAAACCTCATCAGTTATTTATTCGATGTTTCCGTGAGTCTTTACAAACGTCTCTGTTGGACTTTAAATACCTAAAATTCCATGAATCACTTATTAGAAATTTCTGCATATCTTGGAATTCTCCATCAAACTTTGGATGCTTGTAAGAAATAAAACATGGCCCATGGGTTTTCACACAAGTTTTGTGCAGTACCACTGCTTAGAAGAATGCAATTTTTCTTATTGCAGAAAATAAAAATGAGGTTGGAGAATCTCTGGTGGTATATGGCTGTGGACACTAAAGTTTTGTATTATAAGCAAGCTGTACGACATTTCCGAATAATGTAAGCCACCAAAGGTACCGTTGGCACAGTTAATTAGTCTTTCCTTATTTAATAAGGCTTATATGCGAAAAAGGCTGTAAGTAAAAACATTACCCATATAAAAAAATTCCAATTTATGTATGTTTATTTGATAAAAAAGCATAAAGAATGCCTACATACAAACACTTTGAGATTTCAATGGGCATTGCAGTTAGTTGTTCGTTGTGGGGTGGCGACTTCTTCAGGTGATCCTGAGGCTTCCACTAGATACAATCGCCGACAAGGCATTCCATCTTCTGGGTGAGTTCGTACGGACCTGGGTATTTGTCGTAGTTTGTGGAACAGATTCTGGGTGTCATGCATCAGTCCGAAATCAGCATCAGGATCTCCAATTTGTGAGAGCTTGACATTAGGAAAACCTAAAGATGGAAGTAACTGGTCAGGCCAATCACAATAGAAATGGAAGATGGTAGGGGAAACCGTGGCGGAAGATTCGTTCATGAAGTCCGCGAGGAGAACTGTGGGTGCCGAGGAACAGTTAGCTGCTATGGATTGTAGTACTTGCATGGCATGAAAGTGGGTAAGATAATAGACTAGTCCTTCGAGAACCCAAACGGTATTCTTCTCTGGGCTGAAACCTTTTTGCTGCAGTTTCTCAAGCCAGTCGTTCTCTCTTACATCGGCCGCCACTGGGATCAGGCACTTGGCTTTCAGCTTCGTGTGCTGGTGTTTGCCTGCTTTCAATGCTTCCTGTAGAAGTGCCGCTTTCACCTGCAGGAGCTCAGGAAAGTCCACTTCGAAGACGCTGCTTCCACCTAGACAACTTAATCGGTATGCTCTTGCATCCATGCCTGCGGGTGGCCAAGGACATGAATTTAGATCTCAAGCTCTCTCTTTTTTGATTTTCCATTTACGTCAGGATTGATTGAATGTTACGTTTGCATAATTTTTTTCTTATTGTTCAAAATTACAGAAAACTATGTTTTTGTGATTATATCTGACCTGCACCGAGGAGAACAACCTGTGCTTCTCCTGGACTGAAGTAATTGATTGCAGCCTCGAGCTTGGCGTCGAACCACAGCGTTCTGACGGCCAGTATAACCCCCGACATTTCTCGGGCATTACTGAGCTGATCTCTCCTCATCTTCTCGTACAGGTTTCTGAGCTGGCTCTCCCCCGCCAGAACCGCAGCCACTGGATCGTGGACCATGTGCTTCCATAGCGCCCTTCCTGCCGCAGTTTGGCATGCCGTGCGTGGAAGGACGCCCCACTCCTCATCGATGGATGCGTGGAGCGTTCGAACTGTTTCGAAACTCACCTCCTCCGGCAGCTTCATCTCTTCCGGCCACACCTCATGTTCCCTGGCCTCCAATGCCAAGGTCACCCCTTTTTGCTGGTCATTGTGTTGTTCCTCTCCTACCGTCCTGCTCTCTTCTTCCGATGACAACATCCTTGAAGGAGGGAGATACCTGAAGTTTGGGTTTGGATGGCAGGAAGTATATTTTGTAGTACATGGTTTTGAGGTGTGGGGGAATGGAACTCGGAAGGAGATAAGAAAAACAGAGCCACACACACGCACATGGAAGTTCGAAAATAAAACCGACAACGTATCTCATTTCTTCATCGTGCGATCACAGCCCTACCCGCCGTTTCAATTGGTTGAAGGGAAAACCTCCACGAACGCAAGATCGCTGGTAGATACTCTGCAAATTTGGGTTTTAGTCTGACGACCAATAATATATATTTATGGGAGATTTCTTGTCGAAGGTTCGACCACTTCTCCCCTCCTCTGAACCGTTGGATGACAACTTGACAAGCAGCGGTGGAATCGTGGATTGTTTATTAGAGAAGGGTCATCTAATTTTTGAAGGCTTTTTATCCAGTGGTTTGGAGCCGACTGTGGTGGATTGGGTGTTTATTCAGGAACAAGAGCATTTTTCGAAACTCAAAGAAGGTGCAACTTGATATCCATCCATGAGGGTCTTTGATGTGGTACACAGAAAATTCTTGAAATTTTCCAGAAATTTCTAAAATTTTTGGAAAGTTTTAGTTTTTTAAGGAAAATTTTAATTTTTATCACTTTTCAATGAAAAAAATGCCATTTTCAAAATTATCCCGAATTTCTATGAATTATAAAATAAATGTTGAACTAAATTTCTTGCATTACAAAATTACTTACACACTTGTTACGTGTTGTCTTTGTTTACAATTTTCTCAAATTGAGGGGAAAAATGTAAATCCATTGCACACATAACAAGTGATGTGACCACATACTTTAAAAGGTGATCGGAGGAATCTGAATTATATGAAGGGGAAAACTATTTTTGGATGCTTGATCAAGCAATGAAGTAAACCTAACAGAACCATGCGGCAGATTATTTTGCGATATTAGGTTTGATGATGATATGTGCTGACGTTGAATTTAGGGATTGATAGGTAGACGCAGAAGGCGAGGCGAATTTAAAAGAGAAAATATAAATATTATAAATGGGTGGAAAATTAAAATTTTCCCCGCCATCTTCGCTTTCCCGATGATCTTCTTCAATGACACCTTCGCCTTCCCTCTCTGTACTTCACGACTTCCTCCTCCATTTCCGTGCAAACTACTCGCGTCTCCGCGCGCGCCGGCATGATCTTTCGTCGGAGTTTGCATCTCCAGCTTCCGACCGTCCTTGCTCTTTCTTCCGTTAGCCTCTCGAACGTAAATCTCGCAGCGAAGGAGGAGAAGGGAAGGCAGCGGCTTGGCCGGAGAAGAAGATATCCGCCAGCGTCGTCTTCCTACAAGGTAGGATTTCTTCTCCTACAATTCCTTTCTCTTTTGATTCTTCTTCCTCTCCCCCGATCTTTCCTTCTCCTCTTCTTTTCCATACATTTCGTGGTCAGATGTGAGGAGATGGATCGCCGAAATTTTCAAGCTAAATCCTACTTGATCGAATAAGATAGGGTCTCCTCCACCTCTAATCTCGTTGCATCTTCGTCGGAGAAGGTGAAGATCGCTGAAATCCAGCTGATCTTGCTTATTGTAACTCGGATATTAGGATTTCGTGGCTAGAAATGAAGAAGAAGACGGAATCTGGTCATCTCTCCTCATTTCCAAGCTAAATCCGACTTGATCGAATAAGATAGGGTCTCCTCCACCTCTAATCTCGTTGCATCTTCGTCGGAGAAGGTGAAGATCGCTGAAATCCAGCTGATCTTGCTTATTGTAACTCGGATTTGATTGGAGGACGGAAAAGGATAGTTGGTTAAATATGAAAAATGTATGAATTTATTTAATCATACAAAAGGCAAAAATACTTGTCGTCTTAAATTACATTATGTTTACTGATACTTGTTGTTTACTTTTATTCATAGATTTTATAAACTATATGATCTTCATTTAATTTTTTCACAAATATCTTGAATTGTATAATCATTATTGTATGTTCTTATTTTTCACTCACAAATGTCATAAATCATATAATCTTCGTTCCCTCCTATTTCACAGACATTGTAAATTGCAAAACTTATTTTCACTTATCACTTTCTCTCTCTCTCACCATTGCAAAAAATGTAATATATCTATAATGACATCATCTTCTTATGTGAATCGTTATTATTATATAGTTTAGATCAAGTAATCAAATAATTACGAAAGATTGAAAGCAAAGTTAGGGACAGAAAAATCTTAGTTTTTTAACCAAATGAGATTGATCCAATCATTACTTAAAAAGGAAAATTTAGCCTTATACATAAAGATTTTTTAAATCTTCTCCAAAGACATGACACCATGATCTTAAGGGTGGTGTGTTTTTACCATAGATGCCAATGAAAAAGAAAGTGATGAAATTACTTTTTTAACTTTTGTACACCAAGATTTCATCACTTTCTAAGATATAAAAGGATCTAAGTTTGCAATTTTTGTCCCTCCCCCCCTTGGGAAAATTGACAAAAAAATCTCGCAACCACCCTTCCCCAACCTCTTGACTTCCTAGCTCTTAAACTTCTGAAGCTTGTCCTGTTCATGTTTGACAAAAGGCCCAAAGGACGACATTGTAGTGGATGAGGTTGGAAATACAAGATGGTGGAACAAGTGCCAACTTCAAAGCTTTCGTCTTGAAGGGTTCTTCTAGGATTGTGAGTGGGCACACTTGTTCAAGGAGTTTGGTTCAATAGAATTTTCCTTTTCCTTTATCATAAAATAATGCAAGTGATTAGAAAATTTCAAATAAAAGAAAGATACACAAGATCACTGCTTTCTTGTGTTCTCGTTGTTTTCTTCAAAAACATAACAACCTCTTTGCATAGGAGAAGGACAATCAAAGAAAGAAAAAAAGGAAAATCTTCATAGTTAATTCTATATGTTCTATATTTAATATCGTAATTACCTTATTAAATAGCACATTAAATTATTCATTATGATGCAATTACTTTTGAATTTAATATAAAAGGTAACCACAACAACCGTTACTTTTCCTCTTGACTTTTCTTATTTTTTTAAGATTCAAACCCGTACGATACTCGATGGTAGAATATTAACCTGATTTATTATTTATGGCAAAGTTCTCGTCAAAGAAAATCTTTTTTTTTTTTTAAAAAAAAAAAAGGTTGGTCCGCGTGACACCAGTTATTCTCTTCGTAATTTAGCTTTAGAAAATAATAGACAATTTTTTTGTTAATTGTACCATCCCCATTGAGATTTGAATTTTTCTTATTGCTGATCGTGGAGACATTTTATATGATGATTTTCTATAATTTATCTTTTTTTTTCCTTTAACTAAGCTTAATTTCTCTTTCCGTAACAATTTTTGGCACCCTTTCGTTATTGCTTTGCTCTGGATTCACATGAATAATTCCATTCTTTCGAAAGAACTTGTCAAAACATCATCTTCTCTTTGATATTCAACAATGTTTCGAGCCTCACATCATTTTGTTTAAAAAACTTGGTAAAAATTGAAGTTAAAATAATCGATGAAGTTAATCCTTAATAGAATCAACGCGTTGACAAAGCTTCTAACCCAATACAAGTTGCAGCCCCACAAGTGCCAATTCCAATCCCACAAAAACTGGGGTATGGGGATGACGACTAGACTGGTTTTTCTTTCTTTTTCTATCTGTTTGTGTCTTCTCAGCTTACGGCCATCATTCTTGGGCCTTCATGTTTCTCTGGCTAGTCCTCTACTTTATGTCTTTTGTAAACTTCTGATCCACATGTGATTTCATAATTGGATTTCTATCTAACGTTGATTTCTACAGTTTCACAAAAAAAAAAAAAAAAAAAAAAAAATTTCCTAGGAGTCGATGTTATGTGCACCTCTCAGAAACTGTTTGATATATATATTCAGAAACAGAAGGGGGCTGTTGTTTTCACAAGGCTAGGCTTCAAATCAAACTAGAGAAAATATGATCTGTTCTATCTCCATGTGTGCATTCTCTTTTTATTCTGCCATGTTACTTGTTACCACTCTCTTCCATCTCCTTTCACTTTCACTGGGCATCAAGTCAATAAGTAGCTATTGAGCGAGAGCAAGCTATGGCGACAGTCCAGCTACGTTGTGCTTTTCTGTCGGAAGACGGAGCAATAATGCGTTGGTTTTCGCCATTTTTTTTAAAAAAAATTTCTTTACATTGGTCGTTGATTGAATGGTGGGGTGTTGTGGGAATCAACAATTTTTTTTTTTTTTTTTTTTGGGGAAATCGATTACAGTGCTATGACTGTGATCTGATGAACTCGACACTTAGTACGCGGATCTAAAAGAAAATATTACCCGACATCAGTAGTCCTGGATGGTGTTTTCCTTCTCTTGCATAGTAGCGTTAGAGGTCACAAGAGATGGATGGATGGATGGATGGATGGATGGATGCATTTCTCACCTTGAATAATCTAAAACTCAGCAAACTAGGTGTGAGGTGTGATAGATGATATTTGACGATAACCCAACTGCTACTAATAGAATAGAGAGAAAAAAGATACATGAAAATAGAAAGAATGTCAAGAAGGATTTTATGATGAGACAATGAAATAAAAATAAAGAGCGTTCGATTGCAAACAAGGCAAAGTGTGAACATACAACTGGAAGGCTCTTCTTCTTGTCTGGATTGTGGATTATCAGGTGCTCTTCCTAGGCTTGCTTTTCCTCCTCCCTTTGCTTCTGGGCTTCTGCTGTTGATGGATGCCGCCCTCTCTTACATCCGGTGCAGCAAAGGAAGAGGAATTTACTGGCTCTTCCTCCTCCTGCTTCTCTTCTGCTTCAGCACTTCCCTTGTTTTTCTTCCTGTTAATAATGTCCTTATCTTTTTCTTCTTCCTCCTCCTCCTCAGATTCGTCCTGATGCTTCTCCTCCTGCTCGGTGACCTTCCTTGGCCTTCCTCTCTTTCTTGTTGTATGCTGCAGCAGCCTCTGCCCCTGCTCTTGCTCGGACTGTGGAAGATGATCGGACGGCTCTCCTATCTCAGAGGCTGGCTTTTGCTTGGGTTTCTTCTTCTTAACCATATTGGATTTCTATCCTATCACCGAAATCAATACCTATGGATTCCTGTGAAGGAAAAAGGCACAAAATTAGAAGCAGTAGTGAACTAATTAAGGATGGCATCCCGAAGAGATCCATCACATCTCAAGCATTTACCTCTAGTTCGGCAGTGAATAATCAATCCTCCAGTGCCACACCTCCTCTACCACCCTACTTTTTCCTACCACCAATAACACCAGACAAATACCCAACAGACTAGAAAAGCATAAAAGTAAAGAAGACCAGCTTTTCTTGGCTTCCAAATCCAAACCAAAAGCTAATAATAAAGAGAAACTTCTCTCTCCCTCCTCCTTCTCCTCCTCCTCCTCCTCCCACCTATTTCATCCGAACCCATCCCTCCCCTTTCTTTCTCCTTCTCCTTCTCCTTCTCCTTCTCCTTCTCCTTCTCCTCTCTCTGTGTGCGCACATCTATATATACACAGGGAGAGAGGGAGAGAGGGAGAGAGAGAAAGAAGGAAGGGAAAGAGGCGGCAGGCAAAGGACCACCTGCACTGATCAGCAGTGGATTAACCCTACCATGGTCAGCAACCAACCGCTCGTCGGTGTGAAATGAAAAGGATGGAGCGGGGAGGGGGCCATGCCCGTGCACACACGACATCTACTCGTACGACTTGCACGGCCCTTGTTCCTTTCCTTGCGGCAGCGTGTGTTCCAATCTTCGTTCCCCCCACGCACTGGCTGGCGCGTGCACTTATCGTTGGCTCCTTCCTTCCACCGCCATTGGTGGACGCCGTCGCCGACTGCCTTCCTCTCGCAATGCCCCTCCTCCGTTGGCGAGTATGGCGGACCTTCCCAGCGTTCCATGTTGTCAGCTTACGCAGCGCAACGTACGTGCCTATCACCAACCAACTAACCACCGTATCTTTTAATCGTTGAAAAATTAAATCTCTTCGTCTTGGATTCGTCAATATTTCTTTTTAAGTTTTCTTTTATTAAAAAAATCTTTTTATAAAATTAGAGGAGACAAAACCACAACCCTACTCTCTGATGATACTTTCGAATACCTCGGGTTGTTTCAATAAATATTTTACAACATAACGGAAAATAGGCGTATAAGGTTAACATCGGTTTCACGTTTCATTTTAATGCTTATGCAATAAGTTAGTTATTCTTTGATTGTTTATTCAATAAGTTAAAATAATTTTTTATTTCATAAATGCTCAACATTTTTTTTTTCTTAGCTTATCCTTATTCTCGCACTGCTTATTAAATACGTAGGCATTTTCGAATACGTCCTTGGTTTTTTTTTTTGTTATGTATCTTACCTAAATTTTCATCATTCCAAACTAATCTTGCCTGGAGATTAGATTTACCAATAGGATTTCTCTAACTCTTGTGAATCGAAGAACATCTAAACCTGTATCTAACCATGCTTTCTTCTTTCCTTTGTAAAGAGATCTAGATTTAGACACTTGGGATTAGTCCAGATTCAAGTCCAACATTAGGTAGGATTCTGAGAAAATTTGTCATAAATTTCTCAAAAGTCAACAACCTAAACTTCGAGAAAAAGTCAGATTTTGTGGAAAAATATATATCATCGTAGACTCTATTCGTTGCAAGATAGATAAAATATTTGATTGCTGGAATACGAACTCCAAAACCATTTGTCGGATGCAGGTTGGAAAAGCTGTGATCTGATTTTTAAACTAACTGGTTAATTCGTAATCTCCTGCATGCAAGGCAGGCAAATATGCTTGAGAAATAGATGAGAAAGCATTGCAGTTGAAGTGGCACAAGACAATTAAATGTTACTGTATCGTGACTTTAGGTTACGTTTGTTTTAATTTTAAAGTGTGCTAGTTCTAATTTGGAGCAACATTGCAGTTATGCTTGATTCTTGATAACTTAAATAGAAAAGGATAGAAGTTTAGAAGTGATATTTGTCTGTTAAAGTAGTAGTGTATATACATTTTCAAGTTTACCCTTCAGTCATTTTTTAATGTAAATAAGCATTGTGAAAGATATTTCATATGTTCTAAGCTGTTTTTATTAATATTGTAATATTACAAATTATATGAAATAATAAAATAGATGATAATATAGTAAATAATATTATTAATAATGATATGGTAAATAATATTAATTAATTAATGAGAAGAAATAACTGATTTTCAAATAAAGCACAGGAAAAAACTTACTTCAACTGATCTTCAAAGAATGAGTTATCTAAAAGCTAGAAGCTGTCACATTTACTGTAAGTGTAGGAGCAAATGTATTTTTTTCAATTTGATTACTTTGAATTAGGAGTTTAGATTAAACAAACATACCTTTAAGAGAGATTTGTACACGAGAGAAAGTAACGAAAAAAATAAAATGAGATGTAATTTATTAAATTTATATGTTAAAAAAATATAATAATAATAAATATTATTATTAAATAATAATAATAATAAATTTTTACAATATATTAAATTTATATTAACCTCATAATGTATAATGTATTCTTATGAAGAATGAAATTTTTTTAAATTTTTTCATAAACTTGAGATGTTTAAAAATATTTTTATGTTATTTATTTATATTTTATTACATTTTATTATTTTTTTACTTTCTATTACTTTTAAAATATTTCTATCTTTTACTTATTGATACATAAATATCATATGTTTTGAAGACTTTTTATATATATTTTTTTTTCCATTACTTTTTAAAAATTTCAACACTTTCTTTTTTTGTCACTTTCTAGATACATAAACAAACACTTAGTCACAACATAGATGTAAATCACATTGTAGCAAAGTGTGTGGATTCATGCTCTTACTTGTGAAGATCGATATCTGATATTGAACATTTTCAAAAATATCCTCCTCCATTTAAATGCAGCCAACTTCTCTTATTATTCATGTCATGTAACGCACCTCACCCTCAAATCAACAACTGCATCTCTAATTGAACACATCTTCCGCATCTTTGATGGTCGATTCGTCTTCTAATGATACCTAATTATTTATAATATATATTAAAAATATATTAATTGATACTTTTCAAAAAATTACACAGCATTAGATCAACTCATATCATGTCTCTCTCCATTATAGAGCAGAGGTACTGTAGCTTCCTTTGGTGGAAAAGACTGGTAATGCCTAGTAGTAGTAGCAGCAGCAGTGGAAGAAGAAAAAGGTCTGAAAGAATCCTCCTCCGATGCCCACAACATCATATATTTTCCTAAAAGAGTATGACAAAAGATGATGGCTCAACCTTAATTTAACCACCGCTGCCTCCTTTCTTTGTTGACAGGCACGAGAAACTCGGAAAGAAGCTGGAACGGAGAAGCACGCATCACTTTCTGGAACGGCTTGGACCAAAAAGAGATGGGTTGGATGGATGTTCTCAATCACAAGGTAATGGTCACACGGATTTTGATCTTCCAAGATCAGCCATCCGTTCGTGGCAGAAGCAGAACGAGGGTAAAAGGGAGAGAAACGTGACCGAAAGGTGGGTAGAAGAAGAGGAAGAAGGCACGGAAAGGGAGGTCGGTGTTCAATGGCGTGCGGCTGAAGCAAGTGCCCTAGAAATCGCTGTGACTGGACGGAAGCTCCCGCGCCTTTCATCGTTTTCTCGAATGCTCGTGTCCTTTTCGCCGCTTCCTCGTTTCCTTTCAATTTTACGAAATTTCTTATTACCAAAATCGTATAAAAGCAATACCTTATTACGAATTGATATTATTACCAAATGTTCTATCGACGAGGGTTCGCTGGTTGGTCAGAGTGAATTTGGATTTGACCAATGGAAACATTCCGCATGTTTCCCGGAAGACCGGGTCCGCTTTCATTCTCACCGTCGCCGTCGACGCCTTCATTCGATTCAGACCATGCTGGCCTTTTTGTAAGCAGCGGCTTTCTTTTCTTCTGTATTGTGGTGAAAAAAGAAGAATTCCCCAAAATATGGGCCTCTTTTGTTATGGGCTCTCAACGGTTTTCGGCCCAGTGGATTCTTCCATTCCACCTTCTGGGGTTTTAGGAGGTTTCTGCTCTGCCGGGATTTTTTTTTTTTTTTATCTCCGAAATTTACAGCGATCACAGATCGAGGACTGAGAAATGCCGTCTCCGTGCGGATCTGCTGTCTGCGCCGCCGCCAGGTCGGCCGCCTTCCGTTCGAGATCAGCTCTCTCCACACCATTCGCTTCAAGAAAAGCTGTGCCGCTCATGGCGAGGTGAGTCCCGCCCAAAGTTAGAAGCTTCGGCAAGGACTCACCCGATGAAACGCGGTCGTTTTTGAAATTTTTTTTTCTTTGCTTTTGATTTGACGATGGCCAGGTCGGTTTGCACGGCGCTGGTGTGTACCGGATCCTTGATGCCCCTGCACAGCGCAATCGCGTCTGCCCGCCTTAAATCGTTCATCGCCGAGGACTCTTCCCGGTGGTTCTGGCTCTCCCAGGGTATTGTTCTTTCGTCCTTTTCAACCCTAAATGCTAGTTTCTTGTCGGTGTCACTTCCAATGTGTCTCTAGATTTTTAATTAAACATGTTTCCTCTTGTATCGAAACCATCATCTACTTTCATTGAAGCCCATTGTCACATGGAAGTAGTCCTTCAGAGAAAATTGAAAGCAAATGATGCCTTGCAGTGCAGTCACTAGTTCATGTGTTGCCGGGATTCTGGGCTTAGACCATTTAGATTGTCTGACTTAGGATTTGTGTATCCTTTTGGTTCGTGCTGGTGTTTTGGATTTGGGTGTGTCTGTTGGTTTTAATGTGTTCTAGGTCTAAAAAAGGACATCTGAGACATGGCTAAGAAGAGTGAAGAAAAACATGGTTTGGGTGTGGAGGTTGGCCGAAAAAATTTTATGCTTTTGAAATAAATTCTGGCATTTTTGCTCAAGCAAATTTGATTCTTTTGCTCTCTTATTCTATGTGAGTCTTGAAGATCCAAGTATGCCGCAGGTTTAAACAAAGACTTGATTTTGAAAATTTTGGTTTTTGCCTTTATTTTCTTCCCTAGTCTCTGAAATCTATTTATCATTGAAACTGCATGATCGTATTTCCATAAAATTTTTGAAATTCATGTAATTTTCTTATACAAACAATCTTCAAATTTATAACACAGACTTTGATTGCACCAAATTTTATTGGCGAAGGATCCATACACTGACAAAAATGGACAACAATGCTGTCGATTTCTCACATATTTGTTGCTTGTTTGGTTTTGGTGATTTACTCATAACCTGTGTATTCTTACAATATTTTTTATCTACGTAAATTACACTGTGGAAGTGGTTACGTTGTATTTGTCTTGTTTCTTTCATTGTGTTATCACAATGTTCTCTAACCGTTTTTCCCTATAATAGAGCTTGCAGTTCCTCGGTAATGAAGATGGAAAATTGGCTGCGTTTGATTCATTCGAGATAAGCTCGAATAGCTGCTGGCTTCTGAGTCATGAAAATGTTGCCTACTTTTAAATGATACAATGGGAGAAAACTCTTTCATTCCTTTGTGTTAAATGCTGACTATCATGATGTTGTATTTATAAATTGTTGCCTCTGCCATTGTCTTAACACATTTTCTTTAACAAAGAACTATGCTCCAACTTGCTTTGTATTTCTGTACGCCAAAAAGTGCGAACTTGTTGACTCTGCAATTTCCAACAATTTAAATTCTGGGCTCCATGAAGCATCGGTACACTGTCATTTGCCACTTTGTCACAGACGCTACACTGGAGGATTCTGCAAACAAATTTTTCAAAAAAATGTAGAAGAACCTGCAAAAAAAATGTTATTTTTTCGTGCTGTGAAGATAGAATATAAAACGTTGTGGTAAATCAGTGCTCAGTGATTTACGTGAAGATTAAGAGAGAGATTGACATACTCGTGACTTAAAAACTAATTATTAAAATTTAACAAAAAACATTAAATTTTAAAATCTTTAAAATAATCATCAATATTTATTTAATTTAGATAAAAATTATAAAATATAATCGTAAGGTAAAATGTGGAATGTAGACACCGACCTATTGGTGTTGGATTAAAACTCAGCTGTCCCCTATCTCACACCCTCCCCTTGATACACATTCATTGTTAAATGAAGTACCTACGTTCAAACGTGTGTAAGTATTTACACACTTATTGCCTTCATTTTATAAAAGAAAAATAAGAAACGTAGGCATTTACATTCAACATCCTTTTTAGACGTAGGTGTTAGATGTAATCTTAACAGTCCTCTTTGAGACAAGGAGTGTTTGTATCATACTCATTCTCTCCTCTCCCTTCTTGCACACTCATTTATAATTACCTAATAATAAAATTCGTACGTACCTAACATTGATACCAAGAATTCAAACATGTTCTCCGGTACTCTCTTAACTCTTCTCCCGTCTTCCAGATTTGCCGGAACCTTCGGCTACACTTCCACACCATGGAGATGGAGTAGAGCGCAACCAGAAAAAAGGACGACCGTCGATTTCCAACCATGAACGGCGGATCTGGGAACTTCGGATCCGAAGCTATCATGACCCACGCCAGCATTATCCTTCTCCTTTCCTGATTTAATGGAACACGCTGCTTTCTTACCCCTATTTTCATGGTGACGTCTCTCCTGAGATGGACTGGTGGAAGGGTCAGCACCTCAGATCAGAACATGTTCTGGGGGTCCCATGATTACCTGATCCATGTGCAGAATATGTGGCCACCCATGTTTGTTCGGTGCCAATTCTGAGGTTGTGACTGAGGCAGGACTGTTTGCTTCGATAAGGTACTATCTTTGTTTTGCGTAGAATACGAAGCTTGGACTGTGTCGATACATTTAGATTTTGCTTATGCCAGTGTGTGGTTTTCAAGATTCTGGGTTTTGTTGGCTGCTGTGACGTGGGCGGTGGGTGAGGTGTGCGTGAAATATTCTATTTCAAGAGTAATTGATAATAAATAGATGGGTTTATCATATATTAAGTTTAATTGTATTTTTACATCAACGATGTGAAACTTCTATAATACTTTTTCTTGCTTTTGTTTTATTTATGGCGGATATGCCTATAGTTTTCAACATATTTGCAGATAATGTGAATTAGTGGCTTGGCAAGTCATGTTTGTGATTCAGGTAATGGCTTTGTTGTGCTTACCTCTCTCCTGCATACCATACAAGTCGTAAGAAGCAACGAAGAAAATGGAAAACCAGGTCTTCTTCCTCTCCTTCACCTCCAATTCATTTTCCTTGTCAGGACTCCCATATGTGACTCTGGTTCTCAATTTTTTGAAATGCAAATAGGAGAATTCAGCTAGTGTGGGTCTACCAAGTTGTTCTTGTTTTATTTGCTTTTCGTTTACACATTAAATTACAGTGGTGGTTGGAGTTTCTTTGCGTTTTTTCTCTTAGTTTTGTAGTTTGTTCATCTTGTGAATTTTCATGCTGTTGTTGCTACCATGGCTGTAAGTCCTTTTTCATCAGCTAACTACAGAAGTTATTTTGGTCACTTGGCACTGGTTGTCACGAGTATGTTTCTTACCATGGGTAGGTGACTGCTGGCATCTTTGGATTCTGGTAGCAGAAGGAGATCCGTATGGAGTGCTGCAGTGGCTATGATGGTTTGGATCAACTGTCCAAGGACAGGCTGAAGACCCATGAGCATACACTTTACCATCATAAGTCATCCTCTTGGTTTGACTTGCGGGTGTTCTATGTAAGGACCAGCAATTTCGAGGTTGAGGATTCTATACCCGAGCATCTTACACTTAGTTATATGCCTCTTGGGCCTAATACCATCGTTAAAGTGAATGGGGGAAGAAGTACTGCCCACTCGGAGGGTGTTAATGTTACCTCCCAGCTTAGAAGAGACAGGGTTGACAAGAAGACTGAACAAATCACTTTTGTTAACACAGATAGTATAAAGATGACAGGGAGTGTGGTGTTTGAGGTGAATGATGGGGATGATCTGTTGCTTTCAGGAATCATGGAGTTATGTGATGATGACAATGGTTTTGCAGGAGAAGCCAAGTGTCACAATCAAAAGTGGAACATCAAATGCAAATCACACATGCTAATTACCAGAAATCTCTCAAAGAGGATGCAATATGTTGGTCCAGTGGTGCTGTTGCCAACTGTTGAGGTTAATGTTGCGGGTTGTTTTTCAGGCAGGCCAATTTTACTGTGCAAGACTCTTCAGCTTGATTCGCTTGATTCTCCAAGGAAGACTCCCAGAAAAGTGGCGTTGGACTCCACACCAGAGAATGGGTACTCGGATTTGGCTGGACGTGATGCATCATCAGATGCCTTGAAGGTACTTCATTCACAATTGTGTTTTTCAGTTGGTTTGTGAAGGTCATTTCCTTTCCACAGCTTCATTTTTGAACAGTACATAATTTATTTTTCTGCTAGAGGGAAGATATGTGCTTCTTTTCGTGTGTCTTTGCATCACTGCATGCCATGGATTCCCTGGAAGTTTACTTTTGAATTTTTTTTAATATATTGGAGATGATACACAAGATGTTCTACGGTAAATTTCAGAAAAAAAGGGATTTTCGTTTGGATATCCATAGAAAAGTTGGGAATAACTTGTATAGCTTTTAAATATGATATTTTCTTATATAACTTCAAAACTTAAAAATAACTGTAACACCCTCATAGACAGACATGAAAGGTGTATCATAGCTATGATTTTTATATTTTTAAGGGTATCTAAGATAATATTATAATCCAAAGAGTATACAGGCTATTTACAATTTTTTAAAGGGTATTCAAGAAAAAGTTTTGGAACAAAATTGTTTGTGATGTGAAACTTGAGGAAAATATATACATTAATCCTGGAGTTATGACTTTGATCTTTTGAGAACTTTGAAATCTAACATAAGGTAAATTCGTAAGTTAATGAAAAAATTTGTATGAAATCCTTTACAAAAAAATAAGTACCTATTTGATTGTTGCAAATGTTTTCCTTAGATTTAAATCTTACCATTTATGAATTTCAATGAAGGATCAAGATAAAAAGGCTTTGGTTCTTGAGAAAGAAATTCTATGATATCCTCAAGGGCACCTTAGACTGTCATTTTATTGATATCCTCCGTCAAAGATTAAATGGAAATTTTTTCTATCATTTTCTTTTTTACTTGTTTTCAGATTTTCTTATATTTTCCTTTTCCTTCCTTTTCTAAAAACACAAATGGGTCATATTTCCTCCTGTTTCCCTCTTACAAAGTTCAAATCTAATTTACATGAGCTAAATTTGTTTGCCTGATTTTACATTTACTCTCTTCCGATTCTTCCTTGTGCCTCTACAATTTTCTTCTAAACTTTTTACATGATAAGATTTTCTTTGTCTCTTTCATGGGGAGGAAACAGTTCTCCTTCTTTTGGTCCATCTACTTTTTCTTTTCCTTTTCTCGGTCCTGGCATCCAGACAGATCCTTTGAATTTTAACTCAGTTTCTGTCTACTTCTATACCAATTCCACAATACATTTCATTTTTAATGAGTTTAATTAGGTTTTTTGAAGTTTTGCTGAAGCAGTATTTGAGGAAATATTGCTCAAATTTGTCTGCCATTGAACAAATTCTATTCCCTGGGGTTCTTCTATAGTTCTTAATTGGGATATGCAGAAATGCTCATTTTCACTTCTATCTTGCTCTTATTTCCTGCTTCTTTCCTCATGGAACGAAATTGCACACTTTGATCACCTTTCCCTTCAATGCTTTGCAGCTGTCAGACGTCACAGACTTCAAGCTCCATGACACCAACGATTACCATTATTATAACAACAGTTGCTACCAAAAGACGGCAGATTATATGGATGGTGAAGATGGGGGTTTGCCATGGTTCAATGCAGGTGTTGGAGTGGGTGTTGGCCTTAGCCTTGGCATATGTGTTGGCTTGGGAGTCGGATTACTGGTCCGTACCTACCATGGTGTCTCCAGGAACTTCAAGAGGAGGCTTCTTTGATCACCATGCAATCATCAAGTCTATTTTTTTCCCAGAATTTTCCATCTATCATGCACCTAACAATTCTAAACATTAGGGCTTTTCCAGCGTAGATAAACAATCTTCTATGCTTTCCCAAATGAAAAGAATGTGTCTGTCTGGTTTTGCAAATCTTAGGAAGCAGTTTGGTTTTCATGTACAGATAACTTTCTTTTTATTAGAGTATTATTTTTACATTTTTTTAATTTAAAATGAAAATTACAAATACCGTTGTTTCAAGTAAACTAAAATATTGGAAACAGTTAGCTCGTTTAAATATAGTTGGTGGTTTTTTTTTCTCATTAGAGGTGTGTGAAGTGTGTTGGACCAGCTTAGGCGGGTGAAAAAGACTAGGCAACGCGGAGCCCATGTAGGACCTGGGTCAGGTTGGGCCTCACGGATCAGGCCCAAGACCTGGTCGACCTATTGTGTAGTTTAGCCTGCCTGACTAGTCGAACCCAGCCCACGACCTTTTTTTTTTAGAAAATGACCACGAACTGATGATTCGAACACCTTCCCTATTTTAAATCTAGGTGATACTCATTGCCACAATACTTAGATTTTCTAGCCATTATGAAAATGACTGGTCGTTTCCATTTTATTAAAAAAAAAATTAAAACCTTTTTATGATGATAATTATCGGGAAAATATTACCAGAATAAATTTTTTTTCTTTTGTTTAATCTATTTGAGATGATAAATTTTTTTGCATCATATGGATATTATCCAGGCATTCAAAATATTTATTCCTTAATTTTATAAAAAATAATCACTCTGTGGATAAACCTCCAATGTAGTTTAGTACTAAGAATGTATCTTGGGCATAGATAAGATAATTTTAGATGAATTTTTAAATGAGTAAATATAAAAACATAAAAGATCTTGATGATAAAGTAAAATAAAAATTGCATACTTTATTTGAAATATACGTTAAATTATATAATGCTATATAAGTCTAGTTGGAGCACTTAGTAATGCAGGAAGAGTAAGCACTAATGAAAATACTACATCTTTAGGGTAGAATAGTAAAAAGGAAAATATGCAGAAACATCTACTTATGAGCTACAAAGTTAATTAAATTGCGTTTTTGCTTTTGATGAGAATGAAATATGTAATTTACTCAAATTAATGGCTCTATAACTCAAACGAAATTTTTAAAGAATTTTTTTTGATACTGGAAATGACTTTTGCATTTAGTGATGATGGTTAGATGTAGCAAAAGTGATACTAATGATTACTACATCTAATGTGCCTTATGAGTTTGTTTTTTCTACAAGTAAAAGAGTATGGAATGATGCGGGGGATATACATCATCCGAATTGGAACAAGCCTCCTTTTGTTTGAAAGATTGAAAATGTAATGAAACTAATGGAAGCCAGACCCAAGGCTCGCCAGGCCTCTTTTGTTTTCATGGAAGCTCAATCCTTCCGTAACAGGTATTCCAAAAATCGGTTAAAATTTCATAGAAAAAATTATTCAAGATCGGTTAATATTTTTGGTTGAAATTTAATTCCCGCAAGTGGATTCATTCCACTGCTTGTTATGAATAAGTTGATTTCATGACGAAAGATCTATTGTTGCCGGCTGCAATGTCAATGCCGGAGATACGTTTTAGCCTCCGGCTTTTATGATGCATTCCCACTGCCAGTATGGTTGTGTCCCTCCTCTACCGTCCATGAAGATTCTGTCTTGATGTCGTCTTCCACCATCAAATGAGAATACTCCTCATGGTCATAGTGAGACTGACTTGTTCCTCCAAACTCCACGGGGAGAGTGTTCAGATCGAAGTGCTTTTGGATCAGCTCTTGGCTCTCCTTATTCTTCGGATATATGAATTTCACTTTGTGAAATGTTTTGGGGTCAAGGAAATACTTGATAGCCTGCACGGTAAAAAGATATATCAGTGTTATGCAGCTAGACAAAAAGAAAAAGTTAACTGTAATGGTTATTCTCAGGCTAAAATAAAGATGGCTCTGAAGCCTAGGGGAGAAAAAACTCTATTGGTTGGGTAATAGACTAATAATAAGCACTTTCATTTATTCAGTGCCATGACTATGTTATAAAGGGTTTTTCCATCGATCAAATCTAAAGCTAATCTGCGTTTAAGGAATTTTAATCATAAGCCCAAAAAATTACACCACTTTGTGAAGAATTACGCAAAAAATTGAAAGAAAGGGAAAATATTGTTTACTTGCCACATCGATATAATAAGATGGCAATGCATATCAATACAATTTATATATAATCTCTGTAGTCTTCTCAAATTTCTGATCCAAGCGAAAATATCAAAATACACCTAAGAAGAGAGGCAGAGTTTCAAACCTTCCAGAAAGCTTCAAATATCTTTGGAGGATTGCAGATAAATGCGGTAGACAACCTCTCAGGATAGTGGGCTTGGAAAATATGAGCCGTCTCTCTTGCAGTTTTTAATGGTACTGCTTTGCTCAATGACCACCCAGTTAAGTCTACCAGCCAAATCATTTGTTCTTGATCTTCAGGTAAATTCATTATTGCATTCTCCAAGTTATACACAAGAAAGCGTAGTTGATTGTCATGCGATACTGAGTTCTGAAAATGTAAAAAAAAAAACACATTCAAATTAAAGCCAATTTCTCCTTCATTGATGGTAGAAGTGCCAGTTTAAGTAAATAGATGTGACCTCCTTTCGGGGGTTCATCACAATAACAGTCCTGCCATCCCGGTCTTGAAAGTTAGCTCTATACATTTTCCCAGTTTCACCTTCAGATGCTACTTCATGCTGGAGAAAGAATTTGAGAGGATGTAATTGGGTTTTCACACAACTAAAACTAGAAAAAGCAAGTGAGGTCAGTAGAGCTCACCCAGCGTATTTCCTCAGGCTTATAGCTTGACCTCCACTTCAATGTCTCTTCCAACATCTTCTTTGACTTGTCAAGATTCCAGTTACGGGCTTCCAGATATCTCCTCAGACAGGCATCGGTGCAGTACAGTATGCTCCTCCCAGACAGTGGTCCAATAGCAGCTCTTAATTCATTAATCTGATTACAATGAAGTGGATGCCGTTTAGCCGTTACAAGTTGGCAGTCCAGGTTTTTTGTGTTTTACAAGTTGGCATTCGCCGGGATGAGTATCACTGTTTAATATTGGCAGTCATTTATAAAAAATATGTGATATTCTGCTTAAAAAATTGGTAAATGAATCTCAAGGTAGTTTCTAACAAAAATAACACCAAAATTACACTCGAATGACATCACAATGAAATGTGAAAATAGGTGCAACATGTCATTCTAGCGTCATTTTAATGCCACGTGTGTTGGTAGATTTTAAAGTCCAGAAAACTGGGTCCTTCCATTAACCTTCGATAGGGCACTTGTCCTTCTATCACCCCTTCATTCTATATGAAAAGTAGTCATTACAAAGAACATACAGGAATCACAGGATTTTTTTCTCTTGTTTTTCGAAATAATCTCAATCACAAGTAGTATAGTGCAAGAGAAAGTATCAACAAGCTGCTAGAAGTTTAAGGGCAACAGTGACTACAGGAAAAGAAAGAATGGTTACATTAGGTCATTAAACAACGTCAAAGCTGTAGAGTAACAAAGTTGCATACTTAATAAACTAGACTTCTGCTAAATTTTATACATGGACTCCTAACAGAAGGAATATACAGAGACATAATAATGACAACATAAAAATTAGCGATGTAAAGATAAGCAGAAAACATCCACCTGAAATAGACTAGTCACTCAAAGTTACTTTTCAATTCAATGACTAGCATTGAAGTCTGAAGCAGTTGAATAATTTTCTCAGTAACATGATTTAACACCATAAAGCAGATGGTTTAATCCCCAGAAAAATGCATACCATTTTATTATTGCATCCATCAAGAAAGCTTATGTCAACAAAGTTTATATGCACACCTTCGATAGCATGATAGTGATATCAATGTTGGAGTCGCATGAAACAAATGTTACATTTAATCTAGATTATGATCATTTGATTGTAAGATTACAAGTAGAATTCAAATCAAAGGATTTTGACAAGATAGATTATGGAAAGAACCTATTTAGTTCTAAACAATGCACATCGGAGAGAGAGATTCCATATTCCATGATCAATCTTTTGTTCGGTTATGGGATTATGAGTTAGATTGTAGTTTTCATTTTTCCAATAAGTTCCACCCACAAAATGTGATTATCAACAGTACAAGAAATCTTTCTCATTCACATGTCACGATCGAGACAGTGCAATATCCAACTTCCATGCAATCTAAAACAAACGTAACTTAAGCCATTTTTCTTAATCGGATGTAACCATGGAAAAATCATTTACACAAACTGTAGAACATTCCACATGAAATCCATGGAGACATGAACATTAAGGAAGTACAGGAATTTGATAACCTTTTCATCGTGTTGGACGTTCTTGTTCTTATTATCATGAGCATTTGTTTTCAGATGCAACATGGTCAGCTCCCCTGAATTTATTAACAAGCCCAACCTGCAAGTACATATGCCATCAAGATCTTAGTGTTTCAGTGAGAAAACGACGATACACATGGAGTTAATCAACTACAATAGTTTAGTTGGCTAAAAAAGGTACTTGTAGTTTCTACTAAGATTCAAATCTTGATAAACGTAAAAAAAAATCACCATTATCAAGAAAAAAACATGAAGTTTCACTTGTGTTGAGAATCATCAACACTAAATGTAAGCAAATCATGGAAAAACAACCATTACAGCATTATTCTGTAGCATCTGATGAAATGCCATTGAAAGCATATTTTGGTTCCTAAACGTTTCGCGGTTCTTCCCTCTCATAATCTCTACACAAGAGAACGTGTCAAAAAAAAAGGCCCGAGGAATTCCTGGATTTGTGCTGCTTCTCCCATGGCATTAGTCGCAGTAGAAAAATCATTATCGAACCCGATACGGAGAGAAAAAATCTCAACGATGGCATGGAATAGAATCAAATAATCGACGACGAGCAGGCACTACCCGAAAAGAAGTTACAAATCCCCTCAACAAAAAGAACAACGAAAGAAGGTCGGACAACTAAACGGTACAGAGCCAGATGAACGTCTTCTCTCGAACGAAGACAACTCAGGGGAAGGTAAGAACAGGAGAGCAACAAGAAAGGTCGACAGAAGAGGCGTGAAGTCGCAGATAGTTAAGAAAAGATGGCGATGGAAAGAAAGAAACACAGATTTCGTGAGCATCCTTACCTAACGGGAGACTGGATATCACCAGCGAGCAGAAGAGCGGAAGCTGCGTGGTTTTCCTACCCTTATCTATCTCCTCCTCTTCCTCCTCCTCCTCCTCCTCCACCAGAAGGGTGGTCCTCGTTCGCCCCTCTGACTACTGGGAGGTGCACAAGTAGGATCGAGGAAAATCCACGTCTGGCCAGTTGACACTGGATTGATCCTTTTTCCTTCAAGTTAAAAATATTGGTAAAATTATAAAAAAATTTCAATTATGAAATCACCATTTTTTTTAATAAAGATAAAAATATAATTATAAAATCACGACTAAGATTAAGGTCTGAATGGTTCAACAAAGTTCCAAGAAACAAATTAGCAAAATCAAACAGAACAAGAAAATAAAAATATACTAGAAGAGGCCAGAAAAGTAATCGAAACCTCACGAAGAAATTAGATGTTGCTCACGAAGTACCAAGTACCTGTAAAATAAAAAACCAATTGAGTAATGTAAACATCCCCTAACGTGCAACCTCACCATATTCTCATCACTCCATCGTATACATTACTTTAATAATACATTAAAAAGTAATCCTAAAAAGAATATTCTAGGGAAAAATTAAGTTGCCTTCTAAGTTTCTATCACAGCATACATTCTATTGGTGATTACGCTATAGCCTTGTATTGAATTAATAGAAATACATTATAATCCAGTAATTATTGATCATTACGCCTACACTTAGGTTACATGTAATATAATCAAATATAAATTATTTATAATATTGTATAAATAATAAATTTAATAATTTAAACTCATATTTTATTGGTTAAGCGATATCTCAAACAACTTCAATTTTTTTTATAATCGAATTTCACAGTTTGTGTTTATAAAAGCTTAAATATTGCATTTTAACTGAAGAATGCAATTCAATTAATTACATTAAGTTATACGTAAATTAATTATGATTACCTAAACATAGCCTACATGTAATGCTGAAGAAAGTGATTACGAGTTGAGTTTAGAATTGAACATCATGTGAAAGTTAGTTCCCAGCAAGTCAAAGTAGAATTGCAAGGTTTTTGACTAGAACTTTGGTAAACACAAACCGCAAAGTGGTTTAGAGTTTAGAGATTCTTATGGTTAAAATAATATTATATATATGACGGGTATTCCAAAATTTACTTTGACCTCAAGATCTGTCCAGCAATCATTTACATCTGTGGCTTCAAATGATCTTTCATTTTATAACATCTATGGAGTCAAAATCGTAGGTTTGAATCGATAAAAAAATATCACCGATATCTAAGAGAATAGCTAAAACATACTTGTATTATAATCAAAATAATTTCCTGTTCCTCAAAATTCCAACAAAGAAGAAGATTTAAGTATCATTACAATTGATCAATTAAACTATTGCAATTTCTGTACCTGTATTTATGTTAAACATATTTAAATTAATAGATAATCGAAGAACTTCCCCAAAGTATAGATTTATGAATATTTACATTAATGGACGAGACCCAGCCACTGCTTGATCGCGGACGTGGGAAGTGACGTAAGTTATTAAATTTGAAGTTGAACCTGTAAATAAATAAATAAACCATAGTTGTGATATATATGTAAAGAGAGAGAGAGACGCATACTCTAACACAAGAAATAAATAAATAAATAAATGAAAACTAATATTAAAAAAGCCATGCATATATGAAGGAGAAATGACAATCTGCAAGGGGCTCATTTATTTTCTGAATATATATGCCTTGAAGTTTACATTAAAAAACCATGATTAAAGGGATACGATGGAATGAGATAGTGGAAGCGAATTAAGGCTTTGCTTCCCAATGCAGTAAAGTTGAAATCTCCATCCATCCCTCCAAAGCAGTCCAATCCATGCACCCAAGAAATCTCATGATCGATCACAAAACTACGTAGACAGGCATGGCTTTCTTATACAGTACTGGTGATGTCTGCTTTTAATGATAGATAGATAGATAGATAGATAGATAGATATAAAGAATTACAGGAGTTTATCCTTGGGCCTCACAGGTTGACTTCATTCGATTCAGCGGCGCCGAGGAGGAGTACATGTACGTGATGCGGAAACGCGAAATCGAGATGTAGTTCGTCGTGAAGGCACATCTCTCCATCAACAAATCTTTAAAAATTCCAACTTATTTCGATATGATATTAATGCATGGGATCCCACACCACTAATCAAACGTCCTTCGTCTCCTCCCCACTCCATCTTAGAGTTATATATATATATCCATACTCCTTCCAGGCCTCCCCCTCATCCCTGCAGCCGCACCGCACACCTTCTCCTCATGGCGGAGGCGTCAATCGATCAGGACGGCACCAAGACCATCGACGTCGACGAGGGCGCCGCCGACCAGGTCCCCAAGGCCGACTATCTGATCGAATCTCCCGGAAAGACGGCGGCGGCGGAAGCAGAAGCAGCTGTCGATAGATCGGAGAGCGCCATGCTTCTTCTGGACTCCGTCACGTCCGACTGCCTTGGCGGTGGGGTCAACCACTACGAGAAGCTACCGCGGTTGAACAGCCGCAGCACGGAGGAGAGGAGCGGCGGGTCGTCGCCGGAGAAGTCGTCGGAGTCCAACAAGAAGTTCCTGGGTCGGTTCTTCGATTCGAACAAGAAGAAGGAGAAGGAAGAGCAGTACAATCTGGGTGGAGGAGATAGCCAGTGCCAGCATAAGTTGGAGGAGAAGGACAAGGACAAGGTGGAGGATGAAAAGGAGAGTGATCAGAAGAAGAGGGAGAAGGAGAAGAACAAGAAGAAGAAGAGGTCGTCTTGGCTGCCGGACCCCGAGAAGAGGTGGCCCATTCAAGGCTGGTACTGATGAATAAGATGAACCAAATGACGATGATGATGGTGATGCCGTTGGTGGTTCACACTTTGTTTAATTTGTAGAAAATAAAATGTCGACCAACGTAATAAAAGTAGTGTTGCATGGCAGGGTCTTATTTATTTATATTTGCTAAGAAATCAATCGTAGACCTTATGGATCAATATATGCACATCAATTACTGTGTTTTTTTTTTTTTTTTTTTATTACAGATTCGCATTGCTTTCCAAATTCAACGTTAATCAAGTATGTGGATTGATCTGTCGAAGTTCAGATGTTTATGGCTACGTCTTCTCCTCAAATCCTTCCTCATTTCGATGGAAGCTGATTTAATTTTAATTTGCATGGCATGCCAAGCAATTAAAGGCCGGCTTGTTTAATTTTAACGGATTACAGCACAGTTGGTTACACGTGTGGTGTGTTGTATTCGCAGGAGAACATGGAAAAGATCAGGAGCACACGGACGACGAGAGCGGAAAAGGAGGCTTTAAAGAGCAGGGGTTTATGTACACGATAGAAATTAACACCCACTAAAAACAAGAATAAAAATACAGCTCTTGATGATTAGAGATGAATTAAGTAACTGCTCCTCAAATCTGGGGGTATATATTCCATGGGTTGAATGGCAGATTTGAAATTAGTCTAGGTGATTAAGATGTTTAGTGAATAAATCTGTGTGATTTGATGTTTTCCTTTAACAAATACTCTTACGACTCAGAGAAAACGCTTGCCACCGAAGCGCATGCCCTTGGGTGTCAGTCAAGACTTAATGTTCCAGGACTCTTACATTGATATGAGAAAAATTCTGTATTTGATAAATGTGAAGTTAGAATTTAAGTTAATATACGATGAATCTCTTTATTTATTATTAATTAATTTTTTAAATAAAATATTTCATATAATATTAAAATATATTCGTTTATATGTAACATACTTATAGACTTAAAATAAATCATAAGTCAAGAAAAATGTAAAAAATTTCACATCAACGTAAAAATAAATTCCTCTTCACCCTCTCTCTTTCTCTCTCCCCTTTCTTCATCTAGAGTTTATCTTTCTCCATTATCTTCAGATATTTCTCCTCTCTTGTTAGATTTTGCTCTCCCTCTTAAAGGAATTACCTGTTATAATTCCCATCTTCCACAAGATAGTTTTCGTATTTTAGTGAATTTGCGAGTAGAGATAAATTCATAATGACGCCACTTAACCAACGCTTGCTTATACGTTAACTCTTTGATGATTACTTACATAAGTATTCTTTATCAATCATGTAATTTTCTACTCCATGTACTTCATCAAAGCTAGACCATCGTTGATCGTTGCCATCGTTGATCGTTGAAGTATTCGATCTTTTTTTTTTTTTTTATGCATTGACCGACATCAGGCTTAATTTTGGAGTTTATCAAAGATCTCTACTTGTCTTTTTTCTTTTTTTCTTGTAAGGCTGTGCTTGTATTTTAGTTGTCTCGTCATTGTTGTCATCTTTTCATGTGTGATAACACTTATATTTGAATTGCAAATTAATGAAATCCAAATAATGGATTTTCATGGTTTTCCAAAAAAGAAGGATTGAGTGTAAGAGAGACAGGAACCATTCCCATTGGCATGATCTTATACCAAAAAAGTGAGAATAAAACTTGCATTAATATACAATCATTTTAATGCAAAATAATTGTATATACATTTTCAAAAAAGTTGGTATTTTTAAAAAAGTTGTAGAACTACTCAACTTCTTTTCAAGATTTTTAGTTTATGCTATAATATTTTAAAATTGTCATATAGAAATAAGCTTACATATAAATAATACATTTGATAATAATTATCAAAAAATACTAACATATTTGCATACATTAGTTGAAATAATAGTCACCAAACATCCTCATAGTTAACTAGTTTTGAATTAATCATCTACTTTTCCACATTATATCAAAGTAAAACCTAAATGAATCCAAATCTAATTTCATACATACACTTATCTAAAAGAAGACAATTATAAAACTTGAATGAACTACAAGAAAACAAGACGAAGTGCTACGCCCACTAAGGGACGGCCATACAGGAAGTTGAGCTATGGCAATTTTCAAGTCCCATCAACATCTATTGCAGAGAAATAACACAAAATGGACGAAATGCAAGGAGTGCTCAGTCCTATGTGATCGACTAGTGGACACATGCAAAGTTTCTTCGGTAAGAAATGCTCAAAATTACATCAAGGATTATGAGAAACTTTTAAGTCCACAAGTAGATTATATAAACTAACGGCAGATAACACGATCTTCTACTCTAATCTGGGGAAAGACAACTTGAGTTTGAATCTAAATAAGAACATTACCATTATCCAAAAAAACATGTAGATTAGAGAAATAGAATGATCTGCATTATCCAAAAAACAAACAGAATGATCTGATCATTTAAAAAGACTAACAGATACGCAAAGGCGAGGAAGAAATTAAATGAATAGTCCTATTTGAGGTCGAATTAGTGGGTTGGTTGCTCCTCAATTTTGCCGGTAGAATGTTGATGTCGTAATGGCCAGGAAATGAGAGCACAACAATAAGTTAACATAAGTGTAGACTGCAAAAACTGCGACTATATGAATGCAAACATAGCTGCAACGATGCAGTGTAATCTCTTTTTTAATCCTAGATAGATTTCATATTTTTCTAGAATGAAAACACATGGAAAGGACATATTGAAACACACGGGCATTTCGTTTGAAACAAGATGTTCAATGCAATGTTTTGTTGAGAACTAAATACTGTCAGCTCTAGCATGAGAATCAACTCGACAAAATTACTAGCTCGGGTGAGTGCCATCTATGATAAATGGACACGTGGAGCACTTTATTTGCTGTAAAATTTATGTTGATTAGAACCATCAGGAATTGGAACTAAATACTTTATCAAATGAGCATAATTACGGCTCAAAAACCCTCCCCACCTCAAGATGAAAGCAACAAGCACAGAGAGACAGCTTATTATATTAAGTGTTTACGCATCTTTGTATTTTGAAAATGATTAATTATGTATATAATAGTCTAATCGAAGTGCCAGATGTTTAATGGACAAACAATGTTGGCAAATGGATGTTTTTGTGGTTATCTTTTCAGAATGAAATTATCCTAAAAAATTCATGTTCTATCAAAAATATCAAGTAAATTAACAAAGGTGAAGTCTCAAGTCAGAATCTCTTAAACTACTTGGAACCAAAATTTTCCAGGAGTAAACACAGAAACTTTCTTTTGGAGGCAAGAGAGAAACTGATTTTAACAGGTGTATGTGCATCTTTGTATTATGAAAATGGATAATTATACATATAATATTCTAATCAAAGTGCCAATAGTTTCATTGACAACCATGGTAGATGAACAGATGAGTTTGTGCTTATATTTTGGAATCAATTTATTCTAAACTAATTCCTTATCGATCAAACATATCAAATAAATTAACAAAGATGCAGTCTCCAGTCAGAAAATCACAAGCTGCAGATATGAAACTGTATTTTCCAGGAGCAATGCAAAAGTTAAAAGAATATCATTCAGGTAGAAAAATATTTAGAATATGAATGCCTCAGATACAGATGGTCACGAAAATCCTCTACAGTCAGTATCAGATTATCGGCATAAAAGTCAACGTATTGATACCTCAGTTACAACTTGCAACAACTTCGAGAAAAATGTAACGACAATCTACTTACAATGACTTCGAGCAAAATGTAACAATAATGTTCTGACTTCTCTGTCTGCCTCTACATAGAAATTAGCATGTGAGAAGAAACATCCAAATATAAGGCTGGCAAAATTTCAATTTCCTTCTGTCTAGTATCATATTAGGAGATAATAAACAGAATAGCATCATCCATGCAAACTGTAAAAACTGCAAGATAATGTCTTCTAGAGGAATACGGCAGCAAGAGCAGTAGTCCTGCATGAAGTAAAAGAGAAACACTGTCTTCAATAAACAACAACGAAATATCTCAATCCCACTATATAGAATCAGCCTTCCCTTCCATTTAATTCTCTCTACCAATAAAATTTTCCATTAAATTATGTAATTTTAACTCTTTCTTCACTATTTGGTACCAAACAATTCTTGATCTTCCTCTATTTTTTTAGCTTTACCTATATTAACAAATTCTCCTTTCATTACAAGTACAAGTATAAGACTTCAATGGATACGACTAAACCACTTAAGATGACTTTTCTCTTATTATATCCTCAATTAGTGCAACTCTTACTTTATTCCAATAAAATCATTTCTTAATTTATTTCTTATGGTACTACCACTCAGCTATCTTAACATTTGTATTTTTGTTACATTAACTATTTGCGTATTTTATATTTAACAATAACAGTATGTGACATAAACTACTATTGGGTGAATAGATGTTCTACTAAATATTTCTTTACCTTTGCAGATATTCTTTTATCATACAATACTTTGTTATAGTTATGTAATAAAAGTGGTTAATAGTCCCATATTGTCCACCATGTCTCATCATGTAACGTTTATTTATAGAAATTTAGTAATGGTGAATGAAACAACAATCTTCCCTGTTTCTTTGTTTTTGCACACTCTGTGCATTTGTCCACTTTATCCAATCTAAATCTACTCTGATTCTGTAATTTATCTTTAATAATTTTTCCATTGTTGTTTATCATAGATTCTAAAAATTTAAAATTTTTATTCTTAGAGATCTCATGCTCAGTCATCATTTCTCTAATATTTTTAGACTTATGCACCATGTATGCATTCTTTGACTCGTACCTATCAAGGAAGGGAGCCTAAGCGGTGCCAAGAGCCCAGGGATAATTTGGTAATGCCTAGATTGCTTCCCTCACCTCGTCTTAGTTAGGAGGATCTTCTATCAAATTTGTTTAATTGTATACAAGGAGAGGAGCCAATCTAAGCTACTTTCAGAAATATCAAATGCATTGGTACTTCCACTCTTCCAACATTAAAGATATCAAATAAAAAATCCAAACCGTTAAACTTGATTAATATTCTTTAACATATCTATAAATCAAATTTCAATCACCTCAGATGATTATATGTTTTTCATTAGATAATTACAAAATCAAGCATTTAAATTATCCCAAAATACACACCTTTAGATGAACATGATAGATATCTCCTATTCGTTTAAAATTTTATTTGCACATGCTTTTTATTTTACAAATTCAATCTAATGGCTTGGATTTGCGATATAAATCTTCTAATATTGGGAAAAAATTTGAGCTTCTGAAAGAAGCCTAAACCACCACCCATCCGCACACATATACATAAAGGTTTTTTAATATTTTTCATTGCAAAAAACTTAGATAATTCTTCGTGAAGTATTGTTGAAATATATAATCATAAATATTTCTAAGATATACATTTTAATATTATTATAATCATATGTTTACATTATCTTAAGATTATTTATGTATTTCAATGTCACTTATGAAATAATAGAGCCAACACCTATACATGGTACCATTAATATATATATATAATATACGCATAAAAAATAAAAATGGATGTTATTAAGGTACCTCAGCACCTTAATAAGTATGCTTTGACTTACCAAGTCTACTAAATCCTTTAGATTCCAAGGTATCTCTTTGTAATTCTAATTTAGAATTAATTTTTATATTATTTTCATTAATTAAAACTGTCATAAACAAATAACATATACAAAGGCATCTCTTTTGAATTTCATTAGTTAATTCATCCATGATCAAGATAAAAAAGTACGAACTTAGGGCTGATCTCCTGAATAAGTCTATGTCTATTGAAAATTTTCTCCCTCTCCTATAAGTTTGGAGATTGTGAATTGGTTCAATCAACATTAGGGTATTCTGACCTCCAGGTGTATCAAACAATTTGCAAGGTTGACTTTTGGAAGGCCTTTGACAATCTAAACTGGTGGTTTCTAATACAATCTTCTAGAGAATATGGATTTGAAAATGTATTGGCTAGATCAAAAATATTATATCATTGACCTGAAGGTTTAGTCCTAGTCAACAGAGTTTCTGATGGGTTTTTTCACTACCAGGACGGGGGTTCATCATGGAGATTCCATTTCCCCTCTCCTTTTCAATCTAGAGGTCAATACACTTGCCTTTATGTGCAACTTTGTGTTGGTGTATTGAGCAGCACAAGGTGACTACCTCAATGCTGCAGTATGCTGATGACACATTGTTGTTCTGCAGGGCTTTTGGGGCGCAAAATTCTATTGCTTGAAGTTCCTGATGTTTCAAAATACTGCCTGGCTTAAATATAAGTTTTTTAAAGTGTTCATTGACTGGTTACTTGGGCCTTCCTCTCTCTTGCGGATTGTCCTGAAAAGTCTGATTGGAGGAACATGGTGTACAAGATTGACAGGAAGCTTGATGGATGGAAGATAAAATTTGTGAGTATTGGGGGGCATATTATTATCTTATATAAGAATGTTCTTAGTATTATCCCCATCTACCTGTCTGTGTTTTCTCTCCCCGATGCAGGTTCAGAATTCAAAATTAAGGAGGTGCTTACAATCTGGAGGTGGGCTGGTGTCAAGGAATGTTCATTTAGTCATTTGGCAGGAGATCTGTAGGCCCTTTAAGTTTGGATTATTAGGAATTAAGTCATCAGTGTAAATGGCACTGGAGATGCCTTTCAAATGATTCAAAAGATCATGACCAGCAAGCATGGTGTTGCTACTTAGCAACTCTTTCATGGTTGCAGACGAAAAAGATTCCAATTTTGGCAGAAGGTGATAGTGTTTCAATCTTTCTTTGCTTCTAATACAAGCTTCAATTTGAAGGATGGATCATAAAACTTTGCATGACTAATGGATATGGTACAGGCCCCTCACTGATCTCTTTCCTGGCATCTTTTCTCTTCCATCAAACACCTAGAGGGCTTTTGGTGCTTAGACAACTCCTAGACACCCAACTCAAGAATTATGTTCGTTAACTTTGATTCAAAGGAAAATCATGAGCTCTAAACAATGGGTAATGTTGATGACGTATAATATTTGTAAGGAGGGATGTAGTCTTCAACAACAATCTAGTGCTTAACAAGGCATTGCAAGATAAACAGGATCTCTTTTCAATTCTTTTGTGAGCTGTTTTGCAATAATTTTTAGGAGGGGAAGGTTGCTTCTTCTTGTGTTTGGTTGAGTTAAGCTTGAGGATTTCTACACACTTTGTATTTTTTGGCTGGAATTTATTTGAATTAGTGAGATTCAAATAATTTTCTTCAAACAACAAATAATCACATGTGATTCGATTAATTATTTACCAGAATAAAAAAACTACAATACCTTTATCAGATTTACATGGACAAAGGTAATAACAATCTTCTTTCTCTTTTCTTTGCCAGTCTTCTCTGCCTAGATATTTTCAAACTTGTGGGGAGAAGGATACCCAGGAATACGATGCCAGCAGAAATTTTGAAGTATTTGAAATATAATGTTATATAGCAAGATACCACAAGGAAGCAGAATAGTAAAGCCCATGTAAGAGCTACAATTTTATCAACCCTGCAAAACGTCAGAAATCACAAATTCAGTAGCAGTTCAAATTGGAATCCATGGGGTGTTTGTGCACCTGTAAAGCATAGTACCCCTTCTAGTTGACTACTGATATCAAGATGTTTGTGCATAACAAAGGAAATGACTTCTCATAAAATGAATTTTCTCTACTTTCCTGAGTATTTGTAAATCTGATAGTATATTTCTCCATCCATTCTTTCGAATTTCAAAAGAATTCAAAGGTTTCTAATTATGTACTCCTTTTCATCTATTAGGTAGCCTGTTAATAAATGACTAGACAAAATACGATTTAATTAATAAAACCGAGTTTACATTTATTCCATACAAACTCAACTTTGAATTTTCAATAATTTCTATAACAAACATAAATGCAAAAAAAGAGTTAAAAGAAAATGAAATTCAATTTTCCTTAATTTCTTGAATAAGTACAGATAGTAAAAGAGCTGGCCATCAAAAAATCATGTTCCCTTATTTTTCAATATGTGTTAATTCTTGTTGAATCCACAATTCGTATCTTGTCAAATGTTGTGCACAAACAGGTTCTATATGTAATTACACCTAAGGATTCCTTAAGATCCAAAAAACTACAAATTCTCGTATTCATGGAATTTATATATTGAAGATTAAATCAAGGTTCCACTAAGTTCAGGGACAAGCCATCGGAATTACAGAAGTGCAGATAATAAAAAAATTAACAATAAGTTCTTCCTTGCTTGGTAAAGTCAAGTTTCTGACTTTTGAAGTGATTGTATATTGGAAAAACAGCAACAAGGAGAAAACTTCTCAAAATATAAAGCAGAGTTTATCGCCATGGTGCTAAACGATGGATAAGACACGATGGTGTGAACTTCCCAGAATAATTTGTTCTTTTCCTCTTCCTAAGACAGGTCGGTCGTTAAAACTTCCATGCAGTAGTTTCCATCGGTAAATGACTAATCTTGACGCTTCTCAAAATATTACAGGTGGCGATCAGTAAAAAGAGGTATATGTCATGCATTAGTCTAGTGAGAGTACACTGCAAAGAGGTTCAGGAACGACCTTAACTAAACCAAACACGGTGAATTCCCTTCGTCATGTACAAGTGAACTTCTCAGCAAGGAAAACAGTAACAGCTTCAGACTGTAGCGAATGCCAAAACACTCTCCCACAGCCGAGCTGATACTCTAATTAAGAATTACCACATCACATACATCGAATCTTCCACAGAGTTGCTCGATAACTAGATATAATTAAAATGAACCACACCGATTTCCGAACGCATTCCCCATGTGGCCATTCACTCTCAACAGAAACTTTAAAATCATAATTTTAGACCGCAATTTTCGTGATCCTCCGTATCCAACGGTGGCTTTTAAAGTTTCCAAACTCGAGATCAAACGGAACGGAGAGAAAAGCAGGTAGACGTAGAGAACAAAAGGAGGAGACCGAACCAGGTGAGGATCTGAGGCTTTGGGGAGAAGACGAGAAGAGCGCCCCACTTGTGCTGAGATCGGATCTGGTACTCCCGTAGCTGCTCCACCAGCTTCGACCTCGTGATCATCTCTCTCTCTCTCCTCGTCTCCTCTCCTCCGCACCGAGAAGGGACTGCTCCGCTCCCCCCCCCCCCCACCCCCCACCCCCCCCTTTTCGGTGAAAAGAGATGCGAATTGGAGGACCGGAAACGAAAGAAGATACGACTCGCGTCTCCCCGTCGTGGAACGAAGACACACGCACACACCGAAAGGACCAGGGACGGAGAAGACAGGTTGGATATGACCCGCTTATTGAATATAACTAATTATAACAATAAAACCGACTTTACTTCTGTGTATTTTTTGCAAAACGAAAAATTTAAATCTAGCTCTACTCGTGATTTAAAACTCTACTTTTGTTTTATTAGAAATAGAAAGAGTAACTTTTAGCAAAATTTAAATTTTAATAAAAATAAAAATTACCTAGAAAAATAATACATTGATTTCCTTTCAAAAATTTGTAAAGAAAATTTCGCCAAAGTTTCGATGTATTTGGGAATTTTTTATTTGTTTATTTTAGAATATGTTATGTTTGAATAAGTATTTCCAAATAAATCCGAAATAAACACTTATTGTAAAAATGGAAACACTTTTGACTTCAATTTATTTTAAATTAAGTTATGTTTCAATAATTGTTTTTAAATGCATTCAATAAATGTTTGTCATAAATGGTGGCGCTTTATTCAATAAGCTATTTTTTAAAAAAAAAAAAACTTATAAAAATGTATTTTCAAATACGTCCGCCTTAAGAGACATTCATAATAAAAATGTGTGCTAGACATATTATGTGATTTATTGGTTGGATATCAATTTATCTAATGAGTAATGACCCCATAAATATATAATACCTTCTCATTAGTCATTAGTTCATTTTTTTCTCTCTCCTTAATCTAACGTCATCTATAATTAGTAAAGACTCGAAGATGATTTCTGTCGTAAAATTATGTTATTTTTGCATCTTTTCTTGTAGTTTTAACATTAGCTGTTATTTAAACATAACAATGCAATTACAAAAAAATAGTATTGAAAAATTTTGGTTTCATAAACACATCCTTATTTTGGATGTTCTGCATGATTAGGCAGACTAAATAATGGTGTTGATCTTATGGTCATTTTTCATTTTTCAATTGAATTCACAACTAAAAACCTACAAATTAGAAAACTCAACTGAAGCTCAACTAGATAATGATGTTGGTTTCATCCTTATTTTAAAAATCCACCATGAAAACTCAACTGAAGCTTAATTGTAGTATTGTGATGACAACTCTATTGAAGGAACTCGATAGTCAAAATAATATAATCATCTGTAAATTAGAAATTTTTCAAAAATAGGTAATATTTCAAGAGTATCTAACAGTAGCAATCCAAGGGATTATTAGAAAATACAATAAATGTTTTGATAAATTTTGCAAAGGCGCTAAAAGATGAATCAACATATAACTGCCAAGGATTTCAAAATTTAACTTAAGGGTATTTAATAATCATGGTCAATGACAGTAATGGAAGAAATAGCATAATGCGACATTATGAATAGCATTTTATTTCAATTTGGTGAAGCCATTTCAATTGATGAAGTAAAAGGAAACAGCAAAAAAAAGAGATAGGGACCAAGGTGATCTTTAATTTCCAACCAACTTACTTCAGCATTACCCGTTGATGATACTTTTCCTGTTTGATTTCAAAGGGAATCACATCTTTTAGCTTTAAGAACACTTCCACAAAATGCACTCTTTCTCAATTACTTCCATGAAAGCACGCCACAATAACCACAACTCTTCTGGCCTACGCTCTATCTTGATTGGAATAAAATCCAAAACTCTATATCTAAATTTTAACTGTTCATGATCCTCTTTCATGTCAAAATGTCTACAATACAACATATCATTTTTCTTGATAACAGCTCCCCTTTGCCTCGCCGCTCGCAGCGTCACGTGATGTGTTCCACTTGTCAAAATTAACGGTGTAAATCTCCGTTCTGAAGATAGCAAGAGCCACAGATTTTAATAATGACGTCCAATAATCATAATATTCGAATAACTTCAACTATTACTGTAAAAGGAAGGTACGCAATGGTTCAGGAACTCGATTTTCTTAAACAAATTGGCCCAATGTCTGCATGGCGTATGAACACGAAGTTGAAAATGGGAAGACAACATATTATGCCGCGTAACCACTTGCTGAAAGAAGCACGCTAATTTTTTCTGGAAGCTGAAAATTACCACTTGCCGCTCGGATAAAAGGCACAAGATCGTTTAATGCATAAGCCTGGCATCATAAGCTCGGAAGATTCACCAAATTTTGTCTGACCCAGAAAAGTAAAAGAACTATTCCAACAACAGAAACAGGAGTTCACTTTCGAATTAATGCCTGCAGCAAATTATGAATTTCCAAACAAAATTAGAAAGCTGGACAAAAACTTTCTATATCATGGATTATCTTCAAGTACATCTGCTCTACAACTATACAATGCTCAAAGAAAGAAGCAATATCTTAATTAAACCATGAGATCAGTAACATGAATTTTTGTTCTTTATTTATTACCATCCATGACTATATTCTCCCTTAGGTAATTTAATTTCATATCTTGTTCATTATTTTTAACCGCTTAATATTTGGTCGTTCCTTCACCCATTTTAGCAGCTAGATTTATTAAATTTCCCTTCCTTATCCGTAAATTTCCAACAAACAATGTCCTTAAAGTAATCTATGTTCAGTCATTTTGCCGACCCATTTTTTATTGATTCCCTCTCTGCCTATATAAATCAGATAGTTTCTTTTAAAAATTCATTTAGTTTTCAATGAAATTTTATACTGTTTCCCTACCTTTTTCAACTAAAAGGATAAAATTTGAAGAGAAAACATTTTCCATTGTTTTCCACATGTAAACACTCTTGTTGCCAAATAGAAAATAAAATATTATAACTTTTCACTTCTTTTCTTATGACTGTATATTTTCCTTTCATTTGATTTCCGCTGACACAACAGGCTCTAATTTTTTTCCGTTTGCCTAATGTAAAATATTTCTGAAGACAAAAGGGTTACAATCTGGAAATTATCCTAATTTTTGAGCATACCACTGGGGATGGACCAGTTTACAAATGGTTTATGCTCATATCAGAGGTGCAAGGAAGAAAAGGACGCTACAGGTACTGATTCTCTCTCACGTGTAGGATTGGTAAAATGCCATTCTAGGATGAGAGCTTCGTTTCTTTCTCTGCCTGGTAAAAACTTATTTGGCAACTCTGAGAGCCTTAGGAAGAATTTCAGTGGATATATAAGGGAGAATTGAACAGTTGTGATCACTTTTTCAGTTTTTCTTTTTGTTTCTTTTTTTTCTTCTTGATCCTTAAAGAGAATGTGCATATTTTCAAGAATTTTATAGATTATGGAAAAATTCTTTGGCATAGAATTAAGTTTAATTGAACCGATAAAAATTAGGTTCACAAACAAAACATTTATGGATAGAATTGTAGATGTGTACAAGAGAAAATTTTATGGAATAAAATGTCTACCTTTCAATTCAAACCCTTTGCCTTAGCATAAATACAGGATTCTGAAGTCAACCTGCTTGACATTTCACTAACTTCTGCATAAATGAAAACCAAGATTTCAAAAAAAAGATTATAAGCAGAACCATATCAACCTGAGACTTAGAGATGTAAAATGATGTAAACAACATTTGGGGAATATATCTAGAAAGGGAGGTGCAGACCCAATATATAAAACAATGTGAATGACATTTGGTGAATATATCTATAAAGGAAGGTGCAGAGATCACACTATCTGCAGTAACTTCCAACTCCAAATAAGGTTAGAAAATTTTAAGTTACAAGGCCAGCACTAAGTACCCATTTAAAACTATCAGCTACTATCTTATAGCATCAAAAACTATTAGCAATATTCAGCCTTATATTGTCGCAGTCAACATGAAAATTAAATTCTTTTACTGAACTGGGGAATGATATAAAAACATTCAAATTTTCTGACAGAATTTGACAGTTATCTCGGAGTCAAATATTTTGTTGTGCGAGTGTATCCATGTACAACTTCTTTGTCTTTTGAATGAATGTATCTTCAAAACATTAGTAAAGAAAATCAACAAACATAAGAGATGCATGTATGGCAAAGACAAAGATACGAGAATTCAAAGAGGCTTACCAAATTTGATAAAAGCATATGGCCTAGCAGCTGTCTCGACTTGGCTTCCATTGACCTACTCAAATTCATTTTTGAGGTCCTCTAGGTATTGGAAAGCAAGTTTCTTAGGCTAAGAACGATCACACATGATCAGGTAACAGACACAGCCTTCAATATTATAGTTAAATTTAATGTCAAGGCAGAAGAAACCCAACTAGGTTGTTGTCCAAGTCCCAATCATCAGAAATATAGCATGCAAAAGATAAATTCACGCATTATTGTTTACAATTAATCAACAAATTATGAAATTAACACATGATGGATACTGGAAGAAATTAGGGCCAGTTTCAGCAGAAAATCTAGAACCCTCATAATGTCCCTTGGACAGATTCTTAAACAAAAGTTTAGCCTGTTGTTTGTAGAATTCAGTGTCCTGATCATGGCCACCAAGACCTCCTAATGGAATGCCACCCAATAACACGGACTATCATGGTCAATTGCACCATCTTAAGATTTGGGAGGCCACAGAACAGTTGCCAATTTTCAACAATAAAACCTGCAAAAAAGAAAGATAATGAAAGATGATTTGTATACTTGATGTCAGTATCAGCTTCTTAGATAAGGAAATGTCCTAAAAAGAACTTCATTATGCCATCAATTCATCAGTGAGTTAAGAGTGTAAGCATGAATGCTAATATAGCAATATGGACAGCATCCAACATTTGATTGGATGATTAACTACCATCGTTTGTGGAAACAAAGTACAGTCACATCAACCAAATGCTTAAAATGTTGTCTACTAAAGAATCCAGTCAAACAATTCTTAGTAAAAAACAAAAAACAGAAATTTTGTTACCAAAGACACATGATTGATGAAGGCTATTTTTTTCTTGTTGTCGTACATAATCCTCAAACAAGGCTTGTTGATGATGTAAAATCTTCAAACAAGGATTGTTGATGATGTAAAACATTTGGCAAGTGATCCCAGTTAGGAGATTGAAATTGCAAAGCCATTTTCAGAGAAATATTTTGTACATTATATGAACTGGCAAAAAAGGGTATTCAATCTCATTTCCAAATGTTTTCAAATGACATCTTAAAGAAAAATTGTATTTGACCCATCTCAAACTTTGGAAACAAAAGAAAAAGAAAAAAAGATTATCATAGAAATAATATTACCTCTCCATTAACATCATCTAAAACTGAAAGATGAGAGACATTATATGCCTTCAGAACAACAAAGCAGGCAGATCAGACATTAATCTAACCCAATGCCTTATACCTTCTCTCAAAGGCATTGGTGAAGACAAACGGGGACTGGAAGGATCTTAGATACCACATGATTGTAAAAAAGGAATATTTTAGGTTTTATGATATTTTCCATACAAAAGTCTTCCCAATCCCCACTAAATAAACGTATCACATCACTCTCCTAGTTTGAAATGGAATCATTAAATCCAAGTGCCTCATTCAAAGCAATTAATAAAGATAAGTTGATCCATCTGGTAGAATTTTATACCATGCAACTTTCTTTATAGATATTTTATACATTAGTGATGAGCTTGACCCATAGCCCTAACGTGTTATGATCACGTATTTCTTGGCTTAAAAATAAATGTAACTTTAATCAAGAAAATGGTTTCTAAGAAAAAGATAGCATGTGTCCTTTGTTTACTTGCCAAGTTTGTATTTGTATTAACATTACCAACAATGATGACAGAATTGCGTTTTTCTACAATGAATATTGTTAAAATAAAATTAGGAATGAACGATCATTGTGGTAATGTTATTTACATTGAGAATAATGTATTTTTTGATAGCATTACCGATATGACATAATGCAAGACTTTCAAAAAGAACCTTCGTCAAGGACAATTGCATTTTTATTCTTGGATTGTAATTGATAATACACGATGTTTTTTGAAACTTTAATAAAAGAACTTTATTTATTACTAGTCCTGATTAATTAAACTGCAGGCATTGCCACTGTACAAAGGCTAGATGATTGTTACACGGCATTCACTCATAAACCTCAGGAAATGAATATCATTTGTAAAAACAGAGTTAGATACTAAAATCGACAAAAAGGAAGATAAAATATCATATGAATGCATTAGGACCTTAAAACATGGCGAAGCCCCGAGTTTCAACACATAAAACATCACTTCAAAGTTTTAAGCTCATCGAGTTGCTTGCAAAACACAGACACCACCAGATCATGCAAAACAATATGCAAAATCATCCTCCACTTTGTGGTTTCCTAAGACAGTCACAGATGTAAGTACTAACATCGTTATAGGAAGAGAAATGAGTTACAGCCCCCATCTCCCAAACATACAGCACTACTCACGAGAGGCAAAGTGGTCAGTGAATTCCCCTTCATGAGCGGGCATAAAAACTTCTGTTAGGAAAAATCCATCCTCCCATTAATCAAATAAGAAAAGACCCCCAGGGCAACGAAGAAAATGAACCAGAAACAAAAACACCAGATTCTCTAACCAAACCATCGGTTTGTGAGACAATTTCAGTTCTACTCCCGGTAGCTCAAGAGAAAGAGATCTTACTGAGATGATAGTGTAAGGTAGAGGAGGAGGAGGAGGAGAGAATGAAGGCAAGAGCAGTAGGAGAGAATGAGGGACCGAACTCTATTTTGTGAAATAGATCGAGACAGTTATGAACGGCGGTGCAGTGGACGTACTTGTGGATCTCAGCGACTTCGAGGGCAGCGTGGTGGATACCGGACGCGGCGACGTCGGGCGGCTTGGAGATCGTCGACGACGGAAGATTTCTGGAGTGCCATTCAGGTGGACGGACCCAAAATTTGATTTAAAAATGAACTCCCACACGTAGAATGTCAAAATGACACTAAAAAAATTACATCAAGCCAATTTTTATTTGACATTTGAATAACGTTAGAACGACATTTTATTGTCGTTAATGATTGATTGGATTTTGTGATCCACTTGCTATTTTCCATCATCGGTGGTCGAACGTTGCCATGGGGTAGACGATAGTAGTGGAGGCGGCGAGACGAACTGGTTATACCTAGGTTTTCTTCGGAAAAAACCATAACCATCTATTTTTCAAATATGTTCAATGTTACCATGATTTAATGAAATCAGAAATGTTACATAGTATCACCAACAATATCATTTTCCGGTTCGATGAAGCCTGTAGACAAATGATGAAACAAGACAAATTACCCGTAGGCTCAAGAAGCAGAAATTTTTAATTTCTTTTCGAACATTCATTCTAAGGTAATCATGCAAAATCGGGACAAACCACCATTCTCCATCTGAGTCATAAAGTGGATACGCCCCATTGATGAGGTAAAGTTACCAAGGATCGAGCACAATTTACATGCTATCATCCAAAATCCAAAATATCACAGAATGATCGATCGAGCATATAAACTAAAAGCGGCACCTATTGACTAGAGGACATCAAAATTTTGTGGGACGATGTTGACGAGATGCTTAGTATGGTATCCAGCGAGCAAAAGCTGCAAAACTTGGCCGGAATTAGCTTCTCAATCCCACCCAAAATTGTCCAGTTCCATTCAAACAGAACCTGGACCTAAGAAAGTTGAAATCGTATCTTAGTTTAGTTCCCAACAGAAGAAAGCATGCCACCTCCACTCTTGACAGGTAAGACCACTTCCCAACCAGGGCCTTTAAGAGGTAGTATAGATTTGCCTTTAGAATCATCACTGCCTTTGTTATCAACATCAACTTGTACTGTCAGGTCACTGCGATCTAAAACCCTTAGTAGATCTTCATCACTGATATCTGTTTGAACGAATTTATCATTTTCATCCTCTTCATTTCTAAGGAACGCTAATAGCTCCGACTCCTAAAGAAAAATCGAGGAAATATGGGGGCAATTATAAAGAGTGATGGAAAGTACTTCAGGAATTAAAAATCATGGTAGTGTGAAAGGAAAAACAGAGAATAGGGCTGCACTAACATCCAATGTTTTGGCCTTTGCTCTCTCTTGCTCAAAATGCCCCTTTCCAATTACCACATGTTCCAATTTCAGTTTGTCAAAAGCTTTCTTCAACATCCTTCCCTGTATAAAATAATAGTATAAATGAACTTAAAAGCACATTATCACTTAATATTTTCCATGAACTTTTCCTAAACTATAGCAGTACTAAGATGACTGATTTAATATACCTCAACAGAATGGGCAGTCGCCATCCTATATACGTGTACAGGTTTTATCTGCCCAATTCTATGGCATCGATCCATGGCTTGCAAATCCACCTGGGGGTTCTGAGTTTACAAGAAAATACATTATAAAAGGGGAAATCAAATCAGGACATGTTTTATGTTATGAAAAGCTAATGCTAAGGGGTATAAACTCTAACAATCTTACGATATTATGAAAAATGGACTAGTATCAAGAAAGTAAATAATCAACCATCCAAGTACATTTTAGTATTCCAGACAATATGGTAAAGAAAGATGAAATACCCAGTCGCTGTCATATAAAATGCAAGTATCAGCTGCAGTGAGGTTTATTCCCAATCCACCAGCTCTTGTGCTAAGAAGAAATACACCAACAGTGCTGTTCAAATCATTAAAATCGGCAATCTACAGATGCATCAGACTGACGGGATTAGGCAACAGTAGAGACACTGAAAAAGTCTCCAAATCACAATCACTAAAAGCTAGAGAAAAAGCGCACAAGACAATAACACTGGAGATTACCAAACCATTATAGACATCTAATTTTCCATTTTATATATACCTGCTTCCTTCTTTCGTCAAGCTTCACTCGTCCATCAATTCTACAAGCATCAATGCCTTTCTCAAAAAGAAAATAATCAATAATATCCAAAACTGTGGTAAATTGAGAAAATATCAGCACCTGAAAATCATTTAGTAGAAATGTTTAGCCTATGACAGGAAATTATTAACACTAAGGTTATATGTGAAATGTTGCAGACTTTGTGTTTCCTAGGCAATAGCAACGCCAGCAATCTACCCAGCAGGCGAAATTTACCACACTGTTCTACCAGCTGATCAGCAGGTGGATAAAAATCTGTGCGGAAAGTAGATAAATAATTTTACAAAAAAGTTGTTTTACATAAAAAATATTAATTTAGTGAACTTGAAGAACATACGTGAACCATCATATAAAGAATCAAAAAGATCAGGATGGTTGCAATTTTTCCTGAGCTGCATTACCAGATTATTCAGCTTCCCTTTCATACCAGGCTTCATTATCACTGAATCATCATGGAATTACTTAAGGGTGCATGAGAAAAAATCAAGAGATATATCTGAAGGAAAAATCTCGCAAAAAGCAGAATTAGTCTCATAGAAATGCAAGCATACCTTTCAAGGCACCTACCTAGGCATCACCTAGATGCCAATGTGTGTGTGTGTGTGTGTCTCTCTCTCTCTCTAGATATACATATATATCAAGTTTTTCATTGCAAAAATCTTAGATATGCATATATTTAATAGAACATTCTGGAAATATCCATAATTATTGAAACATGTAATCATAAATATTTACAAAATATACAAAGTAATGCTATTACAATTTGTATTTTGATGTTATCTCAAGATTGCTTATGTACTTCAATGTTATTTTAAAGATAATAGAGCTAAAAGTATGCATAATTACCAAAAGGTATTTGTTTACATAATATATGCATAAAATTTTTAAAAAATAGATTTTTACATGGACGCCCAAGCTACACCAAGACACCACCTAGGCACCCACCGTGGCTTACCACCCAGGTGACTCAATAAGTATGATGCAGGGTGCCTATCCATGAGGATCAAGAAAAAGGAGAAAGCAAGGGCTGAAATTTTACCGAGAACAAGATGAAAATACAGATTTACAAAATAATAAATAATAAAGCCTTACAGTTCTCTCTCTTCTCCTCTAGGTAGTTATCGAATGTTTTATTGACCAAATGATTCTGAATTTCCTTTTGGTGCTCGGTCATAGTGGCATAAAGAATAATCTCCTTTTTTGGTGGAAGCATCTTCTCAACATCATCTTTAACTCTTCGTAGGAGAAAAGGACGCAATATTGAATGGAGCTTAGATACCACCTGTAATTAGAGAAACAATACGAAAGCAGATCAATGATATGTGATAAAGTTAAACCTAGAAGACAATAAAAAAGATGGAAATATTTGGAAAACAAGAAAAAAGCAAAAGGAAAAGCAGGAAATTCATGTGGCCTACCTGAAGCCTTCTCTTCTCATCTGATGCTTCTTGATTTGATTCATTACTGAACTTTCCAGAAAAATCAAACCTAGAAGCACAATACGTAAGAAAAAGTCCAAGTTTCAGAAAGCATATACAATAAAATGTGCTTCTTCTTTCGTCCTTTCCATAAAAAATAACAAATTTACTTGGAAACTCAATTCACACACAAAAATGAAATAAAATATCAACGTTGTCATTTATGAACAAAATGCAAATAAGTTGTGTGATTATGATGCTTCTAATTGCAAAGTTTCGTAAATTATCCTATTAGGTTTTTTATAACATGCATATTGACAAGATTAATAAATAATATAAAACCCACAGGAATACAGAATGATTTAAAATTTTGATCAAGGATGTTCATTGAAATAGCAAGTAAATATGATGCCAGTTTCATTATGTGAGAGCAGCATTTCTATGGAAAAGGAAAGAGGAATATATTATCACCTTAAGGTAGTAGAATTTTATAGAAAAGGAGAAAAGGAAGACATTATGTCCTGAAGGCTACTTAGCACAACTAGGTAAGTCTAGTTTTCTTCAAGGGCTACAGATACCCCATATATAGTTACTCATCAAGAATAATTGTTATTACTGGCAATGAATTATCCATGTCAAACCGACCCTAGGAATCATAGATACTGGTTCTGGTCACATATTACCCTTGTTTCTGTTCAATGATCTACCTTAGCTAATAAGGACAAAATTACAACAGTGAAGTTTAATGAACAGTAGTCGGAGTTCGGTGAGGGGTTAATGTTGGCAGCTCAAGTCCATTAGGGGTCATGAAAACCAAAATATAATCCCTTGAATGTGTTGTATTCAAATATTGTTGGTCATGTCTGTTAGATATCAGCACACTTAAATATGCCACTCAGCTGCTAGTCCTTTACCAAATAAAAAAGTTCTGTTACCATGATTCAAACTCTGTATATGATGAAAATATATCTGGCAAGATAAAGTTCAGCAATGACCAAAGTTCAGCCAAATTGTTTTGCAATGGTGTTCCTGTGAGGAGGAGCTTGTTTTCAATTGATAGGCGCCTGAGATGTCTCAACAGTAAGCAATTTGTATTTTTCAGCCGATGACCCTGGAAAAGAAATAGCAAGCATAAGAAAAGCCAACTGACGCAAAATTAAAATTTATGAGAGAAAAACACCATTTTTAATACCTCATCAACAACAACATATTTCCATTTATATGCAGATAGAACATTTGCATCATTCATTGCAATCTCAAATGAAGTAACTACAAGTGGAAATTTTGGTCCTACAGTTTTTGACATGAATTTGCGTCTTATCTCCTGCCTATCTTGTTTTGAACCGTGATAAATAACAGATCCAATTGATGGAACAAACCTGAAATAGAGCATTCCAATCATAAACAAAGAATAAATAAGCAACTTGATTAACCCATGGCATTCTAACCTTGAGATCTCATTTACCCAATTTGAGAGTGTGGAAAGTGGAGCAATTATCAAATACGGACCATGTAAACCTTTTCCCTTGAGATGGGCAAGAAAACCAATGGTTTGAATGGTTTTGCCAAGCCCCATTTGGTCTGCTAGAATTCCATTCAGTCCATTTTGCCATAATGAAATCAACCATTTCACCCCTTTCATTTGATATGGCTTCAGTTTTCCACCTGTCATTAATGGCACAAGCTCCACTTGCTCTCTCTCAAGTATTTCCTCCTCAGTGAGTCCAGATTCTTCAGTTGGCCCTTTCTGCGACCTAGTCAACATGGCCACAACTGCAGTTTTGGCTTTTCTCTGAAATGTTAAGAAAAGGAAACTCAGTTAGCAAAACATTGATCAAAAAATTGTCATACACTATGGAAAAGAAAGGTTGAAGAAATGCAATCATAAGCATCAATCAATCACTTTAGTAAATGCAAAAATATATAAAGTATTAACATATACCAGATAATTAAGTACAAATGCTTGAACAGGATATAATTTACAAAGGAAAAGGGATAAATTTTACCAATATCTATAACTGATCAAACAAAAGACTGTGGAGGCATATATTATATGAATCAGGTTCATACCACATGCCCTGAAAGAATGCTTCAATAATCAAAAAGAACACCAATCTCCTGTACTTACTAGTGTTTGCAGCGCCAAATTGTTAATCATTAAAACACTAGTAAATTCCTTTATCCTATTGCTTGTGCCAATAAGCAGCAACAACCATAACAGTAAAGAAATTGTACCATAAAACAGATGATTATAATTCCACTAAAGACATAGTAAGAATACTAAAAAGAAACTACTTTACGTGTCAGCAGCCAAGTCGAAAGGTAAAATATCAACAAATTCAATGTCAAAAAATTATGATTGACTAGATGTAATAACAATTCTGAATGGTAAAACACACTTAAAACCACCTCATCATATCGAACAACACCCTTCCTTTTTCTACCGCGGCCACCTTTCTTCCCTGTAGAGACAGGTTCTTCAGCTTGGTTCTCACCGCTGTTCTGGTAGCACAAAATAATCCATAAAACACAAAAAGAAACATAAGAAAACGTGATATCATCCATCTTTTCAGGAAATGGTATAAAAGCGTCGAGTTGGCCTTTACAAAAGTAATATCATCCATCTTTTCCAAGAGAAACTCTGAGTAAAGCTGTGTCTGTGTCAGCAGCTCGTCCAGTTTGCTGAACCGTGTTTCCAGTTCATGAGCAGCACTAGGTTTACTATTTTCATTCATCTCCTGTTCTGCCTTTACTCGGGCCTCCTGAAGATGTTCTTCCTCTTCAGCCATTGCTTTTGAGATGAGCATGGAATCACCATTCTTTGCTTCCAGCTCAAGAGGCAACCGAATTTCCTCTTCGTCCTTGGAAGTTTTATCATTTTGGTCCACTTCAGAATGAACTTTCCTAAGGATTTCGCCGTTTTGGCTCACAGCTGGTTGAGCCTCCCCTTCAGAAGCATTTTTACACGTATCCCCGTTGTTAATGCCCTGCTAATAGCAACAGTAACTCAACATACAAGTACGCATGTCCACACAGAGCAATGAACAGCAGAAATGCGTAATGGGAAAAAGGTAGACAGAGATAACCTAGAAAGCAATATAAAATTGCTTACTTAGAATAAACTGTAAGGACAGAAGTGTCGTTAATAAAATACAACGGTACAGGCAAGTAGCTGGAAGCGAATGAGTAGAATAGAGATCAGGAAACCAAAATATTGCTTATGAAGACATAGCAAATTCTAAGGAAAACCAAGATAGCCAAAAACACGAAACAGAGAGGCTAGTTAAAGTGAAATATAAAAGAAGAACAAAGAAACAACTGAAACGAGATAAAACCCCAGAAGAAAGTTTTAAGCAAGACCTCTTCTTCAAGGACAGAGATAGGAGAATCCACAGCTCCACCTTTCACCATATCCAGCGTCTCCAATTGCGTCCCTTTTTTTCTCAAGGAAAATGCACAGCAACGGTACGAAGAAAATCTGAAACGAACCACAAATTTTTCAAACCCGAAAAACCACAGCAACTGCAGTGAACAAAAAAACTAAACCGTACCAACTGTGGAAGAGACCATCATCGCCCTAGTTTCAAAGCGTTTCAGTGATTCGGGCCATCAAAATGAATCGATGGCGTCGATGAAAGGAACCCGCACGAGTTCCGGGACTTCACCGGAGCGGGGAGAAAAACGCGAGTAATTTCTCACCTTTTCGAGGACAGGAAAGGGGGCGCCGACTGCGGCGGTAGAGAGAGATGAGAAAATGAGATGTTTTCTCCCCACCTCTGGTATTAAAATTGGAGTGGAGAAGCACGCACCAGGGGCTGTTTGGGCGGGAAAAGAGTGTCGGGCATGCGAGAAATATGTCAGTAGTCTTCCATTTCGATTAATTTTCGGTATTGCCATTGTGTTGATTTTACGAGAGGTATCCGCCGTGGGCTTGGAAGGGCGGTGAGTGTAAATACTTGGACGATGTTGAACAGTTTGTGGTAAAGCGGACCTTTGGACGAGTGCGGATGGACAGGATTGTCTTGGCCCCCCGACAACGACGGTGGAGATGCGAAGTAAGGGAGGAGCGTCTTCTGACGGAAAATAACATTATAATGTAGATTTTTTTATATCGAAGTTGATAATCACAGGGGATCGCCGTTCTTTTTTTCTACGTTGGATCTTACATGTTTCTCGAAAATAATTAAGTGATCTCTTAGGATTCAATAACATCTCGGCGCATCAACAATTTTTTGCATGTAATCATGTCACATTCAGGCTTATTCGTTTTAACGACATCTTTTTTTTCGTGTAACCATGTTTTACAATTTAATATTCTCTATCATAATTTATAATTGAATAAATAACAATTTTATAAAATTTTCCCTGTAATTTAAATAATATCATCCTATCACATGACAATTCGAAAGTACTCTCCAATTCTTTCGTATCTTACGGATAACGTTCTATCATTATTCATATCGTTGGTGGTTACTCTAGATATATAACCACATGTGATAATGGTAGACACATGACTACATGTGATACTCCAACCCACCTCTCAAGTTTATGCAAAATACAAGCACTTAAAGAAGCAGAAACATATTTACTGCTTCTGAATATTTGCAGAGCCTTGTCAGCCTTTATTCTTGAAAAACTTACAGTTTAGTTCAAAAAGGCTCTCTACGTTTCACCATCCTTCATAATTAAGCGGTTTACGGAACCGCTCTCTTCTTGGTGGTCTATGCCATGGTTCCATCGGACCACACGTGAATCTATAAGACGTAACTCCATACATGAATATTCTATTAAAGAAATGTCTGGTTTAATGTATAAATAATTTTTAAAAAATTGTCTAATTATTACATTAAGCATGTACGTTAATAAGCGATGCTTATAGACGAACGAACATTGCTTACGTTAACGATCTTAATAAAACAACAGTAGAAATAGGATGTATTGTTTGTTATCTCCAACGTATGATACATAACATGTTAAAAAACTATTTAGATAGATTGGTTTAATTGACTGTGCTGAGCTTCCATACCTGATCATCTAGTTCTCGAGCCATCGTGCTGCTTGGTTGTTGGGTTCCTTGATTCATTTTGGTGGTGCAAGAATTTGGTAAAAAAACACATTTCAAAATAGCACGTCCAAACAAACACCATCATCAAAATTTCAAAACTCTTAATAATTTCTAGAAGCTCAATTTTAAAATGATGGCCCATCCCCGAATGTTCAAAACCAGGCAACTCGCGTCCGAAACTGTTGACGGAAAGCGAAGTGTCGGTCCCGGTTCCGGTCGTCGGACGCGACTCGAATTTACTAAACCACGAGCCTCACGTCGCACGCCGGGTGCTGGATAAAAGGCGCGATATCCGGATCCGCTTGGGCAAGCAACCGCACGTCATCCGAGTGCTGCATCAGGCCTCAAGTTCAGGATACCTCTTTCGCTCTTCCATTCTGTCGCGTTGTAAAAGAGGCGGCGATCGTCTTCCTCTGACCATCGATTCCGTCGGCTATACGAAGGTAATAATCATCCGAACGCGGCGATTTTCCTCCTCTGACCACCGATTCAGTCGGCGATCCCAAGGTAACAATCAGCTGAACTTGATAGAATCCAACTCGATCCTTCTTTCACTGGTTTCGTTACAACTCGAGTCAGGAGGTATACATAGTGAGCTCTGCATAATTTGGCACTATCCCGCTATCCGTAGCTTTTTGTTTGAGTTGACTTGTGTGGAGTAACTGGAAATCGATCAATTGTTCCTGATCACGTTTTTTTCGGTACTTTCTTTGTTGATGTGATGTGCGTTTTGTCGTAGGATTCAATGGCATCGACGAATACTCTGATTTGTGAGTCGGAGTCGTGGAAGGACTTGAAGGTACGAACTTCATGCCATCCTTTTTTCTGTATCGCGTTGCACAGTTGTCGCCTATTTTCTGACATTGACGAATCCTTCCCATCAGGCGCATGTTGTGGATGTGAAAAAGACGCACCTGCGTGATCTAATGAACGACATCGAACGGTGCGAGTCGATGATGGTGTAAGTCCGAAATGTCACTGAACTTCTATGGAATTTGCAGTCTTTTTATTTTCTGATAATTTACTTTATTCCGTCGCACACGTTTTTAGCGAATTTGATGGGATGATACTTGATTACTCGAGGCAGCAAGCTAGCCAGGAGACAATTCAGAAGCTATTAAGTTTAGCAGAAGTGAGATTGATGGGCATCTCTCTCTCTCTATCTATCTATCTATCGCAGTCTCCTTGCCCTCTCTCTAATCTTCCATCGCATGACTCCGTTGCAGGCAGCACACCTCAAGGAGAAAATTGACAGAATGTATAATGGAGAGCATGTATGTTTCCCCATCTATCTTTTAAACCAGTCCATGTTATTCAACGAATGGAAAAAATCGAAGTATTGTAGGGAAATTCTGGATATGGAGGATGCATTTTTGTGATTTCCTCACGTACCAACATTGTAAACGATTTCACAACCTTTTTCATTTGCTATGGTTTATCGTACTTCTGTGTCTGGTAATTTTAGTTGAGTGTGACATTCTTATATAGCCTGCAGTTGGTTATTTTTTACGAATATTCTGAATGTGACCTTTTCTGTCATAAGATAGCAAAACAAACAAGAAGTGATGTAAATATTTGATATTTCATTATTCCAGTGCCATTTTTTTTCTTATGGATTTTGCAAGCATGAAATGTGAATCTTCTCACTTAGTATGGCAACTCTACCTAATTTGGCTAGATAAATAGCACCGAAGGCAGATCTGTGCTTCACGTAGCTCTGCGAGCTCCCAAAGATGCTGTTATCTGCAGCGATGGGAAGAATGTGGTACCAGATGTTTGGGATGTCCTTGAAAAAATCAAGGACTTTTCGGAAAAAATAAGGAGTGGTTCTTGGGTAAGTGTGAAACAAGTTAAATATATTATCATGGATGGTATATATGCTACTTCTGATTGTTATGTAATGCTGATTGTGGGTGTTGCAGGTTGGTGCCACAGGGAAAGCATTAAAGGATGTTGTTGCCATCGGTATTGGAGGCAGCTTCCTAGGTCCATTGTTTGTGCATACTACTCTACAAACAGGTTATTTTAATATCTGGCTAAGTTAGAGCATAATTCACATGTTTTCATTCTTGCAACACTTCATCAGCGTAATGCTGAGTTGGTTTTTGATCTTGTAATCTTACAGATCCTGAGGCTGCAGAAAGTGCAAAAGGACGCCAACTACGATTGTCAGTATCATTTTAAAAATTACAATAATTTTCATTTTTCAATGAAGAATGTAGTCGTGCGTATTTAACTATCCAAAAACATGGAGATAGCCATTCAACATGCACAAATGGAAGAACAGACAACAAGCATATTTGTTGGGCAATGTATACATCTTAAATAATCATGCTAACAGAGTTGTTGCAACTGTCAAATTATCTCCCATTTAATACAAATTCTTATAATTTGGTTTCCATTTTGAACAAAAGTCATTTGTCACCTGGCATTTCATGAATAGTTTTTTTTTCCTTCTCTTTATCATTCATTTCCAATTTAAACGCCTTCTTCAGTCTTGCAAATGTGGATCCTATAGATGTTGCTCGAAATCTTTCTGGGCTGAACCCTGAAACCACATTAGGTAGGTTTCCTCATGTGATCGTGCCTCAACTTTCTAAATATTTGATTGTTCTGCTTTTTATCTGCTCCTTATGTTGCTTGCATGCAGTTGTGGTCGTTTCAAAGACCTTTACAACAGCTGAAACAATGCTGAATGCCCGAACTGTGAAGAAGTGGATCTGTTCTGCACTTGGGTTTGTATGAGAATGTTCTTCTTATTTGTATGCTCTTCTGCTTGCTGTATATTGACATGCTTTTTCATATATGAATAGATCTGAGGCAGTTTCAAAGCACATGGTCGCTGTCAGTACAAACCTCAAGGTATTACATTTTGTTGTTTTTTTAAACAATTTCTCACCCTTTTGGTCCTGTTTGACAGAGGCACACTTCAGTAGTATCCTGCTTTCTTCCAATTATTATTGGCTTACTTTTGTATAGAAAGCATGTATTCTTTTGAGTATGCAGTGCATCAAGGTCAGTGTCAGCATCCAAAACATAAAGCCCAATTATTTCTAACACAATAAAAGATAAAGCAATGCAAATGTTATCATGGGATTAGGAAAGGATATGCAAAAAAATCATGAATGATCGAAAGGCAGAAAAATCAACAATCTGATATGGAATATATAACAGAAGATGGGTTAATTGAGGATAAAATAAGAAAAAATCATCTTAGATTGTCTGGTAATATCCATAGAAAGTCTATAGATGCATTTGTATGGGAAATAATATAATTCATGAAATGAGATCAAAAGAGGCAGAGGGAGATCAAAAATTATTTAGTTAGAAATAGTGAAAATAGCATCTATGCTAGCTATCAAGAGAAGGTAGCCTTGTGGACTGAACCAAAAAATGACATAAAAATTTCACATTTAATCATATGCATAAAATGTATAATATCATTACATTAAGAGATAGTGGGAAAGAAGTTGGAAGGATAGAACACGGGAAAGAAAGAGAAAAAATGAAGAATAGAAGGAAGAGAGAGTTGAAAGAAGATAGAATGTGGGATAGAGCATGCATTCCCTTCTTCATCCTTGTATATGCTTTGGATTAGTATACTTCAATATAAGATTTAGTCATGGATAGAAATAAATGAAGGGAAATGATTCATGTGGCTCAACCTCACATGGTAGAATTAAAACATTGATTATTGTTAATTAATTACAAGTATCATGTAAAACCTACTTATAAACATACAAAATAATAAATTAAAAACTAAGTATTATACACAACAACCACAAATGGACATGTTGACCAATATCTTGAAGAATCTGCACGCTAAAATGGCCATATTGCTCAGGCATCCCAGTCAATCTCTTTCATCTAGGATTTTAGGATCAGTTTTTGTCCACTTTCACTGATGTCTAGATGAATATCCCATTCTATGTTTCCCATGCATTTTTCGATTGACATCCAGTCTCCACTCCATTTTGAAGAATGCTTGATTATACAAAACGGCTGATTCCACATATTTCACCAAATTTATGCTAAATCTTAACAGTAAAAAATCATATTTTGGTATAAAAAACTTAATGAAAACTCATTAAAACTCATTTAAACATGCATATTCTCAGCATCTATTTTTCATGACATTCAATTTCAAATTCATAACATCCATATTTAAAAATTTTAAAACTCCTTACTGTTCAAAAAAAAAAATTTACAACACCTCAATATTCTAGCAGGTGGGTAGTTAAGGGTGCTGATCTGTAATGGAATAGACTATTGCATGAATGCTTGGATTAATGAAAAAAAAAAGAGCTGATCTGTTTTGGTCGGGAGCATTCCATGCTCTCAACCCATCGCAGTGTAGCGGCTACAGTAAATAGTGTCAGGAGTATCAAACACTCCCACTTGTAACAGATAAACAGTAATACTATTTCATAAAAAATGTTCAAAGGTAAGTTCTAACACATGGGCAATTAATACTGATTTTTAATCAGTAATAGATACTAAGTGTAGACAAATCTAGAAAAGGAAGGTGCTGACAAATTGATATAAAAATGCCAACATGAAGATGCTGAGATCCAAAGAGCCTTTTTTGGTTATTATCTTTTACCTTACGTTTCGTAATCAGTTTTACACTATTGACTGTAGGTATATGATTCCCTTAAGACTGTTATTTCCGGTAGTGCCATAGAGACAAAGATCCTGACTGATTATTTCAATGAACTTCTATAGTCCCTGTCATTTGTTTTGTTCGTTCTAATGGTACTTCCATGCTTCAGCTTGTAAAGGAATTTGGAATTGACCCCAACAATGCCTTTGCATTTTGGGACTGGGTTGGAGGTCGCTACAGTGGTATGAAGAATTTCTTTTTCAGTTAGATTCATATGATTATTTGAATTTCAGAGCTATATTAATCTTTGTAACACTATGCATATAACTGCAGTTTGTAGTGCTGTTGGAGTACTTCCATTGTCACTACAGTATGGCTTTCCCATCGTTCACAAGTATGCTTTTTGCAAATGTCATTCTTTTCTTATGCATTAATAATAAAATCTAATCATTGTTGATTTTTTGTTTACTTTCGGTTCTATCAATGTTATCAAGGAGAGGTTTTGTACACAATGGAAAGTGACAGAAAAGAAAGTAATAAAAAGTTAAAATAAAATACAAGATGTTTATACGCAACGGAAAGTAAAGAAAAGTTTGATAATTTTTTTGCTCCAAATTTTATAAGAAATATTTTTCTTTGTATTTTCTTTCCAACCTTGAGAGGTGTAGAAAGTGATGACTCATCTTCATCATATGTTGAGCAAAAGTTTTCTTTTAATTTTCTTATAAATCATATGTTATTATCATAAATTATAAAAATTATATTTTATTATCTTTTATCTTAAAAATCATATTTTATGATCATAAATCATAAAAATCATATTTTATCATCATAAATCATAAAAATCATATTTTATCTTAAAAATCATATTTTATCATCATAAATCATATTTTATCATAAAAATCATTTTATCATTATGAACAAATTTATGAAAGTACAAACAAAAAAGTTGAAAAAGCAATTACTTCTAGATTAAAATAAAATGATACATTCTATTATATATATATAAAATGATCTAAAATACATATATATATATGTATATATAATAAATCTTCACTTTGAAGTGACCAAACTCTAATAAATCTTCACTTTGAAGTGACCAAACATAGAGTTTGGTCTAATCAAAATTTTTCTATTACTTTCTGTCAATTTCTGTTACTTTTTGGACTATACACAAATACGTATATCTTCTACTGACTTTCTCCAAATTTCCTTTCTATCACTTTCTGATACTTTCTTTCTATTACTTTTCGTTACCTGCTAAGTGTATAAACAAACCTTAAGCTACAAAGGTGACAAGATTGTAGGCTTGAGCACTTGGGTACTTAGATGATCACCTAGGCAACACACAGATGTCCAATGTAATTAATTAATTTTTTCTAGTCATATTTATATATGTTTATTTAAGTTAAAACTTAAACAAATAACACATTAATAAAATTTTATGCACCAATAATAAAATCTTATCTATGTTGATATTTTTTATTTCCTTTTGGACCTCTTAGGGTTATTAAGGAGGTGAGGTGATAAGATGACAAGCTTGGGTAACTTGGATGCTTGGGCACTTAGTATTTAGGTGCCAAAAGTAATTAATTTAATTTTGTCTAGCCATATTTATATATGTTTATTTAAATTATTTATTAAACAACACATTAATGAAAAGTATTATGCTTTGATGTAGCAACTTTAAACTCAAGAAAGCATCAATGAATGTTGTTAATGTATAGAAGACAATAATTAAATGACATAAGATAAGGGTCTATTTTTTCTAGATGTGTCTCTTGGAATGACACACCCTCATATTCTTTCATCAATACATTAGAGAGGGTAGAATAAACATATAGATTAAGTTATTTAATGACTAAATTAAATAAGTATCAATCATTGATTCAAAGGTTTTAAAATTCACCAATTCTTGTTAATGTTCAACCAATGCTTTTGTAACCTAAAAATCTTAATGAATATAACTCAAATTAAGTTGAAACTTTAATGCACGGTAGATTATATTATAGGTTAAATAACTATATAATTAGGTTATAATTTTGCAAGAAAAATAATTCAAAATGGTAGATGCCTCTAGGAAACAATTTCTAGAAGTGCCTCTAGGAACTTTTTTTTTTTGATAAGATAAACATAATATTTAAAGGTAACAATGCAGAAAGTAACTTGTGAAATCAATGGTCAAAAACAATACAAGTGGTCTAAATTATACTAAATGGGTGTTTGCAGTTGAAAAATAGTCTCAAAGAACCTAATAAATAGTGGGTCCTTGTTGGATCCGTAACTGGATTTGTCAAGCATATGATTAATAGGTCTGAGCATGAAAATGCCTAGAGCCATAGAGTGCCTGGGTACCCATCTAACAGCATAAAAACTCATGGTTTTCTCAAATCTATCCTTTTAACATTTTTGTTTAAGTCGAGCACTCAAGTCAGAATACAATGGTTAAATATGTCATTTAAGAAAGTTATTTTTTACAACATACCCTTCACTAAAGAGGATTTTGATCATACTGCTCACTCTGTGAAACGTAACTGGTTTTCTTAACAATACCATTGTAAAGGTTTCTAAAAGGTGCCTCAAGCATTGATGCTCATTTCCATTCAAGCCCATTCGAGAAGAATATACCTGTAAGCAATTCTAAACTACTTGAATGATTTGCCATTTAAAATGTGTAACTGATTGTTCTATTATTGGATGCAACCAGGTGCTTTTGGGTTTATTAAGTGTATGGAATGTATCATTCCTTGGATATCCTGCCAGAGTGAGCTGTTAAACCACATGATTTATGTTTTGATCGCTTTTTTATATACTCTCTCTATAACACTGGTATTCATGCCTATTCTCCTAGGCCATACTGCCATATTCACAGGCACTGGAAAAGTTTGCTCCACATATTCAGCAGGTACGTCAATTTATAATTACGTTAATATAAAAAATATTCTATTACATTATTGATTTTTTTGTATGTTCTTTCTTAACTCTAGCTTAGCATGGAAAGTAACGGGAAAGGTGTATCCATTGATGGTGTCCCACTTCCATTCGAGACAGGTGAAATTGATTTTGGAGAACCTGGAACAAATGGCCAACATAGCTTTTACCAGCTAATCCACCAGGTAGATTCGTATTTCCTTTAGAATATTGCTAAGAATTCTCATGTATTTTCGTTGTGGTTTCCCTTAGCAACCAATTGGTGCAATGCATGGAGCCATGATGATTTTTCTTGTAGTCAATTATTGAAAAATTTTAGCAATTCAAATTCTTCATACTCTAGTTATATTGGAATGAATGTGAATATATTATTTTGTTTATTTTTAATTATGGTATTCCATATGTGAAATTGATTTTTGTTGTTGAAATGACAATACTTCATTGTACCTTTCAACCACATCATATGCACTAGTATGAATCTTTCTTAATATTCCTGAAACTTCTAGGGGCGGGTTATTCCTTGTGATTTCATTGGTGTTGTGAGAAGTCAGCAACCCGTCTCCTTGGAAGGTATGCATATGCTTTAGGACAGGCAGTATAAATTAGCCTGTACAGAATTCTGAAATGGCTTAACGTAATGCACTTTGTATATTTGCACTTGTATTATCTAGGTGAAGTTGTGAGCAACCACGACGAGCTCATGTCAAACTTCTTTGCACAGCCGGATGCTCTTGCATATGGGAAGGTACGCATGTGTTTAGCATTGCATATGCATTTTGCATGTCCAATCTAATATGACTTTTTCCGTGGAATCCAGACTGCAGAACAGTTAGCAGGTGACAGAGTTTCTGACCACCTGATTCCTCACAAGGTAATCCTACCGTGATTTGGTGTCCCTGTTGATAATTTCACCCTGAGCAGATATTCACGCTAGATGTTATGAAATTCGTAGACCTTTTCTGGAAACCGACCATCCTTGAGCCTTCTATTGCCCTCTTTAAGTGCCTACAACGTTGGTCAGGTATGTGCAAATCATCATGTGAAACACTACTTTCATGTTAATCACAAAAATATAGTATCAGTTGATCCTACTTATGCAACATTCTGCACAACTAAGCTAACAATCTAGCTAAGCAAACAATGAATAAGCAATTACTAGCTAATTTTGAGATACTGATCATTCGATCAGGGTCAGGATTTTATGAAAATCGAAATGTTTAAATAGTTCATGGTGTTCCATTGTTACATATCATGGAAAGACCTCTTATTGTTGGCGATATAAGGCACTATATTTTCACTTTTCATTTAGACGATATGTTGTAGGGCTAGTTCTTAATAAGGATGTATTTACCAAAAAAGTTGGCTATTTTTACCCATGCTATTCATTGGTATCATGATGTTATCAGGTTTTTAATAATGTCATTTGTATATGAAACACAGGTTGACAAGGTCAAACAAGAACATGTTTATTAGTGTTATGATGTTGTCAGGTTTTTAATAATGTCATTTGTATATGAAACACACATTGACAAGGTTAAACAAAAACATGTTTATGCCATTGGATTAGAAATCACCAAATCAATTTTCTGGTCTGTAATTGGATGATTACTTTATTGATGAAGTACAGTTGTTCAAAATCCAATTATAGGATGTTTGATAAATAATACAGTTTAACATTTTCAGCTGTTAGCGATATATGAACATAGAATTGCTGTTGAAGGTTTCATATGGGGAGTCAATTCGTTTGATCAGTGGGGGGTAGAGTTGGGCAAGGTATGCATGTTATGAAGATCTCCAAGTACACTACTCATAGGCTGGACTATTACTTGTCTACCTGTTTCCCATCTATTTTAACTTGTATTTTTTTTTGACTTTGGAGTTACAGTCATTGGCTTCTCAAGTTAGAAAGCAACTCAACAAATCTCGTACAAGGAATGAGCCTGTCGAGGGTTTTAACTTTAGCACCACAACATTGCTAACAAAATTTCTCGGGGTATGGATTCTTGAAGTATGCATATTACTGTTCCAGAATTTTACGTGCTCTTGAATCTTTACCTCTCTTACGAAAAAAAAATCACGTGCATGAACCTTGTGGAAAACCATATAGCTGCAATATATGTATTGTTTGTAGTAATCTACAGATTCTACACAGCTCATTTCAGCATTGTCTGCATTTTCCTTCTGCAGGAATAGGCAACTGTTTCGTCGAGTTCTAAATTCTACGTGATTCATATGCTTTTGTAACTGAAGGTTGGTTAATGAAGTTTTCCAAGTAACATCGTAGCTGCTTTTTGTGTCATGTTCTGGAGTTTATCAGCTTCTCCAACCACGTAATTTACCTTTCCAAATACCTAGGTTGTGTGAAATTTTTGTGCTTGCAGACTTCCAGTTCATGCAATCTGTTCAAATAAATACGTGCGTAAGTTATGAATGAGGTCTTTAATGTAACCTTTCTAGGCAAATGCAAACATGGTTTGAGCTGGATTACGTTCTTCTTGACTTCTTCTGATATTGAATACGAAAATACATTAGCTATTTTTAAACATTGAAGGCTGTTTAACGTTTTTTCAATATTTTGTCTTATCACGTGGACTGCAAAGTTGTTTAAATTCCATTCCGTCCAAAAACGTATTTCTAAAAGCTAAAGAAACCGATTTGCCCTATGCGGCCTACTATGACACGTTAGCACCACGTCAACACGTGACTTATTCACCCTTCGGGGTTCACGAAATTTATATGAAATTATTTTGTATACGAAAATAAGTTGATATTTTAAAAAACGACAGAATCTAGATTTTTATTTAATATTCTTAATGCAAATTATAATACTTTTGAGCTAACATATAAAAAAAGTTCATATACGGAATATAGGTGTGACTATGATGCTCACACGGATATTACAACTTTGCATAGGTGTCATTAAATTTCAATTTTTTTTCACTAAAGTTACCATTAAGAAAAACCATGTATGGTTGAATTTATATCTGTAAATTTTGTAATTGTAATTACCAAACGGTAGTTATATTCTTGTAAAAAATTTGTAGATATCGTAATATTCATAAAATATATGTTTCAATCTTTTTTTTTTCAATTATTAGTATAGTTTGACACATTAGATATAATAATCTTTAATAAACACACTTCCCTAGCCCACCAGATCCCAAACACCCAAATACAAACCAACGGTCAGCGTCAACGGACTTCTCTTGATTAATATCGGTCAATAGTAAGACAAGCCCCAATGACCCCCACTGCTCACTTTACACCCACTTCCGCCAGTTCGTCCGCCACTAATCTTTCTGACGTCCTTCGGCATCTACCGTTACCTAAGCAATGGACGGGATGGATAGCAACTAACAGGGCTCGATCGAGATGTCCGTCGCAGAGCTGAAGGACCGGCACGCGGCGGCGACTGCAGCGGTGAACACGCTCAGGGAGCGGCTGAAGCAGCGGAGGATTCTGTTACTCGACACGGACGGTGGGTTCTTCATCTCCATTTCGATCCGTTTCTGTGCTTTTGTTGTGGTGGGGGTTTTGCTTCTTCCTTTTTTCCCATTGGATCTGGTGGTTTTGGTATGATGGTGTAGTTGCGGGATATGCGAGGAGTCATGGGAGGACGCCGGTGGAGTTCGGGGCCTCGGACTTGGTCTGCTGTAGGACTCTGCAGGGGCACATGGGGAAGGTAAGGTACTAATACTACGATTATAAAGGTTTGATCTTTGTCGATGTGTTATTTATTTGTTGCGGGTGCAGAGCTGTGTTCTGGTGAGCTTCGGAAGGTTTTCCTAAGTGACATGAAACATCAAAAGTTTTCTGTTCTTCTTCTTCGTGTTCATAACCTATCAGTTGCTTCTTGTCGCAGTTCCCGTGCCTTGTTAAGGAGAATCGTTGTTATCCGTTAGGTGCATTTCATATGATATTGTTGCATTCAATTGCCCTTGATCAGTCCATCCCTCTTTCGATCAATGCCTATAAATAAAAAAGCCTAGATTTAAAATAAGTTATTGTAGTTTATACTTCTTGTCATCACATTTACGATATTATTTCTAGGTTTATTCACTGGATTGGACCCCTGAAAAGAATCGGATAGTCAGTGCTTCCCAGGATGGAAGGTTAATAATATGGAATGCTTTAACAAGCCAGAAGACACATGCTATAAAGCTACCTTGTGCTTGGGTCATGACATGTGTATTTTCCCCGAATGGCCAGTCAGTTGCTTGTGGTGGTCTTGATAGTGCATGCTCCATATTCAGTCTTAATTCACAGGCAGGTACCGATGGCAACCTTCCAGTAGCAAGAGTACTAAGTGGTCACAAAGGCTACATTTCATCATGCCAATATTTTCCTGATGAGGAAAATCACCTGATCACTGGTTCTGGTGATCAAACATGTGTATTATGGGATGTAGCTACTGGCCAGCGCATTTCTGTTTTCGGAGGTGAATTCCCATCAGGGCACACAGCTGATATATCGAGGTACATAATTTTGATGCTAACAAACTCCTGCACAAGGAGTATTTATCATATTCTTCTAAATCTTTCATATTATTCACTGAATGCTCGTATTTGTAGATATCTGCTTTGATGTGCATTTTTTTCCTATAGAAATTCTGTTTGGATATTTGGTATGTTATTCAATGTTTTCTTGCACAATAGTTATGTACAAATCTGGTTGATACTCTGCATCAATACATGCTTTTGTATTATCCAATTTTCAATTTTTATTCTCTTCTTCTTCTTTCAGTATATCAATCAACAGTATGAATTCCAAGATATTTGTTTCTGGTTCATGTGATGCCACTGCCCGACTGTGGGATACTAGAGTTGCAAGCCGTGCAATTCGAACATATCAAGGTCATGAGGGAGATGTCAACACTGTTAAGTTTTTTCCAGATGGGCAGAGATTTGGAACTGGATCAGATGATGGTACTTGTCAGTTATTTGACATAAGAACTGGCCACCAGCTACAAGTTTATAGACAGCATCATGCTGCTAACAGCAATGATGTTGCCAGTGTCACCTGTATAGCATTCTCCATATCGGGTAGACTCTTGTTTGCTGGATATTCAGATGGCGATTGCCTTGTGTGGGATACACTATTAGCAAAGGTTTGTGTTACCCTTGATTTCTTTGTTGCAGTTGTGGTAGTAAGGCAAATATGATCACCAACATCAGCTGCGATACCAACATACAATCACCATCACTGCTTAGCTGCTGTTATGTCTTTGTTGTTGAACTTCAATGATAATTGATCATCATAGAGTTTGCTTTCCTTTGCACAGGTAGTTTTGAACCTTGGAAAACTTCAAAACTCACACCATGGTCGGATATCTTGTTTGGGTTTGTCAGGTGATGGTAGTGCATTATGCACAGGAAGCTGGGACAAAACTTTGAAGGTCAGATTTACATGCATTTAGTTATAGAAATTTTGAAGGAATGTTATAATAAAAAACAATTAGTTGTGATCCCTCCAAATCAGGAGGGTAAAAGGGAGTTCCTTCTGACATCTTAAAATCATGTCAGCTTTTTGAGATCTGATAGTTTGTTGTTTTCATTTTAAGTCGCACACAACTTTATTTACTAAAACGATGCACCTCCATGTTTAAACTCATCTTGGAGAGTAACATTCTTAGATTGTTGAAAAACTATTGCATACTTCTCTCAAGGCCAGTCTCCGACTGGGAGAGTAAATTGTTAGGTGGTCGATCCCATAATAGTGCCTTGATATCAAGATTCAAGACAGCTGGTGTTTCTCCTCTATGCTTCATTTTTGTTCTAGGTCAGTTTTATGTCAAGCGTTAGCTTTTAATGGCATACAAATTATATTTTATTCTCGGATTATTCACCATCTTATACATATTGGCCTTTTGAACAATACATCTAAGATGGAAAATTATAGACTCTATCTGCAGTTAGTATACCAAAAAGGCCAAAAATGTTTTGCATTGAGTTGATAAGTTAGTTGTTAGATAAACCTATCTTTGCATGTAATTAATATACTGAGGTCCTTACTTCCAACCCAAACACCTATACTATACACTGATCTACGAAAATGATTAGTAATATATCTTAAAATTCTTAGTTGGACTATATTATCAGCTCACAATGTACTTGACTGAATTCTACCACTTGAAAAACAACAGCATGGCACTCCTGAATTTTGCTGTTAGCTTCACTTCCTCCTGACTCTTGCTGTTAGCTTTCTTTCATCTTCCATTATTATTTTTCTTAGAAAATAATAGATTCCTTAGTTGATGGAAGAAGCCGTTTAATGGCAGATTTGGGCTTTTGGAGGTTAGTTTTCTCGTTATGCCCTCCATATCAGAAGTTTCTTGGTGTGCAGCTGACTAGTTCCAGGTCAATCTTCCCCAAGCTCATCTCACATCTGAAGACATATCTCCGTCAGACAATCCATCAAGAGGCGAAGTATTGAAACAGGAGGAAATTACCGAGAATCATGTATCATATGTTAATTCATTTTGAAATTTATCCACTCCTGCACTATCAGTTTTGCAACGTAAGAAGTTTTTTAGTCACGTATCTGAACCTTTTTCCATGTTATTTGTTTTTTTCGTACCTCCGTATTTAAATCTTGGTAAGAATTGTGAATACCGTTGTTTTTATCGGTAAGATTATATTGTGTGTTATATATACAATGAAGATGATAAAAATCACTGAATCATTTGTATTGCATTCGTCGACCTGTAGGTAAGTGATATGAGGACACAAGAAACGAGAATGATTACACATGAATCATAGAATTTTTTGTATTCCCTTTCCAAGGGATGTATAGGAGAATGCAACGCCGTTATATTTAGATAAGCTTGGAGAAGTGGTGAAATTTAGTTTTTTATCAAACGATTTTATCTCTTGCGTCCATGATTTCAATGGTTGACATGAATCCCAATCCTTTTTGACTCAAATTCCCTGATTTCCTAAGCATGCAAATCTGTGATAGACGATCTGTCGATGCTAAAATATTAAACGAATGGTATAAAAGATCGATAATGATACAAAAATGACACCTAGTGGTGGTAAATCACCCAAATTTTTAATTAACAGATTTCAGGTGTCATGTCTTTTTTGAAATATGCTTACTAATGATGCTAGATTTTGGATTATACTACGTTTGTTCTTTAAATATTTGCAGAGTGAAGAAAGATTATTCGAGCGACCATAGCCATGCCATAGCATTAGAGTACTACTTATTGAGTACTATATCATTATATGACGTGGTGTGCATATCAGATGCCATAATAGCAAAAATCATCATGTGTATTGTCAAAATTCAGATGAAAAATTAATAGTAAATATAACTTATATTAGGTTAAACTATGATACATAATAGATTATATCATAGATAAATTAATTATGTAATTAAACTTTATTTTTAAAATGAAATTTTAAAAAATAATAAATGTCAGGAAAAAAAATCTGTCTGATTGCAATTAGATTGCATTACGTAATTGAATTAAAATGTTTCATAAATTAATCATAAGATTATATAATAAATCAATTTTATCAATTTATCTCACATTTAGTTAGTTAAATGATGTATGAAAGAATTTAATTATCTACGATCAAATTTTAAAATTTATAATAATAATAAAAATCAAATGTTGTAATTTAATTTAAACAAAAATATAATCCAATTAGATTATTGTACATGCCTGTAACCGCCACCCTTTGGAACGAGCCTTATCCTCTTGCCCTTCCGAGTTCCGACCCCGCCAAAAACGTATCGGCCACCGTTCGAAATCGATCGCCGGCACCTGCTCCTCCTCCTCCGCCGCCATCGTTTGTCATGCTCCACCTCCCCACCTTCCAACTCCGCCCCTTCTGCTCCATCCATTCACCTTCCTCCTCCTCCTCCTCCTCCTCCTCTTCCTCCTCTCCCCTTGCCCCCTCGTCTAACTCCTCCTCCCCCCACCCTCCCCTCCTCCTCCGTTTCCGCCCTTCTCGCCGCCAGATCGTGCAGCAACTCGGAACCCTAGGAATCTCCACCTCCACCTCCACCTCCCCCCAAACTCTATCCCATATTCTCCTCCTCATAGACTACCTCAGGAACAAGGGCTTCGTCCCTTCCGACTTCCCCCGCATCTCCTTCCTCTGCCCCCACCTCTTCTCCTCTCCGTCCCCAACCTCCGTCCGCGATCTGGATCTCCTCTTCGCCTTCCTTGCTTCCGATCTGTCCGCATCCCCGGAGCAATCACGGTATCTGGTCCTCAAGTGCCCTCAGATCCTCACCGCCAGTGTCGAGTTCCGCCTCCGGCCGACAGTGGAGTATTTGCGGGAGATCGGGGTGAGAAAGCTAAATAAAACAAGTACGCTAAACGCGCACTTGATTAATACTCCAATCGAGAGGCTTGTGGCAAAGGTGTACTTTCTGGAAGGGTTGGGGATGCCGTTCGAGGACGCGGCGGCGGTCTGTAGGCGGTTCCCAGCGATTTTTGGGTATAGTTTGGAGCATAATTTGAGTCCGAAGGTGGAGTATTTGGTCGGTGAAATGGAGAGGGATGTTGGAGAAGTCCTGAAGTTCCCTCAGTATTTTGCGTTTAGTTTGAAGAAGAAGATTGTCCCGAGGCATCAACATCTTAAGAGGAGGAACGCCCGGGTTTCTTTGCCCAAGATGTTGATGTATAGCGATGCAAAGTTCTATGCCATGTGGAAGTGAGGTGGTATGATATAAATGCTACATGCTACTTTATGATGTTCAATATTGATGGATGTTGAAGCTGCTTATTATTGTGTTTCTTTTGTTCTAAGACTCTCTCTCTCGATTATTTATTTCTAAAATTGGCCATTAATGTATTTGAACTCGTATAAATTCACTTGTTTTTGGATTAGTTTTGTGTTTTTAGCTTAATATTTTTTAGTAATGTATTTAAATAAATACACACACTTATATATGCGTAATATTAGATTTCTGGCCCCTTAGTGTCCAAGTGCACTGGGCACCCTTCTCATTTCCGTGCCTTAACGAAGTATGATTTCACGTACCTTTTTCCTGTTTTCCTAATGCAATAAGCAAATTAAAGCTTAAAACAGAGGAAATAGAACTTTTAATCATGTTGGGAACTTCATTCATGGACGTGATCTGGTGTGATCAAGTTGCGAAAATTATTACATTGAAAGATCAATCATCTGATGAAATGGTAGGATTTTGGCAATAAATTTGCTCACGTTATTTGTATTATCTTTGTATTTTTCTATTAATACATGTGAAGACTAGGATTTTTGGCGATGCTTAAGTTTTGAAAGAAAGGAGAGGACATTGGGTGCAATTAAAGGAGAAAAGTATAGATTCTATTCAAGGACAATAAGAGGAAGAATCTTCAAAAAGAGGTTTGCCATATTTTTATAAATGATCACCTTATTCCATTTGTATTGTATGCCTTGTTTCCTTTTCTTTTCATGTTATGCTTGTCATAACCTAAGGTGTTGTTTCGATTAGCGTTTTTGGGCATTTTACAAAAAGCCCAACAAGGCAGATCCATGAAACAGATAGCAAGATAGTTTTTTTTTCAATACTGAAAACATTGTAACCAAAAATGTCCATTAAAAGAGAGTTTGAAAAAATGCTGGCAATTTTCTATGTTTACTCTTTGTTTAATTCTAAAATTTCAAATTTGCTATTTTGTTATTCTTGACCTAACCTAATAATTTTTTATTCTCGACCTCTATTATTTTCTTTCTCCCCTCACGTAAGTCTTCCTCCCATATATGTTTTTACAGTCTGTCTACCTTAAGCTAACTTTTCTCCCATATCTAGGCTTGAAATTGACTATAAAAGTTTGAACCTCTGTAAGTAAAGTTAAATTCAATACATGGAATGTGGGTTCAAGAAAAATAGGAATAATGATGAAGATATATATATTCAGATGGTCATAAAATTTATCTTAAATGGGGGTCATGTTTAGGTTGGACTTTTTAGATCAGTTTATAAATAATCTATGCTTAAATGTTCCATTATCTTCTTGTGTATCATCCTCTTCTAGTAGTTGATCGTCAATTTAGAAATTCCATGCATCATCTTCTAGGACAAGGCCTTCAGTGATTTGATCGACACTATAAAAACTTGGATCAGTGTTTATGTGCTGGATTGCATGGTATGCAGGTAGCAGGTTGGCAACGTTCTTTCAGCACCAAAGAGGACAAGATTTGACTAAGAATAAGCAATCACACAATGCTCGAATGGTTAATTGCTTTAGCTGATGCCTGCATTACTGTCACGTTTTTGTTGTATGGCTAGAAGCTTGTGCTTGGTTCATGGCGCAAGTCTCATCGTAGTTGACGATATCTAGCGGTCCTCTTTAGCTTTATCTTTTGTCAAACATGTAATAGTGATTTGCCTTTATTTTGTTTATAACAGTGATTTTTATGTTCTTTAAGATTTGAATTCTGGTGGAATATCGTTGTTTTTGTTTGATTGAGTTATTACAATTGATTTAATGATTTACCTTTCCTGCATCTCAAAGACATCTTCCCGTAAGCAAGTTGGAGTTTTCCACCTGTGGTTTCTTTCTACCCATCTTGTCAATCAGGTATCCATAATCTCAATATGTTTGTAGTATTTTCATAGTTTTCTTAAAATCAATTTGGTTTTTCTCTGTTTTGGAATGTACATGATATCGAGTGTGGGCGAACTAAACATCTTATTGTTCAAAAATGTAGCCTTTAGTTAAAAAATTGATAAAGATATGACATGCTTTCCATCAATCAAGCTCAACATTTATTCAAAAAAGTCAAAAGAAAAAAAAAAAACATTGCTAAATAAAACAGTTTCTCCATTTTTCTCACAAAAGATAAAAACCAAAAAAAATCTTCTCTTATTTGGTAAAGAATTATTTCAAGAAACTAATAAAAATCTTTGATGTCTAAAGAAAATCAATCAAAGAAGTCCTTATTTTTGTTTAGCTTTTAACTTTTGGACGTTTTTTTGCGTAAGTTTTATAGAAGAACAGAGGACTAGTTATGTTATTTATCTATCATTGATTTAGTATAATTAGTTAATCACTCTCTTAACACTATTTGTGATAGTATTATTCTCGTTTGCATCTGAATTCAATACTTTTTTTCTAACAATCAAATAAAAGATTTATTACACCTTAATGTTATTTTTATTTTATAATGATGATATTTTTGACTATATACGAATACCCGATTTTCTTTCTGTGAATGTTTTAAAAGAAGAGGGAACGCCAATCATACAATTGACTGCTGGTCGCTAACTCATTATTTTTAGATAAAAATAAAAGACAATTGAAGATCAGCTATAGCTATACTTACATGTCATTGGTGGCTTTCTCGTTACTATTAAATGCACTGCATTCTAAAAATAAAAAGCCTTTCCCTCCAAAAGAGACCGGAAAATTTGTTGGCGGCAGTGCCATCCTCTTCCTTCCTTTTAAATAAAACCCCGCCACTCGCCAAACCCCTAGTACCAATTATTTCTTACTCTTGTTTCCCTTACACGCCGCATTGACAGGCCTCTCCGTCGTAGCTAGAATGGCAACCATTCCCCAAACCACACCCGCCACCGCCGCCGTAGCTGCCATGGAACACGAGCCATCGCTCAAGGTCCAGAAGCTCCACCACGGATCTGGAGTGCCGCTACTGAGAGTCAAGAAGCTCTCTGAAAACGCTGTCCTGCCCTCCAGAGCTTCCCCTCTCGCTGCCGGTTACGATCTATCTAGGTAATATCATGCATGATCAGATCGCGAATCAAAGCCCAACGTACGAACGCCTTTCTTCTTTCGCTTTTGTGAGTCTTTTCTATCCTTTTGATGCTTCAGCGCGGTGGAGGCGAAGATTCCTGCTAGAGGCAAGGCGCTTGTCCCCACCGATCTCAGCATCGCCATCCCAGAAGGAACCTACGCTCGAATCGGTACTGTTTCTGTGCTCCATCCCATGTTACCCATATATTGTATTTGGTTTTTCTTGGTGATTCAGTTTTGTTGTCGTTCAGCTCCTCGTTCGGGACTGACATGGAAGCATTCCATCGACGTGGGTGCGGGTGTGATCGACGCGGATTACAGAGGACCTGTTGGGGTGATACTCTTCAACCATTCGGATGTAGATTTCGAGGTGAAGGTTGGGGATCGGGTGGCTCAGTTGATCATCGAGAGGATCATCACACCTGATGTTGCCGAGGTGGAGGATCTCGATGAGACCGATCGTGGTTCCGGTGGCTTTGGGTCGACTGGTGTTTGAAGAGTGAGATGCAGAACATCTGGTTCCGTTCTCTTTTCACTTGCCTCCTGTCCACCAGAAAAAAAAAAAAAAAAAAAAAAAATCCCTTTTGGACCGCTTGATGAACTCTTGTACTAAGCTCTAAATAGCAAAAGTGCTTCGTTTGTTTTGTTGTTAATGCTTTATCTTTTTTCGTTCAGAGTACAAAGAGTGATCAAGAAGCAGCTCATGAACGTGCATCTACAACTTGGTTCCACCCTGACAGAATTTGGGCATTGTTTGAATCTCTCTTTTTTCTGTGTTTATTTATTTATCGTTATACAGATTTAATATGTTACCCCTTATTGCTAATAAAAAGCTCTAGAGTGCCATTTTGTAAATAGATTGTCAACTACACAACAGAAAGAACAAGAAAATTAGTTATTACAAATTGGAGATGAAAGAAAGCATTAAGTGAATTTTACTAGTGAAAGGTGACTTGTCGGCAAAGGAGTTTCAAAGAAAATGAAGTGGTTTGTCGTAGTGCTGGTCCCTGTGTTAGATGGTGAAACCAAAAACATTAGGAACTTATGATAGTGATTGTTTGATGAAGTTAGATTTCATTGGTAATTATGTTTGAGTGGTTTCTATTCAATGTGATCTTCCCCCGCCATCTTGTTATGGCATGAAAACCTTCTCTTTAGTGCAGTCATCGTTTCCTCTCATCTCTCCAATTGCAACATGGATTGAACTAACATGAACATTGGACAAATTGAGAAGTGCAAGAACTTGGCTCTTCGGAGATATCTGATGAAATTGAGAAGTACAACAACAAGAAGTCATCCACTAATAATTACTACAACTAGTAACAATTACTAATTACTATAATTAGTTTTCTACTAATAATCACTATACTTGGTAGAAAACAGGAATTCCCTCTTGGGTCAATGAAAGGTTCCACCTGGAAGGAACAAATTAAACAACCCCCAGGTGACCGCAAAACTAGGGGAAGCCAGTCAGGTAACTGAAAGCACTCCCCCTTCCTCCTCTTTACCAACTTCTCCAAGCCCTAGCTTATTCCTCCATCCAAAGACCGACAGCAGTACTGACGATCGATCGTCGTCTTTAAGTCCAAAAGGCGAAAAGACAAGCTAAAGAAAAATCATCAAACCAGCCGTACGTGACCGACCAGATCGCGACCGAGTTGACGGCGCTGGTACGCTACTGGCCGAGTCTAGAGTGGAAAGGTGGTCTGATCTCCCTCGAGTAGCCGTCGCTGTCGCTGGAAGGCGAGTGCAGGTCGGGCGCGAAATCGCTTGTGGCGCCGAACTCGCTGCTGCCGAAGTCCTCGCTGGCCAGTGCCATCTTTTGGAATTTTCTCATCTGTGATTTGTAGGATCCGGTGGACTCGTAGTCCGACGAGCTGAATCCCAGCCTTATCCCGTCGTTTAGGTCTTCCAGTGACGAGTCGCCTTCCAGAGCACGAACGATCTGCTCGCGAGAAGGGGTTTACTTTTATCATTTCAGCACCTGGAAGGCATCCATTCTTGTATGTATTTTTTATTTTGTCAAGGAGAAATTTTTTTCTTTACTTTTTTTTAAAAAAAAATTCGTTAAGTATTTTTTTGATAGAATTAAAGTCTATGTGACCACACCCATATAAGAATCGCATTTTTTTGGATGATGAATTAAGATTTAAGATTTAAGGTTTGAATAACGTACCTGGCTCATCTTCGGCCGTCTCCTTCCGGAATACCGAACGCTGGCAGCCGCGCAAGCAACGAGGCGTGTCATCTCGTTGGGGTTGAAGTTGTTCTCCAGTTTTGGATCCACCAACCCATCGAAGTTGCACTCCGTCAGTGCACGGGTAAGAAGTGGCATTGCCTGTAGTTGATCCATCCAATGCTGATCAAATTAGCAAACAATGATCAGGAGGAGAACCCAATTACTTATCAGGTTAATTGAATTACCCAGTCCACCAAGCTGTCGTCCATCGTGGACGTGCTCTGTTCGAAAGGCCGTCGGCCGGTGATCAGCTCCAGAAGCATGACACCAAAGGAGAAAACATCTGATTTCTCCGTCAGCTTGCCGCTGGACGCGTACTCTGGCGCCAAGTATCTGCTCATGAGACATGGATTACCGACATGAACCACTTGATCGAGCCACGCTATTGAATGAATGCAAGGAAAACTGCATACCCAAATGTTCCCATGACGCGAGTGGACACATGGGTGTGGTTGTCGGAGGCCAACTTGGCCAGTCCAAAGTCTGCAACCTGTGGTTTCAGATTTCGACCACCAAATTAATTAAACATTAGTGAAGCAAATCATTTTTTCTGTGTGAGTCACCCACCATGGCTTCAAATTTGTAGTCCAGGAGAATGTTAGCGGCTTTGATGTCACGATGAATGATCTTTGGATGGCCTGCAAACAGCATGAATGAGAGATGTCTATCCATCCGTTGTTGTTATCTGAGTGCTACAAGTTCAAAAATCCTGCTTACAGTCCTCATGCAAGTAAGCAAGTCCTTTGGCTGATCCCAGTGCGATCTTGAGCCTGGTAGGAAAATCCATGGTAGGACGATCTCTTCCTGCATCACAGCACCAGACCATTGATCGATCGACCACACCCAAGGGCAAATTAAATACGTAGTCATAACAGATTTCTTCTTTCTTTACCATGCAGATGGAATTCAAGAGTGTTGTTGGTCACAAACTCGTAGACAAGCATTCGCTGGCCGCCGGCGATGCAATACCCGACGAGGGACACGAGGTGGCGGTGGTGGACTCTGCTGATGATCTCCACCTCCGCCTGGAACTCCCTCTCCCCTTGCCCACTCCCCGACTTCAGCGACTTGACTGCCACCTCCTTCCCGTTGGGGAGGACGCCCTTGTGGACGTACCCGAACCCTCCCTGCCCGAGGATGTTTGCCTGGGAGAAGCCGTTGGTAGCCGCCGCCAACTCGTCGTAGGTGAAGGTGCTCTTGTTGAAGCCCAGGGCGATGTTGGGTGACGGCGGTGGTAAGGGTGGGCCATGGGGGCCGGAGTAGGCGTGCGAGCTGAGTTCGCCGCTACTTGCCGCGAGTGGGGGAGGTGGCGGGAGCGTTGCTATCCATGGCAGTGCCGGTCCGGAGACGGTAGGCGGAGGGAGCTTCATGACACCGGCGTCCGTCGGGGGATCGTACACGACGCCTGCAAGAGAATATTTATTTACTTATGATTAATTTGAAATTAAAATTTGAGTGTGATTAACAAGAATAATCAAATCCTTAATAATTCCTAATTATTCAACCTTTCTGTGTACGAGAGCGATCATGGTAATATTGAATGCTGTCGTCAGATTTCTTCCTCTTCCTCAGAGAGCACAGGTAGGCAACGATGAGCAAGACGAGGAAGGCCCCCATCCCGGCCGTCACTCCGATGACAAGAGGGATGTTCACCTCGATCGTCTCCCCATTCTGCGGCGGCGGGGGCGGGGCTGACTTGGAGTTCTTTAGCGGAGCGGGCCGCTGATGGGCATGGCCACTGCTATGGTTTCCTGGGGGTGGAGAATGGCCATGTATGGCACCCTCATCGGTCGACGACGGAGGCGGTGGCGGTGTAGGGGAGGTGGCGGGGGGGTTTGTTGGTGGTGCAGACGACGATTGATAGGTGGCCTTTTTCTGGATTGTTGAGGTGGGTCGTGAAGAGCGGGGCTTCGGAGGAGCAGGGGGAGAGGAGTTTGGCGATGAAGCCATCTTTTCTCTAGTTTCTGGTTCTTCTCGGCGATGTTGGATTCTTCTTCTTCTTCTTCTTCTTCTTCTTCTTCTTCTTCTTCTTCTTCTTCTTCCTCTTCTTCTTCTATTAGCCCCCACCCTAACCCCAAGGCTGCAACTATTGATCCAAACACAGATTTGTTAGTTGATCAACAATATTGAATGGATCATTTCTAATTGATGGTTAGCAACCTCAATCCAAACGGTAAGCTATCATCAAGATGAGAGGAAAGCGGTGTACTAGTTAATCAGACCGATATTTGATGAAAAAAATTTTAGATATACTTGTTCGTCTTCAACATGATAGAATTGAAGGACATTGGGTTCATTCATGTTCCATGGGAAAGTGTAAAAACTAGGGTTGAGTGTCAAAATATTGAAAGTTGTAGATAAAAGTATGAATGTATAAAAATCAACAACAGATAATGTTATTGATTTTTCCGACAAAAACACTATCAATATCAAAAAGAGAGAGATGAATATCTAAAAATGCTGCGAAAAACACATGATTTCGTTGAGAATGTGTTTGGGGAAAATATGCACTACACGTACAGACATCTCTACCCGAGACAATCAACAAGGTCCTGATAACTGAGATGACTAAACGCTGACATGAACACATTTATGTAGACATCCTCAATTGTTTGAAATGCACTTGCCAATGAACATTTCTTTTGCAGATTACTGTTAAAAGGGAAGGAAAGAAAGAAGAAAAGCAGGTTATTAACAATCTATCTGAGAAGAACGATCAAGAAGAAAGCAGCAGTAGTACCGGAAAGCCCTGGAGAAGGGAGAGGTCGGGGGACGATGGATTCATTTCCTGTCTTGCTCCCTTCAAGCCTCCGACGCTACTTTTATCGTTTGCCATTACTGTTCAACTTTTTTACTTCTCGCTGAAATGAGACCTCCTTCTATTTGTTCTGTCAATTTTCGGGCATTTCTATTCCTGGTTTGGTGTTGGTCGGCTGAGATAAATCTCAATCTCCCGCCATCACTGTAGTCATTTCTATTACCATGCACAAAAATACTTGTACGGATGAAAAGGTGGAACGCTTGAGAGCGGTCGATGCTTTTTTTAAAAAAAAATAATAGTGGAGAAATTAGATAAAAAATACTTGAGCCATGAAATTACAACCAGAGTCTATCGAGAAGAAAATTAAGGCGTACGAACAAAAAACAAACAAGCACAATATTTGTACTCGACTTCGTAAGTTTCATCCTCAACCTTAGCAGGTCCGATCAGCTCTTTGGCATCGAGTTTGACAATTAATACTTTTTTGAGACTATTTAATGTTTGAAGATAAAGTAATGATAATAATAATTTGAATTTTAAACCCTAAATTCTTGTTTCAGCTTTTTTCTTTCATCAAGTTGAGCAAGAATAATACCATTTTTTGTTAGAGCATTCATCTCAGAGGCGAAAGTGTTAAATGATATTCATTCGGCTTGATTATATTTTTTTTTGTTATCTAGCAACTCTGTTAATATGGTTGATGTTGGGAATAACTTTGCCCCTAAAAATTAGGTTGAGGAAATGAAGGTTGAAATTGGAATATAACCTTTGCTATGTTATTGTCGTTTGGTCCGTTATGTTTCCTCCTATCCTTTAGTTTTGTTGACATATTTTTATTCTACTAATTTATTTTTTCATTTCAGGTTGAACATCTTTGTATCTCCTCTCTTCAGCTGTGATTTCACAGTTAGAGTTCTTGATCTATTTTTATTTTATTTTGCAAAAAAAAGTAGCATGAAATCATACTTTTTTTAAAATGATATTTTTCTATATAGAAATGATACAATAATGGATACTTTTAGATCTATTAAATGAACATAATTTTTTCATAGTTATTATTCAATTCAACAAGGTTTGACGTGATTATTATCTAATTGACATGTTTAGCATTTAACATAAATTTATAATATATAAATATAAAACAATATGCAACACATATTTCCTTTATATTTTACTTTCCAGCATCTTCAATAATTACTTGTAAATTCATTAAATTATATAGAAATATGATAAAAAAATAATAAAGCAAAAACCGAAACAATATGAAGCAACATAACACGATCCGGCTTCCCCTAATCAACCATCGTTTTCCACAATAGTTGCCTAATGCCAAGTGCTGACGGTTGTTTGTGAAGTCGTTTATTTAACTCTCATCGGCATTATATCAAACACATCGTGGACCATGAATGTTATTCGTGAAGGCTACATTATTCATTTTTGTTTAGCTGGAGACAACTAATAATCTTGGGAGATTATCAGTTGGTCTCAGGAACGGACGGCAGCAAACAAGAACTGTCATTTCCCACAGTCATGGCCATCTCAACCACAGCTCTTCAATCTCTTTGCCGTGGCAATCACCCTTGGATGCATGTTTGGTTAAAAATCAATCATCTAATCAAACAATCTATATATATCGATTGATGTTTTATTTAAAAATTTACCTCCAAGCAAGTATTCCACCACACACGAGAGCGAGTTGGGTTAAAAAGAGAAGGTACCACCAAAGAACATGCGTTGAATTGCCGAAATGAAACAACCATCGTTGAAGTTTGGGAAACCTGCAATTCAAAAGCATAATGAAGCCATCACGCCCATAACCACAAGCTTACGGCTCTTTAACCGAAGCACTGGTCTCCAGGGAGAGGTCCAGGGATGAACCCCTTGTCCAGGAACTGCAGTCCAAACACCAACACGATGGCCACCGCAGTCAAGTACGACAGCCCCTCCACCGCCCCAAGAAGTCCAAAGGGGCCGTTCGGAAGGCCCGACCCTGTCTTCGACTTGGTATAGACCGACCATGCTATGATTCCGGCTAGCACCAAATAGCTCACGCCTTCAAGCGCGCCTAGCGAACCGCCCGGTCCCGGCGGAAGACCGCAGCCCGTCGTCTTCAACTTGTACAAGGAGACTCCGATAATTGGGTTGGAGACTATGCCACCGACGACGGCAAGTGTTTCGAACGTCTCTGCACCCAGACCATCGTCTTCTCCTTCGGTGCCCTTCGCCTTGCAAGCCGTTCTGAGCTGCCGGGAATAGAGCTGAGGCTTGTGAGAAGGAAAGGAAGCAGTTGGTGACATGGGTGGCCACCGGAGTGCGGTCGGTAGTGCTGCCATTTTGGCTGGAGAACGGTCCTTCCCAGGGATGAGTCGGTGAGATGAGATTGGCTTGCTACCATACGTTTCTTCTTGGAGATTGGGATCGCGCGGTTTACAACCGAAACCATCGGATTAAAAGAAGACGTGGATATTTTATCATCTAAATAGAAAGTGGTAACTCGAAATGAGGTTAAATGTCAGATTTTTTTAAAAAAAAAATCAGTAATCCATTTCTTTAGCATATTTATATCTATATTTAAATTTTTAATTAAATTACATAAATTTATATTTTTAAAATTAGTAATGAGTGATTTTAGGCCTTTTATTCTGTACGGAATTAATTCATCCTCTAACCTTCCAAGAATACAATCAAATTAATTATCCAAGTCACTTTTCTATTAGCTTATTTTCAATTGATGATATTATTTTACAATGGTTTACAGACAAAAAGTTGTATAAAATTATCATAATTTTTTCTCTCCCGTGAACCGGTTTCTCCGATATTGGTCTACTTGGGAAATTGAACTTTTAATAGTTGGGATTAGATAGAACGGAGACATTTTTAAGGCGAACTCCGTCCACCTCAGCTAACGTCATCAGTCTGTGTGGCAAAAGCAAGACCATAGGCTAAAATTGGGTAAGACCACTCGTCCATCGCAGCTAGCACCATCATATTTGCACACAAACAGAGACGGGTCATCCTTGAAACGATGGCAAGCATTTAGAGGTTGGTGCCTGCAGCGGTGACCTGCAAAATATTAGATAAAGCTTAGGCTGTGGCGGGAAAGCGGACGGGCAAATGTAAACGAGGACATGAGATACCGCGGAGGAAGAGTGGCCTGCGAATTGTTTTATGATGCCACACCCACATTATTTAATAAAACCCATAAATGAGTTAGTCCGTAATGTCTACGTGGCTCCATTCCATTGGTGACCAGATACAAGAAAGACCTGGACGGATCTGTGGGCACCCTCGTACAGTATTAAGATCTGGAAATACAAGTTTGAAGTTAAATAAAAGTATGGACAGCTGGTCTACGTTACCGCTAAATCCGAAAAAGCTACCAAAATTGTTTATAATAAGAAACAAATGTAAGAGTTCTATTTTAACGAAACTTTTCTGTCTTTGAAGCGGAGAGGAAAGGAGAACTAGAAAGCCCATATGTATCAATGTAACTGCCTTTTAAAAAGAACCCACCAACCGCCGAGACGATGGAAAACAACATTAACGAACTTTTGAATGAGAGAAACCCGCCACGACAATCTCCACTCCCACTACTTTGAACTACCAGGGGCTGACCATCCGTTCTTCATGTACAACAGTTTGTAGGTGACTACCGCCGCTTTGATGACCTTGAATCCTCAACACAGTCGTCATCCAAGCCATCATCATCGGAATCGTCTCTCCTCCTCTTGTTAAGCTGAGGACGAGGACGTGAAGAAGAGCCAGGCCTGCCGTCAGGATCTTCATCATCATCGTCAACCTCTTCCTCGCTGTGCTCTTCATCATTGCCAGCATCTAGTTCACTGCCAACGGCTTCCACTTTTGGCTGCCTAATGGGTTGCACCAGATATTCAGATTCACAATCCTCCTGAATTTTACACAGTTAAATAATTAACTTATAATTAGTAAGGGGGAATAAAATAACATCTAACACAAATGAACAGGGAAAACCTAGAAAATCAACAAATGAGAACGCCAAAGAATTGTAAACACACTAAGTTAAACAATATAAGATCGATAGAACGGCATATCAAGAAAAGGATCACTTATTCAACAATTTAAAAGAGAGAATAAGTCAGTAAACTACAACAGAGAAGTGAAAAGTCTTCTGGAAGCTCTAGATGGTAAACAAATGATGAAGATTTGATTGTACAAAAAATCAAGCATGGTGCATTATTAACGATGGAGATCAAGGAATATGTTCGGGAATCATTGAAGTAAATATTGTAAGTTGACAAAAAATTATCGATTTACAAATATGCACATAAAGTGAAAGTCAACTTGAGAAAGTTTGGAACACGATATTTGTAACTTAATCAACTTACTTCAGTCCAATTCATTCCAACCTTGAAGAGAAAACGAATGGATTAATTTTTCTTTTTTATTTCTCCCATATTCTCCAATTTTTCTCTTCAAATTTAAATATTCAGACCAATGTTCTAAAAAAGGAAAAAATAACCATTAAATGAATTTCAATCCAATACATTATGTTGAAATTGCTATTAAATGGAAAAATGATCGTTTAACATTCATTCAACATTTTCTTTTGAATCAATATAATACCCATTTTCCATTTTTTGGAACATTGATTCAAACAAGAGAAAAAGACTTTTATCTCCATTAATTTCTTTTATGTTTTCTCCATTTTTCTTAATTCAAACGTACCACAAATTATTTGGAAAAATATCTCTAAGTGCCTACAACAATAATCTAAGCCATAATCCCATTACATGGGTCAACCACATGAATCATTTTCTTTCAAATATTTCTATTTATTGACTAGTTTTAGGCTTACCTCTACTTTTAAAAAGTACCTCATTGATAGAAATAAGCAAAAGCCATATCTAACTAAATTTAAAATAAACTAATGAAGTACAACCTGCAAATGATATCAAGGCTCCCATGAATCTCGAAAATGAACTAGATCCAAACATGAACAGCCCAATAATTGGGGACTAGATGAAATCAGGAAATATGGCTGAAGAATACTATCACGCTACTGTCCTAAATAAAGAATACTATCATGCTACCGTCCTAAATATTTTTCCCCAATCAAGGTTATTATTCTTCGTACAGTCTAATAAAACGAAGCATAAAAATAAAAACAATAACATCCTTCTGCCATACATGACAAAAGCAATCGACTTAGAAGGATTATCGTATAAAAAAAACTTAAAGGATTACGAAGCATGCGAGTCATGGAAGAATCATTAAACGAGATAGGAGCAAATATCTATTGTAAGAACCAAGAAAAAAATTTCGAACATCCAAACAATCAATGTCAGTTGATGGTACTAGTCGAAACCTGCACACAGTCGAAAGAAAATAACAATCAGTCTTCATTGGAAATAAATGAAGAAGACTGAGCATTAAGGAAAAAACAAAGTGAAGCACAGAACAGTCAATCAGCAACGCAAATGGTGAGATCAAAACAAATTAAATAGTAAAAAAGGGTAAAAAATATAATATACCTCGTCTTCACCATCTTCCACATCATAATCCCTCTCTTCCTCTAGAGCATCGCAATTTTCCTCCCCAATCTCTCCATTTTCATCGTCTTCTCCTTCATCATGCCCATCTATCTCCCCTTCGGTATCTGTCCGCCTTCCAGTACTTGAAGGTTCCAAATCCTCATCTTCATCTTCATCATCCTCCTCTTCATCGTCCACATCCTCCTCCTCATCTTCCTCCACCCCATCCTCCTCGCTATCCTCAATCTCGTGCACCTCAACCACATCCTCATCCTCACCTTCCCCAACTTCCTCATCAACCTCCCCAACCAATTCCTCATCCTCATCCTCCACATATTCCTCGTCCTCTACATCCTCGTCCTCTACCAGCTCCTCCCCTACTGCAGCCACCCGGAACCCATTAGACAAACCATGGCCCAGCCTCTCCCCTTGGAGACTGACGGATCCATTCGTATCCATCTCCTCCTCGTCAGCATCGCTCTCCTCATCCTCATCCAAATCAGCAATCTCATCCGCATCCACCACATCGCAACCACCGCTATTCCCAGCACCATTAATCGTCACCCTCTCGTCCCCATCTACCTCCCCATTACCTGGATCTTCATCGTCCTCTTCCTCGTCGTCCTCCTCCTCGTCCGTTTCCGGCCTTTCATTCTCTTCAGCATCCATCTTATCCAGATACTTCAAACTCCTTATCAATCCAAACACTTTTGACCGATAATCCACGATCCTCGTCACAGGACACTCGTATAAGTCCAGCGAAAGAAGCTTCATCTCCGCAAGCGGCGCAAGATCCTCGACGTACTGAATCCTGTTGTTCGATAAATCAAGATCCCTTAAGGAGTCAAGCCCAGCCTCTACAAGAAACTCTAAGCCCCCAGAGATTCTGTTGTCCGACAGGATCAGCCTTTGCAGACTCCTCAGCTTCGGGAACTTCTCGAGAGAAGCGAGTCCGATGTTGGCGAGTGAGAGGTGTTCTAACGTCTGGAACCGCTCCAGGATGGCCGGCGAAGGCATACGACCATGAACGCACTTAACAACGCCGTCGAGGGTAAGTGACCTCGGTGGCGACGACGACGGATCTGCCTGGTCCTCGAGGGCCGTCTCCACCGCCCTCTCCCACGCCTCGTCCATCGACCCAAACATTAACCCTAGGAATTAGAGATCAGTGGTGGTTTTTCTTCGTCCCTCCTTTCCCCTTTTCGCTCTCTGTGGTGCGCAGGAATGAAGAGAGAGAAAGAGAAGGAGAAAGAGAGAGAGAGGAGCGGAAAGTCGAAGCGAAACCTAATGGTTTTTCTCTCTCTTATTATATAGATGTGGCGATTTCTCGGTGCTCGTGTTGTCCTCACCATCGGTGTGGTTACCGTTCGGGGGAGAAAGATGTGATGGAAAGGAAGCCTCATTCGTTGGATCGCGAGAGCTGGATCGATGACGTGTTCAAATGGACGCTTGAGATTTGAGTTTGTGTGTTTCTACGGACAGGTCGCGAATGAGACGGGAGTATATCACACCCGATACACGTAAAAAGCCTTGTTTTCGAAGGGAATTACATTGATGCCACGACTCCCTTCCCGTAGCGTCTGATCACCGACCAATGCCAACGACAATCCGTCATGCACGGAAATGGGAAGTAGCCATTTCAACATTATTGTGATGCCTCACTTGCATTTTGCGGAAAACTGAAAGTGCATAAGCAATGCGGCTTGATCATCAGGGAATCGCATTTATTCGAGGATTTTGTTATGGACGTTTTTCTTTCAGACAAAAAATATATACTTGTGCAGGTTGATGAGAGTGAACGGATCATGGATGGTGTAGTAGCAGTGGAAGGGTAATTCTCGGCAAATGCAATGGGTATTTTGGACGTATGACGCCCAATTTCGTGCAAATTAGATGAGGTATGAACGAGGACAACATGCTGGACGTGGACGAAGCTCGGGCGAGACAGATCGCTTTATTCCGTCCAATTCGGACGGGGAACTCTAGAAGCTTCGTGTTTTGAAATTGTAGTTATTTTCTGTGGTTAAATCACAATGTCGAGCTCGTGTCGATTCTATTTACTTTTGTTGATATTGATAATACCTTTATCTGAAATTAAATTCGGCATTCTCTTTTCCTTTATGGGTTTTATGATTGGTGTCGGTTTTTAAGGTTCATTTTTATTCCACTTGCAAAATTTATGCCAATCAACGATATCATCAGGTTACAGTCCGTACCTGCTCGTGACATCCGAAGATGGTGGAGTTGGGATCAAAATCTACGATCTTGACCATCGGAAATTTTTTTTTAGCGATTTCACGCTTCAGTGGTCGTATGATCAAAATAATTGAGCCGCAACCAATGAAACCACGTGAAATTAGGATGTCATGAAGTGTCTGTCTACTAACCGATATTGAACTAATTTTTGTTTGTTAAATAATTAAAATATTATATTTAATTGATTTTTTAAATAAAAACGATTATATATATACACACAAATTAACAGACGAGACCGAATCTCATGTTAGTAATTTTAACATCTTTCAACGAAACCATAGATTAAATAAAACCTACATTTAAGAATTAAAATAAAAAAATTCAATGTTGCTGTAAATACTTTATAGATATTGTCAGATATATAAATTTACAATTTATCAAAATTAAAATATTAAGTCTAAAATAAATATTTGTTTGCTTCAATCTACCGTTACCGGATTTTAAATAAATGGCTGTCGAAGAAAATTAAGAGGTGCGTGACGCACGTTTCCGTCGTAACGTTTCCCTCCCCACCCACACGAAAAAGCCCTCCCCAACCCCAACCCCACCCCTTCGTGAAATCACTCCCTTCCACCGATGACATCGCTGTCTGCCACTCATCGATGTCGATGGACTCCCGCTGTCTCTTCCGTCCACCTTCCTTCACCGGCGCCGGCGTCTCTCGCCTCCTTATGCGACGTTTCCCCTCCTCCTTTGGCGGTGTTCCTCTGGCTCTCCCGCGAAGGTGCGGTTCCGCTACCCCCTGTTTAATCTCCTCCATCTAAAGATCTCGATGCGTCGGTGCGTCTTCTTCCCCTAGGGTTCTATCGTGCTCTCCTACTTCAGTTCCGTCGGTCGGCCCCCCAATCTCTGCGGTCGCATTATTGGATCCCACAAGGACAGCCTTCCCACTCCATCACACCTCTAGGGTAGACAATGGAAGCAGCGCCTCCGACCCCATCACTTACCTAATTGCCACATCCATTACCTTTTCTTGATCTGTCATTATAGTTTTTGGTTGTCGTCCACCCACTGCTGCCCAAACAAATGTTTTGAATAGCCGTCCAAAACTCAAAATACTTTCATCATACAACAATGCAGAACCAAAAAAGGTTGTTTGTCTATGATGATTGACAGCTACAAATTATCCAAGAGGTTGATCATCTACATTTTTGTCCTATATTTTATATCAAAGCCAACAACATCATCAAAGTAGTGACAATCCATATTTGACCTTGCATCAACCAAAGATATATTTGTAATTTTGTGCTCATCATCATGGAAAGTCCCACCGTAACGAGTGCAAAATAGACTTCGAGTTTAGAAGGATTTAAGCTAATCTACGACGATGAAGTCGTTTATTTTAAATTGATTTTTAGATGTAAAGTCTCGATGGATAAAATAAGTTAGTATATAATGAATTTTTTTAATTACTAATTAATTTTGAGATATAATATTACACGTGATATTAAATAAATTTATACATATTTACTTACAAAGTACTTGTAAAATGAAAGATGAATCACAAGTGAAAATGAGTATAATAAGTTTTGTATCGACGAATATAAAAATGGCTTCAATTATTATCAATTTATTTTGAAATAGAATATTTCATAATCGTTAAATTACATCTCAAGAACGAAACAAGGATTATTTCCATGTTTTTTCCTCGAGAAATCTTACACAGCCACAGCAACACCATTTCCAATTTCCTTTCAACGTTGTGTCCATTGATAGTTTTAATAATCTACCTCCAGCTAACTCAAGATTTTGAAGTCATCCAACTTGTCTACTCATATATTCTTGCATTTGTCCGACTTGTCTGCCTGGATTGGAGTCGATATTAGCCCCAGCAGCTTGAGCTTCGGTTAAGATCTCAACATGTATGCTTTAGGGGTAGACACATATCATGATTATAGCCAGCATTAAATTTAGGGAATCTGCCACCTTCCTTTTTCAAGAATGACGGTCATAGATGTTTCACATCATCTGTTTCTTTTCGATCCTTTTCACATTTATCCTTCTTCGATCAATTTTATGCGTCCACACTTAAGCAAGAAGGCCCCCACCCTCCCTTAGTTCGACATCTACGAACACTGAAACTCATTTTTTGAGCGTATTTTTTGTAAAATTCTATTTTAAAATTGATCGATAACAAATGAAGATATTTATTATATATTAACTCAGATTTGATTTTTACATTAATTGATGTGAAATTATTTTAATATGAATGCGAGTAAACCTATTGTGAATTTTTAACTCAAATTTAGATTTAATTTTCCCACTAATTGATCTAGGATTATTTCAACATTTATTATAAAATTCTTATGCCAATTCTTGTGAATTAAACTGCATTTTAACTTTTGGAATATCGAGTTTAACTTGTATTGGACATGCGAACATGTGTTTGCTGTGTCATCTCATTACCTATGACTATAATATCAAATTGTTACTAGTAACGCATATTATAAGCGTAGAAGTAATGTTAAATAAGCTCTTGTCAAGCAAGAAAATCATTTCTTTTGTGTAAAAGAAAGAAAACCCCCTCAAGTCCTTTTTCTCTCAACTGATAAAGGTTATATTTAGATTTACTATTAATTTCTATGGTTTTAAAGTTAATTATTTTTCTTAACTTTTTGGATTAGACATTAATCGCAATAAATAAGAAAACCATGATTCCTCGACTCGGATGTCCTGGAATCGGAAAGGAAACCACTGGAATGGAGGTCGTCGAAGGAGAACGTTCGAAGCCGCCAACCACCACCGCTGCCGCTGCCGGGAGGGAAGAGGACGACAAACCCCAGGAACCGACATGGCACGTCCGATGCCACTACTGCCGCGGTACACAGGGGCGCTGCGCCACCACCGCCTTTGGCCGCTCCATCACTGAGTGCACCTCTTGTGGGCGCGTCGTCGAGGAACGCCAATCGCAGATCCACCAGCTTTTCCATTTCCGGGCGCATGACTCCCCTCTCCCACTTGTCACCCCGGACCTCAATGTCGGTCCCATCTGCGCCGCCACCAACCCGTCCGACGATGACGACCCCTTCCACTCCACCGGGTTCATCACCGCCTTCTCCACCTGGTCGCTTGAGCCGTCGCCCCTCTTTGCGAAATCTTCGTTCTCGTTCGCTGGTCACTTGGCGGAGCTGGAGCGGGTGTTCGGGATGACCGGGGGAGGGGGGACGGTAACGGGGGATTTGAATGGGCCGCTTGTGTCGGTGGATCAACTAAGGGCGTACCTGCAGATTCTGGATGTCTCGTCCATTCTCGATTTGGATCAAGATATTGCTGATCATGCTTTTCAGTTGTTTAGGGATTGCTCATCGACGACTTGCTTAAGGAATCGAAGTGTTGAGGCGCTTGCCACCGCTGCACTTGTGCAGGCCATTCGGGAAGCACAAGAGCCCAGGACCTTGCAGGTAATGATGATTAATTCTTATTATTCGCGGTCTTATGTTTTGCACGGCATGTCCTTGTATTTTGTTGATTTTACCATTTATATCTGTTATTTTTGTTCTAGCGGTCCTAAGTTGCTTGTGGTGTCTCTAGCGTCAAACTTTGTAGGTGCATAAGTCACTTTGGTTATGTATAATCCGATATCGTGAACGATGGAGGTGAATTTCGGTCATTGTTCTTTAAAAAAGAATTAAATTGTCACACGGTCACACACTGGAGACTAGGTGCAAGTCCAAGAACCTTGAAGTGGAGAGGAGGGCGAAGCTTAAGGAGTTCATCCTCACCGATGCATTGGACTACACCTAGCGTAGTTGTGGAGATAGAGAAGGAGGTGGAGGAGGTCTAAGGAGGAGGACAATGTTGTGAGGAGGTAAAGGATGATGATGATGGTGATGATGTTTGTGGAAGTGATCGACAAGGGGCTTTAGATATCAAGTGGCCCGAGGAGGTGATCATGCAGGTGGAAATGTATGATAAGTGTGAGTGGCTAAAATGCTTTCCATTTGAAGAAGTGAAAGAAAGGGTGGAGTAGGTCATTGGCTCACTTGGTGGAAGTGGCCGTCCTTGGGCTAGAGATCACCAACATCAGCTTCACCTCCATCTCCATTGATCACTTTTGGGTTGTTGCTGCCACTTGTAGGGCTATGCATGCAATAAAGTAGAACTTCTTTCATGTCTCACTGGTTCCATCAAGGTTGTCCGTAGAAATATATGTGAGTTAACCTTGACCGTAAGTTCCTACCACCAGTTCGAGTTGTAGATGTCACCAACAACATTTTATTTTTTTCAAGGGTGGTGCTCATATTTCCCTTTATGCTTGAGACATTTCTAGCAGTGTTTTAGAGCTTGGATGAAATCAACTAGTCTGATTGGGAACCTGTTTGTAGATAACTTATCATTATAGCATGCTTAATCACATCTTTCATCTTACTCATCTCCCTAATTTTCTTCAAGATCAATTTCATAAAATGAGTTGCATGCATTGACCAAAATATTGTAAGAAACTCTACCTCCAATAATCTACCAATTTCCATGTAATTTGTGGCATTGTAAGCAATAGCTTGGATCTTGGATCTCATTGTTGAAATGAACAAATAATACATCAATGGAGAAATATTAATTCAATGTCTTGAGCTCACATGTAAAAAGCATTGTCCTGTAATTTAAAATTTAATTTTGCATTAAAACTAGAACTGTTGAAACATGCTAAGCAAACTAGCTTAAAAAAAGGTTCCATTCCAGTATGAATATGACCAACAGTAACTAGGATACTAATTATGGTGAATAACGTTCATCAAGAGTCCAAATTTTCTCCCTCATTTTGTGTCCAGCTTTTATTTTATATTATGTTCTCATAGGATCCACATATTTAGATGTTTAGAATATGTACCCATATGGCTTTAAAGCCATTACCAAAATCTGGGAAATTTTTCAGCAAGCTTGCACTCATAAAGATGAATTTCCATTTCTTTAATCTCATTTCTCTATTTTCCAGACTATCATATCCTTTTCTTAAAAGATACTGTCTTTTTTCCATTGTGTTCACACATGGAGCTAGGTAGAATATCTATCAAGAAAAGTTGAGAGGGTAACACAGTTTTAGATCTTTCAATTTTGCCTTCTTTTGGTGGATTTTTTTTCTTGCATCCACATGATTTTTTTGCTCAGATCTTCAAGTTTTTCTTTTGGACTTTGTGTTTTCTTATTGATATATGTTTTCCCACATTTCCAACTGATGTTTCTGTGATGAGCAATATCCATTCTATTTTGGAAATGTGTATGTCCACAATGAAATCAATATTCAAAACATAGTCATGTGCTTAATGTTAGATCACATTTTGTCACATCTAGCTTTGGCTTTGGCATTGTCTATTTCATGCCTAGGCTTTGATGTGGCTTATATTTCTATAAAAGAAATTATAGTATTTATAAGATAGGAGGTTTCATCTGCCTCCCATCTTATGGTTAAGGTCATCTCAGTTTTAATCTAATGATCTAAATCATTGTTCAATTGTCACAAATCTTCTTATGCTCTAGTTCCTCTTCTTCCAGGGAAGTTTGACATTACCATGCTGTAAGGCTTGCGTATGAAAATCTGGTTCCATGTACCTATTAAGCATAGAATGGATGCTTTGAGGGAAAACTGTTGCACCCCTAATGCCTACGGCACCTTGCCTAATATCCTAAAATGAAACTCTGACGTAAATAAGTATAATAATAAAATGATGTTGCAATAAATAATTTGTGATGCCTAATCTAGATTCTAGGAAGTTTTTGTGCATATTTGAATCATGATAATTTTTTGGGCATTCGGTGCTCGTGAAAATGATATTTTTTGGGATCATGAACTCACATAGCTTTATGCTATAAGATACTTGTTTATTCTATGAATAAAAAGCACTAGAGTATGCGAGGAAGCTTAACTGACTATGAAATTAATTGTGCTTCAACATCAATCGGATTGTTCATGAGGTTCAATTCAAAAAATTTGACTGTGTCCTTTAGGTGCTATATACAACATGAGGGCCAGCAACCCCAATATTGTTACAGTGTATTATAGCTGGACTAAGACAAACATGTTGGTAGTATCCACTATTAAAAAGCTGCAAAAAACTTGATAATTTTGATAAATTATTATTATTTGTGTTGTAGTATTTCAAGTTGAAGAAACCAATTTTAATAATTGTTAGAGAATAATATATTTATGTTCTACCATTTGATTTTGATAATATGCTTATATTCTGTTACTTATATTTCACACATGATATAATTATTTATATCTTACCTTATTTATAATGAACCACCCGTCCAACACATGGGTTACACACTAGTGTACTCTATGCATGGAAAATGTACTTACGAATCATTCTTGTGTTTATGATTTTTCATTATGATGCTTACACATCTTTTATGTTTTCCATTACTTTTTAATAATCAGTGCCTAGTGTGCATGTTGTCGGGAATTCCTCTTTTTAGTATCCATATGAACATGGGTAAGCAAGTGATGGATAAATGGATACAAAATTTTCAACTCTAACGTCTTGGTGCTCACATTACTCATACAAATAGAGAGCACAAGTGCCTTTTTGAATCATGTTTCTTTTTACTCTTTTTCTTGGTTGCCTCTCACTTCAGTCACTAGTCAATTATTGTCAAATGATGACCTTTCACGTTGGAATCTTTTGAGCAAACCAAATTTTTTCTTCCACGTAGCCAACAATAGTCTTCCCCTTGTGGTCCGTTCTAAGTTGATTTGAACTCCACACTTCTAGTGACACATGTATTAAGGGAGTTTAAGCAAGAGATGACTTATTTATTCTACATTCTGAACATCTATTTGCGTTTATTTTCGCAGATTGTGTGCCCAATCTCTCTTGTAGGTTTTAGTTTCCAAATAGAGATGTGATGGCCCTGACGTTTTCCCAGAACCCAATCTTTATTTTTTTTGTACTGTTTACTTTCTGTCTCTTCTTTCTGAACTCTCTTTACAATTCTTATAAAATTCAAAATTAGACTGATTTTTTTTGTCTCATCTTCTTCATCACTCTCTTATATCAGGAAATATCGGCTGCAGCTAATCTTCCACAAAAGGAGATTGGAAAGTATATCAAAATACTTGGAGAAGCGTTGAAATTAAGCCAACCGATTAATAGCAATTCCATTTCTGTGCACATGCCGAGATTCTGTACTCTTCTCCAACTTAATAAATCCGCTCAGGTGTTATTTTTTGAATCTCTCTTTAGCATTATTGTTTGAATCTTTTGCATATCATTGTAACTGTAATGATCTTGTCAGGAGCTTGCAGCACATATCGGAGAAGTTGTAATCAGCAAATGCTTCTGCACTCGTAGAAATCCCATTAGCATCTCTGCTGCGGCCATCTATCTAGCCTGTCAATTGGAGGACAAACGCAAAACACAGGCTGAAATATGTAAAGTTACTGGTCTTACAGAGGTTACCCTTCGCAAAGTCTACAAGGAATTATTGGAGAATTGGAATGATTTACTTCCTCCTAACTATATCCCAGCTGTTCCCCTTGAGAAGGCTTTCCCAATGACGACAATTCCTTCAGGTCGTTCCTCAATGTGTAAGGTGGAACCGGCTGAGAGTTCTGCTGTGAAAGCCCAACAAGATAAAGACAGACAGCAAGAAGCTATAAAACAGAGTAAGGTTTCAGTTTCTCTACCCTAGCAAGGAGAGATTATTGACCTGACTTTTCTGGTACTCTGTACCATCTTATTGCCCAGATTTTAAATAATGCAGCTCTCTGGCAAACCCAAGTTCGGTCAAGAGGTCATGCCGGGCCACTTGATGCGAAAAAGGAGAAGGCAGATCAATTCGTCAACTTGAAAGAGACCAAGACTAAATCTTCTGAATCAGAGCTCAAGGTGGACAGCAGTAGTCTCCAAAGAGCAGTACAACCTTCAGGTTCTCGTTCTTACGGTGGTTACTCTAACATGTGGCAATTTAATTCAAGATCGGTTGGTCGTAATACGTCTCACACTCATGATGGGCAAACATATGCTTCTGCAACCCGAGGTACTGGAAATCACAGGAGAAATGATCAGATTACTTAACTAGATGAATCTTGTAGGTGATCTCATGGGACTTAAAATTTTCTTCGGTATAGCTACCTACGTAGCTCCGCTTTTCTGATAACGTTGGTTTTTGACCCTCTATTCAAATCCGTACTTTTGGCGTATCACGAAGGTGGCATTTCTGCCGTCTCGAAATTCATGAACGAAAACAACTATCATCATTGTTGTTAATTGAAGTGCTCGAAGGAAATCGAAGGTAAATAAAGAGGTAACCCTAGCGATACTTGGGAAATTCGCCTAGAGTTATTTCTTATTTCTAAATTTTTTGTAAAAAGTTCAAATTTAATTATATTATTAATTTATTTATAGTATATTCTGTTATATAGTAAGGTTTTAACTTAATTTAAGTTATATTTATTTAGAACTTTTAATTATAGCCCTTTGATTTGGAAATGAAAGAATAAAAATGACAGACATGCTAAATTGATCAGAAATTGTTCACTCGGATGCCCCCCGTTGATTCTTTGACTTGTCAGATAGTTCCTGTACCGTTCCTCCGATAACGTTGTTAGGCTTTCTCAAGAGAAAAATTGGACGGCAATGTATATCGTCTGAAAATACATTAAATTCTCTAGAGTACGTCTTGTAAACAACGTAATGCTAATCTATTTTTCTGCTTGTATTACTACATCAATTTGCTTATTCTATCTTCTATTAGCTCTAAAAATTTTCTTTGAAATCAATATATTAATTATGATAACAAAATATGTTCGACACCATCATGAATATGCATCATGCACCACACACGATATAAAAATTGGTGCGAAGACATCCGATGTACAAGAAAATTAAATGTTTGTTTGTCTTTGGTGATGCGTACTTCATGGCAAAAGTTGCTGCTTTTATGAAATGAACATATGGTTGGTAATTGTTGTGTAATATGCTCTACCGATTTGGTGGTGATTTCCAGTTTTTGTGTGACAGGCCACCTGACTGTTGTATCTCATATAAGAAAACTTTGCGTCTCATTAGTTGTGTAGCAAACAATTAGAGCCACCGACCCTGAGTAATGAGGTTTATTTTGTCACACGCAACAGCAAAAATATATATTATACCAGCATAACAAAACCATCGGTACGATACTTTATCACCACGTTTAATCGGAGAGTTAAATTTTAACCCAAATAATAACACAAAAATTATCCAAGACTTCCACGAGCTAAAAATTTTAATCGTTCCATTTGACGCCATGGCAGAAGACAACAGCGAAAATATATATTATACCAGAATAACAAAACCGTCGGTAAAATACTTTATCACCACAATTAATCGATATTTAAATTTAAACCCAAATAATTACACAAATTATCCAGAAGACTTTTCACAAGCGAAAATGTTGATCGATCCATTTGACGCCATGGCAAAAGACATTTCTACCATGAGTTGGTAAGACGAACATTGACTATCTGCATCAAATTTATCTCCCCATAAACCGGTTACTGTGACATGTGGAGAGGGTAAAAATGATGCAAATTATCATGAATACAACACCAATAACGAAGGCCATGGAGAATCGCATGGCATTTTGTATTTAATTTCTGGGAGAAACCATACTAAAATTTGAAACTAATATGAATCAACGGTGACATAAACTTCCAGAAAGTCGATGCTAAATTCTATGGATACCACTCCCCAATGTTGAAGATAAGCAAATGGAACCGAAGATAAAAGTACAAGTCACGCATGAATCTCAGACGTCCAGACATGAAAAGGCAGTTCTCCATCACGGATCCTATAAACAAATTCAAAATGATAAAACACTGTTGATTAAGGAGGAGAAAAGATCAAATATGAAATATAAATCGTTCCTCAGATACGACTTCCAAGAAGGAAAGTTCGATATGCAGACGATCAACACGGCATCAGGTTCAGATCGCCCGTCTGCTGGAACTCTTCACTGGAGAAAACCTAAAAAAACTAAAAAAATCAAAGAAGCTAGGAAAACGAAAGACGAAAACCTGAGAACATAATGATAACGGCATCAGACAAGCGGAGTGATCTTTACTCCACACGATGATTCAGTGTGTAGGATAATATCATGATCGTCATCTGCCGGTAAACAACCAATGCATAGGCACAGAGAAAGATCGGTGAAGGAACGAACTGGTTTCAGTGAAACTTCGCAAAGCTTGTGAGATTTGAGTGGGAGAGCGGAGGAAGGAGAAAAATCCACCTGATGGGAGTACCAGGGCGGATTTTTTTTATTTACAGAGGTGCTACCGAAGAGTATTAGGGTTTTGAGGGTTTGGGATTATACGATGGGTACGGATTTTTGCGTGAAAGGCCTCATATTTTTGTTAATTTATATGGGGTACGGATTAATTTGTTAATGGTGATGGAGTTCACATGGTGAGGTCCACTTGGACGAAAAGAATTCATGGATCATGCTGGTGGCTTTAACATGCGTCTGATACGATATACCAATAAGCAGGATATAGTTACTTTTTGCTTATTTCCTTAAATTTATTTAATACACGTGACATCATATTAGATTCATGTTTTTTTCGGTAATGCATATTAATTCATGTAATCTTGAGGTTTTCAAATAAGCCCATGATGCTTGGCAAATAGGTGGAACGACTTATTGGACTAATAATATGTTAAATTTTGATTATGCAATGTTGAAGAGATGGTCTCATTTCATACTCATTGTAATGACTAAGGATATTTTAAAGCTAATTTAGATTACATGGTGGGAAACGGATAAATAAATTTTTTTTTTTGGCCACGTCAAATGATATAAAAATCTAAGGTAAGATTTAGGTAAATATTTTTTAATGATAATAATAAATATTGGGTTCCTTAAAATTGAAATTTTAATAAAATTTATTTTCGGACAAATCCTGTCCAAACAGTAATACACCTAACGAGTTTAGTCGTCACCCTTCTCTCTCACCTAATCTTGTTGTCTCCGTCATTCGCCGTCATCGCCGCGGCCGTCAGTGGTAGAGATGGAGACGACAAAGGCCACCGTGAAGGGCACCTACGACGCCAACAAGAACATCGCCTTGCCGCCGCCGTCAGCAGTCAAGATGGCGGCGACAAAGGCCACCGTGAAGGGCACCTACGACGCCAACAAGAACATCGCCACCTCCAAGGCCACCATCGCGTTCACTGTCAGCGACGTGAAGCTCAAGCTCGCTGCCACCGATGCTACCTTCTCTAAAGGCGTATCCTCCCTCCAGGGCATCGTCCTTTCTGTCGACAAGCCCGGGTCCTTCATCGTGGACTATGATGTCCCCACCAACGTACTTCATTCGCTCGTCTCCCTCCAAAGCATAGCTTTCTTGTTTTATTCTGGTATTCTTCATCGTCTTTGCTTTGCAGGATTTGAGATTCCAATTCATGAACAGCGTGAGGGTGAGGGGAAAGCCGCTGAACATGACCTACGTCCACTTCTGGAAGGATAACAGGACGACGGTCGATGGGTCGGTGACTTTCGACCCATCGAACAAGCTCACCGCGAGCTACATGCTCGGGACCAGGAATTGCAAGGTGAAGTATGCATACTCGCACGGGGATCTGAGGAGGACGGTGTTGGAACCGAGTTATGATGTCGCGAAGAACTCCTGGGACTTTGCGTTGTCCAGGAGGGTTTACGGGGAGGATATCGTTAAGGCGACATACCAGACCGGGAGCAAGAATCTTGCGCTGGAATGGTCGAGAGATTCTATTGTCAATGGGTCATTCAAGGTACGCGTGCCCTTTATTTGACTTTCTAATATGTCTTTTGAGCTGGTTGATGTAGGAAACAAACGTTTGATTTATGCTAAGGTTGATTTTGTGAATTTTGGGTTTTGTAATCTTAATATTCTTACCATATGCTAATTGAAATTCGAAATATGCATAGTACGTACATCTCTCTGAAAAAGGGAATTGAAGCTGATTAATTATCATGCTATAACTTAAATTTAAGAAACAATGGCCTTGAGTACAGAATGTCCATTGTTCTAGTGGATGATAATAGTTGCTACAATTCATTGCTACATCGGTCAACTAGTCCCCATGTTTCTTGAATGGATCTCTTAATTGTTTAGAGGGTCGGTGCATAACAGAATAAGGCCTGCAAAGTAACTATAATTGGGATTGTAGATATTGTTAATATTACAATGAAACACCACTTTCAAAAATACCACGATGAAGTGCATATCATGTAGATAATTCAAACCATGCTTTGTGCATATAGTGGCAGACAGTGTTCTAAAAAACAGAAAGCAACTTGTATACAGATTGAGTTTTTGTTTTGTTTTTGGAAGATAGAGGTTTAAGAATAAAAGGTGGTAAATATAAATTACTATGTGCAATATTCATTGAATTATATCAATATATAAATTTATTCATCGGTCCTATTGGACTCTTAAGTATGAACACGTCTAAAAACTTAACGTGGATGGAGATAAGATTGCTAATGATTTCATTTGAAATAGAGTACGAGTTGTAGTAAATAAGGAAAAAAAGAGAGAGAAAATTATGTTAAATAAACTAGTCACATTTAAAAAATGAGGCATTTACACATCGTTGTTGGCCATTGACTTGATGTTGTTAGCCTTTGATGTGGCACTAAAATATTTTCACTATACATTAGTAAGATGTTAACATGGTATTGTCAGCCATCTACAAGACATCAAAATGTTGATATGGTATCACTGATTGTAAGTTGTCACCATTGAGATGTCAACATGAGGGCAAACAAGGAATATATTTTTTAATATGTACTTCAAGTAAGAATTATATTGGTTTATTTTTCAACAAGATAAAGAAACATTAAATCTATACACCATGGATCAAACCTTCCACTTTTGGTTGGTAATGGATTTAGTGTCTAGCTCTAATTAAGATGGTAATTCAGTACAAAAGGGTTAGATGGCCCTGTAAGGTCTTACAAGGGTGAATCATAGGATAGAAACAAATATGCTAATTATAGGTCAAATGAAGTTCTTCATTTTGTAGCCATTAGGGGGGGTTAATGAATTAAGGTAGTGAAGATGATAGAATTGAAATTGAACCCAACTAGTGCTAGGAAAGGAACTGAACAACCTATTCTTTGGGAGGATCTTGACCAATGCAATTCAGAGGGTAGTGTTGGTTGCAGATATGACTTAATGAAGGACCACTTCCCGTTGTAATAGGCCATAGGTAACCATCTGGTAGGCTTCTCATTCATAAATTACTTTGTAAGCTTTCTACTTATCCTTTTTATCCAAACCATATGCTAAATTTCATTCTACTATTAACCTGTACTAACCTCTGATGTACCAAAGCATTTTACTTGATTGATTACTGGAAATGAGTCAGGTCTAGACATGAGATCTGTGGATCCAGGGTTTGAGTCTTAAAAATTAGACATGAGACTTGTTGGACCTTCCTTTAGGCACCCAGGCAGAAATTTAGGGTCCTTTTGATGTTGGACACTCAAAAAGGGTGGGTTAGGTGGATTTTTGATAGATCAGGATAAGTATCCAACAAAAATCTATTTACGATGAGCCTTATATAAAATTTTCTTAGGCTTTTAAACCTCTCTCTTTCATACACACACACATGCACACACCTTCTATATATATATATAAATATATAGAGACACACACATCCCCTATCACATAACACTCACGCACTTGATTCACAGAAAAATCCCTGGAGTCAAAGAGGAGAACATACATCACTTGAAGTGTTGAACACAAACTTCTAGTGGCATTGTGTTTGCTGATTTTTTACATATTTTATTTATAGTAGTGGTAATAATTATTGAAAGAAATCTAATTAGATGAACATGTAAGTGAATAAACACATGTTTGGATTATTTGCCCTTGATTTTATCTTGACTACAATTATAAGGTGGTTGGGTAGTTTTTTTACCAGACCTGGGCTGCAAGTTTCTGCTTTATTGCACCTTGGATAATTGAAGAGTACCATCTCCTGCTTTCTGATGTTTGAGAATGGAATCACTATGGTGAAACATTGCCTTGGAGCCCCCATTTTGCACTCAGTGAGGAATTTAGGATGATAGATGTTGTAAAACGTTTTTGGCAAGTGAGCTTCTTTGAAGACTTTTTCATAGGAGTTTCCATCTCTTGCAAGTTAATCAAACGCTTTTTGAGCCTAGAAGGATTCCAGCCAACTAAAGCTAAAGTAAATGAGCCGTGCACGAAGGTGGAACAATAATATCTTGGTGGGGAGGATTCCAGCCATCTAAGGCCAAAGTAAATGAATTGGCATTCCCCGTCAAGCACCACCTTTGTCCACAGCTGCATTGTGAATGGAGTTTTCATCACCTCCCTGCTGCAAACCGGACTTGCTACAGGCACCTCCACTCACATTAAGATCCCAAGAACTTTGTATTTTGTTAATGGTTGCAGAGACTGCTTGTCACTTATCATCCTATCCAAAGGAAAGAATATTTAACCACAAATAAGCTAAGTTAGTTATTGACAAGAATGTCATTGCCTGAAAACAGTCATCATCCTGTTGCTTCGCTGGAAAATCACCAATGTTCCTTTGTGGTGGGTCGAGGTCCACGTACAAGTTTTGCAGAGGATTATGTCGGCCAGTTCTAACCATAGGGAGCATACAGATCAAAACAATTATTTATTTATTTTTTTAAATCTGTAATAATGACTCCTTTTTATCATTTTTGTTTGTTTTAATCGATTTTTTCTTTATTTGGTTGGTTTTGGTTTTAAATTGTAATCTCAGCAATAACACCCTCTACAATACAAAGCACAAAGGGAGAAATCCTAAACATAGTGATTGTTCGGTAATATTCAGAATTAAAGCGTTGTTTTGATTTCCATTTTTTGAATATATTGATTATTCTTATGGTTACAAATCTAACGGTTGAATTGATCCCCAGATATTGGCATCCATGAAATTGGATCAGCAGTGCAAAGTTCCAAACTTGATAGCTGAGACAACATGGAATTATGAAGTCTGATTTGAGCGTACTCCATCTTGGATGGCACTTGGATCTGTTACGCAGGTTGTTGCCTAAGTTTTGGCAAGCTCAAGTGCTGTTTTTCTTAGCATATGATTGTTTACCCTGTGGTTGGCCAATGCCTTTGGTCAGTATTTATTCTCAGGGATCTTTTTCCATACATCATAATTCAATACATGAACCATCTTTTGAAAGATTGCTGTCTTTAACCAATAATGGTATAATGTAACTGATCTTTTACTTCATTGTGAAGATAGATGTTTTAATTTCAAATTTAAACAAAAATGCTATCATTAAGAAAAAATTGCTTGCATTACTTTTTCTAGCTTTTTGATGTCTCTCAGTCATTCAATTTAATAAGAGAGTGTGCAAACAGAACCATAGTATGAATGTGTTATTGAATTCTACACTGATGGAATTCCCTGTTAGGAGCAAAAGTCGCACTGTCACCTGCTCAGCTGACATGAGTTCCATGACAGCCATGCTTTCAGTAATGTCTTGCAGATTTTTATTTCCCATGAATAACAAAGTTGCCGACCTACTGTTATCTCCGATTTTAAGGTGTCATTGCCTGAAAATAAAAATTTATTTTTCAACGGAGGAATATTCCAATATCTATTCATGCATATTTGGAGGTTCATGCTGAGCTACCGTGTGGGATCAATTATTGAGTCAGTTTTTTTTTTTGTTTTATAAAAAGAAAAAGAGATTCTCTATCTCTTAGCCGAGTATGATATTTAAGATGGAGATGTGTCAGTAATCATATCGGAATATTTATTTGTTTTGACATATATGCTTGATGTAGACGAATTTTTATTCAGGTGCATGCATCTTCATCATACATATCTTTTTTGGACTCTTCCTTCGTCATATATATAAAATTGGACAATACACTGTGCTCCATGTCATTCAATTGCAATAATTTAATCGATTAAAAGTAGTTATTTTCATAATTTTTTTAGATTTGAATATTGAATAACAAAAAAATAATATAATTATATTAAAATGTAGAAAATTCATTTCAAAATCAATTAAATATCTACATTTCAATGTGATATCAGGTCGTAATAGATTCAGACAGATTTACCTGAAAAATTAGAAAAAAGACATAAGACAATCCAATTAATTAATATATACATTTCAATAAATTATAAAAGATTATCATGCTGAGTTATTGCATGATGTGTTCGCTCCGATCTATGTATATTCTTGTAGAAGCCAATTACATATTCAGTCTCACGTGAGAGAAGTAGACATGCATGCAGATTGAGACATTCTTTTTGGTCCATCCATGGTGATGGCGGAGCAGGAGGAGTAAAGGGAGGAGGAGGAGGTGCACGGAGGAAGAGCTAGCTAGGTACCAACAAATGGGTCGATAGATCTCCTTCTCGTCCCGTCTAATTAGTTTAATAATGTTGGAAGCAATATGCATGGACATTATCAGAAGTGCTTGGCGTCGGAGCTGCTCCATTGACAGGCGATGTCTTCTGCAATCCACCGGGCGTCCATGGAAGCTCCCAGAAGACCTCTCCTTGTGAAACCAGCGGCGTACAGGCCCTTCTCCCCCTTCCAGCTGTGGGGAAACGCCTTCCTTGGAAGGCCATCCTTTTCGCTGAAGAACTCTCCTCCCTCAATAGTCACAATTAAGGCAATCCAGAGCAAATTAGATCTTCATCATCTTCTTCTATATATAGCTGGCTACTTGACCGTGCATGAAGAACGTACATTATATTTGATGATCACAGTTTTCTGACTACATAAATAACAATAATGTAATAGGATGGATAAACCAATAATTAAAATCTTTCCCACTTTATCTCAGAATTTTTTTTGATAATGTGTTTCTAAATTGGAAAAAAGAAAAATAGTGACAGGACTTGCAGTCTCCTTACTCTTCACTAATTAATCTCAAGTTAAATATTTTTATACATTAGTGTGGCATATATCAGAGTCAAGGAGATCCTTCAAAAAGCTACAAATTTAAGTATTTCTACGCCATCCTTTTAAAACCACATCTCTCTAAACATTTGCTTAAGTTAGAATTAAAATAACAAAACATCATCAGAATATATATTGAAATAAATATACGTTGGATAAAATAGATACAAAATTTACATGTAAAGGCCACTCTAGCCGCTTATAGCTAATTTTGTTATGATGTGTGTTGTGTGTGTGTGTGTGTGTATCATAACCCATGACATGGACTCCTTTCTTTGTTGAACACCTTGTGGATGTGGTCATGATCTAGTGATCTTTCAAACAAAAAATAGAAGTTGTGGTTTTGCTTCTCTCTCGCTCTCTTCTGACTCTCTTGTGGTGTAATAATTATTCTACATCAAATTGTCCAAAGTCCCACCGTATATATATATATATATATATATATATGTTGAAGTAGAACGAACAATTTCATGTTGGGTTCGTTCTTCTCTGTGTGGTGGGTTTTCCTTGACGCATCGCACTCGTGGCAAACATTAATAATAAAATTTAAAAATGGTCAACGACGTAAAAAAAAACTTATAAGGGTGTATGTATTTTTTGAAACTGGTTCCATATTTTCTCTCTCGGTTTAATATATATATGGTGATGAAACGTAGATAAAGGTTGGTGTACAACATCTCCCATGCATAAATAAAATTCCAGATCTCAGCATATCTATCGCAGTAATAGAGATCGCCACCCTATGGATTTGCATTTTATTGATTTCCCAAACTACTGTCAAAAAAAATGATTTTGATTTTTTTAACTTATATACGACCTCAAACCCATAACCTTATGGCCTACAAAAGTAGGCAATAAAATCACAAAGCAACATGACTTTGATGAATAAGTAGATGTATATGTTATATTTAACATGACCTTAATCTCTATTCTCATAACTATGACCTCCCATATATCCACGTTTAAACCCCCAAGGCCCCCACAGACATCCACTTGATCGGCATTGAAAGAAAGGAGCAAGAAACAAGGACGCTTATATATAAGACCTAAAAAATGCTACGAGTAAGGGAAAATATTAGAACATCTTCTCATTGAAAAAAATTAACATAAGACTTGCATGTATTGTGGGTTGGTCGTCTACAATTATTTTTGAATTTGATGTTTACTAAATTCCAATTATCATGTGTACTAATATCAGTCATATATTAATTATGAATCTAATACTGGATAGCATGATTGACGTTTTTTTATCGTATAAAAGTCTACAAGACAAAGGGTGTTTCTATGGTACCCATGGTATCGAATACCAAAACTTTTTAAATCTTATCATAGAATATAAGTAGACAATAAGATTTGATATATAATTACTAATGAGTAGTTATTATTTTGTGAGACAAGGCATGGGTATCATAGAATATTCTTAGCAAATTAAACAATACCAATATAAAGAAAAAACATAGCTCCATTGAATCTAGGCCTATAAATGGAGTGGCTTTCTATGTATGACCAGTCCCATTTATTAATACAGGTATGGGTAGGGATATTTCGACTCTATTATCCATTTACCCATGAGTTAACTCACTAGCCCATATGCCAATCCACTAATTCGTAGGTATTACCCGCTTGTTTATCAATGATTTTAATTAATTGATATAGGTAATTAAGCTTATACCTTGCATGAATATATGCTTACCTTAAGCCAAGAAGGCACGTTGCTCCTATAGCCTGTTGCAAGGATTATAGAGTCAAACGCTTCTTTCTGACCATCAACAAACTCCACTCCATCCACGGTCAATCGTTGCACTCCAGGCAATATCTGAGAGAGGGCGCAGAAATATTATTGATCATTAATTTCAACAAGATAGATGATTTAATCACAACCACACATGCGCTAATCAATGCATTTATTAAGAAATTAACATTGTCGATAACGGTAGTATCTTTGGCTGAATTCAAATCGGACACTTCTTCATTCAAGGTCGACGAGAAGACCAAATATATTATTTGGTGTTGGTTACATCAAAGGAAAAACATCTTGCTCAATTAAATATAGTTCAGCTGGTGCATGTGTGCATATATTACCTTTATTTGGCCTCCCTTGATCTTTGCCAAGGTTCCTGCGTCCAAAACCGGAGTTTTCCCAGTGACGTTCTTGTGTTGCAGTGGCCCGACGGTGGGCCGCCTCAACCCATACCGCTCCGTGTCACCCAAGATCATCCGTGAAAGGAGGAGGAGGAAGGCGTCGACGGCGGCGATCGGGAGCCACTTGAGCAGCCACATTGAGAGACCAAAGGTGGAAGTCCCCAGCATCTCCCTTGGCAAGACATGCATCTGCAGTCATGCATATATATACATGTAGCTAGAGTTGTTATATATATATCCAAGCCAAATGCATGCACTTGTGCACATTGTTATATATATATATATATATGTGGAGGTTTTAGTTTCTTACGTTCTTGTGGTATTCTAGAGATCAATCTGTTGAAACATAGTGAATCCGAGTAGTCAATCAATTAAAGAAAATTCTAAGATATTCACAAATTCTATTAGAATGATGTAACTATCATTAATTAATTTGTTACAATTTATTATATACAATTCTAAATATATATCCATACGTGTGTTTATATTGAGATTTAAAATTAATTATACCTGTTAAAAAATTATGATACTACACCCATTAATTAATCGATGATAGGTTTAGATCAAATGGGTATGTATATGTTGTTTCAAGTTAGGGCAAGTGGTCCTCTTGATAATTAAGCCCATGCGCAGGTATATTTCAATATTTATCAAAACAAAGGATAATCAGCTAGACTATGTCTATCCGATTTAAAAATAAGAAAAATCGAAAGTACCTGGAAAAATAAGGAGCAAAAGAACATGTCAAAATAGTCTCGTAATTGAAAGATGGAAGCCAACAATAGAGTTTGAATGAAGATTGGCATATAAGAAACGAAGAATAGAAGACGACAGAATTCATCAATAGTACTACTGTAGATTGGGAATCATCTAATCAGCTATTTCAAACTACCATACATACATATATGTGTGTGTGTTTATACGATACGTATATGTTTCTCTCTCTCTCTCTCTCCCTCTATCTATCTATCTATCTATATATCTATCTATCTATCTATCTATCTATCTATCTATATATATATATATAATTGCCATGGTATATAGATGAGGATAGGTATGGAGACAAGACATTCCCCTTCAATCGTACCAAATAAGCAATAATATTCACGTTTGTTGCTAAGAATTCTACCTGAAATAACACTAATTGACAATAAATCGACTACTTCAATCCTAAATTTTAGGCCTGCCAACGACATATCAAGAACAAAAACAAGACTAAGAAAGAAGGAGAAGAAAAAAGATAAGTGAAAAAGAAGGGTTGGCATCAAACCTCATGTCTCACAACCATGGAGGTGGTAACCCCGTGGTTGCAGAGGTCCAGGGAAACCTCCATGCCGGAATTCCCACACCCCACAACCAGAACCTTCTGGCCCTTGAAATCGTCGGCGGACTTGTAGGAGCTGGTGTGCACCACCCGACCCCGGAACTCCGACGAACCCTCCAGTTCCGGGACGACGACGTCGGAATTCTCCCCGGTGGCGACGACGAGCCAGCGGCACATGATCTCGACCTCCACGGTGTGGACCCTCCAGAGCCCGACGGTGGGGTCGTACTCGGCCCGGCGGACGGCGGCGCCGAAGAGAGGACGTATGGCGAAGAGCCGGACGTAGGCGTTCAAGTAGCCTATGAACTGCTGCTTCGTGGGGTACGTCGGGAAGTCGTCGGGGAAAGGCATCATGGGGAGCTCAGAGAATTGCTTGGGTAGGTGGAGGTTGAGGCGGTCGTACATCTTGAACTTCCACGAGGAAGCTATGGATGTCTCCCTCTCAAGTACAAGGGAAGGGACGCCCCTCTGTTTCAGGCATGCTGCGGTGGCAAGGCCGGACGGACCGGCTCCGACGATCACCGGACCTGGAATCCACACCCTCCTTGGAATATTAATGGACGCCATGTCTCGCAAAGATTGCAGACCTTAATTTGGGATCACCATGGGAGCAATGAGAGTTCAGATGCTTATAAGGTGCCGGAGTAAAGGATCTTGAGTTCAAAGCTTCCAATTTTAATTCAAAATCAATTGATTTTCAGTCAAAGAATTTATTATCGTATAAGTATATAATTCCTGTTCCGGTACGAAACTTTTTTCGATATCCTGTCACTTGTAACGGTACGGGTATATCTATTTACTGATAAACTTTCCTGGATCTACTTTGATATTATATAAAAATTTTAACTAAAATTGAATTGATTACAAGTGAAGAGATCCATTATCATATAACCTAGGTTTCATCCTTACATTAGCTGATGTGGCATTATTTTAATACTCTTTTTTGCTTGTAGCTTGTCTTATATACAAAAATGTCTTTTTTTATATATTTAACTATGTAAAATTTCAATTCAAAATCTATTGACGAATAAAAGAATTCATCGTACATTAAGTTAAATTTAGATTCTGCATTTACCCATATAAGATTTTTTTACGTTCCTTCTCATTTGTGGCTTATCTTAAATCTGTAAATATCTTACGAGTGGATATAAGTGAACTAACTGTAATATCATGTGAAATACTTTATCTTAAACCAATTAGTGAAAAATGAAGATATTCATCATATATCATATGGTAGGCCGAATCTTGTCCCTGCATTCATCCATAGAGGACTTTACCACACACTTCTCTTAGTTTGTAACTTATTTTAAGCCTACAAATGTTTTACAATTAGATATGTACGAAATTTAAACTCAAAATCATTATAAATATATATATATATATATATATTATATTAGGTCAGATACCGTCCTTATACGGAACTTTTAACAGTTCATGCTTGCAACAATCATCGAGGTGACAGTTCATGATTGCAGATAGAAAAATGATTGCAAGTGTCTTCACTCGTAGTAAAATCTATGAAAAAAATATATTAAATTTAAAATTAGATAAAAACACTAATAATGCAAAAAATATATACGGCTTTTGCTGTTTGAAGAGATGTTATATTGGACCAAAAAAAAAACAATTGTTGCCGCTGTGGAGAAACTTCATCTATATGAGACTCGAACTTAATTAATGAAGAAAAGTACGTATTGTAGTGCTTGGGAAAAGTAATTTGAAAACGGTATTCCTAAGGAACTGAAACTTCATTACAACAACTGTGGTGCCACGGTGAAAAATTTTAATCTTGTCGTCTCAAATCGTAGGTTCAAGTGGTCAAATCCGCGAATACTTCATGTGCACTTGTTTGCATGAAATTAGGTTTAGGGTTTCAGGTGATAAGCTCTAAGTGAACACAGGGTATTAGGGATGAAGACGGATATAGATTGTATGTGTGATCCTATCACTTATTTGGGTAGATGCAAAAGTACAAATGGAATGGGCTCCTCATCATGAACCATTGCCATTCTAGTTTAAAACGTTTTGGAATGCCATTCTAGTTTTTTAAAGATTCTTTTATAATGGTAATGTTTTTTGTTTAGGTTTAATAAATAGTATATTAGATAATACGTCAAAGTCAAATGCAATCTTTAAAGTCTAAGTTCTTGCATATCCACTCGATTTAAAAATGAAGACACTTAAAAAAAAAATCACGAAGAGTATTAAAATATTCTCACATGAAAAATAATGAGAAAAACTTGTATGGTCATATATTAATTGATTTTGAATTGAATGTTTCCATTTTATCATGCAGTTCAGCGTCGATTCTGTTGGTAGTCTAAGTTCTTCTACGAGAGTATTATATTACATTAAATGAACGACTTACATGTATTTTTTTGTTTCAAGCTTGTGTTTCTCCTCTTCCTCTATACTCTCTTTCCCATGTTTTCCTTTCTATTCTCAATCTCAAATGGTTACGTGTTGAATTTAGATATGCATATATATATAATGTTTTGACCAAATGTTGAAATAATCCACAGTCTTATCCATGTATATAGAAGGATAACGAAGCATATTGGATATGCTTGACAAGACTACGTAGCTAAAAATTAAAAAAGGAACAAGGGAAGGCGAATGTGCTTTGAAGTCCTCCTCCTCCTAGCAAATGGAACAATCTTCATGATCAGTTCTAGCTTTAGACCAAACACTCATGGACCCATGACGTACTCAATCACTAGATCTCAACCTCAGGCAAATTCATAGTTAATTCTTTGTTATAAAAGAAGATTTGTGCACAATGAAAGATGACAGAAAGAGACAAACTAGAAAGTAATAAAAAGTTAAGATAAAATAGAGAACTTTTGTGTGCAATAGAAAGTAAAGAAAAGTTTAATAAATTTTCTACTTTAACCTTCTTAGAAAAGATTTTTCTTTTTTTTCCAACCTTGAGAGATGTGAAAGAGTTAGAAAATGATAACTCATCCTCATTATATGTTAGCAAAAGTTTTCTTTTAATTTCCTTATGAATCATATTTTTATCATAAATTATAAAAATCATATTTTATCATCTTTTACCATAAAAATCATATTTTATCATAAAAATTATATTTTATCATCATAAATCATAAAAACTATATTTTATTATCTTTTATCTTAAAAATCATATTTTATGATCATAAATCATAAAAATCATATTTTATCACCATTAATCACAACAATCATATTTTATCATCTTTTACCATAAAAATCATATTTTATTATCTTTTATCTTAAAAATCATATTTTACCATCATCAATCATAAAAATCATATTTTATCATCTTTTATCGTAACAATCATATTTTATTTTAAAAATCATATTTTACCATAATAAATCATATTTTATGATAAAAACCGAATTTTATCATTATAAATCATAAAATCATTTTATCATTATGAACAAACTTATGAAAGTATAAATAGAAAAGTTGAAAGAGCAATTACATTTGGATTAAAATAAAATGATACATTTTATTATATATATATATATATAATGATCTAAAATACATATATATATAATAAATCTTCACTTCAAAGTGGCCAAGTAGAGAGTACGGTCTAATCAAAAAAATTTGTTATATTTTATTATTTTTTGTTAATTTCTATTACTTTCTAGACTATGTACAAACATTTATATTTTTTACTAACTTTTCGTTCTTTTTTGTAACTTTTTGATATTTTCTTTCTATTACTTTTCATTATTTTCTAGGTGTACAAATAAATTTGAAGTCATAAATGAACCTCAACTAGCTTGTTTGATTTGATATCCAAAATGATGATGGCATATTTCAAGTTGTATTCTGTCATGATATCATTTAGCAAAGAAACTAATTAACATCACACTGGAGTGAAATTTTACCAAGCTTGAGGTGTTAGAGAACAAGTTTCTTCTCAAATACAAAGCCTAGCTAGACCTTTAGTTTCCCCTACCCTCTTCTATGGTATAATATTGTTTGGCAATGGCCAGTTTGATATGACTTAGATCTGTGGAAACAAACCAAACTCTTCAAGCACATATATGACCTTTAAAGAATATCAAAGTTTGATTTGTCTAACATTTCAAACCACGATAATGCTTCTAGATTCTAGGTTTTCCCTCTTCAACCAAATCAAAGAAGTCTATATGCACATGAACCTACGTGCCTGTTAAATATATTTCAACGTATTAGAATAATTCCATATAGAAAATTGAGTACAAAACTTAGACACATGTATAAAGACATTCTACTTATAATGATAAATGAGTAGAAAAAACCACTGCATGCCGATAAAAAAAGAAAGGGATAGTTTTGAGAATTGTCCAGGAAATTTTCTTTCCAGTTGGATGTTGTGATCTTGACAGGTAACTCATCTGTCTTGTACACTACAGTATGTTTCATCGTCAACGTACCTTGGTCTCCTCATATCTTATAAGATCTTTAAAGAAAGAAATTTTTGACTTCAAACCCATGGATGTTAATCTCAGAAAAAAAGCTGTGACGGTAACTTATAGAATTCAGTTCTCAGTGGATTGATTAATAAATCTTAGTCTGGGCAGTCCAACGCCACCATCATCGATGCTCAAAGCACAAGTGATGACCAATCAACACTTCAATCCCATTACCAATTAAAGTAAAGAAGGTATCTGAAAATGATCGATAATTTAGTGCAGCTAGAACATGTAGGATGAATCTTTCCATATCTGTTGTATCAACGCCGATCGTTTTACAATATGAGAATACTGGCTCGGTTGATGTGGTTCATCACATCATCCTCCTAACCCTGCGTTATCTTCCAATACTGTGTATGATGGAGGAGGACGTGGATGATTCATCTCATGACCTCGGACTCTTCCATCCATTTTCCACCAGTTATCCAATAACACCAGGACATTATTTAATTAGTTTCTTCAAAATTCCAGTGATCGATGTGACAACCACATGACCAGATCTTTCCAGGCTTGGACATCCGATGACTCAATCCCACTGCGTGTTTTCAAAAGACTCAACCATGTGCACTTGACTTTTCAAAAAAAAAAACCATGTGCACTTGTCAAATAGCTCATCCTCCCTCTCTCTCTCTCTCTCTCTCCCTACCGTCCTTTCTTTTGTTCCTATGTTCCTCACCATCACCGCTGGCGTCAGCATGTTCACCCACCACTTGCCATCTCCATTATGGAACTTGAAGATCATCAACAATGAAGTAAAATAAGGGTTTGTGGATAGAGAAATAGAAGATGATGATTTTTTACAATCTCTATTGTATAAAAGTCCTTTAATCTTGTTATTTTTCATCTCCTTCCTTCTTTAGAAATGACTAGGCAACTCGTCCATCACCCCCCCCCCCCCCCCCCCCTTGAACTTGTTTGCCTCTTCTACGATCGTCATCCTAACTTTTCAAAGTTGAACTTGTCTGCCTCTTCGATGATTGTCACTGAACATTGCTAGTCTCAAGTGTGCATTGTCATGCCCCCTCCTTCTCCCTCATCTTTATGTGGAAAGGTCGGTCTGAAATTGTTGCTTAATAGATCCATTTGTTGTCACTTTTTCGATCGATTGTAGAGAAAATGTGAATGCCATTGCCCTAGATCTATCTCAGAAGTCCCTGCCATCGGTGAGTCACTTGTGCGTAAGCCCCTACCCTAGCTTCTTCCACATAGATGTGTATTGCTTGATTGCATTTCCTTTGCTCTGAAAGATTATTGTTGTTCCATTGTCTTTTACTTTAGTTGATTGCTCGATTCCTACTCTTTCTGTGGATGATTTGTGTTGCTACATTAATGTTGATTGCTTTTGGGTTCGTAAGCCCCTACTAGGATAGATGAACGAGCTCTGTTGATTTTTGTTGGGTTCATAAGCCCTTGCCTTCATACAAGAAGATGAGTTTTGAAAAAATATATATATATAAGTTGATGGACAAAAGTAGATGACATTTTTTTGAATATTTTAGTTCAAACCATTAAAGAAGGGAAATGCAAAGTAATAGAATGGGAAGATAAGATTCAAGACATGGAATGCAGTGATAAAAGAATATAATAATCAAATTGGTGCTAACCTAGAAAAAAAAACATATTACAAGTAGAATGAAAACTTAGATTACAATGTTAAAAAATTATATAAAAATTTCAAAGCAAGACAGTTGAGGGTGAGATTATATTGTGGTTATACTAATATTTCTAATGAGATCTGAAAAGAATTTGTAAATGTTAGATTTTTTTTTTAACTTTATTCATTTCAATTGTAACATAACTTTAACATTCATAATATATTCAATATGTAACATACTTTTCATTTGAATTATTTTCTGTAGCAACATTCGGAGTGTAAATCATGTAAGGGGAAGACCTATATGATTTATGATAATTTGTATACCATATTTAAAGATGGTATGACCTTTGGAAGTAATAGTATGATACTTCTAGGTATGCAAATCACGTAGGATGTAGAACCTATGAATAACTTCAATACATTTAGTACTTAGGTTCCTTAGTCCTAGACTTAGATTAAATGACAATCGTAAGGCGAAAAAAGATCTCAACCATATACAAGGTCTTCTCGATCAATCACAAAGTCAATGGAAGAAATAAGTGACTATCTATCTAGGTTTTTTGAGTAGGATAAAGAAATATATTCAAAATATGATAATTAAATAGAAACTAATAATGTCGATTATTTCATATTTAGTTGTATTTAGAAGTAAATGTTGTAAATATCATGTACGTAAGTTTTAAACAACAGATGTAGATTTTTCAAATAAACTTAAATTTATTTCTCCATTTTGAAGTACTTGTTATCGTTTATCAAAGTACAATAAGAATTAACTTCTCATTAGTGCAATAGAGAATTTTAAACATTTATAGTTAAGAAGTGTAACATAATGTATATTTTAAGTGATAAAATATTGATTTATAATATTATGAAAATATATATAATTTTCATTTAACACACAAACGAATATTAGTTTAACATATTTTTTGTTTCACAATTTCATAAGAAGAGTGGATAGAAAAGATTTACTTGAAATTATTACAAATGAATTAGTTAAAGTGCCTACTAATGAACTTATTGAAACTCTTGTCATTATTGAAGATGAAGAAATACGTTGTATTAGTACTTTGAGTGTTAAACAAATGAAGAGAATAATTAATCAAATATGCAAACAAATTATATTATTTATATGACAAAAAAAAAATGTAGCATAAATAATGTTGTGTTATTTATGAACAATGTTGTGTATATTATGAGCATGTTATAACTATGTTATGTCTTTCTTTTATGACATTTTCATGTATTCTATAGTTTGTATAAAAAATTAATTTAAAAATAATATTTTTCAAATATAATATTTTTTCATCTAATTTATTATTAATCTCTAAATAAAAGTTATATATTTTTAATTTCAAATATATATTTTTAAAAGTTATTTTTTGTAATTCTACATATACTTCAATTTCATTTCTTGTCGTTTCTTTTAATATATAAATACTACTGAATTTTCTATCATCTTTATTGTCCATCGTTTCCATTAAAAATATGCAACGAGAAAGGATGAAGTTATAATTAAGTTTAAAATCAAGCAGAACACCACCATTGACAAAAGTAGAGCGAAGATTGAAAGTCATAAAGAATTATGTTAATTCAAGAAGAAGAAGAAGAAGAAGAAGAAGAAACAGCCAAAATTTTTAGTGGGTGCCCCCATCCAGAGATCTAAATGCTATGATGAGAAATGGAATCCTACACCTTGGGTTTGGTTGAAAACAACACTTTCGGCGTTCTGGGCCGAAAGTGTTCTTGATAGACCGGTAACTAGTTTTAATTAATTATAATAACTTAATTGCTCATAAATAATGATACATATCATTTTCACATAAAATTCTCTCTCTTGTCGGTGGGTTGTTCGTTCATCTTCCCCCCTCCTTTTTCTCCGCCCACAGACGAAGACCATGTGATCATATTTCACCATCATTCATTACCTTCCACAGTTCCACAGAAGTAATTAATTACTACGGTAACTACGTGAATACTCCTCGTCATTGGGATGAGACACGATCTTTTGTCTTGTTTTTTCTACTTTCATGTATCAGAATAATTAATTAATACGATATATAAGCATACGAATCTGTCATATGACTACGATACGAAATAAGAATATACTGGTATGTCACGCGTTACGTAAATCTTTGCACTGGCTCGTGGTCGAGATGGCTGGTCTGCACGAGCTTTCACGTGCCGATCGGGTCCACATCTCCACTTGTTCCTTGACTGCTCTCTGCCCATGCCGAAGCTAACGGGACAAAATTGGTTCGACGCGACATGGATTGCCCGTCACACATCCAAGAACGTGTGGTTCAGACCACAGGCTGTGGTGGAGACATGCGAACGGCGAAAGCAAACCAACCGTCTTGTCCAGGGCATGCAAGTACGATAACCACATCCACCATCTAATTTAAATGATTTTTTGATAGTATAAATATTGGTTCTTGATTCTTTTGTGCGAGACACTCGAGCATGTTTTGAAGTGTTTTATAATAAGACTTGTATTGGAAACCAAGTGCAGTTAGAAAACATAAGAGGGGTTATTATGGCTGTGCCATTTCTAAATTAACCCGCGATACATTCGGAGACATACAGAGATCAGAACGACGAAGCCCACTTCCCCCAGAAGGCATGGTAGAGCTGAAAAAAGAAAACACGATGCAGATTTCAGATATCACTCGTATCAAGAAATGCTCAGGACACCTCCTTCAAAGTTAAATGACTTGTGGTTTAGTTCGATGCGGGCTGAGAAGGTTGAACGTTTGACGGTGGTGGGGGAGGCATCAGCATCGGAGGTGGAGGCATGGCCCTCATTCCACCTTGCTGAGGTAGCGGCATTGGTCGCCACCCAGGTGGTGGTGCACCCATCCCTGCTGGAGGCGGTGGAGGCCTGACAGCAGCTCCTTGCGGAGGTGGTAGCATGTTAGGCGGTGGAGGTCTCACAGGAGCTCTAAATTGTTGGGCTTGTGGAGGAGGTATCCCAAAACCTTGGCCTTGTTGCTGTGGCTGCCCAGGCCATGATGGTTGACCACCTACCTGCATTGGAGGGAAAGCACCACCTTGTGGTGGAGGTGGAGGTGGCATTTGACCCATGGGAATAGCGCCATTGGCAAATGGACGAGGGGGAATTGGTGGCCCATTGGAATGGGTTCCATTGGGAAGAGTTGGAGGACCACTAGCGAACAATGTATGTGGTCGATTCTTTGGTATACCGGGATTGCTGGCGGCCAGAACTCGTTCTGCGTGTTTTAAGAAAAGAATAAAGGGGAAAAGAAGGTTAATTACGTCAAGATTTTAAATCTTATACGTAAAAAATGTATGGCCGGCTAGAACAAAACATTGGCACATATAGACGGCATACCTGCTGGAGTGCCATGGCGCTCTCCTTTCGTGTCCTTCTTGTATGCATAGGAGACTGTGATCTGTCGATTACAAAGATATTGCCCATTCATGGCCTGCATGAGAATGTGCAAAGGGATAACTGGGTAAGACCAAATCAAATCAGTTTTCCACAGCCAATGTAAGAAGAGGATATTGGCCGAACCTATGCAATTAGTACCTCGATTGCTGCATCAGAAGACTCAAAGGAATCATAACTGATAAAGCCAAAGCCTCTAGAATTGCCGGATTCAGGATCTCGCATTATCTAAACAGAAAGGACATGAAAATAATATTTCAAAAAGAACAGTGAAAATTTCCATTTCCAGGTAGCACGATCTATTGATATGCCCGAGAAATTTCAAGCCCGATCATGCAAAATTCAACAGAACCATGTGCATATTCAAGTAAAAAGTTGTTAGAGGATTGTCTGCCTGAGAAATTAAATGTTCATTGTCTGCCTGAGAAGTTGTTAAACCATAAATTAAATGTGGATTAGCAGTTAAAAATGCTCATTGTCTGCCTGAGAAATTCCAAAACCAAAAAAATTCATGTATGACCAATGAATTATGATGCACGATATTTTATAACTTGATTTTACACAGAATTTTTGAAATGTACAAAATGATTTATAAATAACAAGTTAACAACATAAAAGGGTGATGAGAATCTATGAAAACCTCAACGACAATGAAAAATCAAATAAAAGTAACTTAATTCAAGCAAGGGATCGGAATATCCATGAAGAAAATTAACAGACGAAAGCAAATTGGCCATTAAATAGAAAAATTGGAAACCGTCATCAATGATTATCAGACAACCAGAATGTCAGTCGTCAAGATAAAATTTCAGTTTTCAACAATAGTATTTATAATAGAATGATACCTTCGGATTGGTGACAATAACACCAAACGCACTGAAAGTATCATAAAGAAGCTTTTCATCCACATCCTGAAAAGTAAGAACACAAGTATCATAATCTTGAAAAATATTAGCATCTTAAACAAGCAAATGCAAGTAATTCCGTACAGGATCAAGATTGCCAACAAAAAGATTTGCACCGACATCCAAGCTCTTTTTGTCCTGGGAAGCCTGGAATAAAAAGGCAATCAAATAGCAATAAATCTCTAATGCTCTAGGCACATTTTAACTATCAAAGAGATATGGGAACATACTTCCAAATTTGACCTATGAGCATAAAGAAGTGGAATCAAAGTTGTTGCCTATTGTATCTAAGGGTAGTTTGACAAAAATAAAGTGAAAAATCAAGTTTCTCCTGGCTATTCAAGCAATTTGTTAGGTCACTTGTGACCACTTTGACAATGTGGTATTCAGCAAAGACCTCTAGAGGTGGTTGCGATTCTTGGTAGGGATAATTTTTGTTTGAATTTCTGATATACTTCATGTATTAAAAAAGGAGTCTCTTTGCTTTGAGATTGTGTTTACAGTTTTATCTTTCCTTTGCTCTTTTATGCTGTTTTGCAATATCAATTGATTCATTTCCTGTCCCACATAATCACATTATACAAATGCACATTTCAAATGAGAAATAGTTTGTTTCTGTAAAATTTAGTTAACAGGTTCGGTTTTATAGCATAAACCATCTCTACAGAAATTATGGGAGTGATCAGTGATATAACAGTAAGATATTGCACGAAGATGAAGATTCATTCCATAGCACCTCAAGTGGCTTTATTTTCCATGGGAAATTCAAATCAAGGGGAACCATTACTTCCTCAATACTTTCCCACAAATTGACTGAAATCATGCTAGAATGGATAAAAGAATGTGACTGATAAACATTGCAGAGTCTGAATATGGATGTCCTTTTCAACATTGTTTCTTTTTTTAAACTAGTGTAGATTCCTGTGCTAAGCACAGGTAGCAGAAGATTTTAATATATGACTTATTTGTAAAGAGAATATCCACATTTCAAGAAAATAATGCTTTAGCATATGACAAAGTTAAGTACGAGTACACATATTTGAATGTATACATAACAACATTACGTATAAAGGAATTTGGAGAGGTAAAATCATATTATGTTTTACAAAGGTTGCATTTAGAAATGCTTATTGAGTAAGTGCTTATTCAAAAGTGTAGCTTGCTATAAAAGCAGTTTGAAAATAACCTATATAAACAGTTAAATGAACTGTTTAAATGCTTATTTGTTTTTTATGATAAACATTTATTTCAATCACGTTTGAAAACACTTATTGAATAAGCATCTATTTTAAAATAAACTGGTATAAAAAAGTATTTCCAAAGGTTTCATTAAAGTCTAGATATCTGATACCACCCGTAAATGTAACATGGGAAAAATGGTAAAATAATAAATTATAAATGTAACATAGGAAATTTTGTAAAAATAACATGGGTAAAACTGTAAAAATAGTATCCAAAAAAATGTAGAATTAAATTACGAAAGCAATATGTGTAAATTTGTAAAAATAATATGGGGGAAAATGGAATCAGAAAAGGTAGAATTAGATTGTAAAATTAACATGAATAAAAGGATTGGTTGGTAAGATTTATAAAACATATTCTTGTAATAGTAGTTATAAATTTAAATACATTGATTCTTAGGAATTATGACAAAAAATAGAGCATAAGGAGGGTTTGGTAGAGAGAAGGATGGGGAATGTGGGTACGGGAGGTGGTCAAGGCTTTTGTCAAAGCTAATGAGGGAGGTGGTCAGGAGGGTGAAGCACAGCATGATAGTCTGGCTTACTAGGCAAAATATGGTGGCCTACGTTATGGTGTGTGGATCATAGAGGAGGGATCTACAAGGACATTGTCAATGTGCAAAGACAACTGGGAACCTTACCTTTTCCATTGTGTTGAAGCAAGTGGATGAGATCTTTCTTGTTTGTGTGATTGCTTTGGTGCTTTGCTCACCATCATTTTGTGTGATTGTTATGTGGACTAAATGTTGGATTTCTCTTTTGTTCAAATGGATTTTTGTCGTAAAGAGGTTATTGCTCCTGTTGGGTTTGGAATGGATTGAGGGGGATGCTTATTATTCCCATTTTCGGGAAATTACACTCTAGAAATAGAAATTTTCGTCACACTTAGAGGTAAAGACACAAGTTCTCGAAATCCTTTTTTGAAAATGAGATCAAGTTATAGACCCCTTATATTAGGCATGTTGAACAAGGCACACAAATACCATGACATTCTCATACATTTCACATAATTTGAAGGCAGCATGCTTGGTTCAACTTGTTAATAAGAAGTACATTTTCCATGCTGGGCACACATGCCAACAAGCAATAACTACACATTGGTTGTTCTCATGTAGAGAACAATAGATAGTATTATCCAAGAAGTTCATAATTTGACCACAACCACATAATCAATCTCAAGGTCGATTATTGGATTGTGAATTTTTACACATAAAAGTACTATGCCAAACAGGGGATTATGATCATAGTCTATCATAATGGATTTTTGTCGTAAAGTGGTTATTGCTCCTGTTGGGTTTGGAATGGATTGAGGGGGAGGCTTGTTATTCCCATTTTCAGGAAATTACACTCTAGAAATAGAAATTTTGGTCACACTTAGAGGTAAAGACACAGGTTCTCGAAATCTTTTTTTGAAAATGAGAAACAATATGGATTTATTATCCTTGGCAGTCAATCATGTCCTTTGTGCTTTGTGAGAAATCCCTAGGCAAGTCTATGAGGACTTCTGCTGTAGCTAAATTGCTTGTCATCCCTTTGCATTCAACAAAGGTTTTGCAAGCATGAGTGTTGAATGTTGATGACTGGGCATTTGAGAGGAAGGCCACAATGACAATGCAAGAGGAAGAGGTATAGAAGTCTTGTCATGAGAGGAAGGAGATGAGACAACACAAGTGGCAACGAACTGAAGATGAGTGTAAGGTGGATGACAGGATTCATGTAGAAAGCAAAAATATGTAAGGGCAAATTAAGGAATGAAAAAGTACAAGACACCTGCACTTTTATACATGGTTAAATGTCAAATTTTAGGTGATACTTGACTAGACAATGAACTTTGGGTACCGAGTGATTATAAGATTCATAATAGATCAATAAGGTAATGATTTGTCCTCTTTTATGTTTATTCTTGTTTTTCCATGCTGTTGTATAAGTTTTCCACTTTTGAGTACATCTGATTTTGTTGTTGGATGTCTTACTACGATCTAGCTTTTTGTCTTTTTTTTTGGAGTTCAACATCTTGCATGATTTACTCTATGTTTGACTTAAAACTTTGTATCTATTAATAAATTTGAACATTGCTGAAAGAATTTAATATTAATGATATCCTAGATATCTTAACATTTTTTATTTATTACATAGTTAAATGAATATAAGATTCATAATAGATTAGCAAGTTAATGGTTTCTCCTCTTTTATTTTCTTTATTGTTCTTGAATGCTATTGTATAAATTTTCTGCCTTTAGTACATCCGAATTTGTTGTTGGATGTCCCATTAATATTCTACACCTTTTTTACATGTTTTGGAGTCTTAGGTTCTTCGCATCTTGGTGTACTCTATCTTGACTTCGAACATTTCCTCTAATAATAACTTTAGACATTACTAAAAGAAATTAGAATTAATGATACCTAAATATTTTAGCATTGTTGTTTATAACATTGTTATAATTTTCTTGTCATTATGAACTTGAACAAAAAAGCTAGACGATCTTGTTTTCAAAAGCAGATGGGCCATCTTTAATGCACAAAAAAGGCCAAATGGCAATATAAAATCGTTTATGGCCTTAACCATTCTCCCCAGTTTTTTTAATTCCAGTTGACAAAAATAAAGCAAAGGGAAGAAACTTCATTCATTTGCAATAATCATCAAATTTAAACATCAATTTCATAATGATGGTCGATATTTGTGGACAAAGCAAAAAATGGTACATCAAATCAAAGAGTCAATCAAAATCAAGTGGAGATACCAACCTATGTGGATATACAACATTAACTAAATCTATAAACAATATGCACAGAGAATTGGCACACACATCAATTAGGAAGTTAGCAGAAGGCACATCCTAGAGATTCATCACATTGTTTAGTAAGTAATTAACTCTACATTTTTTTAATTTTCAATTTTTCCCTTTATGTACCACATATATATATATATAGATAGTGAACTCTTTAAAATTTTCAAACATAAAAAACATAAACATTTTGCTTTTAAATTTTACAGATTTTATGTACCTTAAATTTGGAAGTCAATAGGTATGAAATTTTTAATATAATTATTTTCATTTTCAGTTCATATTTATTCTTTTTAGGATATATGAGTTGAGAGTATATTGATTAATATTTTTTTGAAGACATGTTGAAGTAACGTACATGCATGGAATGATGGAAAAATGAACTAAAGTTATATGCAAGAGAAAAAGGGATCTCATGGAAAATATTTCAGGGTACATGATAAAAGTCTATTAGTATGTTTTCCTCACACACCTTTTGGGAGTAAATACCTAAAATTTCTTCAACTGTTTTTTCTCATTTGGCATGATAGCATATAGTCATCATCCCTAATCTACAATGCATAATCTATCATGATCGATTATGTATATGGGTGGACTACCACAATCTACAGATGGGTGGACTATGGTCCTTTTGGAGAACTTAATGAAACTGTTTCAGGAATTATGCAATTAAAAAAATAACATATTATCATATACCAAGTTCTCAATGGGAACAGATGGGTTGTGATATGCACTCCAAATGCACAATGATGGTCTATTGTCAATGTGTGCATAATTAAGTAATAAACACAAAAAAATAGTGTTGTAGGATTATCCCAATTTTTTGGACCGTAATGTGGGTTAGACTAGGTTTGACTAAGTGTATATCATGCAACAAAAATGGAAGCTAATAAACTACTGCTGGTATCCTACAAAGAATGAAAACCAAGATAGAAGTTAGCAAATCAAGGACATACAATACCTTATTCACCCGAATAGGCTTTCCATAAATCTTGATCATATTCAAAATTTTTATTGCCTACACACAAATTAAAGGTATTAGTGAAACCTAGAACCACCAGTAGTGACATTCTCTCAATACTGCACAAATCAACTTATCAAAAGCTTAAAGTTGGGAGAGACTTACATAATCAGCATCCTCTTCGCTACGGAACTCTACAAAACCATATCCTTGATGAAGATTAGTAACTCTGTCTTTTGGAACATAAACATTTACTGAAAAACATAATATCATGAATATTTTGAGAAATGAGAAGGCCAACTAACATATTCATTTCTTCTTACAGATGAAAGTATCATAGCTAGAATATTCTATCCTATATGATTCAAATACCTATTACTCATCTTGTTAGTTGTCAGAATAAGACAATTGAAATATATAAAATAAGAAAATGAAAACCACATCAAAGGAATTTATTAAGAAGCAGGTCAATAAAATGAAACTCAGAAATAATAACTTGAATTCAGTATCAAGCAGAAATAATCTAATGTCTAAAGCTTACCCACGGGACCTGCTTGGACAAATAACTCCCACAGTAGCTCCTCTGAAACCTGAAAAGGGTAAAACATAAATATTCGAACATGAACATATAGTTCAATTAAGCCTAAAATGTTCTAGTGCAGTATCTGCATATTAAGATTGTGCTTGGTCTGGATTCTGGGGTGCATGATTACTAAATTATAGGATTATACACAATTTAGGGTTTGCAACGTGATAGACTATGATCATAATCCCCTGATTGGCATAGCACTTTTATGAGTAAAAATTCCAAATCCAATAATCAACCTTGAGATTGATTATGTGGTTGTGGCCAAATTATGAACTTCTTGGATAATACTATCTACTGTTGCTACATGAGAACAACAACAACCAATGTGTAGTTATTGCTTGTTGGCATGTGTGCCCAGCATGGAAAATGTAATTCTTATCAACATCAACAAGTTGAACCAAGCATGCTGCCTTCAAATTATGTGAAATGTACGAGAATATCATGGTTTTTGTGTGCCTTGTTCAACATGCCTAATATAAGAGGCCTATAACTTCTAAATGCATTAAGCACATCGCCAAATTTAGAAAAAAGAAATAAAGTATATCCAGATTGAGACAAAATAAGTCAATTTAAGGAGCCAAAATAATAAAGATAAAAAATTGATGAACTTCTAAAAATCTACATTTTACGTAGCAATAGAAATGATCTTTTCAAGTCTTGTGTAAGTTTCAAAAAAAGTCACGACATGCACTAACACTTGGTCTGTAATTCCTTAAGCACCCTCGCTACTTATGAGGAGAACTATATTAATGTTGAGGGAAAAATATTCAATGAGGCTCACACACTTGGACATTTGATGTTGGAAAGGGAGCTTTATTTTACTCTCATGCGCGAACAAACAATTGCAAACGCAAAGATTACATGGCTCACTAGCGAAAGTCACGCTACAACTTATTCATAACATTAAAGAAAAACCACTCTCTTTTATCCTTACGAATCTAACACCACCTAATTCATAAATCCATAACCTTGGAGCAGGCACTTACACAGCGCATGGCCACATACAAAAGTCGCACTTTAAAAACAAGGAGATATTCGAACAGCGTTACGTACGTAGTGAAAACTACTTGTTATCCATATTAATCACACGAATCGAATTTTCCAATGCTACGATGCTTGTCAGGTGAGAAACAAAAACCCTAACTTCTGTCCACAGTGTGCAATTTCATTCCTACCGCAAAAAACACGAGCAAACATGAAAGCAACAAAGAAGACAAGTTTGTTCGAAGTAACGGCGAAATACGCGGGTGAGACAAACAGTGATATTGGAGAGAGAGAGAATGTGTGTGTGTGTGTGTGTGTGTGAGAGAGCAAGAGTGAGAGATGAGGATGTTGGACCTGGGGATCGAGATTGCCGACGTAGGCGGTGGCATCCTGGTTCCTCTCGGCGGAGTGCTGGCCGAGAAGATTCGCCCCCACGCCCGGAGCGATCCGTGTGGTCATCGCAAACCTTCTCCTCTTCCCTCTCCACTCTTACTCTCCCCTCTCTGATTCGCGCGGATTGGACGCTGTTGCTTTTGTTCCGCGAATCGGATTCGAACCCAATGGGTTGAAACTTGAAAAAAGACTTCAGGCCCAGCCCGAGACCACCTCCGCGCCGATCGAATTTATACTTGTGCTCGTCCCCAACTAATTGATGAGTTATTAAAGTCACCTGAACGTCTTAGATCTAAAATCAAAGTAGCACCATTTGTGAATGATTCTAAGATGGTTGATCATGGTAGAAAATCATAATTTCGACACAAAATCATCAGGTTGAAGAAGAATTTACGTTGAAGATGTAACTATAAAGTATAAAGTTTGGGGACGAACATGTAAATTGGATTTTCCATGTACAATTGAGATGAATAATGTAAATGATTTACTTTAATGACTCTCGGTTAATCTTCTTATTACGCTTACAACCATGGTTTATATCAACCTTACTCTCTTCCTCTTAGAATAATACCAGATTTAATGTAACTTTAAAAGTGAATGTTAACCTAAATTTGTGTACGATGGAAAATAATGAAAAGAGATAGAAATGAAAATAACGAAAAGTTACGTCACAAGCTAACTTTGTTTGTTCGTGTGGACATTTATCAGACCTCTGACCAATAAAATCCTTAAGTAGTAAACTTTAAAGCCTCTGAACAAGTGATTTTATGCAACAAGAACTCATATTATTTTGTTTTTGTTGTTCAAATGAAGCAAGGGGAAAGTGACTTTCTTGGTAAATACAAATCAAGAACAGTACCTATACTCCAGTGACAATTCCCATTCAGATCCCTATTGCAGTGTTACACCCTTTATTTGGATGCAATGCTCATGATACCTTTACCAATCAAGGGACCAAAAAGATTTGTGTTATGACCTTAATCACTCCAAAAAAAAAAAAAAAACCCTAATACTCCTAAACCAGCTATTGATGTTCAACCTGCTATTAGTAAGAATTCTTCCCTTATTGACTCTAAACTAGGTATTTTGATTTCTCATTGTCATTTTGTAGAATCTACTTATACTTCAACAACTGTTATGCAAATTCTTTCGACTTACCTTATAGGAATTTCCATACTCTCTCTTGTAACACCTCCTCCTCTATTGATATTTCCCCTTCTCATAAATCATCCTTCTCCCTCGTAGACAACTCTGAGAATAAAGACATTGATATTTTGAGTAATATTCTCTTATAGAATTCTATCTCTGATTTTTTAATCTTTTGTAATTCTATTGGTCTCCTCGTTAATGACTCCAATATCTTATTTATTTTAAATGACTTAAGAAAAACTTTTAACCTTATCCCCTCCCCCCCATATTTGAGGAATCATTCTCCCTCGTAGCTTCTTCCTTCAAGGATTTTAAGTTCCTCGACTCTTATCTAACTTTTACCTGTTATTTCTTATTTTCCCTATGACAATCTTAGCATGGAACATAAGAGGTCTTTACTCGGCCAACATAAGAAGAGGAAAAACTTCTATGATTGTATCATTATTATTGAAATTAAAATGATTGAATTCCTAACTCATTCTATTAAATTTATAGGAGGAAATATTATCCTCAATTGGAAATTTATCTTTTTTTTGAGTTAATTAAGAAGGTTTGTACGACCAAGAAATAATAAAAAATAAAAGAAAAAGAAATAGCATAAAAAGTTTTTCTATTATTTTTTGTGTTTGTGCTAAAAAAAAATGAGAATAGATGATTTCCCATTGTTTCCTTCTATATTGAAGAAAATGTTTTCCATCATTTTCTACCTTATCCATTTAAAAATGATATAGACTTATAATATAATAAATAATATATAATTATAATAAATTAAAATATAATAATTATAATTACAATAATAAATAACATATTATAATTATAATACATCAAAATAACAACATTAACATGATATCAATAAGTATAATTATAATAATAAATAAATAACAACATATTATAATTATAATAGATTAAAATAAAAAATAATGTTGAAAAATGATACTAGATTATAATACATTAAAATATAATAACATTAATGTTATAAGAATAAATAATATATTAAGATATTCAACAACTTAATAATATGTGAAATAAGTAACATTAATTCCAACACAACTTAATAATATTAAATAATACATTAACATATTATTTTTGAAAAAATTTAGATTATAATGAACAATGTTGTTTATGTTAATTACAAATATATTATTTCATATGTTACATCTATATTTAATGAAATATTAATATATACTATAATATTTAAAATATTACTTTTTAAATTTATTATTTAAATTTTTTAAAATTATTAAATTTTTAATTTTCTATCATTTTTATCAAGCTAATAGTAATTTTTGTCAATTTATTATTTAATATTTTAAAAATTATTAAATAATATATTTTTCATCATTTCCTATAATTACACAAATATCTCATTTTTTGTTATTTATTTATTTTCTCTGACATACAAACCTTATATTTCCTATTATGCCTTATCATTTTCATTTTCCATTATGACGGATCTTTGGTGAAATTCTATTAATTTAGAGTAACAACCACGATATTCTTAACAATCCAATTGTTGGCTTCTTTTCCCTTCTTCCACACAAGCCCCTTTAATGCTTAACTCTTTCTTTTACAAGCTTCTTCGTTATTTGATTGTCTTGATTGTTACGTGTCTATAATATTGTTATTGTCGATTTGTGATGAACAATGTATTTTATCATTATGATCTGATCTGTTATATGCGACGAACAACGTATATGAACAACATTTGTAATATATTTTTGGCTTTCCTCGTATCTAAGTTACTTTTCAATCATTTTCCATACTCAGGGGATGGTATTCTTTGCTTAACTACATGAATGCATGAATAAATGATGTGTGTGCGCATAAATATGTAGAAAGAAAGACCGCTAATATGTTGTAAGAAAAAAAAAGAAAAAGTGTTACTTCACAGTTTTATTTGTAAGATTGATGAAATATATTTAATTGCAAATTTTTAAAATGAATTAAGTATTACTAATGATATATAATCAATAGAAAAGGTATATTTAGAAGTAACTCATATAATTGAAATGAATAAAAACGAAGAAAATGATTAATAGATAAAAATATGATAACGACAATGTAAAATAAAAATAATAATACTATTATCAAAATTTTTAGTGTCATTGTAATTTTGTACAATTTGTATTAATCTTTGTACTTTTTATGTGGAAAAACTTATAGTTGTGTTAACTTTGAATTGATATTGTTTTTGAATTTATTTTATTTATTACGATGTTATGAATATTTTATTTTTATATATTTTATCAAACATAAATGACTTTTGAGAATTATAACTTTCGTTACTTTTTAACATATACACAAACATTAATTTTTTTATTATATATTCTAGACTTTTTATTTTCTTTTCATTTTAAATTTTTTACTTCTTTTCTGTTTGAACCTTTTAACATACACAGAAGCCTAAAACCTTAATAACTAACATTGAAGGAGAAAAACTTTTAAGACACAATGTATTTGAGATGCTTAAATCAATCAACCATCTTCTCAAATCTTATTTAAACCAACTAATTTTAATGCTACTCACTGTTGAACTAACGTTGTTTAAGTAGAATAGAGAGAATTAATATCATTGGTTTTTTCTGCTTCTTCTTAAGTTTTTTTTAACTTCCTTTGGTTATTTTCTTTTATAGATATCTTTTGTAGCTTGACATTATATCTATTTTTTAAACATTTTTATTATATATTTTTTTATTACGAGTTGTTTTTTATTTTTCTATAATTTATTATAATAATAATAACACATATACGACAACATTTCATAATGTAAAGCCATAGCAGACCATCAAGCGAGCGTAAGAAGAGGAACATCGGAGGATGTCTAGAGAAGGTCCAAGAAATTAAATTTCAACCTTTTAAGTTAAAAATTTATTTTTATAACCTTTATACATATTTAAAATTTATTTTCTCAAATAACTTATATCTTAAAATATAAAGAAATTTTTTTTCAATTCCATAAACGTATAAACCCCACTTAAATGAAACTTCTCTTGAAGTGATCCACGGAAACCGGCGCTTGCATCTGGACCGTCCGTTTGGTAATGCCCGATTCTGCTCTTCCTCTTCCTGCCTTTTTCTCTCTCCTAGACAGTCGTTCCAGAGGCAAGCAGAGCAAATCTCCTGCTGGAAAAGAAGAGGAATTCTCCCGGCGATCTTGCTCGAGTTGGAGTGGAAGCAATGGAGAATTCCGGAGGTTCGTACTCTAGGGATCCGTTTCTCCCGTGAACTAGTGTGGGCGTCGTGACTGGGCTTTTGTCTAGAAGCATTGAACACTTGATTTTAGGGATTCAAATTCGGGATGATTGGCTTATGAAAATGGTCTTGATGTTCTCCAGTTTATTCTGAAGGAAACGTGCAGAATGTTGTCGTGCCTCCAGTTGAAGGTGTCTCGGGAGGTGGAACAGGTTATGGCTGGAGCGACGGTGGATTTCAAGCACCAAGTTCATTTACTGGAGTCGTTGATCCTTCGAGGTTTCCTACAGCAGATTTGTTGCATGTATGGTGCATGCCTAGTACAGCAAACGTTGGTCAACTCGAAACGCCTCGACCTATTGAGCATGTAAGTTGATTGTTCAGTTCGCGAATATACTAGCATTATCAAGAAAGAGGTTGTTTGTTCAATTTTCACTAGATCGATGTTATGACCTGAGTTGATTATGAATCTATGATGCAATGGACAAATTTAGATGAGTATCTATGTATACTGTAGAAGCACGTCTAAAACATCTTCCAAGAAAAAGATACGATCACCTTCAAGGCTTCAACGTTGAGCATTGTTTCATCTTAAATTTAAAAACGAATCATGCATATAGATGTTGATTTTTAAACTTGTACAAGAGAAAAATCAGGGGAACAAGAGAAAATCAACACAAAACAACCAAAAATAATACTGTAAAAAGGAAAATATATAAAAGCAAGGTGAGAAACTTCCCATTGACTATAGCACCCTACACACATAATTGAAGCCCACGTAGGTGCATACTAGGATCTACGTGAAACCAGACAGTGTAACAAAAGGTCAAGTACAGCTCCATTACCATTTCACTTCTCTGAATTAGCAGACCTTAAGCTAAAGACTAATGTTGAAAGAAAATTTTGCTTAGTTGGAATGGCCTTATCATATCTTACCAGAGATTGTGGAAATTCCATTCTATTATTGCTGGCATGAATCATCAATAAAATACCAGCACCAGCTGAAACAATTTTTTTTTGAAAGACTAAGATTCTATTTTAAAGTCGGAATTAAAACTGTGTTAGTAAAACCAAGAGAAAGTTCCTATCCTCAAAGGAAAGTCATTATTTCAAACCAACTTTAAACTAGAAATGATCATAATATGTAACCATTGCCAATTCCAGAAATTAACACTGAAGCACTAGTCTATGCCAATTCCAATGAGGAATGCTTATCTGAAGTAAAAGTATAAAAATTTGAAGGAAACAAGCTCAACATTTGCATGTTAGTTGAATACTTGAATGGTTTGATCCATTGGGTATACGTAGAGGGTGTTTGGCATACTTCACCCAAATTAAACCATGGCCTGCGGCCACTCTAGATATCATCCAGAAACTAATTTGTTGAGCATTACTATTGTGATCCAGAGTCACCTCTCATCCTATTATCCTCTAAAATCCCTTGGAATGCAGAAACAATATCTCAGTTTTGGATATCTCTTGTTTGAATAGTTCCACATGGATTAATATAAAAATCAAACATGAAATAATATAGAAATGAATTCCTTCACTCATGATTAATTGATTTTGAGTTGAATGTTCATATTTGAATATGATATCGGAGTAAAAAGGCCTTATTTGAACTATACATATCTAGCTGATTAAAAAAACACCTGTAGGACTTTTAAAAAGTCACAAGTGATGGAAAGTATTTGAATAGTCTCACATAGACTAATATAAAAAATAAAACATGCACTAACGTAGAAATGAATCCTTCCACTCATAATTAATTAATTTTTAGCTGGATGTTCATATTTCAAGATATCTAATATGCATCTTCAGTCATCCTAATTAATATATCTACTATATGCTGCATCTTCAGTTATTTATCTAGCTTTCTCATGTGCTATGTGAGTTATCATGATTTCTAAACGAAATCTGTGTGTCATATCACAACATATATCTCACATATTATATTTTAGTGTGAATTATAAAATGTAGTTTGATAGATTATTATCATTTAAGAAGACAAAAAATCACTCAACTAGAAGCCTAGAACTACAAATAAATCGTAATATCCAAGCAGCAAATATAAACTTCATCTAAATTAAATTAAATTTATTACAATGATATTCCCAATATGGTGTTCAACATGACTGAAAGTGTGAAATTCTGAGTCTTGTAGTGTGTGATGTATTTGTGGCAAAAACTTCATATAAATTAAATTTATCACAATGATATTCCCAATACAGTGTTCAACATGACCTAAAGTGTGAAATCCTGAGTCTTGTAGTGTGTGATGTACTGTCATATACAAGAGCATGCTCACAAAGGTGATAAAGGATGACATCAACAAAATACAGTGATACACTAAAAATATGGAAGAATGAAGCTGACCATTGGTGAAATTTGAAACATAAAAGGAGGAGAAATGTTCAACTGCTCGTTTTAATTAGGTGTTTCTTAGGACTACAGAAACTCAGTTTTCCAAGCAACTGCTTGGTTGAACAACACCACCATGTTCCTGTCTGACTTAGCCATATTTCTTTATGTGCGGGTCTAACTTAGCCGTACTTGAAATGGCTGGTTAAATGCGGAATATTTCCAGTGACTTATAATAAAGGGTTGATATACCCATCTATCAATATCATTTTCTGCTGCTCAGGAAATTAAGTGGACGTGTCTTCTTTTCTTGCTCATGCAATGCATTATCCCAGTTGACATAGTTTGGACACCATTTCCTGGTCAAGTATTACATGAAGGAACCAAAGGACGTGTTGGGAGAGGTAACATGCTTTACTTATTTATGTGAATAGTAGTAATTTAGGTGAGATCAATCTGTAACTGTTCAATAAAAGGTTTAAACAAAAGTAGGTAACAAGAAATCAATCCTTTCTTTGTTTAGCTCACATGCTTTGCAATCATGGATTTTGACTTGAATCAATGTCTTAAATCTTAATGATGGCTAATCTCTTTATCTGAATTCATTGCTTGAGAATAGAAAACCCTTCTGGTCGCAAAAACAAAGGAGAAGCTTAGTGACATGGAAGTGCTCCACAGAATCTATGGAATTAATCACATTTTCTTCATAAAATTGCTAACCAGTAAATTAGCAGATATAATTTATATGATTTTTGGATCTGGCATAGCATTAGATAAGTAGGACTCTCCTGTCACATTTGGGACAAAACTTCAGTAGCTTGAATTTGGTATGTGAACTGACAGAACAACTTTGATAAGAGTTCTTTAACGGTAGAATGGGTGTTATTTTGATGTAAAATTGACAGTTTGCCTTTATATTCCTAACCTATATATATTAAAGGGTTTTTCTTATAATCTTATTTTCAATAAAGATATCTCTTTTGGCGGCAAGAAATGAAAGGGAAAGTGTTCAAATAGCTCTTCGCCCTAAAGTTTCTTGGGGTGGTCCTAGTATTGCTGGAGTTGTAAAGATTCAATGCTCTGATTTGTGCTCCTCCTCCGGTGATAGGTTTTCTTCTTATCTTTTCCTGTTTTTAGATATATTTTCCCTTCCCATATCAGTCATATATTGTCATATTGCATCTATGAGTAAACTAACAAGGGATGTTGTAGGATGGTGGTTGGGCAATCCTTGACGTTAAGGAAAGTGGTACCCATCTTAGGTGTACCTGATGCTCTTGTACCTCTTGATCTACCTGTCAGCCACATTAAGTTACTTCCCGGGTACTATTCATTTAAATAATCAAAGTATAGGTTCTTTACTTGAAAGTACTTAGAATTTAGTACTATTTAAATTTTATTTCCAACAGGGAGACGTCATCAGTTTGGCTTTCAATTGATGTACCTACAGAACAACCTCCTGGTCAATATGAAGGGGAAGTTTCTGTCACTGCAGTGAACCATGATACTGAGTAATCACCGGCATTTAATTTTTTACCTGTGGAATTTTTAGTATAAAATTTATGTACATCTACTTTTGTCCATCTTTTTCAACTGTTATAATTGACTGCTTCTATTCATCTGTTTCCTTTACTCAATGCTTAATTCAGTTAGACTCAATTGATATTGTATAAGTCATTAACAGATCTTTTGCAAAAAGCCTCACAAAATCTGAGAAGTACCAGCTATATAAAGATCTTAGTGCTTGCCTTGAAGTTGTTCAACCCATTGAAGATCAACCAATTGAGGAAACGGTATTTTCTAGAGTTAATCTCTCTTGTTGATTAGATAAATGTGAGCTCATGCTTCATTTGTTTAGGTAGAAAGGCTCAAATCTGCAACTTCAGCATTGAAAAAGGTACTCATGTCCATGTCCTTCAGCGAGTTTACTTCAGGTCCTACTGACTTCATGGATGAAGATGCTTGTGCCAACATTTCAGTTCAACTGAAATTAAGTGTGATAGTGTGGGATTTCACTATTCCCTTGATGCCTTCTCTTCCAGCTGTATTTGGTGTATCCTTTAAATAATTTCCTTAGCCTTCTAATGACTCCATCTCAAGACATTTTTCATTGATTAAGTAGCAGCATAACACATATTGATAATTGTCAAGGTAGCGCATATATTTATTATATTTTTAGCAATATGTTCATTTGCTGCATATTAATTTCCAATATTCACATAACTTATGACCTTATCTCACCTTTCTTTTAGAAACAATACTCTTTCATAAACAGAAAATCCATTAGGAAACTTTGACTTGCTCTATTATTTTCCAACTTTTTCAATACATTTCTAGCCATTTCTTTTGAGATCATGGCTATACTTAATTAACTAGGGACTAATTAGCCTTTCATACATGTTAGCAAGTGGCAAATTTGCAATGGCCTGGTGCATTGCCAAACTTAGAATTGTCTAGTTGCTATATGGTTGTGACAATGGATGTACAATTCTTGAAGCAATGTTTAGGGATGGTTGATGAAAAGTGAGTTCCATGTTTCCTACCTTGATAATATGCATGTAAAAAGAGAAGGTGTGGAGTATAGCTTCTTATATAGAAGTACATTATTTGGTGAGTTTGAATTGAAATGAAAAGAAAATAGCCTCCACACACACACACACACACATAAATAACATATGGAGTATTGTTGGTCTTTTGTATACCTAAAGCATATCTACTAAGTTGGGGATTCTGTAATAGCTTGTTCTGTTCATATTAAGACATGCTTGAAGTCAAAGCTTTCTTGTGTGTTATTATTATCATTGCCTCTTGACTAAGGCAACAACATGATAAGTCACCAATCAAGGGCACCTAGGCACCCTTATTAATTAATTTTTTTATAATTATTAGAAATGGGACTGCACATAGAAGCAATATATATATATTGTATGTATCTATGGAGATGATGTTTGTTGTAAGCACCCACAGTGATGGACGAACGTAGGGTGGAGCCAGCATGGGGAGGGGGGTGAGAAAACCGTGTAGTAGGCATTGTTTGCCATCAAAACCTAATGCTTGCATGGAAGTTCCATGTCAATGCATGGACACACAATCCTAACAAACTCTTATATATGGCTTACCATAATTGGATCATTATTAAATCTTTAATTGGATTCACCATGATCTACCTAACTCAACAAGTTTGGTTTTTACTACCTGTCAGAGTGGCATCCACAGATAGATGATTATCATCCTCCAATTGAGTTATAAGAAGCATTAAAAACTATTAAATCATTATGATTATTAGCTCCCTTCAATGGAAATCAACATGTAGTCAGAGGGTTGTGTGTCAAAAGAGCTCTGATTGCAAATTGGCAACAAACAAGTAGCTATGCTTAAGTATATTATATTAACAAAAGTTTCTCCTCTGCCCCAAAAATATCTACAACATTGCTTTGCATTTCATGTTAATATTTATTTTTTAGGAAGATTATCTGACTGTGATACAGTCCTAAACTTATTCTGCTATAAGGCACCGTTTTTTTTGCTGATTGATTACTTAATAAGATAATTTTTTACAAAAATTACAGAAGAGAAATAGACTTGAAAAGAGCCATTTAGAACTTCATTATTTTACCATGATCATCCTGCTGATTTTTTTAAATATTACATGGTAATTATTAAAGCCTGATGTAACTACTTTAATGTTAACCTTCTAGTTTCAGTAAAGTTAGAAATATCTACTTCTATTTTCCTTATCACACATCAGATTTCTGAAACTGTCATAGAGGACCGGTTTGGTCTGGAGCATGGGAGTTCTGGCTGGTATGATGCATTAGATCAATATTTTAACTGGCTTCTTCAATATAGAATCAGTCCATTCTTTTGTCGATGGGGTGATGGTATGCGTATTTTGGCATACACTTGTCCTTGGCCAGGTAATTCAGCCCATCATATGGTTAGATTGCAGGCAGTTATTCTTCTTCTGTCCAGTGTATATGCAGTCACTTCATGCTATGGTTCATTTCCTTCATAGCCATCTCATAGTAATCATGGACCAACAACATTACTATAAACCCATTCATAAGTGGATATTTGTTTTCATATATACATTGTATTATCATGTTTTACTTGTATGCATTTTTTTTTAGTAAATGATGTTGACCTTTTCTTTATTTCCTTTGGTGCAGCGGACCATCCAAAGTCAGATGAATATTATTCTAACCCAAGATTAGCAGCATATGCTCTACCATGTTCTCCTGATCTGTCATGGTAATTTATAGTTTGAATTCTCGATGCACATTTTCCTCCATTACCTTGCATTGAAATTAATGTATATTCTTGACATTTGATAGCAATGATGCAGCAAAAGATTCTTTAAGAAAAGAGATTGATATTTTGAAAACCAAGGCTCACTGGAAAAAGGCTTATTTCTACTTGTGGGATGAGGTAGTTACAAGATTTACAAAAAAGACTGTTATCTTATAGATAGTTATGGTAAATAATGATCATCATGAATTAATTTGTCATCATTAAATTTCAGAGTTTTCATTACTTAAAAATGTCTCCATATGACTATTTAATCATCCTCCAGAAATACTTACTGCTTAATCTATCACCTATTATCCAGCCATTAAACCTTGACCAGTATAGCTCAATTCACCATATGTCAAGTGAGATAAGATCATGCGCATCAGATGCTCGTGTGCTCACCACTTATTACTGTGGTAAGAGTTACCTGGAGAGCTCTTCTGTCATTATTTGAAATTTTAATATTGCATAAATTTCTATTGCTGCAGTTATTGTAAAAATTAAACTTTATGCTTGCTTCATGATATGGTTGGTCCTTGTAGTATCCTTTTGATAGGTTCACTGCACGTTAGTGCATCTTGAATCCAGAGTCTTATGAATTTAAATGTCACCTCTTTTTATGAAGTTACCTATTAATTTAGATTTCTTTTGTTGGCTGAGACCTTGTTAGCATGCTGTTGAAGAAATATATGCACAAATCTCACTCTTTTCACTTGCTATCGATTTATTTGAAACTTATTAATGGGAATATCTTAATCTCAGCACTGTCAACATTTTAAATTAACATATATACAAAATTTACTTAGATGCTAGGTTTTCATTAAGGCTGGTCTTTCTTGCCGTTCTGATGATTATGGTACAACTTTAAGACACCTCATTGATTTGCATTGTAACTATTTTTTAGTAAAATTTACATATCCGTTCATTATCTCCTTGCAAATTGTTTTTCATGAGTGTTGAAAAATCATTTTTCTTTGTTAATTGACATTATCCTTGCATCACATGCTGTTTCATCAGATTATTCTCTGTTCAGGTCCAGGAGATGCACCTGATACACACAGTACATTTGAAGCATTTGTAAAAGTTCCTAGTTATTTACGTCCTCATACTCAAATATTCTGCACAAGGTATTCATTGATTTATCATTTCTTGTAAATTCCATAATAATATTTTAAAATTTAATATTTGAAAGTAATATCGTCCTGGTAAATATATTTCTCATTCATCATTCACTTGTACTTCACAGTGCATTGTATAGTTTTGTCTCTAAGGAATGTAGAGATCGGTCTTTATATTTAATGGTTTAGTTGTCTACATATGGGTCATTTGAGTCACCTACATGATACATTTTAAGTCATCCTTCTGTCTAATTTGGAGAAGTTTGTATTATATGATGAACTTGTTTGATCATGGGGAAATTATATGGTGCACTGATTGCTATATGTTTAATAATGTCATATATGGATCTTTGCAAACAAAAAAAAACTTACGATATAATTCCCAAAAGTGTTATGTGATATAAAAATATAGCATTACTATGAATATTCAATTGTATGCCTGTATGCATATATAAATAAATGAAAGATGTTTTGTGCCTCGTTAGGGTTTTGACACCCTTCCCCCTACTCTTGCATCTCTCTTGAAAACCACAGTTATAACAAAAAAGGTATTTTCAAAATCTAATCCACTTGACCACCTTATTTCCAAGAAAATACCACTTTATTTCTACCCACATTCAATATCCTGATGCAATGGGTTAGTCTTACCAATCCCATACAAAGCAAAGCTATTGAAAGTGAGGCAGTAGAAACAAATTTTTATGGGAATCAGACCAGGTTAAATGAATTAATGAACTAAAAATATGGCCTACCTTCAATTTCTGGAAAAGTTGCAAGACTCCAAAACAGAAAACACAGCGCTCCCTTTTCTTTCTAATATTGATTTTTTTTAAATAGAAGAAATTCATCTATCATAAATTTTCTAAAAGGGAAGAATGTATAATAATTTATTTTCTTCTTGTTAATGTCTAACGAAAGCTCTAGAGAGAGGTAGAGACCATCAACAACAATCATTGTCTTAATTATATTATGTGGATTGGTCACATGGAATCCTTTTTTTCTATTTATTTGTTTCATAATAGAAATCTTTTATTAAATTTTAGAATTTTATTTTTCATTATTTCTAACCAAGTAATTTTTGGTCTTCTTCTACCTCTTTTATTTTTACCTATGTTAATTTTATCTCTTTGGCACATGTTCATGTTTAATAGTCTAATATTTTACTAGAAAGTATAGAAGTTATATAGAATTTTCCTTTTAATTTTAAAGGTATTATTTTATTACATAGCACTTAATTCAACATGCATTAATTTTATAAAAAATACTTTCTATAAAATCTCTATTATTACTTATTATAGATCCTTAATATTTAAAATTCTTACTTTTAGGATTTCTTAACCATCTAATTTTATGTTTTCATCATTGTTTCTATAATAAAAGTAAGACTTTTAAGTAAGAATTTATAATAAGTAATAATAGAGAAATTATAAGGGATTTTTTTATAGCATTAAAATAGGGTGAATGATGTAAAGAAATGCTTCTAGAGTATTAAGGGATAGGAGGATACCTTTAAAACTAAAAGGAAAATTTTATAAAACTATTACATCTAATTATATTATATGCTTAAGAATGCTATAATGTAAGACATAAACTTATGTAAAAAGTTAATGTTGTAGAGATGTGAATGTTCAGATAGATGAATAGTAATACTATAAGGAATAAACTAAAAAATGATTCTATTAGGAATAGAGTAGTTGTTGCACTATTAAAGATAAGAGAATTTAAATAGTTTGATCATATCCTTAGGAAATCAAAGAATGCACTAATTAGAAGGGGAAAATTAATTGGTGTAAAAGAACCAAAAGAAGTAGAAGAAAACCTAAAATTACTTAGTTAGGAATTATGAGAAAAAATTTAAATTTATGTAATTTAATTGAAGATGTAATCATAGATAGAAATATGTGAAAGAAAATGATTTATGAGATTGACCTTATTAGGGTTATAGCTCAAATTGTCGTTGTATCATTGTTTCTATCATTTGCTAAAATTATACTTTTTGTGTTCAATTTGTGACTTAGTCTAAAACCATTAGATTCTAAGATATTTCTCTATAATTCAAATTTAGAACTAATTCCTATCTTCGTCAACTAAAACTATGTTATAATGAATAGCATATACCAAGATATTTCTCTTTAAATTTTTTAGTTTCATTGATTATTAAGACAAATAGGTAAAGACTTAGAGATGATCCTTTGTGTAAGCTTATGCTAATTATAAATTCTCTTGTGTACCCTCTTATGATTTTAATACTAATCATTACTTATATCTCTAATGATATCAGTATAGCTATTAGATACTCGTTTTATTTCTAATATCCAGTGCAATAAATGTCTTGCTACTCTCTAACAAGTTTTAATATCAATAAATATCATATGGAGGTTCTTTTCTTAACTCTAAAATTTTCAATTAATTGTTTAAGTAGGTAAATAGCTTCTATTGTCAACCTTCTTGACATAAATCTAAATTGATTTTCTGTGATCATGGGTATATTTTTTGATCTTTGTCTAATTACACTTTCTCAAAGATTTACTGTATGACTCATTAACTTACCACAATAATTATTATAGTTTTATATTTCACCCTTATCCTTAAAGTTAGGCATTAAAATGCTGTTTCTCCATTCATTTATCAATTTCATAGTCTCTAATCTTATATTAAAATATTAACCACCTTTTTTCTCAAAAAACCTCCAATCTATTTTTAAGGTGAAGACCCAATTAAATCAAAAGTACAAGTAGAGGGGACTAAGCTTAAACAGCACAACAACAGAAAAGTAAAGTTTCCTAAGAACAACCAAAAAACCAAAAGAACTACATTTCCTTAACCTTTCCTACAGCTTAGGATAAATATTAACCAGTTGATTCCTACTTCATCTATGTATTTTCAAACTTCAATAGGAATACCGTCATATCCAATAGTTTTTTACATTTTATTTTCTTAATGTCTTCTTTTACCACAAAAGTAATAACTATAGATTTTATTATTAATGAGGTTATATAAATTTTACATACGAGAATATTATATTGTAGTTTCATTAAGAAATTTATCAAATTGTCTATACCATCTATCTTTAACTTCGTTATCTTTTACTAAGACTATCATATTTACACTTTTGCACTTAATTCAACTCAAATCTTTACCTTCTTTTGTGTTTAAACTATCATATAACTCGTTATTAGCTTTCTTTTTAACTTTACTAACTATTTTCTTAGCTTTCTTTTTGCTGACTTATACTTTTTAATATTCTCATAATTTCTTCATTAATGATTGATTTTTTAACATTCTTTTTTTTCTTTATCATCTATTGCACATCTTTCTTACCAATTTTCTTTACCAAGGGTTACTATCCTACTAGAATCTTCTAAATTTCCTTAGCAATCTTTTTAATAGAAGTGATCATTCAATTCCAGATTTTTCAGTTTTCCATTTAATCCCCATATTCTTCTTTTAGCAACATATTCTAAATATCTTTTAATGAAAAAGGTTTTATCTTTGCCTTGTGACAAGCCAACAATCTTATAATCCTAATCCATTGCTGAGGAAATTCATGCTAAGAAACAATGACTGAAAAGACTTAATATCATATATGCTAATCATGATTCATGAGTAGATGTTTTTAGATCGGAAAAGGCATAATGATGTATGATTTTTCTTTGTTTGTTTTGATTTTTCAGTGAATGGGTTCTTGGTAATCGAGAAGATTTAGTTAAGGATATTATTTCTGAATTGCAACCAGAAAATGGGGAGGTATGACATGAATTCCAGTAACAATTCACAATTTCAACTTTCCAAAAAATGCCCTTTCTTTTCATTATTAGTTAGCATTTCTTAGTCAATTCATGATTTAACATGAATCCAACAACTAATTCTTTGTAAATGGAAGTACAATGTGTTACCAATTTCAGGAATGGTGGACTTACGTGTGCATGGGACCTTCTGATCCACATCCTAATTGGCATCTTGGAATGCGTGGAACTCAACACCGTGCAGTTATGTGGAGAGTATGGAAAGAAGGAGGTACAGGATTCCTGTATTGGGGTGCAAACTGTTACGAAAAGGCTACCGTTCCAGCTGCAGAGGTAGTTCTTTTATCAGATCATAGCAACAAAAGGGAAATTTTTTGAGGGGAAAAATAAATTTGTAAGAAGAAAGTTATTCTCAATTTATTTCTCGTGAGAAATTGTGTTATGCCTTGGGATTTAGATTTGATTCAATAATTTATTTTCAAGTGAAGTGCCAATTTTGTAAACCATGAAATTTGGTGGTTGTACTTGTCTACATGTTTAATTGTTTATGTGCTTACAAATTCTAATACAAAATTGCATTCCTGTAATCTTAACTGGGCAAAGTGTGTGACACAGATAAGGTTTAGACGGGGTCTTCCACCAGGTGATGGTGTGTTATTTTACCCTGGTGAAGTGTTCTCATCATCCCATGAGCCAGTTGCTTCAGCACGATTGGAGCGCATACTTAGTGGCTTGCAGGTACAGTAGTTTGTTTAGTCTATTTTCCTATAGTCAGTTTCTACATATGGATTTTCCATAATAGAAGTATAGATATAAATTTATTTATTTATTTAGGAGTTTGATACTTCTGATTTTTTTTAATATTGATTTATTGATTAACTTTAGCCACATCTTCCATACACGAAGACATCACATGTTTCACCTTTGACGAGGAGAAATTTTCTTTTTAATTTAATTTAGGCTTGTCTTTGGTTGGATGGCATTTTTAAGGAATGTATTTTTTTTTATAATGGGATCTTTGATAGAATTCCAAATATTGTAATTACAAATTCTCAAATATTTTAATGCAATTAATAAATGTGATTAAGGACAAGTTTTGATATGATGGTTGTGAGAAGAGAGAAAAAATGGGTAATTAATATTACTAATGATGAGTACAAGTGTATATATAGGGACAACTAGGGTTTGGATTACAAGTTGGATATTTAATAACCAATCAACCCATATAAGGCAATTCAATACAAAGCTAACATTCTTCCTCAAGCTAGAACATATATCTATCATGTCCAACTTAATATAAAGATGATCATAAAGCTTAACACCTGGTTTCTTAGTGAAAATATCTACAAACTAATGAAAAGACTATGTATGGATTGGAGATTACTCCTTTCATCACCATGACTCAAATATAATTATAACCTCCTTTCATCACTACATCTTGAATGTAATGATAGCCTACCTACCTCCATGTACTTGGTACGTTTATATGATGTGGAATTACTTGCAATGAAAATGGTAACTTGATTATCACAATATATATGCATAGAGGTTTTAATAGAAAAAGTAAGCTTTGTCAAAAGTAAGTGTAGCCACATCATCTTATTAGTAGTTGTATCATTGCTTGATGCTTGGTTTTTGCATTGGATCTAGATATAACATTTTGTTCCTTCTCCAGGTGAGAAGATTTCCTCTAACAATAATAATAATACTTTGAAGTAGACTTTCAATCTCCCGTCTCCTACATGGTCAGAATTTGAATATGCATCGATGTACATTAACAATCATTTTTCTTTATACACCAGTTCTCTATTAGGAGCCTTCTTGATATAAACTAGCATTTATAAGGTTTTTGCCAATGCACTGTCCTTGATTATAGGTAAAGAATCGTTCAAAAATCTAGTCTCTAGTCAATTGGAGTATTCTATGGCTTACAGCCGAGAAGACCAGTCTCTTATTAGAGGTCCAATGCATATTTCCTCTAAGCAATCTTGTCTTTTCTTCATATATGAAAAATTCAATATCTAAGAAGTACTTGAGTCAATCTATTTCCTTCGCAACAAAGTGAGCTTGTAAACAAATTTTAGGCTCTTGAATATCTGCAATATCACTATTAGTCAATAAAATATCATTCATAAAGACATGCATCACAGTCACTGTCTATCCTATAGAAAACTAAGTGATCAATGGCACAATGTTGGAAACCACTAGTTGTCATAATGTTGTTGCACATCTTGAACTGAGCATGTGAATCTTGCTCAAAACTATAGATTACTTTCAAAGAAGACAAACACAGGTCTTCTTGAGCAACTTACACAGAAAGTTACTCCATAAAACTTGTTTTGACAAATTACCATAAAGAAATACATTCTTCACATCTAATTGAATAAATTCCCAAGGCTAGTCTATGACAAGGGAAAGCAAAATTTGTATGCAATTCAATTGAACAATAAGAAGTCTTAACACATAGTCAACTTCATATTGCTATGAAAAACCATGTGCAACTATTTTGTATGGTTTTTACTTAACTATGAACACTAATCTGCAATTGACTATGTTAGTTCTTATAAGTCCCATGTGTCACTTCACTTTAAAGCCTACATCTCCTTGTCAATATCTCCCCTCCAGTAAGGTGTTTGGAATGCCTCTTAGTAAGTCTTGGAAAGAGACTTAGAAGATATGGACACAGAAAAGGCATGAAACAAAGGGTTAAGCTTATCATAGAAAATAAAGTGGGACATAGGGTGAACTTCTTGTGACAGGCATATCACGATCATGTGGTAGATCTGTAGTTGTAGTAGTATCGCCAAGTTGTGTAGCAATAGATGAAGATTCCTTTTGATGTTGATGATATACTTGCAATAGATAAGGTTTCTCTTCCTTCATAATATTTGGATCAACAGTGGCAGCAAATCAACATTAGTGCTTTCGCAATACTCAACAGCAGAAGGCATAGAAATACTTTCAGAGACAAACTCCTAATCATTGAGACTCATCAGGGAAGTTGCTACATTGTGAATTGGAAGTCATAAGCTTCATAGGCTTGAATCTTAGGAAACATCCTCTTTATTTATAAAGGTAAGGCTGCATATAATTGAACCTTCTTCAGATCTTACATTGATGAGATCCTTTGATTTTGTCATTTTTTTGTTAATTAATACAATTCAGTTATATATTTATATTACATTACACTGCAAACAAGACCTTGGTGTCGACTGCACATCTCTCAATCGATTCTGGAGTTTTCATTCATGGTGTGATTCACTAAAAATTCCATTAATTACATGTAATATTAGAATAGGCCACTTTTATTTTTAAGAAAGAACCATGCGTAGATATGAAATGATCAACACAAGCAGACTATTCTTTTAAGAAATAATGAATTCTTTTATCAATTCAAGTTACTAATGGAACTTTTTGTCGATCTTGCCTATCAATCCGCAAGTTGTGCAATGCTTGTGCATTTTTTTTAGGTAGAAATATGTATGCATTTGCCTGACTCCCCATGTGGAAAAAAGTAGTGGGCTATTTCCATTGCTTCCAAATACGGTACTCTTTGTGAACGTGATTGTTTTATACTGTTGCTCTCTTCTTCTCTACAGGACATTGAATACCTGAATTTGTATTCTTCAAGATACGGAAGGGAAGAAGCCCTGGCCCTTCTTGAGAAAACTGGCGTCTACCTAGGACCAGAACGTTACACTCACGATCACATGCCTGTTGATGCAATGCGAGCTGAGATATATCGCAGTTGCAGACCTTGAGAAAGATGTGTGTAGTTTTCCAATTTGGAGCACTTTGCTTTTTGAAATCCAGGTGAAAGAAACATTATTCCTGGAAGAATAAGCTTCAGGTTGAAGTTTTTCTGGTAGGAGTGTTCAAATGTATCTATAAAAATCCACTTAGATGTTTGAATTTTAGGTGTACTAGGCACCGCTGTAGTATCGTTCGTTATGTGGACTAGTCGATTCTGTATGATCTCAGTGGGACCCACACTTCATTTCATTTTATGCATACAACCATTTATGTCGCGCTTTCAAAGCATTCCCGGTTTTTTGTTTTTTTTTGTTTTTTCCATTGATGTTGTTAGGTTCCGATTCTTTTCAATTGAAGTTACTTTAAGAAAAGACTTACTGTACGTACAAACCAATGGTGGTAGAAAAGCTTTCTTGATTGGCCTCCGTAAGTTTGATATTATAAACTCATCTGTTATACAGCAAGTATTATTGTTCAATGGGCAATAAATAAATATATTGTTGGGGATGGCATTCTAGTTTTGTATCCTTGCTTAGGGTTCTTTGTTGATTGTGGTTGATGTTGATAGATTTTATTGTTATCCTCTGATATTACATTTCACATTGATGACTCCTGTAACCCACGCCGTCAAATTCTACGGGCCCCGCCACAAGTGAAATGAACTTCTCTGGCACTTTCTTGATTTCAATTTCAAATTGATGATGTTGGTCCATAGATTTCAGGTCCCCTTGCATTGACTGAACCCATTAAATAACATAATAGTCACATTGATGAAATCGGTTCGGCGTTGAAGCACGTCAGTAATACGTCCAAGTGCAGCGTTTTCTTTGATGATAATAAATTCTTGTCCAAGGACCTTATCTTTTAAGATAATATTTACTCTATCCTTCTTCTTCTTTTCTTTTTTGTGTAGTGTAAATCTACTTTATCCTTGCATTCATACGTTAAGTGCACCGTTGGGACCCAACAAAAACAAAGAACAGCTGCTGCTGCAATGGAACCATTAATGTGGTCTGGCCTTGACAGGTAATCTCTACATCACCGTGGAGTGTGTGATGATGATTGACCTCCTTCTTACTTCTCGATAAGGTTGAATTATTTTATGAGAATGGCAGTGTTCTTTTCTAGATGTCATCTTCTCCTTCATTTTGAAGTAGACGACCACCTACCTCTCTTATTCCCCCCGTGGATGGGTAGACGATGACGCTTATTTATTTATTTATTTATTATAGATAAAGTATCTGAAGATTTCGAATTCTAATTTTCAAAATATTTAAACTCATGGTCAAAGAAATCATTAAAAAAAAAAAAAAAAAAAAAAAAAACTTTTTACCTAACTATCCTAGTACACGATTTTGTAGATTGGTGAATGATGTTGGTTTCATAATGTTTGAATCTTCGCTGCTTCTTCTTCTTCTTCTTGGACGGGCGAATGCTGTTTTTTTCTTCTTGTTCCTTTTCAAGTATTCCATTCATTCGAGGATTCAATCCTACGTTGGTAAGAACGATAAAGAAGTATTTTCACCAGCCTCGAATGATACACCTATTCGTGGATGGGCGATGGTTTTGCAAAAAGTTGGAATCTTTTCTTCTTGTTGGGTGGGTGTTTTGTTTGGCATGTATAATCAATCAATGAAGGGAGAGGGGGGAGGGGGGGAGGGTTGGGCAGGGAAGCAGTCCTGCCACTCCTGACTGCCTGAATTTATCCTCCTCTCCCACCCCACATCGTCTTCTGCAGGTTATGTATTATGTAGAGGTATCTTTCAGAGTGCTGTTAAATATAGAGATGACCAGGCAGGCAGGCCCAGGCATCCTCCTGACTTCCCCGCGTTTCATCAATGTTCACAATAAACAAACAAACAAACAAACAAACAAACAAGCAAACAAACTCATTTGGTAAGGCAAGGACTTGTCTTTCTTCTCGCCCCCGTCGTGATCGTGATGTATTTTCCTGGACTCTTGTAGTCACTCTACGCAACACCTGTGATACGTCGCAATTAAGAAACAAAAGAAAGGTTACCCAGTTGTTCTTTCATTGTGATCTCTTCCCCCACTCCAACAGCAACGTTGTCTTATTTATCTTTTACTTGCTTCAATGCGAAAACATCATCGCGCAGACATTATATATTATATTTTATTAAAAAGAAAAGAAAAGACACAACCCAACCCGGCAACGCCTCCCTCCCTTGGGTCCTTGGGTCCAGTAGCGGTGGTGTTTTGGGATTGGAGTTGCGTTTGTCTTCGCTCCATTCGGTTGGTTCCTCTTCCGTCTTTCCTTCCGTCAATCTCCTCCTTGTTTGCTTTCTCGGCCTGTGTTGCTTCATTCCCATTGAACCTGACATGGACTTGAGACTGACTTGCAAAAGACTCTTCCTCCCAAATACACGTCTCCCTTTCCTACGGTTTATTAATATTCGGATTTGACACACGGACAGATAACGAGTTGCTCCTGGACCAACCACACTTCAGCGTGAGATTATTTTTGAAATTCTTTTATTTATACCTTGGTCTAATCTGAAAATCTCTCAAGTTAATATAATTATAATTATGGTCCGACTAATGATTTCACGGTCGATTGGTACAACTAGGCCGAATCACATTAAATCATTAATTAATATTGCAGATATATGTATGTATGTATGTATGTATGTATGTATGTATGTATGTATGTATGTATGTATGATTAAATTTAATTTACTTGATTATCTGGCTTATTTCTTAATTTTAACCGATAATTATAATTTTACCAACGACTGACTGACTTCAAACTTAAGCATAACCATACCCACCCTTGGAAGGCATCATCAACAACCCAAGCACCAACATCTTTATTTGTTTTTATTTTCTTTATAAAAGGTAAGGAGTAAGAACCAACATTTTTATTTGTTTGGAGAAAAATAATATCGACGGCATTTTTATTAGAGACCTGGTGCGATTCCAGATCATTACGCCCCCACAAAACCGGCAAGTCAACTCCGCTAATTAACCTTCATCTTTACGAATAATAAATAATAATAATACCCTTCTTTGGTTTTTTCTTCTGCAGATTTGTTTCGGCTTTCCTTGTCAATAATGTCTTCTTTGGCAAAATCCTAATCAAGCGCCTGAATTAATATATATATATATGTTGATATTTCCAGGTTCCTGGGAAACGGCAAAGACCTGAAGTTTGACCATTTGTTGTTGGGACGCCTTTATTTACGAAAACTGTCATTTTGCTTTGTCATAAAATACTATTATGGTTATAACGGAAAGGCGTTGCGTTACGTTCCACCGTGGGAGAAGGCAGAATGTTCTCGTGGGGCTGTGAATAAAACGAGTACATGGTAAATAATTGAAAGTTTAATTTAATTAAGAAATAAGAAACGGCGGTGGTTATAGCAATATTTTTAAATTATTAATGAGAATTAGCAAAATTAATATGTTTAAAAATGTGAAATAATACTATTATTAAAAAAAAAAATAAAGCAGCAATTTTTCAGGTTGATTGACGAGTGAGAAGTGGGCCCCAACCAAAAAATACACGTGAGGTCGCCTTCTTTCGTTTTTTTTTTTTCAAAATAAACAAGTGTTTATGTAGTAGGTATAAGTTTATTCTTATCTTTTTTTATTTATTTAAAGAATAGTCAGATCTAAAGGTAAATGTGGATAATTCCATAGATAAATGAATAATTAAATAGCAATTTATATCTTTACAACCATTAAATAAATTGATCAAATAGCAAGTACACGTCTATCTCATCTGCTGAAGAAAATATGATCAAATTGGAAAGCGAACGAAAGAAAAGAAAAGAAATATACAGCAAATTTCTGAATTTAGATGATTTTTTTATAAAATAAAGAAATCACAACTCTTCCGAAGTTCAATTGACTTTTTCATAACGATGGTGTTATTATTTCAATTTGAACGCAAGATTAATATTAATTATCCTAACGAAAGGTTCAGGGTGAAATTCAACCTCGGAGGTTTTTATTTAACATGGTGTTGAGGAAAGCAGCTTAATTAAAATCATCGAATAAGAAAAAACTGCAGAGTGATGTAATACTTGTAGTCATACAATGAAAAGATGATATGATTACTTTAAAGTTAATTTTTTTCGAATTTAAGATGTGTGCTTTTAAACACCTTCACCGGAAAAGGGTGGAAAATTATTTGCCACCACCCACTGGTCGTGGTTGTCACTAAACGACAAAAATCGCAGATACCTCCACGGCCACGTAACCAGACCACTGCGGACACATGCCTGCTACGAACCACACTCCACCTTCCTTTCTCAAGAATGGACGGCCCGGATCACACCGTTTCAAGATTAACGCCGGTTAAACCCCATAACATCAACCATGGTTAAGCTGGTCTCCACCAGCCTTTCTCCTCCCCCTCCTCCTCTCTCCACCTAAAGTCTTCTCTCTTCTTCTTCTTCTTCTTCGTTTCTTCCTCTGTCGTTCCTCTTTCGTTCCTCCATCACGCCACCGTTACTCCTCCGCCAAGCGCCATGGCGTCCCGGAGTCGGAGATTTTTCTTCTACTGATGCTCGGGAGCTCCGAAAGAGAGAGCGTTTCTCTTCCAAATTTTGCTTAACCTGGGGTTTGAGCTCCGAGAAGTTGTTTTTTCTTAAAAGTATTTAACATATATATATGTTCTCTGATGCCAACGGAGATGGAAACTTCCTCCGCCATGACGGTGTCCAATTCCTGTTCGGTGGACGCTGCCAGCATTTCCTCGGCGCAGGCACAGGCACCGCCACCGCCTGTCGCCGCCAAGAAGAAGCGGAATCTTCCCGGTATGCCAGGTAAAGAGGAGAAGAATAAAGAACAAATTTTCGCGAAATCCAATTCCTGCACTCGTACTCTCGCTTACCTTTTTTAACGTCCTGAGGTGAATCAGATCCGGATGCGGAAGTGATAGCGCTGTCGCCGAGGACGCTGATGGCGACGAACAGGTTCGTCTGCGAGATCTGCAACAAGGGTTTCCAGCGGGATCAGAATCTCCAGCTCCATCGGAGAGGCCACAACCTTCCCTGGAAGCTCCGGCAGCGAACGAGCAAGGAGGTCAGGAAGCGGGTGTATGTTTGCCCCGAACTGAGCTGCGTCCACCATGACCCTTCCAGGGCGCTCGGTGACCTCACCGGTATCAAGAAACACTTTTGCCGGAAGCACGGGGAGAAGAAGTGGAAGTGTGACAAGTGTTCGAAGAAATACGCCGTTCAGTCCGATTGGAAGGCCCACTACAAGACCTGTGGGACGAGGGAGTATCGGTGTGACTGCGGCACGCTCTTCTCCAGGTGAAGTAGGAGCAGGAACCAAACATTTCCTTCCGATTCGATGTGTTGGATGGTGGAGTTTATTGTGGCTTCCTATGGTACGCAGGAGAGATAGTTTCATTACGCACCGAGCTTTCTGCGACGCGTTGGCGGAAGAGAACGCGAAAGTGGCGGTGCAGACGAATGGCGTTGGGACGAATTCTGGGAGCACGGATGATGACCCCAAGCCAGAGATGGTGGCGGTGCCGGAGGAGGAACAGCAGCGTCCGAATGGTGTTGCCGCTTCTACCACGGGCGACGTTCCCGCGTTGCAGGCACCGGCGGTTCAGCAGCAGCAGCAACCTCAAGGTCGGTTTCTTTACTTGAAACCTTTTTGTGTTGAATCGAGATGAGTAGAATAATTTGATTTTTGAGTTTTTTGTCTTGGTTTGTGGAAGAAAAGTGGTTCTATTCTATTTTTTTGTCGCAATTGGTCTCTAGATTATTAAATAATGGAAGGTTTGGAGCTTTACTCGATGTGGGTGGGCATTTGGGTCTGTATTTGTTCTATAGTTCTTCTCGACTGAGGTCCAAGGAGAGGAAAAGTAGAGGGGTGGAGTTCCGAGAAGTCGAGTAGTAGTTTATTTTCTTCCATTTCCAGGACATTGATTCTTAAACAAACGATTGATTTCTGGATTCGAGATGCAATCCTAAAGTGAGATACCAGAACTCGGTTCTTTAATCAAATCCCAATAACCAGTACTCTTGACAACTCAAAAAAAGAAAAATTTGCCCATCATTTCTAACTTTCCCTCCCCTTTGCAAAGGCAAAAGTTCGAACACTTTCTTCAAATTAGCTCGATCACTGATCTTTTTCTCAACTGCAGAGGTGGAGAGCAGAACGACAGCCACGACCATGACCACCACGCCTCCAGTCCTGCACCAGCTTCCACCACCACCACCGGTGCCCAGTTCCAACGGTACCACCACCAGCAGTACCAGCACCAGTCCGACGGCCAGCGCCCCGGGGACGAGCCTCTTCGCCAACTTATTCTCTTCCGCAGCACCCACTCAGACCACCTCCTCGTTCACCAACCTTGTTGGGTCCGTCGCAAGCTCCGAACTCCGTGGGGGATACAACACAGCAACACGGCCGCCATTGGAACCCACTTCACTTTGTTTATCCTCCAGCGCAGCCACTGGCCTCTTCTCCGCCGCCCAGCGATCGTACTCCCCAGCACCACCCTCGCCCCATATGTCTGCCACCGCACTGCTCCAGAAGGCTGCTCAAATGGGCGCCGCCGCTACCAAATCCTCCTCTTTACTCCGCAGCTTCGGTCTCGCCACTTCGTCGGCTACCCCGCCTCTCATCCACCAACCTCAACATCACCACCAAGACAACGGCAGCCTGCAGGACAACTACCAGTGGAGGAATCGCCACAACCAGTACGATCACTCCGGTCCACAAGATCTCTCCGCCGGATTGGGTCTTGGCCTCCCTTATGAAAGTGGAGGCGGCGGCGGCGGCGACGGCAATGGGTTGTTACCGGAGTTGTCTTCCCTCTGTGGTGGGAAGCCGGCGACGCTCGATTTCCTCGGCCTAGGAATGGGCCCTGCGGGTTCAGGTGGTGGTCTTTCGGCACTTATGACATCCATCGGCGGCGGTGGTCTTGAGATGGGAGGTGGTGGAAGCTCCATCGGGAAATCTTCATGGGATCCAAATGCATTGGATGAAAACCAAGGCAGCAGCCCTCCCCTACTGTAGCAACACTACACTTCTTGTGCACCACCACCACGCTTTCCTCGTTTTTTTAATGTGAGTACATGGCAGCGGGAGAGTAATCACTTATCGGTCATCAATCATATCACATCGTCTACTTTATTTCTTTATTCATCTTCTCCTTTGTTTTTTTTTGTTTCCATGTGACGATGAAAATGAAATAATTCAAGGAGCTGGAATCGATTGCTTCGTCTCGTGGATTTTTGTGAAGTCCGGTGGTGTGGTCGTGCTTTGCCACGACTTTGCTGTTGTCCGTCAGTCCATTCACACTACGATCGCGTGTAACGTGACGATGGGTTGAAGCTGGAGTTTGACCGCACGTCTTTCGAGGCCTTTGATATTTGCCCACTACTATGTAATATTAATCGTAATGTTTATTAAGAATTAAATTCTGATAAACTTAAATATTGTTATTACTATAAAAAATATATCAAGATAATATATATATATAAGAAACGTTAAATTATAAAAAATACTTGAATTCGATCGATACCTTTGAAAAAAACTACTTTTTTCGACGAGTGATAAACATCATCGTCTACTGTTGATTAGACAGGTGGTGGTGTGCAGCAGCATCCTTCCACGCATGTGCGACGCCGTGGTTGGTAGTGCAAGGGCCAAAACAACTACTGCTTTTTTCGAAATTGCATTTTTTTTATCGAGAGGGAAGAAAAGATAAATATTTTTGATGTATTAGATTTTCTGAAAATTCAGAAGTTCATAGAAATACTGCAAAAAAGCGTTCATACTCGAATTATCGCTTCATATGAGACCACCGTGCAAATCATGAATTCTTACATTCAAAATCGATGACCCAAATAGCAGACTTCGACGGCAAAAGGTGTAAAACCGTTTATCTTTCCCAAACGTAAAAATTATGTTGCACTTAACTTTTGTAAAGTGGGCCGGTTAAAAAGTCTTATATTTCATTCTTAATCGTAAATTCGAAAAGAAAAGGTAAGATTTTAGCTCGCAAGCTACTTTACAGAAGAAAAAAAAAACTTATCAGGCTCACCCCATTTTGGTTTTGTTAAGCTTGTTTCTTCTTCTTCTCTCTTTTGGTGCGAGCGAAGAGTCGTATTCTGTCCAAGTGTTTGGAGTTTTCCACTTTTCTACTTGTATTAATGTGTTGTCGCGTAGCGTAGGTTGGAATATACGGCAAAATCCTTGGCGCGGCACGTGTGCGTGGTGTCGTCTCCGTACGTGTTCTGGCTGCACTTCTCGGACCTTCTCGTCGCATTCGGATCTCTCCGTCGTCTCCTGCATCCGCTCACACGGCGTGAAAATTACGTATTTCGAGGACCATGTGATTTTGGTGAGAAGTGGTCAATGAATATTAATAAATAACGTAGTTAATCTTTTCTGTTTCAATATTAAAAATTAAACATGCACATCATGGATGGGTGGTTTGTCTACCTGATACCGACTGAGGACACAGCTGGTCAATAAATTACAAATCAGATAACATATTATATTAATATTGCAAAAATGATAATTTTACTACTTGAATTATAAAATTAAATGATATGCTTTTTTAAAAAAAAAGTTTTTACCAATCTTATCCCACGTCATCTGGACAAATAGACAGTGTTCATGAATATATCTCTAAGGTTTTTGTGATATTATAGAGAATACTCCCGTCACATATGTGGCACTAATTAAAAAGATAGTAGCTTTCCTCGTGTCGAGATTATTTTTTCTTATAAATACACATAGAGATGAAGGGAATCGTAGTTTTTATTACTAGATGATTATAAATAAAACATATTTAAAGCATAGACTAGATAATTAGTTTAAGGTAATAAATTAATTACATTAATTTTCAAATGAAAAATGAACGTTACTTAGATTGAGTTGAAATTTTAATAGATATCAAATTAAAGCATGGGGCACTTAATTGTATAAATAAAATTTATTTTTAAGAAGAAAATAATGTAAAAAATGTGATATTTTAATGAGTTAAAGGTAATAATGCTGATATTTTTTCAAGATTTAAATTTTGATAAAGATAAAAATTATGGTTATCAAAAATAATTTAAAAAGACCGAAGGAAATCCCTGACCACGCTTGACAACTTAATGGACTGCGTTTGCCAACAGCAGTTGGAACTTCATGACTCAAATTAATATAAAAATTTAATATATATTCGATTATATATCATGACTTAAGAAATTATATCATCATTTTTAATTTTTAAAAATTAAACTTTAGTAAATATAATGGGAAAACATTATAAAAATAAAAATAATAATAACAATGAAAACCGCCCACACTCCTCTCTCGCTCCAGAATACGCAATGGCGCTCGTCCTCCTGGTCCTCTGCTTCTCACCTCTCCTGTACTACCTCCTCTCCTTCCTCCGCTCTCACCTCTACGTCCCATGGAAAACCCAAGTCCACTTCCGCCGCCAGAACGTCCACGGCCCTTCTCGCATCCCTTTCTTCGGGAACGCCGGTGAGATCCGGAGCCTAATATTCGAAGCCCAGTCCCAGCCCCTCACGCTCTACGACCATGCCATCGTCCGCCGCGTCCTCCCTCATTACCATCGTTGGTCAGGCCTCTTCGGGAAGACCTTCCTCTTCTGGTTCGGCTCCAGGCCTCGCCTCGCCGTCGGTGACCCTGAGTTGGCCCGGGACGTGGTCCTCGATTCCGGCGACAAGGTCGAGAAGATCGGTTTCAATCCTCTGTCGAAGCAGCTGTTTGGGGAAGGTCTGGTTGGTCTCAAGGGGAGGAAATGGTCTCTCCATCGCCGCATCATCGCTCTCGCCTTCCGCATGGAGCGCGTGAAGGTTTGTGCTGCCCTTTTTTGATGGGCGTCTTCCGAGATTTGGATCCTTGAGCTGTTTTGAATTGGGCTGCAGAGCTGGGTGCCGGAGATCGCTGCTGCCACCGAGAACATGCTGGAGAAATGGGAAAGAAAGGGTGGTGATCGGAGCGAGTTTGAGGTTGAGGTCAACAGAGATCTTCATGCTTTGACCGCTGACGTGATCTCTCGTGTGGCGTTTGGGAGTAGCTACGAAGAAGGTAGGAGGATCTTCGAGTTGCAGGAAGAACAGATGCACCTCGTTTCTCTGGCCCTACGAAGCGTCTATATCCCGGGCTTCAGGTGAGGGAAGGCCTCAATGATTAGGTGAAGAATCATCGATAAATTTCACAAGATTTTGTTCCCAAAATGAATTAGGGAAAAAACCGCAAGATTCTTTGATCTAAATGTGGTGCAGGTTCATTCCAACAAAGAGGAATAGGAGGAGAAAGAAGTTGTATAGGGAGATCACGGATTCATTGAGGAAGTTGATTCAACTTAAGAGCGACACTATTGGGAATAATTCTACGAATTTGCTGGGCTTGATGCTGTCATCCAACACAAGTGAACGAGAAGGAGAAAGAATTGGGATAGAAGACATCATTGAAGAATTCAAGACGTTCTACTTTGCTGGAAAGGAGACGACGGCCAATTTGTTAACATGGGCAATGATGCTTCTTGCTCTTCACCAAGACTGGCAGGACAAGGCCAGAGAAGAAGTCATCAACGGTACTTCCATTATTGAAGATAACAGCAACCTGAATATTGTGACAATGGTTTTGAACGAGACACTCCGGCTCTACCCTCCAGCAGCAGCTATAACGAAGCTGACATCGAAGAGCACAAAATTGGGGGATCTCGAGATCCCTGCTCGAACACAAATATATATTCCTTCAGCTGCCCTGAACCATGACAAACAAGTGTGGGGTTCAGATGCTGACCAATTCAATCCAATTAGGTTTGCTAATGGGAAGAAGAAGCCAGCCGGTTTGTTCTTTCCATTTGGGTTTGGCCCGTCGGTTTGTGTGGGGAAGAATTTGGCAATTGTGGAGGCCAAGGTTGCCCTGGCAATGATATTGAGAAGGTTCAAGTTCTGTGTCTCTTCCACTTATGTTCATGCTCCCATGTTGGTACTGACCTTGCAGCCTCAGTATGGAATGCAGATTTTGCTGCAAAAGATTTGATTCCATTTGAGTTGGGCCAGATATTAAATGGTGTAAGTATGGAAGACTTGGCCAGTGGAGGCCATGGTTTCCTTGGTTTGCCGGCATGATACTAAAAGGAGCTTCAAGTTATCTGTATCTTATAATTTTGGGGTTTCCATGGTACTAAATCGCTAATGCTATTGCAGCCTCAGTTTGGTATGCATATGTTGCTGCAGAAGATTTCAGTTCCCACTTGACATGGGCATATGGACCCCCTCAATAACAAGTAGATATGTCTTGTTTCTATATGACCATTAATTATCAGACCCAACTTTGCCTACTTTTGCAATATATTATGCATATTAAGTACTTTTTTGTGCAAGTTTTGGTTTTTGAATTCGTTTCATTTTTTTCGTAAGTATGTATGCTTGCAAATCACTGATGATAAGTATTAAACTAAAAACAACAATGAGTTATAATCTCATTGTATGAGGTCAGCCATGTAAATCTTTTTCTTCTATGTATTTTTATTTATGATCAAATAGTTGTTCAAATTAAATAAGTTTAAATCTTTTCTCACAATTTTTTAAAGTAGTTTTAGGTTTTTCTTAGTTTTTTTTTGTACTAATTAATTTTTAATTAATGCATTTTAATCAAACCACTTAAGTCAATTTTCTCTTTTCTAATTTTCAATTGGTGCAATTCTTATTTTATTTTTAATAAAATCATTTTTTTAACCTATCCCTATAGGATTATCATTCATCTAAGTATATGCATATTAGTAATATTAACTTTTTATATGTATTCATGCTTTATAATTCAATGTTTTGTGTCATAAAGTATAGTCAGGCGATTTGTAGTTTTATAGGATTCTCCTTTTGATTTTAAAGATATCTTCCTACCACATAACACTTTAAAAGTATTTTTTCACTTCAATTATCCTACTTTAATCTTATAAATAACATCTTGTATAATTTGACCAATACCATCTATTATAGCTCTAAGTATTTAAAAGTATTACTTTTATGAATCTTATGGTCATTTAAGTATATATTGTTATTATCACTCTTATATTTGTTAAACCTACATTCCAAGAAAGTTACATACTATTTGTGAAGCATACGTACTATTTATATTAACTATTCATTTCCTATTGCTAGCTTAATCATTATAATTCTTTCTTCTATCTTTATTACATCAACGTTATGTTTTAAACTTTTATCAACTATCATTTTAATTTCATTCCTACGCCTGGCTTTTCCAATGTATGACAATTTAAATCACTGTCTTTAATTAACCTAAATTTTTTTTTCCCATCTATTTAATTTCCTGCAAGCACGGTATGCTAACTGTTCTTGCTATCATTATATCCACTAATTTAATACTCTTAGTTACCATGGTTTTTATACTCAAGTTTTCGGCCTAATTTTGATGTTTTAGATTAACTTTTTTACCTACTGTGATGGACTAGGGAGTGAACTTCCACCTTCCAAGTTAATTATTCGAGGAAACTGAACATAGAAAATAACAAGCAATTGGATGCATGGCTTGGATATTAATTCAGATTACTTTAACAAGAAATAGAGTTCATTTTTTACTGTAGATGTTACATGCTGTTTTGTGATGGTAAACTTATGATTCACATGAGAAATAATGATATGATCAGAGGTAACAAAGTAAGATGCTTTTGATCTCTCTCCTCTTCCCGTATATATTTTCAAATCTTTAGTTCTATTTTTCACGTAAGAGTCTTTACACGTCAGCATCAATGTAAAATAAAAACAGCAGCATACAATAAACCCGATTATCATCATCTTGACAGCGTCATTAAATAGCCTAACTCAAGCAGTTGAGTTTATCGCACTGGATATGCTTCTCTGGATTCAGATCCTAACGTTAAGAATGATACAATGTAAAATGGTCCACCCAGAAATAAAATAACACCAACGTTTCCAAAAATTTCGATAAAAACCTGACACCAGCCTTAAATGAAAAATTTCATCGACACACTCTTAAGTAAGTAAGCGGGTGTTGGACGCATAATTGCCCGATTAATGGTTGAAAGGAAAGCAGAAACGAGGGCGATCGTGATCCCCATCACCATTGGTTAATCATGCAAGCAGCATGAAATCTTCGTAATTGAAGAGTGCATGAAAAGATGTGGGTGAAGAAATAAGAAACGAGGAGAATGGTAGAAGATCAGAAGAAAAACTCCTTACATCATTAGGGTGATGCAGGACCACGATTGAAAGAAAATTTGATTAGTCACAATCGTGTGGATGGTCATGCGTGTACAAGATTCCAAGGTACGGTAATATAATCGTACGAAAGCATGGTCAAATGATTAACACGGTGAATTAAATTTGATTGCCTATATTTTACGGCATATCTTTTTAAATTGTAGGTGTTCCATCTACAATATGAAACAGTTATGATTCAATAAATTTGAAATAGATGTTTATCAGTAAAATTTTAAGAAGTTATTCGTGTATTGAAAAATGACAGAAAGAAAATGATAAGATATCATAAAAAATGATGAAAAGAGAAAATAATAGAAAAAAAAAGATAAAAATTGATGAAAAATTATAAAAAATTAAGGTATTTATACATAGAATAGAAAATGATAAAATTTAAAAAAAAAGAAAAATCATAAAATTTAAAATATATATATTTATTTATAAAATAAAAATATTAAAATTAATAAATTAAATATTTTTTATATTTATATATAAAAATAAAAAATAACAAAATTTATTATAAATAATATAAGATAAAATCATTTATAATAATTATTACAACATAAAATATATTTCATATATCTTTATTATTCTACATATCTCTTGTAATATCAATTTTTATCTATTAAAGATATAAATAATTTTTATATTAAAATTGTATATTCTTAATATATTCTATGATAATTCATATTTTCTTTTCCTTTATTTTTCATTAATTTTAAATATCAAAATGTCTAAAAATAAAAGAAAATAACAAAAAATTATTTAATATACAGATACCTAAAAAATAATAAAAAATTAAATCATTTTCTTTTCAATATTTTTTATCATTTTTTAATTACACAGACACTCTTTAAAATTACAGTGGTACGATATCGCCACGTGGACAAAATACTAAATTTAACGAAAATTTGCTGTAAGGACAAGCTCATTTCCCTCCACGCCGAATGGGGTGGCGGCGTGGCGCCTTCCTCATCCGGATTAGGGTATTGACTTTTGAAAGGGGAACCGAAGACGACGCAGAAGACTCAAATTTTCGGACCGCACCGCCATTTCCCGTACACATTCTCGTCTCTCTATCTACTCGTTCCGGTGGTCCAGAGCTTCGCTAGCTGGTATTGGTTTCTGCTCCGGTGAGCTTCGGGTTCCACGGGTCTGCATTTTCAGCACCGTGGTTTGTCCGTGACTGTTGACATCGCCGGAGTTCTTTTGCTTTTTTGTTCACTACTACCTGTCTTTTAGAGATTTTCCAGGGTTTTATGTTGATTCGCATGTTTCATTCATTCATTCTTCCTTCTTTGTTTGTGAATTCGCGGTCATTTATCTTTGTTTTCACAAGCACGAATGATGAATTTTCGGTGGTTATGTTACACTCCATGTAGATTTCCTGGTGACATTTTCATTGTTGCAGGTGACGAAGCTTCATCGGCTGCAGGAAAGTTGCCTGCAGCGAATTCCTCGCAAGTTGATAAGCTTAGAATTATGAGATTTTCTATTTTAGGATGTGTTAGGGACTGGTTCGGTGCTGCAACGTCCCTGTTGCTAGGGTGAGATGCCACCGTGGCATCTTTCGAGGCAGAAGGAGCTGCAAAGCACGGTAGGTGAAGCTCTAATTCGTGGAGCTAGGAACGTGGTCACTGGAATATCAGAAAACTCTTTTCCGCAATTCTCATCTATACCTAGGAGCAATATCAGCTGTTCTCGCCACTATCTAGAAACCTCTGCTAGTATTTCAAGAGAAACAATCGACCAAAGGAAGTCTTTATCTTTTCTTGGAAGATTCACTCGAATTGTTCTTTTTTCGCCTGCATCATCCATTTCTTGTCAGTTCTATCATTATCATAGCAAGAATTCACGTCTGGAAATGAACCGGATATCTTTCCATAACACATCTCAGGAGAAACTAATGGCAACTTCTAGTTATTTATCCCAAATTGCCATTAGACAGGTCAGATGCCCTACACTGAACGAGCTCCAGCTGCACAAGTTTCCAGTGCCTGCTTATGTGACTGTCAAGACAAAATTCCCCAACTGTCACTGGAGAGTGAATGGAAGCTTGAAAGATAGGCATTCATATGGAAACAACATGCTTTACAGATTTTTCTGGTCTAATACGATTGGCATGGGTTCCCATTCAAATCCCTCCTTGGAGATGGGTATCGAGAATTGCCACTCATCTGCATCTTCATGTTCTTCTGGTGCATCTTCTGATGGCCCCATTGATGGTTCTGATACTCAGGAACAGCCCGATAGCTCCACTATTCCTTCTGACTGGTGTGTTGCTTGGATTGCAATTTTTTTCCTCTTTTTTTATGCTAGTTATATTCCTAGGATTTTTATACTAGTCTATTATTTTCATGATTCAAACTTTGACCCATGATTTAGAACATAGGAAGTTTGTTTATCCAAGTACAATATGCCCACTGTTTCTATACATGACAACCGATGCTACTTAAAACAATGCAAGTACAAAAATCTCTCTTTTGTGTGTGAACTCAGTTGTAATCACTATAAAAATGTATTTCTTATGTCTCAACAAATTTACATGGATTAACTGAAGAATTTTACTTGTTTTGAAATATTGTTTAAAAAATGAAAGAATGACTGTTTGAACATTATCTAATGTTTTTAGCCCAGATCAGCTGCAATCACTATAAAAATGTATTTCTTATGGCTTAACATATTTACATGGATTAACTAAAGAATTTTAGTTGTTTTGAAATATTGTTTAAAAAATGAAAAAACGACTGAACACTGCCTAATGTTTTAGCTCAGACCATTCAGTTTTTTAAAAAGGGTTTGAAAAATGACTGTATTTTTATTTTAAAATGCATTTTCTCGCTTCTTGATGAAAAACAGACTTTTCCAATTTCTGGCAGCTTAAATGGGCTTATTTATTTATTTTTTGGATTTTTCTTTTTGAGGTGTTGTCAATGACACGATTTTACAACTCTAGTACTTTGTTGTTTAAAACTTTCAGTGTTTCTTATATAGTTATTTTTAAGGATTTGTTAGTAACTAATGATTTCTCATCTTCAAAGTATATTTTCGAATTGTATTATATTTAATTTGTCTAATTTTTATCCCTATGAATTTGATTGTGGTATGTATATTTATATTTTTTTAACGTTAGGATGCTATTTAGTTGTTGCTTGAGTTAAAAAATGAATAGGTAATTATTATTATTATTTTGGAAGTTTATGGTGTCCTTGAGGGTACATATAATTTTATTAGGTAACAGAATCCTTAAATCTCGACCATTCATTTAATACTTGGATGATAAAGTTAAATCTTAAAACCATCTCTTGGATGATAGAAGAAAATGACTCTTGTGGTTGATCCCATATAGTCATGGTATGGGTGGTGTTGGTATGAGTCATGATAATTTAATTTTATGTCATGGTCACTTGTCGTTCATGTCAACATGACTCTCTTTTTGTTGTCCTTATGCAAGTTGTCAAGTTTACAAAATGATTTACAAGAATCATTTAAATTATGTGTCATTATATCTTACTTGGCATGAAAACTTTCACTAGCAGATCAAAGAGAGATACTTCTTTTATTTTCCCTTGCATGTATAAACATTAAACTCTATGAATTTTGAAGTGCATGAAATTGACTCATTTTTGCAGAATCAACTTTAGAATGCCGTTACCCTTCAAAGAAAACCTTAGAATCCTGTTGTAAACTCGAAAGTAATCTTTTCTAATTTTCTGCTCTATCATCTTTAAGGAATTTGCCAGGAGAGAGAAAATTAAAGCTACTATCCGGATCATGTTACTTGCCACATCCAGACAAAGAGGAAACCGGTGGTGAAGATGCCCACTTCATTTGTGTTGATGAGCAAGCCATAGGTGTTGCTGATGGAGTTGGTGGTTGGGCAGACCTAGGTGTTGATGCTGGACAATATGCCCGAGAACTTATGTTTCATTCGGTAGCTGCAATTGAGCAAGAGCCAAAGGGATCTATAGACCCATCTAGGGTCTTAGAGAAAGCTTACTTATGCACCAAAGTAAGGGGGTCTTCAACTGCCTGTATAATTGCTCTCACCGACCAGGTATGTACTAGGTTTTACTTGTTATGTTTTATTATCATTGTTTTAAAAATTGAAAACAACCAGCTTATCCCACAAAAATAGTGCACAATTTGTTGGCCATTATGATCAATTTAATTGTGTTTTCTTACTAACTTGGCTTTTTTGCGGTAAGATAGTTTGCATTTAGTATCTGTTGAGCAATACTGTCATCGTATTAGTAGTTAATGTGTTTAATCAACACCTATGGGGTAATTGTTTGATTTAACAGATTGTGTTCAGCCTCATTTCACTTGCATACAACTTGATATTTTCTGCTCTTTTTACTCTGGTTTTGTAACTGCTATTTCTTAATTCTGATGTTTTCTCATTGTTTCTTTTGTCTGCATGTGACGGACAAGGCAGGAAAAAGAGGAGAAACTATATAAGGTAGTTCTATTCTAATTCTTTTACCTTTTGATAAAACAAGGGGTGAGAAGTAATATGGAAGTCTTGCTTTGCTTCCAACAGGAAGTAAAGCTTTTGTCCTAGCTTATCAATTGGACAAAGTTAAAATGTGCTATGGATTTTTCTGTTTCAAGTCTTCAATCTTTTCACCAGTATACTGTTGGATCATGGTAGCACAGAACTAGTATTACCTACTTTTCCTAAGTTTGTTTATTTCCTTTTGGTGCAGGGAATTCATGCCGTGAACTTAGGAGATAGTGGCTTTGCAGTTATCAGAGATGGTTGCACTGTATTCAGATCACCGGTCCAGCAACATGATTTCAATTTTACCTATCAGCTTGAATGTGGTCAGTGTAGCGATCTTCCTAGCTCTGCACAGGTTTGTTGCTAACTTGCTTCTTTTTTTTTCTTCCATTGAGAAGATTTTGTTCACCGAGCTGGCACAACTTCAAAGTCATCTAGAATGGTATCTACCTTTGTTTTATTTCATCACCAAGTGAACAAGTTCAATCTATCGAAAAAAACATTTATTTTATGCTCGAAGGATTTTTTTTGATCCTCTTGGATCAGCAGAAATCCATTGACCACATGCTGCAGTATGAAATGAAGATTAATGTCTGTTAGTTTCTGATAGATAGAGTAAACCACCCTTCTTATGGCCTCTGGCGTGGATGGTATAAACACGCTCCCTAGTGTAACAATGCTCGAAGGATTTTATTTGTTAGTCCTATCTGTGTCAGGACGTTGATTATGTGGATATCTTACAGGTTTTTGCCTTTCCTGTGGCCTCTGGTGATGTTATAGTTGCTGGTACAGATGGGCTCTTTGACAATCTCTACAACAATGAGATCGCTAAAGTTGTGGTTCAGGCAGTTAGGGCTAGCTTGGGTCCTCAAGTGACTGCACAGAAGATTGCTGCGCTTGCCCGCCAACGGGCCCTAGACAATATCAGACAAACACCTTTCTCAACAGCAGCACAAGATGCTGGATACCGATACTATGGTGGCAAACTTGATGACATTACGGTCGTGGTATCTTACATTACAGTCTCAGATGATTAGGTAGAGGAAGTACTTGCATTTACTCTACAGTTTCTTTTTCGATCGTACCTGCAGTAGAATGCTATTTCTAGTATGATACCAAAATAAACAAGGCAGATACTGAGGTAGTTACCCTGTTAACGATCCATTTTGGTATTCAACTAATGGTTTTTCGTCATTCTTTTCTTTTTCTGACGTGGAACGAAATGCCTGTGGGTTATCCTTTTCTATTTCTCGACAAATGTGCGTCCGTTGGTTTTGCGTTAACGGTGAAACTTCCTGTAGTTCCGCTTCCATGTTCCATGAAATTCGTTTACGATCGTAATGGTTTTGTTGTCTTGAAAATATGATGACGTTCTCAAGGATAGTTCTCTCTCGAGTCTCGATTAAGATTCAACTTCTCCCCAGGTTTTTACCATAGAATTGCATACAAGGACGAGGTCAATGCTTTAGCCATAATGTTTTCTTTAAGGGTTAAATGGGACCGACCCTAATAATCGGCTACAATTACATTAGTCGACCAGCAGATCATATTCTCTTGGGGATTTCTTGATTGGACGAAGGGGACAGGCGTTTAATCCCTTGTAGTCATCGGAGCAGTGGTAGGCACCTCTGAGTGGTTCTCGTTGCAATAGCTTAATTAGTTAAGGGATCATGGCATTTGTAATCTTTCTCAATATTTGATTACTGTTAATTGTATAGATTTATTTCCCATCGTGGCATTTCTCGATAGGTCTTGCTTATTGATAGCGGTGCTTCTTTTCGCCCGAAAGAAACATGAGTGATTTGAAGAAGTTGGAAAGTCCACTTCGACGTACGTGTTGATAAATGTGGATCATTAAAAAAGGTACGCTCTAGATCTCCCCAAGGGTGTCTAATCATCCTCTAAGCTTAATTATGAGACGTAAAAAGGCATTTTTGCGAACCCATAAGGCTCGGGTTTGTTGTTGCGTAATCCAGGGCTTAAGACCCACGTTCAAAAAGGAAAACGTTCTATCTGTATTGACTTTTGTCACCGGCGGATTTCTTTGTTGGTGGCTTGTGAATTATTAAAGCGGCGCCGACCCAAGGGCCATGTGAGCCGTCGGCCACTCTTTTTCCTTTTGCCAGCCACGACCTCGTGTGCATGGCAGGCCCGGTTTTCATGCAATCGTGCATCTCCGTGCGCCTCATTTCTACGATAAAAGACTTGGTAATCCACCTCGTCTTAAGATTTTTCTGTGCTTTTTTGAACTTTAGGTCATTTTCCAAGAGACCTATAGACATGTTTCGATCTAGAGATGTTTTCAAAACTAGCAGAAGTGTTATTCTTCCCTTCACATTCCGTCAGTTGGTTTTGGTTGGCTGTCGTTTAATTGGAAATAGCTCATCTGCATGGCAAAATAGACTTGTGCGAATTCAACAATTTTGTCTTGGTTGGTATATAATATTTCACGGATCTCATGTTCCTGAAAAGCATTCGATCGGAACCTCCAAAACATCCCCAAATCTCAGCCACACAGCTCCGGCGATCATCACATCGCCAATGGTTACTTTGCTTTTCCTCCTACGTACAGGATACTTGCCCACATGCTACCGATTGAAACTTACATAGGTCTCAATGCAAGACATGAATCACGCCACATGAATGGTATCAGAGCATGCAGTAAGGTCATGAAACACACGCGCACACACACACACACACATATATATATATATATGAATGGACTTGAATGATTGTCACCCATTTATATAAATAGTAATCATGCAATGAAAAACCTGAAAGGGTGTAAGACGAATGATCCCAGCATTTATGGTGGGGATTATTGGATTCTTTTGGTCTGACATGTCAGGCCCTAGATTTATGTCATCTTGTCCTTATATCGTGTGGTATACTTTGGTACGTAATCCTTCCCATGCCTTTACAATGTACCTGATCATTAATTACCATTCTATCCCGTGATCAGATCAGATGCATGTCAGGCTCTATTTATTTTCCAATCTGGAAAAAACACACCGGTGACTAGTGGTCGACATGTTTTGTTTATCACAACCCTAAAAATACTGTCGACTGCAGCGACCGTTGCTTTGTAAAGAAAAATAAAAGCTTGATCGGCCAAGCAGAAAGGGGGACTCGATCATGATTCATGCAAAAAGAAGGTGAAGCTTTGCCAGACACGTTCGATCGCTATTTCAGATGAGAAGAATAACATGTGACGCCTTGACAACATCAACAAAAATATGCAGATCATGATAGAAGGCCAGTGGGGACGAGGAGGAAGAAAGGAGGGAAAGGAGGCTTGTGGTTGACAAAAGCTTGGGATTCTGAACTCCATTACCCACCATGGGAAGCTACCCATGATCGCCCACTTAGGAAAAGCCACCACTGGCATTTGTGGTGGCCGTGGTGCCATGGGGAAAGGGTGCAGCCATCCATGCTGTTGGTATACCCAAAGGAAGCTACCTTTGTGGGGCTGCCCATAATTCATCACCATATTCTTAGGATATGTTTTATGGTCCTTTTCGGCTTGCCCTGCCCTCTTGAATGACTCCAGTGACAATGGTTGCTGTCTTGAGCTTTGATTATTTTCCCCCGGAACGAGAAATTAAAGATCAGTTGGTGGTTTGCATGTTTCCTGCTTTCCATTTCATGGTAACCACAAGGACTTCGTTGTACAGGTTGCAGTGCAACAATTGCTTCTCCTTCATCTATACATAAACCATCATCCATTGAGATTTATCTAACTGATGATTTGGCATATGCAGCAGTTCCCATTCGGAAGTATGCGGAATTGGTTAACGAATCGATTTCCACGATTCTAAACAAATGATCCATAAAATAACGTTCGAAATCGATCGGGTCGACAACGTAGAATCCAATATTACTAAAATCGATTCCATACACATTTTTATCATTCATCTGCTTAGTTAATGCCCACTTTCACGGGCGGGAGGATTTTACGTGAATGAATACTACCATGGTACCTTTTTTGTCGTGTGGTTTGCGGTGATAGTAATAAAATTAAATTGTTCCCAAGATATTCGAGTTTGGGTGACGAGACTTTTGATCAGCCTTCCTTTTCCTTCTCAAGGAATCTCATGTCACCCAAAAGATTCAAGCTGAAGCTTCTGCTGTTGCAAGATCACAGGATCCAACTTTCTAGAAAAAGAAAAATTTGAAAACATTTTAAATAAATTATCTTATTGTGTGATCGCCAACGAGAATTAGATGTATGTGCTCCACAACCTGAGTGTGTCGGTGAATGGCTCCTCAATAATTAGCAGAATACAGGCAAAAAATAAACATCCGCATGAAATACTGCAATAAGCATGTTACTGGCCTCAAAAGGAGGTCGGCAGCCAGGTGTTTCAATTTTAAAAAGTCTAATCATCTAATGGTATAACCTATATAATTATTTATAAAGAAATTAATACGATTTTGAAAAATTATCTTAATTAGAAGAAATTACAACCTAGGAATTGAAAGAAATCAAACTGGTTAGTTAAGAGTACAAATCGTCGTGGAAAAGAAGAACGGACAGTGGAATGAAGAGGGGGGGGGGGGGGGGGGGAATACCCACATGATGATGACGGATGATCCAGAGCAGTCGTCGTCTGGTCCAGTCCCAGACAGCCCGAACATCCCAGAAAGCGACGGAGCCTTCAAATTCAAGCTTCCTCCGCCTCTCACTTTCCATGCCGACGCCGGTGGACGATGGAAAACTGAACACAACGCCCAAAAGCTTCTCATTGACTCATGTCCTACCTTAAATCCACCTCATCTTCCACGTCCAAACCCTTCTTAGCTCCTCCTCTACTACCTCCAAGAACAGCTCCGCCCTCACCGGAGGAAGAACGGATCAAGTGGTACCAGAGCAAGGTGGCCGAGCAGGAGATCGACAAGTGATCGAAGCACTTGGGTGAGAATTGATTAATTGTGCGGTAGTAGGTGTGGGTGGTCTGTTCGATCCTCTCATGAAGCCATCACATATCAGTGGTACTACCACCACCCACATCCCAATCCCAAAGCTCACCTTCTCCTCCGCATCCACCACCTCCACCACCAACACCCCAAATTCTGCGTCTTCCAGCTTCTCCCATCATTCCTACGAACCAACTTCGGTTCTCGATCCGAACCTTAACTCAAGTCCGTCTTCCTCGGCTCGGGCCGCCTCCGACCACCTCCTGGATAACCCCACTCTACCCATATCCGACCCTTTTGACGAGTGGGATCCCCTCACCTTCCTCCTCGATTCCTCTGACAACCCCAGCACAACCGCCACCACTACCAGTAGCACAGCACCGGTTCTTCCACCACCTTCTCTGTCCGAAGGCCAAAACACCACCGCTCTCGACCTGGACTCCATCTTTCCTCCGTTTCCACCAACTCCTGCCGTTTTCGAGCAGATCCATTTAGACCAACTCATCCGCGCTGTCCAGGCTGTGGAATCCAACGACAGGCACCTCGCCTGCACGATACTGGCACGGCTCAATCACCATCTCGTCTGTTCCTCCGGCGGGCCGCCGCTCCAACGCGCCGCTTGCTACTTCAAGGACGCTCTCCAGTCTGTCCTCTTCCTCCTGGACGACGATCCTTTGTTGCTCCCCATCTCCTCCCTTGATCTCGTGAGGAAGATCTCTGCTTTCAAGGCGTTCTCCGACCTCTCCCCGGTGCCCCAGTTCACGTCGTTCACCGCCAACCAGACCATCCTCGACGCCGTCCTTGGTGACTTCTCGAGGCCAATTCACGTCATAGATTTCGAGATCGGTCTCGGGGGGCAGTGGTCGTCCTTTTTGCATGAAGTAGCCGCAAGGTGTAGAACCCACCGAAGCATCGTGCCACCTTCCGTTCAGATAACCGCCGTTGTCGCCGAGGAGACACTTGAAACCGGGCTCATGGCCGAGAACCTCCGGGACTTTGCAGCCAACCTTGGAATCCGTTTCGACGTCGATTTCGTATGTGTCAGAAGGATGGGGCCCGTGGCACTTGGGAACGTCCGGCTTGCCGCCGGCGAGAACGTCGCCGTCACATTTACGCCGACGGTAGTCCGGATGCTCGGAGGAGGAGGTTGCGAGACGGTGCTGGGATTCCTCCGGTTCGTTCGCAGGATGGCACCGAAGGTGGTGGTTTTCATCGACGGCGAGTCGTGTTGTTCCGACTTTGGGCCGGACCGCTCGTTTCGGAGGAGCTTCGTGACCGGGTTGGAGTACTTCTCGGTGGTGTTGGAATCACTTGACTCGGCTGCAGCGGCGGCGGGCTTCGACGAGGATCACGTGGGCCGAATCGAACGGGCCCTTATCCGGCCCAAGATTTGGGCCGCGGTCCGGTCATGGGCGGTTCGTGCTTTACCATGGAGAGAGTTGGTGGAACGAGCCGGGTTCAAGTCGGTGCCGTTCACCGAGTTCACGGAGTCGCAGGCCGAGTGGCTGACAAGGCGTGCGCCCATAGGTGGCTACCATGTGTCGAGAAGAGATGGGTCCATCTTGCTGACCTGGCAGGGGAGGGAGCTTTCTGCCACGTCAGCATGGAGATGCTGATAGACGACTAGTATGTTGGGTTTGCTTCATTATGTTTTGTTTGTGATTTTCGCTGTGACCATGTACTAGTGCGCATCTTATTGTCCTTTGTGTGCATTTGCTTCCCTCTCTTTTATCGTATATATATGTATGGATAAGAAATGGGCAACGATGATACGACAAAGAAGGGGTCATTCTTGCCGGTTGATGAAACTGTAACTTGTATATTTTTATCGAATAGAGAAGGAAAAGGAGAGAAAGAACAGATGTGTGACCTAAATAACCTCGCAGGTTCGGCACCTGCGAAGTAATTTGGTTGCAGTCCACTTGTAGTGGTAGTCCTTCCTAATCGAATGGGTTGTAAAATCACCGGTAGCGGCCTTTTGTTTTGATAACGATTGAAGAATGAGGTTAGATTAAGGAAACGCCAAACACCACCGGGCAAACTTGAAGTTGACATTTAGGACTTGCAATTTCTGAAGAGGTCAAGCTTGAAGAACAAGCAGCTGTCAACAAAGTTTGAAAAGCTAATACATAATACAATTCGGGTCAAAGCCGAGGCCGTCACAAGAAGCCAAACGAAAGTGTGATCGACACGGAAGCTATTACAGACATAGTTAGAATAAATACCCGAGTGAACAGATCCATCTTCAATAGAATAAAACCAATGGTGGTAGCTCCTTTGGAAGCTAGTGGTAAAGAAGAAACACGGTACAACAAAAGATTCCAAGTGTAACGAACAATTCTTCCCAAGAACAGTTCCGGTCTGTATGCTTTCAAAACAATTATCGCAGAAAAGCTGGGAGAGTTACGTGTACTAACGGGATGTCTGGCCGTCCACGTCACGAACCAAGGGCGGAAGGAGTAAAAGACTCACTACTATCAGTTGCAAACAAAATCATCACGTCACTAATTAGCCGTCCCACATTGCCGTTGGATGTTAAAAAAGTCTCATTAGGCGGAGTTATTCTTCATTTGGTGCTGCGATGGAGATGATCATCTTCATTGTCGACTAGACTGAGTAACCGAGCAATTGGTGTTGTTGTCGCCTTCGGTCGTAGATGGCAACTTTGGAGGTGCGCCTGTTTGATCAATTTCTCCCTGTTGAGTCCACAAGAATATTTTCAAAGTTAAGTGTCTGTTTGAAATGCATGAAAACTTCTTCCATGCTTTCCTACATGCATGAAAGTCCAATTAGGCGGAGTTATTTCCTATGAGCAGAAAACTTCTTTTCATGATAAAACTCTTATATTGCATGCCATTAAATAGACAAAACCCCAAAGGAATATCCCAACTTTCTTCAAGATCGCTCAGCAAGATTATGACGTGGGTTTCTAAAAATCAATGCCCTTCCTTGATCAACGTTGGAAACTAAGGTTGTATTAATTGGGAAGAACAAATTTAAAAGCTAGAAAGAAGTCACAAATGGTTGAAACAAGAAAGTCTGAAATAAGATGCACCAAAGCGGTCACCAATTTCCTAAACCTTTCAACATGTCATGTCAGTAGAGATGCCATTTTCTCAACAAGAGAAGGCCTAGATGCCATACGGTTAATGCATAAATGAAAGATGGCAATCCATTGCAATATTAATTCATCACAAATTTTTCTCACAATAACGTCAATGTCAAGGCATGTCTACGAAACCCCGGTTATAATACTAGTATGGAGCTCTAGATTCATTATATAACAAAAAACTAATACGTGAATCTGAAAGAGCATAACTGCAACAGCAACTTAATTAGATCAAACATATATCAAGTGAAAAAAACTACCACTCAAACACGAGATAATAGAAAATTATGATAGCAATGAGAATAAAAAAGGATGGAATGACACAAACCCGCAATGACATATTTGCTGACTCAAGCAACTTGCATTGCTGTTTAAGCTGATCGATCTCACTTCTGAGTTTATCATTCTCATTAGTCAATTCCCCAGCTTTCTTTGCTAGCTCTTCACATTCTTGCTGGTAAAATACAAATACAAGGTGTTTGACTCTAGATCCTCAAATCAACTAGTAGCAAACATAAATATTTGTATACTAAGATATGATAGGTTTGTAAAATAAGTAAAATAGACAAATAATGAAACAACGGTTCAGGTGAGGGTGAACCTTGGCACATTGATAAGGTTGCCGCATTGTATCTGAAGGTCAAAAGTTCAAATCCTAAGAAGTACCGTCTAGGTAAGGCTGTATAATTGGACCTTCTGTAGACTATATATTGGTGGAAACTTCATGCATTGAACTTGTCATATGATACATCAGTTAGCATCAAAATTAATTGACCTTTCCACAATTAATTTGGATGTGCCAAAAAGGGACAAATCCATTTAGATGAGGCTTCAAACAAAGCAAACTACACAAAAGGTCCAATGGTACATAACTTTACCTCCACAGATAGAGACTTTCTTAGAATTTGAACCTATATCCTAGAAGACAAAATAGAGTAAATTTACCATTGTGCCAAGGCTCCAGAATCTAATTTACTCATTGCAGCCCTTCATCCACAAGTCATTGCATTCGATTGTCACAAAGTTTTGTCTAGATTGTTAAGAAAGTGCAAAAAAACATTGGAAATTCTAGAACTCTGTAAGAATTTCTAAAACTTGTTCAAAATAATTATTAGTAACCTTGATCAAACAAGAATTCTTTGTTGAGAGATAATTACTAGCAAAAATCCTTCAAACCTGTTTGCGTTGTCTTGATCTCCTTGCTGACTCTCTATTAGATTCTTTCCTCTTCTGCCTCTTTAATTCACGTTCATCCTATCAACAGAAGTTAGCGGAAATGAAAATTTTGTGCATCTTGCAGAACACAATGAGGATTAAACTTTTGCCTCGTTCAATAGTAGCAATACATCAATCATAAATGGTTCGTACAAAGCTACGCTAGTTTTATAAAGCTTCACACCTATCTGATTATGGCCAGGGTAAAGTTTTAAAAATTAAATAGGACACTAAGCAAAAAAAATTTACTTGTACCCATTGATTTCCTGGCACAATATCCCGCCCGGTAATAGTAGGAGCAATGGATGGTGCTATATTTACTGTTACAGGTCTTTCCTTCATTGGTACCGAACCAGCATGTGAGCCATTCCAAATATCCATTCCTATATTTAAGTTGGTTGCGGGAGAAGTCATCACTACTTTTCCTGGTTAAAAAAAAACTTGAGATAAATCAATACCCTTTATCACCATTTCTTTTTATGATACTAGTTTAACATACAGTTGCACTGTTTGCTTCTGAGTCAATCTTAAACTAGCATTTTTAAGGAATCGTCATGTATAAATATAGCAGATATTGAAAATTGGGCATACCTTCTGAATTCATATTTTCTAGACTTCTCTTTACCACTGCAGAACCGTCCTACATACCAAACCCAAATGGAAAAGGTGATTGCTGAGTTTCTCTTGGTAAACCAAGTGACAAATTCTAATCAATGCTAAGATCCAGTTAGTGTGTTGACAGCAAAGATACAAGTGGAAAAAAGTTCACGATTCACATATCATCCATGGATGCACAGACAAAAACTGAATGGTAAAAAGGAAAAAGATGAATATAATACTTGTTGATTAGGTGATTGATCTCCTGCATTTGACGAACCTTCAGTTCCACTGCCATCACTGATGTTAGATAAGTTTCTAGATAAGATAGTGAACTACAATATTTACAACAGAACCATTAAAGAAGATGAAAATTTTCTTCCTCCACAAGTGATAAAGGAAAAAAAATTTTGAAAGTGGAATGAGAACCAACCTTTGGGAAGTGTCATCATTAGCAGAAGTACAAGTTTCTTTGACACCATTTGCTGGTTTTACAGGAGCTCGATTTGCACACCCAGCACCCTTTGTCCTTTTTGCTGAATTCTGTTCTTTAACTTCAGGTCTATCTTCCATTTCAGCAGATGGCGTTGCTGTTGGGCCCTGAATTTGCCAAAGAGAACTCAAAATTGATATACCCCTACTACACATGCATCTGATTATCAAATATAATGAAAGATAACTCATTTTTGGGAACAATATTTCAATGGAAAATCTAGGTTTCATAGGTTTGACAGTTTTTCTTCTATATTGAATATGACAATTTATCAAAAAACAGAATAAGCCCAATGCACGTAACTCCCACCAATGTAATTTAAAAAAGTTCAAATTGCATGCAACCTTGCTTCCATAATTGATGAGGTTATTTCCTAGTATTCCAACCTATGGAGTCTACATCACACTGAAGCAACCAGTCCTTTTATTTTAATAATTTCATTTATTTATGCAGAAGGAACTTTTTCCCATGACCGTTTGGTTTAGCTTTTCTGGAAAACAACATAACCTCCACCTGAAGATAATTCAGATTTCAAGCAATACCCCAAGTTGAATTGCACAACTACATCAGTGAAGGCTTTTTACATGAATGTGAAGGCTTTTGAAGCACCATAGACCATCGTCCTTTTTATGAGAAGATAAAATTTTGACGATAGTTCTATGATATGTTTCACACGTAGTCTATATAATGTTGAATCACTCTAGTCATGGATAGGTTATCCGTTTTGAATCCAAACTAATATCGTCTTACAAGTTGAATAAGGACTCTAACTCACACATTTTAGACAAATAAATATATAAGACCCAAAAAAATTTATGTATGTGGACTATAAAGCATTCTATTACATTAAAAAACTGGATTTCAATTGTGATTTGAGGGCTTGCGCATTTCCATCTGAAGTGTCCTGATTGTATAGACTGCAATCTCACATGGTAAAAGTTGTCTAGACAATTAATAAGGCAGTCATGGACCTATCATGAGTGGATGTCGTGGACGATTGATTGATCTTAGAAAATCAAAACATGGGGGAAAGTGGCATAGGACTAATATGAGATAAACATGATGTGCCCTAATATGTATGCTCTTACTTGCATGAGATAAAAACGAATTATAACATTTTCATTTTTCATGTGAGACCAAAATTAGAAATAAACGATGACCACGATATACACTTTTTAAATTGAGAAGCTCTTTAAAGACATTAAATCCTTACCCAGGAGACTAAACATGATGGTACAAAATGGGAAAATGCACAAAAGAGAGCCATGAAGTTTTCAAAAGAAATGAAGAAAAGGTTGCTGATACCGGAGCCACTGCAGGGTGAGGATACATTCCAGGAGGATACATTGCAGGGTGATAAGGAACCGGAGTACCATACGGGGGCAACAGGTGCTGCAGAATCACAACCCAATCAGACAGTGAAAGGAACTGAAGAATTAAAAGAAGATCATATCTCTTATCGTTCGCCTTTTAGCTTTGACTCACAAAGTAAGGACAAGCTACCTGGCCTCCCCACATATACGGAGACGGCGAAGGAGGGGAGAAGAAAGCCGGAGGGGTCCCGGCTGCAGCAGGGCCACCATAGTAAGCCTGTTTGACCAACTGAATTCTCAAAAATGCTATCTTTCGAAAACCAAAGCATCCAAAAAACCGGCCGATAGAACCACATGCGTATAAGAAGAAGAAAAAAAAGCCCAATCCTATAAAATTCCGCAAGCTCACCGCCATGGACGACCAATCCGGATACATACAAGGCGTGCTCGGTGCATCCAGACTCACCGGCGCCGACGTTGTCGCCCCGGCCACAGGCTTGGCCTGCGCCTGCCCGCCCTCTTCCCTTGAGCCCATGCCCACGACAAAACTTCAAAAATTCCCTCCTTTCTCCGTCCGAAATTACGAATCCACGCAATCACCCACAAGAGACAGCATGTTCCTCACCCCTGACGACCATAATTCGTCACAGCTGGAGCTCGAGCCCGAAAGTCAGACGGACGACGACAGCAGGCAAGCAGAGGTCACCGATCCGTCTTCTCGATCAGTCGATCTGGATCTGTGCTGGCTGGAACGTGTCTGGGACTTCCACGTCGCCGTCCCGTAGCCTTGCCTGAAAGGGCTTGGACCGTCCACGGTTTTCTGCCAGGCGTGGGGGAGGGGCCGGAGGACGGTCGGTGACGTGGAGCGGTGGTGGTGGTGGTGGTGGAGGAATGCACGGCTGCGGGCTGGCGTGGTTGGATCCGATGGTTTTTGATGTGGTGCTGTGGGCTGGTCGGGGCCAGAATTAACCGTGATTTGGTGATTTGCTGGCGGTGACGTGGTGACCGCGAATACGTTGGCAATCGATTGTGATTAATGTAAAATTGCAATCGATAAAAATAATTAAATTAAAATAATGTTCCCAGTTACGAAACCATGTCCGGAGAAAAATTGCCAGGTAGATAAAATGGAAAAAGAGAACAAGTAAAACTTAACGTAGAACCCAACCAAAAACCCAAATTTATTTCCACAAATTGTATTCTTGTGCTACCCTTTTTTTGAAGAAAATTGTGATTTGGTTCATGGTAATTTATAAAATTACTTGCACATTTTTAAATTTGACAAAAATGATTTTTTTATAATTGAAGTGTTTTTGCATGGATTCCAACCCAAGACTTTACTTTCTCTAAGAGTCTTAAGAGGTAAGCAAATACCAACTCTACCATCCCTTTGTTAATGATTGGTATGATGACGTAGATACCATGACTTTAACCTTAGGAGAGTGTATTAAACCACACCGCCCTTACTAATTATTTAGCTTTTCAATAAGTTGCTAATTCAACGACTATTTAGTGATCGTTTTGTGTCGACATTATTTGCCTTTTTTTTGATAATGATAGTGTTTTTTGTATTCTTCCAGGATTAAATTTTAGAGTAAATTGAGTATCGCGCAACTCTCGTCAACTAAACCATTATAATTTGTTATTTACGTTTTCTTAGAAAATAATTTTCATGCGTTTAAGCTACTAAGATTTAGTGACATGTAACTGATTTGATTGTTTTTTAGGTACATTTAGGTATATAAAAATAAAAAAATTTCTCTTCGTTTTTTGACAACAATAAAAGAAAATTTTATTTTTATGACACTAAAATTATCGAATCACTTGTACGTCATTGAACATCACTTCCATGCTTGTAAAAAATATCTTAGTAGGCCAGTAAAATGTTAAAATTGCAGTAACATATAAGTAAAAATCTGTTAAGAACAAATGACCCCATTAGCAGAGGCTGAGTAAATAGTAAATGATAATAAATTAAAGGCTACTTGAATGATTTTCAATGAGCAAGAAATATTCCTAGTCGTAGAAAAGAACAATGGAAAAAAAAAAAAAAATGAATAAGAAAATTTATAATTATTCACCCATAATTTAGCCTGCGTCTATTCCAAGCTTAAACCTCTAGATAATCAATTATTATGGCTGACGAGTTAGTTGAACTTGTTGAATCCGTTTCACACCTTAGATTGCCTTGAAAATGATTTAATTTATTCTAAGGAAGTTAAAATGATGTGCTAAATAATATCGGAAATCAAAAGTTGAAATTTTATAAGTTACATGATCATATTTATAAGTTTAGATAAACTTTAATTATATTAGCAATGAGCGATGAAAATTACAATGACTACCTGATCGCTATGTTGTTTACGTTAACCATATATATATACCAATTCTATGCAATATTGTTTTGCGCGTGCCCAAAAATTAATACATTGCCAAAATTTCTTAAGCCCTTTATTTTTCTATACTTATATAAAAATAATAAAAATATGATGATGAATTTTTTATGTAAAATGTATAATTATTGGAAAATAATTATAACTCGAGAGTTTAACTGAAGTCCTAAACTTCACCTAGTAAAGATAATTAAGTCCAGAACCCAGGTCTAATATCTTATCGGATAAATATCATCGATCACCTATAAATTTATTTATTGTAACCACGAATAAACGTCAGGAATAAATACATTACCTAATTTTAATACCAATTTATTTTCTAAAATATCAACCAATGTTTTATTTTCCTTATCAAAATGCGTGTGTTTGTGTGTGTATAATTTTTCAAGCATGTAAGTACATGAATTCGGATCTTATAAAACCCAAACCCTTAATAACCCTTAAATGATGTGCGTATTTTAACCTCGTTGAGTCTGGTTCCACAAGTCTAATTAAGGTCTAGATCGGCGAGATTATGAACGACATTTTAAAGATAAATATAATCGTAGAAGGAGATTAAAAATGTGTTAATTAAAAAGACTGTTCACTCTTTTATGGTAACTTTCATATTATAAGGTAGATTATTTTTACGAATGTATTATTAACTCTTTTAAAATTTTCTATTCTGATCACGTAAGGAAAATGTGAATAAAATTTCAACCATTCTCTCGCGAAATTAAATTGCATGAATCTCTTACCATCGAACCAAACAGGAAAAAGAGTCACAAGACGATAATATTATTATTCCGAACGAAAATTGAAAAAATAAAAATAAAAAATTCAACCAGACCGTGGACGTGGAACTGTGGGCTACCTGACCAGTTTCGTTGCCAGCTGGCAAGACGTGGCAGGCGAGGGGATGGCGTGAGTTGTTGCGATAGCACCGTCGTGGTCGACGACTTTGCGTGAGTTGCTGCCACGCACGGGGAATTTGCCGATCACACACGACACCGCAGACGTCACTGTTGCCACTATTATTTTTTTCAAAATAGAAGAGGTAAATAATTTTTTTTGCAAAATTCAAAGAGAATATTTAATTAAAAAATACCCTAGTTATAAAATCTGAACTACGAAGTTACAACCAAGATAAAAGTTTATCTTGAGTAAATAACCACCACAAGTAAACTTGAGTCGAGTCAAAATTACAAGGTAATATGTCTAAAAGATTGAACAGGCATGAAAATAAACAAAAAATAAAACAGACGGTGCAGCCAAATCAAAGTCGAGATTATTTCTGGCGTATTTTGATATTTAATAGTTTAATGGACCATTTCCAATATTGTCGCCATTATTTCAGTTATCAAGTTTCAAAAGAAGCATTAATTGATTTACTTCTAATTTTTTTTAAATTTTAATCTACTCTCACCAATTTAGAAAAAAACAAATTTATCGTTGTTTAATGGTTTAGAAATTTAAAGAGAAGATTGGCCTTTTTCTCACAAAAGTATTCGTAGAGGTCTGGAAGAACTCCTGGGATTTATTTTTTTTCTAGATGTGTCCATTATTTTAATTGTTTTTTTAAAAATCAACATTTGATCATACGATTAACTAATATATAGTATAATCTACCATGCATTAAAGTTTAAACTTAATTTGAGTTATATTCTTGATAGTTTATGATTTAAAATCAATGTTTAAAATTTTAAAAATGTTAACTTTGAAGATTTTTAAATTAAGGAACAGTAATATTTTTTTATTTAGGTAAAATTTTTAAAGTCTATTTGTAATCTAGTGATATACAAAATCACTTATATCATAAAAAATAAAAAAAATGGCAATCCTATTCACTTTTTTTTTTTACCATGTGCGGAAATGAAAAGTGCAATCGTAAGTCAACATCTTGGGATTTAGCTAAATGTCATACTTGTGGGTCAACCATTTAATTGCTTCCTTCATATGAGACCCAGAGAAGAAAGAAAAGGTTGAAAACTCTTTGCAGACAAAACATATGCTTTGTCCAAGAGAGGAGACATGGGTTTTAGGATTACCCAGTCAACCTTTTTTCTCTCTCTCTTATATATGAAAGTGATAAGTTTAGAATAGAGCAGATGAAGAGCTAAATGAAGGGCACATTAATGTTATCAAGATGAGAATAAATTAAGTGGGTCATTTTTTGGACTTACCATCTAATCTCCTAAGACAAACAATCAGTACAATCTAGAGACGCTGCGAATTCTCACAAATCTTGTAGATATTTGGCAAGCAACGTATATAATAATCAGAATCGAAAAAAGGCATAAAGATTAAACAAGAGAGTCTTCCAGAGCGTATATATATATATGTATAAAGCGAGATGTTAATCAGAGGGTTTGTGCCAATACAATCCACAAATAAGTGTTAGATGAAGGTGTTAAGAGTGAGATATTGAGGGGAAACAACCGAATTTCTAGAGAGAAGGGGACTTGAAGATTTTGGATTTTTGATCTAAAGAGAGGAGGTGAATTTAATTAATTAACAGGAATGGGGAACTGAGTATGTTCACAATGAGGCATTCTAGCTTTCTCCATGGTGGAACAAATTAATCAAGAGTCAACTGTAGGGATTTCTACACAAACTAAAGAATATCAAAGTCATTAATGTTAATAGCATAGAGAAAGGTTATCACGAAATATGGTGATTATCGTAAGTCAGCGTAATAAAGGAGTTGGAGGTTAATATGTATAAATGAAAGGTGACGATCAGTACCACAAATTAATAAAATTAACGATCATTAAATTTAAGGCAACGTATGAAAATAAATTGACATTTCCAAAAGAGTTACAGCATATATTTTAAGCTGATGCATAGAAATAAGTTACTGCATGTAAACAAATTGACTTTTGGTTTGCATATCGCTCTGCTGACAACATCGAAATGACGTGTATAACCTGAAAATTACATATTTAGTTGTACATTCCTATGAAATGCAACATTAAACCCAAATGTCGTTACCACCACTGGGCCTGTAAATGGGACATTCGAAAATTTGATTCATTTTCGCATCCCATTTATCCTGAAATCAATTAAATCTTAAATCTAACGGACATTAATTAATCAGATTTTAAAATTCATAGCCAAAAGATATTCAAAACAAATTTGGATATATATAATTTTTCGTATATTATCTAAATTCGGATAAATACATCGATTTGGATCTTTAAATATTAATCAAATGGATTCTAATTATATGGATACTAAATTGATAAAGATGTAAGGTCTGTTCGAATTGATTCTGCGTCGTCCGTACCCCCCACCTCCCTCACCCCCCCTCCCCCCCCCCCCCCCCCACACCCTTTTGTGAAAAGACTAAATTGCCCTTCGAAAAAGAGAGAAGGAGAGGATGAGAGGAGGACGCGATAGATGTCTTCCGTACGCGCGGTCGCTGATGTGGGTGGGTCAGACGCGACAAAGTTAAAAAATATTGACGTTTTTTGTTTTTTTTTTTTTCAAGTATCAAACAATCATTCGCAGCTTAGAGTGTGAGATTTGAAACGGAGAGAACTTAAATATAATCGTATCAAAGTTTTGACACCGACACTTATTAGTCGAATAAACTTTCGTTGGACACCTGATTTTAATCATATGTAGTGGTGACACTTATGCATGGGAGATGGTTACATTTTACATGGGTATGTATGCATGGATAAATACGCACTTTTCAAGGACGTTTATGCATCGTTTCAATTCGCCTGACATGCAAGTAAAAAAGAAAAAAAAAAAAATCTTAAGCAACACGATTGACAATAATTATCGAAAATAAAACTAATATATATAGTTACATGTACGGGCGAATCAAACACCCCCTAAGCTAATTATCAAACCATGAATTCTGAGCTTAATTATCCTTGTACGTATATATGAAAACGGCGATGACCTATTTTTCTTTCCTACGTACACAGCTTAATAAACTGAATAACGTAAGAATTAATTCACAAGGCGTTGGGGGGTTAAGTGTTGTATTTTCAACTTTTGAAAAAATGAAAAGGAGGCTAACATATATCCGCTTTTCTCAGTGTTTCATCTTCCATGGAAAGAGAGAAAGGTGATGTTGTCAAGCATGCAAAGGTGGTGTTGAAAGCAAGCATGTGATCGAAGACAACGCACACCGTGAGAAGAAGCACAGAACGGCCCTTGAAAAGGAAGAGTCTGGGGTGGAAGAATTTTTACTCCCAAGGCAGGCCAGTCGACCGTCTTTCACCAACCGCATGCCCTATGAAAAGGTGGCGCGTCCGTCGTCATTTCCCATCTGTATGGAGGTCAAATCTTGCGGAGAAAATTTTTTTTTTTGCCATCGATAATCTAGTGGTGCAGTTCGGGATGAGCACTGCAGAAGCTAGCTGGCTAGAACATATCGATCAATGGTTGTGTGCCACACAAATTAAACGGGAGAAGTGGAGGGCTTGGTGTGCTTCAGACCGATTTGACGTACGTCGCTTCAAGAATTTGCGTCGTGTACCAGCTAGCTTGTTCCATGATCGAGACGTTAATTAATTAATTTCTCATAGATGTATGATTCTGAGTGATGCTTGCACTTTCTTGATCGTTCTGTATATATATATATGTATGATGTAATGTGTCGATTGAGAAGGTGACGATGCCTTGAATTAAAACTAGCTTGTAACCCAACATAATTTATCGAGAAAGAATGAACGGCAGGAAGAAAGGAATCGAGGAAGAGCTGCATTAATTAGTGTATATATTGTGATCAACGATACATACTTAATGCTTTACAATATATATATATATATATTTACAGCAATAGCGCCACCAAGGTATTAGTAGACTGAAGAGAAGAATGCAGATATTCGAGGCACGCCACAGGCGTTGAGTACAGCCACCGTGCATATATAGAATTAAATAGTTAGCGGTGGAGGAAATAATTTACAATAATAAGCGACGACACTAATCCAGCATGTGCTTAGTTAACACTAGTTGTGACTAATTAATTGTCCCAGATCCCATAGAAATAATAATCCCAGTCCAGCATGTTCACATAGTTATGCTCATGAAGGTAGGAAAGAGGTGCTTGATCTCCAGCGGAGGGCTGGCAATGGGTGGTGTCGACGGAGAAAGAGGTGCTGGGACCGCTGATCGTCTCGCAGCTGGCGGCGGCGGCGCCGGAGAGCATCGTTATCTTTGCCATGGCTTCCGCAAGCTGCTCCTTCAGTTTCAACATCTACGGCAGAAAGAGAAGAACGTGTTACTAATTTAGCCATACGATTTCTACTTGTTTAATCTTAGTTGGGAACGTATGTCGTCATTATTGTTTTATAATATTCTAAGATTCTATTTTTAAGTGATCAAAGGTTGCGGCGGTTGTGTTGTGGTTTAGCCAGCGTGGGAAATTCATTAATTAAAAAGAGGAAATTTTGGCACCCACGACCACATTGGCGTACGTTGCTCAATCCACAACCGCCCGCCTTTAACCTTCTACGATCGAATCGAAGCTTAAAAATTGCAAGAGATGAGGAAATTGAAACGGTGCCGACATGCATGAAATGAGAAAGGTGGCAAAAAAACTTCATAAAACCACAAACCCAGGGGGGGTGGAAGAGTAAATTGCGCAAAATACGTACTGAACTCCTCTTAATTTTTTCGGGAAAAAAAATAAATCTTAACTCGGGAAATGTATACATGAATGCAGGAACCGGCTGCATCCATATATATTACCAGATTATATTTGATTTATCGATCTACTCCAAAAGGAGAAATCTTAAATTCAAGTATAAAAGCATTTCAAAAATATTTAATTAATTAAAAACAACAGTATTCATACTTTCATGAGAGTGAATTAAAACACTATCGGTTAAAAAAAAGTATTTAAAAACTGCACGTAATTATATATGAAAGAAAAACAAAACTTGCAGAGAAATTAATACGAGACAAAATGGTGGTAAGGAGGAGGAGGAGGAGGAGGAGGAGGAGGAAATTATAAACACCACACACTGACCTCTGCTTGGAGGTGGCACTTCTCGACGACGGCGTCGTGAAGTTGGAGTTTGAGTTTGTTGTACTCGCCTTCGAGCTGCTTGCTCTTCCACCTGGCCCTCCGGTTCTGGAACCAGACGGCGACCTGCTGGGGGTCCAACCCCGCCTCCGACGCCAGGCGAGCTTTCCTCCCCGACTCGAGTTTCCTCTCGCTCACGAAGCACGTCTCCAAGAACTTCACTTGCTCCGCGCTCAGCCTTCTCTTCTTCGACTCCTCACCTTCCCTCCTCGGCCTCCTCCTCCTCCTCTTCTTCTTGGTCGCCACACTCTGCTCTCCCATCCCTGCATCATATACACCCAACAACATGTTCACATACATGTGTGTGTATATACATCTACAAACATACGTGAAGATCCATCCATCCTTTACATCACAGTCCATGTTAAACAGAGTTAAAACCCAGGAGAACAAACAAACAAGAAGAAAAAGGAATTAATCAAGCACTGGTGATGGGCTGATATGTATGTATTCAGCTGGCGAATTAATTTGTAACCCACCTTCTTTGATTGCTTGAGGTTGAACAGTGCAGGCGCCTGTGTTGAAGATTGACGAGAGAAACGCCATGTCATCCTCTTCTTGGAAGATGGCTGTGCCCAGTGGTGTCATCATCGGTCGATCTCCTGGTCCCAGTTCGCCTTGAATTGATTGAACTAGTCTTCTGCTCAACGACTGCGCAGGCCAAGTTGGAGGAAGGAACAGGAGCTCTTTCCGAGATGGAGGTGTGGTGTGCCCAATGCACACATATATAGAGGCAAACCGTAGGCGCGAGCGTAGAGCAACGCCCTTTGTTTTTTGTCTCGTTTCTTCCCATAAGGTCATTACTCATTAGTTTAACCATTGCAATTAATGCGATTGCGTTGTGTGTGTGTTTTTGTGATATTTTTACTCATTTTCGAGCCAGGACGTCTTTCTACGAGAATCTCGTAAGATTAAAAAAGGACTGATTAGTTATACCATCATCTACATTGCATTAGAAATAAAATTTAAAAGTAATATATGATAATTCTTTCTTTACGTATTATCAGTTGATTTTAATACAGAATATTTCACACTTTTTTCTTGGTCCGTTGTCGTCGTGATTTGGACATGGTTAATTTTGGCACGAAGCTGCTAATTACAATTAATACATATTTTTACAATATAATTAGTGATGCTCTTTCTATCTGAAACTTTGCTTTGTTTTTCACTTTACGATAAAATGAAAGACCCTTTATCATCTATCTCATTCTTAGACGACAAGAACAACAATTACTGTACGTCATCAGTGCAAAAAAAAAAAAATCTACCCGCTTAAAAATAAAAATGGCCATGTGGTTAGTTAATCTAAATTATATCTACCATTAATCTTTCATGTATGTATGTTAACTTGTCGGTACTTGTGACGGCATCCTTATCCAATATTAACTTGTGTATAATGCAGGCGCATGCCCAGGTGGACGCAAGTGTCATGAGGAAAGGCAAGGCACCGTTCGCAGTTCACCTTCACAGGCCGGAAGCTCGATCGAGGAGGGTGTTCCAGGTTCCTCCGAGACAGCAGGAATATCCTCCACATTATGCCATGCCTCCATCATATGTGTGCCAATATACATACCAGACACCCACTTCCAACGCTAAAGGTGGTTTAATTTACTGATGCCAAGATGGTGCGATTGTTTTTCAACTGTGGAAAGGAAGCTGGCGAGAGGGCTTTTATTTTCTCTCTCCCCTTCCGGATCATACAATTAAGAATCGGTCGATCGCTTCCCAGTCGGACGCAGGTTAATTTTTTGCTTGTCCTTTTGTAGCAAAGGGAACGGTCTAGTAGCAAGCTTGCCATTGATGGCAATAGCGCGCTTGCAATAGTTTATACTTCCAAAAGCAATGTACACTCAATTATACACAGAAATTAAACCTGCCTGTGACTGTAATTTTCAACAGTAGCAGCGGTAAAGCAGCATCTAGATCAGGCTTGGTTTAACTTTCTGCCTTGGTTGGGGGTCGGAAAATTCATACCATACATGCACATGAGGGCGACACGTACAGGGAAGGTTACGTGAGATGCACGCCGTGTGCTTACCGTTTTGTGGCGTCCTTGGGTAGGCTATTGTCGACGATAAGCCGCAACATGCCTTGCCATTTTCGATCATTGGAGGAATGGGGAAGGTCAGTGCCGGTGCCATCAAACATGACTGCAAGCCATCAGACGTCAAGCTCCTTGATTTGAGGCCATCATTCTGCGACGTACTGATAAATACTCTGCCTCTTTATTGGACAATGGGAAGAAAGCATTCTTGTCCATTAATAATTAATAGTCTGTGAAGAAATCTAATAAGTTTGATTTTATCTTTGAGCACTTGTTGTTGCGAGACTCTTTATTTTAAATCTAAAAATAACTTATTGATGAATGTGTGTATATCAACTTCAGTATTATGTGAAATAATCTATTTTAAAATTAATCGATAAGGAAGGAAAAGGTCTATCACATATTAGACTATATTTTATCTTTTAACTTGTCATGTGCAGAGAGAGAGAGAGAGAGAGAGAGAGAGAGAGAGAGAGAGAGAGAGAGAGAGAGAGAGAGAGAGGAGAGGGAAGGTGTGTGTTCGATAGATGGGTTCCAATCAAATGATTTCATTATCATGCCTATTTTCGTGTAATTTATCGGAGCTGCAGTTGATTATCAACGATACGATAAATTCAAGCCCATGGAAAATACTTTTACATTTAGTTTTATACTTCATATTAGTTAATCTTAATTTAAAAGTCAAACATGTATAACATGATAACGATCATGACAAATTGCGCCAGGTCATAATTATGTCGGATTGTGAAAGAATAAAATTATATTATCATACAAATATTTTATAATCAATGTTAATATTCAAATACCGAATCGTGATGGCTGCATCCTCTCAGCAATTCCCCCCCAACCAAAGAAAAAAGAAAGTTCATTGTTGAAATCTTGCCTGCATGGCTACGACCAACGCGGAAGTGGTGATTAATTTTTAATATTTTTTAAATGGGTAATTAGTTTTATATTTTTTTTGTCAGTATTTAGATTTTAAAGAAAGTTATGAATATTATTGCGTGTGCTTGAGACGTGACGTTGATTTTTTTCTTTTTTTCTTTTTGTGCAGGAATTATTTTTAATATCGAGAAAAAAAGTACAAACAAAAAGAGCCGTAACAAGCTTTCGACCAACGACGGGTGGTCAACTGCATCGTTTCGTAGTTGCTTCCAGGCGGCGATCGAGACATCACGTGGAGCCACGAACAAGACAAGTCTTTCACGCGGCCTCCGACGAAACATCACGTGGAGAAGGCGGGGGGCGATTGCCACGTTTCGAACGCCGACGCGTTGTTCGTGTCCTCTTCCCGACGCACCGTTCGGTCTCCTCGCTTCTCTGCTCGCCATCTTTCTCTTCTTCTTCTTCTTCTTCTTCTTCTTCTTCTTCTTCTGCTGCTGCTGCTGCTGCTGCTGCTGAACATGGAGCGATTGATCGAGAAATGAAACGCTGAATCATCCATGTACATACGTACGTACATTAATAGCTTGGTGATGATTAATATATACGTATTCGTTCACACAGGATGGATGGATGGATTAAGCCAAGATGGACGGATGGATGGAGTGCCGTCTCCAACATGAACTCGCATGCCTCACGCCAGGAAGCTCCTTCCATTTTAGTAGTCTCACAACCACACATGACCGTACGGCACAAAAGCATGTAAGTGGAGGTGGTGGTGGTCACTTCAACCTGCCTGTACGTGTTGTTGAAGTGGTGTGGTAGGCCAGGGATCTTCCTTCCTTTTCTGCCCAATTCTTATCCAAACAACCCAAGTTTGTCTTCCATGCTTCCAGATATATATCCCCAGCACTGCTGCAAGCAATGAAAGCCCTTGGTTGAGCACTAGCTACTGCATCCATCTGTGTCCATCTATCTATTTATCTGTATATGCTCATTCATATCCATCTCTTCACCCACGCATCCTTTGTTTGGGACCTGATGCATCCATCATTCACTGCATCACCCAGCTCCACATGCCGGCCAGCTTGTCCGCCACATCTCACTAACTAAAGCGATACGTGTATACATCATGCCTTTCTCTCCTTTTCTAATTTCCTCCTCCATGCCTACCGGTGATGTTTCCGCTTCTACGTACGTACCATTCAAATCCATATCTCCTCCTCCAGAAGTGAAAGTGAAAGTGAAAATGAAAGTGAAGGTGAAAGTTAGTTCCCCGTACTCCGCCACATTTCATCGCTATTTTTCTATAACAATAATAATACATAACCATTTACCCTTAAATCATTAAAGTCCAGAAGAGATGATGTGTTTGACAACTATACTGGCTTATCGACGTATGGGTCCGGTGGATGCGTCCGACAGGAGGTGCAGATCTTCCGGCCCTGATTGGTGGAGAACATAAGCTCGATGGATGAGATTCAGATAAGAAGTTTTGTCTTTTTTCTGGTTGGTAAAAGTGATTCGGATAAGAAGTTGTGATGGGAATCTCTTGGGCGACGTCACGGTGCATGTGCACGATGACAACGCTGCTGGAAGCAACCATCCTTCTTTCTCCATGGACGAAGGTTGCCACTTGTCTACAGCCTACCGCATGCCTCCGCTATAAAATATACATATTTCTCTTACACTGATGGTTATGGTTTTGTCTATATATATGTACTTTTAAATCTCTAATATTCCATTTCTTAAGTACTTACAATGATTAAAAGATGATCCATTAATTGTGCCATGTTATGGAATCTTAGGATTTAACCATAGGCCGGATGACCAATTAATAGTAATATACGTGTACTTTGATTGACCAAAAGCATGCAAAAGAAATAGATCGAACGCACAGGAGCTAGGGTCACCCAAAGGTAATCTTTTCTCTCCACCTTGGGGTTCATTTAAAGTCTCTACTTCATTGAATCATTATTGTGTGATACGTGCGTATATGGGAGATTGATTGATCGTCATCGAGGGTTTTTTTTTTTTTTTTTTTAAATACATGTACGTATATAGCTGCTGCTGCTAATGGTTGGAAGAAGACAAGGACGGTCATTTCATCGTCAGAATTCAGAATCCGTCATATTATATGTTGACAAGAACGTACTGGTTTGTCGTGGAAGGCGATGGAGTGGCCAGGCAAGCACACTTTCCTCGAGCCAAACGATGATGAGTTACGTTCACTACTAATCAACCACAGGTGAATTAACCTGCCGTTGAAAGTAGGTGGCAGGGAGGCATTATGTATTTGTATGTATGTGGGTGTGTGTGTGTGTGTGTAAATGAATCATCTCCATCCTAGAACATTGTTGAGAGGCAAGCTAGTTTAGTTGGGACCTAAGAAGGCATGGAGTTGAGACCGGAGACCACTCTTACAAACCATTGGGGGCCCAAGTTTACATTCTCGATCAGTAAAGAAAAGTAATACCATCGTTAATTATCAAAAGAATATTTGGGTTACCAAGATAACCAACCGTAAGATATGCCATAATTCCAGCCATGATATGACATGGGAGATGCCAAGTACCGTATGCACTAAGAACGAGGGTCTTGACTTTATGATATGTTTTTTTTACAATAGAAAAAGGCTCTCGGTTTTATGTTGGTTCTTCTATGCCAGCCTCCTCTTACTGTAAGGATCCGTATGTATTAATTGTGCAGGGAATACAAGTAGGAGGAGCAATTGTTTTAGCTCGCTCACGAATCAGGAATCGAAAACGAGGAAGAAAGAGGTTTGAAAACGATATTAATTATAATGGGAGAGAAAGCGAGTGAGGTGGGGGGGGGGGGGGGGGGGGGGGGGGTTGGTACAGCAGATGCTCGAGCTGAAGAGTCTTCCCTGGCTGCACCAGCCATGGCAACAAAGTACGAGGCAAGCTTTGGGAATTGGGAGATTAAATAAGCCGTGGATTCAAGTGGCAGAGATGGCCGAACAAGATTTATGTAACGTAATATACTGTCGCAGCACATTTAGAGGAGAGGAAGTGTGATAGGATACGTTATCATTAAAGCACTACTCCACTTCTCCTTTACTTTACAGCCACTGTTGCTTGATTGTTCCTTTTCGATGCTATCAAAACTTTCTCTTTTCTAGTTCTTCGCCGTCTGGCTTCAGAATAATTGAGTCTGGTGGTGTGTGTTTGCATTTCCGTTTCTTAAATGGCATGACATCCGACTTAAACGCATTTAGCGTTGTTGGCCACCAAAGAAGGAAAGGGTAGTGAATTAAAAAACTAACTTGAATGGTTCGGTTACCGATTACTTAAAATTTTCATTTAAATTTGAATTTTGATGAATGCAAAAATTATCATTATAAAAAGAAGGTGTTGAGTGGTGATTCGTCCCTCTAGTAATGGCGATCATGGTGTATAAGGGAATTCGAATAAAAACTAAAAAGTACAGCTACTTTTGATCAGTTTAGCTTGCTAACTTCTCGGCTAAGTTTAGCTTGTTGCATTTCATTAATTGCAAGGGTGGAGTCTGTGAATAAAAAATAATGTCCGATCGGTTCCTAAATGCTTTTCTTGGATGACAAGATCAGTTCGTAAGGTATCTGTCTCGCATTCTCATGTGAAAGTTAAGTGCACTAATTTTGGCATGTCTATGCGCCGTCACTGAATAATCTCAAGCCATGGCCACCAACATCAATTGAAATTACAGTTGTGAATCATATGAAGCCACGCAAGAAGCTCCCAACAGAATGGCTGGCCTTGAAATCTACACACACCGTAGTTAGTTCGTGGATATTGGTACCTAGCGATTTTATGGATTTGAATTCAAAACTTCCTAACTCACCCTTGATTATAAGTTAGTCTGATAATTGTTTGAGAAGAATAACACTGTTTATCGAATCATAAACACACACACTCATAAACTTGAAGCTAACGATTATTCATAAGAGATATAATGTACGTTTGATATATAATAAACACACGGCAACCCACCCATTAATCCCCTTCAACGTACGACCTATCCTATTTATCCACGTAAACGTGAAGGGGGCGGAACATTGAGAAGATGGAGAAGAGAATCAATAAAGGAAAAGTCACATGAGCACAAAAGCTAACACAGGGGAATCAAAAGCAGATAAAAATGATACGAGAAGAGGGAAAAGGAGACCGTACCTTTGCCTCGGCTCAGCCCATTCCATGGTAGATCAACATTCACTGGGAGGCTCCTGAAGGCCCCGACCGTGTTAATCATCGGCTTAGGCTATACTCTCTTTCTGTAAGTAATTCATTAACAACTACAAGAAAAAACGGCCATGGAGATTGAAGGGGTATGTAAAAATAATGAGCATAGATCTCTTGTTTTCAATATTCATGCCTGTCCCGTTCTACTCAACTATGAACGGGATCACCAATGGAGATAGGAAAATTCATGCTCATGTAAAATTATCCAGTACATGGATCGATTGCCAATGTAAATAAAGAAATTAAAATGTTCATTTTTCTCCACTTTTTCCCAAAACCACGGAAACCCTACGGAGAGAATACAAACAATAGCAAATTAATCCAAATTAGCTTTGGGATGATAAACCTGCACAAACGCGAAACAAATTGTTTAGATTACCAGAGTGTTAAGCATACCCTCGACTTACATAAATATAACCGTTAAGTCGCGTTAAAAGCCTATCATAAGAAAGAGAGAAAAGAATATTATTTTTTGAAACACTATCATTCTTTGTCAAACCCAAGGGGGAGGAAAAAAAAAAACTAATAGACATTTTTTTTGAATAGTACAAAAATAATAAATTATATAATAGTAATGGAGTGACGGGTAAAAAACAAAGGCCATGAAAGTCATAACCCAAAAAAAAAAAAAACCCACCATGGTTTCCAAGAAGACACAAAATAACATAAGGAGACATATAAGTCAATCTTCTTGCAATAGTTGGGTGGAAAACATCCGATATTTTGGTACATACGCAGGAAGCAAGCAATACACTAGCTAACACGTCGGAGTAAAGAACATCAATAATTTTTCAATCGTCTGATGTAAAAGACAGGGTAGGCCCTTACCCTTTAACGCGGCATGATAAACTTGTTACTCGGTAGGTCCAATCTCCGATAACTTCAAATTTCCTGCAACATACCAACGCCAAATAAACGACAAAAGCATTATAGCTTGAATTACTAGGAAACAAGAGCGTTCAAAGAATATTCACAAAAATCAAAAAAGGAAAAATAATATATGCTTGGTCTTGATAAGAGAAAGAGAAATTACGTACGGACAATCTCCAGCTGGTTAGACTTGGGTGGATCAACGTCATACTAGTGATTCATTTTTAGCTAGTACCAAAGCACAAAATCAATATTGGATCTTCGATTCCCCAAATTCCAGTCTCACCAATCACATTGTGAAAAGTGACATAAAACACCAATATGTCAACAAACAACGCAATGTGATTGGTTAGGTACATGAATCATGACAGGAAATTCATGCCCCATTAAGTCACATAAACTAGTGATTTATTTGGATAATTGATAATTCAAAGAAATTAACTTCGATAGTTGCTCCTAATCCAAACTAATATCTACATTTATCTCTTTATGTATCTTCCATGTCCTTATCAATAGATGATGTATATGTCAGGTCCATAACTTGGAAAACATTCGTTTGTAACCAGCTGGTGACATAAATGCCAGCTCCGTAGTTTGAAAATATTTGACATCTATAACAAGCCAGTGAGATAAGGTCCAAAAAATTGAATACACTTACCGTGATATAGGCAAATTTTAAATCACCAACTTAATAATTAACTTGAAACCAATGCAAACCCCATACTAATTAGTTACACTAAGCTTAATAAGCTTGATCAATTCAACTACCATATCCATGGAGCTAAAGGTATTAGAAAACTGAAACGGTTGTTCTATTATTTACTATAATAAGCTTCCAAAAAAGAGTTACAAATATGCAAATAGGATATAAATGAAACTGCATGTCAAGCAAGGGGTTCCATGACACCATAGAGCATTATTTCAGGTTTGTCCTAAAGTTTTATTGTGTATGTTAATGAATTTGACAGTCACTGAAATTGTTGAAAGGGGAAAATACTCCAACAACATGAGGAGACCATGACAGATTTTTCAGTTTTTTTTTTTTCTACCAATAAAAGCAGTCTGTCTGGGACCATTATAGATATCAATAATTGATCTCAAATACTTCGTCTTGGAAATGGTCAACGAGAAGGTGATTGTCTTTATTTCATTTCAGTTGATGGGAAGCAATAGTGGTTCCATTTTTCATTAAATTCAAAAGTAATTGCATGATAAATTATCATAATCAATAACTTAATCATTGCTTAATAGATAGAACGATTAAGAAATTAAACATGAGGATCTTTCCTTTATTGTTCTTTCTCCTATGTAGTATGGAGTTGTATTTTGGAGAAGAACAACGCAAGAGCAATAGAATCTTCTGTTTCCTTCTCATCATTCTCTATTTTGATTTGTTAATTTGAAATTCTGTAGAGGCTAATACTATGATATAATTCAAAGATCAACGAAACTTACACCTTTGAAATCTCAACATTGTATCCTTGGAGAGGACCTGAAACATTCTTGTGCTTAAAGGTGGATTTTCTCCTTCAAGTTAGGGGGTTAATCTCAATTTGGCAAAAGCTAAGATTATGATTTTCCTCTACTTGCTTTTCGTTTATTTGATAATATTTAATTAGAACCCAATCGTACTAAGCATATCATCATCATCCTCAACATTTGATGATATTGTTACATGCTCTTAAAATTTTAACATCACGTAAGTATCATTGTGACAAAACTTAGAATATGCATACCTCAGTTGCCATCAATTTTCTAACATTATTAGCAAAAGATCTAGGGTCATCTTTCTCCTTTAAGGAGGGATAATAAGCAGGAAAATGAACCACCTCCAAACGATTGACAAATTGGCAATAACAGTAAAATTAAATGACAAATCTTCAATAAGCAATAGTAATTGATGAGACAGAAGATAAATCAAAAAATTCTAAAATAAGAACAGGCCCATAGCCATGCTTTCATAACAATATAATTCATCAAATTTCAGGGAGACCATACTATGGCTCTGTTTGAAGGAAAATTTACTTCATTCGATTACAAGTGATTACATAAAATATAGTAACTCATCCAATGACGTAGAATGTGTGTGTGTGTGTGTGTTGAACCGTTGACAATAAAGATAATAACTTGATCAACGCAAAGCACTATAATGGGACTTGTACAATAAATCTAATTTCAACTAACAATCATTTTAGCCACATCACTTTACATCATTCATATCTAACTCATGTAACTTGCAATTTTAATTAAGAAAAATAAACAAGAATCATGAATGGAGTATAGATGGGAAATTGGATAGAATATTTCAATGTAGTCAATTCCAAATGTCTAAGTGAAACCTTAAATTTATTAAACAGACTCCGTATTTGCCAATGGAATCATTTGCATTACATTTGATTACCAGGCCCCATGTGTTTGCTTTACTAGCAACTAATGACTACAGAATCAAGTGGATGAGGTAAGAGTTCCCATGTGTTTCACGACTATAAATCCTATATCTCCTCATCTATAATAGTTTTTCACTATAATATAATTAAAGTTTCTTAGTAGCTTTTTTCAAATAAAATCAATGAAAGGACACTTTGTAGCAAAGCAGGGGACTCTTATTAATGTTGGGTGGCCGGTTGGAGCGACCCTATAATGGCCCATGTCGACAACCGACCACTCCCCAAGGGCGACGACGAAGACGTCTAACACCCTTAATTATAGGTCAAATGTACATGCTTGTCATTGGTCGATCAACCTCTCCATCCCCTACTTGGCTAGCACAGAGCACTCAACCTAACTGAATTCCACATCATTCTCACAAGAGAAATCATCATTAACAATTAGTGCCCTACCATCACATGGTGCTGACCTAGACACCAGCCAGCCATACGGATGCCCAACTGGAGGCAATGTGTCGTTTGTTTCCCAACTACGCCTACCTATCATCGAGTGCAAAATACTACAATAAATGTGGCATTACGTATATGCTATACCATCCAAAACATGGTCGACTTCCTTCGTATGCTTGTCGGACTCAAGCATTAGAAGGAGTAAAACTGACCTTACATATGCCAATCTTATCTACTGTTTTGCGTATCAAGTGCCTAACCAGCATGACTCGCCAGACGGGAGATTGTTGATCCATCTAGCAGATTGTTGGTCCATCTGGCCCAACGGGACGAAAACTAGATAATGACTATTCAACTCACACGACCGACCACTAGTAGATATACTCTCATCAATGCAGGGTTTAAGGAGGATTTATTTCTACAGAGACATACCCATAAGCTAAACTAAAAAAATTATTTAAAGTATACTAAATCAATCGTCTCAAATCCATTTCATGCTTTATACTGTAAGATAAAATATGGAATTTCCAGTTCGTGATGGAACCGATTTATATAAATTAACAAAGATAAAAGTGATTCTACGGACAGAAGCACTTCAGGTACTAACGTACAACCGGCATCAGAAAAGCTTATCACACAAATTATTAGGAAAATCAAATCAACAGATTCATCGGACATTTAATCATTACCTCGTGATACTTGTCGTTGATCCAGTAAAACCCCATGAGAAAGAGCAATACCCTCGAGGGAAACCTCCCGGACCTGACAATCACCTCCCTCCACCCCAATCTCCAGTCCATGATCCCCCGCCCCTACTCAGGATTCCGCTCCGAGAGGAGCGTGCAGAACCTACGGATCACGTGGTACAGCACCACCAACACAGTCCGGATGGCAATCTGCTGACGCTGGTTCCTATCCGGTTTGCCGCGCGAAACCGAGAAGGGGCTCCTGAAATCGCAGCTCCCCAGCCCCATCGTCCTGCACACCATCCCTCCTCACCTACGCCGCGTCTCGGGAACTCCTGACGCAGCGGCCGAGCAGACCAAGTCCGACTTGAGGAGCGGCAGTTTACGCTTCGGACTAGACGAGTTCAAGCGAGATTCCGGAGTGGGTGATTGCTCTTGCCATCGCATTCCTCCATTCACCGACGTGCGGTAAGCCTAGGATTTGCAGTGGTCGGAGGAGGATGAGGAGAGGAGGAAGATCATCGACGACGGGGTCGGTAGCGGGAGATCATTCCTACATTCTAGAACCTTCCAGTACTTTTCTCTCGCACATCTCCACCTCCTTCCTCGTAGAAGGAAACGTTAAATCGTAGACGAGGTAGAAAATCGTAGTTTTCTGTTAGAAGAAAAAAGAAAAAGGGAAGGTTTCTCTTTTTTCTTATCACTTTTAAATATAAAAATGTAGTTTAAGAACATGATTAAAATCCCTTTTTAAAATCATATTTTGAAATAATATGTGATTTAAAGAACTCACCCTTAGAACACTAAACCTTATTTAGATGATGCCCGTAAAACTACATTTTATTTGTAGATGTCTGAAATCAAGAAATTCTAATTTGAAATATCAACTGTGTAAGTGAGATTTATGTCGAACACATCTTTGAGAGTATAAAAGTAGAAGGCAAGGGTTGTTGTGTAAATCATAGCTCTGTAAGCAAAATATATGGAGTGAAGATTGTGAGACGTATCTATGATGTTATAAATCTGTACAATAATACTACCATTTCGTACGCTGAAGTTAAAAGGCACTTCTCCATCTGATACTCGCCTATGGTAAAATTCACAAAATGTCCTTACGATTGCATTTCTTCCTTTTGCTGAAAATATAGTTATAAAAAAAATGTACTTTTAACAATATTTGAAGATATTTTGGCTATGAATAAAAACTACACTTTTTGGACAACCAAATATCTTAAATTATTATTAAAAACTACTTTAGAATTGTATTTTTACAACAAATATCTGATTTGAGATAAAGAAGTCAAATCAAATCTCTTTTTCGTAAAGAAAGTGCATTTTTCGAACACCTTTAAATGCTACTTCTTTTCTCGTGTGAAAATAAGAATTAAAATCTCAAATTTAAAAATATAATTTCAAAACTTCGCTATAATAATATCTTTTAAATACTTGATTTTGATAAATGATATATATACTTAATTAATTGATAAATGATATATAAAGATCTAATTTTATAACATATTAATTGATTAATGTAAGTAATTAATTCATTGATTAATTATATTTTAGTTAATTACTTTAATTAATAAATTTATTAAAAATTAATTCTATTTAATTACACAAACATCTGAATTTTAATTTCTATTAAATTTTTTAATGTACCCAAACACTTAAATTTCAAATTCCATAAAATTTTATAAAATTTAAATTTTGTCAGATTTAATTTCAAATGTACAAACATGCCTTTATAAATTTTAATGTTTGGATCCTTAAAAAGAAGACTTTTCCATTTAAGCTTGGATCTACTCTGTTTGACATTAATGGCAATCATCTATCTTTAACAAAAAGAGTATTAGAGCCTGTTAGGGTGAAATAAAGTATCGAAACCACATTTTTGAGTATACAATTTTGCTTCTTTTTTTCTTCTTTCACACACAAGTCATAAAAGCCATGATTTCTGAAGTCGTTTGGTTGAAAGTATGCTTTTCTTTGCAGAGAATCGTGATTTCTAGAAGAAGCCTACGGTTAAAAAATGTTGAAAGGAATGGAAGAAAGAGACTTTTATTTTGATAATTCTTTTAACCTAAATTAGAATCAAAAACTTGTGTTCTCAAGATCTTTTTCAAGGTGGCAAAATATCATATGTGCTAGAAATAGATGTGAATTAGGCTAGGCTTGTGTCGTATTAGCTTAAAACTATGCACCATCAAACACCCTAAATTATTTTATAAAAGAAAAAACATTTTCCAGAAATATTATTATTTTTGAATAAAATTTGGGTTAATGGCATATATATGAATTCCTGAAAAGACATAAACATTTAAACATTCAATTGACAAGAAACAACTTTCTTATAATCTTAGTTACCGTAAATTACCTGTAACTCCTAATAATTTCTGAATTCACAAGCACGCCCTTTAATCTTTTACGTATCCTTTTCTTTTTTATGATCCATGATTTACATTTCTGTGTACTTTTCTTTACCCGTACCACCTCATCATCTTTTCCACCCGTTCTTACATCATTACCACACCGCGCTCCAGCGGCGGATTGATGTGCTCCTTTCGTTGTGTGGTCCCTGGCCAAAGCATCGATTGGGAAAAGGAGTCGAGCGTTGTGGCTTCTTCGGGTGAAGCACTTCGCCACATGAACTGGGGCAAGCTCGTCTTCATCTCCATGCCCTGCAAAACATCTCACATGGTTGGTATACCTTGGGGGGAGGAGGGGGGACCCCCTCAAGCTTGATGCCCTTTTGTTTGACCCCTCTGCAGAAGGAGAGAGGAGGAAGAGGTGCAGGCAGGGATACGAGCAGGGACATCTGCTCAGAAATCGCTGAGGAAAACCCATTCCAATATGATGACCGCTGCCTTAGTTAAGAATCAATCCAATAAAAAAGGATATTACGACGCTCGTGGATTTGATTCGGCACATTCAATCGAGGCATATTATCAAACAACATGGGAGCAAAAGGCACGTTAGAAGAGGAAGGTTTTTTCTTTCTTTCTTTAGAAACAAATTGATTGGTTTTAACTTATGTTAAACATTATCATTCATCAATACCAACATTAAGAAAAACCAATTATAATAATTCAGGTGAGGAGTTGATTTCATCAGAAGGGGACAAAGAGAAGCAGGTATGCTCAGGCCACGGTAAAAGCAAGGAAAGGTGGTCTGCGGCAAAAATTGGAGAGACCATCGGTCCACACCACTCCTCTAGATTTGATGAGTATTCAATGTGCAACACAAGAGGATCCTCTGGGTTTAGTTAAATATTTTGCAGTTCTTGAAGAGAACACATCAGCACAACCATGAGAGAAAAAGGAAAAATTCCACCAGACCCATACCCTAGGTTTCATTTGCCTTGTGGTTGCTTCCATTTACAAATCCATCCAAACAATGACGCTTTCATGGTCACTAAATCGATTGCTACAATCGCAGATGTAATGACTACCAGTAAACAAAACATCATAGAACTAAACGGTCTACAGGGGCAATGGATGATCATGAATCCCACAAAAAACAAACAAAAGAATGAGGAGGTCAAGGGTAAGATAGTAAGCATATGCCCATCACCTGTACCAGAGAAATGGAGGCATCAAAGAGAGTAGTAGTATTCTTTCCATTAGCAAGGGAGGGATCAAGATCTCTTCTGCATAAACTAACCACGGTGCTTTCCATTCCCTAGGGTTAGCTCAAGATCATCCACACCAACGTCAAGGGTCCTCTCCCCCTCCCATGCCTTCACTTTTCCACGCTCGAATTCAAATTCTGACCCACCCTTCAACTTATCAGGCACGCCCAATGCAGCAGTCTCCGGCAGAGGAGCTGCAGGATTAACGAGGCTGAAGGTTGGAGAAGGCGGTGCCGTCATCTGGAAGCTCACCCACCTCCCTGAATCCATGGTAGAAGCATCCGACTCATCACATTCGGGAATTGTCGCCGGGTGGCCGTTGTGATGGCTACGAGTGGGGCTAGAGGGAGCAGAGGCAGCAAAGAGAGGGTGGCGGAAGGAGGCAGTGTACTCGGTCCAATCAGGTTTCTTGAGCTTGGCATGTCTTGAGGTTGGGGAGGAGAGAGGAGGTGTGACAGGGGCGCTGTTGGAAATGCGAAGAGGCGGCAGGTTGGACAGGTTGTGGACGAACGGGAGAAAGTAGGAGGCAGCTGCGGCAGGGATGGTGGTTGGGCTTTTTGAATTATCGATCCTATTGGGGCTTGGGAAGGATGAGGAAGATGGGCTAGCATGATAGGATGGTACAGGACTGGGAAAGGCAGAGCAGAGTGGGCTCATTGTGGCGGAGGAACCAACTGCCATGGGATCCGGCGCCGGCGGTGTTGGTGGCTTGCATCCCTATCAGAACAAGAAGAAAGAGGGAACAGAAAAAAACTACATTAGCAAATGGCTAAAACCTATATATATATGCCTTAACTCAAAAAAATATATCAAAATGGAGTTCGCTTAAAAATATGATCTTTTTCTTGTAGCCTGATGGAGAAGGACGGGGCAACTGAGCAAGATGGAGAAGAAAGTGAAACTTCGTAATAGTCGATTAATGAAAAGGAAAGAAGAGCCAGAATCAAAAGTTATAGAATATGGAGAAATCAGTACAAATAATATATACAGATATGTATGGAAAGGGACAAAACAGTACTGATAGATCTTAAACTTGTGGAGAATAAAGTTCTTCTCGTAGATCTACCTACACATGTTGTTACAATAATGCAAAGGAGAGAAATTTTGGAAACAAAAGGGCCATGATTTGGGAGCAGAAGAAGAGAAGATTACTGGAAACCACCTCCAATTTTTGCACATTGAATCACCCCCACACGATCGGAGACTGGAAAAAATGTTTGCAGAACCCACCTCTAACATCCTCCCTCACTGGAACAAAAGGGGGAAAAAAAAATGGGGAGAACTAGAAGACGACGGTGGTGAGAAAGCTCCCTATAACTAGACCCAAAAGAAGATCCATCTTCGAAACAAGGAATATAACTAGATCCAAGGAGAAAAGGTACACGGAACAAATCAGCAACATGATATTGTAAGGCTAAACGTTTGAATCACCATGGAAAAGCAACAATTGGGAACCCAAACACAGAGATGAAATCGAACTCCAGAAAGACAAATTTTTTTTACTAAAAAACCCAATTTTGGAACCCATCCAGGAAGACCGAGATCGATCCACACTTCTCCAGAACGAAAAAAGGGAAATGGAAAAAATGGGTCGATCGAAAAACCAGAAATAGTGCAGGTACACAACACACACACCTTTCTGTAAGTGGTGCCATCTTCCTCCACTGTCCACCCTGCCTCGGCACACAAGGCCTTGAGCACCTCGTTGTTGTCGCAGTGCTTCGGCAGCTTGTAGTTCCCGAACGTCCGCAGGCCCGAGAATATCTTCGCGGCGATTGCCCTTCTCCTCCTCTCCCTTCTCTTGTTGTTCTCCCTCTCCTTCCACGTCGGCAACCTCCCTCCCCCCGACGTCATCCCTCCGCCACCTCTGCGCTTTTTCCCTGGCTACTGTTCCTTCTTCTTCTTCTTCTTCTTCTTCTTCTTCTTCTTCTTCTTCTTCTTCTTCTTCTTCTTCTTCTTCTTCTTCTTCTTCTTCTCCTGGAAAACAAGGAGTAAGGAGGAGGAGAGCTGGGGGTTGGGGAAGAGTCACCGAGGGAGTACGGCGTTACTTTATTGGTAAACAACGATAGATAATAGATTCTCTTGCAACACACGGAGAGAGGGAGAGAGAGAAGGGGGTGGCGGGGGTCCGGTCACTCACCACTGTGCGTCTTCCTGAGCTTCTACCGCTACCTTCTCTCTCCGAGTGACGATTCTTTTGAGGGAGAAAGGGGAAGTGAGGTTTTCCGGAGAACTTTATTTTGGATGGTTGTTGTTGTCCCATGCCGTCGGCAGATGTCCACAGTCTCATGCCCCCACAACTCTGGACTAAACAGTTTTTTTTTTTTCTTTTTTTTTTAACATTAAGATCGCTTCGATGTGTTTTGAAGTTTTTAACAAAGTTTAACCTTACGAAAAAATATATATTGATGGATCGGTGCAAAAAAATAAAGATTAAAAAGGGATTTCTATTGTCGGTATAATTAGGAAAGAAAAATCAGAAGAAGAAAAAAAAAACTTAATGTTTTTGTGAGATCAATTAGAAATTTAAGTTCCTGCATTTGTAATTACTCGATATTATAAATTTTTCAAGTCATTCTCAAAAACTCACAAACTCCCGAGATGCATTTGTACGATACAATTTTTAAGTTATATTTTAATATTTGAACTTTATGTATATCAATTTATAAAGTTTGATAAATATTTTTTAGAAATAAGTTAAAACTATAAACCTTAATTTCTCCGTAGAAACTAATTCATCTCGAAAATTTTCACTTAATTATCTCGGCAATCGTCGTTAATTTCCATAATTAAGTTCACTGTTCAATTTCCTAATTTTGTGTACATTCTGGCCAATGTTTCCGCCTGACATCCCCCAATCGTATGTCCAATTCGGTTCAAAAGTCGGTCGGTCTAACTTGATGAGCTTATAATTGCAAGATTAACAGTTAATTAGATATTAGCAAAAATACGTTACCAAGAAATCACCCAAAAAAAATGTAGAAATTTACAAGAGCATTTTTGAACTCCAACCATATTCAATATTTCGCTATCAAAAGAAACGAAAGAAAGTGAAAATGCAGGGTACCGTCTTTCTCAAAGACATTAAAATGCAAGAACATCGACAAAATACATCACATTAATTGTCACTACTGTTTAAATTATTCTCGAAAATTGTATAAATAAATAAAATCAAGGAGTAATACGTCTCTTTGGTTCCTTGGCATGACATCGAAGGCAGGAGAGCAAATCGTGACCGTGGATTCAATTGCATGATCGATTTCGTCCTTGACTTTGACCGACAAAGTTGGCCACGTCCATTTCTCTGGCTCGTTAATGAATGACTTCGAAAACGCTATCATTACGAACAAAATAATTAAAGGAGCTTCTTTTTTGAAAAAGACGATAGAAGTTAGTTAGCTAATATCATTATTAGGCGTAACTACGCTTACTTGCGGAGTAGAATTTTCTGGCATTATCCAGTATGATTGATTGATTGATTCTACAATTTTCAATAACTCTAATTATTATCCGAGTTTCTTTTGTGGCAAAATAATAGAAAGAATCACTTATTATTTTCTTATGGTATCTCTCTGCTGTTACGTAAGAGAACCGAGAAAATAATTAAAAAAATGTAACAACAAAATAATCGAGCGGAGATTCCACGTTTCGATTTGCGTACCAGGAAACGCGAGAATTATATGTGCCGTGGGGGCCACCGATCATGAGGAAACGCGAGCAGGTTCCCACGTGCCGGTCAACATCATCATCCTTTGGGAAGAGAGAGAGAGAGAGAGGGGAGTGTGTGAGACAGAGAGGTGTGCACTGTGCGTGGGTGCCAGCGGAGAAACACGTGCCACGTGAAGGGAAGCGCGTACACATGGAATTTCGAAATCTCTGGAATAGAATCCGGTCAAAATGTGTCGTTTGATCCACGCAACGTGATTTTACAAGTCATGGTGCTGTGCTGTGCTGTGCTGTGCCAACAACGTTCCATGAAATCGTGTTTTTTTTCTTTCTTTCTTCGGAATTAAATGAGTGATTAGATTAAAACACACCTACATATATTACAAAAAAAAAAACCTGGACATGATGGTTGAGAGAAAAGTTCGACCGCAATATAAAGTTCAACGTAATCAATCGGTCTTCTCCGTTTTGTTTAACAATATTTACGAATGCATTTTGATATAAACGTATGTATTGATAAAAAAATATAACTAAATTTTTTAAGAACTAATATGCCATTTATAGAAATAATATATTAAAAATATTTAAACTTTAAAAGCATATATATTAAAACAGCATATGAATTTGACATCAATAATTTTATATTTTAATATGTAAAAAAAAAAAAAAAAAAATCACATAACATGACCTAATATGATCAGGTTGTATCGTTGATTGACATAATACAGATGGACGATAAACCATGAATCTTACCGCCTCCTTCCTCCTTAACATACAATATTTAGATTAATTACGATATCGATCACACGATTAGTCTTTACTTTAGAAGATGGGTTTCATTCTTGGGCTGGTCACGTGACAAATGTTTTGAAATCGGATCCTGAGCTGTAAGCCTGTAGCCTCCTAATCGGGGATCCATTATTACTCCACCACGATGTGACGGCACATGGATGGTTGGATTTGATTTTTTTTAACTTAAGCTACGTTTGAGCAAAAATATAATATAATATGTGTGTGCGTGATAAGAAAAACAACAATTTCTGTTCACATGTTTTAGTCCTTTCACTTGTAATTTTGCCTCTTACAATTTTTAATTACGATATTTATTTACTTCCATTAATTCGCTCACAACTTATAACAACTACTGGTAGTAGTAGAGTATTTTAAATTATTTACATAACATTCTCAACCCATGCCAATTTCGAATGTTGGCATTTCAGCCATCGGCCAAGGCAAACGTTAAAAAATCAAAGCAGAAGGACCCTCGTTTCCTATTGTTTTACGGAAGCACCACTAGGCCGTAATCTAGAATAACCCAAGGCCGAGGCCCATCTTATTGGACGGACCGAAAGGATAACTTGCTGGACTTCAATTCCTGAATCGGTTCGTGGAAACTACTTGCGAGTTGACTTGGCAATGTCTCTTTTACCATTTATCGACTCAAAATTGTTCGATCTGTCACTACTTTATTAGTATTTATTGATTCATTGTGTGACTAATATGCTATTGATTTCTTATCTAATATTCTTTGAATGCCACCAAGTTTAAGTATTTTTCATCCATGAGATTGTGATTGAAAAAGGAAAATTGAAACAAAGGATATTCCCTTTGAAATTCCAATTGCAGACATAAGGTCAAATGGAATAAAATTTATGAAAACATGTGCTTATGTTCTAGATTTTCGAAACAAGAAAACTGCAGAGAAACGTTACTTTAATACTCATTCAAGAAGAAAGAATGCTGGAATTGGAAGCTGCCAGGTTTGGTTTCGTCTGAATTTATAGGAACAAATGCCGATGAAAAAACATATTCAAGGGAAAGAAATAAAAAAGCATTAGGGATTAACTCCTTTTCATGGAAATTCCTATGATGCTCACAGAGTTTTCTTAACAGGTGAGACTCACTGATGGTAATTGTAATTTTGTTTCATTTATAATCGTATTCAAATGGAAAGTAAGTAAGGATTTAAAACTTTTAATACCCATAGAAAGGTCACCGGCCAACCCAAAGAAAGAAAGCAAAGAAAATTCCCTTAAAGAGAATTCTGTGGGTATGGATCAGACAAGAATCTAATGGAAACAATTAATGGCAGAAAGAACGTTTACGTATATTAATTAAAAGCATGCATCTGTTGGCATTGCCTCACGGACTGTAGCCGTTGGGCTGGATGAATCTTCCATCACATGATCAAACCACGAACCACCAAACAGATAGGAACAGCTGCACATGAACATGATATCACAAGGGGAAAAAAAATCCTGAACCAAGTTTCCCGAGGGAGGAAAATTGATTAACGAATGTGAAGTGATAATTGACAAAGATGATAAGCCCGTGACAACAAGGAATACAAAAACTTAAAGCAAACAGTAAATTAGATCTTGTTCTGTCCATGCTCAAATATTGTTTCTGCCCCGCCCCCCTTCAGCTCACCCTTCAAGAGTTTCACATTCTCGTTCTGGAAGTTACCGTCTCTTAAGGGAAGAACCGTGGTCTTCCTTGCTTGTTTATCTAACTCCATTGCCCAACTGTATGTGGCCATTCCGCCAACGGTCAGCGCCATGCCACAGAGGTTCTTTACTGTGAGTGCAGAGTCAAAAAACGTCCAACCTAGTATCAACACACACACGGTCTTCATGTGGCCCAATACTTGGAATGAGACCGCAGAGAAACGGCCTATGCACATGTACTGGCTGGCATTGCAGAAGACTGCCAACGCGCATGAAAGAAGTATGAAGAACTGCACAACGAACAAGGGAAGCCAACGTTAACCACCACACACAAAGGCATGACACAACTACTGTATGGTAGTGAAGGGTGCATGTTTTAGATGGAGAATGCACTGAAAGAAGCGAACGGAGAAGAAATTCTTCTGCAGAAATGGTGAAGGCAATGAAATCCCCCAAGAACTCACCGTGGCTCCATAGGAGAATTGGTAGCCCAAGATTGATCTACCATTCAGATAGTAGTCAATAAATGGACCAAAAATCAAAAGTGAGATTGTCTGGACTGGTGCCGTCTTGCTCAGGAGCTCAAATGAATGAACATTATATTTCTTTTGGAACGAACCAATTGTCTGCAATGTAACAATGGAGAGATAAGATTTTTCTTTTTCCATGAGAATAAGAATATATGTGTATGTGGAATTGTTCTATTTCAAGCCCGTCGAAGGGAAAGGAGATAGAAAGAAAGATCACTCTGATACAGAAACCGGACATTTAAATAGATGGGTATCGGATTAACATTTTGTTACTGAAATGCGCACAAAATTTTCAGTCAACATTCTACAAATTCTGCCATTACTACAGATTCTACCAACATTCAAAACCTTCTCAAGAAATATAAATCAAGTCATTCTATGAATTTGTTATGCTTATCATTTACGGGCACCTCAAAGAATGCCACTGTAGAAAAATCAATACGATATTAGAGAAAAATTTAGTAGACTGAAACCTTGCATTCAACTGGTAATCCATAGAAGATGAAGGCAAAGATCGGAAAGAGAAGGGAAAAATTACAGCGGCAAAGGGACCAAACACTCACAATTTGCTGCAGAGATGTGCACATCACGGCGACACAAGCACAGAGAAATCCTTTTCCATTTATCTGTACATCGGTAACAGTGCAAATGCCTACGCCAAGAGCCACAATTACCACCGCCATTATTACCCTGCCCGAGTAAGTTTTGTTGTGCAGCAACCACTCCATCACACACACCACGGGTGTTATGCTCAGCTTCGAAATCTGCGGCAACCAAAAGCAAATACGACATGTGTTTGGAATCCAAGACAAATCTCCACAGCCCAAAAGGTGAAGATTAAAATAGAAAGCGCCTAACCTGATAAAAACCAACGGAATTGAGCATGAGACTAAGATTCATCCCAGTGATCGACATGTTGGCGACAATCGAGAACCACAGCAGCTCCCACAGGGGGATATGCTTGGAGGACGACAACCCCGTCTTGTTCGACACCCATCCGACGAACGCCGTGGTCGCGAAGTGGAATCCGGTCAACGAAGTGGCTGCAAAACCATCAGAAACCAACGTCCCCCATCATACGAAGAACCGACGTTTGCCGTCAGTGCCCATCCCACAGAACCATCGCGGGCCATACCAAAACACCATCTTTTGCTACCCAAACGCAAGGAAAAAACACCGACAGAGGGGAACAGGTACTTACCGAACCCAAATCCGTAGCCAAGCGAGGACATGAGGACCTTGTTGGCCATGATGATCCCGACGGAGCTACTGACGTTCATGGCCCATGCCCCCCAGTTGGGCACGAAGGGCTTCTTCTCCTGATCCATGGCACCCGGGCCCCTGAAATCCAACCCCTCCTCGGAAAACGAGGCAGAACACAGGACCGGAGGCGGTGCCGGCCGACTGGCGAGCTGGGATCGGGTCTCAGAGTACGTGGTGGCGGAGGTGGAAAAGTCGGGGCCTTTCCTTGGCGAAGGAGTGTATGTGAGGTACCGCAAATAAAGAAGGAAGGAAGACTCGGGGAGTGGAATTCGGTTTCCGTCAGAGAACGTTTCAAAATTGGCGGAGGACGAAATAAAAGCAGTGCCACCGCCGCGTAGGGTGGAAGGCAGGTCCAGACGGACGGCAGCTCCGCAAAGCAATAACCTAAAGCATTTGTTTAAAAACGAATATATTATTCTTTGAATCTTAAAGCATTTGTTCAGAAATTTAAAATAAAAATCAATTACAATTTTTTATTTTTAAAATAAAATATTAAATATTAATATTATTTTAATATCGACATCCAGTAAAATATTAAATATTAATATTGATAAAAAAATGCATGAATTAAAAGTATATAAATTAAATACGAGTACATCAACTATTAATATTACATTTTATTTTTGTTAAAAATTATATTATTTTCTGAACTTTTCGTTCTACAAAAATGTCTTTATTTACTTTTTAAACTTTTCTCTCTGAACTTTCTAAACGACGCAAACTCTCTCTTGTAGATGGATCACCATGTCATTATTTTTTCTATAAATCTAATATCACAAAATGATATAACATTTATAGCAAAAAATTTTGTGAATAATGCTCATGAATTCTAACCTTATATCTAACAACAAGATCAAAGAATTTTTCTGTTCTACCAAAAACCTCCAAAATTTTCTTTATCGCTCTCTTGCAGCATTAGTCAGTTAAATTTTTATTTTTCCTTGATATATGATTTAATGTTAATTTGTGACAACTTGTCAACTTATATCTTGCTTCCGCAAGTTGCATGGTTTTCGTTCGCAAGTTGTATAATCTGACCTCTGTTTAATCTAGTAATTAGGCATGTAAGTGGATGGGCTTAGAATGAATTAAAAGTCAAAATTGCAACTTAATCGTTCTATATCATAGAGTTAACTCAAGAGAAGTTGGACAATTTACTCAACATTCCTCATATACCATATGGTGAGAGAGTTGACCGCGATGATGCCCTTCGTGTGAATCCAGCTCTATTGAGAGGGATAAACAAGTAAATCACCGTTGGCATTTTCAATGTTGAATTTAATTTGATGGTCGGTGTGATCGGTGGCACGGCACTGGGAGACTACTTTTTCATTTTCTGAGGGATCTTCGTTGCTGAAGAAGAAGGTGGCTTGATTGTTGACCAGGAAGAGGTATTGATGGTAAGTGGGTAGCCGGAAACCTGCGTGTGGAAAGAAGCTACGTAGAGGAAGAAGAGCTTGCCATTTCCGTTGATTCTGCCTCTTCCCATACTTTCTTTATACATCGTGTGGACAAGAAGCCCAGGAAGATTTGACTTAAAGATGGATGATTTCATTCATCAACAATTATTATTTATACATATTTGTGTACGGGGACTTTACCTAACCCACTGCCGACTACCAGTCGTCTCAACACGTAACACCGTCGTCATTTCGAACATCATTTAAATCAGAAAAGAGAAACATGCCTATAAGAGGTGGGATCGCGAGGAACCGAAGCTTAAGGAAGGTGAAAGAACGTAAGGGAGATATCAGGCAGAAAAGACAAAAAGAAAGCAACGTACACAAGAGAAAAGAAAGATGATGATTTACGTAGATAGGCTACCTACCATTCAACAAAGAAAAAGCTTGCACAGAGCAAAAAGGGCCAGCCTCTCCTCTTGGTCTTGCGTGTTGCACCTTCTATCTGAAGTGCGCTAGGATTGACCACCAAAGTTTAAATAAAGAAAGAAACGAAAGAGACAAACTTCTTCAATGTTCAACCAGTGTAGATTAAGAAAAGGTAAATATCCAGTGTTCTGATCTTGAATAGCTAGGGAGTCGTCTCAGTTTTTCATAATGTTCATGATCTGCCGAGTGCCAACTCAACGGTATTGGTCTCCCTATCGCTCAGATGACAAACTTTGACATTTGTTCCGTGAAAGAAAGTATGCCATTTTAAGGACAAATTTTCTTTCTTGCGTGGTGTAAGACCTATCAAATGGCATGGGAGGTACATTCAAGGAATCAAGGACCAACATTACCCAACCAGAAGAAAAGTGGGAATTGAGCTGCAGCGACGAACAGCAGAAGATAGTGAGATCTGTTTGCATGCTCATAGCTCCGCATTCCAGCATAAAGAACCCTTCTCATGGTCTTCACCAGGAAAATTCCCATGCATAAACACATCCATGGCAAGAAAAAGTAATAGGCGTAACTCCAAAATATCCTTGCAGCAACAGCAAGGGAAATCCCCGTGAAAGCATACCCAGAATAAGCCACAATATCCAACAAAGGTGCCTCTCTTCCAAGAGAGTAAAGCAATACTTTCAGTAGGATGATCTGTAGGAACCATCCTGCCAAACCTTTTGTGAACTGCAAGCTCAAAGCTTCTGGGCTAAACCTGCACAACTCAATAAAAAGAAAGATTACATGAATAATAATGTTATAAGAAATAGTAACGTATCCATTTCCACTTGTCTTACTTTCCAAAGAGACCCAATGAGAAACCAGTCAGTACTACATAACTACCAAAGGCCATCAAAGGAATGTATAGATCTGGAGCATTTATGTCATGAACGGGTGGCTTGTATGCAAGACTACCTCCTACTGGTTCAGCTATTCTCGTCCAGTGACCCTGGAAAAAAAATAGCGCAGCAATAAGATTATTAACTGCTCAAGAAGGCTGTAGTCAAATATCCACAATTTGATAAAATATATGCTCCAAAGATTACCCTGTGTAAGAAAGGAAAAAGGACTACTTTCAATTTGTTCTTCACGTATGTTCCATTCACTTGAAAGTAGTATTGAGGATCAGAGAAATACTTGCTCACCTGCACATGAATGATAACGGTTATGATGACAAGTTTCGGACCAATTTGCCCTTCCATCCTAATTACCATTCAAATTTCACAAATTAAATCTCTCCCTTGATAGACATACATTGCTTTGCATAAATTCAGAGCTTGATCCCAAGAATTTTTCCCCGTAGGCACCAAGTCCAGTGCGGATAAGTCCTGATCCAGGCCCACTAAAGGGATTCCCAAATGGGTTGGGCTGGGGGTTTGAGGAAGGCATCTGCATCCCAGCTACGAAAATTTGTATCTATTTCTGCAATATACCAGATCATATCAATGCCTAATCATTTATCAAAAGAGCATGGATATGTTATTTTCCAGATCACACAAAAAAATAGTATGTCCTCCAAAACGTATCCCCATTTTCGATAGTTTCACCAGCATTCGAGCAACTAAAATGTTTCATAGTGCAATGGATACAAGGAATCATAAAAACTGAAAGCCTTTTTTTGCATATTGCAAGTTCAAATACATGATAGTACGATACTCACATGTGAGAATGCAATTGCATGCTTTCTTCGTTCTGTCAAAGGAATTCTTCCAGTGACAAATGAAAAAACTATTTTAGAGAAAAACTAGTATAGTTTCAATGGGTCCAATGCCTTAGGCAGAAGTCTACACAGCTTGAGCATTGGCCATTAGGAAGTGTTGCCTGTTACACATATGGCAATAAGGGACATCGCTAGGGAATGGAGATATTTGAGATCAGTAAGGATCCCGCTGCAAGGTCTTTCACACCAATCTCATCTTAATGAATATGAGGGTGCATGATGTAATACTTCAGATGAACCAGTTAGCACTGCACAACGTGATCATTAATTCATTTGCAAGTGTGATCATTAATTATGCACAATAGGAAGTGTACATGGTATAGGAGAGTCAAAGATTCCAAGTGGTACAAGGAATCAAGGAAGATGGATTTGGATTAGTCATTAGTGTTCTCAACCATACTTGACAAGGCATTAGGAGATCCAAGCATTGGCCAAGGGTGACTTGAACACACTGGCACCTTTTTCTCATCCTTGTGATTGGATGCCAAATACGGTGATTGTTGGGAGCTGGAAGTGGCAGCCCAGAACTTTTAACTACTGGAGAGCCTAGGAGGCTCGTCAACACTTGCACCCTCCCAACCACTTGCAGTAGTGGTGAGGCATTGGGCCTAGTTTGTGGGCTGCAGGTCTAGGGTGATGGTCATGCTTCGGCCAATTGTACTCTCAGTCAATGGTGAGCATGGCAGCCCGGAACTTTTAACTACCGGAGAGCCTAGGAGGCTGGTCAATGATTCGACCCTCCCAACCACTTGCAGTAGTGGTGAGGCATTGAACCTAGTTTGTGGGCTGCGGGTGTTGGGTGATGTTCATGCTTTGGCCAATTGTACTCTCAGTCAATGGTGAGCATGGTACAAAAATCATGTACGGGGGCTTGTGTAGGACTGTTACATCCCAAGCCAAGCCACCAATGCAGGAACATGCAGGATCGAGGCACATTCAAGATTACATGATTTACAGGTTCTAGAGACTGAGTCCGACCGTACTCCCTAACACCTTCCTGACTTGTTGTCCATTGAAAAGCTTTATGGAAATGGATTCACGAGTGTATGATCCTGGTCACTCAATCAATCAAATTGAAGTAGATGTGTGAACGTGTAACTTTTGTTGGTAAAGATAAAACACGTCATTGACTTTCCCATTAATTTGAACATGGTGTATGCATCAAGATTCCCTTCCATTAAACTGAAATTATTATGTTTGATTTTGAATATCTGTTAGTGCAGGATAATATACATGTTGTTAATCTCCATGCCACAATTAATTAAGATGTAAGAGATGGGATTAATGTCTCACGGGAGATGGTGCTTATCCCTGGTTGGTTTCAGTATTCAGAGTTCAACGTAAAACACCTAAAACATAATTCATACAGTAATCTTGTCAAAGACTAATCACACTAAAAATATTAGGTCACAGAACTATCTTTACAACGAAGGATCTATTTGACGAAATGGACTGCAAGCACTGCAATCACATACACATATTCTCCTAATTACAATACCTAAAAATCGACGCATTGGAGATGCATAAATTCATGTTCACCCGACATAACATTAAAAAACAAGTCATTAATATTGTGATCATCCTTCATCACAAATCCATAGGACTTCGCAGAGGCGCAAGGAAATCTCATCCAACCACAACACTATAGAGAAAAAAACACACGCAGAATCGTAAAAACAATATCTGGATCTCTAGAGAGTAGATCTGGGGATATAGATTGGGGAGGGGGAAAGGGAATAACCTGCAGTGGTGGACGGTAGTGACTTTTTTTACCTCGAGATGGATGGAAGTGGCGATGAAGTGCCCTCCGGCGGTGGCGGATCTGGACACTGGAGCGGAGGCCACCCCCACTGGTTGATCCGAGCAGGTGGATTGAGCGAGCAAATCTCCGTCCCAGTCTGGTCGTCGAGACGAGTGTGTTTGCCTTGCCGTTCGGCCTTCGCTGTGTGTGAATCGGGTCGACGGTATTTTTCTTAGTTTCTGTTACTTTTTATATTTTTAAATTTTTTTTTTTTTTTTACTTCTTTGCATTTTCTTTCCCGACAGATTCTACGGACACATGATTCATAACAATTCTCTTCTCTCTCTTTTTATCATGTAAATTACGATGCATATTATCGGTATTAATAGGCATCTGAGTTATTAAGTTGATTAAAATCATTTGGTTATTTTTTAAAATTTATGATTCCATTTAACTTAAAAATTTCCTAAGTCAACCCGCATTAAATTATTTATAATTGATAAATATTATATAATGTAAGTTATATTATTTAAGCTATAATTTACGTGACATGATTATATATAAGGTTAAGATTATTAAAATAATAAAACAACAAATATACATAACAAGTTCAACTTAATTAATGTCAGTTGTAGCACATTTAGAACTTTATTTATATTATCTTAATTTAATTAAATTTATTTATTGTTTCATCAATCGACAACCTTATTAGCCTTTAGTTTGAACCAAGAAAAACAATTTTGAATTATTTAACTGGGTTAGAATAGAATATAGTTCGATTCAACTTAAATAATGCCTTAACCGACAGTCATGATTTGAATTAAGCTCACCTCTAGTATGATACCACATGTTAACAAGTGATTAGTTAGGAGCATGAGAAGTCGGGAGATCCGGTGATTGCAAAACTTACATTGGTATTAGTATCTCCTTTTAGAATTCGAATCTTATAAAACATAAAAATACTATCAATTCCAATATTTTGTTGGTCATAAAAAAAATAATCCTTGTAATTTCTTTCAAGGTTTGAATATTGTAAAACACAAAAATATTATCATTATCCAAAAATTGCAACCATTAAAGTTTCACCAGATAATATTTTTGCATTCCTCGTAATTAAAGTCCAGAAAGGAATTACAAGTACTGTTACTTTGACCCAACTGAACCATTACAATTAATTACAGTTGTTACACAACCATAAGTGTAGTATTTTTTTTTAATAGAAAGTTAATTAAAAGCAATCATTAAAGTGATTTCTTTTAATTAGGGCGTATTTTTTCACAAGAACAAGTAAACCGGGTGGAGCAAATACTCGTGATCACAAACTAGTCTTCTGAGACGCTTCGGACCATACCAGTGATGATACATTTTTGATGCAGACATTAAGAACCATTTATGAAATATCATGACTGCATATGCATGGTGCGAACCATTAACCATATGACGAGGTTTGATGATCATTATTTTAATGTATCATTCATTTATTCATTCGTGTAAATACCATACATCCCCCTGTGAACTAGAACCAGAGAGGCATCCCAGAAAAAACAACCGTAGAAGCATATTGGGATTGTGAATTACTCGGTTTTTTAAATATATAACATTGTATCGTATCATGTCATATTATAGATGTCTTTAAATCATTTTCTACATAAGATTTTATCCACGTTACCATGACGAGTTTAAGGCAGGCGAAAATTCACAACGAAGAAATTCGTTATCAGTACATTTACAATTTCGCGTTTATCAAAGAACTCCCTGACACTTTAGTAGAAATATTAATGAAAGAAGAGGATCTGCCAATGGGTCAAGCAATTCCGAAGCAACTTAAAACATAGCTGAAAAATAACTTTTAAAATAAACCTTTCTAGCAAAATTAGGAAACAAAGGATCTTAAACTTATTGGCAGTTTCAAACACAGTTTCGTAATAACGATTGTTTTACTAAAACGCATACAAAAGCAAGCATTTACAAAAAAGTAAAACTCACAATTTTTTCATTTATCGCTTTTAACTGAAACTCCAAGTTGTTAATCCGACGTGAAGAAATAAGTACAGATAAAATATTTGATAATGATTATTGAAAAACACAAGTACATTTCAATATGTTAGTTAAAATAAACATTACCAAAATCTTCAGATTAGGTGCCAAAGAGTCGTTCAGATAAGAACAATCAGATCAGAACGAAGCATTCGCACAAACACGACACAAGTGAGATCCAAAAGCAACAAAAAACACACTAAGCATCTGAGACTACAAGTATTAATTGTATGGGCCAACATAAATACTGCGATTCCATAAAGAGACATTTAAATTCAAAAACTGCTAAGATTTTATGACAGAAAAATTAAGCCTTTATAGCATACTTTCTCGTGGGAAAATACTTCTCTTTTTTCTTCTGACGGTCGGTCTTCAGAGATTGCTGCTCATAAAGAAAAAAAGGAAGTCAAGAATTAAGATCGATTACCACTCGTAGAAAATACAAACAATTTAACAGAGACCTGAATAAAAACGGATACAGTAGACAATGCGTTCAGAAAATCCTAAAATCATGCCCTAAGATAATACATGGATACATGGTTAACAAAATCAATCAGAATAGCAATGAATTTCCATTAAAAAATCATCTAACAAATACATTTAAACTTGGACCGCACTTTATCAAAACTAAGAGATAACAAAAGAATTTATAAAATAAGAAATCAAGTAAAATTTCGAGATCCATTTATGATTGCCAGTCAACTGCTGCTACTATTTTTGAAATAGAAGACAGTTTTTTTTTTTTGAGAAGCAACGTGAAATAGAAGATAGATAATATATTGAAATTTACGTCATTCTAGAAAATAGATATGTTGAAATTTACACCATTCTAGAAATGGAGGGCAGGAAACTGAAACAAAGAGAACCATTTCCATACGAAAAGGCAAGTATAATGTGAAGAGGATAGAGAGAATGGTAAGGATGAGACACCCTGCTCTTCACTTGACACTCGATCAATAATTAAGGCGAAAGGCAATCTCAATGCCGACGCCCCTTGAAAATTCATGAGGTGACAGGCAAAGGACAAAGCGATAACCTTATTTAATAATTTAAGTACTGCAGAAATGAAATAAAAAGAAATGCACATGTCATTTGACAATAACGATCGACTCATTTAAGTAGATGATGATAATATGATCATGTGCTATAAAAACTACAATACACAAAAAGTATATTATTGATGACTTCTTTATAAATCAGAGAATTTGAATTTTCCGATGGGACCCCCATGAGAATATTGACAATTTAAGAAATCATGAAAAAAGTATATATAATGAACAGAAAATCAATATCTGGGAAAAAGTAAATGAACAGAAAAAGAAAGAAAAGGAACGGGACTAAAGGCAAAGTTTTCTACCACCCGCAGCTGTAGGTTAATAAATGCAATAATACAATGGTGCACACTCTTACCTCAACTAATTCCCAAATGACAATAAAAATGCAAAGATAATAATAAAATATAATGAGATCAAAACGTAACATTCATCCTTCTAATAAATCAAACTGTAAAAAAAGACAGATCATAGCTCCATCCAGTATCGGATCAAATAAAAGATCCATTCGAAAATTTTTGGGGCATGCTAACCTAGCCACTTATTCTAGCTAGACCTAGGTGCATGAATTAACAAGTATGAAGTACACACTAAATGCACAATTTGCTACAAATATCGAAGAAATGATAGGCTTAATCAAAAAATATGGAGAATTTTCCTTTTTGAAACTAGCCCAATAGGCATGTCAATGGATCCCTTTTTGGCAATGTGGATACATGTTGTTGAAAAATAACAGAATTGTGTAACAAAAGAGCCTCACAACCCCCTCACATACCTACCAGCCCTTTCAGCATCATCCAAATGAGCAGGCCACAGACACAATTTGACGATCTCAAAAACATAAGGAAAGCGAAATGACACTAAGAGATAATAAAGAGAGAGAGGAGTAAGAAGAGCAGATCACCCGCAGACATTCCCTCCCTTTCCCCTCCTGCCCCACCTTAGTGTAACTCTCCTTCCAGATCCGCTGCCAACCATGTAGTTCTCACTCCCTTTTTCACTCTCATATTCTCTTCTCCTTCACATTCTCTCCCACACAGATGAATAACAATTTTTGTATGGGAAAATATGGAATTCTGGAATATGTTGATTCAATCAATGAAATAGAGTAAGAGTTACACTTATTGAAGATAAGATAAGAGAAAATCAGGTTAGGTGGTTTGGTCACATCCTTGGGAAAATAAGGAATGCATCGGCTAAGAGAGAAGAATTAACTAGTACAAAATAAATTAAAATAAATGGAGGTAAGCCTAAAACAATTTGATTAGAAATTGTAAAAAAAATTGAATTTATGTAATTTAAGTGAAGATTTGTCAATAATTAGAAATACTTCGACAAAAATGATTCACGAGGCCAACCCCATGTAGTGAGATTATAGCTCAAATTGTTATTGTTGTTGTCATCATCTCCAATTCAATCAACGGAGATGAGCCAAGCTCATATTTTGAACGATGTTTCAAATCAACTGTAGTTTTTTTTATCTAAAACTGGGTTCACAAGCATTGTGTAGACCCAAAACAATGGTACTAACGTTTAACATACCCAATTTATAATGACTGCCAATTGATGGTTCAAACCTAATGAAATTTGGATATTGTATTTAGTGAAATGTATCTCCCGAAATTTTGGCATCGAGAGGACCATATAAGTACTGATGTTAAAGCTCAAGCTATATTTGAAACTGATCCAATGCGAAGGTTCGGACCAATCTAAAAGGCAGACCCTTCAATTAGTCTGACCACAATGATGTAACATAGAGGTGCAACGCACAATCATGCAATGTAACTTAATTACTTTGTCTAACTTCAATATTTAAAAAAATTTAAGTGGTGAAATAGATCCGAACTAATTCATCATTATTTCAACAAAAACTGATACGAACTACAACAAGCAAGTTAAACTATCTAATGCAACAGACAAACCTCGACTAACGAGTATGACCAGGTAGAAAAGAAATGTACCTGATGCTTGGTGAGGCGACGCCTGATGGCCCTCGTCTTCTTGGGCCTGAGGTCGAGAGGCTTGTACTTCTTGTTCTTGTACACCTCCCTCAGAGCTGCCTTCTGCTTCTGCGAGATAACGGTCAGCACCTGCGCAATGGACTTCCGCACCACCTTGCTGCATCGTCGAAACAAACACCGCCAAATCAAAAAAAAACAAAAACAAAAACAAACAGAAAAAGTAGAAAATCGGAAAAATAAAAGAACAAGGCAAACAGGCATTCGAAGACGTACATCTTAGAAAGCTTGTTGGGGGCGCCGCCGGTGACCTTGGCAACACGGAGAAGGGAGAGCTCCGTCTTCAGATCCTTCAGCTGAGCCAAGAGATCAGCCTTGGACTTCCCCCTCAACTCATGAACCTTAATCCTCGCTGCAAAACCACACCATATTGATCGATTAGTCGAGAAGATAACATAGAGCGACGACCGAGCTTTTTCCTACCCATCGCTTCCCGCCGCAATGAACCGAGCACCGGACAAGGGTTGCCACTCGCGACGAGAGGAGATTATATACGAGGGTCGCAATCGGATCTGAATATCCGGATAAATACCTGATCCTAATCCGGGTATTCTCTGATACGGAATTTTTTCAATATGCCATACAATACTGAATTCAGATTCCAATACAGATGTTGATATGTACTTCTTTTTTTTTCAAATGCAGACACGATTTTAGATATAATATTTATTTTTTAATATAAATATAGATAAGTGGATATTTAATCATTTAAAATTTTTTAAACATAAATGGTATATTATGTGTCTTGTGTCATATTATACATGTTTATTGTACTTTGCCACGCTTAAATCATCTAAATAATAATGCCTATAGGTCATGTACCGCCCTTTTTTATTAAAATACCATAATATTATTCTAGACTCCTGTACTTAATCGTAGAAAAGGAGTTACCTATTTTTGTAAAATATTTTCTACATTTGATTACGATTGACGAAAAATCAAAAAAAAAAAAAAAATCTTACAATTTTATAAATTCCATCATCTAAGTTACACTTTAAAGATGAATATATTTTCTTAATTCCGATTTTATTTAAATGGTATTCAAGCTTAAATATTTGATAGTTACTATAATTGAAACAATGTTTTAATTTAATTTCATTATAAAATCGAGCAATTCTTTATAACTTTAACCGATATCAGAAAATTTGAAAATTCTGTCGTATAATAGTTTATTTCTTATGCGTAATTTATTTTTTCTCTTTTGCTCTGGGCTTTTTCTAAATTGTTTGAAATAATAATAATAACTTGATTTTTAATTTAATGAAATTCAGTCGACTTTAGATTGTCGCGTTGAAAATCTCATTGAGTACTTAAAGAAATTGTTTAAAACTTTAGAATTGAACTTGTCTCTTATTTATTTGCTTCAAGAAATTGGATTCATGTTGTTAAAAATGAGATTGAAAATTAATGTTTAGATTTTCATTGTTGTTTGTTATTTTAACGACATTAATTTAGATGCCTTTTCGTCCACTCTTTGTGATTCTTACAAGTAAAATGTCTTTTGGTAGTTTCGTAGTTTATACTCTTAATATATATTTCATACGTTTAAAAAAAGATTTCATCAAATAAAATGTCTTTAGGTTACATTTGTTTGCTACTTCAACTTTCACTTCAAATCAATAAAGTTACAGTTTGTCGGAGTTCGTCATTGAAATATAACACAGGAAATAAAATGAAATGAACAGAACTTCAAATCAAATCCGGAACTGCAACTCTCGTAAGACGCAAATCAATTATAACTTTGCATCGTCACATTCTTTTCGTTGCATACAGTGATATCAAAACTAGTATTGAAACTTTGAATACGTGTCACTAATCATTTATCAGACTCTCCATTAAACTCCAGCATTGCACAATAAATTAACATTAAAGCTAGCTACACACAAACACACCTTTGGATAGATCACTCTCTATTCTAATTTCTCGAGATAATCATGAGAAGCTCTGGATGGAATTAATCATCCTAAGACGCTGCATTAGCGAAAGAAAAGGAAGCTCAAGATTTTAGGGAAGGAGTTTGCTTACCATTAGATGCAATAGATTGTCTTCTAGAGAGTTTTTTCTCCTCCGTGCATGTATTCATCTCTACTTGCAATTGTTTTCTATTTTACTTGGCCATTGTGTCACGGAAAATGATTGGAGCCACCGTCCTCCCGAAATATTGGAAAAATGAAGTGTCCGTGAAGCAAGAAAATCAAATATCAATTTTTTTTTTTGTGTGTGTGTGTGTATGTGTTTTTAATACTTGGGAAACAAGAAAGAACCGCTTGGCCGATCTCATAGATGGGTGGTTCTCTTGTAATTTGTATGTTTGGATAATGTCGAGCTTTTAACATAAGGAATTAATTAATGAACAAAACATGCTTCATCTCTTATCGATCTGTAAATTATTATTAGGTTGTTATTGTCAGTATTGATTAATTTATTCTTCCTTCTTTCACTTTCTCTCGTGTAACACTACTTCTACAGATAATGATGTTACCGATGATATCAAAATAGCATAATTGATTTCTCATTTTTCACGAAGCAAGAAAATTTGAATTTAAATATACGGGGGGGGGGAAAAAAATTCCATTACAACAACAACGAGAATGAGATTTGTGCCTCGTAACCTGAATAAACAGATGTTAATGTGAAGATTATACTAATTTAAGAGGCGATCTTCTGATAGAGTTGGGTGCCATTTAAACCTAAGATCTCCCCTTGGTAATGCAAATAACATGATATTTCCTATGTACTTAAACCACATGTAGATTTGGTTTGAAACTACTTATCCACTAAACCTATTTTCAAAACCACCACTTATTGGAGTAATTTGCTTGAAGGCGAGTTGCTGAATAGGTTGTAAAATGTATTGTTAAGCAGTTTTTATTTAATTTCATAAAGTTAGATATACAATAGCATTCGAACAAAAAAAATTTAAACGAAACATATTTTAAAATATATTAACAAAACGTAAATACTTGATTTTACAATACTTAATTAGATTCAAATCATATATCTAAAATTTAAATACATTTAAAAGATGTATTTACATTTATTATCAAATACTTATTTTTGTAAAAACTTTAAAATTAAGTATATTTAGATAGAAATAATATCAAAATAAGTGATCATCTAAAAAGTTCTTATAAATAATAATATTTTTACTTAAACGTAGACAAATTATATATATGTGTACCTATCTAACTTACATGTCAGACGTTATCTAGAAGCTTTACTATAATAAGTTTTTATTTTTATAAATAATATTAATATATATAAAACTATTTAAGTATTTATATTCTTGATGTATATCCAACTTTAAGTGTTCATATAATGTCACATTAATATATATATATATATATATATATTTGAAACAACATTTAACAAGAGTTGGATAGATGAATGAAAGTGCGTAAGGAATTATGTAATTTTATAAGGCTTGTATGAGAATTATTATTAGTGAAGAACGGTGTAAATGAGAATTGTATAAAATTATTTTTAATTATATAAATAAAGATGAGAATTGATGATTTTAAATGTACGAGTCAATCTTAGATAAGTATTCATAGTAATTTTTAACGTAATATTTTTTCTATTTTAACAGTAATTCATAGTGTCAATAGTAATATATATATTTTTTGTTTTAACTGTTTTTAGAAACGTAAAAGTTCAAAAAAACTCAGCACTTCCGCATTTGATCGTCAAAAATAAGTTTTCTAAACACAAACTTAGCTAGTAATTATTAACCTTTAAACAGTTGTTATGGAAAATAACCTCGTAAACAAGATGGTGCGTTAAATGCACTGCAAATAATCAAATATCACTGTAAAAAAAACATTATTGCACAAAAGAAAAATGCATTACAAAGACGAGATCAGTCCGTGCATCACAAATCTACAATCGATAAATCAACCAAAGGAAATTTATTTTACGGGACAAATAATTATTTTATGATAATAGTGAAAATTAAAATTCTGATAAAAATTAAGAATATTCACTCTTCCACATTTGCGAAGTAAAGCGTAGGATCCGTTTTCGATTGGATAAGGTGTAGAATGGAAGACGACGCGGAAGACAACGCGGAATTCCAGATTTCTAACGTAATTACAAGGGAGACAGATGGGCAATATAGTCATGAAAGTTGTGTGTGTTCGTTGACGCTGCGTCTCACGTTCTCCGGCCTTTCTGCTGACACCACCACCGCCAACGCCAGTGCGCCACCACCACCACCGCCCACAGTTGGTTGCCAGTTGCCACCGCTCCATTGCCCTCACACCTACGTTAGTGATGAATAACGGCGCCCTTTGGTTGTAGAGGGTCTCCGCCACTCTTCCTACTCCTCGTTACCTCCCGCGAAGCGACGGGGGGAAGCACAAGCTTCTCACAAGGCTCGCGAGCGAGAGAGAGAGAGAGAGATCTCACAAGTGCTGTTTCTTGCTCCCGGGGTTTTCCCCTTGCCCATACTCGCCATTGCCAACTTTACCACTCCGTTCTTCATGCGTGCAAGCCATCACCGTATCTTATTTCCCGTTCTCTACATCTCCTTTCCACATCTCTTAAACCCTCCTCGCCTACAAATTGATCTGTCAAGCGTCGTTCTCATCTAATCTCCATTGCTCGTTTCCCTAAGACAATCGCATTTTTGATTTGGGTTTCTGGCATTAGATGTGTTTCTCGTCTCATGCAGCATCTCTGCTCTGATTAGTAGCATTGTCCTTTTGTTCTTCGGTGGAAACCTCAAAGTACTGATCTTTTGAGTTTTTATGGTCCGACGCTAGTTCTGGTGGTTTGGGTATCTCACATTCTCTTCTGATAGATCATCCATCCATCTGGAAGGTGAGCCGACGCTCCTGTTCGGGTTTCTTCCCAATCTCTCAAGTTTCAAGGGGTGTTCTCCTCTATTTGGTTCTGATCAGACAACAAAGAAGTTCATCTTTCCGGGCGGTTTTTCCTCTGAATTAATTCTGGAACCTGAACAAGCATTTCCTGTGCTCGAATCATTGTGTTTCATTCAATATCTGCAGCTTAGGATAGAATTCATCGGTCATGGGTGTTCAAATGAGCAAAAGGTCGAATGACCCTCACACCGTCCTCCAGAACCACGACATTGGTCCATCCACCGTCACAAATTGCACCGCCACGCCCACTACTTCCAGAGCTGCCAATGATCTTCATTACAGGGCAGAGCTAAGCTTTTACGAGGCGGAATGTCGCGTGGACCCCGTAGTTCGGACTTTCGATACCACTCTCCAACAACGTATGAGTCGGGCTATCTCCTCTCTTGCCGTCGGCGTCGAGGTCCGTGCACTCTCCTTAGATTCCCTTAAAGAGATCACCACTTGTCTCCTTGACATGAACCAGGAAGTGGTCAAGATCATCCTAGACTGCAAGAAGGACATCTGGAAGAACTCTGAGCTATTCAACCTTGTCGAGGATTACTTCGAGAACAGCCTCCAAACTCTAGACTTCTGCACTGTGCTGGAGAAGTGCCTCAAGAAGGCCCGTGATACACAACTTATTGTTCACGTCGCCCTCCAACGCTTTGAGGAGGAAAAAGATGGTGAAGAACATCATAATAAGTACTTGAGAACATTGGAAGAATTGAAGAATTTTAAAGCAGCAGGTGACCCATTCACCAAGGAGTTCTTTCAAGAATTCCAATCCGTATACAGGCAGCAGCTCACAATGCTAGAGAAGCTACAGCTCAAGAAGAACAAGCTTGACAAGAAGTTGAAGTCGGTTAAAGCATGGAGGAAGGTGTCGAGCATAATCTTTGTTTCAGCCTTCATGGCTTTGTTGATTTGCTCTGTTGTTGCTGCTGCCATTGCGGCACCACCTGTGGCATCTGCATTGGCCGCTGCTGCTTCACTTCCCGTAGGTTCAATGGGAAAGTGGATCGATTTTCTATGGAAGGGATATGAAAATGCCTTGAGAGGACAGAGAGAACTGATCCACTCAGTGCAGGTTGGATCTTATATTGCTGTCAAGGATTTAGATAGTATCAGGGTTCTTGTGGACCAATTGGAGATTCAGATTGATTTGATGCTGCGCAATGTGGAGTTTACTCTCCGAGGAGAAGAGGAGGTGAAGTTTGGTATCGAGGAGATTAAGAAGAAGCTGGCATTGTTTATGAAGAACATCGAGGAGTTGGGGAAGCAGGCAGATAAGTGCAGCCGGGACATTCGAAGAGCAAGAACTGTTGTTTTGCAGAGGATCATCAAAGATCCCAAATGATATTACCAACTTTAGAAAAAAATATCTTGGTATGCTCTATCCTCATATTTTATAATTAGTATCCATACTAACTCTTTGCAAAATTACCAATTGTGCATTTATAATCTATATTCACTCATGTCGCTCTCTTTAAATTCATTGCTTAAATTTAAAATTTGCATTTAATTTGTGATAAAATTTCAGTTTTGTTGAGAGGAAGAAGAATGATAATGTTTGATTGTTATTATTGAAGCCACATTCGGACCATACATGGCACTTGCCCTGTGTGGAATTTCGAAAGAGAATGTATGTATTGCATTATAAAAAAAGAAATATAATTTATTTTGTATATATTAATTAAAGAGAAAAGGTCTTATATATTAAACAGATTATGAAGAAACTCTTCATAAATAAATGACCTTTAGGATATACTTCAAATGATAAGTTAACTAAAAGTGGTGGTTTTTTTTTGTTTACCTTAGGTGCTGTGTTTCTTCTTTGAAGCCCATAAAGTCTTGGGTTTTGATTTAGTTTTCAAGTTTTCCTACAGCTTGTGTAGGACCCCTTTAATTTCTTGGTTTTAATATATTTGCTTTCTGAGTCGCTACTTCTTAACAAAATATTATCTTTTATTGGTTCAGAGGAAACTTCAAGATCTTTTAGAAGAATTAATTTCATGTTCTAGGTAGCAATCAACAATGGTTATTATTTAATAACAAAGATTAAATTAAACATCCTTTTGAAAGGGTGCTGTTGGACTTGTAAGCATAGTTTTCACGAATTTGGTTGAGAGTTACGATAAGTTCACAAAATTTGAACCATATATTGTTAATTTTCCAATGATGTTTTTTGATTTATAAATGCAAGTGATGAGCTACTATAACCCAAAGATCTAAAAGTCCTTACAATATTCTTAAAGTATTAATCCTGTTGATCGGTGTAAATCATGGCATAGATGTAATCACTCAAATAAACTCGAGTCCTTAGTTAGAGTTAAGTTGACGAAGGCATGAAAGTCAAAGCTTTAAGTTAAGAAAAATATTTTTTTAATGTCCTATTCTCTTTAATTTGCATTAATCTATTGGAAAACTCTCTTTTCAGATGTACTTATTTTTAGTCTACTTACCAAAGGGACAATTCTTCAATTTCTTCTTATTTATACTTTTACTCATGTAAGATTCAATTACATTGCATATCTGATATTTCTTTAGACTCAGCGAAGAACTCTTTTTGAACTTTCTTCCTGCAAACTAGTTGCCTCAGTATTCACCTATTTTTACTGGAATCATTTGGATTCTCACATATTTCTCTTTTTTGGCTTAAACATAATTGACTAGTTGCTGGTACTTTCAGATAAATTTAATGCATTTTAGGTTTCACTTGTGTCAAGACGTCAACTAGGTTAGACTCAATTGTGACCAGCCCACCATGGTTTTCTAGCTCATGTTTGGTGGAACTGGATCATGCCAGTACTGTCTGGGGTGAGCACATGAGTTGGTATGACACATGGGTTTTTTTAAAATTAGCGTACTGAATTGCAGAATCAGTATGCTGAAAATGCTGAATATGCCATTACTGTAAACAATATATCGATATGATTATAAAGTTTTAGGTTTTTTAGATTTGACATATCAATATGAAGGTTGGTATATTAATTTTACAATTTGGAATGTTGATTTTGTAATTTTGTATGTTGAAAAGTATAGCCTAATACGATATAACATAGTCAGATTGTATCGTTGACTAGTACTGCATGAATAAGTCATGAGTTATGGGTTGCCTCCTTCTCTACTGGGCATGATTTTAACTAAGCATGATGTCAATTGTATTGTGTTGTATTGACACCTTTACACTTGTAGGAGAAATTTTATGATACCATCTTTAGCGATCTTACACTTACAAAATGCAATAATCAACAATTAAATTTTATGCAGTCATTCTACTTTGGATAAAACTTTTGCTGCAACCAAGCGGCGAACTGTAGTTCAATTTTTCCACTTGGGTAGGGACTCACCAACAATTTCAAAAAGCAGTATAAAATTAAATGTTGATTGGATGCATACTATAGAATATCATTCTTGAACTTCTCAATATCATATTTGGTATAAAATTGTATTTATTTCCTGGCAGAGTGATGTAATGCCTTGCTCATCTGCAAAAAACATATATTTTTAGTTTTATTGCATGTACGTGAAATTCTTGTTTCATTTGCAGATTGAATTCCATTGTTTTGTTGTGAATTCATGCTTTTATGCTTTCACTTGAAATAACCTATTTGCTGTGATTATTAAATGTTTGATTCTTCTAGGTTTGTTTAGATTGTAATTCTTCCAGGGGTTTGCTTCCCATTCATTCCGAGCTTTAGCCTTCACATTGAAGAAAAAATATCAAACCTTGCACAACTTTAATACTTGTTCATAATTAATTTCTATTTCATTTCCATAATCGTAAAAGACTCTGTTTGGTATTTAATTGCCATTGTGCTATGTATTAGTCCTTGCTGATGCCTCATAACTGGAATCGAAGCATTAGTTATTGTTATTGTCATTGAGATATTAGTTCTGTATTCTATAGTCAAAATTTGAAACTAAGGTGCCAAATCTTTATCTCAGTCTCTCCTCATAATGGTTATAATTCATCAAGGAAAATGAAACATTAGGAAATTGTAGAGGATCTTTTGGAACCGATACCCAAACTAAATGAAATCCCTGAAATTCTAAGAGTAAGTGTCTTCCATTTCTCTATCCTCTATGAATCATGCTTCTCTTTCCATTCCTACTTCGAAGATATTCAATTTTCTGAATGTTTCACAGTTCATACTCTTTATTATTGTGAATTGTGAACTGCTCTTTATTATTTGAACAAAAACAGAGACATTATCGTCGCCACTTTCTCTCTTATGTGAAGGCTTAATTGTTGTATTGCAGACCTTCCAATCAAGGAACAGAGAAATCATGCCAACAGGTGATGGAAGCACACACTATGAATTTTAAGGGATATCTACACAAGAAGTGAAACTGATCTTAGCTCCACATATTCATAAAGATCCATGGCGGAGGCTGGAAACATGATTTATCTCTTCTTATGTTTGTCATCTAGCTATTTATGTATGACTGTTCTCATTTCATGGTACTGCTCAATTGTTCTCGTCCAGCGTTATTGTTCTTTGAATGGTTGGCCATTGCCGGTCGGTGTTATGTAAATCCAGGCAATCGGCAACGTTAGAAACTTTACTCGACGTCACCATGTGATTATTTAGTATTTAACGCACTCTTGTGGTATAATGGTGCTGAATCAGCTATGTTTCTATTTTTTATAATGATAAAATTATGGTCTAGATTAAAATTTCAGATTCCTCTCCGTTCAATTGAATAGCATACGTCTATTCTTCAATTATTGGTGACAATGCTTCTGGGAATAGGACTGGTCAGTCAACAATCAGTACTACAGCCATTTTTTTAAGGAAATGGGTGGAAATGAAATTACACGCTTTTCTGTAGATTTCTGATATTAGACCCTTTTCCATTCCAAACATTTTTTAATACTTGTATTGTTTTTGTTTTTATATCATGTCACTGGTCTATCATATGAGCTAGAGAGAATGAACCATGGGTAAAAAAAGAGAGATTGTTGGAAAAAAAAAGGTGTGGAGTCCAGAGGCAAAGCGACGAAGAAGATTAGAGGATTTATCTTTCCGGAAGCGAAAAACGCAGAGGACATAATTATCAAGATCGTGGGTGCTTGAAATAAAGTCTAATTTATATTAACAAACATAAAATTTAAAAAGAGGATATAGAAGTAATGAATTCGTTTCGGAGCAGAAATTCCAAAAGAAAAACAATGAAAGGGTAAACATGAAATTTACCCGAAAAATGGAAGCCGAGTCGTTTCCCGGCCTCGTCCACCAACCAACAGATGCTGCGTTCTCTTTCTCGCATTTCCCTCTCCCGCAAATCTTCTAGGGTTCCTCTTCGAATTCGCCACCTCCAAAAGTCTGCTTTCGGGTCCAATTTCAATCAAGAATTCGAAAGCAAACGCCGCAAAAGGAGCAAACTATGGAAGAAATCCTCTTCCGAAACCGCAAATTCCGCATCTTTGCCAGTGGTGTACACCAGGAACACGGTTCACAAAATCTCCAGCATACTCCGGACCTCGACATGGGAATCCGCCATGACGCTGCTCAACGCTCTCCCTGTCAAATGGGACTCCCACATCATCTGCAAGGTCCTCAAGACCCACCCGCCCATGGAAAAAGCGTGGCTTTTCTTCCTCTGGGCCTCACGTCTCGAGAGGTTCAAGCACGATCAGTTCACCTACACGACCATGATCGATATATTCGGGGAGGCCGGAAGGATCGACTCCATGAAGTTTTTGGTAAGGGAGATGGAGGCGAAGGGCGTTAGGATTGATGTTGCGACCTATACGGCGGTTATGAATTGGTTGGGCAAATGTGGGGATTTAGGTGGTGCGGTGCGGGTATGGTTAGAGATGAGGAGGAATGGGGTGAAGCAGAATGTGGTGTCGTATACCGCGTTCTTGAAATTGTTGTTTGACCATGGGAAGCCGAATGAGGCGGTTGCGACGTACAGGGAGATGCTCAAGGTGGGGATCCCGCCAAGCTGCCATACGTACACGGTTTTGATGGATCATCTCGCTGGAGCTGGTGAGTGCTTGGGGCGCATTATGATCCCTCTAATTTCTCGTTCCTTCGTATCCATAACATTGCCCATTACATGTTTGATACAATGACACACACACACTCTCTTAATGAAATTGGTTATTGTTACGTATTCATCATATATTGACTGCCTTTTATATGTTTAATTTAAGAAGATTGTCTAGTCCTACGAATTTCATCGTTAATTCTACGAAATCACATGATCAAGAAGTCAATGCCCAAAATAAGCATCGTTTTGGACTTGAATGCTCGGCATTCATGTTCTGCAAACTGTGCGAGTGATGTTGATTGACAGAAAACTCACCCTTTCTCTATTGTACTCTATATCAGGTAATTTTAGAGCTGCTTTAGATATAATGGTGGAGATGCAAGTAGCAGGAATACATCCTGACAAGGCTACTTGCAATATACTAGTTCAGAAATGTTCAAAAGCTGGTGAGATATCAGCATTGATTCAGATTCTAAAGTATATGAAAGAGAATAGACTTGTACTCCGACGTCCTGTATTTCTAGAGGCTCTTAATGCTTTTAAAAAGGCTGGTGAGGATGACAATCTTCTATGTGAAGTAAATCCTCATCTTGCTTATGAAGGTACGAGAGAAGAGATATCTGAATCGGAAAGATTGGTTTCAGATATTAACGCATGTATAGACAGAGAAATCATACTCAATCTTCTAGCTAGGGGGAATTTTATAGGTATAGAACACATACTAGATGGGATGATTTCCAAAAGCATATGGTTGGACTCTATGCTCCTATCTGAAGTTATGCAAGCCAATTGTGTGAATAATGGGACATCGGCAGCATTGATGGCATTTGAATTATTCAAAACAATGGGAAAGATGCCTGACAGAGTTGCTTGCACCTCCTTGATAGGTCTACTTATCAGAATGAATTCCTTTGAGACGGTCCTTGAAATTGTCAAAGAAATGGTCAAATCCGGTAATGATTTGGGGCCACATCTCACTTCGCTCTTGATATTGAAGCTTGGATGTGCTGGAATGTCTGCTTCTGCCAAGGAGATGTTTTATTCTTTGCCACAAGAGCATAACACCACTACATACACTGCTATGATGGACGTTTGTTTCAAAGCAAAGGATGCAGATGCAGCACTTGAACTCTATTCTGAAATGAGTAGAAGGAAAATTCGAGCCTCATGTGGCACCTTTGAGGTGTTAGTGTCTGGCTTAGAAGGGGCTGGCAGAATTCAAGAAGTCGAAGCTATGAGGAGGGAGAAGAAGAGATTGTACTTTTCTTATAACTCTAGAGAGAGAGTTTCTATGGAAGAAAACTTATGTGACTATCTCTTTGATGGGCCATGAATCCAGCAAGTTTTGGTTGTTTTGTTCTATCATGATTTGTCATTTGCTGTATCAGGTAGCTGCAGAGCAAGTGGGACAGCAAGGAGCAAGATGATGAGCAGACATAGGCACGCTAGTCATCATTGAAGAAGTGGCCATTCCATGTGGTATTGGTTGGATGCGATCATATCAGTATTAAAGTATTACATCTCATCAAAAGTTCAAACCTAAGTATGTTTAAGTGAGAGCAATAGTAAGATAGATGAACTTTTGGAAAGTTGTGTTGTACTCATTTTTTCTATGATCCACGTGGTACTGGTTAGTAATCTAAATATTTTCGTATGGTCAATTGAAGTTAATTTTGTTCATTTTATAGAATGCTTGGATTATGCAAGCAAAGTATTAAGACAATAGTGGAATATGATTGTATCCTTCATAACTTTATATAATCAACTTGATTTTGATTATATGGATTATTAGTAGAACCTGGTCATGTCAATGGTATTTGCTTCAAAATTTGACCCAAATCTCATAATCTCAGCTCCCACAATCTCATCCAAATACACCCTTACATTGAAAATTGACTGGAAGCGTAATTTATGTTATGATTCAATAATTTTTTGTACTTATGCTTTATGATGATCGTGCTGATCCAAACATAATTACTGCTGTATATGTGACCCTCACACTCATACTTTGTCTAGGGCATTTAAATTCTATCTCATCAGATGATGATGACATGACAAATATGGAGAGTTATACATGGCACGTAAAAAGTTAGGATGACATACATGCATTATGGGTAAATTTTGAGGATATATACATGTAAATAACAAAAGCATCAAATCTGTAAAATGGACTCTCATTTTTCAAAGTTGTCTATTTGAATGTAGATTATTGATAAAGAATTATGCCAACACCATATTGCTTGTAGATTGTTGGTGCAGGATTATGGCAAAGTTGATGATCAATACCACCATTTTAGGAGTGGGAATTGTTTGTCCCCATTTATTATTCTTTCTGATCTCGTGTGTAAGCAGCAATTAATCATGTATTTTGCTCAAAAAGAAGGCAATCATATATCACACAATACAATGTATGTGATTAATATGGTATATGGAATAAAAGATTGGAATGGGGGGTGATTGAAGAATCTCTCCCCATTCGAAGGTAAGACATTAAAAAAATCATTACGTTAAACTTTTAAGATTTTTCGTATGAAGATCATCCTAATGATGTAACTTTTTTTTAACAAAGGCAGTGATTAAAAATACTTTTCCAAACTAGCTTGTTTAAGTAAAGCATTTACACAAATAAGAGGTTTAAAACATGGTAGCTTATTCAATCTATGTAAAAAAAACAGATAAGTACTTAATAATTTATTTTATTGCTTATTCAATAAACTAGTCTTTTAAAATAAGCAAGAACTTTGTGGGGGGGGGGGGGTGTTTGGTAACGATGTATTTAATTAGTGTATGAAAAAATGCTAACATATTTTAATAATTGTTATGAAATGTATTATTTATGTGTTAGCTTAATTTTTATAAATAGCTTTAAAGAAGTTGTAATTTGAATTATGAACGCTGAATGAGAAAAAAAAAGCTGCGTTTTTTAGCTTTTTTGAAAAATGTTAGTTTATTTTTATATGCTAATTAAAATAATCATTATCAAACAGAACTTTATTCCTCTTGTTGCGTAACGTAACTTAATTAATTATATGATTTATTAGTAGTTGGATTAAGAAAGAATCCATGCAGTCCAGGTGATTTCTTGTTAGCTAATGACAAAACCGATTTTTTGATTTCCTTCGTAAATGGTACTTCTGATATAAGAATGGATTATCAAATTTTGGGGAAATTATTTTTTCCCAATCCAAATTTAATCTGAAATCTTTCCTCGTATTAAACAGCTCATAGTAGTGTCTTTCTTAAGTAAGTTAAGTTATTGTGCTCAATTTTCTCGTTCCTCAAGTAAAGTCTAATTTCCCGATTTCTAATTCAACGGAGACGATTTTTTTTCTCAAAAAAATCTTTCATAGATAATGTTTTTAACCCATTAAAAAATATGAAACAATCTGATCCAAAAGTCTGAAAAGGTTAATATGTTGTCGAAAATAGTTGTTTAAAAAGCTTAACGCTGCCACGGATTGAAATGGATCTGTGTGATTAACCAATAACGAACCGGTTAGAAAAAAATAACATTATTAAGATTTTAGGTGTGTATATGAATTTATAGTCTTACATTGTTTAAATATTTTTATATTCTTTGTGTAGTCTTTCTATTAAATAACAATTTTTTCTACCATTTCTTTTGTATTATAATATGTAATCAAAAGCTACGTCTACTTTAGATACTTATAATCATATAAATAAGTGATGGAAAAGTTATTATTATTATTATTTTTTACATAGATAAAAATAAAGACCAAGACTTATTATATACGAAATGCTCTGTATCAGTCATGGTAACGAGTACATAAAGAAGTGTATTTAAATGGTAAAAGTAATTTCCCAACGTGGCTGATTCGAAACCAACGGATCGGTAACGGGCGGAACGAATCACATGTGATTGGATGAGTTAAAAACAATGACCTTGTACTCTAAAATATGAAATAAACATATTATTTATTCATAATTATTGGATGATTGACAAGACATTATTCATAAGATATAAGTTAACAAGTTACGTCCCTGCTGGTTGACAAGACATTATTGCTCCCTGATTTTTTTAATGTGCAAAACAGATTGGTCGCTCCTATTCACGATTGATCTTATGCAACTTACTTTATGATTTTCCTGTAAGTAAAATCAACCGGTCTTATGGTTGAGGACTGTCAAAAGACTAGGGAAGTTTAGATTTAAGAAATCAGAATAATTCGATTCCAATCAAATAAGGTGACGATGCGAAAACATGGGATGGATGCCCCAAGAGCCATCAAGACATGGGGTGATGGGTACTTGAGAGACAGCTAAAAAACAGAGAAAGAAGGCATGGGTGATTGGGGGCATGCATGAACTCTGGGCGCTCTCATCAGTCCCTGTGAATGATATGAAAGGGTTTGGCTTTCATAAGCAGGATCTTCATGTGGCCCCTTGTTTTGAGTACTCAACCCCAACAGGAAATGGTGGGTGTGCACGTGTACGTATCTCGGTATCTGCTTCCGTGCATGTACGCCATTTGCATGTGCTTTGGACTTGCCACACACATGTCTTGCCCAAGCAATGAGGACATGCAGAACATTGCACAGAATGCTGAAGGCCACCAGCATTCACGAATTCTTTTAGATTAATTAGGAGAAACTGGGGGGAACGAAACGAAGGGAGAAACCAGGGAAAAGAAAGATAAAAGGTTTCGTTGATTTCTTAACTTAAATGTAAATTTCACGTAATCCTTTGGTGCTTGCTTGCCTAGGTCAGAAGAGATTGTCTGGTATTTATCAGATACATGAGATTTAATGCGATAACATGAAAAAAGTAAAACCATACAGGAAGAAATGTAAGGTTATTGGGAACATGGAGATTTGATTCCATACCTTCCTTTTTGATCCTCATCGAAGAAGATGGATTAGGGGGTTTGGCAGGAGACCTTTATTGTTGTGTGTGTGTGTGTTTTTTTTTCTTCTTTCATCTGGCACATGAGATCTTGTGGGGAGGGGGAGAGACTGGCAGTTTTCTAATCGGAGTTGGAGTAGCAAAGTGAAGGGTGAACATTCCAAGCTCTCCCATATCGATCCTATCCCTTTTCCCCCCCCCACTGTTCAATATTTTCTATGTGAGGAACAATGTAGCGAACAGGAAATTGACTGGTAAATGAAGAATAGGTAACATGCGTGGGCATGACACATAACCCAATGCTGGTTTCAAAGGAAACAGCCTTGCAGGACAAACGATAAAAGACATGAGGGAAGGAGGGAAGGGAGGGAAGGGAGAGAATATGATATAAATTGAATAGGTAAGTAGATGTGAGATCATGTGCTTGTATTTAATTTATAATCATGTTTTATAATCTTGTGCGGTCTCTGAGATCTGAATAAGGATCTTGGGTTTTATTCCTCCTGCAAGCGATATTCCATGCAAAATCTGACCGTTTTCCAGCTCTACCTTTCATGACAAAATTTCCAGCTCTATTTCTCAGTCCTCATCAATTTTCCATTATGCTCTTGAAGGCATGGTAGCTGCTGCTATCATAAAGACCTCTCTCTCTCTCTCTCTCTCTGCTCAACTGGGTAGGAACTTGCTGCAACCACTCACAAATTTCTTCTGTCAAAACTCCAAATAAAGAACATAGCTTAGGAGTGGTGATCAAAATTGAAAATTTTCTTTGATGGCATCTGTCGGATCTTCACCATATGGCTGTTAGACGAATTGCCATTTTTGTGTATGCCTTTGGTACCTAACCTGGTTGGCAGAACCAACAGCAGAAAACACAGCCAGATCTCGCCAGCGATGGATCAAAGAGGCACAGGCTCTGATTTCCTATGAATCATCTCTGAGATCTTATTCTTCTACGTGAGGATGTTTGCAATGACGGCGTGACTGGTATCACCTTCCTCTTACTACAAGGTCCAGACGGAAGGATTGAAGGAAGGATTATCTTTGGTTCAAATTCATGCACCGATTATGATATTGTAAAGTAATGAAAATAAATAGTTAAAATCAACGCAGCGTAAATTCCAGATAATCTTTTTCCCTTGAGAAAATGTTGTGAACGTAAATCTCATGATCCAGAAGAAATAAGATGATCAAAAGAACTTACCCTTGAAAGTTTGAAACAATATTAGATCACGAAACAAACTTAAAGATCTAACGTGGAAAAGGTTTGCGTTCCCTTGGCTGTTAATAACTTTTAAATAATGAATACAAAATAATAGAATTTATCTACCACTCCCAAACATATCTTGAATTTGATCAAGTAAAACATAAAATTGCTTAGGAGTGCATTTGGAATGATGGCGATTCTACTTCGCACAAATTTCAATGCCGTAAACAAACATTTCTTGTACTCGAGAAATGGTATGCTCTGCTTCAGATTCTTTATCAAGAGAAGTAAACTGCTTTTCCTTTTTAAAATTTCTCTTCTCAAAAATTTTAAAAGCAAACTCAACGCCACATTACAGAAACACCCTAGTCATTCTATCCTTTTCTTTTGGTATTAGTTATTTATTCGTTAAAGAATTTCTGCAGAAGAGGCAGAGAAAACGGAGGGGGGAGGGGGGAGGGGGACAGTGTGGCGAGGTGCCTTCCAATGGTGATGATGGGCATGAGCAGAACACTGAACAGTGCGCCCACGAGGCTTGAATTTGTTACCCCAATCCATGCATGACAAAAAAAGGTAAATTATAATACCAAAAATCATAGAAATTTATATTTATTTTCTCCTTTTTGGGCCCACTGCATGGAAAAGAGATGGAAAAAAAAATTGACAGTGACAAAATGAAAAGAAGAAAGACCCGAGAAAGATCCCAAAGATCTACAAGAATGACTCTTCTTCAGACCAGGGAGGCAGAGAATACTGAATACCTCACCATATTTTGTTCTTTCCATGTCCTACCCTGCAGGACTGTCTGGTCAAACAAAGAGAAGACAACCACGAAGGGAAAAATATGTGTTGAAATATCAAATACGTCGACAACAACAAGACCAGTGGGATCTTAACTGGCTTAGCTGAGGTTGGTCTCAGTTAACTCAACTCCTTCCGTAAAGCTGATTTCCCTGAGAGATGGAGAGGTACGTTGGTTTCCATTCCTTTGCCACATATACATATGGAAGAGAACCAGTAATGTAGGATGAAGCTGCGAGAACACAAGGAGGAGAGAAGAAGCAAGGGCTATGCACCTTAAGATGAGTTGCTGAGAAGCCATAGGAATTCTCCATAGCATCGTCATCGAGTGATTGGTTCTTTACAGTGGTCATCATATTGAAATCTTTCTGCAGAAACGAACATGAGAAAAAATAGAACCAATGAGTTAACACAGAAACGCCACACACTCTACTTGCCTTTGGAAAGTTGAGGAAAGGCAAAGGAGAACTAGCAGTTTCATCAAGAAGGCCAAGAGATTCCTCCCCTAGTTTACGCTGCTGCATTTCCACATCAATCCTTCTCCTCTTGCCATCTTTTCTGGCCGACGCTGGTGAAGATAGAGAAGAAGCGGAGCAGAGGCAGCTATTGTTCTCACCTAAGCCCCGACGGTTGCAGCAGCAAAACATGTCATCATCGTGGTAATGAGGGGGGCCAGATGATGCATCAGACACCATTGACAGATCTTCCTCCTGACCCTCTTCCTCCTCCTCAAATGCACATTTCCTTTCATGCACCACAGACCCAGGCCTCTCATCCGACTGGTCCAAGTACATGGTCCAGCCAGACTCGCAACCACTACTACACTCAGAACCCTCCTCCTTCTCCGCACTTGCCATCCTGAACACCTCCATGAGCCGAGGATAAGAGAGAAACCTCTTCCCCTGCTTATAAAGACTAGGACAACACAAAGTAGGCAGCGATCGCTTCCTCCTCACACCGCCCTGTCGATCTCTACTCCACCTATTGGTACGAGAAGCAGCAGCAATGAAGAGGAGAGAGACTGAGGGGAGGAAGTGTGTAATTATAAACAGAGGAAAACAAATCGTATCCCACATGAATCCCAGACCATTTTTGTCCTTTTTCATACATACCATCCATCCACCACCACCACCGCAACATTATTTTTTGCCAGGACAGTCAAGATTAAATCCACTGGGAGTTGGGTTTTCGAGTTGGGTTGCTCTCTCTCTCTCTACATGGTGTGAGTGTGCGTTTATGTGTGAGAGAGAGAAGCCACAACGGCCTCACATGCAATACAGCAAGGCAGTGTACTCCCTCCACGTTCATAGCTTGCATTGTTCCGAATCCCGTGAAGACTGAAACGTGGGATATGTGTGTGTAAACAGTGCAATGAGCTCTTTATTTGCTTCTTCTGTGGCTCACTCCTCACATGAATTGGATTGATTGATACCTATTGTTGTTCATGCGAGTGTTAATAACCACAAGTGGTCGAGCAGACCTTTGGCGGGTAGGGGAGTATGGAGAGTGAGTGTTTTAGTGGGGTTTCTTTTCCTAAATATGTTTTTTAAAGGTGAAAGTTGAGAACACCCGTGTGGTTGACCGCCAATTAATGAATCCACATGACTCACGTTCCTCACCTCAAGGATCCCCTCTTCTCTTTCTCCTGCTAAATCTCTGCCCCTCTCCTTCTCCCATCTCCCGCTGGAGAGAGAGAGGGGAAGAGAGAGAGAGAGAGAGAGAGAGAGAGAGAGAGAGAGAGAGAGAGAGGGATAGAGATGTCTATGCAGAAGCGCAGGCCCTCGTGCGCAGCAGAACACATGCATGAGCACATGCCCACCTCCCCCTGTCTTCACTGTTTTGCATCAGTTTTTGCCGCTCCAACATAAGCTCAAAACGAGAGACAACCACACCGCCGGTGATGTGTTAAGTTGGCCTGCAGGCGGATGACCGATTTACCTCTCTTTGCTAACATAACCATCGGTACAAAATCTCAGCTTTGTGATCGATTTGCGCATCACTGAGTTGGGAGCCTGCTGTCCTCAGATGAGAGAGCAGGTTGATATCTATGAGACCCTGTGAACTTGGATGGCTTTCTGCAAGGGACCACCTGATCCTTTCCCTCCCCAAACGCCATTTTCCCTTCTTCATGTCAACTTCCAGTCCTATACCGCAGGCAGCTGGAACGGGGTATGAGTGCCCATTCTCGTGCTTATCTGTAATGTATTCTGGGGACCATGAACACCACAACAACACCCCCCGCTGTCTTCCCTCCTTAACATCACAAAGCTAACCGATGAGAAGAGCATAAATATGGAACTTCTGAGCTAATTAAGATAATACATATGTAAATTGTTTGCTCTGAAACGTAGACATGGATTGTGGTGGTTGTGGCAGCTTTGCCATTTCCAAGATATGCGTGGCTCAGCCCATGTGATTGGTACCATTAGAGTTTGGGATTTCATTTCTCTTCCTCTGCAGTGAGAAATTTAGGGAATAAATGCTCACCACCTTTTGCGTTCCATGTATTTGATTCCTTTTCCACTTTGTGTGCCCAATTTAAATACTCATGACAATATATGGAGCTCATATAATTGAATTTAAATTTTAGTGAATAAAGTAACAAAATAATAGTAATAATTGCGTACACTGCATGTCCACATGATTGAGGACCCATGGGAACTCGATGTTGCATTTATCACCACAAACAAGGCATGGTTCGGCAAGATTTGGCGATGGATTATAGGAAACACTGCTGAATCTGTCATTTTGGTACTTTTGAAGTATTATTCTTTCTTTCACTGCTCCTACGGTTGTTTAGATTTCTAAGTGGAATACGAAAAGGTGGTCAGTCCTTAATTCGTTCCCATGGTTATATATCATAATTCCCGGGTCTTTGATCACACCAAACGTTGCTAACAAGTAATGGAATCCTGAACATTGCGGTAAAAGTTGGAATTTCGATCAACATAATGATCCACACATCACTTATTCTGCATGTCCTCCTGTTGTTATTGTCGTTGTTGCATGCTCAGGATCAAAATTTCTTTTCTCGTCAGATCATCATGTTTCCTTGAAAGCAAAATAAAGAAGAACCCACCATTACCAAAGTTTAGTGTGTGGACCTCATGAAAAGACACAAACATGGTCATAGAAATTTCCATTCAACGTGGTGTTGGCTCCACGTCATTAGCCATGGCCTATCAACCAGCTCGATCTTCAAATCTGAAGCTTTGATGGGCTGACTAAAGTCCGCCAGATCCCTCTGCTTGATGAATATCTATCTATCTTATTATATATCTGGAACCTTGCCAAACTGAAGTTCTCGATCGATTGATCTCCGAGTCTATCATCAGAGGGTGATTGAGAAAATCAGATTCACGTCATGGCTTGGTTCTTTTGCCACACGTCATTCTACAAGCTCCCCGGGAGATGGCACCACAATATATATATATATATATATATATATAAGTTCAGAATTCTATAATCAACTTCATGATATTGTACTTCTTGGACAAAAAGGAAGATCCCCCGTTTTTATGGCTATATTAATAATAATTTACCCCACCCATGAGATGAGTTCCAAATTTCTATCTGGTATGAATTCGTTGACTATACGTTGTCGACCAAAAATTTTGGATGAATGATTAAACCAACTCATCGTTAAATCATGACCAAACCACTTAAATTAAGGTAAGTTGTTTGGATTTAAAATAATATCATCTTTGACAAAGCAATCTATTCATTCTGATCCCATAGAAAAGTAGTCTGGAGGACATATTCTAAGTTTACACCTTAAATTAATGAATTTGATTATTCCAGAATCATTCATTCTATATCATGCGTAAATATCAAACACTACTTACATATCAATGAGTCAACACACGGACAATGGGTTGACGTATGGCTTAATGGGACGTAGATGACGATGACGATGATAATTTTATCTATTTTAAATATATCAAGTTAAAGTACTTCAAACTCTTTTTGTGCCTTTACTGTAGCCAATGCTGTCAATATTAAACCTGATAATTCTACTTATCGCAAATGAGAAATAAAATTGAAGAGGAAGAAAATAATTAAACCCCTGCTGTTTTCTTTATCTACTCATTTGTGTGTAATTATTTGTGTTTTAAACTCTGTGACTTTGGTCGTAGTCTCGTGGTTGAAGTTTTTTTTATCTAATCGTAATATATATACCGTATTACTAAAAAAAAACTTTGAAAAGAAAAAATTACCAATCGCGTGATTTTTTATATATTCCGGTACTTTACGTGAAAATTACCCAAGACGATATTTACGACGATCAGAGGTCGGGCCGGGGCGACCACCCCACGTGGGCACGTGGGCCCACCGTTCCAGAAAGGAGAAAATTAAACACGAGGACGGCATTAATATTAGTCCACGTAATAACAGTTTCCGTGGATGGCACCACGAAATCGTACGGACGTTTTATGTTTTTTTTTTTTTTTTTTATAATGCGGACGTTTTATGGTCGGTGATGACTGACGGCTAAACGGGGACCAGGCCCGCACTTGGTCTTTCGTGGGTCCCAGCGGCAGAACGGTCCAGGTGCGAGTTAATCGTGTAGGTCGCAACTGGGCCGTTCTCTATAGTTTATCGGGCCCTGACAAGCCCACATTCTCGTCCGACTTTGTGTCCGCTTTCGATAACGACCAGGATGTTCCAAAGTCTATGGGGGTGTTGTCATTGTTGTATTATTAAATGTGTATGTAAAATAAAAATTATTTATTGTGGGGAAGACATTATAGTTATGCTATTGTTCAACGTGAGATTTTCATATTCTAAATAGTTTAAGCACATACGTGTATTCTTTGCAAACTTTTGTATTCATGTACATATGTTCATTGATCAGGCACACGTGAATGCATATTATCCTTCAAGACTGACATATATACATTATCATGTATATAAATATCATCTTCCAAAAAATCTTTTTGCATGCACACATGTCCGAATATGTCTCCTTTTCCATGTATATATATATATATTTAAAGGAAAGCTAAACGTGCGGAGGTCCGTGCTTTACGTCCGGACTTGATGATTTATCTCTTTTCTTCTTCTTCTTCTTTTCATACGAAGGGTGGTTGCCACCTCTTCATTTATTTTTTCATCCTCATTTTCCGATTTCGTTCAGCCGACGTGCTCCCATTCATCCGCGTTCACGTACATATGGTAGTGCATATATTTAGTACATATATGACACTTGATCGTACATACCAATCACATGTATGTATGTATGTTAAATGCATCTCTTTCTTCAATCGAAACGTTACTGCTTCCATTTTTTCTGTCCTGACCCTTCTTTCTATTTGCTCTTTGCCTTCAACTTGTCTTTAACACCGGCAACCTTTCCTCGGCTGCCAGATTGCCCATTACACACATGGACAAGTAGCTACGATGCGCTCAGCCATTGCTACAGCAAGCGGCGTGGGATGCGATCGGCCATTGCCACGGCGTCGCACTTCTTCTTCCTTCTCCCAAATGCCAACACAAAGAGGTTTGGGCTTTTTTCTTTTTTTGCTTGAAGACGGGATAAATGGGAACCAAGAGAGAAGACTTTCTTGTGTAAGAAAACAAGGGTCCAGCACCAGCACCAGTCTGCGTGCAGCTCCTTCTCAATAGCCGAGCGCAGTAGATGGTCGAAAGTCGGCAGGCAAGTGAGCGTGGTGTACGGGCGGAGATCGGTCGACGGACGAGTGCGGCTGATGGGCGGATGTAAAGATAATAATAATATTTCAAATATTTTATCTTTTTGTTTTTTTTGGAATGTATGTCAACGGCTATATGATACAAATTAACCTCGCCTATGGATCTCCTTTTTTCAGTCGTTCGTAGATCCGGCCCAGTTAACTAAGGCCCAACAAGCGGCACATCTTTAAATGATAAGCCTGCCATTTCATTGATGTAGACAAGCCGCACGTCTTTAATACAAGTTGAGAACGAGAATTCTTTATTAAAATATATAAAAAATAATATACTAAAATATATTACAAGACAATATTTTGACACCGTCACTTTGCAGAAAAATAAATTTGACGCCGTTGTACCAGTAAACGCGTGTGTTGTCATGTTCGACGAGACGCTCCGTCGTGTCTTTGACAAGCAACTTCATCGTCGTTGCTTCTGTCAACGCATGTCTTGTCACGTCCGACGAGACGCTCCGTCATGTCTTTGACAAGGATCTTCATTCTCGTCGTCGCCGGCATCGACGTGACGGCGACGACTGCAACAGAGAAGGAAAGAAGAAGATGCGAGAGACCAGCCTGCAGTCTCCTGTCGCCAATCGGCCTGGCTTTTTTTTATTTTTATTTTTTTTTAACAATGAGATGGATAAGATTAAATTAAAAACACACGAGTTGTGTAACCACAGCACAAATACCCAGTTCAGATAAGTCGCAAATCGGGCACAAAATGATTTAGAAAGATCAAAAAATCCAAAAGACACTGGAAAGGAAGTTTTCCTTCGATTTCACTTCAATGTTTAAACATTGAATCTTCAAAGAAACGAGGATCTTATATCTGCTTCAGTGTCGGTGGAAACGTCAAAATTTCCAGAAATCATCTGATTTTAACTAACTTTAACCTTTTTAAATTGATTAATTCTTAAACCCACAATCAGATTATCTTATCAGAGAAATGACATCATCGAATGTAAAGATAATATACTTAACCAAATAATGAAAGATTTTACCATTACGCTTAAACCAATAAAATGAATATTTCACTTATTAACGATCTTTAGATAATATTTGACAAATTTATGGGACACGTAGGATAGATTTGCAGACGACAAGAGGTCGGCGTTCTGGCCGCCCTTTAGCCTGTTTGATCGATGCCACCCACCCAGCGGACTACCAGATCCGTCGCTAGTATTGTCATTATTATACGTACGCTATTGTGTCGAGTTTTCAGAGCACCACGTGATCTTTTCTTTTTTGCAAGATGAGGCCACGTGATGTCACAGACCGAAGGACTACGAGAAGCCGACGGGCGGAGCGGCTGTGCTTTTACCGGTGAGATGAAATGTTTTTTAAGTTGTGCTCCATTTTGCGGTATTTCAAGTCTATTTCGTACTGGTACCATCGTACGCACGTCGAAAGGTGTCGTTTGATTGGAAAAAATGTTTCAATTTTTTTTATCATCTCAACTCAAAATTTTATTATCGCACAAGGCTAGAAAACAGAATCGGTAATTCTACCGATGTCAGCAGTCCTCGTGGAATGCTGGAGATGTCGGATATAATTAATACCAATCGCATCATTTGTTTCGAATGTATAACAGTGTAGATTTTTATTATTATTTACATTAAAGTAAATTTTTTAAAAAATTAATTAATTTGAGACGTTGCCTCCGATGGGAGTTTCCGTTGATTATCGTGTAAAAGTAAAATCACAAATATTATTGAAAAAAACTGTTATTATAAAAAAAACAAACAAAATAGAGGTCAACAGGATCGATCTTATGGTTCTGAGCACGCATGGCAGAGCATGCAGCTTATACATGCGTTAACTGTTGTCACACCGACAAATTCCAAATGCATCAGACAACAGTACCTTATTATCTTATTATTCAAAAAAAGAAAAAAGAAGAAGAAGCACACACACACGCACACACACTCAACTGCAACTGCATGAGCATTCCTTTTGAATCTGATGATTTCTGAACTTTCTATTTTACAATGGTAATATTTTTATCAAGTTCTAGCGTAAAATGTCGTTCTTCGTAATGGAATGTGTCTGAAGATCAGTTACGCCAAATTGGAATTACGTTTCAAATAATGTTGTATTTTATCAGCTGCTTCTTTAAAATTAATTGTTACCAAACTAGGTGTAAGTGTAATAGACTTGTATTTTATCACTTTGCTTCGTGATGGTAAGAGGGTTACCAAACTAAGTGTGAGTGGGAGAGGATGTTATAGTATAATTGTTAGGTTGTGATAATCTTTTGTGTTGTTCTCTTGTAGACATTTTAGAGGTTATGTGATAAAGTTATATATATTGTATTATATCATAGATGATATCTTTCGATCGTATATATTATTATTAGAAGAGTAAAGTAATATTTTTTTTAAAAAAATTACATATTTTATTTTTTCAACATAATTTCTTTTCTTTAATATCACGAGAGTTTTTTTTTTTTTAGAGGTGTGATATCTTTGAAGAATGAAATACCATATCAATAGACCATCTTGCTGTTGGATATTTGGTTAACATTTTTTGGCAAAACGTCCAACTCTTCTCTCTCGATTCATTGATAGCTCAGGCATTCAAAATTGTCGGCGTTCAAACAAATGATCGATACCCCGTTGAAAAAGGAACGAAGGGAAGATCCATATCGGCGCATCTTGTTGATTACGGAAATCCTTTATTCCTCTAAGGATATCACACCGGGCTTTGAAGCAAAAACTCGGTGATTGGTATTTAAGATCCCAGCAGTGGGGATGCCTTCTACGTCCAGGACTTGATTAATGCACCGTCACCTGGCACGCTTATTTTCTTCCAACCTCGATCGCCAGCCATATGTACGACATATTCAATAGTGCTGTCAGGCGTCAGCGCCATTCAATCGGTCCTCCTTCTTGTTGTTGTTGTTGTTGTTCTTCTTCTTCTGTGTGTCCGCTGATGCTGCTACGATCTACGTTCCGTAACGGTAGGTCACAGGAGTCGCAGTAAAAGCCAGCGATTACTACGTCTTCTCATGATAGATATTATCGTTGGGATTTAACGATCACATCAGCACTAACTATTTGATAACATAGATGAGTTGCGTAGGGTACATTCATGCGCAGTACTCCCGTGCCTGCGGTAAAAGAATCGAATTCGGCGGAACCGAAACTGCCATACGTATTTGTCATATTTGTGACGCGATTCCATCGTCGACACACAGCTATAGCCAGCATTGGTGTTGGGAGCGATGCAGAGATCCCAGTGGGCTTGTCCATGGATCGTACAGTTCACAGGCGGAGATGTGGAGGTGCATGGCAACAGAGGTTTGTTATAATTAGTGTACTGCCGCCGTGTTTCTTCCTTGGTTCGGGGCCGGCCCTGCTCCTGCTCTGGCGTCCCCCGTTTGATTGAAAAGCTTTTACTACGGGTCCCTGTTCGACCTTTCTTCCCTTTTCTTTTGACCGTCGTCGGAGGCCGATGGTCCTCGCGTCACATGCAACGTATGCGCTACCTACAAATACGTCACCATATGTTACGTCGTCGCTGTCATATGGCATGTTATGTAATTAAATCAACCCAGCTACCGGGCCTCTCTGTATACTGTTAATTCGTCAGGTTATCGTCTTAATTTTAACATGTACATATATGTAGTTCAAAATTAGGTCTGCATTTATCGGCAGCTCCTGATTCCAGCCACATGCGTTTCGATCGTTTCCTGCACAACGAAAATGCGAAGTCGATCGAGTTCAAATTCTCGGGAACAGCGGTATGTATATATATATTTTACAAGTACCAACTTCATATCGCAGCACTGTAATAATTGCTACCGCTCAAGCTTTTCTAAATGAACTACTATAGTAACAGCTTCCATGTACATCCAGCACAACCAGTGAACTTACTTAAATCGGGTGGCGAGAAGAACAGTGGTTGCAGGTTCGAAAAGAATCACAGCAGATACATGTGCAAAAAAAAAAAACTACTTTATGTATCCAAACATACAGTAGAAAATGTTTTGGAGTCGAAGATCGTGATTTAAATATATCAAGCATGCACCAACCATCGACCATACGGTCAACTAACTAAACTGGCTAATAATAAATAAAAGACCTTAGTCACGTGCCACCGCACAGGAGAGGACCACTCCATTTATAGGAAAACCTACTTTCTATGGATTTTATAAATTAAGGTGTATTCATGCGTTATCCGAACAAGAAGAATTAGCCTTGGGTAAAACAAAAAGCATATGCATCAGAGACTCGACTTTATGTACCGTTTTACGTAAATATATAGGCAGGTAAATCGGAAAAGGGCCGACCCGACCCCCCCCCTTCCAACCTGGTTTTGAAATCTACGTACGTGTCATAATTTTACGTTTGTTTGCAGGCGACCGATCGATGCGTGATCAGAGAAATTAAACTTTACGTAAGAAAAGCACAGGCATGCATGATGAGAGCGGGAATGCTATAGATCACAAGGCCCCTGCCCTTGACTTCTTTCCAAGTAAGCAAGCAATGCGTGAGGTGTTGTCCATTGCTCAAAAGAAGAGAAACAGCAGATGAGGGAGCTCAGGTGATGGATGGAATGCAAGTCCTGCTAGCTTGCTTGCGTGCCACATATATCCTGCAATAAAGAAAAAGGGCAGACAATGGTTGGAAAGGAGAATATATTGGGTGGTTGGAAAATGAATCCCAACCGTCCCTTCTCTGAGCAATGCAATCATGGGCCGCAGAGATGGATTAAAGAGGGCATGCATGCATATATGTCTACATGTCTCCCCGCCCCCCCCCCCCCCCCCCCCCCCCCCCCCCCCCCCCCCCCTTCGGAGTGGTACTTAATCGTAGGCGGGAAGAGATGACTGCTGTCACCGGTAAAAGGGAGGCGGACCCTAACACTTTTCTTTTGACGTCTACCTCCTGACCTTGGTCTGGCCAAGACTTGCACCGCATGTAATTAAGACGAGACCCTTGTCGATCTAAGTTAGATCAGCTCTCCCATTATTCCCCTCCTTATTTTACAGACAATTAATTAATTACCGCTTCCGAATCTTACAGAAATGATATTACCATATGCGCGTACACGTAACGATGCTTCCACGGCCCTCGTGATTCCGTGACGATGGCCGATGCGACACATCTGACCGCCGAATGCCGGCAACGCTCCAATGCTCACGGCAAGGATTTCTTCCCACGAGCTGCCGACCACGCAGCCTCCTACGGACAGGGCCAGCACGTATGAAATCCAATAGCCGTCACGTTTCTGTACAGTTTTTTTTTTTTTTTTAGTTGTGGATTCTTGTTAACCGACATTTGAAGTTTTTTTATACCAAACTAGTCACCAGGCAAGGTAATTATACTTTCACATAACCTGGAGAAGGAAGTTTAAATTAGAATAAGATGAACAAAAAAAAACAGATAGTAGTTTTCTGGATTTTTCATGCCGAACAGCGTAACAATTAATAACTTCCAAGGAAGGAATAATAGAGAGAATTAATTACTGAAACCCTCTACTTTTAGAGGAGAAAGCTCATCGCACGTTGTTGTCATTGACGAGTTAATCAACCGCCATCGTTCGCGTCTGCAGTATTACATCGGAAAACCCCGACGCTCTGTCGCTTGCTTATCGGCGGCTTCACGTCGCCTTGGCCCCGCTCGCGCTTTTGGGAGTCACAGCTGCCGCGGGTCGCAGCGTCCAGGACTCCGACGGGGCTATGCGAGAACAGTGGGTCCACCGCCGTCTCCCCCTTACGAAAACCGTTGCCGCCTCGACACATGTCCATCAGCCTGCGACAGTCCTCCACCATCGCCTGCAAACGCACGTAATTAAAACATAGATTACTACGATCAAGGTGAGCTGTTGATCATGCTAGTGTGAATCGATTCGGGTTTTAAATTTAAAATTCGGTATTACCTTGTCGTTAACCAGTTCTTGTATGGAAGATGGGTCGTAGTTTGAAGAGACACCGGCGGTTTCCTCGGCGGCGGAGAGGATCGCAGCCACGCTGATCGCCGACGGCGCATACTTCAAGAAGTCCACCACTGTTCCACGGCACCACGACTAACTTTAAAAAAAGCCCATAAAACCTCGAATTTGGCAGGACTGACAGAGAAAAATATGAAGCGCAAGATCTACTCTTCTGTACCATCAAGTGTGTTGAGGACGATGTTGGAGGCGCGAGAGACGACGGCGGAGGAGGGGGCACCACCGCAGGAGGACAAGTGGTCGAGGAAGTCGAAGGGAGTGACGGCGCGCAGGCGCCAACGGAGAGCTGCCATGAGGAAAAGTTCCATTCTCTGGACCGTGCATGGGTCGAAGAGGAAGGCTGGTTCCATGACTTGGAGATCTAGGAGCAATGGCACTTGCGTCTCCTCCATCTTCGCAGCGACGGATAAGCACGCCACCGAGAGCAGCTGCCACGGCCACCCAGCGTTCCCCTGCTGCACTTCTTTCGACAGTTTGGTACATGAAAGGAACGAATGGTGTACAGGTTCGAAATTTGGATTTGACGCTTACCGGCAGTTCGTTGACGGAAAGGAACCGGTCCATGAAGTTAACGGCGAGGTGCGCCGTCACCGGCCGGAAACAGTAGAATCCACGCACCTGTGACAACAAAAACAAGCACGTTATTAGTCTACATTGCCTAATCTGAAAAAAGAAGAAGAAAAGCGATCAACATTTAGTAAACAACTGGATTTTACGACTTTGCCTTCAGGATCCAAGAGATGGACTTTCGGCGAGCTGAAAGATCGACGGAGTTATTGCAGAGACGCAAATGGTAGTCGGAGCGTGGCCTGTGGTCCACCTCGGAAGCAAGGAGGACGGAGATAGGGAGTTGTTCGCGGTCGACAGGTGGAACGAATTCCTTGTGAGCGGACGACGTTGGGGTGGGCAACCAGTCTGCAGCGTCCTCCGAGCATAGGAGCGTAGAAGGCGGAGATAGAAGCGGGAGCATCGTCGGCCCTGTGACAGAACGGAAACTTGGGTCGGTTCTCCTCAGGCTGTGGTGGAGTGACCAGGCATTGGGATGGAGCAGTACCGGCGGTGGATCGGAGTGGACATGGGTGGTGCGTCTGCAGAGGAAATAAGATCGGAGCGGAGAGAGGACGGAAGGGAAGGGAATAATATTAATATGGTGAGATTTGATTTTCGACAAGGTTTCCCGTCTGGGATATTTACGATATGCCCATGAAAATCCTAAAACAGCGTATTCTGGGAAACTATTTTTTTTTCACTTGGGTTGTAAATTAGTTAGTTAGAGGTAAATTTATTTATTGATGATGTACGGTCCACTTGGAAGGTGTCAGCTATTTTCACTCATTTTTTCTATTTTTTTTTATAATAATACCTTTTTTTAATCCGGGTAACTTTCAAAAGCTCTATTTAATAAGAGTAATTATTATGTTTGTATTTTAAATTTTATTAGATTATACTTGATTGTCTTATAATTCAGAATAAATCAATCTAGTATTAAAACATTCATTTTGTAATACTTAACGATAAATTACATTATTTGTGACCTAGATTTATATTATACGTAACCTGGATGAAGAAAAACATGTGAACTACATTTACATTATCTATGGCCTAGAAAAAGAATATATATGGTCTAGATGTACCACGTCAAATATTGAAATGAAAGTTTAGATACTAAATTGATTTACATTGAGGGGTGTTTGTGCACCCACAAAATGACCGAAAATGTCGTAAGGTAAAATGGTGGTGTTTGTGCACCTTCGAGATTTTCCTTTATTTTTCGACAAAATCGGCATACACTGTAAGTTTTTTTCCGTTGTTTTCCAACCACATCCGAGGATGAAAACTACGAAAAACACCCCTCGACGAACCCTCCTCGTGCATCCTCGCCCTTGCGCATCTTCGCCTACTATCGTCTCCTCGCCGTCGTCTTCCTTGTTGCATCTTCTTCCGCCGTCGTCTCAACATCTTCTTGTGTCGTCGTCTCCTCGCCCTCAAGTATTCTTCGTCGCATCCAGAAAGTGTCGTCATCTGACATCGTAAGCACATCTTCTTGCGTCGTCGTCTTTGTACTTATTTGTTGTGCATCTTATTGCAACGTCGTTCTCCTTGACGTCTTCCTCCTCGTCGCATCTTCTTGTGCTGTCGTACTTCTTGCGTATCTTCTTGCGCCGTCGTCTCTGTACTTATTTCTTGCACATCTTCTTGCGCCATCCTCTCCTCATCACATCTAGAAAAGCGTTGTCGTCCTTCTTACGTCGTCGTCTCCTCACTGTCGTCCTCCTCGTCGCAACTAGGGAAGCGCCGTCGTCTCTTCGTCACATCCTTACACATCTTCACCCCCATTTATCACGGAGAATCGCCGTCATCTCCTTGCACACGTAATCAAAAAAATTCCAAGTACTGCTAATTCTTTTTATTCTTCAATTGATTTAGTTTTCAAATGATCTCCCTATAATTTGATTTAGTGTTCACCCCCATCGTAATACTTGCGCTATGTACAATTTTATGTATGTTGATGATGTTAATGGTGATTTATGGCATCTTCCTGTAATGTTAATCTACATGACAGTAGTTACGATGTTAATGTCTATCTGGTTGTAATGCTTTCCTATTGACTAGTGCATCAAAAATATCTGCAATTGATTCATTAGTTACGTTATCTCCCACAAAACCCTTAATGATAGTAGTTCACAATTAGCAATCCACAATGACAGTAGTTCTTACCTGTTTGAAAAATATAATCTTTAGGGAATAATGAACAATAAACGAAGCATTGCTTTAGTTGATTTGCTAGATGAACAATAAACAAATATTGCTAGATGAATTAACTTAGATATAGGACTTATATTGCTTTAGGACTTATATTTTGGGTCCATACATCATTGGAAATAATCTTTTTACATTCACTGCTCTCTTTATCCTTTGTTATGTTTATCCCAGCAATAGCAAATATTGCTAAAGGAAGTTGGCCGCATATTGATTATGAAATACTGATAATCTATGTATGTAATTTATGTAATCTTTTTACATTCACTGTTCTCTTTATCCTTTGTTATGTTTATCCCAGCAATAGCAAGTAATGCTAAAGGAAGTTGGCCGCATACTGATTATGAAATAATGATAATGAAATACTGATAATTTATGTATGTAATTTATGTAATCTTTTTACATTCACTGCTCTCTTTTTCCTGTAATTTATGTATGTTTATGGCGATCAGAAGCAGACATCTGATTAGCAATATTGTCTTCCCTAGTGGTGATTAAAACTTTGCTTCCATTTGCACCACTGTTCAGTAATGTTGAATTTGCAATGTTGAATTTGTGGTAGGTGTGAACAATTGATGCACATGTTATAGACATTATAATTCATATTGTACTTGTACTCTTAACTGTTTGACAAATCCAGGATAAGAATACAACTTATGGACATTATAATATCCAGCAAAGTATCGATATCATGTTCATGCCAAAATACTAATAATGCATGAGCAATTGATGGTGCTATTTTTTTGTGAATTTGAAATATTCTAGTTCTCCTAATTTATGAAAGCTGCCTTGCACAAGTAATCGGTACTTATTTCCAATGGATTCTTTTACTTATATATCTTTCAACATTTGCAATTTCTCACAAATCATTTTGTTTGTGTCCTTATACACCACTTAAAAGTGATTTTTCAATATCAGACATGCAATTAATTCAATATTTTTATATGTTAATTTAATTATATTTAGTTTTTTATGATGGTAATGTTGAAAACTAATTATCTTATTGGCTATGGTGTTGTTTTTGGTCATTCCAAGAATAGAGTAGAATATTTCTTAGAATGGAAGTACAAATAGTCCATTTCCCTCTATTTTGTAATGTTTTGTTCGTGCATTGTTAATATTGGAGTTGCCAAATATTTGCTTTTACATGTTAATATTACAACCCTAGAATCAATTGGTACTTGTTCTTTTTTGTTAATCTATTTCACTTGAATGCTTGACATTATGTTTCTCTATCAATCTTAATTACTTGTGAGGTATTTTAATTATGCAAATAATACATTTGTAGACAATGGCAGAAAACAATGGTCATGGAAAGAAGACTACATTAAGGAAAAATTTCACATGGAGTTAGAAAGATGATGAAATGATTTTAAATCTTCTTTGTGATACTATTAATCAAGGAAACGCCAAAACACCTGATGATAAGATTAGAGTGGACACATGGATTGGAGTAATCAAAGCTTACAATTTGAAAACAAATGCTGGGTTAGAGAAAAAAAATATTGATAGTCGTCTAAAGACCTGGCGGCAAATGTATAAAAATTATAGCAAGATTGTCAATCAAAGTGGATGGAGATGAGATTATATAAGTGGTCATACATCTGTACTTGTTGAAATCTGGGAAGAATTTGTGAATGTGACTTTAATTATTATGATGCATATGTTTCTCTCTTATTTTATATATACTTTATTTTGTACTCATTATATTTCTTCTTCATTTGTAGAGTCATGCTGAATGTGCCACCTTGAAAGGAAAGTCATGCACAATATATGAGCAATTGAAGTTAATTTTTCAGACAAGTGTTGCTGGAGGAGGAACAAGTGCAGTACCTATGGACTTCTATGAGTCTGAAGATGTTAATTTAAATGGTGACATATCTCTATCTAGTAACTTCAATAACATCACATGTCCAATATCATCTAGTGATGATATGTCAACACCACCTTCACAAAAATTGGATTCTAAAAAGAAGCGCTCGCGAGCTTGTCCTCATGCAAAATCATTTGAGAAGATGGCAACATCAGTTAGGGATATGGAAATAGACATGAAAGAATTTTTACAGGAATATAAAGAGTATAATAGAACTAGAATGTAGATAATGGAGTGTATAGCCAAAGTTGAGGAAGAAAGAAATAGATTCTCAAAGACTCCAACACAATGAAGAAAGAAATGAATTAGACATTATTCCATCATTGCTTGAACTAAGTGAGCTAAATGAAGATGAAGTATATAATATAATGACGTTATTAGAAAATCATCAAAAATGAAGAATATTTTTAGGTTTACCGTAGGACATGAGACTAACTTGGTTAAGGCATAATATGAAATGAAGAATATTGTTGATGTTAGGTAGTAAACATTGTTATTAAGGCCTTGATATTATTATGAATGTTGTTGGTGGTATTATGTTGTTGAATGTTATGTATGTTGTTGATATTGATGATGTACAAGATAATGTTTCATATTATTTAATGTTATGTATGTTGATGATGTACCAGATATTTTTATTATGTTCTAATGTATATTGTTATTGTCATCATCTGATGTAAATATTGCTATTGTCTAACTGGTTTTTTTTGTAGGTATTTTTACTTACTACAAATGGACACAAATGCAAACATGAAACTTCTGAAAGCGCTTATGGAAGAGGAAGAGGTAGAACAAGAACAAATACTCTTATATCTGATGAAAGCATGGAAATTCATAACCACTTTTGCAAGTGGTGCGAATTATGTTGCAAGGAGTACTAGAATATACAGCAAAGAAGGACAAGAATACATTACTACGTTATTAAATCCATCTTTACCTAATCAAGTATATAATTGCAAGAAAATTTATAGAATGAATCAACATGTATTCTTCCACTTTTGTAGTTTTTTGAGACGTAAAAGGGTAGTGCAAGATAGTAGATGTATGAATGTGAAAGAAAATGTGGCAATATTTTTAGTTACAATTGGACAAAATCAAAGATATGGTGTAAGTACTGAATGCTTTCGTCGATCTGGTTGGACAATTAGTACATACTTCAATGAAATGTTGAATGGAATTTTAAAAGTAGGATATAAACTATTGGCTAAACAAGAATCATCAACACCATCATAAATTCAAAATGATCGGCATGTTTATCCTTATTTCAAGGTGAGTTAATGTTATATTTCAATGTCTTCTTTACTATGTAGTGGTCTTTATTATGTATATTATTTTTTCTTTTAGGATTGCATTGAAGTAATTGATGGTACTCATGTAAAAGCTACAATTTATGGTGAAGAAACTGCACGTTAGAGGAATAGAAAAGGTGAATTATCACAAAATGTATTAGCAGCATATAATTTTGATATGGAAATTGTTTATGTTCTTAGTGGATGGGAAGTATCAGCAGTTGATGCTCATATTCTTCATGATGCACTTTCTCGACCTATTGCTTTTAAGGTTCCATCAGGTATGATACTAATAAAAATAATGTGAATACTTATGTATAGTAGAAATTGTAGAATTAATGTTTCTAACATTATATTCAAAACTTCTATATAAATTACAAGTAAATATTACTTGGGAGATGCTAGTTTTCCTAATAGGCTAGAATTAATTGTACCATTTCAAGGTGCAAGATATCACTTGAATGATTATAATGCTAATAGACTTCCAATAAATGCAATTGAAAATTTCAATTATAGGCATTCATAGTTAAGGACATTAATTGAACATACATTTGAAATAATCAAACATCGATTCTCAATTTTACGAGGTTATATGCCATTTCCTTTTGAAACACAAGGAAAGATTGTATTGACATGGTTTTTAGTTCATAATTTTATTCAGAAAGCAGATAAAACAAATTTAATTGAAGATGAGGAAGAAGAATTACAAGGAATGCCAGATGATAATGTTCAACAAACTTTTACAGAAGAAGCTACATCTGCTATTGTTGAATCAAGTCAGAATTATAGAAAGCAAATTGCTGATACAATACATGCCAATATTATGAAAGATATGTGAAACAATAGAGAGATGTGATATGTATTTTATATTGTAAATATCTTGTATTATTTATGACAAATTTTCATATTCTCTATCTTCCAAACATGAACAATAAATATTGAATTAAGTTAGTCTTCAATATTTTCTAATTTGTGAACAAGCATACATAGTTTACATTCTATAATTTTTTATCATTTTATATTATATGCACAAACACACGTTTTTCAAATTCTGTCATTTTCTGTTACGTGTACAAACACTTTGATTTTCTATAAATTTTTTGTTACTTTTTGTTATTTTTATTTCCGATGTTTTATATAGTTTTACATTATTTTCTTTCCATCATTTTTTAGGTGTACAAACATCTCCTGAAATTCATAGTATTAAATAATAATTCATAAAAATAAAAGTATCAACATGATAATTATTCTTACTAGAGTTACGATACATCAACAAATTTTAGCAATTTATTAAAAAACCAAACCTTGAGGAATAGGTTACTTTTTTAAAAACAGAAAATTAAAAAGGACTCATAACTTCTGATAGAAGACGTGGTTAAATAGCTTCTCGTCAAGTTAATAATTTTTTTAAGTGTTGTCCTCACCTTCATCAATTATATATTTACAACGCAAAGAAAAATATAAATTACAACAACTGTGTAGTGACCACTGTAATACCACTATTTACGTCTACTAAATATAACAAATACAAACGTGTGATACTAAAAAACTCTAATGAAATGAAAGGAAAGCAATTACAGAGTTTATAAGGTACAATGTCCTAATGGGCTCATCTTATAGGTTTGTAAATATGTTGGGTACAAGATAAATATAAACTTGCCCTTATCCTTAATTGTAAAAACGTGAGTGTTAATTAACCGCTGGTAAGTGGGTAAATCCATAGATGATATCATTGGTTTCGTTAGAGGAGTGAATAGTAAATGATTAAAATTTTAAATATAATTGAGATAATTAAGCTAATAAGACCCTTCGGACATCTAGTTTAAAAAAGCTATATATATTTTTTAAATATGATTCTTATCTAACACAATTTTTATTGATGTATGACATACAACATTATCTCGTTTTACCGTCAGATAAAGCGAATTATATTAATTTAAAATAAAAATAAAGAAAAGAAAAGCACGGAGGACCAGACCACGCGCCCGTCGTCCTCCTTGCCCTGTATATCACACACATCCCAAATCTTCTCTCCCGTCGACGACGACGACGACCATGAGCTAATGCAACCGGAAATCCCCCGTCGGCGTCGCCCCGCCCCCAAGGTACGTCTAGGCGTCCAACGCAAGTCTGCACTCGGCGTTCCGATTCTTCTCTCGCCACGGATCTGAAACTTTTTTCTTTACTTTTGGTTGCTAGGGTATCCGCAGGGTTATCCCCCGCAAGGGTACCCGCCGCCACAGCAGCAGGGGAGCTACGTCGGGTGCCTCCAGGGATGGTGAGTGGATTGCTTCGTACTCCTCCTAGTTTCTTCTTGTTCACTGTTGCTTTGGTTCTATTTCTCTTTTCCTGTGTTTTTGATTTGGTATGGATTTCCCACCGCTGTGGAAAGTGATGGACGTGGAGGTGCCCCTTTTGGTATTGGTAGGACAAGCGGTTTGGTTGTTTTAAAAACGACAAGTTAAACCGGAAGGCTTCAGGTTTTGGATCAAAGCCATTTAACCGGTGGTTCAATTTGGTTAAACCAGCGTTGGTGTTATTACGAGGTCATCATTAATTGAATCCGTAAAAACAGACAAGTAGATTGTTATAAATATAGTTTCTTTAAGATATGATGCAAAATGAATGTTATTTTTATTTTCATAAATTATGATCTTACGAGATAGAATAAAAGGTTTCACATTTGCTGAAAACTTGAATTAAAGCCAAGAAAAGATAATAATTGTTGTGGTTTACATGAAAATAAATGAGACAAAGAATCTTGTAATTTTAGTGTACAGTGGCATCTTTAAATTAAAAATAAAATAAATATCACACAAGTATACAACATATTTGAAGAGCCATACACGTTGAATGTGAGAATTCCTTGTCAATCATCTCATAATCATCCATGAACCCTACAAGACAAAAGAAACAAACAAGATAAAGTGATAAACTGGGTTCAAAATCCAAATTCAAGTTCAGGTCTTAAGTTTTAAATAAGCATCGAAGTTTCGAATTACTCCATTTTTTACATTGCATCTCTCTAAACATAAAAATAATAGATTCAATCAGCAAACCTAAAGTTAAATGAATAAAACTCACTTTGAAAAAAACTAAAAAAGAAGCTACCTATGCTAGTTTCATTCATATCTAACCAATGCCCACATCTTCATTTGTCATTCGAGGTTTCTCCACCCATGCATCAAGTGTGTCACCAAACTCCAAGGATATGAGTTCTAGATTCATCATCTTGTTTCTCGTTTGTCTATCTAATGGATTACAAAGTAATGAAGCATTTCAAAATGCATCTACATACATTTACTTATTTCAAAAAACAGTTACATAGCTCAAGTGTAAGTTATATTGTACAAAATAAGATCATCGAGTCTATTGTGCACCAATCTACTTCTTTTCTTTCTGTGTATGCATTAAAAAACACTCCAATTGCCTTCACATTTAGAAGCACTAGATGTTCAGCTTAAGACTTGAATAGCCATTTCTTGCAAATTGGGTGTGCTTCCTCCATATCTTTTGCTACCAAACAGCTACGAAATGAGAAAAAAGATAGGACACTAGAAATAGTGAAATACATTATCTAATGCTAACAAATAAGATAGAACTTTTGAAATATATTCATAAGTAAAAATCTTATACCTGGTGGTAGTTTGTCACGAGTAAGATGTGCTTCTGTACAACCAAAATCGGCCAATGCTTTCTTAAAAAAATCTGTTTCAGCAGTGTTTATCAAATTTTCCCGTTGGCATGTAGTTATCTGCATTATCTATTACTAGATGGACCATATTTTTGGGACCAAGAAATTCTATAATTTCCTTAAATAGTCCAAATAACATCTTCACGGCCTTGGATTGTTCAGAAGTGTCGACAAATTTCAAGAAGACAAGTCACTGCGAAGTTTATTAAAGTTCTTTGCCTAGTGTCGGTCCTTCCATCTGCCAGTAGTGCGCAACCTATAATTTCCCATTGTCTCCTAAAGGACCCATTATTGCAAAATTGTTAGTGCCTTATATCCATGACCAAGGGAAGCAATAGCATCAACCAATTTTTAAAATAAGGAGAATTTATGGCATTAAAGGAGATGCATCAATCATACATCCATCTTGCTATTATAAAATTAATTGCTTCCACGTCTATCTTATTTGTCAAGACACCCTTTTTTTGTTAGTTGGGAACCTAGAGTGGTAGGTGGAAAAAAAACTATCCAAACTAGCACTTGTCAAGTTCTCACTTCAAGAACTAGATGCCTCTACCTTTAGACCTTTCATTTGTTTTTTTTTACCCTTGATAATTTTTTATATTGGCTTCCATTTGTTATGAAATATGGGCTAGATCTGATTTTCCCCTTACATTTGCAGTGCCTTGATGTTCATCTAAATCCATGGAATCGTTTTGAGCACTAATTTTTGCATTATTTTCTATACACCAAAAAAAAAAAAAATCAAAATTTAACATAGAAAGTAAATCGTAAAGAAGATTATACAACAACAACAGTCTGAGTCATGATCTTAGCATGTAGTATTAGTGACATGGATATTTTTTATAAATATTTCTAGTTATTATCAAATTTTCAATTAAATTACATAAATTTCAATATTTTCTTACAATTCCTATTCAAATAGTTTTAAGTTTACCTCTACTTCTTTGAATTTTTTCTACATTAATTAAATCTATTGAAAATGATTCTTCATGTCTTTGATTTTGTATATTTTTTCCCACAGCTCGGCCGCCCTATGTTGTTGCTGCCTTTTGGACGCTTGCTTTTGAAATATGGGAAAATGAGACTATAAGCACTCATAACAAAAAATATTATAAGAATTCATCTTACAGTTTAAATATATTAATTTGAAATTTATTAACGATGAAGATTATATATGAAATAAATAGATTTTTTTATTATAAATATTTATTTTAAATACAATCTTTGTTGTTAATAAATTTTAAATTAATATATATAAATTGTAACATAAATATCTACAGAACTCTTTCAAATAATCTGTCTAATTGTGAATCTTCCACGATCATCCGTCGGACTTTCGAAAAACAAAACGTTTGCCTATAGTGTGCTTGATTCAGAAGGCGCTGCGCGTGTGTCGGTAACCCTTCCCACGGAATGCGCTCGTCTCTCTTTAGGTCCAAGCATCTTCCCGGACCAAGCGTTAGCGCTAATTCAAAAGAAGTGTTAGATCTCTTACTTGGAAAAGGTCCTTTGCGTCTTCACCAGCTTTGGTCATCAAAGCCTTGTCCGTGATCTGCTGACGAGTGAAACATCGGAAGAAACGTATATGTTGTAGGAAATTTTTGTGTGTGGTAGTATTAATTTTCTATTAACTTAGCCAGAAACGAGTGATCTTTTTTATTTTCCAGATGGCGATTGGTTCTACTTTAGAACCTTTCTTGGTGGTAAGGCTGGTGGTGGGCCAACTGTGATAACTTGGTTTTAATGCAAAACTACGATCATTATTAAGAAAAAACAGCTAGGCCGTTGTGTTTTGCGAGCGAGAGTCGTTAGTTCAGCCTTTACCGTCTGCCGGCATTCATCTTCCCATTTTTTGCCCCATTATTTAAAGTGGTTCACCGCAATCCTCTAGTAGAAAAAAATAAAGCCTCTACCGTCTGAATCTAGCTAACTTTGACCGGGGACCGCATCGCTTCGATATTCGATGGCAGTCTGATGTTACCAAAATACGTGAGAATAAGAGAATAAGCATTGCCCTTGTTAAAAAAACGCGGTTGCACGGAAAATGCCACATCAAAAATTTTACAGAACATGTACAAATTTTTCATCCCGAGTTGTGGATGATAAACATAATTCTACATTTAGTGAATGATAACCAACAATAAGATAATACAATTAGTCTTTAATTCTATCGCGAGTGTGGAAGTTGCACATTTTAATATTAAAAATAAAAGATTATAATAATCTAATTAATCAACAACAATATCTATAATCTCCTTCAAAATTTGAACCCTTAAAAGTGCACAAATCACTGTCGTTATTAAAAAAAAAAACTATGCAAAAACAATTGCAAATTAAAAAAATGTATTGTGGATGGCTAGATACGGAGTGAATCATGCATATCGATAGATAGGCATTGTTGGTTACCATTTCTAATTTTAGTTATTTTCAATTAATTCTTTATTCAATTACCACAATCTCTTCAATGCTCTTAATTTTATTTAAATAGATAGATATATATGAATTTTTTAATCAAATGTTTTCTTTCGATAATGGAAATATTTTTATCTAATTCAAATCCAAGACTTTATTTCCTTCAAGTGTATGAACTCAGGAAAAAACACTATGAAAGTAAGGTTCAAAATTTCAAATAAACGCTGCCAGATAAAGATTTCACATTTTAAGTTGCATTCGGGAAGTTTTATAAATCTTTTTCTTTTGGATATTAGTAGTATTTTTACATGGAATTGAACCTAATACATTCTACACTTTATACCTTAAAGAGAAGAGAAGTTTAATAATGTTGTTCTATTCACTGTTCGTTTTTGTAAAAATATAAATAAAATGCCTAGCATGTGCTTGCGAGGCATCATTACGATCCAAATGTTTTAGAATAAGTACCTCACCGATGCCTTTGAATTTCCAACTGATCCTGGGATACTTAAATATTCCCCGGCTCTTCAATACGATAGATACGTACTTCACAAGAATATGGTACCTTTTGCTCGTAGGATGTGGGAGGATATCAACAACTTAATCTTCCGAGTTCCAGGCAAAGCCGAAGCATAGCGGCCAAGCAAGAAAATAGCAGACCTAGGTTGTTCGTAAATTCTCAAGGTCAAAACTAGATCAATCGACGAAATGGAACACACCGACCCCGGGTGGATTACTTGATTTTACCGTCACGGTTGAATGTAGAAAGTCCCACTTTTAGGGTACACTTATGCTGCAAACACAAAAAACTAACCATCATTGAAAACAAGTTGATCAATAATAGTTCACCCAACCTCAGGTAATAAAAACTCTTTGTTTAGCCTCTATCCACGAGAAAGAAAGACCTTTTCCTCTTCTAGAACAAGATCACAGTCAAAGTTAAGATTCATTAACTGTGAATTGGTCAGCACGAATACTCCCTCTTTCCGGTATCAAGTTCTTGATATAGTATTTAGATCCACGAGAAAAATTTATCCTTTTCCTCTTCAACGTAGGGATGGAATCGACGGAGCACTCAACGAAACCACGTCTCACAAACCTGAGGAATAACAACAATATTTAGATTTAAACACAAGAACACGTAGGGAACTCCCCGAATGGCAAGAAAGAGCAACTCTTGCAAGTACATTTTAAAGATCTCACCTAGTGGGATCAAGGCAAGGAGTTGACGGTGTTCAAAAAAAGCATGAAACCTAGAAGTAACATCCAAAAGTAGCGAAATATAGAACCTGAAAGCTGACTAACAACATGTAGTTTCTTCTGCCAACACCCACTTATTCAACTTATAAAACCTACTTAAGCCATAAATCTTACATTGTAAATAATAGCTCACAAAATATTTAATATTCCTACATAATCAAATACAACCAGCTTTATCTAGTTAAAATAAGGCATGCAATCTTGACCATTGGATGGCAATATCTAATAACCACTATTGAAAACCACCGAGTGGTTTCGATTTGAAATTTAAATTTTAAAAACCCAACAATCCACTCCCCTCCATCCAGCCACTTCGTCCTCAACCCCTTCTATCCACCAACTTCCTTCCCACCCCAGCACCCAAGCCTATGAGGATCGCACCAATAATCCTGTAGCTCATCACGTGCAGCTCGTTGTCAAGGATCTCAAGCCTCTTGTGATTGCTCGTGTGGCAGGGCGGCTGGAGGCGACCTCAACCTTCCAGATGTTACCAATAGAGTAGGTGTCCATGTCGCTGTCAAAGATGTGGCATGCCGTAAGTGCTTGTAAGTTTGGAGCCTGTCAAATTGATAAACAAGGGAGCACATGGTGGGGATGAGGGTAGTGGGAGTACACGGGGCAGCCTCTAAGGGAAGCTTGTGGCGCTTACAGGGAATGGTAGGAGCTAGGGTTTCAACAGCATGTTGCTATTGGTGGTGATGATTTCATTTGAGATTGGAAAGTGGCATTGTGGTGGTGAAAGGTAAGGCAGTGGAGCACCACAGAATTAGAAGCACTTGACAAGCTGAGCATGGCTGGTGGATTCAACAAGTGTGAGGTGGTGTGCAACCGTAGGACAGAGAAGGCTCGGTGAAGTTCTGGGAGCTAACCATCTTCAAGAATTTATCCACCCTCTATGAAAGTGTGAGGACCATGGAGTTCTTTCTAGGAATAACACAATTCTAGAGCTTTCGACCATTGAGTGGGTTAGTATTATATATTATTGTTTTATTTGAACATTGTTCAGTTGTGGATTATTATGGATTTTTTTTTAATACAAACACTAATACCATTGTTAGTGTAGGTGTTAGTGTTTTGAAATACTAATACCGGTATTTACTACTGACACAAAAAGTAACTAGTGTTAGTATTATGTTGTGTTTTGAGAACATCAATATCAAGCATTCTATTAATTTTTTAGCAATTTTTAAAAACAAATAATTACTACTAATATTAATATTATAACAGTATATTTGATTACTAATAAAATAGTGTCGGTTTTAATAAAAAAGTAAATAAAAATTCCAAACACTAACATTCTTTCACGTGATTTAATGGTAAACAAATAATTTACTATTACTGACATTATTATATTTTACAAGGTGTTAGTTGAATCACGATAAAATAAGGTAAACATTTAAAAAAATATTCATATTGAAATACTAACATAACACTAACATTAGTGTTACGTTCTAAAAGAATACTAGTACAAAAAGTAACTAGTGTTAGTGTAATGCTTTATGTTGAGAATATTCATATCAATATTCTATTAATTTTTTAGTGAGTTCTTTTTTTGTAAAATAATTTTCTGTCATTTTTACTACTAACACTAATACTATTTCACTATATCTTAATACTAATAAAATAGTGTCAGTTTTAATAAAAAATACATAAAAATTCCAAACACAAACATTATTACAATTGTGGCAGTCAATTATGGTATTAATATTATTTTGTGAAAACACAAACATTGTCTTTGATAGTGTTATTATTATTAAAGGGATACTATTTAAATATTATTTAAGCATTACTTAATTATAAAAAGTTTTAATGAAAGTAAAGCATTCAATAATTAATAAAATAATGTCAGAATTTAAATAATCATGAATGATGGTAAAACAAGAAAAATAATGACAATTTTAACAATATTTATTTAATAAGACAATAGAAAACTTAAAACATCAATATTACTGATAAAAATGACTACACAAAAATAATAATACCAATAAAATAAGCATTGGCATAAAAATAAGTTTAAGCAAATTAGTGTTAATGTTTTTCCAAAACAATAATAATGATAAATATTTATTACTTTCAATATTTGCTATAATAATTTTATTAATAGTGGAAGATTTGGTTAATATTAATGACGTAAGTGTACATAGAGGTGTTGCATGATAATGAAAAAAACCTAAAATATTGTGCATAATTCAGCAAACATTAATTGCTTGTGCATATTCGAGGGAAGTGTAAATTTTAAGTATAAGGTAATTTAAAGACAGTCAACTTACTATTACACCACAATTCAAAAATAAAGATTGTACAAAACAAATGGCTTTCATCTCAACTGCTAACTTCATCACATGGCTGAGATTTGATCAACCGCATTTTAACAAAATAAGGCAAGCTGTATGTGAACCCTCCACTAATTATTTACAAAAATGTTGATAATAGGATTCAGCTTGAGGGGATGTGTCAATAAGTCCGTTCTTGATGAGGAGATGATTGAGAAGTGCTGTTGACGATATTATTAAACATGAAAGAGAATTGTGTACATCTAATTATGCAGGTATTGAGAAAAATTTTAGGATCTTAAAGCATGGGTTTTACTTTAAGGCAATAGATAATCCTCCTGATGTACAAAAAAAATTAAAATATACTTTCAGCGGTTATTATTATATTTTATTAGGTCATAATTGTAATAGGATAATTGAATATCTGTTACACATGCAAAACCTCGTATATGTGCCTGTACTCTCTTATAGTGAATACACAATTCATTTTTCTTCTCTCATATGGTATCAGAACTTGGAAAAAAAGTTTAAAGCACACCAACAGTAGTCATCACCCATCCTACACCCAAAAAAGCTCATCCACCACCCTTAGCCAATGCTGCCAACCACCTTCCTCACCACTGATGATCTCCTCCAACCTCTCCTGACTCATCAGCAACACCAAATCTCCTTGTCCCAGATGCTGACACCTCCTTGCAGTTCGTCAGGCTTGGTCTGTTGGTCCATCAGGGCTGCCATCATCTACTGTAGTTGTTGTTCAAGTAGGCTACCCTCTTTCCTATGACCACCAACCCTAGCAATGGTCCTCTCTTCTGGCCAACTTATGAAATATGCTGGAGATGCATAATTCAGTATTCAATACTCTTTGTCTGCTTGTCTGCCTGCCTCCTCACATCTATTGAAACATGTCACCCATCTTTTGTCAGATGTGAAGGACACCACATATGAGAATTGATGCATTGCAAATGCAGCAACCATCTCATGGATGACCAACAATATGAACTCTATGTTAGTCTGCAGTGTCATGATGTTGGAACTGATCAAGAAAATCTGGGACACGTTGTAGCTTACCTATGGACATGAGAAGAATATCATAAGAGTTTCTAACATATACGAGTAGATTTTCACAGACCATTAGAGGGAAGATCAGTCCAATTACACTTTACTACCTTTCATATGCTTATTAACATGTTTAAGGTCCATTAGACTTTGGTGACTGATATCAAGAAGCTATGGTTGTATTGTGAAGAGTTGACAATCACAGCTTATTTGCATAGTTTGACTTTGGAGATTTCTAATCAGTCATGGACAAACACTTACTGACAATGACACTGCTCCTGATTTTCAGACTGCTTTCTAAAGTGTTGTGGATACAATAGAAATGGCTAGGCACAACTACCTATGGAAGTACAAGATTGTCCACAAGACTAGTTCAGTGAGCCCAGATCCATGACAACTCTTACTCTCACCCCAACTTAGGTAGAGTATGCTGAATTTTTACAGTTTCAAGAGTGTCAAGCCTCAACCACGACATTACATACCATATCTACTTTAGGTACTAGAACCTCATTAACTTCTAGGGATGGTTTTTGGGCTATAGACTTTAGCACATTTTCTTTGTTAGCGTATATTAATGTATTAGAGTTATGTGTGTAATGGATTTAATCCTACATTACTAAATCCATGTTGATCATTTCTTTGTGACCTCTATACATGGAGTAGGTGTCTTTGCTAATGAATAGCATTCAATTTCCACCTATTTGTTTGTTCTCACATGGTGTAGGGCACAAGTTTTGAGAGTGAGTGTAAGAAATCTAGGTAGGGAGAAGGAAACTCTAGCCGTTGTTCACCCTCTTCCCCACCTAAAAATCCAAGTTGCCACTCACCCTAGCCCATTTCCAGTTCACACCTCTAGCTCCTCCATAGGTTGCTACTGACACCATAGCTCCCTCTTCAATCATCGAGAAAAGCAAGAGCAACCTTCACTAGCCGTCCTTTTGTAGCCGTTGTTGACCCCTCTAGCACCCATAACCACATCACCTCCAATAGCTAAGCCTCCTCTAATTGCCATTGGCATCCACAGATCAACCACTCAATCTAATAGCAGCACCCAGACCTGTTAATAGAGCTGCCCTCTATTGTTGGTCTATTTAATTCCTCTTCTATCTTTGTCTTCATTCACTGTCACCACTGACAGGCACATCTTGGCCCCTCTCCTGCCATTGTGTCACCTTCTCTTTTCGATTCCCCACCTTCCCACCTACAATGACCACTCTTGACCCACTTTCTGTTGCCACCTCCTTTTCCTCATCTGCAACTAGGAAAAACAGTAGGGAGAGGGTAGAGGAGGAGCAAGGAAGATGGCATCCCTATGCTTGAATCCTCATTTTTGAGAGATGGCAATGAAGAAACTGGTAGCTAGAAGGGCGTCATGTATTAGCTGTGACATTTCTTACAAGAGAAACGGAGGAAATAGTAGAGAAATGTAAAGAGAAATGAGAGGACATGGGTGGAACTGCCACCCCCTTTTGAATATTTCCTTGCATGTTAGTTAGACATATGAACCATCTTAGTTGATAGGAGAAAAGGTGTACAATGATCCCACTACGTCAACTGACACTTAACAGGGGCATGACGTGTCAATAGCACATCACCCAATGTCCAACAATACTTAACATGCATGCATATGTCATGTTGACTAAACCAGTTTCCTACACATGTCCGTGAAAACTCCATGATAGCTCCTAACAAGAAACGGTTACTATAGATGCATATGCAATATTAGTTGGTTGTGCATCAAAAGTGCAAGGAATGGTACCAATCTCCAGTACGCACGATAACAAGTTTCCCTGGTTATTTTCAATACAATTTAGATATTCACGACGTAAATACAGATTTATACTGTAGAAGGTTCATACATAAATAGACAATATCTGGCAAGGTAAAGAAATGGTACCAATCTGCTGTGCGTGTGGTAAGAAGAAAAAGTTTCTCCAGCCCTAAGGAAGATGCCTTCTTTTCAATGTAATCTGCAAGGTCAAATAGTATGTCATAAGGTGGCTCTTTACAACGACTGTTTACTAGCAATTAGAAAATGAATAAGTATAGCTGGCAAGAGCTAAGCTACATCAGACAAGAAAAAGAGACTTGAAAGATACATTCGATAAAAGATGACACTACATGGGCTGATTCAACAACTGAATTTGATCTCATTCTAACAAGTCATTTGTATTCAATAAACAACATTTTTCTGGAAACTTTTCATTCTTTCTCAACGGTTCACATCAAATGAATTTCTTTAAAACAAAAAAGACTGAACAATAGGCCACTCACTAATTTACGTTACATGATACATTGATTTTCAATTGCAACCTTTAATGCTGTTATCAATGGAGACAAATGAAATAAATGAACCACAATAGAAGAGTTGGAGTTGGCATATTGTTGACCCTTTCACAAACAGGATATGCCAGCATTGCTATCCACTGGGCTACATATCAAAATATTTAACTAGTTGGTTTTTGAAAAATGTCATCGAGTAACAAGGAACCTCATACCAAGCAATTTGTGTCCATGCCCATGCCCACGCAAACCAGGAGAAACAACAAAAGCTGCAACCTCTCCACTCTTTTCCTCAGAGAAAGGGAAAAGAGCAGAACAAGCTATGATCGAACCATCTCTTTCCACAACAACAAAATGTTCTAAGGTTGAGAGTAGCTGAGAATATATGCATGAAAAAAATTAATAAGCATCCAGCAAAATCTTATGACACGAGGAGATAAAAAGAGAATATATGGTGCCTACAAGAATAAAATATAAAATAATACACAAAAGATTTGGATTAACCTCTTCATCTGTCCTCTTAACCAGAACACCAGATTCTTCTAACGGTTGAAGCACTTGTCTTATTCCAAGAAAATCTGTAACTTTAGCCATTCGAGTTCCTTCGTAGACATCACTGGGACAAAGGAAGAAAAAAGGCTTTCAAGCCCCAAATAAAATTGGTTCTAAACAAATTTGCCAACTTGAAGTAGAAACCAAATTTTAAAAAACAAGAGAAAAATTAATGCATGAAAAGCTATCATAAGTTTCCATCAATTTTCCAAAAAGGTGAACATATATAATGTCCTAATATCTTGATGCCTAATCCGATAAAGAGAAAATCAAATACAAAGATAGGCATCATATCCAGAATTGACCAGATGTTACTCTTACATTAATATCCATTTTTGTAGCTGTTGAAACTAATGAATTAGTGGAAGAGAATATGTTCGTTAACAAAACACAATACCTCTTATATAAAGACTATAAGGAAAGATATAACACAACTTACAACACACCTAATGACTAACATATTAAGAACATTAAAGATCATATATGGAAAACATCAAAAGTCACACATGAAAAACATCAAAGATCATATATGAAGAACATCAAAAATCATACATAGAGAACACCAAGAGTTACATTAATACATAGTAATGTCACACATTTAATACTTGTTAGGATTGAATGGCTCACTAGAAAGAAGGTGAATGATGATCTATATGTTATTTTAATTCTTTTCTAACTTAGTCACTTGATTTAATTAATTAGTAAGCACAGTTATAAAATAAACATTTACAGTAGTAATAAATAAATGATACAGGAGAATTTTAGGTGGTTCACCAATTTGACTAATCCACCTCGAAGATTTACTTGAGCTTCATTAAGTAAGTTATCACTTACAACACTTACTTTCACGTATAACCAAGAACTTACACTTGAACTTTCAGGTAAAAACTCTAAACCAACCTTTCCTTTGAGCTTTTTGATGTAAACTCTAAACCAACAGTGAACTTTCAGATGTAAGTCCATGAACTAGCAATTTTGCTTTCTTTCAAAATGTAAGTGCAAGGAGCTTTTACTATTCTTCTTCTTCTTTAGTATTTTCTGAAGTCTGTATCGTGAAATATTTTGTGTAGTTCTCAAAAGTATATCATAAAAAGTGGTTATTGTTATCTTTCTGTTCTAATCATACTTATACCAAAGTGCACAACGATCATATTCTAACAGATATATTCTGTTGTACTTACCATTTTGCCAGTCTTAAATATGATAAGTTACTGTTTAAAAAGATGTTTCAAGATAATCTTCTGATTCCCTTTGATTTTCGAATAGTAAGCTATTGTAACCTTGCAAAAATCCAAATGTCTGATATGTAACTCTCTGAAAAACCTTGAAGAGTTATTCCTTTCACGTAATCTTTAAGTTCTGCGTGTGACTTTAAATTCAGCACATGAGTCTTTAAATTCGAATAGTTGTAACTGTTAACTTACTGAAACGTTTCAATTTTCAGATAGTTAGCTATAGTAACCTTTCGATTCTCACTCTAAGCTTTCGATTGTTGTTTTCTAATTTCTGCATGTGTTTATTTGAGTAACTTAAGTTTCGGATAGTTGTAATTATTAACTTACCGAAATGTTTCAACTTTCAGATAGTTAACTACAGTAACATTTTGATTCTCCCTCTAAACTTTTGACTGTTGTTTTCTGATTTCTGCACATGTATAATTGAATAACTTAAGTTCGGATAGTTAACTTTTCTAACTCTCCGATTCTATCTTATTTTCGGATAGTTTACTGTCTTAAGTTACTGAAAAATTTGAATAGCTAACTTTTAATATTTCTGACTTCTCCATGTGCGTATTTGAATGACTTAAGTTTCTGATAGTTAAATCTGTAACTTTTTGAACTTCCCTGTTTTTCGGATAGTTATTTTTTCTAATTTTCTAAAAGATCCTTTTAAGCTTCCAACAAAGTTTCTGAATTCTGCACGTGCATATTTAACTAATTTAACTGTTTGGATAGTTAACTTTTCTAACTCTCCGATTTTCTTAGATTTTTGAATAATTAACTTCTTAACTCTCTGATCATTCAAGTAGCTATCTTATTAACTTTTCGAAAGACTTTTTAATTTCAGATAGTTAGTCTTTTAACTTTTCAAAATAATTTCTGATGCTTTAGACTGTCTTTCAGATACTTTCTTTGGTAACCTTCCGAACAAACTTAACTTTCGAATAGTTAGTCTTCTAACTTTTCAAAGGAATTCTTGCTACTTTAAATTGATTTTTCGAATACTTAGCCTAGTAACCTTCCCAAATTCTTCTTCTTCGAGATACTTAAGCTTTAAATTATTTGAAGTTCCTGTTTTTCTCTGACAGTATTTTCTGAACTGTATCTGTTTATCTGCTATCTATAACTGTCTTGTGAAATACAAATTATTTCCTTACACAGATTTTTATATTATCAAAACACAAAGGTTTTAACAATACTCCCCTTCAAGTTGGAAGATATATATTTGTCATACTCAGTTTGCTATAAATAGTTACAAAAAATACCATGACTTAACTCTTTTATGAGAACGTTGGTTAATTCTTCAAAATAAGGGGTATACAATGTGGAGATGATACTTTTAACTACTATGTCACAAATGAAGTGACAATCAACCTCAATATGTTTAGTATGTTCATGAAATATTTCATTCTGAATTATATAGATTGCAATTTAATTATCACAGTACATAGACATTAGTTCTTGAATAATTACTCCAAGTTCTTTGAAAAGAGATTGTAACTATAGTAATTCCCTTGTAGTCCCTTATCTCCTTTGTTACTTATGTAACCAACATCAGTGAATGTCCATTTGCCTAATATAACAAGCCCTTGTTAGGAGTACTTTTAACATAGATAAGTACCTTCTACACCTCTATCCAATGAACCTACCTCAATTCATGCATGAATTAACTCAACAACTTAACAACATATGCAATATCAAGACGAGTGATAGTGAGATAAATCAAATTTCCCATTAACTACCTGTATTGCTTAGGATTATCCAACTTCTCAGACGATTGATCCTAAAAAGATGGATTTTGCTTAATTGGTATAGTTTTTTATTTACATCCCAAGCACTCAATCTCCATTAGCAAATCTAGTGCATATTTGTGTTGAGAAAACATAATCTTACCTCTTGAGTAAGCAAACTCAATACTTAAAAAGTACCTAAGTCGTCCCATATTTTTTATAACAAAAATCTTGGCAAGATGTTCCTTTATCTTAACAATGCCAACATCATTTCTTGTAAGAAGAATGTCATCAAGATAAACTGCAAAAATAATATTCTCTCTTTTTGTTTGTCGTATAAAGATGGAATGATCTATAGTACAATGTCAAAAGCCTCTTTTGAACATAACCTGACTGAATTTATTGAACCATGCTTGAAGACTTTGCTTTAAGTTATATATAACTTTCTTCAGATTACATACATAGTACTCCCCTTAAGTAATATATCCAAGAGGTTGTTCTATATAAATATCCTCAAATAGATCACTCTAGAGAAAGAGATTTTTTGCATCAAGTTGGTGCAACTACCATTACTGATTAACTGTAGGGGAAAGAAGCACACAAATAGAATTGAGATGGGCTACCAGTGAAAATTTTTTTATATAATCAGCTTTATATTCTTATGTGAAATTTTAAACAAGATAAACTTCATATCAATTAATTGACATTTTAGATTTGTATTTGACAGTAAAGACTTGCATGAAACTATGTTTGCATCTATAAAACAAAAAAATAACTCCTAAGTGCTACAAGATTGTAAAGCATCCACTTCCTTATCCATAATAACCTTCCAATATGATGGTTATAAAACCTCCTTATATATCCTTGGAATGGACTCAAAAGAAATAGCTAAAGTAAAAACACAATAGAAAGGGTGCAAGTGGTCATAGGAAACAAAATGTAAGAAAGGTGTTTGGTGTAGAAATGAGTATCTTTCTATAAAACAATAGGAAGATCATCTATAGTAGCTTCTAGGGTCAGTTCAAGGTGCTCAAATGGAAGTGTGGGATTTGCATTAGTGGGCTTGATAATGGGAGCCTGAGAGGATGACAAATCCATCTAACATCATTGATATACCTGTAAAGGACGACTTGAGATAGTGTTGTCACTAGAAGAGTCATTATCGACAATAACAAGACTAGGCATCAGAACAAAAATAGTAGAAGCATCCATAGGGGAGCGACACTCCTTGGAAAAATAAGGTTGAATTTTAAAGAAGGTGACATCAACAAAAGTATAATACTATTTTGTGGGCGGACAGTAACAATAATAACCTTTTTAAGTTTTAGAGTAACTCACAAAGACACTTGATAACACGAGTTGAGAGTTTGTCTAGCTCGAGAGCAAGATCTTGGACATAAGCTACACACTCAAATACACATGGATTTAACCTAATTAGAACAAAGATGATGAAGAGGAATTTCATCATCAAAAGGAGTAGAAGGCATACGATTGACAAGATAAATTACGATAAGTACAATATCAGACCAAAGATATTTTTGTACATTCATTTAAATAAAAAGGATGTGAGTAATATCTAAAAGGTGATAATATTTGTGTTCAATAAATTCATTCTGTTGTGATGTGTAAGTGCAAGTAGTTTGATATATGATACCATGAGAGGTATAAAATTGTTAAAGTGAGCATTAACAAGCTCCAAAGTATTATTAGTATGCAAACACTTTGGGGTAACAAAAAATTGAGTTTTCACTTTTATAAAAAAATTTGATGATCCTTTAACAAGTACACTCATGACACAAGAGTAATCATCAATAAAAATGATAGAGTAGCGATAGCCAATAATAGACACAACACAACTTGACTTCTAGACATCACAATGAACAAGATCAAACTTACTATGATTAAGGATAAACTAAACACAAGAAAAGGACACCTAACTATGCTTACCTAACTAACACAACTCATAGGCAAACTTAGAAAGAAAAATTCAAGGAAGAGCTTGTTGACACTTTTAGACAAGGATAACCTAACTAATAGTACTACAACAATGACAACTCAGTAGTAGACAATAGTGTAACAACATACGAAGGTGCATCATGAATTAGGATGTAAACTCCATTGCTCTTCTTACGATCCAAATTAATCCTCATCCCTACCTGCAACTTGAAAAGTATAATAAAAATGAAAAAAAACTTACAAAACAAGAAAGTTGTATTGTAATTGTACTAATAGATAAATAAACTAATAAGAAGTTTAGAGACATATAAGGTGTAGTCAAGTCGAATCCTATAGGTGACTACAACAATGCCTTTGCCAATAATTCAACAAAAGTGACCATCAACAACAATAACACTATTAAAGTTCGGAAGATGGTGCAAATGTGTGAACATGTTAGAACTCATAGTTATGTGTTGAGATCTCTTTGAGTCTATAATCCAAGGATTATCCTCCCTAGCTACCATAATTATTTTTTTACCTGAAGTAGATGCTAAAACAGTGGTTATAGGGTTGATAGCCTATAATTGCAAAAAGTGATCATAGTTAGCTTGTAAAATCAAAACTAGGAACAAACCATTAGATGAGGTGTTAGAAGAAGCGACTAGAAACTCTAATGATTTTGTCACTATTCTAGCCCAAATTGGTTTACCATATTTATGCCAACATTTATCCGGTTTATGTCCCATTTTGCTACAATAATGACACTTGATATTACTATTCTTCTCATTACCAACACTAGATCTCCCAAATCCTTAAGCAGAAGAGGAAACCATTGCAAATGCATCAATAGAAACTAGGTGAGTAGGTAGGGAAACACGCATAACCTTGACAAATGTATCTTCAACATTTGATAGACAATTAGCTTCAAGCACCTATCCTCTAACTTGAAATGAGACCTTGGGGTTGAGCTCTATTAAAAAGGCTGCAATAGCCAACTCCTCCCTATACTATCAATTCATAGAAACATTTGTTGTAGGAGGTTGATAAACATCCAATTCTTGAATAATTCCCTAAACAATGCTATAATACTCTTGGAGGTATTAATCTCCTTGTCTAATGGTAAACAACTATTCATAGGCTTGGAAAGTCTTTGAAACAATCTTCTCATAATCATGTCTCCGTAAAAACCACATCTTTTTTGTAGACCGCATCATAGTAACACAACATGTGATAACCAACTTTATACTAGTAAACATCCAAGAAATAATGTTTGCATTGTCTACTAGCCAATCTACATGGGTATCTACTTTGTCATCGTGTAGATCATCTATCAAGTGCTTAAGCTTATTGTAAGCAATCACAATAGTTTCAAAGCTTTAAGCCCATAGCATATAATTGAGACTATATAATTTTTCAGAGACAGGAGTGAAATTCCTAATCAAGAGTTCTTTTGTAACCATGTCTACATTGCAAAAGAAAGGATAATATAGATTCTTGTTCATCAGCAATGACACCAATCCACGCAAGCCAACAACTAACACCAATATTTGTTGATAATATAGCAGTCACATCAAACTAGAAGCAACAATGACAGACTACAACTACATAACTAAAAGCCATTGATTAGAGGTAGTCATGACTAAGCTCAATAATCAAAAATGATCATATAGATGACAATACACCCGACAATGCTACAGATTGTCATATGTCCTACTTCCCTAACAGCAATATCTCAATTATACAATCTCCCAATGTACCAACGGTTAAAGGCACTCTAGTAACACTCAATGCAACCCTAAACTATTGTGTGGATGATGATAGGGTGGTTACACCATTGATGTTGTAGATAGACGACGATGGTGACCTAATTTGTGTGTGGAGGGTAGGGAAGATCCTTGGTCCATGTACATATAAGAGAGGATAGAAAGAGAAAGATGCTTGTAGGGGAAGTTGACATCGGTAAGCTTGACTTTTACACATTTGGTGGTGAAAGGTGGAGAGAGGAAAAAGAAAAAAATATGGATACATTATTTAGTTCTTAAATATGGATACTTCTTTTAGTTTCTTCTGCACTAATTAATTATCTTCTCCTAATTGATACATTATTTAGTCTCTTAAAAATATAATTAAATTATTTAAGCTGATTTTCTCTTATCTTATATTTAATTGGTATAACTTTTACTCTATTCTTAATAAAATCATTTTTTAACTTATCTCTTATAGTATTAGCAATCATCCATCTAAGTATTTGCATTTTAACAACAATAACCTTTTATATATGACTTTGTTTTATGGTCTAATATTCTAAATCATAAAATATAGTTGGGTGTATAGCAGTTTTATAGAAATTTTCTTTTAATTTTAAAGGTATCCTTTTATCAAAAAGTACCCCAAAAGTATTTTTTCATTTCATCAATCCTACTTTAATCTTATGAATAACGACCTTTACAATTTGACCATTGTTATTTAGTATAGATCTCAAGTATTTAAAAGTTTTATTTTTATGGATCTAATGACTATTTAAGTATTCATCATTATTCCTATTTTCATTAAATCTACATTTCATTTATTCAGTTTTTGACCTACTCAATTTAAATCCTTTGAAATTTTATTAATTTGGGAATTTTCCATTAAAGATGGGTTAACAAAATTGACTAGACCTACAACAGAATTTTTTCAAAAAAACGGTTTCACACTGTTTTATACTTTTATGGGTTTTTCATAAATTTTCATATTTATTTTCGTTGAAAGGATTCTTTTGAATGCACGTTCAGTTACTGTTTATGGGTTACAAGTCTCAACCGAAACACTGAAGCTTCAGTTGTGACCATAGCTAAAAATTCCATCATCAATTGTTAAGTTGATAACTATATTAATAAATACCTATTACTAACATCTCTTTGCTGATGCATTACAACAAATAATAGAAAGCTACAATGTCATAGTGGTATAACATTCTTAGTCAATTCAGTGGTTATAAATTTTATATCAGGCATCTTAAATGTCCTAATAACATATCATATAAAAGTACAAACAAAAGAATGATTCCATCATTTCGTGAAGTGTAAATACATATAGATTATATATATAAGTGGCAGCATCAAATACTAAAGATGTCACATTTTAAATATGATCATTGTTATCAAAATGTGCATAAAAAGCCAGAGACAATCAATAATATCAGATGGATGAACATTAGTTTGACAATAATCCAATATTGGGGGGATAATATTGATCTGAATGGCACACCTGGCTACCATAGTCCCTACTCCATCCCTAGTAAAAAGCTCAAGTAGAAGGGCCCCTCCAAGGGTGCCATCCACAAGATGAACTCTTTGGACGCCACACTGATCAGATATAAGAGGGAATAAGATAACAATAAAGATGAAAAAAATAACTATCGCATCATTCTTGCCTTTCTTCAATATATCATCAAGTAACAATGTATAATTATCATCATTTCATGAAATAAACAATAAAGTAGTTTTGACCTTTCATCTTTGCAATGAAACTTGTGTTAAATACAACAATAAGCCACCAGCTACATCAAGTAGCATGTTATTGGGCAATTGGTTCAAAAGAAGTAGACAAGACACTGATATGTGCAAAACTGGACGAAAAACAAAAACATATATTTAGCAAATGTGTGCAGTAAGTTTATGGATCCTAGAATTTCATGAACAATATATGCTAATGGTAGTTGTGAATGTATTTTATTGCTATGTACTAAAAGTATTAAATTCATGAAGTTGAAAGTTTTTTTGTTAGATAAGGTCGGTGACAACTGACATAGTTGTAAATCATGGTAAAAACATGAGGTTCACTTACCCTGCAAACAAATACTGCAGCAGTTAGTTCAGAAAGGTAACCATTTAGTCGGCTAAGTCTCTCTTCACCACCAATGGCAAATCCTTGTCCAACAGAACAAAGGCCATTACCATTATCAAATCCAACACCATTCTGAAATCTTGAGCTGAAATTCTGAAAGGAATCTTTTCCAATGTAGGAGTCAATATGCCCATTTATTATGTTACTGTCAATAACAACATTGTCTTCTTCATCAACAGCCTTTATATAATTTTTAGCTGTTTCACATTGCCCAGCTCTCTTTCTGATTAATGAATCTGCATCTTGAAGAGTCATAAATCGAATAAGTTTACCATCTTCATTGAGAATCTGTCCATCTACAATACAGATTAATTTATCTGCTTCAATAGCTAAGGCGCAAGCGGTAGCAACTTCGTAAGTACTGAAAAGTTCAACATTAAACATGTTAAATGGTTTGGTTGGCTGTACTAAAGAAGTTTGATGAATTAAAGCATTTTGTACATAGATGAGCTAATAACTTTAAGCCGTAAAAAAAAAATCTCATAACAGTGATATAATCAGAGTGAAGCAACATAAAGGGTATTACAAAGAAGAACCAAAGGTGTGTATTAAGAGATCAAAGTTAAGACAGGAAGGTATTTATTGATAGGCAAATATGTCATCTATTAAGAGATGGGTTCTCAAAATTACTGCTTATTGCATTTAACCAAAGAAACTAAAGTCTAAAATGCTCATTCTATCATCATCACAAAAGTACCTAAATGAAAGATAAAAATCACGAAGTCTCATGTTGCCTTCTAAAAGTCATAATGAATGAAAACATTTCAACAATTGAAGGCTGACAGACACTACACTATGTATGAGCATAACACACACCTTGCGTTTGGAAATTCCAATTTCAAGTTGCACATGTACTTGGAATATGTTAGCCATCATAAATTGCAAATGTTCTAAATTAAATAACTGATCTGATCAGAATAATATCAAGAATCAGCTATATATATGATAAACATAAATATTGAGCAATCCCTCATGGCCTAAATAATAAGTGCATTTTTATTTGATTTCCATTACCAGTAAAAATGCTGGCATATTTTCAACATACTCCTCTAATCGTACCACATACTTGAAGACAGACAATATTTGTCAATTGTTCACTCTATCATATATCTAAAGGTTTAAATGATCACATTGTTCGGAAATCACAATCTTCTAGAAATACATGCATCTAGGTTGATGCGCTGGGAACAGAACATGCATTCTATTCTTGAATAACAAATTATGATCTCAAAAATGAAGGAAACTGCTACTAAGGCATTATTTAAATAATGAGTTCATCCCTAGAGTAAGTCACTTAGCATACTTGCAGTTTAAAACCTGGCCAGTGCTTGAATAGCCCAAGTTGCTCACCAAAACGATGCAATCTCTCTCAAGACTCTCTCTTATACGGGAAACATCAATTCTTTTAACTTCACCTGTAGCTCCATGATCAATACCTTGAACAACTCCTCTTCTCTACCAAACCAAAAAAGAAAAAATGGATCAGGGGATAGACAATAGGGGGGTATAACCCACATTTCACTATAGTACTCATGCGCCACCAAACTTAGACAATACTTAAACAACATTTTCAAATGCTGAACAGAAATTACAAAATGAATTATATCAGAGAGGATGAAGCATGTTGTTCATTTGATATTGAATTGTGAAAAGAAGATGAAAATGTCATTTCATTTGATATTGTATCACACCTCTATCTTGAAAGTTGAAAGAATAAACCTTTCAATAGTGAGGGTTGCAACAACAACATATTCCTACATTAAAAAAGTGAAGACAAGACTTGTGTGCATGCACACACATATACACATAGATAAAGAGACCTCTTCACTCGTAATAAATTACTTTTGAATTAGATGTGTACATTTTAAAATTTACCAAAGTCAAACATGATCTATTAAACTCAATTCCATACACATTCACCTGATTCAAAAATAAAGATACCTGTAGAACCTACAAAATGTTATAAGAGACAGTATCATAACAACCTAAACCCAACAAAACTAAAACTATAAGTAAGAAAGTATTATAATTCACAAAAATTTAGATCATGTATGAGAGCATATAACACGAATCAATAGTATTTAAGCTCATTCTCGTAAACTGAACATAAAGTAGTATGTCACACAACAAAATAACATGTTTCATTAAAATTTTGTAGTTTCTTTATCTGTAGTGACTGGAAGAAAATTCAGGATGTCTTTGTAAATGGAGGTGCAAAATCATATGCAGAACAAAATCTAAAACAACCTAAACCCAATAGAGTTATGTGAACCTCAAACACAACAATTGAACCCAAAAAGTTCAAGTAGAAAGTGATGTGATAGTTCGTCCTAGTATTTATTTAGTCCATTCATTTTTAGTTTAAGTAATGTGAGGTAAAATATAAGATATCATGACATCTACTTGATAATGCACCTGCTTAATGCAAGAACCTAAAATTTGCTGTTGTAGCATACAGTATTCCAGTGTATGGTATTATGGAGCTTCAAACTCCTAGAATGGCAAGAGAAGAAAGGCCAGGGTGTAACATGCAGGTTAGTATGTGGTTAAGAGTTTTCAGAAAAGGTCACACTCATTCCATCTTGATGTGAGCTTGAACAAAATTAGAGTATTCTTCAATATCCGAATTCACTTGTGAAACTCCTAAATAATAAATAAATAATCTTCTGAGTATCACTGTTAATGCTACTCACCAAATCCTCATTCTAGATTCTCAAAATGTCGCCCATAATCTATCATCTTACCCAGTCAAAGTAAAAGACAGCAACGTTCATGCTACGCGCTAAATAGCATGAGAAATTATTACATATCTTGCATCGAATTCAACATTATCAGAATTATATGGAAAAACATGTAAAATGAATGATACCACTCTTCAATTTGTTGCATTCTTATAAATCTTGTTTGCAAATAGGTTCCAGATGTTTACTAATTCCTACTTAATGTGTGTTCCTCCATCACACTTCATGAAGATTACTGCGCAACTAAGGCTTATATAAACATCAGCTCAAACATCCATTAAATAATTCAAGCAAAACACACACACATACACACCTTGGCAGCAAGAAAATTCCCGCTCGTAACATAAACCCCAAGCTCATGCCACCTGCCATGGTCCCCATGCCTGCGAAGGTTCAGAATCGGCGGCCCTGGAGACAGTTTTGCCTCGATGTCATGCCTCACGTTCCCTGCTGCTTCCATCGCCGCGTCGAGCGAGACCGGGTCCGTGATCCTGTACTGTTTAGTATACTTCGCCTCCACTCCTTTCTCCTTCAACAATCTGTCGATGTGGAAATGCGTACCGGGAACAATCACGAGCCTGATCCCCAAACCATTGAGCAGAGATATGTCTTGTAGGATCCCGTCCAGATGGGGGCTATCGACAATCTCGCTGGAGATGACAACGACAAATGTGCTCCCCCTGTGGCCGCGGATGTACGGCCACGCCTGCCGGAACCAATCCACAATCTGCCAGTCCTCCTGGGCGAGCGAACCGGCGGTACTGGCCGCTCCTCCATCGCCGCACCTGGTGGAAACACTCGTACACAGACACAACTCTCTCGTCTTCCGCGGAAGGCGGAGAGGAACGATAGGAGGAGCAACGGCACACTCGTTTCCCAAACGAGATGGCTGTGGGAAGGGGGAACACCAGAGGCGGGAGGAGGAGGAGGAGGAGCAGCAGCAGCAGGAAGACGTCGCCATAGAAGGGACGGAGACGGAGGGTAGTGGCAGGGACGGGGCCATTTGGTGCTGAATCAAAGACACGAGCGCAAAGCAGACGAGGGTAAGGTTGGTGGGGGTCCACAGGATCGTCTGACGTGGCTACATCAGTCTTTTTTTAAATCTTTATTATGGTGGGGTTTGTACATTCGAATCCAATGAAATTGAAAATTTTTTTCTTCACGCATGGTAGTGGTATTAGACAAAAAAAATCACATATCAAGTGGAAGTTTGTGCATATAAGGCAAGAGGGAAAATAAGGAGAAATAACGTAAGAGAAAAAAAAAATTCCTTCATATTTTGTGTCTGTGCATGATAGTAACGGGAGAAGATATTTTTTCACTATCTCTTTTATATTTAATTTCTTTTCCAAAATCATTTCTCACCTTCATCTCTCTAAAAAAAAGTTGGTAATTACCTAAGGATCTATCTCGACCCCTCGTGTTTTTCACCCATTGCACAATCACAGTCGTCGCCGGTCGCCCATCGCACATTTGCACCTATCTCCCGTCTTCAAGCACGACTCGCTCGTCGTCGATGCATCATTGCTCACCCATTGTCTCCTTCTTTGATTTCCAATGTTCGATCAAGACTCTGCCATAAATCTTCCTTTTTTTTGTCCGACGACTCTGTACTTTCTGAAGAAACTTGTTGCGTCGCACGCTCGTTTGAAACCTGTCGGTGTTTATCTTCCTCTTCCAACACTGTCACTGAGTTAATCTTCTAAAATCATCGCTACATCGTCTTCTTTTAAAGCTACCATATTTTCGCATCTGCCATTGCATCCTCCCCTATCTAGATCCCAAGAGTAAGTTATTTTTCCATTGTTAAATGAGTTTTTTGTAGCATCAATCTAGACCACAATCATCATTTCATTAGATTATTTCTTATTTTAGTTAATAGTTGGCACTATTTCATATTGCAATATATTTCTAGCAAAAATATGAAAGTGATTGAGCTTTACTACTTGCAATGGGTTGTTATCTTCATTAATGTTGCTTTGGATCTACTATTTTTACTTGGGCAAAAGCACATCGCCCTTTTCTTTTGTTTCCCCTGCCATTCGACGAAATAATTCACCCATAGCTGAATCCAGTTGTTGGCTGGTTTCGCCTATAATATGCTTGAGATTCTTTGCATAATCTAGTGTTTTATTCTTTGTCGTCTATCTTATATCTACAGTAAATGAAGAAATATGATGATGAAAACACCAGAAATGGTGATGCTATAGTTACAAACACTATTGGGAGTGAGATTTTTCAGGAAGATGGTCAAAACATTTTGGCCATCACAAAATTGATTTACAAATTAATTTGCTTTTGTAATAGAGATGGCCCAATCATGAGAGATTTATTAGGCAATGGAAAATATGCTTGGCCCAATGAAAGATGTTTTGAGAAATAATGATTACAATAGCTACGATGAGATTGAAGCGATTGTATTATAAGGATTGGAAAAAAATGAATGCCCTAAGTCAATGTCTTGATTTTGCATTTTTTTCAAAACTTTATGACACAACATATGTGAATATCCCTACTCTTGAACAGACCACTAGTAAGAAGCCAAAACCAAGACAAAGAAATAATGATAGGTGTGCTTTAGGCATTTAAGAAGATGGACTTTGTTGAAATATAGACATTTAATTCAAAATTAATTGACAATGAGTAGATAAATCTTTTTCTATATTAATACATTCTTATCTTTTAGTTAGTCTATGTAGGGCTATAATTTTCAGCACTTCGCTTCACTTGTGACATTTTTAGATCCTACAGGTGTTTTTTTTAAGTGGATACAAGGGGCTATTAGGATCATTCTACCTTAATATCATGTTAAAATATGAACATCCAATTCAAAGTCAATTGATAACAAGTAGAGAGATCATTTTTATATTAACTCATTCTTATATCTTAATTAGTCTATATTTTCCAATAACATCAAACAGGAAGAAGCAAGACTTGTACAAAAACAATTTGAAATTTTTCATACACGTAGAGGCCAATTTTCTACATTCGCAACATTACTTGATGCTACATCATTAGATGCTATTGAGTGGTGGGCAACTTATGGTTCTAAAACTCTAGAATTAGTAGAAATTGCAAGAAAGGTATTGGCTCAACCTATTACAACATCAACAAAAAGAAATAGGAGTAAATACTCTATTTATAATGTAAAGAGAAATAAGTACTATTATATCTTTTTAATAGATAGCTTATTTAATTACAAATATCTTTTCTAATATTTATTTATTTTTAATTTATCATAGATAGAATTCTACTCATGCTGAAAAGTGACAAGTTAGTTTTCATTCACTTTCATATTTGAATTTTGTTAAAGTTTCATAAAAGCTACAGGGAAGTTCCATGTGAGAAATGGTATGTTGATCCAAAAGACACAATTATAGATGATTTCCATGTTAGACTCCAGGATGTGCATTGGAAGTTGATTGGATGCAATTTTTTTGTTAACTTGACCTTTTATGTGTTAAAGTCAAGAGTCAAATTTTTATTTAGTTTAGTTATATGTATTTTTTATGTATCGTTCAATGACAATATTTTATTAGATGATAAGTAAAATACGTATTCATATTTATGAGACAAACAAAGAAGCAAATTCATTCAAAATAAGATACAGCAGTAGCATCAATAGAAGCTAAAATGATAGAATAGTAGAGACTGTATTGTCTTTATTCTTTATTGGTAAGAATGAATGGTGCTCAAGCATGGATGGTGTAGATGATGTAGGTAAGATGTAGCAAAGCTTTAAATATATGAATTGAGATTCATCAAACACTCTACGTGTTACTTTATATTATACATTGTGTTAAATGTTCACATATTATTACAAGAAGATGATTTTTTAGAAAAAGAAATATGTAAGCTAGAATACAAAGATTAAATTTTTTGGGGTATTTTAGATGTAGTTATTAGGGAGGGGAATGTAAAGAAATAGAATGAGAATATCAGATCAGAGAGATGGAGTTCAATGATAAATAAGTACAACGACAAGACATGGAGTTCAATGATAAATAAGTACAACGACAAAACTGATGCAAATGTAGAAAAAAAATACATTAAAAGTAAAATGAAAACTCGAAAGACAATGTTTAAAAACTATGCCAAAATTTTAAAGCAAAGTAGATAAAGAGGGGATTACATCCATAGCTCCTAAGGAGATTTAAGATAAATGTATGGAGGTTAAATGTTTTCTCTTAACTTTGTTCAATTAAATTAGTAAACTTTCAAAATATTAATACCTCTCATTTTAATTATTCATTATAGCAACATCTAGAATGTAGATCACATGCAAGGAAGACTTGTACAATATATGATGATTTATATATGATATTTAATGGAAATATGGCTATCGAAGTTAATTGCCAAGTTTTTGAAGATGTACAAATCACAAAAAATGTAGAACTTGTGGACACTTCTAATGTTTTTACTACTCAGGTTCTTTTATCATTTGATGTTAATTGGGGAAAGGTACTCCTAGTTCTCTCACCAGAGAGAATGTCATTAGAAGGCCAAAGAAAAGACTTCGACTACATGTAAAGTCTTATTAATCAATTAAAAAGTCAATAAATAAAATAAGTGGTCATTTATCTAAATTTGTAGAGTAGGATAACAAGATATATTCAAAGTTGAAAAGAAATTGAAGAATAGGTTAATATAATCAATGAAATGGATGATCTTACCTTGCAAGAGTGGCTCGTGGGAATGGAATTGTTAAAGAATGAAGTGAAAAGAATCTATTTATATCTCTAAAGAATCATGAAATACAAGTCCAATGGTTAAAGTATAATATTCAAAAATGTAATACTTGTAGTTGTTGATATGTTTGTTGTCTAAGTTGGTGGATGTGATGTCATTCTATTGTTGTTTATGTTTATTGTTTTGTTGTTAAAATAAATGTTGTTATGTTTGTTGTTTAGTATTTCATGTTCATACATGTAAGACATTCAGTTGTTGAAACGGTTATTATATTAATGTTTAGTTATTGAAATAGTTGTAATTTTATATGTTGGTCATTATATTAGCTTTGTATAGTTACGTTGAATTATTGAAATGATTATTATTTTATATGTTTGTTATTTACTTTGCATATGTTATAGATGTTAATTTTACAAATGTTAGGTGTAGTAAAACATACCATAGTAGATATAATTCACTAACTAAATGAATATATGATAGAGAAAAACAAGATTATATTAGAAGATTGTTAGATTCTTCTATACCTTACCAATCATATAATTATAGGAAAATATATTGTACGAGTCAACATATTTTCATGCAATTTTGTGACTTGTTTAAAAGAGAAAGATTAGAATAGAACAATAGAAGTATAAGTGTTGAAAAGAAACTATTAATTTTTCTTATTATAGTTAGCCAAAACCAATGATATAGTGTTACAAGCGAGTATTTTCATCAGTTCACTTGGATAGTTAATACATACTTCAATAACATGGTAAATGTTATAATCAAATTATATCATATACTTCACTAAGCCTTTATTGTTAACACTAAATAAGATTTAAAATGATCTAAATGTCATCTCATATTTTAAGATAAGATCTTATTTATATTACATTATCTCTTTTAGTTCATTTATAATATTTGTTATAATATTATTATTGATATTTTTTTTCTCTCAAAATTGTATTAATGCTATTCATGGTACATATGTGAAGGTAACAATTTTTAGATAAGAAAATGCTAGATTTTGAAACAAAAATGGAGAATTAACACAAAATGTTTTAACATTTTGTAATTTTGATATAAAAATTACTTATGTTATTAATGGATGAGAAGATTAATTAAAGACGCTTGAACTCTTTAAAATGCTATTTCTCAATAAAATCTACTTAAAGTCCTACTAGGTATGGCATATCCTATAATGTTAATGTGCTTCTAATTTCATATTAAATTGTATTAAGAAATAATTGTTAAAAATATTGTATAGGTAAGTTTTATTTGGTAGATGTAAGTTTTTTAAATCACTTACAATTTATTTCTTCATATCAAATTATTCATTATCATTTATTAGAGTACAATTAGAATTGACTTTTTACCAGTACAATAGAGAATTTTAATTACAGACATTTACAATTAAGAAGCATGAAAAAAGTATATTTAGAGTGATTAAGTATTTATTTGTCATTTCTATTTGACATACAACAAAGATTATTCTAATATATTTTTTTGCACAATTTTATTGAAAGAATAGACAGATGATTTACTTGAAGATCTTACAAATGAATTACTTGAAGTAGATGTTGATGAACCTATGGAAGTTTCTCATGAGAATATTAAAGAGGAAGAGGTACAAAATACTAATACTTTAATTGTTGAACAAAGAAAGAGAGAAGATGATCAAATATGTGAATAAGTTATGTTTTCTATGTGACCAATAAATCACATATAGCATGAAATATATTATCTATGTTAGAAAAAAAAGCTTGGATTGTGTTTGTGTTTTCCCAACACTATACTAGAAAAACTTGGATTTGTTACTTCTATTTTTACTTAGTTAATTTCTCTTTATGCCTATTCTTTCTTTTAGAAGTAAACAAACAACCTTTAATACAATTTAGATATTAATTCCAATTTGTACTTTAACTGTAAGTGCATAGTGTCTATTGTATCAGTATGCAAGTACAGGTCGATCCTACAGGAAATTGCTGACGAATTTAAGAAATGTTTGATTGTGAACAATTCAAATTTATATTCAATAAGCACTCCGTTGAGTTACAGTTAACTCAACGGACTAAGTTCGTTGAGTTATGGATAACTCAACGGACTATCCTCGTGGACTTAAGTTAACTCCACGAGCCTGTCTCTTCTTTATAATACTGCTAATTACAGAGGAATTCGACCAACCATTGGGCGATTCTACAGATTGTAAATAACATCAATTAAGCTTTTTTTTTTAATGCTAGTTAACATTGGATTTATCATTATGCAATACTAACATTCAGATGATTCAAACAGTAACCATTAAAATCTTTAAGTTGTTTTGTACAAACCAATTTCAGTAAATTGTAAAATTAAAACTAACATAAAACAATCATAAAATTGATACAGGTAACATTAATCACGATACAACATCAACAATACAACACTCAAATACAACATACAAACAAAGATAAATTGTTTTTGGTATTTTTGTTTTGATGTGATGGGCGAAAGGTGAAATGTAAAGTAATTTTACTTGACAGTAAATACTTCCGACACTACTTGCAACGCGATTACACCACTGAAAATTGAACCACTTACAATTTTGTCTCCTCTCCCTATAGAATCGCGAGTCCAGAATTGCAAGATGATCTCCTCTTCAACATATAGGCATCAACTCGAAGCCAAGGCTAAAAGCTTTACGATCTCCTGAAATATGAGTCGACGCTTGCTGAAAATGTCTTCCTTTCCCGCGACGCGATCACTCCTCACAGTGGTTGTCAGGCACTGTGTTTGGCTCGGAATCGACCCGACATCAGGCAAGTATCTTCACAGACCTCTGATGATTGGTGATTATGGTGGTGATACGATGGTTGGTGTGATACTTCGGAGAATCGCCGATACTGTCTGCAGAAAGTTCGGTGCTCCTCCTCTGTATACACTGGCCGTCCATCGATCACACTCTTTCTTTTTTTTTCTTTTCTTTTATATTTCTTCAGTGGTAACTGCTTCTGCTTGAATGGTCGGTTGGATTTCCTTCCTTTAGATCAACGGCGATGATTTCTTTCTCCCTTCGCGATTGAATTCTTGCGTGATACGTGCAAACGTGGTTTTTCCTTCCAACTGTTTGTTCCTGCAACCGCTACAGTGACATATTAGAAAATATATAATCCGTGGAGTTACAGATAATTCAACGGACTTCCTTCATTGATTTAACTATAAAACACGTGCAAAAATAACAACTTAAGTTTATAATGCTAACCTAACGCGTTGCCTTAGTGTATTTTCATGTAACTCAACGCGTGCAGTATACTAACTTAACGAGTTATAACGTAAGTAAATCTACCAGCTCTCAACACGTGTCAGCAGCAGTTTAAACATAAAATAACATTTCGGAGGGTTATAGGTATAACTATTTGATGCTCAGATGCATTTTTGGATACTTAAGAATTTCACAGCCTACAATTTATCGACAGTTCATAAATGTACTAAATTAACATTAATTCCCCAAAATTAAGCAGATTCTTCAATTAAAACATATAACAGTGCAATTATAACATAATGACTTAATTCTCATATGATAAATTAAATATTATGCAATTAACCATCATTTAACCGTTAATAATATGTACTTTTTCATTCTAAACAGATTGCAATAAATAATATTGTTTATGTTATGATTATGTTAATATTATTTCACATGTGTAATCTATCTTTTATGAAATTTAATGTATATTATAATTTGTATTACCAAATAATTATATTAAAATAATACTTTTCACATATAATAAAATTTTCCAATTTATTATTTATTCTTTAAAAAAATATTAACTTTTTAATTTCCTATAACTACACGAACACCTTAATTTAATTTTCTCTCATTTCCTCTAGTGCACAAATAATATTGTATTTCCTATCATATTTTGTCATATCCTATCATCTCTATTTTCCATCATTTTCATTATTTCCTATCATTTCATTTCCTAACAAGAAATGTGCACAAATAGGGTTTTATTTATTTTATTATTATTTATATGCTTATTCTTTCATTTTCTTTCATTTTTCCTCCTTTATTTCTTATTTTTCTTTTCTTTTTCTCTTCTTCTTCCTCAACCCTTCTCTTCCTCTTCCAATGAGGTCTCCTACAATAATTAATGACATTAATAAAGGAGACTCAACTACGAGAAACCACATATCAATCAAAGTAAAGAAACCCTAGGTGGTTTGCACTAATAGTTTAGTATGAAGAAAGGGGAGAATCCAAAAGAGGGGGAGAATTGATGTCTTTCTTGTTTAACTACGAGGAATTAATGTGGAAAAAGGAGAAAATCTAAAGATCGGCTCAAGTTATTCATTGGGTGGCTAAGTGACAAGATGCTTGATCGACTACGAGAGATCGATGTCGAGAAAGGGAACATCTTTCTCATTTGACTGTGAGAAATCAATGTAGAAAAATTGATGTAGAGAAATTAGTGTGTAGGCATCTTAAGGGTTTCCATTTGATTTAATATGAGAGGGACATTCAAGGGTTGCATTAATTTCTTGTTTGAAAGGGTCTAAAGTGTTATGATCAAATGAATCACTAGAATGAGGTGAATAATAATCTAAATTAAGAAACAAGACTTTAAATTTCTCTTGAAATATTGACAAGCAATGCTAGTGAAACAATGTGTTATCTATGTTATTCTTGAACCCAACTTCTTATAGGGTAATAATGTTTTGCTTTCAATCATTCATTTGATTTATACAAGTTGAATGATACATAGTGTTTATCAAATCAGAGTAAACATTCAACTTGCCTATATGTTTTGTGTGATACTAAGTTATTTCTTATAGATTAAATAAAGTAGTTGAACGGAGATGTGAATGATTTGTTTTAGATTCAACTAAATGTAAATTATTTTTCTAATCATAAAATAATATATAAAAGTAATTGCATAAGTAAAAAATAAGCACAAAAAATTTATAGTGGTACGTTCACTTTTCAAGCATCTCACTTATATTTTTCACTAAACTAGGTGTTTTTATGGCTTAACTCTACCAAAACTCAAATGTACTTTGTACAAGCTCATGCACAAACCTTTACAGTTGCTTTTTAGGAGCTCAAGTAATAAACATTTCTACTCTTATACATAGGAGTCTTCTTATCACAACCCAATCAAGATATAAGTTAACTTATAATAAATGTTACAATAAGCTTGCAACCAATTAAGCACAAACTTATAGTTCAAGATGAATAGAATCTAACTTTAGCCCTAAACTTAGGATGTAATAAATGAGCTTCAAATCTTTAATTTGTATAGTAATTCTTCTTAACTTTGTTGTAGATTGGAGTGAATGCCCTGTTATTTTCTTTGTAGTTTTTCAAGGATTCTTCATGCTATTCTTGAGAGCATCGACTTGATGTTTTCGATTTTGCTTGGTCGTTAATTGTGATCTTCTAAATTATGCAAAATGTTCTAAATTACTTTTATCACTCTCACTGTCCTAAGTATACAATAATCTCATATTTACACATGAGAATACAACAATTAAATACAATGGCTATTTTTTGATCGCAATGGTTATTTTTTAATTCTAATGAAAAGCAAATAGTAGGGTGGGTGCGTAAGATGTAGTTTGTTTTTCCTTGGAATCATTTCTTCAAAACAATCTATAGAACAAGTGTCTTTCATGATAGAGTAGGTGTTCATTTTTCCCCTTTTTCCTACATTCACAGATAATAAAAAAAGGGTGCCTGAAAATCCATTTCAACGACCCAATACTATTATCTACTATGAAATAATAAGTTATCAACAATCTAGACAAATTTTGTTTGTACAGTGTCCTACATTGTATTCTTTTTTTCTTTCTAATGGAGATGGGTGTCCGTTTCACAAAATGGTAGCCCGAATTTTTTCCTGTATTGATTGCTGATAATTTTTCCTTGAAATATTCAGCTATGCTAATATCAGATCTTGAAATAATATTGCACATTTGTAATATATCTAGGATCACAATATATGTGTAATTTTAAATCTAATCCATAAAATGAAGTCAAACCAAAATGTTCTCTCCTTTGGTTTAAACAAGAAGATTGGCTTTGGTAGAATTGAAATTTTTCCTTCAATTACACCAAAAGTATCTTTCGGTAAGACAGATCTTTTTTGATAAACATGTTTTTGGTAGAGATCGATTTTTCTTTCAAATCTTTAGTCAGCCTTTTCGTTACCTTTCCTATAGAAATTATTTCTTATATTTTTACATTCATATAATCATATAAATATTTTCCTGATTATTTTTGTGTGACACTTTTGTGCTTGCTTCTTCAAATCTAAAATATTTCTTCCTTGATTTATCATGTTACGTTCTTTGTAATGCATTTCAATATATTTGTAGCGTAAACTTGAAATCTACGATATCATTTTTATCATCCAAGTGTATGATTTAATTTCTCATCATCTATAAAATATATGTCATCATGATTTTCTTCTATCATTTAATAAAGATTTTCATCAAGTTTGAACATCTAATAAATATATCATTAAGTTTTTTATCCAACCAAAACTTATAAGAAGGATATTTCCAACATGAAGGTGACGAAGTAAAGTGTTGGAGCTACAAACAATAACTTCTAAAAAAGGATTGAGTAGTTAATGTTAAGTTGTCATTGCATTTTCAAGTCGAAAGAGTGTTTCTCACGAGGTTGGGTTGAGATTCTTACCTAAAGAGAGTGGAAAAAAGAGGAAGGAAATAAAATGTAAGATTTATATATAAAGAGAATATGTCAAATTCTAAGGAGAAATTTTTAAGTAGTATAAATAAAATTCTTAATTTTTTTTTTTTAAGTGACACAAACTCTTTCTAAAAGGACAAAAAAAAAAAAAATAAAGAATCCAATCTAGAAGTATAGGAAGCCGCCGACGGCCGACGAAGTTTTTTCGGTCAGACGTAAAATTTATGGACTTTTGGGGCCATGCCCGCTCCCCCGTGCAAGGTAAACGTCGTGTTGTTTTTTTTTAAAAATAAAAGATAAGGTAGATTAAAAAATACTGCAGGTGAGAAATAAAATAAAGTTTAAGTTTCGTAGAGAAGGGTTAGATAAAAAAATACATAAACGTCGCGTCGTCAACAAAAAAGAATGCAACGTGAAGAAGCAAGCGTGCGAAAATGGAGTGATACGTACGTATGCACTGACCCACTCCAAAGAAAAACGGCGGAACCTTCCAAACAAAGTCAAACTTTGAACGTTCCATGAAAAAATTTATTGTGATTTTTATCAAAATTTAAACCCTAAAAATACTGCCAAAATAAGGACGTAAAACCACAGCAGCGTCCACGCGTCAAATATAAAAAAGGCCCCTCTTTTAACTTTCCGTGTCGCGAAGGAAAACACCGTATACTACGAACCCGATTGTTCTGGTGATGTTTTGCGGGACAAGGAGCTTTTCCCGAGTAGACGACGACGGCGGCGGCGGCGGCGGCGGCGGCGGCGACGACAGTTCGCCAGCGACATCGAAGAAGAAGATGACGACGAGAACCACCAAAATCACATCCGATAAGAAGACGAAGAGGAAGAACCCTTACTCGGGGAGAGGGCTCGACAAATTCTATGCCCTTTTGGCCGACCTTAACGCCAGAAAGCAGAAGATCACGTGTGCCGGCGACAGCTTGCAGGCGATTTGGTTCGAGCACTCGAGTTCTCACGACTGGATACCTCTCGTCGTCAAGCTCCCGGCCGAGCCTTGGAGGAGTGCGCGCGAAGAGAGGAAGAACAAGAAGAAAACGAGTTACCGCGACAGCCGACCATCGGAGATATCGAGAAAGACGGCTGCCGTTCCTGCGGTGGAAGAGGAAAAGGTTGTGGAGGAGGAGAAGAGAGGAAGAGGAGAAGGTAGGTACTACTTGTTTTGGTCCATGGAGGTCGTGTTGGGATTGATTCTGCTTTGCTTGGCAATGGCTGGGAGGTCTTTCGCCATATGCTGCACCATTTTGTGGTGGTATTTCGTGCCCGTCGAGTTACCACAAGGTGACGGTGGTGGCCGCCGCGAGAAGAAGAAGATGACGACGAAGAAGAGAGATGACTATGAGAGGAGGACAATGAGCCTGGATCGAAGCATGGGAAGACCTGCAATACTCAGACAACAACAACAACAACACAGACAATCATTTGGGGAGGGATAACACGTTGATCGGCCCTTTATGGTGGATTCGATCCCATTCGTCCTTGGGCCATTTTCATTTTTCATTTTTCATTTTTGTCTAGAGAATGCTGCGAATCGATGTATAAAGTTGTTAGATTTTAAAGAAAAACCAGAAGACATCTTCTCCGGAGAGGACGCCGCAGCAAGAGAAAAAAAAGGGGTTCAGCTTTAGGTTTTTGACTACTAGGTTTTGTTCTTCCCACTTAGAAAGTTAGTAATTAAAAAGTTAAAAAAAAATAATAATAATTTTTTAAAATTTGTGATACATAATAAAGTTAAGAGAGTAATATAAGAATTATCTTTGTTTAATTTATTATTTTATTATTTTAAAATTAATTATAATTAAAGTATAATATATTATTTTATTTTATTAAAATATTATATTATTTTAATTATTACTTTGTAATATATTTTGTATAATATATTATTGTTTTAATTAAAATTACTTTGTATATGCTTTAATATAATTAAAGTATATTAATATAATATAATATTTTATTTTATTAGTGTTAATATAATTAAAGTATAATTGTTAATATTTTTATTTAATTAATAATAATATTATTTTATTATATAATATTAAATTTTCAAAAACCATATAATTTTCTTAACTTTCTATTAATAATACAAAAACCTTTAAATTTTACATTCTAATTCTTAACTTTTCAGACTTTTTTATTTTTTAACTTTTTTAACTTTCTAAACGATACAAATAGACTTTTAAAGTCAATGTATAAATCTCTTTATTTCGATAACGGAAGTAGGTGAAAAAGAAGGTAGGTATCAATCTCGAGAAGATTGCTATTAATATTGATCGACCAATGCCCAAATCCTTGAAATACTGAAGCATTAATAGACTTCTTCGAGTTGCAAGGGTATTTAGAACACTCGACGCCAGAATCGCTCATCCCTTCACAACAATGCTGAAAAAAGCCTTTCAATGGAATACAGAAGTTGAAGAAGCCTTCAAGCTGCTCGAAGGCATCCCAACCAAAGCTCACATTAGCATCACCTAACTTTTCCAGGATTTTATTATTTGCAGTGTGGTGGGAAGGGTCGAGGGCAATGCTAAATGCAAGAAGGGCACCTTATAGCTTTCATGAGTAGAGCTTTTAAAGAACATCAGAAGCACCTTCCTATGTACAAAAAAACGTAAGCTACATTACAAGCTATGCAAAGGTGAAAATATTTATTTGTTGGTCCGTTATCACAAGTGACCAACTTAAACTTAACACAAATTGAATATAAACTCAACACTAAATACAAAGTAGTTGATGCAATATATAAGAAAAAATCTGTCATGCCCACAACCACAATTAAAACCTATCACTATTTTAGTTCTTAATTAGATGACTAAAATCAAACATGTTTGTGCCACATCAGAGGAATATGCTTTGTCACTGTTAGATTAGAGGCAAGGAAAACTGAATAACTAAAAATACAATTTGGTAGATGAGCTGATAATGTTACAGAGGCAGATTAGTAACGCTTCATGTGGGTAAATGTCATTCAGAAGATGTTATTTGAAACTCATGATTGTAATAGCGATGGCCATGCTGGTTACGAAAGAACCATTGCTCAAATTAAGATTTGCATCAGTTGAAAGAGTCAAGGAATATATTAGAAATTGTGTCATTTTCCAAAGAACCAACTACAATAATACTCAATCAGTTGGATTGCTCCAACCATCCCCATATTCCAACCTCTACTTGGTCAAATATCGGCATGGATTTCGTCAAAGGGTAAAATGTTTATTTCGACAGAAATGGATCATCTCATCACGTACGCATATTCTATTCTTATAAAAAACCTTAACTCATGTAAAGATATTAGTGTTATTTTTATACGTTGTGATTTTAGATGGCATTCCTCAATCTATAGTCAATGATAGAAGATAACATTTTTACAAGCAATTTCTGGAAGGAGCTGATGAAGCTACAAGGTATGTAACTTTGCAAGAGCTCTACATTACCGCCCTCAAAAGTGATGGTTAAAGAAAAGTTCTTGGAAGACATTTAATTACCATTATTTCTGTCAATGTATAAAAATAAAGTTAGCCCACCAACACAAGGGTAAAACAAAACCTATACTTGGAACTGACCTTATGTTTCTATCTTATCAATTCCAGCTTTTGGAGTTCAATTATGCTATCAATGGTCAATATACCACATCATAAGAATTTTTTTTGCTCCATATTCTAACACTCTGAGCCTCTACCACAGCAACAATCCCTGCTTCATGTCTTTATTTTTGAGAAGCAAATCCCCGCTTTATTTCAAGAACATGGAATTTTTTTAGACAAAAATATAAAAAGAATCAGTTACAACTGATTAAAATGGCAAACTTTTGGTAGAAAACGTGGCTTAAGAGTACATTTGCATAAAAGCATGTTTTTGTGTTGAAATCTTATGGATACGTGGAATTCACTTTAGAAGAAATGTGTTAAGTTAAAAAAAGACTTCCCCAGCAAGTTAAAAATCTCTGTTTCTTTTTAAGTACATGTGATTTTTTGGGACAACAAAATATATCAAAGATCAAAATTTGATGATAAGAACTGTTTCATATTAATCAATTCCCATGCAAAATTTTAAGAAGTGACCGAAAAAGTTACAGGACTTGCACATCATGTTACCTTTTCAACTTATTAATAAGGCATGCCAAATCACCAACTTCTCAGGAACATTTCCATAGAGAAAAAATCCTGAGCCAATATGATTTTCATATCTGATCACAGACTCTCACAATCTAGACATTGGGACAAGCTAAAATTATCTGATAGACCTGAAATCAATACATATTACTCCAGTACAGTTAATAGATGACCATACTTGCAAAGCCGTGAAAAAGATTACTTAATATGTGAAACTTTATTCAACAATGGGCCAGTGAACTTGCTTTGATGCTTCAATCTTCACTAGATATAATACAATGGTACTTTTGATCGATTGCATGAACATTTTGGACGTGTCATTGTCATATCCAGTCCTTGTCGTTGATAGATTCACCTTTCCACTAGATTACATACTAATGCCCAGAAGATAACATCAACCAACAATATTTTAACCCCATCGAGAGTTAAATTGGTTCCATATTTTTGTCTTTCTCTTGATCAATTATTCCTGCAAAATATACTAATTTAGCTACAAAGATCCAATAACTAACCTTGAGATAAATAAATTATGCAAATGCAGTCAATTGCAGAAATAAAAAATAATGAATTCAATAAAATTAACAAGATAAAAATATATTAAAGAAAAAGATTCATGTGACCAACAATACATGGTGAGATTCCAGAATAAGTTGTTATTATTGTAACAATATCAAAATCTAGAAATATACCCTGAATCTCTTTGGACGGAAACCATTGTAATCAGAGCGTGTAATCCCTGATTGAAGTCTAGAAGTTTCCATCTTGCTATGCCTTAAGGATGCCTGAACATTACCAACTCTTTCTTGCTGATTCTTATCCACTCTGTGTGATACATTGCGGAAGTAACCATCACGATCCCATGTAACCTCATAATCTGCTTTAAGTCGTGATCCTTGCTGTGCCATCACTTAATATGTTAGTTCTTTTATTTTGCATAAAATGGCATGACCTAATTTATACTGCATAAAAAACAACATTATTAAGGTGCCAAAAAATTATAAAATACAACACCGTGCAATGCTAAAACAGTAGAGTACAACATTTTCAAATTGCCAAAAAGTATAATATATAAATGAAATCATAAACTATTTTGGCTTGGCTTCCATCTTTGAAGTTCAGATAATTCCAAGGTTCCAAAGCAACAAATAAATTGTGCAACTTGCCAAATCAAGATTAGTTTGCACTTGATAAAAGAATGAACACGCTGAAATTGAAATCTTGAGCAAGGCCCAGATAACAAAGTACTAAGGTATATCTCAAGGTTCGAGTTAGAGTAACTTCTTGTAACAAATCCATTACCTTTTGCAATGAGTGACCACACAATGCATGAAGTGCAAAACAAAAACTACCATGATCGTCAAATTGAACCCATATCTTGCAATGCAATCCAGATACAATGTCACTTTTACCCTCTTTACAAGCTATCTCACATTGATCACCATCAGCAACAACATTGATGTTCCTGTCAATGAGCACACATTTAGAAACAAAGAAATACAATACAGTAGAGGTCAAAAATATTACTGAAGAACACGTGGAAGTCTGTTGGAGAAAAATGAAATTACAGTCCAACAGAAAATTTATGTTTAGACAAAATCATGACTGAAAGCCTCATCTTCCAAGTTGAGGTTATCCTCGACCATCCATTCAAATTCCCATCAAAGAAAACAAATAAGTATACCATGATTCAGCAAAGAAGCAAGAGCTTTGATATGGCATATAATAAGCTCTGTACTTGACATAGGAGCAAAACTAACATATTTGTAATCTGAAGACCTTAAAGAGAAACTTATAGTGATACAACAAACACCATCATGCCTGTTCCCAAATTCTATGCATGATCAACATCAGGAACCCATGTCTTAAATATTAATTTTATGCTCTCTTTAATTTCATCATAGTGCTTGAGAAACTAAGTACAAAGCAAGCTATTTGCCTGAAGCTGCATCTTCCTTGATCCTCAACAGGGGAAAATAGGACCTAAGATTACTACTCTTCTGATTTATCTAAATCAATCATGTGCCAGTTCCAACAGGGAGAGCTGGTTGAGGCACTCCAAAAAATGTCACTAATTATATCAGTCTCTCTCTGAGTCCCAATCCCCCTACATTCTTTGTCTTACAGATGGTCTCTGCCAACAGATTGTGTGTAGACTCCCCCTCCAGAGGAATCTCAAGAAGAGGAGTCTATCCAGCCTGCTTGGAGAAGCCATGCCCATGTTAAACATAAAAATTTCTGTAAAAGTGAAAAGAAACAGTTGTTTAAATTCTGTTCAGACGTCTTTAGCCCAAACCATTTAGTTTTGCAAAAAAGGTTTCCCCATTTTTTTAAAGGAAAATGGCTGTTTTCCCATTTCTGGCTTTTAAATAGCTGTTTTTTGTTTTTTATTTTTTACATTTTACATTTTAAGTTGTTGACATTCACATGATTTTACAATTTCGATATTTTACTTTGTTGTTTAAAACTTCAATTGTGTTTCTTTAAAAGTTAATTATGTGTAAGGACACATTCTTAAATAATAAATGCACGTGATCAGATATGTTTTTCATTTATACCATACGTAATTGAACTAATTTTTTATCTAATTAATTTGATGATAATGACGATTGTATACATGTAAGTATATTTTATTTATTTATTTATTTTTAATTTATAACGTTTTTACAGATATCCCATTTAAGCCCATTTTAAAAAACCATTAACCATATAATGTTCATTTTCATTTTTTTTACTAGACACGAGTTGGACCTACACCACTGTCATTTGGCCACCAATTACCACTACCATCACCAATTTTAGGGCTGAGGTACCACCACTATTAGCAACATCATCATCAACTGCCAACCACAGCCATCAAATGCAATTGTAGTCATTGTCCTTATTACCTAATTACCAAACTCACTGCTATCATCACCAATCATTGCCTTCATCATCAACCATCACTACCATCAATCATCATCTCCATCACCATCCGCGATCATTGATACCACTTGTTTCTTGGCCACCTCAAGCGCCCACAATCACCTCCACTGCCACCAACCACCATTTTTATTACCACACTTCCATTAATTCTCTAGTGTTTTTCAGCCGTGTAAAAAACAAAGGAATGGTATATACACTTTGCGGCAATATCATTTCAAAGTTTATTTGTTCCAAGCTTAATTCCATTCTAGTGTATCAAATGAAACATAATAGCCAATACTTCCATGTTCTCCACCAAGGCTAGCCTTCTAGAAAAGCATCACAAACTTTCGATTAATCAACAACTTATTCAATAGTCCAGTGCACACTCTATCATTAACAGCAAATGGTTATAATGTCAAAATTCAAAGAACCTACGCGTTACAACGCTTAAAAGAATTAATAGGTATTATTTTATTGTTATCAGGTGCTGATCAGGGAAAGTGCGGTGCTACGAGAACAAAAATCAATGCCTTTTCCAATAACCGAATAAGGAAGAATGATCCCATTTGTCACGTTACCTAATTTTGCCCAAGACTGAAAAGATAGTATGCGTGACAAGCATAGAAGGCTTGGACGACACCCTTGGCTCTGCAAACCACCGGGAAGGAATACCTTTGACGACAATTGTGTCAGGTCTTCGCGCAGAACCGGTCGAATACCCTGCACATTCACCATATCAGGAAGAAGCAAGGTATGGGAGTACATTCTTATTAATCAAACTTCAAATTTTCAGAAATCAGAAGAGGATTACGGTTCCCCGATGGCTTCCATGCATAAAACTCCTCCCAGGACTTCTTCAATCCATCGAAATCATCCGCCAGAGGAGCCTCGACAACCAACCGGAACTTTACGCCTTCGAGATTCAACTCAATACCATCTGTCTTTCTGATCACATCTTCTTTCCACTCCGCAAACCTCTTCCTCACCACCTCCCCGTCCTTCTCCCCCTCCCCATCACTGTAACTCTTCTTCCTCAGAAACTCTAGATCCCGCACGTAGACCGCGCCGTTCGCCACAGGTTCCTCCCTCTTCCGCTTCTGGAGGTCGGGCCGCTTCCTAACGATCAGATCATCCTCGGGAACGGCCAAGGCGAGAGAGTCCCCGAGGAAACCGAGTAGGGCACGCTTGAGCTGCCATTCGTCCACGGGCTTCAAGGATAAGTCTGAACGGAAGAAGGTAAGAATGAGCTTCAGCCTCGGATTGAGAGTGAGACCGGAGGTCAAATCTACAACCTCCGTCGGCCCCGGACCACCCGTCCGCCGCCCGTAGCTCATGCTTGCTATCAACAATGGCACCCCACACACGGACGATGTGATTTATAGGTGAGACGGAGATAAGGTATAATACGATGCAAGAACTAAATTTATCTTAAAATGTTCTGTCATTCAGAGTAGCAGTATTTGCGTTGCAGTTGCAGACCAGCGGGTGTCAAAAGACGCGTTGCCGATGAAGGGGAAACCGGAAAGGGTGCGGCTACGAAATGGGGGCGTGTTCATCGTGCTTCGTTCGGGTCGTCCAGTGAGGAGAGGAAAGAAGAGGATGGGGCAATGTTGGAGGAATGACGGAGGGGAACGGCGCAGGCGGCGGAGAAGAGTTGGGATTGAGGTTGACGGGAGGAGGTTTGTATTCTATTCTGCAGACAAGACGTAGGATGAATTCGAGAAGTCTGCTGCAGTAGAGGCGGCGAAGTCTCGGATAGCGGCGACGTCCAAGGCGTCGCGAGGCGGTGACAACGGCGAGCAGGTGCTCGAGAACCGTGTCTTCAGTTGTCATTTGTCGATCGGTGGTTATACATGTGATTTGTTTGTTAGAATTCTACAAATAAACTCCATGGTTAATTTATATATATGTGATTTGTTTATTTGAGGTAATGGTGATTATTCTTACCATTAATTTATAAAACAGTCAGAAGCAGCTCCATTGTTCATGGATGGGGGTTGTTGTTTTGGTCTTCCTAGGTTATTGGAATAAGACATGTCACCAACTCCCAGAACTAGATAAACCATGATTTTTGGGAAAAAAACTGGGTCTTGGTAATCACGAGAGACATACATAAGATCAAATCAGATATATCTGACGGTAGTTGTTCGAGGGCAGCCTTGGCTGCATTTATGGAACAGAAAAGAACACCAAAACCTTAATCAACATCTCAAATTTCCGCTTGAGGCTCTAATGATATGGTGGTACTGTAACTGTGGTAGTAAACAAACAATGACCACTTCTTTTTCTTGTGCTCGGACCACGAATTACCTCAACCCTTTGCTTGTTCGGATTCTCTTGGAAGCCATATATGTTACAGCAGCAGATAATGTGCACCTGGAATAGAAAATTCACGTGAGAAAATGGCAGGAAGATGCCATTATTAATTTATAGAGCATTAATAAATCTCATGTAATGTACCAAGCCGGTGTATAGTTTAGAATTTAGATGGTCCTGTGGCATGACTGAATGACGGATCAATGCATTGACATCTTTTGGTAAAGGGTAAGGATTGCTTGGGTTGATGTTTTCGTTGATGTCTTCTATGCAAATGGTATCATGAGGAAGACCACATGCCCGTGCTGTTGCTGCAACATCTATGTAAAACCACTGCCCACTGGAGGGATCATTTTCTGGAACAAGAATACTTGGTTTCTCACTACCACGGATGACACCAACAACTTTTACAGGAACAGTAGCACTACCCTTTGCCTTTGGAATCTACAAATTGTAATTCACAACAGCTAACACAAGACAATAATGTAGTAGAGGAAAACAAAATCATTCTTCCAGCAATTCAAAGTTTTAGAGTACATAAACCAACCAGACAACTACATGAAAAACTCTACTGAATAAAGGTCACGTTAATTGCATGATTTTTTACAGATATCAAGATTCCATAATTTACATTACATATAAAATATGAAGGACTTTTTTATAATGCACACAGTCAAAGGTGTTTAATAGCCAGGATTGAGGTAATTGGGGAAATCAAGGGAAAAACAGTTTAAAAGGATTATGTTGCCTGAAACCGTTTATATCAATCTATAAAGGAGATTACTCGCAAGAGGGCTCAAAAACCTACTACCAGATTTCTCTTGGGTCGTGCTGAACAAATCCAACACAGGAACCAATTTGAGTGGAGAGTTTAAATGGATAAGTCATGCGAAACATGGTTTTTCTTGTTTTGAAACAAAAATTGCCAGGCTTAACATGTTGAAACATAAGAAAATAACAAAGCATACTGTTTCCAACAAGGCAGGTATTGTATGTCTTGTTGAGCTCGGTATAAATTTAATTAAATACTGCAATACTATTATATGACTTATATAATACTTGCAGTGATGGTAAAAATAAATATGCAAGGATCTAAGATAATAGGAAGGTGTTTTAACATTTTTCAGGTATGAGTTTCTGCAATTGGACGTTTTGTTTTACACGGTAATCCCATTTTATCATGGTTAAACTTACAGACGCCAAAAAAATTACCTTACTAGATTCAGGTTCTTTTGACCAAAGTTTCCACCAAGTGCTTCTCTCTGTTTTTTCAGCATCAAATGCTGCTGGGGCCAAAGTTTATTTTCTATCTTGTGCATTTTTCATAGATTTGTTTCGCCATTCATGTGGAACCCATCCTCTATTGACCAAGATAGGCACCTTCACGCTGGCAAAAGGTTTTTCAGTGATTGAAATGTCATGGCTTGAATGTAATGGCATTAGTTGATGCAAAAACCCATAAAATAAAAATGTGCAAATCAGAATGATTTACTAAGATTTAAATGTGATGTCTTGTTGGTTAAGCATTGTTGAAGTTAGAATCTATGGCAAAAAGCAGGTAGAAACTTTGCATAAGAAGGCAACTTACCACTCAAAAGAACACAACTTAGTTGAAAGCCACCAGATAATTCAATCAGGATAGAAATCACTAGGGAAACAGAAAAGAGTGGCCTTCTCCACTTTCTTCCAAGTGTAGGATAACACCAAGGTACCATGGTTTATTTCTACTATTAGGCCACTCCCTTTGCAACTCCGAAGTGCACTGGAGTTATTTTACATTTTAAAAATTTCACACATCAACCGTCCTTTAGTTTCAACTTTCAAGTAATATTACAGAGATACACTTTATCTTCAACTAGCCTGGGTGAAAGAAAAAGGAGAGAAAAAGAAGTTGATACTAATTATGGATATGATGATGATAATACAGGTAGAAAGGCAAACAAAAGTGGGAGAGCTAAGAACCACAAAGTATCACTGTATGATGACCATTTTTATCAGTGATGAAGTCACTTCTACAGACTCCTCTTTGTTTGTGGAGAGAGGAAGCAAGACCTTGATCATTGTCATTTATATTGATGAAAGGGATGAATGAAACCAGTTCAACTTTTAGAAACTTGGAAAAACTGAAGTAATTTGCCACCTTCATCTCCTGAGGGATTGCCAAGCTCATCTGACAAGGACCAAGGGGAATCGAGTTAAAGGAATCAGAAAAAGCAACAGGCCATCAGGCATTCAAATGAAAGTCTCACAATTGGGCTACGTAGAGTCGATCTTAATGATCACTATAATTTAATAATATGCAAAAGAGCTTTCAATAGCATTTCACTGTACTTCTAGTGAACCTTGTAAAATACAAAAATAAAATGATATGTCCAGAACATGTATTGACTTTCAGATTCTGTCAAAAAAGCTCTTTAAACAAGGAGCATAATAAAATGGAGGAAAACCATGATCAAATAATTTATGATACCAAATGGGTGCATACCTATGTTACCAAATTCATTTGTAGTTTACCTTTCAGAGACATCTGCTGCAGGAATCAAAGGTGTGATAACATAGTATCCATTTTCAGTCACTCCAGAAATACTTCTAGAGCGAGGACCAATGTATATATTCTTTCTTTCATCAAAGAGACCTTCACAACACACCTTCCTGAATTCAGAAAGGGAGATATTTTCACCAGAGAAGGCAAGTTCATTCCACATTAAAGGATCCATATTCAGCCTCTTCTTCCCATACACAATCATCTCTATCTATCATGGTAGCATAAAAAATGAAGAATGAGATATTCAATGAATGAACTTCACCTTCAATTGCTTTGCTAAACTCATTTTGATTAAAAAATTATGAATAGCAATTTAAAAAAATAAAGGACAGTGATGACTGATGAATAGCAACTAAAATTGTACATGGAGGAAAGCTTGATGATAGCTTGCGAATACAGACTGAATACAAACCACAACTATTAACTTGACTGTTTTAGCGGTAAGACAACCAACAGGGCTAATTCAGTACATGTGACTCCCGCCATTTGGAGGTCTGAAGAGGATCCAGTTGTATGTAATCTTACCTCTATAAATAATAAACTATTTCTTAAGATTCAAACTTGCAACATCTAGATTACAATGAAGCAATCATACCATTGCCCTAAGGTTTTCCCAAACAGTAAGACAACTAACGGGACCAAAATAAAATCTTTTACCCATTGAAAAATGCATCATTACTCACTTTTTTCTGTGTAGGGCAAGCTGATGTCAGAATCTTCTCTGACCTTTCAGTGTTCGGAATGACTAAGGGATGCAAGAGGAATGATAAGGCATTTTGGTGGTGATTGGATTGATAAGAAAAAAACGAATCTTCAGTCCTTCTGGTGATCAGATTGGAGGAGAAATATGGACAAAGAAGGACAAAACCAAAATGGCAAGTTGTTTATGACAGCAAGGTTCTTCCAAATCTCTGTCTCACTAATCTAATTAGTTTTTCAATTTTTTACCAGATATTTGTGATGACTAATATGAAGAGCAACTTTTGAATGCATCAAAATATCTGATATTTTGAGTATATTTTCTCATTTTGGTGCACGAGAAACCACATATCATGTAACCATACACCACATTAGCATCTTGCATGGGTTAAAAAAAAGTCACAACTAATAGTCTGGAAAAAAATACTAAAAAAGAGAACCAAACAAAGAATGCCAAACAAACCAATTATCTAGCCACTAACAACAACAAATAATAATAATTCAAACTATAATATTATCACGTAAGGTTGATCGCATGAATTTTTTTTCTTCAAGTATTTCTATTTATGGCCAAATATTTAATTAAATTACATAAATTTAAATTTTTTCAATCTTTTCTTATAATTCTTAACTAAGTAGTTTTAAACCTACCTCTACTTCTTTTAATTTCTTGTACACTAATTACTTCACCTTTCATTCATTGGCCTCTTAAGGATATTATTCAGCCATTAATAGACAAAAACACACAACACCAAGACACCACGGAAGTTAACCTCCTTGCCGTTTCCATACGGAGACATAGAAGAAAGGAGATAGAACTACGAATAGAATTAAACTTGACTAATTTAAGCAAATATTAAAATAATATGTATTTGGTAACTTTAAGTACGTATCATTTTTCAAAAGTGCAATTGATGCACTAAATGCCACTCATATTCATTATGCGGTCGATAGAAAATTATATTTTACTTATTAGTATGGTAGAAATTAAAAAAAACGCATAAAATGTCATCGATGAATGTAATTTCAAAATGGAGTTTATTTTTACTTTTGCTGGATGGGAATGTATGGTCCATGTACTAAAACACGTATTATTTGATCCACAACATAATTTCCCTTTGCTACCTACAGATTATATTTATTTCATTATTCTAGGTATTCTCTAGTGTAACGAAATTAATTATAAATTCTTTATAAGTAAGCATTATTTAGTAGATTCAAGATATACAAATGTACGTAGATTTCCAACATCGTATAAGTCTTGAGAGATATCACATGCTCTAATTTCAAACATCACAAATTAGAAGAATGGTAGAAAATTTTAATTACTTAATTACATTTTTCGTTGCGAAATGTCATTGAATATTCTTTTGATATTCTAAAGAATAAATAGGTTATTTTTAACTTAATGTTGGCGTATGATTTTCCCATACAAGTGAAAATTGTAATAGGCTATATGATACTACATAATTTTATTATTGTCGAGGGGAATGAAATGGATTAAGAAACTTTAAATGAAGAAGAAACGTAAACAATGGAAACCTACCACGAGATGGCCTTAACAACAATGAAATGCTTGAAAATAATGACACCGAAGATGACAATCACATATTAATATATAGACGTTTCCTAAAATTAACATTATGTATTAATATTACTTATAAAATTACTAATAAATAGATTAATTACTACTAATTGCTTACTATATATACTAAAAATATGTTAATTTATACATTTCTAAAAACTTCTTATAAAGATAAAGTTACAAAATTTAAAAAATCATTTTTTTTTACTACTTTTACCGAACATCACTTCTAATTTTCTACTCTTTAAAAAAAAACTTATTTTTTAAAATTAAAATTATAACATCACTTTTAAAAAAAATTACTCTTTAAAAATCAAATACACATTCGTTATGGAAGTGTAATAATGAACATGAAAATCTCCGAAGAATAATCAACGGTGGCATGGCGCATGGTGCCAGAAACCGCATGGCAGTCCTACCACCGCCATTTATCGTGACAACGACCCGACACGTGTCACACTAATTTCCATGGCCGTAATAATCCGCCGTCATTTATTAGTGACGATCACCCGAAACGTCTCATACTAATTTTCATGACCGTAATAATATCGTTGATGCTGACGCGCGGTTTGTCGCTGCTGCTGCAATTGCGTTGTTATATAATTTGTTAATCTATGTTACGTGATATTATATAATTAGTCAATTTATGTTATAATCTATTACATATTGTGTTATATTCATTATTATATTTTGACTTAAAATTCAAGTTTAAAATTTAATAAGAAATTATTAATTTTTGAGACTTTTAGATAAGAATCACTATTATTTAATTTAGATAAAAACTTTATCGTATATTTATAATCATCTAATCATAAAATCTGGATGCTTATTTTTATCTTCTAATGTATTTATAAAAAAAGAAGATATCTTTACGATAAAATGTATTTATAAACCGCTAACCCCTTTCTCCGTCTCTCAAAAAAAAAAAACTCATTGCAATTTTTTCATAACAAATTATTACCAGGAAAATTTATGACAATTTCATTTATAGAGCGGGGGCGGGCAACCTGCATCCGTCCCCGGCGATCTCTAAAGTCATGTGTACGGCGCAGATGCGACGTCGTCGTCCGATGGTCGAGTCGGCCGGCCCTGAGGTCGACATTGGAGTCTTCGGCTTCTTCGGCGAACAGCACAGGACACAAGCGCCTGTAGTCTCTCTCTCAGTGCCACTTCGTCCTCTCCCTCTCTGTACACCTCTACGTTCACGAAGGCCCGTAACCTTTCCGCACACGCCACAGCTGGTCAGATCTCACATACTTCTCTTGCCTCCGCCCCGATTGATGCTTGGCAACTGTTTCATCGCACTATCATCTTGTCGGTGACGATTCCGTTTGATTTCGTTTCAATTATGGCGGTAGGAGCAGGAGCCGTCTCCGGTGTTACTTCGACTAGGTCCAGAATCTCGACAGGTACGGGTGGTTCGCATGTGAGCTTGTTTATGTGTGGTTTCGTTGTCCATACCCTGTAATGGTTAAAAAAAACTGTACTTGTACATTGTTGCTTGATTGGTTCCTTTTCCTCTTCTGAACCTTTTTTTTGCGAATTGATCGAATCCAAGTTGTGATTTTCAAAATTGAAGATATAGAATGAGCTGCTAGGTGGATTTCATCTTTTCTGGCTTCTCGAGAATTCATTTATGTTGTTAATGGTGTATGGATCCCTGTTCTGCAGGGATTTTTTATTTTCGTTTCCAAGCGTTACAACCTTCTTCCTTAGTATTTCTTTCCTAGAAAGCTATCTTTCTTTTTTCATCTTATTCTGAATTAAGTGGTGTGGTATTTCGCCTGGAGTAGTGGTTTGACCGAATGATTGGGAATACTCCCGTTAGTTTTTCTTCCTGGAGGGTATTCATCTATCGCAATGAGTCAAGCACGAACATCTTTAAATAAACTTGTTTCTTTTATGCTGGAGTTTTGGGCATAGGTTTGTTTTCGTAAGTGTCGATTTCATCATATTGATCTAGTGGGCTACAATTGTATTCTGTCCGCGTTGTTCCCTTATTTTCTTACAATTAGAAAGCATCTATTTCATTTTGTTTATTTACATAGTGTTACGGAAATAAGCTTGCACTTGAAACCGTAAATTTTAGGATGGAAGAAAATTTTTCTTCCTATCTGTTGTGAGATGCATACCACCTTAACAGAAGGTGATGATTATCTATGATATTGATCTATATAGGTTGTATTTTCTTTACTGCAACATTTTGTTGACAATAAAAGAGGAAAGGATGAGGATGAGGAACAAACACGGGAAATCATCTGCCTTCTGTTGCACTGCAGGAAGCAGATTCTCTATTCTGGTTTGCAGCCTACTTGGTGTTGTTGTTATGATTAATTTTTACGCTATCATCTATCAAAACGAGAAGGGGGAGACTTCTACTGACCTGGACCATCTTCCTATCACCAGAGAATTGGAAGAGATTGAAGAGGTGATTTTCAAGATGCCAACCCCTAGGAGAAAGCACTCCTCACGTGCATTGAAACGAAGAGGACAACGGAAGCCTCATGCAGCATTTTTGGATGAATCTTCAGAGCTCCCTTCCTTTTTCTTCCCTAATTGGAAAACATTTTTTGGTCCAACGGGAAGAGGGATTGACTCCAAATACTTCCAGCCAGGAAAACTGTGGCTGGACAAGGATGGAATCTCTATCCAGGCTCATGGTGGTGGTATCTTATATGTTGAAAGCACACAAACATACTACTGGTATGGAGAAAATAGAGATGGTCCAACATACTTTGCTCACAGAAAAGCTGCTGCACGGGTTAGTTAACTTTCAAATAAAGACACTATTTAGTGTTTATGTTGCTGAAATTTCAACTCTCTTTCTATCTGTTCATTAGGTTCGTTTCTGTTACAATGTAATATGAAATATTGTTGCTTTGATTCTGTCTACTGTACTGCATTATGGAAGTAAAACTTCATTTTCCCTGTTAAAACTTAAATCGGAAAGTATTTATTCATGGATGCAATTAATTTTTTGAAACTTGAAATATCTGAAAAGGAGGAAAAGAAGTGTGCAGATGCCAATAAATACTTATGCATGATTTAAGAGATAATACAAGAATTCTAAAAAAGGGTCATTTTTTCTTGATAAACATTTACAAAGACATTTAACGGTAATGCTAGAGTAACCACAGTTGTAGTCTTTACATTTTATTCGTGGTCTGTTAAAGTGTAAGCACACAAGCTGATGTTGACAGATGTAAAGGTTAAAAATAATGTCGAAATCACATTACCGTCCCATATATTTTCAAATATCACAACATGATTGGTACATCTTTCACCAAAGGTATCATCTGAGATGTACATGTCCCTTTTTGGATTCAAGAAAAGGATGGATTGGATACTGCCCTTTTCAGTCTTCCAATACCGTGTTAAAATTTTTTTTGATAATGGTAATAATTTTTGTATTCATCAAGATTCAAGCCTTAATGAAATTATAAGTACTGTTACTCCTAATCAACTGAATTATTGTAAATGATTAATAACATATTAAAATTTCAAAATCCAAATTAAATCGATTAGCAAATGTTATAGAGCTTCAACATAGGAAGAAATATATGGACAGATGCTGCATGTCCACTCTTGCTTTAGAGGTAGGAGGAACTTTCGAAAGCACCCACTTTAAGTGGTGCTTATTTGATGACATACTATACTTCATTATGCGCTTTGTCACCCTAACTTGAACAACCAATTTGCTAAGTTGATTTTAAAGATTACAAGAGATTTATTTAATGAATTTAATGGTGCTTCAGTGTCTTATGCCAATGCTCAGAAAATCACATTCTATTAGTTTTTTATGCTTACACCTCACATGAGATGTAGCTGAAAGTATACATAACCACTTTAATAACATTTGATTCTCATAAATTTCTTCCATTGTTTTGAGTGATGATATCTTTCTCTTCTTAGAATTTTAAAGAATTGATTTTCTAAGTTCTCACTCAAAAGAGTTGTTTGGTGACTACATAAATTAGTTGGCCACTCAGTCAATTTATGCATGTCGATTGCTATGTTTGGTTATACTATACATTTGCATTATGTGTCAGACCAAAAAGAATGAGAATATTTCTAAGCCAGATGATATTGAGATTTGTTGTGGTTGCATGGTCTTGTTCTCTCCATCCATACCCAAGTGGTTTGAGTTAAATGTTTAATCTTATAAGTTCTTATATGACTTCCCAACTTTCTGTAATTGAAGTTACTTGATGAAAACAGATTGGTACATTTGTCTTGGATGACTATATATACGATAGTGTGACACTGATACACATAACATTCTTTGAGCAAACTATCCTTGGAACAGAAAATATGATGGAATATGAATTGAGAAAATTAGTTTTTCAAAAATACTATTGATGGCTTTAGTGATATTCTGGTGTTTCTTATTGTATGTAACAGTGTCAGCATATTTCTTGAGATACATGCTCAGGGAAAAAATACGGTAGGATATTTTTAATGTCTTCTTGAAATATTTGCATTGATAAGTGGCAATCCACATTTACAGTCCAATATTTAAGTGTAAGGATTTGGGAGCATACAAGAAGCTGCTGTTTCCACCTTGAAATTATCTATTCAGAAACTAATTTAGGATATAGTAATATCTATTTTATTAGTATTAATTTTTAAATTTTAGATTTAAACATCTAATTAAGTAATCTATGTTATAATTTACTATATTAAAATTTCATCTTAATTTAATTTATATTCCTTAAGATATTTTGATTACAGAATCAATGACTATAATTTGAAAAAAAAATTGATGAATTTTTAAACATTTAGATCAATAATTGATACTTATATGATTGAAATGAAAATTTTACTTTGCTATAGTCATCTAATAATTTAATATGTATGATTACTTCTACCCTCCCATATATTCATAAGAAAATATAGGAACACATCTAGAGTTCTCTAGAGATGCCCATTGAGAAATTGATTTGTACTAATATTTGGGATGCATGGTTATTGCTCGTCTCCTATGTCTTGATTTCTTTATCAAGAAGGGATGACAACCATGCTAACAATAATAATCCAAACCATAATCTTATCACGTAAAGTTGATTATATGAATCTTTTTCTTCCATAATTTTTTTTTATTAAATTACATAAATCTAAATCTGTTCTTACAATTTTTAAGAAGTTTTAGATCTTCTTTTACTTCTTTTAATTTCTTTTGTACTAATTTATTTTCTTCTCCTATTGATATGTTCCTTAGTCTCTAAATGATATTACTTAATCATCTAAGTTGATTTTCTCTTATCTTCAATTGATGTAACTTCTACTTTATTCATAATAAAATTGTTTGTAGCTTACTTCTTATAATAGTATTATTTATCCATCTAAACATACTTATCTTAACAGTACTAACTTTTTATATATGGTCATTCTTTATAGTTTAGTATTTTAAAGCATAAAGTATCTCCAAAAAAATAGTAGTTTTATAGAATTTTTTTTTAAATTTCAAGGATATCTTCTTGTCACATGATATTTTAGAAACATTTTTTTACTTCATCCATTTTACTTGAATTCTATGAATAGCATCCTCTATAATTTTTCCATTGTTATTTATTATAAATCCTAAATACTTAAAAGTTTTATTTTTATTTATGAACTACATTGTCATCTAATTTTATGCTTTTATTGTTATTTCTATTTTTATTGAACCTACACTCTATATATTTAATTTTTGGTATATTCAATCTAAATTCTTTGGCTTTAAAATATCTCTTTATAATTATAATTTAGAACTAATTCTTGTTTTACTTTCGTCAATCAAAACTATATCATCAATAAATAACATACATCAAAATATTTTTCCTTGAATTTCCTTGGTTATTTCATCTATGACTAAGATAAAAAAAATATAGACGTAGAGAGGACCTTAGTGTATCCGTCTATTAGAAATTCTATAGTTTTTCTTCTTATAGTTTTCAAACTAGTAACTGTTTTTTCATATATATCTTTTATAATATTAATATATGCTATAGGTATTCCTTTTTTTTTCCAATATCCATTGCAATAGATTTCTAGGTACTCTATTATAGGTATTCCTTTTTCTTTACTCTAAAATTTTCTTTTAATTGTCTAAGTAAATGAATAATTCTTATTGTTGACCTATTTTGTATAAATCTAAATTGATTTTCTCTGATTTTAGTTATATACCTTAGTCTTTGTTTAATTACCTTTTCCCATAATTTTATAGTATGACTCATTAACTATTTTTCAATTGATTATTTCTAATCTACTTTTTTTGAAAAATTTGGCTGTAGTTTCTTTAGTCAAATAATAGTTTCTTTTCTGTCAATACATGATAGTAGATCTTTTCATGGCATCTCAATGCATGCACTCCCTGTTATGTTTGTTTTCATCATAGGATAATTAAATGATGTTGGTATACACTGATTCTGTTAAATTTCATTTGCAAGCACTAAAATTTTTAAACTTTTGACACCTGAAAGTCTACTTTAATGAAAGCAAAGAACTTCTACCATATGATTGATGCAGATTTGAGTCTTCAAACTCGTACTTGTGATTAAATTTCTTATCTTAATATTAATAAAAAAATTTAAACTTTTGATTCTGTTCCTTCCAGGTTGACATAATTGGTGTAAGCTGTTATTCCTCGAAGGATTTGTGGACATGGAATTATGAGGGCATTGTACTTCCAGGGGAAAAGACGAATGTCACCCACGATCTTTATGTCTCCAATGTGCTTGAAAGACCTAAAGTAATTTACAATGACAAGACCAAACAGTATGTAATGTGGATGCATGTAGATGATGCCAACTATACAAAAGCTTCTGTTGGTGTGGCTATCAGTGATCACCCAACTGGACCGTTCAAATATCTCTACAGCCAACGCCCACACAGCTTTGATAGCAGGGATATGACCATCTTCAAAGATGATGATGGGACAGCCTATCTTATCTATTCCTCCATGGAAAACAGTGAGCTCCATATTGGTCCTCTTACTTGTGACTATCTTGATGTCATGCCAGTGATGAGAAGGATATTTACTGGCCAGCACAGAGAATCTCCTGCACTTTTCAAATATGATGGAACTTATTATATGATCACCTCAGGTTGCACAGGTTGGGCTCCCAACAGGGCATTAGCACATGCGGCTGAATCAATCATGGGTCCATGGGAAACCATAGGTGACCCCTGCATGGGAGGGAATGTTGCGTTTAGCACGACAGCCTTCTTCTCACAGGTCACATTTGTTTTACCAATGCCTGGCCTGTCTGGCGCTTTTATATTTATGGCAGATAGATGGAATCCCTCGAATTTGAGCGATTCAAGGTATGTGTGGCTTCCATTAGTTATAGGTGGAGAAGTAGATGAACCTTTAGAGTACAATTTTGGGTTCCCAGTATGGTCTAGGGTATCCATTTATTGGCATAGACGGTGGAGGCTTCCCGTAGAAATTTCATTAGAAAGTGATTTAAAATATGCACACTGAATATGTTGATGTCGTGTCAGTTTGTTCGATTTGTTCCATTGGCATGGTGTATCAATGAATTGCTACATGGTTTCTGAATAAGATGTGATCCTCAAATGGAGTTCCTTATTCACAAATTTCAGTTGTGGATGCTCTTAAAAATCTTCATAGTCGTTGATGGTTGGATCTCTTGGAATGTTTATTTTGCTTTAGTGTTGTGGCTGTTCTGCAGGTGTGGATACTTTGCATCAAGTTACACCTGGCATTCCAAGCTAATCAAATTTCGTTCGTCCAATGGTTGTATTTCACAGAAAGCTTCAACACCTCAATGTGATCATGCTTTCTCCCTATTGATGTTAGCTTAAACATATGGTTGACTTGGCTAACCCCTTGATTGTGATGGAGCATAAATAAAGTTAAATCAATTAAGTCAAATGAGCTTTTTGTGGGAATCATTTGTTCAAATATTAATGGCGGTCCAATCGTGTGTATTGCCATGTGCAGATGGTGACAAAGAATTTGCAAGTTCAGGACGACCTAGATGGAGCCAGATGGAAATAATATGAGAATGATTTCACAAGCTTTCCAGAATAGCTCTTCGTTGCTTTGTGTGTGTCTCTGCATGAAAACATCAGCTCTCTGACTTGTGGCACTTACCAACTCCATTGCAGCACATTTGGAAGATTAGTGCGTTTTTCGTATCTGAACTGTAACAACACCTTCCTCAAGTCAACAGCTAAAGGGTGATGACTTATTCAAACAAGGTCTACGTTATTTGTTTGAGGTTTGGTATGCGACCTACCTTGTCTGCAAGTATTTGTTTGATGATGCGTCAGCATCATGCATGAGACAGGAGCAAGCTGCTTAATCTTTTTGACTTCAAAAAGGGAAAGAATCAGATTAGTTTATTACAAAAAGTTCTGAATTTAAGGTAGACAACTGGGGCTTGACGTGATTATGATGGATTAAAAGATTCATCTAGTGGTTATGATGATTAAGCAAGAAAGGAGAATAAATATCATGAGCAAATGGCATCTGGTGGTGGGGGAGGTAGTTCAAAGATGGTAGAATATTGAATGCGCCTGGTCCACCATTTTTTAGGTGAGACGTCTTCTGAGATCATGCAGGACTCTACGAATGTATGTATACCTTGACCGTGAAATTTCAAATTATTCGTATTTTAGAATTACTTGAAGGATGACATGCAGAATCCCATTTCCTTGGAAATTTTTTCACTTTCCTATAGAACGAATCTAATATATGGGGCACTTCATCAATGTAGAGTGTAGGAAGTGTAGGAAGCATTTAATAATACACAGATTTATCCCCGTAAGTGAATAATTTCTGAGAAAGCATCGTTGATGGTTACCAAAATCACTATCTCTAGTACAGAGTGAAGCAACCTTAACATTGTTACGCGAAAGTCATCTGGTTCATTTCTCCCATCCGAAGCAAGGGAAAACGGTTCTCTTGTCTCAAATTTTTAAGGACTGCTGGGAATTAAAGTGACCGCATGGTTAAGGAATCGATCAATTTTTTGATTTAGACAATAAAGAACATATCAATCAATTCATGTACATGCATTTATGCTACCTTGTGATGGTGGAAAAGCTCAGGAAATATATCCATCTCTTGTATACATGGATGAGAGAATTACATACATACACGGATGAGGTACAATGCATTTATTAGAAATTTGTCAATTTATTTGACATCTAGTGCATTATGCATGTCTGCTTATACAGTATTGCATTGTCTTGTGGTTCACCTACTTCATTGTGGTAGCGTGGTTTTGACTTTGTCAGTTTTGATGGAACTAGCAAGAGGCGTTGGCCTGCTTCATTTGTGCAAGAATTAATCATTCTCCAAACGGGTACTAGCTAAAATGAAGCAAGGTAATTTAAAAATCCTTCTGTCTCTTGACTTCTTTACCTAACAAGCGTGTTCACTACACATTTTTCAATGATGAATGTATTGTTGTCTATCTTTATATTGATGGCATATATACTATTGTTTGTTGAGATGAAAGATTTGAATATACTATAATTGTAGATTCCTAAAACTATCTCTACAAGAACTGAGTGTCGATTTCCTACATCTCAATTAAGATATTCTTAAATTGATGAGAGATTATCACGTCTTGCAAATTATATAAAACTGGAGATACCATCTTTTGTGTACAAGTTGAGTAGATAAATGAGATATCTATCCAAATTGAACCCATAGGGAACTTTGAATAAGATACTTGTAGATACCTAAAGGAAATCACTTTCCTTGGACCACATTGTGGACGATATTCTTCAATTTTGGCATTGTTAGTAGTTGGATGGTTAAGAAGTATGGAAGTATGGCACATCAATGCCACCAAGAACTAGACTACATTATTATCTCTTTCCATTCTTAAACAAAATTTCATACTTTGAGGTGTGCGGCTAAGCGACCATTTTATTTATTCATTCATTTATTTGAAACTAACAATTCACATAAACTATTTTAAAGATCGAAGAAAGGCAAATTTTTCAAAATGCAATTCCCACAAAACAATATGCATTTGGTCTGATTCATGTAAAAAAACAAACCGCATGATCGTAAGTGGTGAAACAAGACATACATGTAGGTAAGAGTAAGATATGTGATTTATATATGGTATCTGTAAGTGATATATAAAAATAAAGTAATATCATGTAATTTACAATATCTATAAGTAGAAATAAGAATAAACAGTAAAAACAAGTAGAAATCATGTGGCTTACAGTACTTATAAATAGAAGTGATGATAATAAGCAACAAGTTGAAGTAGGGAGTGAGAGTTATGCATACATGAAGTCATGCGATTCGGGTTATTAGCTAAAATCAAACATTACCTAAACAAAAATTGTGACAACAGTTTTCACTTAGGAACGTACGGTTAGGTCAAGTGATCATGGAACATCATGTGTCTTTTATTTAAATTTTGAACCAAACGGTATGACCGGTACAACATGTTTCGTTTTTACCACAAACACCGCGCTTGCCAAAAATGTGTTTCCCAAACATGCGGCGTGAGGAGGAACGGAAACACAGAGGAAGAGCAGGTGACGCTTTTCCCATCTCCCTCTGCTGGTAAAAGTTTATTTTACTCCAACTAAGGGTATGAATGGAGTGCGTACGAGGTTAGGATATAATGCGATCAATTTATTCGTATATATTAAACCTCTAGGTGAACTAGCCAACCTTGCAGTGTTCTTAATTTGCAGGTAGATGAGGCAGATCAAGGCAAGCTGTGGTAGAAATTTGTTGCACAACAGTTTCCATACGTATATGGTAATCAGGCCTTGTTTATTCGGTAATTATGCGTGATGTCCTCAGTTTTAATTTTTCTTCTTGCAGAGATCATGATCGTGACCACACATATATATTATATTTGATAACGTAGAACTAGCTCGTTCAAGGGAGCAAAGTAAAGGGAAGAAGCATCTTGAAAGGAGATTCAGGCCAGTCACAAAAGAGGAGGGTTTGAATTTTCAAACTCCGCTGCTGACATTATTTGAAAATTAATTTAAGATAGACGTGACAGATAACAACGTAGTGTAATTTTTTGTTTAATAAGGGCGTGGTGCCATTTTATGTGATATTCGGAGCAAGCTAGATATGTAGTGTGTGTTGATTAAAGAAAGGTGAAGTGACTTGTTTGGCGAATTAAAACAACATCGTTGCAGGACAATCAGATCATACGGTGGAATTGGTCGATAGAAAAGAAAGGAACTTAAAGATTCCATTAGTTAAACCATAGAAGTTAGCAAGTCCACTTCTCTGACCTAACGCAACAATTTGATAGACACGACAACAGAAGGGCGTTAAGTGTATTCTATCATACGCGGATGAGTGATCGAGGACAAAGACGCCCATGATACATACAAGTAAACCCAAAGACCAGAGGCTAGGGTTTCGTCGGTAGGACTTGCACCGAGTGGACGTTTGAGCCTGCGCAGGGGTTGGTTCTTGAGGAAGATAGGGTTTTGGCGCATCTCAGATCACACCATACGATGAAGAAGGTATGATGTGAATGTGAGAGAAAGGAGGGGGAGAGAGAGAGAGAGCACATGTAGGGCAGGCATGATAAAAGAATAAAGATGATAACGTTGGGCCTGAAAAGCAGCTCCCACCACTGCAAATTAAACACGGCGGGGGCCGGGATGAGGCATCACCACCACGTCAACAGATATCACTAGTACTGGACCTCTCTGCGGTGGCGGTGGTGGTGGGGGCGAGCAGGAAGACCAATTGCACTACCTTTTGATCTCAATATATCCTTCTCTCTCTCTCTCTCTCTCTCTCTCTCTCTCTCTCTCTCTCTCTCTCTGCTTCTCTGAAAAGGCAAAGACTCGAAAGAGAGAAGAGACGGAAAGAGGAAAAGCAACCCATCAGATGTATGCTGGGCAAATCCAGCCCCAACTCCACCATCTTCTGCTAGATTCGATATAAAGTTGTCAACACCGCATTCCCAATTGTCGATGAACTTTTCGTTAAGATTCAAATCGACCGCTAACATTACAGAAAAATAAAAGAAAACAAACCTGAACCACATACGGTGGAACGATCGATCGATCATGAGTGGGACTATTAATGATCGATAACATTAATGTTCGATCTGTACGTTGTTGTTGAGAACAAGAAGCTAGCAGCTTGCCAGATGCTTCTGGTCATTTCTTCTGTACGTACGTCGTTGTTGGTCGAGTTAACCACATGCTTCTTCCAGGGATGGAGAAATGGAAACAAAAGGAGAGTAGAAACGATGGAGAGGTGTCAGTGGAGGAGAAGAAAAGAAAGCAGGCGGTGCAGAAGAACCCAAGCTGAAAATGGGTAGAAGGTAAAAGAATCCATGCAGCACAAGGAAAAAAGGCAGGGGTACGAGGCTAAAATTAAAGATTGATTGTGGAAATGAACCTGGCATTGGGATATGTAATTGATTCCAACAATAATAGTAATGATTAAGCAAAATAAAGGATCGAGAGCGAGGAAGAAAAATTAAAGATCGATGGAACAAAACAAAATAAAACAAAACAAATACGAGAGATTGGATGGATGGAAGCAATTCAAGGCTTCCAGGCAGAAGCCCACACCACGGGCTGCTCCTTCCATGCGAGGAAAATCCCAGCCGTCGAACCGTCCACGTCCGATCCCTGGACCAACGACCAACCTTCCCTGTACCTTCTCAGCAACGCCCTGACGTCATCCGCCGCATCATCGCTGAGGGCGACCGGTTCGAACCCGGCTGATCTCATCCGACCCGACCACTTGGACCCGGTCTCCCGTCTCTCCGCGGACTCCCCCGGCTCGCACGCCACCAAGTCCACGATCGCCCTTCCCGCCGCCCTCTCCAGCGCCAGCCTCTCGTTGCTCGTCTTCGCAAAGCTCTCGTCCAAGGAGTCCAAGTACGCCCCGAAGAACCGCAGGCTCTCCCGGAACGACTTGAGGAACTTGTCGCCGTTCCAATCCCCGTCCACGTCCACTTCGATGTCGGCTTCCTCTTCCACTATGGTCAGGACTCTCGGCCGGAGGCGCAGGAAGGCGGTGGCTAAGGAGTCCCTCCCGTTTGACGTGGGGATGCTGTGCATGGTGTTGACGCAGTTGATGGCCAACGCCTCGTCCGAGCTGAGATTGATGCACGACTCCAAGTCCAAGTTGGAGAGATGGCCAGCGTGGTGGATGTACTGGAATTTGAACGGTACGCCCATGAGCCGGGCGAATTTCTCCATCCTCGCACCGATCTCCTTCATAACCTTTTGGACCGAGGGAGAGGGGGCTGCCGTGACAACCAGGGTGGTGAGGCGGAGGTGTGGTGTCTCGTCCGACGAGCGGGTGGCCAGGGCCTCGAGGAGGGTGGGCCACTGCGTACAGAACGTGTTGCTGATGTCGAGGATGTGGAGGCGCTGCTCGCCGTCGAGGGCTTCTAGGATAGCGCCGTTGGAAGCCACGTGGCCGAAGGTTGACCATGGACTGGCTTCCTGGAAGCGGAGGGCGGTGCGGCGGGTGGAGTCGAACGACGTGACCTTCTCGGAGGCGGCCGCAAGGGTTTCGAGGCAGCGGTTGCCGGAGGACGTCATGCGGGAGAAGAGTGCTTGTAGATAGTAAGCGGCGAGCTTCTGGTCGGTGTCGCCGTAGGGGGAGGCGAGCTCGTTGAGCATCCACATGAGGTGCTGAATGCGGGCGGTGTCGCGGGCGTGCACAGCCCTGGCACACTCGAGGAGGAGGTCAGACGACCACTTGGACGACGTGAAGTCGAGGTTGACGTTGAGGATGTTGTGGTCGGGGCAGGAAAACTCGGTTGTGGGGGTGCTGGAAGTGGCAGTGCCGGCGGTGGGTGGCGTGTAGTTGTAAGTGGTGGTGGTGGTGGTGGTGGTGGTGGTGGTGGTGGTGGGCGTGGGCGTGTTGGTGGTGGTGCTGGTGGTTTGTTGTTGTACTGGGTAATAGTAGTGTTGTTTGGAGGAGGAGGAGGAGAAGTCGTCTTCATCCATGTATATATTGGACGTGGTGTAGTTGGCGTTGATGTTGACGATGTGACTGGTGTTGTTGCAGCATTCTTCGTCGTCGTCTTCGTCCAAGGAGGCGTTGAAGGGGAAGTGGTGGTGATGGTGTTGGGTGGTGGTGGTTTGCCTGGAGGATCTGGAGCTGCTGGAGGTTCTGCTGGAGTTGAAGGATTGCTGGTCTGGGTGGTAGGAGACTAGGCGGAACAAGGTATCCATTTAACCAAACCCCACCTCATCAATTGGGTTTTATGGCCTGCTTGTGATGGGAAATTTCCCAGTGGTAGCAGAAGCACAAGCATGAGGACATGATCGCGCGAGTTGGGTATCTTTCCTTTTTCCTCTCTCTCTTTCTTTTTCAAATTTATTATTTCTGGAGGGAGAGAGATCGATCGAGTGGAGCAGAAGCAAAGGATGGGGGATGCTGGGATTGGATTTAGATGGTTGGCTTTTAAAGTTTGAAAGAGAAGGGAAGCATGATCAAGCTTATATGGTGATGATAAGAGAGAGAGAGAGAGAGAGAGAGAGAGAGAGCTAGCGGAGAGGGGAGGTGGATGAGGAGGAAGAGAAGGAAGGGGAGGAGCGGGATGGGCTAGTGGAGGTGTGGGAGAGAATCTTGTAGTGTAGGAATTACACTTTCTTTTGAGGCTTCTTTTGGTGCAATCGATGAGAGAAATGAGTGGGTTTTCTTCTTTTCCTGCGTTTTGCTATTCCTTTTTGGCGCACCCTTTATTTCTTTGCTGGACGGTGGGTCTTCTCTTCTATTAAAAACATGTATGGAGGACAGGAAAGACAGAGAAATGGAAGGAGGAGGAGGAGGAGGAGGACGAGGAGGAGGAGGTGGTGGCGTGCTTCCTTCTCACTCGTGGAATATTTCTGACATGCAATATCATATTGCATGAACAAAAACAAGACTCCAGCGAGAGGGAGAAGAGGAGGAGGAGGAGGAGGAGGAGGAGGAGGAGGAGGAGGAGGAGGAGGAGGTGGTGGTGGTGGTGGTGGTGGACGGACGTCAGAAAGGCTGCAGGGCGTGGATCTTCACCATCATCAAACCCACCACCATCTCAATTCCCACCCCCAAGACATTCTTTGCTCCGGCCACCTGTGACATCTCTTTCGCTTTTCTCCTCGTGTTCAAGTCCACCAATTATTTTACATACGAACCCACCCACCCATCATCACACAAGAGAAATTATCACACTGGGCGCTTCTTTGGGTGTGTAAATACATAAAGTTGCTTATTGTTTTTCACCTTTGGACTGCCACTAACTCTCCTTTACCGGACACATTACATGGAAATGGACGCATCTGCACAGCCATGGAACTAAAGCCTGTGCACTCCTGTGTTGGTGTAATTATACCAATGCTTGCTAGGCATAATCATGCTTGTTCCCTTAGTTTTTCCTCCCAGGTGTTTGCTCTGCTCCAACGCCTGAATTCTTAGGGCTTCCTGATCATGTCTCAGACACTTAACCATCACTCTTCTCTAACAGATTTGAAACAAATTAATCACAACCGCATATAAAGATATATATGGAGATTTAGCTCAACACATCTGACACAACCATTTATACATATATATATATATATGAGTTGAGTCGTGTGTGTCTCCTTTGATTGTTGATGAGTTGAATCCAATTATGGGTTGGGCCAACATTTTGTTCTTTGTGGTTTAGATGAGCTTCTCTTCTGATAAGGCCAGGAAGTGGCTTAGATGAGCTTCAAAAGCTGCATGGATGACTAGCGTTTCTCCAGAACCCCTTTTCTTTTTTTTGCCCTTAAAAAATTCTGCCATCCTCAACTCCAATCATTTTGCAGGCCTCCTCCTCATGCTTGGAGAGCATTTTTAGTTTTCCAATCGGATGCTCTCCTGATACCAATTAATCGCATATGATGGCCGACTCCTAACCAAATAAATTAAGAGAAACATGGTTCGTATATTCTCCAGACAACAATTGGACTTGTTCTTTGGAATCCCTAGTGGTTAGGTCAAACGACCTATACTTGATGCTTTAGGGAACCATGGGGAACAGGCATGGGCTTGGAATGGGTTTTTTTACGCATGCAGAGTTATTATATTGTTTGTATGGGCTTAGAATAAATAAATTCTGATCAAACGTCCACATTGCATGAACGATTGTGTTAGAAACATATATTATAAATACATACATACATATATACACACACACACGCACATATAGAGAGAGAGTGTGTGTGGTAAAACAGTTGGGTTGCACTTAAAAATAACACACACACACAGGATGCTGGCTATTACATCAACGCTTATGATCTTTTAGGTATCAAAGCTGTGTGGTGATGAAATCTGAGGGCGTTGGCCGGGTAGAATTAATCAAGAAACATATAACACTAATGCTGTGCTTCTCTCTCTCTATTTTATGTACATAAGAGAATTGCCGTACACTAACATTAATTAAGCATAAATAAAGTTCTAGTGATAAAACTATAACTAAAGTAAAAATACAAAAGAATTCAACAAAGACAATGACGAAAGGAGCAGAAATAAACAACAATTCAACAACAACAGAAAGACAAACAAGCAAAAGACTCGACAAGTGTAGCAAAACAACTGCAAAAGAAAAGAAGTTAATTTCTCTCACCTACAATTGATTTTCATGGGGTATCATGCCTTTCTCCTAAATTAAAACAATATTGATGATATTCAAACATTCTAACCAAATAAGTAGTAAGAGAAACTCTCATAAGATCGTTGCTTTAATGCTAATATTTTAGAGAAATGAGGGAATTAACAAAAGAAGAGAAGAGAAGAGGAGAGAATACCTTTTGTTTTCTTAGTGCTTTGAACAAATCCTCAAGTAATGGTCAACTTTGCAGGAGTTGGGAAGAGGACAGCGGAAGCTGTCATATTGCCTTCTTTGAGTTGAATCAAACTCAAGTTAATTAAGAAAGAAAGTAATCGATTGCTATTGGTTAATTTTTCCTTGTGCATGTTGAAAATTAGAGATCATTTCTCAAGTTCAAAGCTTCAGCTGGCTTGACCAAACTTAAGGATATATGTATGCTTTTTGCCCTCCATACTTTATTCTTGCTTTAGAGCTCTAAGGTAATGAAAACCAAATCTATTTCTTTTAAAAATGTAGATCTTCAAAGACAATGTAGAACTAAATAAATGATACCTCTTTTCACCTTTACGTATAGGACACCATCTCTAAATATTTCTCCATGTTAATTTCTCCTTAGGCTTAAAACTTACCACTTGTTTGAAATTTTACACTCATGGTTGTAAGCGTTATCGATTGAATAAAAGAACAATCTTCATTTAAGTTCATTGCAACGCAATTAAGCCTATCTTAAATGTTAACTAAGATATCTCTCCAACAAATATGTCTTTCAAAGACTATTATGCCCCCATTTGTAGATGTTTTTTTGTGGCTAACTCCAAGTCTTCTAAGAGATGTAGTGCGTGTGGTTTTTAAGAATTCTTACAGACAAAACTTACAGGAATTTTTGTTCTAGTCACTCTAGGTTTACTGTGCTGTAGTACTAAGGAGGAAACAAAAGTTGATTGAAGGAGGTTTCAACATCTCTCAACACTATAGCTACAAAATTTAACAGTTCTTATTGTAGAAACTTCTCTTGAAGTTACTACAGTACGGATGATATCTAAAAAGCTGTAACCAAACGCAACATATGAAACAACAATATTTTGACCAAATAAAGCATATGGGTTAGTCACAGAAGATTCACTCCAATCTTGGGAGGAAAGGTTTCACTGTAGATCGCAATTCTCGAAAAGAGGAATTCACTGTGAATTATGAACAACATGGATCTGGAATCTGCTGTTTTTTGGGTTGGCTATTATATGTCTACAAAAGCTACACGCCACTGCTGAAAGCTTTTGAATTACAGGAAACAATATTCCTGTTTATGCCCATCAAACCAGGTGGCGAGTCGGTCTGCTCATTGTAGAGAAACGGCTTTTCAATAATAAAAGGAAGTGACAAACTGGACTCCACATCCACAAATTTCAACAGATCTAGATTGACATATGAAGAAATATAATTTAAAATAAAGCAGGGAGTACTAGAAGAATCAGATAGGCAAGCAAAATCATGTTGAGTTGTCCACGTTAGTTGTCATATATATAAATATATCAAGCATAGATAAATCAGTAACCTAAACAGTTCATTCAAATTCCAAAGTCGGTAAACAGTGACAATGCCTTGGGACAGTTCTTTTATGGTGATGGTAATGTTTTTGCCTTGGATTTGAATTATTTGAAGAACATGATAATGGATAGGATTGTGCAGTAGTAGTACCAAAAAGTTTCCAGGACATTACTGGGTCATCGCCTCCAACGTTCATTCAGCACAGGGTCATCCACTCTAAAACAGGAAGTTCAGAAGAAAAGTCCGCACGGTGCTGGCTCTCCCAAGTCCCAAGAATAAAGCTCCACAAGACAATGTTGAGTAGAACTTAACTCGCATGGGCATCTGGTTCCCAAGGAGGTCCTCCCCCAATGCATTCCAAATGAGGATTTTAAGAACTAGCAAGGATTGAGGAAACCCAAAGCAGTCCATTATCTCAAACAAATCCTTCACCTCAGATTGCTGTGTTGTCAGTGAGATCAAATGTTCAAAGCGGGGAAGTGCACAAAATTCTGACAAATTTAATGTCGATCTCTAACTGCTCAGTGATTAGTGCAAATGGATGAGCCGAACATCTTCTATCACTGCATCCATTCTTTATGCCAGCAACAATGTTATTACTGCTAGAGCCAAGGATTCTTAAATGTATACATGGGCCTTATCAAGCTGTTCAAGGCATCTTTCTTGTAAAACTGTTTCTAAATGGGTTGTTGCATTTTTCTTGTGATATGGGTAGTACTTTTATTTAGGTTCAAACATAAGACTTTTTTCTTGTAAATTTTACAAGAAAAATGAACAGCTACTAAATCAAGAACTGATCAAATACACTAACTACCATCAACGGTTAGTAGATGGGGCATTGCTTTAATTATCCTTTTTACGGATAGGAGACTTCAATGCAATATTGGAAATGAACAAGGATTATAAAGGTCATAACTCCACCTAGAACGATCACGGAGATTTTAAGGGTTTTTTTTATCAACATGGTTTAATGAATACTCATCTTAAAGGTCCTGCGTCATTCGGTGAAATGGAAGTCGTAATAGATGAGAATTTGGATTAAGACATCTCTCGATGGAATCAAATGCAATATTACCTAATGCTAGAACTACACATTTACCACAAGTGATTGTGATCATTGTCCCATAGCATTAATTCTTCAGGCCATGTCATGTAACCGCAGAGGTACAAACACATCTGGCCTAAAATTGAGGGTTTTCAGAACTTTATTCATGTTATGCTTTGCAAATCTCATTCAGAAGCAATTCATGATATTTTGAGGGAAGCAAGAAAGAATCTCCAAAAATGCAGAGGAAATAAGACAAGCACGCTAGACTTAATATTAATCAAGCAATGGAGGAGATGCCAAAAATAGCAATTGTTGTATCTGCAATGTTTCCACAATCATATCTTCCTGCAAATAGACCGCTTGACGCCGAATAACATTATTGACACCAACAAACAATGAATGAACTATATGGTGTCAAAAATACTAGGATATTTTTTTCACTGATGTGCACCAATCACAAGACAATTTATATACACTTTGTTCTTTTCTTATAAAAATTATATACACCTTGTTATTGAGGATGGGCCACTGGCAATGAACACATAAGAACTAGGAGAATCCTCCAAAGAACATTTCAAGAAAGTTTGTACCAATAAGATGGAAAGGACTGTTATCTGCCTATACCTCCATTTAAATGTCTCACACAGCAAGAACAGAAATGAAGTGATGACAACCATAGCTACGATAAAAGAAGTCAAGAACAGTTTCTTATTGGCAATCCTAAATAGATTCTCAGGTCTAGATATATTTACTAATCTGTTCATTCAAAGATTTTAGAATTTACTATCAATGAAAATATTCAGTTTTGCAGTGATTTGTTTATGAATTTTAGTCTCTCAATAACTCTCACCATTGCGAGAATTGTCTTAATACCTATAATCAAAGGGTGCTAATCAGCATTCACACTTCAGGCCAATATTCCAGACAAAGACAACAAGTAAGTTAATTGTTGAAATAATAAAGACCAAAATATGAAGGTCATGTCACAGCTCATTTCCGGCTCCCAAAATGCATTTCTTCCCTAAGAAGCATACATACATTGTTATTGCCAGAGAAATACTTCATAGTATTGAAGGCAAATGAACAGAAACCTCTTGCCTTATGACTAAGGTGCAGTTAATTTCCAGCTCTTTGGACCAATGATACCATCTAGAGGATTAAACAAGGCCGCCCATTATCTCCTTTCATTTTCATATTGGCAATGGAATTTTTTAATAAGTTCCTTCAAGATACATCGGCTAGTAGGCTCTATGAAGGTTTTGAAACTGGACAGAGAGAAAAACCACGTTTACTTGCAGTGCCTTTCGCAGATAATCTTATTTTTGGGATGGCATCAATTAAAATAAGCTAAAGTCTTAAGACCTCTTTTGGAGATCTTTTCTGTAGATTCGGGATTAGTTATTAACCATGCCAAATTAAGTTCTTGGAAAAAATGTTTGCACGAGAGTTAGAGAATGCCTCCTGAATGTCTTAGGCATGAAGGGTATGGAGAAGGACATTACTTGGAAAGCAAAAATTAGAGAAAACAGGAAAGCACAAATTCAAATTATTGAAGACGAAATGGAAAGAAAATTACATATCCAAAAAGCTAAGCTTTTTCCACATATAGGGAAGACAACGTTATACAAAGCCTCCTTGTGCTAAGTTGAAACTTATTTTATGACACCCACTGTAATAACAAAGCATAATGTATTAAGATCAACAGGTTGGACAGGAAATTTTGGTGTAGTTGAGTCTCAGGAGGGGTGCCTCTGAAGAAATGAAGGGAGAATTTCTGCATCCTTCGATATACAGTGGACTGTGGAGTCAATGCCAAGGGACCCTTACATGAATCTTGCCCTACTCATGTCTACCATAAAAAGGCTACAAAACAACTAGTACAACCACTTCATAGTAAATTGTTATGGAAGGGACTTGGAATGAGGGATTTTGATAGGTAATTTTCTATAATGATAGTGTTTTTGTCTAAATTCAAATATAAGACTTTGTCCCACACAATAAAATGCAAGATCAAATGAGCTTTCTCACAGTCAGATTTTGACAGGTTCTACTATAACATGGAAAGCCATTAGGAAGATCGTTGGGTTATCCTTGAGACCCAGAAGCACAAAGGATATTCATAGAGCACTTTTCGATAAAATGATGCTTGAAGCTTTATCGCTCAATCTTCTTTCCCTTACATTCTGAGAAATACAAAAGACTTCTGCCAACAAGAATAACGTTATTCAGGATCTCAGAGAGAGCAACTGCTAGCTGTTAGCCTACAAAAACTAGGCAAGCGAAAATCTTTAATGATATACCCAATACATGCTTTGTAATGAGGGGCATGGAGAAACATTTGAACATTTACGAATATATTGTGATGCATGCTTGTTACAAGCATCTCTACTGTTAATATGCAGGAATCATAAAATCAAACAGGAATTCTCTTCCCACTCATTGTCTACAACCAATGGCTGGTATGGAAGATGATATGCAAAGTGATATTTGAAGATGTCAATTTACAAATTACAAACACCTCTGGAGTTAGCTAGGTTGGAAAGCTCATGCAGAATCATCAAATTTTTAAAAGCTCATGCAGGAAAAACTATCAACCTTAGCTCTAACGCAAGATGAATTATTGCTGTAAATGATATCTTAATATTATCAACAGTCTCAGAAAACAATATATCTTTTCTGTTCTGAAAGAGAAATATACATAGTAAAGGTAACCTTTTCACAATCATTTATTTTGCTTGTAAAGATTTATACATTGTATGATTAAAAGCATGTCCCAACATTAAAAAGGTATCCAATATCCACGAAAAAATTGGAGGAGATCAGATAACACGCTATTGGAATTTCTTTTGCTGAATTACTTTCCTGTTTTCGTTTGTTTGAAAAATACCAAAACTAATGTGAATGACCAGAAATGTAGAAAAAAACCGAAAAAAATATATTTATCTAGAATAGTTATGACCATTCAAGATAGCTTCTCTAATCTTATAAGTTAGTCAAACCATTAAAGTCATGCATAAAGGATTGCTTAATAAGATTAAACCATTGATTATTTGCCACCATCAACTTCGAATAAACTAGCTTTTTTAAGTTGGTTCTTTTTAGAACTTATTTTAAGAGTTTTTTGATCTTATGCTCTTTTTTGGATGCATTAACCTTCAACTATTGTTTTTTGAAGATGTCAAAAAGTAGGGTAAAATGAATCTACAAAGACAATATGACTCCTTTATAATATCAATGCATCAATGAGGGTAAAATGAGATAAAAGTGATATTTATTGTTAGCAATTTCAAAAGAAAACTGGCTTTGAAATCTTAAAAGGAGATTCGCATTTTTAGTTCAAAAAAAATTGGAAGATGAACGTCAATGTTTTGATCATTCTTGTCATTTTTAAAGATTTTTGGTTAACTTATTTGGTTCCCAACGTTTTTGGAAGGAAAAAGTTTCAAGATAAGTGTATCACCAAACATGGGAAATACAATGATCTATTGTGAAAAAAGGTTTCACAATGACGTGGTTGTCATGAACCAGCCCACTCATAAGAGTGAGAACTTCAGCCTATAAGTGCCAAATCTGGCCTATTGTATTAAGAATCTTTTTTATAATTTATGATTCATGATATGTATACAGAAAAGATGGAGAGTGGTGAGTAAGTCTGTTGGAATGTCTAGATGCTGGGACTCTAAATCCAAATTGATTAACAGATCATGGTTCCAGATGCATGTGTATCTATTTTCCACAGAAATTAGACTACTGAGAAATACCCATTGAGAGCACAACTAATGAAGTTAATATGTAGCACGAGAAGAAAGTGGAAGACAACCAAATAAATGTGAGGAAAACAACTCGAATACAGCACAACAATGTGAAAATTTACCAGATCTAATACAAAGCAGAAAGCTTCACCATATATGATGATGGAGCCGCCACAGCTCTTGAAAAAAGCTGCTTCAAAGTGAACGTCATTTGAAATTTTTTGTCTCACAACATATTTGTTCACATGGAAGGCCACACAGATTAATTAACTACAGGAAATCAAATTAGTGGTTCAGTAGATAAGGAGAAAAAAACGAAGGTTTCCAACTAAACACATCACTCGGAGGTGCTGAAGCAACTCTGTAAATCTTGATGTGTTCTACAAGAGATATAAAAGAGAATAAAGGCAACAGCAAAGACAAGCGTGTTCTACACTTCTAATAAAATAAAAGGGAGAGGAGAACAGAAGTGAGACGAACCAGCCATTCCCACCAGTCGATGCATAAAAATCAGTGTCCGGTCTCTTTGTTTCTCTCCTCGAAGAAAATAAGGACGCATGAAGAGTGAGATCACAACTCACACTATTCGGAAACTACAGCTCAACATCGCCCAGGATTACCGGAGAGCGCCAGGGGAATGGCATATTCCTGCTACGTCACAAACTTGAAACACCAACGAAAAAGTTCATATCCAGGGAACTCCATCCACATTTTATTCTACTGCGGCTGGTGCGAGATCAGCTTCCCTTCATAACAATAGCTGCAATGAATCAACCAACGAGCTATTCGTTCGTGAAGAGGCCGAAAACGATCGCAATCGGATTACCCACAAACTTCACAAATCCAATCGTACACCTTCAACATCAATCTCCTTGAATCCAAAGTCGCCAACAGTTCTTGTTTTTTTTCTCGACAGAGAACAACACAGAAGAAATCTCGTCACGAAAACGATCGATTTCTCCTGTGCGTACGCGTACGCGTCGTCGTCTTCGATTCCTTTGCAGTGGCCGAACCGACGAAATCACTAGCTCCACTGCAACTAGTGCTTCTACTCTCGGACCGCATAGCAGCCAACACACTCCAAAATCCCCGGATCAATCTCCTTCCAAGCCACCTCCCGCTCTTCGAATTCCTTTCCATCCCCACTATTACCGTCTCCTGCTCTTCCTCCTCCTCCTCCTCCTCCTCCTCCTCCTTCTCTGCCTCCGCAAAAAACCTACAGCTCTCCGACCGAATCCGTACGGACTCCGTTTCTCCATTCACTTTATGCTTTCCCTCCTCCCTCAATCTCCCCCTCATATCCGACAGCTCCTGCTCCAACATTTGGATCCGGAGGTACGTCGCCTCCATGTTCTCCTTCAGATTCTGCGCCTGCCGGGTTGCCGCGTCCCGCTGGAGTATGTCCCCGAGAGTCACAGCTCCGATGTCGCTGGGAGTGGAGGTGACGTGTGTCTTGCAGACACGGTCGTAGAAGGAGACGCGGGTGTGGAATTGTTCCACCAGCATTGCCTGCACCACGAACCGTAGCGGCATCCTGGGGTTTCGTACCAAGTGCACGAGCTGTGTCCGCGACAGCTTCTTGCAGTCCACAACCGAACAGATCCGGTTCTTCTCCTCCTCCGTCAATCTCTTCCCCTCGAAGTTTTTCTGCTAAAAAATGTTCTTCTCAGAGAAATGCTCAAAAAATGAATCGTTCGATTTCTAGGGTTTTTCCCACAACTATTTCCATGAAATACTCCATCAGATTACCTCCAGGTAGTGGTCGACGATGTTGTAGACGAGATCGTGCTCGAGTCGGTCGTGTATCGCATCCGCTATCATCTGGAATTCCTCCGTTTTGGTTGTCAAGACATCATCTAACCAAACCGAATTCCCTAACTCGGTTCCTCCTCCACCAGCCACGATTAAGGCTTCAATGCACCTCGCAGCGAGGAACGCCGCCGACCGCGCCGCGTCGCTGAGGAGACCCAGGCAGGTTCTGAGGACGACCCCAGCGTGCTCCGCACTGGATGCGACAGTCTGGCAGAAGTACCACTCCGTCCTCTCCAGTAGACTGCCATCGCCCTCGAGTTTAGGGTTGTCGTCGTCGTCGTCGTCGTCCATATCCAGCCACTCGGCAGCGATTCGAAGTGCGGCGACATTGTAGGGCGTTATGGAGGCGTCGGCGCCGTAGCAGAAGCTGGCGACGGCGGCGAATATCTCCGGCGTTATGCCTGACGGCGGGGAGATGGTCACAATAGAGGGGGACGATTCCGCCACGTGGCGTCTCAGATAGCGGCTGTGCGACACTAGCGGCTCCTGAAGGGTGACAGATAAGATTAGTAAATACTCCCATACTTCCGACTTATTACGGAAATAGCATTGAATATATTTATTCGAGAAGAAAAATCATACTGGCAGCAATGGGACCCAATGATGTGACAGTTACCTACGCACCCTTAGGCAATTTAAATCAAATTTTTTTTATTAATTACAATACTCTATATATACATTTCCTTTTGATATTTTTGAATATTCCGAGTTAAAAAGACATGAATTTTTCATAGTGCAGGAACCTGTTGGTTCACGAACACTTCAAATTTTCCAAAGAAAAGTTAAATTGTTCGACCAGTGGTAAAGGACGTAACTTTTGGAGTGTTGTTATGAAAAGGTAGATGGGAAGATGTTCTTCTTCTTTTTTTGACAAAAAAGTGAATTCTTGTTCTTGAGCTGGACCGCACAATTACCTCATGAAGGTGGAAGATGTGGTCGTAGACGCGGACCGACACCTCTGCCTTGGATCCTGTCGTTCGTGACCTGGAAGTGACCAGAAGAGAAAGCTTGATTTCGAAATCTAGAACCCAAAAGAGAAGCAAACTGCAAAAGAGATTGATTGATTCCACACCTCCTTTTGAGAGGAAACAAAAGGGAGGGGAAGGGGAAGGGGAAGGGGAAGAGGAAGAATTTAAGGAAAGAAGAAAGGGCAAGGTACCACCAACCATTCTTCCACTGTTCTCTGTAAAGAAGCCATCAGTGAGGAGGAGGAGGAGGAGGAGGAAGAGGAATGGGTGCAAGAGGTAGGAGACGGCGGCGTAGGGGAGGGGCCTGAAGAAGAGCACTTGGAGCCTTCGTCTTCCGCTTGTTCCTCTTCGTAAATGGTGTCCGTCACTCCAAGACCATTCCAACCTCTCATCTTTCTCTTCCTCCACCTTCTACTTACCACTTGGGCTCCTCCTTGGAAGACCGATCGACCTCCTACCTAATTCTCTCCCTCTCTGCTATTGCCGGTGGGGTTGGGAGGAAGAGGAAGAGGAGAAGGGGATTTGAATAGGAGGTAGCGCATTCAATGCAAGCATGTGAGTCGCCATAAATGCCTATCATCCCACCTCCTCTTCCATGTCACCACTGTTTCTCGCTCTCGAGAATTTGCGTTTCCATCGGATCATGCACTCTCGTGACTCGCAAATCTCCTCCCACACGTCATTATTTTTTTTTAACTTAATATTTAAAATAAAATTTAAAAATGGATATCTATGAATGCATTTCATGTAACAGTGTTTTGTATTTATTATTGTACGACGTTCGAGTTGGAATTCTTGTTAAGCACAAGATTCTAATGTCTAACAGGTGTTTGTATATCAAACACCTGAAAAAAAAATTTGATATTTTTTAGGTGCTTTTTATCTCAAAAGGATTTTGATATTTTTCTTTAGTATATAAAAAAAAAATTATTTTTTGATTTTTTATCTTCAAAATTAATAAAAATATAAATATAAATTATCACAGAATATATTAATAACATATAATTTTCATATAAAAATTATTTATGTTCTTAATAAATGAGAATTAATATCATAAGATATATGTTGAATAATAAAAATATGTGAAATATATTTTATATTGTAATTATTATCATAAATGACTCTATCTTATATTATCTATGATAAATTTTATTATTCTCTATTACATAGATAAATACAAAAAATAAATCAACCAATACAACAATACAGTCAACAGCTTCACGGTAATTTAAAACACTCACCAAATATAACAACTAGTTGAGTACATGCATGTTTTTCCTTTTTATGAGAAAAAAGAAAAGGCAACACTGATGAAGTGTTCAGTTATGTGTTTACTAGAAAATTAAACGATCTTCTTCATGCTAATCATAGAGATTTACCCGTAAAGTTACGTTAAATTCTCCGTTGCATGATTCTCCAGAGTTACTCTCGTGGAAAATTAGTTGAATTTTGTTATACAAATAAATTTGAAAACTACAGTGCATCTTACAGTTAAGATTTTAATTTGATTTTACATTCAAGATAAATCGTTTATAAAAGAAAATATTGTTAAAAAAGGAGTATTACTTGGTTTCATTGTAAGATTTGTTTAAGAAGCACAAATCACTTATTTATTGATTGTAAAATAACAAGTAAAATCTGATCATTTTTAATTGATGGATGGAAGACATAATTTGTTAAATAAAAATTTTATTATCTCTGCTTTTCTTCCAAACTTTTAATATGACTTTTCTTGTAATAAAAATGTTTGGTATTTTTTCTCAAGTCATTTATTTAGATCTGTTGGATTTAAAAAATAACAAAGTCTTTAATTACTCGTCAAAAAATATCAACTCGATGTTTAAAATATGGTTAACTCTGCGTATTGTTGACTAGAAAGCTCCTTAATTACTCCTTTTAGGACACTGACAGGGATATTAATAACTCGAATTCAGCAAATCACCACTTATTCAAGAAGATGAGGAGACGAACTTAAAGGAGAATAAAATAAATTATTTTCCCATTTTCTACTTTAATTAGAGTTGTTGTTCAGGGAAGAAGTACTTAATTGCATAAGGGTGAGATTAATTTAATTATGCGTTTAACGTCACGCACGTGGGTTTGGATGACGTAAAAATTCCATGATTTCAAAAGATTTTTTCTTTTCAAAATCATTTCTAAAAACTAGGATTTTAGAAAAATAAACAAATTGGAGATGCGGGGTATCGATCCCCGTACCTCTCGCATGCTAAGCGAGCGCTCTACCATCTGAGCTACATCCCCGACTTGAAATGTAATGAATTATAGTTTCTGATTACAAATTATTATAATATTTTCTTACTGCATTCAAACAATAGTTTTTATTTAGATGTAAAATAAATTATTTAGTTAGAAATTTTTTAGTACATTTTCATGATATCACTTAAGGTATGCTCGATTGTTCTTTATTAGGAGACAGTAATTAAGTTTTTACGATTATGTGTCTTTGAATTTGATTATAAGAAATTAATCTTTTTAAGGCATCACTTGATAACTAAAGTTTTAATTGTAAATTGATTATTTGATTTAATTCATGACTTTTTTTATTTTTATCATCAAACATGCATCATAATCTTATTAAGCAATATAATTTAATTATATTATATGCAAGGTTGTGACAAACTAAATAGAACCTTATTTGTTTGAAGGTTGAATCCATCAAGTTGTTTAATGAATTTCACATTTGTCAACGTTTTTGAATTGCTGCTTGTGCAGTCATGGTTTTAGAAAAGGACTTGCTCACGTCAATGACTTCAGGTCAATGGTTCTTGATTAACGGGAAGAATTGTGATAATTTCCATGAGTAGTTTAACATTGAAGAAATTCAATTACTTAACTTTGGAACTAATTGTTCATTGAATCTTAAAAATCTACAGTCAACATGTCACCTAAAAGTGCTTGCACCCAAAAAATTTAGAAAAGAAAAAAAAAAAATGCGATCAAAGAGAAATTAAAAGAAAACAAGTTTGTTGAACCTTAATTTTATTTGACTTAGTACTCACAAGAAAAATTCGTTCTCCCACCTTAGCTACAATGACACGTTCTGAATATAAAAAGTATAAATTTAGGATATATTTTACATGATAACGAGAGACCACGATATTTTAATATTTTTACTTAATGCTGGGGAGTGATCGGGCCACGACCCCAGTCCATCACCCTCAGATATTGGGCTAGCCCATTCAGCCCATGTCCCGGACGTCACCGATCGAACGCATCGTCACCATCTCACCTGTCTATCATCCTTCCATTCCAAACATCTTATCTATGCCTTTTTTATAAAAAAATGGGTCACCGATGGAACAATACCGTACTCATTAGAACTTTAACAATTCGCTTAATTTAAATCATACTTCTTGTCTTGCCTGTCCGACTTCCACGTCGAGATGTATTTGGCACCCTCTTTTTAATTTTTTTTTATGTATTTAGCAACCTACCCTACCTTTGTCATGTCCAAACTACTTTCCCTGTATTTTCAAATCCTAAGTTCGGTCTACCTTTGGGGTGCATGGTTTTGTCTGTTTCGAATCAAATCAAAACCCCTTCGTCTTAAAAAAAAAAAAAAAACCAAATTATTAAAAAAATTGATCGATCATTCATTCTAACATATACATATAAATGCAATCTTCTTATAAATCACGATATATCAAAGATGATATCCTGTATCATAAGTAGTAAAACACGCTATTAAATGTTTTTTTTGCTCTTCTTATAAATTAGACAAGCAATCATGTTTAAAACCATTTATCAGGGCAAAATGCTTAACTTAAATAACCTAACGTGGAAAAGTATTTCCAGAATAAAAAGTCCCTTGCTCACAGAAGAATGTGGAAAATAAGTTGAGAATATTACTAAGTTCCAACTTATTTCAAAAAAGAAAAAATTTATTGAACAAGCAAATTGAGAATATCTTACAGAATAAGCAGTAAAATAATCTGTTAAATGATTATATACTTTTTTTATAAGTTACATAAATAATTGTGTTAAAAATCACTAATTACGATAAGCACTTAACTTAAATGGTCTATTGCAAAAGAAAAAAAAAACGTACTTCCAAACATTAAACGAACAAAAAAACCCAAAACAAACACATCGAAAAAGAGAAAATCAAAAACCAGGAACCAAATTCTCAAATTTGTCCACAAATTCCCCGTTCCACGTGAACTCAACGGACGTTGGGAGGAAGAAAATTAGCATAAGAAAATGGAAGATTAGCTGAAGTAAACGATCGCCTTTCATCCCCTAAACCGCACCACGCCATCGCATCACCTGGGAAGCGCCCGGCGGAGCACCGGAACGAGCAGTGCCGGCGCACTGAGGTGCGGCAGGTGCCCCTCCGTGTTGAGTATCTCCACCGTGCTCTTGCCCGCGATGTGGGCCTTGAGATACGCCGCGACGGAAATCGGTACAGACACGTCCTTGGCGGCCTGGACGATGCAGCAGGGGACCTTGACGAGGCCCAAGACTCCCCTGAGGTCGCTGTTGAAGACGATCCTGGAGACGAACAGGGTTATGTCCGGCCTCATGTTAAAAAGAGTCCTGCTGAATTCCCTCACCGCGGCAGGCACATCCGCGCCTACAGCCAGCGGAGCGAACCCACGGACCCACGCTTCGTAGTTGGCTTCCATTGCGGCGAAGACCTTCTCGATTTCGCCCTTCTCGAACCCTCCGTGGTAATCCCCGTCATCCAAAAACCTGTAAGAAGTAGTTCTACTTAGAAATCGTTGACTTATTCACGATTTTCTTCTTGGGAGGAGGGGAGGCGGGGCGTTAGTTTACCTGGGAGAGGCGCCGAGGAGGACGAGTTTGAGGAAGAGGGAAGGGCGGCGGATGGCGGCGAGGATGCCGATCATGGCGGAGACGGAGTGGCCCACGAAGTAGCACTGGTTTACGCCGAGCGAATCGAGGATGGAGAACAGGTCGTCGACGTAGGGGTCGAGGGTGGTGTAGCGGCGGATGTCGAAGTGATCCGGGTTGACGCTGCCGGCGCACACGAGGTCGTAGAGGACGACGCGGTAGTCCCTGGTGAAGTAAGGAAGAATCCGATTCCACGCCGACTGATCGGTGCCGAAGCCATGGGAGAACACCACCACTTTCTTGCCGTCGCCAACCATTCTCACGTTCAGTATCTCCAGCAGCGGATTCCCCATCGTCGCCGCGCTTCACCTTCGGCTGCAATCAGACCTCTGGGAATTATCTGATCACAGCCCAGTCCCCACCATTCCTCGCGAAGAAACGAGCGGAAGCTTTAGGTTTTCGTGAGGGGACCGGAGGAAGCCGGGGAACGCTATTTATATCATTTTTTCCCCCCCTTTTTTTGTGAATTATTTTTATCCAGAGAACGATGCTTGCTTATCTGCAAGAATAGTTCGCCGCGGCCACCGACTCACTTGCCTTCCCGAGGTCTTGATGCATCCGACGGCCGAGATGGTGCGATCGGATTTGCGGATCTTGGACGCCACCCGAACTATATTCTTCTCCTCCGGCGGGCCCACGTGTAGATGGGCTGGAACTCGGTTGTCCATAATCTCGATGTTCGAAGTTAAAAAAGAAATAAAGCGTCCCAACTTATTTAGCTCCGGAGTTGCAGATAATTACGGGGAATGCGTGGTAGAAATTTCGTTTCCATGGATCATATTCTTCTCCCACTATTTTTTGTCTTTTTTTTTTTAACAGGTTAATTTTTATCTAATAAACTGAAAATATTCATTTAAAATTATTATTGATTTCTAAATATAATATTATATTTGATTATTTACTAGGATTATTCTTGGTCACAATGACTGTTTGAATCTCACCGCATGTGTGGTGAAGTAATTAATTACTTTATTTTCCATCAATCGCTTCACACCTCTCCGTATATAATATAATAAAAGAAAATCTATACCATTAAAGTATACCTTACGACTATACATTTTTTCACCGACCGTTCGTGGCTTCATCATGAAAGGTCAATATTCAATATTATCGACGCCCATTCGCATTTGTCTGACATTATTTTTTCCCCACTTGTTAATTTATAGGCCATTTGTTGGATTGAAGATTTATCCGACCTGGACGGAGAATCCAAGCCAGGAGAGAATTAATATGTGTAGCCTCCAACCACATGGAGACAATTCCAGGTAACTTTTTTATAATGACAAGGAATAAACATTTTTTGTGTTAAATTTTTTGCTAAATTTCACATCCAATGGGTTATCGGTCACTTGTAACAAGACAATAATAAGTGACTCTTCCACCATCTGTGTTCGAAATCTGTGAAACAATTAAGATTCAACAAAATGTTTATTTTGGGGAAAAAACAACAACAACAACAGCATCCGCTGAATTAATTAACTATTTTTTTTAGTTTTCGAAAATAGCATCTTCTACTTGGATTCCCTGCTCAGTGAATAAAATATTTTGGCTTCTCTAAGTTTTTCATCTTGCTTTTTTTTTGTTAACGATAGCTTTTACATCTTATTATAATCCAAATATTCCTGATAAAAGCTATGGGATTGTTACTTCTAATCAATTAAACTATTACAGACGACTTCTTTCTTGAAATCTACACGAGTAGAGAATTGATTCCATTAGAAAAATGCACACTATCTCTTCTGTCTCGACAAAATGGAAAAATAACAACTACGTTATTCCGTCTCTTGTGATTTAAAGCCAATTAGAAAAACCAAAGGAGTTTTTTTATAGAATGTCTAATGTATCCACTTAATTTCTCAAAAAAAAAAAAAATTCCATATGATGTGGTCAAAATAAAGTTGATTCGAAAGAAAAGTCTTGCGTCGATGGCGATATACGTGGTTAAATTTAGACCTCATGCTACGATGGTTTTACCTTTTCACTGTCGAATCATTTTGAAACAAAATTTTAACATAATATTAAAATAAGTTTACGCTCAGTTATCTATGGTTGTAAAAAGGAAACAATATTACAAAAAAGGTGTTGGAAAGAAAAGTCCTGCACATATCAATGATAATATGATTGAAATTAGGCTCCACATATATCTACAATGAAGAAGATGGTAAGTAAGAATTAGGTCCATCACCAATACATGCATTATTGGGTCACCACCACCACCAACCATTAAAGGAGCTTTAAAAAGAAAGAAAAAAAGAACGGAAGAAAACCATCCCCAACGGGTAAAGTACGTTTGTACCGTTGGTTCCCACCAGAGTACATGTCCCTTGTGGAGAGATCATCACCAACTTCTCCACGTACACTCCCGTCGTTAGTTCTCTCCCCTGCGATCGATCTTAATTAGAGATTGAAAACAACGGCAGCCAATGCATCCTCCATTTCGTTTATTCTCTTCCTCGTCATGGACATGGGTGTGACGTAGTGCCAGCCGGCCGGCGTCTTCGACGGTTCCCGTCAACTTCGTCGAAGGCGGGTAGACCTTCGGCAAAGCGAACCTGCATGACGTTTGGATCTTGTCCAGTGCACACCATGTTCTTCCCGAAACGCACGTAAATGGAGAGACTCGTGTGCGCGTGCGAATGTGTGTGTGTGTGTGTGTGTATACATGAGTGAGTGGTTTGACGAGTCATGGATCTTATCCACCCACACCCACGCTGCTGCATGCGCTTGCGAGAGAAAGAAAAGAGATTGCATGAGATGCTTCGATCGACGTTGGAATTAATCGAAGAACAAGTGCATGCATGAATGCCTTCGGAGGCCCCGCAGTTAACCATTTTGTTCTGCTTCTTTATTTGATTTAATAAGCCTCGACTTATTGGAGTCCAGGTCGTTATCTCTGCTTAATCCACCGCAAGCTCTTTTCTATCTAAAAAAGCCAGCAATTTTTATAATCTTCGTTGGAATTCATAACAACTGTCGTTATAATAAAAAAATGGACCATTCCGTCACGCTTTCAAATGGATCACGACAATCAATCATTGTAAGAAGCAGAAAAACTCCTCTTTATTTTTACAATACAACATCTATTAAAATGTTGAATTTAACAACAAGCAATCAAAACAGAAATAAAACTCGCCAAGGATTAATTAGATATAATAAAACTCAAGCTTAAATAGTGGAAAACCAATGAATCACTTTTCAAACAAATCTAATTCATCCAAAAATTTGCAAAACACATGATTTCACAATTTAAAATTTACATGGCACCATTGCTACTATTACCACCCTAATTTATACATCGTACAATTCTAACAAAAGTTACATTCATTAATTCTCGTCAAGAGTCCAACAACCTATCAAAGCGAACTAACATGTCCTCTCTGACTCATGCTTCACCTGTTGATCAACTAGATAACTTTAAAAAATAATCACAGAGATAAGCTAACACTTAATAAGCAATCCATATTCTAAATAAAATAATAATAATAATAATAAGATAAGATAAGTGATTGCACGTAGAAGGTCATATGTCATAATATGCATATGAGACGAAACATAATCAATAGTTCATCATTCACATAAAATAGACAAAAAAAACTAGACCAACAAACACATCATTTATTTAATTAGTTACGACTACATCTTTCTCCTACAATAAGGTCAAGTAGTCACATACTATTTTGTAACCAAACTTTGGATATCTTGCATTACTTTAAGATGGGGTTAAACGTATTTTATCTCAAATTGTGTATGCAATATCATAATACCATATCCTCGTGGTTGTGTTTCATAATTAATACTATTGATTCATTAGTTAATTTTTTATAACTATAAATGATAAGTTGGTCATTAGTCAAAGCAAATACACATCAACATGACATAATGCATAAATCAACTATACTACGCATTAACAACTATATCATGCACATAATCATAATGATCTGCAATAATCAACACCACTATGTGATAATCATCAATATTATTATGTTATGCTCACCAATAAATATGTATTAATAGTCAAAACAATGGGTTAATGCATTCGTGCAAGTCTTAATTGCATATCCTAATAGAATATGAGTTGATTATGCTTCCCTTACTAATAATCACAATAATATACACTAACCCCTGTGATCAATGCATGGTTTTCTATGTTAAGTAATATTCAACACTAATACGATGATAATTAATATTAATATGTAATAATCAAATATATTATGCAATAATCCTTGAAAATTATCTATTTAAAACTAAATAGCAGAAATACTTACTAAAGTCAAAGATCATGCAAACCATTAATCTAATGTGTTGGTCTACATAAACCTAATTTAACCAAATATGGTTAACTCCCCTAAGGCATAATTCACCTCCCTAAATTTCTAATCAACACAATGAAGTATGAATAAATGATGTATTTTCCTAAGTATAGACCAAATAATAATGACATGCAATAATAATCAATAACTATATGTACGATAGTAGTAACAACAAATTATTTAGGTCAACAACCAAGGTTTCTCAACTGCAAGTATGTCATACATGCACAAATATTACATTTTATTTAACTATTAAAAAGGAAGAATTCGAGGATGAAAATCCCCAAAACCCCCCTTCTTCTTCCCCCTAAATTTGTTTTTTTTTTCTCTTCAGATTTTGCTCGACGATCCAGCGGCCGGGGGAGGACGTGCGTCACACCTCGCGATGGTCGGAGATCGTTAAGCTCGTCGAAATCGCACCTGCCTATAATGTCGAACTGCTACAGCCACACACGTCCACGAGGACAGCACACCCACGCACTCGCCACACGAGCGTCTTGCTGAAGTCGTGCAACCCTACGCGCTTGCCGTCGGAGCCGTACGCCCACACGCTCGCTATCGGAGTGCTGAAGTTGACGAACCTCGAGCTCCCGTCGTCGTCGTCGTCGTCGTCGCTAGGGCTTCGAATGCGAGGCTGCGCGAGGAGGACAAGAGGAAGGCTGGAAGGAGAAACATATCGCATTATTTTTCCAAAAAGACCAAAATACCCTCTATTATAGACAAAGTTACATCGGGCCCTTACATTGTTTTCTTTTTTTTCTCTGAATAGGTTTTGTTATGAAAATTTCCACATTAGATAAAATTAAAAGAATAGGACATTGGCTTATATATGATGATGTAATTAGAGTTTCGTGTGGTACTAATTAGAATAGATTCACCATGCAACATTAACAAAAGGTTAAGTTTTAATGTTTAGAATACTATTTGCAAATGTTTAGTCATAATTATAAGATTCAACTAAGATTGCAAATCCCAGTAGCACAGGTCCAACAAGGTTAACTGTTCCATACTCAAGGTTATTTAGTCGTTCAATTTTCATAAGACCTAACTTATAATTTTCCTCATTGAATATTACTTGGTCTCCCAATCATCAAAAAGGAGACTCAACCATAATCTCAATGTCATATATAAGCCTGTGACTAGCTCTTTATTGATTATCATCTCATTTATAATTATATGCATAGTATTAAGGATTCACCCATGTAGCTAGATTCTCTAATCGTACTATAATTATCTAATTATGCAAATATTATAACCATATGTCGTACTCAAATAAATATTCCGTGACATCAGACAACACATTTTATGTAATTGAAATAACTTCATCAACGTCAATAAATAGAATTTATGCATCAATCAACGATAAAAATATATTGATTAATAAAAATACAAATTTTGAAATTAATAAATTAAAGATATTTACAAAAATTTCCCTCCAAAATCTCTTCCTTTTCTTTCCTGCTTTCTCCCTCCCACGTCTTCCCTCTTCTCCTCTCTCTCTCTCTCTCTCTCTCTCTCTCTCTCTCTCTCTCTCTCTCTCTCTCTCTCTCTCTCTCTCTCTTTCTCTTTTTTTTTTTTTAAAAAAAATCATCACATGTTTCGTTACTGAGGTTTGAATATCATCGATCCATAAGTAACTTATATACTATAGATATATACTTCGCTCGTATTTTTTAGAACTTGAAATTGATACTCCAAACTATAAAACATTGGTCACACATGTCAAATATTTGTTTTTGAGATGCCGTTTGATATATTTGATGCGTGGCAAACAACATTATATGACGAATTTCAGTAAAATTCGAATATGTACAATAAATTTAAATCGTAAATGTCGTAATATTGTAATCAATTTTGATTAGATTATGTGACTGTGATCTGGATTATACATTTTTGTTCTTATAGTCAAACATTTATAATTTCAATCAAATATTATGATCAATGGTACGTCTACAACATCACAAAATTAAAGGTACAACCTCAACTATTAGGACGTACGGCCCATACGTGTATTATGAACCAAAATCAATTTATATATCTTTTAGCTTATTTTGTCTGTTGATAAAAATGATCCCTATGGTCTTTAAGAAAAAGGTCTCCACAAAAAAAATTACAATGGTTAATATTAGGACATAATCTATTCTCTCTTTATTTTGGCTTCATATTTCTTGAAAAAGACATTCTCTCTTTATTCCTGAAACAATCCATTCTCTTTCATAATCCTGCAAGTCTTATTTCTGACATTGATTTCATGCAAATTCTACGATCTGTTTGGGAAAGAGAATTATTTCGGTAACAAATTCTGATGAAAATTTGAAATAGAATTTAATTTGCGAACAAACCTTAAGGTGGGCCAGCAGATGCCACGTCAACTAAGAATGGGACGCCACGTGTAACTCGCCATTTTTCTTTTTTTTGGTAAATGCAACTCATCCCTGCAGGCAAAAAAAATCCGCAGGAAAAAGATTGGACCAGGCTTGGACTCCATTTTCGATTCGGTTAGCGGCCGCCACTACCTTCTCTCCGCCGTCGTCGCCAGCACCGCTGCTCTTCTCCGGCCGCCACCTTTCGCTCACCACAACTCTTCCTCTCATCTTCACCTTTGCCATTTGCTTCCATTCCTATCTCCCGCACTTCGCTGTACAATCTCCGTGCGGCCATGCTCGCGGGCAAGGGGGAGATGCCCTCCTCGCTCACATCCACCGAGCTCAACTACCTTGTTTTCCGTTACCTCCAGGAATCAGGTCATCATAAGTTCTTTCATTGTTTTTATTTATTTATAATAATCTTCCAGTTTGCCCTAAGGGCGAAAGGCAGTAGTTTTTGGAGCTTAGGCATGTGGTGGGAACTGGAGAGTATTTTCTGTTTAGGGATTTCGTACTGATTCCTTAGATTTTTGGTGTCTCTGTTGACCAAAAGCTGGATTTTTTGGGATTCGTTAAGACAAGTAGATTGTTTACGTTAGTGAGTTTGACCTTGACGTTATCAAGAGACGGAGGATCCAAATCTGCTACGTTCCTGCCAGTGGAATGTGTCATTCTGGCCAATGAACAACTCTGATCAGGATCCTCCAGGCGGAGTGGGGTGGAATCAAGGAAAGAACAGAGGAATAAGATAGACAATCATGATGAAGGGACTAGGACTTGAAACCCAAAGAAGAACCATGTCAAATCCCCGGTGTCCACTTCAATACTAGTATAGAGTGTATATATAAGTTAGGATGACCCCATCGATCTAACAATCTAACAGAAATTTCATTTGACCCCTAAGAATTCTTTCCCCTTAAAATTGACCTTGTACTCAAGGTCAACCATTACCTCAATCTACTAGGATACAACTTTTATTTAAACAATGAAGAACATCTAAACCAACTAAGAACCTAAACAATTCTACCTTTGCCAACATTCTTAAGTATAAAAAGGCCTAAAATTAAAGGAAGCAATATCCACAGATCCGTATGCTTGAGAACACCCTCCTGCTTGACATGATGTTGAGCAACTTTCATGGATGAAGCACTTGTATGGCAAGCTAGAAGGTACTATGCTCCAAGATTTGATGTCATGATGATGGCTGTATTGGAAAAATCCACTGTTCTTACCTGTCCTTCACTTAGTCCACACTCATCAAGCACTTGATATTGCCCAACCACTCTCATTCATGCTGGATGGTTAGAATATCTGCAAGATTTCCATTCTCATTCTGTCTAAGTTTTGTCCAACGAAGAGCAAGGATTGTCTCGGTATCCAACCATTGCACGAGGAACTTTAGGTTGGAAACATTTTGACCACCACAAATTTTGGCACTGCCATTGTTTTAATTGTTGTAGGAGGAAGAATTGTAGCATGTGTCCCTTTGATCTCATTGTCTTTCCCAAGCCTAGGTTTGGGAATGTAGCTAGATCTCTCAGTGTAGTGATTGTGAGTAGAGGAGTTTGTGTGTAGAGATGGACTTGATATTATAGAAGCCATTGGAGGAAGAGGTGGCAACACTAACTTGACCAAACAACCTAACAAATAAAAACTATTTGTGCCATAATCTTACCATGTGGGGTCAACTAGATTAATTTTTTTCTTCCACAAAATTAGTCAAATTTTTTGTTATATTACATAAATTTAAATATTTTCTTACAATTACTAAATTAATTTTAGGCTTTCCGCTTCTCTTTTAGTTTTGTTCATTATTTAATTCACTTCTTTTAATTGCTACATTTTTTGGTTTCCTAAAGATATGATCAAATCACCTAAGTTAATTTTCTCTTATCTTCAATTGGTGCAATTCTTACTCTATTCTTAATAATTTTTTTTTAAACTTATCCCTTATAGTATTATCATTATCTAAGTAATTACATCTTTGCAATACTAACTTTTTGCACCAAACAGTCTACTAACGTAACAGAATTTTCAATTGACTCCCGGCAAAATCCCATTTGACCATTAGATGTTGGCATCCGGTGAACTAATGCTTCCATGGGATTTGTTGATGTTCTCTTTATTTTTTTATTGCTAAACCTAGTAAATCATATCAGTGTCTCTCTTCTAAATAACTATCTTGAGTTCCAAGTCATTCACTGTGAGACATAATTTCTGAAAATTGTATAACTATCTGGAATTTTTGATGAACTGGTAATAATTATCTGGAATTCCAAGTAGGACATGCAGGGCTACTTTTGAGAATTGGGTCCCAAACAAGAGTACTCTTTGTTGTCTTTTTTAGTTTTTACTCTCCTTAGTCAATTAAGTTCTCGTGTCACAGAGTTCTCTATTTCTTTTTCAGGTTTAACACATTCAGCATTTGCGTTAGGTTATGAAGCAGGTATTGATAAATGTCCTATTGATGGACATATGATTCCTCCAGGTGCTCTTGTGAAGATTGTACAAAAAGGGCTCCAATATGTTGAATTAGAAGCAAATGTAAGACTTTTAGTTGCTGCCTTATTATTTTTAATATATTTCTTCTTTATGCCTTTAATTCTTTGTATGGAGCACCCAAATCTAAGCATTTATTTTATAATTTGCTTTTGCCTCACCTTTCTTATACTTGATAGAACGACATTGAGGAGGATGATGATTTTACTTTTGTTGAGCCTTTGGAGCTGATAACCATGGATGTCCATGAATTGCATAGAGTCATAAAAGAGAAGAAAGAAAATCTTCTAAACAAGCAAGATAAAGAAAAGGACAAAATGCCAGCTAACGAAAAAGAAACAACACATGGACATGAATGGGATGTTGAAATGAATGAGAATGTGAAGGAACAAAAGAATGGCATGGATAAGCAAGACAATGATAAAAAACAAGACATGGAAAGGGAAAGAGAAAAGAAATGGGAAGAGCATAAAGAAATGGAATCAAATAAGGATCCCGAAGATAAAATGAAGATCGTACTTGAGGGTGATAGAGATCATGGAGGTAATTTGCTAAAAACAGTATCATATAAATTCCTCTTTATTGATTTATTTGTTTTCCTTTATTTGATTCCATGTATTGACATTATTTCTTACAATCTTCTTATGAGGCATTGCTTTATAGACATTTCTTGCCTGTTCATATGCTTTAAGTTTTTGCTCTCTGTTGTTTGACAAGAAGCTAGCAAGAAAGAAAATTTTTTCATGGCTTGTGTAACATGTAGGTAATTTTTTCCTATTAAGGATGGTAAATGGTATTCGTGATGATGGTATTGACAACAGATAACCTTGATATGGAGAACATAACTCATCAATGATCACCATGTTTTAATGGTAATTTTTTTCTGCTCAAAAAAATGGTCACCATGTTTTTCAAACATCTTCCATGCAAGAAATAGTTTCATTCAAATATAATTCTAAATATCATCAAGATTATTTTCATTTTCATAGATGATTTTTGCCCATAAAGCTCTTTTTTCTTTTTAGGAATTGCAATTCCAAATGAACTGGATTGTGAATTTTAAACACAGTTGCTGCTAAAAAAACATAAGGGTTGAAATTTTTTGTGTTTGGTTTTATTCTTGGAATTTGAAATTCTAGTCTTTTGCTGAATGAATTTGAATTTTCAGATTTGTATTTGTTCACCATATGCTTTTATGGTGGAAAAGAGGTAATATAGTTGGTCTTGTGTTTTACGAAGGAAAACATTGTTTCAAAAAGCAGAACTAAGCAGTGTTTGAATGTTGTTTAAATGGATTTATGGCAAAACTATTTCATTTTGTAAAAAATGGTTAAAAACACTTTGATAAAAGGTGCATTTTTATTGAAAAATAGGTATAAATAGAATTTTTAATAAAAAAAAACATTAAAAGGTGAAAAAGGTAAAATATGGTTATATGGCTGAGATGGTTAAACAGTATGTGACCTAGTTTGTCCAAATTCAAAATTGAGTGATTGAAAAGAAAGAGATTCCGAAGACACAGACTTGTTGATTGCAAAAGAGGATAAATGTGAAAATGAATCAATGATGGAAACATATGCAAATGATGATAAGGTTTTTGGTGGATCTGGATTTGTGTGGGTTGGAGAGGTTTCTGGAGTCCTAGAGGCATCAAGACCTAGATGTAGCAATCGTCTAAAGCCTTAACTGCTAAAGCACCAAACTTGCGTCATTTTGATGAAAAGCCTTTTCCTTCATATGAGGACACAATGGAGGAAGAAAATGCTTATGAGGAGTTAGATGAAGACTGTGATTGATGTTTGATCTAGTTGTCTTTAGATTTTATTTGCTTGATGATTTTGGACTTGTTAGTTTGGTATTTATCCTTGATGGTTGTGGAATTCTTTGTTTATTTTGTGTCATTTTTGGTTGTGAACTTGCTAGTTTAATATTTACCGCGATGACGTTGGATGTCTTACTTTATGATATTCATGGTAGTGATTTTATGATTGTTACGAATGTTGACTACTTGGTAGTTGGTGTTGTTAAAGAAATTACTTATGACTTCAATAATAATTGTGCATGGTTATATTAATCGAGTATTTTTTTGATTGTATTGCATGCTATTTAATTACAATTTACTAAATTATCACATATTAATTTTGTAATTATATTTATTTTTATTAATTTTATATTATTAACCTTTATTATTTAAAAAAAAGCCTGTTTAAATGCTCAGTTTTTTCTTTATCCATATAATGTCCATTTTCTTTTTTTCAAAACATTGAGGGAAACTATTTATTGACAATCCTTTAACTTTTTGTTCAAATGATGGTGTTTGACGTCAAAAAAGAAACCAAATACTTGGCTGGAAGGTTCTTTTCAAAAAAAATTGAGTGGGAGGAATTTCTTCTAGACTCTTATAACTCCTTAAATTCCTTTAGAGAATTTCCCCTAAAGGTAATAACATGGTACTTGTTGTGTTTCCTATTTTCATAATATCATGCCCTACTTCTTGTTCTTTTTAGTTTTCAAAATTTTTCTTTTGAAAATTGGTAAGGATATGTAGTATATCCAAGTTTTAATATAAATTTTCTTTTTTATGCTAGTATTATCTTTTCAATGTCTGAGTCGTCTATTCCTTCCCAAGAAATTGCTTGAGTTGATTGATCACAACTTGCATGGTGGGTTAATTTTATAGGTCCTGAACCAATGGAGATAGTGAGTTGCAGTCCATTTTCAGATTGTGAAGTTCCTAGTTCACATGTGACTGTTTTAAAAGGTCATACGTCAGAGGTGAGGATTTTGATCACTTACCAGATTTTGAGTATATCTTGAGTCTAACTTTGAGGCTTTTCTCCTTAAATTTCCACTTCATCCTCAGGTTTTTGCTTGTGCATGGAGTCCAACAACTTCTTTATTAGCATCTGGGTAGGTACATTCTTGGCATATGAACCTCTAGCATTCTTCAGAGAACAATTGAGCTTTTTTGGTGTTTGCTTTTCTGGAATCATTTGCTCAATAAATTCTGATAGAAGATATCAGTGAGCTAAGCTTCTGCCTAATATGCTGGGTCATTAGGTGTTGTAGGCTTGAAGGAAAAGAAAGTTACCTTCAAACTAAAATGGTTCTCACTTCCCTTTTTATTGACTCATAGTATATGCCATTCTTATAGACGGGTTTCCTTGTTGCCACATTGTGGCATAAGCATGAAAACATTTTGTTCCCTAATTAAAAATATTATTAAATCTGGAAGGGAAAATGATATAAAGTGCTTTTCAGAGGCTGTTGGAGCCCCCAGAAAATTGTAAAGGTGTTTTTTATTGAAACAAGAGAGAAGGAAAATCAAAAAAAGATGGATGCAATAGAAATAAGCAAGAAACTAGGAAAATGCAACTAGTCATATAACCACTAACATGTCTAAAGCAGCTATGGGTTCGCCAATAAGATAAAAGAGCAATGCAATTTGGACCCTTTCATTACCCTACTGAACAACAACCTTTTCCATCACACTACTAAACATCAACGTTATTCCATTTGCATTAGCTTTTTTATCTGTTTTTGCAATTTAATTTTTTAGTTATTTTGTTTCATCATCTTGAAAGCTTATTTAGATCATGTTAAACAACTAGTTTGACATGGACACCAAGGACTCATTTTTGACAATTTGAGTGATCCGGCTATGTGCTTACCACTTAGAAGCACTTGTGGATGACTAATATGGTATTTCAGCTGTATCATGTTGAATTTTTGCCATGTGCCAACAAACCAAGGTTATTAAGGTGGGAACCTGGGTGCCACTTAGGCACTAAGGCGTGTTAGGGCCATGCCTTAGTTAAATGGATCCTTTGTCAGATTTGTTATATTACATATATGCTTTTTAAGGTTTTTTTGTATTTTTTCTTGCAAAAAACATGAGCATACACACACACATATGATGAAACACTACTGAAATATACTAATTATTGAAATAAATACTTATATATATTATTGAAATATACATATTGGTTTTATTTCACTTCATATTATATGTTATCTTGGGTTATTTATGTATTTGAATGTTATTTAGGAAATAATAGAGGTAAATGTATATATAATTATTGTTAAATACGAGTAAGTATATATATATATAATGTATAATTAAGAAATTAAAACAATTAATAAATTATCACTTAGGTGCGTGGATGCCCTAGGCACCTTGGCTTAGCACTCAAGTGACTTTGTGCCTTGATAACTTTGCAATAAACCACAACCAAATTTAGCCAATTGACTGGCACATCTTGCTATTCCAAATGATGAACTTGGTCTTCTTGTTTATAATAGCTGTTATCTCTTTTGAGATATGCATTTATTTAATAATGATTAACGACAAAGTGCACTATTTTCTGTTTAATAGATCAGGAGATTCAACAGCACGAATTTGGTGCCTTCCACATGGGCCAAGTACCTCTAATACACAGACAGGAGTCTCTAATGCATACGTCCTAAAGCATTTCAAGGGAAAAACAAATGAAAAGTGCAAAGATGTCACTACACTAGATTGGAAAGTGAGTTGTCATGGTATTTTATTTGAATAGTCACCACCTTGGTTCTTTGTCATTTTCTGTTTGTTCCCTTTTTATTGTGATTTGATTCCTTTTATTTGTTTGAATTCTGTGGTATGTTTCCTTTTTCACGTCTTAATAACATATAAAAAAATATATCTTGTCGTGAGTGCAGGGGGATGGAACACTGCTTGCATCAGGCTCCTATGATGGGAATGCAAGAATCTGGGGGAGAGACGGTGAATTTCCCATTTTCAATACTTGGTTACTCTTTGTTGCTGTAATAATCAATGCTTCAAAAAATAGAATTAAATGGTGTTTAAATGCCATTTAAATGGTTTTATACAAAAACCGTTTCATTTTGGTAAAAAATGATAATTTTTTTTTTGAAAAAGGGCGTTTTTATTAAAAAAAAGGGTATAAACAATATTTCTATTAACAAAGTGTTAAAAACGGTTATACGGATGAGATGGTTAAATAGTATATGACCTAGTTTTTCCAATTAAATTCAAAATTAAGATATTGAAAGGAAAGAGATTTGAAAGATAGACTCATTGATTGCCAAAGAGGATGATATGCAGATGAATGGATGATGGAAACATATGCAAATGATGATAAGGTTTTTGTTGGATTTGGATTTGCGTTGGTTGGAGGGGTTTCTGGAGCCATGGAGGCATTGGGACCTTGATGTAGCAATTGATCTAAAGCCTTAACTTCTAAAGTACTAAAATTGCCTCATGTTGATGAAGAGCCTTTTCCATCAGATGAGGACACCATGGACGAAGAAAATACTTATGAGGAGTTAGATGAAGACTGTGACTGATTTTTGATCTAGTTGACTTTAGATTTTATTTGCTTGATGATTGTGGACTTGTTAGTTTAGTATGTATCCTTGATGGTTGTGGACTTCTTGGTTTAGTATGTGTCATTGTTGGTTGTGAACTTGCTAGTTTAATATTTACCTTGATGATGTTGGACATGTTACTTTAAAATATAATCTTCATGGTAGTGATTTTATGATTGTTGTTACAAATGTTGATTATTTGGTAGTTGTTGCTAAAGAAATTACTTATGACTTCAAAATAGTCATGCATTGTTATACTAATCAAGTATTTTTCTTAATTGCATTGCATGTTATTTAATTACAATTTACTAAATTATCACATATAAATTTTGTAATTATATTTATTTTTATTAATTTTATATTATCAACCCGTTTTTTCAAAAAATTCCCATTTAAATGCTCATTTTTAATTTTTTTTTCCCCCCTCAATCCATATAATATCTGTTTTCTGGTTTTCAAAACATTGGTAATAATAATTTTCATACTGATGCTGCCCTTACTCTATTCTTGCAGAAAATTGTACATAGTATATATATATCCATTTCTACCATAACACCCAGTCAGCAGTTCCTACCATGTCAATACAACACATGAAAAGAGCACAATGATATTTTTTTAAAATCGAAATCTAGTAGGGTTGAGACTTGAGAGAGTTCAAAGTACTTCATGTGGAGTTTGACAAATTCAAGGCATTTAAGGTTGTTAGCAAACGATATTGTGTCATCCCAAGAGTGCAGGAATAGTTTCAAGTGCCTTTTCCGTGCAGAGGTTTATGAATGCATGATGTTGAAATATTTTGAAATGCTTAGTCCCCACAGAGCTTGACATTTGATTTTTGTTGGTCGGATGGTTAAGGATGTTACTTTGAGACTGCTGGATATTTCAAAGTGTGCTTTACATACAGCCTGACAAACTTGAGACATTACTATTGTAACCAAAAAGTTTGGGCCCTTTGAAATGATTGCCCAAGAGTTTTGAGATAGTTTGAAGAGTCTATTCCATGAAAACATGCTGAAGTTGCAACAATTAACAGTTGTCAATAAATGGTTTTATAGTGAACTATTGCATCGTAGCCAGCTTCTGAAATCTTTTGTGGATGCCATGTTTTGTTGATAATTTGCTCCTATCTCAATTCCTTCCAGTTGGTTTAGCAACAAGGGAACCTACTTCTTTCAACTGAAAAAGTTTCTGCTCCAGTGGATGTGATATCACACTAGTGTGTCAAATAAGTAATGTTAGAAGTTTATAGGTGGAGCTGGGTACTTACATGGTAATTGAGGTTTTCCAGAGCTTATTGTAGTTATTGGCAAGCATGCTATTAAAATGGAGGTTCTGGATTATATTGTGTACAAGTGTACATGATTGCTTCCATACTATATAATTTGTTTTCAATCACAGTTTGTCATTAGTCATTTATGTTTAATTGTATCAAGCATCTATCTTTAGCCATCCTATTCCTTTGGTCCTTGACATTTGGCTTGAATTATTGTGTAACTAGGGGAACTAAAGAACACACTAAGCAAACATAAAGGGCCAATTTTCTCTTTGAAGTGGAATAAGAAGGGAGATTATCTTCTAAGTGGAAGTGTTGATAAGACAGCAATTGTTTGGGATACACAAACTGGGGAATGTAAACAACAGTTCGAGTTCCATTCAGGTAGTTCATCATTGCTTGAGTTGCAATATGCAGGCTCGTGTTTAGTGTTAATCTGATGTGAAACATTGTTGGCATCCGCTGGCTCTTTATGCAGCTCCTACACTTGATGTTGATTGGCGAAATGATGTTTCATTTGCTACATGTTCAACCGATCATATGATTTATGTTTGCAAGATTGGAGAGCACCGTCCTATTAAGGCTTTGTCAGGGCATCAGGTTTTTTATTTTTAAATGTATTTTCGTTAAATGTTATGTTTGATACCTTTTCTTATAATTGCAATAATTTACATGACAGTTATTTTCCATGCTTCTTCATTCATCATCGTTATCTTACGTAGTGTGGAAAATGTGGTGGTAGTTTCTTTGGCAAAAAAAATACACTGTACATCCAAATTTTTGGTATCATATCTTGAGGGTAAGCCAACTATGTTAGCAATTGCATCATCAGCTCTTGGTAGTAACGTTGTGATATATTTTTTTTCATTTTCAAGTTTTTTTTCCAATAATATCCTTCTTAGGCCGCACAAAATGATTGTAGTGCAAAACCCATGATTGTAAAAATAGATCTCAGCTTTTCTAGATGTTTATGGCTTGTATTGGTGGGGAAATTTTTTAGTCAAAAATCAAAATCAACCTATCTTCAGGATGTTCAAAAGCAGTTCTTTGGAATTTCTAATACCCGGGAAGGCCTATGAATTTCAATCTTTTTTGGTCAGAAAAGGTGTGATGACTCATGACTCCAATTTTAGAGAATTAACCAAGGTATTGATAAGATGTTGTAGTGAAAACTGATAACAAAAGAGATGAAATTAACTACAACAGAACAAAAGCACATGCGTCATGCCACACATCAGACTACTAGATTTGTGACACATCCAACACTGATGTTTCATGCTCGTGAAAAATGGGATCATGCAAGCTGTCCATATGCTCTGGCAAACGGCATGAATGACCATTACAGCTTGTTTCTCTACCTACTCCATGCATGTAATGCTGTACGTAATAAGGCCCCAGAGTTCCTCCAAATTGAAGAACTTTTCACTGAGAGACCCTCTATTACTTATCAGCAGCTTGTCACAGATTCTTCCAGTGGTTGTAGAAAGGGGCAAATCTAGTTCACGAGTCTCCTACTAATCTAGACACAATTCAATTATATGTAATCTTATCTTCATAGATGGAGAGATTGCTTTGTAACCTCTAGGTGACAAATACAATAACAATTGTGCAAAAATTCACTCAGTCTTCTGACAGTTTTACAGTTGGGGAAAAACTATGGTACAGATCTTTATTCTCCTTGTGTGGGTAGGAGTCTCATCTTATTGAAAATCCAGGATCCCTTTTTGTCTTCATCTTATTCATCGCCAATCTTCTGTTGTATAACAACCACATGAAACAACAAACATTGAGTGGGCTTTAATTTCCCAGATGCTGGAGTCTTTAACAGACAGATTTATTTAAAACTAGCTGAAAGCATGGGGAAGGACTGACTTGAACGATCACCAACCCAATGATCTGAAGTATGAAGATTTCCTGAATTTCTTTCTAAAAGACAGGAGAACTTTCCAAAAGATGGAACTGTACAAAGTTGGATGTTCAGATGTTTCCATTTTGATTAGAGAACCATCCCCACAAGCAGTATTCACCCTCCAACTCTTTGATGCCCAATCCACCAAAAGCTAGCAAACAACAAACCTACAATTGTTAATATTGCCTATTTGCCTGTAAACAAATCACCTTGACCGGATCCATTTTGTTTCAGACTTGATTTCTGCTTGCTGCAATAATGTTTATTTATTTTGATTCCTCCATCTTGTTGTACCGTCCAGGTTTGACAATCTTTCTGCCGTAATTTTTAGGACAACATGCATGTTTGAATATTGAATTTTAACTTTGATTGCACATCAGTCTGTAAATTTTTTTTACTCCAACCAATGTTATTCTCTTACTAGGTATATTGTCTCACTGGTATTTTATCAAAATCAGAAAGTGTCACAATTTTGTTGATTCTTATTGATATGAAACCAGAAGAAAATAGATTCATGTTTGCTGACCTCACATTACTGGCATTAAAGGTTGTTGCAGGAAGTGTTATGATCTAGATCTAGTTGACGTCAAGTTAATTGTCCTAAAACATAATATGACTGTGATATGTTACCAGATATGGCAAAGACAAAAATTCAGTGCTTGAAATAGTTCACATATGAAGAGGTGGTGACGGAAAGAAACATAATTAACAGACACTTGATTGAAATTTGTGGGATTTCTTTATAATTTTTCAATTTTTGGTTATAGGATTCTGCTATCAGAATTTATTGTATTTTTTCAAGCTTTTCAAAAACGAAAAAAGACGTCATACTAAAAGCATTCTATTTGGTATTACCTAACAGAATTTATTGATTTTACCAAGGTTTTCTGATTGTGATCTTAGGGTGAAGTTAATGCTATCAAATGGGATCCAACAGGCTCATTGTTAGCTTCTTGTTCTGATGATCATACCGCAAAGGTAATTACTCTTTCAATTTGCAATAATTGTAGCAATAAGAAGCTCTTTTTAGAATCAGCAGATTTGATATGGGCTACATTCATGTTTATATATTATTTAGTTTATTGTGAACAGAGTTTCCTTTGGTTTGTCAAATATAGTGTAGAGTAACTTTTTTACTTTTCCTGGGGTCTTGGAATCAATTTAAATAGCATAAGTGAAAATGCTGGACAATCTGATATTTTCTTAAATAACATGGTGGTCTTTATTTTAACTCTTGAGATGTGCCAGTGTCATTCTGGCTTAGTGACTTGTTTTATTGTTGCATTGAAATGTTAAAGTGATCTGTATTTTGACTAGTTGTTTAAATTGAGCAGATCTGGAGCCTAAAGCACGATAAATTATTATTGCATGATCTGAGTGATCATGAGAAGGTTATGAGTGCCTTTGCTAAAAAAATGTTGCAACCACCATTTTTTATATGCACTTCCTGAGATTAAATTGCCTATGTGTAGGAGATATATACCATTAGATGGAGTCCAACTGGCCCACGTACATGCAACCCTAATCAGCAACTAGTGCTTGCAAGGTAAGGTCATTCTCTCTTCATAATTCATATCTTTGCAAAAATATTGCTTTTAGTGTGTATCCTTTTCCACATTGACGAATATCTAGAGCAATATTGTAACACATGAACTTTGAAAGTACATGTGTACAATATTGACGTTTTTTTGAAAAGAACAATATATATGTTGTTGCAATATGGCAGTTTGTGTAATATCGATGTGTTTAGAACAGAAAGATTGATGAGAAAATTCTTCAGTGTTGAAATACTTGTAGATAAATAATTCAGTAGATATTTAAATTAATTTAAAGCAAATGATTGTGGTAGGATGGTCTGGTGTGTTGGTAGTTGATACTTGTAGTGGGTTGCTTGTTGAAAAAAGAGTAGAAAAGAGAACCTCGCTTGGTGGTGATGAGGGAAGAAGAAAAGAATGATGAAACAAGAAGAAATGGAAGAAGAACATGAACTTTGGCTGCAAGTCATCTCTGCCGCCTCAGTAGTGTCAACTCTCCAGCAGCCATCATCATTGCTTCCCACTTTTCTTCTAATTTATCATGATTAGAGCACTGACGTTGAGATGGACACTGATGGGTGGGTCTTTTTTTCCTCGAAAAAGGGTCCAACCATCTGAATCTGTGGTTGAACTACTAGGTCCAATAGTTTACTCCAGCTGTACCATTCCAACTTGTGGTTGGACTGGATATCCTACTGTTTAGACTACCGACAGGCCAGCCCAGTCATGATAACACTGGGCATCTTCCTCGTTCATTGGACTAGCATTTTAATTACAGGCCCTCATCATTGTTCTGTCACTTGCATTACCTGGACCATATAAAATTGAGTCCCTTACCACCTAGAGATAAACAAGATATAAAATAGTGAATTATAAATAAAATCTACACAACAATTTTTATCTTCTCTTTTTCTATCTGGATAAACAAATAAAAACAACGAAGATTGAAATGCATGAAATTTGCTTTGATTCTTTTGTTTTGAAAAAGTTAGTTATGATTGCCTTAGGGAAACACAGTGATATACGTTGTATACAAGGTTCTACGGTCTTAATGGTTATACCTGTAACTCCTATTCTTTGTGGTGGCCTGTTTTGTTATTGCTGCTGGGAGATGAATAAAGGACAACTCTATATTTTCACCATTTTTTTGTTAGAATTTTGCATTCACTGCTTTCCACGACTGAACATGGGTAAATGCATAATCAAAATAATGTATTAGTGCAGCCAGGATTTGGCTCTTTTCTTTGTTGGATGCATGCTCTTTGTTTTTGTCTACCTTTATTTTTATTTTTATTTTTTGTCAGCTGTTCTCGTCTACCTTCTTATTAATAAATGTGTCAGTTTTTGTAGTTGTTGACAACGTATCTATTCTATTTTATCACCATTTTCATTCTCTGAATATTGAATCTAGAGCTTGTGTTGAGGTATTAGTAACAATTTTTTCTTGTTATTATTGGTTTTAACTATAGTATTGGACTTTTGTTTCCTTGTCAGCGCGTCATTTGACTCCACAATAAAATTGTGGAATGCAGAGGTAGGAAAGCTCTTACACACTTTGCATGGCCACAGGTACTTTCTGCTACCAGTATCCTTAGGGAGTCTCTTCAAATGATGAATTTTTGCATAAGGTAAATATTTTTTTTGTGTTTCTTTTACAGGCATCCCGTGTACTCCGTTGCGTTCAGCCCAAATGGGGAATATCTAGCCAGTGGATCTTTGGACCAAAGCTTGCACATTTGGTCCATAAAACAGGGAAAGCTTGTGAAGACATATAATGGTGGTGGTGGTGGCATATTTGAAGTATCTTGGAATAGAGAAGGTGACAAGGTAGCTGCGTGTTTCTCGAATGCAACTGTTTGCGTTATTGATTTTAGAATGTAGAACATGGGGCTTGCATACTAGGAAAAACAGGTGACACTGAAAAATAGTGTTAATGACATTCATCTCAAATCTACCATTAATTAGGAATAGCTTGTAATTTTTATTAAAATTTGAATCTGTTAAATGTAAAAACTACCATTATAAAAAAGAAAAGAAAAACATTCCCTTGAAATATGAAGGCCGTCTGGAAAGCGGCTAGCTGCATTTTTAGCCTTGTGCTTGCTTTGTGGATCTGTGGCTTCCTTCTACAGTTATACCATTTGTCCCACCTCTATCTTCGTTAGGTTAGAAGTGGGCCAAATCTTCAAGATCCTTGTCAGACTTGTGAAGGCATGCACACAATACTTTTGTATTTTTGTGGATTAGCATCATTTTGTGCATGTTAGATGTTCACTGCAACCATGCTTTTATTTGGGACCAGTGCTACCTGATTATCACAGGGGAAGTTGGAAAACATCTTGATTGGACATCGTTACCATAGTACCGTGCTCATTCAAAATCACTAGTTTGCAACCCCAATCCGGAATAAGTTTGTTAAATTTTGATTGCCTGTCTGCCTCTATACTCGTGATCAAATGTATTTTGAAATTTTGGAAGTAAGGCGGGAAAGGTAAAAGAAAAAGGAGAAAATTAAGTGTCAATTTTATTTTTTCTGTAATTGGTTAGTTTCATTTTATACGTACTTGGGAATTCAATTTTTTTTTTTTTTTTGGATTTTCGGTCTTTGGTAGACGGTTTCTATTTTGCAAGTTTTAATAAAACATGAAGGTGGCCTTCCCTATATCATCTGTTCAAGCGAAACAGATTTAGGTTGGTTGTAATTTTATGTTTAATGAAATTATATTATATTTTTGAATAGATTATAATATTTGATAATAGATAAATACAATGAATTAAATTATTTAGATAATAAATTTCATTATTTAACAATTTGTTTGGCTATTTGAATGATGTTTTAAAAAAAAATGAAATTATTTTAATTAAAATTCAACGATTTTAATAGTTTGCTTGACCGCATACTCTGGCATCGCCCTATCTTTCTTATTCTCATCTATTGTTTTAGAGAACTAATTTCCTTAAGACTGGCCAACATTTTCTAAGAAAATTGCGTAAATGAAAGGTGGTAGTTGCTGATAGATAATAAGTAGCGGGTACTTTGGTAATTAAAATGTGTGGATGATTTCTCAGTCTTCATTTTGCATTTTGTGTAAGATTTTACGTGATGCAAAAGGATAGCTACTGTCCTACAAGCTGATTTTTTCCCTCCCTCTCTGTTACATGTTTTACGTACAAATAATTATACATATGGGGCATATTTTCTCTTGCCACGACTAGAACATTTTTTATTAGTTGATTTGTTCGTCAGATCTCTTTACATACATAGGGATTTGTGTTACAAGTAAGGATTAAAAAATCATGTGCGCAAGGACGCATCAGGAATCATATCATGTTCTGCACAATGTGTACGTACGTTCACTAGTCTAAATTCCTTCTTCCTTCATCTCCCTCTTTCTTCCCAACACACCTCACTGGTAATGGGATTCCTCTACACTTTCCTAATCGTCTCATGGGTGGTTAACAAGAGCTCTTTCGCTACTTCCACTTTTTGTTACGTGGGATTTGCATCTTACCAGGTCGGCAAGGAGTGAAAATCTCATTTAAATGTCTGATGCAACAGGTTTAGATGCATGGCCAAATATGTAGAGCATTTTCACATTTACATGTAATAATCGTAGAAACGTCCAAGGCAATTTTTTAATGCCGAGTCAATACCGTTGACAATTGTAAGTATTATAAGAATCTGTGTTGTGTTTCGATTAAATTATTACGATTGATTGATGCATAAGACAAATTTCAAAATAATCAAAGAAGTATGGATGAATAGGGGTCCGAGAGAGAACCATGACGTAATGGTGTTATGTCTAATTAAACAATTTAACTATTATATTCAATCAAGTCAAAAAAAAACGATGATAACAAATCGAGTTGAAGCATACCGGACAAAACAAACAAAAATGACTTAAATCGAATAAAAAGAATGCCGGACGATGTTTCCAATGAATATTTATTTGGAAATGACAAAACAGCAACAAACTGTGCTGTGATAATCATAAAAGGGCAGCCCTAATTATCAATCCTTGTTCCATTCCCGATGGGTACGGCCGAATCCGGCACGACGATCTGAGCCCATCGATCCGTCGGTTTCGGATCGAACGGTCCACGTTCCGAGACCACCGCAAAGGGCCCCTCCCCTTCCACGTTGCGATCTGCTTCGTCGCCCCCCTTTTCAATTTTAATCGAGAGATGCTTGGCGTACGAGGGAGAGGAGAAAAGATTAGAAAAACGCAAAAGCCGGAGGGGAAAAGCAAACACTCACCCGCTCACTCATCTGCCACGCCATTGTGGGGGCGCTCCTTTGCCTTTACCGCCCGAGACGGCTTGTTCCTCCTGCGCGCACGCCCGAACAAAAGCACAATCTCTGACGGAGATTTGGCACGGGAGGAGGAAAACGACGCCTGAACGGTAGTATGCTTACCTAACAGGTCGATCTGGTTGGTGTCTAGGCGGATACAGAAACCCCCCCTCTCCTTACCACCAGCTTAGAAGCAGCTCCGTGCTTGCGTTAGAGAGTGGAAGCGGGGAAGCAGGTAAAGGATCTGGAGAGGAGGAAGAGGAAGGACCGAAGGAGGAGGAAGTGGAATTTTTTCGTGGGCAACAGCGGAAAGAGAGAGAGAGAGAGAGAGAGAGAGGGAAATGCCTTGCACAAGTCGTGTAAAAGCGAGGAAAGGGAACGCTAAAGCAGATTCCCCTGCAATGTTCCTGAATTTTGCACCAATTATTTTTTAATGTAGTTATTTCTTTCCTACTTAAATATATTAATTTAAAATCTAACTTAAAATTACGTTTAAATCGTAAAATGCTAATATTATAAATTTTAATTTAATCTATCAAAATAATAAGATAAGTGCTTGTAATATTTTTAGGTGTAAGTGACTAAAGAACATTGAAATCACAGTAAAACAGTGTGGGATTGTGGTGTAATATTTTGTAATTATTTGATATGTTGTGTTTTTGATAAAATTAATATGATACATGTATATTTTAAAATTACAAACAAGTTAGACGAAGAAAATTATTGTTTATGATTAATTAAAAATCATGACACGTGTCATTTTTATTAATATTTGAATTTTGACAAAAGTAAAAATCAGTATCCTTGTTGCCTTTACATTTTTGTACAGAATGCAATGATTGCTTTATTTACCCGGAGGAAACGCATTTTTTAGGAAGAAACTTTGGTTTAAATTTAAATGAAAATATCATTTTTTTTCTAAAACTGAGTTTTCGTTTTCGTTTTCATTTTTATTACCGAAATCAAATATTTCGTAATTCTTTTCGCATCCTTTATTTTGTTCTCATAAATGATGGTTAAACAGTTTTTGACCGGTAGATAAATCGTCAAACCATGATATTAATAAATCTTTTCAAGATTTCTAAGGGATGCTTTGTTTAAATAATAATTACATATATTAAATACTAATGTAAACCATGACTGACATCCTTTCTTTCTTTCTTTTTTGTTTAAGGTAAACCAATACTGAAATCTTCAAGCGGAAGAGAATCCAGATCTTGCCGCCACAGGAAGCTTCCTCTTCTTCTTCTCCACCGTCCTCCCGTCCTAGTCCCAAGTCTGCAAGTACTCTACTAGCGTTCTGCAACTCTGTCGTCACTTCCAAACATGAGCAGAAAAACCAAAGGAAAGATGGTGAACCCACAGCAACAAAGATGGCAGATATGATACCAACGCCAATCATGACCCAAATCAGCTGTACCCACATGCACACGAATACCATCAACATGACCACTCTTCTCCTCCTCCTCCTCATTTTCTCCTTTTCCGCAGCCGACGACGGCGGCGGCAGTGCTACCTACCGGAGAGTGCTACACGAGCCACTCGTACCTATCGACTGGAACGCTCCTCCTCCCCCGCAACAGCTCTCCTACCCCCCACCTTCAGAAGACCCCACGTTCTTCACCGGAGACCGACCACCGCCAGACACCTCCGCCAGTGATCCTGCTAATCTCGATACCGATGGCCCTCGCCGGGGATCTAAGAGTAATGTGGTGATCAAGGTTATTGTTGGCATCGTAGCGTCGTTTGTTGCGTTGGGTTTGCTTGCAGTTTGCGTTTTCTTCATTTACCGTCGAAGATTCCGACCTCCGTACGAGTCGGAGAAGCTAGTCGCAGGTAATAATTCCCGGAGCTTTTCGCAGCCGCCTTTCGAGCGTTCTACTGCCAGCTCCGATGTCCTCTACCTCGGGACAGTGGAGCCGGCAGGCCAGGAACCCAACTGCGGTGAACATAACGGAGGGTCTTCCTACCTGAAGACGAGCTCGGTCCGACTATCGGACGCGGGGTACCAGCCGAGCCCGGAGCTCCACCCGCTGCCGCCTCTGGTAGGCCAACCAAAGAGGGTTGTCGGGGATTCGCCCCCGGTGGCAGTGGGGTCATCGGATGACGATGCGTTCTATACTCCGGACCGATTGGCGGCGGTGTCTGCTGCGAGTGAGAGCCCCTCAAGTGTTTCTTCACGTCGTAGCGTTATGAACGGTAGTGCTGGGAAGGATGTCGTGATGGATTCTCCTCCTCCGCCCCCGCCAAAGTCGCGGAGGAGTTCTCCAAGATCAAGACTTTCGAATTCGTCGGCTTGTGATGTCAAAAGTGTCATTCCCAAACCGACAAGAACTCCGCCGCCGCCGCCGCCACCACCACCACCACCTCCCCCTCCCCCTCCCCCTCCCCCTCCCCCACCACCACCTCCACCGATTGCAGCTCAAATTGGGGAAAAAGTTTGTTATCCTAATGAACATTCTGGCCTTCCAGTGCCAGTTCGTCCGTCGTCATCAAGAAGGCAATGGGCAAAGCCCACTTGCCGTGCTGAAGTACCAATTCCAAAGGCAGAGAACAACGACGACGGCATTGACAATGGTAATGGCAGTGATGGTGGTACCACAGTGCTCAAGTCCAGAGTTTCAATAGATAATGGCACAAAGCCGAAGCTGAAACCGCTGCATTGGGACAAAGTCCGCGCGAGTCCCGACCGAGTGATGGTGTGGGATCAGCTGAAATCAAGCTCATTCCAGTAAGAATGCATTTCACACAATTCTTCAATTTTCAGGCATTGTGTTTGGTAAGGCTTGTGAGCCTTTGCTTCCCATTCCGTGGGAGCCATATGAATTCCAAAGTTTCTGTGCAATTCAATAAAATTAAATCCTATGCAGGTTGGACGAAGATAAGATAGAGACTTTGTTTTGCAATTCCACAAAGCCTTTGGTGAAAGAAGGTATGCAAAGACCGATTTCATCATCTTTGACACGGGAGAATAGAGTGTTGGATCCAAAGAAGTCGCAGAATATTGCCATACTTTTACGAGCACTCAATGTGACCAGAGAGGAGGTATCTGAAGCACTACTGGATGGTAAGCATTTTGAGACTTTATTCCTTCGTGACAATCCAATATAATCTTCAATAATAAAAAATGAACACCTTCCACCCTGAATTTTCCTTTTCTGAATTTGCCAGTCATTGGTTTACACAGTGGTTAAGCTTAAGAGGTCCCCTTTTTTATGCTCACTTTTCCATGAATTTTTACCTTCCCTTGCTTTAATGGGTCGAGTTAGACTGAGATCTTCCGGCAAGATAAGTGGCATGAGAATAATCTTTAGTGTTGATTGCTTGAGTAAAGTAGACTTTCTTAGGCACTTATTGTTGTGTAAATTAACATACCTGCCTAACAAAAGCCCAGTTGAGCTATGATCTGTAACGATAGAAGAATAATTAATTGAGCATTCACATAATTAAGCTTGAGAGGTCCCCTTTTTCTTTACTGTTAAGCATAGTCGTGTCTTCCTTTTTTGTAACCACCAGAGCTTATTACGTCTATTTCATCTATTGGTGTCTAGTTGGCGGACAGGACATATTAACAAGAAACAATTCATAATGCTGAGAAGTTGTTGTGTAAAAGTCAGGTGTTCACAAAGGCTAGGTGTCATTCTCCAAGCCACCGTTCTAGCAATGAATATTAGGATGCTATTAGACTAGAAAATAATACTTTACCATTATCACGTTGGAAACAATTCTAGTAGCACTTGTTTAATAGTTTTAAAAATCTTTGGACTAACCATAATAATATCCTTATGATGAGCATCCAGACACAAATCGGGATTTTATTTTCTTCAATAATAATTCTTTCCTCAGAAACATATTTCATATTGCATCCACAGGATTATTTGCATTGACCATTTTTGGAATTTGCATTTTACACTTATTGAACAGGAAATCCTGAAAGTTTAGGTGCTGAGCTTCTTGAGACTTTAGTAAGAATGGCTCCTACCAAGGAGGAAGAACTGAGACTGAGAGAATACAGTGGTGATATTATAAAACTAGGATCTGCAGAACGTTTCCTTATGACGGTGCTTGATGTACCATTTGCCTTCAAGAGAATTGATGCAATGTTGTACAGTGCTAATTTTGATACAGAAGTAAAATACTTACGGAAGTCCTTTGAAGTTCTTGAGGTACTGAATTTTTCAGTTTAATGTATACTACACTATTGTCATTAAGTCTGGAAGTCTAACTTGTGTTGTATATGAAACATAAAACACACTCAAAACTAAAATTACACACTCAGAACTGAAATCAGGTACCACAAACAGGAGAAGTGTTTATGATACTCCTTTACAATTCAATTATCAGACAAAGCGAATTACCTTGGGCAGTTCTGGTTTACTTACCGATAATTATCACAAAAAGCTACCATTAACAAAAATATCTTCAAAAGGAATGAATGTTATTACTTTCCTTACTTCAGCATTTCAAGTGGGAATAGGGCGAACCAGGTATGATGGTATCATAGTACATTAATTAAATCAAGTAAGCAAATCAAAATATCATCTTATATTATATGCTCTTTAACTGGAGTTTAGAGCATGACAAAGTCAATAAATTTTATCTTCTAGCATTCACTTTCTTTTAAGAGATATTATCTGATATCCTAACTGATAGATTAATATGTCGACCAGTGGAGAAAGATACTGTGAACCTGAGTAGAAAATGGTATTGTGTACAATCAGTTGTACAATATGCACTGCATGAAATAGTTATTAATTTTCATGTTATGCATCCTCACATAAGTGCGAACCTGACACAATGTATGTACATAATTATTCTCGATAATCATAAACAAAGAGCACCCACAAGGGATACTGTGATCACCATTTAAACTCAGAAAAGATATCAAATCCCATTGGTAAATTTTAAACTGAAGTCCAGTATCATGCATGTGTTTCCAGGCTGCCTGCGATGAGCTGAAAAGGAGTCGACTGTTCCTCAAGCTCCTGGATGCTGTTCTAAAAACAGGGAATCGGATGAATGTGGGAACCAACCGTGGAGAAGCAAGAGCATTTAAGCTTGACACACTGTTAAAGCTGGCTGATGTAAAAGGGATAGATGGGAAGACCACACTGCTGCATTTTGTAGTTCAGGAAATAAGTCGGTCTGAGGGTCAATCTTCTGAACCCACAGTAAGAAACATCATCTCCACAAATTCTGGCAAGATGAAGGAAGAAGAATTCAAGAAGCAAGGTTTGAAAGTCGTGTCAGGACTAAGCAAAGAGCTTACCAACGTGAAGAAGGCAGCTGGTATGGACTCCGACGTGCTTAGCAGTTACGTTTCAAAGCTTGAGCATGGGCTTGAAAAGGTCAAGTCAGTCATGCAGCTTGGGAGAACTGGCACTCACGGCAAATTCTTCGAGTCAATGAATTCATTTCTTGTTCCGGCTGAAGAAGCTATTGCCCGCGTCAAGGCGGAGGAGAAGACTACACTTGCGCTGGTGAAAGAGGTCACGGAATACTTCCATGGAAATGCAGCGAAAGAGGAAGCCCATCCATTTAGGATATTCATGGTGGTGAGGGACTTCCTGTCTGTGCTAGACAATGTTTGCAGGGAGGTGGAGAAGATGCAGTCCGCAACCTTGATGGGATGCAGTGGATCCTTTCGAATGCCATCAAGTGCTTCAATGCCTATGCTGCATAAATTCGACAGGAGGCAAGGGGACAGCTCTGATGAAGATAGTTCTTCATTGTAAATATGATGGTTCTACACTGATTACCACTTGACGATGCAGAGAAATTATTGATATCTGATATTCTTGTATAAGAGAAAATAATAGTGTTTTTGTTTTACGGCAAGAATAGCATTCATTACCATAGAGACAAAATATGGGAAATACTGGAATAGAGTTTACTACATTTTTCTAGATTAACTGGTGCAGGGATTCCAACTGGTTTGCTGGTGGGCATTCACTTAAATTCCAATGTCCATGTCTTCTTTAAGGTATCAAATCCTGTTTTGCCATAAATCAAAAATTAACCCTTCCTCGCTCAAATAACCTCATCTTTTCATCCGGAACTAGAGATTGTGCACGATTAATGGGATCTGGGAAATTTGTTTCACAGAATCTTGAGAAGCAAATTTTCTATTTATAAAATTAAGGTTACGCACAACTAGCTCTTCCTTAAACCCTATATTGATAGAAACCTTACGTTGGATTTGTCCTGCTACTGATGAACGATGTTGACTTCGCATGTTCTGGTTGAAAAAATCATGTCGGTGAATGATGGGTTTTAGTTTGTCTTAAATATTATGATCACACTCTATTGGTGGTACCTCTCCTTCATTGTGAGTGTGAACATTTGACAGCAATTCCTTTGACCATCTGTATACTGCAAGCTGTCATTTCCTTAATAAAAGGATGTGGGGAATGACTTTTGTGTGCATGGTTTGAATCAAAAGCTCTTCTTGAGTCATTCCTGTACCATCTGGAGGACTCACGTATAGAAAATGCTTCTAAATAATAAAAATGTCTGGAATTTCCTCAAAACAGCTCCGGTGACTCTTCCCCTTGAGCTGGTGAGATGTCCAGGATTTAGCTTGTGGAAACAGCATATTCCATCGAGTATTGGATTAGAGAACTTCATCATTGTTACTTATCCATAGACCGAGGTATTTCCCCCAACCACACGTCCAAGTCTACCCCAAATCAAGCTACTACCAAGCTTATAATAAAAATGTCTGGTACACCTGAAGATTTCACACTACTGTGTATGAATTGCTGCATCTCAACAAGTTGTCAATTAGATATATTCGTGGAGATCTTTGTGTGCCCAGGCACAATGGTTTGATCTCAGTTTCATGCTTCTTCTTCTGATTCCAGGTCCAAAGTGCAGGAACCATCATCAACATCAGCAAGTGGATTAAAGTTTGGAGAACATGGATCTGTGCATCCTGACACTAGATCCAAATTGCAGCGGTCCGCCTGTATCAGTGAAATTAGAATTGCAAGTCTAGAAGCAAAAGTAAAATTGAATCTTAAATGTCTTCCAGCTTAAGTAGTTCATTAGGAAATCAACAAGAATGTTCACCCCTTCAGCAGACAAGTTTCCAATCGCACAGCGTGTGACGACAACATGAGAATCAGGAAAGATTGCCTCCTCACAAGCACCTTCCTTGCTCAATTCTTTAGCTAGACCCTGCAAAAGACATGACCATTATTTTTTTATCAGTGACACAAATTTAGGGGAAGATTAGACAGCATGTACTTCATCAGTTTATATTAGTGATCTCAACTATTAAAGTTGTTTTACAGGGGAGATTTATAGATAGCTTTACAATGGATTCGGTTCATGTGGCCAATCCTACGTAATGAGATTATAACTCATATTGGTGTTATTGTTATACAATGAATAAGGTAAAGGTATTTTGCTTATATTCTAAAAATTATATGTATATAGGAAATATAGGTTATGCTCATAGCCAATGCTCTTGGGGGAACCAATATATGAGTTAGTCATATACAATTTTTTTCTTGCATCTAAAGGCATATATGTCAATGAGCTGTATCGACCTGACACAATCTGTTTTTTTCCCAGCCCAGCACAACCTTTTTTTGTTCTAACTTTGGTACTGTTTATGTCGAATTGAGCCATGTTGAGCATCGATTGGTATGGCCTAAGTACGATCCATTGGCACATGTTCAATCATGTTAGGTCAGTTAACAACACAGTCAAATTGTGTCAGACTGGGCTGACATGATTGGGCCCAATTCAAACTTGAAGAAAAAAAGAATAAAATACATAGAAATTCAAGAATTTGGTGATATAATTTAAAAGGTCAAAAACAATTGATATTTGAAAATAAACAGTTAAAAGAAGAAACATAGAAATTAAATGGAGAAATAAATAAACATTGGAATGAAATAAACACTTAGATTAAAAATAATACTAAGGAAATGTAAAGAGTCTAAAATGATATTACCACAGGGTAAAGAAAGCTAACGGTAGTACAGAGATATATAAAAAAAGAATATCATGAATGTTATAAAGCATATTATAAATGTAGAAATGATGAAAATTTGGAAAAGTTTTAGTAAAAAAGAAATCCAGGAAAATAGTTAGTGAAGTTAAGAATCAAACATAAACTTAGATATATTATGGGTTGAATGCAAAATAAAATGAAAACAATATAGTTCTCGTAGAAGATAATGAAATTAAAAATAGATGATGCAGGCACTTTGATAATTTTTTTGATGAAACTATTATAAAAAACTTATATTCAAAATTTGGGTCACACTAATAATAAAAAGAATAATTATTTTAGAAGAGTTAGTACTTTTGAGGTAAAGGAAGCAATTGTCTGATTATAAACTAAAGGAGTGCTTTCTTAGAGATTAATTTTCCATTGGGGTTTCAATCTACCTACAATATTCATCTCAATTTCCTATGGCTCTCTATTTACCAGTCTACATACAAAGTGATGCATATCAAAGCATTCAAAAAGAATATCCAAGTTATCCCTTTGTCATGCCCGAATAATAATTTTGTAATAAAGTGGGGAAATATGAAAAAAGTTTCATGTAACCAACTGTACATAGTAAAATAATGGTTCGAATTATTATTGATACTTAAAATGTAGGGAGATATAAGAAGTAAAGATAAAACTTATTAAATCATTAAAGTGACATCTTGTAGGATAAGTTCAAAAAACAAGTAATCAACCAAACTCCAGTATTAAGAATAACTATTTGGCCTAAAATTTGTGAAGATGCACTTTCAAAATACATTGTTATTCATATTACTGATGTCATGTAGGACATGAAATAAAAGAGTAACAAATAGATCACAGCAGAATCTATTCCCACATATACAAGAAATTTGTCTTTCAGGATGCCACAAATGTCTATTTCATAGTTTCGTTGGTCTTTCACAATTTACTGAAACAGTTTGAGGGTGTTTACTTAGTTATTATTAGGACTCATACTATTTGTTTAATTATCCAAAGAATAATATATAAACAAAATGACAGTAACTTGTTTTATATGTTTCCTATGAATCCACCCATTTACAATTTACTCAATCATTGTAGATAGAGTAAATATTTTCAGAAAAACAAAAATTAACAAATTGTAATGTTTTTCAGATGTATTTCGTCCTTAACAAGAATTACTTCTGAAAATTCGTATTTTATTTTCTGAAATGGTTTGCCCTGTTTTTGGAGTCAGTATACTAACTATTTTTCATACTTAACGAAATCTGCTTTCATTTGAAGATGTAAGGTGGATAGCCAACAAGGACATATAATGTAAATGATAACTAGAAAATAACAAATCAAGCATGGGACATCAGATATCATGGTAAATAATTTACAGTTAGTTGCAAGGTAGTCATGGTGCGTCACAACCATAATGTTTTTAAGTGTAAGTAGTTAGTTATGGATTTGAATCCTAGGAAATAAGGTTGCATGCAATTGGATCTTTTCCAAACCCCACAATTGTGGGAGTATCATACAATAAGTTTGCAGAAAAGGTTGCATGGTCTCACGGAATGTTGCATAATACAAGGTATGGTAGAAATCAATACATGCATACCTCATTAAAAAAGGTCATTGGCTTGTTTTTCCATTCCTTAAGTACTTGGAATTGCAACTTATATGGACCATCCCAATCAGTACCATTGGTGAATGAAAAGATAAAGCACACCGCTGTCAAAAGGAACAAAGTAAGATAATGAGAATACAGAAATCTGCTTACATTTAATTTTCCATTTTATTCTCAACAGACACATTGCATACCATGCTTAGGAATGCGGACTTTTATAACATAGAAGGGGAGATCAGCTTTTCCTCTGTTTTTTCTCGTCATTGACCTAGGCTCACCTCCACACATGATGGATTGATTGAATCCCCCTGAAATTATAGTCATCATCATTGCCAAGTTTCTGAATGGAAATCAGTAAGCATAAAACCTGATTGCTTTGTTGTATAGGTACCATTGAATGCAATTCCAAAATCATCATTTGCAATGAGTTTGCTCGCAGCAGGATTATAGAAGATTGTCAACATCTCTCCCTGTCAAGCTGAATTTCATCATCCACGGGATAAATAACAAAATCCAAGTACACCTACAGCAAACAGAATAGCTTAACATACAGAAGTAGGAGGAAGGCCATTTGTAGTCTTCCAAAATATGGGAGCCCTTCCAAGGTCAAATTCAGCCCATGTGGGAAGAGAGCATCTGAAACCAAACATCAGCTTCATAATGGCAGAGCTCACTGAAAACATTGTCTGGACTTTAATTATGGACAATACACTATGACAATATGAGGTAAATGCACACTAACATCATAAAAATAGCAAAAATTAAGGACCAACTGATGAAACTTAGAATAGCTTACCTACAAACAATGCCATGATATTACAGGGTATAAATCACATGACATCGAGCAGAATAACAATCAAGTATTCATGTAATTGCTAAAAATCACAAGCATGTACCCAATGTTGGTTGGATAGATACATATGATCAGACAAACAATCTAGTGGTATCATTAGGAAAGAATATGACCATAGCCTTTAAGTTTGCAAAGGGAAGGGGTACTACTTGTTGCATGGCTATCATGAATTAACAGATAACTGTAATGAAACATAAACATAGAAAGTGTGTTTTGCTTGTACTGTAAACAAAATGATGGAAAACAACCCAACATTGGATTTTGATGGCGAAGTATATTCAATCTTAAATGTCTTCCTGAGATAATTCCAATACGCAAAGATGAAGAACATACTCTTTTGTCTCCTCCACAACAGGAGTCTCAACAGTACTTACATTCATCACAATCCATCTAGCATTCTTCTTTTGACGATTTTCCAGTACTTGAGCACTGACCGCACTAATAGCTGCATCAGAAGTGGAGTTTTAGTAAAATGATCACAGAAAAATGAAATTAATGAAACATGCGTTCACAACTTACATGCAGCTGAGATAAAAATGTATAAGACAGAAAATTTGGATCTCAGCCAGCAAAAATTTCTGGCTATAATAAAAATAGACACCTAAATCAGAACCAGGCATATTAATTAACAGTAGCAATAAAATCGTTCAGAAATATTCTATATTTAATGAAAATTTTCATTTTGGGGACATCCTCGCCATCCCCAAGCTTGAGCAAACAACTGTCAAGATCATTGTTATGACTTTCATGGAAACTGGCAAATTATAGCCATCATTAGCATTTTCAACTATTCTTGATAGACCCAAATGCCGTACAACTAATCCATCCCAGAATGTACTGACAGTGCAACCCACAAGCCATGTCCAATCGACTACATCCTCATTGTTTATGTCTATATATCTTTGTTTTGATGCATGAAGACTATTACTTTGACATTTTGTTATTTTATCTTCATTTTAGGCTAAGGTAGTCCTCAAATTTGCTAAAACCAAGTGAATTTTACTTCTTCGGTAAGCTGTACATTGTAATAAACATGACATAATGGACAAATTGCTTTCTGTATTAGTTTTCATTATCTGAACTTCAAGATCGTAGTGTTCATTCTTTTATTTATCTTAATCATAATATATGATTCAATACGGATCTGTGTCTGTGATTACCACATGCAGTAAAGTAACGAACCGACAGTAAGCACAAATGAAATTCTGAGGAATTTCTATTTAACGTATCTACTTCTATCTATTATTCTTGAGTGCAAGTATCATCTTTCCAAAGCCCACCTAAAAACAAAACAAGATTCTCCGGTTTGAGTGGTTTCATTTCTACAGACAATTATGCGTGATTGGACGTTGCACATGCAATCTCTGTTTATACAATAAAACATCTATCTCTCTGTACCCTGAATTAGAATTCCACCCTTGCAGAATCGCACTTGGATTGAAAGGTCAAGCGGTTATCATGGACAGATCTCAATTCAAGACCAACGGAACATCAGATAGCTTGAGGAAGCAAATAGTAAGAACCACATACTGGAAGACGACATCGACGCCGGCATCTTGTAGGTACAACAGGGAGTGGAGCTCATGGGAGCCACCATACGGATGGTCGGAGACGACAGAAGGGAAGCGGCTGGCGACGCCATTAGAAACGCGCCTCCCGGGAGTACCAGAACGGAAAAGATTAGGTGGAAGTGCGGGACTCTTTCCAGATGATCTCATCCACAGCAAAGAAAAAAAAAAAAAAAATCTCCAAAATTCCTGGTCGAAAATGAATGGACTGTGATATTTACTTATTTTTATCTTATAATTTGTAGGTTAAAAATACTTATATTTTCTCATCATCTCTATAATCAATCGTAAGTTTAAATCTACGACTTCAAGTCAATAAGGTGCATTTGCAAAAAAAATACTAAATTAAATATAGGTAAAAAATATTATCATTATTAAAAAAACTTTTGATGTTAACTTCAGAAAACATTTTTTATTCACGAAAATGCGCGTCTTTTAGGTTAAGTTCGACGGACTCTCGGACGCAACGATGCTTAAAATTTTTTTTTGCAGCATTTAAATATTTTTTTACAACCTTTAGTTATTCTACTTCAAAACAACTTTTAGTTTTTTTTCTTCCAACTTTTGAGTGTGAAAAATGAAGAACTATATCCAGATCAACCATATCAGAATAAGTTTGACATTTTTGTGAAAGAGGGAGACCATAATTTTTTTCTAGCTTATTTAGCTCAAAGTTTACTACTTCATACACCTGCAATGAAAAAAAATAATCTGTGTTTTTAGTTCGATATCTTGCCATACATATTTTTTTGTCTAAATAATTATGTTTTCCTAAATGTCCGAAATCATTTTTCACAACGGAGATGTAAATTTAGGCTTCGAGTTCAAGATTTCGTGATTAACTAATTAATACAATTTAATTAATGGAGAGTAACGACACTTACGTTTTTCTTTTATCGAGACGATACACCTAACAATTATTCTCATTATAAAAAACTTTTGAAAAACCGTTTGTGTGGACCACATTATAGCTAAAATATGCCTTCCGTTTCATCGCCTTTTCTTTCTTATCGTGCCATCATATGATAAATCGTCAAATTAAACGTAGACATATGTAAATAAAATTCCATGGATTTGTGTCGACTTTCTGACATGGCAAAATGGTAATTTATTTAAAAATTATTTTCTTTATTAAATTTCCACGGATATGCTGTGGACGCAATGAAGTTTCATCCAATACCATGGCCATCAAGTTTTGTTAGCAAAAAGGATTTTTTTGTTGGGATTCGTCGTTGCGGGGAAGTGCGAAGGACATTTTTTTTTTTTGCTGTAATAAATGCTAATATTTAGAATTTTCTAAAAAGGAAATTATAAGTCTAAATTTAGATAAAAAATTAAAAATATCCAAAAAAGTAATACTTTCATGAATATTGAAATTTATATGAAAAAGACACTTGTAGCCATTAGAAATAGCCATTTTACTGAGATTTTAATAGGTGACGTGGAGTGTATGAAATTTATTTTACGAAGATTTTAGATCTTCTTTTGTATCTTCTATCTTGCAGTTGTTAGCTTGTTAACCTAATCGTATACGGGAAAAAAAAATAAATTTACAGTGTTGTCCCTCGCAATGATATCCCCGTCCCGTGACATTAATCGTTTAATTACAATTTACGGACGTAACGATCACCGTACTTGGTAAAGCCACCCAATCATGTGAAGCGATGCGCATTTGTTGCCCGGGACCCCTCACCTGCTACATGCCGTTTGTCTTCCCCCTCCTGCGTTCTTCCGCTCTTTGGGTACCACTCCAGAAGTTGTGCTTGATTTCCTTCGCCCTACCTTTCGTCGGCGGCTTTGGCGGGGGGGGGGGGCGATGCCGCGGCCTGGGACGAGGCCGTACGAGTGCGTGCGGAGAGCATGGCACAGCGACCGGCACCAGTCGATTCGGGGCTCTCTCATCCAAGAAATCTTTCGGTGAAAGCCCCTTTTCTTCCCTTGCTTCTCGGAGGCCTTTTACTTGTCGAGTTTCGATTTTTCGTTTTTATCTTTTTGTTTGTAGAGTTGTGTTGTTATTCATCTTTGTTCGTCTTGTTGCCCTTGCTGTTCTCAGGTTGGCGATCGAGGCGCACGGCGTCGGTACGAGGAAGAACAAGGAGTGGCAGGAGAAGCTGCCCTTCGTCGTCCTCAAGGCCGAGGAGATCATATACTCCAAGGCCAATTCCGAGGTGAGTCCTAAATCCTGCTTTCTACTCCAGTACCCCTCTGAGGTTGATCGTGCTCTTTTTCCTACTTTTTTTGAGCGCGGGGTTGTAGGCGGAGTACATGGATTTCACAACGCTATGGGAGCGAGTGAATGACGCTATAGATACGATTATCCGTAAGGATGATAGCACGGAGACCGAAGTCCTGTTGAAGCCCTGCATTGAAGGTTTGAAACATGCTCAATTGGTCACCTTTTTTCCCCTCTGTGCCTGTGTGCGTGTGTGTGAAATAGCAATCATTAAGCCACCATGGAAATGTTTTAATACTAGAGGATGCTTCTAGGGATCTAATGCTTGCGATGTTGGTGGTAGAGTTGTGAAAACTCTGGTCTGATAACTTGCAGTTTGCAACCTATATTCTGTTTTTCTAGGGAAGTCAACCTTTTGTTGTAATTGCTGTTACATGACATTAATGAGAGTGGATTCCTATCTGGTCTCATTGTTTTTCACTGTGTATTCACTTTCCTTTATTGCTGGCAGCTGCGCTTAATTTGGGTTGCATTCCCAGAAGGGCTTCGCGGAGCCAACGACACAATAATCCAAGGTGTTACTTGAGTTCTGGAACACCCGAGCCTGTTGATACTTCAACAATATCTCCGGTCGTTCTTCCTTATGGTAAATCTAGACTTCAGTACCAAGGCATCCTTCGTCCACCTCTGCCTGTTGCTCATACAGGTGATACTCAAAACAGCACTGAGAAGTCTGTGGATTGGTATTCATCTTCGGGGAATCCTGTTTCTGTAAGTTGTAGTCGCTTGGGGGGAAGAAGCTTTGCACCCTCTCAGGAGCATAGGGGTTCTGTTTCCACTCCTCGGTATGAATTTCCCCAGCCATCTGTGGAAAGCTCAGATAAAGACAGACACTTGAGTTCCCTTTCTGAGTCCTTTACTAGGTCAATTACAGGTCGTGTGTACCCCTTGCATTATTTTGAAAACCATCAAGGTATACGGCAACAGTTTCCCTTCAATTCCTCTTCCCACTCAAAATGCACTAGTCTTGGTCGTAGTAGATGTTCAGGTCTCCCCACAACAGGAGAAATTGTTTACCCCACACTAGATTCTGTTCCTATTTCCTGCCGTGAGCGTCCTCTTCCATCGATGGAAACTTCTACTTCCAATCAAGACCGAGATCCATGCTCTCTTTTCGATTTTTGTACTTGGCCAAGCACTGGACGTGTAAATCCTTTGCACTGTCATGAACACCTTCCAGATAACAGCACCCGATCCCCTATTCACACTTCAGTTGGCTCAAACTGCAACGCTTTTGCTGCTGGTGTTCTGTCTCGTTTGCACACTAGGAAAGGGGATACAAGTTCTCATAATTCTCTTGCTGCCGGAAATGTTGGGTGTCCAATGATGGAGATCTCGAACCCTGGTAACTTAGAATGTGACCTCTCGCTACGCCTTGGACCACCTTCAATCCCATATTTTGGTGTCGAAAAAGGTTGGATTCCAGAAGTTGAGGATGCAGGTTCAAGCAGTGTTCATGATGGGAATAAGTTTGACTGGCTAGATTCTTCTCCCTCCGTTAATGGTGCACAATGTGTTAACCAGTGAAGCTTTGATATCTCTGTCTTCTTTTGATTTGGTTTCTTCTGGCAATGTGCTTTAGGGGTATAAGGCTCACAGAGTCCTACTGACTTTCCGTGGCCTCTATTTGGCTATTTGAAACTAATGCAATAGGATTCTCTGTTGATGTGGCATGTGGGGAAGAAAGTGAATTAACTGATCTACATGGTTGATTTGTAGTTTAATCAAAGTTTTTGTAGATTAGTTTACATTACTCTTTTATGAGTATTTTGCCTGTTTTTTGGCTGATATTTTCTTTCTGCTTGTAATTATCATCCTTGGATTTTATTATCAATGAAGATAATCCTATCTACCCTTTATGATATTACCTTTCAAAACTTCAATTTTTTTTTGAAATTGGCAACATATGGGCATCAGCATTTGAACTTGATTAAAAGTATGCAATCGATATTGGTTAACTCAATTACTTAGAAGTTGATTATCGCTTTAACAATGATTTGTTGAGGAAGGTATTCTACTGGTGGTGCATGGTGAAGTGGGACTATGATGATTGTTGTCCGTTATGAATTTGCGTTTTGAGTTCTTGGCGGAATTGAAGGCGCTGTTGTTGACGCATGCAGCACTTGGGCTTTGACCATTCATATGTTTTATGCATGTTTTTTTTTACAAATTTTTTTTGTTCTTTGCGGTCTAGTCCCAACAGATATGCTGCAGCATCTTTAGATTTTTGACTTCCTTACCGCTTTTGTTTACTGTGTAGTTCTCTAATTGGACATAGCAGTCACTACCAAATTAATCTTCCGTTTTTGTCGTAATCATCTTTTATTATCGTCCGCATCCTCGTAAGGAAGTACGATCGAAGTAATGTTCTTATTTGGGATGAACAAATAGTCCTGCTTCTGTTTCTTTCCTCATGAACATGGCATTACAAAGAGAGTCTGGAATATTTAAAGTTCATTTCTTAAATAAATCCTGCAATAAATAGTGGGTATGTATAAATACTAAAAGCATGAACTTGAGTTTCCAACAGCTCTAACCTCCAACAACTTGTTTATTAATTGATCACATTGATGAATGACGACATGGAATTGTGTGGCCAGGGATCATCCTCCCGATCTTGTGGAAGAGGTGTCTCTCATGCAAAAGGCAAGCATCTGAATCTCATGTTTACCAATGGCCATAAACATTGAGTTGGTTTTTCTGATAAATCTAGGAGTGTCAACTTGAATTTGAACTAGACTTTATCTGAATAGGGTGATCCGAACTTGACTTGAACTCCCCTAAGTAGCTAGGACAAAGTTGATCCAACTTTGGAGGGGCAATGCATTTATTTTAGTATTTTTGAATTATTTCGAAGACCATTCGCTAGTCTTTTTTTTTTTTTTGATATTTATTATTTAGTACGTTTACACTTAATTTTTAGTGTCTTATTTGATGATTCAATTTAATTCCGCGTGGACACAAAATATATGGTTTAGTTTGCATGCGTCCATAATTCTATTTACCTACCATAATCATAAATAGGCGTTATTGACCCGAATAACCTATGCGTCACAATCGAACCAAATATTTAACAGGTCCGCTTGGGTGGGCCTTCCTGCTTTTAATTGGTTTGAGTCTTGTCTGGTAGGGTTGTTCATAAAACGGGTTAGGCCGAACCAGCGCTTGTCTAGGTTGGTTGATGGTGTGGGTCGATTACTCGATCCACCTGGTTTAATCTTGATTTGAGCCATTAGTTTTTTTAATAATGACGATATTTTTTGACATAGTCATTAATCAAAATTTAGATTTTAATAAAAATTACGGGATTATCGTAGCGCACAATAGTCACGTAAGGTTTATGCAGGAGAGGCACGATTATTATTTTATAATAGATTCCTTTTTTACAATCAATGATCATGGTTTCGTTCACTCATCGGTGTTCAACTGAAATGACGTATTTGTCGATTGAAAAATGCAATTGAAACAATCTATTATTTATAGAATCGAAACACAGGAAGATAGGTTTTCAAAGTAGAGTCTTTACCATCTCTCAAAATCGAACCGATGGCAACAAGTCAACAACGCGATATGAAAAGCTTCCACGCCGTTAATGTACCAGATCGCCACAAAAAAATAGAAATTGGAGGAGGGCGAGCAAACCTACCGCCGCCGTGGAGATCGCAGTCCCAGCAGCCGACGCGGCAGGAAGTTCACTGAACGGAGCACCGACACTAGGTCCTTCGACTGTGGGACCTTCGGCTGTCGGTGGGGCACCAGCACTAGGTTCCCCGGCAGACGGGGCCTCGGCAGGAGGTGAAGCGGAGCCGGCCAGCACGGGGATGGCCACCTTCTGGCCTGCTTCACAGTGCCCAAGGACGCCACAGATGAAGTAATGGGTGCCGGCGGTGGTGAGCGTGACGGTGGCAGGGCCGGTCGTGGTCGGCTTGCCGATGATACCGGATTTGGAGCACGAGCCGTAGCTAGCCTTCGACACCTCGGTCACGTCATGGAACCCAGTCGAGAAGTTGAAGACTACAGGACAAGAACAGGTAAAGAAGGAAAACAAAAATGTGGAAGCAGTAGAAGGACCCGCCAAGAGATCACGATTCTTTCTTCTCAGAACTAAAGCAGCAAAAAATAAAACAAAAATGCAGCGTAGCTCGTGATTACCAAGCTTGTCGCCGACGTAGAAGGATTTCGTGGAAGCCCAGTCCTGGAAGAACGTGGCGGCAGCGGGGATGACCCAGCCGACGTTGCCGCCTCCGACTATGTACGTCGTCGTGGACGCCGAAGCTCGGCCGAAGAATAGTACCACAGCCGCACATGAGATCTTGACGAGGGCTAGCATGATCGGAGCAGAACGGCAAGAACGAGAGCAAACCATCTCTTTCTGGGCTCGTTCCAACTCCTCTCTCCCTCTCTCCTTCTACCCTCTGGTCAGAGACATGAATACATGAGGTGGGGCGAGAGAGGCGTCAAGGCGAACAATTTAATTATTTGCAGGAGGAGTGTGGGCGTCATTACCACCAACAACACCAGCAGCAACAACGAAGGAGGGCTTGGAGAAGACTCACAGCTGCGTGCAAACTTCGATCTGCTCTCCAAGTGCAGTCCTGCAGCGGTGATAGTAGAGATGATGAGTTTCTCCTCTCCGTTTTTAACGTTTGTCTTCGATTTATGCTACGGGCAGAGACTTCTACGGTGGCTATGGATTGATGCACGTGGATGACCTGGTCAGGTGTAATCACAAGTCCGCCGCGCCATGCGGTTCAGGTTGGTCGCTATTTAATTATTTCCTATTTACAGGTTGAATATACAAAAGATAATTTCAAGAAAAGAAGAAGAAGAAGAAGAATAATAAGAAGAAGATCACGTGGTTGCGGATCCAGAAGGTTCGGCGGAAGCCCAGATCTGGTAGAGTTGACCTTTCAACGATTCATTCGATTAAAAGTGAAAGTATTTACAACTTTCGCTTTTAATCTTGATGAATAAAAAAGTTGCCATCGTTGAAAAAAAATTCCCGTCCAATGCATCGTAGCTTTGCCAGGCTGTTACGTATGAACTCGGAGGATGATTTCGAAAATTCCATAAAATTATTATTCTCTTGCATATAAATTATGACTCTACGTATAAAAAGTTAGTTTTGCCGAAACGCGTATGTATGCTTCAATAAATTAACGGAAATATTCTAAGAAATATGTTAAAAAATAATGTTATTAGAAATAGAATAAGAGTTGTGCTTACTGAATAAACATAAGAGTTAATTGATTTAATTAGTTTAATCATATCCTAAAAAAAAGAAATTCATCAATTACGGAAGGAAAATTAATTAGTGTAAATTTTTTTAATTTAAAAAAGTAGAGGTATATTTAAAAATATTTGGTTAAAAATTTTAAGAAAAGATTTAAATTTATGTCATTTAATAAAAATTTGATAATAAATAAAAATATTTTTTTTAAATATCATGTCGTCAACATGTCGTAATAAAATTACGAAGAAATTATCATTATTTTTTCATCGTTGCTTGTTGACGTGTGTTCTTTTGCCGAAGCGGCGGGTCGGCGTGAACGAACCCGACGCGGCGGTTCTTGTAATTTTATACTTTTCCTTGAAAGAAATATTCGAGACGATCGGAAGATAATTACCATGTCAAATGTTTTTTTTTTTTTTTTTCGGTAAAAGATAGATAATATTAAATTAAATACCTTAACTCTGAAATCACAGTTAAAAGAATAAAAAAAAGAAAAAAAGATAGACGGTCAAACACCTAATCACGTGGAAAATGAATATTTCTGTCATCTGTTACAAGAATATCCATCTAATCACTGCAATAATGACGATGTCAAACGTGAAAGCACGCAAACGATTTTGGTTATCGATCTTGACCGGACGGACGATGGGGATCACGTCACCGGTTATGGCGTGGAAACATGAACGTCACTTTGGATATTCGCCGGCGACAAATCAAGCATTATCATCTATTTTTTGTTTTTGGTAACGCAGCAGAAGCTAAATATATTAAAGGATGATGTCAATTATGTAATCGCAATTAGTTACCTTTTTAATAAATGTATAGAAGAATAAAAATATTCGTATATATTTTGTTAGTAGATGATTATCAATACTTAAATTATACACAAGATCGTATATTAGATGATAAGAAGGTCTTGTATCGTTATCGTAATTAACTTCGAGAATTCGAAATTCATAGGAAAATGTTAACTTTAATAGATATTGATGACAACAATATATGTGGATGAACATGACAAACAATGTATGGGATGAGTGTGATGATTGGTCAGCGGCCATTTTATTGCAAAAGATGATAATAATTAAATTCGTTTAACAGTGGCAACGTCGATACGCCGTGTGTCGCTCCACCTCCGGCAGGCACATCAAATCAGCAGGACGGCCAGGCCCATGGCCGCGGCCGTCACGCCCGTGCCGAGGACGGCCGTGGGAGTGCCGGTGCCGAGCGTCGGATTGACGGTGCTGGGTGTCGGAGCGTCGGGTGCGGTCGGTGGAGTGTTGGCGTTGGGTCCGTTTGCGGGGGTGGGAGAAGAGCTACTCCCGGCGGTGGCGGTGACGGTGACGGCGACCTTCTGGCCAAGCTCGCAGTGCTGTGCAACGGTGCAGATGTAGTAGTAGGTGCCTTCCTCTTCTAGCGTGAAATTTGTAGAGCTCGTGAAGACGCCTGACGAAGGATCGGTGCAGGAATCGTACTGGTTCCTGGAGACTTCGGCTACGGTGTGTTGGTTTGTGGCGAAATTGAACACTGTTGTATATAATATCGTATACATGCGGGAAAGAAATACATTAGCGTCTGTTTACATCGCTGAATTCGTTGGAACTGAATGATCAGAAAGGGTTCATGGTTCACGGGTTACCACTCACCAAGTACGTCGCCAACCGAGAAGTTTTGGCTGGCAGCCCACTGCTGGTAGAAGGACGCGTCGCTTCGAACGATCCAGCCTTGGTTTCCTCCCACTATATGTGTCGCCGCGGACGCACCATGGAAGAAAAACAGAACCAGGACCGAGAGCTTGAGGAGAAGCATTGCCGGAGACGAAGAGGCTGCCGAGGCCATTGATTTCAATGTGGTCGTGTTCCCAGGTTTCCCCTCCCCTCGGTACTCCAACCGTAGACGCACCGGCGAAAATCGATGGTGTGGGACGACGAGCCACCGGACCTCGGGGGGGGGGGGGGGGGTTATTTATACAAAGGAGAATTGAAAGACGTGTCTGGACGCGTTCGACGACTGGTAAAAGTCAGAAGTGACGTCGTCCGCCTCGTTTCCTTACAGTTGGAGAAGATGTTTCCCGCTTTCCCATAGCGTGCATGACTTATTCTTCCCTATTTATTATTATTATATATACATCTATGTTAATCAACTATCAAGTGGATTGATATACTTGTGAATTTACCGCCACACCAGGTTTATGTTTATGATTTACGATGGAATTAATTAAGGGTTGGTTAGGCGACTTCTTTACCTACAACCGCAACTTTCCAAGACAACAGAAGAGCCAACGCCGGTAATCTTTGACTTCACGGATGATTTTTCCTGACTGGGCACTTTTGACTTACTTTATTTTTTCATTTTGTGGAAGGAACCGGACAAATTAAAACCGTGTCCCCGGCAAGCTGGAGAGGCCTCAAGAGGATTCAATCTATGTATATATATATATGTTGATTTTAGTTGTTTACGATCAATTGACTTCAAAATAGATTTTGATGTGGTATCAGAACAAATTTATGTACATTTGTTCTTGTAGGTACATACACAAAGCATAAGTGAAAAAATATATATATTGAAAATGGCCTTACTTTGTAGCTAAAAAATTGAATCAAGATCTGTATATATTGATTAATTTCATTCACAATCAGTTGCTTTTGAAGTTGATTTCCACTCTTTTAGGTATCAAAGTATGGTCATGGTTATCAATCAAGAAGACCCAGCTTCATTTGGTCCTCCTCTGTTTACAATGAAAATGATTTAATCACCACCCTTTTAATTCTCCATTATTTTCTAATGCGTATACAAATATTTAATTTTTAAAATTCGTCATTTTTCTCTACATACACAAATAGGAAAATGACTTTTTATTATTTTCTATTTCTGTTATTTACTAGGTTTTTCATGTACACAGACGACCATAAGTTCCCGCATCTTACTTGTACATCGACTGTGATTGGATGCAAGAGCCGTGAGAGGTGTATCCACCGCGACAACGATCTCTCTCCGTTCATCGATGATTCAAAATTTGTCCTTAGATGGTTAATAATAAAAAATAAGTACAACTAACATTCTACAAGATCGATCCGATTCGGCAAAAGAAACTGGAACATCAGCGCAGTTGAGAGAGAGAGAGAGAGAGAGAGAGAGAGCGAGACCAAGTGATTTGAATTTGTCAAATCGTATCCAAGGGGGAACAAGGCAAGCAAAGATCAAAGAAAATCGAGGGACCGAGTTATTTGAATTTGTAAAAGAAATTTACTTCCTAGTATTTAATCTTATATCCATCTGGAATTTTTGAAACTTAAATTGATCTCGTTCGATCAATAAACTCTTCATAGAGTTTGGGCAATCCTGGAATCTGCTCGAAGTCCAAAAAAATCAAAGCAAGATCCTGTATTCTGTCATGAACAGTTGTATGAACAATGGAACCTACAGAATATCTGCCATTGTGGTATGGACAACCCTATGCTCAATCTATCTATCCCACAAATGACAGAGAAAGAACTGGCCCAGTGTCCCAACTTGGTAGTCTTTTGACATGTAACCCAGTATTATACATTGCTGAATAAGATTAAAAGCCCATCAGCAAACATGAATTGATCAATCAGAAATAGATGTAACGCAAAACGCTTAAGAGTAAAGACATATGTACGCATCACCAAAGTTTCCATCGTCGTCCATTGGCATCACTTCAGTTACCCGACCAAGACAAGCAGCAGCATGGTGGCACATGTGGCAAGCACCATGGTGTATTGCCCTGGTGAATGTAGCGCTCGCAGCTCCTGCATTGAGAAATGCATCATAATCACGATCATCGTCATGCAATGTACATGAATATGAACAGCATCCACGCAAGACCTCTAGCTTTCACATGGTAGGCACCACCATGAAGTCGGCTGGGAGATTATATTTACACTAGCATTTTCCATTTTATGGAGTTTGGTGCAACCAACTAGATGATCACATCGGACTACCAACACTTCCCTGAAGATACCAGGGAGTCATTGTACTTGAAAATAAATGAAAACTAACGAAAAGGAAAATACTTTCCATTTGACTAAAAACTATGCTCAAAAGTAAGGTGTTTGGGTTTTTTTTTTTCAATGAAAAATAAATTCCATTAATTTCCATCACAAACGTTAAAATTTTTCCCTTTCTTTTTTCACCAAAAAGGGTGGAATTAAATATTTTTCTTTAATTTCCATGCATGCACAAATACCTTCTTGGATTCAAAAGAAAAATAAAATCTTGTGGTTTCATTTTCCTTTGATCTCCTTTTGATTCCAAAAAGATGATTGCACAGTATCATATGCCCAAGATGAATTTATCTTTGACATAAAATGGTAAAACCAATAAACACTCACCATTCGCCAATGTAAGGTTTAGAGAGTATCTAACTGTACATGACCTCACCTCTACAACTGGATAAGTTTCCTAGGATTGGAAGATGTAGTCTCCAGGTCACATTAGAGCTATCTTTACCATTGCACTAACACTTCAATCAAAATGGACGGTGCCAAATGTGCATACTGCTGATATAAATATTTCTCCACTAAACTGTTTCCTGACCTTGGGAAGAGGAAGAGTAGCTAACAAAATTATTATAGAGAGCTTATCTACAATGGTATAGCCAAAAAAAAAATTTATTTTTTCTGTTCTTCATATGATTTTACATGCATTTAATTTTTGTTGTTGTTATATGTTCGTTTAAACATTCCTACAACTATTCCATCAACACATCTCAATCACACATTTTGGGCATGGTTAAGATATCCTGGACTATTAATTTAACATCAATGCTAGACTGTTGTTGAAAATTAGGAATCATCATATAGTATATAGCCTATTTAACAACTAGATGGCATTTATAATTTATTATCCCTTAAAAACAGTCCTGCTATCTTCTTTATCTTACATCTTGAGCAATATATGTTAACTCCTATGCCCTAGGGCATATATGATGCCTGCCAGTGACAAGTGTGTCACAAATAGGTAAAAAAAAAAAAACTAGCATAAAAGTCGTGTCTGTTGTTCAGAAAAGTAAACTTTTTTTTTAGACCAAATAGAGCCCAGAAATTGGCGTGCTTATGTGATTCTTGCTAAAAATTGTGGTTCTCAACTATCAAATAGAAGAACCTGTTGTAATAGTTGGGGAAAAACATGCTAGACTAGAACTAAAACTTTGTAAAGACAAGCAGCTTTATTATAGTAGGTACATAAGAGAAATCTATGTGAAACTTGAAAACAGAAGCCTGCACAATTTCTAGGAAATAGAAGATTTTCAAGAAATGTAACTGAATAATATTTTTTTACTTGCCCAATTTCGAAAAATATATTGCTTATTCTGGTATAAATGGTGCAATTATTTTTTCCTCGACCATAAGAGTGTCCTAATGGAGTTGTTTAAGTTTTACAATTGATTCAGAGAAACATTACCAAGACCAGAAGTAAACGAGATTCCGGAGAAAATCATAACAAAATGTCAATAAATGGGAAAATTTTCTCAATTTAAGGATATTATGAGTGTTTTACCAGATGAAAGAATCTTGCATGTTAAAAGAGCCAAGCGAATAGATGGAGTGTTGAATATTGATGTATGCAACAAACAAGTTATTCAATATTAGCAGTTAAATATATAGATGAAAAGAAAAGAAAATAAGAGTGTATATACCCAAGCTGTAAAAAACAATGAAGTTCCCGAAGACGAAAGTCCAGTAAATCCAATATCATAGGAAATGCTCCCATCTGCTTTGAATAATCCATAATTTTTTTCAGAGAGCTGCCCTGGCTTCAAATTTTCATTAAATAAGGCAAATATGTATGCCTTTACTGCAATTTTCGGTCTGAGTGGGGTGCCCTTCTTCTTTGCAAGCCTTTTCCGTAAGTTGAAGTTATAGGTTCTAGCATTCTCCATCGTGGCACCCACTTCGTTTGCACCCCCATGTGAAGCCCAACCAGTCTCAGACACCCGTACCTCCATTTTCTCATAACCTGCAGCTTCTAAAGCTGCATAGGCTGCATCAATTTGAGCATCAAACATGTTGTCATAATGCAATTTGGTCTTTGCATCATATATCCCAGGGTTTGATTCAAAAAGAGCATATCTAATATCTATATTCTGTGGATCACTATCATAGGCCAAGAATGGGTAGGCATTGATGAAGAAAGGAGCTCCAGTTTTCGAAAAGAACTCCAATAGAGGCTTCATGTATTGAAGTATGTTTTCCTTAAATCTGCAGGACGATGGAGGATAAGAATTGGCAAAGACAGCTTGTGAATGTGGTGTTGAAACCTCTATTAAATCTTCCAGTTGAAGCTTTGATAAGGCACTATATACATTTTTTACAGCACCTGGTAGAACTTCTTGTAATTCCAGATCTGATCCCCCCAATATTTCATTCCCAACAGCTATTCCACGAATATGTGTGTCGGGCAGAAATGGCTGCACATTTTCTTTGATCCAGTTCACAGCTTTGTCTTCACTGATGCTCATATCCTTCAGAAATTCATTTCCTATCATCACCACCAATTCAAGACCAGACCCTTTGAATGCATTAAGAACACCATGATCAGCATCATATATACGGACATTCTTTATCTTCGCTGCTTTCAATAGTGTTACCACACTTTCAGGCCCAGGTATATTGTTAGCAATTCTGCCATAGTTTATCCCATATGTTCCCGTGAATGCCTGAACTGGCTTAGGACCTGTCCCTGCTCAAATGCAAGATATGCTTATTACCAACACAAAATCAGCTAATTGCATGACCTTGATGCAATGATTCGTTTATGTAAAAATACTGTTTGCAATGATGCCAAGAAATTATAATAAGAAGAAACGTCTCCATGAGATTACCACCTTTGATAATAATCTAGAGGAAACAATGCCACCTAAAATCACAAAAAGGAAAAGAGAAAACAAAATATGAACTGAATTCTGATTAGTTATTGGAAGCTTATTTTTCCATTAGATTACAGCATCAATGGAAGATCAAAGAAGCAGTGCTACCTAATTCATGATATTAGAAACTGATCAAGAAAAATTTCCACACATTCAGACTCTTTGCAATTACTTAGCTGTAGCCACTTAGTGTGAAAAAGTAAAGAAAGCAGACATAACAACTAGAGTAAAATCTGTGTTTCAAGATCAAATTGTATTTTCCTGGAGTTTCGTTTGGAATTAAATGGAATGACATGACGTTAAACTGATGAAGTTACCTCCAATATAACATCCACTTCGATAATTATCTTAAAAATGGTAACTTTCGAATTCAAACTTGAATTATCAGGTTAATCTGAATAATATTGTCAAGCAAGAAAGGATCAGACACCAATTCACATCAAACCAATCGCGATTGCGAAAAATTGGTGATCAAACATTCTTATCTGCCAACAAACTCTAAAGAAAAAAAATAGAAATCAAACAACCATTATTGTAAGAAACAAACGTAGAATTCCCCAACTGATACGTTGATGAATTGGATTATCATGTACTTAAAAGTTTCGATCACAACAAGTACCAGAAGAGAGGACCTGACCGAACAGAATAATCACATATAACAAGAACATAATCCATACCGTTCAGCATGAAGACCAGTAGGAAGCAGAAGCGTAGCGATCGAAGCGACAGCAGAGAGTAACGGACACAACAGCCCATCTCCGGTGATAGCAGAAGCCCCAGAACGAAAGTCGAGAAGCACCAAATTTGTATAGCCGAAAAGGAATGAAAAATGAGGAGAAGAACTACAGAGTAGAATAACAACAGAAACAGTGGGAAAGCTATAGAATAAAGAAAGGTAACGAAAAGATTCCTGCCCTTCCACTCTCCCTTTCTCTCCCCTTCTCCCCCATAACTCCGGCTCCTCCTCCCCTTCCTAACCCAACATAACGGCAACGGCAGAGAAGAGAAAGGAACGCCCCAACTCCCACGAAAGGAAGCGACGTTCAGGCGTTGAGGTAACCAAACAGACCCAAGTACGATTCGAATCGATTCCTATTCTCCTCCCTCCGTTTGTTCCTCCTCTTGCTGAAGCCTCTCATCTACCCCAAGCCCGTAAGGCTCCGCCTTTTGGTGGTGGTGGAAGAGGAGAAGAAGGAAGAAGAGGAGGAAGAGGAGGAGGAGGCGTCGGAGCAGAAGGTTCCGATGTGAGTGGGTGGTTAGAGTTACGAAGTAAGGGAGAGAGCGAGTGTCAAAAACAGAGGACAAGTGATGTGGATGCTGGTGGAGTTGTATATCATTATCAAATATTACAGGGATCAGGTTGTAGTGGTCCTTCCATAACTTTCAAAAAGTTGGGATCATTTGTATCACAACCACATGTAAAAAACAATATTCTTTATTTACTTGTACTTTTGTCTATTTCTAAAAAAACCACTATTTATCAACAACAATACAGTATAATTGATTGTTAACTTTATTATATACTATAAATTTTATACAAAAAAAAGGTATTCTAAAGACATCTCTCGGAAGTTCTGCTCTTATTTCTTTATTATTTAAAAAAAATTTAAAGTCCAGTTATATAATTAGTTAATAGTTTATCGTATACTCTCCCATGTATTGGAATTTCAACTTAATCTAAGTTATATTCATTAGTTTTTTTATTCGAAAATCAACGATTAAAATTTAACAAAAAGCAGTCAATTTTATGGCATTTAAATGAAGAATTGATGCTCATTCAATTCAGGTAAAAACTTTATCATATATTTATAATCATTTAATCTTAAAACCTATAAAATTATTTCCACCCTCTCATATATTTACAAAAAGATATAAAAATATTTCAACAAAATTATTTGAAAATGTTTTTACACAAAATAACCTTAATTTTCAATTAAATATTAACAAACCATTATTATCATTATTTTAATGATTTAACTAAATTAAAAGAAAAAAAGGCATTGATTGTGCAACTACAACTGATTCAAAGTTCAGGATACAAAATGATTACATTTTACAAAAAAAATCAGAGCAACAAACAGTTCATAAATAAATAAAAAAGGATAAAATATGTTAATTAATTGTTTTTTTCCTTCCTCTATGGTGTCGTTTCAATGCCTGAACACCAAAATTTTCAAAGTTATTTGTAATAATTCTGTTTCGATTTAATTTCATATTTTTAATAAAGGATAATATTCTTAATAAGACGAATGAACGTAAGGTTGCTTCCTTAAATTTAGCAGATTTCAAATAAAAGAATTAAGAAAGATCTTCAGACAATAGGATTCTTAAAAAGACAATAACGTACAAAGTTTATTTTTAAAGACATGATAAAAGAAATTATCTTAAAAAAGCCTGCCATTATCAACAAAAAAGATCACACAATAATGATACAGTCAAAAGTTACGTTCGACGGAATAAACAAATGACGATGGAGCGGAGGACTGCTGAAGAATTTTCAAAAAGTCAGAGATCGATTTCTAATAAAAAACGACAGTTTTTCTTTCGCCACGAGGCGAGATTTTTTTCTCTTTTTTTAATATTTTCGAGGAGTGCTCGGAAAAGTTGTCCTGGGACGCGGTGACAGCGGAACGGGTGGAAGCGCGAAATACGTGGAATAGTGATTTTGGAAAAATTTATGGTAATAAAATATTTTTGGAAAACAATCTCAACCAGAATTTTGACATGAATTTAAGAGAATGTTTGTGTACTTAGATAATAATAATTATGATGAAAAATATTGAAAAAGAAAATAATAATTTTTTTTTATCATTTTCTAAATGTTCGTATAATAAATGATTTTTCATCATTTTCCCTTGATATATATAAAAAAAAATTCTTTCGTTTTCTAACATTGAAATTGATAGAAAATAAAAAAAAGAAAATATAAATTATCACATAATATATTAAAAATATATAATTTTAATATAAAAATTATTTATATATTTAATAGATGAGAATTGATATTACGAGAGATATGTGGAATAATAAAGATACGTAAAATATATTTTATATTGTAATAATTATCATAAATGATTTTATCTTATGTATTTTATCTATAACAAATTTTGTTATTTTCTATCTTGTAGATAAATAAAAAAATATTTAATTTATTAATTTCAATATTTTTTATTTTGTAAATAAATATATATATTTTATGATTTTTCATCATTTTTTGTTATATACACAAATACATATATTTCAAATTCTATCATTTTATGTTCTATGTACAAACACTTTGATTTTCTATTATTTTCTGTTATTTTACTTTCTATCATTTTTTATGATATTACGCCATTTTTTTTCCACCATTTTTTAATGTACAAACACCTTTTAAAAGTATATCTTAGGGGAGTTTATGCACTCTAAATCTAATACAATTAAAAAATATTTCCGTCAAATTCTGAAAGAATAAATGTTTGTACACTTTGGCCACTCAAAATTGGAAAAATGAATTCTCAACCCAAAAGGGGAAGGCCGCTTAACACTCTTACCCTTACTCACATCTTATGCCTTTGCTCACTCTCGTCTGATGAAAGCTTCCACTTGCCATCACTCACACTCGACGAAGCTTTCGCTTGCCATCATAGCTGCCCGTTGAAGGTTCCACTTGCCATCACTTGTGCTCGACGTCGCTTCTGCTCCCATCTTTCGCTCGCAAACATCGCTCCTTCGCTCGTGGTCGTCTCCTTGCTGTTTGCAACGCTCATCTCCTCATCGTCCATGATGCTCATCTTCGCACAGTCTGTGATGCTTGTCTTCGCTCCTCTGCTCGATGCCCTTGCTCCCATCTTTTGCTCATGCCTAACGAAACTTTCGCTCACCATCACTTACACCTTACAAAGCTTTTGCTCACCATTGAAGCTGTTTATTGAAGCTTCTGTTTATCCTTGCTTGCATCTTCCATCGAAACTAAGATGTGTCAATTTATGTAATTTTTGATTTATTTTATATAATGATATACTTAATTAATTGATAAATAATATATAAATATTTAATTTAATAATATATTTATTTATTAATATAATTAATTCATTCCTTAATTAATTATATTTTCACTAATTATTTTAATTTAATTCGTTAATTAACTTTATTAAAAATCAATTCTGTTCAATTATATACATAAATATTTAAATTTTAATTTACGTCAAATTCTTTTACGTGTAAAAATACTTAGATTTTAAATTCTTTACATTAAATTCTATAAAATTTAAATTCTAACATAATTTGAATTCTATAGAATTTAAATTTTAAGTGTACAAATAGATTCTTAATTGTAGTAAAAAAAATTATTACATTATTGATATAAATTTAAATTTTTAATTTTATATTTATGATTAAATTGACTATTTTAATCTCACAGAAAGGGAATTTTGGTACGAACTTGAATAATTTTGTGATTTGACACGAATTTTACCGCCGGAAGGTTGTCGTCGTTTCCCAGATTTTACGGGAGCGAGGAAGACAAACAAATATCAAAAAAATTTCGAGCAAAAGAAAAATCTAAGGTATTCAAAATTTGGGAAAATTAGATTGCATTCCAAAAATGTCGTAAATAATAATAGAATTTTTACTTTGTAAATATTTGTTTCAAATATAATTTTCATTCTTAAATTAATATCTTTAATTCACTTGCGATGGTATTTTTAATTGTAAATGTCTACGATAGTATTAAACTCTTCAAAATTAATCATGGAAGAACGTAACTGTGTACAGCTGCAGTTATTTATAATTGAAGTTAAACCATAAATTTGTTTTGACAAATAATTAAAATTACAATTTAATGACGCTCATACAAAATTATGAGTCCTATGGATTCGCTGGAGCCACCTAAACTTTTATTATGTCTCGTGGGTAAGAAAGATTTTGACTATGGGAATATTTTTCTACACGTACGTACACTTAATTTGTTTTGAAATTAAAATTGGATTCTATATATGCCTAATTAATCAACAATATGATTCTTCAACTATTGATTGATCAATAGTTGAACAAGAAAATTTCACCATCTATTTAACTTCTCCCCAAAGCACCGATTCATTGGAAAGATGCCGATGGTCATGTAATATTTAGGTGACATTTGGACGGGCTTTCTACCGAAAATATTTGCTAATTATATATGGGAATATTAATTTTGTTTTGAAGATGAAACGAACACCCAGAAAAAAAAAAAAAAAAAAATCGTGATATTTGAAATATCATGTAATAACTTGTAGTTGTAGAATCATTTTTCTTCGACTACCTGTCAAAGTTAGAATCCTATGAATCTTTATGATTTACTAGCCACCTGTAGGAAATTTGGGTTGATTAAGAAGAAACCAATAGAGGATGTGCATATTAATCAATCTTCCACTTTACCATATCTGGGGGAAGGTCTTTATTCGATGAAATAAACATTAATATCTATCTTTTCAAGTGAAATAAATATAGAAGCATGAACCAACCACCCTTATCTCTCTCTCTCTCTCCATCTTTATTTCTACATCTATACTATAGCACTAATTGGTGAAAGGAGAGACATGTCTCTTACTTAGTATTAATGGTATTAATTTTAAGAGTAATTAAACAATACATAATATGTGAAACCCGCTGTGATGCATTCATGTCTTTTAGTTAATTGACATATATTATTTCACAAAATTCTCATACTAATTATTATGCTTCTTAATAATAAACATCATCTCTTAATTACCATGTTTAACCAAGAAGAGAACATTTACTGATATCTTTGGCAAATAAATTGATTATTAGAGTTAATTAAGTAGATGCCTTTGTTTTACACATCTATTCATAATTATACCATATATATTTTTCATGATAACGTACAGACGATACATTTGATCGACCCAGGAAAAAATAACCATATGTTTACATGATTTTTCCGTCAAAAGTCATAAAAATATTATCACTAGTATAAAAAAATTTAAAAATATTACACACACACACACACACATATATATATATATATATATATATAATTCATTAGATAAATACAGAATAATAATTATCAAATCATATAATAAAATATTACGAGAATCTTTATATCCGATGGAGTTTGTTCAAATATAATAAATTTATTCTGTCTCGTTTAAACTTATTTCAAATCAAACTATTAATGTTTATACATAGAAGAATTAGATACTACGAATTTATTTCATTGAATTTACGTAAAGTTCATGAACAGACATACAAATATATAATAGACTAACTTTGTTAAGTTTACATAAATACCACGAGCATCTTATAAAATTTAAACACAACGAATTAATTTCATTGGATTTACGTAAATACTACAGATTCTATTATAATAATTATATTTAAACATAATGAACTAATTCCATTGGATTTATGTAAATATTACAAATATATATATATGTGGGAGACAAGAGGACGTATGATCCAGAGATGCATGTGTTTGTTTTGCCATTCTCTGCTCCTTTAATTTCATATATATATTTATATCAATCATGTCCCCTCTCTTTCTCACCGTCCTTTCCGCTTAATCTTTACAACTCATGCCAGGTGGAAAAAGGGGAGATCAGGAACGGAAGGACGGCGGTCCAAGAGGAAGAAGAGGATGGAGCGAGTGCTTTCTGTGATCGATGGAGCTCATCTTTTCCCTTGGAGTGCTACTGGAGAAGCATATTAATTAAGAATGCGTACACCTTCTCCAAGTTGATTTCTTTTGCATGCCTTTAATTTATACGATGCTGGTGGATGGCATTGTTTGAATAATTAAATTCCAACTTATGATCTTGAAGTTACGAGGGGCGGGGCGGGGCGGGGCGGGGCTCACCACATCAGATTTCGTCATTGCATCGTAAGAAGTCAAGGTTGATTACGATAAAAAAAACTACCACTTATGTGTTTCTGCACGCTTAATTATTTACTAACCTTCTTCTCACAGCAGCCCTAATAATTAACAACACCCCTTAAACTTGCTTTAACAATTAGCTGGCAGCTGCAGGAAGAATCCATCGATTATATATGTGACCGGACTTGTTCCACGCTCCAAGCCATCTTTTAAATAATTTTTTCTTGTTTGGGTTTGAAATCTAACTAACTAAACCATATATTTTCCTCGTAGGAGTATGAGAAGTACTTCTATCTATCTATCTATCTATCTATCCATATATGTCTACAAGCACTGCTGATAGGTTAACCGTCTTAATTAATGTGCATGGCAATTATATGTAAGGTTTAAGTTATAAGCATCATGACAAAGAGAACCAAAGATTCCAAGGTGCTCAGATATATATTTATTAAGGTTCGATCATGCAAGACTGCAAAGAAAATATTGCCGCTCGGATATTGCACAAGGAAGTCCAACTCGACGGCAGATGCTTCCACCTTCCTTCGTGATTATTTTAAAAGAAATATATAAAATTATCATTCACCGACTGTACATCCAGAATACTATTTTACAGAGATATGTAGGTTTAGATAGATTAATAGTAATATTATAAAAGATAAGTTAAAACATAAGAGATATATCGGTAACGGAATAAGAGTTATATTATCAAATATGAGACGAGAGAAATTGACGTGGTTGTCACATCATAAAGAGATCAAGAAATTATCAATTAGGAGAAAAGAATTAATTGGTGTAAAAAAATATAAGAAGTATGTAGGTATAAAATTAATTGATTAGAAATAATTAAAATAAAACATCTAAATTAATGTGATTAACTTAAGATATTTAATAATATAGATAGAAATGTTTAAAAGAAAAAGAAAAAAATTTCATGCCACCAACTCTAATCTAGTGAAATTTTATATGACACAGATTGTTTATTTTTATTTTTATTTTTCCAATTAAAAGGGATATTATAGATTAACTGCATTATTCTACACATGAAACGTTAAACAATTAATTAATCGTGGTTCTGGGTCGAACATGAGCATAGAAATTAAATACCAGGTCGAATTAAAAATTAAAACGGAAGATGGTGACATGTGAATGGCGTGTTTAACGCATTAATTAAAGTTAAACACTTTCAGATCCAGAGCATAAATATATATATGACCGACACATAAATGCGTGCATCGAAATCGAAAAATTCACGGGAGAAGAATGTTAGAACCTTAATTCGGGAGAAGAAAATAATGTACATGCGGCTCTCAAAGGCGTACTAGTATTATTTATCAATCTCATCTAATGGTCATGACAACGGAGAATATGCCAGCACATTAATTACTTGGGCCTGCAGATTTCTCCTTTTTTTTGAACCGTTTGATCTTACACGAGGTGACGAAGTGAAGGAGAAGGGCATCAACCAATCAATTGATTAACAATATCATGGAAGGAAATCCATCGGCCACCTTCTTGAGCCGTAAATAATCATCGTCACACTTGCAAGTTGGCCAATCAGGCACGTGAGAAGCACGTGTCTCTCCCAAAGCTTTGAACTTTTGACGCCGGGGCCAGATGCTGCTGCATGCACGATGATTCATCACGTGGTGTGGTTCGTCGTGGAAAAGAGAAAGAGAGAGAGAGAGATACAAATCGAGATGCTTAAGAAACCTATGTTTTAATTAACAATTCGATTCAAATAAAACAAAATTCACAGTACATGAAATCAGCTGTACCAGCGGTGTATGTGGCTCCAACTTTAACTCAGGGAACTGACAACGTGACAAGAAAAACGCAGGTCATCGCCGTCATTTTCTTCGTCTTGCTTATAAATATATATATATGTCACGTTACGTATAATATGTTCACTCAAACAACACGGTGACACCTCTCAAAGTCTAAACTCATTTATTAAAATGTGGACTCAAGGAGTTAGTTGACGAAGAGCTTAACAATGATATATTAGAAACAAATTATTATGATAATATATTATACACAATATTTATATTTATAAAATCTATTATAAAATAAAAAATCATATAATGAAGTAAAAGATACCACAAACATTTTATAAAAAAAATATCACTAAAAATGTCACATCGACCAAATGGCATGGTCCATTGCTCAAAAATAAACGTTGACTGAGAAATACTGTAAGAAAACATGTCGGGCTTTCAAGGTTGACTCCTCTCGACAAAAGAGTTTAGGACTCTTCTTCTTCTTCCTCTTCGTCTTCTCTGTCGTCCTCACGCTCTAATTGCCGGTGCCCACCTCCCAGTCGATCTCCATCTTCCTCCTCCGGCCACCACCACACCACCATCATGGGTGGTACCGGTAGAATACTTCAGAGACCCACAATCTTCCTTCTCTTCTTCCTCCTATTCCTCCTCTCACAGCCTTGTCTCTCCAGCATCCAGAAGACCACCATTTCTCCCGGGTTCAAAGCCAGCCAGATGAACTACATCGACAACGATGGTCTCTTCCTCCACTCCAATAGCTCCGAGTTCCTTTTCGGATTCAGGACCCTTCGTAACAACTCCACTGCTTTCCTCCTCGTCGTCGTCCACCAGCCTAGCTCCCGTGTGGTATGGACCGCCAACCGAGAGTCCCCCGTTGGAAACAGTGACAAATTCGAGTTTGGAGACGACGGCAACGCGAGGTTGGTTTCTCAGAGCGGTGTTGTCTGGTCGACGAAGACCGATGGAAGAGGAGCTCTAGCCATGGAGCTGTTGGATGGTGGTAACCTCGTCATCCTCGGTGGGAAAGGGTCAGCTGCTCCGGTCTGGCAGAGCTTCGATAACCCGACTGATACCCTTTTGCCAGGGCAGAGCTTCAGGGATGGGATGTCTCTCATCAGTGATGCGGATGACTCCAGCTTAAGGTACGGCCTGAGGATCTCTTCCGGCGACATGAAACTGCAGGTGGAGTTTCGTCAGCCGCAACCCTACTGGTCGTTTTCGTCCGACCGAAGAACGACCCTCGACGATGGCGACGGGGACATCGTCACCGCCAAAATCGCCAATAACTCATGGAACGTCTACGACGGTAAGAATTCTCTCCTTTCCAAATTCGTCATCTCTAATTCCACCGGTGACGGAGCGAAATGGGCTGCCGTTTTGGAAAAGGAGGGATTCATCAGGTTCTACGATATCGGTGGAGCTTCGGGAGGAGTTAGGCAAAGAAGGGATATGATCCCGAGCAAACGCTGCGACACGCCGGCTCCTTGTGGACCTTATGGCCTGTGTTCCGCCGATAACAGATGCAGATGTCTGGCAGGGATCAGCTCGCATGCTACCTGTAAGCCCCACATTGGGTCTCCGTGCGATGGCTCGGACACAGAGCTAGTGGAAGTGAAAGAGAATGTTGGGTATTTCGCCATCGGATTCCTCCCGCCGGCGGCAAAGGGTTCTTCCGACATTACCTCTTGTAAGGTTTCGTGTGCCAACAACTGCTCCTGTCTTGCGCTCTTCTTCGATCAGAGCTCCGGCGACTGCCACCTTTTCGACAAAATCGGTAGTCTCCAGCAGACGAATACGAAGAGATACACCTGCTTTCTCAAGATCTCGGGTGGTAAAGTTGGAGATGACGATCAAGGTGGTGGAGCACGGAAGCATGTTGCCGTTATCGTGTCCATATCTATCCTCGCCGCAGGGATCGTTGCCTCCGTTTTTTATGTGGCTACGGTTTACTTCAAAAGACGGTCGTCGTTGCTAGAACCGGCCAAGCTTCTTGTTTCCTCAGACGAGGACGACTTCCTGGAGACCATGTCGGGATTGCCGGTCCGGTTCTCCTACCGGGAACTCGCAGATGCCACCAGCAACTTCTCGACAAAGATTGGGCAGGGTGGTTTCGGATCCGTGTACTTGGGAAAGCTTGAAGATGGAACCAGGATCGCAGTGAAGAAGCTGGAGGGAATCGGGCAGGGGAAGAAGGAGTTCCGGGCGGAGGTGAGCATAATTGGGAGCATACACCACCTTCACCTGGTAAGGCTACGAGGCTTCTGCGCCGAGAGCACTCACAGGCTTCTGGCTTATGAATTCATGGCGAATGGATCGCTGGACAAATGGATATTCTGGAAGAAGAAGGAAGATTTCCCTTTGGATTGGGACAAAGTATTTAAGATTGCTGTGGGCACAGCCAAAGGTCTGGCCTACCTCCACCAGGACTGCGATTCCAAGATCATCCACTGCGACATAAAGCCCGAGAATGTGCTGCTCGACGAAAACTTCGTCGCTAAGGTGTCGGACTTCGGGCTGGCAAAGCTGATGATGAGGGAGCAGAGCCAATTATTCTTCACGACGCTCAGGGGCACCAGGGGTTACCTCGCACCAGAGTGGATAATAAACACGGCGATCTCAGAGAAGAGCGACGTCTACAGCTTCGGCAAGCTGCTGCTGGAGATCGTCGGAGGTCGGAAGAATTTCGACCCATCGATGGGTTCGGAGAAGGAGTACCTTCCTTCCTACGCGTTCAAGATGCTGGAAGAAGGGAGGTTAGGGGAAGTGCTGGACGCGAAGCTCCGGTCGGGCGACGAGGACCAAAGGGTGGAGATAGCTATCAAGGTGGCGCTTTGGTGCATCCAGGAGGACATGTCGCTGAGGCCGTCCATGGCCAGAGTGGTCCAGATGCTCGAGGGAGTGGCACACGTGCCGCAGCCGCCGTTGGCCGGACGAATGGGATCCCGGGTACATGCCAACCTCGTCAAGACTGTTGTTACCGAGGAAGGATGCACAAGCACCTCTCGGGAGGAGGCACCATCATCTGTTTGCAACAGCGATGCATTTCTTTCGGTCGTCCGGCTATCTGGCCCGAGATGACCTAACTGAAGAAGCCATTTGAACCGAGGCTGTGAAGCTTGAAGATAACAAACACAAGCCATTCCCAAGCTGCTGTCGTTTATCACATTGAATTAATCATCTTTCCTTATTTTTTGACAGATCTGTTTCCTTGCTCAACCGAATGACCTTCATGTTTCATAACATGAAGAAAAAATATTCATGTCACCGATCCTGCTTAATGGAATTACAGTTTAAGTTATTATTGTTGTTGTTGTTGTTACATTTCTGTCTTAACCAACAAATAATAGATGGCAAATTGATCTTCTACTTTAATTAAAGCAAAAACACCTCTATCATTAAAAAACATGCATCTCTATCTAATTCAAACTATTGAGATGACCAGAAAATCTTGCGATGAAAATGATATTAAGTAAATTTTCTTTGGTAATCCACAGCCTTCCTCGATAAAGCAAACAAGCAGCACCAAATCAAAAGACGCATCAAATTGGCAATATTATGTTATCACTAGAGTTTTAAGTCCTAAGAAAAATGAAAGCACCCAACCTTTACGAAAAGCTACACATCAATTCTATAATTACCTCCATCTTTCGCAAAAGATCAATAGTGATAAGATTTTGTCTTACACAATACATGCTTCTTGCGGTTGATGGAATAGGAATTCTAGATGCAGAAGGTTATATTCACAAGTTATGTCGATGAAGTTCAATCGAAGGATATAGAACGGAAGCCTAAAAGATCATGATCCTGTACAATACTTTTCTCCGATTGCCCTTGCAAAATAACACAACATCTCAGTTTATAATAAGTCCAAATTCCAACGATGAGAAAAGACTTATGATGCTGTTACTTCTCTCGGGAATAGAGGTAGGTCGTCCAATAATCACGACCAATTACTTCGATAATTGTAAGTCTCCGAAAAAATTCAAGCCGCTAAATTATGCAACGCCCTAAACATAGAATCTATCATCATCCAAAGCCATCTTCCTACGTAACACAATGACAGTAATGCGACCTCTTTACCAAAAAATAAAACAATGACTGTAATGCGAATATACAAATAAAAAGGCAGGAGCCAACAACAGTTGGAAGACTGCCCTTTGTCTACACTATCAACGCAGGCATGCCAGTGCAAGGTCCAATCCTCACGATGGCACAATGTGGCCCATATTAAACCGAAAGAGAGAGCACCTGTTCGCAGAGGATTACAATAATTCACCAACAACACACAGGATACTACCACTCATCAGAACAAAGTGTAGCAATCGGTTAAAACACACCCGAGACCGTTGGTCCTATAATTTTCAATAATAGAATTGCATTAGAGTCACCAAAGACCTTCATAGATAGTCATACAAGCCCTCCTGCTCCCAGACATCCACAAGAAAATCTACCATTTCCTGCACATAAATGTCATCCGTGCCATAAAATCCTAGAACCCTGAAAATATCAAGCACATTTAGAGAATAGAAACATGTAATATAAATATGTTCACTCACAGGGAGAGGGATTGGACGTTGAAACGGCTTCTTGGTCACCAGCAAACTGTCATACATCGCATTCCAACTGCAACTAGAAATTTGTTTACTTAGAAATGGAGATAATATATAACTATATTCTGATCCTCTCTTTTCCCTCTGCGCCGAAGACAAAGTAACAATGGGCAACAATTATATTGTCATCTACCCAACCTATTCCATGGCCAGGCTGGGAATTTTGTGAAAAGAATACACATACAGTGCCATTTTAGTTATTATAATTTTTTATGTTATTCTTATTTTAGTTACACATGTAGTTGAATTAATTGATGTTATAACTTAATTAGTCTACCAACATAAATACCAAATAGGAGAATTTATGGTAGGATCTGGTCCTACTAAGGTAAGGTCCATGTATTATATGTCATGCATAAACTGACTGAAAAAATAAATTGACTATTTACTTAGTAATCAAGTAAATTATAGTTTAAATGATTTTTTGGTTGGTTGAAACTGTGTCAATTCAAAGTTAACTCAAAAAATATGAGGATCCTACCAATCATAATTAGGGTTTGTATCCATCATTAACCACTTCAAATATGATCCAAATAAGTGTACACAATCCTCTAAACTTTCCCACATCAGTTGCCTTCTTCTATCATTCTTGACTATTCCTTTAATCAAAAAGGAAATTTTTGGTTCTTACCATGTACTTGAAACATCACTAAGTACCCTACTGGCTACTGCAACTGATCCCAGGTACCCAACTACAAGGACCACAAAAGCCTTGTAGTGGTATCCCTTTGGTTTCAACTTTCTTTATCGCTTTGCTTGTAGGCCTTTATTACATCCACCTAGATGTCTTATTCCTCATTTTTGTTTTTTTTTGTTATTCTTTTTTTTTTATTAGATTTGGATTTTTAGTTTGTAGCTAATTCCATTTCGTTTGCTATATATCTTTTTTTCTTTAATGGATTGTTTTCACTTCATTCTTTGGTCTAATAGTTCTTAATTTGAATGATTACCTGACTAATTAGATGTTAAAACTGAATTAGTGCCCAATTCGGGAAAGGATTCCCCTGTGAGTGGATCATCTATTTTTTGAATCCTAACTTTTTTTTTTAATATTATGGGGTAGAGACAGGTGTGTAGAAGAAACAGTATACTGATAAAGAGAACTCCTTCATTCATAAGGTTGCAAAAATAAAGAATTTTTAGACTTTTCCTTTGTAATGGTAGTGAATATAAATCCATTGTATGGAAAAAGAGAAGAAAATTAGTTGACGGGACTTTCCGTTTCCTTGGTATCTACTTTTACTATGTGCATAATCTTATATTTTATTCTATTACCATGTACATAATCTTATATACATACCTTGTTCTGACCATATCGTACTATGTATCGTTTTTATAATGTAAGAGGGTCTTATGGCTCTGGTTCAAGGATGATTTTATAAATGGAAGAATTAAAGAAATATATAGAAAAAGATAGATATGGGCAACAACACTTCCTATACCTGCTTTTATTTTAGGATCAAAACAAGATTATTGATATTTAAATCATATTATTTTTTTATAAATTAAATTCATATGAAACTGTTTCCTTTTTATATACTACACACATATATTCAAATTGTGATATAAATTCACAAATAATTGCACAAATAGTTGATTAGTGTCCTATGTTGAAAGTGACAGGTTTAGGTCTATCAACACAGATTGCATCATCTATCAAGCAAATGACAAAAAAGATTCTTTGAAAAGAAATGTTATAGTATTTTTATCAATTTTGAATTTTTGAACTTTATTTGTATAAATCTTATTTTATTTAATAAAACATTAAATTGGACCTGACTGAAAAAATCCCAATTGCACCACTGTTTGCATTTCATTATGAACCAGATAACCACTAACCAATAAGGATCAGATTCATTGCATGGGCTGTTGCAGATACGTGTTTAACTTTTGCACCTAAGCAGTGTACATTGGAGCTTCTATGTGCACAAAATAGATACCTTAACCAGGGTTCTCGGACCTTTTGCATGTTGTTACCAGATCTTTTGTTACTGGTCCACTGCTGTCTCGTTTGATTCCAAAGAAGATATCCTACATCCATATAAAGACCACCAAATTTTAAACATGGTACAACAGTATCTCAAGTTGGGTGAACTGCCTATAAAACATGGTAGTCATTTTAAAAGTGATGTAGGGATGGATAGAGCACGCAGCCATATACTTTTACCTAGATACTAAATTTTAAAGGCAAGTAAATGATAAAGAGAATTTTAACTCAGCAACAACTGGATGTAAAATATAGTAGTGAAACGTAATGAAAGGATCCCAATAGGCAAACAGCCACATATTTTTAATTTCAAAAAAATAATAGGTACCAAACACTGTTTTCTTGAAGATATCAATTATGCTTACAATAATCATCAAAGTTTTCAGGAGTAAATTTAATTGAGCAAGGAAAGTTGGAAGCATTAAAATGTCCAAGCTTATTTTAGGTTTTTCAACATCTTAACTGTAAATTAGCAATCAGTTACTACCATTTTTATATCAACCTCTGAGTATCTGTAATTCATTGAGATTATAATGAATCATAAAAACATAAATTTGCATGGTGCATAATCACAAGCAGTCCAGGGCATATTATAAATGGAAACGAATTTTCTAATTCCCTCTATGATTTACTAGTGCAACAAATATATGGTAAACAATGATAATGATTTGTAAATTATGAAAGGTAATACTGATTTGTGTTTTTTGGGTGCTTATATTATCCTGGAGTATTATGGCATCCAAATGGCAAGTAAACCAGCAGGGCCGATTTCAAAATTATAAACAAAATGCTGCTTCGGTATCATTTTCTTTTTTGGAAGGTCAATGTTTTTTTTTAATATTTGATTTAGGATATCATTAAATTGCAAAAGCACATTTCAAATTGTCACTAAAGAACTTAAGTTGGATATCTTATGTACCAGCTTTGGGGCATCCGAGGTCAAGGTTAAAAATTTATTTAGAATTTATACTTGCCATGGTTGACAAATTCTAAAGAATTGCTTGTGCTGGTTGCTCCATGGTGATCCTGTGCCTGAATTGATGTGCTAATGGATGATATGCTTCTCATAGACTGTACTCCACTTTTATCATATGTGCTTGTACTCCAGGAATCTTCAGAGACACCCTGCTTTTCCACACTACGCCCTTGGATCTTTAACCCCCTTGAAGGTTCATCCACGGCAATAATTGGAGTGGATTTAGAACAGCATCCAAGACAACCACTGCTCTGTTGCAAATCAGGTTAATCGATTAGTACCAGTTTTCCGTTCTACAAATGTTTTGTAAAAAGCTCACTCTTGAATTGAATACTATTATAAATATATAAAGTGGACGTATTAACCTATATTATTTTTTAATTGGCTATTCAGACAATTTTAATCATTACTGAATTCAATATATCCAACAGCAACAGCAACAAACATAATGACTCAATTGAAAACGTTTGTCAAAAAATTCAAAAGGATATCACATCATTCTCATGAAGACATCCACTGATACAAAAAACTAATGTAAATTTCAGGAGTGAAAATTTTTAACACACATTTTTTTAGCTTCAATTTTTAACCAAACATGTTGGCATGATAAATAATATACTAGAAAAATGAGTTTATTGTTTATATCAAATAGGTTTGCATTATTACCAGTTGACACGACCCATTTAATAAATAGATCACATTTAATTTTATATGTATAATCTGTTTATAACCCACTCACCAACCCAAAATCAATATTAAATACATGTAAACATGATGGTAGTTTAATTCCCTTCCATTTTATGGAGAAGAAAGAAGCCCCCACCCTCTTGTTCATCAACGCAGGGTGTTTCCTCCAGAAAATAAAGGGTGGCTAAGTAGTCAAAAGAAACTGTAAATCTGTCGAAAGCTTCTGCCAAATGTTTGCTGTGTAGGGGTAAGGGTAAAGATCCTGAATAATCAAGCAAAAAGCAGTTTCTTCTCCAAGGCTAACAACAAAAGTTTCACAAGGAGACAACAAGTTCGAGACAAAAGTAACGTTTTCAACATGAACGTCATGTTGGACTTCAGTCCTTTGAAAAATTAACACATGTTGGACCTCAGTAAAAATATTGACCAAATTTTGTGAAAAATATTTCATAAAAAATGATTAAAAAATATGAATTTTGCTATGTCAATCAACACACACAAAAAGCTGGCTATCATAGACTCAAGTTGGCCGGCACACAACATCTTGATCAACATTTGTCCCCCTCTAGCCATTATAAACAGATGCAATAAATGCCTTTAGCAGTTTATTTCCATGATCCCATGCCACTTCTTCCTCACCTTGATATTCCCAAGTGCCCACAACAAATGTTTCTCATTGGAAGTCATCATAGTCACCAAAGAAGCTATCATATATTCATCTTTGTTTTGACCACTTGATCTAATATCCACAACTAATGTCATAAAAGCAAGAAGCTTCCATGGAACTCACCATACTTTCTACCAACCTCAGCCTACCAATCAACTTGTCTATCAATTTGCATATCACCTAGCTACTAAGAGGTCGATGTACCTATTACCTTGATTTGCTAATATCCAATTGTGAATGTAAGCTTTCTCATCAATTTACCACCAAATTAATATCAAAAGTACATTATTAAGGATAGAATATACCATACCAATATTTTGTTGCAAGACTATGTATTAAGAGAAAAAGTTAGATACAAAGCACACGTAGATAGACAACACTATGCTCAACAATAGTAGCAACAAGATTATTTTGAACAAGCATTCCAGCTGGTAATAGGCTGAGCTATAAGGTTGATTCTACATTTCATAGTGTATGTGGAATATTATTACTCTTGTTTGAACTTTGAACAATATACTGTACCCTGATATGCTTCTAGTGTGATAATGTTTAAATTTTAGAATAAATTATTTCTAGATGTTTATTATTGACTATTTTACCTTGTCCTAAATTTTTTCATTGAAATTAATAGTTTTAGGGCTTTTTTGTGGTCTTTCATGTTTTTCACATACTTCTACTAACATTTTACACAAAGTCAATGTTAAATACCTTGTTCATTATATACTTATGTTTAAGGACTTGCTCTTAACTAATAAATACACATATTCAAAATATGTAATTGGGCTATAACATATGAAATTGAATTAAAAAAAATTATCCAATTAATTTCATAATAGTGATGAGAAATTATAAATCAATCAAACACACCCTTAGTACTGCTTATAAAAACTTGTACTTTCTAACTCATATCATGAACAAGCAAACTACAGCATCTACAGTGATTGACAACATCATCACGGCCTTTGACCAAATATGCACTTCAAAGATGAAAATGATTATTTACAACTCAAAAATGATGGCCACTAATAAATAAAGGGCATTATAATTTACTACCGTTGGCTACATCCAAATGACATGGTAACACCATGAAAACAGAGACCTTATAAGTTGGCTGCAATGAATGATATCATTTGTTATCAATAATGCTGTTGCAAAAACAATGATTTGCATTAACATGTTAAAAATGTGATTCTTTCACAAGCAAGTGACTAGGCCTCACAAATTAAAATAATGCAGATTGTCTGGGAATATTGCCCCAAATTCAAGACAGCATTTACCTGGAATGGATTCCATTGAAACACTAGATTGAGAAAGTCTCGCAAATCTATGTTCATATTTTTCTTAATTGATCAAATAATTTGGATGAAAGATCATATTTTCAAATGTATTCCAGAAGTTTGATTCTCAAAAAAAAATTCCTGCTATTTTCCCACTTGAAGGATCACAAGCCACTATTTTGATTTCATCAAACTAAACTGAGAAATGCATATAAAACTACACTTTCGAAGGTTTAAGCAACACAAAGACCAGCATGTTCTTATTTGAATGGTTACAAAAATCCAAAGAGCATGGAGTATGGTCCGTACCATGAGGAGCACCGAAGCACTTATAGTCCTAGCATGTTAGAATATTTATACATTAATGTAAACTACAAGTAATACATGCAGAAGGGAAGAATTCAACTGCAGGGGGGTAGCTAACAGATACAGTCCATGATATATTTTATAATACGAAATTGTCAGATTTTTCATGAAGAAATACATAAATCACCATTAACAAAATTCCACCAGAAACAGGCCACTAATTTATTATCTTACGGTCACGAAACACGTTTTCAGCCTCCTAAGTTTCTCAAACAAAACATGCTTCAAGCAACCCAAATAAAACATCAAGAATAAGAGAAGTAGATGACGTAGCTCCCTATCTTCATATTATCGTCCTTACACGAAAAGGCGGGAAAAAAGAAATGTTTCGGACCACGCCTATTCTGAAAAAATTCTAAATGATCATATACTCGCTGGATGGCTGGAAGCTGCTGTGAGTTCTTCACGTCAAGAGAAATTCTCATCTTCCATTAGAGGGAAAGCATAACACCAGTGCGCCACAAAACTCTTTACCAATATAAACATGAAGCGAATAGAGATTCCAAAACCCCAGCATACTTAGAGAAGAAGCAAACAAGGGGAAAACCTCAACTTCTATAACAGAAATACCAGGATCTCATAATCCATACAAAATTCAGAAGAAGCAAACCGCTTACCCCATGCAAGTAAGAAAGCGAGATATCCAACCGTAAGCAATTCTACAGAACATCATGAAACTTATGGCATCTGGAATTCTGGATCCGCCTCTCCCACAGCATCCCCCAACAGATCTCCGCTCGCACTGAACCCAAACGAATAATAACAAAACCGAATCCGAAATTAACTACGGATTAATATAAAGAAGGGGGAACGCTCGAACGAACTCCCAGCTAATTCCGCAAAATCCACTACCAGACGAAAATTGAAACCTCATCACAGCTGTATTTCAAATTTGAAATGCCGTACCCGTACCTATTACCTTCCGTCGACGGTTTTCCTTCCTATCTTCCTCCTCCGGTGAACCTCGTACCTACTCACTTGTTTCCACGGTGTTCCCTCCTATCTTCCTCCTCCGCTGAACCGTGAGTACCAGGCGGGAATGTGGCGGCCACTCGTGCTTGGATTGCGACAAAATCCACGGAATCAGACCATCTCTGAAAAAGCAGACAAGATCAGAGTAGAAGAAACAGCCCACCATTCACTGCTGCCTCCTTTCCGCCGACAATTGATTTTATAGGGTGCGTACGCGAATGAAAAATGAGCGAAAGAAAATAGAAAATAAAGAAACTAATATTAATTTTTATGTTTTAAAGTAATAAAAATTAAATTTTAGACATTCATGTGCATTACGAAATTTGACAAAATTTTAATATTAGTATCATAATTAATACATCAATCGTAAATTAAAAAATTATAAATTATTATAAAATTTGTAAAAATTTAAGGTTTAACATGATTTAAAATCAATCTAGATATTAATGTTTATATATATATATATATATATATGTGGTTTATACATAATTTTAATTAATTCTTTGTATGGATTAATATATCGTCAATCAATAAATCTACCATTAAGACTAAGTACTAGTTAGTACAGGTGAGGTGGTTGATATGGAAGAGAAAAAGAGATCGACGTGAGCAATACAAAAAGAAAGAAGTGGTTAAGAGATTTATGAAAAGAAAACATATTAAGATAAGCGGTATGAAAAAAGAAGGATGATTTATACAATAAGAGAAAAAAAAAGAGTATGTGTAAGTACTGTGGAAGAAAAAGAAATGTTACAATAAATTAAAGAGTTAAGATAAGTGGTATGAAAAGAAAAAAAAGATCAAGACACTAACATTAGTTAACGTAGAAGGAGAGGAGCAAGTGTCACGTAAATATAGATTAATCGCAGAGTTGAATTTCCACTAAAATTAAAGAGGGAGAAGGCAAAAAAAAAATTGTATTATTCTCCATTTACATCAAACATTTTTAAAATACATAAATATCTTGAATTTTGACATTTTCAAGTTTACCATTTTTAAACATCAAAAATAGATCGATCCAAATTATTTGTGCTACGAAGAAATATTAATATTCTATTTCAATAAGATTTAAATATTAAAGTACGTCATACATAATAAAAAAATATTTACATTTTTACAAAAATAAAAGAAAAAAACAGTTATTTTCTCTTAACCTACTTCGATATTCATATTTACCAAATCATGTTTTCTTTTCTGAAAACTCATGCGTGATGATTAAGTAAGTTTTTAGGTTCTTTTGTTTGCAAAATCATCATATTCGTGTTACCAAATGTCTATTAAAATAACTTATATCATGGAAAGACTCAGAAGAAAAACGACATTATTGCCGACTGTCGAGGAACGAAATAATTTTTTTAAAAAAAAAAAAAAAAACTTAAGGCAATCCGGTCTGAGCCCACGTGGGTTGGTTCGTTACTCGACAACAGGCCGATATTTAAAGCGAGTTGACAGGCCGTCCAACACGGCCCAGAAAATTGGGCCGTGTTAGCCCAATCTGGCCCAGCTCATATGACCTGTTTACTTACTCTCTTTCGCTGCACTTTTTTTAACGTCTCGCTTGCCTTCGTTTTCCCATGGCTTTCGAATTTCGATGGCATTGGGTTAGTGTGGTAATTTTCAATTCTATAATTTAAAAAATTTTAAAAACAAACAAACAAACGTCCATCATTGTACGTGACAGAAAAATAATTCATGGCCATTGAACGAAGTACCCATTCATACACGTCCCTTGTCGGTATCTGACCGATCAAGGAGAGTTAGATCTTCCTGATCAAGTCTCCCTTCATACTGCTTATTTTTCATATTGGTCTATTAGTCGTCGATCTGATCATTGATTTCATTAATGTAGCTAGTAATCCCGATCAGTGCCGGTAAGAGAAAAGAAAGAGAGAGAGTGTGAGTGGTAGGATAAAATGGCCGTGGGTGGGGTTTCTTCCTCCATTAATGGAGCTACAGCTGTGGCTTCTACTCTGGTGTGTGAGCCTTCTCTTTACGTACCCCTTAATGAGAACTGGGGACCTTGGGCTCTACATTCATGCATGCACGTACTCTCTTCACTTCTACTCATCAACCATTCTAATGTAAAATTTTAATTCACAGGTTCGGGTGTTGGAACCATCAACAGAACATCCTTGAAAATTAAAAGATGTAAAATTTTAATCTTAAATAATCTTTGTTTAAATCACGCGTAAATTTATTTTAACGTTATATAAAATTTCAAGGTTGAAAACTAGCAGTTAGTGTATAAAAAAAAAAAAAAAAAACAGTGGGATCTTTTGAATTTATTACTGCAATAATGATTTGAAAAGGCCACAAATGGCCGACAACAGCAGCTGCAACCTCTGGAAATTCTTCTCTTATTCATTCTCCGTCGGCTTTTCTCTCTCTCCCTCTCTCTTCTGCAGCATTTGTTCCATCAAACATGGGGAAGACAGACAAGTTCAGAGGAGTCAGGCAACGCCAATGGGGCTCCTGGGTCGCCGAGATAAGGCACCCTCTCCTGTAAGCAATCACCTTCCACACCAGATATATCTATATATAAATTTATGGTTGCTTGCTTCTTCCACTCGTTTGTCTGATTAATTCTCCTCCTCCTCCTCCTTCTCTTCCCAGCAAGAGGAGGATCTGGCTTGGCACCTTCGACAAGGCAGAGGAAGCCGCTCGGGTTTACGACGAGGCCGCCGTGCTCATGTCAGGCCGCAACGCCAAGACCAACTTCCCCGTCTCCGTCGACGAAGAGGGCGAGGTCGCAACCAACCCACTGGCTCCACCCAAGCAGGGCCTGTCCGAGGTCCTCAGCCAGAAGCTACGCCGGTCCTGCAAGACTCCCGCCCCCTCCCTGACGTGCCTCCGCCTCGACACCGAGAAGTCCCACATCGGCGTCTGGCAGAAGCGCGCCGGTGAGAGCTCCGACTCCAGCTGGGTCATGAAGGTCGACCTCCGCAATCCAACGTCTGGCTCCTCCTCCTCCTCTTCCTTGTCCGCTTCCACCGCCATTGCCGCCGATCACCAACTAGACCTTGGTTCCGTTGGAATAGGTGATCATTAATTTGATTTCTACAAGTACACGTACTTAGTAATTATCAGTGCGTACGTACTTCATTCCCAGATGAGTACGTTCTTATAATTAGTACGTGGTAATTATAATATGATGTTTTCAGCTTAATCCATCCACCCTGATCATCAGGTGTTTGCATGTCCTCCTTCTAGCTGCAGGGTCCTCGCCGGAGACGACGGAGCACACATCGCCGGCGACCGGGAAATGCCCAGGGTTCAACGAGGAGGAAAAGATGGCGTTGCAGATGATAGAAGAACTCCTGAACAGAAACTGCGCATCCCCAACGCCGCACGCTGTCACGGATGCAGAAATGCGATTTCTCATCTAAAGATCTGGAGTGGATAATTAAGTATATTAAGTCCCGATCGATCTGCATAATCTTCGTGCTTATTAAAGTAATATATATATATACACATTTACGTTACGTTTGTGTGTGTGTGTTGTGGTCATATATATACCAAGTATATATATAATATATCATATATGTTTGAAGAGAAGGAGGAGTTTAAGAATGTTGTGACGATGCATCGAAGCGCAAGCTATATATGTTTACATGAGAATGAAAATAGATAAAAGGCTTGTAATTTGAATTGATAATAATAATGTTCAAGATTTGGCAACTTGCCGATTGCTTTCCTTACACACACACCTACGTGTCACCATTAATTCCATAGTCGCCATCAAGGATTTTATTTAATGACCCATGCATTTAATGTCCTAAACTTATATATATAGCTTCTCATGGCAACCTCAAGCTATAGATAACTCTTAACAAATTATATATACACAGCTTTGTTTACTTGGATGATGAATGAATTATATTACGTCATAATTTTTTGGTGACTTTATGTAACTTTTTTGTCTGTCTCTTTTTAAACTTTTCTAACGCTTATTTTTACCGAACTACTTTGGGTAATGTCTGGATTTTCTTTTGGAAAAAACGACTGGGCCTATTGGGTCGTATTAATCAAGCCTAATCTTCCGAGCTAAGGTGGGCGACCGAATTCAATGAGTAGTAACGTCTCTTAGCTGGGCTCAGGTCCACCATTATCTCAAAAAAAAAAGGAAACACAAAGGTCGTCCCAACCACGTAAATTAGGTAGGTAGCGTTTGGCAACGTGTCTGTCTATCCACACCTGTTACCGTGGTATACTTGAATTCGTTCTTCTTATCAAACTATTTAATTTCAGTGTATTTTAAACGTAAGAGCGGCGGAATAAAATGTTTTAACTCCTTACGAGCTGGTGCTGACTCTTCCACAACGTAGGAATAGTGTAGCATTGGATAGGGCACAATGCAACCCCCAGGCATCATCAAACGCTGCATTAATAAGAGGTGACAAAATCAAGATTTTCATATGATTACTTAGGCAAGGTCGGTTCATTTCATTCTTCTTTTAATTACTGTTTTTCTGATATTTTCATTTAAACAAAAGAAAAAAAACAACTAACTATCGAATTAGTTAGTCTATTTTATAAAAATCGACAAATTTGTGAGATTACTGAAAGTTAACCTTTTTGTTGAACATGAAGTCGTAAGGTGGGGCCAAGAGCATTGATTAATCACCAAATTGAATGCAATCAAACGGTAGTAAAAATTAATTTTCTCTCGAAATAATTAATTTGAAACAAGAAAATCGTCTTGCATGCGTACATTTCAAAAAAGAAAAAGTCCAAGAGGGTACGGAACACGATCTGCAAATTTCTTTCCAAACCAAGAAAATCACTAGTATTTTAATCAGTCCGAACTTTTACCTTATTCTTAATAAAATTATTTTTTAACTTATCCTTCACAACATTAAGGTTTAGGATTAACGTTCATAGAGGATTTATAAGTTTTTAAAGTTGATTATCTACTCAACACCAGATTTTACTTATTTATCCAAGTTATAAAAGTGATCGTGAAGAAGGATGCCTAGAGTTACCAACGTTTTAGCATTTTTATTGTAAACACCTGCAACAAAAACTATTGTAAATTTCTCAAATTTAATAAAACTCGAATGCTGCAGACGTGTGGGAGCAAGCGGAAGAGGTTTCCATCAATTTGAATAATATCACCTGAGGTTGGGTGTAAGATCAGGAGAAGCAAAGAGTAAGAGAATTGAGAAGTGATTGAATAGGGGTAGAGGTGTCAATTAAGCTAAACCATTGTAGACTAATCTGGTTCAACCTGTTATAGACTAGTTTGACTTGACTTGATTTAAAAAATTAAGTTGGACTAAGCTATAATTTATTAGAAAATTAATCTACGGGTCAATTTAGATCAGGTCAAGCTAGCTTGTGGGTCGATTTGAATCTAGTCGAGCTAACCTATGGGTTGATTTGGGTCTGATCAGGCTAGCCCACAAGCCAATTCAGACTAAATCTGTATTGGGTTAAAAGTTAAAAGTTAAAAACAAAACAATGACAAAAAATGTTTGTAATGTTGAAAAAAAGGTCAACGTTGAAACAACGGTAAAAAAAATACAAATATTATTTCAACGTTGGTTAATAACGATCATAAAAAATGAACGTTGAAACTAATGGTAAAAAAAGGAAAAAAAAAGAGAATATAAGGAATGAAAGAGAGAGAAATAGTGATGAAAAAATTTATAAATAGAGAAAAATGTTAAATTTTTTTTTACAATTCATACTCATTCAATTTTCTCTATTTCTTTCACAAAATACAAAGATCATTATGTTTTAACTTTATTCAATTCTCAAGTTAGATTCTTTGTAAAAATGACACACAACTTCAATGACTTTATCTTCAATGGTGTTATTGATGTTAACGACAATTTTAAACAAGAACAACAATACTCTCAAGTTCAAACTATAGAATAAGGTAGAGCATCAACTTCAACTATTGTTGCTAAATCAATAAGAACGTTAAATTTATGATCAAAGTTTATAATAAATATGAAAGAACTAAGAGATGGTACTATGGTGGAGATGGCCTACTACAACATTTGCAATGTAGACTTTTCATGTAAAGTTTCAGGTGGTACAAGACATTTATCTAGACTAAGTAATTGTTCATTTAAAAATCTTAAAAAAAATAAAATGATTCAAACATAACTTAATTTTAACATTGAAGGTAATATAACATAATGACATTATAATCCTAGTAATACTAGAGAATTACATGCTAAATTTATTACTGTTCAAAATTTACCTATTAATTTTGGTGATAGTCAACATTCTCAAGAATATATTTCACAAATTTATTGTCCATAATTTAAAAAAGTTTCTAGAAATATAACTAGGCAAGATATTATTGAACTTTATAATAAACTTAGAATGAAATTAGTTAATATTTGAGAGGGTAGAATTAAATTAGGATATATTAATATTAATGCACATTTTATTGATGATAATTGGGTTTTACAAAAAAGATTAATAAAATTTAGAAGAATAGATCATCCACATAATGCTCAAAATATTTTTTCTACAATTATGGAAATTTTTGAATTTTATGGAATTAAAGAAAAAATAGGTAGTATTACATTTGATAATGCATCTAGTAATAATGCAACTATCCCTATGTTTAAAAGTAGATTAACTCCATCAAATGATTTTGATTTATTTCACCAAAGATGTATATGTCATATAATTAATCTTATGGTTCAAGTAGATATTAAAGAATTAAAACCTTTTATAGAAAATATTAGAACTACATTAGGTTACATTTTATCTAGTGGTAAACGACAACAAGAATTTAATTATGTATGTGATTCATTTCAATTACCACATAAAACATTTACAATGAATGTCTCTCATAAGTGGAATTCACTATATTTAATGTTAAATAAATATTTACCTTATAAACAAGCTATAAAAACTTATTATAATGATAGAATAGATGATATTACAACACTACTAGATGAAAATGATTTTACAATAGCTAATTATTTTATTCAATTTTTAAAATCATTTTATGATGCAACATAACATTTATTAGGAATATATTATTGTACATCTATTTATGTAATCCACTACTTATATAATATTGCAAGAGTTTTTAATAGTTATAATAATTATTCATTTTTTGCACCTATAGTTTTAAAAATAAAAGAAAATTTTTTACAATATTGGAATAAGATACCTCTCTTATATACATTAAGTATTTATTTAGATCCTAGGATTAAAGTAAAAGTTGTTACAAAATTAATAAATATAATACAAACTTGTTTAAACGTAGAATTTCATGTAATAATTGAAAATGTAAAAGAAAATTTAAATAATATGTTTGATATGTATGTTATAAAATATGAAACACAACAAAAAACACAAAATATGTCTTATTTTTCACAACCATTATCATCATCATCAATAATTAATTATAATTTATTTGATGATGAATATAATGATTTTAATGTAATAAATAGGAAAGAATTAAATAATTTTAATAATACTAATCATAGCTATTTAATAAGAGATAATCTTGATTTTCTAGATTTTAATGTAATAAATTGGTGGAAAATACAAAAATATGCATTTCCTATTTTATCATTAATGACTAAAGATTTACTAACAATTCCAAATTCTTTTGTAGTATGTGAATCTGTATTTAGTATTAGTGGTAATATATTAGATGATAGAAGAGTAATATTAAAATATGATATTTTAAAAGCATTAATGTATATTAAAGATTGAAAGATTGCTCGTATTCATGGATACCAACATAAAGATAGCAATAGAAAGATGATTTCATTAATGAATTTACAAATTTAAATATTTAAATATAATTATGTACATTAAATGTAAATATATTAGATGTAATTACAAAAATAATGTATTTTTTAATTTAAATTCAGAAATAAAATAATTATTTTAATTTTATGACTTGCCTTTGAATGTACTAATAGATGATGAATTATGAATGGTTTGTTGATGATGTCTTAATATTAATATTAATGTGATAAATAAATGATGACTTATGTTTGATATTTATATATTTATAAATAAAATAATGTATTTAACAATGAATTGGTTATTAGATAACGTTGTAATTTTTTTTTAAATTTAAATCAAAAAAATAAGTAAATAAAATCAAAAACTTTCAATCAGACTGAAGTTAAACTTCAATCTAGGTGAAGAAAAAAATAAAAGAAAAAAAAAACTTCTATTAGTCATATTAAAGTTGAGCTTCAATGTGATCAAAGAAAAAAATAAAAGAAAAAAAAACGTGTCTTCTACCAATCGAATCTAAGTTCAACTTTGGTATGATCAAAGAAAAAAATAAAATAAAAAAAAACTTCTTTATTCTATTGGTCAGATCGAAGTTGAGCTTCAGTCTGACTAAAGAAAAAAAAACTTGTCTTCTACTAATCAAATCGAAGTTGAACTTTGATCTAATTGAAAAAAAAACTTCTATCTTATGTTGATCAAATCTAAGTTGAGCTTTGATTTGATTGAAGAAAAAAATGAAAGAAAAAAAAAACTTATATCTTCTATCGATTGGATCGAAGTTAAACTTTAATCTGACTAAAGAAAAAAAAAACTTATCTTCTAACGATCAAATCGAAGTTGAGCTTCGATGTGAGCAAAGAAAAAAAAACTTCTACTTTGGTCAGGTTGGGCTAGGTTGTTCCAAAAAATTTTAGACTAAACTGGAATACCTTGAAATAATTTCAGGTTAGGTTGAACTGTCAAAAAAAAATTTCAACTCAACCCGACCCAACCTATAGCGTGCACTACTTTTTGACCCGAGCCGGCCTAACCCATTGACACCTCTAAGGAGAGGGTTGAAATAAGAGGAAAGTGGTGCGATACTGAAGAGGTCATTCTTTCCTAAGATATGTTAAAACTATTAATCATAGTTAAGGAAAAGAATTTAGATCGTTCAATCCAACACCCACAATAAAATTATTCCCTGATGAAAAAATCTCGAACTGTCACATTCAATACCTTCCAGTAACCTTCTTTAAACCACCACATCTCTCTCCCCCACCCATCACAGGGAAGCAACTGTTGCTACTTTCCGGTACATTAAAAGTGAATAATAAATACGTATAAAAGCAATACAATTATTTTAAAAATGAATGCTACCACATGAATTTTTACTCGACTATTTAAAAAAATAAATACATTATAAGAAACAAGTATACAATTTAATTTCATCTCGTAATTTTAATTCAGAATTAAAAAAATAAAGTTCTGTGACCTACGAATTATAGAAATGACACATAAAAACTCTTATTTACTTCTAGATTTTTAGCCACGTCTTATGACATTTTAACTAACTAATTAAAATAAATAAAAATTCAAAAGGCAACGATACTTATTTTTAGGAGAGGTTTGTGCCTCCTGGAATTTTAGAAATCCTGAGAAAAAAAAATTTCCATCATATAAAACGGTCTAATTTCCTCGGAATCCCACCTGTCTCCCTCGGAATTCCAGGAAATCCCCGCTTGTGATCGAAGCCACGACTCTCGCTGGATTGAAGTCGCGACCTTCTCTCCGAGAGAAACCGTGACCACGGCCTCTTCGAATCTGCAATCGACGACGGCGACCTCTTCGAATTATTTAACAACTGTGATGATTGCGCATTTTTCATTTTTTTTTTGTTGCTCTATCCAAGATGATGAGTTTGTGACATGTCCACACGGTAATCTTATCATCTAGTTAGTTCAGATTCCGACCAATGGTTTTTATATAAATCTAACCTTTTACAAATCTGTAAATCACAGCTGCAGAGTTTCCATATATAATTTAGCTGGATTCGTCTCTTTAATCCAGACATTTCAATACCAAAGTGGCATGGTATTTTTCAATACAAGTGGCATGGAGTTGTTATATATTCCGATCGATCGATCATTGACCTTCTCTAAACTATCAGCATTTCTCATTTCACAAGTATGCATTTCTAGGAGAAAAATCAGCAAAACCTTTTCTGATTGAAAGAGCCCGTGTATAACAACAGGCAAAGAACAAGCATTTTCAAAATGTCTGGCAGATTCATCTAATTACAGGACGGACATCTCAGAACAAGAAATGGCTAAACCACTGTTTTTTTGCATGTTCTCCCAGCTACAGATCAATCAAGATACCAGAGAAAAATTGAATCCCCCCCCCTCTCTCTCTCTCTCTCTCTCTCTCTCTCTAGAAATTTAATTACAAATATTCTCATTGTTATACATGCAACAGCATGAAGTTGACTTTGATGACATAAGTCAAACATGGAATAAGGAAAAGATAGATAACAAGCAATGACAACAAAGCAATGTCTTCTGAGATGGGCTGGTGAGAGCAACAATGGAAGTCAAAACTAATATGTTCCTCTGTACTTGTTTTAAATTCTGTTATTCTTGTTTTATGCTTCTTTAAAACTTAGTGTTCACTTGGTCATCTGTTTTATTTTGTGCTTTCTCATGAAGATAATGGTTTTTTTTCTTCTTCTGCTTGTTCGACCTTACTCTAGTTGTAGTTTCATAATCGACATTTTTTTTAGTACTATTTATATTTTGTCATGCATGAAAACTACAAAGCAAGGTAAATGTAGCAGGAATTAAATCTAGGTATTTGGTGGTAACAAACGGGCTCTTCCCTCTTGGAAGAAATGAGAACCCCCCCTTGGGATGTAGACACAAGCACTATAATACCAAGAATAACATCATCTGATACTGAAAAGACAAAGCAAGTTTAAATGTTACAGAAAGTAAAGACTTCACCTAGAAGCTTTAACTTGTATCAGCTCTGCCAGAACAATGAGAAGGAAGAGATCCCAAATCCGCAACGATTCACCTTTTCTTACCCTCTGATTTCTGTAGCAATGTTGGCGGAGAAGACGGAGAACCCCACCACAGTGAAGTCTCACACCTAGGCATCAGCTTTCCCACCAGATTTCTCCAGTTCCCTCGCCTCCAGCAGCGGCCCGGACTCCTCATCCGCCGGTGCCATCTTCTTCTGCGCCTCCTTGGCCTTCAAAGCCACGAGCTTCGCATGATTGTAATAGCCAACCCCAAGAAAGGCAATGGCGTAACCAATAAGATTCACGGCCGTGACCCTGTCCCGAATGACCGACCAAGAGAACGTAATAAGCAGCCAATCCTTCACAACCCCGGCGACGTTCATCGTCAGGGCCGAGGTCTTCCCGACGAGAAGGAACACCGCGAGGTTAAGCGCGAAAGCGCACACGGAATTCGTCCCAAACACGAAGAAATCGAGGTGGAACGATGAGGTCTGCCTGAGCACCGGGAACTCCACGAGCACCCACGGCACAAGGAGGAACAACAGACAGCAGGGAGCGACGTAGTACAGCGAGGTGATCGGGTTAAGCGATATACCTTTGGAGGTCAGCAGGATCTGGATGAGAACCAGCCTGGTGGCTTCGAAGGCGACGGCCCCGAGCTGAAGGAAAACCCCCCAGGCGTCGAATTGGGCTTCTCCGTAGGCGGCGATGGCGACGCCAACCGAGATGGAGACCATGTTGACCATGCTTTTGGTCTTAAAGGTGTCTTTTTTGAACAGAACCCCAAGGGAGTACACGGCCACAGGCATGAGGGCCTTGAGCATCTGGATGAAGGAGACGGAGAGGTAGATGTAGGCGGAGTTCGAGAACCAAAGGGAGAGGGAGTAGAGGGCGCCAATGGGGACGACGGAGGAGAGGTACATGGACCTGGACATGTTGCTGGGGGCGTCGACGACGCGAACAAGGCGGACGAGGAAGAAGGCGAGGGAGGAGCAGAAAGCCATGTGGATCATGGTCAGGGAGATTGGGAACGGCCAGTCGTAGAGCTTCCGATCGAGGATATACTTGTTGTACACGATCACGGTGAATGAGAGGAAAATCCATATAGCCACGTACGCGTAGGACAACAACACCTTGTGCATCACTGTCTCGTTCACCGACGACGACGATCCACCGCCGCCACCGCCTTTCCCCTGCTCCCCCATCGTTGAGGTCGACACGGGAGATCGAGAACCCTGGGATACAGAGGAAGTGGGAGCCGTAGGAGCCAGAAGAGTCCCAGACAATAGTATATATATACGGGTTTCTTGTGCTTTTTGTCATTTTAGCCCTCTAAAATAATAAAAATATCTCAAATTTTGCATTAAAAACATAGGCTCAACATTTAACAACAATCACGCAGGTTTAACGTACTGTAAGATGACTTAAACGTAAATATCCAACTCAAGTGCAATTTTTTCTATGTAAGCGATCTGTTAGCGTTTATCTGGTGATTGAAAAGTAATCTTGATCGGCGAATAAACACACCACCACGATTTTTATATTCAAAATTTTTCGTCTATTTCTTTTCATTTATTGCATATTAATGAATATCTATTTTTAGACCGATTGGCCACATGCTTTCTTTTGAGGTAGCGCGAAAATGGGAAAAACTTAATCACACGGGAAGAAACAAATTGGCCATTAAGAGTTAACGCTGTACAAAATAAAGAAAGTTAATGATCATTATCTGCTGGTTTGTCATCATCATGACCAGATCATGGCTAAATATGATACTTGAGTAAATGAATTCACTTCCGTTTTGGATAAAAATGAGTTACTGGAATTTTTCCCTTTTGAAATTAACGAAAAGATGTTGTAATCGGGATTCAAAATTTGATAGAAATTATAAATCGAGGCTTGAAGTACTCACAACAGGTCTAAAGTCGGTTAATCAAATGAATGTTTATTATAAGCTTGATCCAACCCATAGAATCCTACAACGAAAACCATGCCTTAATTTGTGAAGGAAGGGCAATACTACAGCCGACATCAGCTAGTTGACATATTGACTAATAAATATTTTTTTGACTTGTGGACTACTGAAAAGGAAAAGAATTATATCTATAGCTTCTGATGGGATTTGACCTTCTCTCTACTCCATGTATTGCCAAACTTAGACGATACAAGATATAATTTATTAACGTTTTGCAATAAAGTGCATTATTTTTTTTATTCTTCTCATTTTTTCTACGCTTCCATGTATTGCCAAACACGTAGTTTGCAACATCGGGACGTTACCCTTCCATGATTTTGTGACATTTTTGTGTATTTTCTGCATATGTCAAATATTCTCTTCGTAATTAGTTTTCATTCACATCACAAGACCTACCAAAATATTACTATATATATTAATCGTTGTGTTGTCGTTGATTTTTTTTCTTACGGTGATAGTGTTTTTGTACTTTTCAGAATTTAAATTTTCAGAAATTATAGATACATTTTTTTTATCGATTAAATGATTTATTTTAGTTTATAATTTTTTTAACGGCAAAATCACGCGATGGAATGACTTGACCTGGAAAATTCAAATCATGGACGCACGTTTTCGGACCGACGAATTTGGACCGCTGGAGGAGCACATCGGACGGTGCTGCCACTCGGCGTGGGGAAGGCCACGCGCATCGCTCACGTGGCCGGCAGTGGTGGCGTGAGGAGGACGACAAAATGTGGTCAGTGGTCACGAAGGCGCTCGTCGGCCCCACCACGTGAAATCTTGGACCTTTTCTTCTTTTCTTTTTCTTTTCCTTCTTCGCCTTTTTCACTTTCAAGAAACGTGTCACGCGGATCGAGGAATCGAATTCTTTTATTTAAGTATTTTATTTTTTAAATTAAAATTCATTTACATAATTAGTTAACTCGTAATATCAACTATTATCTAACAAAGTTTTAATTTTTCTGGAATTATATTTATTTATTGTTTCATTTAAAAATCACTGGTTGAAATTTAACCCAAATCGATAGGTTTTAAAACTTTTAGATTACTGATCAATACATGTTTTATTAAGCAAAAAAAATTTCACGTACCCGTCGTATTCAAAAACATAACCATTTATGATTAATTATTGAAGAGAAAGGAAAGACGCTTGAGAAAAGTCGGCATATCAATAATGTTTGAACTTTAACGAACGTACAAATTTGTTGAATTAAATCTATAGAAAACTTTTTAGGCGATCTTAAATGAGCAATGACTTGACGTGACGTGGGGCTGAAAACTGGAGGAGAGGTCAATGAAAGGATTCATGACGATAATAATGAATGTTGGGTTTTAAAATAAAAGAAGTAGCAACCATGGCAAAACCTTTGAAGTGTAGACTGAGACTTTGTGTGATGTCAATAATGTTGACGAGTAATGCTTTTGTGAGGCTTTTAACATTTCTGATTGTTCAATAAGTAATTTAGATCATTCTTTGATTGAATCTGTCTTAATATTCATCTATTCATACAAAAGAAATTGGATGATTATTAGTTGGATTCTAATCGAATCTAAATTGAAGTCAAGCGACTCGAGCTCCAAAGTATTATAAATTATTATGGGACTGAAAGGTTTCAGTGTTTTTCTGAATTCCTTGTTTAGTTGCTACATAATTATTATAATAAATATCATTTGATTCTATTGAGTAGATTATGAGATTTGGCGACGATGAACACGTACGGAATAAATTTGGTCTACATCTCTCTTGTTGACTTTGAAACGGATGGGTGGTGCCATCACACACATTTGTCTTGGGTGCATTAGGGACTTTGGGTCCACTTGTGATTGGTTTTGAAATAATGTGTGGGCATTCACTTCTTGAAATAATGGGTGCTATTTTCCAAATGTTTATCATAAGAGGGTGTTTGTTGGAAAATGAGATGATAGTAGACCTAGGGAATTATGGGAAATGAGAATGATAGAAATTAAATATTATTTGTACATGTCAAAAGATAATAGGAATTTTGAGATATTTGTGTGGAAATGATAAAAAAATACATTATTTATGAATTTTTAAAATATTAAATATTATATTTTGAAATTAGCTATATTTTAAATAGTATAATATATATTAATAATTTATAAAATATAGTGTACACATGTAAATTAAAAATATTTTTTGTTAAAAATATAGTATTCATAAAACAAAACACAACACAATACTCATTAGAACAACACTTATTTACAAGGTGTCGATCAAAACTGAGTTGCTAAAAATAAAATAGACGACAATTGATGGATCCACAAATACTTAAGAGTTTTGATGCCCAAGCCTTGTAATGAAGCTTCGATAAAAGAGTTTAGGGGTTGAGACAAACACTCGCAAAAAGGTGAAAGATGAGATGGATCAAATGATGATAGATGCACAAATGAAAGAGGAAATTTTGATGTACAGACAAAGTAGAAAACTATGTGCAAACAGAGGAGGAAGCACTAAAAGGTGAGACATATGCAAAAATTTCTCAATCTCTCACCATGACATATCATTTCTTGGCACGTCATGGGAAATTCTCTTAGATAAATTTTGAAATGCAAACACATGCATGTTGGGTGTATAAATACTTTTATCTCTGAAACAATTTATTTCTGTTAAATCTTGTATTTATTATACATCTCTGATAATATCAAAATTGTATTTTCTTTTACGTTTTAATGCTATATGCTTCAATATTTTTCACTTCTTACTGCCCATTGATTTTATTAGAGATGGACTCATTGGCAAAATCTAAACATTTTTAGAAAGTAAATGCCTTGAAACCTAGGTTTAAGGAAATTAACTTAATTTTTCTGTGAAGATTAGAGAAGAAAATGCAACTACCTTAGAAACCCGTTTCTAGGGCATAAATCAAAACCAAACAAGCTTCTCATTTATACCACCAATGGTTTAACTAGATGGTCCTTGTCTTGTAAGTACTTTAGGAAGAAAATAACCAAGGTTCAGTACCTAACTAATCAACCATTATAAAAAAAATAACCTTCTAATTCTTTCTCAAAAGAAAGATTTTACAGAGGTAACCTGAAAGTCTATTTCCAGGATTGAGTTACTTGTCTTCTAAAAGCCATCTTAAATCGAATATATCACTCGCCTTCTAGGAGTAACTGATTGCCTTTGGAAAGAGAAAATATGAAAGGTATAAGCTTCTACGACTGGTAATTAGACAGCTTATGTAGAAGCTGATAATAGCTTCCGTAATTTCTTTTTGCTTCATGTTGTATGGTCCTGAACTTCATCCATACAATGCAAACCAATATCTACTTACAAGGAATTCCATCCATATACCATTCCTCTTCAATCAAATCATATAATCATCAAATAACGTGTAGATGCACTAACAAAAGTTGAAATGTAGAGTAGTCTTTGACTACTAATTCATGCCTAGCCGATTCCTCAAACGTAACAATACAATAAAGAGCGCACACCACTTTTGAAATTATCGAATATTGTCGAGCTACAGCAAACTGCAGAAGAAAGTGGATTTACCTGGATATTTCCCGTGCTAAATAGCTTGTTAACCAGTTAAAATAGACTCAATCAATCAGTATGCAGCATGTATTCAAGAATAGCAACAACACTACATGCTGCATTAACCTGTCATAAAATTGTTGAATACGAACAACTATCGTTTCATGAAATCACTCATCATAAACACTACAGTTTCATCAGAACAATTCAATCATTCTTCCATCCACCATCCATTCTGTGATCTACTTTTATGCAAACATGAAACACCGACATGCTTTCGTACTAGTGTCTTCCGCAACAGCACTGAACTATATGCTGTAACACAGCAGACCCAACGTACTCAAGAGACCAAACGTAACCATGATTCTTTTGTTGTTGGAGAATCAATCAGATAACTTCAAGCATAACTTATTTTTAGGATGCAAATAATAAAATTCGAAAGTCTTGAACCAACTGCAACAATTCAGTAGGTTAAAAACAGCTGTACTCGTAGCTTTATTAGAATTCAAATGCAATGAATAAAAAAAATCTGACGATAATGATATAGTAAATAAAGGACTTGAACGACAATTTAATATTCAAATCATTCATGCATGGGATCTCATTTGAGGAAGCCTAAAACTTTTAATATAGACTCGATGTATGTCAGAAGAAATAACAATGCAATAGGTAGTGTTATCCACGTACAATTTTTCATAAAAGAAACGATTTTTTTGATAATAATAGTAATAATATTTTTGCCCAACATAAAAATCAAACCGAAGCTTGCAATGCGATCCGGTGTTATTAAGGAAAGCAGTAAGTGACATCCAAGTAACTTCTATCGTTTCGTAAAGATCAAGTAATGCTGTCGATTACAGAGTGGATGCTAATCATAACCATAGTAAACTAGAGGCAAACATAAATAGCCACCAAGGGTTCGGCTACGTAGAGATGGGGTATTCTCAATTCATAAGCACCAGATAAACGAGTGCACTTCTCGTGTTCAAGAAATGCTGGAAAAATTACCTAGGTAACAGGCACATACAAACTCCACGATATGAAGGATATTTGCCATATTCATCAAGCTAAGCCTCTGCATCCACGGCAGCTTTGTACTTCTGAAGCATGTCGCAATGGGGTGCTTCATTCGTGAATCCCCATTGCCGTCGCTGAACCTCCAAGCGACAATTCTGTGAAACAATCGACACGTACTCCCTCTCAACTCTATCCTCAAGCTGCAAACGTTCAGCACTGTTACGAGGATACTGCTGCTCAAACTTCCCCTGCTTAACATAAAATGGAACACCCCTCGAAGTCACGAGGCGTTGCTCATGAACATAAGTAGGTGAAAGAGCATATGGCGGGTCAGAAGAAGGAATGAAGTTGATTAGGATCAGGACAATTATAGGAAGCAACTGAAGCAGCATCCTGAGATTCGAATTACTCAATCGATGCTCGTTGTGAGCTCTGGCTCCTCCCATTCCACCGGTCCTAAACCTGAACTGACCGAATTGGGTCGTCGCAGGAGCCATCCCACCGAAGAAAAAGTTCCTAAATATCTCCTCAGCATCGATGTCAGCCTCGTAAAACCCATTATACCCATATGCCGCATGCCTCGTCGTATGCTTGTTAAACTGATGCTGGGGCTCCTCCGATCCAACAATATCGTACCTTTTCCTAGTCTCCTCGTTGTTCAGGCACTGGAACGCCTTCGATACCAACTTAAATGCTTCCTCCGCACCGGGAGCCTTGTTCTTATCAGGGTGTACCTTCAGCGACAGCTTACGATAGGCCTTTCTTACATCTTCCTCGCTACAGCTGCGTTCCAACCCAAGTATCTGGTAATAATCCCTCTCCTTCTTAATTTTTCGGACAATCGAAACCTGTTCCTCTGTATAACATCTCGAATTATCACCAGAAGAGGACGCCTCCTTCCCCCTAAAAGAAGGCTTAGCAGACGATGGAGCAGCACCATCACCACGAATCGGCTTTTCTGCGGAATTCGGTGATGGAGCAGCACCATCACCACGAATCGGCTTTTCTGCGGAATTCGGTGACGGAGCAGGGTCCTTCCGTCCCCCATCTCCTTCTTCACCAACCGAAGAGAGAAGATCGTCGACGTCGAGAGAAGGATCCAAACGCTGAGCCTTTGTCAAAAACCTGAAAGCGCGAACCCGATCGCCGGCTTCCAGCGACTCCTTACCAATCCGTAGACATTTCTGCGCCGCATCCTTGTTACCGTCCATCGATTGAATCTGGAACGTCTTCGATCAAGAAACCCTCCAACCCCTCACACCAGATTGCAATCAGCTGCCCTAGATAAGGGGTTTCTCCCTTCCCGACGGAAGTGAAGGAGCGGGAGGGATTGGGAAAAAGGGGACAAGTCGTCGCTCGGAAGAAGAGACGTAGCCTTTTTATATCCATTGGATCAAGAAATCTCTACCGTTCGTGTTGGAATCGAGGAATCGAAAGGCTCAGAATGAGGAAGTCACAAGATGATAGAGGGTGGATAAGATGCCACGTCTCAGCCCGACCAATTACAGACTCTCCGAAGAACCATGAAGAGAGAACGAACAACATCACCGTTCCCCCCCTCCTGATCAGTCCCCTCAATTCTAAGCAATGGCGGTAATTCTGCGGAGAACGATGACGACGACCGGCATCGCAATACTTCCCCGATCTTGCACTCATCTCTTTAGCAGAACTGCAACCCCATTCAAAGGCATCCTTCACGACAACACCACCAGGCCACGCTGCTACTCCGACGATCGCCTTTCTCTCCAACGTCGTCCAGGTGAATCACGGAAGAGACTGATCTTTTGTTTCTATAAACTTTGACTAATTGAATTTCAATTAAACGAAAAAGCCATCATTTTGGAGTTTGATTCGATGGAATAGCAACAGAGCCGTAGTCTTTGGGGTTTTGCTTCGAAAATTCTTGGACAGCACCCTTATAATGCGTAGCTCGGAGATGGTAGATTTGGAGGATAAGAAAGGTTTATGATTAGATGAGAAATGCTCTTAGGTGAGACAATTCTGAATCGCATAGGCTGAAGAGGTGGATGCAGAATTGATTGAGGTATGATGCTTAATAGTAAGACAGTGAAAATCTTGTAGGTGTGGCGGTAATTTGTGCTGCTTTGACTGGCATGCCTTTGGCCAATGCTCCTGCTCTGATTGACATATCTTCAAATGCAGATCAGGGTCTCTACACTGATACCATGAGAAAAGTGATGGAAGTAGACAAGAAGTGGAGAATGGGGAGATTTGCATCAGCCTACCGAGTGCCACAACAGATCCTTAAAGACAGCTACAACTCCAACTGTAATACCAGAAATCAGTTGTAGTTTGTTGCCAATCACATGTTCCTCATGTGTATGCTAATTAATAGTGAAAATATATTGGTAATATAGAGGGGTCACTTGCTCTCACTTGTGATTTTCTCAATGAATTTGACTGATTTTAACTCTTGCTACTATACACCTAGTATTCTAGTGCGTTAGTTGCAACTTTAGCTCAAATCTTGTGTTTTGATCCAGACACCATTGAGGCTGGATGCCATGTCCATCACATTTCTGATTTCCTATGCACTTGTACAACAGATATAAAATATAAAAAATAATGTGAGTATTCTCTCTGTCTTGTGAGTTACTACTGTGCCTGTCTTGCAACCATGTTTTCTAATCAAGGTTGCATCCTATATGTGTGCTTGCTGCTGCTTAAGATCACATCAACTTGTGGTTTTTCTACACTTGTAGATGCTCTATTAACAATGTAGTCAGCCTTATACAAGGACTTGTGTGGTGTGTTATGTTTAAATGCCATCCATAGATGGATTTTTAGTGTTTCTCTAGTTTAGTTTGGCAACAAACTATAGCTAGAGGATTTATTATTGTTTGCTGAACTTTCTTTTCTAAGATTGCCTCTCTTCTGAAGGCCCACTCGCTCTCTATAGGAGAAGAGTAGAAGAGGGGAAGCTCAGTCATGATCATTACCAGGAGATGGCTGCTATGGAACTAGAAGTGCTACTTGGAAAGCTGAACCAGTATGAGAAAGAAATGGAGGAGTATCGTGTAATGATTTCTTCAGTTTATAGATTTCTGACATTACTTGAAACAATCTCTTATAAATAAATGTTTTGTTACACTTGTTCTTGTAGATAAATATTAGTAATTGGGAGAAGAGTAGAGAAGGTGAGAGGCAAAGGCTATTGTTCAGTGAGGCCGAGCTTAAACAACAAGATTCTCAGAATGAAAATGGTCTGTTTAGAAAGTCATTTACAAGGTGAGAAAAAAATATCCTCAACAGAATATTCTGGTCTATTGGAACTTGGAAGTTATCTAGCATTCCAAAATAACACAATAATATTGAGTAGGTATTTTGATCATATGCAGTTGCACACCTTGTAGCTTACAGGATAGGTTGTTTAAAAGGGTGACAAACTTAATAGGACTATATAGTTACTAGTTAGCTTTGTCCTCTTTGAATCTTGTGATCCTTACATCAGTCATAATTAGTAACTTTATAATTAGTAATTACTATAAAGTGTGCATGCTTCCAATTTGAATATATTACACCTCTTTGCCAAAAATGCCATCTTAGGTTTTACATAAATTTCACAAATAAGTCTTATGCAATAACTACACCAGGAAGCGAAATCAACATGCTGAACCAGGAGTTGGGAGGATGGTCTCTTTTCTCAATCGAGAGAAGATGTTAGATTCACTGGTTGGTAAACGCCCAGTTGCTCCAGCTGCACCAAAAGGACTCTACATATATGGCAATGTTGGGAGTGGTACAATACAACCATTTTAAAGATAGGATCTATACTTGATTAAAGTGTTGATATTATTTCATCATCAATTTTTCTACCTTACAGGAAAAACAATGCTGATGGATATGTTTTATGATTCAACTGAAGGAATTGTTGAACATAGACGAAGATTCCACTTCCATGAAGTATGGTCTCTTCTAATACATTTATAAGCATCATTTGTTAAGAGATTATGATCATGATATTGCAAACTGTTTCTATGTTTGATCAAAAGTATTTGCATTTGGTTATTTTTTCTCAATACTTAAGTAATTTTTGTAATGCATATATGCTTTAGACTTTTTATTTCAATCAGGAGGGGCTACTTAATCTTCTATAGAAAAAGGAATAAAATTATAATATTATAATTTGATGTTCAAGCTTTAACATACAGAAAGAAATCAAGGCATTCCTCAAGGATAATTGCTTGACAGTAGAAGGCAATTTATTATAATGGCTAACTCTATGTAGTGAGATTATGGTTGTTGTTGTCATCGTTGCCTGCTCTCATTGGAACTCAAGTAAGATTCTTCAAGGATCTTTATAAGATTAATATGGTTTTTCTGTAAGTGATGCTGTTGTTCTGTTCATCCATCTACAAGTGGCCTGTATGTCCTTTTTCCTTTATTCTAGTTGATATTGCTTTATTGAGACAGAAATTAATCAGAAATCTGTTTTGCAGGCAATGCTTGAGATTCACGAGCTTATGCATGATGTATGGAAGAACCAAGTTGAGGAAAAATCTTCACATAAGATTTTTGATTGGATAAGCAAACTCCCATTTGAGACAAAAGTAAAAGAATGGTTGCTTGGTGAAGAGAGATATAATCAAGAAGCACAGTTGAAACATATTCTACCTGCTGTAGCAGATAAATTTCTTGTTGGTAAGAACCTACATCAGCGTGGAGCTAGCATTCTTTGCTTTGATGAAATACAGGTATTATGATGTTTGAAGAAGCAATTCTGTAGTATTTACAGAATGACATATCAACTTCTTGTGAAGACTGAATGGAATCTTTAATCCTATTTCCTGTAGACTATTGATGTGTTTGCTGTTGTTGCCTTATCTGGCATCGTAAGCAGATTGTTGGCCACTGGAACTGTTCTTGTGGCAACTAGTAATAGAGCCCCTAAAGATTTGAATCAGGTATCACTTCATGAAAACAGTGAAAGGGAACATTGATATTCTCATCCCCTAAAGATTTTCTTTCTTTCTATTTTTTATCTTTTCTTGATTGGCTTATGTCAGCATCAAATTAGCTGAGCTGTTAATTACTCAAATGACTTTAATTGTTTTCTTCCTTTGATATATTTTGTTTTACAATTCATAATCACTTGTGAGCAATATATCAGGATGTGAGCCTATCTGTGCAATATCCAAAACAAAGGCATCATATGCTCTTCCAAAACAATCTTATCTGAGTAGACTGATTTCGTTGGAAGTGATGTAAAATAGTCTAAATAGTTAGCTAGTTATGGACTGGAAAAAGGAATGGATCCATAATCACATCAATAAACTCAAGGATGTGAAACATGCTCAGAAATGCTAGCAAGCTTTTGAAAGTGCAATGGTCCAACAACCGTCCAAGGTCTTGGTGGCTGCTTAACAGCTGGCAATTGAAAATTGTTTGAACGAAAATGAAATATGTAAATTTATATTGTACACAATTTCCTTTAAATGACTCAAGTTAAAAGTGATTAAATGCCACATTGCACTATTTCATAGCAAAAACACAGCTAATATTGTGCAAGAAATACATATATACTCACTGAGAAAGTAAGTAATTAAATGGTTTATTAATGAGGGAATTCTTGTCATAACAACTGAACACAGGCATAAGAAAGATGGGAACTGAACCTTATATGTGTCTAACAATGTGCCAGTAGAATTTTTAAGGAAGTAATTATTCTTAGGGCGAGTTAGGTAGCACTTTGCAACTGCAACTTTTGATAAAATGTAATTAAAAAAATTGAAGCCTAGTAATAAACAATGTCTTGTGTAAGTGCACAAACAATCTGTTGGAATTTCTGATTGGCCTAACAATGTTGAAATTTCTTGACAGTTCTGTATAATGAATTATCTTTGTATTTGTAAGATATCTTCTGCAGACCAAACATGATTTTTCTTCTCATAAAGAATAAACATTATTTTATTTTCTTATGTTTTGTTGATCTTAAACTTTCAAAAAAAATATTTTGCCATTCCTTAAACTGTGAATTAATGCTTAATATCAAGTCTCAAGAATATTATTTTGATATGTAGGATGGCATGCAACAAGATATTTTCTTGCAATTTGTCTCCAAGCTGGAAGAGAATTGTCAAAATATTCTAGTTGGTAGCAACATTGATTATCGAAGACTTTTACCGAGAAAAAGTTTTGATCAGGTGACAAATTGACTTCAGTATCATTCTTAGCATTTTGTCCTGAAAACTGGTAGTTATATAGCTTTGTGGTCATAGAGGAACAAATAATGTCCTTAAGCAAAGGGACTAAATATTATCTGATTCTATGTGAAAGTGCCAGTTTACACCAATTAAGTCAAGCAACCTTGTTGGTCATCTGATGTCATGCAATTGACCATCTTGCTTACTCTTTTCTGCTCACTTCTGGGGGTCAACCCATGTTATATGCACTTAAAATAATGGGTTCTCGATACATTCTGCCATCCCTCTTGATGAATAATTAGGATTTGTTTTCAATGGATATGTGATGGATATTAACAGTTAGAGATATCATTTTTACTTATTAGTCTCCTCAGAGAAGTAAAATCCAACTCAATCAACATTGATAGCATGATAACTTTATGAAACAATATTAACAAGTTTCTTTTTGTTCCCTTAACAAATCATGTTTTTCATGACAGACCTCTCTCAACATCGGTAAATTACACATCTCTTGTCTTTGTTAATGATGCTAATTTTTGTCCTGATCTGATTGTTTTGCCCCTATTTTCAAGGAGCCCCTTCTTGTCCTGTGGAACCTTTACAAATGCTTAAAACCTTGCAAAGGATAATTTTTTTCCAAAAAAATTACATGAATCTTCAAACATGATAGAAGGGTCTTGTTGCTCGATGGAGCTATCTTAAGGAGGTATGTTGTAACGAAAAATTGTGTAGGATGGTAACATGAAAAACACAATTATTAGGGAAGGTAAACTTTAAGTTACCCTAACACTAACTACCAATCTAGTCATATTTTTTGCACAATCAATTTTTTTTATTTATGAATATAAAGGATTTAATTTTAAAATACTCATAAAAGGGGCAAACCCAATGTATGAGCCTCCCACACGTTTTGAGTTGCTTATGAAAAACAAAAATAGTAGAAGATAAAAAATATTTATGGAAATCAAGTATAAAATTTATGTATCCAATTAAGCACATAACTAAAATGAGAGATAAAAATATTTATACATAAAGTTAATCTATGAAATAAGTGAATATTGCATCATTCTAGTCCATAAATCCAATATTGAAAGTAAATTTAATCTTTAAATTAAGTATATATAAATGTTGTCTTGACCTTTTTATGATCGGTACTTAGTTGACATGTCTTTCTTTCATTCGTAAATACACAAATAATAGTGTAGATAAGAGACATCCTTCATAAATAAATTTCCAAATCAAACAAACTTGATGCCCTCTCTGCATCATTGGACCTTTCTGATATGGTGGTTTTCCAGAACACTTCAACTAATTATATCCATACTGTCCTAGCAGGCAAGCCTACACAACAGTAAGATTGTTCCATTATAACCTAGACGTCACATGTTTGAAAATTAGAAAACATCTTCTCTATTTACAAAGTTAAAGCTATGCTAGATTTCACATTGCTGGAAGTTTCGTACGCTACATTTGTCCTTTATATTCAAGTTAAAATCCAAACATTTATTGTATTTCGTGTATTATATGAATATCATGTTTCACATCAGAGCCAAAAGCTTTTTTATTGTTCACTGTTCAATAATGATATATTTTTAACAAGATGGTTGGAAGAATACCATGGTATGTAGATCCCATCATATCCATGTGTTTTCAGCATGTTTGACATTCCTCTTTTTGGAAAATTTTACAGCATTTATTTGATAGAAATGTATCATGGATCTGTTAAAGTTGTTACAAATATGCAGAATCGGTACTTTTGGCCTTTAAATTCTGATTCTCGTGAAAAGTTTGATGCATTATGGACTAAAATCACCAACCAATATGGAGGAGAGATAGCTTCACAAGTCATACCTGTAATGTTTGGAAGGTGAGGCATGCTATTTAGCATTTTTCATCTTGGTGTATTTATCTTTTGGTTTACATTTCTGTTCTGAACAGAGAACTCAAAGTTTCCGAAAGCTGCAATGGGGTGGCAAGATTCACTTTTGAATATCTGTGTGGTCGACCGGTAATTGACTTGATCCCTAAATGATTGTGCTGTGTCTTTTTCAATGATCAACAGAGTTTTCCTTCTTAATTTATTGTTGTTATCATGCAATTAATCACATCAGGTGTCTTCTGCTGTAGCTAGTAATCAGGAAATACATTTGACACCTCCTTTAGTGTTAGTAGCGAAGATTGTTTGTTCTGGTAGCAAATGGTATTCTGGTTTAATAATGAACCAGTGATTGCTGATTTTTTGTTAAATTTTATTGCATGCTTAATCAATCATTTGGTTTAATTAGATTCCTTGAAATCTTCCATTAGAAGATATTTCCTTAGAAAATGTAGCACTATAATCTGTTCTTTCAGCCTAGCAAAAGGAGAGTTTTGTGATAAAAAATGTTCCTTCTCAAAAATTGAAACCCTTTCCTTTTATCATTTGTAATAATCTTTTCATGTGCTAATGGGGAATCACATCCTAGGAATATAGTTTTGGTATCAATATCAAAGATTGGTCTTCTAAAAAAGGACACGTGTTAAGAATCAGTGGTGATATCAATGGAAACATGGCAAAATTAAGGAAATGGTAAAAGACATCAAATTTTGACTTGAAAAGATAAAGATAAAACAAGATATAATAAACATATCAAACAACTTAGAATGAATTTCTAAGCAAATATCACAAATAAAAAGTTTCATATGTAAAAAATAAAAGATTGATATGGTCAACTCCCCTTACTAGGATTGTGACTCAAATTATTTTTATTGTTGTAAAATGTCTCATACAAGCCATGTTAGTGTTCATAAGCATGAAACTAACCATAATTGTAGAAAAATAATTCACAATATGCTAACCTTATAAAAATATCTCAATTTTCATGTTGAATGTCTTAAAAGATCAGTCTTCTCATTTTTGTTGGGCAAGTTATTGGTGGAAATTTGTTAACAGATCATTTGCTCTCTCTATGAAATAGCTCCATGGCATATTTACTTGGCCTATCATCACTGTTACACCCACTTTGTTCAGATATGAGGGAGACAAGATAAGATATATTTGGCACAAAATATTCAAGCATGTTTTGTTCCATTTTTTGTATGCATTCACACACCATAAATGGATACATCTTAGATTATTAGTTTATTATATTGCTTTCATTTTGGATATTATTAACTTATAAAAGGTGAAATTTTAGATATTTGTAAGAATACTATTTCTTGCTTTTTTTTCTATTCAGGTTGGTGCAGCAGATTATATTGCAATAGCAAAGAATTATCACTCTGTTTTTATATCAGGTATTCCAGTCATGAGTATGCGAATTCGTGATAAGGTATGGAACCTTTTCTTTGTCTCAATTCACTTTTGGCCGTCATTGTCATTGTCTGGTATGTGCACCCTATTTCACAGGCACGGAGGTTTATCACTCTCATTGACGAGTTGTACAACCACCATTGTCAACTTTACTGCACTTCCGATACTTCTATTGATGAACTATTTCAGGGAAGTGATGAGGGAACACTCTTTGACTTGGAAAGGTAAATTCACTTTCTTTGAGATCTTTCTATATTTCAACATTTTGTAATGTAAGTGCCTAATACTTCCAATTTCATCAATGGAAGTTGTGGACAGTTTCTTGGCTTTCCGTTGCAATGATCACTATGTGATATTTTGCAGTTTTCAGTTTGAAACTGAGATGGAGGACACTAAACTACGCCGGGATGTTCTAACACTTGGAAATGCCGGTTTAGGGGCATCTACTTCCGGAATTATATCCCTGTTATCTAGTCAGGAAGAGATGTTTGCATTCCGTCGAGCCGTGAGTGCCTAATGCCACAAAATTTATTCATTTCTTTACTTGATGTTGAACTCATGTTCCCAGATTTGGATAATTAATAGTCCTGATAATTCAGAAAAACCTCCCATAGCACTACCTGATAACATGAATCCTCCCATTTCACCTATCCTTTGAGGCCCGCATATACCCAAGAAGTGAATGTTGCATGATCCAATCATGCAAAGATCTCCACTATAATGTTTATTAGGCCCACCTATCATATTAAAAGCTGCATTAACTCATGGTTAAAAAATCTAATATCTCATATTGGGGTTTTACTCTTTGATTTGTAAGAATAACGAGGTTATGGCATGAGTCACGACTTAGAAGTGAATAACTTTCTGATAAAAATACATTTCTCTTAGTTTAGAAACCATGGCATTCTGATGTTTAAAAATTAAGTAATCATATCTTTGATCGACTTTCCTATCAAGCAGATCAAGAAATGGCTTAGTTGAAAACAGCAAGCAAGGCCCATCCATAATTTATGATCGACATATATTTGAAACAATATTTTAAGTCCCCTTGTTACTATAGGAGTTGTGTGATAAGACATTCAGATTAGGATATAAACAAGATTTTATGTCACCTAAAGATATGAGGAAAACAAGAGGAACTCAACAAGTTATGGTAGTCTTAGTAACAAGTTATAATGAAAGTATGTTGTTTCTGAAAGATCCAAAGCAGCTGGCAATTTAGAAAGTGTCTTTTATCCTAATTCTCAGGAGAATAAGAATAGGAAGTAGAAAGGAAATATTATTCAATTGTTAATCATTTGAGGTACCAAGATTAATGTATAAGAACTATATCTGGCCTTTTCACGTGATTATTGTTAATCATTTGAAGTAGAAAGGAAATCATTTAGTGCATGTTTCCCTCTCAAATTAACTAAAATAGCTCATTGATTTTAAAGTTATATGTGCTCTTGTCGTCTGTTAAGATTTATGCGAAGTCGCCATCCAGGATAGTTCTTTCAACAGATGGACTTTGTACAGGTTTCACGCTTAATCGAAATGCAAACGCCACTATACTTGGAAGGGGTTCAGCTTTCTCATCCCTACTTTGAAGGCCGCAACCAGCACAAATACCATGCTTCATCACTACTCCAACCATCTTTGTGATGAATCCATTACCCACATTGTTTTAATTCGGTAAAGCACTGACATTTCGGATCCATTTGACTATTATGGGTAGGCGACTTTTGTTTCGAGTAATATTCCTAATTCTTTCATGAATTATATGCGGGTATCCGAGTATTTTATGTAAAGCATCAAAATATGATGACATGCGAAAACGAGTCATCGCATGCATATTTCATCGTGAATTTACTTGCATGCATTTGGTAGTAAGTATATAATTCACGAATATATTCAGCATACTTGTGGCTATAACCTCTTCCTCAAGGTATCCATCCGGCTATTAAAGTTAAAACGATTCCAATCGGTTCATGTGAGAGAGTTGTAGATTGTTTATCACGATAAAGTTTCTTAGAAAAGGATTTCATGATGAGGTAAGTGCTCCTTGCCAAAAATTCCTCTATACTCTCAAACTCCAAGCACACATATTCTGAACAGAGTTTAAGATTGTTACCTTCATTACGTAACTGTAAGTGTAGACCTTGTATACTACCCAAAAATAGAGCAATACAATTACTCATTTCTTTCCGAGAAGTTTTATTGATATTCAACACAAAAGCTACCATCAAGCTGCTCGCTCACTCTTAATAAGATCTATATACGTTAATCAACGACGGGTCCCGATATTGAGCTTCCTTTTATTTCCGATGAACGTGTGTCACTTTTCGTCGACATATTTGAGAAATTTGTCTGATATCTCGAGTGAAGTGCTAGAAAAGTTAACATGCGATCTAACGGTTCAAAACCAACACCTAAAGTAAAAAACACCTACCATGAGTGCAGATAACAATATTTGTTTACTGTATTAATTAAAATATTGCCAAATGCCAATGTACAATAGATGAATTACCTTCCAGTAAACAAAGTTTTCAACGACTTTGGACACCATCACACAATCTAACGTTAACGTTACTTTTCTTCAATTATCATCAACACTATATTGATCTCTGGAACGAAGGTGACAACTGACAAGTTAACCGGGCACTCGAAAACGAGAGGTTACTTGAAAAAAAAAATAGGAGGATCAGGTTCGGTGGCCACGTCTTGGCTTGTCCCTGTCCCCTTATCCACCGCACCTCAATCAAACCAAAGGAACAAAAAATCTATTTCATGCGCGTACAAATATATTTTGTTGTCATCTACCTGCAGCGTGATACCACCAAAAGAAATTTACTCGCAAATTGGATGGATATAAATTTATTTTTTTTTATACCATCAGATATGAATACATTAAAGAAATTAATTTGGAGTGAACAGTTATAATAATCTACATGTATACTGCTAGTTCGGTTCGAGAGACAGGCAGATGTGTGGTTTGTGTGACAAATTAAGGAAAGGATTCAAAAGATCGATGGATATAATTAAGAGCAAGGCTGTTAATGTTAATGTTAATGTTAATATTATGGTTATTGTTAGAAAGATGAAGAACTTTTAAATTTGGCGGAGGAGTTCTTGGCGTGTGAGGAAGGAATCTGATCACAGAAGCGAATTTTTTGAATTCAAGCATCTTCCCTAGCTCGGTGATATAAATATTTAACCTTTGAATCAAATTGAGTACGCAGAAATTAATTGACGAGCCACTTGTCTGTTTATTTAAATGGAATGAATGGTACGGCAAGAGCGGATATACCGAGGGCGATACCCATCTGATCTTTAGAGAAAACGAAAGGCCAAGTTGTTTATTAACCGTCCATTCATGACATCTGATATTTACATGTATGCTGATTCTCGTTCTCTCTCGGAAGGAGATTCTTGGAAAGCAAAACATTCATCGATCAACTAATGGTTCACCTGATTAAAAGCGATCGTAATATGTTTTAAATATTACATATTAAACGCAAAAATCCCTATTTTCAAGGTTTTCTTTTTATTATATTTATGCTAAAGCAAGATATTTATCAACTAATTAAATAATGCTTTACCAGTTGATTAAAAATAACCGTAATTTTGAATTCTGATGCCAGCGAACGTAATTGTTAATAAAATTACTCATCAAACCGATTGTAAAAATATTCGAAACATTAAGGAACGCCAGCACCGTTAAAAAAAATGCAGCAACCAATCGAAAATCATTTTCTCAAAAATTAAGAACAGTTTATATAATATCAAAAAAAGAGTTTGTATGTTCAAAATAAAAATGATTCACGCAAAGTCAACAGAGATTTTAAAATCTCTGGGAGAAGGAAACGGTGGTCAAACACGTTGACCAACCCGTTTACTAATGACCGTTATTATTTAACTTAAGAAACGAGCAATTAACATAATACTCCATTTGTCATTACATTAATTTTTTTGGTGTGAATGTTTAAAACAATATATCAAATTTATTTCAGTATCTTATGATATATTAGAAAGAAATAATAATTACACTATTTTGTGATATTAAATATACGATCCACAAAAAAATAGTAACATAATTAGAAGTGACAGAACAAAATATATCTTTACGATTCACGAGAAATTAAAATGATAGACTGAAAATGAACTCATTTATGAACTTATAATTACAAAAAAATCCTCCCAACCAAACGTGATGGGCATTGTAACCAGGCGTATGAGATGGAAAATATCGTTAATATCAAATTATTCCAAAACCGCACCCAGAAATTAAGCCACGAGCACGTCATGAGGAGGAAAAGCATAATTTATCATTAATATTACAGAAATATAAAAAAGGAAAGAGTGGGCTCGTCGGAATTTGGGCCTCTTGTCCAATCCACTCCGGTAGTGGGCCCATACAACCCAAAAGACCAATATGTCCCTCCTCCCATCGGAAAAAACGTTACAACCACGTCAATTGCCATTTAAGAAGCAAAATAGCATTACACTCGATTTGCTAATATTATTTTCCTCTGGTTACTCATTATTTGTAAGTATTTTTTTAAAATTAAATTATAATAATATAATATGTAATGTACAAAGTTTTTTCTTAAACAAAATTATATATAATATTATTTTTTCATTTAAAATTTATCTGTAGAAATTTATTTCTCGTTTGGTAAATGAATTTTCTCAGCACCTTTTAGGCTTGATGTATATAGGTACGTATTTAATAAAAATAATTATTTTTAGCTAACATTACTTAGTTATAAAATTTAAAATACCTTGAAATTTGGGTGGTTAACACATTTAAGAAAAAAAAGATCTAAATTCAAATTCATACCAAAGCATGATTAATATCAATAACTGCAATAGCTGGTAATATTTTGTTGAATTAAATTTTGGAAACATAAAATAATAAGACAGTACTAAAAATATCATCAATATAAGAGAAATCTTACTTTCACTTTTATTAAAAGAAAGGAAAAAAGAAGAAGGAATGAACGAGAAATTAGGCATCGCAAAGATTACGCTTTTCAAGGCAGATGATTCAAGGGACGGAAGGGGAATAAGGGAGGGGGGAAGGAAAGGAGGAGCGTGGTGAGTTCAGTGCTGTGAAATCGAACACCAATCGCCTTCCTTCTCCCTCCCTCTCACTTGTTAGCAGGAGAGAAGGGTCTTATTCTCACTTGTTTGCAGGAGAGAGGAGTGTTCTACGACTAGTGGAATCTGGTCTCTGTTTTGTTCTTGTTGTTCGTCTTCTTTTATAGCTGGATATCCTGACATCGTTTCCGTCCTTCTGTTGGGGTTCTAAAGGACGGCGCCATGGCACGATGAACCCTCGCATCTGCTTGTGAAAACCCATCGAAGTCCCTGGCGGACGCCCACCTACTTTTCCTATAATATATACGTTTTTGGGGGTACACCTACCAATACTTTTCCTTGTGCTCCTTGTTCCAAAGCGGCAGCTGAGTTTTTTCTACAGCAATCGACGTTGGAAGGTATGCCGATGTTCCCATCCTTTGGTGGATCTTTATTTTTTTATTGTCTTTTGTTGGTTTTTCGATCGGTTCTTTCCTCTCTAGCAATGGTTTTCTTGTGCGGTCGGTCGAATATTGTTGCTGGACCTTTTTTCTTTGCTATTAATACTGGTTTCGATTTCTATTTTTTGGGAAGAATGAAAGTTTTTTTTTCTTCCTTCGGCTACTTCCATTACGAGCTAATTTCCTAATATCGAGAACTCCATGGAATCGATCTTATAACGAAATATTGGTTTGATTTGCGATTTCGTTTGTTTCGTACATTTTGCAGGAAAATAATTCTAGCAGAGAAACCGCTCCCAAGCACGGAACTTATGGCTGGAAAAGGATTGCAGGCCATTGAAAAGAAGAATACTGGTTTGTTTGGCATCCCCGAGTTTGAGCTTCCTCCATGGTGTGCTCAAGATGCGTGGCAAGCACCAAGTGGCTTGTTTGCTAGTGTTGGGCAGGTGGGAGTAGGATTCGGTGTTTCGCCTAGCTCTCCCAACCCCAAAGACAATGGCTTGAAGATTCCATGCACTGATTTATACTTCAAGTATGTGTCCTCTGAGGTTGGATATCGCATTGTTGAAATTCCACCGGCAAAGACCGAGGAGGCTGGGGAATTGTTGGAGAATTCTAACTTAAAGAAGTCTAAAAAGAAAGCAGGGTTTAAGTTCAAGTTCATTGTTCCAAACCCTTCATTAAGGAGACTCCTTAGTGGTGCAATTGCTGGGGCTGTGTCTCGTACTGCTGTTGCACCTTTGGAAACAATTAGAACACATCTAATGGTGGGAAGTAGCGGGCACTCTAGTGCTGAAGTGTTTCAAACCATCATGAGAACTGATGGGTGGCAAGGATTATTTCGAGGGAACTTTGTTAATGTGATCAGGGTTGCTCCCAGCAAGGCCATAGAGGTATGCTTCTGCTTGTGCTGATTAGTAGTCTTTTGTACTTCATGAATTTGTATATTAGTAGCACATTTTCATATTTTTATGTTTTTTATTCCAAAAATCAAATAAAAATTCATCTTACCGAGTTTGCCTTTATTTTAATTATAGTTGCTCGTTAGATTTTTTTGACTTAGTCAGGATTTTGTCTGGTAATATTTACTTTTATTATTAAAAGATTGATTATTCTAATTCGATGGATAAATTTCAATGGACATGTTGAAATCTACGAATTTAGGTAGCTTCTCGGTGCTTATTTTATTATCAAGTGAATTGCATTTCCTTATGTCATCTCCTTCCACGTTTTGCTTTCAATCTTACAGTTGGCATATGGAAGATCTTTTATATAGTGATAGATGTTAAGTGAAATATAAGTTTGAGGAATTAGGAAAGTTGTTTTACCTGCATGGTAATGCTATATTCTAGTTAGAGTGGGGTAAATCCAAAGCATGGCTTCCACCAATCTAGGATTTGGTGAAAATCCCAACATGTACAATCTTTTACCTTCATAAAGGAGAGACTATTCCCGAGATTTGAACCTATGACATTTAGGTTGCAATAAAGTACTTGTACCATCGTGCCAAGGTTTTCCCTCAATAGTTTCTAATTGACTACTACAGAAAAGTAAGCATGATATTATATGATTTTGGTTACATATTATCAACTTTGATCAATTATTTTTTCCTATTGTTTTATTGGATGATTCATTAACTTACCATCTTGATAATTATTTCAATTTTGGATGTCATCCTTATTCTTATGCATCAAAATGTTCTTTCTACATCCATTTGACGTCTAGTTAGTCACTAAATTCTATTAGATATCAGTTAACCACCTCATTCATATTTTTAATATACTCTATTTGATTCAAATTTCTAGTTCTTCTTTCTCTCACTTTAATTATAAATACCATTTTTACTTGTTTGACGTTCAAATTATCATTTAACTTGTTGTAAGGTTGACGCTTAACTTCACTATTTATTTTCTTGACCTTCTTTTTTGCTCATTTATACTCTTTAAAATTTTCAACATTTTCTGCATTTAATTTATGACATTCTTTCTTTCTTTCTTTCTTTTTTTGTATATCTTCATTCTACCTATTTGTTTTTTGCTTAGTGATCCTATCCTTGTAGACTCCAAATTTTCATAGCAATTTTTTAATAAAAGTTGTCATTTCATTCCAAATTTGATTTACTTCTTTTATCTCATTCTCATCTTCCTTCTTTTCATATCTTCTTAAAAAACATTTATTTTACATCTTTTAAATTTCACAACCTAATTATCGACTCTTTATGTATTTTGTTCTTTTTCTACTAGTATTGATTCTAATATCTAATATTAATGACCTATATTTGTGTACTTAAACTGTCTTCTAGTGTAACCTTCCAATTTTTGCAAATTCTGTTCTATTTTTCTATGTATTTACTATTTTTATTCAAAGTTTAGATTCTATCTAATTCTAAGAACTCTTATTGTGTTAAACTTACTCCTAGTATAACCTTACAACCCTTGCAATTCTTTAATCTATTTTCTAGCAAGAAAAAGAATCTGACTAGTGTTTGATCCCCTTTTAAATGTAATTAATAAAATATGTATTTCTTTGTGTGCCATAATTTATCAATATTTTTTGATTAACTTAGATTTTTTTCATCAATTTAATCTCTTGGAAGCATGTGTTAATTTTTATATCATTGTGTCAACTATTTTCATATTCTTACCTATTAAGATGCTTTATGTTAGTTCAAGTTTTGTGGCTTGGACTAACTAACTTCTTACCCCACATTCAATCATTAAAATATGAGAATTCTTGCTTATGTTTAACTACATTTAAACTTTGATGCCTTTAGGGCTTTATCTTAAAAATGTTACACTTAAGGGCATGTAATGTTTTACTCGTGCCTTTTTAGATGCATTGGACGTCCAACACAATGTGTCTCTAAGAGGGCTACTTTTCATGTTCATGCTGGATTGGTGAGTTCTTATTGTTGGTTGGAAATCGTTTACGCTAACTTTCCTGTTTTATCTGATATTGGGACGAGATGTGTGGCGATATCCTCCACAAGTGATTTCATTAGAAATGTCATCTGATTAAAAAAATTTCTAGCCGTTCATGTATTTTCCCTTTGGCATAAACATATGAAAAATTCCCATGACTACCAGTCCGTGTAACAATTCAAGGACTTCATAGAGTAGTATTGATGGTTGGTTTTCTGAATGCATTCAGGACACTTGAAATGCCATTAGCAAATGAAATTAATTTGCAGGGGCCTTCTAGCCATGAGCTCATGTTTGTCCATTACTGGGAATTTGAATATGTAAAACTATCTTTTATGAAATTGTGACATTAGATCATATCTCACTGTCACTGTTTCCAGTTGTTTGCCTATGATACGGTTAAGAAGGTATTGACGCCGAAACCTGATGAACCAGCGAAGCTTCCACTCTCTCCTTCCCTGATTGCTGGAGCATGTGCTGGAATCAGCTCAACATTGTGCACATATCCTTTGGAGTTGCTGAAGACCAGACTTACGATAGAGGTGACATCTCTTTCTCTTCAATATGCCACTTGATATTCATTCATAAGATCCACCTTTTCTGATCTTTTGTAAACTTGTCCCCAGAGAAACGTCTACAAAAGCCTTTTAGATGCCTTCATAAAAATCGTACGTGATGAAGGACCTGCAGAACTTTACAGAGGTCTCACCCCAAGCCTTATCGGAGTCGTGCCATATGCTGCCACCAATTACTACGCCTACGATATGCTTCGAAAAGCCTACAAGAAAGCTTTCAAGAAAGATGACGTTGGTAATCTTGCAACATTGCTGATAGGATCCGCAGCCGGTGCTATCTCGAGTAGCTCAACCTTCCCCCTTGAGGTGGCTCGCAAGCACTTGCAGGTCGGGGCCGTAGGTGGAAGGCAGGTGTACAAGAACATGCTTCATGCTCTATTATGCATCCTAGAGAAAGAAGGCATTGGTGGCCTGTACAAAGGTCTTGGACCAAGCTGCATGAAGTTGGTTCCGGCTGCTGGAATTGCATTCATGTGCTACGAGGGTTGCAAGAAGATTTTGGTAGAAGAGAACGAGGAGTAATTGATGATGATTCGTCATGGCTCATAAACTAGCTTGATTTTTTTATTAGAATTTCCTGTACTCACAGCAGTGGTTAATCTCCAAGGCTCTGGGGTTGCCTTGATTTTGTTTCCTCACTTTTTTATTATTCCGAAATCCAATTGGAATGTTGAAGAGAGCCTTGAACGGTTAGATTTTCTGCTAATTCATTAGAAGATCAGCCTACCATGGGTCGAAAGATTGCATCAAATAACATCACGCTTTGTTCTACCATGGGTTTCTCGGTTGTTTTTTTCCCGAATTCAAACATAAGAACTTGTCTATCATTTCTTACAGCTGTAGATGTGTATGCGGAAGAGAAGCTGCGATGAGAGAGTTCACTAACCGGTAATCAGAACAACGTCGATCTCTCCATTATTCTCCTGGAAGACCCATTACATAGATCAAGGGTGACAAGAATATGTTGCGTGCGGTGATGAATCACTGCGTGCGACTTTGAAAAAATCGTTAGCTTCCTATGTCGCAATCTCTTGCTCTTGCCACACACCCACCCAATATGGAATTTGTTTTATATTCCTTCAACCAAACTTTGGTATTTCCCTTTTGCAGATGCAAACAGCACACTTCCTGAAATAAATGACCCAAGTATGCTGCACATTTGGAATAAATGAAGATTCCAAATAATATCACTTGAATGGTATATAAATTATGCCATCATTAATCTCGCAGGAAACTCAATGACAGAAAGTTAAGGTTTTTAGAAAAAACGTAACTTGCAGAAAAGTAATACTATTCAAATGCAATACAAAAACAGAAAACTCAAACGACAATCCTTCAAGTACCATATGATTTTTATGTAAAAACAAGAAATTATTAAGCAAATAATGAGAACGAAAGACGATGATCCTACGAATTTTTCCATGAACTTATTCCCATCAACATTTTAAAGACAATAAATTTGTACAGAAACATAAAAGCTATACTTCCAGAAAACTGAAACTACAAGACACATTTGGTAAAAAAATACAAAAGTGAGTCACCATTCACGGTGACGGGTTTTTAAAAATGAAGATGTTGGACAACGATACTTTTTGTAATTATACCGATAGCAATGACTCATTGTGTGCATAATAAACCTTAAAATAAAAGGACCAATTAAAATCCTCATTCTTGGATTTGATTGTCGCATTGAACCACTTATCTAGGCAGAAAACAGAAGCCAAAAATTCAAAATGTAGCATTTACAATAGAAAGCTCAAAGATGAAAAGTCACAAGATGGAAATGGCATTTCACACCTTTTTTGACAGCCAACAAACATTACCAACAAACACAAAAGACCTAGAAAGGATATCCTATTGGTTAATGAAATAATTCAATTCCTGCACTCCGAACGCAAATAAGGACAATGAACAGTCTCAAGCACTTTTATCTCTGCACCTCACCCTCTGCTGCTTCATTTTCCTCTGCTGCAGCTGCCATCAGCTCATCGAAGTTCTCCGTTTTACCCAGTACTATCTCAATCTTCATGCAACAGGAGCATATGAATTAGACCAGAAGTAAGACTTTCATAAGTACATGTTTCTAAGATATGAACTTACCTTAGCTTTCTGAATGGGTCGCCCTCTTGATTCGTCTTTCACATCAACCGTAGATGTTTGGATCTCTGGACAGAATGTTTAAGGGTAAGATAACATCTTACAGAAAGCAACAGGGTCAACGTATTACGTTGGAAGGAATCTCAATACACAAGGGACAGATGCCTCACTTTTTTCAATGGCAAGGCCATTGTTCTTCAGGATTTCAGCAATTGTTACTACAGTCGCAATGGCTGTGAAAAATTATACAGAAGTTATTTTTGTAATAGAAAGTACTTGAGAAAACAATCATTCCAAGCAGCAGGATTGAGCACTGAAAAGAAAGCAAGCACTAAAAAAACTTCTACGTAGGAAAAAAAATCATGTCTAAAATTGAACTTCAACATATGTATAAATTACACGTATACCATTGAAATAAAAAAATAAGTAAATGTGTATCACTAAGATTTTAATAAGTACATTCACTACAGAATTTTAAGTACCATTGAACTAGATATTGAGTTAAAGCATGAGAAAACAAATTTATTAATCTGAGCTGCTTTCCCCGCATAACAATGATCACATACCTCACCAAGCTGACACCACCGACCCAGACGATACAAATAATTTAATTATCACAAATTACCGTCCACTTTGGTAACTGCACATTATAACTGGTCTCAGTTGAGAGATCAAATTTTCCATCTTTTCTAACTGTTTCTTAGCCACAATACTTAAACACATAATACTAGACTAAAATTTTGGCTGACTTAAACCAAATGTCTGTTTGAGACACCATCAAACAACATAAAAAATGGTTGAACATAAAAGTTTGACACTATCTTTGGAAATATAGAATATAAATTCAAGTATAACATTTGCAATTTTAAAAATACAGAACTAAGCATACAGTAGAAAAAGAAATACTAGGACGAACGGGCTAAAGTGAAAGAGAAAAAAGATGATAATGATATAAATTGAACAATAGTAGGAAAAGAATTTGAACAGAATACAATGACAAATATAAACAGCAACTAGCAGTGCAATGAAAAGTCAAAGTCCTTATACGAAAACTTTCACTAGAATGCTTTAACTCCAAATCAGTTTTAACAAATCCTCCATCTTCTTAAACCCCAGCTGAGATACAAACGACAGTGTTAAAGATATGGATCATAGCAACAAATACCTCGAGGATTGCATCCAAAGTGAGATGGAACAAAGCAATCAATCTTATAATCCCATTAACAAAGCAGGAGACAAGCTCCAAGGATGATAAACCAAGCACCTATCCAATACCAGCAGAAATGTCATCATCAAACACTCTCCAGCTGTAGTCCACTATTACCCAACAAGCACATCTCTCCTACTGGACAGTATTTGCAACAATATTGATGCTATCCATAGGAACTTTTGATGGTAATTCACAGACTTAACCAGACATTGCTTCCTCAAGTCTAGCAGTAATTCCAATGGCCCACCAACTAGATGGCCAAGGCATCAAGCAAATGAAGACCATGAATGAAGGCCTTGTTGCCAAACCCTATTGGAGTTTCTTCAAAGACTCCATGTCACCTTGGCAAAGATCCTCACACTGAATCATCTCTGTAAAAAAACGTTTCAGTGAAAGCTGAAGCACCTGGAAATGATCAGCATCAATAACAAGACTTTTCTGCTGTGGCTCATACGTAATAGCGAGCACATTAACGTACAGCAGGGTAAGTGGGCTATGGACGTTGAGAGCCAACTACTCCCCAGTCAAGGACCTAATCCTACCAAGGGTCTCTCAACGGATTACCTAGTTTTCACAGGACAACTTCACTCCGCACCAGGAGTCTATTCAGGCACTCTTATCAAATCTGTCGGAGAAAACTGGAAAGAAACATTAATTTTAAATGTCCTAGCTGCTTTGGACGTTACTGCCATAAACATTGGCATTCTCAATCTACCGTCTAGTACACCAACCAAACAAAAAATTCTTTTGAAAATTCAGTTCCACGTAAATATTAGCAAATAAAGTAACATAAGTGTGATGTAAATACCCATGCCAAGAGCAGATAGCTCAACCTCGTTGTGCTGCTGCATGTATCTCTGCAAAAAAGGCAGTTGAGTCAACAACGAGAAACAACGATAATGAATCATTATTCCTCATCCAACCAAAATCCGCACGACCTAAAAGAAACCCATTTTCAAAAAGAAAGAAAAAATCCTATACTGGAATCGTTATGGTCTCTCCCTCTACGAACGCATAAGACCCACGAACAATCAAGCCATAAGGGCCCAGATTTCTAACAGAGCATAAAACCAATATTTGTGTAAGTCGAAGGCACGCAATCACCTAGCGTCATTACCTTGGCGAGATTGACGTAGAAGAAGAGGGGCTTCTTAGTGTTGGAAACCTGGATCCGGTTCTTCTTGTGCACGTCGGCACTGATGTTTATGCTGTTCACGCCCTCCGTGACGTCCTCCATGGCGGAAAGGGAACGCAAGCTCAAACCCTAAACCTAGCGGCGCGACGGAACGAGAGGTCGAGAAGGAGGAGAGAGGAACCGAATCAACGGAAAGCCGAGCCAAAAGGGGAATCGAACACAAGACCTTGGGCATGTGTGGTATTTAGATCGGCGTCTTTCGTGGGTGGGTCCCGCTCCCGCATACTTGGTCACGCCCATCTGAAAGAGCGAGGTTTTTGAACCGTCCATCTCGTCTTCTAGGTCGATATCGGCCGTAGGATCTACGTGATCCGTTTTTGTGCCATTGAAAATAAATAATAATTAAGTATGAAATTTACGAAAAATAAAAATATAATAAAATATTATTTTTTAAGAGTGTTTAAGTTAAAAACAATACAATTACATAAGTTAAGAATTTACTGAATAAAAAATAAAATCTAAATTAACTTGTATATTAATGTGATTACTTTTAATTTTGAAAATAATAATTATCTTTTATATAAATGATTTTTATATTTAAAAATAATAATTATTTTCATATAAAGAGATTTTAACGAAAGTAAACATGAATTAATCAAACATACTACAAAATGTTGCATCATTGTAAAACAAAGTTAAATATTTATATTTAATTGTGAAACATAAATTAAATTGGATGTTAACGTGATCCATATAATTATTTCTATATTTGAAAATAATGGTTACCTTTAATTTTAAATATTCAAATTTATTAATAAAAATAAATATAAATTAACCAACATATGCAGGAATTTTCTTTTCTTTTTTTAAAATTTGAACGGAGTTCATTTCCCGCTACAAACCTTCGTTAAGTTCTACGGCGATTTGTGTAATTTTGTTATATTAATTTTTTTTTAAAAAAATAAATAGGCACTTTCTACGATTGAAATGGTCACTTGAAAATTTTTATATTAGTTGTGCTTTGTCTCGCAAATGAATAACTAGCCAGTCAAAATTTTCTTGCATATTTAACCTTAGATGTCTCGAACCGTTCATTTAGTTTTAGGTCAATTATGGTTGCCAGATATATGAATTTCATTTTTGTGTTCTGTATGGTACTAATTCAAATATATAATCTCATTCCAAAACTTAATCTACCTTCTGTATGTTGTTCTTTAAACTAAAACATTAGAGGTGACTACAAGGCAGACTCCACCATAATTAATCAATGTTATCGAAACTAAACCATATTAGTTAATTAAATCGAATAGAACTAAAATCGATGAATATTCCAGTTTTTATTAACAAATCGAAACCAACATTAAACCATGTTATACAGAATCAGGCAATTTTTATTTTATACTGTTGTAGCCAATGAAAATAAGAAATAATAATAATAATTCTTGCTTTTTTGAAAATACATCATTAAGTATTGTTGAATATGATATACCATTTAATAATTGATAATATAGGTGTATATCTAAAATTTATCAAAAATAACCAGTTTACATCATTTTTAACTGATAGAGTCTGTTTAAAGCATATCCTTGGATCTATGCTCTTGCAGATATAATGGTACCGGCATACATCAATACCGTAGTTTAGCCAAGCATCTCTACTTCACTTGGAACTTTGCTATATTTTAGTCAGACAGATTGCCATCAGGAATTGATTTGCAAAAACTATACCTTTTCCAGACTATTTTAACTTTCCAAAACTACAGCTCAGTTAATTCCCTGTCATAATTAATTTACCCTTGGTTTTGCAAGTCAATCATTAAAATTACTTGGGCAGACAAACAACCATATATATTTTGGTATCTGGTTCATCCTTCTTGTCATCTCCATCTTTGCAAACCATACCCTAGATCTCAAATAGAGTGGAGTTATGGCGAAATGAACAATTACTGGTGGTATATCTGCTCAAATTTTTTTGCTGTGTTCCAACGATTATTGAAGGTCTTGGTTGGAATTAGTGCCACCCTCACATTTGAAGTCCAAAGCAAACGATAATGAAGCAGAAAGATTTTGCAGAGCTCCAACGTTAAGTGCACAACCCTTCTTATTCCTCCCACCAGAGTCCTAGTTGAACGAGGGATTTGATATGATAACAGCCATGTGGATCAATCTGCTGATGTAAAGATGTAAGCACCTTGCAAAATGTATAACAATATCACAGTGCACAAACACTGATGATTTTCCACAACTTAAGTAAATATCATGACCTTCCTTCAGGCTCCGAATTCCAGCATGGTGACACTACTGATCACTAGTAGGTCCTTTCCTTCCGATCGTGGTATTCTTGAGTATCTGGAAATGAAGAAATCAATCAAAAAACTTGAAGCATTAATTCAAGAATTGTGAACAAAGTTGACAACTTGATAGGTCATTGCATTTCTATGCCTTCTTTGCCCCATTTATGTTTATGTTTGGTTTAGAAATAACACTTGGAATATAAATTCCATGTTCTATGAAGCTGACGTAGTGCTTGAGGTGATATCACATATGGCACCACAGCTGTTCTCAATATTCCCCTGCCTAGGTTTGAATAATAAATGTTGCATATGACACAACAGATCTAGTTGGCGCTGATATCTGAAATTTACTGTTTTGATGGTGATAGAATGCCATAAAAAGACAGCATACATGTGATGATGAAACAAAGCCCACTCTTCAGGGACCAGAGGGGGATGAACATGAAATGCACAGATACAAACCAACTATTCTTTCAATTAACAACAAGTCATGCCATAAAAAAGTGTTACAACAACTGATATTTTTGTACCACTTTTTCATACAAAAAATTCCATTCATAATTCAAATTAACAATAACAGACCATTTATTAATTTTTGAAAGGCTGGATCACTCATTTATTATATACACTTATATGGTTATAGTACATAAAAAGATTAAATAAATTCCTCATTCTTGTAACATCAAAATTGCAAAATTGCAGATTTTCATCTATCTCCAAAATTCCAGATACAATAATCCTTTTGTCTCGGTATCAAAAGAATTATAGAAATTATATTTCTTTCTTAATCATTAACATTATTTTCGCATGGCTACCAAAATTTCAAGAGTGTGTGCCAACATTCATCTAACACATGTGCTGCCATCTTGACTTACATGACAGGTAGCCCAACACTTTGGTAGAGTGAAATATTATAAAAATTCTAAAATTTTCAAAAAAATTGAAGAAATCAAATTTACCGTTTTTCTGCTTCATCCTTTCCCAAATTAATCCAGTCATTATTTGCATCAGAAAATTCTACCTATGAGAGGGAGAGAGAGAGACGTTTACTCACGTGTCTAAGCATCTGATTCTCCTTCTGCAAGGTGGAGAGCTTCTCCTCAAGCTCTGAGTTCTTCATCTCCGAGTCCTGGACCTTCTGTTCCATCTCTGTCAAGTATGCCTTCTTCCTCTCCCTTGCCTGTTGTGCCGACACTCTGTTCCTCAGTAATCTAACGCCCAAACGCACAATTCAAGTCACCATTTCCCATCAAGAATCCATCTCTCAAATCACAACAATTCAACAGTTGCACCATGTTTTAACTTCAATAAATGAAAATACTCTCTTCGAAAGAAAAAAGAAATGAAAATACTTACCTTTTCATGCGCGTAGACTCCTTGTCGGTAGGGTTCCTGGCCCTCTTCTGCCTTCTCGCTTCTCCATCACCGTCCTTGCGACCCTGGGTGCCGCCCGTTGGTCCTATCTCTCTGATGGAGGCGGTTGGACCCGTCGACTCCCCCCCGAACTCCGGCACTCTCCTGATCTCATCATCACTTTCTACCCCTTCATTTTTTTTTTTCAACCAACACGAAGTAAACGCATACAGCGAGAAATCCAGAATTTGAGAGTAGTAAATAGAACCCAGAATTGGCCTAGAATCAATTGTTCTCAGGGAGAGAGAATTCAAAAAAGCGAACAAAGAGGGGGGAAAAGTCGATATCATCATCACAACTCTTCCACGGAGAACAGACGACCCCAACGATAATACATTAATACTGTATTCTCGAAATCAAGCAAAACCCACCAACCTAATCCTTGAGGTTGGTAAGCAGAAAAGCTAACCCCTTGCATATTTCTGACTGCAGTAGAATTGGTGGAAACTAACCATCCAGAGAGTTCGAAAAAGAAGAAAGATACCTTCTCTGACTCCCATCAGAGCAGCAGTTGAAGTGGATGACCTCTCGCTGCTGGAGGGCAACGAGCTCGTCGCCTGTTCCTGCATGACCCTCACCCTCTAACAACCCAGAGGGAGAAGTGAAGGTCGAATGAGCGGATGAGACCAGAGAAGTGGCGAGAAGGTGTTCGGTCCTCCGTTCTCTCTCTCTCTCTTGGTGAGGAGTATTAAATTACCCGTATGTTTTTTTTTTTTTTTTTTTTTGAGATAAAAGTAAAAGGCGATAGTGTTAAAAATATTCTAGCTGCGTAACCATAGGTGTGAGGTAAAACTTAAAAATAAAACTTAAAAAAATAAATAAATAAATAAAATAGCTTTAACAAATAAATGTAATAAAATAATAATAAAAAAAAGTTAAAATTTATCATCTACCCTTTCCAACCATATTATCTACTTTTATAAGCAACAATAACATTATCATCAATAAAAGTAACAACAGCGGAAACACGGATCTCACACAAGTAAAGAGTAAGTATTAGGCTAAGCAGCATTTCAAGTAGGTTCTACTTCAATTAATTTATCTTTTTTAAGTAAATCCGTAGGGGTTTGAGTTTTCCGGCATGCAAATCCCACCGTCCGATCGGCGAAGAACGCACGGTTCTAAGGCCATCGACGTGTTCATCTCCCGAGTCACACTTTTTTCCTTTACCACGTTATATTTCTTTTGCGTTCATGCATGAGGAAACAAAATTCCAAGATAAAAGGTAATAAGAAACGTCTCAGAGGGTCGCCCACCGTTGGATTCAATCATCGTGACGATCGGACGGATGTGAGTTGCTGAGATTTGATTTTTTATAATAGCATATAACAGATTAAATAAGTTAAGCAAGCTAAAAGGCTTCTTTCTACAGCACAAATAAGTTGAACCAATGCACATGACTCATTTAGCTTCGGAAATGAGTTAAATAGAATTATATCAGGTCTAATGATAATTTTTATGTTCGTCGAGATTTTAGCCTTGGTAGATGTTACAAATATCATTATCTGTAGTTAAGATTACCATATAAATGAGTAGAAATAAAGACAAATTTTCTAACCCGTTTATTATCAACGTGATGATCTTGGCAAAGGATCAATCATGATTATCAATCAATCAGTAGAAATGTCGTATTATTGTAAACATGAATTTTTCAAAAAGCAATAATGTATGATCTTACCAAATCCATAAATTTTCAATCATGTTAAAAATCATCATGACTCTAGTATTATAAAAATATCTTGTCGCTACAATCACAACGTCGAAGGATGGCAATTTTAAGAGCAAGTACCATTTAAAGTAAGAGTTTTGGCATGATAGCCTTAAGAATACCACAAATTTTCATTAAATACCAAAATCCTTTAAGTATCTATTCAAATACAAGTATGAGTGGATGATAATATTCAAAATCTAAAAATAAGCACCTGTAACAACCACAGAGCTACCTATCTTTTGTAAGAGAGACGCGTACACTACCAAAATTTTCCATCATTTAAAGAAAAAACAAATTGAATGGCACCTCTCTGATAACCTTAAGAATAACATAAATTTCATTAGGCACCAAAAATCCTTCAATCCTACCAGAGTGGGTGATAAGATTTGAATCTAAAAATCAACGTTTGTAACTACCAAAGAGGTACGTTTACTCATCTTTTGTAAGAGAGATGACACCAGTTTTACATTATTTAAAGAAGAAACAAATCGAATGGCACCAAAATGTTACTCAAATTACCTCACTGCGACTTATGAATTCCACTAGGATCTCATTTTTATGTCGTTGATGAGAGGACCGACTTTTGAGTTGATTTCTGGATTCATATACCAAAATCCAAATCAGTTTGATGACCTACATGATTTCAACCTCCTTGACGAATTGTTGCTAACCTTCTCATCTACACCACATCGAAAAGATTGCTTTCAACAAGTATTTATCTTCGGAGTAAATATAGCTCAATAACCGGTCAAATTAAAACCTCAAAACGTCCTGGTGGAATCGCGTTTACGACACTCAAGTGGAGTCTCCCTTTCAAAAAAAAAAACACTGAAGTGGAATCTTAAGTGCAAGAAACTAATGGACCTTAGAAAAGCTGGCTAGTTCCCCATGAAATTTCCAATCGAATCTGCAAAAATCACAAACGCTATAGAATATGCAGAATCATTCAGGCTGGAAGCTGAGGTTTCTTGTTTCCAGGAAGTGCAGGCATAATTGCAATGAGAGCATCGCCATAACCTACTGGTTCTGCATAATATCATGAAACAAAATTGAAAAACCTCAAGGTTCAGCAATAGAAAAAAGACCATCAATTTGATTTTATGGTTCTAGTGCATACCACCATCCTCTCTAAGTATCTTGACCACCTCTCCAGAAATATCAGACTGATGGAAATGCAGGGAAAAGGAGTTCATTTAGTGAAAAGAGACAGGATCTGGAAATGCAAGTGAAATACAAAACAGATAGTCTACCTCAATTGGTATCTCACCACCGAATTGTTCAATGTAACAAAGCACTTGACCTTCCTTCACTTCTTGCTTCTGTTATAATCCAAATGAACAATTAGTAGATCACCAAGGAAGAACGTGAATGAGAAAGAGTGATTGCTGTAGAACAGTTAATGAGGGCATAGAAGTGATTAGTTTCTTTTAGTCAGCAATCGTATCCTTTTAGATTTACAACTTTCTTCAGATAGCACCAGATGCCTCTGGAATGTATTGTTTGACGGAAACGTCTAGTCTCATGATATATGAAAAAATCTATCATTAACTCTCATAGAACATGAAAGAATCAATTATAGGGTATGTGCAGCAATTTTTGACTTTACTAAAAATAAATTGATGTAATAATTATCATACTAAGCGGATAACTCTTGTTACCAAAGAAAAATAGAAGAGGGTGGAAAGCTCTGATGTCTAGGTGTGAATATAGATATGACTATTGATATGGATACAAAAACAGATATCTCAAATTTTCAAATTACGGAACACTGATAATAGGTACAGGTATCACTTCTAATGAAGTGGATACTTCTAAATATGTTATATAGTTATGATAGAAATTTTCAGAAGATAATTAAGCAACCAAACATAAACAGGATGTCACAGAAGAAGCAGGGTACTGGATTTCTGGGCAACATAGGTGGCAAGTGTTATCACACGAGAAGTGTACATAAAGTAGTAAAGCAACGAATGTACACCAAGGTAACATCAAATAAACACATGGCTTACAGTTTCTGTTTTTCTTTGGCTACTTATACATCAGCCCTTTTATTCTAATCAAAGACATTTTATGTTCCATCTACCTCGTTCAACTCTATTTGCAAACCTCATATGTGTGCTTTTCTTTTCTATAAATAAATTATATCAAACGATGTCGATTCCTCTAGGTTCATCCCCATCTCCCTAGATAAGGATCTCACTTTTTATTTATCAACTGCATCATCAAATCCAATAAGAAAGGCCAAAGTAGATGGGAGATTGACTACTTTTATAAGCTTACCTAGATCACTTCTTCTGTTAGCTGACTTATCTATATCAACAATACGCAATGAAAGGTTTTTAGCCTATTTTGTAGTTGTTACTAGGTTCATTTGCTTGTGTAATCTATTAGGAGAGAAATTACACAACAAAACTTGTGGATAAAGTTGCTTGGCTCCAAACTGTCTGCAAAAGCTCAAAATATACTTCCTCAAGCAGACAGCCTACTTCTCCTAAACTTAACCACACAATTTAATCAAGTACTGTAAGTCCATGCCATAATTCATCCTTAACAAATGAAACAATAGTGGTGGCTAGCAAGACACTAATTCGAATGTTTGTGCAACTAACAAAACTCGAATAGGAATGATTGGAAAAAAGACTACTTTGTATGGTTAATGAGCAATATTACCCTTCACTCTGATAGGCATGTCATATACAATTCATAATCCCACAAGAGGAGTGTCCTTTCCTTCGTTTGAAACTTAAGTCATTTTTCCTGTCATGTTTGATATTACTGAACTACATTTTTTGTTAGAAGAAAGTTATTAGGATCACAGGAATGTAAAGATGATTCTTTGCTTTCAACTTGTGACATCCAGGCTTCAAACATCTCCATTATTGGTTCCAATGTTTTGATTGTGGTCAATAAGATCCCCAAAACAGAAATGTCCACATGGATTCATGCTATGCATAGATAGACAGTAGTACCAAATGAAACTTGCCAGTAGGGGCACAAATAACACTATAGTTGACAGAGAACATCATTATTCAAAAGATGTCAAAATTGGTGACAAAGATTCAATCTAACAATATGCCATGCAGTGAACCAATCATGATATCGACATCTTCCAGAAATAAAACTTTTCCCTTAAAACATAGTCTGTACCTCTTTACATGAAGGTGGTGCACGCTTCCCCTTTATTGATCGAGATCTCCAGAACAATCCAACCTGTGATATATATACCATACAGATGATGAAAGATGGATATTGCAGGAATGGAAAGAAATAAGAGTATTCTAACATGTGGGGGTAGAAATGTTACTAATACTTCATAGACAATCAGAACTGGGTATTACAAGAAAGGAAAGAAGTAAGAGTTGTCTTACCGTTGGGGATGGAAGCATAAACAAGCCTTCATCTGAATTTGCATTGTCAGAACTCTGGATCTCCCCTGAGGATGTTTCTGATTTAACAATTGCTAATGAAGATGTAGCAGACCCATTTTGATAAGGAATATCATTTGGTGTATCATCTCCATAAGCCAGAGGGAGGCTGGGAGGACTTGTTGATGCTTGACCAGCCACATCTCTCTTTACATATAACTGGAAGCCACCCAGCTAATCATGACAATATAATAAACCATATAAGTAAGGTGTGCAAGAAATGAATCTCATTTTAAATACTGTCTTCTTACATTCAGTTTAAACTCTGCAATTGAAGTTGTGTCACAAATGTTGGCTAGCAAAGATTGCACCTGTACAATTGGGAGCATGTCATAAAGCGGAAGACAGTAAATGTTATATAATACTTGGATTTAATTTTGGTGTCAAACCCATTGCATGTACCACAGCTTCCTACATTATGTTCTTGTGCAACCATCAAGAATCATTATATTGAATCACATCTCCATTTCAGTTATTTGAAAAAGAATTTGATCATGTTTTTCCTTCAATGTCAACACTCCAAAAGAAAAATAGATTTGATATAGATTTCCACCCAATAAGAACAATTTCATTTAATTATTGGAACTTGAGATAATCCGAACATCTGATTTTTCATTACATCTGAATCCCAAAAAAGGATATGCAGAAATTGGATTTAGTTATTTTAATTATCATAAATGAAGTAAATTAGATAAAATACCCATTTTTAAAAAGAAGATCAATATTTTAGAGTTTTTTGAGATTATAACTGGCAATATCTTTAAATATACTTATGGAAGTAGTTCTTTGAAGAAATAAACCAAAGTCATTTAGTGCTCATAGGTACTTTTATGCAAGAGAGAGAGAGAGACTATGAAGTTGTCAACTTTGATAAGGAATTAATATATATGCCATATTGGATTCCCACAACAGACAGCTAAAAATTCAATGACAAATTCCAAATGCTTCTATAATACTTCACTAATCTAGATTGTGGTCAAGGGCCACATTAGCTACCTCATCTTGAGCTAGCTCTTACTTCTACAGATCCATTCACAATTGATTACTTTTGTTCCAATTCTCCTGCACGATCTACTAATGCTCATTCCATGTCTTACCTTATTTCATATGATTGTTTTTACCTTTCAATTTGCAATTTAACATTGTCCATTTCCTCTAATTCTATTTCATTTAATGCTATTGTCAGGATTCAAGTATTACCAAGAAGTTCTTCTCATTCCACATTGGAAGATTCTCAGATGATGACATTGCCATTCTTGATAATAATTAAAAATATTGTCCATATATTATTATGTCAAGCCCCTACGTGTCGTGAGGATTTCTGAGATTGAAATAAGGAAAGACACATTAAATACACTTATAATGATGTTCAATTATCATAAATAGAATTTCCTAAGGATTGGTTAATAGATAACATTCAAATAAAAATTCTATTTCCTTTCTGCCTGAAACTCTCACAAGGGTCCAAAATATGATCCTGTCATAGGGATACCATGAAAACAAAATCAAAACACACCAAACTGCCATAGTACATGGAATTGACTGGTTTCTTGCACCATTGGAACCAACATAGTTGTAGATGTATTTCAACTATGCATAGTCTCTAAACAAGCATAAGGCTCACTTAATTGCCCATGATTTCACACTATGGGTTTGATTATGTTGAAACAGTCACACCTATAACTCAATTGAACTCCATATGCATTCTACTTTCCATTGCAATCAATCATTCATAGGAGATATACCAATTCTTGAGAGAATATGTACTTATGAAGTTATGAGCAACAAGAGGTATGTTGCTCAAGAAATGATCCTGTTTGTTTGCTTGAAAAATATATTTGTGATCTTAAGTAGGATCCACATTTTGCTTGATTTGAAAAATTCAATAGAATTATCGTGAATAACAAGTTACAAAATATGTTTTGTTGATCATTCAATACTCACAAAAGGCAAACCATTTGTTGTATTCTCTTGATCGTATATATGACGATGATGTTATTTTGACAAAGAGCAATATTACAAGAATTGGCAAGACCAAGAGCTCAAGACAATATTTGAAGAAGCAATTCATAACAAAATATATGGGGAGACCAATATTTTCTATGAATTGAGTTTATGCCAAAGAAAGGGTGACCTTGTCTAAAGGAAAATGTGTACTTGATCTCCTTCGAAAGACTAGTTTCCAAGGTGCAAGCCAGAAAATACTCTTGTAATTTAAGTTCACTTTCTGAGATGATTCATTAAAAGTGTTTTAGGATGTAGGTTAATGTCAACGACTGATTAAGAAATTCATTTACTATGTTGTTAGACCTTAGATTGTGTGTGTGTGTGTAAATGAATACAAACATGCACACACAAGCCCATGGTGGTTCAATGGTGGAGTACTCTACATGTACTAGCATATATTAAGAGCACGCCTAACCAAAATCTTATTTACACAAAGACTAGACACCTTTGAGTTGAAGCCTGTCCTCACTTAGGAAACAAGAGATAGGAAGTCATCATTTGGGTATTACAAGTATGCTAGAGGCAACATTATTAATTTAATGGAATAAGAAATAAAACATAGAAATGTCAATTGAGCCAAAATGGCCCAATTTTCTGAGCTGTGCTGAACTGTACGGTTGTGAAGATTGGGTCATGCCAACACAACCCAATTTAAGCACATAGACCAACACAACATGAATTTTTTTAAAATTAATATACACTTACATCAATGGTATATCAAAAATCAGACAGTTTTTCTATTATGATTTCGGTATACCAAACTTTATGTCAGTATATCAAACCTATAAAACCTAGGATTCTGTACAAAAATCAATATACCATTTATATCAACAATATGTTGATTTTAACAGAAAATCTTAGGTTTTACAAGTTTGACATACTAATAAAGAAATTAATATATCAAAATATTTACAGTAACATTGTCATGTTTTTGACTTAACAAGGTCTAACACAATCAAACTACATCATTAACCAACACGGCATAAATAAGTCATTGGTCATGCCCAAGTTACAACCTCAACCCTCTCAACATGACACAAACTTTCACAAATAATGTTAGGCATGAATTGAATTGTGTCAGGCCAGCATGATACAGCCCATTGACAATTCTAACAAAATGTAATGCCCAAATCCAATGTCAAGACAAAATATTACTTTGTTGCTTAGACATGTGAGATGATGTAGGTTGGATATTTATGGGTTGAGCTTGATTTTTTGTGGAAGTTTCTATATCTATGCATTATGACAATCAATAATAATCTTTATTGCTAAATTCTTACTTTTCATAAATCCACAAAGTACACCGAATTTGACTTTCACAATAATCTTTATTGCTAAATTCTTACTTTTCATAAATCCAAAAAGTACATTGAATTTGACTTTCACTATATGTGACATAGTGGTGAAAGAAATTAGTGTCATCCCATTCCCATGTACATAGTTGTCTAAGTAGCTACCAAATATCTTCACAAAATGAGGTGTTGAGGCTTTTAATCTCTTTGTAATAAATTAGGTATGATTAATATATATACTAAAGTATAAAAAAGAATGCTAAACACAAAAGTATGACTGTTATTAGATTCTTATTAGTTACGTGGCAAAATGGTTATTCAATTACTTAGTTGATTCTATATTCTCACATCAATCAGATTTAATCATCATTCTTTACCCTAATCTCACAATTGTCTTGTGTTTGTGGGTTACAAAATAACCTGTTTCAAATAAAAATAGATATTTGAATTGGGTCCACTTATATTCAATCGATTACAAGAAAACACTTACTTCTGCAGATGATATTTTCTGTTTTATTTCACTGTTCGATTTCTTTCCTTCAGACACGTCCTGTTGCTGACTTTTATCTGTGAAATAAAAAGGCTATTCAGTGAGTCAGTTAAACTGAGATCTATGTACAAAATTTTGATATTTCTGTGTCCAAGATAAGTACCTAAAATGAAAAATGCTCAAGTTTTACAACTATGAGCACACAATTTAACAATGTTCCCTAAAAAATATTAAAGGCCAAATATTTCCAAGGATAATCTCTTTTCCTTTAAAGCACTGATTAATAATAGATATGACTACAACAATAACAATAATACAAGTCATAATCTTACTATATAAAGTCGGCCACATGCATCCTTTTCTTTTATGTATTTTTATTTATGATTAAATCTTCAATTAAATTACATAAATCTTTTCTTGCAATTCTTAATCAAGTAGTCTCAAGTCATCTTCTACTTCTTTTATTTTCTTCTATATTAATTAATTTTCTTCTCCAACTAGTGCATTCTTTGACTTCTTAAAGATATGATCAAACCATCTTTTCTCTTATCTAATCTTCAATTGGTGCAATTCCTATTCTATTATTAATGAAATCATTTTTTAGTTTATCCCTTAAGAGATTGCCGCTTATCCATTTAAACATATGTATCTCAACAACATCAACTTTTTACATATACTCATGTTTTATAACCTAACATTCTAACTCATAAAGTATAATTAAGCAAATAGAAGTTTTATAAAATTTTCCTTTTAATTTTAAGGGCATCCTCATTTCATATAACACTCCAAAAGCACTACTCTACTAATAATAATAGATTTGATCATCCATCCAAGAAAAAGGATAACTAGCTTTCTTATTCCTTGTCTGGAAAAAGTAATGAGTAAAAATGGTTTAGACATATTTTCCTTGATACCAATGACTTAAATATACATCAAGCATATAAAATCAAACTTCTACAAATTGCTAACTATTCCATTGCAAAATATTTGACTATTTATGAACAAAAGGGAACTAGGCTTCTTGCACCTGACTTGAGAAAATATATAGTGTTAAAATGGTTTGTGAAGAAATGTTCCTTAACAGATATGATAAAAATGGAAAATTTTAATGTAGCAATTGGAAAATGAGCTTGGATAATATGTACAAAACGTGGAAAATCAAGCTTCTAGAAATTGCATCTTATGCTATAGCTTATCGAACATGGTATACAAACTGAAATAACCTAAGGTCCTGGAGATAAAATTGAAAAGGCAAAAAACCCAATAGAAAATACTAATATTTGTAAACATGTACATACTTTGCAGGCTGCATCTGACAGCAATTGGACTTGGAAACCTTCTGGGATGCCTTGGTAAACCTGTGGAATATGTTGCTCTCTGACATGAGAAAATCAGTTTTATCCCTCGAGTAATATCTGATCTGCTGCATTTGATTCCACCAGGAGTGTCCAGTCTAAAACAATTAGTCTTATTGAAGTCTGGATATGTTGCCAACAAATTAACACTTGAGGTTCCTCCCAATTTACCTGAACATATAAACAACAATCAATGTCTTAATTCCACCATATGAGGTTGCCCACACAAATTCTTTTCTTCAATTTATTTTTATCCATAGCTAAATCTTTCATTAGAGCATATGATTTCAAAACGTTTTTTGCTATTTCTAACCAAATTAATCTTAGTCTTACTCTCTAATTTATAAATTCACTTACATTAATTAATTCTCTTTTCTCTACAAGTGCATCTACAAGGCTTCTATCGATATTACCAAACTGTCCCTATTTAACATAAGCATTAAACAATAAACATAAAAAAATCAAACAGAAACATGAATGTTAAAAACAATTAAAAACATGTCTCACGTATACCATCACTAGTTATTTCAAAAAAATCAGTAATCTCTAAAGAAACATATAAGAAAAACTAACTGCAAATAAAGAGAGTCTGCTATACAATATCTTGAACTGTTGAAAGTCCAATCACTTAGTTTTAGATCAGATCTGCCTTCTGATACTCTATAACCAAGTTGATGTAATGTATAATACATTCAGTGTTATGGCAGAAGACCCAAACAAATTTCCTAAGTAAAAAAATAACTACTAGAAGTAATTGTAGGTAATTTTTCAAATTCCATAATTACGACCTGAATAAATTAAAAAGAAAAAGAATACTTGACTTGAAGTCTACATGAATCCAAGATACATAACCATCATAGCATTACCCTTTTAGATATGCCAATGTTCCGTCTCTACAAAAGGTACTCAATCATTGATTTATTGTTGATTATGACAATACTTGATAATGAATTTAAAATTTCACCGAATCATTGGACCCTAAGACAATCCCCTGAAATAATATTGAGGCTATGGAAACATTTTTTCACTATGTTGAAAATACAAAATTTACTTTTGTAGAACACGACACTATGTACCAAAAGTCTTAATGCTCAGGTCCTCAGGATAATAAGGTGAATATCACAAGTTAAAATTAAATCACCCACTAAATTAATCTCAATGACATAAAATCATGTTAAATATTGAAGATAAACTATATTGGAGTTTGCATATAAAAGTCTCCCCTTGTAAATTAGGAAACCAGCATTAATCACATACTGACAAGGCAGCAACATAATGATAAAAACACCAAACAGGGACAATGCATATAGAGCTTAAATTAATTTATCTGAGATAGCTATTATTTACAGAAGCAAATAATGCAAAACAACTAAAAATTAATATTTGTGTCCATTTTTGGCTTCCAATCATCCATCAATGCCTTCATTATGAAGCAACCGTTTCAAAATTGGATATGTGCAATAGCAATCATGAAGTAGATGAACAACAAAACCAGGCCATTTGAGGAAGCATGTATTTTAGCAACAGAAAATTTGATAATTCCATCCAACATGGGATATCACATTCCAACAAATCGATTCTAATGAAAAAAGAATGTTCGTGTAAGAAACTAGAAGCTACAGACATAAACGTGTGAGACACCCGCTATCAGCTAGATAACAGTAACGTGAACAAAACAAGTTCCTTTCAAGACAGCATACTGTCAGCAATGCGCTTACATGGGGAAACAGACATTCACGCATAAACAACTGAAACTGTATTCATCCGACAACTTCTTCTGATTGCCACCCGATCATGTCAAATAGCAGAACTATGAAGCCCAACAATATATAGAATAAACTCCGACAGACAAAAATACAGTAACTTGTATATCAGAACAGCAAATCTAAACAATCCGGTGAAATAGGCACATTTAGAAACATCCAGCAATCAATAATTGATTAATTCCGTCCAGAAATTGAACCCTTCCTGATACAAGTCTGGGAGAATCCATCCTAAAAGACTGGTCTGATAAGAGAGAGAGCACGTCCTATATTAAGATCACATTGAAATCTCATACTACCAAAGTAAGACTATTTAGTCTCATACCCAACAGTCTGTAACAATCTCATCACACTTCCTACACCAGCGTCCCCCTCGATGGCCCATTCTGAGTCCATCTTATATCAAAATCACATTGGAATCTCGTACTCTCAATGTAGAATTATTAGTCCCATAGGTAGTAGTCCGTAACACTTTCAACCGAAAAATCGTAAACAGCAGAACCCATCCACAGTATACATAAATAAATAAACAAACAGCAGAAGAAAACAAACACTTACACGACGCCATCCCCGTCCACTTCTCCTCCCCCCGCCTCTCTCTCGCAGTACTCGAGTAACTCGATCCAAATTTCCGATGTTTTGTCTATCGAACGAGCATGCCAGCGAATAATAAATCCCAGAGATCGGGAACTCCGCCAGCCACAGCCGGGTCTACGAAGATTGGATGGGCGTTCCGATCCGAGTGTTACTGGATAGTGATTATCGGGTCGGGTATTCGGACTTTATCATTACAAATGTTAGGCTTATGTAAGGAGTTTTGTTACGGCCTGGTTCTACATGGACCTGGTTTTTATATCTTAGAAATGTCTTTTGAGGGTACATTTAGAAAACTTTATTAGTGACATTATTATTATTATAGAAACCTTTCTATATAAATTTTTATTTTTATGATTTTAAATATGTTAAACATCATTGCATGCTATTTCTTTGACATATACTTCTACACGTATTTCCTGTATTGTCTTTTATTTCTTCTTCTTCCCCAGGATCATTTAAGATATATCAAATTTGTTAGGTATGCGTGTTAATGTTCAATTTAAAATTAATAGCTAATGAATAAAAAACTCAAAAATTATATAAACTCAGGTCTTACTTTTTTTTAACCATTGTAAGACTTTTATTTAATATCTACTCTCACGTGTAACTTATTTAATATCTACTCACATCGTAAATTTTATTTTAATAGTAAAGATCAATTTAAAATCAATTATTAATAAACAAAAGGTCTAATACTAAATAAGTTCGGATCATGTATCAGATTATCTATAGATATAAGGAAGTATTGTTACTAACTATAACACATAAATATCAATAAAAACACTTTATTTGTCTCCTTGTAGTCTGTTAAATAAATAGATGTCTTTGTCTGCCTCACATGATCACATGTAGACAAAATTAAAGCCAAGGTGTTACATGCTGCGTCCTGAAACTAGTAGAGTATTCTTTGTTCTAGTTATCCTTAAAATGTTGTTTAATTTGACACGAATCCAATATTACTGTAAGCACTTGTAATAAAATTATTATAGGTGTTTATTATACGACTTAAACATATTAACTTAAAATTTATCAACGATAAATAAATAGATTTAGAATAAATAAAGTTCATTTATTTTGTAAATATTTGTTACTTTAAATTTTAACTGTGAACACATGGAAGATTCCATTTTAACCTTCATTATGGCATCATGTGTTTTGAGTTCGAGTATTTCATCTCACCATGATTTTAAACTTACATAATGTTAGCGGGCCATAAACCATTCAGATTTGGAAGAAATGCGACAGCACCTTCAATGGAACAACCAGCTTTGAGATTTTTTCATGGAGTTTGTTGTTCCAAGAACACAAATGAGAAGTCTCTTCCTAAAATTGGATAGAAGAGAAAGTTTTTTTTGCCTGTTTAAAGTTTATTAGTATACAACGGAATGTTCAGATGAAAAGAAAATGAAAATTTTAAAATAGTAAAAAACAGAAAATTTGAAAAGTTAGAAAAACAGTTATGTGCAAGTCGAAAATGAAGGAATTTGAATGAATGAAAACAATCTTGTTCCTATGCTGCCAAATATGCAAAGGTAATATGCACAAAACAAATGTTTGGTTGCTGATACCTTTCTTTTGATAATTTGGTTGAGGCCCACCTGGAAGTCTTCTGTCGCCGAACAGATGCTACAGGATTAATTTCAGGCATTAAACTGTACTATATCCCATTACTGAACAGATGATTAATATTGCCTTACTCTTGAAGGCAGAAAGGATAAAAGTCTGAACTATCATCACTGTGACTGCTACAAGCTATACTTGTTAAAAAAAGTACCTAGACTACATGTTCTGAGGCTGAACAGATGTTTCAATGATAACTTCACCAGAGAATTTAACTTCAGTTTGCAGTCATACTTCATTCCAACTTAAAAAATGTGTCAGACATCAGTGATCCAATAAAAAAGAAAATGTGACATACATCTGTGGAAATATCTGGGACTGCTGGGATAATAGAAAGGCTGGGAGAGTAGGATTGTTTGTAGAGTACATGAAGGAGAGGGTAAGAAGAGAGGAGAAGTATAGGAAAGAAGGGAGGAATGGGAGAAGAAATCTACGTTTTTGCATGAAAAAATGTCAGATGAACTTGCGATCATGTCAGAGAACATGTTAAACTCAAAGCACAGAAAATATAACTTGTCTAATGTGATATTTTGATGGCTTAGGCCTGGCATTCCACATTCATCAATACAGGTGTAATGTCATTACACCATGCATGGAATCTGATGTGCTGGTAAAATTTCATCAACATGTGTAGAAGTTGAATTCCATGGTTATAACTAGATCCTTACTAGATCTGAAATTAAATCTAGCAAGGATTCACGTACATCTTCTTTTTTTTGAAACAATAAGAAATGCATTAAAATCGAGAAAGCATAAGGAGACCTACACAAGTTGTAGGCATACTTAAAATAAAAAACCACAATCGAACATCCAAGAGGGGAAATCTTAGAAGAGAATATAAAATAAAAGGTATCAATAGGATAATATCCCAAAAACCATGGGCAAGAAAAACTCAGAGTGGCAAAGTTATGTAGTCACACAAGGATCCATGTATATCTAGAAAGAAATTGAGCCATGGCAAACTCCTCAGGGTATTCACACATGTTGAACATTTTATACCAAGGACTGATCAAGGAATTTAATATCAATTTTGTGTCAAACTTCCATGGATTGAAAAAATAAAAAGTCAATTAAAACTTCAACATATCAGTAACATGTTTATCAAAACATGGGAAAAAGTGTCATGTCCTGTAAAAAAATTATCATGTTGACATCAGTTTCAATGTCGTGTCAACAAATTAAAAAACTGACAAGTGTCAATGAAATTTTGTTATAACTCTCAAACCGACCAATCAACCTATGGAAAAATGAAAATCTGCTTATGTATCTCAGTGATGCATGAGATATTCTTATCCGGACCATATATTTGTCATAGAGAAACACATCCTTTTTGCAAAAGATAGTATCATCACACCATGAGCAATTTGTTCTCCTAATGTTGTTGGCAAGAAAAGAGATTACAACATCATCAAAAAGTAAATTTTCATAGTGTGGCTCTTTAATATCCAAGAGATCTTGAGTAATATGATGAAGCTTTCTCTACACTACAAGGACAACTTAAATAATCTGGTCCAAAGAACATAGCTTTTTCCATTCAACACCATCAATGCTTCAGATGCAATAGGTGAAGAGGAGCCATGTGACAGATGCAGGTCAGATCCATCCAGAAAATGTTATGGCTATAGTCCTGATATCAGGGTAGGATACCACCAGAAAATAAGTAGGCAAGCAGAATCGGTAGGCAGGTAATTTTAGGGTTGTTTATGCTTAGACCATCGACCAAAGAGATGGAGAGGATTGGTGAGAATCACTGATGCACCCCTATAGGGGAGCAAGGGTTCCTCACTGGTTGTTGGCATCAGGATAGGGGATGGAAGACCCTGGCAGCTGTTTGGCCAAGGCCAGTAGGCACTGGTTACAGTGGTGGGAGAATCCAAGGGACCTACTGGCAACGGTGGGGAGCTTTCGAAAGCAAATGGCAATGGTTGGAGGGATACTTCTTAAGGCATGCACTTAGATGCCGAAGCATGAATTAGATGGTCCTCTATTAGATGCCCTTAATTAAATATATGTCTTTAAGTTTTAAATGTTTTGCCTTTCAAAAAAACTTAAATATAACTTTTTTGATGAAGTACTGCCAAAATATACTTAATTACTGAAATATATAATTATACATATTAATGAAATATATGTATTAGTATTATTGCACCTCATGTTTTGATGATATCTTAGGCTTATTTATGTATTTGAATAGTATGTAAGAAAGAATAGAACTAAAACTATACATAATTATTATTAAATATGTATAAAAAATATATAATATAAACTTACAAATTTTTAAAAATAATTTTTGTATGGGCAACCAAGCATCAATGGCAATTGGCTCACTACCTAGATGCCTTAAGAAGTATGGTTGGAGGTATTAAAGGGTCAACAACAAGCAAGAGGAAGAAGTGAGCAAAGGCCATCAAAGAAGAGGGATGGCCAATGGTTTTTTTGGGTGGTGATGGGGTTGATCCATGGTGTTAGCTACTGGTGATGGTGGATTTAGGGTCTAAACCATGGCTCTACTACCATGTTATAGGAAAGTGGGATTTATATTATTTGGAAAACAAGGGCTTACACATATAGAGAATCATCTGATAGCATAGGCTCTATGGGTATATGGATATTCCGGTAGTCATCTAATACCCACAATGACAAACTCTACAAATATTATAAACACGAATTGTAATCCACACTTGGGATTAAGATATTAAAGAGAAAGGATGGAAAAAAAGTTGCTCATAAAGATACAAATATACCATTATGACAAGTACATGAATTCTAATGGAATTGTCTCCCATTTAAGGAGGTGCAATAAGGGCACCACATCCATAAAAAAATGTTTGAGATACCAATAACTATTCCCAATCACAAGTAATTAGATGAATGATGACTTTATCCTATTTCAAATCTCAAATCCACCCAAAAGAGACCAAAATAACCCCAACCAATGTTCCAAAAACAGAAAAGGGGCATTATATGGAATGAACAAAAAATGTTAAATGGACATTTTTTCTATTTAATGCCAATTTCAACAACAGATTGTGTTGAAATCTGTTTGGTGATGGTTTTTTTCACTTTTTAGAACATTATCCACAACATATATAATATATCCAAAATATCCCCATTATATACAGATTGAAGTGTCAAGTGTGATGAGCTTACTCATACTTTCATGGTATGTAATGCCAATGTGTACTATCAATACTCAGGAAACGTGTTCATCCAAACCATCACTCTGGGCCATAATGTGACTTCCTCCAAAACAACCGAATAATTATTTCAAACTACACATTATAAAACCAGAATCTAAATGGAATACTTGTACATTATAATCCACATACGGCAACTGTGAAATCAGATTGAATTCCATTCTAATCATGGGCACTTTGTGCCATCTTCAAGCTTCATCAATCCTTAATCTTATTCTTTTTATTTTTAGCTTGGATTTTCTTCTTGATATTCTTTTATTGAGTGGAATGGCACTTGGTAGTTTCTCCAATGAGGTATTCTTTAGACCACAGTCAAATAAATGGCATCTTCACCTTTGGATTATTTATGGATTCTTCCTGGCCAACCTGGTTTCATAGATACATATTACTTTATTGAACCAAAATAAAAATATGAGCAGTACTTAAGGAATAAAAGTTACGACTGTTGTAGCACTCAACAAGTTCGGCCTATAATTAGCCCATACTTTCACATATATATTTGCTTCTTGCAAAATATCTTAGGGCAAGAATATTGCAATATAATTGTTTACAGACTGATAACAACAGCCTAAGATGAAAACATATAAAACAACCCACAAAATTCATATTGAGAACTTAACATAGCACAATCATATGCATTTCATCTAGTAATTGACAAGAGACATTTTCCTCTACTTACCGTTAAGACAGTTTCCAATGCAGATTTGTTAGTCTCAGGATGTATGTCTGTACGAGTCTGGAAATAAGAAAAATAAATGTGAGCCAGGATTGGTTTATATGGTGGAACCAACGATCAAAAAATAAATTTCAATTTGACTAACTGGTCACTCATATAGATAAGCAACTCCATGGATAGAATGTAATATCAGGATGTTGCTGCATCTAGAATATAACCATAGAAATTTAAAACGAGGAAGGCCTACAAGACGAAAGGACATTCCAAGAATTCAAACTTCTTAAAATGGATACAACCAAAACTAAATGGTGTTGTGGTGCAAATATAACCATATGCTTGGAAAAAAATAAGGTTCCCACCCCTCTTCCATCATCAGTGATGCACACAGAATTATCTTCAAGTATGGAAACATCTATCTTGGTGGCATAGCCTGCCTGAGCTTCATCAATAGCATTATCCAGTATTTCATACACTTTAGATGAAACAAAAACCAGTAAAGAAAATGAGTCCTAAGCTAAAATGCAAACTTTGATGATTGTTTGAGATAAGAGTTTGTACCAAATGGTACCAACATCGAGGTCCAGTGTTTCCGATATACATTCCAGGTCTTTTCCTAACAGCGTCCAAACCTTCTAGAACCTGACATGTTGTTAGAGTTTAAATAAGGTTTTCACAGTGAAGCATACAAATGTAACCCCACCAGCACTAACATAATTTCTTACATGATTTGTTTTTAGCATCCTACATAAACATTTCATTCAAAACCTGAGATGATTTTATTCCTTAGTATTCTATAACTACGAGAAATGAAGATTAACAACTTAATTGAAGGGAATCCCCTAGGATCTTCGTACAACTTTTACATTATCTGTTTTTAACATCCTATATAAACATGCCATTCGAAACTTGAGATGAGGAGGAAGAAGAAGAGAGGCGGCGGAGCTGGAGGTAAGTTCCTGGTCGGAGTAGCGCCATCCGGCGACGGGATTTTCGCACTGTTCTTGTTGGCGAAGACAACGTCGTGGCTCATGGATGACAGGATAAAAACCCGGTTAAACCCTTCATTCTTGTCCATGGGAATTTTGCTGATATGTCCAATGGTTAACACTTTTGTCTTCTTTTATTTTATTTTTTAGAACAGTAATTTTTCATATTTACAGAATTCAAATCTTAATAAAATCGTTTCCTTTTATTTTGTCAAAAATATTATATTTGATCCTCTAAAAATTTTGCTAATATGCCTTGTTGGAGATCTGTTTATTTTATTGGGACATCCCCACTCTCTTTATTCGCAAATTTTCGAATTTTTTCCAATTTTTAAAAAGCTACCGTTTTCTACGAGGCATGCAAGCGTTTGTATTGCCGCTTCATTCGTCGACGCCTTGCATGATATTGCAGTATTTTAATTGTGTAAAAAAATCTTAATCATCAACACATCCTTTCGTATCCCATGTTCAGACTTGTATATATTAAGTTTAAGCATTAACAACAATCGAACGATAATCTTCCAAAGAGATTAAAATCCTTTTTAAGTATTTCTATCTATTATCAAATCCTTAATTAAATTATATAAATTTAATTTTTTTCCCTGCAGTTCTAAATAGTTTTATTTTTTTTATTTAGAATATTTAAAATTTACCCTGTACTTTCATTATTCGCCTGTGCATCCCAGGACGACCACCACCGACTAAATGGAGAAAATTGATTATATATCACGTGTGTCAAAAAATTAACAAGAATGGCGCATGGTTATCGATTTAATTTAAAGAACGAAGATGCCAGCAGCACACCGGCATACTCAACATGTCATTATACCATAATCTTGATATTAGACTCGATGGAAAGAATCTCCTCTTCTCCAACTTTTCTCCATACTCCACCAATCAAGAGCATACCTTCCACCGAAGGAGTATGATGGGCAAGTCCTTTATGATCAGTGTTCCTCATTTCCCTAAGCTTCTTAGGTGGGCTTGTTGTTGCCTCTGACGGGTCATCGGACTCGCATCTGCCATCTCGCTTGCCGAGAGCAGTGTCCATCTTGCCTCCGTTCTCGATCATTGCCGTCTCTTTCTTATCAGGAACATTATTTTCCGGTTCAAGAGAGGGCTGGTTCCATAAGGAAGGACAAGGCAACGTACCAATAGGGCAAGGCGTCCATGACTTGGTGAGGGTCCATCTCCTCCTTGTTCTGGTATTCCGTCCGTCTGCAGCTGGAACTTTGACAGCAGTTTTCTTTAGCCTCGATTTGAGGGTTTCCAATTCATTTGCAGCTTGGTTAAGGTAATTCTCTTCTTCTGTAAGAAAGTGTTCCATGTTTTGACAGGTAAAGTCCTGCAGTGAGCATTCCAATCCTTTCAAACTCGCTGAAGGTAGTTTCCTGAGTTTTTCAACCAAATCTTTATCTGCTGCCATATCAGCAAGGAACATGGCAGAATCAAAAAGTTGTTTATTGCCTGAAGCTGATAAATGCAGGCAATTACATAGAACCTCAATCAATGAAATTCTCGGAACAAGATTGGTCAACTCAGAGAAGTTTTGAGGATCATCGGTAAACCCTATCTGATTAGAAATCTTCATTTTTTTCAACTTGACAACCAGCTCTGAAACAAGGGAAGACAGATGCTTGATTTGACAAATATTAGCATGGTTTTCTGAGGACTGCAGGAACCAATCACCTGTTGAGGTCCGTCAGAAATATCAGTGAAATTTCATGCATATATCATTCCAAAAGAGCTGCAACCGACTACTACCGAGTTTGATGAATTCAGGCTAAACAAACAGTTGTTGAGAAAAACAACTTTAAAAATGAATAATTAACGATGATGTCCTGAGGGTGCAAGCTGAAAGAAATAATAAAAATTTATATTTACCCCCATTGTCCGAGGTTTCCCTCGCCTCAATCATCCTAAGAGCCTCCTTGAGAATAGTTAACAGCAATTCTGGTTTTTTACTTGACAACTCCATAACAATCTCCTTGAAAGCATTAAAATGCCCCATAGTCGGAGTACTACCATCCCTGATGTGATTGATCTCAATGCTAGCAACTGCACCGGGAGGCTGTGACATGTACATTTCCAGCAACAAAGAAACTACTTCTTTAGGAAACATTGAGTACAGTTCAGCAATGACCTTGGAATTTTTGGATATTGGTTTCTCAAAACCTGTAAAAAGGAACAAGACACCATGACAAATGACCAAAAACTCACATCCAAAGTCATGAACATAAAATACGACTTGGAAGAAATTTTTTTACTTTTTCACTGCATGATTTATGATGCATGTTACTGATGTACCCCTTGAATAAGAGTGACCTTGATGCAGGTTTCAACAGCATTCTTGCAGAAACTACCAAAAATTCAATTTAATACCAACAGCAATCCAAACCATAATGTGTGGTTGACCAACTCAATTTGCCATTAAGATGCGAATTATTCTTTCATATGGGCATTAGTGGGAAAAAGAAACTCATATGATAAGAATTTAAAAGGAGTAGGATGCCATAAAAGAATCACAATATTTTTTGACCTTCACTACTGTGATAACTTCTTTTGACATAAACCTAAAGCCTATATATTCAAAAATGTTAAATCACATGGGCAGATTAAAAAAAAGTATTGACTTCAAGAAATTCATTTTAAGATTTTGAATGAAATAGCCATTTTCCTTCTTAATCCTTGGCAAATGGATGTAGTTTTGCATGAACATATTTGCAGGTATGTCAAACAGAAGTTAAGATTAACAGAAAATGGCAAATAAATATGATAAATAATGTGTGTTTGTGAATTAAGACAATAAAAGAAAGCCCTGTAATACATCATGTTTATGAATGCAATTTGTATAATCTAGATCTTTGAATTTTAGAATCAAATGATCGTACATTCGTTATGGTTGTCCTAAGTAAGGAGGCAAAGTGTCAAGGAAATGACAGTACATATCTATTTAATAAGATCTAGCCATTTAGAATTGATTTTAATGTTTCTTTGTTTTAACTAGTATACCCTGCAGCATATGCTTTTGCACAATGACAGTGCCACTGATGCTATCTTCATCCAACACTGTTGTAACGAAGCCATAGTGGATCCAACCATTGATCATTTTCAAAGACCACATAATGTGTAATATTTCAATCTTACATGACCACCTACTGTCATCAACAGCCACAATGATCACACCAAATGATGACATCAGTGTCAATGCCACATTGATCATCATTGATGATTGTAAGTGTAGCACTGCCATCAACTTCCAACAAAGAACATTAAGAGTAGCATCTTTGCGTTTAGAATCATTGTCTATCTTGATCTATCATACATGGCCATCTAGGTAAGGTAATGCATTCCAAATTCAAAGTATGTTGTCATAGTCCTTTCCACCTTCATAAACTATGACCCAAACCCAAGCCAACTTGATCAGCCTATTGATCATATGCTAATGAGACATTGAGACAATCATTATGATAGAAGCATTATCAATGCCATCAATGAAGAGGCTCATAGTTGCAAGACATAACATGTGGGGGTAACACTCCCTTGGACGGGCCCTTTTTCAAGCAGTAATAGATTAGTTAATGGTCGAGTGGATGGTTGGTACAAGGTCAGAGATTGGAAGACAGATACTCTTAGAGTCAAGGCATGTTCTTTGGTGTGGTTAGTACTCCTCATATTGATCATTGTTGTTGACGATAAGTCTAGAATCATTGTTGAATACCATCAGTGGAGCATCATTATTAACACTGCCAGTAAAAATCAACGATGGCAAACACCATCTACGCATGGGTTGTGCATTTTTGCATTAAAAATATTTTTTCTATATTGATCTATTTTAGAGCAATAAGCAAGACAAAAATACTATAAAGTCAAAAAGAGAGTATCAAGTAATAGGTCATCAAGAGGATAAGCTACATGATGAAAGAAAACAACCAAACAAAAAAGAAAAGACACAAGAATGGTAGTAGAGGTTACAGGAAATACAACCACCAAACTCTAGCAAACTGGCCTAACCCCCCAAGATCTCTGCGACCACTCTCAAAGACACCTGCACAAGAGCATCAACCACCCCTCCCCACCCATGGATTCAGCAAATCAGAACCTTTAAGAAGTTGCACTAGCCATACATGCAATAGGTGGGGCACACCCAGAAAATTTCTCCTGCTACTTTCCAACCCCCTTAGCTATCATTTCTTCTTTGATGTATTATTCATAAAGGAATATAAATAATGTATTCCATAATATGTTGTCACAAGTCTTTCTACCTTTTCCAAACTATCACAATCAAGGACCACCTAGCATGTAGCCTACTCATTAAAATCCTAAAATTTTACGCAACTAAAAATATTTTTGTTGCAAGACACTCTAGTATACACTATAGACTTGTTAGATGTAGAAGGAAATGATGCATTACCAACAAGGAAGGTACAGTTTGTCAATCTCCTATGTATAAGATAACAAATTCTCAACCTACAATAAACTTAATAATTAGATAATAGACAGATTTATACAAAGATCCGATTATTACAACACCCCCTTCTCAAGTTGGAGCTCTAGAATGAACAATTTGTAAATGACACTTAATTCAATAAAGTAACGCCTAAGACTAGCTGCAATCATGAATCACAAATATAAGGTCACGTAGATAACAACAAAAGACAGTTGCAATTGTCAGACAAGCAGTTAGATATGGTAGGCTAAACTCAGCAGACAATAATGATAGGCAGGAGATGCCATTAGCCAATCACATTGGCTTTTGAAACTCTGAGGAACTTTTTGGTATGTATTGCAACTGAAATGCAAGTAACTGATAAACCATAAGCCAATCTCCTTCCTTCTCTTCTCTTTTCATGTAGGAAGTCAATGGCTAGGGATGAGCACCAGCAATCACAATGGCTAGATTGCCCAAATCTGGAGTGGACCTGATGGAGACTAACAGTTGCAAGACAGAAACCTATGATCAACAGAAGGAGAAAGATCAATGAATCTGGAATAAGCTCTGACAGGGACCAAAGTAGCATCCAAAATTACTGGATAAAACTACTGAGGATTTTAAGGGTGCACCACCATCAGAATGATGTGGATATTTCATTTAAAACCAATTGATTATAAGTAAAGGTTCACCTATTCATAGGTAATAGTTTTATCATTATTCTCCAATGTGGAATCATTCCAACAAGACTCGTGACTATAAAGCTCCCATCGATCATTTTCCACCAAGCAATGTGATGCCATATACCAGTGAAGTCACTACACTCTTCCCCACTTAAACTTTCATCAATATTCAAGTCACAATCACCAAGTGATTTAGACATTATAGTTCTCCTAAACTTCTGGTTGGTTGCCTGTACTAGTTGTCACAAATTCATGATCCATGCCTAAAGCCCACTTAGTATGACCCATGATTCATGACCATAACTCATGGATTTTCATTTAGCAAAAATCCTATGTAAGTCAATGTATACCAAGTGTTTATGTATTACATAATTTTCCATAAAAACATTGTTAAAAATCAGATGAGCACATTCCTTTCCAGGTCTTCAAATAAAATATGAAGAAATATAGTATGTAAGTTCAATGTTTTTTATGCACTTGTCTCACTTTTATAATGGTAATGCTTCTGAGATTCAAACCAATAAAAGACAAATATAACATACATTGTTTGTTCATGCACTTGTCTGATTAAAAAACTTATACCGTAATTTACTTCCTAATGCATGTCAAATAACCAGTTACCCTGTGAATAAAGCAACAGATAACACAGATGCTACCATCTAATAATAAAATAAAAGTAATCCTTAAAGACACCAATGAAAGATTGCCACAAGTTTATTCAAGTTTTTACCATCACGCTTAGAAGACAGGAGCTTCTGTGTCATCTGCGAGGAGAGCTTATTGCATACGTTAACTACAGGCTGCTTTCTACCTAGATAGGGAAAAAAAGATAATCAAACAGAGTGAAAAATTCGTATGTTAAATAAGTATGCAGCACATAAGAAAAATAGAAAGATGAGGCTTCAAAATGTAAGATATTTTAAACTGTAGCAGTAACAATGTATGTGTTTTTAAAATTTTACATATAAAAAACAAGGTTTTCCTTGATGGGAAAAAACAATGCATTGTTGAATTAAACTGGAGTAGCAATAATAAGAGTGTTTAAAATTTACATATAGAAATATAAGTGACAATACTTTCCATGACAGGAAAAAACAACGTGAGTAAAAGCCAAAGTATAAAATATTGGAATTGAAACAAATATCAATCCCAAGGAAAAAAAAGGAAACATATCAAGTGGAAATATTGTGGAGTCGGTACCAAAAGAAGATACAAAAGAGCACAATATAATATCAGTAACCTATACCTGCAAATTGAAAAAGGGTTTTATATGCACTCAGGAAAAGAGCATTCGCTGGAAGAATAAAAAACATCACGCTCAACAGAAGCAATCAAATACAAGTAGAAAATTTAGGAGTTGAAAAGTTCTAAACAAAAGCATTGCCATATTCAGAAATAATGGCATTATGAATTGGAAATCCATCAAATGATGAAAATGTAGAAATTGATATTTGAACTCACGCCTTCCTTTGATTTGTGGAGATTTCCCTTTATCGTCATGCTTAGCTTTCACATAATAAGCCATTTGGTAAAGTCTTCTTTTTATCTCCTTTTTAATGTCAGGAATCATTCTTCTCTGAGGCTCCCAATAATGAGATTGCAACCAATATATAGCCTGGCAAAATAAGTTCAGGAAAATTCTAATTACAAGCAAAAATATGAGGCATACATACCAAGAGCAATTCGACCATTGCAGAACCATGTGATAAATTAACCAGATTCACTAATATTTCGACATCCACCAACTCCAAAAGGCCATGTTAAAATAAAATGGAACACCCAAAAACTTGTGCTTGTGAAAGAACCAAAACTTGACCGATCAACACTCTGATTATGGATAAAAATTAATGCCCTATGTGCATGCAATTGACACATAATAATGTAAGAACAATAATGTAAGACCTCTGTATAGAAGCTACATAAAAGAGACATTGTGCACACTGTCACAAAAACATGACAGAATACAATTGTCGAGCTCTCTTTAATGGATCTTCCATTTTGTTCATATAATTATTTGATGAATATGTCATCGGAAACATAAAAACAATACATGAACAAAAAGAAAGACGAAAAAGTAAATTACAAAAGAAAATTTTAAATTTTAAACTTTGAACATGTTTTTATTCTAATGAAGTGAAAGCTTCCACACAGAAAGAACTTTTATTATGATCTCGATGTCTAATGTATCATGATAAACAAGGAATGAGAAATACAATAGAATAAAGGGAGGTATCAAAAACAAGTTCACAGAACTTAAGGTGTTACGCAACCCATAATATTAATTTTTCCCTAAGCATGCTTTTAAAGTTTAAACAAACCATCATTCAAATATCCAACCTTCACAATAGCATGACGAAGCAATGGGAGTGAAGGGAGTTCATCATGAGAACTTTCTGTAAAAACAATAAAATTAACAGGGAAAAAGGTCAGCTTTTAACTGGAAGGATTGGAATTTAAAAAAAATAAATAGGAAATAAATCAAGAAACATACCATGACGTATGTCAACAAGCATCCTTGGGATACCAATTGAAACAGCTATATCCAAAATTGACTGTCTTTTTGTCTGTGGTGCATTCTTGATTTTAATTTTATCAAACCCATTGGTTTTTTCTACCAATCTATTTACAAACCTATGTGAAAAGAGTAAACACAGATCAGAAAATTTACTCAGCAAAATCAATGATTAAATCTAGTAAATAGGTGTGTCATAAACATACTTTTTAAGGTGCCTTGGACACCTCTTAGGTGCCATACAAATATTAATTTTTTATTTGTTAAGTATACATTATAAATATTTACACATATTTAATAATAAATACGTATAATTTTAGCTGTATTATTTCCTAAATAAATAAGCCTAAGATAACATTAAAATATGAGGTGTAATATTACTAATATGTATATTTCATTAATGTCTATGATTATATATTTCAATAATTATGCATATTTTAATAGCATTCCAAAAAAATTATATTTAAGTTTCTTTGAAGGGATAAAGATCAAGGCCTTAAAAAAATATTATTAAATCAGATCTTTGAAAAGATTCACTCAACCAACATAAAGAGAGACAAGTTACTAAGATTTGACTAATTCACACTTTGTCGCCAAGGTGCATGCCTTAAAAAGTATGGTCATAAATGGCCTTTTTTATTTTAACTTTATACTCAATAACCTTATGGCTTAAAATACTAGGCTGTAAAGCATGACTATATCCAAAAAGTCAGTATTATTGGGATGCATATACTTAGATGAAAGAGTGATAATACTATAAGGATAAGCTAAAAAACAATTTTATTAGAAATAGAATAGGAGTTACACTAATTGAAGATAAAATAAGAGAAAATTAGCTTAGGTCATTTGGTCATATCCTTAAAAGGTTGAAGAATGTACCAATTAAAAGAAAAGAATTAATTAGTCTAAAAGAAATTAATTAGAGGTAAGCCTAAAATTACTTGATTAGGAAATATAAGAAAAGATTTAAAACAAGATCGGTCAAAACAACATAGCACATTGGGTATGGTCAGAACCTACCATTGCAACCCCCTTAACTTTCCCCATTGGGCACAACTCATAATCACCCCAAATGCACTAAAAAAACAAGATCAAGTCTAGATGTGAAAGAGGTCACTTATCATTCCCCAAGTCAAAACATGTGCATCCACTTGGCACTTTTGGTTGATACCCACCAAGAATCACTACCACGTTAGACCACCCATTACCTAGTGAAATTTGATTTGAACCAATAGCATGAGAAGAAGACACCTTCCATTCCCACCATCATCAATTCAATATCATTAGGTATTGATATCCTAGTGATAATATGAAAGAAAAAAGGGATATAAAAAATAATTTTATAAATTTGTTATTGTTTCATTTTTTGCATTTTCTCATAATGTGCATTTCAAAATGATAACCTATAAGTTCTATTATAATAGAGGAAGGTTTAATAAAAATATCTTAAACCTGACACAAGGAAAATTTGAATGTCATTTAGCATATTGTAATTATAGAAAAACTCAAGAGCATTATATGTATGTGATTCTTCTAAACAATAAAGAGATCAAGAAAACATACTTGTACCAATCATATAAAAATTGATGTAATAAACACATAATATTGAAGAATAATCTAGCTTGTGCCATGAAAGTTGGTTATTCACCTCGTGGTAGCCATGCTATATAGCATCATTAAATCATATAAAAATTGACGTAATAAACACATAATATTGATGAATAATCTAGCTTGTGCCATGAAAGTTGGTTATTCACCTCGTGATTGCCATGCTATATAGCATCATTAGCATGTCTTGGGATGCAATAGTATCAACATTCAACCCATTTCTGCATTTCATCAAAAACCATGTATAAATAATAGTTGTAAAATGATATGAGAATAAATTTTGACCAATCACCAACTTTTTCTTCCATAATGAGAAACTTCCTACCCTTATCTTAAAAAAAAGTCACCAACTTTTTCTTGAAAAATGGTAATGATGAAACTGACTAAAGACAAGCCTTGTCCAAGGAGATCAAGAAAACATATATAGGAAAATCTGAGGAGTTGGGAAAACAAAGATAAAGTATAAAACTATGATTCTAACAAAATCTAAAAATTGAAAATTTGCAAGCATTCTAATAATTCACTGCATTGGACAGAAAAATCCAAAACTATAGCAAGCACCACTACGATCTGTCAAACAAATGCACTAAAACACAAACATCTAAGACCTCATCCATTATTGTAAATTCTTTGTTATAGAGATTATCTTGTTCTATCGATCTTGCCAATGCAAAATATTGTTTAACCAATTGCAATAAATACCCAAAATTGATATGTTTGTTTTCAAAAAAAAATAAAAAATTTTGTGTTTGTGATGTTTTCTATGAGCACATATGGAATGATAATGTCTAGTATGGTTTCATGCAGACAAGGCAAAATTGTAGCAGTACAAAGACAACAAGACAAGCTTCTTATGCCAACAAAAAGAGCATTCCTTCTAAGCATTAAGAACTCAAATATACCTGAAAAAGGGGTCCTTTTGCTGAATCTCTACCATAGAAGCAGTCACCTCTACAGCAACAGGAAGGCATCCTCTACTTCGCCAAGTTGTTATCTAATTAACAAGGAAGATAAAAATAAGAGATAGAAATCAAATGTTTAGTTACATCATGGTTTTGAAAGGTGCCTAGGGTTTATCATGGTGCTCACTCTTCGGAGACCAACGGCAACAAGATCAGGAGAGGTGGAGAAGAGTGATTCTCTGACGAAGTTCCATTGGTCCCAGCTCACCCAAGGGACGAGCATGTACCCCTTGGGGATCAACCCCATCTCCAAACTCATCTCTTCCATGTAAGTGGCGTTGTGGTGAATATAGTGGCAGGGTCGTGAGAATTAGAAGTGGATCGAGAATAGGTCTAATTAAGGTCTTTCCAGCAAACTTGTCTTCCAATTTTCTAATGGAGATTCAGGATTTTCTTTCAAACACAGCGTAGAATACTGTTCCAAATATATAGTTCACAGTCAGTAATGTAAAAAAATAATATATCTACAGTGAACATGCTGTGAAAAAGTAATATCTTGCCTCAGTGACAGATAATAACAGAAAATAAGCTTATTTTCCTGATGTTTGTGCATGTCAATGGAAAATGATAAAATTAAAATCCATGTGTTTGTAAAATGATAGAAATCGATAAAAAAATTATTATTTATTTTAAATTCATAAATAAAATATTTCAAAACTTTTTTTTCGTGGCTCCCTTTCCTTCCTTTCTTTTTTTTTTCTCCTTCTTCTTTCTTTTTCCTTTTTTTTCTCCACTCCTTTTCTTTCCATTCACCTCCTCCCCATCTTCTTCATCTTTAACCGACGTCATCTAGCAACCTAACCATTGCAAAATAAAAATCTATTATGCGGTCGAATCCAATACCGACAACTCGCAACTATAGGAAAGGAATGAAGGCCGAGCAGGTGATGTCTGCGTCGACATTTTTGGGTTAGGACGGAGGAGGAGCGTCGAGCAGCTGACAGCTGAAGGTCGACAGATGAGCAAGAGGGGAATTGTGAGGGTTGCGATCAATGAATGCGTCTTACTGTCAAAGGCGATGCTTCCTTTGGAGGGGCGATTCATGAGTGACAACGCACGAGGGGTTCTTTGACGCACACAATCTATTCTTCGACGTAGTTTTGGGGGGTGATGTTTCCTTTAACCTTTGTCAGCTGAAGGAACGATGCAACGATGACAGCGCACGGTCTATTCCTTCGACGCGTTTCAGGGGAGCATTTGTCGACAATGCTTCCTTTGTCTGTGTCAACGACGCACGATGCTTCCTTCGTTTGTGTCGGCAAAGGGTTTTCCAAAGAAGAACGAACGGGTACGAGGGTTTCAGAATGACACAGGAGTGTTGTGGAAGGGTTTATCGAGTACTTCCCAAGGGTGAGAGTGGGAAAACGTCGGAGGTCTTGCCTTTATTTTTGTAAATATTAATATAAATAAAAATGAAAATGTGGGTGAGAAAGATAACGAAAAACGGTTGTGAGCTTATACTTTTATTTTTCCGTTAATTAGGTTAGTATTATTTTTCCCCAAATCTCTCCACCGGGCCCTGGGCGAGAGCTTCGCCACCCGTCCGTCCGTGGAGAGCCGGTGTACGGCGTCGGCGTCGTCTGGGCTGGCTTCGACGGTGTGTGAGGAGTCGCCGGCGACTTCTGTGTGAGGGAGGCGTCACCGATGGGCTCCTGCGACGGCAAGCGGCGGTCTGCAAGGTGGCGCAATCGTCGTGGGTGTAGCTGACGACCGCCTGCGCGAGTTCCAGCGGTGCGTATGGGCTCCAGCGGCTGGTGGTTGCGGGGAGGTCGGCTGTGAGGAGGAAGTTGTTGGGTTACGGTGGAGAAGAAGAAGAAGGGCTTTGGGAAATTTGTGATTTAGGCCCTATGGTAACTTTATCTGCTACTTAGTCTAGAAATGGTATTTTTATTTATTATTATACATTTATTGTTGAATGTTGATTGATTATGCCATATTATCGTAGACTATTGATTGGTTCATGCATTATTATTGAGGTATTAGTAGTTAATGCATGATTAGCACTTCTTATTTGTGGACCACATTTTATTACGTGAGATTGGATATTATTAGACTCTCATTTATTGTGCATATTTTTTGAGAAATTTTAGTATATTTTTACATAAATGATTGATAACTGGGTAGACTTTATTATTTTTGTACACATGACTATTTATTGTGAGAACATGCATGCATGTGAGGCTATGTAATTATTTGTGAATTAAAGGTTGCATTTGTTATTATACATAAGGAAAGAAGTATAATATCCTTACGTAATGATCTAATCACAATAGATTAAAACATCACGACTCAAGGTCATGGTAGTCTCAGTGAAATAAGCATATTTGTCATTCTCTCCAGCTGAGAAGAGAAAGTTGTTTTAGTTTAAATATTATCCTATTCCTTAAATAAATTTTCATTGTTAACTGACTTAGTATCTGTGTCTCAAAAAAATGAAAAATTATAATCATAATAATATTTTAAAAAATCATGTTAAAAATATAAAAAAAGGGAAAAAAAACTCTTTCCTTGAGTATATATTAAAGAGATTTAACAATGGAAAAACCCAAAAATAGGAAGATGTAAACAACATTAAAATCATAAAGAAGACATAGACAAAATATCTTTTAAACAATAAAAGTCCATTACACATCTCATAAAATAACAAAATTACAAATTACAACAAAATAGAAAAGAATAGCATAAGCCTCAAGTTCCATCTCATGCAGCAAGTTGATTCTCTTCCTCAGCAAATCTCCCAGGCAAGCCATAACTAAAAAAGAATTCAATGAATGATAGCTCAGCAAGTATATTTTAGTTACTCAAGTAAATTTAAATTTTAAAAAAAGGAATGCACTAACATAAATTTTACATTACCATAAAAAAAATATGAATCTAGTAAACTTAATCATATATCAAATTGTAACATGAATTAACAAATTATAACATATATCATCAAGTCACACAATAAAAAATTCTACCATAATTACAATTATACAGTATGATATGATCACATATAGATCTTACAACATAAGACCAAAACCACATGCAACCCTGTGATGAAAACTTCAAGAGTCCACTAAAATATACATTCTTAATCATATACATGACAACACACCACGGTTTCTACTCTCATGGTCAGGTCTATGACATCACCATAAGGTTCATTATCCACTAACATGTAAAATGAAAAACGTTCAAACACACATTTTGTTATCAAGTAAATCAACATTTAGGCCATACATTTTCATCCACAAATCATATAAAATGCAATAAACTCCAATATACTTTTCTTTCAAAGTGAAACACATCTCAACACGTATTTCAATAACAAATCAAATAGAAAATTTATCAAGCTCAATCATGCATTTCATATAAAGTAAACAATATTTCACCCTTATGCATATCAACAATGATTCGTATAAAAATGAAATAAGCTCATTTATACGTTTCAATAATCATTCAAATAGAGATGAAATAGAGGTTTATTATTCAAATAAGAAAAATATTTTTTTATTATTTAAATTAAAGTAAAAATTTATCAAACTTTCTTTTAATTTCTATTATATGCAAATACCTTATATTTTATCTTAACTTTTCACTTGCTTTTCATTTATCTCTTTTCGTTACTTTCCACCGTGCACAAAATCATCTAAAGGTGGATGAACAATCGTGGACAGACATTTTCGTCATTTCATGGTTAAAATACATCGGAGTCTGTGCACAGTTGCTTGAAACTTATGTTTAAAAATACGCTATTCCTACGGTAATTACCACACGTTAAACGCAGTAATTACTGTACGCCTATTTGCTGTTTAGATTTCTATTTTAAATACTCTAATGAAAATAACCGCTGGAATATCGAATATCTAAAAGATACCTGTGAATCCATTTGGATAAAAGCTGTTTCAGCGAAATATAGAAGTTACCGTATACCCGTTTATTTTCTTTCCGGAACTGTAAATATACGGGGGTTCGCGGTCTCCGGCGCTGGGTACCACACGGTTCACGAAAAAACCCTTGCGAAAAACCCGTCCTCGTGAAAACCCTTGATCGACGTTCGACCTCGCAAAGCCTTCTTCTTCCTGCACATCCGCTTGCGAACGCGATCATCTGCAGTCGTCGCCGATCGGGAAGCCTTCCTCTTCCTGTAGTTCGTCTTCGCAGCATTTCCCTGCTGCATATTATCTTCTCTTCAGCAGTTGCTGCGGAACGCTTTGCATCGTCGTCTTCGGCAAGAGGGAACTCCTTCCGCTGCTGTTATTCACCGATCTACAACAGGCAACTTTTCGCTCTTATTATTATTATTTTTTCTCTTCTACGATCTTCCTCTTCCATTGTTGTCTTCTGCGAACATGAGAGATTCAGATGGTATATAGATAAGAAACGATAAGGAACACCCCTACCCCACCGTCCGGTTCACCGTTTCTCTGTCCCTCTCTACAAGTAGATTGAAGTCCTTTTTCCGTAAGCTCCCCTTCCACCACTTGTTTGATCTGTTTCGTCGCCACTGATGAGCATCAGTCGCTACTCGCTACTCTTCGCCTACTCATTGTGTAGATTTCCTGCCTGAAAAACAAGTGTGCATGGAGGACCGAACCCACCCTGTATGCCCGTCCGGCGAGAAGGAATGAGGAAGAATAGAATATGCTCCAGATCTTCATAAGCTTCCAGGCATATTTTTACTCTGGTGAAATGATTTCCCTAATTTTTTGGGTTTTATAAATAAGTTCCCACCTGGACATGTTTTTGAAGGCCTTTTCATTCTTTTGAAATAGACGTAGATCTGAAGATTAGCATATGGCAAAATGCAGTTTCCACTTTTTGAAGAAAAAGAAAAGTAGATTTGTATACGTTCTCCGATAGCACAAAATACCGCAGTGACACCGATAGGTTTCGTGATGGTACCAATCAATGCAAAAGACATACACGAAACAGTGACAATAGTGGTATTAAATGAGTTAATGAGCCATTGTCCATCATATAAACTTGGTCAATCATCACAAGTTTTCACTTGAAGACTTGATGCAAAATAACGACAAAAAAAAACTCCTAGCAAAGTCAAAAGATCATCAAGAGATTGACTCCTGAAATCCAAATGGATTTGGTGGCCCCGGATCGGTCTCGAAGCAGCCTATCTCAGTTACCGAGTAAAGAACATAGATGAACCACAAAAGAAGAATCACTAGCTTAAAAAAAAGCAGTTCATAATCAACTTGGCAATCTAAGAACGTCCCCTGGAACTTTTATTATGATACAAAAATATGATCAAGGATTCCCCTCCAAACTAACTTTAGCAAACCCCACAAAAAATAAGCTACATACTATTATTAAGAATACAAGTATAGAGAACATGAACATAAAATACTACATTAATTTTAAATAAGTATGACAAATTTTTTTAATAGTAATCATATATGGAAAAATCAAATAAATTATTTTGAGTAATAGTCATAAATAAATTTATTTTTTTAATAGTAATAAATTTCATTTTAATAATAATTATAGATGTCTTAAGTACTAATTATTAATGGAATTATCATTCTATAGTCAAAGGTATTTTTGGAAGAATCCATAAATTTTAAGAGCTGTCTTGATTTCCAAACAGAATTTCAACTATCTCTAAACTACTTATCAAGAGTTGCATCATTTTACGTGTACAACTCTTACCTCTGAAGCTGGTCTCTAGAGTTGTTCTCAAATGCAACTTATAACTACACAATATCGCTTCCTTAGGGTTTTACTTCCCGCCTCCAAAAACTCATAAAGTCTGCATGGTATACCGTCTCCTCTCTCAATTCCCCCTCTAGTTTTCTGATTGTTGTCAATTCTCTCCATACGCTGGCATATGGTCTTCTCCAAATGCTGCCAGATCCTGTTGAGCCCATCTGGCCATTGCCTCTGTCAACATTCTCAGGTGGTAACATCGCCATCCATTGTCGTACATTCTGTCTGTTGGAGTGCCTGCCTACATAAGGTGTGAACCTTCCATTGTTTCCTGACATCATAAAAAAGGCCTTTTCCCTGGGCTATAGTGTCCATAGTGCCAAGTGATTTTTTCTCAATTTTGTTGTTTATTATTTGTGAATCACCATTTGTTGCACAATGCAAGATCATAGATGTGTTACTATTTGTGTTGTTCATAGTTTAAATCACTCTGATTTTATCTTTTTTTTAGTTTTAAGCTATAATATCTTCGATTTTCCATCATTTTCTTCATTATGTTTAGAAGTGCATGTGAACTTTTCTACTTTTGAATGCATTTTATTTTAAATTTTATATATTTATAGTTAAATATATATATATTTTAATGGTATGTCCCAGCCTTCTCGTATCCTAATATTTAGAAATTTGCTGAATCTCTGAATTTGTATCCTATTGTAATGGCATCCTTGAATCATATCGGCACTTCACAGGTGTGAAAATGAAATCAAGTGATACTTCAACCAAGGTGAAGAAGGTGAAGAACAAGAAGCGGTCAATGCCAGACCCAGATGCTTCAAGTGTGGAGAATTATAACAAAAATAAGAGTGGTAAGCATGTGCATTGTGGAATACTATATTTGGATGTGTTAATTTTTTTACCATATAAATTCATTTCACTTGTGTGATCTGCAAAATTTTACAATATTTTGTTGATGCTTGATATCACATCCCGTCTTGGTATTATACCCCTGATTCATATTTTTCTGCAAAGTATTTAATCTTTTTCTATTAGGGGTGTCATCATGATCCATTCAGAGATGCCTTTTCCCCTCAACAATGAGTCCCATGGGCTGTAACACCACATGCTTCTATGTTTATTGATTACCTTCAGCCATTGCTGCAAACATGTTGCAGTATGACCTATATTATCTTCCCAATATGTGGTGAAGACGTTTAGACTTGTTATCAAAGTTGCAAGCCAGAGGAGGTGTTTCCTATATTTTTGCTCATTACAACAATTAACAAAGTTGACCTGTGAAGGGTTGCAGGAGAACTTTCTATATGTGATGCTAAACACTTTTTTTGTTCCGTAGGGATAATGCAGGATATTGATTGTGATGTTGACCTTGGTGAGCCAACTATGGGTGAAAAGCTTGAAAGTCTAAGGATACAAGAAGAACCTAGGACAGAGATACCTTCTGAAAAGGAATCTCCTCCTGAGATAAAGGTCCCTAGTGCAGATTCAGTGCATGTGATGCTCAAACAAGCATTGAATGCTGAAGATCGTGACCTGTTGTTGAAGTGCTTGTGCTCAAGAGATGAGAAGGTTATTTCGTTTCATTCTTTTTATACCCTTTTTATTTGTTACTCCAGAAACAGAGGCATTTAATCTATGGAAATGCTCCTCTCCTTTCTTTTTTGAAGGCAATTTAGGCCTATGCATGAAAACCATCCTTTGATAGTGTATTGAACAATTAGTTAATGTTCCTGAGCCATCTTTTAAGTTATGCTACCTGATGGTTCCATAGAATATTTGTATCTTACTTAAGAAATTGGAAACAAGTGTTCTCTATTTTTAGTATCATGAGTTAGGCTCAGATGATTTTCCTTATGGCATAATCTGGTTAATATGATAACTGGTGTACTTTGCAATATTAATTTGAATCATGTTAACTGACATAGCAACTACTTTTACATAGTGTCTTTTTAGCGGCTTTGGTAAAAATTATTAGTTCTTTATAGTGGCTGTTGGAGCAGCTGTTGACTTGTAAAACACTTTTTGAAAACTGGGATGGTAGCTCTTTCCCTCTGATGATCTACTTTCCCAAACATATTCTCTGACTAATTTGAAATCTATTTTGATTTCAATTGGGATCGTGTTGGCAAAAGTTGTTACTTATTATTTCCAGTTCAGTAAATTTCGGACCCCAATTCATCAATAACAACCAGAACCATGGCTTATTTCCATTATATGTGTAACATGAAAACCTTGACATTCATTTATTTTTGTCAAATATCAAGTGCCATTTATCTTATCTGGGGTATTATGTAGCTTTCCTCTGAAAAATTATATTGTGCAATATGGGTTCTTTATTTTTGTTTCACTCTATAATGATTGATTTCTCTGCGAACAGGTTATTTCAAACACTGTCTCGCAATTGAATCCATCAGATGCCCTCAAACTCCTGAACTCACTTATATCCGTGACCCAGCTAAGGTTTGTATTTCATTGTTTAAGCTGGTACCATAGGAAGTAAATCATACTTATTATGGTGGATGCGCAGGCAGTATAGGTGCCTAATCACCTAGACCTGTATGCTTTTACATTGAATTTTTAACATAATAATTTTTTTTCTTTTTTCGTTATATTTATGTTTGTTATGTTAATGATATATTTGTGAATTTTTTTTCAATTGTTTGTTCACTTCATTCTTCATGTGTTGGTTATTGTTTAATTTTTGCCACTGCTAAAAATATTTAAGATTTTTTTCTTTTGATGTTGACTTACATGAGTACTTATTTTGTTATTGACTTGTCTGTTAGTGATCTGTTGTTATTATCAGGAAATTTATCATCATCCTTTAGTCAGATGCATATTACACGCACACACATACTCATACATAAATAAACTGAAAATAGGTGCTGCCTAAGCCTTTAGGTGCCCAAGGTGATTCAAACTATTGCCATGGCACCATGGTGCTAAGTGTGGATTAAATATGTTTTGCCATGATATTATTGAAGTTTACTTATCATTACCCTATGAATTTTGTTTGTTTAGAAAAATGAAAGAAATCTTGCTATGTTTCAGCTGCTAGCATTTTTCGATTGCTTTGAGTTGTATCATGTTTATTGTAGCTTTCCCTTATTCTTTAGATTCACCTTTTAAGAATATGTACAACAACAATAACAGTGTGTCATAATCTTACTCTATGAGGTTGACCACTTAAATACTTTTCTTTTTTATATTTCAATCTATGGTTAAATCTTCAATTAAATTACATAGATTTAAATCATTTCTCACAATTCCCAAGTATTTTTAGACTTTCTTCTACTTCTTTTTAGTTTTTTCTACACTAATTAATTCTCCTCTCTTAATCGGTGCATCCTTTGGTTTCCTAAGGATATGACCAGGTCACAATTCCTTTTAAGAATATGTAGCTTTAACAAATGTTTAATACTATATTTATAATTTCAAAATTTAGATATTTAAGATCTATAATAATAAACAATGTAGCAATCACAGAGGATGTTCACACCATTAAGGTAGGATGTACAATAGAGAAATACATTAGGAGTGTTATGTAATGGAAGAGTATCTTTAAAATTGAAAGGTAAATTCTATAGGACATCTATTTGTTTTTCTATATATATATGGTACATAGAGTTGGACTGCTAAACGTGAGCTATACAGAATTTAACATAAAAAAATGAGAATGGCAAAATGGATCAATGGTAAATTGGTAATAGTATAAGAGATAAAGAAATGATTTCCTACAATATAAGGTAGGAGTTGCACCTATTAAGGACAAAATAAGAGAAAAATATCTTAGTTTGTTCATATCTATAGAAGACTGGTAGATAAGAAAAGAAAATTAATTAATTTAGGTCAACTAAAAAAGTTAGAGGAAGACTTTACTTAATTAGAAATTGTGAAAATGATTTAAAATTACATAATTTAACAGGAAGATGTAGCAATGGATAGAAATAAATGAAAAAAATAATTCATATGGCCAACTTCACATAGTAGGATTAAGACATTAATTACTGTTACTGTGCATTTATAAGTTATCTTTCAATCATTCATGCATCAGAAAGTGTTATTCACTTGTTTTCCTATATTTTATTTTGATTAAATCAGGGGTGCAGTCCTTGTTTTTGCTCTTCCGTGGTTAAGAAGCTTACTTGTTCAACATGCAAGCAGTATAATTGCTCAAGGATCATCTTTGCTTGCACTAAATTCTTTATATCAGGTTGGCACTTATTCTCATGTAGTTTGCCTCTTCTTGGATATATCTCTTTGTTCTACTATATAGTTATTAATTTAGCATTTTCCATCTTTGATGCCTTTCTGTCGCTACTATGTTTTATAGTCTTACTGATATTAGAATGAATTTAGCGATACAATTTCATAATCATTTAGTATTAAACTTTGACAGTCATATTTTTTATTTTTGACTTGGAACAAGTACATGGAATCCAATTGAATAAAGTATGCAATTGGTGTTATTACTTATAAAATGGTAATACAAAAGTCATTTATTTTCTATTAATTATGAACAGTAATACTAAATAAAAATATTGATACCATATTTCACAATTTCAATCCTTTGTAATGTTAATAATAATAATAAATACCCTATCAAGTATTTATATGCAAGAAAACATAAAATGGAATAATTAAACAATGAGGTGTTTTTTAAAAAGTTATACAAAAAAACTAAGAAATGTAATGCAAAGTTTGTAAAATAGTAATCATGCAAAAAGTATTACAGTTTCACCAAATAGTAATAACATTGTAATGTAAATTTTTTTGTATTGATCTAAATTAATTTAAATAAAATAATAAATCTTTTAATATAGATATTTTCGGTAGCTAAGAATTTTCCATTGTATCTCCTAAAATTGATCAAAATATGTGGCCTTGTATGTTTTAACATGCAAACAAAAACTTTCATTCCATGCTATAAAGTAGACATTTGGTAGAATTTATAACAATTTCTAACATTTAAATTCTTATAAAAAACACAATTAGTTGGTGAATAACAAGCTTCCTAAAAAGCAATCAGCTAAATTGAAACGAAGATAAATTTGGAAATCTTGAAATATAATCATGGGAAATGCTATAGAGAATAATGAGAGGTCTTTCATTCATTAATTCTAACTTCTTTAATTAAAGTTTACAAGATCAGAGTTATTTTTACAAATGTTAATGTGGGATTAAGCCTCTATTATGAAGATGATAGTATTAAAATGGTAGGAATTAGTGTCTCTAATAACACATTGACATTTGGGAACGATATTTACGATCAGAAAATTCTCTTTTTGGAATGATTTCTTTGTTTCTCAAAAATTCCAACTGCATTTTTGATGCAAATGGCACATCTATATGTTGTCACTTTCACGGTCTGCTATCATCTCACCGTTACTTTTAGTAGCTTTTAGCCAATCTCAACTTCACTTTTGACGTAAAACGTGCAGCTCATAGAATCGAGGACATCAACCTTTGGATCAGTTCTCCAACTTTCCACTTGCATAGATTTCCTTTTCGCTGGGGTGAGTTTTGCCATACATGGACACTGCAGGCTACTACCAACTCTATCCTCAGTATCTATTTCTTCTGCAGGTTATTGGGGATGAAGACGAAGAAGAGGAAAGCGTCCCTCCACCTGTAATTTATCAGGACACGGACAGTGACGAGGAAGACAATGATGACATGGATACAAATGAAGAATTGGCATCTGAGGATGATTTCCTGAATTGCTCAGATGGAAGTGATGTGATGAGTCAATAGATGATTCTACATCTTGGTAGCAGTAGTTTGCCAAATTAGTACCGGAAAACTTTGTTGTAAAAATATTTTTTGCTATCTTTTAATTTGCTTAGAGATTATCAGAGGTATATCATTGTGGTGTTACATTTGTGGCGCCATGAGCATTGAAGATGTTCGTGAAAAGTTTCAAATTGGACAAAGAGACAAGATTTGAGTTTACATTTGTCGATTTTTTTCACTAATCACTAATTTATTTTAAATTAGAATTCTGTAATCAATTTTAAATTCGATTTTTCATACGACATGTTCAGTACGTATTTATAAGTATTTAAAATAAATTATAAATAAAGATCAAATATGAAAAAAAAATCCAAGATACGTTGAATCGATTCTCAGCCTGACCTTGCATACCCTCATCGGGCGCGACCCGCTCATCGGCACAAGATGAGACATTTTCTCTCGTTCTCCATGCTTCTAGCTGAATCCAAATTGTTAAATCGTGAGCCATTTTTCGTATTAATGCGACCTTTTTAACAGAAGATGCAACTTTTGACCGTCGATATCTGAAAATTTGCGGGATTTCGATCAAAAATAGAGGGCTCGATCACTGGCCAACATGTTCTTCCGAGGAATCACTGAATCTTACGGTCCCCTGCAACCGTCGATACTAAGAACAAGACCAGAACTCACATTTTGCCTTTTATTGTAGGCTCCGACCTGTTGCGGTTAGAAGCATCATTCATTGTAGTTACTCGTATCCTTAATAAGAATTTTCAAATTAGATGTATCTTGCTGAACCTCGAATGGTATACAAAATACTTATTTCATTATGTTACGATACAGACAATGTTATTGTGCTTTCTGTTTTTGGCGTGCTATACAAATCCACATTATCCCCTACATTGCTGCCAGTGCCTCCAATCCTGCTGCTGTTAGATGCTTATATCCTGGTGAGCAGTGACCCCTAGAGATGGGTGGACGTTGGGGATGCGTTTAAACCAGTGGCAGCATAAACATCACTATAAATTCTTAGTTTTCTTCTCTCAGTGAGTGTTCGCCATTCTTGAGTATGGCAAAAATATAGCGAAGTTTATAAAAAAGCCCTTTCTGTTGTCTTACAGGGAATCTGCTGCAAACATTTCTACACTTGTCTCTTTAGTCCAAAAACCTTTTTATTATTGTGTTTTTTACTTTTGGGAAGGTTTAAATCTCGAAATCCTAAACATCTACCGGTGTTTTCATCTTTGTTTAATTCTTTTTATTAAAAGATATATTGATTATTGCGGTTTCATTCTTTGGTTCTTTGTTCTATAAAGAAGCATATAGACATCTTCAAATGTAGAGTTTTATTCTTATTATTCTTTTGGGTCTTGAAATGAACTTCTTTGAAAGTTAACAAGCTATATCATGTATCCAATTGCATTAACTTTTACTTGACTGGTGCAGCGCATGTATAAATGTGGTAGTTTTGGGTTTGATTCAGCCATGAGATGAGAATTTTGTTCCCTTCTGTTTTTTCGATTTTTCCATTCTCAGCATCTCTTCTGTTGCAGAATGGTGATCTGAAGGAAAAACTCAAGGACTTCACACTAAAAAGTGTTCAAGAGAAGTAGGTTTATTGTTTATTGGCAATCTTGTTCAACAATAACGATTTAAGTTTCTTATCTTGGTTAGTCTCATAAATAAAACAAAGTCAAGAAGAAAGTACAATATCATTTCCTTCATCTGGTGGTTGAATATGATGGAACTGGTGGCTCAAGGCTTATATTGTCTGGTCAGTGAGGGAACTGATGAAACTATCTTGGTGGTACATCGGACAGGCAGTTGACTACTGCAATATCATTTCATCTTATGATGCCTTCACTCATACCTGCTGCTTTTCTGATCACAAGATTATTCCGTTGAAGAAACTCTCATTATTCTGGTCTGTAAGGAAGATTCTCAAACGGCATATTTTCAACTTTGCTCAAATTTACCAGCATAATTATTTTCATACAGATGCACATTGTTCTAACCCACCTCTGGGTATTTAGTTATAAATAAGCTGATCATTCTAATGTCATCAAACTATCAGAGTCTACTAAAATTAAGTTCTAAAGCATCAATCATAAGTTTTTTACATGCATATTCCTCCAGTTTGGGAAATCATACTTGCTCAGACATTCACAACTGTTGCTACTCTCTATTTCACAGACATGGAAAATGGGCTTGCAGATGGATGAAGGATCGATTACAAAATTCAAAATTAATGCTACCTTTCCCCGAACCTGGTGCTAGTATGCTTCTTCAATTAAAGAGAAATTTAAACATAGCTTGTTGGAGTTGTTGGCTTCCTATTTTGAATATTGTATGCCATTTTCCCCATAGATTTTGGTTTTTTGATTATGTACTCGTCTTACACTTTGTAGAACAGAAATACATCTTTATGGATGAACACCTGCTTATGTAGAACTTTATTAATTAGAAACATTGATCTTGTTTTACAAATAGAACCTCATGATCCGTACATCGACTTACGAGCTACAGCCATAGACCAATTTATTTGTTAACCCTTTTACACCTAGAAGTTTCCCTGATTACCGTTCAAGACTTGGAAAACTATTCATGGTCCATAGATGAGATTTCAAATGTGAAAAAGTGTAGGGTTTGTTTACTTTCTTGTGGATGATACTAATAATTTTAAATCGCAACTCTTCATGTAAATACATGTATGTTTAGATTTATAATTGTAACTATCTGATGTTAACTAAATCCTTGTGAGGGGGGGTTCTTGGGTATTTTAGAATTTTCCTTCTTTTATTCATCATTCAAAGAGTTGGAAGAGTTAACATTCCATCGCTTTTGCAATGATACAAGAGTCAATCCTGCCTTCATCATTTTCCCAAGAATCAGAGGGTGTATATCTAAAAGGTTAATCTTCTCTCTTTCTTTTCAAGAGAGGATTACAATGGATGTGGTAGGCTTTCTCCATGAGTTTTTTTATTCAGTATCTACTTGTTACTGTTAGGTTGATATGAATTTACTTGATCTAATAATTAAGGATGTGGATGTTTTGGTTGAACCAAGTAATAATCCAACATCTTTAGGGAAGATCTTTTATGACATCAATGGCAAACAAACATCTCTGATTCTCTGAAGAAGAGTATAGCATCATAAAAAACGTGTCAGAATAAGAAAAGCAGGTCAATAGGTCACATTTATTGCTACGTATTGTCGTATTGACAACATTCCTCGTACAGAAATCTTGAGTTTACTTGTCCATGGTAGAGGTTCAAGTAGATAAAATACCATAGCTATTGACTAGTATCCACTGCAAAACACAATCAACCATGGTAGTCATCCATCCGTCAGGATGGCTTGCAGAGCATCATTCATTCCTCTGACACGGTGGTCGATTCTCCCAATCATGAGTGAGTTCCATCGAGCCCCAGACGGGTGGTGAGCCACTTGCAGACATCATCCATCTCTGCAGGGACCGTGTAGTGTCCAAGCCTGCAATGTTAGTTGTTGTTGTTCTTGAGAATAATCAATAACAAAGAACATGACGACCACTGGTAAAACACAGAACAAGAAGAGCTTCAAGTTTTCTTTTCTTTTCTTTTTTTTTTACCCATTGTAGGTTTTGAACGTGAGATTCCTGAATCCTGTGGAGCTCAGGGCCTGTGCAGATCTTTCCCCGTGTTTGTACAGAACCATATCATCCCCTGAAATGTGCAACAGGAGAAGCACTTCGGATTAATGACCTAAACAAATGTAAATTTGATGGAAAGAATAGCAGAGAGATCAGACCTCTTCCATGGCAAAGCAAGAGAGGCAGAGAGGCAGCACGTCTTGCAGCATCCTGTGACCCTTCCATCTTCATCCTCAGGCTCCTGTAGGAGGGAAAGCATCTCACATAAATAAACACGTATCACGCTTAATGGGTACAGTAGTCTATGGTATGAAAGGTAACAAACAAGAGATGATTGATAAACCTGAGGCATGGAAGCCATCCACTGAGTCCCACAGCTGCACTGATACGTATTGGGTAGGGACTGGCGTTTGCATACTTGCCTTGAGCACAACAAGTGGCTGAATAGAGAGCGGTTGAAGCGCCCATGCTGAACCCGCCAATGCCAAGCTTTACTGCAGAAAGAGATGGACACACACGGATCAGAAGCCACTGGGTTCAATGTTCAGTACATGGAGATTCAGGCAGGGAGAGTGGAATCATCGTCAACGTACTGCCTGGAGGTTCGGCTGATAGTAGGTTTGCAACATGAGCTGCTGAAGCATCTAAGCCTTCCATGTCATCAACACCATCTTCTGAAATCTCCCTCACATCAAACCCTGGAGAAACAAGTTGCGGTGGTGATACTTGATCTTCCATTCTCCAGTACATAAAGTATTCTTCCATTCAGGTAAAAACATTAGCAATACTAAAAAGACGACATTGAGTTGACTTACATGCATTGCAAGGGAATCCTCCGAACATCGTTATGTGTCTAGTGGGTGCTGTTGGGCATATCCATTTTATCTGTGATTGGATCACAAGAGAAGATGAGCTTGCTGTATATATTTCAAAATTAGGGACACCTTCCACCAACCAACACGAGGACATGCACTTACATTTGGGAGAGGAAGAGTATCCAGGAGTTGGGACCAGCTGCAACATAAAAATCAGAACCCAAAAGGTTTAGGGTGCTTGTGTGTGGATATTTTCCCACTGCTAAATAGGCTTAAATTTAAAAAATGGCGTGAATTTCATGAAGACCATGTTGTGGGAACATTTTATTACATGAAATTACTCATTTTAATGCCTTTTCTTCCTTAGCCATATGGACCATTTATTGACGTCCCAATCCAAGCATGACCACATAATATCAAAGAAGGTTACAGATGCAGCCAGTGAGCATGACATGCACCAAATTTTGACAGCTGCTTGGTTCAGACCCTTTCCCTGTTCTAGAAGCAAAAGTGTCACTAAGGGGGATGGATAATAAAACATTTGAAAGGCTAAATATCTGGGGAATGCCTTAGTAGCTATCATGTTTAGGATACACAAGGAATAATGAAATCCCAGTAACACTATTATGCTTCAAGAGAGGGAAGGACCATGCTGATCATTTTGATGAGAAAGCTGGAGCAAGGTATGCATATCATGAACACGTTCTGTCTAACAGAATAAACCATCAATTCAATTATACGTAGTTTCAGGGGAAAAATGGTATGTCCAGGCTAGATTTCAAGATCAAAAGAAATATAGAACAAGTAAAATGGAGCGACGGTGAACAACTAACATGAGTGGGGTTGATTCCTGATATCGGCAGAAGGAACAAATAATGCATACCTTGATCCATTGTCACCTAAGCCATGAAGCCAAACAATGGTGGCTTGATGCCTACCCTTGGGTCTCACAACATGGGTCCCCCCATAGTCAAAGCTTCTTCTACCTCTAGCACCTACACTTGATCCAAATGCCAACATGAATGGATATCGAAAGTATGAAGGGTTAACGCAGCAAAATCTGAAGCGACCATTGTGGATGGTGAAGAAGCCTAAAACGATCGGCAGGGAAATGAGAAAATGAGGGGCAATATGTGGTTACGAACCAGAGGCCAAGGAACTGCTCCCGTAGCTCATCTCGGTAAATTCCTTGCTACTGTCGTTCTCAGCCAGCACACCTTTGCAATGAGTAGTGCTGAAAAGAAAGAAGCTCGAATGCAATGGAAGGGTACCCGATTGACCACCTATAAATAGGAAGGAGTTCATCGTGGATGGTGGAATAAGAATAAAAGCCATGAATCTGAATCCCACTAAACCTGCTGTTTTCAGAAGCAGCAAGCTGTATGTCTAACAGCAAGAAGAAGCAGCAGCGACAGCACTGAAAAGGAATGGATAAAAGGGGGATAAAAAGTATGGGGACTTTCTTGGGGTAGAGAATCTGAACGAGAATTTTCATGCATGAGTGCATATTTCCACAAGTATGAGCCCATGAGAACCCAAGATGACGGAAGACTAACAAAGAAAGCTGTTTGAACTTACAGAGGGAATCAATTCTTGTGGGCAGTGGAGATGAAAAGGCATGAAGCCACCAAATGCAACCCAAGAATAACTTTCACCGATCAAAATGGGGGGGAAAGGATGAAAACAGACAAAGAAATGTTATTATAAACAGAGAAGACAATGGGTTAAGTGGGGAAATGAGGATGGATGGGCATGAATTTACATTAGCACGTAAAGAAAGGGAAAAAAATTGAGAAGTGGGTTTACTTTCTGACACCAGCCTGAAATTGTGGCGCAGCCTCAGCGGATTTATCATCATTCTCCACATATTCTGCATGTTTTTCTTCCTCTGCTGTCAAGTAGTGATAATATCTCCGTCTCTTCACCAGTGGTCGACGTAAGTGATCTTTTTTCATTCTACAGGTATTACACGAGGAAAGTAATCACGATTCAATATCTAGTAAAATTAACCATTTTCAAAAAATATATACATATGGTTGTCCGTCCCAACTGTCCAGTGCACTGGGAAGAACCATCATCATACAAGAGTCGAAAAAAAATCCAAAGCACATGACCAGCTGAGGAAAATTTTCAGACTGTTGGATGAAGCGGCCATAAGTGGCATCAAAATACCAAGACTGACCCTGTTCAGGAAGCAACTTCCCTGCTTTTTCTGCTGTGTTTTTAGTAATAATCAAAGCTGATGTGAAATTTTCATATGGTTTCTAACTTGATATTCCTTATGGACATTCCATCCTAATAGCCTTGCTGCTTACGGAGCATGACATGGATATAGTGGGTGCTATTGGATGTGTGTGCCAGCTATTCCCATGGTAGTTCTGGAATCCTCATCTACCTCATCTTAGGTTGACATAGAAATTTTAAAATAGGAATATATGGGAAGGAATTTGATTCTGCACTGTAATAATTTTACAAGGTCAGAATTAATAGTTTGGCTATTACCTATGATGGAATTGTTGAAAAGATTATCATGTATTAGAATAGCTACTGAAGTGCATGCCAGGAGCTAAATATCGACCATATCTTGTGGTATGAGGGGATAGTTAACAGGATGCACTTCATGATCACACATTACTTCTTCAGAAGATGGAAGGGTGTTTCCAACTATCTTCTTTGCGGAGGAACCGTTCTTTTCATTTCATCATAGGCTGAATTGTAGTTTTTTTAGAAAAATGTTCTTCTTTTTTCCAACAAATCTGGTGGGTTTCCATTTCTTTCTTTTTTTTCAGAAATGCAGCTTCTGTATTTGAGTTTAAATCCAATGTTATCTGAAAAGATGATGGGAACTAGCATATAAAAGAATGGGAGAACATTGTCTAGCATTTTTAAGATTGTCTTCAGGATCTTTTTGTATTCGAAAAAAGCTACTAAAAAGTTGCAAATAATATTACTTATTATTAAGGAAACTTTTGTAAAAGAATTGTGACCCCAACTGTGGTTCTAGACACAACCATAGAAGAAAAACAAGAGAGAGAGAGAGAGAGAGAGAGAGGAAGATGCGAAAACCACAACCATAATGATAATAATAATACAAAACTAATACGAGGTTATTCTGAAAGCAGCACCTCTATTAACTCAGCAATGTGTTTTGGAGATTGTCAACAAAAAGGGAAGAAGAAGAAGAAGAAGAAGAAGAAGAAGAAGAAGAAGAAGAAGAAGAGGAAGAAGAAGAAGGATGAGTAAAATATTCCAGTTTTGTTTGTGAAGACAGCAAGGGTGACTTAGAGAGTTCTTCACACAAAAGGGACTTTGAGGAAGTGGTAGACAAAACAATGCAAAAGCCATGGTTTCTGCATATCATTATATAAAAATGTGGTGCAGAAAAAATGAACAAACAAAGTCAACCAGATTCATAGCCTCCTACCCTACCAACCTCTGTGCTAAGGTTGAAAACTTTGGAGGCTTTTAAGCTGCTTGCTCTTCTTCCTACAGAGGGAATTGATGATGGGTGAAAATTCCCCACTTCCTGATAAAATATTTGGAGAGAATGAAAGCTTCTCTGATATCTGTTACACAAGTTGGGTGATTTGATGTTCAATCATGGAGGCTTTTATGAGCTGAATACCTAAATGAGTTTGGTGAGAAAAGGCAATCCTTCTGTTGTGCTGAAGGAATCAGAACTTTTTGGGATTACCTAGTTTTCCTTCCCCAACCATGAGAAGGAATTCTTTCTCTAATTTAGTTGTACGTGTCACAGAGAGAGAGGGAGAGATGTTAGTATGTGCTTCACCTATAATAAAATTATATGTTCTTTTCATATCTACAAGCTGCTTCCCGCAGGCCATGAGTTTTGTCTATTATTAGTGTGGTTGCGCACTACCTTCCATAGACCAAACTGTGGTGATTGCTTTAATTGTTTTTCTTATAAATGTATTAGAAGATAAGAGATGATCGAATGAAACTGACTTAGATATATCGCTCAATCGTATTCTTAAGAGATCAAGAACAATTACGAGAGGTGAATTAATTGCTGAGGAAGAAATTAAAAGAAATGAATGCAGACTTAAAATTATTTAGCTGAGAACTGTAAAAAGTTTTAAATTTATGTGATAAAACGAAAATTTTGATAATAGATAAAAATACTTTAAAAAAAGGGATTCATATGATTAATCTCACGTTCAGGTTATTGTTGTTTTTAATAAAAATCATTATTAGATGATCATTACATGTCCCAAGGAAGACATTATTGTTCTACAAAGACTGCTTGCTTGGTCACCAACTGTGAAACTGAAAAAAAGTACAAAAACTTGACTCAGGAGGTGTTCATCAATGCAGAAATTGAAGAGGGTTGGATTTAGAGAAGTTGAATTTTACGCTACATGATCTCCATAAATATAATGGATGAAGATTGTTTAGAACCTGTAGCCTCTGGGTTGTGTTTGAAGGTAAGAGCTTTTCTTTTCAAAATGCAGATCAAGAAGATATTTCCAAGATTGTCCTTATAATTTTTAATATTTACTACATAAAAATCACCCAAAAAAATTTGCAAACAATATTGCTTTCTTATGAACTGGCTTTTTCTGAAAAAGCTATAATCCCAACCTATAACACCGAAAAATAATGGAATCGAAAAAATAGGAAAAGAGGAAAAAACCAGAGAATCGAAACGATCGACCACTTGAACGAGTTCTGCTTGGTTTTCTTAATAAAGATAAAGGACAAAGGGCGGGATAGGCTGGAAATCCTTATCCGCGGTAGACGGGCATAAAATAATCTGCAAGAATAAGAATAAAAGATATCAAAGAGGTAACCAAGGGTACGAAAGCCAACAGACAAGGACAAGACTAAATAAGAACCATAAGAGTCGTGAAAAATAGCAACAATACGTAATAAATAAAATGTTCGTTATGTTTGCTTACGCGCATGTTTTATCTGTGATTTTGTCCATTCATTTATCATCTTTTTTATGATTAAAAAGATTGAGAGCTTTAACCGGTTATCTAATTTAAATTGGCTTCTTCTTTTTTTTAATAGTAACAGAGGTTTTGTGTTTACCAAAATTTGAATTCGTAAGCGTATTTATCAGCAATTCTTAATTTTAACTTCAATTCTCACATGTATTTTGAGTAGCTCGTATTTCAGCTATTGGGAGTAGTAATTCTTAGAAAATATTATTTCTAAAGAGTATTTTTTAGGAGCCACCACGACTCTTGCAACTTTAAATATTTTAAGTATAATAGACAAAAATGTGAAAGTTAGCACTCACGACATTTTCTATTGTATAAAAATAAGTATATTAAATTCGTTTTTTGCATTCTATTTTGTCTCTTCTATAAATAATGTGGATGTATTTTATCTCGTCAGTTTTAGTAACGTTACTATTTCATTTGATAATGATTATTTTAATCTAGCGCGCGAAGATAAGTTAGTTAAAGACATTTTTAACACTTAATATTTTTAATTCAAATTAAAAGAATTTTAAGTAGAGATATGTAAATAAACCAGATATATGAATATTTTATTTAATAATGAGCGTTGGAAAAAATACTAACAATTTCCATGTATTAGTTGAATAATTACAAGTTCAGTTTGGTAGTTACATTTATACCTACTATCAAACATTGAATCTTATAAAAATTTTGAAGTTAATTGTGTTTGAATGAGAGCATAACCAAAATAATTGACTATTTAAAAAGTTCTCATGCAATGACTATGAACATTAATGTTAGCTCTACTAAGTACTGACAAATTATAAGTATTAACATTAATGTTGTCTCTACTCAAGTACTAACAAATTATAGATATGTACATCACTTATTTAATTCACGTGTAAATATTGTAAATCTTATCTAAGTCATTAATCTCGTCAAGTTGATAGATAATGTCAATTTAAATACTTCTAAAAGATAAAAAAATAATAATAATAAAAATTAATAAAAAAAAGTTCAGTTCGCCAATTTATTTTATACACGCTGATTACAAAACGGACCGAAGAGTACAGAGATACAGTTGTTTCCCCGCTCTGAGGTGTCTCGCACGGTACACATCAAAGGTTTCGAACTTTGGTGAAGTGGTAATGTGGCATGACAGAAGGTGGTAAACCTGCACTGCCGTTTTCGAGCAAGTGTCTTACCGTCTTGTCAAGAAAAATAATAGCCAGGACCATCAGATGATAAGAAATTGATTAAGACATAACAGTATGTTTAGAAACCATTAAACAAGTACGACAACCATATTGAATATCGAAATTCCCGTCCAATCATTGCGCATTATTATTTTCTGTCTGTCGCAGAATGGAATCAAATCCAACAAGTTATCCAACTGTCATTCCGAACTTTTACACTGTAGATGGGAAGGAGGAGTTTCGGCCAGCTACCAGTGAGACAGCAATTATATGCTGATTCCCCATGTTTTCAACAAACAACTGGCACTTTCTTTCTATCACCAAACAAAGCGGCGTCCATGGTTTGGGTTGCAAAGTTGAGATCCGCACTAGCTGCCAACAATTACAACAACCCACAGGCCTCAATAAAACGCACGCCGGAAATATATATATCATGAAAGGAAGGAAGGTGGTACTATCGAATGTTATTAGGCTACCAGAGGAAAAGCAAAGGTGGTACATCTCATAAAAAACACAAACCATAGAAATACTAGCAACTGGATATTTCTTCTTGGTCTACACAGTTCCCACATTCTTAGATGAGGAAGAACGATAATTATGAAAGAATGAAATGCAAATTTCTCCCAGGCAAGAAGCAAAAGGTCACGTTCACACAATATACTCTCGAAAAGATGATAACAGCCAGGCAGCACCAAAATACTTCATGTGGTCTCGTTTTTCTCCTAATTGAAATTGATCAGAAGCACTTCCTGTGCACAATTGCTGGACCAGATTCGTCATACTCAGCCTTAGAGATCCACATCTGCAGCCACACGTTTGCCCGTTAAGTTTCGACATGATCAGAAAATTTTAACCAGATAAATGATAGCCAAAAAACTTTTCAAGCGAAGTTTACCTGCTGGAATGTGCTAAGGGAAGCCAAGATGGATCCTCCGATCCACACACTGTACTTTCTCTCTGGTGGAGCTACCACCTTGATCTTCATGCTACTTGGTGCAAGGGCTGTGATTTCCTTGCTCATTCTGTCAGCAATACCAGGGAACATGGTCGATCCACCACTCAACACGATATTTCCATACAGATCCTTCCTAATATCTACGTCACTTTTCATGATGGAATTATAGGTAGTCTCATGGATACCAGCAGATTCCATTCCGATCATGGATGGCTGGAAGAGGACCTCTGGGCAACGGAAACGCTCAGCACCAATGGTAATGACTTGACCATCAGGTAACTCATAGCTCTTCTCGACAGAACTGCTGCTTTTTGCGGTCTCCAACTCCTGTTCATAATCAAGGGCAATGTAGGCCAACTTCTCCTTCATATCTCTAACAATTTCCCGCTCTGCTGTTGTGGTGAAGGAATAACCACGCTCAGTAAGAATCTTCATAAGTGCATCTGTCAGGTCGCGGCCCGCGAGATCAAGACGAAGGATTGCATGTGGAAGTGCATATCCTTCGTAAATAGGGACTGTATGGCTGACACCATCACCTGAATCGAGCACAATACCTACAAAAACACATTGGAAGAAGCAAATGATCAAATAAGGAAATGGTAACTGGTGAAGATGCAAGACTAAAAAGAAATGCATTACGATGTTTCTGGTCTTCCCATAGGATACCAAGCATGACAATAACAAACATTAAATAAAGTTAGAGATATTGAAATACCCATCCAAAATTATCCCTTTCTAATTCCCATATTCTACAACTTTTCGTTACAATTAATTCTATACCATTTCTGTAGTTAATTGGCATCGATCTCAAGTACCACACAACAAAAACTCTAAAATACAAAACTTACGTTATCAACAAAAAGAGTGGCTATGAAACTGGACAGATAGACTTGGTTATTTTATTTACATTGCAATATCTTTGTGTACAAAACAATTTTTGTAGAAAAGAATTTTTATTCATGTCTTTCTATTCAATGGTAGTTTGCTTGGACATCAATCATTATTATGAACAAAATCGAGAACACGTTTACAACAACTGTATTCTGATCTGAATCAGTGGATCATAATCAAAAGTTCATAAATTGTGATAAGATCCATCACCCAAGGTTTTAAACATTGATGATGTGTCAAACTTCAGTCCTTCTAAAAAACCAACACAAATCAAATCAAACTTTGTTGTAAATTTATGAAAAACACGAAAATTCACAAAAAGGCCAAAAACTACAAATTTTGATTACTCAATATGAAATTTTAATACAAGCTAAAGTAATCAATAATATATATCTTGAAATAATTAATTTTAAATTTTGAACATTTACAACATTAAAAGTGCAAATTAGGGGCAGCAACACAACTAGAAAGAAGTAACAGCAACAGGAGAAAGAGGAAAAATGCTTCAAGGGCAAGGATTTTCTTCTGCATTCCCCACCTCTTCTAAGAGTTAGGCAAGGTACGACATGTCAGACTGACATTTAAAAACGTCAGTCATCATGGTCCACCAACAGCTAAAAATCAATACATGTTGGTTAACAAGACATGTCAACACCAACATTTGCATGACAAGGTGCCAACATGTGCAAACGTTGACACCCCCCTTTGTCATGTCGTAAAATGGAGATTCCAACATGTGTCGCCAACATATCAATGGCACGTGTCAATGTTCAAAACCATGCTCATGACGTCAACAAGAATAAATATGACACTAAAATAATTAAAATCATAAAGGAGGTGCTTCTGAAATAGTCACACTAAATTAAATTCTGACATCTGAAATAGTTACACTAATATTCAATATCGCACAATAACACTGGATTTGTTGAACCTAAAGTAAAAGTACATTTAATTACCATTAGCACAGAAACTATTCCTGGTTATTCCATAAAAATAAATTTGGTTTCTAGTTTAGTAAATGTATTAGGTCTTGCTTACCAGTTGTGCGACCACTGGCATACAGAGATAGAACAGCCTGGATGGCAACATACATAGCAGGTGCATTGAAGGTCTCAAACATGATTTGAGTCATCTTTTCACGATTAGCCTTGGGATTGAGAGGCGCCTCGGTAAGGAGAACAGGATGCTCTTCTGGAGCAACACGCAGTTCATTGTAGAAGGTGTGATGCCAAATCTTTTCCATATCATCCCAATTGCTCACAATACCATGCTCAATAGGATATTTCAGTGTTAAAATACCACGTTTTGATTGGGCCTCATCACCAACATACGCATCTTTCTGGCCCATGCCAACCATTACTCCAGTATGACGAGGGCGACCAACAATGCTAGGGAAGACAGCTCTTGGAGCATCATCACCAGCAAATCCAGCCTAAAGAATATACATAAACATGAAGGTGCTAGATTTAAGCAATTTTCTATGCAAGCTTGTGACAGGTACAGAAGAAACAAAGAATTTTATATGCCTCTTCCATTTTGGGAAGAAAGCTAAGAAGTTTGATTCATTGACTATTACCTTGACCATTCCAGTTCCATTATCACAAACAAGCGGCTGGATATCCTCCGCATCGGCCATCTTTTATCTCTGTATGCAAAATTGTTGATTTTAAAATCCTGAATAAGACATTAATTCCGTGTACAAAATTAACCACAATTTGTGGAAAAGAAAAGGAGTAAATCCAATGCACAAGGCTCTCATCAACATGCAGTCTAAGATCAGACCAGTTGCACACGCAATCTTACCTCCATAAATAAATAAGTTGTATCCTAGGTTTCAAATCCATGACCAGTAGGCCACAGTATGGCAATTTTACCAGCACATAACGGCTCACACCAAAAATTGTGGATAGCTCGAAAAATACAAATTTCATATTCTGATTGCCCAGTTGATGAAAAAAATGTGCAGTATCTTCATGAAAATATCAGAAAAGGTGCATTCTTTTACAATCTTTCTGACCTTAACTTTGTACAATAGGCAAAACTTATGAGATTGGCTTCATTTTGTAGAAGCACAACACTTGAAACAAATTGAAAGAAATTTGACAAGAAATGAACCTTATTCTTCTAAAGTAAGCCACTAAGTTGCTTGGCTGAATGCAAATATATGTATGTGTTTTCACTTGATCTAACACAAACTTGTTTGGTTTAAAAAGGTACTCTACAATAACTATAGTGGTTGGCTCATTTACGTGATTAGGCCTACAGCATGGCACCACACCACTTTATATGAGAAAAGCAAGTGAGTCTTTTACAAAGTGAGAGACCTGCCAATTTAACAGCAAGGAAGCTTAACTATTATCCTGAATTAATAACATGATAATAAACTTTGTTCTAAAAAATCGGAAAAAAAAATCATTAAATGAATTTCGACACAATGTGTTCTGCTAACATTGCCGTTAAACAGAAAAATGGCAATTTAACATTTTTTTGTTCAATCCGTATTAATGTCTGTTTTCATTTTTGGAGCATCAAAAAGCAAAAGAATTACAGATAAACTAGAAAGGTAAATAAAAAACTTACCAAGATTAAAATCAATGAAAAACAGCACTGAAAAATTCATAAAAAACAGATATACTAGGACAAAGTAAATCTAATGGTTGATGTTATCCCGTCAATTCAAAGCATCTTGAAAAGGTGCATTTTGAAGACTGATTCAGACAAGAGAATGATAAACTACAAGATATATCTTTAATCTATACAAAATACTACACAAGACACCATACAACCGCCCCTCCCTATTCATGATTCAGATAACAAACAATTACAATGTCTTCAACAGAAGTCAAGGAAGAGGAATGCATATTCAGAAAAAAAATTATGTAAAATAAGCATCGAAAAGTTCAGACTTCAAAAACTCATCCAATGATTAACCCCGAGCACATACGCTACAGATCAAACACGAAACCACAGCAATCGGCAAGCGAACCCCCACGGACACGTCAGTAATGGATCAGCAACCAAGCACTCCACACAGATCAAAACAACAAGCAGAAAACCTGATCTGCACCGTACAAAATCCATTTCGGACAAAAAAGGATCGAAACTATCGGGGACAGAAACCACTTTAAAAGCAAACACAATCAAACAACAGATCAGACATGCACAGACCATTTCCAGGCAAAAGCCGATCCCTATCGCAGATCCGCATGCTAATCACAGATCGTGAGGTGGAGAAAGAGGTTTGTACCTTCGAAAGCCCTAGATTCAGAGGTGCGAGGCGGATCTGCTTGTGCAGGTGCCTCCTGGTGCAGCTGCTCCCCTCTGTCCGCCAATTCCTCCTCTACTTATATGGCTAGCTTTCTTTTCCTCTCCTCTCTTCCTTTTTATCGATGATGGGTATTTCATTTTTCTTTTTTAAAAAAAATATAATAATAGAGATGGAGGTGGTGCAGTGGTGCCTAAGGACCACTCCCTTCCCTTTTCTTTTTTAAGGGCAAATTTATTGGTAAGCTATTATTGAATGGTAGTTTGTTTTTTTTTGTAAGAAAATAAAATTCCTTGCTCTTTTCTATTTCTTCTACGGTCGGAAGCATGTTCGTTTAAGAAAAAGCAATAATGTACTGATTTTTTGAGTTTGATAGAAGTTATGAATATCGTTAACTCAAAAAAAAAAAAAAAAAAAAAATTGCGTCCTTGTTAATTTCCATGGAGGACAGAGAAAGGGATTTTATCTTTCATCCAATAAGATATTAGAATGATTTAATGAAATGAAATACCAAAAGAATACCTTGAGGGTTGGCCTCCCATGATTGATGGTTCTTTTATATCCATATCATATTGTTATAAAAGTATCATGATCCTTTGATTCAATTTTTAATTTTTTTAACCACAGAATTAGGAGATTGAGGGTACCATGTCTCCAAGGTTTAAACCACCTTGTGGGAAAGGAAACACTCCCCAACTTCCCAAATTCAAACCTACAGATGGTGCTAAGCTTTTGGTGCCCTTCGGAGGAGTCTAGCGTACAACCAATCGATCTATTTGTCTTAATCGTATGGTCGTATATTTTTTTTTCAATTAGGCGACATATTCAAACAATTCGACTAGTCGATCAGTTTGAACTTTGACATTGAAGAAACTAAAAAGGCATCTCCACCAGACAACCTATGCCACAATGTTAATTTGACTCAACCATCTCATATTTTGAAAAAAATAGTGTACATACATACAGTAGTAAAAAACATGTAAAGCTTAAGATGATATAACAAGAAGTGTAGCATTGTTTCTACGATTTGACGTGCAAAAAATACGAATATAATGTTTGAAATCCAAATCTTAACAATCAATCATAGACACCTTTTCTTCGACGTGAAGCAAAAAAATCAATCATGCTACCACTGCTGACGAGCAAATGCGAAACCTGTAAAGGCCACCTACTCCAATGGACCAGAGAGGAATGCGCAGTGCAAGCCCATGAACACTACCGGTGGTGGACTGCTGTAGTAGGGCAGGGGTGTGCTGTTCCCGCCCCATTGTTCGCTTCTTTCCCTGTTACCTGCTACTTGTCAACGAGGTTGCATGATTGACATCTCTGAATGTTTGCAGTTGTTTCATTATCAAATCCAGTATCTATCGGTATTGTAGCACATGAAAATCATATGGCATGACAGATCATTGATGCGACCCGTCCAACGTAGAAACCATCCTGTTGGGAACAAACAACATGGCACCATCGCATATCGGTGGGCAAGAGTAGCAGTGCCCATGGTGTGAGGGGCAAGAAGTATGGATAAGCTGAAGATAATCCACTGATTCGATACATGACAGAAATGATAGAGTCTGAATATATATATATACCGTACTCTGTTCCCATTCATTCTACAGAAAACAACCCCACCGCCTTATTTTGGAGCTCTAAGCAACAAGTAAGACAACCATGGATTCTTTACCATCATTCTTTTCTGAAAAGGGTAAGATTTCCTTACCATTGTAATTTAGTTCAAAAAACAATCGAATGAATCCGTTTACGGACATCGCATTATTGTAGATTGAGTTGATAGGCCTAAAGAATCTCAGGTTTAGTGTGCCAAGAAAAAAATTACTCACCCAAAGAAACATTGTTGGGCCGGGAGAGGGAAATTGACAAAAACAAGGAACAAAACAGAATGTCCCACCTCGTTGGTAACGGCTAAACATTGTACCAGAGTCCAGTCTGGTCTCATCACTCCTTATTCTCGACGAGAAAGCAGTGCCTAATGGTCATCTTCATCATCGCCATGTCCATCGGGAGGGCCTCCGGGACCAATCACCTCCAGCTGCAAAATATTCAGACGTTAAGTACAGGAATGTCTGAACCCTAAAAGTAGTGAATGAGCAAAAGTAGAGGATGACGAAATGTGAACAGGGCCACACTGCCCATAAGTCAATGCTATTGTGCATGAGCAAGTATGTCTGAAAAGTTGAGCAAAAGCTCAAATTACCACAAAGTACTGCGAGCAGACTGGGCATTCATATGGCTTGTCTTTCTCCAGCCAAAACCAGACAACATCATGCTCATCCTCTGTTAAAATATCAACGCATTTAAATTTGCATATGTGCTTTCAAGTCCAAGATTATCTAACTCACTAGATTGTAAATGAAAGGCGCACACACTTACCGCCCTCACCACCTGGGCACCCAACTATCCTCTTATTATAGTAGGACTGAATAACAGCAGGAGACTCCTACAAAGAAAGCATGCAGGAAGTTGAGGATCAAAAGTCATAACAAGAACCACGTATTGAATAATGAGTTTCTTGAGTGTCATGTTAAATTTTAGAAACTTCCATGCTACCTTGATATTTTCTGTAGGGATTATGCACCACTTTGTTCATATGGAATAACAGATAAATTGCTATATTCACATAATGTATGCAGAAGAAAGACAAGACCTACCTACGGACTTTTAAAACTCTAATGCATTAGAAGCCCATGTTTTGAAGGATAATTGATCTCACCACCTTTCAACCAAAGTTTTTGTCGTATATTTGATAACCACATGGTATAACATTATCACTTCTACAAGAGAAAATTGTGCACCTTAGATTCAATTACTACAATTGCACAGGCAATTGCAACTTTGCAAGTTGTACATTAAAGGCTTCGTTGCACTTTACTCCTAACACCCGGAGTAAAATGATATTCATTTACTCGTGATCATGTGTCTTATGTTGCTGCTCGTCTGACGATCTGGTCCCAAACGCAGGTTTAAAGAGGAATTTTTTATTTTACTTGGAATACTTCAAGCATGACTCAAGCAGGCATTTAAATAACCTTATGATGACTATTTTCGCATTAACATTCTCAAACATGTTTTAGGAAAGTAACAAAGTTTGCACTTAAAATGGTTTCTAAAATTAAACTATGAAAATAAAATTCCCATCATAGATCACATATTCTTGTAGACTTTAGTATCACATTTTTGTGAGATTTACTTTCTATAGGAAAAGGCGATGATTGGTACCAATTTTATATTGAACACATCTGAGAGGTTATAGCTGCAAATATAAATAAATAAGGTATCTGCCACAAGTCAGGTAGAGGTAAAGACAAAAAGAACTAAAAACATATTTCCAACATCAAATCATGAAAATCAAAGAAAAGGTGATGTTTGATAACAATTTTTATTGAATACATCCAAGAGGTTATAGCTGCAGATATAAATAAACAACGTATCTGCTACAAATCAGGTAGAGGTAAAGACAAAAAGAACCAAAAACACATTTCCAACATCACATCATGTAGATCAAATAAAATATTAAAGATGAAAGACAAATATCCAATGTTAACCTATGACGAAGTTCTCTGATTTTCTACATCACGTGCAATCAATAGTGGAAACAATGAAATTGGAGTTCTGAAAGTCAAAAAATGTAAGTTGTGATGCAAATCACTTGTGAAGACAGAAACCTCTAATAACCCAAACATATAAGTTGCAAAAAGTTCTTGCAAAGAATATAATGTCACTAGAAACATATTTAAAACATTAACCCGAGATTTGATACCCATTAAAACAAGTAGAAATATTTTCATATTAGGCCTTGTAAAATAGGAAAAATTATTTCATTGCAATCTAGAGGTCTCGAGATTCATGACTTCAAGCATTCCCACAATGGATGTCTCTTGTGTATCTCCACATAAATTGAAGCATGGATAGAGTTTGCCATTGTAAGTGAGAAAACAATCATTTAAGGAATTATGATCATGTAACTAGTAGTCTGCAGAAACTTAAGCGAGATTGATCTTGGTAATCAAGGTGCCAAGGCATTCATGTGCTAGGTTGGGAGGCCTAGGCACCTAGGCAGTATAAATAAATAAATATCATTTTCTCCATTTACATATCGTATCATTTTGCGAAACTGAATCACACCAATTCCGAACTCAACACAACATTAAAAGCTGGCTTATAAAAAGGTGCAGCAAATTTCAAATAAAATACAAGATTTCTGAACAAGAGAAGATTCCGAGAAAAGCAAATAATTGGGAATTTGTTTGGGTCCTACGTACAGCCTAGGTAAATGCGGTGATAAGTGGGTTGTGTTTTTGAGTTTCATTGACAATAAATGAACCGAATGCATCTATAGGACTTGTTCCACTTTTGGAAGATGTTGCATTATGTCTTGGCATCTCATTTTTTTCATAAAAAAAAAATTAACTAACGCATCTCCTTAATAAAAATTGCCTGATAACGAACATGGACAGTTGTCCTTAGAGCCCCAGAATAAGGCTTAATGAATCTTATCCCTAAAGTGTCAACATGAAGAAATAGAATTTAAGTAAATTTTATTGTGGGCAACATTTTAATTAACATATATTTTTGCAAATATACTGCATACAGAAAACCTCCATCCCCCCTATGAGAATGTTTAATAATTTCGAGGGCGCTGGTCCATATGATCCATTAAATTGACCATAAAAGTGCAATGCCCAATAAACCAGTATAACAAAAATATTCTGGCGGAAGGGCAACTTAGCCCGCAAATTCATAATAAAAGATAGTTTGGGCATTCTAGTAAGCTAGTAAAGCTTCAAATCAATAAAGAGAAATTGAAACAATGATGGCCAACTGTAATAATTTTGTTGTTCGGAATAATGGTATTTGTAGTTCCTACAAATTTAAATACTAATGAGAAAATGATGTTCACATCCCTTCTGATGTAAAATGTCGAATCCCAAATATCGAAAAAAATGCAACGACAACAACGACGGAAGCACATGTTACTGACCTTGGTTCCGAACGGACCGCAAGGAGCATCCATGTCAAACCTCTTCTTTCCCTGAAAAATCACCACAAAAATCCACAATTACCACCAACATATGCAAAAAAAACGTGACAAAACACACAACCCAAAAAAAAAAAAAACCTAAAACTCAACCATTCACAAACCTCCAGCTCGGCCTCAATCTCCTCACGCTCGTGCCCGGTGGCAATCGGCATGACATCCTCCACGGCCTTCTTCGACACTGCAACAAGCATCCACGGCCAGCACTCGTAAAGCGAGCCCAACGACAAATCCACGGAGTAATAAAAAATGCCGAAACGAAAAGAGAGCCAACCGTACCGGCAACGGAGAAGAGGCGTGTGGGGGCGGCGGCGGCGGCGGCGGGGACGAGAGAAGCGAGGTGGGGAGGGTTGGCTATCGCGGTCCTTAAGCCATTGGATCGGCGGAGTTGGAAGGAGGCTGACCTCCAGGCGGAGGAGATCTGGAGCTTTCTCCACATCGTCGGCCCTGGGGGGAAGCAGGCAGTCGATGTGTGATGTGGTTGTATTCTCAGGTCGCCCGCTCAATACCAGCGGCTCATGTTTGTCCTTTTTTTTTTTCCCCACCTCTCTTTCTCTCTCAGACCACGAGGTGGGAAATGAAGACGGACGAGGGGATTGCTCTCGTCATAACACCTGTTAGGGGTCGGCAAGAAGAGCACGGTGACGGGAGCGGACGTAATACTTCAATTTTGCAATTTTTACTTGAATTTATTATTATCGACAAAAAGTAAATTAATTTTTATACCCATTTACCTTATAAATTTTCCTATTACCTATTATTATTAATTTTAATTCTCCTCCACCACTTCCAGCCGAATTGCATATCTAATAACATCACCAATCAAAAGTAAATTTCACAACAAAAAATTTGCCAGATATACCTACAGCATTGCCAACAAAAACGCGTGAATTTTTTTCTATTTGATTCTATCTGAATCTGCTAAATTGAAAAATAAACAACCGCTGTCGAAAGAAGCCCAACTCAATTTTATCCGAGAAAATCTTGCTTTTTGACACCGAAGGAGAGAATTCGGACGAGCACCAAACTACCCAGTTTCTTAAATGACGCTGACAAAGCCATGACGGTCACCACCCTGCCATACGGAAATAATACATGCATGGCCGAAAGAGCCGAGGAGCTACGATCCTTTCCACAACGTCTACCAAAAGAGACTGGCAAGCAATATAAATCCAAAACAAGTAAAACACTGAAAGTATCGTATTACCCCCTCAGGCCATCTCCGCGCTACTAAAATCATATTCAAAAGTACCACTCCATGCATTGAAAGACATTCATAGCATTGATACAATCCATCAAAAAAGATACTTCAGGAATTCGGAACTTAATTACTTTGTCATACTACAAAAACACAATGGCATCCACAAGCGAGGATCGCGATCGATATAATAAAGGCATTCAGGATGAGACATCGCCGTAAGATACTAGCCTGTTCTTCCCACCGGACGTACTGGAAGGTGAGCTTGACTTATCATTGCTTACACGCTTTGGAGATGGAGATCCAGTTAATGATTTAGACCTAGACCTTGATCTGGATCCAGAAGGGCTCCGGCTCCTGGAAATTGTCCTTTTGCCAGGACGGGCCCTGTTATGAGCCGTTCTGTACCTCAGTCTATCTGAAGCCGGTGAACGGCTGCGAAGCGGACTCCTACTATAGCTGCCCCTAACTCGGCTGCGGTAACCAACAGGGCTACGAGACATACTACGGCTGCGGCTCCTGCGACCTCGATATCTACAAAACAATTGCAGAAAGCAAAATTTTCAAAAGGCCTCTGGTTAATGCAAGAAATTTGTAAAAGAAAAACACCTTGGAGGGGAGCCACGGAACCGTCGAGGAGATCGCTCAGAATAACCTCTGTAACTTGTATATCTGATCAAAACAAAAGTAACAAATACACAGATTATCTGCTTCAAAACTTCAATTAACAAGTAATATTGCGGTAGGGCAAAATGACGAACCTGTCACGATCATTTCTTCCATAACGGTAAGATCTTACAGGAGAACGATCAGGAGAGCGTGTTCTATACCTTCTTGCATATGAGAACCGCTGACTGAAACCTCGACCTCTACGAATGCGTTTTGGTGACCCATCTGGAGATCCACTTCGAGAAAGGCTCCTCCTATAATTAGTAACAGGAGATGCCCTACGTGTAGGGCTTGATGGACTTCTGCTGATGGTTCTCCTTGATCGAGTTCTTCCAACAGGACTTCGGCTAAGGCTTCTCCGCCTAGTTCTTACTGGGCTACCACGAAAACCTCTTTGAACGGATTGCCTTGGTGGACTTGGACTCTCGCTTTTTCTTAGAGATCTCACTGAACCACGACTGACACTTCTGGCTTGATATGGCTTTAAGGGACTTCGGCTTCCATGAATCCGTGCTACAGGGCTTCTGCTAGCACTTCTAGCTGGACTTTTACTTCTACTACTGACGCTTCTTCTATCAGGACTTTGACTGCTGCTTCCACGAACGGGCCCTCGTGAAGGACTCTTGCTGGGACTTCTTGGAGAAGGGCTCCTGCTCACTAACCCCTTTGGGCTCACACTTGGACTTTTGCTAGCACTTCTGCTAGGACTAATACTCATGCTTTTGCTGGCAGACCGTTTAAGACTTGCACTACTACCCCTGTACATGAAGCTCACAAAACTTACAATCATCAAAGATGCATATGTAGAAAAAGGAACCCCCTAAAATCAAGGTTAACGAACCTAAGTTTTCCTTCATGTTCATCAGCAGTTTTCTCGGATGTATTTTCCAAACCAATGCCATTATTCCACAACTCTCCATTCTCTTTTTGGGATTTATCATCTTTTGACACAATCAGCTCTGCAGCAGGTTCTTTCGCAACAGGAAGAACATGCACAACTGGGAATTGGAAGAACATTTGGAGATAATATAAATCTAGATCTTGATCTGAAAGGGAGTCTATCATCATGCAGTAATTGATTAAAAGAAAGGGATTACTTTTAGATTTACTTTGCTTTCCACGACCGCTATCACCATCAGACTCGGAACTACTTCCACTTGTATCCTCATCCTCACTTTCACTTTCAGGAATCCTTGAAGGATGAAAAATTATCAAATTCTAAGTTCAACACATCCTTTACCAAGTTGTAAGCAAATTTAAAAGAAATTCTACAACCACAGAACAGCATGAAACTAAACACTGTTTTCAAAAACAAGAAAACATAAAATAAATCAAATGAGGTACTTTGGACTGCTATGAGATGAGTAAAGAAAACAATTGCCAATGGTCAATTATAAATTCAAATTTTTGAACATAACAAATGAAACGCAGAGAAGTTTTTTTGATTGACTACATTTTCAGGTATTGTCGCAGAGAAAAGACAAGAAAAAAGATGAAAGAGCTTGCTCACTCAGATGATTACTATCATGACGTTTTTAGGACTTGAATTTTACCCACTTGTACAAAAATGTGGAAAAGTAGTAGAAAAATAAGTGATACGACTTTCATTTTAACTGTGAAAATATCTTGTGATCCTAGGAAAGGACCATTTTTAAACAGCATTTCGAGAAAACAAAGGGATGACAAGGACAGACAGCTGATGCTTGAAATTCTTGTTAGTGAGACAGACATATAACATCAAAAAGCATGCAGCTTTTTGGAGACAAGGATCCTTCTGATTCCTTGCTTCTAAAAAGAATAAAATTCAATCAGTCAAATAACTTGGACTAAATTGCATTCTACAGTATGTAATGAAAATAGGATTGCAATTTTCTTGCTTGAAATCAAATCAGGTATAAAGAAATTTATTAAGAATAACACAAACCTTCTTGACCTCCGTTTACGTTTATCACGCTTACGGCGTTTTTTCTCACGCATCTTGTCTCTCTTCCTTTTACTGCGCTTATACTTGTCTCTTTTAGAGCGTTTCCTCCTCTTTCTACGGCGTTCATCACTTGATGAGCTTAGATCTGATGATGATGAAGATGATGAATATGAATCTGATTCACTTTCTGAGTCAGAAGAATAAGTGTCCGAATCTGATGAGCTATCTGACTCAGTAGAGGTATAATATCGTCTCTTTTTCTTTTTCCTCCTCCTAGAATATTTCTTGCGTCTAGATTTCCTCCGCCATTCATGGCTATCATCATCTGATGAGTTATACACTGAAGATCTCTTTTTAGAAGATTTCCTTTTGTCTGAAAAACAAAGGAAGCATATACAACATAATGAAATGAAGAGATACAAAAATAACATTGATCAAACCAAATAAAAAATTGTTAATAGAAAAGGCAATGTATTTAATTTTTTAGCTGCAAAGAGAAGATAGAGTAAAAATGGGAAAATAGGGGCCTAGGCAAGCCATAGGATAGTTCAAACAAAACAAGAAAAAAAAACGTGGTTACAAATGAGAAATCCCAAGAGAAGAAACAAGACTAACAGATCAATATGAAGAAAAGACATGTAGTTCAAGTTCAGTAAAGAAGACGTGGTTAATTATAAAATGAATTCAGCAAAGAAAAATAGAATAAGAAAAGTAACATGAAATAGTTTTGACATAAATAAAATATGCATGTCAGGCACATAAATATTGAAAAAAGGAAGAGTAGCCGTTCGCATATAAAGTATTAATAGCATAACCGGATTGAGTTACCTCTCTCTGACACAACTAATTCAGATGTATTATCATGAAATTCACCACAACCAATAATCTTCACAGGGACAACAGGCATGCTTTCATCAGCGTCAACATGCTCCATATCCTTCAGTATTTCAAAGCCTTTAATAAGCTTCCCAAATACAACATGTTTCCTGAAATAACCAAAATAAGTTCCAATTACAATGAAAAGTGATGAAACATGAAAAGAGTGTAGCTAGCAAAATTTCATGGTAAAAAACTTCAACAATAAAAAATACCGCATTTACATTCCAAAGCATCAAGAAAATAAAATAGAAAGCAGAAAATTACCCATCAAGATGTGGTGCAGCCTTAAACGTAATAAAGAATTGTGAACCATTGCAGTCTCGACCACTATTTGCCATCGACAAGATACCAGGACCATCATGGTGTAACACAAAATTCTCATCTGAAAAGATTTAGGGTTTAGGGATTAGTCCAACAGATTGAGGAATTTTTTTTTTAAAAAAAGAGCAATGTCAAGGTGTGAAAATTTTAAAGAAACAATTGAAATATTTGTTGTCCAATTTAGCATCCAACGAAAAACAAGATTCCAATTACATGGTTAGCACATAACATGTGTATGTTGACAAATATTTAATCAACGCAAAAAGTCAATTTTTATTACAGATTAATGAAAAGCACAGGGCATTTGATTTAATGGAAAAGAACTTGCAAACACATTTGACAATACATCCATATTGCATAGCTAAACCAAGCTATGATGTCAATAAGAACAAGGTTGCATGGAATGGTCAATAATAGTCATTCACAACAAGTTCTGGTTTTTTTTTTGAACATTAACTAATTCTAGTTTACATTGGTGATTTTAGTTCTTAATTTTGAAAAAAACTGAATTGCGGCTTTAAACAATATTTTAAAATAAATTTATGTGCATATAAAAACTGTTAAATACAATAACATCAGGCTGATGACATGTCCATCTAAACCTTGGAACAAAAAAAATCAAGAAACTATTGCTCAAGTCAAAAATGTGCTTCTCCAGTATGAGAATTTAAAATTAAAAACAAAGCCACATATGAATTTTTTTAGGCCAAGTAACAAGAAAAATAATCACCTGCAAACTTCCCACCATATATGCTCTCTCCACCACGACCTGGTAATCCAATTAACAAATTAAATGAGATAACATAGTGAAGGTTCTTCAACTCCCACAAAAGTTGTTCCAATTACTTAATTTTTTAAATACATTAGTGCTTCATTAAGCAAGTGCCTTCAAACATTTTATGACAGATAAGTAAAAGGAAAATATCATTTATATAATGTTTGATTGAAACATTATCATCTTATATGATTAATAAGTCATTACCAGAAGGCAGTGTAAAAGTTGTTTTAAGACCGTGTAAGCAGCACAATTTCTTTAAATCCTAAAATTCACGAGCAAGAAATACGATAAGATACTTTTTCTACTTAAAATGCAAAAAATAAGAACCAAATACCACAACACCAGGAAAAGATCCCTATAAAACTATCCACGTGCATAAAATAAACAGTAACAATACATATCTCTAAAATTTCAACCTAATGATCATTGATTAATGGAAAACATTAACACAAGGTTCACCCACAACACAACATTGTACAATTTACGTTATCCTTGGAAAATGGTCTCATTATTCATTATAAACTTCCAAATTAATAGTCAATGATACATGAACATCAATCACCTGAATGTGATGCAATAACACAATACATGACAATAGCCATCCATTGGAAAGCATACTTTAAAAAAGTTGGATACAGTAAAAATGCAAAGCATGCAAGGGTTGGAACAAAAGTAGAGCATATAACCACCATATGAAGAGTAAGCACATAAAGAAGTCAACTTGTTTACGATTAGCACTTTCCTAAGATTCCATTAACGAACAGATAAACGTGGATAAAACATAAAATAATAAATAACCACGAATTTGGCAAAAAAAAAATACATATTGCATATCAATATCCATCTATTTGGTATCAAACCACTTGACTGTACAATAGGTCTGTGAGATTGTAATTAATGTGATATCCAAAGAGAACTCGTGAAGATTAAAACTCTCATTATGAATTGAATCATATAACTTTTTTAGAATTTTTAATCATATACAACAACAATCTCAACCATAATCCCACTACATACAGTCGGTTTTTAACCATATATGCATAAATATAGCATAAGAATATTTTAGCATACTATTGTGCAATTTCTGGTACATTTAGGAACAATCGTCATACTTAACATGATTCACAGCACTTATTGACACATAGGAGTTCATTTTCATACACCATTGATATTAGCCGGACCAAGAGGCAAAGTGTGGCAAGGCAACATTTCGTAGGTTTTATACTTGTTATCTTCTGACTGTTGTGAATAACTTTTGAGATTCATTTATTGACTTAATTGAGCACTTATTTTGTTATTTGACATATTTGTTGCTGATTTATTGTTATTATTTATGAGATTTTAACAAAATATTTAAGTCTGATCAAGTGCTGTTAACTGCTCTTGCAATATTACTGCAAAAATTAAAGAACATATGGCCCTCTCCACGTGAGATCACAAATTGTAGTCAAACTGCACCAACAAAATACCTTGCAAACACAAGTATATATCATAAATAATCCCACATACTTACAATAGCAAGACACCAGAAACAAAATTTAAAATATTTCATGCAGCATACATACCATCTCGTTTAGAGAAGTCACCTCCCTACAAAAAAAGAACGTGAAAACTTTAGCTCGCAGCCTTTATAGGAAACAATCATCACATAAAAGGTAAGTATGGATTTAAGCTCAGTAAATTTATAAGGATAGATAACTTCGCAAATACAACCTTAAATACTATATCACAAGAAAAGCAGTCATGACCATCAGCCCTGTGTCATACAGCATAAACAATGGTAATTGAATATAGAATTTGGCTGCTATATCTAAATTAACATCATCCAAAGCTGCATTGCTGATCAATATCCACGTTAAAAAAGTATGTGGTATAGAAACAATTGATGCACATACCTGTGCCATAAAACCTTTAATTATTCGATGAAAAATCGATCCTTTATAATGAAGTGGCTTCCGAGTCATTGGGCCAACACCTCTTTCCCCTATAAAGAAAAATAATGGCTCCAAATAAAAACTGGGATCATCTATTAATATCTTTTACTGGCAACACTAATTATTATAACATAATACAGATTCCATTTCAGATTACAAATTTGATTCTTGTGAATTGAGAACCAACTTAGCTTAATGTATAAGACCCAAATTCAACCCACATGTTATGAAATGCCTAGAAATAATTGATCATTACAAATCTTAGCAAATATTAGGGTATTTTACGTGAATCAACCAATTTGAACAGTCTATGTCAAAGTTGTTTCAACAGTAGAAATCCTAAACTTAATCAGAAACGGCTTTAGGCAGTAAAAAAATGTCTACACCTCGCATTATGATACAATATGCATGAATTTGCCAAAATAAGACATTAACACTTCATCTAAGCATGTGTTTGGTGTTCCACAATAATACAGCAAGGAAACCTAAGGAGTGAGCTTATTAAATTAGAACTCTGGAAGAAGTAGCATAAACCAGTAGGCAGTCCAGCAAGAAAAATAGCTACTCAAAAAGTTTAAAAAACTGGAAGTCCGATAAAACATAAGAGAATGGCAACTACCATCCTGATCAACAGGTGCATCCAAACGAATGTTATCAAACCTTGTCGATAATTAAGAAATTTGCAATTAAGAAAAATGGGAAAACATACTTATATCTGATTAAAAAATAACAACACTGTTAAGCGAATTGCATTTCAGAAAAGAATACCTGTACAAAGTGCACGGAAATTTTCGGCCGTCTTCGGAACAACGTCGGCAAAGAGCTGTGACAAACAGTACAACATTACAATATTTTCCATATCAAGTAGTCCCTACGACTGCATGACGCAATAAGAGCACATACCTCAAACACCATCCGTCCCGGTGTATTCCCATCGATGGACACATCGAGGAAAACAACCGGATTTTTCTTCTTAGCCATCCTGAAACCACAAGCAACCCCAATAACCAACTCACATCAACATATCTCGGAATCTGAACATTTATCAGGAAAGGAGACGGTCAACTTCCTGTTAAGAAAGATACCAAACAAAGTATGGCATATGCAAAATCCTCAAACCATCGGCAACAACAAACATCCCCCAGATTGCCCATACTCTTCATAAAAAAAACAAAACAACTTTTGAAGTAACAAAGGGAGAAAATCCATTGCGAAGAACGAGAACCCTAGGACCGCAGAAAAACCCAGTCAATCGAGACCAGTGGTAGGAGACCGCAACGACGAGGGGAGGAAGAAGAGGACAGAAGGCACAAAACCCCAACCAAGCCTAGATCTGGTGAATCCTACCTGATGGAGTTTTGGGATGAGAGGTGGAGTTCGTGGTCGACGAGTAGAAAGGATGGAAGCCGGCAAGGGACAGAGAAAGACCTAGAACCTCCAACCCTCACCTCTTCTTAACCCTCGGATTGGAATCAGCTGCATAAGTGAAATTACACATTTGCCCGTAATGGCTTCTAGCCGTCGGATGGCGATCGGGTGGAGGAATGGAGCTCGTAGTCTTCGGCAATGGTGTGTGTGTGGTGCTGTGGTGTTCTGCTTTTTGTTTTTTGGAATAATTTTTGTCTTTTTACTTTAAAATAATAATAATAGTTTTTGTCTTTTTGAAGATAATAATATTGCACGTGTCCAACGAGAAAAAACGACATCTATAATTTTCATTTTATTTTTGATAAATAAAAAATTACATTACGAGAGAAAAAAAATCTTCTGATAGAAGAGTCAGATTATTATTTTTTATATCTTTGGACAAATCTCCCACGGTACAGGTGATTGGATCTTCTGGTGATTGCGTGAGCTTCACCTAAGGTTACGGTAATATAAATAAATTAGTGAAATTGATAATATTCGTAATTTTTTAAGATTGAAAAAGAAACACTAGAATTATTAAAAAAACACTGTGGTGGTATGATCCTGAGGTTGGTCCAATGTAAAAAATTAAGAGCATATATAAAAATAATAATCACCAGATGGACTTGTTTGTAAGTGAATTTTATATTTTACTCTCTCTGTATCTATCTATTTTATGCTAATTGCATGAGATTAGATTAATCATATAATTAACTTTAATCATGAAAATTTATATCAAAATAAAATTATATCGATTATATAAATGTTTAAAGATGGTTAAAAATATATTAAATAATTGTTGTATCATCGTATCATGAGATTAGATATTTTTGCATTCCAATTAATATAAGATATTTACATCAAAGATATCAAAAGAAGTAGTTAACATGCCAAAATAATGTAACAACAAAGAAAGATTAACTATTCAAATAAAGTAGTATGTAGCAACAATAAGGAGGTGTAATAGAAATTAGAGCAAAGAAGTGCATGTTGTAATTCATTTAAAACAATTGTCATGAATAATTTGAATAATAGATAATGAACATCTAAAACATAAATTTTCCTATTTCGTAATTTATTTTTTTTCTTAGGATGTCACGAGAGGAAAATTCACTTCCCATCACAAGTACTTCATATTCCATCAATAGAATCACCAATACTTGAACCATACATCATTACAATATAGTATACATTCAAACTTAGCACATGACACATCATGGCTAATTGTAAATAATCAATTCAACCTAAATCATAGCTCATCAAGTGCTTAATTCATGTTGGCACCCACACTTCAAGAAATTCCATAGAAAAGCATTTAAATCCTCTTAAAGCTTGTACATATTCAAATGAAAGGTGAGGAAGTATACTTTCAAGGAAAAATCTCAAAATGCAAATGGAACAATTCACGTAATAGCAGATTTACTAGAAAATAGACCAAACAATAACTCACCCTACATGGAAATACAGTAGACACCCTTATATTCAATTATCTGTAACTAAATGCACAAAAATCAAATGACAATGTTTAAGGACTTAAATGAAAGCTCATAGATAGAAAATATTTTACATTAGGTATTTCCTGCATAAGTAAACATTGTCTTCTAATAACATAAATTACAACAAAAAGCAACACAAACAAGAGAAGAAAATAACAAAATCAACAAATTTGAGCATAAACAGGAGCATATTACATGGATTAATATATGAGTGAATTTGTATACTTGAATAGCATGTAATTCTAACTCATTTGGGTGAATAGCATGTATACCTAAATACCTTAATGTTATTTTTCGTCATTGTCTACACCTTAAAAACAATTTGATGGAATATTCGTATGGAAATAAACATGAAAACATATCTAAAGTTTCAAGAACAAAATGCAAATAAACTTCAATAACTATTCATGTTGCTGTAATAGTTGACAAGTTGCTTATAAAGCTTGGACAACGTGTCGCACAACTTTCTCAATTAATACAAATCTCAACAGCACTACTAATGTAAAGTTAATTTAACCAACTAATGATGAGATGAAATGATAAACCTTCACATGAGGAATAATGCAAAGTCACTAAACAAAATATGCATCTAGTTTCACTTGGAAATTGTAGCTAATCCTACCAAAAATTTATGGATTCACTAAACAGCAACAACGTGAAGAAAAATCTGCTATTTACTTGCTTAAATCGATAAACGAGAAACTTGCAACATTAGTTCAACAATGTTCTTGTTGAAATCATTCTACATTCAAGCAAAACTTCAACTGAATTCAAACATCACATTTTTGCTCGATTTTATGTACAAAATCACCTCTTGTCTAGTTAAATAGAAGTGAATATTCTTAATTGAAATCTATAGAAATTATTATACACAAAATTTATACTAATGATTCGTCAATATTCAACTGAAACTAATCCAAACTACAACGATAACAATAGGAATGAAAGTAACACGTTTTCCACTGTCTTAAACAATAATCCAACCACTCTAATACGGATAACAACAAATCCTACCGAAATAAACTGCAACAATTAACACCGCACAAAGACAAACGAAAAAGCAACCTAAAAATGATAAAAAAACCTATTAAAATAGGTTTCGCATGGTCAAGCGAGGTTGTCCAAGGTCATTTAAGGAATCGACAAAGGTTGAGCAAACTTTCCTTTTCAAGGCCAGCAAAGGTCAAACAACGATCGAGCAATCAACGTTTCGACGAGATCGAGGAATGGAAGCCCTCTAGAATGTTTTTTAACTTTTCCAAATTTCCAGATATACATAAATTTTTTTCTTTTCTTTCCGAAAATTCGACACAAACCCCCCCCCCCTTAAATTTATAAGAAAAAAATTCGCACTTCGAAGGAAACGATGCTTAAAAAAACATAAAGGATGTCAGTAAGACGTCTGACGAATACAGCAGAATAACGGCGAAATGATCATCATACAACAAATTTGAGGATGCACCTCGGAAATGATGGAAACTAATCTAGGCAGGAATCAAAACATTCGCAACAACCAAACAAGAACAAGCATTCGCACCATGATCAAAGTTGCCACGTACAATCGATCAGGAAAGGTAACTGAGTCACATTTTCCCGTTGATATTTAAATATGAAAATAAATGATATCAAAATGACAAGCATTCAACGTAAAAATGGACACCACGACTAGTTTTCCTACACCACAAAAAAGTCCAACAACAAGCAAAGCAGCTTGCGAACCACCCTTAAAAGACACCTCACAATCGTTTCACTCAAATGTATCATCATCGTCATCTGGGAGAGGTTGTGCTGCAGCAGCGGCAATTTCAGCCTCGTACCTGCAAAACGAGAAATATGAGATCAAAATAATGAACTTCATATATCCCCTGCTAATAAAACAACATAATCGTAATTTCACTGCAATTCCATGAATCCTTTTCTTACGAATATTTTTCCTAATTGCTAATTTTCAGTTAAAATTCATAAATTTAAATATTTTCTTCTCATACTTTCATTCATTATCTTCTAAAGATATGACCAAACCACCCAAGTGGATTTCCTTTTATCTCATGTTCAATAAGTGCAACTCATACTCTATTCCTAACAAAATTATTTTTAAGCTTATTCCCTTGTGATACTACTACTGCATTTCAACTACACTCATTTTTTAGATAGTGCCTTAGAGCAAAACAACCATTCCCCTGGCAATAAACAAATGCGGTAAGAAAATCAAGCGTCATCACTCACTGTTGCTGTGCAGCCATATCAATTTGAACCTCAGGAGGAGCAAGAGCAGGTGATTCAACAAAGTGGAGATTCTGGTCACTGAAGAAATCAAGAACTATTTTAAAAAACTTTTCAACAAAAACCCTACATATTCAAAATTTAGATAATGCATTACCCGGCAAGTTTCCTAGCTAGATAGAGGAAGGGCTTCTCAAAATTGTAATTGCTCTTTGCAGATATCTCATAATATTGGAGATTCTTCTTCCTATGGAAGGTAACCATTTTGGCTTTCACCTGCCTATTTTTGACATCAACCTTGTTCCCACAAAGGACAATAGGAATGTTCTCACATACTCTGAATGTATACAAAAACATAAAGATAAATATCATATGCAAATAAGGTTTGTATAAACAAATCCGTCATACCTGCAAAGGTCTCTATGCCATGTTGGGACATTTTTGTACGTCAACCGAGCAGTAACATCAAACATTATTATGGCACATTGTCCATGAATACTGTCAAAAGAAGAAAGCCATGTTAAACAAGTGTACCTAAAGAACAGCACATTTTCAAAAAATTATGTCACACAGAGAAGTTCTCAACCAACAATAACAGGAATGCAAAAACAGTAGAACAATCGTGGCCCTACAAATTGATAATGAGGTAACGAGCACCACACTCTGAAAACAGGTGAAATGATATATCTAGAAAACAAAAGTGGAACTCAATTCATATCCAATATATATTCAAGTTGAATACTCATAATGGAGAAGTCAGAAAAATTACAGAAATAAAGTGTTACATACGAGAGCAAACATAGCTGATCGCATTGTTATAATTAATCAACACAGATACTCAATGTGATGATTAGGCCATTACATTATTTGGCAAGATTTTACAGTTATACTTGCAAAGACGATCATTCTACATCACAAGTATAAAAAAGAGATATTGTCCAATATTACAATAAGAATGAAGCAAAGAAATAAAATGGATCCTATAAATTATTTGTCGTGATAAGGACATTATATTATTCAACAAACTAACTACGTTAAAAATACTTTAAAACACAATTACCAATTCACATCGCAAGTATAAAAAGGGACTTTATTTCAGAACTAACTTTAAAGCATAAAAATTACATGAAAAAAGCCTACCCATTTCCTATAAAATACTCCACACCACGATAGGGACTATATTATTCAGCAAATCATTTACAGTGGATGTACTATCAAAGACAATGACCAATCTACATAAGTATGAGAAGGAACTTTTATTGCAAGTTAACTTAAGAATGAAACCCAAAATCCAAGATCATGGTTAACAAAGGATACTCTGATAAAATTGTACCCGGAAATAATATATTTAAAATTTTCTATCACAGAAAAATACAAGATCATGGTTAACTTATACTTCAAGAGTGATTACTCTGTATGGAAATAATTTCTAAAACACTAAATGGCTTCACAAGTACGTAAGATATCAGTGAGGCTCAGATAGTTCAAATAAAACAAGTGTTACGGTTAAAGGGGCAATCCCAATGCACGAAGTTCCCACTAACGTGGGGCCAGATAGGTTCAAGTCAAGCAAGTGTTATGATCCGTATAAAAAATTACGGCATTTACAACGTGAATTCTCCAAAAAAAACTTCATAAGAAGTTTAAGAACTCACTAGTATCCATCCCTCAACCCGCCAAATTTTTCCTGGCCAGCAGTATCCCAGCAGTAGAACCTGATCTTCCCACAGTTGGTGAAGAAATCCAAGGGGTGAACTTCAACGCCTATGGTAGCTGTAAAAAGTGCCAAACAAAACAACAGTCTCAACATTCATTATTGAACAACGTACTGCTTCGTAGAAACATCAAAACGAAACGAAACAATAATAAAACTCCCTCCAAAAACCAACAAAAAACTTACGTTCATATTTCTTTTCGAACTCCCCGGTCAGATGTCTCTTCACGAATGTCGTCTTCCCTATCCAAGATCGAACGAAAACCAAATCAGAACACGGAAACTACGAATCAAACAAAAAGAGATATAGAACCGCAAGGAACGGCTCGATCGACCTGTTCCACCATCACCGACGATGACGAGCTTGAAGCTAGGGTAGTCGACGGTCTGCTGGGTGGGAAGCGCCTGCAACACAAAACCACACCAGGTCAGATGCGAGATCAGGAACCAGAACAAACCCTAGGACAGAAGAAATCGCCGGAGACGCACCATTTCCTCCTGCTCAGGGACGACTTCGAATTGATAGGAGAGGATACGCGACGAGGGTTTTGTCCGAAACGACGAGGGCGAAGAGGAGCAGGAAGGGAGTTGTATCGCTTATATACGAGATGCGGGAGGGAGGGGACTGGCTTGGCTTTCGAATGACGCGACTATCTGGGCCGTCTGATGCTGGGACGGTTTGCTCCGATCGGGTGGTGGAGATGAAAGATGGGGTCGGACTTCCGACCGTACACGTGGTGTGATGTCGGCGCCGAAACGATGGCATCTTGTGATACAATCATGTACACGTGTTAATCGAGTCGTGTCATGTTAAGGGAGACGGTTTAGTCTAATGATAATATGGTTTAATCGCGTTGAATTATGCTAATCCGTGTTTTATAGTATAACGAATTATAAATTTGACATGTTAAATTTATATTTTGGTATATTATTTTTACAAATATATAATGAATTTTGGTATAAAATATTAACTTTTTTAGATTTAACATATTGACTCTACAGTTAGCATGTCAAACCTAACAGACTGATGTATACGATATTTTGATTTTAATAAATCTACTCATGTTGCATCAATTTGCATATTCATATTAAGTCATGATGACATAACTTTATTTTACCAAATGACAATCTGATCTGATTTAAAAATTCATATTAGATCAATCAACGATAAGTTCAAATCTTAGACCAACACAATTAAATCCCTTAACAAAACCGAATGATTTTGATGGTTTTTTTTTCCCTTGAAAATTGAATTTTAAAAATATTGAAAATATATTTATTAATAATTATTCGTAATTTTTTTGCCTTGAGCCCAGTCCACTTCATATGTACAGTGGCATCGGCCCAGTTGAGCCCAAATTCATGTTTTACCAAGAGCAGGGAATGGTTTTCGATAATAATAGTCTTTTTGCGTTTTATAAAATTCAAATATTTAAAATGTCTTAATTAACAATCGATTACAATAATTCGGTTAGTTAAAAATAATAAATTTACAATTTTATCAAACAACTTTTTCCTTGTAGAATTTTTTCCCCATCCCAAGCGTGATTTTTTTTTCTATGTTAAAAAAATAGATCGAAACTTGTAAACGAGCAGGTCTTAAGATCAAATTCTCTACTATCATCGTCAAAAAGGATAATAACTTAATTTATCAGGTTATTTCAATTGATGAACGTGGTTGTATGATTAAGGATAATTTATGTACCAGTAAAATGACCACTGTTATAATTTTAAAATATGTGACATCAACCACACAATCAAACCATACTAAGCTGCGTTAATGTGCTTGGACTTAATCTATTTACACCTTTGACTATTGATGGATTTAGAATATACATATCAATAGACCATGTTGGATTAGTATGATCATTTTTTTTTTTAATTCAGATATTATTTATGCTATCTTGGGTTGTATCAAAAATAGGTTAACGCAGCTTAAGTATAGTTCATTGACACAACGTAATTGTATTGAGTTGATCAAAAACTCGGCCATAACGTGTATAAAATTTCATTCGATGCTTCCATTATTTGAAATAAAAACATAAAACTTCCTTTAATATTTTTTCTATTGATAAGGAATGCTTTAAACTATTAGTATTTTAAGGAAAAATTATGTTTTAGATATATAATCAGATTAATATCATGATCATCTGTGATGTATGTAAACGTGCCAAATAGGTGTATATGTGTCGAGAAAGTCATGATTGATGGAAACATTGTGATTGTGATAATATGAAAAATAATCTCATATCGATAACAAAAAGATTATAATGTATATTTAATTGAAGATATATGTCTCTTCGATATTTTAAAGAAGATTAACTAAGAAAAAATAACTTTTATCTCTTAAAATCGGTCTGATATAAAATTGCATAAATCACCCACCAGAACATATCTGTAAATTACGCACCAGAACGCCCTCATATAAATACCACCTGCCGTCGTCCGTGCTGTGTGTGCACATTCGTCCACCCTTTCAAAATCCAGCGCCTTTTGGTAAATTTAGCGCACGATAGAAAACCAAAAGGTAATTTCTTCCATTTCCGGATCGCGCCAGTTGCGATCGGTGGAAGCTCGGAGTTGATCCTGCCGTAATCTGATTGCTTGGATCGTGGAAGTTCGGGACAGAATTTGTAGCACCAGGTCTAGGTTTTCCTGTTTTCGTACCGGCGTTTTTTCTCTCGTTTTTTGGTTTCGAGTTATTTGGATTGGAGGAGGAAATGGGGAAGAAGAATACTGCGACGTCCCTTGTTTGTCATGGTCATTCCCGCCCCGTGGTGGACCTATTCTACAGCCCTGTTACACCTGATGGGTTTTTCCTCATCAGCGCCAGCAAAGGTGACTCCTTTCTCTTTTTCTTTCTCAGAGTAGATCATCAGGTCGTCGATTGATGAAATTTTCGAATGACATTTAGTATTATTTTAACTTGTTATAAATTAATTGCCTTTGACGATGTAATATGCTTGATGCTTTTTATTGTCTTTGCTTTGTTGCCGAATCATTTGAATTTACATTGTGTCCCATCTTTGCATTGAACCGACGACACAATGGAATAGAAATACAAGAACTGTGTCGATATTTGTTTTTAATATTATAAATTATCATGACTTTGGCTCTCATTATAATTTCTCACTGGAAGGGAAAGTTTGTTCGATTTCAAAAATGGAAGTTATGTTGGCAAGGCATTGACACTAATCGATTTTCTGGGTATGACTCCATTCACAATCAAATTACCTATTGAATGAATTGATGGAATTTCAGTTACTAGAATGTAACTCTAAATAGCAATCAAATATGTGGTTTCATTTGTATATTTTAAATCATATTTTGGTCAAACAAAATAAAAAGAACAAATATACTACACGAGGTTCTCACACTTCTAAGTTCTAGAAAGGATTCAATTGTATCTACCCTTTCTCCATTAGTGGAAAGGTTGCTTCCTACAGTTTGAATTTGTGACTTTTGAGTCATAATGGAGCAATATTGGCATTGCATCAAGTTCTCACCCTATGTCAACTAAAGAAAAATATTTATTTTTGCTAAAGAGTGGAATATTTTGCTTTGTAATGGATATTTGAAACTCTTCTTGACATGCATTACTTCTGGTTAATGTTCTTAGTGTTGCATACTTACATACATAGAGGTATTCTCTTTTAAATGGTTTTTTGGTGGCCTCTCAAAAATAAAACTTGGGTAATCTTGTAGGCACTTAGCTTCAAAGTTTATTTTCATGATTGAAATAATTTATAATAACAATAACAACTAGCAATGCCTTAGTCTCACTATTTCAAGGTCAAGGAATTTAATTTCAATTTTATGTCAACTTAGAGCCATGCCAATGAAAACATTGGAAATAAAAACACCTTTTGTAAAAAACTATGATTCAATGTCGATTTTGATGTTGTATTGATATATTGAAAAATTGACTAAAATTGCACCAGCATGTCTCTATTTGATATTCAATTCTAGTTGGCTTCTCTCTATTTAATTTATTCCTATCTAACACTATATTTTTCATGACATTATATAATTTCAAATGTTTTAAATATCTTTTTCATGCAATCTTTGTTCTTCCTTTATGCCTTTTAGTTTCATCTTGATTCATTAACTCTCCCTTGGTGATCACTTAATGATCTTCTTTTAACATGATCAAACTATTTAGATGATTCCCCAAAAAAATATCTAAAATGTTTTTCACCTAGTTTTTCGTGAATTGGTAGCACAATTCCTGCTCTATATCATATGAATATGTTTCTTTGTTTAACTTTAGAGGGTTGCCACACATCCATTTCAACATTTTCATATTGGCTATTTTTTTGCAATAGATATTGTTTGATTACTTAGCATTCTATATCATATATTAGAGTTGGATAAATAAAAGCTTTATAATATTTTATTGGTAATATTTAAGTATTTTTTAAGGAAAGGATGGATTCATGCGACTGATCTTACATAGTGGGGTTAAGGCATTAGTGGTTGCTATCGTTGTTTGTGTTCTTTAGGTACTAGGCCAATCTTTTTGCCTCTATAACTACATAAGCATTAACAACATATTGCACAATCTATTGTTTAACAATTCAACATACTACATCACATGATATCGTTGGACAAGTAGAAATTTTATAATATTTTATTTTTAGTGTTAAAGCATTCTTTCAATGTATAAACCCTTAGTTACATTTCTCTAGTTCATTTGATCTATTTCTATTTTATGAGCTACTCTCTCTTTACTTTCTACATTTAAAATTATTATAGATCTTAAATATTTAAAATTCTTGCTTTTAGGATTCTCATCTCATGTTTTACTCATACTTTTTGATTGTACCTAGGTGCTAAGGCACGAACTGGTCATGCCTTAGTAGCTTGCCTCTTCATCTCATGATTAAGTAGATATTTTGTTGGATCTATTTAATTAAATACATGTATATATATATTAATATTTTATTTATTTTCCTTTCAAAAAATTTAAATATAATTTTTTGATGGGGCACTATTAAAAAACACAATTATTTAAATATATAATTATATATATTAACAAAATATAGATATTTGTATTATTACGCATCATGTTTTAATGTTATACAACAATAACAATTCAAGTCATAATTCCACTACATGGAGTTGACTACATGAATCCTTTTTTTCATGTGTTTCTATGTTTGATCAAATTTTTAGCTAAATTACATAAATTTAAATATTTTCTTATAAATCCTAATCCAATAGTCATAGGTCTTCTTCTATTTCTTTTAGTTCTCTTTGCATTAATTAATTATTCTCTATTAAATGATGCAATGTTTGAGTCGTTTGACCTCTTAAGGATACTATCAAGTCACCTAAATTGATTTTCTCTTATCTTAATCTTTAATTAGTGTAACTCTTACTTTATTCCTAATAAAATTGTTTTTAGGTTATTCCTTAATGGTATTACTGCTTATCTATTTAGGCATACATATCTTAGCAGCATTAACTTTTTGCATGTAATCATGTTTTATAACCTACTATTTTGAGTCAAAAAGTATAGTTGCATGAATAGTAGTAGTTTTATAAAATTTTATTTTTAATTTTAAGGATATCTTTCTATCATATGACACTCTAGAAACATTTCTCTACCTTATACATCATACTTTAATCTTATGAATGACATCTGTTATAATTTCATCATTGCTACTTATTATACATTTTATTTAAAATCCTACTTTTATGAACATGATGGTTATCTAAGTATCTTCATTATTATTATTATTTTCATTGAATCTACATTCCATGGACTCAATTTTCAACCAACCCAATTAAATCCTTTGAACTCTAAAGTATTTCTTCATTATTCTAATTAAGAACTAGTTCTTAACTTTTGTCAACTAAAAGAACATCATCAACAAATCAAGGTATTTCTCTTTAAATTTTCTTAGTTATTTTATCAATAACCAAGACAAACAAGTATGGACTTGACTCTTGGTGTAAACCTATGTTTATTGAAAATTCCTTAGTTTCTTCTCGTATAGTGTGAGCATTACTAACTATTCTTAAATACATGTCATTAATGATATCAATATATCCTATGGGTACTTCTTTTCTTTCATATTTTAATGTTATCTTAGGATTATTTATGTATTTGAATGCTATTTAGGTAATAATAGAGTTAAGAGCAATGCATTATCAATATTATTAAATATGTACAGATATATATAATACTTACCAAAAAACTTAAAAAATTAATATTTATATGGGCACATACACACCTTGGCTTACCATCTGGGTGTCTTAAAAATTATGGTTTTACTTCTGTTATTGGCATATTTATCTAGGCTCCAAGTTATCTAGTTGAGGTACTTGGTGCTTAGTCACCCATTTAAATAACCATTTTTTAATTTCTTGTGCATATAGGATATATGTTTATGAATATTTAACAGTAATTATGTATACTTTTGGCTTAATTATTTCTTCAATAACATTGAAATATGCAAATAATCTAAACCTTATATGTATATTTCAGTACCATTCCATCTAAAATAATATATTTAAGTTTTTTTGGGAGGAAAAAGGCTTTAAAGCTGGTACATTTCTGCCTACTTATCTATCATTTGTTTGACTCATACCTTATTTTCTTTTTGGAATTATTTGTCGAACACTAGTCACCACATGCATGTATGTTCTTGTACTCATTTTTCTACAATGATTATGATTTGCATTCATCGTGATTTGAATTATGATGGAATGTGAATATCATTACTGCTCATTAATTGAGCCATTGCTAAACATGCATTTTATATATTTGGTTTCAGTTTCACTTAGTCCAAATTCCTTAGATTTCAAAGTACCTCTATATAAATTGAGATAATTTTCTACTCTAATTTTGTCACAATTGAATTATTTTTCTGCCTTTGGTTTGTCTTTATGACCATCTTTACTGAAAAATAATTATTCTTTCCCCTTCTGGAAGTTTGCAGTTTGAATGCTTTGTAAATAATAGAGTAACTTTTTTGGCATTTTTTTAGATTCCACTCCCATGTTGAGAAATGGCAAGACAGGTGATTGGATTGGATCATTTGAAGGGCACAAAGGTGCAGTTTGGAGTTGCTGCCTTGATAATGATGCCTTACGGGCTGCTTCAGGATCAGCTGATTTTACAGCGTACATCTCTGCCATGAACCTCACTGTCTTTTATATATTATATAGCATAAAATTTTAAGAAACCATGTTTACCTGTCTGAAACATATGCAGCCTCATCTGATTGTCTTTTGCATTAGTGAATGTGCATTAAATGCAATCATGGGCTACTGTATATATTATTGTAATAAACATGATGTTCCTTTTTTGCAATGTAGAATCTCTCTTAGTCATTTATTTATTATAAATTTAAAAAAATCTATACCATTTGCAGAAAAATTTGGGATGCACTGAATGGGGATGAATTGCATTCATTTGATCATAAGCATATTGTTAGAGCATGCGCTTTCTCAAAGGTATCTTATTTTGTGTGCTTATATTTTCAAAAAAATTCATTCTCAAGGAATTTTGAATTTTTGTCTGGTTGAAAGAACCAATAAAAACAGGCTCTCTATTTTTTTCTATAATCTACGTTATGCAATATCTCATTATGCATATTTATGATGCAAATTTTTAGGAAAAGCAAATGCATCAATCGGTTGATTAACAGATCTACAATTTAGGGCAATGTGACAATAAGCCGAATATTTTTAAGTTGAAAATAATACATAAGGATCACAAAGATTTGTGTTTCATAAATGGCTGTATATGCCATCCTTGGTGTACAAATTGTATCCTCTTATAGCCTCTCTACAAGTTCAAGGTTGTCTTATTCTTGTTCATTAGTAATTTGAATATCAAATTATCAGCTGTTCTCATAAATAAACCTATGCCATGTGCTGTTGATTAGCCTTCCTGAATTTGGCATGGACTCATCTAAATGCACTAGCACAACCATTTATTTAATCCAAGATGCATACGTGGGAAGGGCATGATGATAGTATGTAAATTAGCATATACCTTATATCACATAGATATATATCCCATTGTAAAAATATAATGTAATTTAAGAATTTAAAAAATATATAAGGAATGGTAATGAGCGAGCAGCTGTTTACATGTCAAAGCAGCCTCAGTCAAATATTCAATAGAACGTTGCATGTGTCACAGATTGTCAGTGAAGTAATGCTGGTAATGTATATACTCAATTCTGGAGTATCTATTGAATATTTGCAGCCTAGTACTACAAAGCAGAGATGTAGACCAGTTGAGTACCAATTCCTGGGTATTTGCAGCTTTTTTAGGCTACAAGTTACTTGTTTCTCCAACTCAAAAAGGATGTTTAAGGGCTAAAATCTTTATGAGGATATTGGTGACTTATAATTTGTATACAAAATAATTTGCTCAAAATTTCTCAATGTTTTTATGTACGAATATGCTACTGTTACTTATAGCCATTTTTTACCAAACACATGGAAATTGGATTCATCGTGCAACATTGAACTTGCTGAATTTCAGTATAAATGGATGGTCTAGTTCTTTAAAATTAATTTGAAAAAGAAGTGAAATGAAATGCTTATTTACTTTGATAAGGCTATTATTCATTCGGCATGGTAGCGTGGTAATGAGCCCAGATTCTTTTATTCGTAGGTGTAGGTGTAGGTGTGATACATTAACATTTTTTAGCAATATCAACAGCAAATAGACAAAATAAGTAACCAACTAAGTCAATAACAAACTAACAACAGTATGCTTAAATCTTTACAATATCAACAATCATAAGCAAATAACAATAGTTTTTTTTTAAATGGTATGCTTTTTAGACCTGGACGTCTATCATCATCATGAAGTAGAAGATGAACTGTGTTATTTATTGTTGGCTAAATCAACATAAATCAAAGTTAATCATAGAACAATAATTATAACTATCTTAATGGTAAAAATTTTAAAAAATGAAAACTAAACTATATGTAGACATGCACCAAACATTTGCCAAGAAAACCAAGCCTGATGGTGGAACAAAGGTGACAAAGGAGGGACAAAGCTCTCAAGTCTGTGATCAAAGAATTGTTCCTAGAGGAATAGTTGGACACTTGCAACTAAATTAGAATCTAGAAGTGTTTGACATTAGTCTGTTATGCCTCCGTACTGACATTAGTCTGTTATGACTTGTTAAACCTGTCCCAACACTTAATGATGACTAATCTTACCACAACACTAGTAAAAGGAGGTCAACCAACTCCATCACTGTGGCCACCTCAGTCTCAGCCACTACCATGAGGCAAGGGCAACCATTGCTGAATGGTATAAAATTAGAGCCAGTGTAGCAGTGAAAATTCTTAAAACCCTAGAAAAGTTAGTTTGTAAAAACAACCTTAACACAGATTCTATTGTCGGATCTAAGAGGTCAATAATAGAGACAAGTTTACAATTGTAGCTAAACTCTTTTTTATACAATTACATGTTGGATATATCGTTGATCAACTAGTAAATTTCAAGTTTGTCTTGAAATCCTTAGAGGGTAGTGAAATGGTCTTCAACAAAATGTTCTTGATAGAGTGAAGATTTGCTTGTAGATTTCATAAACTTTGGTTACTCTTTGTCAGTTAAAGTATCGTCATACTATGGGCAACATTGGATTCTCTACTATTTACTAACCATGAAACAATTACACAACCATCTGCATACCAACCAACGTAGGAGGTATGTTAGAATTGAGAAGAGGATTTGTAAGACATCACATCCTTCAATGTACGGGAATCAATGTCTTGAAGCTCTATGATTACAATAGATTCTTGCCATTCAACTTCTTGAATGTACCACTATGATTCTTCATTGACTCATGGCATGCTGTTGATCAACACTTGAGATGCACAAAAACACGTGAACACAGTCTGATCTACACAGGTAACTAGAAACACAACAGTATAAAAACAGCAACATTGCACAAATAATCACCTGGACACACAAGATGATGGAAAAGGGACACGTGGAGAAAAAACTCTGGTAGTTTAGATCGTGGGAGCAATCAGTCGGATCATGCCAGGAGAAGCAACTTCCTATGCAGTTGATCACACTGGGAGAAGGGGTGGCAATGCCACCTGGCTAACCTGGAGTGGTCAGCTGCAGCTGTTTGAGAGAGGGGGTGCTGGATGGTAAGGAGGGACTGGAGAGGGTGGATGGTGGCAGAATTGTGCTATTTCGGCAGTGGGAATTTGGTTACTGGCTAATAGCAGTTGTGCTGGGCTGGTGGCTGCAACTTTTGTACTCATTTTTATCTTGTTCTGTTAGGATTGAGCTTGGAACTCTGGTGCCACGTGGAACAGAGAAAATCAAAATTCATAAGTAATGCAATATGCTGATGGTGTGTGTGTAGGTGCTTATTAGTTGTGGATAATTACGGTCATCCCTTCCTGTACCGAGGGGGTGAGGGGGTTTTGATTGTGGCTGAGTGTAATTGAACAATTCTGCACACACACATACTCGTAAATGCATGCATATATATAGAGTTAAAAGATAGCATTACATCAATGGATGTCTAATAACCTATATACCCAATGACTATAATATAGCTCTAATATAACTAACAATTACTTTGATAATAACGATAACAGAGTTGTGGTATATATTAGACTTCTGGCTTTCTTTACATTTTCCATCCCCTATTTAAGTTTCAACAACCTGCAGGATACACAAAAGCTGTTAACAGGAGGATTTGAAAAAATTCTACGTATATTTGATTTAAACCGTGCAGAGGCACCTCCAACTGAAGCGGAAAAGTCACCTGCTTCTATAAGAACCGTTGCATGGCTTCATAATGACCAAACAATACTGAGTTCTCTTGCTGATATAGGGAGTGTAAGGTATGTGATCTATTCCAATCATGGGTTCATTTATTGCTTTTAATTTTTAAAATCATCCCATTTGATTTGTGCCTGATCAGTGTTTGTGTGTGTCAATAGCTAATAGATCCCTATTAATGCTTAACATGTTTTTCTTGGTAGTGAACCCACAATGGAGGACCGTCATTTCTAGCATGAATCAATAACGAAGTGTATATTACGAATAAATTTTGGATTGAAATCTAAACAATATTACCATTATAAAAAAACTCCACCAAGGCACTTCAACCTTGTACTATCTTCATTTAATGCATGACACGTGTAGATTTATTGTTAACAACGATAATTAATTTAACTAAAACTAGGACTCCATGAAACATATTACCATATTGATTTTATTTCGTGGTGAAGACATGTATTACAAGAAATGAGAAGAAATAATGTTTGCATTCCAAGTTTCGTAACTCTCTTTTTTTAAAATATTTTTTTAGCAAGGTAAAAAGAAACGTGAGTTCAGACTAGAACATAAATGTAATGTCTTTTTAGTTTCCATTGGCAACAATTCCGTTTACTGAACATCATGGTGACATTAGGCGTTCACCCTCAAAGGGTGTTTTGTATTTGACTCTTGAATTGGCTTAAATTTGTTTCTGACAGTTGTTTTATAGATTATGTGATGTAAGAAGCGGGAAGATTGTTCAAAGTTTGGAGACTAATTCACCGGTGACCAGTGCTGAAGTGAGTCAAGATGGTCGGTACATCACTACTGCCGATGGGTCAACTGTTAAGTTTTGGGATGCGAACAAGTAATTTATAATTAATTATATTTTACTATCCTCGAATTCCTCTGTTGTAACTTCTTCCTAATGCTGGATCTACATGTTTCCTTTTTTCAGTTTTGGCTTGGTGAAGAGCTATGACATGCCATGTGCCATGGAGTCAGCTTCTCTTGAGCCAAAGAGTGGTAACAAATTCATAGCTGGTGGAGAAGACATGTGGGTTCGCCTCTTTGATCATCACACTGGTGAACAGATCTGTAAGTTATGTTTGTGATTTGCACATCTTTTGAGCCTGCATTGATTTGAGTGTTACCATCACCGTGAGATTTTAGGTTTGGTTGTAGAATTTCAAAAAATGTTGATAGTGACAGATACTAATTGACATCCAACTTGTATGCAGCGTGCAACAAAGGTCATCATGGTCCTGTGCATTGTGTACGATTTTCTCCTGATGGAGAATCCTATGCATCTGGATCAGAGGACGGAACTATCAGGATATGGGTCTTGGATACGGCAGATGAGGAGGCAACCGCAAATGGGCGATCCGAGGATGCGTAGGTTGGATCTCTCGTGAGGGCAAAGAGAAAAAATGAGAACCCGCACCATCAACAACATCCAAACGTTTCCCCTTGGAGCTGAAAAAGGAGAGAAAATCTAAACAGAATGCTTGAGGCCGCCGTCCGCAAAATATCTTCGTACACTAGCAGGAACGATTGTAAGCGTATTAATTTATTATTTGGAAATAATCTTCCAAACTACTACAATGGTATCTTTATATGCTTAGGTGATTTTTTATTATTGGTTTTTACCATACGCGAGTTTTGTGACAGAGGAAGAATTTGTAAGTACATTTTACGTACTCGTTTCGGTTCTGGGACGTTGATATTCTGGAACCTGGAAACTTTAGGTTCTTTCTTGACTAGCTTTACCTCACCATTCCATCCAAGCTCAATAGTCTAAGAAAACATTCCACTCTATATTGGATTCTCTGCATTTCTATTAGAACGACTTCTCATAATCGAAGTCCCAATGGAAGAACAACATCGCTGCTTTAGGCTGTCATATGGACTTTATTTAAACTATATCATAAGAAAATTTAAATGGACCACCTACAAACACGAACTTTTACAGGTAAAAGGCATCATTTGATCTCTGGAAACAACTACTCAATGCTCGTGTCCGAGCGGTTGTTTTCTTGTCTAAAAGTGTTCCGATGGGCGAAGATCCAAGTATCAAATTTTCAATACCGTTCGTACCCACAAAGGTGTGCTGATGGGAGTAAGCATCATTTTTAAAATTTGATCAAAAGAAGGTATGAGTTTAAAGATGGTATAAGCACAAATAAATTTGATTTTAACCTCTCTTTAATTTGAAAGAAGAATTTTATCATAAAACCTAATTTATGCATTATGCTGGGAGCTGTTTCTTATCTTGTCTTTTGTACTTTCTTTATAAGATTGGTTGCATCGCATAAATATTATCGACGAAAGGCTTTTGAGACCTTTACTCCATCAAGCTGATAAGAAAATCAGAAGTCCGGAATAGTGGAATACCCAGCTCCCAAATGTGCTATAGAAAAGGTTTTAACCTGATTAGCAGCCACTGCTGCTTGTCTAGGCAGATAACAAAAGGCATCGAAGTAAAAAGCAACCACGTTGAGCTCTCAACTAATTATTACCAGTGGGAAGACTACATGCAATCTAAGGAACTCAAAGAACAATCTAAGAGATCCATTCATATGGTGGAGATCCTTGGAACTTTTACCGGAAATTGGTCGATTTCATCCATCCAGGGATTTTTTTCCTTTGCAGGATCAATAGTTCTGAGAGCCTTCCAAACTGCACTGTTACATTTAAACCCTGATCCAAATGCTATCTGCCATGCCCTGTCCCCCTTCTTGATCCTTCCTTTTCCTTCCGTGTAAGCCAGCTCGTACCAGAGAGAGCTACTTGAGGTGTTTCCAAATCTGTAGAGTGCCATCCTTGAAGGTTCCATGTGCCACTCGGATAGATGCAAGTTCTTCTCCAACTCATCCAAAACACCTCTCCCTCCAGCATGAATGCAGAAGTGCTCGAAAGCCAACTTGAAATCAGGAATATAAGGTTTGATCTTCCTCTTGAAAAGCTTTTTGCTAACTAAAGTGGCAAAGAAGAGCAATTGTTCAGAGAGGGGCAACACAAGAGGGCCCAGAGTTGTGATATTGGTCTTCAAGGTATCTCCTGCAATTCCCATGAGGTCCTTGGATAAAGAAACACCGATCCTCCCATCAGCATCTTCCTCCTGAGTAATACAGCCGAAGCACTTCTCATCTGCACCTTTGTGGGTACGAACAGTATGGATTAATTGATACTTGGATCTTCGTCTATCAGACCACTTGTTAGACAACAAAACAGCTGCTCCTCCCATTCGGAACAGGCAATTGCAAACAAGCATTGAGCGGTTGTTTCCAAAGTACCAATTCAGAGTGATGTTCTCCATGCTGACGACCAAAGCATAAGAATTCGGGTGCACTTGAAGAAGATCTTTGGCGAGAGCAATAGAAATGAGACCAGCACTGCAGCCCATTCCTCCCAAGTTATAGCTCAAAATATTTCCCCTCAGCTTGTAGTGATTGACAAGCATAGCTGATAAAGATGGAGTGGGATTGAATAAACTGCAATTCACAATAAGAATTCCAATATCTTTGGGATTCATGTTGGTTTTAGCAAGGAGTTCATCAACAGCTCCAAACATTACGGCCTCAGCCTCCTTTCTAGCCTCTGCCATGCAGGGATTGGGAGGAATTCTAAGAACTGCATCAGGTAGGTAGGTGTCTTCCCCAAGCCCTGATCTTTCAAGAATCTTGCGCTGGAATTCCAAATTCTCTTCGATGAATGAACCTGCCAAGCGAGAACGCTCCATAAAAGACTGCCTTGTGCATGCCCTTGACTTCTCTGGTTTATAACATGAGAAATTAACGAGGTAAACGGGCCGTGGCCTTGTAAGGAAGTATACAGTTGTGAGGAAGACTAGTAGCGTGGAGCAGATGACCACAGATATGAGGTTGTATCTGAGATGGTCCCAGAGATCATGGAGGTCTTGAAGAGAGAATGTGGACAGGTGGGCAGCAACAATCACAAACACTGGCATAAGGAAGAAGTACATTCCATGGGTGATTAGGTAGTGATAGCCGAGCTTCACGTACTTGAGCTTCACTGATTGCTTGAAGTCTGGAAGCCTGTTGGAAGACTTTTGCAGCAATGGGACATTGGCCTTAGGATTAGCCATGAAACCAGCTTCGTGATCTTGTCGTTGAAGACTTTCCTGCAGAAGAAGAGAAATGGATGGTGACCAAAAAGTTAGAGAAGTATATGGCAATAGGCTTCTCTGAATATATCAATAATCCTCCTCTTCCTCCTTCCAATATTCTTTCTACTTGGTCGTGGTGGTAATGATGTGCTAAAATGAGGGTAGTATTGCATATACTAGCAAATTACTGTGATCGAATTCATTATTTGAACAAATGCAACGTTGAAAAATAAGATTAAGAAAACAAACACCACAATGGTGGGGAAATTATTGGGGAAAAGAAAGAAAAACCAACAAAAATGACACTCTTGCACTGATCCATTATACACATTTTTCCCCTCTTCATCATTCATGACCCAAATCTAGAACTGGAAAAAGAAAACCATATCGAAAAATCCAGAAATCGATCACAACAACATTCACCGTTCACCAAAACACATTAAAAAAACCCCTGCCGCTTCACATCTAAAAGGAAAAACACCCAACAGAAAAAAAAAAAAAAAAAAAAAAAAAAAAAAAAAGGCGAGCCAAATCATTGCACAACGTTTGAGGTTAACTTTAACAATACACACCCAAAGGAGAAAAAAAAAAACGAACACCAACAACATTGAATTTGATGCCGAAACAAACTAAATCCCAAAAAGAACCCACCTCCGGTCACGAACTCCGTCACAGATCCGCCGTGGATTATGCTTCCGTCCAGAGTGAATGGGAGCCGGAGAAAGAGAGGGAGAGTGAGAGGGAAGGTGAGGGGAAAGGCAGCCGTAGTTCTAATGTGACGCAGTCCAATGCCGATTGATTCCCTTTCGTCTTCTTCCTCTTCCTCGCCTTTCCCCTCTTTTTTTTTTCTTCCGCCGCTCCGTATGGTGGAGAAAAAGGCGGGAACGCCGTTACGTGTGCAGACCGTTGGTATTTACCGCATCTTTAGTATTCATTTTATATTTAAATTAACATAAAATTTACATCTGAAATAATTTTTTTTTTAAATAACGACACATGCAAGCAATTTCAATCAACAGTTGTAATTTATGGACATTCAATTATATTATTTTTAGCTGTAAATGTAACGGTATTTTCGAACTGTTTTTATGATAATGATTTTTATGTTTTAATAATTTTCTATTGTGTAATTTTTTTATAATGAAAAAATAAAACCGAAAGTATTTATAGCATTTTCAGCACTTATGTTTCAGATATATCGATTTAAATATAATAGACACAAAGATTATACTTACAATAAACGTTTGTAAAATGTAAACTTTCAATCAATAATTGCAACTTAAGAATATTCCCTGGCGTGCAATATTTTTACAAATCGAACTATTTTATAACAATCATGTCGTTGCTTTGATACAAAAAAAGAGTATAGAATACTAACAATTGGGTTCTGAAGTCCAACTTTCCTTGATTCCTTTCTCTGGGCGTCACGTGGTACCCACGTGATGGAGATCGCGCGATACGTAGAAGACATGCATTGTGGATTGGGCCTCGTGACGTTTGTGTGGGCTTTCGGCATCCTCGTCCACCGATTTCGTTAACCATTTCGAAAGTTCAAATTTTCGTATTTTCAAAAAAGGAAAAAAGATTTATGCAAAATCGAAATTTTACGTACACTTGAAGCTCACCACTGAATCCCACAAGACCGAGTGGACGTCGAACCAGTGCGGGTGATTGGCGAGGGCGCAGCAGATGCCGGCGATGCTGCCGCCTACCACCGCGGCGGGCAGTGGCGGTGGGTTCCTCTCCACAATCTCCATTGGAGGCTTACCCGCTTCCTCCAGAGCTCCTCCAATGTGAATAAAGAGGGATCAGGTATATGGTCACACGTGGACCGCACGTGTGATGTCTTCTTCTTTTTCATATTGAAATAAAAAAATAAAATAAAATCACAGTTATAAATTTTATTATTCGAATTCGTTAATTATACAGTAAATTTTTTTTACCATCATCTAAGTATACGGATACGTTCATATGTATGTTAGTTTTCTATTAACTTTACTTAAAAAATAGGTGATTTTAAAAAAATATATATTTTGACAAGTTGGAAGAAAATATTTTCATGTGTAGATCTGTTAACTATTGTTTTGATAATAGTTAATGTTACATTTACTAAAACTCGAATATTTATATTAAACACCGTTGAATATTTTTTATTTTTAAAATTAGGTAATTAAACTAACAAATTCATTCCCATTCATCTTGGATTGGAGATAACAGGCGAAGGAGTAGAAGTAAAGAGTGTGAGATAAAGGAAAAGATAAGCTGGAAAACGAGGAAAAACATATAAAAGCAAGATTTTTCATGTGCGTTCGTCACACCACTCGTACAAACAAGGGTAGCCTTCCCTCGTTACAATCAAAAGTGAATGAGGGCAAACACAACTCTGGGAAATTATTCTGCAAAACGAAACATTATTTATACATCAATTCTTAACTCAATGAGCAACAAACTACAGTATTTATTTTATGATATTAGTTTTTATATTAATTAAAATTCAAATAACGTTAAAACCACATCGAAGTTCAAACACCATGATCAGCGTCTGCCTCTGCATCGGCATCGGCATCGTCGGGCTTTGGTCTGAAAAATCCACGCCTGCCAAAATCCAAATTTCTCAGCTTCAGAAGCAGGAAGAGCACGATCCCGCACCCAAAACCCAACGCCGCGCTCGATCCGGTGAGCGAAACGGCGGCGCAGACCAACATCACGAACGACTCCTCCTTGCTCCCCATGTCCCTTGACGCCATCGCCAGCTCGATGCCGGAGAACAGAAGCAGGGCGCCCAAGATACCGATCGGGAACTGACCCAGAATCCGGATGAAGGAATTCCCGAACGCCAACCCCAGGACAAGCTTCCCCACCCCGAGAAACAGCACTGACGCCCCACTCCTCCCGCCGAACTTGTACTGCCCGGCGAGACCACCGGCGCCGTGGCAAACAGGCATCGCCCCGAACCAACATCCCAACAGATTCATCAGCCCAACGCTGACGGACACGGCCGTCGCCGATACGTCCCTGTCCGGGAACAAGTCGGACGAAAGCTTGCAGACGGCAATCACGGAGTTGAGGATTGATAGTGGGATCTGAGGTATCGCCGCCCGCACGAAACCAATCTTCCAATCCTCCCACGAGATCTTCACGATCTCGATCTTCGACGGCCCAAAGGTGAGATCCTTCAGGATCGACGGGTCTCTGCAAAGGCAGAGGACCAAGCCCAACACAAGTACCAATAGTGCCGCCGGTAATCTCTTCCCCGACTCACGAAGAGTCAAAAACGAATTCGATCCTCGACGTTGTTCGTGGTCATCGTCGTCGCCGGAACCTGTGAGGAGTACCAAGAAGAGTATCGCGGAAAGCGCGACGACGAGCCCATCGAACCCAATCCACGGCCTGGAGTCACCGGACACTCCAGTGGCGAAGTCCTGTTCGTATCTAACGTACTTGATGGCGGTGAAGGCGAAGGAGAGACCCTGCGAGAGTTGCACGCCACGGACGACAGGTAGAGGGATGATACGGTAGAACAACGACATGAGCCCTGTAGCTCCCAGGAGGAAGAGTACGGACGCAGTGGAGATGCCGGCGGCCATGATCTGGGGGACGGTGAGGTGGGTGGAGGACTCAGCGATGGCTACAGCGGCGATGGATTTCATGGGCTGAACGGGCATCGGGACGCCGAAGAGGAACCCGGTGGCGATGTTGTAGGCGGCGGTGAAGATGAGGGTGGTACTGAGGTCAAGGTGGTTGACAAGGGTAAGGGCAAGGACGATGGGGATGTAGGTGCCCAGGTCGCCGACGGAGCCACCGAGCTCCGACCATATGGTAGTCTTCAGGCGGAAGCTGGAGGCGTAGTAGGGGCACCGGCGGCGGACGCCGGGGAGGAGGGGGGAGGCGGTGGTGGAGGGATCAGGCTCCATGGTCGTAACTGCTGCAGTAGAGTGGGCCGTGGTCGCTTCGCCGGATTTCCTTTTAGGTTGCAAGGAGCAGAAAACAAGCGGAGGGCGAGATTTTTCCAGCAGCTCGCAGAAAAATAATACGAATAGAAAAATATGAAATCGAAGAAAAATCTGCATTCAGAAGACATTTCTTGCTTTTATTTCTCGGAAAACATCATCAATGATTGAAAGTATATTAATATTATATTAACTCAATCGAATCGTATAAAATTCCACGTGTACTTTGTCTTCGATAGTTTTGTTAAGATCAAGTGTCGTAACTTTGTCAAAACTTTAAAATAATGGTAAAATTTCTTCTAACTTCTTTTAAACAGTGAGTGAGTAAGTACGAGTTCTAACATGACCTCTGACATCTTATTTCTAACTTTAATGGTCGTGCCTTCGGTAACTATAAAGTGCAGTACACTTCTTCTAATGGAGTGGTTTAGTTTGGATGCACAACAATCTTCTTTAATATACCTACACATAAACATGCTGCTTGTTGAGACTCAAACCTGCAACCTTTAATTTTGATATCACTTGTTAAATTCGAGATTACCTAAAATTGAACGGTGAATTAAGTTTTACTATTTCAATTTGAATTAGTTATTGTTTGTGAAGGTTTAAAAAATTATTTGTAAAAATTATCGATAAACATAAAATAGTTTAAAAAAAAGAGATTCTCAAATTGAGTACATCCATTTAAGTATTTACTATGCAACCTTAATTTTTGATTGACTTTATAATTTTTGAGATACGCATTCACTTTACGATCTCCAATTCCTCATCTACAACTACAAAATTATAACTTGATCATCATTTTTCCATTATATTTGAAAATTTTATTTTATCTGAATTTTGATTTTTAAATTACATGTCTACTCCACTGTGACCTTTGACTTTGGTCAACAATAAACTCTCATGATTTTCTTGTTATATAGTTCATACGATAAAACATTAAACGAATTATTACAAAACTAATTTTTATAAATTTTGTTAAATAAATGTGGAAAAATAATCATAAAATTATAAAATAAAATTCTATGAGAAATTTAACCTTTATATTTGTATAGTTTGTTCAAATATAATAAATTTATTTCATTAGCGTTTAGACTTGTTGTTATTTAATCTAACATTTATGTGCACAAAAGTTAATCATAATAAACTAACTTTGTCGAATTTACATAAAGTATACGAGCACATATTTATATATGTAAAAGTTGAATATAATAAACTAACTTCGTTAAGTTTATATAAACAACATGAATACACATAAGTGTATAAAGATAAATATAATAAATTAATTTCACTGAATTTACATAAATGCCACGAGTACCTCGTAAAGTTTAAAATCTAAATACAATTAACTAATTTCATTAAATTTATGTAAATACTGCGGATTCTTTATAAAAATTATTTAAACACAATAAATTAATTTCATTACGTTTAAGTAAACATCACGAACCTTTTGTTAAATTTACTTAAACCTCAAGAGACTTATTTTGTTAGATTTATATTTATTAATATTTTCACGCAGTTATAAAAAAAACTCACTAACGTTAATTTCAAGTCGAAGACTAAGATAATAAATTTATGGACATCGAGTCGATGTTGAATGCCCCGTCGTAGAAATACGAATTTGATAATATCTTAAATGCCATCCATACAAGTAGAGATAAGAAAGTCAAATGAGGGGCTATTTTTTTTCTTCACATCGATTTCAGATAAATAATATTTTAACCTGGTACTTGAAAATTAAAGATTAAAATAAGGTATTTTGTTCCAATGCCCCTGTTAAACTAACATTTTTACCTCAATACCATCTTTATCTTCTATACTCCGCCGACATCCCTTGTAATCCAAAAAATTTCTTAGGTGCCCTTAGGTTGAAACAAAAAACAACGGTGTTATACCTTGCCGATAAATCTTATCAGAATGATATTATTACCCTTGTTTTATTAATTATTCTTTTGCATGAGGACCAGAGTTCAATTATCATGCATAACTAAAATCCAAAAATAGTGTGCCTGTAGAAATGTCACTGGCGGTGCTTTCTTTATGCGGTGACCTGTTTCTTTCAAGTCAGAAAAAATATATTAATATAAACTTGGCAAACCTGACGGGAATATTACTATTGAATCAGATGTTGACATAAAAAATATTATCATCTAACCAAAAATTATTTTTTTAAAAAGGTAATATTTGCCACGATTCGAACCGGAGATGTGTAAAATACGTAATATTTCTTTACGAAAAAAGAAAACCCAATATTTAAATCCAAATAAAAACGTCACAGATAAAAAAAATCATACTAATCGTCTCCACTGCATCAAAACAAATAAGAACGGGAATACCATTGCCTAGAAGTTTATCTATATAATTATTAAATATCTCTGTGATCAGGGTATCAAAGATCAGTCAGAGAAAAAAAATATTAAACCGTGCCAATAATTAAGGTATCGAAGATGATGAAAGATATTAAAGTAAAATAAATATTTTTTAATAACATACAAGTAAATATAAATCTTAAATAAGATATGGTTAATCACTAATTTTTTTTTCATGACATGAAAATTAAAAAAAAGGAAATATCATCACTTCTGCAGTTCTGCTTCAAGAGGTCAACCGGCGTTAGTCAGCCGCGACGGCTCATCGGCGTTCACCGGCTTCCCGTCGACCTCCTCCAACAACCGGACCACGTCCGCAATCGCCGGCCTTTGCTCCGGTACCACTGCCACACACGCCAGGGCAACTTGCAACACCTGCAACATCTCTTCCTCGGCCTTAACGCCCCCGCATCTCACCAGCTCCGCTTCGAATACCTCGCCCGTCCATTCCTCGCTCACCACCAACCGCACCCATCGAGGCAAATCAAACGCCTCCTCCTCGACCATCACCACCTGGTTCGCCGGCTTGCCCGTTAAAAGCTCCAGCAAGACAACTCCGAGACTGTACACGTCCGACTCTAACGTTGCCCTCCCCGTTCCCACAACATCCGCCGCCCTGCATCCGAGTCCTGTCACCTCCCCCTTCCCGAACATATCCCACAGTCCAGAATCCGACAGCGCCGCGGCCTCCGGCTTGTTTCCCAAGAGTACATTGGAAGCCTTCACGTCGCCGTGCACCAGCTTGGCAGAATGTAGGTGGAAGATCCCTCTTGCCACCGCAAGAGCAACACGAAGCCGTCCATTCCAATCGAGGGCCGCGCGGTTTGAACTGTGGGAACCGTGCAGCGTAGAGGAGAGGCTCCCGGCGTCGAAGTGGTCATATACCAGCAGCTTTTCGTCCTTGGAGCAGTAGTAAGCGCGAAGTGGCACGATGTTGCCGTGCCTTATTCTACCGAGAACTTCCATGTGTTGCTCGAAGTCTTTCTCGGTGGCGATGACGTCCTTGAGTCGCTTGACCACGACGGTGTTGCCGTCCTCCAGCAACGCCTTGTAAGAGGTCCCGAAGTTTCCTTTCCCCAGCACTTCTGCCGACGCTCGGAGGAGATCCTCCAGATCGAAGCTGCAAGGGCTGTTCTCGAAAAACACTAATTTGCTACTCCCTTCTACGTCTCCCAGTCCCCTGCTGGTTTCGTCCTTCGGTGACATCGCCGTCTCTGATGCTATCGTAGTCGTCTTTGTTGTACTATTGCTTCTCCATCGTCGTCTCGGTGCAACATAGATAAGTAAGATGAGAATTAGGAGAACCAGAAGTCCACCACCGACGGCAATGCCAATGATAATCGCTGTTGAGAATCTGCGATTTCGGCCTGTAGGTGCCGGTGGACGTGCTGGAGGAGAGGGGCATCGAGGGAGAGGTAGACCACAGAGGTCCGTGTTTCCGGCGAACGAGGATATGGGAAACCCACTTAGCGACTTGGGTACCGATCCACTGAGACGATTGTAGGACACGTTGAAACCGACGAGGGAGGAGATGTTGATATCGGAGATTTCTCCAGTAAGGCTGTTGTTCATCAGGAACATCCCCGTGAGCGCCTTGAGGTTATTGACGCCTACCGGGATCTCACCGACAAGGTCGTTATCCGAGAGGTCGAGATGTACCAATCTTGTCAGCCTGGAGATTCCCGGCGGTATGCGTCCCTGGAAGCGGTTGTGGTGGAGGTACAGGGCGCGAAGCCGAGCAAGGTTGCCCAGGTCGTGGGGGATCTCCCCGGACAACAGGTTGTAGCGGAGGGAGATGACTCTGATATTGGAGAGGAGAGTGACGGTGCCATTAGGAATGGTACCAACGAGCCCCATGCCGGTTAGTCGGAGAGCTACGACCGCGGTGTGGGCGGAATTGCAGGTGACTCCCCGCCACTGGCAGGTGGGGGTGGTGGCATTCCACTGGAGCCGGTGGGAGTGGATGACTGTGGAATAGAAGGAAAGCAGTGCCATCCTGTCCCGTGTCGGTTGGGAGACCACCACGACGACCACGCCCGGCACCGGTGGAAGTAGGAGGAGGACGAGGAGCAGAATCAACACCATCTGCCGGCGGTGGACTGGAGTGTCATCGTGTGGACGGGCGTAGATATCTCTCTCGTACCTCAGGGGAGTACGCGGTCTTGCGCTCTCTCGTCATCACACATCCACTTTAAATTAATCAATAATAAATATTTCATCTAGATTAAATAAATATTTTTTTTTAGACATCAATATTTATTTTCCACCTTAGCCCCCGTCGGAAAAAAAAAAAAAACCGTGCCGATCAATCCCAATCATGACTGTCGAAAGCTGTCAAATTTATGATTTCAACAAAGGTAAAAAGAATCTCTGCCAGCAGTTAAATCTACGTAATAAATGAAAACAAACGCGTTGGTTTGGGCATTTCAGTAAATTCCACTCTCTATTCGTATGGTTTTTTATTTATTCTGACTGGGTTTTTTTTCCGAGGGTAAAGTGTAACCTTTATTAAATGCATCAACTTAAATTTTGGTTGATGTTATAAACATTGTTGCCTTTAGTAAATTAATTTTTTTTTTTATAAGTATCGTTGTTCCTTGAATATTGATCGGATGTTGTAATTTTTTCGGCATCATGATTTTTTTTTAAATTTTTACTTGTGTATCTCTGGAAGAGTTAAAAATAATTTACATACCTTATATATTATTAAAACATTAAAATTATAGTCATGAGAAGTGCGTTACAACTAGGATGTTTATGTTTTCAAAGATATTTGTCTTTTGTATGATCAAGACAGGAGTTAAAAAGGATATTACTTTCTATGGATCGAGTTGCAGGTACCCTTTAGTATCATTCAACCATTTATATAAATTTAACTTCTCTATCTTTTAAATATTGTTTCATATTTTATTTTATTTTATTTTTACATTTATATTGGTTCGTTATGATGATTTTTTTCAAAATCGTTGAAATTTAAATTTTGAAACAAGCGAATAAATTTTAAATCTGTAAAAAAAAAACGAAAATGACAGCGAAGGACGTGTTGGAAATTGGCGAAAAAATAACCGACAAGGCTCGAGCAATTCTCTTGGCCATTTTTGTTGATAACAGCATTAATAAAAATTATAAATGTCATTATTCTTGGTAGATTAAATTATTTCTAGTAATTAATTTCTACGTATTTTTGCGGTGGCCTCGGCAAGAGTCCAACAAAAGAAGTTTCTCGTCTCCCGCCCGAACAACACCCCATGAAATGTTGATTTAATTAATTCGATTGATAACCGTAGGTTGACTGAAACTATAGAAAGAAAGAAAGAAAGAAAAAAAAAAAAAAACTATTGCATCCGAATTATTTACGATGATTGAGAATAAAAATTTGATCATTCGTCAGCAACATACACATCGGTTATTACAACCACAACCAAACCTTAGATCAAGGATTAATAAGGCAACGTACTTGTCGAAGTTTTTTTTTTTTCATGGTATATATAGTTTAGAGAATCGCATGGTTAAATCGTAAATGTAGAAATTCAAACGTGGATTTTACTGATAAAAGAGTAACCATCAATCGTCAAATAATCTTCGAAGTTCATTGCATTCTTTAACGTGGTATGCACGTCCCAGAATGCTTGTAAATTAACAAGTTAAAAAGGTGCGAGAACAAGCCACCGAATCAATCACTGTAATTTAGATTAGTTCAAGCGAAATAAGATAATTCTAATGATTTAAATTATCTTAAATTGGTAGTAACGACAAACTTTAGAAACAATACCTTAATTTTAAAATATCCACATTTCTTTTCCACTTGGTCCATAGGATTTTATGCGTCGATTACAGAGAAAAAGAATCGAAAACTTAATAACGAGCAACGAAAAGAGCACGTGGTTTATTTTTGCGATATTTTATTGAAACCAATATTGTCTGTCTAATAAAGCGTTTGGATAAAATTTTTAAGACTTAGATTTTGATAAAATTAAGATTTTACGCGTAATTAAAAAAAATTCCTTTGAATTATAAGTATTGTTCCCTAGGCATTTAGATAGATAAGAGAACGTTCGATTTTAGAATTGATGCAATTTTCATCGACACACACAAAATCTGATATAAAATATTATTATATCGGTAAAATTAGATTCCCAGGAAAACTACAAATCGTTATGCAAAATCAAGTAGATTTTCCTTGATACCAGTTAGGTTGAAGTAGATATTTAATTAAATCTCAATCAAAGTGTTAAAATAAAAAATTATAATAAAAGGATACTTAAATTTAAAATCATGATCTTCTATTTCTATAAATCTAAAAACAGTAAACTATTTTATGAAATATAACATAATAAATTTTCAGGTACCAGAACGAGCAAGTTGACCATAAAAGTTTTCGTGACGTTGAAGAGCATCGCGTAAAATTAGAAGAAGCAGGAAAAATAGTAAGGAAGGAGGGTAAAAAAAAGTAAAAAGTTTACGGAAAAAATGATAAAATTTAATTTCAACTTTTTTATCACAGTTACAACATTTTACAACGTCTATATTTGTAATTTTCCCATTTTTCAATCCAAGTCAAAAGGGAAAAACGGAGGGACATCCATTCATTCTCCTTACCTTTAAATAACGCAAACAGACAAAAGCCCTACTCACTCCTCGTCTCCTTGGTGAACTCCATCCTCTTCTTTCCCTTTGTTATTCCTCTCCACCCTGGGCTTCCTCACTCGATTAGGGTTTGGAGGTCGGCTTTAGCTTCCGTAACTTCCATTGTTGACAGTTGCAAACCATCCCGCAGCGGTTGTTGCGACTGGTTTGTCATCATTTATTGCCGCGAAGATCTTATCGAAGGAGGGAGGAGCTTTGTGTGTGTGTGTTCGTCAGTGTGTGGGAGTGTGAAGAAATCCGCATCTAGCGGGGAGCGGTAGGGTTTGGCGAAGGCTGTGGTTTCATGTAATTGGTAGTGTTGGAATCATGGCGCAGACTAACTGGGAAGCTGATAAAATGTGAGTTTGTCTTGTTTGTGAAATTGATCGTTGTGGAGCATGGGTGATCCTTTTTTGTATTTGCTTCGTTTCATCTTATTGTTTGCATGGTTTTGGTTCCTTGATGGTTTGTACGGTGGAAGGATTGCACCTTTCTATGGCTGTCAAGTGTAACTTGACATTTCCCTCCCTTTCTCCGAGATATGTGATGTACTCTGGCCGTTGTTTTTGCTTTCATGCACTTGTTTTTCCACATGTCGCTGGTCTTGGCGGATGTTTTTAATTTGTGCTTTTCATTTCTTTTGCGTGGTTTTTGCACTTTTCGTCTGATGCCATGGGTTTAACCACTGTTTCTCTAGGAAGAACGCATTTTTGGCGTTGGGTCCGTGCTTAGCCCCTCCCGATGGATCTGCTCGTTCATTTTCCCATCAATCTCTGGATTTTGCGTGCAGAACTGCTTGTTATTCTATATTTTTTCCTTCTAAGCTATTGCAGCACCTTTAGAAAAATCGCTAACGGGAGAACTTTTCCTCATACTTCCCGCTGTTATATCATTTCAATGAAATGGTTTTACTAGTTTAGTATTTTCTGATTTGTTAATTGCTCCTCTTTCTCTGGGACTACATTTTTTATTAGTATTTCAGCTGGTTTCGTTTGTTTTGTGCCCGAAACGTGTATATATATACGCAATTTTCTCAATAAATATCTGCTTCTTTTGATTGCAGGTTAGACGTCTATATTTACGACTACTTGGTGAAAAGGAACCTACAGGCTTCTGCAAAGGCATTTCAAGCTGAAGGAAAGGTTTCATCTGATCCAGTTGGTAAGTTTTATATTTCAATTTATGTGAGCCCATGTTGCTATTATTTATGATATCGACTCCTTGTATTCAATTGTATTATTTCCTATGGATTTTCCAGCTATTGATGCTCCTGGTGGTTTTCTCTTCGAATGGTGGTCTGTCTTCTGGGATATTTTCATTGCAAGGACAAACGAGAAACATTCTGATGTTGCTGCATCGTATCTAGAGGTTTGGTTCTTAATGTCGTCCATGAAATTTACTATGATAATGCCTATTATAGGATCCATTTGTTTCTATGCCTACCATTTTGTTTATATTGTGTTACTTATACCGCTTGTTTAACAGAATAGGAAGTTGATGAATTTGTTCTTTAAAGAATATGGACTAAAACTGCATAACAGTCAACAACAACAACAACAACAACAACAACAACAACAACAACAACAACAACAACAACAACAACAACAACAAACAACAACAACAACAACAACAACAACAACAACATTTGGGTGTTTAGTGACAGTTATTCTGAAATAAATGTGTTGTAATCTCTGGGAATGCATGTTTCTTTGGTGTTGGTTGATTCTTAATAAGTCTTAATAAGTCTCATATGCCCAAATTTGTGTTTCTAACTTGATTTGATTGTTTCTGCCAATCACTATTTATGATTTTTTTTTCCATTTCAAGATTTTTCAGGTTGAAGTGGATTCCTTTATTCTTATTTGATTTCATAGGAATTTTATGTTTAATACTTCATTCTTGATCACTCTATATTACAGGGTCAAATCAAGGTGGAAATAATTTGACATTAAAAGGATGGCCTCTCACAGTAAGCTCACTTGATTATTTTATATCTGCAAGTTTCAAATTCTCAAATTATCAGTATAGTGAGAGGCAATTTTCCTGGATGGTGTTTTTTTTTAGCTTTGTTTTTCAATATTTAGGATGCAATACTTATAATTTTCTCTTGTCATGTATCCATTATGTTTGTGTCTTGGTGGTCTGAGAAAAATTGGCTAATAATCATCATTAATGTATAATGTGTGAAGGAGTTGGGATAACATGAGCAGTCCTACATTTCAGATGTTGTTAGATGTAACTGAGCCAGTTTTTCAAAAGCATAAGGCCTTGAAACTCGCTAGCATTTCTGCCAAATTACATTACATCTCTACATATTTTGTGTTGATTTCTTATTACTAGTAGTAGTCACATGTCTACAGAAATTCTATCACTTTGTTTGCAATTCTATTACAGAAATGACTGGCATATTTCTCAGATTTTCAAGTTGTTAAATCTGATGGAAGTTTCTAATATCTTTCTGATTGTAATGGAAATTACTTTCTGTTGATTTCCCTGCTTAATTTATTTACAAAGTCCTACAATTCAGATGGTGTAATAACTGGACCAATTTTTGAAGAGCATAAAGTCTTAAAAACTGCAGACACTTTTGCCAATTTATATCTACATAATTTGTGCTGATTTCTTAGCAGTAGTCTCGTGTACATAGAAATTCTATTACTTTGTTGCAAATTCATTTGATGGAAATAAATGGCATAATTTTCAAATGAATAACACTAGAACTCAGATGGTGTTGTTAATTGTGCCAGTTTTTGAAGAGCATAAGGCCTTGAAACTTGCAAGCACTTCTGCCAAATTATAGCTTGACACGTTTTGTGCTAATTCCTTAGCACAAGTGGTAGTCACGTGTATATTGGGTTTCCATTACTTTGTTTGTGTTTCATTGTGAAGGAAACAACTTTCATATTTTTCAGATTTTCAAGTTATTCTCAATATCTTTTTGTCTATAATGGAAACTACTTTTTGTTGATTTTCTTGCTTTATTTGTTTACAAGCTTCTTACACCATAGAAGGTATTCAACAGCTGTTTGATAAAGATTTGCATATGCAAGGTGATATTGCCAGAGCTAAATGTCTTGGATCTTTTTGCTAGAAAGGAAATTTAGTCTTCCAACCATTTTCAAAATTGAGCTGTTTTATAACATAAAAGCAATTCTGAGTTGTTCTTACGTGTTATCATATTGTCTGAGATGAACGTTAGGGATAATTATTAGAGACAACTGTTAGGGATAATACACATTGGATCTGTATAGGAGCTAACCCAGTCATTGATAAGAATGACGTCCTTCCTCTTAACACATTATAGGGTCTTGAGCAACTTCGCTCTGGAATTCTTCAGCAGAAACCATTTATGCAGTCTCCTCAGCCCTTCCATCAGCTGCCTATGTTGACTCCCCAGCAGCAGCAACAGCTTCTATTTCAGGCTCAGCAAAATTTGGCATCCACTCAAGGTGGTGATGTTGATGGCCGGAGGCTAAGAATGTTATTGAACAATAAGAATATGATCCTTGGGAAAGATAACCAGTCCAGTTCTGTTGGTGATGCAATTTCAAATGTTGGTTCTCCAATGCAAACTGCATTGCCAGTTTTACAACGTGGAGAGACTGATATGTTAATCAAGGTGCACAACATTCTTCATATAATTTAGATTTTCAGCCTTGTAAATTTATTTTCTATTATATTGGTCCTGCCTTATACGTTACCTATGTTATCCACATTTCATGTGTAATTTACAAAACTATTCCATTGATAACTTGATTTGACAAGAATAAAACCATTTAATATTTTTTCAGAAGAATGGGCCATGACCATATCACAAACATAGAAGACTCATACCACAAGTATTATAAAATCACATCACATAAGTGGTCTGTTGTTGTCAATTTGTATTATGAATAGTTTTTTTTTGTAAATCTTACATTTTTCTTTTCGTCATGTGTGATTTGAGTAGCATAATAATGAGAAAGCCTGATTCTGTCGTTAGGGCATGGTTTATCATATGCTAGCTTATGTTGTATCTGCGGTCTTTGGTCCATGACAACTAAAGTTTCCTTTTGCATATTGCCTAATTTTTTTGGTAGCATAATTCAGTAATTCCAGAGTTGCAGAATAAATGTGACAGTCTTAATGTTCAAATAAGTGGGTCAGTAATCAGGTTTGTAAGCATACTGAGTTATTGGGTAAGAATGAGTATAAATTGTTGGACAATGTGTGGGAATCATTGGGTTTTATGTACGTGAGTGTTGCTCAATTGAAGGTTGAGTCACCCTTGAATCAATTACTATTGTTTTGTCAAGATCTTTCCATTGGTGAATAATCATAGATTCTCCCCTGTCCTTGCACTACCAGCTGCGATTCAGGTGATCCACTCGTCCAGTGACATTGGTTTTCATAGATGTTAAGACTTTATTCAGGTTTGAAATGCATAAGTTTCCTATTTAGTATTTTAGTGACATATTGTAATTTCTCTTTTCATTTTTTTTTCAGAATTGTTTGTTTGTTGGTTGCTATTGTATACAATGAGAGAAAGTGGCAATATTCATACTATATATATAATTATTTCATCATTCAATGCATTTGATTTGACATGTTTACTAATCGACATTGCAAGTTTCTGTAGTCTTATTACACTTGTTCTTTGTAGTAGAAAATAGCTCAGTTACAGCAGCATCAACAACAAACAAATAATCCGCAGCAAATCCAACAAGCAATTCTGGGTCAGCAAACACAAAACTCAAATCAATCTCTTCACCAGCAAGATAAAATTTGTGCTGGCAATGCCACAATTTTGGGAAGCATGCCAAGCTCTTTTCGTGGAAATGACCAGGTTGATTGTGTTGATTATTTTAGACGTTAACTAATATTCCCTATAATATTTGTTTTTACTTAAATCGCATCCATTCTGAGGGATATTTTATAAATATACTGATCTATGCAGCCAAAATAGTTTGAATGGTTGTGGTCTTGAATATTTCTATAAGTTGCTTATTTGGCATCAATGCTTTTGGAATCATTGCTTCCATCAATCTTGTTCGACAACAAATTGAAATCAGCTGTGTGTATTTCATGTATTGTCCTTATTACCCTCAAGGAATTCTTCCTTTGCATACAACACGATGAGGAATACAATGTCAATTTACCAAAATGTGTTTTGATTAGTTGCTTACATGACAACCTAGGCACTACTGATTTTGTTGGAGCACTTCTTCCATTAATCTTGTTTAGTTGCTTGAATGTATTTGGTATTTGACTAAGATACATTGTTTATTATTTTTTTCTCATTAACTTATCATTACAATGTTTGCATATTTCTTTGTTCTATTTATAATGGTTTAATTATCGATGCATTATATGATTAGACACTTAGTTTTATTTATTTATTTAAATTCCATAAATGATTGCCTTCAATTGGTTGGTTGTTTCACCTCTCACCTTGGATGTTTAGGGGTTGTTGCCTTGGCATTGTCTTTCATCTTGATAGGGTTGTTGCCTTGGCATTGTCTTTCATCTTGATAAGTATGAGGCTCATATACAAATTAATTAGTTATGCTAACTTGATAAATTGAGGAAAGACAATAGTTGATATTTTCTTCGGATAAATCATATTTTTCCACTCTTTCTGATTTTTGTCAAGTACTGAAAATAATAGGCTTCAAAGAGTCAGACTGGACGTAAAAGAAAGCAACCTGTATCATCTTCTGGTCCTGCAAATAGTTCGGGAACTGCAAACACTGCAGGTCCTTCTCCAAGCTCCGCACCATCTACCCCTTCCACACACACTCCTGGAGATGTGATGTCAATGCCATCATTGCAACATAATGGCAACTCATCGAAGCCTTTAATTATGTTTGGTTCTGATGGAACTGGGACTCTTACATCTCCGACAAACCAAATTGTAATATAAAATCTATGATTTCTTTTCAAATCATATTTTATATGTGAAGACACAGTCCTAGAAGTTCTTATTCTTTCTTCCAGTGGGATGACAAAGGGGAATTACTTGTAGAGGATGGTTCCCTTGAAGATAATGTGGAATCCTTTTTCACTCCTGATGATACAGATCCTAGAGATGCAATTGGCCGTGCTGAAGATGTTAGAAAAGGTTTTGCTTTTTTTGGTTTTTGTTGGATGATTTTTAATTGATGCCCTTATATATTACGGGAAATTGTACACACATGCTGACACTCTCTTATTCACTTTCAGGGTTTACATTCACAGAGGTTGGTGTCATCAGGGCAAGTACAAGTAAAGTTGTTTGCTGCCATTTTTCTTCTGATGGGAAACTTCTTGCAAGCGGTGGCCATGATAAAAAAGTGATAATCCCTTTTTATCATAGTTATTAATTAAGTTGTTTATGCATCTTGCTTTTACCAGCAGGGTTCACCTTGGTTCTATTCTGATGCACATGTATATCTGGCAACTGTGTATCACAGGCTGTGTTGTGGCACACTGATACGTTGAAGACAAAGACTACACTAGAGGAACATTCCTTGCTTATCACTGATGTGAGGTTTAGTCCTAGCATTCCACGCGTGGCTACTTCTTCCTTTGATAAGACTGTGAGGGTTTGGGATGCTGATAATGTCAGTAACTAATGCACCATGATTTTACTCAACTCTATAGTTTTGCTTCATCTCCATGACTACTTTCTGCTATGTTCTTGTTATTCCAGCCAGGCTATTCACTCAGGAATTTCACGGGCCATTCTGCTTCAGTTATGTCACTTGATTTTCATCCCAATAAAGATGATCTCATATGTTCCTGTGACGGTAACAGTGAAATTCGTTATTGGAGTATTAAAAATGGTAGCTGCGCTAGAGTTTTCAAGGTATGAGATAAGATCTCCACTCTCAACATGTTACCGTGAGATTATCTAAGTCAAATATTTGGTTTTTTTGCTTGCATGCCATTTTAAAATTTTATATTGTTGTGTATATTATTATAAAAGTGCCTATTTGAGTATGCCATTCTAAAATCTAATGTATTACTAAAATGCTAGTTTTGTTAAGATATTTAGCTTAATTTTAAGTTATTACTTAAACTTACGTGTAAAATTACTAAATTACACTTAGTATCATTTGATTTTATCCTAATTCAGGTTGCCACCTTTGATTCATTTCTTTTTCATGTATAGGTGATTTGTTTTTTCTACCCATGGTGCTAGGAAGAGAAGATAGGTGATAATTTAATGAGTGAAAAGAGGGTGGAAAAGTCTTTTTATATACAAATATTAGTTAAGAAAACGTTAAATCATGGTTATTTAAATAAATATTTTAGAAAACATGTAACTTTTAGGAAGGTGTACTGATAAATAGATATTTTATAATAGCATACTTAACAATATGACATTTTACAAAAATATGCAAGTAAAAAATCTTGAATATTTTCATGTGGGGCTAGGAAAAAAACGTTCCTATCATTTTTTGATGGCAACGTCCAAATGGAAAGCGAATGACTGGAAGATGATCTATTGGCTTATGAGGAAGTGAATCTCTTTTGGAACATAATATAGATAATGGTGTTTCCCTATGTGAAAATGATTGTGATTTATTACCATTATTAGTTGAATAGTTCTCATTCTATTGCATTTCAGCAGGGTGGAACAACCCAGATGAGATTTCAGCCTCGTCTTGGTAGATACCTTGCAGCAGCTGCTGAGAATGTTGTATCTGTGCTTGATGTTGAGACACAAGCTTGTCGTCATTCACTAAAGGTTGCTTATCAAAGACTGAGTCAATAGTCATGATGTGGTGAATTATGTTACCTCTAATCATCAATCTTACTGCAGGGACACACAAAGCCTGTCCATTCTGTTTGCTGGGATACTTCTGGTGATTATTTAGCCTCTGTTAGTGAAGATTCCGTGAGGGTGTGGGCACTTGGTTCTGGAAGTGAAGGTGACTGTGTACATGAATTAAGCTGTAACGGGAACAAGTTTCATTCTTGCGTTTTCCATCCAACCTATCCCTCTCTCTTGGTTATTGGTTGTTACCAGGTAAGTAGCACATTTATTTCACTCATTATCTGGTTGTGCACACTAGGCAGCCTAGTGACAAGAATGCAAAAAAACTTTTCATTCTAGCATATGAAATGTTTCATATGGGGCGCAAGTTATCACTATTGTGGCCATTTGGCTCCCATAATATTTTTGTCTTACATGATTTCTCTAAGGTTCAGTTGTGAAACCGTCAACGGTACTTGCTGCTAAGCATGCCACTAGACAACAATTCTTAGTTGGATAGGCAGAGGTTGGACATCTGAAAAGGGCTATCGTTTTTCAATTCAATACCATATCTCAATCTTGGGATAGGTGATTTACTTCATAATTATACCTTAGACTTGGGAAGAATAGAAGTGTTATACATATCTCGTGGTTTTAAACCATATTTTTGCCTATGTGCATCATAGCTAGTGGCTAGCCAATATTCAATGTACCTATACACATCAGGCCCATAGTCAAGGTGAGTTGCCTTGACTTGTGCTATCAGTCCATCCGAGTGGTTCACCAAGTCTCCAGGTTGCAATCACCTTGGGTTTCCTTGATGTCTTCTTGGTTGCCTCGATTGTGTTGTTTGCCTTAAAATGTGATACCATACTTAATGTTTCTTTATCTTTTGGTATTTTATTTCCCTCTTACATTTTATACTTTTATTTTCTATTTTGGTTCCGTAATGTACTTTCTATTTTATCTTCATATGTAGCATTTTAGCTAACCTCTGGTTGATGTTGTAAAAGGAAATAGCTGCCTGAACCCGGAAGCAATAAAATCACTATAAGTGCCAATGGCTGTATCTTTTTTTATTATGGTCCTCATCATACGACATTGTATATTTTGTCCATTATCCATACAAGATATCTTAGTCCTGGGAAATATGGATAACCTGCCAATGCACAATGATGCTTTTTTTCCCGTTTAATCAATGTTTTAAAGATAGCTCAACATGAATGCGTAAATATAAACATGGTGATTTGCTTTACACATGTCCAATTGTCGATGGTGGCTTTGCCATCTGCAGTAATACTTTTGTTTTGCTCTTGAATCTTGATTGTTCAAACTGTGGAAAACAAGAAACATGCTTTGTGTGAAGAATGGTTTTGTTAATATTTGATTAAAGGTTTTATAGATAGCTATACATATTCAGTATTTAGTTGCCTAATATTAGAAGAGAGAGAGAAAGAGGGGGAAGGTAGACATGGTTATAAATTTAATGCTCCGGATTCTCCGTTCTCGTGTGAGCCCTGAAATTTAGCTGCCTGCAATTGAAGGAATGACAAAGGCTAAGTAGACATTGAGGTTCATGAGCTTTGTATTCACCTCCTTAGGAGGGTTGGCTTATGAACTTTACATTCTTCAAAATGCTTACTAATTCGTTATTGGATATTCCCTTTTTTGCTCTCTTATTCTTGTTTCGTCCTTCATGGTTGACAAAAAAAAATTCGCGTGCAGTCTTTGGAGCTCTGGAACATGGCCGAGAACAAGACTATGACACTATCTGCGCACGAGGGTCTAATAGCTGCCTTAGCTGTGTCAAACATGACCGGCTTGGTAGCTTCTGCAAGCCATGATAAAAATGTTAAGCTCTGGAAATAGTCTGTCTTGGCAGTGGTATGCATAAATTTGCTCGAACAATGGAGACGCATAATTTTTGGGGTGCTGATAATTATCTTTTAACATGGGAATGGATGCTGTCTCACTTCTCGCACTTTTGGTGTGATGTAGTCTAGGGTCAATAGTGTTGTAAATACTTCATATGCCACATTCAACGTCTGCACCTAGGGTTTTGCTTTTAACAGAATCACATGCACAAAAACCAGCTCAAGCATGTGCAACTGCGGTCTAATGTGACTTCTTTGTAATGTCGCAATGCTTGTTGGAATGTTCGCATACAAGCGCACGTCCCAAAGAATACGTGGATAGCATTAAAATGTCAAAAAATTTCTTACTTCCACAAAACGTTGTGTTCGACATTCTGATGGTATTTTTTTCATGTTAAGTCTTGAATTTCATATATTGTTTGCTCTCTTGTCTATCAAGAGCAATCCATGTATTATTTTTTGATGACGGTAATGCCTCTGTACCAAAGCGTAAGATCGATGGTGGAGGCAAGCTTCAATTGCATCAGCTCCGTGCTGGTAAACATGTTCGCTACAAAAAGCTTGGCTTGTTCGTGGATTTCATTAAGAAGATATGCATTAAAAATTTTAAGAGTTGAAAGCTTTCATCTAGCGAAATGATCTGTGTTTCTTCTTTTTCGTCGAAGTAGAAGCAGAAATTGCGTTAATAAATACTCCGACTATCGAAACGATGTTTGTGCTCCTGGATGAGAGCGCATTTGTTTATGCTGTTTCATATTATTTTGATCCATTAAATTGTCAGTGTGATCAGCAATATTTTAGACCACACCTCTTCTATAAAATGGACTATTATTATTTATAATGCTTTATTCATAATTCAGATTTTTCCTAAAGTTTTTCCTCACATTTTTCAAGCTTATAAATGACCATTATACTTCAAATTGCATCCACCTGCTCGCTTCGTAATCTAGAGGGGATTCCTAGAGAAAAGAGCTATTGGTCTTTAAGTATTTATTAAGCTCAAATGTTTCTCAGGCTATTAGGAGTATTCAGTGAAGAATTTGCCAACGATTTTATAAAGATCTTCATGCAAATTCTTGAAGGTCTTTAGAGAAGTGGATTGTGTCGAACCGATCAAACAATAATGAATCCTCGGTGTTCTTATTGTGTGTCTTCCAATTTTGGTATTTGCAAACTTCGCTAACAATTTGTGATTGCCGATATTGTTTTTGGACCTGGTTATTTTTTATTATGATTTTCATTATAAAAAAAATCTTAAATTGCCTTAAAATGTGTTTCTGAAGGAATATTCCTGCACGGTCATCGCTGCAGCTCATGCCGCATCAACGACAACTGAAATATCTTTTACACAAAAAAAAAAAACCAGAAAACAAGACAAAAAACAGAAAAAGAAGAAGTTGAAAACGAATAAAAAACCAAATAATTAACAAATAATGGTCAATAGAATACCACATTTTACAAAATCTTGAACACAGCCTACTCAAGATCTAATTCATATCTAAAGATCACGTACCCACAATTATAGTCTTGTAACCTTAGTGCTCTGCAGTTTGGAAAACAGGCTAATAACAGGATGGTGGTCAGTATGGTTCGCAGATAACTACATGAGTACTTCACATGTCGCTTTATTATGTCCAGCTTGTTTGCATCTACTGCAATGGAGGGCCCTCACCTCACCCTTCTTTCGCCTGTCACGCTTTCTCCTAGGCCATTTCAGTTGTCGAGTTGGAGGAGGATACAAGTTAGCCCGGAGAACAGAGCTTATCCTCTCCACGTCGAGTATTTGATGGACGGATTGGGAGTAACTCAACCGATAGCAGTCACTAGTGAAAAATCGCAAGCAATAGTCATAGTAAGATCTACCAAGGTGATCGATCACAGCAATAGCATGAACACATGGCAAGCCAGTAAGTTGCCACCTCCTGCACGTGCACTCCCAGCTCCCAAGGTCGATGACATTGATGGTGCTGCCACGGACCTCGAATATGGTTTCTGAAGAGCATAAAACCTCAAATTTGTGAGACTTGGATATTTCTTTCTTCAACTTATGCTCCGCAGACGGTGTCAGAATGGTCGTCCATGTGTTTGCAATTTCCAGACGACAATTTGTAACCTCCATTATCTTAGCACGGATTGCATCAATCATTAATAGCACCGATGACTCCTGTTTTACAGAAATCCAGTCGCTAAACTCTGTAATGTCCGCAGAGATATGATTGTATCTTTCACCCTTAAAAAGAGCACTTGACCAGTGCTCAGGTTGGGTAGACATAACCCAATCAGCAGCATCTTTAGAGATGTTGGCGATGCTATCAATGTAGGCATTGAAGTCTTCAACTAAACATGCTTGTGCGGCACACTCAAAATCACTGACCATTGCATCTTTCGCTTCTTGCGTCCACGGCCCCTTCTTCAGCTCTGACCTGAAGTCCTCCACCAGATCAATAAGACAATAGCAGTGAAAACTATCATCAAATACCTGAGGCACAGCCTCCGCCAAACCATTTTGTCTGTTCGAAATAAAGGTGATACGCCGAGATGTTGTAACAGCATATTTCAACTGCTCTAAAAACCAATGCCAACTGTCACGGCTCTCGGCCTCCACGGCAGCAAAAGCAACAGGGTAGATACCATCATCGCCATCAACTCCAGCTGCAGCAAGTAGTTTCAATTGACTACTTTTTTTCAGAGGAATTCTGTCAAGGAACAGAAGTGGACGGCAGCCATGTTCAAGCCCATGCAGTGAAGCATGAAAAGATACAAATACACGAAATTTAGAATCAGCTGATGTTGCTAATGTGACAACACTGCCAGGGTTAGATTCTAGTATCCTTTCACAAAACCATGGTAGCTGATTGCATGCCTCAACATGTGTGTTAAAAAGCTCTCTCTCAGCGTCGGTCTTTGCACGCCAAATTTTGAAGTAATTCACATTAATTCCATATTCTCGTAAAATGTCCTCTGCTATTTCTTTTGGTTTACAGTCAGGGCTTATACGTAACTTCTCTTTAATGATGTTCACCAGCATCTTTTTTGTAACTCGTATCTGACCATCTCCACCAACACCTCCTCCACATGTGTGAACATTGTTATATCTCTTAATCATAAACTTTTTCCGCCGAGGCAATTGAGATGCATGCATCCGCCAAGGGCAGTTTTCTACACTGCATTTGACAGTCAGACGAGTGGTTTCATTCTTGATGAATCTATATGCGAAACCTTTACTGATGGCATACTCAGACAACTTGTCACGGAAATCTTTTACATTATCGAACTCCTGACCAACACCTGTTATAATGTCATCACAAAGAACTGGCAGATATGGATGTGTAAGATCATTTGCATCCAGAGAAACAGGACAGGGATCAGTGCAACCAACAACTATAGTGCCATCTCCCCTGCAAGAATTGTTAAGTATCATCATTAAGAATTTATAATGCCAAAAAGAAGTTGACGGAGGCTAAAGATATTACCTATAATCAAAGTCACCACTAACAAAATGTGTTGGTTCTGCATTCCCAGTAGTTGCGGTAATGCCAGATACAGGAAAATCCATGTTGGTTGAAACATTCCTACTTGCACAATCAGAACCAGTGTTCGAAATAGCCTCCATAAGGCAAAAAGCGTCAACCATGCAATAATTAAAAGATAAACTACCATGCGAACAATGGGAGAACTAGATGACGTCTAAACGGTGTGTGGAATCAGGTCAAAACATGGACTTAAAAAAACACTTGAAATCAGCGTAAAGAGAAAATTATATATTAAACAAAAAAATTTATACAAAGACAGGAATTGTAGGTTTATTCAACAAGCAAAGTGATTGTCAAATAAGATGCAGAAAAATTATATATCTAGAAATCGTTTGGTAGTTTTTTTGGGAAATAAGGCACGTTGACATTATCATTTTGATAAAAATAATTTTTTTTAAGATCCGTGGCTTCAATTACCATTTGAATCGCAAATATGCTATTTCCTACAGGAAGCTTTATCAAAAGAATCGTCTCCTCAAATTCAAATTAAAAACCTATAGTTTTTTCAACATCTATTTAACTGCTTCCTTGTCCTAGAAAGATTATGGTAATAGGCTTACATTAAATGACAAAAAATAGATTCAATTCTTTTATTTCCACATTTATATTTTTCTCAAATCAGCAGACCTTGGAGTGATTTTGCTATTTCCCGTGAATGCTGAACCTTGAGGAAGCATATGCATGTGTGATGTGTCAATGTCACCCACTGTGATATAAAGGACAATTGACTTCTTGTTGGTAAAAATGTTCACGGTTTGAGGGTTTGAATACAAAAGGAATAATGCAACTAAAATGTCACACTAATCTTGCCGCAGGTACAAAGGAACCCAACTTTGCTAGACTTTGGACCAAAGGAAAAAGGAAACATGTTGGACTTAACAAAAGTTCAAAAAATATGAATTGCAATATGAAATTTTAAGACAATCTAAAGTAATCAAAATACACATCCAAGAATGATCAAAAAAAAATTCTACATATTAAAATCACATTATACTACCTATTTAGAGTCTTAGAATACAACAAAACACATTACGAAATGTTTTTAATATTCATAATAAAATTTTAAAAAATAGTTAAAAAATTTAGCAAACCCTTAGATCTATGCATTTAATCACAAAATTTACACAAAACATCATTTGTAGAAGTTTTAACAAGTAAACATACCTAAGAAGATCCTATTGTAAGCTTGTATTAGTGACAAATGAAGGCTTTCCAATAACTGCACTCACTTTCTGATGTATTGCAATTTCCGGTAGTTGAAGAAGGCTTAGATGCAATTTTCTTCAATGAAAGAATGACGAAAAGAAAAGGGGGAAGAGAAAAAGCAGTAGTTCTACTAGCAATGTAAATATCGATCTATGTTTAAGTTTATAAGACTTTGATCAACACACCCATTGACAGTGGGAAGCTTACATGGTTTCCTTTGACATGAAACAAATTTCATCAAAAGTATATCATGTGAGTAATTTTTGCGTCCAATTCCGACAAAAATCCAATAATTAGTATGTCCGGCCTCCCATAATTGAGGTCCCAAACACACACTGAGACGAAAATTTGGTTTTCCTACAAACCATTTTTAATATTCTTTGTTCTGTATTTGATGGTACAAGCTAATGGATGATACATTCCATTCGTTCTGGTTATTCAATTGCTAATGTTTTTCAATCAAATTTCCTCTTGAAGACCATAGGCTTCAATTGGCAAGTTCAAACAACTTGTAAATCAATTTCATTTACTGAGAAGTCATGTAAATACCAAATAGTCCTATATCTATTCATAGACAGCCATCAGGGGCAGTCACTCTTCTTGTTGATGACATTCTTTCATTTACCAGTGACTTCAACAACATTGAGCACACCATAACCTTGTTGCAAAAACAGAGGAAAAGAATGTTTAAGAACCATTTAAACGTTTTTCATGCCAATACATTTTATTTTTGGAAAACAAAAAAGACAGTTTGAGAAAAGCCATTTTCTTGTTTAAACAGTGACATTTCCTTTTTTCAGAAAAGGAGCATGCTTTTCCTTTTTTACCCGTTTAAATATACATTTTTTAATTTCTCTCTCTCCTATGAGTTTTCTAATCGATAAAGTTTCACTATTTTGATACTTAATTTCAGTTCAGAAATTTAATTATACTTTTTATAAATTTAGTTATGTTTTGTTTACAATATCTTTGTTTCATTGGGTAACAACACCTTTGCATGTAGGTGATTGAGACCCCACCATTGCTATTCCACTGGTATTCCTTTGTCATGTATAAATTGCATTTGTTACCTCTCCAACAATGATATCTTTCAATTCATAGAATATGTCCAACTATTAGTATTTAACTCCGTAGGTAGAGAGTTATCTCTACACAACTAGTAGCCATAAAAAGTAGAGGTTGGCATTAGGTTAACTAGCCACAAAAGTTTTCATAGCATATGAATATGGATCTTAAAAGATTCAAAGGTATTTGCATCTAAACCGTGCACAAGTCTCATACATCAGTTCATTTTTTTGCAATTGATTCTTTGGAATCAACATCTTATAACTATTCACACCTTTCTTTCTCATGACACATGTAAAATTTTTTATTAGAATAAAGAAATAGCAGGAAGTACCTGATATCAGCATTGGTAACTAGATTTCTCTGTCTAGTATCATTTTCAACAAGGGAATCTGGACCTTCATGTGAAACGGGAACAGCTAATCTAACCTTGCTTTTAGATGTTCTAAAAAATCACACAACATTAGATTTTTAAATTCGATTATGTCAATCATGCAAAATAACAAATAATTCAATCAGCACCTTCCACTATTCACGTTAGAAGCGGTTCTTTTTTGCCGTCCAATATTTTGATTATTTGCAACAGTTGATGTCCCAGAATCAGCAACAACACTCATGGTGGCCCTGCTATCAAACCAATTATCACAAGGCTATGACATGATCTATAAGTCTATGTTGAGAAAACTAAGTTATATGTACCTGTTATCGACCTTATTCATAACATAAACGTCCAGTGTTGCAGAACTGGAACTAAGATCAATCATGCGTCGCAGATCTTTGTCACAAGACACAGTGATTAAAGTTTTCCTGTTATTTGGGAGGAAATATTTGATGGACATGTTGCTGATGTCAATGCCACAAACATTCATAATTTCTGTCTTGAAATCGTCAAAAAGACAGCTATTATCAATATCAATGACATGTGCCTCTCCACCAATATAAGTCATGGTACCATCATTGCCAGACAAGAAATCACCGCCAAATTGGCAAATGATAACAGGCCCTCCTGTCATGATCTGTTGACAAAGATTCTCAAGATGAACATTGTAGTTATCAAAGATCAAGATAGGTGCTGTTAACAGTTAACAAGAATTTTGGTAAAATAAGAATTTTTTAATATTCTACGACACCATTTTTAAGTATTACGAATTAAAAAGAGAAAATTTTAAATTAATAGTACAACAATTTATAGAATTAATACTAAAAATAAAAATAGTTAATTACTTAATATTCCACCAGAATGGAATAAAATAGTGCAACTATGGACCAAGAAGATGGTATTGCATTGCATCCCAGTCATTAGTATTATATTTTTGGTGGATAGTAAATTAGTTCATGCTCTACTCAAGTTGAATATAAAGGTCATTATCAAAACAGAAACAGACATTGCATCATCTTTGCTTCTTAGAAAAAAAAACATAATGCAGAGCAAAGAATCATCCTGCCAAATAATTCCAGCAAGTAAAATGTAACCATTCACTTAATTTAACAAAAGGATGGAATGTGACTATTAAACAATAATAACAACAATCCATCGTAATCTCGCTATGTGGGGTTGGTCATATAAATCATTTTCTTTCATATATAGAACTATATATGGTCAAATCTTTAGTTAAATTACATAAATTTAAATCATTTTTTACAATTCCTAACCAAGTAACTCTAGGTTTTTCTCTACTTCTTTTAATATCTTCTGCATTAATTAATTCTTCTCTCCTAATGAAGGTATTCTTTGGCCTCCTAAGGATATGATTAAACCATCCAAGTTGATTTTCTCTTATTTTATCTTCAATTAGTGCAACTCCTACTCTTCCTAATAAAATCATTTTTTAACTTATCCCCTATAGTATCACCACACAAAATGTGACAATTAGACACTTCATTTAAATTTAATAACCATCTACCTATATAAAAAACAATTTTTTTTGTTTCTTTCTTTGGAAAACAACCTCTTATAGACCCCACTCCACACGGTATTGATCCAGCATAAAGACACTCTCCTTTCAGCCATACTTACAGGATCACCACCACATCATCCTCTGCAGTTCAGGACCTCCACCACATCCTCCTTTCCACATCTCATATCATCCACCATCATAGCCCCTTCCCCACTGTGTCTCCACTCTCCACTCCTCAATGCCATATCCACCTGCATTCCTGCACACTCTCCTCGCTAGTTTTCTGTCTTTTTTTATCGGATTACTGCAGCAAGGATTTTTCAGATATTAATTATCGATTTATCCTCCAAAAACACACTCAATTTCCTATTTCTAACTTTCAGATTCCCATATTTCCTTATCCTTCTCTCAACCCTACAAGTTCCCATTGACCATCACTATTTCTCAAATCTCCACCCTTATTCCTCCTGTACACACTCCTCATGGGTTTCCTGTCTTTCTTCTTCGGAGTTCAGATTACTGCAGTTTGGATTTCTAGGGTTTCAATTCTGTTATTTTCTCCCTCAAAAATGCACTCAAGATCCTATTTCTAGCTTTCAGATCCCCATCTTTCCTGATCCTCCTCTCAAACGCACAACTTCCATTGATCATGCCTATTTCACCTTGTTGGCTCTTGAGAGAGATCATATCATCACCGTCCCTTCCTTGTCTCTTCTGATCTCCAACTACTCTTCTACTGCAGTCTTATACACATCCTTTTTCCACCGGCTTCTGGTGAACCAACATTAGCCATCTTCAAAAGGAGAGTTCATTACACCAACCTACTTGTTATTTCCACATCTTCGATCTCTTGTGATCGATTCCTTCATCCCCTCCTCGTTGCCAAACTAGCTTCCATCATCACGAATGGAAATACTCTTTGTTTTGCCTATCGCCTCTTCCTCACCGTAGTTCCTGCTTAACACCTTTACGAGTACCCATCGCCTTTTCCCACCACCTCCCTATCAGAACGCCATCTTCCACAGACACTGGCTTCCCACTTCCCAACTCGCCATCTCTTTTGCCGCCACCATTCCCCTTCCACCATCTTACCTCCCAACGATTCTTACCAACTTGTCTGCACTACGTTTTCGGAAGTTTGTCTCATTTCCGACCCAAATCGACAACTAAAACAACGTCAAAAAAAAACCCGTAGAAAATTCCATAAAAAACGGAACAAATACCAATCGATTAATTTCCCACCTCCATCGCTTCGTACATTTTTGACGTAAAAGAGGATGGTGATTTACCTGCGACGACGCCGTCACCAACCGCCGCCGGAGAAAGAGGTGCTACCGAAGATTGATACCCTAAACACCAAACGATCATTTCGATTGACTGGGTTTTGGGAACGGGTGTACCTGACACGTGGACCATACATGACCAAAAATTAATAATATTAGATTTTTTTTTTGGGTAACGTAAAACGAGATAATTATAAGAAGAAAAAAGAAGAAGAAGATATCTTGTGTTCAGATGCGATAGAAACTCGATCATTTTCAAAATCATTAAATGCAGTGAATCGATACGGAAAATTCTTTCTAAGCTCTAAACTACTCCGAATCCGATGCATTTCGATGCGGTTAAATAAAAATTCAATATGATAACTACTCACACCTATATATTATTATGGATTATCTTATTACCTTCTCTTAATGTTATCAATAACGACGTTCAATGGAAGCCCACCCTAATATCTACTTACAATATAACTATATAGATAGATATTGATGTAATAATTATAATTATATATTAAAAGTATTCAATATTTTCTGTATTTGTTAAAATTATGAATATACGTACATCAAATAGTAAATAATAATAAGAAATCACGAATCGCCCCAGCCTGGCCTGATCTAAATGCAGGCCTCGTGCAGAAGCCTTGCGAAAAAGACAAGGCCCGACCCGGTTCTGCTTACAATGTCGGCCCGGCCCAGATTCAGTCGGATCCCATTTACACCTCTACCCGAGAGGCCTACGAAATCCTTCGGGTTTTTTCCGGGAAATGGGTCCGCGATGTCCTCATATTTTTTATTGGAAAAAGTAGACTTAAGGGAAAATAAAAGTGCAGTCGAAATTTTCAAAAATAATGGTAAGGAAATGGTTGAAAACAGAAATTTATGATTGTAAACATCTATAGTAAATTTGATTGAATTATTACAATTTAATTAATATGTCTACTTAGTTAATTTTAAATTATAATCATCTGATATTATTAAATCATATATCATGTTACAACCTAATTTTACGGTTGTCATCGAACTCTTTTCAAAAATCACGGTAAGGAAAAAGTTGAAAAATGTCAAGGACTAGCTTGTGATAAGTAATAAGTTTGACGAGATTCTTTCCTTCGCTTTTTGAGATTCCGCTCCATGCCTTTTTCTTTCAAGAGAGCAAATCACTTTCTTTTGTATCTGGAAAAGCGAAGTCACTTTGTCGTAAAGCTGAATATGAACTGGATCGTAAAGTCCAGATACGAAGTGGATCATAAAGCCCATGATTTGATGGACCGGACCCTGGGCTTATACGTGCTATGCCTTTCTTAAGGTTCAGGACTTACACATGAATATGAAGTATTAATTTACTCTGTCAAGCTTTGTTCTACGGTGAAATGCAAGTTCGATAGTTTACATACTAGCTTGTTAATTGCTCATTTTTTTAACATGTAGTCTTTGGAGATCATATTTATATTTGAATATAGAAATGTTTGATTGACCGTAATATCATCATACTTGAAGGAATCGTCCCGTGGGTGGAAAAGCAAATGCATGATCATCATCGCCACAGTAAAATACTAATGAAAGACCAATCAAGTGTGTATTCAGGAACTAAATTACAACCAGTCACCTGCAATTAAAGCATTCAAATAGGCCATTAGATGGCGCTCTATTGACTCCTAGTTGTGTCCCCTACATCACATGCTCTATGTCGTCTTGCTGAGTGGCCACCACAAGAGATGCAATTCATGAACCCACCCACCAGCGCTGGGAAATAATACTCTATACTCTGCTGCCCTCACCTTGCGGATCCAGCCCCTGTTGTTTGTCGAACCCAACGCTGATGCAGAAGGCCCACTATCACAAGGAGCAGTAATGTTGAACCCCCAAAAGAATAGTCGGTGGATGGATTGAATTCTTATGTTCTTGATTTCATTCACTGCTCGACACCAATAATTCCAAGATCATGGACCACTTCCTCCTCCCCACCTTAACCTGTGGAGAAAGGAAGGGGAGGAAGAAGAAAAACAAATGTAAAGGAGCAGAGGAGAAAGGGGGGGGGGGGGGGGGGGGGGGGGGGGATGATTGAGAGAGAGATGTCAGAGCAAAAACGTGGATTGCGGTTCACGTGCTTGCTTTCATTAAAAACCGGGGAAAAGGGTGAGTGGCGAGTCACAGGTTTTCTTCCTTGCATGCTTTGACTCCCCTACGGTTGGCCTCCTCAGGATCTGCGCTGATGCGTGCGTGGGTTTGAAGCTTCAGCCTTCAGGCTCTTTTTTCCAGATATTTTTATTTAATATCACATCAATTTAAATAAATATTAAACCAAATACCAAACTCGGTAGGGTGAACAAAGGTACAACGAGAAATGGACGTGCAGGGATCGGAAGTTCCAACAGGCTGGAGAGAAGAAGAAAGAGAGCTTGGATAATTTCTAACTTTGTTGTCTGCTAAATTTTCTGTAAAAAAAAAAAAAAATCTCAAATTTCAAAATTCAAAATTCAAAATTTTGCATAACGTCGAGGAATTATTCTCGTCTTTTCAAAGAAGATTTCATTATTTTTATTATTTGAAAGAAAGTAAGGACAAGCGTGAATTATACCGAATTACGAAAAGAGAAATTGAAATCAACAAGAGACAATAGAACAAAAAAGAAAAGGTCTGACTCAACGATTCTTAAAAAGGAAATTTTCAATTAAAGTCTTCAATTTGAAAAAAAAAAAAAAAAAAAAAACTTTGGATGACACGTTTAAAAAGATGACTGATTATATCAGTGGGGTGGTTAGAGAATACTTGGTCAATGGTCAAACTGTTGTTGTGATTTTTAAAATTATCGTTTTTAGGAACGTGCAGGTAGTTCTATTTTTTATTAGTTATTTCGCCATGATTATGTTTTTGCTTAAATTTAAGTCTGGAACTTTTTCTTAAATTAACAAACGAAATCATGAAGTCTTTGATTATGAGATTGTGAGATTATTATGATGATATGAAATAAATAGTTTGGCATAACCTATTTAATCTTACGCAATAAATATGTGAGAAGGCGTTCATAAATCACATGATTGAAATTTAAGCAATTATGAGTTTTCCCTGTTTGTAAGTAATTTAACTGCCGTTGTTGATTATTTATTATTATTATAAGTTTAAGGTGGATAATTGAGAGCACTGTTTTAAAATCTAACAGGTAGCTTGTCACGAATACGAGTAAAATTGAAAATAAAGTAAATAGTTTGAATGGACTCTCTCATTTACACAGGATTAGGGTGAGATGAAAAATTGGATTTATAGGTGAACGATAACAGTGAGAAGTTGTTGAACAAAATTGGATTTTTAGAAAAGCTTAAATTTTTGTTTCTTATTTGCAGGGATCAGTACGATATATACAATTAGGCAAGGACCAATACGCAAGAACGTAGACGGGCAAAATTTAAACCATGAAAATTGGTAATTTTGTGAAAACCTTGAATGAATGTTCTTTCGTAAGGTTAGTGTAAGGTGAGGTATTCATGGTCGACGCTAAACATGCAATAAATCAAATAGGGAAAAAAAAAAAAAAAAAAAAACTTTACAAATTGAAAAGGTCAAAAATAGAGATGGGTAATTACTATTTTTATCTTATCAACTCTTTCTTTTTTTTCATCATTCTCTCAAGCGGGCTCGTGGTAAATTGTTTTTCCAATTCCAGCATCCACGGATCATATATTCTCCCTTTTATAGATGTAAAAAGACCCTTGAAAATATATGAAATAGCTCGTACACCCTCGCAATCATGAAAATATAGAAATTGCATGCCCAGACAAACTCACGCTGTTGTGCTTGCACACACTTACGAGCAAATGCTTCTTCTTTTTTTAAGAAATTAATATGTTCTTTATGTATTTTAACACGTAAATGACTTTTTTACTATCCTAGTACATGATTTTGTGCTCGTTATGAGTGAAGGTATTGACCTCAATACCTTTGGCTATTTCTCCCTCCTTTCATTGATTCCATTCTCTTCTCGATGCTATCAACTTTTGTCTCCAACATCAACATAAGTTCCAATCAAATCAAGCAACTGTTCATTCCTGGATTCAACTTGCCATTCTTCAACTCGTCGATATCTCTTCGAAGACATTTGTCTCGTATGGTAAATCCCAGATAACCACCTTTCATCTACCGTCCATTTCTTCATCAACGCACCACACTACAAGTACATAAAAGTAAAGGATCTTATATATGCTTATGACAGTACCATGCAACATATTTTCATGATTGCAAGGGTACAAGCTATTTCAAATATTTTTGAGGATAAGTAAGCAAAAATCCAAAAAACAATTGAATGATTGCATGATTATTTGCCAGATATCCATGTCGTTTATGGAACTGCACGCTCTAATTTTCAGTGGGGAAAAAAAGAAAAAAGTGTTTGCGCTGTAATTTTTATTGATAATGATCATTTTTTACATTTTTCGAGATTCGTAACATCAAGGAAACTATGCTTGCTACCATTTTGATTAACCGAACTGTTATAAATAGTTATTTATGTTATGAAGTCTATATTTGAATGTGGAGAAGATTCTCTTGCTCGACATTAAATAAAAACTATGAAAATTTTATTTTACCAAACATTATATAATTATTGTAGAATTGTTTATAGGAAATGTTCTGAAAGAAACTTTTTCTATTTTTCACGAGCAAGCATGTAAAAATCATTATATATATGCAGAAGAAAAAAGGTCTGTTGAGATTTAAGTCAAAAGATGATGCCACGTACCATTCACTACAAGTACAGCCCAGCCTTACTATGGAAAATGTAAGTCCCATGACCATAAAGGAATTATAAAAAGACAACCATAAATATAACGTGCGTGGACCAATGGCCATTTAAATATAAGATTTTGAATTCTAATTAACTCATCTAGCTACTAAAGTAGGTAAATGACCACTACAATCATTTACTGAGAAATATTCCACAATCTAACGTAATTATTAAAAAAGTAGTCACCGAAAAGGGGCGTCGTTACCTTTTCCATTCCACGGACATCCGCATGATCTGAGGGAATTAATTAACTCCCAATCAATCACCAAGTCGCGTTTAATTTACCGTAGTGGAGGGGTGGCCGGTTATTATTATTATAATATAGTGGAGTTACTAAATAAATCAAATTAAATAGATGATTTTTTTAAAAAAAACAACGGAATTAAAATAATAAAAAAAACCTTCAACCCCAGAGAAGGCACTGACTGTGCATTTGATTTCCCTAGTTTCTCTTATTTTACGAGATTATCAAAGAAAGAAAATGTTAAATTCAAATACAATCGAAAACATTATAAGCGTCAAAAAAAAAAGAAGGCGAGAAATTCAAACCATGGGATGACATTAGCTTTCCTTCTAAAATTGCAGCGTTTACATAAAGCACCTCTCATCGCTTAATACAATTTCTAAAACAATTCCGATGCAACGTCTCCACTGTAAAATTAGAATTTCAAAATCAAAATATTGCGTCTCACTTATTATTAAATTTTTTGTTAAATTTGAACCTCAAATACCTCTTTTATACGTAAAAAAAAAAAATCAACTACATAATGGACTCCTTTTTTTTTTTTTTTTTTACACAACGTACTTTTAAATCTTAATATCTCATTTTGATTATTATTATTATTTTCTACGCAACGTACTTTTAAATCTTTATATCTCATCTGGACTCCTTTCTCTTTACACAACGTACTTGGATCTTAATATCTCAACTGGACTCTCTCTTTTTTTACAAAACGTACTTAAATCTTAATATCTCATTTATCTTCTACCGACACCTCAAAGTGCTTAGTTAAAATACAGAAATGGAAATAGTCAATTACAATAACTTAGTTAATCAAAATAGCATTACTCGTAGTTTCCATTGATATTTAAATCTCAACGAAAGTAAAAGTTGTTATTATTCAAAAAACACAAATTACTACCATTGCAAATGGCGAGTATTTTTTATAACGGTAAAATTTTTATCTAAATTTTAATGCAATATTTTATCTTTCACAATAAAGTAAATGGGAAATTATATTATTTTAATATTTTTGATAATGATAATTTTTATGTTTAATGAAATTTTATTAAAATCATGGTAAAATTTAAGACTGTTATGAATAAGTTGACGACGATGATCGAGCATTACTTTTTGAAAATTGGTGAAAAAGTCATAAGTTAAACTGGTATTAAAAGATGGAAGAAAAGATAATTTTACCATAAGATATTTATTTTCGGATATAATCAAACCTTACTCTTTTTCTTTTCCTCTCTCTCGTCCGAAGCGACGCACATGGAGCACTATTCATGGGCCTAAGGGCCCAGGAAGAAAAGATCACTTCACTTTGCGTTTTTTGAAACCGTCCTCCCTTGCGTTGTCCCGCTCGGAGGGAGTGGCCGCTGCCGTTTATCCCCCATTATTTTATTATTATATTGCAGTGGAGACCGAAGACCACCATTTCACCGTCGCTCTCGGTCACACTCCAGTTCACTCTGCTCTCGCTCCTTTCCGCCTTTTTCTACTGGCCGGGGTTGGAGATTCATGACGAATGCCGGCCTCCGCCGGGAAGGATCCCCGCGATAGGGCCGGCGCTGGGAGGTGAGGTCAGTGCCAGCCTCCTCCTCGTCGTTGTTGTCACTGTTTCACCGTCTTCGCCTTTTAAATGGACATGTGGATGCCACTTTTGAAGCCCGATCTTGGGGTTTTTGGCGGTTCGCGGAGAACTCGGTCCGTCTCCGTGTCTTTCTGGCATCCTTCTATTTCGGCGCATATATGTCGCTGTTCTGTAATCTTTTTCTTCGATCTTTCTTTTTCTTTTTTCTTTTTTTTTCGTTCTTTTTTACTTGTGGATTTCCTCTGTTATGGGAAGCCTGGGGTTTTTATTTTTCTAATCCGTGCTGTCGTTTTGGAGAGTCGTTCTTGTGGAGTGACCGAGTTGGAGTTTGAAGTTCGATTTTCTTTCTGGAGTCGTTGGGTGATTTGACGTGGAAGGGCTTTGAATTTTGGTTGTGTTACTGTCGTCGGCATTCTGCTTTTTCTCTATTTTTAGTGGCCCGAAGTTCCATTTTCTTCTTCGTGACCTTTACCGTGGAAATCGTGTTTTGGTATAGAGCGGCTAGATCTTCGACTCTGGTTGTGTATGTTCTGTTTATTCTCCATCTCTACTTCGTTTTGCCATCGTTCTCTCCTGTTGTCTAGGTAACATCTGGATTCCTGATTTTCTCTGGTCACTCTTCGTAGCAAGCATAATGTGGTTGAGATTAACGTTAAAAGTATAAAAAAAATGAGTTCTAAGAATTTGCTTGTTCACAAGATCATCCACGAAGTGGGAAGGAGAACCCGTTTAGACCGTAATAGATGGGAGCGTGGTCAATATTATTATCGTCAGTATAGTGTAACTTTTGTAATGACTGATAATGATATTCAAGGTCTACGAAGGGTGTCAGAGACAGCACCATATTTTAGTTGCAACCTTTTCAGACGTGAATAAACATATATTCCATGATATACGGTATACACTTTGAATACAAGCAATGTTGCTGGTCCATATCACAAAATTGAAATATCTAATTGGAAAATATAAGCAATGTTGCTGGTCCACGGCTTCCTTTTGTTTTCTTGTTTAAAAATACGGCTATCCTTTTGTTTGGTGGTTAAGAAAGTGATAGTTTTCATAAAAACAAAGAATGGGAACAATCATCTCGCCAATGTAGGGATGATGATCATGATGGGTGTAGGATGTTTCTTCTCTTTTAATTAATTTGTTGTCTTGTTAGTTTTTACGAGGTTAAGGATACTATTGTATGATCACTCTGCTTCTTTCTTCTGTTTTCCTTTTTCTCTGTCAATATAATTTCTTCAGATGATATTCACACTTATTCCTGTATGCAGTTTATTCAGAAACAGCAAGCAAATTTCTATTGTGATCGATTGGGTTTATGGTGTTTGATAGAATTGCTAAAAGCAATGAGAAAAGAAAGCAGTTTACACACCACATGTGGAGAACATACTGGCCCAATAACTCGTGCTCAAGCTGCTGCATTACACACATCTAATGTGAAAAACTTCCCAAAACCACCATCTCTTACAAAACTTTTACCCACAAAACCAAAAAATAAAGTTACTCGGCAGAAAAAATTGAACATACTTCCAGATGAGAACAAGGATGCAGTTTCTACAGCCGTTGCTGTCCCATCAAAAAGGAAGATGGCTCTCAGGGATGTTACTAATGTAGCTCTTAAGAATCACAGTACTATTTGCCGCAACAGTTCATATAAGAATTGCATCCATACCACAGCAGCACCTGTGCAGGTTAAATAATTCTCCTACACTTTATTTTCATTTGTGTATTCTCATTTATTTCCAAGTACCAATTGAGTTTTTTTCAATTTATGCAGTTTATCAACCTTTCTTGACAAAGTTTCAAATTCATTTTGAATATGCTGCATGCAAATCTATATCTTTGACTATTTTTACAATGATGACCCTAGGTGATATTGTCTTAATGAGGATCATCCTAATATTTTCATCAAAAAATAGTTTATTACCAGTTAGAAGGCAAAAACTGTGACATTAATTTTTCTAAAGATTATTGTTCATCATTTGGCTAATTTTGGATTTCTAGCACAACAGTTAGACGGTAACAAATATTATAAATTGCTATTTGTATTTTTAGGATGAGTGATAATATTATAAGAGATAAGTTAAAAAATGATTTTATTAGGGATAAAACTGGAGTTATAACTATTGAAGAGAAATGAAAATCAGCTCAGGTGACATGTCTATATCTTTAGGAGATTAAAGAGTGCATTAGTTTGGAGAAGAGAATTAATTAGTGTTGAAGAAATTAAAAAAAGTAAAGGTAGGTCTGAATCTACTTGGTTATGAATTGTAAGCAAAAATTTAAATTTATGTAATTTAACTTAAAATTTAACAATAGATAGAAATACTTGAAAAGAAGATTTATGTGGCCAACTCACGTAGTGAGATTATGACTTGGATTGTTATTATTTGTATTTTTAACATTTCTCTATCATTCACATATAAAGATCTAATGTGTCGTTCTTCTGCTTGTGCCTATCAGCCAAGGAAATTACAAAGGACTAAACTTGGTCCCTCTGAGGCAAAGCTTGGTTCCTCCAGAGCTAAACTCAGTACCAGCACAAAGAATTCTAAGTTAGCTGTGGCAGTTGAAGTTGAGGAACAATTTGTTGTAAAGGATGAGAAGGATAAACTGAATAAAGAGGTCCAGATTGGCGATAATGGTGCACTGCCTGGTGAAGCATCAGACGCACAGGCAACTGAATTTTCATCTCCACAAAAAGTGGAAAATATCCATGATTTGGAGTGCAAAAGTAAGTTTCCTTATCTAGACTAGCATGAAATTGTCAACACCACTGTTTTTCATTGTAAAAGGTGTCTCTTCTTATTGTTAAACCAAGGCATAAGCTGTATCATTGATAAATATTCTCCTGTCATCCTATATGACTTTGGGTTGTTTGGAGGTTACATGTCCATGAAATATGCAAAGACCACAGTCATGAGAATTTGAGTTCTCTACCTATTTGATTTGTAACTTTAGTCATGAGAATTAATTTTCACATACTTTATTTGGCGTCAAACATGAGAACATGTGTTGAGATATTGAGTTATTTATTTAGTTACCTATGCAGAAGTTCCATTAATTCTCTATGTGATAGTATTTGGCATTTCATGTGCTTTAGTTTAGAGGCTAATTGTGATTTCTAAATTTACTAATGCAGTAAAAACTGAGGCTTGTGATGCTTGTGAAAGTATGATTGATTGCAAGCAAGTAAACATTGACTCAGATGACCTTAATCCTCAGATGTGCAGTACATATGCTGCTGAGATTTATGCCAATCTATATATCCATGAGGTATTCATAATTCATATATCCAATGAATTTCAGATCCTTTTGCATCTTTTTTAGTTGTATTTTATTTGCTCTTTATTTGAAGCTAAACTTAAGGTGGCCATTTTGGCACCCATGCATTTTTAAGGCTGTACTGATAAATGCCTAGCCCTCTCCTTTATTTGCAAGATCTTTTCCCTGATCTTGATGTGGATCCTTTGTTTATCAATTGTTTCTTTGGTGCTTTTACATGTTAATTATGTCAATTTCAGATTTTTCACAAGTTTTTTCTTATTTCTGATTTTATTCAGTCATTTTTCACTTTCTTCGTCACTTAAATGCTTTGTCTATTGTTTTATAGGCTTCTTTGGTTTGTTATTATATGTTGATCAGTTGACTTTCATATTTACTTCACTCTTTTCTTATATCAGATTTTATTCAATTCTGTCATTCTTCTTGTTTTGTTCTTCACTTAACTTCTTGTTTTATAGATTGCATTTGTTATTTTTTAGGTTGATTGTTCCAATTTTACATTGCTTTGTTTTTAATGTTATTTTACATTCCTTCTTCTCTAACAAATTTTTGACGTTAGGAGGTTATACACACACATTCAGTCTAAGTTGCTTTTAGAAGTACCAAATGTGTTGGTACTTCTGATTTATTTTCATTATTAGAGGTCTTAAATAACAAAATCCAAGCCATTCAAGTTGATCAATATTCTTTGACATATCTATAAATCAAATTTCAATCAGTTTGAATGATTATATATTGTTAATTAAATGAAATTATCTTGAAATGCTCACCTATGGATGATAATGATAAATATTTTTGATTTGCTGGAAATTTTGTTTTCATGTTTTTTATGCTATAAACTCAATCTAATAGTTTGGGATTTTGATTTGAAAACTCTAGTATTGAAAGCAATTCTGAAGCATTAACACATTTGATACTTTAAAAAGCAGCCTAAACCATCCCTCTCTTTTCATATATATTAGTATAGTTAACATTTTAAATTCTGATTTGGTTAATCGTATCTAGAATGCAAAATCAAATCATTAATAATGATTCTAAAGATGTATGAATTAATGTATATATGTAGTAACATGTGATGGGCTTCTACTGCACTTTACCTTAAAATGCTATTTTGAGTTAAAGTGATTGTCGATGATTGGATCTTAATCATCTATCTGGCAGAATTTTTTTCTAAATTTACAATATGATTGAAAATTGCAATCTCGAATGTGAGATCACAATTTGCACTCCCACATGTAGATTGCTGTCGGCAATCCAATGTTTGATATTTATTTTATTATTGGTTTTCTTACTATTTTTATCTTATTCTTGTGATTTTATAAATCTTGTTGGTGTATAATATTTTTCTTCTTTGTCTATTACAGATGATTGAAATATGTATTGAAACATTGTGATGATGGAAATTTTCTTGTTGAGTAAACAAAAATAAAAATAAAATGTGTGAAAATGTAAACTAAAACATATAAAATTTTCAAATAAAAATGTAAAACTAAAGTTTTTACAAAAAAAACTTTTCACTCAAAATGCTATTTTGAGTAAAGTCTAATAGATACTTCCCATATAGATATAACGAAGCACATATTTGAATATATATATATGTATTTGTTATTTAGGAATCTTATGTTGAGTAGATATATAAAGGAAATATTGCATATAATCCTATTAAGTATAAGTAATATAAACATTGAAAATTAGCTGTAATGCATCTTGCTGCCTTAACAAGTATGGTTATACGTGTCAATGGCAAAAACTAGAAGCCCGTACAGGTTGGGCTAGGTTGGCTCGAGAAAATTAAAACTTTTTTCGAGGTGGTCCTACTCAACTTGTAGCCTCAACCTATATGAGTAGCTTGCAGGCTGCATTTTTAGTATTTTTATAATAAGATAATATAAAAAACTTCAATTCGATTGAAGTTTTTTAATTTGCATTGGTACTGGGGGGAGGGTGTGAGTAATTCTTTTTTAGTTTCGTTTTCAACTTGGAAATTTTTTTGCTAAATCTCTAACGACCTTTCCTTTTCTACTTGCATGTTATTGTCTAACTTTTCTAATGAGCTCATCAATCATATCTTAAAATGTATTTTTGAAGCTTGATACGAGACCTTATTCCAATTTCATGGAAACAATACAACGAGATATCACTCAAAGCATGAGAGCAATTCTAGTAGACTGGCTTGTAGAGGTATGTTCTTAGTTATCTTTGGTATACTTGTTTTTTAAATAGAACATTTCCGTTTTGTAAAGATTTGCATAATTCTATAACACTCTAATTGGATGGACACAACACATTATCATAATCAGCTAGAGCCGACAGTCTTTCTCTATATTTTTTAATTAAATTTGTTAGCTGGTGGTATAAAAAATAATCATTTAATTAGTACCTCAATAAAATGTGCCTTGATGTTTTTATTTGCTCGTATCCATTAGATATTTGTTCAAGAATATCTAGTTAAAATTCTGGTTTTAATAGTAGAACAAATTGCATTAATGAAAAAAAGGATTACAAGAACTTACCAAAACGATAAGTGGATAGATAGAAAAGACTAAATAAACAAGAAAAATGATAATTAGTACATACTACATATCATGTTGCATCTGTTCAAATTAATCTCTAAAATTATATTAGAAATTGTGCCCTATATAGATAAAAATTGTTAGAATCTGGTGGGATACTGATAAGCCCAGTGATGAAGCAGGCACCGCCATGGAAGAATCAAGGTACAAAGCCAAAACAGATACTTGCAATGTTCAATCTCTGAAAGTAGGAGCATTTACTAGTTAAGTTCAAAACGTGATAGAGTTGCTTTCATCAACATCTCCATGGAAGGCTTGAGAAGCAAATAATTGAATCCAATGAACCTAAGTTTAAAATGAAATTATTAATGTTGTTCCTAAGAAGACAATCCAATGATACCCATAATATCCATAACAACACCCTCCATACCCCCCCCCCCCCTCCCCACCAACACACACACGCACTCACAAAAAAGGAAAAAAAAAGTATGGAACAACAACCACCTCCCCGGCCCCCACCAACACACACACACCCACAAAAAAGGAAAAAAAAAGTATGGTGCTCACACTAAGAAAACATAAGCGAGTTCAGAGCAATAGAATCATCTAGTGCCTTCAAAACATTTACATGAAATATGCATACTTTTTAATGTCAGGAATTATACAAAGTTATGGGAATTATTATCAGTAAAAATGGTGCAAATGTAGGTACCATCAGATGATTCATGGCTATTGAGATATGTAGTTAGGATTGTTAGGTATATGGTTGAACTAAAAGCTAGTGATTCTCTTTAATTATTTTTCTTCTTAGACATGTTGCATCACTCAATTTAAATTGCATTGGTTCCGTTGGTAATGAGATTTTGGTTCCTTTTTCCTCTTGTGGTTGCTACACCTCTTGAAACCAAGTAATTATGAAGGCATCAATAAGAATCAGTCGCATGATTTCTCAAATGTTAAAAGTGCATATCTTAATTGTAGTGGAAGTATGGCCTAGATCGTGAATTGTCAGTGGCGGTCAAGTTTATTTTTAGTCAACCATGATCAATCACATTTTCCTGGTTAGACATCACTTTTGAGATGCAATTATAATAACTAGTAATCTATTTGAATTCGTTGTTATACTCCTGCTTGTCATGTGGTATTAATGACAGTACACGTTCATTGATTTATCAGTTTATAGCACAAAACATTGATCCATTGTTTCAATGGTATTATATGAATGGAATGATGTTATTTATTCTTCATGTTTAAGGTTGCTGAAGAATACAAACTTGTCCCGGACACTCTTTATCTTACAGTTCATATTTTAGATCAATTCCTTTCTCAAAATTATATTGAAAGGCAAAGATTGCAACTTCTTGGCATCACTTGTATGCTTATTGCCTCGTAAGATTCCTTCTTTGCTAGCAATTGTTATCTAGTTTCTTTCTCAAAGTTATACTGAAACATGTTTTGCAATTACTCAGCATCATTTACATTCTTATTGCCTCGTAAGATTCTTTCATTATAAGGGATTATTATCCAGTTATTTTGTCGTAATAGAACTTATAATAAAAAGGGGACTCTTGAATGTTCAAAAATGTTGTTTTCATATATTACTCAGGTTTCAGTGCATCAATTCATGTGATCAGCATTTTTATCAACAAGTGCATTATTCTTATCCATTCAAAATTGAAAAAAAGTTGAAAACTTTCAAGTGGGGCTTGTGTCTCTCAAAATCATCTTGCTAGTGGAAAGATAATTAGGGGTAACTATATTTCATAACTTCATTGATTTCCCAAAGACTCTAGATTTCCTTTATTCTAGTACATTAATCAAGTAATTTCTTAGATGATAGTAGTTAGGATGTAAACTTATGAAATCAATATCAATGCACTACGAGAGCAATGTTTTACAGAAATAAGACTTGTATGGTGTATATCATGCCTAGAATTATTTCATCTCACAAATCATCAAGCATGGCATCAAGGTCAACAAATAAGAATCTTCTTGGTTTCATGGATATCTCTAAATTTTTCACCACTACCACAAGACTTTGACTTGCTTTACATATCATTGCACCGTTTTTCTAATTTCTCCCCAAGATCTTTTTGGAGAAATTAGGAAATCGGTGCTATGAATGTGATTCATATTATTTGTTGTATTTTCATAGAAATTGCATGTTCTTCCTTCTTTGATTGCAATTGAATCATAGACAAAGCATATTGTGGCTTTTGTCTTTAAAGGAATTTTCTTTTCCTATTCTAATTATGCATCATTTTATCCGTGAAGAACAAGTTGCACTAGACAAGATAACAACTATTTTATTTGTTAAAATAAAGAAATAAGTAGAAGTTGAATGAATCATTAACAAAAGATAAGATTTCTATATGTAGAGGTTACATAGAGAACAAATACAATACAAAAAATGTGGGACTAAATCTACTATAACACAACCCTAATATGTTAATATACTCTAATAGTCTTCAATGAAATTTTCTTGTCCTATTCTAGTTCTACATCATTTTATTTCTGTAGAACAAGTTGTACCAAAAAAGATAACAATTATTTTTTCATGCAGAAAGTACGAAGAAATTTGTGCTCCTCGAGTAGAAGAGTTCTGCTTCATTACGGACAATACTTACACTTCTGAAGATGTAAGCAAGTTCTTTTCTCCAAGAATGTTTGAAAAGTTCCCTTCTCTAAACTTGCTACCATTATAAAGGAAAACTAGCAGTATCTAAGTACTATTTTTTAAGCATATTGGAGTCAGAAAAGATAGCAGTCAATTGATTAGCATTCAATTTCACACATTTATCTCCATTCTTTGACCTTGTTTTCTCACTATTTTTCTAGTATAATTAATTTGCAATGTTGTCATCACTTTCAATATCTTGTTCCCTTTTACATACTTTTTTCTGTTTTGTTCTAACTTGTCTAAGAAACTATGCTGGAGTTATATTCCTATGCTTATCCTTTTTTTTGTAATTTTTTGTATCCCTTTTTATTTGTACCAATCGTAATTTCAAATGTAGATCACAATATGACAGATGTTTGCTATTGATTATTTGAGCTTGTACTGGGATTTTGAAGTTATCTGTGAACATGCAGGTGAGGAAAATGGAGAAAACAGTATTGAAATATATGGGGTTTCGTCTATCTGTTCCAACAGTTAAAACATTCCTTAGGTGATTTCATTTGAATGCTGGGTTAAATACTCTTATTTAAGTTCTTTCATGACCTAATCCTTGTTGTTTTCTGCAAATTTCTCAATACAGGAGATTCCTTCGTGCAGCACAAGCTTCATACAAGGTATAGCTCTAAATTTAAGTGCTTTGAACTTTATAGTATAGTCGATGAAAATAAAATTTATTCAAAAAATAATTCATAACTGAAGCAAATATCCTTTTTGTTGTGCAGTCTCCTACTTCAGTATTGGAGTTTTTGGCGAATTATTTGGTGGAGCTGACTTTGATTGAGTATGCCTTTTTAAAGTTTACTCCTTCAGTTGTAGCTGCATCTGCAGTGTTCTTAGCTAGATGGACGATGGATCAGTCAAGCCATCCTTGGGTGTGTATGCATTAGCAACGAGCTTTTCAAATTTATATTCATTATCCGCTTAATACCTGATGATAAGGTTAAATCTCTTTTTAAATCCAATTGATTCCTTCAGAATCCAACTTTAGAGCATTACACCTGTTACAAGGCATCGGATCTTAAAGTTTCAGTTATTGCAATGCACTGCTTGCAAAAGAACAGCAAATGTTGTCCTCTTGGTTCTATTAGAGCGAAGTATGGACAAGTTAAGGTACCACGACAATATTTGAGATATGATCCAGTTTTAAGAACTCTGCATTACGGGATTAAGGATTTATTACTTTGAATACTTTTTTAATTGCTGAGTTTCATTTGCATGACAGTTCAAGGATGTGGCTAATTTGCCCTCACAAGAGCTGCAGCCGTCACTTTTTATGGAAGACACCTCAGTCCCTACATAGGTAGCTGCTAACAGAGGGCTCATTGGATCAATACCTCTTCCAAACTCTTCAAATAGCTCCTCACTACAAATTGCTGCTAACAGAAGTGCCAGATAAATTTATCACCTTGCCAGACTCTGCGGATTTCAGCATAGAAACCTTGCTTGTCTAATTTTACCCATTCTTGTCATTGTATATCACTCAATTGTTATTTTTTTCCCAATTCTTTCTTAGGTGGCAAGTGTTCCATTCTGTGGAACGTGTAACGTTAAAATTAGAGTGATTAGCTAGAGAAAGGACCTTGAAATCAAAGTAAAAATTGGTTGATTTCAAGTCTTCATTGCATTGCATATCTCAAGCATATCTTGCACTGTAAATTGATTACTGGTTTGTATTATTATTTGTTGATGGGTTGTAATTGTTAACTATTGGCCATTTGCTAAGAATAGTCTTCAGCATGATGGGAAATCATTTTGCTTGCAAGAACTTTAGGGAAGGTTTGTGTAATTGGAAACTAAACGAAAAAATTTCTTTTGACCAAAATAGGTTAAAATCATAGTAGTTGTGCTTATTTTTTTGGACATTAAATTGTTTTGACATATTTTCTGAACTTAAATCGATACTTTACTTTTTTTTCATCCAATAAGGTGGATTTTGGATATGCACATACACTCTGTTAGAGTTTGACGTTAGAAGGAAAATTAAAATTTGATGACTTTATTTTCCTTCGTTTACACGTTCGTATAAATTGAAAATGTAATACAATAAACAATTGACCGTCTTTCAGTGATTATGCCTGAATTGATTTTTTTATTAGAAATTGTAGCCCATTTCTGTATAATATTTTTATTCAATTTGAAAGAATTTGAACTTCTGCGGTTCGAGATGGTATCCATTGTCATCTTTGTTGGGAGTCATCGTACTGCCATTGTTTTGTTGCCACATCCTTACCTTCACTAATTGCGAATACTGTTTCGGCGTCGAAAAGTGACACCAACCCCACTGCCCATGCATTTAATAAATCCTTAATGTTTCTCGACCAGCACACCACATGGAAGATTTTTCTGACGTTGACGTATAGCTAACTGAAACCCGAATCTTGACAGCAATCCCAGGTCATTCAATATTTTCGATGGGAACAGATATGGGAATAACTGAAATCTGAATCCTGATAGATGGGCAACGATCCTAGATTGCTCAATATTGGAGTAGTGACACTTGTGTTTCACATGGTCTAGATCGTGAAGTGTTATGCATCAAGTTTTCATGACTTACACATCATTACTCATCTTAGGTGGTTAAAAGGTCTACCTTCGATTTTTAAATTATAGGTTCGAATTTCTTCTGTTCACTGTTTTTTTTCTCGAACCGTGAAATTTGATTCTGTGATTTCAATGTTTTGCAGCCTATTTTTTTAAAAAAGAAAGTTTTATGGCTTGGTTAGGGGTAGAGTTGTCCATGGCTCAGCTAGAATCGTGCCATTAAATCGAAGCCTTTCTTATGGCATGGTTTGATTTAATGGTATCATATGGCTTGATCAGTTGTTCGTTTCTAGAATCATATGGAATGGTTTGGTTCTTCGTTTTTAGTATGGTTAATTAAATCAAAATTGGAAACAATATATTTATTAAAGGTTTTGTGATATATAATTATATTATGTGGGTTTTGTATTTTGACTATTAGATGTTATATTTTAATCTCACCATGGTTGGATTTAAAAGATAAATATAGTTTGTTTCAATTCCAAATTTTTAGAATTAATAAACATGATTAAATTGATTAACTCTTGTAAGCACATTAAACCATATACACAGTGATTGGACTTTCTTATGATTAGCTTCGCATCCAGCACAACTTAATTTTCTACTTTGACCATGGACCTTCCTAAAGTGGGAGAGGCGTCTTGTGAAGCCATCGATTTGACATCAACACGTTTGGATGATCTCCCCTTGCCTGTCCACTACATTGCCAGTTGACCACACTTATTCTTTTCAATGGATGTCTTCGTACACCGACAAACAAACCGAAAAGTCTTCATGCACTAATCTAGAAGAGTATGGGATTTTTCCATTCTTTCCTATGAGAGAGAGGCCACCCACCCTATTTAATTTGAACCAATCCAATCAAGAGGGGAACGAAATTGTCGATTAAGACAACCAGAACTAATGGCCCACGCTAGTCCACCCAACAGAAAGATCAATAGATAGATAAGATCGCACCACTCAGATTAAGGGTGAGAATCAAAATCAATAAATTAATATATTGTAAGTGTAATATTAAATTCTTGTATCAACAGAGGTCCTCTGAATGGTCAACAAATTCATGCTTATATGAGATCAAGAGTGAAGCAATTATGCTCTGATTCATCCCTTTTATTTTTTGAAAAAAAAATTACCAAGGAGGCAGATATTTTAACCCATAATGTAAAAAGATAACTGATGATCAAGGTTATAGATAATCAAAATAACCATAAAAACAAAAATCTCAAAATTTATGAGAACTGTTGATAATCTTATTTATTTGAAATTCATGTTCACATGTTAATCCAAAGTAAAAAGATTTCATAATTAGCCATAAATCCTATAATTAGCCTCAATGTCAATTATGAACTTGTGGGAAAAAGTTCAAAAGTTACTATGCAAAATCCAAGAGATTTATGAATAAATCTGTCATACTAAGATTGTTTACTTCAAATTTATTTATATATTTCAAACAAACAGAAGTTAACTAAAATTCAACGGACGCGAAGTAAAAAAAGAGTGGACCTGCAATGAGACTCAAACAGTTCAATCCATTAAAATAAGCCTAAGTAGCCTTACATCAAATGACATCAACAGTAAGTGAATGCAGCCATACAGGAGACGCAACACTGGTGAACCACAGGACCAACCTTTATTTTATGAAGACAATCCTAGATTCACAAGAAAAGCTCAAGGAAAATCTTGTCGGCAAAGAGGGAGACAGATCATTCCCTATACAGTAATACCTATGCGACTTGAAGAACATGAAATTGAGGTTCACTTTTCATTCTGCATTGGAAGACCGTTGGGGCGTCCTGGGAGCTGCTGCATCCAGAGAAAAACAAAATGAACCAATTAACAAAAAGGAATTGAAGATTAACGAATCGGGACCAGCTCAAGTAAAATCTTATTAGAGGTGAATAGAAATACGTAAAACAATATACTAAAAAATTATTCAAAAGGTCAGTTTAGAAAACGAGTATCGGATGATAAGACTAAAATGAGTTCCTTCAACTAGACCATTTAAGAATCTGCATAACTTATGATCATATTTGAGTGTTACTGTTCAATCAACGACAACAATTCTCAAAATAAATTATAGATACATGCTCAAAGGTATGAATGCCACAATTCCTGGTTCCATCGTCCCCTGCTCGAGAACTGAAGACACTTTTACATAAGTCCACAAAGGAAAATGATGATAAACATAAGTTGCGTAAGAGTATACCCAGATTAACAGCATCAGAGCTCTTCATCAACCGAAGACGCCTACATGAATCCACAAACATTCTGCAAGCAAATAGCAGCAACCAGTAGAGAGGCTTGTTTACAATTCGAACAACATAAGATGAAAACACCAAGGTACAATGCTAACATCAGCCTTTAAGATGTTTACTGAAGAGTCACAAAAAAAGCAGACAAGGATAAATAACTCCTTATGGCAATAACAAAAGTAGAAACATTTTTGTAACAATAATAGAAACGCAAAATTTGGATCAGCCACTCATATAGTTGGGCCGGGGCATCATCCCAGTAAAGCACCCATAAAATTTTTTGACTCTTATGAGAGGTTGGCCTGAATCGCCTTATAATGCAGCCTTAAGGAAAACTACTGAAAACAGTGATGAAAGTAGTAAAACAAGTAAAATTTCCTGTATGTTGGAGCTAAAAATTAGGAATTACATATTTCCCAGATGCAAGAATCTTCAAAAGCTAAACTTTTGGGCATACGATTCAACCAATTGGATGGCATGTCTGGATCCACATAAAATGTTTATAACAGTTCTTTTTAAAAAATAATAATACGCAGTTCTCCTGAAATGTGAATTTATTACAAAAAAAAATAGTTTTTTCAGGATATTTTAACTTTTTGAGATTGTGCATCTGACTTGGATATCCATTTCTGTTTATATTGTATTGACCCATTACTTCGTTAGGTACCTTAGTAACAATGAAAGCAGCAATGTTTTCGTTATTTCCAATATCTGACTTGACTGAATCCAGTAAGCATTGCATTTTCCAATTATTGAAGGATAATAAGGTTTCTTTTTGTACTCTACACAGTAATCAAGTTGAGCGACTAATCTTGTTGGTTTGCATATGCATATATGCTATTACTAGTTGCTACATTTTTCTCTCCCATACATGTATCTAAAACATCCATCTAAAGGCTGTCTATTACGGCAATACCAGTCTCCAACAACTAAACTAGACTAGAAATAAAAAATAAAAAAAACAGATAGACTCACTTCCAAGGGACATCTCCAACCAGCATCCAGTCACCTTCCTTATCTTCGTAGGTAGGAACATATTCTGTTCCATTCATCGAATCCACCAGCCTCCTTTCATCCAAGTAGTTACCTTTTAAAACAACAAACAGAGGGAAAAAAGTTAGACACAACGATGCAAGCAAGCCCAATCCAATCAATCGATCATCAGTCTATCACAAGGTATTCCTCTCAATAAAAACACATCACTCGAACTACGATCGATAACTAACGAATGGAAAAGCAAGAGAACATCTCCTCTAGAGCTGTCAACAGCTGCTGGTAGCTCCCGTAGATTTCGAGATTCACTTTGCGCAAGTAAGGCGTCCCATCGACCGCTACCTTCACATACTTACAGCTATTCATGGCTTTCTTCCAGGTCGACCTCACCGGCGGCCATCCCACCACCTGTGCTCTGCCGCAGCAAACATAAAAAATACGAAGAAAACATTGAGGACACAAACTTGCTTCTACATCATAGCAGAAAAGCTTTGCCTATTCCAGATCAAAAAAAAAAAAAAAAGACAAAAAAGAAAAGCCTTCTTCTTCTCCAATTTCAGGTTCAAACCACAACAAGCAGAGCAAAAGGCCGAAACCCTAAGATCGACATAGAACCAAAGCTATGATCCCACTTACTTGGCGGCAGGAGCCTTCCTCTGGGCGACAGCCTTCTCCGCCGATGGCCTTGCGTCGATTTTCCACTCGACGGTCTCAGCGAAGCCACGCTTTTTCTCTCCGTCGGCCCGCCCCGGCGGTGCCAGCTTCAGCTCCGTCTCCTCAAAGTCCAACCCCGAGGTTACGGCGGACTCGACCGTGCAGCTTGACACCTCCGACGACATTGTCGAGGGGCTAAAGGTTTCTGACCTCTGCTTGGCTTCCACCTCGAATTCTCCGGTGACAGGTGCTCCTCCTTTCGACCTTCCTTCCGAGTTAGGGTCGTGGATTTTATAGGTGGGTTCCAACCAATGACCATACGCAACGTGGCGCTCGAGGGTGGCCGCGGGCCCACCTTGTCGGGATTAAGTCGAGAGGTCCACTTGCCTCCGCAAAATGTATGCACGGCTGAGTGTTTTTTTATTTATTTTTTTATTTATAACATTATGATACTTTACAAATACCAAAAAAATCATTAAGATACTTTTCAAACCTTTGATTTTTTTAATCATCTAAATATATATATGTATTTTACGTTTCTTTTGTCCCCCAACTATGGTTTCTGTATTATACATAGTATCTGTGTTTTAATATATAATTTAATTTATCTTTTATAAAAAAATATACATATGTACAGTATATTTATCACGATAGTGGTATTTTAATTTTTTTTATAAATACACAGATGATACAAATAATTATATATATTTTATAAAATCAGATAACTATAAAATAAGATAAAAATTTTAAATTAATTTAAATAAGTATTAATCTTTGATGATACCACCAAGAACTTTCTGGCATTTTTATAATGTAGGTGTTTTTTAAGTTGAATTTTTAAAAGAATCACGATGAATATTGACATCCATGATATATATATATTTTTTAAAAATTCCTATCTACGATTAATCAAAGTTATCACATTTGATTGATTTTAACTCAAATCTACTGATTATCATTGATAAGTTTGTTTTTTTTATTAGATTCAAATGCAAGACTTTTTTTCTTGTTATGGGATTGATTTACGTGATCTCATGGCCGACGACTCAAGTATGATAATTCAATTGGTCACGGACAACAATATTCGTAGCTTTTTTTCATAATTTAAATCTCGACGTTGTAAAGATTACTATTATTACTTAAAAAATTATATCAGTTCAATATTAAATATTTGAAGGAAAGAAAAAACATACAATCAATCTTACGTAACGAAATTATAGTACGAATTGTTATTAATATTGGGACATTAAAGAAAAAGATGATTTTATATTTACAGAAAAATATAAATGTAAACATTCGTAAATTTTTATTATAATTATTTAAAAATAATATACGAAATTTATCGTAAAGGAAGGAAAGCGATGGAGTGGACCACATGTCCGGCAGATGCGCGACACCGGTCGACATTGAACGTCGACGCGTGACATCATTTTCGCTGTCCAGGCACCGCACGTTCTGTTGACTTGGAACTACTTGTCCTAATCAATTTCATCTTCGATAGTCGAGTTAAAAATTTATCGTAAATTTTTATGATTTTAATCGAGATTAGATTTAAATCATCCGCAACGTCAAAATCTATTCTATTCTATTCTACCGTTGTAAACAAACAAAAAGAAAGATTGTCTTAGTGCTCAGTCCTCACCAAACTCAACAATTTAAATAGCCGTAAGTCATCCAAGTCCATGTCATGTAATTTTATTATTATTATCTTCCATCGTAATATATTTTTATCAATTTCAACGAAAACCCAACCTATCTCCTCCTCCTTTACGTCAGATTTCCTTTTTCACGCTTAAGGTAGTGTTTTTCTTTCTTTCTATGATTTTGCTTAAGCTGGTGCGCTTCGGTCAATAGTGTTGGTTTCCTCAACAGCTTTCTTGTCCCCCCAACCACCTTAAACTTTAGATGAGATTAACGAAAAGAGAAGATTAATTACATGACCTAATAATGCTGGATGATAAATTTTTACGATGTTCATTTTTCCACGGCGCCCGGTTTCGTTGGCAGACACCGAGGTTGGGGGTCTTGTCTGCCATCGAATATCCATCTTAAGATCATCGGATCAAAGATGGGGGGGGGCCTTGAACGAGACCTGGGATCTTGCGATGTTTCCCTCACCAGACCGAGCATTTAAATCTGTCTCCTTTTTTTATTTGTTAAATTAATAATAAACAAAGAGGTTTCTTATTTATCAATCTAGATTTCATCCTTTCATATTCTTCTCTTTCGTTTGCTAACGTGAGGATTCCATGTCTCCCGAAATCTTCGGTGGTTTTGATGAAGATTGTCGGTGGTTTGATCTCTTTTGACGTGGTTGGGAGAAAGAGAGCATGTGATTACGTTCCGGCCCACAAACGTCCTTTATTTCCTTCTTTTTAATCTTTGGGTTTTCTTCTTTGCACGCTTGTGAACGAATTGCTGAGTTCAAGATGGAAAGCAGCGAGCTGAGATCTTTGGGTGAATTCCATGGGAAGTAGTTGTGGCGGCATTGACCGTGCATTGGAACCACCTTGAAGAGATCATTCTCTATCGAAAATAAGTACCGCTAGGTTTTTAATTGGCATTTGGAGTTTTTCATGTATTTCGAATCTTTGATTTCTCCAAGATTTAAATTTATGATTAAAAAAATAGTAAAAGATTTTTTTTTTTTTGATATTGATGATGATTTTGTTCGCTAAGATTTCTTTTCTTATCCATATTATTGAGATGAGATAAAAGAGACCAGTAAATCAGACTCATAATTAGCCACAAAACTCTCTCTGTATATATTCATAGAAATCCAAAACAATCATTTAATACCTTTTCCTTCGCCATGATCTTCATTGCTTCTCGCCTCAGTTTAGCTTTTCCTTTGGTTTTAAGCTTCTTTCTGGTTGGTTCGTGCACGGCAAACCTTGTTTGTTAGTTCCGGAGGAGCAGCATTCGACCACTTTGACGCCACAATTTGAAGTTCTTCTGGAAGGCTTTCTTCCAGAAATTATTTGCTCGTCTGGCTACAGGAGTCACCTAAACAACATCTATCTTCTGAAGATCAATGTCAGCAGTGTTCTGATCTTGGTCTTGAAGAAGCTGTAATTGTATTTATTTATTCTCTATTTCATCGACAGTCTTCTTATCTATGAGCAATTTCTCTCCTTTGTCACTTTGATGATCAATCGAAGCTTATTCTGTCAAAAGAGGATACTGTAGGAAATTCTAAGGACACAGATTTCTTGAAGCATCAATGATGATCATCCCAAGGACAGATTTGAAATGCTTAGACATCTAGCAAGAAAAAACTGAATGCTAAATATGTTACTGATTGGTTAAAAAAACATGTTTTTGATAACGATAATCATTTCTACGCGTACAAAATATAAGTATCACTGCTTTTAACCAAGTGGACTATGAGAGTTTGGAAAATATATTTCTGCCAACAATTTACCTAAACGTAAAATGTCATGCGCATCTGTTTTTAAAAGCGATTTATGTTCTACTGGCATATCTCATCTCCTGTCTCTCAACTGAGGTCATGTGGTGTACTCATGTGATTTCTTCAAGAGTAACATTCAGCAAGGACCTTCATTTGGTTTTTCTTGTACCTGAGAAATGAAAAAGAAATAAAATGTTAGAAAACATGTATTATATGCGCAATGAAGATATTATTAACAAGATAAATACCAACTTCGTTTTTCTGTATCTCTTGGATTAATTTCCATTAGTAATGTTCAAGGACAACTTAGGAAAAAAATATTCTGTATGATACACAAAAGGCTATGCTGATGAACAACAGAAAAACCAATATGTGTACATCTTCGACAAGGGGAACCCTAAGTTCGTTCCGCTTTCTTGCACCAGTCCTACTCCCTATGGAACAAAGGGAACCCTGAGCTCTTCAATTAAGAACAACGATCTTTCTCTGCTTGTCAGCCTTTGATTCCAGACGCGTAGCATATTTGGGCTTCTTCCCATGAGATGTGCCGTTGTAATTTTCATCATCACTGCTATTGCTGTATTCTGTATCACATCCAGAAGATATGATTAGTAGCTGAAGAAGGTAATGGTACTTGACAATCGCCAATAGCAGCCTCAGATGCTGCTACAGCTTCCGGAGTATGAAGATCAGCAACACCCAACAGCAAATCCTGTTAAGAAAGAAATGCATCATCAACATGACAAACCCAAGATATTGGAATCATATATAATTGTGGACAGTTTTGTTGGAAAAAGAAAGTAGAGAAAAAGATCACCATTTCAATGTATTCTGTTCCATCATCATTGATGGCTTCAATATCATAATTTACATGTGGATTCTCCTGCAAATTACATATAGACAATTGGTCAGTAAGAGGAACCAAAAAGAGAGTTTTTACCATGGAATTCACAGGCTTCCCACCTGCACATCGCGTTTTAGTTGTTTATTAGCTTCAGCCATGATTCCAAGGAAAGAAATTTTTTCACCTTTCCAAGTACTGCAGAACATGTATATAGGAAGAAACATTTATCTGGTCACTCAATTCCACCACGCAACCGAAAGGTATTAACATGTAGGATAATCTTAAAAGGATGAGGTCAACAAAAAGTACATCGACATTGACCAGATTTTGACTTCCAAATGTTGAAGTTTGTTTACTTTGTGAAAAAAAGGAATGATAAGCATGGAAACTTGTAGACCAATAAAAAGAATGTTCTGGAATTAGATTGTTAAATATTCAGAAATACAGCTTTCACATGTTCAAGAAAAAAATATTTGATTAATCACAGAACCCAGAGAACCATCAATGGCTTCTGGCGGAGGCAGCAGTTGAATCCTAGTAGATCTAATGTGTGAAGAGGACTTATTCAATCGCAGTGAAGATATTATTTTGGAATGTCAGGGGACTAAGAGGTGCCGAGAAGAGAAGGCTCGTGAAATCAATGATACACTAATGTAAACTAATATGCTTACTTCCATTCTAGGAATACAAAGGCCAAGAGAATCACAAGTTCAAGAAGAATACCCTTTTATTAATTAATTACAAAGGCCAGAGGCAATTATTGCTTGCGATCCAATCACTTCAGGACTGATAATGTGTTCATTAAGAAAAGTAAAACAAATCATTTAGTTCCAAATTGATGACACCCTTAAGAGCCACCAACTCTTTCAATTCCTCAAGGTTTAGCTGATTTAGCTGATGGAATAAAAAAGCTAATGTATTCCAATTCCAGAAGCTCCTTGCTCGTGCAAGTCGAAGTCATCATGCCCAGGTACTCAAGCAATTTCTTCGGCAATAATCTGAGTACCCAATAGAGAAAGTTTAACTCCGTAACAGGCTAAAGTCAAAAACATGGTTAACTAACACGATCGATGAAGCTGTGAAATTGAAAATGCCGGAGCAGAATAAGAACCCAAACCGCAGACATTTAGAATACAAACGAGAGGCAATGAAAGGAACGAGATACCGATATTACAGGAGGTGAGGAGGAAAAGAGCAATCGCCGCGTCTTACGAATGAACTGGACGAAGAGGAGGGCGGACCCAAGCGATCGGCGCGGAGGAGCCCAGGAGGACCTGGGAAGGTGGTCAGGGCCTGAGGGCTGGACTGGGCTGGACTGCACACGAAGCTGAGTTGATCCCCGCCTGGGAACGAGTGAATAGTGATCAAAGGGTTTTTTAGGTGAATTAAATTAAAGTTGCAGGCAGTGAGAATATCTCATTTAGTTTGTACCTCTTTAATAAGCTCTAATCTAGACCATTCTGCAAGATTTTTTAATTAGAAGTACATCAAATTAGTCATGTCATTAAATATTAAAAATATATTTTTAATACATCCACTAAAAATTTTATTATCCCTAATAATCTTAAATTCCAAGAAAACGAGAAAAGTGCGTCACACACACGAGAATTGTGTGCAATGATGTGATTAAAACGAAAGTATTTTTCTTTCTTTTACTTTTTTATTATAATTTGTACACTACTGTAAAGTAAAATAAACTAAAAATTTTAACATACCATTTAGTGAATCATTATATCGAATTATTTTTAAAGTTGATATATCATCTTTATAAATAATATACTTACAATGGTTGATATAATATTTTTTATAAATAATATATCAAATTTGATTGTATGCTTTAAGTATTTATAGAATCAATATATCTTGCCTTATCACCACACTAGTGTGAATGATTAACAGATAAAAGAAAATAGGCCAATTAGTTGAAAAACAAATTGATTAATCTACCTTTTGGAATTTTCCAAGTATTTTTATTGGAGAATGGCCAAAATGTTTAGATGTAGCGAAAGATATATCACGGAAAGCGTTGGAATTTTTTGTTTGTTTGTTGTACTCTAACACCAAAAAAGTTAAAAAATTATTTTTCATCAATTTTTCAGGTGCATGAATACTCCTAAATGTTATTATAAATTTAATACATTAATTATATGCTAGTAAAGTTACCTGTACATCATAATTGTTTAATAAATGTAAGTAATGTTAATGGAATGTAAATAATTTGATAATTTTTTTTGATAATATTCAACTTTCTTTGCAAATACATATCAAGGAAAATAAAAAAAAAAATGGTAAAAATAGTTACAACAGATCAAACCTTATGTTTATGGAAGTGGCAAAAAAACCGTTACATGTGAAAAAAAATCTGAACCGTACGTTACAAGACGAGCAATCCAGATATACTGGACCCATTGACGAGAGTGTTACACGTGAGTGGAGGCGGGGAAAGTCTAGAAATAGGAGCTCTTCTAGATAAACACGTGAGTGCAGCTAAATTATTATTCTTTTATAAGAGATAATTAATATTAACAAAAAAAATTAGTTGTAAACCTATGCTTGTAGATAAAAGATAACAAAAGTCTAGCAAACTCCAACAACAAGAAGTCAAAATAACAAAAGGAACAGGTGTGAAGAAAATATTGGAGGATATTTAATTTCTTTTTTCCTTTATTTTAAAATTTTTTATCCTAATACTTTCTTTATAACTGACTGTACATTATTTATCTCTACTTACTATTAATATTAGGTCTATATTTAATGTTTAAAAAAATATATATATATAATTCCGATTTTATGTGTTGTATTACTCTACTTTTATGGGTTCTCGATGAGTCGTATTACTTTGTTTTTGATTTTAGTGTTGTGTTTTGTATTTTTCGTTCATTATTAATATAGGTTTAAAAGATACATGGGTTTGCATGGATTTTCAGAAGTGAATTTGACAGATTTTAATGTTTTTGTACAGGTTTTTGGGTGGTTGCATTATAGATTTAATTTAATCGTTACGGTTGGTTTGAGTTGTGATTTTATTTACGGCTTTAATCAATCATTTAATTTGAATTTAAAGGTGCAACGATTCCTGAAGGGAACTAGAACTTTCTTAGGTGTGTAGTTTTGTGTGGAGAAAGGTTTATGCAGTAGTGTTATCTCGAAAATTCTGCTCAAGAAAATCACTGATTTATATTTTTTTTCTTAAAAATGCACTTCACGAGTTTTCATTCCAGACCAATTATTGTAAAATTTGGTGTTGTGAAGTGTGAGATCTTAAATTTCTAATTCAGAGATGACTTGCAGTTTTGCACAGTTCTTTTCTACGTAAGTAATTTTGAATAATTTCTGTAATCAATCTACAGGTTTTAGCACGTTTTGAGCTTTTCAACTATGGTTTATTTGTTTATTTTGGATTTGAGAATATCTCTTTGACTTATGAAATTAGTTGCTATTAATTTAATAGATTAGAGTTTTTCTTAAGCTTTTAACGAGTGTTTAAAAAAAATGATATTTTATGCAAATATCTCATTGGTTACTCCTTTATGATTTGTCTGAGGGTTTGAGTTTAGTTAAAATGGAGAGAAATCGTGAATGATCGATGGAAACCTCAAGAGATGCGAAGGTGACAGGCGTAAAATGAAAATTTCCTTCTTCTTTTTTGTTATACGTTGATTACGGATCTAACAGTTAGACACCAAAGGAATTATCAGGAAAGCAAAAATAAATAGCATATTATTAGATATAAATAAGTTATTAAATAAAAAATCTTTTATTAAATTATTTCTATCGCAAATGTTCCGATCAACATCGAGTGGAGCTAAATTATTACAATTTTTTTTTTTTACCCTGATAGGAAAAAGGTTCTTATCTTATTCGAAAGAAAAAAAAAAGTTTCTTGTCTTACAAGGAAGAAAAGACAGCTGGCGCAGAAAAACGTGGGAACGGACGAATTGGTGGGCGGTAAGATCCAATTAATTATTCCATTAAGGATCCGGGAAGGAGAGTCGTGAACGTAAGAGGACAAACGTGGAAGTTGACGGGGACGGGAATGTCAATAAACCAGATAAAGATGAAATGGAATCAAGTGGTTTCGCGTCCAGTTTTTATAATTCAATAGAATCATTACTCACAATTAAAAAAAATTAAAGATGAAATAAAGAGTGTTTTTTTTCCATTGTCGTCGGCTGCGCCTTTTCTGGCAGCCAAAACAAACTCCGCACACGTCTCTCTTTGCCTTTTTGCCGACGTAGTACGGTTTATCGAAGGATCTGATTTTATATTTGTATAAGTTTAAATCTCGTAGATAATTTTTTTTTTGATGAATTTTTAAAAATTCCGCAACGATTTTTATACTATGATCGATGTGTTACGTGATTTTTAACCTTTTATCGTAAGTTTTCGTGATTTTAAAAAGGACCGCTTGTGCAATCTGATTCTCTTGTTGTCTTTGTTGGGATTTTTCTTTTGCGTTTCATAATTAAAGATTTTATTTTAATCTGATTTAACTTTTACATTGCAAAAAAAAAAAGCATGTGACAAGTCAACAGTCTAATCCAGTAATGTTTCTAGAAATGTTGGAAAAACAGAATGAGTGTTTCTAGAAATGGTTTTTAAATTTTTTATTATTAGATTTAAAAATTTAATTTAATTATATCATAGATTAATATATCACATAATTTACTATGTATTAAAATCTAAAGTTAATATAAGTATATTTTTTAATAGATTTTGAATTCAAAATAATCTTTGAATTTAATAAAGGTTGGTGAAATTTTAAAATATCTAGGCAAGGGATAATACATAACCTCGTTGAAATAACTATTCTATCTTTCTTTTTTTAGTCATCTGTATGATTACTTCTATCATTTCCATGTATTTATACAAAGACACCAATGGAGAGGTGCCTTTAGGGAAATCATCTGTAAAAAAATTAAATTGCATTTGGAATTGTGGTTTTATAATAATTTTTCTAGGAAATTTTTTAAAATTCTATTTCTATAAATGTACCTAACAGTTAATTGACTAAATAATTAACTAGCATCTCCACTTAGTACTCCTCCTTTTAGTTAAGAAGCTGATGGACGTTGGCTGCTTATTGGAAAACCATGGAAATATTATCCTTACATATTAAGAACAACTTTATAGTTTTGGTATTTATACAAAATAACGGAAAATGCAAATAATACTACTTTTTAATAGAATAACTTCTCTGAAAATTTATAATCGCGGCTGCACTTCACTGTTTTACAAGTTAACGTCACCTCTCTCTCTAGAATAAAACGTGTAAGATTTGATGCGTGCATGGATCAGTTGCTGGCTTTCTAGAGTGCCGGAAAAGGTCCTGAGATACGACCTAGATTTAATATTGACGCTTTTTTTTATTGTTAATTAATTTTAAATTAAAATTTTATATGATATTAGAATAAATTCATCTACATTATCTTAGGTAGTTAAAAGGTTTACATTCATCTGTTTTGTAATAGGAAAAAAAAGTTTCATCTTATGCTTGACCATCAACCTTAATTCTGTGATCTTAACGTCGTGCGACTACATTAATACAATCATTAAGTTATAATCTATTGAATAAAGAAATATACATAAGATATGACCTGAACTTATATAATGATAATTTTTTTTCTTGCTTTCAATCAATTTTAAATTAAGATTTCACGTATATAAGGTATTAGATTACCGGGAAGAGGACGGGTTCAGTGTATTTATCATAGATGCCTTGCCGTTTACCGTATCTAAGGTAGATGACGAAGGCAAGCAAAATATTTATATGCATGCGTGTACAGCGCCGTGGACGATCTTCCCTCCGCCTTCCCGCCCGCCCCTTCGTCGATAATTCTCCGTCGTGACTGCATTGAAGGACCTTTTCCTTATTTACCCTCTAAAGGGTCTGTAATTACTTGTATGCCCATTCAAATGCACGCTGAATCATGTTCTGTTGTGCAACCATATTTTCGCCACGGTAAATTACTTTTTTTTACCATTGTTAATGTACTAACCTACCTTATAGGAAATTACTTCCAAAATTCAAATACTAGACGTTGTAAAAGATACCATTACTAATACAACTTTGTGTACCTGAGTGGTGAGTGATCTTTTTATCACTTATAAGATTACATGTTCAAATCTATGTAAATGTAAGTTTAAGTCAGTAAAATATATCTGCAAAAAAAATACCACTATTCTCTTAAAAAAAACCAATTTATGCTTTGAAAGTTCACTCTCATGATTGATAACTCCTCTTTCATCAGTTGAGTCATGTAATTAAACTTCTACACGTATGATTTAAACATATGACTTTCTTAATATATATATATATATATATATATATATATATATATATATATATATATATATAATTAATAAAAAAACTAGCACCTGTCGTCTATCTTTTTTTTTCGTATTTGTTTCATATCAAATAAAAAAAATAATTATCGATCTTGTTTTCTTAATCATAATCCGAAATTTCTCACTACGTGAATGTCTCACCATGTGGGCACCACAACTGAGGTGTCTCACCCCGCTTATTTTTTTTAATTTTTAATTTTATTTTTGAAAAGTCCCACTCCGCTTATTTAATCACCTCCCCGTTCCTGTTTCTCCGTCCAACCCGCTGCTCGTTCCACTTGCTCTCTCGTGCTCCCTCCGAAATCAGATCCCCCCGCCATTTCTGCTCTGCGAACGCCACCACCGGCAACACCAGGCGCCCCCCCCCCCCCCCAATGGCCGCCGTCCCAGCCGCACACCATATGTCGTCGATCCGGCGCAGGAGGCAGAAGGTGAGCATCCGGCGGCGGTGCTTGACGATGGTGAAGCAGCAGAAGACGAGGTTCTACATCCTCGGGCGCTGCGTATCCATGCTCCTCTGCTGGCACGCCCACGACCCCTCCGATTGACACTCCTCTCCCTCCTCCTCATCGTCATCCACAGACTTCTTCCATCTTTTGATCCTCTAGTTTTGATCATCGGATGCCGTAGTAAATCTTCTTCCCTTCGATTTGTACATATTGCAACATGAGATTGTTGTCCCAATTTGAAAAACATGAGGTCGATGTTGTTGTTCCTCCGTCTGTTACTCTTTTTTCTTACGAATCACTGCCTTTGTCTCTTTGATCGGTAGCGACGACGGAGGGGTTGTCGTCCTCGATCGTCCATGACTGGGCGTTGCTTTAGGGTGGGGATTAGATTAATCCCTGTCAATCGCTTCCACGCGTGCTGCTTTATTGGCCGGTACGATTGAAAGGAATAATCGGGTGGGCGGTGGGCCACCGCCTCGCCGGTCACTCCAAAATCGTGGGGGTTGAGAGATCAACCACTGGATATTTGGGGCATTGGCCACTAGATTTGTCGTTATGTCGTTGCTCATGACGCTGCAACCACCTCTTATTCGTGGGCTCGTCGGCAGTGTCTATGAACAAATAATCGACGGAATCGGAACGGGGCCGTGACAAAATGGGTGTCCAAAATCTCAAGCAACAATTTTCTGTAAATCAAAACTCTGATGGGATTCGATTTTCACGGTGACCGTCGTTGCCGTCTTTGAACCAGTGATTGGTTTTGCTCGTCAGTCACGACGATAGAGAGAACAAAAAAAGAAAGAAAGGAAAGGAGAGTGTGAGGAACCCGTACAAGTTGATTCAGAATTTCAGATACTCCAAAAATTAAGTAGGAAAGAGGGATTGGCCGAGCGTGGGATTCCGACTGGTACCGTCTGATCTTAGCACATGGTTTTGTTAGCGTTTCCCGTTCTTGATTGGTATCACCGCTATATTCAACTAGACAAACCCAATTTTTTGCCAAATTCGAATGCTCGATGAATTAACTCTTAAGCATATTTTAAGTCATAGCCTTGATTGCGCAATTAAACAATGCCAAAAATATAGATTGCCTCTATGATATTCGGCGTAAGAAGTCAAAACAAAATTTTAATAGGAACCAATGGTAGTTTGTATGATTGGTTTTTCCTTATCACAAGACTTTTTAAAAAAATAATAAAATCCTCTTTTTTTAAAAAAAATTATCAAGGGAATGCAAACACAAATTCTGAAAATAAAAAAAGTAAAATCTGTTAACAAATATTAAAAACATTAAATAAAAAAAATCAATGTTGCATTTTCTTACATATATCAAAATCTGTTAACGATAAAAGTTATATTTAAAATAAACATTTATAAAAGAGAATTATCTATTTATTTTATATATAATCTTTATCATTAATAGATGTTTTTACATATAAAAAATGATAGAAAATCAAGATATCTGTATATTCAACAAAAAATAACATAATTTGAAATACATGTATTTGTACATAGAATAAAAAATCATAAAATATAAAATATATATGTTTATGTACAAAATAAAAAATATTAAAATTGATAAATTAAATATTTTTTATATTTATCTATAAGATAAAGAATAACAAAATTTGTTCGACATATTTTTCATAATATCAATTTTCATTCATCGAAGGTATAAATAATTTTCATATTAAAATTACGTACTTCTAATATATTCTATGATAATTCATCTTTTTTATTCTTCAATATTCTGTCAATTTTAAAGATTAAAATGTCAAAAAATGAAAGAATTTTTTTTTATATATAAGAAGAAAATAGTGAAATATTTTGAAAATCTATTTGATAAATAAATGCTTAGAAAATGATGAAATTTTTTTTAAAACATTTTTTATCATTTTTTAAGTACACAAAAAAAAGAAAAAGAAGAACAGTTATATCAATATTTTTAACCTTGTAATCTCTTTTTCCGGTAAGAAAAGAGCTATATATGTAAGGTCCTACAGCGCCATCAATGGATGAGATGCTTCTTGACCTTTAACCTTATTTTGAGAAAATCAAACCTAGATAGCAGAAACGTTATCATTGTAGGAAGAAACACATGGTACATGAGAACCGCGTCCATTTCGCTGGAAGAAAACAGCGTCCATTTCGCTGGAAGAAAACAGCGTCCCATTCGAATCTGCGCCTGTTAATATTGGTTCGCATAGGGGAAAAAGAAGGATGAGGACAATTTGATCCTCGTCACTGTGGTTTGAACAATAAAAAATAGACGACGACCGCCCACCGCCCATCTCCCATCCAGAAACAAGACAAATCAGCTTAATTCACCGTGAGCTGTTCGCCGGCCATTTATATTTGATCAATGGTGTGGTGGGTGGGTCCTCCGCCGTGTAAGCTCCTCGTCTCCTCCTCCTCCTCCTCCTCCTCGTGCGGAGCTCAAGTCAAGTAGGAAAGTGAGGAATCTCAAGCGAAACCTCCAGCCTTCTTCTTCCTGCGGTGGTGGAGTGTGTGCTGGATGGATGGACCGGGAAGTCTGCACAGCGAGAAGCAAACGTCTTCGATCAGAGGAAGGTGATTTAACAGACACGTAGTTCTTCGTTCGGGTGCTTTTGACCTGTTGAAGCGATGTTATATTATCAGATCATAGAAATTCTGGTGTTTTTCTTTTTGAATCTTCTTGTGTCATATTACATTGGCGAATCTTTTTGTTTATTATTAAAAAGTTTCGTATCAATAAATATAAAAATACGAAGAATTTTTCTATTTATTATTAATTGTTTTGCGATATAATATTTTATAATAGGTATTCAAATTTACGCAACAATTTATTTATCTAAATTGTATACGTATATTATTAATAATAGAAGAACAGAAAGAAGTGAATTTATTGAATAAACCAAAATTTAAACATCCTTCGATCTGAATTTATTAAATAATCGTTTAAGATTAATGACAAGAAGAAACAGGATTATATATATCAATCATTGGTGTCTTGTGCTCAATTGTTCACAGACGAAACGAAGCTGTGACTTGTGAGCATCAAAAATGTCATACTCAGAGATTACCATTTTTAATTCAAAATAGTTCTGATCGATGGTTCAAATTAGTTGAACCTGTGGTGATATCTTCATGCCGTTATAGTTTAATAAATCAGACTCAAACTAATCAAGATTTATGATAAATCTTCGATATACACCTATATCATTAATTACTGAATGGTATATTATAATATCCTAGCTATCAATTATTTATTTTGTAATTTAAATGTATCAACTTAAAATCTGTTGATGATAAAAATTATATCTAAAAATAAATTTTTACAAAAAGAGATATATATATTTCTTACAAAAATTTGAGGATGAAACGAATTATTTGCACTGAAAGGAGTTTTTTCCACTTTGTAATTAATGAATCGATGGATTCCGTAGAAAAAATCGGTCCAGTTGGCAAATAAGATTCAGATTATGTGCGACTAATGAGAATTGAACAAACATTATTACTTATATCAGTATTTAATGAAATAGATTAAATCAGATATGGAAAATTGAGATTGTAAACATTTACAGTTAAAAATACTATAAATATTCATTTTATGATTTAAAATAAATATTTAACAAAAGTAACGACACATGTAATTTTTTAATCCAATAGTTGACGTTCATTCACCAACCTATAATATTTTTAACTACAAGGGTTTTTACGTATCTGCAAAATAACAGAAAGTAAAGTGAGAAATTTATAGAAAATAGGAAGTAAAAGAAAATTACTTTTATTTCCTTCCCTTTTTTATCGTTTGTGTTTTATCGAAAAGTAAAATAATCCGATCGTTTAATGCACTAATAAGTCAAATTTTTTTTATAATTAATATGGTATTTTTGTAAATGATATATCAAACTTAATTATATATCTATAATTATTTATAAAAATAATATATTTATTTTTATAAAAGGTATATTAAATTTAATTATATACTATTTATATAAATAATATATTCTTCCTCCTCCTCCTCCTCGTTTATTCACAATCTCTTTTTAACACTTCCTCCTGGTTATAAACCAAAATTATTCAATAACTCCGCCACTTGCCAGGATGTTTTGGTAGAGTTTCAAGATGGAAATTAAAAGAGCTTTAAAATCGATTCTTCATGCATTTCCTTATTTTTTCCAATTTTATTACCTATAATATTTTTCGAACTTTCAATCGTACGCACGGACGAGATGAACTTTAAAAAATTCCACGACCTCGAATTCTCTTGTACGTTAAAAAAAAAAAAATATTATTATTGATTACAACACACAGTGATAAAAATTAACAATAACATTAAACTCAATCGACCCGAGAGAACAGATGACTTTAACGGTGAAATTACCTTTCCTTCGATGACGTAAGTTTGACTCTGATTTTTTCACCAATTTAGAAAAAAAAATTTAAATTAATAAGTCACATAATAAGGTAAAAAATTCGTTCCATTTACGTGCCATTGTACAGTCCTCGACACCAAATAAGAACAGGACCAATTCCGTCACATTAGCGTTGGACCACCGTCAACTAAACCTTCCCTCCCTTACAGCTCCCCCAATCTTTCTTCTCTGACTTGATCCCTCACTCCTCCGTCGGATCTAGGCTTCCGTCTCCCTCCAGATCCACGCCCGGTTCCCCGGCGGAGGCGGAGTGGAGCGGAGACACACAGAAATGGCCCCGAAACTGGACAGAGTGTCGCGGGACCGTACGCAAGAGTTCCTTACGATCGTCGAGAGGCTAAGGAAGACGGTCCCGACATCGTCCGACATACGGAGTAGCGGCGACGGGCATGGATCTAAGCTGGACGCGGCGAGATCTGCGGCGTCGATCCATTCGGAGTTCAGCAAGAGGGCTTCCAAGATCGGGCTCGGGATCCATAAGACCTCCCAGATGCTATCTAAGCTTGCAATGCGTAAGGAGGATATCTTCTTCTCGCAGTTTTTCCTTGCGTAGTTTTGATTTTTTTGTGTGTGATTATGTTGTTCTCTGTGAGGTGGATTAACTTGAGATTCGTTCCTAAGAGTTGGATTTGAGAGACAAACTGTGTTATGAAATGCAAAACTTTCTTAATAATTACTAAAATATTGTTGAGTCACGATGCTTGTCATAGAAATTAGTGTTGAACTGTGCCTTCCTTTGAATAATCGGGATATAAGATGCTGGAGTATGAATTCTAAGGTGGATTCTATGTGCATTATAATGCATGGGAAAGTTATTTCATCTCAAGAGGTGGATTTTCACGCTAAAAATTATCATGTCATAATATGATGGGGTTGTGGTTTTTATGTGTCTATTAAAATGTCTTCTCTAAGTTCATATTCATTTGTCTTGGATATGAAGGAAATAACTAAGGAAACTCAAGGAGAAATACCCTAGTGTATGCTATTTGCTGATGATATAATTTTAGTTGATCGAAGCTAGAAATTATTTTTAAATTAGAGTTATGGACAGATATTTTGAAGTCCAAAGGATTTAGATTGAGTAGGTCAAAAATTGAATATTTGGAATGTAGGTTCAATGAAAATAAGAATCACGATGAATGTATATATTTAGATGTCTACGAAATTCATAAAAGTAAAACTTTTAAATATTTAGAATTTATAATAAGGAGCAATGGTGAAATTATAGAGGATATCATTCATAAGGTTAAACCAGGATGCATGGATTGGCTTGTGGAAGGATGTTTTAGAGGTAGATAAGGTAATCAAGAGTGGATTTAAACTAGTGGTGGGCAATGGTTGAGGTGTCAGATTCTAGAGTGATTTGTGGGTGTGTGATTCTCCACTAGCTCTCCAATTTTCAACTTTATTTACAATTTTATTGTCCACCTAGCTGAGTGTAGCCGAGTGCTTTGAGCATTCTACAATAGGGATAGTAAGGGATATCTGATTACACGGGAACTTGGGTGGTTCAGAATCTGGGGAAGTCATTTAGCTCTTTTCTCTCTTGGATACTGATGATTCCCCTCCCGTGTCTATAGATTCCCCTTCATAGGTGTGGCATTGAAGTGATGATGGTGGCTTTATAGTCAGGCCACTTTACTGGATTATATCTTTTGGAGGAGTCAATTATAGAAAATTGAAGTTTGTGTGGTGGAAGGGTTGGATTCTCACCAAAGTGTAGTTCTTTGCTTGGCAGATATAGCATGGTGGTATTCTTACCTACTCCAGAAAAAAGACTTCTCATTGACTAATGTATGCAAATTTTTTGGTCAATACAAGGAAAATCTTTGATATTTATTCTTTTAGTGCACATCGATAAGTAAATAGTGGCATTCATTGATGGGTTGTGATGTTGATCAAGTCTCATACATCAGATTTTTTTGGAAGATATGGATGTACAAAGTAGATGTAGACAAAACTATGAGGAAGCTGTAGAATACTATTCCTTTTGCAATCTTGCAGCATCAATGGCTAGAGCTGAATTGCAGAATTTTTTGGGTTCTTGCTCATGATGATGGTCATTTCAAATCAAAAGTGGTTAGCTCTATGGTTGAATGGACTAGACCTTGGAGGACTAGGGCTGTAGTGGAGAATGTGAAGGTGTTGGGGTGGCTGCAAACTCTTGTTATATTATGATTTGGGCCATGCACACTGTTTTTTGACTCTTGGGCAACTTATTTTTTTTTCCCTCTTTGGGTTTCTTTCTCGAAGTCCTACTTTTCTTCTTTTCTATTTTTCCTTTTAGATTTCCTGCAACTTGTGTAGATTGCTTGTTTTATTTATTTTAATATAATCTATGTTGCTGCTAAAAAATAATATGATAATAACTTAAAAGTATAATTCAATAACAAAGTAAGTGCTTATGTAAGTCAATAGTTGAAATCTAAAGTTCTTTAAAATTCCTAAAAATAGCAAAAGTGAACTAAAACTCAAATATGTGAAGATTGAAGTGCTCAAACAGTTGAAAAATTTCTGCATGTGCATCAATAGAATAAAAAAAAAAACATGAAAAATATGTTGTTGTATTTGAAAACTTAGTGCGAAAAAATAGATCTAAGCGATTGGGCATCTTACCATGATATCCTAACACCTAACGTTGTTTATTATATCTATATCATATTGGTGCCATGCATATGCAACACTGTGACATTGGACTTTCCCATATTAGCATTTGTAATTGGATCCATCTAAAGGTTCGATCATAGGAAGATAGGACCTAGCCTTGCTAAGCATCTGCCTAGCAAGTGTGGCACCCATGCATTGTAGGCATCTGGACCTACATTTCCACCTCACCCTAGCCTTGGTGGCACCATGACAAGTATGACACTATTCTATTTCTGTTAACTTTATGGTGTAATTCCTCTTTACTAGGTTGCATTTGTCAACTATTTAATTCTTGCACATTGCATTTTTTGTTTTGTATATTACTCATCAGCAAATTAAATTATTCTTTCCTTGTTCAGTGGCTAAAAAAACAGGCACATACGATGATCCAACTGTTGAGATACAAGAGCTTACTGCTGTTATTAAACAGGATATTACCGCTCTGAATGCTGCCGTGGTAGACCTGCAGCTTCTATGCAATTCACAAAATGAAAGTGGAAATATTTCTGGTGACACCACCAGTCACTCAACTACCGTTGTTGACAATTTGAAGAACCGCTTGATGAATGCAACAAAAGAATTTAAAGATGTCCTGACCTTGCGAACCGAGGTCAGTGAAAAGTTCTCTGAATATCATAGCTGTTTCCATTTGGAAGCTAATTTCATATTATTGGAAACTTGCAGAAGTTAAAGGTCCATGAAAACAGGAAGCAACTGTACTCTAAAAAAGATAATGCCAATCCATTCATTAGGCAACGGCCTATAGCCAATAGGCCTACTTCTTCAAGTGCACCCCCTCCATGGGCAAGTGACTCAACATCACCGTCTTCATTGTTTCCTAGGTAAGATGGCTGATTTTGGTACGTTCAGCAAGCCCTTTTGATTTTGATTCACTTAGAAGTTCGAACTATCTGCCATTTGAATCTGGTGAAAGCAACAGTCAATATAATTCCTCCATACCATTTATTGGCAACGTTCCAGACCTAAAACAAGGCTCTGATAATTTCTTGTTTTATTTTTTTGTTTTTGAATTGTAAAAAAACAGAAACAGAAAATTTTGGAAAAAAATCCAAAAAAATTAAAAATTTACCTTCTCCCCAATTGTTTTAAAAAAAAAACGTAAAATGGAAAAAAAAAAACAGAAAAAGGTAAAGGGGGACCACTGTAGTTAGGTTTCCTCTTTCTCTGATCCTCTGTTCCCAAACAAAAATAAGTTGCCTTTTTTTTTTCATATAGACTGGAAGAATGGATCTCTTTATTTGTTACCAAGTAGAAAGCATCTTTGATCGAACTCTTAGGTTATAAATTTACTTCACTAACGTCAATCAAAGGAATGCTATTGTGGATCATAATCTTTTGAACTGGCTTGCATTACTGTTTGTACATGATACCCAATGCAAGAAAGTAGGCATTTTCTTTGAAGATGAAGTCAATTCTAACTAGGGCAGGGAAATTCGTACACCTTGTGTACTTGCTTAATTCCGAGGCTAGCAAATTTAACCGTTTTAATATTGAAATGGTTACATAAATTACTTTCTTTTTTGACAGGAAGCAGGTGAACGGAGAAGCTTCTTCCTCATCTCAGCCACTAGTGCAGCAACAACAACTGGTTCCAGTGCGGGATACGTATATGCAAAGCCGTGCAGATGCTCTTCACAATGTTGAATCAACAATCCACGAGCTGAGTAACATCTTTACGCAATTGGCCACAATGGTGTCGCAGCAAGGAGAGCTTGCAATCAGGTTTTATTCCTTTGTACTGCGATGCAATTATGATCTTATTTAAAATAGCATCTCGGGCTGTGATTCTATCTACATTCGACCTTGCATTCTTATGGATATTTTTCTATCTTGAACTTTATCCAAATCCCAAAAAGTGTTACCATAGGCATACTTACCGGTACCACGGGGGCACTTACCTTGGTGGGAATTTAGCCCCGTCTGGGCCATTGTTGCCTTTAAGCTCCCACCTAGGCACCACCTATGTGCCGCTCTGTTGCCATTCTTTTCTGGCAACACCTGAGGTGAATTCTGGCCGTTCCTGGGATTCGTTTATTTTTCTGTTTTCTGATTTTTTAGATTTATCATTATATTTCTAACATTCACGAGGATTTTGTTATTGTTTTTGCACCCAAATGTGATTAATCTGCAAATATGGGTTTTTTGGATTATTTGCACTGAATATTCAGATTAAATGTACTCCCCTTGATATTTTTATTTAATTTTGATATTTTGCTGTTTCACGTGTTTTCTTTAGTTTTTGATAATTTGATCATAGGTGTCACATGCTTGTGGATTTTATGATGGATCCTTGTTTAACATGAATACATGATTACTCCTGCAAATATATGTTTTTTTTTGTCAATTTTGTGACTTTTTAGGCCAAATTTTTTTGGTGATGTCACCGTCTGTAAGCTTGAATTCCATCTCTTTTGTTGACAGGATTGATGAGAACATGGATGACACTTTGTCCAACGTTGAGGGAGCTCAGGGTGCTTTGCTGAAGTACCTTAACGGGATATCATCCAATAGATGGCTCATGATCAAGATATTCTTTGTTTTAGTGTTTTTTCTTATGATTTTCCTATTTTTTGTAGCATAACTAGATCATGTGTATTCATTTACACCTTTCTTTCTTTCTGCCATAAGAGGCCTTGTATCTGTAATCCCAGTCATTTTTTTCCCTTATCGTTCCGTTACAGCAAAGTCAAGAGTTTACTGGTGCGAGACGGTAAAATTATTTTCGCGGAGAAGAATCGTCATTTTATCTTTACGTTTAAGCGATCAACCTTTTTCTCCACTCAGCTTGTAAAGTTACACTAGAGCAACCAAATCCTGATTTGAGAACTATTTTAATAATACAGATAGATTTGTTATGCGTGTGTTTAAAATGTTTACAAAAAATGATGAAAACTTACAAAAAAATGTGTAATCCAACTTGTGAATGAATCGAGGAAACTACATTTTTAGGCAGAGCTTGAATATGAATAGATGTAGAAAACTACATTTTTGCATAGGCAATGGATTTGCAAGCGATTCGAAGAATCACCTGTAAGAAAGAAAAAAACTTTTCGGTCGTATAGAGATTTTGTAGATCATTGTTACCGTAGAAGGAAACCGAAGGTGATTAATTCTATTTGGTTTCCATGCACTGGCTGAACAGCTCTGCCATTCTTTCGAACATGTGGCGCTTCAGGTACATCTTCTCTACCATCAGCCTTCCGTTCTTCCCTAGTTGCTCTCTTGCTGCCGGATTGCTCACCAAGAACTGAAGATTCTTAGCTAGTGGTTGGATACCTTCCCGTCCAACGGGGTGAAGAAGGCCTGTCACTTTGTCCTCAACTATCTCTCTGGTGCCTCCAGCATCTGTTCCAAGGACCTGAATGATGATAGAAACATCATAAGACAAAAGACATTATATGTTTTGGAAAAATTTCCCAAAACAATTATTGGATGAAAAAAATAAATACAACATAACATCAAACGGAAAGTAATCATGATTGGATAAACAAGAGGCTTCAAAAAAGGATTAGTTTGTCTGGCGTCACTCAAATGAATTGAACTGAGCTCTTCGCTGGCTGCGTTGAAGAGGTCTTTATTAACACAACAGGCAACTAGAATAAACTAGTCATCTTGGAAACAAACAAGCTACAAGGTCATTTTATGGGCATTAGCACATACTAAAACCATCTCATTATGGCTTTGATAATTACTCCTATCCAAGGGACATTAATATGTCTTCATCGTGAGAGAGAGATTAGTCGTCCCCTCTCAGTTCATGTGACTAATGACTTACAGTAAACAAACAAGTTAGGCTCAGGCCTAAGGTTGAACTTGAATGGCTCAAAGGCTTACTAGGAAGTGTGGATGCTGGACCGGCAAAAGCTGATCAATTGGCCCTTTCTATATGAGAGAGACCAAAGACTCTCCGATGCTAAGGCCAGTTGAGCATATTGAGGGTGTGGATCAAACCATTGTATGGGTGATGATTGTTACCTAGTTGGCAAGAATCTGCAATCTCATGGCAGATGCATTGATGAAGTATTTGTGATCACCATTGCAAGAGGTGGTGGTGGCAGGTTACAGGTGGAAGGCAATCAATTGGCGGTAGATGTGTGGCCAATTGCCATCGGTCAACATCAATTGTTGACTATCACATGAAGTTGACAAAACTGTAACCTGTCAAGCGTTGTTCCATTGAATTAGCAAGAATCAAGCATGAATTGGTCTGATCAGCCAACCTTGAGCCCTAACCTATGGGCTAGACTGGATATAGATCAAGACACCCATATAGGACTGAGTGAGGACTGCGATATCCATATCAATGAATCATATGGGATAATGTCTACTAACCATATCAAATGAGATATAATTGGACCTTTCCTATTCAAGTGGACCTAACTGCAAGGGATCACGGTGGCAGGTCCAACTCTCATGTGAGTGAGGTTAGTGTTAGATCCATGCAGGCAGACCACAACCTAGATGCTACAAACAATAGATGGTTTCCATAATAATGATTTTCTACCGCAAGATTGTTACTTCCACGACATTCTTTATTGAATCCATTCTAATTTATTAAATCTAAAACCATAGGTGGAAACAATATGGAGTTGCAACTTATTTTAAAAAGTGAGCTTCTTAGATAAGCATATTGAAAATAGATTATTGAATAAACATTAAAATGAACAACAAAATGCTTATCTATTTTTTCCATAAGTTGGATAAACAATGGCATCTAGAACCACTTATTCAGATAAGTGCTTAACTTAAATAAGCTGGCATGAACAAACATTTCCAAATGTTGCTGACGTCTATATTACTTCCATAGGCTCCATTTCACTGTTTCCCCTTTATCCTAGATTAGTTATTTCATCCCTTCATTTGTCAATAGTTATTATAGGCTATTTCAAATATCCAAAAAGCCCTAACAATCAGTTTGCTAAGGCCGGTTGGGTAAGAATTCCAATTCCACTTGAGCTTCCCATGAAATGAGCTTCAGAAGGAAGATTCTGAAAAGCATATTTTCTAAGATTTTAAAAAGAGCTACAATTTTCCCAAGTGAAAAGTTAGACCAACTTTTGACCAAAGCCATTCCCTTAGTTAAGCTCAGTTTTTGAAATATTTTCACAGAAAGTGAACCCTACCTGTCACAAGCTGAGTTAAATCCTTGAAAATCAGACCTAAGTACATTTACTGTGTTAAGGGAACTAACTTCCTCATTGACCAACCTTTTAAACGAAATACTAATTTTACCCTAAGATCAATACCATGAAAGAGAAAAGAAAAGGATGCCTTTTATCAATATAATCCCACTCCAAAAAAATCCCAATGATATTGAACCACCATTTCTGTTACTTCACTCATTACCTTTTCTTCTCTAGTATGAGTCCTCCAAGTTGTATTCATGTCATAAATTTTACCTCAAATTTGTAATTAAAAATTTTAAAATTTATTTTTAAATCCACATAGTTACTTCTTGTGCATTCGACTAGTATCTAAGAAGTAGAGAAGAGTTATATGTCTATAATTCTATTCTAGAGAAATGTGTCTCTGTCAATTTTTTACTATTTCCTCAAAAGACAAAATGCCACATAATAGAATTTCTGCTATTACTTTTCAGAAAAATATTGGCAATCAAATCAACAGCATTTGCACCAGATAGGACTGACTAGGAATACTTTGGAAACTAAATTACAGTAGGATTAAAAACAATATTTGCTGTAGATAATCAAAATTTGATGTTCCACAACAAGATGGAACGAAAAACTAAAATAGATGGCAATATTACCGGCAGGCCAAATGCCATTGCTTCAACCGTAACTCTTCCAAATGTTTCTCCAAGCCCCTGTATGCCAACTTCAAATATTTTATACCCTTGAAAAGAAGACCAAAAATTCCTCCAATTGACATAAAACACATAACAGCATGTCCAAAAGAAGAATAATAGAAAAATTGTAAATAACAAAATAATCAGATGAAATTAAAATGATATTGCTAAGCTTTGGTAAATTTCAATCTAATCTTAATGGAATTGAGTGATAAAAATTACTAAATTACCTGGGAATTAATTACATAAGCATCTGCTGCAGCATAGAGCGAAGAAACACGTGTAGTAGAACGGGTCCATAGCAGTGACTTAGACAGGTCTGGATACTGAGAAAGAAATCTCAGTATTCGTTCGACATAGAGAACTTTGTTACTCTTTGATCCAATGGAACCGATTAAAACTTTAAGTTTTGGTTCCATCATGCCACCTCTGTCCGACATTCGCTGTTTCCTTTGTCTGCCAGCATCCAGATGACGAATAGTTTCACTGGAGACATTCATAGAAAAGAGCTTAGGCAATCGAGAATGTTTTTTCCTCCTTTTCTTGACAGAATAATTGTTGTTGCCATTAGTTTGAAGAAGAGCATCTTCCAAACTTTCAAGGATAGGGCCTTGTTGCTGGTTCTCACTTTGTATATTTGCATTGGAAAGGTTTCTATCTTGAACCAAATTTTTGAGACCTAGAAGCTGAGGTTTCTGCTCAGTCATCAAAAGAACTGATTCAAGCAACAAGAGCTGCCCTTTCCCAGGATTAATACTGCTAAGAGAGAGTACAAGTATATCACTATCAGTTAAACCCAACTCTTTTCTAACTGCAAATCTTAGGATATTCTTTTTTTCCTGCATCTTTTCAATAGTAAAGGAAGGTGTATTAAAGGATGAGGGAAGCCCTGCTACAAATGCTAATTCATCATTTACAGAAAGAGAAACGATTGCAGGTATGGTCTTCAAGTGGATATGCTCTTCTTCACACCAAGTAAGCCATTGTTTGGATTGCAAGTCCGATAGGAACACGAGCATCTTCACTTGGTTGAGCAAATGCTTAGATCTATCAAAGTATTCCCTCCTATTCTCCATGATCCACCATATTATTTGACTTGATCCAGCAGAAACACGTGATACATATTGTTCTGAAGAAGCCAGGGTAGCCAAATGAGAATAAAGTATCTTTTCCTTATTATAAACTGATATTAGCTTTCAAATGATAATTTCACTAAATTATTTGAAGACAAAAAGTCTGGTTTGGCACATCCCTTTTACATCAGCCTACTTCAGATGCATCATTATACAAATAACACACAAGTGGATGTAAAGTTGTTAGATTAAACGAGACTTTTGCCTTATTCATTGTGAGGACCACGAAGGCCACTTAAATGAACATTACATTTGAAGTAATGCTGTGTTATGCAGATTTTGTGTACACGGTTTGACACAGCCATGTTACATGGATGAGTTTTCATCGTGACACACCTGTATAATATGTTGAAAAGCAGTGGATCCATATACCCATTTAATTTAAAGTGCTTAAAAAACTAGTAAACATATATATTTTTTCTCCTTCCATATTCTTCTTTTTTATTTTCTTCCCGTTTTTTAAGTATTAAACTATTCAGTACAGATCATAATATTTTGTATAAATCATAGAAAGAATAGTAAGATTGACATATTTATTGGTATAAATAATTGACATCGGGTTTAGTTATAACCATGCTACTGTTTTTTCAATTTTTTGCTGCTTTTGGTGATATTCTTGCAATTGATGTTTTTTGTATGGTTGCATTGTCTCTTTCTGCTATTGTTTGTTTGTTATTGTTTTGGAATTAATTTTTTTGTCTGATTTTTGATATTTTCTATAAAAATTAAATGTGTAACAAGGTTTTTTACTCAGTGTTTAATGAATATTTCTTCATCTAGTTCTACATCAACACCTTTACATTCTCCCATGTATCATTACACATCCTTTAAATGTCGTATTTTAATTACACATATAAACGTTGGTCCATCTCATGCCCATTTCACATGTTTTGAAACATTGATCAAGAATATCAAATATCAAAGAGAAAAATCACTTTTGTCACAGCATTAACATACGAAAAGTTGGAGAAATTTCAGCATTCCAACATGACCATATGAAATGATTATATTTCATTCCTCTAAAGCTAAAATCCTTCGTGAGGCATCTGAAGCAAAGTCTGGTAAATATGTCCATTAGTTCAAAAATCATTGGATTGAATCCTGAGTTTTTTTTTGTGTGTGTGTGTGAAATTTTAATTGACACAGACATTATATGGAGAGATATAAAAATATCGTTGACAACTTCTGTTTCCTACTGAAAGTTCATGCGTAACATATATTCTATATATAAAAAAGCAAATATTTTCTCAAAATATATTAACTGAAACCACATGACCTCTTAAGGATTTGATATTTTAAATTTTAATTAAAAACAGATTTATTTAAATGATGATTAGCATGTGGTGAAGTGTGTGCCATGATATGCAAATTGTGGAAATGAATCCAAATTAACTCTAAATAAATCTTAAAATAGAAATCAAAGCATAGGTTGCACTAAAATAACTCCACCTGTGGAGGTTAACCACTTCATAGTCAATCCCAAGCCCAAATAAAGGAAGGGGGCTAGTTGGACTCTAAAGTATCTATCTATAATTCTAGTTTAGAGTTAATTCAACTTACTTTTATCAGCAAATAACATACCCTAGGGTATTTGTCCTTCAATTTTCTTAGTTATTTTATTTATAATTAAGACAAGCAGATATGAACTTAGAGAAGAATTTTACTGTAAAGAATGAAAATTTTATGCTGCAAAAATACAAATGCTTGGATGAATAAATAGTAATACTATAAGGGATAAAATAAAAATGATTTTATAAGGAATAGAGTAGAAGTTGCACTAACTGAAGATAAGATAAAAGAAAATTAGCTTAAGTGATTTAGTTGTGCCTTTAGAACACCAAAGAATACACCAATTAGGAGAGAAAAATTAATTAGTATAAAAGAAACTAACAATATCTCTTCATTCTTCATCCTTTCAAAATGATTTAAATTTAAATTATTTAACCGTAAATAAAAATACATAGAAGAAAATGATTCATGTCGTCAACCCTACAATTGGATTATAACTCAGATTGTTGTTGTTATTGTTGTTTATAGGTTGCACTTACATGATAAATTTTAATTGGTAAGTATAAATGACTTGACCACTTATGCATTAATTAGTTCAATCAATCTTCTAAAATGATCTTGCATATTTTGCCAACTTGCTGATCAAAACCAATCAAATAACTAATACACCAAAAATGCTCATTTAATAGGCCATTTTGAGGCCATGGTTCTTGGACAAGGAAATAATGATCTACATCCTGTAATGCGTATTAGATAAGAATAAGGCAAATTATCAAATGTAAGGGTATTCATATCTTTTGCCAATAACATGAATGATTTTAACTGGATTTTAGGATGAACATAACATCTCATTCTTCTGGTTTTATATCTTAAAGAATCACAATTTATGTCAGAGAAAATAGAGTCCCACCTATCCATGATGAACAGACAGCAGATCCAGCAACAACAAAATCAGCTCTCTTTGCAAACTTGTAGCTCAGTTTTCTCTTGTCATTGATAACTTTAATTCTTCTTCTTATCAGCTCTCCCATCAACCCCCCGTTCCTGTTAAGTACGACAACAGCCACAGTCCCTCCACAGCTCAATATTTCTGTTGCCAATTCCAACATTGATAGTGGTGCACCAGTCATAGACAGCTCGTGAAATATCAGAACAAATCTCCTGGACAAAACAAGCTGACCAAATTCAAATTTCTTATCACAAGTAACTTTTCTTCTAACAGCATTCCAACCCAGAACACTATCCTCTATCTTATCAAATGGACCAATAAGTAGTCCATATGAAGTGTTTCTTCTAGTTTCACCAGCATTAGCACCTGTATCCGAAACCACCTTTACAGGCAAAGGGTGGTTATTTTGTGGCCTATATTTTGATCTACGTTTCCTAACAGGGGTTGTATTCAGTTGAGAGAATCCACGTCTTGGTGATGATCCCAAAATCTTGGAAGACAAGCCATTAGTCTCCTTTATTATCACTGATCCCGATTGGCTAGAGTTGGTGTGTTCATTTACCAAAGTATCAACTCTTCTACTTACATCCTTCACTTTCTTAACACCTCCCACTTGACTCTTGTAACCAACGAACTGGGGCTTACTATGTTCACTGTGAGCCCAATTTGACTGGATATAAAATCCAATATAAGCCCATATAGTTATAAGAACAAGCAAGAAAATCAAACGGTTCGCGGGTAATCTCCCCCAGCTTCCCTTAAAATTCTTTCGAGAAGCTCGCAACCTATGGTAAGAAGGTGAGTTCGTTGGTGATGATCTCCTCGGTGAAATAGCTTTCAAACTTCCACTACTCTGTCTCAACACATTGACATGTAAATCTTCCCGTTGATATGTTTCCTCCATGTAATCCTTAGTTCATACTCATTGCACCACTAGAAGAACTTAACGTAAAATCACAACCTCTCTCAAAAAAGAGACAGCACGAATATCAGCTCGAGCATATTAAGATTCTAATTGATCCTGCATTGCCACTAGAAGAAGGCACCACATTTACAACAAGGAAAAACACCATTTCACTCAATCTGCAAAGATAGTTTTCGCAACCTTACCATATCAACCCTAGAGTCCACGAAAAGTGCCAAGACAAGTCCAAGAAGAGCGAGATTTGAGATCCGATGCTGCATTCCAGAGAAACAAATCGCAATCACGATTCACGAACACTTTAATCGCCACTAGGAGAGCCAGAAAATTTTGATAAATTTACAAAATAAGCTCCCATGACTTCAACAAAACCTCAAGATCCGCGCAGTGGCGACCTCCCTCCAGCCGAGCAACAACTTTCAAACCATAACAGATACCACTAAACCCTGCCAAGATGCGAAGATCCATAACTTACCATGCCGAAACCGCCAGCCTCCAGTAAGAATCCAAACGAAGCGACGGGAAGCTCAGACACTGCAGCAGGACCACTACCGTCTACCGATTGAGTACCGAATCGCTCATCCGACAACGCGAGAGGGTTATTGGACTCCTAGGAGGTGGAATTTTCTGGATAAGGAGGATGTGGGAACGAAGAGCTGTCCTCCAAGTTCCACTCCTGCTGGAAGGAGATAGATTGGTGGGCTTTTATACGAAACAGTGGGTTGAAACGGTAAAATGGTTTTTAAGGCGGATAATTTCCCGACACCACACGCGTGGGGCGCACGTTTTGAGGTTGATTTTATTGTCGTTTGCTTGTCGCGTGATTTCTGGACCTGACCGCTTGTTTTCGGACATGCAGGAGCTAATTAATTGATGGGCTCAAAAATATCAACTCATCGGGCCCAGCCCAATGACACGTGTATTCTTCTGTGGATCTCACACGGATCGTGGTAGTAACGAAAGTTCAGTGTTTCTCTCGATAAAAGTAAAAGGAGTCCATTTTTCTTGTGGGTAGTTGTAGCATTTTTTATCATAGATGTTTACAATAATATATTAAATTTAATTTTGATATGCTATTTTATGATATTAAGCGTGCGGAGAAAAATAATGAATAAAATTAACGAAGCGAAAATGAATTTTTAGTATATTGGTTTCAAACATTCGTAACAAAAAATACCGTAAATATCTATTGTTACTTGTTAGTTTGGCCATCTTAGTAGACTATTTTTGTTGCATGTTCTATTTCTAACTTTGTTGACGACTATCGAGAATTGAGATGAATCTGGTCGCATCGACAGGTTTAAAATGCAAGAAGACAACTTCAAATAAATTTTAACAATATACAAATCAGATGTTTAGGTATATGAAAAAGAGAATGTCAAAATTTGAACGATCACGGCACTCTTCAACGATTGGAAATCTGATGCAAAATATCAAAATTCGCAAAAATGTCGATCCTCAATTTGTTAGAAAATGAACCGTCGTAAAGAATGGAACAAATTTTGTCAAGAATCCATCATGTCAGCGATGGTTAAAATTGATTCTAACAAAAATCAACAAAATCGAACCTCTACAGCCAATTTTAGATGCTCATTTGGTAGAAATTTTTCTCTCTCAATATCTGTTGAAAAGTTCATTTCAATACTAATTAGTAACGAGAGAACAAGGTACGATGCTATAAGATTTAAGTTCATCACACCGATTTCGGAGGTGGAATTTTATATTCCAACGCTTCCAATATCCTCTTTTAATTTATAAGTATCTTACGAACAACACACAGAAACTGAATTCTATTATCATGTTAAATTTCATCTTAAAAACAATTAATATTAATACCATGGCAAAGGACTACCTCCCGTGAAGAGAGAGAGAGACAGACAACATGCATTGTTTTTGCACGGGCCAATTGTATTAAACTATAGACGACTCCAATGATCATAAGTACCGAGAAAGGCCGAAAAGACTACGCGGTTCTCATGTAATCAAATCATGCCCATCCACCCTTGCTAACACATGAAAGGGCAATATTCATTTCACACGCACACACACACACACACACACATATATATATATATATTATGTGCAAAATCACCTGCATATGATTCCCCTTTTCTGCCATAATTGTTCAGATGATGATGATGATAATTAACCTGAACAGAAGGTTAGTTTGGAGCCATCCAAAGCTCTGCAAACTTGACCTTGGAAACACTCTCCAGCACTTCAAAAGGAGTGATGTCCCCGATCACAACCACCTTCTTGCTCTCCAGGTCCACTTCAAACGAGGTCACGCCTGGGAAGCAACACCAGCAGATGCAAAGGAACATTAGTTTCCATTGTTACCATCTCGTTCATCCACTTGCCTTGACATTGAAACCAATATAACAAAAATGTCATGATCAGTATAAAAAATGATTTCTGCAGTTGATGGTGGAAAGGAGTCCGCTGAAATTGATAATAAAAAAGTGATCATTGGTGTTATCCAGACGTGATGTTCTCAATTTTCAAGGAGTGTGGAAGCGGTGATGCTCTTAAAACCATGCATGCTTTGAAGTTTGTATGGTGATGGTGGCTCTGAAACCAGTTTGCATGTAGATTTTTTTGTTTGTTTGTAAGATTAATTGAATGTGACAACCAGTGTGACCTTTTTGTGTCTAGTTTTCTATGGTCTGGCACGGTCCGTTTATCATGATGAAGAGAGCCCTAAGCTTGTGGCATGTGAAAAATTCTAAACTTTCATAACATAATCTCTAAACTTTTTAAATGAATGAATAAGTTAAGCCAAGTGGCTAAGAATAGCATGATGAATGACTTAACTTTTCGTCTCTTCGAGGCTTTGAGATCTTTATTTCGACGTTCAGATTTTTCTATCATGCTCAGGAATAACGCCAATGAATGAAATAAAGATGCATGCCTTTACAAACGAAAAGGGTGCCTGGATGATGCTTGTGAGACCAAAAGTCTTCACTTAAGAAACAGCATTATGAATTTTACGTTTTTATAAAGAACACGATGAACTAGATCTTCTTTATCGTAAGGGAATCTTCTTCATCGTTCTTGCAAAAAAAAAAAAAAAAAACTTAAATGGAAGAAGGTAGGCAACAAGGGAATACTGTTCATTAATATATCTTTAGCATATATTAGTGTTGGTCGATTCATAACCTAAACAGGCTAAACAGGAAAATCTTAACTTAGAGAGAACACCGACAAACATATACAGATTGTATAAGGAAACACTAGCAGCACATATTGTTTCCTTTAGTTTCTTGTTGAGCAAAGTTAAAGATAAGCATGAGATCAGAAATCGGTGAACTAAGGAAGCAACTAACAACTTCTTCTCAAAGAGACTAAAATTTCATGATACCTTCCATTTTCGATATGTGTTTCTCAACTTTTCTTGCGCAGCCGTTGCAATGCATGGACACCTTCAATACTACAGTCTGCAAATTAAGAGCTAGAAAAACCTCAAACCCCAACATTGCAATGGAAAATGCTACGAAATGTAAGCTAAACTGAACATGGCAAACTAGCTAGCTAGCTTTATTCCTATATATAATCAATAAAGCTAAACCGAACAGCAATTTCATCCTGTGAAACCTTCTTGGCTTGTTTTGGTTTTGGGAGGGAGAGAGGGGGGGGAAGAGAGAAGGAACTGAAGACTCAACTTGGGTTCCAGATGGAAGGCCAAGGTCTTGTTCCCCTCAAAAATTTCTTTTAGTTTGATCATCTGGTCGCTTCCCATCAAAGGCTTGCCCTCTAGACCGGCCTCTTCTTCCTCCACCGTGCTCGTACAAACACATGAGCTCGTCCTGATGGAGAGAGATAAGCATTCCAGAGCCTTAGCCAAACCCAACATCCTGATGATTCCTCTAGAACTGGAAGTTGACGCCAACAGGAGAAGAGAACCGAAAGAGCTTCTCCTCTGTCGGCACTCCCCCACACAAAAGTTAGCTCCTTTCCTCCTCCTCGTTCCCTTGCAGCAGCAGAAACCACCACTATCTGCGCTTAATGGAGTACGAACTAACGCACGACCAAACGATGCCAGCTTCACAATGTCCAAGATTCTATTTAAAACCAGTTATTAGCAGAAAAAGAGGACCATCATTGACTTCTTCTTTCGGTTCTCCTTCACGCTTGTCCATCTTTTTTAACCTACAAGTGATGGTTTACGTGCAAACATGCAAAAAAAAACTACTTTCATATCATATCAGAAATTTATCATAAAATTAATTAATGGCGAAAAAAATGGACCAACATGGTCTAGAGTGCAGATTCCACTAGCTGCACCGTTTAAATATGTATTGAACTTTGATATCTTATTTAAACTTCTTTCGAAATCAATTAAAAGTGAAAGCATTACAATATAAAATCTAATTTCGATCATATCATTTATGATGTGAGACTTTTTCTATTCGACAGGCTTGAAAAACGTTCTACATGGTCGTAGCAAGCTTACAATTTAAATTGAAGTCGTTAAAAATATATCAAGTGTGAAAAAGAGAATCTTTTACTTGAGTGATATAAAAAAAATTTACTTGTCTGTTATTTAAAATTTATATTTACTTGCACTTAAATAAAAATCATAACAACTTTTTACTGATATATAAATAAATATACGAATCTTTTAATAAGATATATAAATAATTATGAAATATTCACGACATGTACTTCAAAAAAATCGGTGGCGGCAGATATGGCGTACGACCATTAATCCACTTGGGAAGACACAAATAATGCAATCACACGACTATTTAACCAAATCAAATCATTAAAAATAATTTAATCCGATCAAGTCGATCGATCGTAATTAATTACACGGCCCGTCCCGCTAATTTGACATCGAGTTGAGTGCCCGGAGGCGTGGACGTCGATAGATTAGTATTAATGGCATCATTAGTGCCACCTTATTTTATTCAGCAGGGGAGTGGCGTCAGTCAATGGTTGGACTCCAACGTGATGGATGGAACAAGGCATGGGCGGTGGAAATCGCACGTCCCATCTTTTTATTTACGTGTGACGACAGCCACAGCGTTTCAGTCACCGTCCCTCTCAAAGTGGCTTGATGTTTCCACTTTAAATCAAACGGTCGAGACTTGTTGTTTTTTTAATTAAAATGTTTTTCTTCAAATACAGATTATTTTGATATTACCAAGAACCTGATCTCAATTTAGCAATGTCATGCCTCTACTTTTGGTAAATATATGACTGGGTTAATCAGATCAGATCAGATCCTTAACGCGTCTTGAACTTAGACTGATGTGGTTAAAAAAATATGATATTTGTTTTTGACTTTACTTTATTTAGTATAACTTTTGTTTCCTCTTGTTAGGTTTCTTGCCTAAACAGTCATCTAATTTGTACTTTAAATTTCTCTTACTCTACTTTCAGGTCATATTTGTACGACTTAAAAAGTTAAGAATTAAAAAGATAATAAATTTTTCTTAACTTTTTAAGATTTATACAACACATGAAAGTTAATAATTTATTTTCATATTTTCAACTTTTCTCCATATAAAATATTAAAAATTTTAAACTTTCAGATTTCTCTCGTACAATGTTGGGAAAGTAGCGTAAGAATTATTTTTGTGTGTAATTAATTATTTTATTATTTAAAATTAATTATAATTAAAGTATATATTATTTAATATAATTAAAAATATAATATATTAACATAATATTTTATTTTATTTAATTAAAGTATTATATTATTTTAATTATTACTTTATAATATACTTAAATATAAATATATTATTATTTTAATTAAAATTACTTTATATATACTTTCTAATTTTCTAGATGTACAAACAAAGTTTAGGTGTTGTTTTAGTATTTTGTAATTTTAACATATCTAGTTTATTATAAAAAAAATGGTCAAAACTTACTTTTAGAAAAACAAAAGCAAAAAAGTCAAGACTGATTCGACATCGTGCATTTACAAAGCTTTTTTATTATTTAAAATTCGTGAAAATTAAAATTTAAAATATGTCAAAAAATATTATATTAACTTCGAAAGAAAAAAACGTCGAGACTCTTCTACTTCACGTACCTAAGAATTATTTTTTTATAAGGTATAAAAAAAATTGGTAGATAAAAATCTTAAAAAATAATTAATCGTTATTTGATGGATTATTCATTGCTCGATGTGGAGTAAGTATTTGCTGAATATTGGATTGATTGATCGCGCACACCGAAGAGTAAGTAAGACTTTATTTCCCGCGGGCACGATTATTGAGACTTCCCGGATATTTGTGAAAGTAATACTGGATTGATCGATTCATTTCTTTTACCTTAAATGAGTTAAACATGACATTTAAATGTTACTAATAATAGTTTTAAAATTTTTACATTCCTTTACACTTGATATTGCACATATACAATTAATAAAAATATATTATCGATCGATAGTTTGGTTAATCGTCGATTATAATATAATCACTAAGCAATTCCTTATTCGATTCGATTTCAATTTCTGACTTCATAAACCTTAATTATAACTATCTAAACATCACTCTCTAAGGCCTCGTTTGGTTGACTGTAATTTTAATGTAATGTAATTAAAATATTTTACATAATCAAATTATGGCGTTTGTAATTACATAGAGACTAATTATACAATTATATAAAAAATTAGTTTTAACATTTAAACTTATATTCAATTAGTTGAATGACGTCTCAAAAAACTTAATATATCACAAACAAATTCCAAAGTCCTGCAATTATGAAAACTAAAACTTCGTAATTTAATTAAATAGCAAACATAATTACATTACATTACATTTGTTGGGAGATTGGATAAAAACAAACGCGACTTGAACTTATGTAATGTTAGACAACATTACAAATACATATATTAGATTAGGAATAATCAAATTTAAGCGATTAGGTCTTGTCCAAGTCCATGAACGGTGAAATAAGACAATTGAAGTTTGGTATAGATTTTGACGGAATCCTAAAATCGTGAGGTGTTCACCGTCCATGGATTTAGGTATTCATTGTATAATTGTATGGTAGGGCCATGTAAAGATTAGGCACAGAGCTGAACTACGAAGATAACAACTTACCTTCTTAAACAGTTGTTTTGATTACAACTTCACGGGAATTGATTAACAACTTATCAGGCCAAGTCATGGGGTGTGTCATTCAACCCCAGAAAAACCTAAGGTTGCGACAGGCAAGATCACGACGATCAGCAAAACATAAAAACATTTTTTGATTAATAAGTAAATTTTCTTACTCCTAATGGATTAACGGAAGAGCATGTCTAGTTAAGCCTCGTTAACACCTTGCGACAAATGAATCAGGTTGAAAATGTTGACCAAAAGTTGAGAAAGAATAGATCAGATGAAATGGGTTGTTTAACTACGAACTCATCGATTGTCTTGAGTCTTGTGTTCCCCAGAATCCATCAAACTTCGTAGAAATGTTGGAAGGCAGCGTTTTTGGCAACTTGATTTCAAATCCAATGGGCTCTGCTCTAGTGCAGTTGGTATGCACTTGGAAGATAATAATACTCTTTACCATCCATCAGATTTATCCAAAGAACTGTTAACAGTTTATTCAACTATAAGATAATAATAATGACATCTTTATTAAGATTTGCATACTGATTAACGTAAAGCATATCGTTTTTTTTTTTTTTTTTTTTATAATAAATCATCAATCTTGCCCAGTAAATTTTCCAATACTGCCAGCAGTCAATTGCCTGCAGGAAGACGAAAAAAGGAAACTTCTTCAATTCTCAACTACAGCTGCTCAGTCCACAAGATCCATATAAGTATCCATTTATTCATGTATTCTGACACTCCTTGAGGTGGAGCATTTAGGATATCTAATTTGCAATAAACTCAAACGTAATAATAATAAACAACAAAACAAACCAAATAAAGTAAATACTAAATAGGAAAGAACTGTGGTAGAAATAAGTAGCAACAACAGTCAAGTAGGACCAACAATCAACTTCTTTGACCGCACAGCAAGTAATCGTAAACATTGATCAATTGACTCATCTACCACACCTGGACTCGGTAAACAACAAAGATGAGAATTTGTAGGTAAACAGTGAAAAACTTGCAAAGATGAGCTTTTGTAAATGCAAAATGCAAATGCAACTCCCATCAAATCGTCTAAAGCATCGTCCGAGAATGATGATTACTCTTACGTGGGCGGTTGAATGAAAAGCTGTACAAGCTCGGATTAGTAGGTAAGTCAACAAAATGTGCCAAGAAGAGGTAAATTTGGGTTAGATAAGCGTCCGGTAATATATCTCATTTATTGTGATATTTATATCTAAAGCGAGGACTGGAAGAAATTAGCAACCGGCATAAGTTCCTAAAACGATCTTTAATAAGTTGAATATAATCACCGGCGCCATGAGGAGGCCCCCCCCCCCCGTCAAGGGCGATTTCCAGCATTCGTCGGTAACGCTAAGCCCCGACTGCGGTTGCGGGAGGTGGTGGTGCCGGGTGTTAGCGTTCTCGAACAAAAATCGGGTGACCGGAAGAACGTAAGCCCCGTTCTGTTAAATCCAAGTAAGTGGACCAAGCGAATGACTGTTAAAATCGGCCAAGAATGACCCTAGGGCCGCCAATATTTGCGTCTTTATCGGACTCCAAGCTCGTCTCAGTCCTCGTACGCGAGACGGCGCCCTAGAGAGTCCCTCGTTTCCGAGGACGCATTGCTGCGATGGTGGCCCGGGGACTTTCCACGGTTTTAATCCAACCGAATCGCTTCTTTCTTCCGATCGGAAGTGAACGGGAGGCAGAGTTTTAATGGTAATGGAAAAAGAAAAGTTATGTTTAGCCGATGTGGTACTATTTACAACTCCTGCAATTCATCTGTTGAGGAATTTAAATGGATTCAAGTTTTAATTTGCATATGGTAAAAAAAATGAAGATCTACGTATTATTTTACAAATTTTATTTTACGTAACTAATTTTAAAATAAGTATAACTAAAACTCACAATCACAGACAATAAATTATTTTATTTGATGGTGTATTTGGCAAAACTTTTATACTGTCATAAATAAATATGTAATATACTTTTTTTTTTGTTTTGGAAAGGTTCATTAGAATTTCGTAATAACAAATAATAAAATTGTAATCATTTGATCTTATTAAATCATGTATCTTATATTATAAAATAAATATTTATAATTTAATTTTACCATTGGTAACTACAGCTTCACTGATTTCGTTACATTATATTAACGCAAATGACCAAGAAGAACATGAATTCTTTTCAAATAAACAAACCCCTCCAAATCGTAGTTACACGGAGTTGTAAACTATTTTTTGTTTAGACACATTAATTATTAAGCAAGTTAGTTTTTCGTTCAATGTAATTATAGGCATATAATCAAAATTATATGTAGACAACAATAATTGTGTAAATTATAAGTACTCATATAATTTTTGTTTACGGTATTGTTTGATTCAAACGGTTCATGTGTAGACAAGACAATCAAACAAAAATTCAATTACTAGGATTGTAAAATTCTTCTTCTAATGATTTACCATTCATAATCAAATGGATTACAAGTGTAATCTATCTTATGAAAATATTTGATTCAAATTATAATCACACAAATCTCATAGCCAAATCCCTGCAACTTGAATCCAACATAGTCCAAAATTAATAGCAAACAGTTCTCGATATCGGAATCTCCTCGTCTCATCTGAAAATTGTCACATCTCAATTGGTTAAGGTCCCACGCCATGCATGTGCATATGATATGCATACGATCAAATTTACGAATAACAGGTTGTGTGTGTGTGGACGGTAAAAAAAATCGTTTTTCATTTTTTTTTATTTTTTACATCCTTTACAATCAAATATTCAAAATATACGAAAGAGAGAGAGAGAGAGAGAGGAAAAACTGGTTACAGATCTAACAATATCGTAAAAAATAAAACTGGGTGCATGCAGAGATTTGTAAGGAGCGCGAAAGAAGACAAACGGCAACAGAGGAGGCTCCGAAGCAGCAACGAGTGATTAATAAAAAGGAGCGTTAAATAAAAGAAGACGTCACGTGCATCTCTGACGACGGGGGAAAGGGTCGGTGGCGATAGATACCTTTTTTTAATTTTCGGTGATAATAGTATTGCATTCGTTGAGATTTAGTATTATGTTCCGCGTGAAAGGGTGAGACCCACAAGCCATTAATCCACCTGCAATGATCACTAAAAGGATTCGATGGAACCGTTCACTGTAAGAATATTTTTCATATATTGCTATACATAAATTAAATTTATTTAAAAAATCAATTGATGGTAAACGAAGAATTTCTTTCACCTTACGTTAAGTCCTACTCTAGTGTGACTTTTTTACAAGGAGTGCTTCCATGTTCTTCACCAAACGTTCGTCGAAATCTTACTCGGTATTATTTTGTCAATTTGAGAGAAAAAAAAAAAAACAACTAAATTCTCGTCTTCAGATCAAAACCTTATCCAGATTCCAGAACAAAACAATAATAAATTTGCTCTGGACCAAACATTGCTAAACAGATTTAAGTACATATGTGTGAAGCATGAACACGGAATCATGTGGAACCGAGATCTCAGAGAAAAGGACGTCCACAACAACTAACGATGCTTTAATTAATCCACGAAAACAGAACTGGGACTGGACCAACCGGAAAGAACACGAGATGGAGATCCGATACAGAGGGTTCGTGGAAGGTAGAATTCAAACTGTGAATGAGATAGAAAAAATACGCAAAAGAAATGAAGTATAATAAGACATAGAGATACTACAACAGTCTATCGACTTCTCTCCATGACACCACATGCAAGCACGCTCTATTCTATACATCCATAGGACGATAACACCGTTCTTTCTTTTCTCTCCCAACTAAGAATTTTATTCGTAATTAAAAGTACCATAGTTCGAATAGTTACCAATGATTCTTACCGTCTCGTCGATTTATATTGCTGGTTCAATCTTTCTGATCGCCGACACCGATTGGGGCACAAGACGCATTCCAGTATCGTGACTAACACGGCGGCATTTGTTTCGGTGAGTTGTAGACATCGCAGGGTTGAGGAGGGAATCAATAAAAGGGAGGAGGTGGAGGAGACGAATACGGTAGTCCCGCCACCGGGGGCATTGGGCCGGAGTATGCTGGTGGTGTTTGATGGTAATGTGGTGGTGGTGATTGCGGTGGTCGTTGAATGCATGGTGGAGGAGGAAGAGGGGGTGGTTCGATGCAGGGTGGCGGTGGAGGTTCGATGCAGGGTGGTGGTGGAGACTTTATACATGGAGGTGGAGGTGCTGGGAAGTAGAATGGAGGAGATGGGTAGTGGTAAATTGGAGGAGGGGGTGAACGAGGTGGCGTTGGCAATTGGTGGGGGGGAGGCGATTGGAAATGTGGTGAGCGTGGTGAGTGGGTTGGAGGTGGCGGCGATGAGTAATATGGTAGAGGTGGTGATGGATAGTGATAATAAGCCGGTGGAGGTGGTGAATGGTGAAGAGGGGGTGGCGGAGGTGGAGAATGCGGTGGGGGCGGCAGAGAACGAGCAGGTGGAGGTGGAGAACGAACCGGCGGCGGTGGTGAGTGCGCAGGAGGAGATAGGGGTGGATATGTACAATATACAGGTGGTGGAGGTGACCGTACACAGTAAACAGGAGGAGAAGGTGGCCGTACGCAATACACAGGAGGAGACGGCGGCTGTGAGCAATATACAGGAGCAGGCAGAGATGGCTGCACAGTTGGCGGTGGTGGGGACGGAGGGATCGAGGGTGGTGGAGGACACGGTGGAGGTGGTGATGGGGGAGGGGATGACGGTGGTGGGGGCGGAATGTTCCACGTGAATGGCGGTGGTGGTGGCGGAGACGATGGTGGAGGCGGAATGTTCCACGTGAATGGCGGTGATGGTGGCGGAGACGATGGTGGAGGCGGAATGTTCCACGTGAATGGCGGTGGTGGTGGCGGAGACGATGGTGGAGGCGGAATGTTCCTCGTGAATGGCGGTGGAGATAGCGAAGGCGGAGATGGCAACGAGGGTGGGGATCCTGGTGCCGGATGATGCGGAGATGGCTGCGACAGCGGAGCTTCTGGTGTTGGATGTCGTGGAGAAGGATGAGATGGCGGAGCTTTCGGTGTCGGCTGACCTGGAGAAGGCTGAGATGGTGGACCGCTCGGTGTCGGTTGACCAGGAGAAGGCTGAGATGGCGGAAAGCCCGGCAACAGATGCCCTGGGTGTGGCTGCGATGATGGAGCGCTTGGCTGCCAATGCCCAGGAGAAAGCTGTGATGGTGGAGCACCTGGCGATGGATGCCTTGGAGATGGCAACGACGGTGGAGCGCCCGGAGACGGATGCATTGGAGACGGCATTGAAGGTGGAGCGCCCGGCGATGGATGCCCTGATGGAGATCGCAACGAAGGGGGTGCGCCTGGCGATGGCCTAGATGGAGGAGATCCAGGAGACGGTAACGAAGCCGGGGAATGAGGGGTCGGCTCAGAGAAAGGTGGAGAACGCGGCGACGAGTGAGGCGACAACGCAGGCGCCCATCCACCACCACAACCCAACGAACCACAATCCACCGGATGCGACAAGAACGTCCGGCATTGTCTTTCCGGCCTCTGAAGTGGCCTGTTCGGCAAACAATTCCTTCGGTCATCGAATGAAGTCAGCCTCAAACACTCCGGCGCCTCTCCGGTGAAGAAATTATGCGAGTACGTGAAGTTCCTCAGCCTCGGCAACAAGCACACGCTGGCTGGTATAACTCCGGACAGCAAGTTGTGCGCCACATTTAGCTGCTCCAACTTCACCATCTTCCCGACGGAATCCGGCAACGGACCAAGAAGCTTGTTGAAGCTTACATCGAACACGGTGACGTTCGTCAGCCGCCCAATCTCCGTAGGGAGGCAAGACCGCAAGCCATTGTTCATAAGTATAATCTCCACCAACGTCTTCCCCATGTTAACCAAGCTAGAAGGAATGCAACCATGGAACTTGTTGTTGGCCAAGACGATGACGGAAACCGGCGAGTTCCCAAAGTTGTCCGGCAGATCGAAGACGAACCTGTTGTCGTTGATGAAGATCGCGTCCAGATCCTTGTCGAAAAGCTGCCGTGGCACCTAATCACATACAAACCAAAAGGAAACAAAAAGATCAAGAACGCGACAACGCCATGGACGAGGAGGAAGCGAAGCAAAGGCAACGATCAGTACCTTTCCCTCGAAGTCATTGAAACGGAGATCCAAGAACTTCAACCTCGGGAGCTTCAGCACAACGTCAGGAAACTTTCCGACCAACCTGTTGTTACTCAGATCGAGCTCAAATAAAATCTTCAACCTCTCGAACCGCTTCGGCACCGTCCCGCAGAACCGGTTGGAGTTGATATGAAACAACCCAAGGTCCTCCAACAGTCCCAGCTCCTCCGGCAGGTGCCCAGCGATATCACCATGGTTGAGGTCGACGCCGGCGACAACTCTGACGCTGGCATTGCCGAGAGATCCGGCGCAGTAGACGCCGTTATAGCTACAAACGTCGGATCCAACCCAGTTTCCGGTGATGTTCATGGGGTCGGAGATGATGGCGCGTCTCCAGGCTTGTAGAGCGATATACGCTCTGCGGAGCCTGGGGTTTTCGAAAGTGAGAGACGGATCGACGTGGACATGCCCACCCCTGTCGCAAAAGAGGCTCGCGTCGCCGTCGTGCTCTTGTGCTTCCACAATGGAAGAAGCGAGGAAGACGAAGACGAAGACGAAGAAGAAGAAAAAGGAGAAGGAGGAGGAGGAGGAGAGAAGGAAGCGCTGAATGCTGTGCTTGTTCTTCCTCATCTCGTGCTCAGATGGTGGGAAGGAGGGAGACAGAGAGAGAGAAACAAATACCTGGGGACGAAGGGGGAGCAAGGAAGAGAGCGTAGCAGTGACAGCTAGAACGCGGAGTTTCTTCTAGAGAGAGAACGGGCGACGAGGTGGGATCCCAAAAGATGCTTGTCTTCAATGCTCCATCTCTCTCTACATGCTCCGAAACCACGACCACCACAGCCCACCGCTGCACACGACTACTGTGGACTGGCGAGTTTCCTCCTGTTCTGCTTTTCGTGTTTCAGACTTTTGATGGAGATCTGTCGCCAGGGACCAGCACAACGGGAAAGGTGGACGAGGGGAGTGTGGGCGGTAGATTCGGTGGGATGGACGGCTGGGATTCGGTTTCAAGTGGAACTAGGGCAAAAAGCACGGCATGGGGTATGGGGTGGTGGTGGCTCCGCGTAGGGAAGCGGAGGGGTGCGGTGAGACATTTTTTTAACAAATAGCAGTAGTATTTTTTATATCGTCCGTATTTCAAATTTTAAAAGAGGACATGCGCCCGTCGCACGGTGTCTGGATCCCATGATTTTTACGTAAATTGAAAATAAAATAATGTAAGATGATTCTATTTTATAATAAAATAAACTCAAATACATGGATTATCTGTAAGTTACAACTACATTTTAAAAATCTAATAAATTAAAGCTACAACTGTCTTCGGTGAATTGTGATTTTTTTTAAATATTACTTGTCGGTTTTAGGTGTACGAGTGTCTGGGTTAGGAATTTTGTGAAATTTATCTGATATCCATGATTTTTTATACTTTTTAATATATATATATGCCTAATATTATAAGAGTTTTTTTAAATTTTGGAGGCACTTAGCACCGATGTACACCGAACCTAGCGAGTTTTTAAAATATTGTTAAAAATTTAAAGATATAATATCAATCGTCATGCAAACAGCTTCCATGTTCCATCCTTCGGACGGACCCAACGAAGGGAGAGCAGGTGGTAGACGGATGGATGACACCTCTACCGGCATGTGAAGTGGGTCTTGTTTGATTCCGATTCGTCCAGCACCGCCTCCTCTTCCAGCTGTGAAGCGAGACACGGTGGTACGTGCGTCGTCGCCACTGCGTCCCGTGGGCACCCACCTCCGCCACCGGTTCCGCCCCCAGACCGGAAGATTGGCCTTTACCACCCGCCGGACCGAAGCGAAGCGCGTGGTAGAATATTTCATAGTTTTTCTTCTGCGTATTTTTAACTCTTTTGGGGGAAGTTCGCATCGCCCCCGGACCGGAAGATTGGCACAGGCATCGTGCCGATCGTACTACCATGAATGGTTAATCTTTGCCGTAGTTTTTTTTTTTTTAAAAAAAAATCAAATGGTCTTTTTTCTTTGGAATATGTTGTTGATCGTCGAGTGCCAGTCGTGCAGGTGTCACGTCAAGTAGACACCAGTTTTTTTTTAATATATATATATAATAATAGTAGTTTACACTCGTATTTTGTATTAGAATCTGAATCTGGATAAAAATATAAATTGTTATTATAAAAAAAAGTGATAGAAATGATAATTTGGTTTGCGATGACGAAGAGAAAAAATTCGAACCTGAATCTTCCATTTATCTTTAATTAAATTTAAGTTAGATTTTAACGTAGTATTGGAGTAGATTCTGTGTACTTTTATTTTGGTAATATTTATAAATGTATAGATAAATTACAAGTAAAAAAAATAAAAAGTCTTACATTGATTAGTATGGAGATGAGATTTAAGTTAACATATGATGAATTTTTTTATTTATTATTAATTAATTTTAATATTAAATATTTTACACAATATCAAAACCAAATTCATGTACATTCATCCTTTAATTATTTGTAAACTTAATAAGTTATAAGTGAGGGAAGCGTAGAAAATACTATATTTAAGAATGTAAGAATAAAATTTAGATTAATATAAAATAAAATCTTTTCCTCATAGTTAATTAATTTTAAAATAAAATATTTCCACCTGAATCAATATTTCGTTTGAGCGTAAACAATTTGGGAGGCTGAAATTGTCAGTTTGCCGTTTTTTTTCTTTCTTTCTATTGAATGGACGACCGGCAGCGGCATACACAGGACGAAACAATCAAATCAAAGATCGAGAAAACACTGCCACTGCAAAATTATTAATTTATTTACAACTTGCAAAAATCATCTGGTTAATTTGACTACCCAAGGGAAAAGAAGAATATATGATGCAAGTAGGGACAAGAGCCATGAAAATCCCACAAAGAACTGTTCTTCACCAAAGCTGCACTTGAAGGGTCTGACAACCGAACTAAAATAGTTATATTATGTTATCTTGTATTATAATTTTACAACTGATGATAAACATGGTCCATGAGACTAAGATGAGGATTATTAAAATAACTGAAAGTATTTGTCCAAATTTCAATGATAGTGTGTATTTTCAACATACACATCCAAGAGAACCAAATGTGAATTGTGATAAAATACTGATTATTTTGTAATAACATCATTTTCATGAAAACACTCGCATAATAATTAAGAAGTCGAAACTTCTGAAGTTCAAAAGTTTATTTTTTTCATAATGTTAGTGTTTTTGCATTATATAGAATTTAAACCTTAAAAAAATTACAAAACTGTTATTAACTTAACTATAATAACTCGTTGAAATTTAAAAGTTTATATTTTTGAAGTTTCAATTCACATCCCTTGGAATTAGTATATTGACAAAACAGTCCATAATATTTCCTACCTTGGACTCATCATGCCTCCGCGCAACGAACTACCCAGAAGCCCCTCCTCGTTTCGACGGAGGTGGAGGGGCGGGTCCTCTACGAGGAGGAGGAGGAGGAGGAGGAGGAGGGGGAAGAGGGAGAGTGTCTTGATGAAGATGCTTGAGACGTTGAAATGGTCGTCGTCGACTTGACAATAGAGGATGAAGAGGTGTTCGTCTTACACAGCCAGTGGAGTCGGCAGGTCAAGAGAAGGCGGCGGGAGGCAGTGGAGTGGAGTTACAAGAGTGTGGGAGAGGGTTCTGGAGTGAGCACCAAGAGGAGAAGGAACCAGAAGAAGAGGAAGAGGTGGAGGAATAAGAAATTAAAAATAAGAAGATGGGGAAAGGGGAGAGGGATTTCAACATCACAGATATCAACAGGTGCGTTATCGTCGTTTGTAGTTGGGAGATGTTTTGGTAGGATTTTGTGCTGATCATTGATTTTTATGTATGGAGTTTTGATGTTTGCTTTTCGATTATTTTTGTGTTTACTTGATCATATTCAACTCATAATTTTTTTTGCCGCGAAAAGTGTATGATTTGCACAGTTTGTGTTTTTCTTCTAAGGATGAATCGTTGAAATGATAACCAAAATATAATATACTAATGCTTATATACGTCTCGTTGTAAAATGAAATGGTTTTTTTCTGTGTTTTCGATCTCTATGGAATCGTGGAATCTAATGCACCGATATCATAACTGATATGGAACAACCAACTCAAAAATGATATCGACAAGTTAATCATTATCATGAAAAAATCATGAAAATGCTGTGGATTGGGTTGAAAAAGTCATTGAGAAGCCCGGTAAACTAAAGTTAAAATAGTTTATAATTGATTGTATTTTATTTGCAAATTATGTTGTTTTTCAGTGTTGCATTTCAAAACTTTGACAGGTATCATCGCTGATGACCAAGAACATGAACAGCCGTCATATAATTTTGATTTGTTCACGCTCAAGGTTCAGTTTGGGTTATGTGTTCAAGTGCTTGAAGCCATTGTTTTTGGACAGTGTGATGCAATCTTTGACTGTGTTACAGGTGTCCAGTGGACAGACAAGAGTGAGACAGATCATGATGGATGATTGTGGTTATAAAAAATTATAATTGTCTGCTATGTCAAGTTATTTGCATAATTCTCTGGATAGCAAGCAAAAGAAGGGACACAAAATAGGCTAGAAGAGAAACAAGATCCTAACCAATTTTCACCATAAAATTTTTTGTATGATTAAGGTAATCCAGTCAAGGAGCAGAGAAATAGAAATGTGACGGCAAGCACATGAAAGGACAAAAAAAAGGTGGGGAGAGAAATGGAATTGTACCCATTCGTACGCTATATTGTTTTTCAGATTGTCTTTGTATGTAGTGTTAAGTTAATCCAGCCAAGGAACAGAAAAAGGGAATTGTGATTCTCGAAAGGCCTAGAACTTGGCTTTGGGTATTGTTCATGTTGTGTTTTGAAACATTTTTACTTAATTACCCTATAAGATCGTGTAAGAATTCAACACAAAAGCAAACAGGCATGCCAATCTATACATAAAAAAATTCAATCTTATTTTTCTTCCTTATATGAGAGTATTCCAACACTTTTCCTTACATCTTGCATTTTTTTAGGTCCTACATGTTTCACTTATGGGCACAATTATATATGTAAACTTGGGTCTATTTTGTTTTTAATTATGAAAATTCAACACAGAATTATGGATTCAGTCTCTTTTTTAATGCAATATTATTTTAGCAATCACTTGACTTCTTAGAAGAATTTATAACGACCATGGCAGATGAATATTGCATGTGATATTATTACCAATGAAATATTTTCCACTGTGATGCTTTTTATTCTTTGTGTTTATTTTGAACCTTTTACGAGTTCTTAATGTTGCAGGTGGATGCCATTCAAGCATGTGGATGCCAACGGACTGCTGATGGTAAATGACCTCGATTTGCTGGTGGGATTTTGTGAAATATTCTTAAAGCGCGTAATCCAAAAGTCTTTCAAGGAAATAATGTGGAAGGGAAAGGAATTTGAGGCACGTACAATATCAAGTGATTCCCAGAAATTAATATTGCTTCTCTTTCTTCTATTTTGAAACTTTCAAGTGCAATGAGACTAGTTTTCTTACAAAATTGCCTTTAGTCTAGTGGTATTGTTTCAGTTGCTAATTATACTTTCATTTCATCAATTTACTGTATTTAAGGGCAGAAACAATTCAGAAAATGTAATACCATAAACATCAAGGAGGGGACCCAAGAAACCATTCCCATGCCAATTAAGGAAGGGCCATAAACATCGATAAGTTTTTCTGTCGACCAAATTAAGTTCTGACAATCTGGTAACTTTACAATGTTTCTTCCCATGCCAATTACGATTTTGACTAGTGTAACATTTTCTATATGTCATGGTAATGTTATATGTTCCATGCCCTCATTCTGGAAATTGGAAAGTGCTGTAGTTTCTGCCACCGCATTGGACGGGTATATAAGCCATGTTATGAAAGGTGAAATTAGCAAAAAAATCCATTCATAATTTGAATGGACAAGATTTACCTACAAAAAAAGAATGGACAAGATTGGAACACTTTTTTCCAAGAAGTGGATTACATGAGTAGTATGATGTGTAATACTTGTGATTATTCTGTGTTTTAGATATGATTACAACCTATTTTGTGAAAAATGGAGTGATCTATTCTTATCATTTCAAATTATGAATGAAATTTTTAGTAAATTACATTTATGAACATTCTTCAGTGAATTTATCTCTAAGTTACCATGAGATAGTGCAATCACATTGAATGCATCAGATTCATGGATCAAAATTAATCTTCATAATGTAATAATTGCAGAATATTGGTGAATTTGCTTGTATGATTGTCTGCAATTTGAATACATCACATTGTGAATTTAGGTCACAATGCAGGAAAGTAACATGCAACTATTCCGATTGTTCATTATAACTAGGATATATTTATATTTTATACAAGAAGTACATCAAAACATGAAATTAAAGGCATAAAAGAGAACCTTTTAGATGTCATAATTTCAATACACTGATAAAAAGATTTACGGGAAGACATGATATGATGGAATAAATCTTTGTATCATAATTTAAAATAAAATGATTACAGTCACATATGAATAAAAAGAATTTAGGATTTCAGCTCCATGGGTAGCCAGTTCTCACTGCTGAGAAGAATCCTGCGTATTTCCACCCCTCTTCCTCCCATTTCTCTTTCTTGTGATGACCGAAGTGGTCGCTTTGATCCTGTTTGCCTGTGTATCATTTTCATTCATAGATTCTTTGCTCAAAATACCCTGACGCTTTAATCTTAGTATTTCACCCTTTGCTGTTGCCAATTCTCCTTCAAGTTTTTTAGCTCTGTTTTGCAAGCTCTTTCTCTCTGTCCCCAGTCTAACAATAAGTTTCTGAGCATCCTCTATGTTTTCTTGAACTTCTTTAGCTATGTCCTGCTGCATAAGTGTCTTGTATATCATCTCTTTCTCTTCTTTTAGACCTGCGGCTCTGGAATTGGCAGACTTGAGTTCTCCTGACAATGACATGGTCTTATCTTTAAGCACAGATAGTGATTTCTTTGCTTCAGTCATCTCTCCTTCAAGGGCTTTTCTGCTTTCTGACTCTCTCTTAATTTCTTCTCCTGATGCATCCAGCTCTTTTCTAAGAGTAGCCACCATCATTCTTTCTTCCTTAAGTTCATGTGATGCAATCTCTGCTTTTTGGTAGGCCTCCAGCAACTCTTTCTGTAAGCCTTCTTGGGCTTCAAAAACAGATTTCAGTTCAGCAGATGTTATAGAGTGCTCTTGCCGTGTTCCATCTAGTATATTTCTTACCGAGTCAAGTTCGTCCGTCAGCAGCACTATAGCAGACTTTGCCTCATCCAAACTACTGATCAGAGACTTTTGTTTCTCATTAAAGTTTTTCTCATTTCTAGCATACTCTGCTTCAAGTTGTTTAAACTTTGTTTCAGACTCCTTTACCCGACACGACAAATTAGAAGTCTCAACCTTAGAATCTTTTAAACTCTGCTGGGTGGTGTCGAGCTCCTTCTGCAGATTTGCAACCTTCTTGGTCTCAGTTTCTAGCAATCTCTTAGACCTGTCCTTTTCTTTATTGAAGCTAGAAATTGATGCATGATTCTTTTTTGCTTCATCTAAAGCATGCCCAAGTTTTTGCTCAAGCTGTTGTATTTCATCAATTTTCTTGGACAAGAGTTGAAAATCCGAATCTGCTTTCTTTGCAGAAGTAAATGTCAGATTATCATAATCATTTTGAAGAACACAGAACTTTTTGTCGATATCATCTTTTTCTGCAGATAGTGACCGAAGCTTTTCTGTCAATTCATCGAAGGAACATTTTTTTGAATCCAGCTCTTGTTTAAGCTGCAGATTCTCTGCAGTTAACCGCTCAACAGCAGAACTTGCATTTTTCTGATCTTTTTTCATTTGATCAAGGGAAGAATTTAGGTTCTTGCAGTCCATTTCCTTTCCACAGAGCGAAGTATTAAGTGTTTCTATATGCTTCTCCTTGTCTTTTATCTCAAAACCAAACAGGGTTACTCTATCCTGTAAGAAGTTGATCTCGTTCATCTTATCCGTCATTTTTCCTTCAAGTGCCTTCTTCTCTTCACTAGCTTGCAAATGACAATTTTGGGCCTGATCTAATTGCACTCTAAGATCTTTAATCAACAATTTCTCACTTTGCAGCTCTTTTTCCATGGATGATATAGTGGCATTTGAAGAAGCCAACTGGTTTGCCAAGGCATATTCCTCTTCCTTCAATTTTTTGATATGTTTTCTGTGTTCTCCCTGTTCATTTGACATTCTTTCCTCAAAGTTCTTCTCCATTAATGTAATTGAAGCTTCCTTGTCCTCCAGCATGGAATTCATCTATATTTCAAAGCAATGTGTAATATAATCAAGCCTAAAGCTGTAATAGACACTTGTAATAACTATGACTGCAGGTCTCTAGAAAGAATAGCATATCTACATTTCTTTGAAAATACCAAGGTATGGTTGCTCTTGAGATTTATCAAACGAATCAAGGATAAAATGAGATGAAACTTTTAAAAGTTGAGCGTCTACATATCCAAAAAAACTTACAGACTCTAGTTTAGTCTCAGTAGCAGTCTTGTCTTTCTGAGAAATGGCATACAGAGCGCCAAGAACACCTGAGCTAAATATTCCAACCTCATTTAGGAGCAGGAGTAGTTGATTTTCTGGTTCTTCCTCTGTATGTACGGGCTGCCATAAAAACCACAGATTTCAGATTTTTAAGTAGAGTCAAGAATGAAAGCAGGTCATATAAGTTGAGATAATGAAGAAGATGGCAGGCCTTTTCGCTTTCATTCTGCTTCAGGGTTGATACAACACTGGCATAAGAATTTTGGGGACTACCATCTGCCACTTGAGATATATTATCTTTCATCTGAGGATTATTATCTGCTATTTGAGGAGCCTGTATTGCAGTTTGCATTTCAGTTTCCCCTGAAATAGAAAATAGCTTTATGTTAATGTCTGAACATTTACTGTACTAGAAAAAACACAGATATTTTTATGAAATCAATGAAAATGTATCATATTTGTAGTGCAAATAGAAAAAAGAAAACATAAACAGCATAGGAAAATAGGATGCACTCTCACATCTTTTAAGTATCTCTGAATCTTCCAAATTAAATTTTATATCCAAAAGAATAGCACACCAAGTTTTCAGATGATAATGTTTGTGATTCAATTTGGTAGTTCATTTGAAAAGAAAAGTATATAGCCTTGCGATATTAATTTATGGATTTCATTTTTAGTTTCCTAAGAATACAAGCTTAAATTTGATCCTAGATTTTTCTTAAATTGGATCATTCTTCAGTTTTTTTGGACGAAATACCTCACTTGAATACTTGTAAGCTCTAACTTTCATAAAAAAGCACACTCCAGTGTATCAACAATTGCAGATTTATAATGCCATTCATGAAAATCACCACATTGGCAAGCACACTAACAAAATCCCTTGTTATTTTTGATAGTTCCATTTGTGCACGACACGCTTTAAGATTTCAGATCATATGGAATAAAGGATCTCCAAAGCTTCCATGAGCATAGAAGACTGCTGCTTTAGCTTTCCATTTGCCTCTTTTGTGAAATCATTTGTAATAATTTGTAAACGTTGAGCTTGATATATAACAAGCATATGAAACTCAAACATTGTGATCATCCATTTATGGAATGCCCTGAAACACTGCCTTCTATGCAAGCGAAATGATAAAAAGAAAACTACATTCCCACATAAAAAAGTTCATGCCAGAAAAGAGCAGACCGTATCTAAATGAAGTGAGCAATCCGCCGTCATCCTCCTTAGCTCTTCGATTCCCACGCTTCAATCGTCTCGCTCGCTCACCTTGTCTAAACACCACGGGTTCACCTTCCAACATCCACAACAACACAAAAGCAGGGGAAGAAGAGAAAGACCAGCACAAAGCAATATCAGGATCAAAAACTCAAACACAAGCCATGCAACAAAAGCAACTTTTGCCAAACCAACCTCCGGCAGCAGCCTCGGCTGCAGCAGCCCTGAGCTTCTGCAACAGGGGGAAAGCACACACACCCGCGAGTAGAATCGTCCTCCTCTGCAAGCGAGATTCCTCATCTCGATTCACCTCCTCTAGATGGGCCATGGCACTGGTCTTGGTATCGTCCCTCTTCTTCCTTGCCACCTTCTTGTGGGGAAACAACGGAACAGAGTAGGAGTGTAAGGAGCGAGGTCTGTGACGTCCATGTTGAAGGAGAGGATGCTGGGAGAAGGTGGTGCTTCCTCCCAATAAAACACCCATTTTCCTTTGATTCTTCTTTCTCCCTCCCTCTTCTCTCTCTCTGTCGGCTCTGTACCCACCCCACTTCTCTCTCAGGAATCTAATCCCAATATCCCAAACTCATTCTTCCTGAGAGGAAGAGAACCGATTTGCTTGCTATGGTCCAGTGGGGTGAGAACCTCCGGTTTGTGGGCAGAGACTGCAAACCCCCATCCAGCTTAGAATCCACCTGCGTTGGCCACTTGGCACCTGGGAATGTGTTCATCTGCCCTACTAGTTTGGGTGAAAAACGTTACTGTAGAGTTGACTGCTGGGTTTTTTCTTATTCTTCTTTTTTTTTCTAATTTAAGATATTTTTTACCTGTATTAAAATTTGTAATTAAAAGAATGGTAAAAAAATTCCTTCGCCACCCACATACACACATTAATCTCGTATGACTACTCGTATTTTTCTATGGCCCTTACTTCAATTTCAGTAATCTTGATTATTCATCCAAACACGTGCATAATCAAATTTATAATTATAAACATGGTAGCTATGCGAGAACATGGCTTGGGAAATTTGAACGATACCAGAAAAGCATCGGACCATAAAAGGTAAATAAATTCCGAGGTAGCATAAGAAAAAAAAAATGTAGAAAATCATGCGTATTTTACACCAACGCAAACGTTTCATCCATAAGAAAGGCGTCCTATCCAAAAGGTTTTGCGAATTATCACGACCCGCCAATCTGTTACCGCCACGTCATCTTGTACTGATCTCCCGTTGCCACTCACATCCTTCGTTACTTTTTTTTTTTTTTTTACTTTTATTGATGGTTAATTTTATCATCTTAATATATTATCTGTACGACTTATAATATTGAAAAATAAAAGTAAAAGTACGCTGTATGATTTACAATATTAATGAGTAAAAGAAGATCGTAAATTTATAAAGTTTGTAAGCGAAAATAAAAACAATTAAGATAACGAAAATAAATTATGTGATTCAGTAACGAAATTCAACGTTAAAATTTGGAGTAAGTTCTACGATGACGACGATCGAAACTTGTGGTTAAATTAGAATAGTAAGAATAGAATCGCACTCTCTGCAATGTATGCTTTTAAAACGAAAAATAATATTCCTTTTTTACTTATAACTTATTTGTATGTTTGCAATTTGAAGTAGATACATTTAAATCGACTCTTGCATTATATTAAAATTCTAACTTAAAATTAATTTACTATAAGTTAAAGAATTCATTACGCGGCAATTCTAATCTTACCTTACCTTTACATCCTTCTTCTCATGGTCCTTTTGCTTCTCTTTCGAAATACAGTCGTTCAAAGGTGTCAAATGGTTCGAGTATTATTTGTGTCGAGCCAACATGACTTGAAGTGTTCGGGTAGTGGCCCGTTAAACCATATCAGGTCATTGACCGACACGGTCAGCTTGTGTTGAATCAGGCTAGCACGAATTGACCCAACCTAATCGTCGCTCGCTTGGTTGGATACTTCGTTCCATTTAATCAACACCAATTTCTTATTAATTTTCTAGACTCATCATCCTCGTACTGTTGTTGTTTTAGTTCATGATGGTTATTGTTGGAACTAATGTTTAACAACTAAAGCTGATCCCCAAGGTCGAAAAGCTAGCTGACTAACGTAACGCTCTGTTGAATACTTGCGTTCGAAAATTTGAAACAAAAATATGAATCAATATATAAATCGAAATCTTTGTTCGTAACTAGTTTGATTTTGAATTGTACGTTTATAGTTTAACATAATGTCCAGACAAAGAGATCTCGGTAAGATCACGCATCTTCCTAAAAGAAAAAAAACTTGCATACCCCACCCAACAGGATCACAAGTAAAGAAAATTATTAAAAACATGCAATAATATATAAAAATATATCTATACTCATGATCGATTAATTTCCTCTTACCGTAAGTTACCAGTAATCTTTGTTGGGTTTTATTTAGCACGAAACAATTGTGTTGAAAAATAATCTCAAATCATTAAACTTAGATTTATAATCGAATTTTAGTACTAACAACATCGATTCGTCGAATTTTTATGTACAAATAAATAATAACACAGATGGACCGCAACATCGAAAAAGGGGGGGAAGGAAAGAAAGAATCAGTGAAGCAGGTACGTGAGGAGGAGAGCCATCGCCAGAAGAACGTACGCGATCCCCTGGTCGATGGCCTTGACGTCGTTCGTCGGCGGCAACGGGGCAGGCGACGGTGCCGTGAGCTGCGCGAAGGAGAGACCTGCGAGGGCCAAGACGGCGAGCGCCACCAGCTGCGGAGCGAGGCCTACGATGGCGGAATCCATGGCTGGAACGAGTTAGGGATTTGGGGCGCGACAGTGCTCGGGGTGAGTGTGGTGGGAGCAAGGTCGACGGGCTGCGGTGCGCGTAGAATATTTATATATAGCGCGGAGGGGGTGGTGAGATGTTGCCGTGTTCGATCCGAAATGTTCTACACGGCGGATGGTCAGGGTTTGGTCTCCGAGGACGACGAGGGAAGAACATCGGAAATTTCCTCCGGGTGGCGGAATTGGCCGCAGAAAAAGAGAGAAGAAGCTTCCGCGTCCGGTTCTGGTTTTAACGCTTTGGAGTAAAGGTTCATGAACCGCGGCGGGTCAACCGGTCCATCCCGTCAATCCGGGACGCAAAGTTGGAATCGTCCCATTATGGGCGGAAATTTTAATTATTTAAAGGTCCCATCGAGATTTCTATTCAAGGTACTTATTTTATTTTATTTCTGTACGTTTGTTCGTTTTTTCACGTTAGAGATAAAGATTTACTAAAGATAAATCTCAATTATGAATTAAAAGTTAAGAAAAATAAAAGATAACAACACGCCCAATATCAGACATAATTACATAAACGAAAGAAGTTTACAATTAATCTAAACAAAAGACAAGACAGATGATTGTGTTGGTTATCTACGTATCTTATCTAAGTTATTCGTGTTAGAAGAAGTGGCTTACGCTTTTTCTTGATAAGAATGTACAATTAAGTGGAAAATAGCGAGAAACGAGAAGAAAGAAAATGATGAAAAATATTTTTTCACTATTTTTTTTATCTGCATTGTTAGAAATGAAGGGAAATAATTTTCTGTTGTTTTCTATCTTACATCTTTAAAAATGACAGAAAATGATACAAATTTATAATATAATAAATAATATATAATTATAATAGATTAAAATACAAAATAATGTTAAAGAATGATACTAGATTATAATATATTAAAATATAATAACATTAATGTTATAAGAATAAATAATACATTAACATATTCAATAATTTAATAATATGTTAAATAAGTAACGTTAATTCCAAAACAACTTAATAATATTAAATAATACATTAACATATTATTTCTCAAAAAATTTAGATTATAATGAACAATGTCGTTTATGTTAATTATAAATATATTATTTCACATGTTATATCTATATTTAAGGAAATGTTAATATATACAATAATATTTAACATATTACTTCTCAAATATAATATTTTTAATTTATTATTTAATTTTTTTAAAAATTATTAACTTTTTAATTTCTTATCATTTTTGTCAAATTAGTAGTATTTTTTGTTAATTTATTATTTAATATTTTAAAATTTTATTATTTAATATTATTTACTTTCTAATAATTTTCTTTGATGTACAAACAACTTTATATTTCCTGTCATATCTTATCATATATTGTCAACAAAAAAATGTGCACAAATAGATTTTAAATGTCTAAAGTTAAAATCAAATTTCTGAAGTTACGTACTTAAGTGTTGCCAACTATTTAAAAGGACTTTGGAAAAAATTTTACCATCATCTGAAAATTTTGACAAAATGGTAGCACTTAGATCTTAATAACGAAACATATTGATCTTCTCTTTCTCCGGTAGCTTCATTTGTCACCGTTAAAAGAATATCATCAAACATTGATGTAGTTACAACGGTTAAGCGAACATCCAAATTTTCAACATTATTAGTAAAGTATTCAGCATGAATCACTCACTTAAAAATTTATATCACTGACAACTTAAACACCTTCACCAACCAGAAAGAAGTGAGTCCAAGAACATGATTGAATATTAAAGTGATATTCGAGACGTTACGAGAAGAAATAACATTATCGCGAGATTTCTATATTATCCAAAAGAAGCGTTATAGAGAACCACGTACTTTTTATTGGGAACGAAGAAATTTAAATCAAAAGGAGGAGATAAAACCGAGTTTAAGTAATCATCCAGAACTCTTTTATTTTCACCAAAAACATCAATGCAATTTACTAACAGATGCTTGATATCCTCTATGTTAACATTAAAAATTGAGCAGATGCTATCTTTATGTTAAACTTTTTAAACAAGATGTTCTTTTGTTGAAATTTTATTGAAAATAATAGATTAAGCAAAAAATTTAACTTTAAAAGGTGTCATCATTTTCTAAATTTGAATATAAGAATCAAATTTAACTCCATTGTTCGTTAGAATAAAATAGCAAGACTTAAAGTGTATTTGTGCATCAAAAAAAAAAAAAAGTGTTGAAATTTTTAAAAAGTAATAGAAAAAGAAAATTACAAAAAGTCATTAAAAAATTACATTATTTGTGCATCCATCAAAATGTGAAAAAGTAATAAAATATAAATGAATAACATAAAAATATTTGTAGACATCTTAAATTTACAAAAAAAATATAAATGTTTACATTTTTCATGATAGTACATTATATATTACAATGTTCAATTTATAATATATAAAATTAATATATTGTAAAAAATTTATTATTATTATTTCATTTTTTTTAACATACAAAATTAATAAGTTACATTTTCTTTTATTTTTTTCTTCTTCATTTTTTCTCTCGCTTTCAAACCTTCTAGCTTGAGAAAAATAATAAATTTTCTTTCTCTTGTATAATTTTTCGTAAGTTAAATACAAATATATAATGTTTTTTTGTCACATTCTCTTATTTTCCTTTTCACCACTTTTTCTCATTTTTTTTTGTACACAAACACTCTATTGGTCATATAAGTTACGTACTCTCCTTTTTAAAAGAAAAATTGTAATATTAAAAAAAATTATGTACAAAATTTGTAATTTTTAATATCATAAGATTGAGTATCTATTTAAGATGCATAATCTACTAAATAAAATATATTCACCACAAATACCAAAAACAAAATGAATCCTAATGTCAGGGTGAACCAACCATTCATATTTATATTATAAATCATCTCAGCCCTCTAAAAAATATACAGCCAAAAGATGTCTAAGATATATTACATGACATATAGTCTTATATTATATCACATAATTCTAAAAATGCCTTCAAGATGAATAACATAAAAAGGTTATCACAACTCAGTAGCTATACCTAATCTAATAATCCTCCTGATAGCTTTAAAAAAAGGTGAACCACAAATATGAACTAATGTCAAATAAGAGATTTCACTACAAGTCTAAAAATAGTATAAATGAATCATGCATGAAATAGGAAGGCTAACAAGTTAATAATAAATATGAATATCATAAGAAATGCACAATATGAGATGTGAAATATGTAAAATAATTACATACATAGGTCAATATAATTTTATATATGTTTATATTCAATATATTTAACTATGGTCATGTTTAACCCCTACGATAAGATTTGTATATCACATGTCTCTATATGATTGGATCGTATGATTACTTCTAACTTTGAGATTAGATCAAAAGTATCATGTCTTAATTACGTACACGATACTATAATTTAACTTTTCATAACTAAATTAATCAGGTATAAAATATATATCATCATTGGCCTTAAGTGTTAAATATCATGCATATTAAATAACATGTTATTTCTCACTAATGCAACACATGCATAAATAAATAAATAAGCATTCCATGCTTAATTTCAAATGCACATGTAATACATATAAACGTGAATCACTTATAAATGTCATAATTTTGATAATAATGTACAATTCAGATAAATATGTAAAATCTACAAATAATTACATATAACACATAATTTAGACAATAATTAAAATAATTATGTAATAATCAACATAATGTGCAATAATCATTATATGTACACTCATTTCTTTATAACGTGTTAAAACACCAATATGCATGCCAAAATATAAATTCACCAAAACTTCTCTCTTCTTTCTCTCTCCCCTTCTTCTCTTCCTCTCCACTTCTCCCCCTCTCCGTAGGTTAAAGAGTAAAAGAGAATGAGAAACGAAACAGAGAGAATATAAACGATGCTCTATTTTCAACGTGTGCATGTGCGTGCGTGCGTGCGTGCGTGCGCTCGTGTGTGTGCATGTGTGTGGGTGGGTGTGAGTGGGTGTGTGTATTTTTTTAGCTTTAATGAACTTTTAATCGCTCCACTAAGATGATCAGTCATGTAGTTAAAGTGTTTTCGATCAATATATATGAATAAAAGTACACCTCATTTTGCAATACTGTGGGTAGTATAATTAACATTGGACTAGAAAATTTCAGCAATTTTTATGAATTTTATACTCGATTAAAACATAATTACTTAAATATCATTTGATTCTGTCATAAATAAATACATATAGGATTTTTTTTTCATGAAAAAACAAATGCTAGCACTATACATGTCAGGGTTTGTAGTTGGGCCCAAACCATCTTACATAATTGGGCTGAGAAGCCCATTTGAAAGCAACAAATTTTCACAATCTATGGGCCCAGCCCGTGTCAGAGCCTGACAAATCAAGTTTTCTGGGTGCATTCCTCTACACCCGGGAACCGTAATCAAGGGGGCGACCTCGTCTATAATCCCGTTTCCATTCCTTACCTTCCTCAATTGGGCTTCTCTTCCTTCTGCTACTTCTCCTCCTTCCTCTCCTTCGATTCCTCCCTCCCATCCCATTTCGTTCTCTCTCTGTCTATCTATTATCTCTGTGTCTTCCCTTACCTCGGGTGCTTTGAGTCTGGTGGGGCGAGATCTCTCGCAGGTGGTGCTCCATGGCGAAGAAGAGGAAATCTATCGCATGCCGCCTTGACGAGGTCGATCGGAACATGTACTCCACCTTCTCCAGTACGGCGAGTTCGCTGTCGCAGCTCTACACCCAAGCTATGAACCAGCAGAAGATTTCGTTCCAGGAAGGACAGCGCCATGGATTGGTTTGTTGTTGTCCTTTCGCCCTTGATTGGAGTGTTGCTTTTCATTTTTGTCTTCCGGTCGTGTTCGTGGATGGATTCTTTGTTTGGCTCGCGTGGCGTGCGTGTTGGTGGTGGTTTTTTGGGTGTTTTGGTTATGGAGTTGAGAAGCCGATTTCTTCTGGAATCAGTTAAGTTCTTTCTCCTGCTTTCTTTTTTAAAAAAAAATTCGTGGTTTTCAAAAGTTATACTCATCTTCTTTTGGTCATGCATTATTTGTTTTAGTCCAAGTAGTGTTTGGTTATTTACTTATTTATAAATAACCGAGATACAACATATTCAGATGAAAATTGAAAGCATTGGCTTTTTACTAGTGCGCCCCCTTAATTTTGCTTGCTTCTTTAGCCATCTATATCCTTTTGATTATCAGAATATAGGTACATGTCCTTTATGCATTTTAACCGTGCTTTGATTCAGATTCTCTTTGGGTCAGTCTTTGCTTGATGCCGTGAATTTTTATTATTTTTATATTGGGTTTATCTTTGACAGGCCTTTTTGAAACTATGGTAAGATTGCCCCACTGTGACTTAAAGGTCACCAGTTCAAATCCTAAGAAACAGCCTCTCTACTCATGGGAGTGTGTATGTAATTGCACTCTCCCAAACCCTACATTGGAGGGAGTCTCTGTAAACAATTTTATCTTGACACTGACATACTATCAAGGGAGTACTTGAGAAATTGCTTATTTAAATTGTGTATCGACAGAGAGTCTCTCTAACAATTATTTATTTTAATGGAATCGTAATTGCTTATTTAAATTGTATGTCGACAGAGTACTTGACATGATCATTTATTGTTATGGGAGATGATGCATCGATAAATCATCAACCTTCAGTTATTTATAAAAATTGATGGTTATATTGTTGATGTGAGAAAACAGTGAAGATTCTGATCACAAAATTCATGATCTATGAAACTTTGCAGCTTTGACATGGTAGCATCTGACACGCTTCTTCCCTGTTAGTGTTACTTTGCTAGTCTACTGGATCTTGGAATACCTTTTACAAAAAGAACTACTATGTATTATCGAGTCACATGCTAACACATTTTTATATGCCTGTCCAGCTTTTCACCTTGACCTTTGGAATCTCTCTCCTTTTTAGTGATTGAGTCTTTATTGGAGGACCAACCCACATCTGGTTTACAATCATCTATGTATTCTGTAGTGTTGAAGAGTACTTATGTGAGATTTTAATGTGTTGTAGCCTTTATTGAGAACTAATTAGAAGCTCTATCATTGTTATATGTTATTATGTTTACTTGATATTTAGCTGATGTGTGAAACTATAATTTAGAAATGACACAAATAAAGTGTTTGTTAGATATTTGAAATTAACAATAAAGCTTTTTTCGGATAAAGTGTTTACTTATTAGCTTTTAAATTGTCTCACCTTGAATTGCATTGTGTTAATAACCAAGCAATACAAATGTTGGCCTTACAAGACCCATACCATATGACCAGCTTGGTTAATTGAGAAGTTACTATACCCTTTGCATGAGATTTGTACCTTACCTAGTTTTTTTGCTAATTAATATGCAAGTTTAATATTTTCACCTTCATGGTGCCAACTTTTTTTTTCTCTAGAAGTAAATTCTTTAATTAAATCTTGTCAAATTTTTACTTTAACTCACAGCACAATGAAAATTTGTACTCTGTACTGTTAGTGTTGACTGTGTAAGAAGATCCTTACTGCTATTTGAATAATGAAATGTGCAGGAGAAAGTCCATCAGTGGATATTACATAAATACGAGGAAGGGTTGAGTTTGACACCTGCTGATATAGTTGCTTACTTGCAGGTTGTATCTCATAGTTTTGCTCTCCTACATTCCCTCTTTTCTTTGCCTTTGCATTTGTTGCAAATGAAAATGTCAGACTTCAGAATTTTGTTTATATTCTCATGAAATTGTTAAAGGAAAATACTGGATCCTTGTTTGTTAACAAAGGATTATTTATCTAAGTAGTTCTTTTCCTGTGTTTTTCTATTAGTAAAGAACCCCAATCAGGATTCTTAATTGGTATATCATCAGCCATAAATTTTCAATAAACATCTACTACTTTGGGGTATGACATGATTCCAGCAAACACTAGCAGCATTATGGATGAGATTTTTGGGATGTGGATCATGGAGGTGAAATGCAGATTGTTGTGTGATTCTTTGGAAAGTAACTTCGTATCTTTTGTTAATCCTTGCTTGAAGCCTTAAAGAAGCTGTGAAACAAAGAGTACCTTTATTTTTACAGCTTACTCAAATTATTTTCATTCATCAAGCTTGTAAGATATTGATTGTGTTCTTGTTGTCATTTCACGCAGTACTTTCTTGGAGTACAAGTGAAGAATAGCATCCCTTGTTAAAAAATCTCTGTTTTTGATCTCAGCTTCACTTCCACTCCTCTCTCTTTGTATGTTATATTTATTCTTCTGTAACTTGGCATCCATTTTGGCAGAATGCCAAGTTTATTTTTTTCTCTATTAATGTAGTTTTTTTTGTTTCTTTTCATGTACCTTCTTTGATCTTTTCACATCAAATGTACAAATAATTCAGTTTTTACTTAGTTGATCCATAATCCATGCTAATATATTCGACTGTTTATTTCTTTATTTGCAGAATGAAATTGATAGTGGTGGGGAGGATACAGCAACTTCTCCAAGAATGCAGCCATCACTCCCCAACGCACCTACCGGACAAGTCACAAACCCGGGCAGCCAAACTGCAACTTTCTTATTGGGTCAGGCAACAGGTGGACATGGTTCTCGGTCTGGACATTTTGATCAGACCAAGAACTCAATTTTCTCCAATGCTCTTTCAAGCCCTGTTCGCCGGAGCCTCCAGCACTGCCAATTAGCTCATAATGGAGGGTATTGTCCAAACAACAATCTACCTGGTGGAAATGGTACCAGGAACCTCACCGGTCTGATCTCACCAAATATAAATCGTGATACCTCTTCTCCCTGTTCCAATGATACGGCAATGGATATGCATTCAGACAGTCCTGCCCGTGACTTCTCCTGATGGAGGTGAACATAGTCATCATCCCTGTTCGTTTGCTACTGTTGGCAACATGATTGTACATGATGCTTTCTTGCTGATGGAGATGATGAACAGAGAAGGTGCAAACATTCTGGAATGTCGCCTGCCATGCTTACTGCTGAAGCCTTTGGAAGGAACCCAAGCTATTCTTTCTTTGAGCATGCAGGTTTTTGTGCCCTCGCACAGATGATTCCTTTCAGAGTCTCTTATGGTTACCTCAACTTTATTTTCCTCAGTGGGGCGTTGTCCTATGTCAGTCAGAACCCGAACCTGGCTTATCTGTATCCTACAACACACTACATCCCCTACTGATATATTAAGTGGAATAAGTGCCTCTTATTATAGTTTGGAAAATTATAATGACCGTTGAATTCACATGTATTTTTAATTCCATCTTTCTTTTGGTGTTCCTTCGTATTAAAAAGATGGAAATGGTCAGGAAACAGAACGAGAATGTGAGGACGTTGGTGTAAGATATAGCTAGTTTTAAGTTAATTTTTATTTGTTCAATGGATTGGAAAATGAGGATCTGAAGTCGGCTATTATTTCCCCCAGATATTCACTTCCATGTCAGAATATCCATGCTGGTTTTTGTTAAAAGTACTTATCAACTCCTACTCTTGTTGATCTTTACCCTGGGATGTGGATCTCTGGACGAACTTAATTTTAATCGGCTTACGCAACTGTAATCTTTGATGGATAATTTGGTGTGATGTGACGCGTCATCTTTTTTGCTTTCTATAGACGTTTATGAAAGAAAGTTAAATATAATTTTCTATGATACTGTTGATGCCTTGCCTTCTTTTATTGCTTATGAATACATGTTTTGACTTCTGTGGATTATACATAATTCTTCGACTTATATATTAGTTGTTGCATGTGATCCACAGGGAAAGATTGTTATAATTTATCAAGGAAATTATTGCTAACAAACATTCTCAGATCTTTTTCTAGGTACAATAGAACAAAAATCATAAAAAGGAAGGATACCATAAACTTAAAGTTTGACATTTGATGGTATACACGAGTTTGTTCGAAGATTTGGATGACATGATTGAATAGTATCGTGACGTAAATTTTTTTAATTGAAAGCTATTTTTTTCTTCGGCCGCTAATGATCAGCCTCTACATGTTTAAATTTTACTAATCTAAGTATTTTGTGTATGAAATTTGTGTGAAGATCAAAACGCATTTTCACCAGAATTAAATCTGAATAATTTATTATCGATGCCACAACAATACAATAAGTATCAATATTTACACCTTTTAGAAGAAAAGAAAAAAAAAAACATTTACATTGAGTCGATTTTCCTTTCATAGAAATGTCAAATAGTTTGGACTGAGTTATGTTTGCCTAATTCAATATGATTTGATTGTATTGTACTACGCCAGTCTAATACAATTCTTGTCTAATGGGAGGTTTGTGCATATGGATAACGATGAAAAAGAGAGAGAAGATTGAGGAAAGAAGAAGGGAAAATATTTTTCATAATTAAGATTATTTCTATAAGGAGGAAATAGAGAAAAATATCCATGTAGAGGCTCAAAGTAATATATTTATAAAACAGTAAAATCACAGAAAAATCAGTGTATTTGTATACAAAATATAAAACAACAAAAAATCACAAAATGTAAAATATATATATTTATTTACAAAATAAAAAATATTAAATTTGATAAATTAAATATTTTTTGTATTTATTTGTAATATAGAAAATAAAAAAAAATATAATATAAGATAAAGACATTTGTGATAATAGTTATAATATAAAATATATTTCATATATCTTTATTGTTTTACATATTTTTTATGATATCAATTCTTATATGTTAATAATATAAATAAATTTTATATCAAAATTACATGCTATTAATATATTTTATAATATATTTTTTTTATTCTTTCATTTCCTATCAATTTCAAAGATTAATTTTTTTTTCTTATATACACAAACAAAAAATAACGAAATCCTTAGAAAATCTATTTAGCTCAGAAACCTTTCGATAATGTATTTAACGCACTAACCTCCCGACGTTATCCACTAATATTTATATCCTTCCAAGGTAGAGAAATAAACTTGGCCAGCTCGATTGGTCAAACTGCGTTACACCCTATCATCCCCTCCACCCCGGGCAACAGCGAAGGGCAAAGTCGAGGCAGCGAGATCACCGTCACCGCACATCCCGACCCGACCTTGCTCGCCCGCGAACAGGATGAGACGTTGAGATGGATGTTCTCCTCTTCTACCTCCTCCTCGGATTCCTCGCCTTCTCCTCTCTCCTCGTCCCCACCACCGCCCGTGGCGGCGAACTTCCACCACCGGAGCTCTCAGGTATCGTCCAATCGTCAACTCACGGCTTTGGCCATCGGATTCCATCAGTCGGATTTGTGCTTGCGAAGACGACAAGTTGGAGATTTTGTTGTCGTTGTTGTAGCATGTTTGAAGTGAGTTGGGGCATTCTTCCTCGGGTATTTGATTGCCTGACAATGTTTTTTGAATATATGTCTGGGTAAAAATATTTGGACTCAATGTTCTGCTGAAAGATTTTTTTTTTTTTTTCCTGTTTCGATTGATCTGATTAAAATGAAAAGTTGATAGGTGCTGGTAATCGAATGTTTTTCCAAAAGTGTCTACGGGTGCATTTGGTTGAAACTTTTTTAAGCAGCGTTTTGGATAAGATATGTTTTTTTTAGTATTTTTCAGTCTAACATTTTTGAGAGTTTTTGAATAAACAATGGTAGTGTTTGGCTAGTGCAGCATTTCTAGCAGCGTTTTTTATGAATTGACGGTAACACCTTTTATGTAATTATATGATTTTTTATTTTGTATTATATAGGGTCGGTGTTTATTATTCAATTTGAAAACTTTTTGTAGATCATAAGCATGGGCTACCCAAATCCAATAGGCGTCTTTTTGAGAACAATTATCAGATACCGTAAGTATTTGTAAAACATAGGTGGCCTTTATTTCATTTTCCTTGAGCCTCCGATATACTGAAATTTCAATTTCTATATGGTTTCCAGGGAAGATGCAATCCATGGATATATGAATAATGATGAACTGGAAAAGTTTGTAAAAAAATTTGGCCAAAGATGTGCTAATATTTCCACGATCTACAGGTAAGTTTTGAGCTTATGCTTTATGTTGTTTGTTGCTCAATCAACCAAGCAGAGCGCAGTGGAGTGATTGATGATTACGTTACAAATATGTGATCACTTATCATTCTAACTCATCCAAACTTTATTGCAAAATCATGAAGTATTTATTAACAATAAGAACAATCTGAGCTATAATCCCAGTGTGGGGTTAGCCGTCATGAAGTGTTTACCATCCATTGGAAATTATGAATGAACACTGGGAAACTTATAAGGCATTTTGGTCCTTGGAGAATCTACTTACACTGGAAAGAACACTGAATAATTGGTGGAACAAGTACGTTGACTCAGGTCTTAGAATTTGTCATGCTGTTCAACAGTTCATCAATCTAATGTAACAAGCTAGGTCAAAGCTATATAAATATGTATTTTTGTAATTAAAATTTGTATGTTAACTGAAAAGAAAATAGACTTATTGGTCAAAAAAAGGAAATGAAATTGTAATAATATTCTGCCACATTTAAATGCAAATCACTAGTGAGCCTTGTCAATTAAAAATATAGTGGAAGGCATGTGTAAATTACACGCAAAAGAATAATTAAAGGAAATTTAAATTAACATCAAGATTTCTGTTAAAGAAAAGAAATATGATGGGTTAAAATTTAATGAATAATCAGAATAAATTTACTCGGTTATTTATGTTTTCAAATAACACTATTATCAATGTTGTTAGTCTAAAAGAAATATGCCCATGCCACATAGAAAAATGGTTGATTGATATTTTCTTGATTGTATTGAATGTTCACTTTGACTTCTTTTTGTAATTATTTGAGAAGTCACCATGCATTTTTATTAGGAAACATATATTTGACAATTTCTACTCGTATGGTTTTATGAATATTTTGGAAAGAGGTAGCACAGATGGTGGCACATTATTTATGTTTTTCTTTTTTTGTAACTATGGAATAGAGATAGCTAAATAGTTGATTGAGATTTTCTTGGTAATGCTAAATGTTCATTATGGGTTTTGATTAAAAACAATTATTTGGGACTGTAATTGTGCAATATTTTTTGGAATTTAAATTTACATTTGAGGTACTTTATTAGGAAATTATCACATTTGAGAACTAAGTAGAAAATTAATCTTGATCAAATGTTACTTTAGGATTTCCAAATAAAAGCTCGGTTATGTTAGGGGACTTAGCTTAATAATATAAATTTTGATTCAAAAATATCTTGGAGTTTGTATTCTAATTTAAAAATTTATTACTTATCAATGTAATTTTTGTTATTGATTTTGATTAGTAAAATTATCATAGTTTACAATTCTGATTCAAGTGTTATGTATTAGATTTAAATTGTAGAGTTTTGGTTTGAATTCGAAGGATATTTCAAGAATAAGTGAATAACACTAAAAAGTCTACCAGCTAGCTATCTCCTTTCGAGGGTGGGGATGGGTATGCTTGGTAATATAGATGGTGAATATTTCTTGAATGGAATGGATTTTTGTATATGCATGTAATTAGAAGAGCCTGACTGGAATGGAATGAAATATTAATATTCAATGGTTAAGGAATTTGGATTTTAATAAAAATATTGTTGTAGATCATGAATTATTTTTTGGTGAGTAAAATATTTGAATAGGAATTGAAATTTAAGTTAGTTGCATTTGCTTTGATTTGAAGTGTGTTTTAGGTAGATAAAAAATATTGCTACTTGCTAGTCATGTTTGGGGAGTGCTGTCCTAATAATATAAATTTGGTACTCATGAATGATTAGGAAACATGTTTTTTGATTAAAAAATTTTATTTGGTATCTTTGTTTGAATTGGAATTGCGTATGATTTGATTTACAAAGTTAGCAAGTTAGTTTTGATTGAAGGGTGTTTTAGGTAAAATACTAAAAGAGCCAATCATTTGGGGATGGGGGTGTTCTTTTAATATAATAGATAAATGTCACTCAAGAAATGTAATAGATTATATAAATAAGAGAATTCAATATCATATAACATCAACAATAACAACCTGATAATCTAAGCCATAATCCCACTACGTGAGGTCAGTCACTTGAACCCTTATCAATTATGATGTTAAAAATTGATAGTGTTATCTTTTTTGATAGTCTGATATTGATCAAATATCTCCTATCCAAGATATTTATTTACTTTTGTGGTCACTACATTTTACATGTTTATTGTAACGTGCAGTTTTGCATTTTCATGGGTTTCTTAAATCTATCTCATGATTTGTTTTATGTTTACTGGAATCATGCATGGTAGCATTAGATTTGCATCATAATTGCACTTCCAAATATGACAACTTATCCATCTTATAGAATAAGTACATAAGCACTTGGGAGTTTATTTTATGGCTCATTCAATAAATTAACCTTAAGCAACTTTGTTCAAATAAGATGCATTTTTGAATAAGCACTTATTTAATTAGCAGTTTCAAATGAGCTGCATTTTGACTCATTCTCTATTTTATCTTTAGAGCATCAAACTTGTCTAGTATGTTATAAGTTTATCTAAAATGTATAATGTCCTTGCTAATTCATTTTTCTTTTTATTTCAATGGAATGTTACAATTACATATCAGCATCGGAAAGAGCGTGAGAGGAATCCCGCTGGTAATTTACTATACAGATGCTTATGTTCAGATTATATCTAGCTGATACTTCTATTTTTATCATTGTTTTCAGAACCAGACAAGACATCAATTTAGTGTAGAGCGTTGGTCAGTTCATGGGTTCAATTGATCACGTAGATCAGTTGAACCTATGATGTCAGCATGATGAGATCGTTAATGATATGTATATATTCAGAATAACAAGGAAAAATCAAGAACAAAAAATAAATGAAAAATCATGAAAACCAAAGCATACTAAACTACTTAAATTACACCACATAAGTAAATTTAAATTTTTCCCAATAAATAATATAAGAAAATCATTTAATCATTTTCTCAATATTAATGAATGGAATCATTTGATGTAAAGTAACCCTACTTTTATTTTTTTTATTTATAGGATTTTGAAATAAATTTCGTGATAGCATATTTCATTGATTTGATTTTGAAATAATATATAAAAGAGTATAATATTCCAGCAAACTGACTCAACCCAGAACTGGCCAGTTCATTGGGTCGGGCAGTCAACCGTGAAAATGATTAAACCAGACCCTGCCAACTTGGCAACCTTGCTGGTTTGCTGTCCAATTGGTTTGATATGCAGGTCCAGCCTGCTTTTTAAACCAGTAGTTTTTATAGAAAACCTCACTTGGTTGGTGGTTTATCTCTGTTTTTACTTCTTATGGCATCTTTTTCATTTTATTGCTTCCAGTGGGTAATAGAAATTTCTGACAAGCCAGGCAAAGAAGAAGCTGAACCTGCATTCAAGGTATGTATAAATGAACTGCTATGCCAGAAAAAAAAACTTACAGAAATTCTGATAAAAAAATCCAGTGTATTGTTTGAGGTCACCTAGGTCTGTATGTGTTGCACTAGGAGATCCTTTCTTTAGTTCACAGGTGTTCTGGGAATTTATCTTTGGTTCCACAATAGCCTACACATGAATCATCTATACTGATTTGATGTAGGATAATGCTATTCACAATGATGATCCCTTTTAGAGAATGGTTTCACTTTCATGATAAGACTGATACAGTGTGCTAGGCATGGAATCAAACATTGCTACATGTTAGCAAAATTTCATCGACATGTTTCTTTTTTTAAATTGTCAACACAATCCGAAACCAATATTGACATGATATTTTTGTTTATGCACAATGTTTCTATTGACATGTCATTGATTCATTGAAGTTTTACTGACACGTTTTTTTAGTTGTATTGAAGTCCAACATGAAATTGAAGTTGAATTTCTTGGTGCTCATTATTGCATACTTGCATTTTTTCCTAAAGATACTCAGAGGCTAGAATTGCATGTAGCGTATAAAAAACTTTGCCGCTTCACCAGTGGAGCCCACTACAATTGACCTTGGTGAAATTTGCTGATTTGCAGTTCGTTGGAAACATGCATGGAGATGAACCTGTTGGCCGTGAGCTGCTTGTCTATCTTGCCAATTGGTTATGTGATAACTACATGAAAGATCCGCTGGTAATTATTTTCACAAGTGCCTCTTTTATTATCCTTTGCGTACTCGGATTAACGAAGTTACATGTAACCATTCTATCATACATTTTTGGCTTTTATAGGCAACATTGATTGTAAAAAATGTCCATCTACATATTCTTCCAACAATGAATCCTGATGGATTTTCTCTAGGGAAACGTGGAAATGCAAATGATGTAGATTTAAATAGAGATTTTCCTGACCAGGTGAAGGTTTCACTTTCCCCCCTAATGTAAACATTATGCATAAATATTTACATTTCTTATCTTTGTCTTTTCTTTCAAAAATACTTGCATCTGTTGCTACTAGTTTTTTTTTATCCTACACCATTTTCCTCTTAGAATCACTAGCAATGAAGTTGAAATGTACAGTTTTTCCCAATGAATGATAATCTGAACCTCCGACAACCAGAGACAAAAGCAATCATGACATGGATCAGGGAGCGGCATTTCACAGCTTCTGCAAGCTTACATGGGGTAAAAGCTAATGCCTTTTTATGGATGAATTATGCTTATTTTCACGGCTAGGATTTACATATACACTTTCTGATAGTTGACCCAGTGTGGATGAACTGGATCTTCTGTCCTCTTCTTTCTTTCCCTAAAACCTTACACTGCAGATTTACTAGCTAGCCCTCCCTCTCTCTGGAACAGTAAAGACTGTATTTACACATCTAGTGACCATGGACATACAGATTTAAGTTTTTCTCTGCATAATCTTTCTTTTTAATAACTGTCAAAATATGTTAGAAAATCATTCAGGGGAACTAGTAAATCTGCAGGGGAAATCTGACGATAAAACACCAAAATTTCTTCATCTTCTTAGCTGATGGTAAGGCCTTGGTATTATAGTGTCGTCTTGGGGAATCTGTTGTTTTTTTGGGCTGAGGATGCTTTATTGAGGAAAAGCAGGGCAACACTTATTGTTAATAAGATCGTCTGGGTACAGAACTAACCAAATAGGTAAGCAAAATGAAAAAAGAAAAATCATGATAATTTTTTTTTAATTGCAAGTAAAAAATCATGGCAATCATGTTTCCATTCTTTCCTCCCACACCCCTTTCTGCTGCAAGGATGAAAGCACCCCAAAGTGGCGTTGCAGACTTGCAGGCTGATATGAAGAAAGCTAACACTACCAATACCAGAGGACTCTTGAACTTGCTGATGGTTCAACAATGTATGTCCAAGGATTTGTAAATAAATATTTTTTTCTTTCATGTTCTAATTATTTTCAAAGTAAAAATATTTTCTAATTTAGTGGACACTAATTAAGACAATTATATTTTGAAATCTTTAAATGTTCTGCACACTCATCTGGTCGCTTGCACATTATCCTTTCTAGATCCAAAATCTATTCTAACGGGGATACTTATATTTTTAAAGGTTACAAGTTACTAAAAGTTTAAAACTAAAATAATCTAACTATTTCTTTTCTAAAGATACTTAGATGTTATTAGTAGAGCCTAGGAGGTCCATGGCAGCTGCTGTTGGCTGCTGCAGTGATGGCAGCAGTTGTGGGTGTTTCAGGAGGGTTAGTCAGTGTCGGCAAAAATGTTGTTTGATGTCTTGTGGGGGTTGAGGGTGGAGAAGGGGTTGATAGTAGTCTGAGTGGCTGGGAAAGTGGAGGTAGATGGTAATGTATTTTAAGGTTTTTTTTTTCCCATTAACTTACCTTCTAGGTATGATCTTAGAGGAAAAGAAAGAGTTATGTCATTGATTAATGTTTGATTACATATATATTACTAGGGTTACTAGTATTCCTAATGTATTGCCCATTCACTTTTTTAACTCTTATTATGTTTAATTATTATCTTATAATTTTTTATATACTTTAGGGAAAATTGCAGTTTACCCTTCTCAATTGATCATATATTTCACCTTATTACCTTAAATTTTTTATTATAACATGCCTCCTTGTTGGCAAGCAACGTCAAATTTGGTCTTAGCCAATTGTTTTACCCTTGATTTTCAAGAATCTGTTTCTTAGCCTAAAACGAACAAATTTGAAAACAATTAAGCCCTTAGTAGGGGTAATATTGCCTAAGAAAATTATTGTAAACGCCAAATGATCTTTCAAATTCAAAAAGGGTAGAAGGGTTTTTAATGGAGAAATGATGATGGTAAAATGAAAAAAAATGATTAGTTGAGGGGGTAAGCTGTAATTTACCCTATGTTTTAATGTTTTTGTGGGTTTATTTTGAATTAACAAAATTATACCAATGCAAAATTGCATTTAATAATCTATGATGTAAAGAAGAAAACAAGGCAAAAGCCTTAAGAGTTTTTTTAATTGGAGCAAAGGCATCTAGGCTTAATGCCTTGATGCCTTAGTATGTAAATGGTAGTTAAAAACATATAAGTTAGAATAAATTTAAAGGATGCAAATTGTTGTTAATGGCCTCCAAAAAAGTATTTTCTTTCATTTACGTCTTTACCGTATTATAAAAGGAATGAAGAAAAAAAAGCTACCTATATGTTGTGGGAAATTAATTTGTGGGTGCAGATCATAAATTCTAGCATCCATAATTGATAAACCATGGGTAAAATGTACTTTACTAGTGGAATGTGAAACTTGTTGAGGGCAAACAGAATATAACAAAACCTTGACCACTATGTGAACTAGCATCTGTTAAGGAAATCTTTACACACACTCACTCTTTTCTAAGTAGTTTCTTGGCCCGTGCTTAGACTTAAATGCTTGTTTCATCCAAATCTTTAGTCAATGTGTTTGTGAACTTATGCTTTGGAAGATAACCATATGCTTGACGTTTCTATGATATACATGTACTTACTAGAAGATGCTATGTGAAAAACTGGATCAATGTCTTCATTGTGTCAACTGTTTTTTTTCTTCCGTCTTACCAGGGTGCACTTGTTGTAAATTATCCCTGGGTGCACTTGTTTCATCCAAATCTTTAGTCAATGTGTTTGTGAACTTATGCTTTGGAAGATAACCATATGCTTGACGTTTCTATGATATACATGTACTTACTAGAAGATGCTATGTGAAAAACTGGATAAATGTCTTCATTGTGTCAACTGTTTTTTTTCTTCCGTCTTACCAGGGTGCACTTGTTGTAAATTATCCCTGGGATGGTTCACAAGATTCCAGGTAAGAATAGCTGTTCCCATTATAAGAAAGTTTATGAGTTTACCAATTTGGTGTGCTATATTTTTCATGTTTTAGATGTCAACTACTTTAATGATTTCTATGTATAAAAAATGATACTGCAAAGTACAAACACAAAGCTAGTTTCTTGCTTTATGAATGAGAGGTGGTGAATGGGCAGAAAGGTGGAGGGTGGATCAGTGCCTCTGCTACCTACAATCCAGGCATTGTGCAGCAACAGCAACATACAGTGGCCTTGCTTAGCATCTTCTCTTTTTGGAGGAGTCAGATATTGGGCCAGTTCCTGTCCTGGATGAGAGATCTTCTGAGGATCTACGAAGATCAATGGGCATCCATCAGTGTTGTGAGGCCAGGTGGGGCAGCAATATGGGCAATAGGGATCATCCCAAGGGAGGAGAATATGCCTCCATGGGTGGAGCATCAATGGGTGCCATGAGCATCCCAACTTCAAGGATGTTTGGCTAGGTGCCTTCTCTATTCTTTGGGGCCCCTGGATCTGGAGATGCTGGTGGTCTAACTGGATAGTTGATGGTGAGTGGAGGGAAACTGGAAAGTCACTCAAGAGTTTGTTTGGAAGTGACTGCTCTATTTCTCGTATCCTTCCCTAGTATTGGCTGGAGGGAAGAACTCTCACTAGAGGGCTATTCATGTATTGGGAGGGTGGAGATCTCCTAAAGAGAGTAATGTAGGAGAACAATGGTCTGCGCCCTGCCAAATGGGGTGACAATGCAAGTTCATTTGATGAGAATTCCATTTGATCGTCATGCCCAAGGAAATAACAAGTAGAGCAATGGTATGATTTCCATTTGTAGTCCCCTGGTGTCTCCTCAACCTTACCTTCATTTGCAAACATGGGACAGAAAATTGGTAATCAAATTCTGCTGAGACATTGTCAAAAACTTGGGCATATGCTAGTCTCAACACCTTGCTTTTTTACCATATCCATGTAGAGAGGCTTCTCATGCACACTCACAGCTGCTTTTAGGACCATAACTGGAGATCAAGTCCAGGGTGGCAAACTATATTTGCAAAGAAATTAATGTGATGTTCTTGATATTCATAGTTGGTGACCATCTTTATTGTATGAGTGTTTTCCTAGGAATTAATCAGGGTCTTTGGTCCATTTTTTTTTTTTGGTATTGAGGTGGGAATTCAACCAAGAGTGTGGGCCAAAAAACTTGAACTCGTGCATAATTGGGTGGTGGTAGAGGAGTTCAAGAACCATCAAGGTGCATCAGTAGGTGTTGTCTTTGCTCCAGAATTCGTAATAGATATTCCTCAATGGAGAGCCTAAACTACTAACAAGTACATCCCACCGTCTCAATTTTTTTTGATTTAAAAGTGTCACTTGCAAGACCTAAATAAAAAGTTTACAATTGAGAGATAGTGTTGGCATAGTCTTTTATTAGGAATAAATATTGATAAAATTTGCAATTATATATAAAGGACCTCACTGCTTATAGTTAATTAAGTTTTTGATTTCCATTTATTGTAAATAGAATATGATATCCTGGTGTCATCATTGGAAACATTTTTTGGTTTCTCCTTATATGCATGAATTTTGATCCTCATGTATGACACAAATTCCCATATATATGAGGAGGTCCAATGGTGGAGGGCATCCACATGAAGAAATTATTTCCAGTGATGACGCTGGGATTTCAGGAAATGCACCCTGATATGTTATATTTTTGCAATATATATGTTTTAGATAACATAAGAAATATAATATTGGTTTGTTGCCATTAACTCTAAGTTTCAGGAGACATTATTACGGATGTCCTGATGATAAGACATTTCGTCACATGGCAAAAATTTATAGTACCTCCCATCATAATATGTCACAAAGTAGAGAATTTCCTGGAGGCATTACAAATGGTGCACATTGGTAACTAAATAACAATTTTAAATTTTCTTTTCAGCTTATATTATTGTTGATATTCAAAACATTTTAAAATCGCAGGTTCAAACAATTATTTGTCTTAAAGTTCCTTTTTCTGCTTTGATGAGTGCTTTGAATTGATTCTTTTAGGTATCCCGTGTATGGTGGTATGCAGGACTGGAATTATATACACGGTGGCTGTTTTGAGGTGACCATTGAAGTGAGTGACGTAAAATGGCCTAAAGCAAGTGAGGTTTGTGTGCAAAACTTCATTATGGAAATTGATCTAGAAAGTTAATACATTCTGCATATATTAGGTAGTGCTTTGATTTGAGACTTACAGCAACCACGTTCATTTCTATTCCTGAAAATTGATGAGATTTATATCATAATTGGTTATTTCATGCTTTGTTGTTTTAGATTTATACCATAATCTCATAATCTAGGAATGATCAATCTGAAGCAAACATTATTATAGTTATCAAGGTGGGTGCCTTGGCACTGCCTAGATGTCTAGGCATGACCTGGTCATGCATGGATTGTCTGGTTTGCCTTGTCTTAGTTAAGGGTATCTTCTGTTGGTTTGTTTAATCATATGTATGTATGGGAGAGAGATTTATTGTAAAAGACTATGAGATATATGTGTGCAACTAAAATATACATAACTATTGAAATATATAGTCATATGTATTTCTGAAATATACACATTAGATTATTATACTTTGTAGTTTGATGTTATATTAAGAATATTTATATATTTCCATGTTATTATAATACAAATTTACTGTTAAAATACATATAATATGGACATAAAAAGTAAAAGATACGTTATATGGGCAACGAAGCATTGCTTAGGTGCCCATGCACCCAAAGGCACCTTAGCTTACCACTTGAGTGCCTCAGCTATGCACTTTCAGCTGTATTTTTGTATTCTCTTGTTTCAAATCCTAGATGTGGATATAGATAGGTGTGTCTCATCATACAAATCAATTCGAACTGTATTTTTACAATGATCAGATGTTAATATATCAAAATGGTATTATGAGAATATTCTTTGTTTTGTTTTCAAATAATACATTGTTAGTACAGTAATGGATCAAATGGGATTCTGGCACTTGTGCCTTTATACTTCACATCTATAATCCACCACCTTAAACCTTGACTTTAGACTAAATGAAATTCAGAGTATTGCTTAATGTTACCGGCTTACTGTTCAAAAAAAGTATTGCTTAATGTATGTTGAAACGTGCAAAGATTGTTCATTTACGAGTCTTATGGGACACATGGAGGACTCTAGACCTTGGTTGGTTGATTGTTTCATTTGATCCTTAGTATAAACTTAGCAAGAACCATTGAATGTGAGGTAGTGAAACTGCCTTTGTTGTGCTGAATTATCGATCTGCTTTTCTAATTTGTCTTCCTTTTTCTTGTTTTGAACCACAAAATTCTGCAGCTTCCTGTTCTTTGGGAGCATAACAGGTCTAGCATGCTGAATCTTGTTGCAAGTCTTATTAAGGTACTCTTAACTGAAGTTTCTTTATGAATCTGTAGTAACAAATAGACTGGTGTTAATTGTTGTTCTTTCCATTATATATTGGTTCCTTTTTCACAATATAATCTTGCTATGGACAAACACTAAATATTAGCCACTTGAAGCTAATTTTTAGATTTTTTTTTCACTTGTTAAGGAAATGCATATTCTTTTGTTGTTCCTGCAATTATTTTTCCTATAATCTTAATGGGACCATTATTTTTCTTATAATAATTCTGAATCCAACGTAATATTGTTTTTGTAGACTGGGGTTCATGGGAGGATATTCTCATCAGCCAGTGGGCGTCCATTGCCTGCATCGGTGATGATAAAAGGAATTGATTACAAGGTAAGCTAATTGCCTTGCTATACAGCAAAATAAGGTGATAGTATATATTACTACAAATCTATAACCCATGTTTTTCCCAGTCATGTTATAGGCCTGTACGTTAACATTTAATTTTTCATGTTAAATTGAATGTATCGAACATGTCATTTTCATGCCAGCTATTGGCACTTGGTAGTTTCCTGGTTAAGGATCGAAGATCTAACATTGTTCTGTTTGTCTTAATTTTTGGATGCCCACTCCGATACATCTGAGCTTACAGAATGACCAAGTAGTACGACTCTAAATTTTAACAAGTTCATTTTTATATAAAATGAGATAGAGGGTTACAATTATTTTTTATATCCATGAGCATTCAACATAATAGGATCAAGGTATTGGTTGTTGTATCCATGAGCATCCATATAAGTTACTGTCATACTACTTTTGTACAACATTCTACAGGTAAACGCTGGCACATCTTTTGGAAGTTATCATCGGTTGCTTGCACCTGGTGAGCAGTATGAAGGTATGAGTCATTTTTTGATAACCCTCATTTATGAATAAGTTAGATATTTTTAAAGTTTGAAATACCAATATCTCGGTTCATTTATCATTCTGATCTTAGTTTAGTCCAATCAAGCTGATCCCAGTTATCAATATCCTATTTCTTAGGGATTGATTCTTTGAGATCTGGTTCCAATAAATAGCCATATTTCACAGTCTTGTACATCCTCTTGGTTAATGGAACACTAGTGAAAGCACGTACAAACTGTGCACTGTGAAGCATTTTATGACTTTCAGTCGGTAGCAAAAAAAGAAATAATTAACAAATAATTTAAGATTTTGAAACACAGTTAAAAAAATGTATCAATTCCAATTGTGAATCAATTATAAATTATTTGGTAATATTTGTCTTACAACTTTTTTATGTTTGAGAGTGTTACATTACATAAACATCATTTAATACGAATGATATATATGTGTGTGTGTAATGATTTTAAAAGTTCATTGAAATGGATTTACCAAAATTGATTTATTTGAATCCAAAATGTTGTAAAAAATCGAGTACGTTGTTGATTTCACATTTTGGTAAATGTTTGAAAATAGAAAGATCTGGCGTACAAAAATCTGGTCTACGGTGGGAGGGGGCGCTCCCTTGTATAAAAGATGTCGACAATAGGGCTGTACATGGTTAAAATCGGTTAATCGAATTGAATCATTTTTGATGGTTCAGTTTTGGTTAAATGGTATGTTATGGTTTGATTTGATTTCTAATTTCTGAAACCATTAGGACTAATTCAGCACTTTATTCCTAGTGTGATTCGTTGAACCAAAACCAGAATTGATATATTTATTAGTATTTTATTAAGTATACATATAATATATTATATAGATTTTAAATATTGTTCTTGAATCTTATTTCTTTAATCTATACTGTTTATTTTAATACTAGCATAATAGCTAAACTAAAGAAAGACAAAATACGTAAAAAAAGAAAAAACATAATAGACTTCTGCTCTCTCGTCTCAGAAACTCTTCCAGTCTAACCATTAACCTCCACTGTGTAACTTACCACCGTTGTCCTCGCTATGTTAGAAGTTTTAAGTTTTAGATAGGATGTTTATAATGTAAACACATTGTTGTAATTTGAAAGGTTGATGTTAAGGACTTAATCATTTATCTATCAATTGATATTTAGTTATTTACCATTATATTTTGTTATTTGAACTATATCTTTTTTATAGATTAGAACCAACGATCGATTGGAACTGATTGATTTTTTAATAGTTTAATTCAATTTTTAAGATAAAGATGTTTCAATTTGATTCTAAATTTTTTTGAAACCGATAGTTTGTTTCTTAGTTTTTGTTAAAATATAACCTAACCGAATCATGTATAGCCCTAGTTGACATCTTGGGTTCTAGCTGTTGTGCCATTTGATTTACGTATTTCTTTGTTGTGTCATTTTCACTTATGATCCAATACTTGGATGTGTTGGTAGTGTGGACCTTGTAAGGGAAAATTCTAAAGCTTATATATGGTTTTTGACTATGGTACGTCGTTGCTCACTAATTCCTTCAATCAAAAGGAGTTTACCAGAATATTACTTCGAAAAAATTTCGCACCAGACTGTCAACGAACATTAATTGAGCTTGTATCTCACTAAAACGTCGAATCCATAGAACCAAAGAGACGTTTAAATCATTCTTGGGCCGATTAGGGTAATTTCAAAAATTCGATCCTTACTACGTTGTATCAAGTTAAAAAACACACCAAGTACATCGATAGTTTATGTTACAAAATCACCTGTTCTGGTCTCACATTTTCTTTTTCAACTTGTTGCTTTTACTCCATTTAAGTAAATTTTATAATTGCAGTTGTCGCTTTAATGCCTGGTTACGTATCCAAAACTACCCGCATACAACTGGGAAGCGAAGCCGCAAGTTTAGATTTCATTCTTGATCCAGAAAATCCAATCGCAAGTTCACAGGCAAAGGATGGTTGCATTTGCCGCTGTAACAATCTGGAGTTTCTAGATTTTCTCAGAGCTGCTCACGTGGAGATTTATCTTGCAACCTTTTTGATATTGTCATTTCTGTATCTCTTGTTTACGAAAAAATTGACATTGAAGCCTTCAAGTCAGAGACAAACTGCTGGGCATAAGAAACCCAGTGTAGTTTAAGTTCGATGTTGACATGGCATATGGAAAAATTTATTGCATGTTTTCTGCACATCCTGTGAATGTAAATGTCGATCCACATTTAGCAGTATGAGAATCAGGAAAATGACCGGAGAAGTGTTTGCTGTTTATCTTCAATAAGTATTGTTGTTATTAATGAAGAACATCAACGAAATCATCAGAAGCTGTGGTAGGCTCCTTTCTGTGATTGCTAAAAAATTAGCAAATCAATAGGTGTGTGTATTATTTCGGGAGGGCCAGACGAAAAACCCAAAATTCCAGCAGTGAACAACAAGATCAAGCGGTTGCTACGCTTGACCGATCATAGTTTAAATTGCTTAATATCCCCAGTAGTCGTTCCGCATCTCATCGTCAAATTTCTTCCTAAGCTCCGGGTGCTTCTCAAAATACTCGTCTGCTGTCATTGTGCTGATCTTTTTCTGTTTAGAGGAAACACTTGTTAGAACGAACGTTAGTAATCAAAACATCAAGGATGACCTACTAAAAAACGTCAAAGATGGAGGGAAAAAAATGTAGTGTATGACCTTCAGCTCCCGAACTTCTTCTATTTCTTTCTCCAATCTTTCTGACTCCTTAAGGGACATCTGCTCAGCCTCTTTTATCTCCGCCAACTGTAGTTCAGAAAAAGATTATATAAATGCCAAAAAAGCAGTGGTTGAAATGGGCGATCTTGTAGTTTGAAACAGTGGCATATTTTTTTTTTACATGCAACAGATTGACGTAAAAAAGTTCTTCCTTCGAAAGTCCATTGAAACACTAAAAAAGGGCAAAATCAACACCAGTGCGACATAGCTTAACATGAAAATGCATGCAAAATATGGCAAATCTGATAATAACGTATAATTGTCTATACTTACCAGTGCATCAAACTTGGGCTTATACTGAGGAGTAACGGTATCTACGTACTTGGGGATTTCTATGCCTGCATTAGGAAAAATAAAAGTGAGGAAATATAGGAAAATTACGTCTAAGTTAGTACTATATTCTTCCTATATTCCTTTGATGTACACCCAAGATCTTGCAAATAAACAAAGCACGCCATATATATATAATGAATGATCTCATGTTAAAATGGAGCATTGAGTTGAACAATGATAATCCCTCTTCCAACCATATAATAGCCCAGCTCTAGATCCCCTGAAACGTAGGAACGTTACTTCATAAAGCTCTTATCAAACTCTTTTCCTCCCTTCTTTTGGAGAGGCATGCTTCCTAACCAGCAATTATAAGCATCAGACTCAAGGCGTTCCTCTCAGGCGTAGCTCCCCATAAGCTAAATCCTGGTTCTTAACTATGAAACTTATATCTTCTAATTTAGCACAACTTACCACAAAGGGTCCTTTTGGGATTACATCTCCCAAAAACAGATTCTAGGCTCTAAGGTTAGAAGCTAGTAGCTTCATGGGCATAGTAGGAGAAGCTAGTTTTGAACAATAAATGTAGAAGTTTGTTTTGTAATAACCCAAAAGGAAAATAGCTTTTACATAAACTAAAATGACAATTTTAACCTTGTATTTTTCTAATCACCCTCCTTCCCCACATTTCATTCGTTTTTTTGTTAGTGCTAACATTTTGTCCAGATTATCTCCCATGAATTGTTTATAATGCATTCAGGTGTCTATTTTTTTGCTTGTTTTAAATTTTTGTACTCTTTTATTTTTCTTTAGTTTTTTAATGTTTGCATGCATTCATCTAGTTTAATTTTGTTTTAACGTTTGTATTTGTTCATTAATTTTTTTGTGTCTTCATTAGGACATTAATGGAAATATATTTTTGAAAATGACAGATTTCCCTAGAAGCTGCCTTGAGGTATCTCTTGTAGGAATCTACAACACTATTGTTGTTCATTAATTTTTCTTTAATTTTTTAACGTTTGTATTTGTTCATTAATTTTTTTGTGTTTGTCTTCATTAGGGCATTAATGGAAATATATTTTTGAAAATGACAGATTTCCCTAGAAGCAGCCGTGAGGTATCTCTTGTAGGAATCTAAAACACTATTGTTTTTCTTCTTTTCAATAGTAAGGTACTTTTCCCAGAAGCTCACATTATTATACCATTTGCGATGGCTACTGGGAAAAACTATGCACTAGAAACCACTCCATAAACCATACAAAATGGACCCTAAAACTCATGCCTAGCTCCTCTTTCATCTTCTAATTAGGAGGCTATTCATTACAATCCATACAAGGCATGAGTTCACTCCTACTGAATGAATTGTGAGTACCAATGGATTTCCAATATTGGTGACAGGTTTCTATAGGGGTGGCAAAATGGGTTTGTGTGTCAGGTTAGGGTTCGACACAATTACAACCCAACTTGATTAAACCAAACCCAAACACAACTTTAATAAGCGTGTTGTAAAATCCAATCCAAACCCAACACATTTAATAAATAGGTTGACACATTTAACTTCTTTAACCTATTTAATCAAATATTGAACCCAACCAGTTTAACAAAATATATACCAAAATTTGTTTAAAATTAAAATTATTGAAACAAAATAAGTATAAATTATAATTATCGACTAATCAAATATTGAAATATGTGTCCATTAAAACACAAATATGCCTCAAAAAAATTCAAACATAAATATTTTAATATTCCAAAATTACAATTGGCAGGTCATAAACAAGTCAATTTTCAAGCCATTTATTAAATGGGCTGACCTGTTAAACAACGTGAACCCATTTATTCTCAACCCTACCTCATTAAATCTCAAATTAATGTGTTAGGTTACATGGGTCATGTCGAGAATTGCTGACCCTTGGTTTTTACCAAGTTTATGACACAAAATAATCACCCATCTTACTGTTAGTTGCCAATAATATATGTCTTACCTTAAATCAAGTATAACTAGATTCTAAAGATGTGCTAATCACTATGAAAATAAAAATTATATTATGAATAATCTTTGTAATTTACATTTCCAGCATCATGTTCATCAATTTTCTTTAAAGTTTCAACAAGGAAATTGGTAAAAACTATAATCACATAGGAGATTCAGCAAATAATGTTACCCATCACCAAAAATTTTGATGAATATGGAAACAAGTAAACAAAGCCAAACTTGTGCTGGAGGCAGTTTATTGCAGCATGTATAAATGTATCATGCCACAGTCCAGTATTTCTGGCAGCCAAACAAGACTATGACGTGTCTTCAAGTATTAAGATTTTCTCATGCATTTAATAAAACATTTCCAGCGAGCAGTTAAATTTTGAAGATTGTCAACCACCAATCACACACCTTGAAGTTTCAATCTTTTCGATCATGGACACAAGAATATTTTTACTTTTGTTACATTGTAAGGGTGTGAACAAATTGGCTCAAGCTACACAGATTGACTAAATGGTGGAAAATCCAAGCCTGATGTGGAAATTTGTTAGAGGAATATAGTGATTCAAGAAAATATAATAAATAACAAGAATATTAATAAAGTAATCCCTGCATATGCTGACTAAAATATTACACGACCAATCAACAACATATGTCCTAAAATATCCTTACTTTGCCTTTCATCATCAGAATATGGTAGCATATCTAAATTCATTAGGATTTATAATCTCACGACTTCCAACAAATTGCTAACATCTATACATATATGTCAACTGGAAAACTAATCAAACCACTTTGAGTGGTGTGTTGTTTTATTCATCTCATTGTACCAGTCTTAGTAGGATCAAGCTTGCCATTTTGCTAATTATAGGAGCTTTCTTTTGCATCTTTTGGTGCACAAACCTGAGCAATTGCAGCATCGTTCTTATGTGCACAAATCATAGAGAAAACACAAATACAATCACATCCTTAGATGAAGGAAATCTTTTTTTTGCAAGAAAACGAACGAATTCAATGAATCTAAAAAAAACCATCAAAGACGAATCCAAGCAAGAATAGTTCATTACTCTCAAAAGCCTCTTTGTACATATCCACCAATTTCGGCCCAATGCCCTTCCTGTACTTCTCCCAGTCGACTGGAGCCGGCTCCTGCGCAATCAAATTCCACATCATACGAAAAAATGAGGTAACGCTCGCAACAACATTAAAAAAAATTCCCCCGAACGCTTCCGATCTGGAAACCCTAGATCCCTGGAATCATCGAGAGGATCGAGGTGCTAGACATTTACCATGCTGTACTTGGTCTGGAGGGCGTGGTTGACGTCCTCGAAAGTACGGCGGAGGCTGAAGAACTCCTTACGTGCCTCCTCGGAGACGATCATCTTGGCCATCCCGTCCCAGTCGATCTTCGTCATCGCCTTCGTGGCCATGTCCGCTACCTTCTTCCCGCTCATCGTTGAGCTGATTGATTCCTCTCTCTCTCTCTCTCTCTATCTCCTGTTATCGTGGAGTGGCGGAGAGGAAGAAAAGGCTGGAGCTCGGAGCTTCCAATGGAGGCCAGGGACTACAAAGAGCGAAAGATAGAGAGAGCCGGTCGGGGGCCGAGGGTGATATCATCCGGTCCTCTTGTGCTATAATAATTTAATTAAGAAAAAAATGGAAATATACACAATCACAATAATTTTTATTATAATTATCTAAAAATAATATATCAATTTTATTTTTTAACTTTATTGCTATTTCTCCCATAAATTACATACTTAATATCACAAAACGACACGTGGAATTTAGTATGTAACATATAAAACGTTTAGTATTACTAAAACTTAAATCTTATATCAAAATTAAATTAAATTTTAGATAATTATAATAAAAAATATTATAAATGATTACATGAAAAATGAACTCTTTAATTAATTAGAACCGCAATATTTCTAATCTTTATCTTAAAAAAATGATGTCGGGAGTTTAAATCTAAAATTTTCTTCATTTGAAGTGACCTAGACGAGCAATAGTATTCAAAATTTTTTACTAAGATTAAAATATTAACGAATGTAAAAGTCATTTCCGTAGGAAAGAGAAACATTATAAGGTGAGAAATGGCCAATTGATTACATAATATATTGTTTATTATAAAAATTTCATCTTCTTCAAATTTCTCTTGCTTTGCAGTAGTATATTACCAATTTATCAGCTTACAAATTAATCAGCTTAATGTTTAAGAGGATGGAATGGAGTGCATTGACATTTAATACATAATGTTTCAAAATTATCTATATTAAAAACTAAGTTATTCTCATGACTTTTGAATAATGAGTGATTACATAATTTTGCATTCTTTTTTTTTTGTGAAATTAATATATAATCTATGAATCAATAATAATTGGTCACTCGTCCATAATCACCCACTCATTCACATCTCATCCTTTTTAGCAGCATGCACAAGTGTACTTACAAGTTGGTCGTATTAATAAAATGACAATAATAAATGAGTTCAACTTTGTAAGGGAGTAGCCAAAAGCTTCTTATAAAAATGACGAGTGTAAGAATGTAATCTTTCTAATCTCAATTTCTCGAAGAAGGTTATAAGCAAACTAGAAATGAATGAAATAAATAGAAAGAATGATATTTTTTATTTGTTCAAAAAATATGTTTAAAAACATGATATATGTACTTATTTTCTATCACACAAGTTAAAAATATTCTCCTCACTTTCATCCTAAAGGATAAAACTTGAATGAAAATGAAAATTTTTTTCTTTAGTTTTCAAACATGAACAGATAATATGCTGAAATCAAAAGCAAAAATAAAATCTTCTTCTTTGACTAAGTGATTTTATTTTCTTTGCTCTGCTTAATTCTTTAAGGTTTCACATTTGAATACATCGTTAATGGTAATATCCCCAACATAAGTTTTCAAAAATTACATATGATTCATATTCTCTGTCATGATTCGAATCATAATGTCTACATCATTCTGTCATAAATAAAAAAAAACTTGATTACTTAATATTTCCCGAGGATTAATGTAATGAAGTTGAACCTAATCTCATTTATTAATTAGTTAATAATATTTTAGTTCTAGTAAAATTAGTTCATAATTAAGGAAGCCATTCTACTAACAAGAGAATTTTAACCGGTACGTGAAATCAATTCTCTATATAAATTTATTGTTACTTTTATTTATCAGATATTGATATTTGAATGAAACTCTATTTATTTACATTAATTACGACTAACCCAAAAAAATCTGTAAGTATTATTACCAGACAAAAGGAAGCAATTAAGATCGGTGCAGAATCATTTCATCGGTAGAGAAAATTACCCATTCAATGACGATATGTACAACCTTCGGTGCCATTGAACCAATATATATATGTATATAGCTGACATATTTCAAAGAACTAACACTGATGATTTTGATTTCCATCGATCATAATTGACTTCATCACCACCCACTGAAATCTTTCACAGCTTGATTTTCGACGGTCAACTGCATCTGTAAATAGAGAAATTAGCAAAACATGGAGAGCGATTGATTTCAGCAGAAAAAGAATAATATATAGCTAGCAATGCAACATATCGTTTAAAATTGATAACGCCGGAGTAAAGTGCATGTCCAAGCCAGACTACATCTCATGGACATGCATATATAACGTAAGAGAAATTCATAACCAAGATTATCGCCAGAAAAATAATAGCAAAGATCGAGATACCACAAACCCTAAATCTTGCCGATGTCCTCGTCCTCGAACAAGATGTAATCTTCGGCGGCGTCCCCTTCGTTCAATCCTCCAAAGATCCCCTCGTTCAACTTGATGTTCTCCGGCAGCTCTCCATAGGCCTTCATCAACCTCGCCTCGCTCGGCAAGTACCTGAGGATCACATCGGCCTTTCCGTCCTGGTAATCCCGGGAGGCTGACGAGGATGATGTCACCGACAGCGATCCAGACCTTCTTCTGCATCTTCCCACGGATGTGGCAGAGCTTCTCTGTACCGTCTATGCAGAGGACCTGGGCGTACTCATGCCCGTCCTCCTTGAAGACGAGCTCGCGCTTCATGTCGTTGGTCTCGTTCTTGCCTCCCATTCCCTTGTTCTTCGGCATGACGTCGGAGATCCGACGCGGCGGTGGAGTCCGCTGGGTTGGGGGTGTGGGTGTGATGATGAGAAGGAAATTTGCAGGATCGGTTTGGGTTGAAGCCACGGAACGGAAGGAGGGCTAGACTGGGGTTTATATATAATATATATATGAAGTCGAAGAAGATGATGCGGCGGGTACGCGATATTCAAAATCGGATTTCAAATTCGAATTCAAATCTATTTTAGACGATATCTAAATCCGAAATTCGTCTGATTTTAATCCAACTTTGAAATTCATATTTAAAAATATGATGCAAGTCAATTCCCAATATTTGCTTATCTATTTTTTGATTAAAATTTGATTGGAATTCATTTACTCATCTATATAAATTTTTTTTTTTTTAATATCTATCATATGATTCGTATTATAATTTTATTTATAATTAAATTTATTATTTTACAATCACAATTTTATCTATATTTATATTTTTTAACATGAAATGGTCATATATATCTGAATTTAAACGTCCGAATTGTATTCATGCGTTAATTACAACTGAGCATTTGCAAATGAAATGTACAGTATGTGTTTGAAATCTTATTCTAAACTCGGTTTTAATGTACCAAAACTTTCTGTAATTAACATGAAGCTTCTTCTACGTGAAGTTAATAAACTAGCTTGCTGATCATGCTGAGTTACGCTCGGGAACCCTACGAACATCACATGGACTGGTGAAATAAGAGAATGCCTGTCTATATTGCTGTTAATAAGATCCAACACTCTCTTTCAAATTGGAAGGCATATGGACTGGATGTCCAACTTATTAATTATAATCTCTGTATGTTTGGTTCTTTTACGATAAACAAGGTTGACGGCAATATGCATGGTGGCTTGATTATCTCCAAGGAGTTCAACCTGAGGATTCAACACAAACCCTAATATATTATACAAAGCACCGATGGTTATAATATAAACAACAATCTAACCGAGAAAAAAAATAATGAGACGGACTGAAGACAGACGACCCCAATTAGTTTGAAACTTGTAGATACCACAAACCCTAAAACTTGTAGATGTCCTCGTCCTCGAACACCAAGTATTCTGCGCCATCTTCGATCTCCATGTCCAACCATCCGAAGGTCCCCTCGTTCAACTTCATCTTCTCCGGCAACTCTCCATGGGCCTTCAGCAACCTCGCCTCGCACGGCTTGTACTTGAAGATCACATCCGCCTTTTCGTCCTGGTAATTCCGGAGGCTGACGAGGACGACGTCACCGCCAAATATCCAGACCTTCTTCTGCATCGTCCCACGGATGTGACAGAGCCTCTTTACACCGTCGATGCAGAACGCCTCGCACCGGCAGTTACCGAGCATGCGCAGGACCTGGGCGTACTCCTGCCCGACCTCCTTGAAGACGAGCTCGCGCTTCACGCCGCCGGAGCCGTTCTCCCTCCGCGTCTTGTTCTTGCATGCCTTTCCCGTTTTCTTCGGCATGACATCCGAGATCCGACGCGGCGGTGGAGTCCGCTGGGTTGGAGGTGTGAAGCCGAAGAAGGACCGGACTGGGGTTTATGTATATATATATGTATGTATGTATGTATGTATGGTCGAAGAAGATGATGCGGCGGATGGGCGATATTCAAAATCAGATTTCAAATCTATTTTGCACCGATATCTCTAAATCCAACGTTCATGTTTAATAATATTCAAATCAATTTCCGATATTTTCTTATCTATTTTTTTATTAAAATTTGATTTGAATTTACATACTTATCTGTATAATTAGATTTTTTTTCTTTAAGTATCTATCATAATTCGTATTATAAATTTATTATTTTACAATCACGATTTTATCCATATTTATATTTTTTAAATATGAAATGGTCATATATATCCGAATTATATTCAGACGTTAGGACTGAGCATTTGCAAATGAAATATATGGTACGTAAATGTGAAATACTGATACGTCCAAAGAGGGTCATCTGATCACATAATCACGATGGTAATTGAGTGACCATCATATTATAATATAATTGTAAGACCTTTAAATAATATTTATCCAATTTTTTAAGTAAAATTTTTGTCACACAAATATAATTATCTATTAATAAAATTTGCATTGGTGCTTTTACTTTTCCATGCATGATTTGTTGAAAAAAAAAAAAAACTAATGCCATCGGTAGCTAAGAAATCTTCTTCTCTTTTTATGATAATTAATTGCAGTAAAAAAATGCGCAGAAATCAGAGTTAGTTAAATTCCCTGCTATTTTAAACGATGGAAGGAGAACGTAGAAGGGGAGACGGAATGAAGTCTGGTTCTAATTAAGGAACCACCATTCTTGTTTCTTCCAGATGTGTGGTAGTGCCCCAAACATGGAGATCCCACCACGTGCCCCCCTTCTCCTTCCTCTTCTTCTTCTTTTCCGCTTCTTCCTTTCCTTCCCTTCCCTTCCCTTCCCTTCCCTTGCTGTATGATGATCGATTACCTCCCAGCAGAAAGGCACGTAGCAAAACACCACCGGCCGACCGGCGACTTCTTTCAGATGGCTGCTTCTTCTGCCACGGTGATGGTGGCGGCGAAACCCCAATGACGTCGCGCACACTCCACCGTACCAGCAACCGTACAGAGTAATTGGGTTTAGCGTACGTTGGTGTGTCCAAGATGAACGACCTATTCTCAAGCACCTCCTTCAAGAAGTACACGGAACTGAAGCGTCAGGGAGCAGATGACATGGAGGCCGGGATGGCCGGAGAGGAGGCCGGTGCCAACCTCGACAGCTTCTTCCAGGAGGTGGAGAACGTGAACGAGGAATTTAAGGAGCTGGAGAAGCTGCACGGGAGGCTTCAGGGTTGCAACGACGAGACCAGGACAGCCCACAATGCCAAGACCGTGAAGACGCTGAGGGCTCGCATGGACCAGGACGTTGACAAGGTTCTCCGCCGCGCCAAGGCCATCAAGGGGAAGCTCGAGGCGCTCGAGCGCGCGAACGCGGCCAGCAGGAGGCTTCCCGGATGCGGTCCCGGCACGTCGACGGATCGCACGCGAACGTCCGTCGTCGGCGGGCTCGGAAAGAAGCTCAAGGACCTCATGGATGACTTTCAGGTCAGCCTTATTTTTCACAGACCAATCCAAAAACTTTTTACCTTGCAGGTTCTTTACCAACACTTTCTCATCTACGTAAGAGAGAATGTGTAGTTTGTTTGCATCGTGATCTGTATATAAGTCGGTTGTTGTATTTTACAGAGCCTGCGTGAGAAGATTTCAACAGAGTACAAGGAAACGATCGGTCGGAGATACTTCACGGTAACCGGGCAACAGGCGGATGAAGACACAATCGAACAACTGATATCAACAGGCGAGAGCGAGACGTTCCTGCAGAGAGCCATACAAGAACAAGGAAGGGGGCAGGCGCTAGACACGATAACGGAGATACAGGAAAGGCATGATGCGGTGAAGGAGATTGAGAAGAACCTGATGGATCTTCACCAGGTGTTCCTGGACATGGCAGCACTGGTGGAGGCGCAGGGCCACCAGCTCAACAACATAGAGAGCCATGTTGCCCATGCCAACTCCTTTGTCAGGAAAGGCGCAGAACAGCTGGAAGTGGCCAAGGACTACCAGAAGAGTTCAAGGAAATGGGCCTGCATTGCCATTGCCATGGCGGCACTGATTATTGTATTCCTCGTCCTTCCCATCCTGTCTTCATTGACCAGGTAATTGGTAAGAAGGGAAAGCCTTGCTAACCAAAGGAGAGGACAAAAGGAAGACGCAACGGTGATACCGAAGTGAACGGTACTATAAATATTGGGGAGGATTCCTTCATTTTGCTGCATGATCTCGGTGGGGGAATGGAACGCACTTTTCTGCATTGTATGTTGATGTAACCTTTTTTATTTAAGTTGGTTATTTAGGCAGTGATGAACGTTTTTTTCTTTTTGTTCTATCCTGAACTTGAACGAAAGTCAGGTATCTGCACGAATTGCCATTGATTGTGTGCACGGCAGAATAGCACCCTGTTCTGTATGCCCCCGTTAATTTTGTTTTATAATGAATAAGGAAATTGAGTTTCCGAAATAGAATTTTTTTAATTTTGTAGAACAGCAGCTTAACACCTCGAGGACATCTATGATTCCTGAAATCCAAACATTTAATCCCAAATCAATTGAAAAAATAAGAAGAAAAAAATGCCTTTTTTTATATTTTTTCAACACTTTTCCCCAGATCTTCTTTAGATTTTATGAGTATCTTTTTCCGTTGCATACAAATTGAGGTATCAGGAAAAAGAAAAGCCAACGCTGTTGTTTGGTGTGTTCGCGCAGATTGAATTGATGGAAAAGAAAATTGTGGTAAATGATTTTCCACCATTTTCACACATTTATGTCGATAGAGATGGTGAAAAATTCATTTCTGCTAATATAATCTCACGTGCCACAACAATTCTTGACCTCTCCCCAAATCAATAAAAATCACCTCTAGCTATTTGTTTTGTATGTGAATATTTAATTACTGCAAGTATACAATATTTTGTTGAAGATCATGCATGATAAATACAGGCCGATCTTGTAAAAAGTGTGTGCTGTTAAAATACGTCAGTTCAATAATTTACTTCTGAACTTAAACTTTTCCAAGATTATAGAAATATAAAAGCTTAGTTGTTTTTACTCGATTACAACAAAAAAAGAAAACACTTTATGAAGTTCAAATGCTATCGTGTCTAAGTGTCAAAGAAAAATTATAACTGTTTTCTTGTTATAATTGATTAAAATTAATAATATGAAATAATAACAAATATTTTAATAAAATGCTGGATGGTATGCTACGGTTGAGTCATATACTTTTGGTTCAACTTTCTTCCTCAACTCCCAACAGAATTTAAAATGCTATGATTATAATATATTTCCATACCTCAAAGGTAAAATACTTGTTATATTTATTTTTTATATAATCTTTTATAATTCAATGTCACCAAATTATCTTTCACTTGTTATGCCTTTTACATGTTATAATAAAATTACACTATTATCATTGATATTACACATGCGAAAGTAATAATTTTTTTTAAAAAAAAATACAAGATTTAGAAATAGAAAAGGTAAATTATCGTAAAATATTTTTGTAGCTTGTATTTTGATATAAAAATTATTTATATTCTTAACAGATAAAAAAGATTAAATATAGACATTTGAAAATTTCAAGATATAACAATACAATGTAATAATCTTCAAGTTCTACCAAGTATATCACAAATGTTATAAATGTCAATCACCTAGCTATAAAACATAAAATTTAGACTAGACCAAGTTGATAATTTCCAAATTTTTGACCTATAGGTCGAACCTTGTATTTTACAATATTCAAATGTTGAAGAGAGGAAAAGAAAAAGAGAAAAAGGTATGAAAAATCTATAAATAAGAGAAGAGAATTAGAGTTTTCTTTACAACTTACTAAATTCTCTATTTCTCTTCTTTTACAATGTATACAAAGTCATCAACCTTTTTTCAAGTTTCAACCTTCAAATTTCTCTGATTCTCAACTTCTGTTTGCAAAAATGATGAACAACTTTAATAAATTCAACTTCAACAACGTCGACGATGATGATTTTGCAACATTTCAGTTAGAACACCGGTACTCTTAAATCATGGAAACTGAAACATCTTCAAACGTTGCTACTAAACCTAAAAGAAAATTTACTTTATAATCAAAATTTACAATAAAAATGAAAGACATGAAAAATAATACTATAATAAAGAGAATCTACTACAACATCAACAATATAGACTTCTCTTACAAAGCTTCTTAGAATAGTTATTGGTATTAAATTATGTGCAAGTAAATTTTAATTGATAGATATTAGCTATTTAAATCAACCAAAATTTATTTGTCTTGTTTAAAATGTTAAATATCATTTGTCAAAATATGATAATCAACTTTCTACCAAAGTTTATAAAAAATTTCAATTACAAATACTTATAATTGAAAATAGTAATTAAGTACACATTTGAAATAATAAAATATCATATTATAATTTTACAAGGTTATATATAATTTTCATTTGAGACACAAGTAAAAATTATTTTAACATACTTTTTACTTCATAATTTTATTTATAAAGTAAATAAAATAGATCATATTTAATGATCTTGAAGATAAATTAGTCAAATTTGAGGTTGTTGACCTTCTAAAGGTTCCTAAAGATATCAAAGAACAAATATGTAATACTGATGGATTAAGTATAGAACAAAAAATGTGAAGAAATTTTATTATCTACGTGGCATAGTAAAGATTTGTGATTTTGATTTTGCACAAGGGAATAGTTGAAATGTTGCATTTGACAATGTTAGAATATTTTCTACCACGTTTGAGTAATGTATGTTTGCTTTTGATAAAATATTTTTATTTGAAAATAATTATTATTTCACCAAAATTTAAAAATAATAATATAAAAATTTATTATTATTATTATTTCCTGAATTAATATGAAAGTTGAAGTTAACATTCAAGTAAATCCAAGATAAATTATTTAAATTCCTAGCATTTACATAAACACCCAAAATTAATTTACATTACTTTCCAATAAATACATAAACATCATTGCAAAAATATATTTTTCCATTATTTTCATTTCCTATGAATTTCAGACTTATCCGACATTTCTTTTCTCAACATTTCCATAATTGTTGCACTCTCTAGACAAAGGAAAATGTTTTCTAATTAGAAATAGAGTATTTCCTTAAATATATTAAAACTCCAATCTTTTAATTACAATCCCTAGTTCTTCAAAACTTTTAAGCATATAAAAATGGGAATGGTTGTTAACTTCAAAGACACAAAGTAAACAATATTGATAATGAAATAATCAGGGAATTGATGTGAAATAATTTATAAAGCAGAAGAAGACTGCTACTCACAGACATTAATAAAAAGAATCTAACCTTCCCAAGCATTAGACAGCTTGCAAGTTTCGGCCTTCATAATCAAAATCAGATGTGAAGTCATAATTCTCTATCTCAGAATCTGTAAATGTCAGAGCTCTTTGGAGCTTCTTAGGATCGAAGACCTCAACATCAACCAAATAAACAGCAGTCACAGGACGATGGTCAGAAAGTCTCAGCTCACTTTTTCTGTAGTTCAAAAGCTTCATGCCCTTGCCAAATGAAAGGATACGATCACACCTGAGTAAACAAACAAATTTGTGCTTATATTTCAAAAGATACCAGCTATGGGTATATAACTTCTGATGATATCCCGCCTTGTATATAAACTGTGAAATATAGCGTGTACTTGATGTCTTGATCTCTTACCAAGCTGGAGTCCTTCCAGTCTTTGCGTCACTTGCAATGTAGTTCTCAGAGTTTACTTCATATTTATATGTCGGAGGGAAAGTAAGAACACCTTCAGTCCAACCATCAAAAGCACGGCCTTTCTTCAACTCGAGCTTCAACTATTGAAGGACATGTCAAAGAAAAACAGTTGTGAGTTGACTAAAAGCATTGTAGTGAATCTTGAAAGCTTAAAATACATGTATTACATGCAAACCCAAAAAGGGGCATTTTCCTAGAACAGGCGTTTGAAAGAGCTTGAATATAAACTAACCTGATCCATTTCAGCCAGATTATGCCATTCTTTCCTGGAGATGAGTTCATGTGTTTTGTCAGATGACAAGTTGATACGATAATTCAGATCACCCAGCCATACTATCCTTCTGCATGGAAACGTAAACTATTGCTAAAGTTCTTGCAGGAGAAAAAGGATGTAAATTGATGCATAGTTATGATAAAATGGAATTAAAAGCCAACTATCGGATTATAAATGGCTCAAATGTCATCTCCTATGGATTACACAGTTTCAAATTAAGTCTGATTTTTGAATAGAATGATTGTGAATTTAATTTGTTAAAAAGATATGATACTTCATATGCATGGATAAGGTACTTTATTGCACCTGTCACACTTATGCATATGAGGCAAACAATTTGACTACTTTCTAAAGTACCGAGAGTATTAATAGTTCTAATTTATTTTCAGTATTTGATGCTTCAAATTGAAAATTCAAACTATTGGACTGAATTTATTGATGAAAAATGCCTATAAATGAAATTTGAAGCAAATGAGAGATATATATTCTCACCCAAAAGTGTGCATTTTAGGATGACTACAACATTTCATTTTGTTTCCAATTATATCGAATTTATAACACAAAAGGTATGCACAAATAAAGTTTAAAGAAAATTAGAGAATAACTATCATGTTCATCCAAATTTTATTATAATCTAATCCGGAATATATAATCATCCAAATCAATTGAATTTTTGACACTTCAAGAATATAGATCAGATTTCAAGAACATAGATCAAATATTGTTTCCAATTGAAAGGTATCAATTGATCTGTAGATAATGTCAAGAATATAGATCAAATTTAAGTTTGAAATTTTTGAGTTAAGGCCTCAAATATTGAAAAGAAAGTGGTAGTACTAACAACCATGGAACTTCTCAAAGGAGCAAGTCTATATCTATACACATACATATACACCATACTGGTTTTCATTCCTTTCTCATACAAAACTCAAATAAGCCAGTTAATGAATATGTAGAAGTTCTTGCCATTGCAATTCCAAAGATAAGTATTGAAGATAAGAATATGTCATTTATCTCCATGTTGTTTGGATTCATAACTTGCAAATGGCAAACTTGAGCGCAAACATAATCACTGAAAAACAAGCAGCAAGCATAACCCTTCCCAACATTAATGTTCAGCAATATAGTTTTGACAACTGTCTCCCTTTTGCCAAATGTTGATTTTGGCACATTAGAGAAGTCAAAGAATCATACTAACATTTTGCAAGAAGGTATCACAGAGTTATAATTCATGCTTCCAGATTTTTTCAAATAGTACTACTTTGCTAATCTTCATTTATAATTTTCCCCTTGGATGGGTTAGCTATTCCCAGCTCTTCAATTTGGTTAACATTTTTACTAATATGGAGCTTTTTCAAATTTATTCACAAGGCATTGCAATAAAAGTCACTAAATGGAGAAAGAGAACTATCCTGACCTGCATACATGAGATCACCAGTAATAACATAAGCACATAACGATGACCATGAGGAAAATACATGATGGTATATTTAGCATACAACATTTAGCCTATGATCTCATTGATAATTAAGATACAAGGTAAAAGGAAAATGAGCTGCTTTGAAAACATTGGACAAATTGCCCTTTACAAAAAGTGTTCAAGTTACTTACTCATGGTCGTATATAGTTCTAGGAAGTCCAATACCAGATGAAGTATTAAACAAAGTCCGCCGGTGGATTTCTTGCACATCGGCATTTCTACGAAGTTTATCGCCATCCTTTTCTCCTGAGTTTAGATGGCAACATATAAAGCAAAAAAGTGTTTGATATATTGACATGCTGATCGCTATAGATCCCTGAAGCACAAAAACGTAACACAAATAAATAAATAATGTATGAAAATATCAGATGGAGTGGAAAAATGAATTTTTAAAAAAAATCAAAGTCACAACCAGCCGTGACTGTAAAAGGTTCTGCATGTCCACACCAGAACTCATATATTTTAAAGAAAGATTGCAGGAAGAAAGAGAAAAGGACGAAAATTATACAAAAATTCATTAAAGATATAAAATAATGGAAAACTAAAATGTTTTGTTAAAAAATTCTTTGTGGACACCCATCCTTAATGGAACACTGGCTGGGAAATATCCTTCTATTTATATAAGTGGAATCAGGAAAAGGAAACTAGAAAATATTTACGTTAAGTTTGAATATTGTAAATTTATTAGTATTTTTAAGAACTTACCTTGTTGCCAATGTATCCCATGACACCAACTCCAACAGTAGATACTTTCAAGTTTTGGATGTTCTTCCTTAGACCTCGACGGACCCATACAGATAGGAAAATCCCAACCATCTGCTTGCTGATGACCCTCACAAAAACTGATTTTTTCTTTTTGCATCTGATGGAACTCTGCTTATCAAGCTTTTTTACCAGCTGATTTTCATTGGATGTTTTATTTTCCTCAAAGGTAGGCTTCAACGAATTACTAGCTTTGAATGATTTTGTAGATTTAAAAGAATCAGAATTGTTCAGTAGCTGTTTGTGCAGCAAATTCAGTGGTTGTTCCGGCCAGCTCAAACCAACCTTCTCTGAAGTGCTAAGTGTCCTCGATAGCTTGATTTTTTGCTGGCTACCTGGTTCTTCTGCATTATTCTCATAATTATTGGGATTGAACTGATTCAGCCTATCTAGTTTCTTGTGAGAAGTAAACATCTTTTGTTCTAGTTTCTCTGGCAAGGCTACATCAACATTTTCTTTAAATTCTGATCTTTGAATGCATTCAGACTCTTTCCCATAAACAAGGCAAGTATCTTTGCCTGTGTGTAAGTTAAATATTTTATCGTCAAATGGATAGACCTCCTCATCACTGTCGCTGTCACTTCCAGACAAGAGTTCATCTTTAATGGCAACTGATTGCCTGAATCTGGATGGAGAAGGAGGGTCACTGTGGCATTTAAAATTCTTCTTGGCTGGTTGGATCTTATTTAGGGTTTCACGAATTATAGATTCCCACTTTGGAACAGGACGGCTATCTTCAGCTCCTAGGACATTCCCAGCATTTAGTGGAACAATCTCTTGCAATCTGCTAAGAAAGCATATATTAGCATCATGATAGTGTGTAACCAGCAAAAAATTGCAAATTAGGAAAGAATTAGAAGTACATTTATAATTCATCAAGCTTCAGTAAATTTTATAATTTGTTTACGAAGCTGTAAGGAATCACTATCCAATTTTTTGTATTTTTTTGTCAAGTTACCACATTACCAAAGTTGCATTGAATAATGTTAAGGTTGCACCGTTGTGACATGGAAGTTGTGAGTTTGAATTCTAAGAAATAGCCTCTCTATTGACGAAGGTAGGTCTGCATTCTGTTGGATTTTTCCCAAGGCTCACCGCTCACCTTGGAGGGGGCCTTGGATTGCAAATGCCCTTTTATCAAAGCCGTATTGAACTGTACAATATTTTGAAAAAGAAAGTGACAAAGTCCTTACCCAAGTACGTAGATATCAGCAGGTTCATCCATATCAATCCACTCCTCTATCTGTAAGTCACTGGGTGGAAATTTTCCTCCAACATTCCACGTCCCAACACATATCCTGTGGAACAAACAAAAAAATTGTTAGCCTATTATGTACAAATTTCTTTCCAGTCGCAACACAACTCTGACATTAAAACAGGGAATGATAATGTACACTCATTATGCCAAACCTATCCCAATCTAATAACGATTATATACTTCAAGTGATTTTGCATAGGAATGTATTGTTTCCTACTTTTTGTAACTCCACCAAAACTTGCCCAAGTAAGAGCAGTTGTATCATGTATTCCCTTTTTTTGGATTAACTGGATGTATCTAGCTCGAACCCATTCACGATGAAGCATTTGTAAGGGTTCTCCACTTTCTAACAGTATATGTGAATGACAGCATACCTCAGCTCTCTAGAAGTTATGTATTGTGCTCTGGTTGTCTCAGATTTTCTTCTTGACTTGTAAGTAACATTCTCTGAAGTGCTCACTGTACATAACACGCAACATTGATGGAGTTATCCTTACGAAAATTAACTAGATTAGAACCAAAATTCACTTTGTTCACAATGAGCTACGGCAACTTCACCAAAGTGGCAGCATCAGCCAAGGTTTCTTTTTTTTTTTTTCTCCTTCCATTTTTGAGACTTATGCTTAAGCAACGGGAACGATGAAAATCCAAATTTTACAATTCAAGAAAATCGATGCAGCCCGACTAAGTTAACAAAAATAAGCCATTTACATCAAGCAACACCAGTTCAGAAAAAGAAAACAACAGGTGGGCTCTCCTTGAAATGCCCAATCTAACGACATTCCACACACCAAAACAAATATAATCTGGTAGCAAGATTTGAAACTTGAAAAAGATATAAATTAACGAATTACCATCAGAAGGCAATCTCCCCATTCGTCTTTCAACGACAGGAAATCCACTTTGCAAGCCGCACATTTCTGACAAAAAAAAAAAAAAAATTCAGTACAACCCAACCAAAGGTCTAGTGAAAAAATCAATCCTTGGCGCCAGCAGGAAAAACCAGATTCTGTGCCAGCTTCATTTTTACAGCAGCAAACAGCTCACGACAGAAAAAGTGTGGTACCTTCACTATCAACCTCGCTCTCGGTATCAACCTCCTCATCCGCACTGAAATCGGAGTCCCTGGTGCTGATGTTGAGCCACTTCTTCAGCACGATCTTGGGCCAGAACGGCTACAGTTTCCACACAAGCTCGTGCTCAGAACCGAGGAATGACCTTGGAACAAAAGCCGCAGTAGTAGACGTAAAGTAAGCAAGACGAGAAGAACAATTACCTCCCCACTGCGCTTCCTCTCCCTCTGCATCATGGTCCCGCCCCCTCCCTCACCTGCCTCCCGTCCCCAACAAACAGAATAAGAAGAAGAAGAAGAAGAAGAAGGGACTGATTGCGCTGAAGTGGGCAAGACCCGAAAGAATGAAGTGGGGAGATTAAACGGAGATGTACGTGTTCAATTTATAGTTGTAGTTCGTAATTTAACGCGGCAATTAATATGATATGCTGCCCGTTTTTGCCTTATTTATTTATTTATTTTCATAGTCAAGATTCCGAATATTGATTTCAACGAAAGACTTGTCAATTGTTTTGGTATATTATAAATCAAAAAGGAGGAAGAAGAAGGTAGTGGTTTTTTATCGACATCTTCTGCCTTGGTGTCGTGTAAATCTCACCCTCTGCGAAAATCGTTGAGCCGACGGGCACCAGTGGGAGGAGGCCTGGCCAGCACAGATAACGTTCGAATAAATAAAAAAAATTACAGATTTTCACTTAAATATTTTTTATATTACCATTGAAAATATTTATTTTGTATTAAAAGAAATTATTGCCCGCATTCTTGAACGACATTCTTGCTTCCCGTGTACCTTCTCTGAGAAGTTTATCGTTTGCAACGATTGATCGATGTTTTCAATTTCGGTAATTTTCGATTTTTTTTTTTTTTTTGTTCTGAGTTAGATCGTGAAAAATAGCTTGCTCAACCTTTGATAACCTTAACTGAACTTTTAATCCAGCATGTTATAAATTTGTGATTTGATAGCTGTGAATCGAACAACAATTGATCCACTTTTGATTTGAAAGCTTTGAAGAAGTGGTAGAGTCCTGAAGTTGACCTCTCTGTAGCGTTATCAACTTCGTCTCGTTGTGCCGTGAAAGTCCGAGATTCCACGAGTTTAAAGTGTATTTAGTTAATTAAATATATAAGCTCTTAACGGCAATCAAAGCGTAATTATCGCTTTAGTTATCGTTCGTATAATACAATTCATTCATTCTTGAAAGGGAGTTGGAGCTGTTTAAAGGTAACTTTTAACTAAAGTTAAATTATTTTTAACTTTTTTTTTTTTTTTTTCCTCTATTGAACGGTCGTTTCATTTATAATGAGGTATTTTTGTACGCTATTATCAAATTTTACTAATAAATTTTTATCGCAATATACGAGAAAAAAAAAAAAAAAAACCAAGTTACTTTTAAAATAGACAAAAATATACTACTCAAAATTTTTGTTGTAATGCAAAACATAAAATAGCATGATTTTGTCTAATTTAGCAACCTTAACATATTGATTTTTTTTTTGAAATGATCGACGTGCAGTAAATTAATTCAGAATTACAAGTATAAAAAAAGAAAAGAACATAGCATATTCAATTATCTACAGTAACAAAATAGTGTCATGTAAATAACTAATCAGATATGAAGAAAGGCATGTATATCTAAACGACGTCAACAAATGCAGTTACCGACATCCATTTTGGATCTAGGTCGTTCATTTAGAGATGAATGGTTTGATCTCCAGTCCACCACCCTCTCTTCCCTTTTGCTTTTTCTACTTTCACCTTCCTCGAAGGGAAGATGCATAAAGAAAGGCGGTAGAGTCCACCAGACCTTCAAACATCAATCAATTTTGCATTTTAAAAAGATGACAAATTTATAAATATACACATAATATGGTTCTATCATTACAATTTTTTTTTCTCTCTGACATAATTAGAGTACCATTTTAACTTAAATTTATTCTCTTCCGAGACAAACACAACTAAGACATCACGCGCATCACCGCGGAAGAAGACGAGGGCAGTTCTTGGCATTTTGTCTGCCGACGCTTGTGATATGTTGGGTCGGTTCAGCCCCTTTTCTTCTTCTCTTTCTCTTTTTTTTTTCTTTTTTATTCGATCGATAAATGTTGCGATGACCAGTGATGATGGTAATTATTAACGTTGCATGAAGAAGATGACGAGAAATTGTACAGGAAAAAACGATCCAAATGAAATGTTTTGAGCTGGGTGTAATAAACGTATATTTAGAGAAACAAATGATTTCGTTTATAATTTGTTTTACCTTTTTCTATTACGTCGGCATGTCAGGACGTCCACGTTAATTTTGTTTTTTTTTTTTTTTTGCTTTTTCAGAAAACGACCCCATAATAATTTACTACCTCACGTGTGCAAGCAAGATGTACTCGGCGAAGGCACGTAAGAACGTCGAAGTCAGCGACGTCGCTCTTACCTACGATACGATTATCTTCCGAAGGATACGGAATTTTTTTAATGGTAGACATATCTCGTAAGTCAAACTTGCGATTTGAGCAAAGGGCAAGGAAGGTGTGATTTGTTTGTTACTCTCATGTACATTCACAGGTTAAAGAATGTGAGCGGTTTTTTTTTTTTCCTTTTTAGAACGATAGAATAATATAAAAAATTGATAATTGTCGTGATATAAAAAAGAAATCTACGAATTTGTTATAATAAATTTAAATTAACATCAGTTTAAAAAGGTCGATTGTTCCTTACCTAAAATTAAGTATATTCATTCAATCAACATAAAAACACTTAGCATGTAGTCTTTTTTCTTAAAGATTTAAATACTCAACCCAATCATTAAAAAAAAAAAAAAAAATGTACATTTACATCTACTATCAAATATTCACTTTTGTAATAACTTTAAAGTTAAACATGTTTATACAGTAGCAACATCAATATAAATGATCATCTAAAAAGTTCTTATGTAATGTCTATAGACATTAATATTGGTTCTACTTAAGCATAGACATATCGTAGGTATATATACCTATTCAACTCACATGTCGACATTACAGGTCATACCTCTATCAACACTTTCAATCGAGTTAATGAACGAGATCACTTAAGGTATCCTTAACTAATTAAGAGTGTCTGCGAAACAAAGTGTCTAGTACTATTTCAAAGAGAATGTTATTCTAGATACTTAAAAATGTCTAATCTATTGTAAAACTTTTACTTCCATTGATATTCCTAGTGTATATACTAAGTTATTTCAATATCCATGAAGTGTCACACGTTCTCACCTACATAAATACTCTTAATGTTCACCAAACTGTAAAGATTTGCAATAAATACTCTTAATGTTCATAAATACATAAATACTCTTAAAGATTTGAGTGTCCATGAAAAAAAAAAAAAAAAATCGTCAAAAAGAAGACCTAATGTATAATCCTAGAATCACATATAAACTTATAACTTAAGTCTGAAGTCAACTACCATAATCATGATTACACACATAATACCATAAATTGACCCTCATAATTAAATTCACTAGCTATACCATACTTATCTAATTATGCAAATGCTACATTCATATACCGTCGGAACTTCTGATCTCTACTTCTTCTCACTCTCTCTTTAACCATCAGAATTTCTGATTCCATCGGAAATTTGGATTTTTCTTCTCTCTCGCTCTCTCTTACCGTCAGAAATTTCACACGAATTGTAAAGTCCAATCCAGGCCCTTTTTCTCTTCTCTAATTTTTAATATAATTTGCATAAAAACCCTTAAACTTAAATTTATTTACAAGCAAGTCTAAGTATTAACAACTAAGGACTTTTATTTTAATCATCATATTCTCCTTCTTTAAAACAAGTTTTGTTCTCAAAACTTAAATTAAATTTAAACCTGCAACATCAAATAAGTATGTATAATAGACGTTTTCTTCGTATATTTTCCTCAAGACTTCAAGTAACTTCTCGTTTAAAATAATTACTCTATTGTACTCTAACATAGAGGATTGTTTGTCACCTTAAAATTTGTTGCTTTGGGAGATTTCAGTGCTTCGGAAAAGTTTGAAAAAATAGGAAATAAAAAGGAAAGGAAAGTGAGAAAATTTTACGGAGATTTGTATGCATTAGGAAATTGAAAGAAAATAAAGAAACGTATTATACAAACTACAAATAAATAATATTATTGATTTAAACAAGTTCCCTAACATTCTATTACCAACAAATACCATTGTTAAAAATATTTAATAAATGATCAAATTATTAAAACAAAATTCAAATTGTAAGTTCACGCATTTCATTAGATGAAATAAACGTCACAATACCCATAAAGTTTTTACGTAATGTGTAGAAGATATTTTCATTGTATTATTATTCAACATAATCACTACGAGATTTTCAAACTCACGTATTATTGTCTTTCAAAAAATTCTGGTCTAAGTAAAACAGATGGTAGGAAACATCAATTAAACATGACCAGATTAGCTCAATCAAGGAGGACCTCCAAGTGAGAATCCAACACCAACAATGACTCTATTGAAGTTAACACTAAATCCTTCAACACTAACTTCTAACCTAATATCAGTGAACCCTAACTAAATTCTACCCTAATATCAGTGAACGAACACAAGCAAGCAAATGAAGATCATTGCATATCTTTGATGAGTAGACTTGGTCAATTTATCAACAATCACCTAAATAGCATCGTTACCTTTTACTATCTTCAATGATCTCATCATAAAATCCATGGTAACATGTTTCTACTCCTACTGTGAAATGGGTAAAAGACTGATCTAAAAGATTATGATCGTGTAATTTTACAGGTTATGAAATCATAGAAAGACTGGAGACGCATTTTTGGGGGGGATATGACACGTGACGTTCACGTGGGAATGATAAATGCAGCGTTGAAAGGGGAGGAGGAGAAAACACCATCCTTGTTCGGAGGAGAGGGTGGCACCCGAGCGACTCCAGCGGCTGCTCTTCGGAGCCGGAGGAGTGGAATCCTTGTGTGGAGAGCGCGGCGGTGATTCCGGGTTTCAGGCGAGAGCACGGCGGCTGCGCGAGCGACGAACGGTTTGGGTTTCTCTTTTTGTTATTTGTGTCCCCCCCCCCCCCCCTTGGTAATTTTAGGAAACTGTCTTGTTATAGCTTGCAAGCATCATGGTTTAGTTGTGATGTTGGGGTTTTGAGTTGTGTGCCGGCAGAAGGTGAATTGTTTTGTTTTTGTGTAGATTCGAGTACGTTTGATTTTGAAAATTGTAGTAGACTTTAGGGTAGAATAGTGTAGGAATGAATTGTGAATTTTTAGAGTGAACTCCAGATTTATTTTAAAAGAAGATCCTTGCAGTTTTGAGCAGAATTCAAACCAGAAATCTACGCATTCCTAATTTCAGTGAAGATCTGCACTCTATTTGAAGTTTTAAAGCACTTCTCATCATTTTCTTTTTCTGAAACTACATTCCCTATGATTTCCAATGGTACTAGTTTCGTTAATTTTCAGGTTGGGGAGTATAAGTTACGAATTTCTAAATTGGGGAATCCAATGTCGATCCCAGCCAGTTTTGGAGTGCACCTTGTCTATTTTGCAATTTTCTGCTAGTGCTACATACATGATATAAATCCAAGTTCTAATAATTTTCTTAAGTAGTACACTTCATAAGGTACAACATTTAATTTTACTTTTTAACTGTCACTACCTTGTTGAATTCCTTCAACTAGGCTTTCTGGTAGCTTAGCCATTTCTTATGTCTCATCTTCCCTTAAAGTGAGGATTTTGTTTCATACTTGAAGATCCATTATTGTCACAATCCATTCTCTTATAATATAAAATTTCAACATTAATCAAATATTATTCTACATTTTAACTAATTTCTACCTCACTCTTAATACCCTTAATACTGCTCTTTTATAATTAAACATTTAGCTCTGATATGAAAGTGAAAAACTATAGTAAGTTAAACTTACGATTAAAACCATAAAGAATGTATGATTTGCCACTCAATTGAAAGATATAACTTCGTTCAATCATTATTAAGATGTATTAAAGTCTTAAATTCAAATAATCTTGTTGGTTGCTTCAGCTCTCAAATCCGTCCAACATCTACGGATATGTTTTCTTAAACCATGATTTTTATTTTGGCTGGATCTAAATTTCAATGAAATCTAAGAATCATTGTTTGATTTTGTTGTGGAGTCAGATTGATTATTTTAAATGGATTTATTCTTCAAAAATTTATCCATGTGATGAAGTAACAAAAAGCCGAGATCGATCTAATCAAATGTTCAAGGACCTGTTTGTTTTCATGCAATAATTTTTTTTTGGACTGAGAAAAAAAAAATCAGTAATGCTTAAAAAAAACTAGGCCTTGATAGTTTTTCGCCAGTACAAATGTCTACAAGGGCCAAGCAAAAATTTTATGAAAATGACAAGTTGTTTGGAAAAAATACTAGCTTGAAATATAAAAACATACAAGTTGATGTATTAAAAACCAGAAAATTAGCTAAAGAAAATAGGTCTTAAGTATGCTTGTGATAAATACATATCTTGGATTTTGCTCTCCGCTTAGAATAATGGTGCGATGAAGAAATCAAGAAATTATGTTTGAATCAAACATGACCCAAAAATAAAAACCACTACAAGAATCATGATTTCTTGATTGATTGTTTTATCCTCACTTCTTTCAACGTAAGATTATTCCACCTATAATGTTGCCTGCATAAAGTATAAGAAAAGAAGGTATGCCGCACATGCATTTTTTTGTCGACTGATAGATTGTATCAATATGCCAAATATTCAATCTTCCATTTTTACATCAATGGTATGTCTTATAATTTTGCAACAACACTCGTACAATCAGTGGGCAAACCTCGAATATGAGAGAGACAGACCCACAAGTTGACCCTCCCACAGTCTATCCAAGTGTAGGCTCCTTATACAATCTCTTTCTCTAGGGCATGCAAGAACCTGTACCAGGTATGCATTCCAATCCAGATCACAATTTGTGTATAGAAAGTGTGTTTACCATATATATACCATAAGAACAACTTACTTATACAAGAAAAGTATTCATGCATTATTGCTCTTGGATTTGATTAGTGTTAATAACAAATCCAACTGGAAGTGTGTTTCCACCAATGATACTTCTCCTGGAACCAGTCCGGTTAAACACTGGCTGAACATGTGGAGGTATTGGAGTCTCAGGTGAATGGCCAGAAATGCAGAGATTGCCAGAATCATCCTGATCCCAAAAGACTTCTACCATGAGACCTCTGGGGTTCTCAGGAGATTCTGTTCCAGGGATCCCGATAAATCTAGCCCCCTTTGGTATCTGAGCATAATCGTCACAATGTGTATACATTGAATTAGTGATGGATATCTGGTTAAGATTGACAGACGTACAGGAGATAATTTAAAGATTACCTTAATAGATGTTCCTGAAGTCAAAGTTAGTGTCTCCATTCGTCCTTCTGCAGCAGCACTTTCCAGTTCTGCCTGCTTTGCAATGTTAAGAAACACTTCCTCTAGAGTCGTTAAACCAAGTTGAATGTCTGAAATTCCAAATTCCCTTTCTCTATCTTGAAGCTCAGAAAAAAATTTCTGTAATATCATGTGCAAAAACAGTTCTCCATGGATAAGAATAATGACTAATTTTAGGAGAAAGAAAATTGAATGTGATTTTTACACTTCTACTTACTGTCAAGCATCCCTCCTTCTCGCGAGGAATAACAAATGTCAAGAATCCTCTGGTTTCTTCTTTGGGATCCACATCTAAATGCTGCAGATAAATTATGCTGTCAAAGACCATATGATTTTATGGAAAATGAAAAATTAGGAGAACATTCAGTTGACTTACATATTTAAAGAACTCCTTCACTTGCTCAATATAATGCTTGTTTTCAGCATTTTCAGTGTTGGTGTTTGGTGTCTGATTGGGAGGGCTATGAAGGAAATTTACATTAGCAACATAGCCAGTTCCAAATCGTGACTTCAATCTAATTGAAGTTCCAATGCACCGAAGCTTCCCCTTGGCCATTATGGCTATACGGTCACTCAAAATGTCGGCTTCTTCCATTGAATGCGTGGTCAAAATGATGGCACGCCCTTTCTTTGCTTCCTCTATGATGTCCCACACATGCCTTCGAGTAATTGGATCCATTCCAGTCGTCTGCATTTTAAGTAAGAATCATCTAATGTTCATGTTTATAAGTAATACATGGACAGCAACAACCAAGCTATAGAACTCAGAAGATAGTTGACAGCTTAATAAGAATTTAGTGACATGTACTATTGGAGTGTCTGTGACAAAGTAGCATGTATATGTTAACCATGTGAACAAATTTAACCATTGTTTGGAACAGCACAAGCTCAAGTCTTGCAGCTAACTTTGATGCACATTGTCACACTTAAATTAAAAAAGAAAACGGGAAATCATTATTTTTCTATGTTTTTGGATGAAATGAGAAGAAATATTATATAGATTCTCATCTTTGCATGTTATTACGATAAAAAAAACTTTAAATTGAATAACGGAATTTTATCAAGGGTATCTTTGAAATAAGATATGTAATTTAATAACCTTTTTCTCTCCACCTTTGAAGAGAAAGTAGATGATTCTATTTTCTCTCAATTTCTCTCTTGTTCTCTCCATCTCTCATAACTTTATATCTAAAAAAGAGAAATTTTTATCTCCATCACCTTTTTTCTTTTCAGTTCTATCATTCCAAATGAACTTTAAAGATCAAAATCTGACCTAAATTTCTGATACAGTTCTTTATGTGCCGGAGTTTATATGGAAAAATGTGCGTTTGTTACACTTACCGGTTCATCCAAGAAAACCAATTTTGGATCTCCTATAAGTGCAATAGCAACACTGAGACGACGCTTCATCCCTCCACTGTAGCTCCCTGCTCTAACTTTGGCTGCCTCAGTCAATTTGACTTCTGATAGAGATCTCTCAGCCACCTAAATTGCCATTAAAAGCACTTCATCAGTAAACAGCAAAGTTCAGGATACCATTGGAACATAGATACTTGTGGTAGACAAGTCTGTTGAATTCTGAACTCCTAATATTAGTAGTGGAACATATTATGAGATTTTAGAAGCATACCGTTTTGATGGTAGATGGTTGCAAGCCTTTGATGCTAGCAAACAAATGAATATGCTCTTTTGCAGATAAAGCATCCCATAAAATATCAAACTGCACGTATAGAAAGTGGATATGTAATTGTTGTATTGCCTGTTTGGATAAATCTACGAATTTGATAACTTTATATCAACATATTTCTATAGTGAACATACCTGTGGACAAACTCCGATCATCCTTCTTATGTTGGACATACCAACCAAGCTCCGAATGGAATATCCATAAATTAATGCTGATAAAGGCGTACAAACTGGTCAGAATGTTTCCAATTAAAGTACCAAAAAAATCAAATCAAAAATAGGCAAGCATCCAGGGAAGAAAATGTTTACCATCTCCAGCGGTTACTGGTGTAATACCGGTTAGACAATTAATTATGGTCGTTTTGCCAGCACCGTTGGGTCCAAGAAGGCAAAATAGTTGATTCTTCGCAAGATTCACCCACACACCCTGAAGATATCAAGAAACGAGCAACAAAAAGATTCTCTGGTTAATCATCCAAGTCCAACGTACTAGACTCTTTTCCTAGTATGAGACTATTGCTACTGGTTGCATACCTTGACAGCATGGTATGGGGAAGTCCTCCGACACTTACAGCAACCGATATTTGTTGCACCAGCATATGTCTTCCTAAGTCCACGCAATTGAACAGCAACATTAGGATCAAGTTCTGTTTCAGTCGCTTGCCATTTAACAGTTGTTTCTTCTGCAAGGACATCTTCATCATCCGGAGTGGCATCTTCGAGTGATGGAATTGAGCTCATGCAGCTACATAAACTTCCTTCTGAAGCCAGAAAAGGAAGCTAGTGATTCAAGAAGCTAATAACCTTATAAATGTTCTCTAAAAATACACAGTATAAGGCATTGAAATCCCTTTTCGTGTAAGAGCATATTATGTAAAATAATGAACTTCAAGAGATGGGAAGAAAGGCACACCTTCAACCTTATTTCCACCTCTTCCCATCCAGTATGTTGGATTCAAAAAATAAAAAATTGATTTCCTAACTCCATTTGCGTTGGGTATGATGTTATCCAAGTAAATTGCCAAGAAGAACCACACAAAGAATGTAGTTATAAGCCACTTGTAAATGTCCCCCTGTTACCATCATAACCAAAGGATCAACCGGATGAAATATATCACAGGATTTTCAAGGAATGACCCAAGTAATGAGATGACTTGATTTGGCTAGACAAGTTTGACATACCAATGTTATCACACAGCTAGGATTCCTTGGAGGGCATTCTCCAGGCATGCTCCAGCTGACGCCCCCATCTTCAGGTGTTGCAGTTGCTTCCCCAAGGATATGGAGGCCTTGAGCAAAAAGGTTGGGAGGAAATATAGACCAAATAATTCGATAAGTTTTGGAAAAATCTCCACCATATGGAAATCCAAAAATGGTGACAATCTGCCAAAAGAAAATATGTTAGTAGAAATAGTGTAATGCCGCTGCTCAAAAAAAACGGTGGAATGTCAAATGCCACGAAGTAATTAGACGACAATACCTGAGTCAAAAAGCCAACTATGAATATGGAAAATCCAACAGTTGTGGCAGATGCTGACTTGCTGATGAAAGTTGAAATCATGAAGGCAAATCCAAGCTGCAAACAACGGTAACATGATGAAACTAATTATAGTATAAAATTCCTAAAGCAAGCTCTTAATCAAATAAAAGATTACCATGTTCAGTTGGAAGAGAAAGAACAAGAAGAATAAGATTCCAAAACTGTTATTCAAGAAAAAGTCAAATTGGAACATCATCCCAAATAAGACAGTGAACAGTGCTGCTAACAGTGTCAGGAAAGCCTCCCAAGCAAGCCAAGACAACCAGTAGGCAGATTCGTAGAGACCCATGATAGACATCGCCTACAAATCCCCAAAGAATGTTGGAATATGCTAGGCTTATCATAATAAAATGAAAGATGATGCACGAACATCATACCTGGCGAAGTTTGAGTTCTTTTTCAGTGACCAAAGAACTAATCTGAAACACAAAACCAAACATGGCAATAGCAAGGAAAAATGTCGGCCCTGCAGTTCCAACGGCGGAAAATGTTTGTACAGCTGGGTGTGCAAATTCTTTAAGCCCAACGGTCCAACTGAATTTTGGGTCTGCACAAACATGATTTGATTATTCAAAGTTGCAGTGAAAGAGATTTCAGCAATCCAACACTCTCAATAGCACAATACAACATAATCATAATCCCACTATCAAGTGGAGACTTTAAATCGACAAATACGAACTCCCGAAAATACCCAACGATGCTCTCAAAGCGTCTCGAACTCAAGAGACCTGATTTTTCTGTATGACAAATTGTTAATTATTATGACCATAACCACACATTCAAATCCTCTTACTTAACTCAACCATGCCCCACATCTCACCCCCACTTTCTTGTAAAATAACAAAGAATACTGACTAGTAGAGAAAGAGATAGATGGTGTAAATGGATTACCTCCGATAAGAAACCTTGCAATCTCACGCTCTGCAGCAAGTTGAAGAGGGACTTGGAATTTGAAAGTGGGGTCTTCAAAATTTCCTCTCCGGGCTAATGGGGTGGAGTTTGTCTGAACCCCGTAGCTTATCACCGTACTGCTCTTCTCGAAAAAATGAAGAGCACCTGGGCAATGCATAGGATTGCTTTCAAGCCAAGCATCTACAGCATCAGTGGAAGTGAAAGACATGACCTGCAGATTCGCTACATCAGTTGGGTACCGTCACAGAATGACAAGAACGAGAACCCAAAATTTTCCGTCTCCGACGACATGATCAACACACCCCAACGACCAACCACTCGAAAGCTTTTAATATCAATTTTCTCGTGTCAGGACAAATTTGTCTCAGAAACAGGTGGATGAGGAACAGTACCTTTTAACACCATCCTGCAAAATCGATAAATTAGCCTTTCTTTTTTTCAGTTCCCGTCGATCCTCTGATTCCGGACGAAGTTTTCTATATTTACGAATATGCCCTTGAGTCGATGCAAATATTACAATTAATCCAAACGAAAATTACCTTTTTGTCATCATTACAATTTTAATATTAGTAATGTGATTAAATTTATAATTAATTTTAATTTAAACTAGCAAATTCAACAACTAATATCAGTATCGTTATGGTTAATATTATTATAATCATAAATAATATGGTATCAATAATAATTGCGGTTAACAATATCTATCATTAATTTTACTACTAATTTAATGATAATTAGTATGCAAGTATTTGCATCTCACATTAATAATTATTCTTAATAATTTAATAATATTTTTACCTGTAAATTCAAATAAATTGAAGACATGCAAAAATACTGCTATTATCAGAGAAAAACAAATTTTGGAATACGTTCGATTTTGTGCACCATCGACATCATCTGATACTTCAATTCAGGGAAAAGTCAAACCTCATCCACAAACATCAGATTCGAGATTTCAGCAACTCAAGAACACGCACAGAAAATAATAATAATAATATGTAAAAGTTGGGGTGAACCTTCTCTTTTGGAATGCGTCTGCCGGGATTATTAGTCATGATGGCGTCGACGATCTTGGCGACGTTGGAGCTGGCGTTGCCGCTCCAGAGGAAGTCGTAGCAGGGGAGTTTGGTGAAGTACTTGTCCTCGCAGGGGGGGATGGGGGGGTCGACGAGCGCGGGGGGATCGCTGACGTTGCTGAAGGCGGTGGTATCCGACAGCCTGGAATTGATGGCCTTTTCGATGCAGAAGATGAGAAAGATGAAGAAGAGGGAGGAGAAGAGCTGGATGAAGGTCGACTTCCGGTTCCGCCAGGTCAGTATCGCGTTCTTCCTCGTCAGCGCCGTCAGCTGCTGCGAGAACAGCGGGAAACCCTTCCGCAACTCCATCGGCGAAGCCCGGCGCCGGATCCGAGGGTTTCCTTCGCCTCCTACGCTGGGATTGGGATCGAATCGGGGAACGGAGGACACTGGTGTTTCGGTTTCGCGTCCTCTCCGGAGGCGTTTTATCGCGGAGAAGTACCGGTAACTTCAATATATACGAGGTGATTCAACGCCGATGGCATGGCACGAGCCACGATGCTCTCCTCCCGTCACGTACTTGTTGACATTTTTTAATAAATTATTTATTTACATTCTTCCTTAATCATATCGTGTTTTTTTTTTTTTGCAGTTCCATTTTGTCTGTCATCCAACCCCCTGTCATCTCCTATTCGTAACTTTTATTTAGATTTAATTAACTTTTCTTTTCTTTTTTTCTCGTACGGAAATTAGTAGCCAATAAAAGTGACATTAGCTGATTCGATACATTGAACCAAACAAATATTTATTTAAATAATAACTGGCTTTATTTCTTTATTTTAATCTTTAACCTCTGATAAGGTATATATGAAAACGATGGTACCGGAGAAATCGTTCGATTTCGATCCAAGGGTCGAGGATCGGAGTACAAGTCCGGGTCAGAAACTTTCGACTGCAAATTAAGTGACACAAACATTTTATTTCGATAACGTACAAGTAAAAATAAGTTTGGGATTTTTCCCCGGAGCTTCCTTCTCAAAACGTGTTGAACTTCAAGCAAGACGAAATCGAAAAAATTTTATATTAGTCAGCTTCGTCGATCCACAACATTATTTTCGTGTTCAATCACGTACGTGGACTTTCTTCACGTCTCATTCCATCAATCGTCTTCGTATCATTCAAGTAGGCATTGCAGTTTGTTCAAACGTTGTATTCTCTGCACTCACGGCTCTTCCAACTCCTACTACCTTAAAAGTAGCTTATTATTATTATTAGATAAACTGTACAACCTTTTTATTGTGAGCGCCACCTTTCGAACACTTCCCCATGTCTCTCACCCACACCAGAGTATAAACTTAACAAGCACACGAGGAACATGGAAAAATGATAAATATTCAACCATGAAGTAAATGACAGATGTTGTAACAGCTAAATGATACCAGTGTTCGAATTATATATATATATATATATATATATGAAAGAGACCAAACAATAAACGCTAGAAATGGAAGACGAAACCAGCGAGCGGTGAAGATTCAAGTGTCGGAAGAGAGCACACAAAACGATGACGACTCCGGAACCATGAACGTCCAAAAATATGTTAACCAACGGTTCAGATTAAATAGACGTCAACGCATATTTTTTACATAGATTTTTTTTGAAAAATATTTATTTTTTAAATTATTTCAGGTGTCAGGTTGTGTGTAGAAATTAGGAATTTTTACTTTTTACTTTCCGTCAAAAAATTAATAGTTGTCTTTGGGTCATCGAAAAATTTATATCCACTCGTATGCTGTTAAAAATTAATGATTTTTGTAGAACATCCTTGTCCAACGGTAATTGGTAGCGATATCAAAGCAAAATGATGATTTAAATATAAATTTTTAACGACATATATACAAGTACCAAACGTGACTGCATTATTTGAGATCGCCGTCGGCTTCGCGGGCATTAATTTCGGCGACAAAGTCAAATTTCTTATTTTCTAAAGCTAACAGCTTCTTTCCTGATAATTAATAATGCTTTCAATTTGCCGCGTTGACGTCCGCTGACGCATTTAAAACTGGTAGGGTTTTCTGCGAAAGAAAATTTTTAAAATTAAATAAAGATGTTTGCATAAGATATAAAATTTGCAAAGTAATTTTGAACTTTTTTATATAGATATTTAAGTTTATGGAACTTTTCTTTCTCTCTCTTCACAAAATCTTCTGAAAATAATATAATTTTTAGTAGATAAAAATAACATTTGATATTGATAATCCATGCACTTGTATGTAATTTATGTATTTTTAATTTATTCGTTTCTATTAATATTTAATATTTGTGTCTGATGTTAATATTGAATTTTATTGTTATCGATATTTAATATTTTATTTTTAAAATAAATTGTATGATTTATTTTACTTTAAATTCCTATCCTCCCAACCCATATTTTCCTTTAAAAAAATAGATTTTATATTTTTAAAAATTTAATGTGTTAGATGGTCATTAAAAAATAAATTTTATATGTGTATTATCAGGTTAAAATTCTATTTTAAGAAAAAGAGCCTGAAATGCATTTTTTGTGTGCTCCCCCGTTCTTCCTCACCTCTCAAGAAATGATCAGTTTTTTATTTATATTTATACGAATAAAAATTAAAACTTAATTTTTCTCTTTTTAATTTTATTCATCCATAAAAATTAAATTTGCTTTTCTTCACCGTTCTTAGCCACGCAAACCCTCCTTCTAATGGATTACCAGCTTTTTATTATAGATGATAACTGACCTGTCGTTAATTTTTCTTTTCTATCAGGCTTGAGATCGATTGCGCAAAATAACTTTCGAATAAAAAGTCAGTCTGACATAAATAAATAAATAAAATAAACTAACAAATCTTAGATATTAATAAAATGCTAGAAATAAATATAAAAAAAACAACAAACCTTAAATGTTATTAAAATATCATTAAATGAGTTCCTTAACACGTACGGACGCACCATACATCGAAAGATTTTTTGTTTTTCTTTTTTCGTTGCGCGAATTTTTTTTCACCGTATAAGTAAGAATGACAGAAATAAACGAAATAAAAGGATTCCCAAATTCTTTTTTTAAACAGGAAGATAAAGATTAATACGTCACGTGATGATTTATTTTAAATCAAGACTTTATGGCCTGGTCTCAAACCATGCATGTCACCATTTATTTCAGTGCATTCCAAATTGGTCCAACACAAGCAACAACCCCAAGCGCCAGCGTGTCAAATTGAGAGAGCCATATCGTGTTTGGACCAAGTAATTAGACTACCGATAACGGAGGGGCCCATAATTTCAAACAAATTAATATAAGTAGTGTAATCTCTCTTCTTTTTTCTCTCTGTGCACTTAAAAAATTATCAAAAAGGAAAATAATAAAAATTATTTTACTATTTTCTAAGTATTTGTATATTAAATGAGTTTTTGAATAATTTTATCATTTTTTTTCAATATATAAGAAAAAAATTTCTTTCATTTTATAACATTTTAATATCTAAAACTAATGGAAAATAAAAGAATAAAAAAGGTAAATTATCACAGAATATATTAACAGCATTTAATTTTAATATAGAAATTGTTTATATTCTTAGTGGATAAGAATTTTTATTTAAGAAATATGTGAAATATATTTTATATTGTAATTATTGTCACAAATGATTCTATCTTATATTATCTATGGTAAATTTTATTATTATTTATCTTACAAATAAATAAATAAATATTTAATTTATCAATATCAATATTTTTATTTTTTAAATATATATATTTTTTACATTCTATGATTTTTTATCATTTCTTGTTCTATATGCATACATCTTAATTTTCTACTTATTGTTATTTTCTTTTTCATCATTTTTTGTAATATTTTTTTTATTTTTTCTAAATATACAAACACTCTCTTAAAGTACAAATTTGAAAATTTGAATTCTCTTAATAATTTAATACAAGTTCTTTACCACCATTAAAATACACTTTTAGGTGCAGTTTCGAAATCTTATCATGTGGAGTGTTTCGTATGAATTTTTTTAAATATATTTCTATTGATAATTAAGTTATATAAATTTATTGGAAAATTATTTATACAGATTTACTAAAAATATTATTTTAAAAAGAGATTTAATCATATAAAATTATTTACTATTTCAAAATATTCTCATAAATATTAATTATATTACATTTTAAAAAGCCAAAAATAACAAATTTCAAAACATACACACGATTCTATTACACAAAATAAACGTAGCTTCCTTACCTCTTCCAACGTACAATGATACGACCCTCGCTGTCACTGAAACGCAGCGTTGAGTGATTCTTACGATGCAACATTCGATTGTGCATTTTGAAAGGATGTCATTGCTCTTGCCGATGGTTGTCTACCATTGATCTGATGTTGTCGGCGTTCTCTACTGTCGATCGCTGCTTGTTGGATGTCGCTGAGAATGGTAAGAAGTGAAGGTGTGTGGCTTCGCCTAGTGGTGGTACGTTCTCCCTCGATGGGTTGACGGCAATCCAACACAGCGGGTAAGTACAGGCGTCGATTTGATTTAACTGAGTGTAGGGTTTCCATCGAGTACGAGTTGTGATTGCCATGAGCAGGAAAGTGCGTTCATGTGTGGTGGCATCTGGGCATTTCATCAATGCATTCCTTACAGTGCAGATTACTCCCCATCTATCTATCTAGCAGTGAGGGAGGGAGGTGTGTTTTGCGCAGGTATCGATTGCTGGTGGTGAGGGAGTAAATGGAACGACGTCTACTCTCGCTACTGAACTCTACTCTTCGAAGCCTCAACGAGGTCAAGAAGGTTCATGCCCTTGTCACGAAATCCGATTCTAATGTCACCCATCTTCTTGTCAAGTCCCTCGTAAATCATCCATCCACTATGCCCTACGCCCTGAAGGTGTTCGACACGATTCCAACCCCGGATCCCATTCTTACCAACTCCATCGTGTCTTCCTGTTCCAAGCATGCTCTGCATAAGGAAGCCTTGGAAGTGTACTTTTCGTCGCACCGGAGAAAAACCCGACTTGCGTTTTTCTCTGCTCCACCCGTGCTCAAGGCATGTGCCCTGTTGCCGGCTTTCCGCGAGGGTGTACAGGTCCATTCCCTTGTTGTGACTGATGGGTCTTTCTCCAATTCTTTCATTCAGACCGCTTTGATTGATTTCTACGCGAAAAATGATGATTTGGTTTCCGCCAGAAAGGTTTTTGAGTTGGTTATGGTAAAGGATCCTATCATGTACAACTGTTTGTTGTCTGGGTATTCCAAGGCTGGACAAGTTGCCGCCGCCCGACGGTTGTTTGATGAAATGAGGGAGAGAACTTTGGTTACTTGGAACTCAATGATATCTTGCTACGCTCATAGTGAAGATGTTGTGGAGGGACTGAATTTGTTTCAGAGGATGCCGTTGGAGAATGTGGAGGCCAATGAGGTCACTCTTGTTACGGTGCTGTCAATGTGTGCAAAACTGGGTGACCTGCAATTGGGTTTGAAGATAAAGAAACAGATCGATGGACATGAACGACGCAAGGACTTGATTGTGCAGACTGCGGTGCTAGAAGTTCTAGTGAAAGGTGGGGCCGTTGACGAGGCGAGGAAGGAGTTTGATCAGATGGAGCGCAAAGATGTAGTTGCCTGGACTGCGATGATTTCTGGTTATGCACAGAATGGTAGACCGAATGATGCACTCGAGCTTTTTGAGAAGATGAGATTAGGAGGAGTTAAGCCGAATAAGATCACACTTGTGTGTGTACTTTCCGCTTGCAGTCAGTTGGGATCTGTAGAAGTTGGAGAACGCATTGGAAGGTTTGTGGAGAGTCAAGGGTTTGCATCTGGTGTTTATGTTGGTTCTGCTCTGTTGGACATGTATTCCAAGTGTGGCAACATCAGGAAAGCCTACAAGGTCTTCAATGAGATGCCTTGTAAGGATGTTGTTTCTTGGAATTCAATGATCAGTGGATTGGCATATAATGGGCTCGCAAAGGAGGCAATTAATTTATACCAAGAGATGTTGAAAGCTGAAGATGTCAAACCCACAAGTCTCACCTTCATTGGGGTTTTGACTGCCTGCACTCATGCTGGTTTGGTAGATTTGGGACTCGAATACTACAACAGCATGAAGCCGATTCACAACATCGCACCAGAGGTCGAACATTCTGCTTGCATAGTTGATCTTCTCTGTAGATCCGGAAGACTGAAAGATGCCTACAGCTTCATCTGCAAGATGGAAGTGGAACCTAATGTTGTGATCTGGGGCACACTCCTGAGCGCCTGCCGGGTGCAGTCAAATGTAGACCTTGCCGAACGTGCAATGGAGAAGCTGCTCATCTTGGAGCCTGACAATTCGGCAAATTATGTTCTTTTAGCCAACATATATGCAAGTGCAGGGAGGTGGGGAGATGCGGGCAGGATGAGAAACTTGATGAAGAATAGGAGTGTTCCTAAGCTTGCAGCTTACAGTTGGATAGAATTGGATAACGTTGTCCATAGGTTTCTGGTTGGAGACACATCCCATCCCATGTCCGATGATATCTACGACGTTATACATGTATTGGGATTACAGTTGAACCGACATGGTCCCGATCCAGATTCCGAACTATATAATTAATGAGGAAAACATCTTAGATCATACCAACAGACCGCTAAATTAGCGAGGGGCTGTGCCCATCCATTCACCCTTTTCCTCTTTGCTTATTTAAAAGTAAATGCTAACTGAAAATTTCGAATTTTTGTTACCATAGCCTTTGTAACTGAGATTAAAAAAATAAATGAATAGTTATGAATGGCTTATGTAAGTGCTTTTTTTGTCTCCATTTTTTAAGTTTCTCTCAAGAAAAACAATCAAAGTCCAATATCCAATAAATTCACAAACTTTCCAATAAGTCACCACAATATTGTGTTCAAGATTATCATCAGGTTTCATCGCAAACCGCAAGGAGACCGTAAAGGCATGGAACGCAATTCAATCTACTAACATGGTGAATACCAAAGCCACGTCGGATGAACCGACGAGGGATTCAATTAAAGGATTAGCACGACAAAAGAGCATCAAAGAAGCGAAGTCAAATTGATAACATGCATGATTACAACTTCAAAAAATCAAAGCCAAATTGAAAACGTGCGTGATTAAAACCCAGCTCTCGCAAACTACAAAACATAGCACAATATAAGAGAAGCTAAACGAATCCGATACCATATTGCAACGCAAAGTGGTGAAACACCAAAACCTTTCAAAATAAATTGCAATGATCACAAAACCACCGATCCTAAAAGTAAATTTTCTAGCTTCATCCCTTGTTAAAAGTAGATAGATACATTCAAGAAGGGAACAATACAAAGTCAAAGTTTGCCAGCTATGACATTAACCCACAGAGTAGCTTTTTTATACAAACGGAAGAAAGTAAATACACCATCCCAAGCACATTTTCCTGGGCACATAAAGATTGGCTAAAATCCTGGTAGTGAACTTCAATAGTGAATGCAATAAAAAGGATCCAACAACAGACTTTTTTTCTGCTGAAGATGTTACCTTCTTAATCCCAATATTACTGACATTTTTAGCCATTACGTGCTTACTTTGTATCATATCCCTGCCCCCTCGAGATCATGATCAACCTCGAGAAAAACAGGTATTTAACTTCCACAAGCCATGCATTCTTCCCTGTTCTCCAAGGAGCAAACAACTTGAGCCATTTTTGTTTCTAAATCCTCTTCAAGTGTCTTGCTCTTCTGCAAAGATTTGTACATTGAGCGCAGATAATCAGAAGTAGAATATTTACACTACAGGTGCCAACAATGTTTACCTCAATGACACTGGTATCGACAGTGAACTTGATTGCATCAGCTGCAGCCCTAGTGCGTAGATAATACATCCCAGTTTTTAGGCCCTAAAATAGGTGTGCAGATTAGAATGAATATGCCGATTCAACTACAATGGTAATTATAATCATGCAAAGAGAATATCATACCTTCGACCAGGCATAGAAATGTAAGGAAGTCAATTTCCCATGGTTAGGCTGGTCCATATGGATATTCAAACTTTGACTCTGATCTATGAAGCAACCACGGTCAACAGCCATGTCAACCACTTGCCTTTGCTTGATCTCCCACACAGTCCTAGTAAAGTTCATATCTAAAATAAGATCCTATACCATATAAATCAAAGAATCAAAAGCAAACAAATGGTTATTGCACACAAAGCTCTTACTTATAAATTGCTTTCAACTGATCAGAAACCTCTGGAATTCTTTCGACTGAACCATTATGGTATATTATTTTGTTTTTCAGAGTAGGTGACCAGAGACCCATCTCAGTTAGATCATTTAACAAGTGCTTGTTCACTACAACAAACTCACCACTGAAATATGGAAGGTTATATCCTATAATAACTGAAATCTAGCAGAGCTTGTAATAATAGTTTCAGATTAGAAACAAACCTTAGAACCCTACGACTGTAGATGTTTGATGTGTAAGGTTCAAAGCATTCATTGTTGCCAAGAATCTGGCTAGTAGAAGCTGTCGGCATTGGGGCTACAAGAAGGGAATTTCTAACTCCATTTTTAAAAATCATTGCTCTTAGTGAGGGCCAATCCCAACGATCAGAGGGTACAATATTCCACATATCAGGTTGAAGCACTCCCTATGGTGGAAACATTCCAAGACAATTTAGAGCCAATTCACGGCATATTCCAAGACTCTATTTAATGAGCAGATAAGAAAATAGACCTTGCTCATAGGGCTCCCTGGATAGGACTCATAAGGACCGTCCTTTGAAGCAAGCTCACATGAAGCTTTTAGAGCATGATAATATATAGTCTCAAATATATCTTTGTTCAGCCGTTGAGCCTGTTAAGACCCGGTTAGGTTGGCAAATATGCTTACCTACAAGCATACATCTAAAATCAAAAGGAATGATTTGAAGTGTGAATCACCTCTGGTGAATCAAATGGCATGCCAAGCAAGATAAAAGTGTCCGCAAGACCCTGTACACCTATACCAATTGGCCTGTGGAGAAGATTTGATCTCCTTGATGTTTCAACTGGATAGTAGTTTACATCAATTATTTTATTGAGGTTTGCAGTAACGATGGCAGTAACCTGTTTAAGTTAGAAACAAAGCATTTAGCCTAACGAATGACAAAAAGTCCAAAAGATACTACCAAGCTTGTAGGCAGAAACAAAGCATAGCTGAAAATAAATATGAAATATCAAAAAAAAACAATTTTAACAAACCTCTGCTAATTTGTCGAAGTCAAAATATCTGTTCTTAGATCCAATGCTGCCAACTAGCTTGGATGGTTGTGACTCCATAGAGACTCCCTGCAAAAATGGCAAAAATTTATATGACAAGACAGTAGGTATCAGGATTGTACACAAAATTCACAATTACTTTCTCGCGAACATATCGTGGCAAGGCAATAGATGCCAAGTTGCAAACAGCTGTCTCATTGGGACTAGTGAACTCAACAATTTCTGTACATAAGTTAGAACACTTGATCGTTCCAAGATTTTGTTGATTACTTTTTCTATTACATGCATCCTGCAGGTAAGAGATGCAACTATAAGATACTGATCTACATGACTCTGAGATGCCTTAGAAAAAACTGACCATACCTTGAAGAGCATATAAGGTGTTCCAGTCTCAACTTGAGACTCCAATATCTTAAACCATAAATCATGAGCTGAAACAACTTTCTTGGCCTTTCCCTGGATTTCAGACAAGTAATGTATTCATTGGCCATTCAATTATGAATATAATCATTTACTGTTGCAAACACACTTACTTGTTTCTCATAACTGGTATACAACTTTTCAAATTCATCTCCCCAACAATCAGTTAATCCCGGTGCTTCATTGGGGCAAAACAATGACCACTGTCCATTACCTTGGACTCTTGCCATAAAAAGGTCTGGCACCCAGAGGGCATAAAACAAATCCCTTGCTCTATGTTCTTCCTGTGAAATTGCAACACACATTATAAGAATGCAAAATTTTAATTCAAAGCCAGCAGGAATCAAAAAAAACATTCTATGGCATATAAAGGCATCTCAACATTTAAAGATAAATGCCAAAAGTAAGGAGTTTATGATCTACATGAGATCCATCGTAACCATATGATTGTACACTTACCAGATATCTTAATGTAAAGACGTCAGTTTATAGAAATTGTTTTAGTTGTCTGAAAATACAAGAAAACTAGGACTGGTGTTTCCTTAAGTTAACCTTGTGCATTTATTTATAGACTTTGGTGGATCATTTACATAGACTTCTAACACTTCATGTTCACTGGCATGATCATATCCTTCACCCCCACCAAATACAAACGGCATCATCACTTTGTAAAGGAAATATCTCTATACATGAAGAGGAAATGTACAAGGATCCATACCAATGAAAAAGGGATGTGTAAGTATCTAATAAGTACATATCTAAACATATATCACACTTACACTTTACACGTCAGATACAATATGATTAGGACACTCCATGTTTTTTTTTAAACACATTAGTTGCACGTTTAAGATATTTCTAGCAAAAGGGAAATCCAAATTTTCTTCTAATACAACACACTTTTTGGGAAGATGACATTAATATTATAGGACATTTAGTTGCACGTTACTACGATAATATCTGATAACCATTATGATATTTTTATGCATATTTCATTATAGTATTATATCGTGTCTCTTCTTTATTTAGAAATTATATTTCCATTTTTCCATGTAAGACTATTCCAACACCTCCGTCAAAGGTCCAAAACATTAAATCAAGAGTACAAATGACAACTCTACACCATGAACGCATGAAAAATCACACTCCGCTAAATGAAATTCTAGCAGTGAAGATATTTTTGCTTGGATGCAGCACTGTATCCCAGGTATACTGTCATGTGAATAGTATCCACTCCTAAACGAAAGAAATAGTTAACCTTTTTATCGAGCAAATGAAATATTTTAGATACAAATAATGAAATACTTCCAAAACAGCAACAGCACCAACTTATTTATAAAAGGTAGGGATGCAATAATCCCATGTAATTTGAAGATGAAACAGGATTGTAAAAACAAAATACATGCCAAGTGTTCAAAGAATTTCTGTAAGACATACCGAACCATGGTTCTTTCTTAAATCAAGAAACTCAAAAATGTCAGCATGCCACGGCTCTAAATACACTGCAAAGGCACCTGAAAGTACCAGAACAAATACAAAACAAATTACGTAAACTAGTTCCACATGCAACGTCACTAAATGTGTGTTGAGAAAAATAGTTAGCTACCCTTTCTCTTTCCTCCTCCTTGATCCACATAACGAGCAGTATCATTGAACACTCTTAACATTGGAACAATGCCATTTGAGGTACCATTTGTCCCACGAATGTAGCTACCAGTAGCACGAATATTGTGCACAGAGACACCAATTCCTCCTGCAGATTTGCTAATAACAGCACATTCTTTCAAAGTGTCATAGATGCCCTCAATGCTATCGTCTTTCATGCATACAAGGAAGCAGCTACTCAACTGGCAGAATACCAATTCAATCTCCTGTTACAAACTCATACGGAAAAGTAAGATGTGTAATGCTGGACACTGAAAATACCTGAGGTCGAGGAGTGCCAGCATTGAAGAGTGTGGGTGATGCATGAGTGAACCATCTTTGGGACATCAAATGATATGTCCTGATGGCAGATTCAATATCATCCTTGTGAATCCCAACAGCGACCCTCATAAGCATGTGCTGAGGCCTTTCAACTAGTTTTCCGGCTACTTTCAAGAGATAAGACCTTTCAAGTGTTTTGAATCCAAAAAAATCATAATCAAAATCCCTGTCGTAAATTATCTCACTATCCAATCGAGCAGAATTCTGGCACAAAGAAGAGAAAGTACAACACCATCAATTCCGTCAGAAGTTGAAAAGATCGTGTAATCCAGAAAGTACTACCATCAATTCTGCATGTTAAACAAATTAACTTTCGAAAACGCGTGGATAACCGTCGATATCGAAGATATGCACTTTACCTTCATGATAATCTCGTAAACTTCGTCAGCGATCAATGGCGCCTTCTTCTCCGATTTCTCATCATAATTATTGTACATGATCTTTATCCTGCAAAACAAATCATAAACAATTCAACACCCCCCTCACCCCCAAAAAAATAATACATCAAAGGAAAAAAAATATTCCTCACGTTTCCGAAAACGATTTCTTAGTATTCTTGTGAAGATTGGACACCGCAATCCTCGCCGCAAGCTACCATCGCCACGACAAATCCGCAAAGCAACAGGTTAATTACCCAACCTCCTCCCAAACAGAAAGAAGAACAAAGTCGTCGTAGTCAAGCAGCAAACCTGTGCATAGTCTGGGTGGTTTGTGGTCATAGCCGCTGCGGTTTCGGCGGCTAGCTCATCGAGCTGGCTTGTCGTGACCCCCTTGTACACCCCAGCGCACACCTTCTGGGCGACAAGAACAGGATCGCAGTGTTCCTGGTTGAGCCCGTAGCTAAGCTTCTTCAGCCTCGCCGTGATCTTGTCGAAGTGCACGGACTCTGGCCGTCCGTCCCTCTTCACGACGTACATCCTCTACCAGCGATACTAGGGTTTCGGGCAAGTACGAAAACAGTACGAGACACGAGAAAGACAGAGAGAGAGAGAGAGAGAGAGAGAGAGAGAGAGAGGTCTTATCTGGAACAGGAACGGTGGGTTAGTGGGTTGGTGGCCACGGCGGGTGATTTTATATAGGAAATGGCTTTGGCGGGAATGGATTGAAAATTTGGGATTTGCAGGGGAGTGTCGTGCGGAGGAAGATGGCGGCGCTGCTGACGGCGAATTCGAAATTTCGCGCCATAATTGAGTGGTCGTGAGAAGCATAGGGTTGCGAGCGGAAGCGCAGGCGGGGTACGATGGGTCTGTCGGTGCTTTTGTGCGCATCACCCGCAATCTCGCGGGCCTTCGTTTTGCCGGTACGTATGTTGGCCATTAAACCAAGGGGGTGTGTCTTTTGTGCACTTAAAAAACTACGAAAAATATCGAAAAAATTTTAGTACCAGATGGATTTTTTTGAAGAATTTTGATTTTTTTTTTTTATCTTTTGATTTTTGAGATTGATGAAAAATAAAAAAGATAAATTATCACAAGATATATTTAACACATGTTGATATAAAATTATTTATATCTTTAATAAATGAAAATTTACATTATGAGAGATATGTATGAAATATATTTTATATTGTAATTATTACTATAAATGACTTTATTTTGTATTATCTATAGTAAATTTTGTTATTCTTTATTTTGTAAATAAATATTAATTTATCAATTTTAATATTTTTTTATTTTATAAATAAATATATATTTTTTATATTTTATGATTTTTTGTCATTTTCTATTTTATATACAAACACACATATTTTAAATTTTGTTATTTTCTATTCTATACGTAAACACTTTAATTTTCTACTAATTTTCTATTATTTTTCTTTCTATCATTTTCTATGATATTCTATTATTTTCTTTTTAACATTTTTCAAATGTACAAACACCTCTTAGTAAAGTATTTGAGAATTCAAAATTTGGTAAAAAGTGAATTTCAATAGAAAATAAAATGTGCTAAAAAATAATTTTGATAGAATTTAAAATCTAGGTATTTATAAACATTTAAGAAGTAATAAAATTTAAATTTTATGTGTTTATGTATTAATTTTAAAATTAACATTAAATTTAATGACATGACTTAAGTTCAACTTTAATTCTATTAATTAAAATTTAACATTTCTATTAATGCGATGTTAATAATGAAACGTCAATTGATGTCATGATATTAATTCCCGATGAAAAGAAGCTGCAATCATTTGAATGCAACATAACCATGAATAAGAAAGAAGTTGAAAGAAGACAATAGTGAGAGACAAGATGGTGGATTAAAAGAGAGGAAGGTAGAGATGGTTTAATAGACCGAGCACGAATGAGACACCTGGCTCTACCTTCATCGATTGGACAGTTTCTTGCCCTCTATGTGTGACAATTAATTTTGTTACCATTTGTGTTAGATTAGTTAGGGAGTTTGTTTAGCAACAAATATTGATAAATCATAGTTATATTTTCTTTGTTTATTAGTTTCAACAATCAAATAGTATGTTAGATGCAGTTTTCATTTGATTTTATTACAAATTTGTGTTGATTTTGCTGCTGTGAATGATGATTTTCTGTTATTTTTCTAGTGAAAGCTTGTTATCTCATTGAATCTTTAGGGTATTTGATTACATTTGTTTGTTAATAATGTAAATTGGATTTTCAGTTAATGTAGGACTTCTTTTAATATTACATGTTTATTGAAATTTTATAATTTCACAACATTCCATTTATTAGCATTCTATTAAGTACAAATTTAAATATTTATCTTTCCTAACTTTTCGACATGTGCACAAATAATTTATTTTTTCTTAACTTTTTTTAAAAAAAAAAAATCATTTTTAATCATTTTAAACTTTCTGTTTCATTAATTTTTGAACTTTACATAAATGGGCCTTGAGTGTGGAAATGAAAATTTATATCCAGAATTCAACAGAAATCAAGTACTAAAATTTCATGTGTAGAAACACCTGTTACGAAAAAAATTTAAATTCCGTGAAATTTCTTTACGTTGAATTATAGGTATGTAAAGAACTACTAAAGTACAAACTCAATGACTTGAATCTATTTTGTGAAAGTTTTCCATTATTACTAAAGTACACCTCTAAAACGTGTAATATTGCAGAGTCTTAGTCTAGTGGTGGTTTATTTTTTTTGATATTGATTTGAAGGACTTTTTTTCAGAATTATTTTAGTGATAACGGTAGGTTGATAAATTATTATCACATCGAGGTTCTCAAGTTAACCAGGATAAAGACAGAATGTCACGGTATTATTATATACAGCATTGGTCTTAAGAGAAAAGGAGTGCATCGAAAGAAATATTGGTAGAACGATGCGAACGCATGAAATTTATCAAATTTCAATAATAAAACTACGAGTTTAGCGAATCAAATAAAATTTTATTTTTAACTATTTCTATAATTAAAATACTTTACTTCGTAAATAATAAATATTGATGTTTGGGTCCATAAAAAAATAAAATAAAATAAACTTGAAAAGAACGCAAGAAACGATGCGAGAAAATGCGTGTGCCACGTGGAATATCTCTACTCCGAGATTAGGTCGTAGTGACGACTTCTGTTGATAAGCTTGAGGTGTTGTTATTTCAAAGCAATTTCTTGTCGATATGGAATAATTCAGTGGAACGACTTTGGTCCCCACCGGTTGATAAGCTTCTACTTTCTATGCTTTATCAATTCCGCATGGTAATTGAATAATATCGTAAAATAAATTTTGTTTTAAAATTAATAAATAAAAACTTCAGTCGATACTAGATTTTTACCTTTTTAAATGTAATTTTCTTTACACGTCTTCTTTCATTTGTGATCTATTTTAAATTTATAGGTATCTTATGAATAAACGTGAAGATGAATGCTTCGTTTTCCATTGAACAATAAACAATACCTTGCTGGTGTGAATTTTATAAGATAAAGTAAGACCAACTGCTATAAAAAATATCTGTAAGGATTGCTTTACAAATCTTATTTGTTCTTATTCCTCGTGGCCTTCAATGGTGTGACTTACCATGCGCCTTCTTCGTGAATTTGAGCTTTCTTCAAAGGAAGAGTGTCAAAAATAGTCCTCTCTTTTTTAAGTAGAGTTTAAATCTAGACTTATGTACATCGATTTTCTCTGCTTATTATTGATTAATTTTACATCATTTAAGTAAAGATCAATCACCGTGGGAAGGAAAGGAGTTCATATAATATAAGTAACTCCTTTGGCTTCGGTGCCAAGTAAACAGGAAGGTATTCTTACAATAATAATAAAACCATCTTCTGGTCTCCGAAAGCTGTGGCAATTCGATCATCTTCTTAAGTTGGGTTTGATTCGCATCATGACACAGATATTCCTTCTACTTAAACTTTTTTATTTTACTCATGATCCGACTTCTAAATAAGCTCAACTGTCAAATATCTATTGTATATGTCTTGTCACTTTTCTTCATGAGTTCTAAGTTCATGACTTTCTGTTTTAAAATTTAGAAAAATTAGACCATTGAAACTTATAATTTAAAATATTGTATTTATCTGTTATACAGTTTAAATATATCAACTTAAAAATCTGTCGATTATGAAGAGTACATCTAAAAGAAACAGATTATATATTTTTTATAAATATTTATTTTAAATATAATAAAATTAAAGTTGATGTATCTAAAATATAAAATAAATACTTATAATAATATTAGTTATGATATTTTTGAAAGTGAACGTCAACGACAGCAATTGTTGAAGTGTTCAACTTCTGTCAATCTGCAGTCAAAAGAGGGGAGGAATATATTTTTTTTTTTTAAAAAACAAAAACAAAAACAAAAACAAAAACCACGGTCGTCTGTAACCGTGGGGTGGCCCGACATGGGCGGGTGGTGGAGGCCGGGCTTGCGTGGAGGGACAAGCGACGGCAACGCGAGAGACGTGGACACGTAGCAGACGCATCTTCGGTCTGACCTGTTCCAGCCATCTGCTGTTCGACACGTGCACATTCGTGGGTGACTTGGGTCTGACGCGGATAAAGCACTCATCCACACACCTGGCAGTTTCCCGTTGGGTGTCTCTCGGCTTCTTTCGACGCGACGTCGTCTTGATCTCCGGCGTGTCTTTTCCTCGCAAGACGTCGACCGCTCCGGTCGGTGCTCCTTCACGTCACACGCAGCGTTCGCGCCCGTAGCTTTACCGGTGCGAATTGAGTTTGTGTTTGTTTGGATAAACTTCCGGATACAATAAATTATGCAACAATATCGAAAGTTATATAATTATTTTTGATACTATTTGTCACAGTTAAGGACTGCGATCCGAAAGAACTCCTGCTCATCCACATCTTACGAGAGTTTCGTTATTTTTTAAGTGGAAAAGATTGTATCTCTTCTCTCTGTTCATCTCTACTTACATATTTCTTTACTTCTTCTCTCACGCTGCATCTCTATCTTTATTTAATGTTAATAAAAATACCTAATAATGAGTCGTTGAGATTCGATCGTGGGGAAAAAAATACTAAGGATTTATTAACACCAGGTCGTATATCAAGACACTGAAAAGGATCTTCCACTGTTCTTCTGGCTATGAGTTCAAGATTCTTAGAAAAAACTAGAGTTCAAAAATCACGAAAAATTCTTAACCAGGAAAAAAAAAGATAGACACTTAGATTGAAACTAGAAGTGCATCCATCAAGACATAAACAACATAAATAATTTACACGCATTGCAAGTATAATAAGCAATATGTACATAGTTCACAATGTTAACATGTCTTATTTATTTTTCAGGGCAGGCAGCAGGAAAATAAAAATTCTGCATGAGGCAGGCGCACAGACAAAGGAGCAGAAGAAAACAGTGGAATGGATGGAGGAAAGCTCAACAGAGCCATGGCCAAAGAGAATGCTCGACTCCCTCCGGGAACTCTAAGCTGCAAGGGTTGGGCTCGTCGAGCTCCGGGAAGCAGCCGTGGACCTTCTCCACTTCTACGTTCGAGTTGTCTAGCCCCCACAAGATGTTGGTAGAATCTGCCGCCAGGTAGTGGTCTCCTTCGGCCGTGCACCGGGGGCTCTCGGGGTGGAAGACGATGCTGATTGCGGAGCAGACGTCTTCGTGCTTGCAACCCAAGATCAGCAGCTCGTGAGCTTTCTTCTCTTCCATGGAGAAATCGAGGTCCGGTCCCTGTAGACGCTGGTTGGGACGTGCGTCGACGTTGGGGGCTCTGGGAGCTTCCGCGCCCTTCTGAACGAGCTTCCCTCTAAGGACTTGGACCTGTAACGTGATATTAAACAACATCAAACGATGGGAGCATGCGACCGACGAATGCTCGTTTAATGAATCGTTAATGGCGAATCTTTACCTCTTGCCACAGTTTCTGCTTCTCATTGACGAGGTTTTCATGGTCGTCTTTGAGGTGGTCGTAGCTCGTCTTCAGGGCTGCGTAATCCTTTTCAAGTTGCTTCGTCTTCCACCGGGCGCGCCGGTTCTGGAACCAAACAGCGACTTGCCTGGGTTGCAGGCCGACGTCTCTCGCTATCTGGATCTTCCTCTCGGGCTCGAGCTTATTCTCCACCTCGAAGCTCTTCTCCAGAAATTTCACTTGATTGGACGTGAGTCGCCTTTTCTTCTCTGGCTGATGGAAGCAGCAGTCGTCGAAATCGTCGTTGCCGGTTTCATCAACGCCGACTTGCCGGAACAAGGAATGCTCGGCGGGGCTCCGGTGCTGGCCTTCGAATCTCAGCATTGACCTCGAGCCTGAGACAGAACAATCAAAGCCTTGAAAAAATAGAGCTGGACGTGCTTTTCAAGCAAGACGACTGTAATTTTATTCATCGGTGATGTGACAACTACAAACTGCGACGGTAAGTTCGTGAATGTAAAAAATAAAATCACCATCAAGAAAAACCATTGACCGAGCGGTGGAAACCGTCGAATCAGATTTCTCCCGTGTGAAACAACGCCTGTATTTACATTAATAATATTTCTACTTTGATTAAAAGCCGATTACACCAGTAATCAATGAATAGAGTAACTGATCATCTCCTTATTGAATGGAATGAATTCTTAAATAAAAGCAAACAAAAAATATTCAATTTCCTTTTAATAAATGAAGATACTAACATTTTTAAGAGATGGTGGTACATGATGATTCAAATGCAAGTTCCTGGCAACCACTTATTGAAAAAGAAAAAATCTTCAAATTTAGAAGTGAAAAGGGAAACATGAGCTAAAAATAGAAAGAAATGGGAACTTTTTTGGAATTATATTTTCGGTAAAACTTCTCAAATCGTCTGAAAGCTAGAACATCAAACTTTCTAAACCATAATTTACTAAATTAAAAAGTGAACTGTATTTGATGAATTAACTCTAGATACACACATAATGAAATTTTTACTTAATATAAATAAGTATCGATCATTAATCGTATGGTAATGGACGGTGCAAGAATCTTCTCGATCCATATTTTTCAATTAAGCGCAGAGTCTCTTGCAAATAAAGCAAAACAAACAAAAATTAAAACGCAGATTAAACAGAACAGAGGATTTAGAAGTAACCTTCTAGAGGAATTGAGATGGGAAAAAGAAAACCCAATTCACAATTCAACCCCACAGGAGAAAATCGGTGCAAAGATAGGAAAGGCAATCGTATTTACAAGAAGAAGATGAAGAAAATGAGTTCGAGACAAAATGGTACCATTGAAATAAGATGGAGAGGTGGAAGCAAATAAAGTCTCGTTAGCTTCTGGGGAGATGCCTTCATACTGAAGTGACACAGTCATTTCTGGCCCTCCATATATCTCCTCACCGGCCATCTCTCTCTCTTATTAGAAGGTTGAGAACAACGAGGCTCTTAGGAGGAGAACTAGAAGAGATCAAAGGAGGAGGAGGAGGAGGAGGGGAAGAAGTCCCTGAAAGAGTGACCTCTCACGCTTCTCTGACGGTAGAAGCTGGTGATCATAACAATGGATCCATGGGAAACCAGAGAACAAGGGTAGCTGCCCTCCATCACTCTCGGCAGGAGGAGGGAGGAGAAGGGAGAAGGGAGGGGAATAAATAAGGGTGGCAGTGGGAAGAGGAGGTGATTGGATTGGAGGCTTGGAGCTGAGGAAAAAGGCAGCACAGAGGAAGGAAGCAGTTGTTTCACCGTTTCTTTCTTCCATAGCTTGTTTGATTTCCTAACCTTTCCTGAGCGAAGTCGACTGAATTGACGGAATTGCCCCTGCAGAGGTGAGGTGGCACGTTTCTGATCAGCGGAAACGTCGAAATCCGCACGCTGTTTTTAGCCTTTTTCTCCCTATTTTACCCTCCTAATAAAGTACTTTTGTACGTGGATAACTTATCGTCACCCAGTTAAAATAGTTTAATCTGATTAAATTTTATCAAGTTTGCGTAACAAAAATAACTGGCAAAAAGTAATAAAAATTAATTTTAAACCTTGTTGATATTTGAACATCTGAAAAAAAAAAAATTATTTTTCTTTACCAATTACGAGTTACACAGACAACACTTAACTCTTTTGTTTTAATTCAAAACTAAGTTAGATATTACATATTTAAATATGCCATCAAGAGTTAACCAAATGCGATATTTTGTAGGTCCAAGTTTCTATCTATTCACTTAATTTAGAAATAAGGATATTTGTAGGACTTTAAAAAAATATCATAAGTAAAAGTGAATATTGAAGGAATCTTATATTTAAAAATAAATTCTGAATTTATACAAAAAAATATATATATAATGATTTTTTAATTAGAACTCTCGTGTCTCTACGTCTAAAAGTGATGTGACTTAAACATAGGAATGAGTAGAAGGTGAGGAAAGAGAGTTGAGTAGAAAAGGACTAACATAGAATTATTATTATATGATTATAATTATTCATTTACCGTTAACAAATATTGTCACATATATGTTTGCATAAATGGTTGAGATTGTAAATTATACACTACCTTATCTTGATAAGTATAAAAATTATTTCTTAATATTACCATCATTTTTGAAAAGACGTTAAAAGTTTGTATACCTTTTAAATATAAATTTCCCTAAAGCGACAAAAATAGTAGTTTCAATAGACTTCTATTATAATATCGATAAAAATATTTTTAAAGAATATGTAAACTGTTTTCAACTTTTCTAAACAAATATCTCTTTTATAAATCATAGGTCCGACAATGGTGACTTATGCGTAACTTGTCATGGATATTATTATTCATTTTTAATCTCAACGTGAACGTAGAAGTGTCAGTTGTGTTGTATCGTGCTACACTAATCGTTTGGCGAAATTAAGTGTATTAACATGATTCTATTTAAACATGTTGGTTGATAAGATATATTTTTGTTTTTAATTAATATGTTATTTCTAGAAAATAATATGTCAAAAATTAGATAAAAATTTTATTTGTAATGATTTTGATATATCGATTATAAAATTAATATGCCTGTAAAATTCGTATATTCATTTTAATATAAAGTTTTAGATTTTATAAAATTAATATAATAATTATAAAATAAATATATTAAAAAATAAAACTTAGTGAAATCATCTTATTGACCAACAATACATTATTAAGTTACATATCATGAATTATACTTATAAGTCATTTGTGCATTTAGAAAATAACAAAAAAAAAAGTATCAAAAAGTTACAAAAAATGACAAAACGAAAAGTTATAGAAAATATAAATGCTTATGCACAATTAAAAAGTAACATATGATTTATGGTAAAAGATGATAAAATATGATTTTTATAATTTATGATAATAATATATCATTTACAAGGAAATCAAAAGAAAATTTTTGCTCAACATATGTTGACGATGAGTCCTCACTTTTTTTTTTTTTTGACTCTTTTACAATCCTTAAGGTAAAAAAATATATACGAAGAAAAATATTTTTTAGAAAAATTAGAGTAAAAAGATTATCAAATTTTTATTTATTTATCGTTATATACAAATATTTTATATTTTATCTTAACTTTCTTTTACTTTCATTTTTATCACTTTTCATCATGCACAAACTACATTTTACACTATCTTCTTATCCCTCTCCACGTAACATAACCTCACAAAAGATTGGTCAAATTCAATTCAATCTATCTCTACGCTAATGCAATCACCCATAAAAGTAAACTTTTTTAATGAATATAATACTTAAAGATGTACTCTGAAAATGATAAAAAAATTTCACCAGATAAAAGTTAGAATTCTCGAACTCATAGTTGTCGTCAAATTTCTTATTGAAAATTTGAAATAAAAAAAAAATGATAAAACTTTTCGTAAATGATTCTGTCAGGTCACTCGCCAGGTAGACAAATCATGACAAAAAAAAAAAACCACACCACTAAACAAGAGTGAAGGGAATATTCCCAGGAACGAATCTTGAACCACCCAAAATCAACGGCCGTCGGACGAAAACACACGTCGTAATCTACGGTCCAGATGTCACCCTCGAAGCTCAACTCTGGAAGCCAACCCCAAACCAGAGGTGGAGGTGGTAGCGGTGGTGGTGGGTGATCTGTGGAGGAGCTCCGAGGAAATTAAGAAACGGGGAAGGCAATAAATTAGGGCTTCTCGGCGTCTACTCCATTCCTATTCCTCATCCGTCCTCCTCCGTCTGCCTCGTTTTCCTTCCCACCCTCGACCCGCCGTACGTCGTCCTGTGTTCCCGGAGAGTATGGGTCCAGGGCTCTACTCCGACATCGGCAAGAAGGCCAGAGGTCGCATTCTCCTCCATTTCCTCTTTTTCCTTGTCGTTGATCTTAGTGTTTCCTAGTTATTGCGAATCTCTCTTCTTCTTTTTTTGTAATTTGTCGATTTTGTTTTGTGTTACAGATCTTTTGTACAAGGACTACATCAATGACCAGAAGCTTACCATTACCACCTACACTGCTAATGGAGTCGTGAGTTTTCTCCCCCTACCAACGTTTTTCGATTTGTTTCTGACGTTTTTTGGGCGCTTGGTTTGTGTGTTTCCTCATGTGTATGTTTGGTATATCCATGGCCTCTGGTTTCGTTTACATTTGTTGTTGTTGACTTGTTGCGTTTTTTTTTTATCTTTCGTAAGCTGGTATGAGAATGAACTACACGGGGCATTTTGTTCCATATAAAAGAAATATGCCACTCCTTAGCTTGGCGATATGATCGAGATAGAAAAAGCTTCGACCTAATCTGGTTCAGTCGTATATTTTGTTAAACATAATTTTATGCTCTGTTGATTGTTGCCTTTCTGTTGTGGATAATTCTCTACTGATGTCTTTATCTTGACCGTTTATTATGATCCCAATAAAATTCTTTTATTTTCAAGTTGTAGACTGCTTTGAACTTCGTAGATATTCGACAATAACACCGTCAATGAGGACATATACCGCTGCTTCTCTCTGACTTAGTCAATGTTTTTTAAGGAGAGAATCCACACGTCATTCTTTTGCACTTGTACATGCCGTACAATGTGTACATAACCAAAGTTCAATGGCTCCCAGATGCCGGGTTAATAACTCAATATTCGCACCTTTGAATGAGATATTAAGGGTATCTGTAGAAATCTAAAGTACCTTTCCCATCTGTTCTTCTTGTCATTCAGAAATAATTTTGATCAATTCAGAATTATTTCAGTAATTTCTTTCTGGAAAGGCAGTCACTGATCCTAGCTTTTGCATACTTTTGATGAGAGCAGATTAGGTATTCTGTTGCATACCATTGGATGGCATCAAAGCCTAGGTTCTGAGAGTCTAAGAGTGTGAAAAGCTTTATGTAGGGAGGAGAAAAATCCTAACCGTCAATCATCCTCCTCCCCACCCTAAAACCCTAGGATCGTGACCACCCACCATTGTCTCTTCTTCTACAGCTTTGGTGGATTGATCAAATGGCAGCTGTGGTAAGACAAAGGCCTCTAAGTTCATTTCCCACTCACACAAGTTGGGCCTTCAGTTCCCTGTCAGCAAGATCATCCACTTCAGCCAAATAGGCCAATCATATTGGTGTTGGTGCCTCTGTTTACCACCGTCATCCTTGAGTACGTCACCATTGAGGTTTTGGAGTTGGCAAAGAATTTAGTGAGGGACAAGAAGAAGAATTAGATTGTGCCAAGCCACATACAATTGGCGGTGAGGAACAAGGAGGAATTGAGAAAGCTGTTTAGGCCCGTCACCATTGTTAACACCAGGGTGCTCCTGGGCATACACCAAATTATTCTATCAATAAGCCTAAGAAGGGCAAGGGGAACGTAGAGTTGTGAGAAATGATGGTAAGAGAGAGAGGCTGTAATTTGAAAAAAAGAAAAGAAAAAAAAGGAGCAAGAAAGAAAAAGGGTTTTTGAAATAAAAAAAGATGTAAAAAAATGGTGGAAGTAAAAAAATCAATAAATTTTTTTTGAAGGTAGATTACATCTATCTACTTGTCATTACTTCCTAAGGATGTAGGACATTTATATATCTGTTTTATTGCCTTGAATTGTATCATTCGATGGTTAATCTACTACTATTTGCGATATAGGTTTTTTTAGATTTATCTTAAATTAGTCCTGCTGCTACTACCTTTGCTACAACTACTACTACTGGTGTCTTTCGTTGGTATTACTACTACAACTAATGGTTTTTTATGTTTCTCTATGTATCTCAACTATGTTGAACTTTTTATTGAGTTTGTTGTAAATTGGATATTTCAAGTGGAGTGGAGGTGTTAGATTATATTAATGCATTAATGTTGTGTTGTAGTGGGTTTAGTCATATATTGGTTAACTCGTGTAATTTCTATGTAGTTTCTGTATATAAAGATCTTATATTTTGTAAATAGACAACAGTCCATTTCTTTATTCTCACATGCTCATTCTATTCTGATTAAAAACTTTCGTGAAGTACAGGCCATCACTTCTTCGGGAACAAAGAAGAATGATCTGATTTTTGGCGAGATACAAAGTCAGATTAAGAACAAAGGGTTCACTACTGACATCAAAGTCAACTCCGACTCAAGTGTAAGAAATTATAAGAACATGCTGTTCTAATTGCAAGTTATTTTTACGTAAATGGTCATGGTTCTTTTGGGGAGATTCATAATACGTAAGATTTTGATCCTTAATTTTCTGTTGATTGTATATTGCTCTTCTGTAGCTTTCCACCACCATCACAGCTGAAGAAATTACTCCGGGGTTCAAAACATCCCTAAGCTTTGTTGTTCCAGATCAGAAGTCTGGGAAGGTAAGGCTGTAATGCTTTTTGGTTCTACTCCAGAATTCATCATATATATATTTCCCCCTCTTTTTCCTTGTTTCTCTTTTCATTCTCCATGCATACATATGCAGTTGGAACTCCAATACCTGCATGATAATGCTGGGATCAATGCTGGCGTCGGTTTGACTGCAAGCCCTGTTGTGAATTTTTCTGGCGTATTTGGCAACAATGCTATATCTGTTGGTGCTGATGTTGGCTTTGACTCTGCATCTGGGAATTTCGTCAAGTACAATGGTGGGCTGTGCTACAAGTGTTCTGATTTCATTGCATCTTTGACTTTGTGAGTTTGCTTCTGACGTTTCTTCAAAATTTCCCAGTTGCTTTTGGAAAAGGTTTGTTGTATCATTCATGAACTCCCATGATATCCTGTTGCAGGAATAACAAAGGAGACTCCGTGAATGCTTCGTACTACCACCTCTTCCAGCGCAAAACAAACACAGCGGTTGGAGCCGAGTTTACGCATGCCATTTCCAGCAATGAAAACGTCCTCACCTTTGGCACCCAACACTCCCTCGACTCTCTCACCACCATCAAAGCTCGTGTCAACAACTTGGGAAAGGCCAGTGCGCTGGTCCAGCATGAATGGAGGCCCAAATCACTTGTCACCTTGTCAAGTGAGCTGGACACAAAAGCCGTTGAGAAAGGTACCAAGGTTGGTCTCTCTCTTGTCCTGAAGCCTTGAAGGACAATTAATTATAAAAAAAGGGCGATCCTTCAATTCTTCCCTATTCTGGGATCCCGTTTCGATCTTGATTGAGGTTTCTAAACAGTAATTCTGGACGAATTTATTTGAACCAGTGGTATTGCTCTTCTTTTTAGCATTTTCGACAACATTCTGGCCAAATTCGATGATACAGACTTTGAGGCTTGTGCCAATCAAATATTTTCTTTGTCGAATAAAAAGCTTACAACCACCCAACCGGCACGTGCAATTTTGTAGTGGTCTGTACACTCAAAATTAGATGAAAATAAAAATAACTTTTGTCTAATTTGAAGTCAGACGTTTGTACATCTTCTGTGAATATTTTTCGTTGGAAATTAAATTTTGTTTTTTAAGAATTTGATAGAAATAAAATATGAACCTAAATATTTATGTAAAGCATTTTCGTTGGAATCTTTATAACTCACGTTTGAGACGATTTTAAAGGTTTTTATTGGATTTAGTCTTTATAGTAGGTTTTTTCGTTAATTAGTCTAAAAATAGTATTATTTTTTGTTATGCATGTTATTATTGTTAGTGATGTACTTTATTATTAATATTTGTTACATGAGGTTATTGATAAATTATATATAAAGATCTAATTATATAACATGCTAATTGATTAATGTAAAAATATACATTTTTACTAACTACTTTAATTTATTAATTAAGTATTAAATAATAAATTAATTATAGATAATTATATTATATTATTATTATAAATAAATATAAATTTTAATTTTGTTATGTGCACAATATCTAAATTTTAATTTTTGTTAAATTCTTAAATATACATAAATATTTAAATTTTATTAAATTAAATTTTAAGTGTACAAACAAATCTTTAATATGAAAACAGAATTAAAAAAATACAATTTTTTGTAGAATTCGGTTCATTTTGAATATGTTTAGGGTAGCTTATCGCAAAGTACGGCTTGAACCAAATGGGATTGTAAACTGTTGTCGGATAACACAAATAAAATGCCAAGTGGAATATTGTACATGGATGATAAGTTACCCATTCTTTTCCACGTTTTCTCTCTCTAAGTTTCATTTTCTTTAGGTTTCGTCCCTCTCTGTGACCTCCTCGTCGACCTCCCTGCTCCGTCTCTTCAAATGTTGGGGCATTTGACGAGCAATTCTATATCACATGACGGTGATACGACCTGGGGAATATGGCAAGATAATAATTGATCAAAGTCTTCATTCATAACACCTGGAATCAAGATGTAAAGTAATTGATATTTGACTTATGATATACCGTTCATAATGCGACAAAAATTATTTAATTCAAATTGTGAGAAAGTAAACGTTTTACAGAATCCATTTTATAATCTTATAATCCACAAATTGTAAATTCTGAGATTCTAATAATTATAAATAATGTAATGAATGAATTATCATTAGGAATGCCAAAATTCTTTTGGCGAAACATAAAAGATTGAATCTCATTTTTTGATACAATAGATGAACAGAAGAATTCTTCTTTTTTTGACATCAACTTAAATCGCAAAATATATTTAAGCAAATTCGTAAACAAAAAGCTCAAAATTGATTGATATATGGAATAGACCTCGTTCATGCTGCCAACTCACATTTTAATTATCTATCTTTCAATACGACATAGCAAGCATTTCCGGTCTTCTGTATTTTGGATATTCTTTTCAGAATGTCCGCAAAAGCATCTTTGTCCTGCAACAACAAATCAATCATATATAACTAACTTGAATACCATCAATTTTAGTAATTGAACAAAATAGTTGCTAAATATACGTTTCTATAATGGCATGCATAACTAATATTCATTATCGATAACAAAAAGTATGAAGAGGTTTTCAATGTAGGCTTGGTAATCGACGTTCATCACGGTTGTATGAAAGGATAGGAGAATTCAGCTTGCAATATAAACCATAATTTTTTTTGAAAAGTAGCACTTCAAATACGCATCATCAAGAGAGCACAATACAAGAAAATATAAAAATGCAAAAAAAGGAATGAAATTAATCGACCCATCCTATGTTTGATACACGAATTCATTACAATTGGATAAACTCTAAATTTTGCTAATTGGACTAAACTATAGTTTTTGATTACTCATTTTAGAAAATAAATTTGCACATTTATGATTGATTTTCTTTGCCTATTTAGCCACATATAAACTTAGTAGATTTTTATTATATGTATCTTGTGTCACATACACAAATCAGTCATCAAATTGAGAAATACTTATCTTGCATCTTTATTCAAACATAATTAATTTATGCTTCACTTCTATGAGACATTTTTATGTTTCAGATTATCATTTGCATTAGGAACTATAATAATTATTAGTTTGTAGATAAATCAAAAATTTGTATATTTGCAATAATATTCACTTATATCCAGTTTTTTTCAAATTTTTTACCCAATTACTATCCAGAAAATATTCATATACAGACTCTCTTGTGGTTTTCCTTTTTATCCTTGTATCACTAGTTTACTATCTATATTTGAAATTTCAAAAGAATGGAAAAAAAATCTTTCTTTTCAAACCAATTGGAGTCTGGACTAGGATACGTCAATGGTCTACTAAACAGCTATCTGGATTATTCATTTGTTGTTGGTTTTTAAAGTAAAGTTTATGCACGAGCCTCAACAAGTACATTGGTAGGAAGCCCTTCATGTACTTACCTCAAGAGTACCCCAAGGAAAGGCTTGAATAACAATACCTAATCCTTAACAATCACATGACAACGATATTCATAACAATCACATTTTTCCAGGAGAGAACAAAGTATGTAGAGGTAGATTGATGTCAAGTTGTATCTCTGTACCCTATACCTAATCCTTGTAGCAGCTAGCTAACATCTAGACTAAAGGATTAAGTATTGGAGTGTTTGATTATTAGATGGATCTTTTAGATATGTTTGCTCCAACATGAGGGAAGTGCTGGCGTTATTAGTGAGTAGGGTTATACGAGTATATATGGATCCAATAATGGTACAAGGATCTTAGGTTTATGTACTCACTATATATTATTGTAACCCTCCTAATCTCATCTAATCCAATCACATATTTCTCCATAATTCACAAAACCTTTCAAAGGAAGGAAGACAATACATAGCTAACACTTCTGTTCAAAGAGTAACATAACAACCACAGTAAAAGAACTTGGGATTTCTGTCGAAATTAGCAGTTACAGAAAAAAAAAATGTTTAAAAATAATAAGAAACATGCAACTAACCTTTTTCTCTTGAAGTCTTGGCTTAAATTTAGAAACTAGATCTTGTGTTTTCATTGGACCCCTGGTCCTTAAAACATTTCGGATTTCTTCCTCAGCAACAGGACCAGCAGATGGGGATGGTGCAGCTCCGTGGTTTACTGGAACAGAGGATGAGACTTTGGGAGGTAGATTAGACTTTGAGGTGGATGCCTGCTCATTCTTGACAGATGGTTTAGTGTCCTGAATAAATGTGCAACAATCATGATTACAATCGGTAATATATCATATGTTCCAGGTCGACCATGTAAACTGATTTTAATGTCAGTAATATATAAACACACATGGTTTTTGTTCAAATACTTTCCTTTTCTGGGAATTTTCCGATTAATCTTTTAAATTTTTTTGAATGTATTATATTTTATGTGATTTTAGTGTGCAAAAAAATTAGTGTACCACATTTTTGGAAAATACACCCTTGCCACATTATAATTCGACCATGTGGGTGTATCAAAATGAATTTCTTGCATGAAAATTCTGGGAGATATTTAACAAGCATGATTTCAGAAGAATTATTTGCAATACATTGGGCTGATTTGTAACATGACTAACATTGGTATTAACAAAAAAACATAACAAACATTTTTTGTCGAGTAAACAAAGGAAGGTCACATATTCAAATTTTCATAAAGCATTGAAACTTTGGTCAACTATATGCATGTACAAAAAAGAAACTGAAACTGGTGTTTAGAATGTTGGAACAATTTCAAATTTCAATGCAAATGCATTTTTAGTCAAAGAAATATTGCAGAATCGTTTGTTCACTAATATAGCGTACTTCCAGACAAATATAAAGAACCGTATATAGAATAAAACAAAGGAGTATCGTGCTTCCACCATACAATGCTTACAATCTCTGCCTTGATTTTTTTGCTAGGTGCGCCATTCTTAGCATCTTCACAGCCTGATTTTCTTTTTGACTTTGCTGTTTTCGAAGTTGGTGTTACTTTAGCAGAAGGTGCAGGTGTTGCTTTTAAAGGACCATTGTCAGCGGATTCATCTTTTGGCACGTCCTTCTGTTTTGGAGAAAGTACAGGTGATAGGTCTGTCTCATCTTCCACCTTCACAAGTAAAAACAAAGAGCACGATGGATGTGATATTAGAAGTGTTGGTTTGTATTCTTCAGAATTAAGCTTTTCTAACAATAACTACATTCACAATATCTCTGTTAGTATGTCTGATTGTTTTTTTTTTTTTGATAATACAGGTATATCAATATAGAAAAGGCTCATGGTCATTTCACTATTCACAATATTCTATTCATTATCTGGACCTGGACTTACAAATTGACCAAATTAAAGCAGTAATTAATAGAATGTATGTATTTTAGCCTATGTTTCCATGTTGGAACAATTTTAAAACTCACATCCTCATCATCTTCGCCATCTTCAGCATCAGATTCATTCAACCCACCAGAACGTCCAAGAAGTTTCTGCAATTCTTTGCCAGACTTGCTCAGCCCTCCTTCCTCTTCACCATCATCATTTTCATCCTGAATGAGTAAAGCACAATTAGAACACAGCAATGGCTTCCAATGCAAACTTTGAAGAAAAATTTCAGTTATGCCTACAGTGAGGCTTTAATAAGACGATTGAAAAGTTAAAAACTATCTTCCCTCCAGGAAGGCAGTTAATTTGGAACAAAAGTCGTCTGGATCTGATATATCATCATTTTCCCTGATGAGCTGTCAGAAACCCAAGCCCCTTATGCAAAGGATGACGTTGGGTTCTCTAGTGTTGTAGATTCATAGAAGAAACTCTCCCAGGGCCTTATCAAATTTATTTAATATATGATATATCTTTCCCAAATAAGATTAATTGTGACCCACTTATCTTGCAATATCTCACTTGTATGTCAGAAGCATTATGTTTTTAATTAAATCAGTTACAATAACAACAATGATTTCAATGAAAAAATATTTAATTTTCCTGCAAATAATACTTTGTTTATTGGTTATGGAATAGAAAAAAAATAGTTTCACAAACAAGATGCCCAGAGATATATCACTCAAAACCTAAACACATAGAACATGTCCAATAAAAGCATAGATTGAACATATTTCAACATGAATCTCTCTCTTCATACTTGTTTAATTTCAGGTGGTGCGGGAATCTCAGGAGCCAAGTCCTGTCGCTCCTCTGGGTCATTACCCATAGTTTCATCATCATCAGTGAAAATTTCTTCATGCTCCCAATCATCACCTGTACAGAAAAGAGATGTATTTAAAATGTTCTTTTTTCTTTTCCTGTTTAATGACAATTTAGTTCAATAAAAATAAGAGGGCAACAAATATACCAGCGAGGAAAAACTACTTAAAAAGTTTACACGAAGTTAATATACTGCATGACAAACTCAAAAAGGATTACACAATAAAAAATTTGAGGATTTCTATCTGAAAGGTTCTTGAACAAATCTATCATTCCTTCCTCTAAGTTTTATAGTGATGTCTAGCATCATCATTATTATTATATCATCATCATAAGAGAAAATGGGTATGGGTTCAATAATGTTAAGGGTGATATCATACTTTCATAAGAAAAGTTTTTCTCGAAACTCTTATGAATCCAAACATGCTTATTGGCTTATTAGGTATGCTTTTAACGGTAAAGCTGGCTTTTTCATAAAAGCTGTAAGGCCAACCACAGAACTAAACACACCCCTAGGGGTTTACCAATTGCCATCATCATTCAATTGTCCTGTCTTAGTAAACTATCTTTTGAGGGAGCTTTCATTGACAAATGTACCTACATCTGAATAATACATGTTTGGGGTCTACCAACTTTTATACTATTTCATTCAGTTCCTAAAAATACAGATTGAATGCTTGGGAAGTCTGAAAAATACACATTGGAAGCCACTTATTGAACGACTTGAGAAGTGACTATTTGGTTGGGCTAGCTGAATTCTGTCATTTGGCAACAAATTGACAAGCATCTTCTCCACGTCCTGTGCTCTTTAACCTTCTAATTCACTACTTATCTATATTCCATATATCAACTGAAGTGGATAAGAGGTTGAATCAAATACAAAGTCAAAATCCATGGCATGGGATTCTTTATGATTACTTGGAATAAGATTTGTAGACCAAAATAGAAAGGCAATCTTGGTCTCAATGATTTACACTCTATGAACTTAGATTTGCTTTGGAAGTGGATTTGGAAATTAAGCAATGTTACAAATAACCCACCTTCACTTTGGCAAATGATTATCTTAAGGAAATGGTATCAAGGTCATTGGGTAGGCATAGTAGGAGCTCAAGTCGTTGGTGTATCTTGCATTTAGGGGGTATATAGAGGTAAAACGGGTGATGAAATGCAGCACTGATTTGGATGTAGAAAATGAGACTTGGGTTAGGTTTTTGCATGACCATTGAGTTAGTGATGCTGCTGAGTTGCCTTTTTCATTCTCTTTCCCTTGTGGAGGTTCCCCCATTTGCAAGTGTCTCAGTGCTTCTACACTTCTGTGGCAGAGTTTATGTGAGATGTGTGCTTTCAAAGGAATCTTGACAAAATCAAAACCAAAAATGTCATAAGTTGCTAACACATTTAGAGTTGTGATGCTTCTCCTTTAATTCATGAGGGGTTGGATTTATGCCATTGGCATCGGAGCAAGGATGTCCAGTTCCAACAGAGCAAGATCTTTAGATTTATGTTGTTGAAAATTGAGCAGGACGATCATTTCTTATGTGTCCCCTGTTATGTATGCTTACCTATGGTGGTGTGAAACTAAAATCTTGGAAATGGATTTGGAATAACCAAATACCTTCCAGAGTGAATTTCCTTGCATGAAAAATTCTTTTAGATTATATTAGGGATTATGGTAGAATGCTTAGGCTCTCCATGACCGATGAAACTCAAATAATCAAGGACTATCTCTTGCATTGGTAGGGGCCAACAGTTTGATCAAGCAGGAGCCAGAGTTTGGGGTCTATAATTTTCTCAAAACCTTTTTTGGCAGGTAAGCAAAGTAAGGGATAATGAAAAGAGGTTAGCAATCTGAACACTAACAATCCAGGGTTACCCTTAGGGGTTAATGCCCTTAAAGCTAGAGATTATAGCTTGGTGCTCATTAGGTTAGAGAAAAGGCCTTTTGGGGTGGACTACTAGTTTCCTATCAAGAATAGCAAACTCACTCTCCTCTATATAAGCCCTTTCAAATCTACAAATCTATGAATCTACTTTCCGCTGATCTTCAAAATTCCTATTAGAGTGCATCAAAGAGTAAAAAGCATTATAAGATAATTCTTATTAGATAGGTGGCAAACATTGAGAACGGAAAGGTTATGCTTTAGTGTCTTAGGAGAAGGTGAAGATGCCAAGGGAGGAGGGATTTGGGAGTCCTAGATCTATGCAAGTTTAACCTTTCTCTTTTGGGGGTGTGGTAAGGGTGGCTAGCAAAGGAGTAATACTTATGAAGTCCACATTGTAGAGGGAATGGCATTTGACGAGTTGTTGCAGTTTTCGTTGAAAGAAGGTGGAATCTCTTTGGTAGATATTCTGTACGTGCCTAGAGATGGGGAGGTGGTGGGACACTATGATGGGGGCAACTTGGAGCTTGATAGGAGGTTGATTCATTTTGAGAGCTGTGGCAAAGTGCACCCTAAGCTTCAATGGTGTAGGGCAAAGATTTTGGTTTGTTCCTCTAATGAGCTAGTGATTTAGACAGCTAAGTAAAACAAAAGAATCTTCAAAGGGGAAGACCACACTTCTATGGTATTTGTCATCAAGGTACTCATTTCATGGACAAATGGTTCAAGTGTTCAGACAATCAACAGAAGGTGATGATATTATGAAGACATGGTTGCATTTGACCTCGTGAGAATGGTTGCATCTTCTGACATCAAGGTTGTGCCCATTCTACCTTGCTTTGTTATTTGCTAGACAACTATGTTTTTGTTTCCTTTTATTTTATTTCGTTTCTCCTTTGTTTTTTCTTTGCTTACTATCTCATGCATAAGCTTCTATCCCATTTTTATTAATGAAATTTGTTTCCTTACTAAAAAAATTACAAATTCTTAGTTCCCAATAAATCATGAGTTGTCTAGTTATTCACCTTCAATAGATGGCCCTACAGGGTTAACCCTCACAGCTCTAAATCCTAAAAAATAGTACAATACCTCAATTCTCTAACTTATTATTGTGCGTGATCCAAATATTTAAGAACTAACACAACATTGACATAATGAAGACCATAGGTAGAAACATGGGAGAGAATACTTGACAATGAAAAATGGAAGCCATGTCATTTCCATTCATTATTAAAAAACTAAATAAGATGTCTTCACGTTTTATAAGAGAGCACCATATATGGAGTTGAAACAAAGAAAATTTTTGTAAAGCCTTTGCCATTGATTTTTATATACTGATGCATCAAATAAAAAATCATCATCAATAACAAAATAGTGTGAAATTTGTATTAAATTATATTAAAGAATAGGTGCCGCTCACCCTTTTCAATATCATCATCATCTAAATCTAAATCACGCTCCCTAGGCCCATCTTCTTCATCATCTCCACCCTTTTTACTGAGTGCTAGCCTACTTTTTCTTGCCTCCTCTGCTTCATCATCTTCCTTGACATGGTTAGAGAGATCATCATCTTCATCACTTCCTTTTCCTTTCTTGGGACGGGAAACATCAGCACTACTACCACTAGGGCCTTCATTTATCTTCATTTCACCAAAAGCAGCAGCACCATTAGTTGCTGCTTTCATCATCCATCTTTCATAACCTGTTGCACTACTTTTCCTCTTATTCATCTTCTCTTCAGCTTCTTCTAAAGTTAACTGCTTGTATTGCGCTATTTTGTTAAAGTTGTACCTAAAGAATGGAATAGAGATGAACAAGCCTCCTTCAAAAAAATATAAAATACATAATCTTAAGTTAGAAGACACTCAAGATCCTGATAATCCTAATCAATAAATTATTCTCATGGAGTAATTAATCCTAAATATTCAAAACATTGATAGTTTTGACATGACATTTCAATACAATTACAGAGGGTAAAACTCAACTATAGTAATATTGTTTTATTTTGTCTTTAAGGTCATAGATTTGAATTGTATGAGGTAATGCTATATAAAATTGGATCCTCCTTGAACCAACATTGGTTGGAGCCTCATGCATTGAGTGTGCCTTTTATTTCACTATAACTAGACTGAATGTATGTAATTGAAGTAACAGCCCTACATAATGAAGTAAATAATGGCTACAAATATAAGTGCATATACCAAGAACCAGCGGGAAAAGCAACAAACTCCTTCCCTTGCATCATTAGCAGATAATATGATGCTGATTGTGCACCCTCAAGTTGACCCTGATATTGATACTGACCAGTTTCATCCTCTAATATCCATGGCTTATTCTTATACTTCTCCTATACGATCCCACATAAATAGCACTGCGTAAATAAGATAAAACAAGAAGTATACACACAGAAAGAAACAATAACAATTAAAATGAACTGCACATGAATGAGGACAGCAAATCTGTACCAAATAAGTATATCAAATCATAACATGAGAAATTTCCAGTTTTGCTAGAAAGTAGAAATTGACAATTTTCAGATATGCACAAAAAAAATCAAGTAGACCTGGATGACAATTCATGAACCTGATCTAAATTTCCCTTTATGAAACTCCATAACTGATTAATCCTTACAATAACAATCGGTCCTCTAAAGTATTTTTCCTAGTCAACATGTTTATTCTACTGAATCTTACAACACGGACTCACATAGTGTGCAAATTTTTTAAAATAAATATTAGCAAGTTTGGTCTTGCAACTTTCACAACACATCAACCGGAAAGTTAACTTCTAATTATTTGCCAAACATGCATTGTTCTTCTACACCTGGTAACCACACCACTGAATATCTTACAGATGAATTGATGTTATATTAAACAATAACGGAAGTTACCCGTAATCCATCAGTTAACTGACGTCCCTGGAGGCCTTCCTTCTGAATTGTCCACTTGTTCTCTGCACTTTTCTTCTTTGAAAATGGAGGCAATCCCGTCATAAATCTACCGATGTAGAAAGTTTTGTCCGCACTAATGCTTGCACGGACATTGTACTCCTGTAAACACTTAAAGCATCATGAATAAAACAAACAAAATTGTGTTCACCCAGACAATTATACATCATATTAATTATGAGAGCTTATGTGGCCTCTACTTTTTTGATTCTCACTCATTGCAGGGTTTCCACAAGAACGCATGAATTAGAAAAGCTCCATTTCGCAACTGTGAAATTTATTTGATTTTCATATTCCCATATATGACAGAAAAGTTTCATTTCGCAAGGATATCGCCCATCTCCAACTCCTTAAAGTTTCAGTTCTAGGGTTTCTTTTCCAGAAAGATCCTCTTCACTGCGGTTCCGCATTCGAGTTTCGCTATGTGTTTCTTCTTTCCAGCTAATTCATCGCCGTCAATCTCATTCACCCCTCTCGACTTCAACCGCCTCCTCCTACTACAATTTGTCCCAGAGAAGAATCGCTACGAACAGCCGAAATCAAAAAAAAATGCAGGAATCCGAGGGTGTCTAACCCGGATCAACTTAGTGATGGTGACTCCGCATTCGTAGCACTTGGAGCGGTTCTCCACCATTGTCTTCCCGCAGGAGCGGCAGAGGGTGAGGTGCTTGCAGTTGCTCCCGTAGAGATCCGAGGTGGTCGAACAACCGCCACATGACGGCTTCAGAGTTAGATCGAACGACATGGCTAGGTCCCCGAAAAGAACAAGGGGGAAAGGGGTTTGTCGGCGACGTGGCACAGCGACGAGAGCGATCACGCGAACGGGCGAAGCACCGAGACAGGAGCGGAGAATCGAGAACCTTGTGTGCCTTTTTATAGACGCCGAATGTCGAGTCCGGGCCTCGAAAAAATTTGAGCACGTGTCGTTACGAAATCGGGTCAGATCCGGGTTCACCCGCAGATGGTTAAGACGGATTAATGACCCGGTCAGGCATGATATCTGAGAGGGCTACAAGAATAATTTTTTTTATATATAGTAGAAAAAGTACGCTTGCAATATTATACATGATTTTAAAAGTATTAAAAGTAATCTTGAGCAAAAGAACACTAAAGTACGTGGATTAATAGAATTGGGTTCCTTAATTTGAATTGGAGAAAAACCAACGCGGTGGATTGTGCTGGCAGGTTAAGTTTCTTTTTCTGAAAAATAACGAGTTTTCATGGATTATTAACGTTCACTCGACTAACAATATAGGTGAATATAAAATGGAAAACACCAATTAATCGTTAAGAAAAAAAGAGCAGAGCCCCTAGTAAAATAAACTACTCGAGAACTACAGAAGACGTGGATGCGATGGTATATTTGGCTTCCTTGACAATGACCAAATAATGATTTGCAAAAAAAAGAGAGACCAAATAAAAACCCAGAAAAAATGAAAAATGAACCCGAATTTTGATCGTCGATCATGTCCACACATCATCAGTCGCACATATGCAAATCTGGGTCCTACAAATCAGCAAGGCTTGCCCTTCCTGCACTCGAGCGTCCCAGAATAGCGAGTCAGCCTCGTCACGTACTCCCCGGGCTTCGACGAGATCATCTCCTTGCGGGAGAACGGCAGGAGCGTTTCCTTCGGCCCGGACTCTATGAAGAACGCACCGTTCTGCAGAAGATCCCCCTCCGACCTCCAGATCCAGTTCTTCCACACCCCCTTCGGCGTGAACTCCCTCTTAGTCACCTGCATGCATGCATGCCCATTAATATTCAAGGGGATGCCAAATCCTCTCGCACATGTTTTAATTTAAGATAAACAAACATTGTGATTAGCTCTGCAGGGTGTCTGATGCATGTACCTCGGTGGCGTTGTGCTCTGGGTTGGTGACCGTAGGTGCGATGTACCGGTTGCCCTGGCTGATGATGGTAGGGTTCTGGTTGCCACCAATGGCGTACATCAGCCAGTGGGTGTAGTCGTTGTTAACCACATGAAAGAACCCAAACCGTCCCCTTCACGACATGGCATGGAGAGAACAACAACGTCAGACCTCTTCTGTATGAATCATTTGTATGTTCATATTTAAGATCATTTCGATATTTTAGTAGTACGTTGATTATTATTGTTATTATTATTACATGTCTAAGTCAGTCACCTTGGCATTCTCTGCTTCAGTCCCCTCCCGAAGTGGTTGAATGCCAACGTGATCTGCATGACCTTGTCGTCTACGCTGTCGTCGGATGCTCCGAACAACATCACCTGAACGACAAACGCAAGGCATATGGGCATATGTATTAAGGTAGTATGATCAATGTTATATATATATATATATAGAGAGAGAGAGAGAGAGAGTGAGAGAGAGAGAGACCTCGTTGTGATTGGTGAAGTGGGAGTTGGATATGGTGATGGCGGTGGAGGTAGCGATGGCGTCGATGAGCCCGTCGGCGCAGTTGGACATGGAGACGTGGTCGATCCAGACGTGGGAGGAGCCGAAGATGGAGATACCGTCGCCGTCACTGCCCAACCTCAGGCCGTAGTGGCCGACGGAGTCCCTGATCATGCCACCACTCCCCCTGTACATGTCGTGGATGTGGAGTGAATGGATGATGACATGCTTCACGAACTGGATTGTGATCTGTCCACCGTAAGCGATGTGGACCTGATGGCCTCGGCCATCGATGGTCTTGTAGCTTGCGACAATGAGCTCCTCCGACAGCTTGATGATCATGTCGCGGGCGAATATGATCCACAGAGGCTCCTTTCGGGTGACGGCATGACGGAGAGTGCCGGGCTTGGGGTTGATGAGGTCGTCGTCCGAGGCGTCGTGCACGACGTAGTACTTTCCCCTCTTTCCACCCTTGGTCTTGCGCCCGAAGCCAAGGACGCAGTTGGCGAGCCTCTTCCGATGTAGATGCCATTGCGGGTCGCACCGCCAGCAACGATCGATGGGGTTCGTAGCCTTGCATGGTCCGGCGAACTTATTTTTGTGGCGGAGTTGGCGACGGGTGCTGTTGCCATCCATCTCTAGAATCGCCCTGCATGTGAAAATCCAACACTTGATTAATTAATTACGAGAAAAAAGAAGTCGCATGCACTTGATCATGCATGCACATCTATTTAACAATTTGATAATTCCACCTCTAGCTAATTAGAAAATTAACTTGCATAATTAAGTAGTGTACTATTTTTTGTTACAGGTACGTACGTACGCACCTATGGACATGATGATTAACATGATTGACGACCAGATGTGGCTCGGGCGTGTAAGCGGCGAAGGCCGCATCTCGGGCCTCCTCGTATCGTCTTTGCCACAACTCGTCGAACTCGGCGATGTGGGCGGCGGAATTTGCGGTGTAGGCTAACAAGACCAACAGAGAAACCAAGAAGGCCATGGTTTCTCTTCTCTCCTCCCTCTAATTCTCCAGCTAGCTAGCCAGCTAATCCCCCTCCGTCCTTGAGGTCGTCCCGTCTTCTTCACCTAGACAAGACCAGGACCCTGACCCTGCCCGCAGCCAGAAATCCGGAAAATGGCATTAATTCACGACAAGCAGCCGTAAAGCTAGCCGTGTCGTGGCCGATCTGCCAGCGCAGGGCAGGGGGGTAGGAGACGAGAAGGAGGTGGTGGCTGCATGAGTACTGCATGCATAGGAGGAGGTAGATATAGAGGCCAGGACGAGGAGAGAATGGGGAGGGGGGTGGCCATGGGTTGTCGTCTTCTTATCCTTTTTTGGGTTTCCTTTGATGGGCACTGTCCAAATTAAACCATGGAAACGTAGGGAAGCTGAGCAATGCTTGATATCAGCTGTTATATATATTACATGGATGACTGCATCTATAACGATCGGTTCGTGGTTGTACCCCCGCGCTCGATCATCGACTTTAAATAATTTTCTATTTATACAGCCATGCACAAAAGTGAAGTTGATATATCAAGGAAAATATTTGATATCGCATATTTTTTGAGATGGAAAATATTTACTCAATACAGTACGATAGCTGAATTTATTGATATAACAAGCAAAGGTTTATGATATCTATCTTACCCTGCTAATTAGAAAGAACTGATGTCCTCTCAAATTCATTAAAACTGGAGAACGCCCAATTCATTCAATATTCTAAATTATTGATGATAAAATACATGCATGGGTAGATATATATTATCCCATTAACTTTTTGATAATTTAAAGAAAAAAATAGCAACTTACCCTCTGATCTGTGTTTAAAGCTGATGACTTGAAATTGGATCTCTAATTGTGGTGAATTGGAAAGGTAAAGTCATGACGTCGGACAATAGAGGAACGATACTCGAACTTCATGCATGAATAGTGACGATTTTTAGCATGCATGTATTAGTTGTTCTTTACTTCTTGACATTAACTAATATAGGTAGTGAATATAAATGTAGAAGTTTTGTCGAACTTCATGTGATGAATAGTGAATATACGTTATTATGTCTTTAAGTATCATGTAATGAAAAGCTAAGAAGGCAGTTCCCATGAAAGGAAAACCAACTCAATATGTGTAGCGTCGAAATAGTTTGTGCTTGAAGACTCTTTTTTGTTTTTCTTTAACTTACCGGGTGGATTTCGAGTCTTACGCATTGTTTTGCTTCATGAAAACAAAGGTTGTTTATTTTACTTTTGCAAAATGACAGATGATTTGAACTCCAACAAAGTAATATTATGCCCTTAAAAACCTACCCTTCAAGGAAAGTAACAATCAAATCCAACAAGTTAGAAAGACTTAAACTTGGATAGGAAAACTTGTATCATTCCTTACCTTCTTCTGTAGAACAGACAGGAGAAAGGAAGAAAACCACAACAGCTGCCTTGGCCTGGCGTATCCCCGTAGTTATAAATTACCTCCTACTATATCCTTAATTCTCTGCTACCATCCATCCTTCCATCACCACCACATCTTTTGCTTGCTTCTCGTAGAAATAAAACCAGTCCAGCAGATCAGCACATCCGTCTTTCTGCCATAGTCGTCATCTCCATGGAGCACCTGAGAAGAAGAAAGGAGAATCCTAAAAGGCCACAAGAAAGCTCCAGGCATGGTCAAGCCCTTGAGGATTTCCGTCCAACTGTAGAATGGCATCAGAACCCAAGTACCCACATCCTCATTGTAGACCTTCCAGGTATCTGTTTATTAATTATAATCTTTTCGTCACATTTTGGTGTAATTTTATATTTTTTAATCACAATTTAAATCTTAAAGAAAAGATGGCATTTATATTTCAAAAAATTATTCCTAAATCTAACACTACTAGAACTGTTTCTAGAGATATATTTTATCTCTTAAATCATTTTTTAACAATTAAAATCTAATTATATAATTGGTTGTTTTAGAGTATAGTATGTTATAGATTTAAAATTTTAACTTGATCTAAGTTATATTTATTAAAAAAATGTATTTAAAAATCAATGGCTGGAATTTAAGAAAAATCTATCGATTTCAAGACATTTAAATTAAAAATAGATATTTATTTAATTGAAGAAAAATTTTCGTCCATCTGGTTTTAATTTCGTGTATTGATTGAAAGGATACAAAGACGGTACTACTGTAATGATACCGCAGATGTTTAAACGCTGTGCTCATCATGATAAATTCAGGGTTCAGGAAGGATGATCTGAGGGTACAAGTTGACGGCTCGGGGAGGATCACGATCAAGGGGACGAGGCAGGTGACGGTGAGCAAGGGCCACCGTGTCGACGAGACGTTTCAAGCTCCAGAGGACGCGAACATCGAGCAGATCAGCGGGAAGCTCGACGAAGGGCGTATGACGTTGACCATACCAAGGAGAGTTAGAACAACAACGTCGACGGAGCCGTCGTCGAGCACGGAAGGCGCCGGTGTCGCGGAGACGGCGGGCGGGGAGGAGAACGGTGGTGCGAGAATGGAGAGTGGGTATGGTAGGGAGCAGGAGGAGAAGGGGCAGTCCTGGCTGGGGGAGGAAGACGTCGCGGCGTGTGAGCTGGTCGCGAGATTGCTGGAGAAGGTGAACGACAACCGGAAGGTCATCTCCGCCGCCGTCGTGGCTTTTGCCGTTGGGTTCTACGTGTCCAGGATAATGAGCTCAAGATGATTTATGTATTGATGAAATGTAATATACGTTAGGATTAATTCCCACGAATACACATATTAATTAATACTAATATTAATATTCATCATTTAAATCCTCCGAAAGCAATTTTTCATCGAGCTGGAAAACGGTTTTGATCTCGATCACCCTTAGATCTATGGTTGGCTTATGCTTTACTTCAAAGTTTTAAATCACATATCACGAAATTTTCATGGACATTAATTATACTAACACAAGAGCTAAGAGCATATAACGATATATGAATCAAAGTATATATATTTATATTCTATGTTTGAAATATATGTATACTCTATCTTTTATCTAGATATTTATAATTTTATCACAGGTTAAGATATTATTTTCATTGGATATTAATTCTTTTTGTATAAATTTCATTATATTGAATCTTAACTAGAGCAATAGCTTGAATGACTGATAAATAAAGTAAGTTGCCTATCGAGCGTGGAATTTTTTAAGTGGCTTTGTTAAATTTCAAATACACAAATACTCATTAATTTATTCTGATTTTTGGATCAAAGATGTCATATATAAGTCTACATGTAATGGTAGCAACTGGTTTAAAGTTTATTTATCAAAGTCTTTAACTCTCTAATACTATAAATAACCTTGTATATTTGAATAATAAGTGATTTTTTCACTACTTACGTAATTACAGGTTTAAACATCATACTACTCTTGTAGAAAATAAATTATTTGATACCATAATCTACTTGGATTTGATATATGACGGGAGAGTTAGCTAACTCTTAGTGTGTGTTTGGTTTTGCTTACTTTAGTTTATGTTTGTGCACTTAAAAAGTGATGGAAAAAAAAATTATAGAAATTTACTAGAAAATATGATATTTGTGCATTGAAAATAAAGTAATAGAAATATTGAGAAAGTAATAGTAAGTGAAAAAATAATAAAATATAAATAAATAATATTAAAATATTTTTAAACATCTCAAATTTATGGAAAAATTAAAACTATATTCATTATTCGTAAGAATATATTATATATTATGAGGTTAATATAAATTTAATATATTATAATAATTTTTATTACTATAATTATTTTATTTTTTTAATATAAGAATTTAACAAATTATATTATATTTTATTTTTTTCTTTTTCTCCCTTACTTCCTATCATTTTTAGAATTTCTAACTTAAGAAAGAAAATAACTCTATTTTTTTTATATATTTTTTTCTATAAAAAATAACAAAAAGTGTCACTTTCGATCGCTTTTAACTAGGTAAAAATATATTATATTTTCTCATTAATTTTTTTTCCGCCACTTTCACCTACTTCAAACCCTCACCTTTGGCTTCGTCTAGTGTGATATTAGAGCTGGTGTATGCACAACCAAACGCTATCGCATGACACACCATTAGACATGCAGCGAAGCTCTCATGTTGTAAACAGAAGGCTTTCTTGTAGAGCTAAAGCGACGCTACCAGTCGTTGGCTCTGCACAAGAGCTCGTGGCGTTTGCCCGGTCTACTACCTCGCATTCCTCGTCTGCCTTTGCCATTACCATATACGTCGCAATTGTCCTACAGCTCTATCGAACCTTCCCAACGATTGCCGTCTACCTCTTACCAAGCCTTTAGAGCGATCGTCCTTTGCCACAGCGTCAATGCATTTTCAAGTGTGGTATTGTTTAGATCATCCTCTACCTGTTTCAGATTCATTGCATTGATCTCCCACTTCTGCCATTTGTGCCTCTATCATGACAAGTAATCCTCTTTTGCCTCTATTAATCTACCACCTTCACCTATTTAGACTATTCGATAATTACTTACGTCATATTACTCTTAGGGAGGTGCATTTCCAAACACAACTCTGAAAACGAGACTCTTCCCCATGATGGAACAGCTGTCGTTCCAACTATGTATATAAATTGCGTTTGGATATCTGCAGATTCAATGCAAATCACTGTACTGCATTGAAGTTACAGATTTCAAATCCAAACGACCTAATATTTTTGATAATTTTCATTCCGTATCTGAGATTTTACCGTAGATCCAGGTTTAATAAGTTCTGTCTCTTGATCTTTAAGACTTGCTTCTATTTTATTTCTCAGACTCTGTGACTTTATATCTTTTGGGCCTTCACTTAATTGGAGCATGACTTTACATCTATGGGTTTCTCTAATTAACCATCTTATTACCAAAAAAAATTCCTCTAAAGTTACGTCATTTTTTCTACTTCTAGATCTCAATACTAGAGCATTTTCTACACACAGCCATTGAAGCTTCGAAAGTGTACTCCACAGTCAACCTTACTTGCTAACCAAGAATCAGGCTTTCATCGACGCTACCGGAGCAGGTGACAACCCATCCATCTCTCTCCAGCCTCCTTTGCCACTGGTTTCTGACTCTCGTACCTGGTCTAGCCACTTGTTTGAGTTATCGACACCATCTACGCTGGAGCCATTTCTTTTTTATTTCTCTTTAATGATGTGATATTTATCGTGTACGTAGAGGTGTGACCAAACCAAGGTTCCGCTGGATGGGCACCGCCATTTATGATGATCAAATGTTCGTCAGCAGCTGTCTGTGAAGAAAAAGGAAAAGGCATCGAGATAGAAGAAGACTCCTGCCATGGAATTTGAAAGGAATCTTAATTTAATCGTTGCATGATCTTGCAGTGTCCTCTTCAAGGGTACAAGTAAAACCACCTTCAGATGATCCAATACACGTAAATGAGTTTATAATAATATATCATGACTCCTCTAAATTAAACTTACACAGACCTACAGACCTTTGATGGTAGAGTTGAGCGTCACATGGTACGTATATATACCAAACCATGCATGCACCCACAGTTTCCGCCTACCCATAGTTTTGAGTCCTTCAGATATCTTGAGTGCTCAAAGAAGAAGAGATGCAGCGAACACTACCACAAGACTATTTTAAAAAGTTTCTTCCGTGCTCGTCATGCCAAATATTCACATGACGAAACAATTAATTAAAACCCCGAAGAAAATTAATATATCTTCTACAGTATAGATCGAGGAAAAACAAATCCGAATTGGTCTGATGCGTGTGAAACCCATGTAATATGATGGATACTACTGAACCAAGGCGACGGGATGAGGACGAATCCAATCTTGGTTACTTATATTTTCATGTGGTTGAGCCAGAAAATTAAATTTGGGAAGGCACTGACAAATAAGGTCCCATGTACATCCACAGTACTGGCTAATCGATAAACTTACAACTTACAAGTTGGGTCCATCCACTTCACCATTGGTGGATAGATGAGAGCGTGAAGAACCAGTTACCTGTTCCAATTCATTATGCTTGATATCTTTACGGATCTGAGGGATTTGCATTTTATCACTTGTTTATTCACGATCGAGTTAACTTATTGACCTATTGATCAAACTATTTGATTGGAATAGATCATAGATCGTGAGATGTAATAGGCGTAAGGTTCTTCCGAGGATAGAATCTAGATTAATATATGATGAATGCTTTATGTATTATTAATTGATCTTAGGATAAAATATTTTAGATGAAATTTAGATATAATTATCTAAAATAAAAACTGTAAAATATGTAGTAATATATCAAAATCATCAAAACCATGGTTACATTGTAAAATACACTGGGAAGTGCGATGAAAATTAAAATATTGAAATATGGCGATGTCCTCCTGGGACCGACGAATATATATATATATATGTTTGTATCTTCTCTAAAGACGTAACATCAATCAACTTATATGTTATATAAACTGCGAATTTCTTCAGATCGAAGAATGAATTCCATGTACGATGGAATCATAAGCATTCATGCAACAACCTAAACTAACATCTGTAGTTAGTTGTAATTCTTAAATTTATACTTAAAGTTCCATTTGAGATCAATTTTCAGCCCATGCGGCAACAATTTTAAGAAGATTCAAATGCCTTAAACACAACAAATTTTATAAATATCGATTAATAGTCATTAATTAATTTATTTTTAAAATTAAAGCGTCGAGAAAAATTCAAGCTCGATTTAGAACGATTTTGTTGATTTTACGTGATTTCTAGAGGCAAAATCCAGAATGAAAAAAATTTTAACGATTTTTGTAGTGTAACTTCGAGTATCATGATTTTTATTATCTTGTAATCGATATAAGATGACGGTTTTTTAAAATATATCACTTTCAGAAAAATACAAACTGCACTTAATTAAAAATACTACTCCTATCACAGAAAAAAATACCATCAAGCATAAAATACATGACATTAAAAGGTACGATGAATTGCACCATCTCCTGTTGATTATTGGTTGAGGTTAATTATTAAAAGATAAAAATAATGTCTATTTCAAAAAAAAAAAAGACACGTAGAGTAACAAAATATAACTGTTTTTCGACAACTCTGAACATTCTTCTCGGAAAAATAATGTGACAGAAGGATGGATGTCTTTGGATCATAAACCGAAGGTGTTAGACAAACCAAAATATATTATCTTGGTGTTATTATTTAATATTTCACGTTAAGTTCGTTATTAAGAATAATCGGTTTAAATTTTAAGCTACGAAACAGAAAATAAAAAATCTGGGTCGGTCCATTAATAATAATTTCTCTCACTCCCACATTAATCACGTGTAGTCATCAGAATGGATCCAGCCCAACTTTAATTCTTTTATAGTGACATGTTTTTTTATTATAATGGTTGTGATTTACATTGATTAAAATTTAAACTACCGTGAAAATTATAAATATTATTATTTTCAGTTAATTAAACTATTATATTTAAGTTTGACACAATCTCTTTACGAAAAAAATTTATTTTCCGCGTGAGACGTACGCCCTTAATCATCGGTGGTAGCTTTCGGCTCGTTTACGGAATGGCCGCCTAGGATATGGAACGCAAAGGTGACCACGTAATATTTAAGTGTTTAATATGTTTAATTAATTTCTGAAAATAGATATTATGATATACCATATTAAGAATTATGAATTAATATTTTAGCTTTATTTATTATGATATTTATTTAAAAATTAACGAATTTAATATCTTTAAATTAAAGAGCAAAATATTATTTGCTTTAAATAAAATTGTATCATATATTTATAATTTTGAATATAAAATATATGCAAACACTTTATTTCATGTATTTGTAATTTTTTACAAATGCCAAAAAATGCAGACTAGAAATCAGCTGTAAAAACTTAAATAATCAAAATCGATGATGGTTGAAAGATAGAAATTACTAACGAACGAAAGGAGAGCGAGCAAAGATGTAATTTTTTGAAGGTTGGAAAGAGTTTTGAAATTAATTTTAGAAGTTTTAAATTTCGTAAAGTGGTGATTTTTAGAAAATAATTAGAGAAAAATCTAAAAGATTTGAAATAATAACCTGTAGTTTATTTTTCTAAAATCGAAGGAAATTTTGATTACGGTCCCTACTTTTAAGATTTTGCATGGTTCATTCTTACAGCAAAAAGTCTAATTTTAAAAAGAAAAAACTTTAAACAAATTTTATATAATAACTTAAAATTATATGATTTTTATTATCTTAAAATAAAAAAACAACATTTTTACACTTGTGAGGAGATATCTCAAACGTTACGGAGGAAAAAAAAAAAAAAAACAGACAAAAGAGAAGCCCACAGGAAAAGGATAACAGAAGAGAAACCATTGATTCCCTGCTTCTTGCAGCCCCTGGTTTTCACTCCCACGAGAAAGAGAAACGGGCTGTTTTCTCGTCTCTCAGGGAAATCTACCATGCAAGGGGGAGCAGTCAGAGAACTGTGAACTCCTCTCCTCCCGGAGACGTGTTATCATCATCTATGGGTGTTTCTTCTATATAGACGAGGCAGCAGCAACAACTATCATCGCCTTGTTTAGAGTCCGTTCCACCTATTCTCTGTGTCCGAGGGAAGAGACAGGGGTGGGGTTGTACGAGTGGAGTAGCAAGCAATACTCGTCATTCTATCGTAGGTATTCACTTTGGGTTGTTCACGGGGTCTGGGATTGGTCTCGGTTCTCGTCCGGGTGGGTGGGGGTGACGGCTTCATGAAGGTGAAGAGGAAACGTGGGCAATTTGTTGGCGAAGAAGTGCAGAAGACGGGAGGATAAGCCGGGGGCCATGCCTACAGCGATCATGAGGCTGGTCAGGGCATGTAGGGATGTTTTCTCCGATTGCGGAGCTGGGATTGTGCCGAAGCCGGAGGAGGTGGACAGGATCCAGTCGTTGGTTGGTAAGTTTTTGTTTTTCTGCTGTTGTTGTTGTTTTTTTTTCACTCCTGTGTACTTGCTTGCTCTGTGTGCTGTGAGTTTCTTTTGTTGACGCTTCTGTTTTCAGATACTGCAATGTGAGTCCGGAAGAAATATTTGTCATTTGCTTTCTCTGTGTTGTGTTGACTACTGTGCTGCATTTTATGTTTTCTTGTGTGTGGAAGAGCTTGTTTCTGGTGTGTTAGTCTCAGAAATACATTGCGTGTGTTATGTGATCATGAAGAAAGATAATCTTTCTGTCAGTAAGTAATGGTAATGTTTTTGTCTAAGGCCTTCTTTCCTCAAGGCTTGCAGCTGCTGTGGGTGTGGTATGGTAGATTAGTAACTATCAAAGACAACATCTGTATTATGATACAGTTATGTCAAAAGGGCGTGTTTATAATTGCTTTTTGCAGCGGATCCTATAGTGATGGGTGTGTTTATCGAGTTGGAAATGACGTAGAGAACCCAGTTACTAACCGCTGTTGGGGGGATAGAGAGTAATTACTCATCTGGAGTTGTCTTATTTGAGTTTTTTGATAAATGGTTGAATAGCGTTGTTATTAGGTGCCTTTGAATCGGGTTTCTTCCTTCAAGTACATATGGATCAAGGAAATACCACCCACCCAACCGCCGGTGGTTTGCATTGTTTGAGTTTTGGATATTGTGTGCGTCAATTGTCTGTTTGCAGCTATTGATCTTCTAGAATCTTTGTTATTGTGACTTCTTAATTCCGTATCGTGGTGGTTCTTTCATAGTTGGTTTATCTTTTTAATAATAAGCATCATTTTCTAAAAATCGTAACGCATTTATGTATACTGTCTAAGTAAATAATACTTTTTGTAATATGGTTGATTGGATAATTGTGGGTTTATATGTAATCTTTTCACATATTCATTTAAGGAAGAAAATGAAGATCTCTTCAACAGTTCAACGTTTGAACCTGATGGGGAGGAGATCTTGCTCTGCAGATTGATGTGTGAAATCATATTTCAAGGTCTTCCAGACATCTTTCGCAGACCTCACAAAAACACAGAGCATCTTCAGATAGCCCCAATCTTCCAGCTTTTAGTCAAACAATGAGATTGCTTCCCGAGCAAGAACACTGGATTTTCAATTTTCACTTGATTGCCATCTTTGCCTTCCTCATAGATCCACTCCTCTGGTTCTTTTTTCTTTCTCATCAATCAGATGTGCCATCCCATGAGATTCCATCATCCCTTACATATTTGTGTTTCCCAAACAAGATAGTTGGAAGCGTTAAGTTTCATTGAGATAAAGTTACTTACATTCACTGTCATTGGGAATGGAAACTTCTCTACAAGAAAAAAATGTATGGTCTGCCTGACAACTCAATACTGCAGTTTTCCATCTACTTGGCAAGAAAAAATTATCCTTTCCCATATTTGCATGGCATTGTCGAGAATTAATTCCATGAAGAAGCTGTTTTATGTTCTCATTTCGTAGCAATTCAGGCTAAAAATTATTCCAATAAATCTGGAGTCTGGTATCGTTCTGGATTACAGCCTTACATATTTTTTCTCTTTTCTGGATGAGGTTTGTAGTTGATTTAGTTTTCATTGAATTCATATATACCTGTGATTTATGCACTTTTATTAATATGTGATTTGGCAATGATAATAAACACGCCATTATTAGGCTGTATTTAATTTTTGATGCATTGCAATATATTATGCAATTATGTAGGGATGAAGTTTACATCTATAAATTCAAAAGTATCAATTGAATTTGTTCTTACCTTATTCCTACCGGGCGTGGGGGGAAGGAATGCATTACACTAGAAACTAGAAGAGGGACTTCTTCTCATTCCTGACCATAGTTTGGAGATGTGTGGATTATTATGATGGTACATAATGTCAATATGTTAATTTGGTACTTACGCTTTTCCTTTTCGTAGCATGATATTTTTGGATAATTGTTATTTTTGGTTTTGTGGTTGAAACTATCGGTTTTTTATCATTAAAGATTCTTTTATAAGAAGACTATGTTTCTTAAGCTGCAGGTTTGCTTAAGAGTTTATTTCAAGATATACTCGATCTAGCAAAATGGAAAATAAAATCTCGTTTCTTCTTGCATTTGATGCATGGTTGAAGTCACATGATGTTTATGTATGATTTTTTTTGTGCGTGCAGACAAGATAAAGCCCACAGATGTTAATGTTACTCCAAACATGTTCAGGAATATTAAACCAATCAATGGAAGGATGCCATTAACATACTTGCATCTTTATGAATGTGACAAATTCTCCGTAACCACCTTCATACCCTTTTTCTTTATCCAATTGGCATGATAATTTTTTGTAACAAAGCTCACTAATTGCTTCATTTAATTTATACAGATTTGTGTTTTTTGCCTGCCTCCAGCAGCTGTTATTCCACTTCATAACCATCCTGAAATGACAGTTTTCAGTAAGATTCTTTTTGGCACCATGCACATTAAGTCCTACGATTGGGTGGATGCTCTTAAGGAATCGAATGATAATATTGATTCCAATCAATGTAAGATTCGTTTCTTATCTATACATGAAGATAAGTTTCTTGATTTTATACTCGTTCTAAACTTTCAGTAACAGCATGGGTCCTTGGCTGATGTTTCTCAAATTTATTTCTTTCTTATGTTTTGTTTCCATTTTTATGTTATTGTGATAGCTGAACCTCCCGGAATGCGGTTGGCAAAGGTCAATACTGATGCTATTTTCAAAGCACCATGTCCTCCATCCATACTCTATCCAACGTCCGGTGGCAACATGCACTGTTTTACTGCAGTGACATCTTGTGCCGTGCTAGATGTGCTTTGCCCACCTTATTCTGATTCGACAGGCAGGCACTGTACATATTACAATGCCTTTCCATATGAGAGCTCTTCGGGTACGTTAAGTTTCAGTTGGAACTTTGATGACGTTATCCTGAATTTCCAGTCTTTCACATTTCTCTTCCCATCTGAGAACTGTTTATACTTTTTTTTTAAAATAACAATTGCTTTTACTTTGGTGTCAATATTTTCAACCCACTCAAAGAGACAGTTAATCAAAAAGGAAGTTGAAAAATTACCATATATGGATAAAGCTAGTGAAAAATATTTAAGATTGCATAATTGAATGGATATTCTACTGATTGATGAAAATGAATAGAGGATTCATCTTGCCAATACCATATGCATTTGGAACTGTGTTTTGAAAGAAGGTACCTTTTCAAAAATACTTGGTTGGGGTGAGAAGGGTGGAAATATAATAATTAACACTTAAAAAGTCAACACTTATACTGAAATTTTGGTTAATTTTAATTACAAAATCAATCAGTGTCCTATGCGCTTTTGAAAATTTGAATGGTAACTTCGCAGTATTTGCTTTTTTTGATGGTATCTGTATCTTTGTTTCCAGCTGATACTAATGATTTGCCTCCGGAAGGTGAGAAGTATGCATGGTTAGAGGCAAGGGAAAAGCCTGAAGACTTATATATAGTTCGTGGAGAATATACGGGTCCAAAGATTGTGGATCGCTGATTGCTTGGTGTAAATATTACAGGAGCAGAAGAAATATTTAGAAAGGGTACTTTTACAGTTTTTTTTGCTTGAACATTCAAGTGTAGTCCTTCATTGGACCTAGAAACATGACATGCTGCAAAGGATTAGTTGGGTGTTTTTTTAACCTTTTTGTGTTGCGATTATGAACCGTAGTTTGTCAAAGCAGCATTGCCAAAACCAGTTGCCATTGGTTTTTTGGTGATATTTGATAACATAAGATTTAAGCTGTGCTTTTTTTATCCAGTGATTCTTCACTTTGAGCCACCTAAAATTGGTTCTAGATGATGGAATAATTGTGCCACATTGTCGAAACCCAAAACGTGACATAGATTATGGTATGGAAGGATTTTGTATGCTCTGCTTCCAATCATCTATTTTCTTTCTTCCATAAATTATTGTCTTATATCTAAAATGATTTTTAGCTTATTCATGCATCATCCGTCATGGGAGTCTTGTTTGGAAATTTATGCGGTGTTTTCTTGGGTTCTCTGTTTCTGTATATAACGTAAATTGCTACTTTTAAAAAAAATGCTGGATTTTTTTTATGTTTAATTGGAAAATTTTGATCAAGTTTTTAATATTATTTTACTCTAACCCTTCATTTTCTCCCTCACCATCACATCTTCTTCCCTCCCGAACTTACACATCGCGTGGTGCATTTGATGGGAACTACTTCACTGTAGGTATACCATATTTTATTGTATAAACAAATATTTATATTTAGTATCAATTATAAATGAAAACTATTTATATTTATAAAGTTTATTTTAGTATTTGACATAGAGTTAAGTGTTTGCATTTGCAATTATAAAGTTTTTACAACATTTTTCGTATAAAATGTTATATATATATATATATATATATATATCAGTCATTTTATAAAAACCCTGTTAAAAATATTGCCTCGATCCAACACTGTCATCGTAATTATTCAGAAACGTTCAATATTTTATGTTTTAAATGATTAGACAAGTTTTTAACCGTCTGTTTTTAAGTTTTTACCGTGAAGGAAGAGAAACCTTAATGGATAAGAACGAATTTATTGAAACATCATTGAAATTATTTTTGCTGGCATCCGTTTCAATGTAGGTAGAGGACCCGCCGAGGGTGGAAAAGTATGCGCGATCGACTCGCATCTCATTCAAAACTCATTAAATATTCTACGTTAGAAATTAGAGGGGGGCAAGAAGAGATGATCTCAATGCCTATTTATTGGATACTATTCTGAAGGTCACGTTTTATTCTCGTTTTGATGTGGAACGAAGGATTCGTCTGTGTTATCGAGAAAGTTAAAAAAATTAAGAAATAGAAAATTTAAAAATTTAAAGATGTTTGTGATATTGATAAAAAGTTAAAAAAAGTATATAATTTTTGAAACTTTAATATTATATATTAAATAATATTATATAATAAATTAATAATATTAATTAAATAAAAAACATATTAAAATAATTAATTAATTAAAATAATATTAACAATATATCTTTAATCATATTAACAATAATAAAATGATATATTATATTAATATACTTTAATTATATTAAAGTATATACAAAGTAATTTTAATAAAAACAATAATATATTATGCAAAGTATATTACAAAATAATAATTAAAATAATATAATACTTTAATTAAATAAAACAATATATCATATTACTATATTATATTTTAATTATATTAACAACATATACTTTAATTATAATTAATTTTAAATAATAAGATAATTAATTAATTAGAAATAATTCTTATACTACTTTCCTAACTTTTAGATAGTATGTAGAAAAGTTGAAAATTTATTTTCAACTTTCCCATGTGATACAAATCCTAGAAAGTTAGGAAAATTTTTTCAACTTTTTAATTTCTAACTTTCTAGGTAACACAAACATTACTTAAAAGTTTGTTTTTGCATTTGAAATTGAGTCTAACGAAATTTGAATTTTGTAGAATTTGGTGGAAATAAAATTCAAAATTCAAGTATTTATATATGTTTAAGAATTTATCAAAAGTTAAACTTCAGTTATTTATGCATATGGCAAAAATAATCATAATTGATTTATATATATTTATTTATAATAATAATGTAATATAATTATTTGTAAGTAATTTATTGGTGAAGTTCTTAATTAATGAATTAAAGTAATTAGTCAAAATGTAATTAATCAATGAATTAATTAGTTAGATTAATCAATTAACATGTTATATAATGATATAATTAGATCTTTATATATCATTTATCAATTAATTAGATATTTATATATTTTTAAAATTAGTAATAAATGATTTTTTATAATAATAATAATTATTATATTTAAAAATTACAAACATTATTTCTTTCAATAAGTTGTACATGCTTTCAAACTTATGATATTTATTAGATATTAAGTCTTGATTTTTCAACATGAATTTCAAGAGATTCAGATGCTTTTGGGTGAGTAAATGAATTCCAACATTTTATAAAGAGACAAAAATGAAATTCCATTGAAATTCATTTTTCTAAAATGCACAAACATTCATATATTAGAATTAGATTGAAAATTTTTTTATTTTCGTCCAATTCCAAGTGCACACTTCCTTCTTCACCTACTCTAAATATAATTAGATTGATATGCATGTGCCAATGACAGTGGTAACCATTTGAATCACAAGAATATGCTTTTTTTTTTATTTTCTGTATTTTAGTATACTCATGTATCGATCTGTCTATCTACTTGGAATCTTGGTCAAATGAAGTCTTTTGAGGAAAATTTTATACTACGACACATTTGCTCATCTTGCAAAGAAATAATATGATCCCATCATTTAAAATAGGCCGGCCGAGGATATCTACCTTATGACCATTCTAACCTTCAAAAAACAACCAATTATTATAAAAAAAAAAAATTGAAACCTCTTCTGGAATCCGGATGGAAATGGAATTTTGTATGGAAAACGCACACCAGTATTGTTGAATAGTCTTGGATCGATGGATGATGCAGCAAAGAACTTGAATTTATATAATAATGAATTTGTTTCAAACATTGTCAATTAATTCTAAGTTAAAATTTTATATGATATTAAAATGAATTTACACATTTATCTATAAAAGAATACTTATAGCATGGGATAAATCGCAAATGATAGAGATTGCTGAATAATCTAACATCGGTTCATGTAAAAACGAATATGAATTGAAATGAGAGGAAGGATCCAATGCTAGTGGTTTTTCGTTAACTTCTCAATAGAAATTAGTTATTCAATTAAACTCGAACACGTAAAAAAAGAAAAAAATCTATGATTGCAGAGAGACAAATAGAAAATAATATCAGGTTATTAATTATATATTTTATAATAACTAATTAGAGAGAAGAAGATCGCTTCCCTGGCCGACTGTGCTGGACGACGAAACGGTGGGCGATTCGATTCGATTGATTCCCATGCCTAGCTAGGAGTATGAAAGATCGATGGTACTACTCCCATCCCATAGATTTGGAGCCACCTGAGGACCCAGATGGCGATGATTGCCAGACGAGGAGACCCAAGAAGCCATGGGAGAGCAGCTGCTGCCGCCGCCGCCGCCACCTGCAACTGCTGCGTACCAGGAGGTGCCTCCGGGAATGTCGTGGTTGTGAACCCCATCGTAGGTTGTGATCACATAGTCCTTGTCCTCGCGATCCCTCTCCACCCTCTTCTTCACGGAGCATCCCTCAATCGAGCACTTGTAGTAGTTCCTGCAACAGATTTAATTTAGCAATCAAGCTAATTGTTGCTTATTTATCTATCGAGAATATGAATTATAATATATCACATACCGGATCGATCTGGCTAGCTGATCAGAACGTACACTTGCTACGTACCTTGGGTTTGGGCTATTCTTGACAGATTTCTTCCCATACTTCCTCCACTTGTACCCATCGTCCAGGACATCGATCTCAGACTTTGTTCTGAACCCAATTCTCCTCCCGCCGTCTTTCTTCAATCTCTTGCTCCTGAACGAATCAAATCAAGCGCACATAAATCCATATAATTAATATATATATCTGCAATATTTCTACCTAGCTAGCTCGAAATTACGTACGTACGTACTAATAACCAAGGCCACGATCGATTAATGAACCAGAGAGCGGAAGATCAATATATATATATGTATGTATTTGTATATGCAGTTAATTTGATGACTTACGATCCAGTACTACTACCGGTTTCAGTAGTACCGATCCTTGCATTACTGGCAACAGAACCGACTGGGTTTTGCTGGTGATCGGAGGCCGTGACGGCATGAGTAGTATTGTTATCATCGCCCTCATCGAATGGCAGCAACATGTCGCTGGGAAGAACATGATCAAGAGCCATGTCCCAACCGGACCCCTCGTCGGCGCCATATGCCGCCAAACCATCAAGGAAGGAGGAGGTGGAGTACGGCGGGGGCGGTTGTTGATGGGGTGGGAAGGAAGAGAATGAGAAAGACATGGCGACCTCCGGAAGATGGAGCTCAGCCGCCGCCATGACAGGTGTATCTATGCTTGATTTCTTCTCCAATCTTAGTGCACGAGTGGCCCGCCCTCACCATCACTCCTGTCGGCCTGCGTTGGATGTATCTTATTACCCTCCGTGCTTTCCTGGCACCTTCCCTTCCTCACCCGTTCGCGTCCTTCTCTTTGTGTTTTTTACCCTCCATCAATATATAATATATATATATATATACATATATGTATCTATGTATGTATGTATGTATGTATGTATTTTTAACCCTACTTCTGCTTCTCTATTTCCACGTAAGTTTTTTTTTAATCTTTCTTCTTCTTTTTTCTTTATTCTTCCGCGTCACAAGATGCTTCTTCTGATATAACAAATAATGTCACGTGAGCCTACCGAACTTCCACGTGTCGCAAGCGGAGGCAGATTTATTTATTTAACGGTGTGGACGGGGGCAAGTAGTTAACTGTGGACGTGCTTACATATTTTTAAATTATTACGTTTGACGTATGGAACACGTCTCCCGAAACTCATTTCGTTTTAAAAAAAAAATAATTTACATCATATATATATAGAAAGAGAGAGAGGATTGTAACTCTGAAATCTGATTCTTACGTGAGATAACAAGATCGACTTTGTCGGGTAAACACGTACGACCTCAATATTCAAAGTAGTTGAGTTTGACTTATCTTTGATTTGAATTTAATTTAAAATATTATAAAGTTGTACGAAGACATTATTAAATATACCATGCACGTCTTTTCTCTCTCGTCCACTTGCGGAAGACCTACCCCACACCGCCCTCCGCTCGAGACTTCTCGCGCCGAAACGGACAAAAGAAAAGTCACACTCTTAATTAAACATCTCCAATTAGTCGACTGTCATTATAACGTTTGCATTTTTCTAATTTGAATTTTAAAGAATGTGAAAATTACATAATATACCTGAATTGTTATTCTTACTTAAGTTTGATTGTAAAAATCGTGAAACTTCGTCCCATCTCCCTGGGGCAGACGGAGACATAGCTATCAACATTGAAAGAAGCCTTTCGAATCAAGGTGGTCAGTGAAGAATGATATCTTTCGTCGTATATCGATACTTGACCAACCGGGGCCTGCAGAGTCTTAGTTGTTTCCTTCCTAACCTTCCTTTCCTAATGATCAGGGATCACCTAGCAGTCATGTGACTCATGTCTACGTTCTACGATGGTCGCTGAACGCTGAGACACCTCCTGGCCTCTTCCCCTGTGTTTCTTTTTATAGGTGATTTTTTGTTTAGAGAATTTCTTTGTCAAAAGTGAGAAAATATATGTTACCTTTGGTTGGCAAATTTTCTGGTTTCTCCCATGTTATCAACCGGTGAACAGAACAGTACTGAATTCTGCCAACCAGGTGGCCGTGGATGCAGTAGCTGCTGCACCCGTGAGTCTCTTCAACATGCTTTTACCGAGCTATCAAAAAAAGTGCTTCCACTGCTAACCTTCTTACAGGCACGAGGCGATGGGGAGGGAAGATCTGCATATTTGTCAATAAGGAGCAGCGTGCAAGGGTATAGGGTGATTTTGCATGGATGGACAGACGGCTATGATTACTAAAACTGCTAACAAATAACGATATTTTAACTGCTTAGAATTTGAATCATCTATAATTTCAAAAATTAAAAAGCGGGTGTGGGACTGAAACTACACTTGTTTTGAAACCAGAACCTCCTTGAGCACCAACAAAAGAGTACTTGGGGACTAGAGTTCCTGTACCCATCTCGCTGTAAGGGAGTAAATAGTACTTGATTTCAATTGCTCTGGAGTGATTGTAAAACCTTACATTTCACTGTAACGAAAACATTAATCACCTTGAGCTTGCATACATCTATTAAAAATTTGGATAAAAAAAAAACATGCACAACAAAAGCCGGTCCAGCTTCCAATAATACAGAGGCTCAATATGAATTCCAACCAAAGAATGATAGGTAATGATTTAATTTCTGGGCCCTTACCAAAACTACTACACTTCAAGGCAAGCAAATATACATAACACAGGACACAAAAAATCACCGATAAGGGAAGGATACTTGGCCACTTGGGTGATCACAAAAAATAATCGGGAGTCTTGCGCGTGGTGTCTGGTTCAACCTGCCGTGGGGCTGGGTCAAACTGAAGGAAATTCTGATCCATATTTTCTCCAATCTCTAGTATGGCTGCCGTGTTGCCACAGCGATAGCAGTAGTTTGGTGCACTAAATACAGTAACCACGTTTCCTTCCTGCATAACATGAGAAGAAATTGAAAGCTCAGAATCTCCATATTAGAATGGGAAGCTTTTTTCCTAAGAAAGAAAAAATTCCGAATTCAATTTTAAGATCATTGAAACTTTAAACACTGTAAAATGGGCATGCTATTCCTTCCCAGAAGAAAGAAGTACCAAGTATGATGAAAATGCGGCAACAGAACTTGAGAGGGTAGAAGTGTTTACCCACCTGACACCAATTGTAACCGTCCATGACAAGCTGATGAGCTCTAGAAATAAGGCTTAGGCCATTTGTATGGTTGAACTGAGCAGCGATATCTTGACCAAATGTATATCCAGCTCCCCTGGGAGATATTCCCCAGCCACAACGGTCATCTGGATCAGACCACAGCAGATCGCACATGGGACCTTCATGTGGAACCTAAGAACGCTAATACATAAATCAATAAATTCGAGTAAAAAACATTACTATATGACTTTGAAAACCAGAAGAGATAAAAAGAAGCTGTTGTTAAGTAAATGTTGCAGCACTTAAAGCTTCACAACCAGAAAATTCCTTGATATCACTGAAAACTGAAAATAACATAAAATCCAAGCAGACACTAATTTTGAAATTATTTTTAGGGTTACTGCCAAAAACCAAGGCTCAAGGAAGCAACACGGTGTACAGCAGAATGAATAATTACTAAAAGTAGGAATGCGTCCAAGTTCAATCAAGTGGTGTTCTACTGTCACTTGCATATAGTACACATGCCCCAGAAGTCGGCATGAGGCATGTTGCATATGTACCTGTTGGTAAGAGTTTCGTTAATGAAAAGCACAGAACCAAAGAGCATTGAAAGAAGAAAAATGTCGACACTAGTAATATGGTCAATCATGTTTCAGCAAAAAACAAAACACTAGACAAAAATAACTCAGAACACAACCTTCAATTCCTGTTCTGAACCCTTATGAATTTGTGCAATTAATTATTTGATCATAGGATATATGATATACATATTAGTTTCTGATTTTTTGAGAAGGAAAGGGATGAATGATATTAAATATCATATTATTCTCTTAGTTAGATATTCCTTTATATTAGGAGCCTTGACATCTGAGAGAGCTTCCAGAAGTTCCCACAACCACAAGTTAATTTTAAAGCCACATGCAGACAATAGAATCATGACACTGTTCAAGCAATCCTACAAAGATTACCTTGGAGTAAACAAGTAGCTGTAAATTATTATATTCAAGTAAAATTAAAGATAATGTCATGATAAACAAGTATTGAAGCTTCATACATGACCATAAATGATCATGCCATCAATGAAAAAATAGTAATATGAACTTCAATTGCAAATAAGACATTAGGCTAGTATTTAAATCTCAGTTGAATATTTTGTAATGTAACAATAAGCATTTAGAAAATCAAAATCACACTAGATTTATTTAGAAAACAAGCAATAGGGTAAGAATGCAACGAGATTAAGCCGTACCCAAGTTAAGTGAAGTCCAAGGCATGGTTATAGTAAGAGACCCATATCCCAATGACCAAAGATGTAATCTACAACTTAGACTACAGATTTAATAATGTAATTTTATTGCAGTTTGACACATACGTAAGATACTTTTATTGATTGCAAAAATATCTTGATTCTGATGGTTGCAGTTTGTCCATGTCTGGATTGAAAGTCGTATGAACGCTGTGATTGAGAGGGATCTATGGTGGTAGTTTGGGAGGACAATGAATAGATAGATGAGATTATGAAGATAACAGCTGTTTTCGAGGAACAGTGGCCTCCAAGTGTGTCAAACACCTACATCAGAACAAGACAAGCATGAAACCATAATTTCTGCCAATACAACCTTAAATACTCCTAATAACCCGACAACCTGGATAACGCAGAACAGACCCAATACAGAAGAACACTAACAGATTCTCTTTTCGGAAAGCATTGAACTTTAACTCAAAAGCTATTAAGTAATTTATAACATCTTAAGTTATCAAATCCATTGGTTTGAACTTTTCATCTAAAGGTTGATAATGAGAACAAAAATGGACCTATAATTTACAATTATGTTTTTCAACCAATGGGTACAAGATCTAACACAATGACAGATGTAGTTGTTAATTATAAATTGGAAAATCTAATGAGCAATGAACTACGTGTGAAAGAAAGTTTGTTCCATAAAAGTTAAGGTAGATAGCTGTATGCACCTCTTGTATACGATCTAGAGAACGTATATTATCCAATGTGTCCAAGGAAGGGGAGAGACCCCCATGCAAGCAGAATATCTACAAGAAATCATGTGAATGTGAGAGATGGAAGACAAAAAAAGCAGATAATCAAACATATATGACAATAATAAGAACCTGATTCTCAACAAGAGCTGTCAGTGGGAGAAAATCAAAAAGGTCAGTGAAATACTTCCATACATTTGCATTCCCATATTTTCTTAAACACTCATCATAGAAGCCATATCTGAAATCAAACAATTGAACAAAGTAAGGTTCTCCCCAAATCCCCATCATGCTCAGAAAGTTAATACAAACACTTGTTCATGTAAATGGTACTGTACAATGAGCAAAATAAAATCAACCTATAAACGGTAATTGTTTTCAAGGTTTTATAAATCTTCTTTTCCCATGCCTCAAAAAAAAAACCCAAGTTCAGCTAAGTCCGTTCCCACAACCATCAAAATTGTCTCCATTAGCCAATGACAAGCCTACTTAATCATGCAATACGTCCATTAAGTTCTACTGAAACGTTTACTACCTACAGCTTCAACAATGAAACACAGAATCTGTCCATCATTGATGAAGTTTGCAACTGATACAGATCACTACTAAAGATCCATTTGTTCTATTCAATAGTCATCACAAAATAAACCTATCATGGTACCATGCAATTCAAATGAATAATCTACTGCAAGACTATAATAAAAAACACCAATAACCACATCTTACAAATTATGCAAACTACAACCCCAATCTATCAAAGAAATCTACAAGTGAGAATTTTTGACACAAATGATAACATGCTAAATACACGGCATGACACAATAACACCATAATTTTACAAGAATATGAATTATACAATAATATGATAAAATAATGATAAACACCATAACAAGATTATCTGAAACAATTAGTGCAAGACATGACATAACAACCAAGTATAACAGATGCTGTAATAGTTTGCTTGTATCAATTCCAAGAAGAGCTGCTGTTTTATACAGCCAGCAACACTAAATGCAATAAATATTGATTGCTAAAATGGTAATATTTATGTCTGAGACGTTCATACACAAATAAGCACTACCACCTACAATATAACTGGCATGGCATCCTCCTGTAAATGACCTTTTCCCAAGAGAGCAATGCATCAGGATGAAGATATCAATCTAATTTGAGGCTTGCCAACTAATTTGGTTCACAAAAAGTTTGTTTGAACTTTGAACCTAACTCAATCTTGAGGACTAACTTTGGCATGGTCATCTGTATGAGTCAATTTCATTTTCTGTTAATTAAGCTCGAAATTTTGGTTCAGGTGATGTGCAATTATTAATTCCTAATCTCTGTAGACCACAGCATATGTACCTGAATCTCATGGGTAATGAAGCTCACAACAAAATATATGTTAGAGAGCAATTATTGAACAAAAACTCTAAGAGGCTGTGGAAAAATTTTTCCATTTTCATTATCATAAATAAAAACAATCAATCAATACCCACTACATTGAGGTTGACAACATGAATGCTTTCTCTGCATTTATTCCTATAACCAATTTATTTTCTATTTTGTTCTGTTTGCTCTTGGACCAATCCCTGGGCCCTTTCTATTTGACTGTACCCCCACTGATTTGCATTTTTCACAATGTTTTTTTTTAATTTTAGTTGCTACTTCCTTTCTGCTTATATGTTGGATAAGCTTGTACCCCTTTTTCAGTATTAATGCAATGTCTTGCCTTATTGCTAAAAAAGTGTATTCTCCATTATATTATAGAATTTTAAGCCTTTTTAACCATTCTTGCCATGTTGCCTAGATTTAGTAACTTACCCTTCCAATCTAGTGCATGTGTAGGCCATCTTTAAACATTATCAAACCATTTAAAGTGATATTTTATCATCAATTGGTGTGACTCTAGTCTACTGGGTTGAATTTATTCTTAATTCATGACTGAGTATTACCACTCTTCCATCTAAACATTCTCTTATCTATATTTTTTTGTTTGTGTTTAACAGTCCAACACTATGTTGCAGAGCGTAGTTGGATAAATAGATTTGTAAAACTTTTCTTTGAAATTTAGAGATTTTTTATAAAATCAAATGTATATTTCTCCACCTCATTCAATCTATATTAATTCTATGAATAATATCTTGAATTATTATTTGGAAGATTATTGTTTGCACAATCAATCCCAAGCTTGAAGAAAAGACAGTTGATGTTAGATTAGCAAACAAGTACAAAATTGTTGCTCACATAAATGGTGAAATTATTTGAGTGAAAGCTCTATTGCAAAGCCACTATATCCAGTCTTCCCAAGACCAAGCAAAATGAGTTTTGAACTCTTCATTATGTATCTAAAGACCAATTTTAAAATAGAAAGAGTGAAATAAGAATAAATCAAAACTGAAAACATATATCATACACTTGGGTTATCTGCCGGCTTTCATGATTTCCTCTAAGAATTGTAATTCTATCTCTATATCGGACTTTCAGTGCCACCAGAAGCGAAACAGTCTCCACTGAGTAATATCCACGATCTAAAAGTAAGAAAATAAATGTCTCATAACCATGTTAGATTTCAAATAAAAAGAGAAATTGTAAAAATGGCATCAACTGTATTAATCAATTCCAATCTAAAGAGGATAGTAGTGCCACTACCATATGATTTGATAATATTATGTACAGTAACACTATGAAATATGACTTTGATAATCCACCTATGCCAAGCAAATGTTGTGAGAGAAGTGGAAATAATTATAATATTATACAAGGATCACATTTCGATGTTATTTTTTAAGAAATTAAAGGCAGAACTATACACTGTCCAACCTGATCCATGGACAAGTGGGATTTTGTGAAAAATACACAAGTAATAGTCAATTTAGTAATTTTTATAATAGCTTAATTTAGTTACTATATAGTTATTTTCATTTATATAATAACTCTCACTTGAACTTACCAAATACAAGTATGATCCAAATAAACCTATTCAATCCTTTAACTCACCCAAATCAATAGTCACCTTCCATTCTTCTGGATTCCTCCTTTTATTAAAAGGAACAATTTTGTTTCTTAGCATCTTGCATAAAAAATCAGAATAGTGGGCTGATGATATCAATCACAGGTACCATCCATAATGATTACAAGGTTCTAGTAACACTAGTACACCATTCATTTGGTTTCAACTTTCTCTTTTTTGTTGGTCTTTTGCTTGTAGGTCTCTATTATACAACATAGGAGCCTTGTTACTCATTTCTTCTAGTTGTATTGTTTTTCTTTTAGTTTTTTTTGGAAAATGTGTTAAGGGAAAATTGATCATTAGTTCATTGCTATGAGAGGGATTATATATTTATAGTGTCTTTTTACACAAATATAGATTGTCTTGTTACATAAATATCTAATAAACCATATAGCATCCACGTAATAACATAATTTATCTCCTGATACACAAATACCTGATAACTCATGTAGTATCCATAACACACTTTATCTCTGACACACTTACTCAAGCAATCCATATAGAATAGTACTGCATAGGTTGTTACAAAGAGTTTTTTTTAATGACAAAAGGAGATTCAAAATCCTAACACTCGAACCATTTGTGATGATATTTATATGTTGCTCTAAAGATTGTGCACGAGGTTGCAAGATTCCTTCAATTGTCATTTTTCATAATATAACAATACTAATAATAATCAACCTCAATAGTCTTTATTTGTTTTTGAAAAGTTAGATTGTTAGTACTAAAAATTGTTGCATAATGAGCAATCATGAGGAATGCCTTCAGCATCTCTTCTTTGGGTGCCTTTCTATAAGAAAATGGTGTGAAGCCTTATTAGGTTTTAATGTGTGGTGCACATGTTATACGGATTCCTAGTCTCAATGGAAAGATAAGCAAGAGCTTGATAGGAGTAGGCATATATATGGTTGTCCATTTCCCACGCAATATGGTGGAAATGATGGTTGGAGCGTGACAATAGAATCTTCAAAATTGACTCCCTTAATGATAACCATTTCATGAAAGGTAGCATCAATGATCAATGTTCTCATGGAGAGCATTATATTTTCCTTGGAAGCAATCTGGTCTCATGGAGTTCAAAGAAGCAAACTATTAGACACTCTGGTACCAAAGTGGTGTATCAATCCATAACTTCAGTTATCAATGAAGTTATTTGGCTTTCTATGTTTCTCAAGGCACTTCAAATATCTCATCCTCAATTATAGGAGCTATCTTCCTTGCCCTTAATCTCATATTTCATGTAAGAACAAAATGCCTTGAAATTGATTTCCATTTTGTAAGGGAAAAAGCTGCTTAACAACAATTGCTGATTTGGTTCATCACGTCTGCAGACTATATTGCATATACTCTCACAAGGCCATTGAGTTATCAATGGTAATGGGAACCTTCGAAACAAGCTTGTTGTCATGGGACTTGAAGATGCACTTGAGGGAGGCAGATAAGCTTCAACGACCAATATTTTAACGGTTTAACTAATTCTTTTGGGTTGCAACTAACTTGATTTGTATAAATATGTGATGTTGTATTATCATCAATAAAACAGGAAAACATTTAATTGCTATTTTGTTCACTCTCTCTCTCTCTCTCTCTCTCTCTATACTTCTCCTTTTCCCTCGTTTGAATTTATCACTGTTGACCATGCGCCGGCCCTGGTTACCGTGCCTCTGAGCACCTCTGCCATGGGCGTGCATACCCTTCCTAGGGGATCTCGCTCGGCCTAAGCTTTACAAATTCTGATAGCTCTATCTCTCATTTCGTTGCAAGTAGTGAAAGGGCCGTCAATAATAAGTATTCAGGGGCATTGGCTACATCCTTCTTCTCTCACTTGAATTTTCTCGGAATGTTTGATGATGTGAGAACAATGCCATCTAATGTCTTAACAATCAGACCGTCAGCGATCGTTCTAGCACGAATAAAAAACAAAAGCACCGTACGATTATTACATGATAGAAAAAGAGAAATCAAACCTGTGCAATGTCAAATTAGATCCCAGCCAACCCCATCAAAAGCATGAGATTCAGTGAAAGGCTCAACCTTTCTAATCAAAGCAAGCCATGAAATCAAAAACACCAAAATTGAGGGAAACTCCTAATAAGATAAGATTTTCCTCTCATCAACTGACCTACATAATCGCCCATAAAGAGGTAATTGGTGTCTGGCGCCTCCCCTCCGATCCGGAACAGCTCCATGAGATCATAGAACTGGCCGTGGATGTCCCCGCACACGGTGACAGGGCATTTGACGGGCTGCACGTTCCACTCCTCCACAAGGACCGCCCTGGCCTGCTCGCATAGGGCCTTCACCTCCGCCTCCGGCAGGTGCTTGCACTCCCTCAGCTGCTCGATCTGCCGATCCAGGTCTGCGTGGGAGGAAGCCATGGGAGGGAGGGAGAAAGAGAAAGGGAGGGGTGGGGAAGGACGAAGCCGGTTCCAACGATTCGCGAGACGGGATTCAGATGGATCGGACTCGCATCGTCGTGCTCGTCGAGGATCTTCTGCTTGTCGTCACGTCGTCTTCTTGGACACCGAGCATTTGCGTACCCTTTCGTCTCTTCGCTCTGTTTCGTCCCTCTCGTCTCATCTCGTCCCCCAGGTACCACCTTCCTTTCCCTTATTGGTGTAAGCGGTGTGACGAGGTGGAAAAAAAAAAAAACAAAAAAAAAACTGAATTGGTTGCGGTGGCCTTGGAAGAGAACACGAGGTAGTGTTCGATACGTGGGCAACGGCATCGGGGATTGTTGATCGGGTGAATCTTACGTGTGGTTGGACGATTGGACGGCCTCGATCGGACGTCACAATACCACGTTAGCATCAGCGTCGTTTATCGGGTGAAATAATTATTGATTAACGTGAGGTTAGAAGATTGGACGGTCTCGATCGGGCGTCGCAATGCCACGTTAGCATCGGCGTCGTTGATCGGATGAAATAATTATTAATTAACGTCAAATATTGGACGCCTGTTTTGACCGTGTAAAATGCTCGTCGCGATCTTTACGAGGGAAAAGTGAGGGACTAACAAATAATTAAAATAAAATGCTTCACATAACAAGACAAATTTTTTCATCGTCTTATTTTTAAATAAATATTTCTGCATATAAGAAAATTGTTTATTTTTAACGGTAAGAAAAATTAATGAACAGCTTATTTTATTGTTTATTCAATAAACTATTATCATACACAAATGCGACAAAAGTAAACGTTTATAAACGGAAAAATGCTTAGTACTTTACTTTGTGTTTGTTTAACAGTCTATTCCTATCTGCTGATTCAATAAATTGTATTTTTAAATAAGTATTTACTCAATAAAACATTAATTACGAACTCATACAATAAAGTCAGGATTTTACTTCATCTTAAGAAAAACGGTATTTTATATGAACGTTCAAAATATTACCAATATCAAAAACAAAACTTGTATCAGGCATAAATTTTTCTACCTTAATTTGGCAATGGAAAAAAATTATGTTCAGATGAATTAGTGTTATCGTCATTAATGCAAGTATAAAAATTAAGTTTAGATTAATTCCTTTTTGTCATTTCCAGTCTGAAATAAATTTCACAACGATATCATTTGAGTTCTACTGGAAAAGTCGTATTTGATCATTCAAAAAAGTTGTTTACATGGATTTAGCATTTTCATTGCCGAATTCATCAAATAGGGAAGGAAAAAAAATTCCAATTTCCGACACAAGAGCCATGGTACAACTTGCTTGACATAAATCCAAATGATAAAAAATAACAATAATAACTCAACCTAAATATGACACATTGTAAACGAATTAATACAGTCCAACTTGCTTGATCTATTCATTAAGGACACATCCATGGTACTCTTACAGGTATTATAATTCTTTATGGATACCAATGGTTTTAAAATTTGACAATCTAGATTAACAAATGCATGGTGAGATGTTAAATAATGGTAGTTACATCCTAATCGCAAGAATTATTGGGTGTTATAGGATTTTTTATTTGTTAAATATATTTTGTCCGTGCAAAACAATAGACATGGCTAACGTATTTAATATGTAATGGTATTTAAGTTTATCTTGAAACTAATTGGTAGTAAGAGAACATGAATACGATGTTATTAAACTCTAAGTTTAGCTAAATTATTTTTAATGTATACCTATGTTGTCTAATACTTTTTTGTACTTACGACCTTATCTTAGTCTACAAATATTCTATAAATGATATATATGAACCAAACTTTGATACAATATTAAAATTTATTTAAAAATCAATTGAAAATGAGAGAACATGAGGTATAATATTGTTATGTTCAAATCTAACTATTTTTGATGTAAAACTATGTTGTTAACAATCTATTTATTTACATCACATATGATTTGAACGAATGAGTAAAATATATTCTGTAGAAATCCTAAAATACTTTGGTACTGGGTGACGTCAAAACGAAGGAACTTTAAAAGATAACGAAGTTTGACCAGAAATACATGAGTCTATAAGATACGAAAATATAAGCATACTTGAGTTGTGTTAAAAAAATAAAAAAATCTTTCATTGTCTAAGTACTCATCTAACGTTAAACTAAACTTAATCGAATTTAGATTTATTTAAATATCGAATCAAACACAAATGAAAGAAAAATTTTAAAAAATACTTATATTTTTTCCCTTTTTTTAATTTTCATAAATTATTTTTTATTTTGTTACTTTTCTTTCCGTTATTTTGTTTGAATAGACAGACATACCTCCTGCTACGTTAAACGCCGACGAGAAAAACGTGGACTACGAGAAGAAATTTTGAACTTACGTTAAATTTGAATGAAATATCTGTAAGCAGCATGGATTAAAATCTGTTAATGTCAACCGGACCCAAAATTTTACTCAATGCCAGCTGGATTGGCAGTTGACTTGCCAAGGAGGGATCGTGTCCTGCTACGCGGAGAGCTCCAGAGCGGCCAGATCAGCTGAGGACGGATCCAACTGCTGCTGGCTCCCAAATCCCCAGAACGACCGGATCCGTGACATCCGTCTTTTCCCATCGCCCTTCCGGCGCCCACCCCACTGGCCGGCCGTCGTCAGTCTTTATTATTATTGTTTCTGTTCCGCCCCTTTCGCTCTGTCTCCAGATCAGACCCTTGTTTTTTTTTGTTTGGTTTGTCTTTTTTTAAAAGATAAATATCATTAAAATTTTTTTTTTCTCATTCAAAAAGATTATAAACTTTACAATAATATTTCTAAACTTTGATCTAGAGGAAGATCAAATTAAGGGAATGCCAAGTACGTCAAAAAAAAAAAAATTAAGGTTAGCGTGGGAAAACAATATAATTTCAATAAAATTATCATCAAATAATATCCTAAAATCCTTAAGAAGGAAATTTTTAAAAATAAAGAAAGAACTGCAGCCCAAAAAGATATTTAAATGATTTCAAATCTACTTTACAGAGAAAACAGATTAGATCTCTCCTTTATTTTGTTTCAACAATATTTAATTTAAAGAGTATTTTATTCTTAACCACAAATAAGTAAAAGAATTACTAAGTCAGAATGGACATCACGTTAATTCAAGTGCATGGACCAGACCACGGCTTCTGACCGGTCTGCAAGTGCACGGACATGTGCAGTGGGCACTGGCGAAGTTAAAAATTTAACGTTAAGAATGCTAAAAAAAAAAGAAAAAGTATAATATAAAATAATCATATTCTAATATATTTAATGTTGAAGATAACAAATTCTAATACATAAATTATCCATATTCTAATATATTTAATGTCCAGTGCCGAACCTTAGATTTTGTCATGTCGATAATATTATTTATCGGAAAAATTTTCCCAAAATTTTTGTAGATAATGACGGTAATTTTGCATTCACAAGAATTTAAATATTAACGAGAACTATGAGTATTGCTACTCTTAATTAAAGAATTTTCCTAATTTATAAAATATTTTTCAAAAAAATTAACTTCAGCATTTTAATTTGAATAAGCAACCATATTCATAAATCCTACCAAGATTTCAATCCTGCGAATGTAGAATGGCCATCATTATTTTTTTACAATGAAAACTGCTACCATTATTTTTAAAAAGTTGATAATGATTTTATATTTAAAATTTTATTATATAATAGAATTTATTTTTAATCAATATTGTTGTTGTCGTTATTCTAAATCAAACAAGTAATTACAGTTTCTTAACATCGATATCGTTGTAAGAAAGCTTTCCAAAAGAAATTGTCCATCAACACTGACGTCGTAGATGCTTAAAGGTATATTTTATTAGTGATAAAGAATTTTTAAAGGAGAAGGAGAACAGGCGGAGTCGGCTCAACTTTTCGAACACTGATTCGTCCCTTACCCTCCGTCTTCTGTTCCACGGCGCAAGGTACCGCGGACTGATCCCTTCGGAAGGAGTGAGCGAGGGAGGGAGTCGAATGTCGGAGGTGGAGGCGCACGTTGACGATGGCGGAGAAGCCTTCCCGAAGGCGGAGCAGGGCCTCTCGGATCGGTCCAAGGTGACGTATTCCTTAATTCCCACGTGTGTGTTCTTCCTCCGTTGCTATAGCCTGATCATTGATCTTGATGGTAGAGGGCGGTTACGAAGGAGATGCTGTCTAAGCAAGCGGTGAAGATCGCGAAGCAGGCCGAGGAGCACGAGAGATTCATCAACAAGGTAGCTGGAAGATTAAATGAACTTTGTATTCATTTGTTTACTGATTTTTTTCCTGGCACTACCTCTCTTACATGGTGCACGTGCATAGGAAATATTCGAATACAGCTGAACTTCTGATTTTTGTATATTTGATAATCGGTTTTCAGTTGCATAATTGTGTAGTTGGGAATTTCGGCGGTATGCTTTAATGGAATGATTCTTTTAATCCAAATACTTTGGTTGAAGTGGTTCATAAGAACCTTATGATCAATAATTTAAACAAGAATAAGATGTTAAATTGCAAATAACCTTGTATTATATGGATCCAAGAAAAAATCTATAGTTGTAAGTGTTTATTTTTTATTTTCTGTTTTTCAAAACATTTTCAGAATTTTGATTAAACTAAATTTAGGTTGTAGAATAAAGTTGATTCTAAACTACAATAAGAACATCCCATGCCTTAGTCCCACTATATGGGGTTTGTCACATAAATCTTTTTTTTTCTAAATATTTTTATTTATGGTTAGATCTTCAGTCTTTAGTTAAATCACATAAATTTAAATCTTTTCACTCAATTCCTAACTAAGTAGTTTTAGGTATTTCTCTACATCTTTTAGTTTTTTTTGATACTAATTAATTCTACCATTCTAATTGGTGTATCTTTCACCTCTTAAGGATACAACCAAACCATTTAAGCCTATTTTATCTTATCTTATCTTCAATCGGTACAACTCCTACTCTATTCCTAATAAAATTGTTTTTTAACTTATCCCTTATATTATCACTATCCATCCATTTAAGCATTTGCATTTCTACAACATTAACTTTTTTGCATATGCTTATGTTTTACAGTTTAGCATTCTGAATTATAAAATGTGATCCAATGAATAATAGTTTTATAGGTTTTTTTTTTTTAATTTCAAAAAATCCTCCTATCACATACCACTTCAAAAAAAATTCTTTACTTCATCTATTGTACTTTAATCATATGAATAACATCCTCTATAAACTCATCATTGCTATCTATATAGTAATTATCTCATTTCCTATTACAATCTTAATCATTATAATTCTATCTTATACTTTTATTATCTCAAGAACTTTGTCTTTTAAACTTTTACCAACTATTATTTCAATTCCATTCTTACATTTATCTTTTTTAGTGTATCACAATTTAAAGCCATTATCCTCAATTAACCTAGATTTTTCTTCCACACATTTAGTTTCTTGTAGGCATAATATGTTAATTTTCCATTTTATTACACACACTAATTTCATATTTTTACTGGTCAAGGTTCCTATATTTCAAGTTACTAGTTTAAATTTAATGTTTTGGACCAACTTTTTTACCCACATCTATCCATTATGATGGGAGAATCCCTATTTATTTTCATCTGCATACAAGTGTTGATGTAGAGCTCATTGTTCAAGAATGTTATACTTAGAGTGTGCAATGCTTCTCTCATGTTTTCTTTTCATTAAATTTGAAGTTCAGCAGAATGCATTACTAGGAGGATTATGCTCAACAAATTATCTCTAAGATTCATGTTCATCAAGGGTTGGCAAGTTTTTATAATTGGTTGTTTACCTAACACTAACATTTGTCCTTTATTCAAGCTTGAAATCGGCCATAAAGGGGTTAACATCCACAAACAAAGTTAATAAAGTTGGTTCTACAATTTTCATAAATCATGAAACATTATTATTGCTGTTTAAATAATTTTTTTTACTCAAAGATACTATAATTGATGTATGGTGTATTGTTAGTATCATAATTGACCAAGAATTGAAATAAATTGTTTGTAGATGTGTATTATTGATTACTTTAGCTTGACCTAAATTTTCATGTTGAAATTTGTAGTTTTAGGGCCTTTTGCGAACATCTATGATTTTGATAAACTTCCATAGACATTTTCATTGAAGTTTGACACATGTGGATTTTTTAAAGGACCAAAGTTGGACATGACATCAATATTGAAAACCTTTGTTCATACATACATTTTTCTTATTATTATTTGGAACATGTGCTTCATCTATTTTCTATTTGACAACCAGGTTGTGCATCTCCTAGGGGTTCTTGGATTTGGTGGATTTTGCTATCTATTGGGTGCTAGTAAGTATACCAATAGCAAGTATATCAAATAAATGCATTGCAATTATCTTATATCTTTTTTAGTAGTTCTAACTATTGTTCTCTTTCTCATTTTCTAGGACCCCAAGATGTTCCTTATGTGTATTGCCTATTCTACATTATTTTTGTTCCTCTTCGCTGGATATATTATCGTTATAAGAAGTGGCATTATTATCTTTTGGTTAGTGTATTACCTCTTTACATTTTTCTCATTAATGTTTTCAAAATTGCAGCTTCAAGTTACAGGTTGGCTCAATAATAAAGGCATTGTCCATCTGATAAAATTGTTTTCAAACCTCAGGGGATTTTATGGATTTAGGTGAAAAATCCCATCACTTTGGGCTTGACAAAGACAAAGAGCATAACATGTAGGAAATACTTTTTATGAGACTAAATAAGTACATTGATCTTCTCCACTCTCCTCAATTTTGTAGGATGTTTGACATCGTAGTCTTTAGTTGGGGGCAGGGGGTCAGTTGAAAGAGGATTTATCCTCCCAATCAATATTTGAAAACTTATTGAAATTAATATGTTCAGATATGTAAATATCTTTGAAACATGAAATCATTGCTACGTAAAATATATCAATTCAGATTACCTAGTTATATACAAAGTTTTCCTTTGCAACAAATAGTTCATTATTATGATACAGTGATATGATTTCAACTCACAATCTTAACACCTTATTTTCCTTACAAAAGGACATAAAACTGAATGTGATATTCCAACACTCTTCATTATCAAATCCAATGGAGATTCCATGTGTGGATTTCCAATAATGTGAAATTTTGAATATTTGTTCCAGATCCATTCTGTTGAACTGCTCAAACAACTGTAGAAATAGCTTGCCCAAAAATAAAAATTTTTGTGGCTTTGCAAAATCAATTTAGTGATTTACATCATGTTTATTTTAATGAAGGTACAAAGCTTTGTGAATGCCAAAGCTTGGCTTCAACTAATTTAATTACATAACATTAGAAGGATCCTCAATCAAATCAATGTCAATATGAGCCCTTTTACTAGTTTTCTTTGGTTAATAATTGGTTCAGTGTCTTTGCAGGAATTCTGCTACTATGGCAATACAATTTTTATTGTAATGCTTCTTTTCTTTCCAAAGAATGAGAAGCTTTTCATGGTCTGCTTTTCATTTGCAGAAGTAAGTATAGGGTTCCTTCACCTTAATTTTCGTGCAGGTTGTTCACAATTACAATCGGTTCTTACCATGCAAAATACTAATTACTTCAGGGGCCTTTGGCATGGGCAATAATTGTATGGCGTTTCAGTCTTGTTTTCAGTTCTGCTGATAAAATTGTCAGTGTTCTAATACATATCTTGCCTGGTGAGTTAAGTTCTCTCTGTATTATTGTGTCTCATTGCCAGTTTGTACTGATATGAAGCAAGGAGAATGTCTGAATCATTGTTACTGAGGTGGGCATCCAGATGTTACCTGCGCAATTTTTTTTTGCTTCATTTAATGGATTCTCTGGTGAATCCAGAGCTGATTTTTTGGTTGTATATGTTTTTTTTTGCTTTTATATGATGCAGATTGATTCCAGTTTTTGCACTATTTTTTTTTTTAGATTTTATCAGGATATGTTCTTGTTCTTTGCTTAAATGCTTTGTTTTTATCAAGTCATGCCTTTTGTTTTGTAGGTTGTTTTTTGTTGCCTTTACATATATATCGATTAATTTAACTTTAATTCCAGCTTTTACATTAATTTATTTGATTAAGACTAAAGAGTGTAAGGCATTATTTTTCTCCTGGATTGTGTTTTCTTTAATTGGCTTGTTAAAAGTTCAAATATTATTATTTAAACTTAATTGGATGTTATGTTGCTGTTGTTAATTCATAAGCGACAACTTCATATTTTGTATTAATGATGTTAATATATGCTTATTTTGATGCTAGGATGTTATTTTAGTATATATTTCAATATTACTTAGTTGTTGATAAGTTTTTTGTCCAGCAAAACCAATAGGGTAAGAATCTTGTTTCAGCTGGATTAATGTGTATATCTAATATTATTTTATTATCATCTCTTTTCAACGATTTCATTATTATCTTTTTTGTGAGTTGTTTACTCGTTTGAGACAATGATCATACACTTCTGTGCAGGGATTGTCTTTTTCACAATTCGTAGGCAGGATCCCACAACATTTTCCACCATGCATCCAACAGGGAAATCTAGTTTTTCATGGCCTTATGTAGAAGATAAGTTGTACTTATGGACTTGGCTATTTGCAGTTCCTTTAGCTGCATACACAATATGGCAGATTCTTTACTTTCTGATTGTCAATGTCCTGCGCCACCAGAGACTATTGAGAGACCCAGAGGTCATGACATCTTATAGGTATGCTATTTTTCATCAGGCCTTGTCTTGGGAGTTAGGAGTGTGTTTGAGAATTAGCTTGATACCAATGTTTCTCAACCAGTCACTCTTGACTCTAACTTGGCCTCCTTAAGGTATGTAGATATATAGGCTATGATATGATTCTGAAATTATCTCATTGTGCATGAAAAATGATACAACTCAACTGAAGATGGTTGTTCTGTTAAACCAGTAATGGGATAAATCTAGCACACTAGTTCATCAAAAGCCTTGTTGGACATTTATTTTAGACTAATATAGAATACCTGTTTTTGATAGATATAGAATACATCAATTGTATAAAGGAATTGACCGATCAAATTTTAGACAACTTTGCAATTCCATGACATTTTGATGTTTATTTTGGTGCCCATTACTCAAGTTAGATGAAAAACCAACATTTAGTGGGAAGAATACGTTTCTGGCATCCATTTATTGAAGTCAATTTGCTAAAAATCTTTTATTATTTTGAATTTATCATACCTCTGAAATTTTCCAAGCAGTAATTCCTTATATTTTCATCCTTGTCAAGCCGTTCTCCAGTTTCCTTACTGTTTTTTGTGTCTGTGGATATATCGTGAAACTAAATTGTGGTTAATCACAGTTGGATTCCACTTTGAAGATTAGAGCCACTCTTGTGTGAAGAGTGGGGGTGACCATAATTTTTAAAGGACCATGCCATTTGCAGTTAATCTCTATGGAACACCCCCTTTCTTTCTGTTTACACACACATAGGCACACATACACAGAGAGAGATACACGCATAGACATAGGCACACACACATAGGTACACAAGGGCGTGCATGCAAACACAAACACATCTTTGATCGAGTAGAAGCTTCCTCTCTCTATTGGTTGGCCCGGTCGTTACTTGTTTCTTACCACTTGCCATAAAGAACTTGAAGGCCAGTATTTTAATCCTCCTCATTGCACCCATTATATAACTATTTGATAAATCTAAATCATAATATGACAACAATTTGAATCATAATCTCACTATGTGGGGTTGGTTACATGAATCCTTTTTTTTCATATACTTTTATTTATTATCAAATTTTCGATCAAATTACATAAATTTAAATTTTTTTCATACAATTCCTAATCAAGTAGTTTTATGTCTTACTCTTCTTTTAGTTTCTTTTGCATTAATTGATTCTCTTTTTTTAACTAGTATATTCTTTGGTTTCTTAGAGATATGAGCAAACCATTTAGGTTGATTTTCTCTTATCTTATTTCAATTGGTATAACTCTTATTTTATTTCTAATAAAATCAATTTTAAACTTATCTTTTATAATATTACTACTCAACCATCTAAGTGTACGTATCTTCGCGAGACTAATTTTTGGCATATGGTCATGTCTGATATTTTGAACTATAAAGTATAATTAAACAAATGATAATTTTATAAAATTTTTCTTTTAATTTTAGTACCATCCTCTTATCATGCAACATTTTAGAAACATTTTTTCACTTCGTCAACCCTACCTCAATCTTATGAATGACATTTTTTATAACTTCATCATTTCTGCTTATTATAGATCTTAAGTATTTAAAAGTTTTATTTTTATAATCTCATGATCATCTAAGTATCTTGTTTTCATTCAACTTACATTTCATATATTCAAATTTTGACCTGTTAAAGCTAAAGCTTTTGGATTTTAAACTATCTTTTCATGGTTCTAATTTAGAACTAATTTTTGATTTTCTTCCATCAATTGAAATTATGTCATCAACAAATAATATACACTAAAGTATTTCTTCTTGAATTTCCTTATATAATCCAAATCATAATACCATACATAAATTAGTCTTCATCCTTGGTCTTCCAAGAAATTTTATTAAGTAGTGGTGCTTGATATTAAGAACCGGGCTTAGGTATGGTTTTTAGATTTTTTTGACGAGATGGTTTTTGCATGTTATTTCCCTTGTTTTGTTTCTTATAAAGGCAATGCTCGATATTGGATCACTATGCTTGAAATGCCTGTAATTTCCTCTGAATGAACTGGTCCAATAATTTGAGTGTGTGCATTAACAGGGAATTGTCAAAAAAGGCACAGAAAGCAAATAATCTTTGGTGGCGGTTCAGTGGTTTGCTTGGAGATCAAAATAGGAACATGATGTATATTTTGTTTCATGCATCATTCACAGTAGCAACGATGGCCCTTACGGTCCCGATTTTTTTATCCTCCACGATGCATCTGATTTTTCAAATTCTTAAAGTCAGTGCAAGCATATGGAACGGTGGAAATTTTCTTCTTGAAGTCATGCCAAAACAGGTCGTTCTGAAAGAAAAGAAGAAATTGGAAATGAACCCTCTAACTGATCAGCCAGTTGAGGTCACCCATTCAGAAAACCACAAGCGATCTGATTAGCATATGCCCATCCTGATGTTACTTCGTTTATGTTGTACAAAAAGTAAAATTGTCTTGAAGTCATGTTTTACGTGCTTCAACTTCGCACCAATCAAATGTAGTTGATTAGATATATGTTCAATTTTTCGTAAGGAAGTGGTGTATAACTATAACTAATTGTCTTATTGGGTTCTTGTGGAGAGACAACGGATGAAAAGATTATGGCCAAGGCGCTACCGAATTGAATTTTCAGGAAAAAAATGTTGAATTTTATGTTTTCGGGAACAACGAATGTTTATGTTGAAGATTAACAGATGCGATGGATGGTATCTGGGGATGCCACGGGAGGTGCTCTGGACTTGGAACGTTGCATGTTGGTCTGTGAGTGGTGTCAGCTTCAACAGGACTTGTAATTGTAGAGATAATAGCTTTAATATGTTTCGTCGTATTTGAAATTTAATTTGACGAAATTTAAATTTTATAAAATTTGATGAAAATAGAATTTAAAATTTAAAATTCAGATATTTATATCTATGATGTAAATAAATAAAATTATATTTATTTATAATAATAATGTAAAGTAATTATAAGTAATTAATTAATTAAAATAATTAGTTAAAATATAATTAATTATATTAAATCATTTAACAAGTTATATAATGTTATAATTAGATTTTTATATATCATTTATTAATAACCTTATGTTACAAATATTTTCCATCGGAATTTCAAGACTTTTTAAAGTGATGGATCATGAAAATGAATTTCGAGACTTTGCAAGAGATAGAACTGAAATTTCATCAGTAAATATTTTCCTTGAGTACACAAACGTTAATTCACTAGAATTGGATTGAAGCTACTTTCATTTTCGTCTAATTTTGCCTACACAGATCTCCCTTAAAGTGATTTAAGCATATATTCACATGATCTAATCATCCGATGGGTGATGAAGGCCGTGATTTTGTATAAGAATACAATTGTATCCCAACATTGTTAACGAGTTAACGAAACATTTGATCTACTTCAAAAAACAGTTGCCCTACATCAAAAAGCTCAACTAGACCCCGTGTTCTGTCATCGTCGGGCTCGGGAAGGGCGGTCCAGCCCAAACCCAATACATGGGCTTGGGCTTAACATTGTACCGTCACAGAAATCTCACCAAAACCCCCGCTCCATCTCCGGTCGCCACACCCATCCACCGCAGATGGCGTTGCCACCGGCACCACGGCCAGCGTCGGAGAACAACAGGAAGAAGAAGGATCGTCCGGCCGCGGATGTACAACATAAGAGTCGTAGGAGCGGAATTTCTGGGGGAAACGCGGCAACTCGGGCGGCCTACTTCGCGAGGAGAGAGGCGGCGAAGGTGCTGCGAACCGTTCTCCAGGGTGACGCACGTCGAAGGGCGGTGGGCACCATCAAGTCTCTCGTGTACGCCCCGTCGGTGCGGAACAAGAAGGCAACTTACGCTCTCGTCTGCCAGACTCTAAAGTGTACGTCCCCCTCCTCTAGAACTCCTCTTCCGGCTTTTTATGCATCGTCTCTTCCTTATTTCTGATCTCTTCCATTCTTCTCCTGCAGATCTTCCGGTGTTGAAGGATGTGCTGGCCGCAGCGAATGTACTCACCGCGAAGTGGAAGGTATGCTACGACCTTTTTTCTTTGGAGTCCAATGTTTGGATTTTTCTCTGTTTCATGCCTCTGAGCTACTTATCTATGGTTGATGTTTCAGAGGCAGGAGGAGTTGGTATATGTAACTGCGTATGATATGATGTTCGGACAGAAGGTGTCGTATCACACTTATTTTCGGTTAATTGACGTCTCATTTCACTTGCTTATCTCTTTTGGGAGGAATCTAGATTTTTATGGTAACTGAAAAATGGGGACGCTCGCTCATCTCTATCCATCACATTAAGCCAAGAGGAAAATATTAAAATTTCATATATATTCATCCATCTCATACGAAACAGATTATAGGATGCACATTTCATATTTCACATATATACAGAACAGATTAAAGGGTATTGAAGTGATTTTGTAGTAACTAACAAACAATTTAAAGAAAATAATTGTAACTTTTTAATCTTACGATAACTACCTACTCTTATCTGTACCTCTCTCATTCCTCCCTTCATAACTATCCATACATATTATTGCACTTTTTGCCAGTGATATATGATTTAAAGAAAAACTGTTATTTGAAATAACAACCGTGGCTATCTTGCACTTTGCTGCTCTTTAATAAAGTAGGAGTTTCTAGATGTCCAAAACCTTTTTTGTTTGTATGTGGTTGCAATATTCATCTTTATCATCCCAGCTAGTTTATGGGCCTTATGAAAGTCCATCGAGTGTTACTTCTAAACCTATGGCATGGAGTTTATTACATGTTTTGAAAAATATTTACTTTGACATAGGTTGATTGATCATTTATTTATCTTTTATATTAGACTGCCATAATAGATGGGCAAGGATCTGTTGAGAAATTTCTTGCACTCAGGGAGAAATCCCTTGATGTATCGCTTGCTAAGCTTCTTGTGAGAAGAAAAGCCAGATGTGTTGAAGACCTACTCTTAAGCAGTCAAACCTCAGGTCTCTCTCTTTTTCCAAAAATTCGTATGCATGTTTCCTTTTTCTTTAAATATTTCTCTTCCATTTACACACAGCAAATTGTTTGCACGTGTGAATTTTCCAATTTGGTTACTTTATTCATTTGTTTACTGTATTCATGGTAAAATGTTCTGTCTATTTCCCCACACAAGCTAGGACATGGAGAACTCCATAAATGAATCCATAGATCCATCTTTCATGAATTTCATTTTCAAACTAACATTAACTCAAGCTGTTCATTTTCTTCCAGGAGTATTTTTATATGTTTTATACTTTTATGATATTATCACAATACCTATCATGCTGACGTGCATGTGAAAATATAATTTTAATCTCTTTCCAATAATGAAGCTTTAAATGTTTGGTTTTAGCTTATGAAATATAAAAAATAAAACTGTAAGCATGGTAATGGGCCTGGTGGCTCCTGAGGAGATGATGAATTTCAGAATTCATGAGTCATGATGTGCCAATGAATTGTTTCATTGACCATGATATTTCCATATAATTATAGAAAAGCTTAGGATAAGTTCTTTAGGTCGTTGTAAGGGCCATTCTATGCTAATGTTTAAGTCGTGAAGCCATTGTCAGAGTTGTTGGTGATTTTATTGCTAAGGCAACCAACAGAGAGGGTCAGTAGTGACCATTCAGAAAAAATATGGCTGCAAAATTTGTGGCTACTTTTCCTGTGAGTTGTGACCACAAATGTTTCTTTATTCTTAGATTGGGAATCTTTATCTTTCTTTATAATTACTAACTCTTTTTAAGTCAAAAATGTGTAAACTGATGCCATAGTCTTACAACAGTACAATTGGTGTTGCTTTTGATTATACTTGTCATGCAATGAGAGTCATCTTTGCATTTCCTCACAAAAGCATTGAAGTTTGTGATCTTCCTTATATGTAAGTGTAACCATTTGGCTTTTCCATAGAACATTTAGTTAAGTGTTTGCTTTATAGTTGTTTCCAGGCCAAGGTATGTTTGTGTGAATACCTTAAAATTGGATATTGATTCCGCCATGCAAATGCTGAAAAAGGAATACAAGGTAATTATTACATTTCTCCTTTTTTCTATGCTTATTACATTATTTTCTAATGCAGCTTCATGGCATTTCATCGTACTTGATCAATAAGTTACTCATCTGTGTATGTGGGAAGGGTCTTTTTTGTATATGTTTATGGGTTTACACTTTACAACTTGTAAGTCACTTAGTTGGTTTACTGGTGGGCTTTCTTAAGTCTTATCATCAACCTTTTAGAATGCACAAATGTTGAATATGTGGTAGATTAAGATGCATCGTTCATGCACTTATTTTGAGTCCTTTTTGTTGATTAGGTTAAAAAGGATTCCATGGTGCCACAATTGTTGGTGCTTCCAGCTGGGACTGATTTGCACGATCATCCGTTAGTTGTAAATGGAAGTATCTTTTTGCAAGTAAGTTAACAAGGTGTACACAAAAAGATATAATTATAGTGCTTTGTAAACATTGATTAAATTATTATAGTATTATACAATCATGTAATTATGTGTATTACTGATTTAGGAGCTAATATAATTTAGACACTGAATTTTGTTGCAAACTTGGGTCTTTGAATTATTAGTTAGTCTGATAAACTGTTCTAGGTCTATTGAGGACTTATCACTTGTCTTGTATGGTTGATCATTAAGGACCTAATCATTTGTTGAAATGTGACATCCAACATGAATCCAATTGTCAACACAAATCAAGAGGCCTTTTTACAAGTTCTATCTTACTTTTTTCAATGTGGGATTATTCCACCACTCTTCACTTGTGGTCTTTTTCAAGTTCAATGTGTTTTACAAATGGGGGATGTGTGGGGAGTGGGATCCACTTGAATTTTTTTGATTTTGACACATGTTGAAATGGGCATATCTAACTCAAAACCATTCTTAATGTGGGAATATTATAACTTATCCTTTATTTAATTGGTATATTGGCTTGTTCATGATATATGAAATCCTAGATCCCTTGCAAGCTAACCAACATATTTATAGTTTCACAGTTCACGGTGTTGTTATCTTTATGTGGGAATATTCCAACTTATCTTTTATTTAATTGGTATATTGACTTATTCATGTTATATGAGATCCTAGATCCCTTGTAAACTAACCAACATATTTACAGTTTCACAGTTCACACAGTGTTATCTTTATTGATAAACAATTCAGTGTTGTTGGATCATGAATATCCTTTAAATAGAGTATTTGCATTTTTTAAATTATTTTACGATAGTAACCCTTATGATCTCTTCCATCTACCATGGATACATAAAGCACTCTTTTGAATTTACCTTTGCTTAAAGATGTTGTAAGTTGTGATTGTGTTGGTTGGTGCAGTGATACATGTTAATGGTTCCGATTGTCTTTTTTTTTTGAGTGGAGGCATTGGGCATGATATTCATTATTAGAAGAATAGTAGTATATATGCCAATGAAAACAATGTGGAAGTGAAGGGGAAAGTGAGATTGTGTTGTTTCGCTAATGATGATCACACACACCCAATTACCATATAATAGAACACATAATAACTCTCACAAATGTATTACTTATGTGTCTTTACAACTTGTTCATTATCACATTTTTTTGGTTTTATGCTGATTGGGTTGATCCTATCTGTTTGTTTTGTACAAGCTTTGTCTCCTTTTTTATAGTTCTTACCTTTTAAATTCTATGGAGTCTTGGCTAGGGTGCTTTTATGCTTCATGTCTTTTGCAGGGTAAAGCAAGTTCTATGCCAGCATTTGCTCTAAGCCCTAAGTCAGGAATGCAGGTGATTCACACTATAAATCTGTCTATACACTGCAAAAGGACCGTTAATGGTTTAAGGATGCTTATATTACAATAATTTTCTAAGGTCATGCAACTATTTTCATCAAATCAAGCTTCCATTCTAGCCAAGATTTTCTAGCTATGTTTTATGCAATCAGTAGATATATTGGTTTCCATATCTGGCATATTTTTATGGTCCTACCATGGCTCTCTCTACCATGGATATCTTTGTTTTTTTTCCATAGGGTGGCTTTCATTGTCATGGTCTAATTGGCTAGTCATGAAGTCATATAATGGATTTTTGTTATATTCTTGAAGGTACTCGATGCATGTGCAGCACCTGGAAATAAGACAATTCAACTTGCTGCACTCGTGAATGGAAAGGGAAAAGTCATTGCCTGTGAGCTAAATGTTAAGAGAGTCAAACAGCTTGAAGATACAATAAGTCGATCAGGTGCCTCAAGTATCCTTTTCAATCTTGAGACTCAGATAACCCCTGTCTGCTATGCTATCTAATTTTATGGAGTAATGCATTAAAAATTTTCAATTTTATAAGACATTGATGTAGCAATGGTTGAAAAATATAAAAAGGAAAGCCCACTGTCTGTTGGTAGGTAGCCTTTGTTTATTCTCTACTTACCTTCATGGGGGCTGACTAGGAATACTTGATATAAAATTTGTACATCTTTTACACACCAGTAATATTTTATTCCAGGCATATCTGTTGTCCTGTGGCCGAGGGAACTGCAAAGCTGTTTACTAGCTAGTTTATGACATTTAACTAGGTACCTTGACCTGACATTTAGATATAACCGTATATCGTGGTGATTTTTTGGAAATAAATCCACTGGATCCATTGTTCTCAGAGGTATGTAATCATCCTCTAAGCCTTCTAATTCACTTTGATAGTGTTATTTGTTAGCTTTTTTCTATAATTTGCAAAGATGATCCTGGATTGTTATTAAAATTTCATTCCCTGCTATGGTTGTACTCATTTTTCTCATGCTTTATATGAAGGATACTTCTCAAGGAGAAATGCACCATGGTGTTGGCCTTCTGTGATTATATATGTATAGGCAAATTATTATATGATGTTTGATCTCATCTTGATAATTTGAAGTTAGATGATGTCGGATATCATCTTGCTTTGTTCGTTTTCATTTCATTTTATTCTTTTGAGTTTCCTTTCCCAGAAATCCCTTTTCTTTTCCTTTTTGTTTTGGTTTAGTTTGCCTATGGTTTTGTAGGTCCCCTGTTTTTTCATTTTTAATGATATTTCCATTGTTGTAACTCAAAAAATATTATGCCTTGGCAACGCTTGAGGCACTTGCCTCAATAACTTTTGTACGAAGCTTTGTCATTCACAAGATTGGTAAAGTACATATTGAATATTTAATATAAATTTCATCATCCAAATCTCACGTTTACTCCTTTTTTTTGTATGTGGAGAAGTTAGACTTTCATGATTCATTCTGTTCCTTGTTTGGAAAACAATTTGTTGAAAAATATAGGTGACTACCAACCGCACGATAGCATAATCTTTCACTTCATTATGAGGGAAGATGTCTTGAATTCAAATCCAGTCAAAAATATTATCATTATAAAACAAATGTCACTTTCAGTTCAGTGTTCAATTTGATATTTCCTCACTAAATAACGTCAAATGTTCCAGATACAAGCTATTCTATTGGATCCTTCATGCTCAGGATCAGGAACATCTACAGAAAGATTAGATCATCTTCTTCCTTCAAAAAGTGAAGGTGGTTTTCATCAGCCATGAATCTTTTCTTTTGTCTTAACTCTTGGCTTTTTTTTTTACATATTTTCTTTTATCTTAACTCTTGTTTTTTTTTCTATATTATTTTTGTTCAAATATATGCATATTATAGTATTCTAGGTGATGAAGTTTTTTAGCAATAAGCCTTACCAAAATCACTTGAAAAATTTTCAACATTCAACATTGATACCTTCAGTTTGGTTTAAGCTTAACTAATCTGCTGAACAATTCAAATAGCCAAACTGTTATATTTTTAACGTCTAATAGTCAGTTTCATTAGTTCACTAGACTATAGGCGTTGCAGTGTTTGTAGATTCATAATAATAAATCACTGCTGAAAACGTAATAATAAATTGATGAAGCTGCTGTCTGAAGTTGTATAGGCTATCAGAAATCAGAAACTAACAAGTCAGTCTTTTTCACTGAATTTTTTGTAGATTTTAAAGAAACTAGCATTCAAGATTGTGTAAATCTATTCGTTAATCTTATATCAACTACTTGTCATTTTGATTGACATTTTTATTCCTTCCATAATAAAGCATAATTTTTCTTCAGTTTGTTGTTGTAATGCTTATTTCTTGCCTTGTGGGTAATGTTGTAGATATGGATAACGGTCACAGGATAATGAAGCTCGCTTCTTTTCAAAGGAAGGCCCTTGCACATGCATTATCTTGTATGTTTGTTTTTTCTAACTTGTTTTTCCATCAATCTTTACCCTTATATGCCAAATTTCTTGTTTGGAAGCATGCATTAAGTCCCTTGTCAAACTTTGTTGACTGCTTGGTTGCTTGGACAAGAGATTGAGAATCACATGGAAAGGAAAGAGTAGGGTATGCAGAATGTAAATCTCTTAAATTCCGATACAAGGATACTTGTTTTGAGGATTGTTAGAGCATCTAGAATGCGGACCAAATGGAAATAGGAGGTTCAACCTTGGATTTCACCCATGGCTTTTGTTTCTGTTTAGAAATGATTGTCCGTAGTATTAGGTAATTAAATGAATATTTATTTTCCCTTAGCTCTTGTCATGCCTGTATATATTGTAATCCATCATTAACAATAAGCAATATCCAGAGATAGGTTAAAAATTGGAACTTTCATCACCAACACCACCATTCAAAATTTCTACTGTCCTTAGATCTCTCACGATGCTGTTGGCTTTGTTAATCTCTTCGATTGACCTTGCTGTCCTCCAACTCTCTCCGGCTACTGTCATTCATCCTAACTTTTGCCCAATTGCTGAATCACTACCTTCCACCAATAATATGTGTATATTGTGATTTCTCATCATCGTAGCACTTGCCATCCTTCTAGCAATAATACGTAAATATATTATAATCTCTAATCAGCAATAATTGGAAGTTCTCTCCCTAATATACCATAGATTCTTATTTAGACTACTCTCATATTCTATTGTGCAACTTTCATTTTTAGGATAACTTGCAAATTTTTTTCAGTTCCTTCTGTTGAAAGAGTCGTATATAGCACCTGCTCTATCCACCAGATGGAGAACGAGGATGTTGTCACGTCGGTTCTCCCTCTTGCAACCTCCTTGAACTTCGAATTGGTGGCTCCCTTCCCTGACTGGCCCCTCCGTGGTCTTCCAGTTTTTCAAGGATGTAAGCAAAACATTCCTTGATATTTTTGTCTATTAGCTAGTCATCTACCAATGATGATGCATATTGTTTTATTCTTTTCTCAAATCAGCTGAAAAGGTTCTAAGGACAAATCCAGGTGATAGCATGGAAGGATTCTTCATTGCGCTATTTGTTAGAAGAAACTTGGGTGCAAAGTATTCATCTGAGAGTTCAAATTCCAGCCACGAGAATTTGATGCCAGAAGCATCACAAAGCATGAAAGCTTCAAAGGAAGTTAGGCTTGCTAGGTATTCTTCAAGGAAAAAAGTCATGAAGAAAATGGTCCCCCTCTTTTCTCGTCCATGCAGAACGCATGTTTGGCTGCACTTGCAAAAGCATGTAAGAAAGAAAAGAAGGTAAAATAAAGTGCAATTTCTTGATAACTTGGTCAAATGTAATGGACCACCCTTTCGAAATTGGTAAAAATATGGGAAGGTAAGTTTGAATCTTAGTTGACAGAATGCTATCGTACAATCTTCGTTAACTCGAATACTTTTGAGTTGGCCACCAAATTTGATGAATTATGAAATTGCCATTTTCTCTACTCATAATATCATTTGAGTCATTGATTTCGAGTTTATTTTTAGGGACCGGCCTTTTTTCTGATGTTGGCATTATTCTTGATTGGGGTTGAACTCGTGGTTTTTTTGCTCAGATTTTATATTATAGTTGAGTGATAGGCCAATTATACTATTCTTTGTCAGTGATAAGTATGCAATCTTATACGTTAGTCTTATTAAGAAGGGTAGTCAAATTCTTTGTAGGTAAAATTACAAGTATTGCTATTTTTAGATAATTGATTTATTGCAATTGATCTGTCAATGTTAAGATGCTGAAATAAAAACCATGCAATTGCTATTTTAGGTAATATTGAGTATTGACTCTACTGCATTTCGGGCCGTCACAACCGTCACCTTAGCCATACCATTTGCTGTTGATTGGGCCTAATTGTAAAAAATATAAAAACTATAAAATATATAAGCGTATTTAAGAATGATATAAATATGATTATATATTATAGTTTTTTAGTTTTTGTACAACATGAATTATATATAAGTATTGTTTTTGCTAGACCTAACAATAATCTTTACAAATATTGCCTTTTATGTTTAACAACTTTACATAAAATATCAATTTTATACACTCAAAGCGATCTTGAGTAAGTAAGGTTTCACGCTTCACTTTCTTTATCAAAGTTTTAATCTGTGAAGGTGTAATTACAATATTCTTATGAGTTAAGGTTATTAGAAGTTATGAATAAATTTTCAATACAAGAGTATAAAATTCAAAATGATTATGATGCTACAGAAAATTTCATCTTAAGAATGATGAAAGCTACAAGAAGAATTAGATGAATTTGCTTGAGAAAGTCTTCGGAAAATGTTATAGTTCAGTTCTCTCAATTTTCATAATGTCCTCTAGTAACCTTGAGAGATTGATTCATCAATTTTCCTTATCTCCTTTTTGTCTTCTATCTTTGTTCATTCTTTTTATAATTCTTTGTTGATCATGTTCAATTCAATAATTTCCTGTGTTTGTTATTTTTCATATATAGATTTTGTAGTAGTTAATTTCTTAGACGTGGAGCATCAGTAATCAAACATAATTCGTAATCTTTTGAATCAGACCTACAATATAGTATGTCTTTTCAAAATAGTAATATATCATAGATCAATTTATTAATTAAGTAGAAATTACTAATTTCATATTATCGAAGACATTCAAAATAATAAAAGAACTTTCGAAGGTTACAGAGAAAGAGTGGAACCTTTCAGTTGAAATCATTTAAAAAATTAATTAAATCATGCATTAAATGTGTGACACATGTTTTTTACGGATAAAGTAATATATGGATAAATATAAGTGTTTAAGTGAAACTTATCGACAATTTGAACATGAAATCCATCGATTTAGTGATAAAATTTTGATAACTTTTAATTAAAGAACCATCGAACCTCCTTAGATTGTGAAACTTACCAGTTAAGTAATTATATTTTGATGACTTAAACGGTGAAATCTATTAACGATATGTTTTAGTAAAATCTATCAATTATTATTTTTAGAGAAGATGAAATCATTTGAAACTCATTTTCAAAGGTTCATAAAGACACCACTAAAGAACAAGAACAGTTAGGACAAAAGACTATATAGATTAATTTTATTGTCTTAAGTTTTTCATCGTCAAAGATTCATCTTCTAAACATGGAACTAATAATTTCCTCGTAAGTGATCTGATTCGTCATTCCTGGTTGAGTCCTACTCAGGGTAAATAAGTGGGTTTTATTTATTTATTTATTTATTTATTGTCAAGCTAAGGATTGAGAGAGAAGAGAGGGGGTGGTTTGAATTACTTAAGTATTTGTTCTCGGGTAAATAAGTATACCGTCCTTACCTTTGCCACCATTCGTGGTTATTTTTGCCTCACGTCTGCTTATTCATTTATGTCTTTAAATTACGTATAAAAGAAATGAATGAATATGATAATCTCGTATTATTCCAAGGTTCGTGTTCCATTTCAATGAGCTTCATTCCAATGTACCAAACTCAAGGCGAATCTTTGTCACCCGTGAGTGATGTGATTACATGTGAATTAGTCATATAATTTTTCTTGATTTACATTTGAACAAGGACAATGAACTGCATGGTAATTGGCTGAACAAAACTGCAAAGATGATGGATACACATTTCCCACAATAATATAATTTCTGCTTATCGACAATTTCAAAAGGAATAAATTAGAAAAAAGCAATGGTATTTCCAATTTCAATTAAAATTCAAATCCTCAAGGAAGTAGAAATTATTATCATTATTTTAAAAAATTGAAAAAGGAACAGTGCGAAGAGAGGGAGATTTATGGATACGACGTTACGAGAATTATTCACCTGCGAAAATTCTCCTTGGAAAAACGAAAGGATATGAAACAAATATCAGCCGTCGATGGAAGAAGCCGTGGTGGTGGTGGTGGTGGCCTCGCCGTCGGCCGCCTCGCTCCGCCTCCGGGGAGGAACGCACATCCACCCCTTGATTTTGACCCCCACCTGCTTCCAATCCTCCAACTCTCGGAGTCCATTCGCATGGAGAACGGCGACCCCGGCCGTGGCGCCGGCACCGACGAACAGCGAAGCCACGACGAAGGCCTTGAAGGGCATGGAAGCCGCAGTGCTACCCCCGTCCATTCCCCTCTGGGCCGACACGATTCCCGCCGCCATCTGCGCGGTGCTCGCCGCTCCCCACCACCACCACTCCTCCCCCATCCCTACCAACCCTAGTCCTCCTCCTCCTCCTCCTCCTCCGGGCCTCGATCTCCCACTCAAGTGCATATTTTCCATCTTTGCATATTTTATCCCTACATTCTGCAAAATTCACATTTTCGTTCGAAAATTTTCCCACCAGTTCCCCGAGGCAAAAATTTTCCAAAACCCGCGAAGTTCGCAGATTAACGGTTGGAACCAATTTCTTCGCGGAGAGAACTCCAAATCACAGCGCCAATTCTGGTCTTTCTTTTGTTCCTTTTCCTTCCCACCATTCGAGCTTTGTACTTTCGAGTTTATGGTTCTCTATAATATTAGAATCTTCATTTCAAATCCCATCACTTCCGAAATCGAATCCAGAAACCCTCCTTTTCCATGGCGAAGAACAACTTCCATTCTTTACCACCTTCCAAGAGATACAAGCTCCTCCACCAAGAAGAAAGCTTCCAAAACCCATCTCTCCAACCCCCAAGTACTCTACTTCCTGCCAAGAAACGGCCCGACCACTACTATGAGCATTACCTCGTTGATTCACAGACCACTTGCTGCCTTCCTGCCAAGAAGCGAATTTGGGCTCTTCCCCCGCTTGTGTCCTTTGGGTGCCACGAGGAAGAGGCTGACGATGCCAAGAAAGAACGGTTGCCCGCTGGATTCCAACCAGATGGCGAAGGCTCGGAGGAAATGAAGGAAGAAAAACCCATTAAGGAGGAAGGGATGGAGAAGCATTTGGAAGAAGAGAAAGTAGGGGGGGAAGAAGAAGGTGAGGAAGATGGTGTCTTTTGTGCTGTTTGCAAAAGCACGGACGGGGACGAACAAGACCCGATTGTGTTCTGCGATGGGTGTGACCTCATGGTTCACACCACATGCTACGGCAACCCGCTCATCGAGTCCATTACTGAAGGCGATTGGTTCTGCTGCACATGCCAGAGGAACCGGTACCGGAAGAAGAAGAAGGAAAAACAGGAGAAAACATTCAAGTGCTGTCTCTGCCCGGTGCAAGGTGGAGCAATGAAACCAACAACAGATGGTAGATGGGCTCATATTCTATGCGCGCTCCTAGTGCCGGAGGTGTTCTTCCATGACCCTGTGGGAAGGGACGCGGTGGATTTGTCGAAGGTTCCGGCGTGGCGGTGGAAGGGGGTGTGCTACCTCTGCCGGTCTGGTTGTGGGTGCGTGATCCAGTGCTCTGAGCCCAAGTGTGGGTTGGAGTTCCACGTCTACTGTGGGTTGGAGAAGGAGCTCTGTTTGGAGTACATGGAGGGGAAGGGTGGGGGTGTGGTGATTGGGTTCTGCGAAGATCACACCGAGCTATGGAAGAAGGTATGCAATGTTTTTTTTATTTTCTGTGCCTCTCTTTTTGATAAGAAGATGAAACTATTTCTCTGATAAATTTGGTGTTTGGGTTTGGTTGATGTGCAGCAACAAATGACGGGCAAGTTCAAGATCGTGCCAAGAGAAGAGGAACAACAGGGGAAGAGGAAGAGGAAGAAGAAGAAGAAGAATTAGAGTTTGTTCTTCAGAATTAAATCATGTGTTTTCCTTTTCTAAATGATTTGGGTAACTTATGTGACGTCCCAAGATTGGTGGTTGTTGACTTAGCAATTGCAATTTGATCTAAATTTTCACGGCAGTGGTGCAAGATTTCTTTGTTTTGTGGACTGCATGTGGATGAACTTTGGATAATGATATACCGTAGATTATCCTATAAATCAATCCATCAGTCACATAACTAGATTTCGTTTATATAAATGAAAATCTAAAAATCGCCCAGAGGAAACTGCTTTATTACGCCTCTCTGTACCATCAAAATTTGTACTCGAGTTTGAATAACGAATATTTTAAAGGTTGATAGAGCTCGTTAAGTACTAGTCATCAAGTTATTACGATAAAGATATCCGTCATTAGATGGGCTGCCAAAAATGCCTGTCGATTGCCTATTCCAATTAACGAAGGGTTCTCGACGGGCATGTGCGGCAATGCTTCTCGAAGGTCGACGCCCGCCTGACGTCGATCGTCTCTTACAAGCGAGGATGACAGGCGGCAACGGCACGATATGTATATATACTCCATGGCCTTGAAGGGAAATGTTATTCTCCTGAAGTGTTTATGATCGTGCCAACAACAATCAAAGATAAGATGAAACATATAGGGAGTCCAATACCAAAGGCACCACTTTCTTGTAGTCTTAAAAATTTGACCGCGGCCTTTTGGATTTCACATAATAGTTAATTTGTGATCGATGATGACGGCAAGTGCAAGGAAAAGAAGCCCGCAAATGAAATTGACGGCGATCTGCAGATCGATTAGAAGATGGTGGTGGTTTTGAAGACGTACGTACGTCGTTTCCAATGGGCGCCGTCGGTAAGGCTGCGAACGTTGCAACCAGTACGATGACTAGTTTCGTCGTGCCAGCTTTGAGCCGGCTCCATCCCTAGATCGTTCGAGACAAAAAAGAAATTTTTTGCTCTGGATGATTCTCTCAAGGCCCAGTGGCCTTCGATTTCTTGCTTGGGATGTTCTCAAGCTTCGATGGCTGGTGAGGTCTCCAAACTCTCGAATCTTCAAAGAGGCCATTAAACATGACTGGAATCTTCAATGGGGAAAAAAAAATTTCGCCACTCCTTATGCTGATATCCGTAATGGCATTTGGATCAAAGTCATTAAGATTCTTCAACATCTTTGATCCTATTCCTTTCTTCTTGCAGTAGTTGCGGATTTTGGTTATATCGTTGCTTTTGATTTTAAGTCCGACTATAATTTTGATCATATTTCAGTTAACATATTTCTCCTCGTTAAAAAGTTCAATGGCGCATCTCTGCCTAAATTGCATTTCTTCTCGTTTCTTGGTAAAATATATCTCATTTACTAGAATAAAATTGCTCTAGTGACATTTGCATCTCCCAAGGATTTTAAACTCATTCCTAAATTCAATCTATTTTTGGGTAGCAATGCGCGTCTCTTTGCTAACTCAACCAAAGGCCAAAAATGATATTCTACTACTCTAAATCCTTTGAAAAAAAAATCTAATAACTCCCCAAGTAATTTCTCTTTGACTCAACCTTCCCCTTCTGTTGTTTACGCTTGCCATGATAACTTGACTCCTAGTAGCTCTGCTCTTTTCATCTACTAATAGCAATATCGTCACATCTCTTTCCCGTGCTAAAGGAGGACCTATCCTTAACCTGGACAATCAACCTCCTACCACCCCAACCGAAGATGCACAGCCAAATCGCATCCTTTGGGTTTGGAAAATGTCACAGTTTTTAAAACTTCTATCTTAACTAAGCAATTAGAGATTTTGGATGAACTATGTAAGATGGGAGACTTTGCTGAAGGAAAGGCTAACGCTGCTAAAGCTCCTGGCGTGTTTTTTGTGAATATCAACTAACCGCAAGCCTTTGAAACTATTAGAAGGCACTTAATCTATGGTAAGCACTCTTCTTATTTAGCCTGCTCAAACTATAATAATCTTACTTCCGTTTCTCCATTTCCAAGAGGGAGTTCTTCTCCTTAGATTTCCACTTCCATCTCGGATAGCTCTTCTTTAAACCCTCATATAGAGGGGCATCCTAACTTGCCTATTATTAATGATATATTATCTTGGAACTTGCTTTTTGATTTTGTGTCTTTTTGTAATGATATTGACTTATGTCTATCACAGGTTAATGCCACTTCTTTACTGAATAATTTCAAGCAGCGTTTTGATCTGCCTGATATCTCTTTGGGGGATGAACATATTTGTCTCTCCTCCTTTGAGAACCTTTACATTTTCTAGCTCCTTTTCTCTCCTTGTAGAGATTCTTTCTTTAATTTCATCTTTTAACGAAGATTTTTGCTTGGAAGATTCATGGTTTAAGCTCTTGTAATAAAAAAAGAAAAGTTAAAAATTTAATCCGTATCAGCCATCCTAACTTGATCATCATTTTTGAAACCAAATAGGAACTCTTCCCTTCGTTTGTTCTTAATAAATTAGGTGGTAAACTCCTCCATAATTGGAATTTCATCCCTTCCTGTGGATCTGTGGGAGGTATTCTGGTTGGGCGGAATAACTCTTTACGTCTTCATAATGTCCTCAAGGAAACCTATTTTATTACCCTACATCTTTCATTTATTCCTTCCCACCTTCGTTGGTTTCTTACAGGTGTTTACGACTCTTGACAATTAGAAAATAAACTATATTTTATTGTTGAACTTAATTCTTTATCTTCTGAAGTCAATGGACATTGGGTAATAGGCAGTGAATTTAACTTATCCGCTTTGCTTATGAAAAATCTAGCGACACTTATTGAACTAATATCCTGAATGTGTTCAATGACTTTATTTCTCAGTCTAGTCTAAATGAGTTTTCATTTAATAACTTTCAGTTAGTCTAACTTCCAAAGCAAAGAAATTTTCTTGTGATTTTCTTTTGAATTATTTGGAATAAAAGAAGCTTCCTTATCTTTAGAGGAATTACTTCAACTATCTCATTAATTTTCTTAGTCTTATCGATTCGGCCCATTTTTGATTAGATAATCTTTTTGTAGTTATGGGGAAAGAAAAATTAACTGAAATCTAGCCTGCTTGGAATATGGTCTGGCCTGATGTTTTCTCTAATCCTACAACGCTTGAGGCTGGAACTGTTGCCGCCTTATCTACTGCTGTGGATGATCTACCCCTTCCTCTGGATGATGGGTAGATATTATCAAACAAGATACAGAAAATTAACCTCTCGGGTTCTACTTCTTTTCATGTTTTTTGCTTTTTGTTGAAGCTAGCTGTTATTAATTTGTAGTTTGGACATAACCTTTTGTTGGATTGCTTTATACTAGTTGTGGTTACATAATACATGCATTTCCTACTTTATTTTTTATAAAAATGAAAAAGCCTTCTCAAATTAGGTTATTGATCGATCAACTGGGAATCTGAACTTAATTGTCTGTCTTGGGTTTCACATGGAAGCTGCTGCTCGCTGCTCACGGCGTCCGGAATCTGCGGCATGTGGAAGACAAATAAAAAAGAAGAGGAGACCGAAGAAGGAAGCCGTGGATGCTCCAAGCGCCCGTGAAAATTTCTGGATCGTTGATGATTTCCGGTGGTGGTGCCACGGCCTGCAGCGAATACGTGCATATCCGATTAATAGAAATGCGCGTCATTAGGATACGTAAAATGGAAAATCAATAAATAGTTTTGAGTAAAAAAAATTAAAAACGGGCGGAAAATACTAAGATTTAAATTGAGATGATATACAACATCCTTTTCCTAAATGAAAAAAAAAACGAATGAGATCATAAGAACTGTTGATGAAGAAGATTAAATCAACCACCGCTATTATAAAAACCAACCACCATTGAGGTGATGGCTGACGAAAGATATATTTAAATGCGTACGTACAGTAGTTCACCAAAGATATAAACGCTCAATATAAGTTTGGAGGAGGATCTAGCGTACAGATAATGAGTACCTATTGATGTATTGGCGCAAGTTAGCGGAACGAGATAGAACTCGGTCGAACAGGTAAGAACGCTTCCACTTCCTTATCGTTAGATTTCTGCTGAATTAGTTCTTCATATTATGCCATCTTTAATTAGTTCCCTTTTGGATATGTTGAGCGAGATTATATCTGCGATTTTCTTCAAATTTTGAAACCACACAGTTTCAGAAAGCTCAACTACATACATAAGAGTTATTCAAGATTGGTTGAGAGGTGAGGGAAGGAAAGATGGGGGCAGCAATAAAATCACCATTCGTTGAGATCGCGGTGAGCAACAGCTGAGATAGAGATAGAGAGAGAGAAAGAGAATCATGCGACACGTACGTACTTGTGTGTTTAATTTCACATCATGAGAATTCGCAGAGAATTGCAGATTAGCTGCTGCTTCTTTGGTTTCTTCTTGTCCTACGCTTAATATTCCTCTTGCTTAGAAATTGAGTGAAACATTTGGAGGCCAACATGAGTCGGCTTGATTAAATCAGCTTGATCTACTATAATATAAATTATTTTCCACTGTTGTTTAAAATCAAATTTTATACTGACATAGGTATATATATATATTGGGAGCTGAACTTCTACTGGTACCAATAGCTGTATCTGCTGGCATCTTTGTTTTAGGTCTCCAACCATACGTAGGATTTAACAGGACGAGGAAGTGTTGTAGGTTGAGATAGGTAAACTACCTTCACCCGAGACTCAAATGCAGCTGGATGACACCCTAAGAAGAACAACTTGTGCTCAAGCTCCACTCTCAATGGGGCAATAGGAGGGTGAGATCAAGAACTACTGGAGAACCCACATGAGGAGGAAGGTGTAGGAGAGGAAGCGAAACGCTGCTGTCGTTGCCTCAACCTCCACTGGTTTATCTCCTTCGTCGATGTTGTCTTCCTCGACTTCAGTTGGTTTCTTTCCTTTCATGCATTCGACTCCCCCCACTTCCCATTTCGTGTGTAATATCCATGGTAACCATCTGACTACCTTCACGTCTTTGACACTAGCAGTTACAAACTGTCGATGCCAGCATATACATTTTACTCATATATATATATGGAGGGGTTTGACGTGGTTGGATGATCTCTTGAATCGGCACAAATAGGTGCGGTTGTAACATGATTTTGCGCTGCCGTCCCCCACGACGCTCATGATTTCGTCTTCTAATCAGCGTCTATGGTTTGGCGACGAGCAAAGGGAGAAGAAGGTGGCAGAGCTGGCCACAGCCAAGGATCTTTTGGGGCTGTTGATCGATGCGAACATAAAGGAGGAGGAGGAGGAGGAGGAGGAGGAAGATGATGAGAAGATCATGGTAGAGGGATGCAAGACGTTTCCTTCACATGATGATGAACCCGAGCTTGCCACGTGTCGGTGTCAGCACCTGCTGGCGTCAGTATATATATATCTAAATATATGGATAAATTATGCAATATATAATATATATTGATGATTCAATATACTGATTGTCGCAGTCCAAGCAGACACCGATGCCATAAGTCAGCCATCTACATCAAGCCATCTGCGAGATGGACATTTTCTGATACATTGTCCATCTGTCATAGCTACGAGCGGCTTTTTTTTAGAAACATTGCTGGTAAGGTTTTTGTTGTGATTTTTTTTTAAAATGTTAGTATGCATATATGGTTCGTAACTTTGTAGTTAAGAAATGGAAAATTTTCAGATGTAGCTGTATTTTTTAAAATAATTTGTTCCCACAACTTTTTGTTAAAAACTAAAATTGTTTACATTGTTCATTATAGATCAGAAAAAGGGTAAAGATTGTAAGATTTTTTCAAGAGAAATCTTAATTGTACAGTATAAATTGTTAGTATTAGATGATATTATCAAGATTAAGAAGAGAAAGATTACATATGAATTCGAAAATTAGGTGGTGAAATCTAGAGAGTGAGAAGAGAATGACATACAAAAAGACTTGTTAAAAGAAAGAACATGGAAATTAGATGGAGTGCTAAATAAATTTTGAAATAAAATAACTACTTGTATTTAAAAAGATTGCTAAGCAAATTTTAAGAGAGTTTGGTGAGGTAGCTCCATTAGGTAAAAAAATTGGTGGCCCAACGTAGAAATACAAAAGATAATAAAAGAAAAGAAAGAATACTATAAAATTTATTATAAACGTGAAAATGAAGAAAATTTAGAGAAGTATAAGTTAGAAAAAAAGAATATTAGGAAATTTGTTAGTGAAGCTAAAAGTTAGACCTAAAATGAATTATATGATAATTTGAACACAAATAAGAAAAAAATAGAATATATAAAATGGCTAAGGCTATAAAAATAAAATTTAGAAATTTAAGTTAAATTGTATTAAAAATGAGGATGGTAGAGTTTTAGTAAAAGACAATGAAATAAAAATAGATGGCATTAGGATTCTAGTATGCTTTTTGATGAATTTATCATAGTAAACTCTTATATACAAACTTTGGGCAGCAATATAAATGATACAAATTATAGTTATTTTAGAAGAATTAATAATTTGAAGATAAACTATTATGAAAATGAAATGTGAGAAAACTATTACATTAAATGATGTTCTTATTGAAGTGTGGATGCATATGAGTGAAATAAAGATTAAGTGGTTAACTGAGTTATTTAATATAATTTTAAAAATAAAGAAGATGTCAAATAAATAGAGAAACCGTTCTCTAATATGGACAGATAGAAGCTTATGGTTTTTAGTATCACTTAAATTGATTTAGAAAAAGGCACGATAGAATACCTAGAAAACCTACTGAGGTGGACTTTAGAAAGAGAAGGAATATTCATAAGATATATTGATAATGAAATATATAAAAGAACATTTGATAGTGTTAAAATTATAGGTAGAGAAACAAGATTATTTCTAATAGACATGGTTTGCTTTATGGGTACTCCCTAAGTTCATATCTATTTGTCTAAATTATGGATGAAATAACTAAAAAAATTCAAGGATAATTGAAGTAGAGAAATGATTTTAAAGTGTTATGTGGTAAGACATATATTTAAAATTAAAAGAAAAATTCTATAAAATTATTATTTGCCCAACTAGATTTTACAACTTAGAATGCTAGACTAAAAAATTAATGTTGTTAAGATACATTTACTCACATAGATGAATGTTAATACTATAAGAGATAAGTTTAAAAAGACTTGATAAAGAATAGGGTAAAAGCTACACTAATTGAAAATAAGAGAATTAGTTTACATAATTTGGTCTATCAAAGAATGTATCAGTTAGAAAAGAAGATTTAATTAGTACAAAACAAATTAAAAGAAGTAGAAGAGTAGTTAAAATTACTTATTAAGAAATGTCAGAAAAAATTAAATTATGTAATTTAATGGAAGATTTGATCATAGATAATAGAAATATATGAAAGAAAAGGATTAATGTGATCGACGTTATGTAGTGAAATTATGAATTGGATTATTATTGTTGTTGTTAAACACTTCTATATTTAAAAATCATGATTTCTTCATGGACATATAAAATCCCCATAGAGCTAGTAGAATCAAACTTATTCTCTGTACAAATAAATTTTATTAAAAGGTTTTATGAGAACATGATACAACATCACTAACCTAGTTCCATGCACCATGTAGGCCATGTGACAATGAATCCTTGCCATAATTTAATTTTTATCTATTTAATGCCTGGTAGTTCCCATACATTAATTTCTATTTATCACTAAATAAGAGTTAGGAGGAAAGGAAAAAATCATATAAATAGAATTATAACAATTGAGAAATTTTTTTGTTAATTGTGTGATTACAACAAGAGTGAATAAGATTGATTTGGAAGAAAACAAGACTAAGTTATGAGATTTGGAAAGAAGATTAAGGAAAATCATAATTTCCTTACCCTAATGACATGGTATGCCCAAAGAGTAGTTTAAGATTTGAATAAAGGGTTTGGACCTGAGAATGAAAGAGATCATATTACACATGCCCTTCTTGGGAAGGCCAATGTTGACTAAAGGTTATTGAATAATTAATCTATTAATAGACAAGAGAAGACAGAATGCAAATCAAGGGGAAGGAATACCCACACTTTACCATGGCACTAAATATGACCTTCAGGAAGAATGCCTCCTTAACATGCATCAAATAACGTAGCAAAGAATAAGGTTCTCAAATCATTTACTCCTTAACATGGCATCCCTATATATATTTACTCCATGAGAAGAGAACCATTCCTTTGGAACACCCCAAGAATGTCAATAAAGGTCATTTTCGATAAACTAATCCAACAATATAAGAAGATTGGGTGCATTATGAAGAAGTTTCAGTTACATCTTTAACCAAGACACTCCCTAACCTCCCAGGGTAACACAAGAAGGTTGAGCCCTTTTCATGACTAAAGGTATTCAAATTATTCAAGGCCCAAGTACACCTAGATTAATGGATAGAGATTCTATGATTAATGTTGACACAAAAGTTGTATGAATTAAAACCTAAAATAACTTGAGAAGACAAGGAAGCAACCTTAATTAGAAACTGCAGATGATTTAAAAAAAGGAATCAGAGAATGTAATATTCATAACTTGCCTAACAATGAGAGCTAAGATGAGAAGAACACTAATCATAAGATCCAAATGAATGTGACATCATGCGAGATTTGTATACAACGAAAAGTGATGGAAAAAAATAAAAAGGAAAATAATAGAAAGTTAAGACAAAATGTGAGATATTTATACATAACAAAAAGTAAAAGAAACTTTGATAAACTTTTCACATCAGCTTTATTAGGAAATAATTTTCTTCGTAACTTCTTTCCAATCTTAAGAAATGTCAAATAGTTGGAAAGTAATGACTCATCTTCACTATATGTTGAACAAATTTTTTTTTTAATTTTATTATGAATCATATGTTATTATCATATATTATAAACATAATATTTTAGTATTTTTTATTTTAAAAATTATATTTTATGATCTTTTTCCATAAAAATCATATTTTATGATCATAAATTACAAAAATCATATTTTATCACCATAAATCATAAAAATCATATTTTATCTTTAAAATCATATTTTACCATCATAAATCATAAAAATCATATTTTATCATCATAAATCATAAAAATCATATTTCATCATCTTTTATTGTAAAAATTATATTTTATTTATAAATTTTTCATGAGCATTGAATAATTGTATTTTATTAAATTCATATTTTATTAATTTTTTTTGTTTTCTATTATATTCCTTATTATACACAAACACCTATATTTTTATTAAATTTTGTAACTTTCTTTTTTGTCACTTTCTATCATTTTTCAAAATCCTTTTTTCTGTTCATTTTACTTACTTTCTAGGTGTACAAATAGACCTCATATAGACTTTGATAAATATTACTACTAAAGATAAGATCAAAATTTCTAAAGGGACCCAAGAATTAAGGTGATTTCCACTTGACTTTGGCATATATAGTTTTGGATATTAGGGGATTAGAATCATATAGAAAAGATTTTACATAAATCTGGTCAGTTGGGAACTAATGGATACTAGTTTCAGTAGGCACTATCACATGAGTAAATTCTAAACAACAGAAATTAGTCTATGACGGTCGGCACAAAGGATTCTAAATCTTTTCAAATATGATTTTAATTTTTCGTATTTAATTGACATAAACCCACATTCACATTCATATTCAAAAAATGAAAACAAATACGAATATAGTAAATGATACATCAAATATTTATTCTTTAAATCCTTTTTCAGGGTTGCACCCTTACCAATCACTCATCTAGAGTTGATTCTCTCTATCTATATTAAAAAAAAAACTTCAAACTAAGAGTATTTTAATGTGCAGAAATTAAAAAAAAAGCAAAGGAGTCACATTCTTAAGGGAAATAGAGCAGCAAACAGATATAAAATAGATGGAAACCAAGATGATGATCAGGTATTGAATTCAATGTTCAGTGGCCCATTCTCCAACGCTTGTAATAGAGGTTTGCACTGCAGGAAGCTGATTTTCAAGGTCCATAATGTCGTCGTCGGGTCCAGTGTTGTTAAAGCCCCGAGTACGTTGAACTGCAGCCATAAGAATAAAACGAGATTAATTGAAATTAAGGAAATGAAGCTTGTACATAAGAGTAATTAGGTTATTTTATGGTAAAATAATCTTGTACGTAAGATTAATTGAACCTTAATTGGAAGAATATATATTAAGGAACCAATGGTCATAGAGACCGTTTGCAAATCACCATTCATTGTTGCATCACAATATGTTCATAAGTATGACAAAATCATACAATTTTCTCTCATTTTATTTTCAATTTGTAAGTCTTATTATCTATTTTAGATGTAATCATTTTCAACTAGTCTTTTAATGCGTTACCAGTACTCATCTATCCTAATATTTTCATTTTTTTTATACTTACTTCTGGGCATGTTCTTGTTTAACAATTGAACACTTTATTTCCTATCCTACATTCATCAAATAATTAATTTTTCATAAGCAAAAATATATATCAATATATTTCTCCTTGAATAGTTTTAGTTATTTCATCCATACTCAAGATAAATACGTAACCACTTGGAGGTGAACATTTGTGGAAAACTATGCTAATTGAAAATTCTTGTCTCTCCTCTGACAGTTTTAATTCTAGCTATCGTGCATATCTTTAATAATACAAATACAATCAATGAATATTCCTCTTATTTCTAGTAGCCATCATAGTATGTAGGTATTCTCTTATATAATGAAGGATCTTCTTCTTAATTCTAATTTTTTGAATTCGTTTTTTAAGTAGATAAATAACTTTCATTATTGATTTATGCTTGGCATATATCTAAAGTAATTTTTGTTGTCACGATTACATGTCTTAAACTTTGTTTTATTAATTACTCTTTCTGTGAGTTTCTTGTTGTTGAACTGCGCGATTTGGAGGCTCCGATGGTGGATTATTCTAGGTGATTCATACTTTGTGTTATTCACCTCTATTTATAGTATTTGGAGGATTAACAACCTCCACCATCTCCGCCCCCAACTTCCTCCTTAAATTCCGGTAACCACCGGAATTTGAATTTGAATTTGAAACTTGGTCTTTTTGACCAATTCCAACATCTCCCACTTGGTCACAAAGACCAACTATATATATTTTTTTAAATTCTGCTCCCACTACTTGTAGGTAGTACAATTTCAATTTTCCATTACTCGTGAGAATGTTCTCTGTTTCCATTATCCATATAAATGTTCCTTAATCCCATTAAGTTTACAAACTTAATGTACTTTTCCGCTGGCATTCCTTTTGTCAAAGGATCAGCAATCATATCTTCCGTAGGGATATAACTTAATTTTATTTCCCCATTTCCTACAATATCACGAATATAGTGATAATGTATGTTTATATGCTGTCCTTTTGTTATATTTGCACCACTATATACAAGACTTATTGCTGCTTGGTTATCACAATACATTTCTATTGGACCATTTATTAAGTTTAGATTCAAATCATTTATGAATCTTCTGATCCAAACTGCATGTGATGCAGCTATACTACAGGCAACATATTCAGCTTCCTGTGTGTATTTTGCTACACACCCTTGCTTCTTACTTCCCCAAGATATGGTTGCCCCTCCAAAGATGAATACATGTCCTAAAGTAGACTTCCCATCATCTTTGTCACCACCTAAATCTGCATCTGTATAACCAAGCACTTCAAGCTCATCTACTTGATAAGTCAATTTATGGTGCAAAGTTTCTTTTATATATTTCAAAATTCTTTTGATAGCTTCCCAATGTTTTGTTCCGGGATTACTTTGATACCTACTTACAATACTTACAGCATATGCCAAGTCTGGTCTTGTACACAACATAGCATACATCAAACTTCCAACCACTTGGGCATAAGGTGCTCTTAAAGGTTCCTTCCCTTTCTCAGGACATTGGTCCTTACTTAACTTTTTCCCTAAAATATAAGGTGTGGGAGCTGGGGAACAATTTTCCATTCCAATCCTTTTTAACACCATTTGCAGGTATCTTTCCTGATTTATACTCAATGTTCTTGATTTTCGATCTCTTAAGATCTGAATTCCAAGAACATAGGATGCTTCCCCCATGTCCTTCATTTCAAATTTTCTACTAAGTTCTTCCTTTATTTCATTCAACATGTCAGCATTATTTCCAGCAAGTAAAATATCATCCACATACAAGGATAATATTATGAAGTTACTCCCACTATTCCTGACATATACACAGTAATCTAATCTGTTTGAAACAAATCCCATTGTGACAATTATATCATGAAACTTATGATACCATTGTCTAGATGCTTGTTTTAAACCATATATTGACTTCTTCAATTTGCACACTTTTTCCTCATGTCCTTCCACCTGAAATCCCTCAGGTTGTAACATGTAGATTTCTTCCTGCAGGTCTCCATTTAGAAATGCAGTTTTTACATCCATTTGATGTAATTCCAAATCTAAATGTGCAACTATAGCCAATATAATTCTTATTGATGCGAATTTAGCAACTGGAGAATATGTTTCATGAAAGTCAATTCCCGGTTTCTGTGTATAACCTTTAGCAACTAAACATGCCTTATATTTTTCAATAGACCCATCAACCTTTAACTTTTTCCGGAATATCCACTTGCACCCTATAGCTTTCCTTCCTTTAGGTAGATCACATAATTCCCATACATGATTCCATTTCATGGAATCAATCTCATCATTCATGGCATCCAACCATAAACCTTTTTCATGAGATTCGACGACATCCTTATATGTCACGGGTTCCATGTGATTCTCCTCCATATCTATCATTAAACAAGAAAGCTCACAGGAATACAAATGGTAGTCATCCATCCATGTTGGTTGATGTTTCATTCTTTTGTTGCTAATAGGTAAATCTGATTCTCTATCTTCTCCATTCCTATTGTTCTCTTCAATTCCATTTATAGGCTCATTTTGGATTTCTCCCATGATTTCCATGGGTTCACGATTGTTTTCATCAGCAATTTCCATAGGTTCATCTATATTTTCAATGTTTCCTTCTTCCTCAACTCTAGGGTCATTTTCCAGGATATTATTGAAATAGTCATCATTCACCACAAATGGTGGCTCATGTTCCTTTCCTATTTCTTCCTTTTCATTTAGATTTTCTAGGAAAGTGGCATCCCTATATTCAATAATTCCCTTTTCTTTACTATAGAACCTATAACCGAAAGAATTTTCACAATAGCCTATAAACCTACATTTAAGAGTCTTTGATTTTAACTTATCCCTTAATTGTTCAGGAATAAGTACATGGGCTATAGATCCCCATTTTCTTAAATGATATAAATTAGGCTTAGTTTCGGTCCATAATTCATAAGGTATGTTAGGTACAGACTTGGAGGGTATTCTATTTAATACATAATTTGCTGTGATCAAGGCTTCTCCCTAAAAAACTTTGGAGAGACCTGAATGTGAAAACATGCATCTAACAGAATTCATAAGAGTTCTGTTTTTTCTTTCCGCCACACCATTTTATTGTGGTGTATAAGGCATTGTAGTTTGTCTTTTAATTCCATGCATTTCACAAAACAATTTAAATTCATTAGAATTATATTCCCCTCCCCTATCTGACCTTAACATCTTAATCCTTCTTCCAAGTTGTTTTTCTACTTCCAACTTGTATTTCTTAAAACAAGTCAATACTTGACTTTTATGACTTATTAGATAAATATAAGCATATCTTGAAAAATCATCTATAAAAGTCACAAAAGATTCTTTGTTATCATGAGTTTTAATACTTAATGGACCACACACATCAGAATGAATCAACCCCAATAATTCATCTGATCTATATCCCTTACCAAAAGATTTCTTAGTCATTTTCCCAACTAAGCAATGTTGACATTTATTTAATTCCATGTCTTTAATTTCAGGCAACATGTTCAATTTCATCAATTGTTGTATTTTAGATTTATTAATATGTACTAACCTTAAATGCCACAAATCAATATCAGATAAACAACACTCAACATAATCAGAAACTATTTCATTTATTTCATTAGCAACAACAGAAAGTTTAAACAAATCATGTTCAGGTACAAAAATTCCCATAGCAAAGATCTTTTTGTCTTTTCCTATGGATACACGTTTATTGTAAAATCGAACTTCCAAATTATTCTTCAAAAGAGTGCCTACAGATATTAAATTCCGCCTCATGCCAGGTGCATAGAGGACGTCTTTTAAGATCATAATGCTGTCTCTCAAGTCCAAACGATATGTGCCTATACCTTCCACATCTAAATAAGTATTGTTTCCCATATAGATGCATTGTTGTCCAGGACTCAACTCTTTAAATGAGTCAAGTCCCATTTTCGTTTTGGCAATGTGCCTTGTGGCACCAGAATCAACCCACCAATCGTTTGAACTAGGGACTACAACATTATTGCATTCCACAACTCTCACGAAGGTTCTTTTGTTCTTTATGTTCGACTCCGAGGTTCCACCTTTATTTCCATCCCTATTGGGACAATGTGCCCTAAAATGACCAAATTGGCCACAAGCATGGCAAGATCCTTGTGCTTTCTTTCCACGTGTTTGATTTTGTTTGACGTTGTTCTTGTTTGGTCCATTTCTTCTTTTATTGCCTTTTTCAGATCTCTGCTTTTGAAATATGGCATTGGCTTCTTCCAAATGAGATTCATGTTGCCTTCGACTGACTATTATTTCCTGTTCAGTACCCAACCTAGCTGGCAATTCAGATAATTGTAATGGGGTAGACCTAAGAGATGTGGTAACCATATCATAATTGTGTGGCAAACTATTTAATATGGTTGCTATTTGCAATTTTTCTGATATAGGAGTTCTTGCAGTAGCTAAGTCTTTAGCCATTACCATCATATTATTTACATGTTCTACTACACTTTGTTCCTCTAGCATCCTGCAAGAGTTATATTTCTGAAGGAGCAACTGTGTGTTCATTTCAATTGCTTTATTATATTTTTCTTTCAAAGCATTCCATAGTGTATAAGCATTAGTATATGTTTCATAGCATTTTACAAGACAATCTTCCATGAACATGAACATTAAATTTTTCACCTTTTTATCATCTTTCCTCCATTGATTTACTCTTTTTATTTCCACTTCAGAAGCGTTTTCACTTATTTCCGGAGGATGCGAACCTATTACATATTCAATATCTTCATATTCTAATGCTTGATATATTTTCCGATACCACATCTCATAATTTACCCCATTTAACTTATCCATCCTTGCCAACTCAGTTGTAAACATCTTCGAAGCCATACTTATATCTACAACCGAAATTAATTTCCAATTTAAATAAATAAAAAATGCAAATATTAAATTTAAAATTTCAAAAAATTCTGAAAAAACTATTTGAATTCAAATTTCAAAATTCAAAAATCAAATTTAAATTTCAAAATTTCAATTTCAAATTTTCAAAAATATTTAAATTTCCAAATTCAAATTCAAATTACAAATATTATCCAATATAATATAATATAATATAATATAATATATTATAATATTTTATCAAAAGGGGGAGATATCGAATGTCTCTAACCCAATCGCCCGAGGGTGGAAGACCGACGATCTGGGTGTGCGCGGGCTGCAGAGGTGCGCGTGGGCTGCAGAGCGCACGCGAGCGGCGGGAGGTGCTCGCAGGCTGCGGAGGTGCACGCGCAAGCTGCGGAGCGCACGCGGGCGGCAGGAGGTGCTCGCGCGAGCAGAGGTGCGTGCGTGGGCGGCGGGACTGACGGACGCACGGGCGGCCGGATTGGCGGACGCGCGGGTGGCCAGACTGGCGGACGCGTGGGTGGCCGGACTGGCGGACGTGCGGGTGGCCGGACTGGCGGACGCACGGGCGACCAGACTGGCGGACGCGCGGGTGGCAGGACTGGCGGAAGAACCTAGCTCTGATACCACTGTTAAACTGCGCGATTTGGGGGCTCCGATGGTGGATTATTCCAGGTGATTCATACTTTGTGTTATTCACCTCTATTTATAGCATTTGGAGGATTAACAACCTCCACCATCTCTGCCCCCAACTTCTTCCTTAAATTCCGGTAACCACCGGAATTTGAATTTGAAACTTGATCTTTTTGACCAATTCCAACACTTGTGTGACTCAAGAAATTGATACCTTTACAATTATCACATGTCACTTTATTCTTTCTCCTCAATTACATTAAATGTTTAAATAATGGTAGCGAAATGCAGGTCGTTACACACACACTATCTACATATATATATATATTCGTTTATACATATGTAAATGTGTATGTATGTATAACTCATACATATATACATACATATTTGGTTAAAATTGGATTTTTCTTGAACCTCTTTTTCGATAACTTATACTTTTAAAAATTATCATCATTTTTATATTTATGATAAATTTTATAAATACAAGTGATTATTAAATTCCAAAGTCTACTTATCTATCAAGTTCTCGTATTTCTTTTCTTTTAAACAACTTATCAATAAATATCATTATTGATAAATCCTAAAGAACTTATCAATAAATTCTAAACCTTAAATACCAATTAATATCATTTGTTTTTTACCTTTTAGATTCCATCAACTCATTAATAAAAACCATGAATTAAATTAGTCACGTCTTCCCAGAATGTTTTTCAACTTCTTCTAAACCCTACATGTAGTAATATATATATATACATAAAAGCTAATTTATTAACTATTTTCTCCCCTATTTGCAATATAATCAATATAATTCTATCTTTCTTTTTTTACGTTAATGACTAAATTTGAGACTTTATGAACTATTATTCCAACCTCATTCTTGCTCGTATCTTTTCTTCTGTGCCACAATTTAGAACTTCTATTGTCAATTAACTTAGAATTTTCTTCTATCATTTAGTCTTTTGCAAATATATTATGTTAATTTTTATTTTTACTAGATAAATTCCTATATTTTAAGTTGCTATCCTAATTTTAGTGTCTTCAACTAACAACTTCACTCATGCTCATCTATTTTGAAGTTTGAGATTCTTTTCCTATCTTCAATTGCATTTGGATTCCAATGTAGATGTATAAAATAAAAACATTATGCTTAGGCTACATATGCAGTGCTTTCCATTTGTCTTTTTTTCATTATACTTCGAGTCGGACGCATGATGTTGGTAAGAGCATTGCATCCTAATGATTTATCTTTTAAATCCATGTTTAAATTTGATTGATGAGTTTTCTTTTTCCAATTGGCTATCTAACACTAACCCTCTTTCGCAGAGTTCCTTTATTCTTAATGATTAGAAGATTTAATTTACTAATTTTATCAATAATGGGGAAAGCCTTGCCCGAGGAACCTACATTTTTAGATGTTAACTTTTTGTTTTTACAAACAAGTAAATTGCATACATACTTGCAATGCAGTGCTAGCTATAGATGCTTAACAATATTGTTATAAATTTCAATTAGCTTGGAAATAATGTTTTCACTTCATTCATAATTTGAAGAAAATATCTAAATGCAATTTGAAGTAAGATCTACTCAAAATAGTTCTCAAATAATTTACTAGGAGAGAACTAAAAAAAGTAAAAACATGCCATGCTTCTGGTCTTAATTAACTTATTATATAATAAAATGCAATTTATTTTATGTATAATAAAAAATAAACGATAATGACAATGAAAAATAAGACTAAAAAGAAAAAGGATAATGAAAAATAGAAGTAATTATATATAGGTCATTAAAGTTTTAATGACCCTGTAAGTCATCATATGTTACGTACAGTTGTATTTGTCTCATATACTTCATTTATGCACGAATCCACTTCATTGCACTAAATCTAGTTAGCTAGCTAGTTGACAGTATTCATAAGTCATATGATATGGAATCATAAGTCACATGACATGTCATCTTGTAATTTTAGATATGGTGAGAGGTGTATTTTGTATCATGAATCACATGTCATCTGATTTAGGGTCCTTTTATTTGTGGGACATTAGTTGATGTATAAATATTACTTGTTCCATTGCAATACACAAGGACATATATATTAGGCACACTTTTCCGATCCTCATTGCATGCAAGAAGTTGTAATTTCTAGTTAGGATTAAGCAAAAATTTTCTTTTGCTGTGTTCTTGTAGGTGTAGACATGAAGATTAGCTTGAAATGATCAAATTGATCACATGAAGAAGGACACATCCAGAAAGATCTCCTCCAACATGCATGTTTTCATGGGTGTAGAATATACACGAGGTAAACGAAACTTAACTTTTTTTGAAAAACTTAGCGGCATTACATTTCAAGAGTTAATTATATGATCAATATTGAAGCATACCAGAACTACCTCTCCATTGCCTACTCCAATCAACGAAGAGTAATCGATCGTATCCATTACGTACCTAAAAGGGCATTATTGGTGTGTGCAGCAAAGCTTCGCCAAGCTCTCATACAACGGTCGCGGAAGAACCACAACAGCAGGAGTACTGGAAAAACTACCAGAACGATAATCCATGGCATTGATGGGGAATCTGATTTTCTCCAAGTGTTGATTATTATACCGATGTACATGGATGAGATGAAACATAGAGCGGCCACTACTAAAGCCACTACTGTCTTGCGATCAGAGTAATTTGACGGCGGCCTTTTGGATTTCATGTAGTTTGAGACGAGGACGGCAAGTGCCAGGAAGAAACCCACTGTGCTGGAGAGCAACTGGGTATTGATGAGAAGATGGTGGTGCTGGAAGATGTCGTCTTCGATGGGAGTCGTCAGGTAAGCCCCAAATGCTGCAGCCAGTACAATTGTGAATTGCGTTGTGGCAGCGTTGAACCAACTACTGTTACCGGAGTTGCACTCGACGTTTTGGTTGTTAAATATTGTTCCACCAGTTGCTAGGGAGGAACGGTTCCAGTGGAAGCGAGGGAATCGAAATTCAGGGCTCCCTCCCTACATCAATTAAACGAAACAAAAAGAAAAATGGCTTCTTCTAATTCGCAGGTTTTGAGAACCCAACGGAATAAATGAAGTTCCGCCGCAAATTAAGTTGTTGGAAATTTGAAACGGCGTTACCTCTGTTGCTTGCGGACGTTGAAGGTGGTCGATGGCGACTAACATCTTCCTACTGGACCTTCAGCGGGGAATGAACACCGATGGCTGATTTCTATCAAGAAAGAAACGAAAACGTATATGGAGGTGGATGGTGGTGGCATTTCGCGCGACGAGGGAAGCCCCTTTAAATTATTATTTGGAGACTAGATGGTGACTTTATTTTATTTCTTTCGGTTTTGTTAGAGTTGCAACCCGGATTGCCTCCCACTTCAAAAAGGTTTCAGGACCCTGGATTGCCTCCCAATAGACTACTTCAAAAAGGTTTCAGGGGGACAACATCTTCGTTAGGAGGTGGGCCAAGATGATATTGACTGTGAAGAAATAAATAAACTACAACAAAATCATTTCTAGAGGGTTGAAATGTAATAAATGATTAACTTTGGTACTATGAGTTCTATGATTTTATTAATATAGACGTCGAGAGGCGCGATGGCCGTCGCCGAGTACGGTTAAAAAATTAAAAATTTTAAAAATGAAAGTTCGTAAGTTGAGGAAATGAAAAACGAGAAGGCTTTTATACGAGGTAACAGTAGGAAATCAATTCCTGAAAAAACAAGTAATGAAAGGAAAATATGCCATTTTCCCTTACTGCACATCATTTCCTCTTCATTATCCATGTAAACAAACTCTCCTAGTGATTTCATGTTATTAGTAGAAAAAGAAGAAGAAATGACGTTGATTTCGTTTTCTTCCAATTGTTGAACAAATCAATATGCAAGTGATTTTTTATAGCCTTAATTCAAACCATCGATGGAATAGAACAGACATAGAACAGATGTTTTATTTATTTATTCCTAATTTAAAGCAATCGAGGTGATGCAAATTTCTAATTATTATGCATTAAGGCAACCTTTCGGTATATATCGAAAATTTACAGACTGTGAATTAAAATATAAATTTATTGAAAAATACTATTTAACATTAATCTAAATAATTCAGAAATTCAAGTACCATATATCTGTTTGATACTATATATATATATATATATACTATCAAAACACGAGACAAGTATGGGCCCACAGGCCTCTCCAATCTCCGTGACAGCAGTCTTGATACAATTCTGTCACCTTTTTTGGCGCCAATGACGACATCATCATCAAGCATCGCATATTTATCACACGGTGAGATAAGTCGAAGAGGGCCCATGACGAATAATAAAACCATCGGTTGCCAGCTTCAACGCGGCATGCTTCCTCTTCACAAACGGTTGATTAAATATGTGTATCATCCGAGACTCGAGAGGGCGAGGGTTTCCATCGAAACTTAAAAAGGGAATGTCTTAAGTTCCCGATCACCTAAGGGAGAGGGATTCTACGGATAGTTTTATTACATTCAAAATGAGTTTCTTAAACTTATTAATAGGAAGATACATTTGGGTTTAAGAAACCTTATTTTATTATATGAAATCATATTATAGATTTTATTTCACTAGAAAATACAATTAATAACATCTTATCTAGTTGCCTTGTTAGCTCCCTAGATAAGATGTTATGATATAACTACTTGTAACTACATGAGGAGATCGTTCCCATCGATACCGTCAATGTTCGCACTAATCGCTTCTGATCGACATCTCATATCTCACGTTTTTGTTCTCGGCGGTAATTCTATTTCTCCGTAAATTACACAAATATTATATTAAAAATAATTTTGATATGTTATTTTTTAATCTTTCAATATTTACAGGAAAAACAACTTTTTATATGCATATAGATACGTACGTATAAAAAGCTGCAGGTGTCCTCTCCTGCGGACGGCAATGCCTTTCTCTTTAAAGTTAATTTAGGTTGGAATTTCGGATGATAGTCGTGCAAGAATTTGTTTTGGTAGTTTCTTAATTTTTTATAAACACATAAAAGGAAAATTAACGATATAGACTTTATTATGAGATTATTCTAAATATATTTTAAAATTTTCATCTAAATGAAATAAAATTGACCATTCATATTAAATAATATAAAAATAAACTTATAATAATATACAAACAAGTATAAACATATAAGATTCGTAGAATCACAAACAAAAGATGATAATATAATAAAAATATATATATATTGCACGCCTCATATGACGATCCCAGTTAAGCAGGATCATATATATGTATATATGAATCGCAATCCTAAGAGGAAGTTTCTAGAAAAATTATAATAAGATGTGCAATAAATACATTTGCAAATTATATAAAAATCATATGAGGAAGCCTTCTTAGAAAACCAATTGTAATAAATATGATTACAATAAATATTTATTAAATATGATTGCAACTAGGATGAAATTGAGGAGAATAACTTGTTAGAAAACCAATTGTAATAGCTCGATAGGCCGAAGGAAATGGCACTCCAAACTCTTATCGGGATTTAATTTTTGGTGAACGTAAAACCGCAACCATGCGTAAGATGACGATTTTTTCAATTGAAGAGGGAGTGATGCAAACCAAAGCATAGACGACACAAAAAAATTCCCAAATCCTATTGATAGACTTGAGATTTCCAAATTCGTTAATTCATAAAAGTGATTCTTGATAACACGATCGTTTTTCGGTAGGTAGCTTCAAATTGCCAGGAGAAGAGGAATTCTCACCAAGAAGAAAATACCGTTTTTAAATCTCTTATTCACTCGAGGGCTGATCAGTCCACTTTTCTTGTTCGAAAGAATTAAATCGTATGACAGATTCAGAGAAACCGATAACGAATGGTCTATTCAATAATTTCGGGTGGCATTGAAAAACGAGCATTTTCCATTCTATAAATGCAAAACAAACATCCAAAACGTTACAGATACTCGTCTTCTTCTCGTATGATATGTCATGCAACTGATGACGGCTTCAATAATGCACATCATGACATCTCGCGTCTAAATGTGCTCCACGATCGCAATGTGGAAACTGGACCCCTAGTCCACAACCCAAGCAGGACGCGGGTCTGCATATCATTGCTAGGCCGGCAATCGCAATGGGAAATGAGCAAATTTGATCCTCAAGTTGGAAGCATCTGGTTTCCTCTCATCAAACTTGTAGCCTGCAAAGAAGATTGCACACTGTGAGTGTGAGGATCATGGAGCCACTTCAGCTCATCTGGTTTCCTCCCACCGAACTTGTACTATTTTCCAAAAAAAAAAACTGTGAGAATAATGCATCAGTTACTCTCGGGAAAAGATTTTCTTGACTGCAGCAATATTAGAAAACCAATTGCAGTACACTTTGTCACATCCGATCAACAACGAAAGGAAAATAATTGGACATTCATATGCAGAAAGAAGGTTCGTTCGTTGTTTCATATTTTAGCCAAAGACTCGCAGATTCATGTAAGGTCTCCCATGATTTTGGCTATTGGAATGCAAGTTTGTTTTTTGGATTTTGGGAAAATTTATTGTTTAAATAGGACAAACCCAGTGCACAAGATCGCCACCAATGTGAGGTCTGAAGAAGGTCTAATAGATAATGAAAAGCTTATTTCCTATGATTTGACGTCATGTCTTCCACATCACAATAGAACAATCTTACCATTATACTAAGGAGGTGTCATTAGCATTAGAAAGTTTGAGAAAGAAAGTACTGAAAAATAAGAAAAACAGAAATCTAGAGAAAATCTAAGAAATTCAGAAAACTTAAAAGTGTTAGCGTGCATTCAAAAAGTTCAAGAAAATTTGAAGATTTAAGTGCACGTTTACAAAGTAAAGAAAAGTAAAGTAATACAAATTATAAATAAATAATTTTTATATTTTAAATTTAATTTAAAATAATAAATAAAACTAATATTATTATCAATAATATTTAATTGATAATCAATTTATAAAAAATTCCACAATATTTTTGAAAATTCCACAATAATTGACGAGGAGTAAGTAATTGAGGGGAGTGGACAACCAAGGAGAGTAGGCGATCAAGAGCGAGAGCAGATGATGTACGTGCACGAACAAGTCTACAAGCTCAGGAGTCCTCCCAATTTCCCCCTACTTTCAAACCTTGGAGGTGGGGAAAATCAAGAGGACTTTTTTATAGTCAGAAAGTAGGGAAATTGCTTTCTCATACTTTCCCAGCTGCACCTAACATAAGAGAAAATTTTTTTTTCTTAACCTTTCCTTTTACCTTGGTTTCGTCAAGTTTCCAAGCTGCACTAACCCTCACTAAGGCTCACCTTCTGTTGCTTAACCAACTCCATCAAAAAAGAAACAAAGTAAAAGCTCCAATCAAAAAGAGGAAAGCAAAAGAGATAGAAGGTCAACAGAGGATGTCAAAAAAAACCCAACAGCAGCTGCAGCAAAATCGTAAATAAATTTTCCATATGGAAAAGCTAGAATGCAATTATGTTTTTACTCAAGGTAACATATCCATCCATTGCGGCAATTTGAAAAAAATTCTTGGAGACCATACTTCTCAAAATCAACAAATTCAACACATTGTGGCTTCTTGCTTACCTAACCTATTATAGGAAAGCTCGGCACAACTATCTTGAAAGGAAGGTCGAAGATGGAACAACTACACATTTTTAGGCATACAAAGCTTCTAGTATGATTTTGTTACTGTTAAACATTAACAAACAAAATCATATTTGAAGTACCAAAATTATGATTTTAATGTATAATACATTTGCATAAATTTAACAGAATGCAGCAAAAGAATCACATATTCAACAACTAACCACGTGAATAAAGAGTTTTTCTTGATAGCAAGATGCAGAATGACTTATGAAGACTTACATCAACAGTCTAGCGATTCCAAAAGCAATGGGTATCTCGATCCTAGATTGTCTTTATGAAGAAGTACATGTTATATTCATTAGTAAAAAACATGATTTTAGTCCAAAGAAATAGATAACTTCTAGCTAAATAACAGATTATAGTGACTTAACATCAATTTTCCATAAAATTAATTTTTATAACATTTAAACAGCTAAACATACCAAAGAATATAACATGAAAAAGAATAATCTGTATAATGAAAATTCAACCTTGGAGAGCATCAAGTGCTGTCATGGCGCATTTGGCATCATTGAACTCCACAAAGCACAAGACACGAGCTTTGTCACCACTCTAACCAAGAAAATGGTTAACCATCAAAAGAGATAAACATACATAATGAATGGTATGATTCATTTTTGTCTTCCATTTTTTGCAAATAGCATGCCAACTTAACATTTCAAGGATTGCCACAAAACCTGTACTTCTGCTTGTGAAGCAATTGGTTCTATTTGAGGAAAAAAATTCCAAAACCAAAATACCATGGCAAAGGGAAGAAAATCAAATGGAAAGCATGGTAACCTACAAGACATCAAAAGGAGAGGTTGGGTCACTAATGCATCTTAGGTAATCTTTTTCTTTGAGTGGAAAAGATAGGATATATTAATATATATTATAATTACACTAATATCCTAGAAGCAATATCTGCAATTGTAGAGTATGGCTATTTAGGAATGGATCATACCACATGGTGGGATTCTCATGCATTGTGTTTCCTATTTTTCTAATGCACAATAATCCATTCATTTTAAGCAATGTTAAACAATAAATAGCACTGAATGCTCAAATTAATAGGAGTCAACTAAAATATCATGAGGCTAGCAATAGGGTTTAGGGTTTAATTAAGGGTACCAAGTACCTGCATTAGTAACTCTATGTTAGAAAGTTAACTTATCCCAAAAGGTTTTAAGATCATCATCAATAAATACATATATATACATCAAGTAACTTTCAAGGTGACGCCCCTTGAAAACACCTAAGGAAAGAGGTGAGATGATAGCTCAACTAAAGTAAAGCAATAAACTATAAAAAAGGAATACATGCATGATATGATAATAACGATCCATTCATTCAACTTCATGATAACGTAAAGAAATATTATAAAAACAATGTTGCATAAAAATACAATATTGATGCCAATGTACTTTTCATATAGATGCATTCTTCTAGTCATACCATATAATATAGAAAGCTAAAAAATCTCTAACAATATATTCCTACTGTTGGACACTCATGATTAAAAAAAATATTCTTGGAAACATTATAATTGCAAATGAGTAACTAATAACATGCAACTGCAAATTTATCCCTACAAAAAAGTTTCTGAAAGAGTATATACCCATCTTGGCTCCTTGTGGTAAAGTCTAATTTCTTTGAAACCAATAAAAGGGCGAAATAAGTCTGACAGTGAGTTAAAAATCCATAAAATAATGAAATCCATAAAAAAACAAAACATGAATTACTACACTCCATTAGAGATTGTAAAATGCATGCAAACTATGACAAAAAATTCCAAGGATACGACCAACTTCTCGCCTTGTACAGTCACTTGGAAGGCCATCAACATATAACATGTTTGATTCTTCTCCATGAACACTTTCAGATATTCTAAGAGGAGTACATCTATCCTTGTCAGGAACACCAGGAGTAACACCCAACGAAGTTTCTTGCCTGACTAAAGAAGGATCATGCAAAGAAGTGTGTGCTCCCACACCAGCTCCCACAGGCAATCGATCAATCCTTGGAGTAACAGAAGACAATACACCACTCCCCATTTTCTTGCTAGGAAGTAAATCAACTCCTGGTGCTACAGTAGGCAGTCCACCTATCCGAGAAGTAGGTCTATTTCCGGTAGCAACAGCATCACCAAAGTTATAAGTTCCAGACCTCAAACTCTGATAGAAATAAACAAACATGAATAACTTTACAATTTTGACAAGAAAACAACAGATCCCATAACCATCGAGCAAACTCATACGTTACTCCGTAATGGATCCGATGGAATGCGATCATTTATGCCATAAGGGGTATGGGAAGCTAAAGAAGCACTATTTGGCGGGACATAACCAGGAAAAGCAGCACGCGCATCTGCTCATTCAGGTAACAATGATTAGTAGGAGAATGACAACTGGTTTTTTTCACATGTTAAAATGGAATTGCACTTAAACAGAAGAGAAAATGGCATAACAAATTCGATGGACCAAGCAATTTCAAAAAAAATTTCGCTACATCAAGGTGAAATTCTCCAAAAGAAAGTTAAAGCTTCAATATATGAGATTACAGATAAACCCTCAATGTCAAAGAAAATTTGTATCGTACTTACGAGTATATATGTCTTACTGAAAGGCACAACATAGGACTTCGACTGGTTGGCACGCGCATACACAAACGCATACACTCGCTAAAAGAAGGCAAGAATCCGCCAAAAAATGGCCAACAAAATCTTTTTGCAAGCATAGTTTTTATTGTGAAAGTCAATCATCGAGCAAACTTCTTCCCCTTCGTAAAAAAGCATAGTGCAAACCCCCATGGAAAGCCCACACGCAATGGAAATTTGCGAAATATAAAATGAGCCTTAGAAGTACTTGAACCAGCATGAAACATCTAAACGATGATTTTGCGAATATTTGCAACAACGACGCCTGGACGTTGATATAAGAATCACCACATTTGCCAATACAGGTAACAGTGAGCTCACTTCATTTTCCATCATAGACTACGGAAGAGGTCGGAAGGCTTTAAAAACTAGCGAATGGATTCGTCTTATGATCACATAACTAGTCTATGAGTTCACATCAACCAGAAGAATCAAACTTGAACAATAGAGAAAACATAAACTCCAGAAGCAAGAAGAAGCACCTGCTCCTGACACATACTTCCAATACGGATCGGCCATCTCCTGCACAACTCCTCGCCGGTGGAAAACCCCAATTTCTCCGAAAAACCCTTTTTATGTTCGCACTTCGTCCCACCCGACGGAGAAGAAAAAACACAAAATGAATGGCCTAGATTTGATTCTGTGGAATAAGATAATCCAACGGTGGAGAGCAATCGAGAAACACTGCTTATAAGGACAATCTGCGAAACGATCTATATATATGAAACGATCCACCAAGACAAATATTTTTTCATTAAATATTGTGTTTTTTCCCCTCTTTTGCTCGACTAATGAAACGACCACCGTGCAACAACTGGTAAGCGATGGTGTCTCTCGCATGCACAGCCACCACAGATCGCACGCCGTTCTTGGCGACCGTCACGTCGTCGGTCGCCTCGAACATCAGCTCCGGCTCCATCTCCTCCTTTCTTATCTCGCAGACGTTATGCAGCACACAGCAAGCAGCCAGCACCAGGGGCAGGTCCTGCAGCTTCACCTCCGTTCTCTTCTGAAGACACTTCCACCTCCCCTTCAACCTCCCGAACGCCTCCGCCGCCACCTGCCGCACTTCGCCAACCTTCTCGTTGAAGGCGTGTTGGGTCCACGTCAGGTTCTGTTGCGTGTAAGGCACCAGCAGCCAATCCAACAGCGGATATCCAACACTACCCACGACCCAGTCCCGGCGTTGCTGTTTACGGTTGTTTGTCCGTAGCATCCCACGGGGGCCACCACGTTGGTAGAGGAGAGACTTCTCCAGCACTTGCTCTTCCGACATCCCTCCGGGCCAACCAATGCACAGGTCGGTGAATACACCACTTGGGCCGACCACTCCCTGGACAGTGACGGTGTAGGACGTCTTCGGGTTCTTCTCCGTGTTGCGTCTGTTGAGGTAATCTGTGACTCTGTTTTTTGGCGCCACGATGGGAACGTGGGTAGTGTACATCGAACCCACAACGTCGGGTAATCCGGAAATCAACTCGAACCTCGACTTGACAAACTCCAAGGTGGACTCATCGCCGGGCCATCGGAGGAATCTAGGCATGAGCACGGTTCTGATGGCGGAGCAGACATCGAGGATGAGCTTGTGGCAAGTGGAGATCCCAAGCCCAAACCTGCCGGACACGACACGAAGCGTCTCACCGGTGGCCAACCTCCACACGCACACGGCCACTCGCTGCCGCACGGGTATGGCGGCGCGGAGCATGGTGTTTTCCTTGGCCACGGCGGGCGACAACTCGTCGCAGATGAGATCGAAAGTAGCGCGGCTCATGCGGAACGCTTTGCGGAACTGGAGGTCGGGATAGTGGTGGTGACTAACCTGGTCCCACCATGCCTGGGACCTGTCTTTGACCCATAGACGCCTGCCCGATTGGTGGACCTCCTCCTCCTTCAACCCAACGCAAACCCGCTTGTTCTTGTCGGAAGCGATAACGACGGTATCTTCCTGGTCTTCTTGTTGTTGCTGTTGTTCTTTCGCTCTCTTCCTAGTATTGCTGTTCTGGATGGACGGACCGGCTTGTGACGTTGGGGCGGTGATGAAGGCCGGGGTGTCGTCGTCTTGGAGGAAGCTGACGTAGGAGGAGAGTTCTTCGTCGCCGGCGAGTGGGGCGGCTTCGATGTCGTCGACGTACGTAAGAAAATCCATGAGAGGCGGGGGGGATTGGGAACGCCGGGGAGCGGACGAGGAGCGTCGGCGTGTATATATGCGCCGACGACTGGTGGGTGGGATGGTCGTGGTAGTACCGTGTGGACGCGGTGCATGAAGCTTCCACGATTTGGGAGTGGAAGGCCAGCGAGTGAAGTGCCGTGGCCATCGTAAACGTGATCGTGTATTATTAATAAAATTTATAACAGTGTTCAAAGGGAAGAAGGAATTGGAGATGACGTGGATTGGGGCCACCCCCAGTTGGAATCCAACCTTGCCCAACGCGGAGTATAATCCTACTTGTAACGAGATGACGTGGCAGAATTTTTTTATTATTTTCTATGAGCATTATAAAAAAGTTCGTTTTTCCTGATTTTCCCGTCAAGACGCGTGTCGGGCCTGTAGGCCCGATCCTATAACGTTTCTAGCCTTGTCGGGTTCGACTCCCTTGTAAATCTCTTCCATAAATTAGCTCTTATTGTAATGCACGTATCTGTTGTAAATGGCTTTAATTCTTTTAATGAGATTTAAATTTTTATCTATTAGCTATTCGTTCCTTTTAGTGAATTTATCGTTTACAAATCGTAGGCGGTTATATATAAATATGGACTCAAATATGAACAAAATGGCAGTAGCCCAAATCTTACGGCGGTAGCAGCGCAGTTTGTAATTATGATACAAATTGTTGAGGAACCTGTGAAGAAGAAGTTGATTCCAACACAAAAATTAAAAATACCACAGCGTTCCCAGAAGCAAACTGCAAACCACCTAGAAAGTTCCTTCTTTTTTTCTCTTATTTCATTAGGAATTGAGATGCGACTGAGCTCCGCGTGTTCATCAGGACGGCACGCCCAACATGATGATATCACTACACCACGAACAAATCAAAGGTCGGTTATAGGATAATATATGACACACAGATAGGGAACAGAGAGAAATATATAATTCTGGTTATGGATATGGCACAATACATGTCACGAAGATTTTTGAAACATAATAAATTAATAATCGAAAATTTAAATTTAAATTTTAGCAGAAATGACTAGATTCGACGTTTAATTTAAGTTTTAAACAATATTACCGTGTGCGTCCACCAAGGACGAGTATTCGAAGAAGTTGTTGTGGTTCGCGATCGGGAGACAGCTTCGGCGGTGGTTTCCCATTCATCGCCAATCTTCCTTAGCCGGTTGAGCTCCGGCAATACCTCGGTCTCAAGGTCCGGCCTGTCTTTCCTGCTCAGTTGTGAGCATTTCACCGCAATCTTCGCGAAGGAGAGGGTCTCCTCCATCGGCCAGTCTTTGATCGTCGGATCCAACATCTCCGTCAAGGTGCCCCTCTCGACCGCTCTCTCCACTTGATGAGAGAGACCCATCGGGGACTTTGCGGTTATGATCTGGAGCAAAAGTATGCCGAAGGAGTATATGTCGGACTTGATCACCAGCATGCCCGTCTGTTGGTACTCGGGATCGATGTAGCAGAACGTCCCCGCCGTGGACGTCAACCTGTACTGCGTCACCGAGTTGGCCACGGACTGCGGCACGAGCCTTGCCAGGCCAACGTCGGCGATCTTGCTCACGTAGTTCCGGTCGAGGAGTATGTTCGCGGGCTTGAGATCTCTGTGGACTAGTGGCTCGGGCTTCGCTTGGTGGAGGAAGAGCAGCCCAGTCGCTATCTCGGCTGCTATCTTGAACCGGATGTTCCACGGGATCGGAGGCGTGTTACCTCGCCGGAACAGTCGGTCGTCCAAGCTGCCGTTGTCCATGTACTCGTAGACCAAGCATCCGTATTCAGGGCAAGCGCCGAGTAGCAGGACCAAGTGAGGATGTCTCATGCAGCAAAGCACCTCGACCTACACATATAACAAGACCAACCATTGGGCTTGTGGCAAGAAAGCAAAATCCTAGCTAATCGTGTGGCTGGTAGAAATTGGGCATCACCTCTTGTTGGAACTGCTTCCTCCCTTGGGCAGCATCTGGCCTTAGAACTTTGATGGCAACCGGAGTATGCCCAAGAGTTGCTCTGTACACGGGACCGTACCCACCTTCTCCGATCTTGAGCGTCTCGGCGAAGTTATCGGTAGCAACCTCGATCTCGTCAATGGTGTACTTCCTGTACCGGACGTCATTATGGGCAAGAACATCCAACGCCCTTTTCTTCTCTTCCGCCGCTCGCTTGGCGGCGTGCTCGGCATTCAGCCTCTTCTTGGCCTCCAGCTCCGCGATTCTCTGTGCTGCTTGAGCTGCCTCGATAGCAGCTTTGCACCTCGCCTTCTCCATCTCCACCATTTTAAGGGCCGCTTCCTCTGCCTGCCTTGCTTCCTCAACCCGGCGCGTCTCTTCCATCTTCCGTTGGTGCAGTTCTTCGGCCTGCATCCCATCAACAATCAACAAAACATCACAGCCAACCATTATTCTGAAGACGAATCGAAGAATACGTACCTTCTGCTTGGCCGACACTGCTTCCTTGCATGCATTGCTATACATGTCCATGGTCTGCTTGAGCTCTAGTTTCAGTATCTTTAGTTCAGCCTCCATGTCTCTCTGGTGCGACCAACCAAAACCCACAAGCACAAACAACAACGAAATTATTAACTTTCGATCGATCATATCGTCAATCTTCAATAGACAGCGCGCCAAGTACTGACACTGGATGGAGACGTAGGATTAATCCTGGGGCTATCGGTCGTGAAGGACGACAACTCGTGCGAGTCAGTGAAGGCGGCCGACAGGAAATTGTTGACGTCCTGGATGTCGATGTCGTCCGCGGAGGGCGGCCTCGACATCCTATCCCTTGGTGCTTTTGTCTTCATGCACTCCACGTTCCTGTCTGGTGTGGAATTCGCCGGCAGTGGAACTTTCCATCCTCCTCTTGCGGTGCGACTGCGCTTAACGCAGGCACACGCGCATCATCAACCGTAGTCGATCGGCAAATATCTGGACGCATGAAATCTTTCAAGATTATGACGATGGCCGCCTACCTGAGAGGGTCATCGCGTTCTATACAGTTGACGGACGAGCAACGTGGGGAGGAAGGAACCGTCGCCTTCCCCGTTGCGTTGGACGCCGGAGTTTTCGGGGTGCGGACGCTCGTAGCCTTTCCTTTCAGTATTACGTAGACGGTGCAAAATTCCGGCGCAGCTTTCATCAACGTCGTCGGAATATCTGGGTTTCTGAACTTCCTGTTTAATTAGCGTATATAATTGAATTAACTTGATGCATTAATTATTTTTTTCTTTAAAGATAAATAAATATGTATCGTTACCAAAATTTGAAATCTAATCAACTCCAATTTGGAATTGGTTATATTAATTAAATAATAAATAAGTTAACGGATACATTTGGAGGAAAATTACATCGGCCTCTAAATGGAAGGAGAGAAAGACCTCGTGAGGGCGTTCCTATTGGAGGCTCCGACCACGATGTTGGTGACGTGGTGACTATTTGTGTACTCGATCAGAGCTTTTGACACGTCGGTGTCGTCCAACGTCACCTCCCTTACCTTTATCTGCAATTCCAATCCAATCACTCCTTAATCAAATTTATTAATTAGTGCACATACACACATGTATATATATGTTTATATGGCAGTAGCTTTGTTTGAATTAATTGCATGTTGTCTAACGGAGTAAAAGAGTTATTGAAATGAAACGAAAGATTAATTACACTGTTACGTAGAGTATCCATGCATGCTTAATTATAAAGAGACATTAATATGTGCATTCCATTGCGGTACTTCAGATTAATTAACTAGTGTGACACATGCATGCATGCATGCATTGGCGTTTACCGCTTTGCGAGCACAGTAAAGGCGATACGAGCGAAACATCTCCGTCACCTTGGCATCAGAGTGGCTACCCTCCTTCGCGCAATCTGCCACGGATTACAACAAAAATTAATGAAAAATCAAGGAATTAATGAACAGCATTAACATCGACCATCGATATATGACAAGATAATATAATTAATTAGAACAAACGACGCATGCATGCGTGCGTGATTTGTATGTATGGGGATGTGGTATTAATCGCTAACTGGAATTGATTCTTAACGACGACGTTGGGTGTGAAAGAGGAGAAGGTACCTACGGGGAGGGGCTATCCGGACATGGATGAGAACCAAGAGAGGGTTGTGGTCAACGAGGTGATCGACCGCCCACTTCACCGCCTGCTGGCTGTTCTTATCCCGGTCGATGCCCACGGCCGTCAGCGACATGAAGCCGTCGTCTTCCAGCATTTTCCGCCGGTTGGTGGTTGCCGGCTACAGAAATTAAGGATGTTCGACCCTGCTAGATTCGATCTATAAACTAAGCAGGCGAGAAAATTAAGGCGGAGAGGAGGACGAGCAGAAGAAGGAGGAAAACCAGCTCCTCCTCCTCTTTTCTTCTTCTTCTTCTTCTTCTTCCGTCCGACCTTCTTTCGCTAATTTCCCTTCTTGTTTGCAGTGTTCTCTCTTTGTCTATTTGCGGCATGACTGCAGCTCCGATGTCTACGTTCATGTCCATCCCCATGTTAATTTTAACTTTTACGTTGGTTCGGGTGGTCCATCATTCGCCACGCGTCAATACACGTACGGATTTGACTTTTCCAAACTGTCATACGTGGGACCTCCTCCATTTCATCGCGTACGTTTTGCAGTATGAATTAAGTTTCCTTTATTAAGTGGTCGTCAGTGTTAATTTGACGTTGTGTAAAAGGGACTGCAACATAGAAAAACAAATTTACCTCATGGGATTCGTTTTCTAAGATTTTATTTGAATCAAAACAGAGAATGACATCTGGAATGATGAAAGTAGAATAAAGGTCTTCCATTTAAAACATACAGGCGGGAATTTTCTTGGAATAAAGGTTGATTACGGTAGCCACTACATATAAATATATTTATATATTTTGGATGGTAGGGGGTCGGTCAAATCTTCGTTTAAAAGAGGGATTAAAAAAATTTCTATTTCTGGGACAGCAACGAAAATCTTTTCATGCCATGTCTTACATTGATTATTTAATTTCCAATAACTTTAACCTCCTTCCTTAAGCGCCATTAAGTTCATGCCCACCAGTTACAACTTCTCCCGTTCCTGGAAAGCAAGAAGCTGATATTACTGTCTTCGTGGTAAAATAGAAGATTAACCACACCTCAAGGTATACTTTTTCATCTTAACAAAAAAAAAAAAATTATCATGTTATTAACGCAGATCCGAATTTTTTACTTTAATATAAAAATAAAAAATAAAAATTAACACTTGTAGGTTTACTTTAATGGTAGTCAAAAACTTTTATCGTAATATTGGGATAGGTTTGAATCTTCAAGTTTATTCTTGTAATTGAATTTTTTTACTTTAATATAAAAAAATACCTAAAGGGATAGGTTTGAATCTTTAATTAACGAGAGTTCGAGTCTTCAAATTTTAAGTTCGTACTTGTGATTAAAATAAAATAAAAGATTAATCACATACTTGCAGGAAAGCACGGTAGATCGATTAATTAAAAGAGGAATCATGAATTATATGATGAATTCGGCTGGCTGGCGATTAATCCCGACATGGATTCGGGATGGATCCGTGCTTCGAACGCAAGGGACATGTCCGGACGCCTTACATCGACGACCAAACACAGCCGTCGAACGCGACAGCTCAGCGATTCGCTGTTTTTTTTCCCAATGGACAAGAGCATATATATAATTTCAAGTAATTCTTTTTCGCAGATAATTTCAGGTAATTTTGAAGACGTAATTTTTTTTGCCAAGAGTTAAGAAACAAATAGACAAAAATGACGGTTATTACGAAGTTACAACTAACAAGGAACAAAAATAGGACAAGAAGTAAAAAATACAAGGTGAGAGCAAGATCAATTAAGCCCTTTTTCCTTGATCTCGTCACTCTTATCTTCAAGCAACACGAGGTGTAGAATTAAAATCAACTAAATTGCAGTCGTTTACGTTTCCAGAATTATTTGTTATGTGATGATCGTAATTAGACTAAAGTTCATGAAGACTGTCAGCACCATTCCTTACGTCCAAATTTCCGACCCAAAACGAAATAGTTTTAAAGATGTATTCAAAAAAATTGCTTTTACGTTAACTTATTTTAAAATAGAGACAAACATTACGGACACTTATAACATTTTTCGTTGTAAGTGTATTGTGCGCGATTAAAGCAAAAGGTAAGTTAAGAGTAAATGTCATATGATTTACAATATCTATATAAGTGAGAGCAAGTCATGAGTGAGAACCAGGTAAGCGGAAGTAAAAGTAAGTTATATATGTGTGCATTGTATGAATTACGACGAATCTATAAGCAAGATTAGGAGTTATTTGAGTGAGATTAGGTATGCACTATTGTAACTAACGTAATGTAATACCATCAAAATACATTCTTTAATAAGATGTTGTACCCTTTGGGACATCACTCAAACGATAAAACTAATTATTTTATAATCAGAAAAAAAAAAATATATATATATATATATATATATATAGGCGTTTAAATAGATGTAAGTACCAACAATGAGTGACTTCGAACAATCATTTTCTCATCATCACCCATCTTTTTTCTCTTATCTTCGCTTAATTTAAGTACCTGCAGTTATAGGCACCTGGGCCTTTTACATAATAGTACGATTAATTGGCACATAATCATCGAATATAAAAAATAAGTTACATGAGGTTAATTAATTTAAGATGGTGGTGCAGCCAACGGCACACATGACACATGGAGGCGGGACCGCAGGGTCAGAAAAGGGAGAAGGGAAAAGGGGAAAAAGGAAAGGAATGGTGGCGGTGGTGTGTAGTGGGAGGGGTGTACACGTATACTTTTCCAGCCGCAAATGCCTCTGATTGGTCGACGGAGAGGTGAAGCCCTGGACGGACGTGGTCGTCATCGACCAAGTGGATTTCCAAGATATGGTTATTTTAATCAGTCCGGGTATCTTCTCCGCCTATATAAGGGCTTCCCAACACTGTACTCCCATCATCACCACCTGATGCATCCATACTTCCATACACACACACACACACACACACACACACCTTCTCCCCCATGACTACTGCTACTACTACTATTAGTCCTGCTACTACCGTTGTTTATTATTGGTAGAACAACGGTGGTTCTTCTCTGGGGGTGTACCCATCTTCATCTTCCCCTCTCCTCCGATCCCTTCTCTGTTTCCTGCACCGTAGGTGGAAGTGCATGTGCGCTGGAGGTGACAGAAGAGAGTGAGCACACATGGTGTTTTCCTGCATGCGAGGAGACCATGCTTGAAGCTATGCGTGCTCACTTCTCTCTCTGTCAACCCCGCCCAAATGCTTTGTCGTTGGGCGGCAGATAAATCCTTCGGAGCTAATTAATAACAACGATATTTTATGCTGTGGTAGTGGTTTCACCTTCGTCAATATTAAATCCTATTAATATTTATCAATATTATCGTCGTCTTTTGTCAATTATTCTGTCGTAGTTCGTTAGAACATTAGATAATACAGTGTTAGATAGATATCAGATGATAAAATCTGCGCGCGCGCCCTATGTTTTCCTTTGCTTTCATGTTCTCTCTCTCTGTCTCTCTCTCTCTCTCTATCTATATATATGTATATTAGTACGAGCAGTATTTTTTGTTTCATTTTAATCTTAAGATTTTCATCTCTTACTTGATCTTAAAGTAAGGAGAAGATCAATTACGCTATCTGCACATTTTTCATGTATTCTAGATATATTTTCATGCAGTCGAGCTAACCATCTATCTCTGGTTGATCAATCATCTCCGTGAGTAATTATTAATTCTTGTTGTCTGACGTTTATACTTACGAGGTCTTGATTTATGTAAACATTATTTCTTTCTCTTCCAAGCCTTTAATATCAAGCAGCTGATCTACCACCTAACGTAGCTTTTTCGATTTGGTTTGACAAACATAATACTTTCCTTCCGTAAAGTATTTTATAGATTTCAAATCTTGATTTTCAAAAAAATTTTAATTTGAATAGTGGAAGACACCTTAAATTATTTTGATATATGATCTTATGTTGTGTCGACACACACAATACTGGTAAACTTCTTTCTTTCTCTGAAAACTGCTTACCAAATTCATTGCAGGATTAAAAGGAGGAAGATGCGTGGATCGACTGCAGGCGAGCAAATTTATGAACGATTTGTACTTGGAATTAAGCGGGCAAGATCCAAGAAGTGAAAGAAAAAAAGCACCATGTGTTTCGCAGATGTGTGGATTTAGCTCTCCGCTTGAATATCTTTGAGGAGGAATAAAGGGCGGGCTTCTTCTAAACCGCATCTGCTCGATTTCCTGTTTAATAGTTGATAATTATCTTCTATAACATCTGCGAAAATTAACTAATGCCCTTATAATACCATGAATTCGAATATTCTTAGCTTCGAAGAACATGTACCATCAAACTATTCTTAGTTTTGAAGAGCATGTACTGTCTATATTGTTTAATGCTATTTTATAAATGTTTTTTGAAAGATTGAGATTATGATTGGTTATTTTCGATGTGAATGACAAATTACTTGCACCACCGTCGAGTTGGGATCTGTTTTACAACACCGATGTGTTAAAAGAAATTGGTCCCGAACAAAATCCATGCGTTCAATAGATTTGCCAACGGCCAACTCCATCCCAACATACAACCATTCTAGATCTCTGGTATAAACTCGATTGGGATTGTTCCTCTCTTTTATATTCTCTTCTTAATCTGAAGTGGTCGTATGGGTAGAAATAGAGAGCAATTTTTTTCTCTGAGAGCAGGAAAGATGGGTAGATAATTAATTACAATTAAGGTACTGTAATAATTAATGACATTGCAAAAGGAATTTTTTTTCCCTTAAGATAACTTGGAGGGTCTGTTTATTATACCTAGAAAAGAGGTGGTGGGGGGGGAATTGAGTAAAATATAGAAAATGATAAAAATTGATTTCAATTTCATTGTCTTTCTCGTAAATGATAGAAATTGAATTTTGAGTATTTATGCATGTGGCAGAATATCATTTAATTTAATCTTTAAATCACTTAAACCACCTATTTATATTGCTTGAATCACCTAATTAAATTATTCACGTTATTTAACTTAATCTCCTAATTCACTTATTTTTAATCCTGAATCAAATCTTTAATCACTCGGTCTAGCCACGCAATTCGATCGGACTGAAACCTTGGCATCTGATTCGTTCGAACGTACTAAACCCTTAGATGCTCGATTCGCCCATATCAAACCCTCCGGAGCCTGATTTGCCCCTCAATGTATAAATCCCTAGTGCACTTCCTTCCCCCTCTTTAGCATCCTACCCAAAGCTTGCTAAACAAGCTTGCTGGAGATGAACATCATCTCACAGGAGAGTGGGCGAGCTTTGGATGGTTGAGGGAGTGTTACGAGAAGGGCGCCAATTGCTTGTGGGCACATTGGAGGCAAAGGGGTTGGGGCAAGGAGGACAAAAGTTAGACAACTGTGTGTGGGCATGTTAGAGGAAGAGAGGCTGTTATAAGAATGAAAATTTTTTCTTCATTTTTTGGATACATAAATATCAGGAAAATATGAAAATTTATTTTCAAATATTCTTTTTCTTTATTTTCTAAATGCATAAACAGAAATATAAATGATGGTATGTTTGCCTTCTCTAAAGGTATAAAGAAATGAGTTGTACCTAACCAAATGAATCATAACGGTAGGTTTAAAATGTTATTGTTATTGATACTAGTAAGGTTATTTGATGTTATCATTTAACTACCAATATTTCATAAAGGTATGAGAGATCAATAACTAGATATTCAAGTAAAAACCCACGCCCTTTGTTTTTCTTTATGGTAATATTTTCTTGCTTGAACTCAAACTTAAAATCTCATCCACAGAGTAGATGACCAATTGTACAAGTATCACCTATTGTCCTCATGCCGCTCCCTTCACCTTTGTTGCAGTAGTATTTTTTTTATTTACATTTGAACCTAAAGCATCATCTCTTTCAAGGAAATAGAAGCCCAATTACATTATTTTTTGGCTCCTCTTTCTAAGCTCCGATCGAGGAAGTAAAGCCACATCTTCCTTCTTTAATGTATCTAGCTAGAAAGTATCCTCTTTAATTGAGGCACTATCACTTTCCGCTCTCCATCCTCAAGAGACAGTAGGGATCCTCCATGTGATCATGTTTGCTCTTCGCTTAAGCCAAAATGAGAGTATGATTGAACCATCAACGGTTGAGCACCTTCCTTTTTCAATGAATATTTGAGAAAGAAAGTGATAACGTTTATAATTAACTTGGCATCATCATTCACCACTAGAAAAAGCGAGATGAGAGAGGGGGAATAACCTGGTTTCGATCACAATGAGAAAGAATAACACTAGCTTTTGTATAAATAACAGTGTAAGATTAAAAAGAAAGCCTGATTAAAAGGAAAAGAAAGGAAACCCAACAGTTGATCGTTCTTTTCGCCGATGCTTGTGCGCTTTCAGAAAACAAAAAACATTTCTGGAGGCTGAAAGGAAACTTTTCAAACCTTTCCAGTGAAAATTCCCATCCCTCTCCTCAGAGTACGTAGTTTCTTCCGATAACCATCATGTATTTATAATTATCTAACTATAATCTCTACGGTTACTTCTAATCTACTAGTTTTTACAAGAAAATCACAGTACCCATGGAAACCTTGGCTACGAGTGCCTTGGTCAACATTGTCCCGGTATTATTATTATTTTTCCCCGCGCAAATGACCGACAGGCGATTCTCGGAGCCAGGCAGAATAATGGGTACCGAAGCCTGGAAACTCCGGAAGCCTTACAGTTGTCATAAATGGTGTGTTTGGAGCATGCGACGGCCTCCCACGTTGAGTTCCTTCTTGGGTCTGTTCTGCTCATCAACTGTTACGCTGTCCAACACCTCCCCAACCACCGCTATCTCCCATCTCCCAGCTTTAATGGGTCACCTTATTTGGTTGCAGGCCTTTAATGTATGGATGGTATTTTGAGACAATTAACCAATACATACAATGCGGGACCATCCACTTATTTAAGCACCTACACATGCATTTGTGTGTGCGTTGAAGGTTCGGAGATGAGACACCTCATGGCAGCCAAGTTGGGTACGTCGACGGTGCTGGCGATCCTCGTCGCGTGCCACACTTTCGGGTTTGCGACCGCCCAGGGTTCCAATCAGCTCGTACCGGCCATCATAACGTTCGGCGACTCCACGGTGGACGTCGGCAACAACGACTACCTCAAGACCCTGTTCAGAGCGGATTACCCGCCTTATGGCCGTGACTTCCCTACCAAGCAAGCCACCGGAAGGTTCTGCAACGGCAAACTCGCTACCGACATCACCGGTTCGTGACACCTGATCCAACCAAGCCATTCTCTATATATATGTATATATAGATAGATAGATGTATGTGGTTGTTTTGGATTTTTTTAATCATAAAATTAATTACGCGCGTAATCAATGGGGAATGCTTGTTATAGCGGAGACCCTTGGTTTTTCCAAGTTCCCACCGGCTTATCTGAACCCCGATGCCACCGGCAAGAACCTCCTCATCGGTGCCAACTTCGCGTCTGCCGGGTCGGGCTACGACGACCTCACGGCCGAATTGTCTGTAAGTTATTTAATTTGCATGCACCATTGTTAATCCATCTACAGTCTCAGTGCTGCCATATATATGTATATATCGATCACATGTCAATCATGAAAATATGTATATATATATATATGTGTGTGTGTGTGTGTGTATGTATATGTTTCGGCATGACGGATCGAGAAGCACGTAATACCGTTGTCACTACAACTGGAGTACTTCAAGAAATACCAGTCGGATCTGGCGAAGGTGGCGGGGAGGAAGAAGGCGGCGTCCATATTGCAGGGTGCGCTTTACATCATCAGCTTTGGGAGCAGTGACTTCTTGCAGAACTACTATGTCAACCCGTTCCTCAACAAGAAGTACACTCCCGCTCAGTACTCTTCCTACCTCGTCCGAATCTTCAGCAACCTCGTCGAGGTCAGTACGGTGTCCATTTAACTAATCAAGTTGGGGTACACATCTTCGGGGTTTATATGGCACAGTATATTGATGGACCATGAAAATTACAAGCATAATTGAATGTGCCACTATAATTGAGTTAGGCTTTAGTACTGTACATGCATGTGAAGAGTGCAGTTCAATAATAGAGCTAGATACGTTGCAGCTAATGTGCATGGATTGGATGTGAATGTGGTGCTATTAATAACACATGGATGTTACTGTTTTCTTTTGAAATGGAAATAAATTAATGAATTACTCGTATCTCTCTTTTAGATTTAAATATAGTGAATTCAAAAACTACTGATGTGATCGATAAAAAGTATATCCAGTTTCCTAAATAACTTTCCAAATAAGATACACATGTTACAGCTATTATTACCTGAACAACTCATCACCGAGGGAAATCAAATCTCTCTAGTTTTATTTCTAGAAAATCATCGATCAATTAATCCTCACAAAGTGCAGGATCTTTACGGGATGGGTGCCCGGAGGATCGGGGTGACATCGCTACCGCCTTTGGGATGCGTTCCGGCTGCCATCACCCTGTTCGGCTATGGAAGCAACGCCTGCGTCCAGAGGCTCAACGACGACGCCAGGGTATTCAACAAGAAGATCAACGCCTCCGTCACCTCTCTCCCCAAGCATTTCCCCAAGCTCAAGCTCGCCCTCTTCGACATCTACCAACCTCTCCTTCGCCTCGCCGTCAAGCCCTCCGACGCCGGTACTTACCCACACATGCATATCTGCTAAGCTACCTACTTAATTTCCACACGATCGAGATTCCACGTACAACGTACGTTAACTGCCAGGTTTTGCGGAGGCAAGGAGAGGATGTTGTGGAACGGGGACGGTGGAGACGACGGTGCTGCTCTGCAACCCCAAGTCACCCGGGACGTGTGCCAACGCCACGGAATACGTGTTCTGGGACGCCGTCCACCCGTCGGAGGCGGCCAACCAGGTCATCGCCAACTCCCTTGTTCTCGAGGGCATCAATCTCGTAACCTGATCCTTGCATCGGAGAACGGAGGGCTTCAGCCTGCGCACCACGAAGCCCTGAGTGGTTAATTAATTTGATCAGTTGGACTGGGGGGATGCTGTGCCTGTCATTAATTACCGCTTGTTTAAATAATCTGTATGTGTTGTGGAAAAGATCGAGGCTTGGTTAATCCAGATTTATAAATAATCTGGTTGTTGATTGTTTACATCTCTGGCGGTCTGTGCCGGGACTTTATGAGCCGATATAGATATTGGAAAAATCATCAACGTCATCATCATAATTAAGGTGTGCAAAGTCATAATTACAAGAATTTTTTTTACAAAAGAAATCGAAGACGTGGAATCCTAGGCCGAGGTCTGAGTCCAACCCATGCCTTGGTTCGGCCCAACCCAACTTAGAAAATAGTTACGGATGGACCCAATTCGTTTAATAAATGGACCTTGAAATGGAGATCCGAATCTGTCGCATCATAAAACCGTTGAAGTCTAAACCGAAATTTAACTAGTTTAGGTTGCTCATTCATGGTTTTGACAGATTTGAATTTAACAGGTAAAAAAGACAAATATCATCTACAGGTAAATGAGTAAATCTACTCGCTAACCAAAAATAAATCAGTAAATATACAATAAGATAAAAAAAAACTTATATCAGTATCTTTGATGCACAAGCGGGTCATGCCACGCGCTGCCAAAACCAGCAACGATATAAAAAGGCATGCGCGTTTCCAGACACGTGCATGCATGGCTTTTTCCTCGCCGACGAAGTCATACTTTTCATAAAATTTGAATAAAATATCTTACTTGTTCATAAAATACCTTACTATATCCGTACATGTATCATATGTATAGAGATATATATATGATATATCTCCTTATCTTATGGTTGCCGGTCAAAACCTTGTCCCCGGCACTGTTTGGTGCAGATCACCAGCTCAATATTTGTATAAAAATTGATCAAAATCGCAAGCCGCTACGTCATCCGTGAATCAGGCGTATTATTATTATTATTTATAAAGTTTGGGTTAAAAACTGGGAAATATCTATAGTTTAAAAGTTAAAATAATGCCATGCGTCGGCACTAACATTGATGGAGCTGTAATTTACTGTTTAAAGTTATTTCCAAAAGAAATATTCAAATTCCTATACTTTTTTCGAAAAATAAGAACAACACCTACCTGGAATTATTTTTCCCGATACACAATTTTCTATGATAAAATCAACACTCAATTCGATTTAAATTTGATAAAAAAATAGATTAACGATATCGAGAAAGAAAAAAAACAAAAAGCCAACCATTTCCTGGTCGGCCAGCTTTGACTCCAATACTTGCGGAACTGGATTGTCTGAAATCTGTATCGATCAAAACCAACGATGGAATCCACCGGCCAGAAGCGAAAAACCCACAGGAAAGAACACACCCACAGAAACCCACCCAATGAGAACGGAACATGATGAACATCTCTTGCCCGGCCGCTCCTCTTCTGCGTTTTCTTGATTCCTGACACCAAGATATTAAATGGGCCGCCGTCTGTTCGTGCTCCTCGTGTTCTTTAGCAAATGGTTTTGCAGATCTGCTTGTTTGCTTGCTTGCCTACTCGATTATATTATTTTATGTATCCATGAAAGTCTTCTACAACTGGACGAGAGCAAAGGGAATATTTGTTGGTTCGTGTTTAAATGGAGAGAAGAAGTGGAAGAGGAGTTAGAGGGGGATGAAGCTGAAGTCGTTGGTGCTGATGGCTGGTGGGATGGCCGTGGCTCTCTCTATGGCTGGGTACTACGTCTCCAAACTCCGGTCGTGGCAGTCCATCTACGCCACCGTCAGTCCCCACCGCCGCCCTCTTCCATCTTCCTCAGGTTCGATTGTCCGTTGCAGCTTATTATTCTTTTTGTGCCCGACAAGACTCTTTCTTCCTTTGGCGCTAGCGTAAAAGCAAGCGCTTTTGTTCTGTGCATCAACTGTTTGTTGGTTTGCAGACGCGGGAATGGCTGGAGGGGATAGGGTGACGGGCGGCGGTGGACTCCAAGTCTTGAGACATGTATGTTTTCGAATGCGTACTTCTTAGATCGTCCATGCCAGAGGTGCATCCTAATGTCAACATGTTTCTTGTTCTGATTTCTCTGCGTAGGATGGGACGTCGCCAAATTTCACAAGCGCGCTCATCACTTCCTCCGTTGTTGGAGTTCCCCCGAGATTCGTTGTTCCACATGAAAAGGAATACAGCTTGCCAGGCTTCGTCGAGCTTGGGTTCACAGGAGAAGAACTTGACACACCAAAGGGTTCTTCGGCTATGGAGAAAGAGATTGCTGACGTGAAGAATGTGATGGTCAAGCTCAGAAACTCTCTCAGTGCACTGCAAGAGAGGGAGGAAAAGCTTGAGCTTGATGGCCTCAAAGACCCAGAAGCGGTTTTGACTTTGAGGGAGCTGAAGGATGGTATAAAGATCACAGATACGGACGTTTTAGATATGAAGGAAGAGATAGCGGAGCTGAGGGGTGTTGTCCAGGCACTTCATGATGGGGGGAAACAAGTTGAGTTTGATGATCTCAAGGATCAAGAAGCAGCTTCGGCTTTGAGGGGTATCAAGAACGCTATGGAGATTGCAAATATGGAGGCAATAGGAATGAAGCAAGAGATTGCTGAGATCAAAATTTATGTTCAGGCGTTGCAGGAGGGAAACCATAACACGGAGTATGATTATGGCTTCAAGGACCAGGTGGCTGTTATGAAGGAGCTAGAGCACAACATGAAGATCACTTATGTGGAGGTATTGAACATGAAGCAGGAGATGCAGGAGAAGCTTGAGATCGGTGGTTATAAAGAGCAAGAAGCAGTTGAAAGGGAGCTTGGTAACAATACCAAGATTGATGACATGAAGCAAGATATTAACAAGCTCAGAAATATCGTCCAAACATTGCAAGAGACGGAGAGGAATCTTGACATGAATAGATTTAAGGAGCAGGAGACGATTATAAGGGAGGTTGAGAACCGTGTGAAAGACTCTGGTATTGAAGTTTTGGACTTGAAGCGTGAGTCTGTGGAGCTTAGGAATTCTGTCCATATCTGTCTGGAAGAGATGAAGAAGCAGCAGCAGCTTGGGCACGATATCCTCAGGGAGCAAGGGGCAATTCTGAAGGAGCTTATAAACCATGCAGAGGTCGCCGAGTTTGAGGCTTTAGGCATAAAGCAGGAAGTAGCAGAGCTAAAAGATTCAATCCACAAACTACAGGAATTCAACAGGAAGTTTGAGTTTCAAGTTCTCGAGTCCAACAGCCATAAAGAGCAGGAAGCGATTGCAAGGGAACTCGAGCTTCATCAACAAATTGCTGATTTGGAGGATCAGTTTTTCAGGGAGATGGAATCGGTGAAAAGTTACAACAAGCTTTTTGAGGCACAGCTCTCCTCCCACTCTAAGATGACAAGCGAGCTTGATACTGCAAGGGAGAAAGTCAGAACTCTCAAGAGGAGGCTACGGTCTAATTCCTTGCAAGCAAAGGAGAAGATCGCTGCCCTTCGGAAGAAGACTGTGAAATTACAGAATGACAAAGGTGCAATGATGAAACGAGTTCAGGACGTTGAGGGGGATCTCAGTAGGCTAAAGGATGTTGAAGATGAAGCTGCACAGCTCAGAAGTGAAAACTCAATACTGGCACAGCAAAATTTTGATCTATCCAAGAAGTTAGAATCTGCTGAGATTCTTCTCTCCACGAATTCAGTGAATCAAGAGGTACACTAACAAATATGGGCCATCTGCATGTCTTGCTATGCGATGTCCAAGTGAATGTCTTTTTGGCTAATATAGCTACTCACTTCTTGCAGGGTAACGATGCAGTGGAGGAAGTAAATCACCTGAGGCAAACAAATAAAGAATTGCAGATGAAAATTGATCAACTGCAAACCGATCAATGCTCTGAGCTTCAGCAACAAGTCTATCTAAGATGGATCAATGCCTGCTTGAGGTACGAGCTGCGGAACCATCAGCCACCTCCAGGGAAACTGGTCGCAAAGGATTTGAACTATGGTTCTAGCCCAAGATCTGCAGAGAAGGCCAAGGAGCTGATCTTTGAGTACGCCTACTCAGACAACGATGAAGAGAGTTTGACAGACATGGACTTGGAAAATTGGTTTTCTTCACAGTCATCTTCGCAGGTAGAGATTGAGATCGAAGAGCCAAACGACGATGTCATCTCGACCATAAGGGACGATAAACGTCCTTCTGGCGGCAAGCCGAAGTTCTTGAGCAAACTCAAGAAGTTGGTCCAAAAGAAAGATGGCAAGAAAGAGAGCAAGAGGAGGTCGTTGATGCAAGCAACACCAACAAGACCATCCTGCCATTCAACAAGAAAGTCCATCAACTCCTGCTTGCCCATCGACACTGCCCAAGGCAGACGGTCAACCGATTCAAGGATCGACAGTCTGCTACACAGCGACATGTGTGCTTCAGAAGCAGCAAAGATAATCATCGGAGGTGGGCGGTGCAAAAGTGACTTGGGTGGATGCAATAGGTTCGTCAGAAATGAAGCAACTTGGAATGGTGGTTCACCTAGAGTTCCACTGTTTTGCCATGGAAGAGAGGAAACTCCCGAGAAGACACAGCTTAAGAAGTATGCCATTGCCTTGAAGACCTCGACCTGGTAGCATATATATTTTTGTAAATACCAAGCACACTTCGGAACATCTTACTTCTGATTCTGGACTGCAATAACTTGTGAATCTTTTTTGAGTTTGGATTGATCTTTTACGAACATGAAGGGAGCTTTATTAATGATATCGATTTGGAAAAAGTAGATACTCATTGATTCGGCTAAGATTCCATTAAAGTCTATCAAGCATCATCCGACACACAAAAGCTAAAAAAAAAAATATTTAATTTTCTTTTTCCACTTTTAATGAGACAATTTCAATATTCCCTTTCATTCCTATTTTTTTTTTTTTTTTTGTTAAATCTCACACGCATCCTTAGTTTTAGTTCAGATGAATATGTGAGAATTTAGGCCCAAAACTTGTATTTCGTAGACATAAGAGAAATTTAACTTAAAATCAATTAATTATAAATAAAAAGGTATCTTTGCTATAATCAATTATTTTTTTAGTGACAACATTTCTTTTCAAAACGTAGACTTTTTTTTTTAAGCGTCTTCTTCAGACGTCTCACAGTTGATGGAGCCTTTTTAGATTCAGTTCTTTACCTTAAAAAATGAATAAAAAACGTTGGCATTATTAAAAGAAGCGAAATACATATCTAACAACCACTGGCCATGGTCTTATTAGAGTCAACTATAAGATTCTTTTTTTTTTTATAAACAAAATATCTCATATAAATAAAATACTCTCTCCCAATTTCTTTTCCATTTTTGTCACCTTTCATTCCTTATCACTTTTCTCCAATTCTCTCTTAAAGGTGCTTGTGTCATTTGAAAAATTCAAAAAAGAAATTTGAAAAGTAAATAAGGGTATTTATGTAGATGAAAAGTTCAAAAGTAATTCTGAACTTTCTTTAGTATAAATATTAAGATTTTTTTGAACTTTTTCTCTCTTCATTTGAAAACTTTAAAAAAGTAATATGATTTTCAATAAATAAAAATAAAACTTAATATTGATAGTTTATGCACTTGTATTTAATTCATATACTTCTAATTTATGCATTTTTATTAATATTAATATTTAATATTATATTTTATGTTATTATTAAATATTATTGATAATAATATTTAATTTTAAAAATAAAATTTATGATTCATTTTTATTTTAAATTACCAACTATTCATGCACAAACATCTTTTTTTTCTTGATTTTATATACTTTTCATTTAGTAACTTTCTTAACTTTTTGTTGTGCATAAATAAGCCCTTATTCTCTTTTTATTCTTTTACCTTTATACTTAATATTAGGTATAGTGTTTTTACTATTAATATATTTATATTTTGATGATTGAAAAAATGATATATACTTCAATTATGTAAAATGATGAACTTCAACATATTATACAAGTCTATAAGTTTACAAATTGTCGTAAAGTTATATAGTTAATTTTACGGACAATCTTAAATTTATTTGATTCATAACATTATTTTATAACTCTAGAATTTCTTTAAGTATATAATTTTATGGAGACTCGTAAAGTTATCCTTATAACTTGTAAAGTTATGAAGTTACGTATATAAGTTATGAATCTTTGGCTCGTAAAGTTCTAAGTTTAATTTTACGGATTTTTGTAAACTTATGATATATAGAATCTGTAAAGTTATAAGGATAACCTCTGTAAAGTTATCTTTTAAGAGATTCATAAATTTATAAGTCTAGTATACATAGTTTGTTAAAGATAAATAATTATGCTTTACATATGTTAGCTTGTAAGGATTCATAAAGTTATAGGTATAAATTTATGAGTGATTGTAATGTTATCAATTTGATAGATTTATTTAATTGTTATATTTGTATATATTTAATCAAAATTTATTACAAGAATATTTATTTTGCAGATGACACATGACACACACGTATTCACACACATTCTATCATATTTCTAACGACTCAATCAAATATTTATAGATGACAATCAGAGATAAATTTGATAAAGTCAAAATTAAAGATTGTGGTTTGAAGAAGTCTAGAATTAAACGTATATGTTGAGTAAAACTTAACTCAATGAGGTAAGTTCGTTGAGTTATAGTTAACTCAACAAGGTTTGTCTGTTGAATTACAGTTAAGTCAATGAGTTAAATTCATTAAGTTAAGTTAACAAAGTAAGTTCATTGAGTTATATTAACTCTACGAACCAGTTAGTTTTTCTACTATTTGATTAATGAGTAGTTATAAGAAATTTGAAAAAGAAGGAATATATATGTAAGATCATGTGTAATCAGTTAAAGTTACTCATGTAATATAAATAGAGTTAAATTAATGTTAGAAGTGAGTTTCTTTTAACAGTAACTCTAGAGAGAAAATTCTTAGAAGTCTTGAAGAAAATTGAAGAACAAGAATTAAAAGTTATTTGAAGGAACTCAACAGCAACAAAATTATTTCTTGAAGATTCAAGGATTACGATATCTACGAGAGGTAAGTTTTTATTATGTTTATGCTTTTATGATTAATTTCTCTTTGCATTACATCGTAAATTGAAAAAGAGAACTTATCCATAAAAGATGTTGTGAAATAAACTTTGAAAGATGTTATTTAGAAAAGTTTCGAGTAACTTTACGAAAATTTATAAAGTTGTATAGATAATTATACAAGAATTGGTATAGTTAACATGGTAAGTGTACAAAGGTTTGTACAATTAAAGGAAGAAATTGATGAAAGATTGGTACTTTGTCAAGTTAATTTTACTTTAAGTAAAACTGTAGTATATTAGGTTTTGAGTGAACCAAAAAACTTATGAGAATAGTGAATTCTTAAATAATAACTTAAAAAGTAGACATACATTGATTCAGAGGAATCATTATAAATTGTCTATGTGATTTAATCTTTATTTTATTTTTACATTAATTAGATTTAAAAAGAGATAAAAAAATAAGAAAATTTGTGACATACTTAATTCACCCTCCCTCCTTTTTAAGTATAAACATTTCCTATACTTAATAATTATTTGTTAAATTTGAATAAGTAAATGTGAAATTTTTGGATCTAATTTTGACCCAATCCATCTCTCCTTTCCTCTTCCCTTTACAACATTAAATGCATGATATTTTTTCATGAAAATTTCACATATTTAAATATGCCGACTTTGAAAACAATGAGGAAAAAAGATTACAAAAACTTAATCAAAGTCAACAATTTAAAAACTCAATGATTTTGAAATCATTTTCACCATCAGGGGTTAGCGCAGGAGCATAAGAAATTGATTGATTTGGAAGAAATTTGATTTTTACTGATTGTTTGTGGTTTCATTTTGTGCCGATGTTTTTTAAGAGAAAGGGGACTTCTCGTATTATTTCATGTATCAGTTGCCTACGCGTCAAAGAAAATGAAAAGAGAGCAATATTATTTGATAGATATGACGTTCAACTGAAAGAAAGACCGATATTATAACAACACCGTAACGGTTGTTTTTAATAATGTTTACCCTTGATATTCATTTTATGTCCACACAGATTCTACTACTTTTCCTAGTATATATATATTTAATGGTATCTATTTTTTTTATATTAATTAATGCACATCACCCACCTACAACTCTAAAGGAATTCATTACGAATTCCTAAGTAAACATTTGACATTCTTGTGTTAACAGGAAAGAAATTTCAAAAAGTTACAGAAAATTATTAAAAAATTATGATATTTGTACATTGATTAGAAAGTGACAAAAAAAGAGAGAGAAAGTAATAAAAAGTAAAAAAATAATAAAATATAAATGAATAACATAAAAATATTTGTAACATCTCAAGTTTATAGAAAAATAAGAAATACTTACATTATACATTATGAGTTTAATATAAATTTAACATATTATAAAAATTTATTATTATTATTTCATTTTTTTAATATACAAATTTAACAAATTACATTTTCTTTTATTTTTTTTCCTTACTTTTCACCAAACACAAACAAATTATATTTTTTCATTACTTTTCCTCAATTTCCTTTATAACAATTTCTCTCACTTTCTTTCGTAAATTTATTTTTTAAAAATATTTATCATTTTATAATAACCATTAGACAAAGTTGTGATGATTTTAAAATAGCCAAAATTTTTTAACAATTTTACCATTTACTTTGAGTCTCCTACAGGTATTTATCGAAAATTTTCATATAGGTACGTCAAATTTTATATATGATCAATTAATATATAAGATAATGCTACATTTCTTGAAATTTTGTTCTATTTTGAGTTAAATTTATTGTTATTTAAATAAATAAATAAATTTTTAATTTCAAAAGGGACGAACTTTTATAGTTGTATAATTAACTATAAATTTACCATTTTTAAAATAAAAGTGCACATCTGTTTTTTTTCTTCCTCTTTTCATGTATTTGTTTGTGAAAATAAAGGTGAATTTAGGATATTAGGTGAACATTTTCTAAATTTGATAATAAAAAAAATTGGAAGAAATATTAAAATTAGAACCGATGATATTTTGAGACCTAAATTGCGACATAAACAGATCTGACGGTGGTTACAAAGGAGTTGGCTGTTCAAACACCAAAATTATCACAAACCATTCCAATAACTTGAATAAAAAAAATAAAATAAGGGAAAATGGACTGTTACCATAGGCAGCTTCACAACCTCTTCACTTGGCACAAACGCTCCTTACCATTCCAATTGCCTTGAGAAAATTGGCCTGTGAACAATGGAGCCAGTAAAATGGTAGCTACTGATGCATAGACTGCCCTTTTGCCTTCTCCTTGAGGGGAAAAGAGTTGACCTCAAACATCCAATGTTCTATGTACCATCTTATCCCTCCACTCATAACATCACAAATAAGAAAACTCCCTCATTCCACACTTGGCTGGTAGAAGTAACATGGCATTTTGAGCAAATCAATCTCTCTCAGGGAAGTGTCGCACATCTGGATCTTGAATTTGCACAATTGGCTACAAGAGAGCCAAGATGCTAAGTGAAAGAAATAGCACAGAGTCCTGCTAAACTTCAATGCAGTGTTCATTCACAAGTGGCCTCAACTGAAAGGTTCTTCATGGTACCAGGACATGGATCTCCACCAAATACCTTTGAAGTGACATTGACCGTGCACCACTCATGGCCGATACAGTTCTACAACAAACAATTCCACATATATTAAAATGAAACCTCTCAGGTAATCAGAAATCCTGTTCTACTTCACTAGCTAAAAACTTCTTAGTGTAAAGAATTCATCAGGAATGGAAAGAGGACACTACCTCCCGAAGTGCATTATACGACTTGTGGGCATGGCAGCTTCCTTCCGAGAAGTTTCCACATGTTCCTTGTGGAGTCCCAAAGCTAGCAAATTTAATTTCAGAAATCTTCTGCCCAGGGCCACATCTTAGACGAGCTTTGGGGGTTAGAACCTCAGCTCCACCTTGGTCGGTGAACTGCATTGATGGTTGCCGCTCAGAAACAACAGCACAAACGCTTCCTATCATTCTCTTTACCAAAGAAATACCATTGGCGTCACCTCCCCACTCCTCGAAGACAACTATCATGTTACCGGTTGGTTTTAACCAGGAGCGAGGTATGTGGTACCTGAAGTTCATCATCAAGACTTTTCACTACTTTTAAGTTCAATGTTCCGCAGACACAAATTTCAAAGTCATGCTGCTTACCATCTTTGAGAAGATTCTCCACAGTTGGTGTTGCATTTTTTATTATTGTATGTTCCAGCATAACTACAGGCATTACATGATCCATGTGCTTTGTAACCAGGCCAATAGCGACCAATACTTTGTCCATTGATCCATATTTGACCTTTTCCCATACCATCCATGTCCAATGCTAATGGTTCATCCCCATCTGGTGCATCAAATGAACTCTAGCAATGAACCAAAAAGCTCATCAATTAGACCGGTACTGAACCCATCAATATACTACCGTACATAATTAAAATTCAAGAAGTACAAAAATATTTATTATTGTTTCTTCTTTACACCTTGTACCATGTCAGAGACTTGTTCTTCCATACTTCTGACCACTCGACAGCAGTTCCAGTAAGAGAATGCAGACCAAGTTCTTCACCTTCCAAACCAATCTGCATGGAAATTCAAATCATTTTCTATGAAATCCTAAAACTAGATATGTTTGACCAAAATAAACATAGAAGAAAATTCAACCCCGTAGGTCCAGTTCTGCCAAGTAAGATCTCTTCTCCCCTCATTAAGCCCATTTAGCATCACCGGGCCAAGTATGCCAATGTTCCATGTCTCGAAATGTTCTCCCATATTCTGCAATCCACAAGAATAGTATTTGCTGAACCTTTATTTGTTTGACAACTGGGAGGATTTACACAACATGAGAATATGAACGTGAAAACAAACTAACCGGAAGACCAACAGCAACGCTAAGAAGAGATATTTTATTAGTACCCGCCCATAACTTCACATTTCCCGTGTATTTCAGTTTGGGATTTTCTATGCTACCGTAAATGGTTCCTGACAGAGAAGAAGTATACGACAAATGAACATGACTTCTCTATAGTTACTTCTCAAGAATTGCAATACAAGAATGAAGAACTATACCTGATAATTGTCCATTCACAAAGACATATAAAGAATGACCTGCTGACATAACAGTTAAAACCGGATACTTGCCATTCTTCAGAAATTGTTCATCTTGGTCAATATCGACTCTATACAAAATGTAAAAATAATTGATTATTTCAAAAATATAATATAGATAACCCAAATTCCTGTTCCAATATTAATAATGAAACACTTACAATGTTGTGTACCATAGGTAATCCGTAGAATCTCTTGTAATGTTAATCTGTTCCAACAAACTGAAAGCAGTGTATGTTGGCACACCATATGAGTCAGATTCTTCACTGGACTGATCATAGTACGATTGCCATGAAAGCCCTCCAAGCGATTGCATTTTCATCTGTGAGATCTGAGCACCAACCTATGAAGTTCACAAAATAGTTAATTTATGGAAATTCTCAAACGTGAAGGCAAGGAGTTTGATGGTTGCATTTTCATAAAGATTCAAGTGATTTGGAGGGATTTTTTATTTTTTGCATAAATTCAATAAATAAATAATAACACACTTTTTTAATAATTAAAAACCAACATACTTCAAAATTATTTTTGGTATACTGCAATAGATCAATTTCATACAGTCTGTTTCTCTGACTGTAGACCTTATAAGACTACGAAGTTAAGTTAGAATATATTTATATTAGATTTCCTTAGAAAGTTCATTCATATTTCCAAATAGTCAACAATTCTAATTAGATTGTTGAATGGAGAATAATCTCTATTAGTTTTGTAACAACAAAAGGACTGCATATTTATAGAGTACCCTAATTATCTAGGGCAAAGGAAAACAAATACCCACTAACCAATAAACAATAAAATTATATCTTAACTTACAAGAGGTGGAAATGGAGTAAATATCGGCTCATGTAGGAAGGGATGATGGTGACGTTAAGAAAGAGTAGAGTTGGTTGAAAAAGGAAGAGAATGGAGGATAGCTGACAACAAAGTACAGTTGTAGGTTCTAGGGTTATTTTCCTTTGTTAATACTATGCTCTTGATATGGTGTATAATGGAGAATAATCTCTATTAGTTTTTTGTCAATACAGGGCATACATATTTATAAAGTACTCTAATGATCTAAGACAAATGGGTAGAATATAATGGCATACCCAATAATTAATATAATAACCTAATAAAATAACTAGCAAGATTTATGCATTAAGTTGGCATAGGGATCAAGAGTTCATGTAAAGTTGGTTAGTATGCATGGATTGTTCTATGCCACAAAGTTTATGTATATCCCCAACTCCAAATAATATAATGTCAAATATATACACACGTACATGCATACATATATATGTACATACATAAGTACATATATATGCATACAAACATATATATGCATGGACATATGTGTGTGTGTGTACATGCATGCATACTTACATATATATATGTGCATATGTATATATATAGAACATACAATGCATTTTGAAATTTTTTTTCTCAAGGTTCTCACCTGTGCAGTGTTGAAAGCAATACTTCTGCAATCAGGAAGGATGCTGATGGACCATGGAGGAAGATTGAAGTGCTCACCATTAAAAACTACAGTTGCATGTGACTTAGAATCATAGTTGGCAAGAAATGCTGCACAAGCCCCATCCTTCGATTGGAAGACATGGGACTGGAAAATAAATGGACAATCAGCTCAAAACAACTACGGTACAAGCAATCTTCCAAAAACGGGCAGATGAAACTCTAACCTCTTGATATTTCCCTAGTCGTGTCACCAACGGATCTCCAATGATTAATGCTGGTTCACACATTTTAATGGCTCTATGCAGATCCTTCAAATGGCCCCACTTGGGCTGCCTCAGCAAACCTTTAAAAGATTAAAGTTCAGTTTTTCACTTAGATATATAAGCAACAAGCATTTAAATGAAAGCAAAGAGTTCACGACAACTCAAACGCTAACATATTGCAGCTGTCAAAAGTGCACCTGTGCAATGAATTAAAATATCAAAGATGCATTATTCCCCAAGTTTATGCAGCAACATTGTCTAATCACTTCACCATTCGTGGGGATGGGGCTTTCAGCATTTTTGGAGAAAAACACACAGTCCCAACCAAACATTTGAGGGAGATGTGATGTAAGGAAAGAAACACAGTGATTTTTGTCTGTCGTTTTCAACTAAAATGCTGGCAGAAATAATCAATCTTCACCCATTTTTTCAAAGACACTGTTTTATGTCCTAGTTTTACTGCTTTGTTTCAAAAATAACTTCAAGCATACCATGATATATTTCATGCATATTATTTATAGATTTCATGGTTATCTCACATTAATTATTTATTTTTGAATTGGATATATAATATATAACATATTATATATTACATTATTTTATATTTTATTATATATATATCATATTATAAAATCTTTATATAGTAGTAAAGATAAATAAAATATATTTATACATGCAATATATATGACAATATACAATATATCATACAATAACATAGGAGTATTGTAGTCATTCCATAAAAAACACTGCTTTCCCTTTCTTCTCATCCTTCACATTTGTCCTCTACATAAACCTATGATGGGTAATAGTGAAGGTGATCGATTCCCCATTGCCTTTGGCATCTCTTTCCACCATTAGGCACTCTCTCACTGTGTTTGAGTTTGTGTCAACTAGAGGACACACAAGAGAAACCGTAGCTATATTGCCTTCCAGCATCTAAGTTGGACAATGGCAATGTGGCTCATCAGTGAGCCCAAGAATGGCAAGACAACGTAATGGAAAGTCTTCATGTGGGTGTTGAAGATGATGGGTTCAAAGAATAAGAGGACATCGGAGGAGTAAGGAGCCATGCCATCACTTAGAGATTTGCAAGAGGAGGAAACACAACAATAGGAGAGGGATCAAAAACCTTGGTGATGGTGGTGGGTGGAGGAGTAGCACTAGAGGTGGTAGTGATGATGGGGCTGGAGAAGCACTATATTGCTAGCAGTGAGAAGAGTTTCGTGATCCGGTGGTGCCAATTGAGAGAGGTGCTATCAACTTACAGCTACACCTTGGACACTAGATGAGGGAGGGGTGCTGGTGGCATAACATTGATGATGGATTTTGGCTACTAATGATTGGGAAGAAAGTGGTGGCTAGGGTTTTCTTCTTCCTATCTAAATATTTCACATTTTTGAACTCTCAAAATCTAGACTTTGATACCAGACTAGAACAAAGAAATAGGTGAAAGGGGATTAACCCATTAATAAAACATAAGGCCTTTATACATAAAGTTACATAGAGAAAACAAGTACAAGACAAGTAATTTGAAACTAAACCTATTACAACACACATAACAATAAAACATTGATATAATCAAACAATTATGATATAGAGGTAAGGTATGTTGTACATATGAACATGCTAGTTATGTAGTAGCAACTAGAAGTGTATGGTTGTGGTTTGATCAAACTAGATTTTCATTTTCATTGAATTTACTTGCATCATTGGCTGAATGTATTTCAAAATATAGGAACCTTATTTCATTTGAAGGTTCCTTAGGAACCAATGGATGATGTTATTTGATAAGAAACCAAGAAAAGTGGATATCTACAAATCTATATGCATGGCTAAAAATAGCAAAGTTCACCTTACCATATTCATCAAGTGGAGCATCACAATCATAGCTGCTAGCAATGAAAGGCCCACCAGCTGTTCGACCAAAATTTGTTCCACCATGATACTGTATAGATATAAAAATAGTTTAGTTCTACAAATTCTAGAGACAACTTTTTAGGGTGATACAATTATGATAAATAAAATTACCATATAATAATTGACAAATGATCCTCCCTTCTGAATAAATTTTGCAACAGAGAAGGCCAGGTCTTCTACGGGCCTATATGGAACTGCATCTCCAAAAGCAGTATACCTGAAATTAAAAAAATGTCATGGGAAATAAAAAAATGAAAAGGAAATATTTTTTATGCAGGAATTAATTAGGATTCCAGAAATTATTACTACCATCCGGTCCAAGCTTCTGTCCACATTGTGGGCTTGTAAGGCTTATTTGGAGAGAAGTAATCACAATAGAAGCCATTGCAGGTATTAATCTGTTTGAGAAAAACCAAAAAAAATTTGAGAAATTCAAAGGAAAACTCAAGAACATGGTTGAACATAAAATATATCCAAATTTATCTTGATGACATCATTTCTCATACTTTAAAAAAGTTCATCTTTTTTATAGAAATTGATCAAAAATCAGTAAATTATAATGTACAAAACGAGATAAAGCTGTTGGCAATGGAGATCTGCAATGATGAAGTAGCACATATTCAAATTCAAGGAAAATGAAGAACATACAACTGGATCAGGGGCATCATCTTGTTTGCACATGATCCAGGGGATGCTAGTGTTTAGCCCAACGGCCATCTGAGCAGCCCATGTAGCATAAGATTTTGCAGGATCTCCTCCATCATATTCCAAAGGCCCAAACTCATTTTCTATCTATATAATATAAAATGAGTGAGAGGTGCATGGTGGGAAACTTAAAAACTAACAAACAGGTCAATAACTACTTTCTATATAATGATTTTCTCATGTATAAACAGAAACTAAATGAGAAAAATCAACAGAAAATTTTTAGCTATTAAATAAATGAAGAAACCTGCGACAATATGATAGGGCCACCTTGCCATTCAAAGAGCTCTTCTGATTTCATCATGTCCACGATCTTCTTTGTGAATGTACCCATTGCTTCCTATGTCAATAAGGAAACTATAATTATAAATTGTGGAAATAGGCTGTATGAGAACAGGAACAAAACTATTTTTTTAGTTAAACGGGTTCAAATTCAAACCTTGAAAGGCTCATTATCAGTTCTAAATCTGATACCAGGCACATACTTGAGCCAGACAGGGAAGCCCCTGTTAAATCGGTGAACAGTAGATAGATATACATAAAACTGAACTAGTATGGTAGCTTTATTATTTATTCATTCAGGTGGCACATAATTAGAATATACTACAGAATAGTTTACCCAAAGTTCCATTCCGAACAAACGTAAGGACCAATTCGGAGATTCACGTAGAGACCAGCTTCTTTCACCAACTTGATGAAACGAACTAGATCAAATCTACCTTCAAAATAATACTGCGAAAAAGACAGACATCGATTCTCCTTCGCTTCCATGAATATAAAATACGTATGAAGAGCATAAACAGAACAAAGCAACAAGGAGTAGAATGCGAAAGGAAAATGGACCATCTTCACCATACATTGCCTGGAGAAGGCTCGTGCCCATTCCAGAAAACATAGGTCTGCACAACGTCCAGGCCCCCATCTTTCGCCTTCCGAATGAGATCCGGCCACATCTGTGAGCGACACCCAAAAGAGAACCAAGAAGAATAAGAAAGAATAAACGGAGCTCGGCAGTTCAGCGATCCCTACGGCCCACATTTCTCAAATGGGTAGCTGACGGTACTGAAGACACACCTCGGGAACGCTCCTGGGGTAGTGGATTGATCCGGAGATGAGGATCCTCCTCTGCCCATTGATGACTATCGCCTTGTGGTCGTACCATACCTCGCAAGTAGCAGTGATGACAAAGAGCACCACAACAAGGAGCGGGAGCACTGGAATCAGCGGAAAACAAGAGGAGACAGGTGAAAGACCCATTCTTTTGCCTCTTCTCTGCACGCTTCTAAGCTGCAGCATAAGCAGAAGAAGAGCGCCAATGACTGATGGGTTATTCGCTCTTCCCTCTCTTTCCCCCCCCCCCACTTGCTTGGCTCCGTGACGAGAGTGGAGGAGAGGACAATGCAAAGAAGAACACAGAACAAAAGGAGGGAGAGGACAGCTGTTTGCAGTGTCGACTGGTGTGTAAGTGTTGTCCCCATTGTCCTTTTCTTTGATACTGTTTACCTTTCCTTTGTTTAAGTACTTTCATACATTTCAGATCTTTTTATTTTCAAAGATTCAAATCTGCAGTTAATTTCCTGCACGGATGCCCACTTTAAAAAATGTTAATAAAAAACATGGCTAGATTTTTATGTTATTAGACACGAGTACACGTACGAAAGATCTGCATGGTTGCATATTCTCGATATGTATATCATAATACGTACAGATGATCACTTGCAAATGACCTACGTATTCAAATATTTTGAATATTGTGCTCTAGATTAGAGCTTTGACTACAAAATGTCAGTATACATCTCAACACGATAAATTAATACACTTAATTATAAAACTATACAGTCTTAATAAACTGAGCATAATACAAGTGTAAAATTATTAAAATGCTCCTTGATATAAGTATGAATCATCATAAAATTTTATACTCTTTTTTCTAAGTACAAACAATTATAAAAAAAGACAAGTACTCTTATTAGACAGAGGTATAAACTATTAATAAATTATAATATCTTAAACAAGAGTATCAAATGTTTTTTCTGACTAAGAATCTACATTGTTTAAAACATGAATTTTTCAAAAGAATATAAATATACTTTAGGGTAAGGGGGTATAAGTTATCTATATATCAAATCACTCTCTGGATATGAAAATATCCAAATATTTAACACTTCCGAAATATATTTCAAATACCATCCACCATTCTATTTGTACAATGAAATTGAAATTTTATACTTTCATCAAAAATCAATGACATAAAAGAATTACTTTTTATATATTATTTTAATACGATTAACATTATATAAACGAGACATCATTCTCTCAGAAAAGGCACGACGTACAGAAGTGATGGTCAATTCTTAAGAGATCATACGTACATTTAAGCACATTTTTATATGCAATAGAAACCAAATTATAACATTGCATCATTTTTTATTAACCATTGGAAAAAATACCAACAGCAATGGTTGCCTGGTAGGGTCATTTGCTTTCAGCATGAGCTATCTGGTCCTAGGGTGGTAAATAATCGCTCTCCTGGACTTGGTAAATGGAGCGTTGGTTAATTTCCAAAAGCGCGTTTTCACAAACTACGAGGGGGACGCTGGAAGGCATTGCCAGCCTAGACCAAATAAGGGAGGCACCTGCCGAGGACGGATGAATGCTGTATCTGACAATAGCATTCCAGTGCCGTACGAAAGTTGAATAATTAGAAATTTAACTCCTCAAATATGTACAGAAATCTTTGCAAAAGAAAAGTCTTTTGCTATGAACTCTTCAGATATCATGTGTCTACGGCGAGAGCCAAGTGGAAAATCCCAGAATTACCAACATCGAAACTAAACCGTACATCAATGTAGCATCACTATCTACGCGTTCTAGCTTGTCTAGGAAAACCTTCCACCATGAATGGAAGCTACGTCCATGTTCCTGAAAAGAAAATCAGGACGGTCAGATTACTTTGAAATCGAAGTCGCATGTAAAGCACTTAAGACCGACCTTTAGGTCCTTGCTGGTTGAACTGTCTTCGGTATCTACACCTGTCAGTCTTCTTTGGAAGGGTTTCTCCTTCACTTGCGATTCAAAAGGTGTTCTAATCCGAGCTGAAACCAAGCCACCATTTGAGAATCCCTTGTAAGCCGAATCTGTGTGAATTGTTTTCATAACAGACCCAAAAAAATTGGTAACAGGCACCTGTCTCGTGCAGAACACAAATTAGTGAAGTGCCTAACATTAAATTATTCTTCTTACCAAGTAAGCAAACAATTTTTAGTTCTATTTTTTAAATGGTGCATTCATTACAATCCCAATAAAAAATCCATGTAAAGCCATAAAGACAGGGTCCAACACCATAATTGGCAAATTGCTTTGACCTTCTTTCTCACAACTTAGCAGTACAAGCAAGTAAAGGGGGAGAAAATGCTAAAAATCAGAACCATGCACTACCACACATGCAAGTAAGAGACTGCCGGCTTGACTGATTCCGGTGAATGGTCTCCAATATCAATTACTGCTATTTTAGAACACCATAGAATTTGCTTTGGAAGTGCGGCACATGCATCTCAATTCTAAATCATGAGTTTCCACAAAGAGATTGTGCAGCTTATAGATCAAATGAGACAGAAATATTCTGGAAAAATATCATAATAAATTCGTACAAATAGAAAAATTCACAGGAATCTATATAAAGGTTAAGAAGACCTAATAATCTAGATGTATTTCTAATCACAGTAAAATAAGATTACCAGAAAGATTTTCTGTGAAAAAAGCTTTCAGCAAAGGATTGTATAAGATATCTAGGATTTAACATTTCATGGGTCAAAGTGTTTTCTTGATTTCACTCAGAGGTCAATCGAACATCAAATTATTTTCTTGAATACGCAGATAGAGTCAAGTAAAATATATAAAATTCTAAAAGGGAGTCCATGTTATACCTCATTCAATGGGCGCTGATAGAGATCCATTCTGTAATATGCATTGGACATAAGCAAGCTTGGATTGTACGAATTAAATAGACTGCAATATGCAAACATGAACATTCACAAATTTCGAAAATAATAAAAGTAAGGCAATATAGAAAAAAACAATGACACAGAGAATACCAATATTACATCAAACTTAATAATTAAGTTTTGCAATTAGCAAATTGTACAACCTGACCAGTAAAAAACTCTGCAAACTCATGGATATTTCCACGTCAACAGAACAAATCATCTATTAGCTACTTCTACCCACTAGAGGGTTGAGAATATATGATGAAAAGGAATTTCAGAAACGGTGTAATTTGCCAATCACACAGAACCATATGAATAGTAGTCACTTCCCAACTCTTTCAGGAAAAAACAAGCGAATGAGTGCTCACAAACATTTTCTTTATATTTACAAACAAAAAAATCTTTGACCACTTATATTTTCTTTTGCCAACAATGGAATAACAGTCATTTACTTCATTGCAAATGAAGTCCTAACTTTGAACAGGAAGAAAACATTGCCATTGTCAAAAAGTCACTCCAAATTTAGAGGTTTATAATGATGACATTTTGTTCCTCGGATGATAAGCAAGATAGGTGATTGGGACATAAATCGTTCTAGAATCCATGGTCAAGTATAGGAAAGAAGCTGTTTGAGGATGAAAAGAAAAAACGAAGATCCAATTAGCACTATTGGAAGGCCACTGATTTTTTCTTGTTTATTAGGAAAATTTTCTGTTTCTCCAAGAAATAATATAATGAACTCCAAGAAATACCCAATCTGTAACTGGTACTACTGTGCAGCTACATTCTATGTGGCAAGAGAGCCTCCCTGCTATTGTAAACCAATATTGGTCAGATGGAACTAAACACGTATTGTGTCTTTTATTGTCTTTAACCATATATTGTTACACTCACTGATTTAAGAAGAAGACACGATGGCTATAAACTGTTGTGAGTGATATAGAAATGAGAAACTGTGCACCAAGTTTCAGTAGACAACAGATTCATAGGAAACCATTGTTAAACAATGTAAAAGAATTCAATGAATTATTGTAAGAAATGAATTTCTGAAAGTCTTGTAAGTTATTCTATATTGATGAAACTAAAATTTTTGTTTGGCACCTGCTTAATGAAGCATTGCTGTACATATTCAACTTTTCAAAGAATGCAAGAGTATAGTAAGTAAAACGATCAACAACAGAAACACCAATCTGCAAACAAAAGGACACATTTTAATGACTAAAATAATTAGAGGTAAAAACAGAAAACAAAAAAGACATGAAAATATCAAACAATAAGATAGCCTTCAGACTCTAACATGAATTAGATGAATACGTTCTTAGTACTTACATCAGAATCAAGATGGTGTGAGTATGAATTTTCCCCTTTCATGCTGCTTCCAATGGCTAAAACACCAGGTGACTCAAGCTGTGGGGATTCAATAATTAGATTAGGTAAAATACAATATATGAAATAATGTAAATCAGCTCAAATGAAATTGATAACTCATTAATAGTGTATTAGATAAGGTAACACAAAACATATACGTCAGCTCAAAGCAATTTTTTTATCTAGAAATTTTATAGACCCCCCCGATGTTTTAGATTTTATTGATTTGTAAATATTTACAAGATATGGGAGGGACTACACCAAAACCCATGAGAAAATACAATATAATGGACGGGTCCACTATTTACAATATGTTCATCATAACATATTAGCAGAAAACAAAGAACAATTACCAGTTTACAACTATAAGAAAGCTCACTTATAACAGAAAAAAATTGATGAACAGAATCTATAATGAAACTATAGGAGCTCAATCTTTTCCTGATCTAAGGTAAACCTTGTCTTTCTAAATTATGTCACTGATTCTTTTATGAAATTCAATTCTGTTGTGAAACTATTTATAATAGTCTTTATCAATACCCACGTTAACCAGCAAATCTTCTAGTACGTTGACCTCTCTATATTGGTGATATATTCCAAGAAAAAGGCTAGTAATTAGTTCATCTCCTTTATCCATTTTTCAAAAATTGGATTGCTGAAATATTTTTGTTGAAGAATATTGACAAGCTGAGTAGAACCACTTTCAATTTCAACCCAATAAAATTAAGGAATTTGTATAGTCTAAGACAATTAATGCATGCTCTTAGTTCAGATATCATACTAAAAGCTGCTAGAATAATCTCATATTAGAAATAGAAATAAGACTTGTACAATTAATATAACATTAAATTTCTTCACTCATAATCAACTGATTTTGAGTTAGATGTCAACATTTCAACATTGTATTATAACTTATATTACAGTCTTTTGAGTATAAGTTTTTCCACATCTATCCGATCTAAAAATAAGAACATTTGTCAGACATAAAAAAGACTACAAGTAGAAAAGAGTGTTTCAAAAATTTCATATTAGAAATGAGAAGGGAATTTGTACAATTAATATAACATTAGACAACTCCACTCATAATCAATTAGTCTTAAATTGGATGTTCACATTTCAACAGAAGCAATACCATGATTATTATAATAAGCAGTCTTAATAAAATCCCCATGATTAACAAGCTTCGATGTCTTATTCATAAAGTGTTTTTTGTTGCAGTTGGGCAGCTATTGCAGCTGTAGCAGCCCTCAGGGCATTGTTGTCTCACTGTAGCACTGTAGCATCAGGCTTTTGTTTCTTGTAAAAAAATATGCAACAGAAAGTTTTGTAAAAAATGCATTTAAATAGAAATTTTCTGCCTTTAGTGTAAAATTTTCACGGATTAAATCAAATGACAAAAATAATAGAGCATTCTAGAAGAGTGCCACTTAAGGCCTAGAGTGCCACTTAAGGCCTGTTTGTGCACATTTTCCGTCAAGAAATGAAACAACGGGAGATCCAAAAAATAGTAGGAAATAGAAAGAAAAAGAAATGACAGAAAATAAAATGATGTTTGTGCACACTAGAAAGTTTGAGTTATTTGTAGATATTAGGAAATGACAAGAAATTTTTTTAAACAATTTAAATTTACCTTTATAAATCATTTTAAATATATATTATGAATATTTCTAAATTTTTGATGTATTAACTTCAAATAACTATACAAAATGCACATATAAAATAACTTTTTCATCAAAAGTAAAATTCATTAGAACTACATTGAATATATATTTTTACATATTATCCCTCTCTCACATAGAATACATAATTCTTTCACGCAATACATCAGCTACTACTTTCCTTTGTTCCATGTTTAAATTAACAAAACAATGTACAACTTCTTCAACATTATTAATAAATTCTTCATTTAATACAGCATTTTCTTCACGCAATTCATCTGCTAGATATTGTAATAAGTCTTCTCGATCTACTCTTCTAATGAAATTATAAACAAGAAAACATGCTAAAACAATTTTAACTTGTGTTTCAAATAGATATGATATGTAACCTCGTAAAATTGCAAATCAATGCTTGATCACTCTAAATGTACGTTCTATAACATTTCTCAATTGAGAATGTACGTAATTGAAATTCTCTACCGCATTACTTGGAACTCGGCTTCTATAACTTATTTGTTAAGCAATCGATACTAGTAATTTTTTTAAGATTTAAATTTTAAAGAATATAAAAGAAATATTATACTTTCCGATTAGTTTGCTATTTTTTTTGGGTTTACGTAACTAAATAATTTATACAAGTACAAATAAATTTTATCATGTAATTAATCTCATTCGAAGCTTACGGTAAAGAAATAATTAGACATATATTTAATTTTAATTAGCAGTAACGATGACCTTACCGACATTGAAGACCATATGTTTCCTCCGACACTGCCACCCATGAAAGGAATCACCGTGAAAGGTTGGCATGTCGAAGCACTAGATGGCGATTGGAGCAATCGGTAGTTGCCTATAGCTACAACCATTGTCGAGCCTCGGTGGCATCTTGATAGGCGACGGTAGTCGACAGAGACAACGACGACGGAAAGGTTGGCGGACAACCAACCTCTCGCATAACTAGTGGTAAGCAATAGGTGCAGGGCTGAAGAGGACAAAGCCACCGTCGTGGAAGAAGACGATGGTGGGAAACTTCTGGTTGTGCTTGCCATGGGTACTAGTATGGTTGGCATGGGACTAGGATTGCATTTAGGGTGACGGTAGTGGCGAGGCCTTGGTTGGGTGGGGTCGTGGGGAAGAGGGGCCTCATCAAGGTGTCGTTGGGGTTGACAACCAAACCAAGGAAGGGGGCTGGTGGTGCACATTCGACGATGACGTAGAATCATGGGCAAGCTAGAAGTCGACAAAAGGAGGAAGGTGTCGATGGAAGGAGGAATGTGTGTGGAGGGAAGGTGGATCGTGAGGGCGTCGACAATGCCTGCGTCAATGTCAGTCAGGATTGAGGTGCGATAATCTTCAAAGCTTTTTCCCCTTGTTTTGGACCTGAGGAAGGCGAGTGTGCTTCGATCGCAAGTCGACAACATGTGCGAAGGGAAGGTGAAAGAAATCGCTACTGCAAGCTAGAAGTTGACGGAAGGAGGAATGCATGTGGAGGGAAGGTGGATCGTAAGGGCGTCGACAACACCTGCATCGTCAACGTCGGTCGGGATTGAGGCACGGTATCGGACGAGGTTTTTCCCCTTATTTCGGACCTCTTGAGCTCGGCAACCAACGGAAAATATTTACATCTTGGGAAATCATGGGAGAAGATTTCCCAAGATTTCTATTATGTACAAATACAAGAAACATTGGGAAAAGGTTTCCCAATGTTTCTTTACCCATGGTTTCCTAATATTTCTTGTAGCACAAACCCCCCCTTGCTTATAATAGTGGTATTGGCTTCCTCTAATTATCCTTAATGTTACCAACTTCCCTTAGAAGATTTATTTCTGTTGGCTAAAAGGTCTTTTGAACCCAGGACTTTTTGTTGATTTTAGTTTCATCTTGTTGCTGATCGGTCTTCCCTTGGTTCTTCAAATACAAAGAATTGATGCTTTGATCATTAGACTTTTCCCTTCGAGCTTTGTTTTACAGATTTAAAATGTCATATTTTGAGACAAGCCACAAAATGGTGGCACATTGTCATACATCACCTTTTAAGTTATGAACTTAAGATTTGCTTGCCATTATGGATCACAATAACATCCTTCCTTGGCTATGTCAAATCCATTTCAATACAAACGTCAATTAATCCCACATCTTGTAAATTCCTTAACATCCTTCAATAAGCATATGAATTTCTCCAAACTGAGGCAATAAATTTCAGCAAAGCTGGGTGAAATAGGTGCACATTTGATGCCAGAAAGGCCACCCCAGTGCATTGAAGGCTCCAAACTAGGCTAAAAAGTATGGTGACCAGTTGAATACCCTTGTTCTACAGTTCCTTATAGTCCAAGGGTGATCTTGGCTTAACAAAGTGCTCTTTAGATTTAGATCATGTAATCACATGCCAGGGACCAATAGCACCACAAAAACAAATGCATTGTAATTTTTTTTGTTCCATAACTTGTTTAATTTCCATTAAAGAAGGTCTAGGCTATGAAAATTTACCTATGTCCATTTGAATGATTCTCTCATTTGGATAACCTCTTTCAAGAATTTACCATCAGAATTTCTTCTTCTATTCAAATGAAATCCTCTTTGTTCCAAAGGCTGGATACAACCAACAAATCTCACCAAGGATAACTCTAACATATTATCTGCCAAAGATCATCATATCTCCAACAAAACAGTAATTGCCATCAAAAGAAGAGTGCAAAGCTTCGATGAAATGGTACCCTCCACAATCAGTGGGAGAACCTGGAAAATGGATTCGAACTAAAAGAGCTAAGATCCAGGCCCAAGGAAGAGGTCGAATGGAATAAACCACCAGAATAAGCCAAAAAGATAATAGATCCAGGATTTTGAAAATAACCTGTCCAAACTTGATAGAACAGTAATACCATGTTTACACCTGAAGTTCAATCCAGCTTAATGGAGCTCGGATCCAACCCTAGGGGAGAGCTCGAATGGAGGAGACCACAAGAATAAGCCAAAAGGAAACTTCAATTGGCCAGAAATGGTGGAACTACATTGCCCAATAAAAGCTAGAGAAGAAAGAGAAAATCCTCCACCACTGGAAATGGTGCCTTTTTTCAATCCATGTGCAATTGATAATTCATTAATGTTGAAATCTAAATTTGGCACAGAGCCTTGATACAAACCTTTTCACTTATCACAACAAAAGAACCAAGACTGGATGGAATTTCCTTGTCAAACCACTTTTCCCTTTTTCCAAAAAGTTAAATGGTTTATGCCAAAAAATATTTAGACGACATTTAATTGGCCATTTTTTATACAATTCTTATTTATAATTTTTTTTAGCAATACATGCCTTCTCTATAATTGAGCACACATCCTTACCATCTTTTGATATACTAAAAAGATTGTCAGAAAAAAAATTGTATATATGCATTACTAATGGAATTTGAAGAAAAACACCAACCTGAGAAAATAATGTAGCAGCTTGACAAGTGTCCACCATAATTAGCATCTCCTTAAATCTGAAAAAGATAAGCCTCAGATATCTTATCATGGATGACAGGATTATAGCACACAAAAAGTTAGGTGAACAAAGTTTTCTCAAAAGATGCAGCCTCTGTGGTTCAAAGATCACCTATGTTTTTCTTTCATTTGTTTTACTGCATCGGCCAAATCATGGCTTTGGAGTTCTTCATTATCCTGAAATTTTAGAAACTCATCCCCTCCATGACCAGTCATGTACAAAATTATATGGCTTCCCTCATCACTTAAAAGTTGCTTTGACCTTGGAACAACAGTTTCATGCCTTCCAGTAAGGACACGCAAAAAATTTTCAACTGTGACTTCATAGCCTCGATAATCAACCTGAAATATAAAATTAAGTGATCACCAGTTTCTATAAATGGAGTTGGTAATGAAACTCTTCATAAGATCTTTTGAGCTATCATGAAAGAAGTGCCTAATTACATGGAAAAAAGGATTTATATTATTATATGTTGATTTCATGACAAGTAGTAACTATAGTTTACTATTACACATAAAAGAGAATTTATAAGTTGCATTCTTACTATTTCTCAATTATCACACTCCTATTATTTATGACATTGATAAAGATGATGAAAGAGGTAATAGCTTCAATATTTGGTAAGCAATTAAAAAGCATATTCACCTTATGGGATTATAAACCTTATCCACTGGGTTTGAAACCAGAGATTCCAAACAAAACCAGCCCAATTCAACCAAAGGAGAAAATGCTTAATGGAAGGCCTTCAAATTAAACTTAGTTATCATTTAAAAGAAAATTCCATCAAAATGAAGGTTCTTGTTTACCAATCCTGTTTCTGATGTCAATAAGTGTAACTCATGCATATGAGAATAAATTATTATATAGATGAACCATATAAAAACAAATGTAAGGTATCTATTTGGTGGGATTAGATACCTACTCTAAGCTTCTAGATTTACTAAGATGACTTTTATTTGGATACCAACATTACCAAAAATGAGCTAGGAAAAGAAAATTGTAGAATAAGGTCCAAATTCCTCTTTCCTGAAGACAACAGAAAAAGTACAATATCAATTTGGAAAATGGAAAACAAATATTTTTCCCCTTATAATATTGCAATGATTATTAGAACTGGAAGAAAATGTCAGTCATCCTATGCAGATGAAGGGACTTACTTCAACATTATCACCATATAAGTTAAGCTGGTGATTTTCATTATTAAACACCTGAGCAGGGTAACTGTTCCTGGCATTGCAAGCCATGTCATCTGCCAACATCAGTATTATCCTTTCATCAGGTATTCCTAACCTTTTTACTGTCCTGTTTCAACAGAAAATGCAAAAAAGTCATCCATCCCACACATCAGAGGGATACAAAATACTGTTATCATCCTACTTACCTGTATAAAGATAGGGTGTTAGCCATATGACGATAGTTGAACCTAATATACATCACATGTAAGAAGATGAGATTTGTATTAATAGCACAAAACAATGAATAAAGATATGGTGCTGGATGTACAATGGCAGGTGAATCTATTTTTAAAAATTAGACACGAGGAAAAAAGACTTGTATGATCAAACACAATTTAAAATTTCTGGCTCAATAAAATGTTTCCTGTATAACAGCATTTGACCATGGTGAACTCAGCAATCTGATAAGGTAAACTGTGTATTATTGTTTCATGCAAAACAAATAGCTACTTTAAAAGTTTAGATAGATCAACTGTAAGTATCAACTGATACAAACTATATATTCAGTTAAAAATAATTAACAGTTAAGAAGTATTCAATATACAGGTCATTAGTTCAAAACACAAGCCAGAAAGATACAGATCCTCACTCAATTCATATAAGGACATGACTCTACTATCCTATAGAGAGCATAGCTAATCATCAATTAGGTCATATGCCGATTCGCTATATATTACAAATAGTAGCTTCTGTTCCTTATATCCAAATCAAGTGCCAAACTAACTGAAAATTACATTGCAAACTTTCCTCCATAAGCTCATGATGAAATTGCAAAGGTCCATTGGCATTGTAATCCAAGTAATAATGCACATGAACTCTAGGGAAAGTTTGTTAACACTCAAGCCCAACTCTTGAAGCTATTAGAGTAGATCCTATCGTAGTTGGGAGCCCCAAAATCAAACAAACAGCATATTGAAATCCAGATTCTGGCGCCCCCTAAATTCCAACACTGTAGAATGTAGAACAAATTTAATAGCCATCTAGTGGCAGCTATGGCAATAGCGAACATGGAGCAGTGCTGACTTTGGTGGGTTGGAAACCTTGGGACTCCAAAAAAAAAAACCATTTAAGCTGTCTCAGAAAAAAAAAAAACTGGAATGTGTGACACTTAATCTCATATAACGCTTTGATCTTATACTTCCAACTAGAGAACGTGTTCTAATCAGCTCATAAAAAATATTGCGAATCTAATCATACGATGACCATAATGCAGGACGCCAATCAGACTCAGAATCTTAAATTTTTCTCTATACTAGAGTTTCAACAACTTGTATACTTCATCCACTCTTCTGGTAGGTGACTACACTAGCTGACGATGGTATTGCACATTCACACCTTAGCTTCTTCTTCATATTGAGCGAATCAGAAAAGAATTCTTCTTCCAACGAGCTCAAAGTTAGCAAAGAAATTAACCCACGAACTAAAGCAAGACACAAATCTTTTAGGCATGTGCAATGGGCAAAATAACATTTTCCAAATGATCACCTCCCTTCTTATCAACCGAAACAAGAAATTCTCGAAAAGTCCGATCTAACTAAATTACAGAAATCACCACTGCTTGCTCGAATCAAGGTACGCGTTGATCTCGGTTCCACCCCAATGAACACTTATCCAACTCCCAAAACAATCGGTACGAAAAGAGAAAACGAAAGGAAGAGAAGAAAAAAAAAAAACGTATTGAAGCGATCGAGAGTCGAGAGACGAGACCACTCGGTACCAGAATCGGGATGTGCAGACCAGGACCGCCCAGTTATTGTTGTGCAATGCGGAGGGGGAAGATGATGACGATGCCGGTACGACCACGACGGCCATAAGCAGCAGCAGCAAGGCCGCCAGGGCCATGCCACGGTGGAGCATCGAGAGATTCTCGATGCCAACCCCAACGGAAGGAGGGGAAAACTAAACTAGCAAACTGAACCAGAAACCAGAATCCGGTAGCCGGGAAGGCAAGCGTGAGATGGAGCCGCGGTTAAAGAGGACCGGATTGGGCCGACTGGGCCGCGGTTAGTATCAGCCCTGATGAAGATCAGGACATGGACAAGCCCAACACCTGCGTGCAGAAGTGAAGCGACGGTAGTGGTTATGGTCGTCATTCTTCACTTGAATTATTAGCTAATTCAAATTTTTTTTTTTTTTAAATTATAAAAGATAGCATCAAGAACTCTTAACAGAAATTTCTTTAAAAATGCAATAATATTAAATATTATACGTGATTACGAATTAAGTTGAACTTGATAAATTACAGGTGCAGTGCACGTGTGTTTGTACCTCACGCTTCTCGGTCTCCATCCGGCTAACGACCCAACTTCACTCCCACGTGCCCAGCACGTGCACAGCTTCCTTCTCAGCTCGCTTCGCATGTGTAAATTAATTCCACGGGGACAGACGCCACGGTAGAAGATCGAAGGCGAAACCTTCGCGAAATCTTGAAGTCGCGGTCCACACGCTGGCGGCGGACGTGGCGGGGGCGCAAGGTCTCGATCGGAAAGGAAATGGGAAGGTGTCTGTCGAGGGTTTTAACGAACGGTTGGCTGGTGGCTCCGAGATCACGCCAGGGGAGGGCGGGAAGATGTCGGGGGTGGCGGCGGGGGAGGGAGACGGGAAGAAAGGTGAAATCGGAGGAAAGGAAGGGTGGAGGATGGTATCGGATTTCAAGAGGGATTTCGTGGCAGGAGCTGTGATGGGAGGGGCGGCGCACACGGTGGTTGCGCCGATCGAGAGGGCGAAGCTGCTGCTCCAGACGCAGGAGGGGAACGAGGCCATAGTGGGGAAGATCGGTGCGATGGCCCGGAGGAGGAGGTTCAAGGGGATGATTGATTGTATCGTGAGGATGGTGAGGGAGGAGGGTGTTCTTTCGCTCTGGAGGGGGAATGGGACGAGTGTTATCCGGTACTACCCTTCCGTGGCACTCAACTTCTCCCTCAAGGTATGAGCTTTCCTTTGTCTTCTTTTTTTACTATGCGTTTTCCAATTTTGGGATTTTTATTGACGAGGAAAGTAACATGAGCGAATGTTGTTCTAGTTTGAAGATTAGGAATGATGTGTCTGGTGGTGCTTCTATTGTCATGGTATTTCTTTCTTTCTTTTTTGCTTTCATTATGTAAGGTGTTTGTTTATGCTTCATACGTGTAACTGTGTGAAAATTGATGTAGAATTGTTATATTTCTGTTACATGTAGTGTTGTTTTGGTTTTGATTCGCTAAAATGTTTAGAACAGAAACTGGAACGCTCTTTGAATGAGACAATGAATGCAATATTATGACAAGTCAATTTTGGAGGTTATGAAGTTTGGATTTCCTCGATGGTAGGTGTCTCACCCACCGTGACGCGATGATAGTAGGGAAGAGGATAGACTCTCACCAAAAATCAGGGGTAGTATGTTCACAAACTGGAAAAACTTAAACTCTGGAATAGATAAAGCAAGCATATCAAGAAGAAATCTTTTAATGGAATCTGCATGAGGTTTGGATTTCCATGATAGTAGCAACGAGGATAATCTCTAGCTGCAAATTGGGAGAAGTATATGCACAAACTAGAAAAAAATACACTTCATGAATAGATGAAGCACGCCTATCAAGAAGGGAGCTTTCGATGTAATGGTATATAACTTCAAGCAAATTATGGTCTTTACAGTCATAATTAAATTGAAACTTTTTGACCTTACTATTGTAAACATATGCAAAGTTATAAAACTTGCTATTTCGAATGCAGTCTTTATTGATCTCTTCTGGATGAGATTTGCCAACTTATCTCAATGCATTTTTCTGAATTAATGGATCTTTTTAGCTCAAACTTCATTACATTGAAGTATGGATGTTATTGGTTTGTTAGTTTCCATGATATTTGTAAACTTCAGTATATTCATATTAAATTATGTTTAAAAATAAATTAGTTTTAAGTGATGCCTCCTTCCCTTTTGTTGATTTGCATCTTGGTTTTGTTTCTATTTGGTCATTGGTAAAATTATTTCCATGGAAATTCATGCAAGTTTTTTTTTAAAAAAATGCTTAAAAAGTAATAACTGGCTAACAGCTTATGCCTTACTGTAAAGTTAAATCCTTTCTTTTCTGTTTGTTAATATCTTATCTTTAGACAAGTTAGATTTACTTCTAATTTAGTAGTTTGTTCGTATGTATACTTTACAATGGATAAGCTCTATACCATTTAGGACTGAAGCACTTGTTTTTTTAACAATTGTTAGGTTGCTTCCCATAATAACCTAAAAATTTCTCTCCCTATTCTGTCTCTTTTGGACTTAGTTCAGAAACACACTTCGTATTAGTTTTCTTTGAGGAGCATAACATACATTTGCATGGTTTGTATTTTTTTCCTCTCACATTTTGACAATTGGGGCTTTAAAGATACTTTTCCAAGTAGTCTTACGTTACATTGCAAAGTTTGCTCGTCAATACAGGAATTTTATGAACCGTATATGAGAACAGCTAGAGACCTCAAATTGGTTTGAACTGGTCATATTTTTACATCTGGGGTAGTCTTTCTACTCGTGTTGGGATCACTTCTCTAATCTTTTGATAGGTTGCCCATAGACGTGGTTCAATGAGTTTCCATGATATGTGAAATGAAATTTCTTTCGTGATCATTACTGAAATGGGCAAAGAACAGGTTTCTTTTGTGTAAATTCACTTAAATACAAAAAAAATGGCTTCCTGACGAGAGCTTTCTGTCCAGAGTTGTTTTTTTTTTTTCACATTTCATGCACTTCTCTATGTTTTTGGAAATTGCCTTATGATTTTTCATTAAAATGAAAATACCACCATTGAAAGAGGCTGTATTTCATTAGACTTTACTATTTTCAAACTAATTGCAATATCCACTGCAGGACCTTTATAGAGCTATGTTAAGGGGTGGAGATACTTCTGAAGATGGCAATCTTGTTTGTGGAGCTGCCTCCAATTTTATGGCAGGTTCTGCGGCTGGCTGCACGACACTTATCATCGTTTACCCACTTGATATTGCTCACACACGGATTGCGGCTGATGTTGGGAAGACTGATTCTCGTCAATTTAGAGGGATGTGTCATTTCCTCCGTACTATTTATTTGAAAGATGGTGCAAGGGGAATCTACCGAGGTCTTCCTGCATCTCTTCATGGAATGATTGTCCATCGAGGTATATATTTTGGGGGATTTGACACCGCTAAAGAATGCATGATGCTGCACGATCCTAAATTGCCATTGTGGAAGCGTTGGCTTGTTGGACAGGTAATCACCACATCAGCTGGGCTTATATCTTATCCATGTGATACCGTCCGGAGGCGAATGATGATGCAATCAGGCATGGACCTACGTACGTACAGTAGTACTTTGGATTGTTGGAGAAAGATTTACAAGACGGAAGGATTTGCATCGTTCTATCGTGGTGCGGTCTCCAACGTGTTCAGGAGTACTGGTTCGGCTGCAGTATTAGTTTTGTACGATGAAGTGAAAAGGTTTATGAGTAGCAAATGAAGGTGATAGGGAGATAAGAAATAGAAACATTCTTTGGTTATGTTAACAGAACTCATTTTCCACTAAATCAACAGGTTCTTGATGAATGGCTTGAAATTAACCGGCAGGTGTAAATTACCAAACTGAGGGAAACGTTCAGTGTACTTATTCTCAGATTCAGATACGTTGTACCCTAACACAGGTTTGTTGATACATCGTTTTGTGTTAAGTTTGTTAATACATTGTACTTGACGTAATCGGCCAACTTTTTGTCTCTATTGATCAAATGATGATGAAATCTTGTACTTGGTCACTTTCATCAGTCTATCGTGATATGATTAAATCTTTTCATTCATAAACCGATATGCCTAAATCTTTTGACCATACATTGATAAAGCATGATGGGATTTATCCTTTATTACAAGCATAGAAAAATCAAAGCTTCAAAGAAACGGTATCAAAATGTACTCTGAGTGATATTAGGACTACGACGGACAATTGAGGACCATTTGAGGGTTAGGAATGTTGGGTAGGATTTGTGATTCCACGGAAATCATCGCATTCCTTGATTCCTTCTGAACCAACCAACGCTTCTCAACCGAACTGCATCAATTTTAACAGCATAAGTAGGGGAATGAATAGTGGTAGCAGTGGCAGTATTGGTGAGATCCAAGGATCATTTTTGAATCCAAGATAAACCGACGTCAGATTCTGATAACAATGAAAATGATACAAGAATACAACATTAAGACGAGCCTTTTTTTTGCATCAAACCATCAAGTTTAGAGGGAAAGCATCTTTGCACGAAGTAGGCGACTAACTTGCACTTATCCTACGGCTAAGGCTTCAATCTGATCCAGAGTCATGCCTTCCCCCCTTGTCTCTTCGATGTCGTCGTTCCTTGTCCTTCGAATAATCACGAGACCTTTTCTTTTCTCGTCCTTCGTGCCTTTTCTCTCTTTCATGCCTCTTCTCTTCTCGCCTCCGCTTCTTCCTGGCCTCGTGATCGTCCACTTCAGGAGTTTCTTCCGCCAGTTGAACCGGCTGAATATCAGGCATTGCCGGCAGCGCCTTGTCCAACACATCAGATGGAGCATCACTTGCTTCTTCTGGAAACGAACTCGACCAACTTTTGTGGCCCCTATGGAAATAAAGCGACCAAGCAAATCATTGGATAGCAGGTGTAACATGGCTAAAAGGTAACCATACGCCCATCGGTAAATAATTGTATACAAATCGTTTATACCCAAAAAAAAAACTGGGATGCATGTAGAAAAGCAACGTTTACTTCAATATTGTTGAACAAAAACCAACAGTGAGTAATAGAATTAGCCTTCCAGACCAAATTATTACTAATTGAAAAAATTGTTTGCCAAAAAACTTTGCAGATTGAACTGAAGCTTCAGACAGTGATCAGCCGATCGTTTATACGAGGCAAATGTTTTTGATTTTGTACCAATGATAAGGTAGCAGGTTGGAACACGGTACATGATTGGATTGTTTTGCTCCTACCGTCTTAAGGGAAAAAAGGATGAACGGGCAAACCCACAATATCCCAATAACAAGAGAAAATTTGAACACACAAGTAATTAAAACTTATAGGCGTAATAGTCCTCAAGTGCACGGTAATATTTATTGAAAGTGGTGTTCATTCATCTCCGGTCCATAGAATAGGAAATAGTCCAAGGTTAAATAACAGATGCTAATAACAAATGTGACCACAGCAATGGGGATCCTGGCCTTGAATGGTCTAGGATGTGTTGGGAACTTGGCGGCAGTGGCTGGACTCAGATTTTTTTTTCTCTTCTCCCCCATTTCATTCGGTCATTATTTTACCATCAATGGCAGTTCTCAAACAATGGACGAATTAAACATTTCAGGATCTAATCGCTGGCATGTGTTAGAAGCTGCAGTTTCTAATGAAACCGATCATGGCTTTTGGGAAAAAAAACTTGGAAAAAGGTTGATCTGACTACGGATTTTAACAAAGGCTATAAAAGTTGATCTGATCACGTCTTCTGGGAAAAAACCTGGAAGAAAGATCCATTTGTAATGTTTTTTGGTTCAAAAATGCACTTTTAAACACATCATTAGAAATTAAAAAGTATATCTACTACTGAAATTGATTTCACAAGTTTAAGCATAAAGACAAAGTTTAGAAAGTTTACTTATACAAGCCGAGGCCCTGAACTTGGGCTGCTTCAGCATGACCAGCCCCAAGATCTTCGGCAGTAGATCCCCTCTTCACAAGCTCAGAATACTCATGCTTATCCAGCCTGTTGCCTTGGGGCCGGGCAGCACGTTTTGGAGCCAACCCAAGAGCTTCACGCATGGCCTGCTCCTCCTCTTCCTTAATCCTCCGTATCTCTTCTTTCATTGCTTCTGCATCTGAGGCAGCAGTTTTCTTGTCCCTAGCATACCAATGAAGATCTTTTCCTACAAAGTTAAACAAGGATAATGCATTTAACTCAGTAAAAGTAAATGCATTGTACCACAAATGAATTGTTCGTTTGATAGCAACCAGGTGTACTGATGCATAAGCCAAATGAAAGCCCAAGGTAAATTTGCAATATTTAGAAGACTGGAATAAATGCTACAAAAACTATAAAAGTATGTTGTTGTTTTCATTCATGAAGCCAAATCAACATCCTAGATGAGGACTATGAATTGTTACATGATGATAAATAAATGGATGCATATGTAAATCCTTTACATTTTAAAAGAGCCAGTCCCTGGTAGACTGGCTTAGTCAAGTCCTTACATTAAAAGAATAATGTAGATGGATATCCTAAAAGCAACATAAATTCACAATTTTCTCCAACAATTTCTGCCACCAAATTTGGCTATACGAGTTACAAATATGATGCCTGAATCAATAATTTCATCTAATAAACCATGCAAACGTTGATTGACATTTTTCACCATAACCAAGATATTTACATTTTACCCAACGACAAGAATTTTCAAAAAAAAATCTTACAAGCACTTTGTTCTCTAAATTAGACTACATGCTAGAAATACTTGGAAAATTTTTAATCAAAACATTCTGAAATCATTTCTGCGTGATTAAGAAAACTTCAAAGTCTTTTGAATTTGATTATACCCGATAATCTTTATTTGATGAAATATGTTGACATCTGCAGCCGTTATTAGTTTAACAGAACATTTTTTGAGTAAAACCCTAAATATGAAACGGACGCATAGCATGAGAAATTTAAAAATGTGAAATAAAAATGTGCATGAAACTTTTTTGTAAAACTGTGCATTATCCAAGCTTGCAAACTCATAAGAACACAAACTTTAAAAGTAATATAGTAGCACCGAAACAATCAAGGAATAAACAATACCCTTCTGCCATCGACCAACAGGAGCCATGATACTATGGCCAACATAGTTCTCTCGATGCTTGTCGACCTTGACATCGTCCCACTTGAATTCTGCGCACGAAGTCGATAATTTAGAGGACACGTACAGAAACACGATGCTCAAGTATACTTCTTTTTTTTTTTTGCATGGACAATTACGAATTACAGGTACAACTGAACGATTCGGTTCGTCTAAGCTAACCAGAATCAAAACGTGAAGGAACAAAGAAGGCGATGAAAAAAACCCCCAGAACAGAAAAAGGGGGGGGCAGAGACAAAGAGAATGAGAGAAGCAAAGAACTTACGGTCTCGACCGCCTCGAACACCTCCTCGCGAAGGATGATACATCTCTCCCGATCTCGCTTGGTCGTAAAATATCTTTCGGCAGCTGCGAGCGGTAGAGGAAGGGGAAGAGGACGACGACAGCGCCCGGAGACCAATTTGCCGTGTGTTCGCCGATTATTCGCCCTTTTCTGAAGGGCTACCGCGTGGGACGGCTGCGCGTTGGACCGTCAGTGAACATGGATGGGCCTTGAGAGTAATGTTTATCAGATTGGGCCTTGAGAGCAACGTTTATTGGATTTGGGCCTTGAGAGCAAGGCTACACGAGTGTGTTCGGGCTTTAGATTTTTATCTGGATGTCCTAAGAAAATTTTAGTAACTACTTATATATGTCATTTGAAATTTATATTTACTTAAAAAAATTTATTTTTAATACATTAATCGTCACTATGTTTCTAATAACTAGCAGATAAATTTTTTGACGTATAAATAGCTACCAACTTTTCATCATTTTTTGGTATCGATAACGATCTTGCCTAAATTTAAATACAAAATTTTCATCATTTAAAGGTCTTATAAGGTTAAAAAAACTAACTATACTATCTACCGCTAGAATTTGAATTTGATCACCCGCATTAAGTTGTTTTGCTGGATAATGATAGTGTGTTTTAATTGAATTTGAATATAAGAACCTCTCATTGTAATGAAGTGAGAGATCGATAATATAATATAATATAATATTATATTATATTATCTCATACCATACTTTTGTAATTGATTATATTGAGAAAAGTTTATAAATCAATAAGTAAATATGTCTAAAATTATTCTTAGATCAAATAAGATTTTTATTAGTTATTTTAAAGATAATATCTTAGTTTTCTCTAATTTACATAAATAGAATAACAGATAATGTTACAGATTTTAATCATCAGACAATAATATAGACCTAATCATTTTGAAATTAGGCGCATTGTCATGCATAATAATATAATACAACATAACATTTAACAAATGTACCCAGATGTAAGTTGAAGGCTCGTTATAATATCAAAGACTTGGATGACGAGCTTTTTTACTACCAGTAGTCTCTGCATGAGCAATATCCTTCCCTGAAGCAATGAAATCGGTTGCGATCTCGGACGATGATCTGCCGGCCGGAGATCTCTGAGACCAATTTGAACGCGGCATGACAGTCACTGCACACGCGCAGGTTCTTCATGATCCGGATTGGTGTTCCCGGGGGTGTGCTCAGCAACCCAAACGAAAGAGCCAACTTCTCGCTGTGCCGGTGAAGAACGAGTTCCTTCTCGTACTCTTCCACATCCAACAGCACGGCAGAAGTGTCCGGCGTATAGCCCCGGAGCTTCATCTGCCCCACCAACTCATCCCATTTCCCGTAGATCTTCTCCACGTCGGGATGAGCAGAGTCTCCAGCCACAAACTCGTGGACAACACCGTCGACGCTTATTGTGCTCCATCCGGGAGTCTTCTTCACACCTTCGTCCCTCATCAAACGCCTAACGCGGGCGGCGTCGTCCCAACGGCCCGCCTCCGCGTAGATGTTGGAGAGCACAACGTAGTAGCCGTCGTTCAGTGGGTCTAATCTTCGAAGGTGTTTGATGGCCTCCTCTCCGATCTCCGCATTCTTGTGAACTTTTGCACCGCCCAGAAGAGCACCCCACACCACCGCATTGGGTGGAATTGGCATTTCGCTGATAAAAGCCAGTGCTTCTTCAAGAAGTCCGGCACGGCTGAGAAGGTCGACCATGGAACCGTAATGCTCGATCTCAGGGGCAATTCCGTAGTCTTTGCTCATGCTAGTGAAAAATCCGCGGCCCTCCTCCAACAATCCCATGTGACTGCAGGCATGTACAAGTCCCAAGAACGTAACATGATTTGGGCGGATTCCGACCTTCGCCATCCTTGCGAAGAGCTCCAAGGCCTCCTCACCGTGCCCATACATTGCCAGCCCCATAATCATGGCGGACCATGTGACAACGGTTCTCTCTTCCATCTCATTGAACACCCTCCTAGCTATCTCCAGGCACCCGCATTTGATGTACATGTCAACCAACGTGTTACATATCCGAACATTGTTCCGGTACCCACGCCGATCGGAGTACTGATGCACCCTCTTACCAAGATCAAGCGCACCCAAATTCGCACAAGCCGCAAGGACTGCCACAACAGTCACCTCGTTCGGCTTCAACCCTGTTGCTTCCATTGCCTCAAAAATATGAATTGCCTCCTTGGGGTTGCCACACTTCGCGAACCCGTCAATCATTGACGTCCAAGTCCAGACATTCCTCTCAGGCATTGCATCGAAAAGTTCCTTGGCGCGCGCCACTTCCCTTTGCTTACAATAACGGTTAATCAGTATATTCCAGGAAACAATATCTCTCACCGGCATTTTCTCGAACAACAATCGCGCATCATGCATCTCCCCGCACGAAGCGTACATGAGAACAATCGCATTGACGAGGTACACATCCGAGCATAACCCAAGCTTCTCCACCAACCCATGGACCGCTCTGCCGACGGAAACCTCCGGAGCGCTAGAGCAGGCCTTGAGGACGTACGACAACGTGAAATTGTCAGGAAGCACGTCAGCTCCACGAAGACGGGAGAAAAGGCGGACGGCATCGATGGGCGAGCCGGACTCAGAGAGGGCGCTAAGGCAGGTATTCCAAGCGAACACCTCAGGTTTGGTGGACAGGCGTCGGAGGAGAACGCGGGCGTAGTCAAATGTGGCGTCCGGGGAGAGGGCACAAAGGAGTGCGATGTCGGGTAGTGAGGGAAGGGAGACGGGTTTGTTGGTTTTGATGAGTTGGGCGTGGATTTGCTGTAGATGGGAAGGGGAGGAGATGGAGATAGCGGCGGCGGCGTAAGGGGAAGACGGTAGCCGTGGTTTCTGATTAGTGGTTGGGACGGGGAGGGGTTGGCGGGAATACACGCAGGAAGGCAACATGTTCGATAACTGAAAGTCAAGGTGACGATTTCACCATCTTATTGCGGATTCTTAAATTATTTCAAGACACCATTTAGACGTTCTAGTGCCGAAGCTGGTCCAACGATGCAAGCCCAGGAACAATATTAAACAAGATTGAAGAGAAAGGTATGCCATAGATAAACCGTATCAGTTGGGATGAATGCCATCAAACAATGGCACGTCGGTCATCGGATGATGGTGGCTTCGTTAGCAGACATCGAATCAAGTGGTGGCAAGTGATGGAACGAGTAAAGTTCAATTAGTGGAGGTGTGGCTTCTGGTCCACGAAGAAATTCAGTAGTGTCTAGATCAGGAGGGAACAGAGAAAGAGAACCATCCAAATGATTTTAGAATGTTTACAATTTATACTTCAAAACTAGAGGAACCATCATCTTCTCCTGTAATAAATAAACTACCGTGAAGAAAATACAAAACCATAGAAGCATGAAACTGATGGAGGAATGTGGTGGTGACTTGGTCTCTCTTTACGGCTTCGATGCTGAGAAGTGGTTATTCGTTCAACTGAATGTGTGCTATCTACTATCTGAGAACAGAAGATGCCCAGATCACGCTGCAAGGCACGAAGCCAACAAACAAAGGTCCGGCTGGATTCTCTAATTTCCCCATCAGCTCAACCCGCCAAATCATTTTACTTGAGCACTAAATCACACGCTTGAGGACATGCACCAACTGAATATAACACCGTCGGGACAGAAGTGGATCTACTCATTTCAGTTGGCAGCTGACGTTGTCTTCTTCGGGATTTTCACATCAGAGGAAGTTGTTGACAAGAAACCCAAATTATACATAAGATTTTCCAAGCGCTTCATGTTTGTTAGGTATAGATAGCCAATCTGCATCACATGATGAAGTAAAAACAAAGTAAGATACATACTAGTATTGATGTTTGCGTCTCAATGATCCACATCATGTGTTTCCATGATCCAGACCACATACATGAAAGCCAACAAATGGGGGAAAATCATACCAGAGTTTCAAGTGAAGATGCTCTGTTGTAAACAGCTACACCAGCACGTTTCTTCGTCCGTGTCTTGCTAGATCCAATGTTCTTTCCCCATCGGAGAACGTCCCTATAGTAGTGCTTCATTTAATCTTACGAGAAGCAGAAAAGTTCTTCAACCCAAAAATTCGTCAACAAGCAACATGATATAGGCAAAATTACTGAGCATGGCCATGCCTCAGCAAGAGGAAGAGATTAAAGGAGAGAGGAAACAACAAATCCAGATGGAAAAACGAATGTACGTAGAGGATTTCTACAAGAACCCCAACCAAATTTAATTTAAAATTTGTAGATAGCTTTACACATGATTCTATATACAGATGAAAGATCAAATAACTGTGGTACCTTTCTTCCTCTGTTAAGTAATCCTCATCTAAAAGTTTTTTAAGCAATGCATCCTGCATAGATAAGACAAGAGATGATTATTACTTAATCAATGCAAATGGTTATATATGCACGCGTCATGGCCGGTAGGATGGTTTAGTGCAATCTTCTACACAATGAAAAATGCCTGAATAAAATCACTCACAAAAAACTCAACTCTGGTAAGCACAGCATCTTCAATACAAATTTTGGCAACTCAGGACATCTATTACAATTAGAATGCGATCACAAGTGAAACAGGCAAGTTTCTTATCAAGGTAATAAACTATTAGCAAGAGAACACTGAGGGTAGATGGGCAAGCTTTGCCAGTCATGTAACATAAACGATCAAAGCTTTTTACAGTATTTGAATTGTTTTTGGATTAGAAGTATCTACAATCACCGAACAGCTGACACTCTAACAAGCTGAACGTAATACAAAGTCAAATTGGAGGTTAATTTCACGAAATAATATTTTCGGGGCCATCACAGAAGAATACTGCATAAACCATAACAAGTGGTGAAGCCAACATGTTTAGCAATTCGATAACACAATGAATACATACCTGTGCTTCACATCGTACAATAGACATCACCCGTTCATTGTATTCGTCTATAGTCACTGGAGGAAACAAAAAATGTCTGCGTGCATACAACTGTATAACATACCAATGCAAACCATGTAAGTCGCAAACAGCATAAACTAGTAACACTACCAAATAGGCAAGTACCTTAACACAGTGATCATATATTTATTAATTCCTAACCATCCTACCCATATTTAGAGTGTCACTGTACCGTATCATATAGATACAAAACATGATATGACGAAATTCTATCGTACTCCAAAGATATCATTTGATTCACAAAATATCAATGCGATTACGCAAATCCTGTAGGTAAGAGATAATTTTAGTATTCTGCAAGCAACAATTTTAAGCATAAAATCATTTTCCCTGGGCTGAACAAATTCAGAAGAGTCACATTTTCACGAGTGGCAGTTTAGAATATCACAGAAGAAATAGCAAAATCGTTCAGTACACCAAAACCAAGATTTGTTGATAAACACGGCAGCTGACAATACCATGGGAAAACAAAAACAAAGAACACTCGAAAACCTGCCCACAAGGCGTTATTACCTACCTCATATATGCAATCTCCCAGGTAAGCCAAAGACGCGGCATTGTATATAGACCTGGGCCTCTTCACTTCAGGTGAAACAGGCAACCACCATTCACACCCCATGCTAATTTCATCTGGCTTCCCTCCTAAGAAACGCCAAAACCCCAAATAAATCCCACCGCCCCAAACAGGAAAGCAGAAAAACGAAAAAGGCAATAGCCCAAGACAAACCTTGTCCGCTCCGGTGGTCGTGGGAGTTCCAGAGGGCGTTGACGGGAAGGTCTTGCTTCCGGGAAGGTACGGTTGGCGCGGTTCTCGGTGGCGTGTCCACGAGTAGCGTGGGGGGCCGAGACGGCCTGGGGGGCCGATTGGCATTTGGGTTCGTGAGTTTTGGGCTAGGGTTCAAGTCCCACGACGCTCTCAGGCTTGGATACGCCATGGTGGTGGTCGCCGCCGCCGGCGAAGCCATCGCTCTTCGGCCCTCCGCTGCCGGATTGGATAAAAGGAAAGCTCTCTACCTCAGTTTTTCCCCCTTGGAACGGATGATTTATTTTAGTCAAAGATTTCAGTTTTCTTGAGATGTTTGGAAGAAGAAAAAGAAAAAAAAAAAACCTTAGATATATCTGTAACAGTAGCATTTATCTATATCAAATCTATGAGTAAATGAATAGATAAATAATACCTATGAATGAATGGGTTGTCAACTTGTTATGACCAGATAATAAAATAAATATATCTCAATCTGTATCTATGTTAAATAGAATAGATCCGAGTGGAATCTCAAGTAGAAACTTATCTCATTTACAAGGATAATTGGGTAAGTTGAAGCTCTGCCATTTATACTGGTCTCCAGTACAGAGCATTCAACGGCATTGGTCTTGAATGATATCATCATAGATGATATTTACGTAGATAATTGAGAATTACCACGCACTTGGAAACCTAACCATTACCCTCGACCAACCCCAAATAAAGTTCCCAATTTTCTTAGCAACCACTGCGGACATCATTATCATCTATACACCATCTTCTTCAACTTTCTTATCTCAACAAAAGAGAATGAGCGACAGAGAATGAGAAGCAAAAGGCAAAGAAAATATATGAAAAAAAGAGAAATGCCTTTTTTTATGAAATGAACTGTAAATAATTGGGGGGTGTCTACAGTATTATTGAAAAGTATATAAAATTAAATATAAATACCTTGATATGAAGTCACATCAAGTTAAAATTCTTGACAATAATACAGTCTCAAATGAAGAATTTATCTAAGTAGTAAAAGGCATTCATTAACATTGGTTTTTGTCTTCGACTTCAACCATATCTACCTAGGTCCTACTTATAATATTAAAGGGAGTGAGATCTGTTGAATGGGTAGAGATTGTTGTAATATCAAGCAGTGATGAAGATTGTTCTTTCCAAATAGATGTCATTTCTTTTACCGTCTTGCCACTATTTTATTGAATGATTCGGTGGAAAATCTAGTTAATATTTTACATTTTATTTCTAAAATTAATATTATTCTTATTGATTTATACCATCCATAAGATAAACAAGAAGAATGATGTGTCAACCCTTTTCAGAAATATTAAATCTTGCAAGAAAGGACACTATGTTGAAAGAGTCTTCGTTTAATAAAATTATATCATTCATTAGGAAGAAATTCAAAAGGAAAATTGTAAATCATGAATATATGTCTAAATGATTCGACTAAGAAATTACAGCAAAAGCAGATAGCCTTTCCCTGTAATGAGATTGTTTATGAAGTATCATTTGAATTAATAGAAACTAGGCGAGGCCGAATGAAGCCATTAATTAAAAGCGTTTTCCAAAAAAAAATTCCTATTTCAAATTAAAATTGTTAAGAAAAAAGCTGACATCGTGAAAAATGTTGACATTTTCTTAAACGGTCGGTTAAATTTTTTTGTTTCAATCAATTTTAATTTATTTATTTATTTTCATTCGTTGGCTTAAAAAGGTAAATTAAAAGTGATTAGTTAAAGTTGGGAATCCACAAAAATGTATTGGTGCTAGAAAGTGACGTCGGCGCTACCGAAGTCAAACAGTGTCCGCCGAACCGTGCGCCAACACCACCGGCCTCGACAAGCTCTCCTGTTTGCCGCAGCTCACGGGAAGATGACGATGAATGATTAGCAGCGTGGGTGTTCGATCTGCAGTGGTGGGTCAGAGGCGGGGGGGCGGGGACTGGATCTTTTGGTCTCCCATAACTCCATTAATTTAATCCTTCTCGCCCCGGTAGAATAAAGAAATGGAAGCGTACAGAACACCGTGCCAAGCAGATTAAAGAGAGAGGGCGAGAGAGAGAGAGAGAGAGAGAGAGAGAGATGAGAGGTGAAAACAATGGGATTCCTTCTTCAACTTGCATGCTAGCGACACATATGTTTTCCCTTTGGCGCAAGTATATATTGATGTGGTATGTGACAGGTGAGGAGTCAGAGGAGAACAGGCCGGCCGTTCTCTGAAACATGGACGGCTCTCTGGTACTCTTTCCTCTGATAATGGTGGCATGTTTCCTTTTAAGGAGTTGGAGAATGAGGAGGAGGAGGAGGAGGAGGAGGGGGGGAATGGAGTGGGGAGGAGGAGGACAACTACCGCCTGGTTCTCTTGGCCTTCCCTTCCTAGGCGAGACCATCCAGTTCGTTTCCTCCGCTTATTCTTCTCGCCCTGAAGCCTTCATGGACAAGCGTCGTCTCATGTAAGTAAGCAAGGACGAAGCCCAAAGCAAATTGTGAAAGTCCTCCAACATTGATGTGCTTGGGGTTTTCAGGTACGGGAAGGTGTTCAAGTCCCACCTGTTCGGCAGCCCAACCATCGTGTCCACGGACGCAGAGGTCAGCAGATTCGTCCTCCAGAGCGACGCGACCGCCTTCGTGCCATCGTACCCCAGGTCCCTGACGGAGTTGTTGGGTGAGTCCTCAATTCTTCTGATAAGCGGCAGCCTGCAGAAAAGAATACATGGCTTGATCGGCGCCTTCTTCAAATCCTCACGCATCAAGACCCAGTTCACCGAAGACGTCGAGAAGTACGTCGGTGTCTTGATGGAGAGTTGGGAAGATGGGCAGCTTGTCTACATCCAGGATGAAGCCAAACATGTATCTGTTTTATTCTATTCCATCCCATTCCCATCAGCTCTCTCCATTCTTTTTCTAAACCCACTTGTTCAAACCTGTTTGTTGTTGGTGGTGGCGGATCAGATAGCGTTCCAAGTGCTGGTCAGAGGACTGATTGGTCTGGAGCCAGGCGAAGAGATGCAGTATCTGAAACAACAATTCCAGGTATTTATCGCTGGATTGATGTCCTTACCTGTGAAGACACCGGGAAGCAGGCTCTACAGATCACTACAGGCAAGCTACACATATATATATATATACACTTAGTCTTCCCTGTAACTCTCTATTCACGGGTGTTTGCTTGCTGCTTCCCCTGACACGGAATCATCAAATGTCGATTTATCAACAGTAAGATAATTATGATGATACAATTGATCAATTCAAATAACAACATTTATCACCATCCAAAAGATAATTATAAAAAAAGTGTGATCTGTGATTGGAAATAAATGTCTCAGTAGTAGTTGTTGGGGTGCAGGCCAAGAAGAGGATGGTGAAGTTTGTGAAAGATATCATCAAGGAGAAGAGGGAGAGAAGAGGGGTTTGCGGCAGCGCAAGGGATGTGATCGATGTCTTGCTGAGCGATGGCAGCGATCAGCTGACGGATGAGCTCATCTCTGGGAACATGATAGATTTGATGATACCCGGAGAAGACTCCGTGCCGACTTTGATGACATTGGTGGTGAAGTACCTGAGCGACTCACCCCTTGCCCTCCAGCAGATACTGGTAATCAATCAAATCTCCCATATATTTTCCCGTTCACCCGTTTCATATCCATTCTGGATCATTATTGCAGGAAGAGAACGTGCAACTGAAGCAGAAGAAGGCAGGCACGACGGGTGAAGAAGCCTCCTTGACTTGGATGGATTACCTGTCCCTGCCCTTCACCCAAAACGTAAGCTTTCAGCTTCCACAACCTCTAACAACAACAACATCATCATCATCGTCTAGCGACGACGCCCAACCCAATCGTGTTGGCATGCAGGTCATCTCCGAAACACTTAGAATCGGGAACATCATCAGCGGGATCATGAGGAAAGCCATGAGAGACATGGAAATCAAAGGCCACTTCATCCCCAAGGGCTGGTGCGTCTTCCCATACTTCCGGTCGATTCATCTCGATCCCACCATTTACGACGATCCACACATCTTCAATCCGTGGAGATGGCAGGTAGAATGAACGATGTCTCATTAATTTGTATAGATGGATGGAGTGGTTTTGATCAATGGCTTGCTTGCTTGCTTACTTTTACAGAACAAAGACGTGGGAACTTGCAACTTTACTCCATTCGGAGGTGGGCAAAGACTCTGCCCTGGACTTGATCTCGCCAGGCTGGAAGCTTCCATCTTCCTCCACCGCCTCGTTACTGATTTCACGTAAGCATAACAACAAGACAACATTTCCCATAAACAATCCTAATAGATTTCTAAACCCTCATTAAATTTATAATAGTAATAATATTAAAACGATCTTAAGCAGGCTCGCATTTGTTGAAATTTCTTTTCGTACTCGAACTCGTAGCAATAATCGTTCCACGCATGGCACCCGACCGGACCACCGGGACATGTGGGCACACGTGTGGGTTGCGGAGACACGTGCACGTACCATGCACATTTTTGTTTGATAATAAAAAAGGAAGGGAAGGGAGGGGAGAGGGGAGAGTACATGTGTGGATTTCTGTGCTTTGTGACGATTGATTTCCATCGCAGGTGGGTTGCAGAGAAGGACGCTGTCGTCAACTTCCCAACGGTGAGGATGAAAGGCAGATTGCCCATTAGGGTTACCAGAAGAACAAGAAGAGAAGGCGGAGGAGGAGGAGGAGGAGGAGAATGATGCACTCATTTCAGTCAAAGTAACGTACATACGTCAGAGACAGAATAGGAAAGAAGAGATGCGTCTGCAAACTTCCAACCGAGAGCATCTAATGTGTACACATGAAACCAACGCCTGGCACCAAAGAAGAAGAGCAGGAAGGGGAGTATCTTTCAAATCTGACCACTACCAACCCAAGTTTAATGGCATTTACAAGGTCATGGGTCCAGTAGGAAGGGTGTGTGTTTATGGCAATGGGACGGCGGTGGTGGTAGGTCACCCGGTCCTGCTCAGTTGTATAGGAGGATTCGGAGCTGTGCAACCGGATTTGGTGGTTGGGTGCTACAGTGCCAAGTCTTTTTTCACAATAATAATCACAACGATGATCATAATAATAATACCGTGCTGAGCCCTATTACTTCATTTTTCTTGTAACACCCAAGTCAAATGCACATGTGCTAAATGTGTGGCATGTACATGTACTGCCTACCAAGCACTCTGTAGCAGCTTCTTCATGGCAATAATGTATATTTTTTTCAACAGTGGTGAGAGACAACGATTCTATCAAGATTTAATACATTAATTACCTCATTTTTTATAAAAAAGAAATTACCCTATGTGAGACCAACATCATGAGGCAAATCTTTCTGGTGGGTCATCTAATGCAAATGACTTCTATAATCTTAGACTCTCCTGGAGACGGACGTATGAGGTGGAGTTTGATGGCACAATATATATATATACATAGATAGATATATCATATACCTCCATTTTCGTTTGTCTTTTTCTGCTTGGTTTCACAGCTGGAAAGCCTTTAATGATACCCTCGTTATCTTGCAAAAGAAAATTGCTTATTGCCTGTCAGATAGAGTAACATATGATCATGATGATTGCAATTTTATGTATGTCATCGACCATCTTAATCTTCTGTATCGTTGTAATTTTATCAGATGTCTCTATAGAGACATTGTGATGACTGTAGACTGTAGTTGTAAATAAGTTACCAAGAATTATAATTTTGTAAAAAAAAAAAGTTAGGTGAAGCAGGGCTTTCAAATTTAGCTTAAAAAAAAAAAACTAATTGTCAATTTGCAAAATGTAGTTAGAAATGGTAAAATTGACATAATCTATCCATTTATTTAAATTCAGATAATATAGAGGGCACGATTATCTAAATGTCAATCATCGCAAAGTCAAGTCACACTTTGATTGATACCTCTATTATTGACACTAAACCTTAGATTCGAATCTTTAAATCAATGATTAGATTCTAAAACAAATTAAGATAAGCAAATATACATGTAGAGAGATATCTCAACAACTACAATTCTTCCAACCAATGGCTACATTCTAAAGAGAAAAAAAGACAAGTAAATATACATGTACAGTGATTGATATCTCAACATTACAATTCTTTGCAGGGATACAAAAATAAAAACCTTTTTATTTCATATGTATTACGAGGAGCAACTTTCACTTCAAATAAGATTAGTTGAATCCTTGTTGCATATTAAAGCATGTGAGGTGTGTCTAGGAAAATTTTCCTCTTCTACTTCCAATAGAATAAGACGGAAATTAAAGTTCCTCTCGTTAGTTTCACCAAGGAATCGAACTTCTTTCTTAAGTTTAATGGAATTTTATTCACAAAAGAAATGCTTATTTCATTCGATTTCTATAAAATACCATCTTAGATATATTTCAAAACTTAAAATCATAATTGTTCTATACTTGTGTTTGACTAAGAAACAGCAATGATAAATTTATTGCAGCCATGCCTTTAAGTTTTTAAGGGTATTTAAGATAATATTTTAATTCAAAAGATATATAAGCTATTTCCTAATTTTGAGAGTATTCAAGTAAAAATCCCAAAAGTTAAATGGTCGTGTAATAAGGGAGGGTGTGGAACAATAATAGACTTATCTATCTTTACCTTCCAATTTATTAATCAAAAAGATATGCATCATCTACAAGTCAGCGAGTGATAAGGTTCTTTTATAATAATAATTTTGATTTCATTTTTCTGGTAGGTACTCACAATATTTTTGATATGAATGCTACATGTTTTAATTTCAATATATCGTTTTATGATATTAAACACACGATTTATGAAAACAACGACATGATCGAAAGTGACGATGCAAGACGTGTTTGTGTGATTTACAGAGTGATAAAATGACATACTAAAAAAAATTCCCTATACCATTTTTAAACAACTATAGCAAAAAATGTTATTAGTGCATGCATTTGCAAAAAATGTTGTGAGTTACGTATAGTTTTTACGGTCACCTACGTTTAAAATCATGATGAAAATAAGTGCCATTAGACTGACCAATTAGCAAGCAAGGCTAAGTCTCACCTTGATATTTGAAAACCTTTGATTTTCACAATCGATTTACTTTTAAAGTGTATGATTTAAAAAAAGTAATACAGTGATATAACTGAAAATAAAATAAAAATTATAATATTAAAATTGTTTGTATAAAGATGAGGGCACCGAAAGCATACTAGATTTTTCCTTTCGTGTTGGGAAAACAGAACAGAAGGATAAGCAGCCAGCCATGTCCTCCCTGCAGCTCCAATGGCGGCATCACATCACCACCTGCTCAGGATCCTCTTCATGTCAAGTAGAAGGTGCGGTTCTTCAGCCACGCTTATATCCTCCAAGGCATGACACCATGGTTGGTCCAGGTCAGTTGTCCCCGGCTTCCATGTACCCATCACGAATGGGCCCTTTATTAATTGCCATCAAATACACAACCAACCATTTAACACGCAGTAGTCAATTGCTTAGTCATACAAATGAAATATGCCAAATAATAATATAGCATAGTTTAATCATTACAAAAATCAATTATCATAACTTTTTTGTTTGAGATTGCTGACATTCTTCTGCATAAAGTAGAAGAAATAAGAAATAATTTGAACAGATTCTGAGATTGAAAATAGTAAGGTTTCATCGCTGTTCAAGTTGAAATGAAAACTACTTGAAATAGTAGAAACACAGTGCTGAACTTCCAATGAGATATAGCAAGTGGTCCCTTTCGGTGGAACCAGATATATCCCAAACCCTACAAAAACCATACAAGATGGAGACACCACAGTTCCTTTTATCAAATTGGAAACATGGTCGACATTCCTTTTGAACCCACTTGCCATGGATTCGAAACATAACTGCATCTTTCTTTCCTGTGGACAGATCATCAGTCTTACACAAGTTTGTCCCATCATCATTAACCGTTAAGTAGCAGATCTGCAGAAATGAAGAGAAAATGATAGGACCCAGTATGATTCCAATTACAAGCAGATAAGCTCTGGACTAGTTATGGGCAGCCAACCTTTTACGAATAAATCATTTTGGCAAAAGGTCTTATCTTTGCAACTTGAGTCTGCTGTCTGACTGGTTTACAAGAAAAAGAAGAAGACAACTTTCTTGTGATGAACAATTGGGTCTGCCCTGCACTGTCATCAAATGATGGATCAAGCTGGATCAGAGATTAATGCAACTTGAATGGGGGGATTCAATCATCTTACCTTACACACCACTCATACACCAACTAATCACGTTGTCATTGCAGATGTGGTGTCTACACCATCACGTCATCCCCATTGGTAAATTACACCACTCAAACACGTTTGGACACACCAACCATAACAACTTAAGCTTTTTTTCAATTCATAAGACCCTGAAGAAAAAAATCTTTTGTCGAAAGCCAGCCAAAAACATTATCAATATCAAAACATGTCAAGACTCGAAATATCTCTAGTGTTTTTTTGGATGATCACTGTCGTTAGCTCTTTTCTCACATCGAGAGTCACAACCCCATGCAGTGTGCTAATGAAGTTTTTTTGAAAAATATCATTATGGAAGCATTTATAATTTGAATAATTAATACTAAGTATTTTTTCAATATTGTTTCATGTTATTGATTTATTATTTTAAATAGTTATTTATTAAAATAAGATAAATAAATATGAAGTTTTTAAATCAAATGCCTATCTTATCCATCTCTTCGTTCAACTCTATTATACAAAAACTCAGTAAGCTATGGCCGATTTGGAAGAAAAAGCAAGCATATCTTGCGGCAACAAAACAATGAACGTGGGAATGGGCTTTTGGTGTCAGACATGCCCATTGTAATACAACATGCCACATGCAGAACACCATGCATGCTCTTTTTTCTTCAAGTTGGAGCATAATGAGAGTGAAGGGTTATTGGTTATATTCTGGACTCATCTATTGTCACAAACTCTACTGATGTTACAGTTAGAAAGAGTGGATGGCATTTTCTACACAAAAAGATTATTAATATTGTCGTTCTAAAAGTAGAAAATTATTAGACAATATGATATTCCTATTGAAGTATAGAAGTGTATGAGTAACATAAGGAGTAAGTAGTTAACTAAATTTTTTAATATAATTTTAAAAATAAAGAAGATACCAAATAAATAGAGAAAGGACTCTTTAATACCTATATTTAAGAATAAAAGAGATATATAGAACTGTACTAATTATCAAGAGAGATATATATCAAATGCATAATTCGATCTAACAACACAGGAAAGTGCTAGCTGATCTCCTAGCATTTGTGAAGCTTTCAATGTATCTAGAGAAGTATATCTCCAGAATGCCCTGTAAAAAGATTTTACCTCTGCAACAATTTATTGATTTTTTTTTTTGTTGGAGATCATGAGAGTAAAAATTAAGAAACAAGAGTATAATAAAAGTATACTAACCTGAGAATGCTATCAGCAGTTCCTCTCACTGCAATGGATCCCGAGTTTAATTGTTGGTTGCTCTTTGTTATTCTGGAAAGTGAGTGCAAGATGAAAATGTAGGTGGTCTTGGAATATATGTCCCAGATCATCAAAAACTGTGACATCTTAATCGGTAAAAATGTAATGAGCGTTTTTATCTGTTCTTTCCAAATTCTCTTTGTATTTCTGTTCCAAAAATGCCTACATACATCCGTGACAACATTGCTTAGAAAAATAAGATTATATTTTATGCAATAATGTATTCTCAAGCCTCTATTTATTCTCCACCTGCATAATGATATTCCATTATATACAGTTAACTTTAAACGGTAAAACCACAAATTTAAGTAGATCTTAAATTTACAACAAATTCTCATTCCTGATATAAATTTTGAGAATGTATAATAGAGATAATATCTTACAACAAACAGAAAATTAAAGCTACTGAAAGTAAGCACAATAACATCTTGCAACGTATGATTTGATTGTCTAAAGCATCAATCTTTCTCGAGAATAATCTCCTTTAATATGCAGTAGAATGACACTATCCCTCAGTTGAAATGCAGAAGCAGGGCCAGTCAAAAAGACAACATCGCTTTTTGGTATTGGTACCTGAAAATTTCTACATATCCGAAAGACAAGTCAATAGCAGATACCACTACCATGATCTTTGTTTAAAAAATATATTTTCTCCAAAAAAAAAAAGTAGCTGGCTCATTCTTCAACAAGAACATGGTCAGAGATCACATTAACTTCCCACTGCCTTGGGAGCTCACTGTTTCATGTTCCTAATGGAGACCCTTTTCACCTTTTCCTCACAGTACCACACTATGAAAGTGGTCACCCACTATCCACATCTAAAAAAATAAAACAGACATTTATTGTTATTCTACCTGTATGAACTTGACAAAAGTGTGAAGACTGGCCATCGGTTACTCCACTTTATCATGTGAGGTATTCCCTACAGTCATCCTTTCCATATTGGCTATGCTAGTGGGAGTAGTATTACCATAGAGTGCAAGGACTACAACAAAGTTAATGTTATTCAAGTATTTTGAAACTTGGATGGATTTGGCAGAAATGGCCTAATTCAAGGATTTGGAACATACAGCAGCAACAAAAGCAAGATTCAGAATCAAATTCAGCCATTTTCACAAGATATCAATTATATGCTAGAACAGTGTAGAAAGAGATAAAGGGAAAATGAAGTAATAAAATGATTCTAGAGGTTAGAGAAGATTCTACAGAAGCTATAAAAGCAAGAAATAAAAGTTGTTATATGAAAAATAATTTAGGCAAGACACTATCTAATTTCTTTGAGAAACAAAACCACACTGTAAATCATACAGACAATTCACAGAGAAAAAAGGCATGAAATTATTTATTTGAAAAAGAAACAAATTATCACATCTAGTGTAAGAGGAAGATATATAAATGAGCCATATTGGACGTGGAGACCTCAACTTCAGGAATCAATCCTTTGGGATGCTTTATAAGTCTAACCAACATGAATTTATGCTTTCAACTTGACATAATATGTACAATATGATACACACTAACCGCTAGTTCCATATTCACTTAAAATTCTTGAACAGCCCAATCTTGTTAAGTCTGGCACTTAATATCCTATGAAAATTTCCTTCAAGCAGTGTCTGTAAACTTCATAATCTGTTTCATCGACACTCTCTTCGACAAGCATTGCATTTGGCATCCTCAAGAATAATCTTTGAGCTAAATTACTGGAACTTACAACCCTAATCCAAACTCTTATAAAACTTCGTTCATGAAGCCTACTTTACTGAACACTTTGCAGTTAAATCTATCTTAACTACTATTTAGGTGCTTCCAGATTTTAAGCTTGTTACTGTTTACACCAACTGAATATCAGTTCTACACCTATAACTGATGTTTTTTGGTTGCTTAGAACACAACCAGTAACTATTATAAGAAAGGAAGGCTCCAATTTATCATAGATTAAAAAAATCTATAAAAACAAACTTAACCTTGAACTTGTGTTCAGTATTCAAAGATATAGTTTTCCATTAACATGTATGCTACAATTATGGAAGATGAAACCACACATGTATATGCTAAACATGCAACCCGAAAAATAAATCTTTAGGGAAGACACATCAATTACATGCCCCATGCCTTCAACAAACGCAATTTTAAGTTGAAAGACAAAAAGGCAATCTCAGCTATTATGTTGACCTACATGCCAATGCCACTTCGATATAGTTTGTGCAGATAAAGTTTGAAATTACAGAAAATTTATTTTATGAAATATGATCTACGATAAAGTATCTTTTATTAGTTCCAACATCGTACTTTAACCATAGACATATTATGTGAATAATGTCACATAAACGGTCTTGGATTCATTTCACCAATTTCTGAAATCATAAGTTTTTTTTTTTTTTTTCTAAAACACTTTTGTGTTATTGCTTGATGCATTCCTAGACATCGTAGTGACGAGTGCTTGGCACATTTCTCATTTTTAAAGCAAGTGTTCTTCTGCAGTAAACATTAAACTACCCAGTCCACATTTCGTCCTTACAACTACGAAATAATGGAAACTCATTCCAAAATCGTACCATCCCGTTGTTTTCTAAACAAGAAGGAAAAGTTGTCACCTAGGCACCGGACACGATCGGGCAAGAACTGGACAGCAGCAGGCCGAGCAAAAGATGGTCAAGTTTTGCCTTCGTTCTCCGGATTCGCTCCATAAAGATCGCTATTCGACGAAATTCTGAGACTGGAAAGCGAAAACGGCCCATTCGGAAGAGAGTGGCAGAAGAAATGGCAGCTTGTAGCCTCACCTGAGAAGAGATAGGGGAGAAAGAGGGTGAGTGGAGGGAGGAGAAGGGAGGCCAGTCCTCCTCCTCCGGCGGATAGACCACATCATATCGCCGAAGAATTTGATTTTGGGTGGAGGACGAGGGAGTGATTCTTGGCGGATGGTAGTTTTACATTTATCTCCCTCAACTTCTATCATTTGATCTTCCGCAGACTATTATTACCGAAAATTATTTTCCCATCTTCTGGGTAAAAGTTGTACTTCTTGAGAAACAAATACTTTTAGAAAATATGATAACTTTTAAAATTAATTTGAATATTGCTTCTTTTGATATATTTATTTAATGCATGATTAATCTTTCTTTTTTTTCTTCTTATCCAAGAATATTGATATTGTTTGTTGTTTTTTTTGTTTTAGTTTCATCACTTTTAATTTTACTGCAGAGTCTTTCTCCTTTTTATTGGTCTTACTAGTTTTTGGTTTGCATGAAGATATATACGTTTTTAAATTTAAACACATATTTTTATATGTGTAAATTATGTACCATTTACAAAAATCTCTAGATCATTATTTTATCTTTAGGACATCATAGTAACTTTCATAATACTAAAAAGTTATTTTTGAAAATAAAAAGGGAATTTTGGAAATAGAGAAAGCACAGATCAAGTTCAATTAAACCCAAACTTTCATTGATTTAAGTCTGGGTGTAGACCATGGTTCTAAATCAACACACAAACTTGACCCAAATCCATGAAGAGAAGAGGTCTAAGTATGGATCTCAAATCCAATGGGTCGTAATAATTAACTTACATACTAAAAATATTAATCAAATGTCTTTATTTCCTTTGTATATAGCAAAAAGTATAGTTACTTTTTCAGCGATGATACCCAGACACACAAACACAGAGAGTTAGAAAATACGCTTGACATATAGAGAGAGCAGAAGATGATGAGATGGTGGTGGGAGTGGGAATCTATTCAGTAAACTGTTGCAGAACAGTCAGTGATGGGGGGAATAAGGCATCCTCTTGGATGATCAATTTGGAAGAACAAAGCTTCTCCAAAGGTCAAAATTTGATGATATAAGTGGATCACCAAGATGGCCAATCCCTGCGAATCAAACTCTTCACATCTTATTTTAGGTTCTGCAAGTGCAAAATGAGAATTCTGAACAAATCGTTACGAGGTCGAAGGTGAGAAACTACAGCTGCTGCATTGTCCACTGGTTCTGCCATGAGCGCTTGCACTTGGTTTTTGGTTTTCCAAGGTGATGTACTTTCTGCAACCTGCGCTTTGATGATGCTTTTGATTGCACTCGATGTAAAAGCCAGTATCTAAATGACTGACTGTAATAAACTTGCTGTAACGCCTTCCACCCAACCACAGTGGTGTCTCACAATCAGGCTGGTTTTCATTTTAATTCCACTTATTTTCGAAAAGAAAGAGCATACACTTCTACAGTATAATGGATGATAAACTCCGAGCAAGACAGACGACGTTACAGGCACGATCCATCGTCTCCGAAGGAAAACAAGGAAGTGGTGAAAGCACTTTCCCTTCCATATGTACCATGGTAGAGTGGGCGTTCAACTGGTAGCACACATTCAAGCGCCACCGATCTCTCTACCCAAAAGGAACAGGCTTATACGATGGGGGTCGCCGGCAACGTGATCGTCGTCGACATGGAGATGTTATTTCATGGTCGTGACCGAGGAGGCGACTGAAAGATTCTCCCACCCAGATTGCGACAGGCTTCCGGGAATCATCCAGGTTCTTCACGGGTTACCGAGACAACCCCGTCGGCACCTGTCAAGGGCTGGCCAGTGGCCATCCACCACCTCATCGCTCCTCTCTAAGTCTCCAGTTCCTGCAGAATACGTAAACCGACGTTTCCTTCTCTCGGTCGATGACTTCCTTCATCGCCTGTTTATGGCGGTTTCTCAATCTTTTTTATGCCTTTCTTACCAAACAGAGCAGCGCAATAGAAATGATTTAACGGTTAGATCACCTCTGCTTGTGGCCGTTTCGTAATCTTTTTTATGGCTTTCATTACTTGCCGAATAAATAAATAATGGCGTTCTGATCCGATCGCTTTCACCACCTATGTTTATGGTAATTTCTTAAATTTTTTTTTTTTTTTTTTTTTAAATTTTCATAACTTGCCAAATAGAGGAATAACAGTGTTCGAACGATCGCTTTCTATCTCGTGCTTATGGCAGTTTGTTAATCATCCTTTATGGCTTTTATTACTTGCCAAATACAGCAGTAAAACGCTTTTACCACCTGCTTATGGCAGTTTCTTAATCTTTCCTATGGCATTTAGTACTTGCCAGGTAAAGCATAAACGGTGTCCTGATCGATCGGTACAACCATCATAAAAAAAAAACTCGAGCGCACTGCGCACCGACCGCCACCGCCTCATCTTCCTGCACGACGGCGGCCATGGCGGAGGACGACGTCCAGTTGAGTTTCATCAGCATGACTCTCATCACCACTGTCATCGTTCTCATTCTAAGGAAGATGTTGACATTCTACAGAAGAGATGTTAACCGCAACCGTCCACCAGGTGGGTGCGGTCTAAATTTGTACCATTTCATTTCCCATCACCATAGTTTTTACGTTGTTTTATATTTGATTTAGTGCTCTCTCCCTGCTAATCGTTCTTCTCCCTTGTGGATATATCTTTGGCGAACTTGCTTCAGCCGTTCCTGGGATCCCACTGATCGGAAATCTGCACCAGTTGAGGGAGAAGAAACCCTACCTGACGTTTGCACGATGGTCTGAGATCCATGGTCCCATTTACACTATCAGAACGGGAGCTTACACCGTTGTTGTCCTCAACTCAACGGAACTTGCCAAAGAGGTGCTGCGAACCTTCAGCCATAACTAGAACATGTCCTAAACAAGGGAAAACTAAAAGAAGGAATAGAATATTCTCTCTTTTTATCAAGGAGAAAACAGTTATAGTTTTCTGTGAATGCTTCATCTTTGGTGCCATTGTTTCATCAAAGTACATGTGTTTCGAGTAAGGTTCCTCAAATTTTTCATGACAAAACTTGCTCCTCTTATTGTTGCAGGCTATGGTGACAAGATTCTCGTCAATATCAACAAAAAAGCTTTCAAAACCACTGATACTACTCACCTCAAACAAGACCATGGTTGCCACGAGTGACTACAACAGCTTTCACAGGAAGGCCAAGCACAGCATAGTCACAAGCCTCTTGGGGACAAGTGCACAGGTACCAATGGAGTCTAGTTTTGTCATCACAACTACGACATCAATAGCATGATCCATTTTCCCCTCTTCCACCAGAAGCGCCATCGTCACCACCGGACTATGTTGGTAGAGAACTGCTCTAAGAATTTGCACACCTTGATCAAGGATGACCCTTGTCGAGCAGTAAACCTCAGAGAACTATTCGGGCCTGAGCTCTTCAGCCTAGCTTTGAAAATGGTCAGTCCCATTAACCTATACTTCGTAGTGTATATATAAGTGATTAGTATTTTTGAGGTTACAAAAATGTATGTCTCTTAGTCCTTGATAATCAAGAATAGACATATTACCGAGTTTCATTTTCCAATGCTAGCTATTACGGATAAGTAAAGAAAGGTGCCTACCTTTTCGTATCAAGAAAGAATTTCTTCTTGTACCCAAATTACTAAATGACATGAATGCTAAGGAAATTTGGACATGATTGAGTTGTGCAGGCTTTGGGTAAGGACACAGAATCCATTTATGTCGAGGAGCTCGGCAGAGTTGTGACAAAGAAGGAGATGTTTAATATACTTGTCAGAGATCCCATGCAGGGAGCAATTGAGGTTGATTGGAGAGATTTCTTCCCTTACCTTAGGTGGGTACCTAATAAGACCATGGAGAACAAAATTCAACAGATGGTAACTCGAAAGGTGGCAGTGACAAAAGCCTTGATCCAAAAGCAGAAGGAAAGGATTGCCTCCGGAGAGGTACCCAATCGTTTCCCATCCCTCTCCTTCTGATTACTTAAACCCAATACTTCTGTTGAACTACCATCCTAACCTTTTCATCAAAATAGGCAATAGATTGCTATGTCGACTTCTTGCTGTCTGAGAACACCCTCACGGAAGAGCAAGTTATTACATTAATTTGGGAAGCAATCATCGAGGCCTCGGACACCACATTGGTCACAACCGAGTGGGCTATGTTTGAACTTGCAAGGAATCCAAAGTGTCAGGTAATGGTCATGGGTCTTCTAAGATTGCATTCTTGTTTAGTGATGGTAAACCGTTGAACTGCCAATTGCTCTTGCTTAGGATCGGCTCTACCATGAAATCCTTGACGTCTGTGGAAGTGAAAAGATAACCGAGGAGCACTTCTCAAAGCTACCATACCTCAATGGTGTCTTCCATGAAACACTGAGACGACACAATCCCGTTTCAATCGTTCCTCCTAGATGTGTACAGGAAGATACTCAACTTGGTGGCTACTACATTCCTGCTGGTTTCGAGGTTCAGTCAACCACTCTTCCGAATAACTAGTTTTCAAATTTTACAAGCAACAAATAACACGATTGATCTTCTCTTATTTTATAAGACTTTTAAAGAAAGGTCATATGTTCAAATCCAAGAAATAACTTTACCAATACCAAAAAGAACTCCTGCATGAAAATTAACATTTCTTTCATGAATTTTGTTTGCTACAGATTGCTATCAATCTGTACGCCTGCAACATGGACAAGAGAATTTGGGAAGACCCAGAGAAATGGAACCCCGAGAGGTTTTTGGACGGGAAGTATGAATTAACGGACATGTACAAAACAATGGCCTTTGGAAGTGGAAGGAGAGCATGCGCGGGATCTTTGCAGGCAATGCATATCTCATGTGCAGCCATTGGTAGATTCATACAGGAGTTCCACTGGGAGCTCAAAGAAGGAGAGGAATTGAAGGTAGACACTGTGCACTTCACCACCCAGAAGCTTTACCCAATGCATGCATACCTCAAGCCAAGAGAAGTCCATGCTCCAGCTGATGAATCTTAGGATATCTATTTGACTTTGTATGCTGATGTGCAAGTTTTTACTTCAAAAGCTGTGTGCCAAGAATTGCTGGGTCCATGCTCCAGCTGATGAATCTTAGGATATCTATTTGACTTTGTATGCTGATGTGCAAGTTTTTACTTCAAAAGTGTGTGCCAAGAATTGCTGGATTCCTGACTGTCAATTACTCGGCTGCAGCAGCAAAATGATATGATAATGTAATATCTAATTATAGAGTTCGGATTATGTGTAATCGACTTCATTTAAATAAGGTTCTGTTTTTGTCCTTCTAAAATTGTGTATTGTGAGATATGTCATTAAAATATCTATTTATCGATATGCTTTTTAAAACCTAATGTTATATACTAAAGCATCATTACTGTTACAATCTAGTTTATTACTTCTTAACAAATTTACTACATGTTAAATGATCAAATTAAAGTTATTATTTTTTTCTTCTGACCTAATCTAAATAACTTCCTAAAGTATATAGTTCGCCATCATAGATTGAAAAAGAAAGTAACGTTAATAGATTATGTACTCATCCCTGGATTGCACAAATTCGTACTCAAATTTCATAATTTGTGTGAATATTACCATAACTATACTTCTGAAAATGAAAGAAGAAAATTGATGCCATATGGGTAGTGTTAGACAAAATCACTAAGTTTGTGCAGTTCTTGCCTCCACAAAATAACCTACTACTCTTTCGTTAGGCAAAATTATATGGAGAAGATATTAATAGACTTCATGGAATCCCAACGTTAATAGTGTTTTTTTGAGACTCAGAATTCCCTTCATTATTTTAAAGGGATTTGCAGGAAGCATATGTCTGGCATAGAACTAAGCTAGGCATTATTTTCTATTCAGAAGCTAAGGAGCATAAGAAAGCACTATCAAGATACTGGAAGATTCATATGCTACTGATACAACAACTACTCCAGCTTAACAGGTAGCCTTATACGATAGAGACTGTGTGGGGCACCCATTACCAGTGAAAACTTGAACAAAAGACAATTAATAGACCTAAAAATAGTGATGAATCTGCACAAAAGGTTGATGTGAAACATAAAAGATCGACTACAGTCTGAAATAGATAAAAGCTATATTGAATAAAACCTGGTCATGGAGAGGATAGGCGAGGTGGCTTACAGGATACAAATTCCAATCAACTCTAGAGAAGTTATTTGATGAATTTTTGACAGGCTCTGCTCAAGTGGTGTCACCATAGATTGAGTTGGAAAATGATCTGAATTACGATGAGGATGCAATCCAAATACCAGTCCAGAAAGAAAAGGTATTGAGGAACAAGGCCTTACAATTAGTCTTGGTACTTGGATGGCAACATAACTTGGAAGAATCACCAAAGAGAATATGGCAGCATCTCTTTAGTTAGGCTTCTCCTCAACTTTACTTGCACTTTCATTTCATCCATTGGTAATATAACGGGAAGTGCGTATAAGTTTTCTTCATGGTCCGATATCTCCTTCCCTAAAGTAGACCATATGCTTTAAAAGTGTAAGAAATCACAGTGGTCAACCATCAGGTGGAAGAGGGGACATCATGTTATTATCTGCAACCACTGACCAAAATGAACTTGTACAAAAGTGCAAGCATTTGCCATCTTCCCCCATGTGAAAGGAATAAAATCATCAACGTCCACATGAGCATCGTTTGTTTGAGCATGAGCTCCAGCTTCCAAACATGTGGAGCTGTGGCCCGTATGTCCATATGGGAGTGCAACTCCCCGCAATTTTTGTAGGGAATCAAGGAGTAACATTTGTGAAAAAGTTTTAGCTCCACAAATATTGGGACAAAATTCTTATAATACTTTTGGACAAAAAAATTAATTACATTACAACAAACGTAACAGACAATTTGATTCAATTGCAAAATACACATCAAAATATAAACCTTATGAAAATATTTATCTGCGATTAACGTAAATATTTATTTAAATGAACCTTACGAGGGCATTTGTGCAGAAAGATGACAAGTCTACAAAAATCACACCAATATTGACGAACTGACTATAAGAAATACCATCTTTAGATCATTGCCAAAAAAGACATTCTAAATGAGCATGAAATTGGTGAAAAAATTTATCAATAGAAACGTCCAATTGTGTGAAATACCTTGGAGAAGAAGACAACATGAAAATGAGAAAAAAATACCTTGATGATCACCAAGATGCTTCACACTGTCTGTTTGCCGAGAAGTTGCCAAAAACCCTCAAAGCTGCCACATGTTTCGACGTTGCCCTTGCTCTGCACAACAGTCAGATGAAACATGATGGCCAAATGTTGGCCAAGGACAACGGGATGATTGGACAAAACCCTACTCCCCTCGACAGAAACATGACGATTGGTTTGTTGGACGAAAAAAATAAGGACAATATTTGAATAAAGGGTAAATGTGCCATTTTATCATAGATCTTTTGAAGTATTGACCAAGGATAGCACCCACTTCAATCCAAAATCTTTCTATAATGAACAGTAAATTTCACCAATGTCAGTGCTAACTACAAGATGACGCTGTCCTATTTGTTTAAAGATTTTCGCCTGCAATGTCTTGCACGTTTGGAAATTAGAACTCAAGCTCAAACAAATGATGTCATGGAGCTGTTATTTCAGGGTTGTGGCCACAGAGGGCAATGAAAGATTCTCCCACCCACAATACCATAAAAGTACTAGTTTTTCCATGTTAATATATATATCATCTTTGTATACATTGGAACAAGGAGTAAGAGAAGACAATTAATGATTAAACCCAGTTATATATGTTAAATGTGGTGGTAATACCATAAATAGTTAGAATTGTGGATTTCATCTTACATACGGAAAAATAAAATTAAGATACAACTAAAAATGTTGAAAGTACACATCTTATGATTTAGAGGTTGAGACTAAGTCTTACATCGGTAAAAAATAAAGAGAACCTAATCTTATATGAAGAGGAATCTTTTGCTTATTATCAATTAGTTTTGAATTAAACTTTCACCCAGTATCGAAGACAGATTTTGTTGTAAGCTACATGTAGGAAAAAAAATATAAAAAGTCAATGTAATTAGGAGGTGTGTTGAGACCAATTCCCACATTGGTAGAAAAGAAAGAAAACTTAGCCTTATATGAAATTAAGGAAACCATCGACTTATTGTCAATTACTTTTGAGATGAACTTTTAATTTAAATATATCAATTTGAAATTTGTAAATAATGAAAATGACATCTAAAATAAATGTTTACAAAAGAAATACATTTATTTGTTTTAGACGAAATCTCTACATTCATAGATTATAACTTAATATATCTAAACAGTAAGATAATCACCTACAACATTTTTAGTTATAAATATCTACGGTAACATATGGTATTAGAATTTAAATATATTTTTAATTATAGGATGATCACCAACAATATTTTTAATTGGAAATATTTATGGTATTATTTAACTATATTGAAGAAACCATAGAGTATTGGAATTTAGATATATTTTTCTAAGGTTTTATTGTTGAAGTGATCACTACAGCTAGACATGAGAATGAAGGACGAGCAAGTAAACGAGTAATACACTGTTTTCGATGTGAATTTTATACAGGAGTTTTAGTGGAAGCTCAAAAAGGAGTCGAAGTTAGACACTGTGCAGCTCACCACCCACAAGCTTCACCCAATGCATGCAGACCTAGAGCCAAGAGAAGTCCATGCTAAATCTGATGAATCTTAGGATAGCTATATCGTCTCTATCTATATGGCTTTGTGTGCTGATGTGCAAGTTCTTACCTCAAAAGCTGTGTGCCAAGAATTGCTGGATTCCTGTTTGTCAATTACTCAGTCAGAGAAAAATTATAAGATAATGTAATATCAAATTATGGAATTCGGATTATGTGCAACCCACTTTATTTAAATAATTTTCTCTTATTTTCATTGTAAAATTCTGTATTATGAGTTATGTCATTAAACAATATCAATTTATCTATATTTTTTTTAAAATTTAATGTATACTAAAGCATCGTTACTGTTACGATTTAGTTTATAAATTTATATTACATGTTAAATGATCAAATTAATGTTATCTTTTTCTTCTAACTTAATCTAAGTTACTTCCTTGGTATAGTTGATTATCATAGATTGGAAGAGATAGCAACGTTAGTACATAATGTGCTCATCCTTGGATTGCACAAATCATACTCAAATTTCATGATTGTTGTGAATCTTGCCATGCCAAAAATTCTGACGAAAAGAGTGCATACATAGGTCATGTATAGATTCATAAATGATCTCTACAAGATTGCAACCTCCTTAGAAAAGATCAAAGATTATCTAGAATATTTTTGATAATTGCTGTTTTTATTATGTTCTTCAGAACTCAACCTTAAAAAGAGCTACATATGATTATTCCTAAGCAACTAAATTATTACAATTGATTTATAGATTATCTAGAATCAAGAATGTGAAAATAGTAACAATGAGTTAAATGTTTCACTTACCTTATCTCCAATATTAGCTTTGCCCCTAAAAGTGGTTGATGTACAATCTATAGTGTTTCATGTTGTATTAGACAAGGATGTGTGATCATGCAGCATGATGGTTGGTGCCCATGAGTCTAGCCATTTGAAATAACATGAGAAGAATTACCGCAATGTGGAGCTCTCAAATATTATTAGATGTGGCACATTTCCCAAGGCCAAGAAATAAGACAATTTATTGGAAGAAGCACGTCAATAAAGATATTCTACCCATCCTAAAGGAAAAAAGGTAGAGCACTTGATAAGGATGGCAACAGCCTTTATGGCGAGATGCACAACATGTGGGATGGGAAAGACCACTAGAAGCCATGGGTGCTTCCAGCTCGTAGATATAATTAAGTGAAAGTGAGAGCATGTAATAATGGATTATCGAGCAAGATTCTATTTAATTTTTTACAATACTGTATAACTTTAAAAAAAAACTTCTCTCATTGTGCAAACCATGAAGATGAATTGCTAGTAATTTACAAATTATAGCATGCCTTTAAATGAAGTGGTTCCTCAGAAACTGAAGTTGATAATTAATTAGCAGCAAGAAGAATACAATACCTGAGAAATGCATGTTCAAAGAACCATAAAGGAGAAATGGTTCCCAATGCTATTCTCAGACACCACATAATGGATGCTTTGCATACCTGAACTTACAACAAAACTTTAAATATCCACTGAGAGACCACTAGCACTAGAACTGAACCGATGGGCTTAAGGGCATGCTAATGCAAAAAAAGGCCCAAAATTCTCCAGATCAATGAATCATTATTTACCTGATATGTATTGCCTGATACTCTGAGAACCTGAACATTGATGTTCGGGGGAAAAATGACTCAATTGTATCTAATGGTTGACTTTCAATGATGATACAATCCCAATCCCTGAAAATTTTCCAGCCAATCATTAAAAAGAATGTTGATTAATAATAAACTATATTGTGCTCAACATGTCTTACCAAGTCTGCTCTGATTCTGTTATAAATATGTTCATCATTATTGGTATGCTATTGAGTTCTTCAGCAAGCCCTAAGAGAATATGGAAGCATGTCTTTAGTTATGCTGTGGCCTCCTCAACTTTACTTTCACTTTCATTTAGAGTTTGTGCATCCATTGATAATGTCGTAGCAAGTGCAGATAAGTTTTCATCATGGTCCAGTATCTTCTTCTTTTTACCCTTTTTATGCTTGCTTATTTTTCTGTCAGCTTCTGACAGGATCTTGGAAACTGTAAAACCAGCCACCTCAAATATTTCTGCTCTTTCAGGTATTAATGAACTTCGCAACACAACATCAATTCCATCATAGGTCCAAACACCCAGTCTTGCCTCACCATTTAGGCCAATAGCAAACCAACCAAGACCAGCAGCAGCTATATCAACAGAACTTACATTCCAATTTCTTCCACTAACGTTGTATTCTTTTCTCACCCATGTCCCAAGCTCATTAACACGGTTCTCACCAATGGGTGGCTGCATCATTAAACAAAATAGCAACAAAAGTAAACCATATGCTTTAACAGTGTAATTAATCACATTGATCAACCATGGGATGGAAGAGGGGGCATCATGTTACCTGCAACCGCTGACCAAAATGATCCTCTACAAAAGTGCAAGCATTCTCCATCTTCCCCATGTGAAGAGGAAGAAGTGGTGATGCCCAGACTGTGACATAAATAGTTCTCACTGAAGTTTCCTCTACATCCAACCTCATAAGCCCAGCAATGTGGATTGACTGGCCTGCCTGCAATGAGCAACCATAAGCAAAAGGCAAGTGAAAAAGATGGAGAACAAAGTTACAAACTTCTTTGTTACACAAGATATTAGCAAGCTAACTCTACATTTATAACCCTAGAGGAATAGAATTTATACAATCCTTTCGGGGAAGAGGATAATTTCCTTTATGTTAAAACAACCAAGAACAAGGAGCACCTAGAAACTATTTCAGTGCATCAAATTGCAGAAAATCTTCAGAATAAAAAGCATGATGGCATGGAAATTTTTTTAATTATCATATTATGTAATTGATCAAAATGCATAAAAGCACATATGCACATTATACACTATCACTCAGAACAGAAGAGTAGAAGCTCAAAAACCATAAGATTCTTTATAAGTTGAAACACCATGTAAGAGATATGGAACAAATATAAATCATTCTAAGAGAAGTATATTTTTAATATGTAAAACATATAAAAATTTAATAGTTGATACCAAAATAAAAATTCGTCCAGGTAGAAACCAAAATTGTGATTTCTTTACCCATGGATTTGGTGCCCTGCCCAAGAGAGAGACCCAAGTCATAGTAACCCCACCAAGTGGTAATTCAACATGGATTCCATATCTTGGAATCAGGCCAATTTTGGGGTAACTTTGTGATAATGGAACCAACTAGTAAAACTCATTAGCAATGCAAAAACCAATGCACCAATTGTGGTACAATAGAGTTGTAATTTGCTAGTTATTCCAGATGCTCGCCAAAGCTGAAAAACACCAAAGGTTATTTGTATTCTTCATAAACCCCCACATATTTATTGACCCATGAGTATCATAAAAGAATATTATGAGTTTAACAGTGAAGAGTTTATTGACCCACAATTAGCCAAACCACTTGGGCACTAGGTACAATGTGACTGGCTTTCATGGTAATAAACAAGTAACAAGCTCCCAAAGAAAAACAAGATGAAGAAAGAAAAAGAAAGAGAAGTTTGTAGAAAAATCCAATCCTTCAACTAAGAAGGAAAATAACAAAAAATGTAAAAAAATTGGAGACATCTAAGACATGGAACAATATAACAAATGTGATATCAGTCACATGAATCACTTAAAGTCTATTTGTGCACCTAGAAAATAACAAAAAGAAAGATTCAAAAAATTTAAAAAAGTGACAAAAAATAAAGTTACAAAAAGTCAACAGAAATATAAGTGTTTGTGCATAATAAGGAATGTAATAGAAAACAACAAAAAGTAATAAAAAGTAATATAATATGGATTTAATAAGATATAATTATTCAATGCTCACAACAAATTTATAGATAAAATATAATTTTTACAATAAAAGATGATGAAATATGATTTTTATGATTTATAATGATAAAATATGATTTTTAAAATAAAAGATGATAAAATATGATTTTTATCATAAAATATGATTGTTATGATAAAATATGAATTTTAAGATAAAATATGATTGTTACGATTTTTGGTGATAAAATATGATTTTTATGATTAATGATCAAAAAATATGATTTTTAAGATAAAAGATGATAAAATATGACTTTTAAGATAAAAGATGTTAAAATATGATTTTTATAATTTCTGATAATAGCATATGATTCATAAGGAAATTAAAAAAAATCTTTTTCCCAACATATGGTACAAATGAGTCATCACCTTCTAACTCTTTCACACCTCTCAAGGTTGAAAAGAAGATATCAAAAAAAAAAATTTCGAAAAAGTTGAAGCAAAAAATTTATCAAATTTTCTTTTACTTTCCATCACTTACAAACACTTTATATTTTGTCTAGTTTTCTTTTCGTCACTTTCTGTCATGTAGAAACCCTCCCTTATCTTCAATAACTTTCTTTGCAGTCATGTTCATGGGATTTGACAATAAAATTTACAATGGTTATCCCCTTATTGTAGTCCTCTTCCTTGAACGGGCTTGAGAATGGTCATGTCATAGGTAACACCATACATGTGGAGTTGTATCAAATCAAATATAATATACAATTTTAAAAATGTATATATGTAGCAAGGACATGATAATATGAGAAAAGAAGCAAAACATTTAGATGCATTTCATAAATATCTTAAGCATAGAGTAGCATAATCTAATAACCATCAAATAGGGAAAAATATTTAACCATCAGTTGCTTCTTGACCTATCAAACCTGAATTAGATTGAATAATGAATTAATAAAAGGTGCCACTTTATATGCTTGACCATATCAAAAATATTATATTCACCATAATGTTGAAGATCCCCGTATTTTCCTCAACAACTATCACCATCTTGCTCCCCATTTCATTTCTAAGTGTTTACCAAATACACATATAACTTTTTGAGGAGTCTTAATAACACATATATTACAAGTTGGTCTTTGGCACTATAATGTTCACTATAAGTAGTGCGCTCACCAGTGTAGGAAGATATCAGTTGTGGAAACATTTATGGCATAATTCAGATTGAAGGCATTTCTTTTCATAAAAAGCCCCTTTGTGCAGTGGTGATCCTAATGACTACTGTTTGAAGCCACTAATCATGAGAAATATGTCAAGTAAACAATGTTAAGCATATTCTACTCAGATAACCTTCAGTATAGCATACACACTGCAAGGCACGTCAAATGCAAACAGCAAGGCATGAAGACACAACAGAGACGAAGCAAACCACAGATGATTTCACCAACCTTGATTCTGTAAGTCCTAGGCCTCAATGCCTTTCCTATATGTACCAACTTCTGCTCGTCTCTACTCAACCTCGTTAAGAGTTGATAAGAATGCAGAATCCCTGGCGTGTCAAACAATTTCCTGCTCTCACCTAACACACCTTCCACCCTGAGAATCCCCAATGTTGTGCCTGGTACAGACGCCACCGTCAAATTATTCGCCTTCCTCCCGACACACCTCCCCATGGCATTGATCAGAGTTGACTTTCCAGCATTCTGCGCCCCCACAGCCCAAACACTGCCCCTTGGCCCCGCGAGATACTCCACGTGCTCGACCAAATTCCTCACCCCCCAATCCCTCACCGCACTCACCATATGCACGGCTGTCAGCTTCACTGCACCGCTCTCCCTCGCACGCTGCCGAGCCCAGTACTCCAACCCAGTGGGTGACGTGGAAGGTGGAAGCAAGTCGATCTTGGTCACCACCAGAACCATCCTTGGCACGTTCCCGGGCATCCCCTTCTTCCACGCAGTCAAATTCTCCTCAATGCTGTCGGATAACATCCTCACCACCTTCCTCGGGAATGACCCATCGAAATCCACCGCGTCCACGACCACAAGGACAACTGAACGGGACCCCGAGCTGGAGAGGATCTTCGGACCCACCATGTGGTCAAAGTCGAAGTCCGGAAGCAGATTCTCCGCCCCGGCGTTCTTCACCCTTCCATAGTGCCGTAGCGAATGACACCTCGCGCAGACAACAGGTTTGCCTTCCTCATCGAACTCGTCCTCCGGTCGATCTACATATTGCTGTAAAGTTCCGATCTTCAGGGAATGGGTGACCAGTGCCTCGGAGAGGGAGATGTGGGCATGGTAGTCGCGGGATTTAGGCACGGGAAGAAAGAAGAACCCCGGCATGTTGGGGTCGAAGGATTGCATGTGGATGCCACAGCCGCAGCAAATGGGGAGGGATGGCGGGACGTGGTAGGATTCGTCGTAGCATCCGCCTCGGAGAAGGGCAAGAGGAGGTTTGGAGGAGGAAGAAAAGGGTTTGTTGGGTGGCAAGAGGGAAGGGGTTCGGTGGGATTTATGGAGTGGAGAAGTGAGAGAGGAGAGGAGGAGGAGATGCCGGCAGCGGGTTGTGGGCCGGAAAAGCGAGAGCTTTCGACCTAATCGAAGCATTTGTGAATCCTACCGGGTGACGGCCGGAGGTGGGAGTAGGAGGTCAAACCTGGTACGCCGCGACCGCTACGTCGTAACTCGCCGTCGAGTATGCTCTCATTTCCACCTTATTCCCTTCGTTGAGACGGGAGTATATATTTTAACGGAAACAACCAATTAGAATTTTTTTTTTTAATGCGGCAAAAGAAACGGCCAATATTTTGATCAATTAAATTATTATAATTTATTAATTTTTGTATAAATTTTAAAAGTTGATGGAAGTAATTGTACGAAATAGATGACAAATAGAAATAGATGATAAATTGTTATTTTAATCAGATAAATAATTTCAATAATTAATTTTATAACTAAAATATTTGAAGGAATATATATAATTCATATTCAGTTAAAAATATAATATATAGTAAATTATATATTTGCTTAATTAAATTGATATTAAAAAATTAATAATAATAAAATAGGAAAGATACCTTTGGAAACCTTTTTATCTTAAAATTACATTGAAATGAAACCGGAACGCAAAATTTAATGTGTTTTGTAATTTGTGATTCGAGTATTATTTGTAGGCGTCTGTGTGTGTGTATATATATAATAAACATGATTTGTGGGTGCATTTATTTTTCTTCAAAAAAATACAAAAATGAAAAAAGTAACTTGCGTACCGTATCATCGAAGAGGAGTAGAGATGGAGATGGAACCGAGGAGAAAGGAAAGGAGCTGATACAGATTTCAACCACTAATGCCGTAGAAATCAAATGCTCCAACTATGCATTGAGGACAAAGAACTTTACACGTGTTTAATTTGTTATCTTCAAGAATAAACTTATTCCTTTATTTCCAATATCATTAATAAGTCTCTCAGTTGCCTCACAACCTTAAACTCCTGTTTTTCCGCGTCATTATTGTAGATGGTTACTTCAGAAATGAATTTTTGTATAAAAGAGTGGAATTTGCACCGATTGAAAAATCAACTCAGTTGAGCATTTAAAAGTAGTGAGTGCTTTATTAAAACCAGGACGAAACGACATATTAGCATTAACTAATATCGGATGATGAAGTTAAGAGTATTCCCTTTCTATTATAAAATCTACAAAGGAAGAATACAAAAACAAAAAAATTGGGGTTAGAACCAATTGCCCTATGTTTTGTTTTAATGTTAAATTTTATATTCATTAAGATTCAAATTTAATGAAAGCCACAAGTACTGTACATCCTCAACCAATTGAACTATGGTAATTGATTGGTTGTCATAAGTTATCAAGTAGAAATTCTGAAGTCGAGATTTTGGTTATGAAATAGACTCTAGCATGGACATCTTAAATAACGAAAATTGTAACAGTCAAAATTTAGTATCGCATACAAAAAAGATTAAGAGTTGCTTTTCCGAAAACTTTCTACAAACCTACCCAATGGAATACTCTTTCAAACAAAACATCCTTCTAGCTCAATCTCAGACCTGCTTTGTCTCAAAGGAGATTTGTTGGTCATTTATTCTTAAAAGACAAATTGAACTGACAAAAATGCTTTCAAATGGATTCAATCTCAGCATTCGGCACTTTAAACAGACGCAGCCTTATTCTACACTACAGGACGAGGCAAAGGCTTACAAATGACTCAATCACAGAATAAACATCTTCATCGCAATGAAAGAGTTCCTCCAAAATCCTGACGATCAAAAACCATACAAAATTGTGTGTGTGTGTGTGAACCTTGTCCACTGGTTTATAGCCTCATTTTTTGGTTGTTCATTTGTTCTATTGTACAATTTAGTAAATCAGAATATCTATCTTATGAACACCTAAAACAAGGACAAGAAGACTATTGAAGAAATTTCAGTTGAAGGACCCATATTTATGATCTACAAAAAATAAACACCTAACAGGAGTAGAACTGAATATGTAACTAATACCATGCCTCACTACAAGACAAGCCCCAATATCACAGTATCCGAATCCTGATCCTAATCAAAAAGTCATCTGAGAAAATAATTTGATCTAATAACGAATGGCACATAATTATTTATGGGAAATATCATAGCCGAAAGACGTAAAAAAATCCCAAATAACTGATCATAATTGCTATAATTTGGTTGATATAGGAAGCAAATCAAGCAAAGATTCATTCCCTTCTCAAAAAATTAATGGAAGAAAATCTTCTGGTTGGCAGTTGTGCAACTATTCATGCAAATCAAATGCTATATCGACGTATAAATATAATCATTAACACAATCCATGATAACATGGAAAGACTAATCAAAGAAAATTTCGTAATAAAAAAAAAAAAGTGTGGTAATGATAGCCGCATGTTATGACCTCATTAACAAATTAGCATAATATATAGTAGCATCATAAATTCAAATTGCAGGTGCTAAGAAAAGTAATCCTGCATAATTAGTCGGAACTCATGTTTATACAAAATAACAAGTTTCGTTCAACGAGAAGACCAAGGGTTTGATGTCATACACTTCACGTAAAAAGGCACAAACGACGCATTTCTACTTATCTTTGGAGGAGACGCCGTACTTCTCCTGCATCCTGGCGATTTCGTCCTCTTTCTTCTTCATATCAGCCTTCTTGCTCATCTTTGAGTGTTGGTAGTACAGCACGATGAGGTACCGGTTGGCAACGTTGAACCCGGAGAGGTGGTCTACGGCAGTCTTTGCATCGTAGATGTCCTCGTAGACCACAAAAGCCGTGCCTCTGGTGTCCTTGTTCGTCCCGATCCGGATCTGACGGATGGCCCCGTACTTGCCGAAGATGTCGTACATCTCCTCGCTGGAGATGTTGAATGGGAGATTCCGGACGTACAGCACGCGATTCACCTCCGGCGGAAGACGGGTGTTCCCCTTCCGGAGGCTGATCGTCGCCATGGATGAAGATGTGAACGGTAGGGTTTGAGGCTGTGAGGGAAGCAGCCACTTAAACATAGCGCCAGTGGATGGATCATATCCGGGATCCGCATAACCGTAACGACGAACGACATCGGATTCGGATCTTATTCTTAAGTTGGTGAGTTAACATAAGAAAACAATTCGCTTTTAGGCGACTTTGAAAAATTCTTTCGATACAAAATTCAACGATAAAATTGAGACAAAATTTCCAAACTAATTCTTTGCAATGATTCAAAATCCCACAAGTTTCGTTACCTTAAAATCAACATAAAATCACGATTTTACAGAATTTTTTCTCTCAAAATTTTATAGAAGATAAATCAATCAATCTCATTCATGCATGCCGCCTAACCACCACCTTTCACGCTTTATCAACGATTTCGGACCTGTTTGTTTGGTGATTTTTAAACCACCAAACTTTTGTTAATTCATGAGATTATTTGGTCCTACACATTTAAGAGCCATTTGTTTGCTAGTTTAAAGACAAGTAAGAAATATTTTATTATTAATTTAGGTTGATTTTTTTTATCCAAACTGGGTTTTTTTCAAAAAGAAAGAGACACAAAAACCAAAGTTTCTTTAACATGTTACCAAAAAGCCCAACTGTGTTATTTTTTTCTGTTTACGAGAAAAACAGAAATCCAAGAAGAGTAAAGAAAGATGAACACGAAAATCAACATTAAAAATAACACAAAAGAAAGAGAAAACTCACCTTCGTCTGTTTTTTTTCAGCCACAATAAAAAGCTGATGTTTATGTAACATCTTGATTATACATACAGGTTACAATACTGTATATAAGAATAGTTAAGAAATCTTTTATTATCATTTTGATTGTAAATTCGAACCCCTTCGAAATCAGAATTCGAAACTCAAGGTACACATCTTGATCACACAGAAGTCTCTTAAACAAACACTAGGCAATGAACATTCTTCTGGAGACTTATTGATGATCGGCCATCATCTGTTGCCGTCCGAACTCAGTACCTCTTCAACGGAGTTTTTATACTTTGCGATTAGATCCCTGCCATATCGTACAATGCCAAAGTCGTCACTACCAGACCTTTATTTTCATCATTACATAATCTATTGGTATAAATGATTGTGTATAGTCAAACCTCCTATGGTTCAGTAATTGCTCAGCTTCCTCCAGCTTCCCTTTCTGTCCAACAACAGTCTGGCACCAAGAAAATTTACAAAACAAGCATTGCCAATGATGGGATACATCGTAGGATAGCAAACAGCACAAGAATAAAGTCATTCTTCGATTTTAGTCATTTTAATCAATTTTAAGCATTAACTATAAAATTTTGTTTGCACACGTTATGGATAAAATTTGTTAGTCAAGGCTTTTGGATTAAAAAACAGCTATGATTCCATTAAAACACGCTACTTCTCTGAAATAATGTATGAACTTATGATGGTAAAGTTGATACGGTACCAAACCATTCAAGCAATAGGTACTAATTTCAATGGTTTAAATTGATGAGAAAGAACTGAAATACGTGCATAATCACAAAACAAAAGGAACAACACATGACCAATGGAGACAGTCCTGATAAACTCATAGAAGACCCCGATAATGCCTTTCCACAAGCACATCCTGTAGCTAGAGGTCCATCTTCACTATTGAGCAGAGGATTATCAGGGTAAGCGTTTAGGTGCAATGGAAGCCTAGGCGGAGATGGACCACTAGGAGACCATGGTGTATGGGCACTGATTAGGCACCTTCCAAGTGTCCATGCTTGTTTGTTTGTTTGTTCTTTTGTTTTTCTGAAGATGGTATCTTGTGTTTTCACATGAATCCAGGATCCATATATGAGTTCATATCTAGGGTTTTATACATACAAGGATTTTGCAAATCAAACTCCTATTTTTCCTCTCTTCTTTTCTTCTTCCCTCCATCCCCAACCACATTGGCAGCCACCCATCTCGGCAAGCTTTCCAGCAACCGCCTGCCATTTTCCGATGAGCACCTTTGACAAACTCCACACCCAATGACCTTCAGCATCTCCGATGATCCTCCAACAATAGCTCCAAGAACCTCTAACACCATCTATGACCCTTTAGCCTCTAGCACCACGAGGGACCCTACAATATTGTATTTCTTAAGAACTTCTAGGGTTATTTTGTTGTTTATTTGGTTTGATAAAGCATTTTTCCTTATTATTGGCTTATTTATTGATAAAATATTGTATTTGTTTATACAATTTATCATTATATTTAAATACAAAAAGGTTGTTAATATCCTATAATAATTTTTAAAAAAACTAGGCACTTAAGCACCACCAAGGTGCCCAAGCTTACCGCCCAACCTTAAAAAAATATACATCAGAGGATCATGATTCAATAGTCAAAATAGAAGGTACCAGTAATGCTTCCACAGCCACAGTAGTTTAACCATTAAAGAATTAAAGCGTAGATGGTGAAATGGTGGTGACAGCAGTACATACAAGTTACAGAGTATAAAACGGAGGCCTAGTCCAAATAATTCTGAATTTTCCAGCAGATTAAGACTAGAACAAAATGTAGTGAAAGAAGTGCAATGTGAGACAGTAATATTTGAAAATTCTTAACGATTGGAAGTACAGACTTACTAAAAACTGGATCATTTTTATTTATATTTTTGTAAAAGTACAGTCTTGTCTTCTCTGTTGACCAGATAAACTTAATACAGAAATATAAAGAAAAATGACCCAGTTTTTTTGGAGATTGGACGTAATCATTAATCATACGTAGTTAACTCTTGTGCAAAATATATAGTTTAAAGATATACAATCCACAGTTCTTATGATGGATACTTAGGCAAAACACCCAAGTGTGATTAGTGGCTAGGTATTTACGTGACTCATCATCTGATGTTAAACTGAGTGGTATAAGTAGAAGGAAGAATTTGATTTATTACCACAGACTTTACACTGAGGGAACTTGATATAGAGTTTAGAAGTTGTTGGCACTTGTCAAATTGGCCCGTCAATTCACTAACCTGTTCCACACAGCAAAAGCATATATATATATCTATCAGCTAGGAATAAAATCAAAGTAACAGAAGCTTACATTTGTTGAGAATAAGCAAGCAAGATGCATCAGAAACAATAACTTGATAGATGTTCAGTGAGCCAATAATTCCATCCTGTGATTTATATGGGTTTCTTTCAGAAATATTTCCAAGAGTTGGTTTTTATCTTTTAATTTTCAAAAATACCCTTATATCATTGTAAAAATTACTAAGATATTCTCAAAAATAGAATGATGTGTTCAACTCAATGAACTCATATATAAAGCATAACTTCATGCAAATCAAAATCTAATAACAAAAATAAAAAGGACAAATCCTTGTAATAAAATTAGAAGTACTGATACTAAAACAATAAAAACTATATCAAATTCAGCTTCACTTTGACAAAAAAGGAAGAATAATTGTGCATCAAGTAAATCCATATGCATATTCTTTAATAATATAGTTTTGGTTTCACATTTTTTATTTTCAAAATACTCTTATAACATTGTGAAGTTCCAAACGTGCCCACAAAAATAACATGGTAATCAAGTGTTTGTCGCAATCCTATATCAAATACATGAATCACAAGAAAATATACTAGTTAAATTTGGAATTCAAATAGAAAGAATATTTTCATGCAAATTAAAATCCAAAGGAAAATAAAAAGACCAAAAGTTTGTAAAAAAAATTAGTAGTGAATCTAAAATGGTAAAAAACTCTAATATAATCAATTTCTTGATAAGAAAAAGATGAATAATTCCATCAGAAGCCAAAATATTCAATTCAATTTTGAAAACATTCACAACACTTTATAGTTAATAAGCTAATTGAAAACTAATAAACATATGCTTAGCATTTGCATGCAGGCTAGTAAATACATAGTTGGATACTTTTAATTATTATCTGGAACAGTTATGCAAATGCTAATAATAGAAATAGACGGAAGGACCTGAGAATGGTAAGAACTTCCAACATTAAGAAATCTACGAAAGTTTTCCTTTTTGGAAGATTCTCTTCCGACTCAATATGTCAGGATTGGATCACACGGATGTGGGGAAGTTTAATCAAAATTGTGATTACTTTGGTGATAGTGGTAAAATATTTGAGATCCAAATCCAACGGAATGGCAGGTATAACTAACAAAATATATAAAACAATATGCCACTTGTTTCAAGCACAAATAAGCATTTGTGTAGTTTTTCTTATGTTGTATATTGAACATGGCCATCTGCAGTTCGGTGATGTGTATACCATTTCCGTTTGTAGTAAATTATTTGAGATCCAAACCCAATGTAATGGCAAGTATAACTAACAAAAAATATAAAACACTATGCTACTTGTTTCAAGCACAAATAAACATTTGTGTAGTTTTCCTTATGTTGTATAGCTTACAAGACCATTTGCAATTGTTCGGTGATGTGTTAACCAAAATGAAGGTAAAAAGTATCGAGTTGAAGATGTATAGATACCAGTAAATATAACAACAAACGTTTCCTAATCAGCACCTGCACAGCTACATTATAAAAGTTCTTTTCTTGACATTCATTATAAACGATGTATTAGATTAAAGATGTATTTATAGCAGTAAATGTAAAAACAAAGGCTTCGTAATCTGCACCTGCACTGCTACATTGTAAAAGTTCTTTTTTGACTTTCACTATTAAAGATGTATTAGATAGAGACATTTTAGAAAATTTTCTATATATGTTTGTACTAACCAGTGTATCTGCCTGCTGATCACGTGTTCCATTCTCTATCACTTCTGCTAGGTTTTCGACAAGCTGAAAAAAAAAAATATCATTAGAAATTTAGAATAATATGCAAGATCACCAAACCCAATGCCTCAGCAAAGAAAATGCAAAAGAAAAATGAAACACTGAAACTTTCTTGATGTGGTAATGAGGGGAATAATTATGGTGCTACAGCAATATTATGTATGTTGTTTTCCACTTGCACCAAACAAAAGCCTTCGATAAGAGAAGACAATAACAAAAAAGAGTATAGTTGATTGAAACACTATTTGTGAAAAAAAAAAAACACAATGGTCATTTATTCTGTACCATACCAGAATTCAGAAACAATAAGTTTTAATGTTTTAGCAAAACGCACTTCTATCTTTTGTTATCAAATTATATTGAATTCCTTGATATAGGAGACATGATTTTTCTGATTCACATGTAAAATTCAAGGTTATTAAGGCACCAAGGCGTTAGCCTTGGCATTCAAATTAGTTGAATTTTTTAAATTCTGAGAATTAATTATGTACATATTTTTCATACAATATACTTATATGTGTTTTATTTTCAAACATTTTTATATGTATATGTACATCTATAATGCAACAATGATTCACTATTCATTGTCAAGGGTCAAAAAACCTAAAGATGGGTGTTTCAGAATTGAAATTTCAATTCAGTATTTTTCAAGGGAAAAACTCATTAAACACAAATTACATGCTGGAATCCTACGAGATTCATTACCAGATCTGATCAAAATATGGTTAAAAAAAAATTAAAAAAGCAACACGTTTACAGACAAGAGGATATTACACGTAGGCACCAATGTGGTAACTAGGTACCCACCTTAATAACTATGATAAATATCACTACTGAATATTTTTTACAAATTAAATATTATAATTTCTTTAGATCAATGCTCAAAAAATTACAAATCACAAAACGTACATGTAGGAGATGGAAATGTGAAGCCAAGGATTGATATTTTTGTTGTTGTTGCTGTTGTTGAATTTGAAATTGATGCATTGACAATTGACTCTGTGTTGTTGGAACCATCATCCACAACTGTTCACCAAATTGATGATCCACTACAGATCAATAAAGTGAAAATAAGAGTTTGCTTCATAATACTGATAATACTGAAATGCAAAGTGATCCAACCAGAGAATCTAAAAATACCACACAAATTTTATAAACGATCAAATTTCTTAATGAAAAATTTGTTTGATGCTCTCATTTTTCTGATACTAGTTAATGAAGCAATCCCTAACTTCCAAGTTCCAACTTGTTTTGCCTACTTGCCTAGGAATAGCCTTGGGTCCTTGACTGAACTTTCTTAACTCTCTAAATGAGTGGCAAAACCAAAGAATTTTCATTGTGGGGCCAGCAAAAATATATTGCCAAAGTAGACGCTAAAAAGTATTGACACCATGATTACAAGTCCATATGTAAGAACAAATAAAGACCTTATGCAAATTGTAATTACATAGACATAATTCAGAACAGGTTAAATGATCGAGTAATTTGTTTCAAATAAGCAATATGAGATCAATACTTGTAAGGCATATAATACAGTTGTCTCACTTAGTTCAATAATCACAAAAAAATTACAAATTACTCAAAAAGGTCAACTCGTTTGTAAAAAACACACTGCAATGGATAATATAAATTATCCTTCATTATTTCTTCAATGTAACCTGAGAAAAACACAACCGAAAAGAAAAGAAAGAAAGTCTATATCACATTATACAATAAGTGAAGACTTCTAACTTCAAAACTCCATATCATCACTGCAAAAACTTCCCCAGCAAGAGTACAACTACCATTACAGCATGGTAAACGATCAAGTCAGAAACATTGGTGATGAAAGAAATTTTTGGTCCCCTAAAATACAATGTTGCACCATAACTAAAAACGGTAGTAGTGGTAGTGCCAAATAATGCAACCACTTGCACCAACCAACCCATTACAAAGGAGAGTAGACAATGCAAAAAACAACTCCAGCAATTACAGCAAATGCTCATTCCATGATTGGTACTCTTATGCCTGTACAAAGGTTTGAAATAGAATTAACAGCAAAACCCAAGTTGGTCCCCACATTATAATAAACACTTAGAAGGCAGCATCAACTCCACTTTATAGGCAGCAACACGTAGTTTTGCATTGGATACTACCATCATGCGCATTTCCTCCATTCACAATAAAACAGCAAGATGAAAAACCAAAAAATGGAATGTTAACAAGAGCTCTACATGATGAATAGGACAAGAACTCTACATGATGAATGGGACAAGAGAAGAGGAGGGAAGAATATGGACAAACGAGAGAGAGGATATTGTTACAACAATATTGCCACAATAATGTCAGTTTTAGCCATTGTCATCATGATTGCATTCCTTGTCATCCCCTCACAAGCAATATTGTAGAAGCACAACAGCAAGCTTGGAGCAAATTAACGCAAAATGAATAGTTGAGAGCAGCTTTTAAATGTGTCAGCAAGTTGATCTACAAACATGACGAATTGCACTTGTAGCTATCATTGTGTGGTTCTTTCTCATACAAAATGAAAGTCAATTTCAACATATTTGGTTCAAGCAGGAAAAATAGGATTTGCCACTAAGTACAAAGTACTTAAATAATCAATGCCAATGTATATTTGAAAACGTAATTGGCTAACAATGTAGGAGTATGTATGTCTACATTAATGATGATATATGCAATATGTGATGTCGAGGAAGATTTTTTTGAGTAGCCACAAGGAAAATTCATTAAAATGTGAAATGAGGCCTGCACAAGTGTAGGCAGTCTAAAAATAAAACGAAAAATAACATGACAATGAGGATTTCAGGGGTAGGAAACCCAAAGGCAAAAGGACAGATAAAATAAAGAAGCCAAAAAACATCCAAACAGTCAAACTCGTCAGTGTAATAAGAGACTGAAGCTAAGCCAGGATATCATTCCCAGCAATAGATGTAGCCACTAGACATTTTAAGGTGGGCCTCTAGGATATGCTTGCTTTGCCTTGTCTTGAAATAGCAAATCTTTTGTCAAATCTGTTTATTTAAATATATTTTTTTAAGTTTTCAATGTTTTTCATTACAAAAAAAAACTTAAATATAAAGTTTTTTATGGAGTACTACTAAAATATACCTTATTATTGAAATATATAATTATGAATATTAATGAAATATGCATATTAGCATCATTACACATCATGTTTTGATGTCATCTTAGGTTTATCTTTGTATTTGAATGTCATATAGGAAATAATAAAGTTAAAACTATGCATATTTGTTATTAAATACGTATAAATATATATAATATATACATAAAAATAATTTTTTTTGCATGGACACTTAGGTGATGCCCAGGCACATTACTTGGGTGCTTGGGCACCTTAAAAAGTATGGCAACCACCCCCCAACCCTTACTCCAATCAATCACACATTAAAAGATTATTGAAGAAGGGTGGCCTTCCTCACTTTTATTCCTCTGAAGAATCTGTTGTTGCACTTTAACCACCTCCTCCACCTTATAATGTAGGGAATAGTTAGACGAATCTCATGCCAATTCTTGTCTAGATTCTTGCCATTCTGCTATTGTCATTCTTCCCAAGGTAGAATTTTCTAATAAAAACACAACTATACTAGTTTCTTAGATAAGGGACACTAATTGACAAAGTCCCTTGGGAGATAGTAGCTACAAGTGATGAAGATGGCAAAAGTGGTTTGCTTGATGTATGCAAAACCAAGTTGGATGGAGTCATGATTCACACTGGACCACCTAGGTGCTATCCTTGCGTTGCTCAACTACAGACATCGCATGAGCATATACAAGATGGGTAGAGTTCACTCATGCAATGTGAAGCCCATATCATTGCATGTTATTCAGCACACTTACATTCCTGTTGTACATAGTACTGGTTCTCAACCACCAAAGAATAGAGTGTTTATATTTGACATCATGCAGATTAGCATCTATTATTATGCAAAACATCTCTGTGAACACAGCATTTTCACTTTCATGGCAAACTCATTGTACACATCCTAGAATGATTTGGATCAAGGTTTTTGAAACCAAATTAGAAGTTAAGACAAAAAGATCAATCATCAGTTTGAATTGGTTCAACCAATGATGGATTCCTTACAGTATCATCATTTAGTGAACCACTTAATAAACTGTCTCAAACATTCTTTAAAATTTCATAAATAGTTTGAATTTTTTGATAAATTTCAAAGATATATGTATGTTAGTATATTATAACAAGTAATGATTATTATAATTTCTTACAAGGAATCAAGTATGATAAATATTACTTTATTTTCTCGTAAATGATCATAAGGGATTTGGTTTCCAATTTAAGGTTTGTAGGTCTTTTACTTGTTATTTTTGGCGTGTATATCAAGAATTGAAGCATTGATCAAACCAAGTGGTTCAATCAACTTGTTTAACTGATTTAATCTACTTTAGCTCAGTCAGTTTGAAAACAGTGGTTCAGATATTCAAAGATTCAATGCAAGTTCAGAAATAAACATAATCAGTAAAGCTTCATGTGTTTGAAAACAAAGTATAGGATCACATAAGTTCTGCCAAGACCCTAGGGAACACTGATACATGACAACATAACCAACACCACCTATGTTTTTCACTGATTTATGCTTTGATTAGCCAGAAGTTGACCCTTTGCAACACAATCAGCAACAATCTTTCTTCCACCAAATTTTGTGCATAACTGTGCAACCAAATGAGTTTTTCCACGCTGGTAAATATATTTAAACAGATCTATCAATAATGTTTCATCAGGAGTCATCCATCCTTCCAACATCTCATTCAAAATCTCTACTGCTCCCTCAAGATCCTCATTTTTGTAAAATGTAGATATTAAAAGATTAAAGGCATCAATGTTTGGATGGCATCCGCATCTCTTCATGGCCCTAAAAATCTGCAATGCTCTCTCAGAATTTTGCCTCTTGCACTGTCCAATTAGGAGAGCAAAGAATGTAGAAGCATTGGGATCAAGGTTATGTTTATCAAGTTCTTTCACAAGGTATGCAGCTTTCTTCATTTTTCCCTCGTTGCAAAGACCAAGAATAAGTGCATTATATGTGACAATATCAGCCTTGATTTTATTTTTCAGCATCTCCTCGTGTAGCCTAAAACTCATCTCTGTATTGCACACCAGGCTGCAGCCATTTATCAAAGTATTATACGTAATTGTATTGGGATCAATCTTTGCAGCCCTCATCTCATTGAAAATCTTGTTTGCATCATGTATTTTACCTTCTTTACAGTATCCATGGATAAGTGTGTTGTACGTAACAACATTGGGTTGTAACCCCTTATTCCACATCACATTCTTGAACTTTAGGGCAAGCTCCATAAGCCCTTTTCTACAGTGACCTGCAATCAATGTGTTGAAAGTAGAAACCATGGGATTAATGCCCAATCTTTCCATCAGCTCAAACAATCTCAAAGCTCTGTCCAACATCCCAGAATTACATAGAGCAGACATAACCATATTCAGGGTATAAGCATTAGGTGATATCCGACAGTGGCCCATTTCTCTGTAGAAAGACAAAACAATATCTGTTCGATCAGAGGCAAGCAAAGAGCTCAGGTAGGCATTACAGGATTTGATGGTTGGGAAAAATCCATAGTCTCTCATGCGGAAGAAAGTTTCAGTGGCAGCTCTAAACTTTTTCATGTGAGCATAGGTTTTAAATAGGGAATCAAAAACTCGTGGTGAAGAATCGCACAGGTTGTATGAATATAAAAGTATATCAAAAAGGTCCGTGCTTGACTTTCTGGCTTTTGGAATGACATTTTCCTTTAGAAGGGTCTCTGCAGTTCTAAATCTCTTGGCTTTGGTGAGTATGTGGAGAATCATAGAGTATGTCTCCATGGTAATGGAGCAAGGATCATGGAGACCAACCCAATTAAAAAATTCCAGGGAAAGTACAGGATCTCTCTTGATTCTGAGCAAAACGTGCTTGGTTCTGAAGGGGTTCAGCCCAGAGGACATGATCTTAAGAAGAGACCACTCAGAATGGATTAAATGGCTGTGAGCAATAGTAACAAAGTCCTGATCTTGTCCTTTGAGTTCCAGGATGGAGCAGTGAGGTATAGGGAGAAACGTAGGATTTTTCTTTGTATGCTCCAAAAGGGTAGAGTACTGCCACCTAAGAGGATTCTTCTTCATATTCAGTTGTAAATCATAAGAACAAACAGCTTCTGTACGATGAAAATGGAAAGTTAATATCATTCAATATGAAGCACAAGAGACAACTAAGAAGATTTTGATGATACCATCTTCTTCCATCTATCATCTACTAACAAGAAGTGCATCATGTTGACCAAATCTCCAAGAAATTCATGAAGAAGAAGAGGATGAATAAAAAAAGAACTCAATCAAGAAGAAATTAAGTACAAACAATGGAACCTTCAAGAATGAATAAAACAACCTAGAAAAATAACATACACACGATACTACCAATTCATATCAACCCCCACAACTATTCTCTATTATCAACAACAAAATAACAAGCAGCAGCTCCCAACTAGACGAAAAGGTTCTATACAAATTTGCACAAAAATCCTCTCTAGTCTTGAGGCATGGCAGAACTTGTAAATCAAATTTTAGGAAAAAAGTTACTCCATTTCAAATCTACTGATAGAGAAATGAGATCAAGTGAAAAAAAATCATACAAGAAAACCTTGTCCTCTATTCAGTTTTTACTGACAATAGAAAAAGAAAAAAGACAGGTGCGTACACCCATCAATTACACCGTAATTGCCATCCCATGCCCCAGTTCATACCCTTCACCGTAACATGGCTAACCAATCCCTAAAAGGGATGTAGCAAATGAGACAGCACATCGCCAACTAACCAACACATGGGAAAACCAAAAAAAAAAAAGATTTCAGTGGAGAGCTACACTATGTTCTAGATGGAACAGTAGAAATCCAAAAATATAGCGAATGAGTATATTCTGTTCAAGCGTAGCTTCGTTATGCTAATTCTACATGTTAGTTGATGCTGCTTCAAACGAATATGTTTGTAATAAAAGTGATGTATCACGCATCAGATCTTGCTTAAAATTGTCGTTATCCACTAAATCAAGCTGATAAAACATTTTCTTATGCTTTCATAATACCTATTTTACATGAAATATTTAAACATTACAAAAACCACACTGAAGAAAAAGAATAAATGCTAATGCTAACAAACAAATAGGGGAAAAAAAGCACCAATAATAAGAACAAAAACTCAGCGACAAGGAATGAACTACATTCACGCTTGACAATTAGCTGTTGAGGAGCGAGGTTGCATACCCGCGAGTCGCGGATCTACTTTGATACGCCTCCCAACTCCGCCCAATGAATTTCGACAGAGCTGCAGCGAAGCGCCCGACAGACTTTGTGTCGCCTGTTGAGTTCGTCGGGTGAGCAGGGCAGCGGAGAGAAGACCTGAACGCGCACGGGGTACCTGCGGCAGATCTAATTCTCTTGGTTGGTGGACGCAGGGGAGGTCGAGGACGAGGTCGAGAGTAGAGCTTTTCGTTTGTAGGGCGTGTTTATGATAATAACGTATTATAGTTGTTACTAATTAATTAATTTAATTAGTTAATGATAATATAATTAATTATATTAATTAAATATCTTATACGTCATGATATCATTAAACATTTATATGTTATTAATATAACTTTACATTTAATAACGACGCCTAAATATTCACTTGAGGAATAAATGGAAATAAAATTCTCAAAAATTTAAATTTGTACTTTTATCTTATAATATAAAATTATAATTTTTATTAAAATTATAATTCCATATGTAAAAATACCTTAGTATTTAGGATTGGACCAAATTTAAATTCGTTTTCATCTAATTCCAAATGTACAAACATTACCTTAATGTAAATTTAAAAGAAAGTAAGTCATATGATTTTAAGAGAATTCAAAAGAATCAGAAAATCCCTACGACATATTTTTATTGATACACTTTTTCTGTTAGATGTATTATTGTGTTTGTTTGGTATATTAAATTTAATTTTAATATATTATTTATATAAGTTATAAAAAATAAAAATGTAATCAATTGGACAATTAGCAAAAATAAAAATAAATTATAATTTATATTTTCGATAAATAAGAATAAATTGTATGTTTCCAAGCTGAGTAAGCTCATACTCTATTTAGAAGTTGAAAGAGAATTTTAAGAAGAGAAGGTAACAAGGAAAACAAACGGCTATTTAAACAAATATATTACACTTGTACAAATATAGATACGTAAGGAATTAAGGTCAGCTCATGTTTCTTAAGTCTTAGACATTAAGATGACAAGGGTTGGGTTTTGTGAAGATATATAACCATAAGATGACATGTAAGCAATTTTTTTGAAAATTAAATTTTCAATTAACCGTCTTCTCAAAGTCAGACTTGACCAACAAAACCCTTTTAGAATACCTACTACAAGCCTTCTGTTTGAGAAGGGTGGATCACAGAAGAGAGTTCCTTGATCAACTAAGAAACATATTTTTTAATACTAACGTCTGTACTTAAATTTGAACTCACAGTTTTAATGAATTAGAAGACCAACCCTTGAGAAATTCTTGAGACCAAACTTGGTACAATTGTTAATCTTTCATTCATTGAGAAAAGCACATTAGAGATCATCTAGAAACCATATAGAGTCGGACATATACCACCAAAAGCACATTGGGGCACAACCGCCAGGTCGGTTTTCTGTGAACTTGAACTACCACCTAATCCATTTTCCACATAACAAAAATTCATTGTCCGAATCAAAAAAACAAAAAGTATCAATACCCAAGGGAAAAAAGATTCTAAAACAACCTTTCTGGAATGAGTAGACGAGGGGAAAAATTTGTGTACAACATCCAGCATCTTTACCCACATCATGTACAATAATAATCGATGAGGTCAAACAGCAGTACGAAGCTCTGTTCTATCCGCTAGTTCATGAAAGAAACTACGACTCGGCCATGATAGCATTGAGTCTAGATGCTAACTTAGCAGATTTGAAGTCTTCTCTAAGCTGTATAAACCTGCACAGAGTAAGTCCTAAATGAATCAGTAACTCAATCTTCATTCCCATCATATAATAAAAATTTGACTTCCAACGTAAAATTCAAGTAATCACAATTAAAGAACATCACGATCCTCCATCTAAGTTTTTTTCTGGTGAGTACCTTAGAGCATCTTTCCTGATGCTGGGGGTTCCCTCGAATAGTGAAGCCAGACTTTCAGGAGCAACAATGAACACATTCGCCATGCTGATCAATTGAAGTTCAGTTGTCAGTTCTGGCTGTAATATGCGCACTTAACATTTTGATCATGCAAGTTGCGTTCATATATCACTTACATGCCCAGCAATTCAAACTTTTCATCAACAGATGGTGCATTGAAGCTGCGAACATACTCCCCATATTCGGTTATGTCACGCTTTAACCGTAGACCACCACTGACAGATCATTCATACTTTAAATTAGACAAAAGAATAAATAATACTTTACTAATCATCAAAATAGCAAATGGTGCTGAGAAATTATATTATGTTGTTACTGGAAGGGCCCTTTTTCTGTAAAGACGATTTGATTCAAGGTACCTGGGGCTAAACGTGAATTTTTGCCAGTGAATAAGTAGACCTTTGTGCAATCGATTACCCTGCACGAATGCAAAATAGCATACAATTATTCAGGAAAAGGAAAACCAAAGAAAGATATAACAGAAAGGTTTTTAAAAGAAGAGCGTTCATATGAGGAAAAGGTCAGTGACCCCTTGATGTATCTCCTCCCATGCAGAGAAATAGTTTTCTCAATGTTCATGGTAGGAAGATAACACGAAAGGAAGATCACATAGTCGTAACAAAGAAATAAATGTCATGTGACTCATGTCCAGAATTCGACCTTCCAAATATCATCATCAACATGATCCCATATGACAAACAAATCATGGTAAGTTTCCATATTTCCATTCCAGGTATGGAGAGGCTGAAAATTTTGATAGATGCTAATTAACAAGTGAAATATATTTATAGAATTAGAAGTGAACTTACAAGTTCTGTCAGGAATGATTGCTTGTTAAGGCCTTCAAGAGCAGTGAAGACAACCTCAAGTACACGAGAGAGGTAAGCTACAACCCTAATGAATCAGTTGACAATGCAATTCAGAACCCTTTCCTTTCGTCAATAGAAAATTTACTTCTTTTATTAACTACCGGAAAGATGATAGATAAAATCACCTTATGCAGGCATTTGTTGGGCGATGATCAGGAGCAATCCCATCATCAAAAGACCGATAGTCAGTAGTCTTCTGCTCTAAGGAAAGCAAACGCTCCACCTATCATGAAGGCAAAGAAAAAAATGCCTGAGTCCACAAATAATTTTACAAAATGTTTCTTCAAATGATGGAAACTTTGCCTATGGAGGTTAACTCCTACACGTCGATCTAGCTTAAGCTAGAATAAAAACGAGAATTAGCATTACGTAGACAGCTGGCTATAAAAACTTATCAAATCTTCATGAATATGAATCTTAAAAGTAATTCATTAGGGGTGTAACCCTCTTAGCGACGCATTATGCCAAACCTCAAATGCAATGAAAAAAATAAGAGGTAAACATTGCACACTTTAAGTGTAACATTCCTAAGCTAAGAGATCTACGTCAGTGACCGAATGAAAAGAAAATAAGCAAAGGTTCTTATACCTTAATGGACAAGTGTGAATAGAAGTAAGTCCAAAATACTAAAAGAAAGCCAACAATATAAAATATTGGAATATTAACTAGTAAGAGTATGAAATCAGTAGATATAATGATAAGATAGAATATTAATATATTATATCTGCAAGAAATTAAATGGGTGGGAGAAAAATCTGCGTTAATTGAGGATAGTACTCTCAAATTGTAGCATATAGGAAAAGATAACCGTAACAATGGAGTTGAAATAATAACTGATAAAAGTTTAAAAAATGAAGTTATTGAGGTAATAAGGATAAATGATAGAATTATAATAAATAAGCTTGTGAAAGAAAATAACACGATTAATATAATTAGTGCATATGCTTTACAAGTAGGTTTAACAGAAGCTATTAAATAGAAAATTTCAAAATATTTGAATAACTCAATTCATGGTTTAAATACTAGTGAAAAGTTCTTTTTATTAAAGGAGATCTAAATGGTTATATAAGAAAACAAAATCAAGGATATGAAAGAAATCATGGGGGATATGGTTTTGGAAATAGTAATGAAGGTATACAATTGGATGACCATGAGAGTCATAAAAGTTAGACATTTAAATACTTAGCATATATAATAAATAGCAATGAAGAAATTATAAAGGATGTTATTCATAAGATTAAAATAAGATGGTTGAAGTAAAGAAATGCTTAGTGTTATGTGATAGGAAGATACCCTTAAAATTAAAAGAAAAATTCTACAAAATTGTTATTTGCCTAGTTATACTTTGTAGTTTAGAATGTTAAACTATAAAGTATGAACATCTATGAAAAGTTGGTACTACAAAAATAGGAATACCTAGATAAATGAGTAGTAATATTATAAAGGATAAGTTAAAAAATTATTTTATAAAGAATAGAATAAAAGTTGTACTTATCAAATATAAGAGAAAATCAACTTAGCTTATTTAGCCATATCTTTAGAAAGTCAAAGGATGCATTAGTTTAAGTGGTTTGGTCATATATTTAGAAAGTCAAAGAATGCATGTTAGAAGAAAAAAATTAATTAGTGTGAAAGAAATTAAAAGAGGTAAAGAATAAAAATTTATGTTATTTAACTGAAAATTAAACCATTGATAGAAATATATGAAATAAAAGGATTCATGTAATCAACTTCACATAGTGGGATTATGACATGAATTATTATTGTTATTTGTCCATCAAATGATGTGGCATGAGTAAAATATAATTGTGTAGTCATCCTTCTTACCAAAAAATGTATACACATGCATATAAATGATTACACAAGATAATCCTAGAAAATCAGGAACTACACTTCTAAAGTTACAAACTTCTGCCTTAATGTCTAATGCAAGAAAGTCATTGAAATAACAAATAAAATATTTGACAAGGTAACAACGAAAAAATTCTGTAACTAATGTTGTAAATAATGAAAAACATTATATAGACTCAAAATTAATTTTTTTTCTAAAAAGGGATAAATTAAGAAATAAATATATATAAATATACTTGCAATTATATAATCATCACTTTTATCATATTTATCAAATACAACAAATTTAATTCAATTACATAAATATAATTAAAAACATGTTTTGAATATGTGCATTTATGAGTTAAGAACAAATCCTTGTACATTGCTATATAAAAGAAAAATTAAAGATTTAATTTTTAAACAACAATAAAATCATGTCAATGACAATAACTCAAGAAGTAAAATCCAAAAATTAAAAACAGCTATTTAAGTAGACAAAAATGAGAAAAATACCATTTTTTGTTGAAAAGAAAAAAAGAAGGCCATTGGCCTTCTTGCTCAAATCATTAGTTCCCAATTTTCCCTTATGAAAACTAAACAGTTTGAGCTAAAAAAAATTAGCTGCCTAACTGTGTTTGAATGCCCACTTTTTATAACAAAGAAATTTAGCTGCGTTTGAATGTCTGCTTTTTATAACAGTGCCTATAACCCAATGATTCTGTAGGCAACACTCAAACCAACTCAAATTTTTACTACTCTAAAAAGTAGAGGAACACAAAGAGCAATATCATTTCCATTTTATATTGGTGGCTAAAATTTTGTTTCTTGTCTGCCTTTTCCTTCCATTTCCGCATACCTTTGTCTGATTTGAAAATAAATATATTTTTAATCAAAGAAATTTATTATAATACTATAAATGACAAAACTGAGACTTGTACATGCACAAAATAACAAGCGTGTATTATATTTATTGTAATCTACCTTTCACTGTCGTCATTTCTTAGGCTCTACGTACATTCTAGTTATATGGTAAGGTCCACAATATATTCAAATTTAATATTGCATGGTATATGCAAGCTTACTAAACAATATCTTCGAAGTACCTCAGCCATCACAGTGTCAATGCATTGTAAAAGGCCCTTGTATGCAGCACTCTCTACACTGGAAACAGATGTGCCCATTTCTTCACAGCAAGAGGCATGTGCACCATCAACAGGCAACAGAAGCCGAGAGATAGTATTTGAGAAATACTAAAGAAAAATAACCATATGTATGTTAAATGTAGTCAATTTTATTACAAACTAGCAGATGACATTATAATTACTAAAATTGTCAGAGAAAATTAACCTGTTGAAGTATTGCCACACTGCTAGCACAACGTTGAACAGCAACCACGAACAATCTAAAACTATTCTCACCAGCAGCGGCAGCAGCCTCTGCCTGAATATCATAAAAATCAAACATGCATCAATTATTGAGAATAACATTATTTTACTTTTATCCACAATCAATGGAGACAAATGATTAAAAAATATAAATAGCTAAGCATCATACAGCAGATGCGGCAGCTGCAGCTACCCTTTTACTGACACTTGCACCAATAATAAACTTTTCTCTCAAAGTTGCAGCCTCATTTAGACCTTCTCTGACTCTTTCAAGACCATCTGTTAAATATTGGCTTGTCTGTGACTCGTAAAGGCAAAAATCATTAGAAGGCCAAGAATTACAGATTGCTCTAATCTAAAGAAACAATAAAATGAAATATCCAGATAAGAGCTTACTTGATCAAGCAAGCATGTGAATACTGCTTTAACATTGGCCGCTAGAGTAGCAGGCTGTCCAATAAAAAAAGAATCAATTTTCAGGAAAATATAATAACGGGAAAATGCATGATATTTTGAGCACAAAAATGCATGATTGTCCCATTAGTAAATCAAAACCAGATTTATGAGAACATTACGATGGTAAATTGAGACATTCAAGCAAGAGTTTCAACTTGGAGATAATTATGTGAAACATTTGAAAATATAACAATCCCATACTTATTATGATTAAACATCATCCAAAAAGAAATCAGCTTGAAATTGATAAAAATATAATAGCTTCAGCTATCAACTGTCAAATTAACCTGAGAAAGAATGAAATATTGAGAGAATTATTAATAGGCAATTTGCTTGCATGAATTACTCTCCATCACCGAAGTTAAGCCATATTTATACATTTGGCTTTTAGCCATATACGATATCTGATATAACTATCAAAATATGCCAACACCTGCAAAATGCAGAAACTATGAAGGCATCGATAATTTCTAAATAATAAATTTTCAAACTTGAGTTGAAAAAATCATTTATCACATTCACTCAATCGGTCAATCATTTGTGGAAAATTGAATCTAAAGTCTTTTCATGACACAATACATTCCAAGGAGGGTTGTCTTTTTTTCCTTTAGTCAGTGGGGATGTTATAGAAGGGTGCCTATGAGTTTTCAAAGGTCTTGATTGCTTACAAGTGCGTCTCTATTTTGATCCATAAGTTGACATTATGAATATCAAATAATTTGTTCAAAATACACGTACAAAATATAACTACTATGAAAAATTCTGTAATGGTCAAGGCAACAACTTAACATGAGTAAGCATTAAAAATAAAATGAAAGCATCATGCCATCATAGACCTAGTGTTAAATCATTATTGATGAGCAGTAAAAATGTGGAACTGCTAGTGGACCTCATAAAATGCTTAATCGCTTACGATGGATAATAGACCTATTTGATCTCTCACCTGTGAAGAAAGTAGAGTGCATCTGGATATTGCCTCCTCGTTCCAGCGGACAAACTCTGTGACAACAGTAACAGATATCTGCTGCTGAGAGGGTGGACCTGAAGCTGTTTTTGAGCGTGATAGTGTGCCAGATGAATCGACTTGTTGCAGAGATTCAGCATGTAGCTCTTCCATCTACATAAGTTATACAACAACATGACAAAATTAGAAAAGAATTTGCTTACAATGCAACAAGAAACATGATTTGGAAACAAATAAAATTATGACTAAATAAATAAAGAAAACCTTCGCCTGATAGAGCTGCCTCAATGAGGCTTGTTCATGTTCAGGGTATTCATCTTTATGAACAAGAAACAATGATTCCGTAAGCCCTGAATAAAATAGAAGAACACTCAAGTTTAGATGAACAACCAGGTGACTAAGAAGCCAAACTAATTGAATAGAAACATTAAAAGAGAATTATGAAATCAATATAAAAGGGCAAACACAGTACTCAAGGTTCCTACTAATGTGAGGTAAGCAATGATTGAAATCCGTCTACATGGCTACCCAAAAGCCCTTCTTGTCATCTGTTGTCTTGCCCAAAAGAATCTTAAGGTCACTTACAGCAGTTCTAAAAAAATTGTATTCTTCCATTATGTCCTTGATTCATATCCCTAAAGATTTTCATAAAACACTTTGATCCATAAACTAATGAAACAAATGATAATTCTAGGTGTATTTAGTGTTGAAAGAAACACATCATAAGCAGTATATCTACATAAATATAAACAAAAAGAAATTTAAAAAAAAGTAGCAAAGGAAACGATTGTGCATTTAAGAGAGGAGATTCACTATTTGGGAGCATGCTTAACAGTGTTGAAAGAGACAAGATGCCTAGAAAATGTTTAAAGCACAAAATGTCTCACCATTTTAATATTTAATATGATGTGCTTGTTAAAAATGATAAAAAAGAGGACTAGATTTTAATAAACGAGACAAACAAAAAAAAATTGAACAAAGAGCTTCCAAATTTGAGAGAAGTAAACCATTTAAGCATAAGCAGAAATCTACAAAAAGAAAATATCAGCTGGAAACCATTCATAAATGGAAGATGAAATTCCATGCAGACTGATTACCTTCAATATCCAAATCTCCACATCCTAAAGTTCGCATTTCTTTTGAAAGCTCTTGTGTTTTCTCATAAGCCACGGCCAAAACTCTAAGGTACTGCAACCTCAACATAAACAAAAAAGCTTGACATGGCTACAATATTTACAACAAAAGTATAAAATGTTTGAATACGTTATACTCACTAGCAACGATCCTCCTTCCTCAAGAGGTGGTAAGTTCACAAGTGATGGCTTCACTAATAGCCTGTCCAAGAGGGCTGTTACTCTTTGCTCCAAGACACGCTGAACAAAATATTTGAAATGGTTATTCATGCATTACAGCAGCACTTAGACAACTTTATCTTGTCTTGAATACCTGAACAAGAATTGCCATGACCTCATTAGGAGATGGGAATACAGCTGTTATGGTAGCAGACTCTTTCCTTACAGTCTCTGCAAAAATAATAATAATAATAAAGAAAATATAAATATTCAAAAATCAATAAATAGGTACAAAAAAGAGACAAAAAATTTTGCACCTGTAATTTCTTTGTACAATGTAGAAAGTCCCTGTGCAATATTACCGGATCCAGCTTGCAGGCCCTGATCACCAAGAACTAACTTGGTATCTGAATTCATTACTTCCACATCAATGAACATTGGCCGAGTAGCAACATAGTGTTGCATGGCACTAGTGCCCCTATTAAACTGCATCAAAGAGATCAACAAGGATTACTTCCAGCATTGACAAATAATAAGTACATTTCCTACTTGGATGGAACATATATATTTCTCTTATAACATTACAATTATTTTACATATCAAATTTGAAATCTATTTCACTATCTTTTACTCTATTAGTAATGTTCATTGTGATTCTCACGCATCAATAAACAACCCTGCTCTTTTTCCCTTTGAATGTTCCAAGCATAAGCATATATGGCAGACATCCAAAAGATTTCCCTTGACAAAATGAAACTAGATTCATTATTTAGGTTCTTTACATGCAACTTTGCCTATTTTCCTTTCTAAAACTTCAATATAACCATAGCAATAAATTTTCTAACAAAGGTTTTTTTGTTATGAAGACATTTTCCTTATGGAGAAACAAATTTCGAAAATGGTATCCTGAAATTTTCTTTTTTTGAAGAGGAAAAGGTACATTCTAATTAATTAATATCAATCAACAGAGAAGGGAATGATTGATTGAAAAGATCAAGGAAAAGCCCAAACACACCAGAATAAGTAATGGTATACTGAAATTCTTCTAATCATAATTTTTCCAAGAGTCCTCCTGATTTGACAAATTCATGACTTCCCAAGATGGCAGGTCCTCTGGATTACTTACAATTTTATTCATGACATCTGCCCTACTTATACTTTTATTCAATTTATACTTACCTGTGACAAAATTTTTGCACATTCTGCCATTGCTGACAATTCTCGCCTTTGTGAAGCAACATCAAAACGTGATAACAATCTGTTCTCCAACTCTGAGATTCAAAAAATATAAAGAATGTCTCAATTGCCTTCTTCCATGAGTACAAGAAAAGTAGGCATTGACCCTTTGCAGCACTAACCATTACAATAGTCCTGAAGATTCGCTACTGCAACCTCCAATCCCCTGCTAGCATTTGCAGTCCCTGAATTTACACTCATGCCATGCCTTCCAATATCTTCCTCAGCAAATGATCCTAGAGTAAAGATGTGAAAAATGATAAGTAATAAACTTAATGTTTCTAATGATGGACAAAGAACATTAACCACATCAAGAAATTTAGATAGGAATTGGCACAATATAACCCATTGCCCAATATCCAAATTAGTCCATGTATATCAGTGTAAACATAAACACAACTGCATCGGTAAAAGGGCTGTTGCTCCACAATAGAAACATATAAAAAACTGTAACAGAAAAGGGCTAGCTTACGCAATTTCTGAGCAACGGATGCTGCCTCAGCAACACGACTATCATCTGAAAATAGAGGTGAAAGCTCCATCAGATCACCAGGACTGCTATTGAACTCCATCAAGTACTGCAGAAATAAAAAAGGTTACTTGAAATCATTCAGTAAGCAGAGAATCATTTTAGTATATTTACCTTAATAAGGTCAATTGTTTGACTAGCAGTTTCTCTCTGGGAATCTGCACTCTGACAATAAACAATCAAATTTTATTATGCTCAACATTCCTAAACAAACAGCATGCATAAGAGAATTGTATCACAACAAGCATGGCACACAGACCCATGAGAAGCTGATTATTCGTTATCAAACACACTTTACCTGCAAATGATCACCAATCTTTGCAGCAGTCTGCCCCACACTTGAAATACGTGAATCTAACCGAGCAAAGCTCTGAAAGAGTCCATCGACACCTTTTTCCAGCTGGAAAAAAAGCATCACATGAAAACTTTTAGCCACTTTCTAAAGTAAAAAAAAGCACTCACTTCAGATACAAGGATATATTCCTGCCAAAATAATAATTAGCATTACATACCACAATAACAAACACAATTGCATCTATTACTGCAAATCTCATCTATTTTTCTATTTTCTACTTTCTCGTTCACCCAGAATGAGTATTAAGCTTTTATTTTTAAATACATTAAATCATCCATATGGATTAAACTCACATATTTCAAATCCCACATCATTGAGAGTATTGATCAATATTTATACCATAAGATTTGTTCTACTATTTAACAATCCTTTTGACAAGTCAAAGAGGATAAAGTAATTCTTAATTTGGAGGATATGGCACATTAACATCACCATAGTTGCATATGGAAGAAATCAAACCATTTGAAAACAAAGTACTTCCACATGGCTGGTCCACCAGATCTGCTACTAGGCACCAAACTGTTGATTCTACTGCTTTCTTCATGGTTCTAGATCAAAATCAAAATCAGGTAGGTCCTAATTAAATTCAAGCTACGGCTACTCTTGCTAGTTTTGAAGGATTGTGGCTCCACTTCATAAAAACTTCAAAGTGTCAAGGAAAAGGTCGATAATATGAAATCCATGCATATAAAAGAAAATTGACTGGTAAAGATGCCCTTAAGCTATGTAAGGTCAATTTCATCTCATTTCTTAGTGTCAATTTCTAGGACCCTATGGTAAATGGGTGGTCCTAAAATTTGAACCTGTAGTCTCTAGGTCAAAATGAAGCAACCATATGATTGTGTAAAGGCCCTCCCTTTGAATTTCTATAAGGTATCTCATGCAATTCTAATTTAAAACTAATTCCTATTACAAGACCAAGGAATGTATGAGAGGAGAATTAATTAGTACAAAAAAATTAAAAGTAGAGGTAAGCCTCAAACTACTTGGTTAAAAATAATAAGAAAAAATTTAAATGTATATAATTTAACTAAATATTTGACAATATATACAAATACTTGGAAGAAAAATATTCATGTGACCAGCCCTACATAGTGAGATTATAGCATAGAATTTTTTTTATAAAATTGAGAACATAACTTTGGAGAGTTGGTTTTGTTGTCTTCTTTAGGTGAAGCTGTTTTTAGCTTAGCAAATATTGAAGATCTTCTTTACTATTTTTAACTCATTGACGTTCCTTGACTATCAAATGAAATTTTTATAACTGTTCTCTCTTTGAAAGAAGGGGCCCTTCCATGCATGTGTGTATCCCTTCTTACTGTTATCAACATCAAAAATCAGTCACTTATTTGCAATATATTGTTAACAACAAATTCTTACAACAGTTTATTCTCAATACAAAAAGCAAGGGAATTGTTGAAGTTTTGAATGATATGTTGGCAATAAAATACATTCAACAATAAGAATAATGGTGGTGGATATCTGTTTTTACATAACCTTGAGAACATAAATTTGGAGAGATTAGTTTTGTCTTTTTCAGGTGAAGCTGAGTTAGCTTACCAAATATTGCAGATTTTCTTTATATTTTTAACGCACTAATTTTCTTTTCTTGTCTTTCTGATAAATAGTTGATATCATCAAATGATGTAATGTTTCTATATCCTCTGGTTTATCCATTTCAACTTGAATGTTAAGTCATATGTCGATTCCCAGCTCTGAATCTCTACACCTCCTAGTAGGACAAGAGGAAGAACATGGACATCACAAACCCCATCCCATACAATCAAGGAAAAAGCAACCTCACACACCCCCCCCCCCTCCCCCCCCCAACTCAAAAGCTCTCTCCTGGCAAATGTCAGACTTCAGGCAGCAGATCAAGGATGACCAGAAAATGTAATACTCTATCCAGAACAAGGGTCTCACTGGTTATACATATATGCTTGTTGGAGTTTTTTTTGAGTACTACTTAGTGAGGACTTATCTATATATTGAAGGACATGAACACTTAAAATTATCTTCATTCTGCGACTTGCTCATATTTCCATTTGATGGAAAATGATTTGCTACTACTTATGGTTTTGTGGTTAGCTCATTGAGCAAAGCACGTGTAGTTTGTGTTTTCTGTGTGCGAGTTTGTTTGTCAGCATCTTAATTGATCCTATCTCCTCAATGCATTCTCTCTTACTATCATCTCTATTTATAATTATTCGAAGATCCAAAATGGCAACATGTAGGTTAACGAGACGTCTCATTTTTCATTATGAATGTACTAACCTCAGCAAGTGTCTTGCGATGCTTGGAGTCCTGAACAGAAACGTCCTTCTCGAGATTGTGAAGCCTCCCGTCAATCTAAAATGTAATAGAAGAGAGGAAAAAGGAAACGTATTAAAGGAAAAGAAAAGGGATGACATCTGTGCTTAATGAAACACAAACAAAAGATGTAGAGCAACCTGGTGTCTGAGATCAACAAGCTCCTTGCAGGAATCCTTGAACAAGGAAAGGAGCGCATCCACCTCTGGGAACAGAGGAATAGAGGATCCCTGCACCATCTTCCCTGTATCAGAAGGAGCCCGGACGTGCCCATTCGGCAAACAATCTTGGCCACCACCATCCGCCGAATCTACATTCTCCTCTTGGAAAGATGGAAGAAGCTCGTTCACCAAATCTCCAAAAAGCTTATCAAACGAAAAGTTTCCCTGTAAAAAACTAAATTAAATTAAATTACCTCACTAAGTATCCAACCCGAAGCCACAATCCCAACCAAACCATCCATTGGGCGTACCTTGAAATCGTCAAGGTCGAGAATTAAAGGAAGAGAAGTCCCTCTGGAAGCCTTACGATAGGCCATGACCAGCTGCAACAACACTACCTATACTCGACTCCCTATCATCTGCAATCCAACAAAGAAAACAAGAAAATCATTAGAACCGATCAATCATCCAAGTCAAGAAAATTCTCGTTTTCATCCCAAATCAGACCGATTCCTGCAGACAACACGCAGACAGATCCCCATCAACTAGGGCTCGGAATCCACAGAAAAGCACCACTGTTACAAAGACAAGGAAGTGGAACCACGAGATCTCGAAGTCCGTAGAATGATCTAAAATTTACGGATGGACCAACGACGCGAAGCATCAGGAGCTTGGAATTCTTACCCAGATCCTTCAAGTCCTTCCCTCCCTCGAAGAGGCGTGAAAATCGAGTTCCGGACTTCCCCTTGCAACCGTGGCAAGTGTCGACGTCGATCCAGAAGCGAGACGGCCTGTTAATCAAGTCGATTGGACGGGCTGTTTCGAAACAATTCTCCTATGGTCGTGATTCGCCGATGACAAGCTGTGCCACTTCTATGGTCGGAATAGTTTTGGTTTTTTATGTTGACGGAGGCGTTGGTTCAACCGAAAGGTTTACGAAGCAGGTCATCATAGTAGGTAGATAATTATCCAATGGTAGCGAGCAAATGGAACGTATCTACGGAACATAAAGAATTAATGCAGCGCCGATTGGATTTTGATTTTGAAAACATTTCCGGTTACTGCAACAGCACTATCTCTTATTTTGGCGGTCTGTGGACTAACTCCAACAACAACTTTTACCATAGTTTAGGTCCTCTTGTTCGATTAACTCCAAGAATGTCTTGATTAAAAATAATGTTTCTCGAGAGCCGAAGAGTTAGATCAATTAGCGATTATTTACAGAAGCTCTCTGTTCGAAATACATGTGGAAGTCAAAGATGAAGACGAAACTACTAATTAACAAACACAGACGGTGTTTGATCTCTCCTGCTGTTACACAAGCAAAAGTAAGCCAGATATTTTTGACACCTTGTTGCACACCGAATAGAAAATGTTGCAACAGTCGATGTCGGTTGCATGGTGCTGTGGCATCTTCAAGGGTAAAATAACTTTTAATGAACTCAGAACTTTGTCAATCATCGTTCAAATATGGCAGACCCAACTTCGTAGGTTCATGGCAAATTTAAATTTGTGCCGAGTCTTTCACGTAACATGTTATCGTTCCAGAAAGAACATGGGCGTTAAATAGGTGCATTCATTTTGCACAACTTTATTTCGGCCACATGTTAGTTCTTTTTACTGATTCATGTCGTTGATCGGAATGTGAAATCATAATTCAAAAAGAAGCACCAAAAAAGCGCAGACCAATATACAGATTAAATTCAAGGAATGGGACTTACGGGCTCGTTGGTAAACAAAATAGAGGCAAAATTACTGCAATATACGGCCTTCATGTTATGTTCAAGCAGAATAACTGATGAACAAAAATAGAGCCTCTTAACAACCACCAGCTGAAAACATATACATCCACTCAAGCAGATGCAGGTGGGAGGCGCATGTAAACGCAATAGACACTAAAATATTAAATATTGATAATACTATTATACAACTAAAATACATGCTCTATTCCCAAAGAACACCTAAGAGAGCAGCAAATACGTTGTTTCTGTATCTGGCTAAAAAAATGTAGCCCGTGATCTGAACCCGTGAAGCACTGAATCATTGATTGCTTTCTTTGCTTATTTCTGCCTGATAGGGCTTGAATACTCATCCCCATCCTCTGAAGATGTTACCGTGGATGATTCATTTGATGTTACCCGGAAACTTTTTGAATCAAGCTCAGGGTTCCGACGAGCTGCAGAAGGTGCAGGTCGTTGACCCTCATCTGCTAATCTTTTGATTATGTTCATTACCGTTGGAAGAAACATTGTCGACAAGTTGATAAGCCCAGGAAGCTGCATCAATGTAGTTTATATACCAAAGTAATCAGGAAAATGAATACTACTTCTTAAGAGAGATTAAGAGAAGTTATTGAATGAATTGACGTTACTCACAAATCCATTCTGAAATGCTGCCGCTATATCCAGCTGGACCCAAAGTGCCTTGGCAAGTAGAAAGACAATGAATATGACGCCAAGATAAAATGGATTCCTGACAGTTTTAAGTTGATGAGAAGGTGGAGAGAAATATGTAAATTTTGCAAGCCATCAATCTGTACATGTTATATACTACCTTAACAGAGTCATGAACTCATTAAACCCTAAGATTAGAATAGCAGCAACTGCCCAAGGTGGAGGAAGCCAATTGTTGTTACGCTTGTTAGCCTCCTGCAGTGAGGTCACTCATGGTGAGAACTTCAGGACCCAAAAAACACCACTATCATCTGAAAACTGTGACGTGTTTTCCAGTATTAATTCAGCACTACCAACAAAGCTTCTCTCAACTCTTTGGAATATTTAATCTAAAATGAGTCATCTATAACTTGAGGCATGAGAAGTAAAACCATACTTTTAACCTTTTTGGTTGATAAGAATTCCCATGTACCACTACTTCCCAATCACAAAGTCCCACTTACCCTGTTTCCAAAGCTCCAAGTGGCAGCCAAGGTGCATTCGTTTCCTAGGATCTACAAGGCGTAAAGTTTGAAGATAGATTTATTACCTGAGCAGCAATAGCCTGAGTGACATTATATTCTGTCTCAGCATTAAATTGCCTCCAAGCAGATTTGCACTGGACAGGCGTCAACAAAGTCTTAGAGGAGGGAACCTGACAGCAAGGAAAAGAATCCACCAATTGTTACCTTACAGCTTTCAAACAATACTAGAAAATTCCTAGTTGGGTGTCAACCTATGAAGCACATTTTTTGGATTATATAAAACCATACGCCAAGTTACCACCAAAGAAAAGAATCATGTGAAAAATACCTGTTCCCAAGAACTAGAAGCCAGTGGATCTAATGATGCAATACCCCTGTTATTAGTACTGCTTTTACCAGATTCAGTAAGAGCAAGTGCTAGTGTATTCTGAATGTTGTCGGCATCATCATCCAAACGGACAGCAGCCATTACTGAAAGCAACTTCAGGGACTGCAACGACAAATTCAGGGAAAAGAGCGAGGTTGCAATGATGTTTTTATTATCCAGACAAACTTTAAAAGAAATGTTTGTTAACAAAGAATTTCAAAAGTAAAATATCATACAGATATAGAATAATCGTAAATGTCAACTTAAACCACATTTAACTTACAGCCGAACGAGCATTTTTTGTGATGGCTCTAATGTCTTCTTTTCCCGTCCACATTCTCGGCATGGAGTCAGAATCACGACTAAACAAAGTTGAGAACCTGCAAATTAGTGATTAAGTAAACCATCATTGCAATATATTGAATACATGAATGGCTTCTGGTCATATCATAGTGCATTGACATTGACAGAAGTTTGGGCAACAGCAATAACAATAACAATATAAGTCGTAATCCCATCAACATGAATCTTTTTCTTCAATGTATTTCTATTTTTAATCACATCTTTGATTAAATTACATAAATTTAAATCTATTAGAAATTATTCTTATATATGTATAAGCGTATAATCGAGTAATTGAATATGTAATTAAGGTGTATATATATTGTACAAATTTCATTCTCTTGAGTGAGTTTTGCATATTTGTCGTCCTCAACATAGTATCAAAGCTTGACCAACACTAAACCCTAGCTACTGCCACTTCTTCGTTATCGCTCACCCTCTTGTTCCCTCCTTGTTTGTGTGGATCGTATTTTCTTCCACATGCTTCTCAATTGCTAATTAGGGTCAGTGGATACCCTCTATAAAATCCACCTATCCTCTATTCTCATCATCTGGTGCCACTATCTTCATGGAGCCACCCAAAGAGAGTTGGACTACCAAACTCACTGCAAACAATGCCAAGTTAAATGTCACCAACTACTTGCTATAGGCAAGCACCTTCGAGACCTTCTTGGCAATGCACATGCAGGAACACCACATCCTTGAAAATCCTACTGACATTAAAGCTACAGATTATGTAGACTGGTATGTAGTTGACTACACAATCATCTTGTGGATTATTATTAATGATGTTGAAGAGAACATCGCACATAGTATCTCCTACATTCAACTACTCAAGTGCATATGGGATACATTGTGTGCAACTTATGGTAATGATTAGAACATTTTTTGCATTTATGAAGTTTATGAAGTCTTTACCCACCATCAAGACGAAAGATCCATCCATGAATATTATAGTAGTATGTGCACACTCCTTGTCAAGTTGGAGGTCTACCAAACCTTTGTTGCCGATGTACCCACTATGAAGAGTTATCAAAAGGAGATCTTCCTTGCTAGAATAAATCTTGAATTGGGGTGCAAATTCGAGGTTAGATTCTTAGTGCTAAATTTGTCTCTTCTTTGCAACCAGCCTTTGCTAGGGTTTTGCAAATCTCCATAGCTACTTCCACTACTTTCGTTGAGTCATCAGCATTTCTCTACACAACCAGTGGGCATAGGGGTCGTAATAATAGTTCCTAGTATGGTCACAAGACAAATAAGAGGACACAATCATCCTCTATGTGAGCATTGTGGTTGGAAGGACCATCCGTCCAACTGCTACTAGGATAAATTAAGCTACTTGCCCTCTACTCATTTTGTTTCTATAGATGGTGCTTCTAACTTCAAATAATGCAACCTCATAGAGATCAAGAATTATATCTCAAGTGTGTTATGATAAGTTCATTCTCCTTCATGCACAACAAATTTCCACTATTGTTGTTGCCCATGTTATCCTCGTAGATGTACAAGCCTTGCACACAATCTCTAATGATTTGTGGATTATAGATTTTGGTGCCTTCAATCATACGTTTGGCTCCCAAACCTTGTTTTCCTATCATACAAAACTAACATTTGTTCTATTACTCTTGCTGATGGATGGAGTTGCATAATTTCTAATAAAGGCGTGGTCAATATAAGCTCCAATCTTTCCCTTAACAAAGTCCTTTACATTTTTTATTTTCCTATTAATCTTTTATCCATAAGTATCATTACTAAACAACTCTTTTATTCTGTTACTTATTTCCCTTTACATTGCACCTTTTAAGACCTATAAATAGGAAAATGGATTAGTTTGGGCCATGAACGTGAATGGAGTGTTTGTGTTTGCTAAAGATGATATTCCTCAAAGGCTCACATCTGTGACAACTTCTAATGATTCATCCTTATTATAACATCATCAACTTGGGCATCCCTCTCTTCATAAACTTTAGAATGCTCTTCCTTGGATTCCTTTGTATCTTGTTAGTTGTAAGTCTTGTGTTTTAGATGAGCAATTTCATGCTACCATAAGAGTCGTGAATTGTCCATCAATAAAAGTCCTTTGGAGTTAGACTATTGTGAAATTATATTTTTACTGTTGACAATTATCATTATTATATTATTTCTATTAATGATCTTTTCAAAATATCTTTGATATATGCATTAAAAGATCTTCAACATCTCTTCAATGTCATTTGTACCTTTTTTAATGAAATTATAAATCAATTTGGTATTACTCCTAAAATTTTTTATACTAATAATACTTTTGAGTTTCTTCATCATGATGTTAAACATTTTTACAAAGAATGTGATATAGTTCATCAAATTACTTACTCTCATACTTCTCAAAAGAATGAAATTGTGGAATGTAAATATTCCATATTTTTTATGTTACTCGCATCCTTATGATTCAAATGTAAGTTCTAAAGTATTTATAATCTAATGTTATTCTTATTGTTTCCTATCTTATTAATCATATTATAAATCAATTTGGTATTACTCCTAAAATTTTTTATATTGATAATACTTTTGAGTTTCTTCATCATATGTTAAATATTTTTGTGAGGAACATGATATAATTCATCAAACCACTTATTCTCATACTTCTCAAAAGAATGAAATTGTGGAATGTAAATATTCTAGATTTTTGATGTTACTCACACCCTTATAATTGAAATGTAGGTTCCAAAGTATTTATAATCTAATGTTATTATTATTGTTTCCTATCTTATTAATCATATACCATCATCTCCTTTAAAGAGAGAAATTCCCTTTTGGAGATTGTGTCCTCAACAAGAAATGCTTTTTTTCCTCTTAAAATCTTCAACGTGGTATCCAATTAAAAACCTTACACTGGGTCTTAATAAGTTTGTTCCTCATTCTATTAAATATGTGTTTGATAGCTACTTGCATACACAAAAAAGGTACTATTGCTATCATCCTGCAACATATGGTTATTTCATCTTTGTAAATGTCATTTTTATGGAGGATACTCTCTACTTTGGTGGCTCTAATTTCACTACTCCTAGTGATTTGTTACTACAACCCCCCTTTATCAACCCTATCACATTACCAACTAGAAAAGATACCTCATCAACTATTGTCTTAAAATAGTCTTGACACCTACAAGATTATCAAAGACAATGGCACCACAATACACCTACCACTATGGCACCAACCTTCTTACTAGATGGAGATCTAGACCTTTCGCCTACCAAAAAGGTAAATGCACCACTACAATACATCCTATTTTCAACTTTGTTTCCTATGATTCACTCAATCTTACCTTTTGCAAATTTACCACCTCCTTATCATTAGAATCTATTTCACAAAATTATCAAAAGACACTCACCCTTCCACAATGGAAGACTACCATCAATAAGGAAATGTCAACTTTGAATACAAGGACACATGGCAATTGATTACTCATCCAGAAGGTGCTTCAGTAGTAGGCTATAGATGGGTTTTTACTATCACACGTAAAGTTGATGGGTCTATGGATGAATATAAAGTCTACCTTATTTTTCATGACTTTACTCAAATATATGGTATTGATTATACAAAAACATTCTCTCCAATTACCTATCTTAATTTCATCTATGTTATTTTATTTGTGACAGTAAACAATGGATGGGCTTTATTTTAATTGGGTGTTCGCAATGTCTTCTTATATGATGAACTTGATAAAAAAGTTTTCCTATAGCAACCTCTTATGCATGTTATTTAGAGAGAAAATATTGTCTACTTACTCTAGAAGGTGATTTATGTGCTTAAACAAAGCCCATAAGCTTGATTTGAGAAGTTTAGTTTTATCATAATCTTAAAGGGATTTAAAAGATGTGTTGTAAATTACTTCAGCAGGTTATATTATATTGACTACCTATGTACATAACATATTGTTAATAGGTGATGATATGGATGGAATTCTCAAGACGAAAGAATATTTAGCCCAACACTTCATTATTAATGATATGGGAAAATCACAGTATTTTTTAAGTATTAAATTTGATTACTTAGGTAATAGAGTAGCTCTCTTACAAAGGAAATATGTTCTTGATTTGTTAGAAGAAACTGATTTGTTAGGTTGCAAACCAAAACAAACTCTAATTAAGTGGAATCCCTTTTTCAGAACACTACTTCTAACCGAATATTAGTGTCTTCAAAGAACTACGTAACAAACTAAGAATGTTTGACTTGTTTTGGCTTGTATACTCTGCTTGAGGAGTATTAGAACTTATTCTTATATATGTATAGGGGTATAATCAAGTAGTCAAATATGTAATTAGAGTGTATATATATTGTACTATTTTCATTCTCTTGAACAAGTTTTGGGTATTCATTGTCCTCAACAAAATCTTTTATCACAATTCTTAATTAAGTAATTTTAGGACTTCTTCTGCTTCTTTTAGTTTCTTCTACACTAAGTAATTCTTCTCTCCTAATTGATACATTCTTTAATCTCCTAAAAATATAACTAAATTACCCAAGCCAATTTTCTCTTATCTTATCTTTAATTAATGTAACACCTACTCTATTTCCAATAAAATCTATTTTTAGCTTATCCCTTAATGAAACTTCTATCAAATAGCTATATGAAATTATCAATGAATTTTAGACCAGAAAAAGAAAAATGCCGAATGCAAGCAAAAAATATTATAAGTAACATACATTAAAAAGGTAAAATATTCAAATGTAAATTTTTGCAATGATGCAAAATAAACTATGATAATTTGTAGATGTATATTGACTGCACGTGTACATTTAATTTCTAAATCACAAGTCATTATAGCTATTGGCTTGCCTTGCCTTACCAGGAACCTTTATTTTATAAAATCCTTCTTATTTCATTGCAATTTAAAAACAAATTATCTCTGTTGTCCTTAAAGAGGGTAGGTTTTGCATAATAAGTTATCTTTCTAGTTAGAAATGATCTTAAAATTTTCCTTGAAGATGATATTTTTAAAGAATAACATTTTCAAGGTTACATACAAAAAATCAGGAAGTTCTCTAATTTTCCTTAAAGATGGTATTTTTAAAGAATAAAATTTTCGAGTTTATATGCATATAAAATCAGAAAATCGTGAGTTCAACATCTACCTGTCTTTCATATGAATCAAGACCCTCCCAGCTTCTACTTTAGCCCTAGATTCAACAACGTTTCTTGCATGGTTCTCTAGGTTTGACAGCATTTTATCCTTAGTTGTTTGATCTATGTCAAAGGAAGAAAGAGAAGAAGAAAGTCCAGCACTTGCGGTCCTAATCTCCCGTTGTAGTAGTTTTCTGATTGCAGGCCATGTATCATCAGTAGAAGCCTCTAAAAGAGCTGCTACTGGTTGTGCAAGTGCTTCCTTCAGCCTCTCCTGAAGTTTCATCACAGTTTTGTTAGCCGAAAACAATTTATCAAAAAATCATAAAAATGAATGCTTAAAGATACTTCCTCCAAGCATCATCACCTCATAAAGGGCATTAAGCTCAGCTAACTTAGTGGAACGAACTGCATCTGTGTGTGCATCAATATCACGCTTTAACTTATCTCGAAATTTGGAAGAATCCCATTTTGCTTGTTCAATTACTGCGTCTGCAGGATGAACTAAAATAAGCACCATAGAAATTGAAAAGCAAAATAAAAGGGTGATAAATATATCATATTCATTTATATGCAATGAACCCTTCAAAGTACTGCATATCACAGCAAACTATATCTCTGCAATCTACAAAATCTTTTCTCAAAGATAAATATGGATAAATAACAAAGTAGACAAACAAAAATGACAAGGACCATTTTCTTCAGACGTTGAGGAATTTTATTAAAAACAAAAAAGAAGGTACACAAGGTTATCAAAGAGAACAAAAATATCATAAGGACCATTCTTTGGAATTCTGAAACTCTTGTAAGACAAGAATAAGTTCAAATGGGCACCAATACTTTGTAACGATTTACTAATTTTTGAGTTTTTAATCCAAAATTGGATTAGGCTGAAGGTTTAAATGTTCAATGGAGGCTAAAAATTACAACAATTTCTAATTCGCATGCTCTACAGACAGCAGGTTACCTCTGCATCCCTCATCAAATGCAGACATAAAATGTTGAATGCAATCATGAGAGGCAACCGCAAATTTCTCCCCATTATTCAAGGCTTTGTCAAGAGCTGCCTTGTAGCTTTCTAAACTACTAGACCGCAGGTGCCCCAATATTGAGTTGTAAGCTGAATAAACCAACTGAGAGAAATAAAAAAAGCAATTAGCATTATCTTTAAAAACATAAGCCTTCTATATGGAGTTCAAAAAAATCTTGATCGAAAGGTAAAAATGATAAGCACAAATTCATTTCATAACCACCCTTTTGAAAAAGGGTAATTTTTATATGAGAATTTGAAGTATGATATTCTTTCCAAAAAAGGACAGAAAGAAAAGATATCACGTTATGTCATCATATTTTGTAGTTCAGATATCTTCATTCAAAAGTCAGAAAACACTAACCAGATGGCCAGCACTTAAACATGAAGTAAAGAAAGTTTGCTCCTTTTGGAAAAGAACAACGTGAAGTTTTTAGCAAAATATACTATACTCTGTGATGGCAAAAGTACCTGTAGAAGTTTTGACTCTAACTGCTGCCTTTTTGCAATCTTAACACTATCATCAAAGTAGACAGCTTCCAAATCATATCTACAAATTTCAAGCCATAGGAAATTCATTAAAGGGAAGAAAATATTTTTCAAAATTCTATGAAAACGTTATTTAAGCAATATACTAAAGTGCTACTGAAAGATGTAAATGTATTGAATAGGCAAAGAATATATTTAAATAAATGATTATCATTCTGTGATATTTGAGACATCAAAACCATAGATCATAGTCATGATCTTTGACTATTTAACTCTAAAGCTATATAGATATTCCTTCTGAGTGCATCAATAAGGTAAAAACAGAACATTTGAGTCTGATTCTAGCTTGTATCCCAAAAGGATGAAGTGGAATACAGATACACAAAAGCAAACTAATTGAGCAGATGCCAAAATAACTATAACACATGTAATTATTATGGTGAGAGCAAGCCTTGACGCAACATGTAAGTATGATTATTTCATTGTAACTTGAAGATCATGGGTTCGAATCTTAGAAAACTAGCCCTCCATTTATCGATACTATATACATGTAACATGCATTTCTTAGTTTCCTAAGGATATAACCAAATCACCTAAGTCAATTTTCTTTTATCTTATCCTTAATAAGTGCAATTCCTATTATATTCCTAATAAAAACATTTTTAAACTTATTCCTTGTAATATTATCACTCATTCATCTAAACATACGCATCTTAACAATACTAACTTTTTGCATATGATCATATTTTATAATCCAACATTCTGAACTATAAAGTATAACAGGGAGAATAGGAATTTTATAAAATTTTTCTTTTAATTTTAAGAGTGTCCTCCTGTCATTTAATACTCTAAAAATATTTATCTACTTCATCTATCCTACTTCAATCTTATAAATAGCATCCTTTATAATTTCACCACTATTATTATACATCCTAAGTATTTAAAAGTCTTATGAATCTCATGACTATCTAAGCATATGCTTTCATTATTATTCTTATTTTCATTGAATATACATACCATATGGTCAGTTTTTAAACTACTTAATCTAAATCCTTTGGATTCTAAAGTTTCTCTCCATAATTCTAATTTGGAACTAATTTGTAACTTATTTTTACCAACTAAAACTATATTATCAACAAATAACATATTCTAAGATATTTCTCCTTGGATTTCCTTAGTTATTTCATCTATAATTAAGACAAATAGATATAACTTAGGGAGAACTCTTAGTGTAAACCTATGCTTATAGAAATTTCTCTAGTTTCTGTTATAATTTTAACACTAGCAATTGTTCTTTCATGCATATCTTTTATAATATTTATATATCCCATCAGTACTCTTTTTCTTTCTAAAACTCACTACAATAAATTTTTAAGTACTCTATCATAAGCTTTTTCTAAATCACGTCATATCATATTGTATCTATATAATATGTTATAATACAGTATTTAGGCAGAATGTTGTTTCCCATTGTCACTAATAAATTCCATAAAGAAATCTAAGAAACAAAAGAAAAAAGGAAATGCAAGGAAGAAAGTGAGGTAGGAGGTAGAAACAACTTACCCAAATAGAAAGGAGAAAACTAAAGATGAACTAGAAAAATCTAGAGATGAACCAAAGGAATCAAATAAGGAAGTGTATACATACCCTGAAACTCTTCTTCCACTTTCACTCATGTTACTTTTACAAGTTTATCCATGTTGTTTATACAGATTATTATTATAAATTTATCTATGTTACTTTTATAAATTATTATATCCAATCTCTTAAAAAAGCCACTAGGGTTATTTCTCTTACTAATGTTTTTACTTATGCTAACATTGTTGATACCTTCCATGATTTTGCCTTAGCCATATTCACAGAATCTTTAACTAGGGATCATCATAAGACTATCCATATTCCTCATTGGAAAGCTTCCATGGAGGAAGAAATGAGTGTTCTTCTTTCTCGTGACACTTGGGAACTTGTCTCTAGTCCTTCAGATACCCATGTGGTTACATGTAGATGGGTCTTTACTATCAAACGACATCTAGATGACAATATCAATTAATATAAGGCTTGCCTTGTGGCATGTGATTTTACCCAATAATATGGTGTTGACTATACTAAAACATTCTCTCCTGTTGCCCTTAAACTCTATTCATGTTATTCTCTCAATGGCAATGAACAATGACTAACCTCTTGTCCAACTTGAAGTCGAAAATGTTTTCTCTATGGTGACTTGGATGAGCAAGCAACCTTTTGGATTTATTGCTCAGAGGGAGAATCAAATTTTCCTCCTCTACAAGGCACTTTATAGACTCAAACAGAGTCCCAAGACTTAGTTTGAAAAATTTAGCAGAGTTATACAGAGTGTTGGTTTTGATAATTATAGAATTGACCATTCTATATTTATTAAACATACTCCCAATGGTATTATTATTTTCACAGTTTATGTTGATGATATATTGTTAATTGAAAATGATCTCTAGGGGATTGAAGAAACCAAATGGCTCCTACATCGTCACTTTGCCACAAGAGACATGGGAAAGCCACAATACTTTCTTGGCATTAAATTTGACCATTCCAAGGACTGTCTTTCTCTATCTCAAAGAAAATATGCACTTGACTTGCTAAAGGAGATTGGTCTTGAAGACTGCAAACATGAGAGCACTGTAATAAAGTAAAATCACTCAATGTGAGATGAAGATTCTCTAGAGTATGATGACCCAAGAAAATACAAAAGATTGATTGAGAAGCTTATTTACTTGACAATTACCTGACCAGACATTAGCTATGTTGTTAATCTTCTCAGTCAATTTATACACTCTCCAAGAGAAATATATTGATAAGAAGCTATTAGAGTTTTGGCATATGTCAAACACACTCCTAGAAAGGGTCTCTTGTATTAAAAAAATGGGCATCTACAAGTGATAGGTTTCTCTAATGCTAGATATGCAGGTGATAAAATCAACAGGAAATCTACATTAGGATATCTAACATATCTTGGGGGCAATCTAGTTACCTAGCAAAGTAAAAAACAAAATGTCATCTCTAAATCAAGTGTTAAGGTTGAGTATCACAACATGTCCAATGCAACTTCAGAGCTCATTTGGCTAAAGGCACTATTGTTTGAACTTGGTATTGAAGCAAGTGCTCCTATGCTCATGTATTGTGACAACCAGACTGTCATTTATATTACTAACAATCCTACCTTTCATAAGAGAACAAAACATGTAGAGGTGGATTGTCACTTCATTCTAGATAACATCATCAAAGGAATCGTCTCAACTCCTTTTGTTCATTCAAAGGATCAAGTTGCTGATATCCTTACAAAAGAACTAGGTGTACGAGTTTTTGAACATCTTTGTAACAAGCTAGGCATGTTTGATATATATGCACCAACTTAAGGGGAAGTGTTAGAATGCCATGTTAGAGTATCGGATATCCATTTAGTTAGTTAAATGGATATTCATTTAGTCATAGGGGATTTAAACCCTCCTTTCTTGATGTAATATGCTCTAGAACAATAGAGACAATCTTTTCTTCCTCTCCTTTAACTTATTACATTATATTGCATGCTCCAAAATCCTTTTTTTTCATTTTTAACCATATCACATTTACAAATTAATCATTTTACATTTTACCTATGTTATTTTTACATATTTACCCATATTTCTTTTACAAATTATTATCACAATTTTAGTCACGTCAGTGTTAGAAATTATTATTATAGATTTGTCTATGTTATTTATATCAATCCTCATACTATTTTACAAGTATTTTCAGTTATCCATACTCTGAGTATATGTTTCCAATTATATGTATACTCTATCACTGATAATAGGTACTTACAATTATGATAAAGTATTTTTCATTAAATGCTAATCCTCTATTAATTAGTCATGTATTTAAATCCTCAATTAACTGTACTTTGTAGTTTGTACAGACCTTTATGACAGTAGGGATAAGAGTGCATACAATTAGAAACTCTCCAAACCCTACATTGTAGGAGCCATGTGCACTAGGTTTGCCCTTTATGCAATTATGATGGTCAAAAAGCATCTGAACTTCTAAATCCATAGGGAATATAGACATGAAAAATAAATAATATGACAGAAAATATAGGAGCAAGTTATATCATAGCAACTACAACTGTGAGTACTGGAAAGGCAAATGGGAGTCATGTCCTACATATAATGTAGCTATACAGGAGGTGACTCTGAGAAGAAAGCGGTTTTGGGATGATTCACGGTACTTAATCTATGAGCAGTATTAGTTCATTTCAAATTAAAATAAAAGGGCACTTTCAAGATATACCTGATCCACAAGTGCCAATGCTCCCTTTCTTATTTAACCATTACCAGGACCATCTATGGGAAATTAGTTAATCAAAAGTTCAAACAATTGGAATTCCTTCAAAGATCAGATACAGTTATAATTCACAATCTCCAAGGAAGCACGTGACAGAGAATGAAAAATTCATTCTTGATTCTACCAAAGTCCAACAGTCGCAGGCTTGCCTAATTTCAGGCTTCACATTTCTAAATTAATGCATATGTACTACTGACTAACCAGATGACACTTGACAATTTGTTTACCTCTCAATTAGTTTAAGGTCTAATGAATCCTAAAAAAAGATGCCAACTCTATATTAGATATTCAGTATGATGAGAAACTAATACAGAGTGAAAAACCTCACCCAGATAAACATGAATCTAAAATCGAGCTTAGCTTCTTTCCAAATCCTGGTACAAACATCGTTTTTGCAGACTCTTCAAGTTCAATCCAACTCTGAGGCATTCAAAAAAAATTAGAAATATACATTTGAAAAATAAAGATTTTCAAGTGTATTACCTCATTTGCACTTAGAGATGCAAATTTTTCATTAGCAATTTCTTCACAACGTACAGTGGCAACCATGACCTACAGAAAGAACTCAGGTAAATGTGCAACATCTCAGCACAGCATAATGACATCATAGGTGGCTGGTCTCAATAAAATATTTGTGAATTGTCATCACCTTGTGTGCAGGTAAGTCAAGGTCTTTATTCTCTTTTATAACACTCCATATCTTCTCTGAACTGTAAGAAAATCCTGAAGCCGGAACAGCACCACGTCGATCTCCAGCAAGCCCACCAGGGGCAATAGAATTATAGAATCTGTGTCTTAAACTAGAAACCTTCAAAATGCAACATGGTGTAAAGTCAATATTTCTCCATAACTAGAAATATATTCCTGACTCAGGCACAAGTATGTACTGACATCTTCCGTAACATGGAGACATGCAAGATTTTCAATGATATTTTTATTCAAAAAAAACAATTTTTTTACTAAATTATCAAACCATATAATCAAGATGGTTAAGCACCTGTTCTTTAAATTGTTCTTCTCTCTCTTCATAACTTGAAAGAGCAACAACCTCTACCTGGATTTTGCATTTAAATGACAGATGTATAAAACCCATCAAGAAGGTGAAAAAAGGTTAACCAAATTGCATAAATGATAAATCTATACTTACAAGAAAAAAATCACTAAGTGGGGTGTCCTTGTGAGCTTGTGGTTTAGGAACCACGTCCCATATCTGCAGTGATTGACCAAATTGAACAATAATTGTTTACATATACAACAATACAAATATTCTGCACATGGATGTTTTTCTGCATCTGCTAATACCTTTTGAATATCTTCTCGTAGAATAGGTTCCAAGGTCTCCAAAGGGGTCTAGTGACAAAACAAAACATGGTCAAAAGTGACAAATACATGCGATGAATTAAATTGTATAACTTGATATACAGTATACAAAAAATTGAGACCATACTTTGGTTTTGTCACGTATTACAAACAGCAGGGTTGTCTTACGAGGACTGAACAGTCGCATCATAACCTGTCACCAGAAATTAAATCATCATGATGAGTATAGAAACTATGCGTCCACACAACAAGAATATTTAGAGTTACAAATAAACACCTGAAAAACAGTCTTCAAAAGAGGTTTGTTTGCAGCCTGTTCACGGCCAATATCATGACACCACCTACATCATGGAATATATTGCAGCTTATATGTAACAAAACTTTATAAACCACAAAGAATAAAATTGAAACAACTGATGAGTTTCATTCAAAGAAGCTTACATATTGATGAGTACAATATCAGAAACAGCAAGAGCAAAAAGAGCACTTTGCTTCTCAAAAGCTGTATCATCCTGAAAAATGAGAAATCATAATGACATCATCAAAAAACCAATGGAATCATTGATATTAACAAGTGTAGAAGACAATATTAGGAAATTTAGAATGGCATAGCATATTTATGTGAAGTAAAATCAAGTGAAATAGCATTATCCACTCAATTTGAGTGGAAAAATACCTCTCCTCGCTCTCTACCATCAGTACCCTCCAAGTCCATAACAAGCGTACAGGGTTCAACGTCTACACACTTGGCCAACCATATACCCTTTGTAGTTTGGGATCTAGGAAACAGCATTTGTTAAAATTTTTAGCATCCAACAGTTTCTCTTTTCTTCTTTTGGGGTATGCTTCTCCAAAAAGGGAGGTAATAACAAGTGACTATATGAACTTACCTGCCCTTAAATGCATCCATCTCTTTAAAGTTGGTGTGGAAAAGATGGTTCATGAGTGTGCTTTTCCCTACATCAGTTGACAAAATATAATACATATCTCATCAATAGAAACGGCTATCTTGAGACAGCCAGAAGAGTGTGGCATATTGCATTGTTCCAAAAATTAAAACAATAAAATAATCAAGAGTTGATTATACAAAGATCCATAAATATTTTGTATTTATTTGTGAATACATCTCAGTAGAGAGAGAATGTGAAGAAATAACTATACCACTGCTTTGTGGACCCATGATAGATACAACCGCATAGGAGAGACCACATTCACCCAACTTTATAGTTCGTGCAAGGTTTTCAAGGCCAGAAAAATTAAATACACCATCCCCGTCAACAAGCTGTATAGAAGAACAATCGGCCATTTCTGCAAACGAAAATATCAGATCACATAATTAGCATGTAATGCAACCCATAAGGGAACTAAAATATATGCAACAAGGTCAAATGAGCACCGGGTAAAGAAAATTGGAGAAGTACAAGAATATGCAAAAATGGAGCAAAGGAGGAGCATAAATTAGGCACAAAAAATTGATTATCCATGTTATAGCTTCTGATGACAGAAAGAATGGCTTCAGAACCCATTTCATTCACATCAAAACTGCGTACCCAAGAAATTGTTCCATACGATGCAAGCACAATTCTGTCCAAATACACTAACATTCTAAATTAACGAGTCACTCAAAAATAGGTATTTCCCTTCACATAGAATTACGACAAATCTACAAACCATCCAATTTTATTATTTATCGATTCCTGTCAGACAAACTTCATGGATCAAATTTTCTCATCAAAAGTCTAGATATATCAATATTCATACAGAAAGAAACTAGAGAGTAATATATTATTCGTAACAGAGAATAATTAATCAATAAGGTTACCATCAAATGCCAGAACAGCAAAAATAAAAAAGTTAAGAGGAAAAAAAAAAGCATCCTAATCACCAAGATCAGAGGGAACGCTCCCCCCTCCCGGCCACTTCGCACTACTCCACATCATTGAAACTCGCCAATCAACTCCTCCACCATAAGCAGGAAAGAAATGCCTCACCGGGACGAGTAATCACAAAATCCTTAACGACAACATCAAATTTAAATCCAGAACATCGGCAACCAATGGCACAATCCAAATTTCAAACGCAACACAAGCAAAGGCGGATCACAAACTGTCCAAAATCGAATCGAAGATGTGATACGGCGAAGCGAATTTGTAGACGGAGGAAATCTCACCCGAAACCGATCGACGAAGGTCGGTGGATCGGAGATCTGAGGAAGTGGAGCGATCGGGAAGCTCACAAGCACCACCACTTCCAGCAGCAACAAAGGAGGAGGAGAGAGAGCGACGGAAGGAGAGAGGGAGACGCACACAGACTAGCCGCCCAACGTCGGTATTTCCGCTCGGTTTATTCTCCAGAAATTGGAAGTTATTTTATTTCTCTCCCCTTCGCTTATTATTCCGGAGTCCATCTCTATTGACACCGTCCAGAATCCACCGTCCATTCCAGCAAAAGTGGCGATTTTTTTTTAATATTTAACTTTAAAGAACTAGGGTTTATTTTAATTAATGTTGATTTATTAAAGAGCTCGTATCTGCAATCACCGGTCCATCATTTCTTGTGGTATATCACGATGACAATGTGTGATTATTATTAATTATTTTATGTTACTGTAGATAATCTTTTAATTGGGGTCTGATCTGAGGACGTAGGATGGTAAGATGGACGGTTATGATTAGATCTGATACCGATTACACCAACCAAAGCAGCTCTTGAAAAATGCAGATGGCAGTGGCCCACCTTGCCGAAAGTGGTTTTGAGTACATGACAAGTAATGTCATAGAATAGAATGAAAAATAAACTTGGGGATACGCCCCATTTCTATTTATAAATATTTAAATTTTGACTGGCAATACTTAGATATCTTTCTTTTTTTTTCATAAAAAAATTGTTAAGATGTACATAATTAAGTTACGATCAAATAGGAATAGTTGGAGAGGTGTGCGTCTGCCTTAATCCATTTTTTTTAAATTTCATTAATGCAAAACTATCCATTCGTTTCTGACTTCGAACAATTCATCTCAAAATTAACTAACGATGATTGACGAGATCCATCTACGTATGAATCCACCGATTTAAGTAGAAATGCAATTAAACTTTTAAATTATATAATGAAATTTAAAACAATTATAATTTTCATTAAATACTTTTGTTTGATATGTTCACAAAAAGTTTCTTACATACCATTGCATGTTAATCTTTTTTATCATGGACATGTCGATATCACGCTTAAGGCTTTTGTTAGTTTTTAAGATTGCATCGAGTTCATCTTTTTCAAATTATAGGTGAATAAAAATACTAGAATACAAATATTCACATTTGAAAATATTAACATTCTTCGTATTTGTATTTGGATTTTGGAAATTATGAAAATCAGGATTTGTATTGCCTTCGTCCTTGACTGCAGGCATGTAAATATTAAATCTAATTTAAATTGAATATATTAATATCTAAATTTGTGTCTGATTAGTATCCAAAATATTTAAATTCGTTCGATTAATATTTGAATAGTGATCTGCGCATAAAAATTCAGATAATATCCAAATCCATTAAAAATTCTAATTTGAATATTCGAATAATCCGAATCCAAATATCCAAATTCAATTATGTTTTAGGTTTTGTTATTTTTATCCATTAATTATCTAGTTAATCCAATATTTACATAAATACATATTATGTAAATAAATAGATAACATATAAAATTATATATATATATATATATATATATATATATAATTGGATATTTGAATAACAAGATAAACGAATACGAATTGGATTTTATCATATGAATATTAAGTATATCCAAATTCTATTCAAATGGTTACAAATAATAAAGTTAACACTTGAATTTGAATATCGAAACCAATATTACTTCTCTAATAGTCGGAATTGTTGAAAATCAACTGAATCAGCAACGATCTTTAAAGAAATCTCAAGGGAGTGTAGGAAGAGTGCAGAAGAATCGACATAAAAACTTCCCCTAATTTTTATTATTCATCAGCTTTAGGAAAGCTGCAAAGGAATCAATATATGCACATGATAGTCCGGCTCAGATTGACTAGATCCGGCAAAGAATAACAATAAGATTACAAAGTTTTACGCTCCCCTCTTAAACTGGAGGTGTTAAATGGACAACACCCAGTATTACAAATAAACTTTTGAAGAACTATTTTCAGTAAATGTTTGGTAAAAACATCTACAGTCTGATCAGCTCCCCAGATATGTTGTAAATTGGTCACTCCTTTCAAATGGTTTTCACGAACGAAACAATAATCTATTTCAACATGTTTAGTTCGTTCGTGAAAGATTAGGTTTTTGGTTATGTGAATAGCTGCACTATTGTCGCAGAAAATTCCGGTTGGATTATCTCGTTGAGCTTGCAGGTCAATCAGAAGTGATCGTAACCAGATAACTTCTCAACGTCACGGTATGCGTTTAGCTTCGATGATCCTGTAGCAGCTAAGAAAATCACTTTTCCCGGCAAGCTTTTCAAGTAACGGAAGAATTTGTAGGGCTCCCTGATAATGGCTTTCAATCGGCGACTGCATAAATTGTGAGAAAACATTCACTACATAAGTGAGATCAGGACTGTGAAGTAGATCAACCTCCCAACTAGCCTTCTATAAATTGAAGGATCTTTGAGCAATGGACTATGTAATTTTCCTCCAATGGTACATCTTTACCCTTGCATGCAAGAAAGTCCTGCATCGTTCAATAAGTCAAAGTGAGTAATTTTGCCGTGAGAGAAATATACCATCTTTACATCTAATGATTTCAATTCCCAAGAGGTAACGTAAGATGTCCAAATCTTTAATTTTGAACTTGCATCCAAGTTCATATTTCAATTGATCCACAGCTTCCTAGTTGTCTTCTGCTACCAAAATGTCACCCACGTATACCAATACTACAAGAAAAGAATCTTTTAGTCTTGCGTCAAAATAAACTGTAATCTACGTTAGAATGACGAAAGCCCATGTCTAAGAGAGATTGTGTGAACTTGAAAAACCAATTCCTAAAAGCTTTGTTTCAACCCGTATATAGACTTCTAAAGTAAACATATGGAAATTCTCCTCCTTAAGAGGTAACTTTATATAAACTTCTTTTTATAAATTTCAATTTAAGAAAGTGTTCTTTACTTCTAGTTGATGTAAACACCAATTTCTTTTGCACCTATAGTTAATAAGGTACGAGCGAATGTTTCATATATAACATTTTTTCTAAATATAAACTTTGGTTGCTAATCAAGCTTTGTAACGTCGATCCATTAGAATTAAATTTAACATGAAAAACGTACTTACAACCAATCGATCGTTTTCCTTGAGGTAGAGGAACCACCTTCCATGTTGGAGCGGCATCCACAGCTTGAAGTTCATTGGCCATAGCTTCCTGCCATTTGGGATCATCTTTGGCCTCCAAATAAGTTTGTGCCTCAAATTGATCCATCAAAGATGAAAAGAAAGAGAAGTGTTCATATTCCAAATGGTCAAATGAGATATAATCACCAATAGGATAACGAGGTTGTCTAGAAGTAGAAGTAAAATTGCATATATAATCCTTAAGATAAGTAGGGGGGTCTGGACAACCTATTTGACCTCCTGATAAATGATTCTATTGAATCATCTTCAAGAGCATTGGAATCTGATTCTTCCTCGATAATGGTGATGTCTTGCTCCTAGTCTGTCACAAGCTCTTCACGTTGATATGGAACACCTATTGTTTTTGTCTTGAACAATAGAAGGTTGTGAATCTGAAAATATAGTATAATCATTGCAAAGCATGGGAAAATGAGCATTATGGTGTTCATCTTCAACATCTTTGAAGGGAAATTCCTCCTCATGAAATTTCACATGTCTACTAGTGAAGATCTTAGCATTATGGATATCATAAATGCGGTATCCTTTTTTTCCAAAAGGATATCCCATAAGTACTCCTTTTACGGCTCTAATATCAAATTTACGTTTGACGTTATTATTACTAGCATGCACAAGGCACCCAAAAGTTCTTAAATGACTATAATCTGGTGGTTTGCCAGGTAAAACTTCATATGGTGATTGGCCATTTAATATTTTGGATGGTAACAAATTAATCAGATGTGTTGCAGTAAGCACACATTTATTCTAGAATTTCAATGGTAAATATGCATGAAAATGTAAAGCTCTAGCAATCTCCAATAAATGTCTATGTTTCCCTTCCATTACACCACTTTGCTGTGGTGTATGTGGACAGAATTTGTGATGTATAATGCATTTTTCAAATAAAAATTTCTAGAAATCATGCAACAAAAAAGTTTGCACCATTATCACTTACTAATAATTTTCACCTGTGCGTTAAATTGATTTTCAATTAGAGAAATAAAATTCTTAATCAGCATTAAAGTCTCTGATTTATTTCTCATCATATATGTCTAAACACATCTTGTGTGATCATCATCAACAATTTCCAAGAAAAATTGAAAACCATTGTGTGAAGGTACAGAGAACTTTCCCCATATACCTACATGCAACAGATCAAATTTATTTTTTGATTTGGAAGTACTCAAAGGAAAAGGCAAATGCTATAATTTTGCCATAGGACAGGCCACACAATGTTTCATCTTATCATTGTTATGCACTAAAGGTAAATGTTTGAAATTTCTAAAATCAGGTGGATGTCCTAGCCTTTTACACCATGTTTCTTCAGAAATAACATTGTCGGATAGTTTGCTGCCTTCACCAAGAAACAAAAATATGTAATCCAACAAATTCTTTTGCCTCTCCAAGGACTTTATTCCCATGAAGGTCTTGAATAACATAGGATTGAGGCAATATTTTAAGACAGTTATTTTGTTTCACCAATCTACTGGAAGAGAGGAGATTAAAATTGAAATCTACGGTGTATAGCACATTCTTAAGAACAATAATTTTTATTGAAAGTAGAATATCAGATATAATCAATAGAAGACGTATGTCCAGTTGGCGTCCTCGTTATTTGTAAACCTCTATTTTTCATCAAAACATTATTTCTGTTGGAATGAATTACATTAAAGACCATTCATGGAGGATGGGAGAAACGGGCGACCATTTCCCTCCCCCCTTTGTCGTAACCACCAAAATAATAGTCAACGATGACAAGGGATGGATGGGAGCGAAGGGAGGTGGAGAGTTTTTGCCTCTCTGTAAATAACGGTGGAGAAGAAGGAGAAAATGCATTGCAAAATAAAAAAAATTTCACCTTCTCTATCTACACCATTGTTAGAGACTCTAAATCTTGCTACAATCTTCTCCATCGGTAAAGATCTGATCAACAGTGGTATTAAAGCCGTCATTCGCCATTGTTGTTTATCATTGTTTGTCGACCTAGCCTCTAGATTATGCGACCTTGCCCTCCATCCACGCATTCTCCTCTGAGCGTGTAGATGATTAATCTATGCTTGATTACATGCTATTATTCAAGCATTTTAAAGCTTAAAATGTCAAATGACGTGGGACTTTTAAGTGGTTTTACGTAATTATCATATTTTTTAGGACATGCATGAAATTAATACTTAGAAGTTGTGAAATGCATAAATTAATCCTTTATTTGTCAACATTAAGTTTTGAAAGCAAAATGATGACACACTAGACATTATTATATTTTTGTATTTCTAACTTTAAAGTGATAGTTTTCTATAGTTTTGTACTATGTAAGGGCAAATTTGTAGAACTTCTAGTAAGGCTGAATTATATAACTCAAGGGGTGATGCTGCAAAATTCCCAAGCTATTTAATGCTGCTCTCTTAGCAATTGTCGTGGCATCTTCTTCATTTTGGTTCCACCCCGCCATTCGCGCAAGGGTTTTCCCTCCCAACCATAGTTTGTGCTCCATGCTCCCTCCTTCGATGCTGCCTGGTACATTGTGTGGAGAAGGCTTATGGTGGAGTTGCTGGCTACGTCTTGGACAAGGAACTCAGGTGGTGTTGCTGTGCTTCAGAGCATGTTGTAGATTCCCTCCTCTCTGATGTCGTTTAGGTGCTAAAAGCGCATGGACAGGACCTGATTCCAGCAGTCTGTGAACAAGCTTCAGCAGTAAAGAGGCATCCGTGTTTTCAGTTGAGTTCACTTGAAGACCTCCCTCCTTCAGTGGTGTGTTGACAGCTCAAGGCTATAGCGTGGAGGAGGCTTGGACATCTCTTCAATGGATTTCTACTGGAAGCTTGACTGATCTTGAGGTATAAATGTGGAAGAAGAAGATCATGTGTGTTTATTTATACATGTGTTATGTGTGTGCATGTTTAGTCTTGTTTAAGTAAACCTATGTGTTATTACGTTGTATGTGCTACTATCTGTGTTGTTCATTTTCTTTAGATATTTTTCTATTACATTAGTAGTTAATCTTAATGGACAACTAATGGTTGAAGTTGTACATATGTGTAGCCAATGTGAATATGTAAATGGGTTATTGTTGCTCTGTTTTCATGATAGGCTGAATACGTCCACTTGTAGGACATTATTGTTGTAGAGTTTTTTTTTTTCATTTTTTGCTGCAAATTATAAGCACTCTAGGTGTGGAATAAGACTGTATAGTTTCAAGAACTTTAGGTAAAGCTACATGTATTTTTCATTTTATACTTTGAGGGTTGCAGTTGTGCAGTTCCCCTATTTTGCAGCCTAGATTTCTAACAGAGTTTCCTCTCAGTTTCTTGCCAGTTTTTCATAGGAAAGTCATGTTTCTGATTTTCCATTGATAGTATAACGAGTTTACTTCAAATGTAAGGTGATTTCGTGGCATTTTCATGAAAGTTGAATTGGTTATGATTTTCCAAAGACAAAAGTGTAGGTATGTAATTTCATTTGTCCAATATGCATGCCCGTAATGTTTCTACAGTAGGGAGAAAAGTATTGAGAATTTTTCTAAGGTACCAAAAAGCCATCTTATAAGGGACTTGATTACCTTTCATTCAAGTATTTATGTAAGAATTTTCATTCACTAGGTTGGAAGTTATGCTTGACGCAATTCAGACCTGAAATCTATCATAGAAAATGCATGACCGGTTGTCCCCGTTGATCTCCAGTAAGAAGTTCTCTCTACGTATGACCCAAAACCGTCACATACGCATAGGACATGTTCATTTAATTTTTATGTATACTTTAAGGGAGATGGACGAAGGTGTTGCTAAAAAAGAGTGTGTATAAATAGCACATGAGACCTTTGGTTGAATTTTTAACACATATAAAAAAGTTGTCCCTTTCCCTTAGTGACTATTATGCTTACACTAGAATGACCTCTTTATGTTGTCAATATAATGATGGAGATGTAAACTAATGATAAACATAGGATGAGTATAAAGTGTTATTCTTAATTGTTAGAATGTACCAAACTAAGGACACCAAGTGTTTCATAGTCCAATAAATCCATTTCATAGTGCTCCTTGAGGATTCAATCTATACTTGTATATACTTACTACAATAGGTACTGTGTGCTTGTAGTATAATTGTAAAATTTCATTTTGAAGTTCATAAAATTTCACTATAGTGTGCTCTTCTTTCAGTTCCCTTATACGTGAATCATCAATTGACCGCATAGTCTGCCCCCTCAAGCTCTGATTACTCCATCCATGATTTTTTTTTGTTGAATTTGTGACTTTTGCTCTATCCATGCCCTAACTTTGGTGAAGGTTAGGATTTTTTTTTTAAAGGAAGTAATCATATTAATTAAACATTGTTTTTTTAAAAAAAAAGGGGGAGGGGTTATTTCATGTTTTTCATATCTTTAGGAAAATTTTTTATACTGTTGAGTTTAAATTACATGCTAATTAATATTTAGAGATTATCAGTGTTGATAGGAATTTATTTCAATATATTACTATGCATGTTTAATTAAAAGAAAATTTAATCTTGCATAATCTTGATTAACATTTTAATTTATTGAAACTTGAATTGGAAATTAGAACTTTGCATGTTATTAAAAATTGGAAATTGGAATATTATATGTTTTCTAGAATAATACATTAATTGGAAGTTTATTCATGAAATATTAAAATTTTATTGAATTTTTTGAATTTTTTTCAAAAGGTGGAAATTATTTGAGAATTTCTAGAATTAAATATTTGAAATTTAAATACTATTAGATAGCAATTTATAAAATTTTAGAAATTTATTATAGATTTGAAAAATAGCTAGCAAAATGTTCTCAATTGAAATGACAAAAATTGAGAAATTGAATAGGGTTAACTATGAGATGCAGGAAAATAAAATATGCATTAGAATATGATAACCTAAAACATGTTTTAGAAACTAATCATTCGAAAATAAATGAAAACATTTTTGAAACGAAAGTGAGGAAATAGAAAATTGAAGATAAGAGGGTTAGAAGTTTGCTAAAATATTTTTATACTATTGCATACACATTGTGAAAAGCTTTGAAAGAAAAGTATAATAAAACCACTAAAATGAATATTGAACTTCTCTTTCAAAAGTACAACTCATGCAAAATATTTGAGGAACAAAATGTAGTAGAGCATGTTAATAATATGATTGTCATAGTAAAAAACTTAGCTATTGTAGGAACACTTATACCAAAAAGACTACAAATAGTAATCATGTTAAATAATTTGCTATATAGCTTTGATATGATAACCACATTTCTCAAGTCAACTCTACTTTAACTTTTTAAATTGCCAATTAGGTTGAAAATGAAACAAAAAATAATGACTAATCAGAAGCGTTATGAGACCAATCTGGAAAAAGCAAATGTCATTTTTTAGAAGCCAAAGTTTGACAAAAATAATAAAAAGAGACATAGACTAAATAAGAACTAATACAAGTCAAATCAGACACTAGAAAAGAAAGCATGAGGTTCTTGTCATAATTGTGGTCAATTTGATCACTACAAAGTAAATTGTCCAAATAAGAATAGAAACAAAGGCAAGAATACAGAACAAAATGCAAAGAACAAGAGAGTCTTTATTGGCATGATAGAGTACAATAACGTTTTAGTCTCTAGCTCCAATGATTGGTGAATAGATTCAGATGCCATCAAGCATATTATCAAAACCAAGAAGAGACTAGAATCTTTTAAAGAATTTAATCTTAGGGAACAACACATCAATATAGGTAATATCACCTATTTGAATGTAAAAGATATTGGCACCTATTAATTGGATCTAGGAGATAACGTTATGGTTTTAAATGATGTCCTTTATGCACTTAGCATAAGATGGAATTTGATATCTATCAATACTCTTATGAAAAATGGTTTGGAAGTTATGTTCTATAATAAATGTGTTTCCATTGGAAAGGATAATGTTATTTTTGCTTTAGGTACATATATGTCGAAACATGCTTTATTTCAAATTTCTGTAATTGATAATAAAATAAATGAAATTGATATAGCTTCTGGTTATATTTTATTTTATTTAACAGAATGTGAATTGTGGCATTTGAGATTGGTTCATGTTAACATACATAAAATGAAACAAATGGTAAAAATGAATTTATTACCTCATATTAGTGATATAGAATTAGACAAGTGTCAATAATACTTAGTTGGAAAAATGACTAAGAAATCATTTAGAATAAGACATAGATTAGAGAATTATTAGGTTTAATTCATTCTAATGTGTGTGGTCTACTTAGTATTAAAATATATAATTATAAGGAATATTTTGTAACATTCATAGATAACTTTTCTAGATATACTCATGTTTATCTAATTAATCATAAAATTGAAGTTTTAACTTGTTTTAAGAAATACAAGTTGGAAGTTGAAAAACAACTTGAAAGAAATATGAAGGTGTTAAAGTCAGATAAAGGTGGTAAATATAATTGTAAAAAATTTGAATTGTTTTATGAAATGCATAGAATCAAGAAGTATACAATAATACCTTATACTTTATAACAAAATGATATGGTAGAAAGGAAAAAAAACTCTTATAAATTTTGTTAGGTATATGCTATCACATTTAAGACTCTCTAAAAGTTTTTGGAGAGGGGCTTTGCTTACAATAAATCATGTATTGAACAAAATACCCACTAAATTTGTACTTAGTATACCTTATGAGTTGTGAACTAGGTTAAAGCCTAATTTACATTATTTGAGAAAATGAGGTTCTATAGTTCATATATTTATTCTTAGTCAATTAAGGAATAAGTTGGATTTTAAAACCTTGAAGTGTACATTTATAGGTTATTATAAAAATTCTTTAAGTTTTTCATAAAGAAAAGGAAATCATTGAATATAGGGATGTAATTTTTCTTGAAAATTTGAAAAAAATGAAGAAAATGAAATGGAACTACTACTTGTAGTGGGTGATAACTACTTGAATGATATCTTGAAACAATACCTTATGATTGAAGGGGAACAAAATATGAATGAATCCATAGAAAATGTAGGTGATGACCAAAATGAACTTATAAATGGAAATAATAGAATAACAGATAAAAGTGAACAAACTCAAAATGGAATTAAATTAGTTGGACCTATTAGCAACAAAAAAAATAATGACTCAACTTGCTTAGATGAATGATTATTATTTGTATTTTTGTGAGTCTTCATGTTTATTAGTAGATACAGAGGAAAATCGCATGAAACTTATGAGATATATAGATGATATTGAATCAAAGGAAAAAGATTTGTCTTGAGGTCATGAATGATAAAATTGATTCAATAGAAAAGAATAATGTTTGAAAATTGTGTGATTTACCTAATGATAAAAAGGTCATAGGATGCAAATGAATATTTAAGAAAAAGTTAAAGGTTGATGAGTCTATTAATAAATATAAGGTCTAACTTATTACTAACAGTTATACACAAAAATCAAAAATTGATTATTAAGAAACTTATTCTTCAATTACTAAGTTCACATTTGTAAGGATAATATTAATTATTGTTACACATTTGGATTTAGAATTATATCAAATAGATGTAAAGACTGTAATTCTAAATGGTGATTTTCAAGAAAAAATTTACAAGTTGCAACTTGAGGGATTTTAGATAGGACATGAGAACAAGATGTACAAATTAAATGAGTCAATATATGATTTGAAACAAATATTCAGACAATAGTATCACAAGTTTTATGATGTAATTATTGAAATGAGATTTGTTTCAAACATGTTAAATTATTGTGTATATGTCAAGAAAAGTGGGAGCATGTTTATAATTTTTTAAGACATGTATTTATCTTTAGAGATATAGTTGTATCTTAGAAAAGTAAAAAATAAAGATGTGTAACGAAATACATATAGAAAGTTGAATATATTACCTATAGTGCAGTTGCATTATATGTTATTTGAACTAAGAGGTTTATAAATAACTTAAATCTTAATATGATTAATGGTCTAATAAAGATGTATTATGATAACCAAATAACAATAAATCTTGTATATAATAGTGTAAATATAACAAGAAGATAATATATTAATATATATTATCATTATATTCATGATATTGTGAAAAGTGAGGAGATAAAATTAAGTTATATACTCACATTTAATATAATTTTTAATCATATAACAAAGGGAATTACAATGAAAAGATTCATTAAGTTTGTGAACTTAATAAGGTCAAAGAACATTTCTATAGATGATGGAAATGAAGAATATTCTCATAAATAATGGAAGTAAAAAATTAAAATGTACACGAATAATGAAAGTGGAAGTTGGACATCTCAATGCATAAGATATGTGCATGGTCTTCACAATCAAACAGGAGATGATGTTAGAATAAATGATATTGAAGACCATTCATAAAGAATGAGAGAAAATACATGGTCTTCCCGCCCTCCCTCCCCCGCGACTTTATTGTAACCGCTAGAATAATGGTCAGTAGTTGCAAGGGGCGGATGGGGGCAGAAGGAGGTGGAGAGTTTTTGTCCCTCTATAAATAAAGTTAGAGAATGAGGAGAAAATGCATTGCAAAACAAGAAATTTCACTTCTCTACCTACTCCACCATCGCTAGAGCCCTTAAAACTTACTGGAATCTTCCCCGTCGGTGGCAATCTGACTAAACAATTTCCATACATGATTGGCACCTCCACTGTCTATTATCCAAACATGTTTTCCCAAAGATGCAGAAAATGTTGAAACATGTTTAGCTAATTTTCTAGTGAACTCAGAATTAAAGCATGAACGCATACCTGCCGCGTTGCATACGGCCTGATCATTAATATTTGCCACATTCAACATGTTTACCAACCATTCACACTGTTCCTGAGAAAGAGAAGATAAAATTCCATTCGTAGATGATGCTTTATGAGCAGAATCATTTGTCACCATGTTACAAGCCTGAACAGATTGATTATTATTTTAACTTCCTTATCCCAAATGGACTTTATGTAGTTTATGCCCAAGAGGAAATCCATGTAGCCAAAAACACCTTTCAATTGTGTGCCTGTTATTCTCACAATGTGTGCAATATAAATTTTTATTAGCCTTTTGATTGCCTTCATTGTTGTAATTCTTGTTTCTGTCAGTTGTATTCCCTTTATTTTGATTTACTGAACATCATGGCAAAATTTTCTGAATTACTGCTCAAATTTGATATGATATTCCTTTGTTTTTCTTCTTGAAGCACAAGGCTATATATTCTACTCAAACTCGGCAAAGGAGACATTAGTAAAATATTTCCTCTAACAAGCAAATAAGTCCTCATTCAAACCCATTAAAAACTGCATGATTTTAAGTTCTTCAATTCTAGTTTTGCAAGTCATAACCATAGAACATTTACTATTAACTGGTGGGGAAACACAGTCACAAGAAGGCACAGGTTGATAAGTAGCAATTTCATCCCATAAAACTTTTTAACTTTGTGTAATACGTAGAAAGCTGTCCTTGTGATGTATGTGCAAGAGATTGTTAAATTTGAAAAACTTGTATGGCATTACCCTGAGAGTATCTATTTTCTAGGTCTTGCCACATTTCAAATGCATATTCCATGTGAGATACACCTTCAGTTATTTCAGGTTCAAGTGAATTAACTATCCAGTGAGTTAACATATCGTTTACTCTCATCTATTTACTAAATTTCACAGGTTCAGAAATTTTCGATGGCATAGGGATAGTACCGTCAACAAAACCAAATTTGTGCTCCTCAATTGGCGTATTAACTTTCCGAGACTCATTGGAAAAGAAGCGGATCCAAAAGAGGAAAGATTGAATCACAAGGATGTGACTCAAAAGAAAACTCTAGATCTATCGATGAACAAATCTGATATGAAAATATCAAGAATACCCGTGGAAATCCCTACAATAACGAAGATCCAACAATAATGTGAAAGAAGTAGCAGATCCAAACGAATGTCTGCAAAATATGCGTTGATGAAATCCTATTCGTCATCATGGAAGAAACCGGTAAGGATCGGAAAGATCTCACCAAATACTGCAAGGAGGCTGCATGATCGAAACTGCTTGCTCTGATATCATGTCGAAATTGTTGAAAATCGATTGAATTAACAACGATCTTCGGAGAAATCTCGAGAGAGAGAGAGTGTGTGTGGAAGGAGTGCAGAAGAATCAACGTAAATTTTTTTTTTGTTATTCATCAGCCTTGGAAAAGTTGTAAGGAAATCAATATATACACGTGATAATCGGACTCACATTGACTGGACGAATAAAAATAAGATTACAAAGTTTTGCACTAATATCAAAGTAGAGCATATCTGGTTTATTCATCTTAGATGATGATAACTTCTAAAGAAGGGTTGATGATAAATGCGATCAAATTTACTAATTAATCTACAATATTGTTTGAATGCAACACTAAAGTAGCTTCACCTAAGATTAATGCGGTAGTAATAAACGATTGAGATAAGCTATTTCAACAGCTAAAGAATGTTTTCGATTTCTCATCCTACCTTTGAATTCAACAACAACGTAAACCCTTACATGATTTGTCATCATCGTGGATAATTACCATCGAGTAATAAAAAAAGTCTATTACACCTGTGGAGTGGAGAAAACAAATTTTTCTAAACATATACGTGTGCACTACACTATATATATAAACAAATATTAATGTCATAAACTAATTATGATATAGTTCAATTATTTTTATTAAAAAGTGAATACCGATCTATGCAAAGAATACTAGCTATATTTTAAAAAAATAAATAAATAAATAAGATAAACAAGAAATATCGAAGTCGATCGTAACCTAAAAAGCCGTGAGATCGTTTAGTTGCTTGAAATCTGGACTGGACTCAGGATTTTCCAAGCTGTATGGGAATCTGGCTTCTTTCCATCGCAAAGGGAAAAAAGGGAAAGAGGAGAGCGGAAAAAGGCGAATGGGACGGACCGACGATTATTTCAAATATTTTACGTTTAATTCGTGTACCGGCCGGCCAGAAATAATGAAAACATTTTATTTGATCTTCCACCAAGACCAAACATATGGATATATATATTCCTGGATCAAACTCCTTTTCATCCGTATTATTCACCTCATACACTACGTACAAATTAATTTCATCTAAGCCCAGCCCTACGTCGGAGAGCAACGCCCATGCCCCCTGGTCGAGAATATCGATCAATAGCTTCATGGACGAGGCCTGACAGATTTCTGGTTCCAATTGAGTTACAATATATACATACATCCTCCTGGAAAAGGATTAATTACAACCAGCTAGATTACGAGTCTTTCATAATAAGATTAATATTACGAGACCATCATACGATGTTGGTCCTCCATCACGAGAAGCTCCAGGCGGTGAAGGAGCAAATAATATATGCAACAACTTGGTACTGCATTAATGGTCCCTCACGCACACATTACTGGGTTATAAATCGGCACATGAATCCGCGGAGGACCATAGTTCTTCAATCACAAGTCATGAAGGAGAGTCGTAAATGGATGGATGCATGCACGGCATTACACACTCTGAAATTAAATATTTACGATCTGTTTATAACAAGGCTTGCGAATTATATATATCAAGAAACACGTGCAAAAGATCTTTGGCGTATAAGAGTTGTCAATTTGGAGAATATCACCCCACCGGCGGTGCCGTTTAGATATATACGGGTGGGGTGACGTCGACCTACCGAATCATTTCTACGGGGGGTTCTTACCACCTTCTTTTCCCTTAACGTAAGTTAAGTATTTATAATATTTTTAATGTAAGTTAAGTATTTTAATTTGTTGACTACTGGGATGTAAGGGGTTATTAGCTACTTGGCCAAGGTTGTCAGGTATATTTCACAGCCAGACATGGTACTGGCAGGCTGCCCCTCCCTATTAAACAACTCGTGTAAACCATTTGTATAAGCAATATTATGATTTATTTATTTGAAAAAGATGGCTGCACGCTCTTCGCACATCTGCCAGAAACTCGGATTCCTTTACTTTAACGCAAACACAATCCAAGGGGTTGAAAATGAAACGAAGCACCTCCAGGAAGGAGCCTGCAGGCGCCAACATGCACCTCATCCTGCTGAAACCAAAGCAGCAGCAGGAGATCAAAGACGGGAAGGGGAAAAAGAAAAGGAAAAGACTCTTTCAAGGTTGAGCCTTTTATTTAATAATAGTCAACGTGCCGACAACAAGAACCAAAGGAAATAACTGAAAAGACATTTTTAAAGACATTTTTAAAAAAAAAAATATATATTATTTATTTAAAATTTACAATTATAATCATAATATATTGGAATTTCATGCTGATACAAGTTATATCGGTTAACATTTTTAACTTAAAAGCCAATGATACGTAGGAACTTAACAGAAATTAGCCAAGTTTAAGATGTCTAGATCAAAGAAAAATATTTGTTTAATTTAAGTAAAATTTTAATGTAACTATCTAATCCTAAAACGTATACAATGAATTCTACCGTCTCATGCTTTTGCGTTGATCAAAAGCATGAGGTATAAAAGATAGATAAGATTTCTTTTAAAAATACAAAAAAGATAATATTTCAAAAGAGAGATAAAATATTGAAAAATAAAGAAGCTTGAAAGAACAATGTAGGATGACCAAGTAGTCTCTGGGAATTCTACTATAACAAGATCAATATTGGAAGGGCATAAGATGATAGCTTAAAAAAATACACAAGGGCCACCAACGCGTTGTCTCTCCTCTGCTTTTTCTGCAGCACTGTGCCACGAGGGTTCGCGCTACTTTTGGATTTGTGAAGGAGGCAAGAGCACATGCTTGTGGCATGGCTATCATTAAACAAAACAGGACCACCACCACTGCCCAATCAGATCTATAACCCATTGGAAAACACGCACACAGTGACACTCATGCATGTACCCATCACTTGGATTTCTTGATCTATGGCTGCTACCATCCACACCCCCCCCACTTGTTGGTCCAATGCTATATGCTCTAAGCAGATATGGAACGTCCAGCTAAGGGAAGATCGAAGAGGAGTGGTGCTGCATGTAGACCAGGGCACATGCCCTTCACATGTAAGGTAGAAGTCCCTGTAGAGCAGAAGGCACACAAGATATGTTTGTACCGAACATGGGGTTTGAAATATTCATTGCTTGAAGACAGCTGCCATACAATGGAATGGAATGGTTCATGGAATCTTTTTGCCCCTCCCCCCCCCCTTTTTTTTTTTTCCCTTTCTCCGATTACAATGTGCAGGGAGAGAAAAGAAAGAGAGTGCAAATAAAAGAGTATGAACAGCAATGATGGAGCTAATTAAACAATAATACACAAGTTGCAGCTAATGAAATGAATAATGATAAGAACCATGTGTTGAGCTGAGGCTGGCCCTCTCCTCTGTCCTTCCACTTTGTTCTTTCTTTTCGCTAAGCAGTAAGCCTTTTTTTTCCGTTGCCTTCTGTCCTGGTTTCTTTCTGCAGGACCAAGAAAGAAAGAAGAGGCGGCCGGCCCTTGAATGATAACAAAGAACAGAAACAAGAAACAAACCAGCAAGACCCCACAGCCACTGTCACTGACTACTTTCGTACATCCCAAGAGATCGATGATCCACCACCACCACCACCACCGTCTTCGAAAAAAGGGCGATCGGATTAATTACAACTTAACGGACATGATCAACAATATTGAAGGAAGGAAGAAGGAAAGAATCGACAGGATATTGGAGAAGAGAACCCACTAGTTTCGCAATACCACCACTCATGCAGTGCAGTGCGAGAACCCAATTAATTAACCACGAACCAGAAGCACTCTCCGCCACAAAATCAGAAAACAACTACTCCCCTAACGATGGCATGAACAAATATGCTGCCGATCTCCACCACGGCCCCCATGCACCTCTTCCAGTGCCGCTTGCTCTACCTCCTGAAAGCAATCACGTGGGCGCAGATCAGATCGATCATTTGGTCTTTGCACCCTTGCTCATGGGTCATGAGCTGACCAGTTCGTTCTCCGTACAGGACATGGGCTCGGTGGTGGCGGCGGCGGCTGTTGTGGTGGTGCCGGCTGTGGCCATTTTCTTGAGGTTTTGCTGGTGATACACTTGGCTCAGCCTCTCTATCTCCTTCTTCAATGCCTCTTGATGAGCTGCAAGACGTCGTACGTTGATGCACATCACAACAGCACATGATTAAACAAAAATTGTAGTGAAAAACATTAATAATTATTCGATCGCGTAGAATTCAGCAACCCGCCGATTAATCAAATATATGGCTACATTGATACCAATGCCACCATTTATTTACATATACCATGAAAAGGACTGACACATCATGAGATTAATTTAAACTCTATCTTTTGCGTGTAATCCTCGTAATTAATTAGGAGTGAGAGGATAATTAATCAATTAAACTGAGAAAACTAAAAATATGAATTTTTGATGATGATGATACAGATTCCAGCTAGTAAGAACTACCGTTTCCAATTACTAATGTTAAATCGAGTGTTTGAAGGTACCGTCTTTGAAGATCTTGTCTTGGGCGAGGGCAGCGATGCGTTGCCGGAGTGCGCTGTTGCCGACGGTGAGGACGGAGCGCTGGTGGTCGAGAAATGCTACTCGTGGAGACAACGCGGACACCTCCGTCTTCATGAACCCATCATTTAACGTGTGATAAATTATACAGTCAGGATATACATAGAGAGAGAGAGAGAGAGAGAACCAAATTCTATTATTCTTAACAGTACTAATCTCTTGATTATAAAATCCAAAGCAATAATTCTGGTACCTGCAAGTATGTTACGCTTCTCTCCAGCTCTGAAATATATTGCAGCTTCCTCACTCGTGATCTCTGAGCCGATTGTCTATTGGCCAATATCCTACATATTATATATATGTATATACACATACGACAACTTAATTAGCTAGACTTGTCCTATATATGTTTATTGAAAATTGAAATTTATCAGAAGTATACATACGTCGTACGTACGTATATATATATATATAACTACATTTTTTTGATGCAATGGGAGCAATGAATTAATCAATGGTATATACCTCTTGACTCTCTTTGGATCGACAATATTGTTAGCCTCCGGTTGCGACGCCGGCGCCTCCTCCGTCTCGTTCTTCACCTCCGGCAGCCCCTTCTGCTCCCCCCCGGCGTCGTTACCATCGTGCTGATCGGAGTGCGTGGAAGGGTATTTCAGCTCCGGCGGGGGCACCACGTCGTCGGGGAACATAGACATCAGCTGATGGTCATCGAGCCTGTCGAATTCCGAAGGTTCGATGTCGACCCCACCACCGTTGTCCACCTCCAACGGTGCCTCGAGGAAGGCGACGGAGTCGCTGGCCGATCTACGGTGCGCCCCACGCTTGGCGGAGGAGAAGTCGAGGAATTCGTCGACCCACGACGGCTGCTGCGTGGGCATGGACGGGGTCTTGATCTGGTGGCCGAAGCTCGCCCAGTCTGGACGTGGCATGTTGGGCGGCAATTGCGCCATGCTGCTGCTGCTGCTGCTACGCGCTACTGCTTCTACCTAGTGTTGATCCCCAAGGAGAAGAGGAAGAGGAAGAGGAAGTGGAAGAGGAAGAAGAAGAAGAAGAAGAAGAAGAATGAGAAGAAGAAGAAATGAAAGGAACATATATATGAATGAATACGGCAATGGATCAATGGTAGAATTGGGTCGCTACTGTAGTCATGCATGCAATTAACAGGTGGTATGTGGACTTTGTGTGCTCTCCCACAGCCAAGTCTTCCTCTGCTTGCTTACCATCTATGATTTAGGAGGTGGAGGAGGCATGCAGTCACATGACAGGAGGAGAAAGGTGGGAGAAGGGACAGCTAGCAACAGCTGTCGATCCAAGAGAGAGAGAAAGAGAGAGAGGGAAGGAGGTGGGAGTCAAGGAGCTTGGGCTCAATGGTGCAGCGAAGGAGTCGCAGGTGAGGGTGGAATGGAGGGGGATCCGGGAACCACGTGCATGTGTGGCCGCGATTCACTTTTCTTTCCTCCACCGTCAACACGCATTCATTTGCATTATTATTCCTGCAGTTTTTCCTTTTTATAAGGCTGGTACAGACTAAAATGGTTGTAAAATCTTTTATCTTTTTTTCTTTTCGTAATTTCAAACCATCTAAAAATCCAAACTTCGAATCACGCGAGCCTTTTTTTTTTTTTTTTTTATTGCATTTGCGAGTAAAAAATGAATTTCGAGGTAATAAAAATTATATATTTTTTGAATTATTATATAAAATTTACTTTTCTTTCGACCATTATCGACGTGCTTTCATTTCCATTATTATTCCTACCGCTAATACACTATCTTTTTAGAAGTCAAAATTCCAAACACGTAAGGTATTCTTTCAAAAAATTGTTGTAAATAAATTTCCAGGTAATAAAAATTATTATTTTTTGGTTTATTATATAAAATTTATTTCAAATATTTTTAGAATTTTTTCTCAATTTTACGATTTAGAAAAAATAAACCATACAAGATCAGTGTGATCTGTCCAAATTAAATCCTGTTTAGACGCGCTTGCTTGGATATATGGGATAATATTGGAAATTGGCAGAAATCGATGTTCAAAATGATAAAATTGCAGCCTAAGAATTGATCGCAAGAAAAGGAAAATTTAAATCAAGACAAAAGTATTACTTGCATTCATTATTTATTGTCAAGCAACAAAAAGGAATGAGAAATAATAGATCACTGGATGCATGCATTAATTGGCGGGGTTGTAGTTGTGGCCCTGCATCACTGCATTTAAGACAAAATCGTAAACCAGATCGCGTAGATCAATCTGAATAATTTAGAAACCGAATCAAATCATTCTAATTAATTACCTTAGAAATCGAAATGAACCGAACAATCAAAATTTGATTTGGTTCGTAGTTTAACCGGTTTAGATATCAAACGTTATGTCTACATATTTCCCGTTCACTCTACCAACTATATATGCTCGATAAAATACAGCAATATGACCAATGATAAAATGGCATTTAATTTATGACTCATAAAATAACATGAGGATCTAAATGGTTTTCCATAACATGATCCATAAAATTAATTAAGATTGTACAAGTAACCGAACCTGCACAAAATCATTTTAAGAAGAATCAACATATAATATATATATATATCATATACAGGTTTACAAGAGCTCTTGTTTTCACAACAAAGATTCAGGACCAAGATTGCTGGATTGGATTAAATCAATTAAGCATTAAGCTTAATTAGATCCATGTAAGGTTAATTACCACTGGCTCATGATAAATCCCCAATACACTTAATTGATTAACACTAAAATAATAAGTCCAAAATCAAAGCCGTGGTTGAGAGAAGTTGTATCGCTAAAAGAAAGTATCCTATCTCGAACTAGGCATGAGGACCATCCATCCAAGTGTGTGCACATGTGGGTGGCATCGAGCTGGGCTTGGGCTGGAGTGTGGGCTCTGAGCCTTAGACTTTGGGCTTCGATCTCTGGGCTCGTGGAATGGTCTAACCGTTAATGGGGCGGACATTAGGATTAGTGGGGAATGACAGTGGGATTGACCTAGAAACATGGATTAAGTGGTCGTTAAGTGCGTGTTTGTTTGTTGAATGGACATTTTAGTAGTGACATTCATTAATTGCATGCAATAGAGATGGAAGCGGATGAGGGACGATGTTCGTCTTTGCAATAAACGAGCTTCGTCTTGGTTCAATTTTAAGGATGACAAAGCAATTTGCAGCCTCATCCGTCAATCTCCAAAATCATTTCCAGTACATTACTTGATCTTCGTCTCAGGTTGTATATATACCGTAAGTTAATTTGTGGATACGAGTTTGATTAATCTGTCAAACATCATTACATTTTAGTTATTTATTCACTCCCACATATTCCGTCTCATGTCGTTGTCGTTTAATGTAAGGTATGATTTTTATTTTTTATTTTTGGTATTTTGAGTTTTAGTTATTAAAAAATCGTCGTCCAAGTACAATGGATCTATACCTGAGAATTAATTCGATTCTTTTATTAATTAAGATCCGGTAACAACGTACTACTTTATCTATTTGAAAAAAAAAATTATAACCATAACCAAGCCTTTAAATTCCGAGGCAGCTGAACGAAGGTACGGAAATTAATCTACTTCTCAACCTATGCATTTTTCAGAAAATTGAGACAAACAATTTTTTCTTATTTTAATTTACGAAAATAACATATTTATTATACATGTAAATTATGATTCTCAATTATGAAAATTTAGAAAACGTGCGTTGAAATTTTACCGTCTCTCCAAATCCTCGTTTCCCTCGTTCTGTGTCCTGCTTGACGTGTCCGTCATCAATATCGGCCGGAGCGACGCCCCCAGCCTTCCCGCCGACGCCGTGGAGCTCTCTCTGACGTCTCTGTCAGATCCCCTTCTCTCCAGTCTAGCGGTACCACATATTTCGGACGTTTCCACCGCCACCGACGCCTCCCTTGCCTCCACCTCATGATCACCATTCACCGTCGTCGTGGCCGGCGCAGCCTCCGTCCGGCATATGGGGCACGTCGTTTGGGAGTGCAACCACATGTCGATGCACCCCTCGTGGAAAGTGTGCTTGCAGTTGGGCATAACTTTCACCATCTCCCCCTCCTCCACGGTGCTCAAGCACACCACGCACTCCAGTGGCGGCGGCGAACCATCGGGGCGGTTGGCAGCGGCGGTCCTGTACGGGAAGCTGGGCAGTGTGGCGATGACCACTGGCTCCGGGGTCTGGGTCCACCGGACTTCAGATGCGATCCCAGTGTGGACGGCGGCCCGACGATGTCTGGGTTGGCGCCGTTGGAGGTACTTGAAGTAGAAGTGGAGGAGAAGGAAGAGGATGGCGACGAAGACAAAGCATAAGACCATAGTGACGAAGACGATGATGCCGATCCTGTGGTAACGGGCAAGCTTATCTTCATGCGCCCCCTCTGACCTCCGTATCTGAACATCGTTGCTTGCTCCATCTCCATCACCACCACTAGACATGGCCGTATCTGTTGGGATTGCTTGCCTCTTCCTTTCTCCGTAAGGTTGTGTTTGCCGATAAAAGTCTATGTCGATGCGTGCAACATACGTTGACATAAGGGTTGTGTTTTTTATTTTTTCAAATATTTCGTTGCTTCGGAATTTCCAATTCGCGATTTTTTTTCCTTCCAGATGAGCAACGTGTGGAAGCAACCGATCGAGCTGATCTACCGCTTGCGGTGGTGCTTAGAAATTTTTTGGTCCTCAGACAACGATCGTCAGTTAATTCGCTGGCATACGGCGGTTGACTTCGCTGCCGAGTGCGACTGGAGATTAGAATTTACAGAATTAGCAGGGAAAAAGAAAAGAAGGAGACATAAGGTTTCGATGGTCAACTGCGGTGCTGTGGAACACGTATCGGAAAACCGATGGTCGTGATATTGTGCTGGTGGCAATTGATTTTTGTATTAACGAGATGGAATTAAAGGTGAATATTGAATTATAATTTTTAGTCTATAAGTTTGTTAATTATTTTTTCATATTTATTTATGGCTTTACTCGTTAAGTAATAAAAGATATTTTTAAAAGACTACAAGCCTCTGGTTTGAACCTAGACATTGGGTCTTCATTTAAGAACATACGTGGTTACAGCGGTATTTTTCTATTTTTTAAAATACGTCGACTACCCCATAAGGATGTTGATTTCATAATTGCAGGCTCCACTTAAAGATTCCCCCGTCAATTAGAAAACAAAACCAACAGGACCAAAAGAGTAAGCCCCCCCCAAAATAATATAATAATTTAAGATAAGGCATGGATCACATCTCATCAAGACAAGAGAAACATCATTTTTGCAAAATATTATTTAATACATCGAGATCCGTTAGAAAAAAGGAATCTACCCCTCGAAACACACCCTGATAAACGACGAGTCACGTTGGAATGAGAGTTAACCAATCATTAATAGCTGATTGATGGATGATATGACAATGATGATGGTGATGATGGAACGAGAGGTTCACTTCAAGTATTGGTCATGGCAAAGACGTACTGTGTACTACTCATCAGCATCGCCAGGTTATGTTGCCACAAATTGGTGAGAATTTACAGGACAACTCGGTACAAAAATTTGAGAACATATTATATCGATTTTATTAATCTAGTAGGTCTTCGAAAATATATAATAATAATAATAAAACATTTTTTTACAATCAAGTTTAACACGATTCGAACCCAAGGCATGGATCGTGCCTGGATCATGTCCTCGTGCTGGGCCACATTCATTCAAATGGGCCCAACTTGTTCAAAAAAGGCAAGCAGTACATGTGACACCAAGTTTTTATACCTCTACCTAAGGAGAAGACTTGCAGAACCTAAAAAAGGTATAAGCAAAAAAAATTTAAGAGGAGGGAGTAGATATTTGAAAGGATGATGGTTCAATAATAAATGAAATTCCAATAAATAAGTGCATGGTACACTTTTACAAGTTTGAATTTAAGGATTTGTTTTTACTGATTCCACCTTCAAGTAAAATTATATTACAATTTATATACGTATCGAAACATCATTCTAACAAAAAAAAAAAAAAGGAGTAGTAAAAATAAAAATAGTATAATTTTTACCATTGTAAAATCCAATCGAATTTCATTTACGAAATACTGCTTTACGGTATTTATATTTGCTAAATAAAAGGTACCTCATGCCCTGCCGGTTTCGATGGACGACGCTTTCGCGGGAGGACTGGTGAGGCCGAGGGTTCCGTGTTTTGCTTGAGAAGTTGGGACGTCGGCACAGCCCAAGCACGGGACGAAGAAGAGGCAGAGAGTGCAAGTCCCTGCCATGTGCTGCGACTGCGATTGCGAGTGCCGGCCGCTGGGGTGGCTGCTCGGCCTCCCCTTCGCCTTCCTCTCCCTCCTCATCTCCATCGTTGGCGTCGCGGTCTGGATCATCGGGTTCGTATGAAAAACCTACGACAAAAACGGGAACCTCTGTTTTCCTTTTCTCTCTCCCTCTCTCTCTCTCTCTCTTGTTTACATCATCACACGTTCTGTTGCCGTCGGAATCGAGTTCCACCAGAGGTGGATAGGAATGAATTTGATGCTGTTCCGCAGGGTGCTGCTGTCGTGTATATGCCCCTGCTGCCTCTGCGTAACGGTGGTGGTGGAGCTCGCCATCGAGCTCATCAAGGCTCCTCTCCATGTCATGATGTGGTTCACCAAGCAAATCCCTTGCTGAAAGACCTCCGCGGGCCGCTCCGGATCTGCCTTCCTTGATCTCTCTCTCTCTCTCTCTTCTCTGCTTATTTCTTCCCGATGGTGGAATGCGGCCGGATTTGTTCCCATCGCTGCTGATTCTTCCAGAGGTTTGGGGTTTCCTTCTTTTCCATGGATGCTTGGCTTGTGGATTCTCTGTTTTCGATTGTCGATTACTTTCTCTTCCTCGTCGTCCTGTGTTTCTGATCCGGAAACACCACCACATCCTTAATGTTTGATTGTTATTGTATACATACATTTTTCGCTTTCAATGTTTTTTTAATAATTGTAGTTGAATTACATTAATTAATTAGATAATAATATTTGAGTTTTCATGATTACAAGATCTAAAATAGATTACGAGAAATTAGGTTTTTTAAGACAAATGTCAATCAACTAACTATAAAGTTAATATTTATTTATTCGGAAACCTCTTTCACCCGGGACGAATTTAAAAGCGTGCACCTTTAGCTTACCTGGTGAAGAAGCCCCCTGGGTCTTGATGCTAAAGCTTTCCACCAAACGAATGACGTGGGATTTTTGAAGAGTATTAACCCATTGGTTTATTAAATAGTGGCTATAAGATCACAGCTTCCACGCTAAGGTTGGTGTTAAACAACATACTTGACTCCTTTTAAACTAATTTTGAAAGGAAGGAAGTCTTCAATATTGTTTCTTAGTAACATAAGTACAAAGAGTCTCGCATCGATTAGAATAAGGATTGAATTTAAATTAATATATGACGAAATTATTTATTTGTTTTTAATTAATTTTGAGATAAAATATTTTACATAATATCATGATTAATTCAAGCATATCCACTTTAGGTTATTTATGAGTTTAAAATAAATTATAAGTAAAAGAAAGTACGAAAAGTCTTACGTCAATTAATGCAGAGATAAAATTTAAGTTAATATAAAATAATTTTTTATATTTATTGTCAATTAATTTTAAAATAAAATATTTCACAACAATAAACTCTACGCTACCTATATAACTTGAGAAAATAAATATTAAATTCGAAAGGAGCTAGATTTTGAGAAAGTTAAAGTTGTAAACATGGAAATCGAAGAATAAGCTCTCCACCATCAACTTCGATGGTCGAGGAACTTTCCTTGTAATAGTTGGTTTTGACATCTCTATGATTAGACTTTATGTTTATCTATATATTGTCTTCTTATTGCTGTTCGCAGCAAGTTGAACTTTATATCAACTTCAACAGTGGAATTTTCATGGTTGGATCCTATAAATCAATTGTTTGATAGAATCTTATTCTGGCAAGACGATAATAAAAATTTCTTGTAATGTCATTCTACGGAACAATACCAGTACGACACAAATTAGAAAATACTTCCTTGTTAACGTCAAAATGTTTTCAATGATGAATTTAAGGCTTGATTTCAACGAATCGACAAACTTTTTATTCTTTTGTCAATAAATTTAGGATTTGATTTTGTAGTTTTAACTGTTGATAATAGTTTTTGAGAGAAATCTTAGATTGTCATCTATGTAATTGAATAATTCAACTCATCCTAAATTAAAAAAAAAAAGAACTCATCGCAGATCAAGGATATTGTAAATAATTGACATCATCTTGTTTTTAATGGAAGGTAAAGTAAGTCGAATCTTTAACCTTTAAAAAAAAAAAAAAAAGTGGAATCTTTTCATTTTCATTGCGTAATTGGGTCGGTAAGATCCGTTTATCTCCTAACCGGATCCACCAGAGCCGACGCGGCGATCCATATGTACGTGCTTCGCCCCTTCCCTGTTCATTTCGTCACTTCTGCCAACTCGTTTCCTTCCGCCTCCAGTCCCCTGCCAGATCTTCCTAGGTCAGCGCAAATGAGGCCGTCCATGATCAGATCCATCCACGCCGCTGTCAGGAGTAGTGTCTCCACCTCCCCCTTCTCATCTGCTTCTCTCAGCCGCCGTTCCTTCAGCTCCGAGTCCCATCCCGAGCGCAAGGTCGCCGTCCTCGGCGCCGCCGGAGGGATCGGTCAGCCCCTCGCCCTCCTCATGAAGCAGAACCCTCTAGTCTCCAGCCTTGCCCTTTATGATATCGCCGGAACTCCCGGTGTCGCTGCTGACGTTAGCCACGTCAACACCCGCGCTCTGGTAGTTTCCGCCTACCTCGCCTCGTCCTCCTCTTCCTATGTTGTTTGTTTTGGATCGTGGATCTGATTTAGATTTTTTGATGGGATTTTTAGGTGAAAGGGTACATGTCGGATGAGCAGTTGGGAGAGGCGTTGGAGGGGACGGACATGGTCATCATTCCTGCCGGTGTTCCAAGGAAGCCTGGTATGACCAGAGACGATCTGTTCAATATCAATGCTGGCATTGTCAAGGGCTTGTGCACCGCCATTTCGAAGCACTGCCCCAACGTAAGCTGCTGACTTTCTCCGTACATTTGTTCTTCCTTTTTTTTTGGTTTCCTATGCAACGTTGATTTGTGTGCTTCTGGAAACGTTCTACCTTTTCACGTATTTGCTCACTATTTTCCGTCTCTGAGTGACCAGGCGATTGTGAATATGATTAGCAATCCAGTGAACTCGACCGTGCCGATTGCTTCGGAAGTGTTCAAGAAGGCAGGCACATATGATGAGAAGAAGCTTTTTGGTGTGACCACACTCGATGTTGTCCGGGCTAAGACTTTCTATGCTGGGAAGGCTAACATACCTGTCTCACGTACGGAAGCTTCTCTCTCATTCTTCTTTGCTCTGCCTCAATTTTTTCTCTTTATTTCAGCAGTTTCTTGTGGTATAACTTGAAATGGTTCTGTGTAGATGTTAATGTTTCTGTTGTTGGTGGCCATGCCGGTATCACAATTCTACCTCTCTTTTCACAGGTATTGTCGTGTTTTTAGTATCTATGTTGTCACCCTCCCCCCTTTTACATTTTACATTTTACATTTATGGCTCGGTTTGGTTATTATGTAAATCAAAATATTTATGATTTCACATTGATGGTTTGGCAGGCAACTCCTACAACCAATGCTCTTTCAGCTGAGGATATCAAAGCTCTTACTAAGCGAACACAAGATGGAGGAACAGAGGTTGTTGAAGCAAAGGCTGGGAAAGGATCTGCCACATTGTCCATGGCGTAAGTTTGTCTAACATCCATTAACGTTTTTCTAACGTGTTTTTCAACGACCTTATGGTCTGTTATCATTTGATTATAGATCTATATATGACCTACACCTACTTTTTCTTTTTTCAAAGATGCTTGATGATTTGGTTAACGTCATATTTTACAAGCAGAATGCATATATGATATTCCATGTAAATAACGCATTTTCTTACTTTCAAAAGAAACGTGTTCTGTTAGATGCTTTTACCGTTTGTTTACACGTTCTTTCTTATCTCTCTCTCTCTCTTTCCATGTTTTTATCTCATGTTCTCCGTGTTTTTTCAACCCTTAATCTTAATAGCTATTTATTCTCTCATGTTAATTTTTGGACCAAATGTCAATCTGGTTCATTTCTTCTCTCCTCTTTTCACCTGTTTTCATGCTTGTCTTTTAAATGAAATATGTTTTACTTTGCACTCTGCTACTGCATTTAATGTTCCATTAATTTCTGGTTGTCAATGATTTATCATTTTATTTATTCCGAAACAGTTCTTATTGATAAATATATTGGCATCTTGGCTTGTTTGAGAATCTAAACTCATTCCCAATTAAGAAGAAAAAATTGTGTAATATTTGTGAATGCCTTGTCTTGAATTATTGCTTTGTCTTTAGTGATTTTGTTGACCTTATGCCTTCAATGTCAACTAGCTTGCTACTTGTACATCAACCATCTTAAATATTTTTAGAAATAATGCAATACTATATTTTGACCTTATCTTCTGCTATCTTAATTCTTAAATATCTAAGGTTGAACTCTGTTAAATTTGTTGAAATGTCTAGTATGCTTTAATGTCTCTTGATATGATTCCCCAAGACAAAATCCTGTAAAAGTAAATTGAATTTTGAAAGTTTAGATGGAAAATTAAAATCGGAATGCAATAAATAATTAAAATTTAATAAAATAGGTAAAAGTCTGGAAATTGGTCATTTGTATATCCCAGCCTGTTCTAGACAAGAAGCATATTGTATATGTAGATTAATATCCTACAAGGCTACCATGTTTTTTCTCTTGTTATTGTTGATTGAAGTTACAGTGTTATGATTTTTTTTTGTCTAACTAAAATCATTTTATGCAGCTATGCCGGAGCTCTTTTTGCAGATGCCTGCTTGAAGGGTCTTAATGGAGCAGCAGACGTTGTAGAATGCTCTTTTGTGCAATCTACCGTCACTGAGCTACCTTTCTTTGCCTCTAAGGTAAAGATTAGTCGCATTTTTTATCAATCCTTTTTTCAGTATTGGAGTTTCATATTTTCATGCCTTTTATTGGGTTCTCAACTCATGCTTTAGTGATTGTATCTTCTTCTGCACTCGTCAAGTGCTGGCAGAAATGTAGAAATTTTTTTCTAGTTTGGTTTTATTTCATTATGATTTGGGACCGAACTTATACCGTGAAAATTCACTAAATCTGCATCGATTCCTGATTCCTAGTATAATATGACATTCTCTGTTTGGACAAACTAAATCGAAACAGAGTAATCATTTTTAAATCGTAGTGGTCATACATCCTTTTAGGAGTTCTTGGATGTCTCTTTTTTTCTTTTCATTGTCATTTTTAGTCTGGATATGATGAATACGTAACCTTTAACAAGTGCAGCACAATAGAAATGACCTTTCGTAGTATGGAACTCTTACGTCAGGCTTCCATCGTGAACTTCCCTGGCGGGAAGCCACCCTAACAATGCTGTGATGCGTCGTTGCAGGTGAAATTGGGAAAGAATGGTGCTGAGGAGGTATATGGAATGGGCCCTCTCTCCGATTTCGAAAAAGAGGGACTGGATAATCTCAAGGCTGAGTTAAAATCCTCCATAGAGAAGGGTATCAAGTTTGCGCAGGAGAATTAGACCAGTCCATGGGACTGGATCATTACTTTGCATCGTCCAATGGGTTGCATTCAAGATTTTTTTTCCCGTTGAATCCGATCGCTTGAGATTGTTCTGGCTGTTAGCTACTACAGCTATTTGAGGCGTTTTTTGGCGCACTGGATGGTCATAAAAAAGGCTCAAGTTTTGGATGTCCTAGGTAATAATGTCAAACTGATCATGAACTTGAGTTATATATATCATTCTTTCTTCATCAATCATATATATATATATATAAGATTGGCATAACATAATCAGTCTTTTACTTGTAGTCTTGGATTCAAATTTGAGCAGAAAATGCTATTATTATCATAAAAAAATTCGCGAAGTTTACTGATTTTGCTGCAAAACATCATTCAATAAATTCCCAAACATCCCGCAAGAGAACGAGCGTTAAAAGCTCTTCTTCAGCAATATTATTATTTAAATAATAAAGGGAAACAAACAGATGGTAGCAGTCAGTACACGGTCCATATGTTCACACAACGTATGCGGTAAGAAAAATCTAAACCTTCCTTAAATTGAAAAAATCGAAAGAAATCAAGAAACGGTATAACGATCGAAGTAACAAAAATTTTAGAGCACACTGAAGATGGTTACCTAAATGTAAGTGATAGACCCCCAACTTTGCACAAATTCACGACTAATCTGATGGAAGATAGGGTTCAATGGATACGATTGTAACTTAATTTATAATTCAGTTCAACAAAGGTTGTAGCCTAGTGTCTAACTCTGATTCAATATTAATTGTAATCTGGAATTGTAGCAGTTGTAACTTAATCCGAACTTACCATAAGTTGTAACTTGAAACTGTGGCAGTTTTACAAACTTGATTTTTCATAGTTGTTTTAACTTTATTGCACCACAATTATAGCTTGAGTCATTACAATTATAACTTAATTACTTTATAGGTATAACCCAAGTCTATTAATACTGTTACGCCTGTAACCTTTTGTAGCTTTTTGAAATAGCCTTGTAGCCTCTAATGTTTTAGTTGTTTCTTAATATAAATATGGGTGCCATTGTCTGGAAAAGATGAGCATCATTGTAACATTTTTCCTATGATTTGTTCCTCTGGTTTCTTTGTCATAACCCTACTTCATCTTCGTCTTTCTCTTTCCCATCACTACCAATCCTTACGATTGTTTGGATAATCAAAGAGTCTAGGTTTTTTTTATCATGCTATCAAAACCACACAGTCTAGAGCGCTAGAAAATTCTCATATATCAGATAGGTATAAGCCTCGTAAACTTCATTTTTGCAAAATTTAAAACAGGAAATCTTCTCTCATGGGAAACCTTGATGATGGGTTTGATTAAATCACAAAGATTGAATGATTTCTTGAATGGATCTGTCTAAGAACCACCTCAGATGAAAAGGAATGAGGCAACCAATGAGGAAGAAGTGAGTTCCGACTACCTCTAATGGAAAAGGCATGAATTACAAGCACCTTGACAAACGAGGTGTTGAGTCAGATGATCCGATTGCAAACAGCCATAAAAAACCTTAGGACGCATTTCCACAACCATCGAAAAAGACAATATTTCTCATAAGAACCTTGGAAAAGAATTGGAAGAGAGTTCAATCTGATGAATCAATTGCAAATATTGAAAAAGAGCACATGTGGATCATTGGGAGAATATTTGACAAAATTCAAATTAATTTGTGGTGAACCATCAAGGATCGGTAGACCGGTGGAGGATGACAACTGTGTCTTCTGGCAGTTAAAATGACTTAAGGGGAAAGTATGAAGACAAATCACCACCCTAGCCAAATCTGTAATAAAAACACCGTAGAACTAATTCAATCTTTCTCTTCCTCGTCTTAGATTTCATCCTATGCCATTAAGACAATAATTATAGCCAAGCTATAAGTTCCCACAAGTTTAAAAACACAGTAAGCAAGTAAAGCTACTTCTTAATATCAATTCGTTTGAGCAGTTTCCAAGAAAAAATGCTGAAGGAAATCTGCGCTAGTCATGAGAACTAGTTGACCGAAGTCAACACTTACACAAGCTCCCAGTCAGACTCACATGCTTCTTCAAGACTTGCCAACGAACTGTTGTGCATCGATTTCTCGCTGGGTACAGATGTAAGATCCACATCACCTCCTTTTCTTTTCAAATGCCCAGAATCAGCATGGAGCGAAGTCATCACCTGATCATCATTTTTTTTCTTTTCCGAGATAAGCCTTGAGGCAATAGCTGCAAGTGTTCCCCGTTTTTTCTACAATATAACAAATAAAAAATAAAATGAAGAAATTCTTCTTAATAAATTACAATGCTAAGGTACCAAATTAGAATTTCAAATATGGGATGATGATATGATCCATGAGTAGAGCATCATAACATAGCAAGAACTGCACCTACCAGACGTCATGGTCACTGGAAATTATGTTCTCCCTATATTATATTAGTTGAAACCATTATGGTTTTTCTACAATAATAATGTCATAATCTTACTACATAGGGTTGATTACTATTTCTATTTATGAGCAAATCTTTGGTTAATTTAAAACTAATTTCTGCTTTACTTTTGTCAACCAAAATTATATCATCAGCAAATAATGATACATTAAAATATTTTTTCTTGAATTTTCTTAGTTATTTAATCCATGATTAAAACATACAGTTATAAACTTAAAGAAGACCTTTAGTCTAAATCTGTCTATTTTAAATTGCCTAACCATTGTGGTTTTTGTATTTTTCATTCTTTATTTTTTTTCAGAATTTCATGGTTTAACTATTTCAGTTGCAGCTTTTTTTAATTTTCTGTTGAATTTACTGTTCTTCAATTTCCCAGAAAATTTATGTAACTAAAGCAACTACAAAAATCTAGTTGCAAGTTCCAGCATATTCATAGGACTAACCTTGTCGAATGCTTTCTTACTTTTGTGCTGCAAAATCAAGATAATTTCATCAAGTATTGAATCCTCCCAAACATCTTCAAGTTCAACATTCTCAAATTCTTCAATTAGGATTGATTCATTATTTAAATCAGTTGTATCACCAGCGGTGATGTTGCTGCCAGGAATATCCGAACTTTCTGCAGAATAATTAAATATAAAAAACTTGGTAAACAATGATTCCTATTGCCACACAACAGTGTATGTGCTACTCAAGCATTTTTAAGTCGTAGTAAAAAGCAAATTATAAAATATGAAGGACATCAATAATGTATTTATGGGTCATGACGTGGAAACTGAGAAGAGTTAATAAGAAGACATGATAGAAAGAGTAAAGTTTCTCAAAGCACTTGCAAAACCTTATTCTTCTTGAAAGTGAACTGGTACCTTCCCTGGGAGACCGCTAATGTCAAACAGAAGACTGGGGGGTGAGGAGGGAGGGGGGCATCAAGAAAAGAGAAACCAATTTGGATTTTCGCCAACTGGTTTAAATCAAGCAAGTAGATTTTTCATCCCACATATGGAGCATTAATCAAATACGTTTACAACAGTGATATTTGAAGGTGATAATTTTGAATGGATCACAGAAAAGCAGAAAATATCTCAGATATTTCATTATCATTAATCGTAGGATTTTTGAAAATCAATTTTTGTTCTATTGATCATCACATCACCATGCAACAGGACACCTGCCTCATATTAGTCATACGCCTGATGAACTCCTTCCTTTTCCTTTGCAAATTGCATGATTAGCATATAAAATATGGAGACCAGGAAAACATATGTAAAGAAAGCAGAAAATACTTGTATCATTCATCTTCAGAATACTAAGATATTTTTCCAATTTCAGGGATCTATATTTTTTCACAATTAAACAGAATAACTAATAAGAACTAAATCTAATTATACCTGATTAGGTTCCTATGCTCAATTAAACAATAAAAATATCAGGATATCAGGGTATGCCTATCTTTGATATTTAAGCATCAATGTCTTTGGTCTTTTTTTATTAAGGTTTTCAACCATCTTCTGTCTCATGTCTATGCTAAATACACTTGAATCCCTTGCTTGGATGTTCACTTTTTCAGAAATCTGCTTCCCATAAAATCTCACAGACAAGAACCATATATAAAACTATGCCATTGAAGCTGCTTCCGGTGCTTTCACCTCACAAGCCCATCACTTGAGCTTCATCAGATAATAAAATTATACTCACTCCACATAAGCACTTCTGCATGAATAGCAGCATGCCGTAAGCTGACCCAAACTGATCTGTGACTCTTTATGGATATTTTGACCATATCCCACGTTATATATCATCTACCGTGGTGGGTACTTCAAATTAATAAGGTTATTTGAATGTCTGAAAAATGCTTAAACACAGAAATTAAGAAACTAGATAAAGCATGCATTAAAAAGGAATACCAGGAAATTCCTCTGAATAAGCATATGCAGGCAGAATATTTCCTGGTTCAGTGATGACTTGATTTTCTTTTGATATGGATATATGTTGTGTAACAGAGAATGGATTACTCTTAGCACATGATACAACTCCTATGCTCCCTTCATCAAGCACGTCTGTGATAGAGAACTCATTTTGACTAGGTTCATCTGGAGAATAAAAGGAACACTTGCAAAGTTCAGCAGATGCTTCTACAACACTAATGTCTCGAGGCATGTTGGATGATGAGCAAAGGCCACTATCTTGCCCGGTAGCAGTAGACAACTCATGCTCAGTTGGTTCAATGGGTGAAGAAACGGAACTCTTGCAATCCTCATCAGACATTTCCCAAAGGCTAGCGTGATGAATATTGTGTGATGAAGGAAGGTATGTAACCTGTCCTGTAACATCAGAGAAGTCTTCCTGAGGAGGTTCAGGCAGAGAAGAAATGACGTTCCTACAAACTCCAGAAGTTGGTCCAGCATTTAGAGGTATGCAGGCTAATGGAGCAAGTGTATATTGCCCAGAAGAACTGGTAGTATCCAATCCAGCATTATTTCTTTTTTTCTCTTCTATTAACTGCTCATCTAGAGCCTCTGTAGACTTTCCAGGGACTTCATCTTTCATATCTTCTACCAGATCAGGCTTTGAGCCTTCAACAGAACCATCAGAAAATGGATTAAGCCAATCATCTGCAACTTCAACATAGATCTTCTTGAGATGATCTCCAAGTGCATCAATAAACATGGATGGCTTCTGGAAAAGGAAAAAATAATTGTCACTAATGAATGCCAACACATAATGAGGAAGTTGTACATGATGACAATATCAGAAGTTTCGTCCACTTTAAAAGTGTAAACCAGAAAAGAGAACGTGACCACAATGTGAAGACATCATATAACAAATTTGATGATCGGGAAGAACTTATTACTTATATACCTGTAGCTCTTACAGTAGTTAAATGAGAGCCCATATACTGAAAAGGCTAAAAATATGCGTCACAGTTGTAGGATAAAGAAAAGGGTGGAATTGGATGTCAGACGCGGGAGATGAGACATGATGCAAGTGAATTTCCATGTTGGACAAATGGAAACAAGAAACCCAAACAAGGTGGAGGATCCATGATGCTTACAGCTACAGAAAATCCTAATTAATTTGTCCCAGCTCTCTAGCTGATACAACCTGTACAAGCCGCTAAATTACCGAATTGAAACCAAAAAGCAAGGATTTACTTTTTATAGGAATAAAAAAGAAAATTTATTGTTAACCTTTTCGGAAAACCTGTAAATTAAAAAGAAATAGATATGGAGGAATTACCTGAACGATAAGGTTGTCTTGGATAGCATTATCCAACTTCTGGCATATACTTTCACCCCAGGATAACCCCTTCGATGCAAAATCCATGCTGAAAGATGATAAACCCTCCAAGGAACTCACTTTATCTTCGTCAATTTCCTTCATTATGCAACGAATCACGTGTTTCAATGATCCCCTGCTTCAGTATATCTCACTCTGCAGATTCGCATAAAACTTCAATAACAAAAGAAATTCACGGACTCCTTGAAAAACTTGTAAAAGCAAGTATTTATCTGCCTCTCTAAGAAGCATTCATAGAAGTATATCTCCCAAAATTCTCAGGCCCATTACAGAAAGGAAAAACGCATAAAACAGACGGGAGTGACACCAATAACAAATAACAAAAAAAGTACAGATTTTGACACAGTCTCAACATTAAATTCAGAAAAATTTCAATAAATGTACAGTTTCAACACAGATTTTGACAACAATAATTCTCAATCTAAAAGACACAGTAAAAGAAACCCAAATAAATGTACAGATCAAATTCTCTGCAAACTATCTCTTCGAAGGGAAAATTAAAACAAACTCTATTCACATCCACCTAACGAAAATAGATGAAACTACTTCAAACGACAACCGTAAACACGATCCGACCATCCCAATCACCGTATCCGCCTACAAATGAAAACAAAATGATTCATTTAAAAAGAAAAAAAAAAAACTTGAGGAAGTACACAGAGGGGACATGATCAGAGCACGCCAACACCCGGCCGATCGTGAAGAGGAGGAAGGTGAAGTACCTTTAGCTTTAGGGTAAAGGTAGAACTTTACGGCAAGGAAAGCGAGGGCGACGGATTCCCAGCGCAAGGCAGAGGCAACGAAGGAAAAGAGGAAGAAGTAGAGGAGAAAGGCAAGGGAGAAATGAGAGGACTGCAGAACAGAACGGAAATTTTAGTGAGGGTTTAGTTTAATTTCGTAATTATGACATCACTCCTTTTTTTATTTACTTATACATGATCGAATGTTTCACTATTAAATATCCATTATTAATATTTTTTACAAGTTAAGTTTTTTATATAATGTCATCATCGTCAATAATTATGCTTTAACATTTTTTAAGTTCTCTTTTTTAAACAGCCTACGTTCATAACAAAAAAAAAAAGGCCTTCAGAGACATTAACTTGACTTTGTTACGAGAAGAAGATGATAGGAATATTTTAGTTAATTGACATGTAATAGAGAAAAAAAAAAGTTTAATATTTAATTGGACAACGTTAAATTAAACTTATCATGAAAATAGTAATTGAATTGAAAGCTTTGACCTGACAATACAAGGTCGATTTCACTTTGAAATATATTTATTTATTTATAGGATCGTGCGAAGACTAAGCATCAAAGTTAAATTTTTTTTTTTAAAATTAATGCTTCGCTTTTTAGTATTTTAAAAGTTAACAATATTTAAATAAGTTACAGATAAAAAAGAATATTAAGAAAAATCTCACGTTGAATAAAAAGAACAAAACATGAACTTTTATTTGCCAACGAAGATGTTAAATTCGTCACCCTCTTTTGATCTTTTACCGAGAACAAAACCTTAATCGTTGACAGAATTATCAAGGAACTCGATTATTTGCCATTTGATTGTAATTGATTTTTAGATTAGAATTTCGCAGTTCATATACTTTATGAATAATTTTTTTTCTTTTTAAAAAAAATATGTATTTCGATGACCAACCTATCTATCTGGCCAATGATTGAGCAAATCTAAACTATTCATTTCACAGCGGATGATCGAAATCATATAGAAAATAAATTTTAGCCTTATATGAGGTAATTTTTAATTGTTTATTATTAATTAATTTTGGATTAGACTTTTAATTTATATTAAGTTTTATTATTATTATGGACTACTTGTAAATATATAAAATATGAAAAAACCATAAACAATGGAGAGCATTGACACGAAGTCTCATGTCAATACAAGGGAAACAAAACCTAAACTTATATCGGATACAATCAATTACCTAATTGTTGTTTGATTTTGAGTTAAACTCTCACTTACCTTAACTCTCTCTCTCTCTCTCTCTCTCTCTCTCTCTTCTATAGATAATAAGGAAAAATTATAGATAGATGTATGGTTAGGATAGAGATAAGAGTACGAATAGATGCATGATGATTGAAGAAAGAAAAAAAAGGAGATCTACACATAGCAACAACGTAAGGCTGTGAGTTTCTGATTAGGTTTGATGTTGAATTAATCTGATAGAAGTTTGAGGGGAGGACCCAAAACAAGGACATCATGGTTGACATTATTTTTAGATGTCCATCATTAACATGGGATGATGGAGAACACAGGGACGAAGAAGAACCACGTTTTTCAATTATATATATATATATGTATGTTTTAAAATTCCAAGTCTTATTATTTTAAGTACATTATTAGTCCTTTGAGAATTCAAAGTCCAACAACATCACTCATTTTCAAAAAATGCCACTAATTAATGCAACAAGGGTTTGAATGCATTTCCACCTTATCGTTTATTTTTAGACTTAAATCTTACAATCTATCTATCTGGTTATGCATACTTATATATTTGAATGAATGAATATTAAAGATTTGAGAATCTTTCAACATCACCTCAAACTTTTTCTTTCAAGGTAATAGAAATCTAAAACTTTAAATTACTGTAAAAAATTCGTTTAGAATATTTCTCGATTTTAAATTCAGATTTATGTATAAAATCAACAAAAGCATCTAGAATCAAGTTCTTTCTCGATTCTATGGTTGTGAAAAATGAACTGCAGAGTATTATTTAGAATATTTTCATTTCTTTTTTAAATTTATCATGTCAATAGCGCCTGGAAACAATTTTTTTTTTTTAAATCATGCATGATTACAAAAAAAAAAAAAAATCTAAGGCCTCTAAAATCATTCCCAAATATGACCTAATTGGAATGGTCATCTATGAGATTCACGAGAGTACACCATGGAAGGACTTTCTATTGTTGTTTTCTGTTATTATTAATTTTTTGTTATTTTGAAGGAGAGAAAATAATTTTTTATTGTAAATAAATCAGACCTACTTTGCCGTGCATTAAAGGTTTAAGCTAAAGTGTTCCAGAGGAACACGTAAAACAATCCATCTACGAAACCAGCGCGTGTCGTGTGAATGGCTCCGGATGCGACTCCAGTGGCGCAGGAGCTCCGGCACTTCACCGTCATCAGCCTCAACCCACTGGTACGTCTCCCTCATTCTCGCTAGTGTTTTGCTTCCCGATTATTCAGGTGTCCTTCTTGTGCAGTGCAGTGTGCCTCTCTTTTGTTTCAATGATTTTTTTGACACCACACTGCCTGTTTCTTACCGATTTTCGATTAGCCCGTCTTCCAGAAAAAAGAGGTTAATTAGGTTGATTTATCTTCTTAAAATCCTGGGCTGGTGAAACAATCGTATTTTGATGCATTTACCTCTTGCTCGTTCTCTTGCAGAAAATTCGCTACCATGTGCTGTTTGTTTGACTTAGGTGAAATGGAAACCCTACATTTTTAAGATTTGCCCTTTGATACAATTCTCTCTTCCATGACATTTCCGTTGTATTGGAATGTCTTATTTGGACATGCTGATGTGTGCTTTCCATTCCAATCGAACTCCAATGGTATCAAATTATCCAGCACATTGGCTGAAGAACATTTCTCAAGCATCTATTTGGACATTTTCCTTCGCCAACAATAAACATTTGGGAAGATCATTGCATCTATCGTTTGATGGAAAAGGTTCGGTGGTTAAAGAAGGTGACAACAGAACGTATAACTTAGAAGGGGCTTCATGTGATGAAATGGAATATAGGGAATATGTAGAGATACAAAGAAGAAGAAAGATCGGGCTGGCAAATATAGGGAAGGTACCATGGAACAAAGGAAAGAAACACAGTAAAGGTGAGCATCTGGAATTTATACCTGATATTAATAATGGAGCATTTTTTAATCCCTTGTACCTTTTTTTACTTTGTCGTTAATTATTCAGAGACGCGGGAACTCATCAGACAGAGAACTATAGAAGCCTTGAGAAATCCCAAGGTGATGTCATGTAAGAATCAAAAAAAAATTTTCTCATGTTTTCTTTCTCGTTGTAAAGTGATGATTGTAACATATTCTGAATTGGATTGTATTTTGAGATCAGATCAAAAGAAAAATGTCTGGATACCCTCGTTTTCATAGGTACTTCTTTGGCATTCTCTAAAAAGATGATCATTATCTTTGAGTACACATATAGGGAACCTCATTATATGGTGTACCGATATCCTAAATTTATCTGTTTTTTGTGTTAAATGTACTAATATGGTGACATATTGTTGTACATTCAGTGCTGAGAGCAAGGCAAAGATTGGCTTTGCTTTGAGAAGACTATGGAAAGAAAGGTTGAAGCACAAAATGTTAAAAGATAAATGTTATCTAGCATGGGCTGGTGCTATCTCGGAAGCAGCTAAAGTAGGTTTTCAAGGGGAACGGGAACTAGAATGGGATAGCTATGACAAGATGAAAGCTGATATAGCACTCCAACATATCCATTGGAAAACAGAGAAAGCAAAAGCAAAGGAATATGCAGAATTAAAAACAAAAAGAACCGCAGAGGCAAGGGCCATAAAGATGGCTAGGCTTGCTGAAAAGAGAAAAGAGAAGGAAAAAGGGCTACGGGCCAAAGAATCGAAGAAAGCCATAAAGAAACTTGTGGATCAAAAGGAATTATTTAGTTTCAGTCGCTTAAAACCCAAAAACCAAATGATGAAGGTAACTACCATTCCCTTGATATATTTTTTGTAACGAAGTCAACTAGCCGTATTTCTTAAGCATGAACTGTTACGTTTTCACAGCATAATGTTCACGTTTTCAGATTTTGATGTGATGTGCTTTTATGAATATTCGTATGAAATTTGCATGATTTGACCATCAAATATTCAGTTTTATCACCGACTAGTACTTCTTTATTGATTGAAAAGTAGAAATTTACAATCCCCAAACAATAGGAGGATTTGTAGTTGTTCTGTTTAATCATACAGAATTGGCATGTCAGTATCTTCTCCTGGGTTATGCTTGGGCTCAAGAGAACTCGAGAAACCTTCTCCTTTATTGTGCCACAATGTGTTTGAAATTGAAAATCATCTATCAATCCTTCAATGAAAGGGCCCTATCTATGCTTTTCAAGAAGCACTGAGATTGAATGACGAAGATATGAGTTTCCTCTTTTTTATAGGATTCTGCCCAGATAAGAATGCCTCAGTGTACTTTCAGAAAGAGTTTGTTTTGACTTGGTCGATTTGCTTGATGACCCTCTTTCCTCGCCTTCAAGCTAGTTTCCTTTCTATCGCATGTTTCATGGTTTTCCATTTCTTCAGTTTAGTAGCTTCATCTCTTCTGACTCTTTTGTTTTTCCCATGGAATCTCTTTAAAGCAACCGTGAATTTTGCAATTGGCAATGACATGAATATTTTCTCTCCTCTCTTATGTAGGAAAGCAGACAAATTCTCGATAATACATTTAAATTTTCGTGTTGCATGATTGCATCCGAACCCAGGAACCCTTCTCCCTCTCCATTTTATTGTGACGATGTGTTAGCCAGCAAGATTTTTCAATTCGTCATATGTGCAGATTTTTTTTCTCCTGTTGCTTTTGAATTTTGAACTAGACAACTACTCCGTATCTTAATATTCCAATAAAAAGTCAGAGAATGATAATCTAGTTTCCATTTTAGTGATGTTCCATGTTTCTGCTGTTAATCCTAATGATTTCTTGATTATTTTTAATCGATCATAGGTAGATGCTGCTGTTTCCACCTCAGTACCTCTTACCGAAGCTGCAACACAAGTTCAAGGAGCAATTGAGAAATGGGACTTGGAATTTATTGAAAAAGAAAGAATGCGAAGAAGAGTTTCATTTGCCGATCAACTCCGAGCTGCAAGAAATAGACAAATGAAACCCGGTGAAGTCGTGATTCTGAAGCCATCGTTCTCTGGTAGTTTATTAGACGAGAAACAAGATTCCTGACTTGTCGAAGTTTTGGTCATTTGGTTCATGACTTGTTTGAAGATCTGATGCTTTATTGTTGTTTATTGTCGACGGTTCATGACAAGCGTTTATTTTTAAATTTAAATCTGAAAGTTTGCTAAGAAATATGAAACAACACGATAATCTTATCCAATTTAGCGACTTAAAAAAGCTTCTTAGGGGAAACGTTTGAAACCGGTTTTTACAGGAAGGTACATGGTTAAAAGATTGATTTATATAAACTTAGTGAAATAACTTGGTTGACCAAGGTACACAAGTTACGCAATTTAACATTTTCTTTCCAATCTTGATATTAACATCAAATATTAATAACTTGTGTAGCTAACTCTTCTCTTAAAATAATCTTACAATCTTTCTACATTATTTCGTTTGTTTTTCTAGCAAGTAAAAAATCCATTTAAACGTAGCTAAATGTTTCTTGCTTTTCTTGACACAAGTATTAGTATTAAAAGGTTACAAGTTACGTCGAAAGTTCAAAATTAATTTTTAAAAAAAACTTTTGATATATTAAATAAATATTTATTATGTTTAAAAAATATATTTTACTTTAAAATTGATGTTAAGCAAAATACGTTTTTTATTTTTCGACTTCAACGATCAGAAAAAGAACAACGGAGGACGGGATGAGGTGAGAGCAGCATACAAAGGGGTCATTTTTATATAACGTGGAGGTGTTACAATGACATTTTCGTAATTCCCTTCATCCACCCAAAAATCTAAAAATTCCTTTTCAAAAAAAAAAAAAAAACTAAAAACTTTCGTTTCAAATTTGATATCTTTTCAATTCCAAGGAACCGATTCTGGTGTCTATGGTCCTCGGATTTCTCTCGGCACCGGATACTGGCAGTACTTGCCATCCTTCATGCAGAGGAACAGCCTCTCGTAGGCCATCGCCATCTTCCCGGCGGCGAACATCTCCGCCGCGTACTCCCTACACTTCCTCCCTCTCTCCGCCAGCCTCCGCCTCCCTTCGCTCACTACCTTTTCCAACACCTCCACCAGCGACTCCACGTTGGGCGCGAATAGGTGGCCGAATTCGTCGTCCACAACTACGCTCCCCTTGATGCTCTTGAACCGCGTCGCTGCCACCGGCTTGCCGCACTGCATGGCCTCCATCAGCGTCAGGTCGAGGCCCTGCGGTCGCAGCGTTGGGTTGAGGAACACGTCGATGGAGTTGTAGAAGGCTTTAAGCTTCGTCGGCGGTAGTGCGCCAAGGACCAGCACCCTCGGGCCGAGATCGCTATAGCGCTTGGACCAGGGACCGGAGCCAGCTACGATGAGGTAGACGCCTGGGTGGGCGGCGGTGAGGCGGGAGAACGCCTCGTGGAGTAGCGGGTGGCCCTTGTCTTTTACCAATCTTCCTGCCACCCCCATCACCAATGTGGCGTTCTTGGGCACGCCGATCTCGGTTCGGAAGATCTGGCCTAGGGTCTCGTCTGGGGTGAATTGGTGATCGTCGACGCCGTTGAGTATGACGTGCACACGGCGCCTGGGGATTTGGTAGACGTCTCGGAGCATCTCGCCGCTGCTGTCGCTGATGGCCACGTGGTGGTGGTAGGAGTGGAAGAACCGGATCTCGTTCAGGAGCTTCAGCGGTCGCTCTGACATTGCCTTGGCGAAGTCCGGCGACATCGGCTCGTCCGGTGACCGAACCAGGTCCTGAACGATGGACGATTCGATGGCCTCGAGCGCAATCCCGTGCCATGTGACGGCGAGGTTTGGGAGCTCGGCAGCAAGTCGATATGGGAGAGCCACGCTCTCCGAGTGGACGGCGTGGAAGGGCGATCGGTGATTCTCCTCTTGGAACAGAGTCCAGGCTTGGTCCGGCTTCCATTGGTCCGGCACGCCATTCAAGAAGTGGATAACGGGAGATCCATCGCCGGAGGCGACAGTGTCGGCCGCAGAGGAGGCCGAGGTGAAGACGTGGACGTGGTGGCCACGACGGGCGAGGGCCGAAAAAAGCGTGTGCGCGTGGCGTTCCATACCTCCAGGGGCGGACCCAATAGGCCATTTCCGGGAGAAGACAGCAATTCTGAGCCTCTCGGGTGGCGGCCTACTGTCGTAGAATCGAAGATGGTTCCAGGAGAATTCTGCATCGAGTAGGTTCCCCGACCAGGACGAGAACTTCCGGGCAAGGGAGTCGGTGACGACAGCGGTGGAGGAAGGACAGACGGCGTTGAAGGAGGAGTAGTGGAGGAAGACGAGAGCAGGGAGGGTGACGACCAACAGGGAAAGGAAGATAATGTTGAAGAAGGTGGAGTTGAACATGCCTGTCTTCTTAGGTTTGTGGTAGCAGCCGTTGTTTCCGGTGATGGCCATCAATCAATCTAATCTCCTTCGCCTCTCTGTTTCCTCTATCGATCTCTGATCTTTACACTAAGCAACTCGAGACGACGAGGAGAATAAGAGAGGGGTTAGAGGGAGGAGGGAGATCGATCGATCGACCGATCGACGAGAGATCTCCTCTTTCCCTTTTTGGCGGCGGTGGGAACAAGTGTGGGTCACATGAACAACATGGTGGACATGGGCCTGATTCGTCTTCGTCTGGTAGAACGAGAAAGAAAAGGAAGACGCCGAAAACGTGTACCTTTTTTTTTCCTTTTTTTTTTTTTTTTTTGTTTCTGTGAGAGAAGGAAGACGAAGAAACCACGTCGTAGATTTGAAGCTTTTTACGTTACTTTTGGTTCGGTCGCTTGCAGAATCCATCGTCGCTTTAGGCTGGAATTTGGCAGCCGGATTTTGACTTCTCGTAGACGTCTACCGTCGTATTCATTCTTCGCAACGCAGCATAATTAAAAAAAAGAATATCATTTAATTTTTTATGGTAAAATAATATTAATGTGTGACGGGGAGAGAGCGTGGAAATAAATATCTAAACCGTGTTTATTTTAATTTCGAAATATCACAATTTTAGTGAAACGTGACATTATAATTATCTTCCAAAAACTCTAACAAAGAATAACAGAAATTTAAGAATATTATTTGTTTGTTAGAATGGTAGTGTATAATAACAACCTGATTTGATAATATTTGAAAGTTTATTTTGATTGTTGGAATCATTTTAAAGATGAAGAGTCTCTTTAAAAATGCTTTTGAAAATAAGATTAAGAAGAATAAAATATCAAAGTTAAGAATAATTTAGAACAGATCTTTAAATTAAAAATAGATATGTGTGTTTTAACGTTATCCTACTTCTAGCTCTTGATACAGGTTAGGAATAGAAGCGAGTGCAAATAAACATGGTCATAATCATGTAAAGTGAGATATATTGAATGGAAAAATTGTATGATTTATAATATCTATATAAGTAAGAGTATTAAGAGAGAAAATTCTACACGAACACAATATTGACGTTGATAATTCTTTTTTTTTTCATCTAATCTGGTGTTCTAAATCAACATTTACAAGAAAAATATTGCTATGAGTGCCAAAATACTAGCATTTTTCTCTTAAAAAATAACTATAATAATTTAGTAAACAAATACAATGCTACTTATAATTTTGTTTAAATAAAAATCGTAATTAATGGAAAATAATATTATAAAATGGTAATTGTGGATGTAAGTAAAGGTACGTGCTATGGTGTTCTAATTCAGGTACTTTGCTTGCATGCACAGTTTTTAATTCAATTTTTTATAGTTGTGCCATTGAGCATTGATTTCCATGGATCTTAGAGACCAGAAAATAATAAACAATTTTAGAGTTACGAGAAATTAAATTAAATTATATTTAGAAAGATTTAAATATAGATATTTTTCGGATATTTGAAAAACATTTAGTATGAATGTTGAAACAAGTACGACAAATCTATATAAATTATAAAAAATATAAGTGCTTATCAAATAAATTTAAATAAAGAATGTTTTAAAATAAAACTGACATCAAGTGTATGTTTTTTTGAATTTTTAATTATTTATTTGTTAAATATATGTTTTTATTTTTTAAATAAAAATAAATTAAAAATGTTTAAAATTTTATTTTATAATAAAGAGAATTATTTATGCTGGTCGATCTCTTCTCATACTCCAATCCCACATATGGGCCTAGTCTTATAGGTCCTGCAATTAGAAGCCCACCTTCTGGCGTTCTCGGGCTCAATTAAATACAACATATGGGCCGCAAGATGGGCATAAAAATGCATATATTTACGACGATACCAACCCTATTATAGACGTCATCGTAAAAATTATACATGTTAAATGGGTCGACTCAATCATGTCGGTACGGGACGATCGCGGCCCACACGACGACACAACACTGATGGGCTGGCCAGGGCTTCTACCCGAAGTGGGCCGACCTAAGAACTGGCTAAGGGGTACGTGGGCAGGAGCAGTCTGTTGTCATGGGCCGCCATATCGGTCATCGGTTCGATATTTTCTAATGAAAGTAGAGAAAAAAGAAATTAAGGGAAAAGTTTTATATTTTCTCCTGTCAGGTGACAGTTGAGAAGTGAATGAAAAGTTTTCTCTTACTTTCTTTCTGAGTATAAAAGTTTAGATTCTAATGATTTTGATTAGAACACCACAAGAAAAAAATCAGAAAGAAAAGGCGCGAGCTGGAGTTCGCGTGTTAATACCTAATTGTCACTCTTGCTTAGGCTGATACGAATTCGCTTGCTGGCTCTTTAAAGCGGATATGGGCGCCTCTCTGGTTTGGTTGAACCAAGTAATCCGTTAGATATGATGCAAAATGGAAGGGTTTGCGCGTTAAAGGAAATTTCTACGTCTACCTTCTTTTGATATCGTTGAGAAATCTTCATTGGCGTACAAAATTATTTATTTATAATCTATCTTTCTTTCTTTACTTTCTTTTATTTTCTGATTTAAATTTTTTGATTTCTATAATTTTCCAAATTTTTTTTATTTTCCTAAACTTTCCGATATCACCGACACCACCTTAATCTCGAGTAGGAGCGTTACCGCCATCGGTTCATTTTTCTTCTCTGGTCATGTCTTCTAGCTTTATTTAAGCGTATTCTTTCTTCATTATTTTGTGGACTTTTTATTTCATTTTCATTCAATTTTGAGAAATCTACCTATGAAGCGGAGATTTCTGGTCTAATACGGAACATTTAAATCAACAATAATCCCATGGCTACATAATATATGTGCTCTTTTTAATAGATCTTTATGACGTGATTTTCCCTGATTAATTAGTCTCCTGTCATTCACGTTCGTCTGGTCAGACAAGACATACTTTGGATGAATTTATATCAAATACTTGTGGGATTCCTACCAGCACGGCTTTTTAAGATCGCTCCTCTCTTCTAGCATATTGAAATTTCCTCAATCGAAGTATGATTTGGTGAACTTAATCCAATGATTTTTCTAGTCGAATTGAAAATTCCCTAAATTCCTTTCTGTCAAGATCAGAATTTCCCTTGGATGGATTGAAACAATATTTTAGTTAGACTGAATATGTTTTCCGATGTTTGAAAAATTTTCAATCAAATCGGAAAAATACTCAATCAGATTGAAATCCACCTCTCGTTGGATCGAAAAATTCTCTCGACTGAAATAATTTTTTGGTCAGATTGAAATAATCGAAGTTTCCTTTTTTCATGGAATGGGTGACACGTAGTAGTATCTTATTGGCTCTCTATTTCAATACCAACAAATTTGAGATTGCCACGTAGCAATAGATGTCACGTCAACATACATGTCAATATTACAACGAGTTTGATCGAACAAATTTTGGTGCTACCAGAATTTCTTCTGCTAATCAGACCAAAGCTATCATTGGGTTTGACCAAACTTTTTTTGATAATATCGAAGCATATTTCAATTCGATTGAAATCTCGGTGGGTGATCGAAATTCCTCCCATTTGATGAAAATTCGTGGAGTGTCATGTGCCAAGTAGTCAAATCTCTACGTCAGCAAATTTGTATCATTCATGTGAATGTCATGTCAGTTGGATTGGCAGATGGTAGCAAGTTCTGATTCATCTCGACCATTCGACTTTCATTTGATGGCTCAGATCGCACTTACAATTAATCTCAGCCATTCGTCGATGAAAACCTATCAAATTTGATAGTTGAGAATCATCTAACTTACTTAAACCATTTTAAGTTAGATGTTCGTCTAACTCGCTGTGTGCGTCTATCCTCCTTGCATCTAGTCATCGCCTCTGCTTATCGGTCTTGTGTCGACATAAAATAATACATTTTATTATATATATCTTCATGCATAAATGATTATTTATGAAGTCAATTTATATGAGAATTACATGTTTTATCATTTACAAGGACAATTACGGAAAATAGGCTTAAAAGAGATGAGATAAATTTCATGAAAAATTAATATTTTATTTGGCTTAGAAATTATGCGTGAAAATGAGGATTTAATTGTCAGAAATGCATCATTTTATGTATTGCACAAGATCTCTATTTTAGGATACCATGAATATATTTATCGCAATTTCCTGTGCAAAAGACATGGCAGTCATTTACGCATCTAAATTTCCTATTATTAAATCTCCAAAACCCTACGTTCATGTTCGACTTCTCTTCCTTTCTTGTTCTTGCAGGTGCGCGCTTGCTATGATGATTTTTGATTATCACTGATGGTTTTCGATCAGTTATCGTTGGTGGTCATTAACTTTGGTGGCGTCAACGATCTTACGATGGATGAATATGCATTAGCATAAATGAATAGAGAGGAATGAGGTCGGAAGGTAGTCCTGATCTCATTGTATTTCACTATTTCAAGTTGCTGATGTTCTTTCCAACGCGCACAGACGACTTTATGATGTACATTGTTAGCCGGTATGTTTTCATCGGTCTTTTTTGTGGTAGGAAAGAGATTGATAAATGTTATTGGCCAGAGTGACAGCTAGAGAGATTTGAAAATACAATGGAAGACACTCTCCTTGGTGACAAGAAGGAGATAATGATAACATGTGTAGATGGTGGGAAGTAGAATCAGAGTGTACTCTTGTTTATAGCTTTATTTTACTTTTATTTAATTATCATCTTGCTAGTATGTTTGCCTCCCACATTATGATTCCTAATCAATGTATATAGAGCTTAAATTCTTAAATAGGTCTCTCTACCTTTGCCCACTGGTCAATCAATCATGGAATTTATCATTGCATAGGTTCAAACGATCCCACCAGGCTGAAAGCATGATCTTGTGCATGTCTGCTTTGCCAAAAATGGGAAACCTCACCTACAGTGCTGTACTTTCGATTGTTGTGTTTTCTTTCAAGATCATTAGATCTTCTACAGAATCATTACACACCCTTTGCACATGTTCATCGACCTTGAAACATGACCACCTACATAGACGTTTAGCTAAAACAAGAGAACTTTGCGAGTTTGTCACACTGGTTGGCTTCCTAACCATTATCCCCGATTGGCTAGTAGACAATACTGACCAACTTGTGGCTTCAAGTTACGAGGCATGATGTCCATTTGCTTCATGGATGTGAGGTTCGTGGCCCCTAGCAATATGTGGCATTGAGCCTACCAATGGTTCCTGATGGTCCAACCTATTCATCATTTAAGATTTTTCTTTCTAGCATTCATGCATTTTATCAGCTTGAGTTATGCATACTCGTGTATGATTTGTTAGCCTCGTTGTCGATCAATGACAATGTGATTAGTTGCATCGCCTAATTGACATATGTCTTAACTACTAGAACTAGGTCCATTTAGTTTAGGCACGTCTAGGATTCATCTTTATTTCACACAGGAATGTAAGATGTTATCCATGATTATCTCCTAAGCTTTTAATTTTCCTCGTCTTCAGTTCATTGACACGTTCTTCCTTAAATCCATCGACCTGACATTTCCTTTCATATTATACACATAGATGCACATATATCTAATACAAAAACTTATTAGATATTTGAGAGATTGATTGTCGATCGTTTGGGTGGGTGGAGTTTCTAACACATTTCCTACATGCAACTGAAAAATTTACTTGAAACTCCTTAATTAGGCTAATTGACCTTATCTTTCTTTTTAGAGTATAGATGTTATTTGCATGCATCACTCATTGCATTATATGTTAAGAGTTTTTCTAGTTTACTTGTTTAATAGATTAAGTGCTAACTCTTTTCACTAAGACGTGAGGATTCTTAAGCGTCGAGTTGGGTGTTAGTCGATTTTCACTCTATCGATGGTAACATCATAGTAATAATACTAATTATTATTATATATATTAAAAATATATTAATTATAACATATTATTTATACGTTATTAATAATAACATATTAATACTAATTACTATTATATATACTAATTACTTATTACATATACTAAAAACATATTCATCAAAAAAACATCATTTAAGGACAATTTTGGAAAAGAGAAAAAAGAACTGCTTTTCTTATTAAACATTATTCCTGTTTTCAGAAAGAACTGTTCTTTTAATTCCAAATTATAGTACCACTTTTGAAAATTTTAAATTTTTTTTAAAAAAATCCAATCAAATACACACTTATTTAGAAAGATATAACTTTTTAAATTTAAACACCGTGCCATTTAATCCGAACCGATGCGCCGAGACGCAACTTGATTGGACAAGAGTTGTCTTTATTAGGCCTTTGACATGTCTATTAAAAATCCATATTTGGACGACGAGAATTTTTCTCTTTATTTTATTATTTAATAACATTTAAATTTTAAATTTAAATATATAATTACTTAATCTAAGATATAATCTCATGTGTATTAAAATTTCAAGTTAATCTAATTCATATACTTAAGTTCTTTTGGTTTAAAAATCAGTGGTGGAATTTAGCAAAATTAGAGAATACTTGTACCTTTGGAACAAAAGAATTCTTAAAACGCTCCTGGAAAATAAAAGACGAGTTTTATGCGTTCCACAGAAAAAATCAAGGACAAGCGAAATATATACACTGGAGTTGATCTTCTACTTTAATCCAAGGGATTAAAACTTAATTCAAATCATGAACAACTTCTATGTATTCATAGCCAGGATGGTAATTTTAATCAACTACTACTTACTATTCTTGAAAAAGAAATTATCATCGCAACAGCAGATTTATGTTGATAATTTAGTATTAGAAAAAAATCACACCAACGTCAATCGCTCTGTACTCCAGGGCTGGCTACAAACGAACAAATGAATAATTTCCATCAGGAAGAGAACAGGTGGATTCACCCATCGTTTGACCGGAGAAGCTCCTCAAACCACTGAACCTCCACGGCCGCCATCCTCATGGTCGCGCCACCACTTCCCCCTTTGGTTCCTCCTTGCAGCAGATGACCGTGTGAAGTAATATTCTCCGACGACGACACCGGTATGGTGGAGTCCTTCCCGGTTAGGCTCTGGACTGTCGACTTGAAATCCGTGGGGCTCGTTCGTACGAACTGCGTTTCTATCACCTTCACCTTCACATCCTTCGCTACACCTGCCATTAATTACTGCACCTCTTTCTTCTTCTTCTCCTACTTCTTCTTCTACTACTTCTTCTTCTTCTTCTTCTTCTTCTTCTTCTTCTTCTTCTTCTTCTTCTTCTCTTCGAGAAGTGAATGAAATGATGATCTTGTGTTGATTGCTTCAGGCTACATATATATACAGACAGACCCCCCCAAGAACCGCACGAGGAGGACGTTGACATGGCTTACAATGATCAGGAACTAGCCGGGCGGGAAGGAGAGGAGGCCGCGTAGGAAGCATCGTTGGTCAAGTTTCATCGTAGCTGGCCAGATGGGTGGAATTGACGTGGTCGCTCAGGTCAGTCCTTTTGGAATTGGCTAGCATGATGCAGTACCCATCAATCGTATATGTACACGTCCCTGGAGAGATAAGGAAGGAACCAGGATGGACGCACCCAGTTGAAGACAAGTTGGGGCCGGCGATGAGGAATTGAGGACGACCGTCCATCCTGACTACGGAAGGTCCGCCGTGCGTGTTCATGACGTAGATGGATCGGCCCCACGCCCGCCCCTCACGGTTTACCCCCTCCGGAATCACCGGCGAATTGGACAACGGACGATGGGGTTGACATCGACGCTTCTTGGGAGACGAAGTCAATAAGAGCATGCTTCGTAGATTGAAAAAGAAAGGAGAGATGGAGGTTGCGCCGACGGTGACGTACCGTTGCAGATCTTCTCCAGGCAAGCAATTAATTACTGGTAATCACTTGACGTTATTAGATTACTTGTCGCGATTAGGTTAACACGTCCACATGGCGTATTGTGAGTGGTCACTTTGTGACGGAAAGCAAAAAATAGTGATGATGCTTTACGTAACTACGTTAAGCAGTAATTTACGTTCGTTTTTACTTTTTATTTATTAATTTCAAAATAAAGATGGAGAACCAGAACCACACAACCTTTCAATATCAATTAGGATTCGTTTGTGTCATATCTAGAAAGTTACAAAAGTTTGGAATAAAAAAAAATTTAAAATATTAGAAATTAAAATTTGAAAATATTTTTATCGACGTAAAAAATTATATAAGTCTTAAAATTTTAATATTATATATTAAATAATATTATAAAATAAAATATTAATATTAATTAAATTAAATAATATTTATGAGTTTAGTATTATAAAATAAAATTAAATAATATTAAAAATAATAAAATAATTAATATTTTATTAATAATAAAATAAATATTAAAAATAAAATAATATTTATTATTAAAAATAATAGTAAAATAATTAATTAAATAAAAGTATTAACAATATATACTTTAATTATATTAACAATAAAAAATATTTTATATTAATATACTTTAATTATATTAAAGTATATACAAAGTAATTTTAATTAAAACAATATTATATTATACAAAGTAATAATTAAAATAATATAATACTTTAATTAAATAAAAATATTATAATTTAATTATAATTAATTTTAAATAATAAAATAATTATTTAAACAAAGATAATTACTGTATTACTTTTTCAACTTTCAAAATCTAAAAATTTAAAATCTTTAACCTTTTAATTTAAAATTTGTGTCACAGAAATTTCAGAAGATCAAGAAAACTTTTCCAGCTGTCTAAATTTTAACTTTTTAACGACACAAACCCCCTCCTCCGTATTGTCGATGGAAAATTAAATGAGTGGCAAAAACGTAAATAAAGCATGTAATATGCAAAAAAGTTGATGGGTAAACATGTATTTTTCCAGTCCGATTTTTTATCGGCAAACCCCATCCCCAAATGGAGAAGCCGCCTGTGGCCCCGCAGCTTCGTCGTGCGCCACCGAAATGAAGCCGGCGAGATTCTTCGGAGCCCACCTCAAGGCATACGTGCTGCGGATTCACTTCGCCGGCGGCCACACCGCCGCGCAAGTCATCCACTCCCCTACCGGCACGGTGGCGTCGTCCGCGAGCTCGGAGGAGAGGATACTGAGGCCCAGCATCGGAACCACGGGAGACGCCACCGCTGCAGCCAAGATCGGGAAGCTTCTGGGCGAGCGGCTCCTGCTCAGGGGCATCCCTGCCGTGTCTGTTCTCCTCAGGAAAGAGCAGCAGTACCAGGGAAAGGTCAAGGCCATGATTGATGCTCTCAAAGAAACTGGAGTTGTGGTAGAGCTGTAGTAGTAGCTGAAGGACGTGGGCGTGCCTGTAGAAATCCCTTCCATTTTGCAGTACTCTTAATGATAATTATCAATCAATTAATCACTATGGTTTAGTATTATGTTTTTTTTTTAGTTTTAATTCTAGGATTTCTTAAACTTTTCTTGTAATCACTAATTTCTTCGATTCTAAATTTCCATACGATTTTTTCATTCAGCGTATCAAAATAAGTTTAGTGTTTTTAATGACTGGTATCACCCATATTTATTATACGGTAAAATAAGTTAGATGAAAATAAAGCTAAGCTTTTAATTTTTTTGAAAACAGTAGTTTATTTTCATAAGTTAAATTTAAATAATTATTAGGCTTTTCCGTGATATATTTCATCATGACGGAGTATAATAACTATCCTAATCTATTATTATTTAAAGATAGGTATATTGCTAGCAATTATTTATGGTTCGTTAGCATACGATGGAATGTTTGACGTAAAAAAATAGAAAGTAAAAAAAAAATGTTTTGTACATGTGATGGAAAATTTGGAAAATTAAAATTCTTAAAAAGGCTTAAAATTATTGTTAGGGATAATATTTTTATCTATTAATATATTTATGTTTTGATGATTGAGAGATAATATATTTATATATATCTTGAGAGGTTTATAAAGTTATAAGTTTAATTATATGAAATTTTTTAATATAAGTAATTGTATTTTACATGTGTCATCTTGTAATTGTTTATAAATTTATAGAGATAAGTTTACGAACATTTGTTATATTTTATTATACATAAATTTGTAAATTCATATGTATAACTTTATAAATGGTCATGATATTTTGAATTTGATTAATTTATTTAATTTTTATATTTAATTAAAGTTTATTGTAGGAATATTTATTTTGTAGATGACACGTGATACATACTCATTTACATACATTCTATCATATTTTTAAAGACTCGGTAGATAAATTTGACAAAGTCAAGATTTAAAATTATGACTTGAAAAAGTCTAAAGAATGTGCATAATCAATTAGAGTTAAGTTAAAGTTAGAAAATAGTTCTTTTGATAGTTATTTCAAAGGTAAATTTAAAAGTCTCGAAGATTCTTGGAGAAGAAGAGCAAAAGGTCATCCGAAGGAATTTTATAGCAACAAAGATATTTTTTAAAAATTCAAATGTTGCAATTTTCATAAGAGGAAAGTTTTTCTTAAGTTTGTGTTTTCTAGGTTAATTCTTCTTTGTACTTCATTGATGTTTGAAAAAGAGATAACTTATCTACAAAGGTTGTTGTAGAAGAAACTCTGAAAGATTTTTTTTCAAAAGAGTTTCGAATAACTATACCAAAGTCCTTATAATTGTGTAGATAATTATACAAGGGTTCGTATAGTTAGTATAGTAATAGTATGAAGGTTCCTATAATTAAAATGAGAACTTGACGAAATATCAATGTCTTATCAAGTTGATTTTACTTTGAATAAGTTGTAGTATACCATGTTTTAGAGTGAACTAAAAACTCCTAAGATTAGTGAATACTTGAGTAAGACTTAAGGAGTAGATATACTCTAGTTAATGAGAACCACTATAAATTATTTGTGTGATTTTATCTATGTTTCATTTCTACATTAATTATATTAAAAAAATAAAAGAAAAGAGACACAAAATTTGAAATAATTTGCAATAAATTTAATTCACCCCCCTTCTTAATTATAAACATTTCTTACAACCTAGTATTAGAATACTATTAGATCATTTTTCTACTAGGAAAGATATTTTAAATCTAGATTTTTGAATTTAAAAATGGCTAATTTTGGAAGTGAAGGATAATTTTCATAAGCTACCTTTGTTCGATGAAACAAAGTACACTTATTGAAAACAAAGAATGACTATTTTTATATAGTCAATCGATTTTAAACTATGGAATGTATTTATTGAAAAAGTTCCTGAATTGAATAATTTATATAATCTTTAGACAGATGAAGAGAAGAAACTACAATAATTAAATGTTAAAGGCATGAATATTTTGTTTTCTGTATTATCATATGAGTATTTTAATAAAGTTTCATCATATATGTCTGCATTTAAAATGTGATATGCATTAGAAATTATAAATGAAGAAACTAATCAAGTTAAGGAATCTAAAATAAATTTGCTTGAACATCGATATGAACTATTTATTATGCATGAGAATGAAATTATTTTTGACATGTTTTCTAGATTCCTTACTATAATTCATGGTTTAAGAGCACATGGTAGAAAAAGTTCAAAAGAAGATCTTGTGAGGAAACTTCTGAGATCTTTGTCTTTTGAGTGGAAATAGAAAACAACAACAATTGAAGAAGCAAAAGAATTGTAACTTATACCATAGATGAGTTGATTAGAAACTTCTCTGCTTATGAGGTTAAACTTAAAGTTAAACAAATCTCTAGGGAAAAGAATCAGAAGAAGAAAGAAATTACATTTCAGGTATATTCTGATATAAAAATTTATTCTGATTTAGATTCAAATATTGCACTTTTAGCTAGGAAATTCAATAATGCCTGGAGAAGAAGAAAGAACTTGAAGAGAGCTGGATCTTCAAGAAAAGAAAAAGAAAATACTGAAGTTCCTATTTGTTATCATTGTAACAAATAAGGACACTTCAAATCTAATTGTCCCTCAAGTCTAAAGGAAGAAAAGAAATATGATAAAAAATTTAAAGAAAAGAAGAGTAGATCCAAGCCTAAGTTTAAGTCTTCAAAGAAAGTATTTAAGAAGAATACTTTGCAAGTAACGTTTGATGATGAGAGATTTTTAGATGATAAAGATATATCATATTTCTCTAGCTCAAGCTCAGATTCAAAGACAAAATTAGCAAACCTTGCTATTGTAGCTTTCATGGCATCCACCTCTAAGGTAAGCTTTTCTAACCATGAAGAAGATATTTTTGAAGAAAACGTAGATACTAGATTTCTTCATAAATATAATAAATTAGCATTTCAGAAGTTAAAATTAAAAGAAAAATATTATAAATCTTAGATTTTCAATTTAGAAGAATTAAATAAATCTTTGCATGATCTATTAGATAAGTTAAATGTATCATCAGATGAGTTAAATCTGAAATTAAAGAAACAAGTTTCTAAAAATGAAAACCTGAATGTTTTTGTTATTGAACTATCTACAGATATTAAAAAGTGTTCTTCTAAATTAGATTTAATTTTTGCATTATGTAAGGAAGCCAAGTTTGAAATTTTAGATCTGAAATCAGAAAATAAAAATCTTGAAGAAAAATTAGTTGAAGCTGATAAGAATTTGATAAAATGAGTAACTAGTAAGATAACTCTAGATAAATTAGAAAAAACCCAGTTTCCTGATAAAAATAAAATTGGTTTAGGTTTTGATCCTCATGCTACCACTATTGGAAATTCAAGACTAAATTTATTAGATTTGAAAGTGCTAGAATGAATAATCATAAATCTAAAAAGAAATTTTATAATTTTAGAAAATTTATTTCTTATAATAATTCTTATAATAAAAGTTGTAATTCTTCTGGTTATTATAGAAATTGTAAGAAAAAGTTTAATAATCCTAATAAAACTTATAATAATACAAATAATATTTTTAAGTTTTATTATAAAAAGAAAAATAGACTTAGTAACCTAGAACCAAAATTAATTTGGAAGAAAAATATTAAAACTGTTCAAAAATGAGTTCCTAAGAGTAATAATTTTATTTCAGTTTGTAGTTTTTATGATATTTCTAGACTTAAATAGATCTAGGTTCCAAGAATTGTAATTTTACCTTTTTTATAGGTGAAAAAGTTATGATAGGTGATGCACATTGAAACCAAGTTATGTGATTGATAAAAAAGATTTACTTAAAGATTTTCAAGAGTGCATACAAGGAACTATCATATTTTGAGAAAAGTAAAATTCTTAGTGTTGACAAGGTAAGAGTTATTAACTTTATATTTATTTCAGATGTTTTGCTACTTGATAACTTAGGTTTTAATCTTATTAGTGTGAATCAATTACAAGTTAGAGGATATAAAGTTATTTTTGAAAATAATAAATGCCTTATTGTTGATAATTATTCTAATTCTATTAAATTTAAGGTAAAAAAAAAGATCTATAACTATCCTGAAATTACCTTCATGCTCTAGATAAAACATCATGTTTAATTGCTAAATTTGAAGATATATGGCTATGACATAAAAGGTTAGGATATGTTAATATGAAATTATTAAAGAAATTAGCAAAACATGAACTTGTTAAGGGTTTATTGAAATTAAAATTTTCAAAAGATCATATTTATTATGCATGTGAATTAGGTAAACAATATAAAACTTCATTTAAATAAGTAAATCAAATATCTAGTAAGAGAGTCTTAGAATTATTACATATAAATTTATTTGGTCTAACTAGAACTCAAAGGTTAGGTGGTAAAAGATATGTAATTGTTTTAGTTAATGATTATTCTCGATTTACATGGATTTATTTCCTAACACATAAATCTGATGTTTTTTATGTATTCAAAGTCTTTTGCAATAAAGTTCAGAATGAAAAAGACCTACACATTAAGAAAATTAAAATTGATCATGGAATAGAATTTGAAAATTCTGAAATGAATAAATTTTGTGAAAATTTAATCATAGATCATAAGTATTCATTTCCTAAAACCATTTCTCAAAATGGAATTATTGAAAAAAAGAATAAATTACTTTAGGAAATAGCTAGGACTATGACTAGTGAGAATAATCTACCTCATTTTATGTAGGTAGAAGTAGTAAATACAATATATTATGTGATTATTGATCAATTAATCACAATGGTTTAATATTATATATTTTTTAGTTTTATTCTAGAATTTCTTAAACTTTTCTCGTATAAGGTATTTGTACACATCTGAAAGTTTGAAAATGGAATAAACATAAAGTCTAAATTTTTAATAAAATTTAAGATATTTGTGCATGTCTCAAAAAGTTTAATCCATTTCACTTCTCTTTCTTTCTATATGCTTAAAACAACCAACATAAATAACGAGGGGCACACCCAACAAAAGACCAAATAATGAGGGGCATTCCATTCAAGTAATCGATCGATTTATTATGCAGCTTTGTTGTCAAAATATACTAAAATGAAGTAATCTTCTAACAGATCCTTTTTTAATTCATATATTATCTCGCTTAGAGAATTAGAGTAGGTTGCAAACAATCAAATCAAAATTGATATCACGTAATACAGGACGACTTTATGACTTGTGATTTTATAATAATATCTTTGCCAATTATAATTATAACTATGCCATCTTAACCGACAAAGCTTATACAACAGAAAAATATTTACACAGTGCTTGAGTTAACATGGGTGGGTTTACCTTGAGGTTTGATGGCCGAAGGTTCTTTCAGGGACTTTGGTGCTCATCGGAGTCTTCACCTCCTTCCGGGATACTAAAAGGGGTGGATCGTCGGCTTGATCAGAAGCCTGTCGGATTGTTGGTATTCGGTTCTTCGTTTAGGCACCTGAGGAAGGTTGAATGAAGGTGATGGACAACTGCTATGGACTGGATCAACTGATTTGTGCCAAGCAAACGCCAACCGTCGAGGACGGCGAAGAGTTCTCGGCGAGGACGGGCGAAGGAGGTTTTGAATGGAAGACGAGCGTCGTCGCGGAGGTCGCAAAAGGGAGGAGGTTTCGATCGATGTATGAGGTTTAAATTTAATGATTTTTAAATTTATTTTTATTTTAATGATAAATAAAATTCATTAATTGGTTTATTTAGCAACAATTATATTGTCCAGGGGAGCGCTTTAGTTCCAGCCGCTTCTCGCACGGCGGGCCTTCCGCGGACGCCCGCGGACCAGATGGAGGCCTTGGGCAGATTCCACCGATCTCTGCTCGGAGGAGACGACGATGGAGGAGGAGGAGGAGGAGAGGAGGCGTTCCTCGACCCCAACGGTCTCTGCTCCATGTCCCCCTTGCAGGTCCGTGAACTTCCCGATTGAAGTTTTGGTCAAACCCAAGCGATCGTGCCCTTCCAACTGATTCCGTTTTGAACTTGCCGAGCAGAGGATCTACGGGTTCGCCGCGTGCTTGGTGTTGGGTTCGGCTCTCATGTTTCTGGTATGCTTGATTGACTACCAATGCGTTCCTGTTCAGATGGATTTCTGGGTTATCCCTGTTTTGATTTTTTTTTTGGTCCTACTGCCAATGTGCTTTGTTAATGGCTCTTTTATTACGTGCTCTTGGACCTTCTGAAGAAGCAAACTGGGAAATTTGTTTTTTTGTTTACCGTGGACTGTTGGTAAATATATTGCATTTTAAACAAAATGATAGCGTTGGTTGATTGTGAAACAATATGGAACGATCTGTATATTTATATAAACAGATATTTAACGATCTGGAAGGAGTGGTACAAGCTTAGGATTATACACTCCCCGTGGGATACGTGTGTATACATACAATTATCTATACTACACGCCCAGTACTTTTTCAGGCTGTGGGTCTTCTGATGCATTTTCTCTAGTAGATTATTATTTTACGTAGGTCTTTTTGGCAACTACATCACCAATGGAACTGGGATTCTAAAATTGGTAATTCATATCATAGGAAGTTCTTGCCTAGGGAAAGTCGAATCTTATGATTCCTTCAAATATTTTGAAACAAAAAATGTGCTGGATTATAATGGCCGTCAGCACGAAATCAATGGCTAAAGTCAAACAAGAATTTTTTTTTGCCTTTTTCTGCAGACTTTGGTAAATATATTTCATGGTAATTTTTAATGAACTAGTCTTACTTTAGTTCTCGATTCAAGTTATCTTCAAAATCAAAAGCATGCTGCTTTGTTATTTTATTTGCATGGAGAGCCATCATGTATCCATGATATGTCATAACTCTTTCGTTGCCTTATTTCATCTTCTTTCTTAATCTATTTGCAGTCTTTATTCGTCATCTCCAATCCTATCAAGTTTGCACTGTTATTCAGCTTTGGAAATATATTGGCTATTGGAAGGTGAGGTATATGCAGTTGTGGCCAAGTTCATAATTTGAAGCACCTGGTTTTGGTAGAAAACTTTACAAAGGATGTAATAAAGCACTTCCTTTCTTCCTTCCAATGTTAGCATTGTCCGAGGATCTTTTCTTGGCATGTGAACAATGTTTTTGCATGTGGCACATTGACATGGCAGATATACAAAAAAGGAAGAAAAGATGCTGAATCCAGTCATATGGGAGTTTCATCATCATCATCACTTGTTAAGATTCTTATTCAAACTAAAATGAAATAACTTATATAATTAACCAATCACATAAGTTTTTCTTTGTTACCTTTCAATCTATTTGTCTAGTTAAGAAAATATGTAAATGAAGCAAAGCCTTTATTGGACATTGGAGTTTTTCTTACCCTATTACTGAGTTATATCTCAAAACATTTCCAGGTTACTCTCCCACTCTTGGTACGCATGAAAAATTATGTAAGGTTCCCTATCTCAATAAAAAACTATCCCAACCATGTTAAGGAGTGCTCCATATCAGGCATGGGTCGTAATTAAAGAAAAATGACTTTCAAAGTCTCTATCAGCTGTGTCAAAACATACATAGTTCTGTACATGACTAACTTGCATTGTATGATGCATGCTACATTTTGTTTTGATAACTGTTGTTTTAAGTTTCAAAATCATCTGCATTCTAGTTTATTATTAAACTTGGAAAGTTGTGTGGCAGCACAGTATTTGTTATTGGGTTTATTCAACAAGCTACAATGATGTTTGATCCTGTCCGCATCTATGCAACAAGTATTTACATTGGAAGTGTCATTGTTGCTCTTCTGTGTGCTCTTTTGGTACGTTTTTACCAAAATAAAGGTGATGAGTATCTTTCTTCCCTATGACTTGATTTCTGCCAGTTTAATCTTCTGTCTTGAAAAGCCTTTTGCTTCATATCGTGCAGCTTCATAACAAGATCTTAACATTACTTGCAGTAATTGCTGAGATATGTGCCCTTATTTGGTATGTACACTACGTTTGTTTCTATTGTACACTGATCTTATGTTCAATGGAAATCATGCAATCATTTTATTCTCCATTGAAATACTTCTTGAGTAAGTCCATTAAGCAGCTTTTGCATTCCACCAAGTGAAATTTAAGGTTTGAATTATCAATAAAAATTTAAGGCGTGTCCTTAAAATGTTCATAATATATTCTCCATGTTTGGATCGTTGATCAACATTATCTCAGTCTTTTTTAATTTAGTTTACGGGATCTTGGTATATGTATGCCTATTGATTGGCAAACTGCTTTCAAATTGTGTGTAAAGTTGAGGCTTGATTTGTCTGGGAGTGTATTAACCAAAAATTTTATTGTAGAGTGATGACCATACAAGCAGGATTGTTGCCGTAAACCAGTATAGACTTTGATTATACTTGCATTTGCAATCAAGATATTATTACATGGAATGAGTGTCAATTGCTCATATATACTTATGTGGAACTTTTATCGGTTATTGCAGATTTTAGACCATGATTTTTCAGTCATGTTACCTTGGTATCATTTGTCTGTTATTGCTGCTTTTTATTTTATTTTTTTGGGTGTTATATCACTATGTAGAATCATAATCATAGAATACGACCCAAATATCTAGCTGTTGAGAAGATGATGCATGTCTAATGTAGCTGATGCACATGTGAATAAGGCTTGTTATCGAGGAAAGCTAAAAGAAGCGGAAGATATTATTTATTTTTCCCTGTATCTAAATTTGCTAGGAGGCGATAGTTGGTGATGAAAGAGATAGGAAAAGACCCATTAAAAGGATCACAGCTTGCGAGGTGTTGGGTATCTTTGATAGTTAGGGAGAGTCGTTTCATAAATCATTTGGAATCATGCCAATTATTAATTATTAGTAATTATATTATATTTGCACGTTGTTTGAATTAGCCATTCTATCATGCAGCAGGTCATCTCAGAATACATTAGGCACCACCAGAGAGTGCCGTTGCTAGTAGCCAATTATAAATAGCAAAGTAGTTGCATTGGCTTCATATCCTATTGATTTTCTTTTCAGGTAATCAGGCCTAATACAACCGGGCAAAGTTTTAAACAAAACATTCTAAATTTCTAATAAGTCAATACTAATTCCACTTTCTACAATATAGTTCCTGTCTCCATATTTTGTAGGAGCAGTTTCTCTCTTCTAGTCAGCTATTCACTTGGTGAATACACTTAGACAGATCAGGAATTCCTCTTTATAAATATATTTTTTGATAATGGTATTGCAAGTGATATTTATTCTTTTATTCGAATATAGTTAACATTCTCTCGAAGTAGAGTAGAACTATGCTACTCATTGTTAGTCTTATTTATAAATAGGGCTTTTCTTTCTTTATCAATTAATTTCTGTACTGGGACCGTGCTCTTAATTGTGGGTTGGAATCTTATATTGTTTCTGTTTGTTTACAATTTGTTATTGAATAAATCATTGTTGCACCATCGTGTTTAAACTACCATTTGTTTAAATTATTTCAGGTACAGTTTGAGTTATGTACCTTTTGCTCGGCGAATGGCTTCAGAGTTACTTACAAGCTGTTGTGATACTGAAATCTGAGGTGCTTTGTTCAGAATATTCTGCTAGTCGTTCTCTCAAAGCTTCCATTGGGATCAGATATAAAATTTTTGAATGTTGGTTTATAAATCTCTATTACTTCCGGTGCTGCGATGTACTGAAGGGTGAGGTCTCTTCAACCTCTTTTGGTTTTTTAATATAACATTTTATGTAAGTTTTCGTACATCCTACATTTGTAAAGTTTTTATACGAATCAACCTCACTTGTTTCTCTGCATCATTATTTGGATGGGATTTGTACTGCGTTTTGGAGTATTTGTGCACATTGAAAATGTTGAAATTAAAATTTAACATTTTTCGTCCTCTTCCCCTTTGATCGATGCATTGTGCCCTTTCATCTCCTCTTGTCTTCTATTCCCTTGAATTGATACATTAATTATGATGCTTACATTAATATATTAGTTAAAATTTTTCGTGAGTTGAAATTAATATACTTACGTTTGAATTTGAATCCAAGGTCTTTTTTTTCTTTGTGAGTTTTAAAAGATGAAAGGAATACTAATTACGATATCTAGTGTTTGCAGAATAATATGAACAACTATGACAACTTAGTTGATCAAAGACTTTTTAAATTCGTAAGTCAAGACAAGTGCACATTCTTGTCCATATATCTGAAACAAATAATATTTCCCTTAAATTTAAGGTTATACATGTTCTGTTCAAACCATAGAATTTTAGTAAAATTATATGAATTTGATGAAGTGGTATCATTACCTTGCTTTTAGGTTACAATATCGATAGAGAATCATGTATAAGTGAAATAGCACCCTAAGTTGATTTTAAGAACAGAATCCCATACCCCTACAACTCCGTAATCGATAGAATTTCTGATTACGGAGATTGTTAAATGACCTTACAGCACACGATCTGTTCAAATTTTCATAAAATTCGCCACCACATTAGAACCTTAATTTGTTTTAGGTCATATAGAAAAATCGAACCGATTAAGATTATTTAATACTAAATCTATTTTGATTCCTTTTTTCTTCAGGAACCGAGACAATCATGAGTTCTACCTCTACCTCTAACCTAACCCACCTTGACTTAATGACACCCTCCTAACTCGCATGCGTACCCATCGAGAAGATCGAACCTCATGAAAGATAATCCAAAGGTCGTCACTACGCTGGTTTGAGTTTGAGAATTCGATTCTGTGTTTACAAGTTAACGAGATAATCTCTTCTCTTGATTCTGGTAGAGTATGGTATATCACGACTACACTGGTGGAATCAAACAAAGCAGAACTACAGAAGTCAGCCGGTAGTGATGCCGCCGTTCATTGCCCGCTGTTCATTGCTGACGAATGGAGAGGATGTGTGTGTGTGTATATATATATACGTGTATGTTAAGGTAGGCAGCCGAACGCCGACATATTTGTTATGCATTTGTGTCACACGGTGGTTGTTTTCTCGCCATTGGTTTCCACGGTCACTGGGATATTAAGGTGAAAGCTTAGCTTCGAGTCAACGACCGGGTGACAGCAGTTAGGTCATATTTCTTTGCATGATAGTGGTCAGCCTGTGTGTTTATGTGTAAGATAGAAGAAAATAAAATAAAGAAAATCTGTAAAGGAAAAGAAGGTAACAGTAATTAATTATAATTTTATCATTTGCTTAGTATTTAATGGAAGATAATAGAATTTGAAATCTAGATGTTTATGTATCTAATAGAAAATGATTGAAATTAAAATTTAGGTGTCAATTTATGCATATGGAAAAAAGAAATTAATTTAATTCTTAATTATCCAATTTAATACTTACTTAATTAAACTACTTAAATCACCTTCTTGAATTATTTGAATCACCTAATTAAATTACCCACATGACTTGATTTAATGTCTTGAATTGTCTCTAATTCACCTATTTTTAATCCTTAATTAAGTCTTTAATCTTTAATTTAAACTCTAATCACTTAATTTAACCACCCCTAAACTAAACTTTTGATAGGCAGAAAAAGAATTCCCAGATGCACAAATGTCAAGAAAATTCAAATTTTTTTTTTTTTTGAAATTTCTTTTTCCTCAATTTTCTAAGGCACAAACAATAAGTAATCGGTTCGGCCCCATGTAACGTAAACTACTTCTTTTATATTGACATAAGAATTTGTCTCAATAATAAATTATGAAAGAAAAATATTATTAGTTAGAAAAAGTCTTACATCGAGAGAATAAAGATGAGACCTGTGATTAATTGACTTTTACCATAACATGAGAGTTAAATTTCACGCATATTTATTTACTCGTGGACACTCTCACAAGAAGATATGTGTTAGTCAACACCACCAGTTGATTTCGAAATGAATATTTCAAAGATATCAACGTACCACAAACGTGGGACGCGTTCTTACTTGTCCATCGGTGCTCGTTTTTCAAACATTGACGCGTACGACGACTTGCTGGATCGTATATGAAAATATTTTTCTTTTCTTCGGATTCAACTTACTTTACAATGAAATAGTGTAAGAAGACATTTCCCAGGGTGCCGTAATTCAATTATGAATACCATTGTTAATTATTGCAGTTGGAAAAAAATACAACCACCCGACTCCTTGTGTGTGTGTGTGTGTGTATATATATATATGTATTTGCTCGTATCTAACACAGCAAGGATCTTTCTCTTATTCATTGCAACCATAGTTAACCTTCCTTCTCTCTCTCTCTCTCAACTTCTCTTCTATTCCTTTTGTTTTTCCACCTCTTCCTCTCAGGGAAATGGGCATCTGTCCCATCCTATCCAGATGGTGCAAGGGAAGGCAGAAGAAGAAGGCAAACAAGTTTGATCACAACAACAACAACTCATCTAGTACTGGAAGTGGTCTGCCAAGCAATCCATTGCTTGAAGGGAAGATGACTAATGGAGTTGTGAGAGTGAGGATTCTCCTGACCAAGGCGGAAGCAATGAGGCTGATTGCTGCAAGCGTGGGCGTCGACGACAGTACGAAGGAAACGATGGAGCTGTTCGACATGGGAAGAGGCAGCAGATGCAGATCATCATCTGGTGGCTCATGGAGACCTACGCTTGAGAGCATTCCTGAGTCTCTGTGATGCATGTGTGGAGTTGGGTTTATAATTAATTGGTGTACGCGACCTTCTTCTATTCTGCCCCATGCATTGATATATATAAGTATATAAATGCATCGGCCGTATGCATATGTATGAGCAGTTCTACCACATATAGATCATCTAATTAGTTAAATTTAACCGGTGCCATTCTCTTGCATTAATTTTACAAATCCTTCCATCTACTTTAAACAAAAAACCAGTGGTCTTCCAGTTTAATATTAGTCTACAGTGGATCAGGAGTTTAATTACACCCATCAAATTACCAGCTGCATCCTTCCTTTACTCTATGAATTGATGATCGAAACCTATTTAAGGGATCCATAACACATATAATTAACGAGCAGTGTGGTCAACAGTACTATGGCGTGATGATTTAGAGGCACAACTAAGTCAATATTCCATAATCAAACGAAGCACATGGAAGTAAACTTTCATTTTTTGTGTGGAAGTATTTCATGTAGTCGGAAGCTTACTTACTTCATATTTATTACATCGATCAAGCTGTTGATATTCTGATCACTTAGGAGGGATTTCTGTATATAGAATTGGATAGAAAGGAAAAAAAATTTCAGTCTAATTCCGTAAGAAACCTATTTGTATATCTACAAATAAAAGTGAATTTCATCTTTTTAGTAAATTTTGAAATTTATTTTTCAAGTCTAAATGGTTAGAAATTACATTCCATATCATCTTCTCTCTTGTGTCTTCTACTTGTATAGATTGTTGGAAAGAGATAAAGAACAAAATAAAGGGAGAGAGTGAGAGAAGAAGAGAGGGAGAGAAGGAGAGAGAGAGTTTTTTCTAATTATTTTAATTTATTAGTTAAAAAATTTATTAAAATTTAATTTTATTCAATTCTATTATGTATACAAATATTTGAATTTTAATTTTTATCAAATTTTTAAATGTATACAAATATTTAAATTTTAAAATTTTTTTATCAAATAATATCGAATTCAAATTTTAAGTATGCAAGTCTCTTGCTTAACGAAAACGCATCTTCCGTCAAAGAAAATTAAAATTAAAATATTAACATCATTGAAAAGAATCTTAATTCTATTGCTAATTGTTATATTTTTTATAATGGCCACGTGTGAAAAGAATAGTCTACTTCTTTTCATATTCATAATTTCCCATGGAGACTGCAGATTTCATACGTCCATGGGGCGGTCGTGGCAACATATTAGCCGTTGACTCGTTCAGCCTTTAATTAACACTAAAGTCTACGTATTAATCTAACTAAATTATATTCCATGGTCAAATTAAAATATTTAACAATTAAATGTAAATTGATTATAAAGTAATATAAAAATTAGTTTTATATTATGTCATGTCACGGTGGAAAATCCGAATTCGGGCTTACGACGGTAGTGACAGGCCTTTGAGTGGACCAGAATGCTGACATCGAAGAAGATTTTATTGAGATATCGTCGATATAAAAAAAAAAAAAAAAAAACAGAACTTAACCTAATATGAGGTCAAGTTGACTATCCATTTTTACTTAATATCTGAGTCAATTCTAAGGTCTCACTCGTAAGTATATAAAATATAAAGACTCACAAGTGAGAAAGTGTATTGAGATAAAAACTCATGAAAAATAAAATCTGACCTTATGTGAGGTAAAAACTGTTGTTCATTTATTGTCAATTAGTTTTGAGTTAAAACTTTTACTTATGTAAGTAGTTTCTTTTATATTTAATTATTATAAAAAAAATAAATTTATAAGACTTAATGAAATAATCAGATAACCTTTAATAATGGTAAAAATAAAAATAAAAATAAAATATAGAATAATATATAAATAAATCATTTTATTTATCAGCAATTGATTTTAAGTTATATCTCTAGATTATCCAGCCCACCTTTTGTCTAGTCTCGTAGAAAAATCAAGCCAGAATTAATTCGCAAAATATAATCAACATGCATATGTCTAACTATTGCTTAGACAAAGTCTCATATATAACATTGGTAGAAATTAATCTTAGAACTTCTTCCTCGGATACTATTACCTGGAATTTAACAACTTTTAGTAATTGTAAAGTCAATTATTGTTATAAAACTCTTGCTGATGGTGGCCTTCAATTTAGCCTCCATAATCATATTTAGAAGACCAAAGTATCACTCAAAACTAAAATCCTAGCTTAGTTCTACATCCATAACAAATTACTAATTAACCAAGGAAAATCTGATAAGTAAGGGTTGGAATGGAGGTCCAATTTGCTCTCAATGTAATATTTGCTTGGAAAATAATGATCACATTTTTGTGAATTGTGCAATTCCTAATTACATGTAATCTTTTTTTCTGAGAGATGGTTCATTACTGCTCCAACAAAGATTTTTCATCTGTTGTGTTTAATAATGAATCTCTCCTTGTTTTTAATTTTCCTATTGCTACCTAGCGTTCCTTTTTTCTTGCATTATTTGATGCTTGTGGAATAATACAAATTCTTTTGTTTTTGGGTGGCCTTCTCTGAACATCTCCTCAGTATTCATCAAGGAGAGTAATCTGGCTTTCTTTTGAATAGAAAACTTAAAGGTTGATGTTGTCACAGAAATACTTATTGAGGATCAATTTAAATGAGAAACACAAATTGCTAGCATCAACCCAATTCTAGATGCCTCTGGTGTTAGGAGGTCTTCCATTGTTAAAAGGGAAATAGAACTTGAAATTATGTCAAAGAGAACTTGTTACTTGTTATTAATTGATTTTAAATTAAAATTTTATATAACATTAAAGAGTCAATTCTGTAGTCGATCACTTGAAGACATATAAAATATAAAAAAACTACAAATAAAAAAAGATGTTGAGATAAAGTTTCACAGCAATGAAGCAGAATCTAATCTCATGTAGAAGGAAGAATTGTTAATTATTAACAGTTGATTTTGAATTAAAATGTTAATATGATTAACTTAATCACATGTGTATATACCCAAAGGTATATTTTAACAGTGTCAAAGTATTTTTACCAACATTAATTTAAATCATTGGATTCACAAATAAAGTTAAAATTTTTAACTCATAAAAAAACTTTTAATCACACGTATATCATACTCGCACAGTGAATGGAGTCTTCCATGCACGTTCCCCCATACCAAAGCAATGGTCTTCCAACCACATCACTCACAAGATTCCCCCATCCCCCACCAACCACCACAATCAACCCTTCTTCTTCACCTCATCCATGCAAACCACCACCTGCATAATCCTTATTTCCCTCTCCACGGCCATCATCTGATCTGCGTGGCCCTGAACAACCCCCCACCACCGTCGATGGCAGCGGCAAAGCCGGCTTCGGCCCCGCTATTGACCCTTACTGTCCTCCTCGCGACGTCGTCCCTCAACACGCAGGTGACTCCGGTCATTCAGTCGAGGTCGTGCGGCGACGTCGACCGCGTCTTGACGCCGTGCATACCCTACCTTGTCGGCAGGACCCTCCGGCCCTCCATCCTCTGCTGCATAGGGGCCTCTTCCGTCAAGAAGATGGCCGCCGCGTCCGACCAGGACAGGCAGGCCGTGTGCGAGTGCCTCAAGGGCTTGGGGTCCCAGTTCGTCGGTCTCGACCCTTTTCACGCCGCCCGCCTCCCCGGCCTGTGCGGCATCCGCCTCTCCGTCCCCATCTCCGCCACCGTCAATTGTTCCAAGTAAGTACGTCTGTCATGTATTATCATATATATATTCTTGCCCGTCCAACCTTGCTCATCTCTACCACCTAATAAATAAATTGCTGCCTTCTTGCTTGTTTGATTCTTGCCTTAATTAATTCGTACGTGCAGCATTCCACCGATACATCTCAAGTGATCAGGAGGAAGAAGTAGCAAGCTCCTGAACAGGCCAGGCATCAATTAATAAAGGTGATGATGCAGGATATATATGTACTCAGAGATAGATAGACAGAGATATATCATATATATAGATCGAGAGATAGATCTCATGTTTGATCAGGTGAATTTGATGCCGTGGTAGCTAGACATTGCGCCAATGTCGTCAGCTGGTAGCATTTTGCGTGTCTTGGTCATGGTTGAGTGATTAATAGCTACCGATGGTAGTGTTGTAATTGTGTGTTCTTATATATTAGGCTGTGGAATATTAGAACTGTTGTGCTGGGGTACGTGTGTTGCTCTTGGGCATGCATGTGTTGGGTCTGCTTTGTTTCCTTGGTTCCAACCAGTCGTTAGCTTAATTATTTGTTTAACCGGAATGAACTTTAACCATCTGTTGATGTTCTTACTTCATCTTCCGTTCTTCTTCTTCACAGATACATGGAATTAATTAAGCCTTGCCGATCAATTGACATCATCCCTACGTTAATTGCTCTATCGTAGTAATTAACCAACAGAGAGAGCTCCAGCAACGTTGGTCATAGCTAGTCGTCGCATAATTACCAGGTTATGATTTCTATTATAGGGTGCACCAATCGATACCTAATTAACAAGTCTTTAATTTGGTGATAAAGATGTAATACAGATGTGGTACAGATCATCTTAGTAAACATTTAATAACATGTGAAATTAAGAGTAAAAAACGTGCTAGAAGTAACATAAATAAAGATGTTAATTGAATTGAAATTAACCACGTTAATTTGATTCGACAAAGCCTGAATCATGTTGTTCACTAATCTAATACAATTTTTTGAATCATATTAGGCCATTGTTCAGTCAAAGTGGACTATACTAACATGACACGAGTGGATTTTTAAAATTGGTATGCTAAATTATAAGATCCATATGTTAAATCTGCAAATTAGTATTCCAATTTAATCATAAAGTTTTAGGTTTTTCAAATTTAACTTATTGATTTTATTAATATTTATTTACTAAAGTTTGATAATATTTAATTTATATTTCCTATCCTAATAAATATTAGTTCAACAAATTACTTACAAAATAAAACAAACATTAATAAGAATAAACCTTTTATCTAAATGTGTCAAATGGATCGGACCATCACAAACTAATTTTACCTAATTTGATTTAAAAAATTAGATTGGATTGAATCATAATAAATTAGAAAATTAACTTGTAAGACTATTTTGATTGAAGGTCTGGTCAGGTTGGATTATAATTTTTTTTATCTTCAGGATGAAAGTTTTTGATTTTTTTTATATTTTATTTTTTGATTTTAAATTAAAATAAAAAGTTACATGTTACATATCTTGAAAAATTTATAAAAGTGAACTCATAGGCTGCCTATAAGTTAACCTAGGCCTGACTTGTATAGATTCAGACTATGAGCTGGATCATTCCAAAAAAATTAAAATTTTTTTCAACTCGACTTGTCTCATCGACACTTCTACTTTTATCTACTCATCAATTGGTCCGACTTACAGCGGTATAAAAATATTTTTACATCATCCTTTAATCGCATGCTCGAATTATATCTTTCGAAACATTGGTCTAACTTAAAACTAGCTCTATCCACCACTGGTGTCTATCATTCCCAACAGAATTGACTATATACATTCCATAAAATGAAACATACGTTCAATCAAATTCATGCACATTAATTTAGATATATGATGAATTTTCTTATACATACAAGATTCATAAGTGTAGCATGTCAAATGACGAGTATCGTCAATATTTTCAAAATTTATCAAATCGATCAACAGTAGACATGGAGGACTGGAATTTCCCAAGTCGGATTACGTGCTAACAACATCAATATTCATTAAAAAAAAAAAGAACGAATTATAATATAGTACGAAATACCTTTTTAAGATTAAGATATTTTTTATATATTTCGAATTTTTGATTTCTATAAGATTCAAACTTGAGATTAAATGAATAATGAGAGATTTTCTTACCGTTTAGGTATATGATTTTATGTAATATAATATAAAATAATTGTTTCGTGAATTTCTTGCATTCATTTTACTTTACTTTTATTATTGTGAGGAAAAGGAAAAATATCAATGTAGATATTTATAGTATTTTGACTATTAATGTTTAAAAATGGCATACAAAATTCATTTTTGATATATTATAAAATTGCTATACACAATTCATTTTAGACACAAAATAAAAATTGCTATAAATGCTTTATGAAAAAAAAAAGAATTTCCGTGTGTATACGTAAAAGTGCAGTATTAAATACTCGTCTCGTTTCCCTCCACCAATTTGACGAAATCCGGAACCCTAGACAATATTCTCCGTTCTCGCGACCTCCCTGAACTTTTCCCCCATCACTGCTACATCAATGTCCTCCGGCGAAACAAAACCCTCCGACGCAGGTAAGTTCCTTCTTCCATTTCCTCTTCCTCTACCATATCAATCTTATCCCTGTGTCCATCGTGCAAATTATCACTTTGTTTCATCTGTTGTTCTGCACTCGATAAAATCGCTGCCTGCTTTCCAGTCTGCAGCTTCTTCCGCAAATCAACTAAGAACAAGAACATCCGCAAGCGTCAGGCCCAAAACAGTGACGATGAAAGTGAAGAAGGCCAGGACCAACCGTTAATCCAAAAACCTAAGAAATACCTAGTACAGGCGGACAACAAGTTGCATTTCTCCACTTCCCGACCCCATTCTAAGCCCGTCCAACAGGAATCAATCATTGACGAGGATCGCTGTGCCCCTGGTGCGTTCCAGTTCGAGTCCTCGAGGGAGGTCCAGGTCCAGAACGACAGCAGGGCCACGGCGACGCTCGAGACTGAGACGGAGTTCGACCGCGACCACCGTGCTATCCGGGAGCGGATGCTGAAGAAGGCGGAGGATGGCCTTAAGAAAGGTGTCGCTACCAGTGGTTCCAAGGACGGAGATGGGAAGGAGTACAAGGGAATTCATGGGTACACTGATTATAAGGCAGGATTCAGAAGGGAGCATACCGTGTCTGGTGAGAAGGCCGGGGGAGCACATGGGCCACTCAGGGCTTCCAAGCATATAAGGGCGTCGGTGAGGTTCGATTATCAGCCGGATATATGCAAGGATTATAAGGAGACTGGTTACTGTGGGTTTGGAGATGCCTGCAAGTTCATGCATGATAGAGGGGATTATAAGTCAGGGTGGCAATTGGAAAAGGAGTGGGAGGAGAGCGAGAAGATTAGGAAGAGAGGATTGGCAATGGGTGGTGGGGATGACAGTGATCAGGAAGAGGATGATGATGAGGGAGATGATTTGCCATTTGCTTGCTTTATATGCCGGAAACCTTTTGAGGATCCAGTGGTAACCAATTGCAAGCATTACTTCTGCGAGCATTGTGCGCTAAAGGTATTTTTATCATATTTTGGCTGATCAATCATATCAATTGATTCCATACACGATAAAATTACTACTTAAATTATTCTTCTAGCACATTCTTCTTTTTATAGATTTTTTACTTGTTTATCTTGAAAGAAAATTGAATTTCAAATAGATTAGGATCAGTGAAGTCTTTCTCAGATTAATTTTTGTAACTTAAAATGCAATTTAGATTTTTTATATTTCATATTACATTGATTATGTAAAACTTTGTATGTTAAGATAATATTTAGAAATAAGATACTTGTTCAAATGTCCAGTACTTGATACGAAACCTTCATATGTTTATGCAACTTGTTTGTTGTGATAAATCAGATGAACAAAAGAGAAGGAAACTAATTGAAAAGATGTTCACTAGCAAGCCTATTTTGGATATGAAAGAGATGTTAAAAAGGTCTCATTTGACAATTATATTTTCATTATTTATGGATATTGTGATTTCACATCAAGATCACATGCTGCTAGCTAGGCTTTTTTAATGCATTGAATTTGAGAACTTTCTCTCCTGACTAGCCTTGTTGATAGTGTTCTCCTTTTTTGTTAGGCATGACGGCAGTCTCCAACCAAACTGTAATTTATTTTCTATTAACTGTCTTAATTTTTTAAAGGAAATGGAATTGAAACAGCATAAACTTGAGCGCTTATATATCTCCACAACATCCAATATCTATCATTTTTTATGGGTTATGATCTCCAACGTACTGGTTTTATTGCCAATAGTGTTGGGAATCTAAGTTGGTATAGTTCTTTGTGAAAATCCCTCTCTACATAAATCATAAATATAATATTTGCAGCTTTCAAGGTGCTACTTTATGATATCATTCAATGTGCTATAAAAAAATTAATCTCATGTAATATCTACAAAATTTAACCTTGTCATTATTTGAACTCAACTTCTCATCTTTATGTTGTTTCCAATTTCCATAACCTTTGAGACAGAATATTGCTCTTTTGATTTATTAGGTTGCATGGTAAATGATATTAAAAGAATTTAGTAATAATAATATTATATTATTGCTACAAAATCTTTATTATTATATTCTTTTTATATGTGGCTTGTATTTAGGCTGCATTTGGAACTATGTTTACATTACAGCTTTTTTAGAAAAACATTTTCAAACACACCCAAAGCTGTGGAAGTGTTGTTTTGTATTTCAGTTGAAATTTAATTCTTTTTAAAAAGTTGATGGGTGCCAACTTATGGAAAAGCTGTGGAAGTGTTGTTTTGTGTTTTAAAGATTATTCTTATAATTTTTTGTATTTACATAAAACCACCAAATAAGTAGAAAAGTATTACTTTCCAATATGCTAGCTTTTCTGAAAAAACTGTAAATTCAACCATAGTTCCAATTGTAGCCTAAATTTCTAAATATGATTATGTGTACAAGAGCAAACTATTATATTTACCTTTTCTTTTCAGTTATTTTTAGCCAAGCCTGAAATCTATCATTAGTTGACTCTATTTGCAGCTGAAAACTAATTTTTTGAATCAGACTAATTAGTGTTGGACGAACTAGAGAAATGTTTCTAAAGTGTTATGTGGCAGGAGGGTATTTTTAAAACATTGGTATTTTGTCTGTGCTTATGATGTCTTTTCTGTTTTGCAGCATCATTCAAAGAACAAGAAGTGTTTTGTTTGCAACAAGCCAACTCTTGGCATCTTCAACACTGCTCATGATATACGAAAAAGGATGGCAGAGGAAAAGTAGTAGGGTCAGTATATAATATTTGTTCCAAATTTGCCTCTTAAGATTTCTCTGATTCTTATTACTGGTTTTTTTTAAAGGTTAGCTTAGCTGATTCATGGGCATCTGTTTTCTATCCATGTTTGCATCCATTTTTTGAACGTATTCAAAATATTTGTTTCTGTATTGAACAGATGAATTGTTTGTGGATATTGGCATCCATTATTTTTGGACGGATATGGATCTCAATATCCATATTATGCTGGATACAGATACAAATATTTTACATATGGATATAGATATACGTGTGATAAATTACACACTTGTATGTATGTATTGTATAATGTGTTTTATTTAATAATCTATTATTCTTATTGTGCAACTTATAAGTACTTGCCCGAGATGTTCAAGTAAGACTGTCCTATCAATTGGTTATTGTGTTCAATGTGTAAAGAAATTTATTCTTATGACCTTTAGTGAGGGAAGGAGGGAAGTTCCCCTATGCGGTGAAGAGGGCAACACAATACATAAATATTATATCTTAAAATTAAATGATTATTAATTATTCAGCAGAAAATTTAAATTTCAATACTATACCATTATGGTTAGGTGTGCCAAGAATTTACTTTTACTTTTTTATGCAATATTGGATCTCATAATCATTAGTTAGTTAAAAATTTATAAATCCTAACTTGTGTACATTGTTTATCTTTTTTTAGATTAACTTACATCTAAAATTGAGAAGTTTTGATTGCTATAATATAATTTCATGATGTTTTAGTATTTGTGTCTGTGCTTATTCATATTTAAGATTAGTCAACATTTGTGTTCTCTAATGACCTTTCCATGTTTTTATCTAACATAAAGTTGTATATGTTCCATTTACTGTCCAAATCATATTTGCATTGGATAAAAATATGTATTCACTCCTCTAATATTGAAACTGTCTCCATGTTTATTTTCTAAGATGTCAGTATCAAGTTAACTATTTGCATTCTGTATGATATCTGTATTTGAATTTTGAAAATGGATATGGGTATAGTGACGCTTTTATTTGTACCATATCATTCCATTTGCATTCTTGAATCTTGGATGTTGGATATTACATGACCATGAGTATTTTTTTTATGTATGAATGGTACTATGAACAGTCCGTATGATATCAAGTTAACAATTCATATGACCAAGTTTAACCATTTGCTTTCTCTATGATATCTGTATTTGTATTTAAATTTTAAAAATAGATATAGATGTAGTAAGACTTATATTCGTACTATATCTGTCCATTTGCATTCCTGAATGTTGGATGTTGGACATCACATAATCATGAGGTTTTTTATGTGTGTATGTTCCTATAACAGGCATACATGCATGCATTCCATTTTGACGTCAGTTGTGTACGTGAGAGCACAACAAACAATTCGTGCCTTGCCAACCTGATTTCTGTATTTTTCTTAGCAGGCAATTAATTGGATTTGGATCACGTGATTCACTCCCGGAAGACAGAGTGAGAGAACATTACAACTGATTTTTCGTCCCTTGACAATTTTTTTAGTACCGTCAAGATTAAACAACTTGGAGAAAAATCGGGAATACATGGTGCTTTAGAGTAAACTGAGATGTATGTTTCTTTATCTCAAGCCATTCCTATGCCTGAGAGAGATGCAATCTATTTAACCTCGAGGGCTTTCCATATCTTGTTTATCATGTAACTTGCATCTTCTCATTGATATATTTCCTCTCATATGTAATTTGTAAAACATTTATCATCTCCCCAGAATATGTCGACGTTGATTGTCTTCTACTTCTAGTTTTTACGAAGGGTAGAATGCATATTCCTTTCACTTGTAATCTTTTAATTTTCCAGTTCTGAAAATTGGGGAGCGATAATAGAATATGAATGGCATGTTTGTATTTGAGCGCATATTATGGTTAAATATGAAGAGTAGACTGATGGTTTTGGTGTGTGCCCAGAAAAAGAGCGATATGAAACAGTGACTATCAATTGATGGCTTGAGGAATACAAGTATGGCAGGGGTCGCAATATGAAGGTAAGAGTTTTGCATTAACTTGTGCCAATATTAGATCTACAATAAAGTAGCAGTTCTTATCCAGTGTCGATTCAGGATCCGGAATTAACGTGTGCTACAATGTATTCCTGTTTTTAATGTGTTTTTTTGAAAGATTTTCCTGTTTTCGATGTTATTGGCTCCCAAGGACGACTGCTGCCTAGCCACGGGTCACTGCGCCCCGTCACGCTGTTGACAGTAGTGGCTCTCCGCAATGCTTTTTCGTTCTGCCCCCTAGCCGTTATGGGAGTCATAAATGTGATTACCGATAGGCATTGACGTTTTTTGTAAAATATCCCATAGGTTCTGGGTTTCAAACTTTGATTTTTAAGATATTTGAAATTGAAATCAAAAGAATAGTGGGAAACTTAATTAACTTGATATATAGTCTTGTGTATCGATTAGCATTATCATTGCTGCGTAAAGAATCATAATTGGTTGTCTGAAAATGTAATTTTATACCTTATCTATAAGGCTATTTTTATAAAAATTATATAAAAAATAAATTTATAAGTTAATTTTATGTTTAGTTAGTTGAGTGATGGTGCACAGAATTTATTTTTTTATAATTGAAGTTTAAAAGTTTAAATCATAAAATTCAAATATTGTATTCTTATTACAAAATTTAATTTAATTACAATAGCATGATATCATCCTTAATTAGTGTATAAGAAATTAAAATGACTTGATTACGAATGACTAATTAAGGATGATATCATATTATAAGAAACCATGTTGCGACTTGTTAGCTCTTGTTCAATATAAATTCGAGCACCAATGTCTTCAAACAATCACTTCTTCGTTACTCGGCTGTTGATAAGTAAAACTTAAACTTAAAATGCAAAGTGTTTTTTTTATATAGACTTGATTCTTTTCCTTTTATATGGGTACAGAACTTTGTTCATCATAGACTAGCAATGCAAAAAGATTTCAAGCAATCGCAATGAAATTCTCTTTGAGGGGTTTTTTTATTTAGAATTTGACGAAAATGTAAGTGATAAAATTTGATGGAAAAGAGAAATTACTTTTCGTGCATAATGAAAAATGATAAAAAAGAATTTTATCACTTTCCATGGCATGTCTTCTATGGAATTTTATCGTTGAGTTTGTTGATTGTTTATATTATTTGTTCATCTTTCATTCGACTGACTTATCTCTTTTATTTGTTAACTATTTATGTTAGAGATGGTAGTGGGGTAAGAGAACATTTATACAGATTTTGATACGTCGCTTAGAGACAAATTTTGAATATACAATTAAATTTGATATATCATTTACAAAGGTAATATATTAAATCTATAAATAATTATAAGTATACATTCATGTTTGGTATATTGTTTAAAAAATGGTATATTAATTTTGAAAATAATTTGATATATCAGTTTATTAAATAGTATGTAAAAAAAATTATAGTATACAGATAGTAAAAAAATAAAATAAAAAATTCTTCAATTTTTTGTATATTTTTTTTTCAGTGTACATATGCCACCCTTTTTTTTTTTTCGAGACAAGAACCGCCCAGTAGAATATCACAGACAGCAACCTTCATGATCAAATGTCTTTACTGATACCAGAAACCAACAATGTTACTACAAACTGGTAAGTGTGATTTATTCTCGTCAACTCATATCCTAACAGGTAGAAGAGCTCGCGGACGCATACGCATCACACACCACCCACGGAGCAGTTGTCGATAAGTCTTTGGCATCTCCTTGGTGAAGGAGAAGGTCAACCACGAAGCAGATCAGAGATTGGCCAGGAATCCCCGAAGCCACTTCAGCGAACCGCCGTATTCCTTCTTTTCTTCACCGTCGTGGCGATGCACGTGACGGACGCGCTGGTGGTGCATCGTCATCTGAGACCCGCCGTCCTTCCCCTCCAACATCCCCTTCATGAGCTCAGACTCCGCTCCGTGCCCACAGTGTACCCAACCGACCACTCCGGCGGCACCACGTCGCCCGTATGCCCCTGGTCCTCGAGTCGGAGGGGGCGGCGTGTTTGGAAGAACCGGACGGGGATGGTGCGGCGGTCGATGCGGACGCCGCCGCTACCCTTGAGCTCCTCGAGTGGGCCGTCGACGTGGAGCTGGTCGACCCGGACCGCGATGAAGTTGGCCTCGAGGGCTTCCTTGGTTAGTGGGACATCGGTTGTGGCTTTACGTTTGGGATCTTGGGCGGCAGCGTGCGACAGGTGGAGAAGGGAGCAGAGGAGGAGCAATGCGGCGGCGGCGGCGTATTTGGCCATGGTGGCTGTGCTCGCTTTTGGGGTTGGAAGAATTGGGATGGGTGAGATTTTGAAGATGGCATGGATCGCGGTCAACGCGCCTACGACGTTATAAAATTACCAGAGACCCATAAAAAAAATGAAGTTTTAATGAAATAATTTATCAAACAAATTGTCAATAAAAAGTTGTCATGACACCACTGTATATTAAGACGATGAGTTTAAACTTGGAGTTTTAAAAACCATCTCTTGCTACTCCATCACTACAAATCAGAACTCCAATCTCATAATCCAACCCTCTTGACTCTCGCGTCAATCATATATTCTAATTCCTTTACCTTCAAATCACCCAATTGGAGACTCGTTGGATTTTACACATTGAGATCTTGGGCCAAGATTATCTTCAAGTTGATTACATGAATAAAATTCCACAATCTATCATACGATCTCATAAAGATTATATATGCACAAGTTACTAATTTCTCTATAAAATGTATCACAAACTTTTTGTTTTGGATTGTGCAACTCAATCTGTAGAAGTGTAATTATCATAATAACTGTAGTATATTCTTATTAACTCATGTAACTTTTCAATGAAAGCAATCGTCAGGATAATTAAAAGATCTTCTGCCATTTATTTGATCGATCGTAATTCAAAATTTATATAAAAATCTTGAAAAAAGAACATTCTAAGCCGCTCACGTCCACGTAGAAGGAAATCATATCTAATCCAAACAGCATACGTGTCGCCTATTCATTCGCCCTTCACTCGATTCCTTCTCTCCAACGGTCCCACCATAAGAAAAAAAACCACCTCTCTTCTTCTTCGTCGTCTTCTCCTTCTTCTCCTTCTTCTTCTTCTTCTTCTTTTCGTCATCCTCTGCTACGCCAGAGTGACCTTCAGCTTCCAATCTCCAAGGGCACCCACCCACCGATTAGCCCCACGAATCCTTCGTCCCCACACCCTCTTCCCATCTCCATCTTCCAAGCCCATCCACGCCACCAATGGAGGTACTCAACGCGGCAGGAGTCACCCCTCTCCCCTCCTTCAACAAACTCGACCGGAAAACAGAACCCAGGAGGCTTTTCCTGCCCAAGTTCCGGAAGACTCACACGGAGACCCAGAAAGCCTTGAACGGCAGCTTGGCAGTCCTCAGCACCTTCCTCGCCGGCGCTGGTCCCGCCGTGGCGCTGACGTACGACGAGGCCCTGGCACAATCTGCATTGGATGGGGGTGACATCGGGGGGGTTTTCGACGGGATTCTTAAGTTTGGAACCGAGAACGCCTTGGTCCTCGGGGGTGGGGCGATTGCTCTGGCCGTGCCCCTGATCCTGTCACAGATTTTGGGAAAGGGGTCGCAGAAGTTCGGCGTGGAGACCGCGAAGGTTGCCTATGGGAGGTTAGGGGAGGATCGTGGGGCGCAGTTGCTCGATATTAGGGAGGCGAAGGAGATCAAGGAGTCGGGAAGCCCAGGCGTAAGGGGGCTTGGGAAGAAGTCGGTGTCGATTGTCTTCCGGAGGGACGACAAGCCGGGTTTCTTGAAGAAGCTGGCTCTTAAGTTCAAGGATCCGGAGAACACCTCACTGTACATTCTTGACAAGTGAGTGCTTGCGCCCATCACCATCCTTACTTCTTTCGATAATAATAGTATTTTTGCTTAGTTTCGAGTATCTCATCTCATCTGGCTTGTGAGAATTTAATAAATTGTTAGTGCATATGACTACTCAGAATTATATAACATAGATTAGAGCACGTATCTCTGGCTTCTGTCCAAAATTTTGATGGCACATCGACACGCTGAGCGACAGAGTTTAAGGTTAACAGATTGAAGTCATTTGGGATAATGTATCATCCAAGGTGGATTATGGAAATGAGACAAAAAAGGTTTCTTGGTGGCCTCTGCCGAAGAAACATGGCAGATATGAAATGCCCACATTGTGTGGTCTCCTCACATGCATAAGTTCCGTCTGACCTTCACTTGGTAATGCACCAAACAATAAGTGATTTTTGAGTTTTTAATCCACTACATGCAGTTAGCAACCATGAATCCATGTAAAGTTCCATTCGGCATATCAATTGCAAATGTTACACGTGAAATTTTTAGATGTATGTTTTTGAGAGTGGGCACTTCAACATTCCGACACTTTAGATTTATTGGATTAGGTCTCAACTTCACTGTTATTAGTGTTATGATCTTCCCAATAAATCCTCTTCAAATTCTTACTCGAGGAAACAAAATATATCCATACAATACTTGCCTTACTTAGTAGTTGATTCCTGCAGCCTGTGGTGGTTCTCGTGTCAGTTTCTGAACAACCATTCTGATATCATAGAACTTGCCATCTCACTTCTGGGCATATGATATCTTGATCAATGTACCAACGATGAATTCTTTTGCTTACAATTAACACAAACCATGATCAAAGCCAGGTTCACTGGGAACTCAGATCTGGTGGCGGAGTTGGCAACACTTAATGGCTTCAAAGCTGCATATGGAATAAGAGATGGGGCAGAAGGACCCAGGGGATGGAAGGTCTTGCTTCTTGTCCTAAATTTTCACATCTTAGCTTGAAATATTACTCACATTTCACAGCACAAATCTGTCTAAATTCATGTGATTGCAGAAAAGTGGGCTTCCCTGGTCACCAGCCAAGAAGTTTCCAGCTCTTGATTTTGGTGGATTTTTCAGTGGAAAATTTGGAGTGCGTAGATTGTTATGTGCATTTTTCTTATCATTGAACACGATTCTTCATCAAATTTATAACAGTAGATACTGACGTTACAGGAGGGAACAGATGGTGTGCCTCTTACTCTTGGACTGGCTGTGGCAACGGGACTAGGTGCACTGGCATTTGCAGAGGTCAGTAGGATTTCCATGTACTCAAGGGAATTGATTTTGATGATTGAGTTTCTGACTTACCTAGCTGTTGCACCACAGATAGATATAGTCCTACAGCTTTTGGGGTCTGCTGCTATAGTTCAATTTGCCACCAAGAAGCTCTTGTTTGCAGAAGTTAGTACCAAGATCTTTCTTTTCCACTATAATAATGATAATGTAAAACAGAAAAATAAGAATTTTTTACATTTTTTTTCCTTCTTTTACAGGACAGAAAAATTACTCTAAAACAGTTTGATGAGTTCTTGAATACAGAGGTTGCACCTAAAGAGCTTGCTGCTGAGATGAAGGTACAGATATCAGCAAAATTTTTTAGTGACCACTTCAGGTGCATCAGTTTCTAGAGGCCGATAACTTTCTACTTGTGAGACGTCTGTATGTATATCGTGTTGAATTTTACTCAATCTTATGTTTATGCATGAAAAATGTGTGCAAATGATGAATTGAACATTACCATAACAGGAGACAATTCACAAGCTTCAATAGCGACGTTTTTTTGATTATATATATTTTTTAATAATATAGATGATTGGAAAGGCACTTCTTCCAATTTCTACAAGTGGGACAGCGAGGCTACCAGCACCAACCGAAGCAACATCCAATGCTCCTGCTCCAATGGAGGCAGCAGCTGAACCTCCAAAAGAAGTCAATTCAATACCCAAAGAGCAAGTGGAGTCGCAATCACTCTCTGGGCAGCCCAGACCACTTTCCCCATATCCATATGTAATGTCCAATTCTCACTTGAGATTGCTTTCACTGCATCACATACTGTGCACTTATTGCTTACATGCATATTGATTTAGTTAAAAAATTCGGGGAACATGAACTTATTGTGCCATATCCAAAAGGACACCGTGAAAAAAATAACTTACTGAGCTTTCTTTCAAGGAATTAGAGTCTCTTGTTGAATCATTCACTCATCTTTTCCCCATATCAAGAGGGACTGGCTATTTTAAGAACCTTGGTGATTGCGTCATTTGATTTCCTCTTATATGGTGTTGTATTGCATTCGTTTTGTCTCAGTTTCTTACATCTTTTTTGCAGTACCCGGACTTGAAGCCACCATCTTCACCTGCCCCATCACAGCCTTAGGAACTGATCAAGATTCCTCACATGGATGAGTCATTGACATTTTTTTTTTCCCTCTGAATGGCTTCTTTCGGAAAAATCTGTTTGGACATGATCAAAAGAAAGCTGGTACGAGGAAAATGATTCCTACGAAGAGGCTGTCATGTATCCGATGTTTACCGGAAAATTGTGAGCTTATAGTTGAATAAGGCACATGAAGTAAGCAAATATTCTACCACTTGTTTGTCTGCCTTCTTGGTACTGCCAATGTTAATATTCTCTTTCTCTGTTCAAAATGCTGGAATCAAGTACAGGAAAATAAATGCGTGAGTAATGTTTGACGTGTATCTGTAACCATTATACCATGCCAGCGCATTATCCTTAAATTTAATTTTTATATATAGCTGACTTCCTTAATTACCTGTATTCATGTTGGGAGAAAGTGTATAAATCTACCCTTGGAACTATTTGTTAGATTCCATCACAGTCATGAGAACATAGATCAACTCTGAATTGGACATTTCCCAAGGTTTATAAACGAAGTTCCTTTTGAATGCATGCTTTGAGAGATCCCTTGAATTTAGCTTACATCAGAAATAAGAGCCCAACAGTACACAAACTAGCTTTTGTAGTCATTGGTAAATGGTCGTTTTGCCTTGGGGATATTTCTCCTAGCATCTACGTTCATTGCGCTCATCATCTGTAAACATCTTGTGACTATCACAATATTTTACTTACCAATAAGATCAATATCAATATATGCTTTTGTCTTTTGACTCATTGGCATCCTCATAGTCATCTTGACTGTAAGGCTTCACTTCCATTATTAAATTATTCGCATACAGAATATATATATATATATATTGTAATAATAATATCTTTGTTTGAACTTTTTGATGATATATGGTAATATATTTGCACATATTCTTTAGGATTCAAACATCACAAAGAATTACAAGTACCTGTTGATTAATTGAGGTCAGATGAATATTATATTTTTATCTAAATTCGAATCAATGGGAGCAGGAAGCCTACTTAGACATACCAGCGGTACTGGTTAAATTAATGGCATTAATACCTCATTTGATTGGCTCTTCCTCTGGCCGTTCATTCTTAACATGACGGGTTCAAACTTTTGACCTCCATGAAACTCCAAACAGCCACGCGCTTTCTCCTGTACGTTGCCGTGGAGAAGGCGTTCAAGGGACCCGCCTTTTCTGTGTATTAATTAAAATGTTATATATATAAAGATAATTTAGACCCGAAAGTAATAGTAATTGAAATATAACAAAATATTTATAATTGCCAAAAGAATTAAAAGAATATGGAAGATAAAACTCCCCCTAAAAATGGAGAGGAACGTGCCAACAACAACTCTTGGTTTATGCAGAAAGCCCTAAGAAGAAATCCTTGACAATGGCCTTGTAAGAACATTTATTATCTAATCTAATCTTGGGACTTAATGCGTTCAAAGCAGATGTGTCTAGCAAGAAGTTTCTCGAATGAAGTGAAAATTTAATTCAATATGCTTCATCCTCTCTTGGAAAATTGGGTTTTTAGTAATATGGATGGTAACCGTATTGTCATGGTAAAGTGTGGTTGGAGAATTCTAAGGCACCTGCAGATCTATTGACAAACATTGCAACCACAAAACTTCTTTAATAGTGGAAAATATCGACAATAGCTTCTCTAATGGAAAAATGCAACATTTGATTGTTTCTTGGATTTCCAAGAAATTAGAGAAGTGCCAAGGAAGGTAGCATAACCAAAAACAGATCGTTTTGGTAATTGGGCATCATGCCTAATCTGCATCATAGTATGTGTTGGGTTCTAATTTATTTGTAGATGAAAGGAAAATACCATGCGTTGTTGTGCTCTTTAGATAACGCAAGATCTGTCAAACACCTACCAGATGACTGTAAGCAGGGTTTTGCATAAATCGATTGAAATAGCTTATAGAGTAACTAAAGAAGATTTGTGTAAGAGGAAAAGTGATAGCAAGGAAAGTGTGAAAAAATATAATGTGTTTGTGTTTGACAGAAAACAAGAGAAAAAAAAGAAGAAGATGAAAAAAATAAAAATAAATGTAATTTGTTAAATTTATATGTTAAAAAAAAGATGAAATAATAATAATTATTATTATTATTGAATAATTATAATAATAATAAAATTTTACAAAATGTTAAATTTATATTAACTTCGTAACGTATAATGTATTCTTACGAAGAATGAAAATATTTTTAATTTTTTCATAAATGTGAGATGTTTAAAAATATTATTTTTGAACATTTTTGTCACTTTATTGTCAGTACACAAATGCCATAATTTTTTAATGACTTTTTGTAACTTTTTACAAATTTCTTTATCATCATTTTCTAAACTTTTCATCACTTTTTTTTTCTGTTATTTTCTATCACTTTTTAGGTATAAAAATGAATCTTAATATTAGGTCTTGTCATTGTGAGGTAAAATAATATTCCCAATAAGTGTCTGTATTGAGTAGATCTTCCAACTATGAACATGTTTCATCAACCTTATAATCATCATCAATATAGGAGTTTTTCTTAATTTGCATCCTAACATACCTGTATCATGAAGCATGTCTAATATATATTTCTGCTGTGACAAGTACATACCAGAATCTGTCTTTAAGATTTCAATTTCAAGGAAGTAAGTAGGATCCCCAAGGTCTTTCATCTTGAAATAGTTATTGATTTCAACCTTAAATGCATCAATTTCTGCTACATTATCTCCTACAATAAGAATATCATCCATGTATACTAGAACATCAATGAAAGAGGATTTAAATTTTCATGTAAAGAGGTTATAGTCAACCTTGGAATAATTAAATTTCATTAACTTCAAGGTTTCCAACAATTTAAAATACAAATTTCTAGATGATTGTTTTAAGCTATAAAGTGACTTCTTAACAAGGCAAACAAAATTCTCCCCTTGTGATGGAACTCCTAGAGGTAATTTGCACGTAGAACTCTTCTTCCAAATTATCATATAAGAAGACAATGTTTACGTTAGCATGCACGTAGAACTCTTCTTCCAAATTATCATATAAGAAGACAATGTTTACGTTAGCATGTGTCATCCTTCAAAAACAACAACTGAAAATAATGTTCTAACAATAGACAATTTAACAACAAGTGTAAATATTTATATTTGATGCGGTAAACCCACTTACAGTTGATTGCTCGCTTATCTGGAGGTAGTTCAACAACTTCCCTTGTATCATTATCTTGAAGAGTATTAAGTTCTACGTCCATAGCTTCCCTCCACCTTTGATCTTATTTTACTTGATTATAATTCCTTGGCTTAGTTAGATTCACCCAAAATAGAAGCCATAAATGAAAAATGATTAGTGTGCAAATCAAGCAAAGTAACAAAATTTGAAAGGAGATACAATTGCTTTGTTGAACATGTAGTATTACAAATATAATCTTTAAGATAGTTGGGAGGACAAGATAACCTATCTGACCTCCTTGCTAACGGTTGATTGTTGCCATTTAACATAAGAGGTCATCTAGTAATACCACTAGCTTCTTGTCCATCCCAAATTTCATCTTCATCAATCCTTAATTTTTCATTTAATAAATTTCATAACCCAATTGTATCAACTTCACTGCTAGAATCAACTTCTCAAAGATTATTTTCAAAACTATTGATGTCATTTTCTTGAAGGTTTTGTTGTTGTACATTATGGAACGTATTGTAGAACTTCTTATTGAAGATGGACATCACAGGAGTTGTATCCTCAACCATACCTTTGAAAGGAAAGATATTTTCATAGAATTTAACATGTTTGCTTACAAATATCCATTTATTTGCTAAAATCATAGACCTTATAGTCCTTTTGTCTCAAACTTATTTTGAATATTATATTATTCACAACATAGGCAAGGCATCTAAATACGCGTAATGACATGTAATCTGGTGTCTTGTTATAAAGCATTTCATATAGAGATTTATTTTGTAACACTTTGGTTGGCAAGAGATTAATTAAATGAATAGTTGTTAGCATCCATTCTACTCAACATCTTATAGGAACATTTGCTTGAAATTTTAAGGCTCTAACAACTTCAAGCAAATGTTTATGTTTTTTCTCAACCACTTTATTTTGTTGTGACGTACAGAGACAACTCTTTTGATGTATGATATCATTTTATTGTAATAAAGAAATCATATTTTTTGATGTAAATTCGGTATCATTGTGTATTTGACTTTACTATAAAATTGATTGTCAACAAAAGACAAGAAATTTTTAATCAACACGTAAACTTTGAAATTATTTCTTATCAAATATATTGTAAAGTACTCATTTGTGCACTTTATAATATACAAATTTACGCATATTATTCTCTTTAACGTGAAATAACTTAAGTTTCAAAGAAAAATCAATGCTTTAGCTGTTTTTATATAAATGCATGAATTATTGATTTAAATGACACAAAGTGCACGAATGAGTGATTAATTATGAATATTATTTACGAGACATTATATGACACATGTATAATTGATATCGGATGATTTTGGTAACCTTACAAGTTTTATTTAACGGACAGCCAGACGATAATTCTACAAGTATTTCTATGGGCTTCGACAACTCTACGACGAGTTGTTTTGCTAGTCGACTATTAACTCTACAAGTTTCACTATTCGGTTTAGGTGATAATTCTACAGGTTTGGGCCTATGGTTACATGCTAATATTTCGAGTTTTCTCAAACTGATTATTGTAACACGTGTCCACCAAGCCTTTTGGTGACTTAAGACTTTTCTCGTGTACTTCATTCATTTAACACTGATTTAGTTGTGATCTCTTCGAAGGAAATTTAGAATGAAGCATCTCGCACTACCGTAGAGATTGTTTCTAGCAAGTTTCTTGTGATGATTTCATTTGGAAATCAATTCCACCTTTTAAAAGACTCACACGTCTCTACAACAAGTGCTCATTTACGATCTTCCTACGACTGCGGCTTCTCGCGTTTAAGTGTTTAACTTTTAAATCATTTTGAATTAGCTCCTTGTAGATCCACTCATACTTATTGCCAAGAATATCATACACTTACAGCTATAAATTTAAAAAAAGTGATTGCTACGTTAATTGAAAACACAAAAATCACGTACAAATATTATTCATGTACGATCAAAATCATCAACTATCGTGAGAAAGTATTGAAAATCAAAGTATGTAGGGATAGGAAATTTCCCTTAGTATGTCACAATGCAACATTTGAGAGGTCTTTTTAGATTTATTTTGACTATCAACAAAGAGTAAATGATGTAATTTGGCTAAGGGGAAACTAAACAAATGCTATTATTATCATGTTGAATTTTAAATGGCAAAATTGTGACAAACAGAAAATTTCGTAGGATGCCCCAACTGTTGGTGTAAAATCTGTCTTCAAATAACACTGAAAACGTGTGCAGTTCTAGCTCTAACTGCTGATACATACAACCCAAACAACCTCTTAGTGATTGTAATTGTCTTCTTGAGATGATGGTCCTGAATAAAGCAAATTTGTGAATAACAATAAATAAAATATTTCAATTAATCAGTCAATTTGCTAACTGATAACAAATTAAAAACTAAAATTGGGTATATAAAGAGTTTCAAATAGTTGCAGAGTCTCATTGATTATAGTAGTTCCAATTCCTGTGATTCGGACTTGACTTTCATTTGGTAATTTCATCGACCATCCACCATTAACTCCTGCTATATTCTGTAAAATTTGGAATTACCACACATACGATCCGTGACACCTGAATCAATGATCCAAACCTATTTTCCAATTACAGCAAACAAAGCATAAATATTTTGTTGCTAAATTGGGATGATATTTAGAAGTTTAGCAAGACCTTACAGCTACCATACTACTAACCATGTTATTATAAGCCTGAGGTGTCACATTGGTGGTATTTAGCAAGTTGATAAGGTGCTCGTACTGTTTAGGAGTAAGTTTCGGTTGATGGGAACTGTTGGAAGTCAAGCATGGCTATATTTTCACCGTTAACAGAAGCAGTAGCAACATCCCTATGTTTTTCCTCTTGAAGAACCAAACAATAAACTCTAACTAGATCAGGTAAAGAGCTATTCAATAAAAATCGACTTCCAAAAACGGAGTACGACTCGTTTAGACCCATTAAAAATTACGTAACATTGTGCTTTTCAACTCTTTCTTTAATAGTAGAAGAGGCTGCGCAAGTACAAGGTGGAACAGGCTCATAACAAGTTAACTCATTTCATAAAGTCGTAAGACGAGTGAAATAAGCAGCAATGGACAACTGATCTTGAGAAATCTTAGCTAAGGACTGATGCAACTAACATATCTGTGGATCATTTTCCTGGCCATAATGTCTAGCAAGGTGATTCCACTTTTCAATAGCATTTTTTGTACAAGTAACACTGTCCACCATCTCAGGTTCTGTAGCATTAGTTATCCAACCAGAAACAATATCATTTACCCTGCTCCATTTGCAATTTTTTAGGGTCAGGTGGCTAAGGAACGGTCCCATTAATGAAATCTAACTTATTCCTCGCATTCAATGCTTCACACATTGCTCTACTTCAAGTAGAGTAATTGTCTCCATTGAACTTCTTAGTAACAAAAACCATACTTGGGCCATCGACATTACTTAAAATAGACGGATTGTAGTCTACAACACTAATCATCTGCAAGCTCGTCAACAACTCTCTCAGATATAATGAAAAAGAACAATAGATAGTAGATGCAACAATCTGGAATAACATGTAACTGCAAAATCTCAAATCAGGCCAGATCAAAGAAATCCCGATCGATTCACAAATGCTAGACTAATCTCATATCAAGTATCAAAACTCTAGATCGAAGTCCAAAGTAGGAGAAATCTTCAGATTGAGTCGCACAAGACCGGATCTAAGAAAGAATGTGAGATTATTGCACTCCAGATTTAGTTGCACAACCTCAAAAGAAAGCGAAGTTGAAATAGATCCATCGAACACAGATCAAAATGAGTAGATTTCACCAAAAGATGCTACAAGTACATGCAATAAACGATCTTCCGACAGAAACCTCTGTGATTCAGCTGGAGGAAGCGAAGAAACATCGATCGTTGCAAGTGCAAACTCGAACGAACTCCGCTAAGAAACAAGAGGAGCTCTATAGGAATGCTGAATCAACTACAAGCAAGTGCAAAAGTGTCAAAGTATTAAATCCTACTTTGATACCGTCTTGGAAACCATGTTTGTGCCATCGTAGATCAAGATCATGTAATCGAAGAAACTAGGTTTTTATGTAAAAAATGGAGACGAAGACGCCATGTAATCTAATCCTGATTAGATTCATCTAGTCGAGAGCTGACAACAATATATGGTGTGTACAAAAGCAGATCCTAAAATAGATAATGCAAACTCAAAGGTAACAGTAATTGAAATGGAATAGAATATTTACAATTGCCAAAAGAATTAAAAGAATATGGAAGATAAAAAAAAGATTGTTTACTTTATAAAATAAAGATTTCTACTTCTGTACATTCAAAGAGAAAAAAAAATAAAAATGAAATAATAAAATTCTAATTTCCATATCCAACTGACATAGTGTCGTTCAATGACGTAAAGAACCGTATACACTAGGAAACATCCTGAGAAGCATATCTTCGACGTTTAAATGTAAACATTTAATTGATTATATATGATCTGCGCTATTTATTGTATCTTGTTGTTCTCTCTTCTTTCACTCCATTGACCAAACAGACAACTCAAGGAGTACTCTCGATCCATTGCAGTGGAGCAATGGGGCACACAATAGCTCCCAACCATCTCGACCGTTTTTACCTGGAAATTTATGATCTGGATTTAATTTAGCAAAAAAAATTTAGTTTTTAAGTAAAATTAGTGAAAAAAGTAAACAACACGGTTACAACAGAAAAGTCTCATTTCCCAACTAGAAATTAGTAAATTACCAGCCATACATGCTAACCTATTTTTAAAATAAAAATAACTACAAGAAGAACCGTCACCAGGAATTTTTTTAAAATTCGAAAAATGTCGGTATGGTTGGCGATCCATGGTCCATCCCCAGTGGTCGTTCAGCGTACACTATACTTCTACTTAAATTAAAAATTGACACATTGCCATCATCATACACATCATCCATAGTCATTTAATTATAAAATCAACAAGATTATTTTTACCCTCCCATGTACTTAAAAAAATAAAATACCACTAAAAAAATTTCGATGCATTTCACAACGTTGAACCCGTCAAACCTACACCCCAACACAAGTTTCCTTGAATTTTCAAGGTTGTTCGTAAGCTGAGATAAGAAGCGCGAGTCCGATGCAAGCGCGTCGGCCGTAGCTTTCCATCGCTCTTCCTTCTTTAAATAAATCTGCTAAGGACAGTCCAATTGAAAATAACACAACTTGGCCATTACTTTAAAAAAAAAGGTAACACAACTTCGCATCTGCGCGTGGACGGGTCCAATCTGATGACAACGTCACACATTCCACACCAGCGACGTCATCCTCCTGGCTCCTGCAATCTCCATTAAACTCTGACCACAAGCACCTATCCTGTTTTAACCATGATGCCAGGATAGGTGAATAAGATTAAAAAGATAAAATGATGGTATCTATGAAACTACGACTAGGTCAAATTTAAACAGAGTAATAAAACTACAATCTAAACAGCCAAAGAAACCATAAAAAAGGCCAAGATTTTGTTCAACAGAGTACTTAGAACAAGACATCACTCTTCCAAATTACTGTGGTTGTGGCATTGAAGCTTCCGTGATGTTCTACCCAGATTTGTTCTGTAGTATAACAGTTTCCAGGATATTCCCAATCCGAATCGTAATTTCGTTAGGGCCAGTCCCAACGTCAACATCATCTAAACCGAACTAGACGCTTAAAATAAAGAGGATCATGCCCTCTCTGTTAGTCCAATTCTCTTGTTGAATACCAGGTGTTCAAAGTGATGCCACAACCATCTTATCGATGCAGCAACCTTTCTCTTCAAATAACGCGGAAATAGGTTTTGAATTTTCTACAAACCTTTTCCTTGCTCTCCCCACCATAATTGTCCATGATCTATTCATCCATCAAAAGGAACCCTTCCTGTAGAAATTGTAAGTTAGAGGAATCGGTCCAGGTGATGGTGGACCCCCTACTCTCCGAGTACAATCATATCCTTCTTAGTACAATAGACCAGTCAAACTATTTGCGCTCTTCCTCTTTATCTACCCAGTTTAGCATATATACAAGCTGCAATCAGCCCTTCTCCCATATTTGTAGTTCCTTGCCCACTCCTGCCCAAGTCCTCGAAGATAGCAAATGAGAGAAAGTGAGGGAGGGAGAACCAGAGGAAGAATAGAATTTGTTCTTCTTTCTTCATCCTGAACACCAAGTAATCCTTACCTTTCTCAATTGATCACCGTTACCGCAATTCATCATTTCACCACCTTCAAGCAAGACTGCAGCCAAGCCCACTTCTTATTGCCCTTTGTTGCTGACAGGTCTTGCATATACGTTGGCATTGCTTGCTCTCTCTTTATCTGAAAATGGAGAGTGCTGGGGCATGCGAACCAAGCCTGTTGCTCAATGAGCTGCTGCAAGGTCATGAGCTAACAAGGAAACTCAAGGACCATCTCGATGAATCCAGATCGACTGAATTGTGCAAGCCACTGGTGCAGAGCATAATAGCTTCCTTGGAGAAGGCTTTGTCGGCAGCCAAAATGGGTATCATCCAGCAACGGCAGCAACATGTGATGGACTTTGCTGCTGCAGAACCAGAGTCACCACAACAGTCTGTCAACAAGAGTGTAGGAATAGGAAACTCTGAACATAATCCCAAGGACAGGGAGTACAGAGAGATGTGCAAGAAGAGGTGTGCATTAATTTGAGCTGCAAAACAGAGAACATGTCAGCTCTCAAAATTGCAATAAACTAACATGGGGAAATTTGATCTGTTTACAGGAAAGCAATGGATAAATGGACAAGACAAGTCAAGGCATGCACAATCACAGGCCTCGAAGGACCTCCTGAAGATGGATCCAGCTGGAGGAAGTATGGCCAAAAGGACATCCTTGGTGCTAAATATCCCAGGTTTATATTCTGCAAACCACTTGTATTTCCTTCCCATAATATCATAGGAAGCTCACCATGCGATCACCATCCAACACAAAGTTCTCATCTAACTAAATTTCATTACATGATTGTAGAGGCTATTATCGATGCACTCATCGCAAGTCACAAGGATGTTTGGCAACAAAGCAGGTGCAGAGATCCGATACAGATCCAACCATTTTTGACATCACTTACAGTGGAAAGCATTCCTGTGATCAAAACTTGTATCAGAGCAAGGACAACATTCGTGGAAATCCAGATTACCCAATACAGCCAAGCCTTGAAACTGTTCCAAAAATTAAGACTGTGCTTGATATTCAGAATATTGCCTCCCCTTCCTTCTCCTTTATCCCTACTCCCACAAGTCAGGTTAAGAGTGACTACTACAACCACATCTTTTCTTCACCCTCAACACTTGACAACCAATTCACTGGAAGCAATTGCATCTCCCCATTTATCTCACCAGCCACTTCAGAGTTTGACTACTTCTATTTGACCCCGTCCTTTGAAAATGACCCCATAAATTTGAATGTTTTGGATTCTGATCTCAAAGAGACAATCTATACTGGTACATCAATGGAAGGATTGGGCTTTGAACAGGACAGTAAGAACGTTGACCTGAGCTGTGCTTTTGATTCAAGGTTCTTCTTGTGATTTCAATACCATCACATGTGTCAGAGGAAGAGATCTGGCCATCCCATGAATAGTTCTAACTACATCTGCATGTGAGATAATGGTAGAATACCATGAAAGATCCCTTTCAAAAGTGGTTATGCTAAATTTTCTTTAGAATATTGTGCAATGCAATTCTTTTCAAATGAAGATGAATTATCGTTAAAGTTGTGCATCACTAGCCATTAATGCCAATATCCTTAAAATACATGAAATGTGTCATCTGCATGATTGGATGAAGCAATAGGATTTCTAATCGTCTCCTTGATACTTGAAATCCAATCCACGTATATCCTTGCCAAAGTGAGTGGAATGTAAGATGACAGTAGCCTTCTAAAACTTTCATGATTGCTTGATATATTCCTGACTTCTACCTCCAACTAACATTTACAATCCTAAAGCTAAGTCTCATCTCAATGAATCCATACTGAAATAACACATCAGACAAGAAACATACAAATAATCTGCATAATCATCATCTTCAAGAGAAAAAAATGATAAATAATAAATCAATGTTGGATCGGATTGTGCACAAATTCATGTGGCTTGTAGCTTGTTCATGTTGGGAAGAAGGCTCTTTTAGAAAAGAAACAGCCGCTAGATTGTGCATCCAAAATTATGTCATAAGCAATTCAAGAAAAAAAATCACAGCATCAATATAGGTGTTGAATCTCTCAAATTTAACAAACATTGGGGGTGAAATGACCAATGGTCTATAAAAGAATGAGAGAAAGAACTACAAGGAGTGGAGCGTTAAGGAACAGATCAATATATTCCCAAAATAGGTGTGGATATGTTTGCCTTTTTTATACGGAAATAAATTTTGTGTAGTGACTAACCTGTGTTTTCTTATTTCCTTTTGCGTCATTAGAAGTAAAAATATCATATGTTATGTTTAGAACATTCAATCTCAATTGTGATTGGCTAAATACCGCCCATAAGAATTTGAAAGAATGTAAGACGGTATTTCCAATGAAAACTAAATGAATTTTCTTCTTTTCTAATTTCTATTTAAATCAGACAGTACAACTAATATTCAGCACTCTCATTCACAAATAGGTGTTAAGGAAAAGATAGACACCTGAACCTGAAGAAAGACTCACAGTCTCTTGCCGAAAAAGAACTGAACTGTTCCTGATATAGGTGATTCAATTCATTTTACGGGGGTGATAGCTGACGTCGATAATAGATATCTTTCAACATAAGTAGATAACTAGAAGTTTCCATCACTAGAAATCAGTGAAAGCCTAAAAATTGGATAAACAACAAACAAGATTGATTATATCTTAAGGGTATAATACGCAAGAATAAATCTACAAGTTCGTATAGGTAATTATTTGAAGAATCCATGTTCATTAAGGGCATCATAAAACCAAAATAAAGGCAAGAAAGATTATGGGCATGACATAAAAAAATCAATGTCTAATGAATATCAGAAAGCTTCTATAGGGGTTTCAATCATCACATATCAGCATCTTTTCAAATTAGGTCTACAGAAAGAAAAAAAAAAAATTCCAATTCATTTGTCATTCCAACGAAATAACCTTACACAAAAGCTATAGAAACCGCATTTCGTCCAACGAAATAACCTTACACAGAAGCTATAGAAACCACATTTCGAATCCGAACATAAACGGACGAAAGGCAAAACAAGTATAAATTTACCATTGAACGCGCTTGAAAGACATAGGTTTGGGCAAGGCTCTGTACTTGAGCCACTTGATGACGAATGGAAGCATACGAAAATATTCAGACGCACACACGGAAGTAGAAAACGGAGACGTGGAATCTTCATCCCCTGGCAGCTGGTCATGCTTTTGCTGCTGCGTTTGGCAACCGAAGTAGTACCCAGCGCCAAACTTGGTGTGGGCGCATTCGATTAATCGGATCTCACATGATAGATACGATCCGACCCGAATTCTCTTGACGAGGCTAGCGTACCAGTTAGGCGGGCACCAAAGTTACCTTCCATTTCTGCCCTAACCTTCAAGACGTACACTCTTCTCTTTCTTCATTTTCGTCGTCAACATTTTTTTTACTAATTTACTTGTTATATTTTTATAAGTTACTTTTGTATTTGTTACTTTCACAATTTAATTATATTTTTTATGGATTTCATTTTTGCTTGTATTATGAATTTATTTGTGTGATTTTATGAATAATTATAAATTTAAGCATGTTACTAATTCTACCATTATTTCATGTTACTTTCAAATGTACTATCAGGATTCCATCTTTTTACATTGCATAAATCAATCTAAAGATCCTTTTCCTCTTTTTCTTTTTCCATATATTGCATTCATAAATTAATATTATACATTTAATTTTATAATCTGATTGTATATTTTATAACAAAATTGTGCACTTTACTTTGATAATTTATCATCGAAATCTGTCAATATTTCTTTTACCAAACTTCCCATGTTATTTTTACAAGTATTACAAAATTAAACTTGTGGATCGACAATACTTCCAACTGATGCCTATATAGATTGATATACACGATAGTTATACATATATATTTTATTTTTAAAGACAATATGTTAATTTTTTTTGTTGATAGCATGTTGTCCTTTTTAATGTCACTTATGATTTTAGATGACACAAATATATGTCATTCTTGTAACAATTGTCGCCTATATTATTCTACAGTAACTACTGTAATTGCATGTCATCAATAATAATAATATCAGCGACTATTGTGATGATTGTCAATGATAATATCAACAATTACGTACCGTGAGCATTGTTCTTGTAATATTGTGATAGACAAAACATGATTCTACATTTTTCAATTTCATCAATGCCTTGGAACCCTTTTTTCTTTTACATTTCCCCTAGTAATTACTTCCACAAATTTACATATGTCACTTTTATAAATTATTGTTACAAATTTGTTCATATTACTTACACAATATGATTCTACCTTTTATGAATTTCACTTTTTCTCAAGTCACTTCTATCAATTTTCCTGTGTCACTCGTACAGATTTTATCTATTTTCATCTCTATTAATTGAGCAAAGAGTAAAATCAAATTTCACCAATTAGGCCAGTTCATCTCCTTAATTTACCATGACAAATTAATGTCAACAACTAAAATAACTGACATTTATGTCAATAGAAATATTTTCTTTAAGGTACCTTCATCTTTGAAGTACAATAACGAGGCAGTCCTGTTCTTAGGTAAGAGACTCTGAGGATACATTTGTGTACTTGAACAATAGAAAAAAAAAGAAAAGTCAAAAAAACAAACAAGAGGAAGAGAAAGGGTGGTGGTAGTGGAAGAGTTGGAGGAAATCCAAGAGGAACATCTATAGATTTTTTTGATAATTATTATTTTTTGTGTTTATCGTGATTTAAACTTTGATAGCAATTATAAACAACTAACTGTTCTTGGTTAACTGAATTATCAACAGTTCGTTTAGATATTTAGTTAGTAAACTACCAGAAATATTATGGTCACCCAACAAGCAATAAGATAAGATCTTAATTGTAAAACTAGTGGCAGATAACATATATATAATCAGTCGTTTTTCTCTTTCATGAAAGCTTCAATGGAAAAAGAAAGCTTGGATTCCAATTAAAAAAACATAACTAACACAGAGAGAAGAAGAAGAAGAAGAAGATCTTGATTGTTCCAACTCCATGTTACAACCACGTTGATATCATCAGCCCAAAGAAGTATTGATATCTGAGAATAAAATCCGGTCGATTCTCTCACCGGAATACCCGGCAAAGCGATCCGAAGCCGTCTTCCTCACCGTCGGTTCGAACTCCGGTGACTCCTCACAGCCTTCCGGTATGGTCTCAAGACCGCCGATGCTCCACTGCGGATACCGAGACGACGCGGAATTCCGACCGCTAACTTCCCTCTTCTTCCCTACCATTGCACCGGCCGTGGGCCTCCACTTGAGCACGGACCTTAGTAGCTTGCACATTGACCTCGCGAATCTCGTCGACGTCTTCTCACGTGGCACAGCCGGTGCCGGCAGCGGACCCATCGACGGAGTAATCCGGGCGGTGAGGGAAGAGTGGAGTTGTCGGTTGAGGGAGTCGAGCTCGAAGGAGTCGTAGAGAGAGCTGCCGCAGTCCCATACCGCCGACTTCTTCGTGTTGTTGCTTGGCTTCTGCTGCAGATCGGGACTGCTCTTCTCCTCCACCTTGTCCATCTCGGATGCAACAATGGCGATCAGGAGAAGAGAATGGTGGTGGTGGTGGCGTTGCAACAAGAAATAACACCAAAGATTTCAAGTTCTTCGCTCCACCACAGCAGTGCAAGCAGAAATTTCTACCGTGTCTGCTGCTACTTATGGTTCGAGGAGAGGAACCAGTCATGTGCTGAAATTGTTTTTTTTCTTTTTTCTTTTTTTTTTAAAAAGGTGGTTGTGCTCTTGCACGTTGCCGTTGATGATTCTTTCAATTTGAAGGTCTGATCGTACGTTAGTAAAAAGATTATTATATGTTAATCTAAGTTTTATCTAATGTTAAACCTTTCATATTTTCTTTTACTTGTAACTTATTTTAAGTCTATAAGTATCTTGCAAATGAATATACGTGAATCTGTTCTGATATCATATAAAATAATTTATTCTAAAATAAATTAATTATGAATAAAGAAATTCATTGTACGTTGGACTAAGTCAGTCGTATCTCTACATTTTCATGGGTGAGACCTTTTTCTCCAAGGAAGAAGTGGAAAGTAAGGGTGAGATATTGATCAAGAGTGGGAAGTAGGTTGCCTTTAAATTAATGTTCAGGATCGATTAAGGTGAGATCTGAGATTAATTACTTTTAGAAGCCTAAGAAGATGAAACCTTATTCCATGCTATCAAGTACGTCAGGGATTTTGGAATTCAATTACGGCAGAATGAAACGAAATGAGATAATTCTATTTCTAATGGTACCCAAAGATTTACTTGTTACATGAAGGTGTAAAATTTTAATTCAAAACTAATTGATAAGAAGTAGAATAAATCAATATGTATAAATTTAAGTTCAATGAGATTATTTTTCAACATTCACTTTTACCTATAACTTATCTATATATCTACAAGTATCAGTCGACGAACACATGTGAATCTATTCTAAAATAACGTTAGATTTTAAGTTCGAAACTAATTAATAATAAATAAAGAATATCAACATATATAAATTCAGATTCAATCTTTACTTAAATAATACAAGATTATTTTCAAAAGAAAGGAGAGACAATGGCCACATGTACATGAGATGTGCAAGTGAAGGAATTGGTAGCAATGTGTCGGTGGTGGTGGACCAACTTCCACTCTACTAATTAACCACCGTCCGTTTCTTTTGGTGGACACTTTAATCCTTTACTAACTCATCGACAACAAAGCGGATCTCCTCTTGCCTTATAAGATTTACTACAGAAATACTACTGATATATATCAAAAAAAATAAATCCTTCGTTAACTTCATTGTAACGATAATTCCAAAGCCAGATCAACGTCGAGTACAGCCGAGGGATTTAAATATACGTTGGAAGAGAATGAAGCCAAGCAATTAAGGAAGATGTCCTGGCGATCAGTAAGGACTTGTTGCTGCTGCAATAAGTCCTTACTACTTGTTGCTTCATGTGATCGAGTTCTCCCTGTCAGCATGCTAATTAGGAGAAACCTCAAATTAGAACATTGAGAACAAGAGTAAGGAGGCCGTATATATCAATAAAAATCACAACCATTATCAATAAAAACTGGTGCAAATGGAAAGAGCAAGATGGTAGGAATGGGCTCCTAGGGTTTTTTTTTTTTTTGCAAAGTTAAGAATTTCCTGCGGATTTTGAGCTTTGATTTTTTCTATGAATTTCTAATTTACAATCAAAGAGATGGTGAAAACCTTTTCACATATTCAGTGCATAATTGTAAAAAAAAGGCTGACTGCAATTCAGAAATATCAATTCCATTTGCATTTTTTAATATATTCTAACCGTAAATATCCATTCTCTAAGTTGTTTTCTCCAGTATGGCATTGCAACTGAGTACATATGTGCTCGATAGAATACCATTTAATAATGATTTTTAATAACCCAGAACTTTCTGTTACTCCATGAAGTAATTCCAACCTATGCTTCTATACACGTACACATCCTTTCAATTGCACCATTCGCTTGTGTAAATACTTTGTAATGATCACAATGAGGGAACAAAAAGACCATTTCTTTATTCTTCTTTATCACTAGTGCCAACATCTAATATAAAAAATAACAGCCCAGCTTATATGAGGCACATGCGATGCATGTTCCATCAAAAGAACGTTTCAATAAAATCAAAATAAAGCATTGAGTCAAATAAATTTAAGTCATTTGGTTAATCATGTGAGTGTCAGTTAATGCTTGGCTCGATTTGAATCACAAATTAAGACTTACATATTATGACAGAATTACTGATACCTTCGGACTTCTTGGTGGTGGTGGTGGTGGTAAAGCAATATTGATGGTGTGAGGTATCGATGTGTTTTTCTATTACAATTTTAACTTAAAATCAATTTGACATTAGTGGAAGAGTTAATCATATATTAGGGGTCTAGCTAATTCAATCCCTACTCATATCATCAGTGTGAAATATTTTTAACGCTCCCTTCACTTGTAACTTATTGATATGCTTAAGGTATCTATAGGTAGATGTATATGAATTACTTTTGATATCAAGTGAAATGTTCTATCTTAAAATTACTTGATTTATTATATATATATATATATATGTTGGTCTAAGTCTTAGTCCCTCCATTTTTTTTAAATTAGTAAAGTTTAGTTGGTATGGAATGATGTGTTAATAAAGAATCGTTGAGGTCAACTCTAAAACGTTCATGACGGGTCTGCACCGCTAATGATCGAAGCTCAATAATGGAAAGTAGTGACGATCGATTGACGAAGAATAAGAAAACAGTCTAACTGCTAGAATTATTAACCGTAGAAACTTTTGATTGGATCAACTATTAAATCCTTCGAGTTGAAGCAGCGCTGATCGAGGGAAAACACTAAATTATAAATCAGCGAAGGAACGTGACGATGAAATGGTCAAGTGAGAGCTTAATATTGTTTTCAAACGACTTGGGGAGTATAAATTAATGAAATGTTTCTCGGAAGAATGTGGATTTGATGTGTTAATTAATCAGTAGCAGCGGCATCTCTGCAGACATGACACTGCAAGAGAAGGTGGTCGAATGTTATCTAGATACATAGATGTAAAACAGATGAGGGTGGAATATTAGCATGAGAGAGAGAGAGAGAGTATATATGGAAGAAAGACTATAGAATGTTAGAGAGAGACATATTACTAATACAAGAAAAAACACAGAAACCCACAAATGAGAGAAGATGAAGGAATGTTGGAGAGAGGGAGAGAGACAAAACAGATGATGATGAAATATTAGAGATGGGAAGAGGAAGGAGAATATACCATGGTATAAAATGTAGAATGTCTGAGAGATGACAATGAAATAATATAGGTAGACAGATAAACATAGAATATAACATTGTAGAAAGTGCAGACTAATGGAGAGGATTTGTGTATGAGAGAAAATAAGGTAAAGTTGTAGAAAAGAAAGTAAAGGAAAGTAGTAAAAAAGTATAGTATACGGAAAATAATGAAAAATGAGGAAAAAAAAGAAGAATAAGAAAAAAATAAAAGGAAATATAATTTTTTAAATTTGTATGTTAAAAAAAAGATGAAATAATAATAATAATAATAATAATAATAAAATTTTATAATATATTAAATTAATATTAACCTCATAATGTATAATGTATTCTCATGAAGAATGAAAATATTTTTAATTTTTTCATAAACTTGAAATGTTTAAAAATATTTTTATATTATTCATTCATATTTTATTACATTTTATTATTTATTCACTTTCTATTACTTTTTAAACATTTCTGAAACATTCATTAAGATTTAAATTCTCATAGAAATTATGAATACCATTACGTTTAGTCAATTAAGTTATTATAGTTGGTTAAAACATAAATACATGTTAGAGAAAGAAATAGATGTAACGAAAATGATTATAATGGAATAATAAATGAGTTTGTATCCATCCACCATTCTCTCAGGCCTACCTTATTTAATGTAGGTATGGGATAAGATTTTTACACATTTATCCATAGGCTTGACTACTCAAATGTAGGTTTACCTACCAAGTTATAGGTATTATACCTACCCTTCTATAAATTAAACATGGGCTAAGTTAATTTGGCAGTACTTCTTGGTAAGAGTTATTAAGAAAAACCACATAAGCATATTACGTTAATAAGAATGATCTTACTATTGGTACTCATAGCAGCAATTTGTTGTCGGTGCCCAAAGTTAAAGAAGATTAGGCAACGGAGCTGGCGAGAGAGAGATACTAAGGAGGCAGTGCTAGTCTGTTAGAGACTCAAGGATACAAGAGGGGAAGAGAGATGCACGAGGATGGAGGTGGTGGAAGAGAGGTGGTGCATGATGCAATTCACCAGGGGGGCGCTGAAGGGGTGGGGAAGAGGGGAGTGGGTTTAATCCCGGTTATCAATACCCACAGCAAAAATGTTGTAGACACCAACATTTGTCATTTACCTTAACTTAATTCCTAAGAGAAGTACTCAACCATAAGTTGATATTTTAAATTTTTATTTCCAAAACTATTCACCTAAAATCAAACACGTACAATATCAATTATTGTTAATAAGAAATGCCAAGTCAAAATCATTTCTACACATATAATGTACGTAACATATACATATTGCAATATGATAAAATATATTAATAATATACATGCATTATAATTACATATATAATATATTATACAGGATTGGGCCTGGCCCAACCCATACTATCCTTTGTAGTTAAGTCGAGGCTAGTTTTTCATCTGGGCCGAAGCCGGATAAGGTCTAAGGCATTCACTTGCTGGGGCCGGGCTGGCCCAGCCCAACCCAATTTGTTCAGTCCTCTACGCCGCTTACTATATATATATATATATATATCTTATTGCCGCCGTCCATACATCTTATCTAACCTTCACTGTTCGATCCACATGGTTACTTCATAATGTGTTTCATATAAAAAGGACCAACCATGTGATCTGTCTCTCCTTCTCCATTGTTGCAGGAGGAAACTCGTCCAAGCTTCCGATCGGTGGCCGTTCGGGCTGGGCTGGTTTAATTAGTAGATCGAACAGTTGATTAGTTTCCATCTGTTACGACGCTTAAAAAGGAAACAATCTCAAGCACGGGAAGGAGCATGGAAAAAAGGCCAGCGCCATACGGACACCGTGAAGTACGTCTTGTAAGCTGTTGTCCAACAACAAACCAACCGACGAAATAAGAACGAGCCAGCGCCAGCACGATCCAACACACAGCTGTCCAGGGTCCGGTTCAGCAGCAACTCAGTACAGCAATATCATCTTTATGTATTTAAATTTCGATCTAAAAATCATTATCCTTATAAAAACATATTGAATGGCAGCATAAAACAACTATGATTCCTGCTGTCTTTCCCGTCTTGCTTTCTTAAAGGATCTTTATCGTATATTTATGAAGATCTAAAAATATTTCCTAGAGATATTTTAGGGAAAATGACCCTCGATTATAATGCTACCTGCTATTTTCAAAAAAAGAGAAGAAAAAAAAAAAACAGTCGTGGCGGTATCGTCGCGACTCCTCTACTCCCGAATCTCTGCTATTTAAACGGAGAACGAGGACCACTGCCACCGTCGTCTTCCTCTTTTTCTGGTGATCCATATCTCGTCCCTCTTGCCCTGAGGCCTGTCAAGATGGCGTGCGGATCGGCGTTGGCAGTCGCTGCGATCGCGCTCTTCTTCTTCTTCGCCATTGCCGTCCCCGCCGTTTACGCCCAGGCGCCCGCCCCCGCCCCGGCCACCGGCGATGGTCAGACCTTTTCTCCTCATAGATCTACAGATCCACATTCTCACTGTTTCCTCTTTTAGCTAGCATCAGTGAAACTAGGTTTTTTTTTTTTTTTTTTAATCTTCCAGATCGCAAAGCTAGCCTGCATTTCTCTTCGTTTTCGAGATTCCGTGTTTTTTTCCCCCCTCTTTTCCCGGCCAACTAACATGTATGTAATGGCGATGACGGTGCAGGCACGACGATCGACCAGGGAATAGCGTACGTGCTGATGCTGGTGGCGCTGGTGCTCACGTACCTCATCCACCCCCTGGACGCCTCCACGTCTTACAGGCTTTTCTGAGCCATGCTCGGCTGCCTTACCCTGGCAGGATTCAGGATTCGATTCAACATGTCACCGATCTTGGCATTTCCTCATCTGCGACTGGGCGATCTAACGTTATTTTGTGATGATGAGGTCTGGGACGGAGGAGACGGAGTAGAGGAAGATGTACTGTTTTATTATTGCAGCAGCAGCAGCATTTATGTGGCTTGGGACAAAATGACTTTTAGTTTTGTCGTTGGGTGGTTATTTTGCAGGTTTGTGGTATGTCATCAGTTCTGGTGGTGGTTGGGTGATTTTTCATCTTCTTTCTTCCTGCAATCTGAGACAAAAGGTCTTCCACCACCATTTATGCGTTCCTCGGACAACTCTTTGATCTATATCCTGAGGATCGGAATCCAAATCGTCTATCAATAATTTTCCAGTTTCCCGTTCCCTTGTCGTCTTACGTCTGTTGATTGATTCCGGCCGCAAATTTTGCAACAAAAAGACGCATTGTCGTTTGCAATGTGATTCACACACACTCCTCCTCAAAGCATCATCCTACTCTGCCATTATTCCTCTTTCCGGCCCAAGGCTAAAAGGATCATGTAAACCTGTTGAGTCATGCTTTCTCCGTTCCCCATTTTTGCTGATCGAAAGGGTCCATAAATCGGCAATATTCTTTGGTTATTTCGTATTGAATATGCTTCTAATTGTAATCGTTCATCCGATCGCGATGGAATCATGGAGATGCCGACGATGACGAGGCTTTCCATTCGGTGATTTTCCTTTGAGTTGGCTTGCGTTTGTGGAATATATATATTAAGATTTTTGGATTTCGTCCCATCTCATCTCCTCCTTCCATGGTAACAGCATACATAAAATAGCTAGATTCCATAAAAAGGGAAACTATACGAAACATGGTTAGTATGCGAATTGTCTTGCCCAGCCAAGAGTAAACTTTGCCGCCAAATGAGTAATCTAAGAACGATAATTAAGGCATGATTTACGTGAGAGTAATCTTGGGGGATGTAAACAATAATCATGGCATGATGCGATTTTCGACAACAAATATCGTAATGCATATCCATGTTGTTGAATGGAAAAGGTTTAGATACGTTAGAAAATAATGAATATAATGTAACGGATTCATGCAGAGCGTGACTGTTGACGGACCTCCCACATATAATGGATTGATAGATTAACCAAAGAAAAATGGTAAAAATGTAACGGGTACCTCCACTCGGACTGCAACTCCAACACCATGCGGATTGTAGCCATCATCACGTCGACACCCGCAAACTCCTCTGAATTTGCCATTGCGCGTGCCGCTTCTACTCTGTGTGCTTTCCTCAGCCTTCCGCATGCGAGCATCGTCGTACCTCAACCCACCTCTACGCGCAAAATTGAAAGTCTCTACACGCCTCTTGCCACTCCCACGCATAGCAACCCCATCGAACGTCTGCCCCCAACAAGGGCGATCAGTTAGGGGTTTCTTAATCTCCTTTTTCATACATATAATATTATATATATAATATTGGTATAAAAAAATTGCATGCATTAATTTTAGAATAATTCCTTTATAGGTTAATTTTGCTTGATTTTATTTTTAAATTACTTACTTAGAAATTGCATGATATATTAGTTAAGAAAATTGTCTATGTTTTGGTAATTTAAATTGAATATTGATATAATTTTTTGGAAATTTAAAATTCAAATCTTTTTGAAAAACTTTTTTTTTTGAAAATTGTATACATTTTTGGAATTATTTTTTGTCATTGAAATTAATTAATTGGAAATTTTCTAGAATTTTTTTTGTTAAATTCTTGAAATTTATTTTTCTACTAAAAATTAATTTATTAATTGCAAGTAGAGTTTTTCAATTTAGAAATTAATTTCTATTGTAGATTTAAAATATGACTATCAAAATATTCATAACTGAATTGACAAAGATTGATAAATTGAATGAGGTAAATTATGAGATGTGGTATAGAAAAATTAAAAATACATTAGAATTTGATAATATAAAACATGTCATAGAAACTAATACTCTAGAAATAGATGATAATAATTTTGAAGCAAAAATAAAGAAAGTAGAAAAATGAAAAATTAAAGATAAGAAAGTTAAAAGTCCATGTTTGTGAAGGACAATTTGGTAAAATATTTTGAAACATATACTATAGTTTTTACTTTATTAAATGCTTTGAAGGAAAAATATGATAAAACAACAAAAATAAATACTCAACTTCTCCTTCAAAAATGTAACTCTTGCAAAGTATTAGAAAAATAAAGTATAGTGAAACATGTTAACAACATGATAGTAATGACAAGAGATTTAGCTATCACAAGAATTCTTATACTTGAAAAAATATAAATAGTAACTATATTGAATAGTTTACCATATAGTTATGATATGATCACTACATCTCTTAAGTTTACCTCACTTCAACTTTTTGAATTGTTAACTAGGTTAAGTATAAAATAGGAAATAATGGTTAGTCAAAAGTAACATGAAACCAATTTGGAAGAAGCCAATAGTGCATTTTAGAAGTCTAGATTTGATAAAAGCAACAAAAGAAGAAATAAGCCTATAAATAAAAATGATAAAACTAATATGAATGGAGAATATGAAAAATTAGATGTACCTATTAGCAACAAAAGGATGAGATATTAGCCTATATGGATGGATGATTATCATTTGCATTCTTGTGAATTTTCTTGTTTGTTAATAGATATGGAGGAAAATCACATAGAACCTGTGGCATATAAAGATATTGAATCTCATGAAAAAGATTTATGACTAGAAGCCATGAATGATGAAATTAATTCCATAAAAGAAAATTAAATATGAGAATGATGTGATTCTCTTGAAGAAAGGAAAATTATAAGGTGTAAATGGATATTTTAGAAAAAGTTAAAGGTTGATAAGTTTATTGATAAATATGAAATCTAATTAATTACTAAAGGTTATACACAAAAATAAAAAATTAATTTTCTTGAAATATATTCTCTAATAGCTAAGTTTGCATTTATATGAATTATATTAGCTACAATTACACATTTAGATTTGGAATTACATCAGATAAATATAAAAAATATATTTCTAAATGAAGATTTACAAGAAGAAATCTATATATTACAACCTAAGAGATTTCAATTAAAAGAACATGAGGAAAAAGTGTACAAATTAAAAGAGTCAATACAAGAAAAATTATGTATATATGCTACCTACAAATGGTAGGAATAGAATCCAAAAATGATATACCTTAATATGTTTAACATATGGAAGAATATAATTGACCTTCATGATCAAGTAGGACATACTAGAATTAGTCAAGAAGATCGAATTTCTACATGTATTCAAAATTAAATTTAGATTTCAAAATTGAATTCTGATCGTTACCGAGGAAGTGGGGGTGAAGATTGTGGGAGGAAATAATCTTCATTTAGATAATCACCTAATAAATTAAGGGGTGACTAATATGAAAGAATAACAATTATCATTTGATAATCACCTATAATCAGAGTTCCTAAAAATCACCTACCCATGTCCTTCCATAGACGTGTACCCAAGAAAAATATTAGATCTAGATTGAGTCCTTGTCATTTGAACTCTAAATATTAGGAATTTACAATCCCGCACTAAACCTTTGGTTACCAATAACATTGATCTTTTACTTCATATTCTAAAGAAATATAATAGGAAAATAGCTGCACGACGGTATAATAAAAAGGTTAACTTATCGTATTCTATTTTGAATTTTAAATTGTGGTAAAGAAAATAATTAAAAATGCAATGCACAAAGTCTTCCCATTTAAAATCACATTTCTGATTTTTTTCCTCTCACGTTTTCATAAAAAGGAATGCATCATTCTTGGTTCTCACAAGAGAGAAATACAACTTGTTTGAATTTGGATGATGTAGTCAAGAAAAGATCCAGAGCTTTTATGTTTAAATTTAGACAAAAGCCGATCATTTATTTTTAGTCTTTGCAAATCAAAATTCACTAAAACAGAATTCCAATTACCGTACGTTATTTTTAATTTCCAACACTTCTCATTCGCACCAAAAGTTCATGCAACACTGAAATTCTGATAAGGTTTTATTTTTGATAATTAATGACTCAAGCCAAGTTTGTAAATAGGACGAAAACTGAATAGATATAGGTTTTTCTTTATTTTTCAAATTTAACAAGTAATTAAAACGATGAGTATCAGCTGTTGGTGCGTAGATGCACTTGTGGATTAGGTAAATCTATAAGTAAATGCATAATAAAATAAATATCTAAAAAATGGATAGTAAATTAAATCATTAAATGAAGGATTTTTTACTTGTATGTCATAAAAAAATCGATAATTACTTTGTATCATCTAAAAATTCATGTTTACTTATATATTATTCAAAATTTATAATTCTAGAATATGGTTAATATATCATAAATAACTCTAAAGATAATAATTTTAAAATGATACATATAATCTCTTTTTTTTATGAGATAAAACCTTAAACGGATTGAGATAGATAATGGACATAAACTCAAGATACTTACAACTAAAAGTATTATACATATTTATATTAGGACTAAAATAAAATAAATTTTTATATTAAGATGCTTACAATTAAATATTTATCTTATAATTTAAATACATTAATTTAAAATCTACTGACGAAAGAAATAGATATATTTTTTAAAATATTTATCATAAATGTATAATTTTTTTAAATTGATGTATTTAAATAATCATAAATTGTGAAACGCAGTCTTCCACGACGCGTCACCGGCTTCACCGCACCGTTCCGCGCGGTTCCTCCTCCCGACATGGATTACGACTACCGCAATCGGAACTCCTCCGCTCACAGGATGGCAGCTACGACCGCTTCTCTGTACCCCAGGACCGACCAGCAGCCGCCCCAGCGCGCCGCCCCTTCACCCGCTGGCAGGCTTCCCTACGTGCGGTCCCAGCACAACCCCCTTCCACCTTCCACATGTAAAATTTCCACTCTCTCCTCCTCGTTCTCGTCCTTCATGAATCTCATCGTCATCATCTCTGTCCGTGGGTCTCGAAATCGCCGTTTATTGATAGATTTTCTCTGATAGACTAGGAATTAGGTTTTCTTTGTGTTGCACTTGAGGATTTTTGTATTGGGAATAATTGGAGCTCCTCATGCTCAGATGGAAATCATGCGTTCGGTGATAAAAAAGTTTTAAAGATTGTTAACTGCTTACTGTTATGGTATGCCTTAATTTGCTTGAGATGTCTATTTAGTGCTGATCTTCGCTAGTTAGTTTGCCATATGTGCACGATACTTATCGTGCGTGGGATTACTAAAAAACATATGATCTACCTTAAATGCTGAGATTTTCTGTGATATTTGACGATGAAGACTCTGAACACTGGAATATCGTGCTAAAACACAATCCAATTAAGTTGGAATGTATGTCAAGGGGCATTGGATTGTTTGACCAAATGATAAGAATCTCATACAACATTTTAATGAAAACCGCTAATACCTGTAATGGGATCCCATATCGTCTTTAATCAGGGGTCGTTGTAAGTGTCTCTGGAAAAGATAAACAACAAGAGGTATTACAGTGCAAGCGTAATTGTTGTGGAACTCGAGTCAGGAAAATTCCAGCGAGAATTTCCACTTCTTCTGCATCCTTGCACATCTATGTTTATTCATATATTTCATGCTGGACATAGTTCGATCAGGTTTTTAGCATGCTGTGGTAGTTTCCCATGTTATCCATGTTTATTTCACATGCCTGAGTATCCATTGGATGAATTGATGTCTATGCATTGTTTTGCAGCAAGAGTTGGCATCAAGGTTGTAATAAAACCAGAGTACCTCATCACCCCTCCGGTGAGACCAATATCATCCATTTTACTACTTTTTTTTTTATCATTATAGTGCTATATTGCCTTACGAAAAAGTAGACGCAAAATGTGTTCTACATGGGGGTGTCAAAGGGTAAGGTACAAGTAAGATAATGCTTAATTGTTATATTTATCCTTTATCCAACATCTTTACCTATATCCTTTTATTATCCGTAACAAATAAGCCTACACATATAAAGGGTAATGACAGACAGTGGGTAACCAATGGGTAAATTTTCATAAAAGTGCCATCTGAATAATATGTGCAATTTACAAACATCACTTAATTATCATCTAAAAAATATTATAAATTAATGTAACAACAATAGATTATATAAAACAGGCACGTCTGACATGGAAGTTTAAGATTTAAGTTATATTACAAGTTCATTTTCAAACATGCCAAGGTTAGAATAGTTGAACATGCAACTTTGATTTATACAAGCTGATCCTCTTTCCTATGCTAGTATGTATCTATATGAAGATGCACATTTTCTATTTATATACCAATTGATATATACAAAGAAAATAGTTGCAGCAACGCATGTATGGTCAATTTCAAAAAATGCATGCAGAAACCCAGAATATCTTGAACCAGTCAATAGTGCTGCTATCATAGAAGATAATAGTGGTGTATGAATGATATGCCAACGATGTAGGAGATGGTGATAGCTCACTGAAACAGTGATGATGGGAGAAATGACAATGGTGGATGCAGCAGCACGTTGAATTGACAATGGAAACAGCAGCATTTGGTTGCAGTGGTGATGAAAGTGATGGCAGTGAGGGACCTAACGGTGAACTGACACAGAGGCACCCAACTGCCACATTGATGATGACGTGAAGAGAAGCCACTGCAGGATTAACGACCACAAAGTGGCATGTCTGTCTGTGTGCACTTTCACGTTGCCAGATGGATCCCTCCGTTCCTTACTGTTTTATATATGAGATGGGAAGTTCCATTATTGATCAAAGATCATGGGTGCTTGCATAATTGCACACCATGTCCTTTGCATGCTACATTAAATTTTTATTTTGACCTGAAGCCATGATAGTGGCTCCTTCATGATGCCATAAGCACTCCCATGATTTTTACATGGAAAACTAAGAGATGAGACAACAGTCAGATCTGGTCCTCACCTAGACCCAATGTGTGAGATTTTTCAGTTAAGGGACCTTTGCCAACTGTTCTCTATTATGTAAATCCCTTCTGGGAAAAGGTGTAGGAAAAGAAAATTTAAATTTTGCTTACACCCTCTTTCCCCATGAGGAAAACAAAATGAGGAAAAAAAAAAATCCTGGAATATTTACAAATGACACTCTCCAATAATGTAAGTTAACTCCTTCGCATTAGAGAAGAATAGAGTTGCCACCTAATTTAATTAGAGGAAGACTAGGAAAACCTGAACAGTGTGAAATTAAAATCTCTTATGAGCTAATCCAAGAGACTTAGGTAAGTTTCTCGGATATGGATAAGGAAGGTGTGAGACACCCTATCTTCTTGGATAAGCCAACTGCTCAAAGAGATGAGTGATCCTAACTTCTAAAGGTATTGGGATAAATGGACTAGACTTTCTCCAAAGAAATCATGGGTCTAGGAGACTTATGTAAATACCTTAAAGGTTTTTGGTTGAAATCGTGGAGAAATATCAAAAGTCAAAGTCAATGATTTTCATTGACTTTGACTTTTAATGGTTTGACTTTAACTAGGGTCAACAGAGCTAACCAAGTTTACTAAAATCTTAACCTATGGTTGGGGTCAACTACAAGGTGACTCTACCTAAGGCGAACAAAGGAGCAAAAGGCGTAAACCCACAGAAAATCCACACACAAGCCTAACCTAATAGAAAAAGAGAGGTTTGACTTTAGAAAGGCTAACCTTAAAGCCTAAACCCTAACCTTAAATCCTAAACCCTAAACCCTTTCAAAAGGCTAGGGTGGCCTAGAATGATGTTAAAGTGTGCGACATTCCTCTTCTGAGGCATTAGCAGGAGATGAGGTCTCCTCAAAGGGTATAATGGCTTGGAACTTCGCTACAAAATGTGTGAAATTCCCCTTCTGAGGCAATGCATGCGGTACGTGAAGGGACCTCCCCAAAGGGTTAAAAACGTCATTTTCATGCAATTACAGTGGAAAAGACACGACCAAAAGGGGTGTCAAAAATCCATAGGAAGTCACCCTCAAAAAAATTAGTCGATGACATCAGCAAACAGAATGTTGATGTCAGCACATGGGAGGTGACGTCAGCACCCTTGACGGTAGATTAACCAGCTAATTCGGTCACCTGAGCTCGATTAACCTGTTATTACCAATTAATCACAGAATAAAGTGGGATTAACCTGCGGTTTACCGACTGAACCGGTAAATTCGTGGGATTACCATGGAAATCTAGATCTTGCGGATCTAGATCTGCTAACCGACTTGGTTCGGTATCCATCGTGGACTGGGACACATGGACGATTGAGATCGTTTGCGTATGGATGATCTGACGACCACAAGGAGTCGCCGAACCATGATGGCAAAGACCTTCGTCTCTGGTGTTAGCAATTGTCATCCGACGAACTCGCAAAGAGCGCATGATCACATTCTCCAATCCTGCCACCCAATCTTTGATGCTCCAATGCACGGGCAGACTGACAACAACGCAACCTAAGGCATCGAGGCTTCAAGGTGAGCGATGCAAGGAATTGTAGCAGTGGAGTGGTAGTGAGGTCACGGTGGAGTAGTGGAGCTTGCGGTGGAAGGCACACGACTGAGCGGCATCGGGCAACGATGGAGTGGCAAAGCTCATGGCAAAAGGCACATGGCTGAGTGACGTCGGGCAACAACGAAGCTTGCAGGGGAAGGCACGTGATCGAGTAGCGTCAGGCAATGATGGAGCAGCGAAGCTCGTGGCGAAGCTTGCGACAAAAGGCGCGAGATTGAGCGACATCACCAATGGTGGCGTGGCAAGCAGCAAGATTGTTAGATCTAAATTTAATAGTCAGGATTAGCTGGGGTTTATACGAATCTGGTTCGTTTGATCTTGATTTGAAGGAGATTTTTCTATCGAAAAAAAGAAAATCAAGAAAAAAGAAAACAAAACATAAAATAATAGAAAATAAATGGTCGGTCCAAATCTTGCTATCGTGAGCCTTGCGGTAGAGGGAGGTTGTCGTCTTCGACGACGATGGTGATATCCAATGACTTCGAGCATCTGGGAGGGTGACCATCAACTTGTGCGACTAGACACACCAACAAGACGAAGCTCCCAAAGCCCAACGTAATAGAGAACCAATCATGCGAAAGCCGAAAGAGTGTAGAAAAGTCAAGTGAAAGCTCGGTTGGAAATCCGAAAAGAAAAAGATGGAAATGTCGTCGATGTCTCATGTAAATCGTTCAAATTCATGTGCAAAAATGCAAGAAGCAAGAACATGTAGGTAAATGAAGCAAAAAGGGGAAAATTACTTGAGCGGATGAGCACATGGGAGGTCACCGGAAAAGCTCGTCAACGGTGGCAAAGTAGCGGCAGTATGGTAGTTCGTTTTGCGATGAGCTAAAAGTAGTTTTCCCCTTTCTTGCATGCATCCCTAGGTGATTTTATACCACTTGGATCCAGATTTGGATTTGGATCTGGGTCGAGCAGATCTGGATTTGGTGGGATGCTCTTCAGCTGTTGCTGACGTGGCAGCCTCAAGGTGCGGCATTGACACGTCCAGGAGGCAACACATGGCACCTAGTCAAAATGCTGAAAAGTGTCTCCCTTGAGTAATTTGAATGTATTGAATGTGAAAATGACTTCCATTTTGGTTAATTCAATTTGCTTGAGGCTTAAATGGTCTCAAAAAGCCCAAATCTCAAATGAAGGGTTTGGATCATCTGAAGCTAATCCAAGGCGATCCGGGGGTTCGATTGATGATCTGATTGAAGAATCAGTCAATCAAGAGGACAAAGACCCCTCTCCAAGGGTCGAATGGCTCGATCGACATTTGAATGGCTAGATAAGCAATCCATCATGAATGGAGGGTGTAGATTGTTCGGAGTTGATTGAGAGCAATCCGAGAGTCTGATTTGTGATATAATTAAAAGATTAACCAATCAAAGGGGAGTTGATCCTTCTAAGGACATAGGTTGGCCGAATTGACATTTGAATGAACGGATAGATCATTCATCACAAATGTATAACCAAGATCACCTAGAGTTGATCTGAGATGATCCTAGGTTCGATTGACGATCTGACAGAGGGAAAATGACCTCCATCACGAGATTAAATGGGTATGATCACACCCTTACAATGAGGTTGATCATACATCTCGCAAACAGAGGGTTAGGATTGTCTGGAGCTGATCCAGATGATCCAAGCATGCAAATACTGAATGAACGGCACAGATGTACGATCATGGGTGTGGATAGCAACCTTAAGCTATCACGATAACTATGAACATCTATCTAATACATGTCTAAAATTGAGGTATTTACACATTACTCATATGAATACTAGACGATTCCTACTCCATATTCAAGAAAGGTGAGGTTAAACGATGGTCACACTGGCAATCCAAATACATGTCCTTAAACCAACCATTGCATGACACGTGGTTTAAATCATGGTCATTTCTCCCTATATATATGTGTGATTTGCTAATACATCCTTGAAATATCATGTAATTCTTGATATTTTATTTTGAATTATCTTCTTTTGGGAAAAGGAAAAAATGAATTATTTTAGATCATTGACACTCATCTAAAAAATTATTCATTTCTAAATGCAAATACTCATTATTTGCTATTATTCTGGGGGAAACAAACCGGAAATTTCATGCAAAGCCTGATAGACATTAATGCAATTTATTTCCTCCTACAACTTACATGGGATAAAAAACTCTGCTTTTAGTCAATCCACATGCATGGATCATATTGAACTAGGCAATGAGTTGGAGAGAGCAGTATCTACAAAATTAAGGTTTTACTTTGACCACTATAAAAAGACCACATAATTTTCTTTCTTTTTTGAGAAGTGGACATTAACACACTAGTTTTAATGCAATACTCGGAAATCTAAATCCCTGCAGTATTGTCAATTCTTATGTGCCAGACCAAAGTACTTCAATATCTTGAAGTTCTGAATAAGTCCTCTCAATAATTGCATATTTGTAACCAATTCTAAGTAATTTACTTGTCCAGGAATATGTGGTTTCATTCATAGAATTCAAATTCTATTAACCACATCTTATCAATTTCACAAAAATTCATGTTTTCCTTTATAAGATGATTCATTTTTTCCATTTGAGGAAATCTATAACACCATTGTCTATCATTTTTATATGATTGTTGACATCATAATTTGCTTGAGCTTGTTGAGGTTAGAGTCTTTCGTTTGGAATCTGGCTTAAGTCTATCAAAACGTAGGCTGAATGTTCATCTCCTTCCATATAGTGTTTGTCAAGTTTTTTTTCCTTGTAGCATTAACACTTGTTTCTTTAATAAATACCAATTACACTAACGGAGTCATCTGGGTAGCGTGATCATTCTACTTTATACTTTGGTTTTCCTCATTTTACTAATTGAGAAGCTTGCCATGAAACTTGCAAATTGTCATTTCCATCTACACCTTAAATTGGGATAGATGTTTTGTTGTGAATTATCTGTTCTGATAATGGATCTTACTCAATTTCTCATGTGGGAACTGTTTTGATATGATTATACTAACACTTTTGAGTTGTTTTTCTAATTTTAAAGCTGCAAATGACTCCACAAATGGCAGAAGTTCCCCGCAGCACATTCCAATTTGATTTTGAATTTGAGAAAAAAATACTTGCAGAGGCCGAGAAAGATGGCTTTCAGAATTGGAGCGGAATAGCAACTGAAATCCAGCCTCCCAAGATAGCAACTACAAATTCTTCCGAGGTATTAGGTTTTTTGTGACTTATTTTAGCGATTTCCTTTTGCAAGGAATATTAGAAAAGCTCATGGAACCTTCTGTTCACTATGTTTCTGGCAGAGGTTTCCTTTGAAAATATCAATTTCACTATGCATCTTCCCAGCTAACCTAACCTTATGAATATTTGATTAGATAAACTACCAAATTAACCCTAGAATAAACTGTTTTATGGTTGCTAAAACATATTCAAATGCTCAAGATCTTTGCATCTTCATTGGATCGTCTGTTATACTATGATCATTTTTGTCCTTAGACATTTCATCTGATGTATGATGTATTCTTTTATGAAGGGACCGATCAATGATGCTCTTGTGAACAAGTACTCACGTTCTGGTCTTAGTCGTGAAGCTGTGTCACTTGCACTTCTCAATTATGGGGACAACCCTGTAAAAGTACATTTCTGTTCCATCTTGCACTTCTCAATTATTGAACTGGCACTTCACCTACTTGTTTGTCTCCTTGTGGAATTATTTTTCTGATGATTATCTGGTTTGTCATGCGGTTTAGATCTTTATATGGTAGCCTATACTTTGGATTTTTTATTCCAAAGTTGAACAATTACTCTCTTTACAGGTACGTGAGTTTGTGAAGGGTTATAACCTTCTACGAGAGATGGGCTTCACTTCGAAAAGTGCTGCTGAGGCATTGGCCATGTATGATAACAATGAGGACAAAGCATTGGCACATTTACTCAATCATTAGCGTACTTGCGTGGGGTGCGGTAGCCTGATCATTTTTTCTTAGTCGTGTGCTCATTTGCCAGTGCTGCAGTGCACTTGTATCATAAGCGCAGTTGGATGTATGGACCTAAGAAATATTGTTTAGTTTTATCTAATGAGTTTGTGAAGTCCCTTTTCTAGTCGTGAGAGAACATTGATGAATTGATTCACCTGAATGTAATAATGCCAAGTAAATTCTTGTAATTTGAGGTGGTACAGAAAATGTATGACGTAGTTACTGAAGTGGTGACTTGGTGAGCGAGCTGATCCATTTTGTTTCCACTTCCAAGCTCATAATATTTGCTAAACATGCACAACCGAACTACGTCTGTGTTCTTGCCTTTTATGAACATTGACCATTTTTCTGACAAATTTAATTACTATCTTATGGAATCTAAAGTTCCTCAAACGACGGTATCAAAGTGATCTTAGGTAGAGCATTTCCTCGTATGCAAAACAAACAGCATCATATCAATAATCATCATAGAAACTGTTTTATGAGGCCATTGTTTTCCGTTTAGCTTTTATGAGGTCCGACTAGAACTTTGTTTCCAGCCGTGGTTCTTATATAAAATAATGTGATCTCCGCGCAACCGATCCGATCCACAGATGAAGCAGTCTTTCGGAGTTTTTCAACCTTCCCCGATGCAGAGGAACAGGTGGACAGATTAAATCCACCCTCAGCAGCAGCAAATCAGGGGTTTTATATCCTATCTCATAGGCTACTTAGCAGTTAGGATGAAGTACTATCGGTCTGTCCAGTAGCAAAGAATATGGCAACCCGCCTGTCTGCAGGAGGTAGAAATAGAACTGGCCTAGTACTACGAACTCTATTCCTTGACGGTATTGCATGATTGGTTTAAATTCTGTATCCGTTTTGCTTTTATCTTATTTACCGCTTTACCAAAAACAATCGGCCAATGACCTGAAGAGGGAGGGACGGGTGGCAGGTGTCTCTGCGGTACTGTGGTAGTGGTGGAGAGAGAGAGTGTGTGTGCCTGTGTGTGTGTGAAATAACACAATTTTACTCCTATTTTAATGAATATCCCAATCAAATTTTGACGGGCAAAAATCTTAATCAATTTGAAACAGCTAAGGGCACATAAAATAGAGTGGATAAGACCACGCAGTGCACCAGGCATGCCTGTCTGACTGCAGAATATTTTTTATGATAAAAGAAAGAATAAGACTGCGATTATGTACAGGGACTGTGCTTGTGGATTTTGGTAGTGTCCGACGTCAAGACCAACACCAAAGTGAGTCGGTCAGTCATCGTGATTACGTTCCGTTCCCCCTAGCTGTCGTCGGTCTGCAGGATCATTTAGGCCTTCGGTTGCATTGAATCTCTCATGTTGGTCTGAAGGAATTGCAGCTGTAATCATCTGGGAAGCTGATGTAGAAATAACAAATCAGAGACTACAAACCAAGAAGCGAAATTCTTATAAGTTGAAATAACAATGACAATGGGCCACTAGCTTGATTGAAAGAATCATTCATTCAAGTTTGTACTTGGGGGCACAAAAGGGACCTTGCCATGAGAAATGAAGAAAGCCCTTTAAAATATTAACTACAATATTCCAAAGTAGAATGGTGGTTGAGGTAGGCATTTTGTAGATATGAAATCAGGGATCCAAAACCATCTAAAGTGGTTTTTAGAGTTTTCTAACCTAAAACCATCAAAAATCTATGTAAATAAAGAATCTCCTTCATCCTCCAACAGCTGAATATGTTGTCTAAACATTATCGCAAGTTAATTTACACATTATACTGCTTAGTATATTAAAAATGTTCTTCGATGCAAAACACTATCCATTTATGTGTTTTTAGTGTATGCGCATGCGCATGCACACAAGGTCACCTTGACAATATAATAACCTTTAAGGCAGAGTACTCTATGGAGAGCACAAAGGGTCATCATTACAATCTAGCAGCAACCGCCATGCACATGAGAAAAAGGTTTATCCCGTTACTTTGATATTGGTTTTGAGCAAATAATCGATAAATTGCTTGAAATGTCCTACCTATGCCTTGCTAGCCTGGTAAGCATCACAAAAGCCCCAAAATCATCAGTGACAAATTGCCAATAAATCAAATTTTAACAGGAGATGGACCGACAAGTGAAACAGAAAATTAGCAAATAAACATGGTAATGCATCGTGAAAGCCCAGAAATCACCAGTATTAAATTATCTAAAACTTAAATTTGAATGGATGGACATACAAATATGACAGGAATAGAAAGGGTGAAGCCAACTTTGATGCAAAGAGTCAGACAAGGATTAATTAGACAAACATACTAGGACCTTCGCATAGATATCCCTAAAATTATTAGAATTAAATGTATATCTCTTATTTTTAACAAATAATTGATATATCCCTCAAAGCATTCAACATTTGTATTTATGCCCATAAGCAGTACCTCTCCAAATCCACTAGAGCTGATTTCTATGTTGAAGTTCATCCCTTCCTCAAGCTCATGGTAGTTGACCTTCATTAGCATAGAGATGGAGGCATCTTCGTCGTCATCATTCTAGGTTGAATTATCCATCTTAGACATGATTTATTCCCAAAATGAATCTCCTTTGGATAAAGTTGCAAATTCTTCATGTTCTGCCATTTCTGTACTTGCTATGTTCAAGGAACAGGAGGATTCCACCCATGTGATGACAGATTGATTTGAAAGGTTTGTCTAAGCATCGCTAAGATAGAATGGTGAGGAGGTGGGTGCAAAGATATGGTCCTTTGTTAATGAAAGGCATAAATACTAACGTTGAAACTTGAAAGTTTAGGGATGCATACCAATTATTAGTTAAGAGTCAAGGATATATCTACAAATTCTAATGTTTCAAAGGGTATAGATGCAATACTATTGTTTAACATGAAAAACATAAATTGAAAAACAACTTCCACTCAGTTAAAAAATAATTCGTGAAAGTTGTATTGTCAAAGCAGACAAAATCATTTATTACCTGATGTCGAGCATCTTCCAAGCAAAGCCTTCATGTACTGTATTTTCGGTTGGTGAGCGCTGATCAATTTAGCCTGATGGTTCATTAAAATCATTAATCACCACCACAAGGTATGGATCCATTATCGTATAGCCGAATATTAATTGACAGCTAAATGGAATTCAGTTATTAAATTTAACACATTTTATTGATGTTGAAGCTAGCTTTTTCAAAAAAAAATGTGGCAAATTTAGCTTTGCACTTCATGCTATATTACCCATGAATTTATGGCAAATTTACAACTTATCATTTATCAAAGACAATTCTAATTAAGATCAGTGTTTTTTCAGCTAAACAAAGCATGTTCTTCTAAAAGAAACTTGTTCCTCCCTTCTCGAAGTCAGTCATTGTTTGTGTAATGCAAATGCAAAGCATATTCCACAAAGCATAGAATAATGATTGGGATTTCTTCAGAAATCAAAGAGACTTGAGACCTCAGATATGCTTCTTTCAAGATAATCAGTGTCTTAATTAGGTGTGTACCATGTACCATGACATTTGGCAAGCATATGACACTTCTGGCACAACAGACAAATTATTCTCATCTTCCACAATCTTACATTTTGAGTATGCATGGGCTTCCAACAGAAGCTTCCTCAACACAACTTCTCACACAACCACCAGAATGACAAAAAATATTAATATAAAAAGAAAATTCTAAAGTTGGAAAACCCAAAGTTTACCAAATGTGACTAAAATGGTATGTTTGTAATTACCGTTGGATTTTCACCTTTTGAATGGAATATTGATAACTACGAATAAAAAACTATTATTTCATCACATTGGTAAAGAAGGGGGAACTTTGACATGAAAACAATGTTTTGGAAACCAAACCAGAAGGTCATTGGTTTTGGTTCAAAATGATCTATTTGGTGATAGTACCATCGAGGTATTATCATTTTGTGAACCAGTTAATAAAATGCCCAAAAAAATTTCTAAATTCATAAATGTTTGAACTGATCTTCTTCATAAATTTTAAAGATATAAGTATATTAGTGCATTATAATAAGTAATTGTTATTATAATTTCTTATAAGAAATCAAGTGTGATAAATATTGTTTCATATTTTCATAAATGGTCAAAAGGAATTTAAGTTTCCAAGTTAAGTTTTGTAGATTTTTTTTATTCTTTTGGTATACATATAAAGAGATTGAACTGCTGATCAAACCAAGTGGTTTATCTGAGTGATTTAACCCAGTTCACTCTGGTTTGATGGTCAAAACAGTTTTTATAAGAGAAAAACTATTTTTACATCTACTTCTGGTTTGATTCCAAAATAGCGCAAGAAAGTCATAATTGCACAGGAAATATAAAGCAGAAACTAGGGCCATTTTTCTTCAACTCTAAATGTTTTGATTCTATAATCTCTGTCAAATTTTATAAGATTGTTACTTCTTTTGGGCTTTTAATATTACAATTTTTCCTTGAGAAAAATGAAAAGTAAACCTTACTCTAACAAACATTGTACAATACCCTTGGAAAAGTCTTAGCAATGTCTTGTAAATTGGGAATTGCTTGTATGTACATTGTAGTTTGACTAACTTCCATGCTAAAGTGGCCCAAGTCAAACACCATGAATCTACCTTTAAATGATAGGAATAAAAATTTAGAAAAAGTAAAGAGAAATTAGTAGTCACCATTTCACTTGATGTGTAATTCAGAATTTGATCAAGTGTAGCTTGATGTTTCAGAAGAAAAGGGCGTATGTACTTTTCATATAAATGCCTTGATCCCTGTCAAAAGTCTCAGACCAAGTTAGTTCAGAATATCACAAAACACAAGAAAACAACCAGCCAGGAAACTATTTAAAAAAAAAATAATGGACAAGCAAACATCAAGTCTTCCAAACAGATGGTGCTCACAGCCTAACACAATTAAAAAAAGATCAGAAGCAGAGCAACTATTGAGCACAAGCAGTCATTCAAAGTCAGCCTTACTTTTGCTGTCATAAGTAAAATTTCATGCTGTCAAAAATTAGTATATCAGCATGTTTACAATTACGACTCAAGAACTCAGTCACGACAACTTAGATAAATGAATAATGAAATGTTTTACCATTCATCACAAAATTAGAAGAACTGTAATACTTGGAAAATTTAATAGGAACAATCACTTGTAATTTAGCCAAAATAATTGAAGAAGTTCACGAACTAGAATGAACAAACAATGATAGGATTGAGCTCCAGAAGGTACACAACTAGGAATATTGGATCATTTTAATAGCACAGATCAAGGCACTGAAGGTTAAACTAAGAGTACAGTAATGCCTCATATAATGGACAATACCTTAATACATTTGATGACTCTTTCTTACAAATGGAAAGTGCAATGCATGTCATCTGTGAAATTTCCATGGTACAACATCCTCAATAGATTTTATTATCAAATTCATATACTTCCTTTCAGGAATATAATTCAAGTTCTGTTGTGAAATCGTTTAGAAAATGGATTCATTTTTCTCTTGTTGATAAAAAAGGGAAAATTTACCACATAAAAAAAATCATTCCCTCAGTGTTATGAAACATACATTGCTAGGTGGAAGCTGGAGCCAAACAAGAAAAGCGAACTTCATATGGTAGTAAAATGGAAACCTGCAAAGTGCAAAATAGTAATCAATGTTATGCCAAAAACCTCAAGACAAACAATAACATTCTTGCCTTCTTTGACATTCTGATTTGACCAATGCTATTACAAAATAATACATAATTAATTATTGCTAGAAGTAGTGACATGTCACTACATCCATCCCCGTGGCAGGGAAGCACTGATTTAGCATTTTAAGTGTAATCGGTGAAAGAAGCAACATCTCGGGAGCATTCAAACCAGTACCAGTAGAGGATTTTGTCTGAGAGCACTTCAACAATGCTGAACGATCCGTACGCTGCAAACAAACAGAATGAACCAAATTGTCGAACATCACGATTAGGTACGTATTGCAAGAGTAACGGCATCCTTCCAGTATGCAACTACCTAGCCAACCCAATCCACCATGCCACAATTACTACACAAAATAAGCAATTACTTCCATGTTCCTCTTACCTGCCCAGTACAAAAGCCACTTCTCCTGCTCGCATCGGTCTCTCGACTCGATCGCCTTGAAGGTAGAGTAAACTGGCAAAACAACCCCAACTCCGCAGCTAAAACAATTTCAAAAGGTCGAAAAGAAATACGAACCTTAAAGTTTGCGGGGGAAAAACTTCCGATTCGTAAAACACAAACGAAGAGCAAAATCGTGGCTCACCAGGCGGTTCTAACGACAATGTTGGAACCGACGGGGCAAAGCAGCAGACGGAGCCCGACCTGCAAAACCCACAGATCCATTCCCTCACATCTATTTCCCCTCAAATCTATTCTATTTGCTTCGATTTTCTCTAAGGAAATCGAGTGGTTGGAGCAAACAAACCTCGTTGGAGATGGCTGATCCGAGAAGGGCCATGAGGGGTTTCGTTCGCCCCGTGGGTTTTAGGCGAGGACAGGAGCGGGGAAGAGTGGAAGTCTTGCGGAAGCAGGCGATCGAATCGGAGGCCCCCTCTCTTTTCCCCACTAGCCCTTTGGTGTTTTTGCCATAAAATAAAGTTATTTATTTTAAATTAAACCGAAAACGTATTTCTTTGATATTCTGTAAATTTCACTTACTCTTACAAGTATAGATATAATGAAATATATTTAATCCATTTAAGATATTCATGTTATCAAGACATTCGATATAGTGAAACAAAAACGGACCTCACTCAACTAATTGTTATTATTTTTCCAATGTTCTTTTTGGTTTCTGACTCTTTTAAGTTTAGAATTTCAATTTCTGTAGTATTTTTTCTCTCGATTAGGATTTCTATCTATTAAATTAACTACCTCGTTATCTAAAAAATATATATGATAGACTCGAATACGAAACCGATGGATCGATCAAATAGGGACTGCCCAGTTCGAGATGAGGGAGCTCGGGTTTTAGCCCGAACTACTCAGCTTATGAGGCAGCTCGTTTTGTGTCGTGGGCTACACTTTGTTATCTGGGGTTTAGCCCAAACTCTTCAGTTTGTGATCCAGCCCGTTTTGGGTCTTGGGCCACGCTTTACCAAACTCCTCAACTTGTAATCCAGCCCGTTTTATTCCGTGGGCTTCAAAGCCCAACCAAGAAAACCCATGCCAAGCACACTCATCTGCTCCTTCTTTTTTTAATTTGATGAGGTGTAGTCCAACGATTACATAGCAACCATACAATGGTAAGGTTACAAGATTGAATCTTACAGTCAAGTTTGAGATGAAGATTTTTTCCGCTACAAAAAGCAATGAGCAAGAATTCGAATCTACGACGGAAATAACTAAAGATGAAAGGTATACCTCTTAATTACTTGCGATGAGATCGCGTCTTATGGTTAAGTATAAGATTTTTTCTTTTCTTTTTCAAAATAAGTGACCTGAAAGCGGTCATATGCTATCATATGATCGGATTTGATTCCGGAAAGCGGTCCTTCACGTAACATGATTATGGTCTGGTGGAGCTTAATAGCATGCATGCAAGACACGTAACCATTTTGGAATCAATCAATCAATCAATCACTTAATTAATTATCGATCAAGTGGCTTCGCCATAATCTTTCTTTCGACAAACTGCACTAAGCATCCAATACAGCATGAAAAATGCATGCGTTGAGAAGCCAGAGAGAGATCAAAACCAACTATACATAATGATTTAATTGGAAGATAGTATTCGTTGATTTCTTTAAGATTTAAATAACGTAACACACAAAAATACTTAAAAAAATGATATATGATTGAAAGAAATAAAAAGAGATGATAAAATGTTCATATTATTTTGTCTTCTAAAAGGTAATAATTTATTTCCAAAAGTCTCAGAATGATGCCTCATACCAAATAGTTAAGTGGATAAGGATAGAATGGCCTGCATGCTTCCAAATCTGGGAATTGGTGGAACATGGTGGTGTGAGTGTTACGTGCGAAGGAGTGGACGATGGGTGGTGGATGATTTTAGGACTCTAATTGTATTGTCTATATTAATTTTCCTTTAATTACCCTCATGTATAGAATTGGAAGGATTTAACTTCTTGTACAATTTCCACCCTCACTTTCTTCCTATATTTCGATAACTACTAGAATTTAAATTTTAACTTTGAAATTAGTCTTTTTAACCAATTTCAACACCAAATAAGATACAAATTTTAACGTCAATTATTCAGAAAAATGTCAACATATTACTGCAATTTTCATGGAAATATTTTTAATGATGACAATTGTTGAATTTACAAACGCTACCGTTTAACGTCATCCTTGGAAATATTAAAAAAAATAAAACCTTCGGAGGAAAACAACGACTCCATTCCCGTGGTCCCACCAGCCCAGCTTCTTCTTATTTATATCGTAGACATGTAGATTGGTATTAGGTTCTCATAACAACTACTTGCTATCGTTATATGCTCTTCTCTGTAGAATGCTTGCCGCCGATGACACCACGACGCCGGCAACGGACGGCCTCAACCTCGAGAGCTTCTCCTTCTCCTACAGATGGTTGGTGAACATCACCGACGTTGACTCCTCCTACTCCTCCTCCGCCACCGCCGCTTCCTTCATCGACATCGACCCAAGGATGATGTCGCTGCGGTGGTCCGGCGAGGTCTTCGATTTTGGAAACGGCTCCAATATTGCCGACACACTAGCCCACGCAGACGAGATCTTCTCCGGCGGGGTCCTCTTGCCTTACCGACTTCCCGCTGCCGAGAAGGACGACTGCGGCCGGTTACTTTCGCCGGACTCCGTCCTGAGCAGATCGGCATCGTTGGATTCGACCAGAGTTCTGCTGTCGTTGAGCAGGCGGTACGATCTCCTCCGCCCGACGTCGGCATCGTCGACAGAAACGTCATGGCCAGAGAGCTCCGCGTCGAGGAAGCTTCTGAGTAAGTACCTGCGCTTCCTGATGCCGCTGTTGAAGAAAGTGAAGCTGATGAGGAGGACGTCAGCCTCTGCGACGGAGGAGGGGAGGAGTGGGAGCGGGAGTAGGAGGAGGAAGAGGAGGAGGAGGAAGGCGGGGCTGGACCGGTGTCGGCGGGCGAGCAGTGCGACGGTGGCGGCGATCGTGGACGAAGGCATGGAGAGATCGATCCAAGAGGCGGTGCTCCACTGCAAGAAGTCGAATGGAATTAATTGACGGGCAATAATCCACGAGCGTCAACATCATCGTACGAGCCACGTCTTTTAGGTTATCGTCTTTTGTTACGGTAATGATGAAAAGCTTATAAATTATCATAATAAATTATTATAGTTATAGGGGTTTAAATAATTTCAGATCTCATTGGCTCTATGTCATCTGGAAGATTTTCTCTACGATGGGAAAATAATTACGTTGTGATATCCTTGGCTGATAGCCAAATTTATTTCCCTCGCACATTTTTAATCATGTTGTGATTTTTCTCTCGACATAATAACATGTAAAATTACGATGCAATTATAAATTTTTCCAGAAACTTCCTTTCCTACACGAAATATCTGATGTGCATCTACATAACGTTGGGTTTATTCTCTAATTATTAATTAATTTTGATATAATTTTTTAATATAATATTAAAGCAGATTCGCACACATTGCACCTGTAAAATATTTGTAGAGTAAAAAAAGAAGAAGATATATAAGAGAGTATTTGAGGAAAAGTCCCACATTGAAAGGAGTGTGATGTGATGTGTCTACTCTTTTATTTTTAACTAATTTTGAAATGAACTTTGCCCTGCAACCATCATTTCTCACATATTGTTTTTATTCTCTCTCACATCTTTATTTTTTGGTATTGAATTCTTTGACAATTTGTGTGCGTTTTTCTATTTATTTTAATTTTCTAATCTCATTATACTAAAAAAATAAAAAATAATTAAAAATAAAACCAAAATCTTATTTTGTGTGATTTACATGTATAACTTGAATACGCGCGTCTAATTATGGTTAAAATGTTTGATTGAATTTTTATAAAGAATACTTTCGAAATAAAACATATCCTCTATGTTTTAGGTTATCAACAAACTTTGGCTTTCGTTATTGTTTCATTTTCATTTCACGTATAAACAACATGCATCACTGGTTTTGGAATGTTTTTCCTTGCAGTTAAAAATATTGAAATTGTTAATTTCTCGGTTTAGATACATTAATTTATATTCTATCAACAGTAAAGATTTTATCTTAAATAAATTTTTACAAAGAGGGAAATATCTATCTACTTCAAATACAATTATCATTATTGACAGATTTTAAATTAATATTTCTAGATCATAAGAAATGTAACCGATAACATTTTTTGTTAAAAATTAAGCACTTACGGTCTTATTTTCCTGTCTTTGGAACGGTACGTGGTATTTTTGCGTTTTGTACGATTCGAACCTTGCAGTTAATTAGTCCAAGGTCCGTTGGTAATTTTTTATTTTTTTTTTACTGTAATCGATTAACTTCCATCGATAATTGATCATTTTGATTTGAAGCGACATATATTGGTGTTTGACTTGATTAATGACTTTTTCATATAATATTAAATTTTACAATTATTAAGATTTACATCTTAATTCTCATCAACCCAAAAAAGTACCGGATTAAGATTGTTTGGGTGAGCCATCACTTATACACTGACTGCCATTATCTTCTATGATAAAAAGCAAGATTGAAGATATTTTGGGCTTCTGCATGCAATTCTAGCAAGCAAGAAGTAGCGCGAAACTTAAAAAAGTATATATATCTTAACGACGGTAAAAGTTTCTAACTATTTTATTGACATAAATTTAAAATTTATATTTAAGGAATAGGTAGCGTGGTGGTCAAACCTTTTCCGTCCGCATATATATATGGCGACGGAAAACAAGGCGATCGGGGGTCGGAGGAGGAACCGATTTTGTCGCCGGAAGACGACGAAGACGACGTCGCCTCTAACGAGAGCGAGGCCGACCGACGGTGGTGGTGTCCGGCCCACAGTCACATGGACCGGAGGAGCGACGGGGGACCATGAAAGTGAGATCTTCTCCTCCTCCGTCCTCTCTCTCTCTATCTCTAAGGTTGATGGTAGTTTTATATATATATATACATCCTTCTCATTATTGGCATGGCTTGGCCTCTACCTGAAGGTTGTGGAATTAATGTCCACGCTTCTTGACAAGAAATATTCCATTTGTTCCACCAGAAATTGGGCTGTCATGGTCGGCAAATAGTCGGCAACGACGAGAATGTAATCGCATACATACGTTGATGGGAGCACGTTGGGGATGACACACCGACGGACAAGGTCTCTCTGTATACGCCAGTTACTTGTTAACATGTAACGTCAAACATCAATCATGTACCACAATATTGTATTATCCTGATTGGTGTGGGGGGAGATAAAGGAAAAGATACCGTTAAAAGATCCAAAGCTGGACTAAAGGTGTCGCATTTGTGGTGGTGCGCCTTTTGTCAACCTTAGTTTTGGAAAATTATATGATTGTTATGACGATCAGTGATTATAATATTGTTACGGCGATCGTGAAGCGTGAATTGGGTTTACATAGATTGATCTTTCCTTTTATGCTTCCGGGACATGCTGAAATGTTTTCCTGCGTTTTTTTCTCTTAGACATGGGATTGCGAGTAGTGATGATAGAAACTTGCGAGATATGTCGAGTGATACAAGGCCCTGAGATCCGGGCTTAGGTGGTAAAAAAATATTCAAAATGAACTCTTGAGGAAATTGGAATTTATACAAAAAAAAAAATCGTTTAATGTACTATTGTTTATATTATTGAAGATATGTACGATTGTTGGTCATGCTCTAGAAAAGACCAGATGGCAAAATGCTTCCAACCACCACTTGGAAATGGTAGCCACATCCGACACAAGATAAAGATACAACCACCACCTGTGACAGGATTACAAATTATTTAAAATGTTTAAGCTTTAAGAGATCCAAGGGTCCCCATCTGTGCAGGTTAATTGATGGGGTTTAAGAACAAAATACACATATGGAATCAGGTTGGAGAGATGTTGTGAACTCCACAGCAGCTGAAGCGTACCTCTTCGTGAAGAAGGAATTTGAACCCTGCCGACAAGAATGAACCAACAACCCAAAATTAAGGAAAATTGACTTCAGCGTGAATATGTTGGAGCCTAAACATGCCAGTGTCTTCTACTCGCTTTCTCCTCTCATTGCTTCGATCCAACCAGATATGAAGCCCATACATCATTTGAAGGTGGGGGAGGCTGAATCCAATGCCCGGGTATCCGACTGCCCAATAAAGGAATAATAAGCAAAACTGCTAGGAAAAGCAGGAATATGTTCCTGTTCCACAAACAATAACAGAGGAAAGGGAATCTGGCAGTTTCTTTTATTCCCGCACGTACCTTCCTCCAGGCCTTATATAAGCGTCCCAGGATCTTCTGACCTACAGGAAGGAATGGAATTACATTACGCAGTTGTGCTTTTCGCATTTTGTAGTACTTAAACAAGATGTTTGAATTAAAAACCCTACAAAAATTAAATACTTATTAGCAAAAAAATAGGAAAATAGAACCATATTCTTAAAAATGACACAAACCAACACATTGAAACTGCAGATTGCACTCTGAAACGATGCACCTTAGAGAAATTCTCTTCGCAAACAATAACCAAATGTCAGTGTCTTATATTAATAAGATGAAATGGACCTGCCAGTGTTTTCTTTTGTAAATGTAGAAAATATATCATGATAAACAAGATAAAAGTGAATGAGAAAATAAAATAGTTCTGCCCAAGTAGAGGAAGATATAATGGAAAGTGATAATATATAACCTAATGTTCAAATTAATAACAAAGGATTTCATATTTCAATAAGGAACTTACTTCAATTAAGGTACCCATGTCGTAATTACTGCCATGGTAATAATGGTAAAATTCCAATGGCAAATTGGAAATGGTGTCATAGCCCTCACTACGAACTTGTCCTTGAACTTCTTGTTGTTCAGAAGGACCATCTTGATCTTCCTGGAAATTTTTCTCATCAACCATTTTCTTGCTCGTATCCTCTGTGGCTTTCCTAGAGACTTCTGCACTTGCAATAGCATCCTTAGCTGCATCTGTGTCAGCGGCAGCTGCTGCTTGGCGCTCCTCTTCTTCAACAGCAGCTCGTACCCGATCAAGGAACTCATCATCCTGTTCTGGAAGGAAATAGCCTGTAATATCATAACTTGTGAGACTTCAAGCCAATTAGCCGTTCAGTTTGACTGTAGCTTAAACTGATGGCACATTGAAGAAAAATTAGTTTAAACTTAAAATGGCCGATTGGATCTAATAAAGATCATATTATAGCAATTTTATTACACTGATCAAAGTTTGTGTAGGTCCAGAATACAAATATCCCTCTTTGAATTGCCGCGGATCATTGTCAGCTCAATAAATTCCAATGGACACAATAACCTTATTGGCTATCTCATTTCAGGTCTCAAAATTGAAGTCCACCTCTGCATATGGCGTATCATAACTAAAAACAAAGAGGAAGTTACACCTACCCTGTTTCTTCAACTTCTGAATTCTGATAGAACGGAGCTCTTGCAACTTCTCCACAACCAAGACGAGCTCAAACTGAAATAATCATGGTGGTCATGACGTCATGTTTGACAAAGCTGATATCAGTAAATATTTTTTTTTTTAAAAACCAGTACAGATGAAGAGGCAAAAAGCAGCATGTGCATCATAAGCTAATATAACTAGATACATGCACAAGGAAAGCAATAATACCAGTCAAACTAGAACATAAAATGGCAATTGAGAGAAGTGATATCTAAAGCCAACAATAAGAATAATGAACATAACGTATTGAACATGTCAGAAAACTTACAAAACCCGGTTTTTCTTTTGCCGAACCATCAAAAAATACATGCTTTTTTAGCCTAAATAGGCCTTGCAAGTTTTTTGAAATGCATATACACAAACATTAATGCATACAATTGCATTGAAAAATGCTTGAATAACCACCATATATTCCATAGATTAACCAATATGGCGACCAATATCATACCAACAGGTAAGAATTTAATTATTATGAGTGCTATCTTACAAATCCTTTACAGAACATCCTTAGGGTACATTTACTAAAAGACAGAAAGGAAAGAGACTTTCAAAAAATTTAAGTGTCAATATCCCTGCAGATTTTACATGTTCTCTGTAAGAACAATTTCACCATTGTTGTACCACATCCTATTCAAAAATTCTGTTGAAAAATAAACGAAAACAAAGGAACACATATCATTTGAATGAATAAAAATGTAAATATGCAACATCAATACAATAATAACAGAAAAAAATTATACACAGCATTCATTTCAGAAATACATGCTAGTTTGTCAATCAAGCATCACAGATTCACAGCTGTACAACACTTCTGTAGAAGTTCTGACCTCTGATTCTAGTCTTTTCCGCTCTTCATTGGCCTTGAGCTTTGCAATCTCCTTCATTTTTTCCATCTAAAATCCACATCACTGTTAACTTTGCATGGTTGGTAATCCAAATATAGACAATGCATTAAGAGAGAAGATGTGCAACCTAGCATGATCTAGATTTATCAAACATTTCAAGACAGACATATATGTTAAAATGCAACTGATAAAATATAATTACATGCAATAAGAGTGCCAACCTTGTACACCAACTTCGATGATAACTACAGTTTGTTTTCATTAACATGCTGATGCTGTAAAGCAGTTATTAATAAACTTGTCAGCACGTTGATATCATCCAAAGAAAAAGTCCATCAATTCATCTAAACACAACAGAGATTACAATTCATATTTAGAAGAGCTTAACCATGTACATCAGATGACATTATAACCACTTATTTTTGTTGCTAAGGAATATACTACGAATAATTTATCTATTAGCAGATAAATAGGATAGTTAACATGGGTGGCATTTGGTGTATTCATACCTATAGCAAACAAACCACTCAAAGCAGATGTATGTCAAGAAGTTGGGCACATATATAAAGGAAAAAATTGTTTCTCGACATTGCTTTAAACCTAAAAAATTCTATCTATATTGTTTTCCTATAATATCTTGAGTTAACATCAGTCAATCAGAGCCTTACGACAACAATCAATACTTACCCAAGGAATCCATACATAGGATTACAAATGCACAATACACTAAATGAATATGGCCACTCAAAGAAATTCATTAAATGAATCAAAATTCATAAATGGATCCAGCAATCTTTATTAAATTGTGTACCTATCTATAACACTTATCTCTAATGTTCCCCTTCAAGTTGGAGCATTTAACACGCACAACTTGTTGCAGTTGACTCTTACACAACTAAGAAAAAGAAATATAAACAAAATGCATCTAACAGGAGTAAATAGTCATGCAGGCAACAACAGAGTTGCAATAGACATGCAAAACAGCAGTAAGAAACTACCATCGGATCTCTTCCTCAATGAATGAAATCAGGAAAAGAGAAACTTATGAAGAGCAAAGGACAATGGCCAATCATCTTGGCTACAATAGGTAGGAAACATCATTAGCCAATTGCATCAAAAGGTAGGCAGGTAACAAAAGCAGATAATCAAATCAACAATTAGTAAAAGTAAGACAGCAGCAATGGTTAATTCCATTGGCCACAAGATAGACAGGCATTGTTAGCCAATCATGTTGGCTTTTTCACAAGTAATAGCAGTACTCAATCATGGTTAGTGGTAGCCCATAAGGATTGCAGATTAGATATACTAGTCATAAGGTAGAAACAAAACGACATTAGCCAATCACATTAACTTTTTCTTCACATTTCTCCCAAAAATTTCTCTTTGCTTTGAAGATTAATGGATGGACAGAAACATACAAAACCTACCAATGGTGCAAAAATGAGAGGAGTAGAGATGATAGAGAAAAAGGAGATATCAGCAAGAATGAAACCCTACAGGACACAATAGCAACAAAGGTTTTCAATGCATGAGAGAGGTGAGAGGAAGAGCAACAACCATTTTGAAGGACACGATTGCACATAGAAAATAAGAAGTAGAGATGTGATGAGAGGAGCAGTGGTCTACGCATTACGGGGGATTCACCACTGGAAATTTGAAATGAGTCAGTGATGGTAGCTAGCTTTATGACTTCCCATTCTCTCTTTTTTATATAACCTAAACCCTCTATTATCATGTGAGAGGAAAAAGAATAATCAGATTGTTCTTGATAATAAGGTCATCTCCAATATACAGAACTACAATAGACTAAAGGAATATGGATCTATCAATGTTTATACTGTATTTATTTCTGACACTTAAACATATTTATCTCTGCCATGTATCACTATGCATTTATTTCCATCCTCAATAATAAGTTTATGATACCCAAAATCAAGATCATCAGCACAAAATTACACATTGTTTATCAATGTATAACAGAATGTTTTTAATATCTTTTTCAAAAAAAAAAGGTTCTTTTATGCCATATGTGGCTTTCTATTAATTTAGAATCTATTGTCAGCTTCATTTGTTTTAATGGTAAATATCTAACGAGTTGATGCTTTTGTTTTCAATATTTAAAAATTTGAGAAACAACAACAATCCAAATCATAATCTCACTACATAGGGTCGGCCACATGAATCCTTTTATTTCATGTATTTCTATCTATGATCAAATCTTTAATTAAATTACATAAATTTAAATTTTTGCCCAAAATTCCTAACCAATGCTTTTTAATGTTTCAAGTTTTCCTCTACTTCTTTGAGCTTCTTCTCCACTAATTAATTCCCCTCTCCTTTAAAAATTTGAGAAACATTAAAAAAAAAAATGCCAATATTTCATGTCGTCTGATGAAAGCTATTTTTCATGCCCAAGAATCATGTAGACCAACAAAAGATCTATAATCCAACCTTAAGTGAATTCAAGGATGAAAAGACCGTCTACACACAAACCTTGCGATTTGCAATGTCTTTAGCAATCTCTCTCGCTCTCCATTCGTCGGCATCTTGATCGACCTTATCGTACATCTCACGCTCCTGCCATTGACATTATGACAACCAAAACAAACGTTACAATGTCATCCGAAGATACCAACCACCACCACTGGCTTAGCACATTACAAAATAACGTACAAAGCGAAATCAGCACCAATATCATCTAAACACGTACCTTTCGGAACATTTCCGCGACACGCCTTCTCTTCTTCTTCTTCCACTTCTTATTCCGCTTGCGCTTCTGCACCTTCTGTGCCAACCGCACCGCCTCTGACCTTTCTTCCCACGGTCCCGTTTCGCTCGTAACAGCGTCGAGTGGCGCGATCTGACCTTTTAAAGTCAAGCACAGAGACTTCGCAGCTTCCAGGGAAATCGACTCCTGAACGTCCAAACTAAGCCCCTTACTCTTAATCTCCTCGGCAAACCGCGACAACAGTTCATTGTCTCCCCCGAAAACCGAACCATCGGATTCCTTCAAAGCGAGAATCATCTCCAGCTCCTTCTTCCTGTATGTACCACGAGAACTCCCATCAGACTAGGGGAAGAATTTAGCGAGAGGATGGGAGAAGCAAGTGCACACACACAGTGCTTTCAATAGGGCAAGGGTTTCGCGCGAGCTTTTGAGGTGGTTGTCCAGGGATCCGGGGTTCCACAGAGAACTAGCGCTGGAAGGTGAGGCAGACAGGAGATGATGCAGCCAGGGAGGAGGAAGCGGCGGCTGTGGCGGTTGGTGTGGTGGAGGGGAAAGATGTGGGTAGAGATAACCGGAAGAGAACATCGGACGCGCTGGAAACATGGAGGCGGGAAGCGATGACGGTGATTTTTTCCGGACGACTCGTGGTGGCGGTTGTGGTCGGCCAGCGGCGGCACGTTCCGGTTTCGACAGGAACGACGGCGGGCGGCCCTGTCAAATTTTTACTTATTATACGTTACCAAATTATATTTTCGATTAAGGCCGTAGTTAAAACCTTTAAGAAAAAAAGAACTAATCAAATATTCATCGTAAATTTCAATTTCATCAAAATCAAATATTCAAACTACAAAAAAAAATCTTAATTCTGTAAAAAAAAAAACTAACCAAATAATTAACTTCGATTCCATTGTACAAATCTATCAGACCCGTTTGTTAATTTAAAATCAATAACGAAGTAGAACACGAAGAGAATTTTTACATAACATTGAAAATACGACTATTTGACACGAAGGATGTATAACTTTTACATGAAAGTTTCAATAATGCTTTGGCAACTAAAGACAGGCTCACAAATAATGTAGTCGTTTCATTCGTTACAATAAAGGCATTCTAGTTATGATAAACTAAAGGAATTGATGCATATATACCAGTTCATCAATTTTTTCTTTTGCTAATTAGTGATAAACTATTGGTTAACAATTTATTTGTGTTGTTTACTTTAAAAAATAATATGGGACCATTTTACTTTATTAATTATTCTACGATATTTACGACAAAATTGATTATAATATCAAACAACAGTTTAACTTGGTTTGGCCAGAGAGGACTAAACCCGACTTAGGTCGGTTAAGTTAGACGATTTTGACATGGCATAACTTACCTTGGATATTAGTTAGTATGACATAACTTTGACTCAACTTCACTCTCTTTATTGGTTCGTAATACACTATTTGTTAACAATTTATTTACAATACTCGTTGAGAAAAATATGAAAATAATTTACTTTATTAATTGTAACTCCATTTTACATCAAAATTGATTATAATATCAAATAATGGCTTAGCTAAGCTAGATATGGCACGACTTGGAATAAGTTTGTTTGTTGGTAACGATCATTATGTATTGCCATTAATGAAAGATAAGACTTTGAATTGGTTATTCATTTTTTTATCAAAGCTTAGGTACATCTTTGATAATTACTAAGCTCATTGAGTTTCAACAATTAACAACTTGTACAAGTAAGGTGGTTTTGGAAACAAGACATCGTTTGAATCACTTTGTTTAAATGACTTACCTTTCTCTCAGCTTTACTTTGCATGCTTTGTCAATTCACAAGATTCTCTAATTTTACATGTTTTGTCCATTTTTCGTCAAAATGTTTCGCCATTTGGTGATTTCCTTTCATACAAACAACAAAACTTCTTTCGACCATTTTCTTCCTTCACCCCCATGATTACATATTAAAGCTTAAGGAGAAATTTATGCGATCAAGAAATAAAGATAAAGTAAATGATAAGAAATGTTTTGCCATCATTTATTATATTTATATCAATATAAAAGAAATGATTTTTCACCATTTTCTTCCATATTAAAGAAATTTTTTTCCATTTTTATACCTCATCTCTTTAAAAACAATGAAAAACAATACAAATATGTACTATAATAAATAATATATAATTATAATAATAAATAACATATTATAAATATAATATATTAAAATAAATAACATTAATGTGATATCAAAAAATATGATTAGAATAATAAATAAATAATAACATATTATAACATAGTAGATTAAAATAAAAAATATTAAAGAATGATACTAGATTATAATACATTAAAATATAATAATATTAACGTCATAAGAATAAATAATTCATTAACATATTCAACAATTTAATAATATGTTAAATGAATAACATTAATTCTAACACAAACTTAATAATATTAAATAATACATTAACATATCATTTCTGAAAAATTTAAATTGTAAAAAACAATGTTAATTTATATTAATTGCAAACACATTATTTCACATGTTATGAATGTTAATATATATTATAATATTTAAAATATTACTTTTCAAAAATAATATTTTTTAAACTTATTATTTAATTTTTAAATTTCTATCTATTTTATCAAATTAACATTTAAAAATTAATATTTTATCAATATATTATTTTAACTTATTATTTAATATTTAAAAAATTATTAAATAATATATTTTTTGTTATTTCTCATACAAATATTTCAACTATTTATTTTGATACATAAACAATCTTAAATTTTCTATCATGTCTTATTATTTTTATTTTCTATTATTTTCTTTTCAATAAAAATATACACAAATAAATGTTAAATAAATAAATAAGTAATGCCAGTTACATCTTATTTAACAAAACCATCCATTATTACGATAAATTATGATCCCTATCGACGAGGAATTGGTGGTCAAGGCACAAATTGCCATTGTGAAGAACAGTACACGGAAATGGTAAAAACCCATATGACAGGGTAATAAAGCAAGGCTTTTCCGTCTGATGAAATGTCAGACACACAACCCTTTTATAAAACAGCTAGGACATCGATTTATGCATCACCTGGATAGTTTTTGGCATTTTTCGATGTTTATTTCTCATTTCGATGGAAAATGAGAAATGCAGACACCCATCTTTTTTTGACGAAGGCATATACACTAGAATTTAATATTAACCATCCCCCTCTTCCTTGATTCACATTTACATGCACTTAAACTACCTCAACATTTAGTCGGTTAAGAAGCTATGACTTAGGGAGCAAAACACTTTGAATAATTATTTCCTCGTGATGATAATGTCTATACTTGACAAGATCACCAACCCAGTGCAATGAAACTTAAAAAAACAAAAACACCTAAAGAAGTGAAGTAATAGCTGTCGCGTAACTTGAGAGAAAGACCAAAGACACTTCCACAGAAGGAATAGTTTGCATAATCATAATCAATGTAAATTAGCGATGCCACCATTCGTAAAACAAAAAAAATACTAAATATTTAGCACAATTAACTTGAAATGATGATGTCACCATAATTAAGCGCTCGGAACCAGTTCGGGCACCGTACGAAACGGCGAGGTACAACTCTCGTTTTACGAAGGGCATATTTGTTAGAGGGGCCTCATCCCGGAGACAACCCCTCCGCCGGATCCTTCGCCGTCGTCTCATTTCGACGACGATACACTGCAAAGTGCAAGTGCTTGGGACAATCGCAAAAGGTAGAGAAGACACCAAACGCACACGATGTACGAAGACCGCAAAGGAAAAGAAAAAGAATCGGAAAGTCCGAGCCGAAAGGAAGCGGCCCGAGCTCCGGGATCTTCGCGTTCGACTTGCTTTGCGAGGGCAAACTTGGACGGAATCGCATTGTTGCGGTAGCGATCCATCCATAGGTCCCTCGGTCAACCGGTACATTTGGGAGGGGAAACGAAACTAGAGCATTATTGACGACAGAAACAAGAAATCGTAGGTAAAAACGGGAAGCGACCAGAATTAGAGTGATATATGCTCAGCGAATACGAACCAAAAAAAAGAAGCGAATCGCGTCTTTCATGCCTCCGAATGGAGAAATTCGGAGATCCAGAAGGCGTTCATCTTCATCGCATATGTTTGGAAGATTTTTTGGGGGAGGGATGGGATGGTGTAGATGAGAAAAGAGCGCCGGTGAAAAACCCTAGGGCTGAGTTGGGGTTTTTATGGGCGTTGATGGAGAGATTATGGGCCTTTTGGACCCATCTTTGTGTTGGATTCGGTCCCTGCTTTATTTTATTTGAGGTACAGCCGTAATAGATTTTTTTTAAAAGATATGATACAAAACATAATGGATTTTCCAATGTTATCCATGTAATTCTTTAACAAAACTTAATAGAATAAATACCATAAAATCGCATTTAGTATAAGTGTCCAAGGAAGAAAATGTAATTTATTTTTATTGTTTGCGCACATGTAAACCAAAAATCCTTTCATATTCAATTTACATCACTAGACCAATAAAATAACAACACTAGAGTGAATGACTCCTCTTATTTATTTAATAATACTGACTTTTTCTGTATTTAAATTTAAAATTTATTTTTTAATAAAATAAAAAACTAATCAATCATCAAATATCTATGATAATAGAAGAAAATAGTCCACTTTAACCATTAAACGGACAAACGGCTGATACGAACACTACCCGAATAGAAGATCCGAATGTGGTCCGTCTATTCCACTGAGCGGAAATGTTGCAGGCGACTCCAGAGCAGTCCACTTCCTCTTCCTAACCCCCCTAAACCCTCCGCTTCCGCCACCAGGATGCTGCGTCTCCATCGCTCCCCGCCGTCTCTTCTCACTCAACTCTCCGCCCTAACCCGTACACCCTTCTGCCATTCCTCCTCCGCCGCCGCTACTTTACCGGAAACACTCCACGACCTCCCGCCCAACCCTGCTGTTGCTTCCGCCTCCCCCCCATCGGATCCTCCCTCTCTCGATTACCTCGAGGGTTTCCCAAGGCCCGACCCCAAGTACTCCGAAACGATACTCGCCGTTCCGAGGGAAAGCTCCGGGAAGAGGGTAGCTGCCAAGGAGAGGGAGGCTGGAAGGATCCCGAGTATCCTTTTCGAGCAGGAGAAGGGGGAGGAGGGAGGGAACAAGAGGCTCATTTCCGTTCGGAGGAACCAGATCTGGAAGCTCGTCAGGCAGCTAGGCTCGCAGTTCTTTCAGTCGAGGTTGTTTGAACTGGAGGTCAGGTCGAGGTTCGACGACGATGGTGGAGATGTCATCGAGAAAGTCCGCGTCTTGCCTCGATTGGTATGTGAGATGAAACTATTTCCTACATCGTTTTTGTGAAGCCTCTTCGTAGTGCTTGCCTATTTTTCTGTGATACACGGTTTTGATTTCTGGAGTGATCATATGTTTGGATTTCATGAAGACAATTGGTCGGTTGTGTTGCAAGTGTCGTGCGTCTAAGGAAATAAAGGATTTTCCCCTCTCGGGTCGTGAAATTTTGGCCAGGTATTTGTGTACTCATGCACATAATGCTGGGATGTTGTGAACGAATATGTGCAATAAGTTAGTATAACAGGGATGCAAATGTTAAACGCACGAGTGATAATATTATAAGAGTTAAAAATAATTTTATACAAAATAGTTCAGACCAATCAATGATAAAATAAGAAAAAATTATCGCAGATGGTTTGTTCACAACCATAAAGAACCGATAGACGCACATATATAATGAGAATTAAGCAATCTAGATGAAACCAAGAGAAATAGAGGAAGACCATAAATTACTTGATTGTATATAGTGGGAAAAGTTACATAATTTAATGGAATATATAGTGATGGATAAGAATATATGGAATAAGTAATGCAGTCAATCTCATGCAGTGAAAATAAGACATTGATTGTTATTTTTGTGAGTACTTATGATGAGCGATGACCTTTGCACCTGACATTGTATGTTATTACCAAACCCTCAAAATAGTATAGTGGAGATTTTTTTATGTCATCTTTCAGGAGCATCTTTTAGCCATGAAGAGCAATTTGTATGAAAAATTGGGAAGAATTTGTGAACTACTTATGCATATATAGGATGTAAATATTTCTTGATCATGCAAATAACTACAGATGTAAATCACATTTTGTATTTATACTTATTTTCTGATGCAAATATTTATTGACCAATGCTAGTTACACCTTCATCCCACAACTGATGAAGTCCTTAACACAACATTCATGAGAGCACCTTCTTCTGCACTATTAAAGGTCAATGTTCCTCTTGTGTTCAGAGGGGATGATGTGTGCCCGGGATTAAGGAAAGGTATGCTTTGAAACATGAAAAGTAATCCATTTTTATTCAAGTCATAATGTAATTTTTACTTTGTTGCTATGCTCTTAATTTGGCATGATTCTGCATTTTGGTACCTGCTACATAGGGCATTTTTAGAATTCTTGTTATAGCCTGTGTGTAGCTTTCTTGTGTTCAATTCCCTCTTTACCTGATACTGTTGTTTTGGTTGCTTTCTAAAAGCATAAAAAAGGTAGTCACTTTTTTGCTTATGTTGTTGATTGTGCCTATACTTTATGTTTCAGAATTTTTTCCCCTGAATATGGTTCCAATCCATATTCACCATCTCTAGTCAAATCTCTATTGTTGTGGTTTTTTATTGTAATCTGTTACTAGAGATTCTAATTTTTCCTACTTAATCAGAACGACAATGAACTTGAGCTCTAACCGATTGACCTACAAGGAATCATGGAAAGAATTCTAACAAGATGACTTGTAGGTATAAATCTGATGTGGGGCAACCAATTGGCCACATTGGTGTGAGTGGTTGGCTGGACTAGCTCCCTTATATGAGTGGAGTGAGCTAACCTGATGAGTCACCTTCATGCCAACCAACTGTTTGAGTCACATTGGCTTCTTGCACGATCCATGCTTCCCCATTCCAGTGGCGTGGGTGGTGGCTTGGCTAGAATGATCATCCCATTTGTCTTAGTTCTTCCATTCACACAATGAGTTTCTAGCCACATTTGAAGGGGTGAATTGGTAGAGTCAACCTGGCCAAAGATCCCATTACGTCATGTGATGTTGGGTTTTAGTCCTTACAATATGGTTGACACATAGCTAGCATGATCATTAGCTAATCATACAAATGTTGAATTGTCACCCATGTATTTGTTGTTACAAAGCCATATGGTTGAGCTTTGATGTTTCAACCAAGTTGATCATTGAAGACCTTAGCGATTAGTCTCTCTCTAGTAGGTGACTCTAGGGTGTGGCATTGTAAATCTTGTGAACCACAAACAACTAGGGAATCCTACTCAACCACATGGCTCTACAACAATGAATATGTGGGCAACAAGTCAACTTTGTAAAGACAACTATGTTAGCTTCGCGTGTTGACCATACCATACAGGTTAGACCTCACATTACATGACCATTTTGTCTAAGTTGCCCACATTGTTGGAATTAGGAGGTATGGGTTGTGTGAATAATTGATGTGACTCAAACAATTGGTTGGCATGAAAGAGACCTAACAAATTGGGCTACTACGCTCTTATAGGAGAGTCAATCCAGCCAGCAGCCCACACCAATGTAGCTGACAGGCTGCCCACACCATTAGTAGAAACTATCTCAAATGTTGTGCTGTAACTCAACTTACTGCAAATAGTTGGTTGCTCTCGAGAAAATAAACATGTGAAGAAGAGTCACTCCCACTAGAAGCTCAAATGGACCACTTTTGTTAGTGTATATTTATGCACCAGAGATTGTCATGTTATACCTCCATTACGCTGAAATACTTGCATTTTGTGCTTGTAATTTAACAGGGGGTTACTTGCAAACCTTGAAGAGAACAGTGCAATACATTTGTCCTGCCGACATTGTTCCACCATACATTGATGTGGATTTGAGTGAGCTGGATGTGGGTAAGAAATTGTTCCTGCGGGACCTGAAGGTTCATCCAGCGTTGCAACTTAAGACGTCACCGAATGAACCAATATGTAAGATCAGAGGATCTCGAGTCTCAGAGCATAGGAAACCTAAGTGATTATGGCTTTGTGAAGAATTATATAAACCTTGGAGGTTCAAACGCCAAGAAAAGAATTTTCAAGTCGCAGGATCTCTGTAGAAATATGAAGTGTGATCGTTCGCGAGAACGAGCTCCCATGATCATTAGTTTGCATTCTTTTTGCCTCTGTTTAACATATTTAGCTCTGGATAACTGGATAAGTTACTTGTTCAGGTGTAGGATCTAATATCCAATAATTTTGAGGTGCTCCCGTCCCATCATTCTTTGGATAGAATCAAGTGTACACTTCTCCATGTGAGTACGTTTGTTACGGTTGAAGGGTGACTTGCGTCTGGTTGGTTGTGGTCTCTGTTCTCTTATTATAGATTATTTATTCAGTTTATTGTTGAAATATTTGGTGCCTTTGACGATGGCGCATCTCGAACTTGTCCATTTTTGCGTGGAATTCTCATGGCATTATGTGCTTGGTAGCAGTATGACGATGACTCCTTTATCTAAATGCATTTCCGGATAAGATATTCTCTGTTTCCTTGCATGTTTCTACCTAAATATGAACATATCTTTCGCATCATATCTAACTCTCACTATTGGAATTAAAGTTGCGTTTCTCAATTGCAAGCTTCCATTACACGGGATTGGTCATCATTCCCTTTATTATTGGATGGTTAAAGGAGGCAGACACATCTAATGTTATCTGATGAGGTGAAAGATGTACAAAAAAATCGAAAATTTGGGAAAACTTGAAAGCTCACACAGGAAAATTAGAAGAAAAGATTCAGATTGCTGTAAACTAAAGTTTTATTTAAAATGACAATATTCACATTATCTAGTGTTGTGACTGAGAACATTCAAAAAAAGTTGTGATTGATATGTAAAAAATTCCCAAACCAGGAAAAACTAGAGGGCTCACAGGCAAGCTAGAAAATGACGCCCAATGTTATGAACTAACATTATTAAGTACCATGAAAATTGATCGAGGCAATTAAAAAAAAAAAAAAAACTACTATGCAGAAAGAAGAAGAAAACAAACATAAGATATTATATCAGAGTTCACTTCGCGGTGCGGTCAAAAGGGAACAAAACCAAAATCACAACTTTCTTTCGTCTTCCGCATGAATAAAATGAAAATTCCACGGCTCAAACTACGATATATCATCTTCTCCTCCTGTCGGCTGCGTAGTGGGAGAGAGGGACGAGCTCAGACAAGGGCGTGGATAACGGCGTCGGCATCGGAGACGTCCGGCACACCGGACATGAGGCGTTAAGACGAAGCCAGGCGTCGACACAGGTCAAATGGAAGTAATGTCGGCAGTCGGGCATCATCCTCAGCGTTTCCCCTTCTCTATACTCGCACAGGCAAATGGAGCATACGTTGTCACCCGCGAACGTCGCCTTGGAGAATGGGAACTTGGGGTAGGAGCTGATGGCCGCCGGGTCAAGTCCCGCGGGGCTGCGGTTTTGGGACGAGGACTCATGGTCGTCGTCGTCGTCGTCGTCGGAGGTGATGAAGACGACGCGGGGGAGGATGGGAGAGGGGGAGGGAGTGGTGGTCGGGAGCGGCGCTGGTGTGGGTCGACGGCGGATGCAGACATAGAATGCGAGAAAGCAGGCGCCCAGAAGGAATAGGAAGCCCAGGGAGCCGGCGATGATGTAACCGATGCCGAGGTTGGTACTTGGGTTTGAAGAGGAAGGAGAGGAAGGGGTGTTGCCTGTGGCAGAGGGAGAGGAAGAGGAGGTGGTGGTGGTGGCGGGAATCGTAGCGCCGGTGATGGCGGTGGTGGACATCCTTTGCGAGGAGGAAGAGGGGGATGTGAGTGAGAGGTTTCTGCACTCCACATGCTCGAGTGTGAGGAAGAGAGTGAAGGTTAATTTTTCTTTTTCTCGTGCATTTTCTTTTTTTTTTTTCTTTAATTTCTTATTTCCGTTGTGTTGTTCGGGGTTAGAAATTTTCTTTTTTTGCTACTTTTCCTTTTTGAATACCCACAAGTGGTTTACATATATATATATATATATATATATGCTTTTTTATTACATAAATACTTAAGAGAAAATAATTACTTTTTGACGGTGATAGTGATTTTGATTGGATTTTTACCGAAGACTTTTTATCTCACAATATAGCGGAAGACCGATTGTATCACCTGAGATTCGCTGAAAGATATGTAACCTCGATTTAAAATCTAATAAAATACATTATTTCAAAAAAAGGGGGAAAAAATGAAGGATGTACGTTGTTCCAAGATTTTTCGGGCCTTGCATAAAACGAAGATTCTGAAGTAAAATTGATTTTTACCCTTTCAAAACGTGAGAGCGAGTGAAAGTTGAGTTCAGCCATTAACGTTACCAAAGAAAAAAGGGACTTCGCATTAAGAGGAGCTGAAGAGAATAAATAAGGTGACCAGTATTGATGCTAGATAGGAATTAAATTTTAATATAAACTACATCATTGTCGTTTGATGCTTTCTGGACCTTCAGAAAAAAAAAAAGGGGTGCAATTAAGCTATATTTTTAAATTATTAAATCTTAAGTTAGACAAAAATATTATCGTTACAATGGTAATCTAATTTAATTTAATCAGTCTTCCTCATCTCAAATTCAGTTTTGAAAAAATCACCACTGTCAAAAACAAAAGGGTGAGCGATAAATATTCCCTCTTTTTTTTTTGAAACTCATCAAGAAATAGTTAACGACTATTTTCCTGTCAACTTAGAAATTACATGTTCGAATCTCTACGTAAACATGTCATTTTTCGAAATGCATGCACCGTAGATTTTTTTTTAAAAAAAAGAAGAAGTCATAAATGGAGAGAGATTGTGGCTGTGGCTTTTCTCTTTTAAGAATGGCGTAGCAGAGAGGTGGATGTGGTTGGCAGAGGTGGGTGGGGAGTTGTGTTCTGCAGTTGCCGTAATTAATGCCATCGGTTCGAAACCCGACGATGATTATAAATGTTCTCGCCTCTCTCTAGCGTAGCCGCTCGTGCGTTGTCACACGCTCGCCGCAATCGGGTCGGATCCTAACTTCCTCCTTCGCTCAGAACGAATCTTCCTTCCAACTAATATAACATTAGTCTATGGTGATTAATTTCTGTTTATTGAGGTTGGTGAAAATTATAGGGACGGTAGTGGGCTTGATGGTCTGATTGATTTGATATTGAAGCTTATGGGCTTAATCGATGTGCAGGGAACTGGGCCTACCTCTAATGCCAGCCCATGGGCCGGAAGAATCTGGGCTCACGGTGGGCCCTCTCTCCCTCTTGCGTTCTAAGGGAAAACCCAGTCCAGAAAAGACGTCGTAAAAAACTAAAAATTGAATTTTAACCGAGGGCGGTGGTGTCACACTGGCCGTGATTTTTCATTTTGTAGTGTCCACTCCACCACGTGTGGTTATCAGAAAGGAGCCTGTGTCTTCTCCCTCCATGGGCCTCATTAAATTCTGAGCAAACTTGCAGAGAACCAGAAGGTCTGTTGCATGACTTTGTAAGAAAAACTTACTCATTTCTTCCGTAATGATAATATTTTCTATTTGAATTTGAATTTCAACCCTAAAATCAATTATGGCATGGACTGTTACGTTGAACTCCTCCCTCTCTCTGTAGTCTTCATGCTCCGTACAGGTGGAGCAAGCAAAACTGAACGATGGGCGCCACCTTTCTCTCGCCCGTGCCGCTCACATCCATCACACCTGCACCATCACGTGACCGGCCCTCCCCTTCTCCTCTGCTACAAATGAGCGTAACCAAAAAGGCAAACAGCTTAGCTACTCCTCTGCCCTCCTTCCTTCCTTCCTCGCCACATTGATTAGTGATCGCCCTCCTCTTCCAGTCTCTGCTTCCTTCCCCCTTCCCCATGGAAGCTCTCACCTTGCTCAAGCAGTGGCGCCGTCGCCGCGCCACCCCAACCTCCCCCTTGCTAAGCGACTCCGTCACCATCGCAGACACCGTGTCCAAGATCGAAACGGACGATGATGAGTCAAGCTCCAGTGCCGAAGACGAGGGCCCCTTCTTCGACCTCGAATTTCAAATGACCGACGACGACGGCAACGAAGAACAGCAACAGCAACAAGAAGGAAGTGGCGAGAAACAGCAACGTCTTGGGGATGGTGGTGACGATGATGATGCTGAGGAGGTAGAGGAGTTCAACTTTCCGGTGCCCACCGGCGTGGCCTACGGAAATGACGACGAGACCGACGTCTCCCTCTCGCCCTCCGACGACCTATTCTTCAAGGGTCGTTTGGTCGTGCCACTGAACTCTACCATCTCGCCGGGGACAAAGCCTCTCTTCTTACCAGTCTCTTTTTTCAAGTCTGCCACCAGACTTCGGGTGTTCATGTCAGCGCTGAAGAAGTCAAGAACAGTGGACGGCTCCGGGGCTGCCACGGAGGTGGAGACGCTGTCGCCGGGACGTGAGCCGCCGAGGCAGAAGCGTCAATTGTTCGCAGTCAAGTTCAGGAAGGAAGACGTGCCAATCATTTCATTCTTCAACAAAGAAGGCACTGGCAAGGGGGACAACGCAACCAGAGCGAAAGAGACCGAGGAGAACGACACCGCGACGGCGGCCGCAATGTTGGTGGAGGAGAAGAGGTTCTCGAAGGAGATCGTGCACAAGTATCTCCAAAAGATGAGACCATTGTACCCAAGAGTTAACAATAAGCATAACGCCGGCAAACAGTCCACCACCGCCACAAACGACAGCAACAATGCTGGCTCTGCTGCTACGGAGGAGAAGCCGCCGGAGGAAGAAGTAGAAGGAGGGGTCGCAAACCCGGCGGTGGGGACGAGCCAGAAGAAGTTGGTTCAGGTGGCGAGCCATCTGCCTGCGGGGCTCCGAGTGGCGTACAAGAATTTGGTGAAAGGCAACAACAGCAAGTCCTCATCGGCGGCGGTCGGTTCTTCGCCGACGTCGGTTTTGATGAGGAGACGAGACGACTCGTTGCTGCAGCAGCAGGATGGGATTCAGAGCGCCATCGCTCACTGCAAGAACTCCCTGATCAACTCCTCAAAAGGTGAAAAATACGTTGATCTCTTAATAAAAACAGAAATTTCTAGGTGCTTCCGCTAAATTTTTCCACAAGCATCTTCTATTTGCAGTTTTTAAAACTTATTGTATAATATATGTTTAAATTTTAATTTAATTTAAGCTATATTTGCTAGTATTTTTTGATTTAAATATTAATATTTTTAGGTAAGTCTTAATACTATTTTATTTAATTAAAAATTTCATGATATGTTCGTAACCATCTTATGTTGAAATTCACAAGATTATTCTACACTTTCACCTTTGGGTACATGTATAAATGACTCTCCCCTAACACGAAAGAAAAGAGTCGTCTTGTTCTGTTCTTCCCGGGAACTTGTCGTCATTTTTGTTCTTTCTGAAACTTTGATGTCCCTTTTGTTGTCTCCGTAGGATTGGGGTCTGCAGCAACGACGTTGACGGCACCAGAGAAGAATGAGCCTGAAAATTGCAAGGAAGATTGTGACATTCCATATCTGTGAAAAGATGGGAGATGGCAGTGTTCATGTTCTCGTGGAGATCCATCTTCTTTCCTTTCTTGCTTGTTTGATTACTTGTTCAAGAAGAAGATGTCATGAAAGGATGGGTCTTACGTCCTTGTGAAAAATGTAGATTAAGCTTTTGTGATCTACATCTATTAGAAGTAGAAGCTGGCTACCTTCCAAATTCATGCTACTGTGTTGGCTGTGCTCCAGATCATCACCCTCCCCTCTCTCCTTCTCTCTCTCTCTCTCTCTCTCTCTCTCTCTCTCTCTCTCTCTCTCTCTCTCTCTCTCTCTCTCTCTCTCTCTGTGAATTATTATACTATTGTTCTAGATGTGGGTGCATGGTTTACTTCTGGTACAAGCTTCTGCCCTTCCTGCTCTTGTATCTCTGAGGAAGTAGAGGTTGTGGGTTCTGTTTTAACCTCGCATCCATCCATGCGAGGCTGGTCAATAAATGAAGAGCAGTATCGTTCAGAGGCAATACTTACAGAAGCCAAGCTGAAGCCGGGGGCGGTTCCGGCAGCCACCAACCAGCACAGGTCGGCCTGCCACCTCTTTTCCTCCGATCGGGAATGTGGGCAGCGTTCTCTGTTATACACCAACAAATGAAGATGGGGAAAGCTCCCACCTTTACTCGCTATCGCTACATTGGTGGCTGCAATAAAGGAAGAATGAGAGCTGAAACAGGGCAATCTGGTACCAACAGTATTTTCAAAAGAAAAAGGAACTCTGATACCAACATCAGTTCGCAGCATTTTTTTTTTGAAAAAAACATAGATTCACAACCCTTCCTTTTGACAATGGTTGATGCCAACGACCAGGAAATCAATTGTAATAATTAAATTATCAATGATTTGAATCACAGAAAAGAAAAAAAAACATTTCACTGACAGGAATCCAGCATCCAAAATTATATCTTTTCTGTTTACAGTTATGCTGTTATCAACAGTGTTGTTTGAAGTAGAACAGTTTTAAGATTCAAATCTTTAAAGAACATAAAAATATTGTTATTATCGTGAAAAAGAAAATAGTGTTGGTAATTTCTGTTTAAGATTTAGAATACAAAAAAATATGAACACATAATAAGAAAACAGATATGTTCACATATGTACACCAGCATTCCTGAAAATGATATTTCTAACAAGACATACAGACCATAAGAATTGCTAAGACCAGTGGGTTTTAAGCTGTTTCTGGGAAAAGAAATCTATAAAGAAAAAAAAATGTTGATCTTTACAACATCCACAAAGATTAAAGGGGTATTCTAACAATGGATAATGTCTAACTTGAGAAGCTGAAAGTAGAGAAGCCCATGTACCTGCAATAACAGGGCATTTTACAAATAATTGTGAAGTGGACTCTATCTTTAGATCCCAAGGAGATCACTGCATAGAACATTCCAACTTCTTTTGCTAGATTCTTTGGTCAAGATTTTGTCATGCAATACCAATCATTCGAAAACTTTGATCTTTGACAGCTTTAATTTTTTATGTAGACCCTGATCCCCCCCATCATCAATCAACTTATGGCAGATTCCATTTAATTCCTTCGTTTTCTTGACTAGAAGAAGATGAAGAAGAAGAAGAAGAAGAAGGAAAGAATCACCATTAACCTTCGTGCTAAGAAGGAGAGGGATTTCTCCAGTTCTGCAGGTCGAAATTACAGATGGAAGAGAGCTTAGTCGATCGGTGGATGTCTTCGACACTTTTAACGAATGATTCAGAACCAAATGTTTTGCCGTGGAAATTAAGACCGACGATGGGCATCGTCCATGGGTGGTGGGGGAAACGTTAGCAAGGTTTTGCAGGCTTGCTTGCTCTTGTTCTCTCCTTGCTCTGCTCTTTAACAGTGGGGGTAGGGTCTCCCTTCAGGGGACGACCACCACTGTCCATGAACATGACCAACGTTGTCTTGTCAGCCGTAGCCACAAATCCGTGAGATGGTAAGAGCTGCATCCGCTGCGATGTATCTCCCCTTGGATCTCAAAGATGGTACGCAGGGAATGATTGCTGAGCAAAGTGTGAGGAAGATCGAGAGCAGATTTTTCTTTTCTTTTCTTTCTTTTGAAATTAAAAGGCGAGAGCAATCGGTATGAGGCAAAATTAAAGTTTTTTTTTTCTGATGGAGTGGAATTCTACCGATCATTAAAGCTACAGAAGGGGAAGTATATCAGATACTACAAGCTTAAAATATTGAACGAATACAAATTTGAACTTCTTCCGCACCAAGATAAAAAGACTCTTTGTTGACGCTTGATGTCTCTCTGTGGCATGTCTTCTTCGTTTTGGTCTTTTTGCAAATGAGGAATGCAAAATAAATTATTCGATCAAGTTAGTTAGGTTTTAAAAATAAATCCTCATCCAACAAGGGTTTAACGATTTTTCAATAAGCTTTTCTAAAGCACTTATTCAATAAACTGTATTTTTTCAAAAACATTCTTAGAAGAAGACTGCTGCAGTGATCAAAACTGCACCGTTCCTGTCAGAGAAAACCACATGACCATCTTAGGGTTTTACCGGACACGACAGTCAAGCTGGGACACCGCTTCCAAGGAACCCAAAGCCAAGGTGTACCTCCTAAAGTGGAAGCATATTTTTTTCCTGTCTACTAAGCTCATGCAAAGAATATGGCCGATTTAACTGCTTACTTCAATCCTTTTCCATTGACAAGCAGACATGCTGTTCCTTCTTTAGTGTGTTGCCATGTCTTCCTCCTCCTCCTTTCTAAGCTTTCTTCTCCCTCCTCCCTTCTTCTTCTTTTTTCTTTCCGAAACGGTTGCTTCATTTCCCTTTTGTCTGTTTGCCCCTTTTCACGCAAAGACTCGTCCAAAATGCATGGCATGGCATGGCACAGTAGGGGCTGGGGCTGAGCGACCCAAATGGAAGATGTCTTGATTATTGATCATTACTTCATGAATGGGTTCTGGACTCTGCTGGATTCGCTTGAAAATTGTTCTGTGCTATGTATGTATGGTTTGACTGTGAGGCGTGCCGTGTTACCTGATTTCCACCAAAATGATTTGAACAACTTGAAGCCTAGATTTTTAAGAGAAAGAGGGTGGTGCACTTGGAATGGTGGAGGTTAACGGAGAGATGATCAACTAAACCATTGATCTGCAAGTGTCATGCAAGTGAATTTGAAATCATTAATGGAGATAAGGTTAAGAAAATCCTTACTACTCCCTTGCTAATCAGCAAAAACAACTACTATAAAAATAAAATAAAAAACTTACCTGTATACCATACTGTTAATTTTCGTTAATGCTTCCCTCTTTCCGTCAGTGGAATCCTTAAATCTTTCGTTTGCTTGCATGCACCCTTCTAATGATAATGAGAGCAGTTAAATATGGTCTAATTAGGGTTTGGGTTGGAAGAGGGTGAAGGATCTTTGGATGGTGATGAGATGGAAAGGTGAGCATTGATTGAATGCTTCAACTATAGAAAAGACATCAGTGAACATTAACTTTGAATTTAAAGAGTAAGATAGTAATTTCACAAGATTAGGTGATTATGTGGATATCAGTGAAGTTAATGCTTCCCTCTTTCATGTGCATATCAGTGATTATGTGGTTTGAAAGGGTGCACAAGTAGTTTATTTAGGATCTTTAGGGGGAGGTATACAAGCAAGAAAGATCCTATAATGAATTTGAAACATCAAATATAAATAGTGAAGAAAAATTTATGAATTTCAGAGAAAAAGGTGCGACTCTTTTTTTTTTTACTAATGTTTAATTAGGATTAATATTAGATAAGTATTGTTCCTTCAGCATGTACTTACATATTACATATATAACTACGTGCTTATTTAATTTGTGAAATATGATAATGGCAAAAATCAAATAAGGAACACAAAAGAATCGCTTTTGTATCCTAAACTTTTTCTACTGTGATAATAAACAATAGTCCATTCATAAGAAACATTATTACTTGCAACCAATTTTTGAATATCACATGCATATCGGTTTTAAATCCATTTTTTAATCGTGTGCTTTATTTAAGACATCTGTTGTCAACATCTATGCATCGTCTTCTTAGGTTGCGTTTGAACTTTTCATTTTCTTTTCGTTTGAATTTTTTAATGTGTATTAGCGAAACCTTAACGTAAATGAATATAAATGTAAAGAAAAATCTAAAATGTTAGAAGAGAAAATGATAAGTAAGGATGGAGAAAAAAAGTTTACAATTATCTCCAAATTTCAATGTAGGTTAATTTGCATATTTGCTGACACAAGATTTAATTTACACGTAATTACCTGTAATCATAAAAACTCAAACATCGTAATATAATTATTAAGGACGTAGTATAATTCGATCTATTACGTTTTAATGCATCATTACATGTGAGTAAGGTCGGCATTTTTCTTATGAACGTATGTTGGAGTCATAGAATCTCCTGTAAATTAATGAAATGAGAGGGCTAATAAAATATGAGATGAATAAAAATATAAATAATTTTTTTAATTTTAAACGTCGATCTGCTGAAATACACAAACTTTTATGTCCATTCTTTACAAATATTATAAAGATAAAAATAACCTGAAAATTCTACCGGTTCGGCCAGCCTTAGACCCACGGCTGTGGTTGGGCATACGAAGCATTCCTTATATACATAATTAGAGAATTTTTCACTTTAAAATCTTAAATAACTTTTTACGTAAACTTCTTCCTATAAATATTTATTTAAAAATATACTTTTTAACATTCATTCGATAGAGAGTTAAGGGTTAAGATTCAGGATTTAATGTTTAGATGAAGGGATCACATGATCAATTGGGTTAAATCAATTTGATAACAGTGGAATGGCAAAACCCACTGTTATCAAAATCCACGTCAGAATCTTGTATTAATATTTAAATTTTGATAACCGTAATAATTAATATGTGGGGGCAATTTGAGCCGGCTCCCCGCGACCGATTGATTCCCTTTATTTTGTTTATTAAAATAATCTCAAGTCGAAGAACTAATACATGATGCCGTCACCAATTAATTTTAAATGCACGTGTACTCAACCTAAATAAAAAAGGCACTTTATATACATAAGATAAATCACAAGTGAAAAGTATTAGAATAATCTCACATTGATTAATATAATGATTGAATTTGAATTAATATATAGTGAATCTTTCATTCGTTACTAATTATTTTGAGTTGAAATTTAACATTGAAATCAACAAGTTTGCCCTTTTCCATTTACACTCCTATGTCCTCAAGATAGATTATATTGTATAACAGTTTGGTAAAGTATTAACAACGCAATTGAGTATAATGAATTGTAATTCTTATGTTTACAAAAATAATCAGTATCCAAAAAAAACTATTATAATTAAAATTTTAATTATGTAAATATCACCACAGGGTAACTTATATATGCAAAATATGCAGAGATAATAAATGGTAACTTATACAAACATATGATATAACACGTTACATATAAATTTAAGTATTTAATGAAACTTTTCGTTGGTTAGAAAGATCTCCAGAATCAATTGGCAAAATATAAACATCCTCGCTCAAACTAATTCAATAGGAGGAAAGAGATTTTTCTCATTTTCGAGTAACAACATGGTACCTTTGAGAGTAGCACAGAATTGTTCAGATACTAAAATTATTTAATCCTAAGGTATTCAACTAAATTTAAAAATAACATTTGTGCTGCAGTTATTTCTTTGTGGGATGATAGATAATTCATAGGTATTATAAAATATGGGCAAACACTTTACCAATATATAAGAGATCTCATTGGTGATGTCCAAAGTTCCGGAGCCGAGCCCGAGCAGAGCAATCACTTGCCAACGACGACGACGTTCGACTCCTCCGAGATTGTAAAGAAATTAAGTTGGGGCCGACGGATCGTTGTCGACGTGAGTACCAAACTTAATCACATCCAGATGCGCCGCCAACAATTCTGGTCGACGATGGTGAAATTGACGACGGCCACCGTGACAGTGCAGTTCAACCCCACGTCCACATGACGCTTCACCAACCCCAGAATCTTCACGTGCCCCCCCACCTTGGTCGCGCTGTCGATGGGCACCGTGTCCGAGATCGGCCCTCCGTTCAACACCATGCTCGTCACCTGCTCCGTCCGTACCGTCATCGTCACGTTCGACCGGTACGTCCTACGGGCCCCCGCCTTTCCCGACTGACCGCTGGCCACCCCAAGCGCCAGACCCCTGTAGTAGAACCACGTCGTCGAGTTGTCGAAGTAGTAGGCCACGGGGTTGGGGTTCTTCACCGACGCGTCGACCACGACCTTCGTGTTGGAGCCGCCGGCGGGGCCCCGCAGGATGGTGATGGAGTTGACCTTCATCTCGGGGCTGCGCACCCTGTACACGGTGAGGGCAAGCACGAGAATGACGACTGCGACGACTGCGAGGGTGACTATGGCGGAGCATCCGCAGAAGACGCAGGTGCGGCATCGACTGCTGTGATTCTTGTGACTGACGACCTTCCGACCGCCGCTCTCCGCATCGGCGGACCTGGGTGGCGTTGCGAGTGCCGCCTCCTCCGCCATGACAGACTCAACCACAAGAATTAAGGGAAAAAGAAGACGTCGGAGGTGGAAGTAGTGTTGGATTAGGAGAGATAGAAGGATTTGGTCCTTTGATTCGCAGGTATGGGTTGAGTGTTGGTATGGTGGTGATGGCTTCGGCTGGGAGAAGTTGACAAAAGTGTAGGGCCTTGGGATAGGCAGGAGAAGGTGACCATGAGAAGGAACCGGCCTTCTCTTCTCTTCTCATAGGGGTAAAAATCCAGAAGCGCCGTGTTCTTCTGGCGTGGTATGATTTCGATGGGGGGGCAGCGGCTTGTAGTTTTCTTCCCTTGGAAAGAGGGAAGTGATGGAAGCAAGACTAGAGACTAGCGTGTCACCATTCGGAATTGCAAGGCCTACCAAGAATTCCTGTCGAGTAGGGTATACCCGATTAAGAAGTTTAGGATCCTTCGGACCATACAAGATCATATGATCTTTTCTTTTTAAGTTAGCTTATTTAAAGTTGGTACCGTTTATACTTTCTTAGGTGAATTTTTAAATACAAAAGGCTATAAAGGAACTCTAAGAAATGATTATGTTTCCGCGTCTCTTTTTTCCATCAGTTATTTGATCATTAGGTGCGCTTGGAGACAGCGTGAGATTCCATTTGTTCGCTCCTGTCGGTGCGTCCATCTTCCTAAAATTAGTTAGCTAACTTAACTTGTCTAGGATTGATTTAACACCCTACGATATTATATATATATATATATGGTCCTAAAGCTGGAATGATTTTAGTTGACTTAAATTCAAGTAAAAACACTCATCATCCAAAAAAACAAAAACTTTGCAACAACTCCACATCACCGATGAATGCCATTAGGATGATGTCTACACCTTACCAATTTCAAAACAAGAAAAAACAACATACCAGCACAGAAGATATTGTCCACGTTAATACCAATCTTAGGCTTCTACCAACAAATCTCTCGATCATCATAAACAGCATGACGGGCCTACAGCGAAGTAAACTAAAGAGGAAACTGTGCACCTGCTACGTATGATATAAATAAATAAGCCTTCCATTCTATTAAGTAGCTATCAACACGTAATATGTACGTTCCCCAATTCAAACGGGGCTTAAGCTTGTGACTAGTTGGTGTTAAAAGTAAACATTTTAAAACTAGCATCAGCGCACGTTCTTCAAGTCACACTCGTAATTACCTGTTCGGCTGGGGAAAAAATGATATTTACAATAATTAAGGTATCCGCCCTTCGGTTCCCGACCAAAAGAAATTTCCAACTCAAAAATCAATACCAGAGTCCGGCCGAACCTCCCGCCTGATATTTGCACCAAATTCAATGACTGGAGCTAGAGAAAAGTTACACCAGACACGGTGGAGGAATTGATCATCCCAAATTGCCATTCGTCAATTTATAGAATGTGGAGTCCCCGTCTATCATTTCGGATAAGACCCTTGCTTTACCTCTATTTTGGAGAGGCGTATAGGAAGCTGTCTTCTAATATAGAGAATGTTTACACCATTTTTTGTGCATGATTTAGTATAAGAGAGTGGAATATGCCAGTCCTACGACCACATTTGTGATGCAGGTTTCCTTTCAGACAGGACAGTTGCAATGTGATCATGTCTAACCACCAGGCAGCCGCTCAAAGGATGCTCCATGCCACAGATTTGTGGATCGGTTCTGAATCAATGATAAATCATTCCAATGAAACCATAATATAGGTGTATAAAACCGTAGGAGAATTGTAATAAAACAGCTGATTGCAAAACCACATACCATGAGAAGAAACACATGGAACAGGTGTCTATCTCATGGATGGTGCCAGTGACCAAGCACGTGCACTGGTGCCACAGAGGGGGTCATCCTTAATTCCTTCCAAGGCCCAGGGCATGAATCTCATCCCATACAAAGTCATGGAATATTCGTATAATCAATGGCAAGTAGCAAGATATATAGCTAAAAAAACCAGATCCAAGTACCAAAATTGACTGGTTCCTCCAGCTGTTCAGATATGCAGGCTACCTTCGACAGGCTTCCATCAGAATCAATGCATGTCTGAAAAAGTAATTACATTCTCCTACTCTTCCCTCTGCTCAAGTCCTTGACACAAGCACCTGTGTTAGCATATAATGAACTTGGAAATGTCCTTTTCTTAAAATTCTGATGAAACTCACTTCCCTTTTCTATTATTGTAGGTAGCAGAGATGAATTCACTTCTGTAGCTGGTTTTTTAAAAAACCGTTTCACAGGAATAGCAGCTTCTAAAGAAGCGGCATTCCATCTAATGTGTCCTTTACCAACATTATCTGTACAAGAAAACTTAGTTTTCTTATTGCTTTTCATTGGAAAATGTTTTGATGATTTTTGGCTTGAAGTTCTCATTGCACCACTTGAACTTGCTTCTGTAAAGAATCTCTCAGTGTTCCCTGGTGGAGGCCTGGACTTGCTAGATTTCAAAGTTATCCGTGGAGTTGTATCTTGCCATCTTATCTTTCTGCTGCTACTAGCGCAAGGGGTTTGGGAAAATGAGGAGGGCAAACTTTTCCTTGGAAAATCAGTGCACTTGGCCATCTCATATAGCACCTCAGCCGCAGCCACAAGTTGAGGACAATGGCCTACAGAATTGGCAAATCTATTTAACTGTGATAGTATAGAAATAAAAAAACTAATAATCTAATACATACGGAAAAATATTCATTTTGTCTTAGAATGATTCAATCTCTTGTTACAATCTTACTAGACCATTCACAATCTACCAAAGCAAAACATTCCAGTGCAAGAACACTAGTAAAAATGTAGTAAACATAAGGGAAAAAACAATGGTATCCAACATCTGGTCACACTTGGACTGCCTGCCTTGCGTTGTCTAAGGTAGGAATCTCTTTTACTAGATTTGTTTAAATAAATGTAACTATTTTAAGGTTATATAAGGTTTTAAATTGCAAAAAAAACTTGGTTAGATATTTTTTTAATGAAATTTTACTGAAATCTACATAATTTGAAACACATAGCCATACATATCTCTAAAGTATACATATTAATATTATTACACTTCTTATTTTGATTTTATTTTAAGATTATTTACGTATTTCAATGTTATTTAAAAAATAATAGAACTAAAAGTATACATAATTACTATTAATATTTACAAATATATAATATATGTACGACAAATATGAATTTAAGTATTTACAGGGCATCGAGATGGCAACTCAGTTGACACCTTAATAATTATAACCAAGACTAAAGCAATCCGTTGAAAAACTCTCAGCTGGCCAGATGTCACTGGGACATAGACATACTTGACCTTGACAGAAAGAATCCACCGTCACATTATATGAAAAGTTCATACTTTTTCTGAGAAAGAGAACCAATCCCACCAAAACACATGACATTTTTAAGTGCATGATATAAATAAGGAATCTCTTAATTCTTTCTTTTAACTGAAACTGAATAAGCATCAACAAAAAATATAACTAGGACAAGTTAGAATAATATCAAGATGACATAATTTGATATGTATACAGACATTTACCTGGTTTCTCACACTTACGAGTAGGTAGTTGTTTCCATCCATCCAACTTTTTTTTATAAGAACCAGTTTTAAGGCATCTATGTGAAACCCCTGCTGATTTTTTCATGTTATGTACTGTAGTCTCACACAACCCAGAGTTAGACAATGATGATGGACTAAACAAGCCATCTTCATGATGTTGTGTATTGCTTTCAGCTTCCTTCTTTTCATCCTTAAAGCCCTTGCAATCACCCATGTGATAGTTACCAGAAGAGATTTTACCTCCACTAAGTGGACTGGGATCAGAAGAGTCATTCAGACTAAGACAATCAAAGCCCATAGATGATATCAAATCATCAACACTATGGGAATCAGTGGTATCTGCCAAAACATGAGGTTCATCAGGTATTCTGCAGCAGGGAAGACTGAAATCCATTACCATGTTTTTCACATCTTCAAGAAGATTGTTAAGTTTCGGCTGTTTTGAAGGATCTCTAGGATGAACATGCACTTTTGGATCCAATTCTGCAAATAAGTTACCATCAACATTGGAACCTGTAATACTTTCTATCCTAATCCATTTGCTTTGACAGGTGTTCCTGTTTGCAATACATTTACCAGCATCTGAGATAGGCTTAGTTGCTCCACTGTGAGATAAGGACCAAGAAAATGGTGGAAGACTAGCATTGGTAACATTTTCGGAGCCATTTACCGCACATAAGGGTGTTGAAGAAAACATATTTGTATCGTGTAGTAGAGAATCCAAGTCGGGGGGAACTGGAAGTTTAAGCTTTTTCAATATATCCTTTGGAAGATATAACTGGGATTTCCTCTGGAATTCTCTTGCCTAAGAATTTGTTAAAACAAAAACGAAAGTTTAAATACACCATCTAGCATTATCAAAACCAATAATAGCACTAGAAATTAATCAGAAACTGTTGCCAGACCTCATATGTTGGCAGCATCTCCCCTACGTGTTTAGTTTCACCAACACAATCATTTGCACATGAAGAGCTAGAACTCAAGTTCAGTGGACAAATTGGGATGTTTTTTCCCGGACTATTAGTAGAATTACGGAATGGAAGAAGTGAGTATGCTTTCTTAGCTAATGGTAAAATACTATCATTCACATTTTGACCTCTTTTTCCTTTGTCTTGAAGGAGGCTGGGAAACTTATAGCTGTCATCAAGGAGTTCAGTCAGTGATGGATCATCTACAACCTTTGTAACATTGTGGAAATCTGTCTTAAGACCATAAATTCCTGTAGAAGTGGAAGAATAATAACTAGTCACGTAATTATGCCAGTACATAATTATTGCACGAGGTATAATGTTTCAATTAAAACTCAAGAAGGTGAACTTGACCAAGAAGATAAATAAATGCCCTCTTATGATTCTACCATATCCATTATCCCTTTCCAATCAAGAATAAAGGAAACTTGATCTCTTTTCAAAGCATAGTCAAACTTGGCAATGAAGAAAGAACACCGTTTAACTGCTAAGGGATGTATCAATAAGTATTTAACAACTGCAAGCAAGATTTGCAAAATACATTGGAAATAGAGTATGAACAGGCAAATTGCCTCTCTAATACAAAAATGGCCTTCAGTCTTTGATGATGTAAAATTTGACATTTTCAAAAAGCTGGTGCAACAATTATTTCAATACATTAGCAAAAAGGAAATTTGAATTGTAACCTAAAAAAGGTAAAACACATGCCTACCAAAAGAAGAACAAAATAGCAGTGCCTCAACTTCAATGTCTACATCAACTCCCTAAGGATCTAGACAAACAGCCATTGTCATTTGCAAATAGGTGCAAATTATGGTTATCTTTTGAACTGCATGGAACATAAACGAAATTGACAAAAGTGGAAATGTGAAAGGTTATGTACCAAGAATGTTTTTCCCACAACTAGAATCAGAGCCTGCCGAGCTGTTTTTTGAAACAAAAGGATCAAATTTGGACTTTCCTACCACCCTGTAATTTTTTTGGTCACATCTTTTTCCATCTATAGCATTCTTTTGTCTAAAAGCCCAGGATTTGTCTGAAAAGTATATGTGGATGAAATGGTTAGAAAAATTTGAAAATAGAATTGCACAATCAAAATGAGCTAATGCATAGCAAGGTATTTGTCTCAAATAAGTCCAATTAGAAAAGCCCACCTTCAAATCAATCCTCAAAAATAAAATATAATTAAATTAAAAAAATCACATAATAAACTTCTTATGTCTAAGTAAATGAGACACGGGATCATCATTCTTGTGCAGGTATTCTGTTTTATTGCATATTTAATGAAAATAAGTGCAGACTACAGAAGATGGTACAATCAAGTGAAGCCACAGGAATATTATAGCAAAACCAATTCAACCATGTATAGTTTATCAAGTGTCATATTATACCATATGATACCATATTATACAATCAAGTGAAGCCACAGGAATATTATACCATATGATACTAGTAAAATAGGAAGGGAGCATTCAAGTGTCAAAAATTGATTTGTCATGTCCAATGAAATTAGGGGTCAACTAGAATATTAGGACGTGTTAGTGCATGACAGAAAATTCTAACGGAAAGGAAAAGGAAAATTCTGACGGAAAGGAAATAGAAAATTTGTAACGGAAAGGAAAAAGAAAATTCTGAGAGGGGTTTAGTGCAGGACGGAAAATTCTGATGGAAATTTTGACAAAAGTTTATTACAAAATATTCGAAAAATACAAATACATCTTAATTGAAATATTACAATACAAAATAATATCATCTAGTTCTTCCATCCCACATTGCCATCATCATATCTTCTCGCATCTTATCTGTCATTTCTTTTCTTTATTCTTGAGTCATTCGAACCTAGGCATTGCTTTCTATATGTATCTCTCCCATTGGTTGTATGTCATCAATAATATTTAACTTTTCCAACTCATCTAGTAGGTCCTCAAGTAAATCTTCCTTATCAGTCTTATGAATTCCATCAGGCACGAGAGAGGGAGAAAAATTTTCTGACGGTAAAGGAAATTTTTGGATTTTATACAACGGTAAAATCCGACTTTCCTTTCCGTCAAGTGTAATGCACACTAACAGCATTCTAACGGAATTCAATAATTTTCCTTTCCGTCAGCTGAATTTCGTCAGGCACTAACCCCCCCTTAGAAAATAAATAAAATATTGAATTGCAAGTGAGAGATAAAAACTACCAAACATCTACAAGTTTAGGACCTAATACCAGATGAAAGTGTTCTTGTTGTGAGCTTAGAATAAATTTCCAAATCTTGAGCTAATGTGCTAGTCAACTTGCTTGATAAAAAAATTCTCATCCGGTAACTGGTAAGAATGATCATTGTTTTTCTTCATGATATATCGAGAACCTTTTCATCCTTATGCTTAACAAAATGCTCTTTGACCAGAATGTGTAGGTTTACAAAATTAATTAAGGCATGAACTGTATCTGCTTCTTGATTACAAAACTTTGTGATACTTTTGATCAATTGATCTGAAAATTTATTGAAAAAACAAATAGAAGCAGGAAAAAAGGTACTTACAAGGCAACAATTCAAAAAACATAAAACTTCATGTTTATCTTAAACAGAAGGCACTATGTTTGCCATTGATTCTCTTATACACAAAATACTTCACATACTCTCAACCTCTTGCAGCATGGTTGCCTAGGCAATAATGTAAAAGATGAAATGTTCTGAAAATATATATCAAGGTTGTTGAGGTCATACCTAGGCACCACCTAGGTGCTTGGACAGATTTTCAAGTGCACCTTGACCCTAGGCACTCATGTTTGTTGGCTTAGGCAGATCTTAGAAAATTTGGTTAAGGATACAATAAAGATTCAACTATGATGAACCATGTATAAAGGTTTGATAAATTTTCTAAGCAATTATCATATATAAAATATCAATTATATAGAGATATAGTAGTCACATGCATGGGAAAAGTCTTAAATCATATATAAACAACTGAAAAAAACTCATAGAGACAAATAACTAAAAATTCAGGCCACATTTCACTAAAATCCAACTTATAGTTCAATATTTATTAAGTTACATTTAAATGGAATTTGGTTAGAATTCATACATGAAACATAAATTAATAAGATTATGCACAATACTAGAGAATTTCTATAATCTTCATAATTAAAAATTTTGTTGACTATAAGATTTTAGAGTAAATTATAATTTTTATTCCCATAATATAGTTAATATCTTTTAAAAAAATCTTGCGTGAATTAATTAAAAAATAGAAAATAAAATTTGTGAAAATATATTAGATAGGTAGAAGAGGAATGTTATTCATAAGAAACATATTTTTTTAAAAAAATATCAGGATTTTTTGTGATTTCTTTAATACTTCCATCATTTTTTGTGTAATAATTTCTTTTTCATTTTTTCTTCTCTCTTCCCTTCTCTTCATTTTCTTTTTTCCCTTTCCCTTCTCTATAATGTCCATGATTAAAAATTTTATCAATTATAAGATTTTTGCATATAATGTGGTTATTATCTTTTTAAAAATCTCATGTGAATTAATCAAAAAACCAGATAATAAAATTTGTCAGAATACAAGAGATAGGTAGAAGAAAAACGTTATTTATAAGCAAACATATTTTTTTTTTAAAATATGAAATTTTTTGTGATTAAATACTTTCACTATTTTTTAAATATAATTTTTTATATAATTTTTTTTTTCTTCTCTCTTCTCTTTTCTTTTCTTTTTCTTTTCTTCTCATGTGTGTGACTCCCTCCCTCCCTCTTCTTCTTCTTTCTTCTTCTTCTTCTTCACCCATTCCTATCATTGAGAACCTTAATAGGTATTGATGGTTTGCAAAGCAATAGAAGCTCAATCAACAGCAAAGGCTTCAATAATCAACAATGATGGAGGTGACAACATGACACTTCAACAAAGAAGCCTTTGTTGGATCAATCAATCTTTTGCACAGATCAACCGATCTGACCTTTCACCATTCAAAAAGTTCTTCGACTTTAATGATCTCACAATCTAATAGTGATTCTGTAAGATGGATTGATCAATCCCTTCTAATACTAGAAATACAACATGTATCAATATTGGTCATCATAAAAATCAATCCAAATCAATGATCAATTTTTTAATCCTAGACCTTAACAACCTTGATATATATGTAATTTCGAATTGAAGATGAAAGACACATAAGCATTGCTTATACCATGAAATCTAAACACAAGTTAAAAGTTAAAAGTTAAAAGCAGTTTCTTTTTTAGTTTCGAAGACCAAATCCAACATGGTAGAATCAACCCTAAGAACAAAGTGTAGACTTCAAATACTTGGAAATTGTGCATCATATGCTAGAATATTGGATGCATTACTTTATGAAGTACTTGTACGATATTAACACTAACAGTAATGTTTGACACTATATGATGAATGATAAAAAAAGAACATAAGTGGAAGCTTTAAATCAAATTTTTGCAAAAAAGAGGAAACCATAAAACAAGGATGACAACAAAGAAGAGCAGGAGTATTTGCATAAAGAAATCCCCGATTCTACTTAACGATAATAATAGCTTTTAAATGGAACTCTCTAATGACAGTAAGGGTTCACCTAATCTAAAACATCAAAAGTAAAATATTGTGTTTACCAGATGAGTTGCATTTAATGAGGCCAAAACTTGTAGGATTTTCTGGCTGACCTGTTCTTGGTCTTCTGGAAGAGGGACTGCATACTGATCTCTTTGTAGACTTCTTCAGTGTCTGTTGGCACTCATGTGTGGATGATAACAAAACAGAAAACCTTTTCTCCCCAGGATACTTCCTTTTGCCACCCTTTTCGTCCTTGGAACTAACAAACACATTGTTAGGCCCGTCACTCTTGGTTCTAGAGGTAGAATTAAGTTTGGAACTGGCAGTTGGACATCTTGTATCTGCTTTGAATATGATGAATGAAACAATCTTTATTGAGTGGTGAATGAAGCATAGCATTAAAAAAAAAGATAAGTACAGGGAGTAAAAGAAAGCCACCAGGGAGGTCATGAAAAACAAAATCAGAAAAGGTGTTTGACACATGGAATGGTGAGAAAAAATGAAGAAAACCTCAAAAGGAAATTGTTGTCCGACAACTAGGTCATCCAAAGACATGAACACAGTCACAATTACAGCAAAAAGGCCTGAGAAACAAGCCTCAGGCACGCCAAGATGGTCTGATCTGGAGCTAACTCTTCACATTTTTCACTTTTGTCCATTCAATCACCCAAACAAAGATCAGCTCCTTCCACACATCATCATTCTTAATTGTCAAGTATTCTCTTGTTGCTTTCAAGCCATCAATAAAACCAAATTGCATGTAAACAGAACACCATCCATAGACATTCAAATAACCTGGTCTCTGGTTTCACTCCAATAAAATTAAGAAAATAAAAAATGATAAATCAAGTCTAAGAAAGGAGATGACCTATGAACTTTAAATAAATAAAGAATAAAATCAAGCATCCAATCATATAAAGCATCAATAAATATATCAAATAGGAATAAACTAAAAAATATACAAACATTATATTGATAAATCAATATCAAATACATTCAAGAATTACTCATCACTAATTCACTAGCATAGGGCATCAAATTTCAAACATAAGTTCATAAAAACTAAAGGTACTAATGTACTAATCTATATGCTACAAAAAACAAGAGACCACATAGATAGATAGACAGATAAAAGAATAAAGGATCTTCTGTTTATATTTTAGAATAGTTGAAGTCGTGAGCATTGGAAAAATCATTAGAATTCTTTTTAAAAAGCAAATAAGGTCATTCTCATTAACAAAATAAGTGTTATCTTTATAAAAAAAATCTGTAAAGCAAAAAAATAATATTAAGAATACAAAAGTATGAAAATGGGGAAAAAATATTTTGTATACTTGACATAACTGAAGAGTTTTTTTTTGAAACAAGATAAATGAGGCATTAGAGCTAAAGAAGACTCATCAAAGAATGAGATATAGCTCACTGAAGGACTATTGGAGTGGAACAATCATTGGAAAACCAAGAAAATATCATCTCTTCGCTAAGGCAATCAAGGCAAGAGATGAGTAAGGTGATGCTAAGGTGATAAAGACAGCACCTTACTGAACCCTAGTGCCTCAATTGAGGACTCCTCACCTCACATCACCTAACGTGACCAAGCAAGATATCTTAATAACTTTGGTTATGAGAAGACGTAACATATTCCAATCAATTTATACTTCTATAAACTTAAATATTCTAAGAATTGTGATATTATTTCAAGTGCACGTCAATGTGTACTATAAATTACTTCAAAGTTAAACCCTTAACAAGCTTCAATACAACAAACAATATTAATATTATTTTGCTAAACTAACATTGCATAAAATATCAGACCAACTGGTCCACAAAGGTGGAGTTATTCTCAATATGGCATTTCCTTGTAGTACGGTTCTCTGATCCATTAAGGCACCACTTGCTGCCTGTTATCATAAAAACAATCAGTCCAATCGTAGAAGACTAAACTCAATAATCAATAAATAATATAGTTTACTCCAGCATAATGCCTATATGATCTTGTCATGCAACCATTCAGTGGATGAAACATTTCCACCACTTAAATGAAATCAAATAGTTCCAAATACATCAAGATCAGTATATACAAATCATATCCCATGAAATAACTCAAAAGCCAAATCATTCAATGGTTTCAAGCCTTCAACAACTCATTCTATATCTCACGAATAACTTAATGCCAAATCATTCAATGACTTCAAATATTCAACTACTCATGCTATGGATGAGAACTCGTCAACTACAATCCTTTGGGCTTTTGACTTTTGAATTCCTACTTCAAAGAATTCTGCAGTTTTGTCTTCCTAAGTTCCCTATGATGTATCTGCCTCTCTCTAGCTGTTTAACATATTGCTTCAACTGCCTCTGTCATCACCAATCTACATTTTAATAATTGTGATGATCGTTGTTGCACTCATTTAAAGGTTTTACATGTCCGACATCTGTCTTGTGCACCAAAATTATTATATAGAAGCCAACAATCCATCTTCCCTTGCATATCTCCCACTTACAAATCACCATATATACAAGCCAGCAAAATACACCTGATCAGGAAGCTGTTGATTGATGCCGAATGCAAAGAATATGGACTTGTCTCCATAAAAATCATGGTTAGGCAAAGGTACGGAATTAAAAGGAAAATGAATGAACCAGGGAATAGTCCACAATCAAAAATCCAAAATTTGATTTGTTAGATTGTCCAAACAAAACTAGGAAAAGGGAAGTTCGAATATCACAAAGGAAAAGGTCAAGTAACAGATAGGGCACACAAAGAAGAAAAAATAGTGAAGGAATTGGATGGCTGTGGGACAAGCAGTAAGTTATATTTGTTCTGCATGACCATACAATACTTCATGTAAATTGATCACAACTTCCGAACCAACAATCATTCAAACTACCAAGCAACCGAAATAAGCAAAAAATATTCCACGAAAGTACCATATAGAATCTATAGACCCAACTCGCAAAAACCAAATCCTTTAGACAATCCCTATACAACCTATTTCTTACCGTTACGAAGAGAGCCGCAGTCAAAGGAAATATCGATGCAATGAAAACCATCAGCACTGCCACCATCGTGGAGACTCGGACCATCTCCAGATCCAGGGTTTCCAAACCTGTCCTCTGCAACAAGCTTCGCGGCCGGACTAGGCAGCTCCACCGCGTCCATCGCCTCTACAACCACGCGAACACGAACAAGCAACCAATCAATCACCTCCTCCGAGAAAACACCAGCATCACGCACCGACCGCCGCCCTCCTCTGCTCCAGACAACCATGGAACCCCATGGCAATCGAGCGAAGAAGCACGGGGAAGGGGCGAGAAGATTCGGTGGAGTTCGGGAAGGGTAGGAGGAGGAATAAGAGCTGGAGAGGTGGGTGGGTGGGTGGAAGCGCTCCCTTGGTCTTGCTAGGGCAAAAAGAGGGAAGGGGGAAGAAGGGGTAGGGCGATGGGAAGAGAGATATTTATAGTCTTCGGGAAAGGGCCGAGACCCTAGCACATGAGGCGGGTGTTCCGGCGGTGTGACCTGTGGTTATCCTCTCCGGCACGTCTGCTTCCTGTCTGCCGTTGCACGTGCCGAAGGGGCCCACGCAAGTGACGGAACTCGAAGACTTCTACCCCGTACTTTCGAAATGCTCGTAAAAAAAAAAACTGTAATTCCAACAACGTTAATTAAGGTGTGGTTTGGGAGCGAGTATTTTAATTAATGTATAAATTATATTAATATATTATTTGTATGTTAATTTATTTTTATACAAAAATTTAAAAATATACGGTTTAATTTAAAACTGTTGAATAAGAAAAAATTAATAGCTACAGATCGAGGAGCAAACTTTTGGTGTAAAATATATACACCTGCGGTGACCTCCTTCATTTCATATTAAGGGAGACGTAGGTTAGGGGCTATTAGTACATGTCAGAAAGTTCAGACGGAAATGAAATGTAAAGTTCAGAAGTAAAGGAAATAGAATGTCTAGAATGTCATAATTTCCATAGGGGTTTAGTGCACCTATCGGAAAGTTTAGAAAGTTAGAATTCCTATGGAATTTTAGTGCACGCCAAAATGTTTGGAAATTAAAAAAATAATGAAATAAATTCTAATACACTACTTAAAATTGTGTAATTGATACATTAATTTGTAATTTTATATTTACACCTAAAAATAATATTAATTTATTTGATATTCAAATATAATTATGTACATTAAATGTTTTTAATTGTACATTAGGAAATATAGAATAATAATCATCAAAATGCAAAATGTCCCTAAAAGATAAGCATACTTTTACCATTAAAAATCTACATCTTCATTTTTTCTTTGTAAATTAAATTTTATTATTAATTCTTAGATATATATGTCTAATATTATTCTCTCTTTTTCTTAAATTTTTTATATTATTTTAATTATTATATTATATTTTATGTGTATTTATAATTTTTTTAAAAATAATATAAAGATGTTATATCATTATTAATCCATTGTTTACCATTATTATTTTCATATATATGTATGTATATTTACTTAACTTGGCAAAATCGAGAATGTCTTTGTTTAGCAGAAGAATAAAATATTTAATGATATATTATTTACATATTTACTTATTGGAAAATGGTTAAACCGTAAATATATTAGTTCAACCGATAGATTATAAACTATTAATATTTATTAATATTGAAAATGGTTGAATCGATGATCTTTCGGTTCAAACGATAGATTATAAACTATTAATATTTATTAATATTGAAAACGGTTGAATCGATGATCTTTCGGTTCAACCGATAATTTATGTTATATATATATATATATTAATCAGTTGAGTAGAGGGCTCTGTATATTTGTAATTTTTTATGATATTTTTGAATTGGTTGAAACGAACATGTTCGGTTCAACCGATACTTTTTATATATATAAATATATATATATATGTATATATATTTGTATCGATTGAACCGTTCATGTTCGGTTCAACCGATACTTTTTATATATATAAATATATATATGTATATATATTTACATCGGTTGAACCGATAATGTTCGGTTCAACCGATACTTTTTATATATATAAATATATATATATATGTATATATATTTTTTGAATTGGTTGAACCAAACATGTTTAGTTCAACCGATACTTTTTATATATATAAATATATATATATGTATATATATTTTTTGAATTGGTTGAACCGATCATGTTCGATTCAACCGATACTTTTTATATATATAAATATATATATATGTATATATATTTTTTGAATTGGTTATTCGATTCAACCGATACTTTATATATATATAAATAAATATATATATATGTATATGTATGTATATATGTATATGTATTTTAAACTAAATTGTATTTAAAGATTAAAATAATAAGAATAATTTATAATCTATGGTTTGAACTAATAGATTTAAGATTTCAACCAAAATATATTATAAAACACTACCTAAAATTGTGTAATTAATACATCAATCTGTAATTTTATTTTTAAAAATGAAAATAATATTAATGACTTGAAAAAGTATACATGCTCTAATTATTACAACATAAATTTAAAAAGTAGTCTAAAAGTACAAAGCATTCAAAGTATTACAACATCAATCTACACAATAGTCCAAAGATACAAATCATTCTACTTATTACTTATTAAGATCCAAAGGTATAATATAAATGGACTTAAATAGTCCTTCTATCCCACATTGCCATCATCATATCCTCACGCATCTTATCAGCTAATTCTTTTTGTTGTTCTTGACTCGTTCCAACCTGTGAATGTCCATCCATATGCACTTCTCCTGTTGGTTGTATATCATCAGTAATATTTAATTCTTCTAACTCATCTTGCAAATCTTCAAGTAAATCTTCTTTATCAGCCAATCGAATGAAATTGTGAAGTAAAAAACATGCGATCACAATCTTCACTTGTGTTTCATATGGATATGGCATCTGACCTCGTAAGATTGAAAAACGATGTTTCACAACTCCAAATGTACGCTCAATGACTGTTCTTAGTTGTGAATGCCTGTAGTTAAAGTTTTCTACAGCATTACTAGGAAGTCTATCATTAACATAATCAGATAAATGATAGCGTACACCTCGAAATGGGCAAATATACTCTAGTCGATTGGGATATCCAGCATCTACCAAGTAAAACTTACCTATAGAAGAATAGAAATTAGTATGATAATGTGCATATTACTTGAAAATATACTAATTGCATTTACCTGGAGGAACTTTGAAACCATTAGGTCTACTAATTGCATCTTGAAGGATACGAGCATCAGCTGCTGATCCTTCCCAACCAGCTAAAATATATGTAAATCTCATATCAAAATTATATGCTGCTATCACATTTTGAGACAATTCACCTTTCATATTTCTAAATCTAGTTGTTTCTTGTCCAAAAATAGTTGCTTTGATATGAGTACCATCAATAGCTCCAATGCAATCCTATACACATTAAACATCATTTAATCTTATTCCTTAAATAAGATAAAAACTACAAGGACATTACAAAAGTGAATATATACCTTAAAATATGGATAAACATTTACATCATCTGCAATTCTACTTGGTGTTGAAGATGAAGATCTTGCTATAAGCACATGATGTAGACGTATTATAGCATTTAATATTTCATTAAAGTATTTGCTAACACTCCAACTTGAACGACTAAATCGCTCAACTGTTACTCCATACCTTTGATTTTGCCCTACTGTGACAAGGAACATGGCAAATTTCTCTTCTACACTAATGTTGTCGGTATCAGCAATAACTCCTTCATTTCTCATTAAAGAACAAAAACTTTTAAACACACTTTGACTCATTCTATAAATCTTCCGACAATTGTAAGCTTGATGAGGTTGACAAGAATCTAGTAATCTCTTAATGTAATCTGCACCTTCTTTACTATATATACGACTTATGTTATTGTATAGTAATAGTGACGTACTTGCCATTTTTGCTAAAATTGTCCATGACATTAATAGACGCAGTCGCCTTCTTCTAGCCACTTCTTCTTCATCCAGTATGAATGAAATTGCATTATCAACTGTAGTAGTAAACATGTCACTGGGATTCATCCTCACCTACAAAATAACAAGAATATTACGAATTTACCATTTCACATTTCAATATATAAAAGACATTTCACATTTTTAAGAAAATAAAAGACATTTCACATTTTTAAGAAAATAAAAGACATTCGATGTTTCAACTAATAAAAAGCATTTTACATTTCATAATGATAAGTCATTTCACATTTCAATATATAATATCCATTTTACATTTCATCCATATATGACCTTCCACAAAAAGATTTCATCCATAAAAGATTACATTCACGAAAACACTTCATAAACACAAGAAGTTCAAGATTGGAAAGAAAGTGAATTCATGCACAAAACAAACATTTCATCCATTGTAACCATATGCTCACTTCCTAAACCTCAACCATCCATAACGCATTTATGCTGGTAAACTTAAGAACATTTTACAAAATTTTGGCTTTTGGAATAACTCCATAGTTTCATATTGTTCTTCTGTAGAAAGACCTTCAATCTGAAGTAACGCTGCAACAGCATGATCTAAATAGTTTTTAGTCTTTTCTTTAATATCAACCAACCTTTCCTGTACTTCAACTAATTTTTTTTGTGTATCAACCAACTCTTTAAATTGTTCGTTCTGTGTAGCTTGATTTTGTTGATCTATTTCACACATATGCATAATGACTTTTGATGCATCTTTAAATGAATCTGCTATAATTTGATGAGACACTGCATGAGGTCTTGCTCGTCTCTTCTTCTTCTCAATTGCCACCCTTGAACTTCCTCCTGATGAAGGAGGTAAATTAGAATCCATGTCCATTGTTTCCTGAGTGGTATTGAAAGTGTTCATTTCCACATCCTACGTGTTTGGTACAAACTCTATCTCATCACCTTGTTTAGCCATATTCCCAGTGGCCATAATACCTTCAAATATTTGTTGCAATTGCTCAAATATCAAGCATGGTTTGACTTTGTAGCTTTCACACTCTGGATGTGCCTATAAAAAGAAAATTGTAGTCAAATGAAAAAAGATAAAGATTACAATATTTTATAAGTCATAAGTGATTAAAAATTTAACCTTAACGAACTCTTTCCAAATCTCATCATCAATGTCAGTGTAACCTTGGATGAAATTCCAACCCCATCCACTCTGGTTGGCAATTTTGGAGTAATTTCGATACATTAGTTGCCAAGTTTTTAAGCGACTTTCTACATTCTTCCTTGTGATACCTGTGTTTCTTCTAGTATTGTATTTTTCAATTACTTCATCCCAAGTGCTACCTTTGATTTTTCCATCATGAGTTTTCTTATTTCCTTCATTCAATACTTCTGCTAAAATATCTAAGAAATACGCATCTGCTTCAACATTCCAACTAATGTAACTTCTACCTCTACTTGTCCTTCCCTTATCAGGAGTACTCATTTTCTACACAAGCACAGTTTCAACAACTACAATAAAACATATGGAATAACAACAATAATAAAAATATTCATATGCATTTGCAAATACCATTACATTCATATTTTTGTCAAAATCATATAAGAGAATTGCAAAAGTAAAAACAAAGTAAAACAATTAATCATTGGACATGCTACACACGTCATGTAAAATGAAATTTGTGGGAGTTCTACACAAAAGATTGGTCAAATCTTCTATGTGATGTTTCACAAAGGTTTAATTGATTCTTATAACTAATGTGCATCTATTGAACAAAGTGACATTTGAAACTCATAACATGAAGGAAGAAAATAGTATTATAAACTATTTATAATGGAAACAAATGTTCGACTAGAATTTTTTTTCCCAGATCTCAAAGCTGCATAACAAAATAAAATCCAAACTCTTGCAAAGGTGGTAGTTAAGAATACCCAGCTATCAAGCAATGTTTCATATTTCTCACACATACTACAGATTCCATAAATTAATGCTACTTTCAATCATCAATGAAAATTAGATATAATAAATTAGCATCAAATGTACAAATCCAGCAAATAAGAAAAGGACCTACTTGCTTATGAAATAACTTCACAAATGTAAAAAGTATAGGTGAAAATCATGAATGTTGGGATTAAAATTTGTAACATGTGCAATAAAACCATTTTGCAAGTAAATTTACAAATTTTCATATTAACGAATCAAAACTAAGTTAACCATTCACAAGATAAAAGGCTACCAATCAAAAGAGAAATTTTGATTACATATTCTAGGTAGCAGTATAATTATGCAAAAAGGTGTATGCTGAAGAATAGAGCATGGAGTCGGTAAGTCATTAAAAATGTGGCTGATAACTCATACGCTGTCTTGAAAGTAACTTTTTAATTGATTTGTTCCAAGGGAAAATTGACCTACAAAATATATGTAATACTAGTTCAGAAGTATAGAGAAACTTACCAACTCAAGAAGACGTTTTTTAGCATCAACTTGTTGCTGGCTCAAGCAAACATCACCATTAGCAGATCCCTTAGTTAACAACAACAATCTATTTGGATTTTCACCAGTCAAACATGACAGAGTCAACACTTTCTTTCCACTTAAACATGTTTGACTAGTATTATAAACATGAGATCTGGTTTATTACCTTCGTGCATCAGTAAAGCATGCAATAAAATTGGGGAAAAAAATATTCATCCATCGCACTCGTGTATCAGATGCTATTATAGTGCAAAAAACAACGGCACTTCGAGTTTATTGAAAGTGAATAAAGATTTGTATCTTTAGGCCAAACCTATTGGGTGGGCAACGACGGGCGACAACAGCTTCGAGCGACAGCGGCAGCTTCGGGTGATAGTGGAGGCTTCAGGTGACAACGGCGGCTTCAGGCGACAGCGAGGGCAGGGGTGGTTTCGGTGTGAGGAGGTTTCGACAGTGCTACGCGTAGGAGGCTTCCGTGAGGGTGAGCAGTGAGCGCAAGTGCCAGTGCGAGTACGACGACGACTGTGAGGGCGAGTGCGAGCGGCAAGCGTGACGACGAGCACAAGTGCGAGTGCGACGGCAATGGCGAGCGTGAGGGAGGGTGAGTGCGTGCGCGAGAGGGTGAAAATCGCATGCCCTCTGGGCGAAAATCGCGTGCGCGAGGGTGGGAAAATTTGAGCCGGAAATGAAAATTGAATCTTTTATATGGACGGAAATGTGTAGAATTCATTTCCGTCAATTTACATGCACACTAACAAATTACAAAAGGAAAGTTTGAATTTTAATTTCATTTACATGAATTTCGGTGTGTACTAACCCACCCTTAGACTCACTTTTAAGAATAAATATAAAAATCAACTTGTAGTCGTATTATAATTTAAAAGTGTAGGTGCGATGCACGTGACACAGGAATGTATTAATCGTTACCTAAACAATTGGTATTTTCACTTAAAATTGAAGTACTACTTTCTAAAATCTCACCATGCATGGTTCAACATCTGTTTAGGTTGTAACTAAAACTGAGAGCTTTGGATGATCATTCGAGATCTACCGTCTGGTCTAAGTTTCTGCTTCCAACCATAAGTCATCACCCATCAACCCTAGTTAAGTGAGAGAAACAAAATTAGTTCAAGAATTGAATGGGAATTAATTATATACAACTTATACAATATCCTGAGCACAACTTACCGATAGCCCTACACCAAGGGTCAACAACATCTAGGCTCTTGCAACCACAAGGTTCAAAGCTCGATAGATTCATGCAAACATTACCAATCATGGTCCTTAATACCATGCAGCCTACCAGCAAGCCCCTCCCTCCATTGCCTATACTCAATGAATGAGAGACCACATCTGTAGTATATATGGAGTAGGAGGTTGTCCGTTCTAGGTGCCACAAGTGATCACCTTATTATAAGTCATAGCAAATAAAGTAGCATATATATATATATATATATAGTAGGGATGTAAATGGGTTAGGCATGAGATAGTTATAAGCTTACCTGTACACTTATCTTACTGAACTCGTAGGTAAAGAGATGGGTAATATCCGTAGATCGAACAGCATATTAACCTACAAGTACTATACTCTATGTTACCAATACTAAAAGGAAAGTCTAGTGAGTGATAAAGGATGTCCTTGTTCTCTATCTACACCAATTGTCTTCCAATATGTGGCAGCCAGTCTACAATCATATACAATTATGCATTAATGTTGTAATGTTATTGATAATACAAGGAATGAAACAGGATCATTTTGATGCGGCATGTAATACCGTAGTTTTGACAATGGAAGATCTCTTTTCATCTTTCCCAGACACATTATATCTTACCAGACAATGAAGCAAGCTAGCTAGGGTTCCCACTTTTTATTTAATTTCACCCCAACTGCTGCATCTAAGAATCATCAAATAAACAAAATAAAGGCAAACTTCACATAAAAGGCAATACATACATAAATATACATACATCCACACTTGTTTGTTTGTGGAGATCAACATTAAAACAAGTTATATAACCGGGAGGAAATAAGACCATGCCATCAAACTTCACAAGGCACGCAAGACAAGCCAAGCAGCATACACTTAACCCATGCATATGCGTACGTACGTACGTACAACAGGTGCTGGAAACGCACATAGACGTCTTTATTCATTCATGTCGACAAGCGACACGGGTGATCAGGGAGCAAGCGAGAGCACACGTGACCAGAGAGATGGAAGAGTACTAGAACCCGGTGAGGAAGTGGAGCTGCTTCAGGAGCGGGGCAAGCGTTTCCATGAGCTTCTCGTAGGGGTGGTTGTGGACTCCCTCGTACGTGGTCACCACCATGCTCGTGTCCTTCGCCAGACGCTGGACCTGCTTCTTCACCTCGCACGTTGGGTGCGTGCAACGGTAGTAGCTCCTTTGTATATCCCATATACACGTGCGCACGTGCGACATCCGTCCATCGTCAAATAAATTAAACCCAAGTATATAACGATCATCTGGCATGCATGTATATCCAACAACAGAAAAAAGGAAAAACAATAATAAACCTAAATACGTACTGAGGAAATAATTCCCTCGTCGAGCTTATATTACTTGACGACTACATTGTTTTCTTTTCCTATCAACTTATAATTCATGAAGCTTTTTGTTTCCTCCAGTATTATACACTTCAATCGTTCCATACCTTTCCTTTTTTTCTATACTTTTATGACGTACTTAGAATATCTCTCATACCGCGCGCATGGTTCAAGGGCTTCTATCTCTTTTAATAGTGCCCACCTCGTACGTACCCTAGCTTGGTGAACACAGTACTCAGACAAAGAAGAAGGTCCTCCATGGTTCTAGCCATTGAGTGGTGCCATGATTACCAGCGAACGTACAACAATATTCGCTTGAGTTAGGGATATATATGGGTCAGGTTTGATCAAGATATGGATGAATCTATAACCTAATCTAAATTATTTAGGTTTGAAAATTTGAAAACCATTCTTGATTCAACTTCACTTTAGAATTAATTAAACCAGTCCAACCTATAAATTTTGGGTTGGATTGAGTCAATTCTTGGTTTTTAATATGTATGTACATGATAAAAATGGCAATGGTATTATTACTTATTGCAATCGTACATTAACGTCTGAAATAGATGATATGTTATTTATTCCCATCTTCTAAGTTCTAATATGGAATTTTCTCTAATTACAAAACATACAATGTTAATTTGCAAGGAGATGGTGAAGATATGTCCTCACAAATAACTAATGAAGGTTTAGTGAAAATAATGTCCTCACTGTTTCTCAACAAATATCATGTAATATGTGTCTAACGTGGTGGCCATGGCATTGGTGAAGACATCCTTGCTAGTGACGTGTGAACAACGAAAACAAAATGTTTTCGTTATGATCTCTTTGTCTTTGTTAGGTATCAACATCTTATCGAGCCATCCATGTCCTTCCTATTCCTCTTGTCTTCTACCCCCTCTCATTCATTCACCTCCACAAGATCTTGCTATCTCTCCCACTCCCTCCTACTCATCCTCCTCTCCCGTCACTAACCATCACTCTCCCATGTGGAAAGACCCACATCAGAGAATATAGAAATAGTATTTAAAGTAATCTATGATAAAACCTTCCATTTATTATCAATTGGTTTTGAAGTAGAATGCTTCACGTAATATCAAAGTAGATTTATATATATCCACACGTAAGGCATCTATAAGTTTAATATAAGTTACGAGGGAGAGTTTAAAGAGTCTCATATCAAAAATATAAAGATAAGACCCATACTAATATATGATAAAAGCCTCTACTTATTATTAGTTGATTTTGAAATAGAATATTTCACATCACCACTTCCTCTCAACCTCTTCCCCCATCCTCCGTGCAACAATTGTGCCACCACCTAGAGTGGACCTTGGTCATCACTCTTTGAGTATCACTATGCTTGGTCATTGGTCCTTAGACCATTGTTTTAACCCATTTAATGTCAACCTGAACTTTACTTATTTGCTAAATGTGTTTGAAATCCCAATACAAATTCAACTCGTTTAAAAATGGTTTGACCTATTTATGAACTTAAATAAGTTGCCCATGTAATCCAACCTACTTAAGTCATTGGCATTTAACCCATTTATGTTAAATATATATTAAACATACAGAAGTTTCTTATACAGATTAGCAGGCCATGATAATTGAGTTACACATGCTCATTCTCAAATTAAAACCATTTAATTAGTGGGTGGAACGAGTCAACTCAATTATGACTCTAATCCATATAATCCGAATCCTGACCTATTAATTTGTTAAATAGGTTGGACCAATTGGGCATGCAGGTCCTGACCCATTTTTGCCAAAACCCTAATAAGGCCCTAAATTGATGTTCCTTCTAGGATAATTATTTCTTTCTTCTATAAAACATAAGCATTACAAAGGATATATGTTACATATGGAACCATGAAAGATCTAAAAGGATTCCTATTGTTCTATGTTCCACTAAAAAGATAAATAATCTCCGGCCATCTCTAGATCGTTAATTTTGGAATGATTTAGTGGTTTTCACACTAAATGGCATCATTAACCCTTTAAAGGTGATAACTTTCGGCTCTGATGCACGATCCATGAAACTTGTTTTTAGAAGAAAATAAGACCTCACAAATAACAAAGTTGAAGTCAACAACGACAGATTAAAAAAGAGAACGGTTCATATCAGTGATTTTTTCACAAGAGCGCAATGGAAAACCTGCTTTTTAAAAGTTTTGATAGAAATGTATTAATATTAATATTATTTAATTAGAAACAATTATATATATATATATATTAATTGCATGTATAATTTAATTTATAATATTAATTAATAGCATGGGGCCGAGATGTGGAACAGGCAATGTCTGGACTTGGGATTATTTATTTAAACAAATCTATACTTGTCTTCGTTCTTCATCACTCGTTTAAACCTATATCTCTAAAGTATAAATATACTATATTATTATTTATGAGTTTTTAGTGGAAGATTGTTTTTAACAGTAGACTTTAGAAACTTATTAAATAACATGCAACGTGTGGAATCTAATCGATATGACACCTGCTTTTTCATATGCTCTTTCAAAAATCTCATATTTATTATTTAATAAGTAATTTTTTCCTCTTCAAATTAACGTAATTAATATCTTACTGCTATTTAATTAACTATGTCCATGATGATTCTTTAAATAATGCCTAAATCATATTATTATCCTCTCTCCTTCTTTGCATTTATATCTATATATACGGCCATGTCAAATTTGATTCTTCTCTCTCCCTTTCGTTGGATATCATTCTTTCTATCTATACACTAGTTGTCTGCAGATTTTCTTGCTCGGCATCGATCACAATAAGAAGAATATATGATGTTCACAACCAGGAGATCGAGGAAAATGTTTTTACTGTAATGCAAACATATATATATAACATATACCTGGGATAGATGCTGTTCTTGACGGCCTTCTGGCCATACTTCCTCCAACGATACCCATCGTCAAGAACATCGTCGACGCTCTTCGTCTGAAAGGCGAACCTGGGCTTCGCAGTCTTCTTCATCGCTCTCCCTCCACACTTTCCTTTGTAAACCTCCTTCCCTACAGCTCCTCCTCCTCCTCCTCGTACGCCATGCTCGAGTCGGACCCGTTCCTGGGTCGTCGTCGACGATGGCTGCTCGTGCGCTGGCTTCTCCCACGCTCCTAGTCCTCCCGACAGAAACAGCGCCATCCAGTCGACCGCCGGAGAAGAAGAAGGTCCTGGCGGGGAGGTGGAGATGGATGAGGACGGAAGCAACGGTGTACCGAAGGCATCCATATCGGTACGTACAATCCCACACCGGAAGGAGGAAGAGGTGCAAGTGCCTGCCGCCCTTTTAAAGTGGAGAGGAGGAAGAGGTTGAAGGTTGTAGAGAGAGAGAGAGAGAGAGAGAGAAAGAGACCATCTAATTTTCAACCACCTTGTCGTTGTAGCTCAACTGCCCTGCCCGCTCAAGCTTGACCGTGCATGATCAGTTGCTTACCTCACCCACTGATATAAATATTCGTTATTTTTTATACTAAGAATTTAAGAAATATAAATTTGAATATACGTCGATGACATGTATTGCCATACACGTGTTAATATAAATATTCGCTGTCGCATGCATTCCATGCATGCATGCAGGCGTGCACCAACGCATACGACTACGTATGTCACTCGGGAGTATCGAATTTTCACGATCAATTTAAGCAATCGAAATATAATAGTTGATTATTAGTAAGACAGTATTCGTAATTTTTATCAACATTTAGATTTTGATAAATAAAAAAATCTCTATTTTTTTGGTAATTACAGTTTTTTATTAAAATTTTATTGTCATTATCAAAAAATAACGATTTTTTTTATTTATCAAATTTAACAAAAACTACCATTATCGATAATAGTTTTTTTTTGTAATAAAATAGTGTTTTTTATTATTATCAATATTTAAATTTTAATAAATAAAAAATCACCACGTTTTGATAATGATAGTTTCTATTAAAATTTAAATTTTAACAAATAAAAAATCACTGTTTTTTGATAATGATAAGTTTTATAGTCACCAAGATTCAAATATTGTTAAAAACTAACTACGAATATCATTACTTCTGCTCAATTGAGATATTACAGTTGGTTAAATACAAAAAATATTGTCATTATTAAAACAATGTTCACTGGGAAGTGAACTAGAACGGTGCATTTCACACATGAATTTGATTTTGCTCCCACGAATTCTAAGTTGAGAAGAAAAAAAGAAAGAAAAAAAAAACATTTTCCACGTCAGGCATGAATTTTAAAATAAAGTATATTCTTTTTGAAAAATAACAAATAATTATTTAATTACCGAAATCTAAGAAAATTCCACTTTTATTCAATGCACCTCAGGTGATCATAAGCTAACTTGTACGTACAAAATCTCACATCCATAAAAAAGACAGAAAACTTGTCGGAGACCTTTCATTTAATATTAAAACTTAGTTCAACGTTAATATAAATACAAAAGTTATCGTTATTGAAAACACCATATCAACTCTTTTGCCCAGCTGCTAACCACTTCCAGCGACCTTCTTTTGTAACATGAAGATGAGCTAATTGCCAATAATTTAATTACAGGAAACAAACATGATTTTTCCAACTTCGTGAATGAACAAGAGTGTGTACACCTTTTCGATACATACGACTTTACAAATTATCTTTTAAAATAGGAATTTTTATATTTATCAAGTTTTCAAATCTTACTAAGAATTTCTAATATGGTCGTTCTTAATTAATTAAATAAATTATTGTAATCGATTTTTACTTAACTAATTAAATCTCTCATCCTCAGGTGAGATAAATTGTTAAGTATTTATTTAACTTTAATGTAAACATATAAATTGAGTTGTACCCAATCATGTCTCATCGATCTGATACAATCAAACTATATTATTAATCACTATTCGTGGTATATTTTAGCTACAATGCAGTTAATCAATAGCTACTTTTCTTAGGAAATCGAACGTCTAATTTTCTATTTTAGATATTTATTTTAGCATACGACCTAATACAACTTAGTACGGTCAAATTATGTCCTTAACTAGTACGACACAAATAAACGTAAACTATAAGTTACGCTTAGGTTATTTTTTATCATCCATGACACGTCACAACATAACATAAATAGTAATTGACCCTGTCAACGTAACACAATCCATTGATATTTATATTTTTTAAGTTACGTTAAACTATCATATGATGAAAGCATACTATGTTAGTGAATAGTATTTATAAAAATTATATATCAAAATCGTTTACAAAATTTGTGTTGTATTTATTTTAATATATTAAATTATAAAATTAATATATTGAACCTATGGAACCTAAAAATTTGTATTAAATTTAATACATTGCTTATAAAAGATATGTCAATTTATAAATTGAATATATTAATTTACGTAAAACAAGTACGATAGAAATTTATCATTCACTAATGCGACAGGAGCGGATCGCTCACCTCAGCCCTCGGCGTGACCCCAACACGAGCACGAGCACGATCCCTATTATTTATCTCACTTTATTCATTTATTAAATGAAATGTTTTTTTTTTTTTTTTTATGTGTAAAAAAAAGCATGCTTGTGCCTTGCCCTTCCAAGCGCATGGTGAGCGGTGGACCTCAAGCATGCTCGCCGTCAGACGCCTGGGTTTCCGACTTCCGTCCTCTTGCCGCCGGCTATCGTCCAGCCCTCGTTCTCTCTCCATCAATCCTGACCCACCTCCCACCACCACCACGTCGTCCTCCTCATTGGCAAGCCTTTTCCTTCTCGCTGAGAACCACTCCACAACCTCTTCCAGCCTTGGCTTACAGAAATGGTGCCAGAGGTCCAAGCTCCCCATGTCCGACCTCCTCAATGCAATCTCCAAAGGACAAAGTTGCCGTCGTGCGTGTTCCTTGGGCATCGCCATCTACTCAGGTCTCCTGGCGAAAACCCACGTCATAGACGTCGACATTGCGGACTTGCTGGTTGAGATGGCTGAGGCACGGGTGTTCCCCTGCCGCCCCATCCAACTCAACCAGCTGATCGTCAAGATCTGTCGGAGTGGGTTCGTTGGTAAGGCGTGGGACTTTCTCCACGCCGTGAAGAAAGGTCGGAGATGCTTGGTGAAGACCGCTTCGTGCAATGCTCTCCTTAGTGGTCTTAACAGAGATGGAGACTTCGAGAGAATGAACTTGTTGTTTGCAGAGATGAGAGACTGGGGTGTTGCACCGAATATCATGACAATGGGGATATTACTCGATCACCTGTGCAAGTCGGACAGGATTGATCTTGCCTGGAAGATGCTCGATAAAATGGATGCAAGAATGATGCCAGACGCCGGTCTGTTTAACATTGTGATTAATGGTCTATGTAAAGTTGGGAGAGTTCAAGATGGTTTGTTGATTTTGGACCACATGAAATCGAAGTATGGAATTGCTCCTAATACCATTACCTATAATACACTTCTTGATGGGCTTTGCAAGTTGGGAAAGATTGATATGTCAAATCGACTGTTGGCACGGATGAAGGATGAAGGTGTGCCTTTCAGTATAATCACTGTGAACACCGTCGTTGATGGAATGTGTGGGATTGGTAAGGTTGACCTTGCGCTGCAATTTTTCCAAGAGCAACAATATATCGATACTGATCTCGCAGGAGATGCGGTAACATACAGCATTCTGATGTCAGGGTTCCTTTCTAATAATGAGGTTGACAAGGCAATGAAACTGTTTGATGAAATGCTGAGCACTGGCCATAAGCCTGATGCAATATTGTATTACACATTGATATCAGGCTTAGCACGTACAATGAAGATAGAGAAGGCTTACGAAATAGCCTCCCAAATGCAAAAAGACGGATTTAATCTCACCATAAACTACTACAACATTTTGGTGAATGGGTTTTGCAAGAGAAAGAAATTTGATAAGGTGCATATGTTGCTAGAGGAAATGAGAAAGGTAGGTTTAAAGCCTGATTTAATCACGTATAACACCCTTATAGCCTCTTCTAGCAAGAAAGGAGATTTCCCAACTGCTTTTAGGCTGCTTACAGAGATGCTTGACAGTGGTTTCAAGCCTTCCATATATACTTATGGATCCCTTATCCATGGTTACTGCAGTGCTGGCAACTTTGATGAAGCCATGAAAATTTTCAGAAGCATGAGTAACGAGGGAACTCCACCAGACAATACCATATACAACATTCTTATTCGTTATCTCAGTGAGAAGGTGGAAGTTGGTGGTGTAATCTCACTTTTGGAAGAGATGAGAACTCAAGGGGTACCACCAAGCACTGCTGTCTATAATTCAGTGTTTAGCTGTCTTCGCAGCAACAATTTACTTGACGAAGCATATGAAGTAATGAATAGTATGAAGGAAGAAGGATGTAGACCTGACTGTATTACAGTACAGATACTAACAGAGTGGTTTTCTGCCATTGGGGAGATCACAAAGTTGAAAAATTTTATCCATGGAAAAGTTTTTCCTGGCTCATGAATATAAAGGTGGGTTTCATCATTGAAGAATTGATTTTTCATACAAGTGAACTGTTTGGATGCTAATTATCTATGCATAAAAGAGCTTTGCTGGTTTAGCACAAATAACCATTCCAAAGGTCCAAGGACCCTCCATGATTTTAATGTTAATGTCACCAGTGTTGCGATTTTCTTGAAGTTTTTACTAGGGTAACAATGAATGACTGACCTAGGCAACATGGGTTTCGGAATTTATTCACAATACATTAGAAAAAGCTGTGATACAGAAATTGAATATTTTTGTATGATACCATAGCTGTACTATGTTTTGTTTAGATACAGAAGAATAGCAAGGTAGTTATATAAAGGCATTGGGACTACTGTCTGTGTAGAAAATTACCCCTTTTGGAAAATCTGAAAGCTTGTTTCATTCAAGGCATGCATGCTATTAGGTATTGGGTTTTCCCTCTTCTCTATCACTATTGAAGATGAAAGAAGCGAAATGGACTGCTGAAGGTTGTCCATATAAGAGATGTTCAAGGCCTGCACAACAAGAGGATCAATTTTTTGCTATCACACTGAAATCTGCAGGATGGATGATGGTGTTCAATGCAGGTAATTGCTTTTTCCCCTTTTCTTTGATATGTATTTTTCCCCTTGTGTGTAAGAATTTGAAGCGAAATAACCTTTGAAAATATATATATTCCCTGTTATGGTAGAATTAGTTATGCATTATAATTGAACATGTTCTACTTTTTTTCCATGGATTATGTGCTAGTACTAAAGAAAGTTTGTTGATACCTTGGAATTTCTGTAGCTTTGTATAGTCTGCAGTCCATCTTGAAAACAAACATGTACAATACTAGAAAATTTCATTCTGTACATGTACTTGTTGATACTTTGGAATTTCTGTGCATGTACTTGTGATGCACACTTGTTAATTATAAAGCAACTTTTTGATGAAGCACCTAAAGCACCCTCTAAAGCAAACAAAAACAAAATCAAAATCCTGTTCAATTAAATATTTTCAAAATTGAGGGCAAGCAAGTTGTCCTAAGCAGAAGATCATTTCCTTTTCAATGAAATCTATGGGATACTCCTAACTCGTAATTCTAATCAATTTGAATTTCATTTGTTTTCTTTTTAAAAATAAATTATGTTTAAGACAACAGCGCTTTATATATAATATAGTTTTGATTTGTGACACTGATAAATGCAGTCCATACTGAACCCTTTTGCAGATGTCAAACTGTCTCACCTAAATGCTGAACAGAACCAACCGATTGGTCATCCACTTCTTGGTTGACAATCCGCACGTGTCGGCTCAGGAGATACACCTCCAAGTTAGACGAGCCATCATGTCTATCTAGTGCTCTCACAGTATTTTGGCTATCAAAAAACAAGCTACGCGGTGATTGGTAAATCTCACATACTGGTATACTACCATCCACTACAGAGATCTCTCTAAGTATGCTTGAGTGTGGGACAACTTGCACGCTTAAATCAGATCTTCTCCTCCTCCTGCTGATTTTACTTGGGCATCTGAGAACCCTTCTCTTACATCAAGGATTTTATATTAAGGGCAATATTTGGTAAAAAGTTATTTAGATTTAGTGTTGTATGAAAAAAAGCTGACATTTAAAATTAAAAAAAAAAACTATATAACAAGTTTTCTTTTCATTTAGGATCTTAGTTCAAATTGAAGCATTTTTTGAGCTGTAGAGATAAGTTTGCATAAGGAATATATGTTTGGTTCAGCTTTTTAAAAATGCTAATATGTTTTGATATGTTGGATCAAATAATTGCCACCGAATGTCTCAAGGCTCTACTTGGAATTATGATTGGGATCACAGATTTTGGGTTTTTTGGTAAATACAAAAAAATTACGAGGACATCTTTGGAAACATCGTAGCTTTTTCCTAAGGCAACTGTCATTAATTTTTTTACAAACACTGGATTGAATCGAATCGCATAAGCTATGTTTTCAGAAAAGTCGGAATTGTTATATGCATTCGGAAATGTATTTTGAATAAAAAATCTAGAAAAGTTATGGTGCAATCACATTTTCAAAGCAGGCTAAGGCTAACTTATTTTCAATTTTACAGTTTACATTTTTTTTTGATAATGATAGTATTTATACACTCCTATTGGTGTAGCACACCTGGACTAAAAGTGGAGAACCTAACAATTTTTTGATAATTGAAGTGTTTTTGTAATGAAGGGACTTTCAATTGTGCTATCCTAATTTTGGTGAGAACTAAAACTTTTAGACCAAAACATTTTACCACTTTTTCCAATTCCTTCCTAACTTTAAAGAGTATCCCAAACTCATAAATATTCTAAATATTTGCAATTATAAACTTTCTCCAAAATTATAGTATTTTTTACTATTTACATTATTCATCATATATTTTTAATAAAATTTATTCTTATAGGCCTAAATTTGCAGGTACCTTCAACGGTAAGTAATGAAATAAATTGTTTGTTTGATGTTATTGGAATAAAATAAGTGAAATAATTAGCTAAAACAGCTTTATTTCACCGTTTTCTTGAAACTAGCAATCTTTTTTTTTGATACTGAGATAAAAAATTCAATCGTAAATACAAACTTGAGAAGTTAAATCTAAGTTAATAACATGATGAAAATTCTTTACTACTGGTAAGGTACACCGTGTTTAAAACTATCAATCTATAACAAGAGAAATAGAAAAGGAATTACTATTTTATTTATTGCACTCTCCATCTACTTAAGTAGAAGGTGAACCTTGACACAATGGTAAGGCTACATTATGATCCAGAAGTCACAGATTTAAATCTTAGTTAACAGCCTCCAGTTAGAGAGAAGGTTGCATACAATTAATCCTTCTCTACACCTCACATTGACGAAAATATCGTGCACTGTTTACACTTTGCTCTCCTTCTAGCTAAACAAAATTATAATTCCCATTCTAGCGTTATTATGGCATTATTCCTACAACAGACTGTTTGGTAGCGCTAGCATACTAATATGTATGTGTTCAACCAATCAACTAATATGCCATTTACCAGAACCCTTAAGCTTACACCCTGTATACTTGAAGTGAATTTTCATAATTATAATACTAATTATCTACCATTTTCAAAAAAATCTGCAGCTTTTCCTTGTCAAATCAGTTCTAGGATCCAATGCCGATAATATCGGTGGAGGGCGATGGATACATACATATCACCGCGCCACCCTAATTATCGAATGACAATTGCGAACCACAATCCAAATTATACAAACGTAACAAGTCAATTAATCAGTACAAATGATGTTTTGATCACCAGGAAAGCTTGTACAGTCAATACCAAACCACCAAATCAGAAATTAATTAAATCGATTAATATTAAGTCAAAAAGATGAAGACACTACAACACAATAAAAATTCTAATTATAATTCCACCATGAGAAGTGAACTACATGATTTTTTTTTCCAAATATTTCTATTTGTTGTCAAGTTTTCAGTTAAATTACATAAATTTAAATTTTTTTTCTTATAATAATTAACCTATGTGGTTTTACGTTTACCTTTACAAAATAGGAGGCACTGAGTGCCTACTTGGTTAATTTAGAAATTTCCCTGCCTTTTCTCCCACAGGATAGCAAGAGACTATGAGCATTGCTTTCTTGAAAAGACTAAGTCTGGAACCCTTCAAATTCAATGACAAAGGGTGTAGAAGCTCTTCGTCGAACAACCTTTTAGCAAAGGATTCCCATGGTACTAAAAAAAGAGGACAGGTGCGGTAAATGGAGAAGAGATGCACTAACCAGCCACATGCTAATAATACAACATTCCTTGGACAGCTTTCAAGCTGTTTGTAAATAGAACAGGTCTAGCACCGAAGCATCGACACAGTCCCCTGTCTCCAGAACTTTCCTTAAAAGGGGAACCGAACTAAGAACATCAACACACAGATGCATTACCTTTCTGCAATAGAGCTTTTCTCGTTTTCTTTAAAGTGGCCACAGAATCTAGCTAGAATAGTCAAGAAGAATTTACTTTAGCTGATCCCATCCTCTTGTCCGATCGGTTCCTAAATCCCATTTTAGAAGGTATATCCCTACTCTTGTCGCATTCTTCTGCATGTCTAGATACTGATCTCTGCATGATGCGGATTGGTATTCCTCCTAGGTCAAAATCTTCTTTGAGAGACTTCATCAAGAACCTCAAGTCTGCATCTGTGAGAGGTTTTTTGCCTCTTACGAATGCAACAAAAGTTGGTGGGCGAGCCTTAACCTGGGTAAAATATTTGATTTTTGGTTGTGTTGCCAGATCTTTCCAAGAGTGTCTACTCATAACCTGTTAGACAAAGAAGCAAACTTTCATGACTGAAAATTCATATTAAGATAATTTCCATCATTGGTTAGACACTTTTAGGTGGGGATTAATGGCAGTCTGAAAGTTCACACCTTCAAAAGCCAACGGTTGAGACGTGCTGTTGACAATCTCAGACACCATTTTTCGTAAGTATCAATAACTGTCTGCATAATGGATACCCTTTCATCACCTTCTAGCGCTGAAACAAATACAATCGGAATTCCAGAAATCTGTCGCCAAATATCAGAAAAATAAGCTTCCAAAACGATGTAATATCAAATTAACAAAATCCAAATTTGAGCAATAAGACATTTCTTCAACACAAATGCTATGTATGCTATAGGCCATGTTTACAATCAAATATGATATAAAGTCGTGTCACTTATTTAGGGAGGTACTATTTCAAACTACTTCTAAAGAAACCAGCTTCTGGAAAAAAAAAGTAAAAATATGTTTCTAAGAACTAATTGCAGAAACGAACCTCTGGGAATGTTGCTTATAAAGGGCCAAGGCACTGAAGCATTGATCTTGGGGGGCTGGGTGCCTAGGCAGTGCCTAAGCCCCATTTTAAAAAGTTCGAAAATTTTATTTTCAGTGACTTATTATTTATGTTATGAATTATTAAATACAATTTATACATAAATATATGTAATCTTAGCTAAGATAACCCTAAATTTTATCAAAACATACAAAAAATAACACAACAATGATAAATTGTGGCAAGGTTAATATCACAACTTTAATTATAGACACAAATCAACATCTAAATGTATTAAAAACATTACATTCTTACACTTCAATAAATCTTAACACTTAAAAAATGCACGGCACCTTGCTGGATTTGATACTGGATGCCACAAAGATCCAGCTGTAACAAAATAATGTGAAGCATTTAATTGCCTAGCTGCATATTGTATCAACAAGAGGGCCACACAAATTCTGAAATTAACTTATTAAATTGCCATAATGGAATTGTCATGATATGTCTATAAATGTCTTCACATTATTCTGTAAATAACAAACAAGAACATGGATGGAATTAGAAATAAGCAATTTTAAACCCAACATTTACCGAAAGCCGGTTAAACCCCAGCTTTTGGAGGAGTAGGAAGTGAACTAAAAGTTAACACTCTACCATCTGAACTTCACCCAGAAGTAGAATTTTCATACGCTGCTCCATTTGGAACAACTTCTGACAAGTACAGCTTCTATGGTAGATAGAACCGGAAGAAGCTATTCAGTACTAGTCTCAAACCAAGCCTAAATACCACTTGAAAAATCTCTAGAATCCAATTAATTGCAGATTTTCGATTGTATCAGTCCCCATACTAATAACCAAAAATCAACAACAATTATGATCAAACTATTGCTTTAAGATAGGGAAGTTATAAAATTTTGATCAAACTATAAAAGGGAGAGGTCCAAGCATGTGAAGTTCATGAAAGCAACAGGATATGGTAAGTACTTTTACCAAATCTTTTGGCTGGAAGACTGGAAGTGCACATAAATAGCTGGAAAGTGAAATCTTCCTATAAAAAGACCATGCGGTCTATACCATAGCTAGCCAAGAACATTGTAAATGGACAAATTTTGCAATTTTTTATCAAATTCACCCAAAACATAAAAATATGAATTTAAAATTTTTTCACTGTTTTGCTAAACTTGGACGGCACCATTTTTATGGAATCCTAAAGTACCGTACTATTTATCTTGAGTTTGCCAAACAGTGCTCATCCCGTGCCTAAATTCTGCATCTTAGAGCTTCTAATCTCAATGCAGCCAATGGTTTTGCTTCAAAGGAGTGGAAGGGTGATTGCTAACCTCTTGCCCAAAAGTTGAAACAAGCAGTCAGATTACATACACGCTCAAATAAGCCGTACACAAGTGAGTTCATTGGCCAGTTACAATAATAAATAGAGATCTTTTGGTTTTACAGCACTAAATTTCTCCTCATGACATGCTTTTCAAATAAGCCACAATCAGGAAAAGTGAACATCAGGAAGATAAACAGAAGTAAAGATTTTCTGAAATTTAACAGGACGTCATGTGTTCAAAGTTTCACCAACAAAGCAAATTCAAAGGGTGATTTACATAAAAGCTTATATAACATATTATAAGTAAACAAAATATTATATAACATGTTGAAATATATAAAAAGTAAGCAAACGAATACACTGCCATGAGTAACACAGTATCAACTACCAACATGAATAAGACTATCAAACCTGTGGAATCAATGTTTGTATTTCTTTTGGAACAGCATCCATAACCTCATGCATGATAGAATTTTGTTTTCCTCTCAGTAGATCCATCTTATTCACAATCACAACAAGACCTCTACCTTCTTCAACTGCTTGTCGGGCTATGACAACTTCTGCATGTTTCATGCTACATCTAGCTTTTGCAATCTACATGTAACATGTCATTGGATAACAAGTTAGTCCAAATTTCTGATATCTTAATTTCAAGCTCATCAAGGAAAAAAAAATCTCAGTTGATGAAGGAATTGGAGATGTTTTGAAAGAACTGTCGATGTAGATGTGAAAATCACATAATTTTGAAGTTCCACAAGTTCTCACAGGAAAGCTAAATATGCAATGCGCCAATGTCAACTGGATAATATATTTGATGCAGTTATTTCTGCATGTTATTTTGCTTTGTTATACATAATTTTTCCATGGTGACCAATCACATATTTTTGAAGTTCCACAAGTTCTCACAGGAAAGCTAAATATGAAATGTGCCAATGTCAACTGGATAATATATTTGGTGCAGTTATTTCTGCATGTTATTTTGCTTTGTTATACATAATTTTGCCATGGTGACCAAGAAGACATAAATATTTTGCTCACAAAAAACTGTTGATATGTAGATATCTAATTCAAAACAAATTGGTTATAAATGTAGAGGTCCATTTATATATTTATTTATTTATTTTTTAAGTTTTTAATGTGAGGTTATTTATTCTAATATTCTTCCTCACTTGTGGTATTCTTTTTAAGTCCTACAAGTATTTTTTTCATGTGCATGTACATGTGATCTTTTTGCATTGATATCATATTGAAATATAGATATTTAACTTAAAATCAATTGGATATGAGTGTAGAAATCCATTTATATATTAATTTATGTTTTTTAATTTTTGAATGTGGGACTATCTTTATGGCTTAGAATGCAAGACTGTAAAACATGATTATATTCAAAAAATTAGAGTTTGCTAGGATGTGTATACTAAATGGATGAGTAATAATACCATAACAGATAAACTTAAAAATGATTTTATTAGGAATAGAGTAAGAGGTGTACCTATTGAAGACAAGAGAAACTCAACTTAAGTAGTTTAATCATATCTGAAGAAGACCGAGGAATACATCATTTAGAAGAAGAGATTTAATTAGTGTAGAATAAATTAAAAGAAGTAGAGGTAGACTTGGTTAGGAATTATAAAAAAAGATTTAAATTTATATAATTTAATCGAAAACTTAACAATAGATAGAAATATTTAGAAAAAAAGAATTCATATGGTCAACTTCATGTAATAAGATTATAACTCAGATTGTTATTGTTGAGACTATCTATTCCAACAAAAACAATTTTAAATCTTAGCTAGCAAACAAGCCATGGAAGAAAGGGCAAAAAAAAAGGCTAACAAAAGTAATGCATAGAACCCATAAACAACTCAAAACTATTTACGGCAAGAAAGGACATGATAATTCAAGATTCATTGAACTTGTTATTTTGTTATCAATGTTATGAACCCAAACGGACACCAAACCACTGTCCTAACTGGACCAGACTACCAGTCCAAAAATGGTGCCACCAGTTCAAAAGCCAGTGTCAATGATTTAACCTTTTCCCTCAGATGGCATCGTAACAATTTAATTTATCAATCAACTAAAATTAAGAAAAATCGGGAAAATACACAGACCAATTATCTTACCAGACTTCAGGTGTTTAGATTTAGGTTTGAAAAGTCAGGCCTAATGGGCTTTCAGGTATTTGGAAGTTTGATTTTGAAAAAAAAGAACTGATTGGATCAGTGGTTCAATGTTTCAACTGACCAATTCAAGTGGTCCAAGAGCTGACCATCAAAACAGTCCATCTGGTTTCGAAGGATGGCTTAAGCATCGGCTCTATCACTGACTGGTCCAAATGGATTTTCATGTGGTTCATTATCCTTAAGGCCGGTACAAAAATAACAGTTCTTGTGACTTTGATACAGGCAAAGGCTAGTCAAAAATAACATATTACAATATGCTTTTTTCACAAATCATGATTATGTCATTCATTGCCATAAATATTGAAATGGCATAACATTACAAACAAAAATGGTATTCCAAAGAAACAACAATAAATAAAAAATAAGATCAAAATGTGCTAGGAAAAGCGGAACTCTAGAAAAAGCATTTTACCTTTTTGGTCAATCAGAAATGGGGAGTATGATGCCATATTAAACAAAAAATAACACTGGACATAAAAATCTTACCATGGCAAATTATTTCAACAAGCATAACCATAACTGCAGCTAAATTCCTCAGGGTAAGAATTAGGAGAATGAGTAAGATAATTTTTAGATTGCAAGGGAAAAAAGTATTATCATCTTTCGGTAGTTTAAGTTGCAGACAAATATTGGACAGCTTTACTTTGGTAGATAACTTCCAGCTAGTAGTATGTGCTGGAAGAAAGGTAAAAACGGGTAAAGAGGCTCAATTAACTGTATGTGCTTTATTCTGATAGATGATAAGTCTTCTTAAACCAAAAATGTAGTCAGATATTTGAGTGGATATATCTCTATAATATAAGTACTAATACTGAAACAATGAAAGATTAAGGTATGCTGAAAGATGCGGCATCCAATAAAAGAGAAATATTTGCAAGTCACACAACCTAAAAACAAGTAACTCAGTTTCACCTTAATAAACGGTCTGAGTCTGACATGCTCTAACATAATATTGCCATAAGATTTGAATACAAAATGTTTTCACTTCAATAAGAGCAGAAAAACATAGTTCATTATGAGAAAGAAAATGTCAAAAACCACCTAAGCTTCTTTGAGCCATTATTGTGATACAATAAAAGATGGCAATTCAATGTAGGTTCAAATACTAAATCTTGCTGACCTCTTCTGCATCAAGGACCAAAGCAACAACATGGGCCCTCATAAGATTTTTTCTCGATTGCATAATGCTCAAGGAACTGGGGCCTTTCACTTGCCCTGATCTCTGTAACCATCCAGCTGTATCCACCTGAAAATTGATTTTTGCCAGTGAAAGCGTATTTAAAATGAAAAAGAGATATTTATAGCTTAGAAAAATGGTCTCAAAACTATGTATCCAATGAAAACTAAGTTTAGGCATCTTAAAAACGATTAATAAATTAAATGAGTATTAACCGAGTACAGGAAGCTCCAACCGAAGGTTCTGAGGAGAGTCTAATCATATGTAACCGTACATCCATAAATGGGGAGGTTGTTTCTTACAATTCAAAGTTATTTATGATAAATATTATTTATCTACATGAAGAAAATGTTCGTGAATACAAATAAGCAGTTATTTGTACCACTTGTAGAAGATAACCTACCAAATATACAGTGCGATCATCAAACATGAACTGAGCTCTTATTGCATCTCTTGTTAAGCCAGACTCTGGTCCAACAAGGACCCTGTCTTCTTGTAGCAAAGTATTCAGCAGTGTAGATTTTCCAACATTTGGACGACCAACAATTGCTAGTTGCAAAGGTGTCTTAGTCTCTACAGGATCCAGGAAGCTATCATTCTTGATCTGATTAACTGAAATATGCATCCATGTAAAGGAATGCACACCACTCAAAAGTAAGCAATGTCTTAAGAAACAACAAAGGGATTCAAATAAACTTTTAAAAAATATATCATACAAGATATACACCAGGTGCAAAAGGAGAACAAAAATGTAAACCGCTTATTAACTGAAAGCATGAACAGAAAAATAAAAGGCTGCATTTCTGAGTATATGATAAAATAAGTTCATAAGACAACTTAAATTGCAATGCATTAGGAAAAGTGGCTATACTAAAAAGGATAGTCTATCATTGCTGGAGATGAAAATAACCAAAAATGAGGTAAATACAAAGCCACTATATCTGTTACGATCATTAAATTCTAGTAATTATTATTGCCAATATTTCATCTTTAGGTTTCAACTTTCAAGTATTCATTTAGAGGAAGGTGGAAATCATACTTATCAAAACACAACCCTAAACGCCAAGCCAATACAACTTATAATAAGGCTAGGAGTTTTTGAGAAATAGACATAAGTTGAATTCTCTGGATTTTGTCCTTTAGAATATTTAAAATCTCATTATATTTATTATAAACTTGATATTTTTTATCTTACAACTTTCTAGCATTAGGTTCAATTCACAATGCATATTTTGTTAGTAACTGCATATGATATAATATGCAGTATGAAAATTATTTTTAAATTTATTTACGATGCCTAGGCATTTTCCAGGTAGTCCCATATGCACTAGACATCCAAGGTGCCCCAGGTTAATGCTCAACAGCTCGCCACTTTGATAACTGTGTGCCAACAATGATAAAAAATAGATAGTCTTTTGAAATTTGTAGCCATGTTATCCTATGGCAATTGGATTCACTTATACTGTCCCTTTCCCAATGAAAAGAGTAGGTAGTCATTAAAATGAGTTAGATAAAACACATTTAAGGATATACCATGCATTTATTGAGACCATATGATAGGACTGGGGCTAAGACTTTTAAAGGCAAACTCAATGCATGAAGCTTTCACCAATGCAGTGTCAGAGAGTCCAATTTGTTTCACTTGCAGTGTCTCTTATAATTCAACTCATAACCTCCAAGTTAGAATGGCACAACTTTACCATTATATCAAAACTCATCCTTAAGGACAAAAGCTTTTGTTATTAAAAAAACTTTCAAAATATTTAATAAAACCTAAAAGATGAAATAACAATTTATTTTGCAATGTCAAGTAAAAAGTAAGAACACAAATGAAATGATGTAAAGCAACAGCAGCTCTTTGATGTTTGGTTCAACACAGATGCTGAATGTCAAGTGTTTATATCGTAGTTTAATTACAAGAATCAAAGAACTTGGAACAAATGGCAAAAAGTAAAAAATGAAACATAGATACCGGCTGAATTTTGAAGAATGTACTCCTCAAGCAATGGGCGAAGTGCATGATACAGTTCAGCCATTCCCAGCCCAGTCTCTGCAGATATTGCAATTGGATCCCCAAAACCCAGTGCATGAGCTTCTGCACTTTCGGAAGTAAGAAGCCCTCTGTCATCAAGAGACTCTGATTTGTTCATGGCAAGGATTGTATGAATTCCAGGTGCATTCTTCCGGAGCCACTTCCCGACTTCAAAATCAAGTGGATGCAATCCCGACCTGACAAGACACCAAACATATGAACACTGACCAACCACAGCTCATAAACACACAATTGCAATGATAAATAATAGAAAATATCTGAAGTCAAAAATAACCAACCTCACATCTATCAGGAAAATAGCAAATTGTGTCCTAGCAAGAACTCCCATGGTCATCGCTGTTGTCCTACCTAGTACACTACCTGAAGAAGCGGTAGTCTCCAATCCAGCAGAGTCCAGCACCCGGAACCTCAGGTCACCCAGCTTTGCAACACCTTCCCTTACGTCACGAGTAACATGATCATCTGGCGTATTATATACAAGAGCCTCCCTCCTCCTTATCAAACTATTCTAGTGGACCATATGCAAAAGCACATAAGTTCCAATATGTACACAATAACACAACCTCCGTAAGAAACTCTGATTTTTGAAATAAATAGAGTACATTTGATATCTTTGAGACTATTGTAGATTTTGTTGAATATTAAAATCATTCAATCCAGAGTTTCAAAAAATCATTGAATATTATTCAAATACATGGATGATAAGATGTAAGACTAAAAATAAACATACAAAAAATATTTGTGTACTTGTTTCATCGTTACTCAATTTTTGTTAGAGACATCGCAACATAGAATTTCTCATAAATAAATAAATAAGCATCGAATGTACCGGTTGAAAAGCGCAGACTTGCCCACGTTCGGCCTCCCGACGAGAATCACAGTAGGCAGAAGCTCTATATCGATCTTCGTAAAATCCACCCCGTTCTTCTTCCTTGCACTCTTCCGCCTACACCGAGGACTCTCCGCTAAACCGTCTCCGCTCGAGGCCTCCATTTCGGATTCGGAAGCCGCTTCCGACGAGAAGCTTGATGCGACCATTGGCGGGAGGCAGGAGGACATAGCTGTAAGGCGCCTGAGGAGGAAAGGTAGTGGGAGGATTGGACAAATTTCAGGTCTGGAGAGAATGGATTTTGTGAAGGAAGATGCGACGGATCCATTTGGTGGAGATATGACGGCGAGGGTACCGCCGGAGAGTAGGCGGCGTACGAGGAGCCGCGCCATCAGGGAGGGAAGGCGCAGACCGCCGTCTGTGTTACCATTCATCTGTTATAATAAATTTTAAAATAAATATTTGCTTCGTAAAATAATTAAATATTAATATTGAAAATATTTACCTTTATATCAATTTAAAATATATTAATATTGAAAATTATATTGAAAATAAATGAATACTTTTTATAAATATTTGCTTCAAATGAACGATGTATTAAATCATAAAATAATTATAGATGTCTCAAATGGAATATAAATCTTTATAGAGATTTTCAAATAACACAAAAAATGAAGATTAAGGTTGTAGATTCGAAGCGTTACGTATGACTTTGATTAGTTAATATTGTACACCTCAAGATTATATAAGAAGAAAACTCATAATCTAACTCATACTCTTATATTCCGTTAAACATTCAATTACGTGAATTATAGGCATATTCTCATGTAATACCATGTAACATTGGATAAATTAAATTATCATTTGTATTAAATAAAATAAATAAAATATTTTCACATGTAGTGAGATTTGAATTTACACCCATTGACGTAAAAGAACGACACAACCATGTTACTTTGTTGTATAGTGATACACATATTACTATATTTAACATCTCAAATTAATTTGGTAAATTTCCTTTGTATTCTTCAATTCATGTATCATGTAATTTTATTTAATAAAATTTAATAATATAAAATGTTTTATAATGTAAAATCTATTGATTTTATTATATTTTCATAATATTATAATCAAGTAGTTCATAATTTAAACCAAACATTGCCTCATACTAAAGTTTGTTGTCTTTTATATTTTCTCAAAACGGTTCTCGCAAAACAATGGTGACAGGTACACATAAGACATAATTTTTAAGATTAAATTTGACTCAAACATAAATTCAATTAGGTGATGAATGAAATCATTGGGAGATTTGTGCATCAAATAAAATGGAAGTAGAGGAAAATAAAATTTCAACCTTATTCTGTCTAAGAAAGTAAAAAAAATTGATTCATTCGTTCACTTTTAGACTATTTACTTTGATTTATTATGTAATCCATCTTTGAACCTTAAACCATATCTCACCTTAACCTCGTTTTTTGTCGTTGTCGACTATTTTTCTTTCTTCATCGTTGATTATGTTTTTAAGTTTTTTTAAAATAATAACCTCAAAGTTCTCTGCTACTTTACTTCATTCAAATCATTTAACATTGATTATCATTTTATTTTACTATTTATTTTTCTTGTATTCTTATACGTTTTTAATTTACCTTTCATAACTTTCTAAATATACAAAAAACGAACTTAATACAAATGAAAGAAACCTTAGACCATAACCTTTCCAGAGCCAAAAATTAACGTCGAATTCATTATCAAAAGTAGACATCAACGTTCGTTGAGTCGATGACCATTGGTATTTATTGGTTTACATTTGTGTTAATTAAAAAAAAAAATTTATGTTAAGTTTTGATCGTTGGCCAATTCTGTAAATTAAGAGTACGTCATTATTTATTAGCGACTTTAATTCTCAGACACAGTTTCTTTACATTTTGCGAAGTTCTTAAACAAATGATGATTTTTAGGTAGATTCATAAAAGATTTTAAATAAATTATGTATAATAATTAACATAAATGCTAAACGATATCTGAAATTTCAATCAAATTAAAAAAAAAAAAAAAAGGGAAAAGGCAGCTATGAAGGACAAGAGTCAGCTCAAGCGCGAAAATTTTTTTGAATCCAGCGGCGTTTGAAAATTCGGAGAAAATAATGTAAAAAGAGACGCTCATTCGGTGACGTACGTTAATATAAATTCAAATATTCAAAATTATACTTATGATTTAATTTTCTACTTCGATATATAAAAAAAAAAAAAAAAATCTCTGTTCATTCCAAGTTGAAACTTCCGGCAACATCCACCGTCCATTCCTCATCGTGGTTGGTCGACCACGCCACCCGCTCTTGCTCCCACGGGAACGGGTGCCCTCCTCGATTTCCGGGCTCGGCTCCATCCGCCACGGCGAGAGCGAAAGTCCACCGCCATTTCAAATTTTTTCAAACGCAAGCCAACCTTTTGCAGAAAACGTCCTCGATTCACGTCATTCGGACAGACATCCCTCTACTTTCAACGTAGATAGGACAGGTCCATCAGATAGATTTTTCTCGAGTGGTTGGCGGTGGTGCGTCGGAAGCACCTAGGGCTGTCGGTGGACGGACCAAATCATAAACTGGCATGTAGTGTAAATGAATATGATTAATTCGTATGACATCAAAATCAAATACTTGTACTCTGCGATCATGAGATAACGTCTGATAAAAATTTAAAGCGCTTCTTGTTCTTTCCCGTGTTTTTTTATTGTTCGATGAATAAATAAGTGAAAACGTGAATAAAATAAAAACCCAGGTACCAAAATGTGAGCACAAGTGTCGGGTACTGATCATTTGCAATTCTGCAAGCGGCGTCTTCTCCTCCTAGCACTGCTATCGGCTACCGCTCTACACTCCCTTTTGCATCGAAGAAGAGCAGAAGGAGAAGAAGGGAAGAGATCTCCTGGTCCTGGAGGGATAGGAACCCGATCGGATTCCTGGATTTGGGCCTGGAATCATCGAGTTATTAATATCCGAGAAACATGAATGCGACGGCGGCTGGCGGCGGACGGCGATCTGGACAGCGTCATCACCACCAGCGACAGCACTCCGACAACTTTTTCATGGAGTCCGCCCCGTCTTCGACCGGCGGCGGCAACAAGTGGCTCCAGAATCTGCAATCGTCTTCTACCGCTGCTATCGTCCCGCCTCCGTTGCAGCAGGTACTCATGGCCCCCTATTACTCGACCTTCTACCAGCGGACACGATTGGTGTTGTTTCCGAGTTTGGATTGCGAGGGCATTTTTTCTGTTGTAATCTTCCTTTTTGCGAAATATTTGGTGTTTTTATAGGTGGAGTACTCGAGGATGCTGAGGAGTATGCAGAGAGGGACTAGCGGTGATTTAATGCAGACGGAGCCATCGACGCCACCTGTATGTTCGAGGACGTCGAGCTCCCGGAGGAATGGCGACGATGTTTCGCCCACTGAGCTCAGTCCCGGGATCTTGGATCTTCATTCCTTCGACACAGACCTTCTCACTGAGGTATTCGTTTCCTTACAATATTTTCGATTTGTAGTCAGCGTTTTTCTTCCATTCCGGCATTTTGAATTCGGAAAAGTGGTCAGGTACCTGTTCCTGGGTTTTGTGAAAATTCTACACAAATGGGTTATGATCGGAATAGGAGCTTCGATGATTCGGATAATATGCATTTTGCAAACAAAACGACAAATAAATCTCGGCCTTTGCAAGAGAATAATCAGCTAAAGAGTTCTTCTGCAGACAAAGAAAAATCGTGCTCCGTTGCTAAGATTAAAGTTGTGGTACGTTCTTTTGTCATTCAGCCCATGAAAGGCAATCTCGTTTTTGAATGTTCCTTGGGTCATTGGTTGATAGTCATTCGTCGTTATTGTAATTTGTAAATCACGCTTGAACTGTGTCATTGTGCATAATATAGCATAGGTACTCTTTCATCACTGATTTAAGTAAACATTTGGAAGTTCAACTATGTACGCGTATCAATATGAGTGATCAATCCGGGAAAAAACAGCTGCCTAAGGATTGTTTTCAGCCATTTTTTCCCATGTGACATAAGCGCTCTTGGATTGGGCGGGCCATCATTCATGTATTATGATGGTTTGTTATATAAATTTTAGCTTGTTACAATAATTATTTTGCTCCATTATGTGTGGGAAGTCATGGATTCGTGTCCCAGAAGTAGCCTTTTTTCACGCACGAGGTACTCAGGTTTGGTGCTCATGAACCCTTCGTTTGTCCCATTACCTTGCATGTAATTTTTTATAGGAGACAATAACATTTTCAGCTTTAAGCCTTCTACTGTCGACCTTTTAAAGCAGTATGTGCTCTTCTGGTCAAGGATCTAGTATAATTTTCCTTTTTTATTGTGTTTTAGCAATGAGTTGATTTCTTGTTTGCTTATTTGTAAACTTCAATGAAGCTTGTGCTCTTTCTTATGCAGGTGCGTAAGAGGCCATTAAATAAAAAGGAAATATCCAAAAAGGAGGAAGATATTATATCAACAATACCACACATGAATTCCCTTACTGTTCATGAGACTAAGCTTAAGGTGCATATCAACTTACAACACGGCCTGTCCTCTTTCTAGCTTGTTTAATCAAAGTAATCAAGGCAAAAGATGAAGTGATAGGCTTATTGAAGTTAGGTGATAAATTATAAAAAAAATATACATGTAATATGACAATAATGATCCATTAATCCAATTAGATCATGATATAATCGAATGCTATAAAAATTATAATGCATAAAAAGTACAACATTGATGTAAGTGTGCATTGTATGGATGCATTCTAATCATATTAGACAACACTGGATATTTAAAAATTCCTAACAAATAAAGAGAATTTTAGAAGCATATATAGTTTCTTTTGCATGTGTGCAGATAGAAAATGTGAAGAGAGATAAAAAATAGGATAACTTTCTATGTATTTAGGGAAAAAGAAGATATAAACTCATGTATTTGCATGAAAATTTGAAAAAAAGAGGGAAATAAAAATAAAAAGGAAAAGGAAAAGAATAAAAGAAGAATAAAAAAGATACTAAGGAATGAAAATATAAAATAGAGGAATAGATTCAATAGAACATAAAACAACCAAAGATAAAACGAAACACCATTAAAATTATCAAATTTTAATAAGGCAACCAAGGGGATTACGGTGATAAGGCAATCAAGACACATCTAGGTAACGTAAGGTAATCACATGATTGAATCCAACCTCCTAGATACTTATCAAGACGACCTCCCTTGCTTGGCCTAACCTAGTAGCTTGAGGCAATAGCATGACTTGCCTTGATAAGTTAGTCTAAACTTTATTTTTCTATAATCCAACATTGTTGTTAAATAATAAAAAAGGCATATTTAAAGTGCAACAGCAGGTATGCTGTCTGCATTTAAACGATTAGGAAAATATGGTTGCATTTGAAAGGACATTACAAGAGCCATTAATGGAAGATATGTGATATCAGCTTTTTCCTTATTTTTTCTATTCTTATTTTACAAATCCTTCTACTTTGTACACTTAAAGTCCAACCATTTATGAAGACGAATTCTGTGCCCATGTTTCACGGTTATGTTTACACAATTGTATTTCATCACTCAATTATTCAAGATCTTCTTTTATCCTATAGGTTGATCTTACTGAATACCTTGAGAAGCATGAATTTGTGTTTGATTCAGTGCTGGATGAAAATGTGTCAAATGATAAGGTGAAAAATATTATCTCAAATCAGGTCCATCTTCTGTTTATTGTTCTTAATACAAAATCTTTTCTTTATAGGTCTATCGTGAGACAGTGGAGCCAGTTGTCCCATTAATCTTTCAACGCACAAAGGCAACATGCTTTGCTTATGGACAGACAGGTAAGTTCATGATCCTTCAAAATTTGAATCTTGTAGAGTTAATACATAATTACATCTCCATTCAAAGAAAGTTTTGAACAATATCTCCTTTATTTATGTGCTACCGTGCCAATACTTGTTAGTCCCAATTTAGCTGTAGGAATCTGTGACTTTGATTTATGTTGCAATTCTTAATTGGATTTTTGTGGTAGCACCTTGATCTTATACAACTATGTCTCAAAAAAGGTCAAACTAAGAATAACTTGGAAACTGATTTTACCAAAGACAAGTCTATATTTTGCAATGATCAAGCTTTTTATGTGGTTTGGTTTGAATGGATTGTTCACCCGGTCTTAGTGTTATTGTTTGGAGCTATTTATTTCTCAATATCCTTCATTTTGATGCATTCTCAGCCTTAATCTTTCTTAGTGAATCACTTATAACTTTAATATACTTCAGTATGCACCATCACTTCCTGATTTATCTTGTGGTTGGATTAAATTTGACCTGCCTTTCCATGATTATTTATCTTTCACATGGTTAAACCAAGTCTATACATGGTTTTGATTCTATCAAAGAGAGAAAAACTCTTTGAGTTTAATCTCTTTTGCATTCACAGGCAGTGGAAAGACTTATACCATGCAACCTTTGCCACTTAAAGCTTCTCAGGATATTTTTAGATTGATGAACAACACATACCGAAATCAGGGTTTTCATTTATTTGTCAGTTTCTTTGAGATATATGGTGGGAAACTTTTTGACTTACTTAATGATAGGAGGTTCGTCCTCTCTTCTCTTTTCTTTCTTTGTATAAAGGTTACACAAGTCTGTAAATACTTAGTGCCACTGGGTTTTGCAGAAAGCTTTGTATGAGGGAGGATGGGAAACAACAGGTTTGCATTGTGGGGTTGCAGGAATTCAATGTGTCAAATGTGGACACCATTAGAGAACTTATCGAAAAGGGAAATGCTACCAGGAGTACAGGAACAACTGGAGCAAATGAGGAATCCTCACGTTCTCATGCTATACTTCAACTTGCCATCAAGCGTTCTAATAGTTGCGAATCAAAACCTGCTAGGATTGTTGGCAAGCTTTCGTTCATAGATCTTGCTGGCAGTGAACGTGGTGCAGATACTACTGACAATGATAAACAGACAAGGTAGGGTACTAGTGTTTAAATTAGACTAGCAATTTGCTGATTGAAACTGCAGTCTTCTTTTCTCTTTCTCCAAGTCATTGGCAATGTTTTCTTTCAGGATAGAAGGTGCTGAGATCAATAAAAGTTTACTTGCTCTGAAAGAGTGCATTAGAGCTCTTGACAATGATCAAGTTCACATCCCTTTCAGAGGGAGTAAACTAACTGAAGTTCTGCGAGATTCCTTCATTGGAGATTCTCGTACAGTGATGATATCTTGCATTTCACCAAATTCAGGCTCATGTGAGCATACTCTCAATACATTGCGATATGCTGACAGGTGAAGGGAATTATTTCCTATGCTTATGTACATGCTTCTAGGATTCTATATTCATGCATAGTAGCGTAATAACAAAGACCTTTTTTTATTTACAGAGTGAAGAGCCTCTCAAAAGGAAATAACCCCAAGAAGGACATAACGTCAACAGTAAATCTGAGAGAGTCAACCTTGTTGCCATTGGCTTCAATTGCAGCTGCTGTTGAGTGCAATGGTGATGACTTTGCAAATGAGACCAACAGATTTGGATCATCCAGAGCATCACAGAATGAAGCTTCTTTACCTTTTAGTATGGATCAAGGCCTTGACGGGAGAGAAGAGGTGCAATTCCCTCCTGTTTCTGAAAACTATTACAGAGACCACCGACGCAGAACTTCAATAACTGGGAATGATTTTGGATTCCATGAACCACATGAGCGGGATAAATCATCATGGAGGAAAGTAAATCAAGACACATATGCAATTCCCGGTTTAGATGATAAGCCAAGTAAAAAGGACAACATGACAAAGCATAAAAAGGATTCTAGTGTGGATACTAACAGCGTACAATCAGATGATCTCAATGCCCTATTGAAGGTACATTGTCTTTCACTCTGTATCAGTGCTTTTGCTTTGTTACTATTCAAACAGATGGTTATCTCGATGCTCTACTGACAAGTACATTTACGAATTGTCTTTCATTCTACAATAGTGTTTTTGCCACTTGTTCATCATCATTCATTTCTATGATTACAGGAAGAGGAGGAACTTGTCAATGCTCATAGGAAACAGGTGGAAGAAACCATCGACATTGTCAGAGAGGTACAAAATGAAAATACAAAACTAAGGAAAAAAATTCAATTTTTCAGAATCAAGCTTATAAGAATATTAATATCAAAGGATATTACGGTGCTAGTGCTATCAAGAGAATAAAAAAATATCTCTGATTTTTTTCCTTTCAATTTTATGTTATTATATGCAATCATATATTCTAACACAGTTTGACACTAAAATGACTAAATAACTTCGAACTTTGAAAATGCATGGAAATAAAAAATATCTCTAAAGTTGAATGGTATGAAAAAATATAACAACAGACAAGCGTCATAAAATCCACATTTAAATACACACCCCTTTTCTTCTTATTAGACAGCTTCCAACAAAATTCCACTTAAACCAATAAAAAGGTGGGCTCTTGAATACGCAGAAAACCTTGGTAACCATGATCGATAACCATTCCAAAATAACTAAGATTGCATACGTTGAGCATTATTTCATATCAAAATCATTCTTGTTTTAGGCTTGACCATCTAATCTTTGTTTATTCTGGCAACAAGATTCTTTTCTAGATCATGTCATAGTTTCGTAATAAGAAAACTCCCAAGTCTCAACCCGTGGATTGTCGTATGGGTAATTGAAGAATCGTTCTTATATGTTTAGCTTTAACTGTGGAGCAGTGTTGGAGTACACAGAGGGTTTTGGTGGGTATTCTCTTATATCCGGTCAATCTTTGATTGAGGAAAAATGTACTTCGTGTGCATCACGGTTGGTTAATCGTATAAGATAAGAAAAAACTTCATTTAATGTAGCTCTTAGTTGGCAGGAAGCTGATACGATATAGTTGTTGCTTCAGTTTGGTAGTGATAAGTGCATTGATCTTTTCACGGTGCAGGAGATGAAGCTGTTGGTTGACGCAGATCGACCAGGGAACCAGCTTGATGAATATATTTCTCGACTCAACACAATTCTTTCCCAGAAGGCTGCTGGAATAGTGAGTTTGCAGATGCGTTTGGCTAATTTCCAAAGACTCTTAAATGAAAACAACGTTCTTGTGTCTTCTTAATTCTCACATCCTGCCGGTAATTCGCCAATCTTTACCGGTAGATCTGAGCAATTTCTTCCGACTTTCTTGTGCTATATATTTGTGGGTACCGCATGAAAGGACAAAGCAAGTCCCTTGCTTTTACTATCTTCGTATGCGAAGGGCTTCAGATCAAATGTTGAGAGTATGCATTGTGCAATAAATCTCGCCGACTGGCTTGTTGGGTAAGTCATCAACATGATTAGAGGAAGTTGTGAGCTTTTATGTCGTTGGTGCTGTTTGGATTTCCTTTGAGCGAATCAGTAACCTTCTTTGGCAGTTGCATCAATCCAAATTTGGTACGTTCTGTGGATCCTTATACTGTTTGATTTGTGGCTGTGCCGTATTTCTGGCGACATTTTGTAAGTATTTGTGGCCCTAATGTGAGTGATTTTATGGCGTATACATGGGCTACGCGTCTAATGATTCGGCATCTTAAAATTTAACCGTCCACAAGACACTTATGTTTTGCCAGCTACTACGTCCATATGGCTGCATAATGATCATCAATCAAGCGTCTAGCAGAACATATTGCACATATATCAGTTAATGTGTTCATGTGTGATTGTGCGACGAGCGTATTGGTTAAAAACACCAATTAATTAGCACAAATTTCAAATGTTATATATTTTGAAGATTGTTGTTCAATCATAAATATTAGAATGTTTCTTAAGTTAAATAACTTGGTTTAACTTTATTGGTAGCACTAAATATGGCAATAAGTTAATGTTAGCTCTTAAATATCAAGTTTTATCGAAGCTGGAGTTTCCTATGACATCGTGCGATTTCTTAGCCATTGATTTGTTAAAATGGAATCAACATTAACCGGTAGAAAGATTTCTCCGAACACTTTGATGGCTCATTTTCAGTTACACAAATCGATGAAAGATATTTCACATATGCAAGAACATGTATTATTGTATTGCTTGAATGGTTGTGTCCTACTTGTTTGAAATCCTCTAAATTCATTTTTATTTCAGAGCCTCAATAAATGATTAGAAACTGGGTAATTTGTCTCTAAATAGCCTCAATAAATGATTTAGTGGAAAGCTCAACCCAATTAGTGGCAATTATTGGTATTCTTCAAAATCTTTAGATTCCTCGAAACATGATCCATCTGTGTCATCACAGTAGATTGGTCGTGTAAGAAAATGTGATTGTCAGCTTGTTTACCAAATCTCAATGAGATGTCAATATTTACTATTTTACTTGTTTTAGATTGGGATTTTGACAATGACACGTAGGGTTAGTGTTAGTTTTTACTGTAATGTTTGTGTTTGTTTCAGAATTAACCTTAAGAAAGGCCTCTAGCCTTTTTTTCCAGGATTGCGCATACCTCTTGCAGGTTTTGACGGCTTTGAGACGAGTTAGATGGTGGGTTTGTGTGTTAATTCTACTAAATGTTTTAACTGATCTTAAAATAATTTGAATGCTGTTATGGATCTTACGAGAGAACGATTTTTATTTTTTGCAAAATTACAAGAGAACGAAGTAGTTACCCTTTTGAAGTTATTCTCCATGGGAAGACGTTGCCTTTGCGACTTAACTCAACCTTTAATTGAAAAACCCTCATCGTGCTGTTCTCCCCTTCTTCTCCCATCCCCTATCGTCGTGAGGAAACTCAGCATTCTAATGAAACCCTCGTTGTGTTCTCCCCTTCTTCTCCCATCTCCTATTGTCACGAGAAAACTTGACATTTTGACAAAACTTTCGCTATGTTCTTCCCTTCTCTCATCCCTTATCGTCGCAAGATGACGGTCGATAGAGCGTTTGGTTGATCTTTTGCTGTAAGAAACCTCTTGTGATTTCAGTGAACTTAACTGTGAAGAAACGACACACCACCATCTTAAGAAGGGACACCGTCCTATTGATCCTAGTGAAGAACTTAGCTATTCATGCGAACCATTTTGATGTTAGGGTATTGTAAGGTTAGTATGATATTTGTAATGTTGATTTTAGTATGATAGCTAGTTTTTTTTGTTCTTTTTTGATGTAACAAATGGTTGTATGTCCTTTTCTAAGTATCAATTTATTGTTCTTACTCTATTGAGTAACTATTTGGTTTGCCTTTCAGAATGGTAATAATGTTATTATTAATATTGTATTTAATATCCTTGAAAAATGATATGTCAGTATCAAAATCAGTACATCAAACTAGATAGGTGGGTTAGAAATATTATATGTACTTTTGATTAAGTATTAATTACTATCTAGAAATCAGTCGTTCTTATTTAATTAGAATAATCACTGGAATATAAAGTCTAATAGCTAGAGTTGATATGGGTTTTCCTTTATTAATTTGGCAAATATCTTTCAATGTTTGTTATTTTCCTATTGTTTGATGTAAGGCATGTATCCTTGTAGTGGCACTTTGATCTTTCTTCTTATAAATACATGATATGGTGAAAGCTACCATATTGATTTCATTGTTAGATGACCATAACTATGTGATTAATTTTTTCCTTAAATTAAATAAGCTTATAGGTCTTAAAATTCAACAAATTTCTGTTAGATTTCAGTAATTGATTTTAACTAAAAAATAATAATGAACATAACTATGATTAATTTGAAAAGTTACCATATCATAGCTTACGCTATACAATAATTAATTATATGATTATAATTTATTTATTATTATGATAGTAATAAGGTAGCAACATTAGAAATTTTTCTTGGAGATACTGTTGGGAAAATCTTTTTTAATTTTAGCATCATTTAGACCATGCAAATCTTATTTTGGTTTTTTTAATGGTGTATTGATTTTTATCACAACTTTATTTACAAGTTGTGTAAAGTTGTGACATTTAAATATCGTATTGTTGCGTTTGCTGTGTACACATTTTTACAAGTTAGTTTACGCGATTTATTTGTGTTTTCAATTATAATATACATAAAAATATATAAATAACTACACATATTTTCAAAATAAAAATATATATTAACAAGGGCACTCAGGTGCCCCAGGCACTCAAAGGCATCCAAGGCTACCACCTTGGTGCATTGACAACCTTGTTACAGTGGTCCTTCACTCTAAACTTTATAATTATTGCCTAAGTAGATAAATTAATTACATAAATCCAAGTATTGATTTTCCATGATTGTCAATATATCTTAATATGTTAGTACTTAGCCATTCTTGAAGTTCCCTTTACTAACTCATTAACATAATATTTTGATAATTATTAAAGTTTCAAAGAATATGTCTTGATATAATAAGAAATGTGTAAAAGAGTAAATTACTTAATGAGAATTTCAATTATAGTCATTTACAGATAATGATAGTGATTGGGTGTACGTTTGAAATGATAAAATATTGATTTGTAATATTATGAGATTATTATCATTTTTATTTGAGATATAAGAAAAATTTATTATAACACATTTCTTACTTCACAATTTCATTCATTAAGTAAATACAACTAATTTACTTGAAGATTTATAAGATAAATTATCAGAATTTGATATTGTTAATGAAATATTAAGTGTAGATGAAGGAGAAAGAAATAAGAAATATTATAGAAATGACTTAAGAAGAGAAGAAAGAAATGGTTGATAGAATGCATAAAAATATTATTATGTGCTTTGTAGGAAAGATCAAAGAGTTAAAAATTTTCAAATAGTAATAAATTTTTATAATTTGATTATCTTTTAACTATTTTTAATAATGGCATTATTGTTATTTTGTGAAAAAAATTAAAGTAATAAATTTACTTATTTATATTCTTTTATTTTATTCTCATTTCTGAACATGTACAGATTCTTTTAAATTTTTTTTAACTTTCTTAAAATTTCTATTTCCTTTACTTTCTGAATTTTTCTAAACTTTCTTTTCTAAACTTTCTGAAGGTACAGACACTTTCAAAATCTAATTTCAAAATCAAGTGAAAGGAAAGAAAGATTCTAAATAAATTATATATATATGTATGTCTATGTGTGTTTATACATGTATATGTAGGTATGTATAGTGCATGATTAAATATTGATTGAGAAATAAAAATATGTAAAGCAAGTTTGTTTGTTGTTTCAACTTTGGATTACATAGATCAGACCTAAAGGTATATCTTGGTGATGGTAATTTTTTTTTTTTACCATGTTAATAAGGTAGATTCAAATCTTTAGGCTTATTCAATTGAATTTCTTACCCCAAGTAAAAGGAAAAACGCTAAGGTCCATGACAGCAGAGATGGATGGGAGGTTTTCCAGCCTTGTTGGTTGCTGCCGCTGCTGCTGCAGTGTACCACAAAATTACATGAAACGTGTTCATTGATGATTCACACCAACCCAACCCAACCCAACCCAACCCAACCCAACCACACCACACCACACGTACGTTGGAACCCTAAAAAGTAGTCGATGATTTGAATTCATGAAACCATCGATTCGTCCCTTGACCGACGTCCAGCCTCGCTTTACGCATCCGACATGCACACCAGACGGAGGCAGCGGCTAATACACAAAAGGTGGCGGAGGTGTAAACGGGAGGCATGCGAGGCTGACAGTTTAACTACCGTAATTCAGTTAAACAATTAAGTGGAAATACTAAAAAAACTACGAGTGAGACTAAATTATGATGGGATGGGGTCAATAGAAATATATAAAAGGAGGGTAGCTGTTAGCGTTAAAATCATCGTAGGTAAAATTTTAAATATTTAAAATTCTTATTTTAAGAATCTCGCGTCAGATTATTTATTGAACCAACACTTACAGATATCCATTTTTTGATCAACTTTACTTAAATCCTTCAAGCTTTAAAGTATCTCTTCTTAATTCTAATTTAGAACTAATTTCGAGATTTACCTTCGTCGAAACTGAAGTTATGTCTTCGGTAAATAACATTATACCACTCTATAGTTAAGACAAACGAGTATACTAGACTTGAAGAGAAACCTTGCGTCTCTTTGGATAAGTATCTGATGAGATTAGAGAAGATTTTTTATGTAAATCTATGTTTATTAAAAGGAAATTAATTCCAGTAATTGTTGTTTTTAATTCACATGTAAATGAAGATCTTTGTTTTTTTTTTTTTTTTTAAATCTTTCAAAAAAAAAAACACAGCAGTACTACCGTGTCCTCTGTAATTAATTGAGCTACCACCTCTCTCTACTGCTAAGAAACAGAGGTCTGTATATGATCCACAACCCACCACCCTACCTTGAAAGGTTCCCTCCACTATATGTCCCAAAAAGAAAGCCATCTTGCTCTCCCATGCATGCACACACCTCACACCTAAACCAGGCAAAAGCTGCCCGCTTCCCATTAATGCAGAGGATCTCCATCTCCATCTCCATCTCCATCTCCATCTCCATCAATGGTCGTCTATCTCCTTGTCCTCCCTTCCCTCCATTACTGCCACACCTTCTCGGGCGGCAACAAAAAGAACCCATCTCACCATCCAGACGGGGTTTCTGGCTTTGAACGCCTCTCCTCCTGCCCTGCCATTTATTTCTCTGCAACACCAGAAGAAAGAGAGGAACCGGGTGACTGACTGTGGAGGGAATGAGGGCATGGAACCAAACGAACCCATGCCAACATTACACCTGTTATGGGGATTGGTAAGGAAACAAGCGATGAAAGATTCCATCCATTAATGCTGGTTGGTCACCGTTATGAATCGAGGAGACCAACCGGTGGGTCTTGGCCTCATTTGGTAGCTGCAATCTGAGCTGCGTGTTGTGGTGCAGAAAGAAGAATATAGGAATGATGGGTGGGCTTGCATAGCAGAGAATCCGCCGGTGGCGGTGCTTTGGCGTCGCTTATTCTAATCCTAAGCAGAACACCGCTGAATCCTCTACCTCCCTAGGCTTCTTTCAAAAATAGATCTCATATGTTGTTACTCAAGGAGGATTCATCATCTTAAAGTTGATTAATAATAGATAAGGAAATTTATCATATATTAATCTAAATTTTACATTTACATTTATCATATGTTGACTTTGTGCATGATGATCTCACCACATTCAAGACGCTCCTTGCAGGCCAGGCTCACATCACATTCATGCCCTTGAGATAGATGTTTGTCTGGAACAGTGTAAATGAGTGATATTTACAATTTCTTTTAAAATTTAAATTTTTAAAAATGTAAAAAAAAAGAAATATCATGATTGTCCAAAAGAAAAAAGAAAAACCCACGTTTCATTCAAAAATTTGAACAGCTGGCCTTCGTCACTTCTTTTCGGAAGGTTGGTGAATTTAAGATTTAAGGTTGAGAAGAATGTTGGTACTAAATTATACACACTTAAATAATCATTAAAAAACCATGAGCAATCATTAAGTTTTCATTTTTCCCCATTTTTGTATAATTTTTCTACCAATCATGAAACACAAACAGGTTGTCAAAGGAGGCACATAAAGAGGTACGTTTGGAAGTGAAAAAGTCTCTGAACTTTGAATTGACATCAGAAGCCGATTACCCCAAAGCGACGTTCCAAAGACAGCAATGAAAAAAAGAAAAGCCTGTTCAAATGTGTCTGCTCCATTCAACTCTCCTGTTTGTCAAATCATGCGTCATTCGCTCCATAATCAAATCAAAGTTTTTTTCATCAATACTATTTTTGTCTTTATTCAAATTTAAACTTTTCTTGGATTAAGATATTATATAAAGCAACGAGGGACGAGAGCTGGTGTTGGGTTCGTTGACGTAGATAAAATAATTGAGAGGAAGAAGAAAAAAAAAAAAGCTGATAACGGTGACATCAATAATAATTACATTCACAGACACACAGAGCAGACACAAAGGGAAACCCAACAAAGAAAGCATCGAGATTCTTGAGACAGCAACTACAGGGAGATGAGATGAGATGAGATGAGATGAGATGAGATAGAAGAGATAGAAGAGATCAGTTGCAGAACAAGACGCCACAGATGTCGGAGAAGACTTTGAGGATGATGGGGTGATGATGAGGGGAATTAAGAGAAAGATAACAACGGAGCAGAGCTTGCAGCTCCTCCTTCCCAAACGTCTGCTTCTCCACGATCATCTCCAGCATGGAGGTCCTGAAATCTGCATAAGGATCGTCGGAGTCCTTCACCACCGGGAACACATCACCACCATGTTGTTGTTCCTGGAGATTTTTGTTGACCCTTGACGAAATGGAGATCAACGGCCGGAAACCATCGTGGGAAACATCTTGTCTTCGGCTGGCTCCTCTTCTCGGCGGCCGTCTCCGCCTCGAGGACGTCTTCCTCCCAGAGCGGGAGGAGTTGTAGTAGAACTCGGACGAGTCCGACGAGAAGCTCCTGGAGGAGAACAGGGTGTCTGTTTCCTCCTCCCTCTCGTCGCTGCTGAACAACTCATTATCGTCGTCGTCGTCGTTCTCCTCCTCCTCCTCCTCGCTAGAAGAAGATGTTGTGAACCCGTAAGGATTCGAAAACAACAATATCTTCTTCTTCTTCTTCTTCTTCTTCTTATTATTATTATTATTATTCCTCCTCCTTCTCACCCTCGTGTTGTTGTTGTTGTTCTTCTTCTCCTGGTGGGCGAAGCAGCGGTTCATCTCAGAAGCAGGCGGCAGGCACGTCTTCCCACCGTCCACGTGTCGAGCGCCGGTGTCATAAGACAGAGCATCATTCTCCGGCACCCGCCTCCCCTCGTTCTTCTTCTTCGGAGCCGGCCGGCAGCTTCCGAAGAGACGTTGGTGAGGAGCCTCCGAAGCGATGGAAAGGGAGCGGGTGAGGTCGACGTCGAGGCCGTCGTGGTCGTGGCGGCGGGAGGAGACGAAGACGGGCTCCTGGACGGAGCCCGGCAGGGACTTGGTGGTGAGGTTGCAATTGGAGGACCTGAAAAGGCCGAGGAGCCTCTTCTTGAGACTGCTTCTCTTCTCCATATCGAGTGGCACGACCGGCGGTGGTGTGACGTCGCCGGCGTCTTTGAAATGAAACATGGGATGGCGTGGGGTTTGAAGGGACGGGTGGGAGAATATAAAAAGAAGCGAACAAGTGGCGCTGTAACCGCTGGTAGCAAATATTATGGGCTTTTTGTATGTTTGCCCTCCAGATAGTAATTTATTAAGATCAGGTTTTTCCCGTAGATGTTGATAGGACCCAGGTATCCATCTATATATCTATTTATCGATCTAGTCCTTATCAATCTGTCGTCACAAAAGACATTACAATAATATTAACGTTTCGTTTGTTTATAACTTTGGTTTCATCTATCTCTATCTACTACTTTTACCTCTTCGGTTCAAACTTACGGCCACGCATTACTGTTACTAATTTTACATTTTTACGTGAAAATTACTTACTGTTTTGAAGCAAGAATGCAGATCAAACCACAAAATAAAATTTAACGTAAAAAATTGTAAGAAGAATCGTAAGCCAAATGTGAATAAAACGCATGGGTTGCATTTCTTCTGGGATTCACGAACCACGCGCGAAACACCAACACTCGAATCAAAGATGTTCAAAGTAATTTCACTTAGAATGGACAAATTAAGCTAGATTCAAAATGTACAAATATATATATGTAGCGGTGATGGTACGTACGTGACGGTGCAGAGGCATGCAATTCGGTCGTATGGCAGAGAAGAGTACTGGCGTGGGAATTATAAGATGCATAAACTTAAACCGATGGGCATTCCACATGAAGACAGTTTGATCTCGAAGGCCACATGATAGATTAATCATGCCTGGGAATCCAAGCCCAACCACTCTTGCACGATCCGATGATGCGTTTCGTGCTTTGATTTCATTCATGCCTTACAGTTAACATATATGTGTAAGGATTGATTAATTAACAAACGTAGGAGTTATAGTTGTGATGGTGATATATATGTCCACACACACACACACACACACACATATCTCTGCCTGTTTCGATTACATATGGCAGCCGATTTGTTTGAAGTTTGAACGGTTCCGGAACCAACAAGTCAATAGAGGGATGCGATGGGAAAGGGAGCACTGGGAAAGAGGGCGGAGGCAAGTGGATTTCTACTTTTTTTTGAACAGAAAGTTGGAAGCAGCATTATTTCCTGAGTTGCAGAGATGGAGCCTTGCGTTTGTCTTCTATCTCTTTTTACCCCAACCTCTTACTTGTATGTGCAGTCGATGCTTGGGCACGCTTAATCATAAAAGATATCTCTCCGAATTAAGTCATCTGATCAACAATGCGTTCAAAACGTTGGACCAGATTGGTCGGTACAGAAGCGGGAATTACGCATCAATTAAAGAACACAAAACATGCGCATGCAAGTAAAGATGTACGTACGCAGGTAGGTAGGTGGGTGGGTGCGTTCATCCAAGAGGATTCCTAGCAATCAGATTTCAGAGCTTATCATCTGGCAGAACCCAACGAAGAAGGGCATGTATACGAGGCACAGACAAACTTGTAGTAAACATGGTTTTGTTTTCTAAAAAATTTCGACCAGTTTTCAAATCTTTTTCTAATGGAAACTGGGCATGCATGCATGTATCGTAGAATGGTAGGGCTCTTATCCGATTCTGGTGCCTGTGAAAGGCCTGAAGGACACATTCCTTCCTATGAAAGACTCATAAATGTGGGTCGGTATGCTCTATGTATTTTCTTCCTTAATTTCCTTTTTTGTGTCACAAGTACGAATATCGAAAACAATGTCTAGATTCTCACAACCACGGAGCAAGCAGATGGGGCGTTACATCTTGTCAGATTCCTTTGGCTTATTTCCTCCCCCACATCAATAAATTAATAAACCAACCATCATATATTTATACATCTCTCTGTAGTGTGGTATCCACAAGTGTAGATGATCCAGATTTCTTTAAATACCCACCCACAACAGCTCACCGGAATTTAATTTAACAAGGGCTGAGGAAGATCACACATGCATGTTACCACTTAACCTTCAAAACAAACGCACACGGAAGAAAATTTGAACCAGTGGCTTCCACGGCTCAATTTGAAGCTTCGGTTGACAATTTCACATGGACTTGACCATATATGGACCCCCTCTCGAGTCATCATACATTAAATAAATAAACTATACTCGACCAACCCCCGGCATCTGAGTTGTCTAAAGCTGCAACATCTTATACTATATACATATACATATATATATGTGTGTGTGTGTCTCAGAATTCAAATCTTTCTGACCGCGTCCTTTGTTAAATAAAATACATGGAGTAGGGTCATCTAATCGGAGTTTGAGAAACCCGGTCAACAGCACTTTTTCCATCAATAAAATTCATTTATCTTTTCCATTGAATGTTTTTAGCTGAATAACTTTTTCTTTCTTTAGGATGACGGTCATTGAAAAATGTTAAATGCATTTCCATATTTCGTTATCAAACACCATCATCTACTGTAATCCAAATTAATCTAGTGGCCTCTCCTTGTAGCTCGGGTCTACACGAAAACCAACGGTTAAGGCCAGAAATGTTGTCCTGGACATTTATAAAAAAAAAATTTGTTACCTTGTAGATATTCGTGATTCATAACATTTGCTTTTGATCTGATTTATTACAATCCTTGTTTGCTGTTCACAAATTATCGTGAATTGTAACAACCTTGTTCATTTTTTATTCTTATTCTTAACTCGCTTTCACTTGGTAGATATCATGAATTAGATGATGATTTATTCTCATCCTCGCTCGTTAATATCGTAGATATTCATAAGATCTACTTTTACTTTCGTTTTCCAACATTGTGAATTATTATATGGTTGATCGTACTTTTATTTTCTTTTCTTTTTTGTAAACTGTACAAAATGTTATATCAAATTTAATTTAACATGTTATTTTAAACATTAAAAATAAAAAATGTTATAAATACCTACGTTAATTATGAACGAACGGAGGAGGGAGGGAGGGGAGGGAGCGGACGCGAGGTCCCGGACAACTTTGAACAGCGAACACCAAGACAAAAACGAAACGAATGGAAACAAAACAGTAGGTGAAAGATGAACAGCAAGCGCGAACTCTCACGCAGGTACGTGTTCTTGGGATTAGTTGGTACGTCGATCGGGTGTTCCCCATGCATGTGCAGTTTACATGTATACTTCTTTCTCTTCCGAGTTTTTCCAAGGCGGCAGCGGATGCTGTGCATCAGCTGATCTTTGTCCGTTCCCCACTGGTTTGATTTCTGTACGTATACATGCATACACCTACATGTATGGCGTGCCATTGACGAGCCAAGACAACAGCTCTGTCGTACGCCTGGGGGACGATGGTGATCCGTCGCCTCACGAGCTTCTTCCTTGGCAGTGGCGTTTTTGGGTTTGACGATCGACACACGACCCATCCGGTCGACGACATCCACCCAGGTGGAAGGCGGGGGAGGAGGGGGGGGGTAGGGAACGGCAACAGCGTGCATGCACGCCAAAGGACAGGCTTGATTTGACGATGGATTGATCGACCTTCTGTTCCAGTACTGCATGGATTGGACCGCGCTTCAAATCACTGTGTGCTTTTTCAAAATGAACACAGTGGCGGGTGCTTCCGCTTTAACTTTTATTTTTTACAACGTTTCTAAAGTAATACCAAAGAAGTAATCTCAGACCGGTGAAATTCGGAAGAATCTACAAGTAAAATAAAAAAGTAAAGACAAGAGTTTCCTTGATTCGGGAGATCAATTCAACAATTAAATAACAAAAAAAAGGCAAAACGCAAGAACCACGGAGGAAGCAACCAAGAGCCCAGACATGTGGGCCTAGATTTTATATATCCTCTTCTACCACATCTTCGCATTTTAGTTTCATCGGGGTCTATATTTTTATTGACGGTATTAATTTCAAATAGATTGCATCTCATTCATGTCATCCACAACCATCTTTAAAGACAAACTTTCAAAACAAAGCATACTAAAGACAATGTTCTATCAACAATATATGAAGTTCATATTCCAAGCAAAACCTCTAAATTGAAAGGGTTGATTAAAAAGGTGTATTCGGGATGAAAAGTGTTTTTATATTATAAGCACTTGTAGTATTCATTTTTACGATAAATATTTAAAATGATAAATCAAATTTAATTTTGACATATGATTTTATAATATTAAACTTACAATTCACTGAGAAGTAATAACACCACTAAAAACGTTGATGTGAAATACATTAACATGATTTTAGAGATGTCAATGGGCTATCCTGGCACAAAAACTATTGGTCCGAAATTTTTTTTAACTTTTTTTGAGATGGCCCGGTCCACAACTTGAACCTGTACAGGTCGGGCCTAGGCCAGCTCCAAGGCCTTATTTTTTAAAAGTTTTTAAATTTTTTTAAAACCTTTGGTCGAGTCCTATGTTTTAGTCCGATCAAAGTTTTTTAATTTTTTTTGATTGGACTGAAGTTCCGAACGAAGTTTTTTAATTTTGTTTTAAGCTTCGGTTGAATCATAGCTTCGATATGAGGTCCAATCAAAGTTTTTAATTTTATTTTAAGCTTCAATCTGTCGTCGGTTGAAGTTGAAGTTTTTTATTTGTTTTTTTTTATTTCTTTTTTGATTTTATATTAATTTTTTTTAAAAAAATACAACATTATTCATAATTTATCATATTATTTTATTTATAAATACATGAAGATCAAACATAAGTCATCATTCATCACATTAACATTAATATCACAATATATTAACTCATCATGATTCATTATCTATGATCTATCAACAAAAGTCATAAAGTTAAAATAATTATTTTATTTTTAAATTAAAATTAAAAATACATTATTTTACATCAATTTTTTTTACATTTAAATATTTAAATTTGCAAATTCATCTCCTAGTCTAATACATATTAATATTTCTAAAATATTATTTTTTAATCTTACATTTCTATCTCCTAATATATTATCACAAATATTTGTTCACATGCTATAGAAGAAATGCTATTGAAGTCTAAATCGTTGAAATTATGTGTCAATTTTTATAAAAAATTTAACTTAAAAGTTGAACTATTAAATAAAAGATGAACTTATATTTTGTAAAAGAAAAAAAGAAAATTAAATATGTATGAGCTAGTAAAAAAATTCTATTCATCTTTCCTAATTATAAATTTCAACCCATCGCCCTTCCTTTCTCGTTCTTAACGTAAAAGAATATTGCCTAACATTTGTAATACGAACAAACATTGCCAACATTTGTAATACGAACAAACATTGCCAACATTCATAATACAAATGTTTTTCAAATGAACGTTACAATCAAACATTAGGCTGGTTGCCTGCCAACGTTCGTTGACTTCGTTCGTTTGTTCGTAATATGAACGTTATTATTAATATATTATTTATTAATAATAAAAATATTATAAAAAAATATTTATATATTACAGAAATAATTATATATTACCAATTTAGAATTAACTTTAATGATATTAAAAAAATAAATTTATTAAAATAAAGATTATTATAAATAATTAAAATTAAAATTAATCTACAGGCCGAACCGAGCCACGGGTAGGCCTGACCTGCAGGCCTACAGTGGTCCAGCCCAATTGACATTTATATATGATTTATAATATGGGTAAAATGATATATTGAGAATTAATATATATATATTGAATGTCTTACGTTACCCTTACCGTATTAAACATCTAAACCTGTAGGTTGTATAGTGGGATGAGTACTTGGTTAGCATGGATTAACTTACAAATAGATGGATAATGCATTAATCGTAATGATAAAATTAAATGGATAGCGTGCCAATGGCATTCATCGTTATATATCTACCTGTAGATTTTCGAAACAAGCAATACTAGTACAGTGCCTAACATATAAATTCTATGCGATTTCCCAAAGGTCATGGGTAAAAACCATATTTACCGTGAGACCACTTAATTCCATGACTAAAGGGACGTAAATTACTATTCTATTAAATTAGAACTTGTTTCTGTAGCTAGTCTGGTTATGTCATGATACATGAATATATTCAGATGTAAATTATTTAGTTACAGAACAACAATGGATCCGAAGTCAAAGAGCAGACAATAATCTAACTTTATTGCAGCAGTGAATGGATGAATATTGGCTAATTAAGCAGAACATATATATACCCCAAACTCGAAATTAATATCACATACAATTCTCAACTTGTAAAAGATCAATAATCAATCCTGTAGGTCGGAAAGGATTGCGTAGTTTTACAGTATTCCGCAAATAAATTTAGATCATTTATGGTGTGGCGTATGAATTCAAGGATATTGGTTTGAAACGAAAAGAAAATGAAATTTTATAAAAGGAGTTTGTTTGAATTCGGAAAGGAGGGGAATTGAAATAATCGATCAAAAGAATTAGAGAAAGTAAAAATTCTCAGGAGAAAAATAAAAATAACTTACATAAGTAAATGAATTTAATTTTTGAAAATAATTTCGATGTTGGCATTTGGAAGGAAAGAAAAGTTGATTCGAATTACACAACTGGTTAAGAACTTGGAAACGAACAAAGTAATGGAAAATTCGATCAGTCGTTTGAAATATTAATATTCTATTTTATCTCCCTTTACGCAAGTAGTATAACTGGCAAATCGAACACGTGTGACGCACATGCCAGATATTAAATAATGGGATTGTAAAATAAATTATATGGTAATATTCTTATTTATTATTTATTATATAAATATGTTTTTACGAGTAACACGATGACATAGCGTCTTTGTCTAAATTTAAATTTAAGATAATTAAAAAAGATATTTATCTGATAATTTGGATGACGTGGACGGAAGAGCAACCCACGCCGGCTTCCGGCGACGTGGGCGCGGTCGGAGCGCGTGCTGGGGATTGGGTGGTTAACCAAACGTGTGGTCATCACGCTCCCCCGCATACCACAAGATATTTTCCTTCCCTCTCTCTCTCTCTCTCTCTCCCGCCGGCATCAGCATCGTCGCCGATCGATCGTCGCAACAAAGAGAGGGTCAGGGTAAAGCTATTGTTTCTTTTGGTTCCACCGGCCATGACGACCGCGATGGCCATGGCCTCCGCTGCCGTAGCCCGCCTCCAATTCTCCTCGTCTAGGTCGGTTGGTGACAGGAGCATGCCGGCGTTTGGTGGGATCTCGTTGTCTGTCTCGCCCCACGGGTGCCGAACCGTGAGGATCTGTCGGTCATTCAGGTCGGAGAATGGTGGGGAGGTGGAGGAGGAGGAACGGCCGTCCAGAAAGATGGTGAAGAGGAAGGGTGGGTTGTTCGCTTTGAAGGAGATCATCGTCAAGGGGTTGGGACCGCACCAAGTGAGGTACGAAGGCCGGTACAAGAAGGCCGTCGAGAGAGCAGAGGCCCTTTTCTTCTCCGTAAGTTCAAATTTGTTTTGAAGTCTTGGCTTTTGGTTATCGATTGTTGCGATTCCGAACCCTACCACAGACTTTTCATCCTCACTTCGGTTCCGAGAAAATGAGAAGAAAATGTCCAGTTCATTTTGGGAAAATTGCTTCTAGTGGTAAATTTCCTCGTTGTTGAATCTACTTTTCTTTTCTTTTTAAATTCAATTTTCCGGCAGATGGCCATGCATTTAGGAAGATACTTGGTGACCATGATGAGCACGGGGGTTATACTTGCAATTGGATTTCAGTTGTCAGGTACGCCAATGGGGTTCGGCTTCTCTGCAAGTGTAAATACTTTTTGGGTTTCCTTATGTCTGGGTCAAACTTTTCAAGCTCTAACTGACATTGATTTTTGTGTTGTTTGACTACTTGCGAAGGTGGGGATAAACAGATGAATGAATTGATATGGTACAGCTGGCTAGGTGGGATTGTCATTGGCACAATGCTAGGAGCAAATAAGGTTTTGGAGAAGCACAGCAAAGCTGGACCACGTAATGTTTTGATAACGGGAAGGTACTACTTCTACTGCAGCATTTGTTTTTGTCCAGATGAGAGGACACCATTGTCATTACAAGGCACTTGTGAATTAAGAACGTCAGATTTGGGGCGTAATTTGGTTCCTAATTACTATTCATCCATACTTTATACAGCTATGCTCCAGCTGAGGAATGATTTTGATATCTAGAAGATAATAACTCTTGATAAATCTGTTTAATGCCTGTCTTATTGCAGTACAAGAGGCCTGGGTAAAGCCCTTGCTAGAGAATTCCTTCTTTCTGGGGATCGTGTTGTTGTTACATCCCGAAGGTTGACATGTTAAAGTTTTTCTGTGACTTATTATACATTAGTCTTTCCATTCTTTGCGTTCTTTTTTTTGAATTATTTTACATTGTTCATATCACCTTGATTTACAGCCTTGAATCTGTGAATGCAACTGTAGAAGAGCTTGAAGAGAATCTCAAAAATTATATTTCCAGGACAAGTGCCAAGGCAAAGAATAATATGTCCCATGCTAGAGTTGTTGGTATTGCATGTGATGTTTGTGAACCTGAAGATGTGAAGAAGCTGTCAGACCATGCTATTAAAGAGTTTGGTTCAATAGATATATGGGTAAGTAATGAATTGTTCTGTTAGATTAACATGCTGTCCTTAGTTATATGCCTATGTGATGTTTACCTTCAGCCATATTGATTCATAAATCCTTGAACATTTCCACATGAGAACTTGATTCATCATGCAATTTCACATCAGTCTACAGCAACAAAGCAAGGACTTGTGAATCAAGGTTTAGAAGATATGCCTGCCGGTAAATATTGGAGATATTCTGGATGGTCAGATGAGAATTGTTATAGTTAGTGAGCCTTTTCGAGTGAAATATAGCATTTTCTGATACTATTAGCTAATCTATAATACCATAACAATGACCATCAATGCCTTAATCTAAAATATATTTGTAAATTTGTATTTGTATGTTTGATAGATTGTCTATAGCCTGCTTGAATTATTAAAAGTTTTATCAGAAAAAATGTATTACTTAATTCATATACTTTTTGACAATCTTTAATTTATGTAGTGTAGCCTTCAAAACAATTATGCCCTGACTGCATAATTTTTGACAGATAAACAATGCTGGCATGAACAAAGGTTTTAGACCGTTACTGCAGTTTACAGATGAAGATATTATTCAGGTTGGCCATATTTCCTTGAATGTTTCCTTGATAATATTACACAGATACCTGCATGACCTGTATCTGATAAAAAATTTTTGAAACCAAAGGACCTATGAGTAGCTTATGACTTATCCCATTTAGTTTCCTTGGGTTATGATTTTAAAATATAGGCATTTGCTGAAATTCGTGTTTGACAAGTGTTACAGTCATGAATGTTAACTAGAATTTCCATATTCTAAATGGATAGATTGTCTCCACAAATTTGGTTGGATCAATAATCTGCACAAAAGAGGCTATGCGTGTCATGTCATCCCAAGCAAAGAGGGGGCATATATTTAACATGGATGGAGCCGGTTCTAGTGGTTCTAGCACCCCACTGACAGCTGTGTAAGTTTTATGTATGTAAATTTTTTTGTGAATCAACTAACAAAATCCTAAATGTTGTCTTGCTATGCATTTAGGTAGACTATGATAAAAACTTCAGTTAATCTGATTTCCTTTTCACTTTTATTAATGTATCATTGTGAAATCCAAAAACTTGATTTTTCTGGCACAGATAGCCAGCTGGTGATTTTTTCAAATAAGATTGACCTTACACATTATGTTAGAACATGATTGCCTTATATAGAACATGAATGTAGTCAATTCCTGCATTGTAGGTATGGTTCAACAAAATGTGGTCTGAGGCAACTTCAATCGTCCCTTCTAAAAGAATGCAAGCATTCCAAAGTGGGGTTGCATACGGCATCCCCAGGAATGGTCCTAACTGATCTGCTTCTAAGGTAAATTTATATCAATTGTGTCATCATTGCCCTAGAATATGCATATATTATTTCTTTGCTGGAATCTACTAGCATTTTCCACCATATTGTCTTTATTATTATTATTATTTCCATAAAAATTGTTATTTAGTGATTTGCTGATTAGGCATTTGCTTTAGGTATCTTATGTATTATGTATATATATGTGTATACATGAGATGTGTTTTCGTTACATTTGAGTTTTTGTACCCTTATTGTCTGAAAATAATTTCAACTTTACAGTGGCTCAAGTCTAAGAAATAAGCAAATGTTCAACATTATCTGTGAGCAACCTGAGACTGTGGCTAGAACGTTGGCTCCAAGGATGAGGGTTGTCAAAGGAAGTGGGAAGGCAGTGAACTATTTGACGCCCCCTCGGATATTGCTTGCTTTGGTTACAGCTTGGCTTAGGCAAGGTCGATGGTTTGATGACCAGGTAAGTTATATATGGTTGATGCTTTTTCTCATTTGTTTTCTAATATTCATTTCAAACATTGGTAGAGAGAAAATGATTTCTGTAAAGTGACCTGCCTCATTTAAAATAAGAAACTTGAGGTCTGAGTGATAATGTTTATTATGCAGAGTCAGAGCAAGAACACTAAAAATAAAATATAAACTCCAAAAAGTAACCATTCTTGACTTATATGCTAGGACAAAAGACTAAAGATCATCACAGTTAAATTGAAAATATTTTATGTTTTACTTGCTGGCGTTTATATCAGTACAGAGCCATGGAGCCGTAAACCACATATTGGAAGTTGAGATCATTATGTACCTTGTCATCTTAAGGCTGCTTCATGTTGGGTTGCTATTTGTTTATCTCAGGGAAGAGCACTATATGCAGCTGAGGCAGATCGAATCCGAAACTGGGTAGAAAGCCGTGCTCAGTTCTCGTTCATGGATGCGATGGAGATGTATACAGAGAACACTTGGGCCTCTGTGTTCTCACTCTCTGTTGTCTGTGCTTTCATTATCCTGTCCAGCTCAGGTGGTGTCTCTCCCGGAACATGACTGCAAGTACATATCAAGTACTTGTATCAAAATGGGTCCTTCCAAACAATGACGAGGCATCTGGTCGCAGTTTCTACAGGCTGACGAAAATTAACAGCAATATGTTAACGTGATTACAGCAGCAAATATTTGCTGTATCTATTCAGGCAGAACCAGGAAGCTCCGTTTATTTCCTGTGGAGCGCGCTCTTTTCCCCATCAATAAGCTTCAGAATGATGCTTCTTCAGATCATAAAGGCAGCCGAGGCAGAGTAATTGAATCTCTGCAAAACTGGGTAAAATGAAAATACTACGAATTCATTGGTTTTTTAGTGATGATATGGATGGCCAATTGAAACAGACGAAATACAGTGACCTCGATTGGATGATATGGGTATTTCCACCAGAACATTAAGGAAATACTTGTACATAATTTGTCAGCACCAACATAAATCAAACTGTAAAAGCGACATATAAATCTCTATTCTCATTTATTTCTTTACTTTTGTTATGACGTGTGTTGGATACAAGAAGAGAGAATAACGGATGATAGACGAGGGCTGGATGATCGTTCATTCACGTGTATTGCACGTGCTGATGATGTGGCAACATTTCCTGTAGTTCATGTGACGTGTATTGATTAATAGAGTGAATCGGATTTTAGTGGTGTGTATTAAGCATAAACATTAGAGGATTCCAGCACAACTGGGTTACAGGGAATATGATAGCATTTGGTAGAAAGGCAAAAATGTTCAAATAAGACTAGATTTTCTTTTTCCTGTTAACATATTTTTTAAAATAATTTACTTTAATAATAAAGAAATCATCACAAAAGATAGTTAATTTATGGTATAATCTACATAGATTAAAATTTGAACCTAATTTGAGTTTTACTCATTCAGATAGTTAATATTTTTTGTTTGAAAATCAATGGTAAAATTTACTAATTTAATACCTTTAGATTAAAGATCATTACTTGTTTAATTTAAATAAAAAATGTAATATATTTACAACCATTTAATAATAATATTTATACATACACTTCTATCCTACGTGGATTTAGGGTAAAAATCACTTATCATATGATAAAGTTATATATATTATATCGGAAGTTTAAATATGAAAATCACTTTTAACTTTTCTACGAGGGTATAGATAAAGAGGTCACCTAATTTTCTAGCTTTTGCTTAAGCTTTGTGGATTTGAAATTCAATTATAAACAAAATACAGTTTGTATTAAATTTGAGCATGATTTCAACGTCTTACTAATAGTAAATCTACGATACTAATAGTAAATCTATGAGATGAAAGAAACTTTCTTTAATTTAAAGATTCACGAAAAATTTGATTCCTACAAAAAATCAAATTTTACATTTAGGAGATGTTTATACACTTAGAAAATGGCGAAAAATATTAAAAAGGAAAATGACGAAAAATTTTCACTATTTTATGAGTGTTTGTGCATCAAATGATTTTCCGTTATTTTTCACTATTTTCCCTTGGTATATAAGAAAAATTTTCTTTCATTTTTCGACATTCTAATCTCTGACACTGATGAAAAATGAAGGAAAATAAAATATAAATTATTATAGAATATATTAACAACATGCAATTTTAATATAAAAATTATTATGTCTTTAATAGATGAGAATTGATATTATGAGAGATATGTGGAATAATAAAGATGTGTAAAATATATTTGATATTGTAACAATTATTATAAATGACTTTATCTTATATTATCTATAATAAATTTTGTTATTCTCTATATTATAGATAAATACAAAAAATATTTAATTTATTAATTTCAATATTTTTATTTTGTAAATAAACATATATATTTTATATTTTATGATTTTTCATCATTTTTCTGTTCTATGCACAAATACACGTATTTCAAATTCTATCATTTTCTGTTTTATGCACAAAAACATTGATTTTCTATGAATTTTCTATTAATTTCTGTTATTTTCCTTTTCATCATTTTCTATGATATTCCGTCATTTTCTTTCTACTATTTTCCAGTACACAAACACTCCCTTAGAACATGTTTGGTTAGTCAAATTTTATACCAATGTAATCAAATTACATCACTTAAGTAAATTATAATATTTGATACTTAAATGTAAAGTAATTATGAGATTATACACAAAATCAATTTTCCCATCTAAGTTTGCATTAATTAATAAAGTGATGTCTCAAAAATTATATTTTTAAAAACTTAAATATTTTAACCTATATAAAAAACGTAATTACATTACATTACATCACTAATTATAGTTTGCATTATTTAAACTTAAATTATTTAATAGTAAATTTCATAATCTTATAATCCACATTTTCTCAAATTATGAGATTATATATTTTTGTTTTTGTGATTAAATAACTATAATTTCAATCAAATATAATAATTAGCAGTACATCTACAATATCATAAAATGAATCCACAACCTCGATTATCATACGTGATCTTAATTATTCATAATCTAAATATCTTTATAATCTGAACCAAGCGTAAGCTAAATTGAAACTTTAAGAACCTTGAAGCCCGTTTATGCAGATTCAACAGACTATATTCAATATAGCTATATGGTCCGTGCTAAGTAGTAAAGGGACACACTTGAGGTGTAACTATTGAGAGAGGCAGCAACCAAAAGTTATTACGCACTCCAACGTTGGGACAGTTTCGTGAAAATTCTGAAAAAATCACTCCATTTCAACTCTCATATGCAAAATGGCAACTGTTCGAGACCCTATCCACCAGATAACCATATAGAAATGGCAACTGCTATCCATATAACAATACCATGGTGCTCATAACTACTACAACCGCAAAGCTGCCTTCAGTATGGCATCTACCTGTTGAATGCTTCAAAGGTTATGTCTTTGTAGAGAATTCAGGGTAAAAGAAAAGGTCAGTAAGTGACAAATTCCAAACATGAGAAATAGAATATGATGGTGGAATCTGACAAAAGAGTTCAGAGTAAAAGAACTACAGAGAAAGAGTCAAATTTACAGTAAATTGTATGAATATAACCATGAGGAATGATATGAACTTAGCTTCTGACAATTTTACAACTTGAGCAACAACTGGGACAACTTGAAATCAATGGTAAGGTAACAACCTTTGTACTCCAACTAGAGTTTGGCTAATATAAACCGATACCTCACCTATGTATGGTGACTTAGAAGCAAATTATGGGCAACTCGCAAACATCTGAGAGCTGAATTCCAACCACAAGCTTCCATAGATACACAAAAGCTAATAAATACAAATTAACCTTCAGTGACACAATAGAAAAGGTTGAGGTCTCCTTGGAAGGACAAAATGAAAGGGAAGGGGAAAATGGAGAATACTTTGCTGAAAAGAACTTCCTGTAGGTGTTGAAAAGCAAGAAAATGTTTTCCACATTGGTTATTATTAGATGAACGTTCGACCGATTAAGTTCCTACCTATCAATATCCTCATATTACAGCACTTAGCCACATACTAGTAGTTCAGATGCAAGCATATGGTTGTGAGTAGAAGCCAAGAGGGGACTCCAGTGCTTATATTTTGTGATACAATGATATGAAGAAATATTATACATAATTCAATAATTTGAGAATTAACCAAAGAGAAAGAATAATTCCAATACTAAAACAGCACGAAAAGTTGCATACTTTTCCATATAACAAGATAAACACGTAACAGTGGCAGTAGCAGGGGAACAGATCAAATCTGCAAGTCAGCGGTCAAGCAAGATATGATGGTTATTACAAACAGAAATTCAAACAAGCGAAAGATGCTTAATCTTGCAAGGGCATTTCTCAGATGAACTTCCTGTACGGCCTCCCAGCATCCTCATCTTGCATGTGCTGCCACCATAAAAACGCACCAAATCGAATCAAGGCCACATTTATCCAGACGAGGATTGCGTGTTTAGGAAGAAGATAGGTGGCGAACTTACGAATTCCTTGACGATTCCACGGTAGAGGAGGACGGGGATAGCGATGCCGAAGATGCCAACGAGGGCGAGGTTGCGCCTCGTCCAGCGAAAATTCAACTCGATATTCTCCCTCCCGGTGTTCCATTCCTCAATGAACTTGTTCTTGTTCACCTCCATCCCTCCTCCCATGGCTACCGGTGCGGATGTGCTTCTTCCTCTTCGCCGCTCCTCCGCCAATCGTAGCCGCGCCCTCGCCCAATCGAGTGCGTCTGGTGATACGGTGGAAGGGAGGTGCGAGATGTGGAGTTAGATGGATTTGGGTGCCGGATGCGGACTCCAGACACGTGGGCGATGTCGCGGACTTGGATCCGTTTAGTTCCGGTACATGTTTTCGGACATGCGGATCTCTTGACTTTGCATTAGAGCGGTTTTTTTTTTCTCCAAATCTTACTGTATTTTAAGTGTAATGTAAAGTATGTTGTAACTAATTCTGCTAAATCGTAACTCTGTGGATGCAATTAAGAGTAAACAATCTTCTGTCATATTGTTTGTGTACATCTTTGATCTTCAAAGTAAAGAAAAATATTACTGTAATTGTCAAATCGACAAATTGTTGAATCACATAAATTCTTGCATCTTTTCTATGTATGTTTGCCTATTTATTTTCATCACTTCTTAATTTGTAGTACCTAATTCTTAACATACAAGCAATCAAATTAAAATATAAGGCTTAAGTTTGTTGTCAAATTACCTTTTGTGGGTAACAAAATATTTTGAAGGTTTGGGATTGTATGGGTGAGAAGGTAGCCCATAGTAATTTGGATGATCGACATAAATATTTACCACCTAATTAATTTGGTTAAACTGCATGTGGGTTGAAGGCTACCAACCACTTATATAAAATAAAATGTAAGGTATTTTCGTATGGTGATTACAAAGGAGTAAGAGATGGACGAATGAAGCATTTATAATCTTGATTTTTTTTACACATAATCTCTTCCCTGGCGATCACATGACAGTAGTTTCTTGGGTTACAGACGATTGATTGATGTAGTGAGATCGAGGAGGGGGACGAGGCCCGGGTGTACCATCAAGCATGGAATTTAAGATTAACATGGAGGGCACAGACGATGGATCGGAATGTAATTAAGATATATCATAGGATCATGACACATTCAAATTAAGGGATCAAAGGTCTGATAAGGATTAAATTGACTGATGGAATTAAGAAACGAAGATGATGGTGAGCCACGAACATACACACACATATCTTTTCTTATCTCGATCAAACCATGCCAGGGGTATTCCACGTCAAAGCTTAGTCTTGGAGTCGATTTCTTCGTTGGCATTGACGCACATGACCGCGTTGTTTACATGCACGTCGTCGTCGTCGTCGAGGCCATTAAATCGATCAGAAACTCGCCGGACGAACGTGCCCAGCAGCTCCCTCGCCGCAGCCTCGCTTCTTATATATCGAGCTTCTTTGAGATCTGTCATTGATTACACGGGCCACAACATTATTGATTACACGGTTACACCTCAAAGAGAGAGAGAGAGAGAGAGAGAAGAACCATTTCTGTCGTCATGGGTTCAGGGAATTAATAACAAATGTTGGAAGGGAAGTTTCTGATCAGGGACGCGGACATGCCAGTGGTGATGCAGGCCCAGGCCGTGGCATCCGCCTCCCAGGCACTCGATCTCTTCGAGGTCGTCGACTGCAGAAGCATCGCCGCCCACGTTAAAAAGGTTAAGCCTCTTTGTTTTAATTCCTTCCATTTATGTGTGGCAGTTAATTAAGGTGTGGAATTAATCGACCGGGCGCACGGTTTGGTTGACGAGATCTGTTCTGTTGTGGTGTGGTGTGCTCTGTAGGACTTCGACAAGAACTATGGATTTGGATGGCAATGCGTGGTGGGTCCACAATTCGGGTGTTATTTCACGCATGCGAAGGGAACCTTCGTATACTTCTGCTTGGAGACGCTCAATTTCCTCGTCTTCAGAGCCTCAAGGCCTTCCGCGAGAGAGGAGAATTAAGTTCACCTTCTGCATTGGAAATTAAATATATATCATAATCAACATGATATACCTACCAGTTTTTGGATTGCAAAGAGCAAGCTTGTTTTTACTGCCGGCGCTTCCTTTTTGGGTTCTCTTATTTGTAAACCATGCATCTTTCTGTATCTGTATATATCTGTGAAATATTGGTGTTTGATGTCGAGTTAAACCTACTTCATTAAAAAATTTATTTCTTTTGATTTTCGTTGTAGCACTTGGAGCAACATTAAGGTTGTTGGTGAACGCGAAAATGGCAGCCCGCATAATTTCATATCAATTTTGGGATTTGCTTTTGGGAATGACGATAGGTTCGGAAAAGCTGGTGACAGTTATTCATAAGCAATAATCCAAAATTAACTTAACAGGAAAGCAACAAAGTGAGATGGTAACATGCCGACAACTTATGTGGATAATTAACCTCAAAAAGAACGTTTGGAACAATTTATTGAAATAAATACTTATTGCATAAAAAAATCCTCTAATAAGTGGATCAAAACACATACATCCTAAGTTTATTGGAATTGAGTAGTGACGGACCATGGACGATAAAATATTTTACTCCATTGTATACTCATTAAAACACGGAATAAAAATTGCACCAAATCAAAGGTTCAGAAAGACATGATGAACAAATGACGTATTTATGCTGATTTCCACATTCATCATACCACTGGTGTCAAGAGCGGCTTCTTCAACACATGAGCTTCCAAGTTCTCAATCACCAGGTCTGCCATGGCCCTGCGTGTTTCCCATGTGGCACTTCCAACATGAGGCAACAGCACTACATTATCAAGCCCAAACAACTGCTCAGGTATTTCTGGTTCATTCTCATAGACGTCTAGTCCAGCACCACCTAGTCGCCCTTCGAGTAGGGCAGCAACAAGCTCAGGCTCATCGACGAGAGGACCTCGGCCGACATTTATGAGCACACCTTTCGGACCCAAGGCATCAATGACTTCACGATTGATGATGTGGTGGGTTTCATCTGTCAGTGGGCACACTACCATGAGGATTTGACTGTTAATTGCCAAGTCAAGAACGGTTGAGTAATATTTGTAGCCTGTGTTGGGCTTTTCAGATGTTGCATGATAGTTGATGGGGCAATCGAATGCTTCAGCTCTCTTAGCAATGGCCAAGCCTATTCTGCCCAACCCAACAATTCCTATTGTCTTTCCACTGAACTGCAATTATAGAAAGCCACTGTTAAATTGAGCGTGCACACAAAAGCAGAAAAACTGAGAAGAAAATGCAAACATAAACCTTAACAAATATACCTAACGTCTACATAATTTGAATGTTACCACTGCAATTGTATTGCCCAAACTAAAATAAGAATAGAGATATTCCAGATGCTAGGGCATTTCTGAATTGTGAATTTCATAAGCTTAAAGGACGGAAGGTGAGATATACATAACAATCAACAAATGACTACAAACAGTCATGAACATATGACAACAAACCAAACAATATATATGAAATATCAACAATGCATAATCTGGCTCTGCATCATTTAAAACTAATATCAAAAGTAAGAATCACTTGTGAAACACACAACTTTTAGTTTCAATGTTAGAAATTATCTTTTGGATCACCTTTATAGAATTTAATTTTAGTGAAAGAGTTTAGAAGCTCGTTCGGTACTTGTGAGTTCAAACCTAAACTAGTTTTAAAATAAGCGTATTTATTTACTTGAGCTTCCTAGTTTTCAAAAATTATATTTTTATTTTTAAAAACTAGTTACGATCCTAGATACGAGGACAAGCACAGGCTAACGATCCTAACATAATCCTGCACTACCACTAAATAAAAAACCCTCCATTCCATAACTGGTGACATTGACGATGTATCTCTAAGGTTGTCTCTAGGATTATGGAATCGCTGATAGAAAAAAATCAACCACGAGAAATTCCTTGTAGACATATTTAGGCAAAACAAGAACCACAAAATTGAGCGATGGTCAGTAATCGGCTCTGGAAGCAGCAGCCCATACCACATATCACTGTCAAACTCAACAACTTCAAATGATGGTACTCCAAAAATCCATATTTCTTCTTCCACAAGACAATTTCCTAGTCCTAGACAAAATAAAGTAAGTGTTCTTATAGGCCGCAAATCCTTATCTAAAATTATTTGTCAAAAATCAGAATCAGTGGATCAAGTTATATCATCAATTGTACAATATGAGAAATACCACGCTTACTTAAAAACTACTAAATAAAAGAAAAAAGGAAAAAGCAAGCAAACAGAAGAAGTGAAGAACGAGAACTGAGAAGTAGGTCGATGCCAAGGAAAATCATAAATACCAAAACCAAAGGAGGCAGATAAAAAAGGGAACCCCATGAAAAAGTACAAAAAAATTTTGCAGGACGCAAGGACCTCACCTTCCTCGTCAGCCTAAAATCGCCCTTAGTCTTCCACTTCCCATTCCTCACGTATCGATCAGAGGCGCAGATCTGGCGCATTGTGGCGATGGCGAGCCCGAGGGCCAGGTCGGCTGCATCCTCGGTGAGAACCCCGGGGGTGTTGGTGACCCGGATACCCCTCTCCCTACACCTCGGGAGGTCGATCTTGTCCAGCCCGACGCTGAAGCTGGTGACGATCTCGAGCCTCGGAAGCAGGTCGATGGTGGCGGTGTCGGCTCCGGCGTGGGCGTTCCCAACGAGGGCACGTATGGCGTGGGCGTTGGCGCGGAGGAAGTCGACCCGGTCGCCGGGAGATATCTCCCAGAGGCGGAAGACGGGGAACCTCTTGGCGAGCTGCTCCTCCAGATAAGGGTTCATTGGACAGGTGAGGAGGACGCCCAGAGCATCCATGGCTTGGATCTGGTGGTGGAATCCGGTCGACGTCGTGGTTCCGGTGGCGTTGGTGTCGTATTTATACGACGAAGTGAGGTGGTTGGTAGGGATTCGGAACCATCGGGAAGAAGGAGGCGGAGGCGGACGGACACGTCGAGGGCAGCTGCACAACGCACGTGACGCACTCTTCCTGCACTAAAATATTATTAAATAGGTGTCGGTAGGTTAACGTGAGGAGTGAGACCGGTGGTAGTTGGCATTCTTCCCTTTCTATGAAATTTTTAGAAAATAATGAATATAATTTAGATTAAAAAGTAATTATATTTTCTCTAGAAAAAATTACATCATAATTCATAGTTGAATGGTATGAACTTTTAGTTTGAAAAAAAATCTACTCTAACTGTGATTTTTTTAAATTTTATTGAAAACAAAAGCTTTTTTCTTGATGAATTTGAATTGGATTTTAATAGACATATATATATATATATATCAAATTTATTTGGAATAATATTTTTAAAATATAAATTTTAAAATCCGATAAAAGTCCGTCTCATTTATGTAATCTTCTTGAAATTTAAAATCAAATCAAACTTTAGATTTTAAAAATATATTTTGGATGTGCGGTTGTGGTAGTTGGCATCTGCACTACCCGTTTCATTTCGATATCTCTTTAACGTACACCCAACGTGAGTCGTAAAACAATGCGAACATTACTTTCATGTATATTTTATTGCATAGATAAATAATATCTCTATTTTGTGGATGGGAGAGGTACACGTGACAGAGTTTCAATTTACTGACACGTGAAATATGGTTTCGAGACGGTCACGGTCGGGGTGGGGGCCACGTGAGTCAGACTCGGCCCTCTAGGCCGTATCGGTACGACCCGACATACAGGCCAATTTGGGCCGACCCGAAGGTCAAATTTCGGACTCGATACAGCCTGTTGACCTGTGCCAGGCCGAGCCAGCCCAAGTATGCCTGACGCATTGATATCTTGACTTATTATATTGTCTTTCTGCAATCTTTTGTGATAGAATGCATAACTGATTTTACTTTATTTTTATTTTAATCTATACTTTATTATCGAGAAGAAGAAAAAATTTCTTCTCCACGGTGTTTCTACCTTTCCCAATCATGGGTCCCACCCATCATTTTTTATTTTCAATAAATTCTCGAGGTTTTTAACGGAAAAGAATAAAAATTTCTCGAGTATAAACAACGTGATATTATTTTTTTGCAAAATAAAAAATTAGGCAGAAAAAATTCACGAAGTTGTAATTAAATAAAAAATAAAAAATTTCCCAACACAGTAACACCACTAACACAATATGCAAAAAAAAAAAAAAAAAAGTGTCTACTGACAGACAGGAAGAAGCAAAAAGCTATTAAAAAAAATAAATCATTTAATTTTTCTTTAACTTTCACTCATTCGATTAACTTTTTGAAGCATCACCGAAGATAACCAAATAGAGAATTGATAGAGTCATCAGAGACAGAAAAAACATAAAAATGCTAAATAAAATAGCTTCTTTCGTCGTTTTGTCAGCTTGTCGAAGAATAATTTAATTAAATAATTGAAACATTTGAACAATAGCGAGTTGATATTCCAATGAATATCTTAAAAAAATATTATTTTTGTAAATAATACCGTCAAAAAATTGTAAAAACTTAATTAACCAGACCGACAACGATGTTCATGAATTTTTTTTAAAATTTAATCTTAAAGCATGTAATGTCTAATTAATAAGTCCTGAAGTAATTATGTGCAGTCATATAAAAATATTAACAATCTAAATTGGTTGAACCTAGATTTGCATTCTGTACGTACTAGGAATCAATATTCATTTAAAGAAAAAAAGGAAAATGTAGAAATTTTTTATTATCTATTTATGTAGATATAGAAACTTGAAAAAGTTAAAAAACTTTTCAAATATAAAAAATGAAAGTTTCCTAAGAATTGGATACCCCCTCCTCTTTATTCTTTTGAAATTTGAGAAATTGATACATCACACCTAAACTTTGCTTAAAATATTTCGCTTAACTTCAGCTAACCTCTTTTAACCTTCTGTTGATCTTGCTTAGCATTGATTAATTTCACTTGACATTGTCTAATTGTTGGACCTCACTCTTAGGAATCTTAACCTTCTGAGATGTGTAACTACTTTAAATTATTTCAAAAATATAAACTTTTTAATTTATAAGAATTTAGACTTTTCGTTTTTTTTATTTATGAATTTTCTGACATACACAAATTTTAATATTAAAAAACAAGAATCATCTGAGTTTTTTATTTTTATAAAACTAATAATTTGATATCGACTGTTAAGTTTCGTTTTAATTAGAAATTCCAAAAACTTGTTGTCAAAAATCTTCAAACACGAGCAACTTTGCTAACGATTTACCACAGACAATTCTATTTCCCATCTACGGTGCATTGCCAACATTTTTTTTTTATTTTAATAACAAGAGTGATTTTTAGTATTTTTTCGAAAAATCATGAGCATAAAGGCCTCGTAGAAATCAAATGATTAAAATATGTAGAGAATATTTTAACATTGGAAAGAAAAAAAAGAAGAATTGATAATATTATGAACAGTAAAATGTAGCTATCGGTACTTATAATATTGTTTGCTGCGACTATTAATCCAATAAAAGTAAAACAACGTTTTCACCAGACATCATCTGATTTCCGATTGATTTTCAAGAGTTGAAATTGATTAGCAAACCTCATTTGATTATATTTTATTTACACTTTTCTTCTTCTCTTTTTTCAATATCCTCTCGTCTTCTGTTTACGTTTTCTTTGATGAGTTAGATTTGATCTCAATTACTGATTTTTTTTTTTTCTAAGAAGTGATATCAACCATTAAATCCGTGCCTATAATAAGGACTGATTTTCATTCTCTATCATGAATATATATGGTGAAAAATTTTACTTAAATTGAATAGGAATTGATTCTTGATCTATTTTGAAATTAACAAATTTTTGTTAAATTTTAACAACTGATCTCTAAAAAATAGAACTTAACGAATATAATTAAATTTTAATTTATATTAAAATATACTATAAACCAACTGATTATATAATTAAAAAAAAAAGTGTTTCTAAGTAAAAATGTTGGGAATAATTTTTTATGATATGGTGGTGCGTTTCTTAATTCTTCTTTAATGTAAAATGTGGTCGTCCATAAAGGCCTATCTATCTCTCCCCGTGGAGAACACATCCCCAGCCGCGCCACAAAAACGGCGGACTCCGTATCTTCCCCTACGGCCTACCGTGGTAAAAGCAAACGATTCCCTTTTCTTCATCCCTTCGCTCTTCTCGTTTCCATCGAGCGCGCGATCGGCGTCGTCGTCTTCGATCTGGCGATAGGAACGCCTGATCCGATCTCGTTTCCTGCAGATTCAGCTGGAGTTTCGATCGCTTGGTGATGGCGAGCTCGCTGGTGGATCGGGCCACGAGCAGTATGCTGATTGGGCCTGACTGGGCGATGAACACCGAGATCTGCGAACTGCTCAACCGTGACCTTGCGTACGTGATATTATAATGCTGTGCGGCATTTTTTTTTTTCCTATGTGATTTGTTGCTTTTGGTTTCTGGATTTGAATCTGATATCCGGAATTCCTGAGCCAACATTTGAGACAATGGAATTCGTTTTCTTCCAAGTCCTGGATTTGTTGCGGCCTATCTGTCGAAGTGGACCGCTGGCTCTACCTAGCTACGAAATATCGTGCCTTTTGTTCTTCTCTCCAGTGGAAACTCGGAATTCGGCAGATTTGTATTGTTTGATTCTTTTGTGCGCGTGGATTTGTAAAGCATGTTGGTTATTGGATAATTGCGGATTTATTTCTGTTCTGTTCACCTTCAAACTGGTTCAATAATGCAATAAGGCGGACGTTGCGCGCTTGAGGATTTAAGAAGCAGGTTCTTATCCTAGATAGGGGAACAGAATGCCGCGCACCGATGTGGTGGGGTAGAATTTATAATCTGGCGGGAAACAAATGAGATCACGGTTTAGACGCTGTTGTACGAAAGTATAAATCATATTTTTTTTAAATGCATTTTTCATATATATAATATGAATAACTTTCCTTAAAAAATTATTGTTTTAGCTTAGGTTTTAAAAATTGATGGAACAAATGCACAAGGCTCTCTCTAATATGCGGCGAGGAGGCAGTCTTTTACGCATCTTTACTTTCATAAACAAAGAGCTTATTTTTTCTATTCTATTCCACGACCTTCAAATCATAATGGAGCAACATTATTGTTACACCAAGGTTCACCTTCCTTGGAGTCGAGGTTGTATGCTCGTAAACATTATTACCAAGTACGTTTGAGTACCGTCTAGGATTTTTATGACATAATTGTTCAAATTGTCTGTTTATACCTACTCAATTCCTTGTGGTTCTTGAACAAACTTCAGTGACACAGCATGTATGGCTAGTATTCTATCTTATTCGGATGTATTTTATTAACCAATTTCTTATATGGTTTTACTTTATTTTTGTATTTTTGCTTCAAATATTTATCTGTCATAACATTTGAAAATATCTCTTTACTCAGTCTCCATGACATGGATGCTGATATAAGTATATTTAATGTCACCTGGATTATTCTTGTTGCTGTTGAAAGTGACATGTACTGCATCCTATCAAATCACTATTATCAATCTCATCTAAAGTCTAAGCACAATCCTTGATTCAATACAAGTTTATAATATCCGAATTATGAAACACATGATGTGGCTTAGAACTTAGCATCAGATATGAAGGGAAAGACCTAACAAAGCATGTGGTTGGATTATGGAGGTGTTAGCACATAAAATTCTCATTCCAATTCTGCTTTTCTGGTTGAATTTTAACATATTGGAAGGAGATATGTCAACTTTGATTATTTTTCAGCATGTTCCTGATTTCTTATGTAGAAGACTGATCATAATATTATTTTTATTCAGTTCGTGGCTCTTGCAAAAAGCATACATATCATGTTTTGGTCTTTTCCCCATTATATATGCTCTTTCACGGTTACTGATCTCTCTTGTTTTTTGGGAGGTAGACAATCAAAGGATGTCGTGAAAGGTGCGAAAAGGCGTCTTAAGCATAAAAATCCAAAGGTCCAGCTTCTTGCCCTTACAGTAAGTACAAGATTTTCTTTAGATTATGGATTTATTTATTTATCCTCCCCTAACTCTCACACTGCATTCTTTACTATATTGCAATTTATAGTACACTAAGCATGTTGAATTTAATACATGGAAATAAATCCTTATATTATGCATTTATAGAATATACACATTTTTAGCAGACTTGCAAAATATATACATTATAAATTGATAATATTCATTGCCATTGGTCATGTGCAAAAAGATGGGTCTGGTCAAAACAAGTTTTTCAATTGCTATATATATTTGATAATTCATTTTTATTCAGATTTCAAACATATTGTTATAATTTTTTATGCAATCTGATAAGGTGTGTGCCTATGTTATAAGATAAGTTGACACAGCAAAGAGGAAACCTGGCAGAGCATCTACTTCTGCTCTAATTTTGCTCTTTCTGCATCTTCTCCTGACTCCTGAGAGCTGGTCAACACCCACACTTGAGACTGTTGCATGCATGTTATCTGACACTTGGACAGCACCACAGCAATTGGAAGCAGAAGTCCAAATTTTTTCCTTTTTACACTAATATACTAAACGAGTCTCATTGTTATACTAAATATTTAATTTCATTTTTTCTTTAATGCAATCTTTAGTTTTCAAAAACTTTTGTTCCTGCAAAAGTGAAATAGTAACTAAAATATCTGTCATTTTCAATTTACTATTTTTTGTATGTCCGAATGCCAAATGTTAATTACATAATGAATGTCATTTATTCCTTTCCATTTTTATTGTCCCAGCTGTTGGAGACAGTGATGAAGAATTGTGGTGATATTGTCTACATGCACGTTGCAGAGAAGGGTGTCCTTAATCAAATGGTTAAAATAGTGAAAAAGAAGGTTGAATGTTTTATCTGTATTTGTTTCTTTTTGCAAATATTTTCTGATTCTCTCATGTCAAGAATTACATAATATTTTCCTAAATCAATGCATGTAGCCTGATTTTCATGTCAAGGAGAAGATTCTTGTGCTGATAGATACCTGGCAAGAAGCGTCTGGTGGTCCAAGGGCAAGATATACCCAGTACTATGCTGCATACCAGGAATTGCTGGTAGTATTTTTAATTCCCAATTAAATTATTAAGGAAGTCCAGGTGTTTGGATAAAGCACAAAAAATATGCAGGAGCCTGAAAATAAAATTGATACTTCATTATGGTTCATTAAATATCATGTTTAACTTGTTCCTGTTAATATTACTTACCAGCAAGCGGGAGCTGTATTTCCTCAGCGACCTGAGAGGTCTGCACCAGTTTTAACATCCTTACAGGCACGGCCTACTTTCAACCCTGATCAGCAAGAGACACATGAATCTTCTGCAGTGCAAGATTTCCCGAGTTTGAGGTCATTATAAAGTTTATCCAAGGCATCCTTAATTTGATATTTGCTTTAATTTTAAGATAGAAAAGTTCAGTCATTATATGCCATTAATTGGGGATTGTTCTATCCTTTTATACAGCATTGCATCATTTATTTCTTTTTTGTCTGCCATGAGTCTGTAAAATGCTGTTTGATCCTATTGCCTTAATCTCACTATATGGAGTTGACAACATGAATACTTTCATTTTATCTGTTTCTAGTTCATCACTAAATGTTTTGTTTGATCATGTATATAAATCTTTTTTCATGTTTAATCAAGTAAATTTTGGTTTTCCTTTATCTCCTTGAATGGCCGATCTCATGTAATAAGATTATAGTTTGAATTGTTGTTATTTTTATCTCTTTTAGTTTCATCCAGATAAAAGCAGTTGTTTGATTAATATGTTATAAATGGTTGTTTATTCTGAAAGCCTTTTTGGTTTCCCATCTTTCACATGAGAGTTAGATAATTCAAAAATTGGAAAATGCGACTGTTTTTGCATATGTTAAGTAAAAACTGGACTTGTTCGGTTGCTCCTGGAAATTGGAATCTCCACATAATTGATTTTTATAAAGTTTTATGGTCACTTGGATCCAATAGCGTCCAGGTTTTTTTTCGCCACATTTATGGGCCTACGGTCCTTGGTCTTTTTCCCATTTAATGGTATAGAAGAATGAATGACCATATTTGGGGAAAGCAAAACTACAAATTCATCAGTCTGATATTTTATTACTGTTTCTTTCATGTGCTTATCTCTTAATGAAGTTCATATTGGCAATTGTCTGATTTACTGAAAGTTATTCTTCTTCTTTTTCGTTCTTATTTATTTATCAATTTTATGGTTTAGTCATTCTTCTCAAAACTTGTTATGCATTCCATTTAAAGTGCTAATACATTTCTTATTTCAGCTTGACAGAGATTCAAAATGCCCGTGGTATGATGGATGTCCTTGCAGAAATGTTAAATGCTTTAGATCCTGCCAACAAGGAGGTAGGCTTTGCTGCAGCAGCCAATTATCCTGATTATTTGAGTTTTCTTTCTTCTGATATGCATGCTATCACTTTTTGCATTTTTATGTGGATATTGTATATGGCTGCTATTTCAGTTCAAGGACAAACTCGCCAGAAGATGATATTACTCAGGCTTTATTTGAATTTAAAATTATTCACAAAAATGACTCTCTTGGGTACTATTTGGCCCAGTATTTGGAAAGGCTTTTTTTTTTTTGAAAATCTGCATCAAAAGTTAACTACAAATATGCCCTATTTCTTTCCAACACAGAAACAGAAGCTGTAGGAATCCATTTTTTCCATACATGTAATTTCTGTCAAGGCTTCAAATGATACCTTAAAATGATTTCAGCTTGCTTAGTTGTCCTTGTTGAAGATCTTGATGGTGAAAGGATAGCATACTTGTCTTGGTTGTGATAAAAATTATCAAATAATCTTTCAATTTTCAAGGGTTACCGTGCACTTGGGTTGATTTCTGAGTCTCTGACATTATTAGTCAGCTGTGCATGTCGTGCCATATGTAAACATATTCAGATGTTACTCTAATGTCAATTTTCTAACTGTGTTAATCTGCAGGGACTCAAAGAGGAGGTAATTGTTGATCTTGTTGCACAGTGCCGTTCCTACAAGCAAAGAGTATTCCAACTTGTAAACACATCTACGTAAGTCCTCTGTGTGAATCTACAAGTATGATTTCAAATACATGTACTCATGGGCATGGAGTATTGTATCAAGACATATTGGTGAAATTTCACCTAAATGTCGTGTAATGACAAAATGCTGATATGATACCACCAGTTGATTTGTAGACTACATTCTAATTGTTATCTCACATTTTCTCAAACTAGCATTGGCATGTTGGCAAAAATGGTGCATTGTTTTCACACACATCACTTGATATGCGTGATATGCCAGTGGATATGAGTGTATTCTTTGCATTTGTCTCAGGTGGTGTGATATTCCTTTTCTTAAGCCTTTTACTCTTTTCTCCCTTGGAATCTCCAATCTACATTGTAGTCAACTTCGAACTACATGAGATTTTGGTCTAGTTTTCTTTGGACATTTTAAGGCTCTCCATTGTTTTGGTGAAGTTTCAAGGTTTGCATTCTTTCTGTTTCTCAACATCAAGTCTCATTGTGATGAAATCCTACTTAGGTCAGGAAGAAGGTTAACAATCAATCAATGCCTTCATCTCACTATAAAAAGTTGCATATAATGTTATTTTATTTATATATTTATTTTCACCATTTTCATTTTTTTTCAATTTTTGCTTTTTAAATTTCCATATTTTCAAGGATTTCTATATCTATCTGAGTAATTTTCATGAACATTGATATTGTTTAGCATTTTCATTATAAAATGTCTAAAAATTAAAGTTATGTGATTTTCTATGTTATTATATCTTACTTTATCTTATTCTAGAGCTTATATGCTTTTCCTTTTGTTGAAAATTGTGTTTTCACTGCACGACAGTAACAATTAATGCATTTATTCCACTATGTGGGGTTTTTCAAATCTAGTGTACAAGGCAGTTTTCACCCTCACGTACAAGAAAATTTTATTCCGTGCCTCTTTCTAGGGAGTAGAATTTATTAATAGAAGAAATTAAAAGAAGTAAAGGAAGACTTAAAATTATTTGATTAGGAATTGTGAAAAAATATTTCAATTTATGTAATTTAATCAATGATTTGACCATAAATAAAAATACATAGAAAAAATGATTTATGTGATAACCTCATACAGTGGGATTATGACATGGTTTATTGTTATTTTATGCTTCTTCCCCACATCATTCAGCATTGTGTGCTTTTTAAACCAAGAACCCACAATCTCCAGTGTCACAACATATTCACAATCATTGACCACCATCATCATAAATTTAGGAATCTTTTCTACTGCCCTCGATATGTGATGGGCTAGGGCTTTCTCTTCCTTTATCTGCCTCATGTACCATAGTAAGAACACACCTGACTTACAATACAAGTCATTGTAGCTTCCACCCAGAACTTAATTGATAACCCATGAACCACAACCCACCACATAGACTAAGCTTTTTGGATTACAATACTTTTGGAAATCCTCAAAATGGATTGTCATAGCCAACATGACATCCAAATGCAACTGTAATACCTCATGCTTGACTTCCAGTAGGCGACATCAACATCCCCTCTATCTTATCTATCTGAATTAGAGTTGTATGGCTTCCACAGCACTTTTTCTATTCACCCCATGCAATCTGCCCTAGTCTATCTTCCTGTTCAACTTGACCTAAACAGAAAAGCTAAGTTTCCTAACAGGTTTGTCCTTCCTCATTGTATGCAGTATGAATCTATGAGGTTTAAGCTCATCAGGCTGACTTCCATCTCCCACACGTAAAAATTCAGTAAGGCATCTCTAAAAGTTCTCCCTACCTCCACCTTCTTCCAGTTCTCTGCCTGGAACAGTCTATTCATGAAGAAACAAACGGTCACTTGGAGCCACTTGGAGCATTGCCAGCAGACTAAAGGGCCACATGATAAACCCAAACAGTTACTTTAAGCAAAACCATTCTGCCATTTTTTTGATCCAATGTCCCTTCTCTGAAGACTTGTAACACACCACCCCTATCCTCAATGACAGTCCAATTCTCATCTGTAATTGCCCGTCAATTCACCTTCCTTACACTCATCTTTCATTTCATGCATTATGTTGCCTTTTCTCATAATTTAATGTATTTAAAATTTTAGGATTTTTTTACAAAGGTCTAGCAAGCATGCATATTTACATATATGCCTAAAAATATGATCTTTAAATATATATCAATGATATTCTCACATAAAATAATGTTTAATTGTTGGCTTAACTTAATCTTACCATGTGGCGTTGAATTTTATTACACTAGGATCTGAGTCATACCCGTTTTCTTTGTATATCTACCATAAATCTTGCTATATGAGCAGGGAGATTTATTGCAGAAGTGGTTTTCAGGAATATACTGATGCATTTTTGCCTTTTCAATCTTGATCCATATCTTTTTCCCATGATTCTATCTCTCAACTATGAGAGACAATGTATTTGATCTTAGCTATATGCATCTATGTTAACTGCTGCAATGTCGTTTGTGGTTTCTCAAAGCTTGTGAGAAATTAATGAGCAGATATAAAAATACTTTTTAAAATGGCATTTATTACAGGAATCGAATTCATGCACTTTGTCCATTTTTAATGGTTCTCAAATTTTTATTTTTTAAGATTCAAAATAAAGTTCCTACCACTTTTTGCTACCATGTAGAGATGAAGAGCTACTTTCCCTTGGTTTAGCACTGAATGATGATCTCCAGCGTGTCCTTGCCAAGCATGATGCTATAGCTGCTGGTATTGCTGTTCAAAGGGAGAAGCCAAGTTCTCCTCCAGCCCTTGTAGATGTTGGTGAAGATGGAAGAACTGCAGGCACTTCAGCTGAGAAAAATGCAGGGTACGTCTCATTCTTTTTATTTTTCAATATACATGTATTATTTTTTTTTTGAGTGATCAATATACTTGTATTGTTTTCTGCAAGTATGAGCTCACTATTTTAAGCAAGGTTAAACTAGTTTTTCGTAGCTTTCAACATCAAAGAATTTGGTTGGAGGGTTGTCTCATAGATAAATATGCTTCTTGAGGGTTGGGTTGATATGTCATAGAAGTATTGGCACGCCTTTTAGTTATTTATCGTAATGGAATGTTGAACTGTGGATACCTCCAGCCGCAAAGTAGCTCAATTCTATCATATAGGTTGAAATACTGGATAGATGAAAACCAACGAACTACAAAATAATAACATGATGAATTGATGTCAGTGGGAAGTATCACTATCGACAATAAGGATCACCACTCTTGTGGTACCTGCTACAGATTGTTTCGTATAACCGTTATTATCCTTGGCAAGGATGTCTACAAGCATAATTTAGCACCGGCAGGTCCAACTCTAATGCATATTAAGTGCTCTATTGTATTTTTTGCACCCAGTATTTTTCACGGATCCCCTAGGTATTAGGTACCAAAGGAAAAGTCTAAAGGACTGAAGGCTGGTGATTCATAATGATGGCTAGCCTAGTAGGCTTGAATTTTCCTATCTTGCCCTGTTTGTTTCCCCTTGCATTACATTTACATGGTTTCTCTTTTCGATTCCACATCTATAGAGTTTTTCCAAAATGCTGAAATTTTGTCAGAGTACGAGGATCTTGGTGGGTTGGCAGGCAATTCAAAATATTTGATTATGAATACAAAGAAGCACACGATCAATAAAAAAATATTCAACTGCTCATATTCAACAAAATAAAGCTGCTCAGAAAATATATAGCTACATTTTTGAACAACCATTCAGATGGTAAAGATTTTGAAACATTATGTTATTGAACTTAGAGAATGAACCTGGATGCAACAGTAAGGTTATTCCATTATGATCTAAAAGTTAGAGATTCAAATCTTAGGAAATCGTCTCTCCACTGCGAAGGTAAGATTGTGTTGTGTATAATTGAACCTTCTTCAGACTTACAATGGTGAAGACCTCGTACATTGGGTTTGTTATTTTTTACTTCATTGAACCCAGGCGTGAATTGTATATTTGTACTTTTGACAGTAAAATGTTGCAGTATGAGTGCTTGCTCTATTTAAGTTGACAATTTTAATCTTCCACTGTAAAAGAATAATATTTTGATTATTACTCAGGTCAAGTACATCTGCGGACACCCCTGTAGATCCCTTTCAGCAGTTATTACTGACTATTGAACCACACACTGACGAGAAAAATGATACTGTTCAACCAATGGCAAAGGCTGACCCTCACATGGATCTTCTCAGTTTTGATGATGCTAATGAGCCCATGCCTGATAATCAACTGGCCCTTGTTCCTGCAAACGAATCCCCTTCCCCTTCTAAATCTGACCAGAATTCCTTGGCTCTTACAGTTTCAAATAATATTTCGATAAATAACAACAATGGCAACAATTTCTTTGAGCCACATTCTTCCTATTCTGCTGCAAATGGAGCCCAGATTCCACCTTCTGATATCCATTCAAGTGTTGGCATTTCTGACACTGGATTGCACCAATATGATCAAAAACATCAAATGCATGGCTCCCAACCGAATCACACAAATCTTATGTTGAACGGACATGCGGTGGAAGGCTTGAACTTTCAGCAGCAGCAGCAGCAACAGCAACAGCAATCAATGCCTCTTACTTTGGGTAAGATTGCTGTCATTCTTGATTTTCGATCTTTTTCTATACGGTTTGTTTGTGTATATTAAACTTACAAATCTATTTTCATCATTAATAGAATGACGAAATGTTTTTACAGTGTTTAGACTTTTTGTTTTTTCTTGTTAATGGTAGAATGTGTTGGAAATCTGAACTGCAGGACATTTTTGTCTTGTTTCAAATCTGTTTGTTCCTCCGTAGAGAAAAGAAATAGGGAGTTGGTGATGATCATCACCAGTCCTGCTGTACTTAGACCTCTCTTGGCACTTCTTTATTTACCTTTTTTTCCTTTTTCTTATATTCAAATGAAATAAAACGAGAACATCTCAATGGGACCCAGTCTCTCCCATGTTGGTGTGCAAGCACCAACGTTGATATTTAAACTTGAAATCATTTGAGCCAGATGGTTGTATGAATTCCTGTATCAATGCTTTTCCTCTAGGTAGTGTTCCTTTTATTGACATCTGATTCTGTGCAATAGGCACAAATGATCAAGGTGGAGAAGCCTTACCCCCTCCCCCTTGGGAAACTCAACCACCACAAGAAAATCAACCTTCTGTTTCACACTCACAACAAATTCCGAGCACCCAGACAACTGGTATTTCTCCCCAGATGATGCAAAGCCCCCAGTTGCCAGAACTCCAACCCTTACCTATGCAGAATGGCCAGGCCACTGGTATGGTTTCTTATCCTATGCAGGGTGGGCAAATGGGAGGTATGATTCTGCAACAGCCAATGCAAGTTGGGCAAATGACAGGCATGCACTTTCAGCAGGCAATGCAGAGCGGACAAATTGCGAGTATGCAAATGCAGCAGGCAATGCTGGCTGGGCAGATGGCAAATATGCAGTTGCAACAGCCGGCAATGCCAGGCAGCCAAATGGGAGCTTACGCATACTTGCAACAGCCAGGTGTTCAGTACTATGATCAGATGAGACCTGGGTATCCATTTACAAACCAAATTGGGATGACCCAAGGGATGGATGGGTTCTCTACTCTAGGTAATGGTGGCCAGATGAATAAGAATCCCTCGGCATGCGAGACGTCAGCATCTTCTCTTCGTCGGCAGCAACAGCCTATGAGGCCAACGAAGCCAGAGGATAATTTATTTGGTGATCTTTTGAATATTGCCAAAGTAAAGCAGAACAAAACTTGAAAAAAACTTAAGTTTGGAGCTTGTAATTTGTAAAGTTTGAGGATATGTCACATCGTCTCTTCTTGTTTTATATTCTTCCTGTGGATGGTAATTTTTTCCTCTTTGTTTGTCTTATCACATTTCATCTATTACTATGTCCTTTACTTGTATCATTTGTGCTATCCTTATTTTGTACACCATCTGGAAGGGAAGAAACAAAAGAGGCGTTGTCGTCAAATTTTATTGTTGTATAAGAGACTCTAGAATAATAGGTGCTTATATGATTAGCATTCCCTTGCGTGCTTTGTTGTAGCGGCCTGGAACAACGTTCCAGCTGCCACATTCTATACTATTCAATAAGCCAAGCCCATGGGTTGGATCGAACAATTACAATCACGATGTTATCTGTACCATCTATTTATATAAACCATAATGATATAATTACAGTAAAAAACTAATACGAATGGCATTGGATGGGCTTTCGACTACATAATATTTGATGGGCTTTCGACTACATAATATTTTTATTTGAATTTAAATCAAAGATCTTTCTTTATAGACTTTTGATTGTTTCAAATAAAAAAATGGTTGCTCAATCTATGGTCTAATTGCTCTTTTAGTTCTCTTTGTTGAAGCACGATAAATTCATTCAATACTCAAGTATTTCACAGAAACACAAACAACAAAGATCTCTAAGGATAAGAAAAAATAGACATGAAATGAAGAGAAGATTTCACTAGGGTACCGACCGTATTGTACAAATCAATCATTGATGGACAATTATTTATATTCTTATTATACATACTTACAAATAGATGTAAGCTCCATCTTTTATAACTGTCATTAGATAGTATTGCTCCCACCAAATACTGACTTTCTCTTTATAAATCAATCATGACTTAGAATCTTCCATTTACTTTGCTTAGCAAAGGCTTTCATGCTAGTAATACCAAAACGAGTTCTAAAGCAAACTTGTAACAAGATTTTAAACAAATATCATAATGACCGATGGTTACTTTTTTTGTGAGACAGCATACGAATTCTCATGAAAAAGAAGACAAACAAAATGCTCGAATTTACAAGATTAGACACGCGTTTACATGCATTTGCACGTATGTTTATGTATTAGTCTGCGTTTACAAGCGCTTATGTTTAAGCTTATTGAACGTCTTGCTAAAAATTAATCAATGAACATACCTGTCGTGAAATCATAGACATTAATTTCAATTCATGCCTATAGTCATTACTACCACGATAAAAACTTCAGCTATCTGCATATTTTTTATTAGAACAAATCACATCTTTGCTTGCTCAAAAATTTTGTAGGATGAAAAAGATCGGCCGACTACTGCTAGCAATCAATGAAACAACTGAGCCAGCGACGAAAGGAACATTTTGGGATGTTAACATTTTACGAAAGAGTTATTTAAGAAAGTCGAGGAACACCATGTACATGGTAGCAAGAAGAAAAGTACGCGTACCCACCACCAAAGGAACACGTCATCAAATTCAAGTGAGGCAAATCAAAAAACGAGTTCCGAGTACCCAAAAAAGATCATCCACGGAACACTATCTTTTCCGCAACAGAAAAACACTGCTTCTTTCACCTCCCCATGCCTCTCCGATCACCTCGACCTCGACCCGTGAACGAAACCCGAGGATAATCCCTTGCCGGCCGTTCAAACCTTCCGGGCGACCGGCTCCTCTCCCTTGGGTCTTGAATCCAGGGGTCGTCACGATCATATCCCCTCCTTTCATGACCAAGACTGTAGCTGCCACGACCTCGGCCACGCCCACGCCCACGCCCACCACCTCGCCCACGCCCACCACCTCGGCCTCGGCCTCGGCCTCTAGGATGACGGGCCAACACCCTACCAAACTTGTCGTATTCCCTAGAGACATAATCTTCATTATAGTACAGTCTGTCTCTTGGAACGGGGGAGTCTGTTGCAGGAAACCTCCCTCCACGCTCGGGAACAAAGTCTCTTCGTTCTCTGGGACCATCTCTTGCCCAATAATGTGGGGGTGATCTGCAACCACTACCTTCTCTTTGTGGTCTATCATCGGAAATGTGCTGCATATTTTGAGGGGCTTTCTGGCGACGGCCAGCACTTGTGACGTGTCCCGACCCATATCGGTGGTTGCTGCAATTAAAACAGTATTCTCGACGTGCAAAATTCAGATTGTAGCACCTGCAGCACAAAATGACGTCAAAGTTTTAATGTACAAATAAGTCAAAGATAATACAGATACCAATATAAAACCATATCCTTACGTCAAAATGTGTGAGAGAAAAAGTTTTACGTATAATTTTGCATTACGAATGCCAATACCGAGAATGCTGTACCATGACTACAAAATTCGGTGATGATGTGAAATCATGTGCATGTCATTTCACACTTCGAAAAGAAAGTAAGCAACTTACAATGGATTCTTGCAGAACCAGTCTCCTTCTCTACGTGCCATATTTGGGTTGTTTCGAATGGCACCTTCATCTCTAAAGGGCAGTGGCTCAAGTTCTCCGCCATCAAAATCTCCTTCAAACATTCTAGCATCCCTCTCATTCTCATGAAGGGGAGAGATATCTCGATATCTTCTTCCATTCCTTTCCCTCCCAAACACATGTGAATGATCACGAAATCTCTCTTCATTCCTTTCTCCTTCAAAAGTGAGTGGAAAATCCCTGAATCTTTCTCCACCCCAATCTCTCTCATAAGTAGGTGAAAAATCAAGAAACCTTTCCCTGTCCTCTTGGTGTCCCTGAGTAGTTGGAAAATCATGGAATCTTCCGCCACCTCTGTCACGCCCACGATCATAAGTAGGTTCTCTAAATCTTACACCACCATTTCCACGCCCATAAGTGGGTGAATGATCATGAAACCTTCCACCACCCCTTCCACGCCCATATGAGGGTGAAACATCTCTATGGTTTCTTTTGCCCCTTCCATGTTGATAAATAGGAGGTGTAACATCTCGAAATCTACTATCATCACTTCCACTGCTGAACTCAGCTTTGTAGTTGTCTAGCCCTTCTGGATGATTGAGACCTGCATCATATAGAAGGGATCCTGTATTTTGCTGGTGAGAAAGACAAACACCATATATATAACTGGAAAAAAGAATATCAGACTTCAAGATAAGTTTTTCATAGATATGGTAACACATAAAAGTCATACTTCCAAGGATTCAACCAAAGCCAAGTTGCCAAAAGGTATGAAAGAAAACTACCTGCATTTAAGTCCTTTAGCATGTGCATTCTACTGAAAAAATGTCAACAGAGAGCAGCCATATGAGCAGAAACCTGACTATCTTTGTTTTTGAAAGACACGTTATGCTTACTTTTACTGGAATTTGATGTCCAACCAAGATTACTGACATGTAGTTCCAAAGCCATCTAATTGTATCAAAGTGTACCTATTCACCGATAGCTACAAACTATATCATGGCTATGAAGAAGCCGATTGCTTCTAACATAAACCTGATGGTCATTATCAACACAAAAATGATGCAACATCTGGCCTTTATCTTTACTAGAAACAAGAGTGAAGATTGTGCCTTTCGCTGCCTAGCCATTAGGTTGAGACATCAACAGCATCAACAGCAAATGCCAGAAACAAATAAATATTTTCAAAAAAAATTGAACCAAGACTTGTGGGATTCATGAACCACTAGACAAGTCTCAGGTTGTACTCCAGGTATAGCACAAAACACAGTACATTGCAACTCATGCTGAAAACTGGTAGTCCATTGCTTTGCAATAAGATACTCCAAATGCTTATCCTCATTGATGTGGAACCTTGATGACAAAAATGCCAGTGAGCCTTATATAGCCAACAAGTTGTCTTGGAGGAAATTTGCTGTGCAGAACTCAGTTTTGTACCCCTTACGGAGATATCAAACTTAACCCCTCTTATCGTTCATTCATATACCATACCACTAAGTAAGGAATGTCACCAGTTAGCCTTAACAGCTGAACAGCAGTGCAGCAAAGTTCATGCATGCAGTCAGCATTAATTCTGAAAAGCACAGCTGGGCCAGAAGACCACTTGGAATCTCAAGGTAGACAGCTTATAAATACTTGAGAATAACAATACTCAGCTCACAGTTTTTTTTTTGGTAAGTTCAAGCTTTTTGGATTCCAGAAACAGAGTCATGTTATGTCCAATCATTAGTCTAGTAAACTAATAATTCCCCTGACATCTAATATTTCCTGCCAGTTTTCTAGTTTTCTTAACCGATGTAAACACCATTCTAATATCTGTTCCCACAATCCATCTTCAGCATATATGTACGTATACGCATTGATGACCACCACAAAAACATGAAATGATCAATAAATCACTTCGGTGAAAGAGAAGAGAGGGAATTCCACAACAACACATTTCAGTTTATAAGGCATTTTCATGAAACTGATGAAATCCAAAAAATGAAACGACAAACTTGCTCCAAAGCCAAACATCTCAGCATTTTACATCATTGCATGGCAGTTATTCCATGCAATATTAATCACTTTCACTTGGACCATCTGGAAAAGTTGCATGAGATGCTGACACTCTGACAATTTCAAGCAGATCTCAATGTGCAATATTCTAAGCTTCATACGAACTATAATTCCATACTTTTAACTAAGTGAAGAAGGCACCGGAGAAGACACTAGAAGTAGAACTTCAGCACGCAAATCTCTCTCTTTTTTTAATTGTTACATTAACACCCAAGGCACATGATCTTGAGTAGAACCCATACTTCATTCCCTGAAGCTCCTTTCCAGTTCTACTCCCAGACAAATACTTCTCCGGATGAACTTTCAATCCATAGAAGGGAAAAACATCGAACTAATCCATCACGCAATCCAAAAGACGTAATAATGACAGATTACATTCAAATGATACTGCCTGAAGCTTGAAGAAGTGACTGGTCGAAAACAACATGCAAGAGAGCGAAAGTTAAAAAAAGTAATACATATTAGGGGCAAGATTAGTGAATCACGGAATCATATCTCGGAGCAGAGAAGAGCCAGAGTATCTACCTTTAGATAATAATCGATAAAAATAACAAAAAAGGAAAATTAAAAAAGACCAGTAACTCAGTATACGCAACTATAACACAATAATGTAATAGTCTTCCAGATGTTTACTGCAAGATAAACTTTCATGCCAAGATCCAATAACCACTGATAATAAAATAAGAATCTACTTTTTGGAATCATTCCAGGAAATCCTAGCACTAGTGAATAGGTAAATACTGTAACTTACAATTAATTTCGTATTAAAGCATATAAACCTCTCGCGACAAGGTAAAAAACGAACAAACTTTCTACGATCACGTTTCCGACGAAAAGAGAAGAGAAGAAACAACCGAGCAAAGAAAGGGAGCAAACCTAAGCCGTCAGCCAAGCGCCGTGACCTTCCCCTCCGAGGCGGCGAATGCGAGAGATGGTCGCGATGGCGCCTCTCCGACTCATGTTGCACCTCCGAACAACGTAACATCTTCGCATCGAAGTCCAAGTTTCCACCCTCTAAGTCAGAGCCGCCGACTTCGCTCTCCGGGGAGGGACGGACCACAAGGCTGCTGAGGCTTGTCTTCGGCTTCAGCGGGGGCGAGTCCGGAGGCGACGTGTCCGACTCTCGCTCCCACGGTCTCATCTCCACCGGCGCTGGTGTCACCGGTCCCGGAGAAAACCAAAAACCCTAGAAAAGTAGAAAGGGAGAGAATGAAACCCAAAATCGCCGCAGGCTTCGTCTCCTCTGCTGGCGACAAAACGATGATATATAATTTCTGATATTCCCCCCACCGATTAATCCTTTATATAATTATATTTTATTTTAAAAATTCTCTTTATAATATGATAAAAATAAAAAATTCTATGACACTAAAAAAAACGCCTTCCACGAAATGTAAATGGTATTTGAAATTATTAATGTATCAAAGATAAAATAATAATTAAATTATTTTATTTCAAACTACATCAAATATATACATTACAAGTGAAAATAGTTATTGGATTATGAATTCATGCGTAAATGTTATTTTTATGCAAATTAAATTTTCATATCGACCTTGTAATAAAAGAGAGCTATCATCTTGACTTTTTTATTTCAAATGACAACTTGACACTGTAAAATTACTAAAACGAACCAAAAAGTAAAACGATGATTGAGTGATTCATCTCATGAAAATCTTAATTTAATTTAAAGCACATGCATAAATATATTTTTTATGAAATATATAATTCAAAAAATTAATGTTTATGATGAAATACATAAACTCAACGAAATAAATTTATAAAATTTAACCAAATTCAATGAACTTAAGATTGAAACGTAAATCCAATAAAATAAGTCTACAAGGTTTACGCAAATTCTAAAAGATATTTGTAGCATTTAAGTAAACACAGCGGAATAAGCTCTTATGTTTACCTTTATGCACATGAAAGTTATTTACTATGAAAAAATTATAATCTAAATGTAACATAGTAAATTCATTATATTTAAATAAACTTCACTTGTATGTTATAATCAAATATTATTTCTACAAAATCATTTGACTGTTTGAGCAATAGATGCTTTTTATATTTGAGATTATTAGATTCAATTAGAACAATAGTCTTACAATCTTTGGAAATTAATTGAACGTTGCAAGTTAAGATATTTGAGAAAAAACATAATGTGAAAGAAAGATGAGTGAGCAAAATTTGATAACATTTATAAGAAGACATTAACATAAATTTTCAACATTCAAGAATATCAATATTAAAAGTTCAATAAATCTATTCATATGCTTAAACTCTAATTTAATAAGAATTATTGATTTATGACCTTGACCTAAAAGTTACATTTGACACTATTAATTCGTAGCTTCAATTTAAAAGTCTTAATTACGGTTGGCTAAAACTTTGACTTAAAAGTTGGTTTAGAGTTTCAATTTAAAAACTCATTCATGATTAATTTTAACTTTAAAATTAGTGATTGCAAGCTGAGAGATAATGAAATCCATGTTGTATTTAGAGGTAGATTAATCATTAGTGATAAATTACTTACAGTATTTTGTGTTCCTATTTTCTTTTCTATTGTACATGTTTTTATTTATTTTGTTGTATTGATTGCATTTAACTATCTTGTTAATAAAATAGAAATTAATTAAAATTTGTAAAACATCACTTACCACTTTTTTTAATGAAGTCAATCGATTCTAACAAAATGATGAACTAAAGTTTTTTATTAATTTCATATCAAATAAAAAATACATAAAAAATAAATTCAATATTGTTTTCTTATGTAAAAATATTTTTGTGCAAACTTAAATTTAGTACGACAAATAAAATGAGATAAATTTTGTAATAGAATTAAAAAGAATGAAACTGGTCAATGAAAGGTACTGATGTAATAAATTATTCTTGCATGATAAAAAGAGGATAAATTTACATCAATTAAATAAACAATAGAGAAAATATTCCACTCAGTTGTGAAAATCATCACAATAAGTTAAAGTTAATAAATAATTAAAAAGTAAAATGCCCTACGAGTCTCCTCTCAACAATCACAATATTTTGATAATAACAATATTTTATATTCTTCAGGGCTCGAATTCAACTCTCGGTAACGTAATAATAGATCGTTTATTATTTTTGTAAGAAAATAGTTTGTTTTTCTTCTTCTTCTTTTCTCTCGGATCCACATTCGGGTACCCGAATAAAAAAGGAAACACGGGGTACACTCGCGCGTCCCGGTACACGTGGCTGGACCCGCCGTAAGGCCCCGTGATGAATACCCGGCACCGAAAAAATGAGAGAGCCGAGGGGAAAAAAGCGCAGAAGCGTACCGACCGCCACTTCCACCACCAGACGTTCTCAGATCCATTTCTGTTACCCCGAGGCTTGGTCTCCCTGGCGTCTGGATCTTCCTCGGAGAATTCGCAGTACGAATGGTGAGAGATGAATTGGAAGTTTAATTCGTCGTCGGTCCACAAGCGCATGGCCTCCAGGGAGCTCACTGGCGTCGTCTCCGACGACAGCTCAGGTCTTTGATCCTTGTGATTGTTCGTCTTCCTTATGTCTTTTGACGCGTTAGATTTGGCGGATTTCGTACAAGTGTAGTGTGCCTTGGATGAAACTGTTCCTTCTCATTCTCTCCCTCTCCCTCTCCCTCTCTCTTTCTCTCTCTCTCTGTTTCTTTACGTTTATTGATGGAATTTTAACGGTTTCTACACTTGGTTATGTTTGTTGGGATGAGGAGGTGCTTGCTTATTTGGTTGCGATTTGTTTTTTTTTTCAGTGCGTCTGTTCAGTGGACTGGGGCAGGAGATCGGGAACCCGTCGTGGAGTCGGTCGCTCCCGCATGTCCTTGTCGGCATAATTTCGTCCTTCTTGTTTGGATACCACACTGGGTAATTTCCTATTTTGGTTGCCATCTTGTTGGGTACGGTAAATTCCTCTTCCTCTGCTTTGAGTTTAGATCTAACTTCACGCGTGCTTGATATGTGCTTTGATTCGCAGGGTTGTCAATGAACCACTGGAAAGCATTTCTTTGGATCTTGGGTTTAGCGGGAATGCCCTAGCTGAAGGTATCGATGCCGGTGTGTGTTTTTACGTTGTGAAGTCTGTCATGTCAACGTTGTTTTGTTTTGGGTCAAATGTAGGTCTTGTTGTAAGTACGTGCCTAGGCGGTGCATTTATCGGGTGTATGTTTAGTGGCGTGGTCGCGGATGAAATTGGACGTCGCAGGGCTTTCCAGCTCAGTGCTCTTCCAATGATAATTGGAGCTTCCGTAAGGTATTGCAATGACTGTGTAAATTCGCAAATTCTCTGTTGACATCTTGTTGTTTTCTTCTCTACCGACAAACGGTTCTGAATTCCCTTGTTCAATGGCTTTTCCTTTCTACCCCTTGATTTCTTGAAGTCTTTTCCTATTTTAAAAAGTTTTGAATTTATCGAGACATTACAGGAGTAACTCTTTATGATCTTTGTATGTGGGTTTTGCCCAAATACCTGAGAAATATACCTCCTCTTCGTGTGATCAAAGAAGCTTCCCACCTTCCTATCCATGACACATATTACATTTATAATAATTTAGTAGTGTGATATTACCTGGAAAGTATACCCAATACCGGTGACATAGAGTTTGGTAATATCAAAGGCCTGAACTTTAGTAACATAGGTGCATGGAAATCATAGAGAAAATCAGGAACAAGCCTGAGTGTGGTTTCTCACTTCGTGTGGACACTTTCTATGTTATTTTCTTAAATACACTGCAATATGCAAGCCAAAATTTTTCATTTACAATATTATGAAAAATTACCATGAAGTGGATAAAAATGAGAAATCTGCAAATGGATATAAAGATGTAATTTTACAATAGCTCAAGCTTCCTGGGCTGGAACTCATCCAAGGTATAATCGATATTTAACTGTCTTCATTATTTTGTTTTCCAAGTTTCTGATAAAAAAGTTCCAAATCGAAATTATTTCAGTGCAATGTCTATGTCTCTTGGGGGCATGCTCCTCGGAAGATTCTTAGTGGGAATTGGAATGGGACTGGGCCCTCTGGTAGCATCCCTTTATGTGGCAGAGGTTGAAATTGGCTTGTCAAGTTTGTGTTTTCCTTTTCAATGGTATTTATTTAACTCAGTGCATCTTCTTCTTTTTCTGTCATCAGATATCACCATCTTTTGTGAGGGGTACTTATGGAAGCTTCATTCAGCTTGCAACATGTCTTGGAATTATTGGAGCTCTTTTGATTGGAATACCAGTTAAATTTGTTGAAGGATGGTAAATGGACTTGCTTTGTCCTAAATTCCAATTCAGCACTTCTGTTCACATTATGACTTTAAAATTTGATCCTAGAAATCTATTGTTAGAAAGCCTTTATGTTCTGGTTTACCAAAACTTATGCTGATAGGTGGCGAGTATGCTTTTGGGTATCCACCATTCCTGCCATTTTCCTCGCAGTTTTCATGGAGTACTGTGTTGAGAGTCCACATTGGCTTTACAAGGTACTGTATCTATGAGTTTTCATTAAATGTTAGATGAATTCCCATATTGATAGTTCTTATACATATTCTTGGTTTGTTATTTCCCTATACTTGTGTTAGTTGAATGCATATTCATAGACTGAAAGAAGATGCAGCTAGGCAAGAGGACAAATGTTACATAGAAGTGATTACTGCAATTTACAGTGTAACTGCACAAGTATCATAAATTCATACTTGGAAGTCTCATTTTTTATGGTTGTCACATCATTATAAATGGTTCATATTTGAAGATGAGATCCAGGAACCTGCTTATGTTGTTAATAAAGAACAATGATGAACCATATCTGTAATTTTGTTTGTATTTTTGTCTTTTATAGGAATGTTTTCTTTGCAAGTTTTAGTATTCCTTGAGAAAACACCCCATCAATTCTTTTTGAAGGGGAACATAATTGTACATGTATACATTGAACAATGCATGACATCATTGGAATGTTAACACTTCTTCATTCTTGTGGCATACAAATGTTAAAGCGTGGGCGAATTGGTGAAGCTGAGATTGAATTTGAAAGGATTTTGGGTGGACAGCATGTTAAATCAGCAATTACTGAACTGTCACGTTCAGATAAAGGTGATGATGCAGAAAGTGTGAGATTTTTGGAACTATTTTATGGTCGCAGTTTCAAAGGTACTTGTCATATCATTATGCTTCCGTTCATTATTACTTGGCTATATTTGGTAGATCTCTTCTTGCATTTCTTTTTCATTTTAGTTGTCTGTTCATTTCAAGACACTTTCTCTTGTTACAGTTGTTTTTATTGGGTCAACGCTGTTTGCTTTACAACAGTTATCGGGTATAAATGCTGTTTTCTATTTTTCTTCAACCGTCTTCAGAAGTGCTGGTGTGCCATCAGACATGGGGAATATTTCTGTGGGGGTTACCAATTTATTAGGTAATTACCATTTTATTTGTTCCTTGATATTGGAATGAAAGGTGACAAATTACCATCGGTAATTGTATATTCAGGATCAATTGCTGCAATGCTTTTGATGGATAAATTAGGAAGAAAGATGTTGCTTGGCGGAAGTTTTCTTGGCATGGTAAATGTTGTTGGAAAACTTTGAGTCAAGCACTTTATTGAGCATAGTTTTGTCACATCACTAAAAATAACGAGTTCTCTGCATTTTTCCTTTTTAGTCTGTTGCTATGGGACTTCAAGCTTCAGCATCGGCATTTGACAATATTTGGTCTATCTATTTGTCTGTTGGTGGGATGCTGCTGTAAGTACTAAGCATGATTAACTCTAAGTTATTTACATTATTATTAATACAGACATACAGTAACTAATCTCAGAAGGAAGTCCCAAATTGGGTTTAGAAGTTTTCCATGTACATCCTGTATTTGAAAGTGAAGACCTGCTATTTTTCCAAGTAATTTTAATTTCTTATGCTTCCATCTTCTTTTTCAGTTTCAAAATAATTCTACATTAATTAATCATTAGCATTAAAACTAGATTCTTTTCTTGTTTTGGTATCTTCTTCCTTTAAGTTTTATGCTTAACAAAGGAATTGGATGTGCATGAATAAGCTCTCATGGTGTTTTATAATACATTTATCTTATCTTTAATAATCATCAAGAAATGTGGATTAGTTTTTCACTCTAAGCTTGTGTCTGCAATCTCTGGATTTGATTACTGGTCATCAGTGAAAGACATGATCACTTTTACTTACAATCCAAACTGCGTCATTCATTTTAGTTGACAGTCACAGGAAATTTAACAAAGGAACATACTCTAACATAAACATAAAATAAACTGAAACAGATTGATTCTGCAAGGATGATTTTATGGATTATTTTGAGAAGATGAAGCCAACTTTTGACTATTCTTACAGGTTTGTCTTGGCTTTTTCATTGGGAGCTGGACCTGTTCCTGGCCTTCTCTTAGCTGAAATTTTCCCTAACAGAATTCGGGCAAAGGCCCTGGCCATATGTATGTGTGTGCACTGGGTAAATGCTTCTGGTCACACTAGTTTCTTTTTCGCGTAGTGTAGAAAAATGATTCTTTTGAATGACATACAATACAAGTCATAAGCCTTTTCTTCTCCTGTCTCTGATGGTCTAGTTATATTTTGTTCTTTGATGTTTTGAAAACCTCCAACATATAGCTATGTTTCCAGCAATAGCAAGGTCTATACTATGTAGGAATGGTTCTAGAAATGATTGCTTTAAGAATTTATATTTCTTTGTCAACGACTATTCAAACTTTTCAGGTGCTGAATTTCTTTCTTGATTTACTGTTCCTTTCACTATTTGAGACATAGTTGTAGGCTTCATGACAAAGGTTCTCAAAGTTGGGAGTCACTGCAATCCTGATTCACTATCTCCAGGGATAACATGAAAGACATTGACTGTTATCCAAGAAGTGGTGCTTTAAGAATATAAAATGATTTGCAAAATTTAAAAAATTTCAGGTGATGAATTTCTTCATAGGACTGCTGTTTCTTCAACTCCTCAAGAAAGTAGGTCCACGATACCTGTACTCGATATTCTCTTCAGTTTGCATATTAGCAGCACTGTTTGTTAAGAAGAATGTGGTTGAAACCAAAGGGAAGTCATTGCAGGAAATTGAGATATCACTTCTGCCACCAGAATAGAGGTAATCAACGCAATGTTAGAAGCATTTTTCTTTCAGCATGGCATTGCTGATGCAGAAAGGATATTAAGCTCCTTAAGTAATGTCATGAAATTATATTTCTGTTGAAGTATGCAAATTTCAATTTGTTTTGGTAACTTATGCATCTGTCTTTGTCTTGATTCATTTAACCATGATTTCATCAATTGTCCATACCAAGGTTAAATAGTTGGCGATGCTTCTTGTCTTCTATAACATGTTAAACCTTTTATGCATACGTTGCTCTGCCCTGGATTTGTTTTTTTCCTAGAATGTCATGAAAGTATACTTCCGTGGATGTATGTGATTTTCACTTTTTTTGGAAACTTATGCATCCGTCTCTATCTTGATTCATTTAACCATGATTTCATCAATTGTCCATACCAAGGTTAAATAGTTGGTGATGCTTCTTGTCTTCCTTGACGTGTTAATCCTTTTATCCATACTTTGCTCTTCCAATGATTTATTTTTTGCCTACAATGTTGTATTCTGTTGCATGAAGCATGTGCTTTGAAATTCATGCTTGCTTGGCCAAGGTAGTCAACATCTTAATGCCACATGTTCTTATCAATCAATTTATCATTTAGAGGGGGAGGTGTTCGTTTTATTGACTTATGTTCTGTGATTCATTATGTACAAAATTCAGTGTGGAACCTTATATCTGTGCACAGAATTTAATAAGAAACTCATGCTGCACCTTTGCTGTCAAGTTGTGGATTGGACTGATGGGATCTACACTATTATTTTCTAGAGTTTTAAGCTAAATTTTATTGGAGGTTTTTTTGAATATCTTTTGATTTTTTTTGAATCACTTAAATTTCATATTCTCATTTTGTGAGGCTCCTCCCCTGATCTTATCTTCTCTCCAGTATCAAGCAACTCCACCGATCTCGGCTGTTCTAAATCTTGACCTCTGTTGCACTGCCGATCCTGATCTCCTTCCCCAATTTCATTACTAATCTTGACCCTGCCCTCTTTATGGCAGACGATCTAACAATGTCAACCCTGAGTTCCCACCAGGTGCACCAATTCCTCCACCAGAAGGATTAATTTGCATTCTCTTTGTGTGTTTTTGAATGATGTGTGAGACTTCGATGCAGAGATGTCCATTGTGACGATCAGGCCTTGTGTCTGATTTCAATTTGTGAGTTTTTTTTTTATAAAATTTTATATGCTTGATACCTGTTTCCAATCTCTCTTAACTTGTTATGTAACCGTTTGCATTTCTTAGCTGAACTAGTTAGAAGTGGAATGGATGTTTTTCGTGACAATGTGTTTCTGTTTGGAATGATTATTTCGAGGTTTTTAGTCGTCGCTAATTTTTTTTCTTGTCTTATTTGTGTTTATTACTGACATCGGTCATTACTAGTAATTCTATAAGAGGTAAGCTAAAAAATAATTTTATTAAAAATAAAATAGTTACACAATTGAAGATAAGATTAAAAAAATCAGCTTAAGTGGTTTAATAATATTCTTAAGAGATCAAAGGATACACCAAATAGAAGAGAAGAATTAATTAATAAAAGAGAAACTAAAGTAAATGAATGTCTAAAATTATTTGGTTAGAAATTGTGAGAAAAGATTTAAATTTTTGTAATTTAATCAAAAATTTAACAATAGATAGAAATACATGAAAAAAAGAATTCATATAATCAGTCTCATGTAATAGGGTTATAGTTTGAATTGTTGTTATCAGTTACTATTAGTTTCTCTTCTATTTTTTGTCTGGTATTTCATTTTTAAAATCCATTGATCTGCTGAATTGTGCAGAGATGTTTAATAACTGCTTCGTATGTACTGTTAGTTTAGAGATGCACTCTTTTAAATCTGAGGATCAAGGAGCCATCTCGATATATATTGCCTCGATAGATGGACAAGGATGCTAGAATGTCTTCTTTTCTTTTGATACTTGCTTTGACCTAGATCCAATGGCACTTTAGAACTAATATAGTCCTGTTTATCATGTTGTACACAAATTTGGTTGCAGTTCTATAGTTAAGCTTCCTTTTTTAATGAATTTCAAACCAACTTCAAAAAAGTACGAGTTTAAATTTTAATTATGCACGAGCAATTAAGATTGCAATGCTAATCTCTTCTTAAGATGCCAAATGCAAAAACTATGGTTGATCATATAATCCAGAGTGTTTCAGATAGATTTTCTTGATATTTCGTTTAGTGGATTTAGTTTTTGTTATTGATGGTGGCTGTGTTTTGTATAGGTGTTTTCCATGAGCGTTTTTTTTGGATCCAGTTTCTTTACTGCAGATTTTTCTGGTCTTGTTGACGTATATTATTCCATATTACAGTTAGAGGGAAAAATCTAACTGATGATCTATTTTTGAAACAAAATCTAAGTAGAAGCTAAATGTATTATGCTAGATTTGTTAGGTGTCCACATTTCCATCTAACGTAATTCATTGATTTTAGATTGGATGTACACATTTTAACATTTACATCATACTATCGCTACCAATGGTGGTGGTGGGAAGGAGAAGCGACCGGTTGAATGAGTTTGCATCTACTTTTACATGCTCAAAAATATTATTCTAGATTTGTTACAATTTACAATTCATACCAGAGAATCAGCGGTACTTGAACTAAAAAAATTCAGTCCTTGTACTTCCTAACGACCGTATTTGTTTAGTTAGGAATTCCAACCTTTACATATATATATATATACTTTTGTAGGCTACCACAGCTCTGCATTTGTTTAAATTTTCTATTGTTTCTTTTTTTCTAGAATGGTACGGTCCGGCCAGGAGGAACAAAGAATTATTTTTCTGAAAGCAGATCCAGGGCAGTGTAAAACGGTGAAAAGGAGAGGCTAAGAAGTGATCATGCAAACTCTGGTTTCTGAACGTCACTAAATAGCAGATGTTTTAGGAAAACATTATGAGATATTTTGGGCTCTTAATTTTCCCAAGTTACTGATCGCATATTTTGTGATCAACATACAAGTAATTTGAGATTTATGTTGTAAGGCTTTTCAAGAATAGTTAAAGAATCAAAAGTGATGATTCGTTTTTTATCTTACTCGATGATGCATTTTAAGATGGTAGTGCTCAGATCAATGACGGAGATTAGTTTATACGATCATCCAGTGTTATTGCTTACTTGGATTTTTTTTTTCGCTTAAATTGTAATGTTTCATGATGTATTGCTACTGATTTTGTGATGTAATTAGAGTTTCAAACATTTCATTCTGTTGAGGTTTAACTGTCTTACCAAATTTAACTAGACTTAAATAATCTTTATCAAATAAAATTTGCATTACACAATTATGTTTCATCAAACATAAATGTGAGGTTTTAAAATATTTTAGTTGTTACTGAGATAGAAATGTTTAGAATGTTTAACCATATACCTTTTAATCATGTTTTTCCCAAACAGTTAAATTACGTTCTTTTGATCTCGATTCCTTGTAACTTTTTTTTTTTTCTGAAGGTAGGAATAAAATTTGATTCCTTGAAAATCGATTACAGCAAACTAGTCTCTTTTGGTAATGGTTGCATTGTCGCCCACCATCGTTCGCAATACTTTCTTTGTTTCCCAAGAAAATCAACAACTGATCTGGCACTTTCTTCTGTTGTTGGGTACCATTTCGATGCAATTATGAAAGGTAAAAATGTTTCAAAATCTTCGTTCTACGATTAAAAGTAAATTTCATTAAAAAAGTAAATTCTGGTTATACAACTCGCTGTCAGAGATAAGGAAAAAACAGGATGAAGTTCTAAAGGCCCGAACAAAAGATCCATGAAGTCAATTGGATCAGAAAAGGTAATTTATATCCATGAAGTCTAAAAGAGAGAAAAAGACTCAGCCACACAAAAGAGGAGGAAATAGTTTAATATATGTTCATCTCTCTCTATCATATCCATTCAGCTCCTTAAATTCTGCACGATTAGGGTCGGCATTGTGGTCAGCATTTGTAGAATCAGATTTTTTTCTCTTTCTTCCTTAACCGGTCGCTTTGCCAGCCCAGCCGCCCAGGGAAAGAGAAACTCTGAAAACAACTTATCATTAATTTATTTTGTACAGATCGATGGAAGTTGTCATCGTTTCTACGGACGACAACTTTTTAGTTGCAGATCCGAAGTTCAATGATCCAATTCATGTGCTAAGGTACCCAAGCAATCATTTTTATAACTCATCATTAACTTGAAGAAAAACATGGGTAGATCATTGATTGGTATTGCCCCTGATCGTTCTCGGCTCTCTCCTTGGCATTTTCTCAAACACCCCACAGGCATCCGTCAATCTATGGGTTCACTCTCCAATAATAATTGCTATTTAAAAAAAATCATACTTGTATTTTTTAAGCGTTGATAATATTTCTGTTTCGGCGAAGGTCTGGTTTGCCTTGCAAGGAACAATTATGCACATTCTTTTTCCCTGTTAAGTTTAAATTTAGGTAACTTGAATCTGTCAATTACCAAATATTGCTGTTTGCCTTGGAAATAGCAGTCGGCACTGATGACATCCTGTGCCCATATGCCGCTGTCGGGTGTAACATTTATTCATTTATTATATAATGGTTCTTATGGTCATTTTCAACTTTATCCAGACCCATGTCGGTGATTCCACATGATTATTTAATTATTATTTCCAACTACGAATTTCTTAGTGTAGTTAGTTTTTCTGTGCTAATGAATTACATATTTCACCACAAATCAAACAGCACGTGGTTGTTAATTTTTTTATTATAATTACAGAAAATTTTTGTATATATTAAAATTACTGTTCTTCTGGTTGACTAAACTTTGATTGAATAAATGTTAAGTTGCCCAAAAGTAAAGTTGGTATGATTTTTTATTGTTAATGAGTTTCATTATAAAAACACTCACGCGAGTTTAGGCAAGACAACCTTTTTTTTTTTTTTTTTTTTTGCCCAACATTTTTAATTGAAGGTAAAATTATTATTTTTTAAGTTGACGTATGAATATAAAAATAAAGTAACAGAGAAATAACGTATGTATCGGAAAAATCTAAGGTATTTACCGTAAACCAAATCAAATAATCATTGTTAGTCACCTCCCGCCAACCGCTGCAGGTGAATTTTTTATTTGATACGTAGTAATCGCCTGAAGTATCATTTTTTTTAAAAAAATATTTTTATATTTATCAAAATTCAAAACCACTTCCACGGTCCAGGTGTCGTCGTTTGTTCCCTTCCTTCCACGTGTCACGCATCTGTCAACTTACCCTTCCCAGCTGTAATCTTTAAACCACGCGCTGACTCTTATTGATTATTAGTAGAGACATTTTTTATTTTCGTCAACGGTACTCACGTTACTTTTTTTTTAATTTTTGGTAATAAGATGAAAATTTGAATTAAAGGGCAAGAAACATAAATTATACGAACGAAAGTTGGTACAAACAAAAATAAAGGTTTAATACAAGATCAACATTATGCACATAAATTTTCTACGTAAGATCGATGGTGAAGATCGACTCTTTCCCTTATTATTAAAGGAATTCAGGTAAATAGAGCTGTGAAGCACAGGCATAGCATGCTAAAGGGAGAATAGGAAAGTAACAAATACCAACGTAGCTATTAATTAATTTTATTCTATCACGGAGGAAGGAATTAAATGAAAAAACATTATTGTTACCAGAGAAAAAGAAACATAATGCGGATTTGATAATGTGCCAGGTTTGATTGCATTAGATGCGACCTTTTAATTTCTCTCTCTCCTCTTCTTTAAAAAAGTTTGGGGTTCTTGCTTGCTTTCCGTCTCTTCCTTTCTTTTTTTTTTTTTCCTAATCGAATATATTCTCTCTTGACGGTGTCCACTAAAATAACAGTTATTTTAATTATTATCGAACTTATTATTTGTACGTCAATTTCAAAAAATAAAAACTGCAATTTGAACCGAAAGAAAGTACTTAATAAAAATAAAAAAAAATGTTTTACATTTTTTTTGTTTTGTTTTGAAAACGACGCAGCTTACCAAAACAATCGATCATTACCAAACAAATGTTGAGATTGCGTGAGTTTATATATATATTTTCCATCAAAATTTAAATTCCGAAGATTTCATCTTTTTAATAAATTTGAAAAATAATTATCCTTCTCTGGATGTGGTAACAGCGGAAGAGAAGGAAGTTTAAAAGAAGAGGCTGTCCACACACATTTACATATAGCGAACAGGTGGAGATAAGAAATAATTATTAACTGGAGGCGATTTTCAATTGAATAGTTAGATTTTCTTATTAACTTATCAATCAGGTGTGTACACATACGCACGAGTATTTTTATTACAGAGGCATAGGATATTATTATTACTAGATAATGAAAGGCATGCAAAGGATATCATTCTTTTCATGTAAATTTGAATGTTTGAATATGTACAAAATCAAATACGTAGTCAAATGTCAACTTAAAAAAGAAGTAACGAGAGAGGCATACGAGATTATCGTTGCCAAAGTTGACAGATCTCGCCCACGTTCGTCTTGCACTCAAATCTGGAAGAAAGAACTATAATTAAAAAAAAAAAAAAAAAAAAAAAAATGGAAGGAAGAAAGCAAAAGCAATAAATAAGAGCACTAAATTCCAAAGAGCGGTGACAGAAGGCGCATTAGCAAAAGTTAAATAATTATATTATAAAAATATCAGTCATTTATATGTGTTAAAAACAATAATTTGAATTATAATATTATTTTTGTTTATATATTTTTATCTACGGCAAAATCTTTGGTTAACTTATATGAGATTAAATAATTTATGGCAGAATTCCAGGTTAATTTCATTTTTGGTACTATTATTAATTTTTACGTTTATATATCAATTAAGATCTAAACTTTGATGGAAGGTATGAGTGTATATATGGTCCATAATCAATTAAACTAAAACTATCACAGCTAGTTTCAAGATTAATTCAATTAACTTTTGAAAAACGTGAAAAAACCCACCACTGTTTGTTTACCAGACAAATTAATACACAGCAAAGGTGTATGAATGGAAACAATTAATAACCGGCAATGGATCTTCTATTTTATCAGGAAGGAGAAGATCTTGACCGGATTAAACTCAAATGAAATGAAAAGCAGGATTGTGTCGAAAAATATGTGGATGTTGCGAATTCAAAAGCTTCTTTTTTTCATGATCGGTCTTCAAAATCACTTCTTTTGGAGGATTGATTCCATGCCATCTTCCATTAAAATATCCAAAGGCAAAAGGCAAAAGATGACATGTAATGTCTTCTTCCCACATGTATTGGAACCTCACGATAGAAGACTTTACCAGTAATGCTCTTTTGTTTTTGCTCCAGTCATGATTGATTACAAGTACATCCATTGCGAAATATTTCATCTCAAGATTAATTAGTAATAAGTAGAAGGATTCGTCAAACTTTTGCACACCCACAAGGAGCATTGTGTCACTTCAATGCATGACCATATTTGTTAGAATTTTAAATTTCACTAGTACCAACTACAATAGTTTAATCAAAACACTTTTATCACGAATGTAGTTGATCATCTACCTTGGTGTCGTACACGATATTCTACATTTGAATTCTAATAAAAATACTATCATCATTTGTAAATAAACCTGCGTTAGACATGAGTTTACAAGCAGAACAAGCTAGCTGTGGTCGAAAACTAATGCATGCATGGCTACGTTGCCTTGTGATCTGTTTGGGACGAAATCTGAACCGTCTGTTTTTTTTTTTTCAATCCATCGCTCACGCTTTTCTCCTTAATCTATATATCATGTTTTTTTATTTTATTCGAGAGCACATGTAACGACTCCATCTTGAGTTAGAAGAAAGCTTGGGTTGCTTATTTATTATATTCATGGTTACAATAATGGATAGAACCGTCCTCTGGAATAATTTTTTATTAATGCTCGCTACTTCTTCTTCATGACAGTTAAGAACCTGCTAAACCCTAATTATTTATCCAAGTTTCTGCTTATGTAGAATGTAGACTACTTAACACCTTACAGCAACACACACACATATATATGGTTCGGTCTCTTGCATATGTCAAGCCATCAACCAGCGTTGTCAAATCATTAATTTCACTATGAATAAGTATGCATGAAGAACATGGCTGGTTTGCATGGATTGTGAAGTTGAAGTGAAACATGAAGCATATGCAGATGAACGCAGACAGTAAGCGAAGAGGTGGGTATATGCATGCATGCCACAACTAATTGATGAGGAGGGCTTTCCCTGGTTTTGATCTTAGTCGACTGTGATATATATATTTATCATCAAATATTCCAATACGAAACTGTCCTGGCAGCAATTTTTGCCTCAAAAGATTTTGATTGTTTACATAATTAGCAAGGAACATGTGGTTTTTTTTTATATACTTTCGGTGACTTCAAGGAAAAACCAAGAGTCAGGCACCACTTCCCAATTAGGGTTAGGGCACCCCATCAAATAAAAATTCCTGAGGGCATAATTGGATTGGTTTGAATATATAATAGATTGAAGGTGTATATATATATATATATATTCTCACCTTACTTCATTATAGTTAAGTAATGAGTTGGATAAGTACCTACTATTTATGAATAGTGGCAATAATTCTATCTAAATCTGAAGGTTATGTATTTTCTTAAAGTGAAGGAGAATATCAAGTATTCTATTCACTTAAATATATATGCACTGTTAACTGCAGGTGTGTGGGTTAACTTGTGAGGAAATGGAATTGAAGAACATAAAAGCACCTTTGATGACATCCATTTTGAAGATATAGAAAGTAAATCAATTATATTATCCAAACCAAACCACCTGCTACCCTACAAATGCCTCAGTACATGCAACACCCCCATCTGGCCATTGCTTAAAAATGGGTTTTGGTCAGAAGTCATGACCTCACGAGGACCATGCCCTCTCTCTCTCTACACACCATCAGCACCACCACCCACATTAATAAATTTCTAGGGTTAGAGATGGGCACCACTTTCGGCTAGGGTTAGGGCATCCCGTCTCACATGCCCATTCTTGGTATTTTGCAGCTAGTGCAGTGGAAAAAGGAGGTGACCAGAAGCAGTGGAAATTGATGTGATGGAAGCAACCTATTGGGCACTGCCTCATCTCCTTTGTCTTTCTCAAACACGAAAATTAGGGCTGTGTGTTGCGACAGTGACATGTCACATGGCGGGGTTTTGGAAACCATCAAACCACCACCACATCTCTCTCTCTCTCTCTCTCTCTCTCTCTCTCTCTCTCTCTCTCTCTCTCTCTCTCTCTCTCTCTCTCTCTCTCTGAACACAAACAATTCATTCATTACCCACAAACCCTAAAAAAGAAAGAAAGTAAAGAGTAAAATAACTCGACTAGGGTTTGGGCATGCTGGTCTCTCTCTCACCTCTCCTTCCCCTCCCCCAAAAGCCCTCCTTGCCCAAAATCGAGCTTCCCTTGAAGTGGGTTTTTATTGATTCCTTGCAATCAGCTATGGGGATTTGCATGCAGGAGGAGCAGATACCGGGAGCTGGCCGGATGAGCTGAGGATTACTGGCTCTTCACTTTGGGTTCGTCGAAAAGGTATGAATTTTTTTTTTTTGGTCCTCTGTTGGTAGTGAATTTCTCTTTGGTTTTAGGGGGCGTTTCGATCGGTAAAACTTGATCCTTTGGTTGGGTTGGTGATGTTCTTTGCTTTCCTCAGCTCGATTGTCTTATTTCCAAGCTTTCAATCATGATGTACGTTACTGTTTTCCATCTCTCTTCTGTTAATAAAAATTTGATACTGGGTTTTTGTTGGTACTTTAATAGTGGTTATGGTGGTGGATGGTGCCCGGAGAATTGCCATATTTAGTGTTATCTACGTGTTGATTTGTGCTTATCTTCTGGGTCGGAATCCTCGACTGCCTGTACTTTCCTATCTAATTCATTGACTTCTTGCTGGTTAATGAAAAGTGGAGTTCACTCGTTAGCTGGATGAGAGAGATCTTTTCGTTTCTTAGCTGGTACGAATGTTATCTGGCTATTTTGAGGTGGGTTTTGCCTGTGAAATTCCAGCTGGCGAACGTTTCCTTTGTTTTATCCTTACCCCTTTGGTTGGCTTCGACCGTGATTTTATGATATCATAAGCGTATTATGATGTGAGCTTTTTCTTGAGACTTTAGCTTTTGGTCGATTGGGTGGCTCATTTTCTCCTTTGGCTGTCTATATTTCGAATCGCTTTGTATGGTTCATGTTTTTCTCCACTGAGCTCGCACTAATGGATCGTTGCTTCTTGCCTTGCTTGAGTTGTTCATGGATCGCTTTGGATTGATCCTAATGTGTGGCTACCTTGATTGTGGACCATGTACAATTTATGAACAACTGCGACACACTTATGACCTATGAGGACGAATGTTGTACAGTGATCGACTGTGATTAATTCGATCGGTTTCAGTGTATGGTTCTACTTTGGTGGTAGAACTAAAAGCATCAGCTAGAGGACATTAGGTTTCCAAACCATCTCCTCGAAGTCTGAACAATGTTTTATTTTCACAGCATGTGCTGTTATATTTCAAGGATGTGTTATTTTCTTAATTATGCGGTGATATTTTATGCTTAAATCTGGATTTCTTGTCAAAACAAAGGCATGACATGATATGTGATGAATCATGGGAGAGTCTCCTTTTCTTTTTGGACCTAGAAATTACCATCTTCCGGGAGATATTTCTCATCTTTGTTGATGGAACACTGACGAAAGAGGGCAGTTGTTCTATCTGATTCAATATGAATCAAGTCAAAATAGTCTTTCATGCTTGCCCACTTATTCATTTGTCTGTTATTTAGGCCATTCTGATTGGGTTTTCGTACCATTTAGATGTTCTTAAATGTTATTACTTTATGATTTCCATTTATTATAGCATGAAATAATGTTATTTATCTTGTATAGGAAGTGATTATTTCTTGAAACTTTCTTTTCTATACACGCATGAGTTCTTTTTTTCTCTATCATAGGAAGTACTGAAGATCAGTTGATATATATTGGTATCAAGATGAATGCAAGCCATCTGGGTAATTGCAATGGAAGGCATGAAACACTTGTTCAGTCTCAGATTTGTGGGTCTCATAACGAGTTGGGATATGTTTGCCTAGATTCTCTTTCTCCAAAATCAACAGGATGCTCCCACTTTTCTATACGGTAAATTTCTTGACTCTTTGTTATTGTATGATCATTTCTCTGACTTTGTGCCCTAAGTTATTCATAAAGTAAGCTTCCTCCAGTTTTATTTTTGAAAATTTTCAGGAGTATGTTTACATTTTATTCTATCATATGATCATATTTCTTGTTAGCGACAGCTCTTGCAGTGATACTTTTCAGCATCAATAGCTTCCTTCTTATCAGTAATCATTCACTTTCAACAACGTAGTTCTTGGTAACATTTTGAAATTCATATGAAAGTTGTGGGATATATTTGCATGTCTTGTGTTTCTGTGTTCTTTGTTGTTTGGAAAGGGATTTGATTTCTTTATTCTTTGTAGGTGTATTTTTTTCCCATGATTCTTATAAAATCACTTAATCTGAAGGAACTATTACATCTGAGTTGACTTAGTTGCTTGTTTTCATCCATGCTAGTGGTTATGTCAGCAAGATTCGTAAACATGATTGGACAATTTGCTGGCCATTTCATGAGCTACATGATCACAAAAATGTTGAGAAGCATGACTTGCTGCCTCCTATGTCTGTTGCTAACTTTAGATGGTGGGACTGCCAGAATTGTTTGAGCAAACTAAGTCCTACAGAAACTGTTACACCAGATGGATCAGCGAGAAAGGGTCTTCCTTGTAAAGTCAATGTAAAAGGAAAATCTTTAGATATAAATCCTGTCAGTGTATCTCATGCTACTGGGCTAAGATTCTTTCCTCATAGTCAAGTAGCATCTGGAAAAGCATTTGGTAATGGAAGGCCACTTGAAACTTACGGTGCTCATACTTTTGAAACTGATGTCCAGTCTCAACCATTACTATTTGGTTCCAGTGGCGACCAAGAATTTATTAAAGCAGACACAACCAATCAAGGTAATCCTATCGTGAAATTTTTGTTTTCGTATTTTAAATTTCAATATTGTTAAATGATATTTCTCCCTCTATTAGTTATACCTGCATGTATTGATAATTTTGATGTTTTAGAAGCAGATGAAATGCAAAGAATGAGCATAAGCATGTCAATTAATGAAGCCATAGCACATGAGCAATGCAAAAGAAGAGAGCATGTCTTCCCAACAAGAGACATTACATGTGTTTCCAAGAGAAAAAAGGCCATCATGAAAAGAAATATGGCTCCTATGCAAAAGAAATCTGACTTAGAAGTGCCTTATAAAGAAATTATTTGTCAATCTGTTGAGAGGCAGCATGAGATGCTTAGCAAGACACTAACAAAGAAAAAATCTGAAAGACAATTGGGACTCCCTTTTTCAGGAACAAGTAATTACATTCCAAAGGCCAAGAATAAAAAGTCAAACACTGGTTTTAAGGATGAGACAAAACTTGTGGAATCTTTCAAAGGAAAGCATCTTGGTTTAAAAAAGAACAATCTGATTGAAAACAAAAATTTGCATCAAAAGAAAGCACAGAAGACACGTATGTTAAATGAAATCATGGAAAGAGAGGTTGGAGGAATGTCTACTGGCATTCCTGCTTCATTGAAAGAGAGTTTTATTCAATTAAATGGTAGTAATTTAAAATCTGATGTTTTGAAAGAGGAAGTCACAGATGGAGAATGTAAACTGAATGTTCCTCTGGAAAAGGAAAAGGGTAAAGTCCCCAAGAGGAAGAGGAGACATCCTCCTGAACATGAAGATGAAAGATACCCTTTGATGCACTGGCTGAACAGAATTCCTGAGACGGTGAAGCATGCCAAATTAGATAAAAAATCTAGATTTATTGATTCTGCAGTTCATTCTGAACCAATGGACATGGTGTCTTCTGGGAAACTACTGGGTTGCAGCTCCAAAGTGTGCAGATCTAATCAAGGACATAATACTCTGTGCACAAAAGGTAAGAAGAAGAACAGAATGACACAGGTTGAAGCTGGGCAACAAAGTTTATCATCATCCAACAAGAATGCAGATGCAAGGACTTCTGTTGTTAGAGAAGGATCTGAAAAACATGATCCTAAAATCATTCACAACAAATCAACAACAGATGTGCTTGGTAAAAGAACCCTTCATCCTCAACTGAATCTAAATGAGAGGCCACCTAAGAAAGGAAACATGAATGACAAGCAAAACAAGACTACTCAAAATGGAGATGAACAATACCCTTCAATCCATGCAATGAAGGTATACAATTCCACTTATTTTGCCTCATACGACATTTTCCCTAGAAATTTCATATTCAGTGTTCGTCATTACAGTCTTTTTTTCAGCTATCAATCACAGGAACATTCTACATGGTTAACAACCTTTAGCGAATAGATTTAGTTCGTGCCAATCATTTCTTTGCATTTCATGCCATCAATACTATCACATGTTGGCAAGTTTATGTGACATGCATATATTTTTTGTTATAATTGTGTACCATATAATTGCAAGACCTTTTCATATGCTTCTATAAAGACGTGTGCAATCACAACAGTGCAATTGCATACTCTGCTCAAAATGTACAAATCAACATACTCAAAAATCAATGCTGAAAGAAACTAGGTTAGGAGGCTTGCCATGCTTTTGTATTTTCTAAATTCCCTTTGATGTACTTGGGATACTGCACAATATGGCTGAAAGTGATTAAATACTTGTGGATCTTCTAGTTGAAGAAACCGTTTGGTATTCCCATCTGTCATCAGGTGGTTAATCATATGAGAAATCCTATTTATGATTCTTGTTGTTATTTTGGTACTTGTTTTTTTTTCTCCATGGTTGTCAGTCGGCCATTGTACTCTTTTCTTGTTGTCAGTTTTCTTCTGGATATTATGAGATTCATCCTATTTGTGGAATCATTTGTCTACACCTTTCAGGAATCTCTTGAGATATCCAATGATGGAGGGATTGGTGATCCCAAAAGTGGTCAATTGGCTCCGGAAAAGGTAGCTACAAAAATTTCAAATCAGATGAGTGATGCAGCAGATGTAGATGGAATTCCAGTTGAAATTCTGAAGCTTCTTCAAGAAAACTGGCTCAAAAGGCACCTCACCAATGCTGAATGTTCTACCCAAAGCATTAAAGAGTTTCCAAAAATGACAAAGCACATGAAGGAAGGAAAGGTACAAGAATTTACCAGTAATAATAGAGATGGGGCATCAACTGGAATGCTTCAAAATTTGCCCATGCAATTTCCTCACCCTAAACCTTGTGGTTTTGGGCATGAGATGCCATCTACACTAAATAACTCATCAGGGCAGTGCTCTCAAACATACAAATTTGGGAATGATGCTGGGTTTGCTGGAAGTCTGGGAGAAAGTACGTCTTATAAATTGCATGTTGATGGTTCTCATGTCCATAATAAATGCTGGAATGATAGCATGATCCAGCATGACATATTTCATGTAGCCACTGAATTCAAGGAGCCTTCACATTTAAGGGAACAAAGATGTGGCCTTAAACATCCTTTTATCGAATCCAGAGGAAATTTTTACCCTCAAAATCAGAGATTGGTGATACAAAATGTAGATTCTTATAAAGCTGGAGTCATTTCAACGCAGGGTCCTTGCAGAAGCTATCCTTTTAGTCAATCATCCTTGCCACAATCTAGCATACCCATTGGAATGACAGATTCTCACAAGCATTTTTCTGATTTGAAATATTTGAGTAAATCTTCTCAGGATGCCTTACTAAGACAAAGAACAAGGGATATGGCTCTTGAGTTGAGTGTCATGCAAGTGGCAAATGCAGATGCTACAAACCTGCAAGCAAGGAATGCTTCTGATGCAAAAAGCAATAAGAAAACACTTCATGCTGATAATTTTCCATATTTCAATGAAATGAATGGATACAGCAAACAAATGATGCCACAGTTGGATCTACAAAAAAATGACACCTTCTCTGCAATGCATTTGCTTAGACTAATGGATCCAGCTGTCTGTTCAAGTGCACCTTCATCCTCACTGTGTAGTGATCAAACCTTAGTCTATAAGCCCCCAAAAATCTCATGCACTAATCGGCATACTGAGGAGCTATATGGAACACAGAGCAGTGAAAGGATGAATCAACAGTTGATCCATGAAATAGAATGTGAAAACCATGTTCAAAGATATCATCCAGAGAAAACCTTCAACTCTCTTTTAGTACCTGGAAGTGGTTTTTCTGAGTCCTTATTACCCAAGGGAAATGTACTTTGTTCTGATGGTTACAGGCAACCATTTTCGTACAGTAATTGCTTTCATACTGAAGCTCAACTATTTCCAATAAAAGATTGTGCCAAAGAAAAGCAAGACATTCCTTGTAATGCATCTCAAGGCAGAGCCACTTTTCAAAACTCTTTCTCTGGCGATGAAAGGATGCAAGAAAACGTTCTGTCTTTTTTAAATCATGAAAGTCAGTCCAAGATTTCTCAGAGAAATGAGAAGCTGCACCTTGGGAAAAAGAAAAATGCCCAAGTTTCCAGATCTGCTGACAAGAATTGTCAGACTGAGTTTTGTGTTCTTAACAGAAACCCTGCTGATTTCACTGTTCCAGAGGAAGGCAATGAATATATGAGGAGTTGTGATGATTTACGGCCAAGTGGGTCATTCCTATGTGTCAACAAAGTTCTCCCCGTTTATCCCAATCATCAGAGAAAGCAAAAGGCAATGAAACTCACTGCTTTAAAGGGATTTCTTAGAAACTAAGACTGTTTCTTTTAGTTCAGTTTCTTTGCTAAGAATTTGACGCATTTTGGCCGTTCATCATCATCTAGACGTTTCTTTTTGCTGAACTGTAGATACCATATGTGTCTTTTCGTGGTTTTCTCACAGTCACTCATCTGGTTGGCGAATTGGCTTGCTCTTTGTGGCTTGGTGAAAGTCACACGAATAAGATCCGACTTTGTTCAGGAAGCTCGGTTCTTGTAGACATGGATAAGGAGAAAAACAAAACTCTTTTGTATATACTTTCATCTCGCATCTTAGGTGTACCTAAAGCTCTTAGCTTGCGTTTCTTAGCACGTTAATAAATGTTTCCATGTATTTGAATATTACAGATGTGACTTGGGTCACTTTATTTGCTAATACACCGGTATCTTTTTGAATCCTGATAAACGCAGAAATTATTACCATCATTAAAAACAATGTTAAGCTGCCAAGAGGAAGGATTAGATTGACCTCTGATTAAAAAGTTAACATGTATATCTATCGATTACGGATAAAAGAGAATATGGAACAGGAGAGAATACGGTAGTCAGGGGAAGGGGCGGGGGGGATACGGAGAAAGCAATACATAAAAGGAAAAGGTATAAATTATTCGTGCCTAATATTTTATGAACATTTTGTTTAGAATGCCAACAGGCTATATGTGAAATTCGGATTACACCACTAGATTTTGACTTGTATAATATGCATAACTTTGTAGGGGCGCATGAGATGAGTTGAAGATAAGATGTCTTATTCTACCGTGGAATGAAAATTCAAGAGATGATCTGCTAAATTCACTTCATATCTAATGCTTAGCCGTGATTAGATTTCCTTTTCTTTTCTTTTCTTTTTGAATCTTAGCATAGACTTGATGTATCGTGTAACTTGATTTCTTTTGCAAAGTTAAGATTTCCTGTGTATTTCAAATATCGATTTTTAAACATTTCAAATTCACTATAAAAACATAATAGAGAACTCTTTTAACCATCCAAATACGTTTGTTAGCAACTATCAAGAGTAACAGCTTTTAAGAATTACTATTCCTAAAAGTAAATTTTTAAAGTCTGCTGAATGGTAACTCTAACAACAGTACTTGATACGATAATTTCTATACCATGAGAATTGTTACGATTTATTAGACTCTTCTGAGAAGTTGCTACGTCGGCAACTTCTGCTGTTAATTAAGCATGCAAGAACTTATACCTGCCCAAGCACATCTTAGGACTAAGTTCCTCAAATCTGGATTGGATTTGGAGGCCACCGGCTTTTGCACGGTTCCATATGAAATCGGATCTCGGATCCAGACTTTGTCGACCGATTGCATTTTTTTTGACCGCCGGGTTTTCCGATTGACCCATCATTTAAAAGTGCGCGAAACGTGCATTTGGGTTTCTATTTTTGTTTTTCTGAAAATGACTTGGGTTTCTACTGTTGTTTGAATTAGATCTGTGTTACTTATGTTGGATCTCTATATCCGGCTCCTTTGAATTAGATCTATGTTATTTATGTTAAGTTTATAAATGAAATGTAAATATAGTTTAGTAGTTTTACACAGATCTAACAAATAATTGTAAATGTGATTTAATTGTTATTTTCATTTTTTCTTTAATGGTTTTTATTGAATATTTCCTAATTGCCTATTTTTTCATATCTATAAACGCAATCAACTAACTGTCAACAAAATAAAATTCATTTTATTTTTTTTTGTTATTGTAGTTAATAGTTAAAACAATTAACTTGATGAAAGTCGGTTTGGTTAAAAGGTACGCACATGATGAAGCTAATTGCTTAACAATTACAAATGAAATAAATTTTTTGACCGATCCAAATTTTATCTTTATCATTTTCACTCTTCTACTTGAAACATATTCAAAACAATTTTATAATATCATTATCAAAGCAATAGATTAAAGAATAAATTAAACAAGTAATAAAATACTTTCTACGTTTTATAATAAAATTGAGATTGTGTTTATAAGTTTAGGACATTATAAGTTATATTTCTACAATTATTATTTAGTTTCCAGTTTTATTCCATGCGTGCAAATGCTAAAACTGGTTTAATTATGATAATTGTTTAGAATTTCAGTTTAAGTGATTTTAAATGTTTGTTATATCTTATTTTGTTTTTCTTAGAGTTTCAAGTCAAAATTCAATTTTTTGAATATTTCCATAATTTAACCACACGTATACACCAATATTTCCATCGAGCCTTTACTCTTTTTTTGTCTAAGAACAGATCTTCAATACCAAAAGTGTGTATTCCTTGCATGTGCACTTTATACTCCTAGACAAAAGAAATTTCAACATGATCATTTCCATGGTTCTAAACGTCAAAGTAATTTCACATGAATGTGAACAAAGTACAGCTTCATGTGGATCTCAAATGTCGACGACAACATCTGAAAATATAGCAGTGAAGTGGTATTATTTATTCCTCCCAATATCATTTAAGGTGTAAAATCATCAACAATTCAGATGTCTACTTTATGACTCCTAGGGCTTATTCCGAAAATTGGATCGAGAATTCTTCTTTCATTTTTGAAATATCTAACTCATCCGAAACCTTCATCACCAGACGCTGATTCCATGCCTTTGGCATTACCCCACTCCTCTGAGGAGTCATCATCCTGCTCACTGCATTTAGTAGGAACTTCTAATTGAGTCAAAGGGACAGGTAGAGGTTCTTCTCTGAAATACCTGTCACGTAACAATTCTTTTGGTCTTGCTCTGTTCATGGGTTCATAGCATAGAAGCCTCTTTATGATGTTCAATTCAAGAGGAGACCTATTTCGCAAGCAAGACTCCAGACCCTTAGGGCTGTCAATATTATTGAAGGAGATTTTCCCATAGTCAGGCAACTTTGAGCAACCTGGCCATGTTTCTTCAGTTATATTCCCCAAGGTGTTGATTATTCTAGCAAGCTGATCTATGTCTGATATCCCAGGAAATAGAGGTTCTAGGTTTAGGAGTTCAGCAAATATACATCCGAGAGACCACAAGTCAATTTCATTTCCATAACTTTCTGATCCATATAGTAGTTCAGGTGCCTTGAACCATCTTGTGCCAACACAAGTGGTCAATGCACCAGGATCATCATCCACTTCACTGTCGAATTGTTCATTGAGGACATGGCATTTGAAAGGATCATCATCCACATCCGTTGTACTGCAAGTGGCAAGAATAGATGTATTGCCATCTTTCCAGCTACTTGTATCATCAACTGGATATTTGGCCTTGAAACCATCCATCTGTCGATAATAATCTGCAAATGCTTCCTCTGTCACTGTGATGTTTTGATTTCCCACTCCTTCGGGCCACGAACTATCCACATTTGGATTTAGATTCTGTAGAGGTGTCCATTCATCACTTGTGGCATGCTCAGCCGGTTTGTTCTCAACAGAGCGATATGTTGGTTCATGAAGTATTCTTGACTGAAAAAAGACAATCAAACCCCAGATTGCTAAGCACATCAGCAGATAACTTGGATTTATGTATAAATTATAATCAAGTATATTATTTTGGATGAGAAGACGCAAGTTTCACAAAATATTCCAGATTTAGTAGATCCTAGAGTCCTAGACTGGCATGCATGTGCTCAAACCTGTGATGAGTCCATACCAATCACGAAACTTACAAGTTACAACAATCAACATTGATGAATTTCTAGATCTCTTCTTCACATTGGCAAGAAAAGCATCCATAAAAATTCTTTTTTAAAAGAAATGTGTTCGTAGCCATTAGTGGTGTATCAATTCAACCTTATACAACCAATGAAGACACCAACGATAATATATCTGAAAGATAAAATGCAAATAACCTGCAGTGAAAATGACAAGTGAAAAATTGCAATCGTTGACACTAGTAATTGAAAAACATTCAAGTAAAAAAAAAGGCAAAGATGCTATAGCTATTTGAACACAAATGCCAAAGCTGGAAATAGGTGAAAATATATTATAAGTTGGGAATATATACTATTCTGATAGCCAAACACTAGCATCAAAATATGGTGAGATAACTTACCACAACTCAGATCAACATGAATCACCTCTTTATATTATAAGTTGTCTTTTGTAATATTCCAAATAAGCTAAACCTATGGATTTCCTAAATTTAAAACATGAATGTGTATCGACCCACATGACAAGTTAGCTTCTATAAATAATGCTACAAAACCCTGGGATACATGTCAAGAAATGGAAAAAAAAAAAATAAGTTGACAATTCTAAGCATTCATACTGTGTATAGCACATCGGTGGAACTTTCACGCATTAGAACATGCAAGAAAACCACACCTGCAATGTTCGGCCTAATGAAGCTCTCATGTTTGCACAAATCCGAATGATCCACCGTCACACTAAGGTTTCTATCAAAGGCCACTACAGAACTACAGTAAAGAATGAATGAATTCGGTAGAGCTAATTCATCCATTCTTGCACTTCCTTGCTTGAATCACAAAAATGCGCTCCCCAAAGCACACCCCCACCCCCAAAGAAAACCCCGAAATCAAGGAACGTCAATTTCCACATCATATAATAACAGACATCTTTCAAGAAATAAAAGAAAGTAGAAGTGAAAGCATGAGATATTTCTATCACCTGTCCGAAATCCGCCAACTTGAGAGCACCGTCCTTTGAAATAAGCAGATTCGCGGGCTTGAGATCCCTATGAACCACCCCATTCCGGTGGCAATCCTCCAAACCTTGCAAAATCTGCACCATCCACCGTTTCACCTGTCCGATGGGGACCCCACCCTCCCTCCTCCCGTTCTTGATCACGGATGCCAGGTCGGAATCGAGGAACTCGAGCACGAGCACGGCGTCCTCCTCCTCCTCCTGCAAGAAGCACTCCACCATGGCGACGGCGTTGGGGGAGCCACTGAGCAACCGTAGGGCCTCCACCTCCCGAAACGCACTTTGATAGTCGTGTATCTCCTTGAGGGCAACGATGAGCCCATCCAAGATGCGCCGGGCGCGGTAAACATCAGAGTAGGCGCCCGACCCCACCCGGCCGAGGATCTCGTACCGGTGGGTGATCTCCCGCCTCCCGTAGATGCTCCAGCTCCGGCTCCGCCGCACCTCCGGCGGCGATGGGGGTGGTGAAGGGGACGATCGATGATCCATATGCGAAGTGAGAATCACTGACGAGCTTTTGGGGTTTTTCTGCCGTCGGTCTTCGTCACGGTAGAGTCAAAAACAACTGCTTTTTTATTTTTAAAAGAGAAAAATGTAAACGTAGCTAAGTAGGAATTTAGTAGTTGTTAAAAAATAATATATTAAATTTATTATTATTATATTATTTTATCTTACCTTATATCATTTTTTTATAAATTAATATTTAATATCACAAAATAACATATCAAAATGAAATTCGATACTTTATATGTGTACAAGAAAATAAACTCTTTTTAAAATGAAATTTTGACCACATGTTAATCTTATTTGGAGTTGCAGTTAGTTTTTTTTTTTAAACTTACTGTTAGGTTATTTAATCGAAAAAAGTAAGATTAATAATATTAATAAATATTGAAAAAATGTTCAAAGCAAGACGACAAAAATAAATTTTCCAATTGATTCAGGAAACCCATCAGTCAGCAATGATAAAAAGTGTGCCGAACAGGAAATAGAATTAGGAATGCTAAGCATGATAGAAGGCGAAAACGCAAAGAAAATATTATCTTTATTAATGATAGCAGTTCTATTGTTAAATGTATTATTCAAATATTATCTTTATTATTTCAAATAAAAATTTTAGGACTTTAAAATTCAGGTTCAAAAATAATTAATTTCAGATCTTAATTAAGTTGCAACCATCAAAAAGTAATTACGATATAATGATCACGAGAATGTTACATGTTTACTTAATTATTTTCAAAAAGATGCTTGCTAATTAAACTCATGAGTACACCTTTATAAGATTCAAATATATTTTTAAAATTCTTCATGATTTGATGTGTGTCATTAGTTAACGTGAATTCTTATTTTGAAAATTAAGCACTTAGATTAATAATTTGGAACTATGTAAAAAGTAAGATAGGTGAAAAAGGTATTATTTTGGAACTATGTCACACAAGATAGGTGGTCAACAAAAAAGGAGTTCATAAATAGAAAATAATGTTAATTATTATTTTTTGTTTCAATTACTTTTTGTTGGAATTGGTCAAAAATATCAAGTTTCAAATTTAAATATTAAAAAATTAAATTTGAAATTCAATTTTTGATAGTTACCAAAAATTAAGGAAGAGGTTAAGGGCATAGAAGGTAGAGTTAATGAGTCCTCCAAATGTTATAAATAGAGTCAATTAGAAGTTTGTAAAAGATATATAAGATCACCTAGAATTAATCCACCATTAGAGCACCCAAATTGCGAAGATCAACAGTGGTATCAGAGCTAGTTTCTCTACTACCCGCGTACTCACCCATTGCTTGTGCACGCACTCCTGAAGCTTGCACATGCCACCGCTAATGCTTGCGCATGCCACTGCTGACGCCCATGCGCAACCTCCATCACTCGCACAAGCGCCCCCACCGCTCACGCGCACGCAACCTCCGTTACCAGTGCGCACCTCCACTGCTCGCACGTGCGACCTTGCCGCTTGTGCACGAGCCCTCGTCGCTTGTGTGCGACCCTACCCCTCACGTGCGCGCCCCCACCCCTCGTGCACAAGCCCTCGCTGCTTGCATGCACCTCCGCCATGCTACCTGCACTCCTCGTGCACGAGCCCTTGCCGCTCGTGCACACACCTCTGTCATGCTACCTACACTCCGCTTCTGCGTGCGGTCGTCATCCTCCATGAACATCACACATCGGTCCGCCCAGCCATCGCACCGCACCTAGATCTCCGGTCTTCTGCCATCGGGTGACTAGGTTAGGGATTTTCTTTCTCTTGACATCCCTCCGATAATATATCATGATATAATATAATATATTATATTGGAAAATTTAAAAAAAATCATGCAATTTCGTTTTTTAAATTGTTAATTTTTGCAAGTCATCATAAATTATATGTTTAGAAATTACATGCTTTAATTAAATAATAGAAATATTTGAAATTTGAATTTGAATTTGGAAATTCAAATAGTTTTTTGAAATTTGAAATTTGATATTTGTTTTTTTTAAAGGTAATTGTTTATTGAAATTGGAAAGTGATTTCAATTGTAGATATAAGTATGACTTCAAAGATGTTTACAATTGAGTTGGTAAGGATAGATAAATTAAATGAGGTAAATTATGAGATGTGGTATCGTAAAATAAATCAAGCATTAGAGTATAAAGATATTGAGCATGTAATAGGTTTGCATCCTTTGGAAATAGATGAAAACGCTTCTGAAGTGGAAATTAAAAGAGTAAATCAATGGAGGAAAGATGATAAAAAGGCAAAAAATTTAATGTTCATGTTGATGGAAGATTGTCTTATAAAATGCCATGAAACATATACTAATGCTTATATATTATAGAACACTTTGAAGGAAAAATATAATAAAGTGACTGAAATGAACACATAGTTGCTCATTCAAAAATATAACTCTTGTAAGATGCTAGAGGAACAAAGTGTAATTGAATATGTAAATAATATGATGGTAATGGCAAAAGACTTAGTTACTGCAGGAACTCCTATACCTGAAAAACTGTAAATAGTAACTATATTGAATAGTTTACTACACAACTATGATATGGTTATTACATCTCTTAGGTCTACCCCACTTCAATTATCTGAATTGCCAGCTAGGTTGGATACTGAACAGGAAATAATAGTCAGTCGAAGGCAACATGAATCTCATCTAGAAGAAGCCAATGACATATTTCAAAAGTAAAGATCTGATAAAAGCAACAAAAGAAGAAATGGACCGAACAGGAACAACTTCAAGCAAAATCAAGCACATGGAAAGAAAGCACTAGGATCTTGCCATGCTTGTGGCCAATTTGGTCAATTTAGGGTACATTGTCCCAACAAGGATGGAAATAAAAATGGGACCTTAGAATCGAACCTGAAGAACAAAAGAACCTTTGTGGGAGTTGTGGAATGTAATAATGTTGTGGTCCCTAGTTCAGACGAATGGTGGGTTGATTCTAGTGCCACAAGGCATATTGCCAAAATAAAAAAAGGACTTGACTCTTTTCAATAGCTAAGTCTTGGACAACAACGCATCTATATGGGTAACAATACTTATTTAGATGTGAAAGGTATTGACACATATCGTTTGGACTTGGGAAACAACATTATGATTCTGAAAGACGTCCTCTATGTACCTAACATGAGGCGGAATTTAATATTTGTAGTCACTCTTTTGAAGAATGGTTTGGAAGTTCGATTTTACAATAAATGTGTATCCATAGGAAAATACAAAAAGATCTTTGCTATGGGAATTTTTATACCAAAACATGATTTGTTTAAACTTTCTATTGTTGCTAATGAAATAAATGAAGTAGTTTCTGATTATATTGAGTGTTGTTTATCTGAAATTGATTTGTGGTATTTAAGGTTAGTGCATATTAATAAATCTAAACCATAACAATTGATAAAATTGAACATGTTGCCTGAGATTAAAGACATGAAATTAAATAAATGTCAACATTGCTTAGTTAGGAAAATGACTAAGAAACCTTTTGGTAAGGGATATAGATCAGATGAATTATTGGGGTTGATTCATTCTGATGTATGTGGTCCATTAAGTATTAAAACTCATGATGACAAGGTATATTTTGTGACTTTTATAGATGATTTTTCAAGATATGCTTATATTTATCTAATAAGTCACAAAAGTCAAGTATTGACTTATTTAAAGAAATACAAGTTGGAAGTAGAAAAACAACTTGGAAGAAGTATTAAGATATTAAGGTCAGATAGGGGAGGGGAATACAATTCTAAGGAATTTAAATTATTTTGTGAAATGCATGGAATTAAAAGACAAACTACAATGCCTTATACATCACAACAAAATGGTGTAGCAGAAAGAAAGAACAGAATACTTATGAATTCTGTTAGATGCATGCTTTTACATTCAGGTCTCTCCAAAAATTTTTGGGGAGAAGCATTAATTACAACAAATTATGTATTAAATAGAATACCCTCTAAGTCTGTACTTAGCATACCTTATGAATTATGGATTGGAACTAAGCCCAACTTATATCATTTAAGAAAATGGGGATCTGTAGCCCATGTACTTGTTCTTGGACAATTAAGGGATAAGTTAGATTCAAAGACTCTTAAATGCAGGTTTATAGGCTATTGTGAAAATTCTTTTAGTTATAGGTTTTATAGTAAAGAAAAGGGAATTATTGAATATAAGGATACCACTTTCCTAGAAAATCTAAATGAAAAGTAAGAAATAGGAAAGGAACATGAACCACTATTTGTGGTGAATGATGACTATTTCAATAATATCCTGGAAAATGACCCCAGAGTTGAAGAAGAAGGAAACATTGAAAATATAGATGAACCTATGGAAATTGCTGATGGAAATAATCATGAACCCATGGAAATCATGGGAGAAATCCAAAATGAGCCTATAAATGGAATTGAAGAAATCAATAGGAATGGAGAAGATAGAGAACTAGATTTACTTGTTAGCAATAAAAGGATGAGACATCAACCAACATGGATGGATGACTACCATTTTTATTCCTGTGAGTTTTTTTATTTAATGATAGACATGAAGGAAAATCACATGGAACCCGTGACATATAAGGATGTCGTCGAATCTCATGAAATGGAATCATGTATGGGAATTATGTGATTTACCTAAAGGAAGGAAAGCTATAGGGTGCAAATGGATATTTCGCAAAAATTTAAAGGTTGATGGGTCTATTGAAAAATATAAGACCTGTTTAGTTGCTAAAGGTTATACACAGAAACCAGGAGTTGACTTTCATAAGACATATTGTCCAATAGCTAAGTTCACATCAATAAGAATTATATTGGTTATAGTTGCACATTTAGATTTGGAATTACATCAAATGAATGTAAAAACTGCATTTCTAAATGGAGACCTATAGGAAGAAATCTATATGTCATGTATGCTATGTTGTGTACGAGACCAGACTTGGGATATGTTGTAAGTATTGTAAGTAGGCATCAAAGTAATCTCGGAACAAAACATTGGGAAGCTATCAAAAGAATTTTGAAATATATAAAAGGAACTTTGCACCATAAATTGACTTATCAAGCAGATGAGCTTGAAGTGTTTGGTTATACAAATGCAGATTTAGGTGGTGACAAAGATGATGGGAAGTCCACTTCAGGACATGTATTCATCATTGGAGGTGTAGCTGTATCTTGGGGAAGTAAGAAGCAATGGTGTGTAACTAAATACACACAAGAAGCTGAATATGTTGCCTGTAGTGTAGCTGTGTCACATGTAGTTTAGATCAGAAGATTCATAAATGATTTGAATCTAAACTTAATAAATGGTCCAATAGAAATGTATTGTGATAACCAAGCAGCAATAAGTCTTATATATAGTGGTGCAAATACAACAAAAGGACAACATATAAATATACATTATCACTATATTCATGATATTGTAGGAAATAGGGAAATAAGATTGAGTTATATCCCTACGTAAGATATGATTGCTGATCCTTTGACAAAAAAGATACTAGTGGAAAAGTACATTAAGTTTGTAAACTTAACGAGATTAATGAACATTTCTATGAATAATGGAAATAGAGAACATTCTCACAAATAGTGGGAGTGGAATATTGAAATTGTGCTACCTACGAATAGTGGGAGTGGAATTAAAAAGAATATATGCCTTATAGGGTTTGGCATATAAATGAATATGCTTGGTCTTTGTGACCAAGTGGGAGATGTGTGAATTGGTCAAAAAGACCAATTTCCAAATTTAAATATTAAAGAATTGAATTTGAAATTCAATTTTCGGTGGTTACCAGAAATTAAGGAGGAGGTTGAGAGCAGAGAAAGTAGAGGTAACGAGTCCTCCAAATGTTATAAATAGAGTTGATTAGAAACTTGTAAAAGATATATAAGATCACCTAGAATTAAACCACTAGAGCATCTAAATCACAAAGATCAACACTTTTGTTTAAAATATTTTTACCTTATTTATTGTTATGTGATCATTTAATGCTTTTAAGAAAGATTTGTACATTTAGAATTTAAATTACATGTAATTTGATGAAAAAAATTTAAAATTCAAGAAATCAAAAGTATTCGTACATGTTTAAGAATTTGATAGAAATTAAAATTCAATTATTTATGTATATAATAAGATTGAATAGAATTAATTTTTAATAAAATTTTTAAATAATAAATTAAAATAATTAGAAATAACACTCTCTTTCTCTCTCTCTCTATTTTTAACAATCTCATCATAATATTTCATAGAAGTAAAGTACACCATCAGGAGATATAGAATAGGGGATAACGAGTAAGACAAAATTTAATTTTTTAACTTTTAAACTTGAAAAATAAATTTCATAAATATACAATCTCTTTGTAAAATTAGATAAATTTTTTTTTTCTTTTCATCCAATTCTACATTCACAAATCTCTCCTTAGGTAGAAGATGACAAAGATGAAGATTGTTACTTACAAACAGAAGGTACCACCGTCAATCAAGAAGTAATCTAATCAAAATAAAGATAAATTAAAAACCTAGCAAAATAACAAGTTAGTATTTTATCCTTTTTAAAAAAAAAGTAATGTTATTCTTATTAAGCCAAATTATCCAAAAATAAGTGAACGGAATGCCAGGCCTTTGTGGAGGTAAAATTTTATTGGTTTGTATAAAGAAGCGGCAAGATTAAGGAAATGTTCATCGAATATGATTTTATTATTAATATAGAAAAAATTTCAAAATTCAAAAGGAAAACTATGATCTACAAAAGTATGTATTATTATTATAATATCGTGACAAGAACAAGTAGTATTTCCTTTCTAACCTTTTTTATATAAGTTTTAACTAAAATTTTTACTTTTAATAGGTGTTTGTTTGGGTTGATTTAGAAAATATTAGAACTGGAAAATCTGAAAATTGCGTGCATCCTCCGCTTGTGTATTTTTCATCTACCTATCTTTGCTTACGTGTCCTTTACTAGCTCATCTTCTACCTACTCATCATCCTCCATTTGCATGCAACAAAACACACGTGGTGTATAAATTTCCACGTAATCTATGGAGTCAACGCTCCAAATCACTCTCTCGCCTAAAGCATGGGTTATCGATCTGTGACCTTCCAGTCAACAGAAGCACGGTTGTAAAATTAAGAAAATAAACAAAAAGAAGAAGAAGGAAGGAGAGAAAAACATAAATGATGTAAAAGGACGTAAAAATAAAATAAAGTAATAGCTTTTAAAAAAAAAAATTATTGTAAAAAAAGAAGAAATGAATAAAAGGCCATAAATATGATGAAAGAAAAGATAAATATTATAATTAGTCGTTTTATTATGTTAATATGAAAATTTTAAATTGTATCATTTTAATATGAAATGATAAGAATTTCAATTTCCATAATTTTTATTATAAGAATTTCGATCATGGGTGAGATGAGTGTGGATTCACAGAGATCGCTATTGAATGGCCATGATTTTTAATGGAATTCGACAGAGAAATGTGATTGACCGTAGATCATTCGTTCATACGTTCATTCCATTCACAAACCTGTCCCGTAGGGTTTGTATACGTGGTTTGCGATCGTCAAAGTGGCAATCCATTAGATTTTTGACACGTGGCAACAATACCGCCATTGGTGGCTGTTGGTCAATTGTTTGGTAGACTGTCATGCAGGTGAAGCACCTGGGGTTTAGGACATCACCGAAGTTTTTTATTATTATCAATTAATAGTTTTCAATTGCATTTACTTTGTTATTTTATGTTTGCTTCTATTTATTATTTATAAATATTATGTATTACACGATCTTTATTTTCCGCTCGTTCATTTTTTACTTACATAGGTCATAAATTACGAGACTCATGTTTGTAAATGTTATATATCATGTAGTACAATCTCGCTCTCACTCTATTCATCGGCACCGTAAATTATATAATCTGTTGTCTCTATTTTTTCTATAAATCCTATAAATTACATATTAAAATTAAATTCAATATATTATTTTAGACAGTTATGGTAAAAAGTATCGTAAATATCTACGGTAAAAACGACTTTAATTTACAAAAATTCTTTTCCTTTTCTTACTCCATCATGATATAAATTTTAATCAAACACCTCTTAATTAGATCAATTCCTTGATGTTAACTATAAATGTCAATATATATTTACATCTATTATCAAGTATCCAATTCTGTAAGAATTTTGAAATTAATGTATTTAGATAGGAGTAGAATCAGGATAATTGATCATTTTAAAAATTTTCGTATAGTACCTATAGATAATAATGCTGATTCTACTTAGGTGTAAGCAAACATTAGGTATATACATCTATCTAAAAATCATGTACCGACATTATGTATCTTAACTCTGTCAATATTTTCGATCAAATTGATAGATGAGATCACTTAGATATCTTATTAGTTAAGAGTCTTAATATATATATATATATATATATATATATATATATATATATATATAAATATCACGGAAGTCATCAAAGAAAAATAAATAATTTAAAAAAAAATAAATAACGACAACAACAACAACTAATTAAAAAAAAAAAAAAAACTACAAGGTTATTTCTAATCCACGAGTTGCGAAGTCCACGCCGTGGCCAGACGTGCGTGTCATCACCGCAGGACTTGACTTACAAGGTTATCTACGATTATCTAAAATTTAATACAAATTGATAATGTTTTAAATAATTATCTAAAAGAAGAAAATAAGAAAGAATAGTTTATATTCTTTGCCGATTTGGATCAATTTTTGCCGTTTTTTCTCAATTTAAAATAGTTTGATTTTTAGAGTAAAAACTAAAAACCAAAATCTGGTCCGGTTCAACCAACCGGTCCATTCTAATTTCAGTATATGGCATTGTGTGTAGAGGACTAGCTGGTAGTTACATACTCGCCCGCTTGTATTTGAATGCTGATGTGAACCAATATTATATTTTACAGGATTAAAACCCATCTGATCTTAGCGTACTCAATACTCTTTCCAAATTAATTCGCCAAATTTTGTTTGATCGTGAAAGAGCTGGAGGAAAGATGAAAAAAAAGAAGGGTGGCGTCTCGTTTGTTTGTTCTTTCCGCGGAATTCAACGTTTCCCGAAAGGAACATCGGTTGACTTTCTTACATTGTACCGAAACAAATGATACAAGATTTTGGTGCAAATAAATCCAGACTTCAAATTAAGAAATCTGTGGCAAATGTGATATCCAACTTTTAACATATATGTTGGGTTCTTCTTCTTCTTCTTCTTCTGGAGGTCGATCACACACGTACGTGAGGATTAATCATTAATTCTCCTTTTTAGCTTCTGGACTTTATTTCTGAAATTTTTTAAATGTTTGTGCGCCTCCGTTGCCACAAAAAAAAAAAAAATTAAGAAAGAAGACCAATGATGAAGCACTATATATATATATATATATATATATATTTAAAAAATATATATATATATCGTTGAGTGCACTACTCCACCGGAACGCCATTTTATTTTAAATTCACTCCTGCAGCCATGTTCCATATTTAATTTATTCGGTCGCTTTTATCATTAATTGTTTAGTGCAGCAAACACTATGTGGCTTGCAAGTAACATAGGCCTGGGCACCATTAATAAAATTATGGCTGGCATCGGACGTAATACTAATACCCCGAGAAATTCCAATATTCCGTGGACAATAATAAGCTGGCGGAAGGCAATAAATAAATAAATACTATGCGGTGGGACAGATAAAACTTCTTGACTTCTCCAAAAAGTGGAAAGTCTAAACTCGACGCTCCTTGCAAATTAAATCCCAAAACTACAAACGAGGAGGAGAAGGAAATCCAAGAGTTCTCCGGCGATGAAGCACCACGATGCAGCTTTCCATCTCACTCTCTTCTTGCTCTTGCTGTGGTCTCATGCGTCGGCGCAATCCATGGGTTCGACGTTCTCGTCGCAGCGGCAGGAGGGGGGCAACGTTGTCGTCTCCTTCAAGTCAAGCATATTTATCGTGTTTGGGATCTTCTCTGCCGTGTTCACCCTCACCTTTCTCATCCTCGTGTACGCCAAGTTCTGCCACGGCACGGGTGGTCACCAGCTCGACAGCATATTCACCAACAACAACCGGTTCTCCGGCCTCGACAAGTCCACCATCGACGCACTCCCTTTCTTCAGGTTCTCCTCTCTCAAGGGCACAAGGGACGGCCTAGAGTGCGCTGTTTGCCTGTCGAGGTTCGAAGACTCGGAGTTCCTCCGGCTCCTCCCCAAGTGCAAGCACGCCTTCCACAGCGGCTGCATCGATCTCTGGCTCGAGAACCACTCGAGCTGCCCGCTTTGCCGGTGCAAGGTTGAGATAGGGGATCTCACCTTCTTCAAGTACTCCACCAGTTCGAGGTTGCTCTGCCGAGACCCGTCGGTGCCGTTGACAGACGGTACCGAACTCGAGCTTCTCGTCGAGAGAGAGGCCAACGACGTCCAACGTGACGTTGGGCCGTCTTCGAGGTTTGGTATCGGAGAAAGCTTCAGGAAAGTGGCGGAGTGGGGGAGGAGAGCCGCCCGTCCCCATTACCACAAGGAGGAATCTCTACTGACACCGGAGGACGAAGGCAAGTTTCGCCTGCACAGAATCAAGCACAGGGTCATTGTGCCCGAAGTTGTATTCAAGAACAGGTGGAGTGACCTAAACTCCTCTGACCTCACGTCCCTAAATTCCGACATGCTGAATGCCGTGTCGAGCCGGAGATTTTCCACGCTTGACTCCCACGGAGACCGTTTCTCGTCGAGCGCCTCCTATCAGGCGGCGCCGTTAGGTGGACCCGAGAAGACCATCAGGAAAATCAAGGAGGAGATGGAGAAGAAGAGATCTCTGGAGAACAAAGCGAGACAGCTGAGCACCGAGGGCACGTCGGTGTCGGTTCCGACCGCCACGAACGAAGACGCGAGGTCGTCCATCGTTTGTGGCAAAAGGTGCATGTCGGAGATCACGAACGTGTCGAGATTCGTGGATCCGTCGGGAAGGCAGCAGCATGGAGGCGGGACCAAGAACGATACGACGAGGATGGTGTGGTTGCCGATTGCAAGACGAACGATCCAGTGGTTCGCCGGGAGGGAGAAAAGACCGCAGCCGCCGCCGGCATTCGAAGTGTGACGAGGAATTAATCAACATTAAGAACTCACGGCCACAGATAGAATCCTTTCAGTTTTGGATTCTGATTACCGTTGATTACTGTACAATTCATATATAGAAGAAGATTGATTTCTTTTTATCACTTGGAAGGAGATCATACTGTACACTTTTTTTAATTCACATTGATAAATTTTCAGAATTCAGACCTTATGAATCATTGTTGCTCTAGAACATTTAAATTGTATAATTAATTAGGCCATCAATATTCTTTCTTTCTTGCTTTTTTTTTTTCCTTTCTTTTTTTATATCAGCCTATATTTAGTAGAGATTGATTTGTTTGTAAAAATTTTCATATTTTCCAGTAAATACTGTTTGTTAGTATGATATAATGAGAAATTTTTACACTTGATTTAATGGCATTAAAGTTCACATGTTGTCGACTGGTCAATTTCTAATTTTTTGGAATAAGGATTTCTCTTTATTTGATCGGAAAATAAATAATATATATTTACAGTCACGTAATAACTTAACATATAATTTATTAACAATAAGATATAAGTAGACAAAAAAAACAAAAATCCAACTTCTTTTAGCTCAATTCATAAAAAAATAACGACAAAAGGAGGAGAACATATTAGCATTGAATTTTGGCGTTGTAAAAAAATTGTACCATTTGAATATCACACGAAAATCCATAAATTTTTAAGAGATATTTTAAAATAAACTTCTTGTAACATGTTAGTTTGTAGGTTACAACAATAATTTATCATTCACTCCATTTTGAGAAATAAAATCTAGGTAAAAATTTATAAATTAAAAAAGAGAGAGAAAATCACTTCATTCTATTTCTTAAAAAAAGAAAGAAAGAAACATATCCAAGAGCACATTAAACAAGAGAAGGCAGCTGCATGTCTTCATCTCATCTCATGTTTTTCTCAAAAACATAAATCGACCTGTTGGATCAGGAATTTATCATAAGAAACAAATAAAAATGATATCTTGAAACATAAAAAATATCTGGATTTAGAAAGAAATAAATAAATGAGTATGAGTCCCAACTTAGTTATTCTAGACGCATGTTTGTAGAAAAATGTGTCAACGTAAGTAATTAAAATATTTTTTATCGTGGTTGTTTAAAAATAATATACTAAATTCATTTTTAATATGTTGTTTTGTTTCTTTATGAATCGTGTAGTCACATATGTTATTGTTTATTTCATAAATCAAATGCTTAATGTCATAAAATGATGTACTGAAATTAAATGTAACAAAAAATGTTAAGAGTGACTTTATTAAAAATTGATTCATGTCTGTTTAATGTTGGTAAAAATTTGCATTTTTTTATTCCACCTTAGAAATTCAGCAGTGAAGCATACGAGACTATTTTTACTAATGCCTAATTTCATGATTATTATTAGGGCTTATCAATCGCTACGGGGAAAAAAATCCAAACCGGAAAAAGAGATATAACCCTGTTCAGTTTTGATCTGAAACATAATTAATAGATAAAAGTTTTAATTCCTTTCCAACTTTATTGGTGATTTCTATGTTTATCGGGATTTCGATTATTTCTATGATTATTCGACGGCTGCTTAAGTTTAATACGATAGTGTAAAAAGGTATTCGTAAACGTTATTTGAGAATATACTCGGGCCTTAAAGATTAGAGTGGGGCCCGGAAAGATGGAATTCTTAATGTACATGGGCCAGACGGTATGCACTGGATCCAGCCCAACTCAACCAACTTGGGCCAGACTGTGCATAGTGGACCCGCCCTAGCCAGGAAATTGCTAAAGAAATGACTGGGCCATGTGTCCAAGTTAATGAACAAAATAAAATATTAAATTTTGTAGAAGTCCGGAGGGTTTATTTATATTATAGTATATATATATATATATATAATATGTGGAAGGTGATAAGTTTTTTTTTTTTTTTTTGAGAAATGTGGGGTGCTTAAAATATATATAACTATTATTGCGTGGAACCCCATCGCTCCTCCCCCATTAGATTGACCAGATCTAAATTCTAAGTATTTAATATTTATGCGAGTACGACAACCCATTTTACACAACTGATTTTGAAATTTATTATATACGTACGTCCAACAAGTTAATAAAAGTCATTGTCGAAGAAAATCAAGGTGTAAAAAAAGTCATCAGCCCTTCATTTAAAATATAAATCCTTCTGTCCATAACACCATGCACCATGTTTTACTTTGTAGCTTATGATTTAAAATTTCCTAAATATTTAGTATGCTAATATCTACCTTATTATAACTCAAATATATATGGAATTGAAAGGAGTAGAAATATACCTAAAATTACTTAACTAGAAATAAATTTGTGACCTCAAGATCTAATAGTTATTATTTCAGAAATAACTTTAACTGCCACCCATCTCTCCCTCCCTCCCTTGATGTGTATATATATATATATATAATAAAATTATTATCCGACCATTACCTAATAGATTTCTTAGGTCAACGTTAAAAAATTATTCATGAAAGATCGTATATTCCATAAGAAAAAAATTTTAAATTTTAGAAAAAAGTAATATATATTACACCTCCACTCAATTAAACTACCCCAGTTAATTTGTCAAATATGCATTTAATAACTGAAACACGTTTTCAGTATTTTTGTTTCCTTTCTTTGCTCAAGATTTCGCCATTACATCTTTTCTAACAGTTGGTGAACTTTTACGTGATTTTCATAGTTAAAGTATTAATATTAACTTCAAAGTGTTGTTATTTTTCATTCCTACGTATTAGAGAATAATTTATCGATATTCTCATCGCTTATACGATCACATGTTGGAAGAAAGAAGATATCTTCTGTAAGGTTGCAAAATAGGGTGACGGAATTAAAAAAATGGGAATAATTGACTTTCTAATTTTCACTCATCATCGTTTTTGGTTATTGCCTCTCCGACGACTTGTATTTTGCTGGTCTGCTATCTTGGATCTTAACTAAGTTTTAAGCAATTGCGATATCGTAATCAATGCAAAATTTTTATTAATCTAATTATCATGTTAAAAGAATATTAGATCTAAACCCTCGCATTTACGGATAAAGTGTGAATTTAGAGTCAACCCAGTTTTTTTCTTCCGCGTCACATCGTATCGTGGTAGAGTATAACCATCTATGTTTTTCTTAAGAAATTTAATTGGAAATACGAGATCGAAAACTTGAATATGTATTAATAATGCGGTAAAAGTTCTTTTATTCTGTGCACGTCATGTAAATTTTAATTTTCACATGTACAGGAGGACGTAAAGGAAATAAATTATTTTTATGCTTTTCTTTTAGATATTTTCCAGATGTACAAATATCGCTGAGCTTATGGGTATAACATCATCGTCTGTCCATACGGTTCTTTTTCTATTTTCTTTTTATCGTGAAAAAATGTAAGGTTGGTGCCGATCGCCACGAGATTTTTATAATACAAAAAAAAGGTATCCCCGCCCACGTGGTAATTAATTATTTTGTCACATTGATAAAAAAGAAAAAAATCGTTTGTCCGTGATGTTGACGTGCTGTCGATCTCGGTCGAGCTACAGCAATATAAACATCGGGCACAATATTATAGGAATTTCTTTTCTACAACTTAAAATATTTTAGGATTTTAATGGGAGAACATTAATTAAATAAGATTTGCGTTCAAAGTTATATCACCATGATCAGCATAATACACGTACATCAATGAACCTGTTGCATTTTTCAACGCACCAAAACCAATTTTAATATTGTTATTATCAGCTGAATTCAAATTTTATCTTCCAGTCAATTGAGAGAGAGAAAAAAAAACAACAACAAAACCTTTCGGTTCAAATTTTCCCTTCAATAAGATTGATGAACTCAACCGCAGCAATGGAACGAACGTAAATTTCTAGGGTTTTCCATGCATGACCTGTAACTTCTGGTTTCACCACAGCATGAGTTAATTAATCCATTCGTTGCTTTTGGAACGGCTGCCACTGCCCTATGAATCCCAGCGTCTCCGCAACCATCATGATCATTTTCTGAAATCATCTGTAAGAAGATTCCATTCTCGCATGAAATTATACAGTACTAATTAGTTAATCAAGTCATCAGACACCCAATTACTGGGGTAAAAACAATGATCTCCTTGATCTATATATAATTGAATTAATCACCGAAAGGTTAAACATAAAACTGGCAGGTGTGTGGTAATTAATCAACTTCAACCAAAATGACGTGATTTTATGGTTTCCATTAGTTAGATTCAGCTGTATGATATATCTTACCGATCAAAATAAACAGATATCTGAACCAATTTCAACAACAGACGGTGATCAGCTTGATTGATCAGAAACCCCCAATCATCAAACCAATAAAGAAAGAAAAAACCTGCCATACACGAAGTTCCATACAATCTATAGATCTCAAGACAGAGAATTTCACTGCATTTAATTAAGTAATCAAGTAGAGGTGTGGTGCATGAGACGCCTGCCCGAATCTGTTTTTCTGCAACGTGGGTTGTCTTACTACGCAATCACCCTTTCCCATGGACCGCGGTTAATTCTCGCTGTCGCACGTCAATCGACATAGGAAATGAACCTGATTTAATGCATAATGAATATATCAAAACATGCTTAAGGGCATTCACTCAATCTAAATAAAACGGACACTTATAAACATAAGTTAAATGGTAAGTGAGGATAAAGTTGAAATAATCTCGCATCAATCAATGTGGAAACCAAAGTTAAGCTAACAGACGGTGGTTCTCTTTGTTCATGTGCATTCACTCGATCTAAACAAAAAGAACACTTATAAATATAAGATAAATTATAGAAATGAAAATATAATCTTACATTAGTCTCTTCACTAGTCGTCAATTCATTTTAGATTAGAATTGTACAAACGGAGGCTCTCCTTGGGGTCCAGTTTGGTTGGGCGTCGCTTTGGCGATAAACGTAAGCTCTCTCCCACACTCCAATAAAATCCACCCTTCCCTTTCTCACTGATTGCCACCATCTCTCCTCCTCCTCTTGTCATATCTTCCTCCTCCGTCGCCCTTCTGTTGCCTCATCGATCTCATCACCCTTCACTACCTCTATCTACGTTTCTTCTCATCGCTATTCGATGGGGTGCGGTGGTGACCCGGAGAGCAATGGCAATTCAGTGCAGGTATCAACCACCGGCCCTTCCTTCCCACCTTCATCCTCAAATCAAACGCCACCCTCGGCCGTGGAGTCCCCGAAGCCCAAGAGGACGTCGACCAAGGATGCCAAGCAACGCCCGGCCTACCGCGGCGTGAGGATGCGCAGCTGGGGCAAGTGGGTGTCCGAGATCCGCGAGCCGCGCAAGAAGTCCCGCATATGGCTTGGCACCTTCCCGACGCCCGAGATGGCGGCGCGCGCCCACGACGTCGCCGCGCTGAGCGTCAAGGGCACCGCCGCCATCCTCAACTTCCCGGAGCTCGTCGGCTCTCTCCCCCGCCCGGTGTCGCTTTCCCCACGCGACGTGCGGGCGGCGGCGGCCAAGGCGGCCGCAATGGAGCCAGCCGCTGCGGCCAACGACTATTCCTATCAGGACGCGGAGCTGGGTCCGATCGTGGACCTGCCAAGGCTTGACATGACGTTGTTGGAGCACTCGTCTTGCTTGTTCAACGACCCCAGTATGGACTCGTGGACGTACAAGACGGAGCCGTGGATGGAGGAGATGAGTCGCGGTCTTTTCTCCGGCGACGGTGGACTGCCGGAAGAACTGATTGCTCCGGTGGCCGGTCATCATGGATTTGCCGACCTAGTCCTGTGGGACCATTAGCTGCCGCTGTGCTTAATTAATTACATATCCCCTTCATTTGGACTAATATTTTTCCCCCCCTTCGTGTTTTCAGGTTGTGAATCATGATTTTCTCTTCTCCTTTGGAAAATGTGAATCTTCTTTGATGGTTTCGTCTCAAGTCAATGACGTGCTTGTTTACCGCGTGCATATATTCAAGTTCTTCGTCGAGATCATGTGATTCCATACGTAGTCTTCCTCACGTACGATTAGAATTTAATCATGCAAATAATTCTTAAACACGTTATCATTTTCGATGATGGCTTTCCATTTGAATTGAAACACTAGCACTAGTCTTTTCAAGTAATTAATGTGAAATATCAACTCGACTATTTGATTGCATGTGTTGATGAAAAAAATGTTGTCAAGAGAGAGAGAGAGAGTGTGTGTGTGTGTGTCTGACAGAGTTGACAATGGAGATCGACAAAATTGTTGGGGTATATGTGCTGCCCATTTTAATTTCTTGTTCTCTTTCCCTCAACATATCATCTTGACTAGCTTTTTCTCAATTAAGACTTATTTAACATGCATATGGTATTGAAATAACAGGTATAGGCGTGCACATCCTCAATTCCCTTTTTTATACCAAGGAAAATGCATAGATGTGTTAAAATAGCACGTTTTCCATCTTCCATTATAATATTGGGAGATGCCATATATACATGGTTAAGTTTATCTTTTCTGTACTTCCTTATACGTTCTTCCATTTTGAGTTAGAAAAGTGCTTGTTGGATGTTAGTGGGCAACCATTCACAAATCTTACCCATTATTTATCTAAGTATATATATATATATTGCATGTTTTATGGATGAATATGGTCAAAAGTCACACTGATGTTTCAGGTGTTCTTATATTGATTTCATTAACTAGATTCCTTTCAAGCTGTGGTGGTTGCCACGGTAGGTCCTGATTAATTATATCAACTCCATCCCAATACTTTTATCCTCTAGATTGAAGTTCTTTGTGGCATTGTAATCTCTATCTGTACTAATATACTAATTCTCCCTTTGAGAAAGAAGAAGCATAGCTAAGAGAGTCCAATAGCAGACATTATACTTAATTTGCCATTCCATTGCAAGGAAAGAAGTGTTAATAGATTAGAATCCAAACAAAGGCACCAGCCATTATCGAAAAAACCACCTAAGTAAAAGAAATTATGGTCATGAGTGTTGCATTTTATCGATCTGTATCTTATTTAGACTACAGAAGCAAAGATTAATTTGCATTCAGTGATGAAAACTGTTGACTTATTTATGTATTTAATTAAAATTCTGATTTCATAATAGATTTATACAAGCATTTTAATTCTTTTTGCAACATATTGTCATAGAGATACTCATTGTGAAAGAAGAACAAGAAGCAAATCAATTGTTGAGTTTAAAAAAAAAAAAAAAAAAAAAAAAAAAAAACTTGATAATGCACATGATGGGAATTAAGCAAATTTTCTTTAAACTATAAAAATATCAACTTTAATTTTCTGCTATAAATATATCAAATTCATTTTCATGTGATCCTTAATATCTATAAAAATATTTTTAAATTTGATAACCGTGAAACAAAATCAGTACATTGAAATGATTCATCAAGTATGCGCTGATTATAGAAATGCATATTAATTACAAGCTTCTATTTTTTTGACAACAAAAGTGTTTTGCATCCAAGATCTCATCCTTCACGGTAAAGCAGATGATTATAGTCGGCAATAGGTGGGCATATTCATAATCCTACAATTGTTTAGTGTTTTAAATACTTAACTATGACATATTAGGATTTAATTTGTTCTGAATACATTCCGTGGTCATGTTGGTTACAATCCTATCGATAAACCTTCCAGTGAAGCAAAGCTAAGCAACTATCCATGTATAAAACATATGAAGTAAAGGCACTGAAGGAGTTGCATGACATGTGCTTGCAGAGATGGGTTGGAATTGAGTTTCGTGTCCTCAGCTCATGATCAAGATGGCAGAAGCACATATGTTGCACTATAGTTACATGTAGCTAGCTAGCAAGTGTTTAAACCCTAGTGTCTGTTGCTGCTGCTGCTGCTGCCGCAGGATCAAATTGATGGCCTGCTCATATTTAAGTGGTGGCAGATGTGTGGGGTTAGGGTTTTGAGTGACACGGGGAAGGAGCAAGCAAAGCCCATGTGTGTGGGTCACCTGCATGGGCGAATTTCACTAATATATATATGACCACCTGCACATGGTGTGGGCACGACTCTTGCTGATTTTGGGCGTCAAGGGAGGATTTTTATGATCGTGGTTTGCATGGTTCATGATCAGTTTGTAAAGATGGAAGTGTGGTCATCGTCCACTCCTCACATAATCAGCATATATAATATTGCCCTCGTCAAATTAGGGTGATAAGATTCAATTTGGTTTGCATGTATATATAGATTTTGATATGATATCAATGTGTAAAGAGGTTTAAATAGCTAGATTCGAGTTTATTTAAACATATTTAACAATTACAAGTTAATATATCCAAATTATAAGTTAAATACATATGATATCAAAGCTAAAAGTGGTTCAAAGATATCTAAGTCGTAAGAAGAATATTATTCTTGCACAAAACATGGTCTTGGCTTTTTTGGAAAAGTAGGAATGTTTTGTTGGGTTCAATTAATCCAAGTCCCTTGTTCTTTTTTTATTGATTAGAGTGAAAGGCCAGTTAACATGACATGACAGTGTGATGGATAAAATATTATATATATTTACGTCTATTATTAAGTATTTACTATTGTAAGAACTTTAGAGTTAACCGTATTTAGGCAAAATTAAAATCAAGATGGATGACCACCTTAAAAGTTTTCGTGTAATGTCTATGTACAGTAATACTAGTTCTACTTAAGTGTAGGCAATCAATAAGTACGTGCAACTACCTAAAAATCATGTGCTAGCATTGCGGGCCTTGACTTTGTCAATATTCTCGATCAAGTTGGTGAATGAGATTACTTAGATACCCTTGACTAGTTAAGAATGTTTAAGAGATAAAATATGTAGTACATGGTATCAAATTTTAAGAGATTACCCTTTTAGGCATAGAAATCAAATTTTATTTTCCTTTTCTGGTCATGTTTACATTTACTAGCTAGTAAATTAAAAAACACTTGTAAATTTCACGTGGAGAAATTTTAGGTCGTTAACTTTTTAAATAATATACTTGTGAATTGCAAGAAATATAGCTTGGAAAACAGAAAATAAGATAAAAGATAACTACAACTTGAAAATTTTATTAATTGTGTGAGACAGATTTTACAAATGAAGTAGACATGCATTTCGCTAAATGTAAACGGTTGAATTATTAAGGGTATTATTTAAAGGAATGGTCACATATCATGCACGCAAAGAAATCTTACGGTACATGTCTAGCAAACATTTAATTCAATATGCCCAGAAGAAGTTCCGACACGTGATAAAGAACAAGTGGTGGGAAAACAACATATACCATTTTTTCTTTTGTCTGTGCATTTATCTTTCCATAATAATAATAGTGAGAATTTAAATTCCGATCAAAGTTGTGAACGCCACTGCTCTGTGGTCAAATTGAATTACTTTAATTGGTTTTTTGTCAACGTATTTAATTATCCTCCTTATTTGTTTGTATCTTGTAGATTCTAAATTTATAGAAAAATCTTTTTGGTAATAAAATACAGATTTATTCTGCGAAATTTACAGAAAAATATTTAACGGTTGGGTTTCCTTGGGGACCGGCTAAATTAATAACACTAGGCCGAGGCCGGGAAGGCTTTCATGGCTGTCGGTCTTATCGATCTTACCACCATTCCAAGGGCTGCATGCGTGTGGTGTACCGATAGATGTACGTTCAGGTACGATCAATTTCTAAGCAATATATATATTAGATGAAAAAGTACGAGACACAGGCATAGATCTAATACGAACATTATTAGACTTGTGCGAAACGCAGATGAACAGCTAGCGAGTCATCCGTCCTGTGGAAATTTTTTTTTTTTTTTTTTTTAATAATTTTAATGCAGTGATAATACACCAAGTTAAAATAAGCTCCTGATTATACATCCACGGTAGAGAAGAGAGAAAAAGTTTCAAAAATACAGATCCAAGAAATAACATAGATGTAAACCAGATAACAAGAAATATTTAGCTATCATCTGATTTATCTACTTCTTCACCCTACCTCCCGAAGGCAGCCTGCAGGTTTGGTGAAATTGTCAGCATTTGAGGTGGTGATGTTTTTGTCCACTTAAATCCCTTATTTCAATCGAGCTTCCTTGACTATTTTAATACCGGTACCTGCAGTTAAAGTGTTTAACCAGAAAATAAGTAAGTTAATCATACCATCGAGTAGTGAGGTGATATTCTTAGTAGGTCATTCAAAAGTGTAGTTATTGTGATTAATCCAACAAAAAATCCAAAAGAAAGAAATGAGAAGGTATGAGAAATTATCATCTAAAAGAATTCAATCTTTGGTGGGAAATCAAATAGAAGATAGATAGATAGATAGATGGTTCAGTTGGAAGGAAGTCAGCCATCTTTCACCTGAGATATATTGCCAAGAACAACGAAGCACTTTTTGTTAGTAATATACATAAACGGGCAGTTTCTGCAGGAGACGGCACCGACGACATGAATGCCTCTGCTGTTGGTGAAATTGCATTCTCCACCGTTGGATGCTTTCGATGGCTGGGATGAAACACAGCGTTCGCTCCCACCTCTCGCTGGCGTACATGACTCCTGTCCTATAAAAATACCCAGCACATATAACATGTAATTTCTTCATCCATATCAATTACTTTATAGATCTTCTTCATTATTTTTATTTTTATTTTTATTAAACTTACATTTCACAATCAATTTCTATTTCTTATTAAATTTCTTTACTTATTTCACTCATAACTAATAAATTCAAACAACCATAAATTTAAAAAGGCTTGATATAAACCTACGTCGATTAAAAGTTCCTCAATTTCTCCTTATGTTATTTTGAACATGTCCTTCGCAACGGATGCTTCGTTTTTCATACGAGGTACGTACTTTTGACCACAATCAGATACACATAATATTACAACACTTAAACCGATTAAACATATCGCATCCAACCATTTGCATCGCTCATGGCACGTTTCAACCGTGAAAGAAAATATGACAATGATTGAAAATTTTTAACCTACGGGTTCTTCAAAAATTGAGAATTGAACCGACTACAATGACCGGCAAAGGACTTTCGCCATTAAGGTAAAATTGATAAAACATTATAATCTACATCTGCACCTGACTGCAAATTGGTGGTAAACTGATGACTATTTAAGAAAAGCAAGAATACTACAAAAATGCATGTAAATAGATGCAATGAACAAGGAGCCCCCCTTCTGACTGGACAATAAATAAATTGATAGGAAATAAATTACTAGTTTCCTGCTTCGGTACTACACAAATATTGGAGTAGATACTCGTTGGAAGAACAGACATCTGCCAGGTCCTGATGTAGAACCGTAATCGCCTTCTGCAATGATTTGAGCGAGGTAAGAAAACTTCGAGAGTTTTGGCCAATGAAATGACCGTGGGCTTTACAAAGTTCCTGCACAGATAAAATCTCCATTAAATTGCCGTGGGATGCAAAACTGACTATTATCATTATAAATGTTCAAACACTTAAATTTTATTAAAACATATGGAACCTGACACCACTGAAGAATGAATTCCAGATGGGGAGAGCTCTCTAAAAGATCGGCAAAAGCTTCAATTAACCTCTGTACATATTTCAGAGGGATGGATGAGGCAGCAACAGGTATATCACTTGGCTTCACGGTAAGAATGCACTTCTTAATTAATGAGTCCTCATTCAGTCGGAGACTGATCAGTAATGCGTCCCGTGTTTGGTCCTTCGTAAGCGCATCCTCAACTGCCTGTAGGATTGATATACACAAACATGCAAACGTTATCAACCGCTCCCACAAAAAAGGCAAAACCTTATCAAACTTATCAACCACAGGCAATTGATATTATTTATAAGATTAAAGTGGATGAAGCGAATAAAATGCTTCTCAAATGTCAAATGACAGGAGAATACTTTAAAATTAAAAAAAATTCTATAAAACTGTTATTCATTTAGCTATATTTTATAATTCAAAATATTGAGTAATAAAACATGATCGTGTACAAAAAGTTCTCTTTGAAGGCATGTGATAAAATTGGAAAAGCACTATAAGAGTTAGAAATGAAAGTAGGGATTGAATCAATAGAAGATAATAGAAAATCACCTTAAGTGGTTTAATCATATCCTAAGAGGCCAAAAAATGTACTAGTTAAGAGAAGATAATTAATTAATATAAAAGAAATTAAAAAATGTAGAACAAGGCCTAAAACTATTTGATTAAGAAATGTAAGAAAAAATTTAAATTTATGTAATTTAACTAAAGATTTAATCATAAATAGAAATATTTGAAAGAAAAAGATTCATTTCATTGATCCTACGTCATAAGATGATGACACATAAATACACAAAAGAGCATAAAACAAAAAAAATCAAGAAAACAACATCACAAGGTCAATAGGCATTAGAGCCATGCCAAAACCTCCACATCTGCCAATTCACCCTATGTCTACCAAGATCTTGTCCGTTCAACCACACAATCACTTTTGACATTAAATGCATCTCAACATGGTATATACTTTGAAATACCCTACAATTCCTTTCCCACTAAACATCAAGAGACGAACGAGAGGAGATAGAAAGAGAGGAGAAGAATAAGGGGAAGAAAGAAATCTTAAGGAACCAAAATAAAAATAAAAATGTAGAATATGTAAGGAAAATAAAATACCAAAAGATGACAAGAAATACCAATTAAAGTGTCAAATTTCAATAAAGAAACCAAAGTGATAAAGGCAATGAGGTAATCAGAATGCATCAACATGATTGCCTATTTGAACCTAACAGCCTATGATGACTTGCCTTGATAACTATGAATACAATTAGAAAAAATAATTTCTTAATCAAACAAAAATGAAGACTATCTATATTTCTTTTTTATTATTAACCCATCGAATTATAATTCCAAGTTAATCCAAACTAGGTACCAAATAAAGCCTTAAACACAAGCAACTAAATGTGATAAGCAGATGCTTCCAACTCCAAAGTTTTCTACGAAATACATATGCATCATGAGCTGAGATTGATTTTCTTAAGGGGGATCCAAAATTTTCAGACCTAAGAAATCAAACCACGGGTGTTCAATATTAAATAAATGCTAACTGGATATGAAATTCAAAAATTCTTAGTTATCATACTTAAGGTTCGCCTAGGCACCAATATTATAGGAAGGCTAGGCATTTCAGTGCCTAGCAAAAATACTTTTCTAATTACCTTCGTTTACCTGTTTACAACTCACATTTTTTTTGCTTATAAACTTAATATATTTTTGTGCATTGTAAAGTTAAGCATTAGCTAGAGTAATAAGGGATATAATCGGTGGTCCAAAAATGGAAAACAGACAGTAAACAGATGTAACAAAAAAACCTAAATGGCCGTTAAATGACCATTTTCCGTTAAAGTAATTTCAGAAAAATGGATTGTGACGAAATCCATTTAACAATCATTTTTTTCCATTTTTAGAACCCTGGATATAATATATCAATTGACAATGCATATGTGATGAAATGATATAACCAGTTGGGGGGAAATATATTTTATCTTTATTTATGCCACTTCCAGCTACCTAGGTACTCCAACTTATGGCTTGGGCACCTTGGCAACTCATAACCTTCTTAGATGGTGCCGCACTATATTTAAAAATACAGAAGTAACTCTTTAAGTCTTGCTAGATATTTGTCACACATTCATTTAGAAATATATAGAGACATCTTGCATATAAAACAAGATCCAGACTGTATAATAATACAGCGTGAGCAAAGCACAGACAGGACCATTAGACAATATAATCTTCAAAACGATGATCAACAACTCAAATGACAAAAAAAACACACTTTGCAGTTACACATGTAGCCCAATGAAATCCAGAAAAAAATGAATTTTACTATGACTATGATTTACCTCGGGTGTAATATCCACGTCAAGATCAATTGGATCAAAGACAAAAGATTCATCAATTGAATATATCAAAACTCCATCTGTTGTTGCTGCAGCCCAGCTCCTTCCAGTTGGTGCAATCCTCAAGCATTTTGTTCGAGCAACAGGCCTTCCACGATTCTGAACTGCCCCAGGTAAGTTATTTCCTAATTTTCCCCTTGTTTGTTGGTCAATGCCATCTTCAATATCACTATTTTCATCGTCAATTAAATCAATTGGCCCAGCACTTGTCATCCTTTTTGAGTTTAGGAAATCAATGACTCCATCAATTGCAAGATTGCGTGTTATCTGAAACTTCCGTAGAAGAACCTAGTATAAAAAAGCTCAGCATTCATCACCATATAGATACAAGGAGAAAGAATAGCCAGATAAACAAGCACAGGTAGGGTGATTGACACTCACTGAAAAATTTGGACAACCAAGTATAAATCTCAATGTTTCACCAGGAGCAAAATTACCTGGTCTGCTACGTCGTACATGCAAATGTACTTGCTGCTTCCCCCTGCTAAAATGTAACTCCCATCAGCAGAGTAGCACAAAGTTGTAAAACATTTTCCTGAACTAGAATTGGCTGCTGTCCTCCTATCTGTCATGAGACGACCACCAGCAATGTCTCGGTGTCCCTCAATTGTATACATCAAAACACCATCAACAGGATTCCAGAAGTGAATTTGCCCATTCAACGTGCTGGAGGCTATCTGCTTGCCATCTGGGCGATAAACCACTGTAAGGACATCATGTGTATGTGGAAATGTTTCAACTGCACCCTTCCCACACAGATCCCATAAGCGAACAGTTTTGTCCCATGAAGATGATGCCAAAAAATTCTGGAAGGTAACAAGGTGTTGTCAGATACTAAACTGCTTAGTTGCTTACGATAAATATCCTGTTAAAAAAATAAGGCTGATCCAATTAATAGTACCTAAATTGTATTAAATATTAATAAAACAAAACAAATGATGGCTATATGACAAAACATTTGAGAATCAGGTGGATGCATCAAGTATATTATTAGCTCCATACAAAATTCAGAAGGTAAATAATTTAATGACTTAAATTACTGCTCTCTTTTCAAATACGCTATATAAGATGATTAAATACTTCCCACCAAATTTTCAATTGCATATGAGTATATCTATGTCAAAACATATATAATGTAAACAAGGACTATAACATCTTGAGAATTTACCATGTTTTCTGATATGTAACTTTGTAACTATTGTTCAAAGAATCGGTAAATATTATGGCAATATTGATGATGAATGCTCAAAAATAATATTTAGAATGTGATTTTTTGATACCATCATACCATTTAATAAAATGAGGAAATCATATAGAATTAGGAACAAACAGCAACAACCATACCAACAATGGAAACTAGGCATTCAAAAGCACGTCATCTTAGTGACTGAACACATTTGCAGGGAACTTACATTTATTGGTGAAAACATTAATCCATGAACGGGTCCCTCATGACCACTGAGAATATCCAACAGACGACCGGTCTTCATAGACCAAACAAAAATCTGTCATTTCAATATAAAATACCTGTTAACACTTCTGCTATTTACATTCAATTTCCTCATTGTCAAATAAAAGAACTCGTGTACCTCAAATGAGTCTAGTGTTCCTGCGCAAATCACTTCACCACTCTGATCTGACGTCAAAGAAACAAACTGTCTGGAAAAGGGAGAAGTAAATGTCTTAAAATTTCTATAACGGAATAAATCCCAGGCACGAACAGTCCCATCCAGAGATGCACTCAAAAGACAATGGTTATTGGTCAGGAAATGTAAAGCTGTTACAGCATTGGTGTGCTCAGAGAATGTAATAAAACAAGAGCCTGATGAAACTGTCCACACCTGTAGCGTAGAAAAAAATCAACAATGAAATGTATAAAACAGGGAAAAGACACAAAATTAGGGCATTGAATCAGTGTTGTCATAACCAGACTGAATCAGCTGGCCAGACCAGGAACCATAGGCCTGACAGAGTGCCAGGTCAGCAGGCCTTGGTTCAACCATTCTAACAGTTGAACCAGCTGAATGGTGAACCAACCAGTCGGTCATGGGTTGAATCAATTTTCATAATTTAAAAAAATTTAAAAACACTTGCCCAAATACCCACCCAATATCAGTATCAAATAAACAGATTAATGACACGCCCAAATTAGGAAAGTTTATTTCAAAGTGTGAAATATGTTTTTTACTATGGCATGGGATGACAAAGGAGTTGGCACCTGCTGGTGAAAATCACAAACTTGAAGGACAATAACTAATATGACATAAATTATTGCAACAGTTAAACAAGCAAAGAATCACTTATAAAGTGCCTATCTTCCAAACAAATCATTGATTTGTTTCCCAGTAGGAATAATTGATATATTATTTTAAATAAATGTCAACAAAGTAACATACGTTTAATACACAACATTTATTCAACAGTAATCCATAAAATAAGGATAATTATTTTCAACTAAAGTAACCTATTTACAATTTAAGGGGGGTTCATGCAATCGAGAAATAGCAAGAAATGAAGAAAAAAGAAATGACAGGAAAAATATGGGAAATAATGAGAAATGAGGAGAAAGGAAATTACAGAAAAAGTTTTCCTGTCATTTACTGTGTTTGTGCTAATAGAAGTGGGGGGATGATTTTCCATCATTTCCTTCTATATTAAAGAAAACATTTCACATCATTTCACCTCGCCCCTTCGGAAACAATACAAACTTGTAATGTAATAAATAATATATAATTATCAATATAATTATGATAATAAATAACATAGTATAATTATAATATATTAAAATAAATAATAACATTAATGTAATATCAAGAAATATGATTATAATAATAAATAAATAATAACATATTATAATTATAATAGATTAAAATAAAAAATAATGTTAAAGAATGATACTAGATTACATTACAATAAAGTATAATAACATTGACGTTATAATAATAAATAATACCTTAACATATTCAGCAACTTAATAATATGTTAAATAAGTAACATTAATTCTAACACAAGTTAATAATATTAAATAATACATTAATTAACATATTATTTCTGAAAAAATTTAGATTGTAATGAACAATGTTGTTTATGTTAATTACAAACATATTATTTCACATGTTATATCTATATTTAATGAAATGTTAGTATATACTATAATATTTAAAATATTACTTTTCAAATATAATATTTTTTTCATTTATTATTTAAATTTTTAAAAATTATTAACTTTTTAATTTCCTATCATTTTTGTCAAGTTGATAGTAACTTTTGTCAATTTATTATTTAATATTTTAAAAATTATTAAATAATATATTTCTTGTCATTTCATGTAACTATACAAATACCTTATTTTTTGCTTTCTTGATCATTTCCTCTAGTACACAAACGACCTTATATTTTCTATCATATCTTGTCATGTTCCACTATTTCTATTTCCCACCATTTCCATCATTTCCCATTATTTCATTTTCCAACGGGCCTTTAGGTGGAATGACAAAGGAAGTGAAATGTAATTGAGTTGCTTAACAGCTATAGAGAAAAACAATAAAGAAAAATACTCACATTGCTGACACCACATAGAGGGATGAAGATGGATATGCTGTTGCAATTGAATTAAAATATGAAATGTAATCTAGAACAATAAAGGAAAATACTAACATTGCCGACACCACATAGAGTGATGATTCTACTCTATTTGCATAATATTAAGAGGAATCTTCTATTATATTATATATTAAGGGAACTCCCCTCCCCTTATACACCAATCTTTTAATGAAACACCAATTTTATCCATTACACCAAATTACAATAAATAGAAAAGAAAAGGATATTGTGTTCTTTATCCAATGTTATGAAATTCCTTAAATAAGTGTTCATCATGTATTCAATTACTTCGGTTCTTTTACTCCACAACCTATATCAATATCTCTTTTGTATCCTTTTTTATCAAAAATTAATTTGTATTCACATCAAATATTTATGCACATTTAACTAGTAATATAAATGAATAACCAAAATGTTACGCACTTAAAAGTCAAATCCTCTGTTATCAATCAAAATAATAGTTTACCAGTTAAGGTTTCTACCGAAGGAGTATGAGTCTTCTATATCACCTTGATTTTGTTATCGTCAGCTCCTGTAGCCAACAATTGCGAATCTGGTGAATATGCTAGACAGTTCACATCATAGTAATGCCCCTGCTGTTTCAGAACGTAACTCTCAGACCGCCACTCCCACACAAGCAGCTGACCTAACTTCGCACATCCAAAGGTCAACCAATTTCCAAGCCCATTAAACACTGCAGTAGTTATCTTCTTCCTTGAGATCGAGAGTAGGTGTATGCACACAAAATCAGGCATCTGGTACAATCCAAAGACACCACTGGAGAACCCAACAACTACCATGTCAAGGTCCTGATGATAGTCGCAAGCAGTCAACCTAGCAGGCGCCCGCATGAAGAAGTCCTTTTTCAACAGCTCCCATTTCCCCTGATGCAAAGGAAGGGCAGTATTTCTACTCCCAAGGCTCTTCCTTTTGCGACTATTGTCTGGTCCATCAAACAAATCCTCATGAATTTGCTCCGAATCCATCTGCTCAGGCGTCCCAGGAGAAGGTGGCTCCTCACTCGCCTCACTCATTTTCCATGTGAAGATCGCCCCATCACGCGAAATGGTGTAGACTCTAACAACCTCTCCGCTACTCTTCTCCGAGCAGAAGAAAGCCCCGACGATCGCATCCCTGTGTCCAAGAAACAAGAATGGCTTCCCACATCCACCACCCTCTTGCTTCTTCATCGGAATCAGCCTCACCGTCAAATCTTTCGACCCCACGAGAAGGAAATCCGAGTTGGAGCTCCAATCTAACGCTGTCACAGTCATACTGCAGTGCGCTAACGTCCGAACGAGCTCGAACGGCATGAACTGCTTTCGGAAACCGGGAACCCGCCATAACTGTACAAGCCTCCCGACCCCAACGGCGAGGAGTCTCCCGTCGGGGCTAAACCTGAGGGTAGAGACGGGGCCCTTGAAGGTGATTCGGTGTAGAACAATGCGGCGCCGGACGTTGACGAAGTAGGCATGGGAGGCCTCGTCGACGGCAAGTAGAAATGCGCCATCTGGAGAAGCGGCGATTCTAGAGATGTTGGTGGAGGTCTCGAAGGGGAAGGTGTGGGTGTGGGACTTGAGAAGGTCTGTGGCCGAGATGCGGTTACCAATGGGGGAGAGGAGGAGGGAGTTAGAGGTGACCAGGGCGTTCCCTCCCCTGTAAGGAGCACCCAGAAGATTTTGGAATCGGAAATTCATAGCGGCGGTATATTATTTCTTGTTCTTTATTTCCCTAGGGTTTCGTCGTCGTCGTCGTCGGAGGAGGAGGAGGACGGGGGGGCGTTAAACCCTAAAGTGAGCGGGGGGGTGTGTTAGACTTAGAAGTTAGAAGGGTTTGGAATTTTGTACCCTTTGGACGTGATGAATAAGGAGAATTTTTTAAAATACTTTTTTAAGTAGACTTCTCCATAAATAGATATTTTTTTTCAAAAGTAGGTACAAGAAATACGTATTATTCACTCGGAAAAGTGAAAAAAGAAGAAGCAAAGAGAAATGTTAAATCCTAAGAGAATTAATAGAAAAGTATTTTTCTTTACCTTTTTTTTGTCAAAATAGAGATAGAAAGTGACGAAAGAAATTTAAAATTGGCATACCTTTTTTACATAAATATATTAAATTATTTTAAAAATTGACATATTATTTACAAAAATAGTATTTTAATTTTTGTAGGCTAAAATCTTTTAACATGTCATTTACAAAAATTAGATGTTGAAATTGACCTGTAATCTATTTACAGAAATAAAATCGATACACTATTTACAAAAAATAATATAACGAAATCAATCTAAAACTTAACTCGCAATCTCTTACACCTTTCTAATCTCTACATTTAATCTATTACTTTATTCCCTCCACACATCTTATGTTCACTATCATACATTCCATGTTCACAATTCCACCTTTGTCTGCAAGCTTTAGGATGTTAAGGTTTTAAAGGTCAAGAGGTTGAAGGATTAGTTTTCATCCACAATTTACCTTTACCTTGTAAAAGGTAGGAAGTAATGGAATTATTTTCCTTTCCACCCATGTAGACGAACACAAAGAAAGTGACTAAAAATAATTCTGTTACTTTTTTCGTCAACATGATCATCCCATGGCTACTAATTATGGCCATTATTTTTTTTAAAAACTCAACGACTCCGTTTGAACGTCCAGATTAGACCAAAAAATTTACCTAAATGTCAATAATTGCAAAATTATCAAATTAAACTTGATGATAAAACTATGGATTTATAAATTGTCAACATGACAGTATCACCGTCAAGTTTAAATAGAAAAGACAAAAAGAGAGAGAACCCAATGATGCATTATTGAGTTCTAACAGAAGGCTTTTAGATCAAATATCGAAATATACACTTCCTTGATCCATTTTAATTTTCAATACACCAAAAATATCAAAATATACATCACAAGTCAGGAAATACTGGATCAACGATATCCACGGTAATTAAGCCATCAATCATACCCTTCCCAAAAAGATACCATTATTCACAGCAAAATATTTTATGATTTCATTGTTCACAGCTATTGACAACAAATTAACAAAATTATATTCATTGTGATCGTAAGTATCATCTTCGTTATCATTCTCTTCTTGGACTTCCTCGTTAACTCATTATATCGCCTTTTCTACCGTCTTCAAAGCCCTTATCTTTGGGTCTATCGTCCAATTCAGCTAAAGTGGTCGCCTCCCTAAGATCCACCAATACAACTTGTGTAATTCGATGATCCATACACATATTCACAACCAAATCATTATCTAAAACAATAATCATAATCTAAACCCTAATTCCAAAACAATATAATAGCACTAGAACCTTCGAAAAAAAAACACAACAATACTAGAAAATATCGCCTGAAATATGAACACAACCGAAAAGATGCCACAAAATCACCCAAACCAACCTGGAAAAGACATTTAACTATAAAAATCGTTTCGTTACATGTAGATTTTAACTTTTTCAAATGAACTAAACTGCTGTAATCTTATAGTTTTGATCACGCAGTGATCTTTTTGTGGGGGGAAGAATAAATTTTTTGAAACAATAGTTTTATATATGGAGATAAATATCCCAATCTCATCAACACAATTGATTTCCCACACATCAATGTATAGGCATAAAACCAAAATCAGAAGTTGCTTTTCAGGGAAAATCACCAAGTCCGCAAAACTTTTAATGGGGGACTAGAGTTGGCGCTACCAGATTTTACTAGGGGAATGAAGTTTCATTACACATGCATTTTCCTTCCACTTAGCATATGGACTTCCCCTCCACCTTCTTCAGAGTGAACTACAATAAAATAATAGAATAAGTGTAAAAACTTGCAAAATTATAATGCAGAAATAAATGATTCACCTGGAAATATACTTAAACACAATATCCCAATAATAGATGTAGAATTGATCTAGCCTTAAAGACACAAAGGTGATCTCCCTATTGTATTTGTGCGAGGAAAAATCTACTCAAAATCTCCAGATAACAACTTGATATCAAAAAACAATTTTGTCGTCAAAGAAGAGCCCCCACAAAAATATGGATCCACCATCATTACTGAGAATTGGAGGTGACATTAAACAGATGCCCGTGCTGGTTCAACACTTCAGATGAGGAGTCTTTCCGTCCAGGGCAATGGCAAACTTAGTACCATCACACCACACTTGTTGAACTGAAGCAAAGCAAACAGGTAGGGACCGAATGCTTCATGCTCTGGTGAAATGCAGAAGGTGAATATTGGAATCTAACCAAACTGCTAAACAGAAAATTCTACTGGACAAATACATAACAATGATTGTAACGAGAGGCAATAACTTTAAAAAGATATTTAATCACATTAAATGGAGCATGGGATTGTGGCCTTGGGATTGTAACAGAAACATACCATACGCTAGCAAGTGTAGAAACAAGCAGAAACTAGTCAAGCGATGGCATACAACTGATAAGTAGGTGTACACAGAATCACAAGACAACAAAACAAATGCCACATTTGAACTCGTAACTCCAATAATAATCGGTCACGCAAGGTTATGAAATCTACTAAAACAGCCGAAGAGGTGTAGATTCAGTACCCATGGGAACCATTTCCAGTATTCTCACATTCAGTACTTCAAGCCACTGTCACATGTAGCTTTTCTGGCCATCATGATTTCCTGAAATTCTGCACGCTTATTGATCCTGATGTCCAAAATGCTGGGAGGTGGAGGATCAAGGTGTCCATGTTCCTCTACCAGATGAAAAAACTCAAGTTTCGTGAGACTTTTCTTTTGAACAAGACTTTCCACCACAGAATCCATGAGAATTTTGTTGCGTAGTAATATCTGACAGATGCAATACAAATGTTCAATGAAGGTGTATCAGTTCATTACTCAATATAGATTATTTATTGACAGAAATTTCAGTCACCTCTTTTGCACGACTGTAGCACATGTTAAGTACCCTTAAAGCCTCCGAGTCAATGTCCTGGTAAAAAAACATCGGCTATGAGAACTAACAAACAAATGATATTGAATAACACAGAAAAAATTGCATACATTCATTCTATCAGTAACCCAAAATTCTGATAGTCCGTGATATTTCTCTGAAAGACCTCCAAGAACATAACTTCGTGCAGCTGACCTTGCATTATCAGCAGTTTCAGCCCAAATTGTGCTCAACTGTTAATTTATCATAAAATTAGCCGTTATGACCACAGCTAAAAGCTAGAAATTCTTGAGCCATTTCAGATAAAGTGACAAGATTTAGAATTAGAAAGGGGAATTTTTATTTACTGAAAGGAATTTGCATATACAACTGAAAAAGAAGAATCTATTCTTATATAAAATATGCACTTTCATGGATGCAATGTCATGTTACCTGTTCCTCTCCATACCAAATTTCATCGGCTGCACGAGGTGCCACTTGCACGGTAATATGATCAAGCAAGGACCGGCGGCTAAAAATTTTTAAAAAAAAAGAATAAACATTTGGTTAATAGTCTGGAAGGCAAATGAGTCTTCAAAATTCAAATACAACTCGTCAAGAATGAGAATGAAGATGAAGAATAAGCAAACCTAAGCATTCCATTTGTGAATTTCATGTGGTCCATTTTTACACGCACATAACCTAGTTCTCGGCCAGCACGAGGTGAAATAGTTATCTACAGTGATATAGGTGAAATTACATTACTGCAGTTTCTGAAATATTCATTTTGTAGTAAATACATAGAGCACAACTATTAAGATACAATGAATTCAAATCTCAACATGGTGTTAAGAAGACAAAATAAAGAATTCTGATATGATATCAAATGCAATTTGAAAAGATATGATATCAAGAGGTAAAGCAATGAAATGAACAACTGTAAGTGGATAATATGGGTGACCATACATACGAATTCAATATTCTTTAAATCAGGGAAATTCACGGCCACAACAGCCATGGCTGCTTCATTGAGAGCGAGCTGTTTCCACATATCTAAACTTCGGTTCTTCTTATCAAGCATTCCTCTTTCTTCTATTTGAGCTGCTTGGAGCAAGTCATCTGTTGTGATCTGCAGAAGTTAAAAAGAATAAATAAAACAAGGCAAATAATCAGAAAGCCTCATCTGCATGCATAGCAAATTCTCGAAAAATCCACACAATTGTTAGCAGTATATAAAACATCAACACACACACACCCAAGCATGCGCATGCATGCACACATAGATACAAGGGAAAATGATAATTGTTTTATGAAGAAATAGCACCCTTTATTCTCTAAAATATTGTTTAGAACCTAATCGAAAGGAGAAGATCAATATTGAGTAAAAAAATCAGAGAAAACACCCGTAGAGGAAATGCGATAACCTTATTGATTCAATAATTACTGTCATTCTTGCTTAAGTGATACAAGTTCTTATTGGAAAAATCAAGCATATAGACAACACTTTGGCTTGACTATCGTTGCGCTTTAAATTGAGATCTCCAATTCATTAGAATTGGAAACAGTCCAATTTGTTAAGTCTAAACCATTGATTGAAACATGTATAGATGAATCTCATTTTACTAACTTTTCTTCCTTGTCAAAAAAAAAGTGCATCAATCAAAATCCTGCCCTCCAATCTGTATTTAAGTGTCTGGATTTAAAAATGAAATCTCTCTGATTCTAGAGAATTAGAGGACCCCATCATTGCATTTTAACCAAAAGTATTATATTAAGGCAAATCATTTACAATCATTAACTTTTGATCAACTTAATCTTGATTTGAAGAGAATTATTGACATCCAAGTTCATTTATTTAATCCCTCTCATCCATCTATCAGCCACACTGCTTGCAACTGCCCCCATATCTGCCTAAACGTTGCCACTGCTCCAGAGGATCGTCACCACTGCAGTGGTAGATAGCATACCATGCACTTGCAGCACCAGAGACCCCTGATTGCCCCAACCATCCTGTGTCCCCTGCATGCAGCACAGCATCCTAGTTGTGGATGCCAGATGCCAGCCATCATTTCTGATGAGCACTGTCTACATTGACGGTGTCAGACCTATGCCTTACAGTTGCAGGGGGTGGCAAAGAATGATATCATCAAATGGCAACATCAGATTGGTAGGATGACATTGCCTCATGCCATTTGCTGGTACCGATGGATTGAAAGAAATAAGCAAATTTCCAATGGTAAAGTCATGGATTTCAATCAATGGCCAGAAATGATTTATGCCCGTATGATGGAATGGACCAAGTGCAAGCAAATCACTCATAATGATTCTGTTGTTTTTGTATGGTTTAGGCTTATTTTGATATGATATTGTTCTTTCTTTCAGTTTATAGCTTTTTGTTAGGTTCCGTATGTGGAACCCATTTACTTCTTTGTAGGGCTCCATTCTGCCCCAAGCTCGACTGTGTACTCTTTGTGATTTTACTATTAGTTCCCTTTACAACTCAAAAAAAGACAATGTCAGAACAACTGAAACTAAAACTAAAATAAAATGTGAAAGATAATGATACTAAAACAGAACAAACCATGATATTAAAACTAAAATATATAAAACTGTGAAAAAAATTGAATACTAAAACTATTGTCCAAAAATTTATCTTAAAATGATATTTTGTTGAACTAGATAATCAGCTATCCCATCCCATGTTCAGAAAATTATGATGCATATGCTCACATGTTTCTTATATATTCCCAAAAATTTTTCTACATGTTCCATGAATCAAGAAATCTAACATAGTCCAAGGCTTAAGCAGATTAATAATAATGATAATTAGTGAATTGGTCACCCCATTTTTGAGAGATAAACATGCTTAGATTATCCCATATTATTTGTAGTTGTCAAGATTATACCATATTTCATTGGAGATTCATATCATGCAGTCCCTTTAAAATCATAGGACAATTGGTAAGCATTTTTCAGAAAAAAATACATCAGTTAATGGCTTAGAACCTCTGATCTTCCATCACGCATTATGTTGATTGCAGCCACCTCAATTATGTTAGCTAACTCAGCACCGACCATACCATCAGTAATACTAGCAACAGCAGCATAATCAATATCATCCGCCATTGCTTTCTTGCTAGCATGGACCTATTTACAAAAAAGAGTGATAAGTGACTACACAATGGACTTTACACCCAAAACTTCTAAAAGATGCAACGAGAAATTTTTATGTCAATATAATGTCATATTTCATATAGCTACCATAACAACAATAGACATTTAATGGCCATATGGAATGGCAGCATGAATCCTCTCTCTTCATCTATTTCTATCACTAAATTTTCCGCTAGATTATATAATTATAAAATTCTTTCATTGTTTCTTACCACAAAATTTTTACTCTTCCTTTACGTCATTCAGATTTAGTTGAATTAATTAACTCTCCTTTCTTGGCAGGTGTATTTATGGGTTTCCAGCATATCATCAAATATCTATGATGATTTTCCTGCATTAGGGAAATAGGTAGATATTCTCGAAGATTCAACGCACCCAATTTTTTGTGCAATCAAAGTAATGAAAGTTTCATTAGCAATGCTGATATCTTCATCATTTCTGTGGAAATCAGACATAATGGGAATCATCCTACACGAGATGGCAATTCTGCTGGAATAATAATGATGGGAATCCATCCAAACCAGGGGCTTTATCGTCAGTCATAGAAAACACAACATTTTTTATTTCATCCATGGTATATCATGCAGTTTGACTCTCTTCTTTTTATTTTATAGATTCCCTTCCTGGGAATCATTTATCATGCTTTTCTGTTTTCCTGGTTTTTCTCAGTACGCCTGTGTTTTATTTTTAGAATATATTTCCCCTTTTGCTGCTGCTCAAAAAAAGTTTACAAATGCTATTTTTCTATTGTTTTGTATTCAAGGTTTCAACTTATCATACAACTCTTTATAAACTCAATGTTTACCTTCGTTAACTACCTTTTGCTAGTTTATATTTTCATTATTTTTACATATTTTATAATTTAGACATATTAACTTATTATCAAGTTTCTACGTCATTTTCACTTGGACTCTCCTGAAACTTCTTTAGCAACCCTTATTTCGTGATTTTGTGCAGCAGTAAATTCAATTTTTTAGTAGTAGTATAAATAGAAAAGTGAAAACATATGTATGCACAATATATGAAGACTGCTGCAAATTCAGTAGGAGCATCATACAGCACAGAGTTCCTTTCTATAAATGAAACTGAAGAGACAAGAAGCTTGCATAAGCAAACATGATACTGACTTATCCCTGTAATGATAAAAACCAAACCTGCAAAATCTCAACACGTCCTATCATGCCAGGTTTAGGAATGAAGATTTTTCTATCAAAACGACCAGGCCTCACAAGTGCTGGATCAAGAATGTCTGGTCTGTTTGTTGCAGCAATAGTGATCACATTCCCTCTTCCTTCGAACCCATCAAGGCACACAAGAAGCTTCAATGAAGTAAAAAAGAAATAAAGCAAAATTTAATGGATTAGCACGATGTTTACTTAAAAGGATAAATATTGTGATGCAACCTGTACCCTATTTAACTACCTGATTAAGAGTTGCATCACGCTCTTGCCCACCAGAACCCTTGATCAGACCTCGCTCCCTTCCAACAGCATCCAACTCATCAATGAACACAACAGAAGGTGCCTAATAAAACTTGATTGTATGATTAGAGGGCATGGTTCAGTTACAAAGAATAAAGCTACAGATTTTACCTGGGAAAAAAAGTATGATATCTTGAAAGAAAAAAATATAGGGATGACATACAAGCTTAGAAAAATTATAAAGTAGACATGTAGAAATAACATAATAATGGGATGACATACAAGACAAGAGGCCCCAAACTATTTTGACCAAGGAAAAAAATTATCATAACCCATAAGTAGAGAAATTGAACAATTCAAAGAAAAACTCACATTTTCTCTTGCTTCTTGATAAAGTGCTCTGACTCGTGAAGCACCTACACCTACATATATCTCTACAAATTGTGAGGCAGAAATTGAGAAAAAATTAACACCAGCCTCGCCAGCAACAGCCTTTGCTAATAATGTTTTTCCCACACCAGGAGGTCCACAAAGAAGTATTCCACCTGAAAAACAAATATACTGAAATTAAAAAAAGGCTAATGTGCAAAATCTGTATAAAAATGACATAAATGTTAGTAATAAAAACTAAGTTGTTCAAATAATATAGTAATTGCAATGAATATTTTCTGTTATTTTTAATGGAATGACTAGTTAATGACTAAGAATAAATTAACAAAAAGCACATTCTAACATGGATTTCTACTTGAGTTGGGAAATAAAACATCAATACCAAATTAATATGTCAGATAGCTATTTTCTAATAGTAATATCATAACTTCTCCCACTGAATCAAAGATATTGAGAGAAGTCAGTCTCTCAGCTTTGAGCATGTTAATAATGTTTAAAGCCTAGACATCCACTAGAAGTGAATATCTCAAACACATTAGTGGTTTTGGTACTTGAGAACATTGTTGTCTTTCAGAAGATTGCCTCCAAATAACCCCTCTACGTGGTACGTTATCAAGTTCAAAGAATCAAAAAAATTTCTGAATGAAAAGAGCTATCCAATTAAGTTGTTTGCTCAACAATAATATATCCTTTATCCTTCCTCTTGAATGGGACCTTCTCACCAAGAAAGCCACACCATTAAGCCCATGGATTTTAAGGAAGATGCCTGGGAAATGCCTAGGCAGGCAGATTTTGAAGTTCACCTTGACCTGGGCATCCAACACTGTTGAGATCTTGACAGATCTGGTTAGGGATCCAATAAAGATCTAGTCATGGTGAACCATGTATAAAGGTTTTTTAGAGTTTTTAAGCCCTAAAATAATTTTCTCAACCCCACCTCTTACCCCTACCAGTTGCAGCCACTTTTGATGCAGTGTGCTCTCCAGCCAGAAATTGTCAATGGTGAGAAACTCTGGCGACCTTCCAGCAGTTTCCAATGACCCCAGAGAGATTTATGAATATATATTTTGGAAATATATTCTGTGTGTGTATATCTTCTGTATACAGAATTACAAAAATACAATTTATATAAGTGAAAACAAAGAAATAGGAAGTGGAATGATTCATTAATAAAACATAAGACTTCTATATATAGAGACTACATAGTGAGTAAATAAGTTCAAGATAAACAATGTGAGACTAAACTTACTACAATACATAACCTTAATACATTAAAATACACTTAACATTTGATAACCCAACAAACTTAAATACAATTGAAAACAACAAATACATAGAAAAACATAAAAACTAATTGCTATTGCAGTAGTCACAGAAAAAGGTAGTAGCAGTTGTAACAAAAATAGCAACAACAGAAATAAGATGAGATAAGTTTATCATACAGTGATAGAGATAAGTTTGAGTAAATACCATGAGTCTAAGGCACCCTTGGCTAGTGCCCTAACAACCTTACTTGAGATTGAAGTTTGACTTCACAACTAAGTTTTGGTTTTTCTTGAGGTTGACATTTAATATCTCTAGTGTCATGTTCTCTTTACCTATTACTTGCCTTTTAAAGTAGGGATTCAATCAAGAGTCTGGTCCTCTAAATATTTTTGCACAATATCAAAAATTATTAGTAGATTTGCATATTTAGGACATCCACCGACACCTGTAGATCCTCTCTTATGCAAAATTCTTCCCACATGCTAGCATTAGCAATTATTGAGTTTTGGTTATACAAAAGAACAGATGTCTAGGAGAATAGGTAAAAACCAAAGTAATATTTACCTAGAAAGTGTAGTACGTCAGCTAGCAAGAGCAATCTAAATAAGTGCTTAATATTGCAACTAGACATCTAGATGAAATTAGGCAATCTAGTCTCTTGTGGAATCAAAAATTTGGGAGGGGTTTGTGCTTCCCAACAATGCTGGGAAAGCTTAGGAAAGACAACATTGGAAAAGTATTTCCCAAGGTCACCCACATATAAAAAGGTCATTGGAAGATGATTTCCCGACTCCCTCCCTCAGTAAGGTTGGGAAATCATTTACCCAAAAACCTTTGAAAATCTCTGATGCTCATGATTGTCGACTGCTGCTCCCAAGTCACGTCCACTCCCCTCACAATCACTCCCCTCGTGACGCTCCCCCCAATGTCATCTACCACATTCCCATCTGTTGTTGCGCCATGTTCCAGAAGATTTCTTGTGTGTTGTCTATCACTACAAATAATCTTCCCTTTCGATGGTCACCATTGTACGTCTTCCGAAAGATTCGCTCCTGCCTATTTGCAGTTGGAATTTAGGGCTACTCCACAAGGTAAGATCAAAAGGGACAAAGTAATGTTACCCGTCCCTTGTTTTGGTTGACAGTAGTAGAGGAGGTGAGATTCACCTATCAAGAAGCATTGACTATGGTGAGGAAGATGTGCAGGACCTTCGATGATTAGTGGTGGGGCTCAACAATGGAGGAGTGACGGTGCAATGTGAGTTTAAGGTGAAAGAGTGAGTGTTAGACATGGCGGCGGAACAAGGGAGGTCGATTGTGATAGCAAATGAGCAGCCTTCTACATGTGAGAACTGTGGTTGGGTCGTTCAGACGAATCACAGTAGGACAAAAATCATTGTCTGAAATTTTGGATGTGAGCAAGGGGTGAAGCACTAGTGGGTTGCTACGACTAGTAGAGGAAATTGGTGTTAGAGAAGATGAGCTTGCACACAGGACTATGCATTGTGGGCAAGCATGAATAGTGTGACCGAAAGTTTTGAGTCTATGAGGGAGTGTTTGACGATTTAAGGCATGGCCAAACGAAGGAAGAATGAGCGAACATTGACTTCTTGTTTGAGCGGGCGCATCGACAAGTGACAGTGGCGCATGATCGAATATGAGAATCATGCGTTTCAAATGCAGGACAGCCAGAGAGGTGAATCGTTCATCGTTTCTTCATTTTTTATTTGGGTTAAGGTCTAGCTTCTATTTTCTTTTTGAATATATTATGTTGTATATGAAAACTTTTCTTACATTCAGTTGTAATTTCATAGCCAAAGCTATCTTTTTAACATGATCTTTTATTTTGCCAAGAAAAACATATAGTTGGATCATAATGTTGATACATGCAATGTGGTTTAAATGCACCTCTAAAATTAATTAGATGCTATATACAATTTATTACCATGCATCCATGTTGGAACTTAGAAGCTAACAATAAATAAAATATCTAATTTAGATGTTAATGTAGGATTGCAATAAATAATAATATCATTATCATTTCTACCAAGTGTATATTAAAAATCAAGAACTTACCCAATCAAACCTGATTTGAGTTGTGTTATGAATTCATCTATAACCCAATCCAATTTTTAATTGAAATTTTATTCATTTTGTGGTATAAACGATTTGATATCAGTAAATTAGAAATTTCATCTTTGTGTAAGTTAAGGATATTTCATTGCTATAGTATATTTAATTGTGTACTATATATTATATTATACTATATTACTTAAAATATAATTAACATGTACTATATTATTTAAAATATTACTTTCAAGTTGTACTATTAAATAGTATTTCTTAAAATTATTAAAAATTGTATTTCTCATCATTTCCTATTGTGTACAAACACGTCAAAATTTCATATTATTTTTGGTCATTTCATTTCCCGTTCTACACAAATACATCATAAATTTTCTATTATTTCTCATCATTTTCCGACATACACAAATACTTAAACTTTCCTATCATTTCTCAAGTTTTTCATTTCCCAACATTTCTAGCAAGTTCCATCATTTCCTTTCCTAACGGGAATTGTGCACAAACACTCCCTTGATAGAAAAGAGTAGTAAAATCTAGACATATGGAGCAACAACTTGATAGTAAACACACAAAGATCCACCCAGAATTTCTACAGCCATATGATATTTTGGACAAACGTATGGTTCTACATGTATATCTAGGCCACTTACTTTCTATATGTAATTCAAATATGAAAAACATTTTTGTTTGTTTTTCCATAGGATTTTTTCCTATATAAATTGAAAGATAAAACCTGTATTAGAATGAGTGCCAAACATTTGAGGTAGAACCAGATAAATCTTATCCTATGGATTGTACCATCCTTTTTCCATGTTGCTTTTCTAGGGTGCATCTATAGTGTATTCAAGGGTTGAAAATCAGAAATATCCTTGCATGAATGGAAAAGCTAGTATAATAGCTACCCCTTATTATTGATGTAATGCATATTAATGTGTCTCTTAGAAGACAAGCCACATTCTATATGATCTAAAGTTGTGCTATTATGATCTAGAGGTCATGGGTTCAAATATGAAGAAATAGACTCTAAGACACACTGCACTTGTAGAGGAAAATCTTCATATTAGGTAACGTTTAGAGTCTCCCCTAGTGATTATATCCTATAGGAGCTTCATTGTGTTTGTCATATCCAAGTCACAAACATCATCAACTCCCTCATAGACACCCCACATTCTACAATTTGTCGATAAGATTAGAAATACTAAGATGGTACACTCAACCCATGCTAAGTCCATAATATATTAGCCTAAACACCACTACTGACCTATTTTCCATGGAGACTAGCTTGTGGTTTTCATGTTTATTGCACAACTTTGCAAACTAAATTTGTCAGATCCCAACCATTCAATTTTAAGATTTTTTTAATAATGAAATTAATTTTGCTTGGTTTTGAATCTAATATCAAGACCTCTTCCCTTATTATGGAGTAGAAGACCAACTACACTATCTTATTGTTCAATTTTCAGATTTGATTATTTTTCTATTGCATTGTCTTGAGAAACCTCATTTTAACTAGCTTGCATGTTCTGATGTTTTCTAGAACATTAAACATATCTGAGCAACATGATAAGCACCTTATCTTATTTTACTTTATAGAAAAACCGTTGTCAAAATGGGTTCCAACAAAGTATGAACTAATGATGATAATGGTACAGCTAGAACTAGTCAGACATCGTGATCAAAGTATACTCTTTTATGTCAATCAATTTGACTGTGAAGAGGCTGTAGGATGAGCCTTTGGGTGTCAATCACATTATTCTTTGGAATGATTGTCAGGTCGTGATCACAATGACAAAGGCTGTAATATCTTGGAAGATCTTCACTTGAGAATATTTTTCATCATCATCATATGAATGCCAATAATCCTCTTGAGTTCCCTCATCAGACAATCCAACAAATGACAATTTCATATTGTTCATGGGACCATTCTGAAGGATCATCAAATCAGAAGAGAAATTTGTAGTTCATCTCATTCTAAAATATTCCGCCCTCCTTACATTAGGCATCACCTTGTCCACTTTCTTGGGAGACCAAGGATGGGAAACCCATCCATCTATGATTCTAATATGAGAAGGTAGAAAATACCAAAAAAAAGAAGAAGGGTACAAAGGCACTATACTTGCGTAGCGCAGTAGTACTAGCACTAGCACTACTACAACTACGAAATCAGTAATGACCACAAATATAAGCCACATACTACATATTGGTGGTGTTAGTCGAAATTGCTGGTATTTTTGCTTATAGTTTCCTATTCTTCTATACTTTATGGAGGGAAAGAAAAGGAAAATACTGACCTGGTATTTTCACTCCACGTCTACGATACATCTCACCATGTGTGAAGAACTTAACAACTTCCTCCAGCTCAAATCTTATTTTCCCAAGCCCAGCAATATCCGAGAACTTCACATCGTTACCTCTCTCCATGTATTGGGGGAGCTTCCTGCTGTGTGCACGCCGCACACGAGCACCGGATTGCATGAACTGCATCGCCATCTTCATATAAGGATTCTTCTCAGTCTCACTGTCCTCAACCTCCACGTCACCAGCCTCAACCCCCGCCAGCTCTCTCTCCAACTGCCTCATCTTCTTCTTCTCTTCCTTCTCAGCCTCCTCGATCTTCAGCCTATCATCGTAATCCTTCTTCTGCTTCCTATAATTCAACACAACCACCCTATAAAACAAGTAAAAGAAGAAGAACCCCATTGCCGTCACCACGGTTTGGTTCTGCGCCAACTTATGCCACACCACCCCCATAGTGAGATAATTCCTGCTTGCCTGCCGCACTGACTCCTCGTAATTCGCCTTCCTCATCTCCCTTTCCGCCATTCTTTTATTTTTCTCCTCCATCTTCTTCTGCGCCCTTGCAATCCTATCCAGCATATCCCTCTCTTCCTTCGCCCTAGCAACATCTGCCATTCGTGCTTCGACCAGCTCCTTCCTCCTTCTCTCGAACTCCATCACCGGCTTCGACGGCGGCCGCTTCTTCACGACCGAGTACATCCACATCGGGAGCTTGGCAAGGAACCCCAGGAATGGCTTCGGAACCTCTGGCCTTTTCACAGGAGGCGTGTACGCATTCACGCATAAGGAATTCAAACCCAGCCTCTCCCATTCCCCCCAGAACCTCTCGTCCCGCTCCATCCCTGGCAGCACCGCCCTGATGACCCTAGAATCATCCAAAACGACAAGGACGACATCGCCCCTCTGCTTCAGGTTCGATGACGGAAGCTTCACCAGACGTTTGAGCCTTCCCTCCTCTCTCAGCTTCAGAATCTCCGTATAGGGGATCCTATTGTTCACGACAGGGAGATTGCTGCACCAGGCCTTCGCCTGCTCGGGCGACAATGCCTCGACGGATTTCCTCGGCGGACGTTTCCTCTCGGCGGCGATGGCGGGGGAGATGGAGAGGGAGGAAGCGAGAACGGTGAGGGTGGTGGTGAGTTGGAGGAGTTTCGGGAGGTCCTCGGGTTTGTCCTCCGGGGAAGAGGACGAGCGGCAGGTGATTGGGAGGAGGCGGCAGGGGGGGGAGCGGTGGCGGCGACGAGGGGGTGGGAAGGGGAGGAGGGAGCTGGAGGTGAGGGAGAAGGAGGGCATCAGGGGCGAGGGTTTTAGCGGGGCATCGGAGTTTTAGGGGCGGACGGGAGACAAGGGTGTCCTTCCTCACTTGCCGTGGCGGTGGTGCTACCGCTAAATCTGCACCGGTGGAAGAGAGGATAGACCATAGACGAGCAGAAATGCTACCGTGAACGTGCTCGTAGAAGCCGAGGCAGAAATCTTAAAGAGCCACCCACGAGTAATATTTGTTCTTATTTTTTTAATTTCATAACTAATTATTGAAATTTAATAAAAATTTATGCATTTTAAGATTTTTAAACTAAATATAAATATTTGCCTTAAGTAAAAATTTTATCATTCATTTATACTTATCTCATAATAAAGTCTAAATGATTACTTTACAAAGGGAAGTGAAGGTCGAACTAAAAAAGTTGCGTCTAGTGTCGTCACAAGAAAACTTATTTTCTTAATTTCTTATTAATTATAAATATACAGACGATACTAGGAAAAATGTTTTGCGAGAGTAAAGTTTTTCTTGAATATGTGCAACTAAAGTTGGAATTTTATACTAACAAAAAAAAAAAACCACGTACGCATCGACAAATTACCAAAAATAAGGGCATTAAGATGACAAGCAGTTGTAGCGTTGGCGTTGAAGCAAAACGTTAATTTTAAATTATATCTTCTAATAGAATTAAATGGTACGTATTTATTATTGCACGCCACTAAGTTTAAGTTTCTATTGCAAAATGATAAATATATAACCGTAAATAAAAAAACTCATGGTTACTTAATTTTGCAGAAAAGTGCAGTTACAACAATAATAAAATTGTAAAAGCCGAACCTTCTCATTGACCATGAATATGATAATTTCAAATTGTGAAATTGAAAAATTCTTACATCTTCTATCTAAAGTTTCCAAGATGCTCCTCCTCATGTTAATTGATAGATTGGGTTTCAAATAAAATCTGAACAAATTGAAGGACGTAGAATAAAACGGACTTCACTTGCCATTTGCGTCGCAACACATGTTTAGATTTGTCCAAATTCTAAACTTTCCTACATCATTACATCATTACATCATAATTTTCGTATTTGTTTTTGGTAAGATCCTCGATCAATTAAGGAATAAGGGCCCTGTCACAAATCATTACAAGTATAAATCTGAGTACGTCGGAAACAAAATAAATCTGAGACCATTGGGTATAGCTAAAGCATCTACTCAGACTGGACTTCCATTGAAAGCTCGTCCACACACCGAAAAGCTCCAGATCAACTCCCTGTAAGTGCATAAGTCGTCATAAAGAACTTGAAGTTTCGCCATGATCACACTACTCTGACTGTAGGGATTGTGGAAGGCTAGTACAAGGGACCTGTTGGCATCCTGAACCAAGCCTCCCCACATCCTCAAGGCTCCCCAAGTTAGTTAACTACACCATCTATGTTGAGTTTGAATTTTAAAATTTAAGGACAGTGTCTTCTCCCAAGTAATCCATCTAATTTTAGGTATAGTGGCCTCCACATGCATGAAGCCCAAGTGTCCAAGTTGAAGGATTTCCTCAAGGCGACAATAATTATTTCTAATGGTCCAATAATACATGACAGAAAATTCAAATGGAAAATAAATGAAAAATTTAGATAGAAAGAAAATAAAAAGTTTAAACAAAAAAGAAAGTTAGTATACAATGAAAAAGAACAAATAAAAAGAATATATTGTAAAATATTATTTAAAGACAACATGCTTGATACTTTACTCTTTATTTTGAAATTTTAGAAGTAAAATAATATTAACAAAATAAAAGGTATATTTGTCTAAAAGTACAAACACATCTCAACTTGATATTATTTTAAATATTACAACATAAATAACATCAAATAGTTCTTCTTTCTCATATTACCATTATCATATCTTCATCTTCATATATCTTATTTATTAATTTTTTCCTTTGTTCTTAAGTCATTCTAATCTATGCATTTCTTTCCATATATATTTCTCTTATTGATTGTATATCATTCATAAGATTTAATTCTTCCAACTCATTTTGTAGATTTTCAAGTAAATCTTCTTTATCAGTCTTACGAATGAAATTGTGAAGTAAAAAGTAAGTGATAACAATTTTCACTTGTATTTCATATGGATATGACATCTAACCTTTTAAGATTTAAAAATGATGTTTCATAACTCCAAATGTGTGTTCAATGATTGTTCTCAATTGTGAATATTTGTAGTTGAAGTTCTCTACAGCATTATTAAGAAGTCTATTATTAACATAATTAGATAAATGATATCATACACCTTGAAATGAACAAATATATTTCAATCGATTAGGATATTCAACATCTACCATCAATAGCTACAATGTAATCCTATAAACATTAAATATTATTTAATATTATTTAAAATAACATTAAAAGTAAAGAAACTACAAAAATGAATAAGTACCTTAAAATATAAGTACACATTTGGGTCATCTCAAATTCGACTTGGTGTTTTAGGTGGTATTGCTAAAAGTACACGATGTAGTCATATTACAACATTCAAGACTTCATTAAAGTATTCACTAACTATCTAACTTGAATGACTAAATTGCTCTATAGTTACTTTGTACCTTTGATTTTATCCTACTATAACAAGGAATATAGCAAACTTCTCCTCTATACTGATATTGTTGGTATTTGCAATGACTCTTTCATTTCTTGTTAAATTACAAATACTAAGAAAAACACTTTGGCTCATTCTATAAATTTTCGATAATTGTAAGTTTGATGTGATTGTAAATGATCTAGTAATCTTCTTATATATTCTACTCATTCTTTATTATAAATGTGACTTGTATTATTTGAAAGGAAAGTTAACATACTTGCAATCCCTACTAAAATATTCCATAAAACAAGTAGATGTCTTTGCCTTCTTCTAACCTCTTCCTCCACTTCTTCAATTAACATCAAAGTGTCATTAACTAGTTTGAAAAATTCTTCATTAAAATTCATCACCTACAAAGTAATACATCATCAACATTTGAATGAATCATATTAGAATGTCATATACACACATACTATAAAAAAATCATTCCACATTACCATTCCAAATGAAAAACTACATGTCATTCCACATTTAATACAACATATTAGAATATCATGAACAAACATAAAATCATTCTACAATGTAATTTCAAACAAAAACTACAAGTCATTCCACATTTAATATAACATATTAGAATATCACAAACAAACATATAATATACATTCTACATTTCAATTCCATAAAACATTGGAACATGTTATTGCTCTCCTTCAAAAAAAATGTTTGACCATTCAAGTTCTCTATCCTATGTGAAACCTTAACCATGCATGTCGCATTTCCTTCGACATAGTTACAAATACTTTACACAATTCAAGTTATTGGAATAACTCAAAAGCTTTATAATGCATTTCTAGAGGAAAACCTTTAATCTCAAGTAATGCTACTATAACTCCATCTAAATAAGATTGAGACTTCAAGGTATATGCCAACATTTGTTGTTGAATGTCAACCATTTTGTTTTAGACTCCAACCATCTCTTTGATTTGTTCATTACATATTTCACCATTAATATTATCTTTTTCACACATATACATAATAGCTTTGGAGGCATCTTTCAAACAATTTGCTATAAGTTCGTGGGATTCTACATGAGGACATGTTCGCTTCTCCTTTTTCTTTTGCTCCATTGGAACTTGTGTACTTCTTTTTGAATTAGAGGGTAAGTCAAAATCTATGTCCATTCTATCTTACATAATGTCTACAATATGTGTATCTGCATTTTGAGTGTTTGATACAACCTCTACATCCTCTACTTGTTTAGACATATTTTCATTAGTCATACTACCTTCAAAAATTAATTGTAATTGGTCATAAATCAAATATGATTTTCCTTTGCAACTTTCACATTCTGGATATACCTATAAAAAAAAGATTAATAAATCTATATTACATAATCTAACATATTTAAATTATATTATTAGAAATCAAATCTTAATGAACTCCTATATCTCTTTATCTATATCAGTATACTCTTATATGAAATTTCAACCTCATCCACTTTGATTTGCAATTTTAGAGTAGTTATGATACATTTGTCTCCAAATCTTTAAACGACTTTCTACATTTTCTTTTGTAACACATGTTTCTTCTATTGTTATAATTTTCTACTTCATCCCTTTTATCTTTTCATCCTGGGTTTTTTTTGTTTCTTTTGTTTACTAACTCTCCATAAAAAATTCTAAAGGTATATGAATACAAAGTCCTAAGGTTCCATAGTGGGTACATAAAATGGTTTTGAACAAATATATTGGAACATTTTAGAGAACTATCAAGGATAGGGGTGGTGTACCATTTTGGGCAAACAATACATCATTTTTGTGTAGCCATAATCTTCATAATGTTTACAAGTAATGAATGAAAGCAAATGAGTATTGTGAATCACAAAAACATATATGAACAACAAGTGAAAGTAAGCTAAAATAAGCGATAACCATGAATTACAGAAATAAGCAAGAGTAACAAGCGAATGAGAGCAAAGGCATTTGGAACAGGGTACTTGCATAGGCGATTTAGAGAACTGTCAATGAGGGCTTCAATCAAGGGTTTAGGGGAGATTTGGGGGACTATCGACAAGGGTTCAAACGAGAGGGTTGTCTGGGTTCGTCATACCCTAGGCAAGCACTGACAACGAGCTTCATTCAGGTGTAAAGGAGATCAGAAGGACATGGATGTTTGATGCAAAAGATTCTCACTAAGGGGAGCTTCATTTGGGAAGGAGCTTAGAATGAAGGAGATCAAAAGGGTAGGGATGTTCGATGCCTAGAATGTCACTTGGAAGGAGCTTCATTCGCTCGAGCAGTTGGAAGGATAGATAGCAAAAGTTGAGAGAATTGAGTTGAGATTTTTGAGATTCTCATTAGGGGGAGTTTCATTCGAGAAAGAGCTTAGAATGAAGGAGATCGAGAGGACAAGGATGTTTGACACTTGGAAGGAGCTTCATTCACTCAAGTAGTCAGGAGGACAAGTAGCGAAAGTCGAGATGATTGGGTCAAGATTTTCAAAAGGGGGGTGATGGGAAAGGCTTTGGTCGTAATGAAAAAAAATATTTTTATATCTAGGAATGTTGGCACTTTCCTTTCCTTTATCATGTATGTACACTAACACCTTTATTGATGGAATTCAATCACTTTTCTTTCCGTTGACCTAATTTTGTCACGCACTAACCTATTCTAAAGTTATGAACAAAGGTTGTCATAATAGCTTCCACCTTTCTTTTGATGTTGACGAATGAGCCTTATTTTTAATCAAACATCACAAAACATCTCTCCTTCTAACACTCCTAAAGAATGTTGGCCATGAAAAACTTCAAACCAATGGTCAATAGGGTTTTGCTCTTCCAAATCAAGGTGTGTTGGATAAACAACTTCCAATTTATTTAATTACACAAATTGAGCCTAAGTTTCTTGTTAACCTAGAACCTACTTAAAATCGCCAATTTGCCTTTAAAGCATAGACGAAGAGAGAAGTCTTCTGCCTGTGCAAATTGGCAACACTTACATTTGGAAGTCAAAGGAAATCTTCTCTTCTTAGTGTTCACCTTTGTTGGGAGGATAGAGTGGAATAGCCTCTAGAAGAAGAAAGAAACTTTAGAGTGTAAGAACTTGCTCAACAAGCCCTCATTTTACTTGACCAAATCCACCTTATAGTTGATTTCCTAATTGTGAGATCCCCACTAGTTGACCACTTCCACTTAAAGGTATTATCAACATCTACAATGAGAAGCAACTTGGCAAAGAGTTCCTAGACAATGTCCTTTAGTAGAGGGAATCAATCAAGCACATGTGCATTGACCACTACTTCTACCACTATCAAGTCCTCCCAACCTGCCATTAGATCCACCCTTGTTGAGATCACCTTAGATGATAACCACCAATCTCTCCAAAAATTAATGTCACCTTATCTACCCAACCACTTGGAGAAAGGTGTCATCTTACTCTATGCTAAATGGATGCTTTGCCACCTAGCTAGAACACTACGGGATTGTTTGTTATAGGGGTAACCATAGTTTGAAGAGAAAACCTTCAACCAAAGTGACATTTTGCTAATTGCCCTCCATGCCATTTCATCCTTAAGGTTGTCATAAGCTCTTGGAGGTCTTTAAGACCCAAATCACCTTCAACCAAGGGCTTAGTTATGTTGGCCTAATGTAACTAATGAATTTTTCCTTCCCACATAGAAATTTGGCAAAAAGTGCATGCAACCTATCAAGAACTCCTACTGAGATGTTCCAAACACTCATCAAGTAGATCAATAAGCTACTAAGCTAGAAAACATTTGCTTTATGAGCATGATCCTAGCACTTGGGGAGAGCATCTTACTTTTCCATTTTACCAACTTATGCTACACTTTCTACACAAGATCTTCAAAGTAGGCACATTTTGCCTTACCTTTGAAGATCAAACATCCCAAGTAACAAAAAGGAAATTCCCTCTAGGAAAGTTCATGATATTCTTAATCATATTCACCCTTTGAGAGGAAAGGCTCTTGGGAGCCAAAAATAAGCTACTATTTGTGTTGATTTTCTGCCATGAGAAAGATTGATAATCTCATAATAGCATCATGACCTCTTCTACCTCCTTCATTTGGCCATTGAGGAATAAGATCACATCATCAACATTAGAAAGTAAGAAACAACCTTAGACCCTCTCATGAAATTGAATGATGTGATGTGGTTTATGACTATTAGACTATGGAGGCCTTTGCTTAAGATCTCCATGATAATAAATAGATAAGGTGATAGAGGGTACCCTTAATGAAAGCCTCTAGGAGCCTTGAAGAAGTTGATGGAACCACCATTTATTACCACAAAAAAACTAATGTCCTCAATGCACCCCCTAGTAGACCAATAATCTTCTTCAAAAAACCAAATCTTGTTTGGACTTGATAAATAACCAACCATTCTAACTTGTAATATGTCTTTTCTATGTCAAGGTTAAAGATGATGTTGCCCTCTAACTCCTCTCATCAATATTGCCAAAGACAATTCTATCCTCAATAAAGGCTCCTTGAAAAGGAGAAATCATCTTATGGATGAATTTGGTTAGTTACCTAGCTAGAATTTTGGTGATCACTTTGTAATGAACATTGTAAAGACTAATAGGCTTAAAGTCTTTGAAATCAACCTTCAAGATTAAGAAAAGGAATGTGGCTTTCCAGGAGTCATTCAAATACCCATTTTGGAAAAAATGTTGTGTTAGGTATAGTGTTATTGGTTTTAATGATGATTTAAAGATATTATTAATACTGCATGTTTAAATTTCATAAGTACAAACTTAACGAAATAAATTTGTAGCATTTATACAAACTTCATGAGAAATTTGTAATGTTCATATAAACTCAACAAAGTTAGTTTATTATGTTTAAGGCTATGTAAGTTCCATGAGAAGTTTGCAATATTCATGTAAATTCAATAAAGTTAGTTTGTTATATTTAAATTTATGTAAACTCTATAAAAAATTCATGATATTTATATAAACTCAATGAAGTTAGTTCATTGTGTTTGTTATTTATACTTGTGTATGCTATTAATTTAAAAAGAACTTTTGAATTAAGAGAAAGGAAGTTTGATCTAAATCAATTATAAATTCTATTTTATGATCAACTAGTATAACATCAACAACTTTGAATTGGACTAATCTCTCCTTAACAAATAAGTGCTTAGACTAACAAAATTCTATCTAATGGGGAAGTTGTTCGAGAGGTCACAAAATCCTATACTTTCATTATAAAACCAATAAATCGGAAAAAGATGAATTGATTTGTGAAATAATCATTGGGCCTATAAAAAGTGGAATTTGCACTTGCGGAAATTATCAAGTAATTGGAATTGAAAAAGAAGACATGAAATTTTGTGAACAATGCAACATTGAATTTGTTAATTCTCAAGTTTGAAGATATCAAATGGGATGCATAAAACTTGAATGTCTAGTAACTCATGTGTAGTATTTGAAGCATCTTCCTAGTTATATCACAAATCTTCTAGATAAACTCCTTAAGGAATTAGAGGGTCTAGTATACTAAATATATGATTTGATCAAAGTTTTCATTTTACAGATTCAGGAATTACTATCATCCCATTCAATTGAAGTGGGGTGCCCCTAACTCTAACATATACCTTGGTAAAAGTAACATGAAACTTAGAATTCTAGGTGTATTCAATACAATACTTCCAAATGAAAAAAAGAGAGGGGGAATTTATCCATGGTCGATTCGATAATTAAGTAAATAGGAATTACTAGATATACCTCATGAAAAAAACAAAGACTTTTTTGTGGAATTAGTCTTTTTTTATTATAAATATATTTTGTTCAAGTAAGCAAATATAATATGAAATAGTTATAAGAGTATATCCATCACATATATACTTCAAGGAACATCATTGTATAACCAACTAGGTGAGTAGAGACCTAAAAGATTAAATCAAACAATATATAGACAAGTAAATCCCTTACTAAGTTAAAAAGTATTCCTTTAAGGGAATCCCATCGTTTGAGGAGAAGTAGACTACTCAATAATTTAACCTTTAGAAACTTGAGTAAGGAGTAGCTCTTTATGGGATTTTCCCAAATCAAACAAAAAAAAGAAAAAATGCCTTTCTTTACTTTATTTGTTGTAACTACTTGAACTAGATGAGAAGAAAACCCTTATGTCCAATTTTTAAAAGGGGAATCCTATAGGAACCTATCTTAATTTTTCTTTTGCTAGGCCTATAGCTAAAAAATCAACTTTCTTAGGATACAAGGTTTATTCAAATATGAAATACAATCTTAGAAATACAACATCTCACCTTTTTTTTTTACCACACAAGTCTTCGAGACATTTTGAAATCGAGAAATATCCATGAGAGCTGGTGCTATCAAAGAGCAATTATCTAATTTAGATTTATGAATTATTATAGATAATTCATTAGCAGTGGAAAGTATTAAGAGACAAAGAATCCACTAGGAATAAATCGAAAGATCAAAAAATTAGGAGAAGAAATGATTTTTTAGTTAGACGCATGGAATTAGTTAAACATTTTATTTGAACAAATGTAGAAAGCAATGTTGTTAATTTTCCATAAGGAGAGATAAGTATGATTTACAAGAGTTATTTTAAATAGGAGAAGCAATGTTGTTAATTTTGTTTAAGGTTTACAATATTTCTAAACGTAAAATCACATACTTTTGGCATCATAAAAAAGAGAAAGATTATTAGATATGGTGTTATTAGTTTTGATGATGATTTAAGAGTGTTTTTAATATTAGATGCTTAAATTTCATAAACACAAACTCAACAAAATAAGTTTGTAACATTTATGCAAAATTTACAAATAGTTCTTGATGTTTATATAAATTCAACAAAATTAGTTTATTGTATTTAAGGTTATGTAAACTTCATGAGAAAATTCATGACTTTATAAAATGTTATGGAATGTTTAATAAAATAGAAACTTGTACGTAATTCTTTGATTATTCTAGGAATATTCGGTAACATAAAATGATAAGGTTATCTATCATTTGAATCGAACTAAATGACAAATATCTATGCGATGTTTAAGGGTCAATAATTCATATCTATTTGAATTTATCACATTGCGGATATTGTAGGAATTTTTTATAGGTTGTCACAACCATTTTAAGGAAAGGAAATCAAAATTGGCAAGAGGATTCAATGTAACCAATTTAACAGAATAACAAATCTTAATGATTGGAATATAAAAATGAAGCACGCACATAACAAAAATATAACATAGAGCAAGAAAACAACATAGATCTTTGGAAAATTCCTCTTAACAAACCAAGTGCAAAAAAAAGAGAACTTCTGAAAGCATTCCAAGAATGAGAATTGCAAGCATGTCCTAACACTTTTTGAAGAAAAATCTGAAGCTATTGTGTAAGAAAGATTTCAGCAACTTATTAATATTCATTGTTTTAAATTTATTTAATGTTCTCTTGTGATTTAAAATGATTAGTTTTGTAATTGTGAATGCTGTTGTGCTAAACCTATGTTCTTCAATTAAGTTTTTAATTAAGAAAGCCTAACTCATTAGGTTGTAGAGAATCACCTTCTCAAATTTGTGGATTTGAGAAGATGATGAGATTGATGTCTCATTTGTACAAGATAGGAGTCTCGTGAGTTTGTAGTCTTGTGATGAATATAAAGTAAGACTTTGTGTCGAGTGGTTTGATGTATAGCCAGAAAATACCACGGTAGAGTGTAGGACTCTGTAAATGTTGATATTGAATCTGAAAAATACCAAGTTAATGAAAATCTCGATATTGAGGTTTTAGAGAGTAGACTAATCTATTTGGGTGAACTATAAAAAATTTTGTGTGTTTTGTTTTTATTTCTGTAATTTTTATTACTCTGATTAAAACTGTTTAACTGCATAGAAATAAAATTAATCCCAACTCTAATTTAAAAAAGATTAAAGTTAATTTAAAACTAATAGAGAATTTGATTAACTCACTGTTCACCCCCTTTTAGTGAGTCTTCTATCCATATCATGTTAGACAACCCAAGTCTAAGGTGATATCCCAACAAAATCTAAAAAAGTTTACTATGAATCCATCGAAGCTAGGAATATGATCTTTGTTTATGGAGAATGTAACATCCTTAATCTTTTCTTCCTTAGTGATACTACAGAACAAGGCATTATCCTCCTCTCCAATTGCCTCAAGAATATTTTGCAAAAGGTGATCCAACTATTGGGAGCCTTTAAAGTGAGCAATTTGCTATAGAATTCTTAGCACTCATGTCTCACCTCATCTATTTAGGAAAGACCCAAATTAGATATTAAAACCCCAATCCAATTAACACTTCTTTTGCAGCTAATAACTCTATGGAAATAGGTCGAATTCCTATCTCTGTCCACCAACCACTTGATGTGCACCTCTACACCAAGAAAATTTCTCTTTGCTTGTGATTGTCCAAGTTAGCCCTCCATTGCTATAGTCGAGAGAATACATCCTCTTCCCAACTAGCCTACATACTAGCTTCCACCATGTCGGTCTCCTACGACAATCTTACTCTATCTTGATCCACATTCTCAAACATTATTCTGTTGTCTAAGGTGAGATTTCAACATGTTCAACTTGTTATCAAGCTTGTGCAACAAGCAAAAGTCCTCAATGTTAGCCCAAACATTAACCACCACTCAATTGAACCCCCCATGAAGCATCCACATCCTTTGAAATCAAAAGGAAGAGGTACCAAACCACCTCTCCAATGTAAGAGATAACACCCTTGAAGAATGGTTAGAATACAATCAGGGTTTGTAGTCCACTAAGGGTTTTCAATGCCTACCCTCCAAATTGTTCACTAGAACTTTATCCAATCTTCTATATTGTTTGCCCAACCTTCTTTAATTATTACACAAAGATAAAAGGTTTGTAAAGGGAGGCTTATTAAGATCAATGTCGCAAATTATCTCATTGAAGTCCTTCATGCCTACTTGATTAAACCCTCCATAGTTATTGATTTCTTCGCAGTCAATTCTGACTGCATTGAAGTCACTAGCAATAATTTAGGGGGCAATTAGGATGGTTTCCATATATGTGACAAATCTCTTTCCACAAAATGTGCCTAGTGCTATAAGAGGCATAAACTGTTGAAAGGAGGAACTCTCCTCCATCTAGGTGGGTGCAACAACAACTTGACATCTGATATGACTCCTTAGCAAGTCAAACATTGACTCAATCTAACTAGAATGACTAAATCTTACCAAACAAGGAGTTGGGCTGCCAATTTAAAGGACGTACATAATTCACAATATCTTGGTCCCAATTGGGACTGATAAATGGTTCAGTAACTATTGCTGCCTATGCCTTGTTTTGAGAAATAAGTTCCTTGAGCTAGCTTTTGGAGGCTTTGTTTCCTAAGCCTTTGTAGTTCCACAAGATGATCTTCATGATGATGAAAATAAGGTTATTGACCAACCATAAGATTAGAGGGTTTCTGCTCCACCTCCCCTAGTTACCTCCAACTCTATGTTGTTTAGTTCTTTATATCCTTGGATGTTCCCTTTGGAATGTTTAAGTGGATAGAATTTCCTTCAAATGTAGGTTTTGCTTTTCATATGCTTGATGTCCTCCCCTTAAAAATGGTGATCCATGTCAACCTGTCCAATCTCCGGTTGACTCTCATTTTCAATGGTAGTTACTAATAGAGATCAACTCCCCTCTGGCCTAAGCACCAAGATTCTGTTCTTGCGATATCTCAACTTCTAAGTCATCAACTTCCAAGTTTGCCCGTTTAACTCTTGAGGAGTGTGATCGCTTAATGGGGTGTATTCCCCTTTCCTTATGAGCATGGTCCTATGAAGAGCCAACTATGTTAGCCCCAATGTGCTCCATCTACCCATCTTGGACCTTTGGAGATTCCTCCCTCCTAAGCTTGTCATTAAGTGTGTCAACTCCTTCTGAGCTCAATTCTACAAAGGTGCTTGCTTAGAAGTCAAAGGTGCTTAGGTAATCTTCCTTTGATGTTTCTTCTTCCATTTGACCTACGTTCAACCCTCAAAGTTGGAAGTCTAGACCATTGAGTTCCCTTAAGTAGGCCTGTCTATCTATGTCCTGCCTCCTCCCTTAGTAGCTAGATCATTGTCACCCTTGTGGGACGACTCCTAAGTAGAAATCACTATCTACCTTCTCTTGCAATTCTCCTCCACATGCTCTACCTTGAAACAATTAATGCAGAATTTGGGCTCCCTAGCCTATACTTCATCAGTTGAACAATGAGCTTGTTCCCATTTCTAATCTTGATGGATCTAGGCAAAGGCTTGGAGAGGTTCATCTCCACATACATGATAATTAGTCTAGGTCGAGTAAACCTTTTTACATCTTGGTGCACACAAAGGTAGCATCCAAGTATTCCAACCATTGATTTAACTACCCTTAAAGCTTGCAGATGTGCTTTGAGCTTTGATAGGAATACCCAAATTGGAGCCCAAGGCAATTCCAAACTTAGAGAGAAAGAATGGGATCATCTAGTGACAAGCACGTGCTTACCCTTAGTAAACCAATAATCTTTAACATAAGTCTTGATAAAATCATCCCTGTTTTTGAACTTGATAATGATGTCAATAGTGGCTAGGAAGAAATCATCTTGGAAAGGAAGGGTTTACTTCACTTTGGATAGGATATCAAACATACTAAGGCACTATGAGTTGAATCTCCCCACTAGCGTCCACATGAATGCACTAGCTAGCTATGCCACTTCCTTCATGGAGAAGGAGAGAATTGGATTACCTTCCTCCAAGCAAGGGGCCCAAACAAGAATGTCCAAGAAGTCCAAAGACGTTAGAGTGTCTTTTAGGGTCGCAACAAAGGAGATACATTTTCCTCCCGTTGGTCTCACTTTCTGATCAAGAGCCTTCGGGTCATGGAAACGAATAAGATAATCAAATAGGTCACTATTGTTCAAGGTTGAGGCCATGAAGAACCCAATGGGAGTTCACTGGGTTTACCACACAGCCCCAAGAAAGGGAGGGACAAAGAGAGATCCCCGTTGACAAGGTTCAAGGGCATCGTTGCCCACAGGAAACTCTATCCCAAGTCAAGAAAAAGATATAGAATTGACCCTACATCATAATTTTCTAACTTACCAATTTCATGCCATAATTTTGATACAAGCAAGAGGAATATGATGCAGAACCAACAGAATCCAACTACATTTTTTACAAGTTACTAAATGATATCTTCAATTAGAGAAGTTTTAGCTTGAATGTAGTATTTTGTGTGTTCCATGAAAATGTGGAGCAAAATAATAATACAAGATCAAGTACATGAGTTCTTCTAACTACGAAAGCATTCTTCAAAAAGAAAAAAAAAAACACAGAAGAACATAAGAAAACATAAAAGAACTGTTAAAGATAAAAAATTCTCGATCAATTATTGATAAATAAAAACAAAAGGGGATGTGTAATCCTTATCACAAGTCTTTAAAAAGAATCCTCGGTGAATTATCCACCCGATGACTCAAACTAAAGAGGTCCATAGCAAATAGAAGTGACATATTGAACTTTCCCATACCAAGCAGAAGTCTGATTTCCAGTTTTTGACCAATATTCCTGCAATTTTACAAGATTATCTTTCATCCATCCAAACTACGAAAGCAAGAGATGTTTTGGGAGTATGATACAAATATGAATACCTTTATATTTTGTTTTGGAAAGTGAGGACTTCTCAGTATAACTTGTCTTTCACCAGTGTGATTTCTTTTGTGAACACTCATAACTACTGCAACTTTACAGCCTTTACTTGGTATTCCAGAATGAACATTTTTTTGAGGCATATTTTCCTGTGCAGGCTTTGATGTAGCAATTGCTGTTACTCTATAACCCTGATTCCACCTCTTCTTTACCCCTTCTTCAGGAAAGCAAATATCAAGCTCAACTACCTATGGAACATGTCAAGATTAGGCGAAGATGGTTACTGCAATCCACTTGGTTTTACATAACCCTAAAGAATAGAACATAACCTGTTTTGAATAGCATGCATTGCGAGACATAACAACCGTCCATTTATGTCCAGAAGTAGCCAAGGCTGTTATAAAATAGCCGTCCTTCGAATTATCACATATCCATTTATGTGGATATCCTTCACAAGTAGTGAAGATTTGTTTGCGATAATTCACACCTGAACAAGTGATAATAATAAGTGGTAAATGACAACCTTGGAATCGGCCTTAGTAGAATGACAAATAGAAGGCACCATGGTCAAATTTGATCATAGTCATCAGATACAAAAATAAGTAATTTTGGTTGGAGCTGAAGAGGTAAATAGATGGCTCCTAAATTTAATTGTTCCTTTTGACACGGAGACACCTCAGACGGATGAAATTTTGCAAGTAGAGAAATTTACCCATAGACATTACCACCAAAGATGATCCATTGTAAGCTCCTAAAGAAGTAATGTAATAATTCTCCTTCCACTTTTCTTTTACCCAATTTGTCAATACCTTCAAAGAAGATCACATATCATCAACAAATTCCAATAAACCAACACAGATGTGTCAAGGTAGACTAACAGGTAATTGAGAATCATAAAATACAAAAACAAAACATATTTGCAGTTCAACCAAACTAAAAAGAGAGAATATCTCACTTTCGATTCTATAAGCAGTCCACTGCCATATTTGTACTCTTGATCGCTATATAGATTTTCATCCATAATCAAAGTCCACCCCCTTTCACTGGAAGCAATACTGCTGATGTACAGATTTTCTTTTTTTCCATGATCCAAAAGTGATTTAAACATGTCTTCACCAACATCGTGATGATATCTGCCAATCAAAAATGTCATAATTCCAGTGAGCAACAAGTACAATGGCGGTTCCAAGACATTTCATGAGGTGGAGTACTATAAGTATAATTTTATCTTAATAAATCTTCAAAATATAATGCATTTTAAAAAATCAATCAAAATTCAGTAAAAAAACCCTTATGTGACTTAATTAAACAAGTTTTTGACAAAGCATCAATGTCATTTGTTGAAATATATGTAACAAAAATTAAGTTTTTCTACTAAACATTTCTACGTTTGTGATTAAAAAACACTAGAATAAAGATAATAAAAATGTTTTCTGAATTGTTTTGTCTAAAGAAGCAAATACATCACATTGATTAAGAATAACTCCTCTTTTATTTAAATGCTCATTTAACTTATTAAAAAATAAATCAATCACCATGTAAACAATTTTAAAAAGTAGGATACTACCAAAATGTAGTATATTTGTTTAAGTAACTGTCTTTCATCAATTTATTATTTATATAAGAAGATTTTGACCACAAATAAATCAAATTATTCATGGTGCTGTAATATTTAGGCTACTCCATGAATAAAATAGGATATTGATGGTTGACTAAAAAGTCTTGATTGAGAATTATAAAGTAGAAACTTTTTTATAGAAATACTCTAGCCTTAATTTTTTTATACATACAAATGCCCCACATAGCCTTAGCTTCTTCTCTAGAGAAGTGTATCAATACATAATTCTATCATCCACACCAAAACCTGCATTATGTAAAATGAACACTGAGGCAATTGTATACATAATATTCACTCAATATTAGGATACACCTTCTATAATATCATCATATTTTGTTGCAATGGGGTATATGTTGACGTCTATACTTGGACAAAGTTATATGAGGAATGATTTCTTTCAAGCTTGGTTTGTGCCATTACATTATTACCAAGAGGACAATGTCTAGCTAGGGAAAACTTGTCCATTAAAGGCTTAGTGTAGACAGGGACCCTGTCAAAATCCCACAATTATAGTTAGAAAGTAGAACATGACTTTATCCAATTTCTGAGAACTAACACATACCTCTGCTTCATTGCACGATGATCAGTCAAAATAGTAATCCATTGAGTCTGATAGATAAGATTCTACAGAATCAAATAAAAACATTAAATACTGCAACAGGACATCAAGTTTATTTACTAAAAAGAAAATAATCATACCATAGGCTTAGGGTTCTCAGTTTTCACTTGGTTAGGCTTGGGGTTGGAGCCCTCGGTTTGGCTTTCAAACAAAGACAAGTAGTTATCATATTGAGGTTCCTCATCAAATCCTAGTTTCACCAAGTCTTCAATAAATTTTTTAAATGATTCTTTCACACAACCCAGATTTGTTTCCTTTCTCTTTTTGCAGAAAAAATATATATCATCTTCCTCACTGAACTGTAAGAAAGTAATACACAAAAACGGAGGCATTAATAAAAATCTATAAAAATAGAAATATTAACAAAGAAAGCTACAGAAAACAGGGAAACAAATCTTAGATGGGAAAATTACAAAAAACATGCAATGAATACAAAACAACTCTCCATTTACAGAGGTAAGATTGCATAATATTGAACTTTCCCCAAATCCTACAGTGATAGGAGTTTCCAGGATTAGATATGCCCATTTTACATGCAATGAATATCTACAAGTGAATGATAAACAGTAATATGGGTGTAAATAGATATGTATTTACATCCATGTTTATATATATAATTGGTTTGCACAATCAATTGTTGATATTTTGATCACTCAATTTTATTAGTATTATGCACAATTTCTTACAAGCAATGAGATGAAAATACAACAGGATTCCTGGAAACTTGAAAAGTCTAAAATATAAGTTAATCTGCATCATACTTGTTAAAATTTCCAATATCAATGTGAAACATCCACCCCATCCATCCTGAACAACATAATTCTGACCATGGCAGAAGATGTGGTGGTGGTATACCTTCCATGGTAGTTTTCCGTCATAAAAATTAATAAGGCTGTAGGCAAGAGAGACTAGATCATCTCTTCTGCTAAGTGTTTTTCCTAAGAGAGCATGCTCACTAGCATAGCTCCTTGTTCCCCTGCACCATAAAGCAAATGATGAACAAAAGTCAAATATATTGTCTTTATAGAGAGCGATGTTTTTTTGTATGCACAGGATCATGTAAGGAATGTCTCACCAAACCCAACGTGATTTTCTTGTTTTCACATGATTAGAAACTTTGGACAAAAATTGCAATTCTTCTTGTCAGATATGCAAAAGCATGACGTTAGTTGTTATAACCTCCACCAGTAAAACATTGGAGGGTAATTCTAGACAGTATAAGGATATTGTTCAAGCTATAAAAAATAGTATATAAAAATTGAGTTGCAAATAAATCAATTTCAAACAACATAGCATACAGAAATTATTTTCCTTATATTTAGGCTTCACAAAAAAGTGCAGGCAGGAACACACAAACAAACCTAAATATCATAATTTAATATTTCATATTCATCATCACAACCCTCTGGTCTAATACATGATTCTAATAGCTGGTACATATACCACAATAAAGTCATATAGCATATGGTAACATGTTGCCCACAAGGATATGTGCATAAACCTTGTTGTAGAAGATATATGCAAATATCATATGCTTTTGAGAGAATATATGTAAATGACATTGTTTATAAGTGGAAACATGTGCAAAGCATTGCATGTAAAGGTTACTGAGAGAAGATATTTATGTATAGGTTATGCTTCTGGTACATATTGTGATGCATCCTTATACACATCCATGACAAACCATGTTTCATCGTTAATAAAATTTAGGCATACATACCATTGTCTTTTTCTGAAAATCCATAGCCATACTGATGTCAATGTTTCTACTTTTTAAATGCATTTCTCAAAATCATGCATGAAGTAAGGAACACACATGAAATGGTGAAATGCAATATTTCAACCAATAAAGCAACCAAAATTGGATGGTTGTTTCTAATTGATGCCCAAATATTCAACAATATAGAGTATTTTATGATCACAATAAATGGGACTAATATTATTAGTATCCACTTGCACATCCAGCGGATACAATCTTCAACTAGCCAAATGAGCAATATGGATTGAGTAAAGAATATATTTTGATTAGGTAAACAGATATTAATATTGCCTGTGATGCATATGTAAATGATATTTCACAAGGTTTAATATCCTCTAGGGTGAATAGAGATTAATATTTTATGTAGTTGTAGATATGAATGTATGTATATTAGATGAGGGGCATACCTAAGAACTATAAAGAAAGGGTCAACAAGGACAATTATAAAAAAAAAATCAATAACATATAAAAAGGAAAATCACAAGTTCATTACCTGAAGCCATCAACCCGTTGATCATATTGAACATTTTGGCTCCATCTAGAGGCTAAGTGAAACAAATTAACAGAATAAGAAGAAAAAAGAAGAAATTTGACGGCTATGTCTTGCTACTCAGCATGATCCCCATAGTGGATACTGGTTAGCACTACTTACCTAGGCCAAAATCAATAAGAATGACTTCCTTGGATTCAGTTTTTAATAAGAAGTTCTGTGGCTTCACATCTCCGTGCACATAGCTGGCATTGCAATGACAAGGCAAGTTGTGACAAAAAAATAGCAACATGAATATGATATGAATCACTATGAAGAAAAAAATAAAATATCATTTGATCAGTGACGGCTATCAATCTTTTGGTGAGCTCACATACTAGAAAACCCAATTGCTTTGATGGCATAAAGTGGTTCTAATATTTTTAAATCACCTACTGAATTTTGTTTTACTTATGAATAACAAAAGCTACAAAGATGGCGTAAAAATGGATTAAATTTCTGGTGATTTTCTACATGCCATGGACAAGTTTATAAATGCAAAACAACACAATTGTTTATTTGAATTAGTGCAAGTTTATATAACTATCTTGCATAATGAACACATAAAAATTGGTAAAAATACAAAAATATACCCCTTAGAGTGAATAGACTTCAAAGTATTAATTGCTTGTTGTGCAATACATGCAACAGCACGAAAGTTTCTGCATAAGAAGAAAAATTGTACTCACTCACTTTTGTTCATATTGGAATAGAAAAGAATTATATGTCAAGTTTTATAAATCAAAAGAGCACACCCTTTTGTATCCTCAATCTCAATCTTTTTTAGTTTATCCATGACCTGAAATCATCAAACAAGAATTTACAGTTAGAGTTGAAATTGTAAGAAACTTATAGACTTCTATACAACTTTGACAAAAAAAACCCAAGAAAACCACCATAAAATAATAATCATCCACTGAACCCGTATAATATGCTTTAGGCACATTTTCAATGCCTTTCAGAGTCAGAGCCCTGTGCAGATGAAACAAAAAAAGTATTCAATACATATAGTTCCCTTTCACTGTCAATAAAAGATAGTGAAGAAGAGGAAACCTGTAAACTTCCCACTCATACGGGGTTCCAAATTTATATTTCTTCTGTCTCTCGAATTTAACAGCCACCTAGTATGGGGGGAAAAAGTAGCCAACGGTCAGCTGCTATATGACAAATGTGAAAAGTATTATGACTGCATCACACCGAAAAAAGGAATGAAGTTTACTAGAACAACCCAAGGCAGCAAGCATACGAAATAAGGAGAGAAACCTCTTTGGGAAGTTCCGGATTATCATTGCCATTCTTTTTACCAACATATACTAGTCCATAGCCTCCACCTCCAAGGAATCCCTCGATGCGGTATGTTGTCCTTGACCCAGAAACATCAATTTCAATCTGCAGTTGAAAAGGATCGGCTCTTGCATGATTATCATGAATTTCTTAAACAAGTCAAATGTTGGAATACACGACCGCGAGGGGAACGCCAGAAAATGCAACATTCTAAAAATTACCAGATTGAAACGTCAAAAAAAAAAAAAAAATACTACATCACACATGCGAAAAGTTCAATTGATCATTTCAAACACGGGTCAGAAACACAAACTTTTGAGAGGACAAGGTTGAATCTTAACTTCATTTCTTAGGTTTCACTGATTCGGAAGGGGAACTCCGGTCACTCTACTAGAGGCCAGTAAACCGAGATCAAACTTATGGAAAGCAAAAAAACTGCAATCACCTGTTTAGGCAAGCCGGCATTGGAGTGATCCATCCAATCGCATCTGAAAGAAAAAGGAATTCCTGGATGGACTTGAGGATCGATGGCAGAGGGGGCGGACACAGACTCTATCGACTCGCGGTCGACAGAACTGCCTTTTCCTGAGACCCGTCACGCAGAAATCTCTTTGACTCTTCCCCAGGCGTTTCGTTTTTTTCAATATTGGCAATTTCACCATCTCCGAGTAATTAGTCATTCCATTAATTTCTATCTTCTTTTAATTAACATTAGTTAACTAGTAAGTATTTTAGTAATTAATAAATGATGCAATGATAAACAATGTTAGGAAAGTCTTTAAGATGCGACTGGACTTAATACAATAAATGTTGTTATTTATTACCAATTAATTTTAAATTAAAATTAATTCACACACATTTATTTATGAATATTTGTAGACACATGATGAATGTTAAAAAAATTCTATATCACTGAAAGAAAAAACAGAACTAAGCTTGGTATAATTTTATTTATTGTTAATTGATTTAAACTAAAATTTTAATAAACAATATCCTCTTATTAAAATATCTATAGAGAAAATTTAGAAGATGTTTGTATACCTAGAAAATAGTAAAAAATGTTAGAAAGGAAAATAACGAAAAAAATTTCAATATTTTCTAAATATTTGTGTATCAAATGATTTTTCATTATTTTCTATCATTTTCTTTCAGTATATAAGAAAAAATTTCTTTCATTTTCTAACCTTTTGATTTTTGAAACTAATGAAAAATAATAAAAAAAGAAAATATGAATTATCATATAATATATTAATAATGTATAATTTTGATATAAAAATTATATATATCTTTAATAGATGAGAATTGACATTACAAGAGATATATAAAATAATAAAGATGTGTAAAATATATTTTATGTTGTAACAATTATTACAAATGACTCTATTTTATATTATCTATAACAAATTTTGTTATTCTTTATCTTGTAGATAAATATAAAAAATATTTAGTTTATTAATTTCAACATTTTTATTTTGTGAATAAACATATATATTTTATATTCTATAATTTTCTATCATTTTCTGTTCTATATATAAATATATGTATTTTAAATTCCATCATTTTTTATTCTATGCACAAATACCTTGATTTATACTAAGACTTCTATGAAAAAGGAGAAGCAAATGAGAATTTCAGTTATAGATTAAAATTATACATTAAAAGAAGAAGGTAAAATGCAAGTATATAAAGTTAAACATTTTCTTTTGTAAATATATATAAGAAAATATAATATTATAAAAGATATATAACATATTAACAATATTTCAATAGATATGCAAACAAAGGGGAAAAAAAAAAAAACTTTTTCTTCAGTTCTACTACATATGATTATAGCACCAACATTATTGTCTTATGTAACGCATTAACTAATTTGTTTGTAGAATGGAAAACTCCATGTACATCTCAATGACGCTGTTATAGAATGCAGGATTGGTTGTAGAATAGTTTAATATTATTTCAAATGAAATCAATAATCTAATTCATGGTTTAAAGAGCTTTGGTTAGCCTATGTAGTTTTGATTTTAACTTTTATTTAGCCTAAATCATGATAAACCAAATCGTATCTACTGATTTTTTAAGAAATTAAAAATGAACCGAACCGTTTATTAGTTCAAAACTGAATGATTTGGTTTTTGGTTCTCAAATTAAATTAAATAAACTAAAAGAGATTCGTATCATACATTAATATGACAAACCAATATGGAAAAGTTGAATTTATATTTCATTTGTAATTAAAAGTCACCAAACATAATTTAATTTTTAAGTTAACAATCAAATAATCTAATTGTAGTTTATAAATAAAAGAGAAAGGAATTTGAAAAACTGACAACCGCGAAGATATCATATTTTTTTAAAAAAAATGTAAAAAATATTTTCTCATTAATTTTACAAAGTTGAGATGCCTGAAAATAAGTTTAACAATAATAAACATCTACCAATTACCACAAAATAAAAACATCAATCCTCTAATTTTACTTAAATATCAACAACTACATCTTAATTACCAAATTCATAAACGATATCCACCTGAAAATAAGCTACAGCATACTACTTTTTCACGTCTGGCCTGCCTTTGTATTGTTACCAAGTCTCTGTCAAAAAAAGTTAAGAAAAATGAAAACAAAATCAAATTGGTAAATGCAATTAGTAGAGACTTTTTGCCCTTACTTCTGTCTTGAAACATCATTAATGGTCAAAAATTACAAAATAATTCAGATTTCCACTTTTTTTTTTTAGGTACGATCAAATTAGGGTGTGTGTGTGTGTGCTTACCATGCATATGCATAAGTATTCTTTTTTATTTTAAAACAAGTGTTCCTTTCTTACAAAATCCACTTTTTAATGGATTTAAAAGTAACATTCTTCCTTGAGTTCTCTTTACCTCGGAAACCCTTGCTCATTGTTTGAATAATTTTTCTAGTAAGAAATAAATCTAAGTAACGTTTAATTGAAGCAGAATTAAAAAATGTTCCTCTATCTTCTCAACCATTTGCTGTAAGGGCACAAAACAAATTAAAATGAAAGATTAAGTTTCATTCTTCGTTCCTATTACCAAATATAGATCCATCATTATCCTTATCATATCCTCTGTTGTTCAACAATGACAATGTTGTGCATTTTTCAAAAATTGAATCCTCAATGAAACTATAAATACCGCTAAAGCAACTAACATGCGAATAAAACGAATTTGGTTCGATAAGGTAAAGCAAGGGATTCGGAAAGCATCAATGACATTTACAAATTTCTGAAACGAGATTGCCAGAAAACCGAAAACAATGCACCAGATTTATCACTAATTTACAACTCGGCCGAGCTCCATTGTGATGCAGAAATGACACTTGTAGAATTTATCTTTAGCCGTAATAAAAGGGTAATTGTGGCATGGTCCTAATACGATACAAGAAATCAAAAGCCCTTACTATTACATTAGTACGACGGACTTAAAGAGCGTGGATTGCGTTCCCACTATTGTTCTGGCTTAGATCAGATCCTGCAACTGCTGGATTTGCATGAAACGCAGACTGCCTTGACGATGAATCACTGAGAAGCTTGGATGAAAGTGTGGATGGCTCCAGACAGCTACTGCCGACTTCCCCAAGGCTTAGATTAGAGAGCCCCAGAAGTTCATCAGTCTTGGTTTGATCCTTTGCCAGCACGGGGGTTGGCTTCAGCACCTCATGTGTCTTGGCATCTTCTTTAACAAGCATACTCATACTCGAAGGCCAATATGGATAAGGAATAGGGTAAAGCGGATAGTATGTTGGCGACAGAGGTGGGATGTTAGAGAACACTACGGTATCTTTAGATTCAGTTGTCGATTTCTCTGTCACAGGTTCTGCAGTCATGGAATCTCGCTCCAGAGTGAGATCTAAAGATGGCATGCTATTTGTGCTATCTGATTGGGGAGGAGAACGCTCAAATTGATCTTCCGTTGCTGGTACCTGATCCATAGGCTGACAAAAGCAAAATAAGTTGAGGAATGTAAGAATATAAGCAAACGGTAAGGGGGAGATATTAGTGACATAATAATAGATCTGAGCATCAAAGAAGCACTCCTATGGCATAAGATTAAGGTCCTCTTTGGTGGTCTATAATTGTAATTTAATGTAATCGAATTACCTTATATAATTAAATTCTAATATTTAGTAATCAAATATAAACTTTATTATAATATTATACAAATAATCAATTTTATCATTTAAGTTTATTATTTCGTGTGTATGATTTCATATTTGGTTAACATTGTAGAAAGTCAAAGGAAATTTCGTTTCTGTCATAAGGTAGCATGGATAAGATGAAATTGATTTACAGCGAGTTATTCTATTTTAAGCGCTAAAAGGTGAATTAGCATTGAATGTGTAAAAAACACAAAAAAGAGAAACACAAAATAATATCACCATAAAGGGGAAAAGCTTCAGGAAAGTACAAAATAAAGGTAAGATTGCACTACCATGAAAAGCTTTCGGAATATGAACACACTAAAGTAAGGTTGTGAATGAAAAGATGGCAAACCGTATCAGGGACCATGTCAAACAAACTTGAGCGCCTCTTTCTTCTTGATGCATTAGACTGTCGAATGAAATACTTCTGTGCATGGCTAGCAACCTGGGTCGGAGTTCTAGACACAACAAACTTCCGAGCTATACCACGCCAATCACCTTTTCCCAACTTCTGCAAGCCCACTAGGAACATTCTGTGTTCCTCTTCTGTCCAAGGTATGCCTAAATAGTATGGAAATAAGCTTATCACCTCACTTTCCAAAGTCCAAACCATTCAGATCAAAAATAAACAAATTCTAGATTCAACAGGGGAACAACATATTGCAATACAATGTGTTTCAGGTATTGATCTCTTCCAGAAGGGGGACAGGAAATCATGAAAACCTTCCTTGGAAGATAACAACTGAAGTTTGATAATCCATTAGTAAGGCTAGAATATACTTTCTATAATAATTCCAATATACTGTAAAGAAATTGGAAAATCTCATCATGAAAGCAAACATTCAATGAATAGACATAGAAAATTCACATTGAGGGTAAAAGGGGAGATGACTATCTTGATTAGTTTAGTCATGTCAGAAGAAAAAGATATGACTGCATCTCAAGGATTAGGGATTTTAGATAATGACAATATAGTTGGACATGGACAAGGACATCAATATGTAGTGTTAAAAAAAACTAAAAATGTATAATCTAAGAGAAGAAGCAACCAAAGTACAAATACTTCAAAATAGACCATAAATACCAGGCATAAAACACGGTGTTAATTCACCCATTATCAACATATTACAAAGAAAGTCATTGAAAGTATGCGTCACAAAAGGGTTAACAAATCATTTCTGATCCAACATAATCATGACCCCATCATGTATGACTTTATGCCCAACCTAAATCTAATTCATTTAATAAGAGTGATGAAAATCTCAACCTGAATTCAGCTTACTTATAAAAAGGTTAACTTAACCCAACTTGTTTAACTCATTTATGAAGTGAGTTGCATATGTAATCTAACCTGTTTAACTTGTATAACCCATATAATTTGTTGCATGCTATAAAAAAAAATCATATGATTAACTAAAAATGAATTAATATATGATATATTACATGCATTATGTGTTGCACACTGCCATAAAGACATAGTGTCTAGACGTTTCAATCAATCATGTGTACAATATATTGCCTGAAGAAAAGTGAAACGTTGCACTTTGAAGTACCATAATATTAATATTTTGTAAAGCTCCACAACTGAAAGAAAACATTTTGTAAAGCTTCACTACCTACTTATGCTCCTGACATCTTTCAATCTCCAGAGCACGTCAAAATGTTCAAGAGTTAAGACATCAAGAAAAACAAATAACATAAATAACAAGGTTATATTTTATCCCATACCCTCTTTAGATTCTTCATCCAGTATTACATCCATAATCTTTACCAAAAGAATAAATTCAAGGATTACATTATTCCATTACTTTGTAGTTTGTGTTAATTACAATGCTAATTACCCTCCCTGTCAACAAAGGGGCCATTGATTGCAAAAGTAACACCCTCAGATAAAATAATGGGTCAATGGACTCAATGCAGGCATGAACAGGCACCATGAATATGATGGCATGTTCTCTAGAAAGAATATTCAAATTGATTTTCACAGGAAATTTAGCAACGTCCAAACCATAGATAACAAGTAAGATATTTACTGAGTATATAAAACGAAAGAAAAATGCTATTGTAATTTTGGATCTGAGATCTAAGTGAATGAAAGAAAAAAAATCCATTCAACAATTTTCGAGGAGACTGAATAATTTCATTTTCAAATCTGTGAAAAACTTTGGGGCAGTAAAACGGACCATGAAAGTAAAAATCAATGATATAGATCTGTAGCCCAGTTTATTCGATCCCATTTGTTGGAGTTTATGGTTGAGAACCATGCAATGATCCAATGAACCAACCAATTGGATTCCACTTGCGAACGAAATAATAAATTAAGAACCAACTATCCAAAAAGAGGAATCAAGGACCACAAAACGTCACCGTCTTATTGAGTTATAACAAAGAAAATGGCATCAATGCTCGGAGACATTCAAAAAGCGAGAATGACGCCGGAGGCCACAATTCATTTAATGTCAGCAAAATGAGAGAACCAGTTAAAGATTAAAAGAGATGAACTTCTCTACGCAACCAAATCTATGAGAAAAGATACGGATCTAGTCCAAAAAAATAAGTGCAAAGAAGCCACAAAAGAATTCAGGGATATCGTATTCACAGCAGCACTTCATTCCTTGGCACAACAAAATTCCTATAATTTTCAAGGCACATTTGGAATGAAAAAATAAGAAGTTATTCACGGTATTACAATGAGATATATCATATATGTCATCATGATTTCACCCTTAAAATTCTAAAATGCAAATCGTCCAACATCAAACTATACGGAGAAATGGGAGTTGCGACTTGAAGCAAATTCAGGCGCCTCGGTCCTCACACAACAAAATTCATCAAAAAATGCATCTGTTTCAGAATTAATCGGCGAAACCACCAAAAATCGAAACAAAAAAATCGCCAGATCGAGCAGCATAATCAAGCTACATATTTTCACTGAAAAAGGGCACCGACCTTTCTTACGCTCAGCGCGGCGATTGGCAGAGCACGAAGCGTGATTCGGGTCATCGGAAGCGTACCCTTCGGCATCACGATCGTCGTGGTCCCCCTGTGGATCGGAGGGAGGCGAGTCCAGCTGATGGCCAGGGGATGCGGACGCCGATGGAGACAGCGCAGCGTAGTGCGAGAGGCAGCCCACGCTAGCGCTCTTCTTCATGATCATCGAGCCCCCTTCCGTCAGCCTCACACCGAACAACCTCACTCCACCTCCCGCCGCCGCCCCCGCGCCCGTCCGAGTGGGGCACGTACGGGAGTTGTGGCCGTTGTTGCTGCAATGCGAACACCTCCTCGTCATCGCCGCTGTCCCGCACGGGCGGCGGAGGGTAAAGGGGTTTGCTGTCTCCTGCCGTCTCTGGTTTGTTCGTTCGTGGATTGTGGGACGGGAAGATGCATTCCCTTTTTCTTCGTTTCCTTATATTATTTTAGTTATGGATGGGTTTGTTTCCGATTTTGGTGGTAATCCGGGGGCCTTAAACCAAGTTTTCCAAATCCATTAAGGAAGTGGAAGTCTCCCCAATCCCCCCACTTTAATTTGAGACCGTCCGTTAAAGCTTTCGATTTTAAATATATTAAGGAATTATTCTAATAAATTTTTTTTTTTATATCAGATTATGTCACCATCGTAAAAGTTGCGCTGTGACACACCATCTTACAGTAACCATCTTAGATTATGGATGCGTTTCTTTGCATCTTTGTCAGCGTGATTTATTGTGCAGGCATGGATAAATATAAATGTTAATATTGTAGTATAAAACTTTCGCGTTTAATACGGAACTAGGATGATTTTGTAGGGTTCATGTGAAACTCGCAAACTTCGAAGATAAAGACTCTGAGTTTCTTCTGCACAATCCACACCAAAATCGTAGAGTTGCGTTTTGTAACTAGTTTATAAATCTTTTTGTAAATATTTTTTCAAAATTTAATCATCACCGTTGATAAGTTTTAAATTAATGATCCCTAAAATAAACACATACAACCACTTTAACTGCGGTTGACTACTGCAACATTAAACTCTTATTTAAATGAACCATTACATTTTTCACCTAAATATATTTAAATAAAATAACATTATCTTTCGCATATTCTTTCAAATTTCCTTTTTTTAACTTTATCTTCTTCATGTCTTCCTTTTTTTTTTTCTCTCACGTTCGTCTCCCTTTTCCGCGATACTTTTCTTCCATGATCTTTTTCTTGCCTTTTCCTCTTCCTTCTCTCTCTCCCATGTCCTTCTCCCTTTACCACCTATTCCTTTTTTCTCGTGTTTCCCTTTTCTTTTTTTTTAGTGGCAAACCGTATCGGGCTCGCTGGGTTGACATTGAAATTAATGTAATGTAATCAAATAATATCACATAATCAAATTTCAGCATTTGGTAAACAAATATAAATTAATTATAATAGCATATAAATAACTAAAATCGTCACTTTTAATTATTAGTTGAATGTCGTCCCAGAGAACTTAACTTCTTACGATAAAAAATCCAAATATTGTAATTTTATTAATGAACGTAATGCGTATTAAATATAACTCAGAAATTTTAATACATAGAAAATTATATATTTGATTAAAGAATTATATAATTAAATTTAATGTAAGAGGCACTTCCATCCACCCACCGGCATCTACCAGAGCCAAGGAAAGGCGATTTATCTTATCGGATGAAACCTCCACCTGGAGAGGCCGTCGTCTCACACGTGGCAGAATTTCAGTCGCACACGTGGCTGGTAAAGCGCCGAGCTCGAGAGAAGCGGTCATCACGTGCGTTGCGAGCAGTCGACTTATCTGGAGAAGTCGACTTCCCCAGAATTTTTATTTTATTTTATTTTATTTATTTATTTGCAAGATGCCTCAGGATATTCTTGTGAATTGTAACGAACAACAGATAATTTAATTTTTTTTTCCCTTATTTTTATCAGGGATGATTTAAATTTAAATAAGATATTATCACTGTCAAGGATATACGCACGTGGACGTTAAAAGTCATTTCATTTTACTAGATTAAAAAAAAAGAAAACGTCGAATCAAAAATATTACTACTGTCATAGTTAAATAAATAAATATATATAAGATTCAGTGAATCTGTCAGTGTTTGTAAAAGTTTTTTCTTATCATTGTTTAGATGAGATTTATTTTCTCTCACATGTATAATCTTCTCTTTACGTCTTTATTATCTTCCACCGTGCGAGAAGTAAATTTATCGTTAAAAGAATGTCGTCTAAGTTTCTAAAATTAATATCTGTTAATCTTTAGGATCCGTGAATATAATTATTTTTTACTCTCTTCGTATCATACACATTATTTTTTTTTTTTACACAAACGTGAAAACATTTATGTTATTTTCATTAAGATTCCAGACTACGTTATCATTTTCAAAGGATAATTGAAAATCATGTAAAGTAAAACCACCTGTAGTTTGAGTTTTACAAGTGTTTTGAGTTTTTTTGTACGATACAAGTTACATTCGTTGTTGATGTTCTTAGCAACGGAACTAAGAACTATTTTTTTATCCTATTAGCAATCAAAACGTTTAGATATAAATGTTTTAACGAGATGCCCGTACCACTTGTTCTTTTGGAAGATCATTGATTGACTATTGCAAAGATCAGAGATATGTGCTATCAAAGGAGAGGAGTGAGAGGGTCAAAATTTTGATTTCTTGTTAGGGGAATAATCATCTAATGAAAGAACATGACTAATTGCCACTTTTATATATATTGTAAGGTATATATGCCTGTAGATTATATTAAGTATTTTTTAAATGATAACTAGAAAATATCAATAAAAGCGAGAAAGAGGCGATCACACAAGTTACAGACATAGCTGAATATTCAATAAAGTCTTTTTAATCCTTGATGTGACGATAAAAAGAGAGAGAGAGATGACCGGACATTCAATCTGAGCATTCGACGTCCGCTGCTCAAATTAAATGTCTGATGGTTTGAAGAGTTAAAAATGAAAAAGGAGAGAAGATTAAATGTCTGATGGTTTGAACGTTGGATGTTCGGTACTTACATTAAATGTTCGACGACTGAAAGGATAAATAAAATAAAATAAAATAAAATAAGTAGACCGAGGAGCCAGTGACTTACGGACTCTTCCCCTACGTACATAAATAAGAGGCGTTAAAATAAATTCACCGCCTCACATTTACGAAGGAAGAGGAAGAAGAAAGAGAGGAGGAGAAAAAGAGGAGACGAAGGACGTGAGAAGAAAATTTCCTTTGGAAAAAAAAAAAAATCATCGAATATTTTCTTTGTAAGTATTTCAATTTATTAGTTTAAAATTTGTATTTGATGGTCATTGTAATACCACAAATGTGCATTGAGACAAGTACTGATATAATAATATCTTAGTTGTCCACATCTTTTACTCATTCTTCTCTTGAGTAATTAACTTCAATGGAAGACTTTATCCTTTGACTATAGGCAGGTCATCCTTCGGTTTTTCCTACTGCAGACGAATCTCTTACCACAAAACTAGGAGGTAAATCTGTATTAATGTTTGCATTATTATTTTTTTACACCTTGATCAATGCAAGTACTCTGAAGACTTAAATTCTGAAGTGTTCTTCGAGAACTCATCAAAACTTGATTTGACCATTACATATTGTTGGTGTAAAAAGGCATTGATATCTACTAGTTTGAGTAAATTGTAAGTTCCATGATATGAGAAGAGTAAACTTAATAAAATAGAAAATCACGTTAGATCGTCATCAATTGTAGTAGTATAATTGTTTGATGAATATAATATGTTTTACGTACCAATCAACAAATTATGCTAGTTTGATATCTAGAGTTAATAGTTCATCTATCCATAATAAATTTAGGTGGTAATCGAATAATTTCTTTTTTCCATAAATGTGGCAACAAAAAAGACCCTCATGTTCAAATTTCTTACATAAACAACGTATTAGGTAATGCATATCCATCTTCAAAATCACTATTTTCTTGCTATTTTGTTTCATTGAGTTTCAAACTTCACAACAATATTCATTGTCCAATTTACTTGTTTTATGAGTAATATAGATAAATGCTTTTCTCATTTCTTTTGGAAATAAAGAAAACATCTTTCATGTATAACTTTCACCACATTGCATTTCAATTGACATTGAAAAACAGGAGTGTAGGCTTTGTTGTCATTATCTTGACATGTGGTTCGACTTCATGTCTTGTTCTAAATGTTATATTATATTGAAAGGTAAATTCTAAAATACGAATATAAAAATGAGCATATCCATCAAAAAAATGCATTTTAACCCTTTGACTTGTGCTCATGTTAACCATAAATATGTCTTACATGTAGCATTAAACCCAATGTTTTCAGATATTACACATTTCATTGAGCTAAGAGTTATCATGTTTTGTTAACTATTTAACTTTTAACAATTTCCACTTTTTTAAACTCTGTAAGAATTTTTACTTCATATATACATTTAAGAAGAATCCTTGAACTGTGGTGAGAATGCATAATAGATTGAGACTTCGATGGTAGATCATTTCAGGTAATTAATTATTGTAATCACCTTTATTACCTTTTATGAAATGTTTTATAGATTCATGTCTTTATATCTCTCTTTATAATAAACAATGTTACTACTTTATTACCTCTTCATTGCTTCTCAATTTTTTAAACCAACTCTTTCAAATAGAGAAACATTTTTTCTTTGTATATTCATTATAGTACATGTATGCATCTTCTCTAGAAGAAATTTAATTTTTTAAACCAACTCTTTCAAATAGAGAAACATTTTTTCTTTGTATATTCATTATAGTACATGTATGCATCTTCTCTAGAAGAAATTTTCTTCTATGTCCCTATATCCTTCCATTTTAAAATGACAGTCTGTGATATCAACATAATCCTGTGTCGATTAATATAATTTACTATTAATTGGTAGCTAAAATTATGTTGTACAAATAATGCATAAATCTATGGATAAATCATACATGTAACTCATTAGACCCAATGCTAATACGATTTATTGTCTGAAACATACTTCCATTCGTTGGTTTCTCACAAGGTTGATGGGATCGATGATAATTAAATCTGTGAGTTCATCAAACCTAAATCATAAAATAGAATGAAAAATAAGTGTAATTAATAATGTAGATCCAAGAAATTAAATAAACAAGATCACATGTTAGCATATACAAAGACAAAAAGATGAGCTATAAATTCTTCACATCTATTATTTTTAAAACAAAATGACAAAAAATATAAACCATTGAAAAAAATATGGAAGAAGAAGTTGAAGGAGGAGGAGGAGGAGGGAGGGAGGGAGGGAGAGAGAGAGAGAGAGATAGATTATATCAAATTTAGAAAGCAATAATTAACTCAAAAAATTTTACCATTCAAGTATAACCTAAAAAGGAATGACTTTACCATAGACGAAACTCCAAAAGCACAACCTAATAGAGGATTTGGAGGTTGATGGGTGACGGACTCGATGGGAGGAGAGGAGAAATTGAGGGAGAGGAAAGAAGGAATCGCATAGGAAGAGAAGAGGACTCATCAATATTTGATGATTTAATCATATTTGCAGTTGTTGATATTTAATCTAATGTATGCCTACAGAAGTTTTTTCTATAAGAACCGGCATATTCACTTCTGCCGTATTATCATAATGAAATATTGAAAAGGACATTTCAACGTTAGCTCTGTTGGAGTCCATGTATAACCATAAGATTGCAACCCCTAAAACGTAATTTGCATCTGCAGTAGTCTACAAAGACCTTAGCTCTAATTATAAGAAGTAGTGATATCAAAAAAGCAGCTAAAAACGTGTTAAACTCCAACACTTGCGATTGGAATATTGTCTTCCACAGTCAAAGCAAAAGAAACATCCAGGGTAGGATTCAAAACATCGTGGCTTCAATGCGACTACAGTTTCCAAAAATTTAACGGAACGGACTGCAACAAATAACAGGGACTTGCAAAAGGGTACCACCCAGACCTCCACGTAAACAGATGATGTATCGTAGACAGGAAAATCTCAACGCTGCAATCAATCATGCTCACCGGTAGTTTCGATAGATTGGGTTGTACATGCAACGCTCGGCATGTTTGACAAGATCTACTGGGCGAGGTAGATGACTTGCAAGACCTGTTGTAGCCCACAAAAGTCAGCAAATGGAGTCTACATGAGAAGGGTCGTTATTTGGGTAAACAAGAAGAAAACAAAAATGCTGCACCACCTAGGTCGTACGCCTTGGCTGCAACATTGGCAGCAATCCGGGCTGATATCTTTCTGATGTTGGAAAATGGGGGGTATATCAGTCCTTTCTTGAAATGCTCATCATTGACCTGTTTAGCCAAGGCCTCCGCTGTTTCAACAGAGAGAATAGAGATTTTAAGGATGATGTTGCATCATTCATAACTTCAATTTCCAGGATGTGTCCTTTCAAACTCGATTGAGTAACCACAGTGGCCCAATTTGTTTCTTATCCTGTTATTCTTCAACTGCGTTGCCAATAGCTACACAGTATTCTTTTGAAGAACCAAAAATATGATGATAGGCTATATGAACTAACTTACAATTTCACAAGGCACACAACCAGTGGAAATTTAAAAGAGCATCGGGTTTCAAGATGTTCACTGAAGGATCTTACTCACAGGCAGCCAGAAGCATGTCATCATGTACACGGATTGCTCCCGACATCACCAGTCCCAAACCAAATCCTGGGAAAATGTATGCGTTGTTCGACTGTATGGCCAAAAACAAATCACAAATGGGCATCAGAAACATATGCATCTACATAAAAATACAAAATAACAGCGAGGCCATATACTCAATATAGAAGATCAAAGGAAAAAACCAGAAACGATAATCAACCTGGCCAGGGACAAAAGTTTCTCCTTGGCATTCAACAGGATCAAATGGACTGCCACTTGCAAAAATTGCACGACCCTGAAAATTGAAAGGGTGCTCAGATGAGATCATAATCAAATTGACAGAATTTCAGTTCATAGATAAATAGCAATGGCAATTTACTTGAGTCCATGTATATGCTTCCTCAGCAGTGCATTCAGATTGTGACGTGGGGTTTGAAAGTGCAAAAATAACAGGTTTCTGCATTTTTCCACAGACAATTATAAAAGTTGAAGTGATAAAGAAAGGAGATTAACTATCACGTGGAAAAAAGGAAGGTGGCATACCTCATTCAAAGAAGCCATGGCTTCAACGACCTCCTTTGTGAATGTCCTACCCACACCAGAGGTTCCAATTAAAACAGTAGGTTTGATTGTCTGCAAGGGCAAAATATAAAGACAATTCAAAAAATGAAATTACTGGCAACCATCTCATATACGATAAATTTATAGCTGTAATGTGATTTGTCTACATGAAAGAGATGGCAAGATACAATTGTCATACATTTTGGCATATGATTGAAACCAATGTTATTAAGGTGGACACCTAGGTGTTCAGGCATGATTTGGTCATGTCTGAATTGCTCCTCTCACCTTGACTTAGGTAGGAGGGTCTTCTACAAGATTTGGTCTTGATTTGTGTGTGTGTAAAGATCTTTCATTGCAACAAAACATAGGTATTATATATTTTCTAACGGAATATTACTGAAATATACATAATTTTGAAATATATAGTCATACATATTTCTAAAATATACATATTAGTGTTATTACACTGTATATTTATGCATTTCAATATTATTTAGGAAATAGTAAAGTTAAAAGTATACATAATTACTATTGAATATTTATAAACATATCTAATACAAGTATAAAAAATAAAAAAAATAAAATATTTACATGGACGCCTAGGCATCACTTAGGTGCCACCTAGCTGCCTAGGCTTCCTGCCTTACACTTGGGTGCATTGGCGCCTTAATATGACTGAAACACTTAGGATTTTTTATCTACATAGGTTCTTCAATTATTTACTGATGTTGGAAATGTAAATGACAATCGTCAATTCCAATAAATTCATTGCACTTCTGTAAATGCAATTATAAAGTGCAAGATTTGGCAGTTGATCAATCAACACAAAGATAAACCACTAGGTAAAGTAGTTCAAGGGTGTGACCATGGCACAATATGATTGGAGTATTCATAGGTAAAAGGATTGAGAGAATTCACACCTTCACTGCATCCACTAGTGCTTTGACTGGTTCATGTTCATGAGCCCATGGTTTCTTAAAATGTTGAAGTGACTCCTTACGGGAAGCAACAATTAATCCCTATAAAGTTGGAAATCATAACTTAGTTGATTTGTTGAGTCTGAGGTGTTATTCAACATATAAAAAAGTTGAATGTTTTCCTATTAATGATGTTTTTTCTACCTTTGAGTCCACAAGCCAAATTTTCTTACGAGTTTCTTCCATAGGAACATTTGTCTGTAGCAAAACAACAACAAAATTGTCAACAACTACCTTAATGATAGATATATAAGAAACAAACAGAACGGCAGACTAAGATTTCAGGCAGGCAACAAAAAAACTTCATACTTGTTTTGAAATCTCAAGAGATATGAGGTCTGCAATACCAGTACCAGCCTGCAAGCATAACCATCCCAATGCACATGAGAATTACATAGAATAAGTTTAGTAAATAAGTAAATATTAGATAGAACCATCAGTCAAGCCAGGTTAATAATCATGGAATTAAAGAAATTAGAAATTTAACCATGTGAAACCACTCAGACTTAATGAATTATCATAGTCATGGAAATAACATTTGTAATCGTCAATTTAGTTACAGAAGAATAGAAGACCAAAGCAAAGACAGGAATTGACAACTAACCTCACCAGCCCCAACAAGTAAGAAAGTGTGGTCACATAAGGTTCCCCCAGTTAACTTCAAGGCCGCAAGAAGCCCTGCAAGGACTACAGAAGCAGTTCCCTGTGGCAATACAGCCAGTCAATATGATTAATAGATACTTGCTTAATGAGAAGGTCATTATGATTCTTTTTTTTTAGGTCCAAATAGTGCATTTATAAACAATTTTCTACCTGAATGTCATCATTAAAGACCAAATGTGTCTTACTGTACTTAGCTAGCAATTCGAAAGCATTGTGGTTAGCAAAATCTTCAAACTGCATGTGCATAAAAAATGCAGAGTTACAACAAATAGTGCTTGCAAGGTGCAGGAAGATAATTGCAGTGACCAATGTAAACCAATTAGTTTGAAGAATTAACCTGGATGAGGACTCTCTCTCCGTAATTTTGCTTGACAGCAGACATAAATTCATGCAGAAGTTCAGAATATTCCTAGATTTAAAGGTAAATGCCAAGTGCCCATTGTTCAGTCCTTGATTAATGCCTAATTCAGTGATCACCATAACATGATGGTTTATGATACCTGCCCAGTTGCCCGCTTCTGCCTAAGCCCAATATAAAAATCATCATTCAATAACCTTTCATTGTTTGTCCCCACATCGATTGTTATAGGTAAACACTGCAGTCAAGCATACGAATTTCATTTCCATAACGATGATGACTGATTATTGTGAATAATGAGTGCAATCAGAATGAACATAAGCTAGAGAACTAAAAATAAATAAATCAAACATGCAAAAGAAAAATCAGATATTTAAATTTCTTACAGAGGAAGGTTGAAGTCCTCCAAGGGCGGTATAAAGAGCCAGTTTACCCACAGGGATTCCCATTCCCTATCGACATATTGTCAGCAAAACAAAACAACAGCAAACACAAAAGGACTAAATTTTTACCTGGCATCCAAGATCTCCAAGACCTAGAATCCGCTCACCATCCGTGACCACAATAACCTGAATGTTCTTTTGAGGCCAATTTTTCAACACTTCAAGAATCTTTCCCCTGCAGAGCATGCCAATACATCAACCTTGGAATACGCAATCGTCATCTTTTATATGGTTGTATGAATTTAGACTAAGAAGCACGATCATACTTTTCTTTCAAACTGATATAAATGCCCTGGGGACGCCTAAAAATGCTGCCATACTTCTGGCATGCTTCACCAACTGTTGGCGTGTAGACAACAGGAAGCAGCTCTTCGACGTTGTCGATAAGAAGCTTATAGAAAAGCCTTTCATTTCTCTCCTGCAAATTGATTTTAAAAAGTCTTGAAAAGCGCTTACCCAGATCATCATTTTTGCAGAAGCAGGCTTTCAGGAATCAGGAAAGAGAACGAAATTCCAGGGATGAACCTGAAGATCCATCATTGCAGTGTAACGTTGAAGAGGAACTTGGTATTGACGGAGATTGTACATCAGCTTCTTCTCCTGAGGAATCAACTTGAACAGTTAAAACAAAACAAAAAACAACTTCCCATAGGTGCTGATGGATTTGGCCCGAAAAGGGAAAACAAGCAACCTGAAGTTCTTGGCTGACGCAAACGGGAGGTAGAAGGCCTCTCAAGTAGTGGGCATCCCTCTCCTTCTCTGTGAAAGCAAGGCCTTTGTTGTGGTGTGGATTCCTCAACAAAGTACACCCACTGAGGAGCAAAAGTAGCACAATTCATCACCCACAAACTTCACAACCACGATCAAAACACAAACTTCCAAAATCTAGAATGTGGATCTAAGCTGCCAAAGTAACGCCGAACTCATCTATCCAAATTCAGAAACGATCACAATATTCACTGATGAACTCCATTTTGCAGCTAAATACAAATCGTGACAACAACAAACCCATGTGTCGTCCATCAAATTTTACAACAAACGGTTGGTTTGCAAAAACAGCTTAACAACACCAACAATAACAAAATCCATAACTTCAAGCAATAACACCGAGTCACCGGATTTAAATTCTTAGTTCATCCAAGGTCCTTGCGTCTTCCCAACCACACACACACACACACATCAACCCTGCTAAAAAATGTTGACCACGGGAAGAGACATGATCTGGCGTTGTTTGGCCACCTACCTTGCGACGGAGATGGTCCAGGGAGTGACGAGCTGGTCCTCGGTGGCGCGGTCCTCTCCGTAGGCGTCCCTGACGCCTCCGCAAACGGCGGACTCACCATTCACCACGGCAGCTCCTTTGGCGCCTTCCATCGTCGTCAGACTCTCCGCGATGCTGTGGACGACGAGAAGAAAGTGGAGAATACGTCTTCTTTTCTCTGAACGTAGAGGAATAGAAATATTTAAAATCATGATTTCTAATCAGCAGTAATATTTAGAATTTTTTTTACAAATTAAGATTTTTATTTTTATTTTCGAATCATAACATCTATTTTTTAAGATAAATTTTTTTGATCATTTTGATTCTCCTGTATCAATAATATTTAAAATTTTAATAAACATGAAAATTATAATTATAAAAATATTACATCTTAAAATTCATCAGATTAATTATATTATTTAACAGATTCGAAAGATTATACAAAAAGAGATGAATTGTATTTTTTAATAATTTTAACTATAATTATAACTTCAACATTTAAATAATTTAAAATAATACTTTATTTAATAATTTGTATATAAAGTTTCAATTACAATATAAAAACTCTCTTAAAAAATTTTAAATACAATGATACAACGATAACATACTTCACATAAAAATATCATTTTCTTATACAAACATTTGAAGTGACGAATATTTGAACTTATACTTTTCGTTGAAGTTGTTGAATTCTTTTTTTTTTAAAATTTTCTCTTAAGAGGTGTATCTTTGTAAGTATGTATATATATATATGTATATCTAGGTGTGTATTAATCAACAAGAATTCTATATCTTATATAATTAATTTTTATTATATGCATATTTTCTACATTTATGACTTAAATTAATATCTACTTTTCACGTCTTTTGTTTTAATTTTAAATTTAAAATACACACGTTCTATTTCATATTCTCCTCTCAAATTTTCTTAAATCATCTATTCTAGATCTTCTAAAAAATTTATGTAAAATAAACTTTATCGTATAAAATTTTTCATCAAATATAACAACAAAATATTATGTTAATACTAATTAAATGTATAAAATAAAATGAACTTATAACTCAACAAAGTCAATATGTGACATACACATAAAATGTATTGAATGTTTAAACAATAATATTTATCATAAGCAAAAATTAACTTTTTAAACTTATAACATTAACTTAACGTATTATCTTAGTATTTAATTATGCAACTAAATGTGTATAGTTATGTTAATTTAACAAATTAAACATGTATAACTTACGTAATATAATATAATATTTATAATCTTAAATTTCAGCATTTACATAATACTAACTTAATAAGTTATAATATATAACTTATGTGACTTTTTAACTTTTAAGTTTATAACTCAATAAGTTACTCATATGACTTGTAACATTTTATTTCGTTAACTCAATAAGTTATTTACTTGTACAATATATGATACATATATATGGAATTAAAAACATATCATGTTAAACAAAAAAATATATATTAACTTAATGACAAGTTATACAAAAAATTAGTATAACTTAACAATATATTATATGACTTATTATTTTTTAAATTTACTATAGACAAATATATAATTTTAAGATATTTTTTATATTAATTGATGTCTTTTATTTTTCTTATTATCTAACATAATTAATTAATTAAATATTTTACATATATCGTCAAAATAAAATTCTCAACAAATAATATTTGATGTTGATTGAATTATATTTTATATTTTCTTTGACTAATGGCAAGGATATTATTTTTTTTTAAAGATAAAAATTGCCATTAGAATAAAAAATGCACGTCTTAAAAATTCATTAAATAAATTATTTATATGCTACAGTTCATTAAATTAATCACACACGCAAACTCTCGTGTTCTTTTTATTTCTATTCTCTCTCTTTCGTCTTCTCTTTACGTTTTCAATCGTTCATCTTAAATAATTATTACTCAAATTTAAATAAATATGTGTGAAAATTTTAAATCACCCGTTGATTTATTAGCTTATCTCTTTTACATAAGTAAATTCAGTATAGACAAACGAGGTTGTAGATATTTATAATAAAAAATGTTACAAATGTTCATTCTATAATTTAAATATATCAATTTAAAATTTATATATTTAAAATAAATAAATAATTTTTTTTAAAAAAATAGTTATTTAAACACAATCTTCATCGTTTATGTATATTAAGTTAATGTCTTTTAATCATAAGACGAATAGCTACGATGTTTTTAATTGTAAATACATGTATTTTAACTTAATTAAATATGCGCGATCTTTTCTCATTTTCTGCTGCACAACAAAATCGATCATTTCAAAATAATAATAATAAGGTGGAAAATTAGGGTAGATTTTCTCATCAATTGGTACCTGGAAAGGAAGACTTGCGAAGGGAGGAGCCGTCGGCTATGTTTGAATATTGGGCGTCACTGTACCTTCCAATGATTCTAATCTAAAAAAATCATTTCTGTTATAGTCATCATAATTTTTTATTATACGAGACATGCATTTAGATGATTAGAAAATTTTTTATCATTATTTTGACCGTGAATTCGAAATCTTTTAAAATTTAAGTTTAAAATACGTAGAAGAATTTTAACTTTGTAAAAAAAAAAAATTACAGTTTTTATTATAAATGTTCAAAATAGAATATTAAATTTATTTTAAGATATCATTTACATGATTCACAAGTAAAATAAAGATATAATTGATCGTGTAATTCACGAAATCGACGAGTGAGGCGTACATAGACAAACAAATTAAACAGTAAAAGAGAAACAAAAAAATCCTGTAATTAATTCACCATTGCAACAATAAAATCAAGAATAAGAGTAAGTTTTATAAATGGTAAGAATCCACGCTTGTAAACGTACGAGATCAACAATAAGGAGAAATACTTATAACATTTTTCTCTATAGTCATCCATCCACAATAACATTTTATTTTTGAAAAACACACAAACATTGAAGAAAATTTGTATGGTTGGCCTGGTATTGCATTGTTGTTTTTTAAAATGTGGTTAGTGATAATGTTAAGTTTGAATTCGAGATTATCCTTTAAAGTTAACATGTAAACAGATGAGTATTACTTGCAATTCGTGTTTTTGCCTGGATCCAAATTCAAAATTTCATGTTGTTGGCAAGATGTTAAGAACACAACATATTTAACTGCCCTCTCCACTCTTTATTCACGTGTCGTGTCATGTGTTTTGTTGTATATATTAATATATGATTAATCGGTTATAAGCTGTTGTAGATTGTTATTAAGTTGTTATAATTGCTTGTAAAGTGATTGTCATGACACCATACAAATATTAATGATGTTGGTTTTGCCCTATTTTCATTTGTGTTGTGTTTCCTTGTTTGGTTACGACTGCAGCGATTGCAAGGGGTTTTGATCATCGATCTTCCTTCAAATCTCATCGATGTGCTTCAAGCTAACACTGGTATTGAGCAAATCCAGAGTTTCTCCATGCTCGTTGACGATTTTAGCGTAAAAACCTCAGATCTGGTGAGACGACAAACTCTAAGGCTAGTGGTAGTAGAATGACCCGAGGTTGGGTATCTTCTGCTTCTCCTCCTCTTATGGCTATGAACATAAGTAGCCTTATTCTGATCAAGTTAGATGAATCAAACTTCTTGGTCTAGAAGGCTTTGTTTGAGTCGATGTTAAGAAGTCATCGGTTGATGTCTCATCTTGATGGGTTAGTCGATGTTCTTGATGGTGCCTCTGTGAACTTTACCGAGTGGTATGAGTGTGATCAAACTCTTTTGTTGTAGATCAATGCTACTTTGTCCCTTAATACATTACCGTATGTTGCCGAGGCTGGAGGGAAGCATGTGATAGTTTAGTTTGCCGATATGGTGGAATCTCACATGCTCATGTTATAGCACTAAGAAAACGATCAATGCAAATAAAGAAAGGAAGTAAAAACATGCAAGAGTTCTTGCATGAAATAAAAGTGATTGCTGATCAACGTTTTATGAGCGGATATAAAGTCAGTGATGAAAATCTCCAAATGGATATTCTAAATGGCCTTCCTCCTTCATGTCGACCTTTTGCTTCATCTATTAGGTAGGGTTCGTGGTACCCTTTTGTCTGCAATTGAACTTCAATCATTGTTAATTTGTAAAGAAGTTAATATTTGATGAAGAGAGTGTGAAAAGTGAAAGTGTTGTTGCTCAGGGCAACGGAGGAAGAGGACCTTCAAGAAGAAATAATGGAAGGAGAGGAGGTAGACCTGGAAAGAAATTTTTCAAAAATGTTAATCGCCTCACCTGTTAAATATGTAATAAACAAGGGCATATTGCCTTAGACTGTTTGTTTTCAAAGGCTGAATCTGTCTTTTGTGGGGAAACAACCTCCAAAAAATTAGCAACTATGGCTGCAGCTAATATTAATAACAAATAGGGAACTTATGACATTACTTGGTAATCAAATACAGGTGTATCCAACCATATAACTCTTGATTCGGGAAATCTTCAGATTTCTGTTCTATATTGGGGAAAGGACACTGTCTAAATGGGAAATGAACAAGGTTTGCCAATTAAATCTATAAGATCTTCTGTTGTTTCTAATGGATCTCATTTGTCTAAAATGAACAATATCTTATACTGTTCTCATGCTCCGTTTATCTTGCTTTCTGTAAATTCTTTTTCTAGATATAATAATTGCAATTTTTACTCTAATAGTGATACTTTTTGCATCAATGAGAAGGTGTCCAAGAAGAGGATGCACCTAGGCAGACCTAATGGAATGTTATATCCCATTAAGCTTTCCAATGTTAAGTTTGGGAGCTTGAAGATTGACCAAGGATGAGTTGCTTCACAAACTTGGGTACTCATTTAGCTAGAAAATGTTATCTTTTTCGTCAACGAGCAAAGGTAGATTTTGATAAGCAAAGGTGGAATCCGGTTAGAAGATGCGAAATCCGGCAAGCAAAGGTGGATTCTGGCAACAAATGACAAAGGTCAATGGAGGAAGCACGACGATGGAATAAAGGTGTGTATGCACTGTAGATTGGGACTCCGATGCTTCCTTAGCAGATCTAGCCTCGACAACATACGATAATGCATTAAGGGACAAAGTACCATTAATCTAAAATCAAAGAGCTTGATCATGCTCATACCACTTAGTAAAGTTCACAAAGACATTATCAAGAACATCAACTAACCCACAAGGAGGAGACATCAACCGAAGACTTCTTTAACACCGACTCAAACAAAACCTTTTAGACCAAGAAGTTTGATTCATCTAACTTGATCCAAATAATGCTACTTACATTTGTAGCTATAAGAGGAGGAGAAGTAGCAGATACCTGCATTCTACTACTACTAACCTTAGAATCGTCATCTCACCAGATCTGAGGTCTTGGTGCCAAAATCATTAACGAGCACAGGAAAACTTCGAATTGGTTCTGATACTAGTTAGCTTGAAGCACATCAACGAGATCTGAAGTACGATCGATGATCAAAATCCCTTGCAATTGCAACTTCACAATTGCCACAACCACAATCAAATGAGGAAACACAACACGAGATGAAAGTAAGGCAAGACCAGCATAAGTTGTGCCCTAATGTTATTGATATTTATTTGGTGTTACGACGACCACTTTAAAAGCGATTATAATGACTTAAGAACAACTTACAATAGCTTATAACCAATTAACCATATTCCATATATTAGCATGTACAACAAAACACATGACACGACATGTGAGTGAAGGGAAGAGAGCAGTTAAATATGTTGTGTTAATTATCTACGACTAAACGTAGCAACTGCAAAATGTTTAGATGGTCGATCTCCCTTTATAACTCATCAGTGCACTTCATGCCAACAAAAGAGATAGATGAATGGATGATAAAATAAAAATTTATATCATTACTTGTATTGAATTGGACAGGAAAAGTTAGTATAAATTTATCTTATATTTAGAAATATGATAAAATAAATATTTTTTTGTTAACATTATTTTTTATTAGATTTAAATTTAGGATTTTCTCTCCTGGGCAAAGTAAAAGGCTCAACTTTTGTACCATCACACTAATGGCACATGTATATTATTGAAGTCGACAGTAAAGATGAAATGCAATTAAGTTTCTAAAAAGATGACGAAAACTTCGTCCTTAAATGTTCATGTAATGGTGTTTTTGCCTTGTCGTATTTCAGCTTAATCATTTCATAACATTAGGTATTTGGGTTGTATTTAAATTATCTATCAATTTGTCAATATTGATGTATCGTTTTGGAGCTTCGATGGTGAATTGATTCTAATGATTAATCTCTATCATTAATTATTGTAGTTACCTTTATTTATAATCATAGAGATGATTAAATTACCTCCACCATCTTCACCTCCAACCTCTTATCTTAATTTTCGGTAATTATCAAAAATTAAATTTCAAATCTAATTTTGAATTTGATTTGGAATATGGTATTTTTAATCAATTCCAACATCTCCTACTTGGTTACAAAGATTAACTATATTCATTCATATGCCAAATCCAATAAGACATATCTTATTTTCATTCTACTCCCACTGTACGTAGGCAACACAATTTCAATATTCTACTCACACTATCCATGAAAATGTTCTTTATTTCTATTATCTATAGAAATATTCCTTAATCCCATTAAGTTTACAAACTTAATGTATTTTTATGTTGGTATCCCTTTTATCAAAGGATTAGCAATCATATCTTTCGTAGAGATATAACTTAATCTTATTTTCTCCTTTTTTACAATATCACAAATATAGTGATAATGTATATTTATATGTTGTCCATTTATTGTATTTGCACCACTGTATATAAGACTTATTGTCGCTTGGTTATCATAGTACATTTCCATTGGACCATTCAATAAGTTGAGATTCAAATAATTTATGAATCTCTTGATCCAAACTGCATGTGATGCAACTATAGGCAACATATTCAACTTCCTGTGTGTATTTTACTACATACCATTGCTTCTTACTTCCCCAAGATATAGCTGCATCTCCAAAAATGAATACATGTCTTGAAGTAGACGTCCCATTATCTTTGTCACTACCTAGATCTATATTTGTATAACCAAGTAATTCAAGCTCATCTACTTGATAAGTCAATTTATGGTGTAAAGTTCCTTTCATATATTTCAATATTCTTTTGACAACTTCTCAATGTTTTGTTTCATGATTACTTTGATATCTACTAACAATGCTTACAACATATGCCAAATCTAGTCTTATGCACAATATAGTGTACATCAAACTTCTAACTACTTGGACATATAGTGCTCTTAAATGTTCCTTCTCTTTTCCAAGACATTGGTCCTTACTTAATCTTTTCCCTAAAATATAAGGTGTGAGGGCTAAGGAATAATTTTCCATTCTAAACCTTTTTAGCACCATGCGCAGGTATCTTTCCTAATTTATACTTAGTAATCTAGTTTTCTGATCTCTTAATATCTAAACTCCAAGAACATAGGATGCTTCCCCTATGTCCTTCATCTCAAATCTTCTATTAAGTTCTTCCTTTGTTTCATTCAACATGTCAGTATCATTTCTAGTAAGTAAAATATCATCCACATACAAAGATAATATAACGAACTTACTCCCACTATTCCTAACATATACACAATAATCTAACTTGTTTGAAACAAATCCCATTTTGACAATTATATCATAAAACTTATGATACCATTGTCTAGATGCTTGTTTTAAGTCATATATTAACCTTTTTAATTTGCATACTTTTTCTTCATGTCCTTACACCTGAAATCCTTCAAGTTGTGACATGTAGATTTCTTCCTATAAGTCTCCATTTAGAAATGCAATTTTTACATCCATTTGATGTAATTCCAAATCTAAATGTACAACTATAACTAATATAATTCTTATAGATGTGAACTTAGCTACTAGAGAATATGTATCATGAAAGTCAATTCTCAGTTTCTATGTATAACCTTTAGCAACTAAATGAGCATTATATTTATCAATAGACCTATCAATCTTTAACTTTTTCTGGAATATCCATTTGCACCCTATAGCTTTCATTCCTTTAGGTAAATCACATAATTCCCATAATTGATTCCTTTTCATGGAATCAATCTCATCACTTATGACATCCAACCATAAATTATTTTCATGAGATTCAGTGACATCCTTGTATGTCATGGGTTCCATGTGATTTTACTCCATATTTATCAATAAACAAGAAAGCTCATAGAAATACAAATGGTAGTCATCCATCCATGCTAGTTGATGTTTCATCCTTTTATTGCTAATAGATACATCTGGTTCTCTATCTTCTCCATTCCTATTAATTTCTTCAATTCCATTTATAGGCTCATTTTGGATTCCTCCCATGATTTCCATTGGTTCACGATCATTTCCATTGACAATTTTCATAGGTTCATCTATATTTTTAATATTTTGTTCTCCTTCAACTTCAACGTTATTTTTCGTGACATTATTGAAATAGTCATCATTCACCACAAATGTTGGTTCATGTTCATTTTCCTTTCCTATCTCTTCTTTTTTATTTAGATTTTCTAAGAAAGTGGCATCCCTATATTCAATAATTCCCTTTTCTTTACTATAGAACCTATAACCAAAAGAATTTTTACAATAGCCTATAAACCTGCATATTAAAGTCTTTGAGTCTAACTTATTCCTTAATTGTCCAAGAATAAGTAAATGAGTTACAGATCCTCATTATCTTAAATGATGTAAGTTAGGCTTAGTTTCGGTCTATAATTCATAAGGTGTGCTAGGTACGGACTAGGAGGGTATTCTATTTAATACATAATTTACTATGGTTAATGCTTCTCCTTAAAAACCTTTAGAGAGACTTGAATGTGAAAGCATACATCTAATAGAATTCATAAGTATTCTATTCTTTTTTTTTGCCACACCATTTTGTTATGGTGTATAAGGTATTGTAGTTTTCCTTTTAATTCCATGAATTTCACAAAACAACTTAAATTCTTTAGAATTGTATTCCCCTCCCCTATCTGACCTTAACACCTTAATACTTCTTTTAAGTTATTTTTCTACTTCCAACTTGTATTTCTTAAAACAAGTCAATACTTGACTTTTGTGACTTAATAGATAAATATAAGCATATCTGGAAAAATCATCTATAAAAGTCACAAAATATTCTTTGTTATCATGAGTTTTAACACTTAAAGGACATATATATCAAAATGAATTAAGCTCAATAATTCATCTGATCTATATCCCTTACCAAAGGGTTTCTTAGTCATTTTCCCAACTAAGCAATGTTGACACTTATTTAATTCCATGTCTTTAATTTCAGACAACATATTCAATTTTATCAATTGTTATATTCTAGATTTATTAACATGCACCAATCTTAAATGTCATAAATCAATTTAGATAAATAACACATAATATAATTAGAAACTACTTCATTTATTTCATTAGCAACAATAAAAAGTTTAAATAAACCATGTTCTAGTACAAAAATTCCCATAGTAAAGATATTTTTGTCTTTTCCTATGGATATATATTTATTGTAAAATCAAACTTTCAAACCATTCTTCAAGAGAGTGACAATAGATATCAAATTCTGCCTCATGCTAGGTGTGTAGAAGACGTCTTTCAGAATTATAATGTTGTCTCCCAAGTTCAAACGATAAGTGTTAATATCTTCCACATCTAAATAAGTATTGCTACCCATATAGATGCATTGTTTCCTAAGACTAAACTCTTTAAAGGAGTCAAATCCCTTTTTGGTTTTGGCAATGTGCCTTGTGGTACTAGAATTAACCTACCAATCGTTTGAACTTGAGACTACTACATTATTGCATTCCACAACTCCCACAAAGGCTCTTTTATTCTTCATGTTTGATTCTAAGGTCTCGCTTTTATTTCTATCCTTGTTGGGAATTGTACCCTAAAATGATCAAATTGACCATAGACGTGGCAAGATCCTTGTGCTTTCTTTCCACATGTTTGATTTGACTTAAAGTTGTTCCTTTTTGGTCAATTTCTTCTTTTATTACTTTTATCAAACATTGGCTTCTTCTAGATTGGATTCATGTTGCTTTTGGCTGACTATTATTTCCTGTTCAGTATCCAACCTAGCTGACAATTCAGATAATTGAAGTGGGGTAGACCTAAGAGATATGGTAATCATATCATAGATGTGTGGCAAACTATTCAACATAGTTGCTATTTGTAGTTTTTCCGGTAGAGTTCCTATAGTAGCCAACTCCCTTGCCATCACTATCATCTTGTTTACATGTTCTACCACACTTTGTTCTTCTAGCATCTTACAAGAGTTATACTTTTGAATGAATAATTGAGTATTCATCTCAGTTGTTTTATTATATTTCTCTTTCAAAGCATTCCATAAGGTAAAAGCAATAGTGTAATTTTCAAAACATTTAATTAAACTATCCTCCATAAACATAAACATAAGACTTATTGCTTTTTTATCTTTAATTTTCCACTTTTCAACCTTTTTGATTTCTACTTCAAAAGCATTTTAAGATAATTCCAAAGGACTAGTTTCTACATGTTCTATGTTATCAAATTCTAATGCATTTTTAATTTTTTGATACCACATCTCACAATTTACCCTATTTAATTTATCCATCCTTGCCAACTCAGTTGTAAACATCTTGGAAGCCATATTTATATCTACAATTGAAATCAATTTCCAATTTCAAACAATCAATTAGTTTCTAAAAAAAATAATTTCGAAAATTATTTAAATTTGAATTTCAAATTTCCAAATTTGAATTCAAATTTCAAAATTATTTAGATTCAAATTTCAAAATGTAAATTTTCAAAAATATTTAAATCCAAATTTTAAATATGTAATTCAAATAATGACTAACAAATTTAACAAAAAAATTACATTATTTTTTTTTAATTTTTTTCCAATATATTATATTATTTTATCAAAAGAAGGGATTTTGAATATCTCTAATCAAATTGCTTAGGGGTGGAAGAACATAGATTTGTGTGTAGTGCGATGGTTGGGCGAACCAATGTGCATGTGCTGTTGAGGTGCATGCAAGAGGGAGGAGTAGGTGGAGCGATAGTGGTGTGCGGCATTGTGTGTAGAAGAGTGGAGGTGCAAGCAGCATGGGTAGTTCGACGAGTTGAGAGCGAGGTTGAGTGTCGTGCATGAAGGTAGAGGTGCGTGCGAGGGGGAGGAGTGGGCGGAGTGGCAGCGGTGCACATAATTGCGAGCAGAAGGGTGGAGGTGCGTGTGCGTTAGAGGAGTCATGTGATTGGTAGAGGGGGAGTGTGTGGTGAGGAGTGAAGCTTGCATGAGTCACACGTTTGCAAAGGAGCGGGTAATGTGGTCGTTGTGTGCGATTTGCAGGCGGAGTTCGCACACATGAGCGAAATTGTTGTATCACACAAGGTAGCAGTGGTAACAACTCACGTAGGTGGAGAACTGACTCTGATACCATTGATGGATCGTTTTGAGGCATCGATGGTGGATTGATTCTAGTGATTAATCTTTGTCATTAATTATTGTAATAACCTTTATTGATAATTATGAGGAGAATTAAACTAACTCCACTCACTCCAAACTTTTCCCTTAATTTTGGTAATCATCAGAAATTGAATTTCAAATTGAATTTTAAATTTAATTTGGAACTTGATATTTTTAATTAATTCCAACAGATATAACATCAATAGTATGATTGTATGAAGAATAGTTATCATGTTAGCACCTTAAACTTTACTGGATCATAAGTTTAACTGTCTTAAACTTGCAAAATAAACCACTTAATTAGTACCGAAACTTTCTTTCTATGATATTCAACTTCTTTCAATACATCTAGATCATATTGATTCTTGTTTGAGTCCTAAATAACATGAATCTAAGTCACTTATATTCTTCGTCGTATACTGAAAATCGTGTTATATCGACACGCATATTTAAACAACGGTCAATGCATATAATTGTAATGGTGGTAAGGTTTGATTACGGCAGACAGTGGTCATTTGAATCATATCATATTGAGTTGGGCAATACGATAGACCAAATCTGATGAGGTTGACATCTTCAATTCAATTGGTATTTTTTTTGATGAGGTCGAATTTACCGTAGATCTACTAAAAAATGCCAGCTCTTTTTAGGACGTTATCAAACTCTGCCATCTATGCACGTTCGCCAATGTAGGTGCAAAGGCAAGTGCCACGTAAGAGTTAGATAACGCAAAAGTTGCGTGCTTTACAGAAATAAAAAATAAAAAGAACTGGCGTCATTGATCACATTAGAAAAAGCTCCTGTTTTCTAATATCGGTACCAGCTCACGAATGCTGGTTGGAAAATTATCCAGCGTAATCGTGGCAATCGATTAAATCATCGGGAATTGGGAGAGCGCACGACACGTATACGTTAATTAAGAGATCCGTTATTAATTAAATAAAACATTTATTTAAAGACGATTGGATTATGTTCGTCATTAAACATGCATCTCACACACGCAACGGCGGCAATTTTTCCGGTTGATTAATTAATCATCCTCCTCCGGTGTCGCTGATCGCGTGAACACCTGAAGCTGCGAGCTTCCGCCTTCCGTCTGCGACCACGAAGATGTCGCCGGATCCCTTCGTCCTGAGCCACGTTCCACACCAGAAGCCACTGGACCACGGCCGGTCCTTCCCCTCCGTCCTCACCCCGGACACCGCCGCCTCCCTCGACCTCGACGCCCTCACCTCCGCCATCGGGAAGGCGAGAAGTTCCCTGATCGAAGACCTCCTCCACTCCACCGGGGCCGTCCTGCTCCGTGGGTTCCCGGTTCGGACGGCGTCTGACTTCAATGAGGTCGTGGAAGCCTTCGGGTACGAAGAATTGCCGTACGTCGGTGGGGCGGCTCCAAGGACCAAAGTCGTCGGGAGGGTCTTCACCGCCAACGAGTCGCCCCCGGACCAGAAGATCCCGTTCCACCACGAGATGGCGCAGGTTCCTCCCAAGGCCCAAATCCCCCAAACTGCCTTCTTTCCCGTTACCGAGTGAGTTTCTTTTTCTTAGGTTCCGGAATTCCCATCGAAATTGTTCTTCTTCTGCGAGGAGGAGCCGGGGAGCGGAGGCGAGACTCCGATAGTTCTCAGCCACCGGATCTACGAGAGGATGTCTGAAAAGTATCCGGAATTCGTCGGGAAGCTTGAAGAGGACGGATTGATTTACGTACGGGTTTTGGGGACGGGCGACGATCCGTCCTCCCCAATCGGTCGTGGATGGCAGTCGACGTTCCTGACAAGCGACAAGAACGTCGCCGAACAAAGGTCTCTAAAACTCCTCATCAAGTCCTATGCAATTTTAGTGCTTAAACTTCTACTTCTCTGAATAAAATCAAAATCCTCCCTGCTGCAGTTTATCTAGGAATTTCGTTTAGTACCTTGTGCAACATCTTTTTTGTTATGCAGTAAGAAAATTCTTGTGTATGTGCGATTCATTCCTTCCATTGACTATCTGGATATGATTCCGATTCCCGGCCTGATGGCTTTTCTGGTGGAATGTGATAATAATATTGGTAGGGCTGCTAGTCTGAACATGAAGTTGGAGTGGCTAGAAGATGGAGTTAGAACAGTGATGGGACCAATTCCTGCAGTCAAATTTGATGGTATCAGAGGACGCAAGATCTGGTTCAACAGCATGGTTGCAGCCTACACTGGATGGAAGGATGCCAGGAACGAGCCTTCCAAGGCTGTTACCTTTGGAGATGGGACACCGTTACCTGCTGATGTAATTGATGATTGCTTGAAGATACTAGAGGAAGAAAGTGTTGCCATACCGTGGCAGAAGGGCGACGTTCTGCTGTTGGATAACTTGGCGATTCTTCACTCTCGACGATCCTTCGATCCACCTCGTCGCGTCCTTGCTTCACTTTGCAAATAAGGTTCCATTGTAAGTCCCACCTCTGCAATCTTCTTGATATGTATTCCTCTTTGGTCCGCTGCCGTAGACATGGTGAACACAATGAATGAAATGAGAGGAAACTTAAAAAATTTTCACATCTGTAACCTGTTTGTAATTCTATTTCTATGATTAACTGGTGGTATTTCACTGAGTTGAACGGGTGGATATTTTATCTAAGCAATTTGAAATAGTTGGTAGATTAATGTTGTTAATTATTGAAGACAGCAATATGCCTTATGTTTTATTCTTGTTCTGATAAGATTATTAAGCACAGTGATATTAAATTCTCTGTTAAGTCAGATGCAAAAATCGTAAACGAGACTAATTATTATCCTATACCTTTTTAACTTATTATTCTTTGTTAGAGAGAGGGCAATCATCTCTGCCATGAGTTGTTTGCCTTTCATGTGTGTCGTTAATTTTATAGCATTACCATTATTAAAAAAATTTAACCGCCTTTAAGCTACTACCCTGGCATTCCTTTTCAACGTCGGTAAAACCAACCGTCCTTGATGTTGACAATGTGATTTTAAAAATTTTGAATTTTGTATAATCGAGATTTTAGAAATTTCATTTCCAAACATCATTCACATGATAGATTTTAAGAAGAATCGAAAACATTCTGAGCAATACTTTGTGGTTCATTTATTCTAAAATCACAGAATCAAGAAAAAATTTGATTCTCGAAGATTTTGCACAAAATACGAATTAAAAATCAAGTTTGTTGGAAATTGGTTGATTAAATTGAGCTAATCACGCATCTTAAGAGGTGAGTCTCAAGTGTAGAGAACATTTGGTATTATCTTTTATGGGTTAAAGAGAATAAGAAATTTTATATAAATACAAAGATACCAATATCGGACTAAGACACTTTTCGCTGTCACTCCTCCGCTTTCCCTCCTACTTTGAAAAGAAGATCCTGTTAGGGGAGAAAAGTATTACTTTGGAAGGTCATTTCTTGCTCCCATTCCCTCGTGATCAAGCAAGGTTTGATAGATGCTAGTACACTTCCATGCTTCTCTTTGTGAATCAAACAATAGTTTCTGTTTCGAGAAAAGAATCAAAGAATACTTCTTTCACCTGTCCACGGCTTGTACAGAACTATGGCCAATACATTACGATTGAAAAGGTACATAGAGGAAGACAACATAGAAAGGCAGGATGCTCCTGCTCTTTTAATGCAACTATCAGAACACACAAAACGACACTAAACTTATTTAAAACATGGTTTTGATGATAATAGTCCAACGAAATAAATTCGAAAGGCAGATCGAGGATCCTGCAACCTAGTGACATTTCTTGGACAAGACGGTGAGTCTCGGATTCAAGAAACCGAGGGAGCTAGCTGGTTCATGGCGAGTTGAACGTGCAGTTTGCAATAGACCGAGGAAATGAATGCACTTTGCAATTAATTGTCCACTTGTATTCCAAGTGAGTCCTACGTTCGGCATTTTTTTTCCCCAACAACAGTGGATGGTGACGAGAGTGGGATAGCACAACTGTACAATTTGTCATTTTCTAAATTTTGAAGGATAAGGTATTGACTGAATCCAAATATAATAAAAAACACAAACATTGTAGAAGAAAATCAAACACTCAAGACACACGGTTCGTATCTATTAGAAGTTCATGGGCCACATGAGGTTTGATGCGAATTCTAAGCTATTGATCGCAACAAACAAATGACTCCGTAGTAAAACCAACACATAAACGAAAACCCCTACGACACGCACGCAGTCTTAGGGTTTAGGGAGACATCCAAACCATAATAAGTTTCCACCACATCTTTTCAATAGCGTTAAACCAAATCACATCATAAATTGGAACGTCACATTCTTCTAAATGAGAACAATCGCACATCAAATCGGTGATGCGAAAATGCGAGAGCAAGAACCGAAAAGAAGAAGAAGAAGAAGAAGAAGAAGAAGAAGAAGAAGAAGCAGAAAAAGAAGAAGAAGAAGAAGAAGAAGAAGAAGAAGAAGAAGAAGAAGAAGAAGAAGAAGCAGAAAAAGAAGAAGAAGGGGGAAAAGAGAAGAACCACCCGTCAGCTTCCGAATCGCTGCTCACCACCGTCATTGTCGTCAAATCCGGCGTCAACTGCTTCCAATGCCTACTGCTGCTACCACTGCCTGGCTTTCCCTGTCTGCCGCGTATGTACACTACACTACGCTGGTAGGTAGTCTTATGATCAAATCCGCACCTCAAGGCTTCTTCACACGGTCCAGCGCTTCCGCCGCGATCTCGGTCGGAGGAGCTCCCTCTCCCTCTCCCCCTCCTCCCGCCCCTCCGCTTCCGTCTCCTTCTTTGCCATCGTGACGTCTTCCGCTTCACCTCCCTCTCTCTTTTTGCCGTGGCTTCGATTCCCGTTCCCGCTCTGGGGCGGGAATTTAAAGGCAGGAGGACGGGGAGTAGACTCCGGTACACAATCATCGAGCACGAGCTGCTGGTGCCCGTTGGATGGAGATCGAACGGTTAACTGACATCTTCGCGTGGGGTCCTCGCCCGCCTTCGTTTCGGGGAGATGTCGGCTAAGGACCATTCACTTTTCTTTTTCGGTTGGATAGAAGGACCCATTCCCATTCACTCATGCCTTAACTGCAGTATGAAGTTGTTATTGTCCCATCATCTTTAATTTTCAAATCTTATATTTCTACGATAATTATATTTGTCATATTTATCAAAATTCAAATCTTATTAATAGAGATAATAGTTTTTTTTTTATAATGAAATCTTTTAAAATTAAGATAATTATTTTACAGGTGGAAACCGGTCATGTGAAGGGGCATAGAACGTGCAGGGCGCACAGTGAGGTGGTGGCCGGCGCCCATCCAAACATGCGTGTCGTCGAGACTCCTCGTGGCCGACAACGCATTACGTGGTTGTCCACCATGCACGAGAGGAATGTCGACGCTGTGCCATATATATATATATATATATATATATATATATATATTAAAATTTAAATAAATTACGTTTATTTTAAAATATCTACTTACTCACATTATTGTAATTTTCTAGGGGGGGAGGTGTCTTGGAAGCGAAGGAAGGAAGGTGACAGAGAGGACAGAGGGAAGCGGGTTGCGCGTTGCAGCGCGAGGGCCTACGTACGTGGACGAGCGTGCATGGAAGGACGTAGGACAGCCAGCTGACGAGATTGAAACGCCGACGTGCAGACGAACGCACGTGATGCGGCATCGTACGTCAAAGTGATCACCCATGACTCGGCGAAATTATCCATCGCTTCTGGGATCTCCGGCGACTTGTCTTCTCTTCCACCGGGCAAGGACGTGAATAATGTTTATCTCGACTTCTTAATCCACAAAATTCTCATCTCAGTCACACCACTACCCAATCGAAAACGTTTCATCCCTGCTTCCACGCATGCTACCATGCGTGCGTCAGATATCCAAGTTCAGTAAAATCATAAATAAAAACTGCGTTACCACAGAAAAGAAGAAACTGGACAAATCACCTACACCCACAAGTCCACAGTCATTAATGAGTCAAATGATTAATTGGGCAGGTGGATTAATCAAATTTTATACTAGATGTTTTGTTGACTAATATAATTTATTACCGATTGACTGTTACGGAACCCAACTTTCCATCAGATAGGATAATATTCAGCCCCAATTATTCTTATTTAAGGGTGAGAACTAAAAAATCATCAGTCTTGTCAGCGCTCGCCAAGACGAATTAAAATCACTTTTTTGAATCTAAAATTTTAATTTTCTCGAATATAAGTAAATCAATATGGTTTCTAAAGGTGTTTAATTGAAATCATATTTTGTCAAGAAAATCAGGATTCCAAGCATGTTTGGATGAATAACAACAATAACAATAATCCTGAGTCATAATCTTACTGCATAAAGTCAACTATATTAGGATGAAACAAAGTATTAAAAATATATTATTGAATATGGCTTTGAATTTTGTTCCTTACATGGGGATACATGGTTCGTAGAAATAGTTGGAACGTTTAGGTCTTGTTTGAAAACACAAACGGTCATATTTAACTAAAAAATGTAGTTTCAAAAAATACACTAGTTAATAATAACTTAAGATATTTGGTTATGGATGGAAACTATGTTTTAAAACCACATTTTTATGTCAAATATCTCCTTTGAGAAAAAGAGGTTAGAAGAAACCACATTTTACAAACACAATAAAAAACCATGTTCTTTTCATGTGCACGTAAAAGATTAAAACCTTAGAGTAAGAAAATAAGACTTCAAGAATTTGTTACGTCCGAACAACCTCATCCAAATTAGCCTACAGTGTTTGATTGATCAATATAGAAAAGAGAAGAAAAGAACCATAAGAGTAGGAAATATAGTTTTTTGGATAAAGAGATAGAACCCACTTTTCAATCCACATTTTTAACCTCAAACTATAATTTTTATGCACAACCAAACTCCTTAAATTATTTCTATAAAAATGTATTTTTAAAACTGCAATTTTTGACAAATAAATGTGGTTTAAGAGCTTAACAAGCAAGACCAAGTTGATAAATAAAGAAAGGAGTGAACAAGAAGAATTGACCAAGTATAAATATAAAATGTAGGGAAGGGATTTGTGCTTGTAGAAATAGTACGAAAAGGAAATAATAAGAAATGAATTTCGTTTAATTTCTTTTGGAAAAGAGGTAGAACCTCTTCTTTTCAAACTACATTTTTAGCCTTAAAATATAGTTTTAGACTATAGTTTTTGTATAACCAAACATTTAGATACCACAAAATGTATTTTTCTGAGATCAGATCTTTGGAAGAAACTAGCACATAGGCTTGTGCTAAGAACGCAGTAATGTTGTGTAATTCATAGCATATAAAGTACACATTTATTTATAGATTAATATATGATAAGTTGATAGATATATAATGGAATACGAAATGTTAAGGTATATAAATATATATTGATATATCATGTTTTGGCAAAAATAGAAGAAAGTATCTATGAAAAATTATAGTCTTTTACTTAAAGTATAATTTGACCTTTTACTTAAAATATATGTAACTAACATTAGTTATAAAGGTAACATTGGAAAAAGTAGAAGAAAAAAAGAATTTATAAACATCGATGGTATGATATGATACAAAATCAAAATAGGAAATAGAGAAGTTTATGGTGAGGGTAAAAATGTAAAAACACAAGAGTGAAATGGGAAACTGAAATAATATAATATAATAGGTTGAGGGTAAAATGGAAAATGAAAATTCATGAAAAAGTGCAACTTTTATGTAATGTCGTAAATGTTGTTTAAGAACATTCCAAACAAGTCCTTAATTTAAAAAGGTAGAAAAGAGATCAAAGGAAGAGTCGGAGATAGAGATACAAGAAATGTAGTTTCCATAAATAAAAGGGGTCATATCTCATTTCCCCTAACCACTTTTAGCCTAAAATGTAGTTCGAAAACATGATTTATATGCACAATCAAACCCCCGACAAAATGTGGCTTTAAAAGCTTACCAAACAGGCCCCAACTCTTTCAGAAAAAAAAGAAGTTCCTTTATGCCTGGGCTTGATGTCTTGTTAAAGAATGAAGCAACACTGAGCAAACTCCACATGAACATTCAGAAGCAACCATCATGGTGTTAGAATAGTCGATAAAGCAAGCTCGAGATCTGTCATAAAATATATGGTCGTTCAAGACGTGGACACCCACCAATAATGCCAATAACAACCAGCACAAATGGCTAACGCAATTAAAAATAACAGGAGGGGAAACAATTGTAATGGCAAACAGTTCATGGAAGTGCAACTTAAGTACTCAAAACAAGAAAATTCAATGCATTTCATGGGTCATGGCCATTAATATTTCATTACAATGTTCATTAAGAGAACAGAGGCAAGTAATCCAAAATTTCATTTCATATTCTTAAAGCATTTCATGGGTCATGGTCATTTAGAAACAAAAACTTGAACTTTTCTTACTTCAGACTTCATATGAATGATGATGATCAAACAGATCCTTGTTTCTGTAGGAGTACAATCGTGTCCAGGATAAGAAATACCTCTATATGACTTTTATCAAAACTTTACTAATGAAAGACATTTAAAAATAATTACACAAATATTTTCTCACCACGAAAATAGATGGTTCACTACTTGATGGATATTTATAACTTCGAACGGTCAGTTCAGATGTAACGATGTACGGATGTCATACTAGAAATGAACCATTAAAAATTTTCCCAAGTCTCAAGGTCAGGCAAATTTGTAGTAAAATTCGATCATTGAAATTAAGGTAAAATAACCTCCAAAATTCTAAAATTTAGAACTTGTAGAAAATAGATTGGTCAAACGTTAGTGTATCTAGATCTCATATTTTACTTCAGTAATACAAAAAAAGAACATGGGAAAAACCCATTTTGTTTTTTCGTCTATTCTGTTACTTCAAATTGGCTGTTAAAAAAAGAACTGCCGAAAAACTTAAATGATATATTTGGAGTTGATAATGTTGAAGACCACAAGGTTGAAAATTTATGCCCACGTGTGGTCTCCTTCCACAAGGAATGAAACAAACTTCTGAATTACCAGCAAATTGCGCTTTCAGTAGGATCTGAAACCAAAAAAGGGGATTAAGCAGCTCCCAAAAAGAAATGCCTCTCATGCGACACTTGATTCAAAACCAATCGGTTATGAGTAGAAAGACTCTTTCTTATTTATTTTGAGTCAAGCTTCGTTCTATTTTCAATATGAGATTATTTCAATACTCATTCTCACATGTCTTTCTTTAAGTCCAAGTCTCTTTATTTTTGAATTGTATAGATGCACAACGACTTGATGTAGAAGACCATATGTAACTCAAATATCATTAAAATGTTGACATCTAACTCAAAACCAATTGAATATAAGTAAAGAGATCCTTGTTATTTTATTGTGTCAAGTCCCATTCCATTTACAATATGGGACTATTTCAACGGCCAATACATAGGTAGGAAACAAGGTGAATAAACGATCCTCAAGGAACAATAAGCAAGTATAACAGTCTCCATTCACTGGTAAGAAAACTTTGCCCAAAAAATAAACACCCAAACTTCAAAATTCAACATGTATAAATTTCTTCTATGAGCATAAATTTGCAAGCTCTGTAAATGAAAGTCCTAAGAAACAAGAAAGATAATATAAAGTTAAATAAGAAAAATATAAAGCAGCTGTAGTTGTGCCAGGGCCGGGAAAAGGTTACCGAATCATAGTAGAAGGCTACTCCATTCACATAAGAGTGGACGTTTTATAAATATATACATCTCTCCGTTCCCATCCAAAATTAACAAAGCATTATTTCTTTTGGGATAAGTCAGCAAGTGTGGGAAGTACAGGCACCAGATAGTTCCCAAACGGAGAGTCAAAGCTTCTATAACTCCCAAGACATCCCTCTTGTTGTGCCTGTGCTACAGAAAATTTCTTCGCCTGGTGAATCTTGTAATCCAATACACCAATGTTTATTGCTGCTTCCTTCATTTGAGACCACAACGCAACACCAGAAAACACCAAAAACCTCGCTCACATGCGTATGACAGGAATGAATTAAAGTAATAAGATTCTAACCTAATCATTTCTTACTGATAAAATGGGAGGAGAACCTGCGACATTGCTTGGCATTAAAGCTGGCCGAGAAGCATTTCTGAGTCAGACAAAAACAGCACAAGTTATCAAGGTGTAATCGACAACCGTAGCTGCAAACTTCGACTGCAAACACAGCAAAATGTGGTTTTGTCTACTTTGCGCTATTCAAACTATATGCCGATTCTAGGACGCACAGAAGCGTCCGAAATACCAAATTCACATACAAACCGACTGCAACACGGTGATCAAACATGTAGACATTTAGGACTTTTCATAAAAAACTGTGAAAATCATTATTGCACACCAGGGAGGTAAACAACAATCTGTCCACTCTTCGTCGTTAGGTACGAAAACGAGATACGACTCAGAACAAAAACGAAATGATCGATTGAGGAAACAAACATCGGTGTCATGAGATCAGATCATTACCGATTCTGCTCGACCTTCGTCCTTTTTGGCGGGCGTGCAGGCGCAGAGGACGTCGTAGTTTCCATTCGAACCGGAAGCGCCGAACCCTAACAATCCCAAGATGGAAAATTATATTTATATTGTTTGATAATTAGTTTGTTTCATTGTTGTTTTTATATTGTAGGAATTTATCAAATATGATCATGTAGGGACGACAATGTGGTAAAGTTTATACAAAATTTTTGATTTTTAAATGATATTCTGTGAACTCGAAGATTCGAACATACAAATTTTAAGCGGTGAAATGTCTATTTATTCTTGTATTTAGGTAAAAGTAAACTTGTTTGCTTTTATAATTTCATAGAAAATATAAAATAATCAAACAATTTGGAATATATGAAAAATGTTTTCATTTTAAACAGATGCGTATTAGTTTTTATCTAAAAACTCGTAGATTTGCCAATTTTTGATGTATTTCAGTTTTTAATTTTATAATCAAAATGTCTAAACGAATGTAACTAAGATTAAGTTGAAATTTCAATACGTTATAAATCATAACTAAATTAAGTAATTATATAATTAATTTTAAATTAGAAAAAAAATAATTATAATAAAGTGAGAAGTGACAATAGAGGAGTTCTCTCGTGACACATTTCTATATGAAAGATAGTCTTCTTCCTTTGTTCACCACCAAGCAATCTATCACTAATACTTTTTTTTCAAAAAAAATATTTAAAAAAAGGAAAAATTTGAAAATGAGAATTTAAAAAAATTGAGAAACTCATGATTTCTATCATTAGCATGTCTATTCTTCTTAGCAATGTTGTAAAAAAAGAAAATAGATATTATACGGATTAGAAATTAAAAAATATTTAAATTTCTGAAAAATAGTATAAATAAAAATGAATAAATGTAATTATGTTTACAAATATGAAAGTATCAGAATCATCAAAAATAATTGAGTAAAATAAATCATAATTCAATTACAGTGTAGTAAAATTTCAAAAACATATTTTTATTATTTGTAATGATCACTCCAGTATAAATACTTAAATTGAAGGCATAAATAAATATATAAAAATAGTGAAATTATGTCAATGAAAATATCTCGAATGATGAAATTTAAAAAAATAAAAAAAAGTCATTTTTGTCAAAAAAAAAGGAAAAACAATGATTTTTTCCTCTATTTTCCCAAAAAACCGAAACCAATTACGATGAAAACATTGAAACGACCATTCCCCCAACCTTACATCACACGTTTTTACATCCATATCAGCAAGAATTGTAAATATTAAACTAATAAAATTAACATTCAAAAAGTTGTACAATACCATCAAAAATGAAATTAATTATTGCACGCCTCGCATTGGTCTTGTTTGGTTCACATGATGAATATGCATAATTTGAATCAAGCAGGTGTAACAAGATATATCATTCCTATCATCAAATAAGATTTTGTAAAGTTAACTTATGTCTTACATCTCCATCTAAAAGAGAAATGATTCGAAAGTATTCAAGATATGTTCGTATCATTTAGATGCAGTACAAAAGGCTTTTTTTGAGAGAGCATCCTCTATAAAATACCTACATCTTCAATGACTTATTTCATTTAAAATTGCTACTGGCATTACAGTAGAAAATTTAAAATTTTACTCGTCTCTCCATTTTCTCTTCAATCCTCTTCAAGAATTACGTTCCTCTACTTTACATTCAAGAAAAATTGCATCCTTTTCAAATTCATCCAAATCCAAAGAAACCTTTTAATAACAAAATAAACGGAAATTAAGGAATCGCTATGCACTACAGATCGCTTATGGCCAAGAAAAAAAACAATATTTAGATACACAACAATCTGTGGCCTTCGAAAACGAGTATTATCTTATGTTAAAGCTTCATCAGCTGAAGAATGTAATTTTTAACAGAGTTAGTAAGTCATGACTTAAACTTTCAACAGGCGCGTAGAAAAAGCACCAAGAAGATAAGAGAAGTTGCAACGCGCAACAATCAAGAAAGTTGTCACTTCCTCTTTTATCAGACGATAATTAACAATACAACAGATGAAGTAACTGGGGAAGGTATGTGTCCTAGGAGTCCAAAATGAGATTATGAGGAACAAAATCCTATGACAGATCAAGAACAACAAATTAACTTGTCCAAACAAGATTATTTCTGGCAACAAATGCAGCAAAGCTGCCACTCAAGAAACACGGTATACTCCTGCTCAACAATTACGAAGCCGATTAAAATTAAGAGAGAGGATTTAGGCCATCATGGTCTAGAAACCCTGCTCAATGAGGTAGTCGCCCATCCTTTCAACAACCATGTTGCACTGTCCCGGAGTCATTGGTTCCTCGTAGATGCCTATAATAAGACATTGACCAGTTTTCTTCACGGTGATGCCACCAGATCCCTGCCAGCGCATCACGAGCATAGATTGAAACTTAAAACACAAAATATTGCTTTGTTTATTTGATATAATGCTTCGCAGGACAATTCCATGAAGAGCACTAGCACTTGAAAGTTGAAACGAAAGTAACAAGTCCATTGATATTGGTATGCTTTGGCATCCATTACATCATATTGCAAGGATAACAGAAGGACAAAATTAGCACACAATGCTCATATCAATGCAAAACAAAATACAAAAAATGTTCCTAGACGTATGTCACGAGAAACTTGAAAAAGTGTTACTGGATGTAAATCAATGGGTCCCATGTTTTACAGGTATATAAGTAAATGACATTCCCTCTCCTCTTCTTGTGCCACATTTCATCCCTCCATTATCACTGCCCTTCCCTCCTTTTTCTTATCGTTTTTATTGATAATGTTTGTAATTTTTGTATTCATTGATATTCGAATCTTAAAGAAAACTACAAGTATCCTACCCTAATCAATTGAGTTATTATGTTGGTTCCCCCTCTTTCTATTTTTATCATCACTCTTTCCTCCTAATCCCATCACCCCCTCCAGTGTTCTCTCCCTCTTTCCATCTTCACTCTTCTCTGTCCTTCTTCTTCTTGCAATCATCATTCCTTTCCTTGTGCACCTCAGAGAGAATTTCCGATTGAAGATTGTTTTCCATGCATCTCAAAGAGAACGTCTTGTAGTACCTTTAGGGTTTTTCTCCTAGAGGTAGGTACCTGTAAAACTTTCTAATATTCAATTGTGAAGCTTTGCATCCACACACATAGAAACTTTCTAAATTTTATTTTTTGACGATTTGATGATGTCTTTTAGGATTCAAACTAGTAGCATCCCCATCACCATGTGACAACATTGCCCTAGTAGCAAACGTTAGACCCTTTACATCATATGCATTCAAGAAGAAAAATTGCTCTAAAGCCAAGAACATCCTTTAAGGTTAACTTGAAACAGAATGAATATAACATAAAAACATTAGAAAAAGAGATGAGCTCAATATATTCAACTTTCGAGCAGATATCAGAAATGGTTGTTTAGAGATTAAAGTTTACCTTCTTTCCACGGATCACAGCACCAGGCTCTCCCTGAATTACCATATACTTTATTGATCCAAGGTGCAGACCAGTTGGAGCAAGAAAGCCTGGTTCGTCAAAATCCTTTATAATGCCCTCGATATCCGCAGGCTTGAACTATACATATTTGCAGAAAAAGAAAGAAAGTATACACTATTCAATTAAAATAGAAATCATGTAATGTAGATCGCCCCACGATCAAATACCAAGATTCCGACCTTAATCGTAAGTCTTAAAGTGATGCAACAAAATTACGTGAAAGAATGAAATAGTATTCCTTGCACAAAGGTCATGGTATGGGAATTTGGCATGGTAGACAATTTTAGTTTGAATCGACATGGCACAACTAAACTAGATCAAAATGTATTACGATGATGTAGAACACAAACCAGAAAAATCCTTAAAATACGACTTTGATCGATTGATCTGTCCATATGTTAATGAAAATGCCGAATCAATTATGAATTTCCTCCAGAACAAATGCATCACGCTACATATACGAAAGATCTCGTCAACACACATCGCTATCTGGACTGAAGAACAAGATTAACAAAAAGAATGATTTGATCAGCTAATCTCCTAGCAGGAAATCCATTTCGCATCAAAGAAAAAAGAAAAATCAGAAAATGAACTACATACATCAGACGATGACGCATGGACCACGCGTGATCTGAAGGCAACGCAGCGTGTACATAGAACAAGACGATCGGTAACAGATCACGGGCAGGAGATCAAAACAAGCAAACGCACGCATCCACCACATCCCGATCAAGGCAATAATAATACCTGAGGGAAGGAGGAGCTCTGGGCCCAGACGCTGCTGTCGAGACCAAGGATGGCAGCGGAGGTGAGCGTGTTGCCCTCGATTTCACACATCAGGTGTTCGTCGACGTAGGTTTGCCACGACATCCTTTCTCCTCTGCGGAGAATCCACACACAAGCGCACACTCTCTAGATCCGACGACCAACTTCCTTCCTTCCACCCCTCTCTCCGCCACAGCGCGTCCACTCCAGGCGTACGCGGCTGCTATAAATAGAAGGGGGAGGGCGCGGTAGAGGAGAGGGGTGGATCCAAGGAAGGAGGTGCCTCCCCCACATCTGCCTTCGGTTAAGGCGAGGATGGAACGGCATCTGGCCGGGAGGAGCGGAGCGGAAACGGTGGTGCCGCGTGCGAGTGGGCCTTCCGTGGGTGGGATTGGCCACAGGTGGTGATGTCGCAGAGACGGTGGCGCTCCGTGCGACGTACGATTCCATATTTTCATCCCAGTCCATCATTTTCTAATAATTATAGAAACTTGCCTACTTTAATATTAATTTAACTACTACTTTAATTTTACATATTTGCATTTTTTTTCTTTTCTTTACAAGATAGAAAGTAAAAATGAAAACACTAGGTCGTGTGTATTAAGATGGTTATGGAATCTGTTCTATCATCTTTGATCACAAATTTTAACCTCTTAAAAATTAAATTTCGAAAATAATATTCTAATAAAATTATTAAGTAATAATTTCTGAAAACTCATAAGCAGTAACACCAAATATTGGATGTCATGGCTAATCACCTGTGCTCTACTCACTCGTAATTAATTTTGAATCCTACAGTCAAATTCACGGTCATGAGCTACGTATAACATCTTGGTAATTATCAATTGCTACAAATAACATACGGGTAATCATCAATTCCGCACGATGTGAATCTTACCATCGATTTTGATAGATTAATTTTTATGATTTATTGATACGAAAAAAATATGAATCACAAAATTAAACCTTTGGAATGGTAAAAGCGGCAACCTCATAACTGGCCAAAAAAAACAGTGATCAATAAAAGAAATAGATTTTTATTCATATTCTTTGATGAATATTTCTGATTTTTCATCTGTTCGTTGTACTATTTATTATTCCGTACTTTTGATCATACATAAGATCCAACTGTAAGAAACTTTCGACAATTTCTTGATTTTTTTTTTTCTATTAGTGAATGAACGTTATTAATTATCCTATCGAAGTTAATAACAAAGTTTCAATTCATCAACCTTTCGCATTAAGTTTTTTTTTTTGCCAATTTTTTGATAATGGCATTTTTGTAATTTTGAATACAAATTTCCTTCATTTAGAATAGAGTAACAAAATAAATTACACTAACTCGTATACTTGAGTAATGCATATTGAGAAGAGAGGCAAAGACAACGTTGTATTGTTTGGCAAGTCTAACTTGTGGATTGCTTGAATTCATACGGTAATTAATAAGATCATTGCAAATTAGTTAGTCAAATACTTGAATGATGATTAGTTATTATTCAAGTGATCAATAATAATTTATCAGTTTCAAGTCCTCAATACGAATACTCATTTTTTTTAGTTAAATGAGTCAAATAATACATCTAAATTTGTTACAATCAATTTTGTAGGTTATCAATAACACTTTAGAGATATAATCAAATCATCATATCATTGCATTTTTCTAATTTTTATATAATCTAACCATATTTTCATTTATCTAAATGCTTTTCAGTTGATGCGCATTTTAGAGATTACAATAAATTCAAAGTCGTGCATGCAGATAATAAAAGAATCAAGTAAAAACATATTTATATATCACTAATCAAATCTTAACATACATAATCGTTTACTAATCCCATTAATCAGAAAAATGATTCATAAATAAATAAAGTATCGTCAAATTTAGAAAAATCGTCAGATACTCCTAAACAAACTTGAATTTATTTACTTTCGTAGACAATTGGTGTAAGCAAAAAAATCCACCTTGTTCACTTTGGTCTTCCTGTTTTTCTCTTCTATCATAATTTTTATTTTTTCTTATCTACATTTAGAAGTGATAACATTCTAAGATCATGGAACACAATAATTTCACAATAAATATTAATAAGATAATTATATATTTTAGAAAGCAATAGTATCATGAATCTTCATTTTGAGCTAAACAAAAAATAAATATATATATAAAGTAAATATTTATAATACGAATTATAAATGAAAATGAGCATATCAATCCATGAGTTCTTGTGAAATTTCAAGTAATAAAAATAGCCAAGAAAATAATGAAATGCAATTTCCTATGAAAGTAATCACTAGAGAAATATGAACGCCACGAATCTGAATTGTTTCTAATCAAATCTTTGTAGTGGCCCAAATTTGAAATTTTGAAGCCCGCCAAATTTTGCCCATATTAAATTTCGTAGAGATGCAGACTCTCTGAGAAATAATCTATTCTGCCCAATTATCATGAATTGCCAAGAAATGCATTAGTTGGTTAATAGCAGAAGATGTAACTACAAAATAGGTTGCAAATCAGAACATCATGGGTTGAAAAGTGTGAAGAAACAAGAAAACATCCTTTGCATTAATCTTTATGTCGAGTAAGCACAGCTACACAGCGAATGCTCAATGATTGAAGGTTTTCAAGTAAATATATCGCCAATCCGACATGCTTTCTTGGAGCATGCTATGCAATTCGCAGGCGGCAAGATCTCTCTCTAACTCTAAGAATTTCCCTTTCAAAAAGAACAAGAGGTGCTTATACAAATTAGGTTGAGGAAGCTTTGAAAAAAAAATCAAAGCCCAAAACTGACATTTATTAAATATACGAGGTTGTGTAAAATCCATGAGTAAGCTCCAACCTACAACACCCAAGAAGCAGGATCTGAAGCAGCGTATCCGTCCAACCATGTTTGATGTATATGTACTATCACGAATCCACTTGAATCTTTAGGCTGTCAAAGTAAGTATAACAATCTTATTTGACAAAGAAAAGATCCTTGACAGAAGGAATGGGGGGTAATCTATGAACAACTAACTTACCTTCGAGTTTAGTAGAACAGTATTCAGACAACCTTGCCTCTTGCCCTCTGCAAGTATACATCAGAGTATAATTACACCCACTAAGTGTTAATTACGCATTCAATCTTGTACTTCAAAGTCAGCTATTTTTGAAAAAGGTAAAACATTGATATTTAATTTTATGCTTGCATTTCATCTCTTAATTAATGGTTCTAATGCAATAAAGAAATCTAAATCTGAGAAATTATCATCAATTTTATTCATTAAATAATCATCCACGATCTTGGTCTTCCTTCGAAACTCAGTGGAACAACTTTTGAAAAGCATCAAGATTGTGATGTACAGAATATAAAAAGGAAATCACTTACTTTCTACAGAAGTTATCAGTTGACAGAAAAAGACATCTTCTGTCAAAAATCAATAAAAAATGGAAGCAAAACAATCCAAAAGAAATTTTTTACTTTCTACACCATGGGCTAAAAAACTCAAGTCACAATATTTCTGAAGTTGGTCGACAATGTAAAATGAAGAAAAAATTTTGCTGAATAAAAGTGAAGTTAGCTGGCATTAAATCTTTTATTAGGTGGGCATGCATTCCATATCATCAAATGCAGATCCATTATGAGAACTTTAGGTTGCTACTATATTCTTACCAGCCATCTCCCATTTGTCAAATTTCACGAGCCAAGAATCTGATCCCATCTGAGCAAGAGAAACTTTATCAAGCCACACACTAAACTCTTTCCCTTGCTTGTTACCATAGCGAGCTTCCAAAATATCCAGACTTTCACAAAGAGATCTCTCAACTCCAGTAGGATGGATGATGACTCCAGTTGGATGCTGGTCAACTTATCTTGTCAAAATCAAGTTGCAAATAGGGATAACTAATTGACAGTTTCACACATTCCAAAAACTTTATGAACATTATGATAAAACAACTGTAATTTATTTGAAGTAATTCAAACTTAACAATTATAAACATAACAAAGAAAGTGCAGGCTTCAGAGTTGCATCAGAAATTTTAGCATAATTAACATATTGTAAAAGCCTAGGTTATTATTACATGTTAACCTTTGGGATTAAAAACGATAGTAATGCATAAAATAGAGGGGCTTCTCTTTCTAATTTATAATAAGGATTACAACTTGGTAAGGCAAGAAGCAATTTTATAAAATAATATTGAATGGTTTGCTTACCACTAACTGTTTCAGGTTTTCAATTAGCTGTCTAGAGTTTTCAACTTCAGCATGACACCATCTCTCATACAAAAGGTACAATTTCACCACTTCAACCCCAGGGCTGAAGGTGTCAAGTTTGACATCAGAAAAGTCAGTCACATCTCTTGGGGAATTATCAGGACCAAGTGCAAAATGTCCAACAGCTTGAATTATACCAGCAGCACATCTTTCTGTTGCATGAATGATCTTAGAATTGCCTTTGGCATTTTCAGCATGCCACTTCAAAAGTTCCTCTCTTGCATTGCTAACCTGCAATTATGGTTTGAGTTCAGGTTTGTATTACCAAAGGACATCAGAGAATCTAAATCATTGCAAATTATATGATATTTATGGATGTGAATTTTCACAGAAATTCAATAGTGAAGTATCGATGAAGAAATTTTCTACACATTTGCTACTTTTCAAAGCACAAAAAGAATACAAAAACTATGGAACAAACTCTTATATGCTCGTTCTTTAGAGATACCATGACACCATGAACCTCTGGAATGGTAAAAAGATCTGCATCATTGCCGGAATCTCCACAGACAAGAGTATTCACAGGTGTTCGCCCTTCTTTCTTGAACTTTTTAAGCAGATATGCAAGAGCCTGCCCTTTACCCGCACCTCGTGGCAGTACATCCAGGTCCTTGCCGCTGCTATAAACCAACTTGACATCCAACTGAACAATTCAAAAACCAAACAAGTAAGAAAATTTACAGTAAATTCCATCTGCCCTATAAATATAATTCTCCAACTTGAACCTCACCCCACGCTTCTTCAACGACTCTGCGAGGGAGTCCATCATTTCCTCGGCCTTCTGCACATAGAAACTTACCTTGTGTGGCCGCTGCTCGGTGGACGGCTGCAAATTCCCCCAAAACAGAAATTAGATTGGACCAAACATGTAGATTCCACAGTTTTGATATGCAAACTTCGAAAAAGATTCAAGATCAAACACAATTTCTACAACTAATAGACGAAAAAGATCAAATATTTGACCAAAAAAGTACAAGAGGAGAAGGAGAAGAAGTCTGACTTGCAATGTGAGTTGAGGATACTTGGCAGTCTCCTGAAGCACAACTTCCCTATTCCACTTGTAATTCATCACGCCCTCCCACCCATCGTCGGGCACCATCGCTTCCCCGTAGGTGATCTCGGTGCCGACCGAAAAGACAGTGATGTCAGGGGTGAGAAGAGGCTTCATCTTCCAGAGTTCTCGGTAAAGTTCGGGGGACCTCCCTGAGGAGAATACCAGGAGCGAGTCATGGCGGTAGTTAGACTCCCACAGTGCGTTGAACCGGAGCAGCGACATGTTCTCTGGATCATCGTGATCGACCTGGACGGACAGTAGAACCGAGAAGATAAGGAATCAAAGAAAAACCAAAGGGAAGTAACGGCTGCGACGTCTTCGCACCATCGTGAAGTCAAGGTCGGAGACGATCATGAGGCGGGGGGAGCCGTCGAGCATGTCCATGCCGGGGAAGAGTGTTGGGGTGGGATTGGGGATCGTGGGAGGGACTTGTAGCGATGGCGGGAGAGAGTGGAATATGCGTGGAGGAGGAGGAATGTTCGGGTTTCGTTCCACCGGCGCCAGATGAGATGAGCTGCGAATGGGGTGTAGCACGCAGCATCGCATTCGATGCCTCCGTTGGTACCACCCACGTTTAAATTTTTTATTCAGCCGAGATCAAAATTAACTTGTAATCATTCATTTTACATTTTTACAGTGTAATATAAAATCGAAACTTCATAATTTAAAATCAGTTACATAAGCATCTATTTAAAATTAATTAAATTACAACTGTTCGATGTTATTAAATCGTTTGTTCAGACTTTTTTTTTATAAGAAAATTTCACTTGAAATTTAAAATGATAAGATATTACCTAATAAAACTTTCAGGCAATTTTCCAGTCTATGTAAACAGTTCATGTTGAAATTCGTATTGATGGTATATATGCTTGTTTCCTTGCAATAATGGACCGCTAGAACCACTTATTCAACTATGTAAACAGCGAATTACATTTTACATTAACAACTCTATGTAAAATTAAAATGGACTGAATGCTTGTTTGCAAAATAACAACAAAATTAATGGACTGATTTGGTAATTAATAACTTCAACTCCGTGTAAGATAACAACGTATCGTGTGAAAGAACACGTGAAATGCTACTTGCCATCGCCGCTCAATGTCAATTTATATTAATTCATTTTTTTATTTTTTTAATATATATTGTTGAATGTATAAAGCTCACGTTAATGAATATAAGCATATAATCTAAATAATATATGTCACTCGTTACTATTTAATTATTTTGAGATGAAATATTGTGTAAAAAATTTTGCATTGACAATTATAAGAATAAAACTTAAGCTAATATATAATAAACTCCTCTACTTATTATCAATTAATTTTAAAATAAAATATTTTAATAAGAGCAAGTTTAGGTACATCAACTTGTACGACATTTATATGTATAAAATAAGTCACAAATAAAGAAATGTATGAAAAATCTCGTGACGACAAATGTAGAGAATTAACTTAAGTTAATATGCGACAAACATCTCTATTTATTATTAACTAATTTTGAAATGAAATATTTCATAAAAATAGTCTTATATTGGAAATGAGATGAGATTTAATATAAAACATGTAATAAAGAATTTCTCTCCTCATATCAATAGATTATTCACGTTTCATCACCTCATATGGTGGTATTAGAGTCAAATATAGTCTTCCTAAATAAGTCTTCTCTGCTGTAACTCTTGCAGGACTTAAAGGATGCGTTTGTAACCGCACTTTTAGGTTAGCTTATCTTAAAATAAGCTAATTTTAAATAAGAGTTTTCAAATATTATTGAAATAAGTGCTTATCATAAAAAATAGGAAATGTTAGGAAAAAACCCTTTTACATTAACTTGCTTTAAAATAAGTTATGCATTCATAAATATTTTCAAAAGATTAGTTTATTTCACAGCTTATTCAATAAGCAACATTGTAAAAATAAGTATTTAGATCAATAAGTACTTAACAAGCTTTTCATAGCTTATTCAATAAACTGCATTTAGGTTGTTTATTAAATAAGCTACATTTAAAAAAAAAAAACTTATTCAACAAGTATTTCTCACACATTTTAAAGAACGTGAAAATAAGTGAGGAAGAATGTTAAAATAATGTTATATTTGACGTTGGGACTTAGATATAAAATGCATGATAAAATACAATCGTTTCATTTTGAATTAATGTGTTAATATAAATAACATAATAGCTAATATATTAGTATAATAGTTAATATAACTCAAAATACATAGTATATCATATTATAGATTAACTAATTATATAATTATTTTAAATTTTTAAATAAAAGCTTTTTAAAAAAATAATGACGGTGGCATGACCAGCAACATTTAAGCCAAGGAAAAAAAAAGACCAACTAAAGAGAATTAATCAGCAGCTTAATTAGACAAAGGCATTATCAGAAAAGAAAAGGGGGAAAAAGAGATTGACAGGTAGGTATAGAAAACCCTACCTGAAGCAGAAACGAAGGAGAGACAGGGCGGATCTGATCTGCACCATTCACGAATGGCAGAGGAGCATCCGGAGGCGTTCAATGGCAGAGAAGTCCCCCGAATTGCTCCGCGGTCGAGTCACGCTCGGCTTCTTGCACCTTCGCCGTTGCGGTTCACCCCGGCACGTCCGTCTTCGTCGTTTCCAAGACGGCCGGCGTAGGGGTAGAAAGGCACGAGGACTCTGCCTGGGGCAGCCTTGATCGAGGAGGTCGGCGCCCGAGTACAACGTCGACGGATCGCCGTCATCAGCTAATTTGTAGACGTAGGTGACGGGAGGGTAGGACCGGAATGCGCCCATTGGTGTCGAGGTTTCACAGCCATGTCCGATGCGGGAATCAGCGACGAGTTGGTGTCGTCTGAAGAGTCTACGAGTAATTTTGATTTTTTTTTTATAAATATCGAGATGTTTTGAACTTTTCTTTTCTCTGTTTCCGAAAAATTTCATAAAATGTTTAAAAGGTAATATAATTTCTAATAAATAAAATTAAAATTTAATATTGATAATTTATGTACTTTTAATTTATGCATTTTTATTAATATTTGTATTTGATGTTAATCTTAGAGTTTATTAATATTTTATTTTAACGATAAAATTTATGATTCATTTTTATTTTTTGTCAACCTCTTTTTTTTATTTTTTGCTTATATTTTCTTAGCTTTCTGTTTTGACTTTCTTGATTTTTTGTTTCTCAATCTTTTTTAACATTTCATCTTGCACAAATGGAGCAAAAGGAATTTGAATTTGAATTTTTTTTATATGATTGACCCATTGATCTCGAGTATTATATCCATCGGTAATATATGATTCATTGCATGTGTTTTTTAAAAAGATTATCCCTAAACTTTAATTTTAAACTCTAAATCTAAAAAGATTATCACTCGACTTTTATATCATGGAGTAGACTGTTTTTACAAATACATCAATTTTTTTAAGTCAACTGAGAGGGTTGATATTAAGGGAATTTATGCATGAAAAGTAGTAATATAACGTGTTTTGTCTAACGAAAAATATAAATGAAAAAAATAGTCTCTCACTTTTCACCTTCATTTTTTAGAAAAAATTTTATAAAAAGAAATAAAATCATCTTTTTTTTAAGTTGGAAGATTTGAAAGTAACAGAAATTAAAAGAAAAAATAAAGAATAGGAAAAAAATAAAAAGAAATGTAATTTATTAAATTTATATGTTAAAAAATATAATAATAATAATAATTAAAAAATAACTATAATAATAATAAATTTTTACAATATATTAAATTTATAATGTATAATATATTTTTATAAAGAATGAAAATAATTTTAATTTTTCCATAAACTTAAGATGTTTAAAAATATTTTTATGTTATTTATTTATATTTTATTATTTTCTCACTTTCTACTTTTTGAATCTTTTTTGTCAATGCACAAATATCATATTTTCTGATGATTTTTTGTAACTTTTCGATGCTTTTTTTTTTGTTACTTTCTAGTTATACAAATAAACCTTAGGTGTGATTGACGAGTGAAAAGCCCAAAATCATTAACACTCTTATTGTTAATGGTGCAAACTTAGATCACTGTTCAATGAATAACTGGATGGATTTACTGAAAAAACCTCTATTAAGGTGAATTATGTCGAGCTAATAACTCCAGACTGTAGTTAGAAAAGAAATATCATATCCTTATCATAGAATATGGATGTGCATTACTCATACCTTCATGATATGGGTCGAAATTGATATCCACCTTCAAAACTAAATACAGACATCCATGTTCAGTGTGTATCTGATGCATACGAATCTGAAAAAAAAATCTAGAAGGAAGTTATAGCTTTAAAAGCATCTATCATCAAAGAAAAGTCATCTCGTTCACCAAAATGCTGATCTGAAGAATGGTACCTGTTTAAAATTGGAAAACATTTTAATATCTATATTTCAAAGGAAAATTTTGTAATGATACTGTGGATGGTGAGTCCATGGTCTTCCATCAGGACATCATAAAATTTTGTTAGATGTTAAAAGGGTTAAATCTTAATCATTCATTTAAATGCATCAATAATAAGATTTAAATCTAAGAACAAACACTTGACTACTAAAAGATGATAGTTAATTTCTTTGCGAGAAACATTAAAGTACTACAGAATTTTCCTATTTTCACAGCTCACCTGGCACTTTCTCTTGGCTATCCAGAAAAATTTAAAAATTGGATGAGATTTACACACAACGACTGGAATAAATCAACTTCTCGTGTCTCCAACAATATCCTGCAACCTCATTAATAATAGAGATACACAGTGAAGAATTTGCAAATACAACTAGATGGTGTTCGGAAGGGCAGTGGGTTGCATTTGAATTTCATGAAAAGTCAGCTAATAAATTGATCAAGAAATATAATACATTGGATTTGGAAGTTTGAAGGAACGTTTGGCTGAAGGTGAACCAAACAAATCACTCCACTGGTCTCCAGAACTACCAAGAATTCTGTATCCTTCAGACACCAGTATTGCTCTTTTCTCAGACTTGTAGACTAGAGCCGGTTTACCCTGATCAGTAGCATTCCTGTAAAAGAAAAATTATATTCATCCAGATATGAAGGTCATTAGATCAAAGAGATGAGATGAAAATTAAAGGGACTAAATGAAATCTCGCAACAATCTCTTTGAGATACTGTAGTTGCAAATAACAGGCAACCAGCACAATCATGATTCAGTTCAAACAATCTAACAAAGCTTATTTGGATATCTTTAGATTCCATTTTCACATATACTGTAGTAAAGTTTCTTTCTACTATGATGCAGTTTCAGGTTACGATCGTTGTTGGAGTTTCTGTCCTGAGATATTAGCCTAGGCAAGGATGGTTCAAACCTTAGTATGTAAAATGGTGAAATACTGTATTCCACGCATTTGGTCAATGAGTGCCAGTTTAAAGAGGATTGCCATCTCCAGTAATTTTTCTTTGATATTAGTAAATTTATTCAAATTTTCACTCTCTTTTTTTCTTTTTTGACATTTAAAATACATTTTTTTGCTGAGATTTAAAACTAATAATTTCTTTCAGCTTTTTTTCTCTTAAAACTTTTGGCGTATGATATTTGTGTAAATACAACAATAACAACCTGTATTATAATCCCACTACATAGAGTAGACCAATATGACATTTGTGTAAATATAGAAGGAAATTTATGTATAGAACTGAACAAGCATGTATAATTAGAGAAGTGCACAAATATGATTTTAGAAGAACATAGTCATATCCTAGACGAGGATAAGGATTGCTTTTGAAATTTCACAAACCTCATCGGAGAAAAGACAATGGATCACTCCATTGAGGCTTGAAAAAAATCTATCATCCTATCTTAAATCATGCAATTCTTTCCAGGGAAAGGTGCTGCCAAATTTGAATAGCTTTATTATGCATTTTACAAGTGCATATGCATTTACCATCTAATGCCTCACTTAATTGTTTCATTATGTAATCAAAATAGTGCAGTCTCAAGATTACCATAAGCATTTACCATTGTCTTCTGAAGACTGGTTAGTATGATTCTTATGAAGCAATAAATATCCACCAATATATAAATAACTACATATGACTATCTCACCACCAAGATTGTCCTATGCGTTTTAGATGGTTACCTTTTTCACGCCACAGTATGGCTTCGTAATTTATCAGCAACTGGGATTGTTCAATGAGAAACACACTTTCTGGCTTCATTTTCACAGATGAAAGGAAATTTATCTTATCTGAACCATGATACTACTTTCATTGAGAGTGGTGCGGTGGCAACAGTGGTAAGAATAACAACTACTCACTTCAAGTTAAAACTGACTTCGACTTGTTTACATGAGAGAAGTTACAACATTGAAGCTATTGCCAGGAGGGTATGCTCGCTAATATGCATTGACTTCAAAGCCAAATAGCCAATTCAATAAATATGACAATATTGATCACATCAACACCACCATATGAAGAGGGATAGTTGGATGAAGGTGGAAGATAAAGAACGACATACACACTAAAATTCATTTAATTAAAACTGAATTACACACACACACACACACCACATATTGAAATTGGCAACGTTAACAGAGTACCATGAAGGCACATACATAAACCCATTACTTTTAAAACCTAAAGATTCTCATTTACTTAGTTAAGAAACCTGATGTTAAGACATTGCAAATGCAAAATACATCAATTGAACATGGAACTACGTAAAACCAGAATTCTATTTCATCATCATCCCTTAATTCTGGTTTGGTAGCACACACATTCCACAATGCTGCTTTAAGTACATGAATTAAAGATGCTTTGTATAGATGTTTGCTTCCTCGTTCTCTGATCTGCAGCAAATCAGTTCAATTTCTTCCTTATGTGCTTGTTTTTTGAGAAAGAGATACTTGGTCTCAATATGCATGACCTTTCCAAATGGGCTTGAATTTTCAGCTAGATTTATTGCAGAAATATTACCTACTAAGTTCTGTATTGGCTCATAAACGAGAAATTGAAACTTCTTTAAAAGTAGGTTAATCCAGATTGCTTGGCATGCAGTAGAAGCAACAGTAACATATTGTACTTTCACGTGTGGAGAGCACAACCATGGATTACTTCTTTGACGTCCATGAAAATGCAGTGGCACCATATTATATATCCTCTCTAATCATTATCCAAAAAACCAACAAAGCCATCAATACTGGCTGAGATATAGAGTAGCTCAAGACCTTGAGTTCCTTTTATGTACCTCATGATTCTCTTTGCAACTTGCATCTGAGGTTGTTTTGGGCATTCAACAAATTTCCTTATCAGTTCAACACTATACATAATATAAGGTTGTATGTATGTGAGGTACTTTAGGGCTCGAACTAATTTCTTGAAAAAAGTGTGATTTATAGTGCTTCATTGCTATTCCTTGACAGTTTTGTACCAACTTCAACTGGAGTCCTTGTAGGAGGGACTACATTTTCCCAATTGAAACCTTTTCAATAATTCTATCACATATCTTTTTCAATATACATATTTGCTTGTATCTCCTTGCTTCACTTCCAAGCCAAGGAAATATGACATATGTCCAAGATTTGTCATTTCAAATTTGTTAATCATAGAAGATTTGAAATCTTCAACCATATTCACAACACTTTTGATGAGAATTAGATCATTTACATGAAAACTCTATCAAATTTTATAATTCATAAGCAACACATCACTGTGTTGGTACAAGAACAACATATACACCCAATGAAAATGAGGAAGTACCTACTGTTCCTGTTGGAAGCAACACTCATGGGTCCACAGTCATCGAAGTGCACATTCTCTAATGGTTGTCAGGCATGTTGATTTTGCCTTGCAATAAATGGTGATCTACATTGCTTTCCAAGTGTGTATGTTTCACGTAACTACTCATGATGCTACATATTTGGAAGCCCCTTAACCAGATTCTTTTGCACAAGCTACTTCAAGCTTCACAAATTCAAATGCTCAACATGACTCATACTTTAGAATTACATTGAGACAGACATACACATCACATGTAATATCTACTTGAAACATACAATTTTTAGTAAGATAAGCATTGAGAATTGGAGTTCCACTGTTATCAATAACTATAAGATTGTAGTTTCTCAACTGTAGATCGTATCCTTTCCCTATCAATAAGCTTATACCCAATGTATTATTTTTCATGCTAGGTACATAGAAAACATTAGAAATGTACCTATAATTTCCACTCTTCATTCTAATCAAAACACTACCACTACTAGTTAGAGGAACTGTGCAACGATTAGCAAACTTCACTTGAATCTCCACCGAGTAGTACAACCTGAATCAATAGTCATGTATGGCTGTGAAGTGAATGTATGTATTTGGTAGCCATCAGGAGGGTATACATTTTCTCACCAACAGCATCTTCCTGTGCATCATTAGATGATTGATTATTAGATTTCTTCTAAATTCACAAGCATAATTTCCATACCTATAAGGCTATAACAGACATAACATTATATATTAGCCCTTTCCAATTTCCCTCTTTCTCATCCTCCTGGATGACCAGCAAAATTACCTCCAGGCTGCTCAAACGTGTGGCCACCTTCTTGAGTAGATTTGTACCATCTTGACTCCTGTGAGTGTTGATTCCATGCCTTGGATGCCTCTGTCCTCTACCTCTGTTATGAGAGCCTAGGGGCTTGAATGAAATGCTAGCTTCCTTGTCACTTTTGAGTGAGACTAATTGAAGTGCTTGCTCTACTGACTTTTCAATCTATTTCTCATTCATTCATTATATGCACTTGCAATGTTCCAAACAATGCATTCACCATCATCTTCATAAGATCATGTGCTTCTTCAATTGCTACCAAAATATGCTCAAACCATGGCACAAGTGATCTCAAATTCTTCTCTGCCTTTGGTTTATCATTGTACTCTTTGCCAAAAGTTTGCATCTTGTTTGTTAAGGTGAGCACTCATAACCTGTAATGGATTCAGAAGTCTCCATTTGAAGTAGTTCATACATACATGGGATATCAAAGGATCACTTTGTCTGTACCCTTGAAAGTAATCACCAAGATATCCCATGCTTGCTTCACTGACATCAATTCTATGGTCTTCTCAAACGTCCCATGACTCATCCTTTGATGGATGACACAAAGTGCCTTCCTATTCTTCTTATCCTCTTGATACAAGTTCTCCTAGGCAACAGTGACATCGTTGGTAAGGGGTGGCACACCATTTTCCACAACCTCTAATAGCTCACAGCAGTTAGAGAACGCCTTTATCTAGCTACATAATCTATTGTAATTTTTCCTATCAAGTGTGGGCACAGACACCTTTACTGAGCCATTCATTTCAGCTTAGTAGAGGTGGCAAGGTAGAGAAACATAACGGCAGCAGTGAGGTAGAACACACCCTGATCAGTGGTGCTTTGATGTCAGATGATAATGTGAAGAGAGATAATTGAATGTAGAAGGCGAAAGAGAATGAGCGACGTGCACACTAAAACTGATTCAATATATATATATATATATATAAACTGAAACCGTTGACATTAATGGAGTACTATGAAGGCACGTATATAAACTCATTACTTTCGGAACTTAAAAATTCCCATTTAGTTAAGGAACATGTTGCTAAGACATCACAAACACATAACGCATCATCTTAACGTGGGATGATCCCATCAAACTAGAATTATACCTCATAAAAAATAAACACCTAAATGAATCTATCTAGCTTGTTGCTCAACCAAATGAATATAGTGTTATATGTTTAACAACTAGAGACCTCTAAGTGACATACCATCGTGCACATTCCTGCAAGCAAAAATAAACTAAGGAGCATAACAAGCCATTTATAATGTGGTATAGCATTGAAACCATTTAAGCTGGAAGGGAACAGAAAAGATATAAAAAATGATTACCTCAAAATAAGCTTATACCAGGAATTGTACCCGGCAAACCGAAGATTCTTTTCCGTCAGCTCCCTCTGTTCCTCATCTCTTCCCGTCAGAAGAACCAGCCGGAACCCAAGAGTCTTAAGCTCATAATACAACCTCAGGCTCGCCGGTAGCGCAGGGGCTATCGCCAACTCCACCCACTCATTCCACTTCGTCTCATTGAAAGGTTCGACCCTATCAACACCGTAAAATAAAACTCCCATCAGAAAAGCAAAACAAAACGTCCAATCACCAGCACAGGTCCAAAGCCTTACCCATATCCGACTTCCGCGTAGTATGGCAAGTTACTAAGCAGGGTCTCGTCGACGTCGAATATCCAAGTGTCCTTCCCGTCCCCAGTCACGGCTCCATTGGCGAACTCGAAAGCGTCGGCTGCGACGACGTCGGAGTCAGAGAGGTACCGAAGGCCGTTCATGTAGTCTGCCACGTAGGCGACGCACCGAGCGGGGATGGTCCTCCAGAAGCCGGCGTTGTTGGTCTCGACGGAGAACCTCCAGCTGCTGCAGTACAGGTCATTCTCATCGGCCACTCCGTCTGTAAAGGTGGACGCCGACATCTGGAAAAGGGGGCGGGCGAGGGAGGAGGAACAAAGGACGACGATGAAGAGTGGGAAGAGCAGAGCCCAGGGGCCGCCGGCCATTTTGGGGTTTTGAGCGAGATCGGAAGAGGAAGTGGAACGAGGACAAGATCCGGAAGGGAAGTTGAAGGCATCTGATTCGAAGTAAACGGCAACATCGACCTTTAACTCGACCGTACGTGATTTCGGCCTCTTTTTTGACTTCCTTTCAAAAATTGATTTAAATTTTTAACAATTTTTCATAAGGATTTTGAGACCCTCGTTTCCTTTTGTGAGCTTTTTCTTAGATGGAATTATTCATTTATGTAAGAAAAGTAATCTCGTCAGAGGTGTCAACCGTCTCAGTAATGATCCTTTTCTATTAAATTTGCTGTTTATTGGTAACTTAATTTTTTTTCCTTAAACCATCCACTCAAAATGTATTAAATTTTAAAGTAAATTAACTTAAAGTGGAAAATTGCAGTAGACACCAGATAGGAGAAATTACTGTTGTTTTTTTAACAACAAATAGGTAGCAATAGTTTTTGCTCTAATAGAAGTGTAGCATAAACAACAGTTATGTTAATTCATGAGTTTTATAGTAGGTAGACAAACTTAAATTGATTTGACTTGCTCAACACTACATTTTAATTAGTCAATAACACTTACCATATGAGCATGATAGATGTTCGGCAAGCCCAAACCAATGTCTGCAAACATAAGTACTTGCAACTCACTTCTATAAACTTGAACCTTTTCCTTTTTTATTTGTGTATTCTTCATTTCTTCCTTTTTTTGTGAAACACATACTATAGGAGACCAACTGCATTATTGGACAACCAATCTACCTACATTACATTAACAAAGCAATACGAGCAATACTTCCCAGCATTGCAAAGAAATTGCTCCACTACATCAACAAACCAACAATGCCCAACAATGAGAAAAACTTTCACCTTACATAATGGAGCAATATTGCCCAATGTTTTCAAACTTGCATCACCAATGATTTCTAATTGATATATTGAATAACCTAACATGAGAACTAGGAAATAATGATCCATTAACTAGGTTTTTAATGCCATCGATGATTGATTACAATGTTCTGAAAATAAAAAGTGAACATTTATGACTAAGCCTTTTTTAGCTCTAAGAACCTAGTAACAAGAATATGAATGATGGGGAAATATTATCAGTATGACATGATATGTAAAATAGAATTACATGAAGACATTTCCTTCGTAACTTGTAAAAATACAATACTCTACCATAAAGACAACAATTCCATAAAGTTGCATACGTGAATGTTTTATAAGAATTTCATTTACCTTTTAATTTTAGAGATATTCTTTTATCACACATTACTCTACGATCATTTTTACACTTTACCCAGTCAACATAAATACTTTTTATAAAGAACAACTCACTTTAATTCTACACATAACATCCTAATTTATCCATTTTTGCATATTAGATCTCAATTATCTATGTTTGCCATAATTGAATGATTTCATTATCTAAAACTCACATAATGCTTCCATAAATTGCATGAGGTATTGTTTGGAGGGTGAATAATGGAATGGGGACTCATGTAGCATTTATAGTGTATTTAATTTTGCATGCATTTTTCTATGTTGGCCTAATCTTGTAATATTAGGAGGGTAGGTTTTCATGTTTCTTTTAATTCGTCACTTAAATCTTCAAGGAATCCTTACATAGACAATAAACATTACCATCATTTACCTTCCAATTAAACAAGTAGCGTGTCTCATCCTTGTAATTCATGTATAGTATCATATTGTTCTTGTTATTTTGCATCCCATAATAAAACATCATCTGTATACAATACTACAGTTAAGAGATCTCTTCATAAACTATGTTATTTTTGTTACCCTTTATTAATATTTATTTTCATGTAGAAAATGGTACTCCTAATAGATTTTTTGAGTTAGATTTAATATGAAAGTGTTATTCTAGTTGATTACCTTACTTTCTATTAGTGTTTGCATCATATTTTAATAGTATTGTAGTTCTACTATTAAACAAGTTAGCTACCATTTGTTTTAGTTTGGTGTAGAGTATTGAAATCCTATGGTATTGTTGACCATCATTCTCCATAATTATTTGATTTTATTTGAGTTTGTTGCAATTTCTATTTATGTTTCTAGTAGGTTTCAACTATTTGATGTAGACTTTTATTTGTATTATAGTAGCTAAATGACTCGATATTATGTTCTTTTAATTTATGTTGTTATGGTTATAATTCTAGCAGATTTCATTGACATTTGTAGTTTTTATTTAATATAGATGTTGATTTTATTTGAGTTTGTTGCAATTTATTTAGGTTATTCATTATGGCTTTGTTTATATTGTGAATGATTGATTTGTTTATATATGAAAATTTTATTGGTTCTACATGTAGAAATGATTATAAATAATGTATTATCTCCTTGCTAGCTTTACGTATTTGCATGAAAATATTTTTTGTTACTTTTTATTAATATTTGTTCTCATGTAGAAAATGGCTACTCTTGATAGAGGAAGAGGTACTAGAGGACGAAGTTATATGACTTAGAATGTTGATGCAAATGCATTCTTTTTAGATATTTTGTCAAAAGTATTAAACAAAGGAAACAAAAAACCCAAGATGGAAAGATAAAAGTTAGTACTTAAGATGAAATAGTTGAAAAATACAATAATAGAAGAAATACATGTATTACAAAAAAAAAAGAGAAAAGTTGCTTAAAAATATGGAGACAAATGTATCGTAACTACTTCAAAATTACAAATTAGAGTGGATGGGGTTGGAATTTGAATTTCATACAAGAGTATACTGACATAGATGAAGAGATATAGAAGGAGTTCATTAAGGTTTGATTTTTATTTACATACTTTAAGATTGTTAGTTTATGTAATATAGTTTTGTTAATATATATTGTATTTTTTTATAGGCATATCTAAAGTGTGAAAGCTACAAGAGAAAACTATATTTGATTTATGAGTAATTGCAGTTAATTTTTGAAGGTATTATGACCAGTGAAAATATGTTTAGACAAGTAGAAGAGGTAAATATTGTACCAAATATTCAAGTTCCAGATATATTTGTTCCAAACATTACATAGGATAGAATGAGCATAGATTTTGACGTAACTCCTAGTTCAAAAGGAAGTACATAGGCCTCATTGGAGCAAATGAAAAATGAGAAGCAAGCACGTCTTCATGCAAATGATAGTAGAATGTTTAAAGGATGCATCACAAGCTTTTATTATCATGTGTAAAAAAGATAATATTAATAGTGAAGTATATAATAAACAAATGAGAGAGATGATTGAGATACAAAGGGAAATGCTCGCATGGAAAAAGAAGTCTCAGTTTTCTTTAGATGAGCTATTACAACAATATTTAAGATTAAAGATCTATTTATGATTGACCAGTATAAAGTTACTCAATTATTCCAAAAGCAAGAATTTAATAAAATATTTTTGTCAAATTCAAAAGAAAAGTGAGAAGGATGGTTAAAGTTTTACTTAGAAAAAATGGACTAAAGATGATTTAAATGTTTTTTTTTATATTAGATGTTTGATGTCATGTACTTTTTGTTTAGACTTGAAATGTGGAATGATATTATGTCGTATATTTGTTTATCATATTTTGATATGCTCTATTAATTGTGCAATGATTTCATGTATTATGTTTATTTCTACATGACATTGTAATATGTTTAAATTTGAAGTTGATGTCTTCCTTTGGTCTATATTATTTTGTAGATGACAACGAATTTTGAAGAGAAATTTCTCAAACTAGTAAATGAGGCATTAATGTTCTTTCAAGAAGAAGAGGAATAGGCTAGAAGAAGGCGTCTAGTTGCTTTTTGGAATATTTTAGTAGGAATTACAAGTACCTCAACTTTATTTTCAAGTACAAGTCATATTTATAGTAAAGAAGGAATAGAATATATAAGAAAATTACTAGATCCTTCTCTACCACATTAAGCTTACAATTGTTGAAAGATTTATAGAACGAGCCAAAGTATTTTTAGAGGTTTTTGTGATTTAATGAGGAGGAAAGAAGTCCTAATAGATACCAACAATATCAGTGTATAAGAGAAGTTTGCCATGTTTCTTGTGATAATTGGGCAAAATCAAAGTTACAAAGTAACTACAAAGTGATTTTGTTGATCAAGTTGGACAGTTAATAAATACTTTAATGAAGTTTTAAATGTTATATTATGACTAAATCGTGTGCTTCTTACAAGACCTTCATCTAAAACACCAAGTTGAATTCAACATGACTCAAATGTGTACCCATATTTTAAGGTACATTGTTACTGTTGTAGTTTCCTTATCTTTAATGTTATTTTAATCATTATCAAAATAAAATTACATATTTATAGGATTGCATTAGAGTTATTGATGGTACACATATCAAAGTGATTATTTATAGACAAGAAACAACAAGATTTAGGAATAAGAAATGTGAATTGTCTTAAAATGTAATTATAATATGTAATTTCGATATGGAATTTACATATATTTTAGCTGGTTGAAAAGAATCAACTGTTGATGCTCATATTCTCCAAGATATAGTTACTAGACCTAATGATTTTCAAGTTTTACCAAGTAAATGCATTTTCTATTTCTAGAAGTTATGAAGACATCACCATACTAATATATTTTTTTATATAGGTAAGTTTTATTTGATTAATGTTGGATATTCGAATCGACCAGAATATATTTGTTCATATCAAGGTGTAAAATATCATTTATCTAATTATGTTAATGATAGAGTTCCTCGTAATGTTATATAAAATTTCGGTTACAGACATTCATAACTAAGAACAGTCACTTAGCACACGTTTGGAGTTGTGAAACATTAATTCTCAATATTACGTAGTTAAATGTCATATCCATATGAAATACAAGTAAAGATTGTCATCACATGTTTTTTATTTCATAATTTCATTTGTAAGATTAATAAAGAAGATTTACTTAAAGACTTTCAAGATAAGTTGGAAGAGTTAAATATTATTGATAACATACAACCAATAGAAGAGATACATATGGAAAGTAATGTATAAGTTAGAATGAGTCAAGAACAAAGAAAAGAAATGATAGTAAGATGCGTGAATATATAATAATGATAATATGGGATGGAAGAATTGATTTATATTATTTAGCATTATAATATTTGAATTGAGATGTATTTGAAATTTAATAAATATTATTTGTAATAATTAATTAGATTATTTGTACTTTTAGACAAATCTACTATTTATTTCATTATTATTATTGATTGATTTTCTTCTTTTTATTATTTTCTTTTCATCGTATACTAACCTTTCGTTAAAATTTCCATTTGAATTTTCTATCGTGTACTAAACTTTTATCAAAAATTTTTTTCCATTTCTGTTAGAAATTTTTCCTTTTGTCAAAATTTTCTTTTTTCTTTTCATTAGAATTTTTCGTCATGCATTAATAGTCTCTAAGTGTTATTTTTTGTTTTATCTCCTTTATATTTGCATTTCTTTTTTTGACTTGCATTGTACCACAAAACTCCTCCTCAATTGTGATGACATAATTAGGGTTAACTTTATTTAATAAATCTCTCTTTCTATCGTGCTATACAAAAAGAAATTCAAGTTTTTGTTTGAAAACTTTTTTATTTTCCTTTTTCAACTTTCTATTGCACACAATGTATCCTTATGTTTCACAAAAAGTAAATAGTTTTTTCCTCAAATATTTATTATTGAATATTTATTTATAAAATAATGTCTTTACCATTGTTAGTAAATGTATGAATTAAAATAATGCTTATATCAAAGTTTTAAATTTAATTTATTCCAAAAAAGTCTTAAATGATCAAATAAAATAATCAAATTAAACTCGAAAGTTTTATCCAATTAACTTATCTAATCCAACTCATGATTTTAATTAGGGCCAGAACGGGCTATGGTCCATCGTTAGAAAAAAAAAGTCGCAATGTACATATCATATTATCATACTAACCGTTCAAAGGTTGTACATGGAAATGACGTTTCAGTACCTCCTCTCCTCCTACTGTTCTCGTTAATGTAATGGTCAAAAAACATATCCTACCTGTCTCCGACTCTCCATTGCCACAGGCTGGCCATTGACGTTGGCGTTCTTAATTCCAGGACGACGTCAATATCTTCATTCAATTGGTAAAAACCCAGGATTAAATCAAAATACGGGTCTAGCTCCTTGAGGTCCGAACAACGGTGGGTCTGCAGTTTGATTTAGACTGTGGTTGTCAAATTATGAAATAATGACCACTATTTGAATTAAACTTCTCCATAGACTGAAGCCGCAAGTCGTCGCTGTCCTCTGATCCTTTCGGTTGTTCATGACCTCATGACTTGCGCATGATCGCGTGCAGGAAATCTTCCAGAAAGGTGGTCAGCCGCTAGCGTCGTTTCTACGAAATTCTATTTTGATATCACATGAAATTACGTCTTAAAATCAATCTGTAAATATTTATGAACCTACTTTTCTTCATTTCCTTTTGATTTTCGTTACCTTTGACTTGCCGTTCCATGAATTGGAATTTCTCTTTCTAGATAAAAGTACCGGAAGGAGGTCCTTCCCAGGTACGTTTTTCTCGTGCACACTTGAGAAAATACCTTTGCCAATTGGGAAAAGAAACATATTGATCGTCAGTCAAAGTGGAGATGTTCACATGGTGTGGTTTATGTAACGATAAAGATTACTTTTGATAGTTGATTATTGAAAAAAACAAGGCACGAACAAACATGTGGATGGAAGAAGACCACAAATCCCAAAGTATTGTGCGACAATGCGAAAGTATAAAGTTTAATAAATGACCTGATCCATGTCTCGGTGTCTCCATTGGAAAAAAAACAAAAAAAGGAATAAAAAAATTCAAAAGCAGAGGAGAAGGAAAATGACCCGAATAAATAAACGGAACCATGACTTATATTATTCATGACGCCGATGCGCGTGGAATATTTATTGAGGAAAACGTCTCGCCGTCGACCTCAAGTGTTCTAGATTCCCTGGAAGAAAATGAAAGCAAATTTCCACGTCATTTAAATTGCATTTACCCAATAAAATAAATTTCCGAAAGTATTTTAACGATAATACATTACATATTCTCAAGTAAAAAAAAAATAATAATAATACACAAAATAAACGTGGAAATCACATGCTCTACTGGATCCAGTCAAAATTTCAACGTATGCACGGTACTAGGAAATAAGCGGGACGGAGATTACTTTAGTTACATCTAATCTACACGAATTTCAATTTAAATCTATGGAATAATATTATTATTATTTTAGCTTCAACTGGACGCTACTGCAGCGATCTAGAGAATATGATCCCTTTTTGTTTCTCCATTTATTTGGTAATCCGAGCTATCTCAATCGATCGATAATATAATTCAAATCCAAATTATGCCCATCCAGCCATTGGCGCTACGACAATGTTTCCTTCGAAATTTTCTACTGATAAAGTTCCCTTCCACCTTTAATTATTTATGCAGTTCTGCTGCTAACAGATGGTAATTAACCACAGTTCAACCGATTTCTCGAACTGATCAAATGTTTTTGGATCCGATGACCCGAATATACCGGACGTGGAACATCAACGTACGTACCTTTGGGAGCGTCTTATAACCAACCGTAATAATTTAACAAATCCGTATCCAAACATTCTTCCTCCTCCTCCTCCTCCTCCTCCTAATAATAATAATACAGGAAAAAATCAAGCACCTAATACGAGAATCTTTCTCGTTGACAGCACGATCACGGGAAGAAAATCTTGAAGTTCAAATCTAAAGCAAAAATAAAAACATGACCGACGTAGAAAAGTTATTTCCAATTTCTGCTGGGTTTGTTTAGCGTTTACCAGAGGAGGAGGAGGAGGAGGAGGAGGAGGGGAAAAAGGAAGCAACCGCACAAACACCACTTGTTCCTTTCCTTATTGGAATCGCATGCTATAAGTACGTGTGATCCCTCCTCACCTTCTTCCTTAGCGGTTGTCCAGCGAACGAACCACATTCCAACCTGTTCATCTTCTGCGACGAACGCGCGCATAGCCTACTCTCCTCTCCTCCGCGGGCCCATCTCTGTTCACTACTGCTCAGCTTTTAACATGGCACCGATCGTCAGAGTCTCCACGCCGCCGAGGGGAGGTGATTTGAGGATGGTCGCGTCGGAAGGCAAGGCTCATGCGAAGATCGTCGAGGGAGAAGCTGGATACGTTCTTGAAGATGTCCCTCACCTTCTGGATTACATCCCTGATCTCCCTGTAGGTTTTATCATCTATTTTGTATTATAACTTCTCTCGAGATTGCACAGGGAAGGGAAGTAAATGACCAATTATTTCATTCCTTCGTTGTTCTTGAGAAGTTTTTTGACAATAGTACAATCATAAAATTTTCCTCGTTAATAACCATCCGCCACTTGTAAACCTTCTTCAATTGAAGTTCTCTCTCACTTTGTCTTCCATGTAATCAACAAGGTTCTTTTCTAAGTTTCAATATCTGCAACGTGGCTTGTACGATTACAGCTGGTCTGTGTGATATTTTTGACTTTCCTGGTTCTTCCCATTTAAAAACTTTTGAAGATTTTGTGCATGTTATTATTTTATATTGCAGTCAGTAAGCATGTTTTTCTCTTTTCCGTGATTTCTGTTCCTCATGGTGGGCTGGTCAAAAAGTGTATGTTGTTATCAACAGAGAAGTGTATTTTGCTTTAATTTTTCGTTATATGTTCAATTCGTTCCGTGATAAATGCGTCTCTGCTTCTTTGCCGACAGAGCTATCCAAATCCATTGCAGTACAATCCGGCTTATTCGGTTGTCAAGTAAGTTGTTATATTTATTTATCACAATTCATACTTCCTTCTAATGTTGGTGATGTCTAGAACGCTTGCTAACATGTATCTTGCACATATCTTCCTTCAGGCAGTACTTTGTCAACAGGGATGATAGCGTGGCACAGAAGGTGAATGAATACCATAACCTGCAATACTTCGATCCATTCTTCTCTGTGTTGAATTAGTTGAGGTTGAATTGAATTTTTTACATTTCATATGATATGGCGTAAAAGTTAAAATGGTTTTCTAAGCTTAAAAATAAGGATATTCATAATCATTGTGGTTGTATGGTAGATTAAATGCTATCAACTCTGGCTTTGCAGATCGTTGTCCACAAGAGCAGTCCGAGAGAAACACATTTTCGACGTGCCGGGCCACGGCAGAGGGTATGCCTGTGCATATATAACACATTCTCTAGCTCCTCCCACCAGTAATCTGGAGCTTCTTGTTGGAAATTTTCAGGTTTACTTCGAGCCTAATGAAGTCAATGCCTGCATTGTTACATGTGGAGGCCTATGTCCTGGTCTGAACACCGTGATAAGGGAAATAGTATGCGGATTGTACGACATGTATGGTGTCCACAACATCCATGGCATTCAGGTGTATACTCTACTTCACTACTTTCTCGTACATGGACGTTTACAGTTGCTCATGTGTTGCAGACCAAGTGTTTGACTTTGTTGCCAGTACTGATTACGAACGTGGGATTATGTCGCAGGGAGGATACCGTGGATTCTATGCCTGCAACACCATCCCGTTGACGCCTAAATCAGTAAATGATATTCACAAGAGAGGTGGAACCATCCTTGGTACGTCGCGCGGTGGACACGACACACTGAAGATCACTGATTGCATTCAAGATAGGGGGATCAATCAGGTCCTTGCACAGTATGATTGCAGCATTTTTTATGTTAAATGCAGTTGGTATGAATGCATGCGTCTGATTGACCCCAAGTTGATGACATCCTGTTTCACAGGTGTACATAATTGGAGGTGATGGAACTCAAAAAGGAGCGTCAATGATTTATGAGGTGCTTATAATATTCAAGCCAGAGTCATTTCACACATCCACATTCTTCGTTAAGAACATAGGCGGCAAGTGATGTTACTTTGGTTGTGTTCATCCTATAGGAAATCCGAAGACGGGGCTTGAAGGTGTCGGTCATTGGGATCCCCAAAACCATCGATAATGACATCATGGTAAATACCACAGGCAACTTATGTTTTTGCTTATTGGTTCACCTGAAGAAGAACCATGGGTGACGACGATTTATGAAACAGATGATCGACAAATCATTTGGTTTTGACACTGCGGTGGAGGAGGCTCAGAGGGCGATTAATGCTGCACATGTCGAAGCCGAAAGTGGTGAAAATGGCATCGGTGTTGTCAAGCTGATGGGTCGCCACAGTGGTGAGTTTGATCCTTGTATTGCACCTTCTGGTCGATTGGCATGATTCTTCTAATCACAGAGCAGTCAGTCACCAGCTAACACCCTTCAACTATGCTGTTGTATTTTCAATAGTGCAGTAGTGAATTTCATATCATCATCATTTTTTTTAACTGACAGTACTTGTCGATGCAGGTTTCATTGCGATGTATGCAACACTTGCCAGCCGTGATGTGGTGAAAATTTTTAACAATTCATGTTCTTTCATTCTTGGAACCAATCTCTCTTGACTTTCGTCAACATCTTGTGTTTTTAGACACTTGTGCAAGTTGAAGTTAGGCTGATCAGCCACTTTCTTTCTTTCTTTCTTTCAGGACTGCTGTTTGATTCCAGAATCACCCTTCTACCTTGAAGGAAAAGGAGGCCTTTTTGAATTCATAGAGAAGAGGATCAAAGAGAACGGTCATATGGTCCTTGTCGTTGCTGAGGGAGCAGGACAGAATCTCATCTCTGAAGCCATGAATGCATCAGATCTGAAGGATGCCTCTGGAAACAAAGTGCTACTTGACATCGGAATGTGGTTGTCTCAGAAAATAAACGTAGGGGTTTCCAATCAAAATCATTCTTCTTCTTCCCTTTTCCTCATTGTCATTCTTGAATTCTAGTATTTCACAAACTTGGGTTGCAGATTCATGCATTACATGAGTTACAATCTTTCTGTAAATAACGTTTTCCCCATTTGCAGGATCACTTCTCCAAGGTGAGGAAGATGGTGATTACACTCAAATACATAGGTATGTCAACAAGAAGTAGCAAACATCTCATCTATTGTCATAATTGCTTCCTATTAAGATCTGAAAAACACCATTAATTGGTAATCCAGATCCAACGTATATGATCCGTGCAATACCGAGCAATGCATCAGACAACATCTACTGCACACTGTTGGCTCACAGTGCCATACATGGAGGCATGGCCGGATACACGGGCTTCACTGTTGGCCCTGTCAATGGAAGGCACGCTTATATCCCCTTCTACGTGAGTAACTTGTCTGGAATGTACAAGTGCTAGTTTCTCTTACACCCATCGATCTTAGACTGACGAAGCAATTCCATGCTTTTCACAATCAGAGGGTCAATGAGAGCCGGAACAAAGTAGTCATCACTGACAGAATGTGGGCAAGGCTTCTGTCTTCTACCAACCAGCCAAGTTTCCTTTCTGCAGACCTTGTTGAGGAATCAAAGAAGGAATCAAAGAAGCAAGATGAACATGCCAAAGAATTCAAGAATAAGGAAAGGATTGTTGCTGTTGAAGAGACGAAGGAACAGGAAAAAGCTGTTGGAGACTCAAAGAAGCAGGGAACAGCTTCAACAGGAGCTTTGAATGGTGTTAATGGCTTTTATCCAACTTCAAATGGCCATATTATTACCAGCATCTGAACAAGCAATATTGGTGATCCAACCGACAATTTAATCACACATGGCAAAAATTATTGATGGCTTAATTCATCAAGAATTATACGGTTTTTTGGGATCTTTTGTTTCACAAAGCCGTTGATCATAGAGGTCACTTTATTTCTTACAGTGCAGGGTGAGTAAATATGAAATCATATGCAATAGTTATTGGCATCCCATGGAACTCTGGATTTCCACCTTGGAACAAGATCTGCAATTTAGAAACAATTATGAAGGCCAAAGCGTGTTTGGGTAGGTTGCACAAAATTCTTAAATATAACCTAAAGTGGATCATTCTATTAGAGGTTGGAACTGTGTTTGTTTCATATTGTGATTTTCAGACTAATAAAATCATCTCTGCATTTTTTCTTTTTCTTTTTCCCAAATTAAGCAACCATTTGAGATTTTCTATTATCTTTAGATTCCATTCTGTTCTTTCTTAAATACGAACCATGTCTTTCGATTTCATGAAATTAGTAGATTTACGATCAAAACCTCAGTTTGACAACACCCTCGTGCCTGCTTTACTAGGGTGGACATGGCTTCAGAAATAAAGGTGCTAATTCCAACTTGATATCTGACAAAGCTTTGAATTAACTGGACTTCTTTTTGGAAAGAAATAAAATGCATGTAAGGGATCATAAATGACAATCTTCAACCAGCAACATTTAAGACCTCCGATCAATAATTCCCTCTTCTTTCTCTCGTAAGATTGCCTAGAAAAAATATTGTGCGATCAAATTCAAATAAAAACATTATTAATATCATAAAAATTTAAGATCTCTAATCTAGATGAGATCTTAACCACAATGGAATTATTGATCATCCAAATTGATGGCAATATAAACTTCGATCGATGTTTAATTAAGCTAGTGTTGGTGGTGGGAACAACCACCCTCTTTACACAATGAGACGGAGCTATAAATGGGTGATCCAAATGAACCATAATGCTGAAGTATTAGAATGGATGTTGAACTATTGTCGACAGTACCTTATACCCAATTTTTATATATTATTTGAAGTAGTTCTCTACGATTTATTCACGGTGTTTTTGTACTCGGTTTGCATATTGGGTTGATGAATGCTGATTCGTTCATCCATATAGCTAGTACTCCTTGCAAAGAAGATAGTTCTTGGCAAGAACTAAGCTAGGATTTTAAACTTACATATCATCAAAAAAATTGATAAATTGTGTGTATGTTATTTAAAAAATTATATTTATTTGCATACCATTAAATATGTATGATTGCTATTTGTATATGTTTATGATTAATCTATCTAGTGTGGTACTAAGGATATCAAAGTAAAATGAATATTTTTTTTAACCCTTTCGACAACTTACGACCTTAGACTTGACGATACTTATCTTATCCGTACACTTTCCTCGTCAGGAAAGAAAACAACAGAAGACAGTGAGAATAATACAAAATAAAGATGACAGAGTATGACAAAACATAACAAGAAATGTAATAGTATTTATGCACCAATACAAATTTATATGAATCTAATGTTTGTACAGTAGTGTTTTTCCTTTTTTGTTTAAATAATCATAAATATTTTAAATAGTTAACAATTGTATTCAACATCATTGATCTTTTATTTATGAATAACGAAATTGAAATCATTTTAAAAAATTCAACAAACCACTTTCTTTTCTTCAAGTTATAATGTTTGGATAACAACATTATAAATGTTTATCATAAATTTTTTTAATAGTAATCATATATGAAAAAGTCAAATCAATTAATTTATGTAGTAGTTATTAATAAATTTAGTAATAATCACAAATGTTTTGAATAGGAATTATCCAAAAATTAATCATTCTATTTTATTATGAAGGAAATTTTTGAAAAAATCTATAAATTTGAAGATCTGTCTTTATTAATTTCCAAAGGAATTTTCAACTCTCCCACGGTCGCTTATCTATAACTATATCATTTTCTGTGTAAAATATTATAACTTTTATATTTAGATCTTAGATGGAGCTGTTTCTAATATTTTTACGTGTAAATGTATCTTAACCTTTGTTTTGACTTTTCATGATTTATTTAATTCGATAATTCTTATGTTAATACCTATCTTAACAAGCAAAAGAGATGTTTTCATTTTTTATTTACATCACAAACAAGGAGATTGCTGGACAGATCGTCGGTCAAGCCGAAATGTAATCTCGAAAATCATACATTTTATAAAATAAAATTAATATAATTATTTCTATCCTTTCTGTATAATCTATTTTATTAGTAGAATAGGACAGTCAATTAGTACAACGCACATGTTTTTGAAACCAACTGCAGGAGAATCCCAATATCAATAGCTATTATTAATCAGAATAATTACAAATATTATATTTATCTATGTATAAGATGCCATATTAAGTTTGCATCAGAGATAAAAGAAAAGAAATGTTTATTGTATTCAGGATCAAGTCTTACATCATTTATAAAAAGTTGAAAAATAATTGCAATAAAATAACTATCATCTATCTAGCTATTCCTCAAAATCTCTCCTTTCTAAAATATTTCTCATTCTAATAGAATTAAAATAAGTAAAGACTCTATTTTTTATCATCTTTTCTTCCTTTTCTTGAAGTGCGTTCACACGTAATTAAGGACTTAGGTGGCGGTTCCTTAACCTTACATTATATGTACAAGCACGATTAATTTAATTCTATTATTCTAAATAAATAACCAATGCTACTTTTATAAACATGAGCATTGAAAGAGGACACCTTATTTGTCTTTCTCAACAAGCAAAATAGATAAAGAGATGTTTTCATTTTATATTTATGTCACAAATATTGACATTACTCGCAGTTCGTCGACCATGCGAAAACGAAATATTGGATAGCATGCATTTTATAAAATATAATTGGAAAATTATTCTTATTACTTCAGTAAAACTTACTGGATTTGTGGGTATATGAGGACAATTAATTGGGTGCAGCGTAAATGTTTTACAAACCAAAATCAGAAGAATCCTCGTGTCGATTATTATTAATAATCAAAATAATTACAAATATTATATTCATTTACGCAAAAGATGTTATATTAAGTTTACATCAAAGATAGAAGGAAAGAAATTTTTAATGTATTAAGGATGGAATCCATGAAATTTAGATAAATAATTGCAATTAAATATTTCCCATTTAACTTGTTTATGACAAGTGGGATACATTTTAAATATTTTTGCACCAGCTCAAATATTCAGAAATTGAAGTTTGCAAATTCAACCTTTGGTAGCTTACATCAGTATGATAGATTATTTTGAAAACATCAACATCATGGCTTTGTCAAACACCCCCTGAAACACAGTTGTTATTCATATATTTCTATTTAATATATTTTTCATGGTATGGATGTGTATTAAATGGGATGCAAACCATTTCAGTCGGATTCAAATGGAGGTGAGGCACCTTCTGAAGATTTGTAGCTCATCCAATTGAGAGGTTGAAAGAAGGAAATGGCTTCTTCTTTGATGTTTCTATTGTCTCTGGTGACAATCTCAACGTCCATTGTAGTTATTGTTCGTGGTCAGAAAGGTTTGTTGCATAATGTACATATCCTTTGCTAAATCATTACGTTCCTTGAACTTATGATGCTTTTCATCGTAGTATATCATTTGAAGCAGATGATGTTGTTGGAAATGAACATAACTTTCTTAGATTTTACACTAACAATGTTTCGTCAAGTACCAGCTATAATTGTGTTATCTTGTATCCACACTCGGTCGATTCTTGATTATTCTAGTTTTATTTTTCCTCCATGAAACGTTTGTATCCTCCTAATGGAAATTATTACCCATTTATCTTGTTAGAGTACTCTTACTCGTTGATACAAATGGATAGATGATGGACCCGATGGGATACAAAACATCTAAAAAAATTTTTGTAATTAACTTCCAAGTCCAATATATTTGATCTCCCATGAAGTGGTACTATTTGATTTGCAAAAGATTGTTGATAAATTATGTTGAAATTGATTGTCCATATAATCGATTACATGTAATTTCTATGAATGTAGAGTTTCTAAATATCGATTGTGGAAGGGGATACCCCAATACTGACCATGTCACGGGATTGAAGTACATCAGTGATTATGCGTACATAGATTCTGGTGTGGTTCACACGGTAAGTTTTACATATCGAGAAAACCAAGAGTACTCTCACGCTACGCACCTTAGGAGCTTTCCCAACGGTAAGAGAAACTGCTACACACTCAAACCAGTCCGCAAAGGAGGGTCATATTTGGTGAGGGCCTACTTCCTCTACGGTAACTACGATGGCCTCAATCGCCTCCCCAAGTTTGAACTCCACCTCGGCGTCAACTTGTGGGAAACAATAACGATCAACGATGCATCGACCTACATTTCTTCTGAGATCTTGGCTTTTGCACCGACCAACACCATGTCACTTTGCCTCGTCAACACCGGATATGGAACGCCTTTTGTGTCGGCAATTGATGTGAGGCCTCTTTTGGACACCATGTATGAATACGCTAATGCCTCTCAATCATTAGTTACCTTTCGTCGATTGAACTTCGGTGGAGATTCCAGTAAAAGAGAAATCAGGTCAAAGAACTACAACACCTATTCAAAAATTATATATATATATATATTTTTTCTATTGATTGTATAAAGTTCACTTCCTGATCTTGTGGTATCAACTGCATGCCAATAGGTACAAGAATGATAGATACGATCGCTTGTGGAGGACTTACAATCAAGATGATTGGAAAACACAAAATACAACTAGCTTTGTAAAACCAAATTCTTACAAGCAACCACAAGAAGTCATGGCAACTCAGTCCATACCAATGAATGGTCGTAAATTGGAAATCAAGCTGAATTTGGACATTGCATCCAAATACCATGTAATGGAGCACTATGCAGAGTTACAATTGCTGTCAGGGAATCAGACTAGGAATTTCACCGTAAACCTAAATGACCAATACATTGATAAAATCAATTCTATAAATCTCAAGTACTTGGAAGCATACACATCGTACACGCTAAACCCAATAAGTTCTGATGTGCTACATTGGTCTTTGCTTAAGGCAAATGATTCGACATTGCCACCGATAATCAATGCGATCGAAGTCTACATCGTCAGAAAGCATGAAGTACAAGCTACTCATGATGGAGATGGTATGCAATTAATTAATTCATAATATCTTATGACGTTTAATCTTTCCTTAATAACCTTAATTTAACATGAATGTATATTCAAGTTGTCTTCATGATTGATTATATCAGTCTGTTCCACTAATAATTAACTTCTATTTTAATTTATAGTCAAAGCCATGGTAGACATCAAGACACATTACGTAGTGAAGAAAAATTGGATGGGTGATCCATGTGCTCCCAAACGATTCACTTGGCAAGGTCTAAAGTGTAGCGACGAGTACTCCAAGAACCCAAGAATCATCTCCTTGTGAGTATCAAAAATGTGATTGCACATGGAAATGAAAAAGAAAAGAACATTGGTTAATTTCATTAGGATCTTAATGCAGGACATTATCTTCTAGTGGGCTAATCGGTAGGATATCATCTTCATTTGGGAAGCTAAACAAACTTCATTACTTGTGAGTATTTCTTTCTTAACTATTATTGAACATAGGTTTGTAAACGTTGGTTCAAAATGTCTTCCCAACTATTAGCAAGAGAAAATCTATATATTTTACCATACATAATATACAACTTGAAATTATCATCTTATTCTTGTACTTCAGATTAAAATAATCATTACCAAATGTATCCCTAGCCTTTAATCCTTGCTAGGCTCATTCATGATAGTCCAACAAATGCAACAGAAGATAGATAGATAGATAGATATGAACATTATGAGATTTAAGATATGAAATTATATCAATATTATGCATTGGCTAATTTTCCATCATCCTAGATGTTGTATTGCGTCCATAGTTTGCATACCATTAATGTTATTTTGTGAAGATGATTAATTATGAGTTGCATCTCTATACAGAAAAGTTCAATCTATGTGTGTGGTTCAATCCATTGATCTATTACTCGACTTTGGAAATACATTTAGAATGACTGAAATTTTACTTGGTTTACACTTTTCCTCAAATAAAATGTTTTCAAATACATAAATTCTAATTTTTTGTAAAGTAGTGATCAATTTTTTTTTTGTTCTAAAAAATCTATTCATAAACTTGTAGAATAAGGAATTTTGTAAAATAATGACTTGAAGTAGTTTCAAATGAGGATTTTGTGTGAACTAGTGAGTCCAATCGATCTTAATTTATCTAGATAGAAAGTTGGTCTATATCTTTCTTTTTCTAGGTAACAATCAAATAATTTGTCGACTATAAAATAAAAAGACATTCACTATACATGTTGACTATTTATTGTAGGGACTTATCAAACAATAGTTTAACTGGTGTAATTCCAGAATTCTTGGGACAACTACCACACCTTAGGATCTTGTAAGTACCAATTAAGCACTATGAAACATGTTATATATATAGTTTCATTACCTTTTCATTATATATAATAAATACTTTTTCAGGAATCTACAAAACAATAATCTTAGGGGACCAATCCCTAAGTCAATTTCTATAAAGGTGGAAGCAAAGATTCTAGTTCTAAAGTAAGCTTTTTTCTTACAATAGACCTTCCATTTAAAAGACACATTAACATTTCAATTATCATTTATATGTTTTTGAGGCTTATGTGCTTATTTGCATTCCAATTTAGGGTTGAAGGAAACCCCTTAATGAATAATCCTAGTCCCAATCTAGATGATGGTGGTACAAATCTTCCTTTGATTCTTGGGGCAACTATTGGAGGTGTGGTAGCATTATTTGTTGTCGGCTTAGTCATTTGTTGGATATACAAAAAGCGTAGAAGAGGTATATTTCCATCTTAGGTGTTAAATTGGAGAGGAGAGACTAGATTCATAGATAACGTCAATTTATGGAAAACTATATTATATCTATTGGTGATGGAATCATTTAATTGTTTGGATTGTTGTAGTCGACCAACTAGTACCAACTCAAACTCAAGAAGAAGCAACTCCTGCTAATGAAGGTCAGGCCACCGCAATATCATTCAAATTGAATAAGAACTACTACACATATTATGACCTTCAAACAATAACAAATGGCTTCATGCATCTAATTGGAGAGGGAGGATTTGGAAATGTGTACAAAGGAAGATTGAAAGATGGCACCCTCGTGGCTGTCAAGAAGATTTCGAAGATATCACCTCAAGCATTAAAACAATTCAAAAGAGAGGTAATGCATGATCTTTTGCATATTGGAAAAAAAAATGCTCTAAGAAAAAGACCTTCAATTTTGTTTTCGTCGATTACCAACTATTATACATTCGTAATACTCTTCCTTTTAAACAACCATCGAAATATATATTATTGATGGATGAAAGTAAAAAATTCTACCTAACAACTAGGAATATAGTTGAATATCTTGCTTGATAGCATTTGAGCATAATTTTTCCTTGTTGGATTCAGGTAAAGGTTTTGGCAAGGATTTGTCATAATAACTTGGTATCCCTTATTGGATATTGTTATGAAGATGATTGCATAGGACTTGTCTATGAACACATGGCTTGGGGTAGTCTTGCAGATAACCTCAGAGGTATGTAACTTGAACATCTAAGATTGTCACCTATCTAAAACAAATTTGATGCCAAATCTTTAATTCTATTTCTCAAAAAAGATCCTACATTGTTAATGTTAAAAATGGAAATAAATCAACAAGTAGTAAGTAATTTGTTTAGATGTTGATAAGCATGTTTATTTTAATGTCTTGTAGGTGAACGTAGCAAATTAAGTACTTTATCTTGGAGAGAGCGTGTTCATATATTACTTGAAGTTGCTCAAGGTATATCAAACCACACTACATATGGGTTTCAACTATTGTAATTTTTCTGCTTTACATTTTTGTGTCGCACTGTGTTGTGATGAATGATTGATTTATATGTAGGGTTTCACCATCTACACAATGCAAACATAATCCATGGAGATGTAAAGACAAGCAACATCCTTTTGGGTGAGAACATGGAGGTCAAGATTGGAGACTTTGGCATGTCACGAATCTTTGAAAGTGATACTTTCACTCAAGTGATAACCATTGCAGGCACACCAGGGTATATTGACCCAGAGTAAGTGTTTGCTTCCCATGCATATGCATCATGGAACCTCGTCTTACTAGATAACATACCACATTAATTAAAACATAGTAGTTGAGCCATATTCCTTTTTAGCGTATCTAATGGACATATATGTGTACCTAAGAATGGACACTACTGTTTCATGTAGGTATTTAAGGACGGGAATTTTAAATAAGAGAAATGACATATATAGCTTCGGTATTGTTCTACTAGAGTTGATTACTGGACAACCTGCCATAAATAACTCAACGGAAAGAAATTTACTTGACTGGGTAAAGTCAAAGCTTGAAACAACAAAGTTAGAAGATATAGTAGATGACAAGCTTCAAGAGTACAACCCAAATTCAGTTAAGAAGGTTATGGACATAGCATTGTCATGCACTGCTTCTACTAATGAGGGGAGGCCAACCATGATAGAAGTGTTGTCAATGATTAAAGACTGTGTAGGGCTTAAGAATGTTCAAGGAGAAATGAGTCAAGTCTCAAGTCAATCAACATTTGATATTACGCAAGAGATGTTTACCATGGAGACGAGCCAATTTTTTAATCCAAATGCACGATAAGCATGGACCAGTACATTCCAATTACACTTCTTTTATAGATCCAAGTCCCTAATATTTGAATTTTTTTTCTTTGTATATTTGTGGGTGTGTGTGTTGTGTGTGCATGTGTGTTTTTTGTGAGCGAGTATGCATGTGTAATTTGTCATTGGAATAATTATATTGTAGATTTTTTTCAATCATGCAACTACAATTGTATTTTACACTTAAATATTTATCTAACAACCATATAAAATTTTAGAAGTAACTTCTTCAACAGCAACATTAATAAAAAAATATATTTAAAAAATAAAAAATTATATTAAAAAAATTAAACCTTACCGTTAGTAGTTAATATATAGTTGCGCTACAAGATATTAAGATTAAAATAAAGAAAATCACCCTTTGTCTTAGTTATTCTATCCCTAATCTTTAAATGTAAATAATGGACATACATAGGAAAAGATGTTTTGTTTTAAATGATGTTGTTTAACTAATTCGATGAAGGACAGACGACAAATAAAAATAAGTAACAAATGAAAAAATAATTTATTTCATCTTTTGACAAAGCAAGGGACATAAAATAAGAGATTATTCTCTTGCATGAATAAAAGACGGAGTGCAAATGAAAAATATTGACAGTTAAAAAAAAAAAATTTACGAAAAAAAGGAAAGAGATGGACACCTGCCCATCACTTAGTCGACAACCCTGCAATTCCCAGCCTCGTCTGCGAGACCTTTCGATTTTGTCGCCCTTCCTGTTTTGCATCGCTGAATCCCTCGTTTGCGATTATAAGAGACGGACGAAGGTCGAAGAAGGGCTGGCTTGCACCCTCCTCTCCTGATATCTCTCACTCTCGATCGCTATTCTTCGGTCTCCTTTCTTACTCGATTATCATTGGGGTAAGAAACGAGTTGAAAGGGTAGAATCGTCCATCATGAATCTTCAAAAATGAAAAAAAAAAAAGGATTAGTGGAAGAGATCAAGTAGAAAGAAGGTGGGTTCCAGTGCACTCCGAGTCTCTTCCTCTTCCTCAGTTACATAGGTCTCTTTTGGCTCCCAATAGAGTTGCCTTCCGCCGACGAGGCTAGTCGCCCAAGCCCTTTGAACCCTCACTGGAGCCAAAGATATGTAAACAGAAAGAAAACAAAACAACAGAAGAAAGAAGACTCTAACCTATGCCTTTAAACTCTTGCCTGTTTGTGGTGGAGCTTAGCTGACTCGGTTGATCTCGCGTAGGTAAATTCCACTTATCTACGGTGGAGCTCTGCCTCCTCATGAACGGAAGCTCCATCCGTTCGTGGCGGTTGATCCAACATTCCTCACGTTGGCGATCTTGCTCGTCTGTGACAGGGCAGTGATCGTGTGTGCAAACGAAATGATGGGTGATTCAACTCTCACGCAGTGCATCGACATCGAATGATGACAGTGGCACTCGGTTGATGGCGGCGGTCTGCGGTTAACAAGAGGGTTAGGTTTCGAACGGAGGAGAATAACTGAATAAGGAAAGGAAAAGAAAGAGAAAAAGAAATAAAATAAAAAGAAGAAGAAAGAAAGAAAAATTAAAAAAATAGAAAGAGATGGTAAGGATGAAAAAAAATAAAAGAAAAGCGAAGTAAAAGGAATAAGCTAGGAAATGTATTTGTATAATATTAAAGATTTTTTTTACTGCGCTATGAAATGTTCGAAAGAAAATAAAACAAAAAGTTTAAAATGGTTGAAAATGAATGTTCGAAAAATTAAAAAAAAAAAGATTTAATTTTTTTGATCCACGAGGCACAACCCACTGACATGTTTAGGCTTAAAGAATGGGCTGAGATGTTTGGATTAACATGTGTGGTGATCAGTGGTGGGCACGGCCTATGGCCCAATGGGAAGTTTCAGACTTGTAGTTCTTTTCTTCGGAACAAATTACTGTTTATGATCGTCAAATTAGGTCATCTGACGACAGCATGTAAATATGTAATTACAAATACGGGTCAACAACTTTATTAACCTATATTATAATAAGTGAAGGACCAAGTCAACGACCGGCTTTTTTCCTTAAATGCCCAAATTGCCTATGCGGATGTAATATAAACTCTTTAAATTGACTACTCTTTAACCTATAAAATAATATAGAATGTAATCTGCAGGCATGGTCGGACTTTTCATATTAAATGGGCTAGTAGAAAATATATATTGGACAATTTAGCAGAATGCTTTTTACGTCATTTAGAAAAGTACTAAAGGAAAGAAAATAGTTACAATTGTGCTTGACTGGGAGGCCATTCTTTTAAGCACCATATAATTGTTTAATTGTTAACGGTATTAAATTCCTTTTTTTTTCTAAATGTATGCCACTAGATTATCATTCATCGAACAAGTCTTTCATTTGATTTTGCAGTTAATTCTTCACAATATCTATCACAAAGAATGAGTTACAATAAAAAATGTTTGTTAATTCAAGAAACAAGTATATTGTTCAACTGTTTGTCTAATTTTCTAGCTGTTTGTACGAAGGAACGATCATCAAACCAAATCGAGCTTTGAGAAGGGGAGGATGAAAACAAAGAAGTGGTGGGGTAGAGAAAAAGAAGTCAATTTCTTGGGATTTTCTAATATAATATCATATATACTACCTTGTAAAACAGTATTGTACGTACAAAAGGCAATGATGCTTACGCATGATTTTTTTTGTTTATTAACATTCGATTTCCAAATAATCATAAATATTTTAAATAGTTAACAAATGTATTCAACTTCATTAATTTTTTATTTATGAATAATTAAATTGAAATCATTTTAAAAAATTCAACAAACCACTTTCTTTTCTTCAAGGTATAATGTTCGGATAAGAACATTATAAATATTGAAAATCATTGACTTACTTTTAAATACTTATCATAATTTTTTTTAGTAGTAATCATATATGAAGAAATCAAATCAAATCAATTAATTTATGTAATAGTTATTAATAAAATTAGTAATAATCATAAATGTTTTGAATAGGAATTATCCAAAAATTAATCATTCTATTATTAAGGAAATTTTTGAAAAAATCTATAAATTTTAAGATCTGCCTTTATTAATTTCCAAAGGAATTTTCAACTCTCCCACGGTCGCTTATCTACAACTATATCATTTTCTGTGTAAAATATTATAACCTTTATATTTAGATCTTAGAGCTGGAGCTGTTTCTAATCCTTTTACGTGCAAATGTATCTTAACCCTTGTTTTAACTTTTCATGATTTATCTAATTCTATTGTTCTTATGTTAATACCTGTCTTAACAAGCAAAAGAGACAAAGGAAATGTTTTTATTTTATATTTACATCACAAACAAGGAGATTGCTGGACAGATTATCGGTCAAGCCGAAATGCAATCTCGAAAATCATACGTTTTATAAAATATAATTAATATAATTATTTCTATCCTTTCAGAATAATCTATTTTATTAGTAGAAGAGGGCAGTTAATTGGTACAGCGCACATGTTTTTGAAACCAACTGCAGAAGAATCCCAATATCAATAGTTATTATTAATCAGAATAATTAAAAATATTATATTTATCTATGTATAAGATGCCATATTAACTTTGCATCAAAGATAAAAGAAAAGAAAAGTTTATTGTATTCAGGATCAAGTCTTACATCATTTACGAGAGATTGAAAAATAATTGCAATAAAATAACTATCATCTCTTTAGCTCTTCCTCAAAATCTATTCCTTCTAAAATATTTCTCATTTTAATTGACCTTTAGAATTAAAATAAGTAAATACTCTATTTTTTCTCATCTTTTCTTCCTTGAAGTGCGTTCACACGTAATTAAGGACTTAGGTGACGGCTCCTTGACCTTACATTATATGTAAAAGCACGATTTATTTAATTCTATTATTCTAAATAAATAACCAATGTTACCTTTATAAACATAAGCATTGAAAGAGGACACCTTATTTGTCTTTCTCAACAAGCAAAATAGATAAAGAGATGTTTTCATTTTATATTTACGTCACAAATATTGACATTACTCGTAGTTCGTCGACCATGCGAAAATGTAATATTGGATAGCATGCATTTTACAAAATATAATTGGAAAATTATTCTTATTACTTTAGTAAAACTTACTGGATTTGTAGGTAGAAGAGAACAATTAATTGGGTGCAGCGCAAATGTTTTACAAACAAAAATCAGAAGAATCCTCGTGTCGATTATTATTAATAATCAAAATAATTACAAATATTATATGCATTTACGCAAAAGATGTTATATTAAGTTTACATCAAAGATAAAAGGGAAGAAATTTTTAATGTATTAAGGATCGAGTCTTACATCATCCATGAAGAGTAGAGAAATAATTGCAATTAAATAACCGTCACCTCCCCCTTTCCGATGGCAATCACTCCCTTTCAAAATATTTCTCTTCTAACTTGTTTATGTTAACTGGGATACATTTTAAATATTTTGCACGAGCTCAAATATTCAGAAAATGAACTTTGCATATTCAACCTTTGGCAGCTGACGTCAGTACGATAGATTATTTTGAAAACATCAACTTCATGGCCTTGTCAAACACCCCCTGAAACACAGTTGTTATTCATATATTTCTATTTAATATATTTTTCATGGTATGGATGTGTATTAAATGGGATGCAAACCATTTCAGTCGGATTCAAATAGAGGTGAGGCACCTTCTGAAGATTTGTAGCTCATCCAATTGAGCGGTTGAAAGAAGGAAATGGCTTCTTCTTTGATGTTTCTATTCTCTCTGGTGACAATCTCAACGTCCATTGTAGTTATTGTTCGTGGTCAGAAAGGTTTGTTGCATAATGTACATATCCTTTGCTAAATCATTACGTTCCTTGAACTTATGATGCTTTTCATCGTAGTATATCATTTGAAGCAGATGATGTTGTTGGAAATGAACATAACTTTCTTAGATTTTACACTAACAATGTTTCGTCAAGTACCAGCTATAATTGTGTTATCTTGTATCCACACTCGGTCGATTCTTGATTATTCTAGTTTTATTTTTCCTCCATGAAACGTTTGTATCCACCTAATGGAAATTATTACCCATTTATCTCGTTAGAGTACTCTTACTCGTTGATACAAATGGATAGATGATGGACCCGATGGGATACAAAACATCTTAAAAATTTTTAGTAATTAACTTCCAAGTCTAATATATTTGATCTCCCATGAAGTGGTACTATTTGATTTGCAAAAGATTATTGATATATTATGTTGAAATTACTAGTCCATGGAATCGATTACATGTAATTTCTATGAATGTAGAGTTTCTAAATATCGATTGTGGAAGGGGATACTCCTATATTGACCATGTCACGGGATTGAAGTACATCAGTGATTATGCGTACATAGATTCTGGTGTGGTTCACACGGTAAGTTTGACATATCGAAAAAACCAAGAGTACTCTCACGCTACGCACCTTAGGAGCTTTCCCAGCGGTAAGAGAAATTGCTACACACTCAAACCAGTCCGCAAAGGAGGGTCGTATTTGGTGAGGGCCTACTTCCTCTATGGTAACTACGATGACCTCAATCGCCTTCCCAAGTTTGAACTCCACCTTGGCGTCAACTTGTGGGAAACAATAACGATCAACGATGCATCGACCTACATTTCTTCTGAGATCTTGGCTTTTGCACCGACCAACACCATGTCACTTTGCCTCGTCAACACCGGAAATGGAACACCTTTTGTGTCGGCAATCGACGTGAGGCCTCTTTTGGACACCATGTATGAATACGCTAATGCCTCTCAATCATTAGTTACCTTTCGTCGATTGAACTTCGGTGGGGATTCCAGTAAAAGAGAAATCAGGTCAAAGAACTACAACACCTATTCAAAAATTATATTTATATATATTATTTCTATTGATTGTATCAAGTTCACTTCCTGACCTTGTGGTATGAGTTGCATGTTAACAGGTACAAGAATGATAGATACGATCGCTTGTGGAGGACTTACAATCAAGATGATTGGGAAACACAAAATACAACTAGCTTTGTAAAACCAAATTCTTACAAGCAACCACAAGAAGTCATGGCAACTCAGTCCATACCAATGAATGGTCGTAAATTGGAAATCAAGCTGGATTTAGACATTGCGTCTAAATACCATGTAATAAAGCACTTTGCAGAGTTAAAATCATTGTTGGAGAATCAGTCTAGGAGTATGTATGCAACCATCAATGAAATATATTATACTAAAATCAATTCTGAAAAACTCAAGTACTTGAGTACATACTCATTGCTCACGCCAAAACCGATACATTCAGAGGAGCTACATTTGTCTATAGTTAAGGCAAATGATTCAACATTGCCACCAATAATCAATGCGATGGAGGTCTACATCGTCAGAAAACTTGAAGTACAAGCTACTCATGATGGAGATGGTAGGAATTAATTAATTCATAACATCCTAGCTACGTCGATTCACTCATTCCATAATAACCCTTGGCAAGAACTTATGTTCAAGTTGTCTTCATGATTGATTATATCAGTCTGTTCTACTAATAATTGACTACTATTTTAATTTATAGTCAAAGCCATGGTAGACATCAAGACACATTATGGAGTGAAGAAAAATTGGATGGGTGATCCATGTGCTCCCAAACGATTCACTTGGCATGGCCTAAATTGTAGTGACGAGTACTCCAAGAACCCAAGAATCATCTACTTGTGAGTATCAAAATTGTGAATGCACATGGAAACGCAAAAGAAAAGAACGTTGGTTAATTTCATTTGGATCTTAATGCAGGACATTATCTTCTAGTGGGCTAACTGGTCGGATATCATCTTCATTTGGGAAGCTAGACAAACTTTATTACTTGTGAGTATTTTTTTCTTAACCATTATTAAACATAGGTCTGTAAATGTTGGTTCAAAATTTCTTCCCAATTATTTGCAAGAGAAAATCTATATATTTTTACCACATATAATATAAAACTTGAAATTATCATCTTATTTTTGTACTTTAGATTAAAATAATCATTACCAAATGTATCCAAGTCTTTAATCCTTGCTTGGCTTATTCTTGATAGTCTAGCAAACCTAACAGAAGATAAATAGATATGATAATTATGGGATTTAAGATATGAAATTATATCAAAATCATGCATTAGCAAATTTTCCATCATCCTAAATATTGGATTGTGTCCATAGTTTGCCTACCATTGATATTATCCAGTGAAGATGATTAATTATGGGTTGCATCTTTATACTAAAAAGTTCAATCTATGTGTGTGGTTCAATTCATTGATCTATTGCTCAGCTCTGGAAATTTATTTAGAATGATTTAAATTTTACTTGGTTAATACTTTTCCTCAAATACATATTTTCTAATTTTTTGTAAAGTAGTGATCATTTTTTTTTTCTTTTTTTGTTCTAAGAAATCTACTTATAAAGTTGTAGAATAAGGAATTTTGAAAAATAATGACTTGAATTAGTTACCAAAGAGGATTTTGTATGAACTAGTGAGTCAAATCAATCTTAATTTATCTAGATAGAAAGTTGATCTATATCTTTTTTTTAGATAAAAATTGAATAATTTGTCAATTGTAAGATAAAAAGATGTTCACTATACCTGTTGACCATTTATTGCAGGGACTTATCAAACAATAGTTTAACTGGCGTAATTCCAGAATTGTTGGGGCAGCTACCACACCTTAGATTCTTGTAAGTACCAAAAGCACTACGAAACATGTAATATATATAGTTTCATCACTTTTTCATTTTATATTGCAAGTATTTTTTCAGGAATCTACAAAATAATAATCTTAGAGGGCCAATCCCTAAGTCTATTTCCACAAAGGTGGAAGCAAATATTCTAATTCTAAAGTAAGTTTTTTTCTTAAAGTAAACCTTCCATTCAAAAGACACATCAAAATTTTAGTTATCATTTATGTGTTTTTGAGGCTTATGTACTTATTTGTATTTCAATTTAGGGTTGAAGGAAACCCCTTAATGAATGATCCCACTTCCAAACCAACTACTAAACCAGAACCTAATCTTCTATTGATTCTTTTGGCAACTATTGGAGGCGTGTTGACATTGTTTGTTGTGGGCTTAGTCTTTTATTGTATTTACAAAAAGCGTAGAAGAGGTATATTTCCATCTTAGATGTTAAATTGGAGAGCAGAGACTAGATTCATAAATAATGTCAATTTATGGGAAACTATAGTATTTATTAGTGATGGAATCATTTAATTGTTTTGATTGTTGTAGTTGGCCATCCAGTACCAGCTCAAGCTCAAGAAGAATCGACTCGTGATAATGAAGGTGCAATAACTGGAATATCATTTCAATTGAATAAGAAGTACTACACATATCGTGAGCTTCAAACAATAACGAATCACTTCATGCATCTAATTGGAGAGGGAGGATTTGGAAAGGTGTACAAAGGAAGATTAACAGATGGCACCCTCGTGGCTGTCAAGATGATTTTGAAGATATCACTTCAAGCATCAAAACAATTCAAAAGAGAGGTAATGCATGTTCTTTTGCATATTGGAAAATAAAATGCTCTAAGAAAAGGACCTTCAATTTTTTTGTTTTGGTCAATTACGAGCTGTTATACTTGCATAATAGGCATCCTTTTAAACAATCATTGAACTATATATATTGTTGGATGAAAGCAAAAAATTTTACTTGACAAATAGAGATATAGTTGAATATCTTGTTTGATAGCATTTGAGCACAATGTTTCCTTGTTGGATTCAGGTAAAGATTTTGACAAGGATTTGTCATGATAACTTGGTATCCCTTGTTGGATATTGTTATGAAGATGGTCACATGGGACTTGTCTATGAATACATGGTGCGGGGTAGCCTTGCAGATAACCTTAGAGGTATGTAACTTGAACATCTAAGATTGGCACCTATCTAAACCAAATTTGATGCCAAGTCTTTAATTTGTTTCTAGAAAAGAAAAACCTACATTTTTAATGTTAAAATGGAAATAAATCCACAAGTAGTAGTTAATTTGTTTAGATGTTGATAAGTATGTTTATCTTAATGTCCTGCAGGTGAATGTAGAAAATCAAGTAGTTTATCTTGGAGAGAGCGTCTACGTATATCAATTGAAGCAGCTCAAGGTATGCCAAACCACACTATATATGGGTTTCAACTTTTGTAATTTTTCTACTTTACATTTTTGTGTCACACTTTATGATAAATGATTGATTTATATGTAGGGTTTCACCATCTACACAATGCAAACATAATCCATGGAGATGTCAAGACAAGCAACATCCTTTTGGGTGAGAACATGGAGGTGAAGATTGGAGACTTTGGCATGTCTCGAATATTTGAAAGTGATACTTTCACTCAAGTAACCATTACAGGCACACCAGGGTATATTGACCCAGAGTAAGTGTTCACTTTCCATGCATATGCATCATGAAACCTTGTCTTACTAGATATGATACCACATTAATTAAAACCTAGTAGTTAAGCCATATTTCTTTTTAGCATATCTAACAGACATAACTTCTTTAGTCTACCTAAGAATGGACACTACTATTTCATGTAGGTATTTAACGACAGGAATTTTAAAGAAGGAAAATGACATATATAGCTTCGGTATTGTTCTATTAGAGTTGATTACTGGACAAGCTGCCATTAATAACTCAACGAAAAGAAATGTACTTGATTGGGTAAAGTCAATGCTTCAAACAACAATGTTAGAAGATATGGTAGATGACAAGTTTCAGGAGTACAACCTAGATTCAGTTAAGAAGGTTATAGACATAGCATTGTCATGCACTGCTTCTACCAGCGAGGGGAGGCCAACCATGATGGAAGTGTTGTCTAAGATTAAGGATTGTGTGGGGCTTAAGAATGTTCAAGGAGAAATGAGTCCAGTCTCTGGTCAATCAAACTTTGATATTCCGCAAGAGATGTTTTCTATCGAGACGAGCCAATTTTTTAATCCAAAAGTACGATAAAAATGTACCAATGCATTTCAATTACACTTTTATAGAGCCAAGACCCTAATATTTGAACTTTTTTATTTATATATTTGTAGGTTTATGTGTGTTGTGCGTGTGTGCATGTGTGTTTTGTAAGTGAGTGAGTGTGCATGTATAATTTATTGTTTGAATAGTTAATATTGTGGATTTTTTTTGAAGCACACACCGATAATTGTATTTTACACTCAAATATTTATCTAACAACCATGTAAAATTCTACAAGTAATAACTTCTTCAACATCAACATTATTAAAAAATATATTTAAAAAATAAAGAATTATATTAAAAAATTAAACCTTACCGTTAATAGTTAATATATAGTTGCACTACAAGATATTAAGATTAAGATAAAGAAAATCACCCTTTGTCTTAGTTGTTCTATCCCTAATCTTTAAATGTAAATAATGGATTTAAAACAAAGGAAAAGATCTTTTGTTTTAAATGTTGTTGTTGAATAGATTCGACGAAAGATGGATGACAAATAAAAATAAGTAACAAATGAAGAAATAACTTATTTCATATTTCGCTAGAAAAAGCGAGGGACACAAAATAAGGGATTATTCCCTTGCATTAATAATAAAAATGGAGAGCAAGGGAAAAATATTGTCAGTAAAAAAATGTTTTTAATAATTAAAAAAAAGGAAAGAGATGGACACCTGCCCACCACCTGGTGGACGATCCTACAATTCTCAGCCTCGTCTACCAGACCTTTCGATTTTGTCGCTCTTCCTATTTTGCGTCGTTGATTTCCTTTTTGGCAGCTATAAGAGATGGACGAAGATCGAAGAAGGGCTGGCTTGAATCCTGCTCTTCCGATATCTCTCGCTCTCGATTACTATTCTCTGGTCTCCTTCCTTCCACTCCTCTCTTATTCGATTACCGTTACGGTAACAAACGAGTTGAAAGGCCAGAATCGTCCATCATGAATCTGCAAAAAAAAAATGTTATCGGAAGAGATCAAGTAGAAAGAAGAAGGTGGGTTCTGGTGCACTCCTGGTCTCTCCCTCTTCCTCACTTACATTGGTCTCCATGGGCTCCCATAGGGTTGTCCTCCGCCAACGAGGCTAGTCGCCCAAGCCCCTTGAACCCTTGCCAAAGCCCATGATATGCAAACAGAAAGAAAACAAAACAATAAAACAAAGAATACTCTAACCTATGCCTTTAAACTCTCGCTCGTCTGTGGTGGAGCTTAGTTGGCTTGGTTTATCTCGCGTCGATGAACTCCACTCATCTGCAATGGAGCTCTACCACCTCATGCACGGAAGCTCCGTCCAATCCTGGTGGTTGCTCCGACATTCCTCGTGTCGGCGATCTTGCTCGTCTGTAACACGGTGGTGATCATTTGTGCAAACGAAATTTCGACTCTCACGCGGCATGTTGACATCAAATGATGGTGGTGGCGCTCGGCCGATGGCAACGATGCATGACTCGAAGGTGGAGTATTTTCTTTCAGCCATTTAGTGTGTGACAAGTATTGTAGACTTCTACATCTGGAAGTTTAAAAGAAAATACAAAAACTGAAGCAATTGGTAGTGGTAGGACTATAACAATTGTAAGTTCTACGACAATATAGAAGTTAGTGGGCCGGGTTAGGCCGGCTCAACCTAAAAAATTAAACCCATATGGATAGCGGGTCAGGCTGAGCCGAGTTGAAAAAATAAAATTTCTTTTCAAAGCAGCCGAACCTAGCCCATATGGGTCAAGCTTGGGTCAGCGCCTGGGCCACCCACGGGCTGGTTTGTCGATTCGTTCAGATTTCTAAACATTTAACCTTAAATGTTGGGAAATTTAGATTTAGATAAAAAAAAACATGAAACAATAATAATAAAAGATAAATATCTAAGAAGTTGAAAATTAAATAATTTTTGGTACAAAATATAAGTACCTAAAACGAAATGAAAATTCTGAAATCAAAATATTTTAGAATCAAAGTGTAAGTATCTAAAAAGAAAATGAAAATGAAAACCAAAGTATTTTGAAAGCAAAAATGCAAATATCTAAGATCAAATCAAATGTCTTAGGTATAAAAGGTAGATACTTGAGAATTAAACAAAGATCAAAATATCAAAGATACAAAATAACAATATCCAAAGTTAAAAGATTTAAATATATCAAATACTCCTAAACAAGAGTATAAATTATTTATAAAAAAAAGAAAAAATACATATATAATATATGATTGGATAAGGGATTAAATTGTTTGCAAATTATTTTGGCATAAAAACATAATACACTAAAGTAAAAGAAATGATACAACATTAATAAAGACAAAGGAAAATGTGTTAAATATATATATATAAGAGAGAGATACTAGAGAGAAAGACCACACCTAACATTTATAAATGTTTGATAAAGACACCCAACATTATGAATGTCAAGTGACATTTAACGTATAAATATATATATATAGCGAACTTTGATTGAAGTCTTGCTTCATTTGAACATCAATTCTCTTCAAGTCATAAGTCTAATCTTAAATATTGATTAGTAATCACTTATTACAAATATGTTAAATAAGGATTTTCAACTAAGTACCAAAGTTTTTCATCATCAAAATAAAATGTTTGGACATTGGGATTCGTATATGTTAAGTTGAAATAATATTATTCCTAACACTCCACCCATTCAAAGTTGGTAGTTTGAAGCCTAAAGCTCTCTTCTCTCGTCCGACATTTAGTAGAAAGATCTCCGCCTACGATGCTTCCTTCTTCTTCATTTTTAACAGTCCAAAATAGTTACCACACGAAAACATATTTTCTCTATTGCTTAAAATAGTTGTTGCCCCAAAATGCTTGCAAGTTCATGCTCGCTATTGGGAACCAAATCTCCTCGTTCTTTCTTGCGATCTGCCCAAAACCCCTACGATCTCCTCTCTTGCAAGTTTGCACACTATTGCTCACTTATCGAAGCTATTATCGGTAAAACTATTTTCCATTCTCTCCTCTATGAATTTTGTATCTCGAGTTTTAGTAGCTTTTGCATAACATATTTCAATGGTTTGTTCAAATTCTTGAAGTTTATATGAGATGGATTTATTGGCTTCTACTTGTTATGATTTGTTTAGAAGGATTTTTTGGTTGTTATCTATAGTTGAATTTTAGTTAAGATTGATAAAGAAGATTTACTTGAAGATCTATAAGATAAGTTTAAAAAAATTAAATATTATTGATGATATATAATTAATAAAAAAGTACATATTGAAAGAAATACAAAGGTTAAAATGAATCAAGAATAGAAAAAAAAATTAAAAGATAAGAAACGTGAAGATATGGTAATAACAATGTGAGATGAAAATACTATTTGATATTATTTATGTTGTAATATTTAAAATGATATCTAAAAGATGACCTCATTTGCAACCACAGGCATTGGAAGTAATTCGTGATCTTCTTTTACCATATACGTAATACAAAATTTGATTTAATATTCCATAGAGATATCTTTGCTCTAGAATATATGAAGATAATGATTGTGAGCTTTCATTCTTCCTCTGATTTATTGAGCAGGATGATGAGGCAATTCATATTGTTTGACCATGTTCAGACTCACATAAACGTTAGAAAGGTGTGTTATGGCACCTTCACATACCATAATTTTTTATGGGCTCTAATTTTTAATATTGGAAGCTATATGCATTGGTCTTTTTAATAGTGCTTAATCTTAATCATTCATGTAATCATCTATATATATGGTTGGATTTATAATTGTGAATAAACAATTGCATCTATTGATAGTTACCTTCTGAAATAAATTAATTATTGCATGTCATAGAATGTTCGTTTAAAAAATTTTAGATATCAAGTTGAGAAATAATTGCAGTAAAATAACTATCAACATTCTCATTCTCAAAATCTCTCCCTTCCAAAATATTTCTCTTTCAAATGGTATATGTTAACTAGGATAGATTTTAAATGCTTTTGCGCCAGTTCACATATTTAACAAATGCATATTTAGCCATGGACAGCTTGTATCAGCTATAATGATTATTTTAAAAACGTCACACTTTGTTAATCACCCCTTGAAACACTGCTTTCTTGATATATATATTTCTATTTAATATATATTTCATGATATGGATGTATATAAAATGAGATGCAAACCATTTCAGTTGGATTCAAATAGAGGTGTGGCAGATTTTGAAGATTTGTAGCTTATCCAATTGAGCGGTTGAAAGAAGGAAATGGCTTCTTCTTTGATGTTTCTATTCTCTCTGGTGACAATCTCAATGTCCATGGTGGTTATTGTTCATGGCCAGAAAGGTTTGTTGTATTTCGCTAAATCATTAGTTACATTCCTTTTTTCATCATTGTATTTCGTTTGAAACGCATGATATGCCTGGAAACCAACGTAATTTCCACAGGTCTTACGCTTTGTAACGGCAGGTGCTTTATTCGTTTTATTTGTCTTGATTACATCAATTAATGCTGTGTAAGTATCATCGACAATTGTGTTATATGAAACGTTTGCATCCTCCTGACAAAAATTAGTACTAATTTATCTTGATGGATTCTTCGTCGTTTACACAAATCGATGATGATCCCGATGACATGCAATACATCTAAGAAATTTGTGTTACATTATATCTAATCTCGTCCATTCTTGAATATTCTAGTTTTATTTTTTCTCCAAGAAACGTTTATATCATCCTGATGAAAATTATTACCCATTTATGTTGATAGAGTACTCTTCCTTGTTTATACATGCAATTAGATAGATGATGGACCCGATGGGATACAAAACATCTAAAAAAATTTTTGTAATTAACTTCCAAGTCCAATATATTTGATCTCCCATGAAGTGGTACTATTTGATTTGCAAAAGATTGTTGATAAATTATGTTGAAATTGATTGTCCATATAATCGATTACATGTAATTTCTATGAATGTAGAGTTTCTAAATATCGATTGTGGAAGGGGATACCCCAATACTGACCATGTCACGGGATTGAAGTACATCAGTGATTATGCGTACATAGATTCTGGTGTGGTTCACACGGTAAGTTTTACATATCGAGAAAACCAAGAGTACTCTCACGCTACGCACCTTAGGAGCTTTCCCAACGGTAAGAGAAACTGCTACACACTCAAACCAGTCCGCAAAGGAGGGTCATATTTGGTGAGGGCCTACTTCCTCTACGGTAACTACGATGGCCTCAATCGCCTCCCCAAGTTTGAACTCCACCTCGGCGTCAACTTGTGGGAAACAATAACGATCAACGATGCATCGACCTACATTTCTTCTGAGATCTTGGCTTTTGCACCGACCAACACCATGTCACTTTGCCTCGTCAACACTGGATATGAATACGCTAATGCCTCTCAATCATTAGTTACCTTTCGTCGATTGAACTTCGGTGGAGATTCCAGTAAAAGAGAAATCAGGTCAAAGAACTACAACACCTATTCAAAAATTATATATATATATATATATTTTCTATTGATTGTATAAAGTTCACTTCCTGATCTTGTGGTATCAACTGCATGCCAATAGGTACAAGAATGATAGATACGATCGCTTGTGGAGGACTTACAATCAAGATGATTGGAAAACACAAAATACAACTAGCTTTGTAAAACCAAATTCTTACAAGCAACCACAAGAAGTCATGGCAACTCAGTCCATACCAATGAATGGTCGTAAATTGGAAGTCAAGCTGGATTTAGACATTGCATCTAAATACCATGTAATAAGGCACTTTGCAGAGTTACAATCGTTATCGGAGAATCAATCTAGGAGTATGAACGTAACCATCAATGACATATATCATACTAAACTCAATTCTGAAAAACTCAAGTACTTGAGTACGCACTCATTGCGCACGCCAAAACCGATACATTCAGAGGAGCTACATTTGTCTATAGTTAAGGCATATGATTCGACATTGCCACCGATAATCAATGCAATGGAGGTCTACGTCGTTAGAAAACTTGAAGTACAAGCCACTCATGATGGAGATGGTAAGGAATTAATTCCTCAAACGATAATATCCTATGAAGATTCATTCATTCCTTAAGAAGCTGCTCATGATGGAGATGGTAAGAAATTAATTAAAGCATATATACTATCTTATGATGATTCAATCATTCCTCAATAACCTTTGAGAAGAAGATATGCTCAAGCTGTCTTCGTGATTAATTATATCAAACTCTTCTCAATAATACGTAAGATAGGATTCTTTGATGTTCGTGAGGCTGTCATCAATCTGTTCTATTGATAAGTACTATTTGAATTTATAGTTGAAGCCATGGTAGCCATCAAGACACATTACAAAGTGAAGAAAAATTGGATGGGTGATCCATGTGCTCCCAAACGATTCACTTGGCATGGCCTAAATTGTAGTGACGAGTACTTCGAGAACCCAAGAATCATCTCCCTGTGAGTATCAAAATTGTGAATGCACATGGAAACGCAAAAGAAAAGAACGTTGGTTAATTTCATTAAGATCTTAATGCAGGACATTATCTTCTTGTGGGCTAACTGGTCGGATATCATCTTCATTTGGGAAGCTGGACAAACTTCATTACTTGTGAGTATTTTTCTCTTAATCATTATTAAACATAGGTCTGTAAATGTTGGTTCAAAATTTCTTCCCAACTATTTGCAAGAGAAAATCTATATATTTTTACCACATATAATATACAGCTTGAAATTATCATCTTATTTTTGTACTTTAGATTAAAATAATCATTACCAAATGTATCCCAAGTCTTTAATCATTGCTTGGCTCATTCATGATAGTCTAGCAAACCTAACAAAAGATAGATACATATGATAATTATGGGATTTAAGATATGAAATTATATCAATGTCATGCATTGGCTGATTTTCCATCATCCTAAATATTGGATTGTGTCCATAATTTGCCTACGATTAATGTTATTTAGTGAAGATGATTAATTATGGGTTGCATCTTTATACTAAAAAGTTCAATCTATGTGTGTGGTTCAATTCATTGATCTATTACTTGGCTTTGGAAATACCTTTAGAATGATTTAAATTTTACTTGGTTAATACTTTTTCAAAAATAAAATATTTTCAAATACATATTTTGTAATTTTTTGTAAAGTAGTGATCAATTTTTTTCTTATTTTGTTCTAAAAGATCTACTTATAAAGTTGTAGAATAAGGAATTTTGTAAAATAATGACTTGAATTAGTTTCAAACGAGGATTTTGTGTGAACTAACGAGTCCATTTGATCTTAATGTATCTAGATAGAAAGTTGATCTATATCTTCTTTTTTCTAGATAACAATCAAATAATTTGTCAACTATAAAATAAAATGACATTCAATATACATGTTGACTATTTATTACAGGGACCTATCAAATAATGGGTTAACTGGTGTAATTCCAAAATTCTTGGGGCAACTACCACACCTTAGATTCTTGTAAGTACCAATTAAGCACAATGAAAAATGTAATATATATAGTTTCATCACTTTTTCATTATATATAGCAAATTTTTTTCCAGGAATCTACAAAATAATAATATTAGTGGACCAATCCCTAAGTCTATTTCCACGAAGGTGGAAGCAAAGATTCTAATTCTAAAGTAAGCTTTTTTCTTAAGGTGAACCTTCCATCCAAAAGTCACAGCAAAATTTTAGTTATTATTTATATGTTTTTGAGGCTTGTGTGCTTATTTGCATTGTAATTTAGGGTTGAAGGAAACCCGTTGATGAATGGTCCAGGTTCCAATAGTAAAGTTAGAAGAGATGGTAGATGACAAACTTCAAGAGTACTATCTAGGTTCAATTTAAAAGGTTACAGACATAGCATTGTCATGCACTGCTCTACTTACAATAAGAGGCCAACCATGATGGAAGTGTTGTTGAAGATTAAGGATTATGTGGGAGTTAAGAATGTATGAAGAGAAATAAGTCAAGTCTCAAGTCAATCAACCTTTGATATTTTGCATGAAATGTTTTCTATAGAGACAAGACGATTTTTTAATCCAAAAGCACGATAAACATGTACCAATGCAGTCCAATTGGTACAAGTCCTTAATATTTGAATTTTTTTTTCTTTATATATCTGTGGGTGTATGTGTGTTGTGTATGCATGTACGGGTGTTTTGTGAGTGAGTGTGTGTAATTTACAATTTGAATAGTTATATTGTGGATTTTTTTCAAGCACACACCTACAATTGTATTTTACACTCAAATATTTATCTAAGAACCACGTAAAATTCTAGAAATAACTTCTTCAACAGCAACATTAATAAGAAATATATTTAAAAAATAAAAAAATCACATTAAAAAATCAAACCTTACCGTTAGTAGTTAATATATAGCTGCACCACAAGATATTAAGATTAAGATAAAGAAAATCACCCTTTGTATAAGTTATTGTATCCCTAATCTCTAGACGTAAATAGTGGACATACAGAAGGAAAAGATCCTTTATTTCAAATGTTGTTGTTTAGCCAATTCGATGAAGGATAGATGACAAACAAAAACAAGTAACAAATGAAGGAATAATTTATTTCATCTTTCACTTAGAAAAGTAAGGGATTATTCCCTTATTTTACCCAAAGAGTTCTTACTTTTTTCTCGATCTTAGGTACTTTGAGCACCCTCAACTCTCTCTTTCTGAACAGAATCGAAACAAAAGCATGAACAAAAAATCCAAATTCGAAAAGACCACATATCATTGAAATTCACCATAGTGTACGTCAAGACAGAGAAAAAGGGGTGCCTCACATCTCCCTTACGGTCTAGACCTTCATGAAATTCAATTTTCTAGACGTGAGAATGATAAAAGAGCGTGAAAAATTTAGATAGTGTAAAGATTAAGGATGAAACTTAGTTTATTGCTTATAATCTCCACTGTCGTCAGATAAAATTAAATATGTAAGGATTTCCATTTAGAGAAATATTTTTGATTAACAGAGTTGAAAGGTTTGCCGTTAAAAAAGGTATCTGTGTATTGTTTGAATTTTAAATTTACAACGTTTACTCTATTTTATCTTAAAAATTATAATTCACCTTCTCTCTGTGATTCTACAATGTTAATGTGTTGACGTATCGTATTTATAAATGAAATAATTTCTTTCTTTTATGTTGATTTATTCAAATGTTATGATTTAATAATACTTACATTTAATATTACATATTTATTAAAAATATTTAAAAGAAAAATTCCATAAGCTGTTTAACAAGTTTAACATTTGGAATAAAGGTAAGTTCACATATTTTTATATCGAAATACACACTTTTTTAGATATTTGCATTTTTGGTTTTGATTTTCACTTTTTTTAGATACACTTTGAATTTAAAATATTTTGATTTCATAATTTTCATTTTATTTTGGGTATTTATATTTTGTATCAAAAATTCTTTAATTTCCAACTTCTTAGATATTTATTTTTTTTAAGTATCTAAGATATTTTAATTCTCCGTTTTGACTTTTGAGTACGTACCTCACATTCTCACTACTCGTCTTCGACTCTTCACCTCTCTGTTTAAGTATTTAATGTTTAAATTTTGGAAAATCTAAATAGATCGACGGACCAGCCTTCGAGTGCCTTAAGCCTGACTTGTATGGGCCTAGCCGACCCGATTCAAAAAACATTTAATCTTTTTGATCCACGAGGCCCAACCCACAGACATGTTTAGGCTTAAAGAATGGGCTGAGATGTTTGGATTAACATGTGTGGTGATCAGTGGTGGGCACGGCCTATGGCCCAATGGGAAGTTTCAGACTTGTAGTTCTTTTCTTCGGAACAAATTACTGTTTATGGTCGTCAAATTAGGTCAGCATGTAAATATGTAATTACAAATACGGGTCAACAACTTTATTAACCTATATTATAATAAGTGAAGGACCAAGTCAACGACCGGCTTTTTTCCTTAAATGCCCAAATTGCCTATGCGGATGTAATATAAACTCTTTAAATTGACTACTCTTTAACCTATAAAATAAAATAGAATGTAATCTGCAGGCATGGTCGGACTTTTCATATTAAATGGGCTAGTAGAAAATATATATTGGACAATTTAGCAGAATGCTTTTTACGTCATTTAGAAAAGTACTAAAGGAAAGAAAATAGTTACAATTGTGCTTGACTGGGAGGCCATTCTTTTAAGCACCATATAATTATTTAATTGTTAACGGTATTAAATTCCTTTTTTTTCTAAATGTATGCCACTAGATTATCATTCATCGAACAAGTCTTTCATTTGATTTTGCAGTTAATTCTTCACAAAATCTATCACAAAGAATGAGTTACAATAAAAAATGTTTGTTAATTCAAGAAACAAGTATATTGTTCAACTGTTTGTCTAATTTTCTAGCTGTTTGTACGAAGGAACGATCATCAAACCAAATCGAGCTTTGAGAAGGGGAGGATGAAAACAAAGAAGTGGTGGGGTAGAGAAAAAGAAGTCAATTTCTTGGGATTTTCTAATATAATATCATATATACTACCTTGTAAAACAGTATTGTACGTACAAAAGGCAAAGATGCTTACGCATGATTTTTTTTGTTTATTAACATTCGATTTCCAAATAATCATAAATATTTTAAATAGTTAACAAATGTATTCAACTTCATTAATTTTTTATTTATGAATAATTAAATTGAAATCATTTTAAAAAATTCAACAAACCACTTTCTTTTCTTCAAGGTATAATGTTCGGATAAGAACATTATAAATATTGAAAATCATTGACTTACTTTTAAATACTTATCATAATTTTTTTTAGTAGTAATCATATATGAAGAAATCAAATCAATTAATTTATGTAATAGTTATTAATAAATTTAGTAATAATCATAAATGTTTTGAATAGGAATTATCCAAAAATTAATCATTCTATTATTAAGGAAATTTTTGAAAAAATCTATAAATTTTAAGATCTGCCTTTATTAATTTCCAAAGGAATTTTCAACTCTCCCACGGTCGCTTATCTACAACTATATCATTTTCTGTGTAAAATATTATAACCTTTATATTTAGATCTTAGAGCTGGAGCTGTTTCTAATCCTTTTACGTGCAAATGTATCTTAACCCTTGTTTTAACTTTTCATGATTTATCTAATTCTATTGTTCTTATGTTAATACCTGTCTTAACAAGCAAAAGAGACAAAGGAAATGTTTTTATTTTATATTTACATCACAAACAAGGAGATTGCTGGACAGATTATCGGTCAAGCCGAAATGCAATCTCGAAAATCATACGTTTTATAAAATATAATTAATATAATTATTTCTATCCTTTCAGAATAATCTATTTTATTAGTAGAAGAGGGCAGTTAATTGGTACAGCGCACATGTTTTTGAAACCAACTGCAGAAGAATCCCAATATCAATAGTTATTATTAATCAGAATAATTAAAAATATTATATTTATCTATGTATAAGATGCCATATTAACTTTGCATCAAAGATAAAAGAAAAGAAAAGTTTATTGTATTCAGGATCAAGTCTTACATCATTTACGAGAGGTTGAAAAATAATTGCAATAAAATAACTATCATCTCTCTAGCCCTTCCTCAACAAATAAATAACCAATGTTACCTTTATAAACATAAGCATTGAAAGAGGACACCTTATTTGTCTTTCTCAACAAGCAAAATAGATAAAGAGATGTTTTCATTTTATATTTACGTCACAAATATTGACATTACTCGTAGTTCGTCGACCATGCGAAAATGTAATATTGGATAGCATGCATTTTACAAAATATAATTGGAAAATTATTCTTATTACTTTAGTAAAACTTACTGGATTTGTAGGTAGAAGAGAACAATTAATTGGGTGCAGCGCAAATGTTTTACAAACAAAAATCAGAAGAATCCTCGTGTCGATTATTATTAATAATCAAAATAATTACAAATATTATATGCATTTACGCAAAAGATGTTATATTAAGTTTACATCAAAGATAAAAGGGAAGAAATTTTTAATGTATTAAGGATCGAGTCTTACATCATCCATGAAGAGTAGAGAAATAATTGCAATTAAATAACCGTCACCTCCCCCTTTCCGATGGCAATCACTCCCTTTCAAAATATTTCTCTTCTAACTTGTTTATGTTAACTGGGATACATTTTAAATATTTTGCACGAGCTCAAATATTCAGAAAATGAACTTTGCATATTCAACCTTTGGCAGCTGACGTCAGTACGATAGATTATTTTGAAAACATCAACTTCATGGCCTTGTCAAACACCCCCTGAAACACAGTTGTTATTCATATATTTCTATTTAATATATTTTTCATGGTATGGATGTGTATTAAATGGGATGCAAACCATTTCAGTCGGATTCAAATAGAGGTGAGGCACCTTCTGAAGATTTGTAGCTCATCCAATTGAGCGGTTGAAAGAAGGAAATGGCTTCTTCTTTGATGTTTCTATTCTCTCTGGTGACAATCTCAACGTCCATTGTAGTTATTGTTCGTGGTCAGAAAGGTTTGTTGCATAATGTACATATCCTTTGCTAAATCATTACGTTCCTTGAACTTATGATGCTTTTCATCGTAGTATATCATTTGAAGCAGATGATGTTCTTGGAAATGAACATAACTTTCTTAGATTTTACACTAACAATGTTTCGTCAAGTACCAGCTATAATTGTGTTATCTTGTATCCACACTCGGTCGATTCTTGATTATTCTAGTTTTATTTTTCCTCCATGAAACGTTTGTATCCACCTAATGGAAATTATTACCCATTTATCTCGTTAGAGTACTCTTACTCGTTGATACAAATGGATAGATGATGGACCCGATGGGATACAAAACATCTTAAAAATTTTTAGTAATTAACTTCCAAGTCTAATATATTTGATCTCCCATGAAGTGGTACTATTTGATTTGCAAAAGATTATTGATATATTATGTTGAAATTACTAGTCCATGGAATCGATTACATGTAATTTCTATGAATGTAGAGTTTCTAAATATCGATTGTGGAAGGGGATACTCCTATATTGACCATGTCACGGGATTGAAGTACATCAGTGATTATGCGTACATAGATTCTGGTGTGGTTCACACGGTAAGTTTGACATATCGAAAAAACCAAGAGTACTCTCACGCTACGCACCTTAGGAGCTTTCCCAACGGTAAGAGAAACTGCTACACACTCAAACCAGTCCGCAAAGGAGGGTCGTATTTGGTGAGGGCCTACTTCCTCTATGGTAACTACGATGACCTCAATCGCCTTCCCAAGTTTGAACTCCACCTTGGCGTCAACTTGTGGGAAACAATAACGATCAACGATGCATCGACCTACATTTCTTCTGAGATCTTGGCTTTTGCACCGACCAACACCATGTCACTTTGCCTCGTCAACACCGGAAATGGAACACCTTTTGTGTCGGCAATCGACGTGAGGCCTCTTTTGGACACCATGTATGAATACGCTAATGCCTCTCAATCATTAGTTACCTTTCGTCGATTGAACTTCGGTGGGGATTCCAGTAAAAGAGAAATCAGGTCAAAGAACTACAACACCTATTCAAAAATTATATTTATATATATTATTTCTATTGATTGTATCAAGTTCACTTCCTGACCTTGTGGTATGAGTTGCATGTTAACAGGTACAAGAATGATAGATACGATCGCTTGTGGAGGACTTACAATCAAGATGATTGGGAAACACAAAATACAACTAGCTTTGTAAAACCAAATTCTTACAAGCAACCACAAGAAGTCATGGCAACTCAGTCCATACCAATGAATGGTCGTAAATTGGAAATCAAGCTGGATTTAGACATTGCGTCTAAATACCATGTAATAAAGCACTTTGCAGAGTTAAAATCATTGTTGGAGAATCAGTCTAGGAGTATGTATGCAACCATCAATGAAATATATTATACTAAAATCAATTCTGAAAAACTCAAGTACTTGAGTACATACTCATTGCTCACGCCAAAACCGATACATTCAGAGGAGCTACATTTGTCTATAGTTAAGGCAAATGATTCAACATTGCCACCAATAATCAATGCGATGGAGGTCTACATCGTCAGAAAACTTGAAGTACAAGCTACTCATGATGGAGATGGTAGGAATTAATTAATTCATAACATCCTAGCTACGTCGATTCACTCATTCCATAATAACCCTTGGCATGAACCTATGTTCAAGTTGTCTTCATGATTGATTATATCAGTCTGTTCTACTAATAATTGACTACTATTTTAATTTATAGTCAAAGCCATGGTAGACATCAAGACACATTATGGAGTGAAGAAAAATTGGATGGGTGATCCATGTGCTCCCAAACGATTCACTTGGCATGGCCTAAATTGTAGTGACGAGTACTCCAAGAACCCAAGAATCATCTACTTGTGAGTATCAAAATTGTGAATGCACATGGAAACGCAAAAGAAAAGAACGTTGGTTAATTTCATTTGGATCTTAATGCAGGACATTATCTTCTAGTGGGCTAACTGGTCGGATATCATCTTCATTTGGGAAGCTAGACAAACTTTATTACTTGTGAGTATTTTTTTCTTAACCATTATTAAACCTAGGTCTGTAAATGTTGGTTCAAAATTTCTTCCCAACTATTTGCAAGAGAAAATCTATATATTTTTACCACATATAATATAAAACTTGAAATTATCATCTTATTTTTGTACTTTAGATTAAAATAATCATTACCAAATGTATCCAAGTCTTTAATCCTTGCTTGGCTTATTCTTGATAGTCTAGCAAACCTAACAAAAGATAAATAGATATGATAATTATGGGATTTAAGATATGAAATTATATCAATATCATGCATTAGCAAATTTTCCATCATCCTAAATATTGGATTGTGTCCATAGTTTGCCTACCATTGATATTATCTAGTGAAGATGATTAATTATGGGTTGCATCTTTATACTAAAAAGTTCAATCTATGTGTGTGGTTCAATTCATTGATCTATTGCTCAGCTCTGGAAATTTATTTAGAATGATTTAAATTTTACTTGGTTAATACTTTTCCTCAAATACATATTTTCTAATTTTTTGTAAAGTAGTGATCATTTTTTTTTTCTTTTTTTGTTCTAAGAAATCTACTTATAAAGTTGTAGAATAAGGAATTTTGAAAAATAATGACTTGAATTAGTTACCAAAGAGGATTTTGTATGAACTAGTGAGTCAAATCAATCTTAATTTATCTAGATAGAAAGTTGATCTATATCTTTTTTTTAGATAAAAATTGAATAATTTGTCAATTGTAAGATAAAAAGATGTTCACTATACCTGTTGACCATTTATTGCAGGGACTTATCAAACAATAGTTTAACTGGCGTAATTCCAGAATTGTTGGGGCAGCTACCACACCTTAGATTCTTGTAAGTACCAAAAGCACTACGAAACATGTAATATATATAGTTTCATCACTTTTTCATTTTATATTGCAAGTATTTTTTCAGGAATCTACAAAATAATAATCTTAGAGGGCCAATCCCTAAGTCTATTTCCACAAAGGTGGAAGCAAATATTCTAATTCTAAAGTAAGTTTTTTTCTTAAAGTAAACCTTCCATTCAAAAGACACATCAAAATTTTAGTTATCATTTATGTGTTTTTGAGGCTTATGTGCTTATTTGTATTTCAATTTAGGGTTGAAGGAAACCCCTTAATGAATGATCCCACTTCCAAACCAACTACTAAACCAGAACCTAATCTTCTATTGATTCTTTTGGCAACTATTGGAGGCGTGTTGACATTGTTTGTTGTGGGCTTAGTCTTTTACTGTATTTACAAAAAGCGTAGAAGAGGTATATTTCCATCTTAGATGTTAAATTGGAGAGCAGAGACTAGATTCATAAATAATGTCAATTTATGGGAAACTATAGTATTTATTAGTGATGGAATCATTTAATTGTTTTGATTGTTGTAGTTGGCCATCCAGTACCAGCTCAAGCTCAAGAAGAATCGACTCGTGATAATGAAGGTGCAATAACTGGAATATCATTTCAATTGAATAAGAAGTACTACACATATCGTGAGCTTCAAACAATAACGAATCACTTCATGCATCTAATTGGAGAGGGAGGATTTGGAAAGGTGTACAAAGGAAGATTAACAGATGGCACCCTCGTGGCTGTCAAGATGATTTTGAAGATATCACTTCAAGCATCAAAACAATTCAAAAGAGAGGTAATGCATGTTCTTTTGCATATTGGAAAATAAAATGCTCTAAGAAAAGGACCTTCAATTTTTTTGTTTTGGTCAATTACGAGCTGTTATACTTGCATAATAGGCATCCTTTTAAACAATCATTGAACTATATATATTGTTGGATGAAAGCAAAAAATTTTACTTGACAAATAGAGATATAGTTGAATATCTTGTTTGATAGCATTTGAGCACAATGTTTCCTTGTTGGATTCAGGTAAAGATTTTGACAAGGATTTGTCATGATAACTTGGTATCCCTTGTTGGATATTGTTATGAAGATGGTCACATGGGACTTGTCTATGAATACATGGTGCGGGGTAGCCTTGCAGATAACCTTAGAGGTATGTAACTTGAACATCTAAGATTGTCACCTATCTAAACCAAATTTGATGCCAAGTCTTTAATTTGTTTCTAGAAAAGAAAAACCTACATTTTTAATGTTAAAATGGAAATAAATCCACAAGTAGTAGTTAATTTGTTTAGATGTTGATAAGTATGTTTATCTTAATGTCCTGCAGGTGAATGTAGAAAATCAAGTAGTTTATCTTGGAGAGAGCGTCTACGTATATCAATTGAAGCAGCTCAAGGTATGCCAAACCACACTATATATGGGTTTCAACTTTTGTAATTTTTCTACTTTACATTTTTGTGTCACACTTTATGATAAATGATTGATTTATATGTAGGGTTTCACCATCTACACAATGCAAACATAATCCATGGAGATGTCAAGACAAGCAACATCCTTTTGGGTGAGAACATGGAGGTGAAGATTGGAGACTTTGGCATGTCTCGAATATTTGAAAGTGATACTTTCACTCAAGTAACCATTACAGGCACACCAGGGTATATTGACCCAGAGTAAGTGTTCACTTTCCATGCATATGCATCATGAAACCTTGTCTTACTAGATATGATACCACATTAATTAAAACCTAGTAGTTGAGCCATATTTCTTTTTAGCATATCTAACAGACATAACTTCTTTAGTCTACCTAAGAATGGACACTACTATTTCATGTAGGTATTTAACGACAGGAATTTTAAAGAAGGAAAATGACATATATAGCTTCGGTATTGTTCTATTAGAGTTGATTACTGGACAAGCTGCCATTAATAACTCAACGAAAAGAAATGTACTTGATTGGGTAAAGTCAATGCTTCAAACAACAATGTTAGAAGATATGGTAGATGACAAGCTTCAAGAGTACAACCTAGATTCAGTTAAGAAGGTTATAGACATAGCATTGTCATGCACTGCTTCTACCAGCGAGGGGAGGCCAACCATGATGGAAGTGTTGTCTAAGATTAAGGATTGTGTGGGGCTTAAGAATGTTCAAGGAGAAATGAGTCCAGTCTCTGGTCAATCAAACTTTGATATTCCGCAAGAGATGTTTTCTATCGAGACGAGCCAATTTTTTAATCCAAAAGTACGATAAAAATGTACCAATGCATTTCAATTACACTTTTATAGAGCCAAGACCCTAATATTTGAACTTTTTTATTTATATATTTGTAGGTTTATGTGTGTTGTGCGTGTGTGCATGTGTGTTTTGTAAGTGAGTGAGTGTGCATGTATAATTTATTGTTTGAATAGTTAATATTGTGGATTTTTTTTGAAGCACACACCTATAATTGTATTTTACACTCAAATATTTATCTAACAACCATGTAAAATTCTACAAGTAATAACTTCTTCAACATCAACATTATTAAAAAATATATTTAAAAAATAAAGAATTATATTAAAAAATTAAACCTTACCGTTAATAGTTAATATATAGTTGCACTACAAGATATTAAGATTAAGATAAAGAAAATCACCCTTTGTCTTAGTTGTTCTATCCCTAATCTTTAAATGTAAATAATGGATTTAAAACAAAGGAAAAGATCTTTTGTTTTAAATGTTGTTGTTGAATAGATTCGACGAAAGATGGATGACAAATAAAAACAAGTAACAAATGAAGAAATAATTTATTTCATCTTTCGCTAGAAAAAGCGAGGGACACAAAATAAGGGATTATTCCCTTGCATTAATAATAAAAATGGAGAGCAAGGGAAAAATATTGTCAGTAAAAAAATGTTTTTACAAATTAAAAAAAAGCAAAGAGATGGACACCTGCCCACCACCTGGTCGACGATCCTACAATTCTCAGCCTCGTCTACCAGACCTTTCGATTTTGTCGCTCTTCCTATTTTGCGTCGTTGATTTCCTTTTTGGCAGCTATAAGAGATGGACGAAGGTCGAAGAAGGGCTGGCTTGAATCCTGCTCTTCCGATATCTCTCGCTCTCGATGACTATTCTCTGGTCTCTTTCCTTCCACTCCTCTCTTATTCGATTACCGTTACGGTAACAAACGAGTTGAAAGGCCAGAATCGTCCATCATGAATCTGCAAAAAAAAAATGTTATCGGAAGAGATCAAGTAGAAAGAAGAAGGTGGGTTCTGGTGCACTCCTGGTCTCTCCCTCTTCCTCACTTACATTGGTCTCCATGGGCTCCCATAGGGTTGTCCTCCGCCAACGAGGCTAGTCGCCCAAGCCCCTTGAACCCTTGCCAAAGCCCATGATATGCAAACAGAAAGAAAACAAAACAATAAAACAAAGAATACTCTAACCTATGCCTTTAAACTCTCGCTCGTCTGTGGTGGAGCTTAGTTGGCTTGGTTTATCTCGCGTCGATGAACTCCACTCATCTGCAATGGAGCTCTACCACCTCATGCACGGAAGCTCCGTCCAATCCTGGTGGTTGCTCCGACATTCCTCGTGTCGGCGATCTTGCTCGTCTGTAACACGGTGGTGATCATTTGTGCAAACGAAATTTCGACTCTCACGCGGCATGTTGACATCAAATGATGGTGGTGGCGCTCGGCCGATGGCAACGATGCATGACTCGAAGGTGGAGTATTTTCTTTCAGCCATTTAGTGTGTGACAAGTATTGTAGACTTCTACATCTGGAAGTTTAAAAGAAAATACAAAAACTGAAGCAATTGGTAGTGGTAGGACTATAACAATTGTAAGTTCTACGACAATATAGAAGTTAGTGGGCCGGGTTAGGCCGGCTCAACCTAAAAAATTAAACCCATATGGATAGCGGGTCAGGCTGAGCCGAGTTGAAAAAATAAAATTTCTTTTCAAAGCAGCCGAACCTAGCCCATATGGGTCAAGCTTGGGTCAGCGCCTGGGCCACCCACGGGCTGGTTTGTCGATTCGTTCAGATTTCTAAACATTTAACCTTAAATGTTGGGAAATTTAGATTTAGATAAAAAAAAACATGAAACAATAATAATAAAAGATAAATATCTAAGAAGTTGAAAATTAAATAATTTTTGGTACAAAATATAAGTACCTAAAACGAAATGAAAATTCTGAAATCAAAATATTTTAGAATCAAAGTGTAAGTATCTAAAAAGAAAATGAAAATGAAAACCAAAGTATTTTGAAAGCAAAAATGCAAATATCTAAGATCAAATCAAATGTCTTAGGTATAAAAGGTAGATACTTGAGAATTAAACAAAGATCAAAATATCAAAGATACAAAATAACAATATCCAAAGTTAAAAGATTTAAATATATCAAATACTCCTAAACAAGAGTATAAATTATTTATAAAAAAAAAGAAAAAATACATATATAATATATGATTGGATAAGGGATTAAATTGTTTGCAAATTATTTTGGCATAAGAACATAATACACTAAAGTAAAAGAAATGATACAACATTAATAAAGACAAAGGAAAATGTGTTAAATATATATATATAAGAGAGAGATACTAGAGAGAAAGACCACACCTAACATTTATAAATGTTTGATAAAGACACCCAACATTATGAATGTCAAGTGACATTTAACGTATAAATAAATAAATAAATATATATATATATATATATAGCGAACTTTGATTGAAGTCTTGCTTCATTTGAACATCAATTCTCTTCAAGTCATAAGTCTAATCTTAAATATTGATTAGTAACCACTTATTACAAATATGTTAAATAAGGATTTTCAACTAAGAACCAAAGTTTTTCATCATCAAAATAAAATGTTTGGACATTGGGATTCGTATATGTTAAGTTCAAATAATATTATTCCTAACACTCCACCCATTCAACGTTGATAGTTTGAAGCCTAAATCTCTCTTCTCTCGTCCGACATTTAGTAGAAAGATCTCCGCCTACGATGCTTACTTCTTCTTCATTTTTAACAGTCCAAAATAGTTACCACACGAAAACATATTTTCTTTATTGCTTAAAATAGTTGTTGCCCAAAATGCTTGCAAGTTCATGCTCGCTATTGGGAACCAAATCTCCTCGTTCTTTCTTGCGATCTGCCCAAAACCCCTACGATCTCCTCTCTTGCAAGTTTGCACACTATTGCTCACTTATCGAAGCTATTATCGGTAAAACTATTTTCCATTCTCTCCTCTATGAATTTTGTATCTCGAGTTTTAGTAGCTTTTGCATAACATATTTCAATAGTTTGTTCAAATTCTTGAAGTTTATTTGAGATGGATTTATTGGCTTCTACTTGTTATGATTTGTTTAGAAGGACTTTTTGGTTGTTATCTATAGTTGAATTTTAGTTAAGATTGATAAAGAAGATTTACCTTAAGATCTATAAGATAAATTTAGAAAAATTAAATATTATTGATGATATACAATTAATAAAAAAGTACATATTGAAAGAAATACAAAGGTTAAAATGAATCAAGAATATAAAAAAAAATTAATAGATAAGAAACGTGAAGATATGGTAATAACAATGTGAGATGAAAATACTATTTGATATTATTTATGTTGTAATATTTAAAATGATATCTAAAAGATGACCTCATTTGCAACCACAGGCATTGGAAGTAATTCGTGATCTTCTTTTACCATATACGTAATACAAAATTTGATTTAATATTCCATAGAGATATCTTTGCTCTAGAATATATGAAGATAATGATTGTGAGCTTTCATTCTTCCTCTGATTTATTGAGCAAGATGATGAGGCAATTCATATTGTATGATCATGTTCAGACTCACATAAACGTTAGAAAGGTGTGTTATGGCACCTTCACATACCATAATTTTTTATGGGCTCTAATTTTTAATATTGGAAGCTATATGCATTGGTCTTTTTAATAGTGCTTAATCTTAATCATTCATGTAATCATCTATATATATGGTTGGATTTATAATTGTGAATAAACAATTGCATCTATTGATAGTTACCTTCTGAAATAAATTAATTATTGCATGTCATAGAATGTTCGTTTAAAAAATTTTAGATATCAAGTTGAGAAATAATTGCAGTAAAATAACTATCAACATTCTCATTCTCAAAATCTCTCCCTTCCAAAATATTTCTCTTTCAAATGGTATATGTTAACTAGGATAGATTTTAAATGCTTTTGCGCCAGTTCACATATTTAACAAATGCATATTTAGCCATGGACAGCTTGTATCAGCTATAATGATTATTTTAAAAACGTCACACTTTGTTAATCACCCCTTGAAACACTGCTTTCTTGATATATATATTTCTATTTAATATATATTTCATGATATGGATGTATATAAAATGAGATGCAAACCATTTCAGTTGGATTCAAATAGAGGTGAGGCAGATTTTGAAGATTTGTAGCTTATCCAATTGAGCGGTTGAAAGAAGGAAATGGCTTCTTCTTTGATGTTTCTATTCTCTCTGGTGACAATCTCAATGTCCATGGCAGTTATTGTTCATGGCCAGAAAGGTTTGTTGTATAATAGACATATCTTTCGCTAAATCATTAGTTACATTCCTTTTTTCATCATTGTATTTCGTTTGAAACGCATGATATGCCTGGAAACCAACGTAATTTCCACAGGTCTTACTCTTTGTAACGGCAGGTGCTTTATTCGTTTTATTTGTCTTGATTACATCAATTAATGCTGTGTAAGTATCATCGACAATTGTGTTATATGAAACGTTTGCATCCTCCTGACAAAAATTAGTACTAATTTATCTTGATGGATTCTTCGTCGTTTACACAAATCGATGATGATCCCGATGACATGCAATACATCTAAGAAATTTGTGTTACATTATATCTAATCTCGTCCATTCTTGAATATTCTAGTTTTATTTTTTCTCCAAGAAACGTTTATATCATCCTGATGAAAATTATTACCCATTTATGTTGATAGAGTACTCTTCCTTGTTTATACATGCAATTAGATAGATGATGGACCCGATGGGATACAAAACATCTAAAAAAATTTTTGTAATTAACTTCCAAGTCCAATATATTTGATCTCCCATGAAGTGGTACTATTTGATTTGCAAAAGATTGTTGATAAATTATGTTGAAATTGATTGTCCATATAATCGATTACATGTAATTTCTATGAATGTAGAGTTTCTAAATATCGATTGTGGAAGGGGATACCCCAATACTGACCATGTCACGGGATTGAAGTACATCAGTGATTATGCGTACATAGATTCTGGTGTGGTTCACACGGTAAGTTTTACATATCGAGAAAACCAAGAGTACTCTCACGCTACGCACCTTAGGAGCTTTCCCAACGGTAAGAGAAACTGCTACACACTCAAACCAGTCCGCAAAGGAGGGTCATATTTGGTGAGGGCCTACTTCCTCTACGGTAACTACGATGGCCTCAATCGCCTCCCCAAGTTTGAACTCCACCTCGGCGTCAACTTGTGGGAAACAATAACGATCAACGATGCATCGACCTACATTTCTTCTGAGATTTTGGCTTTTGCACCGACCAACACCATGTCACTTTGCCTCGTCAACACTGGATACGAATACGCTAATGCCTCTCAATCATTAGTTACCTTTCGTCGATTGAACTTCGGTGGAGATTCCAGTAAAAGAGAAATCAGGTCAAAGAACTACAACACCTATTCAAAAATTATATATATATATATATATTTTCTATTGATTGTATAAAGTTCACTTCCTGATCTTGTGGTATCAACTGCATGCCAATAGGTACAAGAATGATAGATACGATCGCTTGTGGAGGACTTACAATCAAGATGATTGGAAAACACAAAATACAACTAGCTTTGTAAAACCAAATTCTTACAAGCAACCACAAGAAGTCATGGCAACTCAGTCCATACCAATGAATGGTCGTAAATTGGAAGTCAAGCTGGATTTAGACATTGCTTCTAAATACCATGTAATAAGGCACTTTGCAGAGTTACAATCGTTATCGGAGAATCAATCTAGGAGTATGAACGTAACCATCAATGACATATATCATACTAAACTCAATTCTGAAAAACTCAAGTACTTGAGTACGCACTCATTGCGCACGCCAAAACCGATACATTCAGAGGAGCTACATTTGTCTATAGTTAAGGCATATGATTCGACATTGCCACCGATAATCAATGCAATGGAGGTCTACGTCGTTAGAAAACTTGAAGTACAAGCCACTCATGATGGAGATGGTAAGGAATTAATTCCTCAAACGATAATATCCTATGAAGATTCATTCATTCCTTAAGAAGCTGCTCATGATGGAGATGGTAAGGAATTAATTAAAGCATATATACTATCTTATGATGATTCAATCATTCCTCAATAACCTTTGAGAAGAAGATATGCTCAAGCTGTCTTCGTGATTAATTATATCAAACTCTTCTCAATAATACGTAAGATAGGATTCTTTGATGTTCGTGAGGCTGTCATCAATCTGTTCTATTGATAAGTACTATTTGAATTTATAGTTGAAGCCATGGTAGCCATCAAGACACATTACAAAGTGAAGAAAAATTGGATGGGTGATCCATGTGCTCCCAAACGATTCACTTGGCATGGCCTAAATTGTAGTGACGAGTACTTCGAGAACCCAAGAATCATCTCCCTGTGAGTATCAAAATTGTGAATGCACATGGAAACGCAAAAGAAAAGAACGTTGGCTAATTTCATTAAGATCTTAATGCAGGACATTATCTTCTTGTGGGCTAACTGGTCGGATATCATCTTCATTTGGGAAGCTGGACAAACTTCATTACTTGTGAGTATTTTTCTCTTAATCATTATTAAACATAGGTCTGTAAATGTTGGTTCAAAATTTCTTCCCAACTATTTGCAAGAGAAAATCTATATATTTTTACCACATATAATATACAGCTTGAAATTATCATCTTATTTTTGTACTTTAGATTAAAATAATCATTACCAAATGTATCCCAAGTCTTTAATCATTGCTTGGCTCATTCATGATAGTCTAGCAAACCTAACAAAAGATAGATACATATGATAATTATGGGATTTAAGATATGAAATTATATCAATGTCATGCATTGGCTGATTTTCCATCATCCTAAATATTGGATTGTGTCCATAATTTGCCTACGATTAATGTTATTTAGTGAAGATGATTAATTATGAGTAGCATCTTTGTATAGAAAAGTTCAATCCATGTGTGTGGTTCAATTCATTGATCTATTACTTGGCTTTGGAAATGCCTTTAGAATGATTGAAATTTTACTTGGTTAATACTTTTTCACAAATAAAATATTTTCAAATACATATTTTGTAATTTTTTGTAAAGTAGTGATCAATTTTTTTCTTATTTTGTTCTAAAAGATCTACTTATAAAGTTGTAGAATAAGGAATTTTGTAAAATAATGACTTGAATTAGTTTCAAACGAGGATTTTGTGTGAACTAACGAGTCCATTTGATCTTAATTTATCTAGATAGAAAGTTGATCTATATCTTCTTTTTTCTAGATAACAATCAAATAATTTGTCAACTATAAAATAAAATGACATTCAATATACATGTTGACTATTTATTACAGGGACCTATCAAATAATGGGTTAACTGGTGTAATTCCAGAATTCTTGGGGCAACTACCACACCTTAGATTCTTGTAAGTACCAATTAAGCACAATGAAAAATGTAATATATATAGTTTCATCACTTTTTCATTATATATAGCAAATTTTTTTCCAGGAATCTACAAAATAATAATATTAGTGGACCAATCCCTAAGTCTATTTCCACGAAGGTGGAAGCAAAGATTCTAATTCTAAAGTAAGCTTTTTTCTTAAAGTGAACCTTCCATCCAAAAGTCACAGCAAAATTTTAGTTATTATTTATATGTTTTTGAGGCTTGTGTGCTTATTTGCATTGTAATTTAGGGTTGAAGGAAACCCGTTGATGAATGGTCCAGGTTCCAATAGTAAAGTTAGAAGAGATGGTAGATGACAAACTTCAAGAGTACTATCTAGATTCAATTTAAAAGGTTACAGACATAGCATTGTCATGCACTGCTCTACTTACAATAAGAGGCCAACCATGATGGAAGTGTTGTTGAAGATTAAGGATTATGTGGGAGTTAAGAATGTATGAAGAGAAATAAGTCAAGTCTCAAGTCAATCAACCTTTGATATTTTGCATGAAATGTTTTCTATAGAGACAAGACGATTTTTTAATCCAAAAGCACGATAAACATGTACCAATGCAGTCCAATTGGTACAAGTCCTTAATATTTGAATTTTTTTTTCTTTATATATCTGTGGGTGTATGTGTGTTGTGTATGCATGTACGGGTGTTTTGTGAGTGAGTGTGTGTAATTTACAATTTGAATAGTTATATTGTGGATTTTTTTCAAGCACACACCTACAATTGTATTTTACACTCAAATATTTATCTAAGAACCACGTAAAATTCTAGAAATAACTTCTTCAACAGCAACATTAATAAGAAATATATTTAAAAAATAAAAAAATCACATTAAAAAATCAAACCTTACCGTTAGTAGTTAATATATAGCTGCACCACAAGATATTAAGATTAAGATAAAGAAAATCACCCTTTGTATAAGTTATTGTATCCCTAATCTCTAGACGTAAATAGTGGACATACAGAAGGAAAAGATCCTTTATTTCAAATGTTGTTGTTTAGCCAATTCGATGAAGGATAGATGACAAACAAAAACAAGTAACAAATGAAGGAATAATTTATTTCATCTTTCACTTAGAAAAGTAAGGGATTATTCCCTTATTTTACCCAAAGAGTTCTTACTTTTTTCTCGATCTTAGGTACTTTGAGCACCCTCAACTCTCTCTTTCTGAACAGAATCGAAACAAAAGCATGAACAAAAAATCCAAATTCGAAAAGACCACATATCATTGAAATTCACCATAGTGTACGTCAAGACAGAGAAAAAGGGGTGCCTCACATCTCCCTTACGGTCTAGACCTTCATGAAATTCAATTTTCTAGACGTGAGAATGATAAAAGAGCGTGAAAAATTTAGATAGTGTAAAGATTAAGGATGAAACTTAGTTTATTGCTTATAATCTCCACTGTCGTCAGATAAAATTAAATATGTAAGGATTTCCATTTAGAGAAATATTTTTGATTAACAGAGTTGAAAGGTTTGCCGTTAAAAAAGGTATCTGTGTATTGTTTGAATTTTAAATTTACAACGTTTACTCTATTTTATCTTAAAAATTATAATTCACCTTCTCTCTGTGATTCTACAATGTTAATGTGTTGACGTATCGTATTTATAAATGAAATAATTTCTTTCTTTTATGTTGATTTATTCAAATGTTATGATTTAATAATACTTACATTTAATATTACATATTTATTAAAAATATTTAAAAGAAAAATTCCATAAGCTGTTTAACAAGTTTAACATTTGGAATAAAGGTAAGTTCACATATTTTTATATCGAAATACACACTTTTTTAGATATTTGCATTTTTGGTTTTGATTTTCACTTTTTTTAGATACACTTTGAATTTAAAATATTTTGATTTCATAATTTTCATTTTATTTTGGGTATTTATATTTTGTATCAAAAATTCTTTAATTTCCAACTTCTTAGATATTTATTTTTTTTAAGTATCTAAGATATTTTAATTCTCCGTTTTGACTTTTGAGTACGTACCTCACATTCTCACTACTCGTCTTCGACTCTTCACCTCTCTGTTTAAGTATTTAATGTTTAAATTTTGGAAAATCTAAATAGATCGACGGACCAGCCTTCGAGTGCCTTAAGCCTGACTTGTATGGGCCTAGCCGACCCGATTCAAAAAAGATTTAATCTTTTTGATCCACGAGGCCCAACCCACAGACATGTTTAGGCTTAAAGAATGGGCTGAGATGTTTGGATTAACATGTGTGGTGATCAGTGGTGGGCACGGCCTATGGCCCAATGGGAAGTTTCAGACTTGTAGTTCTTTTCTTCGGAACAAATTACTGTTTATGGTCGTCAAATTAGGTCAGCATGTAAATATGTAATTACAAATACGGGTCAACAACTTTATTAACCTATATTATAATAAGTGAAGGACCAAGTCAACGACCGGCTTTTTTCCTTAAATGCCCAAATTGCCTATGCGGATGTAATATAAACTCTTTAAATTGACTACTCTTTAACCTATAAAATAAAATAGAATGTAATCTGCAGGCATGGTCGGACTTTTCATATTAAATGGGCTAGTAGAAAATATATATTGGACAATTTAGCAGAATGCTTTTTACGTCATTTAGAAAAGTACTAAAGGAAAGAAAATAGTTACAATTGTGCTTGACTGGGAGGCCATTCTTTTAAGCACCATATAATTATTTAATTGTTAACGGTATTAAATTCCTTTTTTTTCTAAATGTATGCCACTAGATTATCATTCATCGAACAAGTCTTTCATTTGATTTTGCAGTTAATTCTTCACAAAATCTATCACAAAGAATGAGTTACAATAAAAAATGTTTGTTAATTCAAGAAACAAGTATATTGTTCAACTGTTTGTCTAATTTTCTAGCTGTTTGTACGAAGGAACGATCATCAAACCAAATCGAGCTTTGAGAAGGGGAGGATGAAAACAAAGAAGTGGTGGGGTAGAGAAAAAGAAGTCAATTTCTTGGGATTTTCTAATATAATATCATATATACTACCTTGTAAAACAGTATTGTACGTACAAAAGGCAAAGATGCTTACGCATGATTTTTTTTGTTTATTAACATTCGATTTCCAAATAATCATAAATATTTTAAATAGTTAACAAATGTATTCAACTTCATTAATTTTTTATTTATGAATAATTAAATTGAAATCATTTTAAAAAATTCAACAAACCACTTTCTTTTCTTCAAGGTATAATGTTCGGATAAGAACATTATAAATATTGAAAATCATTGACTTACTTTTAAATACTTATCATAATTTTTTTTAGTAGTAATCATATATGAAGAAATCAAATCAATTAATTTATGTAATAGTTATTAATAAATTTAGTAATAATCATAAATGTTTTGAATAGGAATTATCCAAAAATTAATCATTCTATTATTAAGGAAATTTTTGAAAAAATCTATAAATTTTAAGATCTGCCTTTATTAATTTCCCAAGGAATTTTCAACTCTCCCACGGTCGCTTATCTATAACTATATCATTTTCTGTGTAAAATATTATAACCTTTATATTTAGATCTTAGAGTTGGAGCTGTTTCTAATCCTTTTACGTGCAAATGTATCTTAACCCTTGTTTTGACTTTTCATGATTTATCTAATTCTATTGTTCTTACGTTAATACCTGTCTTAACAAGCAAAAGAGACAAAGGAAATGTTTTTATTTTATATTTACATCACAAACAAGGAGATTGCTGGACAGATTATCGGTCAAGCCGAAATGCAATCTCGAAAATCATACGTTTTATAAAATATAATTAATATAATTATTTCTATCCTTTCAGAATAATCTATTTTATTAGTAGAAGAGGGCAGTTAATTGGTACAGCGCACATGTTTTTGAAACCAACTGCAGAAGAATCCCAATATCAATAGTTATTATTAATCAGAATAATTAAAAATATTATATTTATCATATTAATTTTGCATCAAAGATAAAAGAAAAGAAAAGTTTATTGTATTCAGGATCAAGTCTTACATCATTTACGAGAGGTTGAAAAATAATTGCAATAAAATAACTATCATCTCTTTAGCTCTTCCTCAAAATCTCTCCCTTCTAAAATATTTCTCATTTTAATTGACCTTCAGAATTAAAATAAGTAAAGACTCTATTTTTTCTCATCTTTTCTTCCTTGAAGTGCGTTCACACGTAATTAAGGACTTAGGTGACGGCTCCTTGACCTTACATTATATGTAAAAGCACGATTTATTTAATTCTATTATTCTAAATAAATAACCAATGTTACCTTTATAAACATAAGCATTGAAAGAGGACACCTTATTTGTCTTTCTCAACAAGCAAAATAGATAAAGAGATGTTTTCATTTTATATTTACGTCACAAATATTGACATTACTCGTAGTTCGTCGACCATGCGAAAATGTAATATTGGACAGCATGCATTTTACAAAATATAATTGGAAAATTATTCTTATTACTTTAGTAAAACTTACTGGATTTGTAGGTAGAAGAGAACAATTAATTGGGTGCAGCGCAAATGTTTTACAAACAAAAATCAGAAGAATCCTCGTGTCGATTATTATTAATAATCAAAATAATTACAAATATTATATGCATTTACGCAAAAGATGTTATATTAAGTTTACATCAAAGATAAAAGGGAAGAAATTTTTAATGTATTAAGGATCGAGTCTTACATCATCCATGAAGAGTAGAGAAATAATTGCAATTAAATAACCGTCACCTCCCCCTTTCCGATGGCAATCACTCCCTTTCAAAATATTTCTCTTCTAACTTGTTTATGTTAACTGGGATACATTTTAAATATTTTGCACGAGCTCAAATATTCAGAAAATGAACTTTGCATATTCAACCTTTGGCAGCTGACGTCAGTACGATAGATTATTTTAAAAACATCAACTTCATGGCTTTGTCGATCACCCCCAGAAACACAGTTGTTATTCATATATTTCTATTTAATATATTTTTCATGGTATGGATGTGTATTAAATGGGATGCAAACCATTTCAGTCGGATTCAAATAGAGGTGAGGCACCTTCTGAAGATTTGTAGCTCATCCAATTGAGCGGTTGAAAGAAGGAAATGGCTTCTTCTTTGATGTTTCTATTCTCTCTGGTGACAATCTCAACGTCCATTGTAGTTATTGTTCGTGGTCAGAAAGGTTTGTTGCATAATGTACATATCCTTTGCTAAATCATTACGTTCCTTGAACTTATAATGCTTTTCATCGTAGTATATCATTTGAAGCAGATGATGTTCTTGGAAATGAACATAACTTTCTTAGATTTTACACTAACAATGTTTCGTCAAGTACAAGCTATAATTGTGTTATCTTGTATCCAAATTGCCTATGCGGATGTAATATAAACTCTTTAAATTGACTACTCTTTAACCTATAAAATAATATAGAATGTAATCTGCAGGCATGGTCGGACTTTTCATATTAAATGGGCTAGTAGAAAATATATATTGGACAATTTAGCAGAATGCTTTTTACGTCATTTAGAAAAGAACTAAAGGAAAGAAAATAGTTACAATTGTGCTTGACTGGGAGGCCATTCTTTTAAGCACCATATAATTGTTTAATTGTCAACGGTATTAAATTCCTTTTTTTCTAAATGTATTCCACTAGATTATCATTCATCGAACAAGTCTTTCATTTGATTTTGCAGTTAATTCTTCACAATATCTATCACAAAGAATGAGTTACAATAAAAAATGTTTGTTAATTCAAGAAACAAGTATATTGTTCAACTGTTTGTCTAATTTTCTAGCTGTTTGTACGAAGGAACGATCATCAAACCAAATCGAGCTTTGAGAAGGGGAGGATGAAAACAAAGAAATGGTGGGGTAGAGAAAAAGAAGTCAATTTCTTGGGATTTTCTAATATAATATCATATATACTACCTTGTAAAACAGTATTGTACGTACAAAAGGCAATGATGCTTACGCATGATTTTTTTTGTTTATTAACATTCGATTTCCAAATAATCATAAATATTTCAAATAGTTAACAAATGTATTCAACTTCATTAATTTTTTATTTATGAATAATTAAATTGAAATCATTTTAAAAAATTCAACAAACCACTTTCTTTTCTTCAAGGTATAATGTTCGGATAAGAACATTATAAATATTGAAAATCATTGACTTGCTTTTAAATACTTATCATAATTTTTTTTAATAGTAATCATATATGAAGAAATCAAATCAAATCAATTAATTTATGTAATAGTTATTAATAAAATTAGTAATAATCATAATTTTTTTAAATAGGAATTATCCAAAAATTAATCGTTCTATTATGAAGGAAATTTTTGAAAAAATCTATAAATTTGAAGATCTGTCTTTATTAATTTTCAAACGAATTTTCAACTCTCCCACGGTCTTTTATCTATAACTATATCATTTTACGTGTAAAATATTATAACTTTTATGTTTAGATGTTAGAGCTGGAGTTGTTTCTAATCCTTTTACGTGTTAATGTATCTTAACCCTTGTTTTGACTTTTCATGATTTATCTAATTCTATTGTTCTTACGTTAATACCTATCTTAACAAGCGAAAGAGACAAAGGAAATGTTTTTATTTTATATTTACATCACAAACAAGGAGATTGCTGGACAGATTATCGGTCAAACCGAAATGCAATCTCGAAAATCATACGTTTTATAAAATATAATTAATATAATTATTTCTATCCTTTCAGAATAATCTATTTTATTAGTAGAAGAGGGCAGTTAATTGGTACAGCGCACATGTTTTTGAAACCAACTGCAGAAGAATCCCAATATCAATAGTTATTATTAATCAGAATAATTAAAAATATTATATTTATCTATGTATAAGATGCCATATTAACTTTGCATCAAAGATAAAAGAAAAGAAAAGTTTATTGTATTCAGGATCAAGTCTTACATCATTTACGAGAGGTTGAAAAATAATTGCAATAAAATAACTATCATCTCTCTAGCCCTTCCTCAAAATCTTCCCCTTCTAAAATATTTCTCATTCTAATTGACCTTTAGAATTAAAATAAGTAAAGACTATTTTTTCTCATCTTTTCTTCCTTTTCTTGAAGTGCGTTCACACGTAATTAAGGACTTGGGTGACGGCTCCTTGACCTTACATTATGTGTACAAAAGGTAGTGATTCATACATTAATTAACTCTTGTTTTAACTCTACAAGCACGATTTATTTAATTCTATTATTCTAAATAAATAACCAATGTTACTTTTATAAACATGAGCATTGAAAGAGGACACCTTATTTGTCTTTTTCAACAAGCAAAATAGATAAAGAGATGTTTTCATTTTACATTCACGTCACAAATATTGACATTACTCGCAGTTCGACGACCATGCGAAAATGTAATATTGGATTGCATGCATTTTATAAAATATAATTGGAAAATTATTCTTATTACTTCAGTAAAACTTATGGGATTTGTAGATAGAAGAGGACAATTAATTAGGTGCAGCGCAAATGTTTTACAAACCAAAATCAGAAGAATCCTCCTGTAGATTATTATTAATTATCAAAATAATTACAACTATTATATTCATTTACGCAAAAGATGTTATATTAAGTTTACATCAAAGATAAAAGAGAAGAAATTTTTAATGTATTAAGGATCGAGTCTTACATCATCCATGAAGAGTAGAGAAATAATTGCAATTAAATAACCGTCACCTCCCCCTTTCCGATGGCAATCACTCCCTTTCAAAATATTTCTCTTCTAACTTGTTTATGTTAACTGGGATACATTTTAAATATTTTGCACGAGCTCAAATATTCAGAAAATGAACTTTGCATATTCAACCTTTGGCAGCTGACGTCAGTACGATAGATTATTTTAAAAACATCAACTTCATGGCTTTGTCGATCACCCCCAGAAACACAGTTGTTATTCATATATTTCTATTTAATATATTTTTCAAGGTATGGATGTGTATTAAATGGGATGCAAACCATTTCAGTCGGATTCAAATAGAGGTGAGGCACCTTCTGAAGATTTGTAGCTCATCCAATTGAGCGGTTGAAAGAAGGAAATGGCTTCTTCTTTGATGTTTCTATTCTCTCTGGTGACAATCTCAACGTCCATTGTAGTTATTGTTCGTGGTCAGAAAGGTTTGTTGCATAATGTACATATCCTTTGCTAAATCATTACGTTCCTTGAACTTATGATGCTTTTCATCGTAGTATATCATTTGAAGCAGATGATGTTGTTGGAAATGAACATAACTTTCTTAGATTTTACACTAACAATGTTTCGTCAAGTACCAGCTATAATTGTGTTATCTTGTATCCACACTCGGTCGATTCTTGATTATTCTAGTTTTATTTTTCCTCCATGAAACGTTTGTATCCACCTAATGGAAATTATTACCCATTTATCTCGTTAGAGTACTCTTACTCGTTGATACAAATGGATAGATGATGGACCCGATGGGATACAAAACATCCAAAAGATTTTAGTAATTAATTTTCAAATACAATATATTTGATCTCTCATGAAGTGATACTATTTGATTTGCAAAAGATTGTTGATATATTATGTTGAAATTACTTGTCCATGGAATCGATTACATGTAATTTCTATGAATGTAGAGTTTCTAAATATCGATTGTGGAAGGGGATACTCCTATATTGACCATGTCACGGGATTGAAGTACATCAGTGATTATGCGTACATAGATTCTGGTGTGGTTCACACGGTAAGTTTGACATATCGAAAAAACCAAGAGTACTCTCACGCTACGCACCTTAGGAGCTTTCCCAACGGTAAGAGAAACTGCTACACACTCAAACCAGTCCGCAAAGGAGGGTCGTATTTGGTGAGGGCCTACTTCCTCTATGGTAACTACGATGACCTCAATCGCCTTCCCAAGTTTGAACTCCACCTTGGCGTCAACTTGTGGGAAACGATAACAATCAATGATGCGTCCACCTACATTTCTTCTGAGATCTTGGCTTTTGCACCGACCAACGCCATGTCACTGTGCCTCGTCAACACCGGAAATGGAACACCTTTTGTGTCGGCAATCGACGTGAGGCCTCTTCTGGACACCATGTATGAATACGCTAATGCCTCTCAATCATTAGTTACCTTTCGTCGATTGAACTTCGGTGGAGATTCCAGTAAAAGAGAAATCAGGTCAAAGAGCGACAACACCTATTCAAAAATTATATATATATATTTTTTGTTGATTGTATCAAGTTCACTTCCTGACCTTGTGGTATCAACTGCATGCCAATAGGTACAAGAACGATAGATACGATCGCTTGTGGAGGACTTACAATCAAGATGATTGGAAAACACAAAATACAACTAGCTTTGTAAAACCAAATTCTTACAAGCAACCACAAGAAGTCATGGCAACTCAGTCCATACCAATGAATGGTCGTAAATTGGAATTCAAGCTAACTCTGGACATTGCATCTAAATACCATGTATTCGCGCACTTTGCGGAGTTACAATTGCTGTCAGAGAATCAGTCTAGGATTATTAGCATAACCTTCAATCGCAAATACCATGTTAAAATGAATGCTACAAACCTCAAGTACTTGAGAACATTCACTTTGTACACGGGAAAGCCAGTAAGTTCTGATGAGCTACATTGGTCTATAGCTAAGGCAAATGATTCGACATTGCCACCGATAATCAATGCAATGGAGGTCTACATCGTCAGAAAACTTGAAGTACAAGCTACTCATGATGGAGATGGTAAGGAATTAATTCCTCAAACGATAATATCCTATGAAGATTCATTCATTCCTTAAGAAGCTGCTCATGATGGAGAGGGTAAGAAATTAATTAAAGCATATATACTATCCTATGATGGTTCAATCATTCCTCAATAATACGTAAGTTAGAATTCTTTGATGTTCATAAGGCTGTCATCAATCTGTTCTATTGATAAGTGCTATTTGAATTTATAGTCGAAGCCATGGTAGCCATCAAGACACATTACAAAGTGAAGAAAAATTGGATGGGTGATCCATGTGCTCCTAAACGATTCACTTGGCATGGCCTAAATTGTAGTGACGAGTACTCCAAGAACCCAAGAATCATCTCCCTGTGAGTATCAAAATTGTGAATGCACATGGAAACGCAAAAGAAAAGAACGTTGGTTAATTTCATTAAGATCTTAATGCAGGACATTATCTTCTTGTGGGCTAACTGGTCGGATATCATCTTCATTTGGGAAGCTGGACAAACTTCATTACTTGTGAGTATTTTTCTCTTAATCATTATTAAACATAGGTCTGTAAATGTTGGTTCAAAATTTCTTCCCAACTATTTGCAAGAGAAAATCTATATATTTTTACCACATATAATATACAGCTTGAAATTATCATCTTATTTTTGTACTTTAGATTAAAATAATCATTACCAAATGTATCCCAAGTCTTTAATCATTGCTTGGCTCATTCATGATAGTCTAGCAAACCTAACAAAAGATAGATACATATGATAATTATGGGATTTAAGATATGAAATTATATCAATGTCATGGATTGGCAGATTTTACATCATCCTAAATATTAGATTGTGTCCATAATTTGCCTACGATTAATGTTATTTAGTGAAGATGATTAATTATGAGTAGCATCTTTGTATAGAAAAGTTCAATTCATTGATCTATTACTTGGCTTTGGAAATACCTTTAGAATGATTGAAATTTTACTTGGTTAATACTTTTTCACAAATAAAATATTTTCAAATACATATTTTATAATTTTTTCTAAAGTAGTGATCATTTTTTTTTTCTTTTTTTGTTCTAAAAAATCTACTTATAAAGTTGTAGAATAAGGAGTTTTGAAAAATAATGACTTGAATTAGTTTCCAAAGAGGATTTTGTATGAACTAGTGAGTCAAATCAATCTTAATTTATCCAGATAGAAAGTTGATCTATATCTTCTTTTTTCTAGATAACAATCAAATAATTTGTCAACTATAAAATAAAAAGACATTCAATATACATGTTGTCTATTTATTGCAGGGACCTATCAAATAATGGGTTAACTGGTGTAATTCCAGAATTCTTGGGGCAACTACCACACCTTAGATTCTTGTAAGTACCAATTAAGCACTATGAAAAATGTAATATATATAGTTTCATCACTTTTTCATTATATATAGCAAATTTTTTTTCCAGGAATCTACAAAATAATAATCTTAGTGGACCAATCCCTAAGTCTATTTCCACGAAGGTGGAAGCAAAGATTCTAATTCTAAAGTAAGCTTTTTTCTTAAAGTAAACCTTCCATCCAAAAGACACATCAAAATTTTAGTTATCATTTATGTGTTTTTAAGGCTCATGTACTTATTTGTATTTCAATTTAGTGTTGAAGGAAACCCTTTAATGAATGATACCACTTCCAATCCAACTACTAGTCCAGAACCTAATCTTCTTTGGATTCTTGTGGCAACTATTGGAGGCGTGGTAACATTATTTGTTTTGGGCTTAGTCTTTCACTGTATATACAAAAAGTGTAGAAGAGGTATATTTCCATCTTAGATGTTAAATTGGAGAGTAGAGACCAGATTCATAGATAATGTCAATTTATGGGAAACTATAGTTTGTATTGGTGATGGAATCATTTAATTGTTTTGATTGTTGTAGTTGGCCATCCAGTACCAACTCAAGCTCAAGAAGAACCGACTCATGCTAATGAAGGTGCTATAACTACAATATCATTCCAATTGAATAAGAAGTACTACACATATCATGAACTTAAAACAATAACAAATGGCTTCATGCATCCAATTGGAGAGGGAGGATTTGGAATGGTGTACAAAGGAAGATTGAAAGATGGCAACCTTGTGGCTGTCAAGATGATTTTGAAGATGTCACCTCAAGCATCAAAACAATTCAAAAGAGAGGTAATGAATGTTCTTTTGCATATTGGAAAATAAAATGCTCTAAGAAAAGGACCTTCAATTTTTTTGTTTTGGTCAATTACCAACTATTGTACTTGCATAATATGCTTCCTTTTAAATAATCACTGAACTATATATATTGTTGGATGAAAGAAAAAAATTCTACTTGACAACTAGGGATATAGTTGAATATCTTGCTTGATAGCATTTGAGCATAATTTTTCCTTGTTGGATTCAGGTAAAGGTTTTGACAAGGATTTGTCATGATAACCTAGTATCCCTTATTGGATATTGTTATGAAGATGGTCACATGGGACTTGTCTATGAATACATGGCGCAAGGTAGTCTTGCAGATAACCTTGGAGGTATGTAACTTGAACATCTAAGATTAGCACCTATCTAAACCAAATTTGATGCTAAGTCTTTAATTTTGTTTCTAGAAAAAGATCCTACATTTTTAATGTTAAAAATGGAAATAAATCCACAAGTAGTAGGTAATTTGTTTAGACGTTGATAAGCATGCTTATTTTAATGTCTTGCAGGTGAATGTAGAAAATCAAGTAGTTTATCTTGGAGAGATCGTCTACGTATATCAATTGAAGCTGCTCAAGGTATGTCAAACCACACTATATATGGGTTTCAACTTTTGTAATTTTTCTACTTTACATTTTTGTGTCACACTTTGTGATAAATGATTGATTTATATGTAGGGTTTTACCATCTACACAATGCAAACATAATCCATGGAGATGTCAAGACAAGCAACATCCTTTTGGGTGAGAACATGGAGGTGAAGATTGGAGACTTTGGCATGTCTCGAATCTTTGAAAGTGATACTTTCACTCAAGTAACCATTACAGGCACACCAGGGTATATTGACCCAGAGTAAGTGTTCACTTTCCATGCATATGCATCATGAAACCTTGTCTTACTAGATATGATACCACATTAATTAAAACCTAGTAGTTGAGCCATATTTCTTTTTAGCATATCTAACAAACATAACTTCTTTAGTCTACCTAAGAATGGACACTACTATTTCATGTAGGTATTTAACGACAGGAATTTTAAAGAAGGAAAATGACATATATAGCTTCGGTATTGTTCTATTAGAGTTGATTACTGGACAAGCTGCCATTAATAACTCAACGAAAAGAAATTTACTCGATTGGGTAAAGTCAATGCTTCAAACAACAATGTTAGAAGATATGGTAGATGACAAGCTTCAAGAGTACAACCTAGATTCAGTTAAGAAGGTTATAGACATAGCATTGTCATGCACTACTACCACTGAGGGGAGGCCAACCATGATGGAAGTGTTGTCGAAGATTAAGGATTGTGTGGGGCTTAAGAATGTTCAAGGAGAAATGAGTCCAGTCTCTGGTCAATCAAACTTTGATATTTCGCAAGAGATGTTTTCTATCGAGACGAGCCAATTTTTTAATCCAAAAGTACGATAAAAATGTACAAATGCATTTCAATTACACTTTTATAGAGCCAAGACCCTAATATTTGAACTTTTTTATTTATATATTTGTAGGTTTATGTGTGTTGTGCGTGTGTGCATGTGTGTTTTGTAAGTGAGTGAGTGTGCATGTATAATTTATTGTTTGAATAGTTAATATTGTGGATTTTTTTTGAAGCACACACCTATAATTGTATTTTTCACTCAAATATTTATCTAACAACCATGTAAAATTCTACAAGTAATAACTTCTTCAACATCAACATTATTAAAAAATATATTTAAAAAATAAAAAATAATATTAAAAAATTAAACCTTACCGTTAATAGTTAATATATAGTTGCACTACAAGATATTAAGATTAAGATAAAGAAAATCACCCTTTGTCTTAGTTGTTCTATCCCTAATCTTTAAATGTAAATAATGGATTTAAAACAAAGGAAAAGATCTTTTGTTTTAAATGTTGTTGTTGAATAGATTCGACGAAAGATGGATGACAAATAAAAACAAGTAACAAATGAAGAAATAATTTATTTCATCTTTCGCTAGAAAAAGCGAGGGACACAAAATAAGGGATTATTCCCTTGCATTAATAATAAAAATGGAGAGCAAGGGAAAAATATTGTCAGTAAAAAAATGTTTTTACAAATTAAAAAAAAGGAAAGAGATGGACACCTGCCCACCACCTGGTCGACGATCCTACAATTCTCTGCCTCGTCTACCAGACCTTTCGATTTTGTCGCTCTTCCTATTTTGCGTCGTTGATTTCCTTTTTGGCAGCTATAAGAGATGGACGAAGGTCGAAGAAGGGCTGGCTTGAATCCTGCTCTTCCGATATCTCTCGCTCTCGATGACTATTCTCTGGTCTCTTTCCTTCCACTCCTCTCTTATTCGATTACCGTTACGGTAACAAACGAGTTGAAAGGCCAGAATCGTCCATCATGAATCTGCAAAAAAAAAATGTTATCGGAAGAGATCAAGTAGAAAGAAGAAGGTGGGTTCTGGTGCACTCCTGGTCTCTCCCTCTTCCTCACTTACATTGGTCTCCATGGGCTCCCATAGGGTTGTCCTCCGCCAACGAGGCTAGTCGCCCAAGCCCCTTGAACCCTTGCCAAAGCCCATGATATGCAAACAGAAAGAAAACAAAACAATAAAAGAAAGAATACTCTAACCTATGCCTTTAAACTCTCGCTCGTCTGTGGTGGAGCTTAGTTGGCTTGGTTTATCTCGCGTCGATGAACTCCACTCATCTGCAATGGAGCTCTACCACCTCATGCACGGAAGCTCCGTCCAATCCTGGTGGTTGCTCCGACATTCCTCGTGTCGGCGATCTTGCTCGTCTGTAATAGGGTGGTGATCATTTGTGCAAACGAAATTTCGACTCTCACGCGGCATGTTGACATCAAATGATGGTGGTGGCGCTCGGCCGATGGCAACGATGCATGACTAGCAAGAGAGTTAGGGTTTCGAACGGATATGGAAGGAAAAAGAAAAAAAATAAAAGAAAAGCGAAAAAAGGAAATAAACTAGGAAATATAGAGGCAAAACGTTAAGGACTTGTTAGTGTACGATGAAATGTCAAGGAAAGAAAATAAGAAGTTTAAAATGGTTGAAAATGAATGTCTAAAAAGTCAAGAAAAAAAGGGTATTTAGTACATATGTCATGAAGTCTAAAAAGGTAGAATTTTTAATGAAGTTTAGTGACCATTAAAAATGAAATATAAAGAAATAGAATATTTGATATATTTCAGATCATCTTGAAATTTTAAAATTAAAATAATATTATCGGAATAAAAAGTATAAAGATTATACATTATCCAAAAGTACAAAAATTATTTAAAAGTATGAAAACATTTTTTATGAAATCATTCAAAAAATTTGGAAAATAGTATCAAACATTCTTTCTATCATACATTATCATCATCAAATCTTCATGCATCTTATTACTAATTCTTTTTTTCATTCTTAGCTAATTTTAACTTATGTATTTACTTTTAAATATACTTCTTTTATTAATTGTATGCCATCTATAGTATTTAATTCTTCCAACTCATCTTAAAGATCTTTAAGTAGATCTTTTTTATTAGTCTTATGAATAAAATTGTGAGGTAAAAAAATGTAACAATAATAGTGACTTATGTTTCGTACTGATATGACAATTGATTCTATAAATTTGTAAAACAATGTTTGATAACTTTAAAGGTATACTCAATCACTATTTTTAGTTGTGAATGATTATAGTTGAATTTTTTTATAATATTACTAAGGAGCTTGTTATTATCATTATCAAATAAATAATATCACACATTTCGAAATGAAGAAATAAATTCTAGTTGATTAAGATATCTAATATTTACCAAGTAAAATTTACTCAAAAAATGAAGCAATAGAAGATGTAGGAAATTGTGGGAAATATAAATGGTAGTATATGATAGAAAATTAAATGTTGTTTGTACATGTATAAGAAATGATAAGAAATATATTATTTAATAATTTTTAAAATATTAAATAATAAATTAACAAAAATTACTATCAACTTGAAAAATAATATTTTAAATAATATAATATATATTAACAATTTATTAAATACCTATGTAACATGCAAAATAACTTATATACAATATATACATGAAATAACTTAATTATTAAAAGTATAATTCATTATAAGTAATTTTTAACAAAAATATTATATACTACATATTATTATTTTTTCACCTAGAATACATAATTTATTCGTTGTCATGATCATACATGAAAGATATATGCTACCACTGTAACTACAAAGAAAGATCGACGATGGACAAATACGTTCTATAATTTTATATTATTATTATTGTTATTATTTATCACTCATTATAATTTCTCATTGTTCTTTTCTTCTTCTTTTTTTCCATCGTTCTCTTCTTCTTCTCTGATGTCGACAACTCCACTCGCCGGTAGCCCACCCCTTTTGAGATTGGAGCAAGTTGAAAGAAGAGGGATCAGAAGACGAGGAAACTCAGATCTTCACATCAATGACTCGTAAGTGAGGAACGAGGTAGAGGAGATGAACCCAGCTTCGTCTATGCGACCGGAGAACCTGCTCGAGCTCGAATGGGAATCAACATTGAGATGGAGGTGTGCATACAGAGGTTGAATCGATGGTGAGATTGTGTAGTGCGATTTGAGAGATTGGGTTGGATTCAGTAGATATTCAAGATTGGAATGGGGCGATCAACGATACTTGAAAAATATTTCAAGGAGAGGACGATACCTGATGGGGCAAACGACGAGGCGATCAACGAGAATGCAAGAACAAACGACGATCGAGAACGTAGGAACAATGATGATCTAGAATGCAAGAACAAACGATATGCTGGCTGAGAAGGACTAGGTGAAATGCAAGAATGACGTTGGAGAAATGGAAGGAAAAAAAAATCAAGGGCTTTTATACGGGGGTGACGGGGGAAACCATTTTACACTGTCTCCTGATTGCACAAATAGACCATAATATTTAGTCTATTTATCATTTCTCACCGTACCATGTTATTTCTTCTCCCTTACATATATGTAAGATATTTACCTAGTGAAACTTGGAAATCATTAAGTTTACTTGTCACATCTTAGTAGACATGAGAATCAACTATTTATCCTTGTCAACTATTTAAGATATATGTAAAGTTTATTTTAAAATTACATGTTGTTATAACATATTGAGACAATTTTTTTTTTTGTTTTTAAACTTTACTATTTCTTCTTCATAAATTGTTATTTTGATTTACGTATCATCAATAATACTAATGCAATTCTATTAACATTAAATAAATTATTATAATGTTCAAAATAACCACAAAAAAATTTGTAAATATAAAACAAATAAGTACCTTAAAATAAAGGTAGACATTTGGATTATTCTAAATTTGACTTAATGTTGACAATGAAGGTGTTGCTATAAGTACATGATTTAGGTATAATTAACATTAAATATTTCATTAAAGTATTTTCTAATTATTCAAATATAACAATTAAATCATTTTGTAGTTACTTTGTATTGTTAATTTTGCTTGACTATCACAAGGAATATGGTAAATTTTTTCTCTACTACGTTATTATTGGTATCTCTTATTACTCTTTCATTTCTTATTAAGTTGCAAAAGTTAAGAAAAACATATTGACTTATTCTATAAATCTTTTGATAACTATAAGCTTAAGGTAGTAGTGATGAATATAATAATCTTCTTATGTAATATGTTTCTTCTCTACTATAAATACAACTTAAATTAATTAAAAGCATACTTGACATACTTGCCATTCCTATGAGGATACTCCACAAAAAGAGTAGATGTCTTTGCCTCCTTTAAGCCTCTTCCTTTTTTTAATCAATTAACATCAACATGGTATTAACATCATAATATATTTGGGAAACATTAGAATGGATGTTGAACTATTGTCGACAGTACCTTATACCCAATTTTTATATATTATTTGAAGTAGTTCTCTACGATTTATTCACGGTGTTTTTGTACTCGGTTTGCATATTGGGTTGATGAATGCTGATTCGTTCATCCATATAGCTAGTACTCCTTGCAAAGAAGATAGTTCTTGGCAAGAACTAAGCTAGGATTTTAAACTTACATATCATCAAAAAAATTGATAAATTGTGTGTATGTTATTTAAAAAATTATATTTATTTGCATACCATTAAATATGTATGATTGCTATTTGTATATGTTTATGATTAATCTATCAAGTGTGGTACTAAGGATATCAAAGTAAAATGAATATTTTTTTTAACCCTTTCGACAACTTAAGACCTTAGACTTGACGATACTTATCTTATCCGTACACTTTCCTCGTCAGGAAAGAAAACAACAGAAGACAGTGAGAATGATACAAAATAAAGATGACAGAGTATGACAAAACATAACAAGAAATGTAATAGTATTTATGCACCAATACAAATTTATATGAATCTAATGTTTGTACAGTAGTGTTTTTCCTTTTTTGTTTAAATAATCATAAATATTTTAAATAGTTAACAATTGTATTCAACATCATTGATCTTTTATTTATGAATAACGAAATTGAAATCATTTTAAAAAATTCAACAAACCACTTTCTTTTCTTCAAGTTATAATGTTTGGATAACAACATTATAAATGTTTATCATAATTTTTTTAATAGTAATCATATATGAAAAAGTCAAATCAATTAATTTATGTAGTAGTTATTAATAAATTTAGTAATAATCACAAATGTTTTGAATAGGAATTATCCAAAAATTAATCATTCTATTTTATTATGAAGGAAATTTTTGAAAAAATCTATAAATTTGAAGATCTGTCTTTATTAATTTCCAAACGAATTTTCAACTCTCCCACGGTCGCTTATCTATAACTATATCATTTTCTGTGTAAAATATTATAACTTTTATATTTAGATCTTAGATGGAGCTGTTTCTAATATTTTTACGTGTAAATGTATCTTAACCTTTGTTTTGACTTTTCATGATTTATTTAATTCGATAATTCTTATGTTAATACCTATCTTAACAAGCAAAAGAGATGTTTTCATTTTTTATTTACATCACAAACAAGGAGATTGCTGGACAGATCGTCGGTCAAGCCGAAATGTAATCTCGAAAATCATACATTTTATAAAATAAAATTAATATAATTATTTCTATCCTTTCTGTATAATCTATTTTATTAGTAGAATAGGACAGTCAATTAGTACAACGCACATGTTTTTGAAACCAACTGCAGGAGAATCCCAATATCAATAGCTATTATTAATCAGAATAATTACAAATATTATATTTATCTATGTATAAGATGCCATATTAAGTTTGCATCAGAGATAAAAGAAAAGAAATGTTTATTGTATTCAGGATCAAGTCTTACATCATTTATAAAAAGTTGAAAAATAATTGCAATAAAATAACTATCATCTATCTAGCTATTCCTCAAAATCTCTCCCTTCTAAAATATTTCTCATTCTAATAGAATTAAAATAAGTAAAGACTCTATTTTTTATCATCTTTTCTTCCTTTTCTTGAAGTGCGTTCACACGTAATTAAGGACTTAGGTGGCGGTTCCTTAACCTTACATTATATGTACAAGCACGATTAATTTAATTCTATTATTCTAAATAAATAGCCAATGCTACTTTTATAAACATGAGCATTGAAAGAGGACACCTTATTTGTCTTTCTCAACAAGCAAAATAGATAAAGAGATGTTTTCATTTTATATTTATGTCACAAATATTGACATTACTCGCAGCTCGTCGACCATGCGAAAATGTAATATTGGATAGCATGCATTTTATAAAGTAATTATTCTTATTACTTCAGTAAAACTTACTGGATTTGTGGGTATATGAGGACAATTAATTGGGTGCAGCGTAAATGTTTTACAAACCAAAATCAGAAGAATCCTCGTGTCGATTATTATTAATAATCAAAATAATTACAAATATTATATTCATTTACGCAAAAGATGTTATATTAAGTTTACATCAAAGATAGAAGGAAAGAAATTTTTAATGTATTAAGGATGGAATCCATGAAATTTAGATAAATAATTGCAATTAAATATTTCCCATTTAACTTGTTTATGACAAGTGGGATACATTTTAAATATTTTTGCACCAGCTCAAATATTCAGAAATTGAAGTTTGCAAATTCAACCATTGGTAGCTTACATCAGTACGATAGATTATTTTGAAAACATCAACTTCATGGCCTTGTCAAACACCCCCTGAAACACAGTTTATTTTCATATATTTCAATTTAATATATTTTTCATGGTATGGATGTGTATAAAATGGGATGCAAACCATTTCAGTCGGATTCAAATAGAGGTGAGGCACCTTCTGAAGATTTGTAGCTCATCCAATTGAGCGGTTGAAAGAAGGAAATGGCTTCTTCTTTGATGTTTCTATTCTCTCTGGTGACAATCTCAACGTCCATTGTAGTTATTGTTCGTGGTCAGAAAGGTTTGTTGCATAATGTACATATCCTTTGCTAAATCATTACGTTCCTTGAACTTATGATGCTTTTCATCGTAGTATATCATTTGAAGCAGATGATGTTCTTGGAAATGAACATAACTTTCTTAGATTTTACACTAACAATGTTTCGTCAAGTACCAGCTATAATTGTGTTATCTTGTATCCACACTCGGTCGATTCTTGATTATTCTAGTTTTATTTTTCCTCCATGAAACGTTTGTATCCTCCTAATGGAAATTATTACCCATTTATCTTGTTAGAGTACTCTTACTCGTTGATACAAATGGATAGATGATGGACCCGATGGGATACAAAACATCCAAAAGATTTTAGTAATTAATTTTCAAATCCAATATATTTGATCTCTCATGAAGTGATACTATTTGATTTGCAAAAGATTGTTGATATATTATGTTGAAATTACTAGTCCATGGAATCGATTACATGTAATTTCTATGAATGTAGAGTTTCTAAATATCGATTGTGGAAGGGGATACTCCTACATTGACCATGTCACGGGATTGAAGTACATCAGTGATTATGCGTACATAGATTCTGGTGTGGTTCACACGGTAAGTTTGACATATCGAAAAAACCAAGAGTACTCTCACGCTACGCACCTTAGGAGCTTTCCCAACGGTAAGAGAAACTGCTACACACTCAAACCAGTCCGCAAAGGAGGGTCGTATTTGGTGAGGGCCTACTTCCTCTACGGTAACTACGATGGCCTCAATCGCCTCCCCAAGTTTGAACTCCACCTCGGCGTCAACTTGTGGGAAACAATAACGATCAACGACGCATCGACCTACATTTCTTCTGAGATCTTGGCTTTTGCACCGACCAACACCATGTCACTTTGCCTCGTCAACACCGGAAATGGAACACCTTTTGTGTCGGCAATCGACGTGAGGCCTCTTCTGGACTCCATGTATGAATATGCTAATGCCTCTCAATCATTAGTTACCTTTCGTCGATTGAACTTCGGTGGGGATTCCAGTAAAAGAGAAATCAGGTCAAACAACTACAACACCTATTCAAAAATTATATTTATATATATATTTTCTATTGATTGTATAAAGTTCACTTCCTGATCTTGTGGTATCAACTGCATGCCAATAGGTACAAGAACGATAGATACGATCGCTTGTGGAGGACTTACAATCAAGATGATTGGAAAACACAAAATACAACTAGCTTTGTAAAACCAAATTCTTACAAGCAACCACAAGAAGTCATGGCAACTCAGTCCATACCAATGAATGGTCGTAAATTGGAATTCAAGCTAACTCTGGACATTGCATCTAAATACCATGTATTCGCGCACTTTGCGGAGTTACAATTGCTGTCAGAGAATCAGTCTAGGATTATTAGCATAACCTTCAATCGCAAATACCATGTTAAAATGAATGCTACAAACCTCAAGTACTTGAGAACATTCACTTTGTACACGGGAAAGCCAGTAAGTTCTGATGAGCTACATTGGTCTATAGCTAAGGCAAATGATTCGACATTGCCACCGATAATCAATGCAATGGAGGTCTACATCGTCAGAAAACTTGAAGTACAAGCTACTCATGATGGAGATGGTAAGGAATTAATTCCTCAAACGATAATATCCTATGAAGATTCATTCATTCCTTAAGAAGCTGCTCATGATGGAGAGGGTAAGAAATTAATTAAAGCATATATACTATCCTATGATGGTTCAATCATTCCTCAATAATACGTAAGTTAGAATTCTTTGATGTTCATAAGGCTGTCATCAATCTGTTCTATTGATAAGTGCTATTTGAATTTATAGTCGAAGCCATGGTAGCCATCAAGACACATTACAAAGTGAAGAAAAATTGGATGGGTGATCCATGTGCTCCTAAACGATTCACTTGGCATGGCCTAAATTGTAGTGACGAGTACTCCAAGAACCCAAGAATCATCTCCCTGTGAGTATCAAAATTGTGAATGCACATGGAAACGCAAAAGAAAAGAACGTTGGTTAATTTCATTAAGATCTTAATGCAGGACATTATCTTCTTGTGGGCTAACTGGTCGGATATCATCTTCATTTGGGAAGCTGGACAAACTTCATTACTTGTGAGTATTTTTCTCTTAATCATTATTAAACATAGGTCTGTAAATGTTGGTTCAAAATTTCTTCCCAACTATTTGCAAGAGAAAATCTATATATTTTTACCACATATAATATACAGCTTGAAATTATCATCTTATTTTTGTACTTTAGATTAAAATAATCATTACCAAATGTATCCCAAGTCTTTAATCATTGCTTGGCTCATTCATGATAGTCTAGCAAACCTAACAAAAGATAGATACATATGATAATTATGGGATTTAAGATATGAAATTATATCAATGTCATGCATTGGCTGATTTTCCATCATCCTAAATATTAGATTGTGTCCATAATTTGCCTACGATTAATGTTATTTAGTGAAGATGATTAATTATGAGTAGCATCTTTGTATAGAAAAGTTCAATCCATGTGTGCGGTTCAATTCATTGATCTATTACTTGGCTTTGGAAATACCTTTAGAATGATTGAAATTTTACTTGGTTAATACTTTTTCACAAATAAAATATTTTCAAATACATATTTTCTAATTTTTTGTAAAGTAGTGATCAATTTTTTGCTTATTTTGTTCTAAAAAATCTACTTATAGAGTTGTAGAATAAGGAATTTTGTAAAATAATGACATGAATTAGTTTCAATCGAGGATTTTGTATGAACTAGCAAGTCCAATCGATTTTAATTGGTTGGTCTATATCTTTTTTTTAGATAAAAATCAAATAATTTGTCAACTGTAAAATAAAAAGACATTCACTATACGTGTTGACCATTTATTACAGGGACTTATCAAACAATAGTTTAATGGGTGTAATTCCAGAAATCTTGGGGGCTCTACCATACCTTAGACACTTGTAAGTACCAATTTATAAGTAGTAGTAAACATGTTATATGGTTTCGTTGCTTTCTCATTATATATAGCAATTTTTTCAGGAATCTAACAAACAATAATCTTAGTGGACCAATCCCCAAGTCTATTTCCATGAAGGTGGAAGCAAAGATTCTAATTCTGAAGTAAGCTTTTTTCTTAAAGGAGAGCTTTCATTCAAAAGACACATCAAAATTCTAGCTATCATTTATATGTTTTTGGGGCTTATGTACTTATTTGTATTTCAATTTAGGGTTGAAGGAAACCCCTTAATGAATGGTCCTAACACCAATCTATATAATGATGATTCAAAACCTAATAATCTTCCATTGATTCTTGGGGCAACTATTGGAGGTGTGGTAGCATTGCTTGTTGCAGGTTTAGTCATTTGGTGGATATACATAAATTGTATAAGAGGTACATTTCCATCTTAGATGTTAAATTGGAGAGTAGAGATCAGATTCATAGATAACATCAATTTATGGGTAACTATAGTAGCTGTTGGTGATGGAACTTTGGATTCTTGCAGTAGACCATCAAGTACCAACTCAAATAAAAGATCATCAAGAAAATGCGACTAGTGCTAATGAAGGCCAAGCAACCACCATATCATTCCATTTGAATAAGAAATACTACACATATAGTGAGCTTGAAATAATAACCAACAACTTCAAGCATCCAATTGGAGAGGGAGGATTTGGCAAGGTGTACAAAGGAAGATTTATAGATGACACCCCCGTGGCTGTTAAGATGATTTTGAAGACATCACCTCAAGCATCAAAACAATTCAAAAGAGAGGTAATGCTTTTTTGCATGCTGAAAAATATATGCTTCAAGAAAAGTTCCTTTAAATTTTCTATTTAGGTCGATTACCAGCTATTAAATTTTACATAATAGGCTTCCTTTTAGACAATCACCAAACTATATATATATATATATAGTTGGATATATATCTGATAACATTTGAGAATAATTTTTCCTTGTATTCAGGCGAACGTTTTGACAAGGATTCATCATAAAAACTTGGTATCCCTTGTTGGATATTGTTATGAAGATGGTTACATGGGACTTGTCTATGAGCACATGGCACGAGGCAGCCTTGCAGATAATCTCAAAGGTATGTCATGACTTGAACATCTATCTAAAACAATTTCGATGCCATGTCTTTTGTTTCTCTAAAAATAATCCTATACTTTAAATATCAAAAAAGAAAACAAATCCACTAGTAGTAGGTTATTTGAACAGGTATTGGTAGCAAAAGGAGTACTTTATCTTGGAGAGAGCGTCTTCACATATCAACGCAAGCAGCTCAAGGTGCATCAAACCACACCATACATGGGATTTCAACTTTTGAAATTTTCATGCTCCAATTTTTTATGCTACACTAACCATGTGATAACTAATATATTTGTAGGATTTCACTATCTACATGAAGGATGCCAACCGAGTATAGTCCATGGAGACGTAAAGACAAGCAACATCCTTTTGAGTGAGAACATGGAGGTCAAGATTGGAGACTTTGGGTTGTCAAGGATCTTTGAAGGTGATAAGTTCTCTCAAGTGATAACCATTGCAGGCACACTAGGGTATATTGACCCAGAGTAAGTGTTTGCTTCCCAAGCACAACCATCATTGAACCTAGAATTACCATATATGATACCACAAAACATAGTAGTTGAACTACATTCTTTTTTAGCATAACTAATAGACATAACTTCCTTACTCTATTTGAGAATGAACACCACTGTTTCATGTAGGTATTACAAAACAGGAATTTTAAATACGAGAAATGACATATACAGCTTTGGTATTGTTCTACTAGAGTTGATTACTGGACAATCTGCCATAAATAACTCAAGAGAAGGAAATTTACTTGATTGGGTAAAGTCAAGGCTTGAGACAGTAAAGTTAGAAGATATAGTAGATGACAAGCTTCAAGAGTACGATCCAGATTCAGTTTGGAAGGTTATAGACATAGCATTGTCATGCACTACTACTAGTGAGGGGAGGCCAACCATGATGGAAGTGATGTTGAAGTTAAAGGAATGTATGGAACTTAAGAATGCTCAAGGAGAAAGGAGTCAATTCTCAAGCCGATCAAACTTAGATATTTCATATGAGACGTATCCTACAGAGACAAGCCAATTTTTCAATCCAAAAGCACGATAGACGTACACGATTGCTTTCCAGTTGCACTTTTTTAGAGCAAGTCCTTATATCTGAATTTTTTCTTTATATATATGTGTGTTTCCAGTTGCACTTTTATAGAAAGTCCTTATATTTGAATTTTTTCTTTATGTGTGTGTGCGTGTGCGTGTGTGTGTGTGGCAAATAATCAAGCAAATAAATTTTCCATTGTGGACGTCATGATTTCCACAAACAAAAATCAAGTATTTGCCTCTGTGAGATTTATAAAACATTACCATCAGTGGTTAGTAGTTTTACTAAAAGATATTAATATTAAGATAAGAGAAATCTCTTTCGTCTTAGATATTCTGTCCCTCATCTTTAGATATAGACAACGGTCATTCATGGAGAAGATCTTTCATTTGAATTATTGTTGTTTAACTAATTCGACAAAGGATAGACAAGTAAAAAAAGTGACGGAAAGATGAAGGAATCATTTGTCTCATCTTTCACTAGAAAAACGAAGCACACCTAAAACAAGGAATTATCTGATGTAGGACATGAGGAAGATGTTGGAAATGAGGAGCGTGTTGAAAGAAACAAAGAGGGACCATGGGAAGAGTAAGCAGTGTGGCAAGTAATGGCTGGTCTTTATGAGTTCAAACATTAATTGCCCAATTTTGGTCTTTAAAAGAAAGGAAGGAATGTAGAGGAAACACAACTTTCATTTTGAATATTACAACCAATCTAGCAATCACTTGGTGGAATCCAATTCCTTGTTTGGTGGGTTTCAAGTCCAATGCTTCCATCCAGACTTCACTACTTTGAGTTCGAAAACTCCAACCTCAGAATCTCCATATCATCACTCCAGAAAATTCGTGTCATTAGCCTCATCATCACTTTAGCTACACTAGTTGGTATCAAAGCCAAGTTGTCGAGATTCCTTATATTGAACCTAGTCACCTGAGTTGAGTTCAACGAACTTTGCACCACATTATTACTAGTCAACCATCTTTAGGTTTGACGAACCCCATCATGGTGACAACCATTGCAGAGCATCTGACAGTCTTGCTAGTCTTTGCCAGCTTCCTCCTTACCACGGCCATCAAACTCATCAATAATTGAGTCTTCAAGTGAGGAAGAACCTAACTTTTGCTCTCAACACAAGCGTCATCCACGACAAATGTGATACAAGGAAGAGTTTGACTCAAATGAATTCAAACTAAGGATGATCTACCATCCATCAATAGTCAACTACACATCGAGAATTTCCTCAAGTAACTAACCAAAGTGGAACATTTATTCGATTATATGGATATTTTTGAACATCATAAGGTAAAGTTGATAGCATACCGTCTCAAGGGTTGCGCTTCAACATGGTGGAATCAAGTGCTCATAAATCAAGCATGCCAATAAAAATAGCTAATATGTATGTGGGCTAAGATGAAGAAATTACTACGGGCTTGTTTCTTACCAACCGATTATAAGCAAATACACTTCTCCTAATACCAATAGTGCCAATAAGGCACCCATTCTGTGTTGAATTACACTTAGGAATTCTATCACCTAGCTTCTCATAATAACTTGAATGAGACGGAGTCACAATAGATTTCACACTATTTGGGTGGATTAAAACTTGTCATTCAAACTCGAATTTCTTTACATACCACACACTAGTTGTCACCATCAATCTCACAAAAAAGATTGACCACCAACTTGCAAGAGGTAACCATATGACACTAAATGTTCCTAGTGAAGGTTTGCCAAAGGTGAGCATGAAGTCCAATGGTAACTAATGAGCAAACCAATAAGACGTGGATTTAGCAACCCCACATCTGAATTCCAATCCATATGCCAAACCCATACCTGCCAAGTGCTATTATTACTAACAACATGAACACAAGTCCAACCATTGCCTGAAGAGAGGCCTTGTGTAGTTTGCAACCAAGGTCAACAAGTCCTCACCACAAGAGGAGCCCAAGCAATCGACAAAGAAAAGGATATTCAAAGTAAATGGGTAGAAACAGTGTTATGTCTTGGTTAGTGATCGCATCACCTGTATTTATGTGTTCTTAAATTTGCAATTCAAAATATTGATCTTTTCCATTATAAATCAAAACATGACTTAAAAGAAATTGCATGTTAATGTGTAATGTTTGTGTTTGTATTTCCATTTATGTTTACGTTTGTAATAAAAAAAATGGTCATTTGTATTTAACTATAAATAGTAAATTTAGAAGTTAATCACTTTAACTTTTTTTATATACCATCCCAAGTTTTGATTTGATGTTAACAATTTGAATTTCATTCTTATAGTTTAAGACTTGACCTGATTTCATTACATCTATTTGTAAGGTTTGTGCAAACATTATGAAATACTTTGTATAGTTTAACTTAACGAATGTCCTTTTTAGGCCAGTGAGTTTAAAACTCTTAGTTAAATTATAGTCTAACAACTATCAATTAACTAAAAGTACTTATTGAAATACATTATTAATAATTATTACTTTTTATGAGATCGACCTGTATTTATCATTATCTTCAATGAGACAGTAAATTAAAAAATCAAATACACAAGTTTAAACATAATTTTTAGCGTCATTGTCGGAGAATAATAGTGTCATAAATATTTAAATATTTCAGTAAAATAATATTAAGAAAAATGTATTCTTACCAAAACATGCAAACCAATATATAGACTTTGTGCTGTGATTATTGCAAAGTCATAAGACAATTTAGATTATTGACTTTGGTATGAAATTAATGAACTCACATATTATAGGATAAAATGTTCAAAGTATAATGGAAGTGGGCATATTGATAAAGAATGTTTAATTATAGAGAACAATACCTTAACTTATAAACCAGTGAATGCAATTTATTAGGAAGAAAAACAATACAATTGGAATTATGCTGAAAAACAAGAAATGTTATTAGAAGAAACATTAAATGCTGTTAATGAAATGATAGAAAACTTTAATGATGGGTCTCAATATGATAATGCAAAATCAATAGAAATTTCAAAATATAATTACTAAAGGATGCAAACAAACAATAAAAATTTTGTCAAAATATAACGAGTATTTTCCAGAAACTGAAAATAACAAAGGAAACCATACAAAGAAAATGATAGAACAACTTTCAATGCAAATGGATGAACTCATTAAAATATTTCAAGAAGAAGAGATTAAAATGGATTCAACTGAAATTGATATAAGTTCAATCCAAAATAATAATCTAAAGAATGACAGATATAGAGATAAAAGAAGTTAACGTAACTCTAATATCTAGAAAAGACATGCAGTTGCCTTCTTTAAAAGAGAATGAACTTAAAAAAGATAATAATGATAACCACAACGAAATTTTAGCCGAGAAAAATCAAGAATCTGAGAATAAAAATCAAGAGCAAAATGAGGAAACACAAAAAGAAAATTATTTCACACAATCCACCATAGCAACTCAAGCTCCATTTCCTAACAGACTTAAAGATGAAAAATTTGGATAAAGAAAATAATTGAAAGTTCAAGTGAATATACCTTAATTGGACCTATTATAAGAGATGACATCATATGCAAAATTTCTTAAAGATTAATGCACTAAGAAAAGAATTAGATAGAATCCAAACTAAGTATTTTTAGCCAATCAAAGTAGTTTTCTATTCTCCAATCAAATTCTCGAAAAACTAAAAAATCCTGATATTCCAACTATTGCCTGCACTATAGGGAAAACTTATTTAAATAAAATTTTAATAGATTTAAGAGTTGGAATCAATGTTATACCTAATAATATCTTTAATTTATTAGATTTGAAAGGACTAATGTTTACTAAAATAATAATTCAGTTGACAGATAAAAGTATTAGACATCTAAAATGCAAAATAAAAGATGCACTAATTAAGAGTGATAACTTTATTTATCCAATAGATTTTGTTATTTTAGACAATCAATAAACCATCTATAATAAAAAGGAGATAACTTTGAAATTAGGAAGACCATTTTTGACTACTTCAGGTGTTATAATAAATTACAGAAGTGGAAATGGTTTATGAAATAAATGCTTAAAGATAAACTTATTTGAAATTAAAGAACCTAATGATGATGAAAAAGACGAAATCCCTATTCAATCAATTAATTTTGTTGAAGATGAAATAGATGTATTAGATGATGTTATTTAAGAAGAAATGAATCATTACTTAGAAATAGAAAGATTTAATAAATTGTAAGAAGAAAAAGAGACTTTTAATTATACAAACTTAAATGTGACACTATTAGAAACTAAGCATTTGATTTAGATGGAGAAAAATTGGAATTAAAACCTTTGCCTACATTATAAATTTTTAAAGAAAAATAGAAGATGTCCTATCATAATATCATTGATTTGAATGAAATCCAAAAGAATGAATTAATTGAGATGTTAAGAAATCAAAAGAAAGCTATAAGATGGACAATGACTGATACTAAAGGTTTAGATCCTAATTTTTTAGAAGAAGATATTATGCCTACTAGAATACCAAAAAGAATATTAAACCCAAATTTGAAAGAGGTGATTAGGAAAGATATTATTAAATAGCTAGACAATGATATAATATACACCATCTCCAATAGTCCATAGGTAATTCCTATTCATGTAATGTCAAAAAAATCAAGAGTTACAATAATAAAAAATAATAATCAATAATTAATTTCATTAATAATTCAATCAAGTTGAAGAGTTTGTATAGATTATAGAAAATTGAACTCTACTACTAGGAAATATCATTTTCTTTTGTATTTTAAAGATCAGATGCTTGAAAAACTAATTAGGTAGGAATATTTTTATTTCTTAGATAAATATTCAGACTATAATCAAATACCTATAACTTTAGAAGAACAAGAAAAAACTACATTTACTTGCCTTAATGGAATATTTGCCTTCAAAAGAATGTCATTTAGACTCTATAATGCTCCTACTACATTTCAAAGGTGTATGTTAGGAATCTTTACAAGTATGACTAATAACTTCTTGGAAATGTTTATAGATGATTTTATAGTTTATGAAACTTCTTTCAAACATGGTTACATAATTTAACAAATATGTATAAAGAAAAATTTAGTTCTAAATTAAGAAAAATATCATTTTATGGTTAAAACGTGAATGATATTAGGTCATTGTTTCAGCTAAAGGTTTAGAAGTTGATAAAGCTAAAGTAAAAATAATATCTAATCTTCTTGAACCTAAAATAGTAAAGGATGTGAGAACATCTTTAGGACATGTAGAAATTTGTGAAAGATTTATACAATACTTCAACAAGATAGCTAAATCTTTAACAAATTTATTGAAAAATATCTCTTTTAACTTTGATAAGAATTGTAGAGAAGTATTTTATAAATTGAAAACAAACATAGTAACCACTCCTATTGTTCAAGCACCAAATTGAAAGTATCTATTTGAACTAATGTGTGATACATCAAATAATGTCATACGTGCAGTATTAGGATAATGAATAGATAAATTGCCTAAAGTAAATCATTATACTACCAAAACTCTAAATGAAGCTCAAATCAATTATACAACAACAAAAAAAGAATTACTAGCTATAGTCTTTGCTTTAAAAAATTTAGATCATATTTATTAGAGCAAAAGTTGTAATTTTTATAGATCATGTTGCACTTAAGTATCTGTTAGCAAAAAAAGACTCGAAGCCTAGATTAATTAAGTGGATTCTATTACTACAAGAATTTGATTTAGAAATTAAAAATAAAAAAGGTTACAAAAATATTGTAGCTGATCATCTTTTAAAATTACAAAAAGGAAACACACAACCATAGATTAATTCCCAAATGAATAGATAATGATAGTAAATGCAACACCTTGATATGTAAATATAGTAAATTATTTAGTAACTTAACTTACACCATGAGAATGGACTAAACAAGAAAAAAAACCTTCTTATCTAAAGTGAAATACTATTTCTAAGATTATCATTATCTTTTTAAGAAATGTCCTAATTTAATAATTAAAAAGTACATTCTATTAGGGATAATATTCTTATTTTTTAATATATTTATGTTTTGACGATTGACAAAATGATTTATATTTCAATTAGGTAAAATGATGAACTTCAAATATTTTTCTAAGTACATAAGTTTACGTACTATCGTAAAGTTATATAATTAACTTTCAGACTGTCATAAAGTTATGTAGTTAACTTTACGAACACTCGTAAACTTATCTAATTCATAACTCTAGTTTATAATTCTAAAATTATTCTAAGTATATAACTTTATGGATACTCGTAAAGTTATAAGAATAACTTTATAGACATTCATAAAGTTATGAAATTACATATGTAAGTTATGAATCGATGGTAAAAAGGATAATTTAAAGTCATTATGCTTTACATATGTCAGCTTCTAAGAGTTTATAAAGTTATAGAGATAAGTTTATGGGCATTCATCATATTCTATTATACATAAGTTCCTAAAATTATGGGTATAACTTTACGAAGAACCGTAATGTTATAACTTTGATGGATTTATTTAATTGTTATAATTTTTATATTTAATTAAAGTTTGTTGTAGGAATATTTATTTTCCAAATGACACATGGCACACACTCATTCACACACATTCTACCATATTTCTAAAGACTTGGTCAATATTTACAAATGACAATCAAAGACAAATTTGACAAAGTCAAGATTGAAAAGTGTGGTTTGAAAAAGTTTAGAGAACGTGTGTAATCAGTTAGAATTCCTTGTATAATAAAAATAGAGTCAAGTTAAAATTAGTAATTCTTTCGGTAGTACTTCAAAGGTTAATTTTAGAAGTCTTGAAGATTCTTGGAGAAGAAGAGCTAAAAGTCATCCAAAGAAACTCAACCACAACAAAGTTATTTTCTAAAAATTCAAGTGTTGCAGTTTTTACAAGAGTAAAATTTTTCTTACGTTTGTGCTTTCTAGATTATTTCCTCTTTACATTTCATTGTAGCTTGAAAAAAAAAGATAACATATCTACAATGGTTGTGAAATAAACTCTGAAAGATTTTCTTTCAAAAGAGTTTCAAATAACTATATGGGAGTTCTTATAGTTGTGCAGATAACTATACAAAGATTCATATAGTTAACAAGGTAGCTATGCGAACCCTCATATAATTAAAAGGAGAACTTGATGAAAGATTCATGTCTTATCAAGTTGATTTTGCTTTGAGTAAAGCTGTAATATACTAAATTTTGAGTGAACCAAAAACTCCTAGGGTTAGTGAATTCTTAAGTAGGGACTCAAGGAATGGATGTAACCTAGTTAAGGGGAACTACTATAAATTATCTGTGTTTTCATTTCTACATTAACTAGATTTAAAAAGAAGATCAAAAATTAAAAATTTTGTAATATACTTAATTCACCCTCTCTCTTAAGCATAAACCCTTCCTACAGATTCCTTCTAATGAAATAGAAAGTATTCTATCTTTTTGTCATAACTAAACTTGTGGAAGACATTTTTGAAGTAGAAAAACTATAGCAAAAATTTTAGAAGTGAGATAAGAAGTTTATTTATATATGTCTAGATTTCATTATCATTGTAGCAAGTTAAGATCAAGATGAGCAAGACCATATATTGTAAAACCCATTTACCCTTGTAGAGTTGTTGATATCAAAAATCCTAGAAATCACAATTTATTTAAAGTCAATAAACAAATATTGAAACATTGGATTAAGATACCCTATAGAATGCTATCTGGAGTAGATGAGTTAAAAAAACTGATTAGGAATATGATTTGGCTTAAAAGGAAAGAAAAAATCAATTAGTCTAGTAGATCTAAATTTTTATTTTCATTATTTGTATTAATATCATACTTTCATAATTAAGGTTATTTTACTCTTTTAGAACAATAGAAACTACTAGATGAGCTAGGAAGTCAATTCAAACTTACTGATGTCTTTCTATTTTAGAACTTTGTATGTACATTTGGGTTGGAACTTCTCAAAAAAGATTAAAAAAAAATTGAGTTGAGTGAAGAAGAAATACAACAATTAGAAGAACTAGGTAACATGGGAACTCAAAATCTTCAAGAAAATGAAAAACCAATAAAAGACATCTTATATCTAGAATTAGTAGACAAGCCTTCTTGTATTAAACTGTCTAACTTTAGAGAAGATAACTTTAAACTAAAATCAAACTATATAAGTTAATTACTAAGATGCCTATTATTTTTTAAAAAAATTTAATAATGTCTGTCAAATAATGCAAGCCTCTAATCTAAGCATAGACATCATTAAGTTAAGATTTATACATTTTACTTTCAAAGATATTGCTAAGAGATGACTCTATATTTTGTCTCCTAGATATATAACAACATCATATTTCTTAGATATTTATATTTTTATATCTAAGATATTTTTTGATTTTTATTTTTAGATACTCATACTTTGTATCAAAAATATTTTGATTTTTTTATTTCTTAGATATTTATATTTAAGATGTTTAAATTCTTCCTCATTTTAGATATCTGTATTTTTATATCTAAAGGAATCTGATATCTTAAATCACTTTCATTTTTTTTTTACCTCGATCTGGCGAAACATTGGTCGAACCCCTTTTGATCATCATATGATTATGTATTTTTTTATTTCACAGGAGCAATCGTTTTTTTTATTTCACAGGTGCGATCGATTGGCCTAGTCAGAGATCATCATTTTCCATTTTTTTTCTTCTTTAAAAAAACTCTTCGGTCGAACTTTCAATTCAACCGAAGCTAGCACTTTTTTTTCTTTTCAGAAAAGAGGTTTTCGGTCAACCTCTTTGGTTTGACCGAAACTTTTTTCCTTTTTGCTTGTTTTATTTTTTTTCTCATTTTTATGTTTAGATATATAATTTTTTTCTTTTTATTTTATCAAAAGTATTTTAACCTTCATTTTAAATCTTTAGTATTCATGTTTAGATATTTGATCTACTTCAATATTTGATTTTAGTTTTTTTTAATACTCATATTTTACATTAAAACATCTTGATTTTAATTTCTTAGATATTTATTTTTCTATATCTAAGATTTTTGATTTTATTTTAGATACTTTTATTTTGTATCTAAAATATTTTTATTTTTAATTTCTTAGATATTTATATTTTTTATATCTAAGATATTTGATTTTATTGTAAGTACTTATATTTTGTATCTGAAACATTTTAATTCTAATTTTTTAAATTTTATTTTTATATCTAATATGTTTGATTTTATTTTAAAGACTTATATTTTATATCTAAAATATCTTAATTTTTAATTTCTTAGATATTTATATTTTTTATATCTAAGATTCTTCTTCTTTTTGTGTTTAGATATCAGTATTTTTAAATTTAAATGGTTTTGATGAATTTCTTTTTCTTTTTGTTTGATCAGACCAAATGAGGTTGAGGATTACCGTTTTATTTATTTTTCTTTTTGTCTTTTTTAAAAATAAACCTTCGGTAGGACTTCTGATTTGACTGAAGCCTGTGTATATATATATATATAGTAAAACAAGACTTTTGATTTGCTCTTTTAATACGACCAAAACTTGTTTGTTTATTGTTTATTTTTTATTTTTGAAAAAAGAATCCTTCGGTCGAACTTTCGATTCGACCGAAGTTTAGATTTTTTCTCTTATTTTATTCTCTTTTTTTTTTTTATGTTTATATGTTTTTCGGACTAAAGTATTTTAACACTTGATTTTATTTTATTATTATTTTAAATATTCGTTTTTTGCATCTAAAATATCTTAAATTAATTTTTTCTTTTTGACTTCTCAAATATTTACATTTATACATCCAAGATATTAGATTTATTTTAGATACTTATCTCTCATATCTAAAATACTTAGATTTTTACTTTCTTATACATTGGTATTTACATTTAAAATATTTTGATTTAAATGCCTATGCTTTATGTCTAAAATATTTTGACCTTGGCTTCTTGAATATTCATTCTTTTTTTTATATCTAAGATATTGATTTTATCCTAGATACCTATATATATATATATATATATATATATATTTAAAATACTTTAACTCTTAATTTCTTAGATAATTTTGCTTTATATATCTAAGACATTTGATTTAATCTTAAATACTTATATGTTGTTGTATCTAAACATTTCTTTTTTAATGATCATTGATCAAATTAAAGTTTCTCCTTTTATATATATATATTTATTTATGACCTTGAGTCAGACCGATGGTAAACTTCAGTTTCATTGAAGTTATATTTTTTCAAAATTTTTATTTTCGATCGGACTGAACGTAAACTTTGGTTTAACTAAAGTTTTTCTTTTCAAGAAATATTTTTGTTTTTTTAGAATCGAATGTAAACATCAGTTCAACCGAAACTTTTTTTTTCAAAAATTTTTTATTTTCGATTTAACCAAAGTTCATATATGTAAACTTCGAATTAACCAAAGTTGATATTTTTTGTTAAGTCCTCAGTTGCACTGAAGTGACTTTGATTCAACAAAAGTCCCTCTTTTTTAATTAATTTATTTATTATCGTTATTTTTTTTATCCATTTCTATTTTCTTTTGTATTTGATTTTATTTTAGACACTTACATTTTATACCTAGAATATTTCGATTTTATTTTAGATACTTGTGTTTTGTGTCAGCAATGTTTTGATTCCAATTTCTTAGATATTTATATTTTTTTTATATCTAAGATGTTTAAATACACCAATTTAGGGTCTTAGGTATTTATATTTTATACCTAAGATATTTTGTATTCTAAACGTCCGGACTTAGTCGTCTGACTGATCGTGTGCACCGATCAGACCGACCTTTTTATCGTTCGGTCCGACCGTAGATATATTTTGATTGGAACTTTCTCCCATTATATATATATATATATATGTTTTGTATTTGTTGTAATTTAAGAAGTTCAGTTATTTTTCATTCTGATTATGCTCATTTTATGATGACGATTTCATCAACCATTCATCATCTTTTTTTATTTATTCATTTACTCACCTTTCCCTCTTTTTTCCTTTTTTTTACCACCTGATGGACAGAGCGTCGCTCGCCCGCAAAAAATGCTGGCACTTGCCGTCATAGTTTTACGATCGCTCTTTTTAGATATTTTCTTCTTCTCTTTTTTTGTCTGTCATTTTTTCTGTGTTATCTTTTTCAGTTGGAGCGGAAACAAGCAGCATTAACTCATTTGGTCATTGCTTACTTTTTTCTTTTTTTTATGCGAAGCATATGTTTCATTTCCTCCTGCAGCTTGGTCATCTTCTCCATCTTCGGTGACAAAATTCCAGCAGTATCTTTCCAAAAAAATGAGCACATTTTAGTTTTGAGGGAGGAAAATCGACGTTGGTGGGCAGGAGATTTTTCTTCTGCAGGCATTCATCGAAATATTTTTTCCTTCGTCAAACTATAACCGAAGTTTTGAAGCGAGAGCGAGTGCACGTGCGATCATCTTTTCTTTTTTTGTACATATTTTTTTACTTGGTTTTTTTATTTTGTGTCTAATTTTGTTTTTAAACATTTACCTTATTTAAGCTCTCTATTTAAAATATCCAACTTCATTTTAGATTTTTTTTATCATTGTTATTTTTTTTTTTAGATATTTTGACTTCATTTGAGATACTCATGTTTCAAATATTTAATTTTATATTAATATTTGTTTTTTGTCATTTGATCGACATTTCCATTTTTTTACCGTCAACACAGATACTTAACTCGAGAACACAAGTTGTAGTTGATTATATGACAATTGGAGATGAACAAAGCCTTGTCACTCGTCAACGTTCTCTTGGAAACGCGGATTCTTAATTTATCTTCTTTTCAATCCAAACGTTCATAGAGAAGATGATGATGTCCCACTTAATTTGTCCACAGCTAATTAGTGCAAGACTCGCCGGCATTAATTTAATCGCCTTCCTGCTAAACACACCAAATTAATTAAATTCGCACCAGCCGGTTTATTAAAAGTTGGCAACCAGAAGACTCCAAGAAATTTAGTGGAACCGTGCACTGGTGCAGAAAGCTGTAGACCACCAGAGATGAGAAAAGCCGCGTACTAGTAATGCCATTGCACAATCGGATGGTGATGGTTAGCTTGGCTCGTTGCATGGGTTCGCATGACGTGTTCGTCAAGAACTAAGCCCTCGTCCTTCTTATCTCTCCCTTTTGATTTGTTTTCTGCCTTCTCATTTCTACATTGAAAGTCAAATTCAAAAATAATTGGCAGACAGGTACGTCTTCCTTTATACAAGTTCAGATTTTATTTCTTTTCTACTTATATAAATTTTTTCTGGATGCATTACTTCAGTTATAATTTTTTATATTTTATATATGACCTTCAATGAAAATTGACTTCAATTGATATTAAATAAAAGTATAACTCGAAATCAATTGACAGTAAGTAATTTTTCATCCTTAAATTTATATAAGCTCAGATTTTTATTTTTTTTTCTATCGATATGAAATCTTGTATTGTAACTGTTGAAAAAATTTAAAATATTTTCAAGGGACAATAAACTTTTATCTATTTTATCCTAAAAAGAGATGTGTTTGCATGCTAAGGTGCATGCATGGGTTTATGTCGACAGACCACGCTAAATTAAGATCTCAATCATTCTTCATGAAATGGGTTCATACTTTTTCAACATAATACGTATCTCTGTCACCGACGGATATTATAATCTAAAGAAACTTTGCTTCTCCAAATCTAGAGAAATTTTCTGACTAATCACTGAACCTTATGTGTATTTAAATCTAGATCTCACGGCCTGACCGAACCGTTGCCTCCGCGTACCAAATATTCTAGCAGTGGAGGTGCCAACCTTGACAACACCACCGGCCGGCCCCGGACGTCTGCATCCGACAAGTGGAGAGCAATCTCGGTCCAACAAGAAATTACCCAAAGGCAAAAGACAAGTTATACTCGTCCTCCTCTCCACGTTATCTTTCTTCGTTTTTTCCCTTCCATTTAATTTATTTATTTATGAAATATTGCCAACGCAGGATTGTCATACCAGCTGCATGCACAGCTAGCTACCGTGCACGTGGTATGCAAAACACTTGATGGTGTTGGCATTGAAGTGTTTGTACGTAGGGATGATATCAACAGCTCCATATCTTTTCACATAAATTACAACTTTAGACTGCCAAAGTTGGAAATCTTAAAAACCCTAGACGCTGCTGTATGTTATGTGGTGCGTTTCTATGTATGTACTACCAACAATTAATGGGATATATGATAACAGCAGCATTATGACGAAGATGATGATGAGACGATTAATCAAGATGGACTTTCTGAACTGGAATCTAAACAAAACCATTACCAGTATCGGAATAAAAAATAAAACTTATTCTTGCCTTTTGTGGGGCAACGTGCATTTAATTATTTGATAAGCGAAAATCCAAGCTAGCTACACAAATTATGATCCCAACCCACGTGGTCTAACTAACATTGACGTTGATTTCTGATTAAATAAGAAAGAAGAAACTCCTGCACACACCTCCACAGTCCAGAGATGGGGAGGGAAGGAAAGGATAATTGAAACACGCATTCCAGACACAAAGCTGAATATAATTAAAACCATCGTTGTTGGTTTCAAAGGAATGCCTGTTATTCATACACGAAACCCTGTGACAAGTAATTAAAAGGTGATCCTTTTTTTATTAAATATCATCTGTGATGGCTTGGAATCGGTAAATTTTTCCCTCAACTCTGTACAAAACTCAAATCATGGTTAAAATGGTTAACAAGCCTTCAAAAGTTCTCGAGGAATAAATAGGGGGTGGAAAGCTAAGGTATATGTATATCTTTTAACTGATTTCAAAATTTGATCTCATTATCTAAAATGTGTCACTACCTAGCCTGTATATGTAATTGGTTTTTAGTCTACTACGGATGATTTATTACTTGTACGCAAGAGATTATCACTCAATATTAGCATTTAGTTTAGGGTATTGAAAGGTGTATGTGTGAAGACTTCATAACTAATATAGCATTACTATATATCTTCACTTGAAATCGGCAGGAAATAAGACTAGCATCTTTAATTTTAAGTTGAGAAAGGACAAATTGTTCGGTACCACCTTTATATTTTTTGGTAATGGTAGTATTTTTTGCTTGGGTTTAAATTAAATATTTTCTATGCCTAACATCTTCTAACGTGAGAAAAATCATCTGATTAAATTATTTGCTATTGCATGCTTCACTAGCATCTCAACGTTGACGTCTATATTTTACAGCAAGGAGAGAGGAAGAGGTTGGTGCCCCATCATCGTCGCCATTAGGGTCCAAAAAACGACATCTTTTAAGTTTCAGTTTTGATTGCTTGATCGAGTTGTCCACTCAGCCGATTTATATTATTTTGATTATAATGTGGTGATTTCATATGTTCCGAATAGAAGTGATAGGAGATTGGGAAAATCATACGCCAAACCAAACTAAAGAATTTTGGATATGTGAAGGATATGCATATAGAATTGACAACTACAAATTCTGGAAACTAGAAAGGATCCAAGTCCATCAATCTTGATTATTATATACATTGTTTGATTTATTCACAAACTTTTCAACAAAAATTTAATTTGTGAAATTCCAACATTTGACAATAAACGAAGAAATCATCGTTATAGAAGCTTAAGTTCTGTAACTTTTTATCCGATACAAGATTATTCAACATTTTCTATCACTTGCTTCTTTTAATCTGACATGCATGAGACTATTCAACATAAACCACTTAAAATCTGAGAGGAAGATTGGAAGTAGAGAAACATCCGAAGGGTTATGAGTCTTATCTGCAGGATATATACAATGCGAAGGAAACCCTATTATTTTAATTTCCATATTATTATTATTAGATGTGCATTGCCATGCACGTTACACGGACTTTCCGAAGGAGACAAGTGTAGGACAGCCCACACCAACCAGCACAGAAAAATACAACATATGAGAAGGGAAATAATACTAAGAAATGGTACTCCACATTCATAATTAATTATTGAAGCGCTAAACAAATAACAACGGCAACCACGCCGGGAAATAATTTTAGAAAGAAAGCTACTTCTTTACCAGCATCTGTCCCCATATACACACTCTAAAAGATTTCCATTTGAATTCCCAAGTTCCAATCAAAAATTATACAAAAGAAACCAGCACCGAATCGATCAAATGGATATCGATTCCCACATGCATGTGAAATCTTGACACGGCTCTTGTTGATCGTCGTTCTCTCCGGCGACTCTATGCTCGTGGATGCCACTCCAATCGGGCAAGTCGGGAGTCGACCAGAAATCCATGTCCATAAACAGTTGCTCGTCATACCCATCAAAACCGCCACCGCCGCCGCCACCGTGGTCTCCTCTTCCTCCTCCGATGACGCTGTCGACGGTGAGGGACGAGGAGGCTGGGGACACGTCATGCGTCGACGACAGGACACGCCCAGTCGACGGCTCCGAGAAATTCTGAGCGACGATTAAATGCAGATCGGATTCCATCAGGAAACTCCTGCTGCTGCTGCTGCTGCGGTTGTGATTGACGGTGCTGGGTTCGTGTGGTTCTGTCGCCAAGGTGGGAATTGCTTGGGTGGCGGGAATCCATGGAGTGCGTTCACTGGGTTTGTTGGAAAGCGTGGTCTTTGCCTTATTCCTGGGTTTGTCCTCTGTCAAGTACACCTTCTTCAGCTTTGTGTTCCAGTAGTTCTTCACGTCGTTGTCGGTTCTCCCCGGCAACTGCGCTGCAATGGCCGACCACCTGCGCCAGTAGTTCAACAAAGCTGAGAACAGAGAATCGAGGACATGGCAGAGAGTTAATTTCATCTAGTGCTTATGTACCTGCTACCCATGGTTTGGTATAGAGTGGCGATGATGTTGTCTTCTTCCTTTGTGAATCCTCCATGTTTGATGCCGGGTTGCAGGTAATTCAACCATCGTAGACGGCAGCTCTTGCCACATCGCCGGAGCCCTGTAATCGGAAAGAAGAAAAAGGCCTTAATTAGTTGGTGATCAATGAATGCGAACTTCTCGTCTTGGTTGATCTGCAAAAAGCAATAGCTTTTTGTTCCCAACCGTTCTACTTTTGACCCGAAGGACCTTCGTCTTTTTCCCCAAGAAGGTCGAACGAAGAAAAGCATGAAATAAACTTGCAGATAATATTTCCCAGATGTTATATTTTCAAAGTTGGAGAAAACAAGAATGGTATATGAAGTTCTCCAGAGAATTATATGATTCCAGACCAAAAAATTAATATCATGAGATGAATGTCTTCACACAACGCGCTTGGAAGGGGCAGGAGCCGACCCAAGTGGGAATGGAAGAGTAAAAAAACGGCAGCGAAACAAGAGGATGAGCTTTGATTGAACAAAGAAATGAGTGGATGAAGAGAAGAAAAGAAAGTGTAAGGAATAGGCGGAAACAGCATCGAGAACAGAGCCAACCCACCTGCTTTCCGAGGCAGAGCAATCCAATTTCCACCAGTGCCATACTTCTCTATGTAAGTCTTCAGAACTCTGTCCTCGTCAGGGGACCATGGCCCTCTCTTCACGTTGTCCTTGTCGCAGCACGGTGCCCTCCCCATTACTACCACCGCCGCAAGTCCCAACCCTTGAACCGGCGGCAACAGGGGAAGGGAGAAGAGGATGAGGTAGGGGAGGAGCAAAGCAAATAGGCTAGAGGGATTTAAAAAGGAAGGGAGGAAGAGAGAGAGGGGGAATGATGGGTGTTGACCCGGTATAACTTTGAATCTTATCTCCTCGTAAGACCGCGCAAACATCTCGTCTCTCATTCTACTTCACGCTGCAAATGAAGCTCTAATCTTCGATCAAAAAGAAGATTAGAACTTTATTAGTAGAAAGATAATGATACGGGGACGACAGCCTTGAATGAATCGTGTTTTTTTTTTCAGCTATACTTCCTTGATTCAAACTCGCGGTTTTAAAGCGTTGAGAAAATCAATTCTCATCCAAGTACACAAAGTTGTAAGATCGAAGGCAATTGTCTATTTGCTAAAATTTATTTCGACCACAAAAAATAATCTGCCATTACCAAGAATCACAGAATTTAACTCTTTTTTCTATTTAGTATTTTTAATTAAAATAGAATTTTTAAATTGACGTGTATAAAAATGAATCGACGTATTAACAATACATTTGACAATAATCATTATAAAATACTGTCATATTTCCATACGCTACTGGAAATGACCGTTACCAAATATACCGTGTATATACAATACATGTGAAGGTAAGAGAGGGTACTTTTGTCATTTTAATTAATTTGTGCATAATGATATCATTATTATAAATACTAGCTAATCTGTAATATTACTTGTTGTATCAATATGTAAATACCTTCTTCTCTGTTATTGAGAGAGCCGAAAGGTATTATTATCATATTAGAATTTCAAATATAAAAGTAATGTACTTTATTTTATTTTGCAAATATCTAACTCATGTAAGTTATATTCTCACCTTTCATATCGTATGAGCATGTGACTATTCTAACGTTTTCGTTTACTTGTATTTCTTTTTAGTCTTATTAGTATCCTATCTTTTGATTGACCAGAATGTGGACGTTAAAGGTATCAATATGTTGAATTAGATTAAGTTGGAGGTCAGCCCATCTTAATGTTAAGAGAAAATTAGTTGGAGTTGAGTTGTTATCCATTTTTCATATACCTTGATCTATAATCATACTTAAATCGTTTTGGATTGGATTACATTAAGAAGTTAAATATTAAATGACCATTTAAACAAGGGCTCCTGTTTCTTATAAAAACCTATTGGTAAACATTAGTATAGGTGTCACATTTTCTTTATAAATACCAGTAAGGTAGAAGTAATCATGTAAATTTATTATTAAAAAGTATGGGAACTCTATTTAAACGTCCTAGAATCAAACAATTTTATAAAATTTTAGCCATCAATTTTTAAATCAGAAAAAATCTTGATCAATAGACCCGGATTAGGTTTGAAATTTAATTTGATACAAAATAGATTCTACAACAGTACTTTATGACGAGTTTAAAATAATGTTCTTATTCGGACTTTCAATAAAACTAAATATTTGGTTCACTCGAGCATATTTTATAACTTGTGAATTAGACGTAGCCAAGTTAACGTCAACCATTATAAAAAATCTCACATAAGTTTTTGCTATCATCAATATTATGTAAATAAATCAAATACCCAATATAACCATCTATGAATGTGATAAAATATGAAGCGACTTGTCTTGCTTTAACACTCTTTGCAGAAAGGGAGTAATTTAAATGAAAACTTTGCTCTACTTCCCTTTTTCAATGGTTTCTTAGTTGCTGATTTTCCTCTTAAAAATTTGTCACATGTGAGTAAGTCAACTTATGAATCAATAGTGCCTTAGTTAATTGATTCACCATATCTTGCACGATATATGGAACATAGTCTGACATGCCAAATATTTGCATCAATATTCACATTGCACGATAAAGCAACAAAGAAACCATAATTATTGGTGTTAAATCAATCATGATAAAGCTTTAAAATAAAGAAACATTCAGACATTTAAGCACAACTATAAAATACATTATCTAAATGCATCAACATGAATATAAGAATGAATCAATTTGTTTTATCTATAAGAATCATAAAAATCTCACATTGATGTATGTAGAGATAAGATCTGATTTAATATATAATGAACTTTTTTACTTATTATAAATTAATTTCAAGGTAAAATATTTTACACATAAGAACGAATTTATGAAATGAGTTTGAACATTTACAAGCAAAGTGACCCAGATTGTAATTGAAGTGTTGCAATCCTTTCAGCCATCAAGGTTACTATTGGTGAGCGCATTTTCATTTTCTTTTGTACATCTAAACTGGCTTGAGGTTATAATTGCATTGGCCTCAACAACTCAAACATGTTCAGGAAATTTGTCGACCTTTGGACGTTCTCTAGTTCAACTCTCACTTTTATATCTACCAAAGGATGACCATATGTAAGTGAACCTATTTTAATATCATATGAAATTTCAACTTAAAATCAACTACTTGTCAAATCAAGTGATTATTATTATATAGAACTAAGATCAATCTTATCAATCTCTACTTGTTCAATATAAGACCATTCAACAAATGTCGTTCCCCCAAACTTGTCTCTCAAAATGCAACCCACATCTCTTGAACATTGAAATATATTCAAATTCTCACAAAATTAAGGTCATCATGCACTGTGCTCGTCAACATAATTAGGGACACGCATGTTATCTTCCTTTTTCAAGCTTAATAATTAAGCTTCGATGTTTTTTTTTTTAAATGTTGGGCAGCACGCATTCCCACTCTCTATTTCCATCAAGGTGTTGCTGATCATGATCTCTAAACCCACTTGGTCCTCAAGAATTATTAAGAATTACGATGTCAATTGTTGAGGTTGTCACCGTGATCTGTTTCTCTCCTTTATTCAATTCAGTTAATGTTTCTTTTGATGCAATGGGAAGATATATATATAACAATAATAAGAACACATTATTAACTTGCAGCATTATAATAGAACACATTAAGGTGGGAAGTTAATGTTCCAGTAGATTGATTGATCGTTCACTAATAATATATTGGTTAAAGCCTGTGACGTCCAATTAATGGTATTCCACGTCCGTTTCATTGCTAATAATTAAAAGCATCGATCTACTGCTGATTTTCTTTGCTTGTAGACCTTATACACCCTTTTTTTCCTTTTTTGATCCGTCATATCCATCCTTAACAGGAAAACTTCGGCCTCCATGTTTCTTATGCACATATGATTGATACATTTTGAACCACAGTTCTCGTCTTTTAGCTGAATTCTCCGGGTTTAAATCTTGAAGTTCAAGTATTTCGAGCTCATAATCGAAAGAACGATAGAAGACTCTTTAATAAACGTTCTCTTGTCTTATGTGTGTCTTTTAGCTACTATCGTCGCATATATTACTTGCCAAAACAAGAAAATAAAACCATAGATACTAACAAATTTTTTTTTTTATAGTCGTTAATGTTCATCTTACAAATTAAATATATCAACTTAAAAGATTACATATAAAATAAATATATGTCTCTCTTTTCTTACTATAATATTTACCATAAATAAATTTAAATTAATGTATTTGAACCATAGGATAAGTATGTCTAACATTTTTAATTGAGTACCTACAGCAACATTATATTGAACTATTATTTAAATTTTTCTTGAATTGAATCAACATGCGTCCTTAATCTAAATGCCTTGAAACTTATCGATTTTAAATAAAAAATATTGATGAATATCTATCATATTGAGTTAAAAAATTAATTACTTATATAATTAGATTTTAATTTTTCTTTTAAAAAAAGTACTTTTAGAAAAAACATTCAAAACACGCTTCCAAGAACACTTATTTGAAGGAATCCATTCTTCTAGAAAAATTACAATACATAAAAAATTAAAAAAAACCTGTAGATTGAACTAATTCCTACGTATAACGTGCAAAAAAAAGCCTATTTTCTACGTATTTTATACGTACGAACGTAGGCATCATGTTGTCTACTCCCTTACGTTAACCCCGCACATGTTGAAAGGATCAACACGCGTACGAACTCCTGGTTCTTGTCCGCACCTGCAAGCCCATCCAACGTTGCTCTCGTCTAGAAGCCGAAGGGACGGTGGAAGCCAATCAGAATCAATCTTTAGAACCAGGTATCGGACTTCCCTTGGTCTCGCATATATAACTTAATGATCTTCCCGGCGACCAGAGCTTAAAACAAACCATCGGAGGAGGAGGAGGAGGACAGCCGACGCAATTTTCAATCCATTATGTTGATGCAAGTGTCCTGAGATGACAGTATATACATATAATATTGTCATACGTACCTGATCATGTGGAAATCGGAGCACCACCACCAACCCCTGCCAAAACAACACATATATCTACATATATGTGGTTACGTACCCCCATCCTTTCCGCATCTCCGTCAAGTTGCTTGTTTGATTATTGTACTATAGTTATTGTGAATTTAGACTGCAATATATTATGGTTATTATATATGTGCAATAAATATTAGTCACTTTAGAGTTTGGTGTACAATTAATTACCTGTGCTGTATGGTATAGCTCGATCGATCTGATGGCTCATGTGCTTGCTGCTTTAAAGGTCACAAGCAGCTGCTGCTTCTTCTTCTTCTTCTCCGTTGACAGTTAGACACCACCAATGCTGAATGCATGGAAGAAGATGGTTGCATTTGATTAGAATAGGTGGGTCTCATCCCAACGAGAAACTAAACAGCTGCATCAAGGAGAGAATCCTTTATATCTACATTATATATACGAGTATAATATTATTGTAGGCATTTATAATTAAAAATAATGTAGTTGTTTATTCTAAGTATCTAATACAAATAGATATCTTTTTTCTGTCAATATTTATTTTAAATACATTTTTCATTGTTAATAGATTTTAAATTAATTTATCTAAATAATAATATGAATACCTACGATATTTGTAGTTGCGAATGCCTGAAACCCCATTTTCTCGATATTATACCACTACTTGTAAGTTTTTGATGGAAGGAGGGACACGTCGTCTATGCCTTAGATTGACGTTAACTACCTTTTATGTTAAAGATTTGATGAATAAATTGAATAGTATACAATACATAGAATACAGTGCGACTAAGCCCGTTGATGTTCTACTGTAAAATTCTTGTACTTATTATTTGATATGTATAAAAATTATATAATTTATCTATAGCTTCTATTAGTATATTTTTTTGAAGTTTTCTTACTTTTGAAGTTTCACGTGTTGCATGTTTACATGTGTCAAAAAAAGTATACATAAAATTATCACAATATTTTAAAAATATTATTTGTTATTGCTTCGGTTACTGGTGCATAGACTTACGCATATAAATACGTACGTAGTTAACAAACACCAGTGTTACGCAAGGACCATTTACGTCGGGGCTCAGAAATCATTCGTTTCTCTCTCCCTTTCTTCCTACAAGTAAAGGACCAGCCCCATGACGACACCGACGGCCGTACCCTCGCCGAAGTTTGCAGGTAGCCGCCACGGCGGCGCGGGGAAACCATCGTCGCTTTGACCAAAGTTATGATAGAACTGGTTTGATTTGAAGATCCACGAGTAAAAAAATTACGGGGACGTTTTCATTTCGGGGCGACGTCATCTCAATGTCCTTTCAAAAAGACTTTTTTCGCAAGAACGAAATATACTCCCGTAAGTTTTGACCTTGGACCGTTTTCCTTATTTTTTTTCTACACGGTAGTTTCCTCGTAACGCGGTTTTGAAAGCTACCGCCGTAAACTTATTGTGCGGAACAATCTTCCGTTGGATAATCCTACCCACCCAATGAAAGAAAGAATTTCTACCATTTTTACCTTCAGCAGTGGCATTCTGAAGATTCTGAGCATGCATTCTCAGATATCATTCTACTCCATTTACTTGCATAGAAGCTGCACACTGCAGCATTGCTATTTGCTTTTATGCATGTGAAATCTTTTCTTGTATATTAAGCCGATTATCTTCATCTCTCAGACCTTTTCTTTTCATACTGTCAAATTGTTTGTCTTCATTGAAATGCTGCACCTGTTGTCAACTGCCCTTCTTATTTATGAAAACAACCTCATGTTGGATTGGTTTCTTTGTTTTCAATTCATAAAGATTTAAGTCTTTAAAGTCGTACTTATGATTAAATTTTTACCTTAATATAAAATAATAAAACAACAATTGAAAACATAATCGTCAGGGTTGGTGAAGTGAATTCTTTTCTTTAATTTATTTTTATTTATAATCAAATTTTTTGTTAGATTACATAGATTTAAATCATTTTTTAAAATTTTTAACTAAATACGTTTGACCTACCTTTACTCCTTTTAATTTTGATTAAATCTCTTTTCTTAACTTTTGTATTTTTTGATCTCCTAAGGATATGATGTCACCAAATCATATTCTTAGTAAAATCATTTTTAACTTATCTATTGCAGTGTAACCACTTATTTATTCAAAAAATGTATTTATCGATACAAAAACATTGATAATACTGCTGCATAAAATGTGAAAATACAAAATTGTTTTTATCCTGTTCTTGAAAATACTACTACGTGAAAATACAACAATTCAGAGAAAATAAAATATTTAAGCAGTGTTCGGTAACGATTCTTTCAACCAGCATACGAAAATACACCAATATTTTTCAATATTCGTTACAAAATCTATTATTTATGTGTCTGCTTATTTCTATATGTTAATTTAAAAATGGTATATTTCAAACAAAAGGTGTTTGAACGAAAATTAAATGTTAAAATTTACGGCTTTTTAAAGACATCAAATTATTTTTATATATTGAATTAAAATAATAATTGTAGACCTAGTCTTGGCGTACCTAAAGATTTTTTTTTTTTACAAATTTAATGTATTTTTTGAATACGTCAAATCTTTGATTTTTGCAACATTAAAAAACAGAATTTGTATATCCAAAAATAGACATCTCAATGGTAAAACTATCTTTTCTTCCTCTCAGCTCGACTCGCGACTTCTTCACCACTTTCAATAAAAAATAAAAAACAACAACTTCAACGACAGAGTTGGTGAAAAATTTGGTTTCTGTGTTCACGGAAGCCGAGTTTCGAAGGTCACGCTCGTATGACATCACTGCTGCTTCCGCTTGGACGATGTCACAAATATAACTCAAAGAAAAGCATGGAGCCCATACATGTGTCTCACCGTGACAACACATGCATCCTTCCTCCATGCTAGTTCTTCGTGTTTGTTTGTTACCATATATTTTCGTACGTCCTAGGCTGATATCCATCGATCCCTGCATGCAGCGATGATTGCTCAGCTGTCTGTTTTACCCTTTTTATTTTTATTTGGCAAGATAAAAGAAAGATCATAGATTAAAAAGAATCACAGGAACGCTGCGAGAGCATATTTATAAAGTGATTAATTCATGGTTGCCCCCATCTGTACAATGCATGTTTGATCCAAGTCATGCATGGCCCAAATACACGTGACTGACCGAAGGTTTTCGTCGACATGGTGAATGAGATTGCACAAAGAAGCGCATGTGATGCTTCTACTGCTGTGCTTAGCTAGAAATGGTCTTCATGATTTGTATATAAAATGGATTGCAAGTATCATTAATTTTCTATACTTGAGTAATATAAGATTGAGATGAATTCAACCCCAACCCTTCCCAACATCCATGAGATTTAAAGAATAATTAAGATTAATAAGATTAAGAGTGAAGTACAAGAAATGCATATGAAAGGACTGCAAGAGGTAACGAAGGACATAACTTCTTCTGTATTTAATTAAGATTTCCCACTTGACAGATATATTGAATGCTTTGCTAATTTTTTTGATTAGCTCACCTATTTATGTTTTATAATTAGAATTGCATGCAATTTTAGGATAGATCATAATCATCATCTTCATCAGTTGTTGTCGTTAGTCACTGGGTAACATTTTGCCATAGATGTTTTCTGGTACAAATTCTAAAGATAGAGTTCCTTATGAAATGACAGTTGTTCTTATGCCCTTAGAATCCATTGATAAAACGAAATTATAGTTCCTCTCCTAAAGACTTTTGCTGTAGAATATGAAAAATCAAGGCATTGCAACCAGCCTTGCTAGATGTTGGTGTCTCCAGGGTTGAAGTTGGCTTAGAGAGGGAGGGGGTTGGAGCTGACTTCATCCTCTAAGGAGACCTCATCAAGGAGGTACATTAATAATTATAATTGCAGTAGTGAAAATAAAGGAACAAGTCAAAGAGCAAGCATGCAAGTCCTTCCCGGCCAACCTGGTAAAGGGAAAGGACTCCTGAAAAGGCCTTGTTCAACTGATGAGCACGTGGGTTGGGAGTCCTCTAAAGAGCTGGATTTTATGTCAAATGGGTGGATGAGCATAAAGAGCGTACATTATAACAACTGTATATTCAATATTAGATCTAGTTCCAGATTCCCTTGTTCCATTCAATAGCAGATCTTTTAGCATTTCCTCTTCGAATTCTCACGTCCCATATGTGTTTTTCTCTCCAATGACAACCATGTAAGTACGTTGGAAATATTTGAAGAATTAAGAAAATTGGGAGAATCGATGTTATGTTTAAAAAGTATCGTGATATTTTTCTTTGATGCCAAAATCTTTTCATCTTAACGATTTATCGTCTTGTAAAATTTTAATTTAAAGGCAAGGATGATTGTTATTTTTTCTGAGAAGGATGATACCCACCGTTGAAAAGAAAGTCTTACATCTTTTAAAATATAGTTGAATTTAGATGTATTATGATGATCCTTATTTCTCACTTCTAATTAATTTTGATATGTATTATTTCATATGATATTAAAGTAAATTTTGAAATATTTTAAGAAAGGGTTCCCATTGATTAGACGAGTAAAGTTTGCCTTATGGTCCTCTTTGAATTTTGGCTGTGTATAGAACTGCAGTGCCGCAATTTTTTTCAAAAGAATGTCTTTTTTAAAAAAATTAATGTCACAGGATTCACGACAGCTCAAAATTAAGAATGTTTTCAAAATGCACTCTTAAACAAATCTAGTGATTCCCATTTTTTGAAAACAAAGCATCTATGTTTCAATTCAAGTTCAATACTTTTCAAAAATGAAGAAGTGATGGCTGTTAACTTAAAGAAAATTTATGATATTAAATATATTATTGAATAAAATATAAAGAAATATAGTAAAAGTTAAATATCAATTTGTGAAAAGAGTGTGTTTGATGGTAAACCAATTGGACCGTTCAGTCCTACCAGCCGGATCGTTTCGTTTAATCAAGCCCACCAATCGATCCATGAAAATGGTCCAGGAGCAGGTGATGGGCCACTGATTCACGGTTGGATTGTCCGACGGGCCACTCCTACTTGGTTTTTAAAACAGTGATTTGCGTCGATGAATGTTCTTGTACTTTTCACTTCTGAATATGGAAATTATCCATTACTTGTCAAACTCAAAGGATATGACATTTCATCTTGTAGAGTGTCCCACCTTGCAAGGATGAGACTGTTACATCTTGGTGTTGAAGATATTCATGTCATCCAAGATTGCTTTATCATGATGCAGGAAAAAAATAAGGTTCTTTTCTATATGATGGATTCAAATGAAGATGTTTGTATGAGATTCTTTTTAATTTGGACGGACGCATATATTCAAGGGTTATTGCGTTTGCAGATTCCATTACTTCTGAGTCACCGTGCTTAACGAATATGTCATGCCACATTCTTTTGTTTGTTGGTGTTGCTGGTCACAGGTATTCTATGACTTTAGGTTGTATCCTAGTTTCATGTGAAATAAACTTTCACTTGTTTGGTTGTTTAGAACTTGATTATCCCAACTTTGAGAAGATGTTTTATGATGTATATAAAAATACATTCTCTAAGAAAGGTGTTCTTCTTGAAGAATCTCTCTCCCCTCACCATATTGGAAAGTCACGGAAAAAACTCTCATTTGCAAACGAACTCCCGTTTCTCCCATAGTCGACCATCGGTTGAATGCTTGAACGCTCCCTAAAACCCTCACATCTTCCTCACACTTACCTTTGCTCGAGCAAAACATTCCCAAACCAAACACTCCCCCCCTCATCTTCCTTGCACTCGCTCGACAAAATCACTACACGTCAGATGAAGGTACTGGTCATTCGATGAAGTTGCTCCTTGCCTGACAAAGAAGTTGTTGTTGATCGCCCGACCAGGCTTGTGCTTACTAGACGAAGTTGGTAGTCACTCGACAGAACTGCTTCTTGCCCCATGAGGCTTGTGTCCGCTGAACGAAGCTAGTTGTTGCTCGGTAGAGCCCCTCCTTACCCAACAAAGGCCTAAACCCTTGTCTTCCAAACGAGAGGTAGCATCCGACCACCAATTTTCAGTCTGATTGTGATAAAAGTAGGAATTAGTTTTGAAACACCTGAAAGTTTAAGAGTTAGGGACAATATGTAATAGATACAATACATGTTTAACTTTTTTTTTGTGAATGTTACATTTCATATTTATGCAAAGATGTCCTCATCATACAAGAAGATTAAGATCCCTTACCTTTGTTTCCATCATTTAAGATTGCCTTAGAAATCTGTTGCTGTATTCTTTTATAGGATATCCATTACTGAGTGAAGGGATGTACTTGCTAGCCATACCATTTCTAGCAATTGCTAATGGCCATGACTTTAGAGTTTTTTCTTCACTAGAAATAAAATTGATTAAAATCTCGCAATTTCAAACCGTTTTTTTTTTTTTTTTTTTTTTTTTTTTTTACTTTTTATACATAAGATTTGTGAAGGTTTCATTCCAAACATTGACATTTGTTCTGCAATTAATACCTCTGCACACAGGGAATATGTGCTACAATTATATGTAAAATACAGTATTGATTCTATTTGTATATGTAAAAATCTGTCACCATCCACCAACCAAAGGATTAAATATCGACGCTTTTCAACAACATTTCACCAATATATATTGAATTTTCAATTTGTCAAAATAACATTGTAAATGATGTCGACATGATGATTTATTAACTGAAGGTGACTTATCTTTATCATATTTTCACTTACATGATTCTAACGTAACAAAATTTTACTAACATCTGTCTATTTTTCAATGTGCCAAAGTTCTATACAAAGTTGAAGTTGAATGCCCTACCACTAACTTGCGTGATAGAACGTTTGATTTACTTCAGCATACTTGTTTCCGAGAAGCTTAACCCCTGAAATGCTAATTTTCAATGCTGCTGATATGATAACATTGAAGTAGGAACTTTATAATTTTCTACACGTAAGATTTTATTGTTGAGCATGTAAATGCGTCATGCAGCTAATGTATTCTCTGGTTGCATTTTTCAGTGCAGATTCCTTTTGATTTGTCTACTTTCTAATAACTGGGATTAGCCCTTGATCAGAAATCAAATATCTACCTTAATACTAACACAGCATAAATTTGCATTCTATGATCTAGGTAAACTGTTATGTTTATCATGGGTTCAGTTGATTCTACTGTACTTAACTGCGTTTGTTAGGTCTGTAAGTTGGATGGATTTATATCTATTAATTGACCCATCGCATACCATAAATGTGGATAAATGTATGAATTTTTTACCCTATTACATGTTTATCTATGGGTTTATTTGCTAACCATGCGTAATATCTACACTTTTATATGTTAAAGGTAATAAGAGTAAACTTAGACCTATCCCATACACACTTTTTTTTACACTTCTAGCTTTTATAACTAATATTAAACCTACCCAATTCTATTGTAATTGGTGGCTGTATATTGCTTTGCAACACCCAATTCATAGTTACATTATATTAGGAACTTGGCATGCTTCATGTTTCTTGATAAACAAATGAATATTGTCCTACTAAAACCATAACAATGATATACAACTTTCTATCAGGCAAGGATAAAAAAGAAGAAGTGATCTGTGGCCTCTTTGTTTAATCAAGGGCATGGCATGCTTCACATTTCCTAATAAACAATAATAAATATTATAAAATTATAACAACTATATAAAACTTTTTAGTAAGCAAAGACAAAAAATGTAAAACAGAAGTGATATGCAATTGCTCTATATTATGCTATAGTGAACATAAACAACAATCAATGTCTTAATCACACTACTTGGATTATGCTTTCTTGTAGAATTTTATAAATAATGGATATAGATATGAAATATATACTTTGTTATTTTGTTGTTTCTTATAGGATTTTATTGTTTCATTTTATTGTTATATTTATAGATATTACAACAAGTTTTTAGTCAATCGTGTCTACCACAAATAATAAAAGGGTAGAAGACAAAGTTACATAAGTTGGAATGTAGTAGGTGATGATCTTATTTTAAATATTTTATGTGAGAAATTGAATGAAAGAAACAATAAATCTATTGATAGAAAGATAAAGTTAATACTTAAGATAAAGTCATTAAAAACTACAACAAAAAGGCAAAATGTAACGTCACAAGAAAATGTATAGATAGTTGCATGAAGACCTAATGATTAATGTATAAAAATTACAAAAAGATCTCAAGTCAAAGTAAATGGGGTTAGAACTACATAAACGAGTAAATTGATATATCTGAAGAAATATGAAAAGAATTTGTTAAAGCAACAAATTATAATTATTTATATTTGTTGATTACATGACATTGATTTGACATGTCATATCTTTTCAAATGCAAAAACATCCTAATTGTAAGCAATGTAAAAGAAAACACTGTCCTATCTATGAGAAACTTCAAATAATTTTTGAATATAGCATAACATCTAGGCAAAGCATCTTGAGGAATATATACAACTTGAAAAAGGAAATACAAATGTCAATCTAAATAGTGACCTAGATATGTTCACTCGAGTATTTAATGAAATTCCAATTGATGACACTCCTTAGATGCAAACAAATTCACTATTAACAAATGAATCCACTGTAGATGTGTTAAAAGGGTAAGTGACATCAACCATATGCAAAATCACAAAAACTAATGTCTAACGCAATTCAAGATATAATATACGCATTTAAAGAATATTTTGAAAAAGATAGTCAATGAGACAGATTAGAAATAATGGACAAATTGTATAAAGTTGAATGAAAAAGGTTGAAAATCATGGGTGGATTATATAAAATAGAATAAGAAAAGTTGCATATGTAGCATATATCATCAAGGAAAATCGTAAATACAATGAATATATTATTTTCATTATCTTAACTTACTGGTAGTAATTCAAAACAATCAAATTATTACAAAGTGTAGAAATATGAGAACAGTTTTTAGTCATACCTGATAACAAGAAAGTAGCATAGTTGGGGTTCTATTTGGCTTGATGTGATTCACTTATTAGTAGATGTGTAATTGAAAATTTATGTTAATATTTTAAAGAGTTGTTGTTATATGTGTTGTGATAAACTCTTATGTTATTGTCTAATATGATAAACTTTTATGTCGTTATTTGATGTAATGCGATAACTCTTATATTGTTTACATTAACTTGTTAAATGTATTACCTTTAAATATTATTTATACATGTACAATCAAATAATATATGTTATGATGTTTTTATATGTGACATTCTTTACAAATGAATTCAAAAGAAAGCACCCACCAATTGAGGTTGCTATTAGAAGAAAAGAAAGAAAAAGTAAGGAAAAGGTGAAAGGTAATGATATGTATGTGAGGGTTTTTTAGTACAATTACATGTCATTTTAATGGTATTAATTGTTATTAATCACATCTATAATAAAGAAGAGCAAGATTAGAAGATTATTAGATCCTAATTTACCAAATGAAGTATATAGTTATAGGAAAATATATCATATGAGTCAACTTGTATTTCTATAATTTTGTGACTTATTGAGAAAAAAAAGTAATACATGATGGCAATAATATTACTATGGATGAGAAATTAACATTATTTTTGGTAACAATTAGATAAAATTAAAGATATGGAGTAACATGAAAATAATTTTATCATTCAACTTCTACTATCAGTTGCATCTTCAATAAAATGTTAAATGGTATTTAAGTCGATTACTTTTAGCTAAGCATTCCTTATCTATATATAAGAAAATCTATAATGATACTTTAAGGTAAATTACTATTACTATTTTTTTTAACAACATTAATCTTATTTTAAGTAATGCTTCTCTTGTATTTATTAATAGAATTATATTGGTACAATAGATGACATACATATAAAAGTAATAATTTGTAGAAAACAAATGATAAAATTTAGGAATAAAAAGGTTGAATTATCACAAAATATATTAACAATTTATAATATCAAATTTTTGATATCAAATTTTTTTATGTTTTTACTAGATAAAAAGGATCTACTACTAATATTAGAGTACCTTAAGATATAATATCTCTACCTAATAAACTTCAAGTTCTACCTAGTAAGTAGTTTTAAAAAAATTCAAACATAAGTCAAATTATATTTAAGTATGAGTGAGTTAGACTAATTGTTATTTTAATGTAAATAAAATTTACTTAGTAGACACTGATTTTTCAAATCAATTGAAATTTATCTACCTATTTAAAGGTATTAAATATCATTTATCTAATTATAATATATCTTGACTTCCAACACATGCTACAAAGAATTTGAATTATAGGCATTCATAGTTAAAGACAACAATCAAACGTACATTTAGAGTTGTAAAATATCTTTTTGCAATTTTATGCAATTATATGTTATTTCCATATGAGACTCAAGTAAAGATTGTACATGTATATTTTTTACTTTACAATTTTATACATAAAACAGATAGAAAAGATTTACTTAAAGATCTTCAATATGAGTTAAAAGAATTTAAAGGTTTTGATATTGAACAAACTTATGAAAGCATAGACAAAAAAGTTGAAAGAGTATCTACATCTAAATTAACTCAACAAAAGAAAAAAAATAATTGATAACATTTGTAACTAAATGATGTTATTTATGTAGTAAGAACATAATATATAATGTATTATCGTAAAGATGTAAATATTATTAATTTATGAATTTTTTCATAAACTTGTCAAAAATATTCAATATTTTTTTATTTAATTAATATTCTATTACTTTCTGTCATTTTCTTAACTATATATAAATATTTATATTTTCTACTAACTATTTGTTATATTTTATAACTTTCTTTTCCATTACTTTTTATAACTTTTTAAAACTTTATTTCTATTACTTTTAATTACTTTCTAGGTAAGCAAACGAAACCTAAATGTTAAAATTTTAGCTATACAATTACCTTTACAATGAGCCCTTCTTCTATCTTATAAGATTTTTAAGAAAAGAGTTTTGATTCAAATACAAATAAAAACATTACCAACATAAAAAAATGACATCAATTCAGGCTTTTTGTGAGTAGAATTTGATATGAATCTGAAGTATCATTTAATGTGTTATTTTAATATATTGTAATTTTTACATATATTCGTATTAATTAATGTCCTTTTTGCATCATCTAGCATCTATTCTGCTTCCTTTCATGCCATGAGTATTTTTACATCATTTGATGTTCATTTTCATATTATTAAATAAAATTTAACATTTTTATATAACATCAAAAAATGTGTTTTGTTGAAATTGTTACATATCAAGTCATGCTTATTATTTTATCATATGTTATCACCTACTACGTACTATTTGTTCCCTGATTATTTGAAATATTTTGTTTCGCCACCTTAAGTTCATTTGGTCTTCATCCTTATCATTTAGTGTTTGCATAATTTGTGTAATTTTTACATCACTTACCACAACAAATAGTTGATGCGATGGCATCCATGTTAGATGTCATGCCTGCCACTAAGGTTAGATTTCAAGCAGGAGTTTCACTATATTTTTCAGAAAAAGTGTTTTTTCAATGTGTCTCTAGGGGCATCTTGTGGTTCATGCTGTTCTAGAAACTTACGGTCAAAAGTAGTACTACTTTTTAATTAATTGGAATAGTTCAGTTAACTGGTAACAACAGTACTTGTAGTTTTCATTTAATGCTTGAATCTTGGTAAACGTTAATGCTACCATGCATTATCAAAAAAATTAGCACTGCTCTTTAATAAAGTAACTTTTCCTAAAAAGGATGTGATCTTAATCTCAATTCAAGCGCAACCTAGGTACCAGAACAATATTATATATAAGAATTAGCTTAAGCAATCTTGTTTATGTGATGTCATTTTCCACTTATGTATGCACTTGACATTGCAGAAGTTAATTCCGTGAGTGAATGGGAAACTTGAAAGCTCTTCCCATGCGCGGTAATACAATATCCTATCTTCACATCAACCCCGGGTAATTTTAAGCAATTAAGTTGATCGTAATTGTATGGCTTCATTTTCTTATTATAATTCAAATCTTGGTTGTCGTTTGCAATGATGATGAAAAAATAAGTTAGTGTTTTTGAAAAATCTGCAAAACTTAACGCTTTTCATTCAACATTTTTAATTCAAATTACAGTATTTTTTCAATCGAATATATTGATTACTGTAAAATGTTATCGGTTTTTTTTTTTTTTTTTTTTAAACCGTTAGTTGATAAAATCGTTACTAAATGGCATTTTAGTAATATCAGTGTGGGAAAAAAAAGGTATTGTCAATTTTATTTTATTTTTTTAAATCCACATCAAGCGTGGATAGCGGAGAAAAAATGGAAGAAAACAGAAAAATGCTGAGGCTGCACATTTGGAGCTTACGAATGTGATAAACTGATGACTGTGATGGGTACCTAAATTTATTGTTGATGGAAAATGCTTAGGTACATACAGTACTTAGTTTAATGGACCATTTGCTAGCTGTTTCAAAAGCTAAGGTATAAAATTAGTACAGTTAGCACATGTTAAAAGATTGTTATTGATATATAGAAAAATGAAAATGCTAAACATGACGAGTTAAATATACTGTTAATATATGATAGAATATTAAGTTTGAGAAGAAGAAAAAGCATGATGAATTTCAAATTTTATTTTATTAGATTTTTTTATAATGATAATAATTTTTACGTTAGCTGATTAGATCTGAACTTTGATGGTGTGATATCATTCATTGCCTCTCAACAATTAGGTTTATTATAGCCGGTCTTGTTAGACTCTTGTACTATTTGAGGTTTTTTAGATGCTACGAAAATAAGTGGAATCTTGGGGTACTTGCAGGATTATAATTACACTACGACCTAATTAAAGGCTATCAGATCAGGAAATAGTCTTTCCAACCTAGTAATTAAGTGGACATGATTCGTACGCCAACGTCTGTCCGTTCTTATTATAGTCATAGGAGCACAGTAAAATGAAAACATTCAAGATTCTTTGTAGTTTTGGTGTTAGCGGAGAAAACCATCAAATTTGGAATGCACATCAGAATCAATTGGCGGAACACATCCAAATCCACAGTTTTAACCAATGACCACGGGAAATCCTGAGAAACGACATTTCCATCATTTTCACCGTTGAAATTTCCCTTCCCTATCTTTTAAAGATTGGCCAGAAATAAAAGGAAAAATGACACTCTCCTGTCAGTCTTTAGAAATTAATCAGGGGGAAGCCCCATTCACGACAACATGCTGACATTACTCTTGTTGAAAGATACATTGAGATCAATTTTTCAAAACACATCTTGGAAAACCAAAGAAAGCTCCGCCAAAGGCGAAACTATTTGAATGACTTGTGATGCGCAAAGAAAATCTAACAAAAATTAGAGAAGATGAATCTGCAATCAACGATACCCTCCCCCCCCCCCCCCCCTACATCCCCCTTATTCAACTCACATCACATCATTTTTTTCTAGAATTCAAGTTGCTTTTAAGACTTTAAGGTTGTTCTTTAGAATGCCTAGAGGTTATCCTTTCTGATGTCATCCTACAAAAAAAAAAAATTCTGATATCATTATCAGATGGAATTCATCATTGGATTTTCTCACATACATAGAGTCTTGTGCTGTATAATGTTCATGCATGAAAAGGCACACCAGGAAATTGTTACTGGTGGCGATTCTAAGAGTATTGTCTACTGCATGATATTGCGATTGTTGTTCAACAAGTTACTATGATTTGTGAAGGTAGGAGGAATATTGTAATCTGTGTGTTGGACTGCAGAGATCTGTTATGATTTTGTAGCTTGGTGGCATACCATGATTTTAACCACTGCATGTTTGGTTTGCGAGGAATAATATAAAGTTTTTGGAATATCGATGTGTATATCAATCAGCTCGATACCACACGATAGTTTGTGTTTAACATATTGTTAGACAATAATAAACTCCCTGAATGATCGTGTGCTTGTCCACCTTCTTGATTAGTCTCGTGACATGTGACCGCATCTCAAAGTTCGTGAGAAATCTCTTATTTTAATATTTTTTATTATAGAGGTTTTGTTCATACTTTTAAGGTGTACGTTCATTTCACCTTACTCTTAATGTTAATCAGTACCAAGAATTAAGTATAAAATAGAATGAAATAAATACATCTGTGTTATTTTAGTACGTTTGACTTTAACTTAATTTTAATTCTAAGTTTTATACCTAGACAATCTTTAGGTGAGGTATGATTTCACCCTCGTACTTATGTAAAGGAGTTGCTCCCACAATCCAAAAAGTTCTCGTTTATGATAATATCTTATAATTTTTATTTTAAAATGATAAATTAAAAATTATGTCATATAACTTGAAAAAATAATTTCTCAACATAAATTATTTTTTTTAATATCTGTTGTGTTATTCTATATAATGTATAATATTACAATATCAATAAAAATAATTTATAATACATCAAATATTCATTACAGTACTTATTTTCTTAAAGAATAACTAAAAGGTAAATTTAAAAATCTACGTACAATACTATTCTAATAAATAAACATCATTCTTGGATTTTTGTTATTTTCTGTTAAATTTATCAAAAGTCAATCACGGTTATAAATTAGAGTTCTAATGTCATTTTCTACTGTTTACCCCCATACGTCTGCTTCTCATTTTCTACTTAATTATACAATCGACGGTAAGATTGACGGTCGTTTCTCATTCTTGCTCGTGCTCTCCCTCTCCCTCTCCCTCTCCCTCTCGACACAATTCACGATGAGATCAATGGCGTAGATCAAAATGTATAATAAAAAAATGTAATAACATGCCAATAAAACATTCCTTTTCTATTTTATCACGAGAAAAAGTTCAAACCCTAAAGGAGTTCAACCAAAATGAACTTTATAATTTGTCTTATAAAATCAACACCCAAGCTCACATCTCCTGGAGTTCCAACTTTAGCATTCAACACGTAAGTATATGTATATACGTAGAGAAGAAAGCGTGAATCCTGGATCACACGAGAGCCGAGCATTCCTTGCTTCATTATAACGTGTGATAAAGTTTAGATCTACTTCTCAGATTTGCAAGTCTTTGATTTTATTATCTTATCTTTTTCCCTATGAATTTATCCATTAGGCTACAGGAAGAAATATCCAACTATTTTATCATCAACTTATGCCCATCTCATTTAGGTCCCTGTCGTCACGGGATTTTTGGCAACCTTCGATTTAAACCCGTTCGGTATCAGAAGAAGTTAATCTGTCTCCAAACTTAGATAATTTTGTCGAAAATATGAGAAAATACGGTATTGGGGAAAACACTCAATTTCTGCAAGAATTCACCGGGGGGTGAGAAGTCGTTGCTTTTCCAGTCATTTCCTTATCCACAGAATGGCCTCTTTTTGTGTACAAGAAGTGTTTTTTTGCCACCCCCATCCATTCAGAAACGCACGTCTTGAGCTGTGGACATTAACACCCCTTCACGTGTATTTTACCTGCCTTCTTATTAATGCATCATTATTACTGTAGATTCCCGGAAGGTAATTTCGTCGTGACGTATAAACAAATTCCTTTGGACTTTGTGTTGTTGGTCTCGTGTACATGATGAGATCAACCACGGATTGTGCTTAGTTGATTCGACATACCATGTGCATCAAATCTCGAATTACTACCTGCTACGTTTCGTGGCAGGTGACCATCTACCACCGCTCCAGCTCCATTATACGTTCCACAGCGCGGCGGAGGATAACATCAAAGTTGGAAAAGCCGGTGGAGGCGTGAGGAAGCGGTGGACAGAGATGTGGGACAGGCGGCGGCAGCATATCAGGGAACAGAACCAGTCAGTCATGTATTATTACGCCCATGGAAGGAGACACCGGCTCCGGCAAAGAGCAGCAGCAGAGAGATCATCCTCTCGCCCTTTTTCTTTTACCTCAAGTGGGTAAGGAAGAGAAGAGCTTTTTCTTTTTCTCCCTTCTCTCCTGTTCATTGTCCGGTCGGTCACCCATCTCTGGACTTCTTATCTCCGTCGTCCCGGTTTCGTAAATGCCGGTAGCTGGAACCACGTGAGTCGATGTACGTTCCATTTTCATCTTTTTCACGTCCTCCAGACATGACACCATCGCCAGCTAGATGAGGTTGAACGGGCGTTGTTCGTACGTGTTTAAACGTAACGTCTAATTAAGAAGAAGAAGAAATCTATCATTAAGTTAATTGCTTGAGATTTTTTTAGCAAGACGACAAGTATAGGTTGTACGTCGTCTTCTCGCAAAGTAAAAGTGGAGGACCCTTTATTTATTAAGGGTGGTGGTGGTGGAGGGGGTGGTGGTGGTGGAGGGGGTGATGCTTGAAAGTTCCAGGTTACCACAGCCAGAGTAAGTAGCCACCGGCTCCACCAGACCGAAGCATTCGCCTGTCCCTCCGGAGAACGACAGCCGACGCTGGCCTTCACTTTTTCCCACACCTTCTTCCTATTCCTCATCCATGTGAAGCAAATTTTCGACGACTCATCCATGTGAAACAGATTTTTGATGAACCCGTCAGCGCAGATGTCTACCGTCAAGCGGCAGGCACCCACCGATATGTATCCCTCCGTGTCAATGCCGTCGATGTTCGGGAAATCAGGCAACGGTCCCTGCGGCCGATTAATTACCGAAACGATACAAGGAAAAATCTTAACGAAACCCCAGCATATTACCGGATGGATTAGAAGTAGCTAACAGTTCAAGAAAAAAGAATGTTACAGAGAAATAGAGAACATGGCGTACACAACAATAACAAGTAGTTTAATTGATTGATTCTTCGTTCCTGCTAGGAGGAAGAATACAGGAATTTTCAGATCTACAAGGAGTCAGTGAGGAAGCAGCTTGTGTAATAGTAGTAGATACAAAGACTAAAATCACAACAATAGAACTTTTTCCTAATTAATACTTGCTACCATCCTTGCATTACATGATAATATTGGTGCTCTCCCGAGCAAAAAACTAAATCAATGATCATCATCGTTAATCTGCTTCACGCGGCAAATCTGCCTCCTGGATTTTCAGACCACCCACCCATCCGCAGCACACAAGCAATAAGCTTAAAGTATTCTTGGTTTTCTTCCTCCTGCACAGAAACACCAGACACAGACATATATAGGTAGTATGTACAAAATCCACAAGCTTTGGAAACAACATCGTTCCATCTACAAAAGTTTGTTTCAGATCACTAAGAAAGAATCCAACCAACAGCAGCATCCACCACTACCACCATTCCAGCATGCTTGGCTCTTTTTTTACGTGATATTTCTTTCACTCGACCAAGTCGGAAACCCAATCCACATCAGGAGCGACCCCGGCATCATCATCAGACCTACCATCCACCCCATTCACCTTGATCAGCTTCTCCGCCACCATGACCCTCAGGTCCCTGCCACTCTCCACCCTCTCCAATGGCTCCTCCCACCCATCAAACAACCCAATGCTACTGCCACCGATGACATTCATCCTGGCCGGAGTGGTCGGCATACCACTTAACCCACTTCGACAAAACCCCATTTTCGGCGACCCTACACCCCACGGCAGCTTCGTCCCCTTGCTTAACTGCAGCTGACGGAGGGAGACAAGTAGTTCGTTGACGGTCGTTCCACTCGGCACCGAAACACCCCTAAGCAACGGTACTCCCCCACTCGGCGAAAGAGGGGGAGAGTCCGAAGGCGGCGATATCGGAGGCGACATCAGCGTCGAAGTCGGGGAGGATGACAAAAAATACTGCTTCTGAAACTGTTGCTGTCTCATTGGCGACCCATCGTAGGAATCAACACCACCATGACCACTGCCACCGCCAATATTACCTGGGCCCTGCTGGGTAGGAAGCACCCTAAGCTGCTCTGGAGTGTGAGCAAAGAAGCAAACCCGCCTCCTGCAGTTCACCCCGTCCTTACACGGCTGCGTCCGATACTTGGCAGGATGAAGCCAGCACTCGAATACGCCATGCGCGAACTCACAGGAGTCCCCCCTCTTACAGTTTCCCTTGCGAAAGTCAGGGCAAGCTGTGCCGGAATAGTGGTACTTCCTCGGATCCCTTCTCCTGGCCTTCTCCCCAGGGTGGGCGTAGGGGCACTCCGTCCAGTCGTGGGACCTCCCCCGTGCGCAGCGTCGCACCTTGAACTCGTACATGCGGAACTCATCGCAGGAGTAAGCGTCCACCGGCGCGTCGGGAAACTCTCCATCTTCCGTCTCATCAGAAACATAAGCTTCATTCGAAGGCAGAAAACGGCGGAGTGCGTTGAGAGACGAATCGCCGAGGAGAAACGGCGACAAATCACCCCCGCTGCTATTACGAGGGCTGGTGCATGCAACGGGCACGCCACTGACGGAGTAGGGAGAAGGTGAATCATCGTAGATAGACCAAGGCGGTGTCTGAACGGCCATCGAACTCGGTTGATGGGTTATCTCTCCGATCATCATTTTCGTTCCTTTTCTAGGGTTTTAGTCCTGGCCAAGTCTAAGGATACCAGGAGAAGAGCGGTCGGTTTTATAGAGGCGTGGTTGGGATAACCCACGTTAGGGTAAAAATTCTAACCATAGTTGGAGAAAGGATAATCGAGTACTGTACGGAAAAAGAGTGATCACGGACACGTGTACGGCGGTGGGAAGGCAACGGCTGAGATCATGTGCCAGGCGGTGGATATGTGCGCTCCGTTCTAACCGAGAGCACACGTTATTATAATCGAAGCACCGACTCAGGTCAATGAGGTGGAGGGAGGATCTGAATCGTGCAATTCCGATCGGACGGTTTTATGTAGAACGTATAGGGATGTGCCACGTGAAAGAGAGAGAGGAAGCCGTCGCATGGATTGGACTGCCACGGGCGACGCCGTCCACGTCGCGCGGATGACTTGGGAAGGGGGCCAGCGATATACGGATGCGGACGACCACTGATCGGATCTAGTTCGACTCGGATCCGGATTCGCCTTATTTTCAGATAAATTGTTCTGACGTCGGACGTATTTTTCTTTAAACTTAGAGTATGGATTACAATTATATTATTATTGTTATTATTATTATAAGATAAGATGAATGGATGGGCAGATTGATTGATTGATTGAGCGAGGGATAAGGATGGGACAAGGCAACGGGGGTGAACGGTGAGATAAGGACGCAGGACCAGCGTGTGGGGAGGCATGCGAGATCGTGGGGGTGGCATGGGCCTCTTGCATCTTTTCCTCCCGGCGGTACCACTCGCACGTGTCGGACGACCTCCGCCCATTCACCGGTCGTTTTCTGAGACTGAGCTTCGCCCTTAATAGTTTTTCTTTCTATTTTAAAAAAGAGGTAAAAAGATTAAATTAAAAGTGCCAGACGCGGTAAAAGAAATTCGGTGTTAAACTTGTCGATGAAATCATCCTCCAGCGCTAGGGATAACCCAATCCCTACCTATGGTTTCCAGATTAATTGCGAAACATGGCAAGGATAGAAAGTAGCCAAACGCAGCCCGAATTTGGAGTAGGCAGGAGGAGCTCGAGTCCCGTTTGAAAAGTCTGGAGTTACGATTCCACTTATCAAATGGAACTTTAATAACATTTAATCACAAAGATCAACAAGGGATGGGACAAAACCATGCATCTTCTGGGTGTTTGCTTTTGGAAGTTGAAGAAAGAATATTTCTTTAGAAAATCTTACGAAGGAAGATCACATCTGACAAACGTTACCTACCTTCCACTTGTTTGCCATTTTACTCCTCTACTGCACCATTCTTGAGCGACAAGACAAAGTATTCTTGGGGTCTAGGCTTGTGCTTTGGTAAAGTGTCTTTGGAAGTTCTCACTTATCCACTCCTCTGTCGCCAGCCCCCAAGATGCCTAGGGTTCCGTATTTTTTCATGCACGCACTGTGCTCTGCAGTGTCTTTTTTACAAAGTTAAAATATTTTACAAAATTCGAACTTGCATCTAAAGGAACTGTGAGTGAGTGTGAGAGCTTTATTTTCATATCACCCAACTACGTAATCTTATGTCATTGTGTCTGCCAATGTTGTTGCAAGTACATCAAAACATTGACGAAATATCTTCGATTAATTTAAATTTAATCATATTTATAATTTTTTCTAATATTTCTATCTTGGTAAAAGTAAAAAAAAAATCACCGTTATTAAAAAAGTTTCTAATGAAGTATATATCTTTTCGATAAATTTTCTAATCGAAATACTGTCCATCTTGTCTTAATTTTTCACCATTTAGACTATAATTATTATTATCCCGGTTGTCGTCATCGTCACCACATGCCTGCTCTTCTACTTACTGTCGTGGCAGTCCACTACCGCAAGATTTTGGAGTCATGCCTAACTTCGTCTTAAAGCGTTTTTTTTTGTTGACCAATCAAGAACATGGAGGATTATATTTTTACTTAAACCTAAGTTTTGAAACATTATCTTTCATAATTGAAAAAGTTGATGAACATTACTATCCTGTTGGTTGTTCCGACATCTCATGTTGGGAGCACTACTGCGTTGCCAATAATCGTGCAGGAACATGATTCGTGAAAGGGGGACCTTGCGACTTATGCGTGGAAAGTGACAGTGTTTTTAAATGCAGTAATTAAGATAAAAGATAAAAAATATAAAGTTCAACTTTTATGAACTTCTATCCTTCTTTCTCAGATTTTTGTAATTTTAACATTAAGAATGATGATTTTATCTTTTTTAAGGACGTTGAAATATAATTTTTTTTAACATTTTCATGTCATTAAGCATGAAAAATATTCAATAGCTAATAGTGTAAATTTATTACCTTTTAAAAGAAAACTAGAAATTCTGTTGAATACAAACTTGAAAGATTATACACTTGAAATTGATTGGAATTAAATTTATTAAAATTCAATTCCTAAAATTTTTATGTTCATGCAATTGAAATTCAAAGAATTAAATTTCAACAAAATCCAACATACAAATGTTCATTTAAAAGGAGAGCCAAAATTCGTTTTTAACCCACACAACTCTTAAACACATGGAATTACTTAAGCCCCATTTTCGTGCAGTCCCTATCTTTGCATAATTTCCATTTTTGCATGGTGTTTTTCTTTGTCCACCCCCATCTTCTTGTAATCATGTAGTCCTTATCATTATGGAATTGTATAGCTTCAACTTTACATAATCTTTGTCTTTGTGTAGTCCCCACTTTCATGAAATCATGTAGACCCCATCTTTACACAACTCCTATCTACACTTAAGATAAGATTCAATCACTCATGTCTTCATTCACATTGCTTGTTGTCTTGTCAGTTTAAATTAATTTTTATAAGAAAACAAGTAATCTCTCAAATAAGATTTAAATCTAGTAAATCTATTCGTTTAATTTATTGTAAGTGCACAACATCAGTTATAAAAAAGTATGAAAGAATAGGTCGAACTACAGGAAATGTTTAAAATCAATTTCTAGAGTACTTTAAAATGAGTGCAGTGTTATACTAATGAAACTTCTCACTCCGTTAAGTTACTACTTAACTTAATAAAGTAAGTATTACTTTATTGAATTAACAAATAACTCAACAAACTATCCTTGTTGAGTTAAAGATAACCCAATGAATATCTTCGTAACTTACTCTCACTATAGTTGTTTGCATCTAAACTTGGTCAACCATTGAGCAATCCCAAAGAATGCAAACAACACTCTTACGCTCTCTGATTATTACTTATATCAAATTTAACAACAAATAGATTTAGGATCTAAATGAATTTAAATAGTAAACAATCAAATGACGATTTCAAAGATTTAAATTAACTAGTTTTAACATAAAGTTATGCAATTTCATATTAGATTGAAATAACATAAAATACACTACATTCAACAATTACTAATAGACTATACAAACACAAACATATAACATGATAAATACATGGATGTAAACATGAATATTAATGTTCAGGTAGACAATTGATGAATGACAATGCTCTCTATTAAAAACCAAAGATCTTCAACACTACATGCGACACAGTTACACTATTGAGAACTTAATTACTTGTTGTTAAGCACTCCTCTCTTTATTGAATTGCAAACCTAAACTTTTGTAAGATGATCTCTAATCTCTTCTTTAGCAAATCGACATCAACCCGACACTAAGGCTGAGAACTTTAATCGTCTTCTAAGAGATGATTCGGTGTTTGATGAAGAAATATTTCCTTCCTGTGACGTGATTACTCCTTCACAATAGTTGTCAATCACCATGGTTTGCTCAAAATCAATCTGACTCTAGAAATTATCTCTATAGACCTCTAATGAAACCTCTGATGAATGATGGATGGTAGTAAAAAAAAGATATCTCAAGGAACATTCGACACTTTTTGTAGTGAGCATGGTAATTTTCTTCCCCAACCTATTGGATTTCTTTCAATCCTTTTATATTTCTTTTTCACTAACAATTGTTGGCACCAACATGATTAGCTAGATTCTTCTTTCCTGTACATTAATGATTGTAATTGCTTCTTCGTTCCACGTTAGAGATCATGGGTGTGAATCATGTAACATAGTCTTCCTACACATTTCCTATAACTGCTTAGAATTGCACATTAAGTAATAACTAATCCATGAAGTTAACTCAATGGACTAACTTCACTAACTTAACCACTTAACTCAACAGATTGACTCCATTGAGTTATTTAGTAATCCAACAGACTAAGCCCTACAATTCAATAATATAATAGAATAATTTATATATAAATACTATATAGGTGTAAACAACATTTAATACTATGTATAAGGGAAGTTTTTCAATTATTCAGAAATGATAATTAACATTAATTTCTTCAATTTATGCATATTCATCAATTAAGCCTTAAGTTTATGTAAATATAACATAATTATCTAATTCTCATCTGATAAGCTAAATAATATGTCATTAACCATTCATTAACTACCAATATTATGCATGTTTTTATTCTAAATACTTGTTTAGAATGAAAAGTACATAATATTAATGATTAAATAATGGTTAATTGTATAATATTTAGTTTATCATATGAGAATTAAGCCATTATGTTATAATTACATGATTATAGGTTTTAATGAAAGAATCTGCATAATTTCAGGGAATTAGCGTTAATTAAGTATATTTTTAAATTGTCAATGAGATTTAGGCCTTTTTATTTCCTAAGTATCTGAAATGTCTGTTGTTTCAAAAAGTTTTATTTTACGTACCGAATAGTTTCATTTTAAATGCTTAAAAAGTATTTTATTATTATTTTAAGGACACATGTTATAACATTAATACATGACTTAAGTTATTTTTTGAAAAGTTAGATAGTAACTATCTAAAATGCGTCTAAGCATCAGATAGTTATGTTTGCAAGTATCTGAAATACCTTTTTTTTATTGGTCAATTGTTTTAATATTATAAGTTATTTCTTTATGGCATGTGGCATAGATATTATTTATATATATATATCTCCGTTGAGTTAAGCTTTACTCAATGAGGGAAGTTCGTTGAGTTAATAGTTGAGTCAACAAAGTAAGTTTGTTGAATTACACTAACTCCACAAACTAACTATTTTCTAATATTTAATATGAAGCAGTTGTAGAGATAAGAAATTCGAAAGAAAACCACGATTGCATGTATCACGTAAGATTTAAATCGTAGAATGAAGAAAAAATCACTATCATTGATATGAATGAAGGAGATCCAACCAGTCATTTCATCAGAGGCAATTACTACTAAAAGAAATATAAAAAGAAAAGGAGAATAACAAAGAAGGGTGGAGAACCACACTAACTACAAGAAGCATCAGTAGTTCTCTAAAGCTCTATAACACCACCACTAATCACTAATCATCTGAGGTTTGTGAAGATACTTTCCAGATGTCGAGTTGATTTCAAACCAAACACGATAACTGACAACCACTGTGAGAAGTGATCACATCGTAGGAAGGGAAGCCATTTTCATTAAGTACCAACTCATCTCTTAAGAGATCGTAAAGCTTCTAGCATTGGTTTCTAGTTGATGCCAATATACTAAAGAGGAGATCAACTTACAAGTCTCGATTCGTGATTCTATAGGAAGAGAAGGCGTGATTGTAAATGATTAAATTTTTAGTAGTGTAATCATGTCGCATGTAGTGACAGAAGTTTTTACTGTCAATAGAGAATTGCTACATTTCAACTTTCGTTCATCTTCAAGAACATATCAAAACAAAACTAATTATCTGTGTTTATAATTAGCACTTATGTATTGTATTGTTTGTTTTGTATTGTAATTAATGTAATTATTGTCAGTATTATGAATATTTCATGTTTATTTGATTCAAAACATAGAAAATAGTTTTATTTGATTATTGAAAGTGATTAGTACGAAAAATCCAAAATCTTAATGGTTATTGTTTGAAATATTTGAATGTTAGTGTTAATTAATGACAAATACCAAATAAACTAACATTAAAAAGCTTAATTGATGTTATTTACATTCTATGGAACCACCCAATATATGGCTAAATTCCTCTATGAATAGCAAAATTTTAATTGGAAATTACTAGTTAGGCTCATAGAGTTAACTTAAATCCATGAAGATAGTCCATTGAGTTAACTGTAACTCCACGAACTAAGTCTATTGAGTTAATAGTAAGTCAATGGAATGTGTAATTTAACACATATGAAACTCTGGTTATAAAAATCAAAATAGTATGCAATTTTTACTCAATCTCTATGGAATCAACCTATACTTTCACACAAATACAATAGACATTGTACACTTACAGTTAAAAACAAACTGGATTTAATATCTAATTTGTGAAAATTGTTTGTTTACTTTTTAAGTAAATATACATATATAAGTAAACAAAACAAATCTAACAATACTTCTCCTATACCTAAATTTTGCTAGTCCTTTAACAAACTTGCTATGACGTGATTTAGATTTTGTTTCTTCCTAGAATGATAAAACTACATTACTTATTGTTTAAAATGAAAAAGTGTATAATATTAATGGTTAAATAATGGTTAATTACATAATACTTAGTTTATCACATGAGAATTAAGGCATTATATTATAATTACACGATTATATGCCTTAATTAAAGAATGGGCATAATTTTAGTGAATTAGTGTTAATTAAGTATATTTTTGAACTATTGGTGAGTTATAGGCTTTTAAATTCCTTAAGTATCTTAAATGTCTGTTATTTCGAAGAGTTTTATTTTACGTACCGGACAGTTTGGTTTTGAACGCTTAAAGAGTATTTTATTATTATTTCAAGATGGACACATGTTGAAACCTTAATACATGACTTAAGTTGTATTTTGAAAGGTTAGAGGGTAAATATCCAAAATGCATATAAGTTTTGAATACCTATAGTTGTAACTAACCAAAAAGTCTTTTTACCATCGTAAAATTAGCATTATGCACGTGTGAATTTAAATATTTTATTATGTCACGTGACTTGCACATATTATTATGTTAAGTCTATTAAGTTAAGCTTTATTCAAAAAAGTAAGTCCATTGAGTTACACTAACTCCACGAACCAGCTATTTTTTAACATACCACTGTTAGCAGTTGTAGAAAAAAGAAATTTGAAGAAAAACCACGATTGCAGGTATCACACAAGATTTGAATTGTGAAATGAAGAAGAAATCATCATCGTTGATATGAATGAAGGAATCCAATCAATCATTTAAGCAAAAGCAATTACTACTAAAAGAAATATAAAATGAAAATGAGTAAAACAAAGAAAAGGATGTGGAGAATCGTGTTAATTGCAGGCAACGTTGGAAGTTCCTTGAAGCTCCACAACACTACCACAATCACCAATCATCAGAGGTCTGTGAGGATACTTTCCAGATGTTAGGTCAATTCTAAGCTAAACATGGTGACTGACAAGCATTATGATGAGTGATTGCGTCGCAGGAAGAAAAATCATTTTCACCAAGCACCAACTCATATCTCAATAGATCATAAAGCTTCTAGCCTTAGTTTCAGGTTGATGCCAATATACTGAAGAGGAGATCAACTCACAAGTCTCAATTCACAATTTTATAGGGAGAGGAGGCGTGACTATAAGTGATTAAGTTTTCAATGGTGTAATCGCGTCACATGTAGTGACGTAAGTTCTTACTATCGATAAAGAATTTTTACATTTCACCTTTCATTCATCTTCAGGAACATTTAAAAACAAAAAAATACCAAAAAATAATTATCTAAGTTTATAGTTAGTATTTATGTATTGTATTGTTTGTTTTGTATCGTGATTAATGTTATTATTGTCAGTATTGTGAATATTTTGTATTTAGTTGATTTAGAAAATAGAAAATAGTTTTATTGATTATTAAAATTGATTCGCTCAAAAATATCCAAAATCTTAATGATTACTATTCGAAATATCTAAATATTAGTGTTAATTAATGATAAACACTATAAAAACTAACATTAAAAAGCTTAATTGATGTTATTTACATTTTGTGGAACCGCCTAATGGATGACTGAATTCCTTTGTGAATAGTAGAATTTAATTTGAAGTTACTAGATAAGCTCGTGGAGTTAACTTAAGTCCATGAGAATAGTCTGTTGAGTTAACTATAACTCAACGAAGTGTTTAATTGAACACACATAAAACTCTAGTTATAAAAATCAAAATAGTACATAATTCTTACTCAATCTCTATGAGATCAACCTATTCTTACACACAAATACAATAGACACTATGCAGTAGTAGTTAAAATACAAATTAGACTAAATAATTAATTTGTGTGAAAAGTTGTTTGTTTACTTCTAAAAGAATTTATTAATATAAGCATAAAAACAAACCAAACAAGTTTTCCTGAACACTTGTCTCTTAAAATTTGTGCCTTCCATCAAAATCCATTCTCAAAAAGTTACTAAATTACAAAAATATATCACTACAAATAGAGATTTATGCAATGGTTTTTCACTATCTTATTCTAATATCAAACCAAATATACTTTATTAAAATGATGACATTAAGACTTTCATTTATATATTCTCATTCTCTAGAAATATTGATATATCTTAGTAACAATCTCAAAAGTAATATCTACTAAGAATAACTACTTCCTCTCTTTTTTTTTGCAAAGTATTCTTGTCTTGGACTTAGGGTGAATGAATGGGGATAAATGATATGAATAAATTATGGAAAGAGATTTTTCTCTCTTTTCTTTTTTTTCTCTTTTGTTTTCTTCGTCAATAACTTTAACTTCCCCTAATCATGTTGATTCCAAATATGATAAATAAAAATCACTAAGGCAAGGCAAGGATTAAAGACATTACTGTATGAGGAAAATAATTCCCAAATAAACAAATTTTGAGTACCTTGCCTCAATAGTATTATAAGATGATCCTACTTCCATTAATTGTCTTAATTAACCTCATTATAAAGATGAAAATACACATTGGTTGAAACTATTCAACGATAGTTAGGAATTATTTTTCATCTCTATTTAAGTGAAATACTTTGAAAATGAGTTTCTCTCTTCAAACTAGTCAATGTTGGAAGGTTTCAGGAAACTTACTTAAATGTTTAGAAAGCTACAAAACATCTCTCGCTAATGTGCAATAACTATCTCCCCCCATACTTACATTTTGCATTGTCTTTAATGTAACAAATTAGCAATATATGCATGACATAGTAAAAAGCATGATAGAATAGAATAAATTAGGCTCATTGAGTTATTGATTAAGTCAACAGACTTAGTCGGTTAAGTTATCAAGTAACTTAACAAACTGCACTTATTAACATTACAATAGATCTTGAATGTATGAAAGATAATCGTAATGGCGTAACTTATTGTTTATCATTTAGATGATGTATATCGAAACTTTGTTCTTAAGTTGTCCTACATTCACTAAAAATAGCACAACAGAAGTAAAAGTAAAACATATCTATTTATATATTTAAATGCATTATATGGTACCCAATCTCCTATGTCTTTAACGGCTCACAAGCAAGTTAAATGGTTTCTCAAAACAAATGCCAACAAATTGATTTGATGATGATTTTTTTATTTCCAATTTTGGTTGTAAATAAAGACATATAATAAACACAATAAGTAACAAATACGTATATCTTTCCATTCAAAGCATAAATGTAGTAACACATTTACAATAAATCACAAATGCAAAAATACAATTTAAGAACATGACTAGAAAGTAGTGGCATATGAAATGAATGTATCAGTTCATGCAAAACCTTTAAGCATAACTATTTTTGCTTTTAATTCCACTTCAATTGACTTTGCTTATCTTCTTAATTAATAAAGTTGAAGTATGTTATCAACATTAAATATCAGAGTATTACCATTAATACGATGGAATGTAGTAATATTTCCATTAATAAGATGGATAGTTATAGATAACCTTCCGAAAATTCACTTAAGTCATGCATTGTAGTTTCAACATGTGTAATCTAGGAAATAATAAAATATTCTTTAAGCATTTAAAACATAACTGTCTAGTACATTAAACATAGCTCTCCAAAATAACAGAAAATTCAGATACTTAAGAATTTCACAGCCTGCAATTTACTGACAGTTCAGAAATGTACTAAATTAACATTAATTCCCTGAAATTATGCAGATTCTTCCATTAAAACATCTAACAGTGCAATTATAACATAATGGCTTAATTCTCGTATGATAAGCTAAATATTATGCAATTAACCATCATTTAACTGTTAATATTATGTACTTTTTCATTCTAAACACTTCCCCCATATTTAAATTTTGCTAGTCCCTTAGCAAACTAAGATCTAAATAATTGGTCTTTCTAAAGTGTTAGATTTAATTCTTCATTTCGTTCTTCTTTAGAATAATAAATTAGATTACTATATAGATATTCTGTATGTTTCAGTAATCTGTTTTAACTTTGTTTTCTCCTCTTCAACCTACAAATATATTTAGAATATATGTAAATTACATACAAAATATATCAACATCACATAGGTGTTAATTATATTATCATTTTTTCTTTTCAACATCTGTCATCCTAAATTTTCCAATATGATTTCCAGAATAAATTTCAAGTACATAAAAATCAAAGCACAATCCAATTCAATATGATTAAGACAAGTAGAATAAAGAATTGTATCTCAAATAAACAACTTCAAAAGTATATTCTAGATTCATACTTCAGCAATTTTGGATAACAGAACATATACTCAATTCAGAAGATATCTACATTTCACAAAACACTTGTATCTTTTCAAAACAGTATATGCATATTTGTACTTTTAAAAGTTAATTTGACAAGCTTGAATCATACAAGAGCTTTCTAGTGTACCCATGTATCGAGCTTTTAGTCAGCAATCCTAAATCTGATCAGGATCTTAGGTTGCCAAATTTAAAGAGTGTTTTTCAAGTCAACAATCCTTACATACCTATTTACTCAAGTACAAAAGGCTCATGATCAAATAAGTCAATAAACTCTCAAAATTTTTCTCTCTTTTTTTTCTTTTTTAACACAGTATATGTACGTATTTCATTAATACAGATGCAATAAAACACCAATCTCATATAGTCCTTGTTTAGATTTTCCTAGCACGACACTAGAAAAACTTTGATTTGTTACTTCTATTTTTACTTAGTTAATTTAGCTTTATGCCTATTCTTTTTCTTTTAAAAGTAAACAAAGAACCTTTAATACAATTTAAATATTAATTCCAATTTGTACTTTAACTGCAAGTGCACAGTGTCTATTGTACTAGTGTGCAAGTATAGGTCGATCCCATAGGGAATTGCTTAAGAACTTAGAACTGTTTGTTTGTTAACAATCAAATTTATATATTCAATAAACTCTCCGTTGAATTAAAGTTAACTCAACGAACAAAGTTATGGCTAACTCAACGGACTAACCTCGTGGACTTAAGTTAACTCTATGAGCCTGTCTTTTCTTTTTAAATACTACTATTTACAGAAGATTTCGGCCAACCATTGGGCAATTCCATAGATTATAAATAATATCAATTAAGCTCTTTAATGTTAGTAAACACTGGATTTATCATTAAGCATACTAACATTTAGATAATTCAAACAGTAACCATTAAAATCTTTAAGTCTTTTGAACGAACCAATTTTAGTAAACTGTAAAACTAAAACAAACATAAAACAATCACAACACTAATAAAGATAACATTAATCACGATACAGCACAAACAATACAACACTCAAATTCAACATACAAACACAGATAAATTGTTTTTGATATTTTTGTTTTAATATGAACATGGAAATGGGCAAAAGGTGAAATGTAAAGTAATCTCACTCGATAGTAAATACTTCCGTCACTACTTGCAACGCGATTACACCACTGAAAATTAAACCACTTACAATTCTGTCTCCTCTCCCTATAGAATCGCGAGTCCAGAATTGCAAGATGATCTCCTCTTCAACATACAGGCATTGTTTGGGTTTTCCCAGCACTACACTAGAAAAAACTTGGATTTGTTACTTCTATTTTTACTTAGTTAATTTATCTTTATGTCTATTCTTTCTTTTAGAAGTAAACAAACAACCTTTAATACAATTTAGATATTAATTCCAATTTGTACTTTAACTAGAAGTGCATAGTGTCTATTATATCAGCGTGCAAGTACAGGTCGATCCTATAGGGAATTGCTGACGAATTTAAGAAATGTTTGATTGTGAACAATTCAAATTTATATTCAATAAGCACTCCGTTGAGTTACAGTTAACTCAACGGACTAAGTTCGTTGAGTTATGGCTAACTCAACGGACTATCCTCGTGGACTTAAGTTAACTCCACGAGTCTGTCTCTTCTATATAATACTGCTATTTACAGAGGAATTCAGCGAACCATTGAGCGATTCCATAGATTGTAAATAACATCAATTAAGCTTTTTAATGCTAGTTAACATTGGATTTATCATTAAGCAATACTAACATTCAGATGATTGAAACAATAACCATTAAAATCTTTAAGTTTTTTGTACGAACCAATTTCAGTAAACTGTAAAATTAAAACTAACATAAAACAATCATAAAACTGATACAGATAACATTAATCACGATACAACACAAACAATACAATACTTAAATACAACATACAAACAAAGATAAATTGTTTTTGGTATTTTTGTTTTGATGTGAACATGGAAATGGGCGAAAGGTGAAATGTAAAGTAATCTCACTTGACAGTAAATACTTACGACACTACTTGCAACGCGATTACACCACTGAAAATTAAACCACTTACAATTCTGTCTCCTCTCCCTATAGAATCGTGAGTCCAGAATTGCAAGATGATCTCCTCTTCAGCATATAGGCATCAACTCGAAGCCAAGGCTAAAAGCTTTACGATCTCCTGAAATATGAGTCGGCGCTTGGTGAAAATGGCTTCCCTTCCTGCAACGCGATCACTCCTCACAGTGGTTGTCAGGCATTGTGTTTGGCTCGGAATCGACTCGACATCAGGCAAGTATCCTCACAGACCTCCGATGATTGGTGATTATGGGGGTGATAATGATGGTTGGTGTGATACTTCAGAGAATCGCCGATACTGTCTGTAGAAAGCTCAGTGCTCCTCCTCTATATACACTGGTCGTCCATCGATCACACATTCTTCTTTTTTTCTACTTTTCTTTTATATTTCTTCAGTAGTAACTGCTTCTGCTTGAATGATCGGTTGGATTTCCTTCCTTCAGATCAACGGCGATGATTTCTTTCTCCCTACGCGATTGAATTCCCGCGTGATACGTGCAAACGTGGTTTTTCCTTCCAACTGTCCTATTTCTGCAACCGTTACAGTGGCATATTAGAAAATATATAGTCCGTGGAGTTACAGATAACTCAACAAACTTTATTCGTTGATTTAACTATAAAACATGTGCAAAAATAACAACTTAAGTTTATAACGCTAACCTAACGCGTTGCCTTAGTATTCAATATAGCAACTCAACACGTACAGTTATGCTAACTTAATGAATTATAACTTAAGTAAATCTACCAGATCTCGACACGTGTACATCTAGAAATAATAAAATATTCTCTCTAAACATAACTATTCGACAATTTAAACATAACTATCTGATACATATTCGGTCTGTTAAACATAATTGTCTGAAATATCAGAAAATTCGGATACTTAAGAATTTCACAACCTACAACTTACCGATAGTTCATAAATGTACTAAATTAACATTAATTCCCCAAAATTAAGTAGATTCTTCAATTAAAGCATATAATAGTGTAATTATAACATAATGGCTTAATTCTCATATGATAAGCTAAATATTATGCAATTAACCATCATTTAACTGTTCATAATATGCACTTTTTCATTCTAAACACTTCCCCCATACCTAAATTTTGCTAGTCCCTTAGCAAACTAAGATCTAATTAATTGGTCTTTCAAAAAATGCTAAAATTAATTCTTCCCCTTTTGTTTTTTTTCTTCTGTTGAGCATAAACATATATTCTGTATGTTTTAGTAATCAACCTGCAAAGATATTTAGAATATATGTAAATTACATACAAAGTATATCATCTTCATATAGGTGTTAATTATATTATCGTTTGTTCTTCTTTTCATCATCTGTAATCCTTAATTTTCCAATAAGTTTTCTAGAAGAAATTTCAACAACATACGAATAAAAGTACAATCCAATTCAATCTAATTAAGACAAGTAGAATAAAGAATTGTATTTCCATTAAACAACTTCAAAAGTCAATTCCAAAATCATATTTCAGCAATTCTAGATAACAGAAAATATACTCGATTCATAAGATATTTGTATTTCACAAAACACTTGTATCTTTTCAAAACAGTATATGTTTTTTTTTTTTGTGTACTTTAAAAGTTAATTTGACAAGCTTGAATCATACAAGAGCTTTCTAATGTACCCATGTAACAAGCTTTCAGTCAACAATCCCAGATCTGATTAGGATCTTAGGTTGCCAGATTTTCAGAATCCTTTTTCAGGTCAACAATCCTTGCATACCTATCTGCTCAAGTACAAAAGGCTCGTGATCAAACAAGTCAATAAACTCTCAAAGTTTTTTTCTTTTTTTTCTTTTTTTTTTTCTATAAATAAATGCACACACAAAATAAAGCATTAATCACATACTGTATATGCACGTATTTCATTAACACAGATGCAATAAAACACCAATCTCATATAATCCTGCTTCTATCATTTACTAAAAATATGAATCCATAACAATAAGCTCATACTTTATCTGTAATTTAATAAAATCTACACATAAATCATTCTACAAGTTAAATAAGTCAAAGTAAATGTATCTTTCATCATATGTGTTTCATTTAATCTAGAATTCACATCTCAGCTCCTTTAGGACTTCAGAGATACATTTAAACATTTCGGAGAGTTACAGGTCTAACTATCTGATGCTTAGATGCATTTCGGATAGTTATAGATAACTCGCCGAAAATCTACTTAAGTAACTTTCCTAGAACATAACACGTGTCCACAGCTATTTTATAAATAAAAAGATATTTCGAAGAGTTACACATATAACCGTTTGATGCTCAGCTGCAATTTCGGATAGTTATAGTTAACTCACCGAAAGTTCACTTAAGTCATGCATTATGGTTTTGACATGTGTACTTCAGGAAATAATAAAATATTCTTTCAAAACATAATTGTTCGGCAATTTAAACATAACTATACGACATGTGTTCGGTCTGTTAAACATAACTGTCTGAAATATGTTCGATATGTTAAACATAACTATCCAAAATTTCAGAAAATTCAGATACTTAAGAATTTCACAGCCTGCAACTTATCGACAGTTCAGAAATGTACTAAATTAACATTAATTTCTCCAATTTAAGAAGATTCTTTAATTAAAGCATATAACAGTGTAATTATAACATAATGGCTTAATTCTCATATGATAAGCTAAATATTATGCAATTAGCCATCATTTAACCGTTAATAATATACACTTTTTCATTCTAAACAGAGGGCATTTTGGTTCAGGGAAAACAGCTACAAAAATTCTACAATGTAGGTTTTATTGGCCAACACTATTCAAAGATGCTCATAAATATTGCTTAAGTTGTTTAAGATGTCAACAAATAGGAAGAATATCAAAGAGGAATATGATGCCTCTTAATCCTATTGTTGAGGTTGAAATCTTTGATGTGTGGGGAATAGATTTTATGGGTCCATTTCCTATGTCTAATCAATTTAATTACATATTGTTGGGGTTGGATTATGTATCTAAATGGATAGAAGCTATTCCTACAAAAACTAATGACAACAAAGTGGTAATACAATTTATAAGAACCAATATATTTGCTAGATTTGGAATACCTAAAGCTATTATCAGTGATAAAGGAACTCATTTTTGTAATAGAAGTTTTGAAGCCTTAATGAAGAAATATGGAGTAAACCACAAAATTGCAACATCATATCATCTGCAAACAAGTGGACAAGTAGAAAGTGCAAACAAACAAATTAAGTTAATCTTAGAAAAAGTAGTAAATCCTACTAGAACAGATTGAGCTAATAGATTGATAGATGCACTTTGAGCTTATAGAACTGCTTATAAAACGAGCTTAGGTATGTCACCTTTTAGGCTAGTATATGGAAAAAGTTGTCATTTACCTGTTGAAATAGAACATAAAGCTTATTGGGCATTAAAAACTCTGAACACTAATTTAAATCAAGCTGTTGAAAATAGAAAAATGCAATTAGTTGAATTAGAAGAATTTAGAAATGAAGCTTATTCGAAAACTATAAGAGAAAAAGAGAAAATGAAATTCTAGCATGATAGAAAAATTATTCCAAAAATCTTTGAAATAAGACAAGAAGTATATCTTTATATGGCTAGAATCCATAACCATCTAGGAAAATTAAGATCTAGATGGGTAGGACCTTACATAGTTCGAAATATTTATCCTTATGGAGCTATTGAAATTGAAAATCCTAAAAATCAGAATATATTTAAAGTAAATGGACAAAGACTTAGATCTATTCTGAAAACACCAAAAAGCTCCTTTGGAATTATAGAAGAAGTCAGAGTAGAGGACTACTTGAGCTTTACTTAGTAAGAAATCAATTTTATGTTTAAAAAAAAAAACATTAAAAAAAATATATAAAATATAAAAATCGTTGCGGTTCAACCAACTAGATCCATCGGTATGATCGGAACATAAAAAATATGTATATTAATTTTTTAAAAAAATTAGGTCTAACCGAAACATAGTATCGTTTAAACCAGTAAAAAAAGAAAGAAAAGAAAAACTATTATCTGTAGTATTTTTATTATTATATCTGTTTGTAAGGGAAGTCCATTGAGTTACGCTTAACTCAACAAGCTTACTCCGTTGAGTCTTGAGTTAGTCAATAAGCTTATTCCGTTGAGTTAACTGTAACTCAACAGAGTACTGTAGCTAAGACCGCAGATGAGAGAGTAATATTTGGTTCGGGAAATGACCCGATTACCCACCTAAACTTAAGGCTTATTTAAACTAAAACCTAGGGTTTTAGGGGCATTATCCGGCAAATCTTTTAGAATCTAGAATAATAGAAATCAGAGTGATTCCGTGCTATTATGTAACTCCACAATAAGGAAGATGACACATGAATTCTGGGAAGAGGCAGTTGACACAGCACAGTTTCTAAAGGAATCGGAAGAATGGCACGCACGGCAAAAGATTCGAAATACAACAAGAGAGAAAGAGCTACAAAAGGTAAAATCAGAACTCTTTAACTTAAGGAAAGTTTTGGTTGAGTTAGAAATACAAATACCTCAGATAATGGAGACACGAATCAGAGTGACAACAGAAATTGTAGTTAGTAAAGAAAGAAAAATCCGGCCGAACAACGAAGTAGCCTTAGAGCTAATTCAGCGTAAAGCCAGATTGTGGTTTAAAAAATGCATTGCTGGTAGTGGAAGTTGGGAAATATGGCAGCAGCAACGAGCAAGAGAATAGGAAAAACCAACTGCTGAAAGACCTGTTCCTAAGGAACAACAGTCAAGACCTCCAGTTCAGCCAACAAAGCCATTGCCTCAAGTAGCATTTGCTTGGCCGAGAACTGAAGAAGAAGAGAAAGAATTTACTAGCTTGGTCAAAACAGCAAAAGACCAAGGTGATACTCAAGAAATAGCTACGGCTAATGCACATATTTTATATGATGCCATTAAGAAAAAAAGGGTCGAAGAAAAGATGAGGGCCCAGTACAAAATAAAAGTTGAACAACATCAGGCAGTAGCTAAATCAAGTACTGCAAGAGAGGCTGGTCCTTCGAGACCAGCAATTATGAAGAGAATTAAGTAGGAAGAGCCAGTACCTATGGCTCGAATGCCTGTAGAGCCTACTTTTGTAGATTTAATTTCAGAAGAAGAAGAGGAAGAATAGGCACAATTAATCAGAAAAAGGAAAGGAAAAGAGAAAGTGCCTAACTATCAAAAAGAGATTAAATTTGAGGTACCAATTTTAACAGAGTCTGTGGTGCAAATTTTTATAAACCTACTATCCGATTTTTTGGAGGAGTAGAAGCTACAGCAGCAGGAGTAAAGATAAGAAGAAAATTAGGCTGAAATTAGTCTGCAGCCTGTATAAGAAGAAATAGAAATTATGGTAGAAACTGAATTGCCCGTGACTCCATCCCAATCTGTTACAGAATCAGAAAGAACAGTAACAGAACAGATTGGTAGTCAGGAGGAAGAAGAAAGAGTAGAAAATGAAGAGATTAAAAGAAGCCATTTGGACAAAAATAACTTTATAGATTCCACTGAAGAGCAAGAAACTCTTCAGCAATTTATGGAAAGAATTCAAGACAGAGTGGAGAGTTCTGCCGGCTCGCCACCATAGACAAAAGCAAAAGCAAAAATTCAGGAATCTGTAGAGAATGTTCAAATGTAGCCTATAGTAGAGAAATATCAAGAACAAACCCCTCTAGAACAACAAAGTCACCTTCTTGACTCGACTGAAATAACAGTTTTGAATGAAGTACATTTTTGGAGTCAGTAAGCTTATACCAAATATCAAGAGATTAGGAGTTACGATATTATTTACAGTAGACCAGTAAATTAGGATGGAATGCAAGAAATCAAAGATTTATTTGAATTCCAATGTCTAATGAAGTTTATTTCTCAAGAAAGAGGGTATGCAGTTTATGAGAATTTAGTACCCTATTTTTATGCAAATTTAAGAGAAGGTGAAGAAGGATTAATTTCAAATGTAGAGGAAGCTGATGTACAGATAACACTAGAGCTTCTCCACAACATTTTTGGATTAAAGAATGAAGGACTAAAAATTTTGGAAGACATAACTGCAGTTGAGTGGACAAAACAAGAAATAAAAGATTGTTTAACTGTCAATCCTGGTGTGCCTTTATTAAACAGATTGAAGCATTTAAATGGTAAAACACACATGTTAGCCAACATTTTGATTAAGTATGTCTATCAACAACAAGGCCATGACATAGAATTGAGTCAATTTGTCAAATGGGTCACGTTTGCAGTTGTAAACAAGATTCAAATAAATTGGTCTGCAATTTTTATCTCCAAGCTGAAAACAGTAAAGAAAAAATTATTTTATGGAGATTTGATTCCACTATTGATGGTGGACTGTATCGATTTCACTAAATGGATATCAAAAAGGATCAGATCAAGAACTATTTCAGTGAAAGAATACAGAAATTTTATAGCTGCAGAAATAACTGTACCTTCTAAAGGAATTTCAGGAGCTATAGAAAGAATTAATCAATTAGAACTTCAATTAGAAAAACTCTAGAAGAAAGTAGATGAACTTAAGAATAGAGATTAAATTGTATTATTCGTCTACTTGTATAAAATTGTATGAAATTGTATGATGTACTTGTACTGTAAATTGATTCATATTAATGAATGTAAATTTTTCAAATGTACTTTTCATACTTTTTTTTGAATGTGAAATGAATGGAATGTATTGAATATTATATAATTTTGTGGAAGATTATGAATGAATGTTTAACAGATTTACAATTTGCTGAATGACAGGATAAATGCTTAAAAAATTTCTGCATGTTGCAAGGTAAAATGTAAATTCTACATAACATAAAATGACCTGCAAGTTAAATCTTTATATAATGTTTAGATTTAAATGAATTTTGATTAGAATGATGCATTAATGACATAGATTTAACTTTATTTCAGTTAGCAGAATGAAAAAGAAAAAAAGTAGAGAGGAACTTACGAGAGTAAAACTTTGAGGTTGCTAAGTGCTAACTCAACGAAGTAAGTTCGTTGAGTTAAACATAACTCCACGAGGTCAGTAATATAATATAAGGTCACTCCGTTGAGTTATCTATAACTCAACGAAGTTAGTCCGTGGAGTTAGTAACAGTAACTGACTATGTTCCGTTGAGTTATCTATAACTCAACGAGGTTAGTTCGTGGATTAAGCAAAACGGTTATTCTTTTAACCACGAACGAAACTTTATCGGTTTAGCGGTTACCAAAATTTGAAATTAGTAGTGGTACACGAACCCATAAAAACAGGAATCACGATGCACGTTGCAAGACACGTTCTTGCAACGAGATTTATTCACTTTATGGATGTGCATTATATATATAATACAGAATGTTATTTACGAGTTACCAGCACTTTTAAAAGAAAGGAGAATGCGTTGGAGGAACTAGAAGGAGTAGCAGCTGATTCAACTTCATCCGACAACAAATATTTATTGAATGGAAAGCTTCAAACTGAATCGACAGATGGAATTGATGCAATTACCATTGGATGCACTATGGGAAGTACTGAGTAACTTATCAGCTAAAGATCTGTGCAGGTTGTGTTGTGTATCAAAGGAAATTAAAGACTGTATTGAAGAAAAATATTTTCAGGGACTACAAGGTGCAAAACTGACTAAGATTAGAGATGGATTCATATGGAAGTCATTTAATCGTAGTTCAATTAACCATGAATATCTGGCTATGGAAGAAACTACTGGAATTCCACCCAATACATTAGAAGGAATAAATCATATTATGGGGAGAGATGAAGGGTTAATCATATACAAGGCGAGACCAAGGTATGCAAGTTTATTATTACTTGATATTTTGATAAGAAATCCTATAACAGGAGAAGAATGGAATATAGGAAGACCTAATAGATTTGAAGTACCAACTGTAAATTGTGGATTAGCTTTGATTTTTTCTGATAAAAATTTTGCAATTCCTGAAAAATTATATTATTGGAGACCTACAGGAAATTGGGGTGAAGATTTACGCTTAAGTGTGTATAATTTTCTAAATAGATCTTGGAATGAAAATATTATGATATATCTGGGATGGAAATCATTAATTAACCAAACACATGTCATACTTGATGGATATATATATCTAGTCACAGATATATCAATAGCATTTGGATCTGATTTATACATAGTGAGCCTAGATAGTTATAATGAATTTATAGAAATTTTACCTATACCGAGAGAAATAGTTAAACCACCATCTGCAGAATTTAATAAAATTCAAATAGGAATGTGGTATAATGAAGATGATGATCCTACTTTATGTCTGATAAGATGGTGGGATGAACTGATGAAATTTCAAATATGAATTATGGAAGACATAAATGAATGGAAGTGGGAAGAGGAGTATATTGAAATAGATGTAGAAATAGAAACTGCTACATTACCTTGGAACCAAAAAGGATCCCTTTCTGCATTTCATATCATTAATGGTAATACACTTGTATTTGGAATTTATAATATATTACATGTTTACAAATTAAGGAGGAACAAGAACTGCATTAAAACAGAATTAATAGCAAGAAGAACTATGCCTAAAAAGTTTACTTGGATTGATACATTTATTCCATTTGTTCCTACTTTTCAATCATGTTCTTAAGTTATGATTTTGTGTGTTTAATGTTGTGTGTATTCTGTATTTATTTTTAAAAAAAAAATTTGTTGTTTTCATGTTTATTATATAAAAGAAAAAAAAACAAAGCAAAATATCAATCCAGTTTGTTGATATTTGTTCTAGGAAACCAATTGGCTTGCTTGTGAGCCACTAGAGACATAGGAGCTTGGGTTCCACACAAGACACTGATTATTAATATCTTTTAAATGTTATTTTGTTTTATATTCTACTTTTATCTTTGAATGAAAATTTTTTTAGAATCAAAAATCGGAATATACAGAAGGAGATACAAACGAAACAAGGTATGTAACCAATTACTTATCCTGAATTTTAAATCAACGAACTGTATTCATGCCTGCTACAATTACTGTACTTATTGTTAAATCTTTTACAATGAGGACAATGCAAAATGTAGGTATGGGGGGGAGGTAATTAAAGTAACAACCATGTAAGTTTGTTAATTAAAGGAATTAAAATGGTACTGCAAAGTTTTGTGGAAATTGAAAATTTTTATGAACTTGCTATAATTATCCGATAATTGAGACTGTAAAATTTTTATAAATTGTAACTACTTGAATGTTATATTTAGAAGGCTATATAAGATGCTATAGAATTTCATGAGTTTAACAGTTTCACGATTTTAAAATGAAATCAGAATGCTTAATGAAAAATTAGTAAATTATCTAAAGTCCTGAAAGAATTGAGATGTGAATTCTAGATTAAATGAAACACATATAATTAAAGATACATTTGATTTGACTGATTGAACTTGTAGAATGATTTATGTGTAGATCTTATTAAACTACAGAAAAAGTATGAGTTTATTGTTATGGATTCATATTTTCAGTAAATGATAGAAGCAGGTCTATATTAGATTGGTGATTACTACATCTGTATTAATGAAATACGTACATATACATTATGTGATTAATGCTTTGTTTTGTGTGTATTTTGATTGAAAAATAAATAAATAAATTTTGAGAGTTTATTGACTTGTTTGATCACGAGCCTTTTGTACTTGAGCAGATAGGTATGTAAGGATTGTTAACCTGAAAAAGGACTCTTGAAATCTGGCAACCTAAGATCCTAGTCAGATTTGGGATTGTTGACTGAAAACTCGTTACATGGGTACATTAGAAAGCTCTTGTATGATTCAAGCTTGTCAAATTAACTTTTAAAGTACAAATATATAAATATATATACATATATTGTTCTGAAAAGATACAAGTGTTTTGTGAAATACAGATATCTTATGAATCGAGTATATTTTCTGTTATCTAGAATTACTGTAATATGAATCTGGAATTGACTTTTGAAGTTGTTTAATGGAGATACAATTCTTTATTCTACTTGTCTTAATCATATTGAATTGGATTGTACTTTGATTCGTATGTTGTTGAAATTTCTTCTAGAAATCTTATTGGAAAATTCAGGATGACAGATGATGAAAAGAAAAACAAACAATAATATAATTAACATCTATGTGATGATGATATACTTTGTATGTAATTTACATATATTCTAAGTATATTTGTAGGTTTATTACTAAAACATATAGAATATATATTTTTATGTTGAACAAAAAAAAAAAGTAAGGGGAAGAATTAATTCTAGCACTTTTAGAATGACCAATTAATTAGATCTTAGTTTGCTAAGGGACTAGCAAAATTTAGGTATGGAGGAAGTGTTTAGAATGAAAAGTGCATATTATTAATGATTAAATGATGGTTAATTGCATACTATTTAGTTTATCATATGAGAATTAAGCCATTATGTTATAATTGCACTATTATATGCTTTAATTAGAATTACTGCTTAATTTTGGGGAATTAATGTTAATTTAGTATATTTCTAAATTGCCGGTAAGTTGCAGGCTGTGAAATTCTTAAGTATCCGAATTTTCTGATATTTCGGACAATTATGTTTAACATACCAAACATATTTCGGACAGTTATGTTTAACAGACCAAACATGAATCAGATAGTTATGTTTAAATTGCCAAACAGTTATATTTTGAAAGAATAGTTTATTATTTCCTGAAGTACACGTGTCGAAACCATAATGCATGACTTAAGTGAACTTTCGATGAGTTGTCTATAACTATCCAAAATTGCAGCTGGGCATCAGACAATTATATGTGTAGCTCTCCGAAATCTCTTTTTATTTATAAAATAGTTGAGGACACGTCTCATGTTCTAGGAAAGTGACTTAAGTGGATTTTCGGTGAGTTATCTCTAACTATCCAAAATGCATCTGAGCATCGGATAGTTAGCCCTATAACTCTCCGAAATGTTTATTTTATTATTAAACTACTACTAACACGTGTCAAGATTTGATAGATTTACTTAAGTTATATATCGGTGAGTTATCTGTAACTATTCGTAATGCATCTGAGCATCGGATAGTTAAATTTATAAGCATCCGAAAATGTACTTGAGCATCGGATAGTTAAATTTATGCACGTGTTTTATAGTTAAATCAACAAAGAAAGTCTGTTGAGTTATCTGTAACTTCACAGACTATTTATTTTCTAATATGCCACTGTAGCGATTGCAGGAACAGACAGTTGAAAGAAAAAAAACCACGATTGCACGTATCGCGTAGGAAGAAGAAAGCATCGTCGTTGATATGAATGAAGGAAATCCAACCGACCATTCGAGCAAAAGCAATTACTACTGAAAAAATATAAAAGAAAAGAAGAAATGGTGTAATCGATGGACGACTAGTGTATACAAAGGAGGAGCACCGTGCTTTCTGTGGACAGTGTCGGGAATTCTTTGAAGTATCACACCAACCATCGTTACCACCACCATAACCACTACAATCACCAACCATCGGAGGTCTATGAGAATACTTTCTTGATGTTAATTTTTAGTGGTGTAATCGCATTGCAAGTAGTGACGGAAGTATTTACTGTCGACTGAGATTACTTTACATTTCACATTTCACCCATTTCCATGTTCATATTAAAACAAAATACCAAAAACAATTTATCTATGTTTGTATGTTGTATTTGAGTGTTGTATTATTTGTGTTATATCGTGATTAATGTTATCTTTATGAGTGTTGTGATTGTTTTATGTTAGTTTTAGTTTTACAGTTTACTGAAATTGGTTCGATTAAAAGACTTAAAAATTTTAATGGTTACTATGTGAATTATCTGAATGTTAGTATACTTAATAATAAATCCAGTGTTTACTAACATTAAAGAGCTTAATTGATGTTATTTACAATCTATGGAATCGCCCAATGGTTGATCGAGTTCCTCTGTAAATAGCAGTATTTAAAAAGAACGGTAGGCTCATGGAGTTTACTTAAGTCCACGAGGTTAGTCCATTGAGTTATTCATAACTCAACGAACTTTGTCTGTTGAGTTAACTATAATTCAACGGAGGGTTTATTAAAGATACAAATTTGATTGTTAACAAACGAACAGTTCTAAGTTCTTAAGCAATTCCCTATGAGATTAACCTGCACTTGCACACTAATACAATAGACACTGTGCACTTGTAGTTAAAGTACAAGTTGGAATTAATATCTAAATTGTATTAAAGGTTCTTTGTTTACTTCTTAAAGAAAAGAATAGGCATAAAGATAAATTAACTAAGTAAAAACAGATGTAACAAATCCAAGTTTTTCTGGTACGTTATTAGAGATCTAACTAGATATTCTGGTGTCGTGCTGGGAAAACCCAAACAGTGAGTTATCTATAACTATCCGAAATTACAGCTGAGCATCGAATAGTTAGACATGTAACTCTCCGAAATCTCCTTTTATTTATAAAATAGTTGTGGACACGTGTTATGTTCTGGGAAAGTGACTTAAGTGGATTTTCGGTAAGTTATCTATAACTATCCGAAATGCATCTGAGCATCGGATACTTAGACCTGTAACTCTCCGAAATGTTTCTTTTATTATTAAACTGTTGTTGACACGTGTCGAGACCTGGTAGATTTACTTAAGTTATATATAGTTAAGTTTGTAACTATCCGAAATGCATCTGGGCATCAAATAGTTAAGTTTGTAAGTATCCGAAATGCACCTAAGCATCGAATAGTTAAATTTATGCACGTGTTTTATAGTTAAATCAACGAAGCAAGTCCGTTGAGTTATCTGTAACATCACAGACTATTTATTTTCTAATATGCCACTGTAGCGATTGTAGAAACAGGATAGTTGAAAGGAAAAACCACGATCGCACGTATCGCGCAAGGAGAAGAAATCATCGTCGTTGATATGAATGAAGGAAATCCAACCGACCATTCAAGCAGAACTAGTTTCCATTGAAGAAATATAAAAGAAAAGAAGAAAAAAAAGTAAAGTGTGTGTGATCGATGGGTATGACCAGTGTGTACAGAGGAGGAGCACTGAGTTTTCTGCAGACAGTATCGGCAATTCTCTGAAGTACCACACCAACCATCATTACCACCACCATAATCACCAACCATTAGAGGTCTGTGAGGATACTTTTCTGATGTTGGGTCGATTCCGAGTCAAACACAATGCCTAACAACCACTGTGAGGAGTAATCGTGTCGCAGGAAGGGAAGCTATTTTCACCAAGCGCCGACTCATATCTCAGGAGATCGTAAAGTTTCTAGCCTTGGTTTCGGGTTGATGCATGTATGCTGAAGAGGAGATCATCTTGCAATTCTGGACTCGCGATTCTATTGGGAGAGGAGACAGAATTGTAAGTGGTTTAATTTTCAGTGGTGTAATCGCGTCGCATGTAGTGACGGAAGTATTTACTGTTGATTGAGATTACTTTACATTTCACCTTTCGCCTATTTCCATGTTCATATTAAAACAAAAATACCAAAAACAATTTATCTGTGTTTGTATTTTCTATTTAAGTGTTGTATTGTTTGTGTTGTATCGTGATTAATGTTATCTTTGTCAATGTTGTGATTGTTTTATGTTTGTTTTAGTTTTATAGTTTACTGAAATTGGTTCGTTTAAAAGACTTAAAGATTTTAATGGTTACTGTTTGAATTATCTAAATGTTAGTATTGCTTAATGATAAATCTAGTGTTTACTAACATTAAATAGCTTAATTGATGTTATTTACAATCTGTGGAACCGCCCAATGGTTGGCCGAATTCCTCTGTAAATAGCAGTATTAAAAAGAAAAGGCAGGCTCGTAGAGTTAATATAAGTCCACGAGGTTAGTCCGTTGAGTTAACTGTAACTCAACGGAGGGCTTATTGAAGATATTAATTTGATTGTTAACAAACAGAACAATTCTCAATTCTTAAACAATTCTCTATGGGATCAAACTGTACTTGCACACTAATACAATAGACACTATGCACTTGTAGTTAAAATACAAATTGGAATTAATATCTAATTTGTGTTAAAGGTTGTTTGTTTACTTCTAAAAAAAAAGGAATAGGCATAAAGATAAATTAACTAAGTAAAAACAGAAGTTAATAAATTTAAGTTTTTCTGGTGCGTTGCTAGAGATTCAAACAAGTTTTCTAGAGTCATGCTAGGTAACCAAACAATGCCCATGCTTCTTCACTACACAATTTTAAAAATCCATTCTAACAAGTAAATTCTAATAAAGATTTTGTTGAAACATCTATGCCTTCATAAATTATACCTATTAATTGTGCTTTATTCATTGCATGATGCGGACATTGAGTTAGTAAATCTTTAAATCTTTCAAAATATTTCTAGAATGATTCTCCCTATTTTTGGCTATACATTAATATTTCCTTTTTCCTTTTAGTCATTTGATGTGTTGGATAATATTTTTCTAGAAAAATAGAGCAAAATTTAGTCCATGTAGAAATTGAATCAGGTGACAGAGTATATAACCATCTCTTAGCTGTCTTTTAAAGCAAAAGGGATATATCTAAGTTTAATAGCATCTATACTCATATTCGACATTTTCATCATTTGACAAACTTCGTTAAATTCTCTAAGGAAATAATAAGCATCCTCTCTTTCTAATCCTTGAAAATGTGGCAATTGACTAATATAATTAGATTTCAGTTCAAACCTATCTCCCTCAAAGTTTGGCAATTGAATACATGAAGGTTCATCAACTAATTCAGAATATAGAATTTCCCCTATTGGTTTTTCTACTAGAGCAGTCATATCTTCGTTCTCTTTTAAAGAAAGATTTGCTACACCCCTAAGGATTTCATTAAAGTTCAATTCAGAAAATGTTTCAATACGCTTCTGTGTTGCATACTCCTAGGTAGGTGTTCTTACTAATCATTTAGTGCTAGGAGAACGAGTCAATGTGCTCATAAAATCTTAACATATAGTAAAACAGTAGAAGATTAATTACATACCAGTCTGAAGCTTTCTATTCAGTAAATAGTTGTTGACAGATGAAGTTGAATCGGCTGCTTCTCCTTCTAGTTCCCCAACGAATTTTCTTTTCTCTCAAAAGTGCTGGTAACTAGTAAATAACATTCTGTTCTATATTTATAATGCACGTCCATAAAGCAAATAAATCTCATTGCAAGAATGTGTCTTGTGACGTGTAGTATGGTTCCTATTTTTCTAGGTACGTGTGCCACTTCTAATTTCAAATTTCAGTAATCGCTAAACCCACGAAGTTTTGTTCGTGGCTAAAAGAATAACTGTTTAGCTTAATCCACGAACTAACCTCGTTGAGTTACAGATAACTCAACGGAATAGCTTCGATTACTACTGTTAACTCCACGGACTAACTTCGTTGAGTTAGAGATAGCTCAACGGAGTGACCTTATATTATATTACTGACCTCGTGGAGTTAAGGTTAACTCAACGAACTTACTTCGTTGAGTTAACACTTAGCAACCTCTAAGTTTACTCCTCCTAAATATTTTTCTACTCTTCTGCATTTTTCCAACTTAAATAAAGTTAAATACATGTCATTAATGCAACATTCTAATTAAAACTCATTTAAATTTGAACATTATATAAATTTTTAACTTGCAGTTCATTTCATGTTATGCAGAATTTATATTTTACTTTGCAGCATGCAGATATTTTCAAGCATTAATCAATTATCTTTCATTTAATCTTGTCATTTAGCAAATTGTAAATCTTTTAAACAATCTTGCATAATGTTCTACAAATTATAGAATATTCAATATAGTTCATCTATTTCATCATTCTCAAACACGAATGAAAAATATATCTGAAAAACATATATTCATTAATATGAAAAATTTACATTACAACTTAATCAGCTATTTTTCATACAAATATATACAAGTAGACGAACAATACAATTTAATCTCTTCTCCTAAGTTCATCTACTTCCTTCTGGTGTTTTTCTACTTGTTGCTCTAATTGGTTAATCCTTTCTATAGCTCCTGTAATTCTTCTAGAAGGTTCAGCAATATCTGTAGCTACATAATTTTTATACTCTTTCACTAAAATGGTTCTTGATCTGATCCTTTTGGATGCTCATTTAGTGAAATCGATACAATCCACCATCAACAGTGGAATCAGATCTCCATAAAACAATTTCTTCTTCACTGTTCTCAGCTTGGAGATAAAAACTACAAACCAATTTATTTGAATTCTATTTACAACTGCATATGTGGCCCACTTGACAAATTGACTTAGTTCTATATCATGACCTTGTCGTTGGTAGACATTCTTAATTAGAATGTTTGTTATCATGTGTGCTGTACCATTTAACTACTTTAGTCTATTTAATAACGACATACCAGGATTGATAGCTAAACAATCCTTGATTTCCTCTTCTATCCACTCAACGGCAGCTGTGCTTTTCAAAATTTCTTTCCCTTCATTTTTCAATCCTAAAATGTTGTGGAGAAGCTTTGGTGTTATTTGTACATCAGCTTCCTCTACGTTGGAAATTAATCTTCCTTCTTCTTCTCTTAATTTTGCATAAAAGCAAGACACTAGATTCTCATATACTGCATGCCCTCTTTCTTAAGAAATAAACTTTAGTAGACCTTGGAATTCAAATAATTCTTTGATTTCTTGCATTCTGTCCCAATTTACTGGTCTACTGTAAATGATAGTATAACCCCTAATCTCTTGGTATTTGTCATAAGCTTCCTGACTCCGAAAATGTACTTCATTTAAAACTGTTGCTTCAAAAGGATCAAGAATATGCATTTGTTGCTCTTGAGGGGTTTGTTCTTGAACTTCCTCTTCCAAATGTTGAACTTGTACTTGCTAAAAATGCTCCACAAATTCCAGCATTTTTGCTTTTGCTTTGTTTGTGGTGGTTACCCGGCATAACTCTCCACTCTGTCTTGAATTCTTTCCATAAATTGCTGAAGATTTTCTTGCTCTTTAGTGGTTTTTACTTGCTAAATTACTTATTCAGCTTCTTGTTCATTTTTTTTTTCTTCTTCTTCCTCCTGACTACCAATCTGCATTGTCACTATTTTTTCTAATTCTGTGGTAGATTGGGATGGAGTTCCGGGCAAATCAGTTTCTGCCCTAATTTCTGTTTCTTCTATTTGTACAGGTTGCAGACTAATTTCAGCTTGTTTTTCTTCTTCTATTTGCTCTTGCTCCTCCTCAAAATCGGATAGTAGGTTTACAAAAATGGGCTCTACAGGCCCTATTGACATTTGTCTTTCAAATTTAATCTCCTCTTGATATTCAGACACTACCTCTTTTCCTTTCCTTTTTCTAATTAATTGTGTCTTGTCTTCCTCTTCCTTGTCTGAAATTAAATCCAAAAAAATAGGCTTTGCATGCCTTTGAGCCACAAGTACTAGCTCTTCCTGTTTAACACTTTCAATAATTACTGGTCTTGAAGGACCAACTTCATCTCCTTTTGCAACAAGTCTGGCAATAGCTTCTTGATGTTGTTCCACTTTGATTTTATATTGGGCTTTCAACTTTTCTACAGCCCTCTTTTTGTAAAGTGCATCGAATACTAGGTGTGCTTTAGCCACTACCAAATCTTCTGATTCTCCTTGGTTTTCCCAACTCGAACCAGTTCTTCAAATTCTCTTAATTCTTCTTCGTTTGAAGGCCCCATAACTACCACCCTTTCTAATGGTTTAGGAGGTGGATTTGAAGGTCCTAGCTGTTGTTTCTCAGGAATAGGTCTTTCAGCAATCAGCTCCTCTTGTTCTTCAGTTGCCTCTTCTTCATTTTCTTTCCTTTCTTGCTCCCAAATCACCCATCGAGCTCGTCTACTTATTTGTCTTTTGAACCAGAGTTAGGACTTACGTTGGATTAATTCTAGGGCAACTTGGTTGTTTGGACTGATTTTTCTCTTTGCTTAAAGCAATTTCCGTAGCAACCTTTATTCTTGTTTTCATTATTTAAGATATTTGTATACCCAAATCTACTAAAACTCTTCTCTAGTTGAAAAGTTCAGATTCTACTTTTTGTAGTTCTTTTTTTCTTGTCGTATTCCTGATTTTCTACCTCGTGTGTTGTTTGGCTTTCCCAGCACTTCACTAGAAAAACTTGGATTTGTTACTTCTATTTTTACTTAGTTAATTTATCTTTATGCCTATTCTTTCTTTTAAAAGTAAACAAACAACCTTTAATACAATTTAGATATTAATTCCAATTTGTACTTTAACTACAAGTGCACAGTGTCTATTGTATCAGTGTGCAAGTACAGGTCGATCCCACAAGGAATTGCTGACGAATTTAAGAAATGTTTGATTGTGAACAATTCAAATTTATATTCAATAAGCACTCCGTTGAGTTACAGTTAACTCAACGGACTAAGTTCGTTGAGTTATGGCTAACTCAACGGACTATCCTCGTAGACTTAAGTTAACTCCACGAGCCTGTCTCTTCTTTATAATACTGCTATTTATAGAGGAATTCGGCCAACCATTGGGCGATTCCACAGATTGTAAATAACATCAATTAAGTTTTTTAATGCTAGTTAACATTGGATTTATCATTAAGCAATACTAACATTCAGATGATTCAAACAGTAACCATTAAAATCTTTAAGTTTTTTGTACGAACCAATTTCAGTAAATTGTAAAATTAAAAATAACATAAAACAATCATAAAACTGATACAGATAACATTAATCACGATACAACACAAACAATATAACACTCAAATACAACATACAAACAAAGATAAATTGTTTTTGGTATTTTTGTTTTGATGTGAACATGGAAATGGGCGAAAGGTGAAATGTAAAGTAATCTCACTTGACGAGTAACTCAACGCGTACAGTTATGCTAACTTAACGAGTTATAACTTAAGTAAATCTACCAGATCTCGACACGTGTCAACAGCAGTTTAATCATAAAAAGAGATTTCGGAAAGTTACAAGTCTAACTATCCGATGCTTAAATGCATTTTCGGATACTTAAGAATTTCACAGCCTGCAACTTACCGACAGTTCATAAATGTACTAAATTAACATTAATTCCCCAAAATTAAGCAGATTCTTCAATTAAAGCATATAATAGTGCAATTATAACATAATGGCTTAATTCTCATATGATAAGCTAAATATTATGCAATTAACCATCAGTTAACCGTTAATAATATGCACTTTTTCATTCTAAACATGTGCCATTCCTCCGAGTCTTTAAGAAATTCTGAAATGTCTATTGCCTTTTCCCAGAACTCAGGTGTCATCTTCCTCATCGTAGAGTTATGCAACGGAACGGAGTTGCTCTGATCTCTATTGTTCTAAGTTCTAAATGATTTTACGGATAATGCCCCCAAACCCTAAGTTTAAATATAAATAAGCCTTAAGTTTAGGCGGGTAATCAGGTCATTTCCCATACAAAACTCTCGCTTTCTCATCCGTGGAATTATGGTTAACTCCACGGACTAAGTCCGTGGACTTAACTACAGTAGTCCGTTGAGTTATAGTTAACTCAACGGGGTAAATTCATTAACTAATCTTAGACTCAACAGAGTAAGTTCGTTGAGTTAAGCGTAACTCAATGGACTTCCCGTAAAGTTATATCTAATAAAAATACTTAAGATAATAATTTTTCTTCGGTCTTGACCGAAGAATTTCTGGTTTAACTGCTCTTACTTTTTCCATATTTTAAAAATTCTTCGGTCAAACCGTTATGTTCCTCGGTTGAACCGAAATTAAATATTTTCTTTCTTTCTTCCTTTTTTCTACCAGTTGAACCAATACTATGCTTCGGTAAAATCGACGTTTTTACTAAATAATATATAGAATTTTTTTATGTTTTTATGTTTCAGTCAAATCGATGGATCCTATCGTTTGAACCATAACAATTTTTTAAATAAGTTTTTTTTTTTTCAAGTTATATACTTAGAACTTTCTAAGTAAAGCTTGAGTAGTCCTCTACTCTTACTACTTTTACAATTCCAAAAGAACTTTTTGGTATCTTCAAAATAAGTCTAAGTCTTTATCCATTTACTTTAAATATATTCTGATTTTTAGGATTTTCAATCTCAATAACTCCATAGGAATAAATATTTCGAACTATGTAAGGTCCTACCCATCTAGATCTTAATTTTCCTTAATAGTTATGGAGTCTAGTCATATAAAGATAAACTTCTTGTCCTATTTTAAAGGTTTTTGGAATAATTTTCTTATCATGCCAGAACTTCATTTTCTTTTTTTCTCTTACAGTTTTTGAATAAGCTTCATTCCTAAATTCTTCTAATTCAATCAATTGTAATTTCCTATTTTCAGCAGCTTGATTTAAATTAGTGTTCAGAGTTTTTAATGCCCAATAAGCTTTATGTTCTATTTCAACTAGTAAATGACAACTTTTTCCATATACTAGCCTAAAAGGTGACATACCTAAGCTTGTCTTATAAGCAGTTCTATAAGCCCAAAGTGCATCTATCAATCTATTAGCTCAATCTGTTCTAGTAGGATTTACTACTTTTTCTAAAATTAACTTAATTTGTTTGTTGGTACTTTCTACTTGTCCACTTGTTTACGGATGATATGATGTTTCAATTTTGTGGTTCACTCCATATTTCTTCATTAAGGCTTCAAAACTTCTATTACAGAAATGAGTTCCTCTATCACTGATAATAACTTTAGGTATTCCAAAATCTGGCAATTATATTGGTTCTTATAAAATGTATTACCACTTTGTTGTCATTAGTTTTTGTAGGAATAACTTCTATCCATTTAGATACATAATCCACCCCCAACAATATATAATTAAATTGATTAGACATAGGAAATGGACCTATAAAATCTATTCCCCATACATCAAAGATTTCAACCTCAACAATAGGATTAAGAGGCATCATATTCCTCTTTGATATTCTTCCTATTTGTTGACATCTTAAACAACTTAAGCAATATTTATGAGCATCTTTAAATAGTGTTGGCCAATAAAATCCACATTGCAGAATTTTTGGAGCAGTTTTCCCTGAACTAAAATGCCCTCCACACGCTTGGTCATGATAGAAAGACAATATGCTCTAATATTTAATTTCTGGAACACACCTTCTTAAAACCAAATAAGGACATTTTTTAAATAAGTATGGGTCTTCCCAATAGTAATATTTTACTCTTGAGAAAAATAATTTCTTATCCTGTCTATTCCAATCCTTAGGTGTTAAACTAGTAACTAAGTAATTAACTATGTCTGCATACCAAGACATTGTGTTGATGGTCACTAACTGTTCATCAAAAAAATTATCCTTAATTTCAATATTTGATTTTTCTATTTGTAATCTTGATAAATGATCTGCTACTACATTCTCACAACCTTTTTTATCTTTAATTTCTAGATTAAATTCTTGTAATAATAATATCCATCGGATCAATCTAGGTTTAATCTCTTTCTTTGCAATTAGGTGTTTTAAAGCTGAATGATCTGTGTATACTATTACTTTAACTCCAATCAGATATGATCTAAACTTCTCTAAGGCAAACACAACAGCTAACAGCTCTTTTTCAGTAGTTGTGTAATTAACTTAAGCATCATTTAAGGTTTTGCTTGCATAATGAATCATTCTAGGAGATTTTTCTATCTTCTGTCCCAGCACTGCTCCTACATCAAAATCAGATGTATCGCACATTAATTCAAATGGATGGCTTCAATCAGTTGCTTGAATTATAGGAGTTGAAATTAAGCTAGTTTTAAGCTTAAAAAATGCTTCTTTGCAATTTTTATCAAAGTTGAATGGGACATCTTTTAATAGATTAGTTAAAGGTCTAGCTATTTTGCTAAAATCTTTAATAAATCTTCTATAAAATCCAGCATGTCTAAGAAATGATCTAATATCTTTTACTGATTTAGGTTCTGGTAGATTAGAAATTAATTCTATTTTAGCTTTATCTACTTTCAACCCCTTCTTTGAAACAACATGACCCAAGACGATTCATTGATTAACCATGAAGTGACATTTTTCCCAATTTAGAACCAGATTTTTTTCCACACAGCGTTTTAATACTTGGTCTAAATTGTTTAAACACACTTCATATGAAGTTCCATAAACAGTAAAATCATCCATAAATATTTCTAAAAAATCTTCAGTCATTCTAGTGAATATGCCCTGCATACACATTTGAAAGGTGACTAGTGCATTGCATAATCTGAATAGCATTCTCTTAATAGCATAAGTTCCATTAGGACAGGTGAAAGTTGTTTTCTCTTGATCCTCTAATGCTACTGGAATTTGGTTATATCCTGAATACCCGTCTAGGAAACAAAAATATTCTTGCCCTACTAATTTCTCTAACCTTTGATCTATAAAAGGTAAGGGAAAATGATCTTTCCTAGTTACAATATTCAGCTTTCTATAGTCTATACACACTCTCCAGCCTGACTGAATTCTAGTAGGTATCAAGTCCTGACTTTCATTCTTAATTACTATTAATCCTGATTTCTTAGGAACTACATGGATTGGACTAACCCATGAGCTATCAGAAATTAAATAAATTATGTCATTATCTAACCATTTCACTATTTCATTCTTGACTACTTCTTTAAGGTTTGGATTTAATCCCCTCTTAGGAATTCTAACAGGTTTAGCATTCTCCTCTAAATATATATGGTGACAGCATAAAGTTGGACTTAACCCTTTTATATCAGTCATAGTCCATCCTATTGCTTCTTTATACGTTTTATACGTTTTTACTACATCTTTTAATTTAGCTATTTGATCCTCTTTTAAATCTGAAGCAATAATGATTGGACATGTTTGTTTTTCTTTCAGAAATATATAGGTTAATTCAAGAGGTAAATGTTTTAATTCTAAATGTTGTCCATCAGAAGCAAGAGCTCCTAATTGAACATCCTCATTTTCTAAATTAATTTCTTCATGATCTCCTTCTATATTTATGCTTTTACTTTCCTCTAAAGTTTCAAAATTGAGTTGCCTATTTAATTCTTCTTGAATCACATCATCTAGCATATCTCCTTCATCCTCTAAAAAGTCTATGGTATGTAAGGACATTTCTAATTCCTCAAACTTTTCTAGTTTGAAAATGTTTAATTGAGTATCCTCATTGCCATATGATAACTTCATTACTTCACTTGTACAATTTATAACTGCCCATGATATTGCTAAAAATGGTCTTCCCAAAATTAAAGATGTATCATTATTTTTATGCTTAATTTGTTGGGAATCCAAAATTACAAAATCAATAGGATATATAAAGTTTTTGATTTTAATTAAGACATCCTCTATTTTTCCTCTAGGGTATCTTATACTTCTATCAGTTAATTTAATAATCGTACTAGTAGGAGTTAAGCCTTCTAATCCTAAGGACGCAAATATATCACTTGGCATAATATTTATACTAGCACCTAAGTCTATTAAGGTTCTTTCTAGAATGGTATTTCCTATGGTGCACGATATAACAGGGATTCTAGGATCAGATAACTTTTTAGGAATTTGTGGCAAAAATAAGGAACTACTTTGCTCAGCTAAAAAGATTTTCCTTAAAACTTTTCGCTCTCTTTTCTTAGTACACCAATCCTTAAGAAATTTAGCACAATGTGGCATTGTCTACAATAAGTCTAACAAAGGAATGTTAACTTGTACTTTTTCAAAAATTTCTCTAATTTTTTCTTATTTTTCAGAAAATGTTTGTTGTAATCTTTCAAGATAGGGTGCGAATGATTGTGATTTAAAATATTTTTTTTCTTTCATTTGATTTGTTTGATCATTCTTAGTCTCATTTTTTGATTCAAACTTTTTGTCATTGATTTCTATATTTTCAGATATTATATTTTCATTATCATTTTTATTTATGTTCTTACCCATCTTTATATTACTTTCTTTTTGAATTCTTGGTGGTATATCAGTTCCAAATCTTAGTGTTATACATACATCTTCCAGATTTTCGTTACTCTCATGATGTTCTTGTATATTATTTTTGTGATTATGATCTTCAATTATTTTTAGTTTTAAAGTACATTCTTTAAATTCTATTGCATTGGTATTCTCTTTTGTCTGTATATCTTGTAAATTATGCAAATCTTTAACATTATAATTTTCATTTGTGTTGTCCTATTGCATAACTTGTAATTTCATTGTATATTCGTCCAATGCTTTTAGTTTTCTTTCTAGATCATCTAATTTCATTGCATTCAATTTTTGATCATTTTTCATTATGGTTTTTTCAGTTTCATAAATGATATCAATTTTAGGTTCTGAATATGCTTCCTTATAGTTTAATTGGTTGACTTCTTGTTGCTGACACATAAAGTATTCTAATTTGTCCATGTTTTACTCTATACTACACTCCAGTCTGTCATACCTATCCCAAACTTCTGTGTCTCTCAACATATTACACATTCTATATTGACCATTAGTTGGGTAAACCATAGGATTCTCATTCTCAACTCTATTATATTGAAGATAATTCATTTGTTGATCATGTGATCTAACCATCTGCAAACGTCTCAGTTTCAAACAATCAGAAATGTCGTGACCTTCAAAATTGCAGAATTCACATATGCTAACTACAAGTTTCAGAAATCTTTGAGCATAAGCATATGTCATATTCTCAATTATAGAAGAAAACACACAACACCCCTCTTGCTATTAAAACAAAACAGCACTCATAGTTGCTTAGCTACTCAATTCCCCGGCAACGGCACTAGAAAACTTGTCTTGGTTTTTTGGGTGGCACTAGAGAACTTACTTAGGTCTCCGACAACGGCGCTAGAAAACTTGTCTGCCTTGTTAACTTCTGTTTGTAACTTAGTTAATTTATCTTTATGCTTATCATAATTCCTTTTTAGAAGTCAACAAACCATCTTTCACATAAATTATATATTAATTCCAATTTGTATTTTAATTGCAAGTACATAGTGTATATTGTATTTGTGTGCAAGTACAGGTCAATCCTACAAAGAATTGAGAAAGAATTGTGTACTGTTTCATTTTTTTTATAATAAAATTTATATATTCAGTAAACACTTCGTTGAGTTATAGCTAACTCAACGAACTAACCTCGTGGAATTGAAGTAACTCAACGAAGCTATCTATCCAGTTTAATACTGCTATTTACAAAGGAATTCGGTCAACCATTGAGCGGTTCCATAGATTGTAAATAACATCAATTAAGCTCTTTAATGCTAGTTAATATTAAATTTATCATTCAACAACACTAACATTCAGATATTTCAAATAGTTACCATTAAAATCTTTAAGTATTAGGAACGATTCAATTTCAATAAATTGTAAATTTATTTTCTATTTTCTAAATTTAAACAAACATGAAACATTCCAAACAATAACAATGATAACAATAATCATGATACAAAACAAACAATACAACACTCAAATACTAACTATAAAAACAGATAAGTTGTTTTTGGTATTTTTGTTTTTATATGATCATGAAAATGGGCGAAAGGTGAAATGTAAAAGTAACCTCTATTAACAGTAAAAACTTCTGTCACTACATGCGACGCGATTACACCACTGAAAATTTAACCACTTACAATTTTGTCTCCTCTCCCTATGGAATCACAAGTCCAGAATTGTAAGTTGATCTCCTCTTCAGCATATTGGCATCAACCCGAAACCAAGGCTAGAAGCTTTACAATCCCCTGAGATATGAGTCGGCGCTTGATGAAAATGGCTTCCCTTCACGCAACGCAATCACTCCTCACAGTGGTTGTCAGGCACGGTGTTTGGCTCGGAATCAACCCAACATCAGGAAAGTATCCTCACAGACCTCTGATGGTTGGTGATTATGGTGGTGATGGTGATGGTAGTGTGGAACTTTAGGGAACTTCCGTCGCTACCTACAGTTAGCTTGGTTTGTCCTCCTCTACACACACACTAGCTACACTCTTTCATTTTTTTTTCTCCTTGTCTTTTATATTTCTTTGTAGTAACTGCTTCTGCTTCAATGATTGGTTAGATTTCCTTCATTCATATCAACGATGGTGATTTCTTCTTCCTTCCACGAGCGATTTCCTGCGTGATACGTGCAATCGTGATTTTCCTTTGAATGTCCTGTTTCTGTAACCACTATAGTGGCATATTAGAAAATAAATGGTCCATGAAGTTACAAATAACTCAACAGACTTACTTCGTTGATTTAACTATAAAACACATGTAATAAAGAAATAAGCCGCTAACATAATGTGTTACCTTAGTGTGTATTCATGTAACTTAATGCGTACAGTTATGCTAAATTAACGAGTTAAACATGTGCATCTCACGTGATATACTAAAGCATTTAAATTCAATACATGCATAATTCTATCTTAACAAGTTCAAATATTTCGGACACTTACGAACCTAACTATCCGATGCTCAAATGCATTTCGGATAGTTACAGATAACCTTCTGAAAATCCACTTAAGTCATGCATTGTAGTTTCAACACGTGTAATCCAGGAAATAATAAAATATTCTTTAAGCATTTAAAACATAACTGTCTAGTACATTAAACATAACTCTCCAAAATAACAAAAAATTCGGATACTTAAGAATTTCACAGCCTGCAATTTACCGACAGTTCAAAAATATACTAAATTAATATTAATTCCCTGAAATTATGCAGATTCTTCCATTAAAACATCTAATAGTGCAATTATAACATAATAGCTTAATTCTCGTATGATAAGCTAAATATTATGTAATTAACCATCATTTAACCGTTAATATTATGCACTTTTTCATTCTAAACAAAAGGGAATATATCTAAGTTCAATAGCATCTATACTAAGGTTTGACATTCTCATCTTTTAACAAATCTCATTAAATTCTCTTAAGAAATAATAAGTGTATTCTCTATTTAATCCATGAAATTGTAGTAATTAACTAATATAATTAGATTTCAATTCAAACCTATCTCCTTCGATAGTAGGTAATTGAATGCATAGAGGTTCATCTACCAATTCTAGGTAAGGGATTTCTCCTAATGGTCTCTCAACTAGAGTTGTCATCTTAATGTTCTCCACTAATGATATTCTAGCTATTCCTTGAAGGATATCGTTGATTTTTGTTTCAAATAATTTATAAATTTGTTTAGGTGTCAAAAGATCCTATTTGAATACTATTTAATGTGAAAAGTTAAATCAAAAACTTGTTTATTTGGCAGCACTAGAGAACTTGATTAATTCCCTAACGACGCTAGAAAACTTGTTTAGTTTGTGAAAACTTCTTTGATTTGTTTTTATGCTTATATTAATAAATTCTTTTAGAAGTAAACAAACAACCTTTCACACAAATTAGATATTAAGTCCAATTTGTGTTTTAACTGCAATTGCACAGTGTATATTGTATTTGTATGCAAGTACAAGTTAATCCCATAGAGATTGAGTAAGAATTGTGTACTATTTTGATTTTTATATTAGAGTTTATATGTGTTTAATTAAGCACTCCGTTGAGGCTAAGTTCATGGGTTGGAGATAAGCGGACTCGAACCGCTAACATCTGCCATAAGGTAAACCACCGCCTCTCAAGCCTCCCCGACTAATTCTACCATAGAGGCCAACGATAGACAATAACTCCCCCCCCGAACACAACTTTCATCGTACTGTGCTCTCCAAAGAGCAACTCTTCTCAAAATCTCAAAAGGTGCTGAGTTGGAATCCCATTCTAAGGATTGGATTCTTGTCATTCTAGAGGATCCAACTACAGGAGAACCGGGAATGGAGAGCTCTCCCCCTTTTTCTGCCTGACTCTTTCTTTGATTTTAAGAATGCAGGTTTTGGTTTTAAAAACGAGTGATTGCCCTTCTCTGTAACTCAACGGATTTAGTTCGTGGAGTTATGGTTAATTCAACGAACTAACCTCGTGGACTTAAGTTAACTCTACAAGCCTACCTTTCTAGTTAAATACTAATATTTATAGAGAAATTTGGCTAACCATTGGGCGATTCCACAAAATATAAATAACATCAATTAAGCTCTTTAATGTTGGTTAATATTAGATTTGTCATTAAGCAATACTAACATTCAGATATTTCAAATAGTAACCATTAAAATCTTTAAGTATCTAGAACGAATCAATTTCAGTAAACAATAAAATTACTTTCTATTTTCTAAATCAAACAAACATAAAACATTCACAGTAATAACAATGATAATGTTAATCACGATACAAAACAAACAATACAACACTTTAATACTAAATGTAAACCTAGATAATTTGTTGTTTTTGGTATTTTTGTTTTGATATGTTCCATAAGATGAGAGAAAGGTGAAATGTAAAAATCTCTTTCGATAGTAAAAACTTTCGTCACTACATGCAACGCGATTACACCACAAAAAACTTAACCACTTACAATCTTGCCTCTTCTCCCTATAAAATCGCGAATCAAGAATTGTAAGATGATCTCTTCTTCTACATACTAGCATCAACTCGAAACTAAGGCTAGAAGCTTTACAATCTCTTGAGATATGAGTCTGTGCTTAGTGAAAATGACTTCCCTTCCTGTGACGCGATCACCCCTCATAGTGGTTGTCAATCATCCTATTTGGCTCGGAATCGACCCAACATCCAGAAAGTATCCTCATAGACCTCTGATGGTTGGTGATTTTGGTGGTGGTGTGGAGCTTCAAGGAACTTACGACGCTTCCTAAAGTTTGTGTGGTTCTCCACCTTCACACACATTTTCATCTTTCTCCTCTTCTTTTATATTTCTTTTAATAATAACTACTTTTGCTTAAATGATCGGTTGGATTTCCTTCATTCATATCAATGACGGTGATTTCTTCTTCATTCCACGAGTGAATTCCTACGTAATACGTGTAATTGTGGTTTTCCTTTGAATTTCCTATTTCTGCAACTACTACAGTGGCATATTAGAAAATAAATGGTCTGTAGAGTTAGTGTAACTCAACAGACTTACTTCGTTGATTTAACTATAAAGCACATGCATAATTCTAACTTAACAAGTTCAGATATTTCAGATACTTACAAACCAACTAAGCATCGGATAGTTACCAGATAACTTACTGAACATTCACTTAAGTCATACATTAAGGTTACAACACGTGTACTCCAGGAAATAATAAAATATTCTTTAAGCATTTAAAATATAACTATCTAGTACATGCAATATAACTCTCCAAAATAATAGAAAATTTGGATATTTAAGAATTAAAAAGCTTGTAATTCACTAATAGTTCAGAAATATACTTAATTAATGCTAATTCTTTGAAATTATGTAGATTCTTTCATTAAAGCATATAACAGTGTAATTATAACATAATAGCTTAATTTTCATATGATAAGCTAAATATTATGTAATTAATCATCATTTAACCATTAATATTATGCACTTTTTCATTCTAAACACTTCCACCATACTTAAATTTTACTAGTCCCTTAGCAAACTACTAAGATCAAATTAGTTGGTCTTTCTAAAGTGTTAAAACTAATTCTTCATTTTTTTCTTTAGAATACATAGATTAGATTAATATAAAGATATTTTGTATTAATTTAGTAATCTATTTTAACATTGTTTTCTCCTCTTCAACCTACAAATATATTTAAACACATGTAAATTACATAGAAATTATATTATCATCACATAGGTGGTAATTATATTATCATTTTTTCTTTTTTTCAAACATCTGTTATCTTGAATTTTCCAATATGATTTTCAGAATAAATTTCAACTACATACAAACCAAAACACAATCCAAATCAATATGATTAAAACAAGAAGAATAATGAATTGTATCTCAAATAAACAACTTCAAAAGTCTAATCTAGATTCATACTTCAATAATCTTAGATAACAGAAAATATACTCAATTTAAAAGATATCTATATTTCACAAAACACTTTTATATTTTCAAAATAGTATATGCATATTTGTACTTTAAAAGTTAATTTAAAAAGCTTGAATCATACAAGAACTTTCTAGTGTACCCATGTATCAAGCTTTCAATCAACAATCCCAGATTTGATCAAGATCTTAGGTTGTCAGATTTAAAGAGTCCTTTTTTAAGTCAACAATCCTTACATACCTATCTGCTCAAGTACAAAAGTCTCGTGATCAAACAAATCAATAAACTCTCAAAGTTTTTCTCTCTTCTTTTTTCTTTTCAACACAGTATATATACATATTTCATTCATACAGATGCAGTAAAACACAAATCTCATATAATTCTGCTTCTATAATTTACTGAAAACATGAATTCATATCAATAAACTCATACTTTTTCTATAGTTTAATAAGATTTACACATAAGTCATTCTACAAGTTTAATCAATCAAATTAAATGTATCCTTGATCATATGTATTTCATTTAATCCAAAAATCAACATTTAAGCTCTTTCAGGATTTTAGATAATTTATTGAGTTTTAGTTAAGCATTCTGATTTCTTTTAAAATCGTGAAACTATTAAACTCATAAAATTCAACAAAAACATAAGATACTATATCCAGATTTGTATTAATAGTAAAATTTTGTAGCATTTTATATAAGATTCTAAATATAACATTCAAGTAGTTACAATTCTTAAAAATTTGATAGTCTCAATTCTTAGATAGTTACAGGAAGTTTCAGTTAATTATAGCAAATTTATAATAAAAAATTTTTCAATTTTCACAAAAATTTGTAGCACCATCCTAGTTCCTCTAATTAATAAGATTACTTGGATTTAATCTAATTACCTCCCCTCCATACCTACATTTTACATTGTCCTCAATGTAAAAGATTTTATAATAAATACAGTAAATGTTAGCATACATGAATATTATTTCATTGACTTAGCACCTAACTCAACAAATTTAATTCATTAAGTTAATGAATAACTCCACGAACTGAGTTTAAATGTAAATTCAAGATAAGTAATCAATTACATACATTGTTCTTTTGTATCTCCTTCAATATCTTCCGACTTTTGATTCTGAAAAACTTTTCATTCACACATAAAAGCAAAATATATAACAAAATAACAACTTAACAACAAAACATAAATTGTTAAATCAGTGTCTTGCGTGGAACCTAGGCTCATATGTCTTTGGTGGCTCACAAGTAAGTCAGTTGGTTTCCCAAAACAGATACCAACAAACTAGATTGATATTTTATTTTATTTTTCTTATTTTTTTTATAAAAATAAATGCAGAATACACACAACATTAAAAGTACAAAATCATAGTTTAAGAACATGATTGAAAAGTAGTGACAAATGGAATAAATGTGTTAGTCCAAGCAAACTTTTTAGGCATAAATCTTCTTGCTATTAATTCTATTTTAATGCAATTTGCTTTCCTTTTTAACTTGTAAACTTGTAGTATGTTATCAATACTAAATATAAGTATATTACCATTAATGAATTGAAATGTAGAAAGACATCCTCTTTTGTTCCAAGATAATGTAGTTGTTTCTATTTCTACATATATTTCAATATATTCCTCTTCACACTTCCATTCATTTAGGTTTTTCATAATCCATATTTGAAATTTCATCAGTTCATCCCACCATCTTATCAGACATAAAGTAGGATCATCATATTCTTATACCATACTCCTAATTGAATTTTATCATGTTTTGCAGTTGGTGGTTTAGGTATATCACTAGGTATAGGCAATATTTCTATAAAGTCATCATCATAACTATCTATGCTTACTATGTATAAATCAGTTCTAAATACAACTGATATATTTGTAACTAGATATATATATCCATCAAGTATGACATGTATGTTGTTAATTAATATTTTCTGTCCTAGATATATCATAGTATTTTCAGTCTAAGATCTATTCAGAAAATTATACACACTTAAGCATAAATCTTCATCTGAATTTCTAGTTGGTCTCTAGTAATACAATTTTTCAGGAATGGTCAAACTTTTATCAAAAATGTTAATGCTGATCTACAATTTTCAGTTGGTACTTCAAATCTATTAGGTCTTCCTATATTTCATTCTTCTCTAGTGATAGGATTTCTAATCAAAATATTGGGTAACAAAATTGCATACCTTGGTTTGGTTCTGTAAATAATTAATCTTTCATGTATCCCCATAATATGATTTATTCCTTCTAATGTATTGGGTGGAATTCAAGTAGTTTCTTCCATATTCAAATATTCATAGTTGATTGAATTACGATTAAATGACTTCCATAAAAATCCATCTCTAATCTTAGTCATTTTTGCAACTTGTAGTTCATGAAAATATTTTTCTCTAACACATTCTTTAATTTTTTTTGACACACAACACAATCTGCACAGATCTTTAGCTGATAAGTTACTCAATACTTCCCTCAATACATCTAGTGGTAATTTCATCAATTCCATTTGTTGTGATTCTGTATAACATAAACAAAATTTTAGCAAAAATAAAATTAACATAGCTACTTACACATCCTCGTGGAGTTAAGTCATAACTCAACGAACTAAGTTCGTTAAGTTAAGTAATAACTTTATGATACTACTTACTATAATTAAACTTACATTTTTTTTCTTTTTATATTTTCAATTTTTCATTTTTACTTTTTTTTCTTCTTTTTTTTCTTTTCCTACTTACTAGATTATACATAGTTACTTTAGTCATACTGCTTCATTCAGTTTCCCTCCTAAAGGATGTATCAATTTCATTAACAGTTCTATTAACATGGTTAGGCACTGCTTACATTGGCAATCCTCCAATAGGTCTAACTTCTATTGATTCCTTATATCTAGGAGGTATATTTTTATTCATATTATGACTTTGAATGGCAGCACTTCCAAATACATGATCTAGACGATTGTTTAATTGTTGAATTATCTTTTATAACTTCTCTATTCTAGATCCTTGTTCAATTAATGCTCCATAACTTATATTTTTGTCATTTATATTTTCTCCTCCCTAGAAATTATTATTTCTCCAAGATAAGTTCGAGTGATTTCTCCAATTAGGGTTATAAGAATTTCCAAAGTTATCTTTCTAGTTTCTAGCATAAATAATATCTAAGTCATTAATATTTGCATTTTTTCTACTAACTTTTGATTTAATGATAACTCTTCTATTTTCTTTATTAATTCAGTTAATTTAACTTCAAACATAGTGCTTGAATCTATTTCATACATTCCCCTTAGCAATATTCTTTTATCTGTAATAGCTTCAGCTGAGTTTTCCCATTATGTAGTTCTTTTTGCAAAGTTTTCTAAGTATGCCCATGCTTCTTCACTACACAACGTGGGAAATTATGAAAATTCAACAAGAGCAAACTAACATAGCATACAATCCTTGAAAAATGCTACCATCTGAATTAAGGATGTCATAGAATTGCAAATTTCATTGCAGTTCAAATTTACATAAACAGTTGTTGTGGAAACAAAACTATCAACATCCCTAGATTCAACAAGCAATTATGAAATTCACAAAACTCAGATTGCAATGAAATTTTAACCCAAAGTCCTCAAGATGTCAAGCATTCATAAAAAAATACCAATAAAAATTGATACATTCAATAACCCTTTTGAATAAGCTCATTTCAGTAGCAGATTTTCTACCCTACCTACAAATCTGCTTCACTTAATCTGCCTTATATTATCTCTTCAATATCCATTTTTTAAAGGATATTAAAGCATGAAACTTGCTAAAGTACAAGGCTAAACATCACCAAATCACATTCAACATTCATTCACCAAAAATCATTAAGAATAGTGCATAAAGAACCCATAACTTCAAAAATAGAAAGTGTATACATTCAAGTTGACAAAGTTAACATAAATCAATGTAAAAGTAACAAGTTAAATGGAAAACTACACTAAAACTATCCTACTGATATAAGAAATGGGTAATAAATTGAAAAGAGGTTGTCTTCACCGCATTCAATGGAAGGAAGTAAGGAGGAACAGATTGTGTAGCAGCCACGCCTCCCTCACCAAGAATCTAAGTTTCAGTCCATTGCTTGGCAAAAGGCTCACCCCACGAGCTCTCTAGCCATGCAAACCACACTGGAGTAAGGTCAAGCCATCCACAAGTGTTCTCCAATGCTTTGTTGTCAACTCCACTAAAAGCTCTACTTGAATCTCCAAGGAAATGGGTGGAAAATAGGTGGAAGAGAAGAAAATGGGTGGAAAAATGTGAGAAACCTAGGTAACTAACAAGAGGAAGAATAGGAGAAAAAGAAAAAACAAGAGAGGAAGAGAGGAGAGGAGCTCATTGGGTGCTTAGGGTCATTTTATAAGGTGGGCATTTCATTGCCTTAAGTATTTCTTCATTCCCTTTTTGCCCCTTGGTCAATAGGTTTCCATGAAATTTTAAGTTTCCTTCTTTTCTTTTGAACTTCCTTTGCTTTCAACTCAAATAACATTATTTTGCTTGATTTTTTCTTTATTTCCTTCTCTTTCCTTAATTTTCCCCTTTTTTATAATTTTCTCAATTTCCTACAAAATAACCATAAAAGTACCTTCGTAATGCACAAAATTACATAAATAGTACCTATAATAACTAGAATTTTAATTCCAAACAATGCACTTAAGTCATCATAACATCTATTGTGAACATGTGTTGTAGTTCCTAAGTTAATGGGTACGTGCTTCAAACATTTGTCTAAATTCCTCAATAACTACTAGGCCCACAAAGTTATATGTGTGGAGAGAAGATAAATGTTTGGATAACTCCACAAACTAACCTCGTTGAGTTAATAAATAACTCAATGGAGCAACCTAGGAAAGCTATTCTTAACTCAACGAACTAACCTAATTGAGTTAATAGATAACTCAATAGACTAGTTCACAACTTAACTCTTAACTCCACAAACTAACTTTGTTGAGTTAATAGATAACTCAACAGAGTTCCTTATATTTACTCTTTCTTGCTTCGTAAAGTTAACATGTAACTCAACAAACTAACTCCGTTGAGTTAACACTTAGGCAATTTTCTTTAAAAATTTTCTTCTCATGTTAACTTACACCACTCATTCATCTACATATTATCAACACTGATATTCAAATATGATATCATTAATGCATTCAAACATCATTCAGACATTTAATTCATTCAAAGCTAGTGAATTTCAAGCATATATAGGTATATATTCAGTTCACAACACATTTACTATTAAACAGAAAATAAATTTTCAAACATTTATAAATATATATCTAAGTTTCAATTTACAAAGAACTCAATCATTTCAAAATACAACTACATTTTGAATACATTCACTCTCCTCCCTTCAATTCTTCTACTTTATTCTAGAGTTTTTTCACTTGTTGCTCCAATTGTATTATTCAATCCATAGCTAATGAAGATAGTTCAGAAGGTTCAACAACAACAATAGTAGTAGCAACCTCTAGATTTTCATAATTTTTGTATTCCTTCATAGAGATGGCTCTTGATCTAATTTTCTTTGATGTTCATCTTGTAAAGTCAATCTCTTCAATCATTAGTAATGGTATCAAATCTCTAGAAAATAATTTATTCTTTACAAATTTGATCTTTGAGAGGAAAACTCGACACTAATTTACTTAAATTTTATTCACAACTACATAAGTAACCAATTTTACAAATAGCATAACCTTGTCTTTGATAGTTTTTAGCAAAATGTTGGCCACCATGTGTACATTCCCCTTTAAGTATTTCAACTTGTTCAACAATGGCACTTGTGGAGTTATGGCCAAACATTGCTTGATCTCTTATTCTATCTATTTAGTGGCAGTTGTGTCTTCTAAAATTTCCAAACCTTCATCTTTAAGTCCCAAACTATTGTGAAGGAGCTTGGATGTTAACTTTATATCTACCTCCTCCACATTTGATACTAAAATGTCATCTTCCTCTTAAATTGGCATAAAAATTAGACACTAAATTTTTATAAACTACATGCCCATTTGTCTTTGAGATTAAATCCAATAGGTCTAGGAATTCAAATAATCCCCTAATATTTTTCATACCTAACTAATTTATGGGTCTACAGTAAATAATATCATACCCTCTAATTTCTTGATATTTCACATAAGCTTCCTAACTCCTAAAATGAACAACATTTAAACAAGTTATATTTGCAAGGTAAGTGAACTTATCCAAATTCTCTTGTTCCTCTAAGGGCTACTTTTACAATTCTTCATCTATTTGTTGTACTTGTTGCTATGGTGATGGTCTATTCAGAGATTCTAGCTCTTGTTCTTTGGATCTAAATTATGGTGGAGAGCTTATAGTACTCTTCATACTCTTTTGTTTAAACTGTCAAAATATTCTTGAAGAGTTTCATCCTCTTTACTAGAATCTTCTAAACTTTCTTTCTTTGTTTCTTCTACTTCATCATCATCTTCTTCTTCTTCTTCCTCTTCAAATTCCACTATTAATGTTTTTTTTGTATTAATGGAAGAGTAGATTGGAGTTTAGGGCACAATAGCTTTTTCTTGTTCTTCCTCTTATTATTCTTCTCCTTCTTTTTGTTGTTATTGCTGCTCAATTTATTTTTGATCTTCTTCTTCTTCAGAAGATAAAAAATCAATAAAAATGGATTCTTCCGCCCTTTTGCAAAAATCTCAATCTCCTTCTTAGCTATTGGAGCCAATTGTTGTACTTCTTATTTAATTATTATTGGCCTTAAAGGCCTAGCTTCCTATTCTTTTTGTGTAGTGACATGAATCACTCCTATTCTTGCATGATATTCTTCAACTTTATATCAGGCCTTTAACTATTCTTCAACCCATTTCTTTCTCATTGCATCATATAAGATGTTGGCTTTAGCTAAAGTCATTGGTTCATTTGCTCTCTAGTCGTTACAAAGCGAAACCAAACTATCGAACTCTTTCTGTGCTTCCTTAGATTCAGGATTGCAAAACTCAACATTTTCTCTTAGTACCTCCTGTTGTTCTAAGGGTTCTACTTGTTCTTCATTTCTGTTTATATACTTCTCTACATAAAATGCTATATTTCAAAGAAATAATAGCTTTACTTTACACCTAATCAACTCTAGGACAACTTTATTATTTGGTTTGATTTTCTATTAACTATTATTTCTATTACCACTCGCATTCTAGATTCTAAAATACTAGGAGTTTTAACATTTAAATCAATAACTTATTTTATAAAGTAGTGGATTTGTTCCTGAACTTCTTAAAGCTCTTTCTCCCTTGTAGTATTCTAAATCTTCTTCCATGAATAAATCTTCTGACTTGTTGAGGAAATTTGTCATGTCAATCCTTTCCCACCAAATTTGCTCTATCTTTAGCTTCATTGAGTTAATGAACAAAATGAAGGTAGTTTCTTAGGGATCATAGATTTCTAATGAATATTGTTGTGATAATTTTCCTCAATCTGTAGTTTTAAGGGTTAAATAAGTTTTAAGTTTTTGGTAGGTTATCAGGTGATTTTTCATGCGAAGTTTATATTTAACTAATTTTCACTACTTCATTGAGGTATACGTTAACTCAATAGATTAAGTTCATTAATTTATCTTGATACCTCAGTAAGTTACATGTTAACTTAATAGACTAAGTTTGTTAACTTAAACATTAACTTAACAAAATAAATCTATTAAGTAATTTAACAAACCTCACTCAAAAGTTATATGTCATATAAATTTTGTATATTTTATTTATTTATTATTATATATATATTATTATTATTTTTTACTTCACTCAAAAGTTTTTGACTTTCTCAATATTAATAATAATATTGGTCATTGTTGTTATCATTATTGTTCTTGTAAAACATTCTATCTTAAATTCAATTGATGATGATATATCGAAGACTTCATTATATATTAACATGGCTTCTGGTTCTACACTTTTTAACGTAAGACTTTTTATACTCTCGTACTTGTGACTTATCTTAAGTTTATTAGTGTTTTTAAGCGGACATGTATAAATCTACTTTGATACCATATAAAAGAGTAAGTAAAGAAATTTATTATATATTACCTTAGGTATTGTTCCTGTACTTTTTGATGCGATACTTTTCACATTATTTATTTATTTATAGTTTATATCAAACTTATATAAATGAATCTACTTTAATATTATGTAAAATAATACATCTTAAAATTAATTAACAACGAATGAAGAAATTCATCATCATATATCTTCTATTTTTTTTGTTGATCTGTAAAGACTTTTCATTATTATTATCATTTGTCGTCATTGTTGAACAATGATATGCGTAAAATCACACAACCGGTGTCGAACGTCTGTTTGCGTGGGCACGAGATCGAAACCTAGCATTCTGTTGTGATTTTTCGTTCTCTTTCGTTCCCCTTCCGGGCTTTCTCGCGAGGTTGCTCTTCGCAAGTAATGCGCGGTTCAGTTCAATTTAAATAAAAATTCAAGTTTTGAATGGCTGCAGAAATAATTTACTAAACAAAACTGTCTATGTTTTCATTATTGCTGGACGCCATCCGAATGAGTCCGACGAGGGTTGTGATTAATCTCCATAACCATGAATTAAGGCGTGCATTAACCTCATGCCAAATGCGTCACCATTCGAAATGAATATGCTCATGGTGGTCCTGGAGATTCCGCTTGACATGGCCAACCAATACCGTCGTAAGCGGTGGTAGAAGAGTACAGTAGAGAGAAGGAGCTCTATAGTATAGTATTATTCAAACATCATTACTTTATTAAATATATCATTGTTGAAAAATATATTGAATAAGTCGATATATTTTTTAGAAATTTTGTGACTTACTTAGAAAATAGAAGTTGTAGAAGATAGTCGAGATATATAAGAAAGTATATGTTAAAGAAGAAAACATATCGTAGTAGTAATATGAGTGTAAAAAAAATAAAATTTAATAAGAAATAAGAACATATTATATATTTTACGTAAAAAAAAGTAAAATATTGTTTGTTGAATATTATTTGTAATGAATTATGTTTATGATGAAAATTTTATTTATAATAAATAATTATATATTATATTATATTCTTAAAATATAATTAATATATATTATATTATTTAAAATATTACTTTCAAGTTATACTATTATGTACTATCTTAAAAAATTATTAAAATTTGTATTTCTCATCATTTCTTATTGTACATAAATATGTTAGAATTTCATGTAATTTCTCATTATTTCATTTACTATTATATATCAAAATTTCTTGTTACTTCTCATAATTTTTCAATATATACAAATATTTAAATTTTATTGTTATCTTCTATTATCTCTTAAGTTTTCTATTTTCCAATATTTTTAATAATTCTCATAAAAAAATAAAACGACAAAAATTATGCACAAACACCTCCTAATGTTGTCGCATGCTGATTAAGAATAATTGGTAAATCGATTGGTGGTTAATTAACAGGGCAAATCAGGTAGGTCGATTTTGGTTAATTAATAAACCATTAAGCGGTCTAGTTGATCGATCTGACGTGACATATGATAGGGTAGGTTGATAATTGATTGACGGTCTGACAGTTTGATGCTAATGTGACATACGATAAGATAGATTAATGAACAATTGACAAATTGATTAGATTGATAAACAATCGACAACTAATTAGTGGTCTGGTAAACCAATTTCAATCGATCGATAGATTGTTTAGTGGTTTAGCAAGCTAATGTTGACATGATATATACAATAAGGCAGGTCGATGTAAATTGATAAACTATTTTAGAGAACAGCATACTGATTTTTGGTGCGGTTGCTGTTAATGTGGTGAAACAATCAGTGTCACACGCTGAGTGATAATGAACCTTTAGATCTACGCAAAAGGACAAATAGGTCATGCAGTCTAATAAAGAGATTGGCCGTCTTGTTTAATTTAGATGTTTAATTCTACTCAAAGTTCAAAAGTATGTCTACAAAAGATACAACTGTTGAGTTAATTAAGGTGATATAAATCAATTAAAATGTCTTTTGAGAAATAAACTCGGAGAAGATGAAAATCATTAAATTACTTGGGTCTTCGATGTTTTGAGGCTAAATATTTTATTTTATTTATTTACTTTTGTCTTTTGTTTTTGTTGGAATTTGTTTCACGGCCTTCGTGGATGCACAAGCGATGTTTACCTGAGCCTTATATTTGCATTTCGATTTTAATCTTTTATCCGATTAAAAAAAAAACCACGGAGAAAAAGTGAGCATGGATTTGATTATGCATCGTTGATACATACGTGTGCGGAAATTTTGAACATTTTTTCAAAAAAATTATAATATAATTACGATCTAAATGAAATTCATGATGTGATGCCCTTCTCTGGAGGCTAGACGTGAATTGGTGGAATCGGAATCCAGAGTGGGCGTCTTTCACGGTCACCATGGCGACGCCGCCCCTCCCTCCGCCATCCGTGGCGGTGGTGGACGCGACGCCCCTGCCACCCCCGGGGACCGACATGACCGGGATCTGCTTCCGCGACCAGCTCTGGCTCAACACCTATCCGCTCGATCGCCACCTCGTATTTGACTACTTCGCCCTCTCCCCATTCTACGATGTCACCTGCAACAACGAGCAGCTCCGCTTCCAATCCATCCATCCCCTCGACCTATCACACCTCTCGTAATTTCTCCCTTCATAAATATCGTTTTTTGTGAAAAAAATGGGGCTTTCGATTGCTGATTGGTTGTTTTTTTTTTTTTTGTAGGAAAATGACTGGGAACGAGTACATGTTGTATGAGGTGATGGAGCCACACCTGTTTGTGTTCCGCAAGCAGAAGAGGGATGGGGTCGAGAAGGTCACGCCTATGCTCACGTACTATATACTTGACGGGTCTATCTACCAGGCACCGCAACTATGCAATGTCTTCTCCGCTCGGATTGTAAGATTCCATATCTCATATTCTCCTTTTCCCTTTATCCAAAGTTGGAAACTTTTCTTGCAATAATGTTCTTAACTTTTTCTTGTGTACGTGTTGTGATCATTGGCGATGGCTAATGGTAGTGTCTTTGGTTGTACTGAAGTTCAAATTTGTTCTTTGGAAGAGTTGGCGATTATTGGATAAGCAAATCCAAGCATTCTGCATACAAGAAATTCACATTCCATGATTCATCAATTGCTTTAATGGATGGCAGTCTTCATGCGGACCTTTTTTTGAAATTTTTCTTCATGCAATCCTTGTGACACATTTTTTATTACTGTTACTCTGAAGTTCTCCCGTGCATATCTGAATTGATCGTCTGTGGCCGATTCCAATTGCCAAGCGGTATTACCGTAATAGTGATCTGGATTGCTTGTGATCCACACGACATAAACTTTGGGTTCTTACTTCAGAGTCGTCCTATATTTATGAATGTGTTCTGACATCAATATATAGTTTTTTTATGCTCGCCTTTTGCTTAACAGTGATAAAATTTACAGGGGAGAGCACTATATCACTTATCAAAGGTATTCACTACAGCTGCTTCAAAGTTGGAAAAAACTGGATATGGTATGATGATTTCTGGTTGTTATATTTTAACATATACTTTTGCTGGGAATATTATGAATTAATTAAAATGATGGAATTTGTCATTTTCTATTGTGGATTCCATTATGTTTTTCCACCATTGATGGATTCACATACTAGTTGAACCCTTTCTTTGGAACCTTGTCATTTAAGTAGGGATGTTTAGACTTGGAAGCTCATTTTCAATATAAATTCTTTCTTGAATTTTCTAAATTGTGTTATTAGAAAAAAGTAGATGAGCCTAAAATTAGAGTTTCATAGGTTCCATGCTTTATGCTCATATGATTTAAGGTTAGGAATCGAACCATTGGCTCAACCACATTGAAGAAAAATTGTTCAATATAAAATTACTCCCAAAATGTTAGAAAGGCAAAGAGATAGCCTGTTTGAAATGAGGCTATGAACCTCAAAATATATAAACTAATAAAAGAAATATTCACTCATGATATGCAAATAAAGATCTAGTTATCGACTACATGATAATGTAATAAAATATTAAATAAATTACAAATAGCAATAAAATTTAGGCATCTACATGTTTCCAACATGGATGTCTCCTTCCAATCATTTCAGATAAAAAAAAATTTGTATGAAAGTGGATGGGGGTGAATACATATGTCATACTTCCTCATTTTTCTTAGCATGAAAGTGGATGGGGATGATGCATGCATGTCATGCTCCTGCTCCTGCTCCTTTTTTCATAAGATTCACAAACTACCGCAAATTTCCATCTTCTGTTTTGGGTAAATTGATTAAGACTCTTATAACATGATTAGAGATTTTAGATCTAATATTTGCAACTAAAGAAAATTACATTTATACCCTCATTATTGTTTATTTGGATTTGGACTGTTGTAGAACCTTTACCACTTGGGTAGCTGGCCACCACTTTAATACCTCTTCCTCATCCAGCCACATAAAGTGAATCAGCTTGTCTATAATCTGTTAAATGATAATAAATGTATTGTAATTGAACCATTTGCCTATTTGGTCAATTTACGTGATTGAGAATGGTTGGAAGCAAATTGTTTCATTTTTAAAAAATGGTCAATATTTAGTCACATGGTTTGCTTTTCTTCTGTGATTAGATTTTATTCAAAATTTATTGAGATTTTCATGTCCTGCTTGCAGTTGATGCTGAAACTGAAAATACCAAAATAGAACCAAAGAGTACAAAAGAAACAATTGACTTCAAAGAAGTTAAAAGGATAGATCATATTCTTGCTTCACTGCATCGCAAGGTAATGCATTATAGTTTAAATATGGTTGTAATTATCTATGCATAAAATATATGAACATCCTTATGAAGCAAGTAGAAACCTGGAATACATTTTTATAACATCAAACAAATTAAATGGAGTACCTATGATGTCTACTTTTGGTTGTTTCATGACTTTCAAATGAATTCTGCCAAAAACTTCGACAATCAGGGTAAAGAGTGGGGGGATAGAGTGTCACCCTAGCACAACCTTTTAACACCTTTTAACACACCCCACCTCCTTAATGCAGGTTTTATTCATCAGCACAAAGAAGTAGGTTGAGCTCACATGATAAATGCTCCAAAACCCATACAATCTCTCTACTTTTTTCCAAAACCCATACAATACATCTCCTGCTCTAGATAGCTTCATGAAATGTCATCTTAGGCTTTCTTTATCTCCAGCTTCCAAACAAATCCTACCTTCCTACACCACCACCTAGATTCTACACACTCGTGTGCTCTACTAGAAAGCTATTCAGAATCTGCTTGTCATTCACAAATGCTGACTGATGAGCACCAATAAGATCAGATAAAAGAGGCTTCTGACATTCAGCCAAGCATATAGCAACAACTTTATAAATGCCATGTAAAAGACTAATTGGTCCATAACCACTGATCTCACTTTCTCCAATCTTCTTGGGAATCAATGTAAGGAAAGTTTTGTTTGCACATCTGGTATCCCTACAATCCATATGAAAGTTAGCAACAATTGCAAGCAGGTTAAAGACCAGATCCCTGTTTTTCTGATAGAAAAATATAGGAAAACCATCTGATCCAAGTGCCTTATCACTTGCAATCAAGAAAAAATATGCCTCGTCTCCTGTTTGGTGAATTCCACCTCTATTGTTTGAATTTGCTCCCTGGAAATCTGCTTGAAAGCCAAATCATTTAATTCAAGGGTGTAATTACAAAACCCTTATCCTCATTAGCTTGAAAAGAGGGATTACAAAATACATATATAGTAGGATCATATATGGATCCTTAGATGGATCATGACTCAAATACACTATAATACCACACTCCCCCTCAAGTTGAAATATACATATTTTTCATTCCTAACTTGTTACAAATGGTTTCAAAAATACTAATTCGGCCCTTTGGTGAGAATATTAGCAAGCTCCTGTGATGATAGAACATATAGAGTGGAGATGATTCTTTTGATTAGTAAATCACAAATATAGTAACAATCAATCTCGATGTTCTTCGTACGTTCATGAAATGTCTCATTTCGAGCTATATGGATCATTGCTTGGTTGTCACAATACATGGGCAATAAGGATTTCAGCCAAGATAGTTTTCAACTTGTCTCAATCATTGATCTATACTCTGCCTTTGCACTAGAATAAGAAACGACATTTTGCTTCTTGCTTTATCAAGTTACAAGGTTGCCCCTTACAAAGATGAAATAACCAGAGGTGGATTTTCTATCCCCTTTGTCACCAACATAGTTGGAATCTAAAAAAACTTCAATCTTGAGATGACCATGAGCTTGATATAGAAGGCCTTTACTAAAGGTGCTTTTGATGTAGACAAATACATGTTAAGCTCTTATCCAATGTACTAGTTTAGGTTGATGCATAAATTGACTTAGCTGTCCAACAAAGTAAACTATGTCAAGCCTTATAACGGTGAGATAAATAAGTTTTCCTATTAGTCGTTGATATTAATCAAGATTGTCTAGCCTTTTGGATGATTCATCCTAAAATGGCAAGCTTTGTTCTATAGGAGTAGTCTCAGGTTTGTACCCAAGATAGCTAGTCTCCCTTAGTAAGTCTAAAGCATATTTCTGTTGAAATAGCACCATTTTTCTTTTTGAGTGGGCAAACTTAATGTCAAAAAAATACCCTAGTTGTCCCATGTCTTTGGTATCAAACACTTTTGAGAGATGTTCTTTAGTTTTAGTAATGCCAACACTATCACTTCTTGTGAAGATGATGTCATCAACATAGACAGCCAGTATGATATAATCACGTTGAGTTGTCGTATAAAGATAAAGTGGTCTACTGCATAGCATCAAAAACCATTTGAAAACATAAGGTGACTAAATTTTTCAAATTAAGCTAATGGACTTTGCTTGAGATTATAGATAACCTTCTTTAGTTGTAAACTTTATTCTCTTCTTGAGCAACATATCCATGAGGTTGCTTTATATAAACCTCTTCAGTAAAGTCTCCATAAAGAAAGACATGTTTCACATCTAGTTGATATAACTACCATTGTTGATTCACTGTAAAAGATAGGAGCACACAGATAGAATTCAATCTAGTAATGAGAGAGAATGTTTCTATGTCAATCTCATATTCTTGAGCAAAAGCACGAACAACAAGACAAGCCTTGTACCGAACAATCATGTTATCAGGTTTGTATTTAACTATGAAGACCCACTTATAAGAGATGACATTTGCATTTGTAGGACAAGTAACAAGTTCTCAAGTGTCACAATACCTTAAGACATCCACTTCTTCATCCATAACTATTTTCCAATGAGGTAGTTGTAAAGTCTCTTGATAGTTCCTTGGAAGTGATTCAAAAGAAATGGCTAAAGCAAAATTTTGATAGAAGGGGCTTAAGTAGTCATAAGAAATACAAGAGGCAATAAGATGTAGAGTACATGAGTTGGTACTTTTACGTAGGGCAATAGGAAGTGAATTTGTGTTAGGTTCACCTTCTTCAAAAGTAGGTGAGGAATCAACATGAGGTGTTGGATCTACATCTGGGGAGTCGGCAAGTGGAATCGAAAGTATGGCTAGTGTGTATGTCTGTCGATGATACACTTGTATTGGTTGATCAATTGTACTACTGCCAACACTAAAATCACCATCTACACTTGACACAGGATCAAGAATGGGAGCTACCACAAGATTATCACTAGTTTGATAATCCTCAGAGAAGTAAGGTTGATCCTAAAAAATGTTACATCTGCAAAAATATAGTAGCGTTTTGTAAGAAGATGATAACAACAATAGTCTTTTTAGGTTTTAGAGTACTCCACAAAGACACATTTGATAGAATAGGTTGATAATTTGTCTTAACTTGGGAATAAGTCTTGAATAAAGGTAACACACCTGAAAGCATGAGAAGAGAGACTAAAAAGTTCTTTGTCTGGATATATACGATGAAGAGGAACCTCCCTACCAAGTGGTGTGGAAGGTAATCGGTTTACCAAATAGGATGCAATAAGTATTGCATCAACCCAAAAATACTTAGGGACATTCATTTGAATAAGTAATATATGGGTAATATCAAGAAGACAATGTTTTCTCTCAGCCACCTTATTTTGTTGAGACATATGAATGCAAGTTGTTTGATAGATAATTCCAAGAGAGGAACACAAGTCTTGAAATTTTGAGCTAACAAACTCTAAGACATCAATTCGCAAACATTTTGAAATAGCAGAAAACTGGTTTTTCACTTCATTAACTATTGAACAACAAATACAATATTTTGATAATATTTTTACAGATAGATCCATGATACTCTAGAAAAATCATCCACAAAGATAATATAATAGCGGTAGCTGTTGACAATTGCAACACAACTTGGTCCTCAAGGGGGTGTTTGTGCATGTCAAAAAGTTCAGAAATGAAGGAAATGGAAAGTTCAGATTCCTGTGAATTAGAAAGTTCAGATTCTTGAGAAATGAAAGACTGTTTGTACACGTCTCAGAGAGTTAGGAAAGTTAAGATTCCCATAAGGGGGTTTGTGCTAGATAGAATGTTCAGAATTGAAATATATTTTTTTAATCAAAGAATTCTAATAATTAATTTTAATTTTACTCTATTTCTTCACTTCATAATACTTATATTTTAAGAAATTGAACAAAAGTTGAGCATAAACAAATATTCTCTTCTTATTTTTATTTATTAATAATATCATAAACAAATTGAACAAAAGTTGTATTCTGTATTACCTATTTGAACATAGCATATCACAACCAATTACTTTTCGAAATTGTTAACTAACATCCAATATATAAATAAAATTCACAACATAAATATATTATTCAGTCGAGCCGGGCTGGCCTGTGGGTTGATTCGGGTCGGGCCTAGGCTGGCTTGTGGGCCTGGTTGAAATCTAACGGAAAATAAAAAATAAAAAATAGAATATGATACCTCTCTTATATGCATTAATAAATGTAAACATAAAAGTTGATGTATACAAAATTAATAAATGTTAAAGTAAAAGTTGTTAAAAAATTAATAAATGTAATACAAACTTGTTTAAATGTAGAACTTGATGTAACAATTGAAAATTAATAAATGTATTTATAAATAAAATAATGTGTTTGAATGATGAATTGATTATCAGAAATGTTGTAAAATTTTTTATTTTTATTTTAATTTAAAATCAAAAAAATAAATATAAAAAATTAACAATTGAAAATTAATAAATGTATTTATAAATAAAATAATTTGTTTGAATGATGAATTGATTATCGAAAATGTTGTAAATTTTTTTTTTTATTTTAATTTAAAATCAAAAAAATAAATATAAAAAATCAAAAACTTCGATTGGATCGAAGTTGAGATTTGGTCTAATCAAATAAAAAAATAAAAAACTTCCATCGGATTGAAGTCTAAGCTTCGGTCTGACTGAAAAAAAGAAAAAACTAAAAAACTTATGTTGAACCGAAGACTGATCTTCGGTCCAACCAAAAAAAAAATAAAAAATTGAAAAACTTATGTTGGACCGAAGACTGAGCTTCGGTCTGACCTAAGAAAAAAATAAAAAACTTTTAGTTAGTCAAATCGAAAAAATAAATAAAAGAAAAAAAAAATTGATCGTACCGAAGCTCAGTCAAACCGAAAAAAAATAAAAGACTTCGGTCGAACCGAAGGAAAAAATTCGATTTGACAGAAAAAAAACTAAAAAACTTCGATCAAATCAAAGTTTAGAAAAAATATTAACTCTTCTTATTTTTATTTATTAATAATATCATAAACAAATTGAACAAAAATTGTATTGTGTGTTACCTATTTGAACATAATATATCACAAACAATTACTTTCAAAATTGTTAACTAACATTCAATATATAAATAAAATTCACAACATAAATATAAATTGTCAACATACAAATATTCAAATATTGTAACATAACAATTTGACAAAGTTACATATGAAATGATTTAAAAGTCACGTCCATCCTACATGGCAGTCTTCATGTTGTCACGCATTTCATCTGCTATTTGTTTTCTTCGTTCTTGTGTCATTTCTAATGTACTATCTATCTGTGAAAGCTCATCTTCAGTAATTCTAATTTCTTCATTTTCTAGATCAAATTCAGTTAACTCATCTTTTAGATCTTCTAATAAATCTGCTCTGTCAGCTTTACGTATAAAATTATGTAGTAGGAAGCAAGCCATCACAATCTTCGTTTGTGTATCATAAAGATACGACATATGTTCTCGTAAGATTGCAAAACAATGTTTAACAACTCCAAATGATCACTCAATCACTGATCTTAATTGTGAATGTCTGTAATTGAAGTTTTCGACTGCATTTTCTAGAACTCTATTATTTTCATATTCAGATAGATGATATCTCACTCCTCAATATAGACAAATAAATTCAGTTCGATTAGGATGACCAACATCAACCAAGTAAAACTTTCCTGTATATAATTAAAAATTAGTGTAAATAAAAAATATATATTCAATAATGTCATTTTATACCTAGTGGAACCTTGAATGAATAATGTCTTGTGACAGCATCTTAAAGGATTCTTGCGTCAGAAGCTGATCATTCCCAACCACTAAGAATATATGTAAATTCCATATCAAAATTACATACGGCCATAACATTTTGACTTAACTCTCCTTTTCTATTTTTAAATCTTGTTGTTTGTCGTTCATAAATAGTTGCCTTAATATGTATTCATCAATAGCACTAATGCAATTCTGTTAACATATGAATAAGAAAATGAGAAAAAAATAATATACAAATCAATTTCATATGAAAATATATATTTACCTCAAAATAGGGATACACATTTGAATCATTCAGTATTCTACTTGGAGTTGATGTTGGAGGCATTGCAAGAAGTTGTTTATGCAAGTTTAAAATTGCATTAAGTACTTCATTGAAGTACGTACTAACAGTCCATGCAGATTGAGAGAAGCGCTCCCTTGTTACTCCATATCGTTGGTTTTGACCAATAGTGACAAGAAAGATTGCAAACTTCTCTTCGATACTAACATTGCTTGTATTTCCCATGCCACCTTCTCTTCGTAACAAATTACAGAAGTCAAGAAATACATGTTAACTCATTCTATATATTTTTCGACAATTATATGCTTGATGTGGTAATGATGGATCTAATAATCTTCTAATGTAGTCATACCCTTCTCTACTATAAATGCGATGTGTAGTATTAGTCAATGTACTTGACATACATGTAACACCTGCAAGGAAGTTTCATAATGAAAGAAGTAACATTCGTCGTCTTTCTACTTCTTCCTCAAGCATATTCTTTAACAATTCCAAACCATCCATACCATTCATGATAATTATTACCTACAAATAAGTAATGAGATTAGTACACATTTTCCTAAAAATCTTCAACAATAATAAAAACATTTATTTCACATAACAAGATTTATATAAAATATCAAGCAATAAAACATTCATATATGAAAATCAATAGTCATCATCATTGTCTAAAATTCAACATTACACATTATTCATCACAATAATAAAGTTCATCACATCCATCAACATTACTCAACAATAGAAAAGTACATTCATAAGTTGTGATACTTAATCCATTCTACCCTCATATCTGTTAGGATGCTAAGAAATTGTTTTGCTAGTTCTTTTCTTTCCAATAAAGTCATTGCTTTGAATTTCTCACTGTTAGTAAGACTTTCAATTTGCAATAATACTTCTATAGCTTATGTTGTAAGACTTCCTTGTTTCACTTTGAAATGCAGCATTTGCTCTTACACTTTAACTTGTTGTTTCTAAATCTAAAGTTCTTTCTAGATCTGAAGTTGTTCTTCCTGTATGTTTGTTACATTATCATAATATTCTTGTTGAGCTTTAACTTTATCCTCTTCTTTTTCACATAATGACATAATAGCAGATGTAGCTTCTTTAAATGAAGATGACATTAGTTGTGCTGACACTGCATGTGGTCTTGGACGTTTTCCCTTTTTCACCTCATTGAACTTTCTTGATGAAGACATTGGAGATTGAAGTTGGGTACCATCTGTATCCATTGGACTGTCACTTGGTGGTGTGAAGTATTGAAAATAATTTGGTGGAGGTGTCATTTCATTTAGTTCATTTATAGGTATGTCTCCTTCATTCTAAGTAATTATTTCAGGGTCTCTACTAACATTCCCTGTAGTCATATTACTTTCAAATAACAATTGTAGTTGATCATAAATAAGACATGATTTACCTTTAAGGGAGGCACAATCTGGGTGTTTCTGCAAGATTAGAAAAATGAGAAAACATATACAGAATGTATAAATTATATTAACACATTCAAAAATATTACCTTAATAAATTCATTCCAAATTTCATCTGAAATATCAGTACGACCTTGTATGTAATTCCATCCCCAACCACTTTGAGACATAATTTTTGTGTAGTTGTGATACATCTGTCGCCATGTTTTAATTCGACTGTTAACATTTTTCTTGGTAATACCTGCATTTGTCTCATTATTGTATTTCTCTATTACTTTGTTCCATATTTCTTGTTTAACTTTTCCATCATGTGTCTTTCCATTCCCTTCATTTAAAACATCTTCTAATATACTCAAAAATGTGGCATCTACTTTTGCATTCCAACTAGTGTAAGATCTTTGTCTACCTTGTGTTGTATTATCTGTATTAGTCATATCTAATTTGCAAAACATATATATAAATGAGAAACACTTTAAGAAATAAGTATGACAATGACTTTGATTAAATGACAACATCAATCATTAATTTAATAACTTAAATAAGTTCCTATTCATTCAACGACAACATGTATTAAAAATGGATAAGAATGAACCACTTAAATAAGTTACTATTCATTCATAGCACATATTGAAAATGAGCATTTATGTATTAAAAATAATTTAATACAAAGAAAAATTCAAATACGTCAACTTCTTCGTATTAAAACAAAGAATGCAACAAAACAAATACAATCGGAAGGGAACATTAACATTGCATACATGTTTGCAATCGAAAATGAACATAAAACACTTTAAGAAATATAAATGAGAAACACTTTAATAAATAAGTATGACAAGGACTTTGATTAAATGACAACATCAATAATTAATTTAATAACTTAAATAAGTTCTTATTCATTCAACAACAACATGTATTAAAAATGGATAAGAATGAACCACTTAAATAAGTTAATATTCATTCATAACACATTGAAAATGAGCATTTATGTATTAAAAATAATTTAATACAAAGAAAAATTCAAATACGTCAACTTCTTCATATTAAAACAAAGAACACAACAAAACAAATGCAATTGGAAGAGAACATTAACATTGTATACATGTTTGCAATCGGAAATGAACATTAACATTGTTTGCTTCCATCGTCGTTAACATACATGTAACATTGCTTAAAGCTTAAAAAAATCCAAATTTTTCAATAGCCAATGTTAACTTCCAATGAGCAAGTGTGTTTACCTTTCTTGATGATAGATCAGCTTCGAAAACTTCGTCAAGCGATCGCCCCCTTCATCGAATCAAGCGGTCGTCCCCTTTGTCAAGCTTGAGCGACGACGAAAACGACGATGACGAAAGCGAGGATGATGGAAGTAGTGACGACGAAAGCGAGGACGATGGAAGCAGCGACGACGATGGAAGCGACAATGACAGAAGTGACGACAATGGAAGCTCAGAAAAGGGGCTGATGCATGATTTGGAAGGGGAGGGCTTGGAAAGACGACGAATGTTGAGCTCAGGCAGTCTCCAGTGAATGTCGAGCGAGGGCTTCATCTTAGATTTTTGAGATTTCAAAAAGTCACTGTCCCCTTCGTCGAGCGATCGTCTCCTTCATCAAGCGGCTTTCTCCTTCGTCTCGCTCGAGCTCAACCAATCTCCAGTGGATGTCGATTGAGGGTTTCGTCCTGAATTTCTGAGATTTCAGAAGGGGGTGATTCTAAAATCACGTAAATTTTTTTCTTTTATACTTGAGAAAGTTTTTTAACTTTCTCAAGTTTCTAAGTTGGCACAAACACCGACTAAAAATTTCCACACTTTACTTTCTTTACTTTCCAAGAATTCCAACGAGGCACAAACGCCCCCTCCCCAAATGTCACAATGTACCAAGCCAAAGATGCTACTACTTAAAGCAAGATCAACATGAGAAAAAGTACAATAATGTTTGCCTCACTGACATGACTCATAATTAAACTCTAAAAGGGAAATCCAAGGAAGTGCTTATTGAACCCTTTGAAAGGAAGGTGGCCTAGATAGTAATGCCACAAGGTGGATGTTTCAGTAGAGGTCAGTAGTGCAACAAGTTTACTTGAAGGAGCATCATGAACCAAGACATATATACCAAAGTTATCCTTATGGCCTGAAACAATCCTCACCTTCATCTTTAGATCTTAAAATATATAATGAATTGGAAAAAATGTTACAGAACACGAAAGTTGTATTGTAATGACACTAATAGATAAAAAGTTAACGAGTAATTTAGGAAGAAATAAGGTGTGATCCAATCAAATCTTGAAAGTGATTTAAATGGTGCCTCTACCGGTAACTCAACAGAATTGGCTATCAACAACAGTAATACAGTGAAGGTTTGGGATATAATGTAACTGATGAAATAGGTTAGAGCTTCCTGTCATATGTTTGGAGGCTCTTCAGTCAATAATTCAAGAACTATGTCCTTTAGTTACCATAGTTGTATCCATACTTGAAGTGGATGCAATGGCAGTTGTAGTATTTAGATTGGTTACTTTAAATTGCAAAAAGCGATCATAGTCTACTTGTAAGATCTTCACCATTGCTAGCTCATCTAGAGAGGAGCTATCAGGAGTCTTTGTTTGATTTGCAGAGTCTATAGCCACCTTTGCTTATGTTGGCTTTCCATACTTCTTCCAACAACGTTCAAGCTTGTGATTAGTTTTACCACAATGAGTACAAGGTATTCTACATTTTCATCTGGACAATTTCCTTTAGGTTGATTTTTGGCAATTAAAGCAAACAATTCTTGTTAAGGCAAAGTACACACTTTTGAGACATGAAGTATGCAGGCAAATGTAATAGATAGATCTAAAGTCAAGTCACCTCCTAGAATTTGTCCTCATACTTGAGATGTCAAATCTAATGGAAGACTTGCAAGGAAGGTAGCTACCTGCAAATCATTTTTATATTGGCATAGAGTAGTAGCATCTATAGTTGTCTGTTGATGTGCTTCAAGCTCTTTAAACAAAGCTCTCATTTGTCCATAATAAGACTAAATAGGCTGATCTACTCATATATCTCGTACACATGTAGAATATTTTTCTTTTGAGTATACATGTATTTTAGTGTTTCCCAAATCATCTTGGCCAAATGGAGCATCATTACTCCTCATGCAATGCTTGATTCTATGTTGTTCTCTAACCATGTAACAATTGTTGAATCCTCTACAAACCAATCATCATATGTTGCATCTTTAACTTTAGGTGGATCTTTGATCAGATGACCATGCTTCCATTGAGATGCAACGAAAGTGTAGAAACTCTTGGACCACATGAGGTAATTCCTTTCATTCAGTCTTTCAATTGTGATTGAAGTGTGGCGCAAGATTGACTCCTTCCATGTCATCTAAAACATTCTTTAGCAGTTGAACCAAAAGCACTCAGCTCAACCAAGGTTGCAAACAAACCCTAATGCAGATTAGGAGGAAATGCATGGATTCAACAGCCAAACATCTGTAGGGAGGTGCATGATCGCACCCACGAACCCATTGTCACCCTTGCAGTAAGCTTGGCAAGGATTCCCAACGAGCAGAAGTTTGACGTATGTGTGCTAATGTGCACATGCCAGAACACAGACAATCCACACGCATGTGGCCCAAAAGTTGGACTGCATGAACGCGAGCAGGATTGGTGAACACAATTGTTGGGCAGACGGGAGCTAGAACAGAGGATGAAGTTTTGGCTCTGTATAGCAAGTTAGAGAGAATGGACAAAGGTGGAGTTAGATTTCGGAGGATTAATGTTTTGATACCATGTAATTACAGAACCCTAATCCTTATTAGCTTGAAAAGAGAGATTACAGAATACACATATAGTAGGATCATATATAGATTCTTATACAGATCCTTAAATGGATCCTGACTCAAATACACTATAATACCACAAAGGGAAATCTGACACTTCTTTTGCAAATGGGAATGCAAAGTGTTGTCTAATACCATCGCAGATGTTGTCTTACCCCACAGTTGGGCATCCCCAATTAAGATTGACTATATGTGGTTGAAACGTTGTCTGCTAGAATCAATCTTTTGAAAAAATAATTTAAGTTTCTATCTCCAGCGATCAGCCAGCCACAGGGTTCTTGACCTTTGTCTCTAGGTGATTTCTCAAGGCAGTTGTTAAGCTCCTACTTCATCTGATCCTGCAGATTCCAATCTAAGTCTTCCATCCCAGCATTATCCACCTCTTTTTTATCCACATTCACAATTAACTAGCTTAGCTGATTTCATGCCAATATTGCCGACTTCCCCATTCTTTCATTTTTTTTTTTTTGCGAACAATATTTAAAGCAGCTGAGTTTTGGCGCAAAGACAATGAGTGGATCCACATTCGCGAGCAAAACATGAGTCTATGATTGACAGCCTTATGTCATCCCAATCAGCCCACTGATTGACAACACTAACAATTTCAATTCTCTAACTATATCATTAAACTCAATCATGCTGCTGGTTATCCTAGGATTTTGGAGTCGATCAGTGCCAAATCCTGTGAAATTAAAATCATCGCCCACAATAACCCATGTGGTCATGCCTACTTTTAGTTCTTGTGACCATTTGTCTTAGAGCTCCTCGACAATAAGACTACAGTGCATACTGAACCTTAACAATGTATGACTAAATTAGTGTACCACTATCTATGCACAACACAATCCCTATAATGACTTCTATCTTTGGACTTTCCTTTAAATATTTGGCACTTATCAATTAAATGTATAAGAATTTAACCCGAACAAAATATAATTAAGGTTACATTAACTTAATTAAGCCCACTTCTTATGTCAAACATTATTATACACTGTAGATTTCATTAATGGAGATGAAAAAACAATAGAGATTAAATAACTCAAATTTAGTACTTTCACATTTTTGACATGTTTTTTTTTGGTCTGATCTAGTTATGTTTATTTGTAATGGTATATAGTGTTTAAGTCATTGAAACATGATTTTTAAATTTGGTTCAAATTGTCCAAGTACACATATAATTCAATGTTTCATACTAATGATAATTAACAATTTTATTCCTCAGTAGTTTTAATATCTGTTATTTTCTGTATAGTTTGATTTTTAGGATGCATTTAGAACTGCTTGTCGATCAATAGGTTTTGTTAGCTCATTTTTCTCAAAAGTGTTAACAGGTTTTCTTCTACAAACATTTTGAAAAGTGATAAAACAGATTTTCTGAAATTTTGAACATAAAAGTTATTGACAGAAAAGCTGTAAGATATAGTTTTTCTGAAAAAGAGTTTTTTCTTTTTCATGAGAACCTGTGGTTCCAAATAAGATTTTCTGTTGGTATGTTTTATTCAAGGTCTTGACTTTCTCCTTGCTCCCTTCTTCAGCTTCCACCTGCTCCAGCTCCACCAGCATATCCCGAAGGTTATGCACCACCCCCTTCAGAAGAGAAAGAAACTGAAAAGTTCAATGAGTCAGAAGCTCCTCCTGACCCTATCCTAGATCAAGGACCATCCAAAAGGATCAAATACTGACTAAAGGGAGTCTTGTTTTCTTCCCCGGTTCTTTGCCGCATTAGTATTCTTGCCAGAGAGCATGAAGTTGCATTTATATGTGTAAGTTATTAAATTTAGTTACTTTATTATCTTTTCTTCAATTTAATCTGCTTGGTCATTAACGATGGTGCTTGTGATTGTCGTAGTCGCAGTGTACTTTCGTAGGCCTTCTTCAATTAGGTTTTCAGCAAAGAAAATTCTGAATGACGTGGTTCGCATAAAACAGGTTAATTTCGAAGGGTTTTGTAGCTTCTCAGTATCTGAGATGTAGTTCAAAGATGTAATGCTTCATGTCTTGAATCCATTATGTACTTTGTTTTGGAAGTGGACGTGTAAATCAAACGACTCCCAAATGGAACATTCTGATGTACAGAGTAAAGGGATAGATCAACTTCATGTGAAATGTTTCAGTAAAAAATGTTGTTCGATCAATAGACCTTTGTTTGCAAAGAGAAGTTTGAACCAAGGCCTTGATTGGGTATGAACCTTTTCTGCAATAATAAAAAATTCATGTTGTTGGATGCATTGGAAGCCTAATAACAAGTGCTTTTAACCGTAGTCTTTGATATCTACGACTCACTCAATTCTAAGGTTTTGTTTGTGTATTGTCAGAAAGTGATATTAGTACTTGTTTGTATCGTTATCAGAAAAATAAAAAAATTACGTAGTTTTAAGTTTTCAATGAATAATTTAAATATGTACTTACTCTTATATATACATTTAAATATGTAATAATGATTTATGGATAAATTGATTGATATATATATACATATATATATATATTATTTATTAAAATTTAAAAAAAAATTATTTGCTTGTATCATGAAAGAAATGAAAAAGTCGTTGGTTAATTACATTATTCTTTTGGTTTGATCGAACATTGATTCTCATAAGGCGATTTAGTTTGTAATCTTCCTTCTGAAAAATTACCTAGTTCGTCCAATCATTAAAAAGGAGACTCAACGCACATAATCTTAAAATTATATTTATACTTGTGACAAATTTAGAGTCGTCGACTACCATAATCATAATAGTCGATTGTCATTGATGTTCTTTGAATGTGGGCATTCTTATGATGGTCGTTGATGTAGGAGGATCTTAGGACACGTGTGCAACGGGGAAGATACCGATGCAACAAAGAAGATGCCGACAACGTTGAACAACATGGGTGAAGTCGTACCGGAGCATGGGTAATATTGTAAACAACACAACAGAAGAGGAGAATGCAAGTGTGATTTTGTGCAATGGATGATGGAGACAAGGGTGGGTGGTTTCGTGCAATCGAAGATGTGATGGATTTTTGTGTTCTATGTGGGTTTTCAAAAATAAGGGTTGTAAGGATTTTCCAAAAGACTGAGACCTAACTTTTAGGCAAGGATGGATTCGAAAGTCAAGAATTTTTTTTAAATCTTTTTTTTTTTGAATTTCTTAATGACATAGATCTTCACTAAGAGTGTTTATATATTAAAAAATGGTGAAAAGAAAATAATAAAATATTATAAAAAATAATAGAAAAGTAAATAATAAAAATTAACAGAAAATCAGTAAAAAAATCAAATTATTTATATACAAAATAAAAAATGATAGAATTTGAAATACATTTGTTTATACATAGAACAAAAAATCATAAAATATTTATATTTATTCATAAAATAAAAATATTAAAATTAATAAATTAAATATCTTTTATATTTATCTATAAGATAAAGAACAACAAAATTTATTATAGATAATATAAGATAGAGTTATTTATGATAATTGTTATAACATAAAATATATTTCATATATCTCTCGTAATATCAATTCTTATCTATTAAAGATATAAATAATTTCTATATCAAAATTACATATTATTAATATACTTTATGATAATTTATATTTTCTTTTTTTTTCTTTTTTCATCAGTTTTAGATATTAGAATATCAAAAAATGAAAAAAAAAATTCTTATATATCGAGAAAAAATAATGAAAAATCATTTGATACACAAATATTCAGAAAATTACAAAAAAAAAATTAACTATTTTTCTTTTTGATATTTTTCATCATTTTTAAATACACAAATTTCTTAAAGATACCAAACATAGACCTTAAAAGCATTGGTTATAATTCATTTACACGTATAAATCATATCTTACCAACTTCAAGTGGTGGTAGCTAGTCACCATTGTTTGATTTCACGTTCCCATAAACTCTGGTGATTAATAGTCTCATCAATTGGGAAAAAATAGCCTAAACCACGTCTAAAAGAAAATATACCGCTCATTTAAGAACAATCACGCACATCGGTGCACCACAAGACCAGAGGGGAAATGTACCAATAGCTGCATTGACTTAGTTCATGAGGAATAACAACGCTTGTAACGTTTATTAGAATTCCAATTTTAACGAAAAAGAATTTACCGTCGTCATAAAAAAAAAAAATTTCAGTGAATTTGAACACGATTGGACACGGTATATTTTTATAATGGTAAAAAAAAATTATTACATTGTTACAGTGAATTCGTACTCGCGATTCAATTTATTACCTCAGTGTTAAAAGAAATTATAACCAATTCTTTCCATGTTCAATAAAATTTCTATCTTACGTTAGCAAACACAATACAGGATGATTGTTAACTGTTCTCATTTTAAGAAAAAATTGATAACACCGCTGCCGAAGAAAAAAGCTATTAAATAATACTAAGCCAGTAGCTTACATTATCGTTAGCGTTTGTTTGGTGGCAAAGTAAAAATCTTAGGAGAAAGAAAAATGAAAGATTTTTTTTATAATATTTTCTAATTTAATATATTTTCGATGAACATCCGTTTATCCACTTATCGACGGCCAGAATTATCTCCGAGCAGAATCACATTCCGACACTACCCTCTACTCTATCTACCCTAGACTCTCCCCACATTCCGTAAATGATATCCCAATCATAGACATTTTGGTCATTCAGCACAAGTTTATATATTGGGACGCGTGATCTCTAGGGTTCTTCCATTGTCCCTTTGTTTCTCACTCTACCTCTCATCGGATACCTGTTACTCCTTGCTTCCGCCGCCAACCAAAACTCGTCGATTCAATTCCATGGCGATGCGTAGTGTTGGTGGAACAAATCTGTGATGATCTTTGTTTCTTGGTGGAAAAGCTTTAGGTGATTTCGGTCGGTCCACCATGGCGTCTTCGAATCCTTTCGATTTGCTCGGGGATGACGATAACGGCGACCCTTCCCAGTTCATCGCTGCTCAGCAGCAGAAGCTGGCCAGCAAGAAGCAACAACAGCAGAAACCGAGTGGTGCCCAACCGTCCGCGAAGCTCCCTACCAAGCCACTTCCTCCGGCCCAAGCTGGTCTGTTGGATAAACGATTGTTCCATTTAGTTGGTTTTATGGTATTTGTGGTGCCGGGTACTTTTCAGATTATTGACAATGTATCGCATAGAATTGAAGAAGCAGTAGTAGTTCTTGGTAAAAGGTTGAATTTTTAGGCCTTCTTGATTTGGTTGTTTGTCGTCTTTTACAGTGAAGGAGGCCAAGAGCAATGTAGCAGCGGCACGAGGTGGTGGTGGACAAGGTCCAAGAAGAGGTGGGCGTGGAGGAGGTTATGGACAATACAGGGATTCGGAAAAGGATAGTTCTGGTGGTTATGGTTATGGGTCTGGTGGTCGTGCTGGAGAGGAAGATGCTGGGAAAGGGTCGGAGAGAGATCGTATTTCCTATGGAAGGTCAAGGCAAGCTTACCGTGGTGGTGGATGGCGTGGTGGCGATGCCAATGGTGAAAGTGCAGAACACCCTCCCAGGAGGATGTTTGAGCGACATAGTGGCACCGGAAGAGGAAATGAGATCAAACGTGAGGGTTCTGGAAGGGGTAATTGGGGCAATCAGACAGATTATGTGATTGCCCAGTTGAGTTTCATTATTATTTTCTTTGGTTTGTTTTTTCCCTCTTGATTCTATGTTTCCACTTAAACATTTTGACGTCATTCTCTTTTATAGGGTGACTGAAGAAGTTGTGAATACAGAAGATAAAGTTTTTAGTGAGGAGAAGCAACCAGTGCAGGATGTTTCTGCCACCGAGATCAAAGAAGGTGCTGAAAATGTTACTGAGGAAAAAGAAGACAAGGTATGATAAAAAATTTCTTTGCTGGGGATGGATATTCTGAAATTTTATTTTGATTACCGTTCTATTGATTTTTGAATCTGCAACTATGGTGGCAGCTTCTCCAAACTCTTATGTTTGTTGTATACTTGTTTTATGTTTCATGTTGTTTACGATCTGTAATTTGCACTTGTTAAATGTGTGTATTGATTATTTGTATGTTAGTGATTATCAGACAGGATCTCATGTTGTTTAGTGGATTGAGGCATTGATATTTTCACCATATGTTGCTGTTATTTTCACGAATGTTTGACAGTTTCTGTTTTATAGCTTTTGTTTGAATCTGGATTCTTTTGAAGTTGGAAATTACAAAGTTCCAGTTTTATTATAAGGTATACCCTTTGTAATGCTTGTAACATAGAGTCCTTTTTTCATGCATGTTCTCTAACTTGATGATATTCCTTATTGAGCTTGGTGTAGCAATAATGCACAAAGGTAACCTTTGCTCTTGAAACAAGGGTGTGTTAGAATCATGGCCTTACTAGAGAAGAGTGAATAGGTAAAAATTTAGATACAATCAAACTAATTACATAAAGTGCAATAATAATTAAGAATTTAAAAATGAAGATTGCTATAATTTTCTGTCCTACAAGAAGAGATGACAAACAATGCAATTAGGTGTAAGAATTTTATAGTGATTCATGTAATTGGGTTACATCCACTTCTCAAATGTCACACTTGACTCCTTAAAGTAATCTAGTGTTATTATGGTTGATGACTTGTAGCCTTACACTTACTCTTTCTTGGCAATTCCCACACCAACCCTACCTCCACAATCTAGAAAACCTCCTCATAATCTAAGGAGCACTTAAGCTTGATTGCAATCTTAGAATTACACTTTGAAGCTCATTCTCACAAGTGTGCTTCAATGCCTTGAATGAATGAGAGTGGTGCACGACAATTAATGAACTTTGTTGGGATGAAAATGATTCCATGAGAGGGAGAGAAGTGAAATTCAACACTCTATCAATCGAGGTTTTTATGATGCTTGCCTAGGCACTATTACATGGATCTATTAAGATTCATTTTCCTAAGACCCATACAAACTTAGATATAAAAGTTGGAACACATCTAAAAAACCCTAAATCTCTTTCCTCTCCTCCACCCCCTCCCTCTCCCACCAAGTGAGGACTTCATATTTTCTAGCAAGCTTGATGGTGATGATGGTGTCTTTGACTACAACTTCATCATCTATCCTAGAGGTTGCCTTGACACTTCTTGCTCCCATGAGGTTTTTATTGGTTTAATGGCTCTCCAATGAACTTGAGGTTTTTGTTTGTCATTTGTGGCTTGTAGATTTTTATGTGAACTTACAAGATAAAGGGGATTATTTTGATTGTTACGTGAAAGGCTATTGATTTCAATTTAATAAAGAGATTGTGTAATTTGGTAGGGGTCCCCTATCATGGTTGGGGCATAATAGGATCCCTTTTAGCTATCGGATGGTCAAAGCAAGAAATTAACAAGGTTATTGGAATAGACCCCAGGAGTGTAAAAAGATTAAATGAGGTAGGCCTATTGAACCCTACAGCCAGGTTGGTTGTTGAAATTTTGACACATAATTTCATTCAAAAGAAAGGGCATCAAGATGAGCTCAATGAGATGGTCTACAAAGCTACTTATGTTGTGATCATAAAAATGAAGGTCAACTGGGCCAAGTTATCTTTCATCACATGAAGATTATTAAGACCAAGTTGTTCTATGGTGACATAATTACTAAGATAATGTAGTGCATGTTGATAGAGATAAATACTAGACCAGAGGAAGATATCAACTAGAAGTCTCTTTCAATATAAGATTTTAAAAAGTTGCAATGTGGAAAGGCAACTAAGAGGGATCCCATGGAGGTGGATGAAGCTCCTCCAACAAGTGGTCAACCTTCACCCTCAAGTAGGCAGTCTAATGTAGCAGATGGTTCAATTTTGAGGGCTTTAGAATTGTTTCATAATGAGCTTGGAGAGTTTTCTTACCATATGCATAAAAGGTTTGAATAGCTCCAACATAACTATCATAGGTTGGAGAATGCCTTTTATGAGAGATTCCATAGTTTGCAATATCATGTTGATGCCAATCAAGGGTACCTACAAAGAAAGTTGATAGACATAACCAACCAACTAGATGACTTCTTGAGCATGTTAGGTGATAAATGCAACACTACCAGCATAGACCTAGAACAAAATGACAATGAAAGTGATAATTAGAGTTATAAAACCTTTTAAATTCAGTTTGTATGCTTGAGTGTTGTTAGATGGGTGTGCTCTCTATTTGAATGTTATTGTTTTGAGAACATTTTTTTTATATTTATTGAAGTAGTATCATTTTCTTTTCATAGGTCATGTTTCTCTTGTTTTTGGTTCATAGTAGAAACGTGGAAGAAAGATATTTCCATTTTGTTTTCCTTTGTTTTTACATGTGTTGGGAATGTTTGAAAAGTGGTCATTAAGAGGTGATCTATTAGAATAGTAGTGATTAGTATGTTGGTTAAGGCAATGGTTAATCATTTTGGGGGAAAACAAGGAAGCCCAATGGCAAGTCAAGCCCACCCATCATGCATCAGTGTTGCAGCCATTAAGCAGACAACATGTCTGGTTGGGCGACCATTCTAAAGGTTGAGACTTTGTTGTGTGGACCACTAAAACTAGGAGTTGATTCTTTTAAAATGCTTTCAACAAATGTAATGCTCTAAAAGATTTTCAAGATGTATAGTAATTCTCTTGAATTAATTATGAATTGTTCTCTCTTGCCTTACCCTCCTTTTCAAGTTGATGGCTCATAAAATTTCACTATATTCTATCTTCTTTTTTGAGTTGATGATTTGCAAAATCTTGCCCTATCTCTTTCCAAGTTGGTGGCTTGCAAACTCTTTCTAATTATCTCTCTTTTTGAGTTGACTGTTTGAAAAATCTTACCATTTTCTATCCTCCTTTTTAAGTTGGTGGCTCATAAAATTTCACCCTACCTTTTTTTGAGTTGATGGCTTACAAACTCTCACCAAATATCTTTCTTTCTGAGTTGGCAGCTCATAAATTGTTGTCTTACCCTCCTTTTCAAATTAATGGCTTACAAGATCTCGTCTTTTTTTATCTTTTTTTTTCAAGTTAGTGGCTCACAAAATCTTACCTTATCACTTCTCAAGTTGATAGCTCAGAAACTCTTGTCATTTCTGTAGGAAAACTTACATTTGTCTCCAGCAGAGATAATTGTTGAGCTTCCCACTTTGTTTGTTCCCTAGTAGGGGGTTAGTTTGGTTCTTTACACTTTCAAATTCAAATTTTTATTTAATTAGTTCTTTACTTTTCTCAATTTAATTTTATATTTTTTTCTCCAAAAAGGCTATCAGTTGTGTCTTTCTTAGAATACTTTCATGGAAGTGCGGCTCTTGCTAAAATAAATAGACTTTGAGTCAAATCCGTGGCATCTTTTACCTTGGACATCAATTTCTGTGCCTATAGTATTTAACCTCGTTTAAGAAAGGGCATACTGTAGACAATTTAGGAAGGTCTTCAGATGCACTGACCAAATGTCATCTATCTCCACCATCCATTTTTTTTTTCCTTGGTTGTGTTCTTTAAGTCTTTAATTTCCTCATTAAGAAGTGTGGAGGAATGAAAAAATTCTAGGAAGTGATCCAGAGACTTTGGAGTTTCAGGATCTTAGTCTTCTAAGGCAAAGACTTGGATTTCTTTTCAGAATTTTCGGATTTTCTTTTAGGATGCCACCACAGTTCCATCCAGTTGCAAGTTCCAAAATCTCTAGACTCTTTTGAAGTAAAGATCCAAGATATTTTCCAGAATTTTTGGGATTCCTGTTGGGATGCCACTGCAATTTTGTTGGGTGGTAGGTTCCAGAATCTCCAAACTTTTTCCCAATCTTCTGAAGCAGAGATCCAAGTTATTTTCTGAAATTTCTGGAATTCCTTTTGAGACGCTACAACAATTCTGACGGCAACAGGTTCTAGAGTCTCTCAACTTTTTTCCAATCTTCAGAAGCAGAGATCCGAGTTATCTTCTGGAATTTCTGTGCTTTCCTTTGGGATGCCACTACAATTTTTTTGGGCAGTAGACTCTGAAATCTCTGGAATTTTTCTAAGGAACTTTGAAGTGAAGATCCAAGTTATTTTTCAAAATTTTCAGACTTCCCTCTAAGATGTCATCACAGTTCTGCCAGATGTCAGGTTTTAGAATTTCCAAACTTATCCTTGGTCTTCCAAGGCAAAGATTTGATCTTTTTTCTAGGTAGCCATCTTTTGCTTGCCAAAAGGCATTCTCAAGATTGTTTCATTCCTGAATTTCGTGGCACTAATCCATGTTTCCTTCCAAATTTTTTGAAGTTGGATCTCTAGAGTAGCCCCTTGTTGGTTTGCACCAATGGGGTTGTGACACATTTCTTTGGTGGGTACTTTTGTGCCTTTTCTATTCATTTTAATGTGCCACGTCATCCATGTCAGTTCCATGCGGCAAAGTCAAGTTATATAACTGATTTAGCAATTATCCACATCATTGATTGTAACTACCTAACTTGCATCCAATTGAACCAACTGGGTGCTGCCGCATGCACTTCAACCAACAATTTAGTGAGTCAACTCTCCCATCCGTGTAACCCTATAAAAAGGGGGTTGTGTGACTGTGTCCAGACCTTTTGGGCAGCATTGTACTTTGGAGGGGGCTTTTTTTCCAACACTCGATCTTTTTGCACTTGTGCTTCCAATGCAATCAGGAGGTGGTTGACTTCTCGACTCTTGAAGATTTCGTTAGCTATTGTACCTGCAATCCTTGCAGGCTTGCTGGGCATTGGTTATTGCAATACTCTTCGTCAGTCAGCCAATTTTTTCATCTACAGACAAGTAAGACACCTGACACTGTGCACTGCAATCTTTGTCTGAATAATCAATTTCAGTTTATCTTCCTTTGACCAGTGCATCTGAAGGCACATTTCCTTGAAATCAGAGTTGACTTGACATAATCTTAAGGATCAAACTCTGTTTTTTGATTCTGTGAAGTTTTGTGATTATTTTGAGAAGTGCAATTTAATTCTATTACTCCCAGGGATTTTGATCGTTGATTTGGAAAGTTTGTCTGATTCTATGATTCTGACACTTGTCCTTTAGCAGTGTTTTACAATTCTTGTGAAGTTTTGTGATTATTTTGAGAAGTGCAATTTAATTCTATTACTTCCAGGGATTTTGATCATTGATTTGGAATGTTAGTTTGATTCTATGATTCTGACACTTGTTGTTTAGCAGTGTTTTAATTAAGTTCTTATTGGAAACAATTACTTTGATCATTTTTACCATGAAAGACATGAATCCTGTCTTGTAATGAATTTTTTGTCAAATTTTCTGTACAGCAGCAGAAATCATGCTTTTAATGGTTTGTTGACAATGTTTAAAGAGAGAACAAGGATTTGGTTGCAGAATTTGAGACGTTTTCTAAATTCTTGATGGATTCTTGAGATGATTTTGATGATCGGTCCTGAATTTCGCCTACATATGATTTGTCTCTTTGAGTACAAGTTGGCAGCATCAACAACTAAGTTGCTTTTATTTCAAGAGACTTTTGCTCTAGTTTGTGTTATTACATTATCTTTCCTTGTTGCATTCATTTAATTTTCAATAGATCATGATTTCATTTAGAGATTTCACTTACTTTCTTAAGTTACACTGAATAAGTCACTTGCATGTGTCATGCTAGGGCACATAGAAGCACTTGAAGCATTTCCCTCACATCTACACACACGAGGGAAATATTCACGGCACACTTTTCCCCTCCTTAGCCTCTTAAGCTCTGATCTCCTCATCTCATTAACTTCACCCTTGTGAATTAAGGTGATTCACTCTATTTTTCATTCCTCACATAAGCACGCAACCCCTAAGTACATTTATGTTCAAGCCACCAAGCTAGAGAAAGCCTATATCAACTTGCATTCATTTGAGAATCGAGAGGTCAAGTAATTCGACCTTACCTCATTCTTATACCTGGGACACATTCTCTGCATTTAGGGTTTTCTTAGTTTCCCATATAAAACTATGTGGTGACTTCTTTCTCATTTACTCACTCTTTTCTTCCATGATGGAAAGAATTGGAGTTGCAACGGTGGAGGCCTTTCACAAGTTCTGTAATTTCTGCCCACATAGCTTCTTTCAGGTTTTATATAAATACTTTTCTTTTTATTATCTTTTATTTTTATATTTTCTTTGCTTTTTTAGAGAATTTATATCTTCAAAATTTTGAGTAAGTGATTGTTCAAAAATTATGGTAGTTGTGTTTTAAGTCAATGGTAGACAAATTATATGGTTACTCAAAATTTTCTGCATAAAAATTGTAGGTTTAGGAATTTTTTCTATTTTAAATCATTTTCGAAAATTAGGTAAAATTAATTTCAAATGAGAGATTTTGTGAAAATAACTTTGTATTGCATCCAAATATTCAGAAATTTTCAATAACTTTTAGTTTTTTTCTATTTTTTACGTGTTTTAATAACTATAAATTCATAAATTTTCAATAACTGTTTCAGAATCGTTTTTTCTGAACTTCTCAGTTTCTCCATGGATTGGCAGGGTTGGATTTTCCGTATGCAAGTGTTTACTTTCACTTGACGGCAACATGATAATATGATCATCTATTTTCCACTTTGTTGTGCAGATAGAATCATTTTAAGAAAGCATGCCACAAGAGCAAGAAGAGAATTCCCTTTAAGACAAGAAAACAATATTTCAATGCCCAATCATTATATCAAAATTGTAATAGAGAGGATGTTGACTCAGGGATTATGTCACGCTCTATCTAAGTCATTTTTAAGTGCATGAATGCACTGTCACATCAAAGTATAAAATGAATGAAAAACCTTGTGTGTGTATAAAATGAAAGCCTTGTGAGGATTTACATATAGATCCTAAGACTCGAACTTTATAATTATGTCACATATTACATGAACTTCACAAATTTTGTAAAATTTGTAGCATGAGTTTAGAGTTTTCCATTTTGATTCTTTTATCAATCCTCATGGATTTTCTTTGATCACTCTTGATCTTGGATTTTTTATTTTCTTTGATATTTTTGAAATTTCTTTTGTTGGTTCAACCTGCAATATCTTGGTATGTATAAAAGCAAATCCATACATCATTTTTTATTTTTTTATTAAGTTTTGTACCTTGAAAGTCAACTATTTTTTTTTTTTAAAATAAGACAAGCTAGTGGAAGCAATCACTGTGTCATTTGGAATGTCGCAATTGTGGGAGAAAATTAATCAAATTTTTTAATCTTAAAATGGCATAATTGAACAATTTCATGTTTTCTTCTCATTATATAAATAAATATATCAAAAATAACTGTGTATGTAACACTGCACCACTTTGTTGAATTCAATTACGTGCCTGCCTCATTAAGCCATGAGCCATTTTTCCGACCAACAAAGTATGCCTATAATGCTAAAATTTCAAAACCATCCAGTACAATATTAGCTTAATATTAAATATCATTTTGTTGCATTCATTCTTGGAGGGTGATGTGTTACGCACCTACAAGAATTGTGGTCATTTATGGTTAAGCACAATGCTCCAAAGAAAATGCAAAATGGTTTATTGAACAAATAATGTTTGTTGACCATTTTCCCTTTTAACGGTTGTTTCAACCAAATGTTATAATTTCAAAACCATCTAGTAAAATGTTAGTTTGGCATTTAGTGCTTGTTTGTACACTTGAAAAGGAATCTAATGAAAATGAAATTTTATCTAGAAATAGAATTGAACAAAATTTAAATATATCATAATTTGAAATTCAAGTATTTGTGTTTGTTTAGAAAATTGACAAAAATTAAAATTTAAGTATTTGTGTACATGTAAAAAGGTTAAAGAATTGAGAATTAATATGTTTATGTATATCAATAATGTAATAGTCGTTATTAATTAATTAGTAAATTTATTATTATAGTTAAAGAAGAGGGGAACGTTGTATAATTTTATGATTATTATTGTTATTGTTTACTATTCATTATTTAGTCATTACTCTCTTTTTTCCTTTTTTTTTCCCACCCTGTATTCTTTTTCCTTTCTTCTTTCTCTCTTCTTTTCCTTCTTTTTTATCTTCTTCCTTCTTTTTATTTTCTTTTTCTTTTCCATTGTTCCCCTCTTGTTCTTCTTCTTCTTCGATGTTAGCAACACCTAACCCATCAAAGACCCACTTTCCAAGAACAGAGGAAGAGGTATGGAAGAGGATTGAAAGATGGGGAAATCATTCAAATGTTCACATCATCGACTTGTGAGTGGAGAATGGGGTGAAGGAGATGAACCCACCTTAGTCTGTGCAATCAAGGAACTCGTTCAATCTCAGATGGGAATCGACGGCAAGATGGAGGTGCATTGATGGAGGCAGGATCAACAATGAGGTTGGGCAACACAGTTTTGAGAGATTGGGTTGTGTGATTGGGAGGTGGTTGGGGGTGGTTGGGGGTTCTTTTTTGTATAGCACCCTTCTCATATAATTGTTATGAACAAGCAACATTCATCTGTTTAAGGTAGAGGAGTGGACGGCAGTGTAGATGCATTGGGTGTGGTAGTCGAAGCAACTTGTGATGAAAGATAGAGCGACGACACAATACAAGGGCAATGTTGGACAGGCAAGTGCTGCAATGGAAGTGGTGATCACAGTGAAGACAAGTTAATAGACCCAAACATATTTTCTGGCTTTACGTGTGTGATGTCTTGTTTGAGGGATTGGGTGGGGGGTTTCAGGTGTGCACAGAGTCTTCTTCAAGGGGTCAGGTGTCGAGCAAAGGGTTTTGAACATGTGTAGAGAGTCTTCTTCATAGGGTCGAAATTCCTTTTCAAAGGATTTAAGGTGAGAAATGAGATTCTTTCAAGCTATTTATATCTCGATTTTGGACGGAATTATAATTTAGGGTGAGTATTACAATTGATGGTGCACAAACACCCCTTTCATTCGAATTGGATGGAATTCATCTAAGTCCAGGTTCACAAACCCCACTAATGAATCATTTTGTTGCATTTATCCTTAAGGGTGATGCATTAGTCACCTAAAATGTTTATTTGTAGTTTGACAAGCACATTAATCCAAGAAAAATACAAAATGGCCATCATATGGATTGAACAAATAAATGTTTAGTAACCATTTTTCTAATTTAACACCTGTTTCAACAAAATGATTATGTTGGAATCCAATTAAATGCTGCTTAAACCTTGTTTCTTCTGAGTTTTTTTAGGACACCAGTTAAGTGATTTTTTTCTTGAAGAAAACCAGTCGTTATTTTTCATTTTAGTAACAAATCTTGAGTGTGAGCTTTGGTGCAGTAGTAATGTTTCTATCATGACTTGGAGATCGTCTTCTGAATTCTAAGAAGCAGTCTCTCCATTGGAGGTAAGATTGCTTATAAATTGGACCTCCTTAGTTGCGGTTGGTCCCCACGTTGGTGGGACGTGTATCAGGTTTACCACTTTTAGTAACAAATGTTTTTCAATGGCTCTTTATAATGTGAAAAGAAAAAGATGGGTTGATATTATATGGAAACCTCTCAACGCCTGAATAGTTTTCCTCGCACTTTTGAGATTGAACTTGTACGATAAAGTGATGCTCAATATTTATGAGCCTTGTATCTGATTTTTTTTTTTTTTTCAATACTTAATATTGGCATTATCCATATATAACTTGTTTGTTGTCATGGTTGTCTCCTTTTTCTTTTCATCTCAAATTTTTCATGATGTATTTGTTTGATTTTTTTATTTAGACACTTATGTCATGTAGTTACTAACCTAAAAAAGACGTAATTTCATTGTATCTTACATGTAAATTCGGATTCACTTATTGGATTTCAATTGCTACTCCACACGGTGGTAGAAAGCCAAATATTCTGTTATTTTATATTGATTTTTTCTTTTGTAGGAGATGACTCTGGAAGAGTACGAGAAAATAAAAGAGGAGAAGCGGAAAGCTCTTCTTGCAATGAAGACGAAGGAACGGAAAGTTGATGTTGATGAGGAGTTGAAGTCCATGCAACAGCTTTCAATAAAGAAGGGAAGTGATGAGATATTTATAAAGTTGGTAAGTTTAAGTGGTTAATGTGTCGCGAGTGATTGGAAATGAATAATACCGATACATGATGAAACAATTATTCTTGCAGGGATCCGATAAAGATTCTAGAAAACTGAAAGACAATGAAAAGGATGAAAGGATCAAGAAGGTATGCCAATACGTATTCGTGGTTTAACTCTCTATTGCCATTTGTAAGATAATGGACAGACAATCAGAGGATTTTGAACTCTGTTGTCTTTTGACGTATTGACATTCTGAGGCGGCTTTCAAATATGTTTTTTCTTTACAGTCTGTCAACATCAACGATTTTCTGAAGCCTGCCGATGGTGAAAGGTACCATAGCAGTGGAGGTCGGGGCAGAGGCCGTGGTCGAGGTGATCGCGGACCTTACAGAGGTGGTGATGGTGGTGGACGTGGTGGCGGCTATGCTCAGTTAGATATCAAAATCGAGGATCCTGGACAATTTCCGGCACTTGGAGGGAAGTAAACAGGAGACTTGCTTTAATTTCTAATGTCAATCTTCCCTTTTTTTCCGCAGCGGTCGTGATCTACTTGTGAGTTTGAGAATAACGACAATTCTTGTTCTTCATTCTAGTTTACCATCCCATCATGCAGTCAATCGTACTTGTTCTTCATGTCAATCGCTCTTCGCTTTTTGAACATCTGGTAATACCCATGTCGAAAGTTTCTTTCTATTAAATGGATCTGGTGGGTTTAATAAGCTCGGTGTGTTGGTGGGTATGTAGTGTGCATGTTATCTGTGTATGTAATTTCACGTGAATTATACTAATCGAAATTTATAATCAAGAATGCAAATCAACAAATCCATGATCGAAAAGCAACAAGTAGTCCCTACGATTGGAAACGTTCTCTACGGTCTACCCAAATCCCCTATCAGATGTTTTCCTCAGTCTCGACTTTTGAATTTCACACATTCCATCTCGCACCGAATGATCTTTTTGAATGAATGCTCTCCCGAATGAACATCCTCTTGATCAAAGCCCTCAGTGGAACGTCCTCTCTCGTCAAACAAAGTTCTCTCCTTCACATCGTTTTCTCCCACGATCTCTTGCATAGAAACCCTCACCAAACACAGAAGCCCTGTCGTGATCTCCTTTGTGTCGTCATTGATACTGTGTGGAAACAAACTTAGAAGTCATGACCCTTGCGCCACCTGCACGCCTTCTCTGCTAGAATCTCACACGTCGAATCGCCTGCATAGGTAATCTCTATTTCAATAGTTTGTTTAGATGGATTTCCTTGTTATCCCTGTTTCAATAGTTCGTCTTTAATAATATTTATTCTTAATGTAAAATATGACTACTCCTACGAAGGAAAGAGTATTGAAGTGTAAAGTTATATAAATTAGAATGTTTGAAGTAAATGAAGGAAACAAAAGAAATCTACGATGGGAAGATAAAATGAAGGACTTTGAGATGAAGTAAGAGAAAAATACAACAAAAAAATGTAAAAAGTTGTCTCAAGATTTGGCAACAAATGAATTGCAACTATTCAAAAATTACAAATCAAAGTAGATGAGGTTGAAATTTCATACTTGAATGGAAGAAACATTTATGTGGGCATGACAATTAAATGTTTTATGGTATTATAGTGTTTGACTGTGGAATGACTTGTAGTTTTTTGTTTAAAATTGAAATGTGGAATGATTGTATGTTATATGTTTGTTTGTGATATTATAATATATTGTATTAAATGTAGAACAACTTGTAGTTTTTCATTTGGAATTGCATTATAGGATGATTTTGTGTTATATGTTCATATGTGATATTCTAATATGTTGAATCAAATGTTGAATGTGTGTATTATTTAGTTGGTATTGAAATGATAATTTAATAATTGCTATATTACTTTGTAGGTGATGATGAATTTCAATGAAAAATTTCTCAATCTAGTTAATGACACTTTAATGTTAATTGAAGAAAAGGATGAAGAGACTAAAAGAAGGTGAAAATATATACTTACTTTGTAGAATATTTTAACAGAGATTACAAATATGTCAATTTTTCTTTCAAATAATACAAGTCATATTTATAGTAAAGAAGGAGCAGAGCGTATAAAAAGATTATTAGATCCTTTACAATCACATCAAGTATATAATTGTTGAAAAATTTATAAAATGAGTCAAAGTATTTTTCTTAGTTTTTATAATTTAACGAGAAATAAAGGAGTTACTCAAAATACTAACAATATCAGTGTAAAGGAAAAACTTGTCATGTTCTTTGTCACAGACAAGTAAAATCAAAAATACAAAGTAACTACAAAATGATTTAGTCATTCAAGTTAAACAATTAGTAAATACTTTAATAAAATATTAAATACTATGATACAACTAAATCATGTACTTCTAGCAACACCTTCATCTTCAACACCTAAGTATCATTTTAAGTGGTATTTTAGATTACTACATGATTTCATTAATATCTTTCTGAACATTCCATCATATAATAATAATTCTTTTAAAGAATTCTAACTTTTCAAACTTTCCAACACCTACACTAACCCTTTCAAGGAATTCTGACTTTTCAAATATTCTTTTTTTTTTTTTTCATCATATACTAACAAACCTTTTAAGGTTTTCGTTCCTTTTTTTTCTTCTTTCCAATACCAAGTGTTTTAGAATTTCTCCTCTCCTTTTGGAGCTCTCCACCCCTCTCCCTTCTATAGTTACGGGCCATCTCTCATTTGGATTTGACGATTTCTATTGCAATCTACACAAGTGATCTGCAGTGTTTGATCGCTACCAGCACTAACTTTATATGTTGGTTATTTGATGCTTGTTTCAGGCTCATCCTCTGTTTCAAAGCTGACAGTCATCGATGGAGCATTTGAGTTTTGTTGAATTGTCCGAGCTTACGGCGCCCAAGTCCGATCTTTCGCCAAATTGTCAGTCTTCCAATTTTAACTTTACTGCTAATTACGTTTCGTTAGTAATACATGATTGTCCTTGTACTTTGGTTCTCTCATGTTTTGTCGTCAGCAACCACCCTCATGAATCTTCGTACCCGGATTGCATTACATGAAATTTGGTGATCAGAACTACAGTCAGATGGAGGAAAATGTGAAGCATGTATAACTTAAAGGTAATCTATGTCGAGTGAAATGCCTTTTGTTATAACAAGTGTTAAGGCAAATTTGCTTTTCATTTTCAACGCGAAATCAATTTAAAATTGTCATCTTCAATACCGGCAGGACGCTCGTTTATGCATTGGAAATTCACTGTGAAAAATACACTTGATCGTAGATGTCACCCGGATTCGTTTTGAAATTTGAAGTGTTTTTTAGGCAGATAATGGTTCAGATGGACAGAATTCGATCTGGGCTTCCACTTGTTCATCGCTTACTTCATATTCTTTTTTTTAACATAATTGTGGTTTTACCTTGGTGCAAATATGAAATCTTCCATAAACCTTAGAGAAGGGAAGAGCTGCTACACACCTTATTCATCTCTTGCCGTTGGATTTTTCTACATTTGATTTAACAATCATTTTCTTTAAGCTTAAAGCAAGGTGTGATTCATGCTTTCTCCCCATGGTTCCTAAACCCATGGACGACACAAGCCATGGCACCAGGAAAATATCCACCTTCATTCGTTGCTAAATCACCTGAAGAAGCTTCACAGATTCTCTGATGGATTGTATGCCCTACACGCACACACTAGGAGCCTTCGTCTGGCAGAGGTCCATTGATGGGTGGTTTGGAGATCAACAGCTGCTTATCTGTTCGGTTCTTGTTGTACTCAGCATGCATCTCTTCGATCATAGGCTTCCAGAGCCGAACCCTCGCGTTGATAAACCAGTTGGATACCTGATTCAACAACAATTTGGGTTCTCTGCATGAAGTCTTTCTATCAATTCATTTCTATGCAAATCTAATTTTTTTAAAAAAAATTCACTCTTTCTAACTACGTAAATTTTAAATCTTCTTTTACCTCTATTAATTTCAGTTGGATACCTGCTGATCCATTTAAACAAGTGGAGATAAGAAAATCAACAGGGCATTTATAAAATTCATGCTTGGAATACCTGACTTCTTGTCAGCCCACTTTTGAGGGCAAGCACTTGCTTCTCACCATTATTCGGATACCTGAAATCCATCAATCAATCAATAAATAAATCCCAAGCTTTTTAAAGCAGCACACACACACACTCTCTCTCTCTCTCTCTCTCTTTCACTGTCCCTTAAATATATAAGCTTCGAGCTGTCTTGCACTTACGGATGTAAGAAGTTTTGGAACATCCATGCTCTCAGAACTGATACGGACTTTTCAGGCAAGCCCCTCTGTGGCCTCCAGCAGTGTTGTTCATTCCCCATCTTCTGCAAAGCCCAATGCTTATTATGGGGAAAGCAAGTTCCAGGCCACCCATTCCTCCCCGAGTGGTCGATGCTGGAGGAAAGAATCTCACCAGCGATTCTCTCCTTCAACCCGTTGTATATGATGGATATTTCATGGAGGGCAAACCAGGCATGTGTATGACAGGCACCCATCTCAGTTGCATCACCAAATGCATTCATGACAACCTCCATCTCACCAATGCATTGTCTATATCTTTGTTCAATCTGAATTCAGTACAACACAACAAGGATCATCATATATAATATTGCTGTTATTAGAGCTTAAGACGGATGGATGGATGAATCTCCAAGAATGTAAAGACAAGAAGGAAGACCAAGAAAGAAGTGTAATGAGCACGTAACAAGATGAGCATACCTCTAGTGGTGGAGACCTAAAACTGCACAAGCTGATCCATATAGACTAATCATGGGAGTGTGGATTTTGTTTTTTGATAATGATAGTATTTTTACTTGAATTTGAATTTAAGAGTTCTCCTGACAAAATAAAGTAGAGGATCAACTATATCATCCCATTGTTAGCATCACACAACTGTAGATTTAAGTTGATGATTAACAATAAAAGCGGGAGATATCTTTTGATTCCTTGTTTTAACCCGACAATGTAGTAATGATTGGTCGATTACTTGATTTAGACGACAATATGAGCAGCATTACCACTAGCAGCAGATGGTTCAATTGATCTTCCGTGAGAGGAAACTTGGGTTAGAACTCAAGTAGAAGTATTACCATTAACAAAAAAACCAACAATATGAGCATCCGTGGTTCATTCTTAAAATGAGAAACCGGCCTTAGGAAAGTAGCATCTTCATACCATTTCCAGCATTGAGAATAGGTCCCTCTTTTTTGCTTTAGAATCACAGTAGGACGATGGCTGGAGCGTCGGAATGGCAGACCCACCGAAACAACTTGAAGCAAGCTGAGCGCATGACTTGTTCCAGATCATCTCTGGCACCAGACGATCCATATCATATGAATCTTCCAGTGCAAACTTAAAGGACTCAACTAGCATCTGTTGCGTCACTTGCAGGTATTTTGATCCCACCAATATGCCTGAAAAACAAACTGGTATGCCAGTATTGGTTAGATCAGAACATCTATGTGTTTCGCCAACATCAAAGCATCCACTTTTCCTAGACACCACATCTGTTACACCAGAGACGTCCGAGCATTGATTGGGTGTGTTGGGCAAGTCATCCATTGCTGTCCTGACGTGACCAACAGCTAAGGAACTTTCCTTCAAAGATTCTACCCTTCCGACAACATATGATTGTAACACATTATGCATATTATTGCTGCCACTTGCAAGTTCATTGTTGCAAAGAATGCCTTCATGATCTAGTCTATTATGAAGTTGCCCATCGAAGTTGGCATGCTCGTTAGACACAGTTATCTCTAAAGCATCATGCATCTGCAATGCCTCGGAAGAATGTGGGGAAACATGAGGGCCGTTACTTGGTATCATCATATCCGGCAAAGCAGAGGAAATCGGAAGACTTGTACAACTCAGTAGAGAATTTGAAGTAACAGACAAAAGCTTGGCGAGTGAAAGAGCAGAAAAGGAATTCTTGTTGGCACCCTCTTGCAGATGGTCGCTGTTAATGATGTCATCAAAGCCGTTGACAAGAGGTATAGGGGAGGAATTTGACATTCCACTGGCAATGGAAAGATGGTGATTCGTCATGGGAAGACTACCAACAAGATTTTCCTGAGAACCACAGGGTAGAGGATAACTGGCAATGATCTGGTGATTGCCATCCTCTTCGAATGGATCAGAGGATACTTGTGGTGAGGAAAACAACATTGGTAGTGTGGAATCGACGTTTATAGAGTTCAGGTATATGCTAGGAGATGACTTCGTGAGAATTTCATCCTCCATGATCATGTTTGCAATCAAGTTCTCCTGAACCAGAGCAAGTGTTCCAATAGATTCCAACTTGACCACTACTCACTCAAGCCTGCAATGTAAACCTGAGCCATCATCAGCCATCTGCATCAATCATAACAAAGCTCAATTCAAACACAGAGGAACAAGAACATGACAGCAAACCTCCACCAAACATGGGAGAAAAATAAAAGTTCAAGATGTCAAGTACGTTTTCCAGAAAAAGGGATACTGTTGGGCGTGTAAAGTACTGACCTGTATCCCACGAAGCAGCAGAAATAGAAGAGCAGCAGCTTCTATATCAGACAGAACCTGAAGTTGGAAAACAGGCACAAGGGCAGCAGGTGAAACCGGCCTAAAAACAGAAAAAGGAAGGCCCTTTATCAATGAAACATCACCCAGGTGTCCTACTCTGAAGGGAAAGGGAAAACGGGGCATAGCACAAACCCCTCAAGCAGGCATTATTTCATGATCACTAGAAGAACCCTTGTCTCATTTCCAACAGGGAAGTGGGTTTCCATTAAAAACATGTGGACGCCATGATGGATCTAACACAGAGGGAGGCCAATCTTATTCTGTATGGTTTCACCAATGGATCAAATCCCTGATCTCCAAGTAAAGAAAGACCGCATCACATTCCCGATAGAGCGAATCCAAAAGGGAAAAAATACAGGACTCTATCATCACACGCGTGTAGGGGTGGCATATATGAGAAGGCAGAGATTTCTTGGTTTTACCAGCAAGCATCTTTCGGCTGGCCACCACAGACTAAACGTGCAAGGTCCGCTGGCTTCCTAAGAATGGTTAAAACCTTCGTTATCCGACGGTTCATGAAGGGAAATAAATACGAATGGTCAAGCACAGCAGCAGCAAACAAGAGAAGAGGTGAACTGATGTAGGTAAACGCTGTACCATTCCCGACGAAAATGATCAGCTACGGATGGGATGGCCCGTCAGTCCAAGTGGGCAATGAATTATGTAAAAGCAGAGTACCGATCGAACAAAGAAGGGAAGAAGATGAAGGGGAGGCATGAATACATACATACATGAATACACGTTGGGAACGAGTGTTCAGGAGGTGAGGGAGATCCGGAGATGAAGATAAGAAGGCTGGAATCAAAGATGGTGGTGGTGGTGGTCGTCGTCGTCGTCGTCATTATCATCAATGGTATTCTTGCAGGCTTTCGAGGGCCCATGGTGTCTGTCGACTCCCCACACCTGAGCTCCTCTCGGCCCTGTCCTCCTCATCCCACTCCTGTCCATCTCCTTCAAGATACTCAAATCTGGTTGTGGGTTCGCAGATCTGGTACTTGCAGCACAGCAGCCTTTCTCTCTGCCACTGCCACCCTGCCCAAACGTGGAGAAAGCAAACCGCAGAGAAAAAGGTAAGCCGATTGTTCGCTGATTTCTGGGAATCCGTGTGTGTGTGACGCGCAGGAATCAAACATGTCAGCTCTCGTCCCATGACACCAAAATCTATCGCAGAGATCTTTTCTTTAAATTTTTTTTTAAAAAAAAAAAAAAAGCTAACCCAGAGTTTTTTTATTAAAAGAATAAATTTAAATATAAGTATCTTAAATTTCTTCAATATCATGAAGATACATCTTTAAGTTTTGTTTCCGCAATAACACGTTAATGTTCTTGTCATTCGGACTTGAAGCGACCGGGCGAGCGAAGACATTCGGTGACGAGACCACACTTTGCGTGTGGGCCGGGAAACAGGAGATGGGAATTGGTTGACGACTGTTTTACTGTGACAATCATGTTTTTGATAATTTAATCAAAAACTTATATATATATTAAAGTTCAATTCCGCTGGAAGATTGAGAAAGTTTACTTCTTACTTGCACGAGAGTAAAAACAAATCTTCACCCATTGGAAACTGTGGACGTGACCTTACGTTGCAGCGCCCACGTGTCGCTTACGTGCTTGTCCGGAACGCCGAAGATGGCTTCGCCGGCATTTACCGTTCAAGCCATTCGTCACAAACGCATCTGAATTTTCTTTTCTTTTTTATTCTTTCCAAACTGACGGTCTTGTTACATGGATTTAAATAAAAATATATTTTCCCATGAACGTAAGTGTCTGGTAAAGATTATTTCTTTCATGAAAAGTCGATTACACGATGCAGGAAACTAAATTATAAGTATCTGGTAACGATCATTCTAACAAACGTATAGAAATACCAAACATATTATTTACTCGTATGTCAGTTTTCTTTTTTCAAAAAAAAAAAGAAAGCTGTTACGTGAATTAAAAATGCCGAATAGAAGAAAATAGAGTGGCGAATCATTTTTGAGACTGAATTAAAATAATCATCATCAAGTAAATCTTACGTTTAAGACTGATGGCATATGATGACGAATAAATTAAAGACGGCGTCGCGTATGCGTTGTGCGTATTGGATTCACGCGGCCGTCCGCAAGATAACGTTGCGTTCTGTTCCTTTGGTATTTACTGCTTGTATCCTTCTCCCCCGCCTACCATCTAGAGAGAGAGATGTGCACTCAATGATTGACGATAAAAGAAAAAGATTCCATCCGAAGCTCGTCCGCCAGGCTACCCTCCAATATTTTTTAAAAACAGGTAGATTAATAAAGTTAGATAAAAATCTCAATTACGAGACCACAAATAAAAGTTCGAAGTTCAATAATAAAACACCGAAGAAATAGCGAAAGGACATACTACCCAGCAAAAGATAGTCTACGTAAGGGGGAAACAAGATTGATTAACTGACACTCTCCTCTTCAGCTTCGTCACTTCAAGTAGGGGGAAACAAGCGTGATTAATAAAACCCTAAGACCTACGTAAGATGGAGATGTCAAATTCTGTATCAGTCGCATCCAAATTTAAACCATCCAGTTCCCGTGAACGTGAATATATTAACTATATCAGACTTCTTTCGTCAGATTTACTTCAAAACTGCTGATTAAATTTTCTAACCAAAAATAAACTAGACTAGCAATGTAAATGAATACTGAAAAAAATATTCTTAATTAACGTAATTTATCATTTCTCTTAACAAAAACAGAAGAAGGGAGGACCAAACAAAATTATTAAGAAAAAATTTGCATCTAAAGGAAGGTAAAGATGCAAGTCTTTGTTCACAAAGAGGGGTAGTCATTGTTCATTTATTTTAAGGTCCACCGACAAGACGCCCATCAATTCCTCCTGTCGCGCACGAGGGCGTCTCATGTCATCTACCTCCTGTTGGCTCCTACGCCACCATATATATATATTTTTTTTTTACATGTTAAGATATTATTTCTTATTTTTATTTTTATGAAATTTAAATTTACGATAAAAAGATAATAAAAACTTTCCTTGTTGTGAGATTGGTCAAATATCCTAACCTACAAGCCAAACCGATCAAATCGAAGTCGGTTGATTCTCCTCTGACGTTTTAGTCAGAAAAGTATAATGAGTAAAGATGTATCAGTTTCTGAAGATGAATAAATGCACACTAATAACACATTTACCATGATATTTATAATCAATAGCAATAAACAAAGATGGTTGAACTCTAGCAAATTCTACTCTATGGCATGTGACACAGATGTAAGAGACCAATCAGCATTCATTTAGCAAACTAAAACCACAACCATCCCCATAACCAAAGCTGATTTGAGCTGCCTAATCACAAATACTCAACCCAACCAACTCATACCTTCTCTAAGGTGACTAACAACTCAAGTCCAGCTGTGATGTACCTGATCAAATGACCATCCAACCAACCAGCCCACATCAACCATGAAAGATAAACATTCTTTTCTTATTTTAACATATATGTTATGACATACTTCGAATCAAACTCATACTCATAAAGAAAACAAATCTGGGAATTCTGATACACAAGTCTCAAGTCTCATTTTGTGAACAAAGACCCTAGAAAGGTAAATCTAGACCCACGAAATTCAAATCCAAACTCTACCCAATGCCAATCCCACGCATCATGGAAAGGGAACCTGATAGCATTGATTTACGATTACCTTTCTTTTCGAAGATAAACAACATAACTAATATCAATGACAAAGCCACACTTCTGGACAAATGAGAGCCCAACGAGAAAAAAAACTATGCATAAGGAATTGAGTCATGAATGGCTAAGAGACCCTTCATAACTTCTCCAGCATTTTTTTGGACATACGAGTAACCTAATGAAAGACATCGCTCATAAACAAAGATTTATCAATGACTTGGGTCAAATAGAAGTGTTGAAGCTGCGTGGAGATTGTATCATTGGAATAATATGCTGTTGCCGGGTGGCCGATTGAAAAACCTATAGTTGTCAGAAAAACAGAAATATGACCCGAGTATCTCATACATCCATCTCTTCCATGTCTGCGTCGGAAAGAGGATCGTCTACCTCACTTCCGCTGCTCATGCTGCTGTCCTCCTTTGGAGCCGAGAAATATTCTTTTGCAGACCTATCATGGATCTTGTACTTGACAAATTTTACCCGTGAATCCCTTTCTTTACCCTTCATTTCTTTTCGTTTCCTAATACCATTACTTGCATGATTCATAGAACGAGCGGCAGAAATAAACGCATTGCCAGCTACCTCCATCTCATGATCATCGGAATCATTATGTGGAACTTCTCCCATGTTGTCAAAAAAGAAAATATCATTTGCATTCTTATCGTGTCTTTTCAGTACTTGGTCTTCTGACCGTTCAGAGACAAGGTCCAACTCATCAAGAAATGTCAAGCGGTGCTTCAAGATGTCGAGATCAAAAATCTTAAGCCCTTGTTCTTCAAGCTTGAGCAGCCATTCTGCATATTTTACTTCCAATTAACAGATTTCCCTAAAATCGTACCACATAACAAAGGAACAATGGATATTACAATGTTAAACAAGGAATGCATTAGCTTACTCAATAGAGCTCTAGGCGTGATAACATTTGGATAACCACTAACTCCAGTATGAGAACTTATCCACTTAAGTAGTCCATGTAGAAGAGAGGAACTTGATAAAGCATTTATGTAAGAAACGCCTCTACCCTGATCTCCACTTTTTCTATACAAGAATACAAGTTTTGTTTAAGCATTGGATTGTACTCGATAAACAAAAACAAGTTAAAACATAATTATCCTTACCTTGAAACTTCGATAGCTTCATGAGCAACTACCAATCTAGTCAGAGCAAGAGAATTCAATGAATCATCAACTTTTACCGTATCTTTTGGTTGAAGGAACCTATACTCTACTAGAAGCACTGCATCATATAGGATTGTACGTAGAAAGGTTTCATCTTCAGCATTCTAGATCATAGGAAATTCTCTAAGTGAGATACAGTTTTGAATGTGGATATACTAATACAGTCTATCTTTAAAGAATACCGTTCAGTTTCATACTAAATAATAACCATGTGTAAAAAAAAAGTAATGGTGCTTACAGTGACAATTCAAAGGATGTTGATGCAATATGGGCAAGTGTTCACATAGCATCCGCAGGGAAAACAGGGCCCAATGACTTCAGTTGATCAAACATAGCCACCATCTTAATCAAATATAGGTAGGATTTAAGTTAATTAAAGAACAGGTTCAAATACTTGGTCAAAAACTAGTTTGACATGATTTACCAAAGAAACTCTAATGTTCATTCAACAATCGCAAGATCATAGGAGTGCCAGTCTTAATGTGGTCATCCAAACCAAAATTGCTGCCATATTAGCAATACTTACTGATAAAAAAGGCAGCTTAATTGGCCCATTTCACCTGATTGAAAGCTAATCTTCCCCATTCTATCGGGTAGATATATCCACTCAAAACTTTTCAAATTTTAACTAGCACTTTTAGGCTTTTAGTTACACTAATATACACCATGCTGTTTGAAAGAAAGATGGTGTGACAGCACCATGGGACATGTATACACTACAATCTCCATTGATCTGGCACAATCGCAGCATGTACGTTGATTATCAGAAGTTCAGTTCATGACAAGAAATTATTGCAATTTTTCAGTACATGTCAAGCCATATGAAAGATGTAATTTTCAATCTTTAAGGTCATGTCTACATGGACTATTAAAAGGAATCCTAAATAGAAATGTGCCTTTGGACAGAAGTTAGTCAATGAGTGTGAAATCATATCAGTAACTTTTTTCCAGTTCATTTTCACTTTTATAATTCTAGTGAGAGTTAATGAATACATGACTCACCAACATAGAGATGGAAGGTAAAGTCGACTCCAGCAGAAGCCTCAATAATATTTCTGCATGCAAAAAAAATTGTACCAGGATTTAAACAAACATAAGTCACTACAAAGTCCCTATGCTTTTGTCATATTGTCTACACCATAAAAGAATGCTTATATGATATCCAGTCAAAAAGCAATGAAGTGATCAATAGAATATGCTCGGTTGAGATTTTCACATAACAATACAGATATAAATAATCTTCTGATCGTTAAGAATTGGAACCAAGTGAGAAAATGGAATCATCTTCACTATAGAAGCTGACTCAAAAACTATTATACAAATTTGTCAGAAATTAAAAACTAAAAGTGTGGTTTTGAGAAAAAGGTTCTATGGAGACCAAATCCATAGCAAATAGAGTATAATACTGGGAAATTAGACGGATTTGAATCTTTGAGGAAAAAACAGAGATTCGAGAAATGGTGCGTCAGGTTGGAGACTTGGAGAAATCCATAAAATAGAAAACACAGGAGACTTGTAAAAGTATGATGAGACAAGCAAACTGTGCACAAAGGGATCAGTTCATAAATGGCGTTTTTAAAGATTTAGCTATCCAGATGAAGAAAGTTATCAAGAAAATATAAGTTACAAGTGCAAGTTCTGTCATCCCATAAGAACATGCCATCGTATGAATCACAGGATATGTGCAAAACATGGATAAAACATGTATAAAGCCTGACTAGTGTCCAATGACTTGTGCTAGTCTTAATCAAAACACTACCAATATATGTGTACTGTAAGGAAATTACAATCATAATTCGCTCTCTCTGTAATGCATTCAAAAACGAATCTTGTACGGCTAGAACAGAGATGTTCATGTATCTCACTTCGATAACTGTGCCAGTATTAGTTTTCTGCATTTCAGCTATGTCAGTTTTACTTGATGGTTGATGCATTCACGTACAAATTTTCCGATTTCCATTATATAAACCTTAATTTTTTCTAAATATGTTTCTCAAGCATTAGCAGCACTGCATACACCCATCCCACAAAAGTTTTTACTTAGCAGTCACAGAAAGGTTGTTCTTATTCACCTGAAAACCAAACACATGAAAAATCTGTTCGCATTTCATACTTGTTCCAGTAACATCGAAGGGCAATACCTCGAATATCGACTACAAACATACTATCTGAAATCAGATGAAGAAATCACGAAACTCACCGAAGAAGCTCCGGTTACCGAATCCAGTTATCGAACTAACAGCCCAAATTTTCAAGTCATTCTGCAGCTGCTTCCTTTCGACCCCACCGGAATGAAACTTCAAGTAAAACCTCAGCAAGAAAGCTTCCACGATCACCGCCCCAGCCAGATAATCAACGTCGCACTTCTTTTCCCCTACAAATCTCTGACGAGCATCGTCGCTTACGAGTGGAAAAAACCGTTTCATGAACGCCCCGCGGTCCGTCTGATGAACCGTCCAAACCCGAACCAACTCACGAAAACAGCACGGCAACTGCAGCTGACCACCGCCATCCCCACTATCCCATCCCTTTGCACTGCAAATGCTGATGTACCCTAGCACCCCCTCCACCAAAGCGCCAACCTCCTTTCTCGCCTTCCTCGTCTGCTTCTCCCCGCCACCACCACCGCCGCTCTCCTCCTCCAACTCCACAACCACCCGGCACAACTCCGCCACGACCGGAGCGACGAGGGCAACACTCTTAGCGCCACTGGAGCAGACGGAGTAGGTGATGAGCAGCTGCAACAGGTCCCTGGCGGCCAGGATCCGGTCGAAGACGGCATCATTGGGGGAGACGCTTTCGTGATGTACGACGGCGGAGTAGAACCACAGGACCTCGAGTGATGGGTCGGTGCTGGACTGGAGGAGGCGCAAGAATATGGAGCGGAAGCCGGAGAAGTCGCGAGGGGAGGAGGAGGAGGAGGAGGAGGAAGAAGAGTTGTGGGTTTCGGCGAGGAAGCGGTCGATGGAGTCCTTGAGGAGGAGGGCGTGGTCGGCTGTTGCTGCCGCCGGCGGGGAGTCTACGAGCATATTTGAAATATAAGTGGGAAAACCCTAATCCTTGGGGAGAAGACGAGAAAGGACGGGCGCTAAGCGTTTTTGACGTTTCGGGGGCTGCGAGGGTTTTTAGAGATGCCGTCGATTGCTGATCTAACGGAGGACTTTGAAGTGTGAAAAATTACAAAGTTGAAGTGTGAGGATTTTTAGTATTTAACAGGTTAAAATTAGAGTGCAAATAATAATTATATGATTTACAATATTTAGATTAGTAAGAATAAATCATTTAAGAAAAATAAAGATTCTATGTGAACATTAATGATTTTTTTTTTCCATATGCCATTAGAGTTAATTTATGAAGTATGGTAGTAGACTATGGATTTATTGTTATCATTGTTTTTCAAATTTAATGGAACATTTATTTTATAAATATTTAAAAATTAATATCTTAATATAACTTACAATCTTCTAAATATTCTTTGACAATTTCCTCAATATTTTTAATATGTTTAACAATGTTTCGATATGTCCTCCTTGTTATTTATTACCGTTTGTTACTATCTTTAAATACAATTAAAATTTTATTAAGAGACAATTTTATCTTTAGTTTTGCTTTATCCTAATACCTTCCATATATTAAAAAAAAAAAAAAAATTATGTCTTACTATTACATTACAGATATTTATGAAGTTTGTAATAACCGAAACACAATTTAACGATTTTTTAAAAAAATTCATCTTAATAAATGAGAGGGTAAAATGATCTTTTAATAAATTCTTAATGATAGTTAAAGACGACAACAGACAGCAACAAACAAACAGAAAGAATATGCATGAACATTATCAGATATATTAAAGATAATGAGAAAATTATCAGTAGGTGAGAAATATTTAGAAAATGGTTAGGTATATTAGTTGTATATGAGATATTAACCTAATATTTAAATATGCTGGCAACAATATTTTGTTATCATTTCTTGGAAATAATTCAAATTTATTGGGACATCATTTGAATTTTCGTACGCATATTTAAGATTTCAAATAACGTTGGGAGGAAATCTTGAATTCTACATTAATGTATGTAATATAGATGTGAAAGATTTAAAGCACGCGAAGGAAAATTATTATTATATCCAAAAGTTACGGGAATTTACATGTTACGATTAAAAGACTAGCCTTACGGTAATTTTATAATTCATTTGATCTTATTTTTAGCGTACAAAATCAAAGCATTAAGAGAAAATGTTATGAATGAAAGAATCAAAGCATACGAGGAATTTTTTTGTTTATATCTAAATTTTATAGAAAAATTCAATAAGATTATGATTAAAAAGTTTATTTTTATTAATATAATATGATATCTACGACAAATATAAACGTCACTTCAATTAAATCCAAGGTGTCCTATACATTGATGGTGGTAACAATAGAGATTACAACTTACTAAAGAAGAAAAAAATCTAACTAAAGGTTTATGCATATGGAATATGGGAGAAACGACATTGAGAGGAAAAAGGGAGAAACAATAATGATATTATTAATGGTCACATGTTCTAGGTGTTTATTGATTCATCGTAGCATGTCATTGCTTATTAATGTATATTATCATTGAACATGGCCTAGTATGCCAAAGGAGTACACACCCCCCCCCCCCCCTCCCCCTTTTGATATATACTACCCACTTTTGGTGATACATATTAGACTTCCAAGGCATCGATATAGTAACTTATTTGTTATTGTACTCCAATTAGCTGATATTTCAACCAAAATTTTGGGCATTATTAAGTATTGTTTGATACAAATATATTAAAATTACAAGCCATTCATTTCATTCAGTACAAATGAAATTTCAATGATAACACCAAAATGTGGGTAAAATGATGGTTCTATTATGATCCACTACAAATTCATAGGTTTTTTCTATCATTCAGATGCTTCAACGAGGATTTTCAATATTGGAATCTTCTTCAAGGTGATATCTAGAGGATGTTTTTGTACACATAAAAGGTTAGAAAGAAAACCAAGGAAAATGACAAATAATAACAAAAAATATATTAATTTTATAATATTTGTGTATAGAATAAAAAAATGATAGAATCTAAAATATGTGTTTATATATAAATTAGAAAATAATGAAAAATGATAATTTCAACTTTTTTTATTTGTAAAATAACAAAATTTAACTAATAATGCAAAAAAGAGTCATTAACTATAATAATTACAACATAAAATTACACTTTACACATCTCTATTTGCCTATGTAGATTTCATAATATTGTCACATATTATATTAACAATTTGTTTTCTATATTTTTAACTTAATCCAACAATAAAAAACACTTCTTTAGTAAACACATCATCAATTGTTATTTCTTGTAATTATCCTTGAAGACCATTAAGTAAATTTGTTTTATCTATTTTACAAATAAAATTATGAACTAAAAAATATGCTAAGATAATTTTCATTTATGTTTCAAAAGGATATAACATATAATCTCTTGAAATTAAGAAATGATGTTTGATTATTTTAAATGTACATTTAATTACTACCATTAATTGTGAATGCTTATAGTTAATTTTTTTTTTTAAATCTATTAGTATCATAGTCATTTAAGTGATATCTTACACCTTAAAAAGGAGTAATAAATTTTGGCCTATTAAGATAACCAACATTTACCAAATAATATTTACTTATAATTTATACAAAAGTTTTCAATATTATGTTAGAAAAATAAATTTAACACTTTATACTACTTACGAGTATTTTCAATTATTTTTAATAGTATCAAATATGATGGAACCTTAAAATCATTACATTGAGAAAATATATCTTAAAGAGTATGAACATTAGCTATCAATCTTAGTCATCCACTAAAGACAAACAATTTCCATATTGAAATTACATGTTGTTAATATATTTTGTGATAATTTATCTTTTTTATTATTCTAACATGTAATTTTTTCATGTAAATTGTAACTTTCACATAGATATCATCAATTACTCTAATGCAATACTAGAAGAAAAAAAACATACATAATGATCTATCTTAATTTAAAAACATATTGAAATATAACATTATCTTACCTTGAAGTAAAGATAAACGTAATGATCATTCCAAATCTTAAATAGAGTTGATGATTCTCGCTTGGTTAGTAGTTTATATCTTAATTTTAATATTACATTCAATATTTCATTGAAGTATGTATTAATTGTCTAATCATATCAACAAAAGTACCTAGTAATTACACTATATCTCTAATTTTGTCAAATTGTAACTAAAAATATTACAAAATTTTCTTCTATGCTCATATGTCTAATATGTTGTACTACTCCTTTATATCTCAAAAAATTACAAAAATGGAAGAAAACACATTGACTCATTTGATAGATTTTCTTACAATTGTATATTTGATTAGGTAAAAATAAATTTAGTATATGGTTATATATTGTTATCCTTCTTTATTGTATATTCTTGAAGTAATTCTTAAAATATGATTCACACTACTTAACAATATAGACATAAATTTCCATACTTTCAACATGTACATGAGCACTTATTTTTATTCTATCTCTTCCTCTTCCATGAACTCTTTCAAAATCTTAATATGTTCATTTAGATTTATTTATAATAATCAAAAAAAATTACAAAAAAAGGAAATAAATTGAGCATTTACATCATCACATTAAAAGAATCTTTTGAGTCTACTAATTATCACATAAATAATAAAATGTAATACATCATCACATCAACACTTATAATAATAAGAACAACGTCTACTATGCCATTACATCAACAACATATAATAACAAGAATAATGTTTACTACATCATCATATAAATAACAAAATGTATTACATCATCACATTAATAACACATATAACAACGATAACAATGTCTACTACATCATCACATAAACAACACAATGTACTACACATAATAACAACAATATCTATTACATAACAAAACAATAATGTACTACACTAATGTATATTACATCATTACATCAACAATACACATAACAACAAGAATGTTTATGAAAGATTGTGTTTTAGCCAATTGAGTTTCATCTCCTTTGGTAGACCTAAAAATAATATTCATTTCTGATGATTTTCTAATAATGTCATTGCATTATATATTTCATATTTATCTAGATTATGAAGTTTAAGCAATGAAGGAATAATGTTCAATTCATTGTGCTGCATTTTTAAGAATTTATTTCTTTCTTTTTTAACTTTAGCAATATGTTCATAATCTATGTTTTACTTTTATTACATTCCTTATATTCCTATAAAAATTTTCTTATGTCTACTTTCATCTCTTGAATTGAGATTGTCATCTTTTTAGATGATTCTACATAAGGACAAGTTTGCTTGTTCTTCTTAGAATCTTTAGATTGTGAATGTGGTGTTTACATTTTCTATGTCATCACTAGATGATATTGGACAAATAATGTTATTGAAGTTATTTAAGGGAGATATGTTATCATTTAAATTGAAAGTTTCTATGTCATGAAAATCTATAGGTATTGTGTTTATTTCTCCTTTAGCAACACTAGTCTTAACAATCATCTTCAATTACTTATATATTGAACAAGACTTTCTTTTCAAAGTGCTATATTCAAGATGACTTTACAAATTAAAAAGAAATATAATGAGTAGCATATCAATTAAGAGAAAGATATATGTTTCATAATAATTAATGTCATCTTCACAAATTCTTCTTAGATTTTATCAAAAACACTTGTATGACCATATACGTAGTCTCATTCTCAACTACTTTGATTGGTAATTTTTTCATAATTTTTATACATTTATCACCATGTCTTGAGGTAACTATCAACATTTTTCTTTTCTAGTCTAACATTTGTTTTAGTATTATAATCATTGATCACTTGATTCCATGTGTCTACCTTAATTTTTTCATCAAGTGTCTTGGTGTTTCCTTGATTGATATCAATACAAAGGAGAATCAAGATCATCTCATCATCTTTTTTAATATATCAAAAAAATTATTGTTGAAACATTTTTTTCATTTGCATTGGTTTCTGTCATTGTCTACAAATATATATTTTCCATAGTTAAATTAAAACAAATATATGTCTAATATGCAAAATAGTACAAAATACATCACAAATGATTAACATTCATGAGAAAATAAGATTCATCATAAATAACATTCATATGCAATGATGTTGGAAATAATTGGCTAAACATAAATTACATAAGCAAGATAGGTTTTTTTGTAGATAGTGCAATGATGGTCAAAGGATCATTCTTTCTTTGCTCAAAGTAGCATACCATTCTTCTAATGTTGAGAATACACTAATTACATGCCTTGGTCTTCCCCTAATAAATCAAAAACTAAAGGTAGTAGTGCTTTCTTATTGGTATGATTGATCATAATCATTTAAGGTAGAAGGGTAAGAATCATAACTCTAAGGGTCACATTGTCCTTGTTCAATCTTGAGTGACATTCTAGTTTTTACAAATTAATGTTCAAATTACCAATGTAAGTTATGTAGGCAATTAAAAAAAGAGGTTGCAAATGTCAAAGGGGAAGGGAACACCTTAGGGTTACATCATGCATCTTTACAATACTGTCTCTCTAATGTCACATTTGTTGCTCCAACAATACTTCATCATGCTTATTACTTGACCTCTTCCATTGCAGACAATTGACGTTTGTGCAATCCCATCACCATTGTGATTGTATGTAGCTTTTGATTGTGCAAGTCTCCATCATACACCTCTGTTCTCATCCACGCTACTCTATTGTGCACCTATTGCTTACAACCATGCATCCCTATGTACAATCCATGCACCACTCGTAGATGTGCATCGTCTAATAGAGTGTGCCTCCTTTGCCACTTGATTGATGATCCTTAGCCTCCTTTGGGCAACATGTAAGCAATTAGCTTTGCCCTTTCTAATTAGGTGTAGATGTCTTAGGGTAGTCGAGAAAATTACCCTACACCTGACCACCCAAGTTCCTAAGCTCCTTCGTATCAATTGTTGACACCCTAATTAATGGACTCACCAATCTAATAGAGTGACCAAGCTCCCCAATTCTAGATTGGCTAGCCTCCTCTTCCTTATTGAAAATACCTCTAAATTTTAATAATGTAAAAATTTATGTGAGAACTTAAAATGTATTTCACAAGATCAAATGAAGTGACAAAGATCAACTAGAGATCAAACAAGTAAGTTGAATACTAATTCAGCAAAACTCTGAAGAAAATCATTGAGCTACAAGTCAATCAAATGGTTTCCAGTAAATTGGATAGTTTCATAAGCAAATCAAAAGGCTTTACATTTTATCAGGTAGTTTTAGAATCGATTGGAAGGCTTCCTTGCAAAATCAGATAGTTTAACAGCTGATCAAAATGATTCACAATTTTTAGAAGGTTTTAAATGAAACTGTCCAAAATATAGGAAATTTCGAAAGATTTCAGACTAAGCAATCTGAATCTAAGTGACTTTACATGTCGAACTTAAAGACTCATGTGACAAGCATGAAAGAAAGACCTTTCAAGCCTTTAGATAGTTTTAGGAAATTTTCAAAAGGTTTCAAATGAAAAATTAGAAAGACAGATAATTTCAAAAAGTTTCAAATTAAAAGAAAAGTTCACACACTAAACTTAAAAACTCATGTGATAAGCATGAAAGAAAGACTTCTCAAACCATCAGAGAGTTTTAAGAAGTTTTTGAAAGATTTCAAATGAAATAGTCCAAAGAATAGATAAAATAAGAAGGTTTCAAAAGGACATTTTACTGAATGGTAACTTTCTATATTTGGTACTAATAATTCAATAAGTATAATATGTTGAGCAATGTTAAGAAAAATTCAATCATTACACCTTATGATATAAAAATAAATTAATAGAGGAAAGTTAGAGATAATGATTAATCATAAACACACACATACAGTGAGAGCTACTAAATAAAAAGAAAATCTAGAATCCTTATAGATACAACGAGCTCAAGTTAAAGTAATAAAGATGTCAAATGTTATAATCAAATTACATTTTATAATTATACTTAAACCTTTATCATTAACACTAAATAAGATTTGAAATTTTTAGGTTGTATCTCTATTGCTTGAAATTTATTCTAATTTTATTTTATTCTTTTTATGAATTATAATTTTATAATCACGTAATTTTATTTAGTTTAGAAATATTTATAAGTTTACTGTGTGTTTTAAATTTCAACAAAAAATTGAACTCATATAAATTTATATAGAATTTTGTTATATTTTGAATTTTACAGAAAGAAGAAGAAGAACATGGGATAGCGGTGAGGGTGACGGGCAAACTCACGAGGATCGATAATATCGTTACCGTTGGTTGCATCCGACGGTGAATAAGCCATCATCACCAGAGATGAAAGGCTGGTGTCGCCTCCGTTAATTTGCGCCTGATGCCAGTGACAATGCGTTTATATAATTCAGTGATATTTTTGTTAATTTTATATATATAAAATGACCATCGGACCTTGCATACACGTTTAGGGTTTCGGATTGTCCTCTCAATCCCCTTTGATCGCTTGCTTTGCTCTCTCTTCCGCACTGTAGCAATGGCGGAGGAACTCCAGTACGCGTCTCGGCTCGACAACAAGCGCAAGTTCGACGACCCTCCGCGCCGCCCATCTGGCTTCTCGGCCGGCCCGGTCGCGCCGGCGTCGTCGTCCCCCGAAGGCAAGGGCCCAGCGGGACCAGTCCCGTCATACAACAGCGTTCCTCCACCCCCGGACGACATCCAGCTGGCAAAAATGAGGGCGCAGGAGATAGCAGCGAGGATCTTTAGTGCCGCCGAATCTAAGAGGCCCAGACTCGATGGCGACGGTGTGGATGCTGGCGGTGGTGGAGGTAAGGGGATTGGATGTGATGAAGACGGATTTGCGGTTTTTGCTGTCATGTTTTCTTATTTTATGTTTGGAGGATACTGTTCATGTCTGGAAATTTCTTCTCGGAGTGTTGTGCTCAGCGGGTTTGTGTCTCTTGATCTTTCTGCAACTATTTTATTTTCTTTCTTTCTTTTTTGGGTTTTTCCTGTTAAATTTTGGATCGTATCCCTGATTCTAGGTTTTGGTTGGTAGAATCAAGCTTTTGTAGTCAGTGGTTGACATGGGTTATTTACGAAGCTTTTGGTGCCTTTGCTAGTGGTCTTGCTTCTGGAATTTTTGTTACTTCAATCAGCTTAAAACATTAGATACGAACACCTGAGATCTGACGTGTTACTGGTGGACTCAGATCCTTGCTTTGTCGTTGTCTTGCTGAGTCCAATTTCTTGAGTTTTAACTGGTTAAAATTCAATACGAATTTGATTAAAAAGGGCTTTCTAATGTTCTGTTATTTTTCGTTTTGTTCTTAGATTCAGATTTCCTGTTTTAATTTATTATTTTTTGCTTTTCTCGTTATGCTCAAGCATATGGCATTGAAGTTATTCGTTTTTATGTTTCTGCACTGTAGCTTCATCTCGTTTTTCTGGTACAGTAACTTGTTCTTGCATTTTCTTGTGATAGATCTTTCCCATAAGCCGATGGGACAGCCAATAGCAGGAACGCAAGTTGGTGGCTTGCCTCTATCAGCATCATCATACCAGGGAACAAGCAAAAAGATCGATATTCCAAATGACAGGGTACAGCTATTCTCTCCTAGTATGATCTGCAAGTTCACCAGTTATTTTACTTAGGCCTACGTTGTTAAGGGTTTTGGGCAGTTTTTGGAAAACTTGTTTTGGTAGCTTATGAAAATCGCAAACAAAGATCATGTTGGACTAGAGCCTCTAAGCTTTTGGCATGTTAGTTAAGTATGAGGTTGAAAAGTTGAAATTTTAAAAGCTTAAAATGTGAGCTTTTGATTTTTTTTAACTTAAAAGCTCTCACAAATAGGATTGCCAAATTGGATTTTGTTAAAAGTTTCTGGACCTTAAAAGTTCACTGAAATCGCTTATGCAATGAGAAGCCAGGTTCCTGAAAAGCTGAGCTTTTGAAAAACATAAACTTGCCGGACATTAATTGCTAAGATCATGTTGTCTGTTAAATCAGGTTGGTGTTATAATTGGAAAAGGAGGGGAGACAATCAAGTATCTTCAAATGCAGTCTGGAGCAAAGATTCAAGTTACTCGAGATATGGATGCTGATCCTAACTCTCAGACTAGACTTGTAGAACTTATGGGAACTTCTGACCAAATTAGCAAGGCAGAGCAGTTGATCAGTGATGTGCTAACAGAGGTGTATCTTCTCTTCTAAGTTACAAGTACTTTATTGACAGTTAGATAATCATCATGCTTAAATCTGGATAGCCTTCAACTTCACTTTAGCATTTTTTTATAAATTTAGATATGTTTTTTTGTGATTTCATTTTGATTCAGGCTGAATCTGGGGCTTCTGGAATTATCACAGCTCGGAAGTTCATGGGTGCACAAGTTGGATCAGAGCATTTTGTAATGTTGGTACCAAATAATAAGGTTGGATTTAACTTACGAATAAAGCTTCTCTAGTTAATTGTAGTTATTATAACATTATATGTATGTACGGAAGCATTCTCCTTTTTCTTTAGGTTGGGTTGATCATTGGTAAAGGTGGTGAAACAATAAAGAACATGCAGGCTAAATCTGGAGCTCGCATTCAGGTGATACCTTTTGCTCATTCTGTTGGTGCCTCCTCAATTTTGTTTTCAACGCTAGGGTTGCATTTGCTAGAGCTTTTTTAAGCTAGTTTTTCCCAAAAAGCTAGCTTTTTAGGTAGTTTTTATCATGGCTTATTTTGATAGCATTTTGAGGAGGTATGATCTTGTTGATTGGGACAAAAAGTTGAATTAGCAATTTGGCATGAAATGCCTAATTCACCCCTGATGTTATTAGTAATGGGTTGAATATATTTGTGTAAATCATTTGAATTTATAATCTTTTCATATAAATACATGCATAATTTTATAAACTTACTAAAATATTATAAATAAAAAATATAAATAACACAGATAACTAAAAATATGCATATAATTGATACAAAATATGTGGATAAATTAAAATATGTGCAATATATAAAAATATGTGTTTCCTTAAGATAATTTAAAAATGGAAATATCTTTTCTATTGCTGGAAGAGGAAAAGAAATGAGGAAAGGGGAAAAAAATTGATAAAAGAAATAAATTGTAAACAATGTTTCTTATTATTTTTATTTACAAAATTTACGGCAAGGAAGATGGAAAAAAGTTATGTTTTGGTTGGTATTTTTCAAAAAGCTTACATTCAGCTTTTCAAAACCAGCATTTTTAGTTCAAAAAACGTTAAGAAGAATCTAGCATTCTTATGACTTTTGGTTGATCCTTTTTCACAAAGCAATGTTGTTTCAACCGTTGGGTTAAAAAAGCTCAACCAAATGCCACCCAGAAGTTTCATTCATAGATTGTCGAAATGTAATTCATAAATTGCATGTGTTAGTGAGTGTTTAATAATAATTATTTTGGTCATCATATGAAATATACTAGTATTTTGCAATAATCATTACCGAATGTATTATTTATGTGAAGGAGAGAGAAGTGGGGGGTTCCATTCTACATGAAGATGAGTTAAATTTTTACATGGAAATGTATAATTGGATATTCATTTACCTTACAAGTAGTTATATAGATAAGGCATAATAATGACATGACTTTGACACTCGTGTTGGAGCATATATATTGATCATGCTCAGCTTCATACGTAATGTATCAAAGACTTTTAAAACCTCAAACCTTTGGTGAGGATGTTATCTATCTACCCATAAGATTGTGTATGGAATTGAGATTGATTCCTTACATCACCATATCTCAAACAAAATGGCAATCCACCTTAATGTGCTTTGCTTATTCAAGGAGTATGAGATTGTTCGTAATAAATATGGCAACCTGGTTATAACAGTGTCTATAGTTACCTTGATGTAAAGTCAAACTCCATCAATAGGCATTTTGTTTTCATAAGTACACTATCTTATGTCACACATTGTTTATGTCATGTATTTCTAAATGAAAATTAATATGCGGTTTTCTCAGATTATACCTTTGCATTTACCTCCTGGAGACACATCAGCAGAAAGAACTGTTCACATTGATGGGACAGCAGATCAAATTGAATCTGCAAAACAACTAGTAAATGAAGTCATGAGTGAGGTACCATTGTTTACAAGTTTTTATTTTGGAGTTCCATTAGTTTAGTTTTCTTCTTGATCCCATTGGTTGATACTCTATGAATGTTACTTTTTGCTTTTGCTTTCTTTGTATTTTTTCATGCAGGTTTGCTTTATCTTAAATTGTTTTTAATGTGTTTTTTATTTTCTAAGATTTTATTATGAAATTGTCGGTCATGGTAGATATTGGGATCTTGTTGAAAAGAAAAGTTATAATAGTTATTGGTGAATTGTTTTATTCGGGCTTTAGATGGGATTGCTTTTTACTTTGATGGAGCAGTTCTTTGGTGCATCTTTCTGTTAGTATGTGGCTACATCTCACCCATGCTTAGTGTTTAAGGAATGCCTTTAGGTTTATTTGATTTAAGTGGTTAAGTTAAATTTTAATTTTAGTCTTCTCATTTTCCAAAAAAGCTGTACACAGTTGTAAAAAGATGCATTTGGACACTGTTGAGAAAGTTGTTTGTAAATATTAGTTTTCTAACTTTGTTGAAGAAAGTATTATCTTGGTATCCAGAAATGTTTATATTGGATCATTATGATTAAATGTCTGCACTGTACTTGGACAACGATTCTAGAAGCCTATCTATAAATTTGTCGTGATGGTGGCCTTGTCTTCATTGGTCATACCTGGCTGCTAATTATTTTATTTTATGCGATGTTCACTGAGTTGTAGGCTATGGCAATGGATCTGTAGAGGTTCTTAGCATTTGCACCCTTAGCATGAGAATAACAACTAAGTGGTGAGGCAATATCTAACTTATTTCTGGACTGTTAAAGGTTCTTTGACGTGTGATCATATTTATGGTTAAGACAATGTTTTCTTTGATATAGTCATGATTACCATACCTTCTTTCTGATTGTACCTTTTAGTGATGTGGCTACTGTGTTTAATGTGGCCATTTATGTTGCCTTAACTTTGTTATATTAGGTTGGCAGAATATTTGCTGATGCCAGGTGAATTGCTTCGAAATTTTTTGTGACCCTAGTCGATGTACAATACAATTATTGTATTGCTAGCTTATAGATTTATGCACAATTTTTCTGGAGTAATAAATATATAATTGCATCCTGGCTTTTTTTATCAAAGTCAAATGAGAGTGATCCGTTTCCAATGTCTTAGTTTTTTGTTTTTGTCAGACAATTTAATTCTAAGTTTCACTGCATTGCCTTTTTCCTATTGTTAGTTGTTACATATTGAATTATATTCTGTTGCTCATTGTTATTTTTAGTTGAACATAAACTATATAGCCCATGAATGCAGCTTTTAAGACTGTCGTTGCTCATGGTTGAATAATTATTTAGTATAGGTTTGGAAAATCATTTATTGTGATTGCAATCTCATTTTGACGTCTACATAATTTATCAATTTTTGGTATGCAAGGGAGTGGTAAGTGATCAGATTGTCGGGTTGGATTCGCAGGCCTAGTTTGGATTAGATTATTAGATGTTGAGATTATGCACAATAGTCAACGGTGTAGATTTTATTGGTGTTGTAAAGTATCATATATAAGATTGTTTGTTGGGATTGTATACCTTGAACTTATGCAAATGTTTTGCAAGAAAAACTCATAATTGAGCCCATAATTTCATCATTGACTTAATGCTTGATTATACAAATTATAGATATTGTCTCACATGACTACTGTCCAAAGTGATTATGGCCATAATCTATCCTAACAAAACCATTTGTTTCAAATTATGATCATAATCTAACAATTTCATAATTTCAACCTAACACTACCTTAGTGAACACGAATTAGTGACTCACAGTGAGTTAGTAGCTGATTCTATGGCATGGAGATCTGATGTAGACTTTAAACAATAAGATTGAGTTCTGCTTTCTCTCGTATCTCTCAATCATAATGTTTAGTGTAAAACTGTTATTATGTTGTTTGTACATGATGATTAAACTGTTATTGGTATTGTAGATTGAGCTGATTCTCATTTTGTTTACTTTCATTTTTGCTTCATGAATTCGATTGGCACCATATCATAGCTTTTGCTTATTTATTCATTTATAATTGTTTGGATTTGATTATTTTCATTCATTGTTTTGGTGCTTAAATATTTCTTTCTATATTGTAATGAGATGCTTCTAAATGCATTGTTTCACCTTCGCGTCAATTAATCATGCATATTGCTGTTGCCTAGTTACTCGATGATTATTATGGTCACTGTATTGCCTCTATCATATTTTGATTAACTTTCTTTTTTTATTCTCTTTTATTTTGTGAAAGATTCATGTTTATGATCTTTATGGAGAATTTCCCTAAATTTCTTTGAATGCTGTATTTATTCCCACTTCTGTATTTACTTAGGCTGCTTAACGTGAGAAATTATATCCTCTTTTGTGATCTTTTTCCCTTCAATCAAAATGCCTATTCTAGTAGTTTTCTTATATTGTACCTTCATTTTCCTCTTTAGAGTATTTGACGTCATACTCCCATTTCCCTTATTCTCAAATGAAATGCTCATTTGCAAAGTACAAGAACTCTTTCTTCGCAAGCTGATGACATGTAATGCTTCTTGATTGAATCAAAATTGAAACTCTGGTTTAGTTTTTGATGGTTGACCTAGAAGCAGTGTTGCCCTTCATTGGTGCGAGTTCTACTAATTAAGGGTGAGAAGTGGGCGTGCACTTTTTAGGTTTGTCTTGAGATGGAGTTCAAAGAGCCTGCATGAATTAAAAATTTTCCTTTTTGACTTTAGTGATCACACCTGATCTAAATAATGTTATTTGAAATGTAATGTTTATTCTTATTTATTAAACATCTTTCTTTTGATAGAATTCCAAGTTTTGGTGCCTGGTCTGTTATTTGTTCTTAGCACACCCACATGTTGTATGTATCAATGCTGGTGTCCTCTCCTGTAGACTTGTTATGAATCATAATTTGAATATTTCTCGACTACATGTATGTAAATAAGCCTATTGGCATTGCCATAGATTTCCTATAGATTTTGCAAATTCTCTTTTAGTTCATTTCGGACTAGGGAGAGGATGGGCATCTGCTGACTTGGTTGGGGTTCATCATCTTGGTACGTCGATGCTTTCTCCCTATATACTGTGTCGCTCTCGATAATTGACCCGTGGTTGAAGTCTTATTATTTGATATTTGAATGTATTTTAGCACTCTTGTACAGTCAGTTATGTTCTTTGAACTTTTTCTACATTACGTTGTATACATCATTGCTGCCTTTGCCACTTTATTCTTGATAAAGGTAATTTTTATTATGGTTTATATGAGAAAACTATCCATATGCAGAATCGTGTTAAAAATCCTCAAACTGGTGGTTACCCTCAACATGGTTATCGCCCTCCTCACCCTCCGACACATTGGGGCCCTCCTGCTCCACCACCAGTGCAGCAATCTGGCTATGGCTACACCCAACCTGGATCATACCCTCCGCCACCTCCACAATATAACATGTCTCAGCCCCCTTATTCAGGTTATCCACCACAACCAACAACTGCTGGATACTCCTCTGGTTGGGATCAGAGCAGTGTGCAAAGTCAACAAAGTGTTCCTGGATCTGGTTATGATTATTACAACCAGCAGGGGCAGGTTCAGCAGCAGCCTCCAGCTACGGGTGGATCTTCAGCTCCTCTGGACAGTACTGGTGGTTACAACTATGGTCAGATTCAGCCTCCTAGTTACGACTCTCAACCTCCTTATAACGAAACTACTTACTCGCAACAACAAGTTGGCCAGCAGCAAGGTTACGGTGGCTACCAAGCTCCTTCCCAGCAACAAAGCTATTCAAATCCACCACCAAATGCCCAACCTGGCTATGATCAACAAAGCTACAATGCTGCCGCTCCATATTCTACAATGACAACAACAACTCAGGATGGATCAGTTCCTGCTTATGCAATGCAAGGTGGGTCAACACAAGTGCCTCCAGCCCAGCAAGTCCCTCCAGTCCAGACCACTACAACTCAGCAAAGCTATACCCAGCAACCAAGTACGACTGCACCAACTTATGTCTCTCAGGCTGGACCTGGGTATGGTGTATCTCCAACTTCACAGCCTGGCTATGGTATGCCTCCAACTTCACAGGTGGGTTACGGTGCACCTCCAACTTCACAGCCTGGTTATGGTAACCAGCTCCCTTCATCGGCTGGTTATGGTCAGCCGTCTCCACTTAATCAACCAGGATATGGTCAGTCCCCAATGAGCCAGAAGCCCTCCACTCAAGCTGGTTACAGTCAGCCATCCCTCCAGTCCGGATATGGTGGTAGTGCACAGGCACCGGCTGCAAAATCTAGCTATGGAGGTGCTGCTCCTCCTGTTGGTTATGGGAGCGGTAGTGGTCATCCTGGTTACAGTCAGCAGCAGTCTTACAGTGGTCCACCCACCCACGCCCAACCTGCATATGGTCAGCAACCACAACCGTATGGAGATTCTTATGGTGCAGGTGGTTATTCGCAGCCTCCGTATGCCGCTGATGGTGCTGCAGGTGGAAGTGGGCATGGAGCTTATGATGGCCAGGCGCCTAGCCAAGTTGTCTCAAGTGGAGTTTCCAAAGCCTCCCCCAACGGCAAAGCACAAAGTTAATTTCGTTTCCAAAGCTTCCTCTAATGGCAAATATCAAAGTTAATTTCATGGCCAGATGAATTCGGGTTTGGTTCTGTTCTACGTATCGATCTATCATGGTTCTGTTCCGCGTATCTTTATTGTTGCTTTTTGCAGGAAAAATTTATTTTGTTTTGCAAAATTTGAGATTTCCTATTGTCGCGTTTCCAGTTACTCTCATCTTACTTTGTTGCGTATTATGTGCGTTGGCTTCTAATATATATATTAATTTGGCTTCAAATTTATATCTTGTGAAAATGATTTCATTGTAACCAGGGTTTCGTGATTGTTACCTGTAAGATGGAAGGTAGAGAGTACAGATCCGAGAAATGCTTTTTAACCGTCTCTACACTTCGGCTGGTGATCTCCGACTTTATGACGGAGAAAATCTAAATGTCTTTTAGTTCAATGTGTAGAAATAATTCATCTATGGAATTTGAGCGGGAGCAAGCAATGTTTCACTGAATGTATTTCGAAAGTAATAATAAAGGCAGCATGCATGCTTTGAGATTGTCAATCACCAAACCATCATTGATTCTATTTCAATTGAATGTAAATGTAATGACTGGACATTTTACGTGTTTGTGCGAAAGTGATAGAAAAAATTTTACTTGTTTGTGTATTAAAAATGATAGAAATTAAAAATAAGCATTTGTATATTTGATGGAAAATGATAGAAATTTAAAAGTTACATTTTAACATAATAAAATTATTAATTATAATATTCATCCTTTTTATTACAACTGAGTTATTTTGTTGATTTTCTAGATGCATAAATGCCTTGTTTGGTAATTTTTTTCCAAGGTTTTGATTCCTTGAAGCACAAATACCATCTAAAAGTGAAGTTTGAATGATTATTGAAATTTCTTATTAAGAGTGATATTAATTTTTTAAAATTTAAATTATATTTTACTAGTTAGAAATAGCAAGAAATTTCTTATAATAATTAAAGAATGGTTATCATCTAATTTTGAGACGAAAGAAGTAGGCCAAGTAATGTGAATTCTTGAACTTAAAATTCGAAGGATGCTAATTTTATCACAGAAGTTTGTTTGATTCTTGAATTATTTCATTTAGTGCATTGCAATTTACAGACCTGTGGGTACTTCAATGACCACATGTGTTACAAGACTAGACAAGAACAAAAGGAAATGTCCAAAAGTGTCTTGTTCTAATGTAGTTAGAATTAATCCTAAAGCATGTGATGATCTGGACTTGATATTGCTCTGCTATATGTGGTGTGATTGGTAAGCTGATATTTATCAGTGAAATCCTAGAAAACTATTGGTTATCTCAGGAGTACCGTAAGCTGTGGACTTTTCACTGTGCTGGTGATGCATGCAGGGAATTATTAGGGTTTAAGTAGATGAACACAAATCATTCTCTCAATGCATGGAGGTCAAGTCAAGTTTGCAGCAACAGCAGTACAGGTTCAAGAGCATATATACTTGGCTTCTGCCCAATTTGTGAGTTAAATGCTCTACTGGTACAGAATATATATGGAGATGAAACCTTTCTCAGACAAGGGCGTGACTGGCATAGATGTCTTATCATCTGTAACCCTAAACAAACAAGCTGCATGAATCCTTCAAAGAGATATGATCATTCGGCAATTCTATCATGGAACTTTGAAAAATATTTGTAAAATCATGAATCTGCATCGATTTATAAAAGTAACGAAAATTACGAGATTTTGAATAACCGTGGAAAATCCGTTTGAAAATTTTTAAAATAATTTCATCATATGAAAAGAGACGAAATTACGTAAAGGGCACAAAATTAATCAAAATCAAACAAATTTGGAAAAATTCTCTTTGAAATATTTCAAAGTTAATTTATCCAAAAGCGTGATGGCGCAAAATCAAAAGAACCTAAAACCCATCCCAAATGCAAAATAAAGGCTGGCTGTGACACATGAAAGGCGAGTAAATTAATTGCTAATCACTCATTCGGTGGTATCTATAAAAAACTTCTTTTTCTTATAGAGTGTCTTTTTTCTTGTATTGAGGCAAGAAATTTAATCTAAAATGTGAATTTAAGGATTCGAATCTACGTTAATAACATGATAGGAGATCTTTACCACCGTTAAGATACACTTCTAAGTGTTCTTGTAGAATATTTTCAATTATTGATTCTAAGATTATAATTTATTAATTTATATTATGACAGATTATGTACTGACTTTTTTTCTTCTAATTTGAAATATATTCATCATTACTTTTCATTTACGATCAATGATTTAAATTTAACAAAAGTTGGTGGATATTAAGAGGGACCTATCTCAAAAACCAATAATTATTTACTTTGGATAAAAATTTTACAAGACAGTTGTATTTATCTGATAATAAAATAATTACTTTTTTACATATTTATGTATACAAATTATGTACCTACTATTATTGCACGAGCACTGCAATTTTGTTTTGCGTTTTCCCCTTATATTTTGGTTAAATTCAAGATGGATCCATTCCACCCATGACCACATATATAAGCTGCCATCCTATTCCTGCCGCCACGCTTGCCTCGCAAGCGACCGCAGCAACGCAAAACCCAAGCCCCTACTCAACCTCCATCACCTCCTCCCTAGCCTTTCTCGCCGCTCTTCCGCTTCGTCCGATCGCGACCATGCCGACAGGTACGAGAGACCTCAGATCGTTACCTTACGTAATCCGTAATGCCTCGATCCTTCGATATCCCCTTTTCGCTATCTCGTTGTCGTCTTGGTGGGAATCTCCTGGTTTGCTTTGCCTTTTCCCCTTACGTGTTAGTATGAATTTATTTCCGCGTTAGGATGTGACTGAGTTGCTGGGGGGACAGGGCTGGGCCGCTAGTGCTAGGGTAGTTTTGAGAAAAATTGCTTTTTTTTTTTTAATCCGAAAGTGAAGAAGATGGATAGCCGATTCTTGTAAGGAGATTTTGTCTTGGGTGGGAATATGTTTCGGACTTAAAGCTTACTTTTGGAATCCGAGGATCTGTGTTTTGGAGGCCATATTAGCATTTCTGAGACTTGGGAATTCCAAGATACTCTGGCTTTGCTAAAGTGAAGGTTCATACATTTCAGATGGCCTACCCGTACAAAAGCGGGCATGGCTGAGCAGTAGGAGGATACCCAGTCATTCTGGGACAGTGGGAGCCATGATAGGACAATGAGATAACCGGAATCCACCAATGGATCGAGCTTTCTGGAAGTTAAGGGCTTACGTTCAATGATCAGCCAGAAAATCACGGAAGATTGTAATTCTCAATGAAAAGTTCAGTTTCAAGAAGCATTATATTTCATTTCCTCCTTTTTTTATTGGTGGCATAGTTAGATGCTGGTAGTACATCGTCCAGGTTCTCCTGGCAACTTTCTTGACTTAACTAATTGGCATTACGGATCAATTTTGGATTTTGTACTTATAAACTTTCTTCATTAACTCTTTTTGATAACTTAATTGTCATGCAGTGAGAGTTCAGTGGCAGAAGGAGCTGTTTAAAGACGTAGAAATAGATACTAGTCAACCACTTTTTGTTTTTAAATGTCAGTTGTATGATCTTACGGGAGTTCCTCCAGATAGGCAAAAGATTATGGTAAAGGGTGGTCTTCTGAAGGTATAGGTCGTTCATTTACATATCAACAAATCAAGATACGGTTTTTCTTATGCTACTAAAAAGGAGAAAGTCTCCTAGTCTTAAATATAGTAAAATGTGAACACAGGATGATGCAGATTGGTCAGCCCTGACAATTAAACAGGTTTGACTTTAATAATCTTAGTCAATATGAACTTCTCTTCATCAATCTCATCAAATTTCCAACATTTGTTATCATATGAATTGTCTAGGGTCAAAAGTTGATGATGGTGGGAACTGCTGATGAAATTGTGAAAGCTCCTGAAAAGGGCCCAGTATTTATGGAAGACCTTCCAGAAGAAGAACAAGTTGTTGCTTTGGTATACTCCTTTTTGTTTTCTCATATGTTTTGTTCTTATAGCATCTCTGGTTTTTATATTTTGATGTTTGCATACATCTTTTTGATGGGGGACAAAACATTACATCTGACCTTTGCAGAATACATTCAATTACATCTAATAGAAAAACATATTTTCATTATTTTTAATTATCATTCAATAATAAATACTTAAATTCAAAATAAATAAATATATAAAAATTACAATCAAATTTATAAACAAAAAATATGTAACAAAATAGTGAAATTATAACAATGAAAACAACTCAAAAGATGAAATCTGAAAAATATAAAAAATGTCCATTTAAATGGAAAAAATAGAAATTCTATTATAACAATGAAAATCCAATTTTTTTCTCAGAAAATGAATGTTTAAATGGTAAATGACTATTTTTAACAATTTTTTTTTGCATTTTTTCAAAAAAAAAGGATTGTGTTGAAATTATTTAAATGGTGTTTAAGTGGCCATTTTTCTGTTTTTTTGCAATAGTGCTTTTGATGCCCTTGCACATGATCTTTATATGCTATTTGCTCATGTAAAATTCTGGTTATTGTAAAGTGATTACTTACTGATTTATGGTTGTTATCACCACATTTTGAATTCATGCTTTTATTCATAGCTTTCAACTACTTTTATAGGGTCACACTGCTGGCCTCTATAATCTGGGAAACACTTGCTACATGAATTCCACGGTGCAGTGTTTGCATTCTGTTCCAGAGTTAAAATGTGCATTGACAAAGTGAGTTTTTCCTTACCAAAACGATCAGATTTATGAAGCTTATCTAATGATAAATTTCATGATGTCTTTTTTTGTTACAGTTATTCTACAAAGAGCAATGACTTAGATCAATCCTCTCATGATTTGACAATTGCCACCCGGAAACTATTTACTGACCTTGATCAAAGTGTTAATCCTATTTATCCATCACATTTCTGGATGGTTAGCTTTACCAAACTGGTTTCTGCTAGTTATGTAATATTGCCTTTTATGCTATCACTATATAATTTTATTATTCATTGTTCACGTTGTGTACTCTTCTGTCAGCTATTGCGCAAAAAGTATCCTCAATTTGCACAGCAGCAAAATGGAATTTACATGCAGCAGGTTTTTCTTTCTTTCTTTATGTCTTTGAAACTTATCAAAGTGCAAGTTTTATGGTTTTACAGCTTCTCACCATCTGTAGGATGCAGAAGAGTGCTGGACACAACTTCTTTATACTATGTCCCAGTCTCTGAAGGGAACCCAGTCAAGGTACCACCTGTGTCTTTATTGCATCCTCCAATGCCTTGTGGATTCATGGATTACATCTGTTTCTTATATTGACATATCATTTTTTTAATTGTAATTCTATCCCATTTAAGATTTCCACCTTAGTTTCTGAGTATCAAATGTTTGGTTTCATTAACAGAGAATCACCTGCAACTATCAAGGAACTCTTTGGTGTTGATCTTGCCAGCAGGTATTTCCAGCATTCATTTTCATACTGAAGCTATTTTGTTTAAGACATATATAGTAAATATGGCTTGAGTGAAACATGCTTATTGTGTATCAATGGTGATGGGAAACTCTGTTTGCTTATCTTCTTAGTTCATGTCCTATCAACCCACTAGAGTTCTGTATTTCACAAGTCCATTTATGAACATTTGCAACTCATATGTCCCTTTTATAAAAATCATAGAATTTTCTAGACTCTAGTTACACTCTCAGCTTCTCATGTAATAATTTTCAACCAGATTAAATAGTAAAAAAGATATATAGATAATGCACTATACGTTAATCATCTAAGTGCAATAAAAACTTCCTAAGCTTTGAATCAAAATTGATCCCTACATGATTGGGAGTGTTAGCTGGAGAGATGCCTCATTAATGTTGCTTGTTTCAGTTATGTGTTGGGAATCACAGTTTTGAAGCATTAGCCTGCAAATGCTGCAAATCAATAATGGAGTAGCTATTCCTTTAAATTGTAAGAAAAAATGTCTTAACTTCAAATCCAAAAACGAAAACATAATCATCATTATAAAGAAAATTAAAAGCTACCATATGGATATTATCCAATCTAGATCCGTTTAGCTTCTATTTGGATATCCACCAATTCAAAGCTATTAAGCTAATATTTGGATATTTGTCATTCCAAATAATTTGTGTATATTTACTATGATGTCATTCATATAAAAATAAGAAGGGTTGAAAACCAAAATAGATTTAGAAATATCATCTTCAAAATTAAAAAAAATCACATTTAATTTATCACACCACTCCAATTTATTTTTATATTGACTTCATAAAATAAAATTTAGGAAAGTGTATTATTGATATTTAGATGCTCAGATTTAGATTATCTGGATTTGACTTTTATTAGATTGTCAGATTCAGATATCCAAACTCCGATAAATCTGTCAATATAAATTCATATATTTAAATAGTCATCTAAATATTAATTAGATGGATTCAATTATCCATATTTTAAATGGATATAGATTTATATACAAGTCTATTTGGTACAAATCCATTCCATTTATACCCTTATCTACTAGGTGTACTACACTGGCCTTTATGCTGATGGTTGATATTCTCATCTCTAACACAAAATTTTGAACTAAAAGAAATGTCTGATTTTTGTGGCAATGTCAACCCATGTCAACCATAGCATGTCTGTTTATTGGAAGCAGAAATGTGTTTATGATGGGACCCATGTTGTCGAGATGGGTATTTAAGCAATCAACATGCTGAATTGGGGCATAGTTCTCCTCTGGTCTTGCCTCTTCCATTTTTGTGGGTGTAGATCTTCTCTGCTTGTTTTTGCTTTTGTTTTTACAGGTCTCAGATCTTTGTGTGTTGCAGCTGCCAACAGTAGGATTTTTACCTTCTCTGGTGATAAGAGTAAAAAATATTAAATGTTAGAATGATAATTTTTCAAGTTTTAAAATAATGAATTAGTTGCATAATTACAAATCAAATACATTTACAAACATAAAGAATAGTAAAGCACTATGAACATGAAAATAGTATAAGTTTAAAAATCGTTAAAAATCTAAATAAAATAAAAATTAGTAAATACATTAAAATTTTGTCTTTCATTTTTTTAAAAAATTAGGAAATTTCTAGATTGCACATATTAGTGAACAGTATTTCCAAATTCAGAAAATGACAGAAAACTCAAGGCAGAATAGGTAACGCATTTATATCATAGAATATTGTACTTCTTATATATGGTTCTTATTGGGGAAATTCTTTAATTTAAACATTTAATAGGGATTTTAAGAAAAATTCTATACTTTATTACATTTATATTGATCATATGTAGCATGGTTAATGTGATTAGTATTTATAAAAATTGACTCTAAGAGGTCTTATATGTAAATTATTTCTCACTTTAGCTAATCCTAGAGGCTCAAATCAAAATTTGAAGTTTATTTGTTTTTACTTGGATTTATGTACTTCTAATGAATTTCCATTGATGTCATATTCATTTTTTGTTCTCATGTGATAAGAGGATATAATTAAAATGAAAAAAAGAAATTCTATAAAATTGTTATTTGCCCAGCTATACTTTATGATTCAGAATACTAAACTATAAAGTTAATCATGTACACAAAGTTAGTGTTGTAGAGATATGAATGCTTAGATAGATGTATGTTAATATTATAAAAGATAAATTTAAAAATGATTTTATTAGAAATAGAGAAGGAATTTCATCATATCCTTAGGAGGTTAAGGGATGTACCGATTTTATACAAGTCCAACATGAAACTAGCATTCTAACCTTGCATGATATGCTTTTTAACATCTAACATGTTACACTTTGGCCGTGACATTTGTTTTTATTGAAACATATGAAATGAGTGGAAGTTGTATATCATGTATGAGCAAACAATGACTCTATATATAAAAGCTATATAAAAAGGACAAAAACATCATAAGTAATGTGAGATTAAACCCACTTATAACACAAAACCCTTAAACATTATTTACTCTCATATTTCCATTCAAGCTGAAGACTTAATAACTCAGTAGTAGACTTAATAACAACTCAACAAACATAATAAGAAATAACAAATACATAGAGGAATATAAAAATTGATTGCTGCAATAGAAGTAGTAACAACGACAATAATTTGAGAACTTTATCTCAAATAGGAGAATAACCATTGGATACATTCATGGGCATGAAACCAATTGCTATAGCAATAGGTAGTAATTTGAGAATTATATCTCAAACAATAATAGAATAACCATTGGATAATACAATCTGAAAGATAAAGATAATAATAGAATTATAGTAATAAAGATGTTGACGATGGTGTTGTTGGTTGGTGCAAGTGAAAATAATAGTGGTTCCCTAGAATAGGCAGGAGAATGGAGGAGGTAGAGTTAGAGTGCAGGCCTATAATGAGTGAGGAGTGGGAATGGCATTGATAGTTGGATAGGCTCAATGAACTTACTACTAGAGGGCCTAAAGGAGAGTGCTAGATTGGTAGGTGAGGAGGTTGGAGTGAAATGGGGGGACAACACAAGGTAGAAATAAGGGAGGCCAACTAGAACAAGGGAAGGTGGAGACAACAATGGTGGTTGGGAAGGAGGAGAGTGATGACTAAAGTTTCCATCCTTTTGCCTAAATCATACACATTTTTGGACTTTAAAAAGCTAAATTATGATACCATGTTAGAACATTAAAATGGGTGGAAGTTGTATATCATTCATAAGCAAAAAAATATAGAGGCTATATATACTCTCGATGCTCTTGAATGAGGAAAGTAGCAAGAGGTTAAGAAACACTAGTGGCTTTTAGTGGAGTTCATCATTGAGATGAACAAATGATATCTTGTATAACAACGTTGGTAGGCTAAGGCATAATGTTAGAACTCTTGTGTTTTGATAATGCAAAATATTCATGTGAGAAATTAATATGTATTTCACAAAGATAGGTCAAACATGCTAGACGAATGTTAGCACAAGAAAATTAGAAGAACTCTGGAAGAAATCATTGAGTTGCAGGTCAATCAGATAATTTCAAATAAGTTTGAAAAGTTTCATAGTTGTTCGAAAGGTTTCACAAATGTGCTCGGAAGGTTTAATAGTTGTTTGGAAGGTTTCACAAGTTTTTGGAAGGTTTTAGATAAATTATCTGAAAATCAAATAATTTCACGTGTAGAACTTAAAAAGTCACGTGATGAGCACAAAAGAATAACAAACTAAGACCTTCGGATAGCTTGAATAATTGTTCGAGTTTTTAAAAGATTTCACAGATATGTTAAGAATGTTTCACAGGTTTTCAGAAAGTTTCAAGTAAACTGTTCAAAATTCAAATGACCTCATGTGTAGAATTTAAAGGTCACTTGATAAACATACAGGAATAACTGTTTGAGTTTTTCGAATGACTTAGACAAGTTTTCAGATGGTTTGGAAATAACAGTTCAAGTTTTTTGAAAGGTTTCAAGCCAACACTTTGAAATCGAGTAATTGGTAGTGAAATAGTTTGAACTTTTGATAGTTAGTAAAACGGTAACTTACCATTTTTAGGACTGGCAAATCAGTAAGTAAACAGATTCATATTGTTGAAAGAAAATATGATCATTGGTATTATAGATATAAATATAACTAGATCATTCAACGAAACAATGTTAATACAAAAGAAAAAGAGATATAGAGATATATACAGATAGAGAAAAAATATTGCAGATCATCTACCATTATAGAAGAAAACATAATTTGGATTTTATACAATAGAGAATAGATTGTGAAAGTTGAAAATACAAGAAGATTTTCAAGTTATTTGTGCACTGAAATTTTGATCCAAGAAGGATCATAGATTTATGGTTTAAGAGATTTGACCTGAAAGCTCAAGTAGTTGGTTGCTGAATTTTGACTTGAAAACTTAATGTTGGTTTTTGCTTCGACTTAAAAGTAAGTGTATATACGAAGTAAGTGTATGTAAGTGTTTGAATACTTAGTGAAGTCTAAGTGATCATTGAAGGTGGACTAGTAAAGTTTTTGAATCACCTAAAATTTTTATATGTTTTTATCGAAGTAAGTGCATGCTTTAATTATATCTTTGTGACTTCAAGTTTGATTATTAAATTCATATAAATTAGAAATTTTTTTAATTAAGCATAGATCCTATTCACTCCCTCTCTGGTGATCCATTCAATCCTAATACATAAATGATGTGTTTACTTGGGGGTAAAGGTGTTGACAATGGTGGTGTTGGTTGATGCAGGTGAGAATAGCAATGGTTCCATAGAAGGAAAGTAATAACAGGCAAGAGATGGGAGGAGGTGGAGAAGTTAGAAAGCAAGCTTGTGACAAGCAAGGAGTGGAAATGGTGTTGATAGTTGGATAGGCTTGATGAACTTGCTACTAGAGGGCTTAAAGGAGAGTGCTAGATTGGCGGGGGAGGAGGTTGGAGCGAAATAGAGTGGGGGGAGGCAATGCAAGAGAAGAATAGGAGAAGCCAACTAGCATGAGGGAAGGTGAAGATGACAAAGGTGGTTGAGAGAGAGGAGAATGATAGCTAGGGTTTCTCTCCTAGTGACTAAATCATATACATTTTTGGACTTTCAAAAGCTAAGTTTTGATATTGTTAGATCATAAAAAATGGGTGGAAGTTGTATATCATTCATAAGCAGACAACACATCTATAAATAAAGGCTATATAAAGAGAACAAGGACACCATAAGCATTGTGTGACTAAACCCACTTACGACACAAAACCCTAATACATTATTTACTCTTACAGTTTCGTAAATGCCAATTTTACTAGTAGTTCAACATTTCTATCTGAAATTGAAATGCATGTTTGGGAGAGGGGAAGTGAAAAGATGATTGCAAAAATGGAGGGGATTGTTGCTCTATATTTTCCTTTAATTAGTCAATTACTTAATATCAAGCTTTGAAAGTTAGCTTTTTTAAAATTTGCTTTTTCCTCCAGCTTCTTCTCTATTTGATTTGTGGATATCTACTCTAAGGTTCACTGTATCTGTGGGGTGTGTGGGGCAGTTGCTTCATGTTACCTTACATGTTCTTCTTTTCTCATTTATTAACCAAATATACATACTAATTGTTATAAAAATTTACAAGAAATTGCTTATAATGTTACAAGCACTATGGTTTTAATGGATCATAGAAAGATACCCCCACTAGTTATCTATGAGATGCTCCTTTGTTTTGTAAGGATTTCACTTTCAAATCCTTAAGAAACTGTTGGTGTTTTGCAGTTTATATTGGGTTTGAATCATTTGATGCTTGCAGTGGTTCAGGATTTACTAATTTTAATTTTTTGCACTAACATAGTGGTTCTTGTTAATGGATTTTCATGGCTTCCAATAATTGATGAAAACCTTGATGGGATTTTTTGCAAAATTCATGGTCACGTAAACATTTGCTGATTACATAGATTTTGCACTAATGGTGCTGCATCTTTTTCTCTTTTATTTTTATTGAAGCCCAGACATTTTGTTAGAAGTTCTTGACAAATCTCTTTTGGCAGAGTACATTGTGTAGAAAGTGGTGAAGAAAGCACAGAAACAGAATCAGTATATGCACTAAAGTGCCACATCTCTATGCATGTGAATCATTTGCATGAGGGCCTTAAGAATGTATGTATTTATGACAGTATAAGATTTTTCATTTATATATTCTTCATTTGTCAAAGTAACTCTTCAATTTTAAAATACCTTTGTTTTTGAAATAGTAGATTTGAACTGCAACATCGAAAATGTTCACACCTTTTCTTTTGCATGGGATTTTGATGCTAATCAAACAAAACTTTGGTTCAGTTATACCAGTTACAGATGATTTCAACATACATACAATTGTATGTCTACCTAATTCCAAGAGAAAGGAACCAGTGCGCAACTGAATTCTTAATAGTTAACTCTATATCAGGATATCAGCTTCTTCTCTATTTGATTTGCGGATATCTACTCTAAAGTTAACTGTATCTTTGAGGTGTGTGCGTGGTAGTTGCATGAAGTTACCTTACATGTTCTTTTCTCATTAATTAACCAAATATGCATACTAAATGCTATCAACAATTACAGAAAATTGCTTAATGTTACAAGCACTACTACTTTTTATTGAACCTGGCTGCTGCTAGAATGTCCATGGATAGAATATCCCCTTTTGAAATAATATTGTGTTTGACCAGCAGAACCTAGACAGTTGAACTGTTGAAACCTCTTTTGTTAATTTTTTGTGATTCACCCTTCATTCTCTTTCTTTGTTAGTATTGAACCAACCTTATGAAAGTGTTCAACTCCATGTTCATGTCATCTTTGAACCACCCTAATGAAGCCCATTACCGACCAGATCATTGATCAGGTGAAAAGTTATCCCAGAAAAGAAAAGCCTTGCCCCTGTACATCTCATTTCACTTCTGCCAAGTAGCCCACAGCACCACATGCACTTTTTTGGATCTTCTGCTTCAGATAGATATTTTCCTAGGAACGGATCCAACTCAAATAATATCTGGTGCTCTGATTAACAAGAACTGGAAGGAAAGTTCTTCATACCTCCAAGTAATCAGGTATTTAAAGAAGAGGTGTACTGACATGCTGTGGAGGATATCATTCCAGCCTATGGTCTCTTTAATTGCTGGGCTAGGATTCTTATTTTCAAAAGCTATGATTTTATTGTGTTGTGCAATGCAAATGGGCTTGAGTTGGGCTTAATTTGTGTAATATGGCTATTTGTACCTTTGTGTAAATCCTAACGGAAGGATCATAATGACCTCCCCTTGTAATTGGAAGAAACTTATTCATTAAAAAGATTCTGCTCACAATAACACCACCACCAATTAATGCTACTATGATGCAGTTTCGTGGTTCCTTTTCTTTCATTTATTTAAATTATATAATTTTAATTTTTTTCCTCACTATTTCTAAGTAATTTTTTGGTCTTTCTTTGCTTCTTTTAGTTTCAGTTGCATTAATTATCCTTTCCTTATATATGCATTTATAGATCTTGGCGTTCAGTGGATGTGACTTAACTTTCTAAGATGATTTTCTCTTATTTTAATTTATTCTATTTCAGATAAAATCATTTTTTAATTTATCTTGTATTGTATTACTAGTCATCCATGTCAAAATTCAGATCTTTTTTTTGCACTAATTTATTGTATATGTTTGTGTTTAACAATTTAACATTTTATTGCTATAAATATAGTTGTGTTAATAAATATTTTCTTGAATTTTATTTTTAATTTTAGGGCTTTTTTTTGTTATATAATACTTTAGATGTATTTCTCTACTTTGTTCAACTTTAATTCTTTGAATAACATCTTTTATAATTACTTATTAATTTCATTTCCATCATTTTTCTAGTCTTTGTATATTGATGAAAAATGATGGAAATTGAAATTTGATTGTTTATGCACTTGACAAAAAATGTTGAAAATTGAAATTTAGGTATTTATGCATGTAGTAGAAATAATTTAATTTACTTCTTAATTTTCTAATTTAATCCTTAAATCACTAAATTAAACCACTTAAATTACCTAATTAAATTACTCGCATTACTTAATTTAATTTCCTAAGTAATCCCTAATTTATTTATTTTAAATCCCTAATCAAATCCTTAACAACTTAATTAATTCCTTAATTCCAAATTAAAACCTTAATCATTTAATTTAATCACTTTTAATTCATAATCTGTAATCCTTGGGCACTTGATTCACCTTATTCGGGTGCTTGACTGGCACATATTGAATCCTTAGCATCGTATGAATTGTACCCTTGAATGCCTGATTTGCATGTACCCTTGGCACTGCACAGATCGAACCTTCAGGCACCTAATTCACCTGATTTGGGATTGCAATGTGCAGAAAATGAATTTCGAATGTGTAAAGTTGGAAAATTTGGAAAACTTTACTTTTTATATACCAACAAATCAAGAATTTTTTTTTAAAATTTTTTGGATGCACAAATGTCAAGAAAATCTAGAAAATTTTCTAGATTTTCCTTCCCCTTCTTCTCTGAGGGCACAAACACTACCTAAATATCTAACAATTTTTACCATTAGGGATCTCACGCCTATCTAATTTTACACTTTCAGCATTTTTCCAATCATTGTCAAACTTATACTCCATATATTTAGTCTTTAGCCTACTTAGTCTAAATGACTTGGATTCTAGGTATTTCTTCATAAATCTAATTTAGAACTAATTCCTAGTTTAGTCAACTAAAACTATGCCATTAATAGATTCTATCTCCAACCTCTTCGGAAAAAGGGAAGAAGTGATCTGTATCCTACATGGAACTACCATAAAGAATGTAACGAAGATCACCATCAACCATCCATTTACTTCTATATGAAAGGTCAAATGCTTATTTAGTAGGGGATTTCTGATTTGTTTCCCTGATTCACTCTAGAGGGGGAATCACTTGTCAAGTGTTGCTTATATATCCAAGGAAGCAAGGTAGGGTGTAGGGAATGAAATAAGCATACAACAATGTGAGTTTCACCTCCAAGCCAGCTCCAATGGGTACATTTTTTTTCTAGTGGTCAGTATGGTTGAGGGGTCTCCTTCTAAAACTTTGGATATTGAGTAACCTTTGGGTGCAAGTTACCTTGTTCAAAAGATTGTGAAAGCTTCACAGCACAGCTTTAGGGTCCCAACTTGAAGTCACTAAAGTTATTGTCAAGCTCTCATTGCATTAGCTAGATTGTGTCAAAACCTACAATGTTAAAGTGCATATTGTGTTGAAGTGTTCAGAGAAGAATTGTGGTCTCAGTCTTGAGTGGAGGTGGTTATACTATTTTTGGCCATCAGAAATCTCTAGCCAATGACCACTGGAAACTCCCCTTCATTAGTGTGTAGAATTCCTAGGGTGAATTGAGTAATTTCGAAAGCCATGGTGCTGATGGCATCAATATGGATGCTAAGAAGGAAAGCTTGAGCCCACACCACCTTCTTGATATAAATGATACATCAGAACTTATTATTGTTAGAGAGGAGGAAGATTTCAATTGGGAGGAAATAGAGGAAACATGCGAGTGGATTGAAGTCGTACAACAACAATTTGGGATATAATTTCACTATGTGGGATGAGTTACATGAATCCTTTTCTTAAGTATTTTTACTTATTGTCATATTTTAGTTAAATTACATAAATTTTAATTTTTTCTTACAATTCCTAATGGAGTAATTTTAGGTCTACCTTTACTTTTAATTTTTTCTACACTAATTAATTCTCCTTTGCTAGCTAGTATATTCCTTGGTCTTCTAAGGATATGATCAAACCACTCAAGTCAATTTTCTTATATTTTATTTTCAATAGGTGCAATTTCTGCTTTATTTTTAATAAAGTTATTTTTTAGTTTATCTCTTATAGTATTACTACTTATCCATTTAAGCATATGTATCTCAATAATACTAGCTTTTTACAGATGATTATGCTTTATAACTTAACATTCTAAGCTGAGTGGATTGAAGACATGATTGTGGGAAATATTTGAACCCTCTCTTTTCTAAGGAATCCTTACATCTATTCTAGATTTGGTGAATTTTGGGGATGCCCAAAGAACATACTTAAATATTGTCCTTGTTCTTACCTAATTCAGATTTCAGACATCAATATGATCAATAAGATTCTGCAGAAGATCCTATTCTTGAAATGAATGTACAGAGGACTCTAGGTCTTATGAACCTCACAGACCTGATAATGTACTTAATTTCCAACCATCGAGAACTCTACAGCTCCTGGAGTATAGGGGAGAAGTCTCCTGTGGGAAGAGCTTTTGGGGTTTGTGGGGTAGGGGAATGGATGATGGATTGTTGATGCCCGCCAACCCTGTCTGGTCACCCTCAGATAAAGGTGGCAATACGAGGGTCTGACTGAAGGGTCTGCTCATGGTCAAAGCCGATGGATTGTTCACACCCACCAGCCCTTTCTTTTTCTGGTCTCCCTCAGATAAAAGGTGGCAATATGGGTGTCTGGCTGTTGGGTCTGTTCATTGTCAAAGCCACTTTGTTGGGGTTAATATACAGGGACAAGTGACAAAATTTCAAACGAGTGGGGAGAAGGTTGGAGGGAGATGCTGATAGGAGGAATGATGAGAAATCATGAGATTTCACTATTGGGAATTCAAAAAACTAAATTGGTAGAGTTTATGAATTAGAATATATTATTTAGGGTGTATAGGAGGGCTCGTAGACAAAATGTTGATGAAACCTGCTAGAGGTATGTCCGGAGGAATAATTGTGGCATGGAACAAGTTGTTCACATTGGTGAACCAGGTGATAGAGGACCACACCATACCAGTCATATTATAGATTGCATCATGCGATCAGATTTGGCTTTGCTTGATGGTTTATAAACTACTGGTTCCAACAGAGAAGGCTGATTTTTCTGAACAACTTGTAGTGGTCTGGAAGATTTAGCAGCAACTGTGGCTTCTAATCGAATATTTCAATTTTCATTAGTATTAGAAAATTGGAGCAGTTTAGTAGTGGCTGTTTCACTTATTTGCATTAAATGATGTAATGCATAAATAGAAATAGAATAATAGACTTTGGATAATTTAAAAATTACATCATAAAATGGTTTTAAAATATAACAAAACAATTAAGAATCTGAAATTCACCATCATTTAACCTTTTACTATAATCTGTTAAACTACGATTATAATAAGTAATTATAGGTTCTTATATGAAAGATAACCACTTAACATTAAATACAAAAAATTTCATTTATAGGGAATGTCAAAAGTAAATTTTTTATGAGGTAAACCAAATGGATCACATAATCAAATTTCTTTTGTTGTCTACCAAAACTAGTAATAATGAATAATGCATGCTTGGTATTTTCAAGAAAGTCTATTATTTCTACAATACTAACCTGAACCATAAGATTAATATAGATCTTTCATGAAATAATTCAAAACTATTTAGTGGATTTAATCTACTTCCAAACATAAAAGTGTTTGTAGTATTATTTGAAGTATTATCAAAAGTAATACTAATTACTTTATCTTTAATATGAAATAAATAAAAAATATCCATAATTACAGAAAAATATTTTTAGTTATATGAGGCTAAACAAATTTTTTTAATTCTATCAATTTTTTTCCATAAAATCAAATTACAATCTATAAAATAGATAGTAACAACAATATATCATACTTTGGTTCTATTCTATCAAATATCAAATGTACATGCAATGCAAATATTAATATAATCTATGATATTAATGGGTTTTTGTCTAATAAAGTTAAATTGACCAATAATATTTTGTCTAATAGCATTCCTAGAAATATGTTTATAACCAATAACTTCTGAAATATATTCATTGAAATATGAATTATCACCAAAGTTAATAAGTAAATTATTAATAGAATCAAATTGAGTATGAAGTTCTCTAGACTTTTTAGCATCATAATGCAATGCGAAATAATGCCTTTAGGAGTAAAGTTTTATTAAGTTTAGATAATATAATCTCTAGCCTGTTTTCCAAATTTAGCTTTACAATTAACTAAATATTTATTTAAATGACCTGTATCATTAGAAAATTTATAGAAGTTTTTAATGCAGATGTTGCAATATACTCTCTCCTTTATAGTGTTGTTATTTATGATTTTCATCTTTATAGTGAATTTCAACTATTTTTTAGCTCCCCCTTGAGACTTCTTTATAGATGATGAAGATGCTCTAGTGGATGCTATGATTTCCTTGGGTTGTGACACTTCGAGAATTTCTGGTAGTTGTGGAAAATCTTCTTTATACAAGCCAAAGTTGTTGACCATTGTTGCAATTATGAAAATGCTTGAAACAGAATTGAGAATTTCAGAGAAATCATAGATTCAACGAGGTTTTTAAGTTTATAGTGAGCTATAAGCACAAGATTTTAGAAAGATAGGTGAAGAAATGAAAGGAAGGCTTGAGGTATTTATAACATTTTTTAGGTTTTCTCCTTTTCCCTATTCTTCCATTAATGGTTGACAGCTCTATTGCTCCAAGGCTTCAACTATTAGAGAAACAGATAAGTGGATAGGCAACGACAAAGGGAAATAGTTGGATTCGGAACCTGGAACCTGGGCAATGGGCAACTAGGCCTTAAGTTAGACAGCAAGGCGTTAGTATACTACTGAGAAATGATATACCAATTTTAGTATAAAGTCATAGGTTTTTTAGATTTGACATATTAATATAATATTTGGTATATTGAAATCATGATAGAAAAGCTCTTTCCAATTTTTGACATATACCATTTTTGTAAATAGTATACCAAATTTAGCACAAATTCTTAGGTTGTATAAGTTTAATATATTAATTCTACAATTAGTATACCAAATTGGTAGAAATAAGCTTTGTAAGTATTTTTTGCATCCCATTTTTGTAAACAATATACCATTTTTTAAAAAGCAAAATCATATCATGCCAGCTTGCATGTTCAAATTGGGATGTGCCAACATGACTCGGTTCAATCAAATGGTAGCCCAACTGAGCTCAAAAAACCGTGTCATGCTAGTCAATGACACAGTTTGACTAGACCAGGTTGAGCCATGTCAATATGATTGGGTCTAGCCCAATTGATAAGTCTATATTTCATGTATGTGAAAACTAAATTTTCTTGTGTAACATTTAAATTATTATGATTGACAAGAAAATTGATTTAAGTGGTTTTATATGTCTATTATAATCTATTTTATCTTATCCTAGAGTTCCAACTCAAAACATGAGTTTTTTTAAATTGAAATTAAACATTTCTGTGATTCTTTGCTCTCCTTTGAAATTTCTGCTGATAATATATTTCATTTTTCCATAGGACTAATACTTCGATACAAAATTTATACTGAATAGAATGTTTGAGACTGCTGATATTGTCACAATCTTCACTGATACACAAACCATGCAGGGTCTTAAGTCGGAATTAGAGAAGATTTCCCCTTCATTGGGGCACGGTGCCATTTACTCTAAAGATTCATATATCAGTAGCTTGCCAAGGTAAGAGATGCATTTTCCATATGGAGTGTTATAGTAATTTCTGTGTTTCCAGCGCTCTGCCACTCATTTCATTCAAGCATTTTTCAGATACTTGACTGTTCAATTTGTTCGGTTTTTCTGGAAAAGAGAGTCCGGTCAAAAGGCTAAAATATTACGTGTGAGTGTCTATTTTACTTTAATTTTTGTCAAAGTTTTGATTACACAATGGTTTATTTTCCTTGTCTTTTCTTTGTATGAGATATTGAGTTTAACCTAACCACAAAGTTTCTTCTCATTCAGAAAGTAGATTATCCCTTGGTATTGGATGTCTACGATTTTTGCTCAGATGACCTACAGCAAAAGTTGCAAAAACCACGTCAAGTATTTCATATCTTTTATTTTTTTGACAATGCCCTTTTCTTTTATTGAACTAGAAAATTTTAGCAAGTGAATAATCTTTTGACGCTTTTAATCTGTGGAAAGGTTCTAAGGGATGGGGAAAATTCTGAACTTGGATTAACATCTCATGATAAGGATGTCGGTAACAACACTAAAGCATCTAAATCAGAGGTATCGTCTATAGTTGTATTTATATTACACTCATCCTCTCTCTCTTTTGTCATTTTCATTAGTTTCTTAATTGATGCATCAGTAGTAAAACATGTGGTGCCTAAGTCATTAGATAAGACTAATATAGACAACAATTGATGCCTTTTCTTCCATTTATTTCTATTCATAACTAAATCTTTCATTAAATTATTTAATTTCAAATCTTTCTTAGCTATTTCTGATCAGCAATATTTGGTTTTGTCTATCTCTTTTAATTTCATATACATTTTTTAATTCTCTTTTTGTTGTAAGCACATATATAGCTCTTCTATGAATATAGCCAAAGTATCCTAGATGATTTTCTCTTGTTTTATTTTTAATTGGTGCAATTCTTTCTTTATTCTAAATAACATCTTTTTATAACTTCTCTCATTGTATTGTCACTCATACTTTTTAGTATATCATCTCTATGATACTAACTTATTGCACATGTTCTTTTTTAATATTTCAACATTTTTTCATGAAGTATAGTTTGCACGAATAAATAATTTGCAGAATTTTTCTTTTAATTTTAGCATTGTTCTTTTATCACATAACATTCTAGATAAATTTTTCCATTTCATCCAACCAATTTTAATTCTATTAATAACATATTCTGTAATTTCTCAAAATTATTACGTATTACGGATCTTAAATATATAAAATTTGACTTTTAGGAATTTCTTGATTTTTTAATTTTATGTTTTCATCATTGTCCTTATCATTGCTAAACATAATACTCCATGCATGCAGTTTTTGATCTACTTAGTCTAAGTACTTTTGATTCTATGGTATCTCTTCATATTTTTAATTTAGAATTAATTTCTACCTTTCTCTCAACTAAAATTATGTCATCAGTGAATAACACATATCGAGGCTTTCTTGTGAATTTCTTTAGTTTTTCGTCTAGAAGCAAGACAAATATGTATTAGGTAAGGGCTTGAAGATGATCTTTAGTGTAAACTTATGTTAATTGGAAATTCTTTTGTCTTCCCTCTTATAGTTTTAATATTAGTTATTACTTTATCATAAAAATATTTGATAGTATCAATATAGTCAATAGATACTTTTTTCCAATATCTACTGCAATAAGTGTCCTCTAGCCCTCAGTCAATGCAAATAAATTGTTCTATGTAATTTAAGATTGATTATACATTTTGACAATTTTTTATATTACGGAATTAAGGGTAGAATGGTCTAGCTCCATTCCCTGTCTTCATTTGATAAATTGTTGTTTTTCAAGGACATGTTTAGGCATACTTACAGTGTTTCTTTTCTCATATCTCATAAAACTCTTCCGTGAGTAATCCATAATTTCATGTAAAAGATTTTTTCTCAACCAGCTTGCCTCCGTTCCATTTAGTATGTTTTTTAAAAGTTTATTTTAATATGCTTCTTACAATTTGTTTCGGAACTCAAATCATGACAATCTCACAAGTCTAAAGTTCAATATATTTGCGATGAAAATGGTAGGTATGTGGTATTCTCTTCATTTGGTCTTTTGCAAGCCTACCATGATCACCCACATTTCATGCTCCGAACAATGGAAAAATGTTTTATATTGATACAACCATGAGTGGATGATTGGGTTTTCTATATAATGCTTAACAGGGGACATTGGCTCATAATGAAGAATCCAGTTCAGGCGCACAAGGTGGTAAATATGACACATGAACATTTTTGTGCCTTTTTTTCTTTTTTCCCTTATTGTACTTGTGCTATTTCAAAATATAGGAACATGGCTTCAGATGCTAGCTAGCACTTGCGTGAATTTTGTGCTTATGGAAGCTTTGCAGTTTAACATATTCCTAACCCGAATATTTAGTACATAATCAAATTTGCCTTTGCCAGATTATTCATTTTCCATTTTGCCCTTCGTATCATCAGGTGAAAATGCACAGTTAACTGGCATTTACGATTTGGTTGCCGTTTTAACTCACAAAGGACGATCCACTGACTCTGGTCATTATGTTGCTTGGGTTAAACAAGAAAGTGGTAATTTCTCAGTTCAAATCGTGTAATTGTTAATTGAGTAATACTTTTCAGCTGTGTTTGGATCATATGTAGCATTTCTATGTTATCTATCATATTTCATTTAACAAATAATCGTGATTTTTTTAATGATTCGAAAACGTCCAATTTATTTGGCAGGTAAATGGATTGAATATGATGATCATAATGCTAATATAAAAAAGGAGGAGGACATCACAAAGCTCTCTGGTGGTGGTAAGATCATTGTCCGAGTACATTTTCTTCCATGTTTGTTTTCTGCTGACTGCCAAAATGATGTGGTTAAGAGGGTGAAGACAAGGGGAATTCGGTCTGTGCAAATTAGTAAATTCGAAACCTCCGTTGAAAATTATCGTTTCGGTGGTGCCTTACGTTTTATAAATGTTCGGCGGTTATGACGATCCTTGGACTGCAATAGGCATTGTCGTGGCAAAGATCTGCAGCAGTCCTGCAGCTTTTGATATAACTGTTTTTCTTTTGTGCATCAGGTGACTGGCATATGGCTTATATCCTCATGTATAAAGCTCGAGTAGTTTAGACGTTTTGAGGGCATAAGAATCAGATCAAGCAAAATCGAATTCATTCTGCAGGACGACATAGTTGTACGAGTTGTGTGAAAGTGGTGATAACATTTCATTGTAGTTCGTGATTATTGTGGCGCTTTTCTATATGAGCGTTTAACTTATAAGACACATGCTTACACATCCATCGTTCGATCTTTGGTGGCAGTGTGGGATAACCCAGCATGGATTTGTTGCTCATTCTTTGGTGTTCGTTGCACTCTTTCTGAACATTGTATGGTTTTACATGATCGTTTCGCAATTCGTTCAAGAAAGATGGTTATTTTTCTTGTGATTTTGAGAATTTTATTTGGTGGTTGATGTGCGAAAAGCATTGTACACACTTTCTTATGCATGCTAGATGGTAGAGGTTCGCAAGTACAATTAAGAGTGTGTTTGTATAGTAACAGAAAAGAAAATATTGAAAAGTTTAGAAAGTGACAGAAAAAAAATACAGAAAAATTTATTATTATTATAATTATTAATTAATTAATATTATTATTATTTTAACATACGAATTTAATAAATTATATTTTCTTTTATTATTTTTCTTCTTTTTTTCTTTTATTTTTCTTCACTTTTACAAAAAGAAGATTTTATTTCTTTTTATAAATTTTTTTTTTAAAAAGTAACGATGCAAAATAATGAATATTTTTTGTCAAATATAAATATATTATATATTATTTTTATTTTTCTTTACTTTTCCTTTTTGTAACTTTTTCTTGTGCTCAAACTCTCCCCGAAGGAATTTAAGTTTTGCCGGTAGTAATTCTTCACGGCAGCATCCAACGGAGAAGAGGTTTCATGAAGGGGAAAGAATTTCAATTATAAAAATGTCATTTTTTATGTATGGAGTTAAAGGGATGGACATCTAAATGGGTTTAGTCGATTACCCAAACCAAGTTGAATTATTTTTGATAATTTGGTTCAGTTCCTTTATTCTCATGACTTAGGCTTGGCTTGGAAATATTCTGAGATAATGTACATGATTGGGTTAATGGTTTTCAGCTTTGGTTTATTCCAGTTCGGCCAAATTGTATTTAAACTATTAAATAATTAGTAAATTTTATACCAAATGTTACTAATTAATATATAAATATAACTTAAGTGATATTATTACTTTTAAATATGAAACTGAGATGAACAATAACAAATTATTCAAAATTTCACAAATATTTATCATCAAAACATTTAAACTTTTGTGAAACGTTGCTTATATTTATATTCTGACTTCTTTTAAAGATGGACATTCGGAATACCGTTTGCATTAGAAATTTACAGCTTTATCATTGTTGTTTCGATAAATAATACTCATAACCATTAATTAAATCAATACAAACCAATTTTGAATGATTCTATTTATTTGAGTCGAGTAAGGTAAAGTAATTCAATTTATTTCAGTTTTTGTCTATACATTTTACATCGAAAAATTAGCCTTCAGTCTAAAGCTCGATGGTGATCGCGTCTGAAGCATATGGGTAACGATGGAAGTCAATCATTGTAATTGGCAACATTGTTAAGGGAACCCACATGAAATCATGTCTTTACCACATGTACCATGAAAGAGGTCCAACATCACGTTAATGTCTACTCACAATCTTCCATTCCCATACAATACCATGAAAGAGGTCGTGAAGCCCCCATTCTGCCAAGAGAAATGGTGTTTCTCTGTCAAAAACTTGAATCGATACACACACGGTTTAAAAGATCGCGTCCACAATCACTCATTGCCGTACAAAGAAGAAGCTCCTTCTCATCAATATAAGCTCTTTTTTCGTTTATCTAGAATGCTAGAAAGAAGCAAACACAAAAACTTCCATCTTTCGGCGAAATGGCAGGAACTACAGAATTTGAGCATACAGAAGGAGAAGACAAGTCAGGGCATTCAACTTTAATCTCACAGATATGGGGTATGATAAGTTAGAACTTGGATTGTGTTGATCACGAGACCATGCCTTCTGGTTAATAACTTGGGATTGAACCGGATCAACTTGGGAGGCTGCCGAATATACTTCTTTCAAGTCAACATGGACAACACCAAGCTCCTTTTTCTCAAAGTTACTTACTTGCCTTTGACTTTGCAGTATGCATAGAAGCCAGAGCCAGCGAAACCAAGGGCTTGTCCGATCACATTTAGCTACAACAAGGTAATAGCTGTCGGTTACATGCAATGAAGAATAATAGAGTATACATGGTTCAGTGCAACAGTGGAATGCAACTTCCTCACTCACCACATCAAAAGGGAGGCCACCAAATATCATCCAGCCAAATCCAACAGTGAAGAAATCCTAAGGCAGCAAACAGTTCGGACATAGGACATCATAAATAATTCATAAGACAGTTTTTCACAGGCAGAATCTGACATTAACAAACAGTAAGAAATACCTTTAAATTACCACACATAGTCTGTGTAACTGCAGAATTCAAGGTTGTGTTTAAGAAAATGCTGTAATTCAAGAGAAATGCCATTGCACAGGAAAGGAGCATCACTGCCTGCAACACATAAATAAAATAAGTTCATAATGCCCTCCTTTTCTCCACAAGAGCTGCACCACAAACTTCAGTTTGTGGTTCTGCTCATCCACTACCGTACCAACAATGCTGTGGGCCAGACTTTACAGTGAGGTGACTAGATCAAGACACGCACAAAAGGAATGAAAGAATACCACATGTAAAGGAAGAAAAAGAACCAAACATGGAGATCTTTCTGTGACACTGAAGCACAACTTATTCTGAAAATAACAAACTCAATAGGTGATCTGTGTAAAAACTTGATTAAATAAAATACTTATTTTTGTGGTGTTTTTCATCCATCCAAAGTCTGATTAACAAGAAAAGACATCTTCTCTGAGGCTTAGGAATCCAGAAGTATCTTTAGTCACAGGAAGCAAATTCTACACTACTAACATAATGAACATAAAAAACCTAATAAATATTCATTAAACTATCTGATATGGAGAATATGCTAAAAAGAGACATTGAACACACAACAAAGCCATAAAGAGTACCAACATATATTATAATCTATCTAGTATAATGATCTCAAACTAAATTGAACATACCATAAAGCCAGGGAAATATAAATATGGAAAATTAATGGTCTTCTCTAGATCACCCTGGATATATGTCCACAGTAATAGGACTGGTCCGCATGCTAATCCTGCAAGGATCAAGTAATAATGAATTTTCCAAATTGTTTCAGTAAACAAAGTACAAAGCTTGCAAATACTATGATTCTACATGGTACATGCACATTCAGAAAAGCTTACCATTGCACCACATTAAACCAAAGCTATTGAGACCGCTAGAATTCCCTGAAAATAACATGGAGAAGTCAAAATTGATTTTGTCAAAAATTAAGCATTTAGAGTTGTATAAAACAACAAAAATTAAAGAAGATTTTTTACCAATACGAGCTATTGTTGCAAGATATACTGCAGTAGCAACATTTGCTATCAAAACAATAGCATAGCCATAGAAATCATATGATAAATCTCGAGCTCCCGCAATAAATGCTCCAAAAATGATCACCACCACACTGATAAAATCCTTGGTTTTTGTCATATAGGGATTTATCAGAAAAGTTATACTAGTAAAAGGAACAAGTTTGAAAAGATGTAGTGACGACTTGAGAAACATGTATATTAAATTATTAGAAAGATTTTCCACAATGATCATGGTTGTTGACTTTTTCATTTTTTGTTTTATTTTTCTTATTTATAGTTTCATTGTTCAGATTATTTCAGTTGCAGTTCAGATTTTTCCAAATTTTATTCATCCATATTCCATTTTTTCATGTTTACATCAGTGGGTGCGTTGATGCCATTTTTTCTTTTCTGTTGCATGAAAAGTAAATTGCATATATTTACAAAAACTAAATTAATAATCCTACCGTCTATTTTTTTAACTTGTTCTAGATTAGAACCTTACTGTAGTCACATCCATCTCATTCTTGAGCATTCCCCTAGATAGATTGTATATATATATCATGTCAAGTCTTTATTTTCTTTTTCCCTTATTTATAGTTTTCCTATATTCAGAGTATTTCATTTATAGTTGAGTTTGTTGTGAATTGTTTTCATCCATATTTGCCTTTTTAATTTTTACACAGAAGTGTAATTTGTGTCATTTCCATTTAAAGTTGCGGGAACAATAAAACAGGTGTATTTACAAAAATCTAAAGTATTGATTTTACAGTTTATTTTTGTAACTCGTTATGGATTGGAACATTTTTGTGGTCATTTCAATCACATGATTGAGATTTCTCTAGATAGTTGTATGTCAATTCACATCATCACACGTTGGATTTCCACCATATCAAATGTGGTCTTGGACTTTGACAAGGACTCTGCAACACCAATACTGTGAAGAGCACTAACCATGATGCAAAAGCAACAGATAAAAGGGCTGCTCACCTTCCAATAACAGGCATAGAATATTTCTGACCTGTCAGAAGGTATTCCACTACCATTGTAATTACTACAGTTGTCCTTCTGAGGGTTGTGTACATTGGAACATTTACACCACGTACTGACTCCATCGAAGCAAGCTTTAATGCAAATAAAATAAAAAAGGAGTTATAAACAAAATCAAATGGTCAGTTTGAAACTTAGATTCATAAAGAGAAAAGAGTTTCACTATGAAAGCATTACCATATAAAGTAAATAAGTAAAAGAAAGGGGAAGGGTCTGAAGCACTGTCCCAAGTGGTACAAGTTTTTTTGAGAAGCCACCAGACGCATCACAGGTTTCTCCATTTGTGAATGCAATAATCCTGAAGCGCCTCATTGCATAGAGAAGTGAAGTGGAGCAAATCATCTGAGAAAAGGGGCAAACATATCTAATAGAAAATTTAAAGAATAATCACATCTTTAACATTAACAAGAAGGAATTATGAACTGTTATAGAAGGGTTCACAGCATTTGTGACCTTTTGAAAAAAAAAAGCTTAACCATAGAATATATGACCTACTTCTTAAAGTAAAATAAAGAAAACACACAAAATTTTTCACATTTTGAATAATGTAACCTTAAGGTAAATTTTGTGTAAATGCTAAGTAAAGCCAACCAAAAAATTAAAATTGTTCTTGGCTACCATATACAACCAAAAAAAGGTGTAACAGGGAACAAGGAAATGAGACCACTTATCAAGCTTCAGAAGGCAATAATAAAAGGATAATGAAACCACCATTTTTTACCTTTTTACATAAATTTTCTCTTCTTCTTCTTTTTTTCTCTCCTCCTCCCTTCTTTTTCCTTTTTTTATAATCTCATGTGCCTTCCCTCATCCCTTTTTTAGGTCTATCACCTCTACAACCCTAATAGGTGCAAGGTGGTAAAGGTGAAAAAAGAGGGAAGGATGACATTGCAACACTGGCTACAGAAGGTGGTGCGACGATAGAATACGATAGAAGAGGATTTGGATCCCAAAAGATTTTCACATTGTGGATGCAAAAGTTGTTGACGATGGCCTAGACCTTAGTCTAGTTCTTGAACCCTTTCTTCTCCACTTCCTTGGCAATGTCAATGTAGATGGGTTTGTGGGTGACAATGTGAACCTTGAGCCTCATGGTCAAGACTACAGCCACAATGATGGTGTTCTTGTGATTGTAGGTCTGTCCACACATGATGCCTTCCTTAAGTGCATTGCCAGCGAAGGAAGTGGTGACAACAACCTTGTTGTGCTTGTAATCAACATGGGTGGAAGTCAGCAATAGATGCAAAGGAGGATGCATCCATAGGAAAAAGAAAGGGGTTAGTATTGTTCAAAATGGGGTGTTGGATGGCCCTAGCAATAAAAATGGTGAGGGAGCAACAAATGGAGTTTGGTAGCTTGAGAGTCTAGTGGTATTGGTTGGAAGAGAAACTATGACCTAAAGTGGTGCCTAGGAGCAAAGAACATTAGAGAAGAGTCAACAATGGATTGGGCTGAAAATAGCAGTTTTGGATGGCACTACTTGTCCTAGGGTTTTAGGATAGGGAGAGGCGTCTATATGTAGAAGGGGCACCAACAGCCGAAGAGCTAGGCTACTAGTGGTTGGGAAGAGAATGATGGTTAGGGTTTCTCTCTTCCCTACTTGAATTTTTCACACATTTAGATTCACAAAACTTATTCTTTGATACCATGTGAGAATACAAGAAATGAGTGAAAGTGATTGATTTCATTAACAAATATAAAGAAATTACGTAGACAAGACAAACATAACTTAAGCAATATAAAACTAAACTCACACACAATAACTAACCCTAACTCATTAAAATACCTTGACAGACTCAATCTTTAATAAAGAATCAGGCACCCACAGGCCACAACTGAATCCATTTAAATCTTGGGTATATTATCTTTTTGAGCGGTCATGTCAAGCTTAGAATTATTGTGGGTGCATAATATACAGCAACTTGTAACAAATAACATAATATCAATTTTTTAATCTCACTCTCTAAAAAGTAAAAAAATACTCACAGATCATATATCAGAAAAGAAAAATCTTCAATAAAGAGTCATATACCCAAAGGCCATAGCTGAAATACATGTAAAGCTTGGGTTTATTATTTTTTGAGTAGTCACGTCAAGCTTAGTAAAAGAGAACTAGTTACTTAAATCAATATGAAAATAAATTGTAATATTCTCTTTGGTTTACAGTAGCCAATAGCACTAGGAACAGACTAATGGGTATCAAGAACATTTAGAGTTGGTATGTAAAGATGATGCACCAAAGGAGAGAGAGTCTGAAAGAAATTCTAAAATTGCATACTTAACGAAAAAAAAGAGTATACCTGGAATAGAGTAATGACATTAGCACACGGGAAATTATAAGAAGAAAGAGCGGACTTGTTAAACATAACCAGGAGTACTGCAAAACAAAGGGAAAACACAAGTTAAAAATACAGAGATGCTCCATCTGTTTCGAATAACGTGTTTGAAATAGACATCGAAGACTGAAAGCAGAGAGAAAATCCTAAGGATATGCAGGGGATTTCTGTTTGAAAAATCAGCTGGACCGTCCACTTATTTGACAATAATCTGCAACACCCAATCATACCAACTAATCAATTTGATTAGCTGATTCACTGCATAAATGGTTAATCAACCCCAACCTGGATCACATCTACTGAATTTCTGTACCTTAGAACAAACTAATGCCCGTGCCAAAGTAATATATGCTAAGTAATTCATGCTTGTAAAAGAAGGATTCACTCTTTCTTCAATTATATAAAACATAGTTCTGTAACAAAACTTTATCAATCCCGGCCTGGAAAACAAACAAGCTAGCCAAAAATCAGCAACAGAAAACAATAGGAAAAATCCAACAGGAACATGAGAAGAAACAAGAAGAAAATAAATCATGCCCAACCTGCACAAATCATGTAGGACAGAGCGGCATATGCCCCCCTCTTGGTCATGGCAGAACCCTTGAACAGACTCTCTTCTTCATCCCTGGGAGCGTCCGAGACCGGAAGCAGCCCGTTGGAATTCTTCGGACCCATTTTGCCTTTCGCCTCAAGATGACACCTTTGCGGTGGAAACCAGCAAAAGGAGCGATCCTTTAAAGAGTGAGGAGGCCAACGTAAAGAGGAGGAACGAGTAGATGGGATTCCTATTCCCACCTCGCACAAAAAGGGAAGGCTTTTTATTACTGGCTTCCTATTACGAAAACTTGCTCCTTATGGTTCTCCAGGTGTAGGGGATGGGATTTGGGTGCTGGAGATATTGGCCTGTAGTGGAATTCTCCCACTCTGAAGTCAATATTCGATGGCGCGATCGAGAACGGAGTAGGAAGACGAACGAAAGAAGAAGAACAACAATAGAGAGAAAAGAAAAGAACCATTGGTCTTCGGGTGGGTCTCCCCTTCGCTTGCAGTGGTTTGTTATTTTTTTAATCTTAAAAAATTTTAAAATAGCAAATTTAACGAAATAATAATAAAAAATATATAATATAATAAAATCCCCCTTTCCCAAAAGACCTAAAGTGAAAAAAAAGAAAGAAATTGTATGCAAACCCAAACAAAAATATTATCAACATCAAAATAAAATAGGCATACTATTGTTAATTTTATTTATCAATATCAAGAATTACCACATTTTTTTTATTTCTGAAGGTGATATTTTCATGTATTTTCTTTTGACGGGTCCTTTTTTTATTATCCAACCCATTCTTTAATTTTTGTTGAAACGTGTTGTTCATTTATGAAGTAAAAATGGACCACTTTCTCTTATTGTCCATTTATGGAGTGAAAATGGGCCACTTTCTCTTATATTCGCTGAGGTATGACACACACACACACATATATATAAGAGCAATATATGAATTATACGTAACGAAAATCTTGTGTTCTTTTAAGGAAACTTTTAATGAAGAACATAAAAACCGTCAGTTACTTATTGACAGATTGTATTATTGGTCATCCATTTTGTTGTTGTGCGTGAGATTTTGAAGGTAAAAATATTATCAATATTATTAGAAAAAGGAAACATTTTGCTGTCGAATATCCCAACATTAGTATAAATTTTGATTTACAGACATGCAATTTTTTTTCTTCAGATTTTTACAGAGAAAATGTTTATCGGGTCCGTTCCCATGATTCCAGATGTTTTGCAAAGATTAATGTTTAGAATTGACGTGTATTCAAAACATTTTCGGAGAAGGATATAAGAATATATCAACGATCTATGGATGGTTTAAGATCAGTCAATGTAATCAACAACTGAACATTTAGAAAGAACAAAATTTTCAGGTATCAGAATATCTTCCTTTTTCATAAATCATAAGTAATTAGCATGAATAATTACTCTAAATGCTATTGGCATTAGACACTCCTATTTATGTGTCTAATAGTTGAGGACTTTCATATGCAGGAGGACATCAATTATCCATATTAGTAGAATAATAGGGGTATAAAAAAAGCTACCTTGGAGTAGCCTAACCTAAGTTTAATCAACCTTCAACCATGGGTGCATTTATTTCACTTCAAAGCAAAACTCCACTGTAATTTTTTCCTTGGGAGAGTGGTGTTGATAAATAGCAGTTGAAATTCACTAACAACATTTATCAACCACATTTAACGGTACGATAAACAAAACACCCCACAAGCAAACGCTCCAGAATGGCTAAGTTCGTCTGGTATAATTAATACAGAAGATGGGCCCAATTAGGCCCATGGCCTTCTAGGTCGATTGGGTTGGGTCTAACTTGGGTTACGACCGATACACTTTTTTTAAATAAAATTTTGTCTGTTAAGTGGTAACCTGAGAAGTGAATGGTGGGTAATTTGAAAAATTTTACATAAATTTTATTCAAAGAAAATTGAAGCCTTGGTTGACGGCTAATAGATATATATGGTTTTCAAAGTTTTACATTCAACTCATCTTATACCAAAACTCGGTGCCGAATTGTAATGATAAATAATTCACGGTAGAAAAGGACAAGACCAACAAATATTAAACGATACTTGAAAACTAATTTTATGCTAATTTACTTTAAAATAAATATTATTAAATAAAAAAATAAAATATTTGATATTTTATTTCACTGCCTATTCAAGAGTTGGTTATTGATCAGAACTGAGTATGTTTAGGCATTTCAATTGTTCGAAAACTAGGGTTTTCTCGAGACCGGCTGCTATAAGATCCCAACTCCGCGTCTTGCTTCTGTCCGGTTCGCCGCCATTTTACGCCACGAGAACCTTCGTTTCCGCCGTCTACGATCCACATCTGGTAAGCCGAACCACCACTCCTGCCCTCCTTCTTTCTGAATGCTCCATTTGTTCAATTGGTTGATCAAAGCTGCTCCCTTTTTGTCCACTCGTCGTTCTGAATCTTTAACTCTTATGTGCTTGATAAAAAGCTTTTTCTCATTGAAAAAAGGCATCTTTCTTTTCGATCATTTCTGGCATTGGCCTACTGAGTTACGACATTTTCTATTTTTGTTATGGTTGCAGTTGTAATGGCAACCGTTCCTGCCCCCTTGATCTGGGAGATTGTGAAGAGGAACAACGCTTTCCTCCTGAAGGAGTTTGGAAATGGTAACGCCAAGGTGGAGTTCAGCAAGGAACCCAACAATCTCTACAATCTCAATTCCTTCAAGCACTCTGGTATGCCATGAACCATAATGCCCGTGTTTAGATCAGGGTTCTAGTCGGTACTTGGCTTGAGTTTTTGTGGTGAATTTCTCTTGGAATGTAGGATTGGCAAACAAGAAGACAGTCTTGATCCAGCCTGGTGGGAAGGATCTTTCTGTGATGTTGGCCACCACCAAGACTAGGAAGCAGAACAAGCCTGCCTCTAGTTTGCATAGGTCTATCATGAAGAAGGAGTTCCAGAGGATGGCCAAGGCAGTCAAGAATCAGGTGAATTCCTTTTCCTGAAATGATATTCGCTATTTGTTGATTTCCATTGTTCCATGTCTATTTGGCTGTATTTTGGTTATTGATGCGTACTCTTCATACAGATAATTTTTAGCTCTCATGATACTTGGGACAAATTTAGTAGCGCTCTACCATGATTTTGAAAAAATTGGCCCCATCTTCCTATCCAATGCGAGTCTGTAGTGATGAGGATTATTGAATAACAATCAAGAAGTATCATTTGATTATTTGCTGTTTGCCAGTGGTTTTTAAATCTAAATTTGCTAACCAGATTGTTGATCTCACATGTGAATGCATCACAATTGTTTTTATTTTTAAATCAAACTCCAGGGATGAGGAATGGCATGTAAGAACAGCCATTATTGGACCAATAAAATATGCTTATTACGCTTGGCTTTTGAGCCTGTGAACGATTTTTTTGTTTCTGTATTTGCTTTTCCAGATTAACTAGTGAATTCAATTAATTTTGATTTTCTATTCAGATTAACTATATCTTAGCTTTCTTGTACACAAACGTTTCTGGACTGAATTTTTGTTTGGAAGGGATGGTCTGCAATGATGAGGAATAACATGTAAGAAGAGCCATATTTATTGGCCTTCAGTGAAATATACTTGTTACGCTTGGCTTCTGAGCTCCATCTTTCAGTAAATTGAACGAATCAAAATTTTGATACTCCTTTGATGTTGATTTTTTTCCAAGTTAAATTTAGAAACCATTTGCCTTTGACAAGGTTATTAAGGTGCCTGGAAGGTAAGCCTGACACCCATTTAAATAATTTTTTTTAATTTCTTATGCTATATTATATATTTAAAAATATTTAATAGTAATTATGTTTATGTCTAACTTTGCCACATAATTAACATTCAAATACATAAGTAATTTCATAATAATATCAAAATATGAAGTGTAATAATGCAAGTATGTATATTTTAAATATGTATATAACTATATGTTCAATAATTATGTATATTTTAGTAGTATTCTATCTTTTGAAATCGAATTTTTTTGTAATTTGCTTCAGTAGCATCCCTTCAAAAAATATATATTTAAGTTTTTTTTTCAAAAAAATTAGAAATATATATATATATATTGAATTGGTCCGATGGTAGATCTGCTTGATTAATACTGGTTGAGGCGGTCAGCACCTATGCGTTTATCTTAATAACTGTGGTCTTCAACAATCTCGAAAGTTTTGACATGCAACGCAAGTTCCTCTTTGATATGCATTGCTAGTGCTGTTGAACAGTGAAATGTTGTATTCTTTTGGCACATTCAGGGGCGATATAAGCAGCCCTTTTATCCCACACCATGAGGTTGTTCAATGTCTCGTAAATGTAATTTAACTGTAGAAATGGGAAAACCTACCTTGAAGATATTTCATGTCGATTTGCTTGACAGTTAGGTTATGCAGTAATAAACCTCTCTCCTAACCGGGTTATTTGTTCTGTTGTAAATGCTAGGATATCTCTAGTTTGCCTTGTAAAAATATGGGTCTCTTTTTGATCGACGTTGCTCATGGACGAATAGAAAAAATATAGGAACTTACCTACAATCGTTGATTTAACTGTAGGTTGCTGACAACTACTACAGACCAGACTTGAAGGATGCATCCCTTGCTCGGCTTAGTGCTGTTTACAGGAGCCTTCAGATTGCAAGGTCTGGTCCTAAGAACAGGAATAGACAGGCTGTCAAAGTTTCGAGGAAGTGCTAGATCACATACTCTGCGGTTTTCATTGTCTTGTTTGAGATAATTCAGGCAATTCTAATCTTTCTTGAGGTCGTTATTTATATTTGCTGTGATACGATCTACGATCAAACTCTTTGACTTTGTTTCATTTTGGTTGGAAGATTTGATACTAAATTTTGCAGTCCCATGTTGTCTACCAGGAAATCCTGTTTATTGCGGAGGTCTAAATTATTTTCGCGTGTTTAAGAAATTATGAGAACCGGAAGAGCGCTTGTAATAAATAACCTTATTTGAAAAAAGGCAACTTCTGGTGGGTGGTTCGTCTATACATCGGATTTAAGAAAATGGTTGTACAGGAAATTAAATAATGATATGATGCGGGATATTGAATGCATCATGTTACAACCATAAAAATATCATATATACTGACGGGGTTTAGATTGTGTTGTAGTTGTACTTGATGCAAGAGACAAGACAATGATAATATGTTTATTCTTACAGGATTTGCGAGGAAAAAAGATTTTAAGCTAAAATGATTTTTGCTCTCTCCCTCTGTCAAGTTAAATTTCTTGCCTCTTGAAATGGAGAGAATTCTTTTTTAAAGAAGTTGGGAGGATATGGTTGATGAAAAGAGAAATAGCTGTTCTTTCTTTTTATTTTTGTTCTCAATGGAAAATAAAATTTTAACTTCAGATACAAACAAAAATGTTATAAAAAATTAGTAAATTGATATGTTATTAGTACAAATAATAAAATATTAAGATATATAATATAATTAATTAACATAGTTATATTAATATACACTATGATTTTTAATATGTTATTTTTTGGTGAGAACATGACGAAGATAACGATGGAATTAAAATTCGTATAACGACAGAATTAATAGTTATATTAATATAATTTGTATAATGACATAATTAAGATTTTGAAATTTTAATTTAAGATAATTTTATTTTTCATCATGGATAGCCAACGAATTAAAACCTGTATAACGATGGAATTAATAGTTATATTAATATAAATTATACAACGACAGAAATAATTATATTAAGATAATTTTATTTTGATCATGTATAACGACGGAATTAAAATTTTGAAATTTTAATTTAATATAATCACTTTTAATGAGTGAAATATATCTGTAATTCAATATGATTGTAATCTATAATTAAAAACAACTTTCCGAAAGAAAACAACATTCTTCAACTGAACAAAAATCATAATTAAAAAGAACAAAAAAATCATAAAACAACACATACAATTTCAACGTCAAAGTAACTTTGACAACGACTAACTTCATTTAACATGACGAAAGGTAAAAGGTAAGTTCTTTCAATATCACAATAATGTTGCACGTATATTTTAAAGTGAAGTTAACATTACAACAACATAAAAGATAATATTATCGTAATATTCTCGTACATTCAAAAGTTTACCATATCATAACAACACCGAAGGACTTTGTCGCACTTTCTCAGTCATATTAATCTTTACTTTATTATTTTCAAATCTGATTGTTTGTGTATATTTTCTGTTAAAAAAAAAAAAAAACGAGAGAGTTAAGAAATAATAAGAAATAAAAATAGCAAAAAATATAATAGTATTTTTTTGCTAAAATGAAATGACGAGAAATTGAATTTAAAGTATTTGTGTAGTTATGAGAAATTAAAATTTTAATATTTTTATTAGAAAGTTAATTAATAAATTAGATGAAATTTTTTTAAAAATATTATATTTCAAGTAGATTATTTTAAACTTATTTTTTCTAAATAAATTATAGAACAAAGTAAAATTTCATAAAAAAAATACATAACATGTTGATAAATAGGATAAAATACCAACAACATTAATCATTACAATACATCTTTTTTGTATTAATACAATATTGTTCATGCTATATATAATTTTTTACCATATAAATAACATAATTTGTTTATGCATTTGGTCAGTTGTTCTCTTCTTTTGTTCAATACTTAGAATACTAGTATAACATATTTTTTCCTCTTCAATAATGGTAGAAGCTTCAACAGGTTATTCATTAATCTGTAAAATCTTTAACTAAATTTGCTTTGACTATTTTTCTTATGAAATTGTGAAACAAGAAATATGTTAAAATAAATTTTGCTTATATATTAAATCAAAATGACATATATTTTTGTAATATTGTAAATCAATGTTTTATCACTCTAAATATATATTATACTACTATTTTTAACTATTAATGTTCGTAATTAAAATTATTTATTGTAATAGTGGAAAGGTGATTCTTATTGTACTTTAACAAATAATAATGAATATATCAAAATAAAGAAATAAATTTTGATTGATTTAAAAAACCTACATCTCTCAAATAAAACTTATATGTACAATATTTTCAACAATTACTTCTGAATACAATTAAATATGAAATAGTCTACATTAATATTAGAAGTTATGACATATCTCGTAGGACTTGAAGCCAATTTTATTGAAAAAATGCATCTTGAAGAATTTGAGCATACACAACTAATTCTTCTTATCAACTAATTACATAAGTAATTTACATGTCTAAATTACAAGTAGCTAGCATATTTTGTGTTAATTTTCCTTTTTTATTTTTAAATCTTACATTTTCTTGTTTACAAATTATTATTTTAACATGTGTACCTTTAATAACACTAATATAATTCTAAGTAGAAAATAATTTGTCAATAACAATATTATAACAAATATAATAAATGAATTAAGAAAGAATGTAATATAAATAAGATCTTACCTTAAAGTATGAGAAAATATTTAAATCATTTCCAATCCTGACATTGATGATGAATGTTTAGTTAGATGTATATGATATAATTGGATTATAACATTTAATATCTCATTGAAGTAAATACTAACTAATCAAGTAGATCAATGAAAATCCTTTCTTATAACGTTATATCATTAATTTTGACCAACCATAATAAGAAAAATTGTAAGTTTTTCTTTTATACTTATATTTCTACTATTTTGTGCTACACTTTTCCTTTTCAATAAGTTATAAAATTACATGAAAATATGTTGACTAATATGATATAATTTCCTACAATTATACAATTGATGTAATATAAAAGTATCTAATAATCTCATAATATAATATTATTCTTCTCTACTATATATTCACCTATTGACTTTAGGAATAATATTTCTAGAACATGTTACTATGTTGCATATTTGACAAATTAAAATAACTAATTTATGTATTCTCTTTCAGTATCTTTTGAAAAATCGTCTTTCTTTCTCCATGTTTGTTTGAAAGATAGTTACCTACCAAAATGATGATTTAAAATATTATATCTAATAACAAACCAGTATAACACGTAAAAATATAACAACTAATATACAAAGGCAATATAATGACCAACATAGAAAATATCATATCCAAACAATATATAACTTTAACATTAAAAAAATCATATACAAACAAGCCACAACTTTAACACAACATCAACAAAGTTCATGTTAACTTAATATAATATTCAAATTACAAACATAAAATAACACAAACAATCCATATCAAAACACATCATATCAAAATTACAAATATAACATAAACAATAAACATAACATAACACATGGGAAACAAAGTTCAAATCCATAGTGAACAATATTTTACATGTGCTTTAAATTGAACCTCAATCATTTCAATCACATGTACGTAGAAAGAGCTAAAAAATGACCTCTCTTCTCATTTTTTAACAACTAAATTTCAAAAAATATCTTATTGTTAGTAAGATCTAGAATTGCAAGCAATATGTCGATTCAAAAAGGGCTCAGGAGAGCAATAACAATAGCAACGATTCAGGAGATTTCTTGATTTTCAAAGAGGGTTCAGGTGGAAGGAAGATTTTTCAAGAGAGAGAGGGCAAGTTCGGGAGGAAGACTTCCTAGTTTTTAGACAACAATTTTAATGAACTACATGATAAATGAAACGATGGATGTTGTTAAAATCTGAATTAATCTTAATTAGTAGTTAAATGATGGATGCAGTTAACTAGTAATTTTCATTTAATTATCATACTGTGACTTAATTAATCTTCCAAAATTAAAGGCACAAATATTTCATAGAATTATAACAAATATTTTATAGAAATAAATATTTAATCAAATTTTGTGGACAAGTACTAATATTGAAAATTAATAATAACCAATTTCAAGATTAAAAGATAATTGAGGAAATTTCATAATTAAAGATGATGCAAATACATTTCAATTTTTAAGCAGTAATTTCATCCAATTTTGAAAATTTACCATGTGAAAGCCACAACTCCAAAAATTAGACCTAAAGTACCATTGGAAAGACTAGGAAGGGTACTACTAAATAAGAAAATTATGAAAATTCAGATGAAATGTGTGAATTAGTAGTAGAAAAAATTCAAAAAATCAAGGTGCAGAAATTATTATTTCCCTGTAACTACATTCACCTTATGCATTCAAAAATTCATAACCTTCAATTTACATCACCAAATTCCACAAACTTGATATCAATAAAAAGCTTAGAAGGTGCTCTACTTAGAATAAATATTCAAATCCAGATTTAAATGATAGCTTATCAACAGAAAATCACGAAACTGTAAAGATATAAAAACCAGTCCACCATAAAAACTGTAACACCCTTTTGATTTCAAAAATCCATAACTTTCTCTTTACTAAAAGAAAATCTACGAAACCGATGCCCACAAAAATCTCAAGATGTGTATTTTCAAGGAAAAACATGAGATTGTGAATACTCAAACTCAAATTATAGTAGAATTCAGAAATCTGAACATCTACTATTCAATTCAGTACTCAAATTCTGCCATACAACATCGTACTAAACTTATATCAAATCTACATAGAAATTCGTGATTTTAATCCGTCATCATCTAAATCTGGTCTACTATCTAGAACTACCACGAATACAATTAAAACCAGAGTGATTAACTCCTTAAATAGTGAAACCCAAGTAGAAAATTAAGACAGTAAATACTGGACTGAATTCTATCTACACACTACAACCTTCATAACACTTATTGATAATCTAAACAGCAAACTCAGATTAAAATGTCTAATTTAAACTCTAGATCCTACACCTAATCTAAGAAACACTGCAATAAACCAATGCAAATTTAAGCTTCGTAATTAAATTAAATAGGGGATTAAAACGAGAAGGAAATTCTGAAATATGCATTATAGGTACTCTATTCTAGCTACTTAACGTAAACCCACTTAAAATAAACAAGTTCCACTATTTAATCTACCCACAAAACCAAATTATCTCACAATAGTGAATTATAACAAATATTTCAGAGAAATAATACACCAAAAATATTTCATAGAAATAATACACCTGCTCGTATAGTTTAAAACATCAATGAATTCCTATAATGGTTGCTACATGATGATAGTCAGGTCTATTTTATATCAAATGGGTAATATAAACACATCAGACTTGTGGTGTAAATAACTGTCACTTAATTAGAGCAAAGTAAATTGCACTCGATCTATTTATCCCGGTTGCCAAGCCAATTTAGGTAGGGTAATATTTTGTCTCATGTATTTTTGTTCCTATAATATTTTTCATTTTGAAATACCTTATTGGAATATAAAAGATAAATGACATCAATAGGAAAAAGTTATATATTTTAAAGGACATAATAAAAAGTTTAAACTGAATGAAAAAGAATCTAAACTTCAGTAAGAATCTTAATAAAAAAGAGATATTAGTCGGGACTGAATGAAAATAGAGGCTAGATGTTTAACATTAGTCAAACCAGATTACATCCTTGCTAAAATTATGCAATCTCACGCAAATGTCTACCGATATGTCTATTGATATGTGGATGAAGAAACATTGGGAAAACTAAGGTAAAGATGAAGACAACTGATTTAGGATGAAGATGGATGAACCAAAATTAAGGGTGTTTGACGATTGGACAGTTGTGCACACATGATGATCAAAGGAGGATGGAAGGCAAAAGATGACTGCGAGATGTAAATGATGAAGAATGAGGAAGTGGAAGGCGATTGGGCGATCATGTGTGTAGAAGCCTTATAATATTGTTCTTTATAAGATCTAAAATGGGCCTTAAATGAGGAGATTGATGCGTAGAACCATTGGGCGAGTAGCGAAACCAATGGCTTACAATAAGATTGATGGAAGAGTGATGATACATGGGCTTAACAGGCATGTAAATTTGATGAGCGAGCAACATGCAAAATCGATAGACGAGGAGCAAGCAGTGAAACTGACGATGGGCAAAGCATCATGGGCGAGACGAGGGTGAGTGAGTCATATTGGGAGAGAGGAGTATAGTCGTTTCTCGTCATTCTGGAGTGAGGAGATGAGTTTCAGACGACTTATATATTTTGGGATCATTTTCTTTTTTCGCATTTTCCCTTATGTTATTTGTACACAAACCTTATCTTAGAAACATCTTTCTTCCTTCAAGTTTTCTAAATTTTAATAATGCATAATAACTTCAAGATTCCTTAACAAAACTTGTGTTAATAATATTACTGACTACACTTTTACTGCTTTCATTTATTGATCCCCCTTGGCCTGCTGGTGTTCTTTGTTGTAAATCCACAAAAACCTTTATTTTCTTGAATGCTTATAATAGCTTGTGCCAATTACCGTTCTTGTAAATTTTTTTTGTTTAAAGTGGCCTCTTTTGTGAGTTGTGTATTCAATGAAATGTTTGTTATTGGTTGTTAATTAATACTATGGTGTCTCCATACATGAAACGCTTGTATTTATATATAATTTCATGTTATATATGTAAGAGTAAGTAAAGTTGATGCTTGCGTATTATCGTTGATGTTATAATAGCACTTGTATGGTTCAGTTTCTCTCTGGGTTGTGTTTGATTATTGCAGATAGGACCGAATATAAGTGGGTATTAACATACTTGGCATTTGATCTAACTTAAAAAATTTTAGTCATGTTCAATAAAAATCCAATTGGATATTATTTAACAGAGGTCCCGACGATTTTCAATAGACATTCACGTAAGGATCATAAGGTTAAATGTAAAAAGAATTGTGAGTATTTAAAGTATTTTTTATTTATTTATTATAGGTGTCTAAAATAATATATTAAATTAAATTTCGAGAGGACGAGAAGCAAATTATATATGATAAAATTTTACTAGAGTAAATTTTTTCATGTAGGTTTGTACTTTTTTGACGAAAGAATAGAAGTATTTGTATGAATATTATCCTTATATGATTATAGATGCACGTTAAAATTTTTAATTTAATCAAAAATATTAGTTAGACCTATAGGTATTAAAATTGAGAAGTTTCCAATCATTGATCTAAAAATCTTAACAAATAAGTTTAGAATCAGGTCTAAATTTTAATTCAGGGTAGATTACAATATATATCGATCATTCGTATAATTGTTTTTCATTTTTAAAAAATAATTTCATATATTAAATATTTACAGGGGAACAGCTTATAAACATCTGGAAATTCACCCTTCCTTGTAAAAAATAGAGATATCTCGACCAACGATCCATATTCGAACGGCTGAGATGCCCATTCGCTAGGGTTTTCTTTTCTACCATCGTCGAGACCCCGACACCGTCTCCCTCGCGTTGCCTCCCAGAGGTAAGGTGAGCCTTCCCCCTCGTTCCGCGACCTTCGTGTAAGTTCCTCTATTCTGAGGCGAATGCTACCTTTTGGCTTGCGTCTCCAGTCTTGCGCATACTGTAAAAAATCTATCTTGGTATACGGATTCATGACGATGAGAGTGCACCAGTCATGGGTTTTTGTTGCGAAGCTTCATAGAGTGTCAAACATTTGTTTCTTTTTCCCGTGTTACGTGTTGTAGGTACATTTTCTTTTCTTCTGGTGATGCAATCATGGTCGAGAAGGGGGCAAAAGGCAGGAAGGAGGAGGTGGTTACCAGGGAATACACCATCAACTTGCACAAGCGTCTCCATGGATGGTAAACTCATTCACTTGATTTTGTACGATTCATATGTTTCTTTGATGACTATTGTCCTTTTTTTCAACTGTCGTAATACGTTTTTAATTTATAATGTTCTTAGCTTGTTTCACAGAGTTGACTTTTCATGTTTTCTAAAATCTGCATCAAATGATGGTAGTGATCTTTCTCGTCAAATTGGTTTTCTTTTGATAGGGATTCCATGGGGGCATCTAGCTACGTAGGCGGTAATGGCTGTACCTATTTTCAGATTTTTTTTAATTTATATATTCACTACCTATTCACATTTAAAGATGATGATAAATACTAATTAAATCAAAAGATTCATCTAAAAATAACTCAGTAATAAAAATATGCTTAACTAAATCAAGTAGAATGGTAGATAACAAATTAATCTCTGTATGTGCCACCAATTCCATTTGATTCTGCCTTCAAAACCATCAATATCCATGGTTGACATCGTCAAAGTTGTCAAACTGAAGGAAGCGGAGGAAGGAGGGAAAGAAAAACAAATATTTACTAGGGCATTTGTCAAGCCAAACAGCATCACGAGAAACTCATGACACATATATGGGAACACTATTTTTGCTTTGGCCTTTTAGAGCAATGCACACTTGATACTACCCAAACCTTAGATTCATCTTGGAGAAGTACTGTACCTGTCCTAGATGATTGTCGATCAAACACATCCTCCATGTTAAGTATTGGGTATTTATTCTTGCTTGTTACCTTATTCAATGCTTGATAGTATACACGTCTTCAATGCTCCATCATTCTTCTTTTGGAGCAAGATTGGGTGCTTTGCATGGTCATAGCAGTCGTTCGATCAACTTCTTCAATGGATGCTTGAGTACCTCCAGGTGTACTTGTGGCATTTGATAGATGATCAAACACGCCCTTCATGATAAGCATTAGATATTTATTCTTGCTTGTTACCTTATTAAGTGCTTGATAGTCCGCACACATCCTCAATGCTCCATCCTTCTTTTGGAACAAGATTGGAGTGTTGTAAGTTGCCTTGCTTTGTCAAAGTAGTTCTCCATCATTCAACTACTTTAGTTGATACTTGGGTACTTCTAGTTTTGTTGGTGGCATCTGACAGATACCCTACCTTAAGTAAATGAATCCATCTATGATCCTATTAAGAAATGCTAGAAATTGCCTAATCATCACCTAGATGCCTGCCGTGGGTGTTATGGACACTTGATTGTTGGAATTTCCTTATTCTTGATTATTACCTTGTTAAATTCTTGATGGTGTCCACACACATCCTCAATGTTCTGTCCTTATGGAAAAAAGACAGGAGTGTTGTGGGGTGCCTTGCTTTTCATAGTAGTTCTCCGTCAATCAACTCTTTTAGTTGACACTTGAGTACTTCTATGTGTACCGGTGGCATCCAATAGATACCTTACCCAAAGTGAATGGATCCCTTTACGATCCCATTAAAAAAATGTGGGGTGCCTTGTTTTTTTCTGGTTTTGATATTCTTGTACACCTGGACTACACATGGGAAAGGAACACATTTTCTTGTCTGTGACAATATTATAAATTTTCAGCACCTTCAAGAAGAAAGCACCCAAAGCCATAAAAGAGATCAGGAAGTTTGCCCAGAAGGCAATGGGAACAACAGACGTTAGAGTTGATGTGAAGCTGAACAAGCAAGTATGGAGCAGAGGTATCCGTGGTGTTCCAAGGAGGATCCGAGTCTGCATTGCTCGCAAGAGAAATGAGGAGGAAGATGCTAAGGAGGAGCTCTACTCTCTTGTGACAGTTTCCGAAGTTCCACCTGAAGGCTTTAAGGGTCTGGGCACAAAGGTCGTCTATGAATCTGATTAGGTCATTACTCCGTCTTTACTGGAGTCTTTTTCTTGGGTCAAAGTCGATCTTTGTTGGAACCTTAAGATAAGGTTCTGGTTCTGTGGTGAATTCCATTGACCGACCTGTTTTGTTAGAAGAATTTCTGGCTTGTTCTCTGAATTTTTTCCGTGGACCTGAAATGCAGTGCATTACTACCGTTAATGTTGATCTGAAACTTTGAACACAGTCCAGAGATCCAAAACCCTGTGGCATGAAGCAAAAAATTGAAAGAAAAAGATGAAGTTTGCATGGAGGGAAAAAAGGGAAAGATTTACAGAGTTCAATTAGACCATCCCCTTTGCTGTTAACTTGCAGGTGTTTGTATCCCTGGATTGAATGTTTGGCTACTGGTTATAACGAGCTATATTAGTCCCACGCTAGGCTCTGCTTCATACCACATTTCATATTTGAATGGTTTACATGGGATCCGTACGGATTTCTTTCAATTGACTTCTTTTTTTTTCAAAGATCATATGAGAAGTTCAGGACATATCGGAAACAGGAAAGTGATGTATACAAAGGTATCTTTTGTTGACCGGAGACAGGTAACTGGTATTATTCCTTCTGAAGAATGTTAAAAATTATTATCATTATAAAAAACTGTTGAAAACGATGTTGTTCTTATCATATCCCATTGGACTTTCTCATAGTACCAGGAAATGGGTGGCCTGGGGTTGTGCTGTAAGGTTAAGAGGAAGAAAAGGATAAGCAGAACAAGTCAAGAAAAGAAGGCCAAGGGACGAAGATTAGAAAATGTCATCATAGTACAAAAATAATACATGAAAGATTCCAATATGCTTGTAATGGTGGGTATCATGTCCGTCGATAAATAAAAAAATAAAAAAAAGATCGAGTCAGTGATGCGAGAGGTTCGCGGAAGGTACCTCAAGATATAAATGGTCGTAAGAAGTATGATTTCATCTACTTAAAATTGCTTTATTCCTGTCCAATGTGGAATTTGGAGAGAATTTAACCATCCAACTACATGAAATAAAAATCAAGGAAGATATGACTCAAAGACTATGGCCAGAAAGTTCCAACTTGGACTTTTGATTAATGTAGTCTGTTATTGATGTAGACCGCTTTTGATTCAGGTAATTCGTTGCAGTCTATTAGCATGAAAATTGGTTAAAAGTCAAAAAGTGGAAACAGTGTTATTGGCTTTTTGGATTAGTTCATCCTTGGAAAAGTGAAAAACTAATAATTCATAAGTAGAAGAAATTATATATCTATATGTTCTTAGCTTCTTGGATTAGTTGATCCTTAGAAAAGTGAAAAACTAATAATTCATGAGTAGAAGAACTTACATATCTATATGTCATTAGCTTCTTGTGTTAGTTGACCACAAGAAAAGTGAAAAATTAATAATTCTCTTGCTAGCATTTAGTTGGTAATTAATCTGGCATGGGAAATCATGTAAAGTAATAAGTAACGAGAATCAACATACATATATCTATGTTTCAATTCAATTTTCACTTAAATTACATGAAATTATTTTTAAAAATTCTCTTTACTTGTAACTTATTTATGAGTGAATGTTCATAAACTTATTCTAATACTATGTAAAAATTTAATTCAAACTTAAATAGTAATAAGTAAATAGAATTAATAATATATAAAGTTATTTCTCGCAAGAGAGTGGTCTTACGATAAATGTCTAAAGTTAACAGAGATCAAGTTAAGAGGGGGTGAATGAAGGGAGGCTGAGCGAGCGAATATGTCTGCGGGAGAGTAAAAGAGAAGTCCACTACGGTAATACCATCATGAGAAAGGGAAACAGAGCGAAAGAAAGAAGAAGAAGAAGAGAAATAAACCGAAGACAATAAGATTAAATCTTGACCAGACAATTTTTTTACTGTGACGTAAACATTTGTCAATTTTTTTAACAAAAGTGGGGTCCTACGTGGGCCGGGCGTAACGATGCTACGGGCGACAGTACCCATCCGCCTATGAAATGTAACCATTCATCCGCCGACGTGGAGCCGGAATGGATAAAAATATTATCATTTTAAAGAATTTTTTTTCATCCGATAATTTGCGTTTTCTTTTTACCGATCCAATTTTTGTTTTATTCCGTTGTAATAGAACAAAATCAATAACCATACCGTTTATATTCTAATTTGAATAAAAAATTACTTGCCTTGTGACAGAGTAAATGATCGATACCCTGTCATGTTTTGTTTCCAGAAAGATACTATCTTGATTTTTTTTTTTCCTTGAATGCAAACCTAATATATCATCACCCTTTGTAAGATAAGGTTTGGATATGGTTTTAAGAGAAATTAATTTGCAAAATTATGATTCAACGTCAATTTGTTTAAGTGATAAAAATCGCAATATTTTAGATCATTGTATAAAATCTATTTGAAAAATTTCGAGATTCCATCCTGATTTTATTATCAGATTTTATGTCAAGAGAAAAAAAACTGTGTAAAATTAGCACATCCAGTTATAAACAATCTTTTCTTTGATTTTCGATTTAAAAAAATAAATTATGAAATTGTAAACGGTGAAAAATACCAGGAAATTTCCTCCTCCCGACCCCACGATATATAAATTAAATATAATAGGTGAAACGCGTAGGAGTCGCGGAGGATAACACGCCGAAAACGTGAAAGATCTCGGGAAGAGATTCGTCGGTTTCAGACGATTCCTCCTCCCTTCCCTCCTTGTTACGACGCCGTCGTCGAAGACGACGACGACGGCCTTCGATCGCGTCGTTCGATCCGCTGATAGATCCGGGGAGGAGGTGCCCCCGATCTAGAGTTTCGTCCCCCATCCGGCGGTTTTTGGCCTGGGAGTGGAGGTTTCGGGCCTGATTCGAGTGAGACCGTGCGTCCACGCATCTAGCGATTTCTTGCCAGGATTTGTTGGGAGTTCTTGGTGGTTGGGTGGGTTGACGGGAGTGCGAGTGGCTTTTCTGTTCGTTTTTTTGTGGTCGTGGAGATGGAGGCGCGCGTCGGGAACAAGTTCCGTGTCGGCCGTAAGATCGGGAGCGGATCGTTCGGGGAAATACATCTAGGTTTGTTTGATTATTTGTTTCCTTGATACGTTATCCGGTTTTCTGGTTGGTTAGATACTGGAGTTTCTTTTCATGCGTTTGTTTTTGTTGGCTGCAGGTACAAATATTCAAACGAATGAGGAGGTTGCTATCAAGCTTGTAAGTTGCCCCTGAGCGTTTTTTCTTCTCCTTTATCCTCGTTTGGATCGTCTTTCGGTGTCCAATGCTTGTTTATTTTCTTTAACGGGGTCACCCTGTATTTTTTGGTGTACTCTCCAAAGCCATTGTCTTGGTATTTTAAATTTTAAGATTGCATTTGATTTCAGTAATGGAAATAACTGTTTATCTGTTGTGTGACTTGATCTTCAAATTCGATATGAAATGGGATTGGCATGGTCCAGCGGGATGTTATAACTATGCTTATGTTTTTTGAGCAGATGATCATGCTTATGTTACATTCCTTGAATGGCGAATTGAATTTATTTGAACAGTGTTGGCTGAGTTATGCGTCCAACCTCACATTAGTGACATTATGGCATGGATTGTTGGACATAAGTTGGATAGAAATCTCCGTAAAACATAAAATTGATCGAGGTTTATACCATTCTTAGGATCTCAGTGGATTAGAATCATGTTCATCAAAAAACAACTGCATGTGGACAAATATTAGCATTACTTAATGTACATAAATAATCAGAGTGCGCATCATTGCTTATATTTCCTTACTATTAATGTAATGCTGGAATAGTTCACTTTTGAGAAGATAGACAAACAGCTGCCATATAAACTTGCACGATAATTGAATAATTAAGAGATTTGTGCCTTTTGCTGCCAGGAAAACAATGAACAAACTATTGCTCTCTTAGTGTTCTCTTTTTTGGCATTCCCATTGCTTTCTTGATGTATATGACTGCATCTCTTATCTGCAATGATGTTGTTTATTTCTAGGCTGACCTTTTTCTCAATATAAGTGATGGTAATTTAACTGTTAATTAACAGGATGGATGTGATGATTGCTTTTATGTTCTTTTGTTTAAACATAGAGATGGTGGTAGGTGCTGATATAAATTGCTTGAATGTTTTAACTTTGAATCACAGGGACTTTTTTGTTTACTAGCCAGAATAATCAGTCACAATCTTATCATTAAAAACCCACAATTTTTTTAATTTCCACTAATATATATACACTCGAAGAAAACTATTCCTTTCTATAGAAAATTTATGTTTTTGGATTATACTATCTCAAATCCTTAAACTAAATGTCTTAAGGTGAAATAATCATTTGTTGTGTACATTCTGCACAAGCATCTTATCATAACTTGAATCTCCATTTTATATTCTACAATTTCCAGGAAAATGTGAAGACCAAACACCCACAGCTTTTGTACGAGTCAAAGCTCTACAGGATCCTGCAAGGAGGAAGTAATATATCATGCAGTTTCCCTGTTGATTTTAGATAATAATGATATGTGATACTTAAGTTGAATTTCTCTTTTATCCTGGCAGCTGGAATTCCAAATGTCAGATGGTTTGGTGTTGAAGGTGATTACAATGTACTTGTGATGGATTTGTTGGGCCCAAGTCTTGAGGATCTCTTTAACTTCTGCAGTAGAAAATTGTCTCTGAAAACTGTTCTAATGCTTGCTGATCAGATGGTGAGTTATGAGTGTTCTAATTTGTGTGCTTTGTTATGAACATGATTTTGTAAAATTTTATTTGAGCTCACATCTGACTATTTCTATGCAAAATTTTGATTTATTTTGTCTCTGTTGTATCTTATTTCTTCTAGATTAATCGAATTGAGCTTATTCATGGAAAGTCATTTCTTCATCGAGACATCAAACCTGACAATTTTCTTATTGGCCTGGGGAGGCGATCAAATCAGGTTTGTTGATATTGTTGATCTATCAATGCAAATAATTATTGAAATTGGAGAAGAAAAGAAACAAGGATCTACCTAAAAGCTAGATAAAAAGAATTAAATTATGGAATGGAGCAGAATAGATTTTTTCTCCTGAAGAAGGAATAGAGTTTTTTGTTTTCTTGTTTTCTTTTATTATATTTGTAATTGTCATTTTGCTTACTAGTACTATTTTTTATTATTTAGGTATACATCATTGACTTTGGCCTTGCAAAGAAGTATAGAGATACATTCACCCACCAACACATACCATATAGGTATGCTAAAATTTATTTGATCAAAGTTTTTGTTGACATTCTTTTTTTTCTTGTGTATGATATCATCTTTGATAGGGGTTGTAAAATGGGTTGACGAGTTAGGTTTAGGTTCAATTCATTTACAACCAAACTCATTTATGCTTGCTTGTTTAATCTATAAGTGTGTTGGAAATCCTGACTCCAATTCTATTTGTTTTTGAGTAGGTTGATCAATCTTGTCTTGTTTAGTGCATTTATGAAGTTACACAAGTAACTTAGACTGTTTAACATGTTTAAGCTATTTAACTTATGAACCTATATAACTTGTTTACTTTGCTACATGCTATAAAACTTATATAATTTTCAAAGTAATGATCATTTATGCTATACACACCTAGTTTTCTTATATGGATTGGTGAGTCAAATGGATTACATCTGATGAATCTAAATTCAACTTATTTAATAAGTGAGTTAAGCAGGTCAACCCATTTATGACCTAAATTTATTTAACTTCAATCCCGACTTATTTTTAAATGGGTTTATGAATTAAGTTTTCAGTTCATGATCCATTCTTTCATTCTTAATATTGGACTCTAAGTTAGAAGACTTGATAGATATTCATCACTATTTTGGTAATTTTGCAGAGAGAACAAAAATTTGACAGGAACTGCTCGATATGCAAGCATGAATACCCATCTTGGCATTGGTATAGTAGCTTCTTTTTTAGATTGTTCCTACTGACCTGGTTTTTTATAACATGCTTTGTTCTTGGGTACAAATAAATCAAATACCGTATGAATATTGCTATTGCGATATCCATATCTGTTTTCAAATTATGGATTTGGATTGAAATAGCTCTGGATAGGAAAATTGAATATGAGAATGGATAGCATGGCATGAATATAAATAAATGAACAATCAATAACATTTAATTACATTTTAAGTTATCCTTTTTCAAGAAAGATTAAATATTCATGGACATCAATAACCATATTTACATGTTTTCAAATGATTTATAATCCTAAATTATGCTGGAATGGAATAGAGAATTTATGTATAATCTTAAGTTATAATAATATAATAACGTGTGCGTGTGTGTTACCAAGCCAGTTCAAGGGGGGGGGGGGTTGCCTTAGGTCACCTTGTTATGCTTTCATAACCTCATTAATTGCATTGGTTGCCTTATTAAAATTTGATACTTTTAATGGTATTTCTGTTTATCTTTTGGTATTTTTTCACTTCTTTATTCTGCCAGTTTCTTCCTTTTATTCTTCTACTCTATTTCTATACCCTCTTTTTCATCTATTCTTGTGTAGTTCTTGACTGTTCTTTTTCCTTTTACTAGTACCTTCTTCTTTTCAATTATTCATACAATTAGATGATTTTATGGCTTCTTATTTCTAGATACATATCCATGCACATGCAAAAGAAACTATATATACTACTAAAATCCTATTTATTTGTTAGAATTTTTAAATATTCAATGTTGTATAATATTACTGGAAGGCATATGAGTAAATCATTATTGCCAAATTACATATACACATCTCTTTTTTATATCATTAATCATATTACTTAAATCAGGCTATCGCCTTGCCTCTTGCCTTAGGCATTATCAAGGCACGTCCTTGAGATTGCCTTTTCACCTTGATTACTTTGAGATTGCACCCCTACATTTAATTTTTGTGATTAATTGTTTTCCTCGTTTTATCACCCATTTCTATTGATTTATATATAAGCCTAATGTCAATCTATATTCTCCCAAGAACAAAGCAGAAGGGACGATTTGGAATCACTTGGTTATGTTCTGTTGTACTTTTTGAGAGGAAGGTACATTTTCCTTTCTTGAACTTTATTTATGTTTTCCAGCACTACGATAGCTTTCCTTTTTGCCTAAAAGTTTCCATTTTGTCATATTTCCTCTCCCCTCGTTAGCCTTCCATGGCAGGGCTTGAAGGCTGGAAACAAAAAGCAGAAATATGAAAAAATCAGTGAGCGGAAGGTCTCTACTTCAATTGAGGTATGCAAACTTGAATTACACATTTTTTGCATACTATCTGTATCTGCATGTGTCTGCATTATACATAGAAATGACAGTTTTGATACATTTCAGGCCTTATGTCGAGGATATCCTACAGAGTTTGCATCATATTTTCACTATTGTCGTTCATTACGTTTTGATGACAAGCCAGATTATGCTTATTTAAAAAGAATATTTCGAGATCTTTTTATCCGAGAAGGTATGACATTCGGTGGCATGCTTATTTAAAAAGAATATTTTCACTGCTGTCATTCATTACAATTTAAATTGATTTGCTTAATTTGTTTGTATGTTGAAATGCTCCCTTGGTTTACAGGTTTTCAGTTTGATTATGTGTTTGACTGGACAATTTTGAAGTATCAGCAAGCAAAATCTGCTGAGGCTCCTCCACGTCCTTTGGTAAGTTAACTTTGTGCAACCAGTTCTTTCAGCATTTTCAATAATCTCATATGTGAGCAGTTACCATCTCTTTTGACATAGGCTGCTAGTGCCGGTATGAACTCTGGGCTTCCAGCTGTTGCCAATGTGGAGAAACGATCGGGTAATCATGGCCACCCATTGTTTTTCTTGTTCCTTTTATTCTCTTGGGACTCAACAATCACGTTTTAAATTTGTAGTTGATACTTTAAGTTGATAAAATAGTTGATTTTAGTATTTATTTAGCTTGTTCATTTCTTTATTCTAAGTGATATAGGGACATCATAAACGACCTTTTTTGCTGAATGTCCCTTTAAATTTGCTCAAATTGGAATCCTTTATCATACTAGTTTTGTTTCCATTTAAAACATAAATATTTTTTGGTTCTAAATCTGAATGAAAACTAGGCTTTTATTTAAGGCTGGCTGGCTGACTGACTTCTTTTTTTTGGTACTCAAATGGCATATTATATATATAAATTTTCAGGTGAAGCACGCACTGATGACTCACACCACGTGAATTTTCCTCGTCGTAGCTCTGTACCGGCAAGAAGAAGTGGCTTATCAAGGCAAAAGAGTCCCGTGGAACATGAGTCTACAATAGCTAAAGACGTTCTGGTGTGTTTGCTTTATCTTATCCTTTTGCTGCTAGCAAAATTTTGGGTCTAAATGAAAATATTCATGCTTACTCTACGTTCTTTTCTCTAATATCTTTGCCCTTATTTTATTGTGATGAAATATCTGAACATCATGTGATCACGGCTGTAGTTATCAAGCTCAGCATTCATGGGACGTTCAAGTGGATCCTCAAGGAGAGTTGCTGTTTCTAGTAGCCAAGATGCAGTTGTGATCGGTGAGACAGATTCTCATCATCGCAGAGCAGGAGCAAGCTCTGGAGGTCTCTTTCGAAAAATTTCAGGGTCGCAGAAAAGCCAACCTTTGAGCTCTTCCGATCCAAAGCATTCGTCTGGGAGGCATTCTGGCATGAAGAACTATGAAGCCAACGTTAGAGGCATTGGGTCTCTAAATCTTGGAAATGAAGAGCGGGTGCAATACTAAACGGTCTAAATCATATGCTCACATGAATTCATCGCTCTCTATTTGGCTCTTTTATCACACAGAGTTCACGCCTTTCCTCTGCTGCCTTTGGCCATCGTTTTACTCAAAAAACATTATACTTCACAGATCTTTAAACTTCCCCTATCTGACGTAGCTGTCAAAGACAACCAGCACCAGATTTTTTTTGTGAATAATAGTCATAATATTCGCCAAATACCTTGTATTTTTTTTCTTTGACCTCTTATATATTATTTTCTAAATGATTGCAATTGTGAGTAATCATGAAATTAGTTCCTTGAAGTTAAAATTGATTTACCTGTTTAGTTTTCATCTGCTCTTGATAACCATTATCTGGAACTGGAAAAGGGAGTACAGATATTCTTAGGAGGATCTTTAAGCATTTTCTTTCAAGAATCCAGTCTCATTTGCTCTGTTTCTTCTCCCAAGCCGACCTTTTCTTCTTCGTCACTCGTGAGCTTTTAGGTCACCACTGGGTTTCGACATCAATATAAGATTTTTGTATCTTAATAACAGCTAATTTGAAAATCGGTTTTAATTAGTTGAATTGATTAAGATCATATGATTTAATGTTTCATACTAGAATGTAAATCTTGATATTAATTTTGAGGATAACAGCGAATGATAGCCAACATTTAGAGCTGAACTTGTTTATGGTTGGTGAAGTGCTCAACTCAAAACAACAATTTCCACGATGCGCTAATTGGTGAACTGGTCATATCATGGTTTATTTATTCACTTTTTTGAATGTTACAAATACAAAAGTTACACATGGTTTGCGTGCCCAAGAGGAGTAACGTGTATGGTCAAAGTTAATTGATGGTATAAACAATTTGAAGTAATAATCAACTACTTTATTGGCTAAGTTAACAATTTTAAGTAATAATCAAATTGAATAAAGATTTATTCATTCAAATAAATATTTATGCTTGCAGTAAATATTATTTTCCAATTCAAAAAAAATCAAGTAACCGAGTTAATTTAGATTGTAGGGTTAGAAGCTTTTCATCTGGATTCAAGTTATGAGGACTAAGAGGTATAATGTTGATGATTACTCACTAATTTTCATTAAAAAGAAAATCAGCTCTTTTAGAGCTTAGAGAGTGATAATTGTATTTATTCTCAACGAAACCTAAAGAATAATATACAGCTCTTCTATATATGGCTCTTAAATTCGTATTAAAATCTATAACGAAAAGAACATTGCACCTTTTAGGTTTACATAAGAGTTATTATAATTTGTTAAAAGAAAACTACTTGGGTTGGAAAAGTCATCGTAAAGAGTTGATATTCCTTTTAACAAATGCAATTTAAGTGTATTGCCAATATTTCTTATCAATTCTAAAAGAACGCATTGAATTATTTATCTTTTAAGCTCAAGACAAAATGATGGAAGTAAATCGTTTCCCACCCAACCCCCCCACCTGCATCGTAGTGGATGGTCAAGGAAAGCTCTCATACTTCACTTTTCAAATTTTTCCTTATGCTTCATCTGTTAATCATTCTTCTGCTTATCGTTCATGCATTCATTGGCTGTTGGTCATTTTTCTGCTTATTGTTCATGTTTTATTTATCAGTGTTTACACCAGTGAGAAAATCTTTTATCCATCTTTCAATTGATCAGTGTTTGTGATTTCTTATTTGTCTTTCACTAGTGAGGTGATGGGATAAGAGAGAATACTTAAAATATCCTTCTATACAGATTTTAAATTACCATTTGTAAAAATAGTATGTTAATTTTGAAAATAATTATAAATATATAACTGATTTTGATGCATCAGTTATTGAATTAATTTAATATATTGTCCTACCAAATAGTACGTCAAAAATATATCTAGATTTTAAATTACCTTACTTTCAAATGAAGGCACAAACAAGAAAAAAGTATTCGTTTACTTTCTTTTCGTCATGAATCCTCCTACTTTCTTTACTTTCTTTTATATCTGCCGAGGGTGATGATGATGATGTAAGTAATAATAATAATAATAATTGCTATCAATATAATTACTAAAATAATAGTAGTCAGCATCATTATTATTAAACATTATCGGATTTATCAATTGCATTTATCAAGATATCTACTGGTCATCGGCCGTGGAGAAAGTCAACACGTAATGTTAATATTTTCAAATTGAGGAAACCATTAATATCAATACAATGGTTTAACGTAATATCCTCATAATCTTTATCTTTATCTTCTTAACTAATTAATCAATTAATGTGATGTGTTTATCCTTTATCCTTTCAAGTTTGATCAAGAGGATCATGTGATCAGGAAGTTAGTTAGTTAAGTGACTTTACTTTAATCTATTTCACATGTGTGTATTAGAAAATTTTCAGTTAAATAATTCATGATATCATAAAAATTTAATAAATACATCATGTTGCAAGGATTAATAGGTATAAAACCAAGACGGAAAACTCAATCTCATATATGAAAAAAGGCAGTTTATGTCTTTATAAAGTTCCTGGTTTTTTTTTTTTTAACATTCAATTGGATGATTTCTCGTGACTCGGCTATTGCAGTTATGAAGCTAAAATTTAAAAAAACACTACAGGAAGTTAAACAATTGAGAGATGACAACCAATAATAATTTTATTTTCTCTGAAGGAAGAAGCGACGTATGGAGGAGGATGGAAGGACATTATTCTTATGGCCTATACATGGCGTGGCCTGGCCTTCACACCAGAGGGGCAGCGACCAGAAGCTTTTTGTTGTCTTCTGTTCTGCAACTCCTCTGCTATCCCCCTGCGGCCCTGAGCCGAGTGGAGTGGGAGGAAAACCCAGAGCAAAACAAAGGTTGTGGAGGAAGGGTATGATAGGTTTCTTCGTGGGTTGTGCGTAAGGATCCATCCTTCCACCGGGACGAGAATTTTTTTTTTTTTTTTTTTTTTTCTCTAAGGAAATTGGTACCATCACTGGGATGGATTAGAATAGAATAGACCCTTCTTGTTAAGCTTAGAGAGGAACGACTCACATCATTCAGAGACAGGGGAAAGGAGGGAGGAGACCTTTCTGTGTTCTATCCATCAATTCTCGTCTGTGGCTATTGTTCACGTGAGAAGTTGTTGTTAAGGATTGGGGTGGAGAACCTATTTATTCCATCATTTGGATTGTCTTCGCGATGGATGGAGAGACGAGGAGCACGTTCAAGAGGATCTGTGTATTCTGTGGGAGCAACTCTGGTAACAGAACTGTGTTCAGCGATGCTGCTCTCGATTTGGGACGTGAACTGGTCGGTCCTTCAATCTATCGTTGCTTTTCTTCTTCTCCTTCGTCTTTGTTGGTGTTTTGACTTCCATTTTTATTAAGAACTAGTTGGTTTAATTTGAATCGTTTCTGGAATTGAATGACAGGTGAAAAGAAGGATAGACTTGGTGTATGGTGGGGGAAGTGTTGGATTGATGGGTCTGATATCTCAGACTGTATTCAATGGAGGTTGCCATGTTCTTGGGTAATTTCAGGGAATAGAACTTGGCTTTACAAACTCTGTATCAATGCCATGTTCCACATGCTTTTCTTCAGCCGGTTCAATCTGTTTCTGGTACTTTTTCGTTGATATATTGTTTTTTATTTGGTAACTTTTTGCAGGGTCATACCTAAAGCACTTATGCCTCAAGAGGTGTGTAGTCTGTGCAACTTAACTTTTTCTGTTCATGTTCAGGGTTGAATTTGTTTTAAATTTTAATGCCAAATGTTTCATATTCATTCTTTCGGAGTATCAGCTTGTACTTTTATATCAGCTTGTACTACTGGGTTCTGAAAGATGAAGTCTTGAACTAGAACTCAGGCAAAAATACTGCTATTATCAAAATTAGTTCGCTTTCATTCTCTCTTGGTAGATATCACAAAACTAATATTTTCATTTTTGTTACAAGAAATCTGTGTTATATTTCTTGTTGCTTGGTATTAGTCAAGATTCTCTTCAAAATTAAAACTCCTTGATGCCTGGCGTTGAACAAGAGAGGTAGAGATTTCAGTTATATAAGCATTCGTGGAATATTAGGGTGATTTGTAGGTTTGGTCCATTATTATGTTTTGACTTAATAATGGTATAGATGCTTACTACATGTATGATCTTAATGTGCAAAATTAAAACATATCCTCCTTTAACTTGCAACTAGAAGCTGACCTGAAAATGGTTACATAGGTAGTGCAAATCACCCTCTCCTCCCCCTCTATCACGGGCTTAACTCGTGGAAATTTCTCACTTTGCAAACAAAAAAGAAAGGAAAAAAACTTGCAACTAGAATCTGGTCTTTTTTATCTGTTCTCCAGTCCAAATTACATGGATCATCCCTGTCTGTTAGCATGGTTTTTTCTGTAAGAATCAGGAATTTGGATTTCTTTTTAAAGTGGTTGGAAAAAAAATTGTTCTGTAAATCTTACTATATAATTTTTCATATTTCACTTGTAAAGCTTAAGTGTCTCTCTCTATTGTGTATAGACAAGTGCATATTGATGCCAATTGTCCTGCTTGTTTCATGAAAGAATTAGGCATTTGATGGATGAAACCTCTGTGGGAATATCTTAAATTAATCCATATTAAAATCAATGTGATATGTTGTAATGCTCATTGAGTGTGGGCTAATTTTTTTGGCAAGTAGTATGGACTAGTTGTGATACACTAAAACAAAATTGAAGTTGATTTTCACAGATATCTGGTGAACCTGTTGGTGAGGTACAAACAGTGGCAGACATGCATGAACGCAAGGCTGAAATGGCTCGAAAATCTGATGCCTTTATTGCCCTCCCTGGTAAATCACTGATCGTTACCGAATTTACACTAAGAAATGATTTTTCTCTTGTTATAATTGTGCTCTTCTCAGCATGAACTTGCTGTATTATTTAGGAGGATATGGAACGATGGAAGAGCTTTTGGAGATGATAACATGGTCACAACTTGGAATTCATAACAAAACTGTGAGCATTGTTTCTGTACCATCGTAATGCTGCACTGACACTGACATCTAATTTTGGTTTTACCTTTCATGTTTGCAGATTGGTTTGCTAAATGTTGATGGATATTACAATTCATTGTTATCTTTATTTGATAATGGTGTTGAACAAGGTTTCATCAAGCCTGGTGCTCGTAATATTGTGGTTTCAGCTCCAACAGCAAAAGAGCTGCTCATGAAAATGGAGGTTAGTATTATCATTAATATACCATCCAGTCTCTTTTTGTATATGTTCAGCATACCGTGCATATGACCTGTATGGTCCTTTTGTGTTTTTGATTGCCAAATATCTTTCAACAACAACATTAATAGATCTAAATAACAAATACATAATTTTTTTTTTATATATTTCAATCTATGGTCAGATCTTATTACATATATTAAAGTCTTTTCTTACAATTCTTAAGTAGTCTCAACTCTTGTTCTACTTCTTTTAATTCTTTCTATATTAATTAATTATTTACTCCTAACTGATGCATTGTTTGGTCTTTTAAAGATATAACCAAATCACCAAAGATGATTTTATCTTTAATTAGTACACTCGATCTATTCCTAATAAAATATTTTTTAGTTTATCCTTTATAGTATTACCATTCATTTGTTTAAGCATACGCATTCCAATAACAATTTCTTTACTCTAAATGATATAGGGGCATCATAACGAACTTTTTCTATCTTTCTTTTATCAACAAAAACTATGTAGTCAATAAATAATTTATGCTAGAGTATTTCTTCTAAAATTTCCTAATTTTTTCTTGTTAAAATTTACTATAGTAAGTTTCTAGATATTCTATCATAAACTTTTTCTAAATCAATAAAAACCATATTAAGATCCTTTTTTAATTTTAAAATTTTCTTTTAGTTGTCAAAGTACATGAATAACTTTCATTGCTGATTTATTCGACATAAATCTAAAATGATTTTTTGTGATTTTAGTTTCACTGATGAATGGATTTGAATAACAAAAAAAATATGAATGGATCTGTAGTTAAAACTAACCACTTCTCAAATATCTTTTTATGCAGCAATACACACCCTTGCATGATCCGGTTGCTCCTACCAGGATTTAGGACCTTGCACGCCCCGGTTATTCGACATGTCCAACTCTACCTTGACATCTGGTTCTTACCATTTTTACCTTTTTCTCAAGACTTATTCATTCTTCATCATTTTGTAAAAGGAGAGGGCATGAAGCGGTTGATGCACATGTACCTCAACCAAAACATGTTTTTAATCCTTCATTTGATTTCTGATCAAACTTCTATACTTGCTGCAATCTGTGATGGGTAGCTAAAGACAAGACATCTAGAAACATTATTACCCCATTAGACCAATCATTTGATTCATAATGTCATTGTAGATTCCCAAAAAAATTACGCATGTCCTGTTTGTAATGGGCATGCTTAATGTGTAAGTAGTACTCGTTTACTCAATACCTCGGTGGTCCTGATTCTTGTCTTCAGCAGGGACACCCATCTTCCCTTGTTCCCATCTTTCAGGCCACTTAGTGTTATGTACTACTGGTCGATCCTGCAGGTGCCTACTGCCATCCACATGGACAGTGAGCGAGGTTGAGCCCCATGAGAACAGCCAGGCCTTTCTGCTCGTTTGTTTCTTGTATTGAGTGGTCATAAGGTGTCCTGCCTTCTTGTCTTGAAGGGGGTTTTATATGTTTAGCCCTTCACCATCCTTTCCAAATTGATATGGTCCTCAACACACACATTTGCTTCCTACAATGAGGTGGTTTGCCAATGTGAACCAAGCAGAATACATGAAAACCACATTTATTATCTTAATGTTTTATGATAGAAGATGGAGAGATTCATTTGACCATTTTAGAAAGGTTTGTGTACAATGGAAAGTGGTAGAAAGAGATAGAAAATTAAATTCATATTCTATTACTTTTTGTCACGAGCATTAAATAGTTGTATTTTATTAAATTCATATTCTATTACTTTTTGTAACTTTTTTTTTCTGTCATTTTTAATAATTTTTTGAATCTTTCTTTTTGTTTCTTTCTATTACTTTTTGAGTGTATAAACATGCTCTTAGTATTGATTGTCATTTTTCTTGGTTACACTCTTTTTTTTTTTAAGAGAATGTCCTCAATCTATTTATGATAGAAGCTCAAAAACAAAAAGATCACAAATGGAGATCTTGTTTACACCATGGACTATTTCCTTGGTTTTTCTCATCAATCCATGTCCCAAGATGATAGTAACAAATAATATGTAAGTTGTAATTGGTAACCTAGGTTTCTTGTCATAGTTAGTGATTTGGGTTTTACGTGACCCATGTTGGTTGTGATTTGTAACTTGGTTTGGTGGATCTGTAGCTTGTTTGATGTAATGTGTGTGATCCCTTAATTTGTTTTGAAACCTTGTTTCCTATTGGGCCATATTAGGCTAGCAAAGCCATACCAGGCCAGCTTGGCCCAACATGGTTTAAATATGTCGATCAATGGCATGGTACAACTCGATTGTGCTAGGCCATCATAGGATGCAACTATGTCATGTCGCATGACACAATTTGATGGACCATGCTTTGCTTAGCTTGACACAACCCAAGTGAAAACTAGCAACAAGTAGAGTCAAAATTGATTAGGAGTCTAGGTATACATGTCAAATGGGTTGGATTGGTGTGGGCCGGCTTGACCCAGCCTGTAATATATAGGCTAAATGAATTTAAAGATTTCAGCCCACGGCCTGGGCCTAAGCCAGCTCACAGATATAATTTATAAAATCTTATAAATAATTTATAATTTATAAATGATGTATAGTTTATTAAATTAGTAAATGCATGTAGTAATTACATATGTTAAATTTTCATTTAATTTAACAAATTAATGGTGATTTGTAAACAAAAAAAAAAGTAATATATATATAACAATAATAAGCTAAAAATAATCAATAAATAAAAATATAATATATAAAAAAAATGTAAACAATGAATAAAGATAAAATAATGATAATAAATGAATAAATAAAAATATAATATTTACAACATATAAAAAATAAAATAAAAAATGTAAAAAAGGAAAAAATATATATATATATTAATAATACTTAAATTTAATTTAATATATTTGCTAAAAAAAATACATAATTTTTTTTTTAAAAAAAAAAATTTATTTTACTAACCTACGGGCTAAACTACAAGCTAGCCCACGAGCGGCCCATACAGGTTGGCCCAGCCCAGGCCTGGTCGATACGGGCTAGGCTAGTGACAAGTAATGTAGGTAGTGAGTTAAAGGCTACAATACAAGTTGAGGGCTAGGGAGCCTAGGGCTTTGCCACTGTAGGCAGGTGTAGAGTTGATAAGACAAGTTAACGAGGTTGTGGCTACAAGGGTGTCACTAACTTGCCACGTGAGTCGTGACCGTCTTGGGTCGTTTGGGCCGATGAAGCCATGATGCCATCTACAAGTAATGTAGGTATCGAGGTGTCCGCTACATGATCACATCGAGACAAGGGATAGAGCACGATGAGCACCCGATCGGTGGATGTTGACTATAAGGCAACGACAAGGTCACAGCAGACTCACAAGCTTGTCATCTTAGGGGCTATGTGCCTCACTCAAGGCTTGTGCGGTGAGTAGACTCGTTGCAAGCTGCACAATTGTGCAAAGCAATTGAATTTCTTCAACCATTCTTAAAGACTACGAAAGGTGGAATAGGAACTGTATAGTCTACGAAAGTAGCGAGCGGTGCTAGTGCAACAAGTGACTTGGGGCGATAGATAGGCTCAGGGGGAAAAATTGGATGGGCAATAAGCGGAATCAATTGATGGAATCAAACAGGCAATGAGCAAATTCCATAACAAACTTACGACCAGTGGTAAAGACAATGACAAGTGGATGAGCGGTGTAACAACCTGGAAGTAATGGGCTTGGTAGGAGTTGGGTTGAAAAAAGAAATAAATTATTTTATAACAGAATTGAAGGATGATTTTGATTCAACTGATTTTTATATTTCTATTATTATTTCATCTTTTTGATGAAGGATAACTTCGATTCAATTGATTTTTATTATTTTTGTTTTATATTTTTTTTTTTACTATTTTGATCGAACCGAAGGATAACTTTGGTTCAACTGAATTTTGCGCATATATATATATTTTATATTTTTCGATTGGATTGGAGGATGACTTCAGTTTGGGTCGAAACGTATTCTATATTATTATATTATTCTTATTTTACTATTATTTTGTTAATATATATATATATATATATTTAAATGTCACATGAAGTTTGCAAAGTCGAGTGCGTTGACCCAACATTTATAAAATGTTGGGTGACATTTTCCCCTTATTCCTTTTTCATAAATTTCCCCCAAATTTTATATAATTTGATTTTAATTCAAATATTTGTATTTCATATTGAAAACATTTTTTTAGATTTATACTTTTGTATCTTAAATGTTTGAACTTTTTATATTTTATTTCAAATACTTATATTTCATATTTAAAGTATTTTGATTTTGATTTCTTAAATATTCTCATATTTTATCAAAAATATTTGATTTTATTTTATTTTTTACTTTAGATCTTATAGTTTGTGTCTAAAATATTTTAGTTTAATTTCTTAGATCTTTATATTTTATATCTGAAATATTTAATAGTTTAGTTTTTTTATTTTAAAATCTTATATTTTACATACAAAATATCTTGATTTTAAATTTTTCGATACTTTTATATTTTATATCCAAGATATTTAGTTATATTCTAAGTACCTGTATTTTATCAAAAATATGTTTTTTTTTTTTTAACTATGTATAAAATCTGTTAGGAGTAACCTTATAGATTGTATCTAAATTTAATGAATTAAGTTCATTGTGCTTAGGTAAAATTAATTGACTAAGATTTTTTTTAAAAATTTTTTTTTTAAAAACCTTAGGTCGAATCGAAAAAAAGTTGTGATTAATAGATTTTTTTCCTTTTTTTAATAAATATATTTTTAAAACTAAACTCTTTGATTCCTTCGAAATATATATATATATATATATATATTATTATATATAAATTCCTTATCTTAGTTAGACCGAAAATAGGCATCAGCTCAATTGATGCTCATATAGATATATTTATATCTTATATTGGACGAAAGAACGACTTTGGTTAAATGGAAACTTATTCTTTATATATTATTACTGTTATTATTATTTAACATAAATATATTTAAATATCACCCAGCATTTGTAAAGTCAGATGATATTAACCTGACATTTATAAATGTCGAGTAGCATTTCGTTTAGGGCACTTGATTCTATGCATATATAGTTTTTTCTACCATTCGATTAAACCAGAGAAATATTTCGATTCGTCCAAGTTTCCTTCTTTTTATAAATATATTTTTTAAATCTTCGGTCAAACTGAAAAAATATTTCAGTTCGATCAAACTTTATCTATAAATAATCATTATTTTATTCATTCATTTCTTTAGTTGTCATTCATTTATTTTTTAATCAATAAGCTATATTTATACATATTATCAAGCAACTAATTCTGTAAGAACTTTAAAGTTAACTATGTTTAGACGAGAGCAGAATCAGAATAGGTAACCATCTGAAAAGTTCTTATGCAATGCTTATAAATAGTAGTGTTGGTTTTACTTAAGTATTGGTAAGTTGTAGGTGTGTGTATCATTTACCTAATTCATGTGTCAACATTACGGGTCATGCTTTAGTCAGTAATCTCAACTAAATTAGTGGATGAGGCCATTTAAGATATCTACAACTAGTTTAGAATCTCTACGAGATAAAATATACGATACTTGGAGAAATCTTAATTAACACTAATTCCTTGAAATTTTGCATATTCTTTAATTAAGGCGAGTAATCGTATATTTATAACATAATGGTTTAATTCTCATATGATAAGCTAAATATTATGCAATTAACCATTAATATTATGTACTTTTTCATTCTAAATAATTAACAACAATAATTTTTCAACATTTTAGTCAAAACATAAACTATAAAAGCTAGAACATCTTTAAATACTATTACTAAACTTAGAAGAATATCTTTTGTATAGTCAAAGTTTATAATAAATATGAAAAACATAGAAGACAATATTTTGGTAGAGAGGATTTACTACAACATTTGTAATGTAAACTTTTTCTACAAATCTTCAAATGGTACATATCATTTGTCTATATATATTTAATTAATGTTATACCTAAAAAACTTGAAAAAAATAAAATGATTTAAAGACAAATTTAATTTAATTTTGAAGATAATATTACATAATGATGTTATGATCTAGAAATGTTAAAGAACTACATGTTAAAATTATTACTACTTAAATTTGACAATTAATTTTGTTAATAGTCAATATTTTCTAGATTACATTTCATAAGTTTATTGTCTAAAATTTAAAAATATTTTTAAAAATACAACTATGCAAGATATTATTGATCTTTATAATAAACTTAAAATAGAACTAATTAATATAATAAGTTCTAAAAATACCCCTATAGTATGTAAACCTAATATTTGGGAAGGTAAAATTAAAATAAGATATATTACCATTACTACATATTTTATCGTTGACAATTGAGTTTTTCAAAAAATATTTGTAAAATTTAAAAGAATAAATCATCCATATAATGCTTAAAATATTTTTGCTACTATTATAGAAATTTTTGAATTTTATGGAAGTAAAAAAAAAAGAGGTAATATTATATTTGATAATGTATTTAATAATACTACAATTATTTCTATGTTTAAAAATAGATTAACTCCACCAAATAGTTTTACTTTATTTCACCAAAGATATATATTTCATATAATTAATCTTATAGTTCAAGTAGATGTTGAAGAAATAAAATATTTTATTAAAAATATTAAAACTACATTAGCTTATATTTTAACTAGTGATAGATGTTAATAAAAATTTAATTATGTATGTTATTCTATTTATTTACCACATAGGACATTTATAATGAATGTTGCTTATAAATGAAATTCTTTGTATTTAATGTTAAATAATTGTTTACCTTGTAAAGAAGTTATAAAAATTTATTTAAATGGTATAATTGATGATAATACAATACCATTAGATGAAAATGATTTTGTAATAATTAATTATTTTGTTAAAATTTTAAAACTATTTTATAATGTAATTGAACATTTATCTGGAATATATTATTCTACTTTTATTTATTAGAAAATTAATAATTATAATACAAAATTATTTAAATGTAGAATTTAATGTAATAATTGAAAATGTAGAAAAAAATTTAAACAACATGTTCGATTTATATGTTACAAGGTATATAACATAACAAACATAGAATACATCTTATATATCAAAACAATCATTATCATCATCGATTTATGTATTTTTTGATGATTATAATGATTTTAGCTTAAGAAGTAGGTAAGAATTAATCAATTTTAATAATAGTAATAATAATTCTCTAGATTTTGATATAATTAATTAGTAAAAAAAATAAAATTATATATTTCCTATTTTATCTTTAATGGTTAAAATTTTATTAATAAGTTCAACTCCTTTTATGGTATGTGAACAAATATTTAGTATTAATGGTAATATATTAGATAATAAAAGATTAAAATTAAAAGATGATATTTTAAAAAGTTTAATATGTATCAAAAATTAAGAGTTTGTTTGTATTTATAGACAACAACAACAAAATGATTTTGTAGATGAATTTAAAAATTTGAGTATTTCAATGTAATTATGTAAAACAAATGTAAAAATATCTAATGTAATATTTATGTCATAATAAGTTATAATGTAATTTTAATTTTAATTCATAAATAAAATAAATTATTTTAACTTTATGATTTGTACTTGAATGTATTAATAACTTGACGGTATTCATAAATGAAATAATTTATTTCTTTTGTATTGATATGTTCAAATGTTATAATTTAATAATACTTATATTTAATTTAATGTATTTTAAAATATAATAAAAAAATTCAAATGCATGATTAAGTGTGAAATATATATATATATATATATATAATTACATACTTAGATTTATTATATAAGAATTGAATATATCTATTTTATTTTATTAAAAAACATATATATAATATTTAAAAAATTAACCCACAGGCCACCAACCCAGGCCGACTCGACCCAGCTCAACCCAACCTGACACACTTATATCTCAACTCCCCTAACTTAGCACCACCCACTAGCTAGTCATTGCCCACCTGTAAGTGGTAAACCACGAGGGTAACCTATGAGTTAGACTTGTGTAGATTGTGTTAACATGGTCAAATCGTATTCTTTATCGACACAAACTTGTGTTAGTTGAGCCTATAGGTTGTGTTTAGGTCACTAATTTTTTTCCTAAGCACGGCCCAGCCTAACACGACTTGGGTCGTGCGAGTGGAACATTTTAAACACGGTCTATTGACATGTATAAGTTTAGTGGAACATTTTGAGCTTAATATCATCCAAATTCAAAATCATCTAAAAAAGAGAAAAACCAGGAGTAGAAGTGTGGTTAGTCCTCTTTTCAGACACCATATTAATGTATTGTATAATATCAAAATAGCGTCACTTCCGACGATGCCTTTTAACTCTGACTGTGTTCTAATTATAGAGTCTAGATTGCACATTTACATGCCTGTTATCGTTACAAATCTTACAATCAATCGTATGTTTAATATACTAAATTTTGAAAATAATATATTAAATTTAAGTACTTATAATAAAAAATATTATAAATGACTACAACAAAAATGCCTCTTCTTTCAATAAAATAAAGAATAATAAACATAGTTGATGTTTGGCCATATTAATTAACCTAATAAAAGAATAGCGACCAAATATTTACCTAACGTAATTTCGTCAGTGATCTTAAAAATGATAACTACCAAAAAAAAACTAACAACCTCTTGAACAAATACCAACCGACCGTTAGATCATTCGGTCACAGCCACATCCACATCAAAGGAAGAAGAAGAAAGCACACATCCAATGTCGACGCCACACCCACCACAACTGACAAGCGTAAAAAAAAAATACAAAAAACAAAACCACACATTATGTTACATGCACGTTTGCCTGCCTGCCTGCCAACAGATAACAACGGGAGGTTGATATCTGAAAACCCTAACCCTCTCCGACATTTGTCCTCTTCTTCTCACGGCCTTCCCAAATCGCCGCTCATCAGCAGTCCTGGACCACTAGCGCCGTCGGGATGGGCGGCTTTCTGATGCAGCAGATTCCGTCCGGCGCAGCGGGAGTTCAGGACGCCCCTCTGCTTCGCCTTCACGGATTCCGTCGAGCTCATGTAGTTGGGCCTGCTGCAAGCGCTGCTGTCTTCGCTTCTCTCCGACGCCATCGGCGTCGCTGTCGTCCTCGACATTGGAGTGCATGATGTTCCAACGGAGGAGGAAGATGCCGACGCCGAACTGTCACCGTGAAAGTCCTGCTGGTGGCCGTGCGACAACGTATGACGCATGCCGCAACGATTCGAGGTGAGCCTCTGCTGCTGCTGATTCGACGGCGGCGGCGGCTTCGTGGACACCCTCGTGCTGACGTTGTTCTTCTTGACTTCGATCCAACCAGAATCGGCTCCTGGTTCCGACGATCTTGCGCGAAGTTCACCGCAGCATTTTGTGAATCGCGCGTCGGAGGCGTCGGCCTGTTGTGGTAGTGCCTGTTGTGGAAGTTCCATCAGCCTGGTCTCCCAGGGTTTAGCAGCCATCCACCTTTCCAACCAGCTCCACCCCCAGCTGTTCCTGTCGATCTCGTGGACCTTGAGGGAGGAGATCACCGATGGGGTTGGATTTGGTCTCCTTTGCTGAAACAGCTTTAGGGATTCGTTGATTTCAATCAACTTGGCGTTGCAATTTGAATTCTCGAAATTATGGTGGGTTAGAGGAAGAACCTGTTGAGAGAGAGCATAGGAGATGGCTCTCTCCCTCTTCATGGCCCCTGCTTTCCTCATCTGCAACCTGGCTCTTACTTCTTCTACCGTGCCCTGGCTATCACACCATCCTTCCTGAAAATTGTAGCATAAGATTTCAACGACGACTCGTTTCGGTTGCAGCTTCCAGTGTGTTTCAGAATGTTACCTCCGCCTCCTTTAACAGCTCCATCTCCGTTCTCCGGGTCTCGAGCATCCTCTGCACGGCCTGGCCCTCCGACGACAGCCGTACACGGCGGGCTCGGACGCGGGCCTGGACTCGGACGAGTGCTTGCATGCATCTCAGTGTGATAGCCGCCTGCTTCCTGACTTGCCTGCCCCGGACGATTGCCTGAAGCCTGACCACTCCCTTCAGTGCCTTCCGTGCTCTCCTAGACTTTGGTTTACCAAAAAGAAAGGGAGGGGGTGGGGGGGATCAACAACAGCGAAGCAGCAAGCAAGCACAGATGAGGAACGAACTCCACATGAAAACATCACAAAATAAGAAGCGCAAACCAGGGAAAGAAGCGAAATGAATGGAAAAGTACAAGCCTTTGATCATCTTTGTCATTACCAAGAATCCCCTGAAAGCCGTCTGAATCCGAATGGCAGCCCACTCCTCCCTCACAACTCTGAAGTCCCTCGGCGGAGCCCTGACCACCGCCGCCACGGCAGCACTGAACGCGTCGACGCCGCTCAACGACTCAGTATCAGAAGCCTCCGAGGCCGTCGATCTTCCTCCTCTGGTACCCAAGGAGCTCTTCCAGAGCTTCCACCTCCTGCTCTTCCTCCCTCCATTAACCTTATCCTTCAATGGAAGGAACCAAAGCCAACATCAAGAAACCACACCGAAAACATAAAACCAACATAGAAACAGATTTATTTTTCCTTCACTCACATGATCGTCATTGTCGTTCTTCTTCACACCAACAAGGGATTTTAGCCACTTTCCTGATCCACCCATGACTCCAAGCTCCCAAGAGAAACCACAGCAGCGGAAGGAAGAAGAAGAAGGGAGGAAGTAAAACTTTGTGCGAGGACAGAAGAAGAGGTGTATGAAGTGGCGCAGGTACGTGGGTAGGTGCGACGACCGTTTGATTTTTGAAATTCGAAAGGAGTGGGGGAAGTGGGGAAGCGTGAGAGAGGAAGAGGAGGACGGACACCAACGCGAGAGGCGGAGGTGGGGCCGAGCAAAATCCAAACCCTTATAACGCGGTGGTGGTGGTGGTGGTGATGGGCGAGGGAGACGGGGCTAGGCGGTTTCCTTTTTCCAGCGTTGGGAAATGCGATTACTTTAATACCGTGCTCTGCTGTTTCTGCTGTCTCTCTGATCCGCTCTGCAACTCTTCAGCCGCTCACTCCCTCCGGATTCGATTTGATTTTTTAGAAAAACAAGTGGCCTTTCCAATGTCTTCCGAATGGCGCCGTTCCCCGGACGGTGGTTGGGCACTGGGCGTCGGCCGGAGTAGAGTTGAACAACCACCTTCATTAGATTAAAGAAATTAAAGAATCACTGCCTTCTCAGCCACCCACCATTAATACCATCACCGATGTGGTCACACTCCCCTTCCTCCCCCAACTTGCTGCCTTTTTGTTGGTTTCTTTTGGGTCATTTCTTTTCTTGGAAAGTTGTTTTTTTTGGTTGATTGATATTTTGATGGGATTCAATGAGCATCATGCAAGGAGTGTATATACAAACCCAATACATATTTAACTACATAATCGAATACATTGAGTTCAAGACTGTTCGTTCGAGAGTAAAAGATAAAGACGCAACCAACGTCTTGATTGATTCCTAAGTTGCATGCATTGAGATCAATACAGCAGTACTTTGTTGCATCGCGAAACCGTAGGATAAGATTTGTTGTTCCTTTAAGTTGCTATTTTATTGTACGTTGATTATCGATAATTCCAACCGAAAATTCACACCGCACAATCGATATTATAGATGTAATGGTGCAGAAACAGGGGATTCCATTCAAAGTCAAAAGGAGTCAAATGTTAAAACTCAAGAGCGACTTTTTCAAAGAGGGCTTAAAATTTGCTTTGAGTATGCAAGATAATCATTTGAATCTTACACCAAAAAATCGAATACACGTATGTGCTGGAAAGAATTCACAATGTCTTACAAAAATTTGACTCAAGAATACAAAGAATTTATGGTACGGGTCAGATATTAACACGGTACCTTTAAAAATAAAATAATAATAATACAACGAAAGAATGAGATGCGGTAGCAACTCTATAAGGTCGGATATCTCTGAAAAATGAGGGAAGCCATGCATTGCATGGTGTCGGGATGCACAAGTCCTGAATGTCATTCACAGCTGAAGCGATCAACTGATCAATTGGTCATCAAGTTGAGCCCATTAGCCTGAGTGCCACTTAATTTTTCTTGTCAAGATTGGGAAGTTTAAGGGAAACATTGGGAATGGGGAAGCTATTCACTGCAGACCTTGGTGAGACCCTCACCTTAGGACTTGGCTGAGGAGATCGGATTGGCGCTGGACTGGGGATGCCCATGGCTGCAAGTCTGGGCGACAGCCTCACTTTTGGACTTGGCCGAGGTGATGGGATTGGCATCTTGTTTGTAATTGGCGACATGGGGACCCTGGGAGACAGATTAACCTGCTCGAGCGCCTTGTACTGGAGATCCAAAGGATAGTCTCGGACGCAACCGATACGAGGCCCGGCACCACTGGTCCATTTGCATGATGGATGCTCATCATGCTTACTGAACTCAACCGTTGCTGTTTGTTTCGGATTTTCTGTACTGATCTCGTCTTGGTCGATTTCATGTTTGCTTGTCTCTAAAATACTTGGTTTCGACGCTCCCATTGATTCGGAATCGGGTTTTCTTAACAATGAGCATTCGTCGTCGTCCACAGAACATATCTGCAGATCAAACAACAGTTGGAACTAAAATCAGCATTTGATTCCTCATGACTTTTCTGTAGTGAATTCCGTGCAGTATTTCTTTTTTTTTTCTTCTGTTATCAAAATATCAGTGTAGAGATCAAATTAAATTAATATGAAAAAATTTACCTTGACGTTGGTGAGATCTAAATTGTGAAATCTAAGAAAGCTGATGAACTCCTTGAAATTCTCTTCAGTTGGAAGATAGTGACCACTGTGTCGCCAGATAGCCTGACAGTAACATGAAAGAATAGTTAGTGGTAATTAATATATAAGCATTACAATGAGATTGACCATTGCAACGTACATATTCAGGAAAGACATATAATATTGGAAAAATAAGTACCTCAAGAATACCATCTTTTGCAACCAATCTTCCAGCAGCTGTTGTAGCAGCACCAGCAAGGAAGCTGGAGTGTTGAAATGCACCCTTGTGCTTCTGCAAATAAGATCAAAAGATGAAAATTTAGCAGTAGAACAAGAAAAAAAAACCCTTGCAATTAGTGCTGACCGGACCACACACAAAGCCCTGGGTGAAATATTCACCTGCCCAATGTATAATTTCCTAGATGTGCTGAGAACAAATATCCATTTAGAACCCTCAACTGTATTTACAAGCAAGTTACTTTGTTTGTACGCAAGCTTCCCATCAGTAACTATTACTTCGTATGCTTCCCGTTCATTCTGCACAAGCGTTTGAGGATGATATCCATCAGCAAAAGATATTAGCAAGCAAAAAGGCAAAAAATCCAGGGATTAGGAGCCTACTTGTCCAAGATATTTGATACATTGTTGCTGAAGCTTTGTTCTTGGGCATTTTGGAAGATTTTTCTCTTTGCCATCTCCTATATCCAACCTTCAGTTTCAAAACAACACCAAGGGTTAAGTCTTATCCATTGATTTTAGTCAATTTTTTTTTGTTGTTGCTAAATTCCACTTACCAGTAGAAGAATGGTTGTGTGCTCTCGCTGGCAAACCAAATATCATAGTAAATACGTAGATTGTGGCCATATCTGTGTCTTGGATCGATCTGAATGATGTAAATGAATGAGGCCAGGCAAAAAAGGGCAAGCTTTTTGATGATACATTATATGCTAATCAAAAGGATGAGGCATAAAGAAAACCAATTGAACTAATAAGCTGTCACGTACAAATCCAGCATTAAATTTGTAAAGCTATTATACATTACATCATAAAAGATTAGAGATATGTTAATACGAATGGAGGGGACTTATAATAATTATGAATCTTAGAAGCTTTTGGGGTTCATGTTTTTATTTTGAACAATAAACAAGCATTCGACATTTTATTATATAACCTGGGACAAGGATTGGGATTGAACATGATAACAGCAATGACTAATGCGAAGAAGAAGAAGAAGAAGAATGTAGATACCGCTTCAAGCCAGTGCTGTAGAGCTAGCTGTCGAGCCTTCTCATCTTTCAACAGACCTTTTCCAACCTGTCCAAGTGGCAAACGATTGTTAGCCCCAAAGTCCAAATTTCAGGATAGTCTGATAATACTCCATGATAAAACAATGTGATCACCTTGGCAACTCTCTTTTTTGCCCTTGACCACCGTGAAGTCGCTGTCTCTTGTTTTTCTTTCTTAAAAAAAGATACAGAACTTTGTTTAAGAGATGCAAAATCCAAAGCTTTCCACCTGCATGCAAGAGAAAGAACCAAATAATTAAGGATGAATTAGAAATGCCTCAACAAGCCAAACAAGAATATTTTAGTGAAATGCACAAATAAGAAGAGAAGGAAAGCTTTGGGACGAACCACAGCTCCTCAACTACAACTGCACAATCAGCTAAATTCCTTCTTGTCCTGTAACTCTTGTAGACCTTTTGCAACTTCACTGCAGCTGCATCGAGCTCACACCTTGGCCGAGGAGAGATAAGTTCAAGAGAGTAGTCTGCGGGCTTTGGCACAGGAGATGCATCACCATCTGTTCTTTGCAAGGGGGCGCAGCTTGATTGATCAATGTTTTGTCTCTTGAATGAATCAGTAGCTTCAAGTGGCTTTTTCTTAGATTCCCAATTCTTGAAACTCAAGGAATGCTCAAGAACAGCCTGGCCAGGGCTCTTTGGAGTCGACAACATTTCAGAATTACCTTTCTTGAAACATGGAGATCTCAAAACCATTTTCACGTCGTCATCTTTGAAACCAGTCGATCTCAAAGAAGCGTAGTCGACATTAGGCAGACTTAACATCTTGTTCGGACCACACTGCAAAATAAATAAAGTTCACTGGTTGAAAATTGAAATGCTTGAGAGGAAAAGCATGGATAAACGTTGAGAAAAAGATAGTGAAGATAGGGCAGCTCCTATATATACGCTACCTAATGAAAAAGAACGGAAACGTCTTATTTATCTCTAACAGGGAAAACTGACTCCTTTGGACTAGCAGTAGTAATTAATGTTCGAACAAAATGCTCGTTGAGTTAATACAGTGATCTTCTCTGGTTACTAGTTTTTTGGATGAGACACCACTATGGATGAGGCAAAGAGCAATCTGAGGAACACCCAATCAAGGGCATCACAATTCACCAACACCCAACACCAAAGCTCATAACATTCCTACCATCAAAAGAGAATTACCCAACCTTAAAAAGATAAAGCCCAAATTTGTCCCCACTCCCCCAGATTACATCAAAAATCTTGAATACCCAAATTGGAAGAGGCAGTTCCTCTTGCATACCTGCAAGGCTGCAAACCAGAAAACCTTCTTAATTCCCAACTCCGCTTGTTGCCAGCACCGTCCCGCTCGATATATATACACCCAACGGGGCCTCGTCTAATGTGTGAGACGGAAGCTTCAAGCACGAAATACCCAAGCAAACGACCCAAAACTTCCCGTGTGTTGTTTTGTTTTTGTCTTTCAGAGACAGATTGAAAAGGTCAAAGGGGGAAATACAGAAGGACAGAACGCGGTATCGATCTTCCCTTTCTTGAGTGTTGACATGTATTGGGGTAAGAAGAGTCAACCATTTATTTTAAAAACTAAATATAAATATAATTCAAATTAAGTTGAATATTTAATATACAATAGATATATTATGTATTAACTAAACATGTTATTATACTTGATTTAAAATCAAATATTTAAAAAATTGGTTTGCCGTGTATAATTAGTTAATTATACTTGATTGCATCTTTATTATTTTACCCGTGTAATTAAAATATATCTAAGCACAAATTGACAATATCATTACCAAAGAGATAGAGAAAAAAAAAATAAAATAAAGCATGCCTATATTTTATTTGAATCAATTTATCAAGTACTTAATCCATCCAACATATTAATGGTTAACTTTTAGCCAACCCGACACAGATTAAATCGGCCGATATTCGACCCGATTAGAAATGGTCCAATTTTTGTAAAGATTACGTCCGGCTTTCAACATTAATCAGTGAAGCTTTTAGCTTGATTATGCAAAACTATCTTGTAAAGTCAGAAATTAAAAATATTGCTTGTGGACAGATAATGATATAATTTTTTTAAGCTGAATTTAAATCCACCAGTCCTCTGTTCGTTTTGAATTTCAAAGTAAACCATCCATTACGTTATCTTATCTATCACGTTCAGCCATTGATGTAGACCAGTAATTAAGTTTCCCGATTTCGAATTAAATACGACAATAAAATGGTAATTTTTATATTTGTAGGAAAATTCACAAGAAAAAATTATTTATAATTCCAGTAATGGATGCTTGAGATTAAATCCTAAAGAATAGATGCGTATAACTTTTAGTAAGTGAAGATACCCACGTTTGTAAATCATAGGATTTCTCATGTAAAATGTCCGGAAAATAAATAAAATAATACTCTGGAATTTCTGAGAATTTTTTACGCAAGTAAAAATTGAGGGAAAATGGATTTATGGGATTAAATCCAAATTTTAATGATTTTCAATAAATTCATCCAAACGAGAATGGAATTATGGAGATGTAAAGGGGCTTTTCGTAATTTGAGCAAAAAAAAAATTAAAACAAAGTTGTTGGTTGGAATTGAACTAACACGAAGAAATGAAAAATCTCCCAACTTTAACGTACAAAACTGTTTATGCTTACGTGCATAAATTGTTTTATTTTTCCTAATTTGAGTATTATTTTAGTAATTAAAGTGCAATATATGTATACTCGAGTGATAAACGTAAAGAAAATATACATGTATTACCGACTTGATTTCCATAAATGTAAATCTTTATTACTTCCGTCGTGTTGTATTGCATCTGGACAAGAATTATAAATGAAGGTCCTTTAGATTGTTCTAAATAAGATTATTGCATGCAAACGGAAGAATAGAATACGAAAAATGCACACCACAGGTGTACGAATTATTCTATTCCATTCCTACGGAAGAATAGAATACGATAAATGTACACCACCAGTGTACGAAGTATTCCACACTCGGCTTGGAAGACACGCCCGCGGTGGATCATTGACCATCTTATTTATGAGAGTCAAATTCCATTCTGACGGAAGAATGGTTGAACGGTAACTAATATTTGTGCTTTCTTGCGGTGGAAGAGATCGATCGATAAATCAATTCCAAATTCAGTGCAGCGTTGATTTGGTCGTTCATTGTGTTCATACGTTCGACTGACGTAAAGTGTAAACTTGTTGAGCCCAGAATTTAAGCAGTCGTTTGTTTGCTTAAAAAATATTTTAGTCAAAATTTTATTGTTCGATTTTTTCTTATTGAATGTACAGTGGTCAAAGCAAAAATCTTTAAGAGAACTTATGTATCTATAAAAATAACCTATTCCATGACATGAAAGTTACAATTCTGAGTGAGCAATTATGTTTTGGCAAATGATAGACAAATATCATTTTGAATCTGAAATTTTAAGTTTTTTAATTTGCGATTTATGAGTTCAAAATGAAACAATATGCCACGTGTTCTTTTTGAATTCACGGCCGTCACCTACGAATTATCATCACCCACCCCCAATTTAAAAAACCAGATTTATCATATGAGTCGAATTCAAACTGGATGGCTAAAATTATTTACGAATGGATTATTTCATTTAATATTTTTTTTTTCCCTCTTTTCGGCGAAAAGGTACATCCACCAAGCAAAAATCCTATCCTTCATCATGCATTTAAAGGATTTTGGAGAATCTCGATTTATTTTTTTATGGAAATACTTTTATATTTTCCGAGAGTTATATCTTTAGAAAAATTATAAATACTGTTATTCCTAATTAATTAAATTATATATATATATATATATATATATATATATATATTCCCCCACCTTCTTCTTCCTCCCAAAGGAGTGGGGGAAGAAAACCATTCAGGCACGGTGACCGGACTGAGCACGGCTTGGAAAAAGAGCAGCCGGGGACTGACCGATCGAGGTTGGTTTTTGCAGAGAAATACTTAATCCGCACGAGGTGGAACGACCAAGTAGGAGGAGGAGGAGGAGGAGGAGGAGGAAAGCTTCAAACACGTACGCTGGACGCACTCCATGGCTTCCATTTCTTACTTCCGCCATGCAGATATCACGTGGAGGAAGACGTCGTCCCTGGTCTTATCTCCGGAATCTTCAAAGCTGCGCTGGTTGGTGGGTTGGTTTACTTGCCGAAGAAGAACATGCCAAACAATCCTAATCAAAGAGAAAGACAAAAGATTTAATGACTGTTGGATTGGACGCATTGAAATCGGCTCGTGGTGCAAAGCTCAATTCATCCGTCATTTTTGCCCAAGTCAATAAATATCACCTTCCTCTGGCGTTTCTTGTCTTTGCAACAACTATCTTTATCTACAAATAAGTCATCTATTCCCAAATCTAGTTTTTCTTCTTCTTCTTTTTGTGGTGGGGTTTCCGATTCTTGGATCGATATCATCTCTGATGAATAAAATAATCCTAGGATTAGATGCTGAAAACAGGCTGGACTGGATCGGGACCGTCCAGATCCGTCGTAACCTGGGTTGGGATCCGGTCAGCCCAGAATTGTAAAGGGCCTAAACTGGGCTGTGAAGCTCTGACCAATCTAGGTCGAATTGGGTCGCGTCTCTTAGGCTGGCTTTTGAAATAAAGCACCGTCAACCGCTCCTCTCTTTTTTACGTCTCTTAGAAACAGAGCAGTCTTTTATGTAGCAAGGGAAGCGCGGATTTCTTCCCGCCCCTCACACGTCTGTCGTCACCGAAGTTTGCCGTCTTCCGTCGTCTCCAATCTTCTCCAAGCGCTGTTCCTTGCAGTCCTAAAAAGTGGTTCGTACAAAGCCGACGGAAGACATCGGAGCGACATTCACAAGCGACGCTACACCTCCACTCGACGTTTTCTTCAAAGGCAACGGACCTCAAATCAGTGGTAAAATTTTTTTTTTGTTCATTCTTCAAATAAGATGTGGATGGTCTGCGACAATTCTTGTTTGCCCCTTATTTTTTGGTTCAGATAAGATTTGATCTAAACATGGTGATATCTTCTTGTCCTTCCTCCTCCTCCAACCTCTCATTCTTGTACTTGTAGGAGGTTCTGCCTTTCTAGTACGCACTGGAAACTGGAAAGTTACCAATTGGTAGGCAGAGATTAACGACGAAAAGGCACCTTAGAGGTCTCAATGGGCGGGCTGGGTCGGGTCGAATTTTTTTGAGATAATTCGGTCCGGTCTAATTTTTTTTTGTAACAGTCCGATTTGACAGTAGTTTGACTCACTTTTATAACTTTTTATTTTTTTTAATTTAACCAGATGTCAACTTCGATCTGATCATTTTTTTTTAAATTTTTATTTTTTTAGGTATCTTTATTTTGATTCAATCAAAATTTTTATTTTTTTATTTTCTTTTTCAATTTGTTCGAAGGTAAATTTCAGTTCAATCGAAGTTTTTAATTTTTTAAATATTATTATTATTATTTTTCTTTGGTCTTGAAGTTTTTTATTTTTTCTTTTAGTTTAACCAATAGTCTAATATATTTTAATTTTTTTCTTCAGTTACATCGAATATAAATTTCGATTCGATAAATTTATTATTTTTTCCTTCTATCCGATTGAAGATTTTTAAATTTATTATTTTTTTCTTTAATTTGATTGAAGATAAACTTTGATTTAATCGAAATTTTTTATTTTTTTTATTTTTTATTATCACCATGGAAGGATAAAATACATCACTACTCTTATTGCCTAGAAGTGGCTGTAATAATTGTAGATGAAATCCATAATGGTAGTAAATGAAAATGCAAAGTCCTCATTGACTCAGACATCGTTGTTTGGAAATTGTATAAATATCAATATGCTGTAAATAGACATGATGATCCAGCTTATTGTTACATTTGCCACATGCACGATTATTGTATCAATTCTTGCATACGTCTGCTGTCCAGCATGCATATGAGAAATGAATTGTTTTTTGATAAATGTTGTAATGAATACTATTCTTTTTTTGATATAGCATGGAGATTTATTTTTTAAAAGTGGTGACATAGACGACTTGGAAGATGAAGAGGCATTGCAGATCATATCACAGTTGCATAATCAGATAACAAAATTATTTGAGATATTATATCATCCTAAACAATTAGTATATAATGATAGCTACACTGGAAAGAGTGTTGTTAGTAACATGTTAAGTAATCATTCAAGGATATATTTTGACACTTGCAGAATGATGCTTGATACAATTTTGAAATTATGTTAAATACTAAAAAGAAGAAACCTTTTAAGTGATAATTGATGGGTTTATGTCAAAATTTTTCTTTAAATATTAAGTCATAATCATAAGAACAGAATTCTTCAAATAGCATTACAACATTTTAGACAAATAATAAGCATATATATATACTGTGTTCCAGATATCATCATTACTTGGGCGTTAAATGTAATATGCCTAAGGAAGTCTTTAAATAAGATCTCTCAATTCATATGATAAAGTGGTAAGTATATGTCTTACTTTAAAGATGCGATTGAAGCATTAGATGAAACATATATTCATTGCTTAGTTGAGAAAAGTGCACAAATATACTTGTGTGTGTGACTTTAGTATGAGATTTATATTTGCTTCAGTTAGATAAGAGAGTATGGTACATAATTGTAAAGTTCAGAAATATGCAATGTCAAATGTTCATTATAACAATGTAAAGGGATTTCTTGTCCCATATAGAACAATAAAATATCATGTTCTATAATTTTGTTCATCACAACCTAGAGGTATAGAGGAAAACTTCAATTGCCTTCACTTGTCCTTGAAAAATGTAATTAAACATGCTTATGGTATTTTAAAGAAGTGATGGACAATTTTGAACTTAATGTCTTCTTATGATTATGATATATAAATGAAGATTGTGATAGCCTACATAACACTCCACAATTTTATTATAGCATAGAAGTGTGCAATGTATGAACAAGCGTTAGATGAGAAAGATAGTCAAATGGCTCCTCATGATCGAGTTGAAGATGATGTTGTCATCAAGTAGATAACGAGATCCCTCAATGTTGGATGAATTTGACGTTGGTAATATTCAAGACCACATTCGTGATCAGATAATGGCCAAAGGTTATTGATTGTAGAAGATGTTTACTTGTAGAGATGGAAAATGTTTTTAAGATTGTAATTTTTTTTGTTAGTTTCATTGACAATGTTTTACTGAAACATTTATATATGCTTCTCAAATGTGTAGTGTTTGCAATTGTGATCAACATTTATATATGCTTCTCAATGTATGAATTGGTTTCTGCCATTCTCCCATCTTTGTCATTGATTTCAAATAGAAAACTTGTTTACAGGTTACATTTGTTGGAAAAGTTGCAATGTTTTTTAGAAAAGCTGCCATTTATTTACATGTTACATGGTATTTCACATTTTTAGAAATATGGACGATGAAAGAAGTTCCATAGACTTAACTGCAATGACTAGGAAGACAATCTCAAACACAAGGAAGGACCAGTCTGCCTCTAACACAAGTAAGCCAGTATGGTGTTCTGCAAACAACACAAGGGGAATCAAGCACAACACCTAGAGCAGATTGGGATGATGACCTAGTTTTTCAAATCTTGGACATTTCTATTAAGTTACTAGCCTTGTACCCACTTTAACATGAAGGGATATGAGATGCTTGAGAAAAAATTGCAAGAACGAACACAAATCATTAAATGATACAAGTGCAATTGAAAAATAAGTTTAGCAAATTTTATAAAGATTAGCAATTATGGAAAACTTTAGAAACACAAATGGAATCCAATTATAAAGACTTGATTAGTAGTGGAAGAATTTCAAAGTGGTATGTGTGAAATCATTAATTTCTTTTAAATTAAATAATTGACTAATAAATATTCCTCCTCTTTGTAGTGTGGATCAAATTGTGAAAAATTTCGTTATAAAGGAATAAAATTTCTTAATCAACTGATGAAGTTGTTTGACGGTTATGTTGCAACAGAAAAATATTGTTTCATTTTTAGCTCATCAATGTATCTAAGTTGTAATATACATGGTGATAACTTCAATAGTATATCTACAGGTCTAGGAGAGGAATGCATGTTGGATGACAATGCTTGTATTGAATCCAATGGTAACTGTTCTCGGGATGGTGCAAAAAGAGCAAACCATGCAGCATTGAAGATTGCAAATACTAGCAGAAGGAAGAAGAAAAAAACAAATCACCGCAAAGAAAATGGAATCTTTCAATGTTTCATGGATAATATTCGATTTTGTAGGGAATCATTTTCAATTGAAAATTATATTGAATTGTTATGTGTAGATGACATTGATGATAGATCAAAGTTATGGACTCTTGTATTGATAAAGTTTAAAAGGCATTGATACAACCTATAGGACAAAGAGTGAAATGACTACAAATGTGTTTTTTTAGAATCATTTCTTACTGCTTGTACTTTTGTGCCATGTCAGGTAGAGACAAAACTTGTCCCTATGTTATTTTATTATTCTATGTCCCAAGTCATTTGAACTAGCGATAGAAGATTATAGCTTTAACCATAATTTATAAATCCTACAGAGGCAAATAGTGGAAGTCGTGACGTCCATGAGGCACATTTTTTTTGCTTGATTATTATTATATATTTTTGGTTTAATGGTATAGAAGGAAATGCTGCTCCCTCTTATATATGCTTGGGTTGATTTAGAGCACACAGCTCCATAAAAATTACCAAATCTCAAACTTGCCCTTTGGTGCATGAATGAATGTTACTACCAAAACATGAATATAATTACCAAGTTTGAGAATCTCTTAAATTTTAATTCAAAAGCTACGCCAGGACACACCACCTCTTATTTACAAAACGCACAACACACGTACACACAAACACACACACACACACACACATATATATATATATATATATATTCAAATATAGGGACTCGGCTCTGTAAAAGTACAATTGGAATGCATTGCTTAATTAAGTTCCACACATTCCTTCAAGTTCAGCAACACTTCCATCATGATTGGCCTCTCATTACAAGTAGGAGCAGTGCACCACAATTCTACGTCTATAACCTTCTTAATCGAATCTAGGCTGTACTATTGAAGTTTGTCATCTAGTATATCTTCTAACTTTACTTGCTTAAGAATTGACTTTACCCAATCAAGTAAACTTTCTTCTCTTAAGTAATTTATGACTGGTTGTCCAATAATCAACTCAAGTAGAGCAATACTGAAGTTATATACTTCATTTCTTGAATTTAAAATTCTTGAAATGCAATACCTACATGAAATAGTAGTGTCCATTCTTAGGTGGATTAAAGAAGTTAGGTCTATTACATATACAGAAAAAGAATGTACTTCAACTACTATGTTTAATGTGGTATCATGTCTGGTAAGACTATGTTCAATGATACATGAGCATGGAAAGCAAACACTTACTCTAGGTCAATATACCTTGGTGTGCTTGCAATGGTTATCACTTGAGTGAAGGTATCACTTGCAAAGATTCGTGACATGCCAAAGTCTCCAATCTTGACCTTCATGTTCTCACCCAAAAGAATGTTGCTTGTCTTTACGTCTCTATGGACTATCTTTGCATTGTGTAGATGGTAAAACCCTACATATATATGAATCATTTATCACATAGTGTGGCATACAAATGTAAAGCAGAAAAATTACAAAAGTTGAAACTCATATATAGTGTGGTTTGATGTACCTTGAGCAGCTTCAATTGATATATGAAGACATTCTCTCCAAGATAAAGTACTTGATTTTGCTACATTCACATGTAGGACATTGAAATAAACACTTGTTTCACAAATTATTACTATCAATACTTATCAAATAGGCTAGTACTTGTGAATTGTTTCCCTTTTTAATATTAAAAATGTAGGATTTTTTTGAGAAACAAAGGACTTGACATAGAATTTGTTTTGGATAAGTTGCAACCTCAAATGTTCGAGTCACATACCTCTAAGGTTATCTGCAATGCTACCTCATGCCATGTGTTCATAGACAAGTCCCATGTAAACGTCTTCATAACAATATCCAACAAGGGATGCTAGGTTACTATGATGAATCCTTGTCAAAACATTTGACTAAAATCCAACAAAGAAAAATTGTGCTCAAATGATATAAGGTAAGATATTCAAGAGTATCCTTAGTTGTTTAAGTAGAATTTTTTACTTTCATCCAACATGTATATAGTTCGATGAATATCTACAAGGAAGTGTTATTTTGCAAATATAATAGCTGAAATGGAAAAATTGAAGGTCCTTTGCTTGGAGCATATTATTTTCAAACATGCAAAAAAAAACATTACCTCTCTTTGGAATTGTTTCGGTGAATGAGGTGATATCCTCGAAATCACCTTAACAGCCGCTAGGGAACCATCCATCAATCTTCAATTTAACATTATCTAACATGGAAATATACCTCTCCTACAATTTATGTATTTCAACCAAATGACTAACCCCACAACAAGCAACGCTACCCCACCTCCAATAGTTGCCCTAACAATCAATGAAAGATTTCTACGTTTTGAATCGACATTATATGCATTGGTATTGGGATCCTTCAATAAGGGGTTGCCTTCAACCCTAAATTAAAATACGAATAAGTACATATGCTTAAAAGCATAAAAATGATATTTGACATTTTCATGTGTCTTTTGAATGGAACATCTACTTTAACAAAAAAGCGTACTTTAGTGTTAGAGTCTTTGTTTACTAGTACTTAATAGGTACTTACAAGAGTCTAAGGTGTGGTAGTTGACTCAAGAATTCTGGAATTACACCTGTTAAATTATTGTTTGATAAGTCCCTACAATAAATAATAGCAAATGTTATTTTATTTTACAATTGACAAATTGTTTGATTGCTACAAAAAAAATCATATAGAAGAAGTTAATTTCTATATAGATACATTAAGATTGGACTTGCTAGTTCACACAAATTCCTCATTTGAAACTACTTCAAGTCATTATTTTTAAAATGCCTTTTTCTACAACTTGAGGAATAGATTTTTTAGGACAAAAAAAGAGAAAATTTGATCACTACTTTACCAAAAATTAGAAAATGTGTATTTGTAAACATTTTATTTTAGGAAAAGTATTAATCAAGAAAAACTTCGATCATTCTAAATGTATTTTTGAAGCCAAGCAACAATAGATCAATGAACTACACCACACACATAGATTCAACTTTTTAGTACAAAGATTCAACTCCTTAATACATGTTCATTAAACTCCATAAATAGTATGCAAACTATGGACACAATCCAATTTGTGAAATGATGAAACCAATGCATGATATTGATATAATTTCATTTCTTAAATCCCATATGACATATCTCTCTTCTTTTAGGTTTGCAGACAATCATGAATAAGCCAAACAAAGATTAAAGACTAGGGATACATTTAGTAATGATTATTTTGATCCTCACAGCAAGTTGCTAGTATATTTTCTAGCAATTCACTTTTTCTATTCCTAAATTTGTCATTTCCTTTTCATAAATTATTACTTTTATATGTGTAACATCTATTGCATCAATGAAATCTAGTTAACAAATATAAGAGAAGCATTAGTTAAAATAAAATCAATGCTGTTAAAATTTTTAAAAAAATGATAATAGTGGTTTACCTTAAAGTATGAGAAAACATTTACATCATTACAAATTCTATTGTATTATAAGGAATGCTTAAGTAGAAGTAATCAACTTAAACATAGTATACCATTGAATATTTCATTGAAAACACTACTAACAGTATAAGCTAAAGAATGAAATCATCCTTATATTACTCTATATTTTTAATTTTGTCCAACTATTATAAAAATAATATTAATTTCTCTTTCAAAATAATATTATTACCATCACATACTACCTCTTCTTTTCTCAACAAGTCACAAAATTGTAAGAATACAAGATGATTGATATAATATATTTTCCTATAATTATATGTTTGATTTGGTAAATTAAGATCTAATAATCTTCTAACATAATCTTATCTTCTTTGCTATAAATATAATCAATAATAATTGAACTATCACTAGAATGACACATAATTACACTAAAAAAATCTCTACGCACACATCATTATCTTTCACCCCTTGTTTTTTCCTCTTATTCTTCTCAATTGGCACATGCTTTCCTTTGAATTCATTTGTAAAGAATGTCACCATAAAAACATTATAACATATATTACTTGATTCACATATATAAGTAATATTTAAAAAGTAATACATTTAACACATAAATATAAACAACATAAGAGTTTATCACATCACATCAAACAACAACATAAGAGTTTATTACTTCACATATAATAACATCAACAACTATTCAAAATATTAATATAACTTTTCAATTACCCATCCATTTATGTGATCAAAAATTATTTTCACATTTTTGTACTTTGTAATAATTTGATTGCTCAGTGTTAGTAAGCTTAGTAAGAATAATATACTCATCACATCTTCTATTTTCTTTGACAACATGTAATGCATATATCTTATTTTACTTTATATAATTCACTTATAATTTCAACCTTTTTTATTCAACTTTATATAATCTATCAATTATTTCCAACCTATGTATGTCTCTTTGATTATTCTTTTCAAAATATTCTTTAAATACACTTGTTATATCTTGAACTACATTAGACATTAGTTTTGTGACTTTATACGTAGTTGTTGTAGTTGAGGTCACCTACATTAGTCTTAGACACATCAGTTGTAAATATATTTATTAACGAAAAAATTATTTACATTTAATGAGTGTCGTCAATTAAAACGTCATCAAATATTAGAATGAACATATCAATGTTGTCGTTGTTTAAATTTACATTTGTATTTTCTTCTTTAAATTCTAACTTTTTAGATTTTCTGACATATACACTAAATAGTCTTTTTTTTTTTAATTTTTCGAACATTCATTTTCAACCATTTTAAACTTTTTGTTTTATTTTCTTTCGAACATTTCATAGCGCAGTAAAAAAAATCTTTAATATTATACAAATACATTTCCTAGCTTATTCCTTTTACTCCGCTTTTCTTTTATTTTTTTTCATCCTTACCATCTCTTTCTATTTTTTTAATTTTTCTTTCTTTCTTCTTCTTTTTATTTTATTTTATTTTATTTCTTTTTCTCTTTCTTTTCCTTTCCTTATTCAGTTATTCTCCTCCGTTCGAAACCTAACCCTCTTGTTAACCGCAGACCGCCGCCATCAACCGAGTGCCACTGTCATCATTCGATGTCGATGCACTGCGTGAGAGTTGAATCACCCATCATTTCGTTTGCACACACGATCACTGCCCTGTCACAGACGAGCAAGATCGCCAACGTGAGGAATGTTGGATCAACCGCCACGAACGGATGGAGCTTCCGTTCATGAGGAGGCAGAGCTCCACCGTAGATAAGTGGAATTTACCTACGCGAGATCAACCGAGTCAGCTAAGCTCCACCACAAACAGGCAAGAGTTTAAAGGCATAGGTTAGAGTCTTCTTTCTTCTGTTGTTTTGTTTTCTTTCTGTTTACATATCTTTGGCTCCAGTGAGGGTTCAAAGGGCTTGGGCGACTAGCCTCGTCGGCGGAAGGCAACTCTATTGGGAGCCAAAAGAGATCTATGTAACTGAGGAAGAGGAAGAGACTCGGAGTGCACTGGAACCCACCTTCTTTCTACTTGATCTCTTCCACTAATCCTTTTTTTTTTCATTTTTGAAGATTCATGATGGACGATTCTACCCTTTCAACTCGTTTCTTACCCCAATGATAATCGAGTAAGAAAGGAGTGGGAGGAAGGAGACCGAAGAATAGTGATCGAGAGTGAGAGATATCAGGAGAGGAGGGTGCAAGCCAGCCCTTCTTCGACCTTCGTCCGTCTCTTATAATCGCAAACGAGGGATTCAGCGATGCTAAACAGGAAGGGCGACAAAATCGAAAGGTCTCGCAGACGAGGCTGGGAATTGCAGGGTTGTCGACTAAGTGATGGGCAGGTGTTCATCTCTTTCCTTTTTTTGTAAATTTTTTTTTTTAACTGTCAATATTTTTCATTTGCACTCCGTCTTTTATTCATGCAAGAGAATAATCTCTTATTTTTATGTCCCTTGCTTTGTCAAAAGATGAAATAAATTATTTTTTCATTTGTTACTTATTTTTATTTGTCGTCTGTCCTTCATCGAATTAGTTAAACAACATCATTTAAAACAAAACATCTTTTCCTATGTATGTCCATTATTTACATTTAAAGATTAGGGATAGAATAACTAAGACAAAGGGTGATTTTCTTTATTTTAATCTTAATATCTTTTAGCGCAACTATATATTAACTACCAACGGTAAGGTTTAATTTTTTTAATATAATTTTTTATTTTTTAAATATATTTTTTATTAATGTTGCTGTTGAAGAAGTTATTACTTGTAGAATTTTACATGGTTGTTAGATAAATATTTAAGTGTAAAATACAATTATAGTTGCATGATTGAAAAAAATCTACAATATAATTATTCCAATGACAAATTACACATGCATACTCGCTCACAAAAAACACACATGCACACACACAACACACACACCCACAAATATACAAAGAAAAAAATTCAAATATTAGGGACTTGGCTCTATAAAAGTGTAATTGGAATGTACTGGTCCATGCTTATCGTGCATTTGGATTAAAAAATTGGCTCGTCTCCATGGTAAACATCTCTTGCGTAATATCAAATGTTGATTGACTTGAGACTTGACTCATTTCTCCTTGAACATTCTTAAGCCCTACACAGTCTTTAATCATTGACAACACTTCTATCATGGTTGGCCTCCCCTCATTAGTAGAAGCAGTGCATGACAATGCTATGTCCATAACCTTCTTAACTGAATTTGGGTTGTACTCTTGAAGCTTGTCATCTACTATATCTTCTAACTTTGTTGTTTCAAGCTTTGACTTTACCCAGTCAAGTAAATTTCTTTCCGTTGAGTTATTTATGGCAGGTTGTCCAGTAATCAACTCTAGTAGAACAATACCGAAGCTATATATGTCATTTCCCTTATTTAAAATTCCCGTCCTTAAATACCTACATGAAACAGTAGTGTCCATTCTTAGGTACACATATATGTCCATTAGATACACTAAAAAGGAATATGGCTCAACTACTATGTTTTAATTAATGTGGTATGTTATCTAGTAAGACGAGGTTCCATGATGCATATGCATGGGAAGCAAACACTTACTCTGGGTCAATATACCCTGGTGTGCCTGCAATGGTTATCACTTGAGTGAAAGTATCACTTTCAAAGATTCGTGACATGCCAAAGTCTCCAATCTTGACCTCCATGTTCTCACCCAAAAGGATGTTGCTTGTCTTTACATCTCCATGGATTATGTTTGCATTGTGTAGATGGTGAAACCCTACATATAAATCAATCATTCATCACAACACAGTGCGACACAAAAATGTAAAGCAGAAAAATTACAATAGTTGAAACCCATATGTAGTGTGGTTTGATATACCTTGAGCAACTTCAAGTAATATATGAACACGCTCTCTCCAAGATAAAGTACTTAATTTGCTACGTTCACCTACAAGACATTAAAATAAACATGCTTATCAACATCTAAACAAATTACTTACTACTTGTTGATTTATTTCCATTTTTAACATTAACAATGTAGGATCTTTTTTGAGAAATAGAATTAAAGATTTGGCATCAAATTTGTTTTAGATAGGTGACAATCTTAGATGTTCAAGTTACATACCTCTGAGGTTATCTGCAAGACTACCCCAAGCCATGTGTTCATAGACAAGTCCTATGCAATCATCTTCATAACAATATCCAATAAGGGATACCAAGTTATTATGACAAATCCTTGCCAAAACCTTTACCTGAATCCAACAAGGAAAAATTATGCTCAAATGCTATCAAGCAAGATATTCAACTATATTCCTAGTTGTTAGGTAGAATTTTTTACTTTCATCCATCAATAATATATATTTCGATGGTTGTTTAAAAGGAAGAGTATTACGAATGTATAATAGCTGGTAATCGACGAAAACAAAATTGAAGGTCTTTTTCTTAGAGCATTTTATTTTCCAATATGCAAAAGATCATGCATTACCTCTCTTTTGAATTGTTTTAATGCTTGAGGTGATATCTTCGAAATCTTCTTGACAGCCACGAGGGTGCCATCTTTCAATCTTCCTTTGTACACATTTCCAAATCCTCCCTCTCCAATTAGATGCATGAAGCCATTTGTTATTGTTTGAAGGTCATAATATGTGTAGTAGTTCTTATTCAATTTGAATGATATTGCGGTGGCCTGACCTTCATTAGCAGGAGTTGCTTCTTCTTGAGTTTGAGTTGGTACTAGTTGGTCGACTACAACAATCCAAACAATTAAATGATTCCATCACCAATAGATATAATATAGTTTTCCATAAATTGACGTTATCTATGAATCTAGTCTCTCCTCTCCAATTTAACACCTAAGATGGAAATATACCTCTTCTACGCTTTTTGTATATCCAACAAATGACTAAGCCGACAACAAATAATGCTACCACACCTCCAATAGTTGCCCCAAGAATCAAAGGAAGATTTGTACCACCATCATCTAGATTGGGACTAGGATTATTCATTAAGGGGTTTCCTTCAACCCTAAATTGGAATGCAAATAAGCACATAAGCCTCAAAAACATATAAATGATAATTGAAATGTTAATGTGTCTTTTAAATGGAAGGTCTATTGTAAGAAAAAAGCTTACTTTAGAACTAGAATCTTTGCTTCCACCTTTATAGAAATTGACTTAGGGATTGGTCCCCTAAGATTATTGTTTTGTAGATTCCTGAAAAAGTATTTATTATATATAATGAAAAGGTAATGAAACTATATATATAACATGTTTCATAGTGCTTAATTGGTACTTACAAGATCCTAAGGTGTGGTAGTTGTCCCAAGAATTCTGGAATTACACCAGTTAAACTATTGTTTGATAAGTCCCTACAATAAATAGTCAACATGTATAGTGAATGTCTTTTTATTTTATAGTCGACAAATTATTTGATTGTTACCTAGAAAAAGAAAGATATAGACCAACTTTCTATCTAGATAAATTAAGATCGATTGGACTCACTAGTTCACACAAAATCCTCATTTGAAACTACTTCAAGTCATTATTTTACAAAATTCCTTATTCTACAAGTTTATGAATAGATTTTTTAGAACAAAAAAAAAATTGATCACTACTTTACAAAAAATTAGAATTTATGTATTTGAAAACATTTTATTTGAGGAAAAGTGTAAACCAAGTAAAATTTCAGTCATTCTAAATGTATTTCCAAAGTCGAGTAATAGATCAATGGATTGAACCACACACATAGATTGAACTTTTCTGTATAGAGATGCAACTCATAATTAATCATCTTCACAAAATAACATTAATGGTATGCAAACTATGGACGCAATACAACATCTAGGATGATGGAAAATTAGCCAATGCATAATATTGATATAATTTCATATCTTAAATCTCATAATGTTCATATCTATCTATCTATCTATCTTCTGTTGCATTTGTTGGACTATCATGAATGAGCCTAGCAAGGATTAAAGGCTAGGGATACATTTGGTAATGATTATTTTAATCTGAAGTACAAGAATAAGATGATAATTTCAAGTTGTATATTATGTATGGTAAAATATATAGATTTTCTCTTGCTAATAGTTGGGAAGACATTTTGAACCAACGTTTACAAACCTATGTTCAATAATAGTTAAGAAAGAAATACTCACAAGTAATGAAGTTTGTTTAGCTTCCCAAATGAAGATGATATCCTACCGATTAGCCCACTAGAAGATAATGTCCTGCATTAAGATCCTAATGAAATTAACCAATGTTCTTTTCTTTTTCATTTCCATGTGCAATCACATTTTTGATACTCACAAGGAGATGATTCTTGGGTTCTTGGAGTACTCGTCGCTACACTTTAGACCTTGCCAGGTGAATCGTTTGGGAGCACATGGATCACCCATCCAATTTTTCTTCACTACGTAATGTGTCTTGATGTCTACCATGGCTTCAACTATAAATTTAAATAGTACTTATTAGTAGAAAAGATTGATACAAGCAATCATGAAGACAACTTGAACATAGATTCATGCCAAGGGTTATTATGGAATGCGTGAATCATCATAGATAAGATGTTATGAATCAATTAATTTCATACCATCTCCATCATGAGTAGCTTGTACTTCATGTTTTCTAATGATGTAGACTTCAATTGCATTGATTATCGGTGGCAGTGTTGAATCATCTGCCTTAAGCAAAGACCAATGTAGCACATCAGAACTTATTGGGTTTGTCGTGGATGATGTGATTGCTTCCAAGTACTTGAGATATTTAGAATTCAAATAAACATTTTGGTCATTTAGGTCTACAGTGAAACTCCTAGTCTGATTGCCTGATAGCAATTGTAACTCTGCATAGTGCTCCATTACATGGTATTTTGATGCAATGTCTAAATTTAGCTTGAATTCTAATTTACGGCCATTCTTTGGTATGGACTGAGTTGCCATGACTTCTTGTGGTTGCTTGTAAGAATTTGGTTTTACAAAGCTAGTTGTATTTTGTGTTTTCCAATCATCTTGATTGTAAGTCCTCCACAAGCGATCGTATCTATCGTTCTTGTACCTATAGACATGCAGTTGATACCACAAGGTTAGGAAGTGAGCTCGATAACAACTAACAAGAAAAAAGTAGTTCTTCAATAATTGTTATGATTCTTTGACCTGATTTCTCTTTTACTAGCATCCCCACCGATGTTTAATCGACGGAAGGTAACTAACGATTGAGAGGCATTGGCGTATTCATACATGGTGTTCAAAAGAGGCCTCACTTCGATTGCCGACACAAAAGGCGTTCCATGTCCGATGTTGACGAGGCAAAGTGACATGGTCTTGGCTGGTGCAACAGCCAAGATCTCAGAAGAAGTGTAGGTTGATGCGTTATCGATCTTTATTGTTTCCCACAAGTTGACGTCGAGGTGGAGTTCAAACTTGGGGAGACGATTGAGGCCATCGTAGTTGCCGTAAAGGAAGTAGGCCCTCACCAAATATGACCCTCCTTTGCGGACTGGTTTGAGTGTGTAGCAATTTCTCTTACCGCTGGGAAAGCTCCTAAGGTGCGTAGCGTGAGAGTACTCTTGGTTTTTTCGATATGTCAAACTTACCGTGTGAACCACACCAGAATCTATGTACGCATAATCACTGATGTACTTCAATCCCGTGACATGGTCAATGTAGGAGTATCCCCTTCCACAATCGATATTTAGAAACTCTACATTCATAGAAATTACATGTAATCGATTCCATGGACAATCAATTTCAACATAATATATCAACAATCTTTTGCAAATCAAATAGTACCACTTCATGGGAGATCAAATATATTGGACTTGGAAGTTAATTACAAAATTTTTTTTAGATGTTTTGTATCCCATCGGGTCCATCATCTATCTAATTGCATGTATAAACAAGGAAGAGTACTCTATCAACATAAATGGGTAATAATTTTCATCAGGATGATATAAATGTTTCTTGGAGAAAAAATAAAACTAGAATATTCAAGAATGGACGAGATTAGATATAATGTAACACAAATTTCTTAGATGTATTGCATGTCATCGGGATCATCATCGATTCGTGTAAACGACGAAGAATCCATCAAGATAAATTAGTACTAATTTTTGTGAGGAGGATGCAAACGTTTCATGTAACACAATTATCGATGATACGTACACAGCATTAATTGGTGTAATCAAGACAAATACAACGAATAAAGCACCTACCGCTTCCAAGAGTAAGACCTATGGAAATTATGTTGGTTTCCAGGCATATCATGCGTTTCAAACGAAATACAATGATGAATAAAAGAATATAACTAATGGTTTAGCGAAGGATATGTATATCATGCAACAAACCTTTCTGGCCATGAACAATAACTGCCATGAACTTTGAGATTGTCGCCAGAGAGAATAGAAACATCAAAGAAGAAGCCATTTCCTTCTTTCAACCGATCAATGGGAAGAGCTACTGCAAATCTTCAAAATCTGCCTCACCTCTATTTGAATCCGACAGAAAAATGATTTGCATCCCATGTTATACAAATCCATACCATGAAAAATATATTAAATAGAAATATATATATATCAAGAAAACAGTGTTTCAATGGGTGATTGACAAAACCTTGAAGTTGATGTTTTCAAAATAATCTATCGTACTGATGTAAGCTACCAAAGGTTAAATACGCATGCTTCATTTTTTAAATATGTGAGCTGGTGCACTAACATTTAAAATGTGCCCCCCAATTAACATATACTAGTTGGAATAGAAATGCTTTGGAAGGGAGAGATTCTGAGAAAGAGAGAGGTGACAGTTATTTTATTGCAGTTATTTTCAACTTTTTATAGATGATGTAAGACTCGATCTTGAATGTACATTAATAAACATTTCTTCTCTTTCATCTTTGATGTAAACTTAATATAACATCTTATGCGTAGATAAATATAACACTTGTAATTACTTTGCTTAATAATAATAATCGACATTAGGATTCTTTTGACGTTGATTTGTAAAAAATATGTATGCACCATACCAATTAATTGTTCTCTTTTACCAATCAAGTAGGTTGTACTGAAAGGATACGAATAATTTTACTAATTATATTTTATAAAATGTAGCATTTTCAAGATTACGTTTTGGCATGGTTGATGAACTGCGAGTAATGTCAACGCTTGTGAGGTAAATATAAAACGAAAACATGTCTTTATCTCCTCCTTTGCTTGTTAGGAAAGACAAGCAAGGTGTCTCCTTCCAATACTCATGTTTATAAAAGCAACAATGGTTATTTATTTAGAATAATTAAATTAGGTAAATCATGTTTGTAGAGTTAAAACAAAAGTTAATGCGTGAATCCCTACCTTTTGTAAGGTCAGGAACCGTCACCTAAGTCCGTAGGTGGTACGTGTCAAGCACACTCCGAGAAAGGGAAGAAAAAATATCTGATCTAATTTTAAAGGTAAACTAATCTAATAGCAACTAGATTTAGTTTGATGGTCGTTCCTTTGTACAAATTTTAAGGTAATTGGGCAAACAGTTGAACAATATATTTGTTCCTTGAATTAAAAGAAATTATTCGTTGTAACCATATATAAGTTGAGACGTCATTCTTTGTGATAGATAGATATTACGAAGAATTGAGTACAAAATGAAATGAAAGACTGTTGGACGAATGATAATCGATCTAGCGGCATACATTTCGAAAGAAAACAATTTAATATTATTAACAATAAAACAATTATAACATATAGAGGTGTGTATCCTAATGACGGTAAAGAATGGATTCAAAGTCTTTAAGCTTTCACTCGCGATGAAGTAATTATATAATGCTTTAAAAAATGTCTTCCCAGGCAAGTACAATTGTAACGTTTTTCTTTCCTTTAGTCCTCTTTTAGATGACGTAAAGCATTTTGTTAAAATTTCTAATATACATTTTCCCACTAACCCTTTTTAACGTAAGAATTCCAACCATGCCCCTAAATTGCGTTCTATCTATTTTATAAATTAAAGATTTTATGTTACATCCAAATGGGCAATTCGGGCATTTGAGAAAAAAATACTAGTCGTTGACCTGGTCCTTCGCCTAACATAATATAGATTAATAATGCTGCTGACACGTATTTGTAATTACATATTTACATACTGACGTCAGACGACCGAATTTGATGATAATAAGTAGTAATTGGTCTCGAAGAAAAGAACCAGAGGTCTGAAACTTGCCGGCCCGAAGGCAATGGGCTATGGGCCGCGCCCACCACTTCTCAACAAATCTGACGATTCAAACATGTAGGCCCATTGTATAAGCCCATTCATCTGCACCATCAAATTGTGATAGCACACCCTCCACCATGCCATTGAGCTTAAACATCCGTCCACCCCGAAAGCTGAAAAAAAAAAACGAAACCGAACTCGTTGCTCTGTTCTTCCGTTCTTTCTCGAATCGTCTTTCGGTAACGCTTGATCCGTTCTGTCATGTTTACATTCTATTGTCTTCTTCGGTTGAGATTGCGGTGTTTTAAATTATATTTTATTATCATAAATTATAAAAATTATATTTTATCATAAAAATTATATTTTATTATCGTAAATCATAGAAATCATATTTTATTAAATTCACATTCTATTACTTCTGTTACATTCCTGACTATATATAAATATTAATTATTTCTATTAACTTTCTATAACTTATTAAAAATTTCTTTTTTATCCTTTTCTGTTACTTTCTACATATGTAAGTAGATCTTTAGGATTTATTCATGCACTTACAAAGTAACAAAAGAAAATTTAAAAAAGTTATAAAAATTTTAAAAAAATAGAAGTATTTGTGCATAATTAGAAAAGTAACAAAATGTGAATAAAATAAAATTAAAACGTTTAATACCCTTGACAAGTTTATAAAAAAAATTATAAGTTAATAATGTTTACACCTTTACAATAATATATCATATATTACATTCTTCTCACATAATTATGCATGTTATCAGCTTTTTTTTGTTTAATTAATCTAAATGTAGATGCTCTTTTAATTTCTCTATCCGTACTTTTGTAAGTTTGTTTAAAATCAAGATTTTTAAATTGTTTCAACGTATTTTTAAAATCTTTAAGTAAATCTTTTCTATCTACTTTACAAATAAAATTGTAAAGTAAAAAATTTATATGCGTAATTTTCACTTGAATTTTATATAGAAATGGTATATAAATACATAGAATTATAAAGTAATAATTTTCAACTCTAAATATGCATTCGATCATTATTTGTAATTAAAATTTTATGTACTATTTGATAGAAGTTGAGATATATTATAATCAAGTAAATGATATCTAACACTTAAATTCTAGTCAATTTAAAAAACCAATATCTATCTAAGTAAATACATTAAAATAACTATTAGTCCAACTCACACATACTTAAATATAATTTAACTTATATTTGAATTTGATCAAAACTATTTATTGTATGAAACATGAAGTTCATTAGGTTGAGATATTACATCTTTAAGCATTCTAACATCAAAACTAAATTGTTTTCATTTAACAAGAACATAAATAAATTTTATATCAAAATTGTAAGTATTAGAACCATGTTTAGAAGTTGAATTTTTAATGATAAAAAACTTTGGACAACACGATTAAATCATATAGTCCTTGCCTAATAGTTACGTAAGTGGTGTCCTTGTAAACCTTTGATAATGAGTTTCGAAAGATTTCAATTCTCTAAGCATATTCATCGATAGTTTCGAAATATTCATCGATATCGAGAGGCTTTATTATCTAAGGGTGTCAATAGTTTAATTGAAAGTCATTGAAATTTAATCACTTAATCAATAGGTTTCGCTATCTAAGGGTTTTAGTAGTTTTTAATTGAAAGTCACTGAAATATAATCACATAATTAGTAAGTTTACTTTGCAAACTATCGATAAGTTTTATTGAAACACTTAAATTATCCATTACTTTATCTATAAAAGTACACATGTCACACTATTAACACTTGACTTAAGTAGTTTTTTAGAATGTTTCAATTGAATGTTTTCATTTTCCTTTGAAAGCCTTCAAGAGTTTTTCTATATTATTTTGAATATATTACTGGTAATTTTTACTTAATTGACAAATTAATATATAATATATTACTACTTTGAAAAGACATACTATATTGTAGGTCTAGTTTAAAAGATTACCACTTATGTTTGGTAATTGTTGTTCCATGTTTGAAAAATTAACTACTACATAGTCTATATATGGAAAAATAACAAATAGAGAATGATTGAAAATAAACTACAAAAGGCATGAGCAAAAATAGAATGATTATGACTTTCAATCGATCTCTCAAGATTATTGGAGCATATGATTGAAGATTGAGAGAGCTAATCTACAGCATTTTCTAAGGAGTTTTCTCAAGTAGATTCATTTGAATTCTTCTTGAAGCTTTCAAAACTCATCACTCTTAACAAGGAGTTTTCAGTAGTACTTTAATCATTTTGAGTTTCGTACCTCTATACTTAAAACTTATTTATAACTTCCAATAACCCTAGCTTACAAGGGTGTTGTGAGTGTACATTTATAATGTTAGAGCCTTGATGAAGAAAGTGAAGCGTGAAACTTTACTTATTCAAGATTGTCTTAAGTGTACAAAGTTGATGCTTTGTGTAAGGTTGATGTTTAACCTTAAGAATAACATTTGTAAGAGTTGTTGTCGAACCTAGAAAAATAATACTTATAAATGTTGTTGTTTAACCTATAAAAGCAATGAAACTAAGGTTTGTGCTTAGCCCAAAAGTACTTAATGAATTCTCAAAGTTAAGACCTTAAGGAGTAGATTAACCATTTTTAGGGAACCATTATAAAATTTCTTTGTTCTTTGTGTATACTTGTGAATTGATTTTTAAATTAAATAAGATCAAACTCTATTAGTGTTAATTGATTCAAAGAAAATTTTAAAAGTAATTTGATTTACTAGGACACTATTCACCCCCCTTTAATATATCATTCGATCCTCACAACAAGTTGTTAGTATGTTTTGTAGCAATTCACTTTTTATATTCCTAAATTTTTTCATTTTTTTTCATAAATTATTACTTTTATATGTGTACCATCTATTTGTTGGGATTGAAGTACACCTTAGAGGGGGAGTGAATAGTGTTTTAACAAGATTTAATTTCTTTCTAAAGTAATTGACACTAGTTAACCCTAATTAAAATGATTCAATCACAGTAATCAAAGTGAAATAACAAAAAGAACACAAAAAATTTTATAGTGATTCTCCAAAAATGGATAGTTACTCATCAATGCCTCAACCTTGAGAATTCACTAAATGCTTTTAAAGTTAAGCACAAATCTTACTTAAGTTGCTTTTGCAGGCTAAACAACAACTTTTACCAGTGTTGTTTTTCTAAGGTTGAACAACAAACCTCACAAATGTTGTTTTTCAAGTTGAACAATAACCTTACACAAAACATCAACTTTGTGTACTCATAACCCCAATCTTAAGCAAGTAAAGTCTCACACTTCACTCTCTTCACCAAGACTCCAACCTTGTGAAGGTTCACTCACAACACCCTTATGAATTAGGATTTTTCAGAAGTTTAGGAGTCTAAGGTACGATTTGTGCTTGTAGAAACTATAGGAAAGGAAAGGAAATCATTTACCGAAATTTCTGTTGTTTGTGCACAAAGGAAAAAGGGGAAAACATTTCCCCTTATTACCTTCATATAAAAACTTACATGTAACTCATTTCGTCGCTCTCCCCGTCCAAAATCGACGGAAAACATTTTCGCCAAGTTCGATCGACGAATCCCTCCCATCGAGAGAAACCCTCACTCCCTCCCTTGAGCTCGACAAATCGACAAAGGGGAAAGGATCGTCATACGCTCTGTCGCTTGTTCGTCGCCTCGACCTCATCGGACGCTCTACCACCACACACTCTACCGACAGGGAACAACAGGACGAAGTCAGTGCTGGTTGGGCTGCAGGGTGTGGTGAAGAAGGCGGTGGGGCTCGATGGTTGGCATTGGCTGGTTGGTGCTCTTTCTTCGCTCAGATGAACTGATATTGATTACCGTGATTTTGGGTTAGTGATTTTGGGTTTCTTAGACAATGTGGTCGAAATCGGTGGGATCATGTTTTGGGTTTGAGAAGTTTGGTACCCTTCCGGGAAGGAGAGGCGGAGGAGTCGTTGACCCTTTCGTGCTGGAGGAGGAGCCCTTCCGGGCCCTGATGAGGATGGCAGGGGCCGGCTACTACTGCGGTAAGTGGAGGAGATGCGGAAGGGCGGACGAAATCGTCTTCGCCCATGTGCACTCCATTCTGTTCGAGCATCTGCTGTGGCTGGTGGGTCGGCAGGACTACGAGAGTGAGAGCCGAAAACATTAGGCATGATCTTGTTCTAGCAAAGTCAATTATGAAAAATATCAAAGGAAATGTAGTCAATGCAAATGAACACCTATTGTTGCTAGAATGATTGGGTGCATAAATGTTTTATTATTATTGTTGGGTGATTATTTTTCATTCCCTAGATTTTTTATTTTGGAGACTAAACCTTGAAAACTTTGATAATTGACATGTACATTTAGGTATTTTGTTTTTAGTACTCAAATTATGTTTCTTGGATGTGCTAGTTTCTCATGTTTGAGCCCATTTTGGATGTGGATAATGAAGGGAATCATGTGCATATACAAAACAGTGGGAGGGTTTCTTCATGATATAGTCCTAGAAAATGTTTGTTCCACCATATTTTGTCAATATGCTAAGAATTAAATGATAGATGTAAATCTACACTTTTAATTATTTCTGAAAATTCAATTGATTTCGGGTCACAAGCTGAACAAACTCAAAATTTTACAGCATAGAATACATCATCTTTGGATCTTATGGTGTGATGCGATGGGGTTCCATCTCTATGCATTACATTCATCTACCTAATCTCTAATTTGCTAGTGGAAATAAACAACAATGAAGGATGTGTGATTATCAAAATATCAACTAGTATGTTTGCAACTTCATTGGGAAAATCAATCATTTATTCAAACTAGAGATCTTGTAATGGTTCTTGTTAAGATCTAATTATAGGGGTTTAGTTCTACATTGAGATTTGTAAACATGACTCTATCTTGTAAACTCTATTCAAAGCAATTAACACTAGTGATGAGAAGACATCTCTCATTGTTAACTCTAAGTTCTTATCCAATTATGTTATCCAATAATAGGTGTTATCCAATTTGATTTCCCTTTTTGGTATTTGTGTCATTGTTGTTTTGTTCTATTGTTTGATTGATTTGTTGATTCATTGTTTCATTGATTCATTATTATATTATTGTGAATGCATGTACTCTTACTTGCAAGAAAATTATGTATATGATTGAATATACTTGCAAAAGGAAAAATGATATTCTCATACTTGTTCTAGCTTTGTTAATGTACATAATACAGGAATATGACTTCTGAGAGAAAAAAGTACGTGAACTGGAGCATCAGACAAGATGAAATTTTTTTAGGTATCTTAGCATCAAAAATAAGAGAGGGAAATGCAAAAGCACATGATGGGAAGATCAAAGCTGAGACATGGCAAAAAGTGATTATTGAATACAATGATAAAACTAATGTCAATGTTGAGAAAAAACATGTAGAAAGTAGAATGAAAACATGGAGGACAATGTATAAGAATTATACAAAAATTTCCAAACAAAGTGGATGGGGGTGGGACTACATTCGTGGACATACTGACATTCCTAGAGAAATTTGGGATGAATTTGTGCAGGTATGTTATTTTATTTAACGGTATTCATGTATTTCTTTGAACTTTCATATACTAAGTAATTTCTTCATTTATTTCTTATAGCAACATCTAAAATGTAAAGCATGCTGGGGAAAGTCATGCACAATATATGATGATCTGTATATAGTGTTTGATGGAAATATGACAACTAGAGTGAATAGTCACGTTCCCCATGATTTCACAACACCACAACATGTGGAACCCGAAGAACTTGTGGACACCTTCCTTGTATTCAGTACTCAAGTTCCTCTAGTACTTCCTAATAGTAGAGAGGATGAACATTCACCAAGCCCTTATACAGGTGAAAATGTCGGTAGAAAGTTAAGGAAAAGAGTCCGACCACATGCTGAATCATCTCATTCAATTGCTATATCAATGAATGAATTGAGTAAAAGTATGGCGAAGATTGCAAAAAATGATGAGAAGTGGCAGAAATCAGAACTCAGGAAAGAAATTGATAAAGTTATTCCCTAAATATGGGATCTTGAGGGTCTTACGGAAGTAGAGAAAATATTGTCTCTGGATTTGCTAGAGCAACCTGTGAAAAGAGCTATTTTTTTAGGGTTACCTTCTAATACTGTACGAGTTACATGGATAAGACATTATATTGGAAGAATGTGAACTAGTATTTGTTATATGCATTCTCTGGATTTTTTTCCCTTTGTTATATGCACCTATGTTTGGACATTTTATTGTAATGTTAAGGGTGGATATAGTTATCCCCCTTTTTTATTGTGATGTAATAATTTGTAGTTGGACTTTGTTATTGTTATTATGATGTTTGCGAGTTATGTTGTTATTGAAAAAATATTTTATTGTGATGTTATAATAATTTGTAGTTGGACTTTGTTGTTGTTATTATGATGTTTGCGAGTTATGTTGTTATTGAAAAAATATTTTATTGTGATGTAATAATTTGTAGTTAGACTTTGTTGTTATTATGATGTTTGAACATTATTGATATTATTGAATATTTACCTTCTTTGCTTATATTTGAGATATTTGTTTTTTTACATATAGTTTTCCTCTACATGGACAACTATGATGAAAGTTCTCAACGACGATTACATAAGCAAAGACGAAGGCAAATATGCAACATAATTACTCAAGCGTGTGGAGGAGTTGCACATATTATTACACATATTACAAGGAATTCTACTGAACGAATATATAGTAGGGAGGGAGAACGATATATTAGGACATTATTAGATTTATCAATACCTCACCAATCATATAACTGTTGAAAAATATATCGCATGAGTCAATCTGTTTTTATGGAATTTTGTGAGTTGCTTAAAAGAGAAAGAATTATACAAGATAGCCGAGGTATAAGTGTAGAAGAGAAATTAGCAATTTTTCTTGTTACAGTTGGTTAGAACCAACGATATGGAGTAACTACTGAGCGTTTTTGGAGATTTGCTTGGACGATTAGCACATATTTCAATGAGGTTGTCAATGCTATAATAAGATTACATGATATACTTATAGCAAAACCTTCATCTTCAACGTCAAAATGAATTCGTAATGATCCAAATGTCTACCCATATTTTAAGGTAAAATGTGAATTATATTATTATATTCTTCTATTTTATTGAATGTATTTTGCATAGATGTTTAAAAATACATTTTTTACATGTTCTCAATATAAGATTTCATTGGTGCTATCGATGGTACACATGTCAATGCCACAATTTATGGACAAGAAACTGCTAAATATAGGAATAGGAAAGGAGAATTAACACAAAATGTATTGGCAGCTTGTAATTTTGACATGGAAATTACGTATGTACTTGCTGATTAGGAAGGATCAACTACAGATGTAAGGATTTTACAAGATGTGACTTCTCGACCGCATGGGCTTGAAGTACCACCTGGTATGACAACACTATTGTCATTCAGATTATTTGTTTATATAAATCATAATACTGAAAGTGCTAAATGTTATGTATATTGTGCAGGTAAGTATTATTTGGTAGATGTAGGATTCTCAAATCGTCCGAAATTTATTTCTCCATTTCGAGGTATATGATATCATTTATCAGAATATGATCAAAATCGAGTTTCAAGTAATGCAGTAGAGAATTTCAATTACAGACATTCTCAATTGAGAAATATTATAGAACGTACATTTGGAGTGATCAAGCATCGATTTGCAATTTTACGAGGTTACATGCCTATCCATTTGAAACACAAGTTAAAATTGTTTTAGCATGTTTTCTTGTCCATAATTTCATTAGAAGAGCAGATCGAGAAGACTTATTACAAGATCTGGCAGATGAATTGCGAGAAGAAAATGTTGTATTAAATGAAGAATTTGTTAACAATGTTGAAGAAGATAATGTACATTGTTCTGTTAATTTGAGCATAGAACAAAGGAAAGTAGTAGCTGATGTAATGCGTGAAAGAATTATGTATTTCATGTGGGAGAGGGATAATATGTAAAAAAATATATTCAATATAGTTTTAATGAATTTTAATTTTGATGAAAAAGTTATTTTATATGTGCATTTTGTGTAGTTATTTGAAGTCAATACATTAAAAATTTAGAAATATTCATAATATATATTTAAAATGATTTATAAAGGTAAATTTAAACCATTTAAAAAAATTTCTTGTCATTTCCTATTATTTCCTAGCATGCACAAATAGCTCAAACTTTCCTATCATTTCCTTTCGTTTCCTACTATGCACAAACATCATTTTATTTCATGTCATTTCCTATCATTTCTTCTTCTTTCCATTTCACACTATTTCTTGGATCTCCCGTTGTTTCATTTCCCGTCGGGAAATGTGCACAAACGAGCCCTAAGACTCAAATTGATTCAAAACACACAATCGAAAAACTTCTGTAATGAAGTCGATTGCTGAAGCTTAGGGAGAATTCTAGATCAATCTATAAGGCTGGATCTTCAATAGACGTTGCAAAAAGATCTTTCAGTTGTTTGTAGAGTTGTGAAAAAAAAATTTCTCCTTCTATGTGTTCTGTATATTCTTTAATCTGTAAATCTGGTTTTTCTATTTTCCTCCAAGAATTCTTAATCTAGAAAGTATTATGGATTTGTTAAATTACTTGTGCGTCAATCCATTTCCAGTAGTGATTAATGATAATCAAATCAAATCTGCAATCAAAATGATATCTTGCCAAAACAGTAAGTTAACATATAACAATAGTAGAATCTTAATTTCAAAATCATCGGATACTTTCAAAAAATCAAAACCTTAAAGTTGAAGCCTTCTGATGGACAAAAACATTTTAGATAGTTTTAAACGAAACCTTTCGAAGGACGAACTTAAGTTATGCAATGAAAATATAACACGCGTCCTATAAACAGTAACATAAAAACATTTAATTTAGAATAAAAATATTCAATAGTTCAATTGTTATTTCAGATACTTTTAGCATGAAACCTTCCGATGTTTAAAAGCATTTTAGATAATTTCATTTGAAACCTTCCGAAAGACAAACTTAAGTTATGTGTTCAAATTAAGACACATGTCCTTCTATAAACAGTAGCAAAAAATAAATTATCTGATGGTAAAAGGGTATTCAGATAGTTGCAGAATGTAACTCTCTAATACTTAGGAGCATTTCGGATAATTTCATTTGCAACCTTTCAAAAGACAACTTAAGTCATGTATTAAGATTGTAACACATGTACTTCTAGAAATAGTAAACGAAATACTTTTAAAGCATTTAAAATGAATCTACCCAATATATAAAATGAAATCTTCTAAAACAAAACACATTTAAGATGCTTTCAAAATTCAAAACAATCCGAATGTAAGAAATTTGAAATTCACCGATAGTTAAAAGATTTTCGGATAGTTTCAGAGGAAACTTTTTGAACATATAATGAAAAGATGAAACTGTTTGATTTATTTGGATCTCTAGTGACTTTTAGTAAAACTTTTTGATAATGTACCTAAGAATAATTGAAACCTTTCAAAACCTATTTTTGAAGGTTTATTGAATAAAAACAATTAGGAAATCACAAATATATTAAAATGAGTGTTGATAATATATGATCTAATATTAAGTATTCGATTTTTCAACATCAAAATTAAACCTGTAAAATAATAAACTAACATTATTGCATCAATGAAATCTAGTTAACAAATATAAGAGAAGCATTAGTTAAAATATAAAATCAATGTTGTTAATTTTTTTATAAAAATGATAATAGTAGTTTACCCTAAAGTATAGGAAAACATTTGCATCATTACAGATTCTATTGTGTTATAAAGAATGCTTAAGTAGAAGTAATCAACTTAAGTATAGTATACCATTGAATATTTCAACAAAAACACTACTAACAATATAAGCTAAACAATGAAATCATTCTCATGTTACTCAATATCTTAAAAGGAAGTATAGATTCTATTGTCGAATTTTTTGCTTTCACCCAACAATATATATAGTTCAATGATTGTTTAAAAGGAAGTGTATTATGCAAGTATAATAGCTAGTAATCGACCAAAACAAAAAAATTGAAGATCCTTTTCTTAGAGCATTTTATTTTCCAATATGCAAAAGAACATGCATTACCTCTCTTTTGAATTGTCTTAGCGTTTGAGATGTTGTGTTTGAAATCATCTTGACAGCCATGGGGGTGTCATCTTTCAATCTTCCTTTGTACACCTCCCCAAATCCTCCCTCTCCAATTGGATGCATGAAGTCATTGGTTATTATTTGAAGCTCACGATATGTGTAGTATTTCTTATTCAATTGGAACGAAAGTGCAATTGCCTGGCCTTCATTAACACTAGCCGCTTCTTCTTGAGTTTGAGCTAGTACTAGATGTTTCACTACAACAATCCAAACAATTAAATTATTCCATCACCAACAGATACCATAGTTTCCCATAAATTGACGTTATCTATGATTCTGGTCTCTACTCTCTAATTTAACATCTAAGATGGAAATATACCTCTTCTACGCTTTTTGTATATGCAGCAAAAGACTAAACCCACAACAAACAATGCTACCACACCTCCAATAGTTGCCACAAGAATCAATAGAAGATTAGGTTCTGGACTAGTAGTTGGTTTGAAAGTGGGATCATTCATTAAGGGGTTTCCTTCAACCCTAAATTGGAATGCAAATAAGCACGTAAGCCTCAAAAACATATAATTGAAATTTTATTGTGTCTTTTGAATGGAAGGTCTACTGTAAGAAAAAACTTACTTTAGAATTAAAATCTTTGCTTCCACCTTCATAGAAATAGACAAAGGGATTGGTCCTCTAAGATTATTGTTTTGTAGATTCCTAAAAAAATATTTGTTATATATAATGAAAAGGTGATGAAACTATATATATAACATGTTTCATAGTGCTTAATTGGTACTTACAAGATCTTAAGGTGTGGTAGTTGCCCCAAGAATTCTGGAATTACATCAGTTAAAAACTATTATGTGATAAGTCCCTGCAATAAATGGTCAACATGTATAGTGAATGTCTTTTTATTTTATAGTTGACAAATTATTTGATTGTTACCTAGAAAAAAAGATATAGATCAACTTTCTATCTAGATAAATTAAGATTGATTGGACTCACTAGTTCACACAAAATCCTTATTTGAAACTACTTCAAGTCATTATTTTACAAAATTCCTTATTCTACAAGTTTATGAATAGATTTTTTAGAACAAAAAAAAAATTGAACACTACTTTACAGAAAATTAGAATTTATGTATTTGAAAACATTTTATTTGAGGAAAAGTGTAAACCTAGTAAAATTTCAGTCATTCTAAATGTATTTCCAAAGTCAAGCAATAGATTAATGAATTGAACCACACACATAGATTGAGCTTTTCTGTACAGAGATGCAACTCATAATTAATCATCTTCACTAAATAACATTAATGGTAGGCAAACTATGGACACAATCCAACATTTAGGATGATGGAAAATTAGCCAATGCGTGATATTGATATAATTTCATATCTTAAATCTCATAATGTTCATATCTATCTATCTATCTATCTTCTGTTAGGTTTGCTGGACTATCATGAATAAGCCAAGCAAGGATTAAAGACTAGGGATACATTTTGTAATGATTATTTTAATCTAAAGTACAAAAATAAGATGATAATTTCAAGCTATATATTATATATGGTAAAAATATATAGATTTTCTCTTTCAAACAGTTAGAAGAAATTTTGTACATTTTGAATCAACATTTGCATACCTATGTTCAATAATGGTTAAGAAAGAAACACTCACAAGTAATAAAGTTTTTTCAGCTTCCCAAACGAATATGATATCTAACCAGTTAGCCCACTAGAAGATAATGTCCTACATTAAGATCTCGATTGATGAAATTAATGAACATTCTTTTCTTTTATGTTTCCATGTGCATTCACATTTTTGATACTCACAAGAAGATGATTCTTGGGTTCTTGGAGTCCTCATCGCTACAATTTAGACCATGCCAGGTGAATCGTTTGGGAGCACATGGATCGCCCATCCAATTTTTCTTCACTTCGTAATATGTCTTGATGTCTACCATGGCTTCAACTATAAATTTAAATAGTACTTATTAGTAGAAAAGATTGATACAAGCAATCATGAAGACAACTTGAATATACATTCATGTTAAATTAAGGTTATTAAGGAAAGATTAAATGTCATAAGATATTATGAATTAATTAATTGCATACCATCTCCATCATGAGTAGCTTGTACTTCATGCTTTCTGACGATGTAGACTTCGATCGCATTGATTATCGGTGGCAATGTCGAATCATTTGCCTTAAGCAAAGACCAATGTAGCACATCAGAACTTATTGGGTTTAGCGTGTACGATGTGTATGCTTCCAAGTACTTGAGATTTGTAGAATTGATTTTATCAATGTACTGGTCATTTAGGTTTACGGTGAAATTCCTAGTCTGATTCCCTGACAGCAATTGTAACTCTGCATAGTGCTCCATTACATGGTATTTGGATGCAATGTCCAAATTCAGCTTGATTTCCAATTTACGACCATTCTTCGGTATAGATTGAGTTGCCATGACTTCTTGTGGTTGCTTGCGAGCATTTGCTGTAACAGAGAGAGATGTATTTTGTGTTTTCCAATCATCTTGATTGTAAGTCCTCCACAAGCGATCGTATCTATCGTTCTTGTACCTATAGACATGCAGTTGATACCACAAGGTTAGGAAGTGAGCTCGATAACAACTAACAAGAAAAAAGTAGTTCTTCAATAATTGTTATGATTCGTTGACCTGATTTCTCTTTTACTAGCATCCCCACCGATGTTTAATCGACGGAAGGTAACTAACGATTGAGAGGCATTGGCGTATTCATACATGGTGTTCAAAAGAGGCCTCACTTCGATTGCCGACACAAAAGGCGTTCCATGTCCGATGTTGACGAGGCAAAGTGACATGGTCTTGGCTGGTGCAACAGCCAAGATCTCAGAAGAAGTGTAGGTTGATGCGTTATCGATCTTTATTGTTTCCCACAAGTTGACGTCGAGGTGGAGTTCAAACTTGGGGAGGCGATTGAGGCCATCGTAGTTGCCGTAAAGGAAGTAGGCCCTCACCAAATATGACCCTCCTTTGCGGACTGGTTTGAGTGTGTAGCAATTTCTCTTACCGCTGGGAAAGCTCCTAAGGAGCTTTGTGTGAGAGTACTCTTGTTTTTTTCGGTATGTCAAACTTACCATGTGAACCACACCAGAATCTATGTATGCAGAATCGCTGATGTACTTCAATCCCGTGACATGGTCAATATAGGGGTATCCCCTTCCACAATCGATATTTAGAAACTCTACATTCATAGAAATTACATGTAATCGATTATATGGACAATCAATTTCAACATAATATATCAACAATCTTTTGCAAATCAAATAGTACCACTTCATGGGAGATCAAATATATTGGACTTGGAAGTTAATTACTAAATTTTTTTAGATGTTTTGTACCCCATCAGGTGCATCATCTATCTAATTGCATGCATAAACGAGGAAGAGTACTCTATCAACATAAATGGGTAGTAATTTTCATCAGGAAGACGCAAACGTTTCTAGGAGAAAAAATAAAACTAGAATATTCAAGAATGGACGAGATTAGATGTAATGTACACAAATTTCTTAGATGTATTGCATGTCATCGGGTTCATCATCGATTTGTGTAAACGACGAAGAATCCATCAAGATAAATTAGAACTAATTTTTGTGAGGAGGATGCAAACGTTTCATGTAACACAATTATCGATGATACCTACACAGCATTAATTGGTGTAATCAAGACAAATACAACGAATAAAGCACCTACCGCTTCCAAGAGTAAGACCTATGGAAATTATGTTGGTTTCCAGGCATATCATGCGTTTCAAACGAAATACAATGATGAATAAAAGAATATAACTAATGGTTTAGCGAAGGATATGTATATCATGCAACAAACCTTTCTGGCCATGAACAATAACTGCCATGAACTTTGAGATTGTCGCCAGAGAGAATAGAAACATCAAAGAAGAAGCCATTTCCTTCTTTCAACCGATCAATGGGAAGAGCTACTGCAAATCTTCAAAATCTGCCTCACCTCTATTTGAATCCGACAGAAAAATGATTTGCATCCCATGTTATACAAATCCATACCATGAAAAATATATTAAATAGAAATATATATATATCAAGAAAACAGTGTTTCAATGGGTGATTGACAAAACCTTGAAGTTGATGTTTTCAAAATAATCTATCGTACTGATGTAAGCTACCAAAGGTTAAATACGCATGCTTCATTTTTTAAATATGTGAGCTGGTGCACTAACATTTAAAATGTGCCCCCCAATTAACATATACTAGTTGGAATAGAAATGCTTTGGAAGGGAGAGATTCTGAGAAAGAGAGAGGTGACAGTTATTTTATTGCAGTTATTTTCAACTTTTTATAGATGATGTAAGACTCGATCTTGAATGTACATTAATAAACATTTCTTCTCTTTCATCTTTGATGTAAACTTAATATAACATCTTATGCGTAGATAAATATAACACTTGTAATTACTTTGCTTAATAATAATAATCGACATTAGGATTCTTTTGACGTTGATTTGTAAAAAATATGTATGCACCATACCAATTAATTGTTCTCTTTTACCAATCAAGTAGGTTGTACTGAAAGGATACGAATAATTTTACTAATTATATTTTATAAAATGTAACATTTTCAAGATTACGTTTTGGCATGGTTGATGAACTGCGAGTAATGTCAACGCTTGTGAGGTAAATATAAAACGAAAACATGTCTTTATCTCCTCCTTTGCTTGTTAGGAAAGACAAGCAAGGTGTCTCCTTCCAATACTCATGTTTATAAAAGCAACAATGGTTATTTATTTAGAATAATTAAATTAGGTAAATCATGTTTGTAGAGTTAAAACAAAAGTTAATGCGTGAATCCCTACCTTTTGTAAGGTCAGGAACCGTCACCTAAGTCCGTAGGTGGTACGTGTCAAGCACACTCCGAGAAAGGGAAGAAAAAATATCTGATCTAATTTTAAAGGTAAACTAATCTAATAGCAACTAGATTTAGTTTGATGGTCGTTCCTTTGTACAAATTTTAAGGTAATTGGGCAAACAGTTGAACAATATATTTGTTCCTTGAATTAAAAGAAATTATTCGTTGTAACCATATATAAGTTGAGACGTCATTCTTTGTGATAGATAGATATTACGAAGAATTGAGTACAAAATGAAATGAAAGACTGTTGGACGAATGATAATCGATCTAGCGGCATACATTTCGAAAGAAAACAATTTAATATTATTAACAATAAAACAATTATAACATATAGAGGTGTGTATCCTAATGACGGTAAAGAATGGATTCAAAGTCTTTAAGCTTTCACTCGCGATGAAGTAATTATATAATGCTTTAAAAAATGGCTTCCCAGGCAAGTACAATTGTAACGTTTTTCTTTCCTTTAGTCCTCTTTTAGATGACGTAAAGCATTTTGTTAAAATTTCTAATATACATTTTCCCACTAACCCTTTTTAACGTAAGAATTCCAACCATGCCCCTAAATTGCGTTCTATCTATTTTATAAATTAAAGATTTTATGTTACATCCAAATGGGCAATTCGGGCATTTGAGAAAAAAATACTAGTCGTTGACCTGGTCCTTCGCCTAACATAATATAGATTAATAATGCTGCTGACACGTATTTGTAATTACATATTTACATACTGACGTCAGACGACCGAATTTGATGATAATAAGTAGTAATTGGTCTCGAAGAAAAGAACCAGAGGTCTGAAACTTGCCGGCCCGAAGGCAATGGGCTATGGGCCGCGCCCACCACTTCTCAACAAATCTGACGATTCAAACATGTAGGCCCATTGTATAAGCCCATTCATCTGCACCATCAAATTGTGATAGCACACCCTCCACCATGCCATTGAGCTTAAACATCCGTCCACCCCGAAAGCTGAAAAAAAAAAACGAAACCGAACTCGTTGCTCTGTTCTTCCGTTCTTTCTCGAATCGTCTTTCGGTAACGCTTGATCCGTTCTGTCATGTTTACATTCTATTGTCTTCTTCGGTTGAGATTGCGGTGTTTTAAATTATATTTTATTATCATAAATTATAAAAATTATATTTTATCATAAAAATTATATTTTATTATCGTAAATCATAGAAATCATATTTTATTAAATTCACATTCTATTACTTCTGTTACATTCCTGACTATATATAAATATTAATTATTTCTATTAACTTTCTATAACTTATTAAAAATTTCTTTTTTATCCTTTTCTGTTACTTTCTACATATGTAAGTAGATCTTTAGGATTTATTCATGCACTTACAAAGTAACAAAAGAAAATTTAAAAAAGTTATAAAAATTTTAAAAAAATAGAAGTATTTGTGCATAATTAGAAAAGTAACAAAATGTGAATAAAATAAAATTAAAACGTTTAATACCCTTGACAAGTTTATAAAAAAAATTATAAGTTAATAATGTTTACACCTTTACAATAATATATCATATATTACATTCTTCTCACATAATTATGCATGTTATCAGCTTTTTTTTGTTTAATTAATCTAAATGTAGATGCTCTTTTAATTTCTCTATCCGTACTTTTGTAAGTTTGTTTAAAATCAAGATTTTTAAATTGTTTCAACGTATTTTTAAAATCTTTAAGTAAATCTTTTCTATCTACTTTACAAATAAAATTGTAAAGTAAAAAATTTATATGCGTAATTTTCACTTGAATTTTATATAGAAATGGTATATAAATACATAGAATTATAAAGTAATAATTTTCAACTCTAAATATGCATTCGATCATTATTTGTAATTAAAATTTTATGTACTATTTGATAGAAGTTGAGATATATTATAATCAAGTAAATGATATCTAACACTTAAATTCTAGTCAATTTAAAAAACCAATATCTATCTAAGTAAATACATTAAAATAACTATTAGTCCAACTCACACATACTTAAATATAATTTAACTTATATTTGAATTTGATCAAAACTATTTATTGTATGAAACATGAAGTTCATTAGGTTGAGATATTACATCTTTAAGCATTCTAACATCAAAACTAAATTGTTTTCATTTAACAAGAACATAAATAAATTTTATATCAAAATTGTAAGTATTAGAACCATGTTTAGAAGTTGAATTTTTAATGATAAAAAACTTTGGACAACACGATTAAATCATATAGTCCTTGCCTAATAGTTACGTAAGTGGTGTCCTTGTAAACCTTTGATAATGAGTTTCGAAAGATTTCAATTCTCTAAGCATATTCTTCGATAGTTTCGAAATATTCATCGATATCGAGAGGCTTTATTATCTAAGGGTGTCAATAGTTTAATTGAAAGTCATTGAAATTTAATCACTTAATCAATAGGTTTCGCTATCTAAGGGTTTTAGTAGTTTTTAATTGAAAGTCACTGAAATATAATCACATAATTAGTAAGTTTACTTTGCAAACTATCGATAAGTTTTATTGAAACACTTAAATTATCCATTACTTTATCTATAAAAGTACACATGTCACACTATTAACACTTGACTTAAGTAGTTTTTTAGAATGTTTCAATTGAATGTTTTCATTTTCCTTTGAAAGCCTTCAAGAGTTTTTCTATATTATTTTGAATATATTACTGGTAATTTTTACTTAATTGACAAATTAATATATAATATATTACTACTTTGAAAAGACATACTATATTGTAGGTCTAGTTTAAAAGATTACCACTTATGTTTGGTAATTGTTGTTCCATGTTTGAAAAATTAACTACTACATAGTCTATATATGGAAAAATAACAAATAGAGAATGATTGAAAATAAACTACAAAAGGCATGAGCAAAAATAGAATGATTATGACTTTCAATTGATCTCTCAAGATTATTGGAGCATATGATTGAAGATTGAGAGAGCTAATCTACAGCATTTTCTAAGGAGTTTTCTCAAGTAGATTCATTTGAATTCTTCTTGAAGCTTTCAAAACTCATCACTCTTAACAAGGAGTTTTCAGTAGTACTTTAATCATTTTGAGTTTCGTACCTCTATACTTAAAACTTATTTATAACTTCCAATAACCCTAGCTTACAAGGGTGTTGTGAGTGTACATTTATAATGTTAGAGCCTTGATGAAGAAAGTGAAGCGTAAAACTTTACTTATTCAAGATTGTCTTAAGTGTACAAAGTTGATGCTTTGTGTAAGGTTGATGTTTAACCTTAAGAATAACATTTGTAAGAGTTGTTGTCGAACCTAGAAAAATAATACTTATAAATGTTGTTGTTTAACCTATAAAAGCAATGAAACTAAGGTTTGTGCTTAGCCCAAAAGTACTTAATGAATTCTCAAAGTTAAGACCTTAAGGAGTAGATTAACCATTTTTAGGGAACCATTATAAAATTTCTTTGTTCTTTGTGTATACTTGTGAATTGATTTTTAAATTAAATAAGATCAAACTCTATTAGTGTTAATTGATTCAAAGAAAATTTTAAAAGTAATTTGATTTACTAGGACACTATTCACCCCCCTTTAATATATCATTCGATCCTCACAACAAGTTGTTAGTATGTTTTGTAGCAATTCACTTTTTATATTCCTAAATTTTTTCATTTTTTTTCATAAATTATTACTTTTATATGTGTACCATCTATTTGTTGGGATTGAAGTACACCTTAGAGGGGGAGTGAATAGTGTTTTAACAAGATTTAATTTCTTTCTAAAGTAATTGACACTAGTTAACCCTAATTAAAATGATTCAATCACAGTAATCAAAGTGAAATAACAAAAAGAACACAAAAAATTTTATAGTGATTCTCCAAAAATGGATAGTTACTCATCAAGGCCTCAACCTTGAGAATTCACTAAATGCTTTTAAAGTTAAGCACAAATCTTACTTAAGTTGCTTTTGCAGGCTAAACAACAACTTTTACCAGTGTTGTTTTTCTAAGGTTGAACAACAAACCTCACAAATGTTGTTTTTCAAGTTGAACAATAACCTTACACAAAACATCAACTTTGTGTACTCATAACCCCAATCTTAAGCAAGTAAAGTCTCACACTTCACTCTCTTCACCAAGACTCCAACCTTGTGAAGGTTCACTCACAACACCCTTATGAATTAGGATTTTTCAGAAGTTTAGGAGTCTAAGGTACGATTTGTGCTTGTAGAAACTATAGGAAAGGAAAGGAAATCATTTACCGAAATTTCTGTTGTTTGTGCACAAAGGAAACAAGGGGAAAACATTTCCCCTTATTACCTTCATATAAAAACTTACATGTAACTCATTTCGTCGCTCTCCCCGTCCAAAATCGACGGAAAACATTTTCGCCAAGTTCGATCGACGAATCCCTCCCATCGAGAGAAACCCTCACTCCCTCCCTTGAGCTCGACAAATCGACAAAGGGGAAAGGATCGTCATACGCTCTGTCGCTTGTTCGTCGCCTCGACCTCGTCGGACGCTCTACCACCACACGCTCTACCACCACACGCTCTACCGACAGGGAACAACAGGACGAAGTCAGTGCTGGTTGGGCTGCAGGGTGTGGTGAAGAAGGCGGTGGGGCTCGATGGTTGGCATTGGCTGGTTGGTGCTCTTTCTTCGCTCAGATGAACTGATATTGATTACCGTGATTTTGGGTTAGTGATTTTGGGTTTCTTAGACAATGTGGTCGAAATCGGTGGGATCATGTTTTGGGTTTGAGAAGTTTGGTACCCTTCCGGGAAGGAGAGGCGGAGGAGTCGTTGACCCTTTCGTGCTGGAGGAGGAGCCCTTCCGGGCCCTGATGAGGATGGCAGGGGCCGGCTACTACTGCGGTAAGTGGAGGAGATGCGGAAGGGCGGACGAAATCGTCTTCGCCCATGTGCACTCCATTCTGTTCGAGCATCTGCTGTGGCTGGTGGGTCGGCAGGACTACGAGAGTGAGAGCCGAAAACATTAGGCATGATCTTGTTCTAGCAAAGTCAATTATGAAAAATATCAAAGGAAATGTAGTCAATGCAAATGAACACCTATTGTTGCTAGAATGATTGGGTGCATAAATGTTTTATTGTTATTGTTGGGTGATTATTTTTCATTCCCTAGATTTTTTATTTTGGAGACTAAACCTTGAAAACTTTGATAATTGACATGTACATTTAGGTATTTTGTTTTTAGTACTCAAATTATGTTTCTTGGATGTGCTAGTTTCTCATGTTTGAGCCCATTTTGGATGTGGATAATGAAGGGAATCATGTGCATATACAAAACAGTGGGAGGGTTTCTTCATGATATAGTCCTAGAAAATGTTTGTTCCACCATATTTTGTCAATATGCTAAGAATTAAATGATAGATGTAAATCTACACTTTTAATTATTTCTGAAAATTCAATTGATTTCGGGTCACAAGCTGAACAAACTCAAAATTTTACAGCATAGAATACATCATCTTTGGATCTTATGGTGTGATGCGATGGGGTTCCATCTCTATGCATTACATTCATCTACCTAATCTCTAATTTGCTAGTGGAAATAAACAACAATGAAGGATGTGTGATTATCAAAATATCAACTAGTATGTTTGCAACTTCATTGGGAAAATCAATCATTTATTCAAACTAGAGATCTTGTAATGGTTCTTGTTAAGATCTAATTATAGGGGTTTAGTTCTACATTGAGATTTGTAAACATGACTCTATCTTGTAAACTCTATTCAAAGCAATTAACACTAGTGATGAGAAGACATCTCTCATTGTTAACTCTAAGTTCTTATCTAATTATGTTATCCAATAATAGGTGTTATCCAATTTGATTTCCCTTTTTGGTATTTGTGTCATTGTTGTTTTGTTCTATTGTTTGATTGATTTGTTGATTCATTGTTTCATTGATTCATTATTATATTATTGTGAATGCATGTACTCTTACTTGCAAGAAAATTATGTATATGATTGAATATACTTGCAAAAGGAAAAATGATATTCTCATACTTGTTCTAGCTTTGTTAATGTACATAATACAGGAATATGACTTCTGAGAGAAAAAAGTACGTGAACTGGAGCATCAGACAAGATGAAATTTTTTTAGGTATCTTAGCATCAAAAATAAGAGAGGGAAATGCAAAAGCACATGATGGGAAGATCAAAGCTGAGACATGGCAAAAAGTGATTATTGAATACAATGATAAAACTAATGTCAATGTTGAGAAAAAACATGTAGAAAGTAGAATGAAAACATGGAGGACAATGTATAAGAATTATACAAAAATTTCCAAACAAAGTGGATGGGGGTGGGACTACATTCGTGGACATACTGACATTCCTAGAGAAATTTGGGATGAATTTGTGCAGGTATGTTATTTTATTTAACGGTATTCATGTATTTCTTTGAACTTTCATATACTAAGTAATTTCTTCATTTATTTCTTATAGCAACATCTAAAATGTAAAGCATGCTGGGGAAAGTCATGCACAATATATGATGATCTGTATATAGTGTTTGATGGAAATATGACAACTAGAGTGAATAGTCACGTTCCCCATGATTTCACAACACCACAACATGTGGAACCCGAAGAACTTGTGGACACCTTCCCTGTATTCAGTACTCAAGTTCCTCCAGTACTTCCTAATAGTAGAGAGGATGAACATTCACCAAGCCCTTATACAGGTGAAAATGTCGGTAGAAAGTTAAGGAAAAGAGTCCGACCACATGCTGAATCATCTCATTCAATTGCTATATCAATGAATGAATTGAGTAAAAGTATGGCGAAGATTGCAAAAAATGATGAGAAGTGGCAGAAATCAGAACTCAGGAAAGAAATTGATAAAGTTATTCCCCAAATATGGGATCTTGAGGGTCTTACGGAAGTAGAGAAAATATTGTCTCTGGATTTGCTAGAGCAACCTGTGAAAAGAGCTATTTTTTTAGGGTTACCTTCTAATACTGTACGAGTTACATGGATAAGACATTATATTGGAAGAATGTGAACTAGTATTTGTTATATGCATTCTCTGGATTTTTTTCCCTTTGTTATATGCACCTATGTTTGGACATTTTATTGTAATGTTAAGGGTGGATATAGTTATCCCCCTTTTTTATTGTGATGTAATAATTTGTAGTTGGACTTTGTTATTGTTATTATGATGTTTGCGAGTTATGTTGTTATTGAAAAAATATTTTATTGTGATGTTATAATAATTTGTAGTTGGACTTTGTTGTTGTTATTATGATGTTTGCGAGTTATGTTGTTATTGAAAAAATATTTTATTGTGATGTAATAATTTGTAGTTAGACTTTGTTGTTATTATGATGTTTGAACATTATTGATATTATTGAATATTTACCTTCTTTGCTTATATTTGAGATATTTGTTTTTTTACATATAGTTTTCCTCTACATGGACAACTATGATGAAAGTTCTCAACGACGATTACATAAGCAAAGACGAAGGCAAATATGCAACATAATTACTCAAGCGTGTGGAGGAGTTGCACATATTATTACACATATTACAAGGAATTCTACTGAACGAATATATAGTAGGGAGGGAGAACGATATATTAGGACATTATTAGATTTATCAATACCTCACCAATCATATAACTGTTGAAAAATATATCGCATGAGTCAATCTGTTTTTATGGAATTTTGTGAGTTGCTTAAAAGAGAAAGAATTATACAAGATAGCCGAGGTATAAGTGTAGAAGAGAAATTAGCAATTTTTCTTGTTACAGTTGGTTAGAACCAACGATATGGAGTAACTACTGAGCGTTTTTGGAGATTTGCTTGGACGATTAGCACATATTTCAATGAGGTTGTCAATGCTATAATAAGATTACATGATATACTTATAGCAAAACCTTCATCTTCAACGTCAAAATGAATTCGTAATGATCCAAATGTCTACCCATATTTTAAGGTAAAATGTGAATTATATTATTATATTCTTCTATTTTATTGAATGTATTTTGCATAGATGTTTAAAAATACATTTTTTACATGTTCTCAATATAAGATTTCATTGGTGCTATCGATGGTACACATGTCAATGCCACAATTTATGGACAAGAAACTGCTAAATATAGGAATAGGAAAGGAGAATTAACACAAAATGTATTGGCAGCTTGTAATTTTGACATGGAAATTACGTATGTACTTGCTGATTAGGAAGGATCAACTACAGATGTAAGGATTTTACAAGATGTGACTTCTCGACTGCATGGGCTTGAAGTACCACCTGGTATGACAACACTATTATCATTCAGATTATTTGTTTATATAAATCATAATACTGAAAGTGCTAAATGTTATGTATATTGTGCAGGTAAGTATTATTTGGTAGATGTAGGATTCTCAAATCGTCCGAAATTTATTTCTCCATTTCGAGGTATACGATATCATTTATCAGAATATGATCAAAATCGAGTTTCAAGTAATGCAGTAGAGAATTTCAATTACAGACATTCTCAATTGAGAAATATTATAGAACGTACATTTGGAGTGATCAAGCATCGATTTGCAATTTTACGAGGTTACATGCCTATCCATTTGAAACACAAGTTAAAATTGTTTTAGCATGTTTTCTTGTCCATAATTTCATTAGAAGAGCAGATCGAGAAGACTTATTACAAGATCTGGCAGATGAATTGCGAGAAGAAAATGTTGTATTAAATGAAGAATTTGTTAACAATGTTGAAGAAGATAATGTACATTGTTCTGTTAATTTGAGCATAGAACAAAGGAAAGTAGTAGCTGATGTAATGCGTGAAAGAATTATGTATTTCATGTGGGAGAGGGATAATATGTAAAAAAATATATTCAATATAGTTTTAATGAATTTTAATTTTGATGAAAAAGTTATTTTATATGTGCATTTTGTGTAGTTATTTGAAGTCAATACATTAAAAATTTAGAAATATTCATAATATATATTTAAAATGATTTATAAAGGTAAATTTAAACCATTTAAAAAAATTTCTTGTCATTTCCTATTATTTCCTAGCATGCACAAATAGCTCAAACTTTCCTATCATTTCCTTTCGTTTCCTACTATGCACAAACATCATTTTATTTCATGTCATTTCCTATCATTTCTTCTTCTTTCCATTTCACACTATTTCTTGGATCTCCCGTTGTTTCATTTCCCGTCGGGAAATGTGCACAAACGAGCCCTAAGACTCAAATTGATTCAAAACACACAATCGAAAAACTTCTGTAATGAAGTCGATTGCTGAAGCTCAGGGAGAATTCTAGATCAATCTATAAGGCTGGATCTTCAATAGACGTTGCAAAAAGATCTTTCAGTTGTTTGTAGAGTTGTGAAAAAAAAATTTCTCCTTCTATGTGTTTTGTATATTCTTTAATCTGTAAATCTGGTTTTTCTATTTTCCTCCAAGAATTCTTAATCTAGAAAGTATTATGGATTTGTTAAATTACTTGTGCGTCAATCCATTTCCAGTAGTGATTAATGATAATCAAATCAAATCTGCAATCAAAATGATATCTTGCCAAAACAGTAAGTTAACATATAACAATAGTAGAATCTTAATTTCAAAATCATCGGATACTTTCAAAAAATCAAAACCTTAAAGTTGAAGCCTTCTGATGGACAAAAACATTTTAGATAGTTTTAAACGAAACCTTTCGAAGGACGAACTTAAGTTATGCAATGAAAATATAACACGCGTCCTATAAACAGTAACATAAAAACATTTAATTTAGAATAAAAATATTCAATAGTTCAATTGTTATTTCAGATACTTTTAGCATGAAACCTTCCGATGTTTAAAAGCATTTTAGATAATTTCATTTGAAACCTTCCGAAAGACAAACTTAAGTTATGTGTTCAAATTAAGACACATGTCCTTCTATAAACAGTAGCAAAAAATAAATTATCTGATGGTAAAAGGGTATTCAGATAGTTGCAGAATGTAACTCTCTAATACTTAGGAGCATTTCGGATAATTTCATTTGCAACCTTTCAAAAGACAACTTAAGTCATGTATTAAGATTGTAACACATGTACTTCTAGAAATAGTAAACGAAATACTTTTAAAGCATTTAAAATGAATCTACCCAATATATAAAATGAAATCTTCTAAAACAAAACACATTTAAGATGCTTTCAAAATTCAAAACAATCCGAATGTAAGAAATTTGAAATTCACCGATAGTTAAAAGATTTTCGGATAGTTTCAGAGGAAACTTTTTGAACATATAATGAAAAGATGAAACTGTTTGATTTATTTGGATCTCTAGTGACTTTTAGTAAAACTTTTTGATAATGTACCTAAGAATAATTGAAACCTTTCAAAACCTATTTTTGAAGGTTTATTGAATAAAAACAATTAGGAAATCACAAATATATTAAAATGAGTGTTGATAATATATGATCTAATATTAAGTATTCGATTTTTCAACATCAAAATTAAACCTGTAAAATAATAAACTAACATTATTGCATCAATGAAATCTAGTTAACAAATATAAGAGAAGCATTAGTTAAAATATAAAATCAATGTTGTTAATTTTTTTATAAAAATGATAATAGTAGTTTACCCTAAAGTATAGGAAAACATTTGCATCATTATAGATTCTATTGTGTTATAAAGAATGCTTAAGTAGAAGTAATCAACTTAAGTATAGTATACCATTGAATATTTCAACAAAAACACTACTAACAATATAAGCTAAACAATGAAATCATTCTCATGTTACTCAATATCTTAAAAGGAAGTATAGATTCTATTGTCGAATTTTTTGCTTTCACCCAACAATATATATAGTTCAATGATTGTTTAAAAGGAAGTGTATTATGCAAGTATAATAGCTAGTAATCGACCAAAACAAAAAAATTGAAGATCCTTTTCTTAGAGCATTTTATTTTCCAATATGCAAAAGAACATGCATTACCTCTCTTTTGAATTGTCTTAGCGTTTGAGATGTTGTGTTTGAAATCATCTTGACAGCCATGGGGGTGTCATCTTTCAATCTTCCTTTGTACACCTCCCCAAATCCTCCCTCTCCAATTGGATGCATGAAGTCATTGGTTATTATTTGAAGCTCACGATATGTGTAGTATTTCTTATTCAATTGGAACGAAAGTGCAATTGCCTGGCCTTCATTAACACTAGCCGCTTCTTCTTGAGTTTGAGCTAGTACTAGATGTTTCACTACAACAATCCAAACAATTAAATTATTCCATCACCAACAGATACCATAGTTTCCCATAAATTGACGTTATCTATGATTCTGGTCTCTACTCTCTAATTTAACATCTAAGATGGAAATATACCTCTTCTACGCTTTTTGTATATGCAGCAAAAGACTAAACCCACAACAAACAATGCTACCACACCTCCAATAGTTGCCACAAGAATCAATAGAAGATTAGGTTCTGGACTAGTAGTTGGTTTGAAAGTGGGATCATTCATTAAGGGGTTTCCTTCAACCCTAAATTGGAATGCAAATAAGCACGTAAGCCTCAAAAACATATAATTGAAATTTTATTGTGTCTTTTGAATGGAAGGTCTACTGTAAGAAAAAACTTACTTTAGAATTAAAATCTTTGCTTCCACCTTCATAGAAATAGACAAAGGGATTGGTCCTCTAAGATTATTGTTTTGTAGATTCCTAAAAAAATATTTGTTATATATAATGAAAAGGTGATGAAACTATATATATAACATGTTTCATAGTGCTTAATTGGTACTTACAAGATCTTAAGGTGTGGTAGTTGCCCCAAGAATTCTGGAATTACATCAGTTAAAAACTATTATGTGATAAGTCCCTGCAATAAATGGTCAACATGTATAGTGAATGTCTTTTTATTTTATAGTTGACAAATTATTTGATTGTTACCTAGAAAAAAAGATATAGATCAACTTTCTATCTAGATAAATTAAGATTGATTGGACTCACTAGTTCACACAAAATCCTTATTTGAAACTACTTCAAGTCATTATTTTACAAAATTCCTTATTCTACAAGTTTATGAATAGATTTTTTAGAACAAAAAAAAAATTGAACACTACTTTACAGAAAATTAGAATTTATGTATTTGAAAACATTTTATTTGAGGAAAAGTGTAAACCTAGTAAAATTTCAGTCATTCTAAATGTATTTCCAAAGTCAAGCAATAGATTAATGAATTGAACCACACACATAGATTGAGCTTTTCTGTACAGAGATGCAACTCATAATTAATCATCTTCACTAAATAACATTAATGGTAGGCAAACTATGGACACAATCCAACATTTAGGATGATGGAAAATTAGCCAATGCGTGATATTGATATAATTTCATATCTTAAATCTCATAATGTTCATATCTATCTATCTATCTATCTTCTGTTAGGTTTGCTGGACTATCATGAATAAGCCAAGCAAGGATTAAAGACTAGGGATACATTTTGTAATGATTATTTTAATCTAAAGTACAAAAATAAGATGATAATTTCAAGCTATATATTATATATGGTAAAAATATATAGATTTTCTCTTTCAAACAGTTAGAAGAAATTTTGTACATTTTGAATCAACATTTGCATACCTATGTTCAATAATGGTTAAGAAAGAAACACTCACAAGTAATAAAGTTTTTTCAGCTTCCCAAACGAATATGATATCTAACCAGTTAGCCCACTAGAAGATAATGTCCTACATTAAGATCTCGATTGATGAAATTAATGAACATTCTTTTCTTTTATGTTTCCATGTGCATTCACATTTTTGATACTCACAAGAAGATGATTCTTGGGTTCTTGGAGTCCTCATCGCTACAATTTAGACCATGCCAGGTGAATCGTTTGGGAGCACATGGATCGCCCATCCAATTTTTCTTCACTTCGTAATATGTCTTGATGTCTACCATGGCTTCAACTATAAATTTAAATAGTACTTATTAGTAGAAAAGATTGATACAAGCAATCATGAAGACAACTTGAATATACATTCATGTTAAATTAAGGTTATTAAGGAAAGATTAAATGTCATAAGATATTATGAATTAATTAATTGCATACCATCTCCATCATGAGTAGCTTGTACTTCATGCTTTCTGACGATGTAGACTTCGATCGCATTGATTATCGGTGGCAATGTCGAATCATTTGCCTTAAGCAAAGACCAATGTAGCACATCAGAACTTATTGGGTTTAGCGTGTACGATGTGTATGCTTCCAAGTACTTGAGATTTGTAGAATTGATTTTATCAATGTACTGGTCATTTAGGTTTACGGTGAAATTCCTAGTCTGATTCCCTGACAGCAATTGTAACTCTGCATAGTGCTCCATTACATGGTATTTGGATGCAATGTCCAAATTCAGCTTGATTTCCAATTTACGACCATTCTTCGGTATAGATTGAGTTGCCATGACTTCTTGTGGTTGCTTGCGAGCATTTGCTGTAACAGAGAGAGATGTATTTTGTGTTTTCCAATCATCTTGATTGTAAGTCCTCCACAAGCGATCGTATCTATCGTTCTTGTACCTATAGACATGCAGTTGATACCACAAGGTTAGGAAGTGAGCTCGATAACAACTAACAAGAAAAAAGTAGTTCTTCAATAATTGTTATGATTCGTTGACCTGATTTCTCTTTTACTAGCATCCCCACCGATGTTTAATCGACGGAAGGTAACTAACGATTGAGAGGCATTGGCGTATTCATACATGGTGTTCAAAAGAGGCCTCACTTCGATTGCCGACACAAAAGGCGTTCCATGTCCGATGTTGACGAGGCAAAGTGACATGGTCTTGGCTGGTGCAACAGCCAAGATCTCAGAAGAAGTGTAGGTTGATGCGTTATCGATCTTTATTGTTTCCCACAAGTTGACGTCGAGGTGGAGTTCAAACTTGGGGAGGCGATTGAGGCCATCGTAGTTGCCGTAAAGGAAGTAGGCCCTCACCAAATATGACCCTCCTTTGCGGACTGGTTTGAGTGTGTAGCAATTTCTCTTACCGCTGGGAAAGCTCCTAAGGAGCTTTGTGTGAGAGTACTCTTGTTTTTTTCGGTATGTCAAACTTACCATGTGAACCACACCAGAATCTATGTATGCAGAATCGCTGATGTACTTCAATCCCGTGACATGGTCAATATAGGGGTATCCCCTTCCACAATCGATATTTAGAAACTCTACATTCATAGAAATTACATGTAATCGATTATATGGACAATCAATTTCAACATAATATATCAACAATCTTTTGCAAATCAAATAGTACCACTTCATGGGAGATCAAATCTATTGGACTTGGAAGTTAATTACTAAATTTTTTTAGATGTTTTGTACCCCATCAGGTGCATCATCTATCTAATTGCATGCATAAACGAGGAAGAGTACTCTATCAAGATAAATGGGTAGTAATTTTCATCAGGAAGACGCAAACGTTTCTAGGAGAAAAAATAAAACTAGAATATTCAAGAATGGACGAGATTAGATGTAATGTACACAAATTTCTTAGATGTATTGCATGTCATCGGGTTCATCATCGATTTGTGTAAACGACGAAGAATCCATCAAGATAAATTAGAACTAATTTTTGTGAGGAGGATGCAAACGTTTCATGTAACACAATTATCGATGATACCTACACAGCATTAATTGGTGTAATCAAGACAAATACAACGAATAAAGCACCTACCGCTTCCAAGAGTAAGACCTATGGAAATTATGTTGGTTTCCAGGCATATCATGCGTTTCAAACGAAATACAATGATGAATAAAAGAATATAACTAATGGTTTAGCGAAGGATATGTATATCATGCAACAAACCTTTCTGGCCATCAACAATAACTGCCATGAACTTTGAGATTGTCGCCAGAGAGAATAGAAACATCAAAGAAGAAGCCATTTCCTTCTTTCAACCGATCAATGGGAAGAGCTACAAATCTTCAAAATCTGCCTCACCTCTATTTGAATGCGACAGAAATGATTTGCATCCCATGTTATACAAATCCATACCATGAGAAATATATTAAATAGAAATATATATATCAAGAAAACAGTGTTTCAATGGGTGATTAACAAAGTTTGACGTTTTTAAAGTAATCATTATTGCGGATGCAAGCTGTCCATGACTAAATATGCATTTTTTAAGTATGTGAACTGGCGCAAAAGCATTTAAAATCTATCTCAGTTAACATATAACATTTGAAAGAGAAATATTTTGGAAGGGAGAGATTTTGAGAATGAGAGTGTTGATAGTTATTTTACTGTAATTATTTCTCAACTTGTTGTAAAAACAATGAACGTGTCCTCTCTTTTATCTTTGATGTAAACTTAATATAACATCTTATAAAGAGATAAATGTAATATTTGTAATTATTTTGATTAATAATTGACATTAAGATCGCTACAAGAAAGCTGATCATTGGAAATTTATAAGTTTTTAAGGTTCAACGAAACATGTTCCTAAGACGTAATTTTCTGTGAACATGTGTTGGTTATTTATGTTTGAGTCTATGGTAAATTTATTGGTTCTCCTTGTTTCCGTCGGTCAACCAAATGGAACCTTAGTGGTTCCTCATATCCTTGTTTGTAATAATTTTTTAAAGAAAATTCTATAATATCTAAAAAATTTTAAACAAACATTTTATTTCAGAACGTAGCTATCAATAGATGCAATTGTTTATTCACAGTTATAAATCCAATCGTATATATAGATGATTACATGAATGATTAAGAAGACACCACGATTATAAAAATCCATCCATTCAGGCGAAGATGAGTTGAAGGTCTTTTATTATTAAATCCATCCATTGAATCATATTTTATTATTATAAATCATAAAAATTATATTTTATTATCGTAAATCTTAAAAATTACATTTTATGAAATTCATTTTTTTTATTACATTCTTGACTGACTATGCACAAACATCTATTATTTTTACTAACTTTTTGAATTTTTCTATAATTTTCTCTTTCATCACTTTCTATAATTTTTTAAAATTTTATTTTTGTTTCTTTCTACTACTTTCTACACAAATAGACCATTAATATCCATCTGTACACCTAAAAAATATAAAATATAGAAAGTGATGAAAGAGAAAAATATAGAAAAATTCAAAAAGTTTGTAATTATTGTTTGTACGTTTAATTATTATTTGTAATTGTGAATGCCTATAATTAAGATTCTTTATGACATTTATTAGAAGTCAAGACATATCATAATTAGATAAATGATATCTTACATCTCACAATAAGTAAATAAATTTTAGTAAATTTAAAAAACCAACATCTATATTAAAATAACTATTAATCTAGCTCACTCTTACTTAAATATAATTTAACTTATATTTGAATTTTTTTCAAAACTATTTACCAAGTGAAACTTGAAATCTATTAGGTTGATATGTTATATCTTGAAATACTCTAACATTAACAAAGTTTTTCCATCCAATAAAAACATAAATAAATTTTATATAAAAATTACAAGTCATTAATACATTTTATGACAATTTATCTTTTCTGTTCCTAAATATAAGTTATCATTTCTTTTCTATAAATTGTTGCTTTTATATGTATATTATCTATTACATCAATACAATCTTATTAACAAATACAAGAAAAACATTAATTAAAATAAGATCAATGCTGTTAAAAATAAAAAAATGGTAATAGTGATTTACCTTAAAGTATGGAAAGACATTTACATCATTACAAATTCTATTTGTGTTGATAAGGAATACTTAAATAGAAATAATCAACTTAAATGTAGTATACCATTCAACATTTCATTAAAAATGCTACTAACAATATAAGCTAAATGACGAAATCATTGCTATATCACTAAGTATCTTTGATTTTACCTAATTGTTATTAAAAATAATGTCAATTTCTCCTCCAAAGTAATATTATTACCATCATCTACTACCCTCTCCTTTCTCAACAAGTAGCAAAATTCTAGAAATACAAGCTGACTTATACAATATATTTTTCTACTATTATATGCTTCATTTGATAAATTAGAATCCAATAATTTTCTTATGTAATTTTTCCCTTCTTTAACATAGATGTGATTAGTAATAATTGAACTACCACTAAAATGACATACAATTGCATTAAAAAAACTCTATGCACACATCATTATCTTTATCCTCTTCCTTGATTTTTCCTCTTCTTCTTTTCAATTGGTGAGTGTTTTCCTCTAAATTCATTTGTAAAGAATGTTATCTATAAAAACATCATAATGTATATTACTTGATTGTATATGTATAAATAATATTTTAAATACAATACATTTAACACAACAATATAAGAATTTATCACATCACATATAATAATATCAATAACTTTTCAAAATATTAACATAATTTTTCAACTACCCATCTATTAATAAGTGAATCACATCAAGTCAAATAAAACTTCAACCATACTACTTTTTTGTCATATGATATGACCAAAAACTATTCTTATATTTCTATACTTTGGAATAATCAAGCTTTGAATTATTCAATATCAATAAGCTTAAATAACGAGAATAATATATCCATCACATCTTTTATTTTTCTTGATAACACGTTGTACTGCAACCTTTTTTGTTTTACTTTATATAATTCATTTATGATTTTCAATCTTTCCTGTTCAACTTTACATAATCTCTCTATTATTTCTATCCTATGTGGATTTTTTTGATCATCTCTTTCAAAATATTCTCTAAATGCACCTGCTATATCTTAAATTATATTAAATATTAGTTATTACGACTTTGTATGTGGTTGAGGTTGCTTACCCTTATTAGACATATTTGTTGTAGATGCATTTGTTAATGGAGGATTTGTTTGCATTTGAGAAGTACCATCAATTAGAATTTCATCAAATATTGGAATGAATGTATCAATGACATCATTGTTTAAATTACCATTTGCATCTTCTTCTTCAGGTTATATATATTCTTCAAGATGTTTTGCCTGTGAACCAAATGTTATGCTATGTTTAAAAGTTATTTGAAGTTACTTATAGATAAGGTAAGGTTTCCCTTTATATTATTTACAATCAAGATATTTCTACATTTGAAAAGATGAACATGTCAAATCAATGTTATATAATCAACAAATACAAATAATTATAATTTATTACCTCAACAAATTCTTTTCATATTTCTTTAGATATATCAATATACTCATTTATGTAGTTCCAACTTCATTCAATTTGATTTGAAATCTTTTTGTAATTTTTATGCATTAATCGTTAGGTTTTCATGTGATTGTCAACATTTTTTCTTGTGATACCATATTCTACCTTCTTATTGTATTCTTTAATATCTTTATCCCAAGTATTAATTCTTATCTTCTCATCAACTAATCTACTGTTTCCTTCGTTTAGTTTCTTACATAAAATATTTATAATAAATTCATATCCATGATAGACATATTTGAGTAAAAACTTGTTGTAATCTCTATAGATGCAACACATATCTAATTTATTTCACATTATTATATTATGGCAATCACAATAATTTACTTTAATATTAATCTATATATATATATATATATAATCTTACAAGAAACATAAAGAAAAAAATTTGTTCGATTTTGCACAACAATCTGTAGTTCATTATTTGAAAATTTAAGAATCAACATTTTTACTAATTGTAACATTTATACATGTATGTGCACCTAAATTCGAACATTCTCTTTTCTTGCATAAGCACCGCAATTCACGTATTATAAAATAAAACTCTCTTGAATTACGTTCAAATCTTGATTCTGTCAAAATCTAAATCACTAAAAATGTATCTAAATGCTACATAAATCTTTTTATTGCTTAAGTTTAAGACTTCAATTGCAAAAGTAGAGATATACACAAATAAGAGCAAAAAAAAACAATAAAGTATAAATAAAATTCAAATTTCTTATAATATTGAATAAAAAAATTAACTATAAGTGCAAACTTGAGAATTTAAAATTACGTCAATAATATAGTAAAAAAAATATTATTAATACTAAGATACACTTTTACATATAACATAAACAAAGAGTAGACGTAAGAAAAACATAGAGGAGATATCTCTAGAAAAACAAAGTTGTCTTCAATTCACCCAGAAAAACCAACACACCAGAATTTGTATAACCACCGTGAATGTGAGATAGAACTTTCAGATAGAAAAAGGAAGAACCATGATAATTACCTTTTTCTTTGTAAAACACATTTTGATTCCTAATTTGTAAAAAAATTATAAAGATAATGATAAACTTATTATCTATCTGATTAGTACATAATATTGTAAAACATCACGTCAACATGAAGAATAACTTCAAAAAAAGAGAGACAACTTTACGTCTGGGTTACATAATATTTATAATGAACTACAAGAAACATTAACCATTTTTGTCGTACCCTTTGAATATGTCGATGTGTTTCATTGCATATGCACAAACATAAAGAAATAAATGCAACTCTGATCTTTACTATTTCCAACTGACTTCATAAACACTTTTGTGAAGGAAAAAAATCCAAATTAGTTCTTTTAGTTTGAAGCATAGACATGGATACATTACTTATACAGTATCTATAACCTTTTCTCTAAATTTAAAAGAGATCATGTACCTCTGGACCAGCCGATCCTATCAATTCAAATGTCTCCAAATCCTATAATCTCACAGTTTGATCAGTAGAACCGGAAAAGAAATTAACTTCTGTTAATTTATGTCTTAATTCTGGTGTGTGGGGTTGGTAAAACCATTGGTATTTATCCATAGAGAATCTTTTGTTTCAGGTGATTAAGCACAAGAAATTAGCAACATCTTAAATATCCAAATGCGAAAACCCATCAATTGGCTGTGGAATTCCACGCATAGAATGTAAATCCATCTCACATACCGTCAAGGGTTCAAACACCTCGCTTAAAATATCCAAAAGCAGAAACTTCTCGGTGAAGTAATAGGAATTAGAAGCAGAAAGCAAACATCCTTTGTCTACCCAAAACACCCACTTGATTTTCTTGAGTTGAATGTAGTCAAAGGTGTGTTTGTTTGCTGGTATTGGAATTGCCATAACATGTTTAAGTCTGTGATGTAGACTCTTCATTACATGTAGGGAATCCCACCACTTACTCCCCCTCCTCCACACCTTTAAAGATGAAGGCAAGAAGCATATCCTTACACAGTTTCATCACCACCATTGGTAGCTAGGAGGACACTGTAGGTTGAAATAGACTTCAGCATATCCTTGCTTTGTGTTTGATTGACCATAATCTTAGAGCATTGTAATTAAATTATATTACATAATGAAATCATAATATTTGTAATTTTTATTGAGTTTACGTAAACTAGTTTTTCCAAAATAGTTGTTCAAATAATAACGAACGGTCTGCCATGTACCTACTATTGTAATCAATAATGTATTATGTTAAGCTTACTTCATTTACTAAAATCTAGAATTCAATGATGATTTCTTTATTTAAAAATATGGTTATGAATAGTCTTGAAAATCTTGAAAGCTAAAATTAAACATTAACTTATTATGGGAAAAATCTCCTTCAAGATAAAATTGTGTGATATTGAATCCTGTGTAATTCTGGATAGAAAGAGAGAGAAATGTTGTATTCTCCCCCTCTTCAATAAACAGAACATCTTACAAAAAAAAAGTATCAAATCGAATAACATACTCCGATGCCGATACACAATGAAGAGTTAATATAAATTCTTACCTCTTCCTCGTCGTCGACAGGCGGTGAGAATGGAAGACCTTCAACAAGCAGAACAAAGACGACAAGTTTCGACACGATTGATGGGGGGAAATGAGACAGTCGATGCCACAAGGGTTTTCGAGGGGGATCGAAGGCAGTTCCTACCCTTTTTGGATCTCCTGAGTGAAGGATGCAATGGCGAAAGATCACACGAGATAGCAGATCAATCGAATGAACTTTCGCACGGACAGGAGAACGAACGCATTGTGGGAAGATGAGCACAGGGTTCGATGTGTTTTTTCCTGCTCTTTCGAATGTATTGGGCAGAGACAATTTGCACAATTGAAAGTTTTTGCTTTTATACGATAGAAAGTGACAGATTCTTTCTGTTACTTTTTTTTTTTTTTTGCACAAACAAACATCAAGAAATTTACCTTTACTTGTCTGAACTTTTCTTTTTAAAACTTTTCTTTCTTTTTGATGTACATAAACCCTTCCTTAATATCATACCGGTCAAAATTTTCTTATCGGAGAATATGTTACATCTTTCACAAAAAAAAAAAAGTGGTATATCTTTAAATTTATCTGTCAATTTAGTTTTCAAGTGAAGATGCATTTCATGAAGATCTTCGATTAGACTCTGAGGAGGCGCTTCCTTTTGTCTCTCGTGACGTGCCATGTGGTGAATTTCAATGATATTTTGTCTTTTTGAATTTTGGATTTTCTGTTCATGCATTGTTTCGATTCTGTTCAGACATAGAGAGAGAGAGAGAGAGAGAGGTGAATCTGAGGGTGCTCAACGTAGACAGAGAGACTTTTATAATTTAAATATTAACGACTCATGTAGAGGAGTCTTTTATATTTCAAATATTTTTAACTCATGTGTGAGCCTTTTTGTATGTCAAATGTTTTCAACTCATGTATGACAGTCTTTTATACTTCAAATATTTTAGGTTCATGTAAAAGAGCAATTTGTTAATTTAGATATATTTTCAGATTTCTTTTTTTTATATATATCTAAACTAATATCTCAAATGGTTTAAACTTTTATACAGGAATAATATGATATTTCAGTTCGTATCTAAGAACAATATGATATCTTAAATAATTTAAATTTCTATATATGAACAATGTAATATTTTAAGTAATTTAAACTCATATCTAGGTGCTATGTGATATTTTGGATAGTTTAGACTCATATGTAGGAATAGATAATGTTTTTGGGCTTGTGTAAGGGTATTTTGGTAATACAAAGTATGAAGGGTATTTTAGTAATTTTCCCATACATATGGGCCATTTTTGTAATTTAATTATGTGTAAGGGCATTTTGGTGATTGGACATGTATAAAGATATTTTGATAATTGAACATGTATAGGGATATTTTAGTAATTTGACCAAGTATAAGGATAATTTTGTAATTTTGCCTTATATATATATATCTAGGTGCTTTGGTAATTGAACCATGTACAAGGGTATTTTTGGTAATTTACGTATGTATACATTTTTCCTCCAATATTTTCACACATATATATATATATTCTCATGTTAAAATATATTTTAGATAATTTAGACTCATATCTTAGAGTTTTTTTTTAATGTTTGAATATATATATTTTTTCTATCAAAAAAAATTGTTAAAGAAACTCATACCCGCATCATGAAGCGAAGATATTCTTAAATAATTTAAACTTATATCTTGGAATATATGATATTTTAATTATTCAGATATACCCCAAAGGTATTTCTTTCCTTGATTTTAAGTTCAAAGGATACTTTTTCCCACTTTGCATTCTTCTGAAGATACTCAAATATTGAAGACTTCCATTTGGTAGCGTGGGCAAGCTTAGAGGTATAAGTTGACACCACTTTTTTCTTTTTCGAACATTGAGTAGCATTTGCTATGGCTAATTCTTGCTTCGTACGTACATATATATATATATATATATATATATATGTTGACATTTATATATGAACTTGTCTAATTGATTTTGTATATATTTGTATTTGTAAAATATGTCTGTATTTGATTTTATATATATTCACATCTACCATATTTGACTTTGCACATTTAAGATATATATATATATATATGCATCGATTTTATACTTAACCAGCACATTTTTGTCAAAATATATTTTTTTATTGTTTCTATATTTTTCTTCTCATCCCATTTTATGCATGCATCCATGTATTGTATTGTCATGTATGTATGTTCAAATTTAAATTGACATTATACTTCAAAATCATTACAATTCTTTCATGGACATATGTGTTGCACACGCGTATATTTGTCAATTAGCCTCATGATTGTATGCTGTCATGTACGTACTTAACAATTTTTTTTAACACAGCTTTGTCAAATATCTAACAATTCATAGTCCCCATCGTATTCATAAATTCTCACCGCGTGATATTACATCTCACTAGTGTATTTATTAGAAAATTACAGAAAAGGCAAGATGCTGAAGACAGCTACGTACGATGGAGGGATATCAAATTTTTCTCACTTGACATAGCAAGTCCCAGAAGATTATACATGTGTATGTGTGATGACTTTGGGAGTTGTGATGTAAAACCTTGGATTGATTGATTCTTGCCGAGGTTGGCGAATGATATAAATTATATTGACGAATCGTGTTAGCAAGCCGTCAACGTCCACCCCAAATAAACGCCATGCATGGAGTATCAAGAAGTCCGTTGAAACGTAGCCATTTAATTTAAAAGTAATCCGTTATCATTATCAAAAGTAATGATTCCCACGTATATATATGATGTGGTGTTATTATATTCCTAGTTACCGCTTCCAAACAAGAACAACCGCCTGAGGAATAAAACACACCATTCCATGGCGGAACGGTGAGTGTTGCAGGGATGAGCTCGATTCTCAGACCACCACAACAACCCAGCGGCGACGCACACGGAAAGCCGCAATGGTGACGGAGGGAGTGAAGGTGGAGGAGGAGGAATGAGTGATGGAGGGCTCCGGACATGCTCAAGAGGAAGGGCACTTGCAGAAACCAGTACCAAGATAGAGAGAGCTATCCCGGGCAACAAGAGACTAGGGTGCATATCAGAGGTGGAAAGTCTGAAGCAAGACCAGACCATGCTCAGCAGATCGATCATCCGGACCCAGCTTCTGGCAATGGAGGAGAGGCTACGGAGCAGAGAGAAGAGGCAGAAGCACGTCAAGGCGTTCTTAAACAAGGATATGGGTAGATTAATTCCTATATCAAGATATACATGTTAATCAGGTTGAGTTGAATGGTTAGATATGTTACATGGGTCGTGCTAGGGTTTGATTTACCAAGATAATGGTTAAACTTGGTTATTAAGTTCAAAACATATCAATCATGATCTCTGCATTGCATCAACCAATGTCAATCAACAATGTGTCCTGTCTACCCTTACTTAAATGCCATTGCCGTTCACGACGGTAGCTATAAATACTTCATATACAAGGATCCACCAGGCACACGCACACCCCTAATAAGATATAACAAGAATAGTTACGAATACTTCATCAATCAATAAATTACAATGATTCAACACACCTAAGATAATCTTTGTTGATCATTCCCTAGGCCTAATCTCTACATTCAACTGCCTTCAGCATCGAAAAATCTTGAATTTGTCCTGACATCCAGACTTCGATTTCCACTCAACTCATGACATAAAAGCAACGTAATCCATAATAGGATGCATCAAATTAATGAGTAATATTAAAATTTCCAACAATACGAAGGAACAGAAGATCTAAGTTGCATCAGTCTACAACAAAAATGTTAATTTTTATATTATTCCCGCAACATAAAGGAAGACAAGAAGAAGAAAACATTTCTTATGACAAAAGATCAAATCTTTTTGTTGGTTACATATGTATACGTACTTGTGTAAATCCTAAGCATGTTATCTATACACAAAACATATATGACCAATTATTTGTCAAGCTACAGACTGCCAACAAAGAAGTCAAAACTTAGGGTAAGAACAAAATATAGAAAAACAGCATACAATATCTCATCTCCAAGTCATCTTGGTTTGTTGTCTTACCATTGTTGACGACGAAGACGAAGAAATTGATGCTCTATCAAGATCTTCCTTGTCCTCATAAAAAGCTTTTGAAAATGCATCTTGTAGTTCTTGATACCTCTTCCTTTTCTGCTTCTTTTCATCTGAATTATCATTCCCACGAAAAGCGATTTCAATGTCCTCTGTATCATTATCCATGAGTTCATCCAATACCTTGGCACATCGAGGGAAGTACCTTTTAGCCACTTCAACTAACAAAGAAAAACAGATGTGATCAGCATTGAAACGACAGAATAATAGATTTGACGCTGGGGAGAAATTTAACCATATTGACTTGTATGCTAGGATGACAGGAAGAAAAGATTTTGGATATTTGATCAAGGTAACATCAAACCAAGAGTCTAACATGTGATGTGTTTCATGTCTCATAACATACGAAGAAGGTTATGAATTAAAATTTTTATTATGTGAAGTTTGTTTTTTTTATTTCCTACTAGTTTGTACACGGAAGAGAAAAAGATTGTGAGAAAAGAAATTCAAAATTTTCCGGTAAGTGAAAGAGTTAAAAATCTTGCTTTAACAGTTGAGAATCCTATGTGCTGGATTCTCCAGAAAAACATAGACACAGTGGATTAGTTTGTAAAGCTTGTTGAATGATTTATACAGCTTAACAACAGTGTTACTTCTTTGACACATTAATTACATTTTAATCTTCACTGTTTTTCAATGAATTGCCCATGCAGTGAGAAATAATTGACTGCTGAAGAGACTGAAAATGAAGAAAAAAAGGATGGCAGATTTACCCGTTTTTGATAATGCATTCATCCTTGACAGAAGTTCCTGATTGATTCTAAAAGGTATTTCATTTAAATCATCAACTGCTGCACCCTGGCTGCCAGATACCATATTGCTAAGAGTATCTGTAGTGAACTCCATAGTACCATCAACTTTGGCAATTCCCATTGCAATTTTTGCTTCCATGGGAAACAAATGCTTCGCAATACCAACTGCAATAGGATGATACCAGTATAACTAGAAATTTATACAACAAAAACAACTATGAAAACCGTAAAAAATAGCATGTTATGGAAAGAACGAGATAGTTAAGCACAAGAAAATTAATTGAGATAGTGATCATGAAGATGGTAAATAATTATAAATTATTAGCAAAAAAAGGAAGAGATTGGTTAGTTTCAAAACCTAATTATAGATCTGCAATCGTTCATGGAAAGTGGAGGATTTCCTATATTATGAAAGTTATATAGTTTGGGATCTTCCATCATAGAATAATTGGACATTATTCCAGACAAGCATATGTTTCTAACACAGTGATGTATGTGATTCAGTGAGGAACTTATTCATTTAGTAAGTCTAGAAGATGAATAAAACATGTGTAACTAGGGATTTTTTTGAGTGGATTTATGTACTGAGAGAAGAATTATAATATTATTTTCCACAAGAAAATCCATACATAAGTCCATTATTGATTAAATGAGTGATGAAAAGCATCAAATCTAACAAGAAAAATTATCATACTAGTCATATTATTCTCATCTTGTTTTTAATGGAATTCTATGTTATTCACAATGCAAAAGATGTTTCAGCAGTTTTTTAATGCAAGTGATTGAGTTTACAGTAAATCAAAGAGCAATATGGAAATAAAAACCTTGATTTTAGCTGAACAACATTTGTAGTTGGCAGTCACACAAAATTGGAGCCAAACAGGATATATCACCTCTATTTTCAAGGTAAAGTAGTTTGGAACGGAGATCATCGCCTGCATTTGACAGGAAAATGGCAGCTTCTCCAACTATTGGATGATTTGTTTCTGCATTTTCAAGTACTTCAATACACAATCGATCTTTGTGGGATGCCCTCCCTTCTTCTGTGGGCCTATTATAGTCAACAAGTTTTGTGAGCCTCCTGGATATTTGCAGAGCTTTTCGACCATCCATTGTGGTATCTGAAGGATGAGCACCCTTGGTAAGAAGTGACACAATAATTTTAGGTTCTCTCCGCAGTGCAGCAACATGCAGTACAGTATATCCCCTGGGATTCCTATGGTTGATATCTGCAATTCCAAGATCTAGCAGCTCGATCACGATCTTAGAATCACAATGCAACACTGCGTAATGCAGTGCATATGCATCATCCAAGGTTGTCTGGTCCTCTTTCAACAGCATCCTCACTAATTCCACATCATCCGAATCAAGTGCTCGATGTATTCTCTTCACATGTTTGTTAGGATAATTCAAAGCATTAGTTCCAACTTGTCCCAGCTTAGAACGGGAAGCCATTATCTCCTTGACAATATATGGAGGCAAAGTCTTCTCCAGTGTAACAAAATCGAGCTTAGAAAAAACCAAAATCTCGATGCACTTTGACAGCAATCTCTCGCAAGCGTTTTTGCACAAATTTGCAACAGTGACTACCACCAGTATGTCGTCTTCCGACACTGCTTTAATGATATCAACAAGATGGCGCTGCAATAGCATGACCACAGTTCAATAGAGAATCATGAAATTAAAAGGAAAACATTTTTATATGAAAATAGTCGATCACAGAACAGAAAGAAGCCTTTTCCTCTTCTAAACTAGAAGTTCCAAAAAGGTTCACCAATCTCTCTGGCCGCTATACATCATGAACACTATCATCTCACATATCACAAGAATATCAGACCCCTAAAACTTCCAAATTCACGAGAAGTAGAAAAAAAATCCCGAGTAGATCAGAATTGACCAGCATAAAAATTCCAAAGATCAAATTACTGCTGAATTCACCAAAGATCTTACCTAACAACTTAACAGCTCTACATAATTTTCAAAGGTAAAAACTTTAACGTACCATCATATGCCCAGCTCCAAAAGACCCAATTTTGAAGAGACAACCCTCTTGCTCATCTCCCGATAATAATCCACAACTTGAAGACCAAAATTTGAATACAACCACAAAGAAGTGCAAAACCAAGACCAGCAAGGCTCACCTGAAAGAGACTAACGAGCTCAGAGATCTGGAAGACGAAGCTAGCATACAAAACTTCCAGCATAAAATCCACGGCCGGCCTGCACCCAACGTGTCTGCAATTCACATCAGAACAGACACAGACCCCCTCTGGCAACTTCCCAACCCTCCCAGTGTATATGTACCCAAGAACCAGCATCAGCGCGTCGGCCGACACCTCGATTTCCTTGGCCAGGTCCTTCATCTCGAAGCACATCCCCGCCGTCTTCTTCTTCGAGAAAAAATCCCTGAAGAACGAGCTCCGGGCGGAGAGGACGCAGCGGTGGACAGGAATCTTGCGGGGGGACGGGGAAGTAACGGAGGGCGCTGAGATGCTTGCGTCGGAGCAGAAGTCGGTGTTGAAGAGGGTCTCGAGGTTGTTCGACAGAAGCCGGAGAGCCGTCGTCGTTGGGTCGTGAAGAGGACCGGAAGTTAAGAAGCTGAGGGTGTTGAAGGCGCCCGTCGGCGCCGGAAAGCCGGCGGCGTCTGCGTAGCAGATGCTGCTGCTGTTCGCAGAGTCACAGAAGCTTAAGGGCTGTTGGCTCGCAGCCATTGGACTAAAAGGGAGGAAATCAGAGAAGCTTCAGAGGGGAGGGAGAGGCCAGACGAGGCCAGACGGAAGCCGGCGCTGACTATTCAGGCCGCAGTATCGGTGGTGTCGATAAGGAACAGGTAATGCAAATCGGTGTTCATCAACTATTATTATATAATTATTTTTGTTAATTTAATTTTTTTTTAGTTTATACGTAACGCCGTATTAATTACGGAAGGAAGCGAAGGATTGATGCTTACGATGCCTTGCACCAAAAAAGAAATGGTAGTTTTAAAATTTTAATACTGTAATTTCACATTTATTTAGCTTTTTTTTATGACGATTTCGTATTTAGTGGCATGAACTTCCTGCACGATTCGAATATTAATTATTATACAACGCTGACGTCAACGACGACGACGACCGAAAGAGAAAAACATAGTTTTTCTGACGGCAGAGGTGTTTTGTAGAATTTTTTTTTAGGATTTTAATATTAGAAGACGCTGCAATTGTATTATTTTTAGTTAATTAAATTATTACAATCGTTTTATCTTTTAGGTAAAAATGATATTAAATAAGATCATGACTCATCGTAAAATCCATGATTGAAGGAGATCGAATAAATGTAACAAAGTACCAAATGATAAAATAATAGCAATAGATAAAAGTCTAAGAACAATATAAGCGAAAACAAAAGTACAAGAATGACCTTTAGAAATTGGTCTCCTTTCTTCTTTGACTTCATCTATCAACCTTTAAAAATAACTCAATTTGAAAGTTAAGACTATAGAGTTACTGATGCAACCCACATAATTAGGACCTTTAAGAAAATTCTACAATAATTATAAAAAGGGCGAATGGCAGCAATGCTCTTCAACTTGCAAGCTCTTCCATTTATAATTTCAATATCTGGTTATGAATTTTTCTTACCCAGAAAGGTACTGCTGCAGCCATGTAAATTTAATTGGCTGTTATAACACCAACCTCCCTTAAAAGTTAAAAGGTCTCATTAACAAATGAAAGCAACGTATTAATTATATTCCTAAACAATCCCTTGTGCTCAAATCCTTTTGTTTAAACATCTGGTTAAGTTATTTCAGAAAAGTATTTCCTTTATCAAAAGGAAGTTAACCAGCCAGCTGGTCATGTCAAATAAATTTTTTTTTTTTAATATTATAAAATAAGGTTGTAAGATTATTGTATTTGAATATTATCCAATAAAAATTTTGGGAGACCACATGATTCTCTGCTCGCAAAGGTGAATATTATATATGTTTCAGATTAGATCCTTACGATGCAGATAAAAAGGTCAACATGATCGTGCCATTGTACATACATGTTGTATATGATTCAGTCGTATTAGCCTTTCTATTAGGTTCGCTATAAGTTAATAAAATATTTTTGAACGAGTTCGACCGTTTGCTAAAGTTCCACTTTGATGCATTTTTAACAATAGGAAAATGATGGTGTCGACGCAAACGCTGTAAATATCTATTCTACATTGATATATATTAACTTAAAATTTGTTAATAGCAAAAATTGTAAAAAATGTCTCTTCTTTATAGATATTTATTTTAGATGTAATTTTCATGATTAATATTTTTTACTGGGTACTTAATTTTGTTTTGCAAATTATTCGTTATTTAATATTAGTGTCAAGAATATCGATAGAGACGTTGAGTTCGACGTCATCGTGCCGAGCCAGTCCGTTAAGGTTTGAATAACCCAACATGGTCAATGGTCAAATTAAGTCATGTTATGAATATGAATATGAATATATGGCTACTTCCTAGAGGAACAGGCTGTGTTGTCATGACTTTATATGAATATGCAAGTCAACATAACCTAATTGGACTTTTGGTAAATTCAGTATACTAAAATTATTGTTTAGAAAATGATATACCATTTTGTAAAGATAGCATATCAAATTTACCAAACAGAGTATTTTTGTCATAAAATTAACATATTGTTTTTATAAATAGTACACTGATTTTATGTAATTTGTTATTATATATTAAAATCAATACATCATTCTACAAAATGTCATATCGTTAAACATATCGAACTTACAATTCAATATGTCAAAAAATATAATTCAACACAACCTCATACAATCGTAAATTATATATTAACCTAATATAATAGAATTGTAAATCGTATATTATGCTTAAGCTCCTTCTTCAAACTTAAGTCTCACACAATCTAACACAAATAATGTTAAAATATAAACTCAAATGGATTTATCGACAATGTTAGTAAGTTACCAATGGGGTCCATTTGACCTAGCTATTATTTTTTTTGATTTGGAACAGTTTCAATCCAAATTTAACCAATTAAGAGTTACGAATTTATTATTCTCTTATTTTTATGACTTATTAGTATTAGATAAATCAAAATGAAAATTTTATTTATGAACTTGATGTGTTTTACTTATTTTAATAGTTCATTACATATCAAATCCTGTCATTACATTATTGTTTATCTCATCTATAATCACATTTATTATGATTCTTGATATTATCTTAAATATAAATATATTTTTTGACTATTATTTTGTGGAATGATCTTCTAATATTAGGAAATTATATATTTAATTTTCTTATGAATATGTTTTTTATTTACATATTAATATTTTAGGTATATATTTGGCAAAGAGATCATTTAGTTTTCCCAACATATTATTTATATATCATCCTATTTGAAAAACATTACAGTTTGAATTAAAAATAAAAAAAAAGGTTGAGTTATAATGACCGCCACTCCTCACCACGACCACCCACCGTCACGGCGATGACGACGACGACGACGACGTGTCTGGATCCGTCGGAGGAGAAGCTGACGATCCCGCTGTCGACAGAGGAGGAGGCGGAGCCGGACAGCCCGGCGGTTCTGCTGCATCTGCCACGCGGTGAAGAGGGCTGCTGGCCACGGTGGTGGAGCTGGAGGAGGGGGAGGTGGAGGTTGCGGCGATGCCGATGGTGTTCATCGGTGGCGAGCTGGTGGGTGGGTTTGAGAGCCTGTCGGGGTCAACACAAAAAGATATACACGTATATGAGGTGGAATTTTAGTAATTATAATTTGCTTAATTACAAGCCATAAATATTGGTTTACATAAATTGAACGTTACATGGGCAAAATGGGCCAAAAAAATTTTTTTAGTGCATTTCCATTATTCCACTTTATTTATCCACGTCTGCCCACTTCACAACTTCACTCGTGTCCACTTCGTTCGCCACTACAAACCGGGCATCGAGTACCAGAGGGAGATCGTTGATGATAAAAAAATACAACTAACAACTGCCTCCGTTGAGGTGAATTCTATTGGTGGAGCTTTATTTGAAAATTTCGTCTTTTTGAGATGGAGTTTTACTTAAAAAGTTAACTTTATTAATTGTGACGGACGGACTTCTCTACTTGATAACAATGTCTGTTTGTAACGAAATTTTGCCTAAACACTCACATATAAGAAAATAAGACTACGTGAAAAACTCTTCGCTCTGATATTACAAGATTGATTGACTACCTGTTAAAAACAGATTTAACAATATTAAATCCAAAATTAGCATATCAAATGTTAAAAACTACAACGTCTGGTAATCAAATCTCATTTCATTTTTAATTTCATATTTTATTTTTGGTGTTTTTAATATTGATATATCAATATATCCAATTACTTTCAAAATTAGCATATTACTGATAAAAATAATATAACGATTTCTATATAAAAAATAAGATTAAAACTTTTTGACATATCGTTTACAGAAATAATACATTAAACTTAACCTACACTATTTAACAGATCGCTCGTTACATTATAAACTGGTAGCTTACCATATGCAATTTCTGTTCTATTACATTACACTAATTTTGTTAGACTAATCGAATTCTTATCATTTTCACTACTAGACATGATAAACGGGAAGACGAACGAAACGAAAAGGAACGTTAAATAAGAGACGAAGTTACGTAAAAGAAGAGAATCTAAACCCTTTCGTGAGAAAATAGGAAAGAGACGTAGACGAAAATGTAAAGAAATTCGTTTCAAAATACTAAAAATATCAATAATTATTTCCCCGGATGGGGGTCTCCACTCTTCCCTCGCCCTGCCTCCCGACGGTGCGGTCGATAGTGGGCGTGGTTTTCCTTCTCAACGTCACCACAGAGAGAGAGAGAGAGAGAGAGAGAGTACCTACTCAAACAAACAACTTTTTGTTTTAAGATCATTGGATGGAGAAACTACCTTTAAAGTTTAGAGATCATTGGATGTCATCTTTATCCTTGGATGAAGAAGAAGAATCCTTCAATGATTTTAAGGCCTCCATCTGTTGTGAAGACCCAAATCCGAATCTTTACACTTTTATAGAAAACTTTGAGTATGCACAAGGAGTTTCTTCTCTTGAACCAAGTCAGGTTCTTCTTGGAGATTCCAAGCTTAGGAATACTTCTTATGTGTTTGGGGTGGTTATATTCCAAGGTAATGCGGTATTCAACAGCATCACCTTCTAAAAGAAGCAGCATAGAGGAAAATATGGATCATATTATATACATCCTCTTTGCACTTCTTCTATTGATATCCCTCGTGAGCTCAATTGGTTTTGCGGCATATACCAGATATGGAATGCCCAACTGGTGGCACTTGCAACCAAATCATACCAAAAATTTGTACGACCCCATAATGCCAGTCTTATGCTTTCTGTTGGGCCGAATCCTCCATTTAATTTAGGCCCATTGGACTGCCCAACAATTTCTAATAATTGAAGGGGACGCTTTGCAATGTTTGAGGGTTATGGGGGGAAAAGAGTTTTGGACGAGCATAAGGCTAGACACACAAAAAAGGATGACTGTCGCTGCATCTCTGGGTCTTCCACTAAGAGGAGGTCGCACGACGTAGGAGCAAGGGGGGCTTCATGTAGAAGGTGGCACGCGGAGTGGTTTTTGTCCGACGCCAAGGACCTCACGTGAACAGAAAAACAGCTGACTCTGTGTGGAAGTCCGCTGCTTGAAGCTACCGCACGTGAAGGAGTGTCTGTTCATTTGCTGTGCACGTCAAATGAAGTCTATTGTTGCTGAGAGCTATGCGGAGAGAAGAGAAGGACAATCACTGTCCACTGTGGTTTGCATATCTTCACTCTATTCAGTTGCATTGATTATAGTTATATATCATTGTTGATGATGATGATATATGTCTCAAGTTTGCTAACTTAAGAAAAATTTACTTGTAACCCTTATTAAAGTAGAGCATGGGTTTGCCTAAATCGAGAGGATCCCGTGGTTTTTTATCTCCTTACATAGAAGAGGTTTTACACGTTAAAAATCTTGTATGTTGTTGTTTTGTGTTACTTTATGATTGTGTATTTGTTAGACTCCTTTTTCACCCACCATGGGGCTAGGACTTAACTCATGAAGGAAAGCTATTGGAAGCTGAGGTTAAGAGCCTTGTAGAGAAATGGAAGTCAACATAAGTAGAATGATCTCTTTGAATGACATAAATTATCAAGCATGGAAGGGAAAGATGAAAGATCTCCTTTCTATGAAAGATTACTACAAGTCTATATTCAAATTAGAAAAGTTATAAGATAAGTTTGAAGAACAATGGACAATACTTTATCTACAAGCCTATGGCTTCATTCGATATTAGGTTGATGATAATGTGTTAAATTACATTAGTGATAAGGAAAATGCAAATTCCTTGTGGCAGAAATTAAAGGAACTATATGCACGAAAAGAATGCACTAACAAGATGTTCCTTATCAAACAGTTGATACACTTGAGATATAGAGATGGTACACTTGTAGATGATCATGTGAATGCTTTCCAAGGGATCATAAATCAGCTATCCTCGATGGGCATCATTTTTGATGATGAAGTGAGAGTCTTACTACTTCTTGACTCCTTACTAGACATATGGGAAACCTTGAAGGTCACTCTTTGTAACTCAACACCTAATGGAATTGTTACTTGAGATTATGTAAAGACCAAAGTAATAAATGAAGAGTCCAAAAGGATTTCAAATGGGTCATCTCTTCATTCTGATGTACTCATCATAGAATCAAGATGGAGAAGCAAGAATAGAGATACTAGAGGTTTTGAAAAGAGGAGAAGCAAATCAAGAGGGAGATATGTAGATATTGAGTATCATCATTGCCACAAAAAAGGTCACATCAAAAGATTTTGTCAGAAGATGAAGAGAGAAAACAAAGAAAAGAAAAAGAAGTCATCACAATAAGAAAGTGATAATGAAGACATTACTTCAGCAACTAAAGAATTACTTGTTGTTTGTGATGAATTGATGAATCTTGTAAGTAATGATGAGACAACATAGGTGTTAAATAGTGGTGCTACTATTCATGCAACATCTCGAAGTGACTTCTTCACTACCTACACTTCAAGCAACTTTGGGGTAGTGAAGATGGGCAACAATGATAGAGAAAAAATTGTTGGCAAAGGAGATGTGCAACTAGAGACAGCAAATGACACCAAGTTGATGCTCAAGTCAATGAGATATGTTGAGGGCTTGAGACTCAACATTATTTTAGTAGGGAAAGTTGATGATGAAGGTTATTTGAGTCAATTTGGAGGTGGACAGTACAAGCTCATGAAGGGAAGCATGATTATTACAAAAGGTAAAATATTATCTCCTCTCTACTGCATTCATGAAACTTTCTAGTTCTTCTATTAATGCTCTAGAAAGTGAAGATTCAAGTGTGTTATGGCACAAGAGGCTTAGTCACATGAGTGAGAAGGAGATGACAACACTTTTGAAGAAGAAACTTCTATCAAAGTTGAAGGGTGTGCAATTGAAGCATTGTGCAGATTGTTTGGTAAGTAAGTAGCACAAAATTGCTTTCAAAAGTCAATCCTTCTTAAAGAAATCAAAGATATTAGAGCTAATCCACTCTGATGTATGTCGACCAATGAAAGTGATGACACATTGTGGAGCCAAGTACCTTGTCACATTCATTGATGACTTCTCTAGGAAAATTTGGACCTTTCTCTTGAAGTTCAAAGATCAAGTGTTTGAAAAGTTCAAAAACTTTCAGGTTTTAGTGGAAAGAGAAACAAGAAAAAAAGTGAAGTGTATTAAAACAAACAATGGAGGAGAATACTATAGATCATTTGATACTTATTACAAAGAACAAGAGATAAAGCATCAAAAGAATCCTCTAAAGACACCTCAGCTGAATGGAGTTGCAGAAAGGTTCAACAAAACATTGGTGGAAAAGATGAGATGTTTGTTGTCTCAAGCAAAGTTGCCTAGGTCATTTTGGGGTGAGGCTTTAATGAATTCTATCCATCTTGTAAATCTTTCACCATGTTACTTCTTGTAGAGAGATGCTCCAAATAAGGTTTGATATAACACAGATGTATCCTATGAGCACTTAAAGGTGTTTGGATGCAAGGTCTTTATTCATGTTCCTCAAGATGAAAGAACAAAGTTAAATGTTAAGACATGACAATGAGTGTTTCTTAACTATGGACAGGATGAATTTGGATACAAATTGTATGATTTGGTAGCTAAGAAAGTGATAAGAAGCAGTTTAGAATAAAAGAGTACATAATATTAATGGTTAAATAATAGTTAATTGCATTATATTTAGCTTATCATTTGATATTTAAATCATTATGTTATAATTGCACAAGTATATGCCTTAATGAAAGAATTTACATAATTTCAGGGAATTAGTGTTAATTAAGTACATTTGTGAACTGTTAGTGAGTTATAGGTTTTTAATTTCTAAGTATCTAAAATGTCTATTATTTTAGAGAGTTACATTTTATGTACCAAACAGTTGTATTTTGAATGCTTAAAAGAGTAATTTATTATTATTTCAAGAATGATATGTGTATTTACCTTAATACATGACTTAAGTGATCTTTCGATAAGTTAGATGATAACTATCTAAAATGTATTTAAGCATCAAGTAATTATGTTTTCAAAGTATCCGAAATACCATTTTATAGGTTTAAAAGTGAAAAATCATTACCTTCAAATTTGTAAAGTTACTTATGTAAGTTTGCGAACCTTCGTAAACTTATAAAGCTAAGGTTATGAACCCTCATAAAGTTAGAATTATGCACGTACAAATTTAAACGTTTTATTATATCACATGAGTTGTACATGTTTAATATTATTTATATCAAGTTCGTTGAGTTAAGCTTTACTCAACGAGATAAGTCCATTGAGTTAACCATTAAGTCAATGGAGTAAATTCATTGAGTTACACTAACTTCATAGACTAGTTATTTTCTAACATGTCACTGTTAGCAGTTGTGAAAGTAGGAAATTCGAAAGAAAACCATGATTGCACGTATCACGTAAGATTTAAATCGTGGAATGAAGAAGAAATCACCATTACTGATACGAATGAATGAAATCTAACTAATCATTTAAGTAAAAGCAATTACTACTGAAAGAAATATAAAAAAGAGGAGAAAAATAAAGAAAGGAGGGTGGAGAACTACACTAACTGCAGGCAGCGTCGAAAGTTCCCTGAAGCTCCGCAACGCCACCACAATTACCAACCACCGAAGCTTTGTGAGGATACTTTCCGGATGTCAAGTCAATTCCAAACTAAATATGGTGACTGACAACCACTGTGAGAAGTGATCACGTCGCAAGAAGGAAAGTCATTTTCACCAAGCACTAACTCGTATCCTAGGAGATCATAAAGCTTCTAGCCTTGGTTTTAGGTTGATGCTAATATACTAAAGAGGAGATCAACTTACAAGTCTTGGTTCACGATTTTATAGGGAGAGGAGGCATGACTGTAAGTGATTAAGTTTTTAGTAGTGTAATCACGTCGCATGTAGTGACGGAAGTTCTTACTATTGATAAGGAATTTTTACATTTCAATTTTCGTACATCTTCAGGAACTTATCAAAACAAAAATACCAAAAACTAATTATCTGTATTTGTAGTTAGTATTTATGTGTTGTGTTGTTTGTTTTGTATCGTGATTAATATTATTATTGTCAGTATTGTGAATGTTTTATGTTTAGTTGATTTAAAAAATAGAAAATAGTTTTAGTGATTACTGAAATTGATTCATACAAAATACCCAAAATCTTAATAGTTATTGTTTGAAATATCTGAATGTTAGTGTTGATTAATGATAAACACCATATAAACTAACATTAAAAGCTTAATTGATGTTATTTACATTCTGTGGAACTACCTAATAGATAGCTGAATTTTTCTATGAATAGCAGAATTTAATTTGAAGTTACTAGATAGGCTCATAGAGTTAACTTAAGTCCACGAAGATAGTCCGTTGAGTTAACTATAACTCCATGAACTAAGTTTGTTGAATTAGCAATAAATCAACGAAGAGCTTAATTGAACACATATAAAACTCTAGTTATAAAAATCAAAATAGTATATAATTCTTACTCAATTTCTATGGGATCAACCTGTACTTGCACACAAATATAATAGATACTATACACTTATAGTTAAAATACAAATTGAACTTGTTTAGAATGAAAAAGTGCATAATATTAATGGTTAAATGATGGTTAATTGCATAATATTTAGCTTATCATATGAGAATTAAGTCATTATGCTATAATTGCACTATTATATGCCTTAATGAAAGAATCTACATAAATTTAGGAAATTAATGTTAATTAAGTACATTTCTGAACTGTTAGAGAATTACAGGCTTTTTAATTCCTAAGTCTCTAAATTTTCTGTTATTTTGAAGAGTTATATTTCATGTACCGGATAGTTATGTTTTAAACGCTTAAAGAATATTTTATTATTTCCTAGAGTACACGTGTTGAAACATTAATGCATGACTTAAGTGAATGTTCAGTAAGTTATCTAGTAACTATCCGAAATGTGTCTAAGCATCGGATAGTTAAGGTTTGTAAGTATCTGAAACATTTGAACTCATTAAGTTAAGAATTATGCACGTGTTGAATTTAAATGTTTTATTGTGTTATGTGAGCTGCACATGTTTAACTCATTAAGTTAGCATAATTATACGCATTGAGTTACTTGAAAGTACACTCAGGTAACACGTTGTGTTAGTATTATGCAGAAATAGGTAATGTAAACTTTTAGATAGTTAACGTTTCGTTTTAGTTGTAGAGTTATGTTAAAAACTCATATAGTTAAGTTATCTACATGTGTGTTTTAATGTTTTAAGTTTTCACGTGTTTTTTATGTGCATTTAGTAATGAAAAATCGAAGAATTAGATAAATGTTCAAGCTTTTATATGCACAGATGGATAACTATTCGAGTTTTATAAAATGACTAACAAATAGATAAGTTTTCTTGTTTAGTCATGTGTTTTGTAGGTGCAAGAATAGAAGAGTTACGAGAATATACAATACGAAGGAAAGCAACGATTTCACGTACTACGTAGGAATTCACTCGTGGAACGAAGAAGAAATCACCATCGTTGATATGAATAAAGGAAATCCAACCGATCATTTAAGCAGAAATAGTTACTACTAAAAGAAATATAAAAGAATAGGAGAAAGTTGAAGAAAGTGTGGAGAGAGAGGTGAAGAACTGTTTGGGTTTTCCCAGCACTACACTAGAAAAACTTGGATTTATTACTTCTATTTTTTTACTTAGTTAATTTATCTTTATGCTTATTCTTTCTTTTAGAAGTAAACAAACAGCCTTTAATACAATTTAGATATTAATTCCAATTTATACTTTAACTGCAAGTGCACAGTGTCTATTGTATCAGTGTGCAAGTACAGGTCAATCCCATAGGGAATTACTAACGAATTTAAGAAATGTTTGATTGTGAACAATTCAAATTTATATTCAATAAGCACTCCGTTGAGTTATGGCTAACTCAACGAACAATCCTCGTGAACTTAAGTTAACTCCACGAGCCTGTCTCTTCTTTATAATACTGCTATTTACAGAGGAATTCGGCCAACCATTGGGCGATTCCACAGATTGTAAATAACATCAATTAAGCTTTTTAATGCTAGTTAACATTGGATTTATCATTAAGCAATACTAACATTCAAATGATTCAAACAATAACCATTAAAATCTTTAAGTTTTTTTGTGCAAACTAATTGCAGTAAACTGTAAAATTAAAACTAACAAAAAACAATCATAAAACTGATACAAATAACATTAATCACGATACAAAACAAACAATACAACACTCAAATAAAACATACAAACAAAGATAAATTATTTTTGGTATTTTTGTTTTGATGTAATGGGCGAAAGGTGAAAGGTGAAATGTAAAGTAATCTCACTTGACAGTAAATACTTCCGACACTACTTGCAACGTGATTACACCACTGAAAATTAAACCACTTACAATTCTATCTCCTCTCCCTATAGAATCGCGAGTCCAGAATTGCAAGATGATCTCCTCTTCAACATACAGGCATCAACCCGAAGCCAAGGCTAAAAGTTTTACGATCTCCTAAAATATGAGTCGGTGCTTGGTGAAAATGGCTTCCCTTTCTGCGACGCGATCACTCCTCACAGTGGTTGTCAGGCACTGTGTTTGGCTCGGAATCGACCCGACATCATACAAGTATTCTCACAGACCTCCGATGATTGGTGATTATGGTGGTGATACGATGGTTGGTGTGATACTTCGGAGAATCGCCGATACTTTCTGCAAAAATCTCGGTGCTCCTCCTCTGTATACACTGGCCATCCATCGATCACACACCCTTCTTCTTTTTTTCTTCTTTTCTTTTATATTTCTTCAGTAGTAACTGCTTCTGCTTGAATGGTCGGTTGGATTTCCTTCCTTCAGATCAACGGCGATGATTTCTTTCTCCCTACGCGATTGAATTCCTGCGTGATACGTGCAAATGTGGTTTTTCCTTCCAACTGTCTGTTCCTGCAACCGCTATAGTGGCATATTAGAAAATATATAATCTATGGAGTTACAGATAACTCAACGGACTTTCTTCGTTGATTTAACTATAAAACACGTGCAAAAAATAACAACTTAAGTTTATAACGCTAACCTAATGCGTTGCCTTAGTATTCAATATAGCAACTCAACGCGTACAGTTAAGCTAACTTAACGAGTTATAACTTAAGTAAATCTACCAGATCTCGACACGTGTACATCTGGAAATAATAACATGTTCTCTCTAAACATAACTGTTCAGCAATTTAAACATAACTATCCAATACATATTCGGTCTGTTAAACATAACTGTCCGAAATATCAGAAAATTCAGATACTTAAGAATTTCACAGCCTGCAACTTACCGACAATTCATAAATGTACTAAATTAACATTAATTCCCCAAAATTAAGCAGATTCTTCAATTAAAGCATATAACAGTGCAATTATAACATAATGGCTTAATTCTCATATGATAAGCTAAATATTATGCAATTAACCATCATTTAACCGTTAATAATATGCACTTTTTCATTCTAAACACTTCCCCTATACCTAAATTTTGCTAGTCCCTTAGCAAACTAAGATCTAATTAATTGGTCTTTCAAAAAGTGCTAGAATTAATTCGTCCCCTTTTGTTTTTTTTCTTCTGTTCAGCATAAACATATATTCTGTATGTTTCAGTAATCAACCTACAAAGATATTTAGAATATATGTAAATTACATACAAAGTATATTATCTTCATATAGGTGTTAATTATATTATCGTTTGTTCTTCTTTTCATCATCTATAATCCTGAATTTTCCAATAAGTTTTCTAAAAGAAATTTCAACAACATACGAATCAAAGTACAATCCAATTCAATCTGATTAAGACAAGTAGAATAAAGAATTGTATTTCCATTAAACAACTTCAAAAGTCAATTCCAGATTCATATTTCAGCAATTCTAGATAACAGAAAATATACTCGATACATAAGATATCTGTATTTCACAAAACACTTGTATCTTTTCAGAATAGTATATTTTTTTTTTTTTGTACTTTAAAAGTTAATTTGACAAGCTTAAATCATACAAGAGCTTTCTAATGTACCTATGTAACGAGCTTTCAGTCAACAATCCCAGATCTGATCATGATCTTAGGTTGCCAGATTTTCAGAGTCCTTTTTCAAGTCAACAATCCTTACATACCTATTTGCTCAAGTACAAAAGGCTCGTGATCAAACAAGTCAATAAACTCTCAAAGTTTTTTTCTTTTCTTTTCTTTTTCTTTTTTTCTTTTTTTTTCTTTTCTAAAAATAAATGCACACACAAAACAAAGCATTAATCACATACTGTATATGCACGTATTTCATTAATACAGATGTAGTAAAACACCAATCTCATATAATCCTGCTTCTATCATTTACTAAAAATATGAATCCATAACAATAAGCTCATACTTTATCTGTAATTTAATAAGATCTACACATAAATCATTCTACAAGTTCAATCAGTCAAAGTAAATGTATCTTTCATCATATGTGTTTCATTTAATCTAGAATTTACATCTCAGCTCCTTCAGGACTTCAGATAATTTTCTGATTGAGCATTAAATATTCTGATTTCATTTTAAAATCGTGAAACTGTTAAACTCATGAAATTCAGAAAAATCATAAGATACTATATCTAGATTTACATAAATAATAAATTCTATAGCATCTTCTATAGCCTTCTAAATATAACATTCAAGCAGCTTATAAAAAATTTACAGTCTCAATTATCGGATAGTTACAGCAAGTTCATAAAAATTTTCAATTTCCTCAAAACTTTGCAGTACCATTTTAATTCCTTTAATTAACAAACTTACATGGCTGTTACTTTAATTACCTCCCCCCATACCTACATTTTGCATTGTACTCAATGTAAAAGATTTGACAATAAGTACAGTAATTGTAGCAAGCATGAATAAAGTTTTGTTTGATTTAAAATTCAAGATAAGTAATTGGTTACATACCTTGTTCCATTTGTATCTCTTTCTGCATATTCTGATTTTTGATTCTGAAAAACTTTTCTTTCCTAGATAAACATAGAATATAAAACAAAATAACATTTAACAGATATTAATAAATCAGTGTCTTGTGTGGAACCCAGGCTCCTATGCCTTTGGTGGCTCACAAGCAAGCCAGTTGGTTTCCCAGAATAGATACCAACAAACTGGATTGATATTTTGTTTTGTTTGTTTTTTTTTTATAAAATGAACATGAAAACTTCAAAATTCCCTCTCTCTTTTTCTCTAAAAATAAATGCAGAATACACAACATTAAACACACAAAATCACATCTTAAGAACATGATTGAAAAGTAGAAACAAATGGAATAAATGTATCAGTCCAAGCAAACTTTTTAGGCATAGTTCTTCTTGCTATTAATTCTGTTTTAATGCAGTTCTTGTTCCTTTTTAATTTGTAAATATGCAATATATTATAAATTCTAAATACGAGTGTATTACCATTAATGATATATAATGCAGAAAGGGATCCTTTTTGGTTCCAGGGTAATGTAGCAGTTTCTATTTCTACATCTATTTCAATATACTCCTCTTCCTACTTCCATTCATTCATGTCTTCCATAATCCATATTTGAAATTTCATCAGTTCATCCCACCATCTTATCAGACATAAAGTAGGATCATCTTCTTCATTTACCACATTCCTATTTGAATTTCATTAAATTTTGCAGATGGTGGTTTAGCTATTTCACTCGGTACAGGTAAAATTTCTATATAATCATCATAACTGTCTATGCTCACTATGTATAAATCAGATCCATATGCTAATGATATCTCTGTGACTAAATAGATATATCCATCAAGTATGACATGTGTTTGGTTAATTAATGATTTCTGTCCTAGATATATCATAATGTTTTCATTCCAAGATCTGTTCAGAAAATTATACACACTTAAGCGTAAATCTTCACCCCAATTTCCTGTAAGTCTCCAATAATATAATTTTTCAGGAATTGCAGAATTTTTATCAGAAAATATTAAAGCTGACCCATAATTTACAGTTGGTGCTTCAAATCTATTAGGTCTTCCTATATTTCATTCTTCTCCTGTTATAGGATTTCTTATCAAAATATCTGGTAATAATAAACTTGCATACTTTAGTCTCGTCTTATATATGATTAATCTTTCATTTATCCCCATAATATGACTCATTCCTTCTAATGCATTGGGTAGAATTCTAGTAGTTTCTTCCATAGCCAGATATTCATGGGTATTTGAACTACGATTAAATGACCTCCATATGAATCCATCTCTAATCTTAGTCATTTTTGCAGCTTGTAGTCCCTGAAAATATTTTTCTTCAATACAGTCTTTAATTTCCTTTGATACACAACACAGCCTGCACAGATCTTTAGCTGACAAGTTACTTAGTATTTCCCTTTGTGCATCCAACGGTAATTGCATTAATTTCATTTGTCGATTCTGTAAAATAAAAACAAAAATTTAGCAGAGACAAAAATTAGCATAACTACTGCACACCCTCGTGGAGTTAAGGCATAACTCAACGGACTAAGTTCATTGAGTTAAAAATTAACTCTACAATACTATTAACTTAAAATAAAATATATATACATATAGATAGTTGCTTCAGATATGCTGCTTCATTCAGCTACCCTCCCATAAGAGGTATCAATTTTATTAACCGTTCTATTGACAGGATTAGGTATAGCTTGTATTGGCAATCCTCTAGTAGGTCTAACTTCCATTGGTTCCTTCTGTCTAAGTGATATATTTCTATTCTGATTTTGAATTGCAGCATTTCCAAATATAAATTCTAGACGATTGTTTACTTGTTGGATTATCTTTTCTAATTTCTCTATTCTAGCTCATTGTTCAATTAATACTTCATAACTTATGTTCTTCTCATTTATATTTTCTCCTCCCTGGAAATTGTTGTTTCTCCAAGATAAATTCGGGTGATTTCTCCAATTAAGATTATAAGAATTTCCCAAGTTATCTCTCTAGTTTCTAGCATAAATAATATCTAAGTCATTTATGTTTGTATTCTTTTCTACTAGCTTTTGATTTAATGATAACTCTTCTATTTTCTTTGTTAATTCATTTAATTTCACCTCAAGCATAGTATTGGAATCTATTTCATGCATTCCTCTTGGCAATAATTTTTTATCTGCAATAGCTTCAACTAAATTTTCCCACTGTGCAATTCTTTTTGCAAAATTTTCTAAATATGCCCATGCTTCTTCACTACATAATTTTAAAAATCCATTTTGACAAGTAGATTCTAATAAAAATTTCGTTGAAACACCTATGCCTTCATAAATTATGCCTATTAATTGTGATTTACTCATTGCATGATGTGGACATTGAGTCATTAAATCTTTAAATCTTTCAAAATATTTCCAGAATGATTCACCTTGTTTTTGGCTACACATTAATATTTCTTTCTTCTTTTTAATCGTTTGATGTGTTGGACAATATTTTTCCAGAAAAACAAAGCAAAATTCAGTCCATGTAGAAATTAAATCAAGCGATAGAGTATATAACCATCTCTTAGCTGTATCTTTTAAAGCAAAATGGATATATCTAAGTTTAATAGCATCTATACTTATGTTCGGCATTCTCATCATTTGACAAACTTTGTTAAATTCTCTAAGGAAATAATAGGCATCCTCTCTTTCTAATCCATGAAAATGTGGCAATTAACTAATATAATTAGATTTCAATTCAAACCTATCTCCCTCAAAGTTTGGCAATCGAATACATGAAGGTTCATCAATTAATTCAGGATACAGAATCACTCCTAATGGTTTTTCTACTAGAGCAGCCATCTTTACGTTCTCTTTTAAAGAAATGTTAGCTACACCCCAAAGAATTTCGTTAAAGTTTAGTTCAGAAAATTTTTCAGTACTCCTCTACAATGAAAATTCCTGGGTAGTTGTTCTTACTAATCGTTTAGTGCTTAGAGAACGAGTCAATGTGCTCATAAATAAATAACAGAAGATTAATTACATACCAGTCTGAAGCTTTCCATTCTATAAATATTTGTTGTCGGATGAAGGTTGAATCAGCTACTTCTCCTTCCAGTTCCTCCAACGCTTTCTCCTTTCTTTTAAAAGTGCTGGTAACTCGTAAATAACATTTTGTTACATATATATACTGCGCATCCATAAAGTGAATAAATCTCGTTGCAAGAACGTGTCTTGCAACGTGCATCGTGGTTCTTATTTTTATGTGGGTACGTGTACCACTACTAATTTCAAATTTTGGTAACCGCTAAACTGACGAAGTTTCGTTTGTGGTTAAAAGAATAATTGTTCTGCTTAATCCACGAACTAACCTCGTTGAGTTATAGATTACTCAACAGAACACAGTCGGTTACTATTGCTAACTCCACGGACTAACTTCGTTGAGTTACAGATAACTCAACGGAGTGACCTTATATAATATTACTGACCTCGTGGAGTTACGGTTAACTCAATAGACTTACTTCGTTGAGTTAACACTTGGAAACATCTAAGTTTCACTCTCGTAAGTTTTCTATTCTGTTTTTTTACCAGTTTAACCGATATTATGCTTCGGTCAGACCTAATTTTTTTTTTTTTTTTTCTTTCAATTGAACCGATACTATGTTTCAGTAAAACCAATATTTTTTTCTGAAAATTAATATACAATTATTTTTTTCAGTTTAACCGATACTACGCTTCGGTCAAACCTAAATATTTTTTATTTTTTTACTTTTCTTTCGATTGAACCGATACTATGTTTCGGTAAAACCAATATTTTTTTCTGAAAATTAATATACAATTTTTTTTCCGGTTTAATCGATACTACACTTCGGTCAGACCTAAATATTTTTTTAATTTTCCGGTTTAACCGATGCTACGCTTCAGTCAGACCTAAATATTTTTTAATTTTTCGGTCATACCGATGGATCCAGTCGGTTGAACCGCAACTATTTTTAAGTTTTATATATATATATATTTAATGTTTTTTTTTTTAAAGATAAACATATATATATAAACATAAAAACTGATTTCTTACTAAGTAAAGCTTGAGTAGTCCTCTACTCTGACTTCTTCTATAATTCCAAAGGAGCTTTTTGGTGTTTTCAGAATAGGTTTAAGTCTTTGTCCATTTACTTTAAATATATTCTGATTTTTAGGATTTTCAATTTCAATAGCTCCATAAGGATAAATATTTCGAACTATGTAAGGTCCTGCCCATCTAGATCTTAATTTTCCTGGATGGTTAAGGAGTCTAGCCCTATAAAGATATACTTCTTGTTCTATTTCAAAGCTTTTAGGAATAATTTTTCTATCATGCCATAATTTAATTTTCTCTTTTTCTCTTACAGTCTTCGAATAAGCTTTATTTCTAAATTCTTCTAATTCAATTAGTTGCATTTTCCTATTTTCAGCAGCTTGATTTAAATTAGTGTTTAGAGTTTTTAATGCCCAATAAGCTTTATGTTCTATTTCAGCAGATAAATGACAACTTTTTCCATATACTAGCCTAAAAGTTGACATACCTAAGCTCGTTTTATAAGCAGTTCTATAAGCCCAAAGTGCATCTATCAATCTATTAGCCCAATCTGTTCTAGTAGGATTTACTACTTTTTCCAAGATTAATTTAATTTGTTTGTTTGCACTTTCTACTTGTCCACTTGTTTGCGAATGATATGATGTTGCAATTTTATGGTTTACTCCATATTTCTTCATTAAAGCTTTAAAACTTCTATTACAGAAATGAGTTCCTCTATCACTGATAATAGCTTTAGGTATTCCAAATCTGGCAAATATATTTGTTCTTATAAATTGTATTACCACTTTGTTATCATTAGTTTTTGTAGGAATAGCTTCTATCCATTTAGATACATAATCTACCCCCAACAATATGTAATTAAATTGATTAGACATAGGAAATGGACCCATAAAATCTATTCCCCACACATCAAAGATTTCAACCTCAACAATAGGATTAAGACGCATCATATTCCTCTTTGATATTCTTCCTATTTGTTGACATCTTAAACAACTTAAGCAATATTTATGAGCATCTTTGAATAGTGTTGGCCAATAAAGCCCACATTGCAGAATTTTTGCAGCAGTTTTCCCTAAACCAAAATGTCCTTCACAAGCTTGGTCATGACAGAAAGACAATATACTTGAACATTCAGTTTCTGGAACACACCTCCTTAAAACCAGATCAAGACATTTCTTAAATAAGTAAGGGTCTTCCCAATAGTAATATTTTACTCTTGAGAAAAATAATTTCTTATCCTATCTATTCCAATCCTTAGGTGTTAAACCAGTAACTAAGTAATTAACTATGTCTGCATACCAAGGCATTGTGTTGATGGTCATTAATTGTTCATCAGGAAAATTATCCTTAATTTCAATATTTGATTTTTCTATTTGTAATCTTGATAAATGATCTACTACTACATTTTCACAACCTTTTTTATCTTTAATTTCTAAATCAAATTCTTGCAATAATAATATCCATCGGATCAATCTAGGTTTAGTTTCTTTTTTCTTTATTAGATGTTTTAGAGCTGAATGATCCGTGTATACTATTACTTTAGCTCCAATCATATATGATCTAAACTTTTCTAAAGCAAACACAACAGCTAATAATTCTTTTTCAGTAGTTGTGTAATTAACTTGAGCATCATTTAAGGTTTTGCTTGCATAATAATCACTCTAGGAGATTTTTCTATCTTCTGTCCTAACACTGCTCCTATAGCAAAATCAGAAGCATCGCACATTAATTCAAATGGATGGTTCCAATTAGGTGCTTGAATTATAGGAGTTGAAATTAAGCTAGTCTTAAGTCTGAAAAATGCTTCCTTGTAATTTTTATCAAAGTTAAATGGAACATCTTTTAATAGATTAGTTAAAGGTCTAGCTATTTTGCTAAAGTCTTTAATAAATCTTCTATAAAAACCAGCATGTCCTAGAAATGATCTAATATCTTTTACTGATTTAGGTTCTGGTAGATTAGAAATTACTTCTATTTTAGCTTTATCTACTTTCAACCCTTTTTTAGAAACAACATGCCCTAAGACTATTCCTTGTTTAACCATGAAGTGACATTTTTCCCAATTTAAAACCAGATTTTTTTTCACACAGCATTTTAATATTTGGTCTAAATTGCTTAAACACACTTCATATGAGTTGCCATATACAGTAAAATCATCCATAAATATTTCTAAAAATTCATCAGTTATTCCAGTAAATATGCCCTGCATACACCTTTGAAAGGTAGTTGGCGCATTACATAATCCGAATAGCATTCTTTTAAAAGCATAAGTTCCATTAGGACAGGTGAAAGTTGTTTTCTCTTGATCCTCTAATGCTACTGGAATTTGATTATACCCTGAATACCTGTCTAGGAAACAAAAATATTCTTGCCCTGCTAATCTTTCCAGTATTTGATCTATAAAAGGTAAGGGAAAATGATCTTTCCTAGTTACAACATTCAGCTTTCTATAGTCTATACATACTCTCCAGCCTGATTAAATTCTAGTAGGTATCAAGTCTTGACTTTCATTCCTAATAACTGTTAATCCTGATTTCTTGGGAACTACATGGATTGGACTAACCCACGAGCTATCAGAAATCGGATAAATTATATCATTATCTAACCATTTAACTATTTCCTTCCTAACTACTTCCTTAAGGTTTGGATTTAATCTCCTCTCAGGAATTCTAACAGGTTTAGCATTCTCTTCTAAATATATGTGGTGACAGCATAAAGTTGAACTTAACCCTTTTATATCAGTCATAGTCCATCCTATTGCTTCTTTATAACTTTTTACTACATCTTTTAATTTAGCTATTTGATCCTCTTTTAAATCTGAAGCAATAATGATTGGACAGGTCCGTTTATCTTCCAGAAATATATAGGTTAATTCAGGAGGTAAAGGTTTTAATTCTAAATGCTGCCCATCAGAAGCTAGAGCTCCTAATTGAACATCATCATTTTTTAAATTAATTTCTTCCTTATCTCCTTCTATATTTATGCTTTCACTTTCTTCTAAAGTTTCATAATTGATTTGCCTATTTAATTCTTCTTAAATCACATCATCTAACATATCTCATTCATCCTCTAAAAAGTCTATGGTATGTAAGGACATTGCTAACTCCTCAAACCTTTCTAGTTTGAAAATATTTAATTGAGTATCCTCATTACCATATGCTAACTTCATTACTCTAGTTTTATAATTTATAACAGCCCCTGATGTTGCTAAAAATGGCCTTCCCAAAATTAAAGATGTATCACTATTTTTATGCTTAATTTGTTGGGAATCCAAAATTACAATATCAATAGGATATATAAAATTCTTGATTTTAATTAAGACATCCTCTATTTTTCCTCTAGGGTATCTTATACTTCTATCAGCTAATTGAATAACCGTACTAGTAGGAGTTAAGCCTTCTAATCCTAAGGATGCAAATATATCACTTGGCATAACATTTATACCTACACCTAAGTCTATTAAGGTTCTTTCTAGAATGATATTTCCTATGGTGCATGATATAATAGGGATTCTAGGATCAGATAACTTTTTAGGAATTTGTGGCAGAAATAGGGAACTACTTTGCTCAGCTAAAAAGACCTTTCTAAGAACTTTTCACTCTCTTTTCTTAGTACACCAATCCTTCAGAAATTTAGCACAAGGTGGCATATTCTGCAATAGATCTAACAAAGGAATGTTAACTTGTACTTTTTCAAAAATTTCTCTGATTTTTTCTTATTTTTCAGGAATTGTTTGTTGTAATCTTTCAGGATAGGGTGCTAAAGATTTTGATTTCAAAGACTCTTTTTCTTTTAGTAGATTTGTTTGATCATTTTTAGCTTCAATTGCAGATTCAGATTGTTCTTTAGTGATTTCTAGATTTTCAGCTATTACATTTTCATTATCATTTTGATTTTTACTCTTGTCCACCTTCATATCATTTTCATTTTGAGTTCTTGGTGGTATATCAGTTCCAGATCTTAATGTTACACATACATCTTCCAGATTTTCGTTACTTTCATGATGTTTTTGTATATCATTTTCGTGATTATGATCTTCAATTGTTTTTAGTTTTAAAGTGCATTCTTTAAATTCTCTTACATTAGTGTTTTCTGTTTGCTATATATTTTGCAAGTTGTGTAGGTTTATAACATTATAATTTTCATTGTCCTATTGCAAAACTTGTATTTTCATTGCATTTTTGTCTAATGCTTTTAATTTTGTTTCCAAATCATCTAATTTCATTGCATTCAATTTTTGATCAATTTTCTTTATGCTTTTTCAGTTTCGTAAATCATATCCTGTTTAGGTTCTGAATATGCCTCCTTATAGTTTAACCGGTTGACTTCTTGTTGTTGACACACAAAGTATTCTAGTTTGTCTAGATTTTGCTCTATACTATGCTCTAGTCTATCATAGCTATCCCAAACTTCAATGTCTCTCATCATATTACACATTCTATACTGACCATCAGTTGGATAAACTATAGGATTCTCATACTCGACTCTATTATATTGAGGATAATTCATTTATTGTTCATGGGATCTAACAATCTGTAAATGTCTCAATTTCAAATAATCAGAAATGTCGTGTCCTTCAGAATTGCAGAATTCACATATGCTAAATAAAGGTTTCAGAAATCTTTGAGTATAAGCATATGTCATATTCTCAATTACAGAAGAAAACACACAACTCTGACTATTAAAATGAAACAGCTCTAATAGTTGCTTATATCTATTCAATTCAATTCAATTCACTTCGACTCAATTCAATTCAATTCCCCGTCAACGGCGCCATAAAACTTGTTTGGGTTTTCCCAGTACTACACTAGAAAAACTTGGATTTGTTACTTCTATTTTTTTACTTAGTTAATTTATCTTTATGCCTATTCTTTCTTTTAGAAGTAAACAAACAACCTTTAATACAATTTAGATATTAATTCTAATTTATACTTTAACTGCAAGTGCATAGTGTCTATTGTATCAGTGTGCAAGTACAGGTCAATCCCACAGGGAATTTCTAACGAATTTAAGAAATGTTTGATTGTGAACAATTCAAATTTATATTCAATAAGCACTCCGTTGAGTTACAGTTAACTCAACGGACTAAGTTCGTTGAGTTATGGCTAACTCAACGGACTATCCTCGTAGACTTAAGTTAACTCCACAAGTCTGTCTCTTCTTTATAATACTACTATTTACAGAGGAATTCGGCCAACCATTGGGCGATTTCACAGATTTTAAATAACATCAATTAAGCTTTTTAATGCTAGTTAACATTGGATTTATCATTAAGCAATACTAACATTCAGATGATTCAAATAGTAACCATTAAAATCTTTAAGTTTTTTTGTACGAACCAATTGTAGTAAATTGTAAAATTAAAACTAACAAAAAATAATCATAAAACTGATACAGATAACATTAATCACGATACAATACAACACTCAAATACAACATACAAACAAAGATAAATTGTTTTTGGTATTTTTGTTTTGATGTAATGGGCGAAAGGTGAAATGTAAAGTAATCTCACTTGACAGTAAATACTTCTGACACTACTTGCAACGCGATTACACCACTGAAAATTAAACCACTTACAATTCGGTCTCCTCTCCCTATAGAATCGCGAGTCCAGAATTGCAAGATGATCTCCTCTTCAGCATACAGGCATCAACTCGAAGCCAAGGCTAAAAGCTTTACGATCTCCCGAAATATGAGTCAGCGTTTGGTGAAACTGGCTTCCCTTCTCGCGACGCGATCACTCCTCACAGTGGTTGTCAGGCATTGTGTTTGGCTCAAAATCGACTCGACATCAGGCAAGTATCCTCACAGACCTCTGATGATTGGTGATTATGGTGGTGATACGATGGTTGGTGTGATACTTCAGAGAATCGCCGATACTTTCTGCAGAAAGCTCGGTGCTCCTCCTTTATATACATTGGTCGTCCATCGATCACACACCCTTCTTCTTTTTTTCTTCTTTTCTTTTGTATTTCTTCAGTAGTAACTGCTTCTGCTTGAATGGTCGGTTGGATTTCCTTCCTTCAGATCAACGGCGATGATTTCTTTCTCCCTATGCGATTGAATTCCTGCGTGATACGTGCAAATGTGGTTTTTCCTTCCAACTGTCTGTTCCTACAACCACTACAGTGGCATATTAGAAAATATATAGTCTGTGGAGTTACAGATAACTCAGCGGACTTTCTTCGTTGATTTAACTATAAAACACGTGCAAAAAATAACAACTTAAGTTTATAACACTAACCTAACGCGTTGCCTTAGTGTTCAATATAGCAACTAAACGCGTACAGTTATGCTAACTTAACGAGTTATAACTTAAGTAAATCTACCAAATCTCGACACGTGTACATCTGGAAATAATAACATGTTCTCTCTAAACATAACTGTTCAGCAATTTAAACATAACTATCCGATACATATTCGGTCTGTTAAACATAACTGTCTAAAATATCAGAAAATTCAGATACTTAAGAATTTCACAGCCTGCAACTTACCGACAGTTCATAAATGTACTAAATTAACATTAATTCCCCAAAATTAAGCAGATTCTTCAATTAAAGCATATAACAGTGCAATTATAACATAATGACTTAATTCTCATATGATAAGCTAAATATTATGCAATTAACCATCATTTAACCGTTAATAATATGCACTTTTTCATTCTAAACAATAACCATGCTAACTATAGGAAGCATCGGAAGTTCCTTGAAGCTCTACACCACCACCAAAATCATTAACCATCGAAGGTCTATGAGGATACTTTCCAGATGTCGGGTTGATTCTAAGCCAAATACGATGACTGACAACTACTGTAAGGAGTGATCATGTCATAGGAAGGGAAGCCATTTTCACCAAGCACCGACTTACATCTTAGGAGATTGTAAAGCTTCTAGCCTTGGTTCGGGTTAATGCTAGTATACTGAAGAGAAGATCAACTTACAATTCTTGGTTCGTGATTCTATAGAGAGAGGAGGCAAGATTGTAAGTGATTAAGTTTTCAATGGTATAATCGCGTTGCATGTAGTGACAGAAGTTTTTACTATCGATAGAGACTTTTACATTTCACCTTTTGTTCATCTTTAGGAATATATCAAAACAAAAATATCAAAAATAACTAATTATCTATATTTACATTTAGTATTAAAGTGTTGTATTGTTTGTTTTGTATCATGATTAATATTATCATTGTTAGTATTGTGAATGTTTTATGTTTATTTGATTCAGAAAATGGAAAATAGTTTTATTGTTTACTGAAATTGATTCGTACTAGATACTTAAAGACTTTAATGGTTACTGTTTGAAATATTTGAATGTTAGTGTTGTTTAATGACAAATCTCAGATTAACTAACATTAAAGAGCTTAATTGATGTTATTTACATTCTGTGAAATTGCCCAATGTTTGGTTGAATTCCTTTGTAAATAATAGTATTTAACTAGAAAGGTAGACTCGTAGAGTTAACTTAAGTCCACAAGGTTAGTTCATTGAGTTAACTATAACTCCACGAACTAAGCCCGTTTAGTTAACTGTAACTCAACAGAGTGCTTAACTGAATACCTATAAACTTCAATATAAAAATAAAAATAGTACACAATTCTTACTCAATCTTTGTGGGATTGACTTGTACTTGTACACAAATACAATATATATTGTATACTTGTAGTTAAAATATAAATTAGATTTAATATCTAATTTGTGTGAAAGGTTGTTTGTTTACTTCTAAAAGAATTTATTAATATAAGTATAAAAACAAATCAAATAAGTTTTCTAGCATCGCCTAATAGACAAGTTTTTGATTTAACTTTTCACAATAATACATGACTTAATAGTTAATTTGTGTGAAAAGTTGTTTATTTACTTTTCAAAGAAATTATTAATATAAACATAAAAACAAAACAAACAAGTTTTTCCAAATAGAAGATGTGATATTGTGTTTATTGAAAATCAAACCATTGAAGGCATTGACAAAGTGCAAGAAAGACAATTTTACAACCAAAAGAAGATTTGGTTGATTTAAACCCAAATTCTATAGTTCCAACTCAATAAGATGTTGAAGTTGAAGATCATGATGCTGACACAAGTGGACAAGATGCCCCTCAAGATGGAGATGTTGATGCAGATGGTCATGCCTAGGTACCATTAGTACAAAATGATACACCAATTGTTCTACTCGGAAAATTAGTTAGAGGAAAGGTACCTTCCACTAGATATCCTTTAGATGAGTTTGTGGTGTTACTATTTGATGGTGTAGAACCAAAGTACTATGAAGATGCAATAGAAGGTGAAAATGCAAAGGAGTGGATGGAAGCTATGTAAAATGAGATGAGTTCTTTGCATGAGAGTCACACTTATGAGTTGATGAAGTTGCCTCAAGGCAAGAAGATGCTCAAGAACAAATGGGTTTACAAAACTAAAGAATAAGAGCACACACCACATCCAACATATAAAGTAAGACTTGTGGTAAAAGGTTTCACTCAAAGGAAAGGTATTGACTTTGATGAAATATTCTCTCTAGTTGTGAAAATGACATCTATTAGAATGGTTCCAGCTTTTGCAACAAGTCTTGACTTAGAGATAAAATAGATGGATGTGAAGACTGTCTTCCTTCATGGAGACTTAAAGGAAGAAATTTACATGGAACAACCAAAGGAGTTTGTTAAACAAGACAAAGAAGACTTAGTGTGCAGATTGAAGAAAAGTCTTTATGGCTTAAAACAAGCTTCAAGGCAATGGTATTTGAAATTTGACTTTGTTATGAGAGAGCATAGCTAAAAGAAGTGTAGTACTGATTATTGTGTTTTCATTAAGAGGTTTTCTCCTAATGATTTTATTTACTTATTACTCTATGTTGATGATATGCTAATAGTTGGCAAGAATATGTCTAGAATTGCATAATTGAAGAAGGTGTTGCACTAGTCTTTTGCCATGGAAGACTTGAGACCTTGGAATTGAAATTGAAAGAGATAGAAATTCCAAGAAGTTATTCCTATCACAAACTAAGTATATTGAGAAAGTTCTCAAAAGATTTGGTATGGATGATGTAGATTTTGTTAGTTGTCCCCTTTCATCTAGATTCAAGTTGAGCAAGAAGCATTCTCCTACTACAGAAGAGAAGAAAAGGGAAATGGAAAAGATTCCATATGCCTCAGTTGTGGAGAGTCTCATATATACTATGATATACATGATACCTGATTAGCTCATGTTGTTAATGCAATGAGTAGATTTTTGGCAAATCCTAAAGAACAGCATTAGGAAGTAGTGTAATGGATTATGAGATATTTTTGTGGCACTTCTAATTTCAATATCTGTTTGGCAATGGAGAACAAACATTGCTTGGTTATATTGATTTAGATATTGCAAGGGATGTAGAATAACTCAAAGTTTACTTCAAGGCATCTATTTATCTATACAGGGGAAGCTGTTTCATTGTAGTTTAGGTTACAAAAATGTATTGTGTTATTAACTACAGAGGCAAAGTTCATTGTAGCAATAGAAGCTTGCAAAGAAATGCTATAGTTAAAAAGAATGTTTGGAGAACTTAGGATTGTACAAGATAAATTTATATTGTTAGCTGAAAATCAAAGTGTTATCCAATTGAGTAAGAATTTATCCTTTCACTTTAAATAAAAGTATATCAAGATACGATACAATTGGATTTGAGATATTTTAAATATAAGGAACTTAAGTTCAAAAATATTTATATAGATAATAATGGTATTGATATGCTTACCAAGATGGTATCAAGAGATAAGCTGAGCATCTATGCTCAGATTGTTGTCCTAGTTGATTCTTCCATGTAGGTGAGAGGAGGGGGAGATTGTTAGGTCAAATCCTCCACACCTCCATTTAAATTAGGCCCATTGGACTACCCAACAATTTCTAATAATTGAAGGGGGCTTTGCAATGTTTAGGGGTTAGGGGGGAAAAAGATTTCGGACGAGCATAAGGCTGGACACAAAAAAAAGGATGACCGTCGTTGCATCTCTAGCTCTTCCATCAAGAGGAGGCTGCACGACGTAGGAGCGAGGGGGCTTCTCGTAGAAGGCGACGTGTAGAGTGCTTCTGCATGCGGAGTGGTTTTTGTTCGACGCCAAGGACCGCACATGAATAGAAAAAGAGCCGACTGCGTGTGGAAGTCCGCTGCCCGAAGCTGCCGCACGTAAAGGAGTGTCTGTTCATTTGCCGTGCACGTCAAATGGAGTCTACAATTGCTGAGAGCTATGTGGAGAGAAGAAAAGGATAATCATTGTCCACCATGGTTTGCATATCTTCGCTCTATTCAGTTGTATTGATTATAGTTAATATATATCATTGTTGATGATGATGATGATGTATGTCTCAAGTTTGCTAATTTGAGAAGAATTTACTTGTAATCTCTATTAAAGTAGAGTATCGATTTGCCTGGATCGAGAGGGTCATGTAGTTTTTTTTCCTCACACAGAAGAGGTTTTTCACGTTAAAAATCCTGTGTGTTGCTTGTGCTTGTTATTTTGTGTTACTTCATGATTGTGTATTTGTTAAGCTCCTTTTTCACGATACCTTCCATTTAACAACAGTGCTTATACTTGACGGATATTTAATACCCATATCTCTTTACGTTTCAATTGAACTGGTCAAAGTCACGAAGCCATGTTTATCAACCATGTTCTTTAAATGTATGATGAGAAGTCCGGCAAACCAGCACAAGCCTGAACCTCCAATCTCAATGAAGTGCTTGATACAATGTTATCAGATAAGGCAGGCACCTTGGCATGCAATCAAATGAACTTTTTGAAATGTTTTATTGCAGGAACATTTCATGGTACACACTCCAGTGAAGTAGAGATGGCATCAGAAATTTCTGATGTTCACGAGCAAGGAAATATGAATCAAATTGTCTGGGAGGGTGGTGGCCTTGATCTGGGGTTTGGTAAATTGAGTTAGGAAGTGAAATTACATGTAAAGTTGACAAACTGCATAAATCGACCTTAAAAGGATTTAGTTTTGAGGATGGTCTCCTCATGGATGGGGGAACCAAAATCAAGCACAATCATGTTATTCTTACGGATACTAGCAGTTTGCCACAAAGCAATTCCTGAGTTAAATGAAAGAGGAAAGTGGTATCATATAACCTATGAAACTGACTCACCAGATGAAGGGGCTTTTCTTGTTCCAGCTAGAGAGTTTGGATTCGAGTTCTATATGAGGACTCAGTCAAATGTATTCATCCGAGAAAAATACCAATCTTGTGGCAAGGCAATAGAGAGGTGAGGACTTGTACTATTTCACCTTAGCGTGTTGAGCCAAATTTGTTTCACATTTCACATGTTGTAGTTATTGGAATCCAACTTTGTAAGGACCACACCACTCGCAGAGAGTACAAGATTCTCAATTTACTGGAATTCAGTAGCCAAAGGAAGAGAATGTCGCTGATTGTGCAGGACGAGGTTGGACAAATTCTTCTCCGGTGCAAAGGTGCAGACAGGTGTGATTTTATTTTCTTGATTTATATGATACTAGCTTTGAAAACCTGTACTTTTGTTGAATCTAAATGTGTCACTCTCTTGCTTCAAATCCATGATTTGAACACCTATCAAAACTTGCAGCATCACTTTTGAAAGACTCTCTGATGATGGAAGAAGATACAAGGAGGAGACAACAAATCACCTAAATGACTATGGGGAAGTGGGCATGCGGACATTGGAGCTTGCATATAGGAAACTTGAAGAATCTGGATATCATGCATGGATCATTGAATTTATGAAAGCAAAGGCAACAGTCGGACCTGACAGAGGAATCCAATTAGAGGAGGTCACAAATTTGATAACAAGAGGGTTGATTCTTGTGGGAGGAACTGCTATTGAAGATAAACTGCAGAAAGGGATATTTTTAACTTATACCTATCTTATCCTATGATGTCAAAATGAGTTGGATTGGATTAACCATATAGTTGTTTTAAAAGTTGTAATAAATATTTTACAACCTAATAAAATTTTTGAAAATACTAGATATATAACTACAACGTCTTTCAGTTTTAACTATCAAAAAAGGAAAAAAAACTAAAAAGAAAATATAGCTCCACAGTTCATGGAGCAAAGTGGCATATGTCTCAAAATTGAAGGGTTCATTGGTAAAACAAATTCTTTTCCAATTGGGCTTAGTTTTAATCTCCTTCGTTGCAGTAGCAGAGCCCACTTTTACAGGAACTTTGTCATCTTTTTTGTCTGCCTTAAGTTGAATTTTTGAGTCCCAAAAACCTTGCTCGAAATTTCAAATTAATCCTTTTGCACGATTGAGGAGTGATACTTATGTGGTATGTACCACAAAAAATAAAAAATCAACCTTTTAGTCTTTCAGGAGTTGTTTGGTAATGTTTATTTCGGTTAACGGACAAAAATATACTAATATTTTTCAATAATCATTATCGAACGTACTGTTTATATATAAGTTTATTTCTATACCTCACTTTAAAAAAAAGTTATAATTTAGACCAAAAACTCTAAACGAGAAAAAACAGAGTTTTTCAAATTTTTTAAAAATCACAGTTTATTTTCATGCCAATTGAAATGATTATTACCAAAAATACCTTCAGAGTGTATAATAAATAAATTAGTGGAAAAGAAGAGGTGTAGGGATAACTCATCCCTTCCACTCCAACTGATGGTTGAACATGAATATTAAAACGTCTTAACAAAATATTAAAAAATAACATCATGTCATAATTACTCATCACGGAACAATTTTATATATAAAAAAAAAAACGTCGTAACAATTAAAAAAAAAAGACCGACAGCTGTGACGGTAACAGAATAGAACCTGAGGCGCACTCGTGAGATTAATAAAATAAATAAATAAATAAAAAGAGTATATTTGGGGAACAACGGACTTCCTCGAGTCCCAAAATCCTCATGTGAGCTCTTTTTACATTTTGAAGTGAACTTTTTTTTAATAATGATAATATTATTATACGATCATTAAAAATTAAATTTTAATAAAAATTATAAATATTGTTGTTGTTATTTTAATTAAGACTTTAACCTAGCGACAAAATTTTCCCCATGTGACCATGCGTTCGATAACAAGCGTATAATACGGTTAATTAAGACAAGATGTCGGTAACGAATCTAAGAAAGATGATTAATTACGTTATCTTATCGTACATAATAAGGGTCTTATATATTACGTACGTGAAGCGAAAAAAAGCAATTTCGATAAAGAAAATATCAAATTCCTCTGGAAAGCAGGGTCCGTGCACCTCCAGATCAAAAGAAACTAAAGAAAAAATATTTTATTTTTGAGGAAAAATGTATATTTGAGTATGTTTTCCATTGAAAAGAAAAGTTGAGTCTCAACGTTAATTTTAATGTAACGTAATCAAATCACAATATTTGTTTCGGTTATAACGTAAACAAATGAACAGCCGTCGGAGAAACGTACAACATTTATCCTCTCTTTTTTTCTCTCGTTTCCTTTTTTCTTTTTTCTTTTTTGTTATGGCCAGGAAGCTAATAGGATTTTAAGTATGAAAATTTACATAAAGGTTCAAATAAAAATAATATTCTATGGACCATTTCCGAAAACTCAAGAATTCTTGGTAAAAAAGGGAGATTAGTGGCTGAGGAAATTCAACTAATAAAAAGGAAAATCACTATTAAGCAAAAACGTAGGGGAACGAACGTAAATAAAATTTTTCTTTTATTCACCTCTCTTTCCTTATTTCTTTTTCTCTGTAATATTTTTCTTCACTTTCAATCTCTTCCCTCTCATATTCTCCTTGTATTTTCTACCCTTAATTTTAAATAGTTAATTATTTTAAGTTAACAACACAAATGTGAAAATTTTGAATCAAATACGGCGAGTTCATTTATTTCTTCTCTCTCCCTCCTCTTCCCTAACCCTCAATCATGCACATGCATGATGCAACACTGAGAAGGAAAAAAAAATAATAATAATTAAGGCCATTTAGTTTTTAAACTACGGCTGGCCAAATTCACATAATTAATGAGACCATGATACAAGTTATCGTTGTAGTTTGTAAAACTGCCATGGAAATTGATACAGTATTCATGAAATTCAGGTGCACAGACTAGGCCCTCAATATATTGTTGTTTATTTTCCTTGAAAATTACGTGTGCAGAATTGGAAGTCCATGTATGGTAGATTTCCAATCTGGAGAGAAGAATATTAATATAGGAGGCAAGGAAAAGATAGAATACGACAGGAGAAATATATTTATGAAGGTGTGACCCACCAAGGGAAAGAAGAAATGCTTATGATGCATGGCACACCATTCAATTTCAACTTTAGGGTTGGTGACACAGATGAAATCAGGAGAATATATAAGTTATACATATCACACACAGTATACAATTAAGACATCCCCCCTCCCTCCTTCCTGCAAAAGCTGCAACACACATGAGATTTCTGTCCTTTTAATTGCTTGTTTGAATAGTTTTATAACGTACATGGTCATCCCAGTCACATGTGAAACTTCATGGGGAACTGAAGAATTGATGCCCGATTACATCTTGGTCTCGTATTGTTTATTTAATTCATACTCTACTGGCATAATCGTTAATCATCTTGATTTTGTTCACTGGTATTTTCGACTAAACTTCCTAATCGTTTTTCAATCCTTTTATTCTCTTCCTCACATTTCTCCCTTAACCTTGCAAGACTGTTATGACTCAAAGGGAAAGCTCCACTCAAAAGAAATGTTGTTGTTGGTGTACAAGTAGTGAAATTGCTTGTAAGTGCCTATTTTATGATGTATATGGATTGCATGATTTCTCCGACTTTGAGTAAGCGTTCGTTCAACCAACTAACTTCCAAGTTATAACAACTGTTCAATGTTATTGTGTATCCTACGTTATAACATGAACCAACGATATATAACCATGCTTACCATTAATGCCTACAGCTTCATAATACTCTTGTCTGTTTGATTTCAGTTCTTAAAGGATCTAGATCGATAATTATAACAAACAATGGTCCCATAAAAGAAGAAGATCCGAAGCAAACACTTCATGATAGAGAAGGAATTCAAATAATTTCTTAAATATGCTTGTAAATAACAAAAACTTTAAAATAATGGAACCCAACAGTTCATTTGTTACTTTCAGAACAAGGTTGGTGGGGTGATTTATTCACCAATGTAGAGTTGCAAGAGAATGGCCTCACGGTTCTTGTGAAGTGTTTAAACTCAAACCTTATAATCTTTACGTTTAACCTTAATTTTGTTAGATCGTTTAGATTCTTTTTATAATATAAAAAATTTCAGAATTTCCATGTTCAAAAATCTATATTTGCATATTTATACATACTTACTCCAATTTTGGAAATTACTAGCTTCTGTTCGATTATAATCTTAACGCAGTGTAACTAAATTATATAATTACATGGTGAAACTACAACGTCTGGTGATCAAATATAAATTTATAGAAAGAATAAAATTTTACCGTTTTAGTTCATGCTTAGTGAGTAGATTGATGTCATAGGAATCAATTCTTTACAATCAAATTTCAAAAGCTTATAATAATAAAATCGAAGTATTATAATCTGACCACGGAATCTAATATAATTGCATTATGTTACATGTAAATTGCAGATAACCAAATATGTTCCTACCAAAACGGGGGAAAGAAAAGCATGGCGGCAATTAATAAATGTCACCGGGGAAGATAACATCGAACTGGTCCAAACATCCTATCCAAAATGAGATGATTGACCAACAGCCAATAATTGCTTGCAAAGAGGAGCACCTAATACGTACGTAATAATTATGTTTATGTATGCACTGGTAGAACATTTCGGGCATTGAATTTTAAAGAAAATGTTCTTAGCGGTATCCCCCAAGCTTTATCGTTATCTAGAAAATTGTATCACTAGGAAAATCTGTTATCTTCGGTTTAATTATCATTAGTAATCGGGACCATCTACTTTTCAAAATATGTTTTTCTTAAACCAACTTTAATTTACCAAATTATGCTTTCAGCCCTTGCAAGTGCCTTTTTGTTGTTTCTTTTCCATATGGAAACCTTTTGGACAGAATCCTCACATTGCAGTAGTCCCACCTCTATATATGCCTCCAATTACTTCATTCACAAACCGCTGCCGTCATCACCTCAATGGTTTAATTACTCCCGTGAATTCTTCATCGGTGTTCGATTTTAATTTATTAATTTCAGAAATTATTTTTCATCGAAAGCAACATGTTGGTACGTACTTCTTCTTCTTCTTCTTCTTCTTCTTCTTCTTCTTCTTCTTCTTCTTCTTCTTCTTCTTCTTCTTTCTAATAGCGGAAAGATCTGTGTCTTTTAAAGACGACCTATTCACCACCCAAGCTTGTATGGTCGTCGGCTGGTGCGCCATCGTCATCGAAAGATTTCATTATTTTCTTGCAGTACATCCTTTTATGAGAATTTTTGAATAGCATAGGATGCTCTTCATTATGCTTAAATCAAGGAGCCCACTTTAATTAGCTTTAACCACCTGCATGGATTTTTGAGAATTTGATTAACTAATACAGAATATAATCCTAGTAGATTTAAATAACCGGCTAATTAATATACAAACTGAATCATGTGCAAAATATATATTTGCACTTTTCAAACAAAAATGAAGCTCACTGATCCACTCAAAATTTGATCATCAATCATCACATCAGTGCATGACAACAACATATCAACTTAATTATTACATCGAGAAAAGGCAGGCACTCACCTCATGGGCCTATACTTGATTCCCAAAGTACCCTACAAAAGAACATTTAAATTTTACTTCCCTAAATATGATTTATAACTTCTCCCGTAGCACCAAACCCCATTACCTAGAGATAACACTACAACCACAGAGCCATGCATGCAAATTTGTGGATCAGTTGTTCATCCCCGCCTGTTAATCAATCTTAAATCCCATCTTCAAACCATGATACCCATCCATTCTCTTAAACCTTAGCTGCCTCCTCGACCCGTCTCACCTCGCCTCAAACCAGGTGTTGTGTAATTTACGCCTGCATCCTGCCGAACCATCATTGGAATGTGATTTTTGAGGACCTAGACATTTGACGAATTTGCAATCACCTGTAAGGACTTCTTATCATTTTTCGTCCATTGTTGCTAAGAAATTTCCAATTACCCTACAACTAAAAGACCATTTATTAAATTAGCATAAGATGTTTTTCTGGTAGTTATCGGGACCAACTAACTGACTCTACCAACTCCAATAACACTACTTTATTAATTAGGAAGGCAAACTTGGAAAATAACCTTTCGATTATTTTCTTCCTCGAGTGTTTTCACAAAGCAATTAAGTGTAGTAGTAGAATATACGCAAAGAAGTGGTGAAGAAGCATATTTTTTGCTCTACGGAAGGGCTGGGATGGAACAGCAAATTAGGTATGTGCATGAGCAAAGGGAAAAGCCACAGATTATGCATGTGTGCCTTTCTTTCTTAGAGCTAGCTGCCTGTGTCCTTGTTGGGGTGGAATCTCTGTTGTATATGAATACTTAATCACACAGCTAATGATTATCTTTTACATAAGCTAATACCCTCTAGACTTTCATGTTTTCTATGGTATGAATGCCATCCTGTTTTCAAATAGAACAAAAAGATACCGACAGTTAGTTATTTTTAAATCTTCTATTTTAATTTTTTAAATTTCAATTTATCTATATGTTTAGATCTACATATAATATAATCTACTGTTAATTGATTTTTCATGTAGACTTTGATGTTCGAAGCTCAACAAAATTTATTGAATTTCATAACTTCCAAACCAAGGATTAATGGTGATTTGATCCGGCTGAAAATTACACCTTGGCTTAGATTATTTTACTTATTTTTATTATACTCGGTCATAAAATCTTCTTAAGTTTGAACCTAAATAAAAGCATTACTAATTTTAGAAAAAAGAAAAAGAAAACTTTCGGTAGAAAACAAAGGAAAAGACAGATAGGCCGACGTCAGAGCAAGATAGATATTGTTTAAATTAAGTTTGAACACCCCTCTCCTCATCCGCAGATTCGTATACATGTCACACACACACTCTCCCTCTCTCTCTCTCTCTCTCTCTCTCTCTAGAGATCTCCCTTCTTCTCCTTCTTCTCTCTCTCTCTCTCTCTCTATAAGTCTCTCTTCTTCTTGCTCGCTCTCTCTCTCTCTCGCTATATCTCTCTTGTGCTCCTCTTGCTCTTCGGTCTACTTCATATAATACGGTCGTCCTTTGGTTTTGGTTCGGTAAAATTCTGTGTTTTGCTTCACCTACTGGTTCGCTGATATTATTGAATCTGGTTGTGTGATAGCTAGCAAATTGAGAGTAAGAGGACCGATTTTCTTTGTCGATTAGGTGTTCCACAATATAAGTCATGCATCTGATCTCCTTGCCTCCCTCTTTCTAACGATGGTATGATTAGAAAAGGGTATGGTGTTTTGGAGCTTTGTAAGGATTATTCTTAACTAGAGCTTCTTAGTGCGGTGGAGATTCCCTTGCCATTCCCAGTGAGTATATGCTTTCTTCTTCTTTCACAACCCCCAAAACTTTTGCTAGCTAGCTTTTGCATATCCGGTGTAGATGCATGTACATCTGAGGGACAAAACACATAAATTAGAATTCTCTTTTTTTTGCTTCTGAACCCACATGGATTTCTTTCACTAGATGGAGAACCATGTAGATCTATCTGCTTGAATCGTATCTTTTTAACTTTGTCCATTATTGAGGGTGTTGATTAATTCCTCTAAAGTATATAATTGTTCCCATCACTGTAGTACCTGTGCTTACGATGAAAGGCTCCATAATTCAGCACCACCCTTGCCTTCTGGAGGAGAACATGTCCAATCTCACTTCTGCATCTGGTGATCAGGCCAGTGTCTCCTCTAACCAGCAGCAGTCCTCCTTTGCCTCTACAACTCCAAACCCTAATCTAGTGAAGAAGAAGAGAAACCTTCCAGGGAATCCAGGTATATGCTTCAACTCTCGCTTTCCTGTCTTTCTTTACCTCTTCTCTCTCTCTCTCTCTCTCTCTCTCTCTCTCTCTCTCTCTCCTGGCATACGTTAATTTTGCTCTCCCTCTCTCAAGACCCGGACGCCGAAGTGGTGGCTCTATCTCCCAAATCACTATTAGCGACAAACAGATTCATGTGCGAGATCTGCAACAAAGGGTTCCAGAGGGATCAAAACCTGCAGTTGCATAGAAGAGGGCATAATCTCCCATGGAAGCTCAAGCATAGGTCAGGGAAGGAGGTGAGGAAGAAGGTGTACATATGCCCGGAGGTAACATGCGTGCACCATGATCCGTCAAGAGCACTGGGTGACCTTACTGGAATCAAGAAACACTACTGCAGAAAGCATGGAGAGAAGAAGTGGAAATGCGAGAAGTGTTCGAAGAAGTACGCCGTTCAATCGGACTGGAAAGCCCACACCAAGACCTGTGGCACCAGAGAGTACAGATGTGATTGTGGAACCCTCTTCTCAAGGTAGCACAATCAGACCACCACTTCAGATCCAAGCTCTTTCCATTCCTTCAAAGATTCTTCTTTTCTGATCTAGCTCCACACTGCGGAAGACCAATTTTTACCTATCATGCTATTAATTACCATTAACCGTAAATTTAACCAGTAGCCAAATCAGTAGCTAGCTAGGGATGTCTTTTTTCTGGTTTTCCATATATAATGCTAATACTTTTATTTGAATTTGAATTTAAATTTCTTTATTCAACGCTGGCCGGTTACTTGGTTAGACTGCAAAAATTAATTAAATTCCTCATGCATCGAATTCAAGCTTGTAATCATAAGTAATTATGTGCATGTTCCACATGGCCGGAATACCATCAAACTGGAAAGTAAAGAGAAAAGAGTACTGATACCAAGGACGTCCATCAATTCTTTCCTCCCGTCCTTTTTCCCCATGCCTGTTTCTTTCTGATCGATCCCGTGATCCTTTTATTTTATTGAAACTATACCTGTCCCCATTGTGATGATTCCTTCCGCTTTGTATCTTTTCCCCTTATTTTTTGTGGTTACATATATCTGTGTGTGTGTATATATACATACGCATTCCTCTTGTTTGTCCGCAGGAGGGACAGCTTTATCACTCACCGGGCTTTCTGTGATGCACTGGCAGAAGAGAGTGCAAGAGTCATCTCTGCAAACCCGATCCCAATCATCGGCCAGCAGTACCCCCCTTTCCTTTTCTCGCAGGCGGCGGCGACGTCTCATGATCACAGCGGCGGTAGTAGTGGTGGTACCCTCCTCCCTTTAAGCATCGCCACCGCCAGCAGTATCGGCATCCAACCAAAGCAAGAACAGCAGGAGGGCTTGTCCTCCACAAGACCCTCTTGGTTGACGAATTGCCAAGGCACGGGAAGCACACCCACGTTCCTACACCAGATGGACGTCGTCCCTTCCTCACTCTTCTCCAGCGGAGTGGGGCAGGAGCAGATGCTGCCACGGGAGGATCACAATCCCTCACCGCCTCCGTACCTGCAGACCTCAGCCCCACCCGCCCACATGTCAGCCACCGCGTTGCTTCAGAGAGCAGCTGAGATGGGTGCCACCGTGGGGAGAACGGTGCCGTCTCAAATGGCAGGGGCGGCTCACGCGTCTCCTGGTACGAATTCCGCGTCCAACCCAGTTGGGTTCGGTGTAGGGTTGGCTCCTTCACCACAGGAGCCGGGTGGGTTTACCCATGTATCACCACCAGCACCAGCACCACCACCTCCTCCTCCTCCTCCTCCTCCTCCTCCTCTAGGCCATGACTACTTGATGATGACTCCTACATCAACATCCGGTTTTAATGGCTCATTCGAGGATGCCTTCGGAAGCATGTTGGCTTCCAAAGGGAGCAGCAGTACCGGCCGCATCGACACTATCCTTGCCACCAAGCAAGAAGAATCCAGTTCGAAGGGTGGCGGTGGCAAAGACGGCGGCTTGACCAGAGACTTCTTGGGCCTCACAGCTTTCCCCCACGGTGATATACTCAACATGACTGGCTTGGAACCCTGCATGAGCTCTTCTTACAAGCACCCCCATCAGGTGAAGGAACCCTGGCATGGTTGAGATATCATCAAACCATCACGGTAGGGTAATTAGATATCTATATATCATCGTCGGCTCAGCTTAATTGTACGTTAGCGTTTCTCTTTGTCGATTCACCTCCCCCGTGACCACGGGAGCACAATGTTCTTTGCAATGCTTGTTTTTTAGATGCTGAGATACGCTCGTGCTAGATTCTCATAATTTTCATAATAATAATGTTTTTGTCTACGTCCGAATTTAAGGGTTTTTTTTCCTTGATGATCTTATAAGAGAAGAAAAGATCAACTGCACTATTCGTTATATTGGTTGATTGGTTCTTATGATTACGGTGACATAATTGATAATCTACTCTACTCTTTTATCACATGCGATATTTCTTGTCTCCGTAACAAGAATAAGTTAACACAGTTCATTCTTTACATCATTAGTTGCATGAAAAAACGATCTTAAATTTAAATTCAAACAAAAATACCTCATTATCAATTAAAGATATTTCTTGTCTCATTTATCACAAGAAGAACTCCTCACTTTAATTTTTCTTGGTAATGGTGGTATTTTTTGCTTAAGTTTAAATTCAAGATTATTGTTAGAAAGTCTGGTAAAAGTAAGAGAGATAGGACTCAAATTTATATATATGATAAATTCTTTTACGTATCGTTTAATTAATTTTGAGTTAGAATTTTTAACAGAATATGAAAATCAATTTATATACATCCTTCTATAAATACTTGTAGTCATGTCAATAAGTTACAAGTGAATTAAAATATTAGAAAAGTTTTCGCATTGATAAAATAAGTATATGATTAAATATTGTATATAATAAATTCTTTCATTTATTTGCAATTAATTTTAAATTAAAATTTCAAAAATTATTTCTAATATAAGTGAAGCAGAAAATCAATTACACTTGTTCCTAGCTGGCAATGAACTTGTCACTCATGTCACCTATATATATATATATATATACATTGGTGGTATGTTTTTGGATGTGTTGAAATATATACATCAAACTAATTGATTATAAAAGCGAAAAGATTACACTTGCTTTTTTAATATATATTTATGAAAGTATACTCACAGAGATTATAGGAACGAAAACTCATAGTCTACTTCACATTATCATAATTAGTAAGATTTTGAATTATAGCAATTCTCTCATTAATCTAATTCAACTATGTACAATTAATGACATTCTAGCTAGAAGGAAAGGCCTTGCTCCCCATGCACAAGTAGCTAGTTTGGAATCCATCCATTTCTTCCTCTACCAACCTAAGGTATCATTTGAGACTAATCTTAGAAACATATATTTTTGTAAAATCATGATTTTTACATCAACTTCAACGTAAAGAATATCGTAAGATTTTAGATTATTGTATAAAATCCTTATCGATTGTATTCCGATTTTAAAATTAGATTTTGTAAAATTCTGAAAATTGACAAAATTAATGAGAATCAAATTTTTTTTCTTGATTCTATGATTTTTTTTAAAAATGAACTACAAAACATTTTTAAAATCCTCTCGATCCTCTTCAAAAAAAAAAAAAAAATTAAAAAAAAAGGTATATTAAACAATTTTAAGGATAATTTTCCTAAAATCGTGGTGATGTAAAATCCAGTTCAAATAGAATTTGAAATCGATTCGAAATAGCTGCCAACAGGTGTCTTTTCGGCTCTCCCACCGACCACATGTGCATCATCCGAACCCGGGCTTGACCACAAGTGCCGGTAGAAATTAATTAAGATTGTAAAACGCAGAAAATATAACGCGATGGAGAAGTGAGATCCATCATGTGGATTAAGTCACGAGTGGGATTGGATTAATTAAGTCATACGAAGGATTTGTGTCGTATACTTGAAAATCTTGGACGCCGTAGTTGCCTCACTTCGCCACCGTTTGATACGATGAAAGGTGCTTCGATTCTTATTATATATAAAAGATGAGATGCGGACGGGAGCGAGCTAGCAAGAACTTGTGCGCGCGGTTAATTTTCGCCGAACGAAGTGAAATCGCCTCACCTAAGAAATTCACGTGACTTGACCATATATCATCCACACGTCTACGAAATACAATAATGATGACATACAGCAACGAAGTGCATATCTTTGGTGCAGTGGAATGATCAACAAGCGCTGCTGGGGTCCAACATGATGTTGATAATTTAATGAGGCTTGATCGTTCTGAAACTGGTATGTTATATTTTTTTCGAAGATGGACTGCTAATGCTAATGATCTTAACCAAACAATATACGTTGTTGGGTAATGAAAATGACAATAACTCGTTGTTGTCTGATATATTTGAAGATTCTTTTTGCTCTTATCAAGTTTTTCCTTTTCTTTTCTTTTTTGGTAAAGTCAATATTTCTTTTGCATGTTTCGAATCTTGATTTTTAAAGATATCGAACTTGTGTTCAAAGAGACAATAAAAGATTCTCTCATTATTTAAGTATATAATCTTGTGTGACGAAAAGTTTACTCACTATCTAGACAGACAATCTTATCTAACGAGAGATTCCCTTACTGTATATCCAGGTACACAATCTTATTGAGTTTTCGTTACTTTTTTGGCAAAGTTAAACAGAGAAATAAATTAAATACTTTAATTATAAAACCACAGCTACAAAAAAAAAAAAAAATGTAAAAGACTGCAAATAAAGCCAGCCGTCGGAACAATTAGAAGAAGATGGAAGAACTAATTTCTACCTTTCAGCGTCCAACCCGCTTCTGGATCAACCTTAGGATTATTTTCTCTTTGATGGGAGGGAGACGGACTGGCCCATGCAGCAGTCCAGTAGCAGTTGCCATGAACAGTCTTCGATCTTATCGCTCGTCGCAGCAGATCACTTCATGGAAAGTTGACAAGACTTGTGGGTGGCGTGGGAGGCGAGGCCACCACTGTACCAAATCAACTTTGTCATCATTCTCAACTTTTCAAGCCACGGCCAGCTCTCAGCTTTCAGCGTCAGCGGCAACAGCAGCGGCAGCGAAAGCGGGCAAGCATCTCCGATCATGTTACGCCACCAGTGGGATCGATTAGATCCGCTTTGCCCTGCAGCAGCAGATGGCACGTTGCTAAAAGCTAGCCAGCCATTAATTAATTAATTAATTAATAGACCCTTTTTTTTTTTTTGTTGTTGATATTTATTATTTTTTACTATAGTTGATTTTATTTTATTTTATTTTTGCCAAACACGTCTACTTTTTACGGTAGAGGAAGCGACGGCGTAATCTAATCTTGTCGTCGTTGTCTTACGCGGAACTTCGAAGTTGGCAAAGAATGAAATTGAAGAGACTCCTCCGTCACAGGAATGGTGGCGTTCCTTGGAACGTTAGAATGAAATCTCTCTCCCAAATAAATGCTGTTTAAGTTTTCTCATGCATCCATATTGCCTCTTTGCAACGTCTTTACTTCAAGATCTCCACGCGTATGTTATCAGGAAATTTTATAATTACCTGTATCCCATTCAAAATTCGTATTTCCTTGTGTATATTTATTTAAAAATTTATCTTACTTCCATATCCTTATCGTTTTACCTTTGATACGTATGCATTGGACGGTATGAATTTCTGATGGCATGCATATACAAATATTTGTCAAAACTACTGTAATTGGCGTTCAAAGTAATAATAAGTCTTTCAGTTTAACAACTGAGGTTTTATATGTCATTGAAGATATGCATGACGAAATTAAATAAAGGTTAACGAAGTTAACCAACGGACCCAAAGTTGAGAGATTCCCTTTTCTATCCCGAAGGAATCCATGATTTTGACTTTTATCTTGGTCTTTTCTTTTCCTATTAGAGTAGTATTTGTGCATTTAGAATTTATTAAAATTGAAACTATTTTCTATCAGATTTTGAGTGATAAGGTATTTGTGCATTTTGAAATTTAAATTTATTAAAAAATTAAATTCCAATCCAATGTAAAGGTTGATAATTTAAAAAGTTAGAATTCAATTTCTTGAATATTTTATTTATTTATTTTAATGATTCAGTTGAACCAAGTAAAAGAGACTTTTTTTATTTTTATTTTGATTGAATTGAAGAAATATTTCGGTTCGCCTGTAATGCCTCATTTATATATATTTTTTAATATTATTATTATATTTTTTTAACCTATTTTTTTCTTTTTAGCTTCATTTGTAAGTTTCACCTAATTTTAATTAAATAAGGAGTTAAATATGCATATCTAGTTTTAACAAATGATATATATAAATCAAATTTAATATATTATTTTAAACAATTATTATAAAATTGTTATGATTATCTACGATGAAAATAGATTTTTATAAAACCAAAAGTGATGACGTAAGATGTAACGTTATGATTCATTAAAAGGTAAGACAATATTTTGAAAATAAATTTGATAGGTTATTTTTAATTAAGTACTTATATCAAAAGATGTGAATATCTACATTGACATTTTTTTCACAATTATAAAAGTACTTAAATTCATTTTTTCATAGACATTCATGGTATTTTTATTATGAATACTCAAAATAATATATCAAATTTAATTTTGATATATCAATTAACGAGATTAAATATATGATTCATAAAGAAAATAATGCCAAAATCAAAAGTAAAAAAGTAAAATAAAACAACTTAATTCAAATGGGGGCAAAATGTTATACAAACTTGGTATGCCATTTTCAAATATAGGAAAAATTACTATAAGTACTAAAATTAACATTTTCTTAAAATACTTTTAGATTTTTCAAAATATCTTAAATATAATAGTTATTTTTTGAGTTCAACATGTCATTGTTGTAATCCTATTTGTAAGATTTCTCTAAGTAATCATTTAATTGAGATGTATTTCAACTTAGATATTCTTAAATTTTTTATCTAAGTTGTAACTTCATTCAAAAACCTTTCTTTTAACTTTAATATTCCTATACATAAAAGTTATAGTTTGATTTAATTTTTTCTTTTAACTTAGATATTTTTATATTTTATCTAAGTTATAATTTCATTTAATTAACTTAATCTTGTCATTTTAACTCATTAATTAATTAATTACATTTTCACTAATTACTTTAATTCATTACTTCATTAAAAGTCAATTCTATTCAATTCTGTCATATACACAAATACTTAAATTTTAATTTCCATCAAATTCTGAAATGTGCACAAACACCTAAATTTCAAATTCTTTCCATCAGATTCTGTAGAATTTAAATTCTATTAGAATTCTAGGTGCATTTACACCTACTACCAAACACCTACTCTTATAAGAACTCTAGAATTAACTATGTTTGGGCGGGAGTAGAACTAGAATGGGTGACCATCTAGGAAGTTCTCGTGTAGTGCTTATGGGCATTAGTGTTGATTTTACTTAAGCATTGGCAAGCTGTAGGTGTGTGCACCACTTGCCTAATTTACGTGCCAACATTGTGGATCTTGCTTTAGTTAGTAATTTCAACTAAGTTGGTGAATGTCAATTTTACAGTCAAAATAAGAGGTCTTTGTATACTTAGAATTTTGTTTCCAAAAGGAAATAAAATTCTAAGGTATAATATAAACATAAAAATGTAAATTCTTATCTCAAATTGTATGAAATTCATTTTCATTTTGAGAAAATTTCACATACTTCTAATTATTGATAAATGACATATAAAGATCTAATAATGTTATTATATGGCATGTCATTTGATTAATGTAATAAATTTTTTAATTAATTATATTTTTATTAACTATTTGAATTAATTAAAGATAATTATATTACATTGTTGTCATATACAAATATAAAATTCTAAATTCATATTGTACACGAACACTTAAATTTTAATTTTTATCTAATTCATGAATGTGTACAAACATTTAAATTTTGTAAAATTTCAAATTCATTAGAATTTCAATTCTAAGTGTACAAATAGCCTATTAGAACTGTGACATAGAAATTTAAATTTAATTCGTTGAGTAAAAATGTATAAACTTACAAATTAGGTGCAAAGGAAATAATATTATTACAATTGCCACGAGAACGGTGAACAAGAAATCTCAAGTAGGACGATACATCTTCTTCTTACATCCTATGATTTTAATCCTTTTCTTATGTTCACGGGACAATATCAGACTTTCGTGTTGTGATACCGACGAGGAGAAGAAGAATGGTAGCAACGAGTGGGATCAATTCTATCAGCCTTAATTCCTCGTCTTTTTTACTTATCATTTTTTATATTTATAAGTCACCGAAAATAAAATCAACTGAAAGTTGTTTAATTCAAAGTTAAATGACAATAAATAAAAGATCTTTCCTCATATAATATTAAGTTTTCTTTTAATATTGATATAAAAACATTGTTTAAAAAATTAGGATTACAATCACGATTCCCACCTATGTATGGACCATTTTTCCACGCATGACCGACCGTGTAGGGCAAAGAGGAGTGGCCAATGCAAGTTGGGATTAATTAAGAAAATGAACGCCGTCCCGTGTATTAAATACGTGGAAATTTGACTATAAATACGTGACAATATTTTTTCAACCTGATATACAATATCTTCGGTCCAATAACATAAAAATTTACCAATTTGAGTTATTTTTCAACTATTGATTTTGCATTAAATATTTCAATTCTAACTCAAAATTATTTAACAAAGAGTGAAAAAAAATCAACATATATATACGTATAAGTTTAAGTTCAATCTTGAAACACCTTTTTTCACTTATAACTCATTCAGATGTTTATTATAAATGTCTACAAGTAGACTTTAATATTATGTGAAATTTTAACTTAAAATAAATTGTTGATAAATAAATAATATATATATATATATATGAGTTCAGATGTAATTTTCACTTAAATGACGTAAGACTATTATTTTCAACAAATATAATCAATTAATTTAAAATTCCAATATATAGTAATTTACACCTTATATTAATTAATTGTATAGTTAAATTTAACAAATAAAAATAACAATAACCATACATTTATATTAATTAATTTCCATCGAGTCATTGTTGTCACAGCTATTCCAACAATGCATTAATGTGTGAGACATGTGATGTGATGGGAGAGAGGAATCATTTGTACTCCTGTTCAAGCATACACCGTTAATCTTAACTTTTGTTTTTTTATAATTTTAATTTTAATTTTAATTTTTCTATGTTCTGATAATAAAATTTTATTTTATATTTATTATAAAAATTAATTAATAATAAACAAAGAGAATTAACGTATATATATATATATATTTTTTTTAATTTAATCTTCGTTTAAACAATGTGAAACTAGTTTCAAGTTTCTCTCGCACGTGTGACTTATTTATATATTTACGAATAGATACGTGTGAACTGATATTAATTATGTAATCATCACCTATAAGTGAAAATAATCAATATATATAAACTTGAATTTAGTTATTCGTGAGTATTTCCAACGTTCACAAGTTTTATTTTGATTTCGCATCCAATGTATAGATGTAAATTCATTCTAATATCACGTGCTAAATGATTAATATTGTTCTAACGCAAGCGAAACGTAAAAATCTTGAATCCTCCTGCTTCCTACGTTGCGCGAAATTCTAATTTAAAATCGATTAATAATAAGTAAAGAAGATCATCGTATATTAATCTATATTTAGTTATTTTATTAACTGATATAAGATTATTCCTGTGCTTCTTTTTACTTACAGTTTATTTTATGTCTGTTAATAGCTACGAATTTATTTTAACATCGCATAAAATTGTATCTTAAAGTAAAGATAAAGAAGCTACAGCAGTGAGGACGCTGTCGACCGCCGTCGTTGCGCCTGCACCTACAGTTCTCGATGCCTGGGATGTCAACAGCCTGCATGGTGTCGACGGGTTAGCAGAACTGTTCCCACGTTAATGTCCGACACCACCACCCCCCGGCCGTGCTTTTAGAATGAACGAACCATCATCGACGTAAAATATTAATGAACGGAAGGGGAGACCCAGCCCTGCATGGGCTACGTACGTACTATTTCTCGCGCTTCACTTTTACCTTTCAAGAACGTGCGGTGGTACGTATGACGAAATTAATTAACAACGCAGGATAAGAGTGAACAAATTAATTAATTCAAAAGGAATTAAAGTAAGAGCCTCCGCTCCGTGCAAATAAATAAATGCAGGGCGAGAGTTCCTTCATGTATGTAGTTTGTAAATGGGCATTTTGATGGATGGCATGTTGCCTTGAAGAAAATTTGGTACATTCGCAGTTGAAACTACAGGCAGCAGATGCACATCTAAACCCTCCTGCCTACTCTTCCCACATTGTAATCAATGAAGAAAGTTTTGAAAAGAATGTTTAAAAATGAGTTATTTGAATCCATTGAAAAGTTAAAAGATGATAAATTTTCACTTAAATGACATATTAAGATTAGGCATTTATTAAATAGTCCAGTAACAACACGTTACTAACTTTAGACTCATAGCATCGAAACTGCAGTGAGATCAAGATCGCTAGAGGTCGAGTTGAGATCGTTGGTGCTTGTAACAAGAAGACGTAAGTCTCAAAATAAATTACCATGAACGCCTTATATTTATAGATGTTATTTACACTTGATTGAATCCAGATATTTGGGGGATCCATACCCGATTACAAAACCGAATGTAAAGAATGTAAGAAGACAAAATTATTTACAACTATCATTTAACACTCTCCTTCAAAATGAGAGAGAAAATATTGAAGCCTTCCTAATTTACCGATAAACTTTTGAAACAATGAAGTTGGAAGCGGCTTGGTTAAGACATTGATCGGTTGATCTGCAGTCTAAATGTACTCCAAATGAGTAGTTCCGTCTAACTCTTTTTCTCACTGATAAAATGACAGTCTATTTCTATATGTTTTGTATGCTCGTGATATACCTGATTTCTTACTATATGCATGGTTGCTAAGTTGTCATGATGAATCTTGATTGGTATAGGTACTGGAGTTTGTAAATCACGCATAAGCTTTCATAACCATATTATTTCTGCAGTTGTATTCGCCAAAGAACATAATTCAGCTTTTGTTGATGATCATGCAATGGTCAGTTGCTTTTTGGATTTCCATGAAATTAGTGATTCTCCTAGGAAAACACAATAACCACTCATGGATTGGACATCTTGCCCAATACGAATCATACAAGGCATTTAACTGGACTGATCTGTCACAATGGAGAATAATGCCTTGAGCTAAGGATCCTTTTATGTATCATAATACCTGCATTGCACCATCTAAATGTTCTTTTGTAGGTGATTGCATAAATTGATTGTAATGGTGTACAACGAAGGAAATATCCAAGCATGTGGATGTCATGTATATAATAAGCCTTCCCAATAATCTTTTGTACATAGTCGGATTTGACAGAATTGAAGAGTTGGTATTAACACTGGAAATATTTGCAATAGGTGTCCTAGCAACTCTGCAGCCAAGCATCCCTACATCTTGTAGTAAATCCAATGCATGCTTGTGTAGTGATATATGTATTCCTTTATGAGATTATGATATTTCAATTCCCAAGAAAAGTCTTGCCATTCTCAGATCATTTAATCTGAACCTTTGATTCAAGTCTTTTTCGGCTATTGTATAAGATCTTCATTATTTCTTGCTATTAGTAAATCATCTACATATATTAATATGACGATGAATGAATCTCCAACGCCTTTAGTAAATAAACCATAATCTATATCTGAATGTTGAAAATCCATCATTATAAGTGCATCAATCAACTTGAAATACCAGTTCCTTCATGATTGCTTTAATCCATAGATTGATTTCTGCAATGAGCACACAGATTGCTCCCACTTTCTTTGAATTCCAGGAGGTAGCAGCATGTATATCTCTTCTTTAAGATCTCTATGTAAATAAGCATTGTTTACATCTAATTGATGCAAATTTCAATGCTTTTTAGCTACAACTACAAGTATCATTTTCAAAGTAACTAACTTGGCAATCGGAATGAAGGTTTTGTTGTGGTCATAGCCTTTACATTGAGTATAGCCCTTTGCCACCAAATTTGTTTTATATCTTTCTATTGATTCATTAGCTTTACACTTTATCCAATATACCAATTTGCAACTTACCGTCTTCTTTCCTTTTGGAAGGTTTACAACTTTCCATGTCTTGTTCTCTTCGAGTGCCTTTAATTCCACTACCATAGCATCCCTCAATTCTTGTTGCTCTTTTACTTGATCATATGTACTTCGGTACTTGGTTCAACCACTGCACATAAAGTAAAAAGGAATGGTTTGTGATTATGATGCAGATTCAGATGCTAAGGTCGTTGTGGAGGGTGATGTAGACACTAACTCAAATAAGAAAGTTGAGGAGCCTCCAAACCACAACTGCTAGAGTGATTCATTATGTAAAAAAGATTTTAAGTGATACTCAAGTAAATTACACAACTACTGAAAAAGAGTTATTAACTGTTGTATTTACTTTAGAGAAATTTAGATCATATTTGGTTAGAGTTAAAGTAATAGTATACATTAATTATTCAGCTTTGAAACATCTTATAGCAAAAAAAGAGACTAAGTTTAGACTAATATAGTGGATATTATTATTACAAGAATTTAATTTAGAAATTAAAGATAAAAAAGTATGTGAGAATGTAGTAGTTGATCACTTGTCAAGCTTGCAAATATCAAAAACTAAAGTAGATATTAAAGATAATTTTCCTAATAAATAATTAATGTCAATAAAGACAATGCCTTGGTATATAAATATAGTTAATTATTTAATTATAGGATTAATATCAAAAGATTGGAGTAGGCAAGATAAGAAACTGTTCTTTTCAAGAGTGAAATATTACTATTGGAAAAACTCATACTTATTTAAGAAATATCCTAATTTAGTCATAAGAAAGTGTATTCTAGAAACTGAATATAGGAGCATATTATCTTTCTGTCACAACCAAACTTGTGGAGTGCATTTTGGTTCAGGAAAAATAGTTGTCAAAGTCTTACAATGTGCATTTTATTGGCCAACGTTATTTAAAAATGCTCACAAATATTGTTTGAGTTGTATAAGATGTCAACTAATATGAAGAGTATTAAAGAGAAATATAGTGCCTCTGAATATTATTATTGAAGTTGAAATATTTGATATATGAGGAATAGATTTTATAGGTCCATTTCCTATTTTAAATCAATATAGTTATATACTATTGGGTGTAAATTCTATATCTAAGTGGATAAAAGCAATCCCCACCAAAACAAATAACAATAAGGTTGTAGTACATTTTGTGAAAACAAATATCATAACTAGATTTGGAGTGCTTAAAACTATTATTAGTGATAAGAGAGTTTATTTTTGTAACATAAGTTTTGAACCTTTAATAAGGAAATATGAAGTAAATTACAAAATTGCAACTTCATATCACCCCCAAATTAGTGAACAAGTTGAAAGTGCTAACAAATAAATTAAGTTAATTTTGAAAAAAGTAGTTAACCCTACTAGAAAGGATTTGGCTGTTAGGTTAATAGATGCACTTTAGGCTTATAGAATAACCTACAAAACTAACCTAGGGATGTCTCCTTTTAGGCTAGTTTATTAAAAAAGTTGTCATTTACCTATAAAATTAGAATATAAAGCTTATTAGGCATTAAAGACTTTAAATGTTGACATAGATCAAACTGGTAAACATAGAAAAACTCAACTAATAGAATTGAAAGAGTTTAGAAATGAAGCTTATTCTAGAACATTAGTGAAAAAAGAAAAGATGAAGTTATGATATGATAGAAAAATTATTCCAAAAACCTTTGAAATAAGGTAATAAATGTATCTTTACATGTTTAGACTTCATAACCATTCAAGAAAATTGAGATCTAGATAGGTAAGACCTTACATTGTTTGAAATATTTATTCCCATGGGACAATTGAAATTGAAAATTCTAAAAATCAAAATATATTTAAAGTTAATGGAAAAAGACTCTAACCTATCCTTAAATTTTCAAAAAGTACATTTGGAATTAGAGAGGAAGTGAGATTGGAAGATTACCCAAAGCCTATTACTTAATTTGGATAAATATAAATATATATATATAAAGAAAAAAATAATCGATTGCTTTTGTTTTTTGTGTGTGTACCAATATAGTTTTTATTTTGTAAAAAATAGTAAGAAAACATAAAATATAAAAAAATATATAAAATATTTATATAAAATATAACTTTTGAGTGAGGTTCGTTGAGTTATTACTTAACTCAACAGAATTACTCTATTGAATCATTATTTAAGTTAACGAACTTAGTCTGTTGAGTTAATATGTAACTCAACAGAGTAAAAGGCTAAATCAATGAACTTAGTTCATTGAGTTAATAAGTAACTTAATGGCATAGCAAGGTTATGTTGTACGTAGATTTTGTGTGAAAAGTTACTTGATAACCCGCCAAAGACTTAGGGCTTATTTAATCCTTAAGACTATAGATTTAGGAGAATTATCACAATAAGAATCATTGGAAATCTTACATTTCTTGAGAGGACTACCTCCATTCTATTTGATAACTCAACGAAACTGAAGATGGAACAAAGCTGGTAGGAAAGGATTAACACGATAGAGTTCCTTCAAAAGTTAAGACTAGCATTCATGGAAGAAAATTTAGAATACAACAAGGAAGAAAGAACTCCAAGAGGTAGAGGAACAAATTCATCATTTTACATAGAAAGTAGTAGATTTAAATGTGAAGACCCCTACTTTATTAGAAATTAGAATGAGAGTGGCAACTAAAACAATAGTAAATAGAGAAAGAAGAATTAAGCCAAATAATGAAGTTAACTTAGAATTGATAAGGCATAAAATCAAATTGTGGTTCTTGCAAAACATAACATATTATGTAGAAAAATATATGTAAAGAAAGGAACAGGAAGAACTAGAGCCCCCAACATAGGAGGAAGTGTCGAGGGAAAGTATACAATTTTGCAATCCTAAGTCTAAGGTAGCAAAACAAGAATTTGAAAATTTAGTTTAACCAGTGGCTCTAGTTAGAGCTAGTATACTATATGATGGAATAATAAAGAAACAGTCAGAAGAACAATTAAAAGCTTGATATAAAGTTAAAGTAGAAGAATATCATGTTGTGGTAGAATTGTCCACAATTGTTGCACAAGAAAAACCAGAAGTTGGGCCTTCAAGGCCAATAATCATCAAACAAGAAATATAGTAGTTGGCTTCAATAGTTAAGAAGGAGCTAGAAATTTTTGTAAGAGAGCATAAAAAGCCCATTTTCATTTATTTATTATCCTTTGAAGAAAAGGAAGAACAAGAACAAATTGAGCAAAGACAACTATCCTGTCCACTTAAGTGTATTTTTTATAAGTAAATAAGCATTCCTGAACAAGACTTAAGTTCAATAAATCTATTCGTTAAATTAACTACAAGTGCACAACGTGTGCTGTATAATTGTGCAAGAATAGGTTGAATCCATAGAGAGTGATTGAAATTTGATTCTTTAAATTTTCATCATTAGAGTTTAGTGTATATTACTAATTTACTCACTTCGTTGAGTTACAGTTAACTCAACAGACTAAGTTCGTGGAGTTACAATTAATTCAACGAACTTCTCTCATTGAGTTATAGTTAACTCAACAAGCTTTTTAGTAACTTCATATTAATATTGCTGATTGTAGAGGAATATGACCATCTATTGGGTAGTTTCATAATATGCAAACAACAGCTCTTATACTCTTCAAATGCTATTGTATTTCAGATTTAACACTTAGTAATTTTAGCATTCAAATACTTTAATGGTAAATAGATCAAATACAATTTTTGATATTTATATTAACTAGTTTTAGGATTTAATCATATGATTTTATATTAATTGAATTAAGATAAATACAAAACATTCAACAACTAACTGACAATACAAACACAAATCTTAATAAACAAGCTAATGTAAATATAAACGTATATTTATTTTTGTTTTGTTTTATTTTTGTTCCTCAAGATGGACGATTCATGACAAATAAAATTTTCTATTGACAATAAAAGAAACTTCTGTCACTACATATGACATGGTTACACCTCTAAAAACTTAACCACTTACTATTAAGCACTCCTCTCCCTACTAGATTGCGAGCCTAAACTTTTGTATGTTGATCTCCTCTTCAACATAGCAGCATCAACTCGAAACCAATGCTAGAAGTTTTATTGTCTCCTAAGAGATAATTTAGTGCTTAGTGAAAAAGTCTTTTCTTCCTATGACGTGATCACTCATTTATAATGGTTGTTAGTCACCATGTTTTGCAGACCTCACAGACCTTCAATTTATGCATATAAGATCAAGATCATGCTTGATGTACAATTTGTATAATTTACACGTTGGTGTATTTCATTGCGTTCAATAGTTTGGAAGTTAATTTATGCTAGGACAATATGTAGCTTAGTTTCCCTTAAGTTTATAATGAATGCAATAAATCATGTTCATATATGTTGTGTATATAATGTGGAATGTGTATCCTATAAATGGGTGGATCAATGTTTTGAATTGTTGGCTTGTGTCTAATTGATGAATAGGTATATCAAGTGATTCATGAATGTTTGAGTTTACATTTCCAAATGTTGTATATCGAGGGTGTAGGCTTGTAATCTACCATCATATATTTGATTCATATATGTTCATTTGTGAAAATGTTGAATAAGAGAAAAGGCAAAGTTTAACAGATGGATTTGAGAAATTAACATTTAATTGTGTAAAATGAGATAGACATGCGACCATGCATTCCATTAAGAGCCTGCTATGCTAGTCACTAATAAGAATATATATTAATGTGTATGTGCATTGGAAGAAAGTGTTGCATTCGCTCTTCATGATAATAAAATTAACTCTCTTGTAATGGTTGTAGACATAAGGAAGGAGAACTCGTTGAGTTAGTATAACTCAATGAGTAATTATAAGGAGGTAAGAGGGATCACTCATTGAGTTAACCTAACTAAACAAGTAGTTTATAATTTAAATCATTGTGTGACTAATCAAGCATTTACCTTGTTGACTTTAAGAAACCCCAGCCACAACATCTTTTAACAAATTATATTATAGTCAAGTTCTTCTTGTTTAGGCAGACCTTTATTGATAGAAAACTAATTGCATAACTACCTTAGAAATTAATCGAGTAGATGACCTTAACTTTAAGGATCTAAATGTATGAAGTAAGGATACTTAACTTTTATAACTAAATACCTTTGGAACACATTTACGAAACTTCTTGTAGATTTGACTTATACTTGCATAACTTAATATAATAGGCATTGTGTGTTTACGGTTATAAATTTAAAATTAGGTTATACAAACAACAATAAAATCCACTACACCTTTCTTTCTATATAGATAACCCATGAAAATACATATAATAGTTTTTGCTTCAAACTTATGTTTAGCATCTACATTTGTAGTAAAAACCAAACATCTAAAATTTCTCAAATGTTCATATTCTAGCTCTTTATTGAATAAAACTTGTATAGGTGACTTGTTATTTAACATTAGAGTGGGAAGTCTATTTATGAGATATGTGGCTATCAATATGCATTCACTCCAAAATTTCAATGATATAGAAGATTGAAATCTTAAAGCCCTTGCTACCTCTAATAGGTGTTTATGTTTTCTCTTTACAACTTCATTTTGTTGTAGAGTATATATACATGACATTTGATGTGCAATACTTTTTTCAACCAATAAATCATGCATTTTGGAGGATATGAATTACTTTCCATTATCACTCCTTATTGACTTAACAATACTATAAAATTGATTCTCAACTAAGAATAGGAAATTTCTGAAAATTATATAAGTTTCATCTTTATTTTTCATAAGAATTGTCCATGTGACACAAGAAAAGTCATCTACAACTGTAATGAAATATCGAAAATTATTATAACTTGGTAAATTAAGCTTGCCCCAAGTATCATAATGTAGCAAATTAAACGCTTTATTTGTTTTATTTATACTAATAGAAAATGTAAACTATGAAACTTGGCAAATGGACAAACTTCATAAATAGTTTTATTATCATTTTTGTCACATGGAAGGGGTATTTGAGTAAAAATAGCATGTGGAGGATGATTGAGCTTGAAATGTCATATTTGACTAGATATAGTTGTGTTGGCCATGCTCCTTTTATTCTTTTTTGTCCATAGCCAATATGAGCAATCCACACAGTCCTCTAGTCTGTAGGTCCTGGATGAAGCATAGATCAGGTAAAAAATCAACATGACTATATGACTGTTTCGTTATTTTTCTAATTGATAAGAGATCAAACTCAAAATCTAGCAAATATAAAACTTCTTTCAACTGTAACTAATATGAAATAAGCACTATTCCATATGAATCGCCATAAGACGAGTGCCCATTTGGCAACTTGATTGTTTGTGCTTGTATTTTAGAATTTGTAATAATAATATTTGAGTTGCAACACATATGATCTGTAGCTTCTGAATCTACTGTCCAAATATTCCTTTCAGTAGAAGCAAAAAATGTAGTTAATCACTTTAACAACGTTAGCATAATACATGGAAGTCAAACATAAATTTATTCTTGCCATAGATTCAACTTCCTAGGGATTAATAGAGGCATTATTCAAGAGTGAAATTAATTGTTCATACTGTTCTTTGTTCAGTCCAAGAATGGGGGTGCTAGCTAGCTAAAGGCATTGTTATCAACATTATTTGATTCATTAATGACGTTATTTACAAAAGTAATGTTTGCCACCAATTTGTGCTTTCCAGGTAGAAACTTTATGTAGTTTGTGCCCAAGTGGAAAGCCTATTATCTAATAACAGCATTTCATGGTGTGTCCATTGCTTTCACAATGAATGTAGTATAATTTTCCATCGCCTTTAGACTGATTGTTGAAATTTCTATTCTTATCATTACTATTATTTTTTGAGATTTTGATTATATTTCCTATTTAACGTCATTACCATGTTTTCAGGTGTACTACCAGATTGAACAAAGGTTCTTTGCTTTTCTTCCTGCACTACAAGACTATATGCCTTATTGAGCTTTGGTAGTGGGCTCGCTCATTAATACAATTTGTCCCCATATTGGAAGGCATACTTCATTTAAGCTCATTAAGAACTGTAGTACTTTCTCTTGTTCTTTTCTAGCCAACTGTTTTTTTTTAGTTCTAGGACACCTACAATATAACCCTGGTTGATGTATTGCTAATTGATCCCATGGTGACTTCAATCTTGTGAAATAAGATACAATAAAAGACTGTCCTTGCTTTAACTGAATTACCTCCTACTTTAACTCGAAAATTTTAGACATATTATCTTCTCTATAGCTATTTTCTTGAACAAGCCAAGCCTCCCTAGATGTATTAAGATTTGAAACCCCTTCTACGGTATTTGGTTTAGTATTGCCCAACTATGTAATAATCATATCGTTACGTCGCTTCCATTGCCAACGTAACTTAGGATTGGTCCTAAAAAATGGTTGACCAATGGTTGTTAACATCAACCACACCTAATTTGTTACGAATATTAAGTGTTTTCTATATCACACTACTCCAATAAATATAATTGCTCTCATTCAATTTTCTTCTAACAGCAACGGTGCTCTCAGAATTTGTAATAAAATAAGGATCATCAACATATGAAACAACTCCAGAATTATTTGCATCATGGCTCGACGTCGTAACATTCTCGCTAGTTTCTTCCGTCGAAAAGAAATAATATTTAGGCTGAAAGAAAAATGGTTTAAAAAATATGAGTAGAATCGCAACAGGAAGTCAAAATCAGAACCAAATCTGAAATATAACAGGGAGAGGTGTAGCTCGATCGAACTAGATCTGAAATGTAGAGAATGAAAACAATGCATGTCTTGTTGGAATTGGTCAAAAAGATCAAGTTTCAAATTCAAATTCCGGTGGTTACCGGAATTTAAGGAAGAAGTTGGGGGCGGAGATGGTGGAGGTTGTTAATCCTCCAAATGCTATAAATAGAGGTGAATAATACAAAGTATTCAATCACCTGGAATAATCCACCATCGGAGCCCCCAAACTCGCGCAATACAACAGTGGTATCAGAGCCAGTCCCGCCGCCCGCGCGAGCACCTCCCGCTGCCCGCGCGTCTGCCAGTCTGGCCGCCCGCGCGTCCGCCAATCCCGCCACCTACGCGTCCGCCAGTCCGGCTACCCGCGCATCCGCCAGTCCCACAGCCTGCGCGCACCTGCGCGCACCTCTCGCCGACCGCGCACCTCCGCAGCCTGCGCACGCACCTCCGCAGCCCGCGCGCACCTCCGCAGCTCGCGCGCACCTCCGCAGCCTGCGTACGCACCTCCACAGCCCGCGCGCACCTCCGCAGCCTGCACACGCACCTCTGCAGCCCGCGCGCACCTCCGCAGCCTGCGCACGCACCTCCGCAGCCCGCGCGCACCTCCGCAGCCCGCGCGCACCTCCGCTGCCCGCGCGCACCTCCACCCGCTCGCGCGCACCTCCCGCCGCTCGCGCGCACCCGGATCGCCGGTCTTCCACCCCTCGGGCGATTGGGTTAGAGACATTCGATATCTCCCCCTTTTGATAAAATATTATAATATATTATATTATATTATATTATATTGGATAATATTTGTAATTTGAATTTAAATTTGGAAATTTAAATATTTTTGAAAATTTGAAATTTGAAAATTTTGAAATTTTAAATTTAATATTTGAATTTTTTGTTTATAAGGTAATTATTTATTGAAATTGGAAAATAATTTCGATTGTAGATATAAGTATGGCTTCGAAGATGTTTACAACTGAGTTGGCAAGGATGGATAAGTTAAATGGGGTAAATTATGAGATGTGGTATCGGAAAATATTTCAAGCATTAGAATATGAAGATATTGAACATGTAATAGGTTCGCATCCTCCGGAAATAGGTGAAAACGCTTCTGAAGTGGAAATAAAAAGAGTAAATCAATGGAGGAAAGATGATAAAAAGGCGAAAAATTTAATGTTCATGTTCATGGAAGATTGTCTTGTAAAATGCTATGAAACATATACTAATGCTTATACACTATGGAATGCTTTGAAAGAAAAATATAATAAAGCAACTGAAATGAACACACAGTTGCTCCTTCAGAAATATAACTCTTGCAGGATGCTAGAGGAACAAAGTGTAGTGGAGCATGTAAATAATATGATGGTAATGACTAAAGACTTAGCTACTGTAGGAACTCCTATACCAGAAAAATTGCAAATAGCAACCATATTGAATAGTTTGCCACACAGTTATGATATGGTTACCACATCTCTTAGATCTACCCCACTACAATTATCTGAATTGCCAGCTAGGTTGGGTACTGAACAGGAAATAATAGTCAGTCGGAGGCAACATGAATCTCATTTAGAAGAAGCCAATGCCATATTTCAAAAGCAGAGATTTGAAAAAGGCAACAAAAGAAGAAATGGACCAAACAAGAACAACTTCAAGCAAAATCAAGCACGTGGAAAGAAAGCACGAGGATCTTGCCATGCTTGTGGCCAATTTGGTCATTTTAAGGCACATTGTCCCAATAGGGATGGAAATAAAGGTGGAACCTCGGAGTCAAACATAAAGAACAAAAGAACCTTCGTGGGAGTTGTGGAATGCAATAATGTTGTAGTCCCTAGTTCAAACGAATGGTAGGTTGATTCTGGTGCTACAAGGCACATTGCCAAAACGAAAAAGGGACTTGACTCATTTAAAGAGTTGAGTCCTGGACAACAACGCATCTATATGGGAAACAATACTTATTTAGATGTGGAAGGTATTGGCACATATCGTTTGGACTTGGGAGACAGCATTATGATCTTGAAAGACGTCCTCTATGCACCTGGCATGAGGCGGAATTTAATATCAGTAGGCACTCTTTTGAAGAATAATTTGGAAGTTCGATTTTACAATAAACGTGTATCCATAGGAAAAGACAAAAAGATCTTTGCTATGGGAATTTTTGTACCTGAACATGATTTGTTTAAACTTTCTGTCATTGCTAATGAAATAGTTTCTGATTATGTTGAGTGTTGTTTATCTGATATTGATTTGTGGCATTTAAGGTTAGTACATATTAATAAATCTAAAATACAACAATTGATAAAATTGAATATGTTGCCTGAAATTAAAGACATGAAATTAAATAAATGTCAACATTGCTTAGTTGGGAAAATGACTAAGAAATCTTTTGGTAAGGGATATAGATCAGATGAATTATTGGGGTTGATTCATTCTGATGTGTGTGGTCCATTAAGTATTAAAACTCATGATGACAATGAATATTTTGTGACTTTTATAGATGATTTTTCAAGATATGCTTACATTTATTTAATAAGTCATAAAAGTCAAGTATTGACTTGTTTTAAGAAATACAAGTTGGAAGTAGAAAAACAACTTGGAAGAAGGATTAAGATGTTAAGGTCAGATAGGGGAGGGGAATATAATTCTAATGAATTTAAATTGTTTTGTGAAATGCATGGAATTAAAAGACAAACAACAATGCCTTATACACCACAACAAAATGGTGTGGCGGAAAGAAAGAACAGAACTCTTATGAATTCTGTTAGATGCATGTTTTCACATTCAGGTCTCTCCAAAGTTTTTTGGGGAGAAGCATTGATCACAGCAAATTATGTATTAAATAGAATACCCTCCAAGTCTGTACCTAACATACCTTATGAATTATGGACCGGAACTAAGCCCAATTTATATCATTTAAGAAAATGGGGATCTATAGCCCATGTACTTATTCCTGAACAATTAAGGGATAAGTTAAAATCAAAGACTCTTAAATGTAGGTTTATAGGCTATTGTGAAAATTCTTTTGGTTATAGGTTCTATAGTAAATAAAAGGGAATTATTGAATATAGGGATGCCACTTTCCTAGAAAATCTAAATGAAAATGAAGAAATAGGAAAGGAACATGAGCCACCATTTGTGGTGAATGATGACTATTTCAATAATATCCTGGAAAATGACCCTAGAGTTGAAGAAGAAGGAAACATTGAAAATATAGATGAACCTATGGAAATTGCTGATGAAAACAATCGTGAACCCATGGAAATCATGGGAGAAATCCAAAATGAGCCTATAAATGGAATTGAAGAGAACAATAGAAATGGAGAAGATAGAGAACCGGATTTACCTATTAGCAACAAAAGGATGAGACATCAACCAACATGGATGGATGACTACCATTTGTATTCCTGTGAGATTTCTTGTTTAATGATAGACATGGAGGAAAATCACATGGAACCCGTGACATATAAGGATGTCGTCGAATCTCATGAAAAAGATTTATGGTTGGATGCCATGAATGATGAGATTGATTCTATGAAATGGAATCATGTGTGGGAATTATGTGATCTACCTGAAGGAAGGAAAGCTATAGGGTGCAAGTGGATATTCCGGAAAAAGTTAAAGGTTGATGGGTCTATTGAAAAATATAAGGCCCGTTTAGTTGCTAAAGGTTATACACAAAAACCGGGAATTGACTTTCATGAAACATATTCTCCAGTTGCTAAATTCGCATCAATAAGAATTATATTGGCTATAGTTGCACATTTAGATTTGGAATTACATCAAATGGATGTAAAAACTGCATTTCTAAATGGAGACCTGCAAGAAGAAATCTACATGTTACAACCTGAGGGATTTCAAGTGGAAGGACATGAGGAAAAAGTGTGCAAATTGAAGAAGTCAATATATGGTTTAAAACAAGCATCTAGACAATGGTATCATAAGTTTCATGATATAATTGTTAAAATGGGATTTGTTTCAAACAGATTAGATTACTGTGTATATGTCAGGAATAGTGGGAGTAACTTCATAATATTATCCTTGTATGTGGATGATATTTTACTTGCTGGAAATAATGCTGACATGTTGAATGAAACAAAGGAAGAACTTAGTAGAAAATTTGAAATGAAGGACATGGGGGAAGCATCCTATGTTCTTGGAATTCAGATCTTAAGAGATCGAAAATCAAGAACATTGAGTATAAATCAGGAAAGATACCTGCAAATGGTGTTAAAAAGGTTTGGAATGGAAAATTGTTCCTCAGCTCCCACACCTTATATTTTAGGGAAAAAGTTAAGTAAAGACCAATGTCCTGGGAAAGGGAAGGAACCTTTAAGAGCACCTTATGCCCAAGTGGTTGGAAGTTTGATGTATGCTATGTTGTGTACAAGACCAGACTTGGCATATGCTGTAAGTATTGTAAGTAGGTATCAAAGTAATCCTGGTACAAAACATTGGGAAGCTGTCAAAAGAATTTTGAAATATATAAAAGGAACTTTGCACCATAAATTGACTTATCAAGTAGATGAGCTTGAAGTGCTTGGTTATACAGATGCAGATTTAGGTGGTGACAAAGATGATGGGAAGTCTACTTCAGGACATGTATTCATCTTTGGAGGGGCAGCTATATCTTGGGGAAGTAAGAAGCAAGGGTGTGTGGCAAAATACACACAGGAAGCTGAATATGTTGCCTGTAGTACAGCCGCATCACATGCAGTTTGGATTAGAAGATTCATAAATGATTTGAATCTAAACTTAATAAATGGTCCAATAGAAATGTATTGTGATAACCAAGCGGCAATAAGTCTTGTATATAGTGGTGCAAATACAACAAAAGGACAGCATATAAATATACATTATCACTATACTCGTGATATTGTAGGAAATGGGGAAATAAAATTAAGTTATATCCCTACAGAAGATATGATTGCTGATCCTTTGACAAAAGTAATACCAGCGGAAAAGTACATTAAGTTTGTAAACTTAATGGGATTAAGGAACATTTATATGGATAATGGAAACGGAGATCATTCTCACGAGTAATGGAAAATTGAAATTGTGCTACCTACGAGTAGTGGGAGCGGAATTAAAATGAATATAGTTGGTCTTTGTGTCCAAGTGGGAGATGTTGGAATTGGTCAAAAAGACCAAGTTTCAAATTCAAATTCCGGTGGTTACCGGAATTTAAGGAGGAAGTTGGGGGCGGAGATGGTGGAGGTTGTTAATCCTCCAAATGCTATAAATAGAGGTGAATAATACAAAGTATTCAATCACCTGGAATAATCCACCATCGGAGCCCCCAAACTCGCGCAATACAACATGTCTGAGGTGTAGAAAAGAAAATCGACACAGATTAGTGATATTATGCTTAATTAATCGATCCAACAATAGAAAAGCTAAAGATCAGACAACGATCAGAAGAAATCTGTCTGAACGAATATAAAACAAATACGAACGAGAACACCTTGCTCTGCTTAAGAAAAGAGTAGATCTCGTAAAGAAATGAAGCTATACGACTAAATTGTCGACAATAACTCGATCGTGACCGTCCATCGACTTTGATACCATGCAGCGATATCAAGATCATCGAAGGTAAAAGTCGAGATCGCTGGTACTTGTGATAAGAAGATATAGGTTCCAAAATAAATTCGATCGAGTTTGTAGTAAGGTGTAAGACCACAGACATCTTATAGTTATTTACACATGATTGAATCTGGATATTTAGGAGATCTATAATTAATTATAAAATTGAATGTAAAGAATGCAAGAATATAAAATTATTTACAACTATTATTTAATAAAAATAATACCATTATTTTTAAAATTGTTAAGAGTTTGAAGTCTGATGCAAAACTTTCCCAACTATTCAATTGGCTGGAAAATAATATTTCAACCGGAAAAAGATAGCGAAGCCGAAAGAACTCTACTACTTAAACATCGTTTATTCAGCTGGATGAAAAGAAATATTTCAATAATCATCCACGGTATAACTTAGCTCGCAATTTTTATCAAGACCTAAATTTCAATAATCACAAAATCATAACCGTATTCAGCTCCGCGAAAACTTGCGACGAGAGACAAACACGCGTTATAATAGCAACCGGGCGCCACCCTCCGCGCCTCACAGCTCACTTGTCCGCCCTAGTCCCGGCGTCGACCGGGAAAACAAACATCCCGGAGGAAGAGCTAGAGGTGAAGATGAGAGAGAGGGGGAAGGGGCAACCGACGGTGGACGAGAGGTATACGCAGTGGAAGTCCCTTGTCCCCGTACTCTACGACTGGCTCGCCAATCACAACCTTGTCTGGCCGTCCCTCTCCTGCAGGTGATCACCTTCCTCCTCGTCATCTGCTGTTCTGTTTCCTCCTGTAGTCTCCTTTTGCGTCTGGGGCGGAGTTTAGCTAGGGTTTGTGGAGATTGTTTGCTGTGTTAGGGGTTTTGGTGATGTTACTTTGTTCCCTGGTCAATGAATGAGGAAAAAATGGTGATGTATTCTGAAGTGGGAGCTTGGAAAATTGTTTTCTATGGATCCATTCATCTCGGAATTGGAAATGTGCGACTGTTTTCGTGTTTAGTTTTTTTTTCCCATCTGGGATAGTGTTTTGCTTGGGGTTATGGGTTTAGGGTTTATGGTGTTGGCATGTATGTTTGAGATTTACGGTTTCAGCTAATCGAACTCTCTTGTTGGTATTTCGGAATTTCCTGTGCAACAGGAAAAAAGCTTGGTCACTTTTTCCATGCAATAGGGATGGTGTTAGAAAGAGTGTTTGTGGAAATAAAAATGAAAAATGAAGGGTACCTCTATTTGCGTGTTGGAGTGATAAGAATCACACGTTACAGCCATTTCCTTTAATCGCGTGTATTCTTTTGCGTGGTATTGTACAATATACTATCACGTATATGTATTCATTTTCTAGGTTCTCCTATAAGGTTCTATATACAGAGATGGTTTCTCCCACTCATGTCTTTCATCTGCACATGTTATCATTAGCCCCATTGAGATAAGCTCTCATTCAAAACTATGGCATACATTCCCACCCTAGCTTCATCCGCCACAACTCCATCTGCTTACCCTCTTACTTCCACCATCAGCATCGTCATCTTATCTCTCTTGACCTAAGTGAGGGTAGCTATCTATTTTGGAGAGAGCAAGTCCTTGGTCCCATTGAAGGAAAAGGTCTCCAAGGGTTATTGGATGGTTCTTCTCTTACTCCAATGCCTTGGGATTCGAAGGCATTGGGTAGTTTTTCAGACTCCACTACAGTCACAGCTGCATCCAATGCTCAAGCTATCCCTTTGAAACCCATAGTCTGGAAATGAACTGATTGTCTAGTTCATGCTTGGATTACCTACAAGCTGTTGTCAGAAGCTAGGAGCCTTGTAGTTGGGCTTCAGTTGTCAATTGAGTTTTAGACTACACTCCATGACTTCTATGCTCAAGCCTTAGTTGAGAGTTTCTTTTGATTCAAAAATTGCAGAACCTTAAGGACACATTTACATCCATCCAAACATACCTTAGAGAGGTCAAGTTCATGTGTGACAATCTTGCTCTATGAAGTTCATCACCATTTAGGAGGTATTCCACCTTCTCAATGTCTTGGGACCACACTATGATGTATTCATCATTTCTATGCTGAAAGCACCTGTCCCTCATATGCATATGGTGCCCCTCAACTTATCAACTATGACATACAAGATATGACTAGTGACATCATGGTAGCGTTCACCTTTCAAATGGCTTCCATCACTTGGTTCAATAGAGGTGGTAGTTGTGGACGTGGCCTATTCAACTCCAAAGCAGTTTCCATCAACACAATCAACCCAACTGTAGGAACTCCAACTGCAACCACCACTCAACTCAGACCACCATCTCTCTAGAAGTTCCTACATGCAAAATATGCAACAATCCTCAACATGGAGCTCTCAACTCTTCACAATGCTACTATCAATTCCTATCGAGCATTTGACATGTCACACGCATTAATTTCACTCTATATCATGGATGAACCCTTCATCAATATTGGCATGCAGCTTTTGAAGTTGGTTAACACTTCATATCCAGGTATACTCACAACTTCAGCCCTATATCATGTCAGTGATTCAGTTGTTCTAGGCAATGGAAAATGCCTGGCCATGACACATATTGGTACAACCCATGTTCGTATATCTTCCACTTGAGGTCTCATATTACAACATGTTTTAGCTATTCCAAAACTCAAGTGCAACATTCTATCAGATAGCATATGGATGTTTTCTATGTCACATTTAAGTTTTATTCTGATGTTTTTTGAATGGACCTAATGACAACCATGGTGATTATCTTAGGGGCTTGTGTGGGTGAACTTTACTACTTGCTTGGTAATGAGCAGACGGCAGGAAACCTATGTAGCCTATAAAATCAGTGCTGCTAATGACAAATTGTGATCACCATCTTGGTCATCCACAACCATTAACCATACAACTGTTACCAAAAGAAGGCCTGTAAGTGATCAATAGGCAGTGCAACAAGGGATCAATTTGTCAAAATTGCTATAGGAAAGGCTTGCTATCTACCATTTTCTACTTCAGATACTGGTAGCATTGAAATATTTGGGAAAATACATTGTGATCTATGAGTACATTTGCCTTGGGCGGTTGATTATAAAATACTAGTAGCCATGACTTACTGCCAGCATCTAACCATAAGTTTCAATATTAGCTTTTTTGAACAGAAATATTATATTAAAGTTTATGCATATATTCTATCTGATGGTGGCAATAAATTCTCCAGCCATGCATTCCAAAATCACCATAGGTCAGTTGGGATTGAACTTCAAATGTCATTACTAGGAACACCTGAACAAAAGAGAATGGTAGAATGGCATCAATGGACCATCCATGAACATGCTCTTGCCTTAATGTTTGATAGTCGCATGCCTCAATGCTATTAGGTGAAAGCTTTTTCCATGCATTTGTCCCACTCATATCTTTTATTGGCACATGCAGTCTGCAGGTGGATTGGGTAGTTGATGCACTTTTTTACTTCTGACCTTTTCAGTTTCTGTTCCTTGCTAGAATTGACATTCACATAGGATGGACATTGCCCTTTTGTTCTCCTCAACTATCTATGGTAATCAATATAACAATTAACAATTTAATTGTCTCTCACTAACTATTTTCTTTTTCAATTAGGTGGGGTCCTCAGCTTGAACAGGCAACATTCAAGAATCGCCAACGGCTGTATCTTTCTGAGCAGGTGAGTGTTAATTCCCTTAATAATTTTTTAGTCTTGAATTTCCTGAAAAAGTAATAGAGAAGCAAAATATTATTTCTTATATTTTTTGTATCTAATCTATTTGCATGTAAATGGCCATCATAATCATTGACATTCATTACAGAAAATATAAATATACAGTACCAATTTTTTCCATCAAGAAAATATTAGATATTTTCTCATCTTTTCCAACCTTTGTTGCTTGTGTTTACAAAGTTATTGCGAAATCTGAATCCTTAAGTTTCATTAATTTCAAATAAACATAATGCATACACTTATCCATTAAAGTTTACTTTTGTTCCTTATGAAGCTCTATGCCTTAAGTAGGGCTCCACTTTGGAGACTTTCATTGTGAGAAAATGTGTAAAAAGTCTACAGAACTTTGGTGGAGGGCTGTGACAAGCATTTAGACTTGTATGGAAAGCCAATTTGCCATTGAAGGCCAAGGCCTTTGTGTGGCTCTTGATACATGGCAGTGAATAATGATTTGACATGTTTTATGCATGCAAGATCAAGAGAACATTGATTATTTATTCTTTTCCTGTCCAAAAATCTAGTATGGAACAAAGTGACCTAAATTGGATTTCTGTTCCTCTGGTGAAGTTTTTCTAGTAAAGGTGTTTATTGAAAATTTTCTGATTTCTCCTCTTATAATTTTAATATTAGTAATTGTGCTTTTATACGTGTCCTTTATAATATCAATATATCTTATATGCACTTTTCTTTTCAATACTCACCATAATAGGTTTCTAGGTGAGGTTCTTCTAAATCAATGAAATCATATGGAGGTCTTTTTTCTTAACTTTAAAATATATTTTCTATTAGTTGTCTAAGTAAATAAATAACTTCCATTGTTGATTTATTTGACACAAACTTAAATTTATTTTCTGTGATTTTAGTTACATATTTTAGTCTTTGATCAATTACTCTTATCCAAAGTTTTATAGCATGATTCATTAACTTAATACATGAGTAATTAACTTTGTCCACAGACAAGTCCAACTGCCCAACTTGGTTTTTGAAATGGACCATTTCACACCACTTTTATTGAACCTTCGTTCCAAACCCAATGGCTAACAGTACACCCAAACAAAAGATGGTCATCATCCTTTATTGTAGTCCCCCACCTTTCATTGGAGAGGTTTCTATCCTTAGTTCACTTGCTTCAATATAACTTATTGTCAATCTTCCCATGGAACACAAGTCACTTGAAAGCACAAACTTGAGAAGGGGATTTTCATTTCCACATTAGTTATTATTTTTTCATACATTTCTCTTATAATATCTGTTGGACAACACAGTTGTACATCAGTAGTGATGTGGTCGAACCCAGGCCTAATAACATTGTGTCCTTGTTCTCTCACCATCAGTAGTTTTTGAAATGAAATTCAATATAGTATCAGAGCTTGGTTGGCATATGTAATCTATAAGATACGTGTAGGTTAAGACATAGTTACGAGTGCAGAGGAGTGTTGGACAATATAATCCCCCATTGGAAGTGATGTGATTGAATCTAAGTCTAATAACATTATGACCCCATTGTCTCACTGTCAATTAGTTTTGAGATGAACTTTAACGATATTAATATTGATATTGGATATTTTCTTGAAGATTTCTTTTATATGAAATTATTAACTTTTTTTAAAACAACTATAATTCTTATTATTAGTGTGGCTACACAAATTTTGCATATAAAAATTTTCTATGGTGGTTTTTGTTAGACAAGTTATACATCGGTGATAGTAAGGATAATATTGGATCTTATATACAATGAACTCTTTTATTTATTATCAATTGGTTTTAAGTTAAAATTTCAATATGGTATCAAAGTTAATTCACACAGTTGCTCGTGGAAAATTGTAAACATATAAATGACAAGTGAGGGAGAGTGTTAGAAAAGTCCCACATCAGTAAAAGTAGGGATAAGACTGAGCTTTATATATGATGAACCTATCCATTTATTGTTAATTGATTTTGAGTTGGAATTTTAATAATTTCTAAAAAACTTTGTTGAAGTATCTACACCATTTAACTTTAATCTCATTATGTATTACTGAACTTCTATCATATTCATCCTTAATATACTTGAATGCAATCTCTATCAGTTCTTTTTTCTATTTCCTTTGTTTAAAAATGCTGGTTTTCTCTTATTTTGTGTTCAAACTATCATACAACTCCTTATAAGCTTAATTCTTAATTTCACTAATTATTTTCTTGGCCTTCTTTTGTGCTAACTTACACTCTTCAAAATTCTCATTATTTTTGCATTTATGATTATTTTATAGCATCTCTTATTTTTATTATTTTTGTACTTTTTCATTCCACCACCAACTTTCTCTACTAAATGGTACTATTCCTTTAGTTTCTCCTAATTTTTTTAAAAGAGTAGGGTGAATCTCATTATATGAATAATACAATACATTCAAGAGAAGAGACTTACCAAAGTTAAATCAAAAGAAGGAAAAATTACAAAAAGTTAGTACAAAGCATCAGCACAGAATGGCCCAGCAATCCCAAGGATTCCTGGCAAAAGTCACCACCTCCTCTGGACAGCAAATGTCTGAATGAAACACTACTCGATTTCTTGTCCTCCATATGGCCCAGCACACTACATGAACTAACTGAAGACTTTTGTGCTTAGAATCATTCATTTTCTCCTTCAGTAAATTATTCAATTGCTGAGTAAACTGCTGATTATTTGGGAAGATCAGCCCTTGAATCACAATGGCCTAAGGGTGGTCCAGAATCTGACTGGCCCTACTTGTACAGGAAAGATGCTCCACAATTTCTTCTTCCGTACATAAGGACATGGGCATTCATTAGCTTAGACACTTCTTAGCGACCAGTCTTTCATGACAGAGTAATCACATAAATGCTTTTGCTTTAAAAGAGGATTTTCCTTTCCATATCATTTTAAGGAACTCCCATTTATTATCTTGCTCGCCTGAAAGAACCTTATAACAGTTGGTTACTGTGAACCTTCCATCTCTGCTTGGTAGATTCTCCTAAAATTTCCTAATGCAATTGGTCATTCCATTCTAAAGTTAATTTGTTTCTTCATCTAGTTCCTATATTTCCTTATCTTCAAATATCATTTGTTTTTCACCTTTTAGATTCCAACAATTAGTTCTTGATCGCTGTGTCTTTTATTATTTTTCCTCCTGATTTTGATTTTAACAGATAGTACTAATAACCTATATTTTGTAGTTAAGTTTTATCTTGGTATAACCTCACAACTCTTGCACATTATTTGATTTTTTTAATAAGTAAAAAGCATTTGACTAGCATTTAATCCATTTTTAGATGCAATTAAATGTTTTTTGGTTCCTAAAACCCATTGGAATTAAGGAAAGTTTGATGCCTCACAAACCCTGAAATTTCTGCATCATTGAGATCTCTTCAAAATTTCACATCTGGCACTATCCCTGGTTCCTTCTCTGGGAATGCTCAGAACACCCAGAGATCCTCATCTGGGGATTTGATTCAACCAACACTAAAGAAGGAAATGCCTCTTCCAATGTGACCAGACAAACCCACACATCTTGCCAAAGCCTCACTGACTCACCCCCACCTAACAACAGCATAAGTCACTCCCCTTGCCAAATACTTGATATCCCCTCAATACGGTCCCCTTCCATGCCATCTAGGTTAGCCTGCCTCTATACCACTTTCCCCTAGGCCCTAACCACTTGCCTCAATTTGTTCATCGCCTCACTCATGCATTGCTTTTTCTCTCCCCCATCAGATAAGGTGTTGCATTCCATGGATGTTTCTCTGGTTGTGCTCCTTTCATGGATCTCTCTCTCTCTATCTCTTTCTGAGGAAAGATAGGGTGAATCTCTTGAAAAATAAGGTTCATCCAGTACAAGAACTGATCAAGATGATCAGTTGAAACAAAAAGGAAAAATTACAATTGAAGAGATTTATCCTTACACTTGGTAATGGAGATGATTCTGGACAAGATATATGTCCCAGAGTGCATATCAAATGGGAGTATGCACGTCATTTCCTGTATCAACCTTTTGGATTTATATATTGCGTGGTGGCATGAATCACATGCAATCTTGCAAGGGAAAAACATAAATCCAAAATGATCTAAGAACATCACAATGAAAATCAATCAATGACTTTTGTACAAGTGGTGAAAGCATATTTTTCTAGATCTCCAGAGCTAAGGAAGTCTACTTCACGGAAGTTAGGTTAGTATTCACTAATGAGAGCTCTAGTTTATACATGATCCTGCATCCCTAGTGGAGGATGGAAAAGAAATAGGGGTGATAATTGAGCGAATGAGTTGGTACCAACAATTTTCAAACCTTTGTTTAAGCTTAGAATTATGCTCAGTTTTGATTTATTTATAATCAAGCTAAATTTGTATTGACCTTTATTGAGTTGAATGAGTTATTTAACAAGCCAAAAAATTCATAGAGCTAATCCTTGATGTTACGTTAGTGTAAGAGGTAAATGAGATAATGAAAATATATATAAGATTCTTCAACCAAGCTCAAAATATATATTATGTTTTGCCATTCTTTTATAAATTCTTACAAAATATATATTATGAATAATAATGGATTTAGTTAATAATTTATCAAGAGATATCATTTAGATTATAAACTTTGTAAGTTATAATCTACAAATATATGCTATAAAAAATAAAAGATAATGGGTTGAACCGAGCCAAACCATCAATGTTTAGGCTTACTTGTTTAATTCAATGAGCTTAAAATTATGTTCAAATTTATCTCGTTTACAATTAGGTCAAGCTTGAATCAAGATTTTATTAAGCCAAATACAAACCATGCAACAAAAACTGAGCAAAATTGAGTCCTATGGAAAAGACATCCATCCAAGGTGTAAAGTGTAATTGGAGAAGCCACAACTACATGAATTGCAGGGGCTCACTGATCACGTACACTATGGAGGAGTCAAACCTTGTGAAGAGCTTAGAATATTTGGCACAGGCTTCAGTGACTGTTAATTCTATTGCAGTGTTGACAGTGATGTTGGAAAATGGAGATTGGCTGTGATGGCATGGGGAGGACTGGAAGGTGTAGGTTAGCTGTGATGGTATTTGGTGAGGAAGACATGCACAGAATTGAGTTTTTTGGATGATGACTAAAGAGGGAGAAAATTGACAGAATCACATTCGTGTCTTTTAATATAAGGGTCATGAAATATATACGTCATCTGAATTGAGTCTGCTGGGGTCATTGTTGACATGTTTGAATATAGTAGGGTGGGCTTCCACATAATTTGGATAAATTTGTGAATTGATTCTTTTATTGCTGGTAAAAATGGATAATACCATATCAATAGATTGTAACTCCTGTTTTAACACAAACATTTGTTTTACTGTCTTCATCAACTTATCTGGTTACATTTTCTTTTATCCTTCTTGATTACCAGCCAATATTTCCAGTAGAAATTATTGCTTCCCAAGTTCCAGCTCATCATCTACCACTTTCGGGTAGGATCATCTGATTCTTGAGGTTTTTGGGAATTGTCAGGCTGTTTGTTTTCATGTAACAATGTCAGATAAAACCCAGTCCATTGAAAATGTGATTTAAACCAGTGCATTTGGATTTCATGGTAGTGTTGCATATTTATATTTCTGTTGATGATTTATTGTATCCATTGCTGCATGAATGTAATGAAATGTTGTGCTTCCTGCTTTACTCACATGGCCATAATTCGATGCATCTGGATGAATTCAAGTAATTGAAAGTGTATTTTTCTGTAAGTGAAATAGAAACATTTAGTATTTTATTTGTTTTCATCTTTTAGTGTGTTTGATCTTCTTGCAGACTGATGGTACGGTTCCAAATACTCTTGTGATAGCAAATTGTGAAGTTGTAAAACCCAGGGTTGCCGCTGCGGAGCATATATCTCAGGTCACAACATCTTTTAGAGTTGAAAACTGAAATAACTATTAGCAACCATCGTTTTTGAAAAAATTGCTTGCTAAGCTCACGGTGCAGTGCTTTATATTGAAGTCTGAAAAATATCATCCACACTATTATGTGACTATGATTTCACTAATTTTGTCAATTTTCTTTGTTGGATGCTAAGCTGCTGAAGTACCTACCAAAACATTGTAGTTCGGCTGTACAATCTATTTTTCAATCATATGAAAACTGTAGGATTAATTTATTCACATTAAGACAATCAATATATACTTTGTTATTGACTATTGGAGCCATATGTTTCATTTTATTTTTCATTAATTGGTGGTAAGGGTGAGCCTTGATGCACCTGTGAGGTTGCTCTATTATGACTTGAAGTGGTGGGTTCAAATCTTAGTTAGTCAGTCCCTCCATTTGGAAGTAAGGCTTGGTCAAATTGGATCCTCCTTATATTTTATATTGGTGAGAGTGTCATGCATTAAGTTTGCATGTTTTTCAGTAATTGATAGTGATGTATATAAAATTTTATCTTTTCTGATTTTTTTACTTCATGAAAGCTGCAGTGATGATCTATTTGCACTTTGGTATTTCAGCTTGTTATTTCGGCTGTACACTTTTATTTCATTAGTTGTGATATAATACATCAGCTTGTATCATAAAAATAGATTGATTTATGCATGTTACTGTAACAACTAGGATTTTGTTAACGTTTTTCCCTTTTCTGTTTTCAGTTTAATGAAGAAGCACGCTCTCCATTTGTGAAGAAGTTTAAAACTATCATCCATCCTGGAGAAGTATGAAGCCATTTTTTGTTGACATGCTTGACATTTTATCATATGTTTCTTTTTAAATTTGAAGCTGTTCTTTTTAGTTTCCATATTTCTTGTTCTGTTGTTGTACAAGAGACAATGATAACGTTTGGGAAGTCTGACTCCTTTGCAGGGAACACAATATTGTTTCTTTTTGCTTTCTTTGTTTCAAAATAAAGAATGATGAAATCATTATCATTATGCTACCCTTACACAAAGGACTAATATGGATCATCTAGATAGTCTTTGTTCTGCTCAAAATGAATATTCTTTATGGTTCTTAATTAAAAAATTGTGTTAGTACATACCCTTCCAATTTCTTATTGATGGGAGTGTACATTGGGCTTACTCTTTTTTAATTATCCTAAATAAAAATCTTCCAAGGTTAAAGTGGTATGATTCCTATCTAATGTCATATGCCTTGAATTTCAAGTTTATCTGGACGATGATATCATAATGCATGATTTTTTTTGTTTTAATGTTGTTTTTTGATATTGGTATGACTTTTCATTCATTTCATCTAGTGGGTACTTTGCACAATAGGTGCATTTAGTAATTCATACCTGTGTAAGTAATTTCTGTATGTTATTATAATATTCATATGGTGTGAGGTAATCTATCTTATGGCTATCAATTTTCAATCTTAGATATTCAGTGGCTTTGCTACCAAAAAGTGTCTTGTGCTGTTAGCTGATTTTGATTCACCTCACTTATAAACTCTACAGGTTAACAGGATCCGAGAATTACCACAGAACAGTAAGATCATTGCTACACACACTGATAGTCCAGATGTAGGTTACCTGTACATTTTTTGGTATCCAGAGCCAGTTTCATTCTGGTTTACATTCTTGGAGAATTGTTGTGTATACTTTGACGATCTGAGTTTTTCATATAGGTTCTTATTTGGGATGTTGATACTCAGCCCAATCGCCATGCTGTTCTTGGTGCCACAGATTCTCGTCCTGATTTGGTATATTATGATCCAATCGAATTCTCAATATTTTTCTGTTGTATGTCTGTGTTTGTTGAGTTAACATTATAGTCAGTTGGTGATATGATATTCCAAAACTTTCATCCTTGGCCAAAGATAGATACAACGTAGAGTTTGAAATTTTTCTCAGGAATATGTTGGCTTCTTTTTTTCATTTATCAGAATTTGCTGCATATTTGTGGCAAGCATGATTCAGTTGTTTTCTTTTATTCAAATCTAATATAATATTTATTTAATTCCTTCTAGATATTGACCGGGCATCAGGACAATGCAGAATTTGCACTTGCCATGTGCCCCAAGGAACCCTTTGTGCTGTCTGGAGGTTAAAATCTTTCCACCTTAAAGTGTTGCTTTTCATATGATTATTTGTCCATATTGTTTTTCATCTCTTAGCTCATTCTTTTACACTTTTTTTTCATTAGTTGCCCAATAAAGTGGTAACTAGGGTTAGAAATTGAGGGGAGTTGAGATTTCTTAGTAAACTTAACATTGAGGATCAATCATAAATTCTTATCTTTTGTTTTGATTATGGATGAAATAACTAAAGAAATTTAAGGAGATATAACTTTAGTGTATGTTATTTGCCACATGGTATCAGAGCGCTTATTTGAGAGTCAAAAAGTGTGAGAGACCAAGGCAGGGAGGGGTGAAACCCTAGATATTGTTGGCCACCCTTCTCACCACCACCAACCTCTCCTTGCTATTTTTTTTCATGCTTTGTATTATGTTTGTTTTGTTTATTTTTTGTTAACTTCTGTTCGTGTCTTCTCTTCCTCTTACCTCAAAACCTTAGCTGCCACCCTCCAACCATAGCTGGCCAACCTTCCCTCTCTTCCCAGGTAGCCCTGCCTCTCTTCCAGCAATTTCTGGCTCCACCAGTCCCTACTCCATCCACTGCCACTGTTGGGGTTTTCTGCCCTTCTCCCACCACCGTGTCATCTCTGTCTGCGGCATCAAAGGTCGTTGTGTATATATCCATGATGAAATATTTCTCAGGAACATCAATGGAATAATACATCTCCAAACTTGACTTTGTATACGGTCTATACTTTAGACAACTTTTTTCTCAAATATTTTTCCTCCTTTAATAACCAGTTTTTTCAATCTTTTTAACATCAGTAATGGGTTCTCATTTGAATAATTGCATTTCTCTGTCTGAGGCTGCAAAAGAGTGAGACCACCTGCATGCCAATTAAAAAGAATGAAGTTTGAAGAACATATAAAACATGATCAGTTTTATGATGCCATTGTTTCCTAATTATTGGCTGCCTTACCATGATAATTATGTCATAATATAAATGCATTTTTTATGTAATACACTTGTTTATCCACCTGCTATGTCTTGTGCACTTTCTTTAGGTGAAGTTTTTCAGATTTTCTAACCTTACACTCTAGGAATTCATTTTACGCCTGTCACAGTCTCAAATTAGGTGTCCAAATTAAGGGGTAATTAAATAAAATGATTAAAGTTTAATTTGGGATTAAAGATTTGATTATGGATTAAAAATAAGTGAATTAGGGATTACTTAGGAGATTAAATTAAGTACTGAGTAATTTAATTAGGTGATTTAAATGGTTTAATTAAGTGATTTAAGGATTAAATTAAATGATTTTCTGTCACATGCATAACATAACCACCCAAATTTCAATTTTTGGCATTTTCCCTCATGTGCACAAATACTTAAATTTCAATTTTCGTTATTTTTTGTTAGGTGCACAAACACTAGGAAAAAACAATGGAATCGACATTAGTTTTCACTGTTTTCTTTCTCCATCGTTTTCTATATTTTCCTATTTTCTTTTTTCCCGTTTTCCAAGTACATAAATGGACCCTTAATGTATGTTTTTTCTCACCTTGCATCATTTTGGTAATTCATTAATCATTTTGAGAGGTTAATTTCTCAGATTGTCTAAGTCTGTTGCTTTTTGTATAATTGTGTAAGGTATAAGTTATCTAAATCTATGCATCATCTTTTTATTGAAAAGATGATGGGGGTGATTCTCATTAATAGATAATAAGAAACATCAAAAAAGGAGTACAATCTTATTCAAGGCATTTTTGCAGGGAAGGATAAGTCAGTTGTTTTATGGAGCATACATGATCATATTACTGCATCTGCGGAATCTTCAAAGTCTCAGGGGTCGTCTGGGGTCTCAGCCATTAAACCTACCAAAGGTGCTGGGGAGAAATCTTCTGATAGTCCTACATTGGGACCACGTGGCATCTTTCATGGGCATGGTGATACTGTTGAAGATGTTCAGTTCTGTCCTTCTAGGTAATAGAACTGTGTTTTTGAGAACATGGCTCTTTCTGCTCCAAATCTATATTCATCTACTTGATATTTTAGTTTTCTGTTAATCTGATGAAGGGATCTGCATGATTCTTAATGTATTCTAAAAAAATAATGCTATGAATGGAGAACAAATGTTATACAGGTTGAAGGCTCCGTCAATTTTTAGCAAATAGGGGTTAATGGAAATTTATTGAAAATGTGCAAATTATAAATACATAAATAGGACTATTTACATCAATAAAGTCACCAAAATTATAAAATTATCTATAAAAAACTATAATTCAATCATATGTAATTTGAAGTAAATGTATATTTAATATGTATGATGATCATACAGTCACGTTAAAGTCTTAAACAATGAAATTGTGTCAATGGCAATGCGTTTACAAATGGGAAATCAATCAAGGAAATACTAAAGGAAATAATAAAATCTAAAAGGATAAACCATGGGTATTACTAGTCAGGGTTCTAATCTAGTCATAAAGTCAAACATCAACTCATGTTGATGAAGTTTCACTGACATATATTGATTTTTTGACTTGTCAACATGACATCAAAGTCAATGTTGAGATGGTAAATTTATTTACAAAAGGTGATTTTCTTTTTCACGTTTCTAATGACATGACTTAAGCTTGTTGAAATTTTCACCATGTGCCATTTTTTTCAACTCACTAAAAGTTTGACACAAAATCGAAGTTAGATTCATTGGGTTTGAGAGGTTCCAAATTATATGCATTCTGACCTTTATAAATAAAGAGACCTTTGGATTTGAATACATAATCTTCAGGTTGTGATGCAGTAATCTTACTATTGAGTTAAGTTTCTTTACTCCCACATGGAAATAATAAAATATAAAGTTACAAAATACAATCTTCTTTGTACAGTATAAGTAGCTGCTTTTTAATGAATAATAGCTTCTCAAAAGGCAAAAAGTGCAAATAAGTTTTATTTTTTCAAAAACCTTAATGTAAATGTTGAAAACATTCAAACACTGTTTAAAAGATTTTTTTGAAAATTGTTAAAAATTTTGTTTTATTGTTAATTCCTTTTAGGACAATGATATTTTTAGCATTATCTATGTCATGGTTGTGAGAGTATAAAGGAATTTCTTTACATTTTATTCCAGTTAATTTATTGTTTTTTACCTTGTTCTTGTAGTGCTTTGCCTTCCTTGCTGAGCCTTCTGACTTATTTCTATGTTCCCTGATGCGCTGAAGTGCACAGGAATTTTGTAGTGTTGGTGATGACTCTTGCATCATATTTTGGGATGCTCGAGCTAGCAATAGCCCTGCTGTTAAGGTCTGAAAAACCCTTTTTTATTAGCTTGTTATATGCGAGAACTGACCTTTGGAATTGATTTCTATCTCCCAGTTTTGTGTTTGTAGATACTTCTTTTTTCAGGGAACATTATTTTGGTTGTTCAAATGTGTGGTTAAAATATTTTCCAATTTAACAAGATAGACTTGCTAGTATGGATATGTGAATCTGTTTTAGGGGTGTGGACAAGATGGAGTCACTCTTTATTATGTGATCTTATTGCATCAAATTATTTGGCATAGAAACATTAACCATTTTTATTAGATTTTATCAATTTAATTTAAAAGAATTGCTTTTATTTTCTTCTGAATTGATTAGTTTTGTTTTGAAAGTAGCAGAATTGCAATTTCAAATCCAATTCTGCTACTTTTTAATTGTTTAAATATATGTATCAATAAGTGATTATAGCATTAGGATCTTGAGTTATTGACATTACATTTAAATAAATATCTATTGTTTTTAAAATACAATAAAACTCTACTAAGGTCTGTGGCCCTTTGTTTTGTCACGTATATATTTTAAATCATCCCTTTTTCTGTAAAATTTAGTTGAGTGAATTACCTTCATGGGAACCTATGTTGCCATATTGCTGTAATTTATTTCGTCAACTCAGGTTGAGAAAGCCCATGATGCTGATATTCATTGTGTTGACTGGAATCCCCATGATGATAATCTAATTTTAACTGGGTAAGTGTTCATCAAATGTTTGAGCTGGATGCCTGGGTATTCGGCTGTTTCATTGTATACTCTATAATTTTACCATCTTTTTTTATTGCTTGCCATTTTCCTCCTACTGGATATGTATGGTGAATTTCTTGGTTCTTATCAGATCAGCAGACTCTTCCGTCCGCATGTTTGATCGCCGCAATCTTTCTTCTGGTGGCATTGGTTCACCCATTTACAAATTTGAAGGTCATAAAGCTGCTGTTCTTTGTGTGCAGGTAGGAAGTGTTTACCCTTTTTTGTCATATAGTAGGTTTATTGAATGCATTTTGGTTACTACCACCAGATTTTTGTTATCCTTTTTTTTTTTAATTTTCAGTGGTGTCCTGATAAAGCTTCTGTGTTTGGGAGTGCTGCCGAGGATAGCTTTCTAAATGTTTGGGATCATGAGAAGGTATTGTTCCTGCGTGAATAATATTTTTGTGGTTAATCCATAGTTTTTTAAGCAGGTGGTTAATCCATAGTTGTTAAGGTGCCAAGGTGCTTGGGTGGTGAGCCAAGTTGCTTGAGTGGTGCTTGAGAGTCTATTTAAATATCTGCTCTTTATTAATATTTAGGCATATATATATACGTGTATATATTTAGTAGTAATTATGCATACTTTTAGCTCTAACATTTCCTAAATAACATTGAAATGTGTAAATCATCCTAATATAACATTGAAATATGAAATCTAATAATTTTCATATATATATATATATTTCCGTAATATATATCATTACATATTTCAATAATTTTGTATATTTTAGCAATCTTCCATCTCTCTCTCTCTCTCTCTCTCTCATATATATATATAATGGGGCTGCTGGTGTCGGTAGGTGCCAGCAACCCTGCTCAACTCATATCCCCCATTTGATGCTGATCGGATGGGAGGTGGAACTCGAGCATTGAGGGGGAGGGGAGCAAAAGACAACCAACGCTGATGATCAATCAATGTTGTGGATTGATGGATTGATGACGCTTGACAGATGGACATGGATCAAATGATGACAACAAATGAATGCATCATCGACGATTAGCATCAGATGGGAGACAAGTGAAATGGGGCTGGGCACTAGCGGCCCCATTATACTCATATATATATATATAAAAACCTTGAAAAATATATATTTAATTAAACAGGACTTAGAGAAAATCTGCTTAATTAAGGTGAGATGAAGCTAAAATGTATGGGTTAATCTATGTGATATGCTTAACATTGGCCTTAGAAGATACCCATTTTTTTATACATATTGAAAAATCTGAAGCTAGAGCCGGCAGTTTCTAAGACTGACGGTCGACATCTGCTTAGATATATTATCGATGATGTACATCCTTCGCACAACATTGTTCATATGCACAATTGACATTATACAAGAATAGGGCATACACATACTATATTCAGAAGTTGTATTCTTAATAGAAAGACTATCACAAAACACAAAATCCAGATTAGGTTCATGAAAATTCAGTTAAAAAGGATTTAGTGCACAAATCATGAAGATTGATTTGGATGATTTTGTGCATGATTCTCAAACACAATCTTTTCCAGGTTGGTAAAAGGAAAGAGCAAGCTGTGAAGATGCCTAATGCACCTCCTGGTCTTTTCTTCCAACATGCAGGCCACAGGTATGCTTTGTTTGCTTTTGAAGTTCAGTTGTTGATGTGATGTGCTTTTTTTTCTGCATATTTGAGTTATTTTCTTATTGAGCGGTATTTTTATTCCTTGTTAATTTTTTATCTTCTTAAACATTTCATTGTTTTGTTATTTTCGACATATTTTTAGTAAAGCTTAATTACCATCTAAAAAATGTTCTCCCCATAACCTACATATTGTTTTTAACTAATACTTCTTTTTTCTCAACCATTCGACATGCTACACAGGATAATTATTTTATTTAGCAAAACATATTTATTGTGTTTTCTCCATCCTACATACAATTAAGCCTTCCCTGGACCTCACATATGTGAATGTCAAGTGATGAGTTTCTTGTTTAGTGATAAAAGGATGTTGCATATCTATAAATGAGCCTTAGCTTTATATTCTAATATTTGGATATGCAATGACCTATAATTAAGATATGATCCATATAATAATATCTTGTTAATGACATAATACTTAAGCTGGGACATATATATTGACTATGCCCAACTTAATGCAAAGAGTCTTGAAAACTCTGATGCCCAGGCCCTTTGTAAAGATATCACTTATTTGTTTTGAAGGCTGTGTTTATGGAATATAGATGCTTTTGTATCACCATGTTTTGAATGAAATGACAGTTCACCTAAATGTACCGTATTTGTTCATGGAATGTGGGATTGTTAGCAATAAATATGACAGTCTAATTATCACAATGCATCTCTTGGTGCCTTGACAGTAAAGTCAAGATTTATCAAGAAAGACCTAATTTACATCATCATCTCACAAACTGTTTGTACCATTGAGCAATACTCTACTTTTGCACGAGATCAAGATACAACATTCTATTTTTTGCTTTTTCAAGTGATAATATGAATTAACGATGATTGTTGCTGGTGGGGAGTGTTTGCTGTTGGAGGTGGAGGGTAGTGAATGGAGGAAAACAGCAATTGTTGGCCAATGACAGGGTGGAATTGGTGGTGGTTGGGTGGTGTTCGATGTCTTAGATCTCCTTTTGCCTTGATATCATGTTAAGGAGAAAGAGAAAATAGGGATAATATTCCGTATGGAGTGAGTTACACACACACACATAGGGTAATGGGTAAGTGGATAGCCATTTACCCAATTAGTAATGAAAAATGTAATGCAGAACATGTTAAATATATTAATCGGTTGTTCAATTTTGAGTGAAGGGAATAGATATAAGTTCCCTCATCACTGTTCCAAATATAATGACGGTTTACTTTGCTTAGTGTGCCCATGAAAGGTTAGATTATCAACAATAAAAATAACAACGTGATGTCATATTGTATGGTCAATGATGCCTCCACAATGCATGTAGTTTATGCCATAGAATTATATTTTCCTTCAATGCTAGACATGGATATCACATTCTACTTCATTTTTTGCTTACATGCCTTGAATCACAATAGGCCTTATCTTGTAAGTAACCATTCTTCCTTTAGATGGATCATTTAGCAGATGCACTTTTAGTGTAAGAGAATACACAGGTGGTCCCTTGGCATTTGGTCATCTTAGGTTTGTACATGAATTGATTGAGAAGCCTCAATGCAGAATATTTATCAAGATAAGGGACGGTGAAGTACATCAATTTTTCAATCATGGATATTGGGCAACATCCTTAAGAATCTTTGACAAGTTGTCTTAGGTCAAGTTTGGTAAAGATTTGGGGAGCTCATAGTAGTGCACTTCAACAAACATTGAAAATGTGTCAAGCTTTTGAGCTTTTCTGTTTTGGCTTAATCATGTCCATAGTTTCAAAACTCAATCTGGATTGGTGATTTTTCATTGATCTGGATCCTTTTTTGGCCAGTTCAATACAAAACTTCCATGAACTTCTAGATCAACAATCTGCATTGGCGGATTAGCTCTGGAACAGGGAGCTTTGGCTGATGTTTTTGCGATATGCATGTGCATGATAATCTGGTGAGGAGAGCATTTCCCCTCCCCTATGGCTCTTCATTGTTGCCAATTTTTGTGATCAGCTCGTCTTTGATGGCACCAAAAAGTCAAAACTTTGGAATGTAATTGACTTTTGGATAATGACTTGTGCAAGTGTGTGATGTTGGATTTGCGTATGGTAGAAATTCATCCTAAGAGATTTGCCAAACAAGATTCACAAATCAGATTTTTGGAATGTGCAAAAGTTTCACTGTTAACTTATGAAAACAGAAATTGACTTATGGAAAAGCCTACCCATCCACAATCATAAGCAAATCAAGCCTTAGAAGGTTCGGCTCTGATTTGTAGTTTGCAACCCATCATTTCAATCTTTTTTTTGAAGATCAAGTGCATGCTGTGGATATGCGTCCTTGAGTTATTTATAGACAAGAATTTACCATCCAGACTTGTCAAATTTCGCTAAAGGCATGATAAACTCAATGTTAAAATGTTTTTAAAAATTAAATCCAGACTGGGGAGTCTAAATAGTTTAACTTTCCGATCTAGTTTTCCCAAGCTCAGAATCCCATCAAAGTTTATAGGATTGTAGAGTAGGGCATAAGAAAACTACCCATTAAATTCATAAAATCTGGAAATCTTTAAGTACTCTGTTGCAAGCAGAGATGCATATGGATATGGATTATGCACAGATATCCGTGACCATATTTTTTTCTGGGCAGATACGGATGCAGGTGTGAATTTCAAAATTTTAGCATTATGCATATTGATGCTGATAAGTTTATGAATTTTAGTGAATATGGATATGGGTACAATATTTTGTGGATGGATATAGATATCCGTATACATATGCATATTGGATTTATAAATAAAAAATTTAACCACTAGGTCATATAACTTTATTAGTTAATCATATATACATAATTTTAACATGATCGTAGGTCATCCAACTTACAAATTTTAATGTAATATTTGTAACTTATAAATAGTTTATAACGGGCAAAGTTTAGACCTTAGGTTGCATAAATAAATAATACATTGTACTAACTTAATATTACATAAATATTATACATTGGAATCAGATGATTGTTGATTATTCTACACAAAATCTAAAATGCAATATTATGTTACCATGGTTAGATGCAATAAGAATTGACTTTTTAAATTTTATGAACTAGTGGACGACAATTATGTTTAATAAGTCAAAGTTTTGTTAATCTTAAAATATGTACGTATTTATCTTATTGAAATTAAGTTACAGCTAAAATTCAGAAATCATGATTGTCATATTATCATTTCTTAATATTCTAGTATTGTATCTAAGATTATCTGTATTTTGGATGATTTGTGTATTTCAATATTTTATTCATATTTATGCTCAATACAAACCCATACCTGTTTCTCCTAGTAACTTGTTTGTATCTGTATCTAATATAAATTCATATTCGCTTGATCTAATATTTGTACTGTATTCGTATCCAACAAAAATGTATATCCATTTCCTTTATATCTGAACTGTAACCATCACCATGTTTTAGGGATTTAGATTTTAAGTTTTCTATCTGTAGTATATCTGTGTCTTTATTAGGATTCAAATTTTGAAAACAGATATGGATATGGAAACACTTGCATTTATGTTGAATCCATTCGTTTGCATCCCTAGTTGCAAGGATATAATAGGATGAAAGATTTCTATCGTCCCATTTATTGGATGGTAAAATTTTGTCTTTCCAACTTTAGAATTTGAAGAAATTTATTATAAAGTAAGATGTGAGGAAACTACCCATAAAATTTTATAAAATTTAGAGATCATTAATTACTCTGCTGCAAGGATTTTTTGCAGGAATGTCAAGAGAAAGGGGATGGGTACATAGGTAAGACTCACAATTTTAGCTAAAGTTGTGAGTCTTAGCTATATTGACATGAAAGCTTAGAGAAACAAAGTTGAACTTGTATAGCATGTTTGAAAGATAATTTTTCGTGAGCGTGATGGTTGCATGTGGCCTAATGAATAATTGAGGTGCCGAACAGGGTATCCACATATACTTCTATAAGACAACGCCTTCTTGCCTTTGGCACCTTAGGAAATATTTGGGTTTTACTATGTTCTTGGTAGTGAAGTGTGTTTAGCTGTACCTTGAGTGATCTACAGCATGTTTTTTGGATACTGGAATAGCAACAACCAACCGTTGGTAGTCTCAGTTCCTGGGAAAACTGCACACAACGGGTTAATAGATCTCCAATTCATTGAATATAGTCCAAAGAGTGGAGAATGTCTCCTAAATGGATGGCATTGTGTGCGGTTAAGATCTACTCTAAGTTCATAAATTATCAAAATATTCTTTTGGTGTCTATACATGTTCTTCACTGTGTTTCATATCTTTGTGTGCTTAAGCATCATTACTTCTTTAGAGATCCTCTTCCATACTAGTCACAAGTCATACGATGATGACACAATCATTGCCAAGCTAGTCTTTATAGGTATCGGCAATATTACTTGCTGTATGTGTTAATCCTTATAGGTATGAAGTAATAAGGAAACCAAAGATGATGGGGGTGATTGCGGTCCATTGATTTGGTAAAATGACTACTGAGACTGGCAAGATGTACAGTTTTTTGTTTGGGGAAGATGTATGAAAGTTCATGCATCACTTGATAAAAATTAGGAGGGGGGTTTCGATGGTTGAGTCAGCTGTAAACACGCCTTGGAACAGGGAGGGAGGAAAATCAGTTAAAATGAAGGTATTGTTCTGGAACGTAAGGGGCCTTGGTGATAGTTAAGTGTGGTAATGTTAAGAAGGTATCAGTACATCTCCCATATGCGATCTGCCTAAAAGAGATGACATCTACAGATGACAGCTTCTTGAAGTCAGTACTGGCAATGTGTGGAAGAAGGGTGAAGCTATTCTCAAGCATGGGATGGCAGTCTTTGGTAGTCAGTGATGTTAACTTTGGTGAGCTCTCTGCTACGTTGAGAAATTTCATTTGCTACAAAACTGTTGTGGTCGATATCAGAAGGAATATCAGGAAAATGATGTAAACTATGGTGCCATTGGCATGAGTTATATTCTATGTAAATGAGCCTATTATTAGCAGTAGTTTGGAAATACTTTGAAGATTTTGTTGACAAAAGAGAAGAGATTTGGGTGTGGTTTGAGGAAGTGGTAATTGACGAGGTTCAAGAATCTCAAATCCTCTTTCACCAGACCCTTTTCAAATATGAAATCTTCTTGGGATAGCCCAATACTCGGACTTGCAGATGTTGGAAGCAGGAAGTTGTCAGCTGTTAAAGCCTCAAGGAATATATGCGCCATCTTATATACCATATGGGACTGATGAATTTGCTGGCTCATAAAAGGCTACAGCTATACCTGGTCCAATACCTGGTTAGACTATCAACAACTCTCCTGCCTAGTCCTCCCTTTTTTTCTTCTTTCTTTCTCTTCCCTCTTTTGTTCTTTTTTTTTTCCACCTCACTCATCATATGCTTGTACTCATTCCTCTCCTCCATGCATGGCAACAATCCTTGAGCAGTTGTTGGCGAACCTCCCATCAAGAACCTTGGCCTCTTTCAACCCAGCCACCTTTGAGGTCGTCTTTTGGACCCACCTCATGATGTCGGCGCCATCCCTGAACCCATTGATTGGCCTCCTCCTAGTCACCAGCTCCAACAGCAAGCTATACATTTCACTTCTTTCTTTCCTCTCCTTTTTTGTGCTTCTCTCCCCACCTGAAAATCGTAACTGATGGATAACAACTTTCCCCTTTGCGTGATTGACCTATCCTCTGTATGGATTGGGCAATCCAGTGATCTGATATTGATCCAGAACAATAGATCATTCGTTCTGCCATATTTTCAATAATATATGGAATATCTGTATCGTCAAAATGGAAAACCAAGACGTATTGGCAAAATATTGCTGATCTGTCTCAATATTTAAATCCTTGGTTTCAACAATCCTTTTCATTTTGAGAAGATGTGGCTGCAAAATCTAAATTTCTGCAATTTGGTTGTTGGGGGGGGTGTTGGGCTGATCCATTGATGGGTGAGTAATCATCTATGTTTTGCTTGCAATTTGTGCAAGGTTAAAAGCGCTATCATCAAGTGGCCAGGTAGAAGAATCAACAGCATTTATAAAATCAGAATTGGTCAGAACACTTTATGGGAATGTGATGGCTATTGTCGAACATTTTATTAGTATGATGCAACTTTGCAGAATCGTTGCTAGTTGACTTCACAATAAAGGTTCTCACAAATAGTTGCAGGATTATACTGAGTGGATCAATGGACTTGTCTTTTATATGATGCTGAGATTGAGGATATGCGTCATCTATTTTTTTCTTGTGATGTGATTTCAGTAAATGAATGTTGAGCACACTTGAGTTCTAAGATAGTGTTTGATGGTCTCATGATTCTCTTTGGAGGATTTCTTCGATACAATTCACGCTATTAAGAGGGAAGACTGCTGCGAAGCATCGTCTTTTGTTGTGTGTGTGCTGTTGGTTCATTTGAACGGCCCTCATTGATCTTATCTTCACTAGTGTTGGCCTCTCGAAGGAATATATTGCCTATCGAGTTGAGTGTAATTTAGTTCATGTAGTCATGTGACTTTTTATTTTATTTTTTCTTTTCCTTGTATCTACGACTTCGGTCAATATTTTGTGTGTATGGCTGATCGTGTTTCTTTGATAATATTTCCCCATCTGCAGTTATCCTTCTCCAATAAAACTTGAATGTGTAATTACTATGTAACCATGAATATGTAAATAGTATTCAACAATTACTATTAAAGTTTACAAATACAAATCAAATATCTAAAGAAACAAAAATGTATTTATATCATCAAAATCCTAGTTGATCATGTTATGCCAATTAGATCAATTCAACATTGTACTATTAGTATGGGCAATTTTTCTGAAGAATAATCAGTTTTTCTTATATTGATCAGAAAATTCACAATTACGTTTGCAATGGCAATACTAACAAGTGTCATATGTTTATAAAGCTTATCACCAACGCATATCATGTACACCTTACATTTTGCTTGTCCCATATATGTGACTGTAATTTTCCGTCCTTGCAAATTGTTAAATTTCATCAGCTGCTTATCCGTTTGCAGGGATAAAGTAGTTGATTTTCATTGGAATGCATCTGATCCGTGGACTATTGTTAGCGTCTCTGATGACTGTGGGAGCACCGGTGGTGGGGGAACATTGCAGGTATATTGTTGTACATAGGTACTTCTTGGCGTTTATTTTCTCCACAAATATTTCACTTTTCTAGGATTTGATTTCTTCTAGAAATCCTCTAGAGTTATAGTTTGGTTGCTAATTTAGTAATTTTTATGGACACGTGATTCGACTCTCCTACGACTTAATTGTGGACGTGCAGATATGGCGCATGAGTGATCTTATTTATAGGCCTGAAGAGGAGGTTCTCGAGGAATTGGAAAAATTCAAAGCACACATAATCTCGTGCTCATCAAAATCTTAATTCAGCTGTCGCATTGTGTTTTGAGACTTATTGTACCATGCATCTTGTCTACAGTTTACTCCCACCATTATGTTAGTCTTGTGGCAATAGCTAATCCTTAGATTCACTTTGCAATGTGACTTTGGCGACGTTTCCTCATCTTCACTATATTTATATTTCCAAAAATTTTTTGCCTATAAATATGAGGTGAAAGTAACTTTAAATATCTGCTGAAATTTTTATCTAAAGTAATTAATTATTGATAATTTGATACAGGGGCTTGGAATTTCATCATTTTTTGTTAAATTTCTATCATTTATTTTTAATTGAAAAATAACAACAAATGTATAGCTTTAGGCTTCGTTTGGTTTACTCACAAATGCTATACTGTTTCAAAATTTTCCATCAATGTCATAGAAAAGTTAGGTGCTCTGGTTAAAAATTTGTAGGGTACGTAATGTCGTTAACTTTAATGTCTTTGCTTTTACTTTTAATGTCATCAAATACTGTTTTTACTCTGGTTAAAAATGCTCTTTTATTGTTATTGCCCTTTAAAGTTAGCTCCTTGCCTGCCCCCCGAGGAAATTTGTGTTTTTTAAGGATTTCCGGTAAATATAAGATTACATCAATGATCAATTTTAAGTTTTAGACATTTTATTTTGAGTATGGATGAAATGTTATATAAATAAATTCTAAAAGAGTTCCTCTGTGTACGTGTGATCTGATCATGTGGTTGATGAAAATGAATTAGTCTAATAAATTAGAATTATGGAGTAATGACGTGGAATCCAAAGAATTTAATTCAACTTGGACGAGTCTAAATATATGAAGGGTAGGATTGGAGATGATATAAAAAATGGTGAATGCATAAAATTGAATGATCTTAAGCTCACCAAAAATAAGTATTTAAGATATTTAGATAAAACATCTGAAGTAGAAAATCTTGTGATTTTGAATGTGAATGGTTAATGAAAACGATGAAAATTTGAGTCACCATTGAAAGTTTGTTTAGATTGCTAACTGCACATTTTGATTCCTTATTCAAAATCAATGGTCAACGGGCAATCCTACCTCTCCATTGATTGTACCACCCAATATTAATATAAAATGGTTATAATACTATCATATTAATTATACTACTTAATATTAATATAATAATATAATTATATTTAACGATAAATATTATTTGTTAAAATTTATATTAATTGATGAAATAATAATAGAAGTAATATTATTTAAAATTAATACACTAGATTTAATGAGTCATTATCCTTTTATCTTCTTGTTCGTCAGTCCATTTGCTTATTTGTTTGTCTTTTGTCCTTCCTTACTTGTTTGTTCTCTTTTCTTTTCACTTGTTACTTATTCATTTACATTTTTTCTCACATCTTATTATTAAATTTTAATCAAAATATAAGTAATTTTTTTTAAATATTAATTTTAAAAAACTGCAATGTAAGCTTTGATTAATAATATTTATAATGATATGTCTAGTCGTTGTAGCATGCTGTTATCTTTTTTTAATTTTTTTTAGACTTTAATAACTAATTTACTAAAATCGCTTTATATAACTTGATAAATTAGTTGTTAAATTCCAAAGGTTTTTCACAAAAAAAAATGGAAAGCGTGAACTTTGACGACTTGATAATTCGAATATAAAGTTCTCAAAATTCTTTTGTTCAAACACGAAAACTAAGGGGGGGTTAGTGCCTGACGGAATTTAACTTATGGAAAGGAAAATTATTGAATTCCGTCAGAATGCTGTTAGTGTGCATTACACTTAACGGAAAGGAAAGTCAGATTTTACCGTTGTATAAAATCCAAAAATTTCCTTTACTATCAGAAAATTTCCGATCGCCCCCATTCAGAAAATTTTTCTCCCTCTCTCGTGCCTGACGAAATTCGTAAGACTAATAAGGAAGATTTACTTGAGTACCTGCTAGATGAGTTGGAAGAGTTAAATATTATTGATGACATACAATCAATGGGAGAGATACATATAGAAAGCAATGCCCAGGTTTGAATGACTCAAGAACAAAGAAAAGAAATGACAGATAAGATGCGAGAAGATATGATGATGGCAATATGGGATGGAAGAACTAGATGATATTATTTCATATTATAATATTTCAATTAAGATGTATTTGTATTTTTCAAATATTAGTTGTAATAAACTTTTGTCAGAATTTTATGTCCTGCATTAAACCCCTCTCAGAATTTTCCTTTTCATTTCCGTTACAAATTTTCCATTTCATTTCCGTTAGAATTTTCCTTTTCATTTCCGTCAGAATTTTTCGTCATGCACTAACACGCCCTAAGTTGTCAAATGAAAAGACTTCAACAATCGAATTATTAAAGTCTAAAATAATTAAAAAAGTGTAGAAAAAAGTGATCATTAAAATATTCTTAATATAAATCTACTTTGTGATTGTTTTTAAAATTAAAATTTTAAAGAATTCACCCACAAAATATTCTTGAGAATTTAAAAAAAAAGCGTTCCTCTCGGCGGGCAACAAATACGGATACAAAGCAGAGCTCTACTCGATTTGCTTCCTGCAAGAAGCGGGAGACTGACCGAGCGGGGTGCGGGCATCTCTCTTTGCCTGAGGAGGAAGTATGGCCTGGAGGCGCCAGCTTGCACAGGTCAGATTTCGGTAGTCTACCTCATTTTCCATGCAACACGCTTCCTTTATTGACCTAACGGGTCTACTGCGGTGGAATCCTGAAGGAAGTTGCGATTTCGTGGGCGATTTTGAGGATGCTTGACACGTTGTGTTGTTGTAAATTTCCTATTTCTGTGGTTGAAAATGGAAAAATTTAATTTTTCGTGTGGTTCGGGTTCAGCTGGTGTCTTAGGTGTTCTTGATGGAGAAGAATCCTTTAAATTTTTCTTTTCCAAAAAGACTTGGATACGTCACGTGGTGTATCTGACGCGTATGTAGCTAAATCGGATCAGAATCTGTGTTCCATATGACTGTCTAGTGTGGGTGTGACGACTGTTTGGAAGAATCCGTATTTCATAGTACGAAAATTTATATTCGAGGCTAAAGAGCTAAAAGGAGTGTAGTCCCAGTTGCAAGCTGTTGGTGTTGCTCCACTTGTTTGCTTGTAAATGATGCCATTTTTAACAAGGATCAGCAATTATGAATTCATTAGTTTCATCGTATATCGGTGAAGGCTTTGTAACAAGATTTTATATTTTGTCGACTCATGGATATGGATTTTATGCTTTTGACCTAAACCTTTTGAGTTTTAAAATTTTCATAAATAAATGTTTTATCACATCACTTTTCCCCAAAAATCTGCTGATATTTTTTGTCTGCACTATTCTTGCATGTTAGGGCACTAAGGCTCTTTTATTGTTGCTGCTAGATTCCTGTCGAACACAAATATGGACAATAAATGGTATTTACGACGTGACAGGTTGCATTGCCTATAATACTAGTTATTTTCAAGAATTTGCTAATTTTCAATATATACAGGTTGTAAGAAGTCAATCAGTGCATCCTTATTTTACGGCATTCACTTGCCGGGCCCAATTTGGTATTTCCAAGTTGCATAATAATGCAGGTATATACGTGTGTACTGTTTGTCCATCTGGTTTAAACTTGATTGTGCATCTCACTCATACCCGTGGTACTCTGAGCATGACAGTGGAGTGGATATCTGTTTGGAATGCTTTTCAAATGCTTGTACTTTGCAGGGCTTGGTGCATATAGTTTCCGGAGGAGATTTCAGTCAACAGGATATGCTGGCACTTTTGCTCGCAGAGCACGAGATTTTGATGGTAATGATGATGTTATGTTGCTTAAAGAAATATACAGAACTGATCCAGAAGGAGTTATACAAATTTTTGAAGGCCAGCCCTCCCTGCATTCTAATCCATCTGCCCTTGCTGAATATGTTAAAGCTTTGGTAAAAGTTGATAGGTTGGATGAAAGCTCCTTGCTGAAAACATTGCAGAGAGGTGCATAGAAAATATTTATCCTTGCTTTTATTATTTAATTACATGTCTGTTTTCCCCAAACCCTCCTTTGTGACCTAGGGGTGATGAGTTCAAATATTAGGAAACAGTCTGACAATTAGTGGTGTAAGATTATGTACAATCAAGTCCTTCCTAGATCCTATATTGGTAGGAACCCCGTGAATTAGCTTTCCCTTCTCATTTTTTATTTTTCACATTTGTTTTAGTAGTTTCATTTTTTATTCTGCTATAAATTTGTTTACGATCACATAAAGCAAACTATCCTATTCCTATTATAGATTTATATGTGATTGAAACTTTGAAGGTGTGTAGTGAGATTAGAATGTGGTAGTGGAATATATATTTGTCTTAAACTAGATATAAATGGTTGTCATTGTGAAATGCTCACACATTAATAGCTTTGTGATTATCAGTAAAATAGATGCAAGGTAAATTGTTATAATCATGTGATCACATGATTTTATTGTAACATGCAAATCAAGCATGGATGAGATGCTTCTTAATTCTAATTTAGCAGCCAATTTTGTCACCACACAACATATTTATCTAATCTAATTCAATGTTTTTTATTCCTGGCATACTACATGGTTAACTTTTATGACCACTAGCATGCTATCCAGAATGCCATGATATATACAATTTTAAAAGTTGTCATAACCTTGTAGGAAGCTTTATGACATGAACAGTTAATTCTGGACTGTGCAGTATAGAAATCTTCATGATGTAACAAGCTGTTTATTTCTCCTTTTGTAGGTTAAATGCTTGAAATTTCTAGTTGTTTATACAAGTGTATAATGCTTTGTCATAAACTTTGCAAATAGTATAAATTAAGACGTTCCATGCATTAGTGAGAGAATAATTATGCTTAATCATTAATGAGAATAGTGCGTACATTTATATAGGGTTTATTAGACACTTTGCATTAAATGGATATCCAAACCCATTTAATTGACAGCCTAATACATGATATAGCACCAATACCTAACCCAGCTCCTTAATGAAACTGTCTGATAGCTTCTCTAAGGATTGAATGTGAGTGGAAATGACACCTCTTATCACCATATCCTGCATCAAATGATAAGAGACCTTTATATGTTTTGTGTGCTCGTGGAAAATGGGATTATTGGTGATAAAAATGATTGCATGATTGTCACAATGTATAGGCATAGACATCTAAACAATAAAACCAAGCTCCACTGAAAGAGATGTGGTCTACATTGTCTTACATGTTTGATCTATGGATCTATATTCTATCTTTACATTAGATTTAGAAACAACATTATTCTTATTGCAAGTAAGAGGTTGCCTCCTAGTTATGTGCAGTAGTTTGATGTAGACTTTCTATCTCACCTATCTCTAGCATAGCTTAAATGTAGGCTTCAACTCTTTCAAATAAGATTTGTTATGCAAATATATAACAATCAGAATTTTTGTGGAAAATCAGTAAAAAGCTCTTTGAAAAATTTTGGAAATTCCAAAAAAGTAAACCTCATGAAAAACTTAGATCTAACCTTATATAACAAGAAATAAGATTAAAATTGGATGGACTTCTAAGAGAAAAACTCTTGCAAAGATCACTAGAGAAGATTTGCCAAAAAATTTACCATCAAGGTGGATTTGCTAGACAGAGATGTTTACTTCCGTTAGAGAATAAAAGAAATTTGGAAGAAAAGAGGGAGAAAAGTGTTGGAGACTCATTCTAGATCTATTGTTATTAAAAAGTTGATGGCATGTGCACATGTATGCATGTGTATTGATTGAGATATGAGACACATCAATTATGATCATGGTTTACCATATTGGTAAGTGCCTGTTTATTGGGATTGGCCAGTATCGATTGAAATATTGATTTGGATATGTGTATCTGGTGTATTAGCTCATTTTAAGAAGGGAGATGCCCATTTTGACTAATACACATGAAAAATTGGTTAATGTGGACTATATTTTGGTGAACTTATTTGTGTCATAGGAAATGCCACTTTCTTTTGAATCCATTTGCTATCAAAGCTTGAGCAAGGTGTTAGGTGTTGCAATTCTTCTTCAAATGTCCTTTTTGTTGGATTTTCATGAAAGGTGTAGAAAGGTATGGTTTCCCTCTTATTCGATGTTAGATCTTGCCTAGTACAATCAATAGAGGGAATGAGTATCTGTGATCCGTATGGCTAGATATTATTTAAGGGTGAGCTTCATGATCAATCTGATTATTATTCAGAAAGTATGTAATAATGTTGGACCCACTTATGCTTCAAGTGATGAGATTTACTACAATAGTTAAAGTCACCATAGTCATCAAAGTTATAGAAGCTACAACAGCCATGACATCCATCAAGGAAAAGAGACAGAGATCTATGATGAATTTGGTGGAAAGGCTTTTATGAGATAGTGTTTGGTATTGAATATTATGAGATGATTACTATCAAAGATACTATGTTACTATCATATCATGAACTTTATAGAGTGGAGGAAAAATATGAGACATGATGAAATTTACAAGTACGATCAACTTGTGGATCTACAATAACAACAATTGGAAGGAGATGACAATGACTATAACCTCCTTAAGACATAATATTGAATGATATTCTTATATTTTTCTATATTTTGTTGTTTAGCTTATGACTATTTACCAGTATGCAAACTATACATTTAATGAGCTGATAGAACAGAACTGGACTAAAATTAGTGACCCAAATCCTATTGTTCAGCTGAATAAAAGACTAAAATTAGTGAAGGGTCAACTTAAAATCTAGAATAAGCAGGTGTTTGGAGATTTAGACAACACTAGTGAGTCACTATTGAATCAAATCAGTAATTTGGAAGAAGTTCGTCAATGTGGTTGGGATGAAAGAATCCATGCAAAGCTAAATCAATTAAAATCTGAACAGTTAATGAATGACAAGAGGAAGGAGATTTTCTTAGCCCAGAAGGCCAAAATTTCCTGGATGAAAGAGGGAGACTGGAATTCTAAATGTTTCCATATGGTAATTAATAGATGCAGGAAAGTGAATAGTGTTGTTAATATGCTTCTCAAGGATGATTGCCAAAATTCATGGTATAATCTTCAAAGACAAGGCACAGATTATTTCCAACAGGCAACAGTTGCTAACCTCTGAAGACAATGATGTTAATAATGGCATGCTTGATTTTATACTGAATCTGATAAAGGACCAGGATAATGAGGAGATATCCAGAATTCCTTCAATGGGGTAAATCAAGGAAGTCATTTTCAGTATGGAGAAAGATAAATCACCAGGTCCGGATGGCTTCACTGCAGAGTTTTTCCAACACTGTTCTCATATCATCAACAATGATATAGTGAATGTTGTAAAATATTTCTTTCAAGGAGGCACCATGAATAGAGGTTGGAAGGCAACTTTTATAACTCTCATCTCTAAATGCGATAGACCAGAGTCATTATTGTGAAGATTATAGCAAACAGAATATCCAGTGTGGATAGAATTATTTCTATTACTATAGGAGCTTTTGTGAAAGATAGAAGCATTTTCAATAAATGATAATGTAGCTATCACACAAGAGATAACACACAATTTATGAGGAAGATTGATATTAAACCTAGATATGGAAAACGTCTATGACAGACTAGAGTGGAATGCTAATTATGCGGTAATGGTAAAATTTGGATTGTCGACAAATTGCATCAGATTGATCAAAGAATGTATTGAGCAGAATTGATTCTCAATTCTTTTCAATGAGTCTCCAATGAAGTTTTTTCAGTAGTCTTCCAAGGGGCTAAGGCAAGGCAATCCACTTTTGCCCTTCCACTTTATTATTGTGGATCCATTGCAGTGGTGGCCAGAAGCTTCTAGATGACAACCTCATAGTTCCTTTTAATTTGGGATGTGAGAACCTTAAACTTCCTTGCCTTTGTTATGCTGATGACACTGCTGTTCTTAAATGGTAGAAATGGCAGTCTTGAAGGTGTTCTCTTTTGGAGAGATACCAAAGATTTTCAGGACAGAAGATTAACAGGCAGAAGAGCTCTTTTATAGTTTCCAAGAAATGTTCTAATTTTAAGGGCTCAGATCATATTTGATATCTTGGTTTTTCTAAAGGTAAATTTCCGTTCAAATACCTTGGATGCCCAATTTTTAAAGGAAGAGCCAAGCTGAGATATTTTGAAAAGTTAATTCAGAAAAGCCAAAACAAACTAGCTAGATGGAAAGCATCCTATCTCTCACCTAATGAAAGACTTACCCTCATTCAACATGTGCTCTCTAGTACACATTCTAAGTGTCTATGACATCTGGACAGGAATCCTGAATAATGTTAGGAGAATTTGTGCTAGATTTCTTTGGGGAGGATTGAAGGACTCCAATAAGTGCCAATGGATTAGTTGGGACAAAGTTACTAAACCCATTGAGGAGGGTGGGCTAGGCATTCCAAGATTTGAACGAAGTTATGAAGGCCTAATGGATGAAGAGAGCCTGGCGCTTATTCCACAATGAGGGTATCTAGGCTACCAGAATGAATTATCTGCATGGTAATATCAATTTCAGATCCCAATCCTGTAGCGAGTCTCCAGCCTGGTTGAGCATTATAGAGGCCTAGGGAAACATCGCTAAGGGGGCCAAATGGATAGGTGGTAGGGGTAATGTAATCTTCTGGAAGGACTGATGGATGGATCAAGGTACAATAGTGGATAATATGGGAGAATTTTCTGCTAGAGAAAAATTTTCTCTTGCAGATCTTAAAACCAACAGCAGCCTAGTGCAAAATTTTCCCCTACAGATACAGCAGGAATCTTGGCTTAGCATACAGAAAATTAACGAGGAGAAGGATTCTTTTAGATGGATTTGGATCAAGGATGGCCGGATCTCTGTCAAGACTGTGTGGGAGCTTATTAGAAAAAGGAAATGTAAAGTGAGCTGAAATAAGGGCCTTTGGTGTAGCTATATCACCACCAAAATGTCCTTTTTCCTCTGGAGGCTCTTCCAAAATGTATTACCTACTGATGAAAGGATCAAAAGGAAAGGTGTGTCTCTTGCCTCTAAGTGTGTGTGTTGTGCTCATTATTAAGGTGAGGACTCTGTCAACCATTTATTTTTTTGAAGTGAATGGGCATTTCTAGCCAGACTATGGTGTACTTGGGCCTTCAATGTTGATTTTCTTCGTGAAAATTAATGGCAGGATTTTTTAAAGGCTGCACTGCTAACTAGGAGCAAAAGCTGGAGTGTTAGAAAGAAAAAGTATATGGTGGCCATTTTGTTATGGAACATTTGGAAGGAAAGATGTGTTATCCACAATGAAAGTTAGGGTTCCTTTAATAATATTTTGAGAGCCACAAAAACTGCATTGGAAAACTTTGATTGAACCTTCTCTGGAGCGAACAATTTGCCTTCTCAGCATAGAGAGAGTTGGATTGATGGTGCTTGTGATTGTTTGTATCAAACCACAGGGGGTGGAGCTATCCATTCCAGAATTGGTTTTGTGTGAGGTTTTTGTAGATACTATGGGAAGGAATCTCCCTTGTTTGTAGAAACGTGTGCCTTGTATGATGGGCTTCAAATGCACTTAGAGAGGGGATTAAGGCTAGATATGGTGATGTTGAAATCAACTCTTTATAGTTATATTCAATGCCATCAAGGAAGATTGCTGCCCAACACCACATAAATGTTTGTTCTGGTTTTGAACTTGCTAAATTGATCAAGCAAGTAAACGGTATCAATCACATCAATAGAGAAGCAAATGGTGTGGCGTACTCCCTAGTGAAAGGACTCAGGAGGAAAAATGAAATGAAAGTTTCCAGCATAAACGAGCTTCCTCAAATCACCCGGAATCTCATACAGCTTGACTATTGGGGTGTTCTGAATCTGGGAAGATGCTGATTTGAGGTTTTTTGTTGGTTTTCACCTTTTTGTTGGGTAGAATCATCTTGTTTTTAGGGGTAAGGTCTAGTTCCCTCCTTGTACTCTTTTTGTTTTACGAGTCCTTGTCCTATAAATGGATTGGGGGTTTTTCACAAAAAAAACCCTATACAGTTCATTGTATGTGACATTTTTTGGTGTAGTTGCCTAAAAATTAAATTTAATTAATTTTAAATATTTATTATAATTTGTCTTATCATGTCCTGGATTTTTGAGCCAATTAGAGGTTTTTCCTTTGAAATTCAACTTTTCCTTGACTCTATTTTGTTTCCACCGCAATTTCCACAAATACATAGTACGTCTCTTTTTCCCTTAAGATTAATACTTGATATAATATTGATATTGAATGCCTTGGTTAAGATGCCCTTCTCTAGTTCACTTTTGCACTGTCTTGAACAATACATCAAAATTGGTGCTATAATGTGAATGTGAAATCTCCACCATTAACATGTATTAACCAAAATATACATTTTTGTCATTGTGATAAACTTGATTTACAATCTATGTTGTTGAATTTTGTTGATATAGATCAAATATCTCATTTTCTCCTCGATTGGACAAAGAAGAGTTTATAATTAATGATAATTGAAAGTGCCATGGGTATCTAATTACATAGTGGTATAATGGAATACTCTTATGTTAGTGTGACCCTCATGAAATTGAAGTTTTATATAAATTGAACATTAGTTATGTTGAAATTTTTATTTTTTAGGTGAGGGTAAAGATTCGATTGTATCAAAAAACATTCAGGATGTTTTCTTTTTAGTTGAAAAATACAGTCAACACTATTGACCACAATATTTGTAATAGCAAAAAATGTAAATGATTTTGTTTTATCTTCAAAACTAACAAATCACACACTTCCAAAGGCAATGTATTGTGTAGTTTAAGTTTGTAGGCTAATACCCTAAGATTTCTATATTGACGTATGCCTGCATTTACCAACAGTGGGAATGTCAGATAGTGCCATTGGTCGTCCATTTCATTACGAGGGATAAGATATTTTTGGTTTGAATCCAGACAAAATACTACTATTATCAAAACAATATGTTCCCGCATTTTTATTTGTTTATTTTAGTTTCTGCTTTTTTATTTATCTGCAAATTTTATTTTCAGCTGCATTTGGATTGATGATAAAAAGAGCTCCATACAGGTGTTGCTGGTTCAGCAAGGGAAGAAGAGAGATATTCTGGTGTGTCAGCTTTAAAGAGTGTTGGTCAAGTGGCTCAAAAGGGTGCTGTCCTTGGCACTGCCAAAGCTCCTATTCACATGCTGACATCAGATGCTGGTAATTTCAAAGATCAACTGTGGCACACCATCCGTTCTATTGCACTTGCATTCCTTCTAATATCTGGTGTGGGAGCCCTTATTGAGGACAGGGGAATCAGTAAAGGTGTGTTAGTTAATAATTTTGTATTATTCCAACAATCTTGATTTTCTCACGTGGGTATGATATCTTATCTTTTGCAGCAGGTCTTGGTCTAAACGAAGAAGTACAGCCAAGCAAAGATTCTAGTACAAAATTTAATGATGTAAAAGGTATTGATGAAGCAAAAGCAGAATTGGAAGAAATAGTTCATTACCTTCGAGATCCCAAGGTGCCTTCTAGTCTTCCATGGTGCTGGAATTCCATATCATCTTATGATCAATTTGTATGGTTATGTGACTTCTTTACAAACAGATGTTATCTGGCTTTTGATGCCTAGTATTATCTTCTAATATTCTCAATCCCAAAGGTCTAAAATTATCATTGAATTTGTTAATTATTGTGCATTGTAGAAGACAAGTCTTAGCATAAAGGCAAGGTTGCTCCGTTATTGTCGGAAGTTCATGAGTTCTAATCCTTAGAAATGACCTATTCATTTATGGACTGCATACAATTAGATGTTCCTTAGATTCTATATTATGTTAGCCTTGTGCATTAGGTTTGATCTTTTTTATAACCTTTCCATTTACAGATGTAAAATTATGATGTATTGTTAGACTCAGACTTTACTTTGAAGGAAACCTCATCTACTAGGTTTAGTTTTTTTTGACAAATATACATGATAATGATGTTAATAATCTTAAGCATTCAAGTACTTTTCACGACTATTAAAGCATCAATGTGTTAAATTATAGTGCATTGGATGCCTAATGGTTCATTACTGATTTTTTAAAAGGCATATTTTTACAAAATTAGTTTATGCACAAGTAAACTCATTTTGATTGTAATAAGTAATAATTAACATTGGAATACTTGTGCTTGGCCTCTTAAATATGAAAACCTTAAAAAAGATCTTAATTGGAAAACCTTAAAAATACCTTATATAGTACTAGATCTTTCTTGGATCCTTAATTGTATCAAACAAAGATCCAGCTAAGTCCTAGAAAGTTTTGGGTGTGTTTGGATGTTACTCATAATTTTTTATTGTCTAAGTAGATGAATGATTTCCATTATTAACCTACGCAACATAATACTTTAAATTGATTTTTTGTGATTTTAATTACATATCTTAGTTTTTGTTCAATTGCTTTTTCTCATAATTTTATAGCATGACTTGTTAATTTAATATCATGATAATTATTATAATTTTGTATGTCTCCCTTATTCTTGAATATAGGTACTAAATAATTCTTTCTACATCTAAATATTTTTTGTCTTTAAAATTATATTAAAAAGCTTAGTTATCTGCTTATTCCTTACTTTATGTATATACTTTCACACTTCATTGGGAATATCATTCTGGTCCAATAGTTTTTTTACATTTTATTTTCTTAATAGTTTATTTTACCTTTAATTTACTAATTATTCTAAAAATAACTATAGTTTATATTCTCTGTATTGTTATCTAAATGTTTCACGTAAGGATTTCTTATGATAGATTCGTATAAAATTTACTAAAATATCTACTCTATCTTTTATTTCATTCTCTTTTGTTAAAATTCTAACATCATCATCTTTAATACGCTTGACTTAAATTTCTAAATTTTCTTTCTCTAGCCTTAATCAATTTATATAATCTATTTTATCATTGTTTTGTGTTCAAATTATCACAAAGCTTTATTTTTAACTTTATTAACAATTTTCATAGCATTTCTTTTTGTTAATCTATATTTCTCTAAATTTTCATTAGCATTCATTCTTTTCTTTTATTATCTTTTGTACATCTTTATTTCACTACCAACTTTTTTATCTAGTGGAGCTATTTTATAAGGCTTTTTTAAAATTTTCTTAACAATCTTTTTAATACAAGTAGTTATTTTATTTCAAAGTTTATTTACCTCTCCATCTAGTTCTCATATTCTTTCTTTTAACAAGTTATTTTTAAATGCCATTTTTTTCACCTTTTAGATTTCATCACCTAAATCTTGGGTTCATCTAATAATAATAACCTACGTCATGTAATCAAGTTTTTTCCTAGAATAACCTTATGATCTTTACACACTGATCTATTTTTCTAGTAAGTAAAAAAATCTATTTAATTAATATTTGAACCATTTTTAAGCATGCTCCTCTCTTTTTGAAAAATAAGTGTTATCTGCTAGAAGATCACAAGCTATGCTAAAGTCTAAAATTAAAATTCTCTTCATTTTTATTACCAAAATTAAATCCTCTATGATGTCTTTTATGTCCTATATTTTTCTTTCCTACATGATCATTTAAATCCCCTTCAATAAACAACTTTTCACTAGTTGGTAAGTTATGAACTAAACTACCCAAATCTCTCTAAAATTTTTGTTTAATAACTTCTATACTTATTTATGAAGTGTATGCACTAATTATATTAACTTTCTTATTTCCTATCACAAGTTTACTTATTATAATTCTATCCTTTATCTTTATTACCTTAACAACTTCATTTTTTAAACTTTTATCAACTATTATTTTAACTCTATTTTCATGCTTATCTTTTCCTGTACACCACAATTTAAAAACACTATCCTTAATTAATCTAGTTTTTTCTCCCATCCATTTAGTTTGTTGCAAGTATAATATTTTTACTTTTCTTTTTATCATTATATTTACTAATTTCATATTCTTATCAGTTAAGGTTTCTATATTTCAAGTTGCTAGTTTAATTTTAGTGTTTTGGATTAACTTCATTATCTACATTTATCTATTAAGGTGTGAGAATCGTTGCTTATTTTCATTGGCATTTGGGCACTGTAAAACCTCTAGTTTAAGAATATCACACCTAAGGTGTGTTACACTTTTCTTTTCTTTTTTTTTCATTGCACGTGAGGTTTGGCACAACACCTCACTAAGAGAGTTACGCTCCAATGAACTATTTTTAGAATTTGTATTCACAAGGGGTTGACAACTTTTATAGTTGATGTCTTCCAAAGGATTACCCTCCTTTATCTGAGCTTGAGATTGGTTGGCTATGAAGCAATGAACCTTCGTAGGTGAAGGGAGTTATATTTAGGTTTTGGTAAAAAAAGTATAAATGATTCTTTTGGATTCAGCTTGGATATGCCTAGACATTTCTAGGATACTTTTTATTTGGTATTGTATTTTTACGTGTTGAAAAAATCTTTAATAAAAAATGCAAAATTTAAATTAACCCTAAAACTCTATTAATTATTTATATTTACATGTATGTATTATTTCTAGATTTTGATATATTTTCAAATCATTAAATCTTTTCATTTACTTATATTATTTATTTAGTGTTTATTACAAATCCATGCTAAATCATTTGTTAAATTTCAACAATTATCAAAGCCCCAAATACTATCCATTCTTCAGAGACAGTAGGATAGTTCTGTTTAATTTGTACCTTGCCAGAGACGGGAAAGACGTTGAAGATGCTTATATTTATTGATATATCTTGAGTTCTGCTTGTTGAAAATACCCTAATAATAGAATGTGATAATCTATAATGGTATCTCAATGTAAAGCATATCAAATTTCCTTTCTCATCCGTCCCTGGTTGTTTCAGCGGTTCACTAGGCTTGGTGGCAAGCTTCCTAAAGGTGTTTTGCTGGTGGGGCCACCTGGCACCGGAAAAACCATGCTTGCAAGAGCAATTGCTGGAGAAGCAGAAGTTCCTTTCTTCTCCTGCAGTGGTAGTGAGTTTGAGGAGATGTTTGTAGGAGTAGGGGCTCGTAGAGTGAGAGATCTTTTTTCTGCTGCAAAGAAGCAATCGCCTTGCATTGTTTTCATTGATGAGATAGATGCAATTGGTGGGAGTCGCAACCCAAAGGATCAACAATATATGAAGATGACATTAAACCAGTTGCTTGTTGAGCTGGATGGTTTCCAGCAACATGAGGGAATCATTGTTATTGCTGCAACAAACTTTCCTGAATTACTAGATAAAGCATTGGTCAGACCTGGACGCTTTGATCGTCACGTTGTGGTTCCTAATCCAGATATTGAGGGTCGTCGACAAATTATGGAATCCCACATGTCAAAGGTAGTCTATTTTCTGATGTATCAGAATGTAAGACATGACAATGATGTTATACTGACCCACCCATACCAACCCACGTTGCATTTGTGTTAGTCAGCTGTGCCTTGGTTGTAACCATGGACATGTGATTGTTTGTCTAATTGGTGTACCTGTTTACACATCTTAAGGTTTGAAGTTTTCTTGTTCCAGGTACTGAAGGCTGATGATGTGGATCTGTCAATTATTGCTAGGGGAACACCAGGATTCTCGGGTGCTGACCTTGCAAACCTGGTTAATATTGCTGCTGTTAAAGCTGCCATGGATGGGGCTAAAGCTGTGACTGTGGCTGATCTTGAATATGCAAAGGATAAGATCATGATGGGAAGTGAGCGGAAGTCAGCTGTAATTTCTGAGGAATCTCGGAGACTTACAGCATATCATGAGGGTGGTCATGCTTTGGTAGCAATTCATACAGACGGTGCTCACCCTGTTCACAAGGCCACAATCGTGCCCCGAGGAATGGCACTTGGCATGGTCGCCCAGCTACCTGAGAAGGACGAGACAAGTACATCCAAGAAGCAGATGCTTGCTCGGCTGGATGTTTGCATGGGTGGCCGTGTTGCAGAAGAATTGATTTTTGGAGATAGTGAAGTTACCTCTGGTGCGTCATCAGATCTTCAGCAAGCAACTTCCCTTGCAAGAGCCATGGTTACTAAATACGGAATGAGCAAGGAGGTTGGGCTGGTGACACACAATTATGATAACGGAAAGAGCATGAGTAGTGAGACTAAGCTGCTAATCGAGAAGGAAGTGAAGACATTTCTAGAACGTGCGTATAACAATGCCAAAGCCATCTTGACGACACACAACAGAGAGCTTCATGCTCTTGCAGGTGCACTTCTGGAACACGAGACACTTACAGGGAACCAGATTAACAGTTTGCTTGCGAAATCAAACTCCCAACAGCAGCAGCCACGGCCGCAGGTATTCAACACGAGACAATCTGAATCCCCTGTTGCTCCTCCAACTGCTTCTGCAACTACAGCTGCTGCGGTGGCAGCCTCTGCAGCAGCAAAGGCAAAAGAGGTTGGCCGGCCGGTAGTAGGATCTTAGTGATGATTCATTCTTTGTACCTTAGCATATAGGGAGTGTGTGTGTGTGCGTATCAATGGTTGCCCGGCAAGGTGGAAAATTCAAAGTGAATCTGATGATAGCGGCGGTTCCAACTCCATTACAAGCTCAATGAAAATAAATGTGGATCTGGAGTGCCATTTTCAACGCACAGATACCTTTGACTTGATTTTTGTTGCATTGTGGTCTTGTTGGAGCTTAGGCAGCATTTGTTCGTAGGTGGCATTGGAGTACCTTCACTCGGGTTCGGTACCGTGGTAACGTGCCCTTGGGATCAACTTTCAACAATCACTAGCGCTTTGTTTGTTTGCAGTGGATGAGAAGCATTTTTGATTTCCCATAGTTGGCAAAGATAATGATGCAAAACCTCCATGATTTTGGGGATGCAATTGAGGGAGTCGGTGACCACAAAGCAAACTCCCTTTTAGTGGTTTGATCGAAGGTTGCAACCATGATGCAAATCTCTGCATGATTAAATATATTGACGACCATTAATTAGGGAAAAAACATTTTCTAAAGCAGATTTGAGGGAAAGTAGCATGTTTGTTTAGAAGTATTGTTATGTTAGCGACGAATTGCCTGCGGGGGGGTTGATCTACGGATTTTGCTTGCACCCTGTGATGATTAGAAGGAAGTCTGCCAGTGCCAGTGGAGAACTTCTTGCTGTAGACCCAATTTAGAGATTAAGAGAAAGACAAGAAGCGAAGTTGACAATCAAGGCTGCCCTCCCACACGAGCGGCCTTTCATTTATAGATGCAGTATATCTTTACAACCGTCACATGGAAAGACGCGACCAAACAACACACCCCTTCCCTCAACAAGCATTGGAAGACACGACCAAACAACACACCCCGCTCTGAAAGCACAACGCTCCACAATCACACCCCTTTCCCGCAACAAATGCACAACGTCGTTACACAAGTGACGCTTCACCATTACAGGGTTGTTATATCGTTCTCAAATGGTAGATGAATTGCGTCCATTGGAAGAAATGAAGTATTGATGGCAGATGTTTGGAGGAATCAACGCACTATAGGGAGGCGAAGCGTCGTGCCCTCGAGAACGAGAGTGGCTGCATTGGTTTGAGTGACCGGTGGAGAAGCCGAATAGGCATGTTGGTGCTCACGTCAGCTCGATGGGTGGTGAGGCGAAGTAGAGCGTGATTGTGTGGAATGCGAGGCATTGGCTATTGCATGCATTCAAGCAACGATGAAGTAGCGGACATATCAAGAAAATGTTGGGGAAGCTTATCTCGCCACCACGCGCTGTAGGGAACACCTTGAAGATCAGCAATAGAGAAGAAGAAGAAGAAGAGAATATACAAGGATATTTACATGGTTTGGTGAAGATTTTACTATTTAACCGTCGAGTGCACAAAAGAAGAAAAGTTATATTTTTGTTGTTGCAGTATATATTAGATTACTAGTTTGTTAGAATCGATTTATTTTATTAGAGACTAACTTTAATGAAATAAAAATTCTACATCAAATCTAAGGTATCCACCCACACTAACTTTGGTGTGTCTTTCACCATAAGCTGATGAGGTAAGTAAGTTTTATAAATATTTTAGCTTAAAGTGAAATTTAATCAAAGACGTTTAAGCACAAACAAGCAGTACACTGAAACGAAATACTCGATAAAACCCTGAAGAATCAATCCTCTTGAAAATTTCTAAGAAAATGTTGAACCGAAGGTTTTCTCTTGGTGCACTTGCAATTTACGAAATTTTAAAGATGGCCTAGGGTTCCGAAGATGAAAAGCATGTCAGTCAAAATCTATGATAAAACAGTAGGCCGTGTTCAACGGTAAACCGTTATTTGAATACACGAGCAGTTAATGTTCCAATTAGCGTAAGTATGGAAAAATCAAATCTTTTGTGTCACATTTTCCTTTCATAAATCAATGTAACTGTTTCATCCACTGGTACGTCGTTATTGAAACGTTACAAAGCTATCGTCTAATTGGCATAAGGATGGAAACAATCAGATTTTCTATTTTGTACGGTTTTCGATGTGCCCTTCCATCCATTGGTATGCCATTTTTCAAATTGCTGCTGCAAAGTTGATATAGTTTTTGACACGTACATGGAAAATTCAGAAATGTTTCTATGGAAGTTGGGAAATAAACGTGCAAATTTCAAAAAATCCAAACTTTAAGTGTAGTTTTTTGGGTCTAATGACTTAACCTGTTTACTCTTTGTTCAAAAAATGATAGACTGTCGGCCTTAACGGTGTGTCGGTCATTTTATTATTTCCGACTTTAGAGTTCAATCGGATGGGTCCGTCATTTGGATGAATTTTTTATATTTCAATTTTCACTTCATTAGAAATTTAGATAATTAAATTTTGGAGTTCGGATTTGACTGTTTAATTTATATTCCATGGGTGGGTCGGATTGACAACTCCATTTGACGTACCCCTACAAGGAAAGTAGTGATATTTGTTTGATTTTATTAATTTGTTTAATTTAAATAAAAAATTTATTATGTATTTCTGGTCATATGAGGATGTCTACCGTCCATAAAAGATGAAGATCAATGGTTACATTATGTCAACTCTCGTAATAAGGACAAAGGAGTTTCAAGAAAACAAGTATATACATTGAACCTACAAGGCAAGTGGTGGTTCTTGCCAAATGCCCATTAATAATAAGAGGCTTGATGAAATTGTCAAGACAATTTTGCACACACATAACAAAAATTGACAAGGAAATTCTTTTATGAAGATATAACGCCCAAGTATGCATTGAACCTTAGAAGGAAGGTAGTGATTGCTGCAAAATGGTCATTAATAATAAACAGGCTCATGACAATTTTACACGTACATGACAAACATTGACCAAATTTTTTAAATAAAAACTTTACCATGTATTTATGGTCATATGAAGATATAATGTCCATACAGTTAGCTTTTCTTTTCCATGTAATCAGGTTACAAGTTTACTAAAATTGTTAATAAGGCATTCCCTTCCTAGTTGTCCCCCCCCCCCAACATGATAAAATCTTGACCGATGGCCCTCACCATAACAATTCAGATTTTGCGGGTTCATGATGCATCCACCCGTCTCACCACATACGGATTGAAATTGAAATTGAAATCTACGTAGCCTTATCAGCTTAATTTCTTCTAATGGCCAACGCTCACTCATGTCCTCCACCTTATCATGAAAATAAATACGAGCTAGCTTGCAGGCGATGGGTTGAAACATGTACAAGTAAGTTCTCAGCCTCTCAAGTCTTTCCAAGTTTCTTATCCTCCAGCGTCACCATGGCCACGCACGCTTATGTGTTGCCGCTAAAACAAGGAGGGAAATTGTAATTAATTCACTTAACACGAATGTATTCGAGTGACGAATATAGCTTCCTGTCACGTGTTCAAAATCTGCTGATACATGCAATGCACTTGGACGGGATAAACGATAGTTGACTTTTGGAATTATTTTAAAAATCATGTACGTCATTTTACGGGAAACGGTCCCAACCTGCTTTTGTTTACTGAGAAATGGAATCGGAAACGTAATATGCCCTCTCAATCGCAGAGTCCACGATGTGGGCGGGCAACCTCCGACCACACAGACTGGGACGAATCTCCCTATATATGATTAAACATCTACCACCGCCAAGGGCATACCATACGTACCTACGTACACCATGGCTTGTTCCGCTGCCATGTTCCCGACTCTGGCCACCACCCTGACCATGCTTCTCTGTGTACACGCTGCCATGGCTGCTACGACGATCAACATCACCGAGATCCTACTGAGAGATGGGCAGCACAACATGCTCATCCAGATCCTCATGGCGACGGGACAAGGCGTTGAAGTGCAAAATATACTCAACAGCTCCGACAACGGCGTCACCCTTTTCGCCCCCACCGACGAGGCCATCAGCGGAGCCCTAGGTGCTCTCAATGGGCTCGACATATGGCAACGGGTATGCACGATATTTTTTGATAACTTGTCCATATCACTGTAAGAAGAGTTTATTTATGTTCACTTGTTCCATATCACTTGATTAAACATACGTACTCTACCATACCACATCAGATGTTACTCGTCCGATTCCACATGGTGCCCAAGTTCTACAACTTCAGTACCATCAGGAATGCCAACAACTCAATCGAAACCTTAGCCTCCTGCTACGATAGCACGAAGTACCTCCTCAACTTCACCGCTGCATCCGATAACGACGAGTTCAACGTCGCCACTGGTGTCAACACTGTCTTCGTTAGTGACACGCTTTACGCCTCTTCTCCTCTTGCAATCTACCCAGTTGGACAAGTGCTTCAACCAATGGAACTATTTGGAAATGCTATGCCGCCACCCACGCCTGCTACGATGCCTAACATTTCTGAGATCCTCCTGAGAGGTGGGCAGCACAACATGCTCATCCAACTCCTCATGGCAACAGGACAAGGTGCCGCGGTTCAAGATCTACTCGACAACTCCGACCAGGGCATCACCCTTTTCGCCCCCACCGATGAGGCCATCAGCGGAGTCGAAGATGCTCTCAATGGGCTCGACGATCAGCAAAAGGTATGCATGAGATTTTCTGATAACTTAATTCACAACATAAGAAGAGTTTATTGCTTTTTCGATATCACTTGATTAAACATGTGTACTCTACCATACCACATCAGGTGTCACTCCTCCAATTCCACGTAGTGCCCAAGTTCTACAGCTTCAGCACCATCCGATATAATGCCAGCAACCCAATCCAAACCTTAGCATCCAACAACAATAGCACGGCGTACGTCCTCAACTTCACCGCCACATACTATAATGATGGATTCAACGTCTCCACCGGCGTCAACACTGTCGTCGTTAATGACACACTTTACGCCTCTTCTCCTCTTGCAATCTATCCAACTGGACAAGTGCTTCAACCAGTGGAACTATTTGGAAATGCAGTGTAGCCATCTCCATCCATGAATGGCACCGACGGGCCCAATTATTGAGCCCACAGGTTAAACATTGAAGCTTGTTATATCTGGTGGACTACGTGGGACAGCTGCCATTTTGTATGTGGCTTGTGTCTGGCATGCTGTTATGGCTGTTATCTTTCTGTTGTAAGAGCCTATATAAAGGCTACTTGTAATTTGTTGAATAAGTAATGAAACATGCATCTAGTCTCCTTCTCAGTCTTTTACTTCTTCTTCTTCCTAAAACCCATCAGGGTATCATTCACCTAATCGTCGATCCATGGATTCTTCAGGATCCGGCATCCAGAATGATCTAATCCATAACCGCTTATCCTTCTCTTCCGCTATCCTCTAACATTACTCACTTGTTTCCCTAATATATGACCAGAATGACATAGCTCGCCTGCCCTGTCCAATTTCAGGATATCATTTCCATCTATTCTATCAACTACGTTGTTGGTCCGTCCCATCCACCTCCTCCAATTGACTGTGTTAAATAAATCACTTGGAAACGGGTTGACAAACTTCTCCTCAGTTGGATACAAACCACTGTAGATCTGAGTATTCAATCAATGATAGTTTGTTGCTCGTCTACTTGATAGGCCAAGGGCATCCTCGAATCTCACTTTGCCCCTATAGTTGAATCTCATCTACAAGATCTTCATGATTACCTCTAGACAATCAAGAAGAAACCAAATCAATCAATAGAGGGGTATATGCTTCATGCTAAATCCCTAGTAGACAACATGGCCATTGCTAGTTCACCGATCTCTAATCAAGAACTCATCAACTTCATCTCTGATGCCTTGGGACTAGAATACAATCACTTCCTTGCCACCAATAGCATGTTGCAATTCAACTACTTATTAACAACGCTATGAGCTGATACTTCGAGAATCTTCTTTGAAAAAGCGACTACAGGTCGGCAACAATACCACAGATTCTATAGCTTTCAATACCAACATTGCTCGCATGAACTCTTCCGGTAATACTCCACCCAGCAATCTTGGGGACGACCTGGTTGTGGAGGATGTGGTCGTGGACGAAGACACAACCAAGATGGTTGCTATTACTATTCCCCATCTCCTCCCAGTTTTTACAATTCTCCACCTCTACCACGTCTTCCTCCACCATCTCCATTTGCCCCAGCCTCTGTTAATTTTAATGTTATCTGTCACGTATGTAACAAATGGGGGTCATACCGCTAATATATGCTATGATCACCACAATCATGCTTATAACACAAAATCAACTGCACGGTTGGCCTCCAATTTGAGTCTACAAGATGGCATAAAGGCATCTTAGTGTGTCAACTTTAGGGCTACCCAACACATGATTACTTCACCCAACAATCTTTCTGAGGTTCGCTCATACTCTAGTTCCAATTCTGTTCTTGTTGGTCTGATCACTCATCTAGGGATATCTCATATACGAAGCTCTTCAAGGTCCCCTAAACTGCAACAAGTTCTGGCGCTTCCAAGACTTAAAACGCAACCTCCTCTTCATCAAAAAACTTGCTCATGACAATCATTGTTATTTCCTAATGTATGAATTTGACTTCGAGATGATCGACAAGGTTTCTGGAGTTCCTCTCCTCAATAATCATAGCCATGGTGATTGATATATCATTGCAGATACCAAAGCCACTCCAGCATTCCTTGCTGAAGTGGGTAAGTGCACAACTACAGAAAATTGGCATGCTCAATTGGGACACATCCAGTAAGAAACTCCAGCTACTTCTCGAACATCACCAGCTTCCCTTTTGCAACAAGTCCTCTATCTATTGTTCAATCTATCCTCTTGGCAAGGTTCACCATCTTCTATTGCAACTTCTCCAGTATTCGTCAATGCATTTCTCCATTGCAATTATTGCATCTTGATGTTTAGGGTCCATCCCTATGGGTTTCACTTTTGAAGTACTGTTATGTACTTACCGTAGTGGATGATTTGACTAGATATACGTGGATCTTTCCACTTATAAATAAATCTTCTGTACGTTCAGTATTCTCTGAATTCAGAACCTTCATTGAAAATCAATTGGTAACCACCATTCAATCTGTTCGATCAGATGGAGGAGGAGAGTTCACAAGCCATGCTTTTCAAAGCTTTCTGAAGGAAGTTTGGGATTCACTCTTGGCTCTCAAGTCATACACCAACTCAAAATGGTGTGATGGAACGACGACATTGCCACCTACTTGAAATGAGTCGCTATCCTCTACCTTTTGGCTTACTACCTTTCAAATAGCCACACATATTATTAATTGTTTACCATCTTCTATTCTCCATAATTCCACTGCATATGAACTTTATCACAAATCTCCAAATTATAATGCACTTGGTGTATATGGCTATGGTTGTTACCCCTCTTGTTGGGACCACGACATAAGTTTGCACCCAAATCTAAATTGTGCATCTTTATTGGTTACTCATCTCAGCATAAAGGCTACAGTTGCCTTGATCTGCAAGCCAATAAGATTCATGTTTCCAGGCATGTGACCTTTGATGAAAACACATTTCCTACCAAATCACCTACAACCTTCCCCTCCTTCAACCCATCCTTTTTATTTCATCCCTCTCATCTTATATTACTACCCACCCAATTTCCTCAAACACCACCATCTCATTCTCCTACCAACCCCGTTAATCCTCTACCTTCACCAACCTTACTCAATTCCTCTTCATCATCATCGACTCCCACAGCCACTATCCTTGATTTACCATCCACATCATTCACTACCTCCACCACATCACCACAGAAATTCAGACGTCTATCCAGCATCTATCATCATTTTCCCCATCCATTGCTAGAAGCACTTATGTCTCAAATTATTGATCAATATCATATTGAACCCACATCCTACACTAAAGCCAAAAAATCTACACATTGGGTTCAAGCTATGGAAAAGGAATACAATGCACTCACTACAAGGGAACTCTACTTGGGAGCTTGTACCATGACAGGATTATCAGAATGTTGTGGGTTGTAAATGGATGTATCATGTCAAACACATTGCTATAGGCCAAATTGAGCATTACAAAGCTTGCTCGGTCACTAAGGGATTTCATCAACAATATGGCCTAGATTATGATCAAGCTTTCAGCCTGTTGGGTGATACGGTTGTGGTTTTATTATTAGTAGCAACTTATCGGTAGCTGCTTGAACAACTTGATGTCTACAATGTATTTCTTCAAGGAGATTTTTATGAAGATATCTATATATAATAACCACTAAGATTTAAAGATTCACTTTGTCCCCATTATGTTTGCTGGCTCCGAAGTGAAATCTATGACTTCAAGCAACCACCATGGGCATAGCACCATCGACTGCAATAATTTTTACCCTCCACTATTTGAAATTCATATTCTACTATTTTTTGTTACTTTTTATTACTTTTCTTATTATATACAAACACCTATATTTATACTAACTTTTTATAACTTTCTTTTTTGTAATTTTTCAATAATTTTTTAACTATGGGTATATTTTTATGGGTTCCCCTAGATTCTTTCTAGGCATGGAAGTCATCACCACATTAGATTCCATTAACTTAACTAAAACCAGATATGCCATGGACCTACTCAAACGATTTAATATGGAACCCTGCAAGCCCACTTCAGCAACAATTCTTCATCTGATGTTACTTTGCTTGAGAATCCAACTCTATTTATGAGCATGGTGGGTGGTCTATTATACCTGTCATTAACTCGACCAAATATTACATATACATTAAATAATGTTGCCCAACTTCAACAAGCCAAACGCATCCTAAGATATGTGAAAGGTACAATTCAGCATGGTCTTGTTTTTAAATACTCATCACAATCTCTATATCTTCTTACAATGACGTCAACTGGGCTGGCAATCACTGTGACCATCATTCGATCATAAGCAGATGTATCTATCTTAATAATAATGATCCTATAGCCTAGCTCTCTAAAAAGCAAACAACAGTAGCCCACTTTAGTGCAGAATCTGAATACCGAATAGTGGCCAACATCATCGTCGAACTCAGATGGATACAATACCTACTCAAGGAACTTCATTAGAAACTTTCTCATCGTCCAGTTTTATACACAGACAGCAACTCAACGATACAGTTAGCCAATAACCCCATCTTCCATGCTTTGAACACATCACATAAAGGTCGATTACCACTATGTTCATTACTACTTCAAGACAAAGCTTTGCATCTTCTACATGTCTTCTCCAATGAGCAGATTGCTGATGGCTTTGCCAAAGAACTACTAGCAAATTGACATCGTTGGTTTGTAACCAAGCTTTTTCTCAACTTCACTCTGTCAAAGCTTGAGAGGGCGTATTGAGCCAACAAGTTAAACACTGACGGTAGTTATAGCTGATAGGGTATGTAGGATAGCTAGCAATTTGAATGTGGCTTGTGTCTGGCTGGTTGTTATGACTGTTATGTCTTTCCGTTGTAAGAGCCTATATTCTCCGTCTCAGTCTTCTTCGTCTTCTTCTCCTTCTTCCTAAAACCCATCACCAACATCTCTACCCACTGCACCAACAAGTCCGGCTCCGCCAATGGGGCCCAACAACAAGTGAAGGTACTCCATCTTCCTCCATGGCACTGTTGGGTTCAACAACATTATCGGTGTGTTGAGCACAGTGGTGTGACATGGCACTACAATATAATCTATATTTATATTTTTCTAATAATCACAGTTCTTGTGCTTAATTATTCATGATTAGGCATCCTTCTTGTACGCATTTCATTTGAGACAACCCAAAAAATAATGATCTTCAGAACAATTAAGTAAAAAAAGGAAAAATCAAATCAAAATCACCAAATGATTAAAGTAAAATTTGATCAAAGGCGTATTAAGAATTAACGTTACAATTTTCCTTTCCCACACAATTATTTCATTTAGTTTTTATGAATGATATATATTTGGATATTTATCTGTAAGTCTCTCATAAACAAATGGCCATGTTGTGCGAACAAATTTGTCGAAAGGAAAAGTTTTTTTTGCCTTTACTCCATTGTTAAAGGGTTAAGATAATATGTGATTTAGAGGGCAGAGAGTGGAATGAAAGGCAACTACAGTTTGGAAGGGGGGGGGGGGGAGTGGATGAGAGGCAGTTGTAATTAAGATTATCTAAAAAATGACATATATGTACATTTTTTGAAAATTATCTTAAGTTCTAATGAGAGATGTATCTCTTTGTATGATCATTGCACCTGCCTACCTACCAAAGACAACTACAGTTACAAGTGCTGCTTTCTAACCCAATCTACTAACTAACACACTAGATGAATAAATTTGGGTTTGAATCATAAATAGGTTGGCATACTTTATGCATTTAATAAACAAGTTCTTTTATATGAATGTACATATACAACATGTTTATAATCTTTTCTCAATTCGTTTATCATAATCCTAAATTTTTAATATATATTCTTTTTTTGTGAACAAAATACCTAGAAAATCAATGGACATCATTTGTATATGTCTGGTAGGTACATGAGCAACTTTAACAACCCAACTAAGGTAGCAAGCATGTTTTTGATAGGTAGGGCCAAGGGACGATTTGCTGCTAATGACCTTCTGAATTGAGTTCTAGATACACACACACAAGAACTTTTAGCCTCTCTATCTTCAACCCATTTTTAGCTTGACAAAGAAGTTGAATGGCATTAGAATTATGTGGAATTCCACATTTTGTGAAATCTAGGACCGTTTAGTATGTATTTTCTTTTAAATTATGTTTCTTGTCACCATGTTGATCCTTCTTATCAGTTCTCGGAAGGGCCCTTTTGAATATTGGACGAGAAAGACATCACAAACAAACATATGACTAGATTAAAAGGGAAAAAAAGCGACGAGAACATACCTCCTTTGGTTGGTTGCATGCTTCCTACACGTTAGAAGTGACAAAAGGGTGGATACAAACTTTATTAAAGTTGGAAACATATTGTTTGTGAAATAAGAATGAGGACACGTTTCCTTGGAAGAGTATTGCAAAAAGTGTTAGATATCAAATCAAGATGAAGAGAACAAAAGTCAAACAATTTCCATTCCCACTAAATCCTTTTCTTTTAAAACGCTTGGTTTTTCAAGGTCGATATTTTAGCAATTCAGACAATCTTTGACATAATTCTTCAAAAAAGAAAAAAGCTCCAAACTTGTACATAATATTCTCTAATCAGAGCTGTTCAATAATCCAGGCAATCATTGATATAATACTCTTAACACCCATAATCTCTTTTATGTACAAATCCAAGAACGCCCAAGCTAAGTGTCGATAAAATATACACAACATATTAAAAGATAAAACATTAAGACAGTAAAACCAAACTAAATAAAGAAGAAAAGAAGGCACAGAAAAAACCCATGTTGACAAGACTAGAACAGCTCAATCGAAAAATTTGTCGTAACATATAATCCAATAAAAACTCAACATCCTCCAACGCAGAAAGAATAACATAGAAGAAGAAGAAAGACCATTACCAGAGCTTCCCATTCCACCTCTCAAACTATGACGAAGGTTCCACCTCGTCTTCCTTCTCCTTCTTCTTCCTCCTGAGCAAGTACACATCCGTCTCCTCGTAGGCGTACTCGGGATGCAAATCCCCGTGCGGAACCTTCTCCACATCAAACCTCCCCACACACATTTCCCAGAACACATGATGCGCCTCAGGGGACCTGAGCTGGTACCCAAGGACAACGACCCCGTCGGCTCCCACCAGCCCCTCCATCGCCCCCACGAGCCATCGCGCAGAATCCTCCATATACACCACGTCGGCCGCCAGCACGAGATCAAAGGGGGGCCTGGCGGCGGCGATGTGATTAGGGTTGTTCCAGTAAAGCTGGGCGTGGCGGGGTGGCTTGCGGGGACCGAAGAGGGCGCGGTTACGCTTGAGGTTGCGCTTGAGAGCGGGTATGACGGGAGCGGTGTCGGTGAGGAGGATGTCGGAGAGACCGAGGAGGGAGAGACCCATGCCGGCGACACCGCATCCGGCGCCGAGCTCAATGGCGCGCTTCGTGGACAGAGGGAAGAGGTGGGAGTAAGGGTTGGGGGTGTCAATGTGTTGCCAGCGCTCGATGAACTTGACGAGGACGAGGGAGCAGGGCCAGACGGACGTGCCGACGTGGATGGAGTTGTTGTCCTGCTGGATCGAGAGGAGAGCGCCGGAGGTGCCCACCGGCAGCTCTATCACCGGCGAGTCCGTGAAGCGCATCGCGGCGGGGAACGATGGTTGCGGCCGCGGGTTCGTTCAGGACCGGAATGTAACCCACGATCGGCGAGAAAAATGTGTGTGTGTGTGTTTTTTTTTTCCAAATGAAAAAATAGAATACTTACAATTAAAGTACTGTATTATTAAAATTAAGTTAAAATACTGTCATTATTTAAAAAAGTAACAGTAAATGGCATAGTATTTTCTTATCTCTTAAGATAAAGGTCCTAATTTTAAATGTAGAAAAAAATTACAATATAGGAAAAATCATCGTTAATTTTTATACAGTAAAATAATGAAACCAGGCAGTTGACCTTATATTTTTCATCTTTTCTCAGTTTCACTCTCCTCAGTTTATTTTAATGATAGAGGAGGCATTGCCTAGTCGACCTTTTAATGAGAGATAAATCTCTTTCTTCTTACAATCAATACCCTTCTATTTTGGTGGGAATATATTCTCCCCACCTTAAATTCCTTCTTCTATTGATAATATTAGTACTTTTACTTGTATTTGAATATAATACTTTATTTCCTTGAGAGTTTTATTAAGTGAAATAAACCGAACCATGTTATCCACCATTGGTACTGAAGTTCCTTCATTAATGTTAATAAAACTTTCGGTCAAGATAGATCATACCAGATCCATTCAAATATACGGATGATTACATTTAAAAATAGAATTACGGAATCAAAACCAAACTGCACAGATAGAGGCAGTCTTCCCTCATTTCACAGGTACAGGAAAAAATTATTTGGATTCCAAGATCATCAACTATATGTTAAAAAGTATCAATTAGTAATCATTTTTTGTGAAACAAGACTTAAGAATATCATATAAATTTCGTATGTTTATTTCATTTCAATCATGAATATTCCCAAACCACAAGAAACATTTTGATTTACCCCGTCAGCTGTCACAAACATGCACATGGAATAGGGAACATAAGCAGGCAATCAATCGGAGGAAGCCGAATTTTGACAGTTTCAACTACGGCCTGAAATATCAAATAAAATAAAAACAGGGAAAATAAGTTTTGAGGTTCCCCATGGAAGAAAACATGCAATGAATGTTACCACAGAAGAAGAAATGTTAAGTTCTAATCTCCATAGAAGGTCTTATATCCGATCACAGGTACCAAGTCATAAAGTATTCGTTCCCTGGAAAACAAGATGGGTGATGAGCACCAATGGATGTAACGCCATTGCCAATATCAGCCAGTAATCTGTCATGACTTCCTCGGAATTATTCGTAGTCTACCATCACAAACACATCCATTTTTGACAGATGGAGGAGGGCACGGCACAAAATCCTATCCACCAGTTGATTGAGCAAGTAGAATGAGAAGCCTCAGGTCATAGGCTAAGCGCACAAGGCATAAAGATGTTCTACAGATTGGTGAGACATTTGCTTCTTTGAGTTCACCAAATCCACCTTGGGGGGTGGTGGAGGGGTTGTTTGAGAACCTTCTAAACTGCGAGGTATCGAGGTTGTCCCAGTCAAGGAAAACCCAAACAGCCTACAACTGCTGCTTCCAACACTCGAACAAGTTTCTGGTCCCTTGGAATTAACCTCAGAAGAATCAGGCAACCCAACTACCTCGAGTTCTTTTGGTTCATCTGACAGGTGATTGGAAATGTGATTCCTCTCTTCGTGATGAGAAGGACAAGAGACACGCATTTTAGAATGGCCATCGGTAGAACAAACACGCTCTTCTTGCCCACCGTTGCCAGTACCATACCCAGATTGAAGGCTAAGAGGCTGAACAATATCATGATTTTGGAACTTCAAGACTGATGAAGGTGAAGCCACATATGTTGAAGGTGTAGACTGCTGTTGAAACATATTATAGAAACCAGCTATTGAAGGTTGCCAGCTACCACCAACATCAGAAACACGTACAGCATCAAAAACTTCAAAACCATCATTGTCATTGGCCTGGATAAGGTGCTGTGACCCACCAGGCGTCTTAAACGGAAACATTTCTTGACCTTGCAAGACCCTTTTGAATCTATCAGATTCATTGAAGCCCTTGCGGTTGTAGAGAAAGTCTGGCTTTCCCATGGCAAGTCCACCACTGCTTCCTTGCCCAGTAACCGAATGGCCACTAGAATCAGGAATGAAGCTTCCTATCCCGGCAAACGTGTGGCTTCCAGTCACATAGAAATGGGTGTTAGATATATCAGCGCCATTTGGCTGATTTCTAAGCCCTAGAATTTCTTGACCTTGCAAGACCTTATGGCAACTTGCAGATTCCTCAAACCCTAGATGATCTGTAGCTGCAGAGAGGGAAAAGGAAATCAGGCCTCACAAAATAGCAAACAGCAAAATAACAACAATCAGTCAATGCCTTAGTATTACTATGTGGATTAGTAAACAAAATAGCTAACAGAAACCATGCAAAAGAGCCCTTAGGAAGGACGGGCCTACAATGAATTGAAGAGTCCGCAATAGCTGACGAAAGGTTAATTTTTGTTCGTTTTGAACTTGGCATGAGGAGACTATTTGGACCAGAAATTAAACCAGAGGGTTCAATTTCCCATGGTGACAGCCTACTTGGACGCTTGACACCCACATCATCGTCCCATCTCACCTGTAATGTGAGAACCATAACCTCAAGTTACTTCTGGCAAAAAGATAATGAGTTAATTGAGAAAACAAGGAGGTCGCAATGCCAATGACTCAAAAACCCAAATTCAGAAGAGAACGATACAAGAGACTCAAGAGCTTAATCCAACACCAAGATAGCAATAACAAAAATAGATATTAAATATCCCCTTTCAATCTTTTGTTGCTAATTCAGAGCATTTCTTCTAGGAAAAACTTCAAAACACATGACCCTCTCTTATACATCTCTTGATAATATATCAACTTATGAAAATTTTGATAAATTAAACCAGCATATTGTGCAAGGCAACTCCAAAAATATATGGAATGGCCTCTTTTAGCCCATACTACAAGAAATATCAAATCTGGGGTCTAGTAAACATATGAATGTATAACTGTTTCACCAAAAAGGTGCAAGTCACATTAATTGCCATTAAGTGCAAGCTGATTTGGAATTTAAGTTAGATAACTTAAAGATGGTAAAATAAGGTACACACCGAAAGGCATCTCCATTTTGATCCTGGCCATCTCAGAGGATCCAGATCACTGATCCCACTGATCAGTCCGGTGAACCTGTAAAAAAGATGACGTTTAACTTACTTGAATTTATTCCACAATGAAAATTTAGTGTTATATAAACCTTTCAGCTGCATCTTCGCTCTCATATAGCATTTTGAACCTTGTTCCGATTGATAATGATTGTCTGATGCCTTTGGAGAACTTCCATGTGGGAATTATGAATTCTGATACACTTGCCCTGAATTGTTAATAATGAAGATAAAGAAAGAGAATAGAAATTAGAGAACAAGAACCTCAAGATATAAATTTTAGTACAGATTTTTATAAATCAAGCAGAGATTACACTAAAGAAATTAAAAGTTATGATTTAATCTTATGATGAGGACTTGGCCACATGAATCCTTTATTTCCATCTATTCCTATACATCGCTAAATTTTTCATTAAATTATGTAATTTTAAATCTTTTTTCAGTATTTCAAACTAAGTAATTTTTTATCTTCTTTATCTCTTTTATTTTCATCTAGATTAATTATTTCTTCTTTCCTTACAAGTGCATTTATAAGCCTTCAATGAATATGAGCAAACCATCTAAGATAATTGACAATTTATGACCAAGTTTTCAGATATTTATGTCTAGAACTCACCATGAGGATGAGAGATAATCTAGACAGTTTTTGTTTTGGTAATATCTTGCTCTTAACTCCTGCATATGTGCTTAAGGATGATCATGACATCTCTCTCCATTGTTATTCATCCACCATCTAATGCTACTCTTATAAGCTGATTAAGAAATGGTCATCCATTTCCAAGCAGGCAAAAAACTACCAGAACAAGTTTTTTATATGAATTAAAGATTTGATGGTACCTTGGCTTATAATGAATGTCGAACACATTGTCCATCGGCAAACCATTAGCTAGAGCAGTGATGGCCCCAGGGTTCATGTTTTTCCCACAGGCAAAGCTGCTTCTGAGTAGAGCAGCTCTGCGAATGCCCAGCCTGAGCTCCCCATCAACACCTCTGTGGAAGTAACATTTATAAGTACAGTTCCTTTAGTGTCTTTAAAACATGCTTTTAAATAGAATTTACAATTATTTATCATGCTAATTGCATTTACCTCAGAAAGAGCACAGCATCCCCTGAAACAAGCTTCTTCTTGTTTACAAATGCACTCCAGCCTGTTGTGAGTAAATGCCTACGAGGTTGGCCTACAGAGAAATCAATATGGCAAGGGAAAAAATAAAAAACTCTTGCTCGATTCAATGAACTAAAAATAATTCACTGATGAATTGACAATTTTTTTATCATAACATCTAAAACAATTGAAAGAAAATTCCAAAAATAAAAGAAATAGTATAGTTAAATAGTGAGGATGATTGAATCAGATGTACTTTGATGAGTAACAAGCAACACAGTACAGGTATTGGAACTGCTAACATGAGTCATGTAAGCTGATGTAATGGGATGCACAAAACATATACCCCTGTAGATATGACGGAACCTCCACTCCATTCCGTGCAAATCTCTTGCAATAATCTCTTGTGAGGGCCTTTGCATCTTGTAATCCTATGATAATGTAGAAAAAAGGCAACCAACCTATCAGAAGTGCAAACACATGGGGGATTTGAGTAATAAATAAATAGTGAACTGCTGTATTATGGTAGATGAGAGCGGTATTGGAAACAAATATTAGAATAGTAAAGGCTCACGAACACCACCAGTCTACCATAACGGTCATCAATATTACATAGGCTTTACCAGAGGAGGAAAGCAATCTTCAGCTGCTCGGCGAGGAACGGAGAACCCTCCATGTGTGCTCGTGTCGGATGCAGTGAGAGTCTTGCAGAACATATGAGGTGTTGTTGCCGACTTAAACCCCCCGCCGGGCTCCTCCATTACACTGGAATTATAGTCGTCCTCAAATCCATTCATCTGTTGCTCAGCTTTCTGAATGGAACAGTTGATAAAAACAAAAACCATCAAGATGAGACTAGGAGTAACAAGCAATGCTTCCTGTGAAGATCAATCCAAACAAAAGGGCTCTACAAACTCCAAGACCGAAAAAGGAGCCATCACAATGATAAATCATAAACAACATCGAGCAGATCCGAAGGAGAGAAAACACTGATTTTCCACATTCAGATTTGAGTAAAAAGAAGACAACATTTACCAACATCGAAGTAAAGGAAGAAAGAGAAAGACCTCTCTGTCGGGAACCATAGACAGCCGAGCATATACCTCATCAGTCGCAGCTTCCGCCTGCATGAAAACCAAGCACAAAAGAAAGCATGACCTTCCCTCACAAAACCTACAGCCAAGAACGAAAAACCCCCGCCGACACTCACACGAAGCTCGACGTCCAGGACACGGCAGAAAATGTGAGGGCTCCTAAGATAGAGCCGGAGCTGCCCTCCGTCAGCAGCAGCATCTTCACAGCCCAACTGCTCCAAATGCCCCTGCGGGAGATACACGACCGAGCTCCCCTTCCTCGGCAACCACACCCTCGGACCAGCACAGGCGTGCCACAGCTCCAAACACACCGCCTTCCCCATCCCCACACCATCATCCTCCTCCTCGATCGTGTTCAGATCAATGCCCATTGCTCAACAAGAAAAAGCAACCAACAAGACGGACCGTCCCAATAATCAAAACCCACACAGCTTCCTTCCAACTAGGTTGGCAAGAGTGGCATACGACGCCATGCTTTTTCTTTCTTCCCCTGTTCTTCTTACCAAACCCACAACCCAAAAACCCGCAACCCAAGGCCAAGCTAGTCCTCTTTTCTTCGTTGCTTCTCTTTAAATTTGATGGCTGTGATCGTAGCTTCAAAAAAAAAGCATCATGAAATGAAGAATACTCTTCTTTCTCTCCCCCTCCTCTCCTGGCACCATCTCATCTCAGCTTCTCTCAATCTAACACACACGAGCGCGCACGATACATCTTTGCTTTCATCCTGTACCACCTCCGGCTGCTGCAAAGCTTGCGCTGCTGCTGCTGCTGCTGCTGCCGCCTCGGGCAAGACTTTTATCGTTCATTCACTTCCCTCACGATTTTTCTCAGAGTCAAGAAATTTGATCACAAATATTAACTTAAAAATTTCACAAATAAGCAAAACCTTTTTTATTGAACACAATCTAACAAACATTTAAGAAATTTTATTTATATATTATTAAAAAATTTACATTTCATTAAAATTTCATGATTTTCGTTACGATGCCTTATGATTAATGCATGGGGGTGACGATGGGGACATCAGAGTAAGCTAAAGATTTTTTTAAAGGTACGAAAGTAAATATAAATTTTAAATAGTCTACATACATGTGATCTCCAAGTCTTTTGATTGCATGCAACTAAAACATCCAAAATTTAATTAAAAACCTAAAGCATGCCCAGCTTTGAATACAACCATAAATGAGGGAAATGCATGATACTGGCAAAACTTTGAGACAATACTATTTTCTATTATTCGAATCATTTATTTTTTTTATTATAATAGAGTGAAAAATTAATACAAGGGAATTCCTTATCAATTATATAAAATCATGAAATTTAAAACATACCATTAGATTTTTCAAAATATCATGTACACACCATCTTTTTTATTTTTGTGGTTTTATTAGGTCACTATCTTAACAACAATTAACAGTTAAAGCCACACATATCTTGGTTAACATTTAACCTTTCCCTGTTAAAACAACTAACATGCCATTATTTCGTCATCTATTTCCTTGGATGCTTATCATTGTTTTACTTAAACCTTAAATTAACTAAAATCCTAATGGTCTTTTATTTCTCCAAAAGTATGTGAGAACATGAATAAATAGAAAAATCATCTTTTATTTTTGTTATTTTTCATTTACTTTTTTTTTTTTTCTTATTCTTTCTAAAGCTGTTAAAACCTCAATCCAAATGATTTATTTCCCTTACAAACCAAGGCGAAATGCTTAATCTTTAGGAAGAAAAATAGTTGTAGAGTCACATATAGATGAAGATCCCACAAAGTATAATGTAACGTTTAAAAACACACATATGGAAAAAATATACATATGAAATACCCAAAATTCCACTAGTTACAGGTGAAGAAAAATTGGAATGGTAATTTGTCATCTGACATTAATTAAAACCATAAGTTTAAACTTAAACCATTAATTAATTAACTAGATGGCATGTATAAAACTTTTATTTAGCAATGGTATTTTGAAAAATGATGGTATGCATGGAATGACTTATTATGATATAATATTGTTAGGTTATTTTTTAAAAAAGAGGGTTGCATTTGGAAACGTATTTAGCATAGGAAAAAGCTATGAAAACATTTATTGTCCTAAGTTTCATGGTTGGTTGGCCTTATAACTTTTTATATTTATATAAAAATCACAACAACAACAACAACAAAAAAAACTACAAGCGATATCACTTTCTAATAAGGTGACTTTCTTGAAAAAGCTGTAAATTCAACTATTACTGCAAGCATGATCTTCGAATGTAATGATTGTTCTCACATACTTTGAGAGTACAGATTAAGTAAGTTATTGCAGTTGATTATTAGGTAAACAGGTTATATTGGGTTCGATAAAGGTTCAACCCAAGGTTTATGCTTAATTCATTTATATGCAAGCACACGTACGTAAACATAATTTTTGGGTTCCTTCAAATAAATAAGCCAGATATAAACATTATTGGTTCATTTAATTTGACTGGATTAATGTCCTTTAATTGATAAGACTTACGAACCAATCCATTTAGGATCTGGCACGTGCATTTATATTTATATGATGATATTGGCACCAAAATCATAGTATTATCTTACGTATCCTTATTTTAGTAACTACAATGCACTAATTTTATTTTATTTTTGGATGTTACAGTAATACGCTAAATTATGGTTGAATGAAAAATTTTGTAAGTTGTCGTCGAGGACATGAAAGCTGACGGTGTAATTTGTGGGTTTTTGTTTTATTATATTCAACTAAAAATTACTGGAAAAATGCGTTTTACCAAATGACATTTAAGTGTGGTTGATTAGACTTGAGCTAAAATGATTGTGCAGTTGATCGTATTGAACCTGCGCTGTAGCAGACTTTACATCTATGGATCTAAAGGATTAAAAAATTCTAACAGCAAGGTACTTTTTCCATCTATGGATCTACAAGAGGGAAATGTTCTCCCACAGATAAATACAAAAATCGTATACTAAGATGTTGAATAAATTTCCTGTTATAATATTTTAAAAATGTAATGTTGACATAAAAATAAATTTAATTTAGGTGGGTGTTCGATTGGTATTGGCTTCGGTGAGATGTCATGGAGTCTGACAAGACATGAAGCCGTCCTGCTTTTTTGTTTCCTCTGCCGCACACGAACAGTATTCTCTGACCGCCTCAGAAGTGAACAGAAGCGTCAAACCAGTCCAGTCTCCCCCTCCTCCTCCGCCGTCCACACGTGAGGCCGAAGACGTCCGGCCCCCACGCCCGAAGGAAGCAACCGCCGCCGCGTTGGCCGGCGTCAAGACTGAAGACCGACGGTGCGGTGACCACTGACCAACTGGCCACCACTGACCAATGGCCACTGGCCACTGGCCACTTCCCTCTGCTCCTGCCGCCGACGACGACGCAGGGAGCGCGGAATCCAACCCCACAGCTGCCGAGTCCTGGGAAGGTCAGGGCGGGCATGTGCGCCATTTATGAACGTCGTCCCCAACTACCTCTCCCCCTTCTGCAGGGCCGGACTTGCAGTAATGGCGGTGGAGGTGGAGGTGGAGGTGAAAGGAAGGACTTTTTAATTTTTTTTAATATTAAGATAAAAAAATTAATTGCAAATGTAATCTTAAAAATTTAAACATATGCTAATAATAGATGTGAGCCTTTTAATTTACCAATGATGTGATATTTTCGTCATATTTTATTGTTTATACGAAACAAGGAACTTTTTGTTGGTTATGTAACATAAGGTGGTAAAAATATTTGTTATTTCAAAAAGGAAAGAGCTTCTTGTCAGCTGTGTGTGTGTGTGTGTGTGTTTTTTTTATTTAAATTTTTAGTTTAAATTTAAATTTAAGTTCCTTTTCTTTTAAATATAAATACATATATAAAAAAGATTTCCTTTCCTTGAAATAAAAAAAAAGATCGGTTATACTATCTTTTCTTTTTCAAGAATGGTAGCATTTTTGCTTAATTTTGAATCAAAGGCGATGCCTCTATTGAATATATTATAAAGCAAAGAAAGATCAATTGCGGCCCATTGTTAATAATGCATGTTTCTTATAAAAAAAAGAGAGGGCTGATAATAAGATGCAAATACCAAGATTTACAGGATGAAAGTACCACACGAACTAGCCAAGTCAAGAGCTCAAAGTTTTGCTGGAATTGGTACGAGTAAATTAAGCTCGTCCTTTCTTCAGCGGCAAGGAGACGGTTCGCCGACGAGTGCCCTACTTGATGGTCTTCGCCTATGAAAATCATTCTTCTTTAAAATGATCTCATGTTGAAGGATAGAGAGAATCAAAGTTGATGCTACAGCAAAATCAATTGATTTTGGATGGTTTGCATTTTAACATGCAATGCTGGAGGAGGTACGGCGGTAAACGAAGGCGAGAGAGAGGTGTAAATTACTGAACGTTGAGCTCTCGCGGATGCATGGTATTGTAGATGGAATACATCTTTGGGAGCTGGAGCAATGCTATACGCCTGTCTGCCTCCATGCGAGAGCTACAACTTCCACCTCTTCTTCTGTTGAAAGTCGAGGGGCAAATCCATAGGTGAGCGAGCTCGGTGTGCATGTTTTGAACGTTTACGCGAGGTCGCCTGCTTTAGAGTCACTACACAAAGGGAGTGAGCGAGCACCCAAAGAGACCGGAATCAAGTCCTTTCATCCTACAGACAGATCTGAGATCTGAAGGGGGGGGGGGGGTTCCCTCTGATGATAATTTTTTGTTGGCACCCAAAAGACAGTCCACACTCTGGCCTCCTTAATGTGTTCAAGATCATCGTGATCCAGTACGTCATCCAAAAATTACAGGTTCAAGTATCATACCATCACATGATCAGGTTTCAAGATCTCACCATCCTTAATTTCGTTCACTGGAGGATGATTTACGTTCAATGTCAGTTTACAGCATGCTGAGGCAGCAATATGTTATTTTTTATGAAACGGGGGGCATCTGGATTTAACGTGGCTTTCTTGTCATTACAGGCACATTTAGTTTTTTGTCCTTGTCGTTCTTATTTTACGACAATGCCCTTATCTTCTTCTTTTTTCTTGTAATTATGGCTACATGTGGTTAGTTTTCATTGACGTCTTATATATATATATATATATGTATTTTATGGAAGTATAATTTTTTGTTATTTTCTTGTCATCATTATATCACATCTATTTGTCAGTATCATCTATATTTTATAGGAGTGTCATTTATTTATCAATATATTTTGTGTCATCTTCTCCTTGTTATGAATGCATGCACCTACGTTAATTTTTTTATTATGTTGTTATCATTTTCTGCCCTTCTGTATCGTCGTTTTTGTATCATTTTCTAGTCACTACGTACGAATATATATATACATACACACACAAGTCTTTTCATGAACATGTTTGCTAGCTATTATCTTGTTATTTTCCTGTCATTCTCATTTTGTATCACGCTAACGCAATTTAACTTTATGGTATATATATTTTCGCGTCATTTTGCTGATCGAAATTTAACTTTGGATTTTTTAAGCAGATCGAGGAGCAGGCATCTCTGTAATTATAAGTTAATCCAACCAACAACGTCTCTCCTCAAATCTTCATTATTTAAGAAAACAAACCCTTCATATGAGATCAACTCCCCTCTCTCTCTCTCTCTCTCTCGCAAGTGTCCGGTGAATTCCAGGTCTCAAACTCGCGATTTGAAACATGAAAAATTAAATCTCACCAGGATGAACCCATTCAACAAGCCTTCTCTCTCTCTCCTTGCCAATTATTACCCTCCAACCCACGGTACAGTGCTTGATCAGCTGCAATGGCCATGGCAGTAGCATCCATTATATCGGTAAAGCCAGACATCTGCTTTCGCCTTTGGCGCTACTCCACTTTTTAGTTCTGTTCAGGATGACCCTTTTGATGTTGGAGGGGGGAGGGGGGAAGGGGGGGTTGTTTCCCATTAACTACTACTACTGCCACCCGCCAGGATTCTGGTGGAATTCATACATGTAAGCACTGTTATGGTGCTGGTCTGCGTCTGATTCCACTGTCGCATGTGTAAGTAAAAATGGCTTTTGCCGTGGAAATGAGGGCTGCCTGCACTTGTGCAGAGGCCGCAGCTCTCTCTCACTCTTGGTCCGTTCGAACCGTGTGTATTGGCATGCACATACCTGTTTTGCTAACAAATCTAGATTGGGAGGTGGAAGAAGAGATCCCATGGCAGCAGGTGAAGGATTTTGGGTTCTGCCAATAAGCATTGATGTGGTGCAGTAAATCTACCCAGCGCTGATTTGGATCACATTATGTGGGTGTGATGGTGATGAGCATCATCTTGGGACCGGAGAAAGCACCCGATGCGGGTGGGGGGCATGTGAGATTCTGGTGCTAGACATGGAGGAGGGAAAGGTGGGGAAATGCGTCAGCGGCAGCACTGGCACGCTGAAACAATGGATGTGGGGACTGTGGTCTATGGACCCTTTTCTTTTATGGGTCCATCCATGCATCTCTGATGCCGAAGTCTTGCATTCATTCGTCGGGCCACCCTAGGAATCAGACCCGGGTCCATGTTTATCTCCTTTTAAGGATGCCTTTCTTGCATTATGATGGGCAGCGCTAGACATCAAGTAACAAAGCCCAGACCATGATTTATGGGGCCCAGTCCAATGGTGGTTAAAGCCCAACACACCGCTATCGATCGCCTTTCTTATCGGCGATCCCCGCCACAATTTCCACACTCCAGTCCGCGCCACCACCACCGGCCGTCGTCATGCACTCCCTCCCCCTCTCCCCCGTCCCGTTCTCTCCCTCCCGTCAACTCCCCAATTCCCGCCACCGCCTCTTCCCACCGCACTCTTTCTCCTTCCCTCTCCCGCTCCGTTCTTCCGTCACAGGTGCTTCGCCGGTGCTCCGGCAAGACGAGGGCGATGTCGTTTCAGGGTCCACTGACGGACCCATCGAGATCCAGATATCGCCGTATTCTTCGACTTCTACCATTTTCGCCACCTCCGACGAAGCCACTCCACTCCAGCTTTCTACCAGCGTCCTCCTCACCGGTGCCATCTCCGTTTTCCTTTTCCGATCAGTACGTCGCCGCGCCAAGAGGGCAAAGGAAATGGTATTCGTCATTAGGGCACGCTTGTCTTCTTCTTCTTCTTCTTCATACGTTTTCCTCTAGTTCGGTAACGAATGGCAATCGGGTTTTGGCTGGTGGTGGTAGAGGATGAGGTCGACCGGGGTGAAGGAAACGAAGGATTTGAAGGAGGAGGCTTTGGAGAGTTTCAAGGCCTTGAACTCCACCTACTTGGATCCTGGGAAACCGCCGTCTCCGGTCCAGACGCTGCTCGGTGGGCTTGCGGCTGGAGCCGTTGCCATAATCCTGTACAGGTTCACGACTACAGTTGAAGCTTCTCTTAATCGGCAGACCATTTCTGATAATTTCTCTGTGAGTGCTTCCTTTTATGCAAAAATGTTCATTTCTCGATGCCATCATTTTCTTTTCACTCCAAAATAGGATTCTATCTTGGTCTGTTGTTAATAAAATTTTATAACCAAAAGAAAAATGCAAGTTTCATTGTATGTGCATTTTAGATGTTTTTCATGTTCCATGAACCAATGCTATGAATTGAGTTGACGACAAATCCAACTGGCATCTAATAATTTGCATAATGCAGCACTTAGGAGAGTGCCAATTCGGTTATAATTTCCAAAAGCTCCTAAGGGTCCGTTTGGAATTACTTGTTCAAACCATTAGCTTATTGAAAAGGTGCAATAACATTTTCAATATTAGAATGGTATAAATAATCTTGTTTGGTCCAATTAGACGTAGCTCTTTCAAATATTATTTTTCCTTCAATTACTAAAATACCCTTTAAAATGGTAAAGAACCTAATGTAATTATATAATAACATAACATATGATATGCTATAATATATTATATTATATGTAATATAATAACTAATATAATATGTATAATAATTTACATTAATACATTCATAAATACTATAATAGTTGTATGCTACAATATAATCGATAATAATATACAATAATAGTATAATACATACACAAATATACATATATTCCAACAATAGTATATAAGTTATTCCTCATACTTACTGAGGATGAAATGGGAAGATCAGAAATATGTATCCTGGCTTATTCAAAAAGCTCTCTTAAGTGAGCTTTTTGTATAAAGAAGAAAAGTGGTTTCCATAAGCTCATAGAATTTTTGTAAAATGTCAATTGACAAACTGTTCGAAACTACCTATTGTGCTTATTAACTTACTGAAAAATTTCAAGTCAAAAGAGATCCCAGTAAATATGCATCTAAGTTTGCAATGCAATGCGACATTTGTTTAGAAATATTTTTATCTGTAGGTGCATAATGTGAAAATACTATATTTCATCAATGTAATAATATTGACATAATCTATTGTTAAAATATACAATCAATGTAAGAAAACCATTTATGGTTGTATGCATTCTAGTTATAAGATTATGTAAACATCAAGTATCATGCAGGTGTGCCACCTCAACTATGGTGCAGTGGTGGAGCCCCTGACCCCAAAATGGATTCATAAATAAATTCCCACACACGCTTGAAAATTTCAAAATATAATAGAAATGATGATCCAACTACTATGAGATGTTGTATGGTGAAAAGAAAAGTAGAGAGAAAGAGTGGATGAACAAGAGTGAAATGATAAAGAAGAGACACCTTGGAAGTACGTTACATTGGACATTTTGATTAGCATGGCCATGCTGATTGACATGACATGGTGTTATAAAATTTTGACATGGACAAAAACCAAAATGTGTAGTGAAATTTTGTTAGCATGTATCAACTGCCTAGAACGCAAGCATAATGTGTTATCAATCAAGGGAACATGCAATATCATATCATCAGGTTTACAACCAAAATGTGTTGTGAAACTTTTTTAACAAGTATCGACATTGAGATCCATGCCTAGAACACGAGTATAATGTGTTATCAATAAAGGAAATATGCAAGATTCAAATTATAAATTAGATAATTAGAAACCACAGTGCTACAGTGGACTATCACCCATCTTCTCTTAAGGGGGCACACTTTTTGGATCAGTCTAGAATAAAAGAAAGTTGCATTTGGTCGTGTCATTATCTTCTGATTCACTGATTTATTTGACCATGCAGTTTGAAAGCAGATTTTTTTTTTTTCCTCACAAACTAAAAATGAAGCTGATGAAATTATCTTGAATACCTGATTTTCTTAAAATAAACTTCAAGTTCTATCAATTTTGGTTACTAATGCAACTGAGTTGTAATTTATTATTGCTTTAAATGGCTGAGACCAAATACTCACATTTTCTCTCCCTTTCACTATTTAGATTTGATTATATGTTAGCATCTCAAGTGTTCCATACAAATTAAAGTACAATGTTGCAATACCTTTAAGTTATCTCATTTGTCATCCTTTGCTGTAGATATGAAATTATACCAGCATTTAAGCTTTCATTCCTCATCCTTGTATTTTACCGTGGTAATGATAAAATATGCAAGATATTCCTCCGTGATTCTTGTAGTTTATATATCTCATTTCGTTCACAACGGATTTTCTATGATATATTTTATCATAACGACAATTTTCACAGTGAGTTGTGTCTCATTTCATACATAATGGATTTTATTCTCTCCTTTCAGGTTCGGCAGTTGACAATAACAGTGAGGTACTTCTCAAGCATTTAATTGTTTTTAAGACTCGTGTGTATGCTTCCTATCGATATTTATTTGTGCTATACAGGACAATTGTGAATGGTCTGTGCTATCTGGCAACATTTGTGTTTGGTGCAAATTCAATCGGTCTGTTGCTGTATTCTGTGCAGCTAGCATTCAGCTCCATCATGGAACCCCAGTCAATCAACTCACAATCTTCCACAAAGGATGACGATGTTTTGAACACAACTTCTACCAAAGATTCGGCAGAAAATTCTGAAATCACAAAAAGCAACGAAGGACAAAGATCAGATTAGGCTTAAAAAAAAAAAAAGATATAGCAGATTTGTCGTCTTATTTCTGTATGACATCCAATTTTCCATAATTGATTCATTAATTTTCTTTGGATTTGTCTCCATGAAGTCCATGATGCTATATGCAGAGCATCTTATGATCTCAAAATGGTAACACCCAAAAAAGGTGGGTGGCAGTCATGGCACCAAGCCTGGAGGTGGTGTAAACATCTGTCTGGAAGCTGTGTTTTCTGTAAGCCTTTGTGATTTGCTCCTCAAATCATCAAATTTGAAGTGATGCAGTTCAGTGGAGTTGGAGTCAAGGACATGCAACACTGATACCATGATGACCGAGCACACAAGCATAGGGATTGGGCCGAAGAACCAAAGCATAAGGGTGGTTGCAAAATAAAGAGCTCGGAGCCCCACTGTCCAGAAGTTGCCTCCCGTTATCACCGCAGTCTGGACGTAGTCGATGGGTACGTCTGAGTCAAGCGTGGTGATCAGGAAGCTGGCGTGCACGTAATGCCTTGCCGATTGAATGAATGAAGTGAAAGCAACAAGGAAACACACGAGGAGTGAAATGTACTTGACGGAAGTGGTGGCCATGCTGGTGTCTCCATAGATCACTGCCTTGGTGAAGAGCTGGCTCGTGCTTCCCACCCATGCCCCTATCAGGGAACTCAGCGCGATGGAGAGGGAAGCGAGCGTGTTCGAAGCCGAGATGTTGCTTGATATCACGCCTAGGGCCAGTCGTGCTTCATCCATGCCTCCCTGCAAGAAAATGGAATCCAGCAATTGTAATCTTTTCGAAGAGCACCACCACACAGAAATAAGGTACACATGATGGAGTTGAGGTTTGCAATGAGAGCAGATGTATATCAATCAACATGAGAAGATGAAATCTATGGTGCGAGCAAGAGCAGTAGGAGCAGAGATCCACACGAGAAGAGTGCACATCTAACCCGAAGCATCCGACTGACCCACGCCCTCTTGTTGTGGTTCTCGTATCCGATCGTCGTGCACTCCGGCCATCGCAGGATTCTGTAGATGAGGTACAGGTGGTAGCCCAACATCAGGACCAACCCAGGTGGGACAAGCACCAAATCAACGTAACCCTTCCCGTGAATCATCTTCCCCTACCCGCTGCTCTCTTGCCTTCCTCCACTTACTCATCCGTATTTTTCGTTAACCCGTAATTATAGAACATATATTGTTTCAGCTTCCACGGCTACGCCTCCGAGAGGAGCCTTCGCTGTCCGCTGTGCGTTATGGTTTTAGTTTCTTGCACTCCAAGACTGAAGTGTTGGCAGTGTTGGCCATGGAGTGTGCGCAAGCGAACGTCCGTCTTGCACGGGGCGCGTATTATTTTCACATGTTTTCAGATTGTCAAGTCCTCTTGGAAATGCTCGCGTATCGGTGGTAGCATGTTTTAGCCAAGCACTTCTCTGTGATCAGCGGATCTAAAATGATATTCCATCCTTGTCCACGCTTGCTGCTGCCCAATCATTTACACGTTTTTAATGATGGTGGTGTTTTTTCCTTCTCTAAATCTTCATGGAAATTATAAATATCACCGCTCTCAGTAGCTAAGCTATTGTCATCTCTCGTAGGATTCGGCTGTTACCATTCTACGTTTAAATCTTGACCAATATATATCGTTATCGGTATAAAAAAAAACAATTTCTGTTGACCGTTGGTTATCGTAGTCATCCAACGTTGATTGATCACAATCAACCGTCTCCACCATCTACTGCATATATATTTTCAACAGAATTTATATAAAATTTTCCATTTGTAACTTTCAATTAAGACTTAACACCAACTACAAAGAGACGGACATTAGATAAACGGAAAATGTCGACATAATTTGATACCCAAAAAAGTTAGCTTCTTCGAATGCCACCGTTTATTACGACATATTTTGATGACAAAAATGTCAGGATCTTTAAACGTCAAGATATTGGACTTGCGTCTATGGTTAACAAAATACTTGCACCATTTCAGTATTTTAAAATTCTTTCTTCGCGTATCGGCTGACTAATTGAAATTTACGATGACCACACAATCCTATGGTTGGGAAGAACACCGAACATGCTCCACAACGCACCTTTCTCTTTTAGAAAAGTCTCAACAATAAATATTTCACTCGAAATAAAAAATAGAATTATAAATCCATAACCATAATATTAAACAATCTCAAATTTCAGCCTATCAATTCATTATAAATCGAATGTTGCATTTAGAGACGAACCCAACACTAATCACCACTAAGACAAACTGAATCTACTTTGAATAGACTCTCCTTAGCTATACACTCAGTCAACAACATAAACACATCAACAGGTTAAAAAGAATAAATAAAAAATTAATCTTGCAATCCGCCAGGACAACTCATATCCTTGCAATCTTTTAACCACCACATAAAAGACACCATATATCCATCCTCTTTAAGACGCTAATCCTCACAAAAATGTCCAACCACCATTTAGTTGCATATTCTCATTGAGATTCCATGGTGGTTCCGGCATGCCCAATACTTCACGTATCGATTGAAAAAGCAAACCGGATTTAGCATCACCAGCTACTCTTCAACCATAAAAGCTATAACATTGTCATTGACCCAACATCGTTAAATTCCACAGGCAACTAAAATGGGAGGACCTCATTTCTATTGTAATAGCCGAAAATTTAAATGTGGGCAAATTTGATGGCAAATGAAATTAGCCCAAGGAAGAGAAAGATTACATATTGTTATGAAAGGGAAGAGATTACATATGAACAAAATGAGCATCTACAAAAGAGTAAGTAAATTAATTCTGAATCTGAATTTCAAGGTCAGCAGCTTGAAAACATTCTTCTTTGTATGCCTCCACTTTTATTCTATCAAAAATACAACCAATCTTGAGCCTCTCTTCCACTGTCAAGTTCGTTCTACTTGAAGACTAGATAATAACAGAGAAACAACACAACATCAGGAAACCCATCCGACAGAAAAAGTGTAAGAATGCACGTAAATTAAAGTGGGTCCATAAAACTTGTGGGTCAAAGATATCAAATACCAATAATATAGCATGACAGCTCAACAAAATCGCTAAGTGTGAATGGAAAAGGAAATATACAAAATCAGATTACTACGTTCAACAAAAAAATTCAAAATTTACATGCAAGATAAAAATTTAAGAATTGTTAAAGTAACCAATCCTAATTATTGCACTGTTTATTCTTTTATACATACAAAAAGGTGTCAGAATAAGTTGAAATGATCCTCGTGGCAAGTGTTTTGTTAACTACAAGTCCATGTTACCATAAATCCTTTAAATGAGTTTCACTGATTTCCAAGTATAAGCTGTAGTGCGATTGTTAAGGTGAAAATGAAAATTAATTATCCTAAATGCAAGAGTTATATATATACAAAGGCATTGTTTGGATCAAGATTATGGGAGATAAGATTATGTGCAATCAATTCGATGTTTATAATTTGAAACAAATACCTTTGATGTGACAAATTTTGTGAAAAACAGTGAGACCAAGCATGGTAACTCTATAAAAAAATTCATAATTTCTATAATAAAAATTTCAATCGATTAAAAGAATGTGAAGATCATGAATACTTACAAGAATTCAACCATTTAAATTACTTGGATACAATCTGAATGCTCCAAAGTTTGAGCCAAATGAAGCCAAAGTATAATGTTAAGGTAATGGATGTTTATTTCAAGTACCCATAAAACTAAAACTAAGAATGCTTGTAATCCCTTATATTTGGAACACAGAAATGTGTAAAACACATGCATGCACACACACTCCTACACCCACACACACACATAAAATGCCAAAAAAACTCATTTAAAAGAATTCAATGCCAATTCCTTGGTCAAGATAAGGTGCTTTACGGAATGTGACCATAACCACCCTTGTGCAATATAAAGGTTACTCTATTGTGACTCGAAAGTAATAAGTTTGAATCTTAATAAACAATCTCCACCATGACTTGATGTAGAACTGTAGCTTTTTTTTAATTAAAAAAGAAAGAACTTCTCAATTTAAGAAGGCAATGCTGCGTAAAATTAGACCCTTCCCAGACTCTACATTGTAAGGAGCTTGCACAAGATTGACCTTTTTTGTTCCAAGAGTACAGAGTAAAGATAAAGATAATCCTTAGCCTAATAATGAAAAGAACATTATTATGAGATGGTTGACTGACTGTCACAATGCATTGACAAAGTATAAATTGAGTTCAATCAATAGAGATTTTGGTTCCATCCTTTGAAAGCTTGTCTAATCCATAGATTCCACTTCTACCCTTGATTTGCAATAAAAATGTTTATTGTCACAATGCATTTCAAAGCTTGTCTAATCCATAGAATATTCCACTTCTACCCTTGATTTAGAATGTCTCCATCTCCCCAATAACAGGTGTTACAAGATTTCCTCGCAAATAGGTGCAGCCTAAGAAAAATTTTGCCTCCATTATCTCCTACAAAATTTAATTGAATAGCCCTCCAGATAAAGGTGTTTACACTTCTCACGCGCATGGCCTTGTTTTCAAGTACCTTCAATATATGAACAAGCAAGTGCAGCAAACTTTAAGCAAGAAAATGAAGTTGCAGTAATTGGAGATGCTTCAAAAAATGAATGCTCGGATGGAGGTTATGGAAGCTCATTTGAAATATCAGATTTCTATTGGAGCTCATGGGATGTGTCAGTTGCAGAAAAACTTTCTTTCAACTAAAAGGGAAGTATCCTATACAGTCCGCTCTAAAGGCACCTAATTATTGTCATATGGACTAAAGTCACTAAAAAAACTACAACTTAGGGATAAAAGAGGAGAAGTCATGGGGTAGACAACATGAACATCAACTCTTTGGCTATCGAGGCCAAGAAATGCTGTAAAAGAAACCTAAAATTGGTTAATGTTGATTCTAGTACTTTCAATGCCTATTGTCGTCACTCAACATGATCAATGCACATGAGCACGGAAAAACAAATTAGAATAGAGAAAAACCAATATGGGACCAAAAAATCAGGGAAATATCTGATTTGAGACAAATGGAAGTGAACTTAAGGTAGTTAATGTTGTGCTAACATTAAAGGGGCTTGGTGAAAGGGAAATAATATGTAGAAATAAGAACAATAATCAAAGCCATAACCCCACCATTTGGGATGAGTAAATGAATTTTTTCTTCCAATTATTCTTTTTATTATCAAATCTCCAATTAAATTACATAAATTTAAATATTTTTTACAATTCCTAACTAAATTGCTACTTTTAATTTCTACACTAATTAATTAATTTCTTCTAATTAGTGTATTCTTTAATTTCCTAATGATATGATAAAACCACCTATGTCAATGTCCTCTTAATCTTTAATAGGTGCAACTTTTACTCTATTCACAAAAAAATCATTTTTTAACTTGTATCTCTTATAACATTATCACTTATCAATCTAAGAATATGTATCTTAGCAACACTAACTTTTTACATATATTCATATTTTTCTGCTTATCATTCTTATAAAGTATAGATAGGCGAATGGCAGTTTATAAAATTTTCCTTTTAATTTTGAAGATATCTTCCTATCCTATAACACTCTAGAAGCATTTCTCCATTTTATCTATCCTACTTTAATATTATGAATGGCAACCTCTATAATTTTACTATTACTACTCATTATAGGACTCTAGAATTCCTTAGTCTAGAAAATTATTGATTTGTAATATTTTGCACAATTAATACTATTAAAACTCTATACTATTACATTCTAAAATCTATTAGACTACCATTGGCCATACATGAAGTGACTAAGCAAATCAAACACCATGCAAAATGTCTGGACGTGTGATAATCCAAGATATCTTATGCTACTGCCCCTTTCAAAAATAAATACAATTCCACATTTACAACATAAATTTAATAGATTTAAAGATGGCCAAGCAAAAAATAATATAGATAGTAACTTACAAACTGGTTTGCATATTGGAAATAACAACATTTTTCCAAGCTTGTGCTGAAACAAAGAAGCACAGTTTAAGATAATTTAAATGGGAAAGCTTACCAATAAGTTGATAATGTGCTTCAAAATCTCCCTGATGACCTCTTTACTCCGAGAAAAATTATCAAATATTTTAAAATTTTTAAATATGATAATAAGTATAAAAGCCACTGAATTGACTCGTGTGAGAAGATCAAGATTGTCAAACTGAGAATCACTTTCGATCATCAACACCAAATGCTGGAGAAGGTTGTCCATAAGCTTGTCACATCGAGAGAATAGGAATATGCAAGGCTTGACATAATATTCAGACGTGTGAATGGAGTTATGATTGACATCAATATCAATGATGTCTGACATTTTCTGGTTGAAAACATGAAAGCAATTTCTATAAGTAAAAAAATAATTTCGTAACAATGAATGCTGCTTCTGTTCACACAGAACATTCAGTATGAAGGCTAAGAGTACATAACAATAGCAGATGAATTGTCAATGATAGCCGTGATAAAAAATAGAAAAATGAAGAGAAACACATCGATGTCTGTGATAGGTAAGTACATATAAAAAAAAAGAACAGAAAAAGTAGGACGATAAGAGCAATATATCAAATGGCATACCAATGACATTAAAAGATAAAAAACGAAGACATGATCCCAAGAATCCAGAAACAGTGACCAACCTATTTATCTATTTATTTTGACGGTTTACTTTTTTTTTTTTTTTTTGAAGACAGCACAGTGGCGAACTGCTACTGTGCACTTACTGAAGGGTGGGAGTTCAGAAAGACCTCATTTACTTCCACCCTGGTACATTTGTGAGCAACTTATTAAGTAAATTTAAAAGCATGAGGATTGACAAGAAGCACCGATGAACGCACAGAAATTATATCAATCATGTATAAAAATATGAAACCGCTGAGAGCGATAATATTCTCCACAGAAAGCTTTGAAAGACTGGAATCGAACATGGCAATCATTCTGAGCATTCCATGCATGTTGTCACAAGATGGCTTTAGATTCTGGAGAACAAAAAAGTGAAAATAGAAAACTGTATCAGAAGAAACTCAAAGCTAATATCTCATTGTCATTTATCTAGATAATGATTACCACATAAATGAAAAAAAACTATAAGAGAAGCACATGACTGAAGAGTTAGATATAATCTTGAACATCTAATAATAGAAAATGTTTTTCTTTTGAGCCATTATAAGTTTGACATATGAACTATTAATATCTAAATCAAACCACCCTGCCGAAATAAGTTAGCCAAATTCAGTAAACACACCATTTCCTCAAGTATATTTTTCTGCAGTAACTTCAAAACAAGAACACTGTCACCCATTTCAGAAAGACAGATAAAAACTGCTCCAGTGATGGATTGAAATGCTCTTCTGTTTGAGATTTTTTCATGATCTTCATTTACAAATCTGGATTTGTCTACAACAAAAAGAGCGTGCCATCAGTTTTATGAAAAATTTTTGCTTTTGGAACAAATATACATAGAACTTCACAATGAAACAAAACTTTCTCAATTTAACTAGATGTCTTAAATGCCTTAGCAGATGTCGCTCAATCAAGATGAAAGGCAATGTTAAGGCAACACTGATGCCATAAAGCCTAAAACAAGAGGTAAGTTAACCACCAGAGGTGAAATTTAAATAAATAAATAAACAATAAAACTAGGCATCCAATTATATAATGTATCAATAATCAAATTATGTAACAATCCAAGCCATATTCCCGCCATGTGGAGTCTACCACATAAATCTTTTTTTCTATGTATTTCTATCTATAGACAAATTTTCAATTAAATTACATAGACTTAAATCATTTTTATAATTCCTAACTAAGTAATTTTAGGTCTTTCTCTATTTCTTATATAGTTCTTTTACAACACTAATTAATTCTCCTCTCCTAACTGGTATATTCTTTATTCTCTTAAGGATATGACTAAGCCACCTAAATCATTCTCTTAAATTTAATTGATTCAACTCCTAATTTATTCCTAATAAATTCATTTCTTAGCTTATCCCTTATCAATAATTGATTCATAAATGAATAAAAAATATAAACTCGTAATGATAAATCAATGAAATAAAGATAATAAGCAATGTATATCAGTTAAATATCAAATGCATTCAAGCTTTACTAAATTTTAAACATGTCACTAACACTAGATCATCAATTTTCAAACATAAGTATAACAAAACTAAAGGTGCTAATGTACCATTCCACAGACCAAAAGAAACGTAGTCACGACAAATTGATAGATAAAAGAATATAAAGTATCCATCTCTATTTTATTTTTTTTGTAAGATAGTAAGGTAGTTCTCATTAATAAAATAAGCATCATTCTTACAAAACATTTGATCAAGAAAAAAAATCATAAGTGTTGAAAGTTTATCTCAAAATCAATTGATGGTGAGAGAACAGAGGCACAATATTATTAGGCCTCTGTCCAACCACATCAATTATGACGTAGGATTATATTATCTAACACTCTCCCACACTTGTAACCTTGTCTTAGCTTACAAACAACTTATGGGCAATGTGCATGAATCAAACTCTAATACCATGTTGAAAGTTCATCTTAAAACTAATTGAAAGTGAAAGAATGAGAACGTGATGTTATTAGGCCTAGGTCCAACAAAATCACTTCTGATATGAGATTATGTTATCCAACAATAAGATTAAGAAAAAAATACAAAAATGGAAAAAGTTAATATATTTTATACTTGAAATGGACAAAGAATTCTTGTTCAAGACATGACCAAAGAAGAGCCAAAGGAAGATCATTAGACTACTGAAGTTGAGAAAATCACTAGAAAAGTAAGAAAATATCTCTTGACTGAAGTGTCCAAAAACAGAAGTGAGAGAAGCAATGCCTCTCACACATTCAATCAAGGTGATAGAGGCATGCCCAATTGAAACCATCACCTCTACCCATAACCCAGAGGTTGAGGATTGCTTGCCTAGTCATTTCAAGAAACAGTGCATTAATAACATTAGTGGGGTTAGAGCATTGATTGCTGTGTGTGGGAATAAACAACCGACTCTTATATTTGGTCAAAAACATTCAGTTTTGGAAAGGTAAATAGCATAGTCATTGACACAAGAATTGAGTGCCAAAGCACCATCAAAACCTCGAGTTTATCACCAAGAGTTTTTTATATCTTTAGGATATAGATATGGAAGTTAGAAGACTCACTGCTTTGAATAAAACATTATGGTTTTACCATCCCTTTTTCATGCATTTCAGCATTTCAAGCAGGGATGTTATTAACAATATGCTCAATATGCTCCCCTCCCCTCCTCCCCCCCTTCGATCGAGCTTTTCCATATGCTCTTTCACTGGCCTCCTTTTACAATGTCTGTGCCTCTGGCAAGTTTATCAGTGAGCTACAACAATGTTTCCAGCAGTTGACAGTGATTCTGTGGTGCCTTTAAAATTTTCTTGTCTGAATCTTTCTCCTAAGATGCTCTTCTAATCTCTTCCCCAGTATGTATCACAAGGTAAGGCATATTTAAATATATTTTCATATTTATATTTCTTTGATATTTTCTTTTTTTTTTTGTCGGCAACAAGGGAAAACTCTTAAAATTAACAAAAGCTGGAGGGCCTATACAAGCAATAGGCACGCTAAAAACAAAAACAAAACAGGACCTTCTAAGCTTAAAAGGGAAACCACCTAGACAACAAGACACAAAGCAACGTAGGTGAACAAGATGAAAAGGACACAAACAAAGATGAAACAAACTACAAAAAATGTAGCAACCAAGAGGTGCTCAAAAGGACCATTGCCTGAATATGCAACCAGTGATTGTAACCATTACCTTAACTGCAGCATCATTCATGGTTTCTTGTGTTTGCCACAATATCATACATTTCACCGCTCAAGTAAACACCTTTGACCAAATGTGCTCCACACACCAAACGCCAAAAAACTCCCTATTGTTTCTTTCCAATCATCATTGCTACTACATAGCATGGGGAATGGCAAACAACACTTTCTTTAGGATGCAACTAGCCCAACTTTACCAGCCCATCTTCCCCAATACTCAGTCATGTCCCATCACACAAGTGCATCCAAACCCATCCATGAGCACTAGTGACTGCTCATGAGGAACATGCAAGCACTAGATGCCATTAACACTTCGGATTTTCCAAGATAAAAGCCAAAGCTTAGATATCACAAAGGACATGACGCCAACTTGCAGTCTGCCACTCACTATTCACAGGTGCACTCCCAAGATAGTGCTATTGCTGGGATTAATCTTCAACCCAGATAGAATCTAAAATTTTCAAAAGGAATTTGAACATATGTATCTCCTCCAGTGTAGCTATTGGCATATTGTAGATGGATTAAGTTGTGAAAATCACTTCTCCTAAGTAAAAGTTCATTTGTTGTGTCAAATCCAATGTAGGAGAATCCAACATGGGATTTAATAAAAATACAAATATTGGTATCATATCGAAGATCAGTCCTTTGGAAAAAGAAAATATATCAAAGATTGAAAATTGTATCAGTTGAAACACAATACTTTTTTAAAAACAGGCAAAAAACTTTAAATTTCAACTTGAAACTCAAAAATAAGATAAAACAAACTACAATAAGCATATAACAATACTTAAATAAATTTTCTAGGCAATTATTATGCATAAAATATCAATTAGATAAAGATACAAAGGATTGCATGCATAAGAAAAGTCATAAATCATATACAGATAAAAGAAAATTTTTTTAATTCAGGTTACATTTCAATAAAATCTATGCTACAGTTGAATGTAATTCAAGTTACAATTCAATATATTTCAGATTATATTTTAGTAGAAATGAAATTAAATTTTAATATATATTAGACAAAATTTCACTAGAATTTAGATTATAGTTCAATCTTTATTAAGTTACATTTAAATAGAATTTAAGTTACAATTCATACATGAAACACATTAATAAAATTATGCATGGTAATAAAGAATTTCCTTATCTCCATAATTAAAAAATTTATTGACTATAAGATTTTAGAGTAAATTATAAATTTTTATTCCTATAATGTTGTTAATATCTTTTAAAAAATCTCACATAAATTAATTAAAAAATAGAAAATAAATTTTAGGATAATATAATAGATAGGTAGAAGAGGCATGTTATTTATAAGCAAATATAATTTTTATAAAAAAATATCAGGATTTTTTGTGACTTTTTAATACTTCCATCATTTGTTATGTAATAATTTTTTTCAATTTTTCTTCTCTTTTTTTTTTCTTTTTTTCTTTCCCTTGTTCGTAATCTCTATGATTAAATTTTTTATCAATTATATGATTTTATATTAAATTATAAATTTTTATTCATATAATGTAATTAAGATTTTAAAAAAAATCTCCTGTGAATAATTTAAAAAAATAGAAAATGAAGTTGTGAAAATACAAGAAATAGGTAGAGAAAAAAGTTATTCATAAGTGAAAATAATTTTTTAAAAAAATTAAAAATATCAAAAAAATTTGTAATATTTTAATACTTTCATCATTTTTTAAATATGAATTTTTTTAAGTAATATTTTTGTTTTCTTCCTTCTCTCTTCTCTTTTCTTTTTTCAGAAACTTCGGTCATCAACAACGGAAGCGAAGGTGTGACACTTCAATGGAAAAACCTTCACTGAATCAATTGATCTTTCGCACAAATCAGTTGATTCAATCTTCCACCATTCAAAAAGTTCCCCAACTTTAATGATAACATGATTTGTAGACGATCCTGCAAGACAAATCGGTCAATCCATTTTGACATTGAAAATACAACTGTCTAAAAAGCAATTTAGATCAACAATATTTCATCGATCCAGATTGACTTTTTAATCATTGCCTGGAACTACTCTCTAAGAAGCCAATTTTTGAGAAAAAGGAAGGCTTGTACAAAAGCTGCTAACTAGTTTCTAGGACAGCAGATCAAAAGCTTGTTAGGAAAATAAGACATGATAGTTTATGATTATTTTTGGATATAATCATAAATTTAAATACCTTACATAACCCTTACATACCTTACATAATCATAACCCTTATTAGAAAAAGAAAATTAAAGACAGGCTTCTACTAAAAGCTAGATAAGCCAAAAATTGAATTAGATTTGGTGAAACCAGAATCAGAAGCTTCTACTAGAAGATGTATGCCTCATTTGAACCACTTATGAGAAGCTATAGTTTCTGCGAGAGCTAGGATGCAGACTTTCCAGGTATGAAGTTGTGTGGACTTCAGGGCATAAAGTTGTCCAAAAGCAATTACAAATGGGGGCCCTAGTTTCATCTAGATTTACCATATCACCCTTCCTTACCAGCACACTTGAGGTTTTCTTTGGCCATAACTAAACTAAGATGATTTCATTATTTTATCCTCAATTACTATAACTTCCACTCTATTTTGGATTGCTCTTGTTCTTAATTTATTTCTTCAAGCATTACTATCTATCCAACTTTAACATTCTCATCTCAGCAAGGCAAGACTTATGCATGTTGTTTTTTGACATTCTGCATCATAAAGGATACGTAAGTGATCTAATAATTTTTTTTTTAATTATAAAATATTCTTTTATCACAAAAAAACCCAAAAGCATTGCCACTTCATCCAACCAACATTTTTCCAAGAAATTATAACAAATAAATGGATAAACATACCATGATAAACATTAAATCGAGCAACAATTGTGATCAAGAAGCCAATGTAGTTTTCAATTTGCAAATGCCCTGCTTTATATGACGCTTGTAAAACATTAATGATCCTCAATAGCATAGCTTGCTCTACACCATTATCTGACACGTATAAGATATGTCAAAATAAAAGGGAACAAAAACGAAAAAGTCAGCTATATGCTAATACAAGAAAAAACAACAAATGACAGCAATAGAAATTGTTCAAGGTTCAAGCTTTGAAGTCCAAACAAATATCACTTTTTATAGATGAAACAATATTTGCTTGTCTTTTGGTACTAAACATGGTACCAAAAAATAACTTAGCACTCAACTTTGAGACAAACAACGTTCCCCATGTCAGTTGTGAGTGTCAGTGTTTAATGTAATATGTTGTATTAGATAGAGGGTAGTAGTAAGTGCATTAATGGATATCCATTTTATATATAGATATAGATATAGAAATAGATAATGGCAAGTGTGGTAGAATATATATATATATATATAGAAGCAATTTTTCTAGTAATCTCACATGGCACCAAAGCTCAGGTTGATGCCCTAGCTGTCCATCACCACCATTGTCTTCCTTTGACACCCACCATCATAGAACCATTTTCTTCTTTGTCAGTGTCTACTTCTCCTAGGACTTCCGCACATACCAGCACATTCTACTCTTTGTCCATCAATCAGAAAGGGCAGAGACAACCCAATAGAAAGGGTAGCTCAAGGGCTTGGAATGGGCAAGGAGTTTGGGGAGGTCGAGGAGCGGGGGCAAAACTCAACAGAAATGGCAGCACAAGGATTTGCAATAGGTAAGGAGGTTGGGCATGGAAAAGGGTGGCCCAAGGACTTGGAATGATTGGGGAGGTTGGAGAGGTCAGGGGTGGGAGACAAAATTAAACAAAAAGGGTGGGGAGGTCAAGGCTACTAGTTAGCCAAAGTGGGAGGTCAAGGGTGGGAGGAGAGGTCAAAGGCTTGGGCACAGGGTTAGGGGTGGGAGGGAGGTAGGGGATCGAGGGCAAAGCATTCCTTCACTTGCTCAAGAGAGGAGGGAAAGTTGGGAGAAGAGATGTTTCATGTCAAGGAAAATAAGGGAATTTACTTTACTTTCCAAGTACACACACTAAAATTTTTCTAGTCAAAGGGAATTTAGTTTCCCTCACTATCATTTCCTTTACTTTTTTAATGCGCAAACCCTACCATAAGGTTACTTAATTTATCACAATACTAAGATATACATGACACATAAAATCATGTTCATGGGGCTTGATGATCATCAATTCATGAGACATCACAATATTGCTACAAAAAGAAAAATTTAGCAAAATTGCAATAGATGATACCTCTTAGAGTAGGCATAGTCACATTAGGAGAGGTGCTTTGCAAGGTTTTGATGTTTTGTTTATTAATGAACCTTGTAAACTTTATGACTATGGTTCTTATGAAAGTAGTTCTCAATTTCTTTTCGACAATCTCAACAATACTTTTATATTGCATAGTCAAGAACAAGATCTTATGATTCCTCTCCATGTCAAGGAAGCCAAACACAATTAATTGTCAAAGGAAAATCAACTGGTAATTGAACAAATGTATTTGGCTCAATATAGATCCTTAGGAATGGATCAAATGTTGACAATCAAATAGATGCATGGTGGTAAATGAAGTCAAATGACTCAATTTCATGACAATAATAAAATTGGTTGCTAAGTTCCTATAACCATTATTACCCTTATCTTACTATTTGGCTCGCAACAAGATAAAATTTTAGCATTTTTAACAAAAGTCAGGATTCATATTCTCACATAAGCTACAGTAGGTCAATGAGTGTAACAACTGTGAATCCAGATTTGAGAAGTAATATAAGCAACATACTGCAAGCTCCTGACAATCTTTAGGAAGCTTTATGAAGGGACCATAACTGACTCTTCCTGCACAACAAGCATATTACTAATCATAGTCAAAGAAAGACAATTTTATTCTAAACTATCTTTATCAACTAATAAAGCACAATCAACCGGCAGCATAAGAGTAACTAGCCTTCATCTAATGTGGTACAAAAGAACTCCCTAAGCATAATTTGCAAATTATTGTACTCCAATTCAAGAGAAGGGTTCTGAAGAGCACATTGCCCTGTTTTGAGCAGAAGTCGCAATATGACCTGAAACAATATAATAATGGAAATATGAATATTGCATGAGAGAATCACTTTAGTGTTTAGAAGCATCAAAAAGATAAGAAGATTTGTACAAACAGGCTTGAGAAAAAAACATTTGCAGTTTTGCAGCCCAAATCTGAACTCATTTTCATTGATGGTTGGCCACCATGCTGAGAACCAACAACAGTAACTTTAATCCTATATTTGTAACCCAACAGGTGAATCTCAACAACCTGCAGCACCTTCTTGCCTTGGATTAAAATTAAAACTACCTTTGTGCCCAACATACCCATGAGAGGCCATGGAAGCCAGCAAGGTGATCAGAAATAAGTTTCAACAATCCAACCCCTCTTGCATGAATTGACCCTCCAAAGAGGGCCAACCACCAGTCTGGACCAAAGTGGAACCCAACTTAGGAGTCCACTCTGAAAACCAGATCATGTAGTCCACAACACATTCATTTCAAAGGCGAAGAATCTACTCTTTTCTGTTGTAATCATCAATCAGAAGCAATCCACAAATTCTCCTCTACCCTGATCAAACAAGATTACAACCACCCCACTAACAGTGATGAGAAGCCAATAATAATAAATTGAAGCCAGCCACTTATACAATCTCAAGAGTCAGTACTAACGGCCCAAACAGTCACAATGGCCTATCCCCTGGGTTCCCTTCGAGACTTGACAACGATTTAGATGGTCCCATCAATCTCAACGCCCAAACTCTATGGTTACCAAGGTAGACACGTTGTGTCTCCTCAGAGGGGCTCCTCCCCCTAGACCTACCAACTAGCTTGTTGGCTCCATGGCTACCAGCAACCACCTTTCCTTTCCTGTATGCTTTCTCAACTCAACGGCTTCCACAAATCAACAAAATGACTAGCACACATCCTTTGCAGCTACCCTGAAGGGCGTCCTTGTCCCTCCAAAATCCTTGGACATTCCTATTCAAGCCCTAACTCTCAAGAATGGAGAACAAGTTCTCTCCTTCTCTACGAAAGAGGTTGCTTAGCTAGATGGAGCCTTTAGTTGGACCCTTGTTGGAAGATTCAATGGCCAATGACCCTCCATGATCAAAATACACTCAAAAATGAAGAATGTTCTGCCATTCAAGGAGGATTTCTTCCCTGCTGCCATCGATTCTCATCATATCCTAATCTGATTCAAATGTCAAGAGGACTTCATCAATGCCTATATGAAGGAACACTAGATCATCAAAGAAAAACACATACTCATCACCCATTAGTCCCTATATTTCTCTATCAGATTGGAATCCCCCTAGATGCCAATTTGGGTCTATCTTTTGAAACTTTGAGTGCGCCTTTAAGCACTAGGAGTGGTTAAATTGATTGCTAGAATGCTTGGTAGATTTCTATGCCTTCACCAAGACGTCCAGAACTTCACCCATGCTAGAGTAACGACAATCTGTGTTGAAATAGATCTATTGAAACCCCTTCTGAAAACTATGAAGATAAAGAATAAGCAAGAAATGATTATACAACTTGTTGAGTATGAGAAAAGAGAACCCAAGTTCTGTTCTAGTTGCTTCAAGATTGGTCATCTAGTGGAAAACTACTGCTGATCCAAAAAAGGCCATTGCCATACACTAAATCATCCCCAGGCAGACCAATCTCAAGATACTGTTGAACCAACCCTAAACACTACCCCACCTTAGCAACAAAACCCTAAGGCTAATGAGAAAGAATGAACATTTGTCACAAGGAAAAAGAGAAAGCCCAAAAAGGATAATCAAGCCACAGACAAGGATCAGACAATCCAAGCAGAACAACCTTTCTACCAAGAAGACTCACCTGACAGGAAATACCACAAGAAGAAACCCATAAACAATTTGATGAGCCAGAGAACAGTAATAGGAACACATCAGGAGAAAAAATACAAGCTCTCTAATCTCTTTGACCACTCCCAAGGTCACATGGGCAGACATGACAGATGTTGAATCCAAAGAAGAGGTTCGAACACAAACTAAACTTACAACTATTTTTGTCAACCCTATGGACTCCGTCAGTGACCTAGAAAGGCAACCTGAGTCAATCAATGTTGGGATAGGGCTGGACCATTGATCTGATGAAGACTGAGCTCAACCTAGAATCTGCAAGACATACACACGACAGAGCAAATCCAAACCTCAAAGGTGTCCTGCCTCAACGACCACAAAGAATGAAGAGGAAACACCACCACCACAATCAATAGAGCATTGATCACCCAAGGTGGTTCAGTCCCCCTCCTTTTTCCATTATGAAGATAATAATTTGGAATTGTCGAAGCCTAGGGAAGAGGGCCTCCAGAAGATACTTTAGGGAGGAAATTCAACAACACAATATTCAACTTATTGTGGTCCTAGAACCTTTCATTCCCTTGAAAAGAGGATGGGCAATTTCAAACTTCATTCAACTTCCAAATTGAAAACCCAACACTGAGATTAGAAAATTTGACTTTTCTGGTCTGAAAATATAGTTTTGTCTCCTGTTCAAAAAATCAACCTATACATTACTTGCCAGATCACTCTTTTGGAAGGGCCATCTATGCTGCCTGTCAAGCAGACAATAGACGCCCCCTTTGGCATGATCTTAGATGCATCAATAATTGCTTTCCTAAAGATCCCTAGATTATAGGTGGTAATTTTAATATTGTCAGACGCAACGACGAGGTCATTTCCAATGTGGCCCCTAAAGTCTCTCTAGTTTAAGGGATTTCAATGATAAGATTTTGGACATTGGCCTAAAAGAACTGCCCTCCTTAGGGAACTCTCTCATCTGGTGCAACAACCATAATGGTCATAGTGACAGTATCATCGGCTAGACAAAATTTTGATGAATAACTTTACTAACCACGACTGCAGGCTACTTATTGAATATAGAACCTGAGTTCATTCAGACCACTCCACCATGCTTCTCACTCTCACTGCAAACTCTTGAGCCAAAGCCATCCCCTTCCACTTTCAAAGAATGTGGAGCCCCCATGAAGATTTCCAAAAGACTATAGCTTGTATTTGGCAAAGTGTGACAAATCCTTGCCCAATCTCAAGATTAAGCAAAAAGCTCTATACTCTTAAAAACTACCTTAAAATCTGGAATAAACAAGTCTTTGGCAACATCTGGGACGAGGTGAGACTTGTGCCAAAGATAAGCCCATATGGAGGCTCAATTACAAGCCATTCTCGACTGGAAATGGCCAAGACATCCCTAACTAGGTGCAATCAGCAAAAAGATGTTTTTCTGGCCCAAAAAGCCTATCTAAAATGGCTTTCCAAAGGTGACAGAAAAACAGCCTACTTCCATAAGATAATTAATAAAAGAAGACAAGCAAACTAGTTTGAAGCCCTAGCAGCTAGAAACAACTTCTAACTCCATGGAGGAAGTCAAGGCAGCTAGTCAAACCTTCTACGAGAGACTCCTCTCATTGGAAGGATCTAGGATGGTGGACAAACCACTTCAAAACATTCTGCAGATTATTGATCATAACGACAATGAGCTCCTTTCCTATATCCCTAACACAGAAGAAATCAAAAATACCACCTTTTCCATGGTAAGGGACCATGCTCTAAGTCTGAATGGCTTCACTACAAACTTCTTTATGTGTTGCTGGGACATCATAGCAAAGGATTACATCTAAGTTGTCCAACAATCCTTTAATGATGGCAAGCTAGATAGGTACTAGAAAGCCACATTTCTCTCTTCGATTCCTAAAAAGGATAATCCAACAGATTTCAAGGATTTTCACCCTATCAACCTCTACAGCATCAAATACAAGATTATAGCCAAGATCATTGCTAAGAGACTAGCCAGGCACCTCCTGAAGTTAATCTCTTTGGCCTAAGGGACCTTTGTAGAAGGTAGAAGCATTATTGATAACATCTCTCTGGCTCAAAGCATTGAAAATGGTTATAAAGGGGGGAAACATTATGTTTAACTTGGATATGGAAAAAGCTTTTGAGAGATTGGAATGGTCTGCCATCTAGTAGATGTTAAAGAAGTTTGTTTTCACAACCAAACTTTTTAAAAAATGTGTGGAGTACAATTTTTTCTTTGTGATGACACAAGGGAGGACCTCCAAATTCTTCAAAGCTTCTAGAGGCCTCCGTCAAGGAGATCCCTTATCCCCCTACCTTTTCATTATAGTGAAAGAGGTTATTGTTCAAGTTTTACATCAGCTATTTGTCACTAGCAGAATCAGCCCTTATAACACCAAGACAAGAAATACCATTACTTCCCATCTGCTCTATGTAGACAATGTTATTCTCTCCTTGAATGAAAGGAAAAATGGCATTGAAGCCATCCTTCGGTTTCTACAGGATTATCAGGATTTTTTTGGGCAAAAGATACATCTCAACAAAAGTTTTTTTGTTGTCCCTAAAAGCATTTCATGGCAAAGAGTATCCACGATTCAAGATCTCACAAATTTCCAAAATAAAGACTTTCCATTCTGCTATTTGGGTTGTCCTCGTTTCAAAGGGTGCATCAAGAGCATTTATTTTGAAGGTTTGGTACAAGAAGTACAGGATAAACTAACTGGCTGGAAAAGTAGACTTCTCTCCCTTAGAGCTAGAACTACCCTTTTGAAATATGTCTTATCTAGTTTGCCCATCTATTTGCTGAGTGCCTTTAATGTGCCAAGAGATGTCATAGACTAGATTCAATACCTTTTCACCAAATTTTTATGGGAAGAGGGTAAAGCACACTGGACCAACTAGAGCAATATTACTAAGCCTATTGAAGAAGGGGGCCTGGGCATTAGAGATCCCAAGGAACTCATAGTTGCCTTAAGAATGAAGATGGCCAGGTGACTCATTAAGAAACAAACTCTTCGGGTTGAAGCCCTCTCATCTAAATATGGTCTCCCTTTCCACAAACCTTGTGGGTTTGAACTGGCTATATGGAAAACAATCAGAGCAGCTAGGGACCAAATTTCTAGAAACTCTATATGGCTGGGTGGAAGGGGTGATATTAATTTCTAAAAAGATCACTAGATTTCAATTGGAATCATCTCAAGCATATCTCAAGCTTCTATGGGCCTCAAACACCTCACTGTGACGAAGGTTTGCTAACTACAAGATCCTTGAAGAGCTCAATCAACCAAAGTATATTGTTGACCAAATTCAGGCCACTATGAATCAGCTTGATCAGAATGAAGATGTTTTTAGTTGGGCTAGTCCATTTTTGAGAGATTTCACAGTCAAATCAGCTTGGCAAGTGACTCAAGAGAAAGGTGGATAGCACAAATGGAACGGTAGATTATGGAATAATTTCCCCCATACCAAAACATTATTTATCCTGTGGTGATTATTACACTCCAACCTCCTGATGAAGACCAACACTCAAAAGAAGGGTTTCCACCTAGCTTCCATTTCCTAATGCTGCAGTCACAATCATCAAGAGGACTCGGGCCACCATCTTTGTTTTAAAGGGGATTGGGTCATTCTATTTAGATTTTGGATCAACCGAAAGTTGGGTTGCAATCTTCAAAATCAAACAAATTGGAAACTCTTTGTCCACAAAGCCTTGTTCAGAAAAAGCAAGTCGCTCCTCCCAATTATTCAAAAATTTATTATAACCAACTTGTTATCGGAATGTTGGAAGAAACATTGCTCCGTTCTCTATGACAAATGGAAAGGGTCCTTCACTAGCATTACAACTAAAGTGGAAGCCTCCCTCAAGAATTTCTCTAGAACTTGCAGTAAATGAAAATACAAACCCACAAAGCTTCCTCACCTCTTGAGACTTGGTTTCAACCCAGGGGAGGCTTGCCGAACCTGCACCACTTGGGTTACTTGGATCAAACCAACCCAACACCACTTCAAGCTAAATACTAACAGGGCAGTTAGTATAGATGGATTGACTGCAAGTGGCAGAGTTATCTGAGATGTCAATGGTGACATTCTAACTGCTTTCATAGAACCTTATGACCTTAAAGTGTCCTAACGGTTGAGCTCAAAGTATTACAAAGAGGTCTAATTATTTGCAAAGATTTGGGCATTGTTACTCATCACATAGAGGTCGAAACTAACTCATTTGACCTCATAAACAACCTCCACCCTTTGCAGATTCCCCTTCAACAAGCTATGCCTTATTGGTCAACCTTCCAATACTTCAATAGTCATACTTGCTCTATAAGTCATATTCCTCACAGAGTAAACCTAATGGCAAATCTTTTAGCAAAGAACAGACTCAATGGCAGGCAGCTGAGGATGTTCCACCATTTCAGGAATCTTCCAGAAACTATCAGACAACAATGGCGCTTAGACACATTGGGCATACCTTACCTGAGGGGTTTTTAGTGCCTTTTGTTGTCATAGATCTTAGCTTGTTTCTATTTTCTTAGCACTAGCTTTTTTGCTTGGTTATGATGTTTTCTTCCATTGCCTAGAGGTGCTAGTTATTTAGACATTGACTGTTGCCTCTAAGGATATCTGATGTGAACTGATAGTTGAATATCACTAACCCCTAGGTTAGGTTTGATTCTAAATTTATTGTATTGTCTTGTTTCCTTAGGTCTATGTGTGTCCTAGTCTTGCACTTTCACTGCACTCCCAGGCTGATGTAGTAGATGAAGTTCTTGGCAAAAAAAAAACTAAGAGACAATGTATTCATGATATCACTCTTGGGTTGCCAAATAAAATAAAACAAATAGATGTAATTCAAAGATCACTTAGTAACGCAATGCCTCTTCCTTGAACGAGTAAGTGTTTTCATGTAAGTGTTTTGAGAACAAAAGCTTATTAGGGCAATGTACCCAAGGTGATACTTTTGAGGTTATCTCCAGTGACTCATATCGCTAAGAATGGATTTGAACCCTCTAGTGTAAGGACCCTTATCACTTTCACACTAGCCACACATGGCCTAATTTAATTTAGATAGTTTGACTTTCTCAAATGATCCTATTCCTAGGGGTTTTGAGATGATGTCTCCACTAGAGGTTGATCTTGAAGATGGATCCTGGAGGTGATCTAGAAATGTCATAAATAGCTAATCTCTTGATGCAACGAAAGAAAGGTTTCAATCTTGTATCTTTCCTATTTCTTCTCTTATTTGTACTTTCGTGGGTGGTGTTTTGGCCTTGTCCACTGCACACTTATATCCTTGTCTTCCTAAATGGGTCCCCACCCCATAAATAGATTGGGGGTTTTATAATAAAAAAACAAACAAACAGTGATGAGAAACCTTGTAGATCATGCCATCCATGACACATTCATTTCACAGGTGAAGAATCTACACTTTGATGTTGTAATCATCGATCAGAAGCAATCCACAATTCTCCTCCACCCTGATCAAGCAAGATTACAGCCACCCCACTAACAGTGACGAGAAGCCTTGTAGAACTCGTCCCAATCCACCTTCCCTCTCTAGAGGACAACCACCACACTCTCCATGTCCTGCATCAACTATTTCATCTCAAAAGAGAATTCTAAGTCAATTAGGATCACCCATTCCTTGTCACTCTCACAAGGGGTACAAAGGTCCACTCTGCTAGCTGATCTACTAGAAGCCCATGCCATTCACCAATGCACCTCTAAAAAATTGACCTTCACTTTCAATGGCACTCATTCCATACAAACCTTTCCTAAGCCAACAAAATACAACCCCTGATGTAGAACACGTCCATTTTCAGTAACCAACCTAGCTAAATCTCCTACAAGCCCATCCATTTCTACAATTCTTGCTTTAATGACCCAATTCAAAAATTTGAGGCATCCAATGTTCACCTACACACTTCTTAAGACCACCTTATTTGCATCTATCACCATCATTCAAGGCTTCACCAACATCTCAATATCAACCAGGTACTATTTGATATCAATGCAAGAATACGTTTTCTTTGACTCCAAACCTTCATCCACCCATCCTCCTCTTGCCAGGAAGCACCATCAGGGAGGCCACAAAATCACCCACCCCACCATGGTGAACGAGTTTTCATCTCCCAATCATACTAGCAACAACTTCACTTCTCGTTTTGAAAGGCAAGTAGATGTTTGATCAGAATACACATGAAATGGATTTCCAAAATCTTTACACCCTGTCCAATAAGTAAATAGCAAGTATGGCCGCATTACCTCAATGGGAAATTTTGAATATAATCAGTCTTGGGTTTTTCATTTTAGAAGACAACTTAAAGAGCATGAAATACGAAGTGTGACCCTATTGATTCAAATGGTGAGCAAGTTGTCCTACTCCAGGAGAAAGCTAATCAAGGACTCCAATACATTTATGGTAAATAGATGCTATAGTATGTTACATGTAAATCCCAATAGCTGACCCTACTTCAGGATGGTGTGGAAGGTGGTCACTCTGAAGATCAGGCTGTTATCTTGGCTGGTATGCAAGGGTAGAGTGCTGCCTAGAAGTTAAGGAGCCAGATAGGCTACCAACAGTTATCTGAGTCATGTGCCACGCAACAACTGAACAGAAACACTAGAACATATATTCTGGTCCTGTCCATTGACAGTTAGGTTAGGGAAATTGCACTTACTAGGGTCATTTGCAATTTCAGTCAGAATGCAGATTTCAAATTTTTTTGCAGAGAGATGATGAAATAATTGAAAAGTAAGGGACACACAAACATATTATGAACATGTGATTCCAAACTGTCCTCTGGGCTACATGGTAAATTGCAACAATACGGGCATGAGTGAAATATATGCTCTAGCTTAAGGGATGTTACATGGCTAAAAAGTTCAGTTACATATTTCCAGGCTAACTTGAGCAAAGATTTGTTGGGACCACTAGATTGATAGCGTATGTGTGAACCCTGCTAATAATACGAAAATGGATTTGTGTGTTTCATTAAGACAGTAACTAATGCAAGTATGTTAAATGATTTTTATTTTTATTTAGATGAATTTAAACAAATATAACAACTTTTATGTTCCAATGATCCTATTTGACGAGTCAACAATACTATTGGATTATTGTTTTCCAAATTTTGTATTACATTTCTTACTCTGACATTGTATAAAATACTACATCATTTAATGAATCCATGATTTCTGTTTTTGTTTCTAACACATATTGCTTTTATTCAAGATTATGCCAATTGTAGATTGAAATAGATAAAACTTCAGAGATTACTGGTGATGAGCTACACATTGTAGATAGAAGTAAGACAGTTTCACCTATTCACGATCAAAGAAGTATATGGAATGTCTTTTAATAGTGGTAATGTTTTCACATTCTTCTGGATTCAAATTCTAGAGGAGACTACCAATTGCAATTGGTTTGGGTTATATCCAATGTCAATTATAGTAATAATAACTTTCATTTGAAGAAAAGAAGAATACCATTAAAAAATTAATATACACCAAGGAAAGAAAAAAATTAACAGTAATAATATTCAAATTGTTCATGATTACAATATTAGTAATTTAATTTTTGTCATAAATAAAATAAATGAGATGCAGATTCATCAGATTGTTTCATGATTTAGAATAGCAAATTCAACCATTAAAGGAATGAAATCCTAATCAAAAAGGACATCAACAAATGGTGTTACCATTTTAAATAAAAGTATTGCATTTCAAGAAAACTTGCTGCATCCACTTCCACATTGCCTACCTTGCATGATCCTAGATGGTAATAGCAATGATCAAGACAATGGTATACTCCTCTGATAACCCAAAAAATGAGGATTAGCATTCATGATGGCTGTCCAAAATGATGATGGACAGAAGCGTGATTACAAAGATGATGATGACTATTGGGCATCTAAGGTGGCTACTCATTTTCGAGTGGCTGTGGATAAATCGCAGGCAACAATACCTGAAATTCTAGACAGTGATGACAAGAATCATAGGAGGCAACATCAGTCTCAAGGTAATTCTCCCTTGTGACGTTAATAACCCTCATTTTCTACAATACCCTCCAAGAAGAAATGTTTTGATTGAAGAAAAGAAAATTGAACTCATTAATAATGGAAAGAGTCTACCAAATGATTGTATAACATGAATAGAACGCATGACATTATTGAAAAATGTTCTTTAGATCTATATACAATCTATTGACGATTATATTCTAAATCAAAACAATCAAAATTTTACTTAAAAAAATAGCTTTTATTTATAGATGAAAAGCCATAAATTATCCAAATTCAATAATAAATAATACCATATACCCAGTATGTAGGGTCAGCAGCATGATTTTGAACACTCCCTTCCTTCATATCAATCAATATATTCTCCATTAAATATATAAGTTCACATCATTTTCATTATTTCTAATAACATAACTTTCATATATCCCTTTTAATTTAACCTAAATTTACCAACTCTCATTTCCATATGGTTGTTTATTTGTAGATCTTTGAGCACCAACACTTTAAACAATTTCTCATATTTTTTATGTTGTGAGATTCTCACACTATTTTTGATGAATTATTTTTTAATTTGTCTCAAGGCAATATTGCTCATCCATCTTGGCATTCTCACCCCAGCTACGCTTGCCACCTACTTATTTTAAGATATTTTTGTTTAACAATACCATAATATATCATAAATTAGAGTTTTCCAGAAGGGCATATCATACCTTTGAAAGAGAACAATTTTTGTCTTCAACATGTAGCAAGGATGCTAGTAACTTCTGCAACCAAGAAGCATGATAATCTAATGCATCGTGCCCAAACAAGGGCACACCCTGTGGAATCTTCAAGTTGCAACAGGAAAAAATTGTTAAAAAGTTGAAGACATAAGTGCCAATAAAGACCCTGGAGGCTAATCCAATTCATTGAAGAAACATATAATCAAGGGCATTGAAGAAAGAATGAATATTTATGAATACTGAACACTTACTGAAAGAAGAATCTTTTCTATCACTGCTAAACACGCTAGGTTCAACCGAGATTCCAGCTTGCAATCTTGAAATGTAGTAGTAAAGGCCTGTAATTTAAATGATTTGTAATTCATAAATAGCATTGACCTATGTCCTTGAGAAATTGCAAAGGGAACATTTCAAGGTGGAAATATTCAAACAAACAAAACCAAAGAAGTTACATACGTTTCATAAATCTGTTAAATTCATAGTGAAAGGTCCAAACAGAAGACAACATGATGACAATAGTCAGGCCTGATCTTTTTCAAATTAACATGGTTGTCAAGGTACGTACCTTTATGTGACTCTTTTGAATGGGAAATCGACTAGGGATGTGGTAGGACAGCAGACTTAATTTGATATGTTTTATGAGGAAACAATACTAAGGATGTGGACCACCTTTTTCACCTATTTGGTAAGTTGCTGGGTTCAGAAATGCATCCACCAATGCTTTTCAAGGGGATTCTTGTTCCTGCCTAGGGAGGATCGTAGGAGTTTTACACTAAAGTTTTTTAAGTGGAAAACTTTACATGCCAAGTAGCCTCCTCATCACCCATGCAATCTGTAGGAGCACTTGTTTAGAAATTATGTTATGTAGGTTCTACAGGTGCCAAGCAGGATATTTTATATCGGACCCACACATTGTTTATGTGTTGGCAGTTAAGAAAAAGTACAAATATTCTAGGTAGCTTTTGTGCTTTCCTATGTTTGACGATTCACATCAATTATTAATGAAAGAAAAATCATTGACCTTCCAAGTAAAGGCAATTTAGCTGTGGTCCACCTTGATGTGTAAATCAACAAAAGACAAGATAGATTGTTCATGGGTGACAAAAACAGCACTCGGAAAAAGAAAAATCAAGGGAAGCAAGGGAGAGGTCTAGGGAAAGGAGAATGGTCGGTTTAGCATTGCAAAGGGCTGGAAGGAAATGGATGGGATTAGATAAGGAAATGAGGACTAAAGTGGGAAAAGCATCAATCTCAACTGCATTTTTAAAAAAGGGATATGTTTTCACCTCATCCTTTTCAAAAAAGGAAGATGTTTCATATAAAATATACATCCATTTCCCATACACATTAGCAAGAAAACATGACACACTTATCTTATTCCAGTTATCAGTATCAATCGTAGACACAAATTTTTCTTGCAAAGGAAAAGCCAACCTTTAGGAGGCAAAGTTTCCACTCTTCACTAAGATATAAAAGAACTCCTGGAATAAGCGGCAAGACTGAAGTTAAGTGCTTGTCTTGTATAATATGATTGGTTTCACAATCACTGCAAATCTGAAAGAATAACATCTTAGAAATTTTTAATGGTAAATGCATTAGACAATTTATAAACTAAGATCTCCATAGCACAAAAAACTGAAATAAGAAATAAGCAACTAAAGAGCCAATTGTCATCAATGATAAGTCTTTAATGAGAAAGAAATCACAGAGCACACCAAACAAAGCCATCACCTATGAACCAAAAGCAGATAAGAGGCTAGGTGTCTTAACTCTTAATGCCTAATCAAATGCCATCAAGAATTCTTTTAATCTAGCTTTATTTTTGCATATTATAAATTTTACTCTATAATCATGGGGCCTACGTGGCTCCTTACATGCCTAGGCATCAAAGCACCCAAGGCTAAGGCCTATACACCTTGGCACAATGGTAAATATAAGGAGAAAGAATGAATGGGATTCAATATTGATGTTATGTTTCAAAGTGGACAAGTCTATTGAGATTTCAACAAGAGAGCAACAAATTTCAGCTTTCAAGATACGAATATAGATAACATTAATTTTCAAATACAAATATGGATATGGATGTTTCTTTTTTGAATTCTTCAAATTCAGATACGAATATAGATAACATTAATTTTCAAATACAAATATGCATATTTGAAATTTTATTCTAGATAAATTGTAAAAGTGTACACCTTGTAGGATTTGAATCCTTGACCTCTTTTAGCATCAAGAAAGTTCTAACCATTATAACAACAGCACATTGGAGTCAAAGAGATGCGTAAAAAATATAAACTGATATTATTATCCTTGCAAATATTATAATCATGTCACATAAATATAATTAATAAAAGTTAATAATTATTTGAATAATATAATAATAAATTCTAAATTAAAGTTTATTTATATAATCAAATAACTAGTTAAGTACATCCAAACAAGTATTTATCTTATAAATATTAAATTGGAACGTATACAAAATAGTATAAACATTGATATTAGTTCATTATCAAACATTCTTAATTTATTATTTATTTGATAAATACTCATATTTTGTACTTTAGTTAGGTTATTCATATTTGTTTGCATTTATATTCAATATTTGACAAATATCCCAAAAATATCCGTACCAAATTCTTTTCAAATATAGTTTAAATTTTTCATATACAACATATATCCATATTTGTATTTGAAAATAAAAGAAAATACAAATATTGTAAAGAATATATCCGATCTATATTTAATCCACTTGCACAACCTAAAGTATCCACGAAACAGTAACATATTTCTAAATTTCAAGAATTAGGCAGACTGGCTTCAAGCATGAACAGGTTGAGAATTATCAGGAACACCTCCTTTGGCCAAAAAGTACTGCTATACTTATGAAGGGCAGAGATATTAGGCACTGCTTTGCATAGTTTATTTATCTTTCTGGATGCAAGGATATCCCATCTTTGGTTTCATACATTTCCTAGATTTCAATAAGGGGCCAGGACAGACAGCCTTTACTTAACTTGGGTCAAGTTCTCCACTCCCATGCCTCAAGCCCTGCTTCTACAGTTGACAACTAAATGTGGAGTCATCATAACCAGAATTAAACATGAACACATGTCAAAATTTCATCGTGATTGATTTTTTGACTTGACAAAATGAGAATGAAATCAATGCCAACACAGTAATTTTTAACAAAAGGTGATTTTCTTTATCATATTTCTAGCTAACACATCTCTGATATACTGCAACTAAAAATGAACCTATGTAATGCATGGATATTTCAACAAAGAAAAACATAAAAATAGAAGGCTTATTTTCTTTGTTGCATGATAGAGGATAGCTACGTATATGAAAATAAAAATACTAAACATAGCCTATTAGATGTCATTAAGGCTAGTAAAATGGAATATTAGGTTTTTTAGTGCTTATCAAAATAAACCAAATAGAGGGTGAAACTTGGAGTAATTATAAGATTACTCCATTGTGAAAAATATTAGGAAATAGTTTTAATGTTCTGTACAATGGAATTTTTTCCCAATCTCACATTAGAGGAAACCTTGTACGATAACATTGCCATTTTTATTAAAATAAATCAAATTTTTCATATATTACAAGGTATTATTACAAATGTTTATAAACATAAGTGAAAATAAGAATTAAAGTGTATAAAGATTGACTAGAAGATGCAATAACTGATCATAACTTATACAATATAGTGAAGTGAGGACTTCTCACCTTCAATTTAATGGACATGCCCTTTTTAAATAAAGGAATTTCCAATTACACATATCCTTATTTATAATTATACATTTATTAAATAATATTGTTTGTGCACACATGGTTATTGTTAAAATATTCTCATATTAGAAATGGGATGAGACTTGAAATAAAATATATAATAAAAGGATCCTTCTACTCATAGTCAATTGATTTTAAGTTAAATATTCACATTTCAACATAATTCTCTAAACACAAGAAATGGGTGAAAATGGATTGATTTCATAAGCAAACACAAAGCCTTTATATAGAGAGGCTACAAAAAGACAAATACAACACTATTAATGTGCAACAAAACTAACACCATATTTTCTTTAACACTCCCCCTCAAATCGAAGATCAGCTTGTAACAAAGTCATACATAAATAAATTATAACAAACTCAACAAGGAACTATATATAACAAACAGACACTAACTAGAAATAGTAGTAATGTTGTCCAAATAAGAAATTTGGACAAACCCTAACTAACCACACTTTAACAACTATACAGACTATTTTGATGTTAACATCATTAAACTCAATCAACATACAAATACCTACCTACAAATATAAAAGGGTTACACAAAGACACTCCTACGAATACTAATATAACCATCCTCAATTATCTAATAAAGGTGACAAGACAATGTTGTCCAATATTAAAACTAATCCCACAGAAAATACATAACTTTGGCAGAGCAACACTACTAAAACGTTGACACTCACATGGGAAAAGTACAACTATTCTAATTAGAAATTGACAATAAAGAATTAAGCACTTCCTTTCTATCTAGTTTTTCTCTCCCTTTTTTACTCCTTTTGTCCTCATTCTCTCTCATTTTCCTTCTTTTTTTCCTTTCCCCTCTATCCTCCTTATACATTTTTTTCTTTTCTTCTTTCCCCTTTTCCTCTTTCCTTCCTTGTCTTTCCCATCTCTTCTCCTTCTCCCCCTTTGTTTACAACTATCTCACCTTTACAACCCTAATGTGATGTTCCCCAAAGCTTCCTTTTGCACTTATCCACAACCTTCAACAGAATAAGACACAACAAGAGGGAGCATAGGGACAGATTCCATGTGGTGGTCACACGTGAGCATGAGAGATAGAACAACAAAGGTAGAAGGGTGGAGATGACGATGACAAAGGTTGACATTGACACATCAATGCCAAAGGCGTCAATCTTGGTGGGTGCAAACATGCAACTATTGTGACATATATTTCTGAAGGCTCCATGACCGACATAAAGTGTTCCACCACTAGGGATGCTAGGGTTTGAAAAAGTCAACATTATTATGATTGATGGAGGCTTTCAATGGTGCATCCTAGATCCCAAGTAAAAAACTTGCTGCATAACTTATGAGACAATCTATAAATTTTTTAAATTACATTTAAAAACTAATGAGGAAACTTCCAATATTTAGAGGTAATTTCACCATTAAGTATCAATTTTTCAATTTACCAAAGTCTAATATGAGATTGAAGTTGAATTCCCTACCACTAGTAGGAACTCATAAATGATAATATTTTGTATATGGAGGCCCTCACTTCTTATTAGATGCCAAATAGAAACACTAGAGTCTTGGTAGAGTTTTCATCTTCTTGATAAGATGACGAGCCATTGGTTGCAATCCAAGTTAGCTGAACCAAGTTTATGACTCCACTCCTTACATTCTAAGGGCAAATATGCACATCAACATCCTCAACCTTATCATATTCCACTATAAGGATTTCCTTTCTACTCTTATCATCTATTGCGTTGATGAAATCAAAAGTACCAAAGATCTTCTTAAGTATAAGATAAATGCTCCACAATTTTCTTTTGTCCATTTTCTTCCATTCAATTATGACAACTTGGTTAAGTGCCTCCTCAAATGAAATTAAGGTAATTGATTAATTGATTGTCATTCTTTAGGGGGTGTTTGTGCATGTTAGAAAGTTTAGAAATGTAAGAAATGGAAAGTCTAGCTTTTTGTGAATTGGAAAGTTCAAATTCTTGAGAAAACCTAAGGTGTTTGTGCATGTCTCAAAAAGTTAAAAAATTCAGGATTCTTAGTCATTTGTGCTACAATAATTAGAATTTTTTTTTTAATCAAAGTACTCTAATAATTATTTTTTATTTATTCTATTTCTTTACTTCATAATAATTATATTTTAAGAAAATTTATCAATTCTGTTTATTTTTATTATTAAGTAAAGTTATTTTTAAATAAAACTTCATAGATAATGCTTTCAATGATACAAACTTAAAAAATATTTTGCCAACGCATCTTCTTTAACATACATTTCTCTTAGGCTTTCATTTGCCTTATTGTATCTTTTGGAACTCATCAAAGAATAATACCTCAATATTCTTAAACCTTGTGCATATTCTTCTTTAACCTTGTGCACATACTTTTTTAGTTTAGTAGAAATTAAAACTAAAAAAATACCACAGGAGAGAAGCATAAAAACATTAAAGCAAATAACACTACCTTCTCTGAAAAACACAACAACTACAATTTTCAAATGGAAGCTAAGTGCATGAAAAGTTGATGAAATAAAATGACACCTAATTTTAAAATTTAATTAGTGAAAATTTCAGAAATAGTAAAGATCAAACAATAAAATCAACAAAACTTATGAAATAGATATTGAAGATGAATCGAGATTATGCACCAAAAATACAATGTGGTAGATAAGGCATGGTTTAACCAAATGAGAGATGTGGTAAAATTAGAAAATTATACAATTGGATTGAATGAGAAATGACGCTAGACTAGAATAGCTATTCGATTAAACCTAAAAATAAACCAATGATATTTGAGAATTAGATTACTAAAAGTTGTTGGTAGATGATAGATAAAAAAATAACAAGTGCAGTAACACTCATAAAAATAAAATTAAGCCAACACAACATAAGATTAAATTGAAAATGTTCCACACTTAAACCAAGAGAAATGTATCTTTTGTAACTCATCAAAGAAATATGATGTCAATCCTGCAAGCAATATCCATCTGACAAGAAAATTTTTCATGGAAATGAAGATACTAAATTACCAATTCACAACAAAACACATTGCCATTATAGGAAAGCAACCGATATTTTTAAATTGCAGAAGTTCCTAGTAAAAATCCAACTAATTTATCAATTGACAGTGGCTAGATATGGAAGTTGGAGTCATTCCTCACTCACCAGATTTTATTATTAATTAGATGGCCATCTTAAATATTCTTCTGCACAAACCCACACTTTTGGTAGAAGCTCTTCCTCTCCATCGCTGCATAATCAAGGATTACCTTGTAACACCTCATCTTCCTTGCATGGTCGGTGAGGTAAGTCACCACCCTCCAGCCTAGCCCCCTCATTCTGGCAAACCCATCCACAACCACATCCTCAATGTGGCTGACATTCCCACAACCGTGGAGGAACTTCTTCTCCACGAATATGATCCCTGTGGTGATGATCCTCCCCGTCTGGGAATCATTGGCAACAACCAAGTGGTTGTCACCAAGGGAGGAGAGTTTTTTGAAACGAGCGAAAAAAGTGGAGTCGGGGGTGGGCATGGCTGAGGGGCTAAGGTCACTGGTTGCACAAGAGACAATTGCAAGAAAGTTGGGTGACGTTGAACTCCAACAAGGCATCGGTCAGCATCAAGGACAGTCGCACAAGGTGGGAGGTCGCAATTCTGGACTTTCAGAGGGGTCCTACTATGAATGTTGGGAAATTTGATCCTTTTATAGGTCGGAATTTTTTTTTTACTTTCCTAGAATTCCTACATGCACAAACAGTAACTTTATTTTCTCCACTTTCTTTTTCCTAGAATTCCCAAAATTCCAGGTGGCACAAACCCCCCTAGATGGTTCTTGGTAAGATGATTTAGCCAAAGGACCACCTAGTAGAGCTTGCTTATAAGTCAAACTTGGTTAAAGATCAATCTAAAGATTTATCACTCTGAAACTTTATGTTAGCACCTTCCATCAGTTCCCAATTACCATTCACTTTGTAGGTATGCTCTCTGTTGGAAGATACGAATTGGGGTGGAGGTTGCTGTTCCATTCATAAGCAAATAGGGCCATTATAGAGGCTACATAAAGAAGACAAACAATAAGCAATGTAGGACTAAACTCACTTACAACATAAACCCCAATACATTATTTACTCTAACACTCTCCATGTCCCCATTCTTTGTCCCTCTTCCAATTGAGGATTTGTTTCCCTTCTTCACATTCCCATCATCATTATGTCATTTTTTGCGCATGGTCTCAATAGAACAAATCTTTTTTACAAGATAAGAATGGTCTCTTCTTCTCCTATGATAAAGGTGAAAACGGATGAAGTGAAACTACTAGCGGTTTCCTTCTAATTATTACCATCCTTTTTTATAAAGTTACGGGCCTTGAAAGGCAATGAAACTGCTATCCATCTTTCTATGCATTGCTAGTATTAAAAATTAGTATGTCACCCATGCAATTAAGCTACGTAGATAATCTGAAGCTTTCCCCAATATAGTATCATGAATAGTTATTAGCTAATGTGGTCTACAATTACAGTTTTACCCTTTTTACTTATAAATAGATGACTATAGATAAACCAATTACATTGTTTTTGAACTCAAGTTTAACTAACTATTGAAGCAGTATTTTAGTACAATAAACAACCTTGCCTACCCATATCCAACTTTCTTCCAAAAGTACAACTAATATTCCTACCTTTTTACCATAATTAAATGGGATATATCATTTCCCCATCCATGCCATGCATTGGAGCACCCCTTCCATTTGAACAAATGAGAATTTATAAAAATGTCTACACAATCACCATCTATTGCCACCTTTGAGTTTGAGTGCAAGCAGGCATCCCTTTCTTTCTATATTATGCAATTATGGATATTAAATACCAGATACCAGGAATGGAAATAGTTTATTTGTTCATACTTTTCTGAATGAAAACTTCATTACGAACCACATTGTTACTCCAAGCTACATCAGCTCCCTAGGCATCTTCTATACCAACCACAGCTAACGTCAAGTGTCAACAGATATAAAAGCCTTATGTCCATAATTTAGCAAAAGACTGATAACTTAAGCCCATGTTTAACTAGTCTCTAAACACCATTTCCATGTAGAAATATTCAACATTTAGAAAAAAACTGTAACCAACATTTCAACTAGTCTCTAAACACCATCAGCATGTTTTGTTTGTATTCAATAGATAAAGAGTCGCAAACTAATGCTCATACAATTGCACCCTTGAAGAAAACTGTAAAAGCTTTAGTAATAACTCCACAGCCATTACAAACAACACCCCAATTGACCACTGCATAAGGAAAACACAATTTGACTCCAAATAGGCTAAGCATCTTTTAGGAAACAAGTGATCTTGGAATGCATAAATTACCAAATGTAATATAAAGTTTTGTTACAATAACATATACTAAACACCAATAAGAGAAACAATACTACTTCCCTTGATATAACATGCTAAAGATCCTAAAATCTGACTGATGCACTATCTCAGACAAGATCCAAGACATTTTCCTGTAAACTAAGATTTAAACCTAAATTTCTTCTTTTAAATAGATTATTCAGTTATTCAACAACATAGGCATTATCTATGTCTATGAAAACTCATCTAGCCATGCAATTAGATATCAAATTTTGTTGTCATAGTCAATGACATGAAATTATTCTGTCAAAAATGCAAGCAAAAGCGTTTTCAGAATTGGAGCAAACACAATTCAGCAACAAAAGGAAATAAGGGAATTGAGTATTCAAAAGAAACAGGAAAAACATAATTTAAAGAATAAATTGTACAGAATCAGTTGAGAAAATACCTGCCCATAAAGAGCATTTTCTAAAAATTCAAGAAATTCCACCTTTAAAATCCCAATCTCATTTCTCTCAACTACAACGTGCAAGACTATTTCAGTGATTCTGGTGTTCAAGATGAAATGTCTTTCAACTTCCTGAATTCAGCATGCATCATGGTTACCGATCTCTTTTGAAGAAAGCAACCTTATTACACAAAAAATAAAAAATAGCACAATAAAAACAAATCAATGAGTATATATTTCATCACAAGCACATCACCTTAAAATCATTATTGTTCATGGCACATCAGATTGCGTTCTGTTTTAGCATTTGAGAAAAAACTGTATATTTCTTCTTCCAGTATACATACCAAAAAATAGGCATATTAATTTGTTGGTGAGTAGACATGATTATCACACTGCTAAAACCTATGCCTTTTTAAGACCAGACACCTGTTATTCAGATTTCAGTCATAAAAAAATTCTAATATGCAAAAAGATGTTCAAAATGAAATAAAATTTCATAGAAACCACAGCATTTTGGCAGAAAAAGTAGGGCAGAAAGCTAGGCTTTTAAAAATATAAGATAAATATCCTTAAAATAAATGAAGATGACAGAACCATGTTTTCTAAATATAAGATAAAAAGTAGCGAACACCAGAGTATGAGTTTCACTAATTGAGAATAAAATAACAGAAAACCATCTTAAATAATTTGGTCATATCTATAAAAGGCCTATATATACAATTGTAAGGAAAGGAGAATTAATTAATATAGGAAAAACTAAAAAAGGTAGAGGAAGGCTAAAAATGACTAAGTTCGAAATAGTGAAAATAGATTTAAAATTTTATAATTTAACAGAAGATTTACCGATGAGCAGAAATGTATGAAAAGAAAGTATTGGTGCAGATACCACAGTGCAATTTAAGGCATTGATTGTTGTAGCTAAATTAAATATGCACTCTAAGAGAATAAAAATGGTAAACCATATTCCAATCTAATTGTGACAAAAGATGCAAAATTGGAATAAAATATCCCATACATGCTAAAAATAGAAGGTCCTCGACATATATAGATCAAAACCGTCAAGGTAGTCTCTCCAAAAGAGAAATACAACAATTTGTGCTATAGTATCACTATGTGGAATCAGTCACATAAATCCTTTTCTTCCATATATTTCTCCCATGTAATACATCACTAAAATGGTTATGCCCCAACAAAAAGAGAAATAAAATTAAATATCTCAAAATAGAAGACTTACTTTAATTCAGAATGGCTTATCCTTTTAATGTCGATGAGCACATTCAATATATTTAATAAGGTATGGTATACGCCATGGTTATTAAGGCACTAAAATGGTTATGCCCCAACAAAAAGAGAAATAAAATTAAATATCTCAAAATAGAAGACTTACTTTAATTCAGAATGGCTTATCCTTTTAATGTCGATGAGCACATTCAATATATTTAATAAGGTATGGTATACGCCATGGTTATTAAGGCACCCAAGCAGTAGCCTTGGATTCCTTGAGCACCTGTGCCCATATTAATATATATTTTTTATTTTAAGACAAGTATATGTATAGTTATTTATATATTTTTATGTATATTAATAATTGAAAATACATAAATAAGTATTGTAAACTTATAAAAATGTGTAAACAACAAACACAACAATATAATATTTAAAAGTGCGTAAATGTCAATACGTGATAACAAAATATGATACACAAAGTCTAAATGATAATAAAATAAAAAGATCCTTGTTAGAAAACATTAAAAAATACCTTACATAGTATTAGATCTTTCTTGGACCACCATTCAAATCTAACAAAGATCTAGATAAATCCTACAAGGGATTGGGCATGATACCTGGGCAATGCCCAGAAAAGGCCTAGACACCTAGGCACCTGCCTTAACAACTATATGTCTACAATAACGACATCTAACAAGGCAATAACAGAAAATACTTGAGTATATAAAAGAATCATGTGGTAAGATTTATCAAAAAGGAAATAATGATTAACATGTCTAGCCATGAGCAAGAAAAAGAAGAGTCACCTTTTCAGTTGATCCTTCGATGGATCTAATTGGAAAAGATTTCCATAAATTTTCCAGTATATGCCAAGTATTCTTCAAAGCATCAGGTTTGCTAGCTTTAGAAAAACCAGACCTCCAAAAGTAGGCCTGTGATTGATCAATCTTCGACACCAAAAAGAAAACTGCCAACTTTATACATTGAAGTATGCTGAGCAAGCAATTGAATGACGTTCCATCAAGAATAGATACAGAAGGATTAAGCGGAGAAAATTCTTGGAAACAATGGACAAGAATTGGCATAAGTTCTTCAAGTTTCCAAATGACTGAATAAATACCTGAATTAAATAGATGGAGATAAAACAAGAATAATCAACAAGTATATGCAAAAACCAGGGCATTCAAAGGTTGAAATGAAAATAAGAACAAGGATACACAGAAACTACAACTTTTAAGAATAACATTTTGAAATTGTAAAACTGATGTCAAGTCAATAAAAACTTAAATATACATGATTGAGCCATGTTTCTCAATTTCTAGAAATGACTTCAAATAAATTATAACAAACAAAGACAATTTATCCAAACTAATCAAGGCAAAAGGTGATCTCAAGGCATCATCTCTTAGAAACACCTTAGGTTACAAACAAAAGATAAGGTGGCAGCCTGATTGAAGTAATGAGATAAATTAGAAAAAAAAATGTGTAACATGACAACAAAGACCTATTCATTCAACAAGATGATAATGTAATAAATGTTAAGAAATTATAATGCCTAAAAATGTACAACATTGATGTCAACATGCTTTATATAAACCTTCCAACATGTTGTACAATATTCAATATTTAAAAATTCTAGTAAATATAGCGGATGTTAAAGTGTATGTTGTTTCCTTTGCATGTGTGTGGATAGAAATTGTTAAGAGGGATAAAAATAGTATAACTTTCTATACATTTGGGAAAAGAGAAAATATAAACTCATGTATTGGTATAAAAAAATAGAAAAGGGAAGAAAATGAAGATAGAAGGAGAAGAAGATGAAGAAAGAGCTGCTAAGAAACTAAAGGGGTGTTTGTGCACGTTGGAAAGTTCAAAAATAAAAGAAACGGAAAGTTCAGATTTTTGTGAATTGGAAAGTTCAGATTCTTGAGAAAACCTGAGATGTTTGTGCATGTCTCAAAAAGTTAGAAAAGTTAGGATTCTTAGTCATTTGTGCTACAATAATTAGAATTTTTTTTTTAATCAAAGTACTCTAATAATTATTTTTTATTTATTCTATTTTTTCATTTCAAAATAATTATATTATAAGAGAAGTTATCAATTCTATTTATTTTTATTATTAAGTAATCTTTTAAATAAAACTTCATAGATAATGCTTTCAATAATACAAACTTAAAAATTATTCCACCAATGCATCTTCTTTAACGTACATTTCTCTTAGGCTTTCATTTGCCTTATTGTATCTTCTGGAACTCATCAAAGAATAATGCCTCAATATTCTTAAACCTTGTGCATATTCTTCTTTAACCTTGTACACATACTTTTTTAGTTTAGTAGAAATTAAAACTAAAAAAATACCACAGGAGAGAAGCATAAAAACATTAAAGCAAATAACACTACCTTCTCTGAAAAACACAACAACTACAATTTTCAAATGGAAGCTAAGTGCATGAAAAGTTGATGAAATAAAATGACACCTAATTTTAAAATTTAATTAGTGAAAATTTCAGAAATAGTAAAGATCAAACAATAAAATCAACAAAACTTATGAAATAGATATTGAAGATGAATCGAGATTTTGCACCAAAAATACAATGTGGTAGATAAGGCATGGTTTAACCAAATGAGAGATGTAGTAAAACTAGAAAATTATACAATTGGATTGAATGAGAAATGACGCTAGACTAGAATAGCTATTCGATTAAACCTAAAAATAAACCAATGATATTTGAGAATTAGATTACTAAAAGTTGTTGGTAGATGATAGATAAAAAAATAACAAGTGCAGTAACACTCATAAAAATAAAATTAAGCCAACACAACATAAGATTAAATTGAAAATGTTCCACACTTAAACCAAGAGAAATGTATCTTTTGTAACTCATCAAAGAAATATGATGTCAATCCTGCAAGCAATATCCATCTAACAAGAAAATTTTTCATGGAAATGAAGATGCTAAATTACCAATTCACAACAAAACACATTGGTTGCTCTCCGCAAGCCATTATAGGAAAGCAACCAATATTTTTAAATTGCAGAAGTTCCTAATAAAATTCCAACTAATTTATCAATTGACAACGGCTAGATATGGAAGTTGGAGTCATTCCTCACTCACCAGATTTTATTATTAAGTAGATGGCCATCTTAAATATTCTTCTGCAAAAACCCACACTTCTGGTAGAAGCTCTTCCTCTTCATCGCTGCATAATCAAGGATTACCTTGTAACACCCCATCTTCCTTGTGTGGTCGGTGAGGTAAGTCACCACCCTTTGGCCTAGCCCCCTCATTCTAGCAAACCCATCCATGACCACATCCTTAATGTGGCCGACCTTCCCACAACCGTAGAGGAACTTCTTCTGCACAAATACAGTCCTCGTGGCGATGATCCTCCCCGTTTGGGAATCCTTGGCAACAATGACCAAGTGGTTGTCACCAAGGGAGGAGAGTTTTTGAAACGAGCGAAGAAGGTGGAGTCGGGGGTGGGCGTGGTTGAGGGGCTAAGGTCACCAATCACACAAGAGACAATTGCGAGAAAGTTGGGTAGCGTCAATCTCCAATAGAGCATTGGGCAGCATCAACAATAGTCGCACAAGGTGGGAGGTCACGATTCCAAGCTTTCATAGGGGTCCTACTATGAATTTTGGGAAATTCGATCCTTTTATAGGTTGAAAATTTTTTTTTACTTTCCTAGAATTCCTACATGCACAAACAGTAACTTTATTTTCTCCATTTTCTTTTTCCTAGAATTCCCAAAATTCCAGGTGGCATAAAACCCCCTTAAATAGAAAATTAAGCATATGTTGGAACATAAGAAATAGGTGGAAGTAGAATCATATTTATAAGTAAACATAAAGTCTATATATATAGAAGTTATACAAAGAAGATAAATCACTTAAGCAAAGTAGGACTAAACCTACACATACTTAAAATCCTAATAAATTATTTTCTCTAACACTCCCCCTTAAACTACAGTATCCAACTTGCAACAAACTCGTACATAAATAAATTATAACAAACTAAACAAGGAGATACAAAATAGATAGACACTAACTAGAAATAGTAGCGATATTGTGCAAGGAAGACAAAGGAAGGGTTTGTGCACTCGAAATTTAACGAAATTCAAAAGTTTTTTCAACAAATTCCAAGTCATGAGGTGTTTGTGCATCTTGGGATTCAAATTCCTTGAAAAAATGAATTCCAAGCATGTGTAAAGGTTGGGAAAATGAATTATCAACCTAAAAGGTTGGAATTCAATTTCCCAAACTTCTCTTGACGCCCGATGCTCATCTCCTCGTTGTCCATCATCCCTCATTGTTGTCCCTCGTCTCGATCAGCTCACGATTGCTCGTCATTGTCACTCATCACAGTTGCTCGTCGTGGTCCTTCATCTCAGTCCGTCGTTGCGGTCTATCATCGTCTGTAGTCATGGTCCATTATCGTCGTCACTCATCATGGTCTGTTGTTGTGTCTGCCTCCGCCTACACAGGTCCTTCGTCAACCATCTATCATCGCCTGCCTTGGCTCGAAAATCCTACACAAGTCACCCGATGCTCCTCCACAAGGTAAATACATGTTTGGATGCATTTTGTTCATAAAATGTCATTTTCTTCATAATTGATACTATTATTGTGTATTAGTGCATTTAGTAGTTAGTATGAATGCAAATGCTTGTAGAATCTTGAGAAAAATCGTGCAAAACTTTGCTTGCCAGATTTCAGAACATGACTACAAGTTATTTACATTTCTTCTATGAATCTGGCTGTGAATCATATTAGTTCATATTTTTCCATAAAAGTACATCATTTTACCTTTCTAAAGAGACTGATTTCATAGCATTCCGAGTTATGAGGTGGAAGTTATGAATTTCTAAAGTTGAAGGTGTGTTTCATGGCTACACATTAATTTACAATAGGACTACTCTAAATTCAATTATATCATGTGCACAAACACTTAAATTTCAATTTCCATCAAATTCCTAAACGTGCACAAACACCCGAATTTCAAATTCTTTTCGTCAAATTTTATAGAATTCAAATTCCGTTAAAATTCAAATTCTGTGGAATTCAAATTTCATTAGAATTCAAATTCTGCAGAATTCAAATTCTAAGTGCACAAACAAGCCTAAATGATCAAACTCTAGTTAACCGCACTTGAACAAGTATACACACTATTTTATTGTTAGCATCATTGAACTTAGCCAACATACAAGCACTTACACATACTAATAGACATGCTTCTACAATATTAATATAGTCATCCTATAAAGGTAATAGGACAACATTATCCAACAGTAAGACAAATCTCATAAAGAGCACACAACCTAAACAAAACAACACTATTACAATGACAAGGCTTGCATGAGAAAAATACAACTAATTTAATTAGATATCGATATTCAAGTATTAAACACTCTTTTTTGTCTTTTTTTTCTCTTTCTTTTAAACTTCCACCATTTTTATTTTAACATATCATCCCTCTCTCCCCTTATTTGGTCAATTATTCTTCTTCTTCTTTTTCTTTCTCTCTCTTCCTTTTTCTCTTATACTTTCCTTTTTTCTACACATGCTTCATTGGCCTTCTTTGTTGTCCGCCCATCTCCTCATCTACAATCCTAATGGGTGCAGGCAACAATGGTGAAGGAGTGGGAAGGATAAAGCTGCAGTGATGGTGATGGAGGCTAGTGAGACAGAGCACACCCAGTCGCAGCAAGAAACACAGCTGGAGGGAAGGCTGTGTGATAGCAAAGAGTTTGCCAAGTGGGGAATCAATAGTAGGACTGGGTGGATGAGTTGGCCAGCAGCAGAATTAGGATAGATGAGCCAGCAGATGGCAAAAGAACATTGTAGCAACCTTAGGAAGGACTGTAGCAGGTAGAGACAACCTTAAAAAGGGCCGCAAAGACCTAGTTCAGGCCAGGAAGTCGTGATGGAGGAGGTGATGGCCTTAGAGAAGGTTGTTGAGGCCTGGGACAAGGTAGAAAACCTTGACTAGGAGGCAGCAAAGAGGGGTGAGCCCTTTGCAAGGTTGGTAAGCCACAAAAAGTCTAGGCAGTCAGTTTAAAGGAGGGTGACAACTAGACTTTCCCTCTTTCCTACCTAGATTTCTCACACTTTTAAACTTTTAAAACCTAAATTCCGATACCATGTTAAAAGATAAGAAATGGGTGGAAGTAGAATCATATTCATATGAAAACATAAGCCTTTTATATATAAAGGCCACAAAAGAAGACAAATATCATTTAGCAATGTGGAACTAAACTCACACACACCTAAAATCCTAATGCATTATTTTCTCTAATAGTATTACACATAAAAAGGAAAATAAAACACTAATGTTAAAAAATACTATTAAAAGTATTCAATTTTAATAAGATGACCAAGTTGATAAAAGTAATGAGATGATCAAGGCAACCTAAGGAGATCACTTGATTGAATCCAAACACCAACAGACTTGGCAAGTTGACCCTCTCTCACCAGGTCTAAGGTGACAAGGCAACTCACCCTGATAACCATGAATGTCAAAAGAATGTGTGCATGTTATGGATGTAGCAATGCATTAGAAAAGAGCATAATTTGACTTTTTGAGGTTAAAAAATTTGAAGAATGTACTTGTCAATAAAGTGGTTCATTTTCCTTTTTGTTCCTATCTTAGACCATAATGAAGAAAATAATTTAATAGCTGCAACTAAGCATGGAGATAGGAGGTCGGGACTTGGGACAGCCTCCAGCATAACAAAAAGGAAAACAAACAAAACACAAAATACATAATTTGGGCAATGGGAAAAGCTTCTGTAAGGGACAGAATCCCAAGGAAAGAGGCACACCTGAAAAAGAGGCAATGCCTGCATGAGTAGATTGTGGAATATGATACTGGTTTGAATAAAGTTATCCATCATGGTATATGCCAATATAAAGTTTTAAACTATGACCAATCTGCTGTACTCAGTTAACACACAAGGCAAAAATGGGAACAGTTTGTTATGGGTGATTCTGCCACAAATTTCGATGTCATGGTTAGGTAATAACATCCATCATGGTCATAACCCCACTATACGTGATGCAGGTGATAGATGATATATATCTATATATATATATATATATAAAAAAACAGCTGAACATTTGAGGACAATCTCAAAAGTAAAAACACAATCCATTAATTAAATCTATCCAAAGCAAATGAGAATAAATAATACTTTTTCTATTAAAGATATTATAGCCACTTAAGATCTCGAGCATAAACCACCATAAGAAATCAAAGAACTAATAGTTGTTCTGCACCATCGTTGACAATATTACATAGACTGTTGTTATGCCGTATAAAGTGTATGTACTACAAAAATAAGAATGCACTTTTAATTGCACGTGAATACCCCATTACAAGTAAAGCTGGTGTTAGCATCCTGCACTTGTATTAATAACGCAAAATCTTTATAGTTTCATGAGGAACGTTAAAACACTTTCTTAATAACAAAAACATGGAAAAGTGAAAAAGAGGACCATTTAAAGGATTCTTAAATATAAGCAGATGGTTGTTCATCTTCAATCAATAAAGAAACTGAATGTTTCAATCTATTGGACCTTAAAAGCCACAATGTCCAATGGGTAATCATGGAATATTAACATACTATTTTGTTCCTTTGGTGTCTCATCCTCAAAACCATGCAGGATTCTCCATACGACTTCCTGCAATAATTAAAAATAAAGATGTGAGTCTATGAAATAAAAAGAAAGAAGAAAGGCAGGAAATAAAATTTAAACAAAATCCCAAATTACTTGAAATCAAATCACATACAGAAATAAAATGAATTAGGTAAATTCAAAAAGAAATATTATATAAAAAATTGATTTTCTAATTAACAGAAATACAGAGTCTGTACAATTAAATAAAGACCCCCACTCCACCCTTCCCCAATGACAATTCCTTTATATGACATACCTGAAACACCCGCACATTATTCCGGTCAAGCATTAACAATAAGATATTGATAAGAAAAATCAAATAATTAAGTAGTTGTATTGTTAAAAGCAATATACAAACAACAGAAATTTGATCGATCTATAAAATCTAAAAAACTGCAAAATCAAAATTTTTAATAAAAAATCATTTGTAGTACTCCTAAGTAATTTTTTCCCAAGTCTTTTTTCAGGTGAAATAGCCCTCTTTCAGAACAGTGAAACTTTGAGCCATATCTGCTGCTTAGAAATTCAGCCAACAAACCATGGTCCTTCCTCAGGCTTCACCACCACATGCAAAGGAGTGTCAAATTAAAGGATCCTAAACACCTGAAGCCTGCACTCAACCTTCCAGGCTACAAACGCAGCCTGAATCTACTTCCCTTGCACCATACCAAAGTTAATACTTGAAAATCATTTCAATCTCGTTGATGACACCATGTGACAAATGCAACAAAGCCATGATAGCAATGCTACCCTGAGAATGTTCTAGAGCAATACAATTCCCCCTTCCCTCCCAAAGGTAAGATACCATGCATTTCATTCTGATAGTCTCCTTTGCACTTTGTCTACAAGAAATTTCCAGTCATGAAGCTTTGCCTTCTGATATATTAATAAATTTTTTTCTGGAAACTGCTTCTGAATTGCTAAAGGCAGGCCAAGATATCTGAAAGGCAAGATCCCCAAGGCAACAACAATAACAAAGGCAATCCAAACCATAATCCCACTGCGTAAGGTTGACACATAAATCTTTTTCTTCCCAATATTTCTATCTATTATAAAATCGTTGATTAAATTAATAAATTTAAATTTTTTCTTACAATTCCTAACCAAGTAGTTTTGGATCTACCCCTACTTTTAATTTCTTCTACACTAATCAATTCCTAAACCCTATAACCCATAGTAGAGGAAAGAATTTTCTTCACCTACTATCACTGTGTCATAGGAAAATTGTAAGATTTGCAACTCTTTAAAAAGAATCTCCAACTAGGAGTGTCAAAGGCCTTTCAAATGATACTTTTACACACAAGCCCAGCCTTCCTTCTTTTTCCATAAGGCACCTGTTTTTATGAAAGGCTGATTCAGCAGGATGAAAGAAATGTATGGATCACCATTTTCAACCTGTTATTAAGAACTTTCATGATAATTTTCAGGCATGAATTCATTAAACTGATGGGTCTGAAGTCTGAGGTATCCACTGCACCTTCCTTCTTATGGATCAAACAGATGAATGAAGGATGGCGTCACATCCACAATTCCCTCCCCAAAGTTTCTGCAGCATAACCAATATGTGTCCTCTAGCGAGGGCATAAGCTTTTGGAAAAAAAAAAGTGGTAAACCCATCAGTACCTGAAAACTTCTCCCCCTCCAAGTCAATTATCATTATCTAGACCTCCTCTGCAGAAAAATGTTTGACAAGATTGCCCCATTCTGCTAACCTTGGAAACAATAAAGAATTCCAACTGGATCTCTGGCTATCATTTATAGACAACCCAAACTCCACTAATCAGGTCAGCAGGTAACTTCAGAGGCACTCCAATCAACACTCCAGCAGCACTCCACTCCACCAGACCTGAAACCAAATCCAAAACCAAACTACACCCACAAACCTAGATGAAACACAACCTACAACCACACAGACCCCACATTTAAACAAATCATATTACTTTGACCAAGCCAAATAAGACCTGCACAGCACCTATTGACCCCAATCCTCCTGCCCCACATGGACATTCAACCACCCCTTCAGAAACACCCATTCCCATATAGGATGGAAGACTCTACCTTTGATCCACCTGGATGAATAAGTCCTATAAAAGAAGCCCAAATGAGCATCCCAAGCGAGTAAGGCAGGTGACTTCCTCAAGCAAGTATCATGATCCTATGACTCTCATAAACCCTCCTCTATAAAATGTCCTCGTCTCAATAGCTTAAGGACCTTTTGGACACCTCTCCCCCACATGAACACACACCTCCAAACACCCAAACCTCTAACCCCATCCAACCATAGAACCAAGAGCATCCTATGCTGCTGAAGCAAAAGAGAGGAAGCTTTTGGAGAGTCACCAATCATCTAGAGCATGAGCCAGACACCACAATTACCATCCACAACCTCTCACCATCACTACTTCCACCCCAAGGTTCAAGGTTGTCTCACACCATAAATGACTCTATCAGGCAAGTCTGTTACATGACTCTAGTTGGGAAGTAGCCCCCATGAGACCATTGCCTACCTTTGTTTATTTTGTTCTTATATTCATTGTCACATTCCCCAACCTAGGACACAAGTAAACAAAAGGCAACATCCCTTGGATTTTTCTTCCCCCGTGAGGCTCATGACGTGAATCCTTCTTTCCCATGATTCCTTGATCCTCCCACATCCATGTTGACACCTTACCACAAGAAGAGGAAGTGTTGTGCAACCCTCTCCTCATATGCTACATGATCTGTTAATAGAAGTTGTGTATTAGCTGGTATGACGCTATGTTTTGGATGCTATAATTGCATTGATTATGTATTCCCCATGTAGCATTCCTACTAGGTTGCATGGTCATTTAGTGTAATTTGTTAAATCACCAAGAACCTCTCCCCCCATCTTCTCCTTTGTCATGCTTTGGCACATGGCATAGAACTCTCTTAGACTGCTACACAGAAGCTATACATCTCCATCTCCTTTTCTCCCCAATGTCTATGGGACAGTTCTACAACACTCAATCCACTACTGGAATAGGTCTAGTGAAGTCTAGGCGGTTCCAAAGATGAGTATCATGGACAAGTACATCAAGTGAGTTTCCTAGTGCTGCTCAATAGAAATGCCGCCTTCCCTCTCCTCTCCACTCTCTTCTCTTTCAAGACCTAAAGGATCTAGCTTTCTCCCCTCATCCTCTTCCTTACCTCCTAGAGGCCAAAACTTGATTTCAAAATACACTCCCTCCTAGCCTATGCTTTTGTAAAGGCTTTCGAGAGATCTAGGCAATTCCCACTAGCATGTAACATAAGCAGCTATCCTAGGCAACTAGTATAGGCGAGTGGTTCTAAACAAAAAGCACTTACCAACCCCTTCCCACTCATTATATATAAATATATGATCTTTTCAAAATTTTGTTGGGACCATGGTCCACACTAGTCATAAGGTGCTCATATCCTTGGCTCTCATCCACCTTGAGCCTAAGCTCTCATGACCATTGACACCAAAAAATTTCCTCCCTCTCCTTTTTCATCCTTGGCCAACCTCCACATAGAGCTTCATTAAGCATAACCTGTTGCTCACTGTCCAGCCATTGCATCACCTCTAATGCATCCCTTTTCCACCTAGAAATGGCCTCAATGATGGATTTCCACAAGACAGGCAGCTTTCAAATTCTGGAGCTTAGCAGCAAATTTTTTAGTACCATTGCCCTCCACAGGCTCAGCCCACACCCTTTCAAGCAGACAATGGAAGTCCATGTCCAAAAGTCATGCCAATTCAAAATTGAAAGGAGACCTGTAATGGCCATATACTAAGCTAACCAGGATCAGAGCCTTTGATTACAATTTACAACATGGTCTTGGGAGACCAATGGCAACAACCTGAGGAAAAAACTCTTCCCAACCTCTGTCAATTAGCAAGCATTCAAGGTGAGACTGTACCCAAACGGATCAAAAATTGGACAATGAGTAAAAAAAATCATGAATAAGATCTATAAGCCTGGAGTCCTCAATACATGAAGAGAAGAGGCCCATAACTTCAGAGAAAGCACTGCCAGAAGACCAACTCCTAATCAGGCTAGGTAGGGGAGATTACTCCAGCCAGAGACCAAAGACAGTGCTCCCAAAAACTCAACTTATAACCGGATGGTAGGGCCAGGAAAACTGACAGACTGCAGGGACAACTAGGAAACATGATTAACAACTGACTGCAGCAAGACTGAAATGAAAAATCTCCTCTCCTTCCCTCCTATGCATTAAGAATACCCCCTAAACCTCCAGCAGCTAGACTGGAATAAGAAGGATAAAGCAAACCCAATCCAATCTTCCTGATGAACAAATCAAAAATGCCCATGACCTTGGCCAATTGTTCCCCACCATCAACCTGAGGAACCATCATTGTTGGCTGTCATTACAGCCACAGTTATTCCAGAAGATTATCCACGTGAGGTCCTCTCCAAATCCCAGGTGCCACCAACTTATCATGTGCATCAAGGTCTGCCCATTTGGATTTGAATAATTTCAAGATGCCAAAGAGATTGATGCTTAGAATCGAAGCCCATTCAACAAGCAACTCCTCCGATCAAGAGAGATATTCCCCTCCCTCAATGTCTCCCATTATCTTCCCAAAGAGTAAACAGATCAGAAGGAGAGTACAAGCTGAGCCTTCTCAACTCCCTCTGGCCCATGTTGTCAATACATTCACCATTGACAAAAGATGAGTACTTGTTGCTGCGCATGGGGAACTATCACCAAGAGATGAGGTCCTTATTGCAATTGTGATTTCTTTGACATTTTTTTGAGAGGGTAAATCTCGTTAATTAGAAACATTGATATCTAAAGAATAAAGTAGTTACAATCAATATTTCACGTCTACATGAGTAAGAGATAATATTACTTGCTGATGTGGTGGGCTGGATTTGCCTTTATCCATACACAAATAAGATAAGCAACGAGCAAGCCCACTAATAACTGACTTGAATTTACTCCTGTCTTGCATGTAAATTTGACAATTTTGTAGAATATCTTTATAATTATCAATAACCTGCAGGAAATATTATGGTGGAATAAGAAAAACATTTACAAGATGAACAGTGTAAAACTTCAAAATTTGATTTAACTTCTAGTGTACCATGGTGCCTGCTGAGGCATTAACTGCCAACACATGGCAGGATTTCTTTTGAAACAACAATAGGTTGAATCTACTCAAAATTGATTCCCAGCAGTGGTTGGATTTTAGCAGTTTAAAAATGAATGCATCTGATTGATAAAGTGAGGCAAGTCATACCTTTTCAGCATAAATGAAAAATGAAGATGGATACCACATGACAATAAGGTCAAAAAAATTGAAGGCCATCAACCGAATATCAAGAGCTAGATGTGTCATCGCATTAAAAACATAGACCATCATCAATGAAACTAATGGGCCATCCTGAAGAAACAAACAAACAGATAATTTACTTGATAATTAATATGACTGTAGAATCCAAGTAATGATAATGCACAAAGAGCATAGACACTTGAGTTAGCAAATACCAAAAATCAGATAAAATTACTCTTTTGTGGAAATGTAAAATAGATAAAAGAGAAGAATGTTCGTTGAATGGAAATTTATCTCACCAATAACAAACATTTGGCAAGTTGCTCCCTTTGAATGGTCATTTCTGAGTTTCAATAATCCATTTTTAGTAAACATAACATTTCGTACATATGATTTATAGCATGTGGCTTTATTTTTGCTGATTTGATAAGAGGTTATGGTGCCTTCAGCCACATTGAGTTTTCCAGGGAAAGATGTTTGGTGAAAATAACCCTTCATGCATATGAGTTATAGCATGTGGCTTTATTTTTGCTGATTTGATAAGAGGTTATGGTGCCTTCAGCCAAACTGAGTTTTCCAGGGATAGATGGCTGACAGCTGAACTGAATTAAGATGGTTTCTACCATGTTGACCAAGTGATCCCCCACTTCAGCAAATGATAATGAATCAAATGTGATCATGAGATCCTGGATTGATCTGATGACTGCTCAAGCTGGGTGTTGAAAATCAGTTTTTTTTTTTTACCTTCACCATGCCACCCCCAGATGCTTAGCTTTGCCTTGTCTGTACTACAATGCTAATAGCTATCCTCCATACTTTTTGTTTTAGTGTAATCTGCTTTACCGTTCAAGAAAAACATTAATCAATCAAAGACTTGATCCCACTACATCAGACCAACAACATGAATCTTTCTCTCCATTTATTCCTATCTATATGTATTCTCTATTAGAGTATGCCATTTTTTCTATTAGAGTATTCCTTTTCAACTTTAAACTAGATATTTTACTTTCACCCAAATACATTAAACTTCCCTTCCATATTAGTGCATTTATCCCAAACTTCTTGTAATTGTTAGCTAAATAATATAATTGATGTGAAAACCATGGGGGTCTTCAACATATCAATATGATAGCAGGAATGAACTAAATATGTTGTATGGAAAAGATAAAAATAAACCTCAATGTACCTCTTTTGAAGCAGGGAATATATTTGTCTTCAAAAGTTGATAAAATGTGTCACGCACTACTTTGTCACTATCACATATACGCTGACGAAGCTTCTCTATCATTGCAAGCTTGTGTAGTTTAATTTCCAATGGGTACTTTTGAAGCAAATCCTTTATACCAAGCAATGCAACTTCATTCAAACAATGAAAACAATTTTAGTGCTCAATAATCATGAAACTATTTGATAATAATATATTGTCACTTGTTGACGGTAATTTGATTTCCAGACAATTCTACGTCAAAGTGTAGATTTCAAGCAGAACAAATGCATCAGTATGATAGTTGTAGTTTTTAAATTGGCACACTAAATTTCATTTTTCCAAGGAAATAACCTCTTCCATACAAGACGATACACCAAGATCAGAATGAATGAAGCAATTTGATTGAATAATTAAGACCATACATTTTCTGGTTTTGGCATTGTGATGAGATGACTGCTGGAGAAGCTCTCTCAAAGTCAACCCCTTGCTGTTAACAGCTAAACCAGCCCTCTCTGTTAACAAACTTTGCTCCGGAAGAATGATTGCTGTTCACCAAAAGGTGAGACAAACAAACCAATAGTGAAACACATTTTCTCTTTAGCAAATAAAAGTATGGACCCAAACAACACTTATGCCACAAATATACCTTTAGATTTTATATGAGTGTTGGTCGAATTCTTAGGTGGTGGGAGCTTCCGGCCAACCTTATGCTTTATTTTCTAAAGTACAAAAAAAATGCAGATAAGTAGGTGAGACAATTTAGTCATCATCACTTTAATCCCGATGAAACAATATTATTAGGAGTCATTTCCATTTTCAGATATTATTAAGAAATAAGAACAAATAACATGAAATAAACACCACTTACTTTGAAGTCAATGCTCCCCTGTTTTTTCTTCTTGGTATGAGCTTTCTTTGGATGCACCATGACGTTTTCAACCAACTGAAAAATTCAGTAGTAGCACCGTTTACCAGTCGCAGAACCAGGATCGATATAATAAACAAAGTTATACATTAACGATATAACTCAAGAATCAGGGAATGGAAAAAGCATTACAACTTTTCTCTTGGGGTGCCTCCGGCGTTCTTTTACCGAAATCTGTTCGCCCGAACGATGCAAGCCCTACCCGTCGCCGAACACCCGCGATCCCCCAACAGAACGTGCGCGACCCGTCGCTCGACTTTATTTTCTCCTGTAAGGGCTGCGACGGAATGGGGCGACGACGACCCGGACGAGGAGGACGGCCGCGAGCGTTGCGGGGGGGGAGGGTTTCGGGCGAGGGGGGTTTTCCAGGCGTTTCGGAGGGGGCGGGGGGGAGAAACGAAAATTTTCTTTGTATTTAAATTAGAGTGGCATTTGTTAAAAAACTTGTCAATACTGTACACTTATTTATTTATTCATTTATTTATATACAAAGACACACATGTCCGATACGTGAGACACCGTAGGCATGTAAAATAGATGTTTTTTCGTCATCACAAATCCCTCCATAGTATATACATTAGATATGAGAATTTATGTTTACACACGTGAATGTCAATTAATACTGTGAGAGATATATATGTTAAAAAGATAATCTCATTAAGAATAATATAAGAGTTTCATATATCAATTAAAATATGATAAAAGAAATTTGCCTTAAATAATCTGGTCATATCCATACCTAATTAGGATGTCAACGGATATACAAGTTAAGAGAGTAAACCAAATTGCTGTGAAAAGAAAAAAATCAAAAGAAGTAGAGAAAAGCTAGCTTAAAAATACTTGATTAAGAACTATGAGAAAATACTTAAATTTACGTAATTTAAATCTAAGAATAAGATGATTTTCGTAGTTATATATCTCCAAAGCCATGGATACGACCCAACAGCTAACACTCCCACGTCTAATTCAAGCTGTTTTACCAAATCGAACCAGTTATATATTGAAATGATTAATTACTGAATAAATTACTCTGATTAGGGATTTGAATGTGTTAGTAGCAACTAAGCCGTGGAAAATGTGATTTAGTGGTTTAGCAATCTACAAATAGATACCATGTAATTTATTTGATGCAGTGGAAAATGAATTTTGCCATTGTATGTGCCCTTTTACACAATTAAGTAGTGGAAAATGTATAATTATGAATTGTATATTGTACTCTTGACCGTATACCTGTACACAATGATATTGTGTTTATTACTCTTCATAAGTTGAAATTGGTGTTTGTTATGGACTTGTATATGTGTTTAGGATGGATTTTTATTTATTGTCATGTTCGAGTAATCAAATTATTTTTTGTTCTTTTCTTTCTTCTAACGTTCTTTAATAGTCTGCAATAAAATATTTTTCAACATTGTTATCATATTTTATTAATAAATTTCTCTCACAATATCTTAAGAAAAATTAACTTAGTTTTAAACTAGACAAAATTATACAACAAAATTAATTTTTTTTAAATGGTTGACGTGAAATAAATTAATTTGAATCTGTACGTATAAAGAGCACAATATACTTAAGTTATACCTGAAATGACAAAATTATTTGCAATAATAAAATAGTCATAAATAATAGATAATTAAAAAATATTAATCAATTTACACTTTAAAAAAGATAAATTTATAAATATACAAACAACGTTAAATTATTAAACAAATATTACTTTTAAATTTTAACTTTTTTCCGTTAGAATTGTTTCTGAAGACGCAACTTATATAAATCTCCTCTTAGCAGGGAATCACCCTTGTTATCACAAGTTTGCATACTCGAAATTATAGCTATATCTAAAATAGATTTATATCAAGCACAATTGATGGTTAGGAAAAAGAGTAATCCATTGATCCGAAGTAATCATGGATCACATGAAACTAATCGTTAAGTTCGATTTAACGTTACGTTTGACATTGAAACTTAATTCGATGTGTTTAAGTACGAACCGATGCTATACTTCGGTGCAACCGAAGATAAAAATAATAATAGTAAAAACAATGTAAAGTTAGGTTGAATCGATGATTTATCACGGTCCGACCGTAAGGTAAAAATAATAATAATAACAATATATAGTTCGGTTGAACCGATAATATATTTCGGTCAGACCGAATTATTAAAATAATAATAATATAAAAAATTAGTTGAACCGAAGCTATCTTTCGGTCCGATATTATTATATCAAAAGTAATGATGATAATATTATTTTAAACAAGAAAATATGACTCAAATAAATTCGGTACATCATATTCCAACAAACAAGGAAATATATATAATGTAATAATAATATAGGGAACAACAAAATAATGAATATATATATATGAAAGTATTTTATTAAAATATATGAAAATATAAACTGTTTACATACAAAATATATTAAATACTCCTAGACAAGAGTATAAATTATCTATAAAATTTATGTTTTTTGGCTTAAATATAATGATAATGCCAACATATGAAATATATTAAATACTCTTAGATAAGAGTATAAACTATCTACAAAAGATATGAAATACATAAAATACTCTTAGATAAGAGTATAAACTATCTACAAAATATATGAAATACATAAAATACTCCTAGATAAGAGTATAAACTGTCTACAAAAGATATAAAATATATTAAATACTTTTAGATAAGAGTATAAATTATCTACAAAACATATGAAATACATAAAATTCTTCTAGATAAGAGTATAAACTATCTACAATATATATGAAATACATAAAATTCTCATAGATAAGAGTATAAAATGTCTACAAAAGATATAAAATATATTAAATACTCCTTAATATGAGTATAAACTATTTGTATAAATTTATATTTTGATACAAACAAAATATAAATATATGAGATATATAAAATACTCCTAAACAAGAGTATAAATTATTTATATATGTAGAAGGACATATATAAAGACACATATAAAATATATTTAATACTCCTAAATAAGAGTGTAAACTGTTTACATATAAATATACATATAAAACATATTCAATACTCCAAAATAAGAGTATAAATTGTTTGGACATATAAAAATTATATGTATACTACTATATAAGAAATGATATTTTACAAATTGTCTTATATATAGGTATAAATCATCTAAATTATTTTGGAAAAGTCTCCTTGGATCTGGAAATACCCAGAATGTATATGTTGGCTGACGTTTGATGTTATATGTCATTTATTTTGTAAATTATACATCAATACTTTTGTAATCTTTTTCCATGAACAATAAAATGACATATTTGATGTATCTTTTGGTGTATATTGTATTGTATGTGATGCATATGAGACATTTTTTTGAAAAAGAAAGAAAGATATAAGGTACAAAATTTGTTTATTTACTCTTGAGAAATTCTTTAATTAATCAATTTATCAACAAATAATTGTTGAGGTAAAAAAAAAAGAAAAGAAAAAAGACCCACGTTGACAAGCCGTCGTGGGTTTTCCCGTCACATTGGTGGAGGTGGACGGAACAGAAGACATCATGCATGTCACGTGTGAAAATACAACATGAAATAAATTACATGCGGCGTTCAAAAAATAATGCAGTACGCACGCGCGGTTCTCTTCGGAAGAAGGAAGGGGTGGTCGGAGAGACCAACCAAGCGAAGGCCCGCCATGCCGATTCACGGAATCGATTTCCGGTGCGAGTTGACCCACAACGAAGAACCAGGGTATCGTCCGTGACGTGATCGATACGGAGCTTTATGGCTCACCGCCCAGAACGCCCTTCCTAAACAACGTAATTAAATTCAACAAACAGATCATCATCGTCTAGAAGAAGAAGAAGGAGAAAGGGAAAAGAAGCAGTTGGGTCGTCGAGCACATTGCTACATTGGAGGGTTTTAATCTTGCTCTCTTTTCTTTTTCTTACCATAGAAAAATCTGTACTTCGACACTGCAACGATCCTTGATTCTGAGGGGGTGACGATCTGAGAAGCGAGGAGGAGGAGCAAGAGCAGGGAGACTGCATGAGCCGCTTTCTTCGACATGCCTGCAACCCTTCGTCGGCCGTCGGGAACCGATGGAAGGGGAGACGAGGAAGGAGGTTTCGCCTTTATATGCCCTTTCGTTTTCCCTCCCTCCCGGCATGGAATGCCTATATTTGTGTAAGAGAAAACCTCTACCATCCATTATTATTTTTTTTTTTTTTCTTTACCGTTCTCTACCGTTCTACCCTATAAAAATAAAAGTCAAAGCATTTCTCTATTATAATATATTAAAAAAAGTCTCTTAACAAATGATATCGTCTTATTCCACTCACCTTGTTTTTTATCTTACCCTTTCGTTATAAGATCAGATCTTTCTACATCATTTCTAATGTGGAAATATACTGTTTAATAATCTCATACATTCCTGACATTCTCTTTTACGAATGACATGCGCAAACTTATTTTCATATTATATTAAAATTTATTTTAAACGTAGTTGATAATAAGAAAATGAAACATTACATTGTAAGGTTAGGTTCTATAATATGACCTTTTACGTGGTACATTCATCGATCAATGGTAAACATGCATGTAAATAAATAAATGTAAAAAGTAAACATCACCTGCTGAACATATGGTAGACCAGTGAATCGATCATCTTCCCAAAAAATACTAAAAATGTTACATTAAAAACTTGAAGCTAGCTGATCCTTTGAAATCAAATTCATGTTATAAAAAAAAATCAAATTCTTTGGAATATTGTTCAACTGACTCTTAAACCAATAAACCCTAAACCAAACACGAGATTAAATAGAAAAATTGATTTTTGTTGTATTTATCTTGTAGTTAGTTTTCATTTTCTTACTAAACATTATAATTTAGTTAATTAGTATAATTTTAAAAGATCGAAACCAATCAAACCGAACCCAATTAAACAGTCTTGAATAAAAATCATCAATAATTTCATAGAAAATGAAAAGTTGGTGTAGCATTATATGTAGCATGACTTACCAATGATTGACCAAGCCCTAATTCAGAAGTATATCAGTATATGAAACCTGGCATCTTATGTATGTATGGCTTTAGTTCTTCTCTCAGTTACGCTATCATATGCCTTTAGTTCTTCTTCTCCCGGTTATGCTATCAAATTAAAACAATAATTTTCCAAAAATACAAACCAAAACCAAGGCAATACTGAAAGGGGAAAACACAAAAGATAAAAAAACTATTAGTTAGCATCATTTCCTTCGACAACATTAACTCACCTTCTAAGGATTGAGTTGTTTAGGTCAGTATTAATTGGAGAGAGCTAAAATAACATCTTTAGTTACTCGAACATGACAATAAATAAAAATCCTTCCTAAGCATATATACAAGTACATAACGGCCACGAATTTCAACTTGTGAAGAGTAAGTAATAAACACAATATCATTGTGTACTTATTTTGAATTTTTTTTCACAGTAATTTAGTTTACTCTCTTAACCTGTATATCCGTTTGACCTCCTGGTTAAGTACGCATATGACCAAATTATTTAAGTCGAATTTCTTTATCATATTTTAACTGATATATGTAACTCTTATATTATTCTCAATAAGATTTATCTTTTTAACATATATATCTCTCGTAGTATTAACTAACACTATGTGTGTAACCATAAATTCTCATATCTAATATATATCCGCCAAATGACCTTCGAACACATAAAAAAGAAGATAACATCTTTGGCCGGAAGATGAGAGGTTTGACTTGCAGATTTCAGATCTGTTTTTTTTTTTAACCTGGGGAGTCCCGACGTACGGTTACAAGAATGGACGGAAGAGGTTTGCCTTCTCCATATTAATAAAGCATAAATATAGGCATGCATGGAATATTCATGCAGCAAAACCATCACCTTCATTTTTGAAAGCAGCGCAGGAGTCTCTTCTGATGAACGGCAGTCGACGAACCCCCATGGTCTATATAAACGGAAAGACCCGCATGTACGTCCTCCTCGTTCCCATCGTCTCTCGATCGACACCTGTAGTAGTCGAGCACCGGGCGCCGGCAGAGATGCAGAGGAGCGCAATTCTCGTACTCGGAATCCTCCTCCTCGCGTCTCACATGATCACCCTCTCGGAATCAAGATTCGTGTTCAGAGGATTCTTAGGTACGTGATCAAGATCGAAATTAATCTTAATGAATGCAAAAGGCAAGTTCGACATATGTCAAGCATGGGCGGGCCGACCGGCAACTTTGACGATCGATGATGGGTTTTCGTCGCTAATGCAGGAGGGCACTATTTCTTTGCGGGCCGAACAAGATTCGGCAGAAGTCGCTTCCCTGGCTCGTCGATATGGGGATCCAACACACAACCGCTAACGAACACAATGGATTAGCCTCCATCCCCCCGTCGCAGCAGTGCGAGCAATGCCAACCGCACGTAGCTGACCCCGACGACGAAAATATATTCGTTCAGGGAGGAAGAGATTGGCTTGGGTTCGTTGTCTTGCACCAGCGCTCCTACGTAGGGTTGGTTTTAATTTAGTTTCCAGGCATGGGATCTGCATTTGAATGCAGCATAGGCTTATGCGAGCCCTTTCTTCCTCTCTGATCAGTCTAACCACACACGTACTTGCATTTTGCCAACATTAGAATACGTACTTACGTACTGGTAATGCGACCTTTGATTGGAAACTACGTCAAATTATTATTATTTTAGTTGGGTATACTCTGCTGATTGTAACGAACATAGATTCGTTAAAACTTGTGACCTTGTAGGTGATAAAAAGATAACTATTTATCACTCAAATACACAAGATTGTACCAAGTGAAATATTGTTATTATATATAACAAAAACATATTTTCTGTTTTGATTGCCAAACAAACAAATATGTTCGGCAGTTTGTTAACGTGGGTTTTTTTTTACCTCAACAATTATTTCTTCATAAATTGATTAATTCAGGGACTCCTCAAGAGTAAAATAAGCAAACTCCACACGTTACATCTTCTTTTCGAAGAATGTCTCGTACGCATCACATACAATACAACATAATGTACACCAAAAGATACATCAAATATAATTTTATTATACATGGGAAAATATTACAAAATTGTTGTTGTATAGTTTACAAAATAAATGACATATAACATCAGCCAACATATACACTCTGGGTATTTCCAGATCCAAGGTGACTTTTCCAAAATAATTTAGATGATTTATACCCATATATAAGACACTTTGTAAAATATCATTTCTTATATAGGAGTATACATATAATTTTTATATGTGCAAACCGTTTATACTCTTATTTAGGAGTATTGAATATGCTTTATATGTATATTTATATGTAAACAATTTATACTCTTATTTAGGAGTATTGAATATATTTTATATGTAAAAAAATCATTTTATATTACTTTTATATATGTAAACAATTTATACTCTTGTTTAGGAGTATTGAATATATTTTTATATCTTTCTGTGTATGAAACAGTTATTTTATATATATTTTTATACATGTAAACAGTTTATACTCTTCTTTAGGAGTATTGAATATATTTATATATTGTCATTGTCATAAATTTTATAAACAGTTTATACTCTTATCTAGGAGAATTTAATATATTTCATATATTTTTGTATGTAGATAGTTTATATTTTCACGTATTTTAATAAAATACTTTCATATATATATATATTCATTATTTTGTTGTTCCCTATATTATTATTGCATTATATATATTTCCTTGTTTGTTGAAATATGATCGACCGAATTTATTTGAGTCATATTTTGTTGTTTAAAATAATATTATCATCAGTTTGACCGAACTTTATATTATTTGTATTATTATTACTTTTTATTTTACGGTCGGACCGAAATATACCATCGACCAGATTACATTATTTATATTTATATTATTATTTTTATTTTTATATTTCTATCGGACCGAAATATATCATCAGTTTGACCGAACTTTATATTACTTGTATTATTATTACTTTTTATTTTACGGTCGGACCGAAATATACCATCAATCGAATTATATTATTTTTATTTTTATCTTTCGATCAAACCGAAATCGGTTCGAGCGAACTTTATTATTATTATCATTTCGGTCGGACCAAAATATATATTTGGTTCAACCGAACTTTACATTTTTATTCTTATATTGCGGCCGGACCGAAGTATTTCATCGGTTCGACCGAATATTATATTATTTTTATTATTATTACTTTTATCTTTCGGTCGGACCGAAATATATCATCGGTTCGACTGAATGTTACATGGTTATTATTATTATTATTTTTATCTCTCGGTTGGATCGAATATTATATTATTATTAATTTTATGTTTCGGTTGTTCTCTCGATGAATTTTCCTAAAATACCAAATAGTTGACTTTAATTCAAATATTTATATTTTTATACCAGAATTTTTTTTTAAAGATTTGTAGTTCTATATTTAAAATATTAAAAAAAAGTTATATTTTATTTCAAATACTTACATTTCATATATATTTTAGATATTTATATTTGATATCTAAAATATTTCAAATTATCATATTTTATATTTAAGTTTTGTTTTTTAATTTGATTTTAGATACCTTTATTCACTATCTAATATTTCTGGATTTTAAAACTCCTTAACTATCTTTTTATTTTGATGTTGTAGATTTCTTTAATTTTTATTTTAAATATTTCTTATATTGCATCTAAAATACTATCCACAATATTTGTGAATTTAATTCGTTGGGTTCACGCAAACCCTTATTTATGTTGATATAATAATTATAATCATATAGACCATTACATGTTAAGTATTTATTATATTAGAACTATTATTATATTTATTTGTTATTATTATCATTATATTATATATATTAATAATAATAATGATTTTCATGTGTATAAATCAATTTAGGAGAGGACATGTGACGACTTTCTCCAAGCGATCAACAAGCACATAGCGTATTGGTATAATGGAAAAACATGGGATAAAACTCTTTTAGTCTTGATCAGCTCCATCCTTTCTTCCTCGTAAAGTATTTCCATCGATATATCATCTAAACAAAGCATGCTTACTGATGAACTTCTGTTGACAAGAAAGTTTGTTAGGACACGTGGTGGCTGTAAGGACGAACTGTGGAGAGGTTGCAGTGGCTGCCAAAGGTGAGAACGTGTGTGGTGCTGCTGCATTCTTCCGCCGAGCAAGGCCTGTGCCGCACCCGTTTCTACATTTCCAGCATCCGAGGAAGCTTTTCATGGCGAGCTCCATCACATGTGGTGGCTGTTGTGGAGGCATTCTTGCATTTGGAAGGTGAAGAAGACTAGTGGACAGACCTTTGGGAGGACGGATCTGGTCAAGAGGAGGTCACTTCTAGGCCATTGTTGATTTATTTCAGTAGGCTTATATCATTTTTAGGTTATTTTTCCATTTATCTTTGTGTTGTGTTGATTTTGGCAATTTATTTTACTAGTTCTTATTGCTGTTTGTGTTAGATCAGTTGGGTTTCTATTTAAAATAGAGCAAAACATGAGTTATTTTAATTTCTGTTGTTGTTATGGTTGTAATTTGGATTAGTTTCAGTTGAATGTTGACAGATCAGTAGTATAAATCTTGTGTTTAATAATTCTAGCAGATTTCAGTTGATGTTTGATGTAGTTTTTATTTAATATAGATGTTGTTCTTATTTGAGTTTGTTGTTGCAATTTCTATTTATGTTTCCAGCAGGTTTCATGTATTCGATGCAGAATTTTATTTGTATTACAGCAGCTAAATGACTCCACATTGTGTTCTTTGTGGAATCTTTGTAATTCCAGCATTGTTTTTCAATTGTTCAAACAGAATACTTTGTTGGTTGTGCTGATTGAATTTTAGTCATCATTTAATTTGGGTAGAACTTCCAGTGTGGATTTTGTACGATTTTATGTTTGCATTAAAGTTAGCTCACTAACAACAAATCTTGATAAATCATAGTTGTATTTTTTAAATTTATTAGTTTTGGCAATCGATTAGTATGCTAGATGCAGGTTCCATTCGTTTTTATTGCAGATTTCAGTTGATTTTGCTGCTGTTAACGATTCCATGCTATTATGTTCCTAGTAAAAACTTGTTATTTGATGCTGTCTTGAAATTTGTTTTCCATGTTTCCTTTCAATATGAGTAGCTAAACAATTATTCCTAAGTCTTAGATAATTGATTAGTATTTTAAAGTTCTAGTTTTAATCGACTACCTCACTCATGTTTTTAAATTGGCTGAACCAAGTCTTATCGGCATACTACATTGGACGTTGTGTGTTTGTGATATTGTACAACTTAATTCTCATGAACATGTATTTTTAGTAAACGTCCAGTAATAATTAGGGATTATCTGTTCTTTTTGATATTTAGGGTTTCTACAAGTTAAGTAGTACAATCTACCTAAATCCAACTTATTCATTATGCACACTGGTTTAAAATCGTCATTTACCATCATTCTTGTATATTCCATTTGCGAAGTTGCATTTTTCATGTCTTTAACCAGAACAAATCAGAACTCCTCAAGAAGCAAGGCAGATATGCACATTCCTCATCTTATATTATTCAATATAACGAAATATATATATTTAAACAAATTTCAGCTGACCTCTGCTGAAATTATATAAGTTATGGCATGCTTTGAAAGGTACATGTAATTTTCTGCTAGTCCTTGATTAGATACAATGTTTGTGTAAATATCTTTTCTATGTCAACATGGGACAAACACATGCTCTCTTTTCCACGATGTTTCTTGTTGCCTATAATTATGCTTTTTGTTTGTTTCGTTTCTAGGTTTGCAGTAGGCCGGGGCTTAATTATAAGAGGTACTATCGTCAGACTACTAATATGTGTTTAAGGTTTGGAATGCCCATCCAGGCTGAATACTTTTACAGAACAAAGATATACAAAGTTTGGACGAATAGGAACTTCAGACATGGCCTAGAACTTGTAAGAGTAACCATTGATCCAATGGATATATCCTTTTTGTGCATACTTCTGATTTTATTTCCTTTTTCTACCCAAGGGATGCCAAGTTTTCTTCGAATTTTGAAGAAATAACATTCTAATTCCATTTTGATTATGACATCCTACCTGCCATTCAATTTGTAGGAAAAAAAATAAAGGGTATTGTGACCATCATTCAAAAATGACATCAGCACATTGCATTGGGCAGCAAAATCTTGTTAGACTTGCTAATGACTACATAAGTGCTTAGCAATTATAAATATTTCTTTTGTTTTTGTAATGTAACAACTGTATGTATTTTATTCTTTTCATGCAGCGCTAAGAAACGATAATTAAATTAGATAGAGGTGACTCGTATGTTTTGTGTAGAAGTAAGGGAGATGCAATTGGAAGTAAAGTTGTTTGGGTTAGTTCCTATATAAGTGCTCATTTATATTATTGATTTATTTCTTTTTAAGTGTGCTTGTACATAATACTTGAAAATGTTGTAATCATTCTTCTTTTGATGCAATATTGTTTTCCTTTCTAATAATTATGCTTTTTTATTTTTTCCTTCTAGGTGGGAGTTACACAGATCTAATTATGTATGATCGATGACCCTAATTAGTGAGGCACGAGGATATATTGCAGGTTTTGTAAGTGATTATCAAACATGAAAAATTCTAAATATTTTCATGTAAAAGTTACGATCTTATCATTAATGATGCATTCCCTCTATATGTATTATTTAATGTGAGAATATTATGTTTTATAAAAGATTTGGTTCTAATTAATATAACTACATAAACATTTGAGATTCTAATTTTGTTGAATTCAATTTTCTTTACAATAGTTTTATTATTATTATATATATAGGTATTATTGCATTAATTGTTGGAAATTATGATAATTCGTTATATATTATTCAATTTAGCATATTTATTTGACTTATGTGGCAGTTACAACTATAACTATAAGTTTCCCTTTTATGACATTATATATATTTTTTGTGACATATTGTCACAAAACATAAGGATATTGTGACAGTTATATACTGTCTCAATAGATATATCTATTGCTTGTCACAATATTTCTGTTTGGATTATAATGACAGCAATTGATGTGACGGACACAAAATTGTTACAATAATTATATTATAACAGCTTTTCTTGAATATTGTGACAATTTTTCCTTTCACAATATTCAAGTTTTCTTATAGTATAGTTTAATATCAATAATGCTATACCTATAACTATTTATAGTATAACAAAATTTCATGTACAATTCATCCAATAACAAATTGAGACAGAAAATATCAAACGGTCCATCTAAGCTCTCAGTCACAATTTATAGGACAATTTCGCTGATGTCGAAGCAATTGTCTATTATAGTTTAGGCTCATATCTAGGAGCATTTTACGGTTCAATTCAGTTTAGCAACTATTTTCTACACTTTAAACAAAGAACCTGGATAATTCAGGCTCATATCTAAGAGCATTTGGTTTTACTTCATTCTAGCGACTATTTCCTATGCTTGAATGGAAAACTAGATAGTTTAGTGGCTCTTATAAAGGAGCATGCGGTGGTTCAATTTAGTTTAGTGGCTATTTTTTATGCTTTAAATGAAGAACTAAATAGTTTAGGCTCGTATCCAAGAGCATTCCTTTGATTCCCTCCAATGACCATTTCCTACGCTTGAATGGAAAATTGGATAGTTTAGGCTTGTATCCAGGAGCCTGGCTTTTTAGATATGTTTGTATTTTATATTTTAAGGTTTAGATTTGTTTGACTTCAGACTTAGAAACTTATCTCTTCTTTAAGTTCTAAGTTTAGATTTGTTTGGCTTGGTATGTAAAGAAGGAAACTACTCTCTCTTGTTCCTCCATCGACGTAGAATAAAAGTTTGCCGGATTTTGTCTCTCTTTAAGGAATTACATATACCAATTCATTTTACTCTTATTCCTCTCTATGATAATCCCTCTGCTGTTTCTCTTACTGCTATTATTGTAATTCATTCTAGAATGAAGCATAACAAGATAGACTTTCGTTTCGTTTGGGGAAAGGTTGCTCAAGGACAATTGGATGTCAAATACATGTTTAAGTGGCTGACATTTTCACTAAAGGAATGCATCCACGTTAGCACAACAATTTTTGAAAAACAAGCTCTGAACATGTGAAGAGACCCCTATGTTGAGCTTGTGGGGGGAGGGGGGTGGGGGGGATGATAAAGAAAAACGGTTAGTTATCATCATTTCATTTTTCCTGTATCTTGTATTTTATCTGTTTTGGTCTTTTGTGTTGTTAGTCGATTATTAGGAGGATATATAGTTTATGTATGATTTACAACATTCGTTTTTGTAGTGATGTCTTTTGATTAATATGAATGAATATAGAGGCCACGGGTAAGGAAATTAGGTTATCCGTGACTCCTCTTTTAATTTTTAGCCACTGCATCTTCCTCTTTTCCTCTCGTCCCCCTTCTTTTTGCTCTCTCTTTCCAGGATTCCACCGTTTGTCGAGTGCTCGTATTTGGACACACTAGATTTTTTGGTGTTGTTGGCGGTGGAAGAAGTCAAGCAACTAATATCATGTTGAAGGACAAGAAAGGAAAAGGGATACATCATTAGATAATAAGTTCTTGCCCCTTCAGCTTGAACTCATGTTTATATATATTTGATTCAACAATTTATTACAGGCATAGTAGCATTTAAAATAAAGTCATGAAATGCATAATATATATGGAATAAAAGGCAATTACACATTCTCACGTACTTCCCCGTATCATCCAATGTTGGGTCATCAGGGTTAGGGCTATCGATTTATCGGTGGAAAATTTCTCGAATGTGTTATGTTGTATCGCCATATCTTCTTCTTAGACCTGGGAAGTTCCTTGCGAACGTCGATGACTTTAACGGGAGGTGGTGGCGCGTCTATATACAGAGACAAAACTCCATTAGAGCTGCACATGATTCAAACACAAGAAAGAAGGCAAAAAACAAAAACTCGAACGAAGAAATTAAACTGATAGACGATCGAGCATATTTTATTATTTGGGAGGAGTACGTTGGAGAATCAATTAATTAATATGTTGGCAATGAACTCCACCTTTGTTCATTCAGAATTCATTGATCAGAAGGTATAAATAATCATACGATCCTCGAATCACTAGCATATATATATATATACATGTATAGATAGACATTACCTATAAAGGCTGGGAATAGTGTTCTCTTTTGACGGCTGTCGATGGTCTGAGACCAGAGGGGGAGGAGGGGGAGGAGGAGGAGGAGGAGGAGGAGGAGGAGAAGGATGGAGACTGCGCTCTTCGACATGTCGTCTGCCCTACAGAAACCTGCATGGGTTCTACGTACCCTTTATTTATTTGCATATGCAGATGGGATTTGGTCGTTTGGTATGGTTATTTTAGAAAAAGGACGCATGAGAGCTTCTGGGGAACGGAATGATCATAATTAGTAAATCAAGGAACCTACCAACAAACTCTTTCTTCTCCGCTCAAACCTCCGCCATCTTCAAGACGAGCTGTTGTTGTCGTTGGCTTTTTCTTTCTTTTCTTAGGTGTTGATTCTGCGGTGCAATCGTTTCGTCGTTTCGGTAGTGTTTTTTATTTCCTGGTAACAAGGCAGATAATAAGATTAAACAAGAAAACTCCTAGTTACACGTGTAATCATATCTGGGAGAAGGGTCCAAGATTGCACCAAGTTAGCTGGACAAGACAAATAAGAAAGGGAAGATACAAAAGATCTGTATGAAAAATATTACTTCCATGTAGAATAAATATTGCAGAGAGTTGTAATTCTTTCAACAAGCACAATCTAGATGATATTGCGTATGCAATACCAAGGTGACTCATTTTGAAAAATTCTATCTAATAAATAGACCTGTGAACAGTTAATTGCCTGCTTCTTATGGTAACTTGGAGAGGCAAAAAGAATCTAAGATATCTATCGGTCTAACCTGGAATTAGGAACGTTCCTTTTAGAGAATCTTGTGATTAGGAGAAGTACATTACAAAACTTGCGTTTATATATATATGCGATGCGCTCCACCCACCTTATGAGTGACTTATTTAGTCCAATGCTGTCTTTAATTATCCAATCTTATTGTCAAAGTACATACTACATCGCAAATTACACTATGAATTAACTAATTATTATAATTAAATTATAAATTTGAAGATAAAATAACTAAAAATATTACGTCTCCAGCAATATTATTCCGCATATGAAAGAAAACATGTACATTCTGGCCAAGTAAAGCTGAGAACGATTAATTGCCTTCTTCTTGTGGTAAGCTTGGTTGTAGTTACAATTCACACATAGATGACTAAATTACAGTTAAGAAATCTTTTAACGTGACTGCACAATCCACACACGAATATTAAAGTTTCAACAATCACTCCACAACTCCACAAGACAGTGGAGGACGGCGGCCTCTGTTCTGGCAGTGGATAATGCTAGAGCCTTCCTTCTCTTCCTTGATTGATGGGATGGAGGAGTATGCACCATTGGTCTACAAGTTCTCCTCGTTTATTTGTTCTTCAGCCGTGCCTTCTTCTTCATCCACCACACCCACTTGGCAGAATTCCCGATTGTATCGAATTATCACAATGGCAATAAATGCTGAGATCAGAAGAAACAGATGTTGGTTGTCATCGCCATCATCATCACGATCTTCTTCTTCTTCTTCAGAGGAATAAAATCCAGTTAAGCAAACATAAAATCCATGGTTGTTTACCTGCCAGGATCCTTGTTTTTACATCAAACATGTTCCAGAGCATCGTGCCTGCCGATAATGCTGCGACGCTCTTGTGCTGGCAGGCTTTCCATGTTTCACAAGCATGGGAGCTCGTGTCCACAGCTGAGAGCCATCAACGAAGTTGGTATGTGAGATTCTGATATAATCGAAAAGTGGCAGGCACCAGGCTGTGGTATTACCTAGTCTTTGTATCTGATGGGAGTAGCGCAAGTACAGCTTGGGCACTGTGAAGCTGACGAAGAATCCTGTATGTTTGATTGAAGACGTAAATAATCGAATTATAAAGACACCAGAAAGATGTCATCAAGGGTTCTGTAATTAGATCGAAGAAAATAATCGACATGTGATGGCTGGGTTTGCATACCAACGGCGCAAAGCCTCCACAATGTTATCAGGTGTCCGTATTTAGCTGCAAAGAGAAGAGCAGGGGCTACCTGTATAATTCATACCACAAAAGAAAGTTGTGAATTTCTTAAATAAAACTAGAGATCGATCGACCACTTGTTTTTTTATAAAGAAATTGTTTAAAAATGGAAGCAGTACTTTAAGCGTCATCGAGGGCTTTCCAGAGAAAACATCTTGGGTCATTGCAATGGCATCATTGGCCTTTGGAAGGACCAATCTGGTAGCACGAAGTATGTCTTCTTCTTTCAGCTGAATTCTTTGCCTCTCTCTCTTATCCTCACATCTGCCAAGTTTTGTTCCCAATATAAATGGTTTTTTCTCTATAATCCATCAGAGGGGGAAGAGTTTAGTGGGAAGGAGGATGATACTTACCTTTTGGAGAAGGAATCATAGAAGAATGATATGGCCAAAATGAACAGGCCCACATGAGAAACCACAGAGATAATGCTGGGATATATGAAAGAAAAACAGAATCAGAAGATTCCCACTCGGAGGAAGTAAAAGCTCTGAGAAGATGTAAGAAGGAAGACTTCAGTCATACTTGAGGCTAAGATTCTTAGAGAAGCAAGATGATATGAAACAGAGACAGCCAAAACCAAACCACAAGCTTGATTTGGCTGGGTCCTTCCACATCACAAGCTCCGAAATGAAATTCCAACCACCCTCTAGGTCACCTTGATTATCCTCGTTGACGATTCCTTCTGTATGTGAAAAAACTGCCTTCAACACTTCAAAGTCTTAGCTCAAATATAACAGAGAGGGAAAACCCAGAAGAAGATCACAAGGAATCAAAATGCAAAAGAAAGAAGAAAGCCATGAAAGTGTTGGATTTTTCTTTTGCTTATTGATGCAGAGTTCAACAGAAACTACATAAAAACGACCTCCAACAATATGATTAACTTTCTTAAAGTTTTCTTCTGATGAGATTCTCGAGATGAAAATTTTAGCTGGATTGATGAAACAAGTATGGGGAAAACCGCAAAATCAAGAACTTGCAAGAACGTTGATTAACTGGAGAAGAAAAATACAAGAAAGATCGACATACTTGGAGATGGATCCGAGGCATCCACCTGAGCAGCGAAGCTCAAGCTCTGCTCCTTCCTTCTCCTCCTCCTCCCGTTCGCCTTCCCCACAATCTCCTCAGCAACGCTTTTCTCCCTCTCCTTCTCCACCCTCCTCCTCAACCTCCTCTTTGGAGACGCACACCCCATCAGGCCCACATTATCGGCGACAACCCGGCTCTTGCTACGCCGCCGACGAGGAAGAACCTCTTCATCTGGGTCTACGTTCTCCACGTCCAACCTTAATCGGCGTGACGACTTTGGTTTTCTCCCCGGGGAAGGAGAGAGGAGGAGGAGCTCCCGGAGGGGGACCTGGTCGAAGGCGTCATGGCCACGGATGGAGAGGTGGAGTGGAGACGGAGAGATTGGCGCCCTAGACTTGGATGGTGGTGGCGTTAAACTTGAGCAGTTGCAGCAACCGTGACCGTTTGGGTGATTCTCGACGTCTCCGTCGTGGCAGGCCGAGGCCAAGACGTAAGGAGCGGTTGTTTTCGGCCTGTGCCGGGCTTCAGATCTGCGAGGCGGGGTTGCAGAGGAGAAGGATTGAAGAGGGTCCATGGCTTGGAGTTGGGAGCCGACGGCAATGGAGGATGCACTTCTCCGTCGGCTTAGAAGTGGTTCCAGTATTGGGTTGGAAATTCATAGCCGTTGGGTTGGGACCCACGACATTAACGGTCCAAAAACCCAGCAATCTGGACGGTCGGGATTTTCTCTCAGAAGGGTTGCCCGCAAGGGCGGAGGAGCTTGAAATAAAATTTTTGGTAATATTTTTACCAAAATTACTATTTTATTATTCGTATCTCATAAAAATTTACAAGTCTTATTAGTATATTTTAATGGTCTAAGTTTTGTTTGAAATTAGACGTAACATCTAATTATAAAAGCACAGTTCCTAAAGGTGGTTGTGCGCTTGTGCTGTGAGGGAAAAAGAGGAGGGAAGGTGAGGCGCGAGGAGGTCCTCAGTCAAGAATGGAAGTGGGAGGACAAATTTGGATTCTAACGGTGGAGGGAGAGGTGTGAGAGATGATGATGGAATCTCGTCCATTCGTTTTTAAATAAATTTGATTTCCAATTGTATATTTCTACCGTTAAGGGCATATTTGAAAAGCACCAATCACATAGCGATAAATTAAATTGTCAAATGTTTTTTTTTACAATAAACAATTGCGTTTATTTTGGTAACATTTATTTTATAAATTAATATAAAAAACCATTACCAAACGTTGCCTAAAAATGTTTTATTGTCACCTGACATATTTTTGTATAAGGTAGAGATAGAATAAGGGTATTTATGTCCAAATAAAATATAAAACAGCAAACTCTACCATCTTTTTTGTATAAAATAGTAGAAAAATGTCCTTTCAAAAAAATAATAAAATAAAATTATAAACCAAAAAAGATGTGAATTCAATCAACCAATCCCATTATCCCAGACATTTCACCATCCTCTATATATATTCATTCACCAACCTCTGCTGGATGTACAAGTGAAATTATACATCAACGACAGCGTTCAAGTCCACAAATAATTTATAAATCATAAACTGTCCTTTTTATATATATAATGAAAATGCAAAACAACAAACTCTACTATTCTTTTTGTATAAAACGGTACAAAAATAAAATAAACAAAATGAAATTATAAACTAATGAATAGCTGTCAATATAATCCCAAGCATCTCATCATCCTGGAATCCCTAACCTGTGCAAGATATACAAGTAAAATTATAAATCAATAAGAGCATTTATGTCCATACAAAATGTAAAAATCACAAGCTATCCTATTGATATAAGCTGCAGGCGGACAGATGGATACATAGACATGCATATGTTTTAGCTTAAATTACTACCAATGAAAACAGCAATTGCTTTATTTGAGCAGTAAATCACAGCAATTACTACATGTATCTGTATTACCATCCTCTAGGTCCGGATGGCCCAGAATTCAGCATGTCAAGCAACGTATTAAAGTCTATGGGCTGACCATTCTCTTCCATCCTGTAGATTGCACTTGCAACCTGTTCCCTAGCAAAGCCCATTCCAACAGCTTTCTCCAGTAACTCCCCATATGGATGGCCGCGCATAGACTGTGTACCTGGATGATGAAAAGACGCTTGCTGATTCTGAAGAACTGCAGGGTAGCTTCCCGGATGACCAAGCCTATCACCATCACTACCATACACCATATACCCACGTGTAGAGGGTGGAGGGGGAAAGGATGCAGCACCCATGTAACTACTACTGTTGGGCTGTGGTGTTCCCATTAAAGCCTGGCTGGTAGGTTGTGGCGTTTGGCGCTGCATACCGTGAGTTGGCTGTGGTTGCATGGTGCTGCTACCTTGTCCCCCGTATCCAAATGGTATTTCTGGATGTGCTGACTGTCGAATCATGGCATAAGAAGTTGGCATAGGTGCACTGCCTGGGTAAGCTTCCGTCGGCACCTTTGAAGGTTGATGAGAAGCATAGGAGGGATATACGTGGCCTTGAGGTTGAAACTGAGCCTGTGGAGCACCCTGTTGCTGCTGTACACCTTGTGTAGGGAACTGTTGTGATGTCTGTTGAGACCATTGGTGTTGATATTGTGGGATTGTAGACGTTTGGCTCTGACTCAATACAGGAGGCTGCTGCTGAGGCAGCTGTCCAGAAAAGTCATGAGTCTCTGGTCTTTGAGGTGCATATCGAGGTTCAGGTTGCACTGTTGCAGTCTGCTGCTGCTGAAGTGGCTGACTTGGCAATTGGTTCTGTTGTGGAAGGAAGGCACCCCCTTGATTCAAAGCTTGAGGAGACTGTTGAATACTCAAGATGGAAGGTGTTGATTGCCGAACAGGCAGTTCTTTGTAGGATTGATTCTGCACTAGGGACTGGGTTTGTGGGGGAACCTGAGCAACTTGTTGAGGTAAAACAAGAGCAACTTGCTGATTTGCAGCATCTGATGAATCCTCTTGCTTTTCTTGCTCGGAGAGAGAAGGTACAACTCGGTCTGGAGAATCTTTCTGGGCAGTCTGAAGTTTTGCCAATTCTTTCTGAGTCTCAGCAAGTTCTTGTTTGTCTCGCAGTATTTGCACAGAACGGTGAACCTGAAGATAATAGAACACAGCACACGACAAACAGAATAATCAATCAGCTGTAATAAAGTTTACCTGAAAAAAGGAAACACTAATCAACTGTGACACTATCATGTGTCACTATCATTTATCAAGTGAAGCATATAACATAATTGCAACATAGACAGATGAAAAGAAAATCAAACGTCAATACTGTCAAGAGTTCCATTAGTGTAAATAGGTGTGTAGAAAGCTCGTGCAGAATTTTTTAAAGGATGCCCATCCACTATTTCCTTTTTTCTGTTTTTGCTTATCCTCACAGTCACAAATGCCCATTGTCGTAAAAAAAAGAAAGAAAAAAAGACTGCTTAAATGCCATTTAAACATTTTTTAGCCCAAACCATTTAATTCCTAAAAAAGGAAATTTGTTTTCAAAAAAAGCCATTTTTCCATTTTTAAAGTAGAAAACAGTTGCTTACCGTTTTTGGCCATTCATTGACATGATTTTACTGTATTGACATTTTACTTCGTTGTTCAAAATTTTAATTGTGCTACTGATATAGTTAGTTATGTTTAAGAAATTTTTAACTAATAAGTATACAACAATAGTTTGTGCCATAATCCCAGGTATGACCTACCACATGGGTTGCCTTCTTCCAAATATTTCATCCATAACCAAAACAAACAAGTATGGACTTATAGAAGATCATTAGTATAAACTTATGTCTATTGAAAATTTTTTAGTTTCTCTTCTTATAATTTTAATAATAATAACTACCGCTTTTATACATGTCCTTTATAATATCAATATATCCTATAGGTACTCATTTTCTTTTCAATATCGACCATAATAAGTTTCTATGTATTCTATCATGAACATTTCATAATTCAATGAAAATCATATAGAAAACTATTTTCTTAATTCTAAAATTTTCTATTAGTTGTTTAAGTAAATGAATAGTTTTCATTGTTGACCTACCTAACACAAACCTAAATTGATTTTCTATGATTTTAATTACCTACTTTAGTCTTTACTCAATTACCTTTTCTTATAATTTCATAGTATAATTCATCAACTTAAAACCATGATGGTTATTACAATTTTGCATGTCTTACTTATTTTTAAATATAGATATTAAAAACTCTTTCTCCAATTGGCATCTTTTTTATCTTCTTTGTTAAATAACAAGAATATCTTCAAAATCTACTTTTGAATTATATCATATGCAAAAAAAACTAATTTTTTTATCAAATTTATGATAATAGTAATAGTGATGATGACATGCATGCAAATATATTTATATTTACTTACTTTTAATTTATACCATTTTCTCAAAAATTTACATTTTCTAAAAATTTTAATTTCCAATCCATGTAAATATTCATTTTCCATATTTTTACAACAGTGCAGATGCTTACAGAAACCTTATTCCCACCAAACAATATTTGGTTTTTTTATACCCTTTTTATTGTTAAAAGAACAAAAGCAACCAAGATTTTTCTCTACATGGTACAATGGCTAGTGGCTACCCAAGGCAATGATCATATAAAATACTGAACGTTCAAAACCTCCTAAATCAAGTTTTTTTGCCCACCAAAAAATCATTCTTATGTATCAAAGTCATAGCAATCACATTATTGATATATCTCAATGATCATTCTTGTATCTTCAATCAAAGTTTGATTTTACTAACATAGATTCACAACTAATTGTATATCTTAATCGAAAGAGGATGTAAACAAAAATCCACAGATGTGAAGAAGTAAATATGTGGTGACCAATACAATCCACAGAGACGTATAGCACTACCATGCAGCATATTTCAAAAAAAGTTCAAAAAACAGAGTATAGCCTATTCAATAAGCTATTTTCAGACTACTCGTACAGTAAACTTCATTCTTGAAAAAATGTTCATTCAATAAGCATTTCCAAGCGCATCCTAAAACAATGCTTCAAAAAAATATATACATTTCCGATTTCTTGTGCTGCAATGTCTCACTCTTAAATTTAATAGAATGAATTTAATACCTGTTTAGTGAATTTACAAATTAAGAAAATGTAGCTATAGAAAGCTCATGACAGTATTTTGTTTTTTAGTGGAACAATTGCATTTTGTTATTCAAAGTCTACTATTTACAGTTTTTATAGGATTTCAATTCTTGCACAACTGTAATATTTTATTAATATGCAATTTTTTAGCAGTATATTTATTTATATGCAAACTTACCTCCTGCAGATGCTTTTCAAGAGACTTAAGTTTTGAATCAGATTCCTTCTGATCATGAGTCAAATCAGATCTCAAATCTCTCATTGATCGTTCAAGGTTATAACAGTAATCTTCAAGTTGTGATAGGCGACCAGTAATCCTCTCAAGGAAAGTGAGCAAATTATCAGTATGCTTCTTCATACACTTTTCAACAGCAAGAATTATGTCTTGCTTATTGTAGCCTTCCTGTTGAGGATAGACATTTGCTAGTGGTCTTCCAATTCTTCTCTCATGAATTTCCTGCATGAACAAAAAGACATGTATAATAGAAACCATATCTTAAAAAGATAAGGGCTATTTTTCTCTCATGCATTTCCTGCATGAACGAGAAATAAGATATGCATTATAAAAAATATCTTAAAAAGACTATAAATAACCAAGCAAGCTATGAAAGGAAAAGAAAATATGGAGTCACAAGAGAATTGAAAGACAATTAATGAAATTCCGTTTATCATTTGACTCCTCAAAATCTTTTTGCATGTTTATAAATCCAGTGAAAATATTTTTCCTTTGAAATATACATTTTTCAGTGCAAAAGGTAGAAAACCAATTTAAATTTCTGTTGGAAACAAAGGTAATTTACTTTGCTATAGAAAATGCACACAGACACAATGATGAGGAGCATACTTTTTGGTTGAAAGGAATGTATTTTCTTTTTCATTGATTTTCTTTACCTTCCAAGTGCACAAACCCTTCTATCATGCATGTGAACATGCATAAATAGGAAATTAATCATGCATGAATAATAAATACAGGTATACAACTCCATGTTTCAAATTAGACCATTTCAACAACTACACTTTCAAATCCAAAGTAATAATTTATTTCATAAAGCATATGGCTAAATAAATATTGCATTTCACAAAATTTCCAGACTTTTGAAAGTAAGTATGAAAACAAGCAACGACCTAAAATGTGAGCATAAAAAACAACAATATATATCTTAATCACGCTACATCAGATTAAGCACACAAATCATTTCTTTCTATCCATTCCTAGCTACCACTAAATCTTTCATTAAGTCGTATAATTTTAAATATTTTTTCTTCTTAATTTTAACTATATTAGTGAATTCCTTTTTCCTTGCAAGTGTATCGATAGACCTTCTATGGATATAATCAAACCATCTAAGATGATTTCCTTGTATTTTATCCTCAAATGATGTAATTCCTCGATTTTGGATGAAATAATTTCTTATCTCTAATGGTATTATCATTCATCCATCTTAGCGTTCATAGTTGTACCGAAAAATCTTTTTATACATGTTCACATTTAATAACTCAACAATCAATGTCGTACAATATAATTGGATGAATAAATGTCTAATATATTTCAATTTTAGAGATATTCCTTTATAGATATTCAAACTAGAATAAAAGGCATCGCCGATTAAACAAACGATGACCCTTTTCGCCCCACCAAACACAGGGCAAGCAAAAAAACCATCGAAGTAAATTAGTATAGAATACACAAAACGAGGAACCAAATTACTTTCCCGGCCGAGCGTGGCCGGCTCTCGTTGGCGTTGTCCTGCCTCACCAGATCATCGTAAGAGCAAAGCACGTCGTCCGACCCGAAATCAAGCGACCTGGACCCAGACCCGAGCCTCCCGCCAGAAGCCATGGATGCGAACGAGATCGAAGCCGAAACACCAGACCCCCTCCCTTCCTTCCTCCGAAGCAAGAAAAAGGAGACCTAACCGAACTGAACCAGTACGCGACGGACGAACTCGGAACAATCAGGGCAATTATCCTGGGAAATAGAGCGGCGGTACGTTGTACCCGCGGAGAATTTTTCAGTTTCGTGGGGGATGAGCTAACAGTCAAACTTCGGTGAATCGAACTTTTTAACTGTTTCTTTTTTCAATAAAGTACGATTTTTTCTGCAGATTTTGATTTTTAATAAATATTAAAGTCATGATTACGAGAGATTATATACGATTTTGTGTAATTGAACTTACAAGTCTAGCTGTTGTAAAATAAATGTAAGATTTTGACTGTTAGTTGTGATGTGCATAAGGACGAAGAGTTCTACGTCGTGAAATGAACACGAAGGTTACATTTATTCGAAGCCTGGAAATCCAAAGATCAGGTTTGAAGTTATAAAATAGAAAATCATAGAATATAAAATATATATGTTTATTTATAAAATAAAAATACTGAAATTAATAAATTAAATATTTTTTTGTATTTATTTACAAGATAGAGAATAATAAAATTTATTATAAATAATATAAAATAGAGTTATTTGTGATAATTGTTACATCATAAAATATATTTTACACGTTTTTATTATTTTACATATCTCTCGTAATATTAATTCTCATCCATGTAAGATATAAATAATTTTTATATTAAAATTACATATTATTAATATATTATGTGATAATTCATATTTTATTTTCTTTCATTTTCCATCAGTTACACAAACACTCTCAAAAGAGAATGCATAGACGATAATATTCTTTAAGTAAATTTAATTTATTTTTTAAGATGAAAATTCACATTTTAGTAGGAAAATAGCAATCCGCAAAAATGAGCTAAATACTTTTAATATCCAGACTGCAAAAATAATACGTTGGATTGCCAAGTCATCCTCTTTTAATAACACTTTTCACCAAGATGCTATCAACATCATTGCTTACAAAACGTTGAGTTCAAGTTCGGTATTAGACAACGTGAATATTATACTCGAGTGGGCGTATTAATAGATTAGATTTCCTTTTGCATATTTTTTTATAACGACTTGTACATGTGGCAATACTATATTATTCTCTGTAGAATACTATCGTCAAGCCTTGGTGAGGGAATGCCACTTTTCCCCTCCTTTGTGTATCGTTGCTCTTGAAAATAGCATCTATTTCCATGTTCGAAGTACCAAATGGTGTAATCTTTTAATAGAAACAGAAGTTTCATTGATATTTCAAAAGTTACACAGAGAACAATCATATAATATAATATAAAGGAACATGGTTTCATCAATGTATGAGGTGGCAAAAGCCTACAGTCTCCGTCATATTAAATCTTCACCTTCGGTCTTATGATGAACAAAGGTAGTTTTTAAATATCGAAGTGTTGTATGATGATCATGGTTAACCAAACTGTGATTCACCAGTCAGTGATAATCCTTGAAACATTAAGAATACGTGTAGTTCCTGTTCATCTTTTATTTTCACTATTTTGTCTTTATACCATGGTGTGAAGTACATTTTTTTAATGGTGGTAATGTTTTCACTGACATTTAAATTCAGGATTTCATTTTTTTTTTTTTTACAATGGATTGAAACATTAATTGTGTCATTTCACTATTGATTCAAAGAGTAAAGTATGCAACTACATAATTTTGATTAAATAAATTACTTAAACTTGATTTTTCTTATAGTTTTAAATATCTTTAAGTTGACTTTCTCTTATCCTTTATGGTATATAATTTTTTTTACATAAAGTACTAATATAAAAATATCTAAAGATGTCAACTTGGTTGCATTGACACAACACAACCAGATTAATATTGTGCTTAATTTATACCATATCAAGAAGGAAAAAAAGACAACTTAAACATAACATATGACTTGCAATTTACTCGTATTATATCAGTTAACAACATAGTTTGATTGTATTAGATTATATCAAATCATGCTTTTTGATATGGTAAATTTCAAAATCATTATGTTAAACTTGATTCTTGATATACTGTTTTAGCGAATAATATATTGAGTCTTAGGTGTTTCGAATTTAATATATTAACTTTACAATCGGTATATCAAAATCAATATAAATAAAATACAAAATTCTATTTAATTTTTAAAATGACATATTGATTTAAGAAAAATTACCTATGTCCACTGTGTGCTTAAATCGAATCATATCAGTATAATTTGATTTCATTAAATAGTAATCTAGTATGATCTAAAAAATTATATAATATTATTCAAAGACATAACTTAACTATGTTGCCTGTAATTTTTTTTTTTAACATTAGCAATATTTTCCCATCGTTCGAATCAAGACTCTGTTCGACTGTGCCGTTTGATATATTATCCATCGTCATCATATAATATAAAAAAACAAGACTGCACGTCACCATCCGCGCGCGTAACCATCGGCGTTCTCACCGACCACCGTCCGACGCATGGCCCACAAATCCAACGGCCGAGAGGAATCCAACCCACCTCGACGCGATGACGCAAGTCCAGATACGATGGCAGTCGCGGGCCCGCGGCAAAGATGTGTGGGGTCCTTCAGGGTGCATAGTTAAAGATGAGGGGGCAACTTGCAAAATGGCAGCGAATGATGGAAACCAATAATGCGGGGTGGGATTAATAATGTGGAAAATATCGGGCGCATGTATCGCGAGAAGTCCCAGCTTTTTAACATCTGGTAGCTACCCCCCTCTCTCTCTCCTTCTCTCTCTCTCTCTCTCTCTAGGGTTTCCTTCCCCATCACGCTTATACGCTGCCGCGGGCGCGGAAGGAAATTGAGACTGACCGCGGTATTGGCAGATCTCACTGCGCCGATCAAGGTGAACTCCACTTCTTCATGTCTTCTTCTTTGTGGTATATTCCGTGTTGGTTAGCCTTCAAGTTCACTGTTCTATCGAGGATTTTTTGCGTGGATGCAACGAGTGTCTACTTGGTGGTTGTTGAATGTGGAGTTGTGGTGTTATTTTTTGTGGCAGGGTTTGATGGAGGGCGTTGGATTTATTTGAAATGGGGTAGTGTGGAGGGGTTATCGGGTTAGATTGCTGTTGGTGGTGGATCGCTTTTTGGAGGTTCCATTTTGTTCAGATTGCTTGTGAAAATCTTGTCATTTGCAATTTTCTTTGAGATTTTTCATGCCCTGTAAGTTTTTGCTATCGTCGGTCTAGTTTTGCTACAATGGTTGCTTAATTTATGGGAAAGATGGTATCTTTTATACCTCTTCTTTAGAAGCGGGATAATCAGATCCGTAGTTCTGTTGTGGATCTTCCCAGGGTCATCTGCAATTTTCATTATATAATGTTACAGTGAAAAATTAGATGTTACCATTGATGTGAGTAAATCAGAGAATACATTGCAAAAGAGGACTTCTCATGTCAAGGTTTCACCCTTTTCTTATTTGTCTGCTTGGTGAATTATTTCGAACTTGAATGAGTGAATGGGGACGTCTAGTTTTATATGCGTGATTATTTTATCTCTGCCAAACTTACTTTCAGCTATACACGATTAAATACTGATCACTCTTTCATCGAAGCTACTCGTCTTTTAAAATGGTTGGGTTGAGCAATTCATTCACTAAAAGGGGTTTTATTTTAATCTAAATCCTTTTCACATCGTTTATGTAAAGATTTGTTTTTAAAAAGAATATTTTATTATGTAAGTGGAGGAGAGAGAATTATTTACCTCGTTTCACCCTCTCCCATGACCAGGTTCTGCCCTTCCATCAATTCCGCGCGAAGAGGGTCGGCTAGGGCATCTGGCGCCGTCGATCGCCGAGGTGCACGCGTGAGGATCTACGGACTGCGCGATCGCGTCGTCCGTCCGGCTGGTCTCTGCGCGGAGGAGGAAACCGGCAGTGGTGCGCGAGCTCTGGTCGTGGCAGTGGCGCACGCGAGGAGTGGAGATCGGTGATCGTCTGGCAGTGACGCGCAGGGGAGGAAACCGGTCGCGCGTGGGAGAAGGGAAGGTGATTTACGGCAGTGTTCAGTGTGGAAAAAGGGGAATAAGGAGAGAATTTTTGGGGGTTCTTATTGGATTAAGCTATTTTAGTAAGTATCCACCTATATTGTCCAAAAATATAGCATTGTTCATAGTAATAGCAAATTTTAGTAGCCTTAAGGATGAGTGATACGTAGTTAGTAGAAGATTAGCATGATTTGAGCTTGAAATGGGCATATACATCTTTATTTAGGCCTGCAATTTAGTCATTTTGATTATATGCATTTTCCTTGAGTTATTGCGTATTTATGGTGAAATTTCAGTTTATTATAGAATTTCGTTTTAGCGTGATTATGGCTAGAACGTGCATTATACATGTTAGTTGTGTTGGTAAAATAGTCATTTTATTTGCCATGCTTTACTTTTGTGAAATTTTGGCATGTTGTGCATAATGACTGATTAATGGGAAGGTTATTGTGTTATATGTGCATTACATTATTCACGTGTTGAAAATTATGTATGGGCATGCTTGCATCATACTGTTTAGAAGATTCTCAAATTTATAAAGTTAGCTGCATTGAATTTAAGGATTGACATATTGTGATGCATTTTGGGTGCATATGGCCTATGGATTTTGATTTTAGCATGCTTCACTTATTGTTTTGAGAAAGTTAGAGAGAATTGCATGCATTTGAAAAGGCATATTGTGAAGCATAGTGTGAGCTTGTGTTGTAATAATTATAGAAATGACTATGAAAATGATCCGGCCATGGAGGGTTAAACCATGGTATTATGCACATGATTGAGATGACTGCTCGATATTTGGACCTAGTTACGAGGTTAAACATGATATTTCTGACTCTCGTCACAAGGATTATATGCAACTATAGACCCAGTCTTCTCTACAACTTGTAGTAGGAGGAGAGTGAGAAAAAAGGGAAAAAATCCCATTCATCACAGGGGAAGAAGCCCATGTCATTGCCTTCATTGGCCTCAATCCAAGCTATCACCATCCTTATCCTTTGTATGGTCTATGTGATCTTGATGTAGTGGGAGAAATGTATTCTGGTTGAATGACCATTTCTTTCCTCCCCATGAGCCTGCTGTATTTTAAAAAGGATGCAGCCTATGTGATTGGCTGTTAGTTGTTACTACCTACCTGCTTTATTATCAATGGAACGACTATTATTGTTTGTCTATCTGTGATTGGAAAGTCAACATGATTGACTACAAATCTCACCTGTCTATTTAAGTGAAGGCTAATGTGATTGATTGTTCATGCCTGCTTCTATTAGGAAGTCAATGCAATTGACCTTTGTTGTACCATGGTCATTGCGATTAGTCATTGTATGTGTGATCGTGGTTGATTGTTCAAGTTGATTTCATTTTTTCCCTTTAGTTCAAATTCCAAATATGTGATAGTAATCCATTACATGTTCATTTTGTTATCTTCTCCAAACAGATAAAAATGACAATGGAAATCACTCAGATCCTTTTGAATGCCCAAGCAGTTGATGGTACAGTTAGGAAGCATGCTGAAGAAAGTTTGAAACAATTTCAAGACCATAATTTTCCTGGTTTCTTGGTATCACTTTCCGGAGAATTGACAAATGATGATAAACCTGTGGATAGCCGGAAGTTGGCAGGTTTGGTTCTAAAAAATGCCTTGGATGCAAAGGAGCAGCATAGGAAATTTGAACTTTTCCAAAGATGGTTGTCATTGGACCCAACTGTGAAGGCACAGGTTAAAGCTTGCTTGTTGCAGACACTCTCCTCACCCACCCTTGATGCACGTTCCACTGCTTCTCAGGTCATTGCAAAGATTGCAGGTATTGAGCTTCCTAACAAACAGTGGCCAGAGTTGATTGAGTCCCTCTTGTCAAATGTTCACCAGCAACAGCCTCATGTAAGACAGGCTACACTTGAAACTCTTGGTTATCTATGTGAAGAAGTTTCTGCTGAGTGTGTTGATCAAGATAAAGTAAATAAGATTCTTACTGCAGTTGTTCAGGGAATGAATACATCTGAATCAAATATTGATGTCAGACTTGCTGCAACTGGGGCACTTTACAATGCCCTGGGTTTTGCAGAAGCAAATTTTTCAAATGACATGGAGAGGGACTACATTATGAGAGTTGTCTGCGAAGCCACTTTGTCTCCTGAGATCAAATTGCGCTTGGCAGCATTTGAATGCTTGGTCTCCATTTCATCCACATATTATGATAAGTTATCAAGTTACATGCAAGACATATTTAATATCACAGCAAAAGCTGTGAAGGGAGAAGAGGAGCCTATTGCTCTTCAGGCAATTGAGTTCTGGAGCTCAATATGTGATGAGGAGATTGATATCCTCGATGAATATGGGGGTGATTTGACAGCTGATTCCAGTATCCCTTGCTTTTATTTTATAAAGCAGGCTCTCCCTGCCCTTGTTCCTATGCTATTGGAGACTCTTCTCAAGCAAGAAGAAGATCAAGATCAGGATGAAGGAGCTTGGAATGTTGCAATGGCTGGAGGAACTTGTCTGGGTTTGGTTGCTCGGACTGTTGGAGATGACTTAGTCCCCCTTGTGATGCCTTTCATAGAAGAGAATATTACCAAGCCTGAGTGGAGGCAAAGGGAGGCTGCCACTTACGCATTTGGTTCAATTTTGGAGGGACCATCTCCAGACAAACTCATTCCCATTGTTAATGTTGCTCTTAACTTTATGCTCACTGCATTGATGAAGGATCCAAACAATCATGTGAAGGACACTACAGCATGGACACTTGGAAGAATTTTTGAATTTCTTCATGGTTCCACTGTGGAGACACCTGTGATCACAAACGAGAACTGTCAACAAATCCTTACTGTTCTGCTTCAAAGCATGAAAGATGCCCCTAATGTTGCTGAAAAGGCTTGTGGGGCTCTTTATTTTCTTGCACAGGGTTACGAGGATGTGGGTTCCTCCTCTCCTTTATCGCCTTTTTTCCAAGAAATTATTCAAGCTCTACTTACTGTTACTCACAGAGAAGATGCAGGAGAATCACGCCTTCGGGCATCAGCTTATGAGACATTAAATGAGGTCGTCAGATGTTCTACTGATGAGACAGCTGGAACAGTCATGTCCCTTGTTCCAGCCATAATGTTGGAACTCCATCAGACGATTGAAACACAAAAGTCAGAGAAACAGAATGAATTGCAGGGTCTTCTGTGTGGTTGTTTGCAGGTCATCATTCAAAAACTGGGATCTTCTGAGACCACCAAGTATGTTTTTGCTCAATACACTGACCAGATGATGAACCTTTTTTTGAGGGTCTTTGCTTGCCAAAATGCCACTGTACATGAAGAGGCTATGCTTGCAATTGGTGCCCTGGCTTATGCAACAGGGGCAAACTTTGTGAAGTACATGAATGATTTTTATCCATATCTGGAGGTGGGTCTCCAGAATTTTGAGGAATACCAAGTATGTGCCATTACCGTTGGTGTGGTTGGGGATTTGTGCAGGGCATTAGAAGAGAAAATATTATCCTACTGCGATGGAATCATGACACAACTTCTAAAGGATTTGTCAAGCAATCAGTTACACCGATCTGTTAAACCACCAATCTTCTCATGTTTTGGGGATATTGCATTAGCCATTGGGGAAAATTTTGAGAAGTATCTGATGTATGCCATCCCCATGCTCCAGAGTGCAGCAGAGCTTTCTGTTCATGCTTCTGCTGCCGACGATGACATGTTAGACTATGCCAACCTACTAAGGAATGGTATATTGGAGGCTTACTCAGGGATATTCCAGGGTTTTAAGGGCTCTGCAAAAACCCATTTGCTGTTGCCTTACGCAACCCACATTCTACAATTTCTGGATGGTTTGTATCTGGAAAAGGACATGTAAGTTCTATGATCGATTCTCAAGCATTTTGATTTCCTCCAGTTATCTGTGAATAACTTGTGCTTTGTTTATGTCATCAGGGATGACGTGGTAATGAAGACTGCAATTGGTGTTCTTGGTGATCTTGCCGATACACTTGGCAGTAGTGCTGCTCCCTTGATTACTCAATCTGTCTCAAGCAAAGAATTCTTGAACGAATGTTTATCATCAGATGATCATTTGATTAAAGAGTCAGCTAATTGGGCTAAGTTGGCCATAAGTCGTGCTGTTTCTGGTTGATCCAGTTCTGGCATTCTAGAAGTCTACGTATGCATTGGGTTTTCTGGAGTCCAGTCACGGGGTTGCATGCATGTCAGTCATTCATCATTTTTCACGTCAAGGTTTTTGGCAGAGTCGCAATGGTCATCTCTAACTCCTGCATCATTATGATGGAGTCGGGTTGATTTTTCACAAAGAGAAGTGGGTTACTGATGAGAACCACCTTTGACAGGAGGGAACCTATCTGTTTGAAGGGCACGGTCCATATCGTTAAAAATTATTCTCCCGTCAGATTCTACATTGGGTTCCCTAAAGCATTTCGTTTTATCAAAAGTGCCTTACTGGCTAATCTAATCGGGTCCTAGCGGTCCCATGGTCGTCCGACTGGCGAGATACTCTATCTACTGTCTCGTATCATGGCACCTAATAAATATGGTGTCTTGTCCCATGAGTCATCCCATCTAAGCTCTTCTTCCTTCAAAAACCATGCTTCATCGCCAGCTGCCACACCACCTTCGATGTTTTTTCTTTCATTTTGTTTTGTTTGGAGTTTTCTTGCATTTTTTATTTCAGTTTGTCAGTATTTTTCATCTTCATATATGTATGCCCACCGGCAGTCTCTGGGGGTGGTTGGTTATTGCCGTCATTATTATACACACACATATATATATATATATATGCCTTGCATGAGTTCATTTTTTGGTAGGCGTATTTTCGTTATCGGTTGCGGTGAACTTTTGAAGTAGACTGGTATGGTCTTGATCACCGTCCGAAGTCAACCAGGTATTTCTTGAAAAAACAAGAAGGTTTTATTGCATTTTGCTTGTTTTTTCATTCTATATTTTTTCATTGTCTTTTTATTTGCCTCACTTCAAGAAATTCTCTTCTATTCGTACCCGTTGGTGACATTCCATTTGAAGTAATGGGGTGTATATAGCTTTGCTGCTTCCAGATTGACGGCGTTTGTGAAAGTTTGAAATCTTTGGATTTTGGTTGTCAAGACCGATATAAAGTTTGAATTTGTTCTAGTATTTTATCAGATCTTATTGAATGATGGTATATTGTATTGCCTTTTAGATCGTTTTCAAGGTTCTTGTGGCGGCCAATACTGGGAGATACTGCGAGGGTTTTTTTAGAAGGATTTGCCACCAATGTCGGTTTCCATCCTTTGTATGGCAAGTTTTTCATAGAGTGGCTTGTTATGTTTTTTGAAACCATTGCCCTACCATCGGTAGCAACTTGTGATTGGGCTATTACGATTTTTTAAGAAATTCATGTATCAAGAGTTTAATTTTATGGCTTCGTCGGAAAGTTATATTAACGAGTTTCAAATCCTGGACAACACAATCGATTCTTCATTTTATCTCGAATGTCTAGCAATTTTATTAGTTTCGAACCTAGTGAAAGTGATACCAGCTGAAAAAGTGTGTTTGAAAGGATTTCTTTCATGTTCACAAATTACCGGAATTCAGCATTCATGATATCTTTGCTTTCGCGGGTTTGGTCGCGATTCTTTGATGCACGTTTGCTTTTGTATTACATTTGTTTGTTTTTTAGGATGAAGTGAAGACTCAATTTTAGCGTTAAATATCATTTTAAGTGAAGTTTTGAAGAAATTAATTTTGTATAATCAAATTTTAAAGCATATAATTATAAAAATATGAATAGTGTAATTCAATATGATAAATGCTAGTATATGTTGTAGCTACTAGAACAATATTCTTCACACACTGACACTAATAATCAAGCAGGCCCATGCAATAATCTCCACGCGAGGATTGCAGATCAGTGTTCCCAATCCCTTTCTTGTCAAAAGTATGCGTCAATGTTCCGCTATTGAACTTGTTTAAGTGGGACATCGCTCTGTCAACAGAGGTTTTCCAATCTTTCAGAGAACAGAATTTTGTAAACAGATTTGAACTTTCCGGTAAAAATTCCATTATTATCAAAAAGAAAACTTTTGTGACAGCTTTCTGTAGAAAAGAAATCATGTAGTGGGTAAAAAAATACGCAAAAAAGAACGCGATGATGTGTAGTTAATATAAAAAAAAGATTTCATATTTTTTTTGTCTACTTCAGGGTTGATGATCGGAGGGAAAAGAAAGAGTTGGAAGGTCAACTTCACACAGTTGTGCCAAGTTGGAAATGGATGGCCACCAGCGGTTTTGGACCTATATCCTATCACTTGGTATGGTGGACGGGTCATGGGCGAAAGAATATTCGAAATGCCACGACTTTGAAAAACGAAGCTTTTGCTTTTTGACATTGAGAATGAGTACACGCTAGCTCTCTGCCGGCGGCCGATCATGCATGTTCTATTAACTCAACTGATATCAGTGAAAATTAAACACGTGTAACATGAGAGAGTCGATGGTGAAGACTACGCTGCTGTTTTGTTTCGATGACAAGTGGAATTCGATGGCTGGAGGTGACGAAAGAAAGAAGTGACGGTCGGTGGGAAAAAGATCACCACTACAGGAAATATTGCTCATCTGCTGGTGCGCCTGCAGCCGTCCATTTGATTGTGCTCGTACGATACGTCTCTTTCCTTCTGATTAATTTCATGCATGCATCCCCGCCACTGCCTATCTCTCTCGCTCCTCCTCCTGCTATTTTGCTACCACGACCTTCTGCATCTTTTTGATCCAAATCTCACATTAGATGCGCATGTTTGGTTCGTTGGTTTGAACTCGTCTGTTGGTTAACTAAGAAGCGTCCGGTCGTTTGGCAGCTTGATTCTTCCGTGGACAGAAAATGACGGGGACTTTTGAGAAGTTGACCTGGAAGAGGTTAGTGGATTTCACCATCAGCGTACTGGCGCCCATCCCAGCGTGGTGGTCCGGAGGAGGCACTTCCTTCTATTTGCACATCTCCCTCCCTCTCTCTCTCTCTCTCTTTCTCAACGTTCGCTGGCCATAAAAGGGTCCTCTTCCTCCCTCAATATCACCTGCAGGTGAGGTGGCTTCCTCCATTCCCACAGCGCAGCAAAAACAACAGCAGCGGAAGGACGGACGTCGCAACGAATGATGCAGAGCCGACGCACAGCATTCCTCATCCTGCTCCTCATCTTCTTCCACTTGTCCTCAGGTGATGCAATTCGTTCTTAGACAAGTGATCCTTTTCATTCATGCACCAACCCGTGCCTTCTCTTTCTCTCTCTTTTTTCAAAGTTATGATTTACCTCGGAAATTTTGAATCTTAATTTTCAGATACTTGAACAAGAATAACAGATCTGACCATTTTAATACATGATATCGTGTCTAATCTTCTCTCTCTCTCTCTCTTATTTTTATAGGAGATGTTGCGGACAACAATGAGGATCATCGCACAACTGAGAACGTGGGCCTGTTATCCAAGGTAATGCTGATAATTAAGCAAAAAAGAAAAGAAATCACAGTTGCTTAAGAGTGTTTAATGATATATCGCATATTTGATCAAATATAATAAATAAATCTTTATTATAAATTTTAATTTTAACAACATATATAAGTTTTCACTTCACTTATTATGAAATATTTATATGAATTAAGACTTGACAGGTAATATACAATAAATCTTCATCTTTGTGCAAACTCAGATTTAATTTTCATTTAGATTCTTTAAACAGATATGCTGGAAAATTACTTTCATACCAATTTTTCTTTTGAGTCACTCCAGAATCTACTTTTCTGTCAATTCTCTCTGTACAAGAAATGACCCCAAAACTTGAATAAAAGCATCGATCTCCTACAAGTTGTTCGATCACATGTGCTTTAATTAATCATGATAAGACTATAAACTGGGTAAAGAAAAGGATTTACCCATAGGACCCTCGGTGTGTATTCAGTACGCTTGTCTTCCTGTTCTTGGTAGGTCAATGGAAGGAAGTTCCTGGGAGAAATCATGCTGGATTACGATTATGGGAGTGCCAACGGGAAGCATGACCCAAGGAATGGAAGATCAGGGATTGGTGGCAGAAGCCCTTAATCTGAAGCTTGCATCTTCCACAAGCCTGTGACCAATAGATATACAAGAATAAGCAGTGACATGCAGTGCCAATCTCACACGGTGAGATGATTAAGGCATTAGTTGTTATCGTTGTTGCAGAGATATGCAGTCTGATGTTCACCTTTATCCCAGTGAAAGATCTAGTAGAAATTCATATCGTGTTCTACAATTTTTCGATGCTATTTTCAACAGCTTATTGCACCGAAGAACCTGTAATTTGAATTATTCTGTTGTCCATGCACAACGACTACAAGAGTTAAAAGAGCAGACGAATCCACCGAGACTGGTCCGATGGACCAGCAATTCACGTCCAAGAGAACCATACTCAAATCAACGATACCCAAAACACAAAAGTACGGAAGGTATTTTGTTTTAAAGTGTCACGTCCAAAAAGTTATGGCAATCGTTATAATATTAAAGAAAAGAAAATATGTATAAATAAAATTTTAACCTGTTAAAGAGTTATAATAACAGAAATTCCCAATATGTATAAATAAACTTGCATCGAAAATAATAGAAGTTATTTACAATTTAACATTAAACAAGGAAAACACAAAATTGAATACAAACCACAAAATATGTTGTTCACAATGTTTCGTGTAGTTAGTCAAAAAGTAACTAACTCCTCAATGTTCTGCTCAAGTTCTCCCAAAATATCTACCTGGTATCTTAAAAATAATAATAACATGTGAGCTAAAGTCTAATAAGTCATTCTAAGAACAACAATCTAAAATATAATAATGTGTTATACAGGTGAAAAGAAATGTTGTATCGTCAACTCAATGTAATAGTAAAAAGTATGCATTCTTATCACAAATAAAAATGCATCATGTAAATTACAATAATACCTTGGCCTCAATATCAAGACTATTAATACATTTTCATTTAGTTTAGCTATGACTGCATATTTACTCTTTGTTGTAGTAAAGACTAACTGTCAAATATCCTCTTATGACTAAAGTTGGATACCTCAAGTATCCGAGACAAGACCAAACATATTCTCTATCTCTATTGTATATAATACCACAATACCATAACCTTGTAGTCAGGTTCATGGCTAAACATTCATTCATTTTAATATCTATCAAATTTTACCTTAGGCCCAATAATGATATGCACTAATCTTAAGAAGTTATGCAAAATCTCAATATTTGCATAAGCACATAATTATGCTATAATCAATATAAAATTGCAATAACACTAATATCTTTATGCTTATGGATTTGAAATGTACATCAATATCATTATAACTATATTCATGGATTATTCTAAAATGTATAACACTAATGATAAGTATTTATGAATATAATTACATAAACCACCATCCTTACTAAAACTATGCATAAATCTCTAATAATACTAAAATTTTGGACTAAAAGGAAGAAAGACTTACTTAAAGGAGAAAATTGTAAAATCACAATGATATTCCCTACTTTCTTTCTTTTTTTCCTCTTCTTTTTTTCTTCCTCTTCTTCCCCTTCTCTCTTCTCTACCTTTCATGTTCGATAGTGAAAATAATTCACTGCCATACTTACATATATATATATATATATATATATAGTTAAATATATAAGTGAGGCAATGGATGTTTCACCACTTCAATGTGTGTTTTTTTATTTATGGCATCACATTCTACCCCCCACAAAATAAGTTTTGTTATCAAAACTTAAAATTACCTAAATCTTCAAACAAGAAGGGGTATAGCTTCTTAACATCCTCTTCAAGTTCCCAAGTGGCTTCTTTTTTGAAATGATTTTGCCACTATACCTTGATGTAAGGTATAGTCTGTCTCCTCAAAACTTGTAACTTTGTGTTTATAATATGTATAGGTTCCTCGCAATAAGACAAATCACAACCAATAAATATTGACATTGGGCCCAACACGTGAGATAGATCTGATACATATTTCTTTAACATCGAGACATGGAAGACATTATGTACTCTAGCCAAGGCATCTGATAAGTTTAGATGGTAAGCTACTAGCCCAACTCTTGCCAAAATTTCATATGGCCCAATATATTGAGGGCTTAACTTGCCTCGAACTCTAAATCACACGATGCCCTTAGTAGGGGCAATTTGTAGAAGAACTTTATTGCCCTCTTGAAACTCAAGGGGTCATCGTCAATGGTCTACATAACTCTTTGATTGGCTTTGAGTTGCCTTGAGTTGCTCTCAAATCTGTTGGATTTTCTTTTTAGTGTCTTGAACAAACTCAAGATCTAATTGTCTGTTCTCACTGATGTCATCTCAATAAATGGGTGAGCGATACTTCTTGCCATATAAGGCTTCATACAATGTCATTTGAATACTCGCTTGAAAGTTATTATTATAAGCAAACTCAATTAATGGTAACAATTTGTCCTAGTGACCCTTAAAATCAATAGCACACACTCTCAACATATCTTCCAAAGTTTGAATAGTTTGCTTAAACTGACTGTCAATTTGAGGATGAAAAACAGTATTGAACTGTAGCTTAGTGCTCAAAACTTGATGCAAGCTTTCTCAAAACTTGGAAATAAATCTTGTGTCTCATTCAAATGTGATAGTCAAAGGTACTCCATGTAACCTCACTATCTCCTCCATGCACAACTCAACCATTTTGCTCAAAGTCATTCCAACTCCATATGGTAAAAAGTGAGTAGACTTGGTCAACCTATCTATGATCACCCACACAACATTGTTGCCCTTTAGGGTTTTAGGCAAACCTATCACAAAATCCATTGTAATATGCTCCCATTTCTACTCGGGAATGGGCAAAGGTTGAAGTGGTCTAGGAGGTCTCTAATGCTCTACTTTGACTTGTTGACAAGTCAAACAATAGGCAACAAAATTTACAATGCCTTTCTTTATTCCATCCCACTAAAAGTTTCTCCTTAGATCCCTATACATTTTGGTACCACCTGGATGCATTGAGTACCTAGAATTGTGTGCTTCAAACAAAATCAATTGTCTTAGTTTAGCATTATTAGGAACACATAATCTATCGACCAATCTCAAAGAGTTGTCCACATGAATTTTGAAATTTGTTCGGCAGCCCTTATCAACCTCCTTCCTCAATTTCTACAACACAAAGTTTGATGTTTTCCTTTCCTTAATTCTCTACAATAGTGTAGGTTCTAGACGAATTCTAGCTAATAAGGTCTATAGTCCTTGACAACAAACCTTTATTTCTTGCCTTTCGAAATCTCTGAAAAGGTGTTCTTACTGTGACAACAATGTTATTAGAGATCCACATGGTCTTTTGCTCAAGGTATCAACTACTACATTAGCCTTCCTTAGGTGATATTGAATTGTTAAATCATAATATTGCAATAGCTTGAGTCATCTTCTTTATCTCATATTCAATTTTTTTTGAGTGAAGATGTATTTAAGATTTTTATGATCAATAAAAATCTCACATGAGACTCCATATAAATAACGTCTCCAAATTTTGAGATAAAAAATAACTGCTACAAGTTCTAAGTCATGAGTAGGGTATTTCTCCTCATATGACTTCAATTGTCTAAAAGCATAAGCAATTACCTTTCCTTGTATTAATACACAACCTAGACCTTTTAGAGAAGCATCACTAATCATAGTGAATCTAATGTTTTGCTTTGATAATGTCAATATAGGAGCAGATATCAATCTATCTTTTAGTTTTTAAAGATTATTCTCACACTCTGGAGTCCAACCAAATTTCACCTTTTTTAGAGTCAATTTGGTTAAAGGCTTTGCAATATGAGCAAATCCTTAAACAAATCTTTGATAATAACCTACAAAACCCAAAAAGCTATGAATCTCTGTTACTTAGGTTGACTCCAGGTACTTACCACTTCTTCCTTTTGGGATCAATAGATATCTCATCACTAGAGATCACATGTCCTAGAAAGGTCACATGATCTAGCTAAAACTCACATTTCTTCAATTTGTTAAAGAGCCTCTTCTCCCATAACACCTACAAGACAGTCCTCAAATGACATTCATGTTCAATCTTATTTGAAGAGTAAATTAAAATGTCATCTATGAAAACAACCACCAATTGATCTAGATAAGGTTGGAATATTCTGTTCATCAAATCCATAAATATTATTAGGGCATTAGTCAAACTAAAAGACATTACCAAAAACTTATAATGCCCAAGTACAAAAGATAATTTTTGGTATATCTCCTACCTTAATTTTCAACTCATAGTATCCAGATCTTAGATCAATCTTTGAGAAGACTTTAACATCTTGCAATTGGTCAAATAGATCATCTATCCTCAAAAGGAGATACTTATTCTTTATAGTTAGCTTCTTCAATTCTTGATAATCAATACACAATCTCATACATCCATCTTTTTTTTCACAAAAAGGACATGCATAAATATGCTACTGTGGTTGGGTTCATAGTTAAACATTCATTCATTTTAATATATATCAAATTTCACCTTATGCTCAATAATGACATGCATTAATCTTAAGAAGTTATGTAAAATCTCAATATTTGCATAAGTACATAATTATGCTATAATCAATATAAATTTGCAATAACACTAATATCTTTATGCTTATGGATTTAAAATGTATACCAATACTACTATAACTATATCCAGTATTGTTCTAGAATGTATATCACTAATGACAAATATTTATGAATCTAATTACATAAACCATCATCTTTACTAAAACTATGCATAAATCTCTAATAATACTAAAATTTTGGACTAAAAGTAAGAAAGACTTATCTAAAGGAGAAAATTACAAAATCACAATAATATTTCCTATTTTATTTCTTTTTTTTACTCTTCTTTTTCTTGTTATTCTCTTCTTCTTCTTCATCTTCTTCCCCTTCTCTCTCTCTCTCAGCCTTTCACGTTCGACGGTGAAAATAATTCACCGCCGTACTCACATATATATATAAGTGAGGCGGTAGATGTTTCATCGCCTCAATGTATTTTTTTTTTGACTTCACCTATGACGTCACATAAAGACTTACTGGTAAAAACTCAAGACATAGAAGAATGATACTACTCGCTCTTGTTATCAGCAACAAAATCTTGCCATTTGGCAGCATTTAAATCTATGATATATGATAAGTTGATGTTGGATGAAAGCATGACTTACTTCTGTGTACACGATTCTCTGTATGGCGATTATAAGCAAAAGTTAATGTATGACTTAGAAAGAAAGAGAAGGTAGCACAGTAAAGTAATACACAATCATATTTCCAAGTCGTCTAACAGTGTCATCCGTGAAATTATGTAAACTTTTCTTTTTTGAATGGTAAAATATGTAAACTATTAATAATACATTTTCGATTTAAAATAAGGTGTTAGATTTTTATTTTTTTATCCTTTAGAAGTATCCATAAAGGTGATAACATGTGAGTCTCAATGAACATTTAAATAACATGATATACACTAAAAGTATCTAAGAAGGTAAAAGCTTATAAGAAGTCTTGTTAGTCATCAACATGGTAGATTTCTCAAGTATTACGTAATTTGTTTCGTAAAGATTCACAACTAGTTGAGAGTATCCTAAGTGATCCCATCCACCAATTCAGTTAAGATTATTGACTAAGACAAAGTCTACAATGTTGACATATGAATTAGGTAAATAGTGTACACACTTACAATTTGCTAACATTTGAGCAGAGTCAGCACTACTAACTATTTTAGTTATGTTCCTGCCCAAACATAGTTAACTTCAAAGTTCTTATAAAAGTGAGTACTTGATAATAGATGTAAATACACCTGGTGTTTGATGTTACTATAGGTATGCAGAATTTAAAAATAGTTTTAAGTGATTATCTTAATTTAAAATATATCAACATAAAAGTTATATATAAAATAAATGTCTGTCTAATTTTAGATTTTAAACTAACATATCTCAACTATGGTATCTACATTATTTTTTGTGAATGGTTATAACTGCATTTTCAAATGACTATGAGTACATGTTAAATAGGAAAACACATAATAACATATGAAAGCTCACATTTATTGGTGGAGAAAGAATTGAGTAATCCAAAAATATGAACAGTTGCAGTTATGAATAATGAGTAGGGACTTTAGGAGAGGGCTTGAGAAGAAATGTAACCAAAAAGTAATTATTGACTTTCTTATAATCTATATACAATAGAATAGTCAAGAAAAGAAAAATACTTTCCTTCACTTTATATTTTTCATGAATTTCTCTATTTTTTTTTCACTTTTCTTTCTAACGTTTTCCTAATGGTTAGAGATTAGTTCCCCTAATTTTATTTTACGTTTGATTAGTTCCTACTGGAAAATCATCCTTTTTAAATAATCCAAAAAAAACAAAAGAGGGAGTCTTGTGATTTTCCTCCGGTCGTTCCTTTCCTGCGCTGCGCCACCGCCCTCGCCTCGTTCTGGCGGATCGACGATGGACGGATTGTCGCAGCAACAGCAGCTTCCGAACATCAAGAGATGGGTCGTCGTCTACCCTGTGTACATTGACTCCAAGAAAACCCTTGCCGAGGGCCGCCGCATAAGCGTTGCCAAGGCCTGCGCAGAGCCTCAGTGCCCCGAGATCGTTGCCTGCTGCAACTACCTCAAGATCCCCTCGTTCCTCGAGGTCTTCCTCTTCCCCACTGCTTCCTTCTCTCTCTCTCTCTCTCACTTTGTCGGCTTTTGTGACTTGTTGTTTTCCTTCGGTTGCAGCCTGAAAAGGCGTATCCGAGGGACTTCATGCAGAAGGGGAGAGTCAGGGTTCTGCTCAAGAAAGAGGATGGGACTCTTTTCAACCCCAGTATTAGATCTAGTGAGGATTTTGCTTGACTTTCTTTTGTTTTGTTGACCTGGTATTTGTTGGTTGATTCATAATGTCTAAAACCGTAGGTTTGTATGATGATCAGGTTTTGTTTGTAGTTCACCGGTTCGGATGTTTGTCATATCTCATCTGAAGCCATCTGTACTCTTTTGCACAGATGGATACTCGTATTACCATCACAAGCGGTATCTTGAGGATCGATCCCACCATCGCCTTGAAACTTAGAATTAGTAAGGTTAAGTGGTAATGGGGGTATCATATACTGGATTACTAAGGATGTCAATTGTCAGGAGAAAAACTGAAAGAATGTAGATGATGGAATAGGTGATAAAGTCATTCTATTTTCCAGAAATCCAGGATCAAGCACCGCTGATAAAAATTCTTATAGAACAATCTTTCAACTGTCTATCAACTATTATATTTTGTGATGTTAAATTATCAACCACACACCCCAATTTCTCTTCTAGGTTTATGGGATACCAAATCTCACTTGTTTTGAATGCTGGCTTCTTGTTGGGCTTCGGTATGTTGAAAAAACATTATGCATTAGTGAATTTCTTCATGTCAGAGTCGTGTTCAAGATGCGGTTCTCTTTAGCGAGCATATTTTTTGTGGAAAACATTTCATGCGTGTGACAACACCGAGATTCTTAGAAACATCAATATTTCTTTCCAATGAGTAGATGCTCTTTCTGTTTCTACGAGGAAGATGATTTATCACACCTTTTTCTGCTCAGGGCATTGATTGTAGGTAGGCTTTACTGATTATTTTGGAGAGAAGCGACACAAATATTCTTGGTAGTTTTCAGGATTGTTGGGCTAGTTTTAGAAGGCTTTGACGATGACAGAAAATGGTGGGAGATGCTTTCTCATGCTATTTGGTGGTGTAGATTGCTTGAAAGCAACAAACAAATTTTCTATGTGAACTTTGATTTTGAGTAGTTTTTACTGGTTAGTTTGGGGAAAAAACATAAATATTCGTGGCAATTTTCAAGTTTATCAAAATAGCTTCAGAAGGCTAGGAGGAAGACAGAAAGTGATGTGCCGTACTTCCTCAAGCTATTTCGTTGGTGGGTTTGATAGAAAGGAAAAATAGCCTTTCTCTGATGAATTTGTGGGTGCAACAAGTTGAGGGGAAGGTGTTCAAGCTGGTTATTGAATTGTCTTTGGCTCTACCAAAAATAAAAGGTAGAAACTGGCATGAAAATTGTAGAGAGGCTTTATTTTTTGATGGATCTATGAGAGTCTTTGTATCACGCATTAGGTTCCATGTTAATTTGCCTTCTGCATCTCTTACACTGATATCTCCTCCATGTTTTGGTTCCTTTTGATGGAGCTTATATTGTTATTGGTTTTTCTATTTTCTTTTTTCAAGCTGCAACAAATAGAAATGCATTAAAATAACACAAAATAAAAGGAGGTGGAACATGGACTCCCAAGAAGGCAAATCTAAGAACAAAAGCTAAACAAAGGTAGAAGAGATAGGCATCCCAAAACATGATGTGCATAACTCAAAGAGTGACAAGATTTTGCATCCATGCAAGCATGATTGCATTCGAAAGCATCCTTGTTTCCCACCAACTCTGTCTGGCTGTTCTGTCACATAATGGAGAACCATGTAGGAGAAGTGACTATCATGTTGGGCTGATCCCTGACATATCCTATTGTTGCATTGTAACGACTTTCACAACTAAATTACATGTGGAAGAAAGAGTCATATTTTCTATCTTTTTTGTATAGGCCCTTCCACCTATTGCTAGTTGGGCAATCATCCAGTTGAAGAAGAGATGCTAAAAACTTTCCTCCCATTTTTGGCTGAAACAACACTTACTAGCAGGTGAAAATCCCTTTTCCATGGCTCCAGCATTGTTAATACACCACCATCCTATCATCTAAACTAGTCTCTTTTTTCTTTGTTACTTTCTAATTGCTTTTGGTGGAGCTTATCTTGATATTCATGGTGTACTAAAGTACAAGTGTAACCAAGGAATACAAGTATACAACTTAGGCATCATGTTGACTTCAGTCTGACAGAAAAAGGAAATGTATCAAACTTCAGTGGAAATTTTGGTGGAATAAAATCATGGAAACCCTCAGTAAAAGGTCAAAAATTGACCCAACACTGCAAAGTAACAATTTCCAATGCATCAGTGCACCATGTGAACTGATGTTGGATGCCCATGTTGACTGAAATGATTCAAAATGTTGACATTTTGCCAACATTGATTTGAAAAAACAGGAGGGGGGACCGATATCCATGCAGATATCACGGCAACCCCCCAAGAAAACAACACTTGTTAGGAAAAAATTTTCCAACACATGTTGAAGTTTGATTCCTTATTGTAACCTTAACGCATCCTTTTCTTCTTGCATTACAATATTGTAGTGTGTTGCATTGTAATGTAATGTTGATATTATAAAGCAACATTTTCTACCTCTTTGAAGTCAATAGACTGGCCTGTGTCTTTCACATGGTAAATAATAACAAGGATTGGAGGTTAGGGATGCCCTTGCTGACATTCATTCGTTGTTGAATGGACCATTATATACCAAGCCCAAAAACATTTGAAGTAATTGGTTATATGTGTCTGATTGCCACATTAGGGTTTCTAGCCATGTTTCCAACCTAATTCAGTTGTTGAACGAATTTGGTCAGTCATATAATAGAAATTAATAAAAAGAAGTTAAAATAACACTGAGGGTCATTTTACTAGTAGGTTTTGACCGATTTGGCTTGTTTGATTGGTTGAATGGGTGAGACACGTACTTACCAAAGCGAGGATGGACCATTTTCAATAGTTTATTTGGGTGAGTGGGCTATTTCTTCATTCTAACCAAGAACAAACTTCAGTTCTATGGTTTAGCTTTTTTTAATAGCTGAATTAAACGCCAAAACTTGCTTAAATCCATATATCTTATTGATGGATAAATTGCACCAACTTTATCAAAACAAAGAAGTGGGACTGTGGGAGAGAAGAAGAATGATTTGAACATTTTAATTTAGCAAAAATTAACTTTTTACAGGGTTATTGGAAAATGAAAACCCTTATTGATTGATGGTCTGCTTACATTCCCAAATGAGGCTGAAATGTGCTGGCTCAGTGGTTATCCTGCTTTCTGGTCAACTATTGTGGCAAGTTTTAAGGCATGCCTATTTTTAATTTTGAAATAAAGCTGTAGGTTTTGTTATGTGGGCAATCTGATTCTGGTTGTTTCTTTCTAAGTCTTGTCATGTTGATCATTAATTCATAATATTCAGAAGGTATGAATCCAGTTCCATGGTTTTTTCTAGTTAGGCACTTCAATTTACCATTTGACTTGTCAAATTCGCATCACAAGGTTAGGGTAAATTGGGACATGCCATAACATCTTTATGGAGGCCAGCGCAGGCCACACACTAGTTCTTTAGCATGATAGGTTATTTTGCTAATTGAGTCATTATTAATTACATATATCAGGCATCAGAAATAGAAATTAGAAACTGGGTGTGTTTTTAATTAATTTGTTGTCACACTACTACAAGTACCCTTTGGGGTACATGTGGGCCTCAAGCACGCAGAGACCAATGCAGAACAGTATGTGTTAAATATGTACGGTGCTTGTGAGCAGAATAGGAGGCAGATATGACGAGATAACTTGTGCAGAGTTGTTTAATATGGTTTCCAGCGTTTGGTGGTGGGAGGTTACTTCAACATAACCAGGTTCTCAACAGACTGGTGCAACAACCCAAGAATTACCATTGGAATGTGTGGGTTTAAATGATATTCTTTGATATTTAGAGAAGGTAGACATGCATATTCAAGGGGTTCGTTTCTCATGGTCAAATATGCAAGCTGATCCCACGATGGCTTGCATTGACGAGGTTTTTGTAGGACTTAAAAAGTATGGTGGTAGGTGGGAGTAATTCTCTGAACTGCACCTGGTGGTGTGGAAGAAGATTACCTAACCCAAAGGAGAGGGTTGTCTGGGCTTGTAGAATCTCTGCTTGATGAATCTTGCCTTGTTAGGGAAGTGTTTGGGGAGGCCTTTGGAGAAAGAGTCATCTTTTTGTTTGTGGGTAGAGATCATTAAAAGAAAATGAGTGGGGTGTTAGAAGGGAGAGAGGTGGGTGGGTATCTAACATCACGAGCAGATAGAATGATATTCTAGAGGTGAATGAGAAGGTACAGTGTGGATGTAAGTTGATGATGGGCAATGGAGTTGGGATCAATTTCTATTGGTTACACAAATGACTGTGCCATTGGAACTTTTTTACTGTCGTACTTGTACATCACTAATTTCTGTGATTTTAATGATGGAAATCTTCATGATTGGATGATAACAATGTTGCAATTTAATTGTTCCTAGCTGTAACTTGGTCTCTCTTTTACAGGAAAGCAGCTTATGCTTCATTTGGCAGAATTGATCCCCAGGTATTCTGGTAGACTAAAGAAGCAAGAAGCGTCCTCATCCACTTCTACGGCGGGGCAAGCAAAGCAATCCACTTCTACAACGGGGCAAGCAAAACAATCCACTTCTGGACAGTCAAAGCCTTCTTCGTCTGGAGGATCGTCAAAATCTGGGAGGAAAAAGAAGAAGTAGCACTGTGCAAATCAGATCATCTCAACATCCAGTAGATCTCGGAACGTCTCAACACATGTCTACCATATTTAGTTGGTCTTCTTCTTGTTGCGTTGGATTCGCTGGTTTTCATCAATATGTTCGACCTTTTTTTTGACGCCTTCACGGCATTAATATTCGATAATGTTTAATATTCACAGTGCTGGATTCATAAGACATATCGACGACGTTATTGGTGTTGTTATTTTGGCGGGCGGGTTAAACCAAATTTGCCTTCTCGGCGGTGCTGGTGGCAATCGTAAGCATCAGTAAGAGTGGCTACATAAAATTAGGGTTCGTTTGTTAAGGCTATAAAATCAGAATTTCTTCTCTTCAAAAGTGATTTTAAAAAGTGTTTTTTGTTTAAATAACCCACATAATCTACAAAACAATCCCATTCATAAAATGAATCGACAACAATTTGACAATTTATTTTTACTTCTATTTTTGAATCTGCTAAGATATGTTGTATTACACTGATTTAATATTTTGCCAAGCCCAAAACCAAAAGGGTTCAAGCTCTCTCCTCTGACTTTGCTCCCTCTCACGTCGATCTCTTCGTGTCTTTGATCTCTATTTGGGTTTCATTTCTATGGGTACGGTAGAGCCAATGTTAGGGTAGTGATTAGCATCTTTGGCACATGCTTGCTTATTGCATCACTGAAATTGGGTTTGAGTTGCAGGGGTTGGAGAGGAAGGATTGCCTATGAGGTTTTACTATGTGTAAATCTATGCCTACCTCATTGAAAACCATGACTGAAATTTTCATTTGAAACTATGTTAACTCTGATGGATTCTCAACCCTTTAATCCTGCACTTTTTAGATTTTGGAGGAGAGCTGTCTCAATCAACTTTTGACATAATAGATTATGGTGAAGATCTAATGGATTATCAACAGTGCACATCAGTTCATTTTTTCAGAATCAAAGAATTGGCGAAATCGTCGATTCTAGCAGATTCTTGGATTTTCAACGGTGGAAGCAATCAACCACACACAATCAGATACCGATAAGGTATGGAGCAATTGATTATTGCCTACAAAAGTGCAGCTGTGTCTGCTCGGAGAGAGGTATCAAGTTGCACTTGCTCCTGAGTGGGGAGCAGCCAAAATCCCCTATCGTCCGAATTTTTTAGAGGTGTCAATTAAACCAGGTTAGCCTGACCTGATCCGATTTTTTAAATCAGGCCAGGTTGGGCTACAATAAATTAGAAAGTCGGCCTGCAGGTTGGGTTGGCCGGCAAGTCGATTCAAGTTGGGCTAGGTTGGCCTGTGGGTCGATTTGGGCCGAACTTAGGTTGGCCCATGAGCCAATTCGGAAGACCTCCTAGGGATAAGAGACATAAGGTTGAAGAGAGAGCCTAAAAAGGATCTTTCATGTATAATCCTGCATAATCTTGAATGTTATCAGTTCCGGTATGTAGACTAAATAATACAATGCAATCAAAAGTTCATAGATCATACATATTGGAATCATATTCTATTAGACTATTGATATTTTCCTTCTCTCTTTCTATCATCCTCCCATTTATCCACATCCCCTTATTTTTGATCCACAACCCTTAATTTTTTATGGATAAAGAAAAAAATAACGATGTGGAAAACATCGTTATGGTAAATTCTTAACTAAGAGGGTTACCATCATTTAAGTCATAAATCAATAGTAATAGTTCTTCTAATTTTATATGAATATAAAAGGAATATTTAAATCTAATGGAAAATAAAAAATAAAATATGATACCTCTCTTATATACATTAATAAATGTAATACAATTAATAAATATAAACGTAAAATTTGATGTATATAAAATTAATAAATGTTAGAGTAAAAGTTGTTAAAAAATTAATAAATGTAATACAAACTTGTTTAAAGGTAGAACTTAACGTAACAATTGAAAATGTAGAACAAAGTTTTAAATAACGTTTGATATGTATGTTACAAAGTAGGAAAGAATTAAATAATTTTAATCATAGCTATTTAATAAGAGATAATCATGATTTTCTAGATTTTGATGTAATAAATTGAAGGAAAACACAAAAATGCATATTTCTTATTTTATCATTAATATAATTTTGATGTAATAAATGTTTAAATATAATTATGTACATTGTACATTAAATGTAAAAGTATTTGATGTAATTACAAAAATAATGTAATTTTAATTTAAATTTAGAAATAAAATAATTATTTTAACTTTATGACTTGTGTTTGAATGTGTTGATGGATGATGAATTATGAATGGTCCATTGATGATGTGTTGATATTGATGTTAATGTGATGAATAATGATTTATGAATGATGACTTATGTTTAATGTTCATGTAATTATAAATAAAATAATGTGTTTAATGATGAATTGATTATTGGAAACGTTGTAAATTTTTTTATTTTTATTTTAATTTAAAATCAAAAAAATAAATATAAAAAATCAAAAACTTCGGTCGAAATTAAGATATGGTCAAACCGAATGAAAAAATAAAAGAAAAAAATTTGTCTTCTACCAGTTGTATCAGGCTTTGGTATGACTAAAGGAAAAAATAAAAAAATAAAAAATTTCAGTTAGTCAGACTGAATAAATAAATAAAAGAAAAAAAAATTGATTGGACTAAAGTCCAAGCTTCAGTCTGACCGAAAAAGAATAAAAAAATAAAAAACTTTGGTCATATTGAAGTTTGAGCTATGGTCTGACTGAAGGAAAAAATAAAAAAATAAAAGACTTTGGTCGAACTTAAGTTTGAGCTTCAGTATTGCCAAAAAAAAATAAAAAACTTAAGTTAGTTGGATTGAAGAAAAAATAAAAATAAAAAAAATTTGTCGATCGATCTGACTGAAGAAAAAAAAACTTCTACTTTGATCGGGCCAGACCAGGCTAGGCTGGCTTGAAATAATTTCGGGTCGGATTGGGCTGTCAAAAAAAATTTTAAAAATTTCGGCTCGACCCTTAGTCTACACGGGCTGCCACTTTTTGGGCCAGGCCGACCCATTGACACCTCTACTACTGGGTACAATCTTGTGTTTGCCAACAATGTCTGTCGTCTACGTTCCTAGTTCCATGCATGCAAATAGAGAGGAAGGAGATGATCCAGGAACATGCTAGCAGACTCCACACTCCTAAACGATATCCTCAACTGTAGCTCGTCTGCTCGATAAACGGCTCAACAAAGTAAAATCAAGGAGTTTTCTAATTGTGAATGACGGTGCAAGAGGAACCATCGCATTACTACGTAAGAACCACTTGATTTTAAGCTTCCTTCTTGTCTTTCCCAGTAGATATTTACTAAGAGTCTGTTTGTATACCTAGAAAGTAACATAAAGTAATATAAAAGAAAGTGTCGAAAAGTTAAGAAAGTGACGAAAATGAAAATTATAGAAAGTTACAGAAAATTATAAAAAAAAAATAGTGTTTGTACGTCGACAAGAAAGTGATAGAAATGTTCAAAAGATAATAGAAATTGAAAAAATAATAAAATGTAATAAAATATAATTGAATAACATAAAAATATTTTTAAACATCTCAAGTTTATGAAAAAATTAAAAATATTTTCATTAATATATTATAATAATACATTATAAGGTTAATATAAATTTAATATATTATAATAATAATTATTATTTCATTTTTTTTAACATACGAATTTAATAAATTACATTTTCTTTTATTTTTATTCCTCTTATTCTTTTTTTTCCTTACTTTTCGTTACTTTCAAAGAAGATGATTCTATTTTTTCTTATAAAATTTTTTCTAAAAGGTAACAGTCATTTTCCAACAGGCACAGATACATTATATTTTTTTACTGTTTTCTCTCACCTTTTTTTTTTTCATCACTTTTGGTCATTTTCCCTCGTGCACAAGCTAAATACCTTCCACTTTCTTCTCTTCTTCTTTCTAATTTATACACGACTTATTGCATCAATCCATCTATGACTTTAACATTGTACAAACCGTCCATACATAACTATGAAATCTGATTGAATCGGCAATGCTTCCTACCCACCCACCCTTTTATGTAATGTTAGTTTTCCCATCGTTTCTCCATTGCGATGACAAGGGTCAGTCAAGGGTTCTTGTTCTTGAAAGGGACCCCCCTTTTATACTCCTATCAACATTTTTTCGATAATGGTAGTAGTGTTAAGCCCAATCCCATGACCTCATCCTTCACAATGGAGTGGAGGATTACCAGCTTCGCTATCCTTCCCGTTGTTGGTTAACGCTTCCATCACTTACTACATTGACTTTTGGTAAGGAGAACTATCTCGTTCCTCTTCAAGAAGTACTATTTTTGTTTGATATTCCAGTGATAGCAGGGCTACAAAATCCAGATTCTTACTTAGCTCTTAGATCGCCTTTAGGATCACATTATGACTCTAGGGAAAGACTTTGTGAAAATCTACTATTCTATTCTAACGAGTTTTTCTCAAATTAATCAGTAATCTCCTGACGGTTGGATTCAATCAAGTGATTGCCTTAGATCACCTTGATGCCCTTTGATTGTCTCATTACCTTAACGCTTTGGTTATCTTATTAAAATTTGATATTTTTAAGTGTGTTTCTTTTTCTGTGTTTTGTTTTTCACTTACCTTCTACACCTCTATTTTCTATTTTGATGCATTGATATCTTTTTCATTCTCCTCTTATTTTTCTCCTGTATTTATACTTGATTCTTCTTATCTCACTTCACATTTTTACTCAAACACATGCAAAAGGTATGTTGGACATTATTATTGTACTTTTTTATACTATTTGATTACATTTTCAGATCACTAATCTTGTAATGCATAATTGTTTTTAAAAAATAACATCACTTTCAGTCAAATAATGACAATTGAAGTGATAAAAAATATCACATTTAAAAAAGTCTTCTTTTTTCCGTTTTCCATTTATAAAAAAATAATAGAAACTTATTCATAACAACTAAGAAAAAAAAAAAAAAAAAACTAGTCTCATTCCTTGGCTATTGAATAGTTGGGTTCAAAAGGGAAAATTTGAAATATTTTGCTGTACAGTCGTCACTAAGAAAATAGGAAAATGAAAATAACAATTTCCAATATTGTGCATATTATTGCAAGTGTTGAGAACAAAATTTAAAATTTTCTTGGAAAGAATGCCATTTGATCATCTCAATGGCAAGACATCCAATGAAGATTGGTCCAATCATCATTTGATCATATCCAACACTTTCACAACAAAACATAACATCTCTTAAAGGAAATATACAAAAGATCAATGTGAGTCTTTCCTCCCAATCAGTTTTTTCAAGATCTTTGATGGATTCGGTGCCCTAACCAAAGCATCATGTACCCACATTAAAGGAAGAAGGAAAAGTGGAGATAGAATTTTGGAATAATAAGATCTTATCCTGTCAGATCTAATCAATAGGATGAGGGGAAGGTTGGGATCTTACCCTAAATCATATCATTATATCATATCTTCTTTTCAATTTGAAGTTTTAAATATTGATATATGTAGATACTTCTTATTTAGATAACAATGAAAATAAATAAAGTAAATACCATATTTACTCTCATAAGGAGTTACTTTGGTAAGCATTCATCTCCTCATACATGAGATTTAGATCTCTTGCCATGCCCTAGGAGGGGTTAGTGCCTGAGGAAATTCAACTAACGGAAAGGAAAATCGTTGAATTTTGTCAGAATGCGATTAGTGTGCATAATACTGAAGGAAAAAGAAAGTTAGATTTTACCAACATATAAATACCTAAAATTACCTTTACCATTTCATGACTTTTAACCTCTCCCCTTTGGATAGAGGTGTCAATTGGGTTGGGCCAGCCCGACCTGGTTCGTAATGGGCTACACTGGCTTGATTTAAAAAATCAAGTCAGGTTGGGCTGCAATAAATTAGAAAATTGGCCTGCAGGTTGGGTTGGCTCGCAAGCTAATTCGAGTCAGGTTGGGCTAGCCCGTGGGCAGATTCAGGCCGAGCCTGAGTTGGCCCACAGGCCAATCCGAGCTAGGTTGAAATCTAACGAAAAATAAAAAATAGAATATGATACCTCTCTTATATACATTAATAAATGTAATACAATTAATAAATGTAAACGTAAAAGTTGATGTATACAAAATTAATAAATGTTAAAGTAAAAGTTGTTAAAAAATTAATAAATGTAATACAAACTTGTTTAAACATAGAACTTGATGTAACAATTGAAAATGTAGAACAAATTTTAAATAACGTTTGATATGTATATTACAAAATATGGAAAGAATTAAATAAGAGATTTATTGTAACAAATAGGAAAAAATTAAATAATTTTAATCATAGCTATTTAATAAGAGATAATCCTGATTTTCTAGATTTTGATGTAATAAATTGAAGGAAAACATAAAAATGCACATTTCTTATTTTATCATTAATATAATTTTGATGTAATAAATGTTTAGATATAATTATGTACATTGTACATTAAATGTAAAATTATTTGATGTAATTACAAAAATAATGTAATTTTAATTTAAATTCAGAAATAAAATAATTATTTTAACTTTATGACTTATGTTTGAATGTGTTGATGGATGATGAATTATGAATGGTTTGTTGATGATGTCTTGATATTGATGTTAATGTGATGAATAATGATTTATGAATGATGACTTATGTTTGATGTTCATGTATTTATAAATAAAATAATGTGTTTGAATGATAAATTGATTATCGAAAACGTTGTAATTTATTTTTATTTTTATTTAAAATAAAAAAAAATAAATATAAAAAATCAAAAACTTCGGTTAAAGACTAAAGTTAAGATTGATCAAATCGAATGAAAAAATAAAAGAAAAAAAAACTTGTCTTCTATCAGTTGGATCGAAGTTGAGCTTTGGTCTAACCGAAGAAAAAAAAAAACTTCGGTCAGACCGAAGAATGAGCTTTGGTCTAATCGAAGGAAAAAATAAAAAACTTCAGTTAGTCGGATCGAAGGAATAAATAAAAGAAAAAAAATTTGGTCGAATCTAAGTCCAAGCTTCGATATGACTGAAAAGAATAAAAAAATAAAAAACTTAAGTAGGACTGAAGATTGAGCTTTAGTCAGATCAAAAAGAAATAAAAAACTAAAAAACTTATGTAGGACCGAAGACTGAGCTTGGTCTAACCAAAGGAAAAAATAAAAAACTTTCAGTTAGTTGGACTGAAAAATAAATAAAAGAAAAAAAATTTGATTGGACCAAAGCTCGATCAGATCAAAAAAAAAAATAAAATTAAATACTTCAATCGAACCTAAAAAAAGTAAAAAATTAAAAAAGTTAAATCGAACTGAAGTCTGAACTTCAATCTGACCAAAGGAAAAAATAAAAAAATAAAAAACTTTAGTTAGTAAAATCTAAGAAAAATTTAAAATAAAAAAAATTCTTACCCGTCGCATCAAAGCTGACCGAAGAAAAAAAAAAAAAAAAAAAAACTTCTAATTCGATTAGGTCAGGTTAGACTGTCCCGAAAACATTTTGAGATGAACTACCTTGAAATAATTTCAGCCAGACTGGATTATCAAAAAAATTAAAAAAAATTCGGCTCAGCCCTGCCCTGCCCAACTCGTAGCCCACACGGGCTGCCACTTTTTGGGTCGGGCCAGCCCAGCACGGCCCATTGACACCTCTACCTTCGGAGAAATCGACCTCCCCTCGAGTCCCACGCCCCCATCTCGACCCGTGAAGCTGAAGAACATTCGTCGCTGTCGTCGCGTCGCCTGAAGCCGCTGCTGTCGCCCGAAGGTTGCCGCTATCGCAACATCCTCCCCCTAGCTCTCCGTTCCACTGTGCAACAGGGCTCCTGTGTGTCGCTAGTTCTTCTTCGCTGCTGGTAAATCCCCTCGCCTGATTTTTGCTTTTCCTTGTGTGTGTCGAACTTGTTTCCGATTTGTGTTAAATCGATATTGTGTCGAACTTGTTTCCGATTTGTCAAACTTATTTCCAACCGATACTGCGTCTTGAACTCCCTCCCCATCGCGTCTCCCCGCCTACCATTCCCTCCACTCTTCTTCATTTCATCAATGGAAATGCATCTCTGTTTTTATGACCTGTTTTCTTTGGGCCTCTAACTGGAACTGTCTATGAAAACATAGTGCAGTAAGAGATTTTGAAACATAGTGCAGTAAGAAATCAATACAACCTAATTTTGGATTGACCAATATCCTATTCCTCATCACTGCTTTGAAATGTTGTTTCCTCTTCGCCATAGACAAAACTTCATCAATATTTTCCCCTTCGTCACCACTCTCGTCAAGTACACGTCCAGAAGGTAAAACTTGGTTAGCTTCCTTTTCAGCCTTAATAATCTGAGCCAAAAATGATAAGTTGAATACAAGATGCATCTATCATATAAATGAAATTACATAAAATCAATTTCTGCACCTGCGTCATGGTGAGCTGAAGACATCCAGAAAGCCGTAACAACGTTCCAGCTGCCGAACAACCGAACAATGCCATCTGCAGAAGATTAAGATCAAAAAATTGATGGTAAGTTTTGGTAAAGCAAAGAACACTTGGATAAATTCATAGACATTGCTCAAGGTCAATATTACGGCCAATAGAAAATTACTTTACATTTGAAAATATCACCAAATGGTATACAATTATGTACAATATGATACATTATTAGAGTTGACAAATCTACCTGATGTTTAATGAACGACTTATGTTCGAATTGATAAAAGTTCAAATTGCGTTCAGCTCAATCATCAATAAAAGACCTCAATCATGGTAAACCCAAAAATAATCACATAAAGATCTTACAGAAATCAATGTTACATTTTAAGTAACAATTCTTTTGCATTAGAACATAAGAACATCAAAAGCATATTTAAAAATTTCAATGGTGTTCAGAAAAAGATTATTTCTGCAGAATTTTTAGAATAAGATGGCAAGCAGTTATACAACACAGAAATCCCACACATGCAAATATCTAAGGTACCTCAACGCATAAACTAACAAATTAAGAACCACACTTATGTTTAAAAAATGACCTGCTGTGTTAATATTCGAATTTCATAATATACAGAATTAAAAACGGAAGGAATCTTTAAAAATGCTATGTAAACGTTTTGAGTTGTTTTCATTGATTTAGTTTCACTAGTTTGATACTTTTTTGTTTTTTTTTGAAAATAGTAATGTTTAATCTTATTAAATAAGATCAATCAAAGTACAAAGCAGGAGCGAGATGCACTGCCCCAACCCTACACAAAATCGCCCTCACAACAAACCATTCATCCACTAATCGATAAGCATCAAAGCCCTCTCTAAAATATTATATTTAGTAGAGGCCATTTTGAAGATAATGAAATTGCATGCCAGCAAAAAGATCCAACAAATGGAGTGAACAGCCAATAGGAACATATCTTGAATCTTCAATAAATTTCCCTTCGGCACCTTCTTTGTGTGTCCCATAAGCTATGCCCTTGAATTAAAAGTTTTCTCGGGGGGGTTTGTGCAAGGGGAAACCATGGTAAATGAAACAGGGGGAAAACATTCCCCCTTGTTACCTTGATATAAAGTTAACAGTCTCTCGTTTCCTCCCTCCCCCCTTTTGAAATCGACGGAAACTGCGTCGAAAGGATCGTCGCTGCACCCCCAAAAGGATCGTCGTCGTCGCACCCCTGAAAGGATCGTCGCCACTCACCGTCATTGTCGTGCCCCTAGAAGGATCGTCTCTACCAGAAAAATTGCCCTTGGATCGTCCTCCAGAAAAATTGTTATACACCCATAAAGGATCGCCGTTCGTTGTCGTCATCGCTTGTTGTCGTCGTCACTCCCCTGAAAGGATCATCGCTGCTTTGCTCTACTCTGCCCGAGCCAGGTATTTCTTTCCCTGTCTTCTTCCCCTTGTCTTCCAAGGAGGGACCCCCCTTCGAAAATCAGAAAATCTCCCTCTCGAAAAGTTGCTCTGAAAGTCTCTCGAGCCCACTCCCAAGCATTGTCATCTGAGTTGTTGCTGTCGTCGTTGCTCTCTTGAGCCCTCTCCCAAGCATTGTCACTCGAGCCCTCCCCCAAGCATTGTTGTCTAAGTCCCTTATGAAGGTAACCTTTAGCACAGTTCTCCACACATTCTGGCTTATAGGACAATTGAATAGGAGATGATCCACCTCTTCTGGATTGTTATTGCATAGCACACGACTCAAATCATCCACAGTAGCCCACTCATTTCAATAGCATTTTGTGACCAGCCTGTCATGCATTAGCAACCACATGAAACCTTATCTCTAATGTCGAGCGTGCCTTTCACACCAAAATAAATGGTTCCCACCTCCCAACTTTAAGTTCATCTTGAATATTAACTTATTTATTTTTTAAATTAATGATTGATGTTGTCATTTAAACAAAGTCCTTGTCATCCATATTTCAATGATATTTCAATTAGATGAAATAATTTGAGTTAGAAATTCATCAAACATGAATTGAATTTTGAAATTCATATCCAAAAGATATTTGAATCGAATTTGGATATATATGATATCCATCAACTAAACTCCCAAATAATTTATATTTATTATTTCATTTACACATTTATTATTTTATCATTATAATTTTATTTCCAATTATATTTTTATTTTTTGATATAAATTAATTATATTTGCCTTCAAGTGTCTTGATTTAGATATTTTGATTATGCTTTTTATGGTGAAAATACAGCATATCATAACTGACATTGATTTTTTATCTTTGTTACTAGCTTCCATCGTTGATGTTTGGGTTCTTGAAAATTAGATCTTCCATTTTTATGATTCAATTGATCACTTTGTTTTACGCTGCTCAAAAAGAAGTTTCCTTGTTTCATACTATTCAGTAAGAAGTTCTAACATTCATGCTTTCAATATTAAATGCAGTTTATATTCAAATGCATATGAATGTTTTTATTGTTGTATTGTTATTCCATATGTTTTATTCTATTTGTTGAAATTGTACTTGTGTAGAATATGAGTACTCCTGATAAGGAAAGGACAGGACAGGTGGAGGTAGAAGTTACATTAGTTAGAATGCTAAAGTAAATGCATTTTTCTTGAATATTTTAGTAGAAGTATTAAACGAAGGAAATAAAAAAACTCATGATAGAAAAATAAAAGGTAGCACTTAGGATGATATAATTGAAAATAAAATACTCGAAGAAACACAAGTATCAAAAAAAAAATGTAGAAAGTCACTTAAAAATTTGGCGACAAATGTATCAAAATTGTCAACCAGAGTGGATGGGATTGGAATTTCATCTAGGGTTACACTAACATTGATGATGAGATATGGAAGGAGTTCATGCAAGTTAGCTTGCTTATGACTTGAAAGATATTATAATCTTTATCTTGACTACATTTTGACTACATTGTTCTTTTTATAGGCACATCCAAAGTTTGAAAGTTGCAAAGGAAAATCATGCTTGATATTTAAGCAATTGCAACAAATATTTGAAAGTAGTATGGCTATTGGGAATATGACTAGACAAAATGATGATATAAAGGTTGTACCAAATACATAGGATGTGGAATTCAACACTATAGATAAATGACATAATAGCATTTATGAATTAATAGCAGATGATATAGCAAACCCAGGGAAACTGAACCGAAACCTTACAACAATGCCTCTGAATTCCACTTGCCACTCTACTACGTGACTTGTACCACAACGACTCACTGATCAATGTGTGGTGCAAACAAGAGTTGTCGATGAGTTGCACCCAATCTAGATGAAGAGGATGGAGCGTCCCTACATGAGTGAACCTATGAAAAACTCAATAGACATCTGTGTCCTTGGTTCATGTTTGCCTATATGCATCAGATTCCAAGTTGTAGCTTGGAGGCATCATCTTGTGGTTAGTTCAATGGGTCTGTACTCATTGAAAGTGTAGAAGATGATGAGAGCACATGGACGTAATGGGCAAAGTCAGAGATACATGTTCTTGTGCTTTGATACCAAGTGAAATCAATTGGTATGTGTAGTTCAGAGAAGAAGGGTGGAGAAGGAGAAAACAATGGAAATGGGAAAATAAGAGAAGTGTTGACTCCCCTCTCTTGTGTTGCATTGAAAATAAATAGTAAGCAATACATATTAGGGCTACAAGAGAGAAAAGACCATATGGCCCTTACAACTTAACATATTCTATTGTATGTTTCCTTTTCAATTGTTTCTTTTGGATTTTGAATGTTTTGATTCAATTGCTTTTTGTCGCATAAACAATGCTTTCTCTTACGTTTCTAAACTTTTGTTATTTATTTATGTCCTTTATTTCACTCTTTAATCTGTTTTATAGTTTTATATCATATGTTTTTTCTTGTATGGTTGTAGATCGGCTGATATCATGAGGAAGTTGAAATTTCATGAGAAGAAGCTCTTGAAAAAGGTGAACTTCCTTGAATGGAAAAGAGAATACAATCACCGGGAGGCTCTTGTCATGCGTCGTTATCTTCTTATTGAGAGGGATGATTACAAGAAGTGAGCTTGTTCTATCTATTTGTATTTGCAATGATAAAGTTAGAATATATGGTGAATCAGGATTATTATTTCATTTTTTTAGGTATTCTGTAGTATGTAGAATGGTACAGAAGCTTGTACACATTTTGAAACAAATGGACCCTAAAGAACCTTTTCGAAAGGAGATGACAGATGCACTTCTGGAGAAGTTGTAAGTTATTTTCCAGAACCTTGGCTTTCAAAAAGTTTATATTTCAGGGAAAATGCATATAGACCAATGTTTTGAGAATCGAACTGAACATTGAACCAATTTTCTGTTTGGGTTAGTTCAAAAACTGGCACATCCTTCATCAACTACTTGATCTACTCGTACATTTGTTTTAATATCTCTCTCTCGACCATGGCAATGGTGCCATCTTTGACGATCTTGATTTTCTACAAGTACGTATGAGACATACTTGTGGCTTAGTCAAATGTGATGCTTTCCCATAGATGGCATCAAAACAAAACAGGGAGGTCTGGGATGCAACAGTCATGAAAGCTTACATGCAGTCTTGACTATGGTGGATTTGAGAAGCAAGAGTTGTGTTTTGAGAGGTGGATATTGGTTCTGGGTTTGAGGTAAGACTAATGGTAATGTTGGGTTGTTTTTCTGACCTTCTGGTTCTTTTCTGTTTGTTTGCTTTAGTGTTGCCGGTAACAAACGGAAGAGGTGGTGCAGTTTGGCATAGGTTTTTAGTTCTGGGGGTCTGGGGTCAATATAGACAGAGGAAGGGGGAGAGGGGGAATGTTTCGTTTGATGTGAATGATAGGTTCTGGGAAGTTTTTGGATGTTGTATGAAAGCCGTGATGGAGCTTTTAATGTTCTATGATGGTTTCCTTTTTTCCATTTTTTCTTTATTTTGTTTTCAGTTTTTTTGTCTTTACTTTTTTAGATGGATGTAGATTTATTGGGATGTAAATATAGATGGGTTTGATGCTAGACCCTCTTTACGCTAATTATGGACAATCCATACTAAAATTGCTCCCTCTCTCTCTCTCTACACACACACTTAGTGAATGTATATGTATATTACTTTGTGCATGTGTGTATGCATATATAAATGTACAAGTTGAAGGATGGAATGTAGACAATCGTTTGGGTACTTTGATCAATGCTGTTGGGAGGAAGAGTAATTTTAAAACAGATTAAAAACTGCCCATAATTTTTATTCGGAAGTAGATTAATAATTTGTATAAATGACAATTGTACGTATTGGTAAATGCTATTTGGCTTGATATCATGGAAATTTCGTTCGATTTTTGGGTACAGCTAAATTTTGTAGATTGCTAATGTAATTTATATATGGTGCTATTTCAGGTACAATATGGGTGTGATTCCCACAAGGAAAAGCCTGGCCTTATGTGACAAACTGTCAGTATCTTCCTTCTGTAGGTGAGAAGTTATAATCTTTCTAATAGTAGATATTATTGCCTGGTTGCATCATATTTCTGGTTTATTGTTAGATTAATCAAGTGGAAGATATTATTATATAGGTTGCACAATATGGCGTTTCTATTATAACTATAGTTCTATGAAACTGCCCCTGAACGGGAGCGTTGGTGTGAAAGCATCCAATTAGTGAATCTTTGTGGATGAACGTCCACTCTATGATAAATTTCTTAACTATGTCTCCAATTGTCTTTTTACATTCTCCATTTTTTGTAATGGTTTACCTTTGAAAACTACCCTTTCCTGGACTTCTTGTGGTAGAAGTGTAGAACTCTTCTCTTGATGAAACCAACAATTTCAATAATCATTATTCTGTTGTGTAAATGGATAAAGATAAATTCTGTTTATTAATGTGAAGTAAATCCTTTCCTCAAAATATATGAATCAAATCCTGATGATCAATGTATTTCTGAAATGTTGGATGACTTTGCTCAGTTTTGAAAAGATATTTGGTGAAGCATATGTAATTCATGAATCATATCCTTTGTGAATTCGGCAGGCGGAGGTTGCCATCCGTACTTGTGAAGCAAAATTTTGCGGAGCAACTGAAAGAAGCAGTCACGTACATACAGCAAGGACATATCCGAGTTGGGCCAGAGACGGTAACCGACCCAGCTTTCCTTGTTACTAGAAACATGGAAGACTTTGTTACATGGGTGGACTCCTCAAAGATCAAGAGGAATATCATGAAGTATAATGAGAAGCTAGATGACTACGATCTGATGAATTAGGTTTGCCGGTGACTAGTGCCGCCAGGCTTCTTATTGCACCTTTAATTTAGCTGTGTATTTTGCTTCGGCCCTGCGTTGATCCTTAATTGTTCCTTCCTAACTGCGTTTTCAATTCGTTTCCTTTCCTTAATTTGCTATCAATTCCACCTAAGAATCTGCGGATCTGGCTAAGTTTTTACCACACCCAAGTGTTGAGATCTCCTTGTCATGTATGACCAAGGACATGCTAGTTTCCGTGGATTACCTGTTTCACCCTTAGTAATAACTGCCATGGTTCACTGCAGATTTTAGACATGCTTGTATCTTTGATGGTAGAGTCATGGTCTGGTCATGTTATTAATGATATCACACTATATAAAGAAAACATGCAAATCATCATGGAGTTCGGATGGTAATTTTCAAATTTCAAGATTGTATATTATTCCTGTGGTGTAAATGATATGAAGGAATATGCGTGGTATTCTAGTATTCTACTTTAAGTGCACTGGATCTGCTGTCATCAAGAAAATAGTTTGTTACGTGATTGATGATCGTATATCGAAATGTCTATACTCTAGATATCCATCGGGACTTGTCTGTGTAGATAAATTGTAAATAGGTGTGACAACAGGTTGGATTTGGGTTGCGTCTAAGTGGAGTAGACTCAGGCTTATAATTTTTATTTTTTAAAATTTTGGATTACGGTCTAGACCATTGATTTTGAAATTGAATTGAATCGGCTAAGTCAATCCAAGCTGGAATGAGTGATAATTTTTGTTTTTTACGTAAAGAACCAAAATCAGAAAATCTGGAAAAAATATGTTCAACCGGGTCGATCGGTTCGAACCATTATTTTTCTTGCCGTTTTTAAAAGGTTGTTGTTTTCCTTCTTTTAAATAATTATTTAAAACATTATTTTTTTAACTAAACGTTTAAACAAAATGTAGAGGCAGACCCTCATTTTTTCCTCTCTTGTAAGACGTAATTTACATCCATCGATCGTAAAGATTTGAACTTATCGAAGAAGATGATAAGAAGTATGAGATTTCTTATGTATACACATTTATTTTAAAAAATAAGGATTTGTTAAAATATATTTTCAGTCTAGAGATAATTTAAAAATGGATTAAATTCCTATTTGAAAGATTCGTAATTAAATTATATCATTAGCGAACTGAATGTTAAGAATTTTGGGATTGTCATTAAGCATAGACATTCCCTTAATAATTATCAAGAAAGGTAAGAGAGATTGATGATTGCCTTGTTTAAGTCCTTTAAGGGGAGTTTATGTCACTTAGAAGGTTGGGAATTGAAAAGTTGAGAATAAATTTTTAATATTCTAATGTTTATGTTATTTTGAAAAGTTAAGAATTTTTTCTAACTTTTCAAGATATAAATAGATAATATATTTTAACTTTAAGACTTTATAATTTGAAAGTCAAGAAACCTCAATGTAAAGAAAAAACCCTTCGACATGATTTATTATATTATAAATGTGATTATATTATTTAATTTTATTTAATTATTATAATATTATATTATTTAAATGTTATATAATTATTCATATTATTATTTTATTATTATTATTTTATTTAAAATTAATTATAATTAAAGTTTAATATATTAATATAATTTATTCTTTATTTACTTAAAGTATTTTAATTAAAGTATTATATTATTTTAATTATTACTTCGTAATATACTTTTTATAATATATTATTATTTTAATTAAAATTAATTTCTATATATTTTAATATAATTATTGTTAATATTGTTTTATGTAATTAATATCGTTATTATTATTTTATTAATAATAAAATAATTTATATTATTCTTATTACTATTATTTAATTTTATTTTATAATATTAAATTCACAATATTATTTTATTTAATTCATATTATTGTTTTATTATTTAAAATTAATTATAATTAAAGTTTATATTGTTAATATAATTAAAGCATAATATATTAATATAATATACTTTTTTAATTCATTAAAGTATTATATTATTTTAATTATTACTTTCTAATGTACTTTGTATAATATATTATTTTTTTAATTAAAATTATTTTGCATATGCTTTAATATAATTAAAGTATATATTGTTAATATAATAAAATATATATTATTATAATTGTTTTTTTAAAATTACTTTGCATATACTTTAATATAATTAAAGTATATATTGTTAATATAATAAAATATATATTATTATAATTTTTTTTAAAATTTATTATGTTATTAATAATAAAAAATTAATTACTTTATTATTGCTAATATCATTTAATTTTATTTTATAATATTAAAATTACAAATATTATTTTATTTAATTATTTAATATATAATATTTAACTTTCTGATTTCATTTCCTAACTTTTTTGAATTTATGAGTGACACAAACCCCTCTTAGAAAAGGAAAAATATCATTGTGTAACATCATTTACGAGGATAGAAAATTTAGAAGATATTAAACACATCTGTATCCATTTTTCTCTGAAATTTAGACCAGTTAAATAATTAAAAATGAATGACCAATTGACATTGTCAAAAATCTTTTGAAGTTCAAGTAACATTGTCAAGACAAGAAAAAACATTTTATTGTTGCGAAAGAAGTAGATAATTTTATTAAGAAAAAAAGAAAGTAGATAGTTTTCTGTGTCGTAATCTTGCAAATTTAAAAGCAAGATTTAAAATTTTTCTTGGAAATATTTTGTTGTAGTCAAGGTCCTAAGAAAAAGAAGGGTAGTTGCTGAAAAGCGTTTCAACATGGTTAATACAAGCATTATTAATGGTGTTCCTAGATTCAAGTAATATGCCATTACAATAGACAAAAGAGATGAAATTTTTTCTCGTTCAGCGCAGGTAAAGGCCGAAGGAGGGCCGTTGACGACGTACAGGCGGCGCAGCGGCGACGACGTACAGGCGGAAGGGTGGGCGTCGGCGGGGGGAGCGAGGTAGGTTTCCATGGCGGCGGTATGATCATCGTTGATCCGGATCGTTTTTTAAACCCTGTTAATAGCCATTTAAGTATATAATTTCATCATTATTTCTATTTTTTTGACCTATTCAATTTAAATCCTCTGGACTCTCCAAGAAATCCACGAGAATTCCCAACATTTCTGGGTTATATTTTTTCTGTTATCTTATTAAACCCTGTTTGCTAGAAATCAGTCTCATTTTAGCATAGCCTGAAAGTAATGGTACCTGACAGATGACAACAACAGAGTTGAAAGAAACACTAAGAGTCTCGGACGCCACTCACAAATCCCCAGGATGGGAGTTTTCTTGGTATCATACTTACCCTCTTATTAGCTATTTCAAATAGAAAATCTATTTTGAAGTTTAAAAATAAAATGTAATATTTCTTGTACCATACTTTCTTAGTGACCGAGTTGTTTTCAGGTTCTACGTTGTGAAATTATCTTTGCAATAAATTCAATCTTTCTGATCTTTTTCGATCTCTGTCCATGCAGAGGGCATACGTGTTATTTTTACTAGCAGAATTCTTATTTTAACGCCTACCAGTTAAGGGTCTGTTTGATTCTTTTCTCGTGTATCCTTTTGGTCACCTTTGGCAAATTTGCACTTAATAGGAAGCTTTAATTTGATAATATCAATTTTATAGATGCTTAGTCTCAATTTCTTACCTATCTGCAGTGCAAAACGTAATTTTGACCAAATATGAATACATCAGGCTTTTCGTTAGCATTTTTGCCAGAATTTAGTTTTTCAAATGCATGGCTGCTTGTTCTGATATGCTCACCATTGGAATATCTGCTTTCCATGAATTGGGATACGATTACCTTAAAATAATAAAATTGTTTACTTGTACATGATCATTTCGTGGATTTGGCTTGTGGAAAGAGGAGAAATATTGTATACCATCTCAACCTGGTTACACTCTTATTTTAGCCTTTTCAGCTTTTGTGTTGTTACTACTCACTAAAAGCTAGTTTGAGTTGACAAGTTCCACCATGGGTATTAGATTTCTTAATGGCATCCTTTTTTAAGAAATGATTCCTTAATAGCACATGGAATATTTAATTTCTTAAGATATAGAATATTTCATGCCTTGAAACAACAAAAATGATAATCATCGTAATATTAGAAAGAAAATCTACATATAAAAAGAGGAATGTAAAAAATTTCCTCCCAATATTGCAAGATAAGGTATTTGTAATAGGTTTAACACAAAAGAACAACTAAACAACCACAAGTCACAAATTCAACATTGTTCCAAATATTTACATCATATATCCAAATGTTTACAATTTTCCCAAAATCCCATAACAAATATTCGTTCATAACCAATAGTACAACCTCCACCAGTGAACAAGCTATCTACGGTGTCTTTCCATGCACACACCCTGTCCTATTTACACCTCAGGATCTAAAATATCAACCAAAAAATATGGTGAGCTGTGACTGAATAAATATCCCCTTAATTGTTTGAAAAACTCAACAATAATATGAAGGGGATATTATACAAGGATGCAAAGATAGCAACCTTCCTCACTATAATATCCCCTTGAAAAACTTATGACATGGATGCAACCTTCCTCACTAACAGGGCAACTATGACCAGTAGCAATGCTAACAGAAGTAATGTTTGAAGTTGTGGAAATACAACTGAAAAGGCTAAAGGTACTTGACATATTATTTGATGCTTTGTAGTCTATGATCCAATCATCTTGTATAGAATCTAGTAAAGCATTGGTACCTGACAAAGTCACATGAGAAGCAGTGGCAAAAGTGGACTGAGAATTTTGCAGTTGAAGGTAGTGTTTGTATTCTGCCTATGAAATCATTATTGTTTATGCTGGAGGTGTAGGTGAAATGGGCTTTTGAGTGTTCAACAAGGTTGGCTAGTGGAGATTTTCCAATTTTATCAAACATCTATGGATAGGATGATTCAATTTGCCACATTGATCACAAGGACATTTTTCATGCCCTTGAGGCTTTCTTTTGTTGGGTTTGGATTTTAAGGCTTTCCTTGTAGTAGCCATAGTTGATAGAATTGAAGGAGATGGCAATTTTGCTGGAGGCATTGCTATGGAGACACATAGCACAAGAGAGAAAGTCAAGTGAAGAGTGGGAATTGTATTAGCACCTAAAACTTGTCCACAAATCTGATTGGCCAACTAGGATTGTAGATCGGTGAGGAAGAGTGCCACAATTGACTCTTCTTGGTATTTATTCATTTTTGTTGTATCAACAACAAATAGTTGTATAATAAAATTGATAAATGGTGTGATACATAGTCTGTAGAAAATCCTACTTAGCTTTAATAGGTTTTACCATCACCATAGAGTTAGAAACATCCTCCATGCTATTCAAAAGCCATAAAATAACAACATTGCCATCTACTTGCCACTTAGCATATTTTGCAAGTTGTTGGTCTTCCTCCTTTCTTCTTTGGCTCGAGCACCTCCTCTCTAATTGACAAATTGTATTTTTCTCTCTCCTCTCTCCTTATGTACCTAGTGTCATGAAGTTTTTCTCAAAGATCGACTAAATCCCCAACGACACTAGTGAACTCGTTGTTTGGTCAGTTTATCTTTATACTCCTTGGTTGAAAAGCTAGTGGTCGCTCTACCACTAATAGAGCTTCACATGTAGTGTTCGTCTTTCGACGTCTAACAACTCATTTTCACCCTCGATGAGTCTTTGGTTGCATAAGATAGCATCTGCCTCAACTTTACATGCTGAAGCCCCTTTTATAGTTATAGCCTACAATCAAGAGTCTCATCTCTTGAGCTTCACCATCACTCTATGGTGTGACGTTGTCTTCTTCGACATTACTTCAATGGTGCTCTCCTACTAACACATGTTGGTGTTTGTCAACCTGTGCATCTCTTCGCAATCTTAGCTATGCATTGACTTCCCTTGCCAATTGACGTATTCTTTTGCTATTCCAACTTTAGGTCACTTGCCTTACGACTCTTCGTTTTCCATAGCCATTGGCGTTCCACTCCACTACTCCCTCAACAGGTGGATTAATTACAATCGATATTATTACAATGTTAGTCTGAGTGCCCCTTTGAACCTTAGCTTCGTTAACTTACCTTATGTGAGTCGACTTCACGTAGATGTAACATTCTTCCCTACTTAATTCGTTTTCACCTTTGATGACTTCATGAAGTCTTGAATGAGATCTTCAAATTGTCAAAGTGTGATGTCCTTCTCCTAGGTTGCCTTCTGTAGTGGTTGACCCTTTTATTGCACTAGGAAGAATGTTCGCTTATTCTTTCGACTATGACCTTTAATCAATTTGTTAAGTATCGTTGTTGTCTTTTTATTAAACTCTTTTCAAACTTGAGCTAGTGCATAGTGTGATTTTCCTATTAAGGCATCCTTCGAGTCCTTGTGGAAAGGTTTAAGGAAACTAATGTTGAAAACCAAGTGAAGTTTAAACTACTAGGCAACTCTAGCTAATATTCCAACTTCTCAACTCATCTCTTTACAACAAATGACCTTTCGTAATGTTGTACTAGTGAGTGGTGCACTTCCTTCTTGTAGATCTTGAAGATTTGCAATATTAACTTGAGTAAGGTCTTGTTGCCCACATCAAACTCTAGTGGCCTATGAATTTGGTTTGCCCATTTTTTCATCCTTTCTTATGTCATTTATAAATAGTCTTGGGCTTCTTCCAAGCTGTCTTGTCGACTTTTTGTGAAGCGATAGGTTCTTGAGCACTGATTGTGTGCGTTTTTCGCGAGCTCATTCGGAATTAAGTGTTGACGTCTTGTTGCTAACTCGAAAGGACTCTTACCTATTGATGAATTTTAATGAAAGTTGTGACAGAATTAGGCATCGTCTAATAGTTGAACCTAATTGTATTGGTTTGTTGTTACAAAGTGTCTTAAGTATTCCTCCAAGAGAGTATTTATTTGTTCTGTTTGTCCATTAAACTGTGGATGATTTACTGTGATTCACTATCGAGAAGTTGTGTCGGGTTCTCAACATTTCGGACAATGTTATCCAAAATCTCTTTGTAGAGCGAGTGTCCCTATTGCTCACAATGTCCTTAGGAAGACCCCAGTATTTAACGACGTTTTACATGAACAACCTCACTGTCATCTCAACAATACACTCTTTTAGTGTCATCACAAAGATTGCATACTTTGACAATCTATCAACCACCACCATGATCAACGTGCACTTTGACATTTTCGATAATTCACAAATGAAGTCCATAGAGATACTCTCCCATGACTTCTTTAAGATGGGCAAAGGTTGTAGTAAGTCTGCTTCATTTCTCCTTTCTATTTTATCTAGTTGACACACTAGATAGGTACAAACATAGTGATTAACATCCTCCATTTTCAATCAGTAGTAGCTTGAGCTTAGGAGTATCATGATCCTCTCCTAACTTGGATGACCCGCCTATTGTGAATCATGCGTCTCTCACAATAGCTCTTTTTGAAGTTTACTAGTCTTTGATACGTATGACCATCGACCTTTGACGAAGAGGACTTTTTCCTCTTCCCAAAAGCTCGAGTTGTCCTATCTTGGACTTGTTGTAGGATTTTGGTTGAGACAATGTCCTGTGTTGTCTTCTCCTTTATCCTTACTAGTATATCATCCTATGTTAGTGATGTGTTGGCCACCATGAGTTCTGAGTCAACCATTCAACTCAATACATCAACAACCTTGTTAGATTTCCCTAGTTTGTACTATAATTGGAAGTCAAACTCAATCAAGAAGTCCTACCATCGAGTCTATTTTGGTGTCAACTTCTTCTACCCTTGGAAATAGCTCATTGTCACATTATCTGTGCAAATGATGAACCTCGACCTTAAAAGGTAGTATCTCCAAACCTTTAGATAATGTACGATTGCTGTCATTTACCTCTCGTGGATAGAGTATCTCCTTTCCATCTTGTTCAACTTCTAGCTTTCAAAGGTGAGAGACTTCCTTGCCTACATCAAGATGCCTCTGATGGCTAAGTTCGAGGCATCAGTCTATACTTCGAAGCTCTTTTGTAAATACGATAGTTGTAGTGCGAGTCCTTTGACAATCTCTTCCTTGAGTCCTTGGAATGCCTTCATGCGTTCTTGTGACCATTTCTATCTCTAATTTTTCTTTAAAAAATTTGTGAGAGGAACTTCAATCTTCAAGTACCATTCGATGAACCTTCGGTGCTAGTTAACCAACCTTAAGAATGAGTGTAGTTTTGTGACGTTCTTTGATGTTGTCCACTCGATGATCATTGTAACTTTTCATAGGTCCATTTGGATGCCTCCAACCCCCACGATGTGTCTAGGGAAGTCCACCTCCTTTTCAAATGAACACTTTTTTTTCTTGAGGTAAAGTCGGAACTCTCACAGTTTCCTTACAACTTTCCTTAAGTGCTATACATGCTCTTACAACGATCAATTATAAACGACAATGTCATCTAAATATGCTATTACAAAGTCATCTATGTACTCGAAGAACACATTATTCATAAGATTACAAAAGATGGTTGGGACATTTGTTAGCTTAAATGATATTACAAGAAATTCAAATGACCAATAACACATTATATAAGTTGTCTTTTGCTCGTCCCCCTCTTTGATGTACACCTAGTAGTAGCTTGATCGTAAGTCTATCTTCATGAAGACCTTGATGTTTTATAGTCAGTTGAACAAGTCCTCAACATTCGACACTAGATATTAATTCTTCATTGTTACCTTGTTGAGCACCTGATAATCCACATATATTTGTAGATTTCTATCATTTTTCTTTTGAAAAAGCACTAGTGCTCTGTAAGGTGTATTGTTCGGTCATAGCATTTTGTCATCTATGAGCTTTTTGAGCTATCTCTTCAGCTCCTTGAGGTGGGTAAGTGGTATCTGATATGGTGCTTATGCTAGAGGAATGACTCTTGGGACCAACTCAATCGTATGGTCCACGTCTCGTTTCAAAGGTAATGTCTTTATCAATTCGTCAAACATTATATCGATGAACTCTCTTAAGTGTTCCTAGATCTCCTTAAGTAGAGACTGGTATTCGTCTTTTACAAATTCTTTGGCAACTTCTCAGATGTAAGCGATGTACGTTAGTTTACCCTTTTGTAGTTCGTTGTTAAGTTGCATGATCGACAACATTGCAGCCTCCTCCCACTCCTTTTAGACTTTGATTAAACAAAAAGTAACAACATCATTAAACATGATTTCATTCAGATAGGGCATTATAGTTACTTTTGCTATTTAGATGAAGTCCATGCCTAATATGACCTGAAAGTCGTCAACTGGCATGACAACGAACTTGCAACGTCCCCTTCACTCTTTGATGTGGATGTTGACTATTGCATTCTCCTTTGTTTATTTGGCTTGGAAGTCTCCATTCTATTCTTCGCATGCCTAAGTTAAAAAATGGAGTATCCTTCTTTAAGAAGAAGTTGTGGGTGACACCAGTGTTTACCATGACTAGTGCCTCCTTACTATTAATGTTGGTGTCTACATGCATCAAGTTGTCACTTCAGGAATGACTTCTTTTTGCTCGCATGGCGTTGAGTCAGAATGAGTTGATGCGATAGTTCTTTAATGTTGACGACTTGTTGCCTTATTGGATTAAGGCATTGAGTATCTCTTTCTTTGGATAGTCTCTCATGCAATATAGTTCGTTGCAAATATAACATCCATTGGGCTTCTTCTTGCCTTTACCTACTTTTGGTTTGGATTCGTTAGACTTTGGTTGCTTACCCTTGTCTTTGCCCTTAGACTTGTCATTCTTGTTAGGTTTACATCTACCTTCCATGGAGCTAGCCTTGTAATCGACGAATGCTTCTATGACAATAAGGGCACTTGGTATATCATTGACGTATTGTTGTCAAAGTTTTATTTGAGTCCAACTCTAAAAGTTTGAGAAGAAGTTGTATAACTTGTCTTCTTCGGCTATGTTAGTGATCTATAACATCAATGAGTTAAATTCCTTAACATAGTCCTATATAGTGCTTGTTTACTATAACTTTCGTGTTTTATCCTTTGCTACCTAATAGGTGTTGGTCAACAGGAATTGTTGTTGAAGTTCCTTGTTGAACATGTCCTATGTTGTCATAGGGTTTGTACCTCATACACAGAATGCCATCTACTATAACTTCACGTTGGTTGTTATGAACATACTAACCAACGTCACATTCTTCTCCTTTAGAGTATGACAAACTTTGAAGAAGACTTCCATATCTTCGAGAAAGTTTTCCAACTCCCTAGTCTTGTGTATCTTAGTGAAAGCTCTAGGCTTTGAAACACATAGTTTAGAAGATGAAGAGGAGAAAGTTGTGGTACTTGCAACTGCCTTCTTTAGAATACACAATTCATTTTAAAGAACGTTAACCTCTAAGATGATCTCATTCGTCTTTTCTAACAACCTTTGGATACTGTCGTATGATTTCTCCAAAAAGTCAACCTATGTTCAATGCTCTTCATTGATCGCTTTATATCATTATTAATATCTGAAGAGGAGCTTCCTTTTGCCATCTTGACAATGAAACTACTATCATGGGATTTTTTTTGAAGATCGATGAAATCCCCATTGACATCAGCAAACTCGTTCTTTGGTCAACCTATTTTTATACTCCTTGGTTGAAAAGTTAGTAGTCGCTCTATCACTAGTAGAGCTTCACATGTAACATTCATCCTTTGACGTCTAGCGATTTACTTTCACCCCTAACGTGTTCTTAGTTGTGTAAAGTAGTGTTTGCCTTAGTTTTGCTTGTTTAGACCTCTTTTATAGTCACAACTTGCATTTAAGAGTCTTGTCTCTCAACCTTTGTGATCATTTCATGGTGTGAAACTTAGTCTTCTTCAATGTCGCTTCAGTGGTGTTCTCTTGCTAGCACGGGTTGACATAACTCACCAACTGATGCATCTCTTCATAGCTTCAGCTACATATTAGCTTCCCTCACCAATTGATGTGTCCCTTCGCTATTTTTGTTTTAAGTCACTCGCTTCGCAACTCTTCATATTCTGCAACCATTGATGTTCCATTTTGTTGCTCCTTTGGTAGGTGGATTGATTATGATTGACATTATTACGGTGTTGGTCTAAGTGTTTCTTTAAATCTTAACTTAGTTAACTCACATTATGTGAGTCAACCTCACAGGTTGGAAAGCTAAAGTTAACTAATATTATGCCCACTTGTGAAGTTGACATATATGAGATGAATTAACGAAGTTAAGGTGCGAAGAGACACTTAGACCAACACCGTAATAATATCGATCATAATCAATTCACTTGTTGAAGGAGTAACAGAGTGGAACATTGATGGTTGCAAAAGATGAAGAGTCGTGAGACGAGTGACATAAAACTAGAATAGTGAAGAGATGTGTCGATTAATGAGGGAAGCTAATGCATAGTTAGGGTTGCAAAGAGATGCATAAGTTGGTGAGTGATGTTAACACGTACTAGTGGGAGAGCATTGCTGAAGTGACGTCGGAGAAGATGAAACATCACATCATGGAGTGATAGCAAAGTTTGAGAGATGAGACTTTCGAGCATAGGTTGTAACTATAAAAAGGGTCTGAACAAGCAGAGCTGAGGTAGATGTTACCTTATGCCACTAAGGACTCATCGAGGGTGAAAGCGAGTTATTGGACGTTGAAGGACAAATATTGTGTATGAAGCTTCGTTGATGGTAAAATGATCACTAACTTTTCAACCAAGGAATACAAAGATAAATTGGCTAGAAAATGGGTTCACTAGTGTTGGTAGGGATTTCATTGATCTTCAAGAAAATCTCATGATAGTGGTTCCATTGCTGGAATGACATAAGAAAACCTCTCTTTAGATATCAATGGTGATATGGAGCAGTCCATTGAGAGCATCGAATGTAAGTTGACCTTGTTAGTGAAATTGCATGATAACATTCAGAGGTTGCTGGAAAAGATGAATGAGATTGTCTTGGAGGTTAATGTTTTTCAAGGTGAGCTGTGCATCCTAAAGAGGGTAGTTGTAGATACCACAACTTTCCCCTCTTACTCTTCTAAATCATGGGTTTTAGAGCTTAGAGTCTTCACTAGGATATGTGAGTTGAGGAAGATGGAGAACTTTCTTTGAGATATGAAAGTCTAATTTAAAGTTTGTCATACCTTGGAGGAGGAGAAGGTGATGTTGGCCAACATGTTTTTGATGGTCGATGCAATGTTGTGTTGGAGAATATTCTGTGCATGAGGTATAGATCTTACAACGACGTAAGACATATTCAGTAAGGAACTCTGATAATAATTCCTGCCAAGCAACACCTAGCAAGGGATAGACTACAAAAGTTGCGACAAATGAGTACCATGTAGGATTACATCAATGAATTCAACTTCTTAATATTGTAGATTACTAACATAGTTGAAGAGAACAAACTGTACAACTTCCTCTTAGACTTTTAGAGTTGTGCTCAAGTAGAGCTCCGACGATAAGGCGCCAATGATCTACCAAATGCCCTCATCGTCGTAAAAGCACTCATTAATTACAAGGTTAGCTCTACAGAAGGTAGATGTAAGCCTAATAAGAATGACAAGTTCAAGGACAATGGTGAGTAACCAAAGTCTAATGATTATATCAAGAACATGCAAATCAAGGTTATATCTGCAATGGACCATATCGCATGAGAGACTATTCGAAGAAGAAGAGACTCCATGCCTTAATCCAAGAAGGCAATGAGTTGTTAATGCTAGAGGACTATCATGTTAACCCGCTTCGACTTAACACCATGTGAGCTAAGAGAAGTCACCTTCAGGATGATCTGATATACATGGACATCAACGTCAACAGTAATGAGACATTGACCATGATAGACATTAGTGTCATCTACAACTTCTTAGAGGAGGACACTCTATTCTTCAACTTGGATGTGTGAAGAACAGGATAGAGCGTTGAAATCATCAACACCTAGACTAGACAAACAAAAGGGAATGCAACAGTTGACATCTACATTGAAAAGTAGAGGGGATGTTACGAGTTTGTTGTCATGTCGCTTGACGACTTCCAAGTCATCTTAGGCATGAACTTCATTCAGACAACAAAAGTAACCATAGTGTCTTATTTGAATAAGAGTATGTTTAATGATGTTACCACCCTTTGTTTCGTCAAAGCTTGAAAAGAGTGAGAGGAGTCTGTAATGTTGCTGGTCATGTAACTTAGCAATAGACTACAGAATGATGAACTAACGTATGCCTCTTACATTTAAGAAGCTGTCAAGCTACAGGAGATGAGGATTAGTCTCCACCTAAAAGGATACAACCCTTAAGAGAGTTCACTGACATAATGTTTAATGAACTACTAAGACATTACTTTCGAAGCGGGACGTAGACCATATAATCAAGTTGGTCTCGAAAACCATTCTTTCAGTGCAGGTACCTTATAGGATGCCACTTGCCCACCTTGAGGAGCTCAAAGATGGCGGAATGTTACGATCGAGTAAGACACCTTATAGAGCATCAGTGTTTTTTTAGAAGAAAAAAGATAGAACCCTATGAATGTGTATAGACTATCGAATGTTCAATAAGGAAACAATGAAGAATCGATATCCAATGTCGAATGTTGAGGACCTATTTGACTGATTGGAAAGTACTGAGGTCTTCACGAAGATGAATTTGCAATTAGGCTACTACCATGTGTGCATTAAGGAGGAGACAAACACAAGACAACTTATATAATGTATTACTAGTCATTTAAATTTCTTGTAATGTCATTTGGGCTAACAAATGCCTCAACCATCTTTTATAATCTTATGAATGATGTATTCTTTGAGTATATAGATGACTTTGTAGTAATGTATTTTAACGATATCGTCGTTTATAGTCGATCATTGCAAGGACATGTATAGCACATGAGGAAAGTTCTAGGGAACCTGTAAGAGTTCCAACTTTACCTCAAGAAAGAAAAGTGCTCATTTGCAAAAAAAGAGGTAGATTTTCTTGGACACATCATAGAGGCTGGAGGCATCTAGATAGGCCTGCAAAAGGTTGCAGCAATCGAGTAAATAATGTAAATGAACGTCACAGAGTTATGCTCGTTCTTAAGATTTGCCAACTAATATCAAAGGTTCAATGAAGGGTACTTAAAGATTACAATCCTCATGAATCTTTTGAAAAAAGATTAGAGATGAGAATGGTCATAGAATGCACAAAGGCATTCTAGGGACTCAAGGAAGAGATTGTCAAGGGACCCATACTCTAACTATTGGATTTTCAGAAGAACTTTGAAGTATGGTTCGATGCCTTGAACTTGGCCATCGAAGGCATCTTGATGCAACTAGGGAGGCCTCTCACCTTCAAAAGTCGGAAGTTGAACGAGACAAAGAACAAATACTTTATCCACAAAAGGGAGATGGCAATAATCGTGCATTGTCTAAGGGTGTAGAGACACTACCTCTTAAGGTCGAGATTCATCGTTTATATAAATGTAGTAACAAGCTGTTTCTAAGGGTAGAAGAAGTTGACACTAAAGTAGACTCGGTGGTAGACCTTCTTGGCTAAATTCGACTTCCAACTATAGTATAAGTCAAGGAAATCCAATAAGGTTGTCGATGCATTGAGTCAAATGGTCAACTCAGAACCCATGACAGCCAATATGTTACTAATGTAAGGTGGCATATTAGTAAAGATAAAGGAGCAGACAACACAAGATGCTGCATTAACTAAGATTCTACAATAAGTCCGAGATGAGAGAACTCGATGCTTCTAGGAAGATAAAGGAGAGTTCTTTGTGAAAGGTCGACAAATATATGTATTGAAGACTAGTAGACTTTGGAAGAAGTTGTAGGAGACGTATAGTTCGTAGTGGGTGAATCATCTAAGTCAGGAGAAGACCATGACACTTTTAAGCTCAAATTACTATTGGCTAGAAATGGAGAATGAGGTTGATCACTACGTTTGCACTTGTCTAGTATGTCAATTAGACAAAACAGAGAAGAAAAAGGTAGTAAGCTTGCTACAACCTTTGTCCATCCTTGTGAAGTCATGGGAAAGTGTCTTTATGAACTTCATTTGTAGACTACCAAAAGCATTGGAGTGCACGTCGATCATGGTAGTGGTCCATAGCTTGTCAAAGTATGTGATTTTTGTGACGATGCTAAAGGAGTATATTGTTGAGCCAATGGTGTGGTTACTCATGCAAAACATTGTCAAATACTAGGGTCTTTTTAGAGACATTATGAGGGAACCTACAAGAGTTCCAACTTTACTTCAAGAAAGATGCTTGTTTCACAGGGAGATTTTAAGGAGCATTGGGAACCCAACTCATGCTTCTTGACAACGAATGATCTATAGTTTGACAAACAGATAGAACAAATAAACGTTTTTTTGGAAGAATACTTAAGATACTTTGTAACAACCAACCAGCACAATTAAATTCAATTGTTAGACGTTTCCTAATTCTATCATAACCGTTATCATCGATGGGAAAAAGTCTTTTCGAGTTGGCGATAAGATGTCAACCCTTAACTTTGTATGAACTTGCGAAGAACATGCATGATCAATATCTAACAATCTATCACTTCACGAGAAGTCGATAAGATAGTTTGGAGGCCCAAGATTATTTGCAAACGACGCAAGGAAAGATGAAGAAATGGGTAGATCAAAGTTCATTAGAGATTGATGTGGACGATAAGGTCGTACTTAGGTTGACACCGTAAATCTTGAAGAAGATCAATGAGATGCATCACTTGCTGGTGCAACGCTATGAATAATCATTTGTTGTAAAGTGACAGGTTGGGAAGTTGACCTATTAGCTAGAGTTGCTTGATAGGTTGAAGTTTCATTTGGTCTTCAATATTAGTTTCCTTGAACCTTTTCACAAGAACTCGAAGGATGCCTCGAGAAAAAAGTCACATCGTGCACCAGTCTAAGTTTGAAAAAAGTTCAACAAAAAGGTGATAGTGATACTCAACAAATGGGTTGAGGGTCATAATCAGAAGAATAGGCGAATGTTCTTCTTGATGCAATGCGAGGGCCAACCATCAGAGGAGACAACCTAGGAGAAGGATACTATAGTTTAGCAATTTGAATATCTCATTCAAGACTTTATGAAGTCGTCGAGGGCGACGATGAATTAGGTGGAGAAGAATGTGACGCTCACATGAGGTGAGTTAATGAAGTTAAGGTTCAAAGGGACATTTAAACCAATACCATAATAATGTCGATTGTAATCAATTCACCTGTTAAAGAAGTAGCGGAGTGAAACATCAAAGGTTGTGAAAGACGAAGAGTCACAAGACAAGTGACTTAAAATTGGAATAGTGAAAGGATACGTTGGTTGGCAAGGGAAGTCAATGTATAACTGTGACTACAAAGAGATGCTACCTTATGCAACTAAAGATTCATCGAGGGTGAAAGTGAGTTGTTGGATGTTAAAGGATGAACACTACGTGTGAAACTTTGTTGGAGGTAAAGTGACTATTGACTTTTCAATTAAAGAGTATGAAGATAGACTGATTAGAGAATGAGTTCATTGGTGCCGATGGAGATTTCATTGATTTTCGAGTAAAACCTCATGACCTAGGATTAAGAGTAAGAAAAATAAAAAATTTCTCTTACACAGAGAGGTCCAAATATTTACAGATAAGGGTGACTTCACATAGTTTTGATATACCATTTTCTTAAAATAGTATATCGGTATGTCGTTCTCAAAAGTAGTATACTGAAAATTCCTCCATAATCTACTGGAATGTACCATTGGTATGTTGATCTTACTCTCATCATATTAAAAATGTCCAAAATTAGAAGTCCTTGATTTCCTCTTCGGTATGTCAAAAAATGGGTCAGAGACCTTGGAAGCTATTAGACTATTTTTCAATTAGTATGGTGAAAAACAGAACAAAGTCTTAGGAAGCTATTGAAGCCATTTTTGTGATTACTGTTGCTTCAAAATGACATGTTGATTTGGGGTAGTGTCTACAGGATCACCTTTTTCAGCAGACCACTATTCTTGAGTGGCATACCAAAACTGTGGGCAAAATTTGGGACACTGATGTAGAAATTGATATGTTGATGAAATAATGTCCTAGGTACCAGAGCAATAGTACCCCTACCCTATAGAAATAAAAGACAATATAATAAATCTCCAAAATCCATATCATTAGATTAGTTAAGCTGAACATATGCATCTTTGCAAATTGTACATTGGAGTAACTGAAGAACAATTGGTTTTGATGTAGTTTCTTGAATCCTCCATGTCTCAAATAGAAATACTATTTTGTTGGTCATGAACTCATGATAATGTAACTTGAGTATATGGAATGGTGAAAACTGTGTAGTAGGGCACCATTTTCATGAATCTGTATTACATTTTCTGAATGGTTTCATTTGTACCATATTACTGTCTTCAGTGACTTGGAAGTGGATTACTTGTCTGAGGAACATGCATCCATGGTTTATGCAGCTTTAGCCGTCGACGAGGAGGTCATTCTTCAACTCTGATATTTTATTTGTAATTTATTTAGTGATGAAGTTGGTTTGTCTGACTTGGATTCTTCTAAGCATCAAGGTGCCATACTATTATCTAACAAAACAACTCATCCCTTCTTTCCAACAGCTGCAACCAGATAAGGTGAAGAGGCAAATGCTCGTTTCTGATGGAAAACTTTCAGTGTGAGTAGTTTTTTGGATTGTCCGATATCTCCTATGGTTTCACCTTCCTCTCTTGCAACAGTTTCTTTCGTTTGTTTTCATTCGAATTTTTCATGCATCTAGACACTTGGAGGCAGTAGAGCCAAGGTTTCTGCGAGCCTCATTCAATGCATTTGTTGACATTGTGATACTCGTGACCAAAACCATTGAACAATTTGGGCCGCTGAAGTCACAATCAGTACGAGCAGATACGTAAATCTTTTGTAAACTTCGGGCAAGGTTATCTCATCAAGTGCCTTGTCGATTTGAAGAATTGGAACTCTATGTAAACCACATGAAATAATGCTTTCGTCATTCAACATTTGAAGTTTGAGCTCTTTTATTCCAATTTTTGATGTTTTGCCAGTTTTATCTAGAATTTTTTTATTTTAAATGATATCATTTTTTTTTAATTTTAAATGTTGTCATCCTTTGTTTATTATTAAACCATGCCAAAGATCTTGCTTCAGATGCAGAAAACCTTTGGGCTTCATTTGGTTGTTCCTAATTGTGCATGTTGACCTTTTTTAATTGACTGTAATGTTAATGTAATGTAATTATATTATGTAATTAAATAAGAGTTGATTATAAAATTATATAAAGAATGAATTTTACCATTTAAACTCATGTTTAGTTTATTTATAGAGTAATGCCACAAACAACTTGATTAATTTCTTGTAATCAAAATCTAAAGCTTGATTACAGTCTTAAAACACATGCTATAATCTAGCTAATAAATATAATTCAATTACATACATTGCACCATGACTATGGCTTCCATTTGTTGACTCTAATTAATTGAGTGGCATTTTTTAAATTAAATTACAATATTTATGTTTTTATAATTAATTTACATCTGATTATCAAATATTGAAATTTGATGACATAATGGAATTTGAATTACATTATATTAAGATTATAGTCAATCGAATGGAACGGTTGAAACATCAAGGGAATCATGAAGCAAAATCTTCTTGTAAGTGTACGAAGAGGCTTCTGATTTCGACCATCAAGACTAGCATATTCTCTCTTATTCTATGCTAGGGTTTTGCTCTACTTCATACAAATTCCCTAATTTTTTCTGACTCAAAAAGTGCTGATCATTCTATTTCATCATATATTTGATAGGTAATTTCTTTTTTGATAGAAGAAAGTTAGAGAACAGATCTGTGGAATCAACAACTATCAAGGAAGGGGAAAATATCATTTCAGATATGGATTTTAAATGATGATGTGTGAGAAATTGCATCAGAAATCTTCTGGATGCAAGTGCCTCAATTTCTGAAATATTGTGACTTCTCCAGTCAATGGGATTTGGATACAAATGTCTTTCACAGATGACAACACCCCCTGTTTGAGATATAATTTATCCAAAGAATTGCTTCATCTTACATGGAAGTTTGATAATTTTTCTGTCAGCAACCTTCTCAGCCTATGTATTGTTTGTTCTTCATGGAGCAGTAGTTCCATGCAAGAATGTTTGCTTTTTCTAGCATATGACCTTTTTGGATTTTGCTTCAATCACTTCTCAGTCTTCTTGGGTTCTTCCTGACCTTTGACTTCTTGATTTCTTGCCATTTTTCTCACTCAAAATACATAGATCAATCTAATCCACCGTATATTTGGTGTGTTAGGTAATAAAGAAAACTGCAAAATAGTTGTGGATTTAGTTAAGAAAGAAAGCAAATAATTTAGAATTCCAAAGAATGAGGAATAATTGTTTGATTAGATCAGTCATCTGCCTAAGTGTAATGGATGTAAGATCTGGGTGTGTGACTGGATGTTTGCTTACCTCTTTTACTACCAACCTTGAACTTGGAATGAGATTTCTAATTGGTTCTAGTCAAATAATCCATGTTATGATCACAAAAGTAATGTATTTCCAGTTATTATTAAATCTTCTTACTCCAACAACCATAGTGCAAATTGTCAGTAAATGGTTCATTGAAAATTGTAAGTCTCTCTATGCCTTTCACAATGACCCATCATGGTAAGGCTTTTAGGTTCCAACACCTCCCTTTTCTGAATCTTACATGAAAATAATCATTACGGATTAATAATAAGTAATGTTATTGACCTTTCCTCTCTATAAAACTTATAAGCGAAGACATTTTTAAATTCAAATTAAGATAGAAATCATTATAGAAAATACTCACCACAGAGAAATAGCAAATGGTTCCTAGTAGTGCCACCTGAGGATTTCTACGCAGTGACTGTTTTTCAAAATTATTTTATTTTTAAAATTATATATATATATATATATATATTTAATCATATTACACCACAGAGAAATAGCAAATGGTTCCCAGTTGTGCCACCAGAGGATTTCTATGCAGTGCCTGTTTTTTAAAGTTATTTTATTTTTAAAATTAAATAAATATATATATATGATTATTTAATCATACTGTAATCTAATGTGTGTTAAATTATCAATTTAATCTAAGAAATATTTTTTTTGTTATTTTTTAGTTTAAGATCAATGGATGAAATTCAATAAAAAATAGTGAATTTTAAGATCTTTGGATCGGTGATGAATATTATTTAAGTAATGTTTTTTTCATGTATATTTAATTGTCTAATATGAAAATCCTTAGAGCTATCTAATACGAAATAAATGAAATTTTTTAAAAAAATTTTATTAGCATAACTAGAAAATTTACCCTCGAATTGAAAATAAATACTTCTCCACTTTTCGGGTGGATCCGGTAAGGTTCCAGAAAGCCGAACATGGAGAACCGGGTTATCGGATCTGATCTGGACGTGAAAAAAACTTCCTTTGTCCGGCAGAGGAGAGAGAGAGAGAAAGAGAGAGAGGGAGGAGAAGAGGAGGAGCTGAGAACGAGATGGGGGTCATGGATAGACTGAAGATCTTCGTCGTCCAGGAGCCCGTAGTGGCTGCTTCTTGCCTCATCGCTGGAGTCGGTACATCTCTTACCTTCCAACCTTCACTCCTTTCCATTTGCATATGCCCTCGATCAATCACGTACCTATTTATGCAATTAGGTCGATTCCTTGTATGTTCTTATTCCTTGATACAGCTAATTAATTCGATTCATCGCCTGAAAAAATTTCTTATCCGAGAAAATGATGGTTGCTGTTTTTTTGAATTTGGTGTTCGCTCGCTCGAGTAATCGGTGAGTAGGTGGAAGTTTGTTGTTATGATTTCATATGTGATATTCGTTTACTACGTCTTCAGTCTTTGCGAGATTGTATTTGGAGATTTTGTAAAATGTCTCTTTTGTATGTTATAAAAAAGTGAGGCTCTGGTGGAAAGCAGCAAAGCTACGGCTGTTCTATCGTGACTTAAAGGCTAGTGATTTGAGTGCTAGAACATTGTTCTTCATGAAAAGTGCAAAGAAATGGCTTATCTGCAATCATAGGATGAGGATGCTCGCCTGATTGAATTTTGTGCATTAAGTTTATTTTATAACTAAGGCGAACTGTGGTGCAATGTTAATGTTGCTCCATTTGGGTCCTAGATGTTATGGTTCAAATCTTGAAAACAACTTCGCCTCATAAAATGATTAACATAGTTTGTTGAGCTATCATCCTTATCCTCACTATCATCGACATCTCATCACTCCCATTTTCTTTGATTTCCACCCAAACTGTAACCAATGACAGAGAAGAAGGCTTTGCTATGTAGAGATTATCTAGAGGACATTTATGTGTTAAGAGAATGACGATAAACTTTTTTAACAGTGAATATCTCCTATTGGCAGAAGGAGAAAGAAAAATGAAGAAGAGGCTTAGGCAACAGGAAGCATAAGTCTCAAAAATGAATCTGGCTCTGGAAATTTTCTGGAAGATGGAGGCATGTGTAGGGAGAGAGAAAGCTAAGTTGTTGTAACAAAAGAAATAGGAAAGTAGCCATTGATATCTGAATTGTTACACGTTTCAACCTGTTATTGTTTTATTTTAAGAGAATTGGGCATCTTAATAGATTATCTAAACCATTTTAACTCAAGAACTAACTAGTGGGATTTATGCTGGTGACTGGGAATGGAAAGTATCCATTAATTTTTGAATTGTTAGGCATTCAAGTTCTGATGTCATATTTAAACAAGATCAGGCATCTGAATGAATATTCCAACCCATTTTAACTTTAGAGATAACTTTGAGGAGGAGGCATGCTGATGAATAGGAATGATTTATCAGAGGTTCTGGAGAAGCACCCATTGGTCTTTTGCTTGTTAGGCATCTCTGGCCTTTTGTTTTGTTTTAACTAAATCACACATCATAGAGAATATTCCAATCAGTTTCCCTCTCATGAAATAACTCTGCCAGTCTGCTGGTAAATGTCATTTTGGTGTTTGAGGAGGGCATGCACATTTTCGAAAGAGCAAATGTTCAAATGGTATACATTTATGGAGCTGTATGTGCACAAAATTTGATAGAAAATGAAATTTTGGAGTTAACAGAAATAGGCCTACCTCCACTTTTAGCTTTTCTTGGAGGAAATGTTCAAATAGGCCTACCTTCACTTTTACTTTTTTTACACTAATTAATTCTCTCCTTCTAATTAGTGCATTATTTATTGGTTTCTCAAGGATATCATCAAACCACCGTAATTGATTTTCTCTTATCTTATCTTTAATAGGTGTAACTCTTACTCTAATTTTAATAAAGTTGTTTTTTAGCTTATTCCTTGGATTATTACTATTTATTTATTGAAGCGTATGCATCTTAGTAACACTAACTTCTTGCATATGTTTACATTTTACAGCCTAGCATTTTAAGCCATAAATTATAATTGGCAAATGATAGTTTTATAGAAATTTTCTTTTAATTTTAAGGATATTATCTTATTACATGACACTATAAAAATATTTCTCTACTTCATCTATCATACTTTAATCCCATAAATAACATCCTTTATAATTTCACTATTGCTATTTATTATAAATCCTAAGTATTTAAATGTCTTTCTTTTATGAATATCATAGTCATCTAAGTATATACCTTCATTAGTATTCCTATTTTTTCTGAACCTACATTTTATATATTTAATTTTTAACCTACTCAATTTAAATTCTTTGGACTCTAAAGTCTTTCTATAATTTTAATTTAAAATTAATTTTTGACTTACTTTCATCAATTAAAACTATATCATCAACAAATTGTATATACTAGGATATTTCTCTTTGAATTTCCTTGGTTGTTTCATCTATAACCATGATGAACAAATCTTAAGGAAGACCCTTGGTGTAAATTTATGTCTATAGGAAATTTCTTAGTTTCTCTACCTATAGTTTTGACACTTGTAATTGCTCTGTTATATATATCATTTATAATATCAATATATTATATTAGTACTCCTTTTCTTTCTAAACCAATCAAAAATTCACAATAGATTTTTCAGTAATTTATCCTAAGTTTTTCTAAATCAATGAAAATCATATGGAAATCATTTTTCTTACCTTTAAAATTTTCTACTAGTTATCTAAGTAAATGAATAGTTTCCATTGTTAGTTTAATTGACATAAATCTAAATAGATTTTCTGTGATTTTAGTTATATGTCTTAGTCTTTGTTCAACTCCTCTTTCTTATAATTTCATAGTGTGACTTATTAACTTATCATCATGATAGTTGTTATAATTTTGTATGTCTCCCTCATTCATAAAAATAGGTATTAAATAACTTTTTCTCCAATCATTTGGCATATTCTGTCTTTAAAATTATATTAAATGGGAATACCATCTAGTCCAATAGTTTTTCCACATTTCATTTTCTTAATAACTTCTTCTACCTCTGAATTACTAATTCTTCTAAAATAACTATAATTTATATCCTTTCCATTGCTACCCAAATTTTGCATGGAAGAGTTTCTTTCGATAGATTTATCAATTTACATTAGATATATGATATGTTAAATTATCCTATATTTTAGAATTATAATATAGCAATATTTGCATAAGCCACTATATGCTATATAATTTATAGTTTTTCATAAATAAAATCTTATTGTAATTTTCTATTTTCATCTGGATCTGAAAATAATAAATATTAATAATTTAAAAATAATTAAAACATGAGAAAAATGTAAGTAAAAACAAGCATATTTTCTTCATAAGTGATTCTCTTGAATTCCTTTTAAATTCTATGGTATGAGGTAAGGAAATAAAGGCCATTATATTTAGACATACTTGAAAAGGTATTGGAATTCACTTTTCAAATCACTTGTTGTGCACATGCCGTGATTCCAATAGTCACGGAAATTTAAATTCATTTGATATTAATTTCTGTGCTTTCTAAGTGCACAAACCCTCATACCTAGTTAATGTGCTAAAAAGTGGAAAATGAAATGATGCCATATTGTTGCTATTATGAAACTATGCTGCACTTGACTATTGATTGAGATCAATTGAACATTGAAGTGTCTACACAATGCTTCACATAGAGGTGCCTTAATTAAGTGGTCAACTTTGTTTAATTAAGTATATATTTTTGATGTCTTTTCTTGCAAAATTATTATGACTCTGATTCATTTTTTTAGTCATATTATTTTATTTTTTCTGACATTTCAGAGCAAGTTAATAATCACTTCTCATGTAAACACGATAATTTTAAATTTATATTAAGTATAATTTTTAGTCACGGAAATTTAAATTCATTTGATATTAAATTCTGTGCTTTCTAAGTGCACAAACCCTCATACCTAGTTAATGTGCTAAAAAGTGGAAAATGAAATGATGCCATATTGTTGCTATTATGAAACTATGCTGCACTTGACTATTGATTGAGATCAATTGAACACTGAAGTGTCTACACAATGCTTCACATAGAGGTGCCTTAATTAAGTGGTCAAATTTGTTTAATTAAGTATATATTTTTAAATTTATATTTTTGATGTCTTTTCTTGCAAAATTATTATGACTCTGATGTCATTTTTTTAGTCATATTATTTTATTTTTTCTGACATTTCAGAGCAACTTAATAATCACTTCTCATGTAAACACGATAATTTTAATTGCCTGTATAAGCTGCTTGGATAGTGCCTAGTGCTTGCCTAGAACAGTGTGTAGCAGTAAGAATTCTTCAACCATAAAAACTACTAGTTTAGTGAGTGTGATTCCTAGAAAATATCTATGTTAATCTTTCTTTAGTTTCTCACTGTCTCATTGTTAGTGTTGGCTTATTTCTGTTTGGTTAACTTGCTCTACCTCTATTTTAGTTGGTCAGTCGTCTAATTCTATCATTTGTGGCAAAAAGTTGTATACTTCTCTATAGTAGATGGGGAACTGTTTCTTTTCTTTGCCATTCTTATTTTCATTAATTTTCAAAATGGTAGCCTTTTAATATTCTTGTTTGTTATGTTGCTGTTGCTAAACGACGGTGTTGTTTGCTATGAACGCCAAAGTCTCTCATCCTTGCTTAGTTCGTTGATTACAAAATACAATTTATCTTCGTTTACAATTTTCCAGGCATCTTTCTCCCGGCTGTTGTGAGGCCCATTCTTGATTCCTTCGAAACAGCCGAAGAAGTTCCACAACCTGCTCTTGGTGATGTATGAATCTGGACCCGTTCAACCATTAAATTTGAGGGAATGGGCTGAAATGGAAAATTCCTACTACTGTCTCCATGACTGACCTACTATCATTTGCAGGTGGTTGCTGGCGTGACAGGGAAAAAGCGCTAAGGCAATCTTATCATGCATGTTCTTCAGGTCTTCACAATTAATTTATGTTTGAATTCCTCTTTTTAGCATTCTTGCGCCTGTATGATGATACTTGAGTTACTCCCTTTGATTCTTGTTCTTAAATCGACGACTTGACGTTGGAACTAGACCAAAAATCTTCAAAAAATGTTCTGCATCAAGAATAATGCCGAATGACTCTTATTCCGAAAAGATTTCCAACCATTAACATTTTCAACACTTAATTCGATTTATTGTTTGCATATTTCTTTTGTCAGGCTTCCCAACGTTATGTTCCAAAGTGATTCCTCCATGTATATGATTGAAATTGGGAATGTTCATCTTCAGACAACGTTAGTTTTGCCTTCATTCCAGGTTATTTGAGTCAGCCTTAAACATGTCAATTTGATTTCGTTTGCTTCATTTCTTGGGGCTTTTGTTCTAGTTCCCCCTTTGAACATATTGTCTTACTTGTGTATCTTACATCAAAAACTATTTGTGCACGTGTGATCAATAAAAATGTTGTCTAGGTGCACCTTGCCGACTTTGTAGTAGTGTACAGAAATGACAGCAAGGTACACTACTACAAAGTCAGCAAGGTACTCAAAAAACAAGTAATTCAAAAGACCCATTTCTAGTGATGGTATCTTTGCCGGAGTCACCTTATTATACGGCATAGCTTCTACTTACCATACGGCATACAATTTGGAAAATAATGGCTTCATTCAAACATATATGCTTGAAACCGTAGGTTTTTATCTATGGAAATTATGGTTTGAAAATGTCGATTCACATTCAAACGCGCGTAGTTAAGTTTGCCAAAGTTGTATGATCTCTTGTTCTTTATTAAAATTCAAATCTCAGTAACTAAATATTCTTATATATCAATTTGAGAGAACATATTGAACTCCCTCTTCTTGTTCTTCTTGGATGACGATTGAGGTAAAGGGTCTACAACCAGTGTGGTCGAAAATGATCAAAATCCAACAATAACCACCAAGTAGTGCCTAAAAATACCTCTAGCTTGCTTTTTAATTCAGACTAAAAGAGATCAATATCACCATTCAAAAAAGAGAGGGAGAGAGAGAGAGGCGAATACTTGGGTTGATTAGCAACTTCTAATTTTTTTTAGATAATGGTAGTTTAATAATTTTAATTTAACACTAAAATTCATTGAACGTGACATATCTAAGATTACAATCCTTAAAATTATCAAAAAAAAGGATTTTTGATAATGTTATCCAAAAAGATTTCAAACCTTGATAATTCCTCAACCAAGTGGGGCATCCGAAGGGGAAGAAAACGAGGGAGAGGAACAAAGTAATTACCCTTTTTTGGGGGGAATTTCCCTCCACTTTCTTTTTTGAAAAAAGAGGGCCATCAATGCATGGATGAAGACCGAGTACGTACGTGGTAGACGATCTATTAATTACTCTTAATTAAGTATCAGAAAAATGACAATTAATTAATCTTAGCTAAGGATTAACACGTACAAGCGAGAGATCACAATCTCACTCTTTATAGCTTGTCATAATACACGACGACGTTTCCTCCCATCCCATGTAGTTTGCACGTTATTAATTATCTCGGGAGTCGTTCTTGCATTTATTTATATATATATGCCGGCCTTTAAACATTTTTTAATAATATTATTAATTACTCTTGTTAATTAGATTTTAACTTATAAAGTCTCCTTCAATTAAAGTAGACTGAAATATTAGCTTACTTCTTTTTATAATGAGAATGATGATGCTTTTCTAGATCGATTTAAACGAAATCTAAGTAACTTCATTAATTAGCCGAAACCTTGCGATTTCTTAATTAATTATTTCCTATCAAGGTCAAAATCATAGTGTGTGGATGGTAAACGATGCATGATTTAATCCATCCCTTTACCAGAATTAAAGAGAAAACCACATCGCTTGCCATTAATGTTAGTTTTCTTTTTATGATCGATGATTATTTCTATGTTTAACAATTAATTAATATTTGAACAGTTGAATCATTGCAACTCGATCACGTCCATTAATCAAGTACTCCTCAACCCTGCATCTGATGTGCACGCGTATATAATTAAGGCAAGGGACGGTGTTGGATTTTGATCCCCCGGCCACCACTCCGCTCCTTCACCGTCGACGTTGGATTATTCATGGATCTCCAGCCTCTGCTGGAACTCAACATGGGCAACCCAAACCTTCTCGACTGGTCTTGCAGTGACGAAACCCTAATGGAAGAAGCTCCAGTACTCCTCAGGTACGTCTGCATGTGGGTGGACGTCCCCATTCCTCAAAGCCAGAAGAAGTTGATCGACTTGTTCTTGCCCTGCTTATTAATTAATTCCGTCTCTTCTTAATTTGCAGCGCCGTCAACTTTCCCGTCGTCGACCACCCCACCGTCGACGGCATATTTCACGACCCACACAGGGACACGAGTATTCCGATGCACGAGGTGGTCGACGACGACCTCTTCGTCGATTGCCTCGACCACCACGTCCCTGTGGTCCACCAGTACACCAACCCGGCCATGATGGTTGTGCAGGAGGACTGCAACTACCCGCAGTTCACGATGGTCGACACGAGTGAACTCTTCCTCCACGGCGGTCCACCCTGCAGCAGCCAACTGCAGACGGACACGGCGGTGCAGATTAACGTCGACGCGGGAACCGGCGGCATGGTGGCGCCCGGTTATGAAAGCTTCTACTGTTCGGGCGGAGACAGCGTTGACGCCGGCAACTGCTGCAGCTACGACGGAGGAAGGGCGTCCAAGTCCAGTTCGATTGGGTTCGAGGAGATCTCCAAGTGCTTCTACATGACCATCACCGATGCGGCAAAGGAGATGAAGGTTGGGCTCACCGTCCTCAAGAAGAGGTGCAGAGAGCTTGGGATCTCAAGGTGGCCGCATCGGAAGATGAAGAGTTTGAGCTCCCTCATTCATAATGTTCAGGTACATATATATATATATATATATATATCTAGAGAGTGATATTCAACTCCTATATATGAAATATATATAATTAATTGCTTAATATTTTTTCCAAAAAAACTGCAAAATTTAAATTCAGAATAGATAAATATATTAAAATTCTCGGTTGCTTTACATGCAAAAGAGAGAAGCGCCGACCGGCCGGCCGACTGCACAATTAATCTAATAATTGGTTGGCCGAAAAGCGGAAGTAGCATTAGATTTTTTGAATGTTCCAAAAAAGATCCGCGGATTTATGCATGCATGCAGGAGCTGGAAGGAGGATCTGGGGATGTGAACATACAGAGGGAGATAGAATCGCTGGAGGAGAACAGGAGGTTGATGGAGAAGATGCCGGAGCTGGAGCTGTCGGAGAGGACCAAAAAACTCAGGCAGGCGTGCTTCAAGGCCAACTACAAGAGGAGAAGGGCAGCGCAGCCACCACCTCCCTATCTATCTCCTTGCCCAGAAAGCTCTTAATATCTGAACATCACTGCTTCTTATATATATATATATATATATAAACCATGCACTGGAGTTTATAGTTTATAAATTAACAAGCTAAGTTACCACTCCTCTGTGGACAGTGCTGTTGATGAGAATGATATATATATGTATGTATGTATCATTTCTAGTCTCTTAATTAATTAACTAGCTTCCATATCAAACAGAATTAAAGATTGATTGATGGGATTACTATATATGTTTTTTATTTGATAAGTTGTCTTGATGAAAGAATCCTAAAATGGAAGGTACCAAAGTCTTTCAAAAGTTGATATTCCATTTACGAAAGTCAACTTTCCTTTTTATTTTAACACGTGACGTCAACTCTCAAACCATCTTAATGAAAATAATATTTTATATCCACTTTCTTTTTAATTCTAAGTAATCAATGTTTTAAAATCCTTGCTCACGTGCTATATTGGAATTCAATTTTACCCTAGATACTAAAGTTATTATTATTGTGTCCTCACTACACTTAATTAGGTGTTCTTCCTGAATCCTAGAATTATTTTATTGATATTTTAAGACGATTTTTTTTTTAATCTACGTGTGTTTATAATTTCCACATACTAAATCAAAGAATTAGATCTCACTTATATCTAATATGCACCACAAAGCACCAAAAAATCAATACTTGCTATTATAGACCCATTGTGTTTTGACAAATGTAAAAAGCACAAAGCTATTCTCTTTTTTTGATGTTGATAATTTTTTTTGTTAGGTTTCACCGTAGAAATTTTTTAGATACTTTATAAAATATGTATGAAGCATAAAGTAACTATACCATCGCCAAACATGATTACATGTATAAAGTTAAAAAAGAGAGAGTTCAACTTGTAGTTGATAAAATCATACTTTACCAAAATGCTTGGCTAAATATGTATGATTGTCAAAGAAAAAAGGAAGATGTGGTTTTAATATGCTTAGCTAAATATTAGGATGTAAGTATCTATTTTAAGATATAAATTATATAATTTAATAATATAGAATAATTATATATAATATAGAAAGGTGTTTGTGCATTTCATAAATGACAAAAAGGAAAATTAGTAAAATAGGTGAAAATGATTGAAATGGAAAAAAATGTAAATTAATTTCAATTTCGACATTTTTGCAAATGATAAAAAATGAAAAAAAATTAAAATTTAATTATTTACGTATATGATGGAAAATAAAAAAATTAAAATTTAAGTATTTTTCTATAAGTAATAGATCGCATAGATCCTTGTACACAAATCCTAAATCCTAATCACCAAATCCTACAATAATTGACCCATTCCAAATTTGTACATATAAAATCCCAACAATGGTAGTAGACAAAACTTAGTAGATGGATGAATAAATTCAAGAAGATGATTTCAAGTACATTTGCCACAAACGAGAGTTCCGTTTAGCTACAAAGAAGAGGGTGGAAAATGTTTTTGTCTAATTTTAAGGTTAGTGACCAAATTTTTTTTGAGTGGACTCTTCATACACACAAATATTTTAAAATTTGACATTTTTAATTGTAGTGTTGTGATTATGAAGCATGAGCATGCATTGTCGTTAATGTTCTTTCTTCTACTTATAGGAAAAAGAAAAGAAAAATGAAATTACTACTTAAGTTTAATTTAAAATTAAATTAAAAAATCTATATATAAGTGCAAATTGGTTCTTAAGTATTGGATAAGGCTAAAGTCTTCAAACCTAAAATTTAGGTAAGTACTTGAGGTGCACATGAAGAAGGTATTGGACACCTCACATGTTCGAATATTTGACCTCTCGGTTATCTTTATAAGATTTAATTGTTATAGAAGTCTTTAAATGAATGATTAGTGCTAAAGCTAAGTGAGTGCAAGTCTAGGAGTAAATTAAAAGAAGAGATGAGAGGAATGGATTTAAGTAATCCATATAAGATGAAGTAGATGAGTATGAAGAGAAAAAATGAAAGGAAATGACCTAAGGAGGCTAGAAGAGAAGAGAGATAAGTTGTGTATAAAATTCACATTCAAGTGTAGGGATAAAGGAGAATGACATCTAAGTGCATCTATAGGTGACCTAGCTATAATGTGATTATGACTAACTTAGTCTAAACAAGTAAGGTAAAGAAGCAATAGATGACAGGTGCTAAGTGCATAAATTGAAATAAACATGCAACATGAACGAAACCAAGACATGCATGAATAGATGGGCATGCATGCGAATACATGGAATATGTGACATGAGGAGTGCTGAGTGATATGAATGTATGCATGTGTATATTTATATGGGTATAAGTATGTGTGTGCAATAGGTATACATGCATGTGTATGTAAACATATAGTATGTATGAGTGACATATAAATATGCATGACATGTAATATGATACATGAGGTATGATGCATAATGTGATTAAAGAATGATTAAGTATGATAATGCTATGATTATGAAAAATTTAAGACTAATAATGCATGATCAATGTAAAATTAAGTTTAATTAAAACATATGATTAATGTATGCTTAATACATGATTAAGTGTGATTAAAGGGTATGATTAAATTGATAATGCATGACTAAGTGTGATTAAATGTGATAATGCATAGTTAAACATGATTAAGATGAGGGATTAGACACGATAAAGTATGATCAATTGAGCTAATAATGTGTGATTAATTATGATAATATATGATTAATTAACTTAACAAGGCATGATTATGCATGCTAATATATGATTAATTAACTAGATATGGTACATGATTAATTAACTTAAGTATGCATGGTTAAGCATGATTGTGTACGATCAATTAACTTAGTAATGCATGACTAAGCATAATTAATAAGCATGATTGTGTATGATTTTGATAATGCATGATTAAGCATGGCTAATTAAGTTAAAAGCACATGATTAAGCATGATAATGAATGATTAATTAACATGATAATGTAATATTAATTAACTTGAATTCGTTTAGTGGAAAAAGTACATAGTTTTAGTTAAGATTACATGTTGATTTGAACTCAATTATGATTTATTGTACAATTTTATTTATGATTGTGATTTTTATAAATTAACCATAATAATTATGTTAAATTGGTGTATTTTGTGATATTATGAATTGAAAATTTAAAGATGAAATAAATGTAGTTTTGAGGAATTTTTGACATAATTGCTTAATGTGAGATTTTGATAAATTGAAATGAGAAAACTTATTAAACATGAGCTTGCATGATTAAATAATTTGTAAATGAGTGATTTAAATCCTTAAGCCTATTTCTTGATGATATAATGCATAAATTGAATAAGTATATGTTGAATCAATTTTTATGAAAATAATTTTGGATTATCACGAAAGAATAACTCACATGTTAATTATTTTTATTAGCTAGTGTATTGTTAATATGTTATAAGTATATTTTAAGTGTTATTAGGCCAAGGGGAAAAAGTGGAATTTACCACATTATTTATCTCGATTGAAGAATGCACAAAATATTAACTGACCAACCTTCCTCCATCAACTACCAACGATCATGCAAGGAATCAGCACCTTCCTTCTACAGCACCTGCCATCAAGAGATTTCCAAATTGAGCTTCCTCTAGCCATGTTGAAAGATCAAGTGTTGGACGATGAGAAGGAGCTCTATAGGAAGAGAATTAGGGCAGTAACACAAGGAATTCGATGGTTGAACTTTGCACTGTCGTTCCTAACAACCCACCCATTTCCATCCTCCGACTCTCATAAGCGTGGAGTACACCACCTTGATCTCCATCTTGGATCTTCATTTGGTTGGACAACAAGCTTTACAAGGAGAACGTGTAAGAGGAAGTCTATTGAAGTACATCAAGTGCAGCTCATGAGCAAGCCCGATTTGATGACTTGAAAGGTTGTACTAAAGTATTGCAGAGCGTGCAGTCTTTCTAAACATCGTGAGCTACCTGTGAACCTTGCTGGAAGGGCGTTTTGTAAAGCATGTTTAGATCAGTAGAGGTGTGATAATTCTCTCAAGTGGAGTCGATTGTATCATCTTCAACATTTTGTCATTTTATTCATAGTTTATCATATTCGTCAAACATTTGATTCTAAAATTATAGTTAAGTAATGAATGTTCATGTTACTTGCTATTGAATTTTATCTTAATCGTTGGTAAGTTATAAGTTAAGTCATTTATAAATTCTTCCATTGCTGGTTTCATTTCTATTTTGATAATTTATTTTACGGTCAAATTTCAGTAGTGTAAGTGTAGGTTTACATCTAGGTTTCATTATATTTTGGTCTCTTAATGTTTAGTTTATAGATTTGATAGTTTAGATAAGTTTAAATAGGTTGCAATTGAAATCAAAACAAGTAAAAAAGAAGAGGAGGTTGCTTCGAGATCCATTGTAGTTTTGTGGACTGTTTTGTAGGTTCATCATTTTCTCCTGATTTTAACATAGAAATCCCACCTTTTTATGTATTGATATGGTGGTTTATATAGTTCCCAGCATGCAAAATTGATTTCATGGTTTTTAGGGGTGTTTTGGATTTTATTTAAATTGATTCATCGATTGCACTTTTGCAATTTTTTCTGCTGGCATCTAAAATGGTGAATCACGGGGTGAACTACACCTGTTTTGTTGTTTCATAAAATTCATGTTTATGCTTGGTTCATCCAGTGAGCTTTCATTTACCTTTAATTTCATTGAGGGAGATAGGAGATCTACATTTTTCAATTTGGAGGTGTAGTTCTGGGTTTTATGTTGTTTGCATTCATCTATCAAGAAACATTCGATTTTTACTCTAATCTAAGGAATTTCCCGTTTGATAATTTTCCTAGATTAGCAACTTGAAAGCCTTTCCATAGGTGGTTTACATGTGATTTTTTGTGGATTCTAGAAGGTGTTTTGATTCTACAAGATTGAAAAGCTTTCTGATCGCCAGATTTTTCTTGCTTGCACCTTCATTTTGTCTCTAGATTTTGAATCATCTATCTAGCGTATTTCAAGCCACAATTATTATTCTTCATGAGGGATTCCTTGAAGTTTTTGTTGCGTATTTTTGTGTGAATTTTTGTTGTGTGGATCATGAGAAATAAATTGTAGAATTCTAGAGAGTAGTCTGACTAGGACTTAACTTAAATTTCCATTGAATTTACTTTGGTTAATTTAACACATCTTTAATTAAGAAGATTAAATCTTTTGATAAGTGTAATTAAAATCCATTTATAATATTACCCTAGAATTGTGAAATCATTAGTGTTGTTAGTATAATAATTTAATAACTTATTAACATAATCCTTAGAATAATTTAACTTTTAGGTTGTTAATTTGAATCCTTATTGTAATTCCCAACTCTTTGCGGTTATGATCTATATTCACTAGTATTATTACAGCTGATATCGTGCAATTGTGGTTATAAATTTAAACTTTTAAATTCTACCTACAATGATGCAAGATTAAGGTATGATTAATTATAATGAAAGCATGATTAATTAAGAAAATACATGATTAGTTAACATGTTGGTGCAAGATTAATTAACATGGTAATGCATGATCAATGATAATGTATGATTTATTAACATGGTTATGTGTTATTAGTTAACATAATTATGTATGATTAACTAACAAGATGACGAATGATTAACTAGTATGATGACATGTGATTAATTGAAGATGTGATAATGCATAGTTAGTTTGCATGATTAAGTAGCATTAAGTGTGATTAATTCATAGGGTGTGGCATAATTAATTAAACAAGTTAATGGAATAGTAAGATCTATTAACTTGATGATTCATGAATGTGTAAAGTGAGCTATTAAGCACGGAGGAATTGAGTGTGTGGGTTGATCTGTTAAGCATGGGGTATACAAAATAAAGAAGTGTGTTTACATTGTGTTATTTTGAGTGCAATTCAAGTAATTAAACATGAGGAATGATGTGACAACTTGTCATGTGGAATGCAATCATGAAGTGAATGTGCATCTAAACAAAGAAGAAGAATATGAGAATGTATTTTATCATGTAGAAGCATGCATGAAATTTAATGTAAACATATGTAATTTTGGATGCCATGATTTCATATCCAAACATGCATGTTTATGAAAAATGAAATTCATGGTCAAGCATATAGACTTAGCATAGGAAGTTTGATATTTTAATGAGCAAGAATGTAAGATGTGTTGGTGTGATTATGTATATAAAATATGAGTGTAAGCAATTACTTCTTAAAGGTACATACATGAATGTGAAATAAGGTGCTTGAAATATAATTTGCATGAACACAGATTATGATGCAAATGAAGTGAAGAATGAGTACACTTATGGCATGTGCATACATTCATGTTAATGTGTGTAAATGTTACAGGAAGAAATGCAAAGCATGTAAATAATGATATGCAAATGTATTTTTTTGTTTTCAATGCATCCAGGTAATGCTGATGTGTATAAATGTTATAGGAAGGAATGCAAAGCATGTAAATAATGATTTGCAAATGTATTTTTTTGTTTACAATGCATCCAGGTAAGTGAGATAAGTAATATGAATACATATGTTAATGTACAATAACTATATGGATGAGATATGAAAATGAAAAGATTAAGGTTTATAATAAAGATTTAAAAAATTAAATTAAGGATTAGGTTTTTAATTTAAAATTAAGGATTTAATTAAGATATTAAGGGATTTAATTAAGGTTTTATAGTTATAAATTAAGGATTGAATTAAGTATTTTAGTTTAGGCATTTTAAATATTTAATTGGGTATTTTATAAGGTAATTTTAATTGATTAAGTGATTTGAGTGTTTTAATTATATGGTTTGGGTGTCTTGATTAAATAGTTTAAGTTACACATTTTTAATGATTAATACTTTTAATGTTTTGATTAAATATTTTAATTTTAATTAAGCATTTTATTTAAGTAGTTTAATCACCTAAGTGTCATGGCTGAGAGGTGGATGGTGGAAAATGAAAGATTAAAGGAGGAAATGAACAGATGAGAAAGGAAAAGGATCCAACACAAGTTTGACTAACCATTGGACTTAAAGTGGGGTGTCAACATTAATATACACAAACGCTATAAAAATACCGAAATGATTGTTTATATTAAAAAGATCGCTAGGAAAATTTTAGGAAATTCTTATGCGATTAACTCCACTTGGTAAAAAAAAACTGGCGGTAAAATGAAAATGTATAAAATATAATAATAATAATAATAATAAAAGAATGCAATCAAACCTATCTTAAATGTAGGAATGAGAAAATTTTAGAGAAGTATATATTAATTAGCAAAATGGAACGCTAAGAACATTGTTAAAGAAATTAAAAATCAATTATATAAAGAATTATATCATAATTTAAACACAAAATGAGAAAAGATATGAACTATATCATATATGAACACAAAATAGTAAAGATGAGGATGGTATAGTTATATTAAAAGAAATGAAATAAAAGATAGCTAATGTAAGTATTTTAGTAAAGTTTTTGATTAATATATAATAAAAAAAATTCTTGCATGCAAAATTTGGAAAATTGTACAAAGGATATGAACTATAGTTAATTTTTTAAAAAAAATATAATTAGGAGTAAAAGAAGTGTTAAAAAATGAGTGGATTGCAAGAATTATAGTGGAAGAAGAGAACAAACACACTAAAGACACAAATAATTTTATCTAGTTCACCCACACAAGGGCTACGTCTACGAAACTCTCTCCAATAACTTTTCAGAATGTTGTTACAGATCAGAATAGAGATGGGAATGGAAAAATTCAAACTTCCCCCCTACCTGCAATTGTCAACTACAAGGTAATTTATAGACTAGTTTCTAGTGACACACCTAACAAAAATTAATGCCTAATGAATACCACAATCAAACTGGCCTAATAATAGAAAGACATGGTGATATCAATATAAGCCACAAATTTGTAACTGTTGCAGAATTGTAACTAATGGATTAAAGTCTCCAATCAGTTACAAAAGGAAGAGACATCAAGTCACACTTACAAGAAGTTATTATGAAAATGAAATGTGGAAAAACTATTAGATGTTATTCCTATTGAAGTGTGAAAGTAAAACTAATGATAGAGTACCTAGACATTTATTTTAACGGGCTTTAGAAAAAAAGAGAATATTTATAAGATTAGTGATAAACTTTAGGAAAATAATCCAGAGAATTTTCATTAGGCATATGTTTACACTAAAGATCTTCACTAAGTTTGTATCTATTTATCTTGATTATGAATAAAATAATCAAGAGATTTAAGGAGAAAGACTTTGGAATATACTATTTTCCAATAAAGATATAGTTTTAGTTGACAGGAGCAAGGTAAAAATTAATTTTCTAATTAGAATCATGAATAACTTTCTCATGGCATCTTTTTTTTCTATTTGCCTTCCTGTCGGTTTGGTTTTGGAGTGTCTGAGCTATAATGCTTACATTTTGGGTTTGTTAATTTGTCTAATCCCGGCGCGGAAGCTGTTCTTTCTTCCTGTAGTGTGACAACGGGCATACACGTACTGTGCGCCACCTGTTGCAAGTCAAGGATGCACAATCGTTGCCCAACTTGTAGAGAAGATGTGGGAGATTATCAGATGTCTTGCACTGGAGAAGGTGGCAGAGTCATTAGACCTTCCGTCCAAGCAATGCTCATTGGGCTGCACTGAAGTATTCCCATATTATGGGAAGCTCAAGCATGAAGCTCGGTGCAATTTCAGACCTTATATTTGCCCGTATGCTGGATCTGAATACTCTTTTGTCGGGGACGTTCCGCTTTTGGTTGCACACTTAAGAGATGATCATAAAGTGGGCATGCAAAGTGTGGGTGCACATTTAACCATAGATACGTGAAATCCAACCCTAGAGAAGTAGAGAACGCGCGTTCTAAAACCTTCACCCATCCAGCTAAAATGTGGACTGCTAATTAACTTTCCCTTCGAAGAAGGAAGAATATCCCCGTGTCTGCTATGATCTCTTCTTTTTCCTGTATGCAGGTGTTTCACTGTTTTGGACCGTACTTCTGTTTGCATTTGGAGGCATTTTAGCTGTAAGTAGCTTCAACGTACATGGCATTCTTCTTCTCGAGCGGCGATGAGAAAGAGCCCTAGCTGCGTGTCAGTAGGGATATGGAGGGAGCGGCAGAATTAACGGTGTCCCCGAGAATAAAAAAGATGGAACGCAGTTTGTGCCTCAATATTTGGCAAAATCGTATATAATTTCTGCTTGACAATGTGATTTAACAATACGTTAAGGGAGGATACAAATGCATCCAAATTCTTTTATTGTTCGTAACCAATTATTCCTAAATTAAATCAATACCATTTTGCAGGAGACCAGTGGAGTTGTGACAAATGATAGAAATATTTCAAACCTTAAGATGTGTAACTCGTACCCACCCACGGCAAGTATTTGTCGTAGGACCACCTCCGTAGGGAGATGCCAAGCGTGTATACCGCCAAAGTGCAATAAAGTCACAACGCTTAGGCGATGGGCCTACTTGATCACCAAACAACATCGTCCACTTGGTTAATTGAGAAAGATCGCTACAACACGATGATATTTATGGGTAACTATTTTGTGGTCATGTTTTACTATCATCGATGTGGGACTAAAAGTCACCCGTCCTTCGCCCATTTCGGCATTCTCGCAGTACGAAAAGGAACGATCATTTTATCGATATTTTTTTCAAACATCCAAATAACAAATAAGGGAAAACTATTATCCAGATACCTCGTGATAAAAAAAAATCATATCATTAATAATAATAAAATTAATAGAAAAAGAACGTAGTTAGCGTAAATAAACGAACACCATCGTATCTTTGAGTGAGATCGCCGATTCTAAAATTTCAAGCCGGCGACGAAGGCCACTCCGGTGGACGGTAACCAAGTGTCTCCGGTGATTAACCGACGGACGCTAAACCTGCTCGCCTCTTCGGCCATCGTGATCACTCTGTGCCCCGGCCATGTCACCCTGCTGCCGACGCCAGCCCCAGGGCCGAAGTTCATGTACTCCCCGTAGTAAAGGGTGTCGAGCGCGTAGTCGCCGTTCCATTCCAACCACCCTCTGGCGTCGACGTGGTCGTCGATGTACGACATCATCACCATGACCCTGGAGTACACCTTCCACGGCCTGCCTAGGTACGTCGGGTACTGCGACTTCACGGGAGTGAGGTCCCTAGTGGGGACGATCCAGCAGTTGTGGATGGAGATCCCTGTGTTCTGGTTGGGGTCCTTCCTGTTCTGCGCGGTGATGGTGTTCTTCTGTTGGTTCATGGGCCTCCTGGCCCATATGTTGCACTTCTGCAGGACAACGGCGGCGTTGCCGAAGATGAAGTCGACGGTGCCGTAGATGTCGCACTCGCGGTAGAACTGGCGTTGGGAATGGACGTAGAGAGTGTCCTGGTAGCCGATCATGTTGCACCGGTACACGACGGAGTGGTCCGCACCTATCCGGAGCGCCACCGCCTGGTGCTTCTCTGGGCCCGCCCAGTTCGCAAATGCCATGTCTCTCGCAATGAAACCCGCTCCCGTAGCCGCTGTTCGATAGATGATTGGTAAAATGAACAATATTATAAAGCAAACAATCCAGCTTGTTCGATCTAATAATAATACCAAAAGTTGCAGTGTGAAAAGTGGTCAAGTTATCTTGTACGCTTTTTGAGCCGGCGACGACGGTCCTGCCCTTGCCGTCTCCTATCATCATGATGTTCGTCTTCTTCCTTCCGATCTTGATCTTCTCGTAGTATCTGCCAGAAGAAGTTGGATTTGTAGAAGAAATCAAGCTTTTTAATACTGGGTCCTGTTCCAATGTATTCAATTTTTTAGGGCGTACATTCCAGCCTTCACGTAGATAATGATCCGACGGCTGCTCCTACGCGGCACGGCCTTGAGGGCCTTCTCGATGGTCCTGTGCGTGGCGTTACCCGTCTTCGACACGATAAAATCCACCCGGATTTCCGACGCAGGCATCTCAAGAAGTCTTCTGTCGTTTTTCTTCAGCCACGATGGGAAACCGTCGAGGTCAACGTCACCGTACCCCGTCGGCGTTGCGACGAGGAGATTTCTCCGCTTGCCTTGTATCGGAACGTCGCTGGTCTCCCTGTCTTTCGACCATAGTGCCACGATGGCCAGGCAGTTTCCGATCAGCTCGTTAAGATCCTTCATCTTCTCTGTCAAGACTTTCTTCATGTCCCCGTCCGGCACGCCTTCAAGCCCTTCAGAGCAGGTGTCCTGCCACAGAAAATGGCGTGTGTTTTTCAACACATTTATATTTCTGATCGATTTGTTGGAAGTCATATGTATGTGTGTGTACCTGGTTGGTGAGTGCAGCACTGAGCCATGTTAGCACATCGTCGTTTGATCCCCCATTGTCCTTCATCTGCTGCTGCGTCGACGCCGGCGCAATGACGGCGAGTGATCGAGACAGGTGGTCGATGGACTGGTCGAGCAGCTCCAAGCAATCCTCGTAGGCGGCGCGTGACAGGCCATCCATCTCAAGGTTGGCAATGTCACCGGCATTGTAGAGCGCGTTTCCCAGGTGGTGCAGCGTCATGTTGACGGAGATATGGACGAGGTCTTCCCGACGGGCATCGCTGGCACCGGGAAACTTGAGCAGTGAGGTGACGCAGAGGGAAGGGTGCCGAGTGAGACTACAGGTCTGGGAGATGGTTTGGACGGGTTTCGAAAGCTCCCGGCCCCCTCCAGCGAGGCCGTACTGAGCGCCGACCGTGAGGACGGCAATCGACATGGCGGAGGCGACGAGGAAGACAGCGGCAGAGAGGCAGAGGATGAGGAGGCGCCGCCAGCGCGGGCTGCTGGAAGTGGTGGAACCAAGCTGTTTGGAGGCGAAGGGAAGGGTCTGGATCGAGCCGAGTGGAGGGAGTTGGGCTTGATGTCCCATCCTCACCGGTAGTCTCGGCTCACGAAAGATGGAAATATAAAAGAAAGAATCTTAATTAATAAAACATTACTATTGTCTGAAAAAAATATGTTAGCTGGATACCACCGCCAGTTTCTTTTCTTCTCGGCTCAGGCCAGCCTGCATCATGAACGACGCCGCCGCTCATCCTCCTCCTCTTGGCACGTGCGCTTGATCTCCTTGCTAGCAGCGGCCCTGCCGGGGGTGTCACATTGACGGTCAAACAATGGGAGCTAGGCGGCGAGTGTGGATCAGTGGGTCCGATTGGTTTGGGGTGGTCTGAAAGATCCCTGTTGATGGAGCTGTACAGCCCACGGTCGTGATTGGTCTGTGTGCTCGAACTCGTTCTTACAACGCATTGCTGTTGGTCGCAACGATGTTGGAGTACGTCTACCTTTTTCAATAGGTGGACAAGCGGTCGGATTTGCAAGTACTTGTTTGGATAAGTACTAAATAATATACTGAATAAATTGCCATTACGACATACCCAGTATGAAGAATGATCGGCGGCTCCGCCCACGGTAGTGATGCCGTCTGGGTTACCGTGCGGAGGCGCCTCTGTTTGCTTGAGGGTTCAGGGAGGAATAATTGCGTGCTGGTGGAATGTTGACCTTGAAGCCAACGCCGCTCTGTGGCAAAGGACCGGCAACCACAGGTTGGATCCACCCACAGCTCACGCACGCTTTCGGTTTCTTCACATGTCAACTGCGCAAACAGAGAGACGAGGTGGCCGGTCACCGGCATCGATGGCCGAGAAAGAACACCACCACCTACAGCCCCATGGTTCTTCCACCGCCTGCTGATCGAAGACAACGCCGGCCCCATGGTGGCCAACAGCTCCACATGCCAAGGTGGGTGCTGGATTACTACTAGTCATACGCGCCAAGCCACATGGATTTTATTTGGTCACAAGTATATAAACTTTAAAATTAACAATGCAGCGGTGTCGTAGGAATATTGTTACATATACAACATCAGTGCTAAGCAATGTACATTTCTCTCATTCTCTCCTTTTAAAATATACATTAATACATATATAGATATATATCCAAATGAAAATAATCTTCATCTTGTATCAATAAATGTGTATTATATATTTAATAAATGTCTAAATGAGGATATTATTATTTAAATTCAGGTACCTAGACTTAGCAACGAAGGTCTAATATACGTAATTCGAAGTAAAAAGCCTTCCAATATTACAGAGTTCGAATCATACGTACTTATATATATTAGTTGATATTTAGTGGTTATCATACTCATACTAAAAGCTTAAATTTAATTACAAATAAAATTATTCTTATAAATATTAATTTTACGAAATAGGTTTCTCTAACTAGGAATATTTCAAGATCGATTTTGCTATAAGATGTATTTCACTTATTTAATGGTAGTATATATTTTAGTCGACCCAACTCAAACCAAAAAATCGAGCCAGATTTGACCAACAATTTTTAATTTTTCGGCTTGTAGGCCCATGGCTCGAATGTTACGACGTTCAAACAGGGAGAAAAACGGAGAGGGGAAGAATAATATATGAAAAATCTATAAATAAAAGAAAAAAATTTAAGTTTTCTTCGTAACTCATTCAATCCTTTATTTTTCTTTCATAAAGCATACAAAATCATCAATTTTCTTTCAAGTTTCAACTCTTAACTTTCATTTACAAAAATTGTGCACAACTTCAATAAGTTTAACTTTAACAACTTTAAGGACAATAATTTTCTAATATCTCAGTCAAAATATCATTACTCCCAAACCATAAAAGTTAGAGCATCTTCAAACACTACTACTAAACCTAGAAGAAAATCTATTCTATAGTTAAAATTTATGATAAAGATGAAAGTCATGAAAAATGATATTATAGTAGCAAGAAGAATTTAATGTAACGTTTACAATGTAGACTTTTTACATAAAATTTTAAGTTATACAAGACATTTAACTAATTATTCATCTAAATATCTTTAAAAAAATATATAATTTAAACATAAATTAATTTTAACTTTAAAGGTAATATTACATGATGACATTATAATGCTAAGAATGATAAAGAACTATATGCTAAATTTATTGTTGTTCAAAATTTGCAAAGTAATTTTAGTAGTAGTCAACATTTCAAGATTGCATTTCACAAGCCTATTGTTTACAATTTAAAATTATTTTTAGAAATACAACTAGACAATATATTATTAATATATATAATAAACTTAGAATGAAACTAATTAATATAATAGATTTTATAAATACCTCTATAGCATATACATCTAATATTTGAGAAGGTAGAATTAAAGTAGAATATATTGTTATCATTGCACGTTTTATTGATGATAATTAGATTTTATAAAAAAGATTAATATGATTTAGAAAAATAAGTCATTCATAGAATGCTCAAAATATTTTGTCTACTGAAAATTTTTAAAATTTATAGAATTAAAGAAAAAGTAAGTAGTATTACCTTTGATAATGCATCTAATAATACTACAACTATCTCTATATTTAAAAATAAATTAACTTTACCAAATGATTTTATTTTATTTCACCAAAGATGTATACATCATATAATTAATCATAGTTTAACTAGGTATTCAAGAAATAAAATCTTTTATTGAAAATAATAAAATTGTATTAGCTTATATTTTAAGTAGTGGTAAACATCAACAAGAATTCAATCATGTATATGATTTTTTTTATTTATCATATAAGACATTTACAATAGATGTTCCTTATAGATGAATTTTTTTGTATTTAATGCTAAATAATTATTTACCTTATAAAGAAACTATAAAAACTTATTATAATGGTAGAATTGATGATAGTATAACACCATTAGATGAAAGTGATTTTGTAATAGTTAATTATTTTGTTAAATTTTTAAAATAATTTTATAATGCAACTAAACATTTATTTGGAATATATTTTTCTATCTCTATTTATGCAATACACCATTTATATAATATTTCAAGAGTTTTTAATAACTATGGTAATTATCCATTTTTCACATTTATAATTCTAAAAATGAAAGAAAAATTTTAAAAGTATTTAAATAATATACCTCTTTTATATACATTAAGTGCTTGCCTAGGTCCTAGGACTAAAATAAAATTATTAGAAAATTAATAATTGTAATAGAAATTATTTAAATGTAGAACTTAATATAATAATTGAAAATGTAAAAGAAAATTTAAATAACATGTTTTATTTATATACTACAAAGTATAGAACACAACAAACATGATATACATCTTATATGTTAAAACAACTATCATCATTGATTTATGATTTTAGTATATTGGTTGATAATTACAATGATTTTAGCTCAATAAGTATGTAAGAATTAATTAATTTTAATAATCCTAATCATAACTATTTAGTGAGAGAAAATCTTAATTTTCTAGATTTTGATGTAATTAGTTAATGAAAAAAATAAAAAGATATATTTTATATTTTATATTTAATGACTAAAGATTTACTAATAATTTCAACTTATTCTATAGTATGTGAGCAAATATTTAATATTAGTGATAATATATTAGATAACATAAAAGTAAAATTAAAAGATAATATTCTAAAAGCTTTAATGTATGTTAAAGACTATGAATTTACTCACGTTCATTATATATGAACAAATATTTCATAGACAATAATTGTAAGATGATTTTACAAGTGAATTTAAAAATTTAAATATTTTAATATAATTATGTAAATCAAATATAAAAATATCTAATGTAATATTTATGTCATAACAAGTTATAATTTACTTTTAGTTTATAAATAAAATAATTTATTTTAACTTTATGACATGTGTTTGAATATGTTGATGACTTGATGTGTTGATGAATTCATAAATGAAATAATTTATTTCTTTTATGTTGATATGTTTAAATGTTGTGATTTAATAATATTTAGATTTAATTTAATATATTTATAATTATAAGAAAAATTTAAATATATGATTAAGTGTGAAAAAAATAAAATAATATATAATTACATATTTATATTTATTATATAAAAATTTAATATATCTATTTTTTACTTAAAAAATATATAAAATATTAAAAAATTGGCCTATAGGTCACCAACCTGGGGTCACCGCAGGTTGGACTCGACCTGCAACCCATACGAACTTTTAGTCTATGGGCTAGATTAGCCCGACTCAACCCACTTACATATCTCTAAACTATAGAAGTGTAATTTTCAGTCATGGTGCATGTCTTTTTCAAGTGACTCAGATTACAATCATTAATTGTCATAAATAATTATTTTCTTATGAAAAAAATTGTAATGGAAAATTGGTTATTAAAAGAAAAATAAAATTGTAACATATGCAATATTGGAATCAAGTGACTCAGATGACAATCATTAATTGCCATAAATAATTATTTTCTTATGAAAAAAATTGTAATGGAAAATTGGTTATTAAAAGAAAAATAAAATTGTAACATATGCAATATTGGAAGTGTCCATTGTTGGAAGATGTGACGTGACAATTTGTCCACTTCCAACGTATCCATCCACGTGGCATTGATCAGGTGATGTAGCAACCAAGATGGGTCAGGTTATGGCTCTTGAATTCAATTCTATTAAATGATTGGGTTAGAGTTGAAGTTACAAATTAAGGACCCATGCATTTGTTAAATGACCTGTCATTCCATATACTAATTAATTAGCTTATATTTGACATGTATTTATTATCATTATTACGTATCATATAATTTTATATTTATATATTTATTTCTTATTTAGTCAATGATATATATGATTCATATAATATTATCAGGGAAGTAGTCAACTTGTATTAATTTTTGCAGCAGATCGAGTTTCTGTTGCATGGTATAATTTTGTTCATGGATGGTCGGCTTGAAGCAATGCAGGCCATACGTCCCAAGAAAGAAGTACCCTTAAATAGAAAAAAAAGGAAGCTGCCCACGGGATACCAGATCAGGAAGAAGGAGATCGAACAACAACGACAACTCACCGATCAAACCAGAAGAACACACGGTGCCCTCGTGAATATGAGCTTCGGCAATTAATGGTGGTTTCTTCCAGCTTGAAAAGGTGACGTCCTCCGTTCCCCACCCTCGTTTCTTGGTCTCTTGCCGTGGATCGGGGACGATGGTGGCTCCCAGATTCCTCCTCCCTTTCCTCCTCTCCCTCCTCTCCCTCAGTGACCCCTTGCCCTCTGCCTGCGCCTTCTCCAGCAGCGTCTCCGCAATAGATCAATCTGGAGCCGATGAATCCATCTCCCACAACGATATGGTGAACGACAAGAGAATGGAATATGAGTTGGAAAAGCGCAGGCACCACCACCACCACCACCACCATCATGGTCATCATCACTACCACCACTATCACCACTACCACCACCACCACCACCATCACCACCAGTTGGTGCCAGGGGTGGCGAGCTCAATGCCGATGCCGGTGGACCTGCTGAAGGACCAAGCACGAGAGAAGATATACGAGCGGCACGCAGCGAAGGAGTTTCTAGACGGGCACAACAGCCTGCGTGACTACTTCGGGGAGCCACGGTTCAGATGGAACAAGACGCTGGCCCAGTACGCCCGAGACTACCTGAAGCAGAAGAAGGTGTCGTGCGGGAAAGAGCACTCCGGCGGACCCTACGGGGAGAACCTCTTCTGGGGCACCGGCAACAGATGGAGGGCGGTAGACGCCGTCCAGAAATGGGCCATGGAGCATTACTACTACAACGAGGCTAACAACTCCTGCCTGAACGGGAGGATGTGCGGTCACTACACCCAGATGGTGTGGAAGAGCAGCCTCATGATCGGATGCGCTCGGATGGTGTGCAAGACCGGCGACGTCCTCGTCCTATGTAGTTATGATCCCCCTGGCAACTACGTCGGCGAGCGTCCTTTCCAGGAGAGCCCTCTGGCGTGACCTGCTTCCTCTTCCTTTCCAATTGAATTAATCCCTTGGCTCTTCCATCTTCGCGTCTTCTGCCCTTTCACCCACTCTTATTAATCATCCACCTGTTCCCATGTATCCCCATCTTGTTCTCTATTAATTAACATATTATGCAAGCACGCAGGCACGTACGTACGTACTTATATATGTATGCATGATATACAAAGTATCACATTGGTAATTAAGTATAGATCAAGCTTACGTGAGATAAAATTCAATCTGAATTTTGATAATTGATTACTGATAAAAAATGAAAGCATTAGGGTTTTAGATTGTATGAAGTAATTAAAAAGAAAAATAACATAGTCATTTGAGAAAAAGTCACAATAACTAGAAACTAGGGTTTTGAATTCACTCATATGGAATTGAGAATCATGATTAATTAGATTCATCTCCTCCTTAATTTGTCTTTCTTTTTATTTAAATAGTTTGATTCAATTTCTATCGATCCTAACAGATAAAAAAACATGTCATGAATATTCATATGATATGAAGCAAGAAAAAAAACTGCACGCAAATCGAACCATACTAAATCAAATGAGTATGATGGAATCATTATTAATATACACCTAATTAACCTTCGTGTTGATCTTTGAGCAAAGACTAAAAAAATGAAATCAATGTTAGTTTATTAAAATTTATTGATTTTATGAATAATCTATTTATGTAATATAAATCGAAACCATGTAATCATATCTAGTAATGCAATCTACATGCGTCTTTTATCTTCAATTCACTTTAGATGAAGACCTAATTAAGTAAACATGGAAATGCAGTGAGAAAAGAAAAAGAAGAAAAGAGAAGATGCACACAGCATATAATTGAAGGAAAAATTTTTTATTGGTGGAACTTGGAGATGCAAAAACGAGCTTCAATTTTTATTCAATAAGAGGAGAACAGAAAATTTGTAACCCTTTAAGGACGCCCAAGGCCCCATACCAAAAGTTCCACTACAATACATGAGTTTTTAAGGACTATTGAATTTATTTATTGTCACGGAATCAAATCCACCAAGAAATTATAAATTCAATTCAAAATTACATAATTAGAAGAGATCTCATATTACATTTTTGAGAAAATTTGCTCTTTTACTTCCAAAATGGGTACCTAAAATATAGATGCCATATTTCATTTAGATGTCTACTAAAATTCTTGGAATTAATGTGCTTGATTGACTTCTCCAATTTTAAATTTTTTTTTTTTCTAATGCTTTGTATTCAAATTGGCTATCCAATCATTCTTCCCTTGTTGCTTTTGAACCTGAAGTTCTTTTGTATTTTTTCCCCTCTTTTGATACTTAAAGCTTACTTTCTACTGAACATAAGAAAAATAACCAAAGGACATTATCCAAATGCGAAAATAGATAGTCAAGAGAAATAAGATTTGCGTGAATCATATCCACAGTATTTGGTCATAGTACTTTAATGGATGAGATTTCAGTATCATATATGATTTGGTATGAATCTAGCTACTTCCTATATCTATATATACCATGTTATTGTCTATTGCTATATATATATATATACACTAGTATTATTATCTACTTGATCCTATCGAAGTTGGCATGATTTAGGGGGTGTTTGTGCACTCAGAAAATGACGGAAAGAAAATGATGGAAAACTACGGAAAGGAAAATAACAGAAAGTAACAGAAAATTTATAGAAAATTAGAGTGTTTGTGCACGTAACAGAAAATGACGGAATTTGAAAAACGTGTGTTTGTGCATGTAATAGAAAATGATGGAAAATTATAGAATGTAAATTATGTATGCTTATTCACATATTAGAAAATATTGAAGACTAACTCAATTCAATATTTATTGTTCATGTTTGGAAGATAGAGAATAAGAAAATTTGTCATAAATAATACAAGATAGTTACAACATAAAATACATATCACATCTCTCTATTGTTCCACATATCTCTCATAATATTGGCACGTATTGTATCAGCAATTTGTTTTCTATAATCCTTACTTGATTCAACAGTAGTAGATGTAGTTTTTTCTGTAAAAGTTTGTTGAACATTATCATCTGGCATTCCTTGTAATTCTTCTTGCTCATCCTCAAGTAAATCTGTTTTGTCTGCTTTCTGAATAAAATTGTGAACTAAAAAACATGCCAATACAATCTTTCCTTGTGTTTCAAAAGGAAATGGCATATAACCTCGTAAAATTGAGAATCGATGTTTGATTATTCCAAATGTACGTTCAATTACTGTCCTTAACTGTGAATGCCTATAATTGAAATTTTCAATTGCATTCATTGGAAGTCTATTAGCATTATAATCATTCAAGTGATATCTTGCACCTCGAAATGGTACAATAAATTCTGGCCTATTAGGAAAACCAGCATCTCCCAAGTAATATTTACCTGTAATTTATATAGAAGTTTAGAATATAATGTTAGAAACATTAATTCTACAATTTCTACTATACATAAGTATTCACATTATTTTTATTAGTATCATACCTGATGGAATCTTAAAAGCATTACGTCGAGAAAGTGCATCATGAAGAATACGAGCATCAGCTGCTGATCCTTCCCATCCACTAAGAACATAAACAATTTCTATATCAAAATTGCATGCTGCTAATACATTTTGTGATAATTCACCTTTTCTATTCCTCCAACGTGCAGTTTCTTCACCATAAATTGTAGCTTTGACATGAATATCATCAATTGCTCTAATGCAATCCTAAAAGAAAAAAGAATATACATAATAAAGACCACTACATAGTAAAGAAGACATTGAAATATAACATTAACTCACCTTGAAATAAGGATAAACATGCCGATCATTTTGAATTCGTGCTAGTGTTGATGATTCTTGCTTAACTAATAGTTTATATCCTACTTTTAAAATTTCATTCAACATTTCATTGAAGTATGTACTAATTGTCCAACCAGATCGACGAAAGCGTTCATTACTTACACCATATCTTTGATTTTGTCCAATTATAACTAAAAATATTGCCACCTTTTCTTCCACATTCATACATCTACTATCTTGCACTACCCCTTCACGTCTCAAAAAACTACAAAAGTGGAAGAATACATGTTGATTCATTCTATAAATTTTCCTGCAATTATATACTTGATTAGGTAAAGATGGATTTAATAACGTAGTAATATATTCTTGTCCTTCTTTGTTGTATATTCTAGAAGTACTCCTTGCAACATAATTCGCACCACTTGCAAAAGTATTTATGAATTTCCATGCTTTCATCAAATATAAGAGTATTTGTTCTTGTTCTGCCTCTTCCTCTTCCATAAGTGCTTTCAAAAGTTTCATGTTTGCATTTGTGTCCATTTGTAGTAAGTAAAATTACCTACAAAAAAAAAACCAGATAGACAATAATATTTACATCAGATGATGACAATAACAATCTACATTAGAACATAATAAAAATATCTGGTACATCATCAACATACATAACATTAAATAACATGAAACATTATCTTGTACATCATCAATATCAACAACATATATAACATTCAACAACATAATACCACCAACAACATTCATAATAATAGCAAGGCCTTAATAACAATGTTTACTGCCTAACATCAACAACATTCTTCATTTCATATTATGTCTTAACCAAGTTAGTCTCATGTCCTACGGTAAACGTAAAAATATTCTTCGTTTTTGATGATTTTCTAATAATGTCATTGCATTATATACTTCATCTTCATTTAGCTCACTTAGTTCAAGCAATGATGGAATAATGTCTAATTCATTTCTTTCTTCATTGTGTTGGAGTCTTAAGAATCCATTTCTTTCTTCCTCAGTTTTGGCTATACGCTCCATTATCTGCATTCTAGTTCTATTACACTCTTTATATTCCTGTAAAAATTCTTTCATATCTATTTCCATATCCCTAACTTATGCTGCCATCTTCTCAGATGATTCTGCATGAGGACGAGCTCGCGAGTGCTTCTTTTTAGAATCCAATTTTTGTGAAGATGGTGTTGACATATCATCACTAGATGGTATTGGACATGTGATGTTATTGAAGTTACTGGATAGAGATATGTCATCATTTAAATTAACATCTTCAGACTCATAGAAGTCCATAAGTATTGCGCTTGTTCCTCCTCCAGCAACACTTGTCTGAAAAATTAACTTCAACTGCTCATATATTGTACATGACTTTCCTTTCAAGGTGGCACATTCAAGATGACTCTACAAATGAAGAAGAAATATAATGAGTACAAAATAAAGTATATATAAAATAAGAGAGAAACATGTGCATCATAATAATTAAAGTGACCTTCACAAATTCTTCCCAGATTTCATCAGGTACAGATGTATGACCACTCATATAGTCCCATCCCCATCCACTTTGATTGGCAATCTTGCTATAATTTTTATACATTTGCTGCCAGGTCTTTAAACGACTGTCAATATTTTTTTTCTTTAACCCAGCATTTGTTTTCAAATTGTAAGCTTTGATTACTTCAATCCATGTGTCCGCTCTAATCTTGCCATCAGGTGTTTTGGCGTTTCCTTGATTAATAGTATCACAAAGAAGATTTAAGATCATTTCATCATCTTTCTGACTCCATGTGAAATTTTTCCTTGATGTAGTCTTCTTTCCATGACCATTGCTTTCTGCCATTGTCTACAAATGTATTATTTGCATAATTAAAATACCTCACAAGTAATTAAGATTGATAGAGAAACATAATGTCAAGCATTCAAGTGAAGTAGATTAACATAAAAGAATAAGTACCAATTGATTCTAGGGTTGTAATATTAACATGCAAAAGCAAATATTTGGCAACTTCAATATTAACAATGCACGAACATGTAAAAACAACATTCTACTCTATTCCTGGAATGACCAAAAACAACACCATAGTCAATAAGATAATTAGTTTTCAACATTACCATCATAAAAAACTAAATCACCATTACATGAACATGTAAAAATATTGAATTACTTGCATGTCTGATACTGAAAAATCACTTTTATGTGGTGTATAATGACGCAGACAAAATGATCTGTGAGAAATTGCAAATGTTGAAAGAAATATAAGTAAAAGAATCCATTGGAAATAAGTACCGATTACCTGTGCAAGGTAGCTTTCAGAAAATAGGAGAACTGGAATATTTTAAATTCACAAGAAAACAGCACCATCAATTGCTCATGCATTATCAATATTTTGGCATGAACATGATATCCATACTTTGCTGGATATTATGATGTCCATAAATTGTATTCTTATCCTGGTTTTGTCAAACAGTTAAGAGTACAAGTACAATAGGAATTATAATGTCTATAGCATGTGCATCAATTGTTCACACCTACCACAAATTCAACATTGCAAATTCAACATTACTAAACAATGGTGCAAATGGAAGCAAAGTCTTAATCACTACTACAGAAGATAATATTGCTGATCAGATGTCTGCTTCTGATCGCCATAAACATACATAATTCGTTACATGAAAAATAGAGTAGTGAATGTAAAATGATTACATAAATATCATACATAAATTATCAGTATTTCATAATCAGTATGCGGCCAACTTACTTTAGCATTACTTGCTATTGCTGGGATAAACATAATAAAGGATAAAGAGAGCAGTGAATGTAAATCAACTAAAGCAATGTTTCGTTTATTGTTCATTAATCCCTGAAGATCATATTTCTCAAACAGTTAAGAACTACCGTCATTGTGGATTGTGCACCCAAAAAACGATGCATACTGTCATTGTTTATCACTGCACCATCCTAGCAATATACACCACTTAAGTGATTAGAGCAGTTCTTAAACAGTTCATTGTCCTATACTGTCATTTTCGCTTTCTCTGTGACTATTTAAGAGCAATAATCTTTGTTTATTGTTTATCTAGCAAATCAACTAAAGCAATGCTTCGTTTATTGTTCATTATTCCCTGAAGATTATATTTCTCAAACATTTAAGAACTACTGTCATTGTGGATTATATTTTTGATGCACTAGTCAATAGGAAAGCATTACAACCAGATGTACATTAACATCGTAATTACTATCATGCAGATTAACATTACAGGAAGATGCCATAAATCACCATTAACATCATCAACATACATAAAACTGTATGACAGTAGGGTATAATGTCACGATGGGGGTAAATCAAATTACAGGAAGATCGTTTGAAAACTAAATCAATTGAAGAAGAAAAAGAATTAGCATTACTTGGAATTTTACCGATTACTTGAAGACATCGCTTTCCTAGTTGCGACGAGGAGGACAACGACGATTCTGTGTGATAAATGAGGGTGAAGATGTGCAAGGATGCGATGAGGAGACGACGGCGCAAGAAGGACGACAATGCTTCCCTAGTTGCGACGAGGAGGACGACGGCGCAAGAAGGACGACAACGCTTCTCTGGATGTGACGAGGAGATGACGGTGCAAGAAGATGCGCAAGAAATAAGTATAGAGACGATGGCGCAAGAAGATGCGCAAGAAGGACGACACCACAAGAAAATGCAACGAGGAGGAAGACAGTAAGGAGACGACGTCGCAAGAAGATGCGCAACAAATAAGTACAGAGACGACAACGGAAGAAGATGTGCTTCGGATGTCGGACGACGGCGCTTTCTGGATGCGACGAGGAGACGATGGCGCAAGAAGATGTGACGAGGAGGATGACGACGACGAGACGACAGCAGAAGAAGATGTGACGAGGTGGCCAATAGCGAGGAGATGACAGCAGGCGAAGATGCGCAAGGGCGAGGATGCGCGAGGAGGGTTTGTTTGAGGGGTGTTTTCCATCGTTTTCACCCTCGGATGTGGTTGGAAAATGACGGAAAAATGGTTAGGGTGTTCGCCAGTTTCACCAGAAAATGACGGAAAATCTTGGGGTGCACAAACACCCAAAAAATGACGAAAAATTTTCCATCATTTTCCTTTCCGACGTTTTACGTCGTTTTCTGGGTGCACAAACACCTCCTTAGTATGTATTATTTAGAACCTACTACTGAGAGTACAGTTGACATCATTTTTCCATTTATGTGATGAGGTTAGACCTTCTGTTTGTTATTGTGATGAAGTTGAAGTAGTGACCATTCAAGGAAAAAACTAAGATGGAGGAGAAAATGGTCTTGGAGAACACTTAAAGTGTCGGTACAGCAAATTTTTTTAATAATGCTGAATGATAATTTTGAGAAGTTTGGTGATGATCTAAATCACCATACCCATAGAAGTTAGGTAGACCAATATTATTAAGAGAGCTCTCACTTCCTCAATCAAGGGTTTCACTATATGTTTGAATTCTTTTTAACCTGATTTCATAGTTAAGATTTTATACTTAATATTATCTACTTTTGTCAAAAAAATGAGTGGGATTGGAGAACGAGGAAGAGAGTTCATACCAAATCAAAGATGATACTGAAATACTGTGCAAAGATAAATTTAAGAAGAGATTTTTGTTCTCAAAGATGTTGTTTATTGGCAAAGGACTAATATTCTCGCAAATAGGCTTCTTCTTTTTTCTATAGGTATCATAAGTGTTTAAAATAATATGATAAATTTAATTTCAATATGTCATTTACGTGATTCGTAGGAAAAATTAACAATGGTGTTAATATATGATTTATGATATCGATAAATAGAAATCAATTATATAATTTATAACGTAAAGCAAAGACAATTCATATAATTCATAATGTCGATAAATGACAAGGATAATAAAAATTATACAATTTACAATACTTGCGAATGATAAGTTACCAGTACTATACGATTTAGGTGTGAATGATGTTAACCTAAAACCTTCGTTAGGTTATCATTAATATTTGTTGGTGTAATGAATGTTCTTCTGTTGTTAGTCTGTCATAAGATTAATTTTTTGTTAGTAGTAATCAAGTACCTACGTATGTATGCATTCTACCCTTCATCCATGCGTAAAGGCGTCGACGATCGAAGGCAATATATTTCCAGCAACGCTATTTTTCCGTCTTCTTCTTCCTCCGATCTTCTCCAGCCTCCTTCTGTTGACATCCTGTTGCACGGCCCAGGATCGTTCTCCTCCCTGCTCAGGTGAGGTCTCCGATCGACTGGATCTGCTCGAGGACGGACAATACCTTACCTCTCCTTAACGAAGACGACAACTAGTGCATCATTCATTGGTTCACGCAAGCCACAGAGAAGATGATTCCAAAGCTTATGCCGACGGCCAAGATTGGAGCACACAAGGCGGAGTGCAGCAGGAGTGATTGATGGACAGCAACCCGACCGGCAAAATATGTTCGACAGCAACAGCCGACTTTCAGATGTTGCATGTCATTGTAGATCAGGTAGTACAGACGCAGTGGAAGCATGCCACTGAACGATGATGAACCACCTGTGATGTGATTATATGGCGGTGGACAACAACGCCAGCTCGCGCATACCAGAAAGTACATGATGCCGATCCTTCTTTCTCGATCAAACAACACCACTTGCCTTCCTTTTTCTGCTTTTGGAGGATTTCGTTAGAAGCTTCAGAGGTATATAAATAACTACTCGTTGAATTAGAACTAAGGGTACAGACATGCAGATCGATATATATACACCTAGGATTACGTACTGTTGTCAATTATATAATAATGTGATATGGGCGAACGACTTCTTCCTTCGTCACTGGCATTTTCTTTTGGAAGTATTGAACGCTGATTTTAAAGAATTCAAACCAGCGATCAAATAAATAGTGAAAGTCTTTCGAAACATCTTCATACATGGTCTTATATGTTCACTGCCAAATTAGTTGAGAACTCCAGTCCACACACACATACAAAGCAAAGTAGTATATATATGAATCTAACCCGCGACGTTGTTGACGTTCGTAAATATATATATATCTTTCATTCAATCAGTTTCAAGATTTAACCCTAAACATTATAGTCTGCTGTGATTAATTAGAGCATATAACTTTCTATGGCAACGACTTGATTAGATTAGTCACTGCTTTATTCTAATACTGTTTATTCCTTCAATGATTTATTTTTAGTGATTTCTTTCGTATCTATGTTTCATATTTTATTTGATGGACATATTAAACCTCATTACAAGTTATTTATTAATTAATGTCATATTTATTTATTTTCAACAATCTCAGGGAAATCAGAGTTCAGTATACTTATAAACTACATTGTACCTCTTAGGTGACATTAACACTTATTGTAGTTAACATGTGATAAGGTCAGTAAAGATATATAGGATGGTTGGAAGGTTTACAGTCGATGCAAAAATTTGGTAGTTTATTCGTCCCCACAATTGCCGCCAACCGTAGGGTTCAATCACTTGTGGCGCAAATGATATTTTAATTTGGTGTCCATGATAGCTAGACTGATAACTATTGAAATGCGTCGTTCTTTCTTTTTATAAGATTTGGTACTTTCAGTGCACCATCAGAGGGAATCTCCTACAATGACAATTTTAGTTGTTTGCGACGAAGATGAACTTATGTGAAATTGAATGGCCCACGTGAGTTCTGCTGCCAAAGTTTCCTTTTAAATTCACACACTACGGTCTCCAAGTGGTGTGAACTTATGTGGAATTTTGATTTAAAATTAACCGTATGACTATTCCAATAGTGTCGATCTACTCACAGTTTATCTAAGAGAGAAGAAAGCCGTGTCTGGTGTCTCTAGCTTATGTTAATTAATTGGGTCATGTGTGAAGGAAAAGAACTCTTATTCTAGCTGGTGGGATTTAAGAAGACCATGGAAATCATCCCAATTAATTATATATCCTTGTTAAGTTTCCAAGTTTAACGGACCATGGAAATCACACCTCCAGGAGGAAAATTTCCCAAGATTCTGCTCGTCGCAAGAATGTTATTTACATGCCAAGCTCCATAGGGATGCGTCTGCCAACACAAGCCTACATAAAAACATGGATTCCAATGGGAATCAATGGTCTCATCCATGTTGGTGTTTAAATATTGAAAGAAAACAAAAGGAGTGGTGGGTGGAGAACATCAGGTCTCACGGCAATTATGCTGAAAAGTGCACTTTCAAATAGGAAGGAGGAATCTCCTCTAGCTAGCTGTCTGGCTATGATAAAGATACAGGCGTTCATCTTTCATTTCCTCTACGGCCGGGCATCTTATACATCTTGATGGGATACAGTAACCAAAGGTGCTTGCTTGTTCCTCAATCTCATACAACTTCTGAAAGGGAAAACCGGGAGATTTGTGAAATCGGAGCATCATCTGTATGTGCTGTCTATGGTGATCTAATTTGTTGAAGGGTAAGTAATTATAGACAAGAGTTATAAGTACAAGTATGTGCTTCAACTTCATGCTTGAAGGATAAATGCATATATGGGACATGATCGAGGCAGAGAAGAAGATGAATCCCAATTAATGGAGGTTCTAGATCTACATTGCGCCAGGACTGGACAATCAACAAAGGACTGTGAGAATCTTGATTGCTGCCTGGGGCAAAAACAGGCCAACTTGGTGGTGGACCTAAACCCACCGTAGAAATGGGGACCTCTGATGAGGCAGGCATTGGAAGCCAACGCATGTGCCCTCAACATATGTATCGATCTAAAAACCACCCTTTGTTAAAATTATCCCAGTGAAAGGTAGGGACTCTGCAAACTTTTCTGCTCTCTTTCTTTGCCGGTATTTAAGCTGTTCAATATATAGCACGTACCCTAGTAAACGACCCTTTGTTAAATTTACTAAATGAAAGAAAAGCCATTATCTTTTCTGAACACTCATCCTCCTCCTCTTAGGCTAATCGATCATCTCTCTCTCTGCGTCTGTGTGTCTCCGGAACCTGAACGGGTAGGTCCCGGTGATACCGCCGATCGACCAACACCCATTTCCAGAGTCTGCCCCCTTGGAGTCGACGGCCGTGGCTTCTTTCCATGTGCCGCGAGAGAGAGGAGGGGCTGGTACGTCTGCTAGAAGCGCAGCAGACTGGCAGCTGGTGTGCATGTGGCGGAGGAGGAGGTGGTAATGAATAGGATATCTTCAGATCCATGTGACTTCATCGTCAGTTCATCCTCCTCCTCATCTACGCATGAACGTCAACCGTGTGGTAAAACGTTTACAAATTTAAATCACCGTTTCTAGACCTTTGATCGAGGGGCACACCTGACCCTGTAGTGAATTGCTTCGTGTTATTAACGCAAATCTAAATTTTAAGATTCATGTCATGATCTAACCACTGGGATTACATTAATAACGTTTTCTCATGTCCTTATTTACTTATTTATATTACTATTTTTCATAATTTATCAATTATCTTTTTGTGATTCTCACTCACAAACGTAAACTTGAATAGTCTTCGGTTAAAGTATTTAATTAATTCTTTGTGTAGAACATAATCCGCATTCTCCTGATAATCAACTAAGCTTATTGCCTTCTTTTCATTATAAAAAATAGCATGCATTTTTACAAACAAGTCTGGACAACCTTTCAGATGGTCATAATGATGATAAAATTAATTTCATTTTCTTCGTTGGAATTTAGTTTTTAATTGATTACAAGTAAAATATTAAATTATTTTTATTATATATTACTGTGAAAAAATAACCTAGGCTAATTAATGGGTGATTCTTTAAACGTTATTGTTAGATTTCGATTATTTTTTGCAATGGTTAGTTGTTGAGTGTCAATATTTAGGTTTTGTTTGATATTGACTATTTTAATTTAACGTATAAAAATAATAAATTAATGTTTTAAAAAATTACATCATTCACTTTTTTCATTCAACATATTTCGTTTAAACTGTAATGTTTTTTAATTAAGCTGATGCATAAAAACGAGTTAATGTATATTTGGTAATGATTATTAAAAATGCTATTGTATTTTCATAGTTACGTTGAGTGAAATAATTGTTACCAAATGCTTTCTTAATAACTTTAGATACAATAATTAAAGAAAAGTGAGCCCATCTTATAATGAGAAGAAACTTTATTACCATCGTAAACGTAGACATTTGTCAAATCCTAACTTATAAGAATCTAATTGTAATTTTATATCAGTGACGTCCTAATTTTCTTCTTCTATAAAGAAAGCAATCTTCTGTAACATGAAGTGGTTGCAAATCCTACAATGAAAGGAAACCTTATTGCGGTTGTAACAAGCAATGGTTCTAAGCAAAATCTCATTGGTTCATTAATTTTCAAGCACTTGATGCGGCATCAACACCTAACAAGCAACATTAATTAATAACGCGACCCACATGTTAAAAAATGAAGCCCAAAGAAATATTTCTACAGGTCTATATATTGATTAATTTATAATCGTCCAAAGATACATCAAAAGTTGATACAACAAAATAATAATATTAGTTATGACTCACTTTAAACAATCAAACTGTATGTACTTCAGTACTCCTCTTTAAGATGGGTTGAAGATATCTCCTACTCCCATCTTGCTTAGTAATTGATTAAATTGCTCGCCTATCAAGGCAAAACAAGCTTTAATTTATTTGAATGGTTGCTTTACCATTCAAAAGGACTTTTGTTGAATGTTTTGACCCAAGGTTTTTGTCTTATTAATTGTCTTCCAATAATTAATGTAACCATTGAATTTCACAAGTCACATTGGCTATATATAGAATGATATCAACTTCGGTTGAAGACCTTGAAATCGTTTGTGATCTATGAGTGGTGGGCCTATTGCCCACTCATCATCACAATATGCTTGTAACTCAAGAATATTATCTGCATGAAAAAATATTCCTTCTCCAGTTGCTTTCTTCAATTATTGAAGAATGTAATTAAGCATGTGTAACCTTTGGTGCTTTTTATGTATAACCTTTGGTATTCTTCATGTGTAATCTTTGTATTTCCTATGTATTAGAGTTATTAGGTGTGTTTAAGTGGGTTTAGTCTCATATTGTTAAAGTTGTGTTGTATCTATCTTTGTAGCATTTATATAAGAGACCTTATGTTTTGTTAATGTGATATCAATCTCTTCTACTATCTTATTTTTTTCCACTTAGGGGGGGTTTGTGCACTCGGAATTTGAATTCTGTAGAATTTGAATTCTAACGGAATTTGAATTCTGTAGAATTTGACTGAAAGAATTCAAAATCTGGGTGTTTGTGCATGTTCAGGAATTTGACGAAAATTGAATTCCAGGTGTTTGTGCACGTGACAGAATTGGAGGGAATTGAATAAAATTGATTTTTAATAAAATTAAGTATTGACTTAAAATAATTAGTGAAAATGTAATTAATTTATTAATGAATTGTTGACATTAATAAATGAATATATTATTAAAATAAATGTTTATATATCATTTATCAATTAATTAAATATATCATTATATAAAATAAATCAGAACATAACAGAAATTGATAACTTTCCCGTTATATTACATATTTAAAACAACAAAACTAAAATTAACCGAAACTTGTAAATTATGCGAAATTTCCAACAGAGGAGTAAAATCAACACATGATTATTTGATAACTAACAATATTATTTGAAGAAAAAACACAAGAGACCCGGCAATTCCTATCCGATGAACATTGCCCGATCAGCTTCATTACATGTAAATTCAATAAGAAATCAAAAGCTACATCGCACATGGCAGAAAGCCAGAAACAAGCCTAAATTCGCGCAACCGGGAAAACAGAAATTTCAAGAGAAAAAACAACAAGTTCTAGGAGAGCCCGAATTTTAACATCCTCGGACTAATCCAACCCATCAAAAACAGAAAAGCCAAATTTACGGGAAAAACAGAGAGAGACAGAATCAATTAGAATTCAGTACTAGGAACTGAGAAAGCAAGCAGTCCACCTTTGAAGTCAGAAAGATTTCCTCCCTTCCAACGTCAACGGTGACGAACCACTTCACAGAATCAGCAGCAGAGTCCACCGGGACGAAGAGACCACCGGAGGAGGAAATCTTCGTTTCGCGCGGTATTGGAAGGTGAGGAATATGGATTGGAATTTGAGACCAGTCTAGTCACCGCAAGCGAAAAAGGAGCATAATTGTACCAGTGAGCGAGAGATTTCGTACTGAGAAAGAATGAAAAAGGGACCGACCTGGGGATCTATCATGCAATATTGGCGTGGCTTCTTACAGTGGTTGGCCCCTTAACCTTGTAAATTATGCGAAATTAACCGACGAGCGTGTGGGCGAAGGCGACGAGCGAGACGACACACGCAGGCGAGGGCAACGAGTGAGACGACGAGCGCGCAGGCGAGGGCGATGGGCGAGGACGACGAGCACGCAAGTGAGGGCGACGAGTGACACGACACATGCAGGCCAGGGCGACGAGCGAGACGACGAGCGCGCGGGCGAGGGCGACGAGCGAGTCGATGAGCACGCAGGCGAGGGCGACGAGCGAGACGACGATGACGTAGGCGAGGGCGACGAGCGAGACGACGATGACGTAGGCGAGGGCGACGAGCCAAACGACGAGCACGCAGGCGAGGGCGACGAGCGAGACGACGACCGTGCGGGCGAGGACGACGAGCAGGATGCGACGGGGCCGAATGTAGGAAAGGTCGGAATTCATTTTCCAAAATGCACAAACACCACTAACTCAGAATCTGATGGAAAAAATTTTCAATTCTGTTAGATTCCGAGTACACAAACCCCCCCTTAGTATCAAAGCATCAAGGTTTTGATCAATGTCATCGTCCACCATCCACCATTCCAATGTTGAGAATGTTGTTCTCGCATCCATCTGTTTGAGTCATCACCATTGCGCAATGACTGAGTTTTGTGGGTTGCCACTTGACGAACAATCAATCCTTTCCCATCGTCGTTGCCTATTAGTTAGCTCCCTTACATCTCATCAATTGTGATAACCTCATCTTCTTAAGCTTTGGTGGACTCTTAGCTCAGAGAACTCACTGTCACATGAGACAAGCTAAATGAAACTAATTATCATCATGGAGCTTCTACCTTTAAGACATTCGTTATTGCACAAATGAAGGAACATTACCTTCACGAGAATCTTCCGAACTATGCTACCAACTATGCTATTTGGTGAGCCACTAACCGTGTGATTATCTCTTGGATGATTAACAGCATTGAAGATAATATCACCCAAAATATTTCATGCCTCTATCCTACTAAGCAAGTTTGGGGACCCTTCAATCCACATATAGGAACGAGCACAATATCTAAGACATTTACGATGTATATGATCAACTCTTCTCCCCCAAGTTTGTGTATTCCTACCATTCTTGTCATAGGTGACGTCATCAAAAAAATAATAATAATAAAATAAAATACGTTAAGCGGTGAAACATGCAAAAACATTATTGTGTTTTTGTAATTCTCACTTTTAGGTAAGTCTTTCTTCTTTTAGTTCAAAAATAGTCTTATTTGAGATTTATGCATGATTTTGATAATTATGGTGAGTTATGTAATTATATTCATAAATAGTTATCATTAGTGTTATGCATTTTAGAATAATGCATGGATATAGTTATATTGATATTAGTATACATTTTAAATTCATAATCATAAACATATTAGTGTTATTGCAATTTTATATTGATTATAGCATAATTATGTATTTATATAAATATTAAGATTTTGCATAACTTCTTAAAATTAGTGTATGTCATTATTAGGCTTAATGTGAAAATTGATATATATTAAAATGAATGAATGTTTAGCTATGAACCCAACCACAAAGGCATAGTACTGTGATATTGTATACAATAGAGACAAATGATATGTTTGACCTTGTCTCGAGCACTCAAGGTATCCAACCTTAGTCATAAGGAGATATGTGACAATTGGTCTTTGTTATAGAGAGCAAATATACAATCATAGTTAAATTAAATATAAAAATGTATGAATAGTCTTGATATTGGGCCCAATGTATTATTGTAATTTGTAGTATGCATTTTTATTTGTGATAGAAATGCATATTTTTTATTATTACATTGAGTTAATAGTACAACATTTCTTTTCACATGCATAACATATTATTATATGTTGGACTAATGGTAGAATGACTTACTAGGCTTTAGCTCACGTGTTGATATTGTTTCTTTTAAAATATCCAATAGATATTCTAAAGGAATGTGAGCAAAACAAGAGGAGTTAGTCACTTTTTGACTAACTACAATAAAATATTGTGAATAATAGATTTTGTGGTTTGTACCTTATTTTGTATTTTTCCTTATTTGAAGTCAGATTGTAAATAACTTCTGTTATTTACTTCAAGTTTATTTATATACATTGTAGGTTTTTGTTATTATACCTTTTTAGAATATACTAGTCTTGTAATATTAAGGAAAGGAGTTTTTCATGCACCAAAATTTTATTTATGCGTGTTTTCTTCTCTTTAATATTATGGTGATTGTCATATCATTTTTGGGGCATGACAATTTATCTCTCCATTCTTCGCCACTATTAAGAGGAACTGGTGGTCACACTTTTTCTATTTGACCTTCATTCAAACTTAACATCACAAATTAAAGGCCAAATACTTACTACAAACACTCTTTCATCTCTTTAGATGACTTTCAATAGGGTACTACATATCTCTATTATAACTTCATTGACATCTTTCGACACTTCTACACTTGTCATTCAATCTCATCAAATGTGATAGCCTCATCTTCTCAAGCTTTGGCAAACTCTTAGCTCACAAAGTTCACCATCATATGAGACAAGTTAAATGAAACCAATTATCATCATTGAGCTTTTACTTTTGAGACATTCATTGTTACATAGATGAAGGAATATTACATTCACAAGGATCTTCCAAATATGAAAGCTATCAACCATGCTATGTGGTGAGCCACCAACTATGCAATTATCTCTTAGATGATTAACAACGTTAAAGATAATATCACTCAAAGTATTTTATGTCTTTGTCCTAATAAGCAAGTTTAAGAGACCCTTCAATCCATGTATAGGAACAAACACAATATCTCATGTGTCTACAAAGTATATGATCAACTCTTCTCTCACATGCAAGGAGACAACTTTGTACATTCCTACTATACTTGTCTTCCTTCCCTCCTTAATAAACTTGAAGTGTATCAACCATGCATCACTAATCTCTCCATTCTTCACTACTATTGAAAATAGCACTTTTTTACCTAACCTTCAATCAACTTTGCAAGGAGACAACTTTGTACATTCCTACTATACTTGTCTTCCTTCCCTCCTTAATAAACTTGAAGTGTATCAACCATGCATCGCTAATCTCTCCGTTCTTCACTACTATTGAAAATAGCACTTTCTTACCTAACCTTCAATCAAACTTAGCATCACAAATTTGATGCCAAATACTTACTACAAACACTCTTCCATCTCTTCAAATGACTTTCAATAAGGTCTTGCATACCTCCACTACAACTCCATTGACATCTTTTGATGCATCTACCCTCATCATTCAATCATGTGCATGCTCTAATTCTATTAGAGTATCTCATTAAGGAAAAGAAAAGGGGTTGCATTGTTTCAATGGTCAACCATGCACCCCCTACATCTATTGTGGATAAAAGAATCACTCATATGAGCATTGTGGGACAAGTTTGAGTGTTTCTCCTTCATCATCTACGCATGTTATTTGTATTATTTCTCCTATTATAGTGCCTACTTTACCTACTCCCAATATGGTCCATGTTGCCTAAGCCAATTTTGATGAACTTATGATATTATAGACCCAATAGAATAGTAAGGTAATAACTAACAATATTCTTTCATCAGGTATAATTATTTTTCATACATCCTCTCTTAGTAATTCTTGGATTATAGGTTTGGGGGTTTCTAACCATGTTTCTGGTAATATATCTTTATTTAATCACCTTACCCAACTTTCAAATATCAATTCTACAGTCCTTGTCAATGGTCATAGCTACATTGCTTCTAATGAAGGCACTACACTTATTACATTTGACATGTCATTACACTTATCTTTTTGTAATGTTTAAGGACCTTTGTGTGTCACATCTATCTTTGGATTTCGTTACTATGTTATCTTTGTTGACAATTTTTCTAGAACTTTTTGTTGTATCTATTAAAAATCGTCAAACTTTATTTAATGTAATTTGTGCTTTCTTTGATGAAATTTAAATTCAGTTTGCTATTTCTCCCAAATTTTTTCATATTGATAATATTCTTGAGTTTACTCAATTTGATATTACTTCTTTCTATGCTGATTATGGTATAATTCATCAAACTACTTATGCACATACTTCTTAACAAAATGATGTCACTGAATGCAAACATGGACATATTTTGGATATTACTCATACACATTTGATTGAGATGAATGTACTTAAATACTTATAGTTAGATGTTGTTGTTACGACTATTTAATCAATTGCATGCTTTCTTCCCCTTTGAAGGGTTCCATTTCTTTACAACATCTTTCACTTGGTAAGGAGATTTTTCTTCTACCTCCTAAGGTTTTTGGATGTATGACCTTTGTTACAAATCTCACTCTAAGGCTTAACAAACTTTCTCCTCAATCCATCAAGTATATTTTTATTAGATACTCTTACACTCAAAAGAAATATCATTATTATCACTCTCCCACTTATCACTTTCTTGTTTCTATTTATATGATTTTTCAAAAAGACGTCCCTTGTTTCTCATCCTTTGTTGCATCCTCTTCTCCTTTGTTATCTCTTGTCTCTATTAACTCCTCTACTATTCCTAATGAATCCCTTATGAGGTTTGGTACTTCTCCATAGTCACCACCACTACAAGTTTATCATTGGTGATGCTATCTTGAGACTCACTTCTTCTAATATACCATCCTCCTCTATGGTTGATCTAGCCCACCTTGGCTTGCCTATTGCCCTATGCAAAGGTAACTATTCCTACACAACCTATCTTATTTCTAACTTTATTTCTTATGATTCCCTCTCTCTTAAATGCAAATGTTTTGCCTTGGCCTTTACCTTTGAATCTATACCTAGTAATTATAAGGAGTCACTTACCCTTCCAACTTAGAAGAAGGTTATGGATGTTGAAATGTATGTTTTACTTGTTCAAAAGACTTGGTAACTAGTTTTCCAACTTATAGATATTCTTGTTGTTAGTTGTTATTAGGTCTATACTGTTAAATACAAGCCTAAGGGATTCGTCAAATGCCATAAAGCTTAACTTGTTACTTGTGAATTTACTTAAACTCATGGGATGAATTATTTTGAGACATTCTCTCTGGTTGCTCACCTTAAGTCTATTAAGATTCTTCTTTCATTGGTTGTTTGCAAATTGGGACGTATTTCTCAAATCTTTACTTAGATTCAAGGTATGTAAATGATCATTCTGATAAAAGATCTACCTTTGGATATTGTACCTTTGTTAGAGGTAATTTGATCACTTAGAGAAGTAAAAAATAGAATATTGTTTCTAAGTGTTAAAGTTGAATATAAAGTTGTCTCAAATTATTATTGAGTTGACTTAAATACATTTCTTGCAAATAGAACTTGGAATTTGTATTTCTTCTCCAATAATCATGCATTGTGACAATCAAGTAAATATATATTATTAGCAATGATACCTTACATGAACGTATAAAGTATATTGAAGTTGATTATCACTACATTCGAGAACTTGTTAGAGATTTCATTTGTACTCCTTACACAAGGTCTACTCAACAAATTGTCCACATATTCACCAAGAGGCTTCATATGGGTCTATTTAGAGATTTTTGTAATAAACAAGGTTTGTTTAATCTTTACTCTCCAACGTAAGGAAGAGTGATGAATATAATTAAGCATGTGTAATCCTTGATATCTCCCATGTGTTAAGAGTAATAAGGTGTGTTTTAAGTGAACTTAGTCTCACATTACTAAGGTCATGTTATATCCATCCTTATAGCTTCTATATAACAGACTTTATATTTTATTAATGTGATATTAATCTTTTCCACCATCTTATTTCTTTTCACTACTATCTTAATTAATACCCTTAGTGCAACTAACCATACAGCGTTCTCGAGTTGGTTCTATCATAAATTGACTATAAGGTAATGAAAATTATAATTTATATTTGTTCTACTAGTTATTAGATTTGTATTTCAATGAAAGTTGATGGATCTTTAAATTTTTTCCCACAGATCATAAGAAAAAACCACATCCACATTATTTTCCATTGGAGTATTTACTAGCTTGACACCCAATACTCCTTTCTCCTTTAATAAATATGCGGTGTACTTGCTTTGAGTGAAGAAAATTCCTGTAGTAGTAGAATTTGCTGCTTCTATTCCTGGGAAGTATTTTAATTGTCTTAGATCAAGAACTTTGATTGATAAGTGAAAGCTCACCTGCAAAATTAATGGAGGAATCCACCAATTTTTGATTGACAATGTCATCCACCCACGTATAATAACAGATTAATGATATGGTATTCATGTTTCCGCACAAACAATAATAGATCAACTAGGCTAATAGAAAACCCATGTTCCAAAATAAAATCACTCAACTTGGTAAACCAAGACCTATAGGCTTGTTTCAATCTGTAAAGAGTTTTCTTGTGTTTACAAACATGGTAGGGATATTCTTTGCTTTAAAAACTTGAGGATCGAGTCATAAATATTGGTTCTTCAAGTTCTTCAAGTAAAAATGCATTCTTGATATCTCTAATTAAAGAATATCCCACTTGTCATAAACACAAAGACTAGCACCATATCAATAGTAGATTTAACCACTGGATTAAAGGTTTGTATATAGTCAACACCCTTTTTTGCTCAAACCTGTAGCCATTAACTTAGCTTTCAACCTATCTAAGCTCCCATTAGCATTAATTTTGGTTTTAAAAACCCACTTACCCTTGATAATATTACTAGCACTATCAGGATGAACCAATTCCTCCCAGGTATCATTAAAGGGAAGAGAATTTATTTCCTCATTAGCACTATATCACCCATTGTCCTTCAAAACTTGACGATAGGATCTAGGCTGCTTAGGAGGCATATAGTGATCGATCAAAACTTGGGATTGGGTTTAATAATCCCTGATTTGCTTCTAGTCATAATGTCATGAGTTAGTGGTAATACCATCATTATTATCTACACAGATAGTATTAGGTTCCTGAAGAGCAACAATCTAATCAAAAGACATACCACCACAATCATCTTTAAGCACAATATTAGAACTATTATCAACAAGAATAAAATTCTCACCTTTGTTAGGAGAAACATTACCAATAGTTATAGATCCAGTAATATCATGAACAACATCAAATACATTAAGAAGGGAAGCATCATCAACAAACTGACTGAAAGAATTTTCTATAACAGAGGAAACAGAAGTATCATTAGACAAATTATCAACAAAGTTCTACACATCATCAGTTTGAAAATAGATAAATTACTAAGCGCCACATCCTTGGGAATGACGTTTCTGAAAGGAAGGTAAGATTAGTTAAAAATTGCATGCCTTGATATATAAATCCTCCTAGATTGCTAGCGAAAACATCTATAATCTTTATAATGAACACCATAACTGAGAAAAACACAAGGAAGGATCTTGGGTTGAATTTATTTTTAACATAATCACGAAGATAAGGAAAGCAAAGAAAAACAGATTGTTACAGAAGAATACTAAGAAAGCCTTTCAATTAAGAATTTCAAGGGAGATTCCACATTAAAAACAGTAGAAAAATGTCTATTAATTAAATAAATAGCAGTAGACAAAGCTTTAACCTAGAATTTTTTAAGAATATAAAAATCAATTATCATTTATAAACTAAGTTCAACAATATATTTACACTTCGCTCAACTAAATCATTTTGTTGAAAGATATGGAGGCGAGAAATTTGATAAGTAAACCATAAAATTTCAAAGTATTAGTCAGTCTAGCCTTAGAAATAATCCAGTCAAACCACGGTTGCTTCATGTAAGTGTGACACCAAGGTAAGAGTGGCACTTGCAAGTTTTACCAACAGTTCCATGTAAAGTGGATTGAAATGATGAATAGATTATGACCCTCCTTTACTCCTACAAATTGACATTTTGTCTGTTTTATAAATGATTCCAAATTAATCAAGTCAATTGGTTCAAATTGATGGAAGACGTCAAAACCAACCAATGATCTCCTCTACTGCCTCCACTCTTTTTCCATTTGTCCTTGTCATTTTAACAGTAGCAGCATACATAGCAAAGAAAACATTACCACAATATTATAAATTCTATCATAAATTCTGAATTATAATGTCTACTATTATTATAAGCTTGACCACAATCTCAAAAAACTGAAGAAAAAAAAAAACATAATTCAAGTGGTTGAATAGGATTGTCAATTCCTAGTGCCCAATATTTTCTCACATTTTTCCATCAAGAAAAGGTTCCAAGTGCCCACCATGGAAAAGTGAGAGGAAGCAGACAAGCTGTTGGCTATTGGACGCTCATGAATGACCTCTCACAGGTCCCTCCCATAAGCAGTGGGAAAAAACAACAGTGTTGCAAGTTATCAAGTATCTGCTGTTTCCATGCCTCTTCTCTCTGCTTCGAAACTTTCCAACCTTCTTCTCCTCTTATATAGCCGGCTTATACTTCATGGCCCTTTTGTAGGAGAGTTTTAGCTCCCACTCTCCACCAGTGTTTCTTCAATCCAAGTTTTTTCCCTGCTTCTTCCTCTTTCCTCTTGTTCTTCTCGCCGTTTCTGTTGATGTTGCAGTAGCAAAGTGTTGCTGGAGGAAGAATGTATGCCAAAACAGAGCTGTCGATGTATCCATACCTGCAGGAGTTGGGGTCGGGTTTCATAACCGAGGAGGAATACCAACAACATCACAACCACCTCCTGGCTCAGCTCCGGAAGGAAGAGGAGGAGGAGGAGGAGTTCCTTCCCCGTCTCTATGACCAGAACATCTCCTTTATCTGCAACAGCGACAAGAGTTTCGTTGATGATCAATATTACTACCACTTCAATAACCAGGCATGTCTCGCTCTTGATACTTCCCACTTGATTCGTCTTTTTCCGATGAACTTGTTTCTTTTCCGATTACGAAGACCTATATTTCCAGATCGTGCCATTTGTTTGCTGTCTATTAGTAAAACATGATTTTCCAAAGATGGCTTCTTGTTTTGGGCCTTTTTTTTCACTTTCTATTTCTCCCGTTGTGCTTGAAACTATTCTGCTTCTGCTGGCTATTGTTCTTCACAGAAAAGGAGAAGAAAACATTTGTACAAATATTACTGCCCCGTTGTTTTATTCTCTCTTTCTTTTTCCTTTACGAATTAGGAGTAAAAATTAGTGAAACAAAAAGCTTCTCCCCTTGCTTACGCAAAAGCATACAGTATTGCTCTCTGCTTACATCTTCTGCCACTCGACTCTGCAAGAGAAAAACAAAACACATCTACCAAAACCCACCGGGATTTGGGTGATTTAAGGTTTTTGTTTACTCCTGATGAAGCTGAAGCCATAACAATTACCGGGTCAAGGTTTTTGTTTAAGGTTTTGGGTTTGTTTTCTTCTGGTTGTACAAACCCCCGCAATTAAACTTTGTGCAAGGCAGAAAAGAGCATCCTGCAATAGTTTCTTCCTCATGCGAAAATCGCAACAATACCATGACGAAAGATTCTCTTATGATGAGATAGCAATGAGAGATGCACGCTGAATGGGAAATTTGGTTTCTAATTTAGCCCTTTTATTTTTCAAAGAAAACTGACCATGTATGAGAAACCGAAGGAGAAGGTATTTGTCATCTTCCAATGAACCTTACAAATCAGTGAGAAACTGCTCATCTTTTTTTCTTTTCTTTTTTTAAATGTTGATTCTGTAATGTTCTTCTTCAACTTCTCCAAATATAACCTGTCTCTGTTGTACCTCCAAAGAGCAATACCGCAAGAACTCCTGCTGTATCAGATTATGACCTGGGAGGAGAGGGTGATCTGTTCAAAGCCCCCAAGCCCATCATGGACCAGAAGGATCCATTTCCAACAAGTGGTCATCATCATCAGCTCACAGCTGCCTCTTGCATGTTACCACGTGGTGAGGACGACGCTCTCAACACAGAGACCATCGGAGAGAACCACCAACAGGGCGACGTTTTCCACGACGGCAAGATGGATTTGTTCGAGATGACCGTGATCGAGGAGACGTTCCCGGAGCTGGCAAACATGGAGTTTCCAACACTCGACATGGGTGACAACCATGCTACGGCCAAGGATGACCTTGGAGCGGATTTGGGTTCCAAGGATGGCCCACTGCAGAAGAGCATTAGCTGTGAATGCCTTAGTAGGAATGAGTGGAGTAGTGAAGGGTCTCAGAGGTCGAGCACTGTCGACTTCCAGGCCGTGGATTTGGGGGCTGCTTTTGGGTTGCGACGGGCATACAGTGAAGGAGACATTGAGGTTAGGAGGATTATCTCCTCAATTATCTTCTGATTTCTGTGAACTCTTTTTCTCGTGGAAGATTATTAGTCCCATATCGGCTGGTGTTGTTTTGCGAGTGCCAATTCCTTGGTATATATATATATATATATATTGAGAGACTTAACAGTTTTTGTCGGTGGTGGTGGCAGACGCTAGGAAGGGGCAATGTGGCTGCCGGCCAAGCGAGCTTCGCTCGTCTGACGAACGAGCGTCTCAGGAACGTGGACGATGTCAAGATGGAAGAGAGAAGGCAAAAGCTTTCTAGATACAGAACGAAGAAGACCAGGAGGAACTTTGACAGGAAGATCAAGGTGCTTGTGGTCCATCCTTTTCTTTCTGAATGTTGTGGTGATTCCTCTTTGATCTAACCTCTTCAACACTGTGGACGACAAATACATCACCTCTCTTTCACTCGTGGGAATGGTTATTTGCAAGTCCAAGGATGATATATAAATATACATCAATCGCCTGTGGGCATAACGATGAATCTGGTTTTGGCATGCAGTACGCTTGCAGGAAGGCGTTGGCCGACAACCAACCAAGGGTGCGCGGGAGGTTCGCAAGAACACAAGGATATCAGGTTGGGAAGACGTCGAATTAATTCAAGTGGTGGGTGCTCGAGGTACTGTATTGCATTGTATTGTATATATTCATTCCATCGATCCAATGGAATTGGTATCTGCCTCAAGACGGACACGTGCATGATATATAAACTGGTGTGTGTGTGTGTGTGTATGGCAAAGATTATGTAGAATGCCTTGCACTGTACTGCTTCTATCAGCTTTTCATTCCCTCTCTATTGTGAAAGAACCATAAATTAGTGCTGAAATCGAGCAGATTTTACTTCAAACCTATCACATCATACCGATTTGGATATGATTTGGCATGCCACTAAAATCATATCTAAATACTATCTAAACACGAAATTAAAAGAAAGGCAGTGTTTGTTAGATGGAAATACAATGATTGTTTCATTGGATACAAGTACAAAATCTCTCTTCCTGGATTTTTTTCATATCGGTTTCAAACATTTACCACCTTTATTCATTCACGCTCCATTACATCTAGGGTTTCAATTATCTCCTCCCGTTATACACGTAGAAGGGATCTTTGTACGTGCCCGTAGCGTTTCAGGGGCAACGATGCTCTCTACCATAGCTATGAATTCAGGAAGAATTTACAAAGAAGGAAACGAGCAGGAATCGTAAAAACTGTGCTTCGAATTAACCTATTCGAAATAAATAAAGATGAAATATTTACTAAACGACATTAGCCCATGGACAGCGACGAGTACTTGCCTAACCCGCCTCTCATGGCAATTGTGACCTACCACCCTAATAGAAATATGAGATAATTCCAACCGCAACCCGTACCATAGGCGATTGTACAATGGAGCCGCCAGAGCTTCGTCAGCTGGGCTAACCTCTCTAGCTAGATATTTGATTATCTTCAGCGCCACGGACAAGTATCCCAGATATGCGGTAATTAGAATACGAGAAACAGACGTTAACCACCGAGAAAAGAGGCTTTACGTGGATGACACAGGAGAAATTCGCATCTGATGTAAATTCAACCCAACTCCACTACGGTACTTCAATAATTGAAATAGGCCGCTTGTAAAGCGACGTGAAAAACGGACGCTACGTGACATCCTCAAGCTATAAACAAAGCGGAAGCATTTCGTAAACAAATAGCCTTTAACAGAAAAGGAAAGCAAGCTCGAAATGACATTGAGAAGAACAGTGAGCAAGCATGCTTCCACCTCTCCCATTCAGCGCACCTCAATGAACTGGAAGCACGGACTGCTAGTACCTTCCAAAGTCACGGACAGGAACGGGAACGGCTCCACGTCTTGCGCGCTGCTGTTGACGGCGTCGCTGCAGTCGAAGACGTCGTGATGCATTCACATTGAATCCACCACGAGCAATCTGCCGAGACATCACCCTCATCCTCTGTTCCTTCATGTCAGCAAATCTAGCATCCAACGTTTGTCTTTGCCTTGACACGGCCATGTCCTGCATTTCATTAAATTACCAACAACCTGTCAGGTAAAATATCTGGCAAAAAAGCTTAACTGCTATTCTATCCAATGTACACTTGATTAGCAGGTAACAGATTAGGTTAGCAGCTTAAATTGTTATCTATTACTAAATAAAAAATCAACCTATTTAATGAACTTATTTATCTTAAAAATTTCTAAAAACTATAAATCACTACTAATAAAAGAAAATTGGGTGGTCTACATGTTTTGGTTTTTGAAATTACATGTTTAAAAAATAAAAATGTGTTGCATAACTAACATTAGTGCATTAGCATATCTTACATTCTTTATGTTAGTACATTAGTACATATATTACATTAGCATGTTTTCGTTTACCCAAATTCAACTAGCTTCAACCACAACACTGTAATAAGCATGGGAATCTCATGGTTTTGAATGCAAGACACGTGTCAAAGTCAACAAACTAACAAATAAACACGAGTCAGCAAAATGTTGATATCATATTGTGTTAGCAGAAACATGGAAATTTCTCCACAAATCTTCAATGTCAATATGTTATAGATCATCATCCTCCTCAATCGTGGATGTAGAAAATATTGGAAGGTGAGGCATAGAAAGTCCAGTTTAGCATTTTTATTCACAAGTCTCTTATAGTGTCATAGAATTTTGGAAAATGAACCTTTAAGATCCAACTGTACACAAATATGGACTTTTTTGCGACTAACGTGGATGAATGGGTCATATGACCCACCTTAACACATTGTAGCTCCACACTAGTCTTGGACTCATGTCAATATATTGAAAACATGACAAGTACTAGTGAAATGTTAATGGCATGCACTACATGCCATGATTAAATCATATATTAGTGTCACTTATGAATTATCTTAGGCCTTTGTTGCATTCTTCTATGCATGGTGCTGACATATGTTAAGTGTGTCCTTGTTTTCATGGTATTTTTCTGGTGCCATGATGTAGAGGGGGGGAAAAGGTAATTGTTTCTACAAAAGTCACTTGATGCTTAGCAAATTCTTCAAAAAAACCTGGCAAGTAAAATCAAAGACTAATTAAGGGTGAACGGATTCAACTCAAATAGAATTGTAACTAAATCCATATCCATTTAATATCCAAATAATTCAAAACCATCCAATTAATATTTAAATAAATATTTAATTACCTGAAACAGTATCTGATGGATTTATCCAAATTTGGATAATACCTGACTATAGGACTCGATTCAAATGTCTGAATCTAAATATTGATATTTGAATAATATTTAAATCTCCGAAAAACTCAATCAGAAACTAGAAATCCAAATCCAAAAGTCTAAATTTGAATATAACTATTTGACAATAATATGCAATAATTTTTCTGTAAAAAACTTAATCCAATATCTGAATCAAAATGCCTGAATGCAGATATGATTATTTTATGTCAAAAACTATAATTATAATTACACTGTGAAAATACTGATTAGGGTAAACAAATTCAAATCAGACTTTAATCAACAGATATCATATATAAATATTCAAATTTGTTTTGAATATCTTTCATATATGAATTTCAAAATCTGATTAATGCCTGTTGAATTTCAGATTTGGATAATTTCATGTTAAATGGATTGAAAACCAAATTGAATTTTGAATTCTCAATATCCATTTGCAGGCCTAAGACTAATAGTCTAATGCATTATAGTAAAGCACAAGTATCTTAAAAAGATGAAAAATGAAAACTCCATATATGAATCAACAGATATCATATATAAATATCCAAATTTGTTTCGAATATCTTTCATATATGAATTTCAAAATCTGATCAATGTCTGTTGAATTTCAGATTTGGATAATTTCATGCTAAATGAATTGAAAACCGAATTGAATTTTGAATTCTCAATATCCATTACAGGCCTAAGACTAATAGTCTAATACATTATAGTAAAGCACAAGTATCTCAAAAAAAAAGAAAACTCAATATATAATTCAAATCAAGGTATAAAAAAAATATCAATATATTGTTAAATATTGTCAAGAGTTAGATAGATGACTGTATTCCTGTAAAAAAATCATTAAGCTTAAAGTTTGCCCGTTCAGGAAGTTTCCCACTAGGATCCTTCTTCAGCATTGGTGCAGCTCTGCATCATAAAATAGAACATTATCCACCAAAAATCACTCAAATTTGAATTAGATAATCTGCGAAATAGTAATGGTAAGACAACCCTATGTGCAGAACAACCTGAAAGCAACAAGTCCAAAATGAAGTTACCCATTTTCAGGTGCAAACTAGTAAGAGTACAGAAAACAAATCATGACAATAAACGTCAAAAGCAAATTATCTCCACTGTTGATGACTACAATCTTCAGAGTTTGTAGTTAATTCTATAATCTTGACATTATAAGTGAAGTTTAATGCTTGTAAACCTTGAACATCAAGTTATCCCCCAAACAAATTGCAACTCTCAATACCACAACTGGAATTCCATCCCAACAAAAGAGGGCATGACAAAACATGATCTCCTCATTATTCAGTTAGATGATTTCACAATATCAGCTGACATCAGAAGCACGTGCATGGAAATCTTCAGCCAATCAACCATAACAATAAACAAAGGTTTTGTTGTCTTCTGAGTACCATGGCATGCAGACGCCATAACTACTGCTGATTGCAACCATTATAAGCTACATAAATTTTCTAATTTTCTGTGGGAAACCGGTCCATGCCAATCGATTTAACCATGTAGTAAGTCTAAATAAAAACCACTCCATAGTGAATGTTTCAATGTTTGACTACTCAGTAGTAAACAACACTGAAACTTCTAACAAGTTCCACAAAGTTGAAGCAGCACTGAACTTATTGAACTGAGGAAGGCATACAACCAATGTATCATGATCTTTGGCACTTGAATCTTTGCAGTGGAAAATGGATGGATAAGGATCTTCCTGTTAGAAGAGATGATAATTTCCCACTGTCACACGTACAAAGCCAGCCCGATCCATATGACTAGGTGTCAACACATCTTCTAGGACACAACATTTAAGAAAACTACCATAGTCATTGATTTCATCACCTCTAATCATTTTAGAAGTCAACTGCCCAACCAGATTGGTCAACTTCTTCTGAAGTTAAAGATGACATCCAATATCAAATTTTTGATCATAAATTTTATAAACCTGCATCTTGGATAAGCTCAATGCCCAAAACCACATATGAAACAACAAGCAAAAATGAAACTTCTGGTTTTCTAGATTTACCGATGAAAAGGTTCATGTGGGATCTTCATCAAAGCTGAACCTCACAATGATTTCTGTAGCCATAAGAGGATCCCTTTTGAATGAATTGAAAGAAGATCTGACCATTGCATGGTTAACTAGACAAAAATGAAAATATATGACCCTTTAGTTGAAGAATATGTTGCCTCCTAACCAGTAAGGACCACAACGGAATTCTATATTGTAACCTTGATACAGCTACTTTCTGACGCATCATTACAGAAGTTTGTGAATCTGGCAGGTTACAATTAAGGATGCACTCAACAACTGTCTGTGACCAAAGCTATTGGTTTTGACATCATAATCACCCATGTAAACAATCTTTCATACTGGTAAAATAATCTCATGAATTACATCTCAGATTAAAGCTCTCCAAGCATTGGCAGAATAAACCAGTATTTACCTAGCAGGAAGAAGAAAATTACAAAAAAGAAAACCATTCTTAACTTTGATAAAAATATGTGAAAGAAAATCAACCAAAAACATAAAAGATGCAAAACTACCTTGGCCTGTAGGAATTTATTCCCATGTTTTGTATTGGTGCACTGGCAGACCTTCTAGCAGCTTCTTTGGTTAGAGAGAACTGACTGCCTGGTATACTGGATCTTTTTCGTGCAAGAACTCCCTATTTACAACAGAATAAAAATTAAGTATATGAAACTATAAATAGAACATGATCTTTGAAGGTTTATTGGACGGAAACCTACCTGTCTAATGGATGGTTTAGAATTCAAGAAATTCTGAACCTTGTGGGAATTTGCCTGAGACCGACACCCATTTCTAAATCCTTGTCTTTTATTCTGTCCAAGTAAATTTATTGTGACTCTACATGATTAGAATAACCAGTACTAGAATTACAGGAAAAGAAACAGAGAAAAAATTCGATACCGGAACCCTCAGAGGTCTCTGGCCTTTCCCCTTGGTAGGCGCATTCTTCTTGGACATTTTGATTATGTCCTCTGCACGGACGCAACCACACCAAAGGAAATCAAGTTCATTCAAACAGAGCAACGTGATTTAACGAGAAAGAAGAAGAAGAAGAAAATTTTATACCCAAAGACATCACCATCTTCTTCTCGGTCAGGGAAATCGAATCAGTCGACAGGTACTTGGAGGCCATCTACATATGCCGCAGCAAACAACACAACAATATAATCTTTCCGCATGAAATTAAGAAAACAACAAAGAAAGATAAAGGTTAATAAAAGAAAGAAATTAATCAAACACGAAATACAAATCTCACCGCAAGAAAATCCCCAAGAATCGACTTCACCGCCGAGTGCGAGGTAGACGCAATTCGAATTCGACTGCTCTCGGAGAGATATCCTCGCCCGAAACCCTGGCAGATGAAGAGAGAGAAAAAGATTGCCCTTCGTTTCCGAAACGAAACCCTGCACCCCGAAGTGCCAGCCCTATTTATATATATATATATATATATATGTTTTTCTACAGTGTAAATATTTTTTATGTGATATAAAAATAGTGTTATATGTGATAAAAGAAGACAAAAATTATCTTAATGGTTGAATTTGGTTTATTTACAATAATCATTATATGATTATAACAAATATCAGTCATTCGAAGAAGCTGGCTATGATATGTCATTACAGTAGAAATATCTAAGTTTTTGTATTTTTTTCAATGATAGTGACCTGGTCCAAATAGAATTATCATGAAGTATACATTTAAAAATAGCATATGGTATACATTGAATAATGATCTATCTTCCATTGAATCGAACCGTCTAATTGGGATTCGTTGGAACTTACCAAAACTCTCACTCTACGAAACAACAAATTCGTTGGGAATGCTTGAGTCCAATGGATGAAGGTAAATTAAGTTTTGGAACAGGAAAATCATACCATCACATCTAATTGATGTTAACTAACACTGCGTGATTGCCACCATATCCGGTAAGATTCATCTTGGAACATGTCGGAAAGGAAAGAGTTCGACTTTGGTGGAACCCATAACTTATCACTTGTTTATGTCGTATCAATCAATGACACATTTCTTTCATTTATGCTGGGCCATTTTTCTAACATCAAATCCAGAAAGGTGGTAACTGATAAACAAGAATATCGCCAATTTGGTTCAGAGCGTAGCTTTTGTTTTTTTCGCATGGGGTGTAAGATTCAAAGGAAAGAAACCGACGACATATGGAAGCTTTAACTTTCTAATCTGTTTCTCACAGATGAAAAAATAAACTGAACATTTCTACACAAGGGCCAGCGATGGCTAAAACCCATTGCACTTAAGAGAAGAAGGGGAAAGTGAAGGGCTCTGGTTACACACATCATCGTCTCTCCCAACTGCCAACCACCCATGGAGAACGCCGGCGGCCGTCGGCACATAACGCCGGAAACCGAAATCACGGAGGCTGAAACCATGCGATCTGGAAGAAGACCAGACCCCAAGCGATAGGTGGCGACTGACTGACTAATTCGGCCTTGGAATTTGTTTGTGGTGGCATGTCATCTCCCTCCTCCATTCCATGTGCCTTTTGCTTTTCCCTGGCCTTTGATTTGATGGTCCACAGGTTTTCAATCCGAATCGCTGTCCATGCTCTCCATCGCCTTCAAGCCCCTTTTCTTCTGCACGATGAAAAAAGTTGGGCAAGCAAAGGATTAATGACCGTAGCCTCAGCTGCATCTCTTTTCTAACACGCCAAACATGTATAATGTTGTTGGCATCAAAACCCACTAAAGCAGATCAAGGTATGTATAATGTTTATTCTTTTTCTGATAGATGATGAGGTGTGTATAATATTCAATCAACTTATTTGTTGGAAAGGCTTCTTCTGAATGTGGCGGCCATGGACGTTTATCTGAAGGAAGAAAGGAAGGAAGGAAGGAAGCACAGCTGGCGCAGGTGGAGCCATCGCTGTCATCTGTTTAATGCTTGATGATGATTACGAAGGTTAATTGTTAAAGAAAAAAAAATGAAACCAGTAGCAGCACCATGATACTGCATATGTGATTTGTAGGACACAGGCATCTGTAGATCTGGAAGGTGGGTAGTACAGAGCCAAGTCGCCTGATCGAGTTGCTTCGATCAAACGATCAATTTATCAAGAAGGATGACCATCACTGATTAAAGACCCAAAAGAGTTACTTGAAATTGGAAAGAAAGAGCCAAGAAGTGGTGAATGAGTCAAAGTTCGCATCTTTACCTTCTTCACGCATTTCTTCTCCCTTACTTCGTACCGTCCTCTCGTCAAATCAGAGAGCCACATGCCTGGGAAACAGTACTGCACACAGGGGACACATGTGAGAAAGCAGAAGCTGTTGCAGATCCAAGAACGAGAGAAATGAACGAGAAACCAGATGCCGCCTTGGTATTTATTATACCTGGAGGGTTTTGTCAATGTTCTTGGCCCTCTTCTTCGGCCTCTGGGGGAGCTTCGTGCCCTTCATCGCAAGGAAGTCATCTTCCTTCTCTTTCCTTGACAAGGACAAGTAGATCCTCGGCCACTCGAGCAAATCCAGATTTACCTTCCCAGACGGAGCGGTGGTCGAGCCACTGCCGCCGGCGGCAGCCTCCTCCTCGGACGAAGGTGTGGAAGACTGGTTCAAGGAGTCCATCTGTGCAGCTGAGTTGTGGCCGTAGGAGGCGGTCGAAGAAGGCTTTTGTGTCTTCTCCGCCGTTGACGCAGACCGCCTCTCCGGCCGGGAGACGCCGGTGGGTCGCTCCTCTACGTTCCTGATGATGGTCAACATGACGAATACAGAAAAAGGTGTGATTTTTTTTTGTTTTCACTTGTGTGTCGGGAGATGACAATTTACAAAAGCTTTATAATAATAATAATAATAATGATAATATATTGTTGGACTCGGCGTTCGTCTTTGGAAAACAGATTCCATGAACAAAGCAGTCAGGTATGACAAGGGCGGGCAAGGAAAACGGTGTTGAAATTGTTCAAATGGAAACAAAAACAAAAAAAAAGAAATCCCAAGCAATAATAAATTAGTTGGATGGGCAGATTACAGATAGGTCTTTAATCTAGTCGCAATCAAAACATGTAAAAGAAAAAGAAGATGACTGTTCTTCTGTTGATCTATAGTATATTTGATTTATTTATTGGGTTTTCTGTGAAACGAGTGGAGGGGGGGAGGAGGTGGTGTTGGTGCCAAAGGTTTGGTAGGTGGAGTTGATCGTCACAAACCAGAAAAGGCAGAGGAACAGAGCTGGAGATTAAAAAGCGCATGAAGAACAAGTCGAATTTCTTGAAAAAAAAGCAAGATCTACTCAACGAACGCGATCATCATTCATGAGATCTAAAATGTGAAAGAGCAGCAAATTTGAAAATAGACATGGCAAGAACGAACACAGAAATGGCAAAAAAAAAGGAGATTTATTAATGGAAGAATCGGCTCATACCTTTCTTTACAGGAAGGGAATTGGGGAAATTTCTAACATACATCTTTTTAATAGGAAGGAAATGAATTGATGGCGTGAAAATTGAAATCCAGAACATGTGGGTAGACATTAAATTAACACAGTAAAGATCTAAGAAACTAACAATGGAAAAGAAATTTGAAAACGATTGAGGCTCATCGTCGTGAGGTAGATCCGGCACCTGTGCCGGACGGGGAAAGCGCATCTGGACGACGGAAACGGCCAGAGCACATCGGAGGAGGGCATTAAACAATGGTGTTGATAAACACGCAGGGGCAAAATCGACCAACAACCACCATTGAAAAATAACGCCGATAAAAACGCCGGCTACGATTATTACCGTCGGGAACAAACAAATGGGAAAAAACCAGAAATAGAATAAGAAGAAAACGGCAAAATGGAGCGATCGTGGTCAAAAACGAAGGCCGAGGAGAGATGAGATGAAATGAGATGAGGAGTAGAACTGTGGATGTAGACCTGGTGTGAAGAACACCGGCGGCTTCCCGGGAGACCACGGTGCAGGCTCTGGGGTTGGATACTCTGCCGTATGGTGCAGGCGCACATGGTGGCGGCATCGTGGCCATTGATTGCTTATCCGACCCACCTACGGACCGCCGTTGTATCTTCGCCGGATGCTGCTGCTGACGGGGCTTTCGCTGGCCGGAAGCATCGTCCCCGCTCGACCGGCTGTCGGACCTCGACCCACGGGGCCTCTTCTTGTGCCCCCACTGCGGGAGGGTGGAATCAACTCTGATTGTGGTGGTGAAGGCAGCGGGCATCACGCTGTTGCCGTTGGGCTCGTAGGTCTTGGCCTTCAAGGTGGTGGTGGGTTCTGGGGTGGATGGGGGATAAGGTGGCAAGTGTTGAAGGTGGTGGTGGTCGGGACTGGTGGTGTTGGAGGGGTTGGAGGTTGACCTGACCCGGAGGGGAGCCTTGCTTTCGTAGGTGGGAAAGGAGGGGATTCTTCCGTTTGCTTGGTGGTGTTGGTGGTGATGGTGGTGGTGGCTGTGGTTGGTGTTTTCCTTGCAGGTGGTTTTCAAGGTGGTGGATTTTCTTCCATTGGGCAGAGGAAGGCATTCCGGGCTTAGCCTCTGGTATCTGCACAATACAAAACAGATGCTGAGGATCAGTACTCTTTTCCCCCAGATCGAAGCATTCAGAAAGTAAAGTTAGTGATTGAGATCAACACAACAGGATCTCATTGTCGTCTTCGTCTGCAAATCAGGAAAGCAACCAGGGAAAAAAAAATTTGGTTAAAACAGTTGAATCATTCCCAAAAACACCGTGGAAACCAGTGTAGAGGGATTGAAGAAAATCCTTCCTTTCTCCAAATTCCTCAATCTGTAAGAATCCGAAGAACGAAGAAGCAGCAGCTAATGGCCAGATTTCTCACACCATTAACTGGACGAGAGAAGGAAAAGAACCATAAAAAAGAAACACATGAGATAGACCTTTCCGCGTCAGATCCTCTGGAGGAGTACAAACAATAGAGAGGTGAATAGGATTTCCGACGGCGAAATCGTTCATACGAGGTGAGAAGATTTTGACAGCTATCCCATAACCCAAATCCTCTTCTTCCATTCTATCGGCCTGCGCCTTCCACCAACCACCTAAATCCGGATTCGGCGAGAACTCCGTGCTTCATATATACTAGAAAAAACCGCAAATCACTTGAATTGACCACCGGAATCAAAACCAAAACTCGAAAACCAGAAGAGATTGTCGACAGGAGATTGCTGTGACGGATTTGGAAGGAAAAACAAAAGAACATAGCAGGAAATCGGAGATTAGAAATCGAACCCTAAAATCTTCAAAAGCAAAAAACGAAACAAACAACAATATCGTCACTGCCAAAATCCACAGTCCCACAGCAGCATAAAAGCACAAATCGTCGGGAACAGGCGATCTCCGACCACCCAAAAATAAAAACAAGAAAGAGAATTGAACAAGAGAAGAATATATCTGCGAAAACGGACGACAACAGAGCAAATCAGACGCATCCCGAAAATCGAACCAAAACGAAAACCAAAAGGCCATCCATCTCCGTCATGCTGCTGCAAAATCGGGCTACGCAACAAGCGAAGCATTCTCCAAAGGCAGCACACAAGAACCAACGACAGATCTCGACAAACCTCATCATGTTCGAACACTTCTCCGTCGCTTACGTGTAACTTCTCCGGCCACGGATGGTCGGAACCAGCATCAATGGCGACCGCTTTCTCTTACTTCTCTCGAAGAGCAGAGACAACAAGCACGAAAGAAAGCCGAATCAAATCGACCGAAAACAGCCAAAACTGATATCGATCAATCCAAGTGACCGACGACGGCGACGAGGGAGAAGAGAGGAAGGAAGGAAGGAGTTCTCCGTCCCAGAGAGGAGGCCGGGGTTAGAAATAGAGCGGCTCCATGCTCCTACCATCGAGCAATCTTTCTATTCCCAAACTACCCATAACTGCTGCCGTTATTACGAAGGGCATCACACGTAAATAAGTAGCCCGACGTGGCTATATATCCGGAGAGATGCGAGATCTGTTGGCTTGCCGTTTCGCTTGTATCGTTCTCTGTACGCTTCGGCTCGGCAGGAAACCATTTTTACCAAATCAAAAGAGAACGAGAAATACATTTTATTGTAAATATTTTACTTTTATACCATAAAAAAATTTTGTAGTTATTTTTACCTCATTTAAAAATTCGTATTTATTTCTATGTCACTAAAAAGTTATCGTTCCCACGAGAATATTTTCGCAGAAATTTTTTCTGAAAGCACGTAAACAAATATAAATTGCAAACGACAGACATACAAGTAATTAATATATCGAAATCCTTAAGTAAAAATTGACCATAAATAATAATATTTTCACCCTCTTCCCGTAGGCATGTACGTGAAGAAATTTAAATATTCACTTTAATGACTATTTTTCTATTAATTAGTCGACATATTCAAATTCTTGGATCTGGAATTGGAATAGGTGATTTTTTAGAATATATACACCTGAAAAGGAAAAGGAGAGGCAGACATGTGTGTTGAGATTCTGCGGTGGTTAACTGGTGTGGGACAAGCAGCAAAGAGGCGACGACGATGGGGCTTTTCCGTGACGACGATGAGCCGGACGTCGGATCCTGATCGGAGAACGTGCCGAGATGATCGGCGAGCTTGAGAAACGGAGCACGGAAGAGATCCACCGTCGGCTCGACCAGAAATGGAGTCGAGATGAGGTTGCCTTGGGGTTCGTTCTTACCCTCTTTTTTTTTTCTTTTCTTTTTTTAAATTTTCGAGGCGGTTCGTATTTGACGTTTCCTTGGATAATCGTTATTTTCGCAAAGTCTAAATATGCTTAGTTTTGGACGAGTGCGAGCAGTCCATCTTAATCCCAATGGAGTTGCAGAGATGCCCTAGGCCTGCTCTTTGGGGTCGTCCGTCCCTGTTCTCCTCTATCATCATCCGTGGAGGCACTGTTCATCTCTCCCGTCCAAACGGAAATCATTGGTTGGATGAGCCACCATCGACACCAGTGATCCTGGCCTCTTCACAAAAAAGAAGAGCATTCTTTTCAGAATGAATGTTGGTATGTGCTTGGAATTTATAGACTCGATTCTATGGAATTTAATTGATTCAATATAAGTGTACGTAAACTTGTCTTGATATTATGTAAAACTTTAATTTAAAATAGTTAATGATGTTATTATATAAACATTGCTTCAGTTTACACATCTTTCGGACTATTTTGATCACAATTTTTTTTTACTGCTAACTGATCAAGATCTCACGAATATTCCTTACAGTGGATTGACTTATGCTTTAGTAACAATAGGAAAGATATTAACTAGTTGGAGCAAGAATGAATATAGGCTTTTGTTTTCCAAGGGCTAGGGTGTCACATCTCCTGCCCTTCACAACAATCATAATCCAATCCTCCTCAGTTTAGAGACACAACAATATATATATATATATCTTTAGGTAAGAACAATATTGTTACTACTTTCCTCCCTTCTTGAACACTGACGTCTACTTGCTTGGAACATGTAAGAGACCTAAATATAGTAAATACAGTAATAGTTGTTAAAGATAATATAAACAAATGGAAATGGTCTTCCACTAATACTTGGAAGAAAAGATTAGCTTCACTTGGAAATACAATTAATTAAACTAGGGTTTGAAGAATTTTGATGAGCCTTACTTTGTATGAAGGTCAATGGGCTGCCCAACTAGCTTTGTCTATTAAATAAAAGGTAATGGCACTCTTATAGAAAGGATTGTGTTATTTCTGAAAGAGGTCTTGGGTAGGGCTGTCCTCTATGTTCTGTGTTATTTAACAAAACAATGGAAGTTTTATCACATACTCTCAGAATAAAGCAAGTATAGGAGTGTGTTTAAAGTACCTCAAGTTTTTAGAAGTATAGAACTCATTACTCACCTACTATTTACCGGTGATCTACTGATTTTATTGGCTAATTTGTGGCATAGAGTGGTTTGACGATTCTTAAATAAGAATCTTCTTTAGTATGTTATTGTCATTCCACTTTCAATGTATCAAATTTTAAATTCTATCATTTTTTTAACATACATAAATATCTAAATTTTAAATTTTATTACATTTCAAGAAGTTTAAATTTTGTCACATTTCATTTTCAAATAAAATTTAAATTTCATCAAATTTCTTTTTAACCAATTTTAAGTACACAAACACTCACTTAATATAGAAGACTATTATTTCAGAAGTTGTATCTCAAAAAATAATAAGAACCACTTTAAAAAGAGAGGGAGAGAGAGTGTGTGTGTTTGTGTATGCTAAACATTATAAGGTTAAAACTTTATCATATACAGACAAAACTATTATGATAAACTTTATTCTTATTAAAAATTAACTCAAAATCAATTAACTATGAGTGAAAGGTTTAACCCAATATAAGACTCTGAATTTTCACATTTTAGGTAATGCATTCTTCTCACTATCACTATCACTATCAAAGTAAAGTACATCAAATCGTCAAATAACAACTTATAGATACATGTAAGATGTTGAAGTTTTGATATTATGTTAAAATTTAACTTAAAATCAATGAATGAAGTGTGTAATCTCATATAAAAATCTTGTGATATCATAATAATGAAAAGACTATTTTGATGCATCTAGAAATAGAAGAGGCCTTAATATCAAGGGTTATATCTCTACGACATGCCCATGTAGGTTTGCACAATTACCAAGCTGCAGACTCATCATTTCATGAAGCAAATACTTATCAACAAATACATTCACGGTGGACTGTTACAAGTCTGTGCAAGAAAATCCAAAACTTTGGTGGGCCTTGCTTCATTGCTTTAATGCTCTTGCTAAGACCAATATTCGAGATTTCTCTATCGTAAATATCTACAAAGACCTACAGGTGTAAAGAAGGGTATATCTACGAAGACCTATATTGCCAAAAAGATCATTACACATGATTGCTTTAAAATTAATACTAAGTGAGTTTAGCACAAATTGATTAGTCGAATAAGGTTGATTATGACGAGTAGCACAAAAAAATTAGATATATACTTATTTACGACAATGTCAAGTATGTTATTAACAGTTTTTTGAAACTTAACGCAAATGTCTCTAAGGCAAAGGTCTAGAAATGGAAAAGGTAAAAAGTTAAGAAGTCTAATAAATCTTTTTAAAATATTACCACACTTCACAAAAAAGGAGAAATATGACAAGATAAATGAAACAGATATTATGTTAACCATATGATTACTACGGTTAGAGGCTTATCTGCAACAAAATAAATCAATTCTATACAATAATACTTGATACTTCGCCAAAAAACTTTGATACAATGACCACAACTATTAGATGGACCCCATCTCTTCAACTTTTTGAATTTCTGGAGATGAGAGAGTGATAGATCATGACCAACTACAAGAAACATGAATGAAAATCCCCAAGAAACAAAGTTAAAATTTTAAAAGCTATGGAACTAGAATAACAAAAGCCGAAAGAAGAAAACTAGACCAAACAAAGCATAGTTTAAGCAAATCAAATACATACGATTTTGTTTATTGATCATTCATTGTTCCACCTGGACTTCTGCATTTACCCATTTCAATTTTGTTGGTCGATCATTCATTATTCCACTGCACTAAAATTCTTTGAATGTTGCGAGTCTCGACTTAGCCTTATGTAACTTTAACATAATTGTTGAACCGTTAACTTAATTGAATAAAAAGATAGATTGTAATCCACTGATAGAACACTGAATAACGATAAGATTTTAAGGATTCATATGCTTAAAGTACGATTAGTCTTTAGCAAAGATAAATGAAGCACTTTTAATACGAGTAGATTTTCGCTTTGGATGAAAATAATGTAACAAGTGATTTGCTTCTTGTACCGTACGAAAACCGCTTCCGCAAATCCAACAAACTCGGCCTCGCACTTTTTGTGACCGTCGATGAATTTAGGGTTGTAGAAATGGAGCTTGTTCAGCCCGACCACGTCCAAACCCTCGTCGACGCCGCTACGTCCAACCAACCGCCCCACGCGTCCTCCTTCCTCTCCCTTTGCCTCTGTCCCCACCGTAGACCTCTGCAACTTCGATCCCGCCTGCTACTCCTCCTTACTTCAACAGATCTCAGCCGCCTGCTCTGACTGGGACGCGTTCCAGGTCCTCAACCATGGTGTTCCCTCCGCACTCCTCCGCCGCGTACAGGAGGTCGGGTTGGGGTTCTTCCGCTACACCCCCGCCGACGCCAGGATGAGCTACGCCTGCTTGCGGTCCGAAGGCCGCTGCCTCCGAAGGATATGGGATGACGGCGTTCTCGATTGGAGGGATTACTTCGACCGTCATACCTTCCCTCTCTCTCTCTCTCTCTCTCTCTCTCTCTCTCTCCCAACGGAATCCCCTCAACTGGCCCCACTCACCGCACAACTACAGGTGATTGATGTAAACTTTTTTTTCTTTTCTTTTCTACTCTCAATATCATACACCACTAGTGCTCTAGTGGTTGGAACTTCAGTGTTGGTTTCTTTGCGTTGAGCGTTGAACGTATTGTTTTCAGAACCGTCTCAGATTCTTCTAAGCTCCCACACATCTCCACCGCTCGGATGCACGTCATTACCGCTGCCCCAAGAGATCTTCACTGCAGGTCCAGGGGAAAGCTGGATGAAAATCATGGAGCTAGGAGAATGACAACAATTATTTGAGAAATACACAAAGTGCAAAACAGCTTTGTCTGAATATCGGCGGTTGAAAGATCAAGGACCTGAATGCCAAGACATACATAATTACATAAAATGTCGTATAAAAATATCTCAACGTGCACGGTCGAAAGATGCTGAAACCAGTAACTGATTATGAGTGCAGCAGAAGGGCATCAATGTTGCGCTTGCCGTCTGGACCACTCCCATACCAATTTGAGACATAATCACCATAAACTACTTCACGGTATCGACAAGGAGACATTCCAGTGATGAGTTCTGTAGCAGGAGAAATCTTCCTTGACTTTGGTGGGTCGTAAAATGTGGCAACAGAAAGACGAGCTTGATGAGAATTTACAACAGCACGATGCACAGCACTCTTGTATCTACCATTGGTGATGATCTGAAAAAATATATAGTCATTCGGTTCGTGGAGTCAGGACAAAAATATGAAGCAAAGAAGTGAGGAATAAAACTTCAACGGACCAAATTAGACAATACACGACGAAAACAACAGTTGGAGCAGAAAAAACCAATAAGAGTGGAGAACAAAGGTTCAGCAAAACACAATTTATTCCATTTGAATGATACGAGCTTCCAACTTCAAGAAAGACAGCCATATGGCAGAAAAGGCAAGAACACATGCCGACAGCTAACAAAGAATATTTGCATAATGTGTAGCCAAAAAAGATAATACAACAATAACAAAATTATAAAAAAAAACAGAAGATTTTCATTTCATAGTGAAAGGAAACGTAAAAGAAACCCTCTCTTGCTATTTTTCACTTCAGAAACAGTTGCAGGAAGACGTTATTTATGATAAAAATCATCCAAGGATAGAAAGTTGAGTTAAAACAAAATATTGAAAGCAATTAATGCATACACCTCTTGCTAGTCAATTCAGAATATGTACTTCTCGTGAGAGAATATCATCTCTTGCTAGATTTTGAATTAGCGATCTCCCTTTCAAAGTTCAGGCAATTGAACAGAAAATCAAGATAGAATACATTTAACAATGAAGGTATTCCAATACCAAAACTGCCAACAGCATTCTTATTGGATTTGTTCTCCCATAAACCCAAGACATATTGGCAAAACGTCAATAATGTCTCAATACTGAACTCCCTGTTAACAATCGAGAAACAAGTCTGAATCGGCACTTTATCCCCATATTCTCGTCACACCATATTCATTAGATTCCTCCTCTTTAAGCCCGAGAAATCTGTTCTACCAGTCAAGGACAACTAAAAGACAGCAAAATATACAAGGGACCTTGGATCTGTAGTATGTCATTCCTGACCTCATACAAGAACCCACTTTCATTTGCTTCTCCATGTTCTCCTTTAACCACATTCATTTGCTTCCATTCCGTAGAACCTACAAATCTTGTATACCACTTGAGACTTGGGAACACAACTCAACTATATGCACCTTTCAAAGGTTCAATCTAATGTGATCACTCTCTTTTCCCAAGCTTGGAACCGACTTTGTTAAAGTTAAAAGCGTAGATAAACAAAATTATATAATAGTGTGAACCACCCAATCAAAAGCACACTACTCCAATAAAAAAAAACAATAGGCCGTTCAGATGCATGGTTCATGATAATTTCTGAGGTGTATAATTTATTTTACATCACAAAGGACACATGTTGGGGCAGAGACACCCATTGGACAAAGCTTCTCTCTCATTGTTTTACTATGTAGATTCTGTGTAGCTACCAAAGGCTTTGAGTTACTAGCCCCTAAGGAAGTAAATAGGTTATGCTACTGATGCGTCAATGTTCCTTTAGTTTAGGTAAACTCCAGAAATTAATTGATAGGGATCCTCCTTCTGATGTAGATTAATTGGATTGTAAGGTCAAGAGTTATTAAAGCTGCTTTGTTTTCAGGGGTTCTCAAATCATGATTGGAAATTTCCAGAAAGTTGGTGAACCAACAACAGGAAAGGCAGACAGACTTGTTTAACATAACACTACTCTCAAATCGTGACCCTATTTAATTTCTAAAACTTCACTTAAAACGATAATCACTGGATAGGTTCAATAAAGAATCATAAATAAACTTACTAGAGAATGTGAAAGAGTGCACCTTTTTTTTCATTTTTTCAAGATAAAGGAGAGGGTTGCTATAAGCGTTTCCTTCAAGGTGAAGATAAGGTCCCACATTACCACTTCAAAGAGAGCCCGTCTGACATTCCAACAAGGTTCCTTTCAAGGCAGATTGTGAGTGCACATGGCAATCTTCTTCATTGCTACTTGGGAGTGATTTGATTGAAGACTCGCAGCACAATGGGGATTGAAGAAACTATGCATAATTTATTTGTAGAAATTCCAACGATTTTGATGTCTGATGTTATTTTCAAGAAGATTTCATCCATTATTCAAGTAATGTGTTTTATATTTTGATGAAAATTTTAATTACCTCATGCGCTAGTTTCCTCTTGTTTTATTGTATCAACTATCAAGTCCATTATCATAATTGTATTTTGCGATTTGCAACAATGGTGGATGGGCCAACATATAACTGCGAAGGACGAATCCTCCATTAAGATGACCCATTGGTGGGAAAATTAATAATTTATCCATGTGAATAGAAAAACAGTGTCAAAGGTTGTATCCGTTCTGCCATTAAATAAAAGGTATCTATCATGTGGAAGGACCAGGGATAAAGCCCTGCGGCAACTAGAGAGAAAAAAAAACAGACAATTACACGAAGTAACAGTAGATACCTCTGTTTGATCGGCCAGGATGACGACAATCGCATCCGACGTGGGTTCCACAAGCACCCATTCCTCACCCTTCAGGACCTCCAGCCCTCCCACATCATCCTGTATCAAGAGCGTAATCGCACCGATATCAGAATGTACCTGCAATCCCAGCGCAAGCTCTGGCTGCGGGCATGGTGGATAATAGCTGATCGTTATATTCTGGTGCACGTCTCCCACCGCATCCACGATGTAGGTCGACTCCAACCCAAGACTCTCGCATATATAACCCAGCATCTTCTCTGCAAGCCTCTTCATCTCATCGCCGTATTCTGACACCACTTCTCTGCCCCCAAATTCCCGGATTTCAACACTCAACGCAAAGAAACCAACACTAAAGTTCCAACTACTAGAGCACTAGTGGTAAGTGATACTGAGAGTAGAAAAAAAAAAAAGTTCACATCGATCACCTGTAGTTGTGCGGTGAGTGGGGCCAGTTGAGGGGATTCCGTCGGGAGAGAGGGAAGGTATGATGGTCGAAGTAATCCCTCCAATCGAGAACGCCGTCGTCCCCCAAGAGCATGCGGCTCCCATATCCTTCGGAGGCAGCGGCCTTCGGAGAGCAGGCGTAGCTCATCCTGGCGTCGGCGGGGGTGTCGCGGAAGAACCCCAACCCGACCTCCTGTACGCGGCGGAGGAGTGCGGAGGGAACACCATGGTTGAGGACCTGGAACGCGCCCCAGTCAGAGCAGGCGGCTGAGATCTGTTGAAGTAAGGAGGAGTAGCAGGCGGGATCGAAGTTGCGGAGGTCTACGGTGGGGACAGAGGCAAAGGGAGAGGAAGGAGGACGCGGACGCGTGGGGCGGGAGGCGGGTAGTTGGACGTAGCGGGGGGGAACGGAGGAGACGCCGGCGTCGACGAGGGTTTGGACGCGGTCGGGCTGAGCAAGCTCCATTTCTTCAACCCTAAATTCATCGACGGTCACAAAAAAGTGCGAGTCCGAGTTTTTTGTATTTGCGGATGCGGTTTACGTACGGTACAAGAATCAAATCACTTGTTATATTATTTTCATCCAAAGCGAAAATCTACTCGTATTAAAAGTGCTTCATTTATCTTTGCTAAAGACTAATCGTATTTTAAGCATATGAATCCTTAAAATCTTATCGTCATTCAGTGTTCCATCGGTGGATTACAATCTAACCTCTTCTTTTTCTTTTTATTCGATAAGCTACAACTTAACATTTATATTAAAGTTACATAGGACTAAGATCAAATCTTGTTAAAAGATATGAATGTCCCAACAATGATCGATTTAGCGAAATGAAATAAAAACGGGTTTCAAAATCTTCTTTTAAGATTAAATGTTACCATAACATTCAATCAATCGAATTTATTATTTTAAAACCATCAGATTCTGCTTGACCTTTGAAACAGAGGTAGGAATGACATCAATTAAAAGCTGAACATGGGAACAACAGTACACCATCTTTTCAAAAAGGAAAAAGAAAAGTGCAGTGGTTAGCCATGGAAGCAGCATCCACTGATTTCCACACTTTACAGCCACCACCTCTCACAAATCCCAACTTCAAGACCATACACTTTCTCCTCCTTATCCTTGTTTGCAGTTTGATGGCAGCCAGTCACAGCAAACAACACAGTTACAAAAACAAGTACCAAGTGAATAAATAACATGCAAACAAGAGATAGAGCACAGCTGTGCAATAGGAAAGAAAAAAAATTAAAATGTTTCTAAAGTGAAAAGAATGCTCTGGCAAACTAATTCTAATGCTTCTTTTCACATTTCATTTTCTCTTTTTTCTGAATGAAAAGATAAACCAAGAACACTTGTCATGCAACAACGTATTGGACTCCAACAATGGTGCCAAAGCCCACTTGCACAACTTTACACCCACTGTTAGTAAAGTAAAATACAAGTAGAACAAAGCATAGTAGAGCCCCCACCAGGTTCACAGAGGCAACACCCCCAATCAACCATCCCTAGACAGAAAATGGTTGAAGAAACTAAATATAAAAAGTAAAGAGGTAGAGAACCACTTAGACCCAGTTAGAAATCGGTGTCACACTATCTCAAACACCTGAACAAATTTGCAGTCCTGTGGACACGGCCTTGAAGGCCCCTAATCATGGTCCACTGCTCATGGAGGCATCCTTCTAGACAGGCCCTTGTTGGTCATGTACATACAGAGCGATATATTTTTCTCCCAGCAACATTGTGCCCCTCCAATGAAAATGGTGTGCATTAGGATAGCAGCTCATTCTCCATTGTAAATCATGAAAATCAATATGTTCCAAGCCTACTTAGCACCTTCACAGAGTAGATGCAGGTAAATGCCTTCCAGCATAGAGGAATCATAACTCATTCCACTGCAGTGACCAGATTCTCATTCTCAACCGTCTTCACTGAACCCAAATTTATGGCTTCCATGCCAGAAATAATTGGCTTGACAACATCAGATTCTTCTACTTGTGCTGCTTCCTCTACCTTAGGCTGAAAATAAAACAGGAAGCAAAAACCATCAGAAAACATGGAAACGCAATTTTCAATTTTTCACAGCTTTTTTAAAGATGACAATTCTGAAGCAAACATAATTCCAGAGATCCCCACTGGATATCAATATTACTACGTAATACAAAGTATGTAAGAAAAAGAGCAAATGAACACAGTTTTTAATGTATGAAATAATTTGAGATGCACATAAAAACTTGGTAGCATTACCGGAAGTTGCTCTAAAGTAGCAGCACTCATCTTCATCTTCTTCACTTGCATGACTTTCTGACGATTCTCATAAAAGCTGAAGTCATCCAATATGGAGGTTTTAGAAGAAAATGACTTGAAAATATTTAGCATTTCAGAACCTTGAGGAAATCCAACCTGGAACAAAAAGGTCAGAAATTGTAAGAAATGCATCAAATACAATTGTAAGCAATATACAAGTAACTGTACAAAGAAATATTACCAGAGAAGAAAAATACAAACACAAGAACAAGTCAGAAAAACATAATGTGAGTCAGGTTGATAGCTAGACTAGTCATTGGCATCTAAGCAACAAGACAAATTAGAAGATAACAAAATAAAGTAACGTTTGGAAGGTCGGAAAGCCATTAGCATCAGCGTTGACCAAATCATGAGGAGCACCATAAACCAAAAGTTGATTACACGTTGTCTAGAATTCTGTCATATATATTTTTGTAAGAGAATCTAATATGAGATGTACAGTATTACCTCTTGTGTATCTCTACTATTGGTCACTGGTTTGTTATCATTGTTCTGAAGAATTATATGACGAAATTGGGGATTTGGAACGTCCTTTATGAAATGCCACTTTACAGGGAAAAAACCACTCCATTTGTCCTGATGCCAAAAATTCATGTTCTTGTTGAAATCCACTTGGCCAATCATCTCAGCCACACCACAGAATTGTCCACTGGCGTTGACCTGCCATAGAAGAAATTTGTCAAAAACAAAGATTGCAATCACTCTCTACTCAATGAGACAATCATAAAAAGTTGTCGCTAGCGTCAGCTGAGCAATATAATTAAAATATAAAACTTACCGAGAAGAACAAGAACACAGGACATTTGCAACCCTTATCACTCATTTTCTCCTGTGCAGTTTGATAAGCATGGTCCAGCCTCTTATTTCCATTTGGCGTGCTTGCCCAAACATTATATTTTATGCTCTTGTGAATATCATCCTCACTGTATGATTTGATGACGAAGAACAAAGCTTGTTCATAATTTGTTGGAAAGCCAACAAGGTTGTAGTCATCCCTACTTATGACAATAGTCTTGCTACTAGGCTTATCTTCCATCTTGGTAGCTGGAACTCCAGGATCAGTCCCAGAAATTGAAGTATTTTTTGAGTTAGTTCTTGGACCACGGTTTTGCTCATTGAGCAAGTCAGGATCACCAAAACCATTGACTTTGTTTTGTGCTTTCTTCTCAGTGTCAATCCAACTTCGTCCATTGGCTTTATTATTGACAGGATGGTTTGGATATAGCAAACCATCCTTTCCTTGATATCTGCAACCAGGCAACTTCATAACAGGGAAGTAACCTTTTGCTGGAATAGAAGACTGGAAACAAGACAATCATTGAAAGTTTTGAAGATGAAAGTCAGGGTCACAATGCATAAGTCAAGAAAATTCCTCAAAAAAAAAAAAAACTGAAATGCTCGTTAGTGTCATAATACCTTATTCAAAGGCTTCAAACAATGATTTGGAATTTTTATCTTTGAATGAAGATCAAGAACAGGAGTTGAACCTTTCAGTCCAGTAGTTGTGCCTTTTGAGGTCAATGGAGGTTTTGAAGTCTGCATCTTTGCAGAACTTTTAGGCTTTATGGTTGACCCTATGAAATTCCCTACAAAGCCATTTCCACCGTTGAAATTCCAATAAGAGGGCTCCCATCCATATGCAGGCATCGTCTCAGGCTCGTAACACGTTGAAGGTGGAAAATATACGTGGCAAGCAGGCTGTGGAGTCACTGGGCTTGGAGGATATGTCTGCTGACCTGCAAACTGTCCATCCACTCCAGCCAGAGTTCCAGGCATGTAAGAAGTGTAGGAATTGTAAGCTGGTTGAAATCCAGGTATATAATATAAAAATGATCCATTTTCTGGTTGGGTGACCTGAAAATTAGAAAAAAAGACAAAGATATTCCAATCCTTCTTTGCAGTAATATAGCTTAATGTATACAAGCCAATTTTCTGTGGACAAATCACAAGATTATCTAATTCGACTCCACATAAAGAAAAGCAAGAACAGTATGGCATAAAAGCAAAAACTTACAGGTCGTGGCATGTCCATGCCATCTGCTCCCAACATGGAACCCTGATCGCTCCATTCCGCATAAGGCATCTCACAACCTGCCCATACTCCACTATCCGTTGGAGAGAACAAAGAGGAAGGAAGAAATTTAAAAAGAGAGGGAGAGCCAATGATTTGAGATGAACCTGGGTAGTAGTATCCATAGAAGCCATTCACAGGATAATACGTGGGTTGCTCTACCACCGAAGGATCTTGGTCCAAATCAGCTTCCTTGGTGTCACATGGCGCCTTCGTGGACGATATGCATGATGTTGCATCAGACAAGCTTGCACCTACGGAAGAAGACTAGCAAAACCAACAACCACCAGGTAATCAACAAAACAGGCATAACCCAATCGGGTTCTTATACAGTGATATAAGGGGAAAGAATCGCAATCGACAAAAGCAACGTCAAAACAACTAGGTTCTCCAGCTTACCAGATTGGCAGAGTCCGTACTGGGAGAATTATCCTGTTTCAAGCTCTTAACCATTTCTCCAATGGCTAAACACAGTCAGGTCAAGGCTCACCGATAATAAATACAGGAGTTGTTGAGAAATAGAGTAGTAAGCTTATTATAGTTAATTTATAAACCCAGCACCGAAAAATTCACTTCACAGATACAAATTCAAAGAGGGGAAAAAAAAGATCATGTCATCCTCTAGAAAGCTCTACCAACCACACAAAATCAAAGATAACCCAGTCTGCGAGATCCACACAAACGACTAGAGAAGACTGGCACAAGCAACACGCCCAAGTACAGGTCTGGAAACAGCGGTGTCCACAAAAAGACAATCCTTTTGGTAATTAAACCAAATAGATAAAAAACAATTACGAGAGAACCTCAGATGCGAAGCTACGGCAGATCTAACCCAAAACCCAATCCTAAAAAAGGACGGTAGACCCAACTCCAGCCCAGCAGAACCACGACCACCGACGACACCAAACCACCTCTCTCCGTCCCACGCTAAACCCACCTATATCTCAGGAAAAACAGATATATATAATATAAAGCCCGAACCAAATAACTTAATCCACGGAAACGTTACTGAAAACACAATCCCGGACGCTCAGACAAGTCCACCGTCTACCTATTCAAAACTCGAAATAGATAGAACCCGAAAACGAGACGTACAATCCTTACACCTACTCCGAGGGAAGAAGGATCAAATCCAAACCATTTTAACACTAACAAAAATCCGGAACAAGGATACGCTTGTCCGCAGCAGCCATGAGACCAGAACCACGCCGAGAAAACAAGTCCTCCAACCGTAGAAACAATCCGAGGTCCTTCCAGAAAACGTCCTCCGATCAATCCAGGCAGCGACGGGAGGGAAGGGTAGGAGGAGGGAAATAGAAGGCATCACCGCAGAGGACCCATTTTTCTACGTTTGCCCGCCGCTTTCCTTTGCGGAAACAAAAGGAACGGCGGTCCTCTCGCCACGTCATACGTTGGGAGCAATCGCACGGTCCCCACCGCCTCCTCTAAGCTTTCGGAGCTTGTGGGTAATGGCGGGATTCTTTTTTCTTTAATAATAACTATATTTTTATTCGTGAAAAGCGAAGACGAAGACGAGAATATTCGCAGTCAAAAACGTCGTAAATATTCATCATACGATTTAAACAACTAATTTAAAATCTATAAATAATGAAAATTACATATAAAGCAGGCATTTTTTACAAAAAAATTGATAGGTGTCTGTCTCGCCTTCACGTGCGGTCGAGGAAGCAAAGCCTCCCCCGGCGTTATGATATTATATATCTCTGGTACGCATGTCGCTTAATTATATTTGTGCGTGAAAGGAACGATGCATGATTATCGACGCGGCTTTCACTTTCGTCGTCACGGCCGGAGCAGAACGTTGGATCGAACGTAAGCGGTGACGATCGTCGTCGTCGTCGTCGTCGTGTTCGCAGAACCGTCGAGGAAGTGTGAGCTGGGGGGGAAAGGGAATTCAGAACGCAAAAGTGCAGGTTCTTCTCTAACACCGCACCATTCACACATCCTCCTCCTTCCTTTTCCTTCTTTTCTTGGGCGATAATGGCTTGGTGAGACCTTTGTTATTTTTATTTTTTGCAACCCATATATGATTTGGTGAGACTTTTCGAACGAGGGTTATCTTTATTTCTTTGTCGGTAGATGATGATTTGAGGGTCCGGTCGACCGTATATCATCGGTCCCGTAGGGTCCGTTTGTGTACATTTTATAACATAAAATTAAACAACGGAATATCTAGGTAATAGTGTGAAATATAAAGAAGAATAAATTATATTAAATGATATAAAATAAAATAATGTTTGTGCACAGTATGAAACAAAAGGAAATGATAGAAAAATTTTAGTTATTTGTGTATACTAGGAAATGACAAGAAATTTTTTTAAATGATTTAAATTTACCTTTATAAATTATTTTAAATATATATTATTAATATTTCTAAATTTTTAATGTATTGACTTCAAATAATTATACAAAATGTACATATCAAATAACTTTTTCATCAAAAGTAAAATTCATTAAAATTACATTGAATATATATTTTTACATATTATCCCTCTCACATGGAATACATAATTCTTTCACGCATTATATCAGCTACTACTTTCCTTTGTTCCATGCTCAAATTAACAAAACAATGTACATTATCTTCTTCAACATTGTTAACAAATTCTTCATTTAATACAACATTTTCTTCCCGCAATTCATCTGCCAGATCTTGTAATAAGTCTTCTCGATCTGCTCTTCTAATGAAATTATGGACAAGAAAACATGCTAAAACAATTTTAACTTGTGTTTCAAATGGATATGGCATGTAACCTCGTAAAATTGTAAATCGATGCTTGATCACTCCAAATGTACATTCTATAACATTTCTCAATTGAGAATGTCTATAATTGAAATTCTCTACTGCGTTACTTGGAACTCGATTTTGATCATATTCTGATAAATGATATCGTACACCTCGAAATAGAGAAATAAATTCTGGACGATTTAGGAATCCTGCATCTACCAAATAATATTTACCTGCACAATATACATAACATTTAGCACTTTCAATATTATGATTTATATAAACAAATAATTTGAATGACAATAGTGTTGTCATACTAGGTGGTACTTCAAGCCTATGCGGTCGAGAAGTCGCATCTTGTAAAATCCTTGCATCTGCAGTTGATCCTTCCCAACCAGCAAGTACATACGTAATTTCCATGTCAAAATTACAAGCTACCAATACATTTTGTGTTAATTCTCCTTTTCTATTCCTGTATTTAGCAGTTTCTTATCCATAAATTGTGGCATTGACATGTGTACCATCGATAGCGCCAATGCAATCCTATATTGAGAACATGCAAAAAATGTATTTTTAAACATCTATGCAAAATACATTCAATAAAATAGAAGAATATAATAATATAATTCACATTTTACCTTAAAATATGTGTAGACATTTGGATCATTACGAATTCGGTTTGACGTTGAAGATGAAGGTTTTGCTATAAGTATATCATGTAATCTTATTATAGCATTGACAACCTCATTGAAATATGTGCTAATCGTCCAAGCAGATCTCCGAAAACGCTCAGTAGTTACTCCATATCGTTGGTTCTGACCAACTGTAACAAGAAAAATTGCTAATTTCTCTTCTACACTTATATCTCGGCTATCTTGTATAACTTTTTCTCTTTTAAGCAACTCACAAAATTCCATAAAAACATATTGACTCATGCGATATATTTTTCGACAGTTATATGATTGGTGAGGTATTGATAAATCTAATAATGTCCTAATATATCGTTCTCCCTCCCTACTATATATTCGTTCAGTAGAATTCCTTGTAATATGTGTAATAATATGTGCAACTCCTTCACACGCTTGAGTAATTATGTTGCATATTTGCCTTTGTCTTTACCTCTGTAATCGTCGTTGAGAACTTTCATCATAGTTGTCCATGTAGAGGAAAACTATATGTAAAAAAACAAATATGTCAAATATAAGCAAAGAAGGTAAATATTCAATAATATTAATAATGTTCAAACATCATAATAACAACAACAAAGTCCAACTACAAATTATTATAACATCACAATAAAATATTTTTTCAATAACAACATAACTCGCAAACATCATAATAACAACAACAAAGTTCAACTACAAATTATTATAATATCACAATAAAATATATTTTCAATAACATAACTCGCAAACATCATAATAACAACAACAAAGTCCAACTACAAATTATTATAACATCATAATAAAATATTTTTTCAATAACAACATAACTCGCAAACATCATAATAACAACAAAGTCCAACTACAAATTATTATAACATCACAATAAAATATTTTTTCAATAACATAACTCGCAAACATCATAATAACAACAACAAAGTCCAACTACAAATTATTACATCACAATAAAAAAGGGGGATAACTATATCCACCCTTAACATTACAATAAAATGTCCAAACAGAGGTGCATATAACAAAGGGAAAAAATCCAAAGAATGCATATAATAAATAGTAGTTCACATTCTCCCAATATGATGTCTTATCCATGTAACTCGTACAGCATTAGAAGGTAACCCTAAAAAAATAACTCTTTTCACAGGCTGCTCTAGCAAATCCAGAGATAATATTTTCTCTACTTCTGTAAGACCCTCAAGATCCCATATTTGGGGAATAACTTCATCAATTTCTTTTCTGAGTTCTGATTTCTGCCACTTCTCATCATTTTCTGCAATCTTCGCCATACTTTTACTCAATTCATTCATTGATATAGCAATTGAATGAGATGATTCAGCATGTGGTCGGGCTCTTTTCCTTGACTTTCTATTGACATTTTCACCTGTATAGGGGCTTGGTGAATGTTCATCCTCTCTACTATTAGGAAGTACCGGAGGAACTTGAGTACTGAATACAGGGAAGGTGTCCACAGGTTCTTCGAGTTCCACATGTGGTGTTGTGAAATCATGGGGAATGCGACTATTCACTCCAGTTGCCATATTTCCATCAAACACTATATACAGATCATCATATATTGTGCATGACTTTCCCCAGCATGCTTTACATTCTGAATGTTGCTATAAGAAATAAATGAAGAAATTACTTAATATATGAAAGTTCAAAGAAATACATGAATATCGTTAAATAAAATAACATACCTGCACAAATTCATCCCAAATTTCTCTGGGAATGTCAGTATGTCCACGAATGTAGTCCCACCCCCATCCACTTTGTTTGGAAATTTTTGTATAATTCTTATACATTGTCCTCCATGTTTTCATTCTACTTTCTACATGTTTTTTCTCAACATTGGCATTAGTTTTATCATTGTATTCAGCAATCACTTTTTGCCATGTCTCAGCTTTGATCTTCCTATCATGTGCTTTTGCATTTCCCTCTCTTATTTCTGATGTTAAGGGCGTGTTAGTGCATGATGGAAAATTTTGACGGAAATGAAAAGGAAAATTTTGACGGAAAGGAAATGTAAAATTTGTAACGGAAAGGAAAAGGAAAATTCTGAGAGGGGTTTAGTGCAGGACGGAAAATTCTGATGGAAATTCTGACAAAAGTTTATTACAACTAATATTCGAAAAATACAAATACATCTTAATTGAAATATTACAATACGAAATAATATCACCTAGTTCTTCCATCCCACATTGCCATCATCATATCTTCTCGCATCTTATCTATCATTTCTTTTCTTTGTTCTTGAGTCATTCGAACTTGGGCATTGCTTTCTATATGTATCTCTCCCATTGGTTGTATGTCATCAATAATATTTAACTCTTCCAACTCATCTAGCAGGTACTCAAGTAAATATTCCTTATCAGTCTTACAAATTCCGTCAGGCACGAGAGAGGGAGAAAAATTTTCTGAATGGGGGCGATCGGAAATTTTCTGACGGTAAAGAAAATTTTTAGATTTTATACAATGGTAAAATCCGACTTTCCTTTCCGTCAAGTGTAATGCACACTAACAGCATTCTGACGAAATTCAATAATTTTCCTTTCCGTCAGCTGAATTCCGTCAGGCACTAACCCCCCCTAAGATACCTAAAAAAATTTTATCTTGTCTGATGCTCCAGTTCACGTACTTTTTTCTCTCAGAAGTCATATTCCTATATTATGTACATTAACAAAGCTAGAACAAGTATGAGAATATCATTTTTCCTTTTGCAAGTATATTCAATTGTATACATAATTTTCTTGCAAGTAAGAGTACATGCATTCACAATAATATAATAATAAATCAATGAAACAATGAATCAACAAATCAATCAAACAATAGAACAAAACAACAATGACACAAATACCTTGATAGTTCATTTAATTGGTGTTATGCAAGCTATCAACCAAATTTGAGCTCAAAGAAAAAAATATAGAGCTCAAGTCAGAAGGAAAATTTTGGTATATGAAGATCAAACTTTTTCAAGAAAAGGCACCATCAAACAATATTTTCACAATGTAATTGTAGGAAATTTCAAAATATTGATTTCTTATTCACTTAACTCAAGTATGGTAAAATTTCTACCTCAATTGTCTTACGCCATCTTAACTAATTTCAGAGATTTCAATAAATATAGTTTCGTATTGCAGGGAAAACTTTGAAGATTTACAATGCATCAAATTGATAGGAAAGCTTATGTACCAATGAAAAAGCTTCAATAATCCAACAAATCAAATGGTTTTTTCTATTTCTAAATATCTCCTCATTGCTAAAGAAGGTTCATACAAGGAATGGCATGTTTAGCTTCTAAAAGGTAATGATGCATTTTCTTACAAATTAAGATTATATGCATTCACAATAATATAACAATGAATCAATGAAACAATGAATCAACAAATCAATGAAACAATAGAACAAAACAACAATGGAGATATAGGAACTATATATATCACAATCCACAATCCAATACATATCATTTGAACAACTAAACAGTAATCCACAAAATAAAATTTAACAGTAATCCACAAAATAAAACATGAACATGCATTCGGATCACCAAAATAATTGGTGTGATAATTTGAGGAAAAAACACAAAGCAAACACATCATAATTTGCACAGAATAAATTGCTAATTTCATATTGGTTCGTCTACAAAGTATTTACATACAATGATACATATAACAGGAACACAACCACTTTAATACATATTTATTCTAATCCCACATTGGCTGGTATCAACGTTACCTACATTGAACAACTTTATTTAAAACCGATTTTTCTACATAGCATTTACATACAATGAAAATCATGTTTTGTTTTGACATTCCTACTTCCATCCAACCCACCTTCCATAGCTAGTATACAAGTGATAAAACATGAAAAGAAGAACATGTCGTAAGACAAACAGAGAAGCTATTAAAGAAGCTGCAAACAGAGAAGCAATTACATGGATCAAAATACAAACAAAGAAGCTATTAAAGAAGCTACAAACAGAGAAGCTATTACATGGATAAATCTCACCAAAGCTAGAGAAGAACAAACACCGTGACTTCGATAAATCTCACCAACCGAGAGCTCTACACAAATTTGCTAGGATCGTATTTCAAATGCATAGTTTCAGAGGAAATGCAAAAAATCGGGTTAGGGGATTACTAGTGACGGAGATGGCGAACTTTACCCAAGATAGTATTTGCTTAAGGGTTGGGCGAGAGCGTCAATCAACCGATGATGACAAGGCAAGCGCAAACAAGTGAGAGTGTCGGTCGAGGCGAGAGCGCTGCGTAGTGCGACGAGGTCGAGGCGAGAGTGCTACGTGTTGCGGCGAGGTCGAGGCGAGAGTGCTACGTGTTGCGGCGAGGTCAAGGTGACGACGAGAGGGCAGGCGCAAACAGGCAAGAGCGTCGGTCGAGGCGAGAGCGTTGTGTAGTGCGGTGAGGTCAAGGCAAGAGTGCTACGTAGTGCGGCGAGGTCGAGGCGACGATGAGAGGGCAGGTGCAAACAAGCGAGAGTGTCGGTCGAGGCGAGAACGTCGAGCCCCACCGCCTTCTTCACCACACCCTACAGCCTGACCAGCACCGACTTCGTCCTGTTGTTCCCTATCAATAGAGCGCGTGGCGGTAGAGTGTCCGGCGAGGTCGAGGCGACGAACAGGTGACAGAGCATATGACGATCCTTTCCCCTTCGTCGATTTGTCGATTTGTCGAGCTCGAGGGAGGGAGGGAGGGTTTCTCTCGACGCGGGAGGGATTCGTCAATCAAACTCGTCGGAAATGTTTTCCGTCGATTTCGAACGGGTAGAGCGACGAAATGAATTTGTTGTAAGTTTTTATATGAAGGTAATAAGGGGAAATGTTTTCCCCTTGTTTCCTTTGTGCACAAACAACAGAAATTCCGGTAAATGATTTCCTTTCCTATAGTTTCTGCATGCACAAACAGTTGGGTACGAGCGTGGCGATCCAACGAGTGAGTTGTCAAAATGCATTGCATACGTAGAAGTAAATATAATATCAAGAGAGGGGTGTTTGTGTACTTAAAATAATAATAAAAAGGATGTTTTACCATTTTTTTTTAAGTATTTTTACATAAAATGAGTTTTTGAAAGATTCTTTCATTTTTCTTTGATATATAAGAAATATTTTTTCATTTTTTGACATTCAAAATTAACAAAAAATAAAGGAATGAAAATATAATTTATCATTGAATATATTAATAACATATAATTTTAATATACAAATTATTTATATCTTTAATAAATGAAATTTCATATTACGAGAAATATGTAGAATAATAAAAATATGTGAAATATATTTTATATTATAATTATTGTTATAAATGTCTCTATTTTATATTATTTATGATAAATTTTATTATTCTCTATCTTGTAGATAAATATAAAAAATATTTAATTTATTAATTTTAATATTTTTTATTTTATAAATAAAATATATATTTTACATTCTATGATTTTCTATCATTTTCTATTTTATGTACAAATACATTGATTTTCTACTAATTACTTTTTGTTATTTTCTGTGATATTTTATTATTTTCTTTTTTATCATTTTCTTTACCAAACATAATTTATCAGTTACCAACTATTTTCAATTATCACTGTTGACCATAAATACCATAGCAAATACAATATTATGATATACTTGTCCAACCCATGAAAATCTGATCTTCCTTCACTTGTGTGACTTGAGCGTCAGAAGAGGCTCAATCAAACCCCAAGCCAATCAGTCCAACCCATTGTTTTATAGACCAGATAAAAAAGGAAACTGAATCTAAAATCACATGACATTGATTTCTCCATTTAAATTAGATTTTCACATGATATAAGAGTAAGTAAATTTACGGTATGAACATTTATAGGTACATAAATAAAAGTCAAAATGAAAGAGGCATGGTTTGAGAAAAGCCTCCCATTAAATAAAAAGAAACGTTAAACATAATGGTGGTGGGATTTCCAAATATGGTTGTGGTCTAGGAAGCTTTTGCAAAAATATAAATATATATCCGGTAGAGATAAACATGCAAAGTTTATTTATTCCATGGTCCACGCATGCTGTGACGTCAAACCCCATATATATTTCAATAGAATCGATGCCTGAGACCGAATCCGGTCATCCACAAGAAGCCATACGCCAATCCTACAAGGAAAGCATAATAATAGTGATGATGATGATGATGACGATGATGATGGCGATATATTATTTTTTTATGATAATTTTGTGTAATGAAATTATGATTGACGACGTTATCATCACCACCGGACGCTCGTCTCAATGCCGGCATCGGAGTTAGGCGCCGAGCTATTGCCTGCAAACGAGTAGAATAAACCCGTGATCCGAAAAATAAATTGAGTTAGAAAAAACCAGAAAGACGGGAGGGTACCGGCCCAATCCCGGGCTGAAGACCCGACCCAAACCCCTAATGAGTCCAAAGTGGCCCAACCCAGGCAAAAAGATTCTTAGGCCGTTTTGGGATATTAGTGAATTTTATGACATTGAAGTAGTTGTGTTCTTGCAATATCGTTTATTTAATTTGATTGGAGATTGTGCAGATATGGATTTTTCTGGAGACACTTCTTCTTCTTCTTTTTATGTGGGTAAATATGACATTTTATGATGCTAAATACGAGATTCACAAAGAAGATATAAGATACCGCTTGTAGGATTCATGTAAAGGATGAAACGACATATTGAAGATAAATTTGATATATCATTTTTAAACAACTATAGTTAAACATACTGTGAACGTCTAATCATATAAAATAAAAAAAGGGTGCAGACGACACCGCACTTCAAACCTCATGTGGCCATGTCACCAATCAAAAGCAACACAGGAGAAATCGTAGCTCACAAGATTTGGAAGGAACCACCTCACGCAGATGACTAGAAAATTCAGATCCATCAGCAATCATTAATTTAATGCAGGCAAAAGCAGTGGTTCACAGATAACGAACCTTTAAAGTAGAGAAGGCACTCGGTTCTCTCAAGCATCTCAGATGCTGATTTCGTAAAGCGCTTCACTGATTCATTTAATCAAAATGGAATCAGAATGAATACCAAACATGGCAAGCGGCCGGAAAAGGTGAAGTTGGGATCACGAAGTGGGTAACATGTACAAGAAAAAGGAAAAACAAAAGGCAAGAGATGTGCACTTGCTTTTAGTTGTTAAGGTAATTGTAGGAGCCGGCGGCCTTCTGCTCTCCGTCCTTTGTTGATTTGTGGCCTGTAGTTGGTGGGAACCCTCCTGAGCGTGATGTCAAGATGCTGCAACCAAGCAAATATTCATAAAAAAGCTAATAAATTGCCCAATAATAAGTTGACACATCAAGTGCAGATAGAAAAATTCAGCATTATTAGTTTATGGTCAGAAGAATTTCTTGCATCCTTTTTTGTATTCTCCTGAATGTCTAGATGCTGCAACCAAACTAATTATTACCTACGTCCATAATTTAATCCGCATCCTTCATTTTGATCATTGGAAATTCATCAATGTTATGGAATTCACTAATGTAACTTACAGAGTTTCAAGTTTAAAAAAAAAAGTGTAAGGGTAAAGGGTGATGTGGGTCAGTAGATGATCAATCAAAGAAAGTGTACGACTGGAGTTTCCAATTAAGGACTTGTTTTGCAACTCATCAGGTCCGGGATAAGCCACACATCACACAGATTAAGACTCGTAAGTAGGTGAATTAGACACGCCAGGAGCTCATAGAGTCCAAGCATGTTAAGTAACATAACTCAAATAAAATTAACAGGAGCCTAAAGGCCACTCCAGAGAATCCAAGCCCAAATTTCAGGGTAGGCTGCGGGTTTACCAGGGGACATTAAATTGACTCCTACAACTAATATCATATAAAAATATCAGAAAAGCATAATATCCATTCATGCCTTTCCAAGACAGACACAATGCTACTCGTTGCAGCTCTCCTCCATAGAGATTCACAACCTCCTGATCTATCAATTGCTAAATCTGTAAGGGTTTCATGGCATCTGATGTGAACTGAGGATGCATATATGAATCCAGAATCTCTTGATGTAGCAGAGCCCTGAGAGTATTTTGAAATTTAGGACTAATTTTTTGGGGCTTGCATGAAACATTAAATTCAGTGACTCCAACATCAGAATCATTAACAGAATCAAGCTTCAGCAATCCAGGCTGAAGGTAAGTCAATATTAAGAATTTTGTCTTCAGATTTGATGATTGAAAGCATTTCTAGTCCCATTTTCTCCAAGCATTGCAATAATCTGAGAATCAGTAAATTCCCCCTCCATAACACTAATGCAATATCCTCCCTGAGTTTTGTTCATGGTTGGGTACTTGTATCATGCATATGTTTCAATATCCTCGGTGTTGGGGAATCTAATCTTTCAACACTTCTTCTCAACGTTAAATTAACGTAGAAAATTAACCAAAAGCACAAATGCAAATTACAATAACAAAGAAATTTACATAAAAAATCTCTGTGGTGTGAGGAGCAAAAATTAAGGGACTTTAAAATCTACTTTCAAATCTTCCACTATAATGATAATAGATACAAAACAAGTCCTCTCTAGTGTTCAACTAAAAAATCATTACATACATCATCAATCAATCTTAAGGTACAATGACAAATCATTGTAACAAGAGAAACAACAAATTAACAATCACAACTGCCTCAAATGTACTGTTGCTGCAATCATCACACACCACCAAAAGAAAATATGTATGATCATTTTACACAAATGGTCTATACAAAAAATCCTTTTATACATCATCCTCCATGTAGAGGGAAACTCAATGTTCAAAACTTTCTTAAGGGGTCTCGAAACTTGTGAAGTACTGAGTGCATCATAATGGATTTTCTGAATGCATGACACATTTGAAAATAGGAACCTCACCTTGAAGATAAGAGAATCATCCCAGAAACACAGATCTTTTGTGGAAACAAAACCAGATAAAAAGATGTTGATTCCTTCCCTTACCAAGAAGGGGAGAGTAACAAATCCATAAGCTCCAGGTTTCCCATATAAACAACAAATGCAACCAAACAAGTAATCTAGGACACTCAAGTCATGCTCCACCACAATCACGTAAATGAATGGAAAAAAGGGTTGCTGAGTAAACCTCTATAATTCAACAATAAGGAAGAACATGACATAATATAAATTTCATAACTTGTGCGGTTTTAAGCCTTTGTTTGATAACAAGATAACTTGGCAGTTCATCAAACATGTATATCTCAACATTCTGTATGGCAACAACAGCAATAGCAAACCCTTGCAACTCTCCTCCTGACAAATCACCAACATTTCTGTCAAACACTTGATGTAGTTCAAGATCCAAACAAAGTTCAGCTTTCATGTCCCTCTCAACCTTTTGGTCAAGTACTTGGTCAACATTTCCCTAGTTAAAAGTGTAAATGGGTAAGAAAAAGCAAAAATAGAAACAATTAACCGAAATAAAAATCATTTGGCTACTGCTAGATCATCTAGAATCTAATGTACAAGCTCCCTTTGTGCCCATGTTGTGCTTAAATATGCATAATTTGTTGACAAAGAACAAGTTAATAGAACTAAAAGGTGCATATCCAAGTGAGGGCAAGTGGGGGCAAAGCTCCACCTAAATTTGGAAAAACGTTCTTATTGAAGGGTCAATATATTTTTTGTTTCTAGTAAATGATTTTCAAAAATACGTTAAAAAATTTTATTTACCTTCATTTATTTATTTCAAGTTCTTTGGAAAATTCCTAATTAAGAATGTGTTCGATTTGCACAAATTAAAACCAAGAAGCTTCAAAGAACTCTTTACAAATAAAGTTATTTGCTTTTTAATGATCGAAATTCCATAAATTTGATCTAAATATTCACCACTAATTTTAAAATAGTGTCCATTAAAATTTAGAAAAAAGATTAATATTAACCATTATCTATCTTAAATTTAAATTTTAAAACAGATTACTTTATAGATTAACTATATTATTAAGTTTTTAAAAAAAAATTAATAAATGGTGTATATATCTAAATAATTTATCTTATTATCATATAAAATAATACTTTTGATTTTTTTTTACACATGATAAAAAATCTCTAGGTCCACTGGGAACTACTAATAAAGATATCAAAATAAATATAAAAAAGTATCTAGTAGTACATATGTTTATCCTGGTGGTAGGACATTATATCAAGAATGCCAATTTAATCATCTCATCCTATTATTCTTTTTTACTTTAGTGTTCTCAAAAGTTGTGTTTGTCCTATTGCCCGGGTAGAAGGAAAATGATGATAAAGGATAAAATGGCCACACAGCCCATCCTGTTTCTTGTTATACATATATTATTTCATTACATCAATTCTTTTCAGTAATGCAATAATCCCTGTGTGAATGTGAAATTATAAACATAACATCTTCTCATCCACCAAACAAAGCTAAAATAAAGGGAAAGGAAAGTGGAAAAAAAGGGTGTTAGTGCGAACCAGAAATCCATCAGTGCGCACTGTTTTTCAGAAGCATATTGATTTACATAATTACAATGATAATAATAGCAACTACCTTTTAGCAATATACAGAATGTTTAAAAGTTTAAGCATTCAAACTGTATATGCAGTGGTTAGTAAAACAATTAAGCATCTCATAAAATATTCAGTGCAAATAAAATGTAGAAAAAAACATCAAATGTTAGAAATTGTGATATTTATAAAGATCTGTGCATTTACTTTTGATATCTACAAAAAAATAGAAAAAAATAAGCAAAAACTAAGATCCATGCATTTAATCTTGAAATTTGTACAACACATTATTTGTAGAAGTTTTAACAAGTAAACATAGTCAGGAACTAAACAGATCCTATTGTAAGCCTGTAACACGGATAAACGAAAGACTTTCCATCATACATTTCCATATACAATCACTTTCTAGTGGATGGGTAGAGGAACGAAGAAAAACAAGGGGGAGAGAAAATAGCAGCAGTAGTTCTACGACTAGTTTAAACACCAGCTGAATTTATAAAATTTTGATCAACACACTCACCAATAGTGAGAAATTTACAAAGTTTCCATTGACAAAAAAATGAAACATCAAAATTTAACAAAGCTTTGCATCTAACCATATTCAAGTGAATATCATTTTGACCATTATGATTTCTGACTTTATTCAAGTGACTATATTTAAGAAAGGTTGCTGTATCAAGAACCACGAGAAAAATAACATTGGCCAGATGAATTATCATCTTCTTTTCTCCAATAATATTCATAGTCCCTACTAATCTACACGATAATCATACAAGTAATGATAGAAAAATGTGTATAATCTACATACAAATGTTATAGATTACCTATGCAAAGAAGGTTCAGGCGAATCACTGTTTGTCGATGATGGTCGACTATCTGCAGATGATCTTCCCTCTAGGTTCGGGCGTTCGAGGGTGGTCAACACTCTAACGGGGTTCATCGACTATTGTGCAGAGATTCCAAGCATTTGAGTATGACCAGCACATTAACGGGGTTCGTCGACTATCGAGCAGAGATTTCAGGCATTCGAGGGTGGGAAAGGAATCGACGAGACTGGAATTTTGAGTTTTTATACTAACAGAATTTGGCACATTCCTCCCCATTGTCTTGCACATTAACGGGTCCATCTGTGTCATTTAAAAAGTTAAAAAAATTTAAAAAGTCAAAAAAGTTAAAAAGTAAAATTTAAAAATATATATAAAGTAATTTTAATTAAAATAATATAATACATTAATTAATATACTTTTAATGAAATAAAATAATATATTATATTTTAATTATAATTAATCTTAAATAATAATATAATTAATTAATTAGTAATAATTCCTATACTACTTTTCTAACTTTTAAATAAAGAGAAGTCTAAAAGTTTAAAATCTCTGACCTTTTGTATATAGAAAAATTAAAATTTTATTTTCAATTTTCTTATATGAAACAAACACCAAAAAGTTAAAAAAAAATTTCTTAACTTTATAGGTAGCACAAATTTTCCCTAAACTTCATCTACCAAAAGTTAAAAACTTTTCGACATAATACATTCCATTAGACACCACAGTGAATAATGGAATTCATAGTATAACCCTAAGGTTACGAAAAATAAGCACTATTTCTCCAACGGTGAAATGATGATCATGCTCTTTTATTATAATTAATATATTGATATTAATTATATTATTATTATACTAATTATCGTATTATTAATAATATAAGTAATATACGTAATATGTTGATTATTATATCATTATTATGTATTGATATTAATTATTTAATTATTAATATATATATATATATATATATTAATTACTATTACTAATTGTTTATTAAGTTAATTGTCCAAATACTTCTACTGTATCTAACAATTACCTCAATATCTAAACTATAGTGAAATTATCTTTATACCCCTTTATGCAAGTTTGATTGTCTCTATCGTCACTTACCGTCAATTGTTATTGGTAAGGACTCTGTTAAATATTTTTTAAGACCATTTTATCCTCTACCATGATTTTTTTCAATAATCATAAAAATCATAAGTTTATAATAATAATAAAGAGTTATAATATTCTCTAAATCAACATTAATCAAATTAGAAGACTTAAACAAACACAAAGCTCATTTGTACTATAATTAATTTATACAAACTAAGATTAATATGAAGAGGGACAAAATAGTCAAAAAAAATTAACAAAGTCGTTAATGATAATAAGAGATAACAAGTAACGATAAGGACATATAGGCAACCAAACTCGTATAAAAAGAATATAGAGACAATTTTGCTATAATTTGGATATTAAGGTAATTATCAGCTATAGTAGGGATATTTGAACGATTAACTCTTTCTTATTATATATACTAATAATATATAAATTTATATTTCTTTAAAAACTTCACTTGAATGGTAAAGTTCAAAAAGAGAAAAAGATCTGAAGCTCTTGTCAAATAACACTTCTGAATTATTACTATTTTTTAATTCATAGTTATAGTATCGTTCTTTTATTTCACAACTACAGTACCATTCTTTAAAATTTTGATCTTAAAATCACACTAAACAAACACACCCTTAGTTGGTAAGTATTCTTTCTGTTTAAAATAAGTGAAAAGATGAGAATAAATTTAAATTTAAATTTTGATAAAAAATGAAATCGATGTGATTATTTTAGCTACTTAATTGGTTATTGGTATTTGTATCAAAATTCAAAATCCTGTGAGAATCTAAAAATATGTATTTATTTACCTGTATTTGTTGGGGATTGCATCTTGCACTAAACCTTTGTTTTTTAAATGGCGTGTGGCTTTTACCTTAAAAGGTGATTTCTATTTCAAAGAACACATTCCTAATTTAAAATAAAATTGATTTTTAGTTCAAAAATAAGAATTTATCATTTCAAAAGTACCGTCAAAATTGTCTTTTATAGTTTATATATTCCATTAAACATGTGATTTTTTATTTTTCTTATAAAAAAAAGACACTACCGCCGCCACGGATTTCTTCCAGAGATAACGAATTAGATGTGACGAGGAGTAATCACGGACAAAGAAACAAGCTGTAGCAATTGGGTATCAACAATACATGTATTTTTTTAATGTAAGGTGCAGAATGATGAAAGAAGAACCAACAAGCCTTCATAAATCATCTTGCCAAAGAAGATACTTGGCATCCTCATTTGCTTGCCAAGAAACTTGGGAGAGGGTATGAGTTTAAGCTATATTTGCAAGCAAGTCATGAATCTTTCGGAGAAAACCTATCCATTGGACTGTTCAAAGAGAAATTCTCATCCCACTGTTTTTATGTGAAAGTTGTCAATGCTCCAAACAAATGAAGAACATGCTTTGAGACAAATGAAAATAATATCATTTCATCAAAGTAAAATCTGATTGATAATATTATTGTTATACTGTTGTTGTTGTTCCAGAGCAAGTATGTCTAAATGTATACCCCAATAACAAAACTCTGGCGCTATTTACTTTGAAGGGGTATTTACATAAAAAATTTAGCTCAGAAATGTTGACATTTCCTCGTGGAAAGAATATACATATTTTGTTCTCACCATGAATAAACTAATGAAAGGCTTTCTGCCTTGATATACCGGCACTGCAATGAATGATTATGGGGACAAATGGGTGAGGAATATGTCTAGTATGGAAATAATTAAATTTTCTCTTTGCCGTTGCTAGTTTTTGAACGATGGTGTCTTGAACCTGATCTTCTATCCCTGCCACGTCTCAGAGGTGATTTCTTTCGTGGAGGTTTCGCATCTCCATCTGGAATCATTTCTGGCGATTGTTTCTGGCGAGGAGTACTCGTTGGCTTTATCCATAACGGTGGAGGAGGCGATTGAATTGACTGCATCCTCTGCAATAATAAATCTCTATGATATGCCTGCACGAAACGAACCAAAACCATCTTGATGAAATCCCCATGTTCTAATCTGGTACAATTTAAAATTAATAGACACTATTGCTACTCTCTTTAAAGGCATCTAGTTAAGGAGAAATTTGGATTATATTTCAAAATTAATAGGTTCAGAAATGGAGCAATCCCAACGGAGTTTACACTCTTCCATTGATGGGGTGAATTCGGTAGAAATAGGCACCACTGAACTGTGGCGGAGCCACATATAAGCAGGATGGATCATATGGCCAACCTCATTTAAAATATATATATATATTAACACATATACATATATGAATTTTGATCCCAATTAATCTAACATTTATGTATCACCTCATAATTTTATGTGACCCATCTAAAAAAGATTTATGAGAAAGAAAGATTAAATTCATACACTCTCTCATTGATTTGATATTTTCAACATTATGATTGACTTCACATTTTCGACAGTGATTGATTTGCTAATTAAGAATCATAGCGACCGTTTTAGTGAGAGATGCATTAATTAATTTTAAATGTTGCATGTTTTGACCTAAATAATAATTATCTCTTTTGATCAAGAAAATTTAGTAATACTTGTAGAATTTTATCTTTGTAATATATATAATGGAAATTTGATAGATTTAAAAATCAACTAGATACAAAAACGTTCAAGATTTAAAGCAATCTCAATTTTTCAATGCCAAAGATATGTCTGAACTTCTTCCAATAAACTTGGATTTGTTTTCAATTTCTTAAGTATAGTTATTTGAAGTTTGACATTATTTCTTCTGTTTTCTCCTAATTCTATGGTAAGAGTATCTACAACAAAAATGATAAAAACTCACACGATTTTATGAGTGATGAATTATTGTTTAATTGCTTATATTGAGTTGGACAGTCAATAGAATGGATAACAAGGAAATTATAAACTTGTTATTGAACTTTGTAATATAATTTTTATTGTTATATTGATATATAATATTAACATAATGTATTACTATTAATTTTTTATTTTACCTATGACACTAACCCTTTTAAATTTTCTGCTACCGCCACTAAAATGAGAGAAAGAGGATACCTGAACAACAAAATTGCGCCTTTCACAGTCCATAAACATGTGGACTGTCCAATTTACTTTAGACATAACTTTATCTCTTACAGTGGAAAAGCTGATCTGATCCCTGGAGGTAAAGCGATCAACTTCATTGAACCAAAGACAAGTAAATAGATTTGTAATTGGTATATGTTCTCTAACGATGACGCAACCTTCGGGAACATCTGCAAAAGCCGTTCATTGCCAAATTGATCAACTGTTTCACAAATTTTCCAAAAAAAAAAGAACTGAAAATGTGAGGCACCCACCACTTGTAATAGGAAGCTTGGCTTCAGAATAATGTGTAAGTCCCTCATTTTTATAGAATTCAATTTGATGATCAATGGAAGCATTGTCGTACTTTCCAGCAGCTTTGTTAGCCTCTGCCTCTACAAATACATCAAAGCGCCTATAATGCCTTGAGATTGCAAACGTTGCATTCTTCCTCCACAAGAATCTGTGTGAACCAGAACACATGATATCTGAGGATGACATCTAACAATTACATTTATTAAATGATGCCAATGCTATATAAGACAATGACTCAAATATTTTTGATAAGCAAAAGCCAATTTTCATAACACCCAAATTAATGCAGTTATGAATGATTACAAACTTGTTTCACGAAGGTAATATCTAGGATGAGCATTCCTCACAATTCCAGAACTTACAAAAGATTTACCATTAGAATACAGCAATAGCATACCTCTCAAGAATTTGGTAGGGATCCACAACTAGCTCAAGCTTTCCATCAATCCACAAAGAATATCGAGCATTTGGAAAAAGTCTGTGAAGAAGAAGTTTGGGGACCTGCAAAAGATAATCAGGAAAGTATCAACCCATTGTCAACCAGATTAGCATGATCAATGCTCACCACAAATTCACAAGAAATACAGCATGTTCAATGCAACACAAGCTATGCATAGAAGGTATAGATTACAAAAATCCTCTATACACATAATTTACCAATGCCAAACAAAGACATCTAGTTCATACAAACCTTATTTCTAATTATTCTAAAAAAAATTAGCTTGGACTTGAAGGAGAAATCCTTATTTGAATTTATAGTCATTTAAGAGAAAACTTAAGTACATAATATAGGCTGTTAGTATTAGATGTTAATATCAAGATTAAAAAGAAAAAGGCTAAAGTACATAAGAATTCAAAACCAGGTAGTGGAATCTAAAAAGTAAAAAAAAATATTTATAGATAATTATTAAAAGAAAAAAATATGAGGACTAGATGGAGAGGTAAATAAACTTTAAAATGAAATGACTACTTGTATTAAAAACATTGCTAAGGAAATTTTAGGAAAATCTTACAAGGTAGTTTGGCTAGGTAAAGAAAGTTGGTGGTATAATGAACATGTGCAAAAGACAATAAAAGAAAAGAAAGAATACCATAAAACCTATCATAAATGCAAGAATGAGGAAAATTTAGAGAAGCATAAGTTAACAAAAACGAATACTAAGAAAATCATTAACGGAGTTGAAAAAAATCTTATAAAGAATTATATGATAGTTTGAATACAAAACAAGGATAAAATAGAATATATAAATTGGCTAAAATTAGAGAAAGAAAATTTAAAGATTTAAGTCAAGTAAAACATATTAAAGACAAGGATAATATAGTTTTAGTAAAAGACAATGAAATAAAAGATAGATGGTGTAGATATTTTAGTAAACTTTTTAACAAATCTATCATAAAAAATTCTTACATGCAAAATCTAGGTAGCAATACAAAGGATATAAATTATAATTATTTTAGAAAAATTACTAATTTGGAGGTTATTAAGAAAATGAAATATAGGAAAGCTATTGGACTAGAAGGTACTCATATTTAAGTATGAAAGTTTAAGAGTGAAGTAGAGATTAAGTGGTTAACTAAATTTTTTAATATATTTTAAAGACAAAGAAGATGTTAGATGAATAGAGAAAAAATTCTTTAATAGTTATCTTTAAGAATAAGGAAGACATAGAATTGTAATAATTATTATAATATTAAGTTAATAGGTCATAATCTGAAATTATAGGAAAAAAATAATTAAGCAAAGACTACGTCATGTAACTAAAATTTTGGAAAATTAACTTAGATTTATGTTGGATAGGTCAACAATGAAAGCTATTCATTTACTTAAATAACTAATAAAAATTTTAGAGTTAAGAAAAAGACACTTTATATGATTTTCATTGATTTTAAAAAAGCTTATAATAAAGTACTTACGAACTTATTGTGGTGAGTTTTAAAAAGAAAAAAGTATTCATTGAATATATAAGTAGTAATGGTGAAATTATAGAGAATATTTTTCATAGGACTAAAGCAAGATGGATGAAACGGAGAAATACTTCTAAAGTTTTATGTAATAAGAGGATATCCTCAAAATTAAAAGGAAAATTTTATAAAACTACAACTCTACCTAATTATACTTTATGACTTAAAATGTTAAGTTGTAAAATATGATCATATGTAAAAAATTAGTGTTAATAAAATGTAAATGCTTAAATAAATAAGTGGTAATACTATAAGGAATAAACTAAAAAATAATTTTATTAGGAATAAAGTAAGAGTTGCATTAATTAAAAATAAGATAAAAGAAAATTAGACATTAACATGCTTTCTGTCCATAATTTTTTCAAGTACATGTGTATAGATTTATTCTAGTTGATGAGAAAGCAAAAAACAAAGCACCTTTCCATTGCGTCTAGGATCAACATAGGGAAGGTTTTTAACAATCACAATTCTCCATAATCCAATTCTTTTGCCATCAAAAGAGGTGTAGTTCTTCATGTAAGTTTCTGTCTCTTCATCCAAGAACATATAGAAGCAGACATACTTTTTGGCATACTCACTAACATTTTTGGGCTGTTGCAGTATATCATAGTTTCCTGATTGAGATCATGAAACAGACATTATATCAGTTCTATTTATTCACATGATAGTAAGAACATAGCACTGTAGGACAATTTAAATCATTAGAGTAGAGTATACCAAATATGGCAGAGGCAACAACCACACCACGACATTGTTCCATTTCAACAAGATTTGTCACATCAATATCAAACCCACTGCCCCTCCCAGGCCCATTTCCTTTGAAAAATCTGACCACAAAGAATAGATCCTCAACAAGAGCTCCGTGTCTTACTTGAAAAGCAAATGAATAGTATGGTAACTCCTGATTTCAGAAAATTTACCAAAGAATGCCATAAATGCAGAAATAAACATACCCACAGTGCACAGCCATTGATTTAAATGTAGAAATAAACATACCCACAGTGCACGGTCATTGATTCTTTTATGTTGAACGAGTCATCTCTCTGCTGCAGAGATGGATGCCCACCAAAAACTGAGCCACCATTTGATTCATCTATAAGAGTATTTCCTTCAGAAAAATAAGTTAAATACTTGAGGACTGGTGAGACTGATGGTGAAGTTGGCATAAGTGTCATGGCATATTCCATGGGGATATAACAAACCCTGCATGCTAAAAACATGGGAAAATAAAAAGAATCAGTATATACAGAGAAGAATATGGTAATTTCAATTGAGATTTAATGAAGTTAACATCTTTTGAAGAAGTAGCATACGTCGTGGGCCAGTGCGCTTCTTATCAGCTGGTGGTGGTGAATAAGCAAAATGTTTACAATATTTGCTTGAAGAAAACCCACTTGCGTTAATAATTGGATGATGACCCTGTAGCTCGTGCTCTCTACTAGCTGATGGTCTATCGGTCACAAGTGTTGCATTCAAATGATGTCCATCTTTTGGAGGGTTTAAGGGAAAGACTGAAACAACTGGGTTTTTAATATCCATGAAAGGAGGTAAAGGCTGCCAATTCATCTCAGGACCTTCTGGCATGCCTTCATCTGGAATTTATCATGACCAATTATGTCAAACTTTGCTTTACCAAAAAGAAAAGCTGCTAAAAAAGGAGATACAACATCATAAGAGATGATAGAAATCCCCAAAAACGGAGAAAATAATTGATTTAGCAAGCCATAGTAAGTGAAAGTGATATGGAGTGCATTCCTTGTGAGCAAATACATGTTAATGGTAACAATTAATAAATATGCAGATAAGATAGATAATGATTTTCATTTTTAGAAAAAGTAGCAAAAAATAACATCTTTAAAAATGCAAAGAGCAGCACTTTCTTCAAACAAATTAGTAGTAAATATTGGCAGTTAAAACAGGTGTCAGGACCCAACCAATGGGAGGTCCAACGGCAAGATCAAAAATAAAATTATTAGCAATGTCATTGTTCCATTTAAAATTTTGTGATTGAAAAAAACGTCAAGCATAAACTTGCCTCTCTTGAGGTAAGATTGAAGTCAAATTAAGGTTAAACCATGATGAAAGAGAAAACTTCCCTTGTCACGGCACTACTTCCTCTTCCAAATCTTACGTAATCACATACAGATTTGTGATCAGGATTGGTAAGAAGCCAACAGTGTCGATCGAGTGATTTGAACATGTACAAAATTAACAAATTCAATATGTCGCAGCCACAATCGAAATTAGATCAAAAAGGAGGATTGGAATTGGATGGATGGATGAGCACGCAATTGATATAAAGAAAAATACAGTGTGGAAACCGGTGCGAAAAACAGAACACAACCGTTGCAGATGATATAAACTTCTTCTATGGAACGCAACCTAAATAACCTTAAATGGAAGGAAGAGACCAAAAGGAAAAGAAAGAACAAACCTTTGCCAAAAATCGCCAAAATCGATACGAACACGACGATCGAAATGATGGCGAGAAGAAGCATGCCGACACTTCTTCTCCCGGCAACCTTAAATGCCCACGGAAGAAACTTCTCCTTATCTCTGGACCCGGGAAGCATCGCCTTGGCCTGCTTCCTTCCTCCACCTGGCGCCGCGCACTGCACCGACACTGCAACACTCCCCTGCTGAAATAACTGCTGCTGCTGCTGCTGCTGCTGCAGTGATCCGAGACTCCCGGAGCGGAACCCCAGAGACGCCGTCGTACCACCCCCATTCATCGCCGCAGCCATCGTCTACGCCCGATCGTCATGGTCTACCCTGCCCCGTGCACCCCCTACCCCCCCCTCCTCTCATCCACCCAACCGATAGCCACGATCTTCGGGATCAGGAACAGATCCAGCGAACTCCGAAACAATCACGATGTCTTATCTGGAACGGGGCCCGACGAATCCAATGTGGGTCTGAGATCCCGTGCTCCTTCCAGCCAATCCCTGGGAAATGCAGATGGTGGGGGAGCGGCGACGGCGGTGGCGGCGGCGGCCGTGCACTTTTGTAGGATTCACGAATTCGGGATTCGTGATCAGTGGGAGAAGGGGTTGGATGGATTGGTCGGAGTCATTCAATTGCAGGAACATGCTTTTGTTTCCATGTCCCCCGCTGATGTAAAACGAGTCGTCCTGTTCTTAACACACTGGAATTCTTCTTCTGTTTCGTAAGTCGTAACGCTTCGTTTTTTCTTATATATATATACGTATATGATAAGCTCTCACCCTCAAGCTTTCTTTTTTTATTATTGTAATTTTATTTTCCATCCATCTTCTCGTTAAATTTAACCATTACAAATAATAATAATAGCTTCGTCACATCTCATACGTGAAATAAATAAATAAATAATCGCATCTTCTTTTGACGATTGATGCCTGATTCACCACCGGTGACGTTAGAAGATATCCTCTTTTTTTCTGACTTTAATTTCCGAGAACGCAGAGATGATCAACTAGATTTTACCATCGAGTGTCTGTCTTCCGTCAACTTGATTTCACTTGAATTAAATAAGCATTGCTCTCTGATCTAAACGTCATGAAATTTAATACTTTCCTATTAATTTTTAATCATTTTTTAAAATAATAATAATATATATATATAGCTCTCATTAAATTAGAATTCGAATATGTAGTAGTTATGTTATATATTAACTAATTATCTAGTTAAATTATAATTTTAAATATAAATTATTTTGAAAAAAGTGGTCCCACCAAAAATTGTTCGGATAACACTTTCCCATTTACAATTTACGTCACATTTGATATTTTTGGAAAAGAACATTTTTAAACTGAAGTGGTTTTTTTAAAAAAAAAAATTAACATGTGAAATTATGTCAGTGAATGAAAAGTATGCCTTATCCAAATTTAACACAAGGGAATCACAGAATATTCCTTCTTCTTTTTTTTACGTAAAATAAGGGAGGTCTTCTCCGCACCTATCTAACGTAACGTCGTGCTCATGACATGATAGATAATAAAAGAGTCTTGACTTTTTTTTTATATTATTTATTATAATTTAAATTTTACTAGAAATTATAAATATCAATATTTTACAATCAGTTCAAATAACATTAACATTAAAAGCTAATTATATCTGATAGAGTTGTTTCAGACACACAATCTTATTTTACTCGTAACTTTAATTAAAATTTTAAGTTGTTACTTATAAATTATAAGATATGTATTTACGATTTTATTGTTTTTAAGTGTAGGTCGTTGGTAAAGAATTGTGATTGTAAATTGAATGAAGTGGGTGGCGTAATAAATTATTAATAATAATAAACCTCACAAAACATTCCAAAACCGGTGGCGTCGTGGACCGGCGACGTGAGGACGTGAGCCGAGTCGTGACCACACCCACGTCAGCGCATCAAAAGGCGGTCACAATCTTCTTTTACTCGTAACTTTTTTCCCGTCGATAATAAAAAAAGATTTCCATGTGACGAGAAATCATTTTCTTTTTTATAATTTCAACCTACGCTAACTCTACCACGGGCTTGGGTCAAGTCATACGTGGCGTGATGTTTATTGCGGTCGGTTATGATTAAAGATATTATAAAAATTTATTTTATGATTTAGATATATTAATTTAAAATTTAAAAATATTAAATATTACTTTTAGACAAATATTTATAAACAAGAGACATTATATAATTTTCATTATTAATAAATTTTAAATTAATGTATCTAAATTAGAAGATAAATGTTTGTAACATTTTTAGACGGAAGTGTTTATAATTAAAAATATTTTATTTTATGATTTAGATTTTTTTATTTTAAATTTTAAAAATATTAAAGATTATATTTATAAACAATAGACATTATATAATTTTTATTATTAATAAATTTTAAATTAAAAGATAAATGTTTATAAACTTTTAGTTGGAGTGTCTCTAATATGTTATAAATTACCATTTATAAAAACTTAGATTTTTTTTTTTTTTGCCGGAAGTGTCAACCTTCGTGGACATGCATCTCTCAAAATCTATGTTTGGTTATATATATATATATAATCGTTATTATTCATGGGTTTAATACATTATGATTTCAAAACTTAACCTTTCATTATACTAATCATGCTCTCGTACGTAAAAATCCAATTCAAATTTAATTAATAATTAGCAGACGATCTTCAATCATATAAGATTTTATTCCCCTTTTTTTTAATAAACTCCGTCTCAACATACTTTTATTTATAATTTTTTATATTTTGTATACACGCAAGTACGTAGTTCACGTTAGAGTCTAATTCAAAACTAATTAATAATACATAAAAGACTTCCTTTGATACGAAGGTTAATTCTCCACCTTTAATTTCTATTAATGCGTAAATTTATCCCTAACTTTCAATCATGTGGTCATAAAGTTTGGAATCTTGGAAAAGTCCCATCCAACGTTTGAGAATACGAACGGTGGAGATGGCGTGCGTCAGCTCTTAAGTCAAAAAATGTGGTCTAAGGGTCGATCTGTGGGACGACTCCGTGGATTATATTATAATCCACCAGTAATTGTTTTAATTATTGGTAAACTAATTAAATTACCATCTTGTTCAATGTCAAATCCATGTTATCTTCAGGTAAATCCATGCCAATTATTTCAGCCATGATTTCTTTTTTTAACAGTGACGTGCATTGGATAAATTTTCTACTGATGTATATTGTGATATCATCTATTCTTCTTCTTTTTGATAATTAACACCCGAAAGAGTAAATGTAGGGGGGTGTTAGTTGTATATAGAAAACGATGGGAAGAAAATGACAGAATATCATAGAAAATAATGTAAATTAAAATGACATAAAATAACGGAAAATTAGTAAAAAATCAAGGTATTTGTGTATAGAATAGAAAATAATGAAATTTGAAATACATGTATTTGTGTATAGAATATAAAATGATGAAAAATCATAAAATATAAAATATATATGTTTATTTATAAAATAAAAATATTAAATTTAATAAATTAAATATTTTTTGTATTTATCTATAAGATAGAAAATAACAAAATTTATTATAGATAATATAAGATAAAGTTATTTATAATAATTGTTACAATATAAAATATATTTTACACATCTTTATTATTTCACATATCTCTCGTAATATCAATTTTCATCTATTAAAGATATAAATAATTTTTATATTAAAATTACATATTGTTAATATATTCTGTGATAATTCATATTTTATTTTCCTTCATTTTTCATTAGTTTCAGAAATCAGAAAGTAAGAAAATAAAAGAAAATTTTTCTTATATATCAAAGAAAAATGACATAAAATCATTTAGTGTACAGACACCTAGAAAATGATGGAAAATTTTTTTTTGACGTTTTTCGTCATTTTATAGGTTCACGAGTACCTTTGTAATTACATAAATTTTATTATTACGTACGTGATTATAAATATATGAAAAAGAAATTTACTTAGATTAAACAAACATTAATGGTCTCAACCGGCTTCCACTTGGTTTCATTTTAATCAGAGATATAAAAGCTTGCATGGGTAGCTTGAGCCCGCAAGGTACGCACGCACCCTCTATTATATAAATTTTCTATAACTACACCTATTAATTATCCAGATCTAACATTATTGTCTTTGTTATATGTAAGTTGCACCTAAAAGCTAATCTGTAATAAGTATGAAATATCAAGGACAAAAAAGGTAATTTTTGCATTTATTTATTATGGATTGAATTTTTCCGTCGACCCCCCCCTGCAGGTCTATTTGCAATTGACGACCGCTTATTTCATCAAATAGACGAGCAGGGAGGAGAGTCAGCGTGACGAACGACGAAAGGAGGTGACGCAGTCGGCGAATTTTTTCGTAGTTGCGCGGCGATCGTCGGCTGTCATGGTTGGTTGCGCAGCACTGAAGTAAGAATAAATAAATAAATAAATAAATAGAGAGAGAGACAGAGGAAAGAAAAATGAGTTATTAAAGGGGAAATAAGAAAAGTAATAGACTTTTTGTAATTTCCTTGTGTTTAGTAATTCTTTCTTTTCATTTAGTTTAAAATTATTTTATTTGGGAATAATGCATGATTATGGATTTTAAATTCATAAATACGTGCATATTAGTGTTGATCATGTTACAGAACTTTTGGAGATTAGTGCACACGATGGATTTTACACCATATATCAGGAATAATTGTTATTCGCTGTAGAAGGTTTATTTATTTTGCATGTGATTATTTGACATTAAAAGTAATTGTCGTAGAAAATACATATCATTGTCTACGTCTAATGTGAAATTTAATACTTATTAAAATGAATAAATGTTTACCTATAAAATTTGACAATAAAAACCTGGTACTATGATATTGTATATAATAGAAACTAGATGATACTTTTAACTTTGTCTCAATTATTTGAGATATTTGACTCAATCTCAAGGTGATTTGTAATAGTTGGACCTTGTTATAGAAAGTATAATACCTAGTCATAGTTAAATTGAATAGGGAAATGTATGAGTATATTTGATATTGTAGTCCAAGCTATTATTACAATTTATAGGATTCGTTTTTTATTTTGATAAGATTGCATATTTTATATTATTGCATTGAATTGATAGTATAACACTTCTTTTTATATGCATGATATATTAATATTTATTTTATTTTGAACTTATGATATATTAACTTATTAGATTTTAGTTCACATGTTGTTATTATTCTTTTTTAATATATTCAATAGACACTCAAGGTGAGTGTGAGTAATATAAGATGCATTAGTCACCATTTTTCTAACTACGATAAATAAATTGTAAATAATAGATTTATAAATATTTAATTTCTTATTATCATACCTCTTAGCAAGTATCAACATTGTAATATTAAATATATTTATTTTTTTTACAAGTTAAAATTTTTATTTATGTATATTTTTTTCTCTTTAATATTACAACGATTATCATTTCCTTTTTTGGACGTGACATAATCAACACTCACCTCTTGTGATAATCTTCACTTAAGTTGTTACGTCGTGATTACACTAATTTTTCAGCATTTAGTTCAAACTAAATTTAAGCAATTATTTAGAAAGGTCTCTAACCATGAATGTAACATGAATAAATTTGAATGATGGAAGATATTTCTCAAGTAATTAATTTTAATGATGTAAAATTTAACGATAAACTTGAAATTTGATGTATGCATTAAATTTATTATATATAAGACATAAACAATGAAAAATAAAGTAAGCATAATAAAAGATCAATGAATGAAGATCAAGAGAAAAGGAAGAAACGTTGGAAGATCAATTGTGCACATTTAAGGGGAGAACTTCAACAAGGGAGATGTAACGTAACACTCTAAGCTTGTAAATAATCTATGAACTTAGCTTAGTAGGTTATGATGAGGTATTCTTGGGTTATAATTAAGGAGCCAGGCAAAGATTAGTAGATTTGTTAAGGAATTTGTAATGATGAGAGATTGACTTGAAACAACACCAAATTAATGGAAATCAAACAAGAGGCTTGAGGGGTGATTGTATTAATTAATCTAGATTTTTATTGAGCAATTCTCAATTTATCATGCAATTCTCATATCTTCACATATCTTAAATTGCTACAACTTCAATCGGTGTTTTTACCATTTAACCCCTCCATCTAATGGAACCAAGCGATCTTAACAGATTAGTTAATGATAGTGTTCTTTAAATAATTGAGATTACGAAAATCTCTCCTTCTCTCTATTTTCTCTTTAATTTGTGACATGGATCCTTGCTTAAACGTGGATTTTTTTCATTATTTTTTAAATACATTTATTTTATTATTATGTATTTAAGGACATCTCAAGAATTGTCCTGTAATTTTGCACCTTACACGCTCATTTGGAAGGATATTCATCTATCTCATATCTATACATCAAAATACACAAGGAATTTCAAATTTAAATGATTTTGACTATTTATAAAATAAATTACAAAATTTTGTTATATAATCAAATTTACAAATAAAATTTGTCAACAAATGTAAAGAATCTACCACCAGGATTTACAAATTGTGTGTGGAGAGTTTATACTTATATCAAAGTATATTAAAAAAATTAAACTCATATCTAGAAATGATATGATATTTTTTTATATTTTAGATAATTTAAATTCTTATATACAAACATTTGATGACTAACCTACTTAGGTATAGAGATATTTTGGTCATTTCCGCGTGGAGGGCATTTCAAGTTTTTTTCTTTTAATATCTTGACACTCATGGTTGTTTACTCGTCAGGATATATTTTTCAAATAGTTTAGACTTATATTTGGAAATACTTTATAATTTTAGATAATTTAAGCTTATATCTATAAGCAATATAATATTTTTTATATTTCAAATAAGTTAAGTTCTTATTTAGGACCAACATGATATTTTTCCATATTCCAGATAATCTAGGCTATTATCTAAGAGCAACATAATATATATTTTTTATATTTTAGATAGTTTAGCTATTATCTATAAGTACTTTACAACTTTAGCATAAGCAATAGTATTTTGATAATTTTGCTTATTTATAAGAGCAATTTTAGAATCTTCTTGAACAATATATCTTTAGATAGTTTAAACTCCTATTTAGAAGCAATATGATATTTTTTCATATTTCAAATCATTTTAACTCTTATCTAGAAATAACATAATATTTTTTTATATTTCAGATAGTTTAAGTTCATATCTAGGAGTAATATGATATTTTTTATATTTCAAATAGTTTAGACTATTATTTAAAAGTAATATGTTATTTTAACATAGGTAAGGGTATTTTGGTAATTTCAATTATGTATTAAGGCATTTTAGGATCTTACCCTCAATATTTTGACATTCATATACATTCATGACAAAATATATCTTTTAGGTAGTTTAGACTTATATTTAAAAACATTTTGATATTTTAGTATAGGCAATGATATATTGGTAATATTACTCATACGTAAGCACATTTTAAGATTTTACCTTTAATATATTGACATTCATATACGTTCATGTTAAAATATATCATTTAAATAGTTTTGGCTCATATCTAGAGTATTTCATAATTTTGACATAGTAAGGGTATTTTGGTCATTTTTCATATGCACGAGAGTATTTTATGTTTTTTTCCTTGATATTTTGACATTCTATATGTTTTCATGTCAAAATATATTTTTAGATAGTATAAGCTCTAATCTAAAAGTATTTCATGTTTTAACATAGGTAAAGGTATTTTGAAAATCTTGTCTATGAAAAGACCTTTGGATTTTAATAATGTAAAAATCAACATGAGGAATCAACTTGTATTTCATAGGTCAAAAAAAATAGATAGTTCAATTAAAGTTGCCAGATAAAAGAAAGAGCTTCAGAAAGCTTAAAGGTTAATTGTCTAAAAGAAGAACATTTTCAGAAGGTTCAATGAAGTTAAAGAAAATAAACATAAGTCAAAAAGAAGCCATTTGGAATGTTATAGAAGTGTAATTATCTGAAAGTCAAGTTAATTTTGAAATGTTTCAAAAATAATATACCAGGAGTGAGAAGGGTTGCATGAAGAACTTAAAAGACTCATGTGACTAATAGAAATAATAGTTCATTAAGTTACAAGCTTAAAGGCTGAAGAACTTATTGAGTAACAAGCTTAAAGGCTAAAGAACTCATTGAGTTAGCATAACTCAACATGTAAATATAGAAGGAACAACTTGTTGAGTTACAAGCTTAAAGGCTAAAGAACTCGTTGAGTTAATATAACTTAATGTGTAAATATAAAAGGAATAATTCATTGAGTTATAGGCTTAAAGGTAGTGTAATTCGCTTAGTTAGCACAACTCAATGTATTCATAAAAAGTCAAATAGAAGTCATATATCGAACTCGTTAAGTTAACAAAAACTCACATGCAGAACTCGTTAAGTTAACGAGTAAAAGGAAAAACAATTCGTTAAGTTAACAAGTAAAAGGGAAAGCAACTTGTTAAGTTAGCAACAACTTAATGATTAGGGAGAAAATAATGAAAGATTGACATCACGTGCATAACAATGAAATTCATGTGATAAAATTTATTGAGTTAGCATAGCTCAACATGTATTTATAGAAGACAAGAAAGAACAACTCATTAAGTTAGAAATAACTTAACGACCTAGAAGAAGATTGGTAGAAAAGCATTTGACAGTATATCAAACGGTAATTTCCTATTTATAGGGCTATCAAGATCAAAGTATAGTAGAATAATATTGTTGAAAGATAATATAATTGTTGGAATTACAAATATAAATATAACTAGATCATTTTATAAGTACACGGAGATCAATATATATACAGTGAGAGCTATTGAGAAAAATTAGAATTCATACAAACACATTTAGTCAAAGTGCAAGAATCTCTTAAGCTAATACATGTGAAAAAGCCTTTTGTGCCTAATAGAAGAAAAGATTGTTGGTTTGCTAAAGTTTCAACTAAAAAACTTCTCTTAAAGGATTGGTTAGAGCTAGGACCAAAAAGCTCAAAATTATGATTGATTCTTGCTTCAACCTGAAAGTAAGTGTGTAAGTGAAAGTTAATAGTAAAGCCCAATGTGTATATAAGGGGTGGACTAGCTGTTAAGGGTAAACCATTTAAAATTCTTTATGTGTTTTAATTGTGAAGTTTGTCTACATTATCATAGTTTAACTCATTAGTATATTACTTACTTAGTTAAGCTTCAAATAGTAAAAAGTCATTTAGAAATAATATAGTCTAAAATTCTTAAAATTACCATTCACCTCCTCTCTCGTAAGTTATTTAGTCTCAATAGTCTATGAATAAAGGTGATTTATATTTTACAAATGATATTTTTACATTTGTATATATTGATGTCAAAATATATTTTAAATAGTTTAAACTTGTGTCAAGGACAATTTAATATTTCAAATAGTTTATATTTATATTTAGAAATATTTTACATTTTAGAGAGTGATATGATTTACACCTAAAATACTTAAATTTCTACTTTGGCTATTTGTATTTTAAATCCAAAGTATTATGATTTTATCTTAGATATTTGTATTTTATATCTAAAATAGTTTCAAATTTTTTATTTTAGATATTTTTATTTCATATCCAAAATATTTTAAATTTTATCTTATTATCTTGGATATTTATACTTTACATCGAAAATATTTTAATTTTTAATTTTTACATTTCATACCTAAAATATTCTTGAATTTTAGATACTTAATATTTCATATCTAAAATATTTTTTATTTTAAATATTTATATTTTATCTGAAATATGTTATTTTTTATTTTAGATATTTATATTTCATATCTAAAATGCTTTAATTTTATTATTGATATTTATGTTTCATATTCATAATATTTTAATTTCCACTTTAAATATTTATATGTCATAACCAAAGAACTTTAATTTTTTATACATTATTTTAGATATTTATACATTATATCTAAAATATTTTTATCTTGGATATTTATGTTTCATATTCAAAATATTTTAATTTCTATTCTACATATTTATATATCATATCCAAATTACTTTAACTTTTCTTTTCATTTTAGATATTTGTATTTTATATCTAAAATATTTTAATTTTATTTTAGATATTTTATATCTAAAATGTTTTAATTTTTATCATAGTTTATTTTAAATATCTATATTTCATGTACAAAAAATTTTAACTTTGGATATTTATATGTCATATCCAAAGTACTTTGATCGTTATTTTAGATATTTATATTTTATATCTAAAATATTTTGATTTTTATCTCAGATATTTGTATTTTATATTTAAAACATTTTGATTTTTTTTTGATATTTATGTTTTATATCTAAAATATTTTAATTTTAGATATTTATGTTTCATATCTAAAATATTTTAATTATTACTTTAAATACTTATATTTTATATCTAAAATATTTTCTAATTTTTATTTTAGATATTTATATTTTATGTCTAAAATATATTAAGTTTTTTTAGATGTTTATATTTCATAATTAAAATGTTTTAAATTTTTATTTTTGATATTTACATTTTATATCTAAAATGTCTTAATTTTATTTTGGATATTTGTATTTCATATCCAAAAAATTCTTGAATTTTAGACATTTATCTTTTATATCTAATATATATATATAATTTTATTTTAGGTGTTTATATTTTATCTCTAAAATGTTTTAAATTTATTTTAGATATTGATACTTCATATCTAAAATATTTTAATTTAAAATTTAGATATTTATTTGTCACATCCAATATACTTTGATTGTTGTTTTAGATATTTATATGTTATATCTAAAATATTTTTATTTTGGATGTTTTTGTCTTATATCCAAAATATTTCAATTTTAGATATTTATATTTCATACCTAAAATAATTTAACTTTAATTTTGGATATATGTCGTATCTAAAATATTTAACTTTTTATTTTAGATATTTATATGTTATATCTAAAATAATTTAATTTTAGATTTATATTCTAAGATATTTTCATTTTTAAGCATGTTAGATACTTATCTTGAAAATATTCCATTTCATTTTGGATACTCATATTTTATATCCAATATATATATATATATTTCTTTTTTTTCCCTCTCCTTTCCTTTTCGTTGCTGGACTGCTGAAAGTCCGATCAAGTTCACAATTTTTCAATTTTTGCAGTCCAGCCCTCTCGTCTCAAAACCAGGCCCAATTTGAATTTTTTTTTTTTTTTGAATGATGGGCCACCTCAATATCAGTATAGTCCGGTCCACCATCCTTTTTATCAATTTTCCACGGTCCTTTTGTTAATGTCGGTAGAGCTCTACCATCTTCGATGATCACTGATCTTCGGCAATCGTTGACTGGTACTGCAATACCCATTCGCCTTCCCTTCTGATTGTGTTAGATGACTCCAGTGGTCAAAGCCCACTCTTCACTTACTACTCGATAATTGGACGAAGCCACCTGAATAGATAGAAAGAGGAGGGGAGAACCATGAACTGAGGACGCGCAAAGCCGACGACGATGTCGTTATTTATTTATTTAAATTTTACAGCCAACAATCCTTAGGTACACTTGTCTGTGTTTATATTGCAGGTTTATAATTAAGATTTTTTTATTAATATTAATATACAGTTCCTCGGGAAGTGCGCTGGAAGGCCAGCGGGGTTTGGGTCCGCATGAGAGGGACCTGGAAGAAGAACAACACCTTTGACAGGCACACCCCAACGGACATTCTTTTTATTCAACGACGATTTAATTAATTAAATTAACGAAATTCATAATTTCCACAGATATAAAATTTATCCTCATTAAAATAATTTAAAAATATACATATTTTTTTTACAAAGAACAGCAACAATATCAACCACCTAATCAATCATATGAATCTTTTGTTGACAGATTTAATCGGTTATTTATCTAATATTATTCGAACATGACGTCAACTAGGATGTCGCCTTCAATTTTTAACTTTAACGAGAAATAGTATTGCAGTTGTACCTTAGGAGATTAATTTGAGTAAAAAAAAAGTTAGAGTTTAAGAGTTATATTTATTTTACAGAATAGCGCAGTGTGTATATTTTTAATTTTATCCTTGCTTTACTTTTTAAAAATGTAGTGTAATTAATATTTGTGCTAATATTTGAGTATAGTAAATGATTTTATAGGATTCCTTAAAAATTACTATTTTGAATTTTATACGTAGAAAATATTTTCCAATACTTAGAAAGATAAATCTCTAAATTAAATAAATAATATTTTAAATCGACAACAACTGTTCAAACATATGAACTCAAAGGACATATACTGGGCTTCGATCGATAATTATAAATATAGGGGTGATTTAGTAATTTATCCACTGGAAGCTGTCGAGACTTTATTGTTGTAAATAAATAAAAAGCTTGTTGAAGCATGTAATTTTAGGATGCTTGGAAACATTTTTTATTATGCCAACTTATTTTAAAATAAGTTATAATTGAATAAGTCTTCTTAAATGCAATTAAAATAATTAAGGACTTTTATGATTTGTTTTATAGCTTATTCAATAACCTATACATTCCCAGATTGTGTATTTAAAAAAGCCACATTTTCAAATAAATAAATATTCGAAGATAAATGATTTTTTTGTTGTCACCACTGGTCGCATGAAAATAATGTTACCAGGAGATAAACACATACATGAATGATCGCCTATTAATTTATACGAACAGATCGATCAATATTATAAGTAAACGACGTCGAGGATGAAATCTTAATGGAGTAAATTGAAATCGAATGCTCTTATAATTTAACTTTACATCGTAATGAATAATAATAATATTTTTTTTATGATTTTAATTTAATACCTAATTTTTGTTTGAAATTTTACTTTTTTATTCGTTAAATTTGCGTATCATGACATACGACACTCACATGAGGTTGGTCCACATTCCACAGTACATGGTTCCATTTAGCACATGTATACGAAAAATAAAAAAGACCGACATACCGAAAAATATGTCTGATTGTGAAATATTTTTTGTTAATTTAATTGAGATTGATAAGGAAAATACATTAATTTAATAATAATAATTAAGATTAATATAATCACACTGCGTAACTAATCAACCCTTCGAGAAGCACGCTCCCACTGAACTCCCCAACAGAAAAACCAGTCCCACTCTGTTCGCTCCTGTCCTTCCGACACTCCCCTCTCATGCTTATCTCCGTCCATACCCGCCTACGAACCCTAGAAGCGGAAACCACGATTCAAGGATGTGGAGCGTCTGCTGCAAGCCCTTGACCATCGATGACAACGACCGGGAGGAGGTGCCGCCGGAACCCAAGTTGTCCGTCAGGGATGCGCGCTCGCAGGTGGCACGGACGACATTGCCGGCTCGGGCGAATGGGGGAATGGTGGTGGTATCTGAGAAGAAGGCACAACTGCAGCGGCAGCAGCAACGGAGAGGTGGAAGTGGTCTCACTCCCACGATGAGGTTGAGCGCGCAGGAGTTGGAGAGGAGGAGGGAGAAGTACATTGCGCAGCCGAGGCTGTCGAGGGATGTCCCGAGGGGACTGGAGGGGGAGCAGGTGGCTGCGGGCTGGCCGGCTTGGCTTGCAGCGGTTGCCGGGGAGGCGATCCGAGGGTGGGTGCCAAGAAGGGCGGATTCGTTCGAGAAGTTGGATAAAGTTCGTAAGATCTCCTTGCTCTTTTTGTTTCTACTCTGTATTTGTTCATTAAGGACCGGCTGTGACGCAAAAAGTGAAACTCGTGGGGACATTGTGGATCTCATTGCTTTTGGGAGGAAAAAACTGCTTTTTCGTGTTCTGTCGTTGCAAACGGAGCTTAGGAGTTGTGATGCATGTGAGAAGCTTTGCAGTTTGGGTGAACAGCTAGGTTGGCCATTGACATGCGTAGCTGAAATCTTCTGATCCACTTGATATCTGACCTTGTATCTGATAACCTGTTTTGGTTGTTTGTGATTCTCTGCTGTTGAAATTTACCGTTTTTCCGTGTTAGAGGGTTTCACATATTTCATTGAGATTTTTACTCTACGGGTAAGAGGGTACCTGCAAAGGAGTGTATGTTGGATTCAATTTTTTTTTTTTTTTGGAATCATTACTGTAATGAGTGAATTACCATGCAAATTTTTTCGAGCGTCCTTGCTTCATAAAGAGTGAATGGGTTCATTCACGTTTGATGTTTATGCTTCTTACATTACATTAAGTTAGAAAAGCTATTCAGATCTCAGAAATCTGATTCAATCTATCCCAAAGAAGAATTCTGATTCACAATCTTCCTTGGCAAGCACTTTATTCAGTAATGCAGTAAAATTATTCTCTTTTTCACAACAATATTACAATGTTGTTCTGTCATTGAAGTTGCCATTAGATGGTACGCCATGACATTACGTGAACGTCTCTGAATTTACAGGTCAGTTGTCCATGTGGATATGATCATTGTAATAGAGAAGATCGGATCTTGTTTAATTGGTCATCAATGTTGTAGCCTGCTGGTTGTTTTCTGCCAATTTCTTACAATTTTATCGTGTACATTTTATGATATTGTTGTAAAAGATATCTTCATTAGCCTTATTAGCTTCAATTTGTTGTTATCATAAACTAGTGGCACACAACAACTAAATTTGATGCTTAACTTGTACAGATTGGCCAAGGAACTTACAGCAATGTTTACAGGGCCCGTGATCTTGATAACGGTAAAGTTGTTGCTTTGAAAAAAGTGCGGTTTGATAATTTGGAGCCTGAGAGTGTACGCTTCATGGCTAGGGAGATTCACATTTTACGCAGGCTTGACCATCCAAATATAATTAAACTTGAGGGGCTAGTCACATCTCGGATGTCCTGCAGCTTGTACCTTGTCTTTGAATATATGGAACATGATCTTGCTGGTCTTGCATCTTTTCCTGGTCTTAAGTTCACAGAACCACAGGTGCTTGCTTTAAAGGAATTTGCTTCATTTTTTCTGGTAGAAACACAAAGCAGCAACTAAATTGCTTTGTGTACATTATATTATATTGAAGATGCTTGATATACTTAGAAGATTGTCATGCTTTGGTGGATCCCACTATTTTTAGTGTTTATCTTGGAAAACTTCTATTTAGCAGATATAACTTTCAATGGTGACAAATCAAAATTATCCAAGATCATGGTGCTATTCTGCATACTTGCTTGCATTTTGTGAAGTAGATTACATTCTTGTTAATACCTTCTCCATAATTTTGGCAGGTTAAATGTTATATGCAGCAATTGCTATGGGGACTTGACCACTGTCACAGTCGTAATGTTCTACACCGGGACATCAAGGGCTCAAACCTTCTGATTGACAATGATGGCATCTTAAAGATTGGTGACTTTGGTTTGGCTAGTTCCTTTGATCCTGATCAAAATCAATCCTTAACAAGCCGTGTAGTTACTTTGTGGTATCGTCCACCTGAGCTTTTGCTTGGAGCCACAGATTATGGAGCAGCAGTGGATTTGTGGAGTACTGGTTGCATACTTGCTGAACTATATGCAGGAAAACCAATTATGCCTGGGAGAACGGAGGTAACAACTTCTCATAATTTTTTTGTTGCTCAAAAAAACTTCAAATAATTTTTACAAGATTATATTCTTTCATCTTTCTGTTTCTTTTTGAAACAAAAATATTCTTGGGTTTTTGAAAAGAAACTTCTCATAATTCAGAAGAAAATCTTTCATCTTTTAGAAAGTATTTTTGTTGGATTTTTTATTGCAATATTTTTGGAGGCTAATATATCATAACATCTACGGAACTTGTCCACTTTGGCCTTTGAGGAATCCCAGAAGATGATTTTAATTCACAAGTTCAATCAAATAAAAAAGGAATTTAATTTCCTGAGCATAATTGCAGCTAGTTTTTTTACGTGCCTCAAATTTCTCGTATTTTGTGTAATTTCTTGGAAACTGTTAGGTGTGCTGGTAGAACCTCAAATAAAATACAAGAATGTTTGATGGGGTCGACAATAGGAAGCACTGAAGTTAGCTATATTTTCAGATATTGCATTGAAGAAAATTTCATATAGTGGTCACATTTCACGAGGCTGACAAAATCATTATCACTGAACTTGTGCTAAAATACAGTTTCATGTGTCATTTCTGTGGAAGCCTGGGAGGTAGTATGAGCTGATTGTCTGGACACTTTCTGAAAAGAATTGGGACATCCACCAAAATATTAGTTTCCTTTTCTTTGTATGGAGTTTGCAATTTTTCATGGAGTGGAAATAGTAAATAATTGATAAGCACGAGTAAAGAATTAATTACCTGCATGATTTAGTTCTCTAAGTAGTGAAATAATAAAGTTCAAAACCTAAAAAGAAAAATCTAAACTAAATAATTCTTCAATCTAATTGACATGTACATGCAAGTGACATGGGCCTAAAAGGCCGGTAGCAGGTAGCTATTGCATGACGGTTTATGCAAATGTGTTAATCAGTCCTGAATGGTTGTGTTGATATTGTGTGTCAAATAGCCTACCATCTAAACATCAATTTGCCTCCAAAAGCATATATATGGTTTTTACTAATCAGTGTCACTTGTCCCTTTTAGTGAAAAGTTTGATTCTCATGAAGTGATTTTAGTAGTTGTGCATTGCATGAAAAATAGAAGCGAAGTGTTTTGACAAATTCATATTCGTTCTTGATTGCATTTATAATTGATGCAACATCATGTTCTCTTGTAGGTGGAGCAACTGCACAAGATTTTCAAGCTCTGTGGTTCACCATTAGAGGATTACTGGAGAAAGACCAAGTTGCACCATGCTACAATTTTCAAACCACAGCAGCCTTATAAACGTTGTGTGACAGATACATTTAAAAACTTCCCTGCATCGGCATTGTCACTTATTGACATACTGCTATCTATTGATCCAGCAGATCGAGGGACTGCTGATTCTGCCCTTAAAAGTGAGGTACACATATTTTTTTTTTTTCTAAAGGTATGTGCTTTGTTAATGTTGATTTGAGCTTTAAGGATCAACATCATCATCTGGCGTAACTAAAATTATTGGATTAAATCTACATGACATCTACCACACATATGAGCTTAAATGATTTTCAAATTACTATCCTTACAATGCATGATTAAGAACATCTTATGGACCTCATCTAAGTTAGTCAACAAAAAATGATTGTGATTTAAGCTCTAACCTTAATTTTGCACAACCAATGGTTACTCAACAAGAAGAATGATCTCCCAAGCACCTTACACAACCTCCACTACAACCTCCTTACCAACCTCTTGAGAAGTTGTAAGCTTGTGGCCAATTTACATTTCCATTGCCTTAATTCAACAACGTTCACCAATGTACCTTCTTGTTGAATTTCCACAATGACAATATTATAGATATATCATTGAATAACATGGTACACTCATATAGATGATGTGCTCGTGTTTTGTGGAGAGAACAAATGATTTGTCCAGAAATGCTAAACAACATTTAGGGTTTGAATAACATCCACAATCACAACATTTAGCGTAACAGCAAGATGAAGTGTTTAAGCAACACATTCAACATGGTATTATACTTAAATAAGTTTAGTGCTATTTTGCACATTTATTAAATATTTTTAAATTTGTATTATATGTGACACTTTTAATGTCACAGACTCACAAATATATGGAAATTAATTTTGATAATTCCTTGATGTGTGTTATTGCTTAATTTAGCTCTTATCAAAATTTTAAATAGAAATTCCTTGATTTTAGCCTTTTTTGCGAATTTTCGTTTTTTATCAAACTTCTACCAATATTTTCACTGAAGTCTAATACATTTCTTTTTCCTTGGACCAAATTTCAACGTAAAACATAAGTTTGAAACCTTGAGCACTGCATTATCATGTTGGTGGCATATCTGTTTGTGTTAGTTTAAATAGAGTAATATTTCTTTATTTTGCATACTTAGTTTCATCAAATTTAGTTTCCTTACATTCAAGCATTATAATCACATTAACAGCATAGATTATGCATTGGCATTCCTACTTAAAGTGTTTTCCTATGAAATATACTTGATTATTCTCTTAGATTCCTTAGTTTGACTATGTCTTGTTTTTATATCATACTAGTGAAGTTTATATAAAATATTTCCTGTAATTTCAATGATAAATCTTGAAAATTTAAATTATTAAATTATTTGAGATATAATTCTTAGATTATTGTCTGTTGCTATGGCAATTGGCTTCGTACCTTGAAATGTATCTAATTGTTATTCTACCATTTGAGGTAAAATTCTTATATTATTGTCGTTGCTACTACTTTTATTACAACAATTGATTTTTATGTTTCTTTATATATCTATTATTTCTAGTTAAGTCTAAGTTGTTATTATGTTATTGAGTGTGTTATAAGTTAGATGCTCTAGCTTGAGAAAGTGTGAGAGTAAATAATGTATTAAGGTTTTGCATTGCAAGTGAGTTTAGTCTCACATTGTTTATGGTGTCTTCATCTTCTTTATATAGCCTTTATATATAGAGGTTTTATTTACTTGTGAATGATATACAACTTTCACCCTATTTTTTATGTTACAATGATATCAAAATCATTCCAGTCTTAGAATTGTATTTTATTCCATGATTTTGTTTTTCTTCTTGTACTACTATTCCAACTAAGCCTACCTTTACTATCCTATAGAATTTATTAGGTAATGATCATTGTTCTAATACTTAATCCAAATTTTGACCAATTCCATTTACTGGGTAACCTTGATGCAAACAAATATTGAAGGCACGCCCTTGAGTAATTTATGAGTAGACATAGTTTAACTAAAATCTACAGCACAGCTGTCATGTTTTGTTTCAGTTCACACAAGGATCCTAATACTTTCACCGAAGTGCCATGCCATACTGTTATTTGTTTTTCTTCATGATTTGTTCAATCTTATTGAACCATATGTGAAGTTATCCTGTAATATAATACTGACTATATAATCCTTCTAAACTTGTGATAAAATTTTCCATATTGAAATGAATTTTCTCTTTCTTTTTCTTGTATTATTCTTATATCTCTTATATGATTGCCTTTTATACTTGAAGATACAGGGTAGACAAATTCCATTGTATTTATGCAAAAAGAATGAAGCCTGTTGTACACCTTTTCTGACAGAAAAAAATGACATTATTAAATTTCACTAGGTGATGATGTTTATGAAGATGCAGGCTTTATTGTTTTTCTGTAAAGTAATATTTAATTTCAAAAAGTAGACTATAGATAAAAACATGTGTGCTGGATCTTATTAATTCGTAGAAGATATTCTTTGATTCTTTTTCAGTTAGATGATTATCTACAACTGTTTAATTCTTTTTCAGTATTTTACAACAAGACCTCTTGCGTGTAGTCCTTCAACCTTGCCCAAGTATCCTCCAAGCAAAGAATTTGATGCAAAAATTCGGGACGAAGAAGCAAGAAGGTACATGCTAAATTTTATCAGTATGCTTGAAAATTGGTACTGGGCACGTAAGCTACGTACAGAAAGATTGTTTACATGTTAAAATGAGGAAATGGATTTCTGTAATAGTTCATTTGACATTGATTGTAAGGTAAATTATGCTGTTGAAGCTTTTTAAGTTTTTTGGCATTTAATTTGTCTAATATACAAAAAAATTTTGAACAAATTTATTTTATAAAATATCTAACTTCAGCTGCATTAATATTAAAAGAAAGCTAGGTTTGTATTTTTAGAATTAAATCCAATAAAACTTTTTGAATGTTGTTCATAGTAGTATGGAATTTATTGTTTTATTATATCAATTAATGCACTTGACATGTGTGATGTTTTCTAGATGTTTATAATCACATTGTATGGTATTTAAGATGCATTCATATCAATTTTGCTACGAAAGATCATCTTAGGATTTTTCATTGTGATGTGGATTTCATGTGTTGGAACCTTAGGAAACATTCTCTCTTTTTGTAGTGGTAAGATCGATTATAATTGGAATCAGACACGATATTCCACATTGTGATATCTTTTATGATCTCCTTTCAGAATTTAATCCATTAAAAGCCTTCCAAATTTATTAATTATTTTATTTTTTATCAGTCAATGCCACTTGACATGCATGAAGTGTTGTTTGATTATAGTCAAGTGGAAATCTGTCAGTGGGAAACATACTTATGTTAGCATTTTGTGATTCATTACATCATAATGATTTTCCATTCTCTTTGTCTTGTAGGATGGAAGTCGCTAGCAAGGTTCAAAGGCTTGAGCTTGAAAGAAAAAGTCAAAGAGAGTCTAGGGCAGTCCCAGCACCTGATGCTAATGCTGAGCTACCCTCATCATTGCAGGTCATTTACTATTATACAAGATGCTATTAGCACAAATTACTTTTATTTTTCTCTATTTTATGATGATAACGATACATATATTAATTATTGTTTTCTACTCTGATATTAAATCCATTGCTCAGTTTTGTAGTATACTGCCCCTTTTATCTGTTGTTTATACATGTGCTATTTTTGTAGAACTGGGCTTTTCTTATTCTTCAAGTTATTCGCTCCTCTTGACAGAACATAATGGGAAAAAGAAATTATGGGATGATAAATATATATGACATTATCACCTTCATTTTCCGAATTTTTAATGAAACCAGAAGATACTTATGACCAAACATTGTTTGGGGCGTTGAAACATGTCAATAGTTTATTTCATTGCAAATTCGTGAATAATTTCCCTTTTTAAAAACTCAGTATATTTATGCCCTCGTAGCATGCTAAATATTTCCAGAGGAAGGGTACAAGAATTAAATGACATGTGCATAGGGTTATTATGCGTACAAGGACTGTTTTTGTTGGGTTTTCACATGCACGTGAACAAATGGCTATTCATTAACAAGGAGAAGCTTACGAAATAAACATGAGTGAGAGAGAATGAATTTTTTTTATCATTACTCTATATAAATAGAATTTACAAGTGGAACCCATTACATGAAAACCAATGTGGGACTATTTCCTACTAGTTAGTACTTAGTACACATCACCGCTTGGTCAAGTAGTAGATCATCCTTGCAGACTTGTGGTTGTGTAGGTTTTTGCGATTCTGAATTCCCTGTATATTTGCCAAGAGCTTTTATTTAAAAAAATATTTAAAAGAGTTAAAGGGGCAGTCTTAACCCCATATCAAACTAGAAATTTTATCAAAATATTACCTGTTAAAAAGTAAAGTGTTAATCGATAAATGGACAAAATATGTAACTAGGGCTAAAGATTCATTGAGAGGTGTGTGTGGATAAAAAAACTATTCTCACCTGCATAAGTTTGTTTGCAATTGCATAATGTACGTGAAACTTTATATTGTCCTTTAATATATGTAAAATAAGAACTGTAAAGATGTTACAGTTGGAAATTATTTTACACAGAAGTTTCTTTAGAAGTTGGAGCTTTCGTGAGTATTCCCTCCATTTTGTTCATAAAGATTCAACTAAATTTTAGTGTATTTATGTATCATAGCAAAGTTTTACACCTCTACTGCTTGTTAATTGTTTCTGAAAGGCAAAAAGGTCTCCATGCCACCATATAATCTGAATAATGATTTCAACAAATTGCTGCAGAAAAGGCAAGCCCACTACGGTTCAAGGAGTCGAAGTGAGAAGTTCAATGTACAGCATGAAGATGTTGCTTCCGGATTTCCAATTGAACCTCCCAGGCATGCTTCTGGGCTAGAACAGAACGGAGACTATAAGGGAAATTATTGTAATAGATCTTCACATTCAGGACCATTGGTTCATCAAAATCAATGGGCAAAAGTACGGAAAAGTGAAGATGAAAGTCCCAGTATTTCAGCAGTAACCCGTATTTCTGCATCTAGCTTACATGCAATTAAAAGGACTAACCGTCAAGATGACTCCAGAGAGAGAATATTTCCTCCAGCAGATGTAGCAGCGTCGGGCAGACTATCAGAATCTGGAAATGATCCTTCTGGCTCTACCAGAAAGCATGATCAGTTGTTCCGGTCAAATGGACATTCAGGTTCTCATAGGAAAGAAGTTGACAGGATCAGCAGTAGGGAGCAAATCTCGGTGAGTTTTTCCATGCATATACTAGTGAAAAGTATGTGCAAATTATATGTCAGAGTAATTTATAGTTGCTGTTTTATATTAAATAAAAAGTATTCAATAAATAACATAAAATTCTAAAAACATTTGAAATTTTATATGTTAAACTTCTGATATCGTGCATCCTTCCTTATTTATTTAAGTAATGACTAAAAAAATGCATTTAATAATAAATTTTATAAGTTATAAAATAAAATACTGGTTCAGTATAAATTCAAAACACTTCACAGAATGTATTAATAATATTTTACATTCTATATTGTTAAACATTATAATTATTTCAAAGTACAGCTGCTATTATTTGCCTTAGATTTTTCTTGTCTCTAACCAACAAATAACAAATAAACTTCCAAAACTTAATTTTAATAGAAGTTCAAATTATTATTTATGTCAAATAGTGCTTAGTTCAAATTGTATTTGAAATATAGAATTATATTTTTAAATAACTACACGAAATATGATCAATATCATGTTGGTTTTAATTTGAAATTAGATTTTGATCTGATTACAAATTATTCAAAAATTAAGGAGCTTACTGATTTCATCATATAATAAATATTAGAAAAACGATAAATAAAAAAGCCCATGAAACTGGTCTAAAAATTCCACACTAATAAAATAATGATTTACCTTTAATATACATTCAAAAGTATTTCAAATTATGCTTGTAATTTTGCTTGGGACTATTGTCGGTGATTACGTAATGAGTATGGTTTATTAATATTTTTGTGCAATCTTAAATTGTTATCACACTTTTTATTGGGAAATAATTGTTTGAGATTTTACTAAAATTAAGTTTTGGATTTGGGTGGTTGCTCTATTATGGCCCAAAGGTCTTGGGATTGAATTCTGAAAACAAAGGCATGACCACATACGATTAGGTATTATTTAGACCCTTTACTAAAGTTAAGTTTTGGATTTGGGTGGTTGCTCTATTATGGCCCAAAGGTCTTGGGATTGAATTCTGAAAACAAAGGCATGACCACATACGATTAGATATTCTTTAGACCCTTTATTGGATTTAGAACTCTAATTTGGCATATTCAATAGAAAACAGATGATTCATTTCATGCGATTAGGAATTTAATTTTGATTAAGTGATATTTTGGAAAGATCACAAAAATGCTCGATCATAGAGTGTGCTTTGCTTAGTAATATAGATTGCCATTAGCAATAAGGAATGGTTTTAAATTTTGAATTAAATTAATCAAGATTTTATATTAGATTTGAGTGTATTTCCGAATTTACCTTAAGCACTGATGGTACGGTGTACGTAAAATGGTCCTTGTAATTGGTGCTTTGGTGTACCTAACTTGGCCCTTGTAAACGATGAATGAGTTGCCCGAAAAGGTAAAACGAAAATTGCTATATTCACTTATCTACGGTAAGAGAGAAACCACAAAATGGTTTACATACTTGATCTATAATTGTCTTTTCTTCGTGCTCCATATACCTGGGCACATTTCCATCGAAGTTCCTGCAAATGTATGATGGGTTGCCTGACTTTAAAGAAATGGATGAGTGCCTAAAAAATTAAGACGAGAATTTCTTAGAACACTGTTATACTTGATCTCGATATCTCAGATTTGCTGGCTGTATTCTTTCTATATGGGCTATCTTGTTGATCAATTCGATGTTAAATTTTATAGAGATGTATTTCATGCTTAGCTATATTTTCTGTGATCGCTTAATTTCGGACTCACGTTTTTTTTTTGTTTTGTTAAGTCACATACTCTCTCATGAGGTATAAAATTCAGCATCTATGTGCCTTTTCTCTTAAGCTCAAAGAGTAAAATGTTCTTTGTAGCAGGTCTATGGATCTAAAGGAAACAAGATCCATTACTCAGGGCCGCTTCGCCCATCTGGCAACATTGATCAAACTCTCAAGGATCACGATCGCTATATTCAGGAGGTATTCCGGAGGTCTCGCCTCGACAGGTCGAGAGTCAGACGAATCCAGGCAGATGATAGGAAAGCTGGCACAAGGCCTGAGTTGGGAAGCACTCCCATATTTCCTTCTAGTCGTGGAACTCTGGTGTTTCCTTCGAGCCAGGGAGCTGTATAGGAATTGGACTAGGTAGAGCAATTAGTATCTTATCAGCAGAGGTAAAGAATGATGTTTTCTCACAAAACACGGGAACTTATGTCGATCCTTTGAGTCCATAGGAAGCTTCATTGTTGTGCATAGACCGCATTTAATGTTTGTAAGATGAATCTTTTGGAGGTCTGCTGTTATTCAATTGGATGGCAAGGTATTCATTTCTCTGTAAAAATGCAAATGCCAAAATTGATTGCCACAACCTTGTCTTTCCTATTTCGTTAAGCAAGTAGTTGCAGTATATTATTGTATGTACATCAGAAGACAGCAATTGACCGAGGGAAATTAAAGGAAGACGAGAAGGGTAACAGAATTTTCTTCTATATTTATTCATATGTATGGTACTGGTTTTTAATTTCTGCATGTTATGATTTAAGTGCTTAATAATAAAATGATGTTATCTAGTAGTACCATAATCTGTTAAAATGATGTTATGATTTCTCATTATGACGTTAACTACCATAATTGGAAGAGAATTTCAAAATTTGAAGCTAATTCTGACTGGCGCTGAGGAGTTTGCTTTGATGACGCCTTCATTGACGAGTGAAACAGATTACGCTACTAGTTTTTAATTTTTACATGTTATGATTTAAATGCTTAATAATGAAATGACGTTAGTTAGTGATACCATAATCTGTCAATCTGTTAACTAGATTTCTCGTTATAACATTAACTACCATAATTGTAGAATTTCAAATTTTGAAGTACCGAGGATAATTTTATTGATGAGCGAAACTGGTGGCAAATCTCGGTCGATTCCTTTGGTAAGAAAATTTGCTCGTTTTCCATATGACCGGAGGATGGAAGATGCCAACGCCTTCGTCCGGCGTTGCTCCCGATCATGTCTTCTCCTCCTAACACCGACTGCGGTTCTTCCGGTCACGGCCGTTGGCGGAGTACGGCGACGTTGCATTCTCCCATGGCAAGGAGAAGCAAGTGCTGCGATGTGTACGTAGGCTTCTCCGGCCAGAAACCTTGTCTACTCCGGTTCGTGAACTGGCTTCACGCGGAACTGGTGCTTCAGGGCGTGTCTTGCTTGGCCTCCGACAGGAGGAGGTGCCCAGACGCTTGCTCTCATGGAAAGGCAAGGATAGCTATGGATGCTGCCACGGTAGGCGTGGTTGTGATCACAAAGGAGACCTTTTCGAATCCTTACGGCGCGGAGGAGATCAGGCTGTTCCTGGAGAGGAAGAATCTGTTGCCTGTGTTCTTCGACAGGGGTACGGGGAATGCCGAGAGGGGAGGGAGGAGACCGGGGGAGGAAGGGAGGAAGGTGGTGGATGGGCTATCTCACCTGGATTACAGGTTGGAAACCAACGCCGGGAACTGGAGGGATTGCATCTCGCAGGCCGTCGATTATGTTGGCGTCAGGTTGGGGAGGAGAAGCATTGTCGAAAGGGTGAAGAGGTGGAAGTGGTCGGAGAAGGAAGAACACCCGTTTCCCCGGAACATGTCCTTCGTCGGGAGGAGGAAAGAATTACGTGAGCTCGAGCTCAGGTTGTTCGGGTACGTAGCGGAGGAGGATTCCGGCGATCGACCGAGAATGGATCCTATCACTACCAGTACCGGCGCCGGACATAGGAGGAAACAACACGGTCACCGGGAAGGGAAGGGTAAGGAGCCATTGCTACCCAGAAGATCAGAAGACGAGGAGGAGGTAGATGATACCTTCAACCGCAGAATATTTTACGTCTCAGAGCATGACAAGTCGAGGAGGTCGTCCGTCGACAAACGGTACGGCAAAGGCTTTGCCGTCGTCTCCGGAAACGCGGGCGTCGGCAAGACGGAGCTTCTGCTCGAATTCTCGTACAGATATTCACAGAGGTACAAGAAGGTCTTGTGGGTAGGCGGCGAAGCGAGACAGCTTTGGCAGAGCTACGTGAGCTTGCTCCGGTCGCTGGAAGTCGACGTGGGGTTGGAGAACGAGGTCTCTCGTCTCGGGAGCTTCGAGGAGCTAGAGAACCAAGCGATTACTAGAGTAAGAAAAGAGCTCGCTCGAGGCATTCCCTTCCTGGTCGTGATCGATGGATTGGAGACGGACAAGGATTGGTGGAACGGGTACAACATCAAGCGGCTGCTCCCAGAGTTCGGCGGCGACACCCACATCCTCATCTCCACACGTCTGCCGGCGCTGCTGGACTTCGATACCCTAAGGTTGCCACGTCTCTCACCCCCGGAGGCAATGTCCTTGATGAGGGGCAGCTTGGCAGATCTTCCACCGGATGAATCCAATGCTCTGAGAGTCATCGGAGAGAGACTGCGCGGCCTAACCTTCGGCCTGTCGGCGGTCGGAGCGATCCTCGCGGAGCTACAGATGAGTCCCCGGAAACTCCTCCGCTCCATCGACAAGATACCCCATAGAGAACCAACAAGGGGTGGCGAAGAAGAAGACAGGGACCATGTCTTAAGGCGCAACCCCTTCTTGGTCCGACTCCTGGATTTCTGCCTTCTGGTGTTCGACCTGGCCGACAAGACCACGAAGCTGGCGTCGAGCATGGTCGAGGCGGGCGGTTGGTTCGCCCCGTCGCCTGTGCCAGTCTCCGTCTTGGCTCTCGCCGCAACCGACGTCTCCAGACAACGTAACACCCAAAAGTCCTGGAATTGGCTTCGTGGTAGAATTGCTTGCTTCGGAGCACCCAACTCCCGGGACGACAGAGCATCAACGGCGGCGTCCATGTTGTGCAGGCTCCGTCTCGTGAAGGGGTGCACCAAGGCAGGACTCGTCCGATTCCACGACATCGTCAGGCTCTACGCCCGCGAGATGGGAAGCCCATGTTCTTCCTCCTCTCCCGCCGCCGCTCCTCACGCCATGGTCCACGCCGTCAACGCCAAGGGCTGCCTTCCTCACCACTCGAATCACGTCTGGGAGTCGTGCTTCCTGCTCTTCCGTTTCGGCCCAAACCCCGCGACCGTCCATCTCAAACCCTCGGACCTCGTCTCATTCACGAAGAGGCTGGTCCTTCCCCTGGCCCTGATGGTCTTCACGGATCTCCGCCACTGCACCGCAGCCGTCGAGCTCCTGCGTCAGTCCTCCGAAACGTTGGAGGTCCTGGACGACTCCTATCTTTCCGGTGCGCAGACGGCCACTCCATGTTGTTTGTCCATGGGCAACGACAAGTCGTCCGCCGACCTCGATCCCTGTGTTTACCGGGAGTTCGCTCTGGTGAGGGCGACTCTTCTAGAGACGAGGGCGGCGCTTATGCGCAGAGGTGGTTTCCATGACATCGGAGATCAACTTCACGGCTGCGCCGCCAGCATCGAAGAGGTTGTCGTCGGCTCCAAACATCCATCGAGGAGACATGGAAAAACTTGCAATACAGGACGGTAGTTTTTGTATTTATTAAAATTTAAATTTTAACAAAAAATTACCATGAGATTGAAATTTAAATACAAACACTCTTTAATATTTTACTCTGTTTTCATAAGATTTATTTTGCTTGCAGAGGACTCATGCTTTGCGTTATTTCACTAGCGTCGCTGAACACGTAAGATGAAACACACACTACATTTGGCAGTATATTTTTCTGGTTTATATATTTCTTAGTTTGTCGAACATACAAACAATATTACATTAACATTAACATGAACTAAACAAAACTTAGATTGAACCACCGGTGATGAATTGTACAGTACAAAACTGCCTACCACATCAGCATTAACATTTGAATCCTAACATGAATATGAGCATGATCTGTGCCTTTAATCAAAAGCTTACTCCATTAAGTAGGAACTGACAGTCTCTAGGTTCTAACTTGTTACATAAGATACTCTTTTAAATATCTTGGACGCCTTTCGAATTATATAATGTTACCTTCCATAGGCCATGGGGTAGGCTAGGTCTAAGGGTCCATCAGGTCCACTGACTCACCAAGTGTAGGCCCAATTTTGAACCCAAACGACATAAGGTTCGGCCCATCACTAAGCTAGTCCTTTAGCCCTATGTATTAAAAAATATATATTACGTATTTATAAATGATATGTATAAATAATAAGATAATTTTGAATGTATAATTTTAAATTTAGATGAAATAAGTGATTTAATTTGAAAGTTAAATAATAAAAGTAAACATTTTCTTTTTTTAGCATTTGTAATTAAAATTTATGCATTTATTAACATTTTGTAAGTGTTGTCAAGCAACCTAACTTATTCAACTTTTAAAGGAACTTCAATTTCCAGTTGATGGGCAAATACATATCTTCATGAATGAACTTTCTTTAATAAATCTAGCTTAACAATCCAATTGCACTTGGAAGGTATCAATCATTTCTTCAAACAAAATGCAAGCAAGAAAATGAATTAATTTACTGTAAATGGGAGAACCAAGTTGTAGATTATCAAAAAAATCCAATCTGTAGACTTTCATTGCTTGATTATACAAGATTACGCAGTTAAATAGTAAAAGATATGAGTTTTAACCTATCTATATTCAAACATTGTATCTGACAAAAAGTTGAAAATTCAAGAGCTGTTTATACATTTTAGAAAATGGACAAAGGAAAATCTTAAAAAACAAAAAAGAAGAAGAGATGTTTGTGTATCCAAATAATTTAGAAAAAAAATTATTTAATTTGTTAATATATAAAACTAAATAAAAGGTGAAGTTTTCCTGAATTTCTAATCTCACACTTTTGGACTTCATTTCCCACCCACCAAGGGTTCGCTTCAGGGGTGATTAAATTAAATTAAATTAAATTATTAGAGTTTAAATTAGAGATTAAGGATTAAAAATGAATAAAACAAGAATAATTTAAGAAATTAAATAAAATAATGTAAGTAATTTAATTAGGTGATTCAAGTCATTTAAGTGATTTAAAGATTAAATTAGATGATTCAGGATTAAATCAAAAAAATTTCTACTACATGTATAAATATTTAAATTTCAAATGTCAGCATTTTTTTTTTGTTATATATACAAATACTTAAATTTCAATTATTATTATTTTTCATTAAATACACGGATATTAAGAAAATGATAAATTTACAATTATTTTTCTACCTTTTATTTTTTCAAATTTTCTTGATTTTCCTTTTTTTCATGTTTTTGGGTTACACAAACTTTCTTGACCAAATAAAAACAGGTGCATTCAATGGCGGCCATCTCCTTTCACGACAATAATGCAATAATTATGGTCCCAGAACCAAACAAACAAAATTAATTAGGACCATGCTAGCCAATTAATTTTTGGTGTTCCCATGCTATTTATTTATTCAGGACCAACAGTTTGGTAATCATCTTTCCGAACGTTCATTCAGCAAAGAGCCTGTTGACATGATGTTGAGAGCTAACACAATGTGTATGGTATTTTACTCTATATTTGTCACGTCTTGAATAAATCCAATGATGATAGTTGTCATCAAATAGAAGAAGGAAATTTACACGTTCTCAAAAATAAAATGTGAAAAACCTCTCCTATCTATTCTACCAGGCAAAAGTAATTTTACCTGTTATAGATTTGTGACGTTATTTTTGATAAAACAAATTGATCAGCACTTTTAGAATTCTCATGTCTCTGAGAAAGAAGTCACCACCTAATTTATTAAAGAGGTAAATTAGGAAAACCTTAAGATAAGATGTGATGTGATGTGATGTAATGTATGTTGTTAGAAATTTTATTTTGATGATGTGTATTTTATTTAGTTTGAAAATAAGTTTAAGTATAAATATTTACCTTAGTCGTATAGTTAGATGTTAAGAAGTTTTTGAAAAGTTGTGTAGTTATGATTAATGTTTCGAATTAGTTGAAGAGTTATATTAAAAATTTATATAATTATAGTTATCTGTACGTGTGTTTTTAAATAGTTTAAGTTTTCACATATTTTTCATATACGTTTTTTAAAGAAATTAAATAGTTAAATAACTATTTGAGTTTTATAAGTAACTAACGTAATATTAAGTTTTCTTTTCTAATCATGTATTTTGTAGGTAAAAATTTCAAAAAATTATCAGATAAGTATTCAAGTTTTTACAATCATTACAAAATAAATATTCAACTAAAATGATGATTTAAGAGAAAAACTCTATGTTTCTCCTAAAAGAACATTTTCGATAGATCTACGATAATGAAACGTGAGAATCATGTAAGAACATAATAAACATTTTGAAATTTAAAAGGATATGAGATCATGAAATTATGGAAAAAGTAGATAAATGTGTTTAAGGCAGAACTCTTGATTATTATAAATAAGGAGTACAAGCTATACTTCAAACATTCCAATCATATCCCAATCTCAATCTAATACAAAGCAAATAAAGAGAAGGTGTCCCTGTCTAGTGAGGGAGAAAACTTTCACACACACCAAAAACCACTTACATCACATGAGATCAATCTAAAAAGCTAAAGGTCAAAAGAAATTAAAGTTGAAGATCAATGAAAAATTTAAAAGAGCAAGGTTCCAACATTTGCTAAGGAAAAACTTTCAAAAAGAAATGTAAAAGGTTTCATGTAGTGAAATTAAAGATCAAAAGGTGTAACTTCTCTATGTAATTATTTTTATTACTCAAGAGTAAATTCTAAAAGTATTATAAATTATACCCTATTATGTAATAAATTGTAAAAATCATATGCATAATAGATAAAGTGTTTAGAAAGAAATTTTACAGTGTATTTTGTGGGATTTAGAGTTAAATTTTTTAAAGTCACAATTTACGCCTCCTCTTGTAAAACTATTTATGATCCTCACTTTCACATGTAGATGACATCTTTACCTTAAAAGAAGGAAGATAATGTTAGTGAGTCTAACTAGAAAGTTTCAAGTAATTTTTTTAATTATATATAGAGAAAATGTTAAAACACTTTATGCACCCAACTAATGATTTATTTCTTAGATGTCTTAATAGATGCTAGTGAGAATATCAAATACAAGTGAATTAAGGTGTATAACACAAGAAAGGAGATTAAACTAAATGACCTAAAGGAGAATGGGTCGACAAACTCAATACAAATAAGATTAGAAGTTTAGGAGATTGTTATATACAACATCCCTCATTGGTGTGTGAATACAGACTCTAGATGAGCCTAGACTAAATGAATTTTTTTTTTTACATTTTATTTATTTATTTATTATTATTTTTTATATTTTAAAAATATCTATAGAATTGATAACATGTAAGTCTTAATAGACACTCAAATGTATACATCAATAATATCTAAGAATTTAAAAGTTTATAATAAGTCTTGTTAAGTCTGGATATAGTCAAAGTGGTACGGTTGACTTCACTATCACCTGTCAACGAGAGATCGGTGAATCACGCTGGAGGATGCATGACTCAAGTTGACAAAGTGCATGGGTGTAGGGGAGGGGAGAGACCCTTAAGTGTTGGACGGGTTGGGCCAACATGGGTCTTTGGTGGGCTTAGGGTTGCATATCGTTGGAGGTCATGGACTTCACATCTTTGGAGTAGACGGACGTTGCATCTTGTGGCCGAGGGTTGGTCAGTGTTGTTCATTAACTAATCAGGGTTTAGTGGTCAAGGGGTTGATTAACATGTCAAGTCCATGTTGGGTGTGGAACTTGCTTGAGACATCTGGTTGATTACTCTTGCGACGTCGTTGTAATGGTTTGGCCGAGTGGTTCGGAAGATATAATCAGAGTCATCAGATCGAAGGATTCGTATGATCAAATCCAAGCCGTTAGATTCATGGCAAGAAGATGTGGGCCATTGAGGAATCATGACAAAAATTAGATGTAATTTGAGTTGTTGGATGGAGATCGTATGGTTGAGATCGATCCTATTTAAGTTTGACGTTTTTTTTTTTGGGTTTAATTCACCGACTTATTGTCGGATATCCGGACTTTCCGACATCCGGATCCTCCTTTTAAAAAAAAAAAAATAATATCACAATATTAATGTGTTTTATAATTTTGAGTGTGTCAAGGGATTTATAAGTTAAGACAATTTTTTTGACCTTATTATCTATTTCTTTACCTTTTCACCTGTCATACAAAATTTGTTTACCATTGGATTTTGCGGTAAGTCAGAGAAGCGTACGTGATAAATTTGACAAAATCAACAAGAATTGAACATTTTCTCAGTTACGTGACTTCAGAAGAATGAACTAAAGGTACAGTTAACAATATACAGGAATCTAATTCTCAAAAACTATTACTTAAAATGTATTTTAAAATAATAGAAGTTGAAGAGAATATCATCTCAATTAATCGTAACATTTTTTTATTTTTCTCTATGCTTGTTTTCGTCTCCCCCAAACTTGTTTTTCTCTTTGGACTATCTTTATTTTGTGCTGGATATTGAACTCTTATTCAATTGCATTCGTCACTGTGATTAATCTTATCTCTTTGAAAAAAGGACAAACAGAAGCAGGCGAATAAAATAGAAAGAAGAAACGAGGAGTTGCATTAAAAAGTTAAAGCAATTCCATCTATGATTAACGTTACATCAATGTCTTCGACTCAGGAAATAGACGTTTGTGATTTTAATACTCTTGTATTTCACACATACCCCTGCATTATACTAAATTGTAGTTTCCGAGAAAAGTAGAAATACAGAAAAAATACAAGGATGTGCACGATGTATTTACCATACAACGAGAACTTTTCGCAACCGTTGATGGTGGGGTACCGGACGCAAAATTGTAAGAGATATCTGTTTGTGGGGCTCGAAGTTCGTAGTTATTAAATGCTCAAACAAATATTTTTTTTAAAAAAAAAAAATTAATGAAAACCACAAAAAATCGAACTGAAATTATCCCTTTTTTAAATTTCCGAACGGGAAAAAAAATAAAACCCGAAGACTCGTATCAGTCATGGCCCATGATCGATCGATGACGATATGTTTCTTTTATTGTCATTGGAAGAGAAGTGGCCCCACTCTACGATCGCCGTTGTCTGGTCGCGTACCTCTTCACGCGCGTGTTAAACGACAAGCGAAATAAAATGGGCGAACACGGCGGGCTTTTAATTAATTTTGATTTTTTCCGAAAGATCGATTGGACATCGGGTCACTTCATCAAATATCAGCTACCTAATAATAGCAATATTTTATTTATTTTTTGTAAAGCATATTTTATTTATTATTATTTTTATCATAAAGTTTATCATCATCGTCGTCGTCGTCCGTCCAACAGCGTGACGAACGCGGAAAGGACACGGTGGGGACCGCGGAATCGTGTTTTTAACCGAGTTGATAAACTTGACTGTAAATACAATTTTAAATATTTAAATTTCTATCAATAATGTAACGAAATTTCTTTTTGTTGACAAAATGATATATCAAAAGTAAATTTAATATGTTATTTTAAATTAACAGTAAAATTATAATATGTGTATTTATTTTTCTTGTTGAACACTCGTATCGTTTTTTGTTAATAGTGTCCATTTTATTTTATAACATTAGACTGTAGTTTATAAGTGTAACAAGATGTAACTATACTACTTATAAGGAAATAAAATAACATATTAAAAATAAATTTAATATTACATTTTTAAACAACCGCAATAGATTGTGTATATACATTCATATTATTATTATATATATATATATTAAAAAATGGGAAATATAGGTGCTTATACTCACTGACATTGCATGGCTGAAATCAATCATCCACTTATCATCATTTTCTTGTCATTTCATAACCTTTAATTAACCATTATTATATATATATATATCTAGAGAGAGAGAGAGAGAGAGAGAGAGAGAGAGAGAGACAGGCAGACACAGACACGTCGGATGGATTCGGAGCTATCCGTCCTGACGCCCACCTCGGCCCACATGTGGTGGTGCCACGGCGGACTCATGATACCCATCACGTCCACTTCCACGTCACGTGCATGTGACCGAGCCTTCTGGACTCCTCTCCCACTCATCATCGTCGCTATTTATTTTTCCTGTCAGTGTGGTGGTAAGTTAGATGCGTTTGTTTAAAAAAAAATTAATTTATTTGTAAGTATAATTTATTTTTTATGTAAAAATTATTTTATAAAAATGTATAACTTTTTTAACAAACGCATTTCTTTTTGTTTTCCTCTCTAAAGAACTGGACTTTTTAATTATCTACTATTCCAATCATACATCCGGTTTAGATTTATTGAAAAGAGACATTTGTTTAGGGTATATGGAAGCTGACATATTCCGTGCAATACAAAGTATATTAATCTAAAATATATTACATGCATAATGTTACTCAGAGATATATCACCTTTTTAAAATTTTTTATTTAAGAATCAAAACCTATTTTATGATTGATTAATTAATCCATAATTAGTCTGGGTTTCAACTCAATTTCGTTTGTAGTCAGTCATTAAGATCTCGTAGCTATAAATTCAATCGTTGAAAAAATAATAATAATAATTTAAAGACTTTTTAAATCAAATATCAATATTTATTTTTTCAAAATATTCTCCGACTTATTCATTGAACAGGAGTCCAAAGCTAAAGACAAAATAAAAGATGAAGAGGACTAAAGATCAGGGATCAATATTTGTCCAAATTAATTAAGTAAAACTTTCATCATCGTATTTTTCTATCGTTCACGTATTTATAAAGGATTAAAAGAACACCTTTAGAAACTTTACCTACAAGTTCTTCCGGTAAAATTATAACTTTTTGAAAAGGGATTTTTAATTGATACGTTAGAAAAGTTGGGAATAACCATATTTTCTTACATATAATTAAAAATTTAAGTATCATAGCTGTTATAACTTTATAACTAGTCGTGAAAAGTATACCTTATAACTAAGATCTTAATGTTTTAAGGTATGTACAATAATATTATGATTCAAAAGATATATAAGTTATCTGGAACCACAAATAAATCCTTTTTGAATGCAAAACTCTTGGGAGCTCTAGTGGACCACGTTGTTGATGTGATAAATAAAGAAATCATCATGTCATATGTCCCCAACTAACTTAAATGTTTTTCTTGTAATAATGGTGATGCTCATATTTAAGTAAACTTAAATTTTAAAAACTGTTGCTCGTGATTAATTAAATTATTTGAATTGGTTCAGTGCTATTCATAATTTCCTGCAAGATTAATGCAAAACAAAATAATTATCTACAGGTCGATCATGTAGGGACTGGTGTGTAATTTGGTATATGGACAAGGGTTCATTGTGAAAATGACCACCAGACCCATGAATGATTGACGTACGGGTCCCACAGTCGGTCACCCATTCGACGGTCCGACGTGGATCTGCGCTGTGCTACGGATCCTAATCCGAATTATTCGCATCCTTCCGCTAACCTGCACGACTGCACCGCCATCACAACAAAATAAAATAAAATAAAATAAGCCACGTTCTCACCGTCCGCCAATTGATGGGCGCCTCGTGTCGGTCCTACAACCCGAAGCCGGTTGGCCGCGGCGAGCCGTGGGCGGAACGACAGATTCTCGGCGAGCACTTGTCCTTCTCTCTCCCTCGCCACGGTACTATAAATTCCCCCTCCTACGTCCTCTTCCTTCAGGTCCACTTTCGAGAAGAACCACCACCGCGGCCAGCAGCGCGGTCGTCTTCTGCTGCAATATGGGGTCTTCCATGCTGGACGTCTTGTTCCGCTTCTTCGACGAGGCCGACGAGGGGACGTCCTCGCCCCAGCGGGAGGAGGTGCTCGACGACTACGACGAGGAGGAGGGGAGGGAGAACTCTCACTCCGCCGACGAGAAGGCCGCCTTCTGGGACTTACAACAACAACTTCTTCACGTAATAAGCTAGTTCTCTTCCTTGGCGTTTTCTCTTTCGTTGCTTATTGCGCCAATTGGAAGTTACTTATTAATTTGCTTATTGTCGGCGTTTTCTTTTTAAATGTGTTACAGGCGGCGTTGGAGTCGCCGAGGAGCTCCTTGGAGACGAAGGTGTCACGGGCAACGGAGGCGGTGTTGAGCAAGATTCGGAAGGAAGGCGGGCGGTGCTCGTGTTCCAGGAGGAATGATGGTTCTAAGGAATGCCGGACTTGCTTGTTGAAGGCTATGTCCGATGAGCTCCGGAACGCCGGTTTCGACTGTGGTCTTTGCAAGTCCAAATGGAGGAGCTCGCCGTTGATTCCTTCAGGTGCTTCTTCGTTAATCCTCAAAACATAACTCGATTAGAATTACGTAATTAAAAGCTTGTGGGCAAGGATTAGTTGGTTGAGTGGTAAATTTTGTTTACGGAAACAATACCATTTGTTGTGTGTTCAGTGACATTTAATTGATTAGCTAAACAGCTGTTGCTAATTAATCTCTCTGGTCCAATCCTGACCTCTGGTTACTACCTACTGCAGGGGAGCACAGCTACCTTGACGTGGTGTGCAAGTCATCCAACGGCAAGAAGCGGCCGCCGAGAGTGGTGATCGACCTAAACTTCCGGGCGGAATTTGAGGTGGCGAGGGCAAGCGACCGCTACAACCCGCTGGTGAGAGCCCTGCCGGAGGTGTTCGTCGGGAAGCCGGAGAGGCTGAAGGGGGTGATCAAGACGATGTGTGCGGCGGCCAAGAGGTGTATGAAGGACAACAACATGCACATGGGGCCGTGGAGGAAGTACAATTACATGCAGGCCAAGTGGCTGGCCTCGCCGTCCGAGAGGTTGGTGTTGGAGGCGGAGGCCGCAAAGCAGCCGCATCTGCCGGTGGAGGAGGGCAACCTTGCAGACAGCCGGCGGAACAGACCGAGGGCATCCATGCTGACGTTCGACTTGTCGGACAAGTTGCCGGCCGGCATTCGTTACAACACCGCCGTGGAGGTGGTTTAGAAGGATTTTTCCTCTGGATCATAAGCGTTCGGAGGAGAGTAGTGGTTTGGAACGTGGGTCAATAATTTTGGGTGAATTCAAGCCATACCACGAGTTTTGGCGGTAAACGACGTAAACACATTTTGTACCTTGCCGAGGAATTTAAAACAATCGTTGGTCAGTCGTCTTTGCTCCTGTGTCAAATTAAGTAGACGTACGTAAATCTATTTTGTAATTACATAAAATTTTAATTTAAAATTGATTGACAACGAAAGAAGGGAATCCCTGACCATACAAGTCCAAGTTTGATCTCTTCCGTGCAGCTGGAATTAATCCTTTTCATTTGAAATTTGATGTTTCGTTCCATCGTCACAAAAGAACAAACCAGCTTCGTGAAACGTGGCATCCGATTGGACCAACCATCCTGTGGTGCCAGATTAACCCCAACTACTATTATTCGTCGTCCGCTCGGCCACGTTAACCACCACCCACAAGCCACAAAGTTGGGTGTGGCCTAAGCGTCCCCAACTGTGTTTTTCCTTATTATTATTAATCGCCATTGATTTGAAGAATATATGCTTCCGTCCAGACATATGACATACACTCCAAGATCCAAGCTTTTCACTTCTCACTCATCGTCGAGAAGACGACTCACCGTCCAAGTATAGTGGTTTGCGTTTGTCCAGTGGTTGTTAAATATCAAGAGATGGTTTTCCTTCTTGAATTTAAAGTAAACCAAAATTATCATCAATATCGATCTAGAGGCCCTAGCAACAAAATTATGTGATTGCCTAACCCTTATTTGAATCGAGAATTAGTTGAGTAGTCACTGTCCAATATAAAATTGAAATCTGTAATAAAACTTGTTATGTGAAGGTTTCACATCCATAAAAGAAAGTAATACCTAAACTTATATGATATAGCAAGTTAGTTAGGTTTTTAGATGATATCAACAGTAAATTTATGATGTTGATCACTTATAATCACATAAGATATAAAAAACTACAAGTGTATTGATTAATTATATAACGTAGAACTCGTTGGTCATAGCTAATTGATTTTAAGTAAGAGTTTCACGAAAATTAAATAAAATGGGAAAGATACCACTGTTACGAGAGAACCATCTCTTCTACCAAAGTTAACAATAGTGGGTAAATCCTAATGTAGCTCCTCATGCAAAACCCAATTATTATTATTCTTGGAACATGGAAATGGACCAACCATGCAAAGTCTCAAAGCAAACTAAAGCTTAAACAACACGGTTCAGTACTGAGCGTTCTTGGGGCAAGATTTGCCGGTGGAGGGACCAAACAGGAGGAGGCCAGACGTGTAGAGCGCGTAGTTGTACCTCTTCCCACGCGTTATGATCCTCTCGTAAGTCAGCCGTGCCCCGGAGACTCCACCATTGATGTCGGTGGGCTTGGCGCAGCCGGCCACCGGCGACGACACCAGGAAAACCCTACACAAGCCCGCCATCCCCGAGTTCAACGCCTTTGGCGACGCCTCCATGTAGAAGTATCCGTTCTTGTCGGTCTTCGCCGTTGTCTCGTAGTCATCTCTCGCGGTAGTGGGCTTGGCCTTCAAGTTGCAACTTAGCTTCACAATCGCACCTGCACGATGTAAATTTACCAAAGCACGGTTGACCGTTAAGAAGTCTGAAGAATCAAGGGTCCTTAAGTAAGATTCGAACAGTTAAGCACTACGAATTAAGGTAACAAACCAGGGAGAGGAGAAGCATCGATGTGCTTGTTATATCCAGGCATTTGCTTGCATGACTTGCAGTAGACAACGCCTTCAACGGCAACCTGGTAATACCTTTTCACCTCCGATGGTGGAGCCGCACTCGTCGAAGGGTGGGGGAGGAAGCTTGCCAAGAGCAGCAGCTGAGCGGTTAGCGCAAGAGTGCTACCACCACTTCTCTTCATGCTAGCCATGGCTACTGGTATGCTTGATGTGTTCTTACAGCTAGAACCATCTATTTATAATGGGCTCTTGCACAATACTGTAATTTATTTATGTTTTAGTTTGCATTCATTGGTTTCTTTGGGGTGAGGGATGATCATGTGCATGCATTTGCTGCCCAGGCACGAGGATCAAGCTTGGAGCTACCACTCGTGTCGGTGAAGGGCAAAGTTTTGTGCGCTTCCCTTGGTCTTGTAAGTGCTCGCCTCCACATGGCATTCATCATTTTAACCCTTAGGAGTGATTTCTAAGCAAAATCTAGGGTTTTTTTTTACTCTGAGGAGGTCTGAATCATGTTGTACGGCCCATGCAATGTGTGTAATTTGAATGATCCAAAGGTAAATTTTAAGGCAGTGCACATCAAACGAGTGTGGTTCATTAACAGGCATTTAGTGTTGAGATGAGAGTTTGCAAGGAAAACTGTAATCTAAAGGAAACCATGTGATGTTTGCATTGCAGTGTGATTATAAAGCTTCGAGATGTGTTCCATCAAAATTTCTGACTAAATTTATATTTGTTTTTCATGAAATAATTATTTTATTTTTGATAATTATGACAAGTAATCTAGATTTAGGACATCAACAATACATACATTCTATTGTGAAGGAAAGAAAGTTGGGTTTGGACTGAAGCAAATCATTACCATTATTATCAAAAGAAAATCTAAATTTAGGGTTCATTTGCAAAGTTTTGTGATTTTGAATCTTGATAATTTCTTCCTCTAATACTTATAGAATGAAGAAATATTACCAACGCTAGTGGGTGATCAATTTAGAGGAAGAGATTCACCAACTAAAGAAGGGAAAATGATCCCCAATGGCTAACGTAAGATAGCCTACAGGAGGTTACCCTTTAGCACTTTCATGGATGTGGTGATTACATGTTGGGATGTCATGGTTCAACACATACTGCAAATGCTTCACCTTATGCCTAGACCTCTCCTTGCCATAGCACAACTACACTGACCCTTTTCCCCTTGGTGGTTGAACTGAAGGCTAAGATTCTGGGGGTTATCTACCTCATCCACCACTGGCCAAGGGACCCAAACAGGACCTAGCACTAGTGTAAATGTTGCTTTAATGGGGAGGCACGTGGTTAGAACCTTGCAGATTCCATAATATGTTGTAGATGCTGAGATCATTTTCTGCAACTTGCCTACTTTGTATCTGCAAAATATGATAGAACCCTCACACATACATACACACCACTGGACTACTTTAAGTGATCAGGGTAGTAGAAGCAACTCTGAATCTTCCAACACCATGTGAATCAACTTAAACGAACAAGGCCAAATGCAAAAACTGTGAACTAAATCATTCCCATCCACGTAAATGGTTTTAACTCCTCCTTATCCGCCAAAGAAAAACTTCCCCTTCTATTTGTGGATAGAGCTTTATTCCCTCTTGTAATTGAAACACATGAAGAACCATTGAACCACAGACAAGGGGATGAATAATATTGACTAGGTTGCTCAAGCTTGGCCTTAATCAAGAAGAACCATTGAGCCGCATCTACATTGTTGGTTCAAAGTAAAGCCTATATATATAGTATATAACACAATGAAAGTTATCAATGCCCTTATGTTGTTTGGAATCAATTGGGCCAGTGCTATGCTTATCTTGGTAAAGATGATATCAATGAAATGGCCAAGGGGAGCTCCACACCCACATCCAAATATTCCTAGTACATGGTTATCAACTCATTCTAATGTTAATGAATCACTTGATCAGCCAAAGACAATACCTACTGTATGGAACCAGCTGGTAGCATATGCCGACACATTCCTAAGCCTTCTGCTTGGTGTGGTTAGATCTCTTGTATATGACAGTGAGGTCATGAACAATTTGTGACTTGTCTCTCCAAAGCATCTGATCAAGGTTGACACATAATGGCTTTTCTGTAATGTCATGGGCTTGATTCTTCTTTCGTACCTTCCATACATCAAATTCTATAACTTGTGATTCATCGAGACAATATCAAATATACACATAAAGTGATAACTAATATTATTATTATTGTAGGATGAAAGACAAAAAAAGAGATTTCTAAGAAACAAATTAAGATAGGCTTATACCAAAAATGAACTCTAGGTCTTAATTATGGATACCATAATTTAAAAAATTAATAGAGAAACACATACGTTGAGCAGGTTATTTGTTGATGACACAATCTTAACTGAGGAAAGAAAGGCAGAAATTAATTTTGTATTAAAATTGAGGAGAGCTACGTAGAATATAAATGATTTAAACTAAGACTAAGACTAAATACATGGGGGTAAATGTTTAGCAACGATGGGAACAGTGAACGATGCTACTTGGCTCACGATTTGAATTCCACTGTGGTGAGGGCAATTACCCCACAATGTTCATATATATAGGCGTAAATACAAAAGGGAGGAAGTCTAAATATAGTACATGTATAATTACACCACAATCATAGCAAGATGCTAAGGAAATACAGGCTGGCCATTTAATACCAAAGATATTTCTCACAGGAACAATAGCGAGAGTATAAAATTTGATGATCACGACATTTTTAAAAGCAAGAATTTTAGATACTTAAGATTTAAAATCTGTAACAATAGAGAAATTATATAAAATGCAATTTACAGAGAAGACTGGATGAAATAGAAAATTCCATATGGAGTGTGAATCGGATGCGTACAGACCACCGCGGTACCTTCCTACCACTGATCCCAAAACGGTGTCGGCGCCAGCACCCGAATCGGTGGAGGAGGGTTGGGGAAGACGATCAGACGAAGCGGCGAGACGGACTTTCCACATGCTTCTGATTTTAGGGATTTTGCATCAGCTCGGCAAAATTCGTCGCAAATATTTGCCGAATGCGTAAATACCAATGAAAATACACTTCTTGATGTCAGCGACGGAATCGGTAACGGTGACGGAATTTTGCGGTTTTCTCTTTTTCCTTTTTTCAAAATTAAGTTTTAAATTTTGATTTTTTTTGTTGAGATTTTAAACTCAAGAGTAAAGTAACGAAGAAAATCATCTCCTTCGTGCATGATCTCGTATAATTTACAATTATTTTTAACGTAATATATAATTCGTTGAGAATGATCAACCAGTAAATCCATGTTTTGTTGGAATGCGAATAAATGCCTTACATATGCTCAGAAATATTTAATTATTAAATATTTATCTATAAAATATTTTTTTACGTGAGGGTGTGAATTAAAATAATTCTTATGTCGATTTTTAATTTAATTTAGTACGTAAAAAAATTCTTAAATGATCTATAGAATTAAAATGATTAAATTAACTCATAAAATTCATCCATTTAATTGCTTACCCGATTCCGAACTAGACATGTCAATGGATCGGATCAGATCAATCCGATTGAGTTGGATCAGCGCGGCTTAAAAATGAAAGCCCATATATACTACCGTGTGGGTTGGGTTGATCCCAGAAAGTTAAAAATTGATTTAGTTAAACATTTTATTTTTTTTTCAAGAATTTTAGATGAATAATTAATTAAATATCTAGATAAATAACTTGTACCATTTGAAATTTTGTAAGAAAAATTTATATTGCAGATGTTGTAGTAGACTCTCTCTACTATAGTATTGTTTTTCATATCCTTCATTTTTATTGTAAACTTTAACCATAAAGTAGATATTCTTTTAGGTTTAGCAATAGCATTTGAAGATGCTTTACATTCTATAATTTGAAATTGAAAGTGTTTTTGTTCAAACTAAAATATTATTTATAAATTGTTACGTCTTCTTCTTTCCTCTTACTCTCCCTTTATCAGAGAAATGTTTAGAAATATTTGAACATTTGTATTTTTGTGAATTCTCATAAAAAATGTTTTGCCCATAGGCTAACTTGATACAACCTGTAGGTCGAAATTTACAATTTATATAGTTCAACCTAACTTAATTTTTTAAATCATGTCAAACTAGACTAACCCATTGCGAGTTGGGTTGAGCCAACTCACACTGACCTAGTCTATTTGACACGTCTATTCTAAACTATTATTTTAAGTGAAAAATGTTATTGTGTGTATTCATGTTATTTTTGTCGTAAGTGTTTAAAATGATATATTAAATTTGATTTCGATATATTATTTTATTTTTGTCATTAATCATAAATATTGTAAATTATATGACTCTCACTCTCGATGTATGTTATTTTATTACTTTCAATTATATCATTATTTTTCTGTAAATTGTGTAAATTCGTTTTCGTATCTCACTTCAGTAAATGGCATATATTAAAATTAAATTAATATGTGGTTTTGAACATCCCTGGAAAACAGTAAAAATAGACTCTTATGTTAAATTATAGGAGGAGAGGTAAGATGAAGAGGCGAATAAGAAACATGCAATCGAAGGCCGTGAGATTGCATATTGCATACTTTTTATTAAGAACATATTCTCCCATCAATTAAAAAAATAAACGCTAATACAACAAAGGACCAGGGGGGCGGGTTCGTATTAACGATGATGAAAATTGAAACAGTCGTGTGTGTGTGTATATATATGATACGAGAAAACAATTAAAGAATTAAAGACAAAAACAAACACGCGCGACAGGTTGGTGATAGGGAGAACATAATAAGATCAGTACGCAATACAACACAACTCCCACTTATTAATTTAATTAACAAACAAGAACAAATTAAAATTAACCGATGCATGCATGCGTGGCGCCTGCAGTTAATTAACCACCCATCATCATCATCATATCTTTCATTCTTTCCTTCTTCCCCCCTCCCTCTCCTTCAATTTCACGTCATTAATTAATTATCGTCTTGTTGTTGTTGTTGTTGTTGCATTGCATCGATTAATTCCATGTTGGATCACTGTTTCTAGTGGATGTGCCTGGCGCACCTGGTGATGACGCTGCAGCCGCGGCGGTAGGGGTTGGCGCGGCGGCCCCTCGCGCAGTTGTAGTAGGAGTGCCCACGACGCCTGCACGGGACGCGGTTCTTGTTCAGGGCGCCGTAGCTGATGTAGCGCCGACGTGCTCGGAGGATCCTCCGGCTGATCTCCGAGTCCATGCCCATCTCGTCGTCTTCGTCGATGCAGTCACCCAGCAGGCCGCCGGTGGAGTCGCAGGTCTTCGGGGTCCCGTAGCGTGCCAGTCCCCAGTCGCTCTCGGCCACCGTAGGATAGGCGGAGACGGCCGTCTGCCGCTGCGCCCAAGGCACATCATCGGAACTAGTTAATTACGATTCCCGGTGGTTATATAGGCAAAATGAAAGCTTCGATCGATCCGACGTCCTCGACCGTGCCAAGCATATGGATGAGTGGATGGATGATTGTAATTAATTGTCGTCAAATATATATATATATATATATATATATATATATGATTGTAAGGAAACGGAACTACGTACCTGTGTGGAGGCGGCGACGAGGACGAGGGCAAGGAGGAGGAAGGCGAGGCGAGGAGGAGCCATGGGCGGGTGGGTCGGGAACACCATAAGAGGTGGATCCAACCCAAGCTGTGCAGGCACTGGGCGCTTGGAAGCAAAGCTTTGCGGGCAGAGAAAGAAAAGCTTTCCCCTTCCTTCGTTTGTATGGGACGGGGTGGGAAGGGGGAAGCCAAGGGAGAGAGTTCTAGTGGGGACGAGTAGATGCGGTGGTGGTTCGGAATCGACGCTTCGCCGGAGTTGGCGGGCGGCGCCACGTCTGTGCGGCGAAGGACCACCACCAGTCCCTCTGCATCCATACCCTTAAATTTTTAGCCGTTTCATTCCTTTCCTTTATTTCGAACGTCCTCCATTTTTTTCTTTCCCCCCGTCCCCTTCGTTCTCCTGCCCAAATATAGAAAGCCATTGGTCGGTCGACAATCGACATGTTCTTTTTGCTGGACCTTTTCTTTTTTTAAAAAAGTTCACAGGTTCTTAATTTGCTGGACCGATTCGTAATCCACCGTAGCAAAACCAGAGAGCAATCTTTTCATTCTTAGTTTTTACCTAAGAACAGTAATGTAATGGATGAAAAGATTTATCGTATGTTAACCATAGCAAAACCACAGAGCAAGAGATGGGAGAAGGAGGAGAGAAGCAGCGCCCAAAGCAGGAGATGCCGATGGCGCTGGTGCAGGAGACGGGGAGGCGGCGGGACAAGGAGCAGCCGCGACCTCCACCTCCATCTTCTGCCCTTTCTCGCAGTGACCGCCTTTTCCGCTGATGAAGTAGAACCGGCCGGCGCTGTCGAACTCGAACACCGACTCCCCACTGGTCATTTTCCTCATCGCACCGGTCCTTGTGCAGGACTCGTACTTCTCCTTGGACACCTCAAGAACCGAGTCCTTCCCCTTCTTGTACTTGAACACTAGCAAGCACATCATATATAAACATCAAATTAACCACCACCACCACCACCATCCATGTATATATATCCTCTTCATCAGCTTACAAATTAATCCACGGAAGAACATGAGCGTGTGAATATATATATATATATATAAATGTGTATAGATACCGAGTTTGTCGTGGACATGGAACCTATTCCTCTCCGCCCAGTGAGTGTAGTTCTCGGACGGATCCTTCACCCACCCATCTTTCTCTCCGACGTAGAAGATCTGCTGTTGGTAACAAGAGCAGGAGGAGGCCAGTGCGAGAAACAAAAGAGCACAGCGCACAGGTGAAGACGAACCCATGATCATCATCATCGATCTCCCTTCTCTAAAAATTATGGAGATATGTATTGGAGGAGAAGATCAAGAAAGGAGTGTGAGGGTGGTGGTTTGAGAGCTATAGTGACGGGCGTTACGTATATATATATATATATATATATATATATATGAGATACAGATTTGACCTTTTTAATTTCTTATCTCCGTGAATTAACTACGCATGATCTTGCGGGAGAACTTTCTGTATTCCCCTCCCTCATACTACAATCCCAAGCATTAATCTTTGTTAACGGCAGTAATAATATTTTGATTACGATTCTCTACCCTTTAATTGGTCTGCTGTATATATAAGAAATGTTGCATTAACTTCGTTACAGTAGTGAGTTATTTTCCAAGAAAACCATTTCTTGACCAGTCGTTGGTTGATTTTTGGGATTGAACGGTTGGTTTATTTTCCAAAAGAAATAATGTTCTGGAGATTATTTTCCATGAGGCAAAAGGCGAAAGTAGTTTTTAAAGAATCCATTTTTAAATTGACATTTGAATAAAAAATAAGGGGCATTTTATATGCATGTCGATCGCTATAAATTTCAGCGCATTTTATTTGCATGCAATGTTACTTAATTATGCGTATATCAGTAATTTATAAATACTTTTTCAGTGACATCATAAGTAACGTTCAGTCAGGGTGGAGGCAAAATTTCTCACCAAAATTTGAATAAAAAAAAAAAAACATATATTTGGTAAGTGACTTTCTAAAAAAACTTAATTTTTTTTTCTTCTTTCTCTTCTCTTCTGCATTTCACAACATCTTAAAATAAAGATGTGTTTGATTTACATAAGTTAAAATAAATAAGCTTTAAAGAACCTACAAATTAAGGTATTTGTTTTGATGGTGATCAAAATTTCGTTAATTCAAGATTCACAGGTGAAGAAGCTTGGACTGGTTTATTTTCCTTGAAAACGTCAAAGATATGTCTTTTAGATTTCCTTTTATGTATGAATAGTAGTATATCATATATGACGTACTACTATTAAGATTTTAAAACAATTTGAGTTCACAATTCATCTGTCCTCATTTTCAACTACTCCAAACAAATCTAGTTCTAATCGTACAATATCTTGTTAATCAATCGATACAATTTAAAATTCTAAGAATAAATTGAAGCAAACATTAATTATTTTATTCCTATATATAGTTAGAATTCAACACTAAATAATTAAAATACTTCAAAAAATAAAACATATCATAAATGCAAAATAAAGTGCTTTCCAGTATTATGAATTGTTGAAATCTTACTGGATCTTTGCTTCTTTTTGAGGATTTTTCGGATAGTATAGTTAATTGGAGTTAATCTTCTTCCAAGTATGTATACCTAATATAATCATAAGAACACCTTTCTTTGCAAATAAACACAACACATTGGATGAAATAAGTAATTATATATATATAAATATTTTTATCACATATTTATAAATTCACGGTAAAATTCTCAATTGTGTTAAAAAATTATTAATTGTTGATCTAAATGGCTAAATATTCACCACTAATTTTGAAATTTCGACCATTAAATATATATTGTAAGAAAAATTAATAGCAGACGTGGTCCATTTGAACAAATTAAAATTTAATACATGTAGATAGATTGGCTAACTATGTTATCGACTTTTCAGTTAATAGAATAGGTACGGTATATATTGTTGCTTAAAATAATACTTCAATTCCTTACTTCACCACCATCATAGAAAGCTTCTAACTCCACCGTTGTGTTCAATGGCACGGATGAATTTGATAATTTTTTCATGGCATGCAACTAAAAATGTCAAAAAAACGAAGAGAGAAGCAAAGACAAACTCGTTGCCATGAAAAATTCCAGCTATTGTGTAATGGTTGTCGACCTTTTGAAAAAAAAAAGGGATATCCATCGCGGCCCATGGGTCAGATCTCTATCGAACATCGGCCTAGTCTATTGTGTTAAGTGGGCCTTAACCACGTCTATTTGGACTGGGCTTAATCTATCTCACCGAAAACAAGTTTTTTTTTTTTTTTGGGAAACAAACCGAAAAGAAATGTTATTAGAGTTGACCTAATCAAAATCAATTTTAAGTCTTGTAGCACACTGCGATGGAGCTGTAGAACTACAGTGGGGGTGATGTAGAGATGCCAATTGTGTATTGGCTTGACCTAACGTGGTTGTTTGATGGTGCCGTTGCTTAGCCGATCACCATTTTTCAATTGTGCTTGGTTGCTTGCTGGTTGGAGCATGTGAGTTAGTATTATATGATTGTACTTTTTATAAATTTGATTAAGGTTTTTCTAAACGGTGGTCTAAATTGATATGTTGGTAGCTCATTTTCATAAGTACTTTTTGGTGGTAGGGATTTTAAAATGTAATTTATCCTTCAAATGTGATTTTTTTATCGATATGAAGTTTCTTTCAAATGAAAATTTGCCTCTATATAAAAGTAAAAAAATATATTGATTTAAGGTTTCTTTCAGATGAATAATGACTCCATTTGGTCATTTAATGATTCATTTTTGCAAAGGCTAGATAAGGGAGTTCGATCTCTAATGAAATCAGATGTCTAATGGAGAGACCAGAGCACAATTTTTGAAGTTAGTTAGTAATTTATTCATCTAGTATCTTTAAAAATGGTTGTCCGATATCTAAGTTGTTAATCCATTTTGGGACATGGTTTTTACTTATTCTACTAGTAATCAAGAAACGATAGTTTAGTCATATCAATTATCACGTTGATATAAAGAAAGAAAAGTTTACTTGTAAAATTATTAAAATGTGTGAATATAACTTTTCCTTAATGTCAACATAAGGTAGATACTTATAAAGAGGTATAAAACATATATTTATATATATACAATATCTATCAAACTTTTTCTTAAAGTTTTAAAACACTATAATTATACATATATCTACAAATGTTGATTTCAACACTTGTTACATCAAGCACATCTAGTATGCACAATTATCATGTCCGACTAATGTCTTTCCTAAGTGTCACGATGAGAGCTTAAAACCACGAGAAAATCAATAATAAGTTAAATGCCCAATAAGCAATCTACTATAAAATTGATGTATCAATTTAATAGCATATAAAAATGAACTTACGTAATTAATGAAATGTAATTTATACAATGTGATCTTAACATATATAATCTTAAGGTAATTCACTATAGCTCAGATCATTCACTCAATGATCTTATTGTACTATAGCTACCCTAGGCAGCAAGATAACTCTGATTACATACTATTCTTATGATAAGGTAATAGTTATATATTAGCCTTATGATAGGGTAATAGTCATGTACTAACCTTGTGACAAGATAATAATCACATTCCAACTCTATAACAAGGTAATAATCACATATTAATACTATAATGGAGTTTGTAGCAGCTGCACTAACCATTTGAGTAATATCAATAGTCATTTAATCATGTAAAATAATAATATGATCACATATAATGTCCGATGTAAATTTCTATACACATGCATGATAAAAGAAAGCATATTTAATTATTATGCAAGATAATTTAAAACATTTAACTAATCCATATATTATTTAACTAAATATTAATTAAATATAAGGGATTACTTACCAATATCTCTAAATTTCCTTTTTCTTTTCTCTCTCTTCTTTCTTCCTTTTCTTTCTCTTCTTCTCTCTCTCTCTCTTCTCGTTTAGTGGTGAAAATAATTCACTATCGAAACCCCACTTTTTATATATATATATATATATATCAAGTGTTGAATATTTCATCGCCTCATTGTTAGTTGACTTTTTTTTTATTATACACATCACATTCTACCTTCTTTAAAATAAGAGAAGGTTTGTGTCACTCAAAAAGTTAAAAAAGTTAAGAAATGGAAAGTCAAAAAAGTTAGGAATCAAAATATCAAAAAAGTTAGGAATCAGAAAGTTAGAAAGTAAAATTTGATAGTTTTTATGCAACCAATGGAAAGTTAGGAAAATTATATAATTCTTGAACTTTTAATATTATATATTAAATAAAATAATATTTTTGTTATTTTAATATTATAAAATAAAATTAAAATATATTAACAATAATAAAGTAATTAATATTTTATTATTAATGAAATAATAATAATATAATAAATTAAAAATTATAATAATACATATTTTATTATATTAACAATATATAATTTAATTATATTAAAGTATATGCAAAGTAATTTTTAAAACAAAGTATAATAATATATATTTTATTATATTACCTATATATACTTTAATTATATAATTAAAGTATATGCAATAATTTTAATTAAAAAATAATATATTATACAAAGTACACTAGAAAGTAATAATTAAAATAATATAATACTTTAGTTAATATACTTTAATGAAATAAAAAAGTATATTATATTAATATATTATACTTTAATTATATTAACAATATAAACTTTAATTATAATTAATTTTAAATAATAAAATAATAATAAATAACAAAACAATATGATGAATTAAATAAAATAATATTTTTGATTTTAATATTATAAAATAAAAGTAAATGATATTAACAATAATAAAGTAATTAATATTTTATTATTAATGAAATAATAATAAAATAATAAATTAAAAAATAATTATTATAATATATATTTTATTATATTAACAATATATACTTTAATATAATTAAAGTATATGCAAAGTAATTTTTAAAAAAACTATTATAATAATAAATAATAAAACAATAATATAATAATAAAATAATATTATTATAATAAAAATAAAATAATATAATCATGTTGAAGAATTTTTTCTTTGTGTTATAGTTTCTTGACTTTCAAACCATCTTTAGTCTGAAAGTTGGGAAATACTATTTATTTATATCTTGGAAAGTTAGAAAAAAATTTTAACTTTCTAAGATGACACAAACACTCCTTAAAATGTTGGAAATTTATTCTCAACTTTTCAATTTCCAACATTCTAAAGGACATAAACACTCCTTAAGTTTTTGACCTCAAAACTTAAAATAGAGTTTATACTTGTCAACTCAAGCAAGTAAAGGTGTTTCTTCTTGACTTCATTTTCAAGTTCCCATGTTGCTTTACGTTTAGAGTAGTTATATTATTAGACTTTAATATACAAAATTGTCTAACATCTTAGGATCTGTTACTTGATATCAACGATGCAAAGTGTGATCTCCTTGTAAGTCAAATCCCATTGAACAGGTACCATTACTGGCTTTAGCACATATGATGAGTTTGACATATACTTTCTTAGCATTGACACATAAAACACATCACGTGCCCTTGTAAAAGCTATAGCTAGGTCTAATATGCAAGTCATAGGTTCAAGTTTTGCTAAGATTTTAAATGGTCCAATGTGTCGAGGATTAAGCTTTTACCCCATGCACCAAATCACGCAATATCTTTCATAGGAGTCATCTTAAAGAAAACTTCATCTCCTACCTAGAACCCTAAAGGTTGCATCTTACAATCAACATAGTTCTTTTGTCTTTTTTGTGCAAAGTCGTTCTTTAATTTGTTGAACTTTTTCACTGGTTTCCTATATGCATTCCAACTCAATCTGTCTCCTGACTCCCATGTCATTCTAATAAATAGGAGATTTATACTTCCTACCATATAAAGCCTCTTATGACATCATTTTGCATGCTTGCTTCATAACTATTGTTATAGACAAACTCTATCAATGGGAGGTGTCTATCTCATGCACTTCCAAAATCAATCACGTAGGATTTTAATGTGCCTTTGAGCATCTGAATAATATACTTAAGACTTTTCATTTGTTTGGTAGTGGAAAGTAGTGCTAGACTGTAATTTTGTGTCCAAAGCCTTGTGTAGACTTTCCCAAAATTTGTAGACAAATTTTTGGGTCTCAATCTAATGTGATGGTGGTAGGAATGTTGTGGAGTTTAACGATTTCCTTAAACATATAGTTATGCTATTTTGCTTAAGAACAATTAATTCTACACCAAAAGCCAGGAAATGAGTAGACTTTGTTAATTTGTCAATGATCACCCAAATAACACTATTGCCTCACACCATTCTAGGCAATCTTATCATAAAATCCATGCTGACATACTACCATTTCCACTCTAGAACGGACAAAGGTTGTAACGGTCCAGACAACCTTTGATGTTCGATCTTGACTTGCTAACAAACAAGTCAAATAGTGAGCTAATATATTCAAAAATATTTCTTTTCATACTGTTCCATCAGAAATGACTCTTCAAATCTTTGTATCTTCAGGATGCACCATGTATTTTGAGTTGTGTGCTTCAACAAGAATCATATATTATACCTCTGAATCACTGAGTATACATACATAGCCTGTCAAATAGTCTCAAGGGACCATCATTATAGATCTTGAAATCAACATGGGTGCCCTACTCCACCTCCAGTTTGATCTTTACCAACTCTAGATCTTGACGTTTGACCTTCTTTAATCCCTTAGTGTAGTGTGGGCTTCACACAGATATTGTCAATCAAACTCTGCTAACCTGACAAATAAAACACAATCCTTTGTTGGTTCAGATCCACTAAAAGGTATTGTTGTTGTGTCAATGTAGCTGTAATAGACCGACCCATAAGACTTCCTACTCAAAGCATCAACTACTACATTACCTTTTCCCAGACGGTATTGGATAGATAAATCATAATTTTATAGTAGTTTTAACCATCTTCCTTGCCTCAAGTTCAACATTTTCTGTATGAATATGTACTTGAGATTTTTCTGGTTACCCAATCACTACTACTTTAAGCTCACTCTAGTCGCATATTAACTCTATGACAGGGTAATAATCACATACTAACCTTGTGATAGGGTAATGGTCACGTACTAGTCTTGTGACGAGGTAATAGTCATATGCCAACTTTGTAATGGAGTTTGTGATAACCACATTAATCATTTGAGTAGTATTAATAGTCATTTAATCATACACAATAATAATGTAATAACGTATAATGTCTAATGTAAATTTCTATATATATGCATGACAAAAGAAAATACATTTAATTATTATACAATATAATTTAAAACATTTAAATAATCCATATACTATTTAACTAAATATTAATTAAATATAATACATTACTTACCAATATCTTCAATTTTTCTTCTTTTTGCCTCTTCCTCCTCTTTTTTTTTTTTCTTATTTGATGGTGAAAATAATTCACTATCGAAACCCTCTTTTTATTTATATGAGACGATGAATGTTTCATTGCCTCATTGTTAGTTCTTTTTTAAAAGTTTTCTTTATTTATAGCTAAAGATTTTTTTATAAATATCACATAGCACAACTTAGTATGGTCAAATTGTGACATTAATCGATAAATAAAGTATATTTGCATTTACTACCAAGCACTCATTACTGTAAGAACTCTGAAGTTAACTGTATTTAGGCGAGAGTAGAACTAAAATAGGTGACCATCTGAGAAATTCTTGTGTAGTGCTTATGGGCTATAGTGCTGACTTTGCTCAAGTGTTGGTAAGTTATAGGTGTATATACTATTTACCTAATTCACATGCCAACATTACAAGTCATGCCTTAGTTAATAATCTCAATCGAGTTGATGGATAAGGTCAATTAAAGGTAATCCCAACTAGTTGAGAATCTTTACGGGACAAAATACGCGATATTTGGAGAAATTTACCATGTTGGGGTCTAGTAAGACCTCTTACAAGCTTTCGCTTCTTTAGATACTCATAATATATACCTTTGATTGTTCATTGAGACTCATATGTTATCACCTTTATGTATATTCTTAGAGGATAAAAAAAAAAGTTTAAAAAAAATGACATTAATCGATATGACATGAATGATAACAGGATATGAGTTGTGCTTAGGTTGCCTCTTTTCACTTATGACACAACATAACTTAATATATATTATTCATGGTTAAAGTTGAATTGACACAACCCTATCACATTTAGAGGGTCTATTTGTATATCTAGAATTAAATATGATGGAATTAGAATTTTAGTTGGATATAAAATTAAATAAAATTGAAAATTTAAATGCTTACGTACATTTAAGAATTAAACACAAATTGAAATTCAATTATTTGCATATATACAAGAAAGTGATAGAACTAAAATTTTATATTTTGTATATAACAATAATGTAATATTGTTATTATTAATTAATTTAACTAGTTAATAATAATGTAATTAATTAATAAATTTATTTAGCACGTCATAATATCATTAGATGTTAATATATTATTAATATAACTTTACATTTACTAACAAAGTTTAAATATTTGCTTGAAGAATGGGCAGAAATGAAATTCTCACGTAAAAGAATGAGAATTTAAATTCATGCTTTTACCTAATAATACAAAATTACAATTTTTGTCAAAATTATAAATTTAAGTATACAAACACTCTGATATTTAGAATTAGATGAAATTTAAATTCATTTCTAGAAGAATTTAACTTCAAGTACACAATTTTTACCGTAAGATGACAACGTTTAGAAGAGATAATAAAGTAACAGGAGTAGAGATGCCTTACTTTGTTTGAAAGATTGAAGCTCTTATGATCTATTTCCCTAAATACCCTCACACGAGAGCAATTTAAGTATTTTTGCGATAAAGGTGTTAGTCTTCAATTGGATCTGTGCTATTTCACAATTTTGTGTGAGGGCAGCATCCAACGAAGTTACTTCCAGAGTTTGGTGATTTCTGGTAGAGGATTTGACGATCGGGTGGTAGCATGTAACGTTTTTGCGTGAGGGGTTCTTTGAAAAATTTCGCCGACATTCGATCACTTGGGCGATAGTTTTGTCCTTGATCGTATATCTCAAAAATGAATGGAGAGATCAAACAAAAAACCACGGATGGCATCCTTACGCACGGAACGAGACAAAAAGCGATAAAAATAAAAATATTCGGTTCCGTACGCGGAAAGAAAACGGCGACGTCACCGTGAAGTGCGCGTTTGGAATTTGAACAGTGCAACCGTTTTCTATTTAATTATTATTATTTGTCTGTTTCTTACTTTATTTTATTTGAAGATGTCACAGCATGAGAAAAGGTTTAAATCAATTTTTATCTGATGAAAGGTTAGGAAAGCGTTTTCTCTCTTTACAAAATTAAGATTTGTCACAATTTTTTTTATAGATTTCGAATTTTTCATGCAAAGAGATTCATACGATTGAAAATGATAGGTCCGAACTGCAATAATTTGCTTTTGTCTCTTTTAAAGTTCGTGCAAAAAATCATTAGTTAAAAAATGAATGTTAAATTTAATATAAATTAGATTATAACATAGGGTGATTAATTTTATAAATAAAATATAATTTTAAATTTTAAAAAATTGGAAAAATAAAAAACTTTTCTCGGAGTTGGATGACAGCCGTGTACACCCTCCCAAACTCACGTAAACGACGTTCTCCTCAAGTAACGCGGAATCCGATTTATGGAGCTGATTTTTGTTTTCTTCAAGTTTCATTTGATATCTATGACCGAACGTCACCATGTAAATAATGAATGGTAATTAATGTTACACACATCTGTAAAAAAATTGCCATTTCAATAATTATAATGGCATGAAAGTTTTGAACTCCACCGACTTGGTCAGGAAGGACATGGATTGAGATCGCCGCGCTTTTTTTGCCAGCCTAGATTATTCACGAGAAAACAATTAAATAAACAAATAAAATACTTTCAAAAAAAATAAAAAAAATAAAAGCTCACGATGCGTAAATATGTATAAATAGGAAGAAGGCCGGCATGTCCGCTTCCCACTGCTATTTTGTCCGACACTTGCGAACGCAGCGCCACTTCCGTTCTTCAAATCGACGACCGGAGTTCCCGCCGCAGATCTCCTCCCCCGGACCATTCCCGGTGAGTCTCCTCGTTTCTTCCTCCGCTGCGGCGGATATTGTGTTGCTTCGCTTTCCGTCTTTCCTTTCGTTTTTCGGAGGTTCCGTTTCCGTTTCCGTTTCCTTTCTGCGTCCACCACGACGAGTTTCCTCGTGCCGCGTGTCATCGCCGTTCAGATCTGAGTGGGAGAACCACGTCTCCTGCGCGATTTCTTCGTTCTGTCGTCCTTATGGTCCGTCGTTTCGGAGGACTGTTTTGTCGGGGTGGATCTGTGGTGAGTGGTGCGGCTCATGCCGCTATTGGCGTTTGTCTGGTGGTAGATCTCCTAGTGTGGTTTTAAAGTTGCGGAATCGTCGCCGTTGAATTAATGTTCGTGGGAGCTACCTTGCGTAATCTGAGATCTGTATACTTAAATTTGATTTCATTGTGCTTGCTCTGACCGCCAATAATGGCACATTAATCAACACTAGGTTCTTCCTTTTAAGTTTTTAATATTGTGCTGTTTGAGTTTTTTTCGTTTTTTTGGATTTCGTTTGCAAATGCTGTTTGATCTGCCAGCGAATATGCCAATTGCATGGTTGTTTGGGGCGTCTGATTGTGAGAATTGGTGATGTGTTTTTTTATTGTGAGAACAACCACTGAACTGAGCCCCCTTTCGCCTCGGGTAGCACGTTTTGCTCTGATGATCAGCATCTTTTGGGATGCTGTAAAGTAAAAGAATTGCGAACTTCCTTGGTATGAGACCAGGCATAGGGTGATTTTCTTCCTTTCCTTTGAGCTGTTTTTCCCACGTGCTGCAGTTAATTTTGTTTCTACTTGAAAATCGTTAAATACTGAGAAATTTCGTAGAATAAATTTTGTCCCTTCTTTTTCTATAGACCGTGAGATTTTTTGTCTCCGTACATAACTTAGATGACTAACTTAATTATAATGCGGGTTTTTTTTCCGATCAATTCTCCAATTTCTTTTCTGGATCCTTACCTCAATTAAGTGATTTTTGCGGTTATAATCATATTCTGTTGTGCATTGTTTATGTTTTTGTTTAGACTTGAACCTAATACTTCTTTCCTCTCTTCTCGAGAGAAATCTATAATTATTTAAATTTTAGCATGTCGGTCATTTATTATTTTGTAATTTTTCTTTAGGAGTGGTGATGGTAGATTCCTATATGTAATTTGAGAAAAAAAAAGGAGTTTTTTAGTGTGTACTTGTATTTTACACTGCAGTATATCTCCACAGTGTTCAGAAGCACTTTGGAAACATGGTGGAATTGCTGATTTTGCTTTTTCCCTTTCATTGGGTGATATGCCTAGGTTCTTCAAGCTATAATGGTGGGTGTACTGTTCAGGAAACCAATAATTGATGCCATGCAGCAATTTGTATTTTATCCTTATGCAATAACAACAATAACCCACATTATGTGGTTTTTACCTCATTATGGAAATGCTTTCTAAATTTGTAAATTTGTTCTTAATATTCTCCCCTTACCACAAAGAGAATATAACTAGAACGCGACCTTGTTATGTGCTAAACTATAAAAGGCCCTCTTTTGGGTTCCTGTGTATTAACTCAAACACATCTTTGACCATTGCGTGTTTTTTTATGTAAAGATTCATCATTTCGCCTATTCTTTGTCTGAGAAAATACTAGGGAAGTGGATTTTGAAATGTAACTATTGGTTTTGCAAAGTGTTATCTAAGTTCTTGATTCATTATATGAGCATAAAATTTTCCCTTATATTTGTTTTCTAACTTCAATAATTTCTTTGATTCTAAATGATAAGGGCGAAATGACAACATACACTCCCAAGAACATCCTCATAACTGGGGCCGCTGGCTTTATTGCTTCTCATGTAGCCAACCGTCTTGTCCGTAGTTATCCTGATTACAAGATTGTTGTGCTTGATAAACTTGATTATTGCTCAACTTTGAAGAATTTACATCCATCTTGTCAATCCCCTAATTTCAAGTTTGTTAAGGGTGACATTGGCAGTGCAGACCTTGTCAGCTATCTTCTCATAACTGAGTCCATTGACACGATTATGCACTTTGCTGCCCAGACACATGTTGACAATTCCTTTGGAAATTCATTTGAGTTCACCAAGAACAATATCTATGGGACACATGTCCTCTTGGAAGCCTGTAAAACCACTTGCCAGGTGAGGCGTTTTATTCATGTGAGCACTGATGAAGTCTATGGGGAGACCGATGAAGATGCTTTAGTTGGTAATCATGAGGCATCTCAACTTCTTCCTACAAACCCATACTCTGCAACCAAGGCTGGTGCAGAGATGCTTGTCATGGCATATGGAAGGTCCTATGGTTTGCCTGTTATCACTACTCGTGGGAACAATGTTTACGGACCAAATCAATTCCCTGAGAAACTTATTCCGAAGTTCATCCTTCTGGCTATGTGTGGTAAACCATTGCCTATTCATGGGGATGGATCAAATGTAAGAAGTTATCTTTACTGTGAAGATGTTGCTGAGGCGTTTGAAGTTATACTTCACAAAGGAGAAGTTGGCCATGTTTATAACATTGGGACGAAGAAGGAGAGGAGAGTGATTGATGTAGCTAATGACATCTGTAAGATTTTCTCATTGGATCCTGCTTCTGTCATTAAATTCGTTGAGAACAGACCATTTAACGACCAACGTTACTTCTTGGATGATCAGAAACTGAAGAACTTAGGCTGGGCAGAACGCACATTATGGGAAGATGGGCTGAAGAAGACAATGGACTGGTACATAAGCCATCCTGATTGGTGGGGTGATGTTTCCGGGGCACTGCTGCCCCATCCAAGAATGTTAATGATGGCAGGTACTGAAAGGCATCATGATCCCGAAGAGATAAAACGTATGGATGCAATACAGGACAACAATTGTTATCAGAATGGAATTGTAGTTGAGCGTCCGAAAGGCATACCTGTTCTGGAGCAGCAATCATTGAAGTTTCTGATTTATGGGAAGACTGGGTGGATAGGTGGCCTTCTTGGCAAAATATGTGAAAAGCAAGGAATTCCATATGAGTATGGAAAGGGAAGATTGCAAGAAAGGTTACAACTCATAGCAGATATACAGAACGTCAAACCAACCCATGTTTTTAATGCTGCTGGCGTGACTGGCAGGCCCAATGTTGACTGGTGCGAGTCACACAAACAAGACACCATCAGAACAAATGTGGTGGGGACTCTGAATCTTGCTGATGTCTGCAGAGAGCATGGGCTTCTGTTGGTGAATTACGCTACTGGTTGTATCTTTGAATACGACGCTGTACATCCTGAAGGGTCTGGTATTGGTTTCAAGGAAGAGGACACCCCCAATTTCACTGGGTCCTTCTATTCAGAAACAAAGGCCATGGTAATTTTCTAACTCAAACATTTTTATGATGTTTTTGAAAAATCTAGTACTTGCTAAATGTTTTAGTTATGCATACATACAATCAGGTTGAAGAGCTACTTAAGGAATTCGAAAATGTGTGTACCCTTAGAGTTCGGATGCCAATATCATCTGATCTTGGTAACCCGAGGAACTTCGTAACCAAGATCTCTCGCTATAACAAAGTGGTGAACATTCCAAACAGCATGACAATTTTGGACGAGCTCCTCCCCATTTCTGTTGAAATGGCCAAAAGAAACTGCCGGGGCATATGGAACTTCACAAACCCGGGTGCGGTGAGCCACAACGAGATCCTAGAGATGTACAAGGAATACATTGATCGGGACTTCACATGGAAAAACTTCACCTTGGAAGAACAGGGCAAGGTCATAGTTGCCCCTAGAAGCAACAACGAAATGGATGCCTCCAAGTTGAAAAAGGAATTCCCCGAGTTGCTATCAATCAAGGAGTCCCTTGTCAAGTACGTCTTTGAACCCAACAAGAAGACCACCTGAGACGCAAAGGGAATTAATTCTCTGTTCTCCGTTACTAACCCTCAGTTGCACTAAGCGGCAGATTCACTTCCTCCTAAAATTTTTTCATTTGTTCGTCATCATCACCGGTGTGCCTCCATTTTTTTTCTTCTCTTCGTAACTGTTGTTCTACTTATTGCTTGAATTATTGGATTGCCTGCTTTAAGTTTCTAGAAGCACAGACAGCTGTTAGTAGTCCCAAGCTGGCGTGTATACCGTTTGATGTTCACTTATAAATAATTATATTTATTTACAGTGTTTATCGTCCATTTTGTGATGTCCTCATGTTTATGGTCTGGCTTGTTGGAAACTTGTAATAGTTCAGCTGGATTCTCTTTCAATGTAATTATGAACAAATTTGATTGCAATTTATGAAATAGAACACCTTCTTCACCATGGTTTTTCAAAGAAAAAAAAAAACTGTGGGCACTTTGTCAATCTTTAGAAGAGTCCAACAGTGTTTTAGAGGGAAGTCTCTTTCAAGGCGCCTACATTTGGAAAATTTGCCGACAAAAATGAACGTAAAAGGGATGGAAAAGGTGGGGGGGTTTCGCGAATAATGTTAAAATGAATGAAACTTATCCGGAGTAAATTTGACCCAAATCCGTGTATTTAACCGGATTGGGTCTGATTCGATCCATAGATTAGATGGATCCAGCTAGGATCTAGAAGTAATAGACTTATTAAATCCGATGAGCCGTTTATATTATTAATAATAATTTTATTTTTATTAAACCTATTTAGATTTTAAAAAGCATACGTAAAGCTTTTTTAAATAATATTTCAAATCCAAAAATCTTAATAAACAGAACTTGGATTAAATTCAAATTTTAATCCAGGGTAGACTATACAATATAGAATAATTATCTATATAATTTTTTTTATAAATAAAATACATATAAATGGGAAGAAAGAAAAAAATCTCTAGTTTTGTACAGCAACATTTTTTGCCATACTGTTAATATCATAATCTTAAATTCCCAAATCCTCAACTACACTAAGCCATTTTTCATCATGCCCTGAAAGATATAATTATATTATATTTTACTTTCAACATCATATATTACGTAATTGACGTGTATATCATCATACTAAGTTGATTGAATGGCTGTTTATACATGTAGGATGTGCAATGTGAAACTTTAAATGTTTGGCTTTTCAACCAATAATATAAACGATCGATTTGTTTAAGTATTGCATATGCAAATTAAATTGCATGAACTTTTTACTAGTAGAGTTTAAATACAACTTTATGTTATGAAATGACTAATCTACCATTAACCATCCTATCATCTTGCAAAAAAGAACCTATTGCACAATTGTTTAAAGTTTGAAGAAGAGTTTAAAATTCGTCCTATTGTTAGTTGTCCATAGCATGCAGAAAGCTTGGTCGAGCTTATCCTTGAATTAAGAAAACTTAGGTTGTCTTTCAGTACCTATAAAATTAAGAAACGTCACTTGTGGCAAGAGTTCGATGAGCTTTCCAGATTCCTTCTTCTCTTAAACGTCAATAAAAATTACAAGCACAAGAATCTGGATTCGTGTTATTAATTTATGCTGGGTTGGAGGTACACATATATGGCATGATCGATCGATCAACACACGTACAAATTAACTTGCAATAATTAATATATAATAACTAGGGAATCAAAAATTAAATCAATTAATTATCGACGGTTTCTTCTTCTCCCATCCATCGTCATCCCTCGAGAAAACCGGTCAGCCGGAGGACGGAATTCCTCACTCGTCGGAGGTCCCGGCCCTTGAGCGTCCTCCCGACGCCGGTGCACACGGAGAACGGCGTCTCTCCTCTGCACCGGCGAGAGACGATCACGTGTGGCGGCACCATATTCTCTTTCCCACCCTTGTCGCAATCGTCCACGTCTCTGGAATCAAACAACAGCTGCTCCAGGCGGTCGGAGCTGTTAGCGGTCATGGAAGGTATGGCCATCGGAGTTGTGCCACCACACTTCTTGGGTCTCCGGTGCGAGCCCGTCGTCGTCGTCGCGGTTGGCCGGTGCTTTTCTTCCGGCCAGAGCACGTCGGCCTCCTGAAACTCCTCCATGGATATATATATATTATGCTGCTGAAGAAACCAAATTAGAATCAAGGACACTAGATAACCAATAATTCCAAACTGGGTTTTAATCGTGTTCTCCTCCGATTAAACTAATTGAACCTGATCAGGAGAGAGTGAGTGGGGTTGCTGCTGCTGATTCAAATGTGATGTTTCAGACCTCCCCCTCCTCCTCCTGCGTTTTCCCACCTCCAAGCTGGTCTTTGTCTTGAGAACCACGCTTCGTCAACTCTTGATGGGCTTACGGGAGAAGAATGCATGAGGCTCGTCGTGCACATCAACAATAATACTAATACTACCAACACAACATTCAATATTATTCTAAACAAATGGACGGTGTCGTCATCTGCAATAGTTTTGTGTTCTGTCGTCGTCTGCAAGAGACGGAAGAGGATTTTGGACTTCGTCCGGCTTGCAAATGACTTGAAGCCGCGTCGTTCCGACACTGTGCATGGACACGACCACTTTTCATTAATGATTGAAATTTTTATCCATGCATGTAATCCCGGTTTAGTCAAATTGATTGGTTCTTAATTACCGTGGACTTACTTGTGCCTTCGCCGAGATGATCAAGTCCATTGTTTTTACCCTAAACTTTGGTGTGCGTCTGTTGCTTAATCTGCAGAATTAATTAGTTGGCGACGGCAACTCTTTTTGTCCGACCTGAAGATCATAGAAATAAAACAAAAGCACACTAGTGACTGGTTGGTATACATTGGAGGAGCGCCATCCTCATCTTTTGCTGACTTCTATCAACCCTTGCCGTTGCTTGTGTTCAGATTTGACTGATGGGTGAACACATATACCAGCAAAATTTCAACTCAAGATCAATCATCAATGATAAACGAAAGAATCCATCATCATGAAAATTCTGGTTTAATTTTTACTTAAACAATATCAGATTATTTTTAATACTTCCTTTTATTTGTAACCGATTTATATATCATATAAAATTTTAACCTAAAATTAATTGATAACAAATAAAAAGATCTATCATCATGTAAGCTTAAGTTTAAGACATGGGACTATTTCAAACACATACTTTCCTAGCTATCTGTCTATCCAAGAACAAGGACATATATATACATTTATATATAAAATTGAAATTGGCATCTTCAGGCCCGCTAGTTTCTGAAGGCTGATTTGGTTCCGTGCATCCAGACTGGCTCCTGGTTTAAGCAAAGAGTGGACAACAAGACAAGCAACCGATGGGGCCGGATTATATATATTTCAATGTCAACGCCGGCTTGTTCCGTTTAGTCACTGGGACGGCGCTCAAGGGTGAAGTGGTCTCATGGCGTTAATTTACGGTCGGCAACGCCATTGATGCTAATTCCATCAACGCGCGCTGCTTTCGCAATGTTTTCTAACGTGCGATTAAGATTAATTAATCGATACAACTGTTAATTAACTTTCTTCAACTAAAAACTAACCGCATTAAAAATTTTAAAAACCACCGTTGCAACTGAGTTTTTACGGCTCATCTAACACCATCCATGGTCAACGAAAATTTTCAACTAATTCCTCACGACATGTCTATATATATTACATGCATGTGTTAAAGTTATTTGATACATCTAACTAAAAACCATTTGATTACCAACCCTTATCTATTCCATCTTTGCTACAAATGGTGATGAATCTTGTTGGGGGGTTTAACAGATCCATCTATGAATCTTCTCAATCCTTGGAAGCATATAAGCCTCAACATTTGTATCTTCCAACTAAGATGGTTTCCATTGTTTAACTTTGCAGAAACAAAACTAGATGTATTTAAGGTAGAGGGGTAAGGATATTTAAGCCCGGTCACCACAACCTCTTGGTCGACCTCACCTCTATTGGTGCACTATTTTGAACGGCTCTAATACCAAATTAAACACCTAGCTATCTTAAGATGCGGCACACATGGAAACGAAGAGAGCAAGAGAACCACTTCAACTTGTTCAAGAGAGGCATGACGGCAGAAGAGCAATCAATCTTTTTGTAAGGGTGGGTTCATGATAAATGAAACACCATTAATATCAGAAAAAAAAAAAAAAAAAACTGTCAACCAATGGTATCCACACGGAATGCTAATCACTCACACCGAATGATCGATGGTACATTTGTCTGTAAGCTCCTACCTCCATTAATAGAAGAATCATGTGCCCTCCCCATCAAGCTAACCGAAAATCCTGTACAAGTCATTCACCACCATATATATATGCCTTGCGGTGTGATGAGGTGCTCCAGGGAGCAGAAATTCTCAGGTAGTCGCTCGGTTTTCCTCTCAACTCCTTCGGCTCCTCATTGCATGGAAACACGTCAGGTGTAATTCTCGGCGACTACGTATGGGAATGTGTGGTATCACTGCTTGTCTCGGAGCTTTCATCATTCCAGAAAGATTGACAGCATTGGAGACATTTTGATGGTAAAGCCTGGGACAAGGTTATAAACACAGCAAACATATTACTCAAATTAGACGTAAGTGTACTCTGAAACAGCACAGACAAATTGGACAGACGCATCTTGCTGCAATGTCTTATCAAATGAATTCATCTAAGTATTTGTGGTATGATATTGTTCTTACTGCTATGTATTTAATAAATAAAATACCATATTGGGTTCTTTTTGGTTGCATTCTTTTTCTTTAGTTGTATCTTAATGAAACTATTTCATCTTCCTCCAAATGTCTTTGACTGCGTTCACTATGTTCAAAATCACTCACCTAGATTGGAGAAACTTGCTTCTTGGTCTGTCAAACGTGACTACTCTTAGACCCACAAAAGATATCAATGTTATTGTCTTACATCTAAGAAGTACCACCTTGTTTTTACCAATATTACCTTTGATGAGTTTGTTCCTTTCTTTTCTTCTATTACCAGGTTTGAGTCTAATCCTCTTCTACCTGCTATTGTTAGCTTTGTAGACACTAGCACCCCTTCTCCAAATGTTCCACTTGAACATCTTCCTAATGTTACTACAAGTCTCATCCTTTGCAGGTTTACAGTTGAAGGCCATAAGGGAGCACAACCAATCTAGTCTATGTTAATTTTACTTCTAACTCTTTAGATCCAGACACTAGTGATCATCATTTATTCATTACCCTTTGTCATGACTCATGACAAGCATCATGCTATTGTGCATCTCATTTCTTATTTTGTACATTATGATTACCTTAATCCTTCCATTCACTAGATTGCCATGCTTATTCACATTGAGTCCATTCTAAAAAATTACTTAGATGAAAATGTCAATATGTCACTGGAAATCTGCTATTAATGAGAAAATATAGGTTTTACAATTGTGCAATACCTAAGAATCTATTCCTCACTCATTATGCTTGTTGGTTGCAAATGTTTTTGTAATCAAACAAAATCTAAATATTTTCATTGATAGATACCATTGGAACAAAGGAATAAATGAAAGTGAACTGATATATTAACAAGCATAAAATCTCTATATATATAGAGATTACATAAGAGAGAGATACAATTCTATCAATATGAAACTAAATCTACACACCTAGGCTCTTAATATATTATTTTCACTAATACTCCTCAAACTGAAACTTCTAGCTTGCAATAAACTTGTACATAGACAATTTATAACAAACTTGTTAAGTGAGGGTCAAGCCATCACAACCTTAATTGCATTGATACAGGGTATACATGTAAAATAGATACACATGGGCCCAAAACTAAATATATGACTTCACACTTTGACATCCTCTTCAAGTTGGAGCATATATATTAAATAAATCTAGCTTGTTACATAGTTTATTAAAAATACTAACACTTAGACCCTTAGTAAAAAAATATTTGTTGTTTGTTGTGAAGATTTGGTGTAAGGAGTGAAGATAATTCCGTCAACCACAAGTTTTCTTACATAATGACAATTTATCTCAATGTATTTTGTATGCTCATGAAATGTATGATTATTGAAAATATAGATAGTAACTTGATTTTCAAGGTGCATATTCATAAGAAGATAAACTTGTACATCAAGTTTAGTCAAAGGAGACTTAAGCCAATCTATCTTATTAGCTATTTGTGACATAGACTCGTATTCTACTTCAACATTAGATTTTGACACTATACTTTGCTTTTTACTTTTCTAAGTCACAAGATTTCGACTAACATAGATACAATAACCTACAGTGAATCTTCTGTTATGTTTATCTGTTCCATACCTTAAATTTGAGTGAACCTTAACATGCAAATGTCTATGGCTAGGGTAAATGAAACCCTTGCCAAGAGTTCCTTTTATATAGGATAGAACTTTAATTGCTCAAATCCAGTGTACCTCTCTTGGTTTCTACATGAATTAACTTACCAATCCAACAACATAAGTGATATGTAATAGTAAAATAAGTTTCCTAATCAATGTACAATATTGCCCAATATCTTGGAATGACTTTGAAATAGTTGGTGGTGGATTTGCAAGTGGAGAGGAGGTTGGTGGCATTGGTGGAAATGGATCTTGAGAAGATGGTTTTGGTCACCATCGATAAACCTATAGGGGGCAAGTAGTAGTGGGCATAACTTCTACTGATGAACTCCATATAATGGGAACTTGCACAAGATCAATACAAAGTGGTTGTGGAAGAGCGTGTCGGGATGACGAACACATAGACTTACCAAAATAGTGCATATACACAAAGAAATGAACATCAATTAAAATCAAATAACAATGAATAAGAGGATGAAAATAATGATGCCTCTTTTGTGTGCAAGAATATACAAGCACACACTTTAATGAGCAAATTTATCTAAGTCGAAAGAGAGATTTTTAACAAAAGTAGTAGATCCAAACACCCAAGAAGGAAGAGTAAAGAGTTCTTATTGAAGGCATAACTACTGAAAAAGAATTATTCCTCCAAGCAGGAAGGAGAACATCCAATTAGTGAGATAAGAGGTAATAAGAATAGCGGATCAAACTACACATAATAGAAAATTTGTTTCTTAATCATAAGAGTACAAGTAATATCAAGGAAATGACGATATTTTTGTTTAATATTTTGATGTATAAGGTCAGTGAAAAATGTCATGATTTGTACAAAAGGATTGAACATCTCTTCGAAGACATTTGATAAAATTGTACAAAAGGACTGAATATTAGTTTGAAGAAATTCCAAGACATTATCAATGTGAAAAAATTTAAGAGTAATAACAAATTGATTTTAATTTCATTAAAAAAGGTGTGAATTACATCAAAGATGTTTTTTCTATTTTTCAATAAGTACACCAAAGAGACTCGAGAAAATTCATCGATAAATAATAACCAAATACAAATGGATGACAAGATATACCCTACACATTATAGATAATAACTTCTAACAGACTTGAACAATAAGACAACTCACAATTTTTATAAATAATTTGAAAATATTTGACCAAAATACAAGATGGACACATAACAAGAGACAAAAGTATCCAAAGGAGAGCCTCCCAAAGCCTATGGAAAGAGGGATGTTCTAGATGACAATGCCACATAAGAGAAGAATTACTAGAAGTTGCAATAGAAGTGAGCTTTTAAGGAATATCATCTTTGATGAGCACATAAACTCCATTTCTACAATCATGACCCAAATCAATTATTCTCTTCATATATAAGTTCTGAAAAGTATAATGAAAAGGACAAAAAGATATAAATAATAAAGTTGTTAAGCAATAACTTTAATGGACAAAAGGTTAATGGGAAAGTCTGAAACAAATAAAAACCTTTTCAAGAAAAATTTAAGAGGTAGGATTAACATTATCTTCACTAAGAATTGTATAACTCTATCCATTGGCCAAAGTAATAGAGTGAAAATTAGACAACTCAAAAAGGCAAGTAAAAAGGCTTTTTATACCAGACATGTGCTAATAGACACTAGAATCAATCATCCAAAAAGTATCAAAAGATACAAAGGAAGAGGCTATACAGAAAAAGAAGGCATGGACAACATTGATAGTGAAGTTTTATTTGGCTCTCAAGATAAGAAGATCATTGTAATCACTTAAATCATCACTATGTTCTGGGATGATGAGGGTTAAGGCTACACTGAGCTTCAGATGTAGATGACATTGGACTAGTAAGATTGGTTGATTGTCCTTATTTTTTTCCTCTAGAGTGTTTTCAACCATAGGAGGAGCCACCATGCCCACCAATGTCATTGATTGTAGATAGAAGAATTGACGAGTCTGGCATTGTAGCAAGAGTCACAATTTTGATACGAAGAATCCTATTGACCATTGTCTAAGGAGATGAAACAAAGAAGCCTCCCAAAATGTACCCTCAAATTTGAGTAGACAAGTTAAGATTTAACCCAACTAGAAAGATTACAACAACAAGCTCCTCATGATACTAACACATAGTAGACATATCATCGACAAATGGCTAGTTAACTTATAGTTCGTCCAAAAGAGAATGCAAGGCATTGTAGTATTCATGAATTGGTCCATCACTTGGACCATGTTAAGAGAGGATTAAACCACCATAACCTTAATTGCATTGATACAAGACATATATGTACAATAGATACATATGGATTACATTAAGCCCAAGACTAAATACATGACTTCACACTCTAACAAACTAAATAAGGAAAAATATAGTGGGCAAAAACTAAAGTAGAGGTTGTGGCATATGTAGCAACATCAATAGGTAGTAATGTTGTGCATACACAAAGAAAGATTGAACCTTAGTTGACTATGCTTTAACAAGTGTAAATATTGATTTGTTGCTAACATCATTAGACTTAGTTAATATACGAGCTTACGCACATACTTATAAATACTAATACAATCATCATTAACTATTAAATAAAAGTGATAAAACAACACTGTCCAACATTAATACTGATTTTATGGAAGACAAATAACTTTAACAAAGCTCCATTACTATAACATCAAGACTCATGCTAATTTGGTTGGAAGTTGATAATGAGATATTAAACACCATTTTTGTTTTTTTTTTCTTTCCTTTTTTTTTTTTCTTTTTTGGACTTTCACCACTCTTTAACAAAAAAAATTTACATAATAAATTTTTGTTTTTCATTTTTTCTTCTCCCCCCTTTTCCTTTTTTCCCTTTTATCTTTTCTTTCCCCTCTATTTTCCTTTTTTTATCTACAACTCATTTGTCTCCTCCACTACAACCCTAATGGGTGTAGACGTCAATGATCAAGAGAATGAGAGATTAGCAGGTGGTGTAGCAACAAATATGTGGACAATCAAAGTTGGTGTTGCCTTGCGACTACAATGCCTGAACTTACTATCAAGTAGTTGGGTTCTATGAGCTACCATCATTAGAGGTGGAACAAACAGTAGCATAGGACGACAGTGGCTTCATCACAATAGTTGCAAGTATGGTCAACAATGGATGATGCAAAAATGAGAGGCTTCAACAACAGTAGGAAACTCAAGGAAGGAATTGATAGTGCCGAAAAGGAAGCCTTATTTTGTTGACAATAACAATGGCTAGTGGGGTAAAAAAGGTACAGAGAGATGGCAGGCAATGGTGGCCTTGGACGGTGAACAATGGGGAATGACAATTGTCTTTTAGTGGGAGATCTGAAAAGATTGGAGGATTGGGAAATAGCCTAGACATAGGAGAAGGGACACCAACGACTTGAAAATTGAGTAGAGATAAACTGAGACTGGCAGTAGTGATGACCTACGTAAGGGGCTAGCGACAACTAGATTTTCCCTTTTCTTTACTTAGATCTCAAACTTTATGAACTCTCAAAATTTAAGTATTGATACCATATTAGAACAAAAGAATAGATGAAGGTGAATTAATGCATCAGCAAAAATAAAGGTCTCTTTATATATAGAAATTACATAAGAGAGACAAACACAGTTTTGCTAACATGAACTAAATTCACACACACCTAAAACCTTGATACGTTATTTTCTCCAATAGATACAAAGCTCATCTAGTAGCTAAAAGCTTCACTCAAAACTATGGTATTGATTATGTTGAAATGTTAAATCTACTTGAGTACTATCTATTTCTCTCAAAGAAGGTTAAGAGGTGTTTTAGATGCTAAAAATGCTTTTTTATATGATGATCTAAAAAAAACTATATTGATAGAGACTCTTGAGTTATATTATTTAAGGGAATAATATAGTGTATAGAATAAAAAATATGATATATGACCTTAAACAAAGTCTATAAGCTCGGTTTATGAAATTCAAACATATTATGATGAGAGGAAAATTCAAGCAATATGCAGTGGATCACTTTGTCTTATTGAAGAAAATGATAATTGTATGATACCTGTAGTTTATGTTGATATAAGCTCCTTATGAGTAATGATAATGTAGACAAAAAGGAAGCAAAAACCTTATTTAACACTTGGTCACAAAAAATATAGGAAAACTATGATACTTGGAATTCAATTTGTCTAAAACAAGAATCAACTTTTATTATCATAGAGAACGTATGTACTTGATTTATTGAAAAATAGTCTATTATTGGGTTGCAAGCAAGAATCAATTTCAATGACTCTAAATCCAAATATTGGGATGACACTTCCAAGTAAAAAATGCAAATAAAGAACATGTATGAAAGAGAAGTTACTAATATTAAAATTATAAGAAAAGAAATTAGGAAATTTCTAATATATATAGGTTTATATCTAGATCTTCTTTAAGTTTGTATCTATTTGCCTTAGTTATGGATGAAATAACGAAGAAAATTTAGTGAGAAATACTTTAATATATGCTATTTATTAATGACATAATTTTATTTAATGAAAGTAAGTTAAAAATTAATTCTAAATTAGAATTACAGGGAAATACTTTAGTTCAAAAGATCCATGGTAAGTAGTATACTTTAGTTAAAAAGATATGCAAGGGAAATACATTGAGTAAGTCAATAATTGAATATAAGAAATATAGGTTAATGAAAATAGAAATAATGATGAAAACGTATACTTAGTCATAAGATTTATAAAAATAAACTTTTAATACTTAAGATCCATAGTAAGTAGTAAAAAGGAAATTATAGAAGATGCTATTTATTGGATTAAAGTATAATGGATGAAATAGAGAAATAATTTTGAACTATTATTTGACAAGAGGATACCTTTTAAAAAAATTTAAAAAAAAATCTATAAAACTACTAATCCCACAACTATACTTTATAGATCAGAATGTGAGATTATAGAGCATGACTATATGTAGAAAGCTAGTATTACTAAGATACATATACTTAAATGAAAGAGTGGTAATACTATAAAGGATAAGTTAAAAAATGATTTTATTAGGAATAGAGTAAGAATTGCACTAATAGAATATAAGATAAAAGAAAATCAGGTTAAATAATTTAATTATATCATTAGAAGACCAATGAATGCACTAGTTAGAAGAAAAGAATTAGTTAGTGTAAAAGAAATTAAAAGAAGTAGATCTAAAACTAAAAGAGATAATAATAATAAAAAGATTTTATAAAGAATAAAATAAAAGTTGCATCTATTGAAGATAAGATAAAAGGAAATTAGGTTAAGTGGTTTGGTCATATACTTACAAGATTAAAAAATGCATTAGTTAGGCAACAAGAATTAATTAGTATAGAAAATGTAAGAGTATAAGAGTTAGCAGTGTTTGTTTATTCTCACATTGGTTAAAGTTGTTTCATCTTCTATTTGTAGTCTCCATATAAAGAGACCTTATATGTTTTTATCAATACAATAATCCACTTCCACTATATCTTGTGTTTCCATATAAATATCAAAAACTAAGGTTTTGAGAGTTTGATAAGGTAAAAGATTTAGTCAAAGAGGAGAACCCTAGTTGTCACCCTTCTCTTTCCCCACCACAACTATTGGTGCCCTCTGTTCTACTACCACTCCCTATCTTTAACCTCTTTCCCAATTCAACAATTGTCTACCTTGAGAAATCCCAACAATTACCATCATGCCTCCATTACTTATGTTTACATGTCTTCTCTTCCTCTGTTTCTACATGTGTTGCTTGTGCATGTTATTCTTGTCAACATTGTCATCATGTGTCCTCCCTATGTAGTCTACTACATTGTCTCTCCACATCAACCACTACTTTTCTCCTCTAATGAGTAGTGACTCTACCTATGATGAACAAGGTGTGAATGACCTAGAATTGCACACATTCACCCTTTCTTTGGTGCACGACCACTCCTTTGACATTGGATACATGCCTGTTTGTAGCTTGTTGATGCTCTTTGGGCATGTTGTTGCTATTTTTGTCTTCTTTGCAACCCATTAGGGTTTAGGGTTGTAGAGGGATACATAGAAGGATGAAGGAGAAAGAAAGAAAAAGAATGGGTAGAAGGAGAAGAAAAGAAAAGAAAATGAAAAAAACAAAGAGGAGGAAAGAAAAAAAAGGGGAGAGAGGAAAAGAGGAAAAAAAGAAGATGAGGATGGTGATCACAACATTTATCCTCTTCAAGGGACAAACACCATTGCGAAATGGTCCAAGTACAACCTAGGTAAGAACCACATCAAAGGTTTCCTACCTTCCAAGTTATTAACTAGGGTTCTATCAAGCCTTCTATATTGCATCCTAGGCCCTTTTTGGTTATTGCACCAAGAGAGGATGCCCTTGATATAAGGAGCATCACATACCCTTGTGTCACTAATCATTTTGTTAAAATCTCTGGTATCCACCAAGTTGATAGATTTGGCTCCAATGACCTCCCATCCTCAAACAATCAATGGAGTTGAAATCATCGACTACAATCAATGGAGTTTCTTGTTGATTATTGTGAATGTTGTGTATGTCTTCTCATAAAACCCATTTGTTGATTATTTAGCAGGAGGCATAAACAACAAATAGGATGAATGAAGCCTCCTTCAGAATTGTGACCCAACTATATGTCATTTGTGTTGTGTCATTAATGTGTTGAAATTTGATCCAATTTGACCGAAAGATCCAAATTTTGTTGGACACAGCGTTGGAGTGCCAATTTGGGAGGTGAATGAGATCTGCCATGACCTGAGCTCTCTCTAAAGGTAGGAAGGGTTCAGTAACTACAGTAATCAATGCCTTATTTTGAGCAATTAAATCTTTGAGGTAGTTTTGTGACTTTATTGCCTAGGCCCCTACAATTCCATATGATAATCTTCATATTGGGGAAAAAGAGAAAAGATAGGGCTGAGATCAGTTGGCCAAGGCTTCTTCAGCTCCAACCTCCTCTATTTTTTTGTTACAGTTAGATTCCAATCCTGCTCTTGCCTACACCATCTTGTGCTGTCTAAGGGGATAGAACTTCCTTCAGATATAGGTGCGACATTTTCTTCTATAGTCATCTTCCCCTTCCAACTGATGTTCCACCTTTGAGTTAGTAGCTTGCTCGACCTTCTCCAAGGTTGAGTCACTAATGGTAGTTAAGTCTATGCTGGCCTCCCCTTTTGCTTCATGCGCAATCTCTCACACAGATTCCTCTTTTGAGCCCTCATATACCTCTTCTAGGTCAGCCCACTTGACCCTGACCTGGTCAGTTTGTTTAGTCTCATTTTGTAGAGGGACTTGTTTAGAAGCCTCCTCTTCCTCTTCATGGGTATCTGTCATCAAATGGGCAATGTTTTCTGCCTTTCCAACATGACTTCTAGCAACCTCTGTGGTTTGAATTTCTGGACAGTGACTGTTCTCCAACAGATGGTTCTTTTTCTGGTATTTCTTCCTATGTTTCACGTAAGTTCAGCTACCTAAGACCATCGGTTGCTCCTTCAAATTAGGGGTAGGGGGTGCTTGAGTAGCCTTGTTGCTCTCCTCTGATGAAGACATGGCCTACCTCCTACAAATCTCCATCACATGTCTCACCTTAAAACAATGTGTATAGAATTTTGGCTCCTTGGGTCCATACTCCACCAGTTGAATGATAATCTTGTCCCCATTTTTGATCAGATGGTTCTTTGTAAAGGTTTAGAGAGATCTATCTCTATGCAAACTGCTGTGAGTCTTGGTCTAGGGAAGCATTGAACATCTTGGTGCACACAGAGGTAACAGTCAACCATGTCAGTGATTGACTTCACTACACTAAGGGCTTAAAGGTGAGTTATGAAGTTTTGATAGGTGAATCCAAATTGGAGACTATGACATTCAAGGCCTGGAGCAAAAGTAGGGGATCATCTTGATACAAGCATTTTCTTCCCTTTGATGAACCAGGAGTCCTTAACATATGTTTTGATGAAATCTTCTCTACAATTGAACCAGATCAGACTATATTGCGAATTGATCACAACTTGGAAAAACTCCTCCTAGAAAGGCAAAGCTTGCTTCATCTTAATATGAATGTTGAACATGCTTGGTCTTTGTGCATTGAATCTTGCAACAAGTGTCTAGTAGAATGCACTCACAAGTTGAACTACCTCCTTTGTCAAGAAGGATAGGATGTGTTGGGGACACACTTAGTTATATCCTACATAGTGGAATGTACTCCTAGAGGAAGAGAAGAGAGAGAACAAGTAATCACACACAAGGGACACCAAAAGTTTACGTGATTTGGTAAAACCTACATCCATGGACACAAGAAAATCATTACTATTCTATAGTGTTGTCGCATTCTGTGTTACAAGTTTGCACTCAATATGTGTACATTGATTATAGTCACTAAATACCTATTTATAGTATTTACATTAGGGCATGAACTCAGTCGAATGAGAGATAGAGTAACTCTTCAAAACTACACACTTATTGGATAGGTAGTCGATTACTATTTAGGATCCTTGGACACTTAATTGGTTGTATTGTCCATCCATCCACTACATACATTTTTCACTTGATTGTAGATTTTCAGAGACTTGACATGATAACTCACTGAAGGCTTCAAATGCTTATCCACTTATTCACCGACCAACTTCATAATCTTCAGCTAACTTGTCAACTTCTTTACATAAGAAACTTAACTTTCCATGTAACTGAAACTCATAGAGTTAGTGATAACTCTCGACTTTCCACACTAACTCAACGACCTTTTAAGTTAACTCAACAAATTTCTCCAACTAAATTATCTTTTACTATCTGACATTCGTGATAACTCTTGTCCAAACTTCACCATTCTTTAGATACTAAGAAAGCAATTCCACCATCTACCTTCTAATTGTTTTGTAGTCTCCATATAAAACTCAACAATCTCTCACTTGGAAACTGATAGCAACTTGTTGACATGCATTTCCAATTCATAGTAACTTTTGCAAGTTTCCTATGTCATGCTTTTGTACTTCAAGTACCTAGGAAGTCAATTGAGGTTATACATAGTCCCAGTTTCCAAGTGCTTACACTCTTAGTCATCATATCAACAGGATTTTCAACACTTGCTATTTTCTTTAGCATCAATGATCCTTTTTTAATCATTTTCCTGATGAAATGATATTTGATCTTGATGTGCCTGGATCTAGTGTGAAAGGTTGAGTTCTTGGTTAAATAAATTACATTTTGACTGTCACATCAGAGTATATTGTCTTCATTTTCTTTGTGCAATTCCTTCTAGGGTCATTCAAAGTAAAAACATATCCAAAAGTACTTCTACCTTTGTCTAGATCTCGTGCTACATCTGAATCACAAGAGCCTTATAAATTTGTCTTTCTTTCTTTTCTGAAACATAATCTTACCTTTGTTGATCCTCTCAAGTAATGTAAAATCCACTTGACACTCAATGGTTCTTTCTAGGGTCTAACATGAACCAGCTAACAACTTCTATTATATGGGTTATGTTAGGTCATGTGCAAATTATTGCATATATCAGACTTCCAATTGTTGAAGCATAGGAGATACTAACCATACACTCTTTTTCTTTTGGTTTCTTGGAGTCTGCTTAGACAATTTCAAGTGGCTTCCTAGAGGTGTCTCTACTACATTAGCATTTGCAAAATTAAATTTGTTAAGCATTTTCTCAATATAAGTTTCTTAAGACAATACCAAAGTTTTTTTGAAATGATTGCAGTGGATTTTCATTCCAAGTATTTGCTTGATAGCACTCTGATTTTTCATGTCAAACTTCTTTAATATTTGCTATTTCAATTTATTGATTTCAATCATACTTGCACTTGTAATGAGTATGTCATCAATATATAACAACACCAAGTAGCAATCACTTATTCTCTTGTAATAGCAACATACATCTATACTACAACTTTTGAAGTCATTAGTACATATAAATTTGTCAAATCTTTTGTACCACTGTCTAAGAGCTTGTTTCAACCTATAAAGGCTATTATGCAACCTACAGATCAAATTTTTCTTCCCTTGAATCTCGAAATCTTTAGACTATTCCATGTAGATGTCTTCTTTTAGGTCACCATACAAGAAAGTTATCCTGACATCCAATTATTCTAAGTGTAAATCTTCAATAGCAACCATACTGAGAACTATCTTGATTGTCATCTTGACCACCAGAGAAAAGATCTCAATATAATCAATTCACTCTTTCTATTGAAAGCTTTTAACAACTAACCAGACATTGTATCGCTTAGAATCATTAGGTTCTTACTTGATCTTGTACACCTACTTGTTTTAAATAGCTTTTTTTCCTTTGAGTAATTTGGTAAGAGACTAAATTTGATTCTTCTCAAGAGAATTCATTTTTTCTCTCATCGTAGACTCTCACTTCTTTGAGTCTGTAGCCTGAATTGCTTCTTCATAATCTTCAAGCTCTCCATCTTCCAATAATAGCAAATAGTGAAAAGATGAGGTAAAACGTTCAGGAGGTTTAGATACTCTATAAACCTCCTTAATTGTTGTGCAAGTGTAGATTCTTCAACTTCTGTTTCTATAGTTTCATCTTCGGTAGTTTCACTGTCCTCTAGGTCAACTTGTTTATTGACTTGAGGCTGAATTCCACTATATTTTTGGTCTACAGTCATTTCATGTTTGTACAAAATTGATTCATTAAAGACTACATCTTTTTCTCTAAGAATTCTCCTATTTTGGTCATCTCAAAAATGATAACCAAATTAATTAATGTTATAATCAATGAAGTAACATTTTACAATCTTTAGATCTAGCTTGTCCTTTGCATCACCTTTCATGTGTAGATAAGCTACACATTTAAATATCCTCAAATAAGAGAGGTTCACCTTCCCAATCCACTCTTCTTCTGAAATCTTGAAGTCTATGGGAATAGAAAGTCTTCTATTGATTAGGTAGGTAGTTGTGCTCACTGCATCTGCCTAAAACTATTTGGAGAGGCCTACATGTAGTCTCATACTTCTAGTTTGCTCATTCAACGTCTTGTTCATCTTTTCAATAACATCATTTTGTTGAGGATTTCCTAGGACCATCTTCATCTATTTGATGCTCTAATCTTCATAAAATTTCTTGAAGTCATTGTTGCAATATTCTCCTCTATTGTTTAACTTCAAACATTTCACCTTTAGGTCAGTCTAATTCTCCACTTCAACTTTCCACCTCTTGAAAATTGAGAAAACTTTGGACTTATTCTTTAGGAAACATACTCAAACTTTTCTGACATTATCATCCATAAAAGTGTCATAATATTGAGAGCCACCTAAGGATTTAACTAGTGTTGGTCCTCAAACATCTGTGTGAATTAGTTCCAACATTCTTGATTTGGTTGTCCTAACTACCATCGAGAAACTTACTCTTTTTTGTTTCCCCAAAACACAGGCTTCATAGAATTCCAACTCCATTGATTTTAGATTTAGAATTCTCTCCTTGGACACCACCAACTTTAATCATTTTTCACTCATATGGCCTAACCTCATATGCCACAATGTAGTGCTCTTTGTGCTGCTTACCAAAGCAATCATGTTGTATATCTCTAGAGTGTAATAAAGAGTATCAATTTTCTTGCCCTTAGTGATCACCATGACATCCTTGGTTACATTCCATTATGCATTGCTAAAGCTAGTGATGTAACCTACATCATCTAGCTAACTAATAGAAATTTGGTTTTTTGCTAAGTTGGGAATATACCTGACGTTTTCCAACTTCCACACATTGTTATTATGTGTCTTGATGTGGATTCACCTATGCCCACCATATTCAAACTTCTACCATTAGCAAGATAAATTTTCTTCTTTTCTATTGTTGTATAATTTCACAATAATTCTTTTATATTAGTGGAATGTAAGGATGCACCTAAGTCAATGATTCAAGAGTCCATTGAACTTTCAATGCAATAAATTAAAGCATGTACAATCTCTTCACAAGTTGAGTTTGTTGATTCTTTATTTCCTCCTTAGTCTATCCTCTTAGGGATCTCTACACTCTCTCAAAGTGGTTCCTTTTACCATAATTCCAATAGGTGACTTTTCTTCTATGACTGCTCTTCCCTTTGTATTTAAAGTTACTTTTTTTTGTCTCCATCTCGATACTAACTTCTATCTCTACTTGCTATATTAACTTTAACTTGTGAGTAACCTCTCTTGAACATATCTTCACTGAGAATCAAATTGCTAATATCACTTAACTTTAACTTCTCATGTCCTAAAGAGTTGTTGATACTAGTGACAACTCTTGACCAACTTATCAGTAACGAGGATAGAACAATGAGTACTCTAATTTCATATTGAACTCATCATAATAGAACTTATTTATCATATTAAAGAGTTTGTTGCCCATTGAAATTTATCTTTATAGAACTTAATTGAGTCAAAATCATATTGAACTCATTGATGTGGTCAATAACACATGCATCTTCTGACATCTTAAAGTTAAACAACCTTTTCATCAAGTACACCTTGTTGGAAGTTGACAGTCTCTTGTACATGTCTGTCAGTGCTTTTATAAGATCTGTCGTTGTTTTCTCTTTGATCATATTGAAAGTAATATTTCTAGCCAAGGTCAATTTGATCACTCCTAAGACTTGACAATTTAGTAATTTTCATGCAACTTGATCCATTCCTTCTAGCTTTCGTTTCAACAATGGTTTATGTAGCTTCTTCTAATACATATAATTTTTTATTTGTATTTTCCAGAATTTGAAATCTTTTCCGTCGAATTTGTTGATCTTCATTTTGTCATCTTCTACCATGACTCCCACTCTTTCTGCGTTTCTTCAACAACAACATTTTGCAATTTCAACCTATTGCTCTAATATTAGATTGTTGAGGATACACTTAGTTGTGTTCTATGCAGCAAAATGTAATCCTAGAGGGCAAGATGAAGAGAAGAAGAAGAATAAGTAATCATACACAAGAGACACCAAAGATTTACATGATTCAACTAAACCTATGTTCATGGGTACAAGGAAATCACTACTATTCTATAGCATCATTACATTCTATGTTACAAGCTTGCACTTTGTATGTGTACATTGATTATATTCATCAAACACCTATTTATAGTGTTTACATTAGAACATGCACTTAGTTAGACGAGAGACTAACTCTCCAAAACTACACACTCATTGGACAAGTGGTCATTTACTATTTGGGATTTTCGAACACTTGGGTGGTTTATGCACTCAAAATTTGAATTTTGCAGAATTTGAATTCTAACGAAATTTGAATTTTAGAGAATTTGACAGAAAAAATTCAAAATTCAGGTATTTATGCACATTCAAAAATTTGATAAAAATTAAAATTCAGGTATTTATGCACATGACAAAATTGAATAGAATTGATTTTTAATGAAATTTTTAAGTAATAAATTGAAGTAATTAGAGGGAGTTTTCTCCCTCTCTCTCTCCCTCACTCTTGCTTCTTCTCTCTCTCTCTCCCTCTCTCTCTCCTTCTCTCCCTCTCTCTCCTTCTCCCCCCATCTCTCTCTCTCTCTATCCCCCTCTCTCTCTTTCCAACAATCTCACCGTAATCCCTTATGGAAGTCAAGCACACAAGTGAGAGATAGAAGGAGGGATGATGAGTGAGACGAAATTTAATTTTTGACCTTTTGGACTTGGAAAACAAATTTTGAGATTTACTAAAGGGATTAGAAAGTGAATTTCATAGGTGCACAAATAGCCTCCTTGTAGAATTGGACGAAAAAATTTTCATTTTCCCCTTAGCTAGTTGAACTATCCATCTGTCTACTGTGTACGTCTTCTGCTTGATTGTAATATTTATAGTGTTTACATTAGGACATGCACTTAGTTGGATGAGAGACTAACTCTCCAAAACTTCACACTCATCGAACAGGTAGTCATTTATTATTTGAGATCTTTGGACACTTAACCAATTAAACTATCCATCTATCTACTGTGTATGCTTTCTACTTAATTGTAGATCTTCAAAGACTTAACAAGATAACTCACTGAAGACTTCAGACGCTTATTTACTTATTCGCTAACCAGCTTCATAATCTTCAACTAGCTCAACTTCTTTATGTGAGAAACTTAACTTTCCACGTGACTGAAACTTGTAGAGTTAGTGATAACTTTATGACTTTTCACATTAACTCAATAACATTTTAAGTTAACGAGTTTCTCCAACTAAGTCATCATTTACTATATGATGTTCATGGTAACTCCTGTCCAAGCTTCACCATTCTTTAGATACTAAAAAAGTAATTCCACTATCTGCTTTTTAATTGTTCTATAGTCTCCACACAAAAACTAGTAGGATGGGTTCATTGTTCTCCACAGACAGAGATCTCTAAGAAGACTAGTAGGACTAAGGATTCTCTCATAGACACAACAAAGGAGACACATGCCTCTTTCATTCAATTTAGATCTCATCTAGAGTACACTTCTAGATTGCAGAACCTCATTAAAAAATCCAATGGGTCCACATTGTTAGAAGCAAAATTCATTGCAACAGTTGTAGAATTAGAAAGTAAGGTAGGGAAAGGATCTTTGCTGGTAGAGTGAGGGTCGTTGTTGCCTGTGGAAAACCCTAGGCTCTCTCGAAACCACCATCGCCCACTAGAAAATAGCATTAATATGTCCTATGCAAAGTATAGGTTCATGACACAAACTACTTGCATTAGCAATCATCAGCTTCATTAGCAAACTTGCATTCTATGTACTTCTAATACACATGCACTATGAAAATTAATCTACCATATTGCCACAATCATGTATTTCATGGGATAATAAAGTACATGAAGTTGACTACCACTATGTGAAACACTTAGCAATGAAAGGAGCTGTATCTACACCTTAAGAACTTGCTAATATTTTCACCAAAGGATTAATTGTCAATGTTTTAAATCATTATGTTATAAGTTGGGCATATTAGACTTACATGCTCCTAACTTAAGGGGAAGTGTCAAGTGGGTTAATGATTATATAGATATCTATGTAACCTATGTTATTAAAGGTACTTATATAATCACTAGCAATTAGTAAGGTAACAATTCTTTTTTTCTCCATCTAACAAAATGAATTGAAATTACAAATAGTAGTGAATAATGACTTCCATATAATATGGAGAATATGTATCAGCATGGAACAAAATACAGAGATTCTCCTTCCTGATATTTTTTATAACAGTCAATAAAGTAAACATAAAAAGAATAACTGATTTGGTTATGTCAATGTAGAAACAAATATCTGGAAATATACCTCCCAAAGCCTCTTACGGTCAAGGCAACTCTGGATGGTGAATATCCTTTCAATAATAACCTGAAAAGTTGGCCTGACCATAGGATTTTCACTCCAGCATTCCTCGATCAACCTATCGAATGTAATGTATCAGATAAATGTCTTTTTTATCTACAGAAGAAATCTGGAACAAGATAGTAATGAAAATTGAAGCATTCACTAAAGCAATCAACAATTACTCATCATAGATTACATATACAACGATAATTTACAAAATTTTAACTCAAAAGGAGAATACTGATAAGAAAAATACAAACCCAATGTGCAAGACTTTCATCAATGTGGTTGTTTCCTAAAAAGGAAAAATGTTGACACTGAGTGAAAACAAGAACCTAATTTTTCAAGTTTTAGAATAATAGGTTAGAGAGAATGCCTCAGGAAATTTTAATCTTTAATGGAACACCATCTGCACATGATAAGCAGGATAACTATTGCAGAGAAACAGTGTGAATGACAAAAATCCATGTTCTGGCAACTAAAAGACGTCAATGGAAAGCTAGACCAAATAAAAAAGAGAAATATGCATGTTGGGTGCTAGAATGGAGACTAAAGAAGAATGCAAGCTGAAAATACAATCTGGTTTCTTCTTTTCTTAGAGAAAAAAAATACCAAACTGTTTATCCACTCAAGGATCTATTGATACAGAAATTTCACTCTCTTTTTTTTTGAAAGAAACCCCCGATCTATTCATGGGGTGGGGTCCCCCTCAAAAAGGTAAAGAAACATAAAAAGTGTAGGGCTAAAAACATGAGAAAAATAGTAAACCCAAAAGGAATCAATTCTCTCGATCGCTTCTACAATAGGGAATATCAAGGGTGTCCGCCAATATCTAGCCTCTAATATCTTGGGAAAGTTGAGGATTACTGTCATAGAAAAAACATTTCAGCATCTTGAGCCCCTACTTTGAGAGTTTATCTTCCGTACAATTGCCTTCCCTAAATGTATGTGAGACATTGTTGTTTTCTTTGATCAAAGAGATGATATTGAACCAGACATGTCAGTTAATAACCAGCAGACAAAAACCTTCATTAATAGCATTGTAGATAATTTGGGAGTCCACCTCCACTTTAATGGTGTTAAGTTGTAATTGTCTGTCAACACATAATTGAAGTCCTTGCATCAAAGCTTACACCTCGGCTTGTAAGGGAGATAGGATGTCAAAAATACTACCAAAAACAAAAATGATCTCGCCAACGTGGTTATGAAGGAGGGAAGAGGTAATGTTTTCCTCTTATATGAAACAGCTCCTTACATTAAGATGGTTCCTAATAATATGTTAACTATCGTCAACTGGCAATGGACATTTACAAGACCCTAGAATACTAATTATCACTCAATGGAATCTACACCTGTCCAAAAAGTCGAAAAGGAATTATACAAATTACCTTCCAGAAAATTTGAATTATTAAATGTAGAAAAGTAGTTTCCATACTGATTATATTTAATATGATGGTCTCATACAAATGCAACATTTTAGTGATGCAATGGAAATGACAAGCATAATAAAAAAAAGAAAAAAGAATGTGTAACTAGAAAAACTATATTCATATGCGGCATAAAAATAAATAACTTCTAAAATAGGAAGATACCTTTTTAGTCCACATGAATAAAGCTTGCGTGAAGCTCTGAATGGTGGCCTCTGTCCTCTTACAAAGGATTCTGCAACCTCATAATCTTGTTTCTCGTGCAATGGTGGGCAACCTTCAATCATCTGGCATTGATCAACAAAATAATGGAATATCGAGACTGAGAAAGAGAAGGGGGCATCTAAAAAAATTCATGTCTCAGAAATAAATCAATGCCATGCCATTTTTCAAATATAAATGTGGCTAGTTTATATAAATAATTGGCAAAGCATAATTCAGAGGATAGTTTAACTTTAGATTTCAGAAGATCTAGAAGTATGATTATGATTGAAATTAATGAATATATGGAATGTGGGTTTCATACTAGGAGAATGACAATATTACATACGATGGTTAAAATATTTCTAAAAATTCATGTCTCAGAAATAAATCAATGCCGTGCCATATTTCAAATATAAATGTGTCTAGTTTATGTAAATAATTGACAAGCCATAATTCAGAGGATAGTTTAACTTTAGATTTCAAAGGATCTAGAAGTATGGTTACGATTGAAATTATTGAAAACATGGAATCTAGGATTCATACTAGGAGAATGACAATATTACATAGGATGGTTAAAATATTTCTAAAAATGATGAAACCATCATAGAGATTTCAACCAAATGCCCAAAGAAAACCTTTGAACGAAACCATAAAGAAGGGAGAACAACTTACATTCAGTTAAGGCTAGAAGCCTAGAAAGGCCAAAAGAACCAGATAGGAATGTTAATGGGGATTAATAGCCTTATAAAAAATCAAAAGAACAAATCTAATGAAAAGTCTAAATATTACAAAGTAGGATAAATGCATGGCTGTCATTGTTACAAAGTAGGATACATAAATTTTTAAGAAAATCAAACTAGTAAAGCATAAAATTGAATATGTAACTGCTTTGGAAGGAGAGATAAAGTGGACATAGAAGAGATTGAGCAAAAAGGAGCACATTCTGCTATAAACAAAAATTTCAAAAGACCCCTAGGAAGATGCCACGTGCCCAATCACATTTGATATGAATCCAAACTGCATCAAATAAGTTAAAACACATTTTATCACAAAAATGACCATATATAGCTCCTTTATGATATGTGTTTTCTATGTTTTTTTATAATGCTAGATATCAGGTTCTTGAAAAAAAATGTCAAAAAGATTCCACATGTTGGTTGAATGCATTATCTTTGTAGTATATTAAACAAATGATAGGAAAAAAATGCACATGAACACGTACATAGATCTGAATGAGAAGAGGAACTACCCAGCATACCTCTTGAAGAATCAATGCAAATGAAAAAACATCGACTTTGGTATCATAATCTTCATTTAGATAAACCTCAGGAGCAACATATCGACCTATTCAGGAATCAGGATAATAACCTAAAATAAATTGTTGCAGTAAGCATATTAAAGACAAGTTTATTCACTCACATGATTGTAAGGAAAAAATGTCAAATACGAAAGGAATGTAAATGAAAGACACAGGTAAAACAATCATTTCTTCAAGAATTTTATCTCAAAGCAGTCCTAGGCAATAAAATGTAATCATATGTTAACATGACTTCAGCACTGCTTTAATTTTTTTTTTGAAAATTATTAGAATATAGAAATCCAACTCAAAACTAATTGACAATGGTAAAAAGGTCTTCATATATTGTGTAGTTCCTGTCTTATCTTTTTATAATGTGAAATTCTTCCAATACTCTCTCTCACTCGTGAACTATTAAATTTTTCAACATTCAAGTCCTATAAGTTTTTCTAGATTGGATAAATGTGTGTGGGCTTATGTTCAATTAAACCTTAGCTCTAACGCTATGGTAAAATGTAAACATCTAATTCAAATCAATTTATAATGAGTAGAAATTCCTTTTTATACATTAGCATAAATCTGGTCCTCAATTTTTTCAGTGAGAGATTACTCCAACAAGTCTAAATAGTAAATTTGTCACCCATTAATCCACTTCATTCATGGTCTACAACAAAATAGGATACTCTAATTTCACTATTTGGATTTTTTTTACAATTGATTAAAACATTCAAGTTTGTTGAGTTTAGTCATTTGAATGACAGTGGTATGAGAATCATAGAACCATGAATTTTTTGCAGCATGAGAATCTAATCCATAAGTTTTGAATTAAAAAAGACAAGTGTAAGGATTTCCTGCAATCATGTTCATCGAGGTATAAAATAGCCTCACTAGGCTGAATGCTATAATCAACTTTAAAATTAAGGAACCAGTTTCCCTGTCCTATACATGGAACTAGATTCCACATTTTTTAAGTTTTGGAGACATTTTTCCTAAACATATGTTACATATCTACTCTTCAGAATGGGGAAATGATATATACCAGCATTTCTGAAAATACCAAAATTCCATTAGACGCTAGTGAATATTGTTGACATTTTGAGTGCTGTTAGTTTGCTTCAGTTGGTTTTTACTGGTTTGAGCATTGTCACTACTAGCTAGAGACTAGAGATTTCTGTTTTAATCAAGTGTAAATCAAGAATATTGTGCAATGGTTTCCTGACCACTCCCTCAAGGATATCGTACATGCTCACCCCATCATGATACCGATAGTGTATAACATGGTACACAACATACCAGCCTCTTCATCTCCACGATCTCCATTTCTAGGCCTCACCAATACTACATCTGCCTTAGTGCCTCCATCTATGTTACATGGATACTTCAAGCAAGACACCATATTGTAGTGGATACTTCTGATTTTCAAGACAAAAGCTGTATCAGATACTTTGTAATATTATAGACTTCTTGCATTTGGGAAGCTGACCCTCCATACTCTTGATAATGCCATGGAAATAAATAAAATAAAATTTTCCCTAGCTTTCTTGAAAAAGAAGATGGAAGGAGAGGTGTCGACTATGATACAATCAGGGGATTTGATAATATCTAAAAATTTAGGACACAAATTGACTTGGATATGGAATTGAATAAATAATATATTTACTATAAATATTTAAAGATGTAAACAACAAATTCAAATAACACAAAATACACATATAAGTCATACATGGCATGATGTTATAACAATGAAACATGTATAAAAATATCAAAAGAGTTATCTCATTATTTTAGTGATGTGAAACTAAAAAATATATCTTCTCAAATCATTGTTGTGCTCCTAACGTGTCCGTATTGTATCCAAAGTGAATTCATTTTTTTGTAAATACCACATACCTGAAAAAAATCTTAGAGGTCTAACTGTATAGCATGCAATACATGTTTGGTGTGGGCACAGTGCATGCTTAGAAAAATCTTTGTTTCATAAGATATTGATGACCTTGCAAAGCTTGTAGAATATAAAGTGTAAAAAGTAGATGCAAATTGAAGATTGATTTATACAAGTTGCGTGCTGTTCAAATAGATATTTTTTCCCATTAAATTATCCTACTCAACCCAGCTTATATTAAACATGTTAAAATTATTTCTAATTAGGGAGAAGATATAAATTATAATTATATGATATACACATTGCAAGGTTTTAGAAGTTTGCACTATTAAAAGTCGTCTAATATAGTTATAGTTCAGTTAGGCTAGTAACATTTTAATTAATGTAGATCTAACGTAGACCTAGCAAGTGGGTCAAATCACATTCTTATCGTATCAAACAATTGTGTTACTGTTTTATCATTTTTTTACCATATTGCCATTTATTTTAATGAAATCATGATTGATTATTGGAAATACTATAAATTCAAGTATATAGAGAGTATAATTGTATCTATTTTTATATCTACGTATTTAATATTCCATTTTGAATGTTAAATGTGTATAATTGGGTAATAATGATGTTGAATTGTGTAATGATCATGTCAAAATAAAAGTTCATTGTATAGATCTTTCGAAGTAGTTCAAAAAAGATATATCTTAGCTAATTATCATGTTATCATGTTGTGTCATATAATAATCATGTTAGTGTGTTATGTCAAGGATTGTCAAGTTTAATCTAATGTATAGAAACAATTAAGCTTATTTCCACTTTTATGAGGGGTTGAATTGGAAATAAGCAATCAGGGCATGATTAAGGATTGTGATATTATTTTTTTTGCATTTTTTCTCTCATCCTCCTCATAAGAAAAAGATCCTCCCCTTCGTCTCTAGAGAAAAACTACAAAGGCTTGGAAAGCTAGATTCCAGCCTTCCAATGCATCTTTCCACACCATGGATTCATATTGGGGTGGTAAAATGGGTCATGTGACTCATGACCAATAAACCTATGCTAACTAATCTGTTTGATAAATGTGTTAGAGTTGAAGTTAGATGAAATTGGATCATAAATGGGTTGATTCACTTAACCCAATTGTTAAATGTGTTGAATTTGGGTTCAATACAAGTAATCTGTTTATGGCTTGTCAACCCATATTAAAAATTATATAATATACACATAAAAGATAATATGATTATTATATAATGTCATAAAAGATTATATATTCTTTCATTACTTAATTATTTTTTGAGCAGTACCTAGTTAATTATATGAGTTTTTATAAAATGTAACAGTTTAAATGAATTATACATGTTAAGTAGGTTAAATGGTTTAAATGAGTTAAACAAGCTGGGTTACTCATGTAACTTTTTAACTTCATAAATAAATTAAATATATTGGGCCAACTTAACCTGTTCATAAATGAGTTGGATTGTAAACAAGTTGGATCTAAATCCAACTCGAACCATTTTTCCCTCCCTAGATACAAGTATGCTTCCATTTATGTTGATTGTTGATGACTTAACATATAAGATCCTATAGAATGATAATTTTCATCAATTTCGTGTTTTTCCTTGTAGGAAATGATTTACAAAACAACCTTGCTTTTACACAATAAAATTGTTAAGTCTGTACAAACCTCTTTTTTTGATAGTGACTGATTTTTATCAACTTAACACCAGTTCTTCAACAAACCCTTTATTATTTTAAAATCTACTCTAGATCACGCCATACTTGTTACATTGAAAAAACAGATCACCCATACATGCTATTCCCACACCAATGCTCGTACTCAACATATACATTAGTATCGTAGGGAAAATCAATTCCTTGTATTATCTAGAGTCCAAAATGATAATTAATATAGATAAAATGGTAAGAATATTGACCACTGCTTTCTTGAAATGATACTGGTGTATCCTCTCTCATAGTTTTTGTTATTTCGAGGGATTTGCTAACTCCAAAGTCTGCAACTTTTAGGTGCCCAGAATCATCCAGAAGTATATTCCTGTTGGCTTAACAAATTGGGCATGCAAGAGCATGTTCCAATATGATACTATTTAGATACTTATAATTTTAAGAAAGAAATGAATCAGTATCAACAAAGTATTGCAAAAAAATAAATTGCTATACTTACGAGGGCTCAAGATCTCGGTGAATGACAGCTGCAGGTTTATGTTCATGTAAATAATTCATTCCCCTATAAAATATGTAGTTTTATTCAATGCTTCATACCAGGAAAAGAGCTATAATATCCAAAGATCAAGTATGAAAATGTGAAACTGTTAGAAATGCTAGAGTTATTTTTTGTCCTACTTTATGTTATCAGGTTATATGGATCCATGTAAGGGGAAATGTCTACCCATATGTATTTGTAAACCCTTCATTATGGAAATAGTTCTTTTCTCTCTCATTCACAACATGGTATTGGAGCCTGAGGCAAAACCCTAGGTATTGCTGACCACTCTTCTCTCCCATACCCACTGCTGGCATTTCCATTGTTGTCAATGCCCTTCTAGTTCTATTCTTCACTATCATAACTCCCCTTCCCTATATTTGTAAACTATTTCAATTTCATTTTCTTGTTGATGTAAATTTCCTAGGGAATACTCTTTATTTTGACATGTATGAGCCTTTACCAAGCAATGATCCTCTTCCTCAGCCTCTATATGTTGATCTTACTACGAAGAGCAATTGCAAGTTGCATCACTTGAACAACCATGACCATTGTAGGATTATCAATGCCAACAGCCTACTACATTGCTAGTCATGACTACTAGGCCAACCTCATTACCATCTACAGATCCTCAATTAAACATTGATATGCTCAATGTCCATTGTAAAGGTAAAAGAAACACTACCACTTATCTTATTTTAATTATGTTTCCTATAATCATCTTCATCCCTCCTTTTGCTAATTTACCCTTTCCTTATCCACAAAATCTATTCTTAGGAACCATGAAGAAACCTTGACCCTTCCACATTGGAAGACTACCATAGATGGTGAAATGCAGACATTGCAAACTCAAGTCTTGAAGATGTGATTGTAGTCAATTGTAGATGAGTGTTCACCATCAAGCATAAAGCTAATAGCTCTATGAACCATTACAAAGCTCATCTCATAATTCAAGGTTTTACACAAACATATGGTATGGACTATATTGAGATGTTCTCTCTAATTGCTAGACCCAATTTTATTTGAGTTATTCCACCCATTACAGTAAATGAATCTTGGTCACTTTGTCAACTAGATGTATGAAATGTCTTCTTATATTGAGATCTAAAGGAACAAGTGTTCATAGGGTAACCTCTTGAAAATGTTACTTAAAGGGAGAATATGGTATGCCTTTTAAAAAAGGCAATCTATAAATTTAAAGTCCTTGAGTATGGTTTGAAAATTTTAATTTAGTTATGGTGCAACATGAGTTTAGGCATTGTATAGTGGATCAATCTAAATTCATCAAGAGTTCAACAAGATATGTTTCATTGGTAATATATGTTGATGATATTCTACTGACAAGTAATAATTTAGCGACCATTCAAAAGACAAAGGAATTTTTAGCACAACATTTTGTCATTGAAGAAATGGAGAAATTAAGATATTTCTTGGGCATAGAGTTCTCTTACTCAGAAAATTAATTGGTGCTTTTGTAGGGGAAGTATGTACTTGACTTGCTAAAGGAAATTGAACTTCTAAGGTGCAAACCTAAATACCTATTGAACAAAATCCACCATGTTGGGACACATCCTTAGAGTTACTTTAGGATGTTGAAAGATATTACAAATTGACAAGAAAGTTGATTTATCTTACTGTGGCCCATCTACATATTTCTTATGCTATTAGACTCTTCAATAAGTTTATGCATGAGTCTAGAATGGTACATTGGTATGGTCCTTAGAGAATCCTAAACTATGTCAAAAACAATCTAGGCAAATGGTTAATATATTCTAGACATGGACACTTACATATTGAGGTCTTTTCAGATTCAAGGTATGTAGATAACCAAAGCGATAACAAATTTGCATCTGACCATTAAACCTATGTAAGTGAAAATATTGTTACACTATAAAGCAAAAAGCAAAATATTGTGTTAAGATATAGTGTAGAAGTAGAGTATCACTCTATGATGTACACAACTAATGAGATGATGAGGTTGAAATCTCACTCAACCAAGTTAGGAGTCAAAGCTGAACTACTAATGAATATGTATTTTGATAGTTAGATTCCCATCTTCATTGTAAGCAATCCAATCTGTCATGAGCATACCAAGTATATTGAAGTAGATTGCCACTATATTTAAAAATTGGTTTTTGTTGGTGTGATTAGCACTTTCTTTACATGATCTAAGTAAATTGCAAATAATTTTACAAAGGGGTTAAATGTTAATGTCTTCCAAAGGTTATGTGACAATCAATAATAGAATGTATAGACATTCAAAAATGCACTCACACTCATGAGAATAGGAAAAAAAAAAAGGAATACTGGATTTTTGATGTGATTCAGTAACTGCCTACATTCACAACATTTCTCACAATCTACTAATTTCACTCAACCACCAACAAACGTTTTATATTTAGGATTACATATCAGAAGACCCTTGACACACCTTTTATAAGCCTCTATTAGGGTACAAAATTACTACAGTAATTTTGGTTACATAATAGTATTCTTGCAGCAACTAACTACTAGCTGTCCAAAACTAACGAACAATTAGAGTTTAAATCTCTGGATCCAATAGAATGCAATGTTAAACCCTTCAAACCTCAACAAACACTTGGTTGTAACTTTTCGTCATCTTCAAATACATAGGCACTAACTCTCCGAACTTTATAACCTTTGACGTTAACCATCTAGACTTCATAGTATTTAGGTAAACTCCAAGGACTCTTTATGATCTTTAGTTAAACTTCATGAACACTTTATGGTCAACTCCTTGAACTTTATGAAGGCATAAGCTTTAACCCATTTAGCAACAACGAAGACTTAAACTTTAACCTTCCAAGCTTCTTCAAAGACTTAAGTTGTGACTATCCAAACTTTCGTTATGTGTTGACTTAAGTTACTCATATGACTCACTAACCATCCGAGAGACTTCAGATACTTAAACTTCCAGATAGACACTTAACTGAATAATTGACCAAACTCTGAAGCTTTTTCTGAAAATCTACACTTGCCTTTAGAGTATTTCTCCTATTGCCTTTTCACAACCTATTGAAAACATCCTCACCTCCAAGAATCTTCCACTTAAGATTATTTCAATAGCTATTGATCCCCTGTAGTAACTTCTCCTGCTGTAGTGATCTTAACATAGTGAATTTGAGGTTATCTCCATTTTTCTTAAGTTCCCTGGAGACCAACTAAAACCTTACACAACTTTAATTTCTAGATGCTCACAACCTTAGTCAACATATCTGTTGCATTCTAGATCCTGCAATTTTTTGCAAATCAAGACTACCTTTCTCAATTTGTTATCTAATGAAATTATATTTTATTTTGATGTGCTTTGATCTTGAGTGAAATACTAGATTCGTGGCAAAATATATTGCACTCTAACAATCACTGAACACACTATTATTCTGCTTATGACAACTCCTTCAGTAGGTTCTTTAGTCAAACTTTTTTCTTGACTGCCTCTGGAATTGCACAATATTCTACTTCCATAGTTGAAAGTAAGATAACCCTGCAATTTGGATATTCAACTAACTACAATACCTCCTATATTGAAAACATATTCTGATGTACTCTTGTTTTTGTCTAAATCACCTCCCAAGTCAAAATCTAAGAAGATTTTCAACTCAACTAATCTCTCTTTGTAGCACAATTTAGTATTTAAGGAATTTTGCAAGTACCTTAGGATCTACTTCACAATATTCCAATACTCCACACTTGGATCTACCATGAATCTGCTGACTACTCTCATTACACAAGCAATATCTAGTTTTATGTAAATCATTGTATACATGAGACTCTTCACAGCTAATGCATAAGCAACATTGAGCATCTCTTCTTTTTCTTCTTTAGTGTTGGGTGATTGTTTCTTTGATAATTTGAAATGACCTTCAAGTGGCAATTCCAAAGCTCTAACTTCAAGTACATTAAATTTCTTAAGTACTTTCTTCAAGTACTTCTTCTAATTTAATTTCAGGATTACAATAGTTTTATCTCTAATAATCCTTATTCTAAGGAATTGTTTTGCTTCTTCTAAATTTTTCATTGCAAATTCTTTTGATAGTTGCTTCTTCAACTAATCAATTCTCCTTATATATGAGCAAACAATCAATATATCATCTACATATACTAGTAAAATGATATAATAGTTATTGAAGTGTTTGAAATAACAACAAAAGTCTGATTCACATCTTTTAAAACTAATAGTACAGACATAACTATTGAATTTTTTGTACCACTGTCTTGAAGTTTACTTCAAACCATACTGACTTTTGTATAACCTATAAACCAAATTTTCTCCCTCTGCAAATTCTTCAGACTATTACATGTAAATCTCTTCCTCTAAATCACTATGAAGGAATGTTGTTTTTACATTCATTTATTTTAGAAACAAATTTTCAATAGCCACAATGTCTAAGACTACTCTATTTTTACCACTAGGGAGAAAACATCAGTGTAGTCTATATTCTAGATTTGTTAAAAGCCTTTAACCATCAGCCTAGTCTTATACATTTTCCTACCATCTGCTTCTTCTTTTGGTATGAATACTCATTTATTCTGTAAGATCTTCTTTCCTGCAAGTAGTGGAGTTAATTTTCAAGTCTTGTTCTTCTCAAGAGATCTCATTTCTTCATGCATAACTAACTTTCACTAATTTGTATTTGTCTACTTCAATACTTTAAAATATAATTCTAATTCTCTTCCATCAGTCAATAGTAGATAACTAAATGATGGAACATACCTTTCTAGAGGCCTTGAGATCCTAGATAATCTCTTAGGTTGTGAAAGAATGGGTTGTTTCTCCTCTTGAAGTTGATTGTTCTCTACAATATCTTGTTAAAATTCTTTATCAATGCTATCATCATTGATGTCTTCAACAACAATATCCTCCAAAGGGATTGATTGACTTTCTTCATTTTCAACTTCGATAGCTTCCTTATTTTTATAGACTCTACTTTCATCAAACATGACATCCTTTGTCATGTCTATTCTTTTATTTACATCATCCCATAGTTTGTAAATATAGTAATCATTTCCATAACCAATGAAAAAACATTTATGAGTTTTAGCATTTAACTTGTCCTTTTTGTCAACATTCACATAAACAATGGATCCAAACATTGAAACTGAGAGACCTTTGTTGATCAGATAAACTGTTGTGTTGACTATTTTTGCCTAAAATGTTCTTGGTAGACTTGCATGCAATCTATGCTTTTATTTCTTTCATTTAGGGTTTTGTTCATCCTTTTAGTAATTACATTTTGTTGTAGAGTCTCAACAACAATCTTTAGCCTTTTGATTCTATACTTTTCATAGAAAACTTTAAATTCATTGCTATTATATTCACCACAATTATCTGACTTTATGCACTTTATTTTCTAACTTGTCCAATTCTCAACTTCAACTTTCCATTTCTTGAAAATTGAGAATGCATTTGACTTGTGCTTTAAAAAGTAAACTCACACTTTTCTTATATAATCATCAATAAAGGTGACATAGTACACAAATATACTATTTAAGTTAACAAGAGCTAGTCTTCATACATCTATATGAACAAACTCTAACTTGACCTCCTTTAGCTCATGAGGTATCTTATTAAAACTTACTTTCTTCTGTTTTCCAAACATGCAGTCTTCATACATCTCTAAGTCTACTGACTTAAGATTAAAGATTCTTTCCTCAGAAGTCAACACTTTCAACCATTTCTCATTGATGTGACCCATTCTTCTGTACCACAAAGTAGATTCAGCAGTATTACTAACTATTGTATTGATTTCCACCTAATTGAATGTTAAATATAACATGCCTACTTTAGTTCCCTTTGCAACTACTAAGGCATCTTTGATTACCTTCCATTACTTAGCTTCAAAGTTGATATGGTAACCCTTTGAGTCTAATTGGCTTATGAAAATTAAATTTTTTGTCAATCTAGGGACATACCTCACATCCCTCAATTTTCATAATCCTACATTTATTCTAATCCAAATATCTCTTCTACTAATAACATCTAGGCACTAATCATTAGCAAGATAAATCTTTTCAATTTCAGTTGCACAGTAGTTGTGCAATAATTGTTTTTGATTGGTAGAGTAAAAAAATCTTCTGAATCTAAAATCCAAGATTCTACTGAACTACTCACACAACAAATTAGGGTTTCATCAAAATCCACAAAAACTGAATTTACACTCTCTCCCATAGATGTCTTGCCATTATTATCCCTTTTAAGAGCTTTACATTCAAACTTGCAATGCTCCTTATTACAGTTTCAACAAGTTACATTTTTCCTACTCTTGCTTTATCCTTTGGATTTTGATCTTTCTTAGGATTTGTTGCCTCTTGAATGACTTCTACCCTTACTTTCAACGTTTAATGTAGAGGTAGACTTTTCTATTGCTTCTTCTTCAAATATCCTTACTTAAAATCAAATATCTGATATTATTTAACTTAAATTTCTCATGACTTAGTAAGTTGTTAACACTGGTCACAACTAGAGACCAACTCTCAAATAGTATGGCAACATAATCAAAAACCTAATTTCATCATCAAATACTATGTTTACTGAATTTAACTAAGTTAATATAGTATTCAAAGAATTAACATGATTTGTGACATTGTTACCTTCTTACATTCTTAAGTCAAACAACTTACACATAATATATACTTCATTCGTAGTTGAAGGTTTCTCGTACATATTGGAGAAAGTTTAAATCAAGTCAACTATCATTTTCTTTTTAACAATGTTGAATGCAACATTTTTTGCTAGAGACAACCTGAATACTTCAAGAGTTTGTCTATTCAATAGCTCCCACTTGGCATGTTCCATCCCATCTAATTTCACTCCTGCTAATGGCTGATGTAGCATTTTTTGATACAAGTAGTCATTTATTTACATCTTCCAGAAACCAAAGTCTTTTTGATCAAATCTCTCAATTCTAAATTTTCCATCGTTTGTCATTTCTATTGAACAGATGTTACTCTTTGTCTTCCTATCTTTCAAAAAAAACACCAACCTAGATGTTATGATACCAATTGTAGGAAAGAGATCACAAGCCTTTCCACAGTTGCAACAACAACAATGATTATTTGTACTGAATAATCACTAATAGAATGTAGAGATACTTAAAAATGCACTCACACTCACGAGAAGGAAGACTAGTATTTAACATGTTTCGACAACTGCCTACATCCACTACCTCTTTTACAATCCACTAATTTCACTCAATTGCCAATAAGCATTTTACACTTAAGATTACATATTACAGGACCCTTAAGACCTCTTTTATAAGCCTTTATTAAGGTATAAGGTTACTATAATAATTTTGATTACATAACAATATTGTTGTAGCAACTAACTACTAACTGTTTGAAACTAACAAACAGTTAGAATCTAACTCTTTGAATCTAGTAGAATGCGGTGCTAAACCCTTCGAGTCTCAACAAACACTTGGTTGTAACCTTTTGTCACATTTGAATACGTAGACGTTAAAGGGGGGTTAGTGACTACAGAAAGGAAAGTTCGAAAAGGAAAATTTTTAAATTTCAATAGAAAGTTGTTAGTGTTCACTAAAATTTACAGAAAAGAAAATTCTACATTCTGTCAATATAAAAGTTTTGCATTTCCATTTCTGACCAAACTTCTCCCCTCCCCCTGTTTGAAATCGTGTTTCCTACCTCGCTCTCAACAAGAACTTGCCTCTTCCAAACAGCCCTAGGGACCCTAGGGAACTTGCTCTCTCTCTCTCTGTCAATGTTTGTTAATATCTTTCGATGGCTATAGTTAGGGAACTTCATACATGCTTGGTGACATTCGTTTCGGGCTTCATTGTCAACTTCACAATAGTTTGGCAACTTGCTCTTGTCACGTTGGCAATGGCACCGTTTATCGCCGTCATCAGTGGAATCCACACCATGATGATAGCCAAGCTTTCATCCAAGAGCCAAGATGCTCACTCTAAGGCAGGAAACATCGTAGAGCAAGTGAGGAATTCTTCATTATACACATTGCCGTTGTTCCATCTATAACTCTGGTCACTTTAACTGAAATGTAGTCGCTAGTGCAAATGAGGACGGTCCAGTCATACGTCGACGAGTCAAGAGCACTGTAGATGTACTCATCAGCCCTACATGTGGCGTAGAGGATCGGTTACCGGAGTAGCCTATCAGAGAGAATCAGCCTAGGAGCCACCTACTTCACCATCTTCTACTGCTTAGCCCTTCTACTGTGGTACGACGGCCACCTTGTCAGAGAGCGTCATGCCAATAACAACCTCGCCATTGCTCCCATGTTCTTTGTCATAATCGAAGGATTGTAAGACTCCAACCCTCCCTCCCCCCTCTCTCTTTCCTTTATCCTCTAACAACTTCGAAGCCCTCATCAAGATTCGATGGCCTTCCAAAGCATTGGGTCAGTTGACACTGAACATGGCAGTGTTCACAAAGGCTAGAGTCATGGCGGCAAAACTCTATTGCACAATTGACCACAAGCTGAAGATTGATTGCGACACGAAGTCGAGGACCAAGTTGGATGACGTCTCTGGTTAAATTGAGCTGAAGAATGTAGACTTCTTGTACCCATCAAGGCTAGATATTCTGGTGCTCAACAACTTCTCCCTAAGCTAGAGAGCGACCCTGGGGATTGAGCATGGCTCACATGCGTCTCTGCCCATTTTTCTACTCTGATCTGCCAAGTATGCTGTAGGAACAAGTGCTTCGATTCCACCCCTTCCATCCTTTCCAATCTCCTCTCCACAGTCAACCACCCTCCCAACAAGTAGGCGGCCTTCCACAAGCTATGTTTGTTTCCTTGAGTTGCTCCATTCTAACGTTCTTCTTGAAAATTTTGATTTTGACCTTGAGTGTGACATCAATTCCGATGGCAGTTATTGGCAAGCCTCGTCCCTTGATTAGTAATACGACGGTTAATTCCTTTGCCATTGCTTCTACTTCTCCACCTCATGATAATGTTCTGGTAGCACCTTCTGACTAGAGTTGGTCTATCTTCAATGATCTCTACTTTGAATAATTTGATAAGTATACTTTTTAAATTTATTAATATTATTTTTTTTTAAATATCAAATTACAGAATAATGTATCAATTACATAATTTTAAGTAGTATTTTACAATTTATTTTATTACTTTTTCAATTTTCAAACATTCCAACGTGCACTAAACCTCTCACGGAAATTTTAAATTTCTAAACTTTCCAATAGGTGCACTAAACCCTCGTAAAAATTTTGAGATATTCTATTTCTTTTCCGTTTAAACTTTCAAGTGTGCACTAACAAGCCCTAACTCTTTGAACTTTGTAGCCATTGACACTAAACCTCTAGAGTTCGTAGTGTTCAAGCAAACTCCATGGACTCTTCATGGTCTTCAACTAAACTTCACAAACACCTTGTGGTCAAATCTCTAAACCTTATAAAGACATAAGTTTTAACCCACTGAGTTGCAATGGAGACTTAAGCTTTAACCTTCTGAGTTTCCTCGAAAACTTAAGCAACGACTTTCCGAACTTCCATCACATGTTGACCTAAGTCACTCATGTGACTCACTAACTATCCAAGAGACTTTGGATACTTAAGCTTCCTGACAAACACTTGCTAAATAACTAACCAAACTCTAAGGCTTTTCCTACAAACTTGTAATTACTTTCAGAGTATTTCTCCAATTAACTTTTCACAAATTTTTGAAAACATCTTCACCTCTAACATAATGTTAGAAATATTAGAGTTATTTTATATTCTATGCTATTTTATGTTATTGAGTTATATGCATCCATGTAAAGGGAAATGTCTCCCCACATATATTTGTAAACTCTCCATTGTGGAAATAATTCTTTTCTTTCTCATTCACAACAAAAACCAACATACATAAGGATAAATTTAGATTTCCTATTTGAGAAAAACAAATTTACAAATTAATATTGAAAATGTACAACTTTATTTTAGTGAAAGAGGCACAACACTACTAGCCTTCCATTAATAGTGAAAGAGGCAAAATTAAATCTACATTCTAGGAAACCTACTAGTATTATATAAGGAATTCAACTTTGATTTTTTATTGAACTTCATTAAGTTGAAATTTTGACACATGTCGGTAAAATTTCATGTCAAAATCATGTCAATGGAAATATGGTAAAGAAAATTACTTTTTGTTAAGAAAGTGCATGTCATCATCAATTTTGATGTCAGTTTGACAATCCCACAAATTGGCACAATTTGTGTCATGTATTGGTGTTCAATTATGTGTTGTGACTTATGAGAAAATGGCAAAGTGTTTTTTGATGATAAGAGCTACTCACGTATGGGTTGGTCAAAGGATATCCTAGGTATGGATATTCAATAACCCAACTACACACAAAAACCATGATACAAAATTAAAAATATAACCCAAGATTACATATTACTCACAAACCTTGCAATATCAAGTGCATAATATAATGCTTCTGCTGGCTTCAATGCTCCTGCCTTTCTCAAAAGTTCACGAAGATCACCCTGATAGCATGAGCAATTGGATGAACCAATAATAATTTCATAAAAATTACTTAAATCCCTTAAAATATAAATTAGCTTGGTTCTAATGTAACCTTATATTACTGACAAATTAATATTTATACATGTCCATAAAACATAAGTGGTCATCAGTCTATTACTTGTTTACAAAATATATACGGCAAAAATATGAAATTTATGATTATATATTAAATATAATACCTTGGTGGTGTAAAGTTGTAAGGAAAATGCAAAGTATTCGAAGAAAATAATCAAAATGGATGATATCATAATTTCAAGACTATCAAAAAACTCAACTTGAATTTGCAAGATAAAAGCAAGCTTCAAACCTATTTATCATAGAAAGACATCAGCCAGCAGGACATAATTTGAGAAGTAAAAGTTTATTTTATTTTAAAAAACTAAAAACAGAACATTTGGGTTGTGGCTCATCATTGCATATTTTAAAAATATGAAATGATGGCTAAATCCATATTAGGGTCCTACAAAGAACCTACCATTCTGGGGTATCATAGGGCTGCAGGCATCCACTTCTTGTACTAGGTGGATGTATCATGTATGGATTTAGATCTATACATTGGGATCTTTTACATTATGGTATCGTGTTGAAATGCAAATATCCAATGAAAAACTAGTGTTGGCTATGAGTGGAAAGGCTTTTGTTTTTTTAAGTCCATGTCTTGTCCTAACTCTTAACAATATGGAACCATTCTAATAGTTTCTATGTCAACTTCTGAAGCCCATGGTTGCAACTTCTCTAGTGTTCAGGACACAAAACAATCAACCATACACAAACTTACATGTCAACATGAATTTCTATGGATAGTGATGCAAGCATTGAGCAACATAGAATTACCCTTGTAAGGGATCATCCTTGACTTGTTTCAAGCTGAATAAAGGCAATATATAAAAGCAACATAAGATTACAAAATATACAATAAAACAGATAGAAATAGAGGAAGAACGGTAACATATTTTATCAATTAAACAGTAAATCATGCCACACATGCAGTAGTACAAATACATATGTATGTATGTACCATATTTTATCGATTAGACAGTTTATCATGCCACACATTATATGTATTAATATATATGCACACACATATATATACACATATAAAAACACACGTGTGTATGTATTCCTTCAAAAGGTCAGCCACAACCTCAGGCAAATATTCTGTAATAATCATCATTGGGCTACTCTGAGTAACAGCACCCAGAAACTGAACGACATTTGGGTGCCTCAATTTTTGAAGTAATGCAAGCTCATCTCTGAATGCCTTTCTGCAAAATAAACAGATAAAAGTACCAAGTTGTGAGAAGAAAATGAATAGAAGAAAAAGGTGAGATTTCTCAACAAATGACATCATCTTACACTTTCCTCTCATCAAAGAATACATCATCACTAAGTCTTTTAACAGCAACTTGAGTTCCACGCCATGATGCTATACGAAATGTTCCCTGAAATGGTTTTAAAGAATAATGAAATCAAAGTTGTTAGGTAATCACAAGTGATGCTCTTTCCTACAAGTAGATGTTGACAAAGACAAAGAGCAAGCCCCATAATTATTATGGTAGGCAAAGTGTTGCCTAGATGCCTAGGCATGATTTTTGTTTGGACATTTACATGCCTCTCCTTATTTTGTAATAAATAGATTTTGTCAGGTATTCAATATTTAGACCAAATATTTATTTGGTAAGAAATAAAGATAGTGTAGAAATGCAGTCTTAAGCAATAATATATTGAAATGCACTGTCTTAAGCCCAATTTGATTATAATTGTGGATGGATAAGCTTTTTCATAAGTTAGCTTCTATTTCCATAAGCCAACAGTGACAACTTGTACATATTTCAAAAGTCTGATGTGTCAATTTTGTTTGACAAATCTCTTAGGATAAGCCTTAACCATACAGAAATCTACCATCACCTACTAGCATAAATTATTTTTCAAAAGTTGTACTACCATAAACACAAAAAACAACATTTTTCTCCTTCTCAAATTTTGGCTTTTTTACATGATTTTAACCTAATAAGGCAAAAGCCAAAAAGCTTAGAGGCTGGGCATGCCTTCAATGCCAAAAACCCTCGCCCAAAAGCTGTTCACTATCATAATATATTGGGTTGTCGGGCCTCAGTTTGAAACAGACATGTATTGATCAATGCACATTTTTTCAATGTATCAATCGATGCAGTAAATCAAGACCAATATTATTCAACATGCAATTTGATACCACGTATGTTACAAAATACATGGGTTTATGGAATCTCTAGAACTCATTTCGTACGGTACCAATGAAATATGGTTGATACATATGAATATGAGATTCTATGAATCAAATTCAATATCAAATCTAATAAGAAGTCATGTATTGTTAAGTGTTTGATTTATTAAAAATAAAAACCTATTTTTTATATATTAGATATTAATATGTATAATTAATGTATATAAAATAAATGCTTATGAAATGTTAGGTGACAGGAGGATATCCTTAAAATTAAAAGGAAATTCTATAAATTTATTATTCATTTGGTTATACTTTATAACTTAGAAAGTTAGATCCTAAAACATGATCATATGGAAAATTTCAATTATAGAGATACAAATACTTAGATGAGTGGTATACTATAAGGGATAAGCTAAAAAATAATTTTATTAAGAATAAATAAGAGTGACATTAATTGAAAATAAGATAAGAAAAAATCAGCTTAAATGGTTTGGTCAAATCCGTACACAAATAATAAAAAAGGAAATAAAAACAAAAGGGAAAGTAATTAAGTACCTTAGTTATGAGAGCACTATTGGTGAAATCAAGTTCCTTGGGATCAACCTCATATTCGGGAACTTCGTAAACATTTTTGACAAGCATGGGGGCAATCTGTAAGAAATGCAACAAAGGTTCACCTCTATAATCTCACCCATGAAAACAGGTCAATGTTTTGACATTAACGCAAACTTTTTTTTCTTCTATAGTGGCATGCTGGCATGTCCACAACAAGACTAAATCAATAATAGCTTCTGCACAAACATCTATGCCATACCTTTACCTTGGCCCCATATTTCTCCAAAAGCTTGACGATGTTATGATTCTTATAGTGAATTGCGTCTGCCAATGGCTGTTCAGGGAAAAAAACATCAAAACTTGCATTTATTTTGGTACTTCAACGTATGAAAAGAATGAAGTTAGGCTTGTAGATGTGTCTTTCAGGGAGGCCAAATCTACATGCTTCATTTTTCTTCAAAGCACATAAAGCATTTTTTTTATTTAAAAGAAATCAGTGTCTTCCAACTTGGTAACAAACATGCAGAAATTCAAGTGGTCTCCATGAGTACACTTTCAAGGACATTGTTGGATGCAGTGAAAAGTGAAGCATTAGAAATGAGGAGTGGAGTCCCGAATTTGCAACAAGAAATTTGATTTTCAGCAACGATGATTAAGTCTGTACATGATGACAACAACTTGGGACTAATGAATGTAACCTATTGGTGGAAAAGGCTTGAACTTCTCGAGGTTATTTTCGTTGGGAATAAAAATGCTGCTCATCAATTTGCATTTACCATACTCTACAGTATTAAAATCTACGTAGAGTAATTCACTGTGTCCTCTCTCAAGTATTGTTCTGACGTAGAGACTCTTGATTTTACAACAATTTTACTAGTTCTTGTAGCTCATTCTTGAGCACTATGTGAAACTGTGACGTTCTTGAAATCTTCTAAAATCGTCATCCACGGTTGACCTCCATTAAAGGGGCTTTCCGTAACAAGGCACGACTTCGCACAGCGAACCGGGGACGCATCAAATGGCCGACACCGTCTCCCTGGCCCACTCCACAGATCCTCCTCACACGGGCAAAACCACAAAGACCGAAAACACACACACTCGCAATTGCATTATACCCAAATCCAATCACTATCATCGCGAAAACAACGAATACTAAAAGTAGCTGTACCGTACTGCCCCATCTGTCCTGGGGTTCGACCCTGGCGCCACGCCGCAGCAGCAACTCGACGACCCCATCGAACCCCTGGCAAGCGGCAACGTGCAAGGCCGTCCTCCCGTCTACGTCCTGGTAGTTGACGTCCGTCCCAGCATCCAGCACCTCCCCTATGCCCTCCACGTCCCCTTCGCTCGCCAGGTACATCAGTTGTATGGTCCCCGGGACCTCCTCCTCTTCCTTCTCCTCCAGCGCCCCCCCCGCCATCGCCGCACCAACGACCGCCGTGGAGAGGTTGAAGCGAGAGGGATTTGTAGAGGAAGACGAAGGACACGAATAACAAGAAGAGATCGGATGTATAGAATTTCGTAGGAACACGGTCGTGTGCATGTGACGTCACTGTCGTTATAAATTACGTAAGAATTCCGTTTTGGGGTAAAGTTCGTTTGAGTAATCTATTCCACGTAAGACTTTATTTGATATTATAATATAATCGTTTGTGATTGCCATTTCCATTTCTCGATAAACGATAGCATTTAGTCGATGTTTTATTTTTTCCTTTTTTGTTAAAGCGTAGTTGATGTTTTATTCGAGCTAAGACTTTTGTATTTTTATCTTCGCGTAAGATTCAGAGTACATTTGATATGATTTTTTTAAGAATATATTTTTGGGAAACAGTATAAATTAAAATAATAATTTTATTTTTAAAATAGAAGATCAGACGTAATATTTGATAAAAAATTAAAACTTTTTTTCTTTTTCAACTTTGTGGTTTTTTGAAGAATATAAATTAATATGTTTTTAATATATCATAATAAAAAAATTAGTAATAGTAATTATTCAATATCTATTAATAATTTTATAACTAATATTAATATATAATAATATTTTAGGCAACGTATATGAATTAATACTTTCAAACGTAATTTGCGAAAAACAAAATACTTAGACAAAAGGTAAATTAAGAGGACAAACTGATAAATGTAGAGTGAAATCATCCTTTTTTATGTACCTAAAAAAGTAGCAGAAAAAAAATATATTAGAAAGTGAGAGAAAAGAATGTTGTAGAAAGTTACATAAAATTATTAGAAATTTATAGTATTTTTGCACCAAAAAAAAAGTAACAAAAATGTTCAAAAAACAATAGAAAGTAAAAAAAACAAAATGTAATAAAACATAAATGAATAACATAAAAATATTTTTAAATATCTCAAATTTATAGAAAAATTTAAAATGTTTACGTTATTCCTAAGAATATATTATATATTATGAGGTTAATATAAATTTAACATATTGTAAAAATTTATTATTATAATTATCATTTCATCTTTTTTTTAATATATGAATTTAACAAATTACATTTCTTTTTTATTTTTTTCTCTCACTTTCCATCACTTTAAGATTTTCTAATTTGAGAAAGAATATGTCTCTATTTGTTTTTATAAAATTTTATATGAAAAATAACAAATATTTTCTATCACTTTTTATCAAACACAAATATATCATATTTTTTTATTACTTTTTTCTATGTATAAAACTTCCTGCTTAGTGAGATTCTTAAAGAATTAATTAGCATATTATTTAAATAGTTATTCATCGTTTAAACATATAAATGTATTTTAAGTTAACCGTAGATTTTAAAATATTATAATAAATAAAATATAAACATTGGGTGTCAACAAACAGCCCTTCCGGATCTTGGGAGGGGGAGGGAGATTAATGGAATTTTCTTTTTTTAAAATAGCTTATTGGAGTTATTATTAGATGTCGAAAAGAAGCATGATGAGAATATTATGGAAATTAGTTTTCGTATTTATAAACTTTAAAATTTGACGATAAGAAAATTAAAAATATTTTTTAAACTTTAAAGTATTATTTTATAATTATAATTTAAAACTAATTCCTGGCTAACTTTTTTAACCTAAAATTATGTATTTCATCTATAATAAAAATGATAAATAGATATAAACTTAAAAGAGAATCTTTTATCAAAATTTTTATCAGAATTTTTCATCATGTACTAACATTTTATTAAAATTTCCATCATAACTTTACGTACTATATTAAACTTTTTTATAATTTTCCTTTTTCTTTTTATCAAAATTTTATGTCATGTACTTACAGTTCCTTGATGTAAACTTATATTGGTCAAAAAAATTTTAATTTCTCTTCATATAATTTTAGTGATGTTAATTACTCATTCATATATTTTATTTATAATATTAATATATCATATAAGTTTTCCCTTTCTTTCTAATGTAGTTCAATTATATTCTTTAGAGACAGAAAGATACATGGGTTAGGAGAAAAAAAAAATTTAATATAGAAGAAATAAAACAAATGAAGAAAAAGATGTAAAATTACTTGTTAGAAATTACAAGAAAAGATTTGAATTTACATAAATTAATAAAAAAAATCTAACAATAAATAAAAAATACATGAAAGAAAAAAAATTTATAGTAAGATTAGGATGATTTGTTGTTGTTTATTATAATTTCTATATAGATAAAAGATTGTAATCTACTTTTTGTTGTAGATTTTTAAATAAATTTATTTAATAATTTCCAGCTTTTATCGAGAATAAATGCCGCGTTTTGAGAGTGCAAGCCAACACCGGGGAGGCGGCTTTCCGGTTGAAAGTGGTGATAGGGATTTAATCCTGAGCGTTCATAACTAGATCCAACGGACATGGAAATTTGGAGTTAAAAGGACACCCATCCACGCCCGGCGGCGCGTTCCTTTTACTCGACCCGGTCGCGGCCTAAACCCCAGGTTTCGTTTCCCATGCGGCGGCGAGTGGTGCTGCTGCTGCTGAAACCCCTCGACGTCTACCCGCCCAGGTTCAAATCCACCACCGACCACACGCACGCTCGTCCCCTTCCTCCTCCTCCCCCTACTTCGGCAACCGCGCAACGACGCATCACAAACCGAACGGTAACGTTTTCACTCGTTCACCCCTCGATGAGGCCTCTTGTCGCGCGTTTTCGTCTTTTGCTCCTGGGAAACTTACGATACGTTTGGATTTCAAGCCTTGGTGTCGTAGTGTTTTTCTTGTGGTGGATAAGGTGTCGTGTTGTTCGTTGATACAAAAGAGGCGAGACGGCCGGGCAATGAACTAGAAAGGAGAGCTTTTTTTGTTTACCTATGGAGTTCCTGCCAAGGTGAAGGGATATGGTTGTATGCATAGGGAAGCGCAGTAGGGATTGAGGTATACATGGAATGAGCTTGCTACTTGCTTTAAATGTGGAATGTGCTTATTGTTTGAAAGTTACAGAATCCAGGGGAGTGTAGTCTTGCCGATGGCCTTCTGAAGAAATCACCACAATCTTAAAATCTTGGGCGTTGCTGTGAATTGTTGCGGAAATTGAGAGACATGGACAGTTTTTTTTGGCGCAGCAACTGAAGACATACACTTGCTGTAAACGTTGTTTGGATAAATGAGAAACCATGAAAGTTGAATGATTTTTGCTCGCCAATTTTGTGGAAGAATGAAAAGTTTATAGACTAAGATAACACAAGGTGGTGAAACTACTTCTACTTAATGTTATGAAGAAGATGATAACTACACCTTTAAGTTGTGCTTAAAATGGATATAACAACAACATATATTATTTCTGCTATGTTAGGTTTTGTCTATACTTCAAAATGGATATCCTTTTTATAAACAAACATGATCAGAATTGTATAATTTGGGGTCCTAAAATTGTTACTTTAGCCGAACGAACAGGTAATGATGAGCAAGGCTTGTATGCTTTTAAATATTTGGTTGGTTCAGAATGAGTTTGATGTGGATTTGAAAGCCTTCATAACAGCTGGAAAGGTACATGGTTTTGGTAGTGTTTTTTTGGAAAAGTTGGATGCCAAGTAAGGAACTTTTTTATGAATACTCAATACTGCCATTTGATTAAGTGCAACAGCAAGAAGATTAGCTTTGTTTCTTTGCAACTTTGTGCTTCTTCTTAGTTTGGTTGGAGACAACTGTTCTTGGCTCTGGCTTGTGGTTTTATTCAAGGCTGATGTTGCTTTTCTTTAGCAGATTGTTCTGTCAATATCCATTACACGTGATATTTTTATGTATGAAGCGTACTTCCCACCAAAGAAAGGAGCATTTTTAAGATATTTCTATAAAATTTGGTGGCATAATATTAATATTTACAGGGAACAAATAGAGTTGTCATTTCTTTATCCCAACATCCCTAAGAAGTCTGTCATCTTCTAGATGCAGTGGCCTCATCTCTTCAAAGTTTGTGGCCAACTTTAAGGGATTCAACTCAGAGATTCAGTGTTATGAAGAATGGCAAGAGAATATAAAAGCCACAACATCTAAATTATCTGTTTCATACATGAAGATCCACAGGGACTATCAAATTCCTCCTCTGTTTTAGTGTTTTTTTGGAAAGAAGCAGCAGATCAAAATGCAGTCGGTCTATCTAGCTCTATCTTTGTAGGTCCATGATCCCTCAAAACTGACATTCCCCAAAAGTGTACACACCCTTTTTGGAGTTAGTTTGTCACAGACATTCCTTTATCTGTCGATGGAAAGTTGTTGGAGAAATGTTTTTGAAGTTGATCTCTCTTTTCCTTGTTATTGATTTCTTTGTTCACATTGTATTATCTGGTTTCTTGCAGATCCTCAAGTATTTAGATGACAGATGTAGGATACACAAGGAAACAATCAACTTCTGTCAAGAAGTACTACAGAAGAAGTCACTTGATTGGATGCCTGTCTGGCGCAATGATCTCTCTCAGCCAATCAGGCACGTAGATCTTGTGATATCAGTTGGAGGTGATGGCACCCTTTTGCAGTCAAGCCACTTTATGGACAACACTATTCCAATTGTAGGAGTTAATTCAGATCCCACCCGAATTAATGAGGTGATTTACGTAAATGATCTCTCAGTTCTATCACATGCAAAATAGCTTTTTCCATTTTTACATAGAAATGAAGCTGCAATAGTAATGACGTGTTGTCTGATATTACAATACGTCATGAAAGAATGGCAAGTATAAACACTGAAGAAAACTCTTTGGTCAACCTTTTAAAAATGCTTGAAGAAATCCATTGTTTAGATTTAATAGCAATATGACGTGACTAAGATTAACACATTTTGAATATCACTCATTTCTTTCCAATTAACTATTAAAAAAATAATTTGAAAATTACCCATTCTTTCGAATTAATTTAGTCCATAGGCCAGTTGTACTCCTCTTGCAATACTGTTCTCCAGCTGCTCTTCCTGATTCTGGCAGCCACAACCAGGCACTGCCACTGTCTCAGGAATCTAAATGACTTCCCATAGCCACTCATCAGCTCATGTCTGCGCTCAGGGAACTGGTGCTAAACATCTTTCCATATAAGTATTGTTACGTTTGCACCCATAGAAGTCTGCATTTTCCATTTCTTTGATCTATGCAGTATGCAGTCATTCTCTCTCTGTTGATGTAAAAAAAAAAAAAAAAACCTTTTACTGTAAACTAGGAGATCCATTATAAAAATATGGAAAATTCTATGGATCTCATACCTTGTGTGTGCTCAGGGAACTGGTGCCAGAGATCTTTCCATACAAGTATTGTCATGTTTGCACCCATAGAAGTTTGCGTCTATGCAGTCGTTATCCTTCTGTTGATGCAAAAAAACCTTTTACTGTAAACTAGTAGATCCATTATAAAAATATGGATAATTCTATGGATATCATACCTTGCTTTACAAAGAAATAACTACAAGTTGATAGTTTGGAATGTGTAATGCTAGTTTCTCATTTCACCTGCTATATGTTTGACTTGATAGTGAGGATCTAAAAGTTTTGGTACCCCTGAAAAGTTAAAATGCCGTCATTGCACCATAAGCATGCCATACAATATTGCACCCTGATTTCTTTTTCTTTTTAAATGTTGAGCAATTGATGTATGACAAGACAAAAGGTGTATGACATACAGATATTAACCCAACAAAGTCGTTAGACTCATCCCTGATACTGATATATTTATCATTTTCTGCATAAAAATGCTTGAAAAGTAATTTACCAAGATTTAAAAGTTTTTTGGTATTCTAAAGATTTTATAATTAGGTGGAAGAATTTAGCACTCAATATGATGCAACTAGGAGCACGGGCTATCTTTGTGCGGCAACTGCGGAAACTTTCGAACAAGTGAGTTACATCAAGCCACTCTGTTATATTTGATACACATGCACTTCATGTTCCATGCAGGTGGCTTTTTGAAGTCAATGAATCAGGAGAAGATGTGCATATGGTTGTAACAACTTTCAACCTACTGCTATTTTTCTTCTCGTTATTAATATGCTCAAGGTTTGCTTTACAGGTGCTAGATGAAATCCTTGAGGATAAAAGGGTTCCATCACAACTGTCAAGGATACTAGTGAAGGTAAATGGTTCTTCACTGCCAGTATGCGCACTGAATGACATATTGGTTGCTCACCCTTGCCCTGCGTCTGTATCGCATTTCTCCTTCTCACTTAGGTATGTCATGGCCAAATGTAAATAACTTTATTTGAATGCCCTATGCACTTTCTTCTGTTTCCCACTGATCGTTTAGATTCTGCGTCCAGGCCCGTAAATGATGCTGAAAATGCACCGGTTCATTGCCGATCAAGTGGTCTCAGGATCTGCACTGCTGCTGGATCAACAGCTGCAATGCGATCAGCAGGTGGTTTTCGTATGCCCATACTATCTCAAGAACTTCAGTACATGGTGAGAGAGCCCATTTTGCCTATGCCGCTGGAATCGGGTTCCAGAATGCATGGTTTTGTAGAGCCTGATCAATCCATGCAAATCTCATGGTATAGTAGGGAAGGCGATATATATATTGACGGATCACATGTATTTCATTCTATTCAGCATGGAGATACAATCGAAGTATCATCGAAAGCTCCGGGCCTTAACGTCCATTTGCCTCCAAATCTTTTGCATACGTAAGCTCATGGTATGTATATATTTACATATTCTTTACGCGTCGATCAGTAATCTTGCACGGTTTTGGAGTAGATGTCTATTTTTGTCATCTGTGAAACAAGCTTATTGAAATGGCTTTCGACCTTCCTTTCATAAAATGGAAGATTTTCTGTTTCTCTGAATTGTGGGTGGGCGCCGAGAAGATTTCACCACACACGTTGTTTTTCCCATCTATTTATGATATACAAGATATCATTTGTTAGGTCAAGAAACTAAAATAATTATGGAAACTGTCAAATTCCTATACGAGGTTTATAACCTAAAGGCTAAAATCAATGCAGTCAAATGTCACTAAAAGCGGTAGTTTACTATCGTTGAACTTGGGATTTATTTACTGAGTATAAGCTATTGTAACTCTAACTAGGACCGTTTCGTTAGCATACAAAATTGATAGAGTTGGAAACAACGAGACAAGATGCGAATTTCTTTTTGCTTTTTCCGCAAAAATAATACAACACATTTTCATGTACATACTAACGAAGCCAGGCGTTGGAATGCACGCAAATTCTTCGGTATAAGCCGCAAAACGCAGACTTTAAGCATCAGGTGGGGCACATGAAACACCCGGAGCTGAATTAACGTCACCACATTTATATCCCTCTTTAGACTTTTCTTTAATTCTTTATTTCCTTTGGAGAAACAATCAACAGTACTGATCAACGTTACGTTCCGCTCGAAAAGTTGATCCTTAACGATACAATTCTTCCATGCAGAAAAGGTTTAGCGTAACAAAGCGAAATTACGTGACGAATAGGTTAGCACAAGCAGAGTAATGTCTTTCTCTCAAAATTCTAATTGCAAAAAGGTGCGATTTAATCAGAGCATCAGAAAATACCATAACTTTAGCGCATACTGTTGCTTGACACGAAGAAAAAGAAGACCAAAGTTACGGTTCAATATCACTAAAACGAAGCCGGCGTAGTCTCAATCTATTCCCCGAATTTGGGCAGTATTGCAGTTGGTATCCATTTATCATTGAAATAATATTAAATACAAATTTTTACGTAGTGGTGATGAGTTTGCCATGAAACCATACTAGGGAGGCTATTGGGCTTAATTGAAAGGTGATGTAGATTCAAACCTGAACTTTTGTGTTTTGCTCGCACTGAGGAAGGCCTTAGGCCTTTACTTTAAAGTTCTTGTCAGATACAATATATAGACTTAGAGGTTGAAGAACAATAAAGTATGGTTTATAAAATTGCTGATTAATGTAACACTAATAAAGATTCAAGGGGATTTTATATCATTCCAACCCCCCAAAAGTGGTTGAGGTCTATCTCACATGGTCTCAAGATGACCTTCCATTGTTAAGGATAGGAAGAAACAGGATATGTGGCACACGTCACTTCTCTGATGCATTAGAGAATGAGGACGTTGTTAGTTTAGAGGAACCAGTCCATATTGAAAATATTATATATGGAAGAGGAAATCTTGTTTTTTGCAATGACTTTTTACAATTTAATATATCTTCCTTGATCTTCAAAGTTTCATTGGTTATAATTAATCTTGTATGAGTTCCACCCACAAAAATATTTAAGAAATAGATAATAATAATTACAAATTAAAAATAATATAGTGAATAATTAGGAATAGTAATCTATCTCGATGTATCTTGCAAAAATATGAATGAAAATTTAAATAAATAACTTAAATCTTACCAATGCACAAACTTAAGCAACATTAGCATCGATTGCATTTATAACTATTTTTGCCCTCCCATATAGTCGACATAATGATGCATTATTGTTCATACCAACCAGATAACAACTTCACACCATCCTAGATCTAGAGGGCATCCCTAAATTTTTTTATTAAAATCTTCACTTAACAATAATCCTTTTGCCACCCTTGCTATTTCATTTGTAATTTTACATTGAAAACATTAAATCTACAACATGATATAAGATATTAAATAAATGTAAACTTCTTTTGTATTCAAAAATTAATAGACAGAATCACTTAGCACTTATTTACCTCTCTATTACGATCTTCTCTTGGATGGTGAGGTGGAGAAATATTAAGTTCCTACAGTTAAAGAAAAATAAATCATCAGCTTCCTTTCTCAATTTCTAAATGCATAATCTGAATACAATGCTAATATTTTTGTGGAAAAAATGGAAGAAGTGAGAGATAGAGAAACATATAAAACAATAGTCTTTTCTTAAGAACATCACATGGAAGCATGCGCATATACTTAGAATTTTTACCTGTGGTGATGGAATATCATGACTTGATTTAGAAGAAGACACAATGTACGATGTGCTTGGACTTCCAACACGAGTGGTAAGCTACAATATTCCAATATTAGAAACTGATAAGTTTGTAACAATGTTTGACATAATAATTAATAAAGGAGATTACAAAAGAATGTGGCACACATACCTGTTGTCGAAAGAGTTGTTTCATTTCCCTTAACTCATCTCGTAGTTCATTCATATTTGATTTTAGTTCATCCCGTAGATGGAAGACATTTAATTTTACATCATCCAATTCTTGCCTCATCTTTTCACCTTCAACTGAAGCATGATGTGAAGCATGTGGTTTTTTTTGTGGTGGTCCCCAAATCTGTGTTGGTGTTGGACCCATGCCCAAACATCGTACACGACCACGTTTATCTTTCCCAAGTACTTGTCCCAATATGTCATTTTCACTAACATGACAATTTCCTTTACTTTCTTCTTGAGTTTGACTCTGTTTCATTTGTTGAATTTGTTCCTACATGATGGTATGACATAATATATAAACAAATATCTATCTTCAAAAATAATATAAAATAAAACAAAATAACAAACTTACCACCCTCAATTTAGATATTGGATCGACTATAGTACCATCTCTTCGACTTCTACTAATGACATATATGTCACTCCTATCTAGCTCATTTCCTGTTTCTTTATACTATATGAAAAATTATATACATGTAGGTATGTTACACAATTAAAAAGAAATATATACACTTGTAGAACACTTACATAGTCATTGGCAAGCCTAGCAAAACTTCGTTGTCCTATGTAATGTTTTGACAACATTTGTGCACGGTTGTCAAGATTCTTTTTACTTTTTCCCTACAAACAAAAGGAGAGAATGCCACAACTTCTATCAATCTATTATCAAATAAAAAAAATACTTTCAAAATAACCAATTTCAAATTCTTATATGATGAGTAAAACCAACTATACCAAAAAATTCTATCATAAAATTCTTCTTACTCAAATTTAAGAATCAATTTTCTAATAATATAGCAATACCAATCACACAGATTGAACAACAGTTGAAATAGGTCATAATAATGTATTACTTCAAGAACATGCAATTTTTATTACAATAGCAAAAATGAGAGTAATGGTTCAATTTCTATAAATATGGACTTTTTACCCTTTTAATATTACCTTGAAGTAAGTAAACGATAATACCTTAAATTGCTCAGAACACCAATAATATCTTAAATTTTGCCATTGTTGAGGGATAACACGCTTGTCGTTTGGTGGATTTTTATCACCTCCACTAGTCTTGTATTGTGAATGTAAACGATACTTCCATGTCTTCCAATCTTTTGCAATTGTCTTCTGTATCCAACTTTGAACTGTTGGTATCTGCGAAATCTCAAATTTCTCCTAAAAGATACCAAAAATAACAACATTATAAATTTCAATCATAAAATCATTAGGTATAATATAAAAATAATATACCATTATTTTACGCGATGCATTCTCCTTATTAGAGTTAGGCATATGACGCCAATCAATGATGTCAATTGGCAATATATCCCCTCTCTTAGCTATAACACCACAATATTGTGATAGTGCTTTCCCCTCTTCACCAATTGGCTGAAAATATTTGTTTAACTGTACAAGAATACGCTTGTCTGGCTTCATAGATTCAATTTTGGTAAGTAATGTTGGTCCTCTCACTTTCTTTTCTTTTCCATCATTTGTTCCAAGAGATGTTGAAGCTTCAAATGTTTCTTGCCCATGAGTATCTATTGTAAATGGTAATTCTTCAGATTCTGCATGTGATACATGACATGTTCCTGTTTCGGTTGTTACTTGTGTTGGTAATGGGTGAGATTCAAATGTTGGTGTACTTGATGATTGTTCAGATGTTGATGGATGACTTGAAAATGTCATCCTCTTTCTTAGTACTTTTCTCCTTCCCTTGTACATCTACATATGTAACTAATCATCAACTTAACAAATAATAGATACACAAGTCACAAAAGAAGGAAAAATAAGCATAAATAATGGTAGAGAAATATTTAAAAACATTCATTTTGAGAAAATGTAATGCATGGGTATGTATCCGACAAGTAAAAGGTATTTAACATATAAACCAGAACAGTTTCTTTAACTCATTACGAATTTACTAAAGCATGCAAAGCACCCTACCAGATTGTAATTCTTACGTCATTGAATCTAATTTGTCATTGTGTACATGATTGCTTTTCTGGATTTTTCTTTGAAAGCATATACTCAAAAAATAATTTCTTCAACAGGCCCTGTGAATTGACGTAAAGCAATATTGTTGTTGTGCAAGACTGTGGTGGTAGCTTTTCTGTCAGAGAGCATGGACTGCATAGTGTCTATTTACATGGAAAGAGCCTAGTCCAATTGATGGAGCCTAAATCCGATGAAGGACAATGGAGTGCAGCAATACAGGAATTTTTGGATTTCATCGATAATGTTTCTGTCAAATGTTCAATACAAAATGAACTACAATGCTTCTGAGGATCTTCCCAAGGAAAATGAATGGGATTGGGTGGCAAATCCAGCCAGAAATTTAAGGAGATGTTGACACTTTGGTAGGTTTAATGGTTCAAGTCGTTGTAAGAACTACAAATAAGATTCACATTTAATAAAAACTATATTCATTATTGCAGGACGACTTGGTTGGTTGGTTCTTCCTTTTTTTCTTAAATAAGACCAGTCATAACATAATAGAAACATTACACACTTGGCATTCAGAACAATGATATTTGAAATATGAGTTAAAGTCACATTTTGAATAGACATGGCAACATCTAATTTAAAATCACTTACAAGAAAAACATATGCTTTAAAATAAATGTTGAAATTTCAGAGCAATGATATTTGAAATTTAAAAGGTACTGGAATGGAGAGAGATTGTGAACATTTCTTTTTTTGTTTATCTAACATTGAAATTTTGTTTTTACAAGACACAGATTTACTTGAAATCATTTCAATTTGTAACTGATTATCACAAAACATACTGGACTTTCGAAAATTTGGAAGTTATTTACTGGAAGTAAATATACTGGAATTTTGGAAGTTACCTATATTGTGTACCATTAAGTAGTACTGCAACTCTTCAATAATGGAGCATTCAACCGAAATAGGGTTAGATTGTTATTTCTACAGTTTACTGCTGTCTATGGCATTTGTTAGTGCTAATGGAAATAGAGTTCATGGCATTTGTTAGTACTAACGGAAACAGAGTTCATAGCATTTGTTACTACTGCAGCCTCATTAATCGGCTGGTAGTTTGTTATTTCTACTTCATTTTGCTGTAGATAAATAGGTGATATCATGGACCAATGCAGGCCAGTTCATGGTTATAAATAGGGTTCGATTTTTCCATCCAACCTAAATGTTAAACATGAACTGAAAATTGGCATTCCAGTTCATTCAACCCTAAACCCTAACTAACAGGATGTCTTACGGTGGAGACAAACTTGCCTAACAGAGTAAACCCAAAGAAGAACAGACTCCTCCTTCGGCCTTCACGTTCGCAGATTGGCTTGGGTGGATCTCCGCTATGCTTCGTGCGGTCGACCCTAACTCACTGCTATCTGGTGCGACGCTGCGTGGTCGAACAGGGTACACTGGTGCGGGTCGATTAAGGGCGTTGGAGCGAGGCTGCTGTTCGTGTGGGCGTGGTTGCGATGGGGATGCACGGGGAGAGAAGGCCTCCTCCCCTCTCACCTTGTTCGACGGTTTCGTGATGCGTCGGGGATTCAAGACTTTAGAAGCGAAGGATTTTGCGACAGACGAACGATGCAGTGATGGTTTCTTTCACAAAATGGGATGGATAATCTTACCGTGACAGAATTTTTTTTATCGTCACCATAGATCACAATAATTCGTGACATTTCTATGATAATCGTTATTATCGATTATTTATCATAAATGAGTCATAATTACTGCAACGTGAATACAAGTAATAAAGTGCGAAACACATTCTACGTACTAACCTACAGATGGTTCAAAAAAATGGCAACAGACTTATATGGCCAATAATATCTTTCTATGTGAAACTTTCAGTGTTGAAAACGAGGATAAATGTCTAATCATTTAAAGATTACCACTTCTTTAAAGTTGACATGGCTAACTTAACAAACATTGTGATGATTTCTCACATGATAAAAAGAAAATTCAAATCAAATCCTCAAAATTTCAAAAACTCAACTCTCGTATTTAAAAAGTAAGCTACAAATATGAAGCATGCAATGCATCGATCATAAGAGATGATCTATAGTATTGGCTGCCACTACTTTCTCATTAACCTAAGGAGGTGTTTGTAATGATTTTCCGTTATTTTTTCTTGATATATAAGAAAAATTTTCTTTCGTTGTTCGACCTTCTGATCTCTGAAACTAATGAAAAATGAAGGAAAAGAAAATATGAATTATTAAAGAATATATTAACAATATGTAATTTTAATATAGAAATTATTTATGTCTTTAATAGATGAAAATTGATATTATGAAATATATGTGGAATAATAAAGGTGTGTAAAATATATTTTATATTGTAACAATTATTATAAATGACTTTATCTTATATTATCTATAATAAATTTTGTTATTCTCTATCTTATAGATAAATATAAAAAATATATAATTTAATAATTTCAATATTTTTATTTTGTAAATAAACATATATATTTTATATTTTATGATTTTTCATCATTTTATGTTCTATACACATATTTTAAATTTCATCATTTTATATTCTATGCATAAACAACTTGATTTTTTATTGATTTTTCATTAATTTCTATCATTTTCCTTTCCATCATTTTCTATGATATTCCGTCATTTTATTTTCATCATTTTTAAGTACACAAACAACTCCTAAGATCAAAAATAAAAGATCATCCTATATAAAGATGTTTGAAATAAATAAAAAAATTCAACCATCTCACAACAAATACGACCAGCTTGTAATGAGAAATTCAAGTTTAAACATTACATTAGGAATTTAACATCAACCAACCAACCCTTAGAAGCATCGATAGATTTAAGGTTAGGATTGAGACATCCCAATCAGACAACTACGCAAGGGTTTGTGTCTATTGGAATCTACAGGATGAAAATGAAAGTTGGCAAGATTCGAGTGGAAAGCATCATTTATGCAAGATGAAATTTATAAAAGGGAGAAAGATTTCATTTTTGTCTGTGTAAAAATGAGGGATTTCCCTTTCCCCAGTAGATTCTCACCTCTTGGGTCAAGAATCATGTAGAAGAAAGGAACCTGAAAACATTCTATCCCACTCTTGACCCCTCTCAACACTAACTTCCCTGATGCTGACCTTGCCCGAGTAGTGAAAATTTGCTCCTTTCAAGTTGACTTTTTCTTCCATGCAAGCCCCTTCTGAGTTGACCCCCTTCTTTTATTTACATAAGCTCCTTCCAAGTACGCTTCTTAAGTCTCTTCCAAGCAGACCCCTTTCTTTCACACAAGCTTCTTTTGGATTGACTTCTTCCATGCAAAACCCTTTCGACGCTAACCCCTTCTTCTACGTAAGTTTCTTCGTTATTTGATTTGATTCTTACGTATCTTTGATACTGTTATTATTATTTGATTATTTTGTGTCTATGGTGTTGTTCTTATCCAATTGTGATGAACAACATATTTGATTATCATGATCTAATCTGATTTGTTATATGTGATGAACAACAATATATATACGAACAACATCAGTGATATGTTTTTGGCTCTCCTTATACACAAGTCACTTTTCAATTATTTTTCATACTTAGGGGATGATATTCATTGCTTAGCTACATGAATGCGATGTGTATGTGCATAAATATGTGAAAAAGGAGGCTACTAATATGTTGCAAGTATTTTAAAAAAAACAAGTGTTGCTTTTAAAACAAAATATTTTACTATACATCATTTGAATTCTACTCTTGTCACTATTATTCTGAATTTTTTAACTAAACTCTAAAACTTCACTTGGCATCATATATAACCTTCTTTAGTTGACAAATTTCGTCCTCTCTTTGAGTAATTTTGGATAAAAACTTTAGAGGTTGTCCTGCAAGAGATATCATTCGGTCCTAAAAATGATATTTACATGCTTTAAGTGGGTTTAGGCAGTCCAGGAAGTATCTTGACCATGTAAAGAGAGCATCTTAAATGTGTCAAAACTTTGCCCAGAACTTAAACAGTAAAAATTAACCAGAAATGTGAAACAACATTTTGGCTAAATGTTTGAGTCATGTAGATGTTGGACAGACCCTACACTAGTACTTCTAAGGAGTATCATATTTAGAATGTGAAGGATGCAAAGGAAAATCATATTTTATTCATAACTAGTTAAAACAAATTTTTGATAACTGGTTAATGAAAATGTGAGTAGATAAAATGTTGACAACATAGAACAAGAAATGAAGGATGTATATAACATAATTGTAGATGATAACATGGACACTCCTTTGAACACTCAAGCAATAATGGAGGTAGATTCTGGCATGTTACTTAGTTTAGATAATAGTGCATAGGTTATTATTGATAAAAGAAAAAAAGAGGGAGTGACTATGCCTTCATGCGAAATCATAAGAACTTATTACTTCTTTTAAAGATGCAACAACTGTTATCATACAGATGTGTGAAAAAGATGATAACACAGTAGGATGTAATGAATTTTTTTGGAAGATGATTTCTATGTAGCAAGAAATATTAGTATTGTCACTAAAGTAAGGATATCCTTTGGACGAAGTTATTGCATCGTTATTTAAAATTGAAGGCCTTTCAAATATTGATAAATTTAAGCCTATACATTTATTTCAAAAGCAAGAGATGAGAGCAATTACATTGTTACTAGAATGATTACACCTTCGTTTACGTTAGATTACTTTGTGTGTAAGGAAGTAAAGTACGTTTTGTGTTATTTTGTTGGACAATGTAAGTTTGAATTGGTTTCGTGGAATGCTTTGCTGGAACATGTGATGACAACATATGTGGCACCCTTTACGTACATGTGTTGGACAATATGTTTGTGTAGAAAATTTTGGTGATATATGCTTGATTATTCCTATTATATTGTTTCTTGTATGGTTTTTGTATTTATAGAAATTTTGAGGCTTCCTATTGAAATTGTAGCTATTATGGCTTGCTTGCCGTTAGATAATAATAGGTGACGTGATCTTTCAATATGAAGCAAAAAAGAATAAATGTGGTACAAACTTGCATCGTACATGCTATGTATGACATAATGTCTTTTTTTATTTAGGTGAAGATGTTTCTAGTAGGTATTGATAATCTGCTGATGTTAACGGGGGGAAGAAGAGCAACGGAATCAAAGGAGGCGAAGATGTCTCGTTGCTTTGTGAAATCTACCTACAAGAATGGCATGCCAACTACTATTTTATATAATACAAATTATATTTACAGGAGCAGATTACATAAGAATGTTATTGAATCTTTTACTACTACCTCAAGTTTATAATTATTGAAAGATTTCTAAAATGAGTCAAAGAATCTTTATTAACTTTTGCAACTTAATGAGAAATGAAGTGATCATAGATATTAATAATATCAAAGTGGAAAAAAAACCTACCATGTTTCTTATCACAGTTAGCCAAAATTAATGGTACAAGGTAACTACAAAGTAGTTCACATGTTTTACTCAAATAGTTAGCACATACTTAAATAAAGTGTTTAATGCTATATTACATTTGAATCATATACTTATGGTGACACCTTTATCATCAATGATAAGTTGAATTTAGAATGATCCAAATTTTTTCACATATTTTAAGGTATTATATTAATTTTTTATTTTGGTTTTGTTATTTTCAATATTATAAAATTTGATTTGATATTTATAGGATTACATTGGTATTACTAATGGTATACAAATCAAAATAATAATTTATGGAGAAGAAATAACAAGATTTAGGAATAGAAAAAATAAATTATCTCAAAATGTTATGATTGTATGTAATTTTAACATGGAATTTATATATATTCTAAGTGATTAGGAAAGATTAGTGGCAAATGCTTGTGTTCTCCAAGACATGATAAGTAGACCTAATATCTTTTGAGTTCCACTAGGTAGATGTCTTACATATATTTGAGAGTTCTAAATACATTGAACATTAATATAAATTTATATGTAGGTAAATTTCACTTGGTAGATGTTGGATATCTTAATTGACTGAAATTTATTTGTTTATTTCAAGATGTGCGATATTACTTATCTAAGTATGATAATGATTGACTTTTAACTAATATTATAAAAAACTTTAATTATAGATATTCATAGTTAAGAGTAGTAATTAGATGCACTTTCAAAATTATTAAGTATTGTTTTACAATTTTATAAGGTTATATGTCATACCTATATAAAATTTAAGTGAAGATTATCATTGCATTTTTTTTACTTTACAGTTTTATTTGTAACACTAATAAAATAAATTATTTAAAGATCTTCAAAATGAGTTAGAATAATTAAATATTACTAATAATATGCAATCAATAGAAGAATATATTTAAAAGTAACTCGTACAGTAGAAATGAGTTAAGAATGAAGAAAAAAATTAGTAAATAAAATGTATGAAGATATGATGATAACAATGTGGTATTAAAGAATTTTTGATATTATTATCAAAATTTCTAGCATGATATTATTAAAAATGTTATTGTAATTTTACACAATTTTTAGTGATCTTTGTACTTTTCAAGTGGAAAAACTTATCATAGTATTAACTTTAAATTGTTGCTATTGTTGAATTTATTTCATTTGTTGTGAATATTCCATTTTAATACATTCTGTCAAATACAAATGACCTCTAAGAATTTTAACCTTCCTTACTTTTTGGCATAGGTATAAACACTACAATTTTTTCTAACATTTTGAATTTTCTATTTTCTTTTTATTTCAAACTTTCCATTTGTACTTTTTATCGTGCACAAATAGACCTTACATGTAGATTATAATCTTACACGTTTATGACTATATAATTCTAATGATCAAGTACAAAACGAAATGACAATCATTAATTAGATTAGGAAAGTTTGGGAAGTAGTTAAAAACTTTGATCGTCTTGAGTCTATGCATGATGTTCTTAGTTCATGTCAAAAGTGAGTAAACCATGCAGTGCTGTAAGTTGTTTCTGTGAGAACATTGTTGTTATGAGTTGAGTAATTGCAAGTACTATGTACCATTTAAGTAACATTGTAGTTAAACCTTGTTTGTTGGAGAGACATTAATTGTTCTTATTAACTCTAGAGGTATAGTAGTTGCCATCTCATTTATCATTGAAATAATAATAAATACAAATTTGTACGGAGTGGTGATGAGTATGCCATGAAACTATAGTATGGAGGCTATTGGGCTAAATTGAGAGGTGATGGTAGATTCAAACCTGAACATTTGTGAGGAAGGCCTTAGGCTTTTTACTTTAAAGTTCTTGTCGGATACAATATATAGAGTTAGAGGTTGAAGAACAATAAAGTATGGTTTGTAAAATTGCTAATTAATGAAACACTCTAATGAAGATTCAAGGGGATTTTATATCATTCCAACAACACCCCCCCCTCCCCCAAAAAAAAAAGTGGTGGATGCCTATCTCACATGGTCTCAAAATGACCTTCCATTGTTAAGTAAGGGTAGGAGGAAACAGGATATACATAGAGCATGAGGACGTTGCTAAATAGTTTAAAGAAAACGATCCTGTTTCTTTGTCAACCCATTTAAAATAATTGCAATGTTCGTCCAATGAGTAGCTTGGACGTTGAAAAAATCCACGTCCAAGATTGGACAAATCGAACAACTAATAAAGTCCATCTAGACAAGATTACTTTTAAAGATTCCCCCCTGCAGTACTTGTGCCTAGGGTAATCTTTAAAAGATTTAGTTTTTAAAATAAGTAAGTCCTAAATTGATTAGAAGGTTACTTTTAGTCCTTATCTTTTCATTTTTAATTATAAAAAAAAAAAAGTTCCTTAATTTTCCAAAGTTACACTTAATTAACTCTACCCTTTCCTCAAGAGCCCATAAATATTTCTTCCTTTACACATATTTTCTTGCAATCAATCTTCTCTCAATTCCCAACTCTCGATAGTCAACTCTCCACAATCTCTTGACAAAAAAGAAGTAAGCATCGCAAATGATATCAACATCTTTAGCTTTGAATAACAAGATGCTCGTGAAAATGAGGTGTCATAAACAATGCATCAGACCATTGTGTCTATTAAGATATCGTCGTCAACTACATAAGGATCGAAGTCATGGAGGAGAGGGTTGAACTTTGGATAAAACATACAATTAGCATAGAAACGATGGATGGCCGTATTATATATGGAGGAGAAGATATTTTGCAATACTTAGTAATGCGAACTTCTTTTATAAGTTTTCCAGTGCCTACTTATTGGTTTAATAGACATTTACTAACATGTGAAGTAAGATTTTTTTCAAAAAATATAAAAATCAATATGTTTGTTTATTTAGTTTTAGTATCCTTGAAATTCATTTGTCTATGATTAGGGTCCGCTAGATCAAATCCAATTTTTGCAACCACATAAAATAATAATGTATTATATAAATATATATATATATATCGTGGTATTGTATACAATAAAGATGATAATATGTTTGAATCTTATTTTAGACACTCGAGGTATCTAATCTTAATCACATGAAGGTGTATGACAGTTGGTTTTTACTATAAGAAATAAATATGTAGTCATAGCTAGACTAAATATGAAAATGTATGAATAATTTTGATATTAAGGTACAAGATATTATTATAATTTGTAGTATGTATTTTTATTTGTAACAAGAATGCATACTTTTTATTATTATGTTGAGTTGATAGTACAATTTTTTTTTTCACATGCATAATATATTATTTATTTTATTTTATACTAATGGTAGAATGATTTACTAGATTTTAACTGACACGTTGTTATTATTTCTTTTAGGATATCTGGTAGATGTTTTAGAGAAACATGAGCAAAACAAGAGGAGTTATTTACTTTTTTGACTGATTACAACAAAACAAAATATCATGAATAACAAATTTTGTAATTTGTATTATATTTTATGTTTTCTTTATTTAGAATCAGATGGTAAATAATTTTTGATGCAAGTTTATTTAAATATATTATAAATTTCTATTATTATTATATCTCTCTAACATATATCAATCTTGTAATATTAAAGAAGAGACTTTTTCATACGTTAAAATTTTATTTATACATATTTTCTTTTCTTTATATTACAATAATTATCATATTGACATATATATATACATCTGTAGATGCAGAGTGGAGTGACACTACGGCTGTGTTTGATATTTACACCATGATAGATCTGCGTTAGCTGTGCATTTTACCATGTATTGTAGTTGACATGGTTACAAATATTTAATGCAGACATGCCGCATGGTAAAATATACGTTACATCAGCGTAAAAAAACAACTTTACCGCTTACGAGGCCGTCATGTGAAAGAATTGCCGATCTTTTAGAAGTAAAAAAAGAAAAAGATGATCTTGCCTTGTGCATTTTCATGACATTCAACTGTCTGTGAGAATTGTTTAGAAGTATTCTTTTTCTTTTGTTAATTTTCGGTCAGACCGAATTACAGATTCGATTTAATTAATAGTCGAATCAAAATACACGTTCGGTCGGGCTAACCTCTCCTTCTAATCAGATCAAAGTGCTCCATTTGGTAATTTTTTTTTTTTGTATTGATTTAAGATACGTGTTACTGTTATTATATATATATCAATAACATTAATATTAATTTCTACGTACTCAAAAAGATTTCGCTTCACCGATAAAACTGGAAAATAAAAAAAAGAATTAAAATTCTTAGTAAACGTCATTTCTGTTTTTTTTTTTTTTTTTTTTTTAAAAAAATATATTTAAACTACAATATCACTCCTTAAAAGATGTATTCTTCAAAAGAGTCATGTCAAACGTTTCTTATAATACGTTAGAATGAGGAGTGACGTTTTAAAGTAGAGCGGAGCGATTAGAAAAAGTTTATTCGCTACACCCCCTTCACTCCGCACATATTTACTGGAGTGATGACGCCTGAGATTGAGAGTCACTTCGATGGAATAAGTGATCAATCGCGTGCTACATATAATTTAGTGTAAATCAATTGAGATAATCTCGAATCGCGCGATCTCCCCTATACGCCGTAGGTGACCGGGGGAATATATGATTGGCTTTTGTGAATGGTTGGAGCATCAAATGTGCGACAGCCACCACGGCGCGGATGAGAAAGAAATCGAAGAATCAAAATAGATGTTGACCTTTTGCTTGCCGTCTTAATTTTTTATCGTTAATCTTCTCCAGCTCCCGGAAAGGAGAGAATTTTTTGCAGCCGAGAACCCTCTGGTTATCGCTCGATCCATAGCCACGTGTCATTCGTTGGAGGATGCCAAGCTGCAAGTTGCATGGCCGATCATTTTTTTTATTTTTTTTGTTAATGCACACGTCATTAAATTAAAATAAAACATCCAATCATGAAACCACCGTTGGGGAAGATTCGGAGGTCTTAAAGGGGAGGCGGCAGGAAGCAAACGACTGATAGTTGAAAATTATATTTAATTTTACAAAATGAAAAATAAAATTTCCTAATTTACATTTGGTAACTTTGTTTGTTTATTTATTTAATTTTTCAACTTTATTTATCAATGTTATAAATGAATGCATATTTTTTGAAATAACATTTATGATATGTCAATAAATATTAATAAGTAAATACCGATGAATATCATCAACATTTGAGTTAGTTAGAATTACAGGTATATGAAATTTTTAAAAAAGTTAGTTAGGAAAATACGGCTTCCATAAAACTCGAAAATAAAGACTTGGAAATTTAAATTCCCATAAGAATCGCGAAATTACGGTTGAATTAATTACTTATGGCTTAGGTGCCTTGCGTTTTCATTCATCAATTGTCGCATTAATAGATTTCAAATATGTGAGGGTTCTTCTTCTTCTTCTTTTTTATTATTATGATAATTATTAAAACTCTGTATTTAAAGATGATATTTTATTTTAATGACCTACGTATTTTTTCATGGATATCAAAACTGCTATACAACAATGTACACAGCCTTCTGTATTTAGACAATTAATGAGTTGTCTTCTCACATCTTGTAGTCGCAGGTACGAGCTTGGATCTGCCGAAAAATAAAAAAAACAAATGCCACCTCCATACACATTGCGACAAGATGGCAGGCACAGAATCTAAGCCATCCTGCTTTTGGAAAAGAATTAAGCCAGTAATATGGAATAAAAAAACGGAATCTAAGCTATAACCATCCTGCTTTTGGAAAAGAATTAAGCCACTAATATGAAATAAAAGACAGAGTCGAAGTTACGGCGATAAATAATTATGTGTTTTGCGGCTCTTACACCGCTGGCTCTCTACTATATATAGTGGACGTATGCCATACAAGAAGCTAGCCTGCAACAGAGAGAAGCGTAAGCGGCAGCTCAGCTGAGACATCCATCGTCGATCTCTCTACAACCATGTCAAGGACGTCGTCCGTCCTCTCCGATGTGATGGACTCCTGCGCCAACACCATACCACTGAGAATAGCTTACAACAACAGGACCGTCACTAATGGCGCGGAGTTCAGGCCTTCGTCTCTACCCAACCCGCCCCTCATCCAGATCGGAGGCAATGACTTCAGATCCTTCTACACGCTTGTGAGTCTGCGATCGATAACACCAAACTTTCTTTTCCATCTTTACCTGCATCACACGTCGACGTTACCTTTCATGGTGATCGATTCCCCGGCCTCTCTCTCTCTCTCTCTCTCTCTCTCTCTCTCTTGTTATTTTAGGTGATGGTGGATCCAGACGCGCCGACGCCGACCAACCCAACGCAGAAGGAGTACTTGCACTGGTGAGTTGGTCTGCCACTGTAAAAATGTTTCAGTCCGTCCGATTCTGAAACTACATAATCCGATCGACGTCTGATGATCTGCTGTAGGTTGGTCACTGACATTCCCGAAACCACCACCGTGAGCTTTGGTAAGTCGAACACAAAATCCGCTCTAGTGTTGTAAAAATCAAAGTTTTAGTAACATTAAATCCTAGCATGGTTTCAAAAAGAAGATCAAAACATGGCTGAGAGTCTCCATGTGAAAGCACATATAGCATAAAACCAACAGGCGACATCCATCCACCGGAACCACAGATGAGGCAATGAATAACACAGGCGCATGTAATGGTACCGGAGAAAGAAGATGAACTGACTTGGTGATGACCAATATTAATTAGGAAATTCTACAATTATGAGAAGGAAAAAGGAACCCAATAAATATGCTACAAGGTACTTATTTATGTGTAGGTGTTTTATTACCGTACATAAAACATCCAACTTCTTTTAACTTTTATTATTACGAACACAAATACTTAAATTTTAATTTCAATCAAAGTACACAGACTGTCACAGAATTGAAATTAACTTTTTGTTGTTTTTTATGTTCATTATTTTCCACGTTTTACTCGTCTTCTTTTTTCCCATGTGTGTGTTAATGCTTAATGTTTTAAGGAAACGAGATCATACCGTACAAGAGCCCGGCGCCGCTGGCCGGCATCCACCGCGTCATATTCGCGCTGTTCCGGCAACCGCTGCGTCCACTGGTGCTGAACCAGCAGATACACAGCCGTGAGAACTTCTGCACCAGGAGTTTCGCCGAGTCCCACGGCCTCGGTGCTCCGGCAGCCGTCGTCCACTTCAACTGCCAGAGGGAGCGGGGCACCGGCGGGAGAAGGTTCACGTAGAACTGCATGTTTGCTGCTGCGTGTACGTGCACATGTACGTACGTACTGCGTAGGCGTGCGTTCTGCTATATATATACATATATATATATGCAAGCAATAACTACTTTGTTATTATGCCAACCGAGGCCTGTTAGCTAATCGTCAAGTTTCAAATTATATGTATGGTTGCTCATCTAAATACTATCATTATTAAATAAAACCAGTCCATGATTATTTAAGGCAATTCCTACACGCCACAATTGTTACAACATGTAAGGAGCGTTACTCTTTTCAGTAGTTTAATACAAAAGTGGCAGTCGCTAAAAAAATGAATCTCATAACTGGGTGATTCTATATGGAATTTTTGACGGTAAAAAAAGAAGAAGATAAAAGAATAAATAATAATAATAATAATAATAACAGAGAAAGAAAAAAAGAAAAGAAAAGAAAAAATATATAAAATGACAAAAAAAAGAATACAAGTAAAAACAAACAAATGAAAAAATAAATAATAAGAATAGATATGGTAAAACAAAGTAAAATAAAAAAGGGAAAAGGAAAAAAGAAAGAACAAATAAAAAAAAAGAAAAGAAAGAAAATCAAATCAAACAAAAGAAAAAAAAATGAAACAAAATAAGACAAAAGAAAGGGATGGACTTTCAAGAGAGGTAGGAAAATTTAAGTGTGTTGCCACTCAAGCTCACATCATCCCATGCTTTACCATTAGTTTGTTCGTACTTTCCATTGTTTCAAATAAATCGAGTCAGTGTGGATCGACTCGACCCAACTCAACCCATAATAGGTTAGTCTAATTTAAAAAATCAAGTTGAGCTAGATTGTATAGATTTTAAATTTCAACTCGTAGGCTAGGTCAGACCAACCCATAAGCTGAACCTTTGCTTTTTAAATATTTTTTTATGAATGTACATAAAAAACGCATTACATAATGTTTTCTACAAGTGTTCATAAAATGAATGTTCATTTTTCCAAATATTTTCGAATGTTCATCATTTTAGAACTTTAGATAGAGGGAGAGAGAGAAAAATAAGATATAAAAATCTATAAATAGGGAAGAAAGATTAGAGTTCATCCAAAATAATTCAAATCACAAATTAATTTTAAAATGATTCAAATATAAATTAATTTTAACACTAAGGGCGTGTTAGTGCATGACGGAAAATTCTGACGGAAAGGAAAAGGAAAATTCTGACGGAAAGGAAATGGAAAATTTGTAACGGAAAGGAAAATGAAAATTCTGAGAGGGGTTTAGTGCAGGATGGAAAATTCTGATGGAAATTTTGACAAAAGTTTATTACAACTAATATTCGAAAAATACAAATACATCTTAATTGAAATATTACAATACGAAATAATATCATCTAGTTCTTCCATCCCACATTGCCATCATCATATCTTCTCGCATCTTATCTGCCATTTTTTTTCTTTGTTCTTGAGTCATTCGAACTTGGGCATTGCTTTCTATATGTATCTCTCCCATTGGTTGTATGTCATCAATAATATTTAACTCTTCCAACTCATCTAGCAGGTCCTCAAGTAAATCTTCCTTATCAGTCTTACGAATAAAATTATGAAGCAAAAAACATGCGATGACAATCTTTACTTGTGTTTCATATGGATATGGCATTTGACCATGTAATATTGAAAATCGATGTTTCACAACTCCAAATGTACGTTCAATGACTGTTCTCAATTGTGAATGTCTGTAGTTGAAATTTTCTACAGCATTACAAGGAACTCTATCATTAACATAATCAGATAGATGGTATCTTACACCTCGATATGGACAAATATATTCTGGTCGATTTGGATATCCAGCATCAACTAAGTAAAACTTACCTGTATAAAAAAAATATTAGTATGGTGATGTCTTCATAACTTGTAGAAGTGGAAAACACATTTACCTAGTGGAACTTGAAAACCATTAGGTCTAGTAACTGCATCTTGGAGAATACGAGCATCAGCAGCTGATCCTTCCCAACCAGCTAAAATATATGTAAATTCTATATCAAAATTACATGCTGCCATTACATTTTGAGATAATTCACCTTTCCTATTCCTAAATCTTGCTGTTTCTTGTCCATAAATAGTTGCTTTTATATGTGTACCATCAATAGCTCCAATACAATCCTATAAACATGCACTTTTATTTTGATATCGACTAAAATAACATATAAGATAAGGAAACACCAAAGGTGTGAAAATGTACCTTAAAATATGGGTACACATTTGAGTCTTGACGAATTCGACTTGGTGTTTCAGATGAAGGTCTTGCTAGAAGAACATGATTTAGTCGTAATACAGCATTCAACACTTCATTAAAGTATTTACTAATTGTCCAACTTGATCGACTAAATCGTTCTGTAGTTACTCCATACCTTTGATTTTGCCCAACTGTCACAAGGAACATGGCAAACTTCTCTTCTACACTGATATTGTTGGTATCTTTCAGCACTTCTTCCCTCCTCATTAATTCACAAAAACCCTTGAAAACACTTTGACTCATTCTATAAATCTTTCGACAATTGTAAACTTGATGTGGTAAAGAAGGATCTAATAATCTTCTTATATAATCTGCACCTTCTTTACTATAAATACGACTTGTATTTGAAAACAAAGTTGAGGTACTTGCAATCCCTGCTAAAATATTCCAAAAAGCAAGTAAACGTCTTCGCCTTCTTCTAGCATGTTCTTCCTCTTCTTCAAATAACATCAATGTGTTATTTACTAGTTCGTCAAAATCCTCTTCAAAATTCATCGTCACCTACAAAATTTCATGTCCAAACATATTACAAGGTTGTAATACAAATAAACATATTACATGAAATCATTCCACAATTAATAGAACATAAGAAAATATGATAAACAAACATCAATAATAATATCATTCCACATTTCCTTGTCCAAACAATAAGTAGTTACATCATACATCTAATACAAAAAAAAAAACATGTAAATCATCTTTAGTCTTCCATCTTTTCTAAGTGAAACTTCAACCATCCTTGTCGCATTTCTTTTGGAATTGATAGAAATATTTTACTGATTTCTTGCTTTTGGAATAATTGAGTAGCTTTATATCGATCAGTCATAGATAGATCTTCAATCTCAAATATTGAAGCAATAACTTCATCTAAAAAAGACTCAGACTTCTTTTGCCATGCAAACATTTCCTTCTTCCATGCAAACATTTCCTTCTTACATACAAACATCTCCTTTTGTATGTGAATCATCTCTCTCATTTGTTCATTACGTACCTCACCATTAACAGTATCTTGTTCACACAAAGTAAGAAAAGCTCGTGACGTATCTTTCAAACTTTCTTCTATCATTTGTTGAGATTCTGTATGAGGGCGTGCTCGCTTCCCCTTTTTCCTCTGCTCCAATGGAACATGTGCACTTCCTCCTGAACTAGGAGGTATGTCAGAATCGAGGTCCATTCCATCTTGTGTAATGTCTGGAGTAAATATATTTGGAACTTGAGTGTTTGGTACAATGTCTACTTCTTTTGCCTGTCTAGACATATTTCCACTAGCTATAGTACCTTCAAAAATGAGTTGTAATTGTTCATAAATCAAACATGGTTTTCCCTTGCAGCTTTCACACTCTGGATGTGCCTACATAAAATTACAATATATATTAAGAAAAATTCAATACAATTGGGATAATCTTAAAGTATGTAAATAAAAATCTTACCTTAATAAACTCCTTCCATATCTCTTCATCTATATCAGTATACCTTTGTATGAAATTCCATCCCCATCCACTCTGATTTGCAATTTTTGAGTAGTTACGATAAATTTGTCTCCATGTCTTTAAGCGACTTTCCACATTCTTCTTTGTAATACATGCATTTCTTCTAATATTGTATTTTTCAACTACTTCATCCCAAGTGCTCCCTTTTATCTTTCCATCTTGGGTTTTTTTGTTTCCCTCATTTAATACTTCTGATAAAATATCTAAAAAGAATGCATCTGCATCAGCATTCCAAGTCATATAAGTTCGTCCTCCATTACCCCGTCCTCTATCAGAAGTACTCATTTACTACATAAGATCAAATATTAATTAACTGCTACGACAGAAGATTATAAGATTTACTACTACATAATATATTTTGTCAATCTACTCAATAATTGAAAATGAAAGCAAACCAATAAATATATATTAATATTAAATGGTTAATGAATTAAATAACTTATGCCAAACAATAAATGCAAAATAATATCCTATGCCAAACAGAATTATCTTACGAATCACATCAATAAATGGTACATGAGGGGGTAATATCCTAATTTTCCTTGCATCTATATTTCTATTTCATCTACATGAGGGGGTAATATCCATACAAACATTTCTTGATTGTGTGCCAACCATCTACTTTTGTATGCTAACCATCTCTCTTTTCATATTTGAACTGTTATATGTCATACAAGCAATGATAGATGATATGCCATATAAGCAACATTACTAGGCACTATTTGGAGTAATACACAGAAATACATTATCATGAAGATTATAAGAAGTGTTAAACATCACAAATATTAATCCAAAGGAAATGTTGAAAGTTCGATCTCCTGCTTTCCTTTCACTCACAAGCAATTACAGAAAAAAATGAATAAGAGGAATTGTACCTGAGCAAGACGTGAAATGGCGGAGGTGGAGGAGGAAGGGCTACCACAACGACGGACGCGACGAGGAAGATGCGGCGAGAGGGCTACGGCAGCGACGGGCGAGCAGGAGGGCTGTAGTAGCGACAGGAGGGTTTAGTGCGACGAGCGAGAGCGAGATGCGACAGATGGGCTGCAGTAGCGACGAGCGACGGGCAAGCAAGAGGGCTACAGTAGTGATGGGCAGGAGGGCTGCGGCAGCGACGAGGAAGAGTCGGTTTCAGGCGACGCGAAGAATGTTCTTTGACTTCACAGGTCGAGATGGGGGCGTCAGGCTCGAGGGGAGGTCGGGAGAGGGAGTCCAGAGCAGAGGCGAACGTCGCGAGAGGGAGACGGTCGAGGGTTTCGCGTCCAGCGGAGGCGAACGTCGCGAGGTTTCTCCTCAACTCTTCCTCTCAACCAGAGGTCACGGCAAGCAAGAGGGCTACAGTAGCGACGGGCAGGAGGGCTGCGGCAGCGACGGATGCGACGAGGAAGAGTCGGTTTCAGGCGATGCGACGAATGTTCTTCGACTTCACAGGTTGAGATGGGGGCGTCAGGCTCGAGGGGAGGTCGGGAGAGGGAGTCCAGAGCAGAGGCGAACGTCGCGAGAGGGAGACGGTCGAGGGTTTCGCGTCCAGCGGAGGCGAACGTTGCGAGGTTTCTCCAAGGTCGAGAGGAGAAAATTTCTGACGGTAAAGGAAATTTTTGGATTTTATACAACGGTAAAATTCGAATTTCCTTTCCATCAAGTATAATGCACACTAACACCATTCTGACGGAATTCAATAATTTTCCTTTCCGTCAGCTCAATTCCGTGAGGCACTAACCCCCCCTAAATGTAATATAACATAATGATGTTATAATCTTAGGAATGCTAGAAAACTATATGCTAAATTTATTACTACTTAAAATTTATCTATTAATTTTGGTAATAGTCAATATTTTTAAGATTATATTTCACAAACTTATTATCCACAATTTAAAAAAGTTTCTAAAAATATAACTAGATAAGATATTATTAATCTTTATAATAAACTCAAAATGGAACTAATTAATATAATAGTTTCTATTAATACATCTATAGTATGTACATCTAATATTTAAGAGAGTAGAACTAAAATATGATATATTACTATTAGTGTATATTTTATTGATGATAATTGAGTTTTACAAAATAAGATTTAAAAGAATAAATCATCCACATTATTCTACCTCTATTCATGCATACACTATTTATATAATATTACAAGAGTTTTTAATAATTATGGTAATTATCTATTTTTTATGCCTATAATTTTAAAAATGAAAGAAATTTTTTTAAAATATTGGAATAATATGCCTCTTTTATATATATTAAGTGCTTGTTTAGATCTTAGGATTAAAATAAAAGTTGTTAAAAACTTAATAATTGTAATACAAATTTGTTTAAATGTCAAACTTAACGTAACAATTGAAAATATAGAAGAAAATTTAAACAACATATTTGACTTATATGTTATAAAATATAGGTCATAACAAGTATAATGTACATCCTATATACCACAACCATCATCGTTATTAATTTATGATTTTAGTAAATTTGTTGATGATTATAATGATTTTAGCTCAACAAATAGACAATAATTAATTAATTTTAATAATATTAATCATAACTATTTATTAAAAGAAAATCCTATTTTTCTAGATTTTAATATAATTAATTGGTGGAAAACACAAAAACATACATTTCCTATTTTATCTTTAATGGAGAGATTTAATAGCATGTGAATAGGTATTTAGTAATATAGTAATATATTAGATGACAGAAGGGCAAAGTTAAAAGATGATATTTTAAAAACTTTAATGTGTATCAAAGTTAGGAGTTTGCTTGTTTTCATGGACAATAATAGTAACAAGATGACTTTACAAATGAATTTAAAAATTTAAATATTTGAATATAATTATGTAAATCAAATGTAAAAGTATTTGATATAATATTTATGTCATTCTCATAACAAGTATAATATAATTTTAATTTTAATTCATAAATAAAATAATTTATTTTAACTTCGTGACTTGTGTTTGAATAAGTGGATGAATCATGAATGATAACTTGATATTAATGTGTCGATGTATCATGTATTTATAAATGAAATAGTTTATTTCTTTTATGTTGATTTATTCAAATATTATAATCTAATAATATTTAAATTTAATATAATATATTTATATATAATATATTCATTCAACTCGCCCACTCGCATTGTTGTCTGCACTCGCCTGCCCATGCTTCGCTCCACCCTCTCTCGCTCTTGCCTGCACTCCAGCTCTCGCCTAGTTCTGGTCTGGCCATTGTCGTCACACTCAGTCGTCCTCACCCTACCCTCTCTCGCTCTTCTCGCCTCACCCTCAGTCGCCCTCGCCCTTGCCTTCGCTTGTGCTCCTGCCATTTCCACTCCTACCTACACGTCGGGATTTTCACACACAGTCGCTTTCACTTGCACATGCGCACACCCTCGCCACCCTTGCCCAGCCTCACCTTCGCCTACTACACACAGCTGCTCTCGCTCGCACACGCATATGCCTCGCCATCAAAAATTTAGCATGTAACCCTCTAAAATTTGCTTGTTGTATTTCCCCCATCGTAAGGTTAGAGATGCTAACCTTCCAAAAATTTTGACCTTTGGAAGGTTGGTCTAGCTAACCTTATGATATGTGATGGTTATCAGAAGGTTAAGATGCTAACCTTCTGATGGTGCTTGTGTGTGCAGTTTTAAGGTGTGCTTCTATATCTAAGGTCTTTTAATTGAAACTACATCTGCATGTTTTAGTAAAAATTATTTTCATGATTTTTCCATGTGACTACGAGATTTTACCTTTCCAACAACGTATTATACGTTGTTATTAGATTTGTGTACATTTCTAGAAAATTTTTCAAAAATGAGCTATTTTGCAGAGTACGAATTTTGAGTTGTCTGAGTTATACTTGATTTTGGTGATACTTTAGTTTTGGGTATTTTTGTTTTTGATTTTTTCTAAAAACTAGAAGTAATTATCTTTAAAATGAGTATTTACATGTCGAATTCCGAGTTCAATGGATTTAGTTACAGATTTTTAAATGCAAGAACTTATGGTAGTTCATAACATAGAGATTTCCGTGTCTTATATTTGTTGTTTAATTTTAGAGTTTGTATGTTGATCAGTAATTTATACCATGATTTTTCCTTAGAAATAGACTTCATGATCTTTCAAATGAATACTTATAGAGCACATTTGACATTGTATGAATTTCTATGTGAATTTCCTAAGTTTTTGAACCATAGTTAGTTCTTTTAGAAATTCTACTTAGTCAAACATGCTCACCGTCTCATCAAGTGCAATTGTTATTGTTGTTGTGTAAACTTTGTGCTTTAACGTCACATCTCTTGCCCTTACAAGTTTTTAAAATGTATATGAGTTGCTAAACATACCTTGCATTCGTGTATGTAGTCTTTTAATATTTGTGTAGGTATTTTAAGTTAATGGCTAGTTCAAAAAGAAGTTATTGTACTTGGAGTGCAAAGGTAGACGAGGAAATTTTAAACATTTTAGTTGAAGTTGTTAACAAAGGCAACGTGAGAACTTATGATGAGAAAATTCAAATGGAAGCATGGAATGAGATAATAGCCAAATACAATGAATGTACAAGAGCAAAAATTACTAAAAAAATGTGGACAGTTGAATGAAGACTTGGCATTTGATGTACAAGAATTACTTGAAGATTGGAAATCAAAGTAGCTAGGGTTGAGATTATGTGAATGGACACATGGATATTAGTAATGAGGTTTGGGAAGACTTTGTGAAGGTAATATTTGCTATAATAAACTTTGAAACTTTATTCTATACTACTTTTTAACATTCTTCTCATATTTTTATATAAGCACATCTAAAAGGCAAAACATGTAGAGGAAAGGCTTGTCTAATTTATGACCAACTACAGGTGCTTTTTAGATTAAGTATGGCAACCGAAAGCTTTAGTAGACAAGGAATGGAGGATACAAATGTTGATGTAAATCGATAAATTTCACAAGAGGACATGTTACACAAGACATTACAAGATGACCTTCCAACATTTACACAAGTTGAACATGAACCTTTTGATTTTGATCTAGGAAGAGGATGTTCTCCTTCAAACATTAATATAAGTAGCAAGAGAAGGACAAAGCGAGCAAGGCCACATGTGGAATCTCAAGAAATAATTGCAACAGCAATTAGAGACATGGCTGATGCTTTTAAAATGTTTTGTGAAAAAGAATGCATCAACAGGGTTGAAAGACTTCAAGCTTTACTACATTTGTGTGATGTGTAGGAAAGAAAGTTGGAATGGAATAGTAAATGAGCAACATTAGTTGTTCAAACTTTACTTGATTTACTAGGTTTGAGAAATATAGAAATCTTTTAATCAATAAAGTTATTGCAAAATCATGAAATGCAAGATCAGTTTCTTACACTTCTAGTGGATATGCGTGTTATGTGGTTGCAGTTTAACTTGTCTACTTGAAGTTATTTGTAGTATTATAATGAATATTTCTTATGTTGTGGCATGTTTAACTTTTGTTATGTAGTGGTATGATGAACTTGTGTTGAACATTTGTTATCTATGTATTTGAACTTCAAAACATTTTATCCATGTATTTTCTTCTTAAGTTAAATAATTAGTATAATGTCTTCATTCAACATAGCACTTGAGCAAGAAGAGGAGGATGTAGAAACAAGACAATAATTTCTTACTTCTGTTTAAAATAACATTTGTACTATTGCAAATACTTCAATTGCAACATATAGAATTTTTAGCAAAGAAGGTCAAGAATACATTCCTAGGTTGTTAGATCCTTCTTTATCACATCAAACTTATAATTGCAAGAAAATATATAGGATGAATCAACATGTATTCTTGAAATTTTGTAATTTATTAAGGATGAAAGGAGTAATAGCAGATGGGAAAAATATAATAGTAGAAGAAAAGCTTGGAATTTTCCTTGTTATAGTTAATCAAAATCAAAGGTATGGAATAACACAAGAGCGATTTTCTCATTCTTCATGGATAGTTAGTACTTATTTTAATGAAATGGTCGATGCAATATTATGTTTGAGTGATACATTATTAGTAAAACATTCAATTGTGACTCTTGCTCAGATTGAAAGTGATGGAAATGTTTTCTTATATTTTAAGGTACATTTATATTATTATCATAGTAGGTATGTGTTTAGAATGAAAAAGTGCATATTATTAACAGTTAAATAATGGTTAATTGCATAATATTTAGCTTATCATATGAGAATTAAGCCATTATGTTATAATTGCACTATTATATGCTTTAATTAGAATTACTACTTAATTTTGGGGAATTAATGTTAATTTAGTACATTTCTGAACTGTCGGTAAGTTGCAGGCTGTGAAATTCTTAAGTATCCAAATTTTCTGATATTTCAGATAGTTATGTTTAACATATTGAACATATTTCGGACAGTTATGTTTAATAGACCGAATATGTCGGATAGTTATGTTTAAATTGTAGAACAGTTATGTTTTGAAAGAATATTTTATTATTTCCTGAAGTACAGGTGTCGAAACCATAATGCATGACTTAAGTGAACTTTCGGTGAGTTATCTATAACTAACAGAAATTGCAGTTGGGCATCAGATAGTTATATGTGTAATTCTTCGAAATCTCTTTTTATTTATAAAATAGCTGAGGACACGTGTCATGTTTTGGGAAAGTGACTTAAGTGGATTTTCGGTGAGTTATCTCTAACTATCTGAAATGCATTTGAGCATCGGATAGTTAGCTCTGTAACTCTCTGAAATGTTTATTTTATGATTAAATTGTTGCTGACACGTGTCAAGATCTGGTAGATTTATTTAAGTTATATATCGATGAGTTATCTGTAACTATCCGAAATGCATCTGAGCATCGGATAGTTAAGTTTGTAACTATCCGAAATGCATCTGGGCATCGAATAGTTAAATTTATGCACGTGTTTTATAGTTAAATCAACGAAGAAAGTCCGTTGAGTTATTTGTAACTCTACAGAATATTTATTTTCTAATATGCTACTGTAGCAATTTCAAGAACAAATAGTTGGAAGAGAAAAAACCACGTTTGCACATAGTGCGTAGGGAGAAGAAATCATCGCCGTTGATACAAATGAAGGAAATCCAACCGACTATTCAAGCAGAAGCAGTTACTACTGAAGAAATATAAAAGAAAAGAAGAAAAAGAAGAAAAGTGTGTGTGATCGATGGACAGCTCGTGTGTACAGAGAAGGAGCATCGAGCTTTCTACAGGCAATATTAGCAATTCTCCAAAGTACCACACCAACCATTGTTACCACCACCATAATCACCAACCATCGAAGGTCTGTGAGAATACTTTCTTGATGTCGGGTCGATTCCGAGCCAAACACAGTGCCTGACAACCATTGTGAGGAGTGATCGCATTGCAAGAAAGGAAGCCATTTTCACCAAGCGCCGACTCATATTTCAGGAGATTGTAAAGTTTTTAGCATTGGCTGCAAGTTGATGCCTGTATGCTGAAGAGGAGATCATCTTGCAATTCTGGACTCGCGATTCTATAGGGAGAGGAGACAGAATTGTAAGTGGTTTAATTTTCAATGATGTAATCGCGTTGCAAGTAGTGACAGAAGTATTTACTATCGAGTGAGATTACTTTACATTTCACCTTTCGCCCATTTCCACGTTCATATTAAAACAAAAATACCAAAAACAGTTTATCTTTGTTCGTATTTTATATTTGAGTGTTGTATTGTTTGTATTGTATCGTGATTAATGTTATCTTCGTTAGTGTTGTGATTGTTTTATGTTTGTTTTAGTTTTACAGTTTATTGAAATTGATTCATTCAAAAGACTTAAAGATTTTAATGGTTACTGTTTGAATTATCTGAATGTTAGTATTGCTTAATGATAAATTCAATGTTTACTAACATTAAAGAGCTTAATTGATGTTATTTACAATCTATGGAATCACCCAATGGTTGGCCGAATTCCTTTGTAAATAGCAGTATTTAAAAAGAAAAGATAGGCTCGTGGAGTTAACCTAAGTCCACGAGGTTAGTCCGTTGAGTTAGCCATAACTCAACGAACTTTGTCCGTTGAGTTAACTATAATTCAATGGAGAGCTTATTGAATATATAAATCTAATTGTTAACAAACGAACAGTTATCAAGTTCTTCAGCAATTCCCTATGGGATCGACTTGTACTTGCACACTAATACAATAGACACTGTGCACTTGCAATTAAAGTACAAATTGGAATTAATATCTAAATTGTATTAAAGTTTGTTTGTTTACTTCTAAAAGGAAAAGAATAGGCATAAAGCTAAATTAATTAAGTAAAAACAGAAGTAACAAATCCAAGTTTTTTTGGTGTAGTGCTGGGAAAACACAAACAGTATGTATACAATTTGTGTATTTCATTTGGTTACTTGGGTTTGGGGTTTTAATTTATATAGGATTGCATTGGAGTAATCGACGTGACACATATCAAGGTAACTATTTATAGACAACAAACTACAAAGTTTAGAAATAGGAAAGGAGAATTATTTCAAAATGTTATAGCTACATGTAATTTCAATATGGAAATTACTTATGTTCTTGTTGGTTGAGAGGGATCTTAAGTCGATGCTCATATATTACAAGACTCAATATCTAGATTAAATGGACTATGAGTTCCATCAGGTACTAATAAAAGTTAGTATGCATAGGAAATTATCATTTCTTACATTTTGGTATATTAATAAAAGTTGGTATGCAAGTAAATTTTACTTAGTAGATTCTAATTATTCAAATCGTCCAGAATTTATTTGTCCATTTCAAAGTATTAGATATCACTTAATAGAGTATGACAGTAATAGAAAACCAACGAATGTTATTGATAATTTTAATTATAGACATTTACAATTGAGGACAGTAATTGAATGTACATTTAGGGTTATAAAACATCGATTCATAGTTTTATGTGGTTGCATGCTATTTCCATATCTAACATAAGTGAAAATTGTTATTACATGTTTCTTACTTCATAATTTCATTCATTAAATAGATTCAACTGATTTTTTTGAAGATTTACAAAATGAATTAGTAGAAGTTGACATTATTAATAAGATATTAAGTACAAATGAAGAATGAGAAAAAATAGGGAATATTATTAGAATGTCTCAAGAAGAGAAGAAGAAAGTAGCTAATACAATGCAGGAAAATATTATGAATGCTATGTGGGAAGGACAAAGAAGTTGAATTATTTGAAATTTATTTGTATTTGAACATTGTTGTAACATTTTATTTCATTTGGTATGTTGTAATATTTAAGCTATTTCAATAAAATATATTGAATTTTCAAAAATATTGTGACTTTTTTATAAATTAATTAACACATAGATATTGTTAATAATAATATTTGTCTTTTATTATTATATTAAAAAATCTATTAAAGTATTAAAAATATTTATTTATAATTTGTATTACTTTACTTCTATTTAATTTCTGAACATATATTAACACCTTCAAATTTTTGAAATTTCTTAATCTTTACTAAACTTTCTGAATGTACATTAACACCTTCAAATTTTTTGAATTTCCCAAACTTTCTCTAGTGTTCATCTCATTTCCTAGATTTTCCTAATCTTTATTTCTTAAACTTTCTTACACCACTAACACCCCCTTAAGTACGTATCTCAAATAATCACATTCTCACTACTCTTCGGCTCTCCACCTCTTTGTTCAAGTATTTAACGTTCAAATTTGCTATAAAATAATCATCATATAAATGATTTGAGGTTTCGATTTATAAATTATAAAAGACCAAATTGTGTTTCATTGCCAATTTTTTTTAACTAGGTTTTTCTTGGTTAAAAGTCTATCATGTAAGTAGAACTAAATAATTATTTTTGCCTTAAGAGGTATTTTAGATTTCCAGATTTATTTGTACCAGGGAAGATGAACGCCACCAAGGAAGATCCAAACGGACTGACGGGTCATCAACCCATGGGCGCCCCACGGGCCAGGCCAGTTAAAAAAAAAAATTGTAGTTTTTTTGGGCCAGCCCATAGCCTGTAAGAAGAAGAAGAAGAAGAAGAGAGCATTGTTGCACTTCCTCTTTGAAAGAGATCTGTTTGTGGTAGTGACGATAAAAAAAAGAACATCACTACCTTTTCTTCGGTAGAGATCAATCTACGACGACGTTAACTCAAAATAATAAAAAAATCTCTATCGTACTTCCCCTTGGAAGGAATCAAACTGTGGTAGAAGTTAAATTACGATGATAAAACAAAAAATCCCTTCCTTTGATGTGGTTGAGCGCTACTGCCACATTGGCTAGGTTTCACTGGATATTCTTGTTGGACTTGAGCAAGATAGCCAGACAATCAGTTGACGAGAAAGACAAAATGCCAAAGCATGTAAAAGAAGATATATAATAAAACAACGATAAATGAGAAATAAAGGTTATGAAAATAAAATATAAAAAAAATAAAAATGAAAGGAGTTGATAAAAGTAATAATTTATGTTAGATATAAGTATATAAAATGATTATAAAATTGAAACATATCAAATATAATATATATATATATATATAAATGTCTAACAAAAACAAATGAATGACAAATAGTTTAGACATAAATGTAGGTGTCTAGAATAAAAAAAATTAAATTGAGAAAAAGAAAAAAAAAAATAGATATAAGACGAATATATATCTAAAATAGGATTACACATTTTAGATACAAAGTATGAATATCTAAAATAAAAATAAAAAATATTTTAGATATAAGAAATATAATTAAACATTTTAGATATAAAATATAAATATCTAAAATGAAAATCAAAATATCTTAGATATAAAATTTATATATCTAAAATTAAATAAAATAAATTTAGATATGAAATATAAATAATTAGAATATAATTATAAATATGAAAAATAAAAATAAAAATATTTTAGTTATAAAATTTATATATCTAAAATAAAATTAAATAAATTTAGATATGAAATATAAATAGCTAAAATAAAAGTACAAATATTTTAAATATAAAAAGATGTAAAATTAAATTAAATATTTTAGAGATGAAATACAAGTATCTAAAATAAAATTAAAACATATTTTAGACAAGAAATACAAATTTCTAAAATAAAATCAGACATATTTTAAATGTAAATGCTTTAGATATAAAATATAAAGGTTTAAAGTGAAGAAATGAAGCTCAAGATACAAAAGCAAGTAAGATTTTAAAATACAAAATATAATGCCTAAAATAAAAAAAAAAGATGTTTAAATACTTTAGATATGGAATATATAAGTATCTAGAATAAAAGGAAATATAAAATATAAAAAAATTAAAATGTCTTAAACAAAAAAAATTAAAAATGAGATACTTTAGATATGGAAACATGAGTATCTAAAGTGAAGTAAATGAAAATGTAAAAATACAAGAAGAACAAATGTGAAATAAAATGCTTTGGAGATAAAATACAAATGTTTAAATTATGAAAATTTAAATATGAAATGGAAAAGAGATTGGATCTCTTAAATTAAAGAAGATATCTTAGATATAAAATATATTAGCTCATAATATCAAAAATGAAATTAATCATTTTTGATATAAGATATTATATATGTAAAACTAAAAAAAATAAGAAAAAGAGCTTGGTCCAACTGAATCTAGAGTTTGATCAGATTGAACTTTCTTTTTTTAAAAAAAGAGATGATCGATCCAACTAAATCTAAAGCTCGATTAGGTTGAATTTGAAAAGAAGAAGAAGAAGATCAGTTCAATTGAATTCAAAGTTTGATTAGACTAAATCTCCAAAAAAGGAAAAAATCAGTTTGAGTTCGGTCAAATCAAACAAAAAAGGGTTTTTATAGTATAAAAAATTGAATTGAAAAAATGAAAATAAAATTAAAATATAGATAACTAAAATAAATAAAAGTCAAGATATAAATATCTAAGACAAAAAAGAATAAAATATTTTGGGTGTCACATATAAAATGTCCATGATAGATATAACACATATACACATATATGTAAAATACATATACACAATAAATATATAGTTCAAGTTATGAATTGAATCCAATCATATGAAAACAAAAATATAGTTAATCTGTATTAGTATTACCACTACTGTGAACTAACTGTATCTTCCTCTCTTTCTATTTGTTGAGACGAATAAGTAGGCAAGTATGGCAACAAGCGTGGCACCTCCAGTGGAGTGAGATATATCATATATTGTGATTGCCCTCTCGGTGAAGGTGGACATGAGCTGAATGAGTCTCTTGCAGAAATTACAGGAGGAGAGGCCTCAAGAAAATTATCAACGTCTTATTCAGCAAGTGGTCTGTACTTATAAAAATAAAGTCAAAAACCAAAGTTGACAATAAAAAAACGAGGGAAACAGGCGAACCAAGCTGCAAGTACCGTCGCTCGCAAACAACAGCATCAATCAAATCAGGTTTGCGCAGCAAGGTTTGAATCGTATATTGGAATTTACCAACTAATGCATCCGCGAACTTTCAAAGCAACAGCGTATGTGGCTGATTTTTTTTTTTTTTTTCTTTTCCTTTATTTTTTTTCAAGCCAAAAGATGATTATTGTATTTACAAATTTAAACTTACCGTCAAAGACTTCGTTGTTTTCCTAGACTCGATCCAGATTTCCAAGTGCCATCCGCCGTACATGGAACCCACTGACTTGTTGTCCGCTTAATTAATTAAATAAATACCGGTGTTGTGTGTAAAAGTACCAGTGACATTAAATAAGAAATGATTCTGGTGTTCCATTCGATTCAAATATCAGTTAATTAGATTCACTAAAATATAATTGTAATTATATATATATCAAAACCAATCTCTTACGACAAAATCGACGACTTTAATAGAAGAAAACGTGCGCTTCGGAAGACGAAACAACCAAGAAGGTAGTGTGCAGAATGCGTACGATTCGTTAAAATAGGAAGAAGAATGCCGACATCCATGTGGTTTGACCGGGGGGTATAGTTTGGAAACCCTTGCCAACCTTTCCGAACAACGGGGGATCGCGTGTATATACACACACAAAACAGTACCGTGAGGAAGAAGAAGAAGAAGAGGATAGAGCACTGGATAAGGAGATGGGAACCAGCGTCGGCTTAACTACTTGGGAAACACCGAGGCTGTGGCTTCTCCTTCTCCTTCTCCTTCTCCTTCTCCTCTTCGTCCTCCCATGCAGCTGCAACGTGAAACCCGCTGACATGAAACTCCCACCGGAAGAAGGCAAGTCCGCTTCGCTCTAAATTCTTACAGAGATTAATTTTGTTCGGGTTTCGTTGCTGGTGGTGTGTTTGATGAGGCCGGCGCCAAAGCCATCCATGCATGTATGCTTTCCTTTATATATATATATATATATATGTTGATAAAGCAGGCATTTCGAACACCGCTCTCCGCCCATACGTGCCTCCGCTACCTTTTGTGTTGAGATCGCCGGATGTTTACGGAGGTTGGGTAGTACACAACCGTATGTGGAGGCAATTCGATCGTCCTCGTAGATATTTTGAGAGCAAACGGGTTTCTTCGTCGAGATTAATTTGTTAAGCATCAGAAAAATGTTCCAGAGGGGTTTTTTTTTTTTTTTAAAAAAATTTATTTATTTTAATATCATTATATATATATATATATATAATAACCGAATAAAAGTAGGTCATTGGATGTTATGTCTTTGAGTTTTAGAAATAATGAATTTTTTTTTAAGGAGTTGTCTGTGCACTTAGAAAATGACGTAAAATGTTAGAAATGAAAATGGTGAAAAATTTTCTGACATTTTCTAGGTGTTTGTACATCAAATGATTTTTCGTCATTTTCTACCATTTTTCTTTAGTATATAAGAAAAATTTTCTTTTGTTTTCCTACTTTATGATATCTAAAACTGATGGAAAATGAAAAAAAAGAAAATATGAATTATCACAGAATATATTAACAATATGCAATTTTAATATAGAAATTAGTTGTCTTTAATAGATGAAAATTGATATTACGAGAGATATGTGGAATAATAAAGATGTATAAAATATATTTTATATTGTAACAATTATTATAAATGACTTTATATTATATTATCTATAATAAATTTTGTTATTCTATATCTTATAGATAAATACAAAAAATATTTAATTTATTAATTTTAATATTTTTATTTTGTAAATAAACATATATATTTTATATTTTATGATTTTTCATCATTTTATGTTCTATATACAAATACATGTATTTCAAATTCTATCATTTTCTATTTTATGCATAAACACGTTGATTTTCTACTGGTTTTTCGTTAATTTCTATCATTTTTATTTTCATTATTTCCTGTAATATTCCGTCATTTTTTTTCCACCATTTTCCAATTCACAAACACCTCCTAAGTTTCTTTTCACAAGAATTTGGTAAATGAAAACCTTTGCGTTGCAAGACCTAGGGTTTCTGCACTATTTTCTATCGCTTCAAGTTTTTCAAATACCTCTCATGGAATTTGCTTTCAATAAAAGTTTCTTATTTCTGACCTTGATGGCAGAGGTAATCTGAGGGAAACTATAAATCTATCAATAGAATCTCTCTCCCTTTGGTGATCAAAGACATTCCCTTTCTATATATATATATATAAAATTTTTAAGTTACCTCATTCCAACTTGAGATTTTAAGGTGAAGAGAGTTTCAAATACGATGGCGTGTAAAATATATTTTAAAATTATCTATAAAAGTTTATTACAGATATTTCTTTTTTTAATTATTTTTTCTTAATTAAAATCTATTTAAATAATTAATTAGTTTTGCAGTATAATACTATGTAGTAAAATTCCAACTTAATCAAAGTTAGATTTATTAAGATTTTTTGATTTTCAAATTAATGGTTGAAATTTAAGGACAATTTTAATACATTTAGGTAAAATTTTTACCATGTATTTCTAAAATCCTTACAGTTATCTCTATCTTTCCATGTGTTTATGGAGAAATATAGAGACACCTCTATATATGATAGTTTCTTATATACACCTGTAGGAAAAATGATCACTATTTGATATTCTTTCTTTCATAGAGATCATTCTTAAAAGGATTTCTAGAACTAAATATTTTGGGTGGATTATCTAGAAGTGATATTAAATATGCAATTTTTCTTGATTTTTTTTCCTAATGAATATACGAGACATAAAAATAACTGTATATATTTTATTTTTAGATGACTTTAAATACATGTTAAAATTATTATGTAAATTAAATAAGTGTTGGATCGTTGGTCTAAAAGTTAAAATTCAACACTTTTTGTCAAATTATAACCATTGATTTTTAAGTTAAAAATATAACAACGAATGTAACTTAGACTAATTAATCAGATAATTATTTTTATTTTTTAAATAAAAATATTAAATTTTTTGTAAACTATTTTGAGGGGTTTAAATTTCTTTGTAAGTTCATCAAGTAACTTTTCTGGTGTTACTTTTATTTTTTTCCTTACTTGTAAATACATAAGGGAGTGAATGCAATATTCGTATTGATTTTTTTTATGAAATTACTATTAATATATGATAACATTTCTATTTAAATTAAATAACGTTGGCTCTTGATTTAAAAGTACAAAAAATAATTCTACATCTAAATGCATAATATTTTTGTGTAGGTTGAAACATGCATTCAACGTTTATATATATATATATAAGCGGGAGAGATCCAAGGCGGTTCGAGTTGGGAGGGAGAGATGAACGAAAGTGAAAGATTTATTAACCTGAATCATCCATTAGAGGCACCGGCAACATAAAATGCCGTTCACGCCTATATTTACATTTTCCCCTTGACAATAATAATAGTGTTTTTACTAATCTAAAGAATACGATTGTCCTCGGTTACCATCAATGATTATAAAAGGAAACAAAAAAAACTTACTCATCCAACGAAACCCATGCAGTTGCCGTGCTGAAGAAGATAAACGCCACACTAAAGATCGGCTGGAATTTCGACGTCAATCCATGTTCGCAATGGAACGAGAGCATTGACTGGAGTCCGCAGCTGGATAGGCAGACCACCCGCCGCCTCACCTGCGGCGACTGCAACACCACCACCAAATTCTGCCATGTCGTCGCCATGTAAGCGCTTTGCGTTGCACCAACACATGTCACATGCACACCACCAACAAATACATGTAGTGGTCGTCGTGGTGTCTTTTTGTATTGTTCAAGCGTTGCCAATGCAGATTTCTCAAGGGCCAGAACATCACGGGTGAGCTGCCGGAAGAGTTCGGGGAGCTGCCCTCTCTTAGACAACTGTGAGTAGACGAAACAACGGTAGATGTCGGTTTTTCTTTAGTGATTGAAGGGAAACAAGTGTCTGTTATGTGTTTGATGTTTTGACTGCGGAGTAGACGAGACAACAGTAGACGTCGGCTTTTCTTTAGTGATCTGTTATGTGTTTGATGTTTTAACTGTGTGTGAAATTTGTACATGGAAGCAGCGATCTTTCCCGGAATCGTTTCAGTGGGTCCATTCCTGCGGCCGCGTGGGTCAAGGCTCCTCTCAAAATATTGTACGTCATGCACAGTTCATGGCCTCCTTGACCTCGCAAGCTTGACGCTTGTGTTGTGACTTCTTCCCTTTTTGCCACCGCAGAAACATTCTTGGCAATCGCTTAACAGGGCATCTGCCGGAGGATATTGGGCAAATCACTACACTAGAAACTCTGTATTTCTACAAAACCCTTATTCTTTCTGATCACTACTATTTGTACTTAAAGTTATTAATTTGTTTTGCACAATTATCCGAATGACATCATGACATCAATTTGTTTGTGTATGTTGTGTGTTTCTATGCATAATCACTTGGTTTCTTTCTTTTTGTCTGTGTGAATTGGACTTTACAGGACCCTGGAAAATAACTTGCTGCAAGGCCCTCTTCCCGCTTCTCTTGGGAAATTGACCAACTTGACTAGAGTGTAAGCCATTTTTTGCCAATGGACTGGATTTTGAAACTTTGGATTTTTATTTTATCCAAGTTTGGTGTGAATCTGTTTAATAAAAGCTTGTTAGTTTTAAGGTATTTCTAGAATGAAATTTTATTATTCAACAACAGCAACCTTTATTTTCAACAACAAAAGCTTGTGCTCACCCTTCTCTCCCCCTCTCCCCTTTTTTTACGTGCTTTGTCCTCTTTCTCTCTTTCTTTTAATGTGTACCTTAGTCATCTTTGTTTCCCACCCTCTTCTTCACTTACTTTGAAAACCCTAATGAGTTCATGACAACAACATGGAAAAGGAGGAGGCCTGTTCGTGATCATATGTTAATGGAGTCTATAATGGTAGATGAGAACGGTATGTTGATTATGCATTGAAAGTACCATTACGTGTGATGGTATGCTGTTAGAAGGATTTGAGGAACCTAGAGCAAATCAAAATACCGTTAATAGCATCAAAGTGCTGATGGACTCGGACCTTGAGCTTATTGGAATGCTAGTACTCAAAATAGAATATTGATAGATTCAAGCCTAGGGCACATTGGTATGCTATTGATGGTCATAGAATGTCGACATAGTTAGATATTCAAGATAAGTATTCTATCGTATGTTATGTATTAATTGGGCTGAACATGTATATTTGTGTTTTTGGTGTTTTAATTGTGGAAACATTACCCTAAAGTTGGAGAGCTGCTACCTCTTGAATGTAGCAATTGTCTTAAAATTTCTACTTTTTTTTTCTACATTTTCACTATAGATTGACCTTATCCTCGTTGCTATGAGTGTCAATCTATGTAGAGGTGTCAAATTTGTCACTTTGGTATTAAAGTAGTTAGACAATCTAAGGGATGCTAGGGATATGAAGGTAGAGAGTGGACAAATGGAAAATGACCAAACACTTTTGGAACCAAGATTGAACTAGTTGTAGAGTAAGATTGATTCATTGAATAGTTTATCAAGTCACATTTGAGGTAGACAATCACACTATTGGAGGGGGATAGTTTTGGGCAAAGAAAGGGGTGGATTGGTGGTAGGCACCACATTTGCCAACCACTTTAGGTAGAATACCTCTTAATGAAGTAGATGCTAAGCATGAGATCAACCTCTTTTGTTGTTGCCTCTTACTTCTTGTAGGAGTGGTTTTGTTTCTTATGGGTTTTCAAATGTGATCTTAGTTAGATGTTAGGATGATGTGTGATGATGGAGGGGTTGTTGCCTTTGATGTTAGTTGGTTTCCATGCATAAATGTCAACATTTCTTTCTAGTGTAGTGACTAACACTCACATAATTGTGGAGGGAGCAGTCAAGTGATATGGATGATCCTTTTGAGAGAAGGATCACCCAAGGTGATCTCTTTTGTACATCAATTGAACTACCATTGCCTCCTTAATAGTCTACCTAGATAGGCTTGATGTAGCACTTGCACGTAGCCTTTTAGTCTACCTAAACACATTGCTTCTAGATACTTGTGGGACATTACATGCCCCTTTTAATGAAAGTGTGGCCTAGGATAATGTTACATTGCCTTGAGAAGCAAATGACTACGAAATTGATGAGTATTGTGAGTTGGTCGTCACCCTTGCCTAAGGTCAATGACAACATGATGACCTCTTTCAACATGAAGTTATCATTATTGAATCCAACTAGGGTAGAATTGGTTGATTGGAGATTGCTCTTCCAAAGCTTTAATTTCTTGAATGGCTCTCAATATAGGATGTTGCAAGAGGCTCTCTCATTTATAATGATCCTCTTGAGCAATGTGTTTGAGACCTTACTAGAGATCACTAGGGTGTCATCATAAGGTGTGATGATCTCAGCCATGATCTAGTCATTGAATAAGATGATTACTCTTCTTTTTATTGTAGGATCATAGGCTCACTAAAGGAGAGGTGGATAGTGAGTTTTCTAATTTATTACTGATTTTATTCATCCTAAAATTTTATATCAGAGTTATTAATTTTATTTCAAGAAGATCACAATTAGCACATCATACAAATAAGTTGTAGAAATAAAAGATAAAGAAACACACAAAGAATTATAGTGGTTCACCTAAAATAGGCTAATTTACTTTCTAATACCTCAACTTTGAGAATTTCACTAACTTGGTATTTTTTAAGACTCAATACCAACCTGTACAATAGCCTACAAGCTCTTATAACAGTGTTTTCTAGCCACACACCCAACCACAATACACAAAGCACCACTCTATGCATAACACAAGACATCAACCTTATGTCAACAAGACAACTACCTTGTTCAGATGAGGCACCAACCTTACCTTCTTCTCAAATTACCAAATTTGAGAAGGTGTTTCACCACTCCCTAGTGAGTTAGGTTTTTCTCAAATAAAAGCCTACTAAACTATCAGAACTTCAACACATGAGCATTGCAATACAATGTAATTCACAAGAAAGTAAAAATAAGTTTAAACCACTATGTAAAACCCTAACTATTCTCCTTGTGAAATGCTCCAATGTAGTCTCTACACTTTCTCCTTCTAAGAGTTGAATCGCTACAATTCTAGTTGTAGAGTTCTGTGTGCCTTAACTTTTGATACATTAATTTTCTTGTGTGCATATGATTCTTCTTTTAGTTCGTTCTCATTTTCTGATTGTGGAAACTCCATAGAATTCAATTTTCATCCTTGATCTTTGCAATTTGTCATGCTATCAAGTTGAATGCATTATTCAATCCTTCCATTTCGATTTCCTTGCTTTAAGATCAATCTACAATAAAAACATAAGTAACTGAAGCTCTGAATAATATATGGTAGGTTAGATCCTTTTGTAATTTAAACCATCAGATAGTAATATGAATAACTAGCCAAAGGGTTAGTTAAGTTTAATGAGTTAAATGAGTATCAAACAAATTAGCATTTAGGCATTCAGACATTTAACATAATAAGTCACAAAGTTATTTGGATAGTAAATATATTAAGTTGCCGACCGATCAGAGAAATTACTTAAATATGGGTTACAAAATATTAATTTTCTAAGTAATCGAGTAGTTCAATGAAATAATCTATAAATATCTGAACAACTCACCTGACTACCCAAAAAGTTATCCGAAAAAATGAAAGATACAAACACTTAATTTCTTAAGTGACCAACAATGCTTAAAAACCATAGAGACTTATTTATATAAGTATTTGACACTAAGACTAAATATGACAAACTAACTTCATTTGGTTTACACAAATTATACAGACTTGTTTATCTAGCTCATATGATTTTTTAAGTTACACACGTGACCAGCTTTAACTCTACGAATTTTAAACTCAAGTCTATGACTTTTTGTGCTTTCTTTTTCTATAATTTTTTTGACATCATTATTGTAAATAAGATAGTCAATTAAACACTTGATCACATCATCATCAAAACTTAATCCTAACACTTTTGTCCTCAATTGCTTAAGGAGGTGATTGTTACTCTTTTGGACCTTTTAGATGTACTGCTTATGAGAGGTATTCCCCTATTTGTTGGTTGAATTTTCAAAAATCATGTTTATGAGGTTTGACATGCTCTTATTCTTTGTTGATGGTCTACCCTCCTATTATTGGGTGGGTTTTGGGTACCCTTCTACTCCCCTCAATGCTTGTCGACCCATTCATTGATTGTTTATGTAATGAGCTAGGCACTCCCTTTGAATAAGACTCTTAATCTTTTCCTTTAGGTGATGATAATTCGTCATGTTGTGGCTAGACATCTAGTGGAATTTACACTAATTGACTCCTTGTACTTGGCTTTAGGTGTTCCTTTTGGTCATTTTGGCTAATGTGGGGATTCATGGTTGTGGATTTCCATTAGTAGTGGGGTGTATGACATACAATGAAGTTATTGTAGTAGGTTGACTCTATGTATGGTCTACAAGGCTTCTCCACAAAGTCAATTGCAATAAGTGCATAGGTTTTATGTTGATCATCTCTCTTTTGTTGCTAATGGTTAGCTACCTTGGTTGGTTTGATAATGTTGACCGACTTTCTTGCATTTGGGTTGCTCACACTCTTTGGCTTGTATGTGGATGTTGGCCCTTTCAATGGTTTTGCAAAGGTGGTAGGCTTTCTTATTGTAAAAGAGTAACTTAGCTTTGACAACTAAAAACCTTGTTGAAAGGCCAAGAGTGCTATTGCCTATTCCAAATTTTGCACCTTAGTAGTGGTTGTGTCAAATCTTCGAATGTAGCTTTACAACATCTCTTTTAGTTGCTATTTCATAGAGAACAAGTAATTGGTGTCCATGTCTAGTTAGAGGTGATTGGTGAAGTGAGCTATGAAAGTTGCTTGTAGTTCTACAAAGTTAGGGATTGACATTGGTGGGAGGTTGACAAGCCAAGTCCAAACAACCCCCTTCAACTTGGTCAATGTTGAAACACAAGAAATGGTGGAAGAAGTTGATTGCATTTAATTCAATAACATAAAAATTCTATTTATAAAGGTTACACTAGGAAGACTAAAACATTTTGAACAATGTTAGATTAAACCCACATGCACCTAATATAATAATATTAGACTAACTCATATACTCTAACACTCCTTTCAAGTTGAAGTATCTAACTTGCAATAGATTCATACAAAAAAAATCTAGGACAAAATACATAATGAGATACATGGTAGACAAACATAGTTAGAAGTAGTAACAATATTGTGCAAATAAGAGAAATAGTCAAGTCCTAGTTGACCACACTAAAATAGGTTTGAATACTAATACATTGTTGACATTATTAGAATTAGTCAACTTACGTACACTAGTACATGTCAAGAAGACTTGCATACATGCTTCTACAATATTAATACAAACATCATCAATCATCCAATATATGTATGGATTGTTAACTTGAGGTATTTCACAAATTTTATATTTCATAGAGATACGTTACTTTGATGAAGAAATGCTATTACATGTCAAAACTCACATAAGAAAAATATAATTAATTTAATTGGAGATTGATAATGGAGTATTATTATTTTTTCCCTTTTTTGATTTTTTAAAAATGTTTGCCCTTTTTTTCATTTCTTCCTTTCTCTCTCCTTTATCCCCCTTTCCCCCTCCTTTTTTTTTCTTTCCTTTCTCTTCTCCTCCCTCCTTCCTTCATCAACTCATCTGCTTGCAACCTAATGGGTGCAGACAACAACAACAGTAGAGGAATGGATGAGTAGAGGTAGCAAAGTGGTTGAGGAATAGATGCATCCACTATGACAACATGCACAAACACAAAGGAAGAACGTGTGTAGACAACTTTAAAACATGTGCATGGAATTGACATCGAAGATGGAAACATGCATCAATGACATGCAAACAATGCCTGGTAGAGATGTGCACATAGGTGATGCTCATAGATGGAAGTTGGTGACAATGTACAAAAGACTTGTAGATGACACCTGCGAAGGTGGTGGCACAGATAGAATAAAAGAAATTGTTGATAGGAGGAAGATGACTTGGAGGAGATGGGAGATGAGAGCAAAGGGGGACCAATGAGAGAGCTTGTTGAGAGGGACATTAAAGAGGAGTCGATAGCTAAGGTTTTCGAGAAAAAGAGAGATGACAAAAGTGTTCGTTGTGAGTGGCCCTTGGAAGAACTATAGCTGACCAGTGGCGAAGAACTACAAAAACACACTAAAAGGATAGCATACATGACCTTAATACAAGGAGAGGAACACGAGAGCCAAACAGAACACAATGAGGAGAAGCTCTAGCCAGAAATTGAAGAATTACCCTATAAATATCAAAATGTATTTGAAGAACCTAGTGGACTACTAGAAAGCAAATTAAGAGATCATAAGATCACTGAAAGACCCTTCTAAAGTAGTGGAAGTCAAGCCATATAGAAATGGCTCAAGATTTAGCTATTAATGTAGAATTGAAGGACAAGGATAAGATTTTCAAGAAATTACAAGTCAATCTGCCAACAGTGAATGAAGTTGTAGGCTGATAAACACAGAAGAGATGAGGAGCTGGCAGTTGGAGATTGGGCTTTTTTAAAACTTCATCCTTATAGACAACAAACTGCAGTAGCATGCAAGAATCATTCCATGTCCCATTCCAGGTAGTAGCTCACATACAGAAAGTGTGTACCAGCTGAAATTACTTCCTGGTTCCAGAAGCCATATTGTTTTTCACATCTCCCAATTGTGAAGGAAGGTGGGGCTAGTTCTATTAATTTTTTCACCAGAAGTACCAATCAACTATCCTATTGTTGAGAAAGAGCCCTCAAAACTGTTGGCGTGGCAAGTGAAGAGGAGGAACAACATGACAACAACTAAAGTATTAGTCTAGTGGAATAATGAAAATGAAGACACCGTGACTTGGGAAGATTCTCCCAAATTATTAGCTCAATTTTTTGACCTTGAGTACAAGGTCCTTGAAGCAGAGGGTTGATTGTAACATTTCATTTATTTCTATAATTTTAAAATTATTTTGTTAAGGGTTATGGGTCTGTATTAATCAGGTGGTTGGGTAGTTCGATAGGTGGAGTATAAAATTAGTTGTAACTTAGGACAAACTATCTTTTTGAGTAGTTGTGAAAGACATAATTTGGAAGAGATGGCTGCCTCTCAAAAGCAGCCCTAATTTCACCATTTTCACCTTGTTTTACAATTGCAACCACAGATCCATGGAATGTTCGTTGCTATCAGCAGCAAGTGGCTCAAGATTGAAACTCTTCTCACACCATCTCTTTGCTAGGGGGAAAGCTCCCTTTTACTACTCTCCTTTACTAAGGGGTTTGTTGGTTGACCGCAATAGGTGGATCAGCTAATTGGCTCATACTTGCCTGGCCTTCTTTTAGCAGTTGGATGTCTTTAGCGAGGTCAAAGAGTTTTGATGAAGAGATATCAAGAATTTGATGATGAGTTAAAGCAAGTAGAAGAGAAAAAGGATATGCTCATATGCCACACACAGGATATTTTTATGAAAAAAATGACACACACATACTTGATTACAACTTGCAACTCCTTGAAGAGATCTTTATCATATGCCATTTACGAGTGCATACACTATCAACCACTTATCAGCAGTTTCACTTGTTAATGAAGTCACTGTGACAAAAACCTGATTCTCTTCTTGTTCAGCTTCAATTGATTGGGTTGAATTGTCTTTCCTCTGGTATTTTGCATTGCTGATTACTGCTTCATAACATGATTGATCACACTTGGTGCATTTTGCATCCAGAATTCTCCAACATTTATATGGTGGAAGTCCTTTCTTTTCACAATGTTTACATAGTGGAATGTTCTTCTTCTGTCCCTTCTGCTTTAGCTTGCAACTACCATCATTTTTTTGGTGTCTCCTCTTGCAACTTAAATGATTTCTTCTTCCCTTTCTATCAATATGACTTTTTGCTATGGAGGCTGTATCAACAATAATTTCCTCCCTCCTCCTCCTCCTTTCTTCCTATGTTTGTAGGGTATTTAATAATTCTTCCAAGGTGATCTTAGAAAGATCCCTTGTATTTTCTAGAGTTGTAATGGAAACTTCATATTTCTTAGGAATGATTAATAAAATCTTCCCAACTATTCTTCAATCTAAAAATTCTAAGCCTAGGAGACATACCTTATTAGCAATTGATAAGAGCTTGTTAGAAATTAGAATACTCCTTTATGTTCACCACATCCTTCATTGTCATAAATCAAATTCTTGGATTAAGTTCAGCAACTTCATGCCTTTAATCCTATCATCGCTTGTATACTCTTTAAGATAATCCTATACCTCCTTTGCTGATTTGAAAGATGTTATCTTGGTGTAGATGGTTAGTGCAACAGCAGCAAACAGACAGACGTTTGCCTTTGATTTTCTGGTTTCTTTTCTCCTTGTGACTCTTCAAATGAGCCATTGTAGGGTTGTTGGGAAGAGGTGGTACCTCATAGTCTTCTTCAATAGCCTCCCAAAGATCCAAAGCCTCCAAATAAGCCCCCATTTTAATTGTCCAGTGCCTGATAATTATCTCCATCAAACACTGGTGGCACTAATTGAGAGAATGAAACTCCACTTAGCTGAGAAAAGAAGCACCTACAGCTCACAAAAAAATAAGTTCTAATAACAGACGAAGAGTTTTGATGAAGAGATATCATGAATTTGGTGATGAGTTGAAGTAGAAGAAAATGATATTCTCAACAGAAAATAGGAATTTTTTATGAAAAAATGACACACATACTTGATTACAAGACTAGTTTTTTAAAACAAGAAAATAAACTGAACTATGATGTGATTACTCTACTAACATGTCCCTGAACTTGGTAAAACTGAATTGTAAATAATAGGAACACACCATAATTGAAAAAATTCAAATAGACTTGGTAAAATTGATCCTAAATGAAAAGAACCATAACTAAAAAATTCAAACTAAACATATGTATACTGCTTTAGTTTCTAAAACAATAGTTTAAGACATGTAGTCTTAAACATCTCTCATTTTGCCATATTGTCCAGTGTTGTGTTCGTCAATTTTGGTAGCTTATGAGTGCATTTGAGACATGTAGTCTGCTTAGCTAAATGTTTTCCATAGATGACACTAATTGATCTTCCTCACATTGAGTTAGACTATTTGGATCACTTGTTTATGTTTGGGTAGCTCGGGATGCTTGACTTGCAAAATAGTAGACAAGACCAACTAGTTGGAGGTCGATCATGCCCCCTTTGATGCTAAATTAGTTGGGCATATGAAGGAGGTAAATCAGGTTCAGCACATAGAGCATATAGTATACCTTACAAGCTGCATCTATTATGGTATTTATACTCAATAGTTGTAGGTGGGTGTAGTTGACAATGGGTGAATTACTTTTGGCCACATTAAGTTGAGGTGGCTGACACATCGAGTCTTGGTAACCATCCATATGGCTAGTTGGGACCACATGAGCTTTAGCTAGCATTCATATCATATGAATAATCATCTGAGTCACTTCCAGCATCACTCTCTTAGAATATTCTTCTGGGATAATGATAATTCTATCGTGTGACTTGAAGCAAGTAGACTGAGCCAATTACCCACATCAAGTGCTATGGACGCAAAGACGTGCAACTCAATGTGCGTGAGAGATAACCACTTTACAATGAAGTCGGGCTGGGCCAATCAATTGAATCAATGGCATCAAGATTGATTGATTAGTTTGATTGGCCACCCTACATCAAGGTTTGAAGGAGAAACAATTCCCTTCTCTGTAAAAGGAATGAATAGTGAGAGCAACCCTTTGGACTTTATTGTAAATCTTGAAAGTATTGTTGGACTACGACTCAAGGAATAATATTTATCGGTTTACCCTTAATTGTTTTATGATTAAGGGTTATCTGAAGAAAGTAAACTTGAATATGATCATTCTTTGCTAGTTCCTAATATTTTTTTGAAAAAAATCATATCTTAATTTTGCAAAATTTTTCTAAAAAGAAATGTTGTCTCAATTTTGGCAGTCTTCTTTCTTCCAACAACTTCACCAGCATGCTTCCAGAGACAATTGGAAATCTAACAAAATTGAGAGATTTGTAAGTGTTTAGTTGTTCTTGTTGTGTTACTCCTTGTTGTATCCAGTTAAAATTTTTATGCATATTGTTCACCACTATAAGGTGTGTCAACAATAACATACTCATGTTCTGGATAAACTATTGAAACTTGAAAGCATATATTTCTATGGGCATCACAACTTGAGCAGATAAATCTTCACAAGGTTTAAAAAGGAATGTTCAATACATTTTTCAGTTTTTCCTAGAAAGAAATGTAAAAGAGCTTTCTTTTTTTGGGGGTGGGGGGAGGGGTATTGTGTACTTAGTAAAAAAGAACAGTGGAAAGGAAATTATTTTTCTTTGATTCAAAAAAAGATTCAAAATCATGATGTTTATATCTATTTTTCACTAGAAAATAAAATTCCTTTGTTTTCTATCACAGGTTTAAAATTTTGACTTGCTTTTCTACTCATGATCCTATTAATCCTTTAATTTCCTTTTGACTACAATAGTTTTTGGTTTCCTTGGTACAAACATCTCCTGAATGGAAACTAGGTTAATCTCATGTGCTACTCCCACAACCAAAATGAACGTGCATTTGCAATACATGTTCCCAGGAAAGAATTGCAGAAATTTAAATCCAATCATTTCCAATAGGAAATTGGTCTGCTTCATAAAGAAATTATCAAGACTGGCAATGTAATAAAACACATGTAAAATGGTGGAAGAAACAGAAAATAATAATGATGTGGTAGGAAAATGTTCTAATCGATATAAAAAGAGTGTTGTACCCTCTTGAATACAGCTTTGCCATATAAGAAGTGTAATAATATACCAAATATTCAGAAAATGGAAGATAGAATCATATTTTTTTGGGTGAAAAATACTACACGGTTAATGAAGATAATTAGAAAAAAGTCATTTTATTGTGTTTTTATCATAGAATTTTCTCACAACAAGTCAAGTTTGTGCTCTCTTTCTCAATCCAATTATGCCATTGGACAAAGGCTAGAGAAAGAGAGAGAAGGTGGGGGTGAGGGTGAGATCAAGATTTTCTGTTTAAGGTGAAGGTAGAAAAAGAAAAAAGAAAACTGAGTGAAGCAGTTTAAGGTAAAGAAAAAAAAGAAAGAAAATGGAGAGAAGAGAATAGGCTGGGTAAAGATACTCTTTTCCTCTTTTCTCTGCATGTCTTTTATATCAGCAAATTCTAGGCTTCACCCATTCTACCATTCTATAATTCTCTAGATTTCACTAAGATCCCATGATGACTTCGTTACTAAGCATTTTCTCTGTCCTTCCCCTCTGTAATTGATAGAGACCGTCAAGATTATGCTGCTGTTTTTCCTTCCAACTAAGAGAAATGTTAATAGCTAGTAAAGGTGAAAATTCTGTCATCACTTGAAAAATTGATTACTGCCACATATCATTGTTCACCTTCTAAAATATAATTCATAGTTGGACAGTCGTTATCCAATGATAAATTAATGTTTGAAGTTATAAATGATAGGAAAATCATTTTTTAACATTCAAATTATTGTTTCTAATGGAAATACTATAAATGGAAATGGACATAATGATTTTATCATATAAAACACAAATTATTCATGTAGCTAAAAGGGGGAAAATCATATAAAGACTCATTAGTTTGCAGTGTCCAGGTTCAGCAGGTAATGTAGGATTTAGAGGTGGCAACCAGTATAGTCTGTTGTGCTTACTCCCTACATCATTATCTGGATCATATCAACAGCCTACTAAAACAATTATCTTCTACTTTTGTGCTTGCCAAGTATTATTTGATATCTTTCTTCCTTGACCTATGCCAACTGACTCAACCTAGCTTAATTCAGAAAAAGTAGTGAACTACTAGATATGATTCATGGATGTGACCAACCAACTGAATCAAAATCTGTAAGTACCAATAAGATTGGAGGATATGGATACAACATGATCGGGGTTTGGGGATCTGGTAAATATAGCTTTAAATAATCAGCTTTAGGTTAAAAAGACGTCATATGCATGACTTATGAGTTATGACCATGGTTTTCTAGATTGGTGAAAATCACTGATCTGGATTGGTTTTTTTGCACCTGATAAAAAAATAGGGAGTAATACCGAAGATCCCTTGGATTGACTAATTTTATATCATGAATCAAATCTGGATTGGTGTATCATTCCAAAGGGATTTTTGTATAAAACAGAAAAGGATGGGTTGATCTGTGTGATCTGTCAATGGTAGGTGTAAGTGACAACTTTCAGTTGATTTTCTCTCCTCTCTTCCTCTTCAATCCTCTTGATCTCCACTCCAACTAGGTAGATCTATATTACTAGTTTTTTTCAGAGAATATTAGTGATTTTCAGTGAATATTAGTTATTTTCAAGGAATATAATTTTTTATATTAAATATTAATGATTTCAATGAATATTAGTTATTTTTAGTAGATATTAGTGATTTTCAGTGAATATTAGTTATTTTGAGTAAATATGTTTTATGAATTGCATTGATTCCATTTAATTAATTGTGAAAATGATGATGTTTTAACTTATATTATTGGTCTTACTTGTAGTTTTCAATATATGAATCAAATCAGACTGAAGAATGAGTAATCATGAGTAGGATTTTGATAAAAATGATGATCCTAATTGGTTCTACGGGTTTCCTATTAATAACAACAGAATGAAGATTTAATGCTAATACTATGCAAAGAAAATAGGACGAGGTGGTGTGCCTAGATTAAAATGGCATTTGATTGGTAGCTATAGCAATGTCATGAAATGTCATTCAAGTTCTGTCATTATCAGAGTTAGATGAAATAGTTACTAAAGAATACAAAGGAAAAGAAGCGTGACAGGAGTTGAAGGGTACATAAATATTTTAAACTGGGAAGTGGAGTGAATTCCATATCATGGAAGAGGATAATAGAGTTCGAGAATCTTAGTGTCTATTTTTGTAGATGATAGTGATGAAGACATTGACAACCTACTTGATATGTGAATAGAGAAGAGTGGCTACCTAGACAAGAGGTAGTAACGTAGTGTAGATAGAAATGAAGGTAGAGAGAACAATTTAGACCCTTACATGATGCTTTAATATTTAGACGCTTTAAGAAGAAGAGTGAGTATATTTGGTGCACATGTAGTAGCCTACTTCAAAGAAAATGGAATTACAGATACATTTAAAATATACTGTCAGAGATTCAATTGTTTAAATGAGGTAGTTGCAAGAGTAGATAAACATAAATAAGGAACGTTAAAGGGGATGCATATAAATGCTAGACAAAAGTTGGTGCTGCTATATCAAAGGTTATATTTTACAATGTCATCCTTGTAGATGCAATCAAAGGATCATATTTACAACATACATTCAGAGATTCAATTGTTCAAACGATGTAGTTACAGGAGTAGATAAACATAAATGAGGAACATTAAAGGGGATGTGTATAAATGCTAGAAAAAAAGTGTTGTTATATCAAAGGCTATATTTTACAATGCCATCCTTGTAGATGCAATCAAAGGATTATATTTACAACATATGGTAGATATAATTGCAAAAGAAGGATAACAATACATTCATCAGTTATCTTTTTGTAGAATATTGTATGATCAACAATACATCAATGGAAATCACTATTATAAGTGATCTTATTGAACTTGTCAAATCAAGCCTTAGGACTTTGCTTAAGTCCATAGATCATCTTCCTAAACATGTAAATCTAATTCTCCTCCTAAGCAACATATTCAAATGTGTGATTGGGAAGAATATCCCTGAGTAATCAATACCATATGTTCGTAAGAACCTACAAACCATCGATGGACCTTGTAACAATCAACTGTTCCATCTAAATTATATTTGATAGCATAGACCCACCTACAAGAGATGATGTTTGCTCCTATTGGACAAAGCAAAACTATAGAAGTTAGGGTTAAGATTAATATAAGAAACAATGTGATAAGGGATGAGAAATACGAACTCTTTTACCCTTCCATACTACAATTGGTAGATCAAGGTCAAAGGTGGTAGTGTTAGGTGGAAGATCTGTAAATGTGGTTGAGGAGTGGAGTGCTGAAAGCTTTGGAGGTGGCTATGGGTGATGTTGATATACTTGTATTGGTTATTGATCTTGACATTGAATTGTGATTGTCATACTTTAACTTGATAGGAATAGGTAAGGGAAGAAATTCAGATTAATTAGAGGTGGTGAAATAGGATTAAGACTCAAAGGAGATCACATTCTCAAAGACATAGTATCAGCAACTTTGAGGATGAAAAAGACATTAGCTTTTGTGTGTAAAAATAATTGACAAAAATACACTTAATTGACCAAGAAGACAATTTTTCAAGATTGGAGAAAGATCTTTAATAAAAGCAATGTAACCAAAAACCTTAAGAGGCAATGGAAATAATTCCATGTTAGGTGTAAGATGATGAAGAGGAACTCTCCCCTTAAAATTGTGGAAGGCATATAGTTTATCTAGAAAGAAACAATTAGAACAATATTAGACCATAAATATTTAAAGATCTTCATTTGTAACATAATGGTGCAAACTACTTCAAGGGTATGTCAATGTTTCCTTTCATACATGCAATTTTGTGGAAAAGTATAAGTGGTTTGATGTAAGATATTGAGAGAAGAAAATATAGATTAAGTTTCAATTTAGATAAACTCAAGAGCATTATTGATATGTAAAATTTTTGGAGAAATAGAAAAATAATTTTCTATTTTAGCTAAATTTTTTTTTAGTACATCAACAATATCATGATGATCTTTCAACAAGAATACTCAAGAGACATGACAGTAATCATCAATAAACATCAAGTAATACTTATAACCTAGAATTAAAGACACATGATTAGGATCTTAAACATCATAATGAACTAATTTAAAAGAATAGAGTGGAGAAATTTTTTTTTTGGAGAAGAGTTTTGTGTGTCTAATTTATTGAAAGGAAACAATATACATAATATACATACAAAGAATGCTAGACCATAATAACACAACTTATTGTGTTTAAGAAACATTACAATACAATATAAACTTTACACTCCCCCTCAAGTTGGAGTGTATATATTGATCAGACCCAACTTGCTACATAGTTTTTGAAAAATCTGAACTTCCAACCATTTTGTGAAGATGTTCGCCACTTGTTTTGAAGTGGGAGTAAATACAGTAGTAATTTGACCATCAGTAACTAGGTTCTTGATATAATGATAGTCAATCTCAATATATTTAGTGCACTTATGAAAAATAGAATTTCAACAATGCAAATAGTAGCTTGGTTATCACAATACATGTTCATGGGAGTAGGAATAGTAAATCTTAACTTTGATAGGAAATGTTGTATCTACTTCATCTCACATTCAGTTTGAGCCATAGAATGATATTTAGCTTCAACATTAGAATGTGAAACTACATTTTGCTTCTTGCTATACCAAGTTATAAGGTTCCCTTTAATATGTATAATATCTGGAGGTAGATTTTCTTTCAACTTTATCACCAACATAATTAGAATTAGAGAAGACTTCAACTTGAGACGATCATGACATTTGTAGACAAGACCCATACCAGGTGTCCCTTTAATATAGGAAAGTAGTTTCAAAACACTTTGCCAATGAACTTGACAAGGTTGTTGCATAAACTGTGAGAGAAGTTATGTTTGGTAGTGTGATGGTAAGATAGATCAATTTGTTGATAACCATACGGTATCTTTGTTGGTCATGCAATAACTCTAAGTTCTCTTAGAAAGACAGATTTTGATGAATCGAGGTCTTTTCTAGTTTACATTCCAACATGCCTACTTCTTGTAACAGATCATGAGTATATTTCCTTTGAGTGAGGAAGATGCTATTTTTGAGATAAGCAAATTCGATTCTTTGAAAATAGCCAGGACGACCCAAGTCTTTAGTAATAAACTTAGTTGCAAGATAAACTTTGGTTTCAGTTACACCATTTGAGTCACTTCCTGTAATCAAAATGTCATGTACATAGACAATAACCATAATATGATCGACAAGAGTGTGATAAAGATAGAGTGATCAATTTGACATTGTTGGAAATTCACGTGGACAATAACACTGCTAAAAGTATAAAACTAGGCATGAGGACTCTATTTGAGGTCATAAATTGCCTTCTGAGGTAGACACATCATATTCTCCATCTAAGCAACATATTTGGAAGGTTACTCTATGAATACCTTTTCTTGAAGATTCTCATAGAGGAAGACATTTTTGATATCAAGTTGATGCATCTCTTAGGAATTGTTAACAGCTAAGGAAAACATAACCCATATAGATGTGAGACAAGCTATGAGTGAGAAAGTGTTCGCGTAATTGATACCATAGACTTGAGTATAGTCATGTGCAATAAGACGAGCTTTTTACCATTCCACTGTATCATCTACTTGATGTTAGTACAAACCCATCTATAAGTGACAATATGTGCATCAACAGGATGTGGAACAATGGTCCATGTTTGTTGAGATTTGAGGGCAAACATTTCCTCATTCATGACATCTTTCCAATGTGGTACCTATAGAGTCTCAGATAGATTTTTGGGAATAGCAGATTGTTGGAGAGAAGGTGATAAATAGTTGTAGGCAACAAAATGAGATATAAGGTGTAGGGTATAAGAACGGATACCTTTTTAGAGTGTAATAGGTAAGTTAGAAAATGGTGAGGATCTTGCATTCGATGAAAGACTAGAGTCAAGTGTAGGGGCAGAGGTGTTTGCTTGTTGCTAACGATATACCTGAAGGGGAGGACCATCCACTAGAGGTAGGTAGGTAGAATCATCCAAAGTAGTCACGTTATCAAGTGGCGTCTCAATAGTGTTAGGCAATGGAAAGGAAACCATAGATATGGTTTTTTCAGTAGAATCCAAATGTGGGTTTTCTTCAGTAGAGTTTTGTTAGTGTCCAAAGAAATATTGAGACTCAAAAAATGTGACATTATAGGAGACAAGATATTGGTGAGTAAAAGGATGGTAGCATCGATATCCTTTTTGAGTCCTAAAATACCTTAAGAAGATATACTTGAGAGAATGAGGAGCAAACTTATCTTGATTAGAGGAAAGATCATGGACAAAAGCAGTACACTTAAAGACTTGTGGGGTAATAGGGAAAAACTCATCATCAAGATGAAGACATCTCAAGGGAATCTCCCCCCTAAGAGTATCTGAAGACATCCTATTGATGAGATAGGTGACAATAAGGACAACATCAAATAAAAAGAAGTAGAGACCTTCATGTGCACAAGAAGAGTGTGAGTAACATCAATGATATGATGATACTTACATTCTGCAATGCGATTTTGAGATGAAGTATGTGCACATGTAGTTTGATGAATAACACCCAAAGAACTACAAAAGCATTGAAGATTGCTTTGTTGAAATTCAAGAGCATTATTTATACAAAAAAAATTTGGAACCACAGAAAATGTTTTGGATTTCATTAAAGAATTGTTCAACAATATCCAAAACAATGGACTTATCTTTTAACAAATAAATCCAACCAGCATGAGAGTAATCATCAACAAAGACAATGTAATATTTGTGACCAGACAAGGAATTGGTCCTAGTAAGATCCTAAATATCACAATAAACAATATAAAAGAGATTGGACTATGAGACACACTGGACCTCTTGTAGGTAGCACGATAGTGCTTACTCAACTAAAAAAACTTACAATAAAAAGAAGAGACACGACACCAAGGAAGAATCTATTGAAGTTTCCATTACAAAGGGTATCCCAAATAGTGGTGCCAAAGATCTGATGTTTTAGAACAAGAAGCCATGCATGCTAGTCCTTTAGGTATATCATCTTTAACAAGCACATAAATGTCTACTGTAGCCTTACGGCCCCAGCTCAAGTCTTTGTCTCATCTAAGGGTCCTAGAATTCACAATGAAGAGTAAAGGAAGTCATAGAATAGGATAATTGGGTGGTAATAGCACTAATAGAAAGCAAATTAAGAACATGAAACACATTGGAGAGAGAGATATGAGTGTCACAAAGCATCGTGCCTTGTCCAAACACTAGGCAAGTGACACCATTGGCAATAAAGACTGTGGCCATCTAAGATGAAGAGGTAAAAGATTAGAAAAGTTTTCAGTTACTTGTCATGTAAGAGGATGCTCTAGAATCTATAACCTAAGAGTCCTGAGGAGATGCCAAATAGGCAATAGTATTTGTAGTGGTAGACTCAAAACTAGTGGTATTGTTTTGACTAGATGAGGAAACACAAGATTGATTCTAGAACTTCAAGAATTTAGCAAACTCATATGCTAAATTGGAGAGGGATTTTGATATAGTCATATGAGAATTGACTGACAGGTAGGTAGATTCTACGGTAAAATCAAGTTTGAAACACTTCTGTTAGATTTTAGAGGTTTGCTAAATTTCTGCCAACACTTTTCATGTGGATGATTGATGCATCCACAATGTATACAAGGAGGAAAATTATTTTTTCCTCAATGACCTCTTGAGTATTTGTCAATATTAGCTTGATCAAATTTTGCTACAAAGACTAATTGCTTGACTAAGGGGACCTGAGTTGACAGAATAATCTTCATAGTTTTGGCAAATGTCTCTTGAAGATTGGGAACTTCCTCTCCTCCTAACACTTGTACACGAATTTTATCTTTAACTTCAGGAGGAAGGTTGTGCAAGAAGGCAGCCACAAACACATCATTGCATTGTTGATGGATTATGTGAGGATTTGGAATATGTGGTTGAAGCACTTCAATTTTATCTGTGAGAGTCTAAAATTTGGTGAAATAATCTTGGAGAGATTTGTTACCTTGTTTGACATTAAAAATTTGTCCTTAGATATCAAATAGACGAGAAACATTCTTTTTTTACTCATATGTGACTTTTAGTGTGTCCCAAATCTTCTTTGCTAGCTAGAGCATGACAACACTCCTAGAGATGGGCGGTTCCATACTAGAGGTCAGCTAGGCAATAGTAGATGCATAATTGACACACTAGTCTTCGTAATCAGCATCTTTTAGATCAGGTTCAGATTTAGTAATATGCTTTAAGCATCTATGAGCTAGTAGAAAATTAGTGAAATTAGTAGACCAAAGAAGATAAATTTTGTTCTTTCAACTTTTCAAGAGTTCCACTCATATTTTTCAAGAAAATGTTGTTGGCATCCATATTTTCTTTTTCTTCAACCAAAAAATATAGAGTATAGAGAATGAGAGGCCAATACGGAAGAAGCAAGGAGTAGGAGACCTCATACGAAGAGGGAGGATCTACATGGTACAAGAGGCACTAAAGGAGGTAAACAATAGAGACAAGGTGAGTAGGGACCTTACAGAAGACCTTATGAAGGTGGATGTGAGGAGATGTCATGAAGTCAACCTCACAAAAGATAGACGTGATGATGAGAGACTATCGAGACTTGCGACAAGTAGAGGAGACCACGAGAGGCCAATACGGAAGAAGCAAGGAGTAGGAGACCTCATACGAAGAGAGAGGATCTACATGGTACAAGAGGCACTAAAGGAGGTAAACAATAGAGACTAGGTGAGTAGGGACCTTACAGAAGACCTTATGAAGGTGGATGTGAGGAGATGTCATGAAGTCAACCTCACAAAAGATAGACGTGATGATGAGAGACTATCGAGACTTGCGACAAGTAGAGGAGACCACGAGAGGTGGATCGTGAGGAATTGTTAGAGCTTGTGATGGATGAAGAGACTATGTCATGCATAGGTCGACAATTAGAGATACATGAGGGTGGTTTTTAGGTCCAAGAATGGGAACCTCGCTTTGATACCAAATGGAGAGTTTTTTTTTTTTGGAGAAGGGTTTTGTTTGTCTAATTCATTGAAAGAAAACATTATACATAATAAACATACAAAGAATGTTAGACCACAATAACACAACTTATTGTGTCTAAGATACATTACAACACAATATAAACTTTACAAACAGACTTTTAAAGATAGCATGAGTATGCTTACGAAGTTAACACAGAGTATGCTTACCAAGTTAACACAACTTACAATTAAAATGGAATATGAGAATTCAAGGAATAGCTTGATGAAACTTCTTGTAAGAGGAGTATCTCAACTAATAGTACCATAAGATAGAGGATTCTATTGTAGACACACAAGTTAGCAATTCACTTGATACTTTGTCTTGAATGAGTAGATACACCTTGTCACTTTGTTCATGCCGAACTAATCTTCTTCATTGTTTGCAAATCTTAAAAGGTACAATGAAAGGAGAAAAATGTTACAAAGCATTGTACTTATGTGATAATGACATTAATAGGTAAAATGTTAATGGAAAATTAAAAAAATATAAAACATTATCCAACTTGAGCTGGGAAGGGGCTCAAACTTCTCCTTGCCTAGACACAAGGCATGAATAGCCATAAGCAATGGTAATAGTGGACATATTGGTAAGGTGTGGTAAATGATTAAAAAGAGTGGGTGTACTATCTATCTTGTATACCTACCATATCCTAGTCATGTCCCAACCATATACTTTTCATATCCCCCAAAATGACCTGAATATGCTACATGGTGTGTCTGACATGTATCCAAGGTAAATCCAAGGCCAATCCATATCTAACATGGGTATTTAGAAGAATTCATGTTTAATAGATTAAAATTCTTCATATGAAGGGATGCTAACATTATAATTAAGTACCTCATATACCTATTACTTATTTTTTTATATTTTCTAGGCTTACTACTTGTAGAACCTCCACATGTTTATAATATACAAAACTCATTTTGAGTAGTACTAAGCACTTAAATTTTGCATATTCAGAGTTTAGTAATGCCATCATCACTTTTATAAGCATTGTTAGCAAAGCACTAGTTAGTCTTTGTCTTTTCTAATGTATTTTCCTTAATGATATAATGAACACTTAATTGTCAATTTTCACACCTGTAGAAGGATTGACGGGAACGCTATATCTGGGCATATTCCTAGTTCTATTGCAAACTTGTTAAACCTTGAACGGTTGTGAGTGTCACTGAATCTTTTCATCTTCTCTGTTAATGTTGCATACATTACAGTGAAAATTTACATATACAAATAGGTGCATACATTTATATAATAAAATCTACTCTTGACATTGTTCATTTCCAGTGACATGCAAGGAACATCTTTAAAGGGTCCATTGCCATTCTCTACGTTGGAGAACTTGACAGAATTGTATGAGAGATTTCTTATTTTATATCAAATATTTTAGCTCAAGTGTTATTTCCTGTCAACATTAAGCACCTAGACTTATTAGCAACAATTTGTGTGAGTTGTTCTTCATTTGCAGGAGGGTAACTGACTTTCGTGGAGATGGGAAATTTCCTCCTCTGGAGAACATGCACAAAATAAAACAATTGTGAGGAAAACTTCATGAACTTCAGTTGATAATAGTGTCACATAAAAGCTTTGGATATACCAATTAGCTATATATAACATATTTCACCAATCTATCAGTCATATCCTTTGGTTCTTTGCTGCAGGACCCTTAGGAATTGCTCAATATCTGGGAAGCTTCCAGGTTATCTTGGGAATATGTCAAGTTTAGAACATCTGTAAGATAATTAAAAATAATATTTCTTTTTTCCTCATCTCTATATTTGTTGAAAATGCATGGTTAACTCTTTGTTTGATTTCACTAGTTGTTAAAGGGAAATATTTGTTTAGAATTCATTAATAAAGAGGATTACACATGCAAAGATTTATATGGATATACATACATTCAGCCATATATTCACCACTTCCCTATTTAATACCCTCAACAGTCCTCTTTAAGGTAGGGAAGGTGGTTAGACAAGGTAGTTTGATCTAGAACTATGTTGACATCAAGTATCTGTTCATGGATCTGAAAAAAGTTAAGGTGTAAATTGGATAGGTAGACTGTGACAACCAGCTCATCCCAATATTGTCACAACTTATTGACATCAATCGTTTTTGGGTAATGTGTTGACATCAATCTTTACAATCTAGAATAACCTAATGTTGTGTAATTAAGTTTTTTTCTAGATTAATCTTTACATATTCTTTGATCTATTTTTCTAATAAGCAAAAAATTTATTTGATCTTGCTATTTCTAAATATAATTAAATTCTCCTCTTTTCCTAAAAAAAGTGCTAGCTACTAAAAGGTTGCAAACTATGCTAAAGCTTAGAATGGTTATGAAATGATGAACCTCTACAAGTAGAGTTAACTATCCTACAAGACTCTCCTATAATTTTCCCAATAATATTTTTAATACAAGTAGTCATTTCATTTCAAAGCTTATTTACCTCTCCATCTAATTCTCATATTCTTTTTTGTATCAAGTTATCTTTAAATATCTTTTTTTTTTTCATTTTTAAGATTCCATTACATAATTTTTAGGTTCTTATGTACTTTAACATTTCTTTCCATAATCTTGACATCAACACATTCTTTGATCATTTGACTTAAACGGCACCCAACAAAGGATGACTGCCCTTGAACGTTAAGAGCTTCAAGTGAGGGAAGTAAAGACATTGACCCTTGAATGATATCTGGTAGGGATGGATTGCCCTTGATTATTGAGGACTTTGGGTGAAGGCGGTGGAGGCCTCAACCTTTGAATAACATCCAATGAGTCAACTACCCTTGACCATCAGTAGCTTTAAGTAAGGGAGGCAAGGACCTTGATCCTTTAACCATAGTTTCAAATATCGATCCATATTGGTGAAAAATTCAAAATGGTTGATCTTGAAACTCGATGTATTTCGAAGAATGGATCAGTTTAGGCGATTTTTCATGTAGGATTGGTGCAAAATCGATGACTCGGATGATATTCAAGGTTTTTGAACTTGTTAGAGGATGGATCATTTGATCTATTACGAAAGTCACTGTTGTACTAAAGCCCTTTGCTGTCGAGCACCTACAAGTGGTGTATTGATTCCTTCATGAAAGTCACTACTGTACTAAAGTCCTTCGTCGTCGAGTACTAGGAAGTGGTGTACTGAAGCCTCTACACAATCTCTATCGGTGCTCCTCGATATGTCAGTCGAAGGAGTTGATTAGAGCTGCTCATTTGAGACCAATGGGAGGGATCACTACTTCGCTGTCCTTTCCTTTTCTCACCTGTGCCTACACCACCTTTGACTTCTCAAGGTTAGCAGAATTGATGTGCCTCCTCCACCCTTTTCCTACAAAGCATGGTCTTTGGGAGACCCACCTTCAGATACTGTTCTTCTTATTGGCTGCACTGTCACTCTTGCCTTCGATCCCAACTGAGTGGAGATAGCAATGGGCGGTACTGCAAACTGATCGGTCGCCTTAGATATTGTTTGACTGCTGAGGTAATATTTAATCTTTTAATCAAACTTTATGGTGATAATTGATAAGTGATAACCCAATATTAAATATCATTGTTTTTGCTTATCAAACAAAGATTAGTCTACTTAATTCTGGAAGTATGTCTTGACTTAGCCATTCACCAAGTGGTCATTGTTATTAATTTTTTCTATTTCCCATTCACAATGTTTCAATGTTGTAGTTGTTTCGTAATTTAAATTAGTAAATTATCTTGTCTTATTTTTTTAGTTAAATAGTTATTAACGTGTAATGTACTAATGTAGGTCAAAAACATGTAATTCAGTTATAGCTATCAAATACATTACATTAGCATCACGTTGCAAACAACAAATTTTTATGGTAATTATTTAAATATTTTAATTTTTTGTTAAGACTAGAGAATTGAAGTGAAAAAAACATTTAAAAAAAGAGAAAAAGATGAGAAGAAGAGTACTTTACGTGAATGATTTTTCTAAAATAATTTAGGAAAAGAAAAAAAAAATTTATTTAAAAATTATATCTAAAAAATAAAAAATATATTAAAAATTAATTAAAAAATTTGATTTAACAAGTAGAAGGCCCCTTTCCTTTTATAAAGAAGATTTTCTCTCCTTTATATCAAGGGGAAGGGCCCTTCATGTGAAAGGAAATGTTATTTCCTTCTCTTTTTTCTTTCATGTGAAGGGAAGGAGATAACCTTTCTCTTTACGTAAAGAGGAAGGACCCATCATTTAACTTCAATTACCCTTCATGTAAAGGGTTTTACTTCTCCATTTTAAAGGAAGGGTTAACTTACTTCTATATAAAGTTCTTGAAAGAGCCTCTTTCCTTTATATTTTAAGATGAACGTGAAGAAAAGAGTTGAGAGTTTAATTAAACTTTTGGAGAGATGGAGAGTTTCTATTATTTAGCTCTAGTAGAACTTCTATGGCTACAAATATAAAAATTTTCATTTCCTCCCTAGTATTCTCTCCAATATTATCACTTTATTTGTGTTTTACAAATTACAATAATCTCTTAAGGTAAATTACTTTTTCCATCTCATTTATTTCATTTTAAAGCAAATTTAAATTGTTATTGTGATATTTTAAACTTTTTTTCTAATTTTTTATGAATATTAATAACTTTTTATGAGTATTAGTGAATATGTTAAAGAATAAGAGTAAATATTATTCAATTTAAATAAATATTAATAAATTTCAATGAATATTAGTAATTTAGTGAATATATTAACTTTTTAGTTAATATATTTAATGAATTACATATTTACATTTATTCTATTTTATCTATTATGAAAATGATAATATTTTAATTGACTTGTTTTGTTAAGAATTTTAAAGATGTCAAGTGTATCAGATCAAAACATCAATGGCCATGAGCAAGATGTTAGTAGAAATGAAAATCTTGGGTATCTTTATGGGTTTTCTATTGATAACACCAGAAGAAAAACTCAATACAGATATTGTGAAAAAAGAGAGGAAGTGATGGTATATCTAGATTAAAATAACATTTGATTAGTGGTTATAGTTGTTAGAACCCTAGTATTTTGATAATGTAAAACTTATGTGAGGAAATATATTGTATTTTACAGTTAAGTCAGAGTAGCATTAGATTAGAAGGCAGATAGAACAAATTCCAAACAGACGAACAGATAGAAGAAGTTCTAGAAGATACTGCCTTAAAGCTATAGGAAAATCGGACAGTTACAGGTCCAAGTATCCGAAGAATAAAACAATAGCAAGACTATCAGACAGTTAGAAGGATAACTATCCGAATTTTTCAAAGCCTTCGGAGAGTTAAATAATCAGACAGTTAAGTTGGTTGAATGATCGGAGAGTTAATGAGTTAACTATCCGAAAGAAAAAGGAAAATCGGAAAGTTAGAAAGGCTAACTATCCGAAACTTAAGTCATTCAATAAATCACGTGCAGAAATACAGAACGGAAGTTTAAAGGACTTGTCAGAAAGTTAGATAACTATCCAAGTTTTCTTTTCGGAGAGTTAGATAACTATTCGAGTTTTTCGGTAAGTTACAGATATAACTTTCTAGAACTTAAATTATCTTATTACGCACGTGAAAAATAGAGAAGTCTGCAGTTGAAAGCTTAAAAGGGAAAATCGGAGAGTTAGAAAGATAACTATCTGAAATTTCAAGAGAGTTTCGGTGAGTTACAGTTTAATCATCTGAAACTTAAGTCATTGAATTTCCCACGTGCAGAATTCCAGAAAGAAGCTCAAATAAGTTTTCGAAGAGTTAGAAAGATAACTATCCGAAATCCTGAAGCGTTTCGGTGAGTTATAGGGGTAACCATCCGAAACTTAAATCATTGAATTTCCCATGTGCAGAATTCTAGAGAGAAGCTCAAATAAGTTTTCGGAGAGTTAGAAAGATAACTATCCAAAATCCTGAAGCGTTTCGGTGAATTACAGGGATAACCGTCCGAAACTTAAGTTAGCCTTTTATGCACGTGTTGAATTGAAGCAATCGGAAAGTTAACAGAGAGTTACTGTAGCCAACTATCCGATAGTTATATAACTGTTTGGTGAGTTACAGTTATAAGTATCCGATTGAATGACAGCTTGCAGTAAATATTCTGGAATCCTACCTGGCAGAAAGGTTTAAGTGATCTTTCGGTGAATTACAGATTTTCTTCGGAGAGTTACATAGCTAACTATCCGAAAGGTTAGGAAAATCGGTAAGACATCTTGAAATAACTTTCTGAACGGTAACTTACAGTATTTGACTGGTGTCTAATGAAGTATAGCAGAATATATCCGTTGACAGAGAAATATGATCGTTATACCTTTGGTATAAATATGAGGACTTTAAGAAAGGAAAATACAGAGATAACGGATATACTACATACAGTGAGCTACACTCCAATTCCAAGTATACTCAAGTCTACAAACAATGAAGCATATTTTGAAGACCTACAGTAGAAAAATCTCTGTGCGTCAAAACTCTGATTGAAAAGATTCAAGCTGTTGGTTCGTGGCTTCAACCTGAAAGCTACATTCAGTGTTGGTTTGAGTTTCGACCTGAAAACTCTAGAGGTTGGTTTATTGAAATTTATACTTGAAAACTTCTGTGTAGTTGGTTCTTACTTTGACCTGAAAGTAAGTTTGTAAGTGTTGAAACACTTAGTGAAGCCCAAGTGAATTTTGGAGGTGGACTAGCCAAGTTGGTGAACCACCTAAAAATTTGCTGTGTGTTTCTTTTCTCTACTAATTTGCATTCCTTTAATTTTATCTCATTACATTTCTATTGAATCATTCGATTCAACATCAAAAGAATTTTAAAAACTACACACTTTTACTATTCATCCCCCATCTGGTGAGCCTACCGATCCTAACAATAGTAACGTAACCAAAATTTCCTAAATGTCTTACCATTGTTAGAGATTAGATGAGATGGTTACTTAAATATATAAAAGTAAAAAATAGTGAGAAGAATAAGAGGGATGAACATTTTAAGAGTATTTTATAGCAAGAAAATGAGGGAATTCTATATCCTTATAGTAATTCACAACATCAAAGAATCTTTACTGAAGATAGACATTGACTACCCATATGATATGGCGAGTAGAGAAGAAAGACAAATTTATAAAGAAAAAATGATGTGATCAAGAAAAGAACAACAGGAGAGAGAACAATTTAGATATTCATATGGTTCTTTAAGTTCTAGGTACTTTGAAAAGAGTAGTACATCTCATGCGTATGCACCTTCTACTTTAAAGAGAAAGGAAATTTTAGGTATGTTTAAAATATATAGTCAAAGATATAAATGTCTAAATGTTGTAGTTGCTTAAGGTAACAAACAAAAGCAAAAAACATTGAAGGATACGTAGACAAATGCTAGAGAAAAAGTTGGAATTATTGTATCAAAGTTTATGTCTTACAATATCATCTCTACAAATGCAGTAAAATGACAATATCTACAAAATATGATAGATGTGATAGTAGAAGAAGGATTAGGTATAAAAACATTTCTACTTATTATGAAATTATGAACCAATATTTGAATTCAACAAAGAATGAACTCAATAGTTATATTGATAGTTTGAAAAAACAATGGTTTACATATAGTGTGACTATCATGTGTGATGGATGAAATTCTAATACTAGCAAAGTTTCAAAGATTAATCTATATTGATGAAAAATTGTTGATACAATTTGGATTTTGAAAATGTTAATCTCGAAACTTGATATATTTTGAAGAATGCATTGGATTGTGTGATTTTTCATATAGGATTGGTGTGAAATCAACGAATCAAACGATATTCTTGACCTTTTCACTTGTTGGAGGACAAATCAATCGATCCATCATAAGGATCGATCAATCTACAAAACACAAAAGTCACTAGTCATTGAAAAGTTTTTAGTGAAACCCATTGTTCTATACTTCCACTAATTGTGAAAGGGTTTGTTGACTTCACATGGTCTTGAAGTGTTTGGATAATTGTAGAGTTGAGGATAGACAATGAAAACACATTAGGGTTTTTAGACTTAATTTAGGGATAGAGTCATGGAGGAGGAAGAAGGAAGGAGGTGGTGAAGCATGTGAGACATGAGGGTGAAAGAAAAAATAGAGAAAAAGGAAAAGAAAGAAAAAGAGAAGGTGAAACTAAAGAAATAGAGAAAAAAGTAAAAAAATAAAAAAAGTTAGACTTGACAATGGAGATGAAAAAATTTAAAAAAAGAAAAATACAATTGCCCTTCACATCAAAGGGGTCTTTCCCTTTTGTGAAAGAGATTCCTTCCCCTTTACATCAAGAGAAAGGTTAAATTTTAATTCATGTGAATAATTTTTTTCAAAATAATTTAGAAAAAATATTATATTAAAATTATATCTAAAATATAAAAAAATTAATAAAAAATTTGATTTAACAAGAAGTAGGGCTCTTTTACAAAATTATTGGATGCAACAAGGATATGAAATATATGGATACAACCCATATGATTTTCCTAGATATTTAACATGAAATTAATTTTTGTATAATACTATTGTTATTGAGATCATATATGTCATTATAAGTTTTTTTCACTTATTGATATATGATAATTACCTAAAAAATTTATTTAAGTTTTTTCAATGCTTATTATAACTTCTTTTATCTTATACCTAAATTTTAAGTTTAACTTTTTAATTTTTTACTCATTTCTATAAAAGTACTGTGTTTCCACTTTTTAATTTCAATATGTTTTCTTTTTCCATTGGATCAATCCTTGATATGATACTGATATTTAAAACTTTACTAATGACACAACTAATTTTTACCCTAAAATCACTTGTTATAATTTTTTTTCCCAACGTTTTTTGAGTGTTCCTTGTGTAAGATCTCTAAACCTTAAGCTTTAATACCATGTGAGACTAATGAAAAAAGAATGATTGAGATTACATATTGAGGGTCATTATTACATAAATGTCCAAAAATCCATTTACCCACACCACTTATATGGTATATCTAACATCTTCATACAATATAGCATTATTCTATTGTCCATTTCTTTACAATAAAAATTATGAAAATTTTCATATGCTGTGAAAATCAAATATGTTGTTTATAACACAAAAAGTATATTTACCTTGCACACTTTATGCATGTAAGTTAAGTTGCACTCTACTCATATGAATTTTAATTGATTTCCATGTCTAAAATAATAATGTAGTTTACCTAATTACAATTTTTTTGCAGTGACTTGAGTTTCAATAAATTTACAGCGAAAATTCCAGACAACTTTGCAAATCTGGCTAGGAATATCATTTATATGTAAGAAATTCTATTCATAATATACAATAATCATTTTATATTCATAATCAATGCCAATATCCTAACAGATTAGCTGCAATCATGCCACATATTTGCTTATCAAAAAATTAACACAACTTTGAATAATAATAAGCTACAAACATATGTGTATAATATCTTATAATTTTTTGAGGAAAGCATGAATGGTGTCTACAATGACTCCCAAAGTCCCAACTACTTGTGATTATCCTTGTTAATATTTACAATTCATTGTATTGTAAAAAGTTCTTTATTGTCACATAGGAGAACTTAATATGGTAAACCTAAATGCCCACTTCATAAAACACATAAAATATGAGACACTATCCTTGTAGAATCATAATAGCTTATTTACATATATTTACTAAACAAAAAATTGAGAACAATGAATAATGAAATATTTACCATAATAAAAAAATCTATAATGTTTGCTAAAATTCAGAAGTCTATGTATCTCCAAATCGGCATGTATTTGGTAATATATCATCATTAAAACCATCAATTCTTGTTACCAAGCAATTGAATCTAAAATTCAACATGTAACATATATGTGAAATTATTTCTTATCAACATAATATAAAAAAAAACTTCAAAATGTCCCTTGTTTCTTCTTCAGTGAAAAATTAAACATTATAATGATTATCAATTTCAAAACCCTTAACTTTCTTGAGATTTGCATGAAAATCTATTCAAAGAATATTTCAGCATTAAATAAACAAAATTCACAAGCAATTAAATGGGCTTTGTATCACTCCATAGAGTCATCAACTTTATGCTTATTAGTGAACATCCCTCTATAGTGGACTACTAAAGCTTCTATAGCAACATCTTGATAGTCAATGCTTGCATTTTATCATCTATAGTAGTCTTCCATTGTGGAAGAGTTAATGTTTTTTTATAATTCCTAGGGATAGATTCTAATAATAAAGAAATGGTATATTGGTGAAAAGCAGATATAAGAGAATCATAAGAGATAAAGTGGAAAATAGGATAGGTAGTAGTAGTTTATTTACCTTTACAATGTGCAAGGGGTATATTAAGATTTGAGACAATAGGATTTGCATCTGATAAGGAGGTTGATATGGTACTTATAGTAGGTGTTGTAATGTGGTACTGATGTTGATAGACTTGCAATTGACATGGCTATTCAAGCAATACAGTTGGTGACTATTCTTCTCTTGCAGGTAAAGTGGCTAGGTTGATATAGAGAGGTTGAGGTAGAAGATCAGTATCAGATAAAAAAGTCAAATCTGCCAAAGGAAAGTGTATCTTCTAAAAAATTTACATTAGTCAATACAAAGCAACATGTGTTGGGAGGGGGAGTGTTAAGATTTATGTTATTGTTATGTTATATATAGGTATTTGGATATGCTGAGTTATTGTGGTTATTATGTTAGGGATAATATTGTACTTTCTATTGTAACAATCCTAATGTAATATCCTCTAAATAAAATAGAGAGAGAAGGGGGAGTAGTAGCTAAGCAGGAACGATGACTTCCTTCTCCACCTTCCTCTTCTTTTAATCTCTCTAATTCGCCCACTAGGATTCCACTTAGTATTAGAGCATTCGTTGACTGTATCATCTGCACTAGTGTTTCCCAAGGTCAACTCTTTTGCAGTCTCTTTGTAATCTGCTAAATTGATTGACGGTTTGTTCCCAAGCTGACAGCTTGGTTCTCAAGCATGAGGGCCAATCATAGGAGCTTAGTGCTCTATTTGTGCATGTAAGTTGCATTTCTCTCCTCTTTTGTCCTTGATTGAAGGTTACCAACAACCTCTTCTTTGGTTCATCACATCCTCTTGGATGTACGACTAAATGGTAGTGGCTTGTATTCCTCTCTAGTCATCCCCAGTTGATTAAGGACAGACCTTACTCTTGTGATACATACTCTAACCATCTCTTGTTTTACTGGTGACATGGAATCAATGGACAGATTTACTAAAAACCTAAGTGGTACTTCTTAAAAACTCAATGGAAAGAATTACATTCAATGGGCTCAAGGGTTTAGAAAATTTTTGGTGGCACATCGATGTATTAAACACATCACTTAGCCTTTGCTAGATGATAAACATTTCAACCATGAAGATTGGTTTGTGATAGATGTGATATTGATTTCATGGATGTTAAACAATCTAGAACTTGAAGTTGCAATGAGTGTAGCACTTCTTGAGTCAACTAAAAGGATTTTTGACACTTTGGAGTTAACCTATGAAAATGTTAAAAACATTAGAAGAATTTTTGAAATCTATGAATCGATCTTTACTAGACGTCAAGGTGGATGCTCAGTACAAGAATACTTCACTTAATTTTGCACTTTAGCTGATAAACTTGAGACACATCAGCTGATTACTATTGATATTTAGCAAAATCGACGACATCGTGACGAGCTTCTTTTGATAGCTTATCTCAATGGTCTTGATTCAAAGGTTACAAGACCTATTTGGAATCATATCCTTAGCAACGATACTCTTCTAGATCTACAGATTACCTTCTCTAGAGTACTTTGACTATCCATTCCTATAGATCAAATATTTCACTTACTGTTGATCCCTTTGCTATGGCAATTAGAGGGCAAGGATGCATAGGAGGCCATAGTAGTGGTTGGTCAGGTTAAGGCAGAATTCCATGTGAACATTATGAACAAACAAATCATAGGTTAGAAAAATGTTAACAAAAGTTTGGTAAGCCCCAAGAATATGCTCAAATGACAACTAGCACAATAGATTTAACATCTAATGGTGCTATTTCATCTCTTGCTTAGAGACCTCCATCCACTATCACCCTAACACAAACTGAATATTGTGAGTTTCTATAATCATATGATCAACAAGACTTTGCTACTACATTTCATGCAGTACCCTCTACTTTAGGTACATATGCCTTCCTTGCTTCCTAAAATGACTTTTGGATAGTTGACTTAGACACCTCCTAAATTGAACATCTGATTTGGACCAAGAATTGGACGTTAGATCTGAGAACTCAAATTGGGGGACAATTTTATCAAAAAGGTAGCAACAAACAGTTCTTCTTTGTAATACCAACTAATAGTGATATCAGCAGTTGGAGGTTGATAGAGGTCAAACTCCTTTGCAATACCATGGAGAACATGTAGTATTCTTGGGGACTTTGTTCACCTTGCCAAAAAGTAAATAATTTTTCATACACCTAAAAGGTTTTGATAATATTTTTTTCATAACCATATGTTTTCCTCAAAGATAATTAGATTTTTCTGGTGGGTCGCATCATAGAGACACTACGAGCAATAGTTGGCTCCAAGCTAGCAAGAAGCCATGAAATAATGACAACATCATTTGTAAACCAATCTCCTTATGCATTTGTTTTGTTATCTAGAGGGTCACATGTCAAGTGATCTAACTTCTTGTAGGTGAGTACGATAGTTTCAAAGCTTTGGGCCCACATTATGTAATTGGTACCATTGAGTTTTTCTGATATAGGTATAAAATTGTGAATCAAAGTGTCTTTGGAAGCCATCGACACAAGAGATAAGAAACACGCCATAGGTTCAAGGGTAAATTTTTACTAACACAACAAGGACAGTCAACACCACAGGAAGACTACCTAACAAAGATAGCACTAGCTATTCACATCAACACTACTGATAAGACCGTCAGATCAAATAGTACACAAGAGAGGTAGCCAGCTTACAAGAGGAGTAGAGGACAAGGTTGTTGCATTGTAGCCCTCATGCATAGGAAACAATAGTGTACCACAATTTAGTAGAATGATGGAAGATCTATCAATGATGAACTGGCAAGCAAATAAAGGCTGGATTAGTGGATGGAAACGAAGGTAGCGATGAACGTCAATGGAACTAATGATAGAGGAAATAATTTTATTGCTTGAGACAACAACTTGATGGTTGGACAACAATAGCAATGATAGCGGTAGGTGTCAGTGGAAGAGAAGAGCCCTAAACAACTTTAGGCTTTGATATCATGTTTAGAGAAGGATTATTGTTCATTGATTATGAAAAAATTACATTCATATATAAATATACATAAGAAGGCCTTATATGGATCCATAAATGGATAAATGGAGGATCCATTTATCTAAGGCACATAACACCACATACTCACACATCTCAAGAAGACCATATATGGCCTAAAATAGAGTTTAAGGGTGTGATTTGATAAGTTTGTCTAGATTCTTATAAAGGATGGTTTCAAGAGTTGTGTATTAGACCATTCCATTTTTCTAAAGATTACTAGAGCTGGAATGGTTATTATTGCAGTCTATATTGATGACATTCTAGTTATTGACAATGATTCTCTTAATATAGTAGCTATAAAGAAATACTTGCAGGCTCATTTTGTTACAAAGGATATGTTTCTTATTCAACACAAATATACACTAGATGTTTTGTAGGAAACTAGTCTCTTGGGTTGTAAACCTAAAATACTCTAATTGAACAAAATCCTCTCTTTTGGGATAATACTATTGAGTTATTCGAAGATCCCGATTAATATAAGAGGTTAGTTGGCAAGTTAATATACCTTATTGTAACTCAACCAAACATTTCATATGCAGTTAGTCTCTTATCTTAGTTTATGCATAAGTCTAGAGAAATTCATTAACTTAGTGTCCTATGAGTCATTACATATCTAAAAAGGACATCCTAAAGGTATAGTTTACTCTAAGTATGGTTACTTAAAGATGTAAGTCTTTTTAGATTCTAGCTATGTTTGTGATCAGATAGATCAAAAGTCAATATTTGGATACTATACGTATGTTGGTGGTAACCTAGTCATATGATGAAACAAGAATTAGAATGTGATATTTAAATCTGGTGCTGAAGTTAAATATAGGTCAATGTCCTAAGCTACCAATGAGCTTATGTGGATAAAAAATCTCCTCATAGAATTACAGTTACCAATTTAAACACCCATAAATATGTATTATGATAACCAAATAGCTATTTATATTGCTCAGAATTCCGTCTTTCATGAACGAACAAGGTATATTGAAATAGAATACCATTATTTTCATGACTTAATGATTATATCTACACCTTATACTAGGTCCTCAGAAGAAATTGTTGATATCTTCACAAAAGGTCTTCATGTTGGAGTATTTGAATATCATTGTAACAAGTTGAACATAATAGATGTATTTGCTCTACCTTAAAGGGGAGTGTTAAGTTATCATGCTTATTATGTTAAGGGTAATATTGTACTTTTTATTGTAATACCTAACATAATACTCTATAAATAAAATAGAAAGATGAGGGGGCAATAGCTAAGCAGGAACAACTTCCTTCTCCTCATCCCTCTTCTTCTAGTGTCTCTAATCCACCCACCAGGATTCCATTGGATAAATGGATCTATAAGGGAGTGACTCCCATATATAGACCTTGTCATCCTTCTTTTGTGGAATGAATAATCATCTTCTTCCTCTCTGCAAGGACAAATTTTATACTATTTTTATCAACAGTATCTCTTTGGAATATTCTAAAAGTTCCTACAACTTCCCTATTAAATAAATGGTACATGTCATAAGATATACATTAAAATTGTGGTTCATGTCATAACTTCCCTAGTAAATGATGCATATCTTAGAATTTTCTCATTAACTTATTTCCTTTAAACAGATGAAGGAATTTGTGACTTCCTATTAGTACAAGTATGTCATACAACCTATCTAATCAATATAAGAAAACATGACATCATGCATATCCAAATTCCTGAATAATAGCAGTTTCCATTTATCTCTTCTTTCACAAATAATATATGATTCATTTTGTTGTAGGTATCTTAACAACAACATGCTCAATGGTTCAATTCCAGATTGGATCTTGAAAAGTAACAAAAACCTGTATGTTTATGTTTATATATTTGAATTATTATTATTATTTTTTGTGTTTTGTTATTTTGATTATATAATGTGCATTTTCATTTAACAAATAATGCAGGGATTTGTCTTTCAATAATTTTACAGGACCGCGTGCACCAACTTCTTCAAAGGAGAAACCGTAACAACATATTGATACACTTGGGGTTTTCTCCATTTTGAAATTGTTCCCTTTATTAGTGCATTATGTTTATTCATTCTGTTTCTATATACTTATACATGCAGGAATTTCGTTTCCAGTTATTCATCCCAAGAAAATGACAAGTAAGAATCTTGCATTATAGATCTGTTAGGCAAGTTTGTCATACTTCAGGAATTGCTACTTCTTCCTGTCATAAAAATATTTCTACTTGTTTCATAGGATATCCACATACTTCAGGAAGAACCTACCTTGTGCAGAAGAAGCTAAAAGTGAGAATAGACATTTTTTGAGACCTTGTGAGGTGAGAGCTCATAATTATTTTCCAGGGAACGTACTAACAATATCATATCATTTTTTCAGATCACAACTTGTTCATAAATTGTGGTGGACAAATGGAGAATATTAATGGAATCATGTATGAAGCAGACAGCCATCAAGAAGGCGAAGCCATATTCCATATCTCAAATAGTAAAAAATGGGCCTACAGCAGTACAGGACATTTTATTAGTGGTGTGCAAGAATTCATAAAATACAACTCAACAGTTTTGAATATGTCAGATTCAAAACTATTTGAATCTGCTCGCGTTAGTGCTTCATCTCTTACATACTTTGGACTCTGCTTAGAGAAAGGACCCTACACAGTAAACCTCAGCTTTGCAGAAATTATGTACACAAGTGATGAAACCTTTTCCAGTTTGGGCAGGCGGGTATTTGACATATCAATCCAGGTAAATGTGTTATTTCATGAGAAACTTTTATAATTTGTTCTTCTATTGCATTATTACCAAAGATTTTTCTTCTTTTACAGAACCAATTGAGAAAAAAAGATTTCAACATTGCAGAAACAGCTAATGGAACCGGTCGAAAAACCTTATTGACATTCAATGCAACAGTAAACCATAGCACTTTGGAGATTAATTTCCGATGGGCTGGAAAAGGAACAAATGCAATTCCTTGGAGAGGGGTTTATGGCCCACTTATATCTGCCATTTCAATTACATCAAGTGAGCTATTATAGATGCTTTCACTGTCTCTTTTCAAATTCTTTTCTTGTCACATTTGAACTATCTGTTTATGCAGATTTTATTCCTCATCAAGGAAAGAAGGGATCATCTAGGAAGAATCAAATGCTTCTTGGCATTATCATTGCTTCCTGCATGACTATTTTGGCAATAGTGCTATTCCTTAGTTTTTGGTTGAGAAAGAAGTATCTGAAGAGCAGTGCAAATAGAAGTAAGGAGCATTTATCCTTTACTTATTGTTGGTAAAGTTCATTTTAAGAAATTCTGTGTCAACTATCAGAAACAATAAAATAATGTAGTTTGAGAAAAACATGGGATTCCATTTAAATTTTCAAAATTGAACATGAAACTCTTGGAAAACTAAATTAAATGATTAAATTTAGTATTTATATTTACATTTTAAATGTGCATGACACATAAATACATCTCTTAAAATTATTCAATAAATCCCCAACCATAATGGAACTAAATACAAAAATGCACATGAACACTATGGGATGGCACCAACGCTAATTCACCCAAAGTACAATTCTTTCCCTTCAGCCACTTACTGTCATATGTGAATTGGATTAAAAATTGAATGATTCATTTTGACAAAATGAGTTTAGTACAATATATATATGTGGTATAACGGATCCATGTTAAATAGATACCCCTTTAACCACTTACATAACAAATAACCCTTATTTACCACACTACTCAAGATAGTGCATAGACATTTATCATGTATAGTTTATTATATAGTGACTCAAAAACATTGACACTTAGTCCCTTAGTAATGATATCTACAAATTACTCAGATCAAGGTAAGGAGTAGAAATCAAGTCTTTCATCATCATATTTCGAACATAATAACAATCAATCTTAGTATAATTAGTGTATACATTTAAATGAAAATAACTATTTAGTTAGTTAGAAAAACAAGTTTACATAAAACAACATCTTGGATGTCTCTTGGATATGTTGTTCAAGGAGAATGTAGTGTATAAATTAAGAAAGCCATTTATAGCCTAAAACAAACTTTGTGTGTCTAGTTTGCAAAATTTAGTCAAGTTATGTTTAATAGAGGTTTTTGTCAATGTGCACTAGACCACTTTGTCTTTTATTGTAGGATTGTTGTTGGTTGTGTCATATTAGTTGTATATGTTGACATCTTAACTACAGATAGTGATATTGAAGCAATTGTGAGCACCAACACCTATTTGTGGAAGTACTTTGCTACCAAAGACATGGACAAACCAAAATATTTTTTGGGAATGAAGATGACATACTCTAAGGAAAAGATGGCTTTGTCACAATGGAAATATGGATTGGACTTGTAGCAAGAAATAGGATAGCTAAGGTGTAAACCTGAGCTCACACTAATTGAGTCTAATCCTCTACTAGGTGTGGACCAAGAGAGAAGGTGAACTTTTTAAATAAAAATGAGACTTGGGAGGTGACCAAGTTGCTAGAAGGAAAGAAAATTTTACAGGGCAAGTAGGTATACTAGATCAAGGAAGAATCTAACGACTCCAAAAGATATAAAACAAACTTTCATAGGGAAGAACATTGATTACATAAATTTTTTTTTTTCCAATAGTTAAGATGACAATAGTCAAATTGGTCCTAACTATTGTTGCTATAAAAGATCTACATCTAGAGTAGCTAGATGTCAAAACAATATTTCTACATAGTGATTTAGAGGAAGATATCTATATGAAGTAACTTGAAGGCTTCAAAATTCCTAACAAAGAAGCGCTTGTATGTAAACTAAAGAAATGTTTCTATAGTTTGAAACAAGTGTCATGATAGTAGTACAAGAGGTTCGATAAATTCATGTGTATCATTGGTTTTTGCAAATGCGACATAGACTTTTATTATTATTTTAAAGATTTAAACAATTACCATATTATACTATTATTATATGTAGATGATATATTTGTTGTAGGATATAATATGAAGGAGATCAACAAGTTAAAATAATAGATATCAAAGGAGTTTGATAGAAAGGATTTAGGTGAAGCTAATTAGATCTTTGAGATGAGAATTATTTGTAATCATTCAAAATAGACATTGATCTTGTCTCAAGAGAAATATATTGAAAAAGTATTTAATAAATTCAACCTTATTAATACTGAATCAGTTGAAACATTATTGAGGAGTCACTTCAAGTTAACTAAAGTGCAAATGCGAAAAATTGAAGAGGATAGAAAATACATGTTTAAAGTTTCATATACTTTAATAATTGAAAGCATAATATATGTAATGGTTTGCACTAGATTTGACATAGCTTATACTATAATAGTAGTGAGTAGATTTATGTTAGATCTAAAAAGGGAGTATTAGGAAGCTATAAAATAGATTCTATGCTATCTTAGAGGTTCCTCTCAAGTGTAGGATCGTGCTTTAGGGAGGGCAATGTAATGCTGGAAGGTTTCTTAGATGTAGATTTAGGAGGTGGCATGGATAAGAGTAAGAGTACCTTTGATTATGTCTTCATTTTTGGAAACACTTTAGTTAACTAAACGTCGAAGTTGCAAAGAATTGTCTCCTTCTCAACTACTGAAACAAAGTTAAGCACATTTAGATTAAATACTACTTCATTCAAGAGTTGGTTGAAAAAGGAACTTTGTTGTTGAAGAAGATAACAGATGCTAAAAATTCATCTAACATATTGATAAAGAGTGTAAACACTTATAAGCTAAGGCTATATATAACCTTAGCTGACCTCCGACGCACTTAAAGAGGAGGCGTGACAAGGAACTCTAGAATTGGAGAAAGCTACTGAAGAGAGATTCTTGTAGTTGGCATCAATCTCCAAGTGGGAGATTGCTTGGTAAGGAAATTATTGAATCTAGATGTGTGGCATTTTTTGAATCCAAACATGGCATGTTGAGTTCCAAACACAACATGCTAGACTCAAACATGGTATCTTCTTGGATTGATGACATGGACACATAAGAGTTCCTAGTAGAAGGTCATCAGATTTTTTCTGATGTTATCCATTAGAAATTTTGATATTGTGTGGATTAAAATTTTAATGGTTTATGAATTGGAATTTCAATATTGTGGGAATCAAAATTCCAATGGTGTGGGATCAAAAATTCTAATAGTGTAATTTTGTGTTGTGTTGCCCTAGTTGTACTTGTATAAATAAGTGTAAACACCTATAATGAAAAATAATCCTTTGACCCTAAACTTGTAATGGTGGTAAAAAGAAAACAATAGCTCTCTTATGCTTGTGGACATAGACTGTTGTTGAATTATGTAAATCTCTTTGTCTTTTATGTGTGCTTGTTTATCTTAACTATTTTGTTCTTCCTCCTTGTGCACACATCGATAATCTTTAACATCCTCATTTTTAGGATAATTCATTCAAGAAACCTAGTGATCTTAAATAGTATAGAAGATTAATTGGAAAATTAATCTATCTCACCATTATAAGACCAAACATTGCATACTCTATTAGCCTATCAAATTAGTATATGGATGAACCAAAAAAGGTATATTGATTAGGTTTATAACATGTACTTGCATATATCAAAGATACTCTAGGCAAGAGCTTAATATACAAGAGAAATGGTCATATGAAGGTTGAAGCTTACTTAGATTTTAACTATGTGAGTGACAAAGGAGATAAGAAGTCTACTTTAGATTTTTGTACCTATGGGAATATGTGGTAAAGTAAAAAGTAGAATGTGATGTCAAAATCAAGTTTAAAAGTTAAATGTAGGTCAATGGCACAAACTACTTGCAAGATAATGTGAATAAGATCTTTACTTCAAAATTTGGGATCAACAATTCAACTTCTAATGTTCATGTATTGTGACAATTAGATAGCCATTTATATAGTGAGCAACCCTATCTTTTATGAGCATATTAAATACATTGAAGTTGATTGTCACTATGTTTGAAACATAATGATGAAGAGTTTAGTATCCACATCTTACACTTTGTCTTTTGAACAACTTATAGATGCTTTCACCAAGAGTTTAAATGTTAATGTCTTTGAGTCTTTGTGCAACAAGTTGGGCATGATAAATGTCTATATTTAGTTTGAGGGGGAGTGTATTAAATGAATGTGTTGATGGTTAAATGGATGTTTGGTTATGTCGATTCATATAATCATTATATATATATATATATATATATATATATATATATATATATATATAAGTATGTATGTAATCATTATGTATGTAAATCACTCCTTTAATCTCATTTTCCATAAGGTTAGTGGATCATTAGTTAGATCCATTTACCTTTTATTACCATATAAACTATGTAATCACTCATTGTTAAGGTTAATGATGATTTTTCCTCCCAAATCACCATGTTTAACAATTATCAATATTGATTTTCTAGGAATTCTCACTCTCCTTTGCTTGGATCATGTTTACCTACTTTAAGGCTTTAAAGAAAGTTGTTGGCCTCCTTTCACCAAACAAATATGTAAGCTTTGACAAATATAACCCTTGCTTTAACATGAAGAAGACCAAAGGCTCAAAGTCCTACATGTCTATCATGATTGTCTAGAAACAATAAATAAAGCTCTAGTGAGTAGTGATTTTGCTCTAGCAATGTGGATGGCACTTTCCCAGTGATGATCATGAGTTCCTCTCTACCATGCTCCAAGACCTTATGGGTCTTCCTACAAGGCTCCCCTCACGATGCTCGATGGTCCTAAAGACTTGCTATGATCTCCTATGGGATTCCACACATTGGGATCCCAATCAAAGGGGTTGACGAAGCAACCCCCTCTTTTGCTACTACCATTAGAGAGTCTCTTTTTACTCTTACGTTCCTAAAGATCCCTATAAGGTTGTTGGTTGTTCTAAATGGAGAATTGGTCTTGTGCTTCTCATAGGAGGAGATCAATAGCCTGATGTTGGCTTTTAACTTGACTTTAATCGACTATTTCAATGGCCCCTACTCAAACCTTTTGGACATCCTGTTCAAGATGAAATGTGTTATTTCTTTCCAAGAGGATTTTGTGCTGGTGGTAACTGATTCTAGGTATGACATCATTCAATTCAAGAATCGAAATGACTTTATTAAGTTGTATAGCAATCAACAAATAGTCCCTATCTTTTGCCCTAGGTCTCAACTCTTCTTGGGCCTTTGTTTGAGTCTATCTACCATAGTTAAGAGCTCGTTTGCAAACCCTTAGGGTGATTAAATCCATCGTGAGTATGTTGGGTTGCTTTCTTTGTATCCATCAAGATGTTCAGAGATTTACAAGACCAAGGTTGACTACTATGTGCATGGAAATGGATTTGTCCAAGTCATTTCCTAAGTTGATCAAAATAAAATATGGTGTGGTGATTATTAAGCAACTTGTTGAATATGGGTTGAAGGAACATGCATTCTGTGCTTATTGTTTTAAAGTTGGTCATCACTTTGAGGTTTGCAAGAGAATCAATAAGGAGAAGATGTTTAAAGAACCACCTTCAGTGAAGGAGTTGAGTATGAATGTGGAGATGCAACATGGGGCCCTTCCTATCTAGATGGAAGGAGTGTGCAAACAATAAAGGAGGATAAGAAAGAAACACATAAAATTTGTGATCAAGGATAAGTCTAGCTAAAAGGAGTCTTCCAATTTCATGAAGAACCTTCTACCCCTCTCATTTCCAATAGAGATCTCCTGATATACCAACAAGAACAATTGATTCATCAGGACCAAGGCCCTTTGATGGATAGACAACAACATGGTTAGAACTCCCAAGTGATATTGGAGGATAGACACATTGATATCACAGATTTGATAGTTAAGCTAATCTTTGATATTCAGAAGGAGTAATCAGAAGGTCTAATAGAGTTTAACATTGGTTTTTATAGGAATCTAATGAAATGTCTATCTTCTAGATTAGTCTTCTTGATGACAGAAAGCTCATTTTTTTTGTTGTATATGTTGTCGACAATACTTCTTTTAGACTTGTCCTTTGGGAAGAGATCAAAGATCTAAATAATAGATATTTGAATTCTTTGTGGATTATTAGTAGGGATTTTGAGCACTATTAAAGGTGAAGAGGATATTATTAATCAAAATGGATTACCTCCAACTCCAAGGATTTCAATGATATGATTAAGGATATGGGATTGGATGAGCCTCCCTTTAGAGGTGATCTCTTATCTTGGTTCAATAATTAAAGAAGATCAACACGTCAATACCAAAGGTTGGATAGGGTATTGGTTAATAATCCTGGAACCAATGATTGACATGTCTATGTGGATTACAGATTGTAGGTACATTTGGATCACTCTTCGATGGTTTTGTCTCTCTCATCCAATGTGAGATCTAGTGTTTCTTTTAGGTTCCAAAGAATGTGGATGCTTAATGAAGATTTTTATACCTTGGTTGCTCACATTTGGAATAACATTTAGGAAGTTTGCCTTATCAGATGTGTTAATCTCAAACTTCAAGCTTTGAAATCCCAACTTAAATGGTGGAACAAGCATATCTTTAAACATGTGAATAAGGAGAGAAACTGTTTAATTGTTGAGATAGGACACTTTGAGCTTGAGCTACAAAGAAGCTGGTTTGAGGACAATGTTGTCAAGTTGGAGACTGTCAAAGAGAAGATGATTCAAAGGGATAAATAGATGGATGCCTTCCTTGCCCAAAAGGCTCACGTAGAGTGGCTCAAAGAAAGGGATAAAAATTCGACATACTTTCACTGTGTGATTAATCAATGAAAGAATATTAACTAGTTCAGTGACCTTATGGAGCATTGTAACCTTAGATCAAATGAGGAGGTTTGTGCTCTTGGTAGATCTTATTTTCGTTTTCTTTTGACTTCTAAGGGTTTTGAGATGTTGAACATGCTCCTTAGAGTCATGTTGGAGGTGATTGGTGAGATGGAGAATAAGACTTTCAATGCCATTCTTGAATTGGAAGAGATTAATGAAGCCTTATTTGACATTGACAACGGTCATGCCCTCGGCTCAAATGATTTTACTACTACATTTTTCAAGTCTTGTTAGAATATCGTGAGGATGGACATCACTTAGGTTGTTTAGGTTTTCTTCAAAGGTGGTGGCTTAGACCAAGTTTGGAAAACTACTTTCCTTTCCTTGATCCCTAAGAACTTTAAACTAATTGATTTTAGAGATTTTCACCCCATTAGCTTGTGCAACATTCGATACAAGATCATTTCCAACATCCTGGCTAAGCGCATAGCTCCTTTCCTTCCTAAGATGATCACTAACCCTTAGAGTGCAACTTTTAAGGGGAGGAGCATCTCTAACAATGTTGCATTGGCTAGTGAACTTGTTCAAAGTATAAACAAAAACTAGAAAGGAGGGAATGCCATCCTAAATCTTGATGTAGAAAAAGCCTATAACAGGCTTGATTGGGAGTCTATATACAAAGTTTTGAAGAAATTTAGCTTTAATACTTTCAGCAAGGACTTGATTAAGAGATGCATTAAGGATGTGGACTTCTTGGTTGTAGTCAATGACATATTGTCTGCTTTTTTCAAGGCATCAATAAGACTATAGTAGGGGGACCTTAATTCTCTTTATTTGTTCATCATCACTGAAGAGGTCCTCTCTAGAAACCTCCAGGGGTTTGTGGATGGTGGTCAGATTACTCTTTATAGATTTGGAAATGGAAGAATCCATATTTCACATTTGCTCTACATTGATGATGCTATTTTTTTCCTCAACGGGAAGAGCATGGTATAGAAAAGGTTTTTCATCTTCTTGGGGACTACTAGAAGTTGACTGGGCAAAAGATTAATTTGCAGAAGAGCATGGTATAGATTCATATGTCTTAACAGCAGGTGGAGATGTTAAGGAAGATCATAGACTTTGACCATGGTAATTTTCCATTCAAGTATTTGGGTTGTTTCATTTTCAAAGGCTAGACAAAGATCAATTACTTTAAAGAAATTGTTCAAAAGATCTAGAATAAAGTGGTTGGTTGGAAATCAAAACTTCTTTCCCCTGGTGCATGCATAACCTTCTTGCATCATGTGTTGTCTAGCCTTCCTATCCATCTCATGAGTGCTATAGATATTTCAATGAGAGTTATTGACAGAATTCAAATGGGTTTTGCTTATTTCTTATGGGGCAAGAACAAGACTCACTAAACCAAGTGGAGTAAGATCACCAAGCCTGTGGAGGAAGGTGGCCCAAGCTTGAGGGACTTGAAGGATTTGTTGATGGCCTTATGCATGAAGATGGCTTGGAGAATATCTAAGAGAAGCTATTTATGGTAGACAACTTTTATTGATTGTTATGATGCCCCCTACACTGACTCTCCTTGGTTTGACTCAACTAGGGTAAGAAACATTAGATGTGCTTGGCAACAGATTTCTAAAACTTCACAGTGGATGGGAGGTTAGGGGAACTTCAATTTCTGGTTTACCAATTAGCTTACTTTTGGTGATATAATGGACACCACCCAACTACTTCAAGGGGTAGAATCTCTTTTGGTGGCAGAGATTGTGAGAGATCATTACCTATTGGAGGATTTATTGTTACCACAACATTTGCTCTAAGAAATTGAAGATAGAATTACTTTGGTCAGCTCAGATCGAGACTGTTTCTAATAGAAGAGGATATTTAATTGATGAGGAGCTTACTGTTAAATTTGTATGGAAATTAGCGAGGAAGAATGATCCTCATGTTTGATGGAACATCAGTCTTTGGGATAGTTTTATCTCTAGTAAGATATTTTTTCTTTAGAGATTCTTCTAGTCCACCCTCCCTATGGAATCTAACATCTATGTGCATTTATGTGCAAATGTTGCTGCCACTACAAATAGGAGGATTTGGAGTATTACCTCCTTGAGGACCATTGGGCTATTTGGTGCAAAATTTGTATTAGTACTTTGCTTGGGATTTTTATCCTTGATGAAATGGCTTGGAGGAATTTTGTGTCAAACTCTATTGCTATGAAGTCCAAGAGACTATCCTAAAGAGCTTTAAAATTCCTTGTCATGGTTGCCCTTTGGGAATGTTGGAAAGAACAGTGCAACACGATTTTGGCTAATAGCAAGAGACCCTTTAGGTGCATTAAAGCAAGAGTGGAAGATGCTATGAACTTGTTTAGAAGGGCTTTTAGTAATGTTAATTGAAAATCTAATGAAATGTGACTTTTGAAACTCCTAGGTTTCCAAAGACTTAAGATCAGTAATTCTATTGGTTGGATCAATTGGGTGAAATTTACTCCTAGTAGCTAGAAGTTGAATATTGATGGTGTTGTGAACAATGGTTTGACTACAATAGGTGGAATTCTTAGGGATATTGACGACAATGCTCTTATAGTTTTCTATGTCTAGGTTAGGTAGTTGTAGGCCTTTGGTATTGAACTTTGTGCCTTATCTAAAGGTTTGGACATTTGCCAATCCTTAGGAATGGAAATGGATGCCATCATCATTGATGTTGATTCCCTGAATTTAAAAGAGAGTTCCTCCACAGTTGTCAAGATTCTAGCGTGTTGATGGAGCCAAACTTAGATTAAAGTCTTGCAAGCTTAGGCTTGCCACTTTGTCCACAAAGAGGTGAACTGGGTGGTTGATGCTTTGGCCAAAGTGAAATTGCAGTCTCCTGTGGAGGCCTCTTATAGAAGAGAGTAGGACCTCCTGCTAGAGGTGTGACATTTTGTGACACTAGACAGAATTAGTGTGGCCTCAGGTAGGTGGATTTTTCTCCCTAACTATGGCCCTAGATCTTAGGTGTCTTGTTTTGGTTTTCTGTTTTGTTCTGAAATCAAATTCAAATCCTCCAGTGACCCAGATTCACTTCTAGTTGTAACTCTATCCATGGTTTGTAGGTATCTAATTGTCTGATGAAAAATATTAAGTTAGGATTTGTAAAAAAAAAAAGGTTTAGTAAACTAGTTCAGTCACTACTTGTTGATGCATGATGATGTTTTTGTCTGACTACTTGTAGTTGGCAAAATTAGTGATGAAAGCCATCTGGAACTCCTTGAAATCACTGATGGATCTAGGCAGGAGGCTGACAAACCATATTCAGGTGGTATGGTAGAGGCTGGTTGGGAACATTTGGCATGTTACAAATTTTCAACATCAGAGGCTTGTTGCACCCTCATTAGGTCTTTGAAAGTGTGCGCATGATCTAGGAGATTTCACTTCCCTCTATACACCTCAATGGTGCACATATTGAACCCCTTTGGAAGGAGTCTTACATTTGTTACCTTGAACAATGTTGACTCCTCTATGGAAAATACATGCTTGTCTTTCTACACTTCCCCTTCTCTAGAATCATGGTTCTTGAGTTGACTATCTACTTGAGCTAGTTTATCCATCACAATATTTTCAAAGGGCTCAATTGATTGACTTAGCTCCTGATCAACTCCCATGCTTCCCTTTATCTCTCGGTCTATCTTTTCTAGCATTCAAAAATTGATAAAAGTGGAGTGGCCAAGTGCCTCTGATGTTATCTTTAGGGAAAGACCAAATGGGATGGCAAGCATCATAGCCAAGCCCTCTCCAACTTCTAAACCTCCTAAGAAGAAACCTTCATATCATCCAACAACATGTGGATGATCTTATTGTTGTACTCTATGGTCACTTTGAGGCTTGGGACCAAATCTATGTTAGCATGTAGTCTTCTCAACATAGCTTACAAGAGAAATTCTCATGGAAGATAGCAACCGAGTGTCCTTTTGTCAGACTAGATCAGCTTGTCTAGATCACCAAGAGAGATTTCAAACCATTGATTTGGATGGTCTAGATGGTATTGGATAGGGTGGATCTTCTAGGCTTGCAGAAGGAAGTGAAAAGGCTTGACACCCATAATGTATGACCTGTTAAATATTCTCTGGTGCTTAAGCAACTTGAGCAATACTAGAGTTTCAATTAAATTTTGGGATGCATATTGTATGCCTGTATGAGAAGATTTACTGAGGTACTTATAACTAGGGCTAATAGTTGGTGAAGAGTAGCAAATTGAAGAAGAGCATGTTGCATTGAGTGTGGGTGATTGGCTTCGAGGCAGTGAGCTGCATGGATGCTAATTCAAGTGTAGCCTGGCAATGGCCTTTGCTAGCAGGTAGATCAACTTCTTGGACTGACAATGAGCCAAGTTCTGTTTGGATCAGTTCAAACAAGAGGTCTAACCATGCCCTCCATTTCATTAGCCATGATTTTTTTACAACAATCACAGGATGGCCCTGGGATTGTAGTTTGTGTGGATTGATCTCCCAAGTCCCAACAACTATAACTTTGGGTCATGTCTTAATTTGATAAACATTTATCATTATTCAAGTTTTTATTTGGATTTATCTTCCCATATATGACATATGTATGAATTATGTTTAATTTGTACTTTTTTATTTTGATTGAGGATTACTATTTTTCATTTCATGCAGAACACAAAGGCTTAAATCTACAAACCTGTCACTACGGTTTAAGTCAAATAAAACTGGCTACTGATAACTTCAATCCTAAAAATAAGATTGGAGAAGGTGGTTTTGGCCCTGTCTACAAGGTACTAACTTTTTAGCATAATACATGCTGACATCTTATTCTGTTAACCCTATTACATAGATTTTACTCGTTTTGTATTTTTGCTAATATTGAAACTGTCACAGGGTGTACTTCCTAATGGTACTGTGATTGCCGTAAAGAAGCTTTCATCTAATTCAAGTCAAGGAAGCCGTGAGTTTGTGAATGAGATAGGTCTGATTTCTTCCTTGCTGCATCCTAATCTTGTAAAGATTTACGGATGGTGTAATGAAGGGAACCAGCTATTGCTCATATATGAATACATGGAAAATAATAGTCTTGCATGGTCTCTTTTTGGTAAGCTTAATCTCCTTTCACTCTTCTTCTAGCAACAGTTTTATTTTTGTTCTCCAGCTTCTTTTACCAGATATTAAATACCATGAATAATGTGATGTCTATAGGTTCTAAACAGTTGCAATTACAATTGGACTGGAAGACGAGGTGTAAGATTTGTCTTGGTGTTGCTCGAGGACTGGCCTACCTTCACACAGAGTCCGAACTAAAGATTGTTCACAGAGACATTAAAGCAACTAACATACTTCTTGATAAAGATCAAAATGCAAAAATATCTGATTTTGGTCTGGCAAGACTCAGTGAAAAGGAAAATTCCCACATCAGCACAAGAATAGCTGGAACATGGTAACATAAATTGATAACACATTTCAGCTAATAGAAAACTCTGGAAGATTTTTACTGATTTTCAAAATCAATGATGGGATATCAATCTTTATGTGGATGATACCTTCAAAATAACATTACCATGGATAACTTGCGATCGTGCCTTTTGAATGAACAACATATTATATAAATTGAAATTTTTTGTTGTTAAGATATCAAGTAATTTTTCTTAAAATTATAAAATGTTTGACAAAACATTGCTAAAAAGTGATTGACTAATGGCGTTATTTTATATTGCATGACTAATTATTCAAAACTGGTCTGAGATATGGCATTTTATGTGGGACTTTGGCTGAAGTTTGTTGCCTAGCCAGCAGGATAGAAAGTGATTGACTAATGAACTTTAAATTTGCATTGCATAACTATGATAAACCAAATCTGGTCATAGAAATAGCATGTCATAGATTTCAATTGAAGATTGTAATTTACCTGATAGATTTTCCCTAATTTCTAAAGTAAATGTCCTAAATTAGTGGAAACTTTGTTGCTTTTCAGGGGATATATGGCTCCAGAGTACGCACTAAGGGGTCATTTGACAAACAAAGCAGATGTGTACAGTTTTGGAATCGTGATGTTGGAGGTTATCAGTGGAACCAGCAACATCAAATACACGGCCGGTGAAGAATTTGAATGTCTTATTGATAGGGTAAGTTATCTCCACAAGTCAGAATAATTTTGATGTACTTTGAATTTTATTGTTTTATTCATGCAATGATATGAGATGAAAGTGGTTGCAACCAAAGTTAATATGGTGCCAAGTTACTGGCCTTCTGTGCCTAGTTAACTACAATGAATCAATTCTCTCTCTCTCTCTCTCTCTCTCTTATCGTCATCTTTTTTTTTATCATTCTTTTTCTTCTTAATATTCTTATTCATAATTTTCCTTCTCTTCTTCATCTTCTTCCTCGTCTTCCTCCACCTCCTCCTCTTCTTCATATTCTTTGCAAGGGATGCTTTACCTTTGCTTTCCTTGCTCATGTTATGAAATTTTCTTGAACATTATATAGTAAATTTGAACTTTTCCTCATAGATCTAGATATAGACATGCATCTTATGATAAAATTATTTGGATGATGAATTCTAAAGTAAATGGAACAAAATAATAGAAAACTTTTTGTAAGCCTCATGTTAGCGTAAATGATGTAATAAATGCATCATTGTATGGATTTTTAATTATGAGTCAAGACAATAATCCAACATTAAAAGTTATGTGTCTTATCTCATTGTCTGATCATTATTTATATTGGGAAAACCATATGAGTAATTACAATCACTCTTATTATCTCTCTATTCGTACCAAAGTTCAAAATTTGAGTTTTAAATATCGACGTTCAATTCAAAATCAATTGGTTATAAGTGAAGAGGTTCTTTTTTATATTAACTCATTTTTATCTTTCAATTAGTCTATATTGGATTATTTTCTTATACTTCCTCTTATTTGTGGTATTCTTTAAATACCATAAGTGTTTTTTTCATGTAGATGTGTGGGCCCACTAAATTTTTTTTACTTTATTGCTGTGTTGAAATATAAAGATCTAATTAAAAATCAATTGATTATGAGTGAAAACAACTAACATACTTCTTAATAAATGGTTTTAGTCTTCTTTTACTTCTTTTTGCATTAATTAATTCTCTTCTTTTAACTGTATATTCTTTGATTTCCTAAATCTATGACCAAATCATCTAAGTCAATTATTTCAACATGTACTTTATTTCTAATAATTTTTTTTTTTAGCTTATTCATATAATATTACCACTCATTCATCTATGCATATATAAATCAGCAACGCTAAGCTTTTGCATATTGTGATGTTTTACAACCTAGCATTCTGAGTTATAAAATATAGCTAAATGAATAACAGTTTTATAAAATTTTCTTTTTAATTTTAAGGACATCTTTCTATCATTTAATACTCTAAAATCAATTTTCTACTTCATCTATTCTACTTTAATCATATGAATAACATTCTTTATAGTTTTACCATTGATCCTAAATATTTAAAAGTCTTACTTTTATGAGGATTCATGTTCATAAAGAGTTGAAATGTTTCTACAACTAATTGTCTACTTAACACTAACCTCCTCATTTATCTAGACTTGGAACCAATTATGAAAGGATGAACCTCTATAGGTAGAGTTAATGGGAGAAAAGAAAAGGTGAATGAATTTTTTAACTATGTGAGAGAGTATAACAAAATGAATAAAAATGAGCTAATTTAAAAGAGTTCATATAAAATGAAAATGATAAAAAGAATATGTTCTAGGTTGTAAAAAAGTACTCTTGTTTTTGTTTGCAAATACACATATGTATAAGGGCTCGTGTTCATCATCCATGCTTGTCTATTGTTATATAGTTTTTGTTCTTACTACTACAACACCTCTACTACTATTGTTCTTGACTACCTAGTGCATAGTATCTATTTATTTCCATTTCAATTATTATTATTATTTTTGTTTTAGGTTTTTTTTGTATATTATAAGTTGTATGATGCTCTAGCTTAAAGGATAGTATTAAGGTCTATTTGTGCATCCAAAAAGTGACAAAAAGGAAAGTTAGGAATGTGAGAGAATTCATGAAAAGTAGAAAATAAAAGACAATACTTTCCTTGTATCTATCTCTAAATTTAAAAGAATTTGAAATTTAGTGCATAATCTAGTACTTTTCTTTCATAAATATAAGGTTTGTTTAATATGATTTAACATGATTTAAAATTAATATGGTTATTAATGTTTATATATATAATTTTAATTAGGGTTTATTTGTATCTATTTCGAAATGGCATACCTCTAGGTAAAACAATATACATTGGATGAATGGAGACTTGGATAATCTTCATCTTTCACTCAATCTCTACATTTATCATCAAGGATGAACATGTGAGTTTGAAGCCATGATGGCCTAAAGCATGTCACCATCTTGTGATGACCTAAGGAGGGGGTTGAGGGTGAGAGAAGAGAAAAGGTTGAAGCAAGAGGGGAGAGGAGGTTAGGTAGAATGGAAAGCTTAAGCATGAGATTGAAGACAAGTAGAGAATAGAGGTCAAGATAAGAGGAGTGGGGAGGTTGGGGTAGGAGGGGAGGGGAGGGGAGGTTGAGTGGAAGGGACAATCTAGTTAGGAGATTAGGGTTAGGAGGAGAGGGGAGGGAAGGCCAAGTGAAAGGGACGATCTAGGTAGGGGGCTGAGGGTAGGAGGGGAGGTTAGGGATTCCTTTACTTTCAAAAGGGAGGAAGTGGGAAAGTTGGAGGAAGAAATCAATCTTTTATACCTAAAAAAGTGGAGGGATTCATTTCTTTTAGCTTCTATCATGCATAAACACAAAAAAAATAATATTCCTTTTCATCAAATTTTAAATGCACAAACCCTATCTTAAGGTAAATAATGTAATAAATGGTTCCTTAAACAAGAGAGTAGGATAATAGCATCACATTGGAATGTATTTTACTCCACTACATAGCTGCCCTACTATAATTGTCTATTTCTATTTCAATTATATTATATTTTTTTGTTTTAGGTTTCTTTTGTGTTTGCTTCAAGTTGTATATATGCTCTAGCTTGAAAAAGAGTGCTAAAGTAAATAATGTCATAAATGGTAAATAAGCAAGATTATTATCAAAGCTCATTCCATTCACAAATCTACATTTGTAAATTAGAAATGACAAATAGGCAAGATTACATGAAGTGATGAACACCACTTATAGATGTTCAAATCACTCATTTCAATATATATGAACATGAGCATCCCTTACACTATACTTGTAACAAATAACAACAACAATGACAATCTGAGTTATAATCTTATTAGATAGGGTCAATCATATGAATTCTCTTTTTTCATGTATTTCTATCTATAGTCAAATCTTTTCTTACAATTCTTAATCAAATAATTTTAGGTTTTTTATACTTTTTTTATTTTTTTGCATTAATTAATTCTCTTCTTTTAACTATGTATTTTTTAGTCTCCTAAATATATAACCAAATCACCTATGTTGATTTTCTCTTATATTACCTTCCATTAGTGCAACTCCTATTTTACTCTTAATAAATTTATTTTTATCTTTTTTTTTCAATAAAACCCTAACCCAATATTATTCATCAAAGGAGCCTACAAACATAGGAGTGAAAAGAAACATCAAGGGGTAGATTTGATTGACTGAAGGATCTGAATCTAGAAACAAGGAAAATACACAACACAAGAAAAACAAAACACCTAAAATAGATCACCTTCTTCGGCTACTCAGAATACCAAGCGCATCCAAACAACCTTATTTGTGGGCCTCTTTAGGAGTATTAGCTCTAGAGAAGAGGCCTTGCCACCCTTTAAGACTTGCCTTAGCTATGATATCTGCAACCCGATTAGCCTCTCAAGGGATGAAGCGAAGGGAAATGATAGGAATCTATTTGTTGACATAGCAAAATACACCCAGAAACAGAAAGATCTCTTAATTTGTTGTTGCCATTTATTTTTTATCTTATCCTTTATAGTATTAACACTTATCTATTTAAACATATACAATTGAGCAATACTAAGTTTTTATATATATTTATATTTTATAGTCTAATATTCTAAGTTATAAAATATAGTTGGGTAAATAGTAGTTTTATAGAATTTTCTTTTTTAATTTTAACTATATTCTCTTACCACATAATATTCTAAAAGTATTTCCCCACTTTATTTATCCTACTTTAATCATATGAATAACATCTTTTATAATTTCATGATTGGTACTTATTATTTATCTTAAGTATTTAAAAGTTTTACTTTGACGAAGATTTACTTTTATAAAGAGTTAAAATTTTTTTACGACTAGTTGTCTATGCAACCTTAATACTCTATTTAATAAAGAGAGAGAATACAACAAAATAAATAAATATGTGCTGATAAAAAAGGAGTTCATATAAGCTTAAAATGACAAAAGGAAAATGTTCTAATTTTAAGAGTGTCTTCCTATTACATAATACTAAGGGTCAATTTGTATGCCTAGAATTAAATCTAATGGAATTGGAATTCTAGTTGAAATAAGAATTAAACAAAAATAAAATTTAAAATTTAGGTATTTGTATACATTTAGAAATTAAACGAAAATTGAAATTTAGATGTTTGTGTATATATAAGAAAGTGACAAAATTTAAATTTTATGTTTGTGTATGGTAATAATGTAATGTAGTTGTCATTAATTAATTAATTAATTTAACTAGTTAGTAAGAATGTAATTAATTAGTAAATTTATTACATTAATTAATTATTTAGCATGTTATATAATGATATCATTAAATTCTTATATGTTATTAATATAACTTTATATTTAATAACAAAGTTCGAATATTCACTTGAAGAAGAAGTGTAAATGAAATTTTCACCTAGGAAGATGAAAATTTAGATTCATGCTTTTACTTTATAAATTATTTTTTAAAATATTTACTCCTTTTTTATTTTGTGCACAAACACTTTGATATTTAGAATTACATGAAATTTAAATTCATTTTCATCTAATTCTAAGTACACAAACTTCACCTAAATATTATTAATTATAGATCCTCCTATTTAGTGTTATTGCCTAGCATTATGAGCTATAAGGTATATAACTAGGCAAATGCCACTAAATATCTTCATCTATCTTATTTTAATCTCATAAATATCATCCTTTATAATTTTATTGGTACTAGTTATTATAGATCTTAAATATTTAAAAGACATGATCATCTAAGTATATGCCTATATTATTATTCCTATTTTCATTGAATATATGTTTCATATATTAAGTTTTTAGCCTACTTAATTTAAATCGTTTAGACTTTGAAATATCTCTCCATAATTTTAATTTAAAACTAATTCTTGACTTATTTTTATCAACTAGAATTGTTATCAACAAATAACATATATACAGTAAGATATTTTCCTACATTGTACTTGTAATAGATCAACAAGGAAGAAAATAAAGTTTGAATTGGAACTTCTTGAAATTGATGGGAGGAGTATTCTTTTCTCAAGACAAAAAAAGAAATCAGAGCCTCGTCTCCAGTTTAAGAAGGCTCCCAGAATTACTCGATTACCATGGAAACGAAGCTTGCTAATTGAAAGAAAAAAGACCCAAGGATCTTAGGTTTTTTTGTATTAACCACTTCTGTCGGTTATACTGGTAGTTAAGCTGTGCAACTAATCTTGGGTGTTACTGTTGATGGAATTTGGAATGTACCAACAACCATGGATGGCCATATATTATTATTTTCCAGCTATCTTTCCTCCCAATTCATCATTTTGGAATGTTTTCTTTCTCATGTGACATTACTTGATTGAACACCACTCTTAAGATTTAGCTCATGTTTATGTAGATTTGAAAAATTCAGGGCTACAGGTTGGCAAAGGTATCTCTGGATACCAAAATGACATACTTTTGTATTTGTGGCATTGAGTGCAGGCATATGCCCTACAGGCAGAAGGAAAACTCCTCGAACTGGTTGATCCACGCCTTGGTTTGGACTACTCGAGCAGTGAAGCACAATGGCTGTTGAATCTGGCCCTTGCATGCACCAACCAGTCTCCCGGTCTCAGACCCACAATATCCGAGGTGGTGAATATTCTTGAAGGTCAAATGAATGTCCTCCAAGTTCCGACCGGAATGCACTCGAGCAATAATATTGAAGAACCACCATTAGGTGACTTCAGTAATGATGAGACGGAAGGCATCATTGCCAGTACGAGTTAATACAGTTGTCATCTGTAGTTAGTTGTAACCGTCCAGATAATCGGTTATATATAACCTGTGTATTTAATTCAATGAACCTAATTATCCACTCCCACTATCAGTCAGGTTTACAGTGGCAAACATGTTACAAGATGGTGATTGGAAGGACGAGTCCTGTGTGTCCACCAAACAATAGCAGACACATGAATAAGTGCCCATGCTTTTTATTTGTTGAGTAGTAAGTAGTTTTATTTGGGTTTGAATTTAAAGATCTTCCTTCCTTGAAAACCTTATAAAATAAGAAAGATGAACTATATTACCTACTATTGATTACTTTCATCGGCCATCTTCCTGGTTAATTTGAAGGTTTTCTTGCAACTCTCCATCTTCATTTTCTTCACCTTTCTCCTCTCATTCTGTACACAGATAGGTAGTTTAATTGATGGAAACACCCTAAATCTGAAACCTTGAAGACTTGTAATTATTTATTTTAAATTTGGTTTTCTGTGTTGTATACTGATTTGTGTCATCAGACAGAAGTTTTCATATCTATTTTATTATGGGAATCCTATCCGTTTGTGATCGTAATTGATAATGTATTAACATGTTGAACTCTATCAAGAAAAGAATTTTAGTTAATACTTTCGGTAGATAAATTGATTATGTCTTTATTCATCATAGGAAATAGATGATTCTTTATAATCCATTAGACTCAAGATTTGAACTTGTTATCTCCAAGATTTGAGACAGGTCTAAAGTTTTCATCTAGAATCAAGGGGCCGGACCAAAAACCTAGATATGAGAAAAATGATTGATTTAGATGTAGCCCCCAATCCATATCTTATCTTTCCTATCATTAAGTTCTTGTTGGAATAAGCTTCATGTGGCATTTGAATAGGACTTTTGGAAGCTCAATTTTTGAAAAATCTTGATTTTACATAGACTTCATGAAGGTAGATGAAATCATAGTGTCGTAGAATACCATACATAATAATCTATTTGGAGGAGAATAGACGACTTCCAATTTTAACATGAGTATCTATAGTTAAATGAGAATTCTAGTCATACATATTTAATACTTTCAAATGTGTTTGAATATTATTATATTTTTAAATAATAAATATTATTAGGATTATATGATAATTATACTAGACAATAAATATTATTTGTTATACTTAATATTAATCAACGAAATAATTATTATAACTTATATTGATTAATAACGATACTACTATAATATTATAATTATATTAAACTATAAATATTCTTTGTTATTATTACAAATGTTAATTATGATTAATTATTTTAAATATTTTTGGTTATTAGTAGCATAACAAAGAATAATTAATCTTGGTGTTTGTTTGATCTGAATTATAGATAGCTTATAGCACATTACGTAATTTGCCTTAGGTTCAATTGTAAAGTTGGCGTGGACTGAATGTTTTTCTTTTGTTTCTTCTCTTTCTACTATACATTTTTCTAATTTCATTCATGAAGACGATATAATTTCATATTTTTTATGAGTATTTGAATTACGATGACAACATCCTCTTATCAATAATAAAACTAGTATTTGTAGTGTAGGACGGTGATTGTAAGATATTTTATCTTAAAATTAATTGACAATAAGAAAAAGGTTTTATTATATTTTAACTTAAATTTTTATCTCTATATTCTTCTTCATTTGTAGGTTATCTTAATCTTATAAATACCTTTGTCCAAGGGGTTTTTTCAAAAAACTCGAACCTTTCATATTTCATGTCAGAAAGTATGACCTTACCATAGTTTTAATGGTTAAACCGCTCTTTGACTTTACTACCCTCTTTTTAGGCAACCAAAAAGTCAAAAGCTGATATTGCGTTTCTTAGAAGAATAACAAAGTTGTAGACCTCAGTTCCATCAGTTTCGACTTAAAGCTAGACCGTCTCTTTTGATCGATGTTCTGATAAGGTCTTACCGAAAGATCAAAGGTTGCATCGAAGAAGGGTGTCAAACTTTCGTAGAAACACCTACTTTTTTTCTTAGTGAACTAGCCTGGTTGGTCTTATTGGCATTTTACAATGGTCTAACCGCACTTGTCCAGGTCAAATGATTTTGGAAGTTTAGTTAGACTGGTCATGATATGATACCAATATAAAATTTTGTATTAACTGAATATTTCAATTTCTTGATGTATTTCTTCAAATTCGATAAGACTATCTCTTGATAAATTCAAAGGATAGATATTAAAAAAAAAAAATCCTATAAATACCTTATAAATAGATATGCATAAATTTACTTTCATATCATATAAAGCATTCCATTTTAAAAGTAGTCGATAACGAGTAAAGAGCTAGATTCCTTGTATATTAACTTATGTTTTATCTTAACATTTTTCGATGTTAGATTTTGCACATTTTACTTCACTTGTAATTTATTTTAAGCCTACAAATATCCTATCGATAGATGTACGTAAACTTTATTTTTGATATCATATAAAATATTTTATATATTTCAAAATTAATCGATAACGAATAAAAAACTTTGTTGCATATTAAATTAGGTTATGTTCTTGTATTCTTAGACGTAGGACTTTCCATAATGACAAATGTCATGTATCGTAATGAATCATATACAAAATTTTTCTTTAATACGAAAAGTTGAAAACATCTTCCACTCTTCTTATGGTTTACAATGGATGCTATCCTTTTTATCATAACTATTAGTCTAAATCTAAAACATTATCATTATCAACACAATTTTCATTTTCCACCGAGGAGGCATATGGTAACGAGTATTTCAGTCAAACACAAGGAAATATATTATTTACACGATAACTTATTTTTAAACCACAACTTAAAAAATGCTATAATTTGAAAAATGTATCAAATGCAAAAACATATTGAATTCCACAACTTTAAAAAAAAAGAAAACACACACAACTCATTTTCACACATTAAACTAAAATAATGGTTGTTAACCACACCTCAACCAGTTGGAGCTTGCATTACACTTAGGATCACCTTCATTTACTTGCTGTTGCTTGTGCAAGGTCAATCAGACATTGACAAGCTTAGAATATATATTAGACTACTTACTACAATTACTTAAGCAATCAAATGAACGCCCACGTCTAATAACACTACTTAATTAGCTGATCTCACTTATGTGTAGTCACAGTTGGAACGTATCACTGTTTGGTTAGATCTTATCTTTAAGAACCCATTATATATCGTCACCAAATCCAATTTTATTCACAATCCTATGATTTTGTTTTTCTTTTATATATGATTATAACCTTACCATAGGTCGGCATTATTTGATTCAAAATGTACAATCAATAAATTTAATAGCAACAATAACATTTTTAACGGAGTTCAAGTCTAGGTTTTTTTTCATGAAGAAAAGTAGAACACCAATTACTGTACCCATTATTTTTATTATTGGTAATTACCCTGCCCATTGTCAATTTGATCGATCATTGTTGGCAATTATCATTTGCCTCATTTCTCAAGAACGTAAAAAGCATATATAATAAAAAAGGGAAAGACATGGAATGACTTTATTAACTTTCCTTTTTTTTTTGTTAAAATTTAAACCTAAGAGATTTTTTCCTAAAGTAAGACTAGGTCAAAGTCATCTTAAAAGACAAGTCTTGGTAAGAGTAGAATCACATTTTCTTATCAAGACACACCAAAGAATAATCCTTTCGATATATGACTATTTTGTTCACATCAATCGATCTTTATTAAAGTTAAACGTCTTATATAACCTAAGTTTTCTTACCACTTTAACTTTATAAGCAACACCTAGAATCCATTGAGCTCTCTTACCATTTTGGACTTTACGGGTAGTAACTTAATTACCCACCTTCGAGACTTAACTTAAGTTAAATTTTACTTTGATATCATTTGATATAAGACTAGATCAAAGTCGTCTTAAAAGATTAATCTAATAGAAATAGAATCTCATCTTCCTGTTAAGACATACCAATGAATAATTCCTTAGATATAAGACTATTTTATTTACATCATTTCCCAAAAGAACTTTAAATATGAGAAAAAATGAATTGTATTATCTTCTTCGCTGTTGCCTTTGGCATCTTCCATTTATTAATATTCATCAATCATAGATTTCTCCTCAAGGTAGCTTAATCTTCATCTTGCAGATAATTTTTATATCTAATGGCCAAATTCTCGCTTTCATCTCATACTAATAATTAAGTGAGATCTACTAAAAAATGCAAGAATTCTAGTAATAACTTGCGGCACCATAGAATAACTTAGTCTCTCTAAGAAAAAGTCAAATTTTTAATAATAATTATTTTTATGAGTTCATTTTTTATAAATATTCACAACTTTTTTGTTGTGGATACTTAAAATTGTGCACTGAATTTAATTTCAATATACCATTTTATGATAGTAGTTGACATATGATTTACGCAAGAAGCAATAACGTAATTGAAAGTAATAAGACGGCACACTTTTACAAAATTCATGGATTAACAAAACGACATATCAAAAATAAATATAATATACTATTTTTAAAAAATTACAATAAAAAAATGGTTTGAATGCATATATATATATATATATTAGCAATTTTCTCTTTTTACATTCATCAAGATTTGAATTTTAATAAACATTACAAGGACTACCCCTAGGAGGTATATATATTAGCTTTGGTATCAATGGCTCGGGTCTTTAATTAATTATTCCGCAAGAGGGACAAGAGTTTGATCGATGACCCTACGATTTTGATAAACAATATTATCCTCCTCATTATATATTACAACTTGGAGAACATTTGCTAGTCTATTTTTCGTCCTACCTGATTATTAATCGCGAGTTTGTACTTATCTCAACCTTTCATTTCTCATGATCGGGTATTGTCAATTAAATACTTACTACTTGACTAAACGTAATTAATTATTCATGTTTTGTTTGAGACTTGGTGCTTAAGATAATGTTTAATCCCTGAAGTTATGAGGGTTTATAATTATAAATCTAGAACGTTATATAAATGGCGTCATTTTGATTCAATTCAATTTGAATTTACATTTCCTACATTGCGGAACTAAATGTAATAGTTAAGTCGACTGAGGTTGTATGATTTTATACCTCTCATCAACGTTCGATAATCTTGATGAGTAAATCTGTATGTCAAGAACCATTAACAAAAGAATTAGTCTCAAGTAGTTTATTCAAATGCAAACCTTACATAAAATTTGTCCTTTGGTTCTAATTGTTGGTGTTGGCTGTTTAGTAATAACATCCACCAAATTAACTTCAAATATTTTAGTAATCACTTCTTCATGGACAACTTCGTATGGTCATTGTGAGAAAATCTTTTATGAAGCACATACGCACACACACACACACACACACACGTGTGTGTGTGCGTGTGTGAGTTAAAGTTTATATTAAAATTAATTAACAAAAAGTGGAAATTATTATATATAAGGTTTAATTATATCTCTATTTTTGTCGATATAGGACTTTTCAACACTTCATATACGTACAAATGTCTATGAACAGATAGATGTATACAAATTAGTTCTGAGACTATGCTAAAGAAAAATTGAGATCCGGTGACATCATTGGAGCAAAATCATGAGCAGTTGGATATATAACACAATGAAAAATCAAGAAACAAATGGGTGACATCCTCTTCCTCCAAAAGAAGGCATGAATTTGAGGAAAGTAAAGTGACAAACTTGTAAGGAAATAATTAGAACTAACGACAAAATTTCTCGCAGAGAGAGAGAGAGAGAGAGAGAGAGAGAGATTGAGAAAGTTGAGTGGAAGAGAAGAAGAGTGAAGACGTATGTATGGAACTGGGCAATCGCATCAATGGCCAACTCCAGGACTAGGAACCGATCTCATTACCCTCGCTACCCATTTGGACCTCTTCAAAATTTTCAGACACCTTCGCGGCGGATGTAGCGGCTTGTTGTGGCGCTCCGGCGACGACTTACGGTTCACACCGACGGCGGGAACGACGTTAACAAGCGCCTCACCACCACCTTGCAGACCATTGGCCACCTTCCTTCCTTGTAATGAAGGCAGGAATATGAGCAAGAACAAGAGCAGCACCGGTATCAGATCTTGCCTCATCTTCTCAATTCTCATCCAACCCCATACATTCGTGGTTGTGCTAGCTACCCGTTCCTCGTTGTATATCCTTTGCTCGGAACTCAAGTTGGGGAGGAGAGAGCAAAAGAGAAAATGAGTTAAGAGGGTTCATGAGAGATTCAGGTGCTGGTTATTGGTCTCAGATGAGGTATATAATGGGTGATCATCATCCTGCATCATATTTCTCTATACAACGCGTGCAAAATGAACATCATCAGAAAGAGAGATGTGGATCGAGGAGAGATCACTTGTATGTGTGAACTCGTCAGGCGTTGCCACAGCGACAGGTTTGGAGGCTTCCGGGCTTTTTTTATTGCAAGGGTTGAAGATGAACACTGCAAACCCCAATAGATACAAAAGCTGCTATCAGTGCAACGAGGACGTGCAATATAAATTAGAATATCTAAATTGGGGACAAATGATTGGCTGATGTGGTTTGATTATTACCATGGCATAGCTGTTAAGATGTTTGATGGTCTCTTTAAATACAAGCAAGTTGTGGTTCCTTTCACACAATAAGAACTATGGCTCTAACATCTGCTGAAAAGAACAATCGATCTTTCACTCCATCATAAAAAGAGAGATCGTATTCAGACTCAGATAGAACCATTATTATTACTATCAACTTCTAACTTAAATCAATTAATAATGAATAAAAGAAATTAACATGTACGGATTTAAATTCAATCTCTATTTAAATGATGCGAGACTATTTACAGTAATTATCAAAACAAAAAGGATTAAGATATAGCCATCCAAGGAATGAATTCTTCTCTCTTGATGCCTAACTGTAGAAGAACACGGTTTCTTGCTGTACTCGATCAACATGCGTGCTTCACTTCACTCCTCCTTGCCCTCGCAGAAGCTGCTTTGACGCCTGCCCTTACAGGAATGTGTGTTGGTAATTTGGTTGTGAACTGGTTAAGATCCGGTGGTCCGAAACCCCAAGCATGCATGCATCCGCGTCTGCTTATACTCTAGTGGATCAGGTCAACATCCCTCCCACCGCATCAGCAAAAAGAAAGAGTCGCACTCACCTTCTGAAAAAACGACAATTCTGCTTGTTCAGAGTGTGATGTCAAAACTTGTACACCAGTATCAAACTGATCTATCTATACTTTAAGAGAGTTCAAAGCGGTTCGGTTTTCTTTCAGAATTTTAGCAACAACCCTAGATTATTAATCTTTCATTTAGAGAACTCTGGAATTTCATCAAGAAATGTTGTACTGAGATTGAGGCTTTGAGAGCATGCATGCAGGTGGATAATATATATGAGAAGCATTTGCACCGATAACTAATTATAATCAATAAAAATCTTTCATAAAAACTAGTTTGATTTCAATAAAATAGAGGCATGTCGGCAGCAACATATAAAACATTGATACAACTATAAATTCATATGTTGGATATGAGTTTTATGTTATGGCACCCTAAACCTGCTTAATTCTTATTTTAGTGTCATGAACTTTAAAATGCATCAATGTCTTGATCATTAACCAAGTTGATACTTCTGTCAGTTCATTGATGTTTTTATAATAATTTTAGATGAAGTTATCCTTCCTTGTCACTTGAGAGCATATTTTGACCTGGATGGAAACATTTTTGACTTCATAAGTACAGCATTATTGTGAAATTTTAATTTAAAATTATTTGATAATAGGTAGACATAGTTAACATACAAAAACTCTTTCAACTTGTTCAATGTAGAACTATTTTCAACAATTATATAGTGAGACAATTAGTAAGGTAGAGAGGAAGGTTCATTTGGTCTTTTTAACTTGATAATAATAATATTTTTTCCTAATCCAAACTTTGAACTTTGTCCATCACAATAGAAATAAAGCATAATCAATTGCAACATCTTATTGTTGTTAAGTTTAACGGAAGGTCAAGTAGAGAGAAGAAAAAAGATGGATTTGTCGAGAATATCTTTTATCTTGAACATGAGATCCCCATGAACGTATACTAGTACCATGGTTGGCTCGCCATTTGTTAATGCAGGAGATCCAATAGTTAAAAAACCCAGAGAGATCAATGAAATAGACTAAAATAAGGGAGAACTCATGTTATGTTTGGATGGACACTCAAATAGACAAGCGCCTCTAGGAGGCATGGCAAGCCCATGGGGATAGTGATTTTAGCAAGTTGACATCTCCCTTAAACTAATGTACACCCACATGAATGTCATCAAGATGTATTACATGCATTCTTACAATAAAGGTTGTTTGCTAGAAATGTTTGGTAAGGTGCAAGCATTGCATGAAAATAGGTTAAAGATGAAAGAAGACTTTTCATGTATTTGCATTTTCCCTTGACTTTTTTTTTTTGTGATCCTCCTTAGACACTCAAACAACCTAGTGAACATTAAAAATATCTATGAAAGTTAAAAAATGTGAGTATTTATGAACACTCAAATAACCTAATATACACTAGAAGTATCTATAGAAGTGATGACAAGTGAGTCTTAATGACATTCAAATAGCTTGGCATATACCAAGAGTATCTAAAAAGACAAAAACTTACATGAAGCTTTGTACCTTAAGTGACCCCATCCACCAACTCGACTGAGAGTACTAATGAAAGTAAGACCTACAACATTGACACATAAGTTGGGTAGGTGTACACACATATAGTTTGTCTATATTTAAGTAGAGTCACCACTACTACCTATGAACACTGTATGAGAACTTTTTAGGTAGTCACTTATCCTGATATTGCTCCTGCCTAAACATGCTTAACTTCAAAGTTCTTACAAGAATAAGTATTTCGTAATAGGTGTAAATGCTTCTCTTATTGGCATCAAACAAGGGTAACATCAAATGACCCATCATCTATCTTTTCACAAGTGAGTTGAGAGATTCATATTATTATATAAGCTTAAGTTCAATTTCTATTTTAGTTAATGTGAAACTTTTCTAACATTAATAGCTTCATATATTATATCGATTTTTTCAATTCCTTCAGTTTTTTTTTATACAAACACCCCTACACACACATCTAGATGAAGATTATGGATTGTATAGATACCTAATTAGATATGCAAAAGTTGAGTATCTAAAGGCTCATTTGTGTTGTTGAAAAAGTCAAAAAAGTTAAGAAATAAAAAGTTAGAAATCAAAAAGTCAAAAATTTTAGTAATTAGAAAGTTGGAAAGTAAAATTTGAAGTTATTTGTGTCACCAATAGAAAGTAAGGAAAATTATATAATTCTTGAAATTTTAATATTATATATTAAATGATATTATATAATAAAATAATAATATTAATAAAATAAAATAATATTAAAATAATTAATTAAATAAAAAAATATTAACAATATATACTTTAATTATATTAACAATAATAAAATAATATATTATATTAATGTACTTTAATATAATTAAAGTATATATGAAGTAATTTTAAACAAAACAATAATATATTATATAAAGTATATTACAAAATAATAATTAAAATAATATAATACTTTAATTATATTAACAATATATATTTTAATTATAATTAATTTTAAATAATTAATTAAATAGAGATAATTCCTATATTGATTTCTTAACTTTTAGATAGAAAAAATTTTAAATCTATGATCTAGCAAAGTTAAAAATTTATTTCTAATTTTCCTGTATGAACATAAAAGTTAGAAATTTTTTTTCAATTTTTCAATTCCTAGGTTACACAAACAATATCTAAATGTTCAATGATGTAAATTGAAATTCTAAACCATGAGTACAAAGTCATATCTATAAAAAATCATGAATCACAACTTAGGAAAGTTATAGATAACTAGGTACAACAAATACACAGGTGGTACACTAATATTTACACTACAAAATTAATTAAGATTGAAACAGAAAACCTAAACCAGCGACACAACAAAGAATAAAACTACAAAAAGAGACGACAAGACAAACACAAGATAAATGTATAAACCTACCATGCAACGGCTCTGTTGAGGATCGGAGGACTCTCCCGTCTGATGTTCACCACTCCATGCTCTCCTAACTGTCACAAAGAAAAGGGCCACCTGCCAAGCTTCCCAAACTCTCCAAATTGTCACTAAGAAGAGAATCATTGGATCACCAAGCCACGTTCTACTCTTGCTGTCACTATTGGCATTCAGCCTCCAACGCTGTTGGATCCGTCCGTTCGTGCTGAACTCCATGCAATGTCCGCTAGATTATGACCCAAAGATGGCAAAGGCGTCCTCCTTCTTGGTCCAAACCCTCCTTCCACTGTGTAACACGAGCCTTCCTTGGAAAGACCCTTGGAAGCACCACACGACAGCTATTCGAAGGCTTCCACTCGTCGTGTTGTCACCAGCACCTCTGGAATCTTATCCTTTGTCCTCTTTTGCTGTTACTAGAAGGATGAACCCACTGCTACACCAGCTAGTTAGCTGTCACCACGGCTTGTTCAGGAACCCACGAACAAGAAGACAACTCACTAGCTCCGACGTCCACCTAGGAAGTACGTATCCTCCAGCCGATGGTGTTCCAAGGGAGATCCTAGCCTACAGCATACTTGGACGTGATGTAGCACACCACACTGGGAAGCACGCCCCAGAAAGAGGCCAAACTACCGTTGCACCGAGGGATATGGAAAAGAGGACTAAGGGGTGCGTAGTAAAGTTCAGGAACGAATAAAATAAAAAGTTTAAATTTTTATGAATTAGAAAGTTTAGATTTTTAATAAAATCAATGTTACCTGTGTATGTATTAAAAAGTTAGAAAATTTAAGATTTTCAAAAAGAGGTTTCTTCGCTCATAATACTTATATTTTAAGAAAAAATATTAACTCTTCTTATTTTTATTTATTAATAATATTATAAATAAATTAAATAAAAGTTGTATTGTGTATTACCTATTTAAACATAATATATCACAAACAATTACTTTTCAAAATTGTTAACTAACATCCAATATATCAATAAAATTCAGAATATAAATATAAATTGTCAACAAACAAATGTTCAAATATTGCAACATAACAATTTGACAAAGTTACATATGAAATGATTTAAAAGTCACATACATCTCACATAGCAGTCTTCATGTTGTCACGCATTTCATTTGCTATTTGTTTTCTTTCTTCTTGTGTCATTTTTAATGTACTATCTATTTGTGAAATCTCATATTCAATAATTCCAATTTCTTTATTTTCCAAATTAAATTCAACTAACTCATCTTCTAGATCTTCTAATAAATTTGCTTTGTCAGTTTTACGTATAAAATTATGTAGTAAGAAGCAAGTTATCACAATCTTCATTTGTGTATCATAAGTATACAACATATGTCATGTACTCGTAATATTGCAAAACGATATTTAACAACTCCAAATGATCGCTCAATCATTGATCTTAATTGTGAATGTCTATAATTAAAGTTTTCAACTGCATTTTCTGGAAGTCTATTATTTTCATATTTAGATAGATGATATCTCACTCCTCGATATGGATAAATAAATTCAGGTCAATTAGGATAACTAACATCAACCAAGTAAAACTTTCATGTATATAATTAAAAATTAGTGTAAATAAAAAATATATATTCAATAATGTCATTTCATACCTGGTGGAACATTGAATGGATGATGTCTTATGATGGCATCTTGAAGGATTCTTATATCAAAAGTTGATCATTCCCAACTACTAAGAATATATGTAAATTCCATATCAAAATTACATGTGGCCATAATATTTTGACTTAATTCTCCTTTTCTATTTTTAAATATTAATGTTTGTCATCCATAAATAGTTGCCTTAATATGTGTTCCATCAATAGCACCAATGCAATTATGTTAGCATATGAAGAAGAAAATGAGAAAAAAATAATGTACAAATCAATTCCATATGAAAATACATATTTACCTTAAAATATGGATACACATTTGAATCATTCAGTATTCTACTTGAAGTTGATGTTGGAGGCATTGCAAGAAGTTATTTATGTAAGTTCAAAATTGCATTAAGTATTTCATTGAAGTACGTACTAATAGTCCATGTAGACCGAGAGAAACGTTCTCTTATTACTCCATATCGTTGATTTTGACCAACAGTGACAAGAACGATTGCAAACTTCTCTTCGACACTAATATTGCTTGTATTTCCTCTACTACCTTCTCTTCGTAACAAATTACAGAAGTCAAGGAATACATGTTGACTCATTTTATATATCTTTTGACAATTATATGCTTGATGTGGCAGTGATGGATCTAATAATTTTCTAATGTAGTCATGACATTCTCTACTATAAATGCGATGCGTAGTACTAGTCAATGTACTTGACATACATGTAACACTTGCAAGGAAATTCTACAGTAAAAGAAGTAACGTTCGTCGTCTTTCTACTTCTTCCTCTTCTTCCTCAAGCATATTCTTTAACAATTCCAAACCATCCATACCATTCATGATAATTATTACCTACAAGAAGTAACGAGATTAGTACATCTTTACGTAAAAATCTATAAGAATCTTTAACAATAATAAAAACATTTATTTCACATAACAAGATTTATATAAAATAACAAACAATAAAGCATTCACATATCAACTGCAATAGTCATCATCATTGTCTAAAATTCAACATTACACATTATTCACTACAATAATAAAGTTCATGACATCCATCAACATTACTCAATAATAGAAAAGTACATTTATATGTTGTGATACTTTATTCATTCTACCCTCATATCTGTTGAGATGCTATTAAATTGTTTTGCTAGTTCTTTTCTTTCCAACAAAGTCATTGCTTTGAATTTCTCACTGTTAGTAAGACTTTCAATTTACAGTAATGCTTCTATAGCTTGTTGTTTGGGTTTTCCTAGCACTACACTAGAAAAACTTGGATTTGTTACTTCTATTTTTTACTTAGTTAATTTATTTTTATGCCTATTCTTTCTTTTAGAAGTAAACAAATAACCTTTAATACAATTTAGATATTAATTCCAATTTGTACTTTAACTACAAGTGCATAATGTCTATTGTATCAGTGTGCAAGTACAGGTCGATCCCACAGGGAAATGCTGACGAATTTAAGAAATGCTTGATTGTGAACAATTCAAATTTATATTCAATAAGCACTCCGTTGAGTTACAGTTAACTCAACGGACTAAGTTCGTTGAGTTATGGCTAACTCAACGGACTATCCTCGTGGACTTAAGTTAACTCCACAAGCTTGTCTCTTCTTTATAATACTACTACTTACAGAGGAATTTGGCCAACCATTGAGCGATTCCACAGATTGTAAATAACATCAATTAAGCTTTTTAATGCTAGTTAACATTGGATTTATCATTAAGCAATACTAACATTCAGATGATTCAAACAGTCACCATTAAAATCTTTAAGTTTTTTGTACGAACCAATTTCAGTAAACTGTAAAATTAAAACTAACATAAAACAATCATAAAACTGATACAGATAACATTAATCACGATACAACACAAATAATACAACACTCAAATACAACATACAAACAAAGATAAATTGTTTTTGGTATTTTTGTTTTGATGTGAACATGGAAATGAGCGAAAGGTGAAATGTAAAGTAATCTCACTTGACAGTAAATACTTCTGACACTACTTGCAACACGATTACACCATTGAAAATTAAACCACTTACAATTCTGTCTCCTCTCCCTATAGAATCGTGAGTCCAGAATTGCAAGATGATCTCCTCTTCAGCATACAGGCATCAACCCGAAGCCAAGGCTAAAAGCTTTACAATCTCCTGAAATATGAGTCGGCGCTTGGTGAAAATGTCTTTCCTTCCCGCGACGCGATCACTCCTCACAGTGGTTGTCAGGCACTGTGTTTGGCTCGGAATCGACCCGACATCAGGCAAGTATCCTCACAAACCTCCGATGATTGGTGATTATGGTGGTGATAACGATGGTTGGTGTGATACTTCGGAGAATCACCGATACTGTCTGCAGAAAGCTCGGTGCTCCTCCTCTGTATACACTGGCTGTCCATCGATTACACTTTCTTCTTTTTTTCTTCTTTTCTTTTATATTTCTTTAGTAGTAACTACTTCTGCTTGAATGATCGGTTAGATTTCCTTCCTTCAGATCAACGGCGATGCTTCCTTCTCCATACGCGATTGAATTCCTACGTGATACGTGCAAACGTGGTTTTTCCTTCCAACTGTCTGTTCCTGCAATCGCTACAGTGGCATTTTAGAAAATAACTATAAAATACATGCAATAAAGAAATAAGTCGCTAACCTAACGCGTTACCTTAGTGTATATTCATGTAACTCAACACGTGCAGTTATGCCAACTTAACGAGTTAAACATGTGCATCTCACGTGATATTCTAAAGCATTTAAATTCAACACGTGCATAAAATACATGCAATAAAGAAATAAGCTGCTAACATAATGCGTTACCTTAGTGTATATTCATGTAACTCAACGCGTACAGTTATGCTAACTTAACGAGTTATAACTTAAGTAAATCTACCAGCTCTCGACACGTGTCAGCAGCAGTTTAAACATAAAATAACATTTCGGAGAGTTACAGGTCTAACTATTCGATGCTTAGATGCATTTTAGGATAGTTACAGCTAACTCACCAAAAATTCACTTAAGACATTCATTCTGGTTTCGACATGTGTACATCTGGAAATAATAAAATATTCTCTCTAAACATAAATGTTCGGCAATTTAAACATAACTATCCGATACATATTCGGTCTGTTAAACATAACTGTCCGAATTTGTTCGGTATGTTAAACATAACTGTCCGAAATATCAGAAAATTCAGATACTTAAGAATTTCACAGCCTGCAACTTACCGACAATTCATAAATGTACTAAATTAACATTAATTCCCTAAAATTAAGCAGATTCTTCAATTAAAGCATATAACATTGCAATTATAACATAATGACTTAATTCTCATATGATAAGCTAAATATTATGCAATTAACCATCATTTAACCGTTAATAATATGCACTTTTTCATTCTAAACACTTCCCCCATACCTAAATTTTGCTAGTCCCTTAGCAAACTAAGATCTAATTAATTAGTATTTTAAAAAGTGCTAGAATTAATTCTTCCCCTTTTATTTTTTTTCTTCTATTTAGCATAAACATATATTCTGTATGTTTCAGTAATCAACCTGCAAAGATATTTAGAATATATGTAAATTACATACAAAGTATATCATCTTCATATAGGTGTTAATTATATTATCGTTTGTTCTTCTTTTCATCATCTGTAATCCTGAATTTTCCAATAAGTTTTCTAGAAGAAATTTCAACAACATACGAATCAAAGTACATTCCAATTCAATCTGATTAAGACAAGTAGAATAAAGAATTGTATTTCCATTAAACAACTTCAAAAGTCAATTCCAGATTCATATTTCAGCAATTCTAGATAATAGAAAATATACTCGATTCATAAGATATCTGTATTTCACAAAACACTTGTATCTTTTCAGAACAATATATGTTTTTTTTTGTTTTTATTTTTATTTTTGTGTACTTTAAAAGTTAATTTAACAAGCTTGAATCATACAAGAGCTTTCTAATGTACCCATGTAACAAGCTTTCAGTCAACAATCCCAGATCTGATCAGGATCTTAGGTTGCTAGATTTTCAGAGTCATTTTTCAGGTCAACAATCCTTACATACCTATCTGCTCAAGTACAAAAGGCTTGTGATCAAACAAGTCAATAAACTCTTAAAGTTTTTTTTTTTTTTTTTTCTAAAAATAAATGCACACACAAAACAAAGCATTAATCACATACTGTATATGCACGTATTTCATTAATACAGATGCAGTAAAACACCAATATCATATAATCCTACTTCTATCATTTACTAAAAATATGAATCCATAACAATAAGCTTATACTTTATCTGTAGTTTAATAAGATCTACACATAAATCATACAAAAAGTTTAATCAGTCAAAGTAAATGTATCTTTCATCATATGTGTTTCATTTAATCTAGAATTCACATCTCAGCTCCTTCAGGACTTCAGATAATTTTCTGATTAATCATTAAATATTCTGATTTCATTTTAAAATCGTGAAATTGTTAAACTCATGAAATTCAGAAAAATCATAAGATACTATATCTAGATTTACATAAATAATAAATTCTATAGCATCTTCTATAGCCTTCTAAATATAACATTCAAGCAGTTTATAAAAATTTTACAGTCTCAATTATCAGATAATTACAGCAAGTTCATAAAAATTTTCAATTTCCTCAAAACTTTGCAGTACCATTTTAATTCCTTTAATTAACAAACTTACATGACTGTTACTTTAATTACCTCCCCCCATACCTACATTTTGCATTGTCCTCAATGTAAAAGATTGACAATAAGTACAGTAACTATAACAGGCATGAATAAAGTTTTGTTTGATTTAAAATTCAGGATAAGTAATTGGTTACATACCTTGTTCCATTTGTATCTCTTTCTGTATATTCCGATTTTTGATTCTAAAAAACTTTTCATTCCCAGATAAATACAGAATATAAAATAAAATAACATTTAACAAATATTAATAAATCAGTGTCTTGTGTGGAACCCAGGCTTCTATGCCTTTGGTGGCTCACAAGCAAGCCAGTTGGTTTCCTAGAACAGATACCAACAAATTGGATTGATATTTTGTTTTGTTTGTTTGTTTTTTTATATAAAATGAACATGAAAAACTTCAAAATTCCTTTTTTTTTATTTATAAATAAATGCAAAATACACATGTTAAACACACAAAATCACAGCTTAAGAACATGATTGAAAAGTAGAAACAAATGGAATAAATGTATTAGTCCAAGCAAACTTTTTAGGCATAGTTCTTCTTGATATTAATTCTGTTTTAATGCAGTTCTTGTTCCTTTTTAATTTGTAAACATGTAATATATTATAAATTCCAAATACAAGTGTATTACCATTAATGATATGTAATGTAGAAAGGGATCTTTTTTGGTTCCAGGGTAATGTAGCAATTTCTATTTCTACATCTATTTCAATATACTCCTCTTCCCACTTCCATTCATTCATGTCTTCCATAATCCATATTTGAAATTTCATCATTTCATCCCACCATCTTATCAGACATAAAGTAGGATCATCTTCTTCATTATACCACATTCCTATTTGAATTTCATTAAATTCTGTAGATGGTGGTTTAGCTATTTCACTCGGTACAGGTAAAATTTCTATATAATTATATATAGGCAAATTTTGGTAACCGCTAAACCGACGAAGTTTCGTTTGTGGTTAAAAGAATAACCGTTTTGCTTAATCCACGAACTAACCTCGTTGAGTTACAGATTACTCAACAGAACACAGTCGGTTACTGTTGCTAACTCCACGGACTAACTTCGTTAAGTTACAGATAACTCAACGGAGTGACCTTATATTATATTACTGACCTTGTGGAGTTACGGTTAACTCAATGGACTTACTTCGTTGAGTTAACACTTGGCAACTTCTAAGTTTCACTCTCATAAGTTTTCTATTCTGTTTTTTTTTCTTTGTTTTTCATTCTACTAACTGTAATAAAGTTAAATCTATGTCATTAATGCCTCATTTTGATTAAAATACATTTAAATCTAAACATTATATAAAGATTTAACTTGCAGGTCATTTTATGTTATGTAGAATTTACATTTTACCTTATAACATGCAGAATTTTTTAAGCAGTTATCCTGTCATTCAGCAAATTGTAAATCTGTTACATATTCATAAAGTTCCACAAATTACATAATATTCAATAAATTCCATTCATTTCACATCCAAATACGTATGAAAATTGCATCTGAAAAATTATATTCATTAATATGAATCAATTACATTACAAGTACACCATACAATTTCATACAATTTTACACAAGTAGACGAACAATACAATTTAATTTCTATGCCTAAATTCATCTACTTCCTTCTGGAGTTTTTCTAATTTTTGGTCTTAGCTACAGTACTCTGTTGAGTTACAGTTAACTCAACGGAATAAGCTCGTTGACTAACTCAAGACTTAACAGAGTATGCTCGTTGAGTTAAGCGTAACTCAACAGACTCCCCGTACAAGCAAATATAATAATAAAAATATTACAGAGAATAGTTTTTCTATTTTTTTACCGGTTTAATCGATACTATGCTTCAGTCAGACCTAAATATTTTTTATTTTTTTTATTTTTCTTTCGGTTGGACCGATACTATGTTTCGGTAAAACCAATATTTTTTTCTGAAAATTAATATACAATTTTTTTGTCGGTTTAACCGATACTATGCTTCGGTTAGACCAAAATATTTTTTATTTTTTTATTTTTTTTTCGGTTGGATCGATACTATGTTTCGATAAAACCAATATTTTTTTCTGAAAATTAATATACAATTTTTTTTTTTTAATGTTTCGGTCATACTGATGGATCCAGTCGGTTGAACCGCAACTATTTTTATGTTTTATATATATTTTTAATATATATTTTTTTTAAACAACTATATATAAACATAAAAACTGATTTCTTACTAAGTAAAGCTCGAGTAGTCTTCTACTTTGACTTCTTCTATAATTCCAAAGGAGCTTTTTGGTATTTTCAGAATAGGTTTAAGTCTTTGTCCATTTACTTTAAATATATTCTGATTTTTAGGATTTTCAATTTCAATAGCTACATAAGGATAAACATTTCGAACTATGTAAGGTCCTACCCATCTAGATCTTAATTTTCCTAGATGGTTATGGAGTCTAGCCAGATAAAGATATACTTCTTGTCCTATTTCAAAGCTTTTAGGAATAATTTTTCTATCATGCTAGAATTTAATTTTCTCTTTTTCTCTTACAGTCTTCGAATAAGCTTCATTTCTAAATTCTTCTAATTCAATTAGTTGCATTTTCCTATTTTCAGTAGCTTGATTTAAATTAGTGTTCAGAGTTTTTAATGCCCAATAAGCTTTATGTTCTATTTTAACAGGTAAATGACAACTTTTTCCATATACTAGCTTAAAAGGTGACACCTAAGCTCGTTTTATAAGCAGTTCTATAAGCCCAAAGTGCATCTATCAATCTATTAGCCCAATCTATTCTAGTAGGATTTACTATTTTTTCCAAGATTAATTTAATTTGTTTGTTTGCACTTTCTATTTGTCCACTTGTTTGCGGATGATATGATGTTGCAATTTTGTGGTTTACTCCATATTTTTTCATTAAGGCTTCAAAACTTCTATTACAGAAATGAATTCCTCTATCACTGATAATAGCTTTAGGTATTCCAAATCTGGCAAATATATTTGTTCTTATAAATTGTATTACCACTTTGTTATCATTAGTTTTTGTAGGAATAGCTTCTATCTATTTAGATACATAATCCACCCCCAACAATATGTAATTAAATTGATTAGACATAGGAAATGGACCCATAAAATCTATTCCCCACACATCAAAGATTTCAACCTCAACAATAGGATTAAGATGCATCATATTCCTCTTTGATATTCTTTCTATTTGTTGACATCTTAAACAACTTAAGCAATATTTATGAGCATCTTTGAATAGAAAATTCGGATACTTAAGAAATATCAGAAAATTCAGATACTTAAGAATTTCACAGCCTGCAACTTACCAATAGTTCATAAATGTACTAAATTAACATTAATTCCCCAAAATTAAGCAAATTCTTCAATTAAAGCATATAATAGTGCAATTATAACATAATGGCTTAATTCTCATATGATAAGCTAAATATTATGCAATTAACCATCATTTAACTATTAATAATATGCACTTTTTCATTCTAAACAGATACTTTCCGGATGTCGGGTTGATTTCGAGCCAAACACGTTAACTGACAACCACTGTAAGGAGTGATCGCATTGCAGGAAGGGAAACCATTTTCACTAATCATCGACTCATATCTCAAGAGATCGTAAAACTTCTAGCCTTGGTTTCGAGTTGATGCCAGTATGCTGAAGAAGAGATCATCTTACAATTTTTGGTTTACGATTCTATAGGGAAAGGAAGCAAGATTGTAAATGGTTAAGTTTTCAGTGGTGTAATCGTGTCGCATGTAGTGACGAAAGTTTTTATTATCAATAGAGATTTTTACATTTCACATTTCGCTCATCTTCAAGAACATATTAAAACAAAAAATACCAAAAATAACAAATTATTTGTGTTTACATTTAGTATTAAAGTGTTTTATTGTTTGTTTTGTATCGTGATTAATGTTATCATTGTTAGTATTATGAATGTTTTATGTTTGTTTGATTCAGAAAATAGAAAATAGTTTATTGTTTACTGAAATTAATTCGTTCCAGATACTTAAAGATTTTAATGGTTACTGTTTGAAATATATGAATGTTAGTGTTGCTTAATTACAAATCTAATATTAACTAACATTAAAGAGCTTAATTGATGTTATTTACATTCTGTGGAACTACCCAATGGTTAGCCGAATTCCTTTGTGAATAGTAGAATTTAATTGGAAAGGTAGGTTTGTGGAGTTAACTTAAGTCCATGAGGTTAGTCCGTTGAGTTAACCATAACTCCATGAACTAAGTCTGTTGTGTTAACTGTAACTCAATGGAATGCTTAACTAAACACATATAAACTCTAATATAAAAATCGAAATAATACACAATTCTTACTCAATCTCTATGGGATCGACCTGTACTTACATACAAATACAATATACATTGTGCACTTGCAGTTAAAAATACAAATTGGACTCAATATCTAATTTGTGTGAAAAGTTATTTGTTTACTTCTAACAAATTTATTACTATAAGCATAAAAACAAATCAAACAAGTTTTCTAACATCGCCTAATAGATAAGTTTTTGATTTAACTTTTTACAGCAATATAACCCTATTAGTGTTAATTCTTCAAACCTAATAACAACCGTCCACATAAAATCACATAGCTTCTTAAGAAGACAAGTAAACAAAAGTTTCACAAAAAACAAGTAATCAATTGTAACTGCAAACAATACTACATTACCGATTGGTCACAAGCATCAACTTTACGTATATAGAAAATCATAGATTGAAGGCCAACACGTGCAAGTAATGAAAAATCTAGAATAATTGCTAACATAAACACCAACCAGACGCTACTAAACCACATAACAAACAAACTTTTAAATACCTAAAAAAGGGGGCAAGCTTCATCAAGGGCAAACTAGGGGAGCATCAAGGGTGGACGTTGACAATGAGTTTTGTCGAGGTTGAGTGAGGGTGGATGTCGAGGGCGAGCTTCGTCGAAGGTGGACCAGGGGAATGTTGAGGGTGGATGTCGAGGGCGAGTTTCGTTGAGGGTGGACTAGGGGAACGTTGAGGGTGGATGTTGAGGGCGAGTTTCGTCAAGGGTGGACTTCGTCAAGGGTGAGCTTCATCGAGGGCAAACATCAAGGGCGAGCTTTGTTGAGGGAGAGTTTCGTTAAGGGCGAGCTTCGTCAAGGGCGTACGTCAAGGAAGGGGGGAACGTCGAGGGTAAATGGTCGGGCAAGAGGATTTCGATGATTTCAGAAGGAGATGGGTTGAAAATGAGTGAAAGTTTTTTCTTTTATACTTAAGAAAGTTTTTTAACTTTCCCAAGTTTCTAAGTTAACACAAACAGTATAAAAATTTTCTAAACTTTCATTTCTTTCATTTTTAAAGTTTCCTAACAGGCACAAACCCTATCTCTAGTGTATTTTCTTCGTGCTTTTATGGAAATGCCCTAGTGAAGGAAATGACCAATCTACCCCTTGTAGGCTGATAATATCAATCATTTTGATGCATATCATGGGTTTAATGTCCTATTTTCATGCATGATTTCTATAACATGTAAAAATGTTGATTTCTTCGCAAAGTTTACTTTTTTTAAGTACTTTTGCGTGATTACCCTTGTAATTGATAAAACCCTTTTATTCCTTTATTCAATAGATTAATATAAGTCCATGGAAGATTTTGAAATAAAGAGAAAAAAAAAGAAACGAGAGAAAATTATTTTCCATGATTAACCCTATTACCCTTCATTTTCTTTGTATAAATAACTTTTTTTCCCCTCTTCCCCACCTCTGAAATCAGATGAAATCTCTGAAACCCTCGACGACGCACACAAACTTCCTCGCATTTTCCACCGAGCGCCTGCAACAGTGTTTGTCGTCCTCGTCCTCCTTTAGTCGATCGCCCATCACTGTCGATTGTCGCCTCGAATGACTGAACGCCCAGTTGCTAGTCGCCCGTTGTCCGCCTCCTTCTGTCACCAATCGGCCATCACTGTCGACCGTCGCTCGTCACCATCGCCAGTCGCCCATCACCAGCCATCCGTCGTTAGTCGTTGTTGCTGTAGGTATACACTTCTCTAGTTATCATGTTTATATGTTGGGCTTCCCTTAATCGTATAAATCTGATGTCTTTACTGGAGAATGATTTAGGGAAGAAATGTTATTGAATCTAATTTATACGATTTCTCTGGTTACAATAAGTTCTCTAGTTATTACGATTTCTTTGTCCAACATTCATGAGTTCAATAACGTTTAGATGTTGATGGAAAAACGACAATGGAAAATTGGTCCACACAACAATAATTTTTCCTTAAAAATGAAACCAACTTCATTTGAGTATCCCTGGTTGGAAGTTTTGGAGTAGTTTTTCCAATCACAATAGTATTTGTTGTATTTAAATCTTAAAACGATAATGGAAAATTAGTCTACACAGCAAATAATTTTTCCTTAAAAATGAAACCAACTTCATTTGAGTATCCTTGGCTGGAAATTTTGGAGTAGTTTTTCCAATCACGATAGTATTTGTTGCATTTGTTGTATTTAAATCTTAAAAAGTTTATGAGTATTTGTTGCATTTGTTGTATTTACATCTTAAAAAGTTTATGAGTATTTGTTGCATTTGTCTATGAGTAGTTGGATTCAAATGGTTTTAATTTTAGGTTCCATCGATTGATGGATGACTTTTTTTATAAAATTTCCATAAAAATCATGAAATAAAGTTGAAGGTGTAAGAAATGAGCGACAGAACATGCTTATGTCCAGACCACAATAGACCATGCTCTCTTTATTGAAGTGCCCATATGTGGAAAAGTAATAGCAACAGCCCATATGTGCCCGTATGTTTCCTTTTAATTCTTTAGTCGAGTGAAAAAAAAGGACATCTCTTTGGGACCCAAAATTATTTTCCTCAACCTTACCTCATTTTTTCAGTATGCTTGCTATTTTCCTTTGAAAGCAACACCCTGCCTTACTCGGTTTCAATGCGTCAACTCATTTGTTTGATATTCATTATATGTTTATATAAAGACTTATAGTATTCATGTATACATTTTTTTAATATTTATTTATGTCCTTTTTTTCTCTGATCTATTTTCAGTTTTCTTTGATCTCAAGCATTTGAAATCACCAGTTAATTGTATAATTAATTATCTACTTTATTTTGAAAAGAGAAAATTTAGACTCAAATTCAAATAGAAAAAGGTTGCCATCTTCAAAAACACTTGAATGGGTGATTCCAGATGAGGTCTTTCCTGATTCCTGGAAAATTGATATTCTCTTCTTTTCGTCTCAATTTCACGTCACACCCAGGAAAACCTTGTTTTGCGACCTAAGTCATTTATGGACAAGGTGTATTTGGTATAATTTTGTGGTCTTAGGAAAGTTTTTTTTGCTGTTCTCCATATTTTGGATGAGACATGAAAGAAAAATGTTTGGTGTTTGGTAAATGAATATATGTATGATAGGTTTTGGACATTACGGGAACATAACTTCTGAAAGGAAGAAATATGTAAATCGAAACATAAAAAAAGATGAAATATTTTTAAGTATTTTGGCAATAGAAAGTGAAAAAAGGAATGCAAAATAATAAGATAAGAATATTAGAACTAATACATGGAATAAAGTGATTGCAGAGTATTATATTAAGACAAATATAATTGTTGAGAAAAAATATGTTGAAAGTAAAATGAAAATCTAGAAGACAATGCATAACAATTATATTAAAATTTCAAAGTAAAGTGTGCAAGGGTGGAACTACATCTGTGATCGTACTAATATTTTAAAAGAAATTTAGGATGAATTTGTGTAGGTGAAATATTTTATTTTGTATTATTCATTTACAAGTGAACTTCTAAATTATAATACTTTATCTATATATTTTTTTGTAACATCTACAATGTAAATTATGTATATAAAAGTTATGTGCAATATATAATTATTTGTATACAGTGTTTGATGAGAATATGTCTACTAAAGTCAATAGTCAAGTTCTCTAAGATGTATAAGGCACGTAAGATGTGGAATCTCCAAAACCTCAGAACACATTTACTATTTTCAATACTCAAGTTCTTACAACATTTCTTGATGTTGAAGAAGGTGAAGGTAGCTCTAACGCTTTTACTGTAGAGAATATAATTAAAATGTCAAAGAAAAGAACTCGACCACATGTTGAATCTTCTTAATCCATTATTAGGTCAATGAATGAAATAAATAACATTATCTAGAAGTTTATGAAATAGGATAACGAGATATATCAAAAATCTAAACTAAGAAGAGAAACAAAAGAATGTGTTTCCAACTCCTTAAATTATATGGTCTTATAAAGAAAGAGAAACTAATGGGAATTGACTTGATAGAGAAATCAATGAAAAGAGAAATTTTTTTTACCTCTAGAGAGTGATGAAATGCGAGTGACGTGGTTACACCATAATTTTGAGAAAATGTGAAGTTATGTTTTTTGTTGAAATCATGACTATTATTGAACTCATGTTATTTCTATTGTTGAATGTTTCATAGTTAGACATGTTTAATTAACATGTCCTTTGGTTATTATATGAATTTTGAATATTCATGTTGAGTTCTCCAGAATGTTTGTATATTTATGTTAATTATTAAAATCGTTGGTATATTTAACTGTGAATTGTTCAAATGTTTGAAAAGGTTATTATATTATATGTTTGTCCTTTAGTTGTATAGGTAGTTGTTATCCATATGAAGAATAACGAAGAATATTTGCAGTGACAATTAGAAAGGTGACGATGAAGATGACATAGGCTTTTATAGTTACTTATACAAATGTGTAGAACAATTACACATTCCATTGTAGATATTATTTCTCAAGCAACTAAACAAATATATGGTAGAGAATGACAACATTATATCAAAAGATTGTTAGACTCATTAATAACTCATCAATCATATAATTGTCAAAAAATATATTGCATGAGTCAATATATTTTCATGCAATTTTGTGACTTAGAAGAGAAAGGGTAATAGAAGATAATTGAAGTATACGTATTGAAGAGAAATTGGTAATTTTTCTTATTACAGTTGATCAAAACTAACGATATATGGTTACAAGTGAGTATTTTCATCGATTTGTTTAGGCAATTAGCACATACTTTAATAAGATTGCAAATACTATAGTTAGATTATATCATATACTTATAGCAAAACCTTTATCATCAACACCAAGTAAAATTCGAAATAATCCAAATGTTTTCTCATATTTTAAGGTAATATGTTCATTATATTATGTTACCTTTTCTATTTCATTGATAGTATATTTTTATAAAATTGACATTATATTATTGACATTCTAACATTTTTTTTATTTAAAATTACATTAGCATTAACAATGGTATACATGTCAATGTTATAATTTATAGATAAGAAAATGCTAAATACAGGAATAGGAAAGGGGAATTAACACAAAATATCTTAGTTATTTGTAATTTTGACATGGAAATCACATGTTATTGTAGAATAAGAATGATCAACTGTAGATACTAGAATATTACAAGATGCTACTTTTCAAATACATGAGCTTAAAGTCCCACTTGGTATAACATTACTTTAGTTTAGATGATTTTTATAATTTAATATTAAATTCTATAAAATGTTAAATGTTGTATATATTATGTAAGTATTAATTAGTTGATGTAGGTTTCCCATGTCACCTAGAATTTATTTCTCAATTTGAGGTGATCCATATCATTTATCAGAATATAATTAAAATTGAATTCCTAATAATATAATGGAGAATTTTAATTATAAACATTTACAATTGAGAAATGTAATAGAACATACATTTGGAGTGATTAAACATCATTTTGCCATTTTACGAATATACATGTTATATTTGTTTGAGGCATAAGTGAAGATTGTTTAAGCATATTTTCTTTTCTACAATTTCATTAGAAGAGCAAATCAAAAAGATTTAATTAAAAATCTAGTAGATGAATTAGTTGAAGATTTGCTTAAAGAACTTATTAGTAATGTTGAAAAAGAAAGTATACGTTGTATTAGTAATTTGAGTGTAAAACAAAGAAAAAGAATAATTGATATAATGCATAAACAAGTTATGTATTCTATATGAGAAAAAAATAATATGTAGCATGCAATATTTTTCTTAAAAATTACTTGTAATGAATTATACTTGTGATGATAAGTTATTTCACATGTGCATATTGTATATAAGTTATTTTACATGTTATGTAGGTATTTAATAAATTGTTAATATATATTATATTATTCAAAATATTAATTTTCAAGTTGGTAGTAAATTTTATTAATTTATTACTTAATATTTTAGAAATTATTAAATAATGCATTTTCTATCATTTCCTATAACTACACAAACACCTTAAAATTTGTCATTTCCTATCATTTCTCATGCATACACAAACAACCTTATATTTTATGTCATGTTTTATCATTACCATTTCAAGCATTTCCTATCATTTTATTTTTCAACGAGAAACATGCACAAATGGAAAATAAAGATAGGTTAAGAAAGGATTTTGCCAATAAGACTAACATTCATACTTTGTGGGGTAGAATTGCTTCTCCAATAGCTTCCAATGCAAAATAAAATTTCTTGAGCAATTGAAAGGACTAATTTTTGCCAAACATCTAAATAAATGTTATGTATATATATATAAAGTTACCAACTAATTCAAATATACAAGAGAATGCACTTAATATGTACAAAAAAAGGGGGAAAGATGTTGCCTTCTTTGTTTATGGGCCTCCCTTCTACGTAGGCTTAAGTCCACCTATATATATCCTTATGTCTACACCTCTGTTCTTCTCCAAGATGACTTATATATATATATATATATATATATATATATATATATATATATATATATATAAGATCGATCTTTCAATTTAAATAGAATCTATAAGAGTTGCTTAGCACGAAAATTTCTTGAATAGTAAAGCTTGATAAACTTGAATATATAACTCATACATCATAAATTTCTAGATAGCGGTAGTTGGAGTACAATGAAATATTAAATGGTAGGTGGATTCAATATTGTTTCCTTAGATAGAACAAGAGCAATTATCTTCCCCATCCTCTCTTAGTATTGGTACAAGAAATGATTTTAACGATGTATTTGGGACTCTTGAATTTGAAGTTTTAGATGATTTTCCCTTTTCCAATACTACCCAAGAGCCTTACTTTTTCTCTTTGCAAGAGCCTTACTTTTTCTCTTTGCCTATGGATACATGTTTATTGTAAAAACATACTTCAAGCCATGTTTCATCATGGTGTCCATTGATATCAGATTATGCCTCATTCTTGGTATATAAAGTACATCTTTGAGAATCATAATATTGTCTCCCAAATTCAAATGGTAGGTGTCAATACCTTCCACATCTTTATAAGTGTTGTTATTTATATAGATGTGTTATTTCCCAAGATTGAATTCTTTAAAGGCAGTCTCTTTTTGATTTTTATAATATACCTTGTGCAACCAGAATCTACCTACCAATCATTTGAATTTGAGATCACAACATTATTACATTCAACAATTCCAATAAAGACTTTTTATTCTTTGCTTTTTGTTTTGAAAGTTCGCCTTTGTTTCCATCCTTATTAGGATAATTTACCTTGAAGTGACGAAATTGATCACAAGTATGGTAAGACCCTCGTGCTTTCTTTTCTTGAGCATAATTTGGCTTGTAGTTGCTTTTGTTATATGCATTCTTCCTCTTCTTGTCATATTTTGGCTTCTAAAAGATGGCATTTGATTATTCCAGATTGATTTTATGTTTCCTCCTACTAGCCATGATTTTCTGTTCAATGTCCAACCTAGCTGACAATTTAAAAATTGAATTGAGGTAGATCTAAAAGATGTAGTTACCATATCATAACTTTTAGGCAAGTTATTTAATATAGATGCTATCTGTAGTTTTTCAAGTATAAGAGTTCCTACGGTAGCTAGGTCTTTAGCCATTACCATAATATTATTAATATGGTTCACTACATTTTGTTCCTCTTGCATTTTACAAGAGTTATACCTTTGAAGAAGAAGTTGAGTCATCATCTCTGCTGTTTTATCGTACTTCTCCTTCAAATCATTCCACAATGTAAATGATGTAGTGTATACTTCAAACATTTTATTAAGCTATCCTTCATGAACATAAACATAAGATTCTTGACTCTTTTGTCCTCTATTTTCTATTTTTCAACTTTTTTAATTTCCGCTTCAAAAGCATCAATTTGTATTTCTAGAAGATTTGATTTAATAACATGTTCTATATTATCATATTTCAATGCATGCCTTATTTTTGGATACCACATCTCATAATTTGCTTCATTCAGTTTCTCTATTATAGCCATTTAAGTTGTAAATAGTTTGCTAGTCATTTTTAAATCTACAATGAAATTTTAAATTTCTAAATTTCAAAAAAAAAAAAAATGCTATAATTCAACAATATTCAAAAATTTCTAGCAAGAAAATTTAATTCCAAGAATTTATCAGAAAATAAATCTTACAATTATTTCCAACAAGTAATCAATTTTGAAAGAAACTATTTATAGCATGTGATCAATAATAACTAAGCAAGATGTCTTATCTAAGTAATTCTGATCAACGAAATCAAGCACATCAACAAGTGAGGAAATAAACTATTATGCTAATAATTTAATTATTATTCAAGCATGCAATATAAAAAACTATATTAAACTAATTTTCAAAAAATATTTCAATCCTTTTATTTATTTTATTTATTCAAAAAATATTCAATTTAAAATTTTTACTGTTATAACAGTAATAACAAAAATAACACAACCGTTATAACACAGCTATCAATGCAATACAACCTTATGGTAAATCTTATAAAGGCATGGTAGGATGTGAAAAAGACAAAGCAAACGTATGGCAGCCTGGGAAATGAAACTTGTGTAGAGCCAATAAAAAACTTAATCTTTAACCTCCATTGATGAAAAGGGGCGAGTGGTGGAAAAAATTGCAGAGAGGTGAGGACGCGAGTGTGAGCAACTGGAGGTGGAGGAGCAAAGGCAGAAGATGTCTACGTGAGTGGATAAGTCACACAAAAGGGGGCATGCAAGCAGGCATGGCGATGGAGATGCACAAAGACAGAGGGCAACAACACACACAATAGCGATGATAGACAGATTGTGTGGTGCAAAGGTCTCACATTCATGAGGAAGAGCAGAGGACAACACACGCACGATCACCAAAGTAGGTGGGGATTGGAATGCATGGCGATGGAGCTTGTGCAAAGAGGAAACAACGTGTAGGTGGTAGGACCAATAGAGCGATGGAGCAATGGTGTAGCAACGTAGCGACAGCATAGTGGTGGAGTGCGACGGTGCGGTGGTAGAGTGGTAGTGTAGTGGCGGAGTAAGGCTTTGATACCGCTATTGGTACAAGAAATAATTCAAGCAATGTATTTAAGGCTCCAACAAGGCGAATGATGGTTGAATTTGAAGTTTTAGATGATTTTCCCTTTTTTCATCCACCTTTATTTATAAGAGCCAAAAACACACCTCACCTCCCTCTATCCCCCAATGGCTCTTCTTCTCCATTTATTTCTTATCAATGGTATTGATATAAATCAATACTAATGAAAGAGGAAAATGATTGGCCGTCTCCCCTCCCCCATTGATTAGGATTTTAATGACCATTATTCCCAACACTTAGTTCAAGTTAATATTGTCTAATTAAAATGCAATCATGCAAAGCTAACCATGAGAAAATTTTAAAATTTGTTGTTTCCAAATCCCAATTGATGTGGTTGGCATCATTTAGAATTGGATAAAGGTACCAAGAATATTTAGGAAGCGAAGGTCTGCATCAAGAATAAAAGTATTTTCATTGAATAAATTTTTGGATCTAGAAGCCCTTCAAAGAGAGATTTTTCTTTTTTTTTAAGCCATATTGAAAATGGAAACATGACTCCATTTAATATAAATTGATTTTATGTTGAGGTCAATCCATTTTACATATGGATTCAATAGATATTTATCTAATTCATCACCTCACTGATAGATAGAGATTGTGGAAGAAGATGCATTACAAAAGAAATAGAAATACATAAAAAGAAAAAGATTCATAGACCAATCTTCTGTATTAGAATTATGATTCAAATTATTATTGTATATCAAGAAAGTCAAAGTTTCTATGTTTTTGATATTTTTAACATTTTTTTCGTGTAATTGAGCCCACCATGTCTTTCTAGAAAATTAGGCACAATATCTATTATTGGCAAAGCAAACTTCTTGTTGGATAACCCTTAATCATTTTGGAGAGAAGCGAATAAAGCAAACTCTTAATTTAAACTAGGTTGTAATTTTTACTTGTGAAGCATAATTTTTTTATTACCAAATACTATAATTTGATTTTATAATGTAATTTAATTATATTACATTAAGACTTCAAGTTTTTCTTTTTTACTTTTTGCAATGGTATTGGATTTAAACATTATTATTTTTTTACTTTTTCAGTTAATTATCTTGTTCTTGATAATTACATTTTTTGAATCAGATTACGATATATACTTGGTAGCAAGTAAAAACAAGGAAATAGATTATCTTGATGATCAATTTCGTCATTGATCTAGGGACATGTTTCTTTATTATATGTTTCTTTACAATAAGCATTGCTAATTGTTTAGAAGGCAAAACTCGTCTTGAGTGGTGAATAATTTTTCAGCCATGTATTTCCCACGTTACATATACACTAAACTTGAGCTCACCCAAGTTTTAATATTTTCATAATGTTCTCCTTTTGCAAAAGGAAAAGGAAAATTTAACTTAAAATCAATTGATAATAAGTAAAAAGTCTTCCTTCATGTAAGATTAGGTTCTTTCTCTTTTGTATTATTATGAGACTTTGTCTTAACACACTCCCTCATGATGAATACAAGTGATCTACAACCTTCATTTTGAAAAAAATGAGACTGATGAGTAGGGGCTGACTAAGCATCTACTCTCTTCATCAGAGGTGGTGTTAACCCTTTAAGAGTGGAATCCACTTCTCATCAAAGGTTCCATACTATATAATCCACTTCTACATAAAAAAAAAAACTATATCACTTGTAGGAATTACATAACTATAATGGCCTAGAAAATGTTTGAAATAAGGTAGTCTGTCCAACATTATATTTAATCTCAGCCATAGTAAGTCCAAGCTATAGATAAATTTGAACCCAATTGATCTCAATTTACCATTTAGGACTTCTCTTTTCAAATTGATATGATCACCACCAAAGAGTCAACTTTTGATTGTGACCCATGAATTAATTGTGGACTTGGATCTCTCTTTGTTCAAGGTCATGTAACATCATATTCTTCACCTAAGGTTGTCAAGAGTAATCATTAATCAACTCAAATTGGTTGACTAATATATATTCAAACTGATCAAAGTTGAAAAAAGGTTTGTAATACAAATGGTTGACCACTTGACCTGATTAACTAGATTAATAAATTTTAATTTTTTCATGATAATTTATTGTTTGTTTGTTTTAATTCAATTCAAGTAAATTGGTTATATTGAGAATCGTAAGATTAATGATTAAATGAGAAATATGTAAAGATGAGAAGAAACAATCACCAAGAATTCATAGAGAGAGAAAATATGTAAGGAAATAAGGAGAAAAGGATAGAGAATACCACAAAACGCCAAGATTTTAAGTGAAACCTACATCCATGGATGGGTGGAGGAAAATTCAAATATGCTAGCTTTCAGAGGTGCATGAAGATTAGGAAGTAGCCATCATCTTGTACCTTGATTATAAGACAAAATCAAACTTTTGTTTTTAACCCTAATTCAAGCTTACCATATTCAAAGAGTCGTGCATGACCTAGTGGTAGAAAATGTATGTTGGATAAGACATCTAACAAATGCTTTGTCCACTACAATCAATCCATTCCAAATATGGACTTATCTAGATAGACATCCAATGACCATCGTGTTCAATTAATTCAGAGAAAATTTTAGACACAACCTTGGAATGAATTCAAGGCGCAACCCAACGAATCTCTACATTGACTTAAATACTTCCATAGACATGTGATCCAAGACCCACAAATTCAAATTTTGCATAACCCAACCAAGCCGAAAGAGAAATCAGATTTGGAGGGTGGAAGAGACTTGGCCAACACGTCAATCCAATAGTTTGCTGTGTCAAATCAAACTTCCTCACTTACACTTCACAACGACTTACATTAATGTGCTTTGTTTTTTTATGAAACGTCTGATCTTTTGGATGGATGAATGGTTCTTCGGCCGTCCCAAATGCACGATAATATCATTCCATTCTAGGCCAAGTTCAATGAATAAATTCGTCAACCACATGACTACTTCTCTGGTAAATTTTGCTGATGTCTAGAAGATATTCTCAACATTATGGTATATTTCAAACCGAAGCATGGCAAGAATCAAGGAGAACCAAATAGCTTTAGGAATGGAAGATCTAATATTAACCAACCACCTACTCATCATACCTAAAACTTGGGCAATATTTGAATGAATGCAAATCATAAGCATACATAATGCTTCCAACTGCATTGGCATAGGGAAACCCATGACAAGCAAGCCTTTGTGGAGAGAAATCTAGGGATAGCTAAGCATGATTAAAAGTGGTGCTTGGTAACATGAATTATACATCATCTATCTAGTCTTCTAGACACCTAATAACTCAAACTAGTTAACCACAAGCACATAGATCCTTTTTTTTTTTTTTTTTTAAGTAAGTACTACAAGTGTGTATTGATGTGTAACAACTTAGAGACCATCTGAGCCATGCATTTTACCAATGCTGGAATATACATGATCAATAAACTCAAGAGCGATTGCTTTACAAGAAAAGAAGTCCTGTATGCATAAATATACAAATCATGGCCACATTTTCATCAGAACCCTAACTAGTTTTCCAACATGTATCGCCCAGTCAAGCGTTCGAACGCAAACGGGACGACGAAGTCCATCGATGGGACGTGCAGGAAAGAAGGATCAAAGGGAAAATATAAAACCATATGAAAGGAGTGGAGGAGACGAAGCATCTCAAGGGTGTTTTATTATTAGTATTTTATTTATAATGGCACATATAATGGCTAGCTAGCCTTTGCTTGGATTAGAACCCACTAGACTAGGTTCTAGTAGGTGAACAATTATACTTTCCATTGTTTCAAAGTGCCCAGCACTATTTCAACATTATACTTTTACCAAACAGAAGAGGAAGAATGTGCTTCCAAGAGCATATCCAAGGACAACCAGACTGTCATCAACAACACACCACACCAGTATTACCAAAGAAATATCTACACACTACACCAGCTAAGCTAACCTTTGAATTACAAATGGGGAATCTAAGCCAACAACAACAACAACAACAACAACAAGAGAGTGGCGTTGTTGCTTTTGTAAATATTTTTTCTCTTCGATAACGATTACAGTTTTTACATCTATCAGCGTTCAAACATTAGCGTCGGTTACAATTAACGTTAGTTTTAAACAACTGAGATATTGTGGTTGATTTATTTATTCTAGAAGTGCTGGCACGAGGAAAGAACGGGAGGCATTGCATTAGGTGAATAGAATATTGAACGCCTTGTTGTTGTTCGAGAAAGAGGAATAAACCAACCAGTCATTAGTATAGAAAAGAAGAGAAAAGAAAACATAAGTTCAAATTAAAAAAAAAGAAAGATGATGAAAAGGAATAAATCAAAGAATATTTACTTGAATCTCATGGAAAAGTGTTGACTTACTTTCGTACCATCGCTGGAAAATCACCTAGCTTTCTAAGTAAAGAATTATAGATTAAAAGTAATTTAATACTTCCGGAAGATGTGTAATCAATGTATGCAATCTTGTAAGTTCAAATGCACGTATTTTTCAATGTCTGCCGGTAAAACATTGATTTGTGGACAGCTTTCAAACATATTAACCTGAATTTATTTATTTGAAGATTGCATTTGAAATAAAAAGATGTCTTTCGTTTTCGTTCGTAAACATTCATTTGATATATAATCTTTACCGTACACAGATTTTAAGTTGACATCTTTAAATAAAAATACTTAAATATTTTCAACAGTACAACAAATTATGTATAATAATCCTTAACTGTCCCACCAACAACAGATATCATTTCTCGCATATATAATCCCAGGTTGTGGACACCAAAATTTCAAAGCTGACCAGTAATTGAGGAGCACGCACGAGGTCGACGCATTCACGCCACATTCTTTCCAAAGCGCAATGCCTATCCCACCACCACTACCATCGCCGTCTCTCCGCAATCAACTCTCAGAATAATTATTATTATTATTATTATTATTATCATTATCATTATCATTATCATTATCAGATGATATCTTGACCCGGTAACGCTCTCCCTCCGCGTTCCCGGCTTGCGTTATTAACGTGATTAAATCAAACAAAATATTTAAGCAGTCTACGTGTGGCCCCGCTGGAATCCAGACCCGTCGGATACACCTTCCACGCCCCCCCCCCCCCCCCCCAACCCCCCGACTGAACGAATGGTTTTCGTCCACGTGTTCGGCAGTTCACTGGGAAACGCCAGCTTTCTCCCCTAGGCCCTAGTCGTCTCGCCCCCACCTCCCACCGCCCTTATCCTGTTCCTCCACCATCACAGACCAACCACCACCTCTCTCTCTCTCTCTCTCTCTCTCTCTCTCTCTCTTTGTATTATTGATCTTTCAGAAAATCCAACTCCCAATTCCCCACCGTTTGTTTCTCTCTTCCTCTTCGGATTCTTCTCTGGCATTCGTCGTCCCCGGCAGTGGCACTGCTTTGGTTGTTGTGGATGAGAGATTCGTTTCTCTTGCTTCGGCTTTGCGTCTGACACTTTCGGTGGATTCCAGCGTACAAGTGAAGGAAGAGGAGCGGTCGTGGTGATCGAATCGAAGGAGGGAGGTTTTCGCGAGCGAAGATGATGTCCAGATCGTACACGAATCTCCTTGAGCTCGCCACAGGGAACTTCCCGTTGCCGGCGAGCGGCGGGAGGACCAACCGGAGGCTGTCCCGGGTCATGACGGTCCCTGGGGTTCTGTCCGAGATGGACGAGGACCAGGCTAACAGCGTGGCGTCTGATGTGACGTCCTCCGTGTCCCAGGACCGGATCATCATCGTTGGGAACCACCTTCCTATCAGCGCTAAGCGCCGCCCGGACGGCCGCGGGTGGTCCTTCTCCTGGGACGAAGAGTCTCTGCTCCTCCAGCTCAAGGACGGCCTCCCCGACGACATTGAAGTGGTTTATATTGGTATCCTCCGCGTCGACGTCGACCTGGCGGAGCAGGAGGAGGTGTCCCAGACCTTGCTCGAGAGGTTCAAGTGCGTCCCCGCCTTCCTACCCCCGGACACGTTCGACAGGTTCTATCATGGCTTCTGCAAGCACCAGATTTGGCCGCTCTTCCATTACATGCTGCCCTTCACCCCTGACCATGGCCGCCGATTCGACCGGACGCTGTGGGAGGCCTACGTTGCGGCTAACAAGATGTTCTCCCAGAAGGTGATCGAAGTGATAAATCCCGAGGACGATTACGTCTGGATCCACGATTACCATCTCATGGTGCTGCCCACGTTTCTCCGGCGGAGGTTCATTCGCCTCAGGATGGGGTTCTTCCTACATAGCCCGTTCCCATCGTCGGAGATATACCGGACTCTCCCTGTTAGGGAGGAGATCCTCAAGGCATTGCTCAACTCGGATTTGATTGGTTTTCATACTTTTGATTATGCGCGACATTTTCTTTCATGTTGCACCAGAATGTTGGGCCTTCACTATGAGTCCAAGAGAGGGTACATTGGTCTGGAATACTTTGGGCGGACGGTTGGGATTAAGATCATGCCGGTTGGAATTCACATGGGGCAACTGGAGAGGGTGCTCCGCCTTGCCGATGAGGAATGGAGGCTTGCAGAACTGAGACAACAGTTTGAGGGGAAGACGGTCCTTCTTGGTGTTGATGACATGGATATATTCAAGGGAATCAATTTGAAGCTGTTGGCCTTCGAGCAGATGCTGAAGTTGCGCCCAAGCTGGCAGGGGAGGGCAGTGTTGGTGCAAATAGCCAATCCGGCAAGGGGCCGTGGGAGGGATCTTGAAGGGACACAGAATGAGATAGTAGAGAGTTGTACGAGGATCAATGAACAGTTTGGTAGGGATAACTATAAGCCAGTTGTGTACATTGATCGTTTTGTTTCGATCGAAGAGCGTATCGCCTACTACACAATTGCAGAGTGTGTGATTGTCACTGCAGTGAGGGATGGAATGAATCTCACACCTTATGAATACATCGTTTGCAGACAGGGAATTAAAGGATCAGATTTGAATTCTGAATCTGAGGGAATGAGAAAGAGTATGCTGGTTGTTTCAGAATTCATTGGATGCTCCCCATCCCTTAGTGGTGCCATACGGATCAATCCTTGGAACATTGAATCAACTGCAGAGGCTATTAATGATGCAATCTCGATGAAAGATTCAGAGAAACAGCTTCGGCATGAGAAGCACTACAGATACATCAGCACACATGATGTTGCCTATTGGTCTAGGAGCTTCATGCAGGAGCTGGAGCGGACTTGTAAAGATCATTTGAGAAGGAGATGTTGGGGGATTGGATTGGGTTTTGGTTTCAGAGTTGTGGCCCTTGATCCTAGCTTCAGAAAGCTCAATATGGATGAGATTGTCTCAGCATATGAGAGGGCAGAGAGCAGGGCTGTGTTGCTCGACTATGATGGTACGCTGACACCACATGCCTCCATCAACAAGACACCAAGTGAAGAAGTCATCTCGATTATGAACTACCTCAGCCAGGATAAGAAGAACATGGTGTTCATTGTGAGTGGCAGAAGAAGGGACAGTTTAAGCAAGTGGTTTTCAGCATGTGAGAAGCTGGGGATTGCAGCTGAACATGGCTACTTCACGAGGTACACTTTCATCACCGTCTATCTAATTTTTTCATATGTATAAGTACCATAGCATTGACTACAAGTGGACTGGTTGAAAGATCTATTTTTTCGTTCTTAAATATTTGAATTTTGCAGAAAGTTGGGCAGCTCCTTTGGAAGGGGTTTGTGTTCATTTTGAAACGTAAAGAATACCAATATAAAGAAAAAAAATTTACAAAAAAGTGTGTCTAGGTCATAATATTTATGGATGTTTTCCATTTGAAAGAAAAATCCTTTTGCATTCAATGTAGACTTATATTGTTTTACTTTTCCAACCACTCAAGTAGAATATAATGGAAAATATTTTCCTTTTCTACATATGCATAAACATCCTTCTTGAGTTAAAACAGTGATTAAAATCTCATGATCTCATTTTTTTCTCTTGATTTTCCTTTATCTACCTATTATCATTTCCTTAATTTAGTCACTGATAACTTCGAGAATTACTTTCAAAATTGTCAGTAGAAAGTTATGCATTCCAATCAGTTTTTTAGAATGCAGATGGGATCAGTTTATTAGATCTTTTAGTCAAGTGATGGGCAATGTTTCTTCTCCAGAGGGGCAGAGTTCAACCATTTTAGCAGTTGAGTGGTTGAACCATCTGAACCAACCGGTCCAACCGATCAGTCAGTGGTTCACGTGGGTTACATATATTAAAATTAGAAAAGGACAAATACTCATTATCTAAGTACTTTTACATTTTTTTTTTGTTTTACCCAATTTTTATTATTTTGTTACTGTTCCAAACTGTCAATTAGATCTCAGGGTTGAATCTTGATTCATGATATATAAATAATTTTATCAATGAAAGATAAATTAATCTCATGTTTTCTCTTTTGGATTTTAATGTTTAAATAGTTGGGTGTTTATATTGTATTTTCTTGATGTTTTTGAATTTTCATTAATTTTACAGTTTTCTTATATATATATATGTAATATCAAATTATTTAATTATCAATGATATTGTTATGCTTATATCATCAGTTAGATTGATCCAAATCATTGTTTGAAACCATGAACTGACTATCCTTTCACACTATTGGTCATGTCTATTCATTTTCTTGTGTAAAATAAACTAGAATGATTCAGAAATAAAATAAAGCTATTGTTTTACCTTTGAAGTGATCAAACTATCAAATTTTAATTTGAGATTCACTATTTTCTTTCACTTTCATATGTTAAAATACCTTGTAGCCTTACTAGTTGCAGTTAACTGCAATTAATGTTTCTCGTACAAATGAACTATCACCTCTTTATGAGAGATGAATTAGTTGCAGTCATTCCTACCTTAAATACTATTATCCTAACCACAGTTAGCACCTACAGATCTTCATCCATCACTTGTTGCTCTATTGTTGTTGCCATATGTCCTTGAATCAATGTTGTGTCCCCCTCCAACATTAGGCATATAAAAGGGGTGGTTACAAGGTAGGTATAGGTATGCCTTGGTCCTTCGAATTTAGCAAGAAGAAGGATGGGTATTACCCACAAATAGTAGCTAATAGGGAAAAAATTCACATGTGCTTGTGTTAAATAAGATAGGTAATGGATGCAAACTTGTCTTATTTGCAAGCCTACTATGGAAAAGTTAGTAGTGTGGCTATATTGTTGTTATAGTTAATGAGTATCCATTTAAGGAGGTCTATTACCACACACACACACACACACACACACACACACATATATATATATATATGTATGTATGACCTTAATTAGTAGTGAATCACAATCCTTTTTTCCTTAATCCACATGGTCAAGTACTAGGACATCCAACCTTCGTGTGCCCTTCATTGCTTCTTCCATCAATTTTCTCTATCCTTTTCGTCTTTGATCACTCCACCCTCAACATTGATGCTTCTTTTCACCTCTCATCACCATTGTGCCCTCCCCATGCTTTGGTTTTACCTCTATTTTCAACCATGCCCTTTTACAATTGTTCATGTCATTAGCTCCTCCTACTCAATCTAAGGTCACTTCGTTCCTATTATGAGTCATCATCTGATGGTCTCTCTTTGCCTGTTGTTTTTCCCTATCACTACTTGCCATCATCCTTTACATCTATTGTCACTTGTTCTCTTTGCAAATTATCATATAGACATGCCCCTCCCTTCTTGTAGGAATAAACAACTATAGATCCTCTTATTGTTAGTTTAAGCTTCCTTTGCCAGTGTCCAGTCTCGTTGTCATCTCTATTCATCTATGACTTGTTGGTTGCCAAACTATGGAAATGGCGAGTAGGGAGTCTATCATTCATCATTTGATTGATATTTTTGAGAAATTAAATGGGAAAAATTATCTTCTTTAGTTTTAAAGCTTTTAGGCATCTGTTGCAAGTTGCAACACAATGGAGGGTCCATCACCTCACCACCCCCCAATGTTAAAGACAACACTTATAATAATTGGTTTGCAAATGATGATGCTATTATTATCATATGACTTGAAATTAGTATGGAGCTAAGTGTGGCTTGTAGAGTTATGAAGTTGAAACCTACTAAAAAAATATGGGATGCCCCCTTTATTAGATGCATGGGCATGAGAAAACATCACTTGTGTGTATGAGATTTATGAGAAGATTTTTATGCTATGAATGATTGATCAATCAATTCAAGAATACTTTGTAAATCTGTGATCTTTGTTTGAGGAATTGGACATGTATTAGTTGATCACTTCAAATGTTGCCACAATGAAGCAGTATCATATGGATCTTGCAATAGCTACACTCATTTCTGGTTTGCTCCCTAATCTTGTGTCTCAAGTTTATGTGAGATTCTTGGTGGAGATAGTATTCTAGACTTGTCCTCAACTTTTGCTTCTGTACCATGCATCTCTTGCCACACTCCATTGGGTGAGCAGTCTACTTTGGATTCTACATGCAGAAGGGGACGTGATGGTAGCTCCAAGAGTGGCCATGGTGATGGCAAAAATTGAACACTCTATTAGCATTGTGGTTAAAAAAATCATAAGCCTGAGTGTTGTTGGAAAAAGTTTGAAAAAACTACTTGAGCATAGGTTGTCACAAAGTCCTCTAGTCCCTTTGCTGATTTTGTTGTTGCTACCACTAATCATGATAGCCCTTTGGCGGTGACCATCTCCAAGGATGACTACAAGTGCCTCTTGTAGTTTAAAGCTATTGGCTCCTTCACCACTAGCACTCTCACTTCTACTTTTGGTATGCGTATGACTATGGTAACTATAGGTGATAATTTTTAGATTATATACTTGAGAGCATTGTCTCATATGATAGATATTGTTGATTTGTTTTATCATTTACATGTCTTACCTAACTTGAAGAGTGTTACCATTGCTAATGGACAATCTTACCTCATTTCTAGTCAAGGCACCATATAGGCCTCCTCTAGAATAAGGCTTAATGAAGTCTTGTTTATACCTACAAAATGTAAAAAACTAGCATTAAAAAACAAAATATAGTTTAAAATCAAATCTTGAAGCAAAATACAAATCAATGGCACAAGCTACATGCAAAATGTTGTGACTAAGGCCACTACTCAATGAGCTTGAGGTGAAAGTTGAAAATTTCATGTCAATGCATTGTAATAATCAAAAGGCTATGTTTATAGCAAATAATCTTACTTTCCATGAACACACTAAGCATATTAAAGTTGATTGTGCATTATAGTGATAAAGGGAAGATCTCTACTCATTACACAAAGACATCCGAACAACTAATAGATATTTTTACTAAGGGACTAAGTGTCAATGCTTTTGAATCATTATGTAACAATTTGGGCATGATAAATATATATGCACTAGCTTGAGGGGGAGTGTGGTAAAGTTAGTAGTGTAGTTATATTGTTGTTATATGTGGTTAAATGTGTATTCCTTTAAGGAGGTCCATTACCACATATCAATATATATTTTTGTACTAAACTTCAATAAGTAGTTAATCACAATCCTTTTTTCCCTAATCCACACCTACAAATAGTTCCTATGAATCCCCTCATACAAGTGCAGAAGAAAACCTAGGATCATGTTTGTGATCCTCACATTCACGATTCATGTTGGGTTGACAAATCATGTTTGTGGGATCATTGTTAATGTGATCTCTTTTTTGGGATCGTACATTCATGATCTTGCACCAAGGATTGTGTGTTTGCAAGACCACTTTGGGATTGCATTTGCAATCCTTGGTGTAAGATTGTATTTATGATCTAGAATGGGATTGTGTTCCTATCACTAGTGTGGGATTGCATTTGCATCTCTCTCTTTTACACCATTTTGATCTTGATCTTGTAATTATTGTTGGCGTAAGGTAGTGTTTTTTCTTTATTTTTGTGATAGATGGCCAAAGTTTGTATGTAAACAATTTGATGGTTGTGGTACACCAATATGGATATGAAACAACGAAAAACTAACACTAACTTGTGTCAAGTATGGAACTAAAACCAAAATAAACATGGTACTGAAACTAAAAAAATATAAAATCATGAAATGAAAACATGAAAAATAGTAAAACCAAAACCATTTAAAAAAGGCTTTTACCTCAAAATCGCATTTTTGGGTAAATGTAGCAAATACCTTTTGCATACAGATACACATGTACATATATAGTTGTTACAAATGAAGTATTGTACTTACCCAAAAGTGCACACTTTTGGATTGATATGATAAATATTTCTAATTTGCTATAGATTTTATTTGTAGATTTTTATATTATAGATTCAATCCAATGGTTTGCATTTTCAATTTGAGGTATTGAATATTGAAAATAATTTGAAAACAAAATAAAGTATTGTAGTTTATCTTAAATGCACATTTTTGGATAAACATGGTAGATATCTTAGATTTACTTTAAATTTTATTTGTAGATATTTCTCATGTAATAAATTCAATCATATGGTCTATATTTTTTATCTGAGAATTCAAAAATTAAAAATAAATTGGTATAATTGGGGCCGATCTCAATTGCTTATATATATATTTTCATTTGAATTATCTTAGTTAAGACTCTCGTTACCCTAATTGGGAACTTCCACAGGTGGTCTTCCAATGAACAATGGCAAACGTCTTTCCCAAGCGTAGACTTGGGTTGGAGGCATATGGCAGAACCAATAATGAAGCTCTATACGGAATCTACTGATGGATCATTTGTTGAGGTCAAAGAGAGTGCTTTAGTGTGGCGTTATCAGGATGCAGATCCTGGCTTTGGATTAGCCCAAGCAAAGGAGATGCTAGATCACCTAGAAAGTGTCCTAGCAAATGAACCAGTAGAAGTGAAGAAGGGGCAATTTATTGTTGAAGTTAAACCTCAGGTACTTTTTTCTTCGGCTTAAATTAACTGTGTTTGATTTCTCAAGGATTGCCACAAGTTCAAAGAATTTCTTATTTAAACTACACATTAGATTTTAAATATTCTCTTTGCAGGTATAAATTTCAGAAGGCATGCTTAGGTGTTTATTTTTCAGGTTGAATATACACAGATAATGATATAATATGTAGTGTTGTTTATTATGTACATATGTATAACTATAATCAGCATTTAATGAATATCAAGACAATAGAAAAAACATAATTGTGCAAAAGCTTCTAAAGCAGAAAGAACCTGGCAAACTGTCTAGGCATTGCAATATCTAAAAACTGAGCTTCATTTATTCCAGGTTCTTTCAAAACAAAATATCAGCTACCAGATCCAACTGGCTGAATTTGATTGAATGTATAAAAATTTGTGCATAGTTCAATCAAAATTTTGAACGGACACCAAATCCAAGTATTACCAGATTATCTTAATTCACTCACCCTAAATCCAGGTTGTTTTATCTTTCACCTTGTATGCTCATGCATTAGTCAGTATCCTGCCCATAATCACAGGTACAGAGATTGTGAATGGCCTGCCTTGGGCATCTGTGATACAGTATGCAAACACTTATTTGTATTGTTATTCTTAGGATGGTATACTTGTCCCCCTTTCTGTATGTCATGCAAATATGGTAGCTCCATCTGCATTATTTGTAAATACCTTTTGGATTCCATGATTCATCATTATAATAATTTTTTTTCTGGTGTTTGCCGTGATCCTTAGGGAGTCACCAAAGGTTTAGTTGCAGAGAAAATCCTTTCTAGGATGGCAGATAACAGGAAGCAAGCTGATTTTGTATTGTGCATTGGTGATGATAGATCTGATGAGGACATGTTTCAGGGCATTGAAACGTTAAGAAGGGATTTAGTGTCCTCCAATGCATCAGTCTTTGCATGCACAGTTGGGCAGAAGCCTAGTAAGGCCAAATACTACTTGAATGATTCCAGGGAAGTTGTAATGATGCTGCATGCTCTTGCACAGGCCTCGCGTAAATCATCAGGCCGAGAAAACCGAATCTCTGCCAATTCCACCTCTACCTTGAAAGAGTTCTCTTAAAGTGCAACTTCTAACCAAGATGCAGGTTAACAGGAAGTGTTTCTGACGTTCAACTGCTAGTTGGTACATCCCATCTCCAACAGTGGTAAATGTGCCATAAGAGGTAGCATATATTTATATAAGCAGTCATGGCTTGACATATCTATAGTGTTATTGACTATTCGTTCTATTGCATCCAAGTGAAGTTCAATCTTTTTTTAGAAAGTAAAGCTCAATGTTGTATGATGTCAGGACCATCTGACCACAAATGAAGACGGGCGTGAGCTTGTGGTACCATCAGGTTAGCATATCTCATTTCTAACATAGATTATCTGAAAGTGTCGAGGGAATAATTTGAGTGTGAATTTTCAGGGAAGGTGGTTGTAATCTGTTCGTGAGAGAAATAATATTAAATAGCACGTCTGACTGACTATTTGTTATGTATTTAATTTTTTTTAAATATGAAAATCAGTTTCATTTCTAAAACATATTCTACTATTCACTTGAAAAAAGCATATTCTGTTATCTTCACATTCAAAAATTGGAAGGTGTCATTTTTCCTAGATTTACCTCTATATCCTTTTATAAATATATAGCATAGTAGAAGTAATTGCATATATTATAAGATTAGGTTAATATAAATATAGGATAAAAATTTTACTTGAATTAAATAACATTGATTCTCGATCCAAATGCCTTAAAATTGACTAATTTTTGTTGAATTTCAACCACTGATTTTTAAAACAAAAAATTTAATGAATATAACTTAGATTAAGTTGAAATTTTAATACATAACGGAGAATATAATTAGATTTGAATTTTTTAAAAAATAATTAAGATATAAAAGATACCTCTAGGAATACTTTTTTGAAATGGAAAACGGTAGCAAGGAATGCACCATATATGCATTGAATTCACGTCGTTGCTTTTGGCCAGTCTTTCTATATCCTATGAGATACCATATGCTTATATTTGTGTTTGAATCCCATCTTTTTCAATCGATACTGATCACTTGCGTAGTTGTGTTCCATTTCAGCCATTTTTGTTGTTTAACAAATCTAGATTTGATTTTCATTCAGAGAAGAACATTTAACAAATCTTTTTGTATTTTTTGTACCGATCACTTGCCACACAACGTTTATTTTCTTCAAATTTTTAGTGAATAGCAAACAAATATCTGTACACCTTTTTCCGACTGACCTTTTCTTTTCTCCTGTTTACAACGTTATTATCAATCAAAATACATGGTCATAAAACTCTGATTTTGCAACCAAATCCCAGACCCCCACCTTTCACCGCATGAAGTATTCCTGCCCCCGCCCCCTGCTCTTGATGTTCTCCTTCAGACTCCTCTCCATTGCAATGTTCAACCAATTCCTCGGCAGGACTTCTGCAATTCAGATTACAGTGAAGAAAACTATGTTCACTAGACGAGCTAACCTTCTAATATGGAAAACCTATACTTATCTTGAAAGGCTCCGGTTCACCCTTATTAAGATGGACTGTTGTATCTTATTAAATGCCTGGTCAATAGAAGTATTACACAAGTTTTCTTTGAAATAGCAGTCAATCTTGAAGCATGACTTTTCAGAAAAATGGATTGAAGGAATTGCAGTATCTTCAGTTCATGCCAGCGATTAATATCATGAATAATCTATCATCGATCTTATATGGAACATGATTGAATAAGTTATCAGCCACAAAGCAATTTGAATGACAAATCATCACAACAACAACAACAACAAAAAAACTTTTAAATTTTACCTGTCTGCATAAGAATCAGTCCTTATTGTGGGGGGGGGGTCTGCTACCAGCACTTGCATTTCTTACAGGGCTATCTATTAAAAATGGAGCAAATAATAAAGAAACAAATAGACATTATGAATGAACAATTACAGCAAATTACTTGAAATTGGACGGAGGCTTTTATCAAACTGCACTAAAACGCATAATCACACAAGAACAAGACCACATACCCATCTGCAAAGGAACCTAATTTTATTGGAACGAAGAGATATGCTTAGATGTAAATCTAAATCTTTCTGTTTAGAAAAAAAAAATGCATGAAAGAGTAAACTAAAACATACCATTCGCACATTAATACCAGTAAGACATTGCTGCAGAAGAGAATCTTGCCTTCATAACATGAACACCTATCCAACCACATAGGAACTATCAGGTTAGAGGTGTATTACCGTGTAAGACAGGATCCATCTCTGCTCAATAAAAAAATATGCTCCATCTAGAAAATAACTAGTACAGGGTATCCATTTCATGAATCCTTGGGTTCATTTGTTTGTGAAACTAAATTATTTAGACTATTGAAAAACTCTGAGGAAGAGAAATGACAAGGACTTTATTGAGAATGATGTTGAGAAGAAATAATGTTAATTAGTGTTTGATAAAAAACTCATGTCGAGTTCTCATTTTTGTTGTCAAAATGACAAAATTATCCATTATCTTAAAAAAATTAATTATTGGGTAGAGGATGTCTATCTTCTTCTAAGACAGTGCATCCATCTTTACTCAGTAGAAATATATATATAGATATATATAGCCTGGCTGGTCCAAATACCAACTTCCCAACCATTTTTAAATTTAAATATTGTCTACATATCTAATTATAAAATGCATGATTATTATTTTTCTCCTCCTTTCCTTTATATACATATGAAGGTACACTCGATTAACAATAATCTCCATTATTATAGATGAGGATACCATTTTCCTCAACAAATTTATATTATTGCTTAATAAATGTATATCACGGTTTAATTAATGCATTTTCATGCATCGTTTACATTTTCTTCTTACTCTTTTACTTGTTAAAAACAGCATCATTATTTTTTCGATAAATATACATTATTATTTAATAAATACATAAATAAGAATACATAACAGAAAACTTCTCTTTATAAAAAGGACATGAATGAGCAAGGACACTTTCCATCCTCATCCTCATTACGTCCATGCGTTCTACTGCCAATTACAGTGTATTAATGAGATACATGATTAATCATTGAATGCACATGGTGAAAAAAAGATTAATGAGGATAGAGAAATGGAGGTAGGAAAAACATCTAATTGATCATTGATAAAAGAATCTTCCTCATCAATCCTTATTTATAAAAAAATCCATAGATTTTCGTGTAAGTTATGCATAGAGTGAAATCTGGGTCTATAGGTGATTTTCATTGTTGTAAAATGGAAAAGTGGCCATTTAAATGCAAATTAAATGTTTTTTTGCCTCAATCTAATTTCATTTTTTAGAAAAATGGCTGTCTTCCCTTTAAACACATGTTTTACCCCTTTTCTGAGAAAATCAGTATTTTCTTTTTCCATTTTGGCCATTGATATGGAGTTTTTATTTTTAAGATTTCATCTTTCAAGTTATTTTCATTTATATAAAGATCACTATTTTGTTACTTATTTGTTATTTATAAGTTTAATTATACTTTTATATGTTTCGAATTTAAGTATTTATCCTTGAGTGACATTACGTATAATAAAAATAGGTATTTGAAAATGTATACGATGTAATTGGATTACAATTTATTTTATTAAATTATCTTTATGATTGTGATACTTGTATATTTGTAATGTATTTATATTTATTCATTTATTATTTATACATTTTCTCAAAAAACTTCCTTTTAAACTCCATTTTTTGAAAAACCGTTTTAATTTTCAGTCTGTGCAATGTCCATTTTCCATTTTTTTTACAAAATTGGTGGTTTAAAAAATTTTGTTGTGAAATGATGTAATTTCTCAAAACATTCTTCTTCTACGATGAACAAACCTTTCAACATTCCATTTTTACCCTCTTCCACACAACCCTCTCTTCCATTTGTATTTTTACCTCTCTCCTTCTCCATCACCATAACTCGTTTCATAGAATAATTGATGTACAAAAATTTTCCATCAGACACCATCTCTCTCATAAAATATAACTACATCTTTAAAAGTTACAAATATTTATTTTTAAATTTAAGTTTTATCTACATATTTAATTATAAAATGTGCGGTTATTATTAACCCAATCGTCTGGTATTTTATGTACAAAAATGCATGCAATTGATAAAAATCCATGTTATTATATCATTTAAATGTATGCATTGTTTAATAACTGTATAAGGGTGGTACCCTTAGTCACTTCACTTTCTTGCTTTGCTTCTATACTCGATTCATAGAAATTAGACATTAACCAGTTGCCTCAAGCTTCCCTGCGCTCATTCACTCTTGAAGCCTCTCTTACCCCCAAGCTTCTTCTCACCTCAAAAACTTTCTAATGGTTGTGTTTCCTTATTCGACCGCCAGACTAGTGTAAGTTGTGATGGCATTAGGATTGACTTCAACCACCACCCTAGGATCTCCACCCAGCCGTAGCATTCCAAAATCTCCCTTACCTAAAAGTTCTCAAAAAACATTGTCTTTTGACCTCCAAGCCTCTTCAAGGTGCCAAGCACTCATTGATAAAAGTCTTAACGAATTTAGCTGCTTTTACATTCCAACTGGCAAGTCTATCATGATGGAATGGCCTTGCACTTGCAATATCCATCTGAGACTCTTTAACTCTCTTTCCAAGCTATTGACTACTCCATCGAATGCCCATGAAGTTTAACATTGTTATAGGCTGCTAAGAAGGCCAAATGAAACTAATCATCCACTGCAACACCTCCTAAAATCAATTAGGCAAAGATCAATCTACCCTAACTATATTGATCCCAATTCTCTTGTAAGATTTTTCAAGGGGGGGCACTACCCTTCAAAGTTGAAAGTTGGTGGAATCAACTGTACAACCCTCTACAGAAGTATGTCTCTCAATCTCATTCTCCTTCCAGCAATGGTTGTAATATTCACTTCACTGCTTTGCTTAAAGTAACTACCAATTATCCTAGTTTCCTCTTGGAATCCCTCTATCTAGTTAAAAAGCTTTACCTCTTGCAAAATGGTATTGCACCTTGCAGGGGATGGATTCAACAATGGAACTAAATCCTCTTGATCAGTAGACAATTTAGATTATCATACCATTTTAGTGCTAGGCCATCAAAGGGATGGCACCCACCCCTCCCCTTACATGTCAGAATTCCAGTTCCCTAATAGGGTGGTCATTATGCAAACACCGTTGATCCCCTCGTATTATGATGGTTTAAACTCAAATTGATTTGAACTCTTACCAGTAAGAACCAGTCTCCAACTAATCCTGTATGGCCTTATGCTAACTGGTCAAATACTTGTCTAAGGAATCTAAAATCCAGTTAATAGAAGACAGAAGACCTGACAATTGGTTGTTGGTTCATCAAAATGTGCAATCCAATCTATTGTTTCAAGTGTGGTTCTAAAACAACCAATCTGCAAGTGGAAGCAACTCCCTAGCCCTCTTTGACCAGGATTCTTTAATCTTGTCTGTGGTCTGTGAACTCCAATTCTCTCATGGTCGGTTACTCCCTCATCAAGCTTAGTATGATTCATCCCACACAGGAGATCATCAACAACTTAGATCTTACGTCAAGCTATGCCATAGTATAGGTGAGACCAAAAAGTGTTTCAGTGGGCAAGCTTAGGACCTATCTTTCCCCCTATTGGGACTCTATACTTTGGAAAATTTAGGACATCCACGCTCGTAAGTTCTTGGTAAAATTTCTCTCTCAGGAGTTACTTGATGAGGCTACAATCATTGAGTTCCATAAAGCAAATGAGAATTCCATTTGCTTCTCCAAATGGTCCCTTGACATTAAAGCTACTTGATTTCAAAGAAAGGATGAATTTTAGATTAGATTTGATGGTGTTTCTCACGATCTTTGGTTTGTTCCTCTATTTAATACTGTTGTCATGAACTTTATTAGGGTGCTAGAGATCTAAAGCCAAACGTAAGGACAAATAACTAAGCTAGATGGAAAACAAGTTCTTGGGAAGTATTAGATTGAAGATTAAGCTTCTTCAAAATAAGTCATTCATAGAGAAAAGGTATTTCTCTTTCTCAATAGGGCTTACACCTTTGTAATATCTAAAATATTCGGTATTAGCGAATCTTACAAACAAGTTATCAAGTTTAACAAAAGAGCTTTTACTTTTAGTGTTAATACTCTAAATCAATAAGAAGACCCCATGACACTAACAATCTTGCCATCTTTGGAACAAGATTATGGAAGGGGAAAATTTTTAACTTCTCCATAGGTGAATCACGCTTCTGATCCAGTCTAATGCATCTAGCATTCTTGGAAAATCAACACTATAAGAAAACTTGGAAGTTGTGACAAACAAAATTATCACAACAACTAAGAAAAATTGTCAAATTATATCTATTGTGATAGTCTTGCATATGTCACAATAGCCATTGTCGCTATAGCCAAAATAGAGATATTGTGATAGTTTTTTCCTATTATCATAGTAGATATATTTATTGTAACAATATATGACTGTTACAATATCGCTATCTTTTGTGAGAATATGGCTATCACAGAAAATAGATGTCTTATCATGAAAGGAAGACTTGTAATAACAGTTGTGACTATCACTACAAGTCTGATAAATATGTTAAGTGGGGATTTGTACTTCAAGAATGGTAATAAAGGAAATGACATGAAAAGTTTTCTTACCATTTTCTATGTTTATGTTGATAGAGATGATGGAAAATAATTTTTCATCATCTTCATGATATATAAGCTCTTGTCTCCTCTCATTTCTTGTCCTCCCCCATCCACAACAGTAGGTAAACTTTCATCTTCATCTCAATTGACACCCTCAACTACAAGCCTTGTCTATGAGCACCGTGGGTGTCGTCCCCCCTCGATCACGAGCCTTGTCCCTTTCATCTGCAAGCACCATGATTGTCATCCCCCTCATCTCGACTGTGAGCCTCATCCCCCTCATCTACGACCATCACGACTGTTGCCCCCATCATCTCGACCACAAGCCTCATTTTCCTTGTCTATGAGTACCACAATTAGAAACAACTGCCTCCCTCACCATGACTGTTGATCCATCACTAGTAGGTCTTGATGAGTGTTGTTGCTGTCGATTCATCTGTTCAACTCCCCGATTCACTGTAAGCCCTAGCCATTTATTCAATCTTTCACATGGGTCTATAATATTTCATGCTAAATGTAACAAAAAAAGCGCATTTACATGATACAAATTACAGTTAAGATATATGATGCAACATAGATAATCATTTCTTACCTTATTAACACAATTAGATAATCATTATTTGCATCTTGATAAAACTTAAATGTATAAACAGACCCTAAAATTAATTCTAATGTATAAACATTGAAACTAATGTTTATACTTGTAATTAATTTCATACTTACATGTGTTTATACATACAATGTATAAACACATACTGAAATTAATTTCATCCTCACATGGGATCAAGGTGTTGTATTTAAGATATATAAGTATTTTTTTATATTATACACAACTTCTAATTTTAAAGTATAATGTAATTGAAACGTTACGGCAAGATACAATGCCTTAAATCTTTTCTTCTCCATTTTGGGCATGGGGTTCAAGACTTTGGAATTATTAATATTCATATAATCAAATATCAACCTAAGAAAGAGCCATAGATACCACATGTGGTCTTCATCCAGGCTTCTAATTAACAAGTTCACAAACAAGGTAGATGTGATATTATTCCCATTGCCTTTTTTAGGTTGTATCATTCCTATTTAACCATAGAACTCATAAGTAGGCATGTATGAAGATGTCCCAAACATGGGACATCGCAAATTGGTCAAGAACCTGCAGGTTAGAGAGAGAGAGAGAGAGTGTGTGTGTGTCTGTGTGTGTGTGAATTTTTGAAGATTAAAATGGTAGTGTAAAATGGTATACATAGTTTAGATCATATTTTGGAAATTATATCATTTTGATTTACTTTTGAAAATATTTGTTCATCACAAATGTAACATCATATAACTTTTACTAATATGATGTGTTATTGTATTTAAAGTTTATTTAATGTTTCTAACTTATCAAGCGAAAACCATAGACTTCTTTTTAAATCCCGATCCAAGTCTTTATCATATAGGAAAATGAGTTTTGAAAAAAAGTATATAAATTGAAGTATAAAGGAAGATGAAATCATTTTGGATATTTTGAGGGGGTTTGTGCACTTAGAATTTGATGGAATTGAAAATTTTTTCCGTTAGATTCCGAGTCATGGGGTGTTTGTGTATTTTGGAATTTAAATTCTCAAGGAATTTGAATTCCAATCATGTGTAAAGGTTGGAAAAATGAATTTCCAACCTAAAAGTTTGGAATTCATTTTCCAAAAGATCACTCGACGCTCACATTCGCTTGTTGAAGTATATATTGTTAATATTTTTTTAATTAATTAATTATTTTAATATTATTTTTATTAAAAATAAAATATTAATTATTTTATTATTATTTAATTTTATAATATTAAAATCATAAATATTATTATTATTTTATTTTATTATATTATTTAATATATAATATCAAAATTTCAAAAACTATATAATTTTCCTAACTTTCTGTGGCTAATACAAACGAAGTCTTAAAAGTCATTTATGACTAATAGAATGTTCAGAATTATATTTTTTTATAATCAAAGTATTTTAATAATTATTTATTATTTACTTTCATTTATTCACTTCATAATAATTATATTTTAAAAAAAATTATTTATTATTACATTACGAGGAATATAGAATTTATAATTAACCTTTTGTTGTTTTAAACATGTATTATAACTAAAAAGTTATCAATTTTTGTAATTTTTGTTTTATTTTATATAATGATATACTTAATTAATTGATAAATGATATATAAACATTTAATTTAATAATATGTTCATTTATTAATGTAAGTAATTCATTTCTTGATTAATTACATTTTCACTAATTACTTTAATTCATTACTTAACTTTATTAAAAATCAATTTTGTTCAATTTCCTTCAATTCTGTCATGTGCACAAACACCTAAATTTTAATTTCTGTCAAATTCTTGAACGTACACAAACACCTAGATTTTGAATTATTTCCATCAAATTCTGTAGAATTTAAATTCCGTTAGAATTCAAATTCTGCAGAATTCAAATTCTAGGTGCACAAATAGACCCTTTATCTCAAATGATTACAGAAGGGAATGCAAAGACCCATGATGAAAATATAAGTTTTGAGACATAAGTAAACATAATCAAAGAGTACAATGAGAGAACTAGAGCAAATATAGAGAAAAAATATGTTAAAATTCAAATGAAAACTTAAAAGATAATGTATAAAAGTTATTTAAAAATTTCTAATCAAAGCAAATGGAGGTAAGGCTATATTCACGGTTATACTAACATTCTTAATGAAATCTAAAATGAATTTGTGGAAGTTAGATGTCTTATATTATTTATCTATTCATTTTAATAAATAGGCACAATATTTTCAACATACATTTTATAATACATTTTATTTGAAATGTTTGTTATAGAAACATCAAGAGTGTGCATCGTGCAAAGAGAAGACTTGTACAATTTATGATCAACTTGTCATTTTATTTAAAAACAACATTGCTACTGGAGGTGGAAGCGTACAACCTCTGAATGTATAGATCACATAAGATGTCAACTATGAACCCATGGAGAACTTTAATACATAAAATACTCAAGTTCCTTTATCATTCGATTATGATTGAAATGAAAGTTTCCCTAGTACTAGACAAAGTGAAATCATAAGATCAAAATAAAAACCCAACCACATGCAAAATCTTTTTAATCAATTGCGAAGTTAATGGAAGAAATCAATGTAAATCTTTCCAAGTTTTTTCAGGAGGAGAAAGAAATATGTTCAAGCATTAATCATGAAAGACAAGCTAAACGATTGGTTGATATACTACTTAGACCTCCAGATCTTACTGAAAGTGAGATATTTAAGGAAATGTAGTTATTAAAAAAATGAAGAGAAGGGATGTCATTTTTTATCTCCTCCTATTCACTTGAGAGTAAAATGGTTAAAGTTTAGTTTGAACAACTAAAATATTGTCTATTACATTTGAATTGTATTTTATGATGTATTATATACATGTTAGTTTGTAGTTTGGATATGATATTTTCTATGTTAAAGTTGTGGTAAATGGTATATGATGAATGTTCTTTAAATGGTATGAAATGAATGTTCTTTTTTACTTTATGACTCTTATCAACTTGATTGTTTGTAGTTTATTATATTTTTCATCGTTAATTGTGATATGTTATTATGTTCATTGTTATATTGGGATAAATTTTAAATCATTATTATCATTGGTAACCATCTTCCATTTATGAGCGTAGATGAACGAATACAATTTTTCGAAGAAAGGAAGAGGAGAATACACAAATTGATTATCTTACTGTATCAAATGTGCAACATAACAACATGTTCAATTAATAATATTCCCTAGGCTACTAGATGGATATATAATAAAGAATGATAAGATTATATTAAGTGATTATTAGATCCTTCCATATCAAACTAATTATTCAAAAAATATATTACATAAGTCAACATGTTTTCAAATAATTTTCTAACTTATTTAGAATAAAAAGAGTAATATAAGATAGTAAAAATATGAGTAACGAAGGAAAAATTATAATTTTTCTTGTTACAGTAGATTAAATCCAACAATAGGATATAATAAGAAAGCATTTTCATCAATTTATTTAGATAATTAGTACTTACTTCAATGAGATGTTTGAAATATATAGTAATAGTAATAATACATTTGACACACAAATTATCCAATATTGTTTTAGCATATTTTTTGCTTTACAACTTTATAAGAAAAATAAACAAAACAAATTTCTTTGAAGATTTTGTAGAAAAAATAATTGAATCATAAAACTTTTTAAGCCCCTACCATTATTGAAGAAGAGAAAGAAATATGTAATAGTAGTACATTAAGTATTAAACAAAAGAAAAGGGTAGTTGACAAAATACGTGAAGAAATTATGTTATTTATGTGACAGATGTAATATGTAGTTGATTCTTTTATAAAAAAAAAGATGTTATGTTGTATTGAATAATGTTGTTGAAATTTTGTACCACTTATGAGCATATTATGTTTATCTTTTGTGAAATGTCTTTATAACATGATAATTTTATTTTTTTTACAATATATTTAGAAAAAATTAAATTTAAAATAATCTACTTGAAATAATTTTTTTTTTAAAATTTCCATGTAATTTAATATTAATCATATTAATTAAGATTCAAATAGAAATACTACATTTTTTTATCAATTCCAATAACTACATGAACATCTCAAATTCAATTTCTTATTATTTCTTTTTGATGCATAAACACTATTGGAAAAATGTTATTTTCATTTTCCATTATTTTCTAATTTTCTTGTCATTTCATTTTCCATTATTTTCTATGCAAAAACATTGAACAATTTATAACAAATTATCATAATTTTCAACAATTGACACTTGTGTATATATGATAATAATACAACTATTATTTTTCCTAGTGTACTTCATTGATTCAGCCTTTAATGATCACATACCAAAGATAGATGTATATATGGTTCAGTATGAATAGGCTTAAGTAGAAGTAAATATATATGGTTTATTTTTCTAAAATAAGCATTATGTACTAGATTTGTCTTTTTAAGTTATTTTTATAATGCAAATGAATAAATGGAACATTTGATAATAAAATAAGAGAAATATTAGAAACTAACATTGTTTGTGGTTGAAATAAACTCATTTGCTTATTAGAGCCTCTCTAAGAAATATCATCTGTTCGACAGGATGAAAGGCATGCACGTAGATTTTAGTGTTGGCAAACAGATCTTTCCTTTTTATAGAATAAAATCCCACATAAAGGAAGATACTAAAATATCCTTTAATCTCTAACACATTAGCCATCCTTCCTAACTTAGGCTGATATGTGGTCAACTACGGATCTCCTGATGATGAGATCCACTGCAACTTCTAAAATCTAAACAAATGATGATGAGATCAACAGTGCAGTCATGGCATGGATGAATGACAGTGAGGGAGATGTTCTTGTTAAATGGCCTGCAATGTAATGCTTCATCACTGTGCATTTCACCTACCAATGATAATAATGATGATAAAACTTCCTGCATAATATATAGTTTCTACGTAGTTAGTTTAGCTTAAAAGTAAGATCCAGAAAGCTATCTTTAGTTAGTGCTTGACAGCATACTTCCTCATATCTAAAATTAGATCACTAATCCAATAGGCTACCACGGAGGTTGACGCCCCCTCCCACCACCTCTTATGTCCGTGGATTATTCTACTCCTTTACTTGTGAGTTTGATGCCAACCACCTATGCATGTGTAGGACTCATCCCTTATGTTATGCGTCCTCTGCCCATCAATAGGTTAGGAACCTTCAAAAAAATAAATAAATTTAGTACCCTCGAAATAAATTAGTCAAACACATCTCTCAATCTCATAAATAGAAGAAAACGATGATTTTAATTAGTACTCCAAAGTTAGAGAAAGAGGCATGAGAACAAACATCAAAATTTTTCGTCCACAATTGTTTTATTCATTACGTTAAGGTAAGAGTCTGTCAACCATCTATACTAAGTTTTGTGTAGATAACTTACTTTTGAGTCTCCCCACATAAAATAGAGGTGTTACCTTATTAATAGCATCAATTCTTATACTGCTTGGTATGCACCACGTTGCCAACCTCAAGCCACATCAGCAACATCAACATGTGTCACATTATCAGGACGTCACCAAGATGCAGCTTCGTGTCATCAAAGTACTTATCGACGTCATCAGGATGCACCCCTTGCCGTCCGGGTACTTATCTGCGTCATCAAGATGTGTCCTGTGCCATTAAGACAATATCCACGTCACCAAGATGCACCTACATCTGCGTCAATAGGATGCATCCGTGTTAGCAAATCTAGCTCATGACACACTTTCACGCGCTACTTGTACACATTTTGCAAGTGTCAACCACGTCCACAACTCCACCACGTTGACAATGCCAAGGTAGTACCTTGCCCTGACAACGGTCAACCAAGCAACAGTCAATAGTCAACCTACCTTCTCCGTGTCTAACCATCCCTTTGCCTGACACTTGCCGCCACTCTACTGCAATGGCCTCGAATGCTCAGAGCATGCACACAGAAGATCATGGCTACCAATTGAAGCTCGCTCATTTGTCCTCCCCGCGCTTGATCATTCCCTCTACCCGGTCTCATGCACATGTCGCTCCATCTGCCTCCTGTCAACCTATCAACGTTGTCACACGCACACCAGTCATTTGTGGGTGCCTCTTCCTCTAGGCCATCATTGCCTCCTCAAAACCTCCACAAATGACTGCCCTTGCTCTGCCTAATTCCTGATGATGCACCACACCATGCCTGTGTCAGCTGCTCTACTTGGGTCACCCGATCCATCCGACATTTGCTTGACCTAACCTGACTCCATAAGATCGGTCATTCACACAATGCAGACCACCCAATCCACTCAACCTATCTTGGTTATGTCTGTCATCTTCCTCACGATCAATTAAACGTGTCGCTTGCCGGTCACTACCTCTACTCACTGGTCATTCGTGTCGTCTGCTGCCATACCTTTGAATCACCTCTCTGCATGATCACCGACCAGCACACACAATCCTTGGTGCATCCACTTTGTTCGAAATGGAAATCCTCGTCGCATATGCCCTCCCTACATCACCAATTATTTGCCCTACTCATTGGCCATCCATGGCAAGCTCAATTGTAGTTCTTGTCGGACAACACCTATGACTTCGCTAGCCTGAAAGTTGTTGGAATGAATGGTCATTGAAGACCATTCAAGGAGGAGGGGAGAAATGGTTCATTTCTCCCTCTTGCTGTAACTGTCGAAATAAATGACTAGCAGTTACAAGGGGCAGAGGAAGGCGAAGGGGTTTTTGCCCGTTTATAAATAAAGGTGGAGAAGAAGAGAAAATACAAGTGAAAACACATCCCAACATTTTCCACATTCTTCACCATCGTCGAAGTGCCCAAATTGAGCCTTGCTCTGCCGCTCTCCATTGTTGTGTCACTATCGCACCATCTCTCTCAGTGGAGATCTATTTAAAATGAAATTACGATAGTTAATGAATAGTTAATTATATAGTATTTAATTTATCATATGAAAATTAAATTATTATATTATAATTATACAATTATAAGTTTTAATTAAAGAATATACATAATTTAAAAGATTTAATGTTAATTAAGTATTATTTATGAATGAATTAGAAATTACTTCTTTTACATGTTAAGTGTTGAATATTATATACGTAATTATTTTATTAAACTACAAAATTGAATAAGTTCATTGAGTTAAACTGTAACTCAACGAGGTAAGTCCATTGAATTAATAGTTAAGTCAATGAAATAAGTCCATTGAGTTACACTAAATCCATAGATCAGTTATTTTCTAATATTCGATTGTAAGGAGTTGTAGAAAATGCACAAGTAAATCACATTACATGAGCAGCATCATGATCTCGATCATGGAATGAAGAAGTAATTACTATCATTAATACAAATAAAGGAAATCTAACCAGTCATTTAAGTAGAAGTAGTTATTAAGAGAAAGAAATATAAAAGTAAATGAGAAAGAATGAAGAAAAGTGGGAAAGAATCATGCTCATTGCAAAAAGCATAAAATGTTCCTTGAGCTCTCACTATTCATCGAATGTCTATAAGGATACTTTCTAAATGTCGGGTTAATTCTAAGCAAAACACAATGACTTACAACTACTATGATGAGTAATCGTATCACAAGAATAAAAGACATTTTCACTAAGCACTGAATCATCTCTCAGAAGACAATAAAACTTTTAACCTTGATTTCAGGTCAATGCCACTATGTTGAAGAAGAGATTAACTTACAAAAGTTTAGGTTTGCAATTCAATAGGGAGAGGAGCATTTGATATTAAGTGATTAAGTTTTTAGAGGTATAATTGCGTCGCATGTAGTGATGGAAGTTTCTTTTATTATCAATAGAGAATTTTACCTGTCATAAATCATCTATCTTGAGGAACAAAACAAAAACTAATGTATGTTTACATTTACATCATTTTATTTATCAAGATCTGTGTTTGTAACGTATGTGTTTGTATTGTCTGTTTAAATGTTTTGTATTAATCTTATTTCATTTAACATAGAATCATATGATTTAATATTGAAAGCAATTAGTATAAATCTTTAAAATCCTGATTGATTTGTTTACTGTTTAGAGTATTTAAATGCTAGAATCAATTAGTAATAAATCTAATATAAAATAGCATTTGAGGAGCATAAAAGATGTTGTTTGCAATTTATGGAATCACCTAATGGATGGATATATCCTTCTACAATCAATTGTATCATTCTACAATCAACAATATTAATAGGAAGTTACTAAAAAGCTTGTTAAGTTAACTATAACTTAATGAAGGTAGTTCGTTGAGTTAACTGTAATTTCACAAATTTAGTCTATTAAATTAACAATAAATCAACAGAGTGAGCAGATTAGTAATATATATTAAACTCTAGTTATGAAAAATTTAAAGAGTCAAATTTCAACCATTTCATGTAGGTTTGACTTATTATTACACACTTATATAATAGATGTTGTGCACTTGCAGTCAATTTAATGAACTAAGTTACTGAAGTTAAATCTTGTTCATGGAATTATTTGTTACTTATAAAAGAATACACTTAAGTTGGACAAGACAAGATCTCAAATGTAGGTCTCCGCTCCTCCATGCCACATGCTCTATCTACCTTCACCACTTCGTGCACTTCCCTCTATCTCTACATGCACTACCCAATCTCACCTTGTGCATGCACTTAGACTCCATTGCTATACTCCTCTGCCTACGTTGCTCCCAAAGCTCTATCTATAAGATCTGATTGAACTTTACGTGCACACTACTATCGCCTACCTTTGACGCTCCTAACCTCCATGATCCACCCAAAATCAGACATGCACTGACTCATGAGGTTCATTAACCCCTACACATTTCTGCCTCTTCTACAATCTCTCTCATCTACTCGTCACTCCTCTACTCGAGCTTGCCTTTGCCTGACACTGATGCAATTGCCCTATGCACGACTTGTAGAAGGCACACCATAGGGACAAACATGCAAGTCTCCACTCTCTATGTGTGACTTGCAAAATTCTCTCTGTCCGATCCATAGAATCTACAAGTCCTCCTCCATGCCCAAACTTCGGTGGAGGTTAGGTTATTTATTTATTTATTTTGGGAATAATCATATTACCTTGATTAAAAGGATCATTGCATGCTAATTAGATCTCTAAGAAATAATTTGATCTTATTGATTTATTTTACATGCTAAGTTAACTTTATTATTATTATTATCAAAAGGAAATTTAATCTTACATAATCTTGATTAACATTGCAAGTTATTTAAACTTGAATTGGAAATTAGAATTTTGCATGTTATTAATAGTTGAAAATTGGAATTTTATATGATTTCTAGAATGATACATTAATTGGAAGTTTATTAAAAAAATTTTGAATTTTTGAATATTGTTGGTTGATTTTTGGAAACTAAAATCACATTTGGAATTCAAATTATTTTATAATTGGAAATTGATTTTTGGAATTATTATTATTTAGATTTAATTTTTTGTAAGATTCTATAGAAAACGTTGGACATTCCTTGAGATATTTTCCTTCTACCACTACCCACCATTTATTGGAAGTTTGTGGAGATAGTTTCTAGAGTCATGTCGATTCCAATCAAACTATGATGACTTACAATCATTACGAAGGAGTGATGGTATCATAGAAAAGAAATGTTTCTTTACCAAGCATTGAATCATCTCTTAGAAGACGATTAAAGCGTCCAACCTTAATGTCGAGTTGATGTCAATTTGCTGAAGAGGAGATCATCTTACAAACATCTAAGTTTGCAATCTAGTAGGGAGTGGAGTGTTTGACAATAAGTGATTAAGTTTTCAAATGTGTAATCACATCGCATATAGTGTTAGAGGTCTTTGATTTTCAATAGAGAGCTTGCCATTCATCAATCGTCTACCTTAAGGAACATTACCATTTATGTTTACATCTACATATTTATTATGTTTTATGTTTGTATTGTTTGTGTTTGTATTATTTGTTAGTAATTGTTAAATGTTTTGTGTTTCTTTTATTTCAGTCTAGTATGAAATGGTATGACTTTATTTTAAAACTAGTTAGTTTAAATCTCTAAAATCATACCTAAACTATTTACTATTTGAGTTCATTTGGATGCTAAATCTATTCGTTGTTAAATTTGATATAAGTAATAATTAGAGAGCGTAAGAGTATTGATTGCATTCTCTGGGATCGCCCAATGGATGATCGAATTTAAATGTAAACAATTGTAGTGAGAGTAAGTCATAGACTTATTGATTGAGTTATTTATAACTCAATAAGGGTAGTCTGTTGAGTTATCTGTTAACTGAACGAACTTAGTCCATTAAGTTAAGTAATAACTCAATGGAGTGAGAGGTTTTGTTAGTAAAACACTACACCTATTTCAAAGCACCATAGAATTTGATTCTAATCACTCCTTGTAGTTTGACCTATTCTTATACATTTTTTATATCTAACACTATGCACTTGTTGTAAATTAAATGAATGAATTTACTAAATTTAAATTTCATTTGGGAATTGCTTGTTTCCTTAGAAAAACTAATTTAAGCTAACAAGATAGTTCTTATCATGTTTGTGGCCAATTTAGTCATTATAGAGAAAATTGTCCAAATAAGGATGGAAATAAAGGTAAGAATATGGAACAAAATGCAAAGAATAAGAGTCTTTATTAGCATTGTAGAGTGCAATAACGTCTTAGTCCCTTGCTCCAATAATTGGTGGACTGATTCGAGTGCTATTAGACACATTGTTAAAACCAAAAAGGGACTAAAATCTTTTAAAGAATTCAATCCTAGAGAACAATGCATCTATATGGGAAATAACACCTATTTGAATGTGGAAGGTATTAGTACCTATCGATTGGACCTAGGAGACATCGTTATTGTTTTAAAGTACATCCTTTATGCACCTAGTATGAGATGAAATTTAATATCAGTTAGCACTCTAATGAAAAATGGCTTGGAAGTCAAGTTCTATAATAAGCGAGTGTCCATTGGCTTGAAATTTCTATAATTGACAATGAAATAAATGGAATTGATGTGGCTTCTAGTTATATCTTGTGTCATTTAATGGAATGTAAATTGTGACATTTGAGATTGGTTCATGTTAAATGAATTTATACATAAAATGAAACATATGGTGAAAATGAATTTATTACCTTATTTTAATGACATGAAATTAGACAAGTGTCAACGTTACTTAATTGAAAAAATCACTAAGAAACTATTTGGAATAAAACATAGATCAGATGAATTATTAAGCTCAATACATTATGGAACTTAGTATCAAAACATATAATCAAAAGAATATTTTGTGACCTTTATAGATGACATTTCTAGATATACCTGTGTTTCACAAAATAAATTCAATAGATATTTCCTTCTAAATACTTGATATTTCCTTCTATCTTTAGACTCCTTTTATCCTTAACATTGGTTGGGAATACTACCATTTTGATAACGAAGCAATGCACATATAGGTAAATGAAATATGAATATTAATCTATTGGGAGATAACAGCTGGAAATGCGTTGGTTACATAGATTGCACACCTGCCTTACATTAATCATAACTCTCATCCTAATAATTCAAAATTCATCCATAAATACTTAAATTAAAGATGAACAAGTTCCCTAAAACATGGCTTTGATTCCACATGACAATATGCAATGAGCTTCTTTCCATTACACAAACTCTACAGGCACACGCACAGATCAAAGGGAATTGCTGGCCTGCATTTCCTACTTGGGAAAATCACAACTAATTCAATTCTCCTCTTGTTGTTATGAAACCACTGCATACATAAAGAAGACTTGTTCTAGCCTTATGGAAAAATGGAAAACGTGACTTTCTCTTAATAAATCAGCAGGAAACAGACACAAACTTTTATTACAATTCTGGACTGCAAAACAGAAAACTGCACAGCTGCAACCCACAATCTATAAAATGAAAAATTCATGTTGGACTAGCCCAAATATCTTGAAACTTTGCACTCCTATTGCACACCTAGAATACTCACAATTTACAATGAAAAACGAAAACATCTATACACATGAAATAACTAAGCAAGGGACGTATTTAGCCTATTATCAAAATAGAGTACAGCAACCTAATCAACTATTTACATCATACATACAAATTTTTTACAACAACGAACCATTCATTTCACATGAGGATAACATAATGTATAATCAAGTTACTTATTGTTCTAACATGAAAACACCTAAGAAAACAAACTACACAACAGTAATATATATAAACACACATCATAGGGGTTCTCATACACAAAATCACACATACATGACACATATAAAAACATACTAACACAGTATATAAATATATATGATCCTCTCCTTCTCCACATTATGCCTTAAATTGCACAGCACATCTAATGAAAGCACGTAGGAGATGATTCCAAGCTTCCTCCATGCATAAGCTGTTGGGCTGTCACCACCTTGGCTCACACCAAAGAGAGGAGGTCGTCGGACGCACTTCACTACAAATGTTGGAAGTCCCTGCCAAAAGCCCTTGCTGATGGTGGCTTCACTCGGGTCTCCTCCATGCACTACCCTACCACCTAGGGATACCGAAGGAGAGGGAGTTCCACGGCCAGCTTCAAGAACCTGTGAGCAAAGGCTGCCTGTCCACCACCAACATGCGAGTACAGGCCTCTTCCATGCAACTACCAGTCAAAACCGAGGGAGGGAGCACGAGCTGTAAGCCTCCTTCACGCCTTGAAGAGAAGCCACCGGAGGAGGGAGCAAGCACGGGAGTGTGAAATGGAAGCTCTAGACTGTTGTGGAGAGTGTCGAACAAAAGGGAGAAGATGCCATCAAAAATGTTTAAGGGGGGTTTGTGCTTCCTCCCTCCCTTAAACACTTTCCCAACATATTTGCTAGTGTTGCTTTTATACTTGGGTGAATTTGCCAAATGGTCCTAGATGTTGAAAAATGCTTTCCTTGGGAAATCCTGCAAATACACCCCTACACAATACAAGCTCACAAAATACTATTAAAATGAAAGAAAACATAATAAAATGAGGATATAGTAGGTTATTATTTGTTTTCAACTTTAAGATTCACAATTAATAGATTAATTTGTGCATTTCTTGATTTCTAAGCATTAATTTCATACATGCATGTAGATTCATGATAATCATGTAAACTCCTTTAAAAACCATATCATTTGACATTTTAAGCTCTAAAATACATAAATAGTAATATATAAATGAGCACAAATTAATCACCTACATGCATGCTATTACATTCAAAGTCTTTGAGAAGAAACTTTGCTTATAGCAAATCATGCATTGAATAGAATACCTACTAAATTTGTATCTATTACAATACCTTATGGGTTGTGGACCAGGTCAAAGTCTAATTTACACTATTTAAGGAAATGGACTTTTGTAGCTCATGTACTTGTTCTTAGATAATTAAGGAATAAGTTGGATTTTAGAACCTTGAAGTATACATTTATAAGTTATTGTGAAAATTCTTTTGGTTACAGATTTTTCCATAAAGAAAAGGGAATCATTAAATACATGGATGCAACTTTTCTTGAAAATTTGAAAGAAAATGAAAGTGAAATGGAACTACTAGTAGTGAGTGATGATTACTTTAATGATATCTAAAAACAACACCCTATGATTAAAGGAGAATAAAATATGTATGAACCCATGAAAAATGTGGGTGAGGACCAAAATAAACCTATAAATGGAAATGATAAAATAGTGAATCAAAATGAACAAACTCAAAATGGAATTAAACTGATAGAACCTATTAACAACAAAAGAATGAGGACTCAACCTTCTTAGATGAATGATTATTATTTGTATTCCTGTGAGCCTACATGTTTATTAGTAGATATAGAAGAAAATCACATGGAATCTATAAGGTATATAGATGCTATTGAATCAAAGGAAAAAGATTTATAGCTTGAGGCCATGAATGATGAAATTGATTCAATGGAAAAGAACAATGTTTGGGAATTGTGTGATTTACCTGATGATAGAAAGGTCAAAGGATGTAAATGGATATTTAAGAAAAAGTTGAAGGTTGAAGGGTCTATTCATAAATATAAGGCTTGACTTGTTGCTAAAGGTTATACACAAAAAACCAAGAATTAATTATAAAGAAACTTATTCTCTAGTCGCTAAATTCACATTTATAAGGATAATATTGGCTATTGTTGCTCGTTTGGATTTAGAATTACATCAAATAGATGTAAAGATTGCATTTTTGAATGGTGATTTATAGGAAGAAATTTATATGTCACAACCTAAGAGATTTCAAGTAAAAGGACATGAGGACAAAGTGTACAAATTGAATAAGTCAATATATGGTTTGAAACAAACATCTAAACAATGCTATCACAAGTTTCACGACGTGATTATCAAAATGGGATTTGTTTCAAATAAGTTAGACTATTGTATATATATCAGGAAGAGTGGGAGTAAGTTTATTATATTATCTTTATATGTGAATGATATTTTACTTGTTGGAAATGATATTGACATGTTAAACAACACAAAAGAAGAACTTAGCAAAAGGTTTGAAATGAAGGACATGGGGGAAGCATCGTATGTTCTTGGACTTCAAATCCTTAAAGATCGAAAATCTAGAATATTTAGTATAAATCAAAAAAGATAACTACATACGGTATTGAAAAGGTTTGAAATAGAGAATTACTCATCAACCCTTACATCATATTTTTTGGGAAAAAATTAAGTAAAGATCTATGTCTTGGAAAGGGGAAAGAACCTTTAAGAGCACATTATGCCCAAGTAAGAATTTTAATGTACACTATGTTATGTACTAGATCAAACTTGGCATATATTGTAAGTATTATTAGTAGGTATCAAAGAAATCCCAAAACAAAATATTGGGAAGCTATCAAGAGAATAATGAAATATATGAAAGGAAATTTACACCATAAGTTAACTGTTTAGAATGAAAAAGTGCATAATATTAATAGTTAAATAATGGTTAATTGCATTATATTTAGCTTATCATGTGAGAATTAAGTTATTATGTTACAATTGCACGATTATATGCCTTAATTAAAGAATGTGCATAATTTCAGTAAATTAATGTTAATTAAGTATATTTTTGAATTGTCGGTGAGTTATAGGCTTTTTAATTCCTAAGTATTTGAAATGTTTGTTATTTCGGAGAGTTACATTTCATATACCAAACAATTATGTTTTGAACGTTTAAAGAATATTTTATTATTTCAAATAGGACACGTGTCATGATCTGAAAACCTGATTTAAGTGTGGTTTTATAGTATTAAGCATGATCTATTTTATTTACATATATTTATATCATGTACAACTGCACAGTAACAACTCGTTGAGTTAGTATTTTTTTTGTTAAATGATCACATGTCAAGTCGTTGAGTTACAAGTTTAAAGATGTAAAAAGATCACGTGAGAACTTATTGAGTTAGCAAGTAAAACTATAAGTTGTATATCTGAACTCATTAAGTTAGAATTATGCACGTGTTGAATTTAAATATTTTATTATGTCACGTGAGTTGCACATGTTTAACTCGTTAAGTTAAAATAACTATATGTGTTGAGTTAATTGAATACACATTAAGGTAATGTGTTGTGTTAGTGTTATAAGCTTATAAAATATTTATTTCACGTGATATATTATTTTATATTAAATCTGTTGAGTTAATAGTTAAGCCAACAGAGTAAGTCTATTGATTTACACTAACTCTATAGACTAGTTATTTTCTAACATGTCATTGTTAGCAATTATAGAAACAGAAAATTCGAAGGAAATCTAATCGATCATTTAGGTAGAAATAATTACTACTGAAAGAAATATAAAAAAAAGGAGAAAAATGAAGAAATGTGTGTGAAGGTGGAGAACCGTGCTAACTGTAGGAAGCATCGGAAGTTCCTTGAAGCTCCACAACACCACCATAATCACCAACCATCGAAGGTCTGTGAGGATACTTTTCGAATGTTAAGTCAATTTCGAGCCAAACACGGTGACTGACACCCACTAAGATGAGTGATCACGTCATAGGAAGGAAAACCATTTTCATCAAGCACCGATTCATATCTCAAGAGATCATAAAGCTTCTAAACTTGGTTTCAAGTTGATACCAATATACTAAAGAGGAGATCAACTTATAAGTCTCGGTTCACGATTCTATAAGGAGAGGAGGCATGACTGTAAGTGATTAAGTTTTCAGTGGTTTAATCGCGTCGTATGTAGTGATAGAAGTTCTTACCATCCATAGAGAATTTTTACATTTCACCTTTCGTTCATCTTCAAAAACATATCAAAACAAAAATACCAAAAAACTAATTATATGTGTTTATAATAGTATTTATGTGTTGTATTGTTTGTTTTGTATTGTGATTAATGTTATCATTATCAGTATTGTGAATGTTTCGTGTTTATTTGATTAAGAAAATAGAAAATAGTTTTATTGATTACTGAAATTGATTCATACAAAATCTTAATGGTTACTATTCGAAATATTTGAATGTTAGTATTGATTAATGATAAATTTCAGATTAACTAATATTAAAAAACTTAATTGATGTTATTTACATTCTGTGGAACCACCCAATGGATGGTTGAATTCCTCTATGAATAGTAACATTTAATTGGAAATTACAAGTTAGGCTCGTGAAGTTAACTTAAGTCTACGAGGATAGTCCGTTGAGTTAATTGTAAATCAACAAATAGCTTAATTGAACACATATAAAACTTTAGTTATAAAAATTAAAATAGTACATAATTCTTACTCAATCTTTGTAGAATCGACCTGTACTTGCACACAAATACAATAGACACTGTGCACTTGCAGTTAAAATACAAATTAGACTTAATATCTAATTTGTATGAAAAGTTGTTTGTTTATTTTAAAAGAATTTATTAATATAAGCATAAAAACAAATCAATCAAGTTTTCTGATTTAACTTTTCACAGTCGAACATTGACTTATCAAACATATGAGCTTGAAGTACTTAGTTATATAGATGCATATTTGGGTAGTGATAAAGATGATGGGAAGTCCACTATATGATATGTATTCATCTTTAAAAGTATAGTTGTATCTTGGGAAAGTAAAAAGTAAAGATGTATAGCTAAATACACATAGGAAGTTGAATATGTTGCTTGTAGTATAGCTACATCACATGCTATTTAGATCAAGAGATTTATAAATGACTTAAATCTCAATTTGATCAATGATCTAATAGAGATGTATTATGATAACCAAGTGATAATAAATCTTGTACATAGTAGTGTGAATATTACAAAAAGACAACATATTAATATACATTATCACTATATTCGTGATATTATGAAAAGTGGAAAAATAAAATTAAGTTATATATCCACATCTAATATGATTACTGATCCTATGACAAAGGAGATTACAGTAGAAAGATTTATTAAGTTTATAAACTTAATGAGATTAAAGAACATTTCTATAGATGGTGGAAATGAAGAACATTTTCATAAATAGTGAGAGTGGAAAATTAAAATGTATGCTTCATACAAATAGTGAGGGTGAAAGTTTGGACATCTCAATACATGGAACATGTGCATGGTCTTCATGACCAAGTGAGAGATGTTGGAATAAATGACCATTGAAGACCATTCAAGGAGGAGGAGAGAAACGATGTGAAAGAGTTTTTGCCCTTCTATAAATAGAGGTAGAGAAGGAGGAGAAAATACAATCCAACGTTTTCCACCTTCTTCACTATCGTCAGAGCCCTTAAATCATTGTTGGAATCTAATCCGTAGGCCAACTAATTGATCAACAAAATTATGATTGCCTACGCACCTGATTGCTAAAAATGAGAATCATTGTCTACCATGTCCACTCAAACCTACTAGACATGCCTCATCATTCATTGGTCCATTTGCACCTCATCTATAGCATGTGTCACACTGTCTCCATAGGTAATTGCCAACTTGGATTCACATTCCCTTATGCATGCTCCTTGCCAAAAGTGGGAAACATCAATTGCAGCACTCAAACAACCTTGTTGGACAAACACTTGAAGTTCATCAGTTGAACACTAACTTCTCTTATTTTTGTCTACCTACCATCCTCTAGCCATACTAATGCCACCATTAGATGTATCATTTCGAGCTCTCGTGAAGCCCCATATTTGTGCAATAATTTGACCAAGGAATCACATGTGATAGTAACATCAGATTCCTCATCGATCGTGGAACTCATCAATTGGTGTGCCCTCCCCTTCAAATACCCCCTTGTTCTAACTACTCAAGTCTCTCTTTTTAGGCACATTTGAACTTCAAAGAATGAGAGCTCTAAATCCCTCATCTTTAGACACTCAATCTACCATGTTTCAACCAAGAACCAGGGATTTCCAGTGAACTTCAAATGTGAACTAGGGAGTTCATCATATCCACCACTACCCTACCATCACCCTCACTACATCTACCTTCACTATCGAACTCACTAGTGTCACTAGAATCCATCATCAAACTCTATCGCCCTTGCTAGAAATTGTCGCACTTTATTGTCAGACTCCACTACCCTCATTGGAAACCATTATGCTCCGCCACCAAATTTTGCTAGTGTTGCCAAACTTTGTCACCTTTATCGTTGGACTCCATCTGTAGACCCCCAAGCTCTCTCAAACCAAGTACATATTTGTAATAGCTCCTTATACAACTTTTGCTTATTAAAATGTCTACTACTTAGCTCTTTCAACATCTTTCAATAAGTTCCATGTTGGATGTGAGTTTGTTATGCTAGTTGACCTCTCAACTAATATTTCTCGATTAACTAGTGAACAACACTAACCAATCGATAGTCTAGAGCCTCAAGACATGACTTCCATTTATCACATTATAGGTGTGAAATCTACATCCCCAATGAACCAACTCCAGGCCCACCTAAGGCCTATTGTGGCCGAACCTATCTATTCCATTCCTCCCTCTTGTTTGCTTGAGTCTTGCATCACTAACCAATTGAGAGTGGGCACTTGCTCATTAGAGTTAGGTTCATGTAATTTAGGCCCATTTAAGGTCTATTCTCACTCACTACACAAATGAAGAATACTTCATATAACTATCTTCTAGACTCTTAATTTTTCTCTTTACAGGTCATTAGGCTTCTTCTTCTTTGGGCCTAAACCCTCCCTTTCATGTAATGTAGACTTAGATATACTTACATCCAACATCATTTAACACCTATTTAGTTTACTTGAAAGTCCAACCACATGTTGGGTGCATGGGGGTGTCTTACATTTTTCCTATGCATAATCAAAAGATTTATCCAAATTCTTTGGTTAGGTTAATTAACTATATCCCCTTTAAGGCATGGAAGTTATCTTACATGCATTCTTATGCATAGCTTAGGATTTTCCTAATTTATCTTTCAATAGACTAAATAGTGATTCCTTCGAGATGGTTCGAGCATCAAGTTCTGGTTCACTTTGTCAATGACAGCATCATACTTTACATACTCCATCTACTCCAAGTTGATTGCAACATCATTTTAATTCACAATAAGGTTGTTAAAGTGCCAAGTTGTCATTTTTTAAAAAAATGTTATTTTCTGTACATATATTTTTGCACAATTTTTAAGTGTGTGTATTGTACAAGAAATAGGTAAAATGGTTCAAGTGAATCAAAGCAACAAGATTCATCATTGACAAGATATACAAGTGAATGCACCTCCTCTCTCATCCCCACACAGTGCTCCAATGAACTACAAGGGTGGAGAGTAGATGTCATGCACAGAAGAGTCATCATTGACATTCAAAAATGCAATCATCCATGGAGTGTTTGAGCAACACAGGGTGCAAGAGCGATGATGAGTGTTCAAGTGGTGTCGAGTGCAAGGGAAGTCTTTATTTAGTGCAGGAGAAGAGTCTCGAGCGCTCAAAATAGAAAAATCCCTGCATAACACACACTAGATCAAGCTTGGGATATTGTGACGGTCCAGTCTTTTGTGACAGATTTATTGATATCGTGACAAATGTTTCTTTTGATTCTCACTGGTATTCTAACATTAACCATTTGTGACTCACCAATTTATATATATATATTGCGACAAAGGCATTTTCTTATATGTAACAGTTTTTTATAACTGTCACTAAAACATATAACGATAGACACAAATATGTTCGGAGAATAACAAAAAAATGATGGAAATAAAAATTAAGGAAAAATGTCACGTTTTCCTGACATACGGTTTTCCTGACATACATTTGTATATATAATAAAAAATAACGAAATTTACAAATTAAATATTTTTATACGTAACACAAAATAATAAAATCTGAATTTGAAATGGTAAAAAAAAAAAAATTTCAAATTTCAACTTAAAAGTTAAGGATAAGATAAAAATAAGCATATAAATAAATTTTCTAGACAATTATCATGTATAAAATATTAGCTAAATAGATTTGGATTATATTTTAATAAAAACTAGATTACGTTCTAATATATATCAAGTTAAATTTCAATATAATCTATATTACATTTCAATTTAATTTTACCATTTTAGATTTCAATAATATATTTTAAATTTCACCATTTTAAAATATAATTTTTCATTTATTTCTTCTCTTTCTGTTCTCTTTTCTTCCATGTATGCAAAGATCGCAGAAAAACGATTTACCATCGCTTTCTGAGGATTAAGGTAAAAAAAAAATAAAGACGAAAAATATTTTTATATTCTGGAATACTCAGAAATTATTGAAATTAAATTTCGAAACTTTTTTTTCCTTTTGTTTTTCCCATCTACAGGTAGGGGCAAAATAGACTTTTCACAATCGGAGGTCTTCTAGAATAGGTTGTTCGAGAGCGTAACAACCGGGCTTACACTGGAAGGGAATTTTACGGACAGTACAGAGCGAAGCTTCTCACGACAAAAAAAGAAAGGAAAAAGAAAAGGCAAAGCAAAAGCGGTGAATTATGTGGAGTGACTGAGACGACCGGATGCGGAAGAAATAAGAGAAGAAGAAGGACAAGCGCACCGATCTAGACTAGTCCAGCTCCACTGGTGTTCTCGTCCAACCCACAGCGAGACGATGGGCTGTGCCGGATCTTCGCTTGCCGATGGAGAAGGTGAGTCCCGATTTCTCTGCCTCCTGATTTCATTCCCTTTTCCTATACCGCCAAATCACTTGCTCCTTTGCGTGATGTGCATCTCAGCCGTGACCGATTGTGAGGGGTAGACGCTGAATTACGTGATATTTTCTAGTCCTTTCAGTGGATGCTAAAAATTGGTTGCGGTGCCGTACTGTAGTAGTATAGGCTTTCGTAGCCGTGAATAGATTGTGCATTCTGTAAGTGGTCCAATGGTTGTCGGAGGCGGCGATTTCAAGGAATTAGTAAGATTTTTAAAATTTTTCACAACGATCAGAAGATGAAGTATAATTTGACTTGATTTTTGGATGTCTAGAGCTTGCTTGTCAAAAAATGAATCAATTTAGGCATTCGTGATGGTAACAACTCTCTCGAGTCTGGCATGTATGTTGGCCTGTTCCTCTTCTTTTTGATGTACCGATGTATCTTGACAAGTGATCGTTGTCCTTGTCACTGGCTGCAGGCAATGTTGCTACCATTATAGTGGCTTTGGCATCGATGTTGTAAATGTATGTGTACGCCTAGCGGTTGCATGATTAAGAATTTTATAATTCGTTTATAGTACAGTATCTTTTATGGTTTTGTAAATGGTAATAGACACACGAAGCAGTAAACAAATTAAGTGTCTGTACTTTGAATTGATACATCTCGTCGAAGAGTTTTCAATAGCACTATTGCTTTGTATCTTACTGAGCGACTGTCTTAATTATAGTATTCATCAGGTAGGATTTCTGGAGTTTCTTGAAATGAATCCCTTGATAACAAGCACCATGCCTTTATCGTACTTTATGGGTTGGGTATCAATTGTATTGTAATTTGCCTCTTTAAAGTTTCTTTTATGAAAGCCACTAGGCCAAAGTGCAGTGTGTTACTTTATTGACGCATATATTGCTGTCTTCATTTAGCTGTCTAAAAATTTGTAAGTGAAATAAATTCATGCAGTTGAAAATTACCATAAGTTACTCAAATGAAAGTACTCCCTGTTCAGCATGGGTCTTTTGCTATTATTAGCTACACTGAGAGCACATACTTTTGGAGACATGAAATCCAACAAGATATTGACTGCAATGTGTTTTTGGTTGTATTAAACCTTTTGCAACTCAGTTTCACTTTTGATTATTGAACTTATGGGGTGCCATCTTATTCTCCACTCCATATTTTTCTGATTTAGTCTCCTGTACACATTTTATCGGAACGTTCTCACATGAAAAGGGCAAGGAATAAGCTTGTGGCATATATAAATGGGTTCCTCTCTTCATAGCCAAATGATTCTAAGTTGACTGTCCATATCACAACATGGAGCCAAATCTAGAAAGAAGCTTAAGTCCTTGTCAGTATATCTTTGTATCCAAAAGTGAGATATGCAGCGACTAAAAAGAGGCCACAAGCTAGGAAGAATGTTCAAATAACCTTAAATTGCTCCACTTCATACCATTAATTAACGTCTTAGACAAACAAGGGACTCAAGAAGTGGTTTTATATAAATGATTTTCTTTATTCATAGTCAATTTTGAGTTACAATAGGGATAGGCTTCAAATACAAGCTATCATAGTCTTTCATATTTCTGTAATTTCAGCAAAGCTTTCAAGGCAGCATAAACTTTTTTTTTCTTTTTTGATCATCTCAGAGGTTAGCAAGAAACTTCAAAAGCCAAAATCTTGGAAACATTCTCAGCCAATAACAAGGGAACAACTCAAACAGATGCGTGAGGAGTTTTGGGATACAGCTCCTCACTATGGTGGCCGAAAAGGTGATCATTTGCCATCGTTTTTTGTCAACATTCTCCTAATATTTTATGTTAGAATTGTTTAAATCTTTAACATTTAATTGTAACTGTTTCAGAATTTTTTATTTATTTCACAAAAAATGTCCACTCATTGATGTATGTGAGGAGCTTTGAGACAAGAAATATTCTTCTGCAGTTTTGACATTAGAGATTAACAGAATTACATTTTTTGTAAGTTACATAATTTGATGAATAAACTGTTTGGTCCAGTTTGTTTGAGTGCTTTGCCTTCATTATGGTAAATTTTTTAGATCAGATATCTATACATGTTGCATTTTTTGTCTAAACTTCAAAGTGCTTTCCTGAGTTCATTATTTTTTAAATGAACAAAACTATTGAAAGTCAATTCTGGATTGTTAAGATCCAAATCTGTCTGAAATTTTAATTTTTTACCTAAACAATTCCAAACTGTTCATGATTAGATTTTTTCCTTTGGAAAAAGGATGAATTATGAGATTGATCAATGTTGTAAAAAATGGAAAACGAACATTATATGGATTGAAAAAAAAAGGTTTTTTTAAAAAACAGATGTTTAAACAGGCTTCTTTTTGAAAAAAGGGTATAAATTTTAAAAATACATACTGATATTTAATACATTTAAAAATATACAAATATTAGTTGTACAACACATATTATATGGCATTACCTCTGGAATAGATCCTTGATTTGCTAAAATGATTTGTATAAACGTAAAATACACATTTATATGCCCATTTAATTTCATCTGTATAAGCAGCCAGTTTTTGAAAAAAAATGTTTTAGATATGAAACCATTTAATCCGTTTTTTACAGCAATGAGATTGATAGTGTCAATTTATATTGGTAAAAATGTACTATTCCAACAGTATCTGTCAGACCATTACTGTGGATACCCAATTGCATTTGTTTACGGTGCACATACAACTGTCTCCATCACTTTGTTATCTTTCATTTTAACATGGATAATATGAATTCCTGCCAAAACCACTCAGTTACATTCTTGATAATTGAAGACTACAAATCCTAGTTATCAACTTTAAAACTCTGAACTACCCTTCTATCCCAATCCAACCATCTTACCCACCAAACAACAAAGGGGATGGTAATCCATATCTTGGAAAGACAACCCTACTGATCCATGTAGATATGCCAGTGTGGCAGTGACAGCAGAAGTCACTTATATTGACAGGAGCAATATCATCCAACTCAATGTACTATGCCAGTTTCTGAGATTCTGACAAGAAGTGCTATTAATCTTCACGGGCAGCTTCTATTCAGGAAATTGTTGCAGCGTTTTAATGCCAGCCGAGAAAGAACCACACCATGACAAAGTTGCCACACAAAAGACTCAACCTCAGGTGGCATACGGCTATTCCAAACAAAATTAGCTGATGTGTTCCTCCACCATGTAACAGGTGAAAGCACCACTGCAATGCCATTATCATAAATGAGCGTCAGTCTGAAAATTTTGATGAACCAAAGGACTTCAAGAGAGGAAGAAGGTTAACAAACTATTGATATCAACATCATGGTAACCCTTCTAAAACTTATGTTTAAACCATCTCTACTGCAGAATGTACACATCCTCAAAGAAGGTGTAACATCAAGGGCACACAGAATGCTCATTCCCCAGTCAACTATCCAGCTAGATCCTAGACCAAGTCCGACAACCTACCATTCCCTTAGCTTCTCTAGTTGTTGGTGCAAATGGATAACATTAGCTGTGGAAGACATTACGATAAAGGTCTGGCAAGTACTCTATGAACATGAATCATTTGGTGCAAAGTTTAATGCTTTTCAAATTGAATAGAGCAGTTATGGTCTGATTTTATGTGACAGCTATTGTACTTCATAGAGAATTATTATATAAAATGTCAAATCTCTCTGGATTTTTATTTGGCCATTTGCTTGCTAATATGTGGATATACGTCAGTCCTGGATGATTACCATTCCCAGTACTCTTTTATTGACACTAGGGTCTCACTGCCGCATCATCTTCTGGGCATCATGCTAAATGGTGGAATGGTAGATTGAGTTCTTATTTCATGGGAGCCAAGAAGCAATAACAAGTAATAATTTATTCCAAATTGAATATAATGTCAGAACATATTTCAAATTGTTAAACACTGATTTCAATGAATAGAATCTGAGCTGAGGTCCTTTCCACTTGATAATACGTTGAATAACTGATGATTCCACAGTGAGGAGCTAAGACCTCACTGCTAAATTGTTGCATTCTTAACGTTACCTGTCTAGGAAAGATACAAAATTCTTTCCGAGCTCCAAATCATTTATGTTTTGTTCATCATGGCAGAAATCTGGGATGCACTGCGTGCTGCTGCAGAAGCTGAACTGAGTCTTGCACAAGCTATAGTTGACAGTGCGGGTGTTATTGTTCAAAGTGCCGACATGACTCTCTGTTACGACGAAAGAGGTACTGCTTAATTGTTTATTTTCTACTTGCAAATGATGTTCTTGGTATATTTTGTCATATTTTGTTTAGTACATGGTATACTGAAAATTTTACCTCTCTACAGGTGCTAAATATGAATTGCCAAAGTACGTTATAAGTGAGCCAACTAATTTAATTCGAGAAAGCTGACTTTGCAGATGTCAGACGTGAATAAAGGAAAGTAATGTAAATTCTTTGGTTCAACTCCCTTCTCTCTTTGAATTTGAGCTTGAGATTCTCCTCTATGACCTTTAACATGATACCTTCCCCTGAAGTCCCCATGGTATCCATGTTCATAAGCTTATTACTGGCTTCTGTATAAATTCAGTTAACATATTCTCCGAATATATGAATGACACTCCCATGTTGTGCTTTTCGTCATTTTCTCATTTTGACTTGTCGCCATTTTCATTTTGGATAATGGTAATTTTTTTGCTTGATTAGAACCTAGAATTTTCTCCAACACAGGGTAGACCACTTGACAGTACTTGCCACTATTCTTGATTCTGAAAATGAACGTACGCAGCTTGACTACTTAACTTCAACAGCAGTTATGCCATCAACACCTTTGGTCACGAAGATTCTTCCACCAATGTGAATGGAATTTGCAATGGTTGCGACCATGATGCAGGACGGAAACACCACAATTGAACTTGGAATTTACCAAGCTCATACTACAAAATCACCGAGGATTTTCTTAGAATCTCAAAGAAGAAAGGAAATATGAAATTTTATTAATGCAAAGCTCTACCATCTAAGTTAACAAGAACTCCTTAGATAACTTGTCCCCATTATTCAAACAACAATAACAACAGCCTGTTCTATAAATTTATTACATTAAGTTGGTTATATTGATCTTTTTCTTTCCTATATTTTGATCTATAATCAAATCTTTGGTTAAATTATATAAATTTAAATTTATTTTCATAACTCCTAATCAAGTATTTTTAGATCTTTTTTCTATTTTTTAGTTTTTCTATATTCATTAATTTTTCTCTTCTAATTGATGTATCTTTTGGCTTCTTAAGGATATGATTAAACCACTTAGTTAATTTTTTCTTATCTTCACTTGGTGTAATTTCTATTTTATTCCTAGTAAAATAATTTTTTTAACTTATCTTTTATAATATTATCATTCATCCATTTAAACATTTATATCTATAAAAATAACTTTTTACACATAATCATGTTTTACAATTTAACATTCTAAACTAATTAAATGTCAACAATACATTTCTTTATAAGGATTTGACAAAAAGTTTTAAGATAAAGACAAAGTTCATATCAAAAGAAAGCAATCTATGATTTAAAATAAAGTCCTTAAGCATAGTTTGAAAAATTCAAACACAATCATCGAGAAGAGTGGATTCAAAAGATGTGTCATAGATCATGTTGTCACTTGTCAACGATCTTCAATTGCTTGTGTATAATATCTTAATTGCAAGATGTGACGCAAAGTGTATATGATGCATTTTGTTAGGAAAAAAAAAAAAAACTATGTTACTTTGTAAGAATTGAATTTGCGTATTCTAATCGTAGCATTATCTTAAAGAAAATGTCTTGGAGTTACACTTCAAGCCGTAGGACGTTTAGTATGCAAGTCAGAGGATACACACAAAACAAAATCCGCCATTCTAGGAGGGCATTTCCAGCCTCTTTAAGGATCCAAAGAAATAAAAAAGGCTTATTAAAAAATTAATCTATTTGACTACCACACAACCTAACATTGCCCATGTTATTAGTCTACCCTTCAATTCATGCATGAACAGCCACATGTATACTTTTATTCATCGGAATACCACGTAAATGCCTTATTTACAAAAGAAAAATGTCATCTCATAGTAGAAATCAACCTCAAGTTACTACACATATGTCAATAGAAATCTTATTACATGACAAATCAAGAAACAATATGCTATCTTACAATCCAATGTTGAAATAGAATGTAAGTCGATGGCATAGACTGTCTGTGAAATGATGTAAATCAAGTCATTACTAATGGAACTTGAGTTCACAATAGAAACTTCAGTGGTAATGCATTATGACAAACAATTATTATATTTATCACAAATAATCCTACCTTTTGTGAAAAGATCAAATATATTGAGACTGATTATCATTATACATGAGATATAATGATGCATAGACTTATATGCATAATCTTCAGAATAACCTATTGATACAATAATAATAATAATCTGAGTTATAATCTCACCGAGTGAGAAATCAACTTGCAAATATCTTTACAAAAGATTTGGGTGTTGAGACATTTAAGTGATACAATCGATATGTATGTTCCAGGAGTAGTAAAGTGCAAAATAAATGGACCCTTACATGAATTAATATTAAGTGGGATTAAGTATTATATATGTGATTTTAGTTACACATTATTTATCTTGCACTAGCCTTCCTTGTATAATATTTATATATAAAGACCTTTATGCTTCGTTAATATATCATTGCACTTCCATCATTTCTTTTTTCTCATGTACGCATCAATCAAGTTTTGTGTGCATAATTGATTTTCAGCAGTGTCGTTTAAGTATTTTCTAATTTATTTCTAAAAGTCACGTTATTCCTATCAGTCCATAAACTCCATAGGATAGCTAAAATTAAGACATTCCAGGATGCAGCTTGAATACTAGATTTGCAATGGCTATGGAGAGACAGCATTTTGTAATGGCATATCATTAAGAAAAAGTATCGAGTTGGTAAGAAATCCCAAATTTCAATGGGAATGGAGTAGTAATACAAAATATGATTTGTGGTTTCAAGACATATGTTGCGAACTTGCAAGTGTGGTCTCTAGACCAACACCCCTTTAATAGATTTTCTTTAGATAAAATCTTACTTTGTAACTCTTGTCACCCAAATAGTTTAATTTTGTGTGGAACTTTAGCTTTCCATATATGCAATTATACAAAGGAGTTTGCAGGCCTCCATCATTCAGAATCAAGTAACAAGTATGAGCTTGTATCCTCCATTATTCGTCTGAGTCCATATTACCTCTTCCTTCACATTACACATTGTCAAAGAAAATAGTCACTGTTGGAAGCTTGCATTGATAATTAGACGTATGGGATCAATGCTGTAGATTAATCTATCCAGGCCAAGATTTAATTTTCTAGCCGTTGTTGTAAGGGTAATTTTTGCTATTTCTTACAACAGCAAAAGGCAATGGGAAGGAATGTTTTAAAGATATTGTTCCACCAGTAGCCCTCTAAAATAGAGTCGATTCCCCATTCCATGGTGAGATGCAGGTGAATATATCTAGGGAGGGAGAAATCTTAGTGAGAGCTTCCCAAATAGGGGGTGTGGAATGTGTTTGGAATTAAGAAGCCCTCCAAGTTTTCTAGCTCTGATTAGAGCTGCTGTTCCTGGATAGGATTTTCCACAATAATTCTCCTTTTATTGCATTAAAGAAAGCGCATAGATTAATAATACCAAGATCACCTTGACGTGTGGATTTTCTAATCTTATCAATCTTGCCTTCCACGCCAGATACGGAGGTGTAGTGTGAAAAGATGGTACGCAGGAATTGCAAGAGAGAATGGTCTGTCATCGTTTTCCTTTTGTTTGCAAGGCAAGCCAAACTTAAATTAAAGATAAGAAAAACTCTAGTTATAACAACGCAATGGAGAAGAGTTTACAAACAGAGTTTGATTAAGAAAACAACAAACTGCATCCGGACAAAGGGCTGAGAGCATTAAACCACCGAAAGCGATAGACAAAAACAAAAGGGAAGCCAACATAGAAAGGTCAGATAAGTAATTGGAGAAGAGCTTACAAATAGAGTTTGACTAAGAAAACAACAAACTGCATCCGGACAAAGGGCTGAGAGCATCAAGTTCAAATCGACCCGGGTATTGTTAGCATTATTGGAGCTAACAAGTAAAGATACAACATACCAATCCTAAATTGAAATAGTCTTTTTTGCAGCATCAACACTTACATCTGAAAAAGAATATTCTAACTAAAAAATACATAAGTTGATAATTCTATAGAATATCAAGGTAATATTTCAGCTAAAATAATCTCTCATCATTGTTACTCTTTCCCCGGTGGAGAGATACTTGGGTTTCCAACTATCATGTTTGGGATTATATTTAGCAATCACTAGGTTCCCGTAACTAATCTTTGTTTTTCTATAGTGAAGAGGAACGAACCCTAAGGTAAGGTAACAGCAAATTTTGTGTTTTACATTCTAGGGTTTTACTAAATTTGAGGGTTTCATCATTTATTAATATTTTATTTAGCATGATATTCTTTCTAAATTAATGATGTCATCGTTGGTAAGAGTTAGAAAGATGAGGGTGTCATCGGTATATTGAATGATAATAATTTCTAGTCCATTTCTTGGAAATTGGATACCATGCATACAATCATTATCCTTGCAAGTTAAAACATTCTATTCAACACATAAGTGAATGGAACGAGAAGTAGGAGAGGGGATCACCCTATCCTAATCCATTTGAAAACCCAAAATATCCTTTAAAGGTCTCATTGATAAGAATGAAGAGTTTGGCAAGGTATAGAGATAGCCATTTATGAGGAAGAAATAAACACTTAAAGAACTTTACCTATATATACAATAGTATTGTCCTAAATAAAAGTACAAATACATCCAACATTGCATGGAAAGTGGTTGGAACCTCCTTATGATAGTAGGATTGATCTTCTCTAATCTATCATATCAAGCAAAGCACCTCTCCCCCACCCTCAATATGACCGACATTTTTTAATCTTCCTAAAACACCCTTTAAATGTATAACTTACCAACAAATTTAAGTTGCCAGATCCTAATCAAATTTATAACATACCAATGAATTATCTTTCTAAACTACATTCAAATTACAATTAATTTATTTAAATGTTATAATTAATTAAATTATAAATAAATGTGCATTCCTTACTGTCTTTCCATTCCATTCAAAATTTCCAAATTTACTTCATTCCATTTTGGAAGACTGTTACTTAAGAACATTACAAAAAGAGTCAAGAGGACAAGAAACCAAGAATAATATTCGAAGATTTCATTTAAATGTTAGACCATTACAACAAAACTTCAAATTATCGACAGGTACTTATTGATGGATTAAATCATGTCAATATTTTTAATTTACTGATGACAAAAATTCCATCAGTAAATTGACCATGCCACTATTAATGGTCTAACATTGATACTTTCTATCGTCAATTTTCCTGATAGAATTTTCATCAACAAATCAACGATAATGATAACAAAGCCCAAATTCCTGATAGATCTAGAAAGAAATATAAAATATCTTGCAATAGCCTTCGTCTTGGGCTCATAAAAGAGTGGCAAAATTCAAGAAACAGATCTAGGGATGGCAACTCATACCTCCAAGAGGTCTCCATATCATACAAGTTCTTTTAAAGTTAATGTTTTGCATGATACAATCCAAATAAAAGTTTAATTAAAATCAATTGATAACAATTAAAAGATCCATTTTCATATATGTTAGAATATAAGTCTAATCTATAATCGTGGCCTTTGTCTTTCAATGGTTAGACATTTCTTCACAAGTGGTTACATCTCTTTATAGTAAGTGTTATTCATGTGTAATTGGCCACATCTCTTCATGAGTGACATGTGAGTAGTTGCATCGATCCCTTAGTTTATGGATGCATGAGTTAGTGATCATGTGAGTTAATTTTTAGTTTCAATGTTAAAAGATGTAAGTACCTTGCACTTTTGTTATGTGTTAAAAAAAAAAAAAGGGAAAGAATAAAGTACTTGCTCCATTCCAACATCTCTTTTTCCTTATTTGTTTATTTACTTGTTACCTCCTTCGTTTAACAGTTGGTATTAGAACCTCTAATGTGTGACAAGTTACATAAGTTGAGTGCTTACGTTGACGTATCAAATGAAGATATATATATGGTAAAGAGGATGTTGACAACCAAAAGGTGGAAAAGATATTGCATTCTCTCACTCCTCATTTTGAGTATATCATAGTGGCAATAAAGGAGGCACACAATTTGGCTGAGATGACCATTGAAATTCTTTAAAATACTTTGTAAGTACATGAACAAAGATTGAATGAAAAACATATTGTGAAATTTGTGAAGTAATGCATGGTAATAAGAACCACAATGGGTGCTAATCTACTCCAATAAAAAGTTACAACTAAGAGCAATGGGTAGGAGGCTCACTCAATCATGGTAGATCCAATGGACATGGGAGAGGGATCGAGAAACAACAAGAAATCAAACATCGAGTATTATGCATGTCATAAAGATGGTCGTTATGCCTGCAAATGAAAAGGCAAGGTTAAATACCAATCAACAAACATAACACAATATGAAAGTAACGAGGAAGGAAATTATATTCAACCCATGGCAACAATCAATGAAACTACATCAAAGGACCATACATAGCTATTGAAATCCAGATACACTAAGCACATGTGTGGAGATAAAATTTTATTTATATACTTTGATAAAACGGTGCAATGCAAAGTGAAGTTTGTAGATCATAGATATTTACCCACCACTAAATGAGGAAGAATCTTAATCAAGATGAAGCATGTAGATCACATGTACAGTTCAAATGTTTTGTATGTGCCTACAATGAATAATAATCTACTTAACTTGGATCAATTGTTGGAAAGGAGATATGATCTATGGTATAGTAATCTTTTTATTTTGAATCATTCCGATATACCATTACTCAAGGCTTCACTAATGAAGAATTGAACATTTCATGTAGATATTACAAATATTGATGTGCATGTTTGTCTTAATGCAATAATGTAAAATGAATCATGGTTTTAATTAAAAGCCTGAGGATTCTCTCCCAAGAGAATATTGTGAACAAGTTACCTTCCACCCCGATCAAATATGTGTGGCTTGCACATTAGGAAAAGAAAGAAGAATGTGATTTGAAGCTGATGAGAATTAACGTGCAATACAATATCTTGAACTTTGTTCACTTAACATGTATATGTGGACCGATGAATGTGGCCTCCAATGACCATAATATGTATTCCTACATTTATTGATAACAATACAAGGAAAACATGGGTCTATTTCTTGCAACAAAAATCCAAAGTTTTTGATTTTTTCAAAAATTTCAAGACATTAATGGAAAAACAAAATGACCATTTAATCAAGACCTGTAAGGACCAATGGTGGTAGTGAACATGCATCCAATGATTTCCACAATTTTTGTGAAAAAGAAAATAGGATCCAACATAAAGTCCACATATACTCCTCAACGCAATAGTGTTACTGAATAAAAGAATGGAATCATAATGAACATGACTAGGAGCATGTTAAAGACTAAAGATATGCCTAACTCTTTTTGAGGAGAAGTTGTTGTGTGTGTAATTTATTTACTAAACAGATCTCTTACAACATATTTGCATTAAGTGGCTCCTATAGAGGAGGCCTAGAGTAGACACAAGTGTTAAAATTACTTGGTTCAATAACTTATGCTTATGTTCTTACACAAACAATGACTGAATTAGATAATCATAGTGAAAAATCTATTTTCATTGGTTATATGCATGATGGATATAAATTGTTTGACCTTATGAAGAATAAAATATTATTTAGCAGGTGTATTATATATGATGAATGTAATGCATGGAAATGGGATAGCCCAACTTCCTGATGCATTAAAGACGCATTCATACATATGTGAAGATGTATTTGATGAAGTTGCACGAGAGAGGAGTTCCACAGCTTGCCCACTTGCATGAAGATGAGTGTGGTATCTCTCACCCACGTCAAGAACATGGACATTCATGTAGAAAAATTGTGGAGGAAGGTCAACGGGGCAATGTGCATGAAGGAGCCCAGCAATCGCATGGAGACCTTACATCTTGTTAAAGTTACTTCACTTCAACCCATGGAAAGATAAGATATGGGACCTCACACAGTTACCTTTTCAGCCACAAGACTTTATTAGATGTCAAGTGGGTGTTTAAAGTAAAAAGGAATTCCAATGGCAACCTCGATCATCATAAAGTAAGGTTCGCTGTGAAAGAAAGACTTTGAACAAAAATATGGTTGTAATTAATTATTAAGGGGTATTTGCACTAATGGTATACATAGAGGCAATCTCATTAATCTTTGCATTAGCATCTCATTGACGTCTGATGATCTATCAAATGAACAAAAGTTTGTATCAAGCAACTTCCGAAGCTAATTTTATAAAAAATCAATCATGAAGATAAGATGTACCGTTTGAAGAAAAAATTTTATGGTTTTAAATAAGTTCCTTTCATATATAATGTTAGATTCAAGAAGTTCATCACAAACAAGTAATGTTATTATGTGAAGGCAAATAATCATAAAATGCTACCCTAAGATTATTCGCTGATGATCGACCTTTGTGTTCGCAAGCAATGATATTACGATAATGCAAGAGTTGAAGTAGATTATGATCGATGACAGATCCTGAGGTAATGTCTTACCTCCCCCATATTAGAGATGCAACAAATAAATGATGGAATATCTGTTTTGTTTCTCAAAAAAGATATGCACAGGAGGTACCAAAAAGATTTCGAATGTAAGTTCACAATGCATGAAAGGCACCAATAGAAGTTGGAACGAGTTTGGAATGAAATGCCTAACGCACCGTGAAGCACAAGTCTCAGGATCCACAGATACAAAAGGTCTCCAAAACACCAACTCTGTCGTCGTTAAAACTTAAGAGACTGATTGATCTGCAAAAGAGAACTCTCCCTTAGCATTATTGCAACATATTCGAAGACATGCATGAGACCTTAAAACAACGGAACTTATACGTTTATTACTCATTAATGTCAATAAATAAAAACAAGCAAAGGATGCATTGCATGAAACCAAGAAGTGGTCCATCGAACATTAATATTTTTAATCTTGAGGAAAAATTAAAAAAAAAAAAAAAAGCACTGAAGGTGCTTGGCGTGTCCGCCACCATCTCCTTTTTTTAATATTCCGCTTTCATTTCCATTCCGTTTTTTTCTATTCCCGACCACCATTTGACTTCTCAATCCCTTAATGCAAGGTTTGTAGGTTACGAACGGATCTATATTGCTTGATATTTAAAAGTATTACAGGACAAAATCTTGACCATGTCGAAGCCTTGCGAAAAAGATGTCGGCAAGGAATTCTTTAACGCCCTTCGTCGAAACTGCTTCCTCCAGCGCATCTTTTATTGTGCTAAGATTTTTAAATAATCCTGTCCTTTCTTCTGTGCCACCTTCGCGCAGACTTTACGAAATATCGATTCTGCAGGATTAGCATCCTTTCCAGCCACATCATTGGTGTTGATCTCCACGTAAAATATTTTTTCCCAGAATGGTAATGTAAGGCCCAAGGCGTGATATCGTAATTTCACCACCTCACCACACTTCTTCGTCCGCTCGTCTTCGAACTCGCTTCGTTTCTCGTCGTCCAAGATCGCAAGCTTGTGTGCGAGCTCGGGACAAGAAGAAGTCATTGTTTCCATCGTCGGCGATCGCGCGAGGAGGAAGGAGTCATTGTTTCCGACAAAGCTGCGCGAGGTTGCTGTCGACGAGCTGCAAGTGGAATAAATGGCGGAGGGTGCAGCGTGTCTGCGCGAGGGAGGAAGGTGTCGACGACGAAGGTGCGCAAGGGAGGAGGTGTGCAGCGGAGTCTTGATTGGAGTTGATTTTGGGTTCGTCAGCTGAGGAAGAGAAGGAGGAGAAGTTATAATAATAAAAGAAGTAAGGAGATTTTTGAAATATTCTGGTAAGTAATTCGTTATATTTAATTAAATATCATGTGTATTAGTTAAATGTTTAATTCATCTTGTATAATATTTAAATGTGTCTTCTTTTAATCATGTATACATATAAAAGTTTATATTTGATTACATTATTCTTATGCAGGATTAAATTGTTATCAATACTGTTCAAAAGACTAGTGTGATTACTACAAACTTCCTTATAAGATTGGTATGTAACTATTACCTCGTTGCAAGACTAGTATGTGGCAGAGACTTCGTTACAAAGTTGATTTGTGACCATTATCCTATCATCATAAGGATAGTATATAACTGTTACCTTATTACAAGACTAATATGTACCTAGAATTGCCTTATTGCTTAGGATAACTATAACACACCTGGACTGTTGAGTGAATATCTAAGTTACAGTAAGTTAGTCTAAAATTATATGTGTTAGGATCACATTGTATGAGTCTCATTTTTATTATTTATATAACTTCATTTTTGTACCATTTAATTAATACATTAATTATATGGTAGATTGTTTATTGAGTCTTTAGCTCATTATTAATTTTCTTATAGTTTTAAGCTTCCCACATGATACCCAAGAAGGATATTAACTGAGCATAACAGTTGTGTTTAATATTAACTTAATGTAATAACAATTAAACAACTTAATAATTGTAGATGTGTACAGTTGTAATGTTTTAAAACCTTATGAAAATATTTTATAGATATTGTACATATATATGTGTGTGTGTGTGTGTGTTTCATAAATATTTTTGAAAAAATATTTAAGTATTTTAGTCTAGATCATCCTCCCTTCCCAACCTTAAGTATTTTACCGTAATTTTTTATGCATATCTTTATTAATATAGTCAATAGTACAATAAATTTTCGTTCATCTTCTAAGAAATAAAGAAGTTGGTTTATATTCATTTAAAAAGAATTACAACCTTTGAGTGGTTGACAATTCCAACCAGGTAATGGGTGAGATTTAAATTTGAAAGTAACAAATAATGTAATCATTGAAGATTGAAATCATTTTCAACATTTCAATCCTTTGAAATCTGCTTAACATAAAATTTCACTTAATAATTATCAAAAATACCCCTTGCAAGTGGAGAGAAGCAAGACAAATTGATTTTTCATAATAACACCATCACTAAATACCGTGATTTCATTGATTCATGTTGGATTAAAATCTAATGGTTCTCCATTAATCATACCTCAATTTATTATCTGACCAGGCCAACAATGCTCTAGACAAAGACACTCCTGATTAGGTGCTGATCTTGTTACTATTTTTTTTTATAATGGCAATATCTTTACATTTTTTTTAAAATTTGAATTTAATTTTTTTAATGGAAACACTATTTATAAATTTTGTTAGTGGCATTTTTTCCTTATAAATATCTATAAGCTTGCGAAAGTACTTGCCCAGCTATTATTATTAGATAAGTGCAAGTAATGGTTAAGTTTTTACTTCAATTTAATTAGTACGGATTTTGGATAAAAAGTCTTAAAATTCAACATTTATATTATATTTTAAATAAATAAATAATAATAATGAATACACGTCGGACTAGTATGAAGGTTAATATAGGGTATAGACCGTACCATATAATAATTTTAATTTCTTAAAATGAAATATTAATTACTTTCTATGTATTACTCAGCCCATGTAAGTCTTTCCAGCAGTGATTCTTTCACAGATAGGAGATGAAATTCTTGAAAATTGTTTTTATTTACCATTATCAAGAAACTTTACTTAAATTCTTAATGTTTTCTTAAATTAATAAGAGTATTAGATATTAACATTTAAATATTAGTAGTAATTAATGCAAATATTAGTAGATATTCAACAACTTATATTTGATTATGATTTAGACATTTTATCGTGGTGGTAATTAATGCAAATATTGAGTAGAGTTTCGTCTTCCGCATTTTTTTTGACGATGTCGGCATTTTTCTTATCTTATCATCGTTCACCCGTCGTCCATTCGTTTCTTTTATTTTTCATTTTTCTGAAAATTAATGTAGTCAAATCAGTCTTATTTTTCTACCATTGATTCGTTAGATGAACCGGAGATGTACGTGTATTACAATTAAAGTGGTTGATCACAGATGGATTGAGGTTTAAAAACAAGACGAATATTGAATAACCGTTGGCATCAATCAACCGTAACACTTAAAAATCAGTAAGACAATAAATAATACCTGTTACTTCTTCTATAATGTAAGAGCTAACATAATCTATATCATATTAACTTTAACGACGTGAATTTAAGGATAAATTGAATAATATACAATATGCGGAATGTAATGTAATACGTTAGGATACGTGAAGAAATAGATCCACAAATAATTTTAAAAAAGTTTACAAATAATTAGATACGTTAAGCTTGTGGTCGATTAAAATAAAAGTTTCCAGCTCATTTGACATCATTCTATTGATTTTGATTTTTGCTCGTATTGGATTATTATAATATTTGCAATAAAAATTTCATTTCCATTCATGCCCCGGTATAACTTAAAATTTTACGCCCTTGTGGACGCGGACAACTGACCGGCCCTTACTTGCCCCGGTACGGGAGAGATATTTTTCCATTTTCTGATGGACCACGTCGGAAGTTTCCCGTTTCTTGCCAAATTTATTATTGTTATTTTGAAGGTAAAATAAAAGGATGGGATGGATTACCACCATCTTCGTCCTACGGGAACGAAGAAAAACGTGGCAATAATGACTGGTCGGGCTGCGGAAGTAGGAGGAGCAGAGAAGAAGGAAAAGGACGAGTAGATCCGAAGGAGAGCAAAAAAGATCTCACCTTTTAACGACATCGGCTCGCAAACATCACCAGCAATGGCGGCGGGGGCGCCGGCGTTCTCCTTTCACCACCGGCGCCGAAGGTCGCCGCTCTCCAGCACCTTCTTCCCTCCCGTTGACCTTTCCGATCGGATCCTCATCGAAACCCTCGCCTCCATCTCCGCCGACCTCCTCTCCATTTCGACTTTCTCCGCTTCTGCTCTTTTCCAGCGCAAGAACACCCGTTCCCTCACCGCCAAAGTCCGCTCCCTCCTCTCACTCTTCCACTTTCTAAGCTCGTCCGTCTCCCACAGCCTCCCGTCCGCCGCCGTCCTCTGCTTCAAGGAGCTGTACATTCTCCTCCACCGCTCGAAGCTGCTTTTCGATTACTGCTCCCAGTCGAGCCGGCTTTGGCTGCTGCTCCGCAACCGCCAGATCTCCGCCCACTTCCACGACCTGAACGTCGAGACCTCCACTCTCCTCGACGTTTTCCCCTCTTCCTCCGAAAAGCTCAACCTCTCCATTGACCTAGTCGAGCAGATCGATCTCCTTCGGCGGCAGGCGAAGAACTCCACCCTCTACATCGACCCAAACGATGAGGCGCTGAGGATGAAGATCTTGGAATTCTTGGAGAATTTCGAGAAAGGGGTTGAACCTGAGGAAGAAGAGCTGAGGACGGCCTTTATCGAAAAATTGGGCATCGTGGACGCGCGGATTTGCAGAACGGAGATCGAATTCCTGGAGGAACAGATCTATAACCAGGAGGACGAGGTGGACACCTTCGTCCTTCAAGGAGTCGTCGCCCTGGCGAGGTACGCGAGGTTCTTGCTCTTCGGGTTCGGGCTGGAGGTAGATTTCAGGAAGTTCGGGTCATTCATCAGCGGGCGGAGCAGCCCGGTCAAGGGGGTGGTACTCCAGGAGTTGGGAGGCGACGACGAGACGGAGAGCTTCGTGGCGATCCCCAAGGATTACGTCTGCCCGGTGTCGCTGGATCTGATGAAGGACCCGGTGGTGGTGTCAACGGGGCAGACTTACGACCGGGAGTCGATCTTGAGGTGGATGGACGAGGGACACGACACTTGTCCCAAGTCCGGCCTGCCCCTGGCTCACAAGAGGCTGATCCCGAATCGGGCGTTGCGGTATGTGATATCGCAGTGGTGCATCGCCAACTCCGTGGCCTACGATCCCCCGGAGAGCTCCGACTACAACGGTGGCGCTGTGGCGCCAGCCGCCAAGGCCAGCAAGGCTGCAGTGGAGGCGAACAAGTCCACTACCAGGTTGTTGGTCGAGCTGCTGTCGAGTGGAAGTCGGGACGCCAAGACAACTGCCGCCCGAGAGATGCGTCTGCTGGCGAAGACGGCGAGGGAGAACCGCGCATACATTGCGGAAGCTGGGGCCATCCCCTTGCTCCGACGGTTGCTTCCGTGCGATAACCCGGTGGCGCAGGAGAATTCGGTGACCGCCCTGCTCAACTTATCCATATACGAGAAGAACAAGAGCAAGATCATGGAAGAGGAGGGGTGCTTGAGAGCAATCGTTGACGTTTTAAATAATGGAATGACGAAGGAGGCGAAGGAGAACGCGGCGGCGACGCTGTTCAGCCTCTCGGTCGTGCACGATTACAAGAAGCGGATAACCGACGAAGACGGCGCTGTGGAAGGGCTGACCAAGTTGTTGAGACAAGGAACCCCAAGAGGAAAAAAGGATGCGGTCATGGCGTTGTTCAATTTATCCACGCATGCAGAGAACTGCAAATTCATCGTGGATTCCGGTGCAGACGCCGCTTTGGTAGATGCTCTGGAAAATGAAGGCGTGGCAGAGGAGGCCGCCGGGGTGCTGGCATTGTTGGCAAGACAGAAACCCGCTGCGGAAGCGATTGCATCGCGGCCTTCTGCGATCAACAAATTGGTAGGGCTGTTACGACGAGGCACGCCTAAGGCGAGGGAGAATGCAGTTGCAGCATTGTTGGAGATGTGCCGCAGCGGGGGCCCGTCGGTCACCGGGAAGGTAGCCTTGGCGCCGGGTATCGGCGCGTTGTTACAAACCTTGTTATCCTCTGGGACCAAGAGAGCGAGGAGGAAATCGTCGTCACTGGCGAGGCTGTTCCAGCGACGCGAGGCATCCGGCGAAATCGCCTACGGAGGATGGGCAGCGGAGTTCCCTTTGCTTAGGAGGCCCTCCAACAGGAGGGCGCGGCCTTCCGGCGGGGAGTCGTCTGACGTGTCGGTGGTGGTACCCATAACTGTACCTGTACCATAGCATTTGTTCTTTCACCTCACGAATCTGCGAAATGCAAGTTTTTGTGTTCCAGCAATGGATCTTATACGAATAGACGAAACACACCGTATCATTTGCCACTGCCAAAAAAAAAAAATTTGTTTGGGTTTTTTTTTTTTTTTGCCCTTTTCCTGAGCTTTCGCACTTCACCTTCCGAACTGATTTTTCTTAGATTGGGTTGGATTTATGTTTACGTAAGTTCAAACAAACTTACGATCTTGTAAATAGTGAGAAAATTAATCATCACTTGGATATACACAAGGTTGCGTGTTTTGAAGAGAATTCTGGAGTGTGCTTCTTTCTTTTTAATGGAGTTTGTATTGCTTCAAAAGTATATGAAAATATTTTTATACATTTTACAAAATTTTACGGCATTAAAATATTTTTAGTGCAAGTAAATGGAAATTTTTTCTTTTTATTGCATGCAAGAAAAAATTCTGAATAAATTTTGTGTTCCTTCTATCATCCAAGCACGTGTTTGCGCACTTGTTATTATTAGAAAAAAAAAAAAGGATTCCTAAATTGGTGTAAGAATTGCAAATCAATAAAGATAATTTTAAAAATAATACTATTCTTATAAATAAATGTCATTCCTAAACTATTACTCTTTTCTGTTAAAATTGTTTTACTAAACCACAACAATACTACTCTAAAAAAGCATAACTCAAACAAATGCAACCTACGTCTTATTTTTGAGCAGTCATTTTTAAAGTATTTCAACATGTACTTTAGTGGGAAGATTCACCATTATTTTATTTTATTTAGAAGTATGACATGTAAAATTATTTAAAATATGCTATAAAACGATCAAAGAAGTTTAATGTGACATCTATCTTTGGTGCTTGAGGAGATCCAGAAAAAAGAGGAGCGAATGGGGCGGAAGGGCAACGATTATGAAATGCTCTCGTTATAAATGTGCAAGTGGTAACTTAATTGAAGGACACACCAAAAAAACTTACCACGCCGTTTGCCACCATCGGAGCCCCCTCCAACGCTTGTATCAGAGCCAGGTTCCGCCGCTCACCGCCACCGTGCATGCCTACTGATGCACGCGTGCCCTCCACTGCCCGAGCGAAAGGCCTCCTGTCGCTCGCCCTCCCACATTCGCCACCCCAACCACGTGCGTCTGCCGTCACTCCTCCGACCTCGACGCGCGTCCGCCGTCGCTCGACCTTCCTACGTTCGCTGCCCCAACCGTGTGCGTCCGCCGTTGCTTCTCCGACCTCTTCGATGTGCATCCGTTGCCGCTCGGACTTACATTGCCCAGCTCTGTCGCACCCCGCCGCTCTTGCACACAGCCTTCCGCATTTGCCACAATCATGCACGCCCGCCCGATTTAAGGGGCGATCGGTCAGGGATTTCTGTCATTATCCCTCTTTTATTATTCATTAAATATATACATACATATATATATATACATATAAATATAAAAAATATTTTTTTTGGTTCATTACATGCTTAATTGTTTATTATTTTTAAGAAAATCACAACCTAAGTTCTGTTAAGCATATTTGATAATTACATGCTTTTAATTGTAGTTAAATTTAATTACTTGTTTTAGTAATTAAAATTTCAAATTACATGATTTAATTAATTAAAGGATAATTTTTGCATGAACATCTTGTCATTTAGTTTAAACTTTTTCTTTTGCATGCATTTTTATTTTTAGTTACATATATTTTTCTTTTGAAAAAATAAAAAATAGTTATTGTGAAAATTACTTGAAAATTAAAAGAATATCATATTTTATTATAGATTTGCATCTATGGCTACTAGTAAATTAAATTTTGGTGAGATGGTAAGAGTAAATGGAGCAAATTATGACATGTGGCACAAAAACTAAAATATGCTCTTATTTATAACAATTTAAAATATATTACTAAGTTTATTCCTCTAAAAATAAATAATAATACTCTAAAAGCAAAAACTATTAGAAAAATGGAAAAATAAAATTCTAATAATCAAAAACAAAAACTATTATGTTAATGTTTATGGAGAATAGTTTAGTAAAATATCTCAAAGTGTACGACATTTCACATGAATTATGAAATACCTTAAAGGAAAAATATGACAAGACTATAGAGATAAATATTCAAATACTTCTTTAGAAGTATAATTCTTGTAAGATATAGGAAAGACAAAAGTATCATAAAGCATACCAACAATATGATTGTGTTGGCTGAAGACCTAGTCATTGTAGGAACTTTGATTTTAGAAAAGTTATAGATAGTGACTATTTTGAATAGTTTGCTGAATAGTCTTGATATGATTATCACAACTCTTAAAATAACTTCAATTTAGCATTCAAAGCCAACAACACTAAGATTGGAGCAATAAATTATAAACAACCAAAAGTGATATGAATCAAATCTAAAAGAGGTCAATGTAGCACTTTAGAAGTAGAAAGAAAATAAAAAATTGGGTAAGAAACAATTTAAGCCACAACCACCTCTTAAAAGGAAGCCTCGTGGGTCTTGTTCTTCATGTAAAGTAGTTTGGTGATTTTAGATCAAATTGTCCAAACAATAATGGCAACAATGGAAAAAATTGGAAACAAGCTTCCAAGGCCAAGAGAGTGTTTATTAAGGTTGTAAAATGTAATAATATTGTAGTTCCTAACTTCAATGAATGGCGGATCGATTCTAGCACAATGCAATATATAACAAGGATAAAGAAAAGATTGAAATCACTTATAAAATTCAAGTCTAGAGAATAACATAACTATACAGGAAATAATACATATTAGATGTGGAAGGCATTGGCAACTATCGATTAGGTTGGGTGAGTGTTATACTTCTAAATAACATTTTCTATGCTCTTAGAATGAGAAGGAATTTAATTTCTATTTCTACATTATTAAAGAATAGCCTAAAAGTTCATATCTACAACAAGCATGTGTCAATTAAAAAAAATTGGAAAGTGTTTACTATGGGTTATTATGTAACAAAAAATAATTGACAATGAAGTGAATGAAATAAATGTTGTTTCTAGTTATTTTTTGTGCTATTTGACAAATTATGAATTGTGGCATTCTAGATTAAGTAAAGTTGGAAAATTGGAACAAATGGTAAAATTAAAATTCTTACCAAAAATTAAGAATCTTAATCTAGAAAATTGCCAACATTGTTTAGTAAAAAAAATGACAAAAAAACCCTTTGGAAAGGGAATTAGGTCAAATGAATTATTGAGTTTAATTCATTTAAATGTATGTGGTGTACTAAGTATAAAAACTTATAATCATAAGAAATATTTTGTGACGTTTATAGATGACTTCTCTAGGTATACTTATGTCTATTTAATATCTCATAAAATGGAAGTGTTAAATTATTTTGGGAGATATAAAATAGAAGTAAAAAAAGCAACTTGAAAGAATATTAAGGTGTTAAAATCAAATAAAGGTGAGAAATATAGTTTTAATAAATTTAAATAGTTTTGTGAAATATATGGAATTAAAATGCAAGTTACAATGTCTTATATGTCACAATAAAATGATGTAGCAAAAAAAAAAGAATAGAACTTTAATGAATTCTGTAAAATACATGCTTTCACATTTTAAGCTCTTCAAGGGATTTTAGAGAAAAATTTACTTACAACTAATTATATTAAATAGAATTCCTATGAAATCTATTTAATGTATACCTTATGAATGGTAGACTAGAGTAAAGTCCAACTTGAATCATTTAAGAAAATTGGGTTCCATAGCACATATGCTTCTTCCTACGTAGCTTAGGAATAAGTTAGAATTTAGAACCTTAAAATGTAGATTTATTGGATATTATGAAAATTCTTTCAGTTATAAATTTTTTCATACAAAAAAGAAAATAATTGAATATAGAGATGCTACCTTTTTAAAAAATGTGAAAGAAAGGGAAAAAGATGAAAATAATATGGACCCTTTATCTATAATGAACAATCAATTTAATATGTTCCTAGAAGCAACTCTTGGAAATAATTAAGAAGAAGAGCTTAATATTGAGAATAGATAGGAGCTTAATATTGGTAACAATGGTAAAGCTCCTAACTTTATGTAGAGAATTTGAAACTTTATTTATGAAGGGAAGTGAGATTGTGCAAGATTTTTTCTATAGAGTAACTACAATAGTAAATCATATGAGATCCTATGGTGAATGTATTACAGATCAGAAGATAGTAGAGATAGTATTGAGAAGTCTTTCTACTAAATTTGATCATGTAGTTACTACTATAGAAGAGTTTAAAAATCGTGTTGTTTATTTTGTTGATGAATTAATGGATTCTCTAATGACATATGAAGAAAGATTGAACAGATCTGCTGAAAAGCAAATGCAATCTGCATTTCAATCTAAAGTAGATATTTCCAGTAAAGTCAAAAATAATGAATGTGGGAAGAATAACAATTATGGTAGCTTTCAAGGTCGAGGCCAAGGTAGAGGATGAGGACGAGGAAGAAGTTTCACCTCTTGTCAGTCGTTAGAAAGTTGTGAGAGTAATAGAAAATCTTATAAAGACAAGTAATTTTATTATTGTAAAAGATTTGGTCATGTTGAAGCTTACCGTTGGGATAACCAAAAACAGCAAGGAAACCAAATATGTTCCCAGAAGCAACTCTTGGAAATAATCAGGAAGAAGAGCTTAATATTGAGAATAGATGGAACTCATGGAAATTGTAAGACATAATCAAGATGTTCAACAGAACATGGAAGATCCGACTGAAAACCAAAATAACTAGGCACAGGCTAACAACAAAAGAAGAAGAATTCAACCTACATGATAGATGATCACCATCTATATGCTTGTGAGTCTTCGTACTTATTAATTGATATAGAGAACAATCACACATAACTTGGGACATATAATGAAATGCTTAAGTAACAAGAAAAGGAATTGTAGTTTAAAGCAATGAATGAAGAAATTGTTTTTCTAAAATGAAATCAAGTTTTTTTAAAATGCAACTTTCTTTCTTTTTTTTCTATTTCTTTTTTTAAGTATATTTACACCTATTACTAAGTACTCACTCTTATAAGAACTTTGTAGTTAACTGTATTTGGATGAGAATAGAATCAAGATGGGTGACCATCTGAGAAGTTCTTATATAATACCTATGAGTAGTAATGCTGACTCTACTCAAACGTTGACAAGCTATAGGTGTGTGCACCTAAAAAGAAATCAAGTTTGAGAATTATGTGATTTACTTGAAAATAAGAAGGCTATAGGATGTATTTAGGTCTATTGAGAAATACAAAGCTTAATTAGTTGTCAAATGAAAATGAAAATGAAAATAAAGTGTAGAAATTGAAAAAGTTAATATATAGTTTGAGATAATCATCTAGACAATGGTATAAAAAAGTTCATGATGTAATCATAAAAATGAGATTTGTTTTAAACAAACTAGATAATTATATATATCTAAAAAAGTAGAAGTTCGTAATATTATCTTTGTATGTGGATGATATTTTACTTACTGGAAATAATATTAACTTATGTAATAATATAAAGAAAGAACTTAACTTACAATTTAAAATGAAATACATGGGTACAACATTATATGTCCTTGAAATTCAAATCTTAAGGGATTGAGAATTGAGGATATTAAGTATGAGTCAAGAAAGATACATATAATTAGTACTTAAAAGGTTTGAAATGTAGAATTACTATCCCACTCCTATATCATATATGTACAGGAAAAGATTTATTGTAGATTAAAGTTTCACTAGAGAGGAAGGTGAATAGTGAGTTTAAAAACAAATAATTCTTGATTTTAATTCACCTTTGATTTGAATCAAAGTTAATCAATTTTATTTTATGTAGTTCTCAAAAACACACTAAAATAAATTTTCTATAGTGGAAAGAAAAGAACACAACAAATTTTATAGTAGTTTACTCAAATGAGCTAATCCACTCCTCAAGACTTAAACCTTTGAGAGTTCTACTAACTTGGTATTTTTTAAGGCTAAATACCAACTCATACAAGAGTCACCAAACTCTTACACTAGTGTTTTATGGCTCAACACCCAACCACATTAGTGTTTTTTGGCTTCACACCCAACCACAGTACAAGATGCCACCTCATATACACATGCATAGGACATTGATCCTATGCAAAATAAGACACCAACCTTGTTCAAATGAGACATTAACCTCACCCTCTTCTCAAATCACTAAACTTAAGAAGACAACTCAACACAACCCAATGAGATAGGTTTTTCACAAAGAAAAACTTAATCCTAACAAGGTTCAACACATGAACATTTAATTTAGATTCCAATTCACATGAGAACACAAGAAACAAACTTCATGTTCTCCTTAATGCAATGATTCAAACAAAATTGATCTACAATTCTTAATCATGCACTTTGATCCTATTGCAGAATGAACAAGTATTGAATTCTTCAGATCTTCAATGAGTGTTCATTAATGTTGCTTGTCAATTATTCTGAATATTCTTTGTTATTGCACATTCTGTTTTTTTGTTTCACATTATTCCTCATTCTTTTTGTTCTTGCCGTCAGATTGCATCTATTATTCTTAGAATCTAATTTTGGAATCTTCAATCACTCCATTAATTACGCTTTAGGGGAGGTTTGTGCCTCATTGGAATTCTTGGAAAGTAAAGAAAGTAAAGTGTGGAAATTTTTAATCGGTGTTTGTGCCAACTTGGAAACTTGAGAAAGTTAAAAAACTTTCCCAAGTATAAAAGAAAAAAATTTTCATGATTTTAGAATCACCCTCTTCTGAAATCTCAAAAATTCAAGACAAAACCCTCGACCGACATCCACTGGAGATTGGCTAAGCTCGAGTGAGACGAAGGAGAAAGTTGCTCGATGAAGGGGACGATCGACTTTTTGAAATCTCAGAAATCTAGGACGAAGCCCTCACTCGACATTCACTAGAGACTGCTCGAGCTCGACATTCGTTGTCTTTCTAAGCCCTCCCCTTCTGAATCGTGCATCAACCCCTTTTCTGAGCTTACGTCGTCATCGCTTCTATTGTCGTCACTTTCGTCGTTATCACTTCTATCGTCGTCGCTACTTCCATTGTCCTTGCTTCCATCGTTGTTACTTCCATCATCTTCACTTTCGTCGTCGTCACTTTCATCGTCACTCAAGCTCAACGAAGTTTTCGAAGCTAATCTATCATTAGAAAATGTAGACACACTTGCTCATTGAAACTTTCTAATTCACAGGAATCTGAACTTTCCATTTTCTTTATTTTTGAACTTTTCAACATGCACAAACACCCCTTTAATATATGAGAATTGTTTTGTCTTTCTTTTCTTCAAATCTCTTGCCTTAAGATAAATCTACGAAAAGGAAATCTACAACAAAATAACTTTTAGATTTTGAGTTATATTTAGTAGGTTAACACATTTATTTAATAAACATTCGATAAGTAATATCAATAAGTTCTTAGAATATACCTTCTAATTCAATGAGATAATTTGTTAGATGTTTCGGTCACTTAAGTCTTTAAGTTCCTAGATACTTCGGTGAATAGTTGGGATAAGTTATCGTCAAGTGTATGCATGTATAATAGTAAGAGTTAAAAGGTTTAGATTATCTAATAAATGTCTTCATTAACTCATCGAGTGATGATTGCTTAGGTAGGATATGCAAGTGACGTAGAACTTTAAGTTTATCATGTGTGGCATAACTCTTCGAGTTTTTAGTAGATAAGTCACCAACTTTTGTGGCTAGTTATCACATAACTCTATGGGTGTTCTTGTGACTTATTTAACTAAACTTCTATGTCTTAAGGGATTCCTAATTTGCCAATAGCAGCCAATTATACTAATGATTTTTCAAGAATATGCTAAACATGATTATCTTCTAAGTCTAAGGTTTTTCATCATCAAAACAATATCTAGGCATTGTGACTTGTAATAATATTTCTAACAATCTTTTCTTTTTTAATGATGAAAAAACTAAATGAAAATCATATTCCCCTTAGACAAATGCTTCCCCTATAATCATTAAATTATAAAATCTAAACTATAAATATATTTCTCCCCCTTTTTGTCATGATCAAGTAAATAATAAAGTTGCATGGGGAAATAATCTAGAAACATAAACACAAAAGTAATAAAGTAGTAAAAAGCTATAAAGTTGTATTGAATCATTTCATTTTGTTTTAAGTTGGTTACATAGAGAGATACACAATACAACTAGTATTTAAATAACCTTCAACACCCTATATTTACATAGGATCTATGACATAAATAATCAATTGTGGACATCTCCTAACTACTTGTCATCCAAGTAGCTAGATGAGATGCTAATATATGGAAGTTCTTTAACTTTGTCACGATTAGAGGAGGCATCTTGCATAACCTGTTGAATATTTTCTTGAAACTTCACAACCAAAATTGGTAGCAAAAAGCAAAGTTCATGTTTGAGCCACTAGTGAGTAGTTCTTCTTGATACTGCTTCATTAATGCTCATATCATTTTTGAAAGAAGTACTAAACGAATATACATCAAAGGAGTTGTTGCTTATCTAAGTTTCTAGAAGTTTTCCACAAGAGCAAGACATCTTTAGGTTTGCATTCTAACAACCCACCCATCCAATTTATATAAGGATCACTTACACCTTTTCCAACTTTGCATGTAATAGTTATAGGTACCATAGTAATGATTGATGTGACTCACAACTACCTCTAAGACCATTAATACTTGTAGGATAAAATATTGACTACATTTTTGCTTTAAATGATCTTCTGAGTAGACAGGGATTAGATGTTAGGTATTCAATAAAGTTCAATTTAAATAAGAAACTAACTATGTAGGGAAAGTGGCTTTGACTAGGGGAAGAGTATTTAAGCGATCATGAAGATAAATTATAAATCATTGAATATTTGGTAGGATTTGAGAAGAGTTTCCAAAAAGGATTCGACCAAAAAGAGAAGGTTATATGAGTAGACAATAGGATACTATATAATCTATTGAATATTTGAAAAAGATTTAGTGAAAAACATAAGAACGAACCTAAAAGTGAGGATCGTAACAACTTCACAAGAGGGAGGCAAATTGTAAATCCAAATCGTTTAAAAACTTATGCACAAAAATAACATAATAAAAATCCTTTCCAAAATTTGTTCTATATTATGCATAGGATTTTTATACTTTTACAACATAATTCTTACACAACAAAAATCCTTTTATACAAGGTACAAAAAATAAATTATTACAAACCTTTGCTTGTTTACAAAACTTGTAAAATAATAACTTATACCTTATGATCTTCAATCAAAATACTCATTTTTACCAAGCTCTCCTTCAAGAGTTGGAATCATTCCTTTAGATGCTTTGAATGATGTAAGCTCTCTCAAAAGTATTTTTCTAGACTTGAACATTAGGACACTCTGAACTGTAAGTACTAAATTGTATGTATCTATGGGATATCAATGAGAAGGATGTGTTCAAGTACAGCTCAAACCCTTTATTTATAGTTTCGAATTGAAAATACACATTCATCTACTTTTGACATTTTTTCATGATCTCATATTTTTTTGAATTTTGAATCAGCCATGTTCCACATTTTCCTATTCCAGATTTGTCGAGAACAAACTTCTAAAGACTCATTGTGTTTGCCTAAGTTATCATCTTTGTCAAATAATTACACTTGTAAAAACTTGAACAATTATTTGATAACTTTTTACAAAACACGTGACATGCAATACTTATAACATTAGTCACATGTAAAACTTAAACAATTATCTTAACTCTTAGATTTCTTTTAAAACACACATGGAAAACACATGAATGACTTAAGACATATAAAACACATGTGAGTAAAACATAATTATATGAGTTTTTAATGATAACTCTTCAACTTTTTAAAATATTTAACCTTATAACTATACGACTTTGGCTAGACTTATACTTAGACTAACTTAAACCAATTTTCATACAAAACTAAAGCATTTATCATCAAAACTAAAATCCTATCTCTCCATTTTTGATGATGACAAAACCTAATGAATCTAACATATGAAAAAGTGATCTCCCCCTTTTTGTCATTCAAACAAAAAAAACAAAAACCTATAAGAGATAAGACATCTAAAATGAAAAATATCTAAGTATAAAATCATGAAAATGACACATCATCGTTAAAACCTAAAAACATAGATAATCAAATCTGTTTATGATATAATAAGATATTCATGCATATAAACAGTAATTACAATCAATCTATTATCAAATACAATTTAGAAATTACAATTAGTTTGGAAATTGCAATAAAGTTCAAAAATTATCACATATAACAGTAAATCTCTTGCTCTTCTGATAACATCTAATAGAGTTTCTAAAAGCTTTTAAGCTATCTCTGTACTAACTTTGTTAATTCTCTCAATAATCTTTAAATGTAGATTTGAAGATGCTTATTATTTCTATTGTGGCTAATCGAATTGTTGTTGTTGTGCCTGTTGTGGCTAATCTTGCTATTATTGTTGTGCTTGTACCTATTTTGGAAGATCATTTTCCTAATACTTATATAGTTCCTTTACAGAAATTAATCGTGACTTAATTTTCTTTTATGGCTAGGGAGATAAATCTACTTGACTTGTCACAATTTTAAATATAACATCACTATAAAACAGTTTACCCTATAAATTCAATAAGTGGTGAATGAAAATATCATACCAATTAATTTGAATATGATTTACAATAACAAAGGTAGTATATAGACAACATCTGTCAACTTTTACACCATAATTGAACTTTTGAAAGATAACTACATACAAGATCTTAATAATAAACATTGCTCAACCATTTAAGTCATTTAACATTGTAACTCACTATTGGTAGTTACACCTCTAGTAAGTTGATTAATTTCCCAATTTAATTGATATATCTATCCTCTTTTAGATATTTTAACCCCTTCATTCTTTAGTCCTAAGATTTGGAAAATCAAATCAAGAGTTAAGCTGACATCTATTTCTTTCACATTTGTAACATAAATAGCATTTAACACTGTCAAATTTCCATAAAAGCATTGATTATATTTGTGAGATTAGGATGACCAAGGTATTATGGAATCAATGATAACAACCATTGAAAAACAAACATTTCAAGAATATCATTTATACCCTCAAACTTGATGGGTCTTGAATATAACATAGTGAAAGACTTGTAATTCATAAATTTTTCATAACAGGATATATCTCTAAATCATAAAAGTATAGTCATTCAAATCATACTCTGAATTTGGAATTTTCCTATCTTCTTGTAGAGTTGGAAAAATCAACATCTTCAATATTTTCATTAATAGTAGTGGTATCTGTAGCAGTATCAGAATCATAACCATCACTAAAATCAATAGTGCCAAAATTTTCAATGTAAAATTCAGCAATTTCAACAACATTAATTTGTTCATCAAAATATTCAATATTTGCAGAGACTGAAAATTGATCATTTTCAATAGTATTATGATATTCATGTTCTTCTTTTGCAATTGAAATGACTAGATAGACAAAACTAGAATGTACCATCTGTCTCAGATTAACATTTAATTCAACCTTAGACAGCAGACTCAACCTAAGGTATGCCTTCAATTGAGATGAGAGTACTATGATATGTTACTTGCAAAATAGTATGTTGCCTTTCAAAAATATGCACTAAGTAAAAAACACAAAATGTAACATGTATAACCAAAAATATACAAACACGTGTAGGCAACAAAAAAATGAGCTATAGTTTGGATCTTAGTAATGCTAAAGAATTCATCACCAAATTCTATTCCATACTGATCTTCATTATTAAAAACATTTTCTTCATTTTCAAAAGCAATTTGTTGATTTTCAAAAACACTTGCATAACTAGTAGTATAACTAGGGAAATTTTCCATCATCTTAAATGAAGCATTATAAGTTAAGACCATATAATACCTTAGTGTATAGGCTTATAACCCTAAGTATATGCAATCTGCTAATTTTCCTTCTAAAATATGTTCTCACGAAATATAGTTTTCTATTTCTAAGTGATTCTTCTCTTAATCTCAAAATTTTTAATTCTCCTACAGTTAGCCTTATATTTTCAATTTTTCTCCTTTTTTAGCTATGTATCTACAGATTTTCTTCAGTGATGGCTTTGGTTTTTCTCATATATGTCACCTGTAATAAGAACTTGTGGCTCAGATGGTCCTTCACCATATTTTCTTTCCTTTAAGAATCTTGAATATTGTTTTAAAGCATCAACCTCAAATATTTTTACTTAAAACAATTTTTCACCTTCACTACGTAAACCCATTTTCCATATTGCAATCCTTTGTTAATTCACATGTCGTTTGACTTCATCCAATACTTCCAAAGGAAAATGAAATCTCAAGTACAAATCTTGCAATTGAAAATTAGCTCTAGTAATCATTTTATCCCATTTCTTCCCATAGTTCTTTACAGCTTCTACCTTTTTCACTAATCGGCAACTCATGGTGTTGTAACAAATTTAAAAAACTCTCTTCGCAATAGCAGGAAAGAGACGTAAATGATCTACTTGAAAAGCAAGGGTATCAAAATATTATGCCCTAAGTGGTTAAATAAGATGAAAGTTTAGGCAGTAAAGCTTTTAAAAACTCATATACTTAAGATAATTATATGAATTTCTCAAATAGAAAAGCTAAAAATATCGAACACTAAACTTAACTGTACGAATTTTCTAATGGAACTATCAAAAAGACAATCAAGAAAAACTCAAATATTTATGATAACTATATGAATTTTCTAAAAGAGTTGTTTCTATAACTGATCGATAAACTTAAATAGTTATCTAAAATTTAATAGAAATGAGCATAAATTATAGAACTAAAAATGACAGATGCTATAACTTAAGAAAACTCTCCCACTACATTAAAGCACTGTAAAAAAAATGTAAGAAGATTAAACCATGGCTAACTTTAAAGGATTATCAAGCCTAATATCTGGGATAATAAAGTATGCCAAATTAATAAAACTTAATACTTCTATTTTTTTTAATAAGCTAGTAAGAAATAGAAATTAAAGGTAGAAAACTTGAAATAATCTTGAACTTGTTTTCTCCTAAGTAAAAGTACATAAAGATATTCTTTTGGGCAGATTAAAAATTTCTTCAATAAATATCAAACTTAAAGAAAATAAGTACAATACTTTGTGTAAATAAAAGATAAAAACTAAAATCCATACAGTTTATAGTAGAATTATCTTAACACTTGTAAATCAATTAAACTTGAGTATATTGCCTTATTTATTTATTTAAGATTACCTTCCACAACACTATCTTTTTATGTTTCATATTATCTTTAAATATACACTATCTATTTTAAGAGAAGAATCAATAAATTTATCTTTTTATGTGCTAATTGGTTAATGGTAAGTGAGAATGGACAAATCATTTTCTTTCTCTTTTTTTGTCTTTGAAATCATTAACCTTAATTACCCATATAATAAGTTTTCAGTCAACACATCACAAATTAGTTAGTTCAAGTGACTAGAATTCAAAATCTTCCAACAAACTTAATAACTTAAGTAATTTAAATTAAAATCTAAAAAAAAAATTAAATAGAAATAATAACTAGAAAGGCAACCTTAATACTTAATCTCTTAAACAAGTTATCAAGACTTTTCCTTAATAAACTGAATATACTTTTATGTGTTTTTTAGTTAAGATCTTCGTAACAATGCACACATAAATATAAAAATATAGTTGACACTCATATTCAAAATTAAGAAACTTTCCTTGAAAATTTACTTAAGGAAAACAAATTCAACTAATTCAAAAATTCAAGTCTATAATTCCAAATTTCAATACTATAATATAGTAATTGTAAAAATAGATAATAAGAACTTTTCTTTTTCTAAACATAAGTAAAGTAGGTAAAAAAATTAAAAATAGACCATAGTTAAGATGAAACATACTAAAATGGACTTTTTAACATCAAAAAATATACAGATGCTAAGATTTAATCTTAATTTGTAGAATTGATTTTCATCTAAAGGTTTTGTGAACAAATCTGTAAGTTGTTTAGTGGTAGATACATGATTTAACTTATATTCCCTGTAATCATATTATCTCTTAAAAAATGATGTCGAACATTTATATGTTTAGTTCTACTATGTAAAATAAGGTTTTTAGACAAATTAATTATTGAACTATCATTACAATAAATATGTGTAGAACTATAGGACATACTAAAATTATTTAGGATCTATTTCATTCAAAGAATGAGTACAACAGAGTACAACTACCACATATTCAACATCTATAATAGATAAGGCTGCATAATTTTGTTTTTTACTAAACCATTATACTAAAAAAATTTCTAATAATTGACAAGTATCACTAGTATTCTTTCTCTTAGATTTACAGCCTACAAAATCAACATCATTATATCCAACCAAATTTAATGAGCTATTCTTAAAATAAAATAAACCAAAATTTGCAATTCCATGTAGATATCTAAATTTTTTTTTAATAACTATAAGATGTGATTCTTTAGGATTAAAATGATATCTAACACAAAAAAACACTAAATATAATATCAGGTCTACTAACTAAAACAAGAGGCAACTTCAAGACTTAATTTTTCTAATAGATTGTTAATAACTTTCCTTTAATAAACTGTACATATTGTCTATGTGTTTTTTAGCTAAAATTTTCAATAAAGGTATATACATAAGTAACAAAATATAGTTAGTACACATATTGAATCAATTTGACTTTCTTTAAGTAAAATTTTCTAAATATTTCTTAAATAAATTGACTTCAATAAAAATCAAAATTTCATAAATTCTTAACTACCAATAAACATTAATTTTAGAGTAGATATTTTGAGTTTTTCTAAATATATAAAGAAATTAAATTCTAAACTCTTTTTTAACAAACCAAAATATTATATAATGAACAAGACAATTAAATATCAGATAACCTACAGATACCAAGTCCTAATCATAATTTTGAAAAAGTATTTTCATCTAAGAGTTTAGTGAAAAAATCGATTAATTGTTTTATGGTTGGAATAAAATTTAATGTTATATTTCCTTTTATCACATTATCCCTTAAAAAATAATGTCTAATTTCTATATGTTTAGATCATAAGTGTAAAACAAGATTTTTACACAAACTTATTGTAGAACTACTATCACAGAAAATCTTAGTTGGTTCATAGGTTAAGTTGAAATCTTTTAAAGTTTGTTTGATCCACAGGATTTGAGCACAATAAAGTGCAACATCTATATATTCAGCTTCCATTGTGGATAATGCTATATAATTTTGTTTTTTATTAAACTATGATACTAAGGAATTTCCTAATAATTGACAAGTGCTACTAATATTTTTTCTTTCAGACTAACATCCTGCAAAATCAGCATCACTATAACCTATTAAATTTAAAGAACTATGTTTAAAGTAAAAGAATTTGAAATTGATGGTTTCTAATAGATATTTGTTTGGTTTTCCTAGTACTACACTAGAAAAACTTGGATTTGTTACTTCTATTTTTACTTAGTTAATTTATCTTTATGTCTATTCTTTCTTTTAGAAGTAAACAAACAACCTTTAATACAATTTAGATATTAATTCCAATTTGTACTTTAACTATAAGTGCATAGTGTCTATTGTATCAATGTGCAAGTACAGGTCGATCCCATAGGGAATTGCTGACAAATTTAAGAAATGTTTGATTGTGAACAATTCAAATTTATATTCAATAAGCACTCCGTTAAGTTACAGTTAACTCAACAGACTAAGTTCGTTGAATTATAGCTAACTCAACGGACTATCCTCATGGACTTAAGTTAACTCCACGAGCCTGTCTCTTTATAATACTACTATTTACAAAGGAATTCGGCCAACCATTGGGCGATTCCACAGATTGTAAATAACATCAATTAAACTTTTTAATGCTAGTTAACATTGGATTTATCATTAAGTAATACTAACATTCAGATGATTCAAACAGTAACCATTAAAATCTTTAAGTTGTTTTGTACGAACCAATTTCAATAAACTGTAAAATTAAAACTAATATAAAACAATCATAAAACTGATACAGATAACATTAATCACGATCCAACACAAACAATACAACACTCAAATACAACATACAAACAAAGATAAATTGTTTTTGGTATTTTTGTTTTTTATGTAATGGGCAAAAGGTGAAATGTAAAGTAACCTCACTTGACAGTAAATACTTCCGACACTACTTGCAACGTGATTACACCACTGAAAATTAAACCACTTACAATTCTGTCTCCTCTCCTTATAGAATCGCGAGTCCAGAATTGCAAGATGATCTCCTCTTCAGCATACAGGCATCAACCCGAAGTCAAGGCTAAAAGCTTTACGATCTCCTGAAATATGAGTCGACGCTTGGTGAAAATGTCTTCCCTTCCCGCGACGCGATCACTCCTCACAGTGGTTGTCAGGCACTGTGTTTGGCTTGAAATCGACCCGACATCAGGCAAGTATCCTCACATACCTTCGATGATTGGTGATTATGGTGGTGATAATGATGGTTGGTGTGATACTTCAGAGAATCGCCGATACTGTTTGCAGAAATCTCGGTGCTCCTCCTCTATATACACTGGCCATCCATCAATCACACACCCTTCTTCTTTTTTTCTTCTTTCCTTTTATATTTCTTCCGTAGTAACTGCTTCTGCTTAAATGGTCGGTTGGATTTCCTTCCTTGAGATCAACGGTGATGATTTCTTTCTCCCTGCGCGATTGAATTCCTGCGTGATACGTGCAAACGTGGTTTTTCCTTCCAACTGTCTGTTCCTGCAACCGCTACAGTGGCATTTTAGAAAATATATAGTCTGTGGAGTTACAGATAACTCAACGGTCTTTCTTCGTTGATTTAACTATAAAACACGTGCAAAAAAATAACTTAAGTTTATAATGCTAACCTAACGCGTTGCCTTAATGTTCAATATAGCAACTCAACGCGTACAATTATGTTAACTTAACGAGTTATAACTTAAGTAAATCTACTAGATCTCAACACATGTACTTCTGGAAATAAAATATTCTCTCTAAACATAACTGTTCGGCAATTTAAACATAACTATCTGAAATATCAGAAAATTCGGATACTTAAGAATTTCACAGCCTGCAACTTACCGACAGTTCATAAATGTACTAAATTAACATTAATTCCCCAAAATTAAGCAGATTCTTCAACTAAAGCATATAACAGTGCAATTATAACATAATGGCTTAATTCTCATTTGATAAGCTAAATATTATGCAATTAACCATCATTTAACCGTTAATAATATGCACTTTTTCATTCTAAACACTTTCCCCATACCTAAATTTTGCTAGTCCCTTAGCAAACTAAGATCTAATTAATTGGTCTTTCAAAAAGTGCTAGAATTAATTCGTCCCCTTTTGTTTTTTTTTTTTTTCTTCTGTTTAGCATAAACATATATTCTATATGTTTCAGTAATCAACCTGTAAAGATATTTAGAATATATGTAAATTACATACAAAGTATATTATCTTCATATAGGTGTTAATTATATTATCGTTTGTTCTTCTTTTCATCATCTGTAATCCTGAATTTTCCAATAAGTTTTCTAGAAGAAATTTCAACAACATACGAATCAAAGTACTATCTAATTAAATCTGATTAAGACAAGTAGAATAAAGAATTGTATTTCCATTAAACAACTTCAAAAGTCAATTCAAGATTCATATTTCACCAATTCTAGATAACAGAAAATATACTCGATTCATAAGATATCTATATTTCACAAAACACTTGTATCTTTTTAGAATAGTAAATGTTTTTTTTCTTTTCTTTTTTTTCTTTTTTTTGTGTACTTTAAAAGTTAATTTGACAAGCTTGAATCATACAAGAGCTTTCTAATGTACCCATGTAACGAGCTTTCAGTCAACAATCCCAAATCTGATCAGGATCTTAGGTTGCCAGATTTTCAAAGTCATTTTCAGGTCAACAATCCTTACATATCTATCTGCTCAAGTACAAAAGGCTCGTGATCAAACAAGTCAATAAACTCTCAAAGTTTTTTTTCTTTTCTTTTTTTTTCTTTTTTTCTTTTTTTTTTCTAAAAATAAATGCACACACAAAACAAAACATTAATCACATACTATATATACACGTATTTCATTAATACAAATGTAGTAAAACACCAATCTCATATAATCATGCTTCTATCATTTACTAAAAATATGAATCCATAACAATAAGCTCATACTTTATCTATAGTTTAATAAGATCTACACATAAATCATTCTACAAGTTCAATCAGTCAAAGTAAATGTATCTTTCATCATATGTGTTTCATTTAATCTAGAATTCACATCTCAGCTCCTTCAGGACTTAAGATAATTTTCTAATTAAGCATTAAATATTCTGATTTCATTTTAAAATCGTGAAACTGTTAAACTCATGAAATTCAGAAAAATCATAAGATACTATATCTAGATTTACATAAATAATAAATTCTATAGCATCTTCTATAACCTTCTAAATATAACATTCAAGCAGTTTATAAAAATTTTATAGTCTCAATTATCAGATAGTTATAGTAAGTTCATAAAAATTTTCAATTTCCTCAAAACTTTGCAGTACCATTTTAATTCCTTTAATTAACAAACTTACATGGCTGTTACTTTAATTACCTCCCCCCCATACCTACATTTTGCATTGTCCTCAATGTAAAAGATTTGACAATAAGTACAGTAATTGTAGCAGGCATGAATAAAGTTTTGTTTGATTTAAAATTCAGGATAAGTAATTAGTTACATACCTTGTTCCATTTGTATCTCTTTCTGCATATTCTGATTTTTGATTCTGAAAAACTTTTCATTCCCAGATAAACATAGAATATAAAACAAAATAACATTTAACAGATATTAATAAATCAGTGTCTTGTGTGGAACCCAGGCTCCTATGCCTTTGGTGGCTCACAAGCAAGCCAGTTGGTTTCCCAGAACATATACCAACAAACTGGATTGATATTTTGTTTTGTTTGTTTTTTTTTTATAAAATGAACATGAAAACTTCAAAATTCCTTTTTTTTTCTTTTTCTTTTTTTTAAAAATAAATGCAGAAGACACACGTTAAACACACAAAATCACAGCTTAAGAACATGATTGAAAAGTAGAAACAAATGGAATAAATGTATCAGTCCAAGCAAACTTTTTAGGCATAGTTCTTCTTGCTATTAATTCTGTTTTAATGCAGTTCTTGTTCCTTTTTAATTTGTAAACATGCAATATATTATAAATTCCAAATACGAGTGTATTACCATTAATGATATGTAATGCATAAAGGGATCCTTTTTGGTTTCAAGGTAATGTAGCAGTTTCTATTTCTACATCTATTTCAATATACTCATCTTCCCACTTCCATTCATTCATGTCTTCCATAATCCATATTTGAAATTTCATCAGTTCATCCCACCATCTTATCAGACATAAAGTAGGATCATCTTCTTCATTATACCATATTCCTATTTGAATTTTATTAAATTTTTCAGATGGTGGTTTAGCTATTTCACTCGGTACAGGTAAAATTTCTATATAATCATCATAACTGTCTATGCTCACTATGTATAAATCAGATCTATATGCTATTGATATCTCCGTGACTAAATAGATATAACCATCAAGTATGACATGTGTTTGGTTAATTAATGATTTTTGTCCTAGATATATTATAATGTTTTCATTCCAAGATATGTTTAGAAAATTATACACACTTAAGCGTAAATCTTCACCCCAATTTCCTGTAGGTCTCCAATAATATAATTTTTCAGGAATTGTAGAATTTTTATCAGAAAATATTAAAGCTGACCCACAATTTTCAGTTGGTGCTTCAAATATATTAGGTATTCCTATATTACATTCTTCTCCTGTTATAGGATTTCTTATCAAAATATCAAGTAATGATAAACTTGCATACCTTGGTCTCGTCTTGTATATGATTAATCATTCATCTATCCCCATAATATGATTCATTCCTTCTAATGCATTGGGTGGAATTCCAGTAGTTTCTTCCATAGCAAGATATTCATGGGTATTTGAACTACGATTAAATGACCTTCATATGAATTCATCTCTAATCTTAGTCATTTTTGTAGCTTGTAGTCCCTGAAAATATTTTTCTTCAATACAATCTTTAATTTCCTTTGATACACAACACAGCCTGCACAGATCTTTAGCTGACAAGTTACTTAGTATTTCCCTTTGTGCATCCAACGGTAATTGCATTAATTCCATTTGTCGATTCAGTCTGAAGCTTTCCATTCTGAAGCCTTCTAGTTCCTCCAACGCTTTCTCCTTTCTCTTAAAAGTGCTGGTAACTCGTAAATAACATTCTGTTTCATATATATACTGCGCATCCATAAAGTGAATAAATCTCGTTGCAAGAACGTGACTTGCAACGTGCATCGTGGTTCCTATTTTAATGGGTACGTGTACCACTACTAATTTAAAATTTTGGTAACCGCTAAACCGACGAAGTTTCGTTTGTGATTAGAAGAATAACTGTTCTGCTTAATCCACGAACTAACCTCGTTGAGTTATAGATTACTCAACGGAACACAGTCAGTTACTGTTGCTAACTCCACGGACTAACTTCGTTGAGCTACAGATAACTCAACGGAGTAACCTTATATTATATTAATTACCTCGTGGAGTTTACGGTTAACTCAACGGACTTACTTCGTTGAGTTAACACTTGGCAACATCTAAGTTTCACTCTCGTAAGTTTTCTATTCTGTGTTTTTTTTTTTACAGGTTTAACCGACACTATGCTTCGGTCAGACCTAAATATTTTTTATTTTTTTTTATTTTTCTTTCGATTGAAACGATACTATGTTTAGGTAAAACTAATATTTTTTTCTGAAAATTAATATACAGTTTTTTTTCCGGTTTAACCGATACTACGCTTCGGTCAGACCTAAATTTTTTTTTTTTTAATAATTTTTTTTTTTTTAATTTTCCGATTTAACCGATGCTACGCTTCGATCAAACCTAAATATTTTTTATTTTTTTATTTTTTACTTTTCTATCGGTTGGACCGATACTATGTTTCAATCAAACCAATTTTTTTAATAAAAAAAAAAATTTAATATACAATTTTTTTTAATGTTCCGGTCATACCGATGGATCCAGTTGGTTGAACTGATAATATTTTCATGTTTTATATATATTTTTAATGTTTTATATATATATATATATAAACATAAAAACTGATTTCTTACTAAGTAAAGCTCGAGTAGTCCTCTACTCTGACTTCTTCTATAATTCTAAAGGAGCTTTTTGGTGTTTTCAGAATAGATTTAAGTCTTTGTCCATTTACTTTAAATATATTCTGATTTTTAGGATTTTCAATTTCAATAGCTCCATAAGGATAAACATTTCAAACTATGTAATGTCCTGCCCATCTAGATCTTAATTTTCTTGGATGGTTATGAAGTCTAGTCATATAAAGATATACTTCTTGTCCTATTTCAAAGTTTTTAGAAATAATTTTTCTATCATGATAGAATTTAATTTTCTCTTTATCTCTTACAGTCTTCGAATAAGCTTCATTTATAAATTCTTCTAATTCAATTAGTTGTGTTTTCCTATTTTCAGCAGCTTGATTTAAATTAGTGTTCAGAGTTTTTAATGCCCAATAAGCTTTATGTTCTATTTCAACAACTAAATGACAACATTTTCCATATACTAGCCTAAAAGGTGACATACCTAAGCTCGTTTTATAAGCAGTTCTATAAGCCCAAAGTGCATCTATCAATCTATTAGCCCAATCTGTTCTAGTAGGATTTACTACTTTTTCCAAGATTAATTTAATTTGTTTGTTTGCACTTTCTACTTGTCCACTTGTTTGCGGATAATATGATGTTGCAATTTTGTGGTTTACTTCATATTTCTTCATTAAGACTTCAAAACTTCTATTACAGAAATGAGTTCCTCTATCACTGATAATAGCTTTAGGTATTCCAAATCTGGCAAATATATTTGTTCATATAAATTGTATTACCATTTTGTTATCATTAGTTTTTGTAGGAATAGCTTCTATCCATTTAGATACATAATCCACCCCCAACAATATGTAATTAAATTGATTAGACATAGGAAATGGACCCATAAAATCTATTCCCCACACATCAAAGATTTCAACCTCAACAATAGGATTAAGAGGCATCATATTCCTCTTTGATATTCTTCCTATTTGTTGACATCTTAAACAACTTAAGCAATATTTATGAGCATCTTTGAATAGCGTTGACCAATAAAACCCACATTGCATAATTTTTGCATTAATTTTCCCTGAACCAAAATGTCCTCCACAAGCTTAGTCATGACAGAAAGACAATATGCTCGAATATTCAATTTCTGGAACACACCTCCTTAAAACCAGATCAAGACATTTCTTAAATAAGTAAGGGTCTTCCCAATAGTAATATTTTACTCTTGAAAAAAATAATTTCTTATCCTGTCTATTCCAATCCTTAGGTGTTAAACCAGTAACTAAGTAATTAACTATGTCGACATACCAAGGCATTGTGTTGATGGTCATTAATTATTCATTAGGAAAATTATCCTTAATTTCAATATTTGATTTTTCTATTTGTAATCTTGATAAATGATTTGCTACTACATTCTCACAACCTTTTTTATATTTAATTTCTAAATCAAATTCTTGCAATAATAATATCCATCGGATCAATCTAGGTTTAGTTTCTTTTTTCTTTATTAGATGTTTTAGGGTTGAATGATCCGTGTATACTATTACTTTAGCTCCAATCAGATATGATCTAAACTTTTCTAAAGCAAACACAACAGCTAATAATTCTTTTTCAGTAGTTGTGTAATTAACTTGAGCATCATTTAAAGTTTTGCTTGCATAATGAATCACTCTAGGAGATTTTTCTATCTTCTGTCCTAACACTACTCCTATAGCAAAATCAGAAGCATCGCACATTAATTCAAATGGATGGTTCCAATTAGGTGCTTGAATTATAGGAGTTGAAATTAAGCTAGTCTTAAGTTTGAAAAATGATTCCTTGCAATTTTTATCAAAGTTAAATAGAACATCTTTTAATAGATTAGTTAAAGGTCTAGCTATCTTGCTAAAGTCTTTAATAAATCTTCTATAAAAACCAGCATGTCCTAGAAATGATCTAATATCTTTTACTGATTTAGGTTTTAGTAGATTAGAAATTACTTCTATTTTAGCTTTATCTACTTCCAGAAATATATAGGTTAATTCATGAGGTAAATGTTTTAATTCTAAATGCTGCCCATCAGAAGCTAGAGCTACTAATTGAACATCATCATTTTTTAAATTAATTTCTTCCTGATCTCCTTCTATATTTATGCTTTAACTTTCTTCTAAAGTTTCAGAATTGATTTACATATTTAATTCTTCTTGAATCACATCATCTAACATATCTCCTTCATCCTCTAAAAAGTCTATGGTATGTAAGGACATTTCTAACTCCTTAATCCTTTCTGGTTTGAAAATATTTAATTGAGTATCCTCATTACCATATGCTAACTTCATTACTCTAGTTTTACAATTTATAACAGCCCCTGATGTTGCTAAAAATGGCATTCCCAAAATTAAAGATGTATCACAATTTTTATGCTTAATTTGTTGGAAATCCAAAATTACAATATCAATAGGATATATAAAATTCTTGATTTTAATTAAGACATCCTCTATTTTTCCTCTAGGGTATCTTATACTTCTATCAGCTAATTGAATAACCGTACTAGTAGGAGTTAAGCCTTCTAATCCTAAGGATGCAAATATATCACTTGGCATAATATTTATACATGCACCTAAGTCTATTAAGGTTCTTTCTAGAATGATATTTCCTATGGTGCATGATATAACAGGGATTCCAGGATCAGATAACTTTTTAGGAATTTGTGGCAGAAATAGGGAACTACTTTGCTCAGCAAAAAAACCTTTCTAAAAACTTTTCGCTCTCTTTTCTTAGTACACCAATCCTTTAGAAATTTAGCACAAGGTGGCATATTCTGCAATAGATCTAACAAAGGAATGTTAACTTGTACTTTTTCAAAAATATCTCTGATTTTTTCTAGTTTTTCAAGAATTGTTTGTTGTAATCTTTCAGGATAGGGTGCTAAAGATTTTGATTTCAAAGACTCTTTTTCTTTCAGTTGATTTGTTTGATTATTTTTAGCTTCAATTGCATATTCAGATTGTTCTTTAGTGATTTCTAGATTTTCAGCTATTACATTTTCATTATCATTTTGATTTTTACTCTTGTCCACCTTCATATCATTTTCATTTTGAGTTTTTGGTGGTATATCAGTTCCAGATCTTAATGTTACACATACATCTTCCAGATTTTCGTTACTTTCATGATGTTTTTGTATATCATTTTTGTGATTATGATCTTCAATTATTTTTAGTTTTAAAGTGCATTCTTTAAATTCTCTTACATTAGTGTTTTCTGTTTGTTGTATATTTTGCAAGTTGTGCAGGTTTATAACATTATAATTCTCATTGTCCTGTTGCATAACTTGTATTTTCATTGCATTTTCGTCTAATACTTTTAATTTTGTTTCCAGATCATCTAATTTCATTGCATTCAATTTTTGATCAATTTTCTTTATGGCTTTTTCAGTTTCGTAAATTATATCATGTTTAGGTTCTGAATATGATTCCTTATAATTTAATTGGTTGACTTCTTGTTGTTGACACACAAAGTATTCCAGTTTGTCCAGATTTTGCTCTATACTATGCTCCAGTCTGTCATAGCTATCTCAAACTTCAATGTCTCTCATCATATTATACATTCTATACTGACCATCAGTTGGGTAAACTATAGGATTCTCATACTTGTCTCTATTATATTGAGGATAATTCATTTGTTGTTCATGGGATCTAACAATCTGTAAATGTCTCAATTTAAAACAATCAGAAATGTCGTGTCCTTCAGAATTGCAGAATTCACATATGCTAATTAAAGGTTTCAGAAATCTTTGAGCATAAGCATATGCCATATTCTCGATTACAGAAGAAAACACACAACTCTAGCTATTAAAATGAAACAGTTCTAACAGTTGCTTATATTTATTCAATTCAATTCAATTCAGTTCAATTCAATTTAGTTCAATTCAATTCAATTCCCCGGCAACGGCGCCATAAAACTTGTTTGGGTTTTCCCAGCACTACACTAGAAAAACTTCAATTTGTTACTTCTATTTTTAATTAGTTAATTTATCTTTATGCATATTCTTTCTTTTAGAAGTAAACAAACAACCTTTAATACAATTTAGATATTAATTCTAATTTGTACTTTAACTACAAGTGCATAGTGTCTATTGTATCAGTGTGCAAGTACAGGTCAATCCCACAGGGAATTGCTGACGAATTTAAGAAATGTTTGATTGTGAACAATTCAAATTTATATTCAATAATCACTCCGTTGAGTTACAGTTAACTCAATGGACTAAGTTCGTTGAGTTATAGCTAACTCAATGGATTATCCTCGTGGACTTAAGTTAACTCCATGAGCCTGTCTCTTTATAATACTACTATTTACAAAGGAATTCGGCCAACCATTGGGCGATTCCACAGATTGTAAATAACATCAATTAAGCTTTTTAATGCTAGTTAACATTGGATTTATCATTAAGCAATACTAACATTCAGATGATTCAAACAATAACCATTAAAATCTTTAAGTTGTTTTGTATGAACCAATTTCAGTAAACTGTAAAATTAAAACTAACATAAAACAATCATAAAACTGATACAGATAACATTAATCACGATACAACACAAACAATACAACACTCAAATACAACATACAAACAAAGATAAATTGTTTTTGGTATTTTTGTTTTTTATGTAATGGGCAAAAGGTGAAATGTAAAGTAACCTCACTTGACAGTAAATACTTCTGACACTACTTGCAATGCGATTACACCACTGAAAATTAAACCACTTACAATTCTGTCTCCTCTCCCTATAGAATCGCGAGTCCAGAATTGCAAGATGATCTCCTCTTCAGCATATAGTCATCAACTCGAAGTCAAGGCTAAAAGCTTTACGATCTCCTGAAATATGAGTCGACGCTTGGTGAAAATGTCTTCCCTTCCCGCGACGCGATCACTTCTCACAGTGGTTGTCAGGCACTGTGTTTGGCTCAAAATCGACCCGACATCAGGCAAGTATCCTCTCAGACCTTCGATGATTGGTGATTATGGTGGTGATAACGATGGTTGGTGTGATACTTCGGAGAATCGCCGGTATTGTTTGTAGAAAGCTCGATGCTCCTCCTCTGTATACACTGGCCATCCATCGATCACACACCCTTCTTCTTTTTTTCTTCTTTCCTTTTATATTTCTTCCGTAGTAACTGCTTCTGCTTGAATGGTCGGTTGGATTTCCTTCCTTGAGATCAACGGCAATGATTTTTTTCTCCCTACGCGATTGAATTCCTGCGTGACACATGTAAACGTGGTTTTTCTTTCCAACTGTCTGTTCCTGCAACCGCTACAGTGGCATTTTAGAAAATATATAGTCCGTGGAGTTACAGATAATTCAACGGACTTTCTTTGTTGATTTAACTATAAAACACGTGCAAAAAAATAACAACTTAAGTTTATAACGCATTGCCTTAATGTTCAATATAGCAACTCAACACGTACAGTTATGCTAACTTAACAAGTTATAACTTAAGTAAATCTACGAGATCTCAACACGTGTACATCTGGAAATAAAATATTCTCTCTAAACATAAATGTTCGGCAATTTAAACATAACTATCCGAAATATCAAAAAATTTGGATACTTAAGAATTTCACAGCCTGTAACTTACCGACAGTTCATAAATGTACTAAATTAACATTAATTCCCCAAAATTAAGTAGATTCTTCAACTAAAGCATATAACAGTGCAATTATAACATAATGGCTTAATTCTCATATGATAAACTAAATATTCTGTAATTAACCATCATTTAACCATTAATAATATGTAATTTTTCATTCTAAACAATATTTAAAAATTTTCTTAACAACAATAGGTATAACTATTTAGGATTAGATTGATATCTAACACAAATATACATATTAAATATAATATTTGGATGGCTAGCTGTTAAATAAAGTAATGAACCAATCATACTTCTATATTGTTTTATGTCTATAGATTTTTCAAAATCATCTTTATCCAATTTAGTGATAGTACTCATTGGTGTATTTTTTATTTTAATATTATTTAGTACAAACCTCTTTAATAAATCTCGAGTATATTTTTATTGTGAGATAAAAGTTCATTTTTCTAACTACTTAATTTGCAAGTCTAGAAAAAATAATAGTCCACCCATCGTACTCATTTCAAATTGATTAATCATATCATTCTAAAAAGACTCAACTAATTTTTCATTTGTTGCTCCAAATATAATGTCATCTACATAGATTTGAACTACCAATATATCATTTTCAACTTTCTTGATAAAGAGGGTATGATCTACCTTTCCCATAGAATACCCTTTTTCTATAAGAAATTTAGATAACCTCTCATACCAAGATCTAAGGGATTGCTTAAGGCCATATAATACCTTTTTAAGCTTATAAACATACTCAAGATATTTTAAATCTTCAAAACCTAGAAGTTGTTTTACATAAACTTCTTCTTTAATATATCCATTTAAAAAACCAATCTTAACATCCATTTGATATAATTTGAAATTTATGTAACAAGCAAATGCTAATAAAATTCTTATAGATTCTAGTCTAGCAATAAGAGCAAAAGTTTCATCATAGTCAATTCTTTCCTCTTGCTTGTAATCTTGAGCAACTAACCTAACTTTGTTTTTAATTATTTGTCCATCTTGATTTACTTTGTTTCTAAATACCCACCTTGTTCCTATTATAGACTAATTTTCAAATGTTGGAACTAGATCCTATACCTCATTTCTTATAAATTGATTTAGCTCATCTTACAAAGTTAAATACCAAAATTCATCTTCTAAGGCATCTTTAATTTTCTTAAGCTCTAGTAAAAAAATAGAAAAATAAGCATCACAAATGTTAACTATTGATGACCTAGTCCTAATTCTTTGATTATGATTGCCTATTATCTGATCAATAAAATGAGATGAAGTATAACGCCAATTTCCATAACGTTCTACATTTTCTATAGGCATGACATTATTTTCTTCAAAATTTTCATCATTTAAGTTTATATTTCTTATTCCATCAAATAATCTTTCAATTTCTCTATCAACATCATTTGATTCTGTTGATAGAATTTATGAATCATTATTTTCAACATATCTAAAATCTAAATGAGAATTTTCATAAAATTTAACATGTAGGGTTTCCTCAATTTTTTTGTTGATTTATTATACACCCTATATGCTTTACTTCTAATAGAATAACCAACAAAAATACTCTCATTTGATTTGTCTCTAAATTTGTCTCTACACTCCTTAATGTTTAATATAAAACACTTTCAACCAAAGGGTTTTAAATAACTAATTTTGGAAATCTTGTTATACCGTATCTCATAAAGAGTTTTATCCAAAATAGGTCTTAAATGTACCATATTTATAACATAAAATACTTTATGAACTGCTTCTACCTAGAGAAATAAGGGTGACTTATTTTCATTTAACATAGTTTTGGACATTTCCTGAAGTGATCTATTTTTTCGTTCTACTATCCTATTTTGTGAAAAAACTCTTGAAAATGAATACCTATGATCTATGTCTAATTCTTCACAAAAGATGTCCATTTGATCATTATCAAACTCTATACCATGATCACTCTTAAGTTTTTGAATTTTAACATTTTGCTCATTCTGAACTTTATTACAAAATACCTTAAATATTTCAAAAACTTCAATTTTATTAACTAAAAAATAAACTCAAGTAAACCTATAATAATCATCAACTAGTACAAAAGTATAATATTTACCTCCTAGACTAGATGTCCTAGTAGGTCCAAATAAATCCATATATACTAGTTCTAATACTCTTTTGCTTGTTATTTCATTTAAAATTCTAAAGAATGTTTTATGTTGTTTACTTAATTGGCATGCATCACACATAAACTCTTTCAAATAATTAATACTAGGTAAACCTCTAACTAGATTTTTTTTAGATAACTTTTGTAATAACTTTAGGTTTGAGTGACCTAACCTTATATGCCATAAAATGACTTCATCTGACTTTGCAATTAAGCAAGCACTATCTTTAATAATATTAGAAGGTAAATTTAGAATACAAATGGATCATTTCTTGTATGTAGTAAATAAAATTTTGTTTGTATGTATGTCTATAATTTTATAGGAGTCTTTTTCAAAAATCTCTCTATGAATTTTCATTAAGACAAGAACACTTAATAAATTAAAACCTAAATTTTCTACTAATAAGACATCATTAATAAAACATTTTTCAGTTACTTGAATCTTACCAAACCTAAGGATTTTTGTTTTACTTTTATTTACAAAGGTAACTTGTTTGTTCTTGGTTTTTGTTACTTCTGTAAGTAATCATATATCTCTAGTTATGTGGTTGTATGTTCTATTGTCCATTATCAATTTTGATTTGTATACCTACAAAACAATTAAGAAGAGATTTTATTTCTTGGAACCCATTCCTGAATGGATCCAAAAATTTTAGAGGCAGTGATATCATAATAACCAATATCTTTAAATTTCAACTTATTTATTTTCTAATAATTGTTTCTACATTTATTACTTTTATTCTTATAATTATCAGAACATTTATTTCTATCCAATAGAGTTGAAATTTTCATTTTTGACATTATTTAATTGTTGATTTTTCCAATATCTGATTTTTCTTAAATATAAAGAAAATTGATAAAAAAATTAAAATCCCTATTTTCAAATGACTTAGCATGATTTTTATGAAAATTTCTTTTGAGACGTGTTTTTATCTATATGCTGTATTTTATCTACTTGCACATATTTTTCACCTTTTCTAATTATAGACAAAATAGTTTTTCTTTTTCTATTCTTAGTACTAGAAATAAAAGCCTTATTTTTAAAAGTACTATCATGCAATAATAATTTTCAGACATTTGATATTTTACTGCTAAATTCATTTATTATCGTCTAGCTATTATTTCATTTACTTAAGGTGCCTTTTTTATCGCAAACATTAATTTTTAACATATCAATTTATGAATTTAAATCATTAATAGTCTGATTTAATTTTTCAATTTTACAAATCATTTTCTTCTTATCAACAATTAAATTTTCCTAATCAACATGCAAGTCTTTTTCTATTATAATAAACAAAAATTTTTATGCATGCTTTTGATTTTTTTTCTTTAAATTTATTCAACATAGAATTCAGAAAATCAACCTTATTTTCAAATTCATTTAGCATTTCTCTAGTGTGTCCTTCCTTTTGATTTTACTCTTTTATATTTTTTAACTAGTTTATTATATTCAACAAGCAATCTATCAAAACTATCATAACTAGTATTAGGATTAGAAGATACCTCACTAGATTTTGCTATAAAGCATACGTTTACTAGATTCTTTTCTTCTGAATCTAATCTTAATAAGGATTCACTATCTGATGTTGAATCCTTCTTTTCTTCACTTTATGAAGAGGAAGAGTCATACTATGTCACATTTAATACCCATCATTTTTTGAAATTCTTGTTCCTTAAATTTCTTCTCGGATTCTTCTTATATTTGTTGAGAGGACAATCAATTTGAAAGTGACATGGCCTATTGCACTTATAGCATATGACTTCCTCCTTTAGAAATGACTTCTTCTACATATCTTTGGATGTCTTTGTCGACCTGAAGTTCCTGTATTTCTTTAATAGATTTCTAAATTTTCTAGTCAACAAAATTAAATCATCTTCAAAATCACTAGTGACTTCTAAGACTTTATCAATCTCAAAAATCAGATTCCTTCTAAGATTCTTTTCTTTTGAATCTAAATGTTGTACTTCATAGGCTGTCAAATTTCTTATGAGATCATCTAGAGTATATGTATTTAAATCTTTAGATACTTCAATAGATGTCTTTTGAGCTCAAATCTTAGTTAAAGATATAAGGATCTTTCTTACCCAGTATTTTTCCTCAAATTTCTTACCTAATGATTTTAAAGAATTTACAATCTCAAGAAAATGAAAAAACATATCAGAGATAATTCATTTTCATGTATTTTAAAAAGTTCATATTTATGTACTAACATATTGATTTTAAATTCTTTAACTTAGTACCTTCATTGGCAACTTCTAATGCATGTCATATCTCATATGTAGTTTGATATGCAAATACTTTATTAAATTGATCATGAGATAAAGTACAAAATAAGATGTTTAAACTTTTAGCATTTAGTATCATTCGCTTCTTTTCATCAAAAGTCCAAGTATCATATAGAGTCATGACTAATACTATAGGATTGTTAATTATGTGTCATAATTTAAAATCAATCGATTGAAAAAATACTTCCATTCTATATTTCCAATAGTTATCATTGCTACCTTCAAACATAGGAGGACGAGTAGTAGTCTATCCTTCAATCATAACCAGAATTTCATTATTTGAAATACTAGCCATTTTTAACAAATGATACTAACTTATAAAACGAAAAATCGATTCCTAATTAAAAAGCTCTAATACCAATTATAGGATCATAGTATCACAAAAGGATGAGTGAATTATATCTTTAGAAATTAAAAAAAAATTAGCATATAAAATAAAAGCACAAAACACTCACATATATAATTCTAATCTTTATTTATTAAAGAAAATTTACATTCACTTTTCAGCACAATTCTCTACTTATTAGTTTTGATAAAATAAAATCTGAAATACAATTCAAAGAGAAAATAACAACCTTATTCTAATTTTTTTTGAATTATATAATCAAACCTAATCTTTATGCACGTAGCTCATTTTTTTTCTTTTTGCTCAACTTTTGTATTTCTTCTTCTCTTGTCATTGAATTTTCTAAACTTTTTGTATTACAGCTCCTCTTCTGAATTTGCTTAGAATTCGAACTTCTTCTAATATTAGAGAATTTTTCTAGACTAGGATTGAATATTCTGAATTGAATACTCTAACTTAGAATTTTTATGTGAGACGAGATCGAAATTTGGGATGATCATAGTGTAGCTTGTACTTTCTATTTATAGTAGTCGAACTATAACTTCACGTTCAGCATGTTCATCCACTTAATCCATAATCCCCACGTATTAATTCAAATTTAAATTATCCATGATCTCCACTATCTTTTTGAATTTCCACTATTTCCACTATCATTTTTGAATTTTCACTATCTCCACTATTATTTTGAATTTCCACAATTTCTTATCGTAAATCAATCAAAAATTCTTCTTCTTAGAGATTTGTAGAATATTTTTTAAGTCACCGCTTTAGTCAAAAAGTACTTATCCTTGAAAACTTGTAAAACTTGAATACTTATTTGTAACTCTTCAAGATTTTACACCTATAAAATACGTGACTGAAACAAGAAAACTTATCTATTCATTAATTACTTTATAAAAACTCGAATAGTTATCCTTCCATACATATAAAAACTCAAATAATTATCTAACTCTTCGATTTTCATTACCAAACACATGAAAAGCATATGAAAACTTAAAATATTAAAAACACACGTGTAGATAACTTAATTATACAAGTTTTTAACATAGCTTTTCAACTAACTAGAAATGCTAACTTATAACTATACGACTTTTTAAAACTTATTAATGTCTAATCATGTGACTATTATACTTAGATTTATTTATAAACTTTAGTAAAATATTCATCATCAAAATAAAATTCCTAACATAAAATTTCATTTCTTCTGAATTGATTTAATTCTTCTTGTATTGCATTAATTTAGAATTCATCATTTACTACTCCATTTACATTTCTAAATTCAATTTCAAAAATAAATGCAACATCTAGATAAATTAATCCTTGATTTGGTTTGTACACCCTTATGAATATCTGCAATAATTAATTCTCTTAGGTGATTAGGATGAAATCTAACTAGTGGAAGAAATATTTTCTTGTAATTCTTCTTGAATAATCTCTTCCTCATTGTTAGAATCCCAAATTACTTCATCCTTTTCAGGAGTACCCAATAAAATTTCATCAAAAGTTATATGAAATCTAGTTTGAATGTCCTATATATACCTTGCTTCTTAAGGAATAGCCAAGAAAAATTCTTTTGCTGGACTTGACCTCAAACTTATCTTTACTATCGTTAGTATTTAATATATGGCAAGGAAAACCAAAAGTCTTAAAGTAGGATATTTTAGGTATTCTTTTATTCCAGATCTCATAAGGTATTTTAGGTATTTTAATACATAGTAAGTAGTGTTCACAACTTCTACCTAAAAGTAATATACAATGTTATGTTCATTAAACATGATTCTAACTATTTATTGAAGAGATTTGTTTTTCCTCTTTACAATTTTATTTTATAAAGAGACTTTAAGAAATGAATATCTATAATCTATTTTAATTTCTTTACAAAATTTATCCATCTCTTCGTTTTCAAATTCAAAAAAGACATATCTACTTCTAATTTAAAGATTTATTTTAAGTTATTTTTAACTCTAATATTTTATTCTTCATTAATGTTATTTTCAAAAGCAATTTAAAAGGACGCCTCCTCCTCTCTTCCTTGCGGCGCCGTTCCTCCTCTCGCATTATCGAAATCATCATCATTCCTCCTCGCGTCGTACTGCAAGAGAAGCCAAGCCTCCTTTCGTTTACCCCATTCGCCTTCTTTCAATCATCCTCACAGTTTATTTCATGGGTTCTCAATTTAGGACTTCGTCTCGGATTTATCGTTCTGTTTGAGATATCCTTGTTCCATGTTTGATTTGGGATTTCTGGGATTTATCGTTCTATGTTGGGAATTTTCGTTTTGTTTGGGATTTTTGGGTTCTCAATTTCGAATTCTGTTTTCTTTTAGTCTACGTTAACCATCTACGATCATCTCTATACCAAAGAAGAACAACAATTGCAGTGATGCACATTACCGCAATGGAGAGCGGTCAATCATCAAATTTGAATTTTGATGAACGTAAAACTACCATCATTATCAAAAAACAGTAGTTAATCACCTTGTTGTCCCACAAGAATCCACCATCTCGTGCAGGCAAGTTTGATGTTAGGCTCTTCCCTTCCATTCCCAGGAAAAATTCTTTGGTGGTTTTCTGCACGGCTATGCTTTTGTCATTTTTAACAAAGAATCAATATCTCGCGTCAAGACGTGTGCGACAGGTTAAGATGTAAAATTATCAAAGCTTCAATGGGTAAGAGACCCACAACGTGGATTAACAGATCGACTGAAGCTCTTGACGTTATAGATTGGATGATAGAATTAACATACCTCTGGAAAGGATAAAACGATGATGAGAATTCTCATCCAATTAAAAATCAAAAGAATGAGGTGAGCATTGGAGGACTTGATGGGAAAATGATATTGCAGGCAGAAAACCGACCGCTGGAACTCTGGCAGCAGTCTTTAAGCGTCGAATTGACAAGGGCCGAAATTATCTGAGCTCCAAACTCAAGTCATCTGCGACGTCATATGTTTCATAAACGAAAATCAAGTTGTCAAGAATGGCGCACCATAGAGGTTTAACTGTAAGCCAATCAAAAGCAAGATCTCACGACATTCCAATCATTTTCCACCGCATTAGCCCAATAACAACCAATCCGTTAAATGCATATTACAGTTCCATTATATAATGTCGACCATTAAATTCTTTTGTTCTATATATTTCAATCTATAATCAATTTTTTTATTAAATTATACAAGTTCAAATATTTCGCACGATTCCTAACCAATTAATTTCAAACCGTTTTCTACTTCTTATAATTTTTCTACACTAATTAATTCTTTGTCCTAATTAATGTATCTTTCAATTTCTTAAAGACATGACCAAATCACCTAAACCAATTTTCTTGTATCTTTAATTAGTGCAAATATTACTCTACAATAAGTAGAGCCACAATCCCACTATGAGGGTCGACCACATGTGTCTTTTTTTTCCATTATTTCTATTTATAGTCAAATCTTCAATTAAATTACATAAATTTAAATCTTTTCTTAAAATACTTAACTAAATAGTTTTAGACCTATTTCTACTTCTTTTATTTTTTTCTGCACAAATAAATTCTTTTCCTTAACTGGTACATTCCTTAATCTCTTAAAAATATGACCAAACAACCTAAGTGATTTTTTCTTAGCTTCAATATGTGCAATTTCTACTCTATTCTTAATAAAATCATTTATTATCTTATCACTCATTTAAGTATACGCATCTCAAGAACACTAACCTTTTTCATGTGCTCATACTTTATAATCTAACATTCCAAAACATACAATATAACTAGGTGAATAACCATTTTATAAAATTTTTCTTTTAATTTTAAGGGTATCATCATAACACAATACTTCAAAAGCAATTCTACACTTCATCTACAATACTTTAGTCCTATTATAATTTCTCCAATGCTACTTATTATAAATCTTAAATATCTAAAAAATTTTACAAATCTCATGGCTATCTAATAATATACCTTCCTCATTATTCCTATTTTTATTGAACCTATACTTTATATATTCAACTTTTGAATTAACTTTTTCAAATATCTCTCCATAATTTTAATTTAAAATTAATTTTTGTTATGCTTTCATCTACGAAAACTATGTTATCAACAAATTACATATATCAAAGTATTCCTCTTTGAATTTGTTTAGTTATTCCATTCATAATGAAGACAAACAGGCATAAACTTAAATTAGACCCTTGTTGTAAACCCACGTCTATTGAAAATTTCCTAGTTTCTTTTTTTATAATTTTAACATTACAATATGTCCTTTGTAATGCCAATATATCTTAAGTAGTTTTCTTTTCAATACCCATCACAATAGGGTTCTAAGTACTCCATCACAAGATTTTCCTAAATTAATGAAAACCATATGGAGGTTCTTTTTCTTAACTCTAAATTTTAGTTTCCTAAGTAAATGAATAGCTTCCATTATTGACTAAATGGAAGCTATATAGGTATTGAAGAATTCTTTCATGATATATCTTATTAACTTAATATCATGATAATTATTACAATACTATATGTTTCTTTTATTCTTAAATATAGGTATTAAAGAATTCTTACTCCATTCATCTAACATCTTTGTCCTTAAAATTATATTAAAAATTTTCATCCACCACACAATTCCTACTTCATCCACACACTTCAACAAGAGTATCATCTGGTTTAATACTTTTTTCACATTTCATTTTTTTTAGTAGCTTCTTCTACCTCCAAACTACTAAATTTTTTAAAATAACTATAGTTTATATCCTTTGTATTGCTTTTCTACCCAAAATAAGAGCTTTCTATAGTAGATTCATCCAAAAATTTACTAAAATACTAACACCGTCTATCTTTTATTCTATTTTCTTTTACTAAAACTCTACCATGCTGGTGTTTAATACACTTCACTTAAATCTCTAGATTTTCTTTCTCTAAACTTAATCAATTTATATATTCTATTTTCTCCTCATTTTATGTTCAAATTATCATTTTTCACAACTCCTATTCTATTTCTAATAAAATTATCTTTTTAACAATATTACCACTCATTCCATCATTTGCTTTAAACTAAAGATTAAGAATGATATAAAAAAATAGTTCAATGTAATTCAATCAAGCATGACCTAGAAAACCATGTATAGAAGTTAGCATTAGCTCCCAATTGAGAAATGTAGAAAAAAGCACAAGATTGATTTTGTTAAACGTAATCATATGAGTGATGTAATGTAATGTAATTAAATTACATCTCCTACATAGATTACAATATTTGAGCTTTTATAAATATAAGAGTCATTATCATGATGGTACATGAAATTTTACTCAATTATCACTTTACTATTATAAACATTAAAATGTATTGCTTTGGTAAACCAAAATCTAAAGTGAAATGACACTGTTAAAAGAAATATGCGGTCTTTTCCTTTATACCCTTATGAATATAGGTCATAAATCATTTATATCTAGGCCACAATTCACTATAAACCAGGTCACAAGTAACACTTTATCTAGGTTAGGTCAAAAATCACAGTGTCCGCCTCACAAGTAATCCTTATCCAGATCAAAACTAAGGATAATTTCATCCCAGATTACTAAAATAAGCTGACATATTTCACAAAAATACCAATGTAACCAATAGAAAAACTAAAGATACTAATGTGATTTTAAAGTTTAGGATACCAAAGTGATGTATTGTAAAATTCAGTGTAGTAAAGTTATTATCTGGTAAAATTCATAATACGAACATGACAAATTGACAACCCTAAACACCATTCAAAAAAACATGGTAACCCTTAATATAAACCTTAAAATTTGATTGCAAAAAAATAAATTCTTTGAACCAACATGATCAAATTGATTTTCTACATAATCTCATAATTAGTTTACATTTCATTATCAAACATTGTAATTTAATTAAGCAACGTAATTAATTTACCTTACATGTAAGATTATGATTAATCAAACATGGCCATAATGTAAATATCTACTGCCAAAATAAATGAGGGTTTGTGCACTTGGAATGTGAAGGAATTGAAAATTTTCCTTTGACTATTGGCATAATGATGTTTATGTACAAATCCTGTGAAGGAAAGTGGCAAAAGGCAATTCCCTTCTTTTCCCATGTATAGAAAATCTTTGAAATAAATTCCCACCCTCTCACTTCAGAATTAGATGAAACTCACCAAAATCTCTAATTAAGATACTGACATCTTATTTATTTTCAGATTTTATATATAATTTAATGAGTTTTCCATTATTAATATTGATATTAATAGCATAAAATATTGAAATTTTTATTAATATAATAATAATCTAACACTAATGGTACACATATATTATTTATTTCTACATTGTTCACGTTAACAATAATAATATTACTATATTAATTTAATATTAATAAAATATGAATACTGATATATTATAGTAAAAATTATAAAATATTACATATATAATATAATATTTTCAATAACTTAATAATTAGTGTAAAAGAAATTATATCAAAATCTATTTTAATACAACCTTATCAATTATATTAGTAAAAATATAATAATGTGTAGTAATATAATTATTTCTACATTTTTAATACCAATATTAACATTCTAATAAACATTAATATCAATTGCATTGTATTGGTATAGTCCAATATTTTTTTTGTCATTATCTCAAGATGTGCCGAGCTTGTTTTATGTCTTATATTTCAACAAACGTATTTTTCTTAATATAGGCTAAGTTCTCATATAAACATAACTTGGCTGAACTATTGGTATTTAATTAAGTTTTAAATTAATAATTGATATAAATTGTTTACTTTCCTTCCTTAACATGTGCAAGCAATTATATTCTTTAACATTTTGAATAGGCGTTAACACTATGAAAATAAGTCAACAGAAAATGACTTTTCTATACTTTATAATTCCTTAAAATTCTTGACACCTGTGAATCCCCAAATTCACTTTCCTTTATATTCCAAGCATACAGGCTCTAAGTTTCACATAAGCTTGCTAATCTAATGCACCAGTTCAGTAACTATGAACTAGGAGTTGGGAATAAGACAAACAAGAAACTTTCAAGAGGTGGTTTGAGAAAGGAACGAAAGTTACCTACGGCAACGTTGATAACGAGACCTTGGCTTTACCAAATACCAAACGAGCTCTAAAGTTCACTTGCTCACAGTTAATGACAAGTAAAAATTCCAAAATATGGCACAGGTTGACATGAAAGCAACACGAGCTTGGAGAGGGACAACCCTGCAAGAACCGTCAAATCATGCATCATGTTATGCTTGAAATAGATTTGTAATGGTATATGCCACATTTTATTGCATTAGTAAATGATTAATAAACAAAGATAACATTTTGAAATGATAAAATGGACGATGGAAATATATATAACTTTTTGAGCCTTCCGCACCTAAGCATTTGAGACTCACCACTCAATTATACTATGGCATCAAAGCATGCCTAACCAAGAGAAGCTAATATCTGATTAGATTATGTCTGAAGTTCTTCCTACCTCTAAAGTAACTGAGATTAATACAAAACTTAACTAAGCATAAATAATTGACAAGATTTTCTCTCGAGATCCAGTTACACCTTGAGCACCTGAAATTGAAGCATGAAAGCTAGCCTAACTGAAAACAGCTAATATCTGAGTGGAGCCTCGAAGTGCTTTTTTGCGGTTAGATCCACTCTGAAGTTAGGTAAAATTAAATTAATTGAGATTGAGACATCGAAGGATGCCTAAGGGCAGCTAATATCTGAATAGATTCTCCCGGAAGTTCTATGGTCTTTCCACTCACCAAAACTTGCCAAAAAAGGTTAAGCTCTTCTAAATAAATGCTCTCAAAACAGAACCGGGACAATAAAAATTCATCAAAACAGGTCAGCCTACCGTACAATTTTTGTGTTCACTTGATTTAAAGACTAGTAGTTTCCTCTTGAACACTATAATTAATATTTTTGCAGCATTAAATTAAGAGTTTTGACAACATCTTGAAAACTGATCAATACGGCACACATGCAGAGCCATAATTATTGTGATGGGTGACTAGGCAGCCCAAGTCGAACTACAGGTCCAAACAGTTGGTACCTGGAACTAATTTTTTATACCATATTTTTCAGACAGCATACTACATTTTTTTTTTTTTTATTAATTGTAATAATATTGACATATTTCTACATTTATCAATTGTTTGGCCACTTTAATCTTATATATTTGTGTTTTTCATTTAACATTTAAGATAAATTTGATTATTCCTATTGATTTGCTTTAGCACTTATTTATCATTGGTTTATTTGATGGTGATTTTTTCATGATGTTATTGACATATTTGAATTAAAAATATAATAATCATACATGTAAAGAGACAAATGCAGTACATGAGACTACCACTAATACAAAGTCTATGAAGGATCTATTTGTACACAATCTTATCTCCACCAATGGAGAAGGCATTTCCTAGAATTTAAACCTATAGACTTCAGGTCATACTTTTTAAGACAATGCCTAGATGTCAATGTGAGGAATGGTCATGCCTTGGCGGCTCGTCTCACCTAATCTTAAATAAACAAATCTATTGTTAGATCTGTTTAATAAAATATATGCTCTTTAAAAGTTTTAGATATTTTTCCTTGCAAAAAAACTTAAATATAAACTTCTTGATAGAATACTACTAAAATATACATAATTATTGAAATATATAACTATACATATACTTGAGTTTGGTAATGGTTTTGGAATGCATACATAACAAAAAAAACTCAGTTGGCTATATATATACCCCAATACAACTTAAATGGATATCCATTTAGACACTAAATGGATCCCACAACATAACAACACAATACTAGCTAATAACAACATAATACTAACACATATTAATGTAAATATACATATTATGCTAGTCAAATAGATTTTTTACTTACTAGAAAAATAGATCAAACAATATGTAAAGATTAGAAAGTTATTCTAATAGAAAATCACATAACATAGGTTGTTAGTATTAGATGTTAATGTTGAAATTAGAAAGAGAAAGAATAAAGTAGATAACAATCCAAAAATTAGATGGTGGAATCTAACAAGTAAAAATAAAATAATATTTAGAAATAACTTGTTAAAAGAAAGAATATGGAAACTAAAAGGAGAGGTAAATAAACATTAGAATGAAATGACTACTTGTATTAAACAGATTGTTAGGGAAATTTTAGAAAAGTTGTCTAAGATAGCTCCACTCAGTAAAGAAGGTTAGTATAATGAAGATGTACAAAAGATAATAAAAGAAAAGAAAGAATGCTATAAAACCTATTATAAATGTAAAAATAAGGAAAATTTAGCAAGGTATAAGCTAGCAGAAAGGAATGCTAAGAAAATTATTAGTGAAGTTAAAAATAAAGCATATAAGGAATTATATGACAATTTGAACACAAAATAAGGGGAAAAATAGAATATATATAAATTAGCAAAGGCTAAAAAAATCAAGAGACTTAAATCAAGTGTATTAAAGACAATCATGGTATTGTTCTAGTAAAAAAAAATGAAATAAAAAATAGATGGTGTTGATCTTTTAGTGAACTTTTTGACGAACCTACCATAAGAAACTCTTCATACAAAATTAGGTAGCAATACAAAGGACATAAACTATAGTTATTTTAGAAGAATTAATAATTTGGAGGTAGAAGCTATTAAGAAAATGAAATGTGAGAAAACTATTGAATCAAATGGTATTCCTATTGAAGTATGAAAGTATAAGAATTAAGTGGTAAACTAAACATATTAATATAATTTTAAAGACAAAGAAGATACTATACAAATGGAGAAAGAGTTTTTAATACCTATACTTAAGAATAAGAGAGACATATAGAATTGTAATAATTATCGTGATATTAAGATAATGAGTCATACTATGAAGTTATAGGAAAGGACAATTAAATTAAAGGACAATTAAAATCACAAAAAATCAATTCGAATTTAGATTAGTTAGGTCAATAATGGAAGTTATTCATTTACTTAGACAACTAATAGAAAATTTTAGAGTTAAGAAAAAGTATCTCCATATAGTTTCCATTGATTTAGAAAAAGATTATGATAAAGTACCTACAAACCTATTATGGTAAGTTTTAGTTAATAACATTTTCTAATGTTGTAGTTTCAAGAACTCTTTCTAGTTGTTTGGCATGTCAAGGAAAGAACTTCTCATAAAAGACTCACAAATTCAAATTATTCAATTTCTTTGCCCTCTTTGAACATAATGTCCTTTTTGTTTCACCACCAATTCACAACCTCACCTTGGAAAGTTACTCACTTGCCTCTAGAGCTCTTGAAAATAGAAAAGATCTTCTCAATATTATAAATCCAATTTTTCACCAGCTTTTGGTCACCCTTGACATGGAAATTATGTGGATTTTACCTCATAAATCAATCTAATAGATTCCCATCTCCAATGGCATTCTAAGCTTGGATAGCTTGTGCTGACCTTGCATGGTCACCATCATGAGATCATGTTATTCCTCCTACCAGGGAGTGGTGATTTCATCTGAATGGTTAAGGCACTATGAGCATTTGGATGCCCTGGTGATGGTTAAGTAAACTTAGTAGCAGAATTATGTCTTTTGTTTTCCAAATTGAGGAACAAAAGCCATAGGAGGTTAAATCTAAGTAAAATTTTGTTTACATAAGCATATACAAATGATGAGAATTGACACAACATTAGGATTGCTCCATTGTGATCTAAAGCATACCTTTTAAGGCACCCAAGCAATGAGCCACAATGCCTAAGTGTCCATACAAATATTAATTTTTTTAATTTTTAAGCATATATTATACATATTTATTAATAATTATGTATAATTTTGGGTCTAGTATTTCCTAGATGACATTGAAACACATAAATATGCTTGCAATAGCATCAAAATATGAGGTGTAACAATATTAATATGCATATTTACATTACAGCAATAACAACAACAATGACAACGATAAGTTGAGTCATAATTCCACTATGTAGAGTGGATGGCATGAATCATTTCTTCTAAATATCTATCTATGATCAAACTGTTGGTTAAATTACATATATTTAAATCTTTTCTTACCTTTAGACTCTATATTATCTTTTCTTTTTTGGTTTGATCATTCTTTTTCTTTTTAAAACTTACCATAATAGGTTTGTAGGTACTCTACCAGAATCTTTTTCTAAATCAGTGAAAACTATATGAAGGCCTTTTTTCTTTATCTTAGTTTCTCTTCCCTGCTCGAATTGTTTCTCATCCCAAGGGTCCTAATAGACTGCAATTTTTGATCCTCCATGATAAAAGTAACATTAAAATCTCCCCCATCACCAACAATCAGTCTTTGTACCACCAATCACAATGCATTTTGTCTCAACATATTCCACCAAACATGCCTCCAACCCTCCTCTCATGGTCCAGCTGTTTGATGATCATAAGAATGCCAAAAATGAGGATTTGGCACCATAATTTTAATGAATAATTCCCTTTCCTCATGCTGCTTTTCATGAATAATTTTGACCTTATGTTGGTCACAAATTGGCTAATAGAACATGATGTAGCAGTCTACTATAAACAAAAAAGATAGTAATTAGTCAACTTAATGATACAACAGTAACTCATGTCATAATCCTACCACATGAGATCAACTACATGAATTTTTTTCTTCAATATATTTCTATCTATAGTGAAATGTTTAATTAAATTACATAAATTTAAATTTTTTCTCAGACCTTCCTCTACTTCTTTTACTTTCTTCTATACTAATTAATTCTCCTCTCCTAACTAGTATATCCTTTGACCTCTTATAGATATAATCAAACTAAGTCAATTTTTTCTTATCTTATCTTCAATTAGTGCAACTCACTTTATTCTTCATAAAATAATTTTTTAACTTATCTCTAATAGTATTACCACTCACCTATCTAAGCATTCACATCTCTACAATACTAACTTTTGCACATGATCATACTTTATAGCCCAATATTTTAAATCATAAATATCATTGGGTAACACTATAAGAGATAAGTTAAAAATTTATGAACCATTAGTCAACCTAATGGTAACAAGAAAAACAAAGGTGACAAAAGAGTGTTTGAAGAAAAAATATTTTGACCTTAAAATCTCACAAAATGATACAAAAGAGATATATATAGCCTATCTTGCTGGTGTAGCACAGACTAAGGGCGAAAAACTTAAGATAAATGACGTACCAATGATACAAGAATTTCTCTATGTGTTTCCTAAGTTGTATCTTCCTTGTCATTGAGAAGTCAAATTCACTATTCAATTAACGTCATTCAACCAACTCAACACTCAATCAACTAGTATTGCTTGCCACCACATTCTAGCCAACCCTATCCTAACATTCAAACATTGATGAGTATGAAGGGGAGAACAAACACATTTGGGACTCCCTTATGGCAAGATTGAGCAAAACAACCATCCATCTATTGCATCTAGTATTCTTCAATTTGTATACTTCATCTATCAACATCCTTACATTGTTTCACTTAAACCTACAAAGGGAAAGGCTTAGATTCCTACTGTAACAGCTACCAAAAATCCTCTAATGCTTACATGAGGTGAACAATACAGGAAGTATGACCAGTTTTGAGGTATGTGTACTGATAGGAGACATTCGCTATCCTATTATAGTGATTTTTAGTGGTTGGTGCATTTGTGAAGAGCAGCAAATCAGAAAATGTCATGTAGGCATGTGGATGTCGAACCAAGAAGACTGGCTTGGTTCGTGTATGTTTAACTCAATCAAGCTGCTCAGCTAGGGGAAACAGATTTCGGTCAGGTCCAAACATGACCTGCAGTTGACGAACATTCAAGCTGAACCAAACAATCCAACGAGACACAACATATCAAGTGATGAATAGGAATAGGAAGAGTATGTACCCAAAATTCAGTATGCTTACAGGAATCCAAAACCTAAAACCTGCAGTAAGCAAAAAGCAAACAAATTGTCTAGTTAATAAAACTACAAAATCCATGTTCAGCGTCCCATTCAAGACTACTTCCTATTCCCAAAAAAAAAAAGTACATTTCCTGGGTCACGCACCAAACACAAGAGTGGGAAGTGCATCCTTCCGATACTTCTCCGGAAGCTCCGCCAACTTCTTCTGCCACAAGTTATTCCACGCAAAGACAACAGCAATAACGCAAGGGCCAAGCACAATTTGATTCAGGAGAACCTACAGAAGGAAGAAATGAAAAATCCGTTAAAATCGGAGCATACACGTATGGGCCTTCACAACCCACAATAAAAAAATAAATTTCACTTCCAAGCGTACCTTAACAGAAATGTTCACCAATGTCGGTTTAGGCATGGATCTTTCTAGCAACAGATACCAAGCATGGGAACCAGGTCCATAGAGAAGAAATCCATAGGAAAACATCCGAAGCGACCGGAGCCAATCATGCCCGCCCATCAGAACTTCCTGCGGGCGAATTTCACGCCTCGAAATAAAAAGAAAGCCAGAACGAAGACTTCGTAGAGAAAGACATCGGAAATGGAGCACGCAAGCACTCACCTTCACTCTCTCGAGACCAGTGACTTCCTCCGACGAGTTGCGGGGGTCTTTCCAGCGACCCCACACTTGGGCAACGGTGTCGCCCGCGAGAGCAAGGGAGGCAGCCGTGGCGGCCGATTTGACAGGAAAGCCACTCGCCTTACCATTCTGTGTGCGTCCCTCAGAGGAACCGGAAGATCGAGACGACCTACGAGGGCGGGGTCGGCGAGGTCTGCTGCTCCGATCACGATTCCAGTTCGGTCGAAAGCCTTCGCCACCGAGACCGCCATAGCCACCACCCAAGACGAACATGATGAGGGAGAAAAATTGAGAAGGACTTTTATGCACATAAATGGCAACCTTATATATTATTCCATAGTTAAAAAATACATTTTTTTTGGAATGTACCAAAGTACGCATGTGACGCATGAGTAACGGTAAAGAAAAATCGAAAATTTATAAGAATTCACGAAAAATAAAAAATATATAAGTAAATTATTTTCTTTGTCGGTTTTATGTTTTGTTTCAAAACTTTAAAGAATATATATATTTTTGAATATTGATATATTAATTATTTTTAAAATTAACATCTTATTTATAAAAACAAAATTTGTTCATCTAAAAACGTACAAAATAAGTTGATATTTGTTTAAAATGAAAAAGTGCATAATATTAAAGGTTAAATGACGGTTAATTGCATAATATTTAGTTTATCATATAAGAATTAAGTCATTATGTTATAATTACATTGTTATATGAGTTAATGAAAGAATCTGCATAATTTCGATGAATTAATGTTAATTAAGTACATTTCTGAACTATCGATGAATTACAAGCTATGAAATTTTTAAGTATCTGAATTTTCTATTGTTTTAGAGAATTATGTTTAATGTACCGAATAGTTATGTTTTAAAAAAAATATTTTATTATTTCATGAAGTACATGTGTTGAAACCTTAATGCTTGACTTAAGTTATCTTTCGGAAAGTTAGGTGGTAACTATCCGAAATGCATCTAGGCATCAGATAGTTAAGGTTGTAAATAGTTGAAATATCTGAACTCGTATAATTAAGTTATTTGCACGTGTGTTTTTAATGTTTTAAGTTGTCATGTGTTTTTCATGTGCGTTCGGTAATGAAAATTCAAGAGTTAGATAGCTGTTCGAGTTTTTATACACATGGATAGATAATTGTTCAAGTTTTATAAAATGACTAACGAATAGATAAGTTTTCTATATTAAGTCACGTGTTTTGCAAGTGCAAAAACTCGAAGAGTTATAGATAAATGTTCAAGTTTTTACAGAACTTAAAGGATAAGTGTTCGACTAAAACGAATACTAATATGCCAATGTAGTAGTTGCAAAAATAAGACATTCGAAGGAAAACCACGATTGCACTTATTACGTAGGAATTCATTCATGGAATGAAGAAGAAATCACCATCGTTGATATGAATGAAGGAAATCCAACCGATCATCTAAGTAGGGGCAGTTACTACTGTAAGAAATATAAAAGACAAAGAAAAATTGTGTGGGCAATAGTGGAAAACCGCACTAACTACAGGCAGCATCGGAAGTTCCTTGAAGCTCCACACCACCACCAAAATCACCAACCATTGAAGGATTGTGAGAATACTTTACTGATGTCGAGTCGATTCCGAGCTAAACACGGTGCCTAACAACTACTGTGAGGAGTGATCGCATCGCAGGAAGGGAAGCCATTTTCACCAAGCACCGACTCATATCTCAAGAGATCGTAAAGCTTCTAGCCTTGGATTCGGGTTGATGCCAGTATGCTGAAGAGGAGATCATCTTCCAATTTTGGACTCGCGATTCTCTAAGGAGAGGAGGCAAGATTGTAAGTGATTAAGTTTTCAGTGGTGTAATCGCGTCGCATGTAGTGACAGAATCATTTACTATCGATATAGATTTTTACATTTCATCTTTCATTCATCTTCAGGAACATATCAAAACAAAAATACCAAAAACAACAAATTATCTGTATTTACGTTTAGTATTAAAGTATTATATTATTTATTTTATATCATGAGTAATGTTATCATTGTCAGTATTGTGAATGTGTTATGTTTGTTTGATTTAGAAAATAAAAAATAGTTTTATAGTTTACTGAAATTGATTTGTTCCAGATACTTAAAGATTTTAATGGTTACTGTTTGAAATATTTGAATGTTAGTAGTACTTAATAATAAATCTAATATTAACTAACATTAAAGAGCTTAATTGATGTTATTTACAATCTGTGGAACCACCCAATGGTTGGCCGAATTTCTCTGTAATTAACAATATTCAACTAGAAAAATTAAGCTTGTAAAGTTAACTTAAGTCTATGAGGTTAGTCTGTTGAGTTAGCCATAACTCTACGAACTAAGTCTGTTGTGTTAACTGTAACTCAACGGAGTGCTTACTGAACACATTTATACTCTAATATAAAAATCGAAACAGTACACAATTCTTACTCAATATCTATGGGATCGACCTGTACTTGCACAAAAATACAATATACACTATGCACTTGTAGTTAAAAATACAAATTGGAATTAATATCTAATTTGTGTGAAAGGTTGTTTATTTACTTCTAAAAGAAATTATTGATATAAGCAAGTTTAATATTTAACTTTTCACACTAAACAATATCTAAATAATATATTTGATGATAATCATTGAAAGACGTTAATATATTTTTATGTATAAAATTAAATTAACACTACTGTGCACCTCTTAAGTGTTAACAGATTAAAGATGAGATACGTAGTTAAATTAAATTCTAAAATAAACCAACTTTAGGGGTTTGGTTTCTTCCAATTTTAAAGGTTTAGATTAATGGAAAAATAGAAAAAGTAGAAAAAGAAAACATAGTGAAGAATGAAAGAGTGAAGAAGAGAGAAATGCTATAATCAACTATAACTAAGATAGTTGACTCGAACTTCTATTTATAGATTAAGGATTATACAAAAGACAAAAACTACAAGATGTAGAGACAGCTGATAGTCTGATCAAGCTTAGGATGTAGATAACGATCTTGGAATAGGTAGCTCTTTAGAATCTTTTAGAAGTTGGGTATTTACTTCAATATGCCCCTTGCAAGTTGAGCTAGGGAAAGACTGCAGGCTCAATTTGGAGCGAAGGAAATGGAACTTTTCTAGTGCCAAGAGCTTTGTGAAGACATTCACAAGCTAAGAAGTGGTAGGGATGAAATGGACCTATAGTTGTCATCGCCACATCCCTAACAAAGTGGAAGTCAATGTCCACATGTTTGGTCCATGTGTGAAAGATGGGATTAGCATATAAGTATGTAGCACCAAGATTATCACAATTGAGGATTAGAGCTCGAGGAAGATGAAGAGTCATCTCCTTAAGAAGAGATTGTAGCCAAATGACCTTAGAGGTAGCATCTGCAATCAAGTGAAACTCAAATTCAGTTGAAGAATGAGAAACTAATAGTTACTTGCGCAAGGACCAAGAAATTAGATTACAACCAAGATAAATGACAAACCCTTTGGTGGGTCATCGATTGTCTAAATCAATGCCCCAATCAACATCAGAATAAGCAAAGAGAAGAGGAGATCCACCTACCTTAAAGGTAAGAGAATAGTTAAGTGTGCCCTTTAGATACCATAAGATGTGCTTAATCACCATCTAGTGAATGAAAGTGGGTGCATGAAGATATTAACAAACACGATTTACTGCAAACACAATATCCAAACATGTAAGAGATAGATATTGTAGAACCCCTACAATATTACAATAGAGGGTAACATCATTAAGAGGAGTGTCATCATGAAGGGATAACCAAGTAGAAGCTGCCATGGGAGTACGAACAAGTTTTCAATGAAGCATGTTTGTCCGCATTAAAAGATTCAGAATATATCTTTTCTATGAAAGCTATGGTACAAAAGAGGAACAATGCATTTCCATACTAGAAAACAGGCAGGTGTGCCCATGTCACAAACCTGTAATTCCTTTTAGAGAAGAGAGAAAATACGATCAACCTTAGCAACTAATGATCCTATAAGGAAAATGTCATTGACGTAAATGAGGATGTAAAGGCAAACACCTTTTTTATTGTAGATAAATAGACTTGGATCTATTTTAGAGTCTTCGAAGCCCACACATGTAGGAAAGAGTGCAATCTCACGTACCAAGCATAAGGAGATTGCTTAAGGTCGTAGATGAAGCATCAGAGCCTACAAACATGTGAAGAGTGGGTTGGATCAATAAATCCCTCTAGTTGAGACATAAAAATAGTTTCATCTAAAAATCCATTCAAAAAGGCATTGGAAACGTCCATTTATAAAATATGCCATTGGAGAGAAGTTGCAATGGAGAGAATGGTGTGGATGGTTGCCAACTTGATAACTGGATTATAGGTCTCATCCCCTAAAAGCTAATTGTATCCCTTAGCTACAAGGTGGGCATGGAGTCAGATGATCTTGCTAGAAGCATCACATTTAAGATGATATACTCAATGACTACCTATGATATTCATGTCGAGACAAGCAAGGACAAGTTCCCATGTGTTGGTGTCAAGCATGACTTGGTATTCTTCGATCATAGCTACTTGCCACTTGGGAGACTAATCAACCTCAAAGAAAGAAGAAGGCTTAGAATCAAGAGGGGGGGAAGGGGGTAGCAAGTGGCAAGCATGGCGAAGGGGCAAGAGAGTCCTACTAAGTGTTGATAGTCGACTCAAGAGCAATGATGAAGATGAGGAGGGGAAGAGAGAGGAAGGTGAGGGAGAAGGAGGGGAGAATCTAGGAGAAGTGAAAGGGAGGGAGTAGAAGAAATAGAGAGCGAGAGGGGAGGGGGTGGAAGGAGAAACAAAGGCAAAGGGAAAAGAAAGCTCATATTGAAAGCAAAAATATTGGTATGAGAGGTGAGATTAAAACAATGTTACCCCATGTGATAATTGTCATAGTCGAGGAATATACATGGGATAGAGTAAAAGACAAATTTGTGATGATTATAGGGTCACATATATGAAAAGATGTGACAACCAAAGACTTTAAAAAGATGAAGAGGAGGTTTATGAAAGAGATGGGTACATGGGAAGGAGGTAGATGGATGAATGGACTGGTGGTTTATAAGAGAAGTGCCAATTGTAAAGGTGTAGTGCCAAAATTTGAGGGAAAAACTAGCGTGAGAGAGAAGAGTAAGGCTAGAGTAAACTTGGTAGTGAATTTTCCTTTTAGTAGTGTCATTCTGCTCGTGAATGTGAGGGCAAGTCTGATGGTGCTAAATGCCATTAGCAGTGAAGTGTGATTGGAGAGTTAGAAACTTGCCTCCATTGTCGATTTGAATAGCCTAGATGTTGCACCCAAGAATGCTAGTGATCTACTTGTGAAATTTAGGAAAAATGTATATAACATCTAATTTAGCATGTAAACAAAACACCCAAGTAAAGCAGAAGTAATCATTAACAATGATTAAAGTGTAACTATGTCCATTAGTAGATAAGAGAGGAGTCAGACCTTAAAGGTTTGTATATAATAGATCCAGTAGAGATGAGCTAACAAAATCGAAACAAGGTAAATGAAGTTGAGATAATTTTCCCAATGTGCAAGTAAAATAGCATTGAGGAGAAGAACTAGTAGAGATAGGAAGTCGATATTGCTAAATCATAGAAGAAACAAGGTGACAATGTGGATGCCCTAGCTATTGATGCCATCAATCCATGGAAATTTTCTTTGCCAACAATGCACGTGGAGGGGTGTGTAGGAGATACAGGTCATCACTATTGGAGTTTGAGTTGCATAAAAGAGGGAAGTGGGTGCCCCATTGCTTAATAGAGAAGTAAGTTGGATAAAAATCAAAGTAAACTAGATTGTCAGCAACAAAACAATTAACAGATAATAAGTTCCAAGTAATAGATGGCACATGCAAGATATTATTAAGCTTGAAAGAAAATTTGGCAACAGAAAAGGAAAAGAAGTCGGTGTTGGCAATACACAACCCTTGACTATTACCAATTTGAAGTTGTTCTAGACCCCAATAATGGTTCATGGAACTGAAGGTTGTTGAAATCATTGGTAACATGATGGGTGGCCCCAATGTCAGGGTACGACGAATAGATGTAGTTGGAAGAAGTGGATAAAGGGGTTGACTAATGGTCGAAGGAGTAGATAAGAACTAGGAGAAGATAAGGAGGGCACATAGGAGAGATGCATAGTAGGAGCAATCACTCGGTAATGACATCTAAAGGGGGTGTGGCCAAGAATACCACACACTGAACAAGGGTCGCGATAACGACCACGACCATGTCTATGGCCCCTATCATTGCAAAATGAAGCACAAGAAACAAAAGCCATATTTGTAGAGGGGTCGATAGGAACTAGAACACTATTGGCCTTGATTCAAATTTCATGGCTAAGAAGAGTGCCAAGAAGCTTTGAATAGGGATCTAGTTCTTGTCAAGTGGAGAGGGTGATGATGATGTCATTGAACTCCATACTAAGATTATTAAATACCACAATATTAAAGGTGGAGGTGGAGAGAAAATGGTTAGGTTGAGATAATTCATCGACAATGTAGTTAACTTTGTTTTATGCAATCGGTGATTGAAGAATCCCCTCACTTCAAATTGTGAAGTTACATGGTAAGTTGAAGAATCTTGGTATGAATGAGGGCACTGTAAGCCTTCTATGAAGCCTCCTAAACATTTGTAGTAGAGTGAAGGTCGATAACCTTAATAGTGATTTCTTCAGATAAAGAGGAGAGGAGCCAACTCAATACCATCTGGTCTTTCTAAAATCACTTTTAATAATCAGCTACATCGATATCTAGATTGGGTGGTTTTAGGGAATGATCTATGAAACCAACCATATTGAAGTTGTGGAGTAGGGGAAGAAATTGTGCCTTCCATGTGAGGTAGTTGGTGGAAGAAAGTTTGATGGAAATAGATTGATGAACAAAGGAGGGAGTGGGGAGGCTAGCATCAAGTGAGCTTTCCATGGGAGACCTTTAGGATCACAAACTCTTGATACCATAATGGAAAAATAGAAAGAAAAGAGAAGAAGAAAACATGGTGAAGAATGAAAGAGTGAAGAAAAGAGAGATGTTATAATTGACCATAATCAAGATGATTGATCTGAACTTCTATTTATAGATCAATGATTACAAAAAGGACAAAAACTATTGGACATAGAGACCACTCATAGTTCGATAGAGCTTAAGACGTGGATAATGACCTTAGATTAGGTAGCTTTTCAAAATCTTCTAGAAGTTGGGCCATAAGTTTGGGTTGGACCATAGCTAAAGTATTTACTTCAATATAGATGACTTTAATTGAGATTGTACTTTTCTCAAATCAATTTATACAATTTAGTTTACAATTTTGATAAAGCTTGACCTAACATTGAATTCGATAAGTGATTCCTCTAGCAATTATTCTTTTGATATTTTACATTATCCATAGTTATCAAATATGAACTTTGATTAATATAATTTTTTATCAATTATACATAATTAATAATATCATAAAATAAATTATTAAATATGTTTTATATTTTTCTTTATATTATTTCATGTAAATGTGTATTTTTATAAAATAAACATATTTTAAATTATCCATGTATTTTGTATCAATCATAAAATTATTTTGTTTGATTTTTAACATAAATTTATATTATTTTATTTATACTATTTATTAAGTTCATAAAATTAATTTTATTTACATTATTTTGAAACAATTAGAAAATCAATTAATCTCCTTAAATATATTCAACTCAATTTAAATCAGCAATTACTATTTATGCTGCATTGCGTCAATTGTGAGTTTCACTGTGTAGCACGACTGACACAAGATACAAATATATAATAAATACAGATGTGTCATACAATGAAAATTTATATGTATATTAATATATATATATGTTGTCTAAAATCATTATTATATATATTAATATTAATTATATAATTGCTAATAAATATATATAAATTAATTATTATTACTAATTGATTATTATATATACTAAAAACATATTACTTTTTACTTCTTTAAGAACTTCGCTTTAAATGTAAAGTTGAAAAAAAAAAAAACCTGAAACTCTTGTCAAACACCACTTCTAATTTTTTACTTTTTTCAAAAAAAAATATTCTTTTAATTCACAGTTATAGTACCGCTTCCAAAAAGATTTACTTTTTTAAAAAGTCATATCAAATACATCCTAAAATATTGAAGGTACCTTTTGTCATCTTATTTATTGAAATCCTCAGTTGAATGCGCCAAAGAAATTTTTTGAAAAAGAAATTGGCACTTGATCTTGTTAGTTTAACTAATAATAACGATGATACCACTGGCTAAGTATTATAATAAAAATGACTGTCACGAAATTAATTTCAATTTTCTTATAATGAGTTAAGGACAAGAAGCTAGAGAGTTAATAACAAACAAGAAAGAAATGCCTCCCTCCCTCAATGCTAATTACTCCAGTGACCATTATCGTACACGTACCATGGTAATTTTGTGTATATAAAGTGTTTTTCCTTTTCATTCATATTTCCATCGACATCATACCAATATATTAAATTGTTACTTACATGTGCGTTGGACCTTTTGGTTCAACAAAAAGGAACACAGATCAAACCACATGAAGAGAATCAATTGGGCATCTGGGGTTACTGGAATATGCCACAGGATCTTCCTCTTATTAACCATGGACTGAAGATCTTAATTTGAATTAATGGGAAACCTTCAGAGGAGAGACAGACATCCATGTTTGCCTTTCAACAGTGATTTCTGTGCCATACTTCCACTCACATATATACATGTATTCGATTAAGAATGGGGATTAATTAACAACATTACATACAAAGCAGTTTTTGTGGGCTTAACTAATTAGCTTTCACCCTCCTCTTCTTCTTGTAGATTACTGATCTTGTCCATCAAAAGGAGGCCAAACGACTAATAATCTTGATTTAAATGAAAGGAGCAAGATGGCAGGAAGGAATTAGTCGGGAAGGATGTACCAGAGGATATGCTAGACTGAAGGCATATCCGGATTTTGCAAAGTAATATATAGACGAGGCGGTATGACTGAACTACTGCAAGAAGAAGCCATATTAAGAGAGAGAGAGAGAGAGAGAGAGAGAGATGTGCAGTGGCATTACCGGGCAGTTCTTCTTTGGCAGTTTTGGGTAACCAGTCCATGGCATTAAACAAGTCCGATGGGTTTGTCCCATGCACTGCCAAAGGAGATTTGCCCGGCGATTCGCCTGCACTGGTTAATGTCCTTTGGCAAGGTACAGTATTCAACTGCAGGTGCACGTACACAAATTAAGCTTAGTCTGTATAGTTTCAGTCAATTTTAGAGTGCAATTATTTTTAAAAAGTGTTTATGCTATTGTTTAGATTCGAATTTAGGGCTTCTTTTGACATGATATGCTAATGGTATTTAAAGATAAGAATTTAAAATAGATCGAAGCACTTCTTGCTCAGTAATGTAGCTACCAAATCAGCGATGAGTGATCTCCTAACTGCCTATATAGCACAATAAACATGAGCTAGGCACATATGAGAACAATCTCCCGCTGGTTGACAGCGCATTCTGCATCATGTAAAGGTTAGTATTTTCGGTGGCAACCAAAGCAAACTCCACATTTTTCTCTAAATGGGAATTGGAAGTGTTGATTTAGATTTGTACTTAGCCATGTATTCCTTGATCTCATCCTAAACCACTATGAGGAACTCATCCTTGTAGTTAAAGATATTCCTCAGTTGATGGCATACCTCAACGCTTGAACTAACATGTGGGTGGGTTGTGGACATCTTTGGGTGGTAGCTTGTGATGTGAATGTCAATACTCACATTCATTGCTTTTTGTGACGTGTATGTAATATATTGGAATTTTCTGTAAGATGAATCTTGACGTGAAGTTGTGAATTCATGCCTTGAATCTCAATGGTTTCCATCGTGATTGTGATTCCATGTTTCTTCTTGTGAATTCATAAATCAATCCAATCATGCTGGTTAACAAATTCAACCATCCAATCACAGTGGTCTAATTTTTTATGAATAGAATCTTAAATCACTTACTTTCTCACTACCTACAACTAAACATAACAGCTTACGATTATTTTTTCACAACTTACCACTGAATCCTGAAAGTAACATACATCACATACTCTCTCACCTATGGTTCAATCACAAAAAAGATACTTAAACACCCAAATTACAAGATGTAAATGCAAGAGTCAAGATGAGCTTCCACTTAAGTAGGTCGTCCAACTTTTCCCAGGAGAATTCCAGCATAGTAAGTATAGTTCTTCCAACTCATTCAAATATAACAACACTTCAAGTTCTAGCATTTCATGATTCAACTGTCCCTCTCTATGAGTAGAATCTTCAAACCATTGGAAGCAGCCACAACATTTTTGAGGGTCCTTAACCAAGAAAATATTTAATCAGTAAAATTTAAGTAGTCGATAGTTCACTCAGGCATTTCGTCAAGCAATTGGTGTTCAACAAGACTTCCGATTTGAGCATCTGTAAAAATGCCGCCATCCACTTCTTTCCTCCTGGCCTGGCATTCACAGGTAGGTGGAGGAGCTGCCATTGACGTATTCACTCATTCTAATGTAGGACGAGTGTTAGGAAGGAGAAGGTAAGAAGCAGACGGAAGAATAAGAAGGCGAGAAGAACCAAGCGGAGGGGAAGACTTAATTTGGATGGTAAGATGAAGATTTATTTATTTTCCAAATTAAATCTCTTTCAAATGACATATTAGCAAAAGGGTTAAAGTAACAGAAGTTATCGTCACCGTATTAATTACGTAGGTGTTTAGGGTGTTCGTGAATTCGGAAAAAAAAAAGGTAAAAGAATTTATGAAAGATATAAAGTGAAGAAATTTAAAATTCTCGACGTATTCTTTAATAAATTGATATACTAAATTATTTCAAGATTAGTATATTATTTTTGTAAATGTTTTATATTACAATTATTTGTAAAATTAATATACAATTCAGTAAATGATATATCAAATTTATTTATATATTTACAATTATTTATACGATCATTGTATCATTTTTAATAAAAATATATTGAAATCCACGTAACAGCTTTCTTATCTGACAAATATGAACGGTTAACAAACAGAAAGTTTCAGTTCATTAAAAAACAAATAAATAATATAAATGATCGATAAACGAAACAATTAAGTTATTATGAGTACCACCTTTTGAGATTTCTCGTATGTTCATATGAGAGGTTAGATTGAAAAATTTAGCAGCTGCAAAAGATAAAAAAAGTGTTAAAATTTGTCTTATTGTTTTTTGTTGTGCGTAAATGTTAAAAAAGTGAGGAATTATTTTTCGTTATTTTTTAATGTATAAACATTATCACAGTATTTTTGAATGACAAATAAAAAAGGTAAAATAAGATTGTACGTATCCATAAGTAAAAATGTTAATAATAATTACTCGTTTTGTGTTGACGGTCGTATCTGATGGCAATACATTTTTAGTTGTCAGTTTATTGTTTAAATATATTTCTACTTTAAATATATCCGGAGTAAAAATGGAATTCGCGGGACGATGACCTTGCAGTTTTCGGAGAGGCGATGGGCTCCGAGTCGCAGGGAGAAGGCAGCTCATCTGCGTTGAAGATGAAGCCGAGGCGGCTGAGAGGACACAAGGCTGCTGCTACCTGTTGCATCGCATCCCGCACCCAAACGGGACTGGTCGCTTCCTCCGGCGAGGTTGGCCTTCATCTTCCGCCTCCTTATTTCATACATTGCAAGCTACTTGTTGTTCAATCTTAACCCCATAGTTGCTTAATGGGACAGGATGGTTGCGTCTGTTTGTTCGACCTTCGATGTAAGGACGTGCTTTTCAATGTGGTGGTAGGGCAGAATCCCGTCTCCTCCTTATGCTTCAGAAGAGGTAAGGTTGGGACGTGATCCTTTTTCAATCTAAATCAGAACTTCAAAGATTTCTGTTCGAGGCTTCAGATGTTCCATTTTCAGTATGCACATATCTTTTTTATTTGTGAGTTTAAAAATTGCGTAAGCCAAAAATACCACCTCCTTAGCTTAAGTATGTAAATTTGATGGTTGAAAATTGTAATTGCAGGAAATGAAAACATTATCTATGCGTCTTCCGGAACTGAAGTCCAGGGCTTTGACATTCGTATGGTAATAATAGTTCGCCTCTTCTTCCCAATAGAGTGAGGTTTTTTGGAGAGGAAAACCAGTGATAGTTGTACTCTTTTTTTTGGGCCAAAGGAATGATGCAAGATAAAAGGTTCTCCCATGAACCGTTTGTCAACGTTAGAGGCGTTCTTGTGAACCGGTATTTTTTTATATCGGTGCCTGTCGTTATTGCATGAACTTTTTTCAAATTTATAGATCCTTTATTAGAGAACTTCGAATTTCTTAGGGCATTGCATTATGCAAAGCTGTGAACAAGTATGGGATTTTTTGATAGGTATTGTTTGAACTCATAATATTGTCTTATTCTTTTCTCACTCATCAATTTTGCACTTCTAAAAAATATCAAGTCAATCAAAAAACATTTGTTAGTGTAGTTGTTCCTAGATATCTCTTGCATTTAACCAGGCAATAGGAGGAGATGGCTTTTCTTTTATCCTTTTATGGCATTTTGGGTTCAAATTCTAGGACCTTTGCTCATTAGTATTTATAATTAGAAACATTAAACCCTATATTCTAAATTGTAAACCCATGATATGATAGATTCTAGAAGAATCTATTGGATTTTTTTTGAAAGGTGATCCATAATTGGGAACACTAGTCCAATTGCAAGAGATTCTTGGGAGCAAGGGCAATCAAGAATAGACTTCACAAGAGCTTCACTCCTTCCGTTAGAGGATGGAATGCTATGATCCATAGTGGGACCATTGAGTTTCACCATGGGCAAGAGGGTTTTGCACAGAGGAATGATGACTAAAACTCAAGGAGCAAGTATGGGTGGTTAGAGGATGTGATAGTTACTTGTTGGTCAAAGGCTAGTGATAGGCTAAGTGAATATGTCATTGGGCCATCAAGGAGTATTGATGGGGAAAGACACACTAATCAACAGTCAGCATTCAAACAACTCATCAATTGATAGACTAATTTGACAAGCTAGGTAGGTGATTGTAAATGATCTTTAATCAAGGTAGGCCATGTGTTCTGTGGCTAAGGGTGGGCAAATCAACAAGAGGGATGTTGAGCATAACAACCATAGGAGGATTCTAGATAGTCGAGAGGAAAACCTTAGAAAATTAGGCAAAAAGGACTAGACAATCAAATAGAGAGCAATAGATGATTAGACAAAGAGAAGTAGACAATTAGGTAGAAAAGGTCAGATGATTGGATGGTAGAATTTGTACTTTCAAAGGAAAGATCTAGATGACCAATGGAAGACTAGTGTGAGATCTATAAGGCAAGCGACAAACTTAGGCAAGTGGAGGCATTAGTTAGAAATAGACTTAGTGATGTGAAGGTTGAGTGTGGTTGAAGTGGAGTGGGCAAAGGAATAATTCTTTAGGAAACTACTTGAACACGAGGAAAAGTGTGTCGTTGGGATGTAAGGACCGACGTGTGGTACCCATGTTTATTCTAGGTTTAGCTAAGTTGTCATATAACTTGTGCCATGTTCCAACGAATAGTTGTCTTATTTTGTTGCAACGTATGTAGTGTGCAACTTACCTTTAATCATTCGACAATTGCCCTAGCTTCTTCCATCTTGAAAGTTTTTCAATTGAAGAGGGGGTGCAAGCTAGGGATCAAAAGAAATAGGGTGAATGCCATTAATATGTTCCATTGGACTATGAATAGTTTTTTTTATTCTTTAAGCCTAAAAAGTCTACATTCAATTTTGAGGTTGATTTGGAGGTGTAGATTTTGAAGTTTTTTCCATAATCCACATATTTATACTTTCAACCGAACATGATGATGAATAATCCACAGTAGTGTATCCAAAAATGCTCAGCATAAAATTTTCATGATCCAACTATATCCTAAAAGGCTAAAATTTGTATTTGATAGTGCCCAAGATAAACATGGTAAGCCAGTAGGATTTTGAAAGACAAAGGAAGACATTTAATGATGTATTATATATGTCAATTGTTCTTTTGAAACCATATATGTCACTAAAAACCATTTCTTCTCAAGTTGTTTGTATGCAACTCAAGTTAGTGTTTATGAGATTAGAAGATTTAAATATTTTAGTCTAAAAATCATATAAAAATTAGAAAGCAAAATCAGTTTCTAAAAATAGAAAGTAGTATATAATGGTGTGGAATTGATCCTTCATTAAGTTTTAAAACCCTCTTGAACCATATTTTTTTATACAATATCCCATAGGTCTATGGCTAAGTCATTTCTTTTTTTGGTTAGTAAATGATATTTAGGATTTTGATAAATTGTCATATCTTATAGTGGTAATTGGTCCTTTAGAAACATATCAAAGGCTAGAGAGATATTGATGGAAATATTGTAAAATCATGAAAATAGCAAAAAAAATTGAATTTTGCATTAAATATTAGGTTAAGGGAAAACATGATAAGATAGACATATAAAATTACTTGAATCAAATTTTTAGGCAATTATTGCAATTAAATTATCACATACAATTAATGTTGATGTTTGCTTTCATGGAATGCCAATATTGTACTAAACAATAATGGTAGGAAACATTTCATATTGTATTAATCATGTAAAAATCATCTTAGTGTTGAGAAAAGATAACAAAGAACAAACTCTTTCTTTCCCTTTCTTGTCAACCGTGAAGAGAACCAGGTGGAACAAGAGAAGAATGCATAAGTACAATAACAAGATTTACGTAGTTCGGCAAAAACCTACGTCTATAGGTGTTAAAGTGTTGCTGTTCTATTGTCATCACTATATTTATGTTCAATTACATAACACTGTTACAATAATTACTTATATAAAGGCATCCTAGGGTTGTTATACAATTTTGGCTCATCACAGTCATCCATACAACTCTAATCCATTATCGAATCAAGTACATACAAATATACAATGTAAAATAGATGCTAAGTTGTAACTTTATGAGTTTCTTGTGCTACAGTTGAATAACTCTATGACTTCTTTACATGAGGAACTTAACTTCCCACGTCACTGGAACTCGTAGAGTTAGTGATAACTCTATGACTTTTCTCATTAACTCAACTAATGGTTGTGCCATTCAAATAGAATATCTACCCTGAAGTACTTCTGCACTTATCTAGATCTTCCCTTAAGATTGAATCACAATAACCTTCTAGCACTACTGATCCCTTTTTGAAGTACAAATTCACGTCTAGTGAATTTCTTAGATACCTCAGAATCCATTTTACGACTTTCTAGTGTTTAGGCATTGGATTTCCCATGAATTTACTAACAACTCCCATTGCATGAGCTAAGTTTGACTTGATACATATCATGGAATAATGATACTCCCTATAGCTGAAGTATATGAAATTCTCTCTATTTAAGACTCTTTTACCTAACACTTGGGTGATTGCTCTTTAGACAATTTGAAATTAGCTCTCAAAGGAAAATCAATAGGTCGAGCTTTTGGAATGTTGAATCTTTCCAAAATTTTCTTAAGGTATCTCTTTTAATCCAACTTCAATTTCCTTCCTTCTTGTCCCATTTGATCCTCATCTCCAAAATCTGTTTGACTGCTCTCAAGTCCTTTATATCAAATTTCTTTGATAATTGCTTCTTTAGATGAGTGATCTTTTGCATACTTACACTAGTAATTAGCATATCATCAATGCAGACCACTAGGACAATATAATAGTCTTGAAAATGCTTGACATAATAGTAATAGTTTGTATCACATCTTTTAAATTCAATGGTATCAATAAAGATGTTAAATTTCTTATACTATTGTTAAGGGGCTTACTTCAGTCTATATAAACTTTTTTGAAACTTGTAGACTAAATTCTCCTTGCTGCTCTAGATTGCATAGTCCTCTGGTTGTACCATGTAGATCTCCATGTAGAAAGACAAGCTTCATGTCTATTTATTTCAGAAACAATTCTTTAGTAGCTACTAGACTCAAGACAGTCTTGATAGTAATTATCTTTACCATTGATGAGAATACTTTTGTATAATCTAAGTTATGGACTTGCTGAAAGTCCTTGACAACCAACCTAGCATTGTATTCCTTTCTACCTTCTGAGTTTTCCTTTAATCTAAACACCCACTTGTATCGTAAAACTCTCTTGTTAGCTAATAGTAGAGTGAACACCTAGGTCTTGGTTTTCTCTAAAGACTTCATTTTCTCATTTATAGCAAGCTCCTACTAAGTTGAATCTCTTTGTCTCAAAGCTTTTGCGTATGATTTAGGTTCACCACCATCAATCAATAGGAGATAATTGAAAGATGATTGGTATCTTTTAGGAGGTTTTGACACTCTAGTTGATCTCCTCAATTGAGTTGCTTGAAGCTCAATTTGTTCCTCTTCTAGTTGAAGTTCCCCTCTAGTATTGTTTTCATCATCAAAATTTTTCAATTGCTTCAAACTCAGAATTTTTAGTAACTTTTTTACTGATTTCCTTTAGGTGTTTATACAATTTTTCTTCACAAAATGTGACATCCTTGGTTTTGATTACTTTCCTAGTTACATCATTTCAACACTTGTAAGCAAAGTAATCTTGCTTATATCTAATGAAATAACATTTTTGGGCTTTAGGATCTAACTTATCCATTTTTGTGTTCTCTACATGCACATAAGCTGCACAACCAAACATTTTCAAGTGATTGTACATAGCCTTCTTTCCTATCTATAACTCCTTAGGGATTTTAAATTCCATAGGGATTGATGGCCCCTTGTTAATGAGGTAAGCAGTCGTGTTGATAGCCTTTGCCCAAAATCGTTTAGGCACTCCAACATGTATTCTCATACTTCTGACCCTTTCATTTAAGGTTTTATTCATTCTTTCAGTTACATTATTTTGTTTCGAATTTTTTGATACGATTTTGATCTTTATACTATTTTCTTCATAGAAAGACTTGAAGTCATGAGTATCATATTCACTTTCATTATCTAATTTAACGCACCTCACTTTCAATCTTATTTGATTCTCCACCTCTATCTTCTATTTCTTGAAAATTGAGGAAACTTTTGATTTGCATTTCAGAAAATACATCCAGACCTTCTTAGTGTAATCTATGAAAGTGACATAAAATCGTGACTCTCCAACAAAACTTACTAGTGTAGGCCCCCACACATTAGTGTGGATAAACTCCAATTTCTAAGCTTTAGGGACATGACTTGACCTAGCAAAAGACACTTTCTTTTGCTTACTTAGGATATAATCTTCATAGGCATCTAGGTCTATCTCTTATAGCTTGGGCAACTACCTACATGCCATTAACATTTTTAAATCTTTGTTACCGATATGTTCCATCATTTTATGCCATAGTTTGACATCATTGGCTTTACGAAATGTAGCCAAAGTCTCTTTACCTTGACTTGGAGTCAAGTACAGAGTCTTTTTTCTCTATCCTTTGGCAATAACTTATGCACTTTTGAAGACCTTTTATTTTTCATATTCAAAACTGATGTGATAACCTTTATCATTAAGTTGACTTATTGAAATTAAGTGCTTTACTAAACCTAAAACATATTTGACATTCTTGAGAATCCATAACTCTTGTCTTGTCTTAATGTGGACATCTTCTTTTCCAAGAACATCAAGGTTTGTATCATTTGCAAGATACACTTTCGTAACTTCCCTTGACTGATAATTATACAAGAGTTCCCTTTGTAGGTTGTGTGGTAAGATGCTCCTGAATCTAACACACAAGAATCTAAAGTGTTGTTCACACAACACACTAAGGCATCACTTGAACCCTCGAAAAGTGAGTTGGCTGTTAGAACCCGAGTATTTTGATAATGCAAAATCTATATGAGGAAACATATTGTATTACACAGTTAAGTCTGTACTGCATTAGATCAGAATGCTGTTAGAATAAATTCCAAGCAGATGAACAGATCGAGAAAGTTCTAGATGATAATACTTTCAAGATACAGCAAAATCGGACAGTTACAGGTTTAAGTATCCGAAGAGTAAAACAGCAGCAAGACTATCAAACAGTTAGAAAGATAACTATTTGATTTTACAAAGCCTTCGGAGAGTTATTTAATCAGACAGTTAAGTTGGTTGAATGATCGGAGAGTTATGGAGTTAACTATCCGAAAGAAAAAGGAAAATTGGAAAGTTAGAAAGGCTAACTATCTGAAACTTAAGTCATTCAATAAATCACGTGCAGAAATACAGAACGGAAGCTTAAAAGACTTGTCGGAGAGTTAGATAACTATCCGAGTTTTCTTTTCGGAGGGTTAGATAATTATTCGAGTTTTCGGTAAGTTACAGGCATAACTTTTTGGAACTTAAGTCAGTTTATTACGCACGTGCAAAATGGAGAAGTCGGCAGTTGAAAGTTTAAAAGGAAAAATCGGAGAGTTAGAAAGATAACTATTCGAAATTTCAAGAGAGTTTCGGTGAGTTACAGTTTAACTATCCGAAACTTAAGTCATTAAATTTCCCACGTGCAGAATTCCAGACAGATGCTCAAATGAGTTTTCGAAGAGTTAGAAAGATAATTATCCGAAATTTCAAGAGAGTTTTGGTGAGTTACAGTTTAACTATTCGAAACTTAAGTCATTGAATTTTCCACATGCAGAATTCCAGACAGATGCTCAAATGGGTTTTCGGAGAGTTATAAAGATAACTATCTAAAATTTCAAAAGAGTTTCGGTGAGTTACGGTTTAACCATCCGAAACTTAAGTCATTGAATTTCCCAACTGTAGAATTTCAGAGAGTGGCTCAAATAAGTTTTCGGAGAGTTAGAAAAATAGCTATCCGAAATTCTGAAGCATTTCGGTGAGTTACAGGGATAACCTTCCGAAACTTAAGTCAGCCCTTTATGCACGTGCTGAATTAAAGCAATCGGAAAGTTAACAGAGGGTTACTATAGCCAACTATCCAATAGTTATATAATTGTTCGGTGAGTTACAGTTATAAATATCCGATTGAATGACAGCTCGTAGTAAATATTCTGGAATCCTACGTGGCAGAAAGTTTAAGTGATCTTTTGGTGAGTTACAGATTTTCTTCGGAGAGTTATACAGCTAACTATCCGAAAGGTTAGGAAAATCGGTAAGACATCTTGAAATAACTTTTTGAACGGTAACTTGCCGTATTTGACTGATGCCTACTCAAGTACAGCAGAATACATCCGTTGACAGAGAAATATGATCGTTGTACCTTTGGTATAAATATGAGGAGTTTAAGAATGGAAAATATAGACAATATGGAAAATATGTGGCTCAAATATGGTATAAATATGGAAAATATGTGGCTCAAATAAGTTTTCGGAGAGTTAGAAAAATAGCTATCCGAAATTCTGAAGCATTTCGGTGAGTTACAGGGATAACCTTCCGAAACTTAAGTCAGCCCTTTATGCACGTGCTGAATTAAAGCAATCGGAAAGTTAACAGAGGGTTACTATAGCCAACTATCCAATAGTTATATAATTGTTCGGTGAGTTACAGTTATAAATATTCGATTGAATGACAGCTCGTAGTAAATATTCTGGAATCCTACGTGGCAGAAAGTTTAAGTGATCTTTTGGTGAGTTACAGATTTTCTTCGGAAAGTTATACAGCTAACTATCCGAAAGGTTAGGAAAATCGGTAAGACATCTTGAAATAACTTTTTGAACGGTAACTTGCCGTATTTGACTGATGCCTACTCAAGTACAGCAGAATACATCCGTTGACAGAGAAATATGATCGTTGTACCTTTGGTATAAATATGAGGAGTTTAAGAATGGAAAATATAGACAACGGATATACCATATACAGTGAGCTACATTTCAATTCCATTTACACTCAAGTCTGCAAACAGTGAAACATATTCTAAAGATCTACTGCAGAAAAAGCTCTGTGTGCCAAAACTCTGATTGAAGGATTAAAGTTGTTGGTTAGTGGCTTCAACCTGAAAGGTATATATAGTGTTGGTTTGAGTTTTGACCTGAAAACTTTAGAGGTTGGTTTACTGAAGTTTATACCTGAAAACTTCTGTGTAGTTGGTTCTTGCTTTGACCTGAAAGCAAGTGTGTAAGTGTTGAAACACTTAGTGAAGTCCAAGTGAATCTTGGGGGTGGACTAGCCAAGTTGGTGAACTACCTAAAAATTAGCTATGTTTCTTGTTTCTACTGATTTGCATTCACTTAGTTTCATCTCATTATATTTCTGTTGAATCATTCGATTCAACATCAAAAGAATTTTAAAAACTACACACTTTCACCATTCACCCCCTTCTGGTGAGCCTATCGATCCTAACAATTGGTATCAGACTAAAGTTAATCCTTTATAAGATTTAATCATCTGGATTTATGACTCAATTTGCTGAGGGACAAAACATCCACAAACCTCCTCTATTTGATGGTTCCAATTATAACTATTGGAAGAATAGAATGGAGTGCTTCCTTAGGAGTTCAGATGTTAAACTCTAGAAGACTGTTGTTCTTGGAACTACACTTCCAACCAATGATGTTACGAACTAATCTGAGGAGGATGAGAAAATCATCCAGTTGGATGCTAGAGGGCTGAATGTCATTTAGTGTGCACTAACTACTGATCAATATAATAAGGTATCTGCATGTAAGTCTGCTCATAAGGCTTGGAAAATCCTTCAAGTTACTCATGAAGGTACAAGCCAAGTTAATGATACAAAAATCAGTATTCTTTTGAGAAAACTAGAACTGTTTAAAATGAATGATAATAAAACATAACTGAAATGTTTTCTAGATTTACTGAAATCATTAACAGTCTAAAAGGCTTGGGAAAAGAGTTCTCTTCATGTGAACAGGTATAGAAGATCCTGAGGAGCTTAACTGTTGAGTGGAAACAGAAGTCCACATTTATTCAAGATTCTAAGGATCTCAACAATTACACAGTTAAAGAACTTTTGGGCAATCTTCTGGCTCACGAAGTTCAGATGAAGGACTGGAAAGAGCAAGAAGTAGCTGTTGAAAAGAAAGCTGAAAAGAAAAAGGAAATGACATTTCCATCTACAGAGGAAGCTCTAAGCTCAGACGATGATGAGATCATGTTGTTGACAAGGAACTTCAGAAAATTTATGAAGAAAAAGAATAAGTTCAGCTCTTCTAAAAGAACGGTCCCTACATGTTTCAAATGTAAAAGGCAAAGACACATACAAACCTTTTGTCTATTTTAGATAGAAGAGGATCAGTGAGATAAGAAGAAGAGATTGAAAGACAAAAAGAAGATGACTCTCAAAGCTATGTGAGATGACAGTAGCTCTTCAAGTTGTTTATCAAATTCTGAAAAAGAAGCTGCAACTAATGTTTGTTTTACATCACAAGAGGTATGTTCTACTTCCTCTAGTTTAGAAAATGAGCATGATGATTTAGACATAAACAGTCTTCTATCTACTGTAGACAATTTATATGTGAATTGTAGAGATTTTAAGAAAGAAATTAAAAGATTAGTTGAATTAGAATCAACTATAGTTGAAAATAGAAATCTAAAATCAAATTTAGATAAGTATAGTTGTGATAACTGTGAATTAAAAGATGAAAATAAAAATCTATTAACTACTATATCAGATTTGAAAGATACTATATGTAAATTTACTCAAGGACAGAAAAGATTAAATAAAATAATAGGATCTCAACGATCAAATGGAAATAAATATGGCCTAGGGTATGCTACACCACAGGAAATACCTTATTGTGGTGGAGTGATTCGATTTTATAGAGATGGCACCACTGTGTTTGCCATCAAACGAAGATCAGGTCATATGTGGCTACCAAGAGGTAATAGATTTAATGTTTTAAGGACTAACTCTACTTGACCCAAGAAGATTTGGGTACCAAAAGCTTTAATTTCAGTATGATTTGCAGGGTGATAATGAGTTTCAAGCACGTTCAACTAAATAAATTGTGGACAGTGGATGCTCAAAGCACATGACAGGTAAGAAAAACTTTATTGACTCAATTAAAAACTTAAGTTCAGGATCTGTTAAGTTTGGAAATAATGAAAAGTGTAAAATAACTGCAATAGGAAATATTACATCTGAAAATGGTATAATTGAGAATGTCTTGCATGCAAATAGATTAAAACAAAATTTGTTAAGTGTAGGACAATTATGTGATAAAGGCTATACTGTTTCTTTTAATGCTAAAAACTACTACATTATTGATTCTGCCACAAATGAAACAAAATTTACTGGTATTAGAAATTGCTCAATATATACATTAAACTTTCCATGTGAAAATTCTGCAAGCAATTCCTGTTTGGTAGCAACTGATGAAGATGATTGGGTGTGGCATAGAAGACTTGGTCACATTAGTATGAAGAATATCAGAAAGCTATCCACAGGTGATCTTGTTAGGGGTATGCCTAAATTCACTTTTAAGAAGGATAGAGTGTGCAATGAGTGTATGCTACAGAAGCAGAATAGAACTGCTCTTTACAGCAAAAATGTTGTTTCCACCAATAGACCATTAGAACTGCTACATCTAGATTTGTTTGGTCCTTCTCAAGTATCAAGTCTTGGGGGTTGAAAATATACCTTTGTTATTGTTGATGATTTCTCCAGATTAACTTGGATAATATTTTTGACACATAAAAATGAAACTTGCAATGAGTTCAGGAATTTTTGCATAAAAGTTCAGAATCAGAAGGAATTAACAGTGAAAAAAATTAAAAGTGATCATGGAGGGGAATTTGAAAACTATGAATTTAAAAACCTTTGCAATTCATTTGAAATTCTGCATGAATTCTCCTGTCCTAGAACTCCTGCTCAAAATGGAGTTGTGGAAAAGAAAAATAGGGCATTACAAGAAATGACTAGAACTATGTTAAATGCAATGAATTTACCTAAATTTCTCTGGGCAGAAGCTGTAAGAACAACTTATCACATTTTTAACAGAACTCACATTATATCTATATTGAATAAGACACCCTTTAAAATTTGGTTCGATAAAACTCCAAATGTTGGCTATTTTAAGACATTTGGATGCAAATATTTTGTCTTAAATGCAGGAAATGCTAAAGACAAGTTAGATGCTAAGTCTGAACCTACCATACTTGTTGGTTACTCCTTGAGAAGCAAAGCTTACAGAGTATATTTTGCTGAAGATAGAAGAGTGGAGGAAAGTATAAATGTTCAGTTTGATGAAGATTTGATCCAGAATTTCAAAAAGTTAAAGATTAAATATGACAGTGAAAATGAATACTTTAAAGATGATAACTGCAAGCAGAAACTCAAATCACAAGTGTCAGACCAGAATCTCCACAATAGATATCAGAATCTTGACAGTTGGAAGTTTATATCTGATCATCCCGAAGAACAAATTATTGAAAATATATCTAAAGAGGTATAAACTAGGATTAAGATATCTGTAATTTTTGTGCATTTGTGTTAGAAATAGAGCCAAAATCAGTAGATGAAGCATGTAAGGATATCTACTGGACTATGACTATGCAGGAAGAATTAAATCAGTTTCAGAAAAACAATGTTTGGGAACTAGTAGAAAAACCTGCAAGAAAATCCATCATTAGAACTAAATGGATTTTCAAAAACAAATTAGATGAAGAAGGTAATATTCTCAAAAATAAAGCTCGATTAATTGCTCAAAGCTACAACCAGCAGGAAGGTATTGACTATGAAGAAACTTTTGCTCCCGTAGCCAGAATTGAAGTTATCAGAATGTTGCTTGCTTTTGCAAGTAGTATGAATATAAGATTGTTTCAAATGGATGTGAAAAGTGTATTCTTAAATGGAGAAATTCAGGAAGAAGTGTTTGTCAACCAACCTCCTGGATTTAAAGATATATTCAAACCGAATCATGTCTTCATACTAAGAAAGACTCTTTATGGTCTGAAACAGGCACCTAGAGCATGATATGAGAAATTGAAAAAGTTTTTAACTGGAAATAATTTTTCTATAGGCAAAGTAGACAGCACTTTGTTTATCAAAACTTTTAATGTCCATATGTTGATTGTACAGATATATGTTGATGATATAGTCTTTGGAGCCACTTCAGAAGATTTCTGTCATGAATTTCAGAATTTGATGAAAAATAAATTCGAAATGAGCATGATGAGAGAATTGAAGTTTTTCTTGGTATTACAGATTCATCAAGTGCATAATGGTATCTTTGTCAATCAAGAAAAATACTGCAAAGAGATGTTGAAGAAATTTGGTTATGAAAACATCAAATTCGTAAATACCTTAATGAGTTCAAGCATTAAAATAGAAATGGATGATTTAAGTGTTACAATGGATTAAAGACAATATAGAGGTATGATTGGATCTCTGTTATACCTTTCAGCTAGCAGGCCAGATATTATGTTCAGTGTATGCTTGTGTGCTAGATTTCAAGCATCACCAAAGGAATCACATTTGAAATCAGTCAAAAGGATTTTCAGATATCTACAAGGAACAAAAGATTTCAGATTATTCTACTCAACTGACAGTAGTTTGATTTTAACAGGTTATAGTGATGCAGATTATGTAGGCAGCAGATCTGATAGAAAAAGCACTAGTGGTACTTGTCAATTACTTGGATGTTCTTTAATCTTATGGTTCAGTAGGAAATAAAATTGTATAGCTTTATCTACTACTAAAGTCGAGTATATTGCAGCTGGATTGTGCTGTGCACAAATCTTTTGGATGCAGCAAACTTTAGCAGATTATAGACTGAAAATTTAGAATTCAATCATATTTTGTGATAACAGTAATGCAATCAGTCTATCTAAGAATACAGTACTTCATTCTAGAGCCAAGCATATCGAGATCAGACATCATTTTTTGAGAGATCATGTCGAGAAAGGGAACATTTCACTTAAGTTTGTGCCAACAGAAAATCAACTTACAGATATTTTCACCAAACCTTTAAATGAATCAACCTTTAATCATATTAGATGAAATCTAGGAATATGTTCTTTACAAGATCTTTAAATATTTTTTCTTCAAGCTCACCATATGGGAGCTTGTTTTCTGCTAACCTACTTGTGTAGGATACAGTCAATATCAATTTTACAGAAAATCAGTTTTACAGTCCTTACCTTTTTATATAATGACAAAAAGGGGGAGAAGAATTTGAAAATTTGTCAAGTATATGGTCACTTACAGTATTTCCAACAAGAATTGAAAGAGAATTATTAAAAGGAGAAGAAAAACTCAGCACACAGATAGGGGGAGAAGTCTGCTCAAAGTCAGGGGGAGGAATCCTTCCTCGTCAGTGTAGTATTGATAAATTCCTGTTTTATGTTTCTCTGTGTGACTGAATGTATATAAATACACTAGGGAGTGAAATACATGTAAATAATTGTAAAAGTTTTTGTCATTATCAAAAAGGGGGAGATTGTTAGAACCCGAGTATTTTGATAATGCAAAATCTATATGAGGAAACATATTGTATTACACAGTTAAGTCTGTACTGCATTAGATCAGAATGCTGTTAGAACAAATTCCAAGCAGATGAACAGATCGAGAAAGTTCTAGATGATAATACTTTCAAGATACAGCAAAATCGGACAGTTACAGGTTTAAGTATCCGAAGAGTAAAACAGCAGCAAGACTATCAGACAGTTAGAAAGATAACTATTTGATTTTACAAAGCCTTCGGAGAGTTATTTAATCAGACAGTTAAGTTGGTTGAATGATCGGAGAGTTATGGAGTTAACTATCCGAAAGAAAAAGGAAAATCGGAAAGTTAGAAAGGCTAACTATCCGAAACTTAAGTCATTCAATAAATCACGTGCAGAAATACAGAACGGAAGCTTAAAAGACTTGTCGGAGAGTTAGATAACTATCTGAGTTTTCTTTTCGAAGGGTTAGATAATTATTCGAGTTTTCGGTAAGTTACAGGCATAACTTTTTGGAACTTAAGTCAGTTTATTACGCACGTGCAAAATGGAGAAGTCGGCAGTTGAAAGTTTAAAAGGAAAAATCGGAGAGTTAGAAAGATAACTATCCGAAATTTCAAGAGAGTTTCGGTGAGTTACAGTTTAACTATCCGAAACTTAAGTCATTGAATTTCCCACGTGCAGAATTCCAGACAGATGCTCAAATGAGTTTTCGAAGAGTTAGAAAGATAATTATTCGAAATTTCAAGAGAGTTTCGGTGAGTTACAGTTTAACTATTCGAAACTTAAGTCATTGAATTTTCCACATGCAGAATTCCAGACAGATGCTCAAATGGGTTTTCGGAGAGTTATAAAGATAACTATCTAAAATTTCAAAAGAGTTTCGGTGAGTTACGGTTTAACCATCCGAAACTTAAGTCATTGAATTTCCCACGTGTAGAATTCCAGAGAGTAGCTCAAATAAGTTTTCGGAGAGTTAGAAAAATAACTATCTGAAATCCTAAAGCATTTCGGTGAGTTACATGGATAACCTTCCGAAATTTAAGTCAGCTCTTTATGCACGTGCTAAATTAAAGCAATCGAAAAGTTAATAGAGGGCTACTGTGGCCAACTATTCGACAGTTATATAACTGTTCGGTGAGTTACAGTTATAAGTATCTGATTGAATGACAGCTCGCAGTAAATATTCTGGAATCCTACGTGGCAGAAAGTTTAAGTGATCTTTCGGTGAGTTACAGATTTTCTTCGAAGAGTTACACAGCTAACTATCCGAAAGGTTAGGAAAATCGGTAAGACATCTTGAAATAACTTTCTGAATGGTAACTTGCCGTATTTGACTGATGTCTACTCAAGTATAGCAAAATACATCTGTTGACAGAGAAATATGATCGTTGTACCTTTGGTATAAATATGAGGAGTTTAAAAATGGAAAATACAGACAACGAATATACCATATACAGTGAGCTACACTTCAATTCTATTTACACTCAAGTCTGCAAACAGTGAAGTATATTCTAAAGATCTACTGTATAAAAAACTCTGTGCGCCAAAACTCTGATTGAAGGATTAAAATTGTTGGTTCGTGGCTTCAACTTGAAAGCTACATACAATGTTGGTTTGAGTTTCGACCTGAAAACTCTAGAGGTTGGTTTACTGAAGTTTATACCTGAAAACTTCTGTGTAGTTGGTTCTTGCTTTGATCTGAAAGCAAGTGTATAAGTGTTGAAACACTTAGTGAAACCCAAGTGAATCTTGAGGGTGGACTAGTCAAGTTGGTGAACCACCTAAAAATTAGCTGTGTGTTTCTTGTTTCTACTGATTTGCATTCACTTAGTTTTATCTCATTATATTTCTGTTGAATCATTCGATTCAACATCAAAAGAATTTTAAAAAACTACACACTTTTACCATTCACCCCTCTTTGGTGAGTCTATCGATCCTAACATTAGCACCCTCTTTAATGAGATTCTTGCCCTTGCCTTTCTTCTAGGTTACTTTGCATTCAAATCTAAAGTGACCTTTCTTGTTGCAATTTCAATAAATGGCATTTTTCTTCTTGCCACTTGTTCTAGATTTTGACCTGCCTTAGATCTTCTACTCCTACTTTGACTTCTTTTCTAGACTCCAAATTAAGGGCATACGATGAAGAAGGTTCCTTGTAGGTCCTCTTCTTGATATCCTTACTTAAGATGACATCTCTAACATTATTTAATGTCAAATTATCATGACTCTAGGAGCTACTAACACTAGTAACTGTAGTTGACCAACTTTCTAGCAATGTCTTGATTTCATCCTTAAAGACAATGTCAATAGAATTCAATTAGGTTAGAATTGTATTGAGTTCATTTACATAATCTGTTACACTCTCACCTTCTATCATCTTCAGATTAAATAAACGTCTCATGAGGTATATCTTATTTGACGTCATTGGTTTCTCGTACATGTTAGTAAGTGCTTTCATGAGACCTACAGTAGTTCTCTCTTTTTACAATGTTAAAAGCAACATTCTTAGTTAGGATCAACCTAACCACTTTGAGAGTTTGTCTGTCCAACAACTTTCAAGTAGTTTACTCCATCCCATTTGGTGATCAACGGTTCATGTAGCCTTTTCTGATATAAATAGTCTTCTATTTGTATCTTTTAGTAATCAAAGTCTTTATCATCGAAACTCTATCTTGAGTTTTCCCTCTTCAATCATGAAACTTACAATAATTGAACTGACACACCCAATACACTTCTCCAAACACCAACAACCTCTGGCTCCTTACAATCTTCACTTGAGAATACTCGAACTTGAATAAATCCAAGTTAGACCCCTGAACTTGCTACTTTGATACTAATTGTTGGGAAAAAACAACAAAGATCAAACTCTTTCTTTTCTTTTCCTATCAGTCATGAAGAGAACAAGTTAGAATAGGAGAAGAATGCACAAACACAACAACAAAATTTACATGGTTCAGTAAAAGCCTACGTCTACAAATGTTAGGGTGTCATTGTTCTATTGTCGTCACTATACTTATGCTCGATTACATGACACTATTACAATGACTCTATTTGTACATATTTTTTGGTAGAAAATGAAATAATGGAAAATAGTAGAAATGGAAATAACAAAAAATATAAGGTCATTTGTACACTAGAGGAAATGATGAGAAATCTTTTTTGAGGTGTTTGTATAGTTACAAGAAATGACAGAACATGTATTATTTAATAATTTTTAAAATATTAAATAATATATTAAAATAATAAATTGAAAAAAATTACTACCAACTTGAAAATAATATAATATATATTAATAATTTATTAAATACAGATGTCATTTTTCATTATTATTATTTTATTTATGTTTTCTACTCTTCCTTCTCCTTTTATTTTTTATACAACTTGCCTCCTCTTCTTCTTCTCATTTATTATATTTTACTTTTCTTTTTCTTCCTTCGACCTACCTATCTCCTTCCATTTTCCTTTTTTCATTTTTTTTTTTTCTACTTTTTTTTCCTCATTTCTTTTTCCTTTTTTTTTCTTCCACCCCTTATTCTTCATCTCTGACTAAGTTGAGTAGCCTGCACCTTGGCCTATGCTTGACTCACTTGTCGCACAACCTAGACTAAGTCATTGCTCGCATGTTCATCTTCTTCCCCTCTAGTCATTCTATGTTTTTTGATTTGTTTATGCATATAACGCTTGCCATTGAATTTCCACTACCCCCGCTCAAGCAAGGTTCCCTGCAACCTCGCACGTCAATCTTAGTCAAAATCAGAAAACCTCTCTGTGACACATGAACTCGAGACCTCTAAACCTCTTTCTTCTAGAATCCCTCTTCACTAATCAACCACTTGTTTGCACTCTATCAACTCCTGCCTTCGCTTGCCACTTGATGTTTCAAGCTTAAAAGAAGACACTCGTTAGGTTGCAAAAACGACAACGCTTGGAAGGATGACAGTTGCAATGAAAGGTCGAGTGTGTGAAAAGGGTGAGCTTGGACGTGAGTTGGGTGATTTCTATCGGTTACCAATGTATATCAGTCAAAAATCATTTCCCTTCCCCCATTTATATGGCAGAAATGAAGAGAAATTATTTCTCTTCATTCCTATCATGTACAAATGGCCCATTTGGGAGGAAATGTTTTCCTCGCATGTCATTTCCCCCCATTTCTCATTCCTACCTATGTGCACAAACTTTCTTAATAATTACTTTTATAGAAGTGTTCTAGGGTTGCTATATAGCCTTGGCTCATCACAACCATCCATACAATTGTGATCTACCATTGAATCAAGTACATACAAACAAACAATGTAAAACAAATGCTAAGTCATAACTCTATGAGTTTCTTGAGTTGCAGCTAGATAACTATATAACTTCTTCACATGAGGAACTTTAGTTCCCATGTGATTGGAACTTGTAGAGTTAGCAATAATTCTTTGACTTTCCTTGTTAACTTAATGACCTTTTAAGTTAACTCTGCGACTTCGCCAAGCCAACATATGTGTTGCTTCAACTACGTGACACTTAGCATCAACTGAGTTATAATTAAAGAGACTTTTGAATAATCTCCACACATCTGACCTTAACACTTAGTTCTATATTGTCTTTAAGGGTTGTAGTCATCTCCTTTGAAAGGATTAAGACCAAAGTTGAGTCTTTCTTGAACACATTTACCTGCACTTTTCTCAAAATAAGATATCAGTCAACAGAGGTGACACCACTCCAACGTCTTGGGTTTTGATACTTAGATGTTAGAAATTCCATATTTGAGCGGATAACTTAAGAAAAACCTTTGACTTCGAGAATTAAGCTAAATATGGGTGGTGCAGTCAATATAGTTGGTTTTATGATAGGAGGCTCAATCTGGGACGTTGATGGTGTGATAGTGGTGGCTTTCTATAAATCCTGTGGGTTGACTAGCATGGTGATGGTAGAGATCCAAACTTTGTATAAAGGCTTAAATATTTGTAGGGACTTAGGATTCAATATGGAGCTCATAAGGGTTGAGATTGACTCTCTTTCTGTATTTGTTGGTATTTAAGTCAACAATTGCATTGTGAGATAGGTAACATTGATTTAGCCCAATCTTTATAGGTTGATCAAACAAGTTCACTTCCTTTGGTATGTGATGTGGGAAGTCAATCAGGTAACAGATTACTTGGCCTCGTAAAGACTCAAGTATAGACAGAGTAAACACATCAAGCAAGCAGTGGATCTTTTAATGGAGACACAAAAGCAATGGCAATTGGACAAGATGGTTGTTTCCAGTGGTAGGAGTTGCTAAGATTTTTAATATGTGTTGCCTTTTTGCTTTGTTTTGTGGTGAGGTTTTTCCTGCCTATAAACTTTCTTTTGTTTGGGCCCCACCCTTTAAATAAATTAGGGAGTTTTGGGAGAAAAAAAAAGGTATATGCGTCCATGTAAGGGAGTATTACTCCCATAAATACTTTTGTAAACCAATCAATATGGAATAGAACATTTTCTTTTCTCCCTTCTACATGGTACCGTAGCCCAAAGGATAACCCTAGGATTGTCAATTGGCCCTCCTCTTCTTCATCGATTGTTTGTCTCCATTGCATGCTCTACCCCTCCAAAACTATTTGTTTTCTGTTTCCAACGTTAATGCTGTTTGCCTTTCTTACTAACAACCATGTGTACTTTACCATTGTTGATGGCTTTTGCTCCCCACCTACCAATGATGACAAGCTTTCTCCAATGGTAGAGGCTTGTGCCACTGTTTCAATCATGTTGACACTCCTTTGAAGTTGCTCTAGGCTCTTTTTTCTCCACTAGTAGGGTTTGTGAAATATCCTAAGTAACATTCCAACTTACTCTCTTAGCACCCTCCGCACCAATGGTGAACTCAAAGGATTCTTAGACAAAAAACCTGCCTGCAACTGCTGTAAAATTGAATAAGAACAACTATTTGTATGAATCAGTGCTTTTAAGATATTTCTAGCAGCACATAGGAAGCTCAATCACATTTTAGAGGATCCTTCTGATGACAAAACAATATATGCTGATTGGTTTGCGGAAGATTGTGCTATAATCTCTTGGATCATCAACAATGTTTTCTTACATTGTTCGTAGTATTTCTAGGATTAGACCTGCAAAACAAGTTTAGGGGATCTCATGTGCCACCCATGGTAATGAACAAAACATTGCTTGTGTATGTAAAAGTATGAGTGGTTGTTCACTCATCATTACGGGGAGCACAGTATCCATGAATACTACAATACCTTGCGATGTTTGCTTGACGAGTAGGAGTTTTATCAACCATATGTTGTTGATATTACTACCACGAAAAGATATCAAGAGAAATTTGCCATTGCTGTTTTTCTTGCAAGTCTTAACCCTAATTTGGCTACATAGATTTGTGATCATATATATCTCAGCAAACTGGTATTGTTGAACAAAAACATTGTCACTTGTGGCTCACAATATTATACTTGGGATGAAAGTTCTAAAATATTTATGATCCATTGCTACTCTTATAACATTGTACCTTATCAATCATATGCTCCTTTCTCCGTTAGGGGGAGTGTGGTAGGGAGAAAAGAAAATGTTTTATACCATATTGATTGGTTTACAAGAGTAACTCTTGTAAACTAATCAATATGGAATAGAACTTTTTTTTCTCTCTCTTCTACAGAGTTAGTTCTATTTCCACCTATCTTTTTTGTTCTCACAATAAGTAATATAGATTTAGCCTAAAAGAACAAGATATGAAGGTGAGAATGGTAATTACCTGGACTCTAGACGTGAAAACCATACCAAAGTAGGAGTTGAGATGAAGATCGCTTGAGGGAAATACACCAATAAATGGAACATCGGCCACCTTCCTTCAAGATCCAGTTGAAATATAAGATCTAGCCACCCAACAGTCGAAGAAGGGGATAAGAGGGGAGAAAATCTGTAGAGAAGCCAATAGGCAATGAAGTGCACATTTTGTGTACAATATGGGTAAATCCTTTTAAAGGATCAATTGATCCAGGTTTCAGTAGTACAAAACTTGCATGGGATCCATAAATCCACTGATCTGGATCTGAAAATCAACAGTTTTTGGCTTGGTTATGTTTAGTAATGTTTTATTCTTAACTTTTTTTGAATAAGACAGTTTTTCGTAACACCTATGACTCTTCACAGTGTTTTGATTATTTGCTAGCACTTTTAAAAGTCATGTTCTTGTTCAGATGTTAATGGTGTTTTATCTTTTTTTTTGTACAATGCGTCAATGATAAAATGCCACAAGAACACTGCTCACTCAAGTGTCACCATTCTCTACAGCAATCAACATGTCACCAGCACAAACTAGACTGATACCCAGCAGCCAACATCTCACCACCATTCTCTGCATCAGCCAACAGCTATCTCATGCCCATCTTAATCTTAGCACAGCAACAATCACAAAAACCTCACCACCGTTCTCCATCAAGTGGAAGCACTTCACCGACTGGTTGAATGCTTGAATGTTGGTCTGCTGCTCCTTTTCAAGTTGACCCCCACCTCTTCCACTCCCCTGTCCACCATGATCATCACCACCAGAGAAGGCAACATTTCTCCAGGCTTCCTTAATTTCAACAAAACCGCAAAAAAATTTCAAACATGAACTTCATTGAATCTTGCATCATTGTGTTTGCACCCATGGCAAACTTCTTTGTTGCCATCTTCTTTGATGTACAACCAATTTAGGCTAGGTTTTTGGTATCACTGTTTCTCCTTTACAAGTCTAGCACACCAACAACACTCCCTTCAGTAACTGGAAGAAGAAGACATGCGAAAATGCTCTCTTCAGGAATTGGAAGTAGAAGAAGAAGGGAGAAAATGGAAAAAAAAAGAAAAGGAAGAAAATGTAAGGAGGAAGAAGAAGAGGTTGCATGGGATAAAGTGGAAAAATATGTGTGTTCTGAAAGAAGCCTGGTGAGAGAGCTTTTTTCTATCAACATTTCAAGGTGAAAAAAATGGGGGTGAAAACACTTGCATCTTGCTTTTCTTTCTTGTTTTGTTGTTTGGTAATTCTTTGTAAAAATACAAGATGAAGAATGCTCACTTTTAGCATTACTAAATGAAAACGAAACTGTGTAAAGTCTCATTTACATGTGAGTATTGGATTGCTTTGCTTAAATATTCTGATACAGATTGTTGAAACTTTCCCAATCTGAATCAATCTTGAACACTAAATGCTTAGATCTTTTTATTTATATTCTAGGCTCATCAATGTGCTCCTAATCTAATATTTTTCTTGTAGCCCTCATCATGGAAACCATTGGAGACATACAACTATAACAAAGAAGAGATTAACCAGGTATTGCACCACTTTATAGAGATTCTGCATTTCTTTGAAATTATAAAAAGTCTTTATGAAATATTTTTGAAACATGAGTACCTTGTAATTGCAAGTTACCAACAAGATACGTGATGTCAAGGCAATTATATTTTTTAAGAACCTTCACTGTTTGTTTTTGGAGAATTGGTGGGCCTCTCATTTATGGGAACAATCTATTTGCACATGAATGCAGATGTTAGATATTGTTAAAATGGATTCTTGTACTTGAAATGGTTCACACTATCGTTAGAATTTAATTTTTTTGTACAAATTAATTGAATGCTATTGGAAATCTCTTTTTACACTATTATAATTGAATATTTCAGTATTGTGTTTGAAATTTCATGATTAATATCTTCTGCAGATTGTTTTCAGTCATAAATCATCTTTTCTGGCAGCTGCAGATGATAGTGGAGAAGTCAAGGTGCTTATATTTATTTGAGCACATAATTCTTTGTTATATTTTACTATGTAAATAGTGAACACCTCTTAAATGTTAATCATGTGATGTGCAATGACACAAACACAAGGTCTAAGACAATCTGGATATTTCTTCATTTTCTTAGCAATGCTATCCTGTTTGTGACATGAAAGATGGAATGGTACCTAATATTATTAAATAATTATTCAAAGAATGCAAATAAATCAGAAAGCCAGTCGGAATATTTTAAAGGAACATCTAAGAAACTGGGAAAAATTAGCTAGCCCCGAAGCAAGACCAAATCCATATAGGAGGAATGCTAGTTATCTTGCTCTCTATACCCAAAATTTTTGACTTTTAATTGCAAATGTTACTTTCATTTCATTTTTCCTAGAAAAAAATAAAGTCTTAGTTTGAGATTATAGTGTATAAAGTCATTCAAGATGCAGTTAATTATTGATGGAATGTGAAGTTTGTATTGATATTTTTGCGAAATGCAATTTGTGTGAGTACAAGTAAGATTTTATGAAATGGTGATAGTTTTATTACCTTAAACCATAGTTATTAAGGGAACTTGCCTTGTCATCTCAAGCTACCATGCTAGGCCAGACAAGGCTGGTTTGGGGGGGGGGGGGGGAGCATTTGTATTCAATTAGGCAATCATGCTGCACTGCCTTTGCATACCTTGATTTTCTTTTCACTTTAGTTGTCTTGGTTGCCAGTTAACTTTTGGAATGTGATACTTTTCATGGTGTTTATTTTTCTCTTATATTTTATAATTTATCTTCTATTTTGATTTCTCAACATCACTTTCTTCCTCTTGTCCTCTTACATTTGTTCCTCTTTTTATTCTTCTTTTTAGTGTTTGACACTTGACTCTTGTTTGTTCTTCATGTCTTTTTTGCCTTCATTCTTTTTAAATTTTCCTACAAATAAACAAGTTCATTTTTTTAATTTCTAAATATATAGACAAATTTCCTCTTTTCATTTGTCTTCACATTTTCTATCCATTCACATACAAAAGAAACTACATTTTGTTAAAAAGTACAATCCTCTTTATTTTATTAAAAGTTTGTAATATTCAATTCTGTATAGTATGAATAGAAAAAGGCATCCATATTAGAAAGTACGTTTGCATTAATATTGTACATTCTATGCATTATGTTTTTTATGACATTTGATTCCATTATCCTTTTTTAGCAGAACATTTGATTCTATTATCATCTAGTTGAATTAATAGATCGTTATTTTCATTAGAGACACATGAAAATTAAAAAAATTAAAACATGTTTAATAGGTAAAGAAAATTAGTATTTTGTTTGAAGGGCAAATATTTTTTTATGGTATTTTTGTATTTGTTAATTTCTATATCATGGTAGATCTATTTTGTAAATTAGTTTTACTGTATTGCAAATTAGCTATAATATTTTTGAACTTGGTATCATAAATTATATTTCCAAAATAATAGTCAAAATTCATTGGTCATTTTGTACTACAATTTTGATATTTTATAAAATAACAAAATTATATCAAAAATTTACTTGTGGGCTCAAAGTTTTGAAACTATTCTAGAAAGCTACTGTTGTGAGGATCATCTTACACAACCTCCATTAGACACCAAAGATGCTTTTAAAGATTGGAAGGTTGGTGATGCTATTATTGTGTCTTGGATGTTCTCTACAATAGAACCCTTTATTGTGTGAGGCATGACTATGTTATGCCTTGCAAAAAGGATATGGGAGAGTCTACAAAATACTTATAGACATAACAAAAATATCTCTAAGGTGTTTTAAGTTTATAAATAGATTTTTACCTTGAAACAAGGAGATCGGACTTGCTAAGAGCTCTACAGTGTTCTTCAAGGCCTATTGGATGAGCTTAACTGTTATCAGTCCCTCACTACAGATTTAGCCACCTCTCATAGGTACTGCAAGGAGTTGGCCATTACTAATTTTCTTGTTAGTCTTAACCCTGAAGTAGCTTCCCAAATTCGTAGCTCTATTCTTGGTACTACATCCATGTTTGATCTTAAGGAGACCTTTTATTGCGCTCTTCGTGTTTCCACTCCTTTCATTGGTGTTCCTCCTGATCCTTCATCTACTCTTGTTGCCTCTGATGGTTGGGAAAGAGGACATTCTAGTCACGACAGCCAATGTCCTAACTGTCAATGGTGTGGTCGTTGGGGCCATCGTTTCGAGAAATGCTATGATAAATGGGGAAAGACCCTAATAGTTGCCCATGTTAGTACCAAATCTGTTACTTTGGCTCCTTTAGTGGTTGATCCTTTAGAAGGACCTACTGTCATCATATCTCGGGCTAAGTATGATCAATTTCTTTGCTCCTAACGATCTAATTCATTTGCTATGAGTGTTCATGCTTCCTTTTCTTACACAGGTACCACCCATAGCACCACCCTTCTTGCCTTAGGTGGTGACCCTTGGGTAATTGACTTTAACACTTCTTCTCATATCTTAGATACTCTATCCCTTTTTGACCAACTCTCTCATCTTCTTGACCCATCTATCGTCACTATTGGTGATGGTCGATCCTACCCTATGTCTAATAAGAGAGAAGTTCAAGCCTCTTCTCAGATATGGCTTCATCATGTTTTATATGTTCCTGATCTTTCTTTCAATTTCCTATCCATTAGTGTCATTACCAAATAGATGTCCTGTTCTGTAACCTTATTTCCTTTTTATTATACTTTTCAAGACTTTCAAACAAGTCAGAGGATTGGTATGGGATATAAGTGCAATGATGACGTCTATGTTTTGGCTTATGACTGCATCTCTCCTAGACTTGTTGCCTACATGACATGGGAATAATCCTCCATCCTCTAGCACTAACATTTGGGTCATTCATCTTGGGACAAGCTTCGTCAAGCTCTTTCGTAGACGTCTGTGTCTTCTTTCCATTATGAGTCGTGTTAGCTTGGGAAGCACACCTATATGACCTTCAAGCATTTGAGTTTGTTGTTGGCCTTAAATTTCTTTGATTTTATTTATTGTGACATTTGGGGCCTTAGTCATGTTGAGTTTGTTAGTAGTCATCGCTATTACATTATTTTTGTTGATGACCACTCTTATGTGTCTTGGGTGTATCTCCTTAAGAATCGTCATCTTGTTGATGTACTTTAAAACTCCTTCATTGAAATCAAAAATAAGTTTGATATTTGTCTAAAAATTTTGCGCATTAATAATGCTTTGGAATTTATCCAATCCAATTTTCAACATCTTTGTTCTTTGCATGGTGTGATCTACCAAACCACCTATCCTCATACTTCTATGCAAAATGATACTGTCAAGTGCAAACATCGCCATATCCTAGATGTTGCTCGCACTCTACTTATGCATGCCCATGTTCTCAAATTCTTTTAGTATGATGTCATCTTTACTGCTATCTATCTTGTCAACAAGCTACCTTCTTCTCCTTTGGGTGGTGCTATTTCTCTTAATCATCTCTACCCTGATAAAGACTTGTTTCTCTTACCTCCAAAGGTCTTTAGGTGTATTGTCTTTGTTCAAGACTTTTCTCTTAGTCTTGACAAATTCTCCCCTTGTACCCTTAAGTGTCTTTTTGTTGACTACCCTCGCTCCCAAAAATGTTATCATTTGTATCATCCTCCTTCTTGATGATATTACACCTCTATGGATGTCACCTTTTTGGAGTGCGCTTCCTACTATTCTACCACAGATCCTCTCTCTAGTGACATCTTGGAGGCACCTGTTCTTCTCCTTGTACTGTGTTAGAGGTTTCTCTCATGTCGTTGGCTGCTTCTCTAGCGCCTTTAGATGTGCCTCCACCCTCGCAGGTCTACACTTGTCACGAACAACATGATATATCCCCTCCATCGTCCTCTAGCTCCAGTTGCGACGTCCCCTCTCTTACCACTAATGCTCGCCCTATTGCTCTCTCTATAAAGGCACTTGTACCTACACCTAACACCGTTTATCTAAGGTTATTTCTTATGCTAACCTCAACCTTGCCTTTCACCGCTTTGCTCTCTCTCTCTCTATAGAGTCAATTCCTTGAAATTATCAACAAGCATTTCAAATTTTATATTGGAAAACTACTATGGATGTAGAAATGACTGCACTTCACTCTTATCATACTTGAGATCTTGGTCATTGCCCTCTTGTTGCCAACCTTGTCTTTTGTCGATCGGTCTTCACCATTAAACACCGTTTCGATGGCTCCATCGACAAATACAAGACTTAGCTCGTGGCTCAGGGTTTCTCTCAAAATATGATGTTGACTACTTAAAGACCTTTTCTCCCATTGATTGGTTGGACTTTGTTTGGTTCCTTCTCTCCCTTGTTGTTCATCACTCTTGGTTTGTTTGTCAGCTTGACATAAAAAATGTCTTTTTATATGGTGATCTGGATGAGCTTATTTTTATAGAGCAACCTCCTGACTATGCTGCTTAAGGGGAGACTAGTGTATGTAAGTTGAACAAAGTCCTTTATGGCCTTAAGGCTTTCTTAAGGCCTAGTTCGCCAAGCTTAATACAATTATGTTGAGTGCTAGTTTTACAAGTTGTAGCATTGATCGTTCTGTTTTCATCAACAAGACCCTTCATGGTACTATAATTTTGACAGTCAATGTTGATGATATGTTACTTCTTGGTGATGACCAACATGACATTGATGATACAAAATAGTTCCTAAATCAATACTTTACCACAAAAGATTTAGGCACTCCTCAATATTTCCTAGGAGTTGAATTTGCCTACTCCAAAGATAGTTTGTCTCTCTCCCAATGCAAATATGTACTTGATATGTTAAAAGAAATTAGTCTTGAAGGATGTAAATCGTCAACAACTCTTATTGAGCACAATCACTCTCTATATGATGATATCTCTCCTTTATTTAAGATCTAGGCTAATATAGAGGACTAGTGGACAAATTGATATACTTAACAATCACTTGACCTGATATCACATTTATAATTAACCTCTTAAGTCAATTCATGTATGCACCAAGAGTGGTTCATTGGCAAGGAGTTATCAGAGTCCTCGCTTATCTAAAGAAAACTCTTGGAAAGGGTTTCCTTTATAAAAACCACTGACACCTATGTGTGGAAGCATATTTTGATGTCAGGTATGCAAGAGATAGATTGGACAAAAAGTCTACTTCAGGCTATTGTACCTGTCTCAAAGGCAACTTAGTAACATGGTGTAGCAAAAAGTAAAACATGCTTTCCAAGTCAAGTGTCGAGACTAAATACAGGGCCATGTCTCAAGCTGCATTCGAGATGTTCTAGTTGAAAACCATACTCTATGAATTGGGAATAGATGTTCAGACCCCAATGTCAATGCATTGTGATAATCAAGTCATCATCTACATTGTTAGCAATCCTGTCTTCCATGAGTGGACAAAACACATCAAAGTTGATTGTCACTTCATTCAAGACAACGTGTTAAAGAACGTTATCTCTACCCTTTATACTCGTTCTTCAAATCAACTTATAGATATCTTCACCAAAGGTCTAGGGAATGAGAATTTTGATATCTTATGTAACAAGCTGGGCATGTTTGATATATATACTTCAGCTTAAAGGAGAGTATTAAGTTGTATGGATATTCTTTTTTATATTATATTGTAGGATTAACATAGCTTAGTATAGCCCAACAAGTTAGTATATGTATATAACTCATTCTTTGTACAATACATATGATTCAATGAAGGAGAGTTAGGATTTTGCATTCAACTATATCTATTATGTTTAACTTGTTACATAAATTCTCAAAACAATTAAAACTTAAACCTTTGGTGAGAATATTTGCAAGTTATTCCAAGGATTTTATTTAAGGACTAGTAATCACTCTTTTCATTACCATGCCACAAACAAAATGATAATCAACTTCAAGTTAGTATGCTCATAGAATGTAGGATTATTGAGAATAAAAATTGTAGTTTAATTGTCACAATACATGGACATAGGAATTTGGGTAGCAAAACCAAGCTCTTGTATAAGAGACTTGAACTACATCAACTCATAAGTTATTTAAACATTAGATTAATATTCTACTTTTGCAATAGATCTTGAAGTCATATTTTATTTCTTGCTGTACCAAGTAGATAGGTTCCCATCAAAAAGTGTTGAATCCTAAGGTAGACTTTCTATTCACCTCTATTGTTGACATATCTTGAATTTGTATAGACCTCAATCTTTAGGTGGTTGTGTTTCCTATATATAAGACCTCTATTAGGGGCCTTTTTAATATAGGTCAAAACACAAATTGCTTCTAGCCAATGACTTTTCTTTGGTTCATACATAAATTAACTAAGAAGATTTACAACATATGCTATACCTAGTCTAATAACTATTAGGTAAATTAGCTTTTCAACTAGTCTTTTGTGTTGTTGTGGGCCTTCTAAGCATTTAGATGAATTATCTCAAAAAGGAGGATTGAGCTCAATTGACATGCTCTTAGGTTTGCAACCTAAGAGTCTCATTTTTTGTAATAAATCAAGTGTATACTTTAACTTAAGACTAGTTCTCTTTTTGAGTAAGCAAACTCAATGCTTAAAAAGTATTTAAGCTTACCCTATGTCCTTTGTAATAAAATGTCTTCTCAAATAGTCATTTGTATTAGCAATAACTCTTGAATTACTACTTATTAATAAAATATTATCCACACACACTACAAGAACTACATGTTTAACACTTGTCTTCCTATAAAACATTGACTAATCTACTACACAATAGTGTAAACCTCCGTTAATTATCACACTATTGAACTTTTCAAACTATACTTGTGGACTTTGTTTTATGTCATAAATTATCTTTTTTGATCGACACATTATATTCTCCCCTAATGCAACATATCTAGGGGGTTACTTTATATATACCTATTCAATTATGTCTCCCATATAAATAGTCCTTTTTTATGTAACATGCGGATGGAATTAAGTCAAGCTATAAGAGAAAAAGGCTTAGCATAATTAATATCATAGTTTTGAGTGAATTTACAAGTTGCCAATCTAGCTTTATATTTGTCCATAGATCCATCATGCTTGTATTTGATAGTAAAGACTTATGTAAGTGACCACATTGGCTCTTGTAGGATAGACCACTAAGTCTTACATGCCTCTTGATTTTAATGTTTTCATTTCTTCATCCATTGTGGTTTTTCAATATGGTAATTGAATTACCTCTTGGATATAGATTTAGAAGAAATGGATAGGGTAAAACTATGAAAGGCGAGATTAAGCTTGTCATAAGAAACAACATTAGATATAAGATGAGTAGTACATGATCTTGAACCTTTTTGTAGTGCAATGGGGAGGTTCAAATTTGATGGAGTGGTGGATGTATTTGAACTTGCATCTATGGTTGAGGTTGATTGTGATGAAAGGGGAGGTCGTCCCTATTGTTGTCAATGATAAACTTGCATTTGTTGGTGGGTTTAACCATTCACCCCTTGAGGTTCAGCATTAATAGGCCCTATGGTTGGAAGAGGAGGATTTTCAGGAAATAACTCACTAGAGACAAAATAAGGCTAACAAAGGAAGTAACATCTATTGATACATAATATTTTGTAGTGGGGGAATAAAAATAACAATATCCCTTTTGTGTTTTGGAATAGCCAACAAAAGCAAATTTTATTGACTTGGGAGCCAACTTATCAAAATTAAGTGAAAGATTTTGGATAAAATAACACACCCAAACATTTTGAGCGGTAGAGAAAACAACTTTGCTTTAGGATGAAGTTGACAAAGAGGTATCTCTCCTAGGCATTCTATTAACAAATAAAGCAATAAGAAGAATAATATCAAACCAAAAGTAATTAAGAACCTTCATTTGTGACATAGTAGTGCAAACAACATCTAAGATATGTTGATGTTTTTGTTCAATTGTGGTATTTTGTTGAGAAGAGTGTAGACAAGTAGTTTTTGATGAATTATGTCGAGTGATGCATAAAAAGAACTAAATTTTTTTTAAAGAAATTCAAAAGTATTTTTAGTGTGTAAACATTTTAAAGTAACAAAAAATTAAGTTTTCATTTCAGAAATAAATTGTTTGACAATATCCATAATATGTTGTTGATCTTTTAACAAATAATCATTAATGAAAATGATATTATATTTGTAACCAAAAAAAGACAACACGACTAAGACACTAGATATCACAATGAACCAAATAAAAAACTCTTACTAAACACTAATTGAAGATGCCTGAAGATAGTACAGTGATGTTTCATCAACTAACATGACTTACAGTCAAAAGGTAATACTGATATCCATGGAAGAGCTTGCCAAAGCCAACAATGAGAGTGGTGAAGATGATAGTGTCATAAGATGGAAGGCTCAGAGGTTGCCAATCCCAACAATTTACATGGAAACTTTTCCATACTTATAGCTCAAACCAATCCTTTTTCCTGTTAGTAGGTCTTAAAAAGTGTAATGGAAAGAATAAAAGATTACCAAGCACATCAACTGAACAGTAATGTCACTAATAGAGGGTAAATTGGTAGGAAAGTTAGGTACATAAAGAATTTTATCTAGTTTGATCTAAAAGGAAACTTGAACAACACCCTCTTCAAAAATAAAACGTGAATGACCATCAACTATAGTGATAGATATAATATTGGGTAAGGAATTCAAGCAAGTAAAAATGATCTGTTGACCTAATACGTGGCAAAAGACTTTAGAGTTTATAATCTAGAACCTCTCCTCCCTAGCTATCATAGCTCTAGTAATACCTAAAGTAGAAGCAAGAATTGTAGTGACAGAGGACTCAACAACTTGTAATTGAAGGAACCTGTCATAATTAGCTTGTGAAATAGTCTTAGTTGAAGTACTAGTAGAGGTTGTAATTGATGTCTCTATATCCACCTGTCCTTGTTTAGGTCTCTCAAATTTTTTCTAACACTTGTTACACTAGTGGTTTGTGTGCCTACAATGTTTACAAGGTTTTCATCTTCAATTGTCTACATGGCCTCTCGCTTCATCCTTGGTCGTGGCCACAACCTCTGGTAGCTACCATGGTAGAATGATCATTTGTATGAACATCCATACCTATTGAGACTTGTACGACACAAACAAAAGCTATCTCCAAAATTGATACAGAATTAGCTGCCAGAATCTATCCTCACACTTGAGACAAGATCTCTAGAGTCAAACCTGATAAGTAAGCAACCATAGCAAGTTCATCTCAATAATGCCTCATAGTTGCCAAATCAAAGGCCAATGACTAATAAACGTCCAACTCTAGTAGAGTGCATGGTGTAGCAAAATGGTCCTAGACTATTCCATCTCCCATGCATAGTGTAAAGATCCGCCCATAGATTTCAAAAATTTTGGAAATGTTCTTCTCATGGCTGTACATTTATTTTAATGTATTCTATCTTTTTTGCTAGCCTAAGCATCATAACACCTTTAGCAACATGGGGCTTCATACCATTTTCCATCTATGTGACTGCTGCATGATCATTGATATACTAATCATCATACGTGTTATCTTTCACATCAGGTGGTGTGTGTGTAAGACGTTTTTACTTTCTGATGTGCAGCTATAAGTGCTTGAAAACTTTGGGACCACAATAAATAATTTTTTCCATTTAGCTTTTCAAATGTTCCACTAAGATTTTTTGTAATGGAATCTGTAGCAGCCATTTTAAACTAGTAACAATGCAGAACAGGGGTGAAACAGGGAGGAGTAACCTGTGCTATGTGAATCTGCAATTTGGATAGTCTGAAAACTGCAAAATCTAGGCACCCAGTGTTGTCTTGGATGGCATAATGCTGAAAGTGTTGAAATCTGTGCAGAAATTTGTTGCAGTGCAGAAACTGATCACACCAGAAATGATCTGGCAGAGAGAGCAAGGCCAGACCACAAAAACAAGACCTCCAGCAGTCATAGAGGTAGCAGTAGGAGAGAACTCAGCCTTTCCTAGGGCTGAGTAGTAGGAGCACAGAAACCACCGTTACTTCAGCCAACAGCAGGAGAGAACTGAAAACAACCCCACAATGGGGCTGCAGTGGGTGGCCATCAGTCCAAGCCAAGGCCTGGGAAGGTGTGCCAGTGGCCTGTTAGGGCCAGTACAGGCCAACACAGCCTGGAGTGAGGAGTGTCTAGATGGGAGGAGGTAGGTTGCGTAGTGAACAGTGCTGGGTGAGGAAGGATGTGGGAGGGCTTTAGGAGGGAGAGGATCAGAGAGAGAGAGAGAGAGAGAGAGAGATAACACACACACACACGCACCCGCATGCATGCACACACACACTTAATATATCAAGCTGACATGTGTTCTTTAGTGAGTAATGTAATGTCATGAAGTTTATTGACTTGCTTAAATTTGATTGCCTCACCTCTTGCTTCATGCATTCATAGGAGTGCTGCTTTGGTATTGCCTTTCATCTTGATTACTTCAAACATTATGTTAAATGTCTTTAAAGAGCATAATGTTAGGCAAGTGTACTATTATGCCCTTCACAGTAGGAGAAAACATTGGCATTGGTTGAAAAGATTGACAATTGTGAGTTAATTGTTTGACGTGAGTTGTTGGAGTTTGTCATTTGAGATTTTGATAAGAGGCAGGTTACAGGAGTTGTTTGTTCGTGAACATGGTTGGAGTTGATGGTTGTAAATGGTGGTGGCTGAGTGTCGAACAAGCTCTCGGGAAGAATATTGCATTTCAATATTGGGCCAGTCATACTGCTCAAAAAAAAAAGTTAGGCTAACCATGAATTTGAATTCAACAAACCAAATAAAATATTAATTGAGTCAAACTTTTTTGAAATTTAAAGGTTTTTTATCTTTACTGATGGGATAAGATGATTATCACATCAACTAACCCTAACCATTCACAATCAATGCTCTTTTCAAAAAAGAATCATTCTTCTTTTTTAAAAACAAAGGGTGAGAGATGGGGGTGTTTAAGGAAGATCTAGTGGCATCTTTTTTAGACAAAACATTGATGAAATTTATATTTGAACTTTCAAATTAACTCTTGCCGATTTTAGCACTTTGCAATTTCAAACCCTTGCTTGAAGATAACATAATGGTTAGATAATGCAAATAACATATTTTGTATCTATTGAGGGAGATAGATGAACAGCACATCAAGTATTATCTTGCTTGACCACTATTCTTAATGTGCATGATGTCTTGAAACCATTATTAAATCTAGCATCATCAAGGTAGGTTGTTAGGTACCTCAGCATTATGCAGTTATCAGTGACTAAATCCCTATCTTATATAATTGTATTCTGAGTAACTATCCAATCTTGATATGATGGCTATAGTTGTTGAAGGTCAAGTCAAAACCCCACAACCTAAGGTATTCCTATCATGAAATCAAATATTGACACATTTTAGTAAAATTTCATTGGCACATGGTGAATTTTCATTTTATCGACAATGACGTTGGTAACCATATTGCTCTTCAAATTTAAGGATGGTGAAATGGGTTCAAAGTCAAGTTCTGGTCCAGCTTACTTACATCCCTACTTATTTATGTTTAACCCTAACACATCTTGTTCAATAAGTTGGCCATTGAGGTGGATTGTCATTATACCGAAGACATCATTCTGAAGGACATTATTTCCACTTTGTACACTCAGTCTTCTGATCAACTTACAAACATTTTTACTAAAAGACTAAGTATTCGGTCTTATGAGATCATCTTCCTAGTAAATTAGGCATGCTAGTTATATATATGTTTCAACTTGAAGAGAAGTGTTAGATTAATGTCTTATGTTGCATGGGCTTTTGAATATCCATTTAACCTTGATCACTCTCTATGAACACTTGTAATACTCTTGTTAGTGCTAATCAACACATTTTCTTCTCACAAACTTCGACATCAAATGATCCTTGGAATGCTTAGGTGATGTTGAGATAGTGGAGTGAGGCTAGTCCTGTGGCTTCTTGTGGGAAAAAATCAACTTTGTTCAGTATGGCATCTCCTTGAAGAGGCTAGGATGGGGTTTTTGTTGATGAAGCTTTTGAGATGGAATGTTCAAGGGCATTGTGGATGATGTACATACAACAAAGGGCAGTTAACAATTCATTATGTATCAGTATTATCATTTTGCTGCTTTTGTGTAATCTGGAGGGGGTGACCTCACATCCAAAGAATTTGGATTTGTGAAATGGTGAGTTCTATTCACTGATTAATGTAGTGGTGATAGTGAAGGAGAGGATAGGACTTGAGTAAGGTGAACTTGTGGTTATTGATGTGGGCATTCTTTGAGTTCTCCTTGGATGGTGGATCAGAGGTGGGTGACAGCGACAATGTCCTTGAGGTTGTCAATCTTCATCATAGTCAGATGGTCAGGTGCCATGTTTACTTGACATTCTTAGTGTTGATGTGTGTGAATGGAATGTTAACTCATAGAAACCGGGATTGTAGATTTTGTGGCTTGAGAATTAGAGGATTGGCTTCATGAAGATTTTTCAGGTTGGAGATGGTTTAGCCATGAAAAGCTGATTATGAAGACATCATTACCAAATGGTGGCAGAATATTCAACCAGTTAGTTTCTCCACAGAATTGCCAATTTATGGTACTATTATTTTAATTAGAGCATCACTTTCAATAAACTGTGACCTAAATTGCCCCATACATGATTTTCAACATCAGAATGCCTGAGAATAACGTTCTGTTTTTTTGAAGATTTGAGATAATTCTCTCTAACATCCACTGTTAAGGTACACAAATCCTAGTAATGTTGTCAATATATGATTTTTGAATTTGGACTGTGTTGGAATACTTTTCCAATATCCATTATTGAGGTACACAAATCCAATAATAGACTAATAATCTGATCGTAATTATAAAATTAAATCATAAATTGACTTTTATGATATTACAAAAAATATAAAAATTAAAATTTAGACCTTCAATTGACTTGTCATTTTGATCCCAAGCCTTGACACAGTGATCGATGTTAAGGTTACTCTATTATAACATAGGAAGTCATTTATTTGAATCCTAGAAAACCTTTTCACTTTTGGGGGGTTATATTGCATATACTTTGACCTTCCTTGAATCCTCCATCAACAGGAGCTTTGTGCACTATGTTTGCCTTTTTAAATTAACATGCTCTTATGTTTACTAGCAGGAACTTGTACTACATCTCTATCATATGTAGGCTTTTTAAGACGAGCACCAATGTGTGAATTGACCATGCCTTGGCTGCTCACCTCATCTTCTCTTTAATTGGCCAAATATTTTGTCAGATCCAGCTGATTAAATATATGTTTTTAACAGTTTTAAGTATTCTTCCTTGCAAAAAAACTTGTATATAATTTTTTGACAGAATAATACTGAAATATACATAAATATTGAATTATATAATTATATATATTAATGAAATATACATATTAGTATTATTACACCTTATAGTTTGATATTATCTTAGGGTTATTTATGTATTTGAATATTATTTGGAAAATAAGAGAGATAAAACTATGCACAATTATTATCAAATGTGCATAAATATCTATAATATATACTTAAAAAATAATAAATTAAATATCTTAATGGGGGCCTAGGCATTGCCTAGTTGCCGTAGCTTATTGTTTGGGCAACTTTAAAAATTATGGTCATGTGTCTTTATGTTCAAGTAATTTTATCTGTGGTGTTTTACTAGCATAAGATAAAGGTTTATTTCAAAAATGAAAATTCCCTAGAACAAAGATGGAAAGAAGTGTTTATATCCACCTTAAAACAACAAAAAGACGTGGGAGCTTTTAGATTATTTAAAGATGACTTTCTGGCTTCAGTTTTTAAGTTTCTTGTTCTGCTACAGGTCATTGATGTTCAACAGCAGTGTTTATACAAAACACTAAGAGCTGTCCATACAAGTGTATCCTTTACTTGCATCTTTTTCTCTACTTATGATGCAAATTTTTTCATGTTTTCCCTGCTACACCATTGGCTTGCTCACAAGTTAAAATCGTTCCATGATCAAATGGTTCTTTTTAGGTGTATAAAATCATGTGAATTGATTTATTGACCAAGTATGATTTGTTGTCTTAAACTCATATTCCTTAATGATTCATTTAGATTTGCAGCAGTGTGCAGTTCCTTTCTTGGAAGCCTTGGTCAGGTGTCTCAACAATTTTGTGCCATTCAATTTTGCACCTTGTATAATTACTTGTTTGTTTTACTCCGTCCCTCACCAAGAAATTTCTCAACTGAACTTTCTGAGTGGTGCAAGTTTAGATTGATGCCAAATAAATTCTGAATTAGTTTTGGGAAGTATATATTTCCATGGCACATCTATACATGTATTTGTTTATGCTTCTTCCTTTTGAAAAATGCTGCTCCTTTCCTTTAAATTATCCTTGTTATGTTGGGATATTATCAATAGTAATTAAGTTTATCTTCTTGGAAGTTATCACTGGTGGTCTTGACTCAAAGCTTGCAATATGGGACTTCTCAAAAGGGCACTCTGTCAATGCCATCGATTATGGTATTTACCAGGATCTTTAATATTTTCTCACGAAAAAGCTAGAGTTTTCCTTGAGTTGGTGACCACTTGGCTACGTTTTTCTGTATCAGTGGCCAGAATTTAGTATTTTGCAGTATTTCTGTAGTTATGGATTTTGTATAAATATGATGGGATAATTTTCCTCTTCTATGATCTAAGCAGGTTTGCTCAACTCTGACAAACATAGCACAAGCAATGGTTCAGGGCAGTTACTCAATCCACCATTCATACATGGAATAGCTATCCCTGAAGCAGATCTGTTGGAACTAAACAAATTTTGTGCTGTTGCAAGAGGTGATGGTGTTGTTGATGTGATGGATACTGAATCTGAGTTGTGCTCTGGGAAATCAAGCAGCTCAACAAAGCAAGGAAGGGGATCTTTGCCAAAATCCAAAAGCACAGCATTACCAAACAAAGGTCTATGCAATCAACAGAAAAGGTTGCAATTTGATTGCAGTTTAGGAGGGCATAATGCTGCGGTTTCTTGTGTGTAAGTAGTGCAGCCTTTCTGCAAGTTAAATAATGCTTCTAATTTTCTAAATATTTCAACATTAATATAGGTGTTTCTCAGTGTTTGGTGAGAAAGGCCGGTTCATAATCTCCGGAGGAAATGATGCATTTGTAAAGATGTGGGATTGGTCTAGATATTTTGATGTGGAACAACACAGCTCTGGCAGTGCCATACATTTGAATATTGACGTGAGGAAAAAAGTATGGTTTTTTATTTATACAAGAAACTGAGCTTTATTAGTTCATTTACACTGTTTGCATTTTCCTCTGGCAATGTTTGGAAACACTTTTCAATTCTAGTTTATTTAAGTTAAATGCTTATCTGAAAGTGGTGCTAAATGTGATTGCCTATCTAGTTTATGGAAAAAAAGGTAGACAATTCATTTTACCACTATTTCAATAAGTTATTTTCAATCCACTTATTCAATATGCTAGTTTTTTAAAATAAGCTAAAATCCAGTTAAGTGTTTCTAATGTTACCATGTAACATGGAAGTAATTTTTTGTTTTTTAAACGGAGAGGCTAAAAATCAATTCACTAACTGGGTCACATGCTATGCACATGTTGCCATGAACAAGGAATAAAGTATTGGTATTGTATCCATAATCACTCTCCTAGGAAACAGAAATATATTGAAGATTATATCAGTGGAAATATGATACTTTTATGGAGATGATCAACTTGAAATTCAAGAATAAGATAAAATAAGCTATTATAAGCATAAAAATACTTAGATAAATTTTTTATATAATTATCATGCATAAAATGTCAATTAGATTGACAGTAGTGGCATGTATGAGAAAAGAATTAAATCACATAGAAATAACAATAAAATACTCCATAATGTTCAGTGATTTAAAATATAATCAAATCATATCAAGATTAAGTCCAAGTTGAATGCCTTGGAGGGTCATAGCCTTGTTCTTGTTATTGCTAAATATTATTGAAACATTTACTAGCGCATCATTTGTTCCTTCTATGCTATGTAATGATAGTATCGTGATGTTATGTTCTTTCAAGGAAAGAGGTTGTCATGGAGTTGCGTCATCATAGTCTTATCTTTGTGCTAGTTATTCTCATAATAGTTAGAAAGGATCGTATGCTTCATAATTGGATTCTACAATTCCTTCTCTATTTGATGTAAAGCATAGTAGTGTGACTCATGTAATGATGGTGAATTTGTCCATATACTATTAGAGTCACAATTAGATAGTTCATATGATTCTTCATAGGAACCGTACATGTAAGAATTTTGACTTTAAGGCTGAGTTTGAAGTTTAGGATCATTCATTTGTAAACCCTCAAAGATCTATTACAAAAATTAATTGGATTGTCATCCTCATGTTCCCTTTTGTTGTGTGTCATCATTAATTTTTGACCTTTTCCCTGTGTAATGATATGACAATGGTTCATACTCATATTTGTAAGATGGTCTAGCTCCATGAAAGTTACAATTTTGAGTGACGGGTGAAAAGCCCCTCTCCTATAGATAGATTGAGTGATTTCCACCTCTCAAACTGAGGAATATTATCACTACTATCATTGTCATTATATTTATCATCCTTATCATCTAGAGATTGCATAGGATCATCATCAGTCTATGTTTGGCCTTAAGCTTGAACTTCTTTCAACACCAAAAAACTATTAGAGCTCATATACTCATCAATATAAACACCTAATTGCTCTATTATATATTAATTCGGCCTCTCACCCTCCTTGTCAAGAACTGGCTTGCCATTCTCTTCCATTGATTCTACAATAGAAAACATATATTTTCATCTTTTAAATTTTTGTAGATGAAAACATCACTTAAATCCAACTTATTGTGGTCTTCTTCATTGGTTATATATTTCATATGAAGTATTATGTTATAACGAACGAAGATTAAATCATTCAACCTCTGTACTCCCAATTTGTCCTTTCATATTATACAAATCAAATTGAATGTATCCCAATGTCTTTACAGCCAAAAGCAAAGGTAGTCTGAGAAAACACTCTAAATGCAATCTTCCATATGTTAGGAGTGTTTGTTTAATGGATCACCCACCATTTAGTTGAAAAATCAAGAGTAAGATTAAATATTAGTAATTCAATATTAATATTGAAAAATCACAATATTTCAAATAAAAGATTATAATCACTTCAAAAAAATAAGTACTTACTAGAAGCCATGGTTATAGCATGAATGACTTCAAGGTGTGTAAAACTACCCAAATGGTCTCCAAAGTTCTTTATTACATTCAAGTTTTGCACTTGAATTTTGATATATGACTTGATTTTTTTGATCATAGTCTTCAATGAATTGATAAGATCAATTCATCCATCAAATTCTTGTTCATCTTGGAACCGTAAATTAAAATTGAATGCTATATATCAAGCAAAAGACAAAGTACATAAAATATTTAAGATAAAATTGAGATTACATATGTAGGTAAATAATTCTAATACCAACTTCATGTAATGGATAAAGAAGTATCTTAAATCATCTTTCTTTGATTTTATCAAGGTATGCCTTTGTGTTTCATAGTACTAAGTCATGTACCACTTCTCATCAAATTCAGAATTTCATATAAGAAGTCCATCGTAAGTTGCTTATCCTTATTAACCAATCTTAAATCCTTTAAAATAGGCTTCCTAACTGCAACACATTTCCTGACATTCTCTTAAAATGTGTGATCATTCATGATTGTTGTGATTTTCCTATCAATCATGCTCTCACTTCCTGAATGCCAGTATTACAGCTTAAAATTAAACATGTGTCTCAATTCAAGTTTCTTGTCAAGCATGAACTAAAGTACCATATAAATGGTGGTGAAACAAGTAATCTCAGGATAAATAATCACTATAAATTTATGGTGATATCATGTATGTATAAATTAATGTAATTATTGAACTCGTCCTTTGTTGAGCTCAAGTAGTTGTTCATCACCTTTAATAAGTTGGATCTTGTATAAGTGGCCTTTCATTCACGATTTTATCTACCATATGTTGTCCGCATTTTTTCAATGTTCTTTGCTTATGTTTGTTTCCTCTTGCAATTGCTTGGTCTAAATAGTTGAGTCTTTGACCTTATGTTCTAAACATACCTATAATTCTCATTCCCTTTGAAGTAGGCAATGCACATGCAGTTGAGGTATTCTCCTCAAAATATCATCATGTGAGGGTAGAAATGTCACTTGAGCTAGGACCAATCAAGCCAATATGGCCCAACATGATCAAACCATGTCATTGACTGGCATGACCTGATTTTCTAGGCTATGTTGGCTGGTTATCTTGATTGATTGGGTTGTGCTGACATGGCTCAATTTGAGCCTGCATGTTGACATGGCCCATCTATTGTTTTTTTTAAACAACGGGCTAATTGCCCTACTTACTGAGCCAACTGTTTTCTAAAATTTTGGACCATCATGCAATTTGTTGACCAAACACGCTAGCCACTGATCAAAACCTTCTGAGACATTGCCTACAGAGCTTTGCAAAATGTTGAATAATTTTATATTGTTTGAGGCCCCATTTAGGATCAACTTTAAAAGACTTAGATTTTACGCATTCATGATTTTGAAAGGATTGTTTCCAAATATCCTTGACATAACAAATTTTGAAGAAAATTGAGAAAATTTTAAACAATGCTCTGTCGTTCATTTTTGCAAAAGTTTGATTTTGCTAATTTTATAGAATTCTCTCTTTTGATATCAAATCTAATTTCAAAATTAAAAAAGAATTGAAACAAATTTTGTACTGTGGCGTAAAATTTTATGATTTGCATTACCTTAAAATTAACTTAGAATCATGATTTTGCAAAAATCTGAATTTTTAAAATCAATCTGAAACACTACCTAAGCTGTATAAATGCCCAACCTACCCTTGCACCTAGTCATACAAACTAGTTGAAGAGCAAGCATTGATTCCTAGGACAACTTATTGAATTGTTCATATTCTTAACATATGGAATTCTGGAATTGAAGTCTAAAGTACATAGCTCAATCCACATTTGGATTTTCGAATTTTCATGACAAATTCAAAATTGGGAAACCATGTTGAAGCATTCCTTGGAGACCATAAAGTAGTAGGCAAGATCAATCATATGTTAATACAATGAATTTCCAATTGCTTAGCAATCTTGCTTTATTTTTGTAGAATTGTAACTTTCTGATATTAGAAATGAGTCTACGATTGATATCTATTAATGATTGCATATAATCATATATATGTGGGGGAAAGTCTTAGTTATTTAACTTAATCAACTCTGTTTGTGGAAGTTCATTCCTTTATAGTTGGTTTTAAGCCCTGATAAAGGAGAAGGATTAGCAAGTAAACAGTTAGATATAAAAATTTGTCGACCCTTTATAAATGAGTCCTAAAGATAATTCATGTTGTCACACTTATTAAGGTATAAGGATGCCAAGGAATGCTCGTTACCAAATAAAAAAACCGAAAAGAGTTATCTTCAATATTCAAATATGCATATTCTTAATTCAACTACTCCCTAAATGACAATAAAATATATAATAAATAAAAAATTAAATAATAATATCAACATCATGACATCCTACACACAAGTTTACATTTGAAAATATAACCATTGCATTTTGAACTTTTATTAATTTCTACACTAAAAATTAAGTGAATCTTGCCTGGTACCAGGTCTGGCGAGGATCTGTTAAACATAATGCTAGGCGTAGTTGCCACTTATTATGTCTAGGTGCCTTGGTGTCCACCTTAGTAACTGTGCTAGGTGTCCAAGGCACTCAAGTTAACAACTGAGCGCCTTGAATACCATGATTAAATTTATGCCATTTTGGTTTTCACATCCAGATTCAGTGGTCATCCCTACAAAAGCACCTTCAACATAAATAGAATCAGGGATTGCCTCGGTTCATCCTTGTAGAAGAGGCAGAATGTTTGCCCATCAGCATGAAACAATGTGGTGAAAATTTCTGATTGCACACTCCATTTCTAGAAATTTTATGGTCAACTGTTTCTCAAGGATTTTCTCCCATCCTTTTCATGAAATCATCAAAATAGAAATTTGTGATAGAATAGAAATCATGGGGTCCTCAAGGTTTTAGCATTCATTTTATCATATTGTACACAACAAATTAATCAGCAAACGCCTGCAATTTTTAGAGATGAGATGACAAACCCAAATGTTTATCCTAGAGGGGTGCCCATCTGGAGAGTTGAATAGAATTAAATTCCCTCAGTTGAGTTTAAGGGAAGTTTACCACATGAGTCACTGAATAAATTCTTGAATGTGCTTATGATATCCTGGCAAAAATGATTGCATAATATGCACGCTTGGCTTTTTACCATGGTCATTCACTTTGATATTTTGGACTCACAGTTGTACAAGTGTATCTACATTTTATTAGTGTTCACTGTTATTTTAAGTGACAAGCTTCTGGATGGCAGGTAAATTGGCTATGTACAACTCCTGCCGACTCAGAAAATCTTATTGTATGTGATACATCGAAGGTAGTTAAAGTTTATACCCTGTCATAGCTAGCTGGTGTCACAATATTTGCACAGCTAAAGGATCAACAAGAAAAGCAAAGGCCATGCGAAAACTATCACAAGGGTGGATGGAGCATTGGATGAATGGAGGTGAAGTTTCAGGACTACTTACCTCTGTAGACTTTGATGTCTATTTTTAGGTTCTCTGCATATGCAAAATAGATCATATTTATTGGTATCACCATTAAAAAATTTTCTATTATTAGGTGCTTTTCATTGTTAGATCTCCTCACATACATAAAGATTTGTATCAAAGTATTCCAGAGAAACTGGCATATGTTCTTAACCTTACGGCAGAATTCAACTAGAAGATCCATATTTAGTTATACCATCAATCGATGTTCTTTGCTTCTCAAGAATTCCGATAGGAAAGTACTGGTAGTTTACACTGTCAAAGCGGTATCTTATTTGCTAGTAGCAATAAAATGATGTATGCGAAGTTCAGTTTCTATTCACTTCTGGTCCGTTTTGAGGCGTTGCCGATGGTGCTGCTTCTTTTACAGCAATAACAGAAGCACTAACAATTGAATATTATTCTACGGTACGTTTTTTATATTGGTAATGTTACTGTTTGAATTTAAGTATAAAATTTTCTTTTTTGAATGATCTTTCAAAGGTAAAGGGAAGATCAACTATACCGTTCATTGGCATATTCATTTTGTGTCATGTGCAGTTCACGAATCCTATTCTCATGAGCTTATAATAGAGTTCAATGTTGCCATAGATGTTTAAATTAAAAAAAATGTTATAGACGTTTATTCAATGGTTTAGATATATCAATCTAAAATTTATCGAAGATTACATTTAAAATAAAGGTTTAAAAAAGAGAGATATAACTCATAAGACTAGTATACATAATATTTCTAATTGTGAATGCTTTCAGCTCCATCTCTCATTTAGAATAATGAAATCTAACGTAAGCAGAGGCAGCATTAATGGTTTTTAATCCCTCGTCCCTCCGGAATTTGGAGTCATGTTCCTGCACACACGTTGTCATTCCTTACCTGTAAGCTTCTTTGCACGGTATGGCTGACGAAGCTTCATATATAAATTGATGGGTAAAATAGCATCATATTTGACAAGGATATTATAAGATAAATGGCACAACTCATTATGAATTATATCTTAAATAATAATAATAATAATAATAGAAAATGATATTGTAAGTATCTACAACATTTTGCCATCATAAAATTGATGGTTCAGAAATTTAAAAAAAAAAACTCAATACGGTTTGCATTGGACACCATGAATAACACTTGAAAGAGTGGAAAAATAACCCCAAGCAGGTGGTGCTAGAAAAATCCCTCGCTTTCCTTCCTCTTTGTGGAACCATGTCTACTGCCCCCTCAAAGTAGTAGTACGACAGGATAAAAATAGGCATCCATGCTTCATTTATGAACAAAAAAGTCTATGCAAGAGCAGAGAAGAAAGTTTAAAAGAGACGGCAACATCAAAGATTAATGAATACAAATACACGTTCCAAGGCACAAGTAATAAAACAGCACTACACCTGGAAAGCAGAGGTTGGACGCACAGCCTCCTGTTAATGAATTAATTAATGAAAAGAAAATTAAAAATTCAACGCACCTCCTCCTCCCTTCGTCTCACCACCAATTTCCATTTTCCATGACAATAAAAATCTCCGATATTTTTCCAGTGCTCTTTACTCCAATCCTTCGGCTCCCCCCCCTATCTGATCTTCTCCCCGATAATCTAGGGTTTCGTACTCCACGCAGAGCAGAGGGAGATGGCGTCGAGGACCGCGTTATGCCGTAGATTGGCCAGCCGCTTGAGTCCCCCCGTCGGCGTCCGGTCCATGTCCTCGTGGTGGAGCAGCGTCGAGCCGGCCCCGAAAGACCCCATCCTCGGCGTCACCGAGGCCTTCTTGGCTGATCCTCACCCCGATAAAGTCAATGTTGGAGTGGTGAGGTTCTCCTGGCGTTGGACTTGTTTTTCTGGTTGGGAAAATATGCTATCTCTTTTGGCTGTTTACTTCTAGTGATGCTGTTTGTGTCGTAACAGGGAGCTTACAGGGATGACAATGGGAAGCCGGTGGTGCTGGAGTGCGTGCGGGAGGCCGAGAGGAGGATTGCTGGAAAGATCAACATGTAATTTCCCCCCCCCCCCCCCCCCCCCTCTGTTCTTTCTTTTCTTTTCGGTAATATCGTTGCAAGAAGTCCTTTTCTTCTGGTTTCTAGTTCTACTTGGTTGTTATAGATGGCATCGAGTTCTGTAGCTGTTAGGATGCTGTATATATTTTGTGCTTCGTTTGGCGCTTTAGTTTGTGATAGTATGCTGCTGCTTGCTTTCATTTTTTGTTATGGTGATCTTGTCTTGGACCTCGTAAGAGCATCGAAGTTGGATTTATTCCCATCTTGTTTATATTCAATGGCCGTTTATCGTAATGGTTTTGGAATCTTCATGTAGTCTTTTACAGTTTGCACGTAGTATTTATGTTGTACAAGAGGGGGAAAAACGCTTACTTTTTCAGACTTCCTACTTCTATCTAGATGACTTTGGTAGGAAGAATTTTTTAAAAATACGAAATTTTCTTCTTAATTGTTTATATAACAGATTTTTAAAAAAATGCATGCTTACTAGTATTTTATGCCTCACAATTTCGATATCAATTCCCACATATGTAACAAAGGTCCTCTACATTTTGTTTTGCTTGATAATTTAATAATCATGAACAAACACTTATATGGCATGATATTTTTGATAATAATCTTGTGTGATGAGCAAAATTCCCTAACAAATGCACTTCATGGACAACGTGTCAAACTTCAATACATGTTGGCAAAATTTTGTAGACATGTGTTAGAAATCAGAATGCTGAAATGATTTTCACTTGAATATCATTAGATACAGAACTTCAGGGATATATTGGGCAAATTTTGGTGTTAGGGGAAACTATGTAAATTTACCCTTGCCATTGGGTGTGCACTTGGTTTCTAGGCATGTTTACTTGTTAAAACGTCTACAAATGATATTTTTGCGTAGATTCCATGATTAAATGCATACACCTAAGGTTTTGCTAATTTTCACTGATTTTTCTGTAATTTTTATAGATATAAGTGTGTACTTCTAAAAACATGTAATGGATGATTTTCTGAATATTAAACATATGTAATTAAGGTATAGTAAGGTTCGTATTTTTTTTCTAAATCTAAAAAACATTTTATTTTCTAGTATAATATGTTTTTATTGTATTCTAGAACTTTGAGTAGGTAGTATAATACTCATGGATGTTTATTTTGTTTACTTTAGCATGTCTTAAAATTTCGCATTGAAATCTGTATTTTTTTAGACCTATTTGGGGGACTTCTGTGATTTTACCAAACTGTCATTGAAATTTTCATTGAAGTCTGACACACTTCCCTTTTCTGTCAAACAAAAGTCTGAAGAGAAATTGAATTTGAATTCCTTGGTTGTGGATTCCTAGTTTGGTGACTGTTCTTACCATCTAATTGTGATGATGGGTCAATCAATTTGTTGAACAAGACAGATAATCATAATTCATGCAAAGTATTGATTTGAGGTGTTTTCTACTGCAATTAGACAAAGACATGTCTCCATAGAAGGCTTATAGAAAGAGGACAAAGAATAACAATGATGAAAAAACAAAGGAAAATGAACATTATATAGAATAGAAACTAAAACAATTTTTGAAAAATATTATAAATAAAAATGAACAAATTTACATTCAGCACAATCATAAAAATAATTGAAATATAAAAACTATAATCCAATTTACATGTAATAAAATTATAAAAATAATTTTATTATGTATAATTGTCACTCAAAGAAATTCTTCAGTTGAAAAACATAACTAAATATATAAAATTTGTAATTATAGTTCTAAACAACAAAAGAAAGTATCAAAATAGTGAGATTTACTAATGAAAATAACTCAAAAGATGAATCTAAAAAATTAGAAAAATGACCATCTTTCTCAAATTGGAAAATGGAAAAGTGATCATTTTTTGCAATCCATTTTCCCCCCTTTTTTCAAAAAATGGAATGTATTGATATGAAAAATATTTAAGCAATGAGATTAAAGCATTGATTGATTGTTATATGATGAATGTTGTAGCTAGAATTTTGACTTTTTTGTATTTCTATGGTGAATAAACAATGAGACATTTATTGTAATATAATTATATGTGTTTTCAGGGAGTATCTCCCAATAGGGGGTAATATGCAAATGGTCGAAGAGACTGTGAAGCTTGCATATGGAGAAAACTCTGAATTTGTTAATGAAAAAAGAATTGCTGCCGTGCAAGCTTTATCAGGGACGGGAGCCTGCAGACTTTTTGCAGAATTCCAGAGGCGTTTCCAGCCTGATTCACAGATATATATACCTATTCCAACTTGGTCTAAGTGAGTTTCTTAGTATTTCTTGTGGAGATGTTTGTATACTATACTCTTAATGATCACAGAAATTTAGATATATATATTTTAAAATTTTTAAATAAAAAGAAGTTGAAAATTCGAACAAAAGTTAATTTGATTAATGTTCTATGTGCTACCAAGTAGCCTTGTGTAGTTTCCAAGAAAAGTTTGGCGAGCTCTATTTCATAAGCTTGCATTACAATTATTCATTTTCTTTTTTTTTTGTAGATATACTAGCAAATTTTTGTACATCTTAACTTCTGTTCTAAAATTGCCCTTTCTATTTCACTCATTGAATTTCCTACTTTTACTTAGGAAACGCAATAAACACTTGGTCTTGAGGTTTTAAGGTTTTAGTGAGGTCTTTAACTTTTCAAATCTGTTTTCAATTTTTCATCCTTTCTTATGAATCCTTATTGGGTGCCAAATGCTAACATTCAAAACAAGCATAGCATTTTTGACATTGCTTTATATCTTCTTGACTTTTCATAACTTGACATTACAACGTCCAACTCCTTCAGTCATCACAATATCTGGAGGGATGCTCATGTTCCTCAGAGATCTTTTCGCTATTACCATGCTGAATCAAGGGGATTAGACTTTGCTTCATTACTAACTGATGTCAAGGTATGCATAGTTAATTGTACCAATTTTAATCACTTGGGATATGGCCATTTATGCTTTCTTTGTGATGTATGTTTTAAATATTGTATAGAATGCTCCTAGTGGTTCATTTTTCATGCTTCATGCCTGTGCACATAATCCAACTGGCGTGGATCCCTCTGAGGAGCAATGGAGAGAGATTTCTCATCAGTTTAAGGTATCAAAATTAGTATCTCTGTTCTAAATCTGAATATATGCAATTATTTGTTTATCTTATCTTTTTTGTGATGTTACCTTGTTTCTGTCTTCAGCTTAAAAATCATTTTGCCTTCTTTGACATGGCATACCAAGGATTTGCTAGTGGTGATACAGAGAGAGATGCAAAAGCAATTCGCATATTTCTTGAGGATGGTCATCTGATTGGATGCGCACAATCATATGCTAAGAACATGGGACTGTATGGGCAGAGAGTAGGCTGTCTCAGGTGCCCTTTACTTTTGTGATTGATTGAGTAATTAATAATTGGAAGTGCTTCTAGGCAGATGTTAGATTAGATTGCCCTTGCATCACAGATTCTACCTTTTCAGTTCCATAACACACAAGAAGTCTGTGTTCCAATGTCTTATATTTGGGTCATGCTATTGTAGCATTATATATGTTTACTCAAGTGCATTTCTACCATTGAGTTTGTTATAATTTTTCTTAGTCCAAACGTGTGTCTTACAAATACTGGTTTAAGAAAGCAGGCCGATGGGTGTCTTATGTTTGGAAGTTGTCAAGTTCTGATTTGTGCCTTATAAGTTGACTTTGTGATGTTATTTTACATTTGAATAATTATATTCAAATTTCCTAAAAGCAATTCATAATAATTAATTGCCATTTGGGTAGGGTTGTAGTTGTAAATTAGAATTGAGGAGGTTCTCCTTGCCTTTAAGTGGTTTTACTTTGCTTTGTTAATAGTTTTTATTTTATTTCTTTGAATGAAAGTTTCGTTTTCTTATGCTTCCTAATATATTTATAATTTCTGTTCAATCTTCTTGCAGCATTCTTTGTGAAGATGAGTTGCAAGCAGTGGCAGTGAAGAGTCAGTTGCAACAGATTGCCAGGCCTATGTATAGTAATCCACCTGTCCATGGTTCTCTTATTGTTTCAATTATTCTAACTGATCCAGACCTGAAAACCCTATGGTTGAAGGAAGTCAAGGTACTGGATAATATTATTTATTTTCAAATTTTATTTGGCAGTTGTTTGCTAACTTAGTATTTTGTGCATTCCATGTAGGGAATGGCTGATCGTATTATCGGAATGCGAACTGCCCTTCGAGAAAGCCTTGAAAAGCTGGGATCACCTCTTTCATGGGAGCATATAACCAATCAGGTTGGATAGATTTTCTTTCCCGAGCATAATTGTAAACATGTGAATGGTTGGGTAGATTAGATAGATTTTTTATTGCTTCCTTGAAATATGAAACAAAATACACCATCTAAATATCCAATAAAAGTTAAACATGAACATGTGGTTCTAAAAACCTAGCCGTTGATTCATCTCACAAACAACGAAAAAAATCTTTACATGACTATAGTGGAATGAAGGTTTTCTTTCTGGCATGATACAGATTGGAATGTTCTGCTACAGTGGAATGACACCAGAACAGGTCGACAGATTGACGAATGAGTACCATATTTACATGACTAGGAATGGAAGAATAAGGTAAATTATGATGCTGGAGTATTTTATTTTCCGTACTCTTATTGTATTGAAGGCATAAAATGGATGTTCCTTTCAATTGCTTACTGAAACAACACTTATGACAGCATGGCTGGTGTTACTAGCGGAAACGTTGGCTATTTGGCTAATGCCATCCATCAAGTCACAAAATCTGGTTGATTTGTTCCGAAGATTTTTGCATCTCCTATGGCATCGACGAACAGGTCGTTTATTGTTGCACCTTTCTGTTTCGTATTTGTTTCTGCTTGGAGAGAAATAATGCCCATATCTTTGGGCCCTGTCCTCGTTCTGTTTATTGTAGTCAATAAATGATTCCTCATGCGAAGCCATGGACACTCATAAGGCATTAAACGAGTTGCCCCATTTTTGGTCGGGGCTGAGTTATTTATGGGTTGAGGTTTTTCTTATCACCCATGAGAAGTTTAAATTAATCTGTCTCATCGAATTACGATTGGATCAAACCTGAAAAGGGAAACTCACGATATATCTTTGCTTCATTAACTAACTTTTATAATTTCATTCAGCTTCTGCTCATGCGAATTATTTTGTTTTGTTTAGATCTGAATTTAACATCTTTTATTTATAAACCTTGTGAAAATATGGAAAGGCTAATTGAGCCTCTTATCATTGTCGTTGCCAATGAAATTACTTCTTTTCTGGCTATGTTTGACATAAAAAAGCGTATGCCCACACTTTCCTTTTATTGTTAACACTTATCTTCTTGACGCACTTTTGACTCAAAGATTTTGATGTCGTGCAAAGGCACAAGAGACACTCGAAGTTGAGTGATTTATTAGTAAAGACAATGACAGGCTACAAAGGAAATGATCGATATAGCCCTAGCAATGTGAAATTAAATTACTTTTCACATAACTTCAATACATTAATGTGCACTAGCAGATTATTGTTTGATGGAAAGTCTTCCAAATCCTTTCCATTTTCATTCAAAATAATTTTCAAGTGCGATATGCATTTGCATTGTAATTGTTCATCTGGAACATTTTCCATGATTTCCAAGCATCTTGCTCATCTTAAATCCCTTTTTGTGAGAATTGTACACATGCGAGAGATCTGATAGCTTTAGAAATTCTATTTGTCACGAACCAATCTGTTATATTCTATTTTATTAGGCAATATGAGAACCAAACATTAGTGACGATTGTTAAGCATGATCTATAAAGAGAAATTAATTGAAATAATGGTAATTACGTAAATCAATAAAGCATGAACGATGGTTTTTAATGCATTTCCATAAATTTGGAAGAAAAAAAATCTACCAAATTTTAGATAAGAGCTAAACTACCTAAGGAAGCAGGTAGAAATTTGAGCACGGCAATAAGTACAAAGAACCTAAATAAAAGAATACAATATACATTATTGGCAAAATAATATGCTTTTCTAAATAAACTAAATCGCCTTATTAGAAGATCCCATATCTCATTTGGTGAAGAAAAGAAACATAGGCTGTATTTATATATTTGTTCCATTGATCTCTGAAAAGAAACATTTAAAGAGAAATTTCATTAAGATAGAAGCAAGATCTACAAATCAAAAAAGAAGAAGAAGGAAATCTAGCCTTCAAGATGATCACACCAAACGTTGGTAAATCAAACAGCAGCTCAAATTATAATCCTATTGTGTAGTGTCAATTACATAAATACTTTTCTTCAAATTACATTCCTATTTGTGGTCAAATATTTAGATAAAAGTTTAAATGTTTTCTCAAGATTCCTAATGAAGTAGTTTTATGTCTTTCTCTTCTGTGTATGTAAAGAGAGAGAGAGAATATCAAAAAACGTAATTCCCCATTCTTGTGAGTTTATTATTGTCAACTTTGTATTTCGTTTCCAAGGAAACAATGTATGTACTAACTTCGTTTTCATCTACCTAGTAAAATGCACATGCACATGCATGCAAACAGAAATCATTATCTCTACTAGAAATTTAATTTGTCTTTCTTTACAAATAACTAAACACTTGTTTGAAAACGCTGTCATGTTATCTTATTTTAAAATGACCTACCTTTGAATAAGCTCTTCCAAGTACGATTATAATAAAAATAAGACACATTTGGAAACACTTTTATTTATTTATTTATTTATTTACATCAGCTTATTTTAAAATGCGTTGCACTATATTTTAACAAGTGTTTTCTGGTACGATTAAGATAAGCGCTTAACAGTTCATTTTACCACTTGTTTAATAAGATAATATTCCTAGACCGTTTATTTAATAAATCGTATTTTTAAAACAAGCCAATTCTTTCAAAGCTTATTTAATAAGTTATTTTCAGACCAGTTATTCAATAAGTTATATTTTGCTAAAAAAATTATTCAATAAGTATTTCCAAATACGTCCTGATAATATTACTTCTTCTTAATATTTCACATGTACCCGTAGGTTCGTTTTGAGTATAAAAACGTTCACTACTCAGATACACACTATCTGTGTTCTAATAATATTACCGGTATTTTAATGAATATTAAACATACGTGAATATTTTATATGTAAAAGATCAGGTGCGAAACTTAATATTTCCAACGGATCCACATCTATTCCTGGATCCGAAAGTTCGACCCGGAAGCCACATGCATACTGTCGTTGACACTGCCCGTTCGTCTCCCTCCGGTCGCCATCGCGAGCGATGGCATGCGTACAAGACGTCTCGTCTCGTCTCCTCCCTTCCCCTCCATGCCATCACTCACCCACCTGCCCTGGTGGAGGTTGGAGCATGGACCTCGTCAACACCAAATCGCAAGCAAGCTATCCCTTAGCCTTTCAATGTTGGGTGAACGTCTTCGTCCGAGGTTGGCCTACCGTTCCCTCCAACCACTGTTCGGAAGGTAAGCTCTCCTCCTTTCCTTTCCTTTCCTTTCCTTTCAAGTATTTGGTGTTGCCGTTTTCCACGCCCGACTTCATTTGAGATGCTCTCATTCATTGCCGATACTTGTAACCCCCAGGCCAGTTATTTATTTTCTTATTGTAATGTAGGTTGGTGGTGTGTGGTGGGATGGCAGTGACGTATTATTATACTTTTGAAGTTGATGGTTCGCTTGATCTCGTTTGGTTCCAGATTCTCATAAATGTTGTTGTTGCGTTGTATTCGTTGCTTCCTCTGCCATCGAAAGGTGGTGGCTTTAATAATACGGTTGGCTTTGTCGAAAGCTGGTGTGCAGCCACTGGACTGGTATGGTCTGCATGTCTCGGTTGAAATAGGAAGACAACGATCTAGTATACTTGATGGAGCTGCTCTACTTTCTTTCTTGAGTGTTAGATGAGAAAAGGGAGTTTGGCCAGAGGAGCAGTGCCTATGCTATGGCTCTTTTTGCTAAGAGAAATCAAAACAAAAGGTGTTCTTACAGCCGTTGTTCTTCAAACAAGCTTTGGCCTCTTCATGGACTCAAAAGTGATTGCAATCGCTTTAGAGAACCTAAGGCCACATTGTTCAGGAGAAGCAGACGTGTGATTTGCAAGCAATTATGGTTGATTGCTTTCGGGTTGATGTTGTTGGTCTTGTTTTCTCTACCTAGTTTGCTTCTGTCCACCATAATCCATCACAAGAGCCTTCCATTTGTCTCGACATTAAGATACACAAAGGACTTAAAGGTATGGATTTTAACTTAAAGTTTGTAATAGAGGCTTTTTAACTTTCATATGATCAGAACCTAGTAAATACTGGTCTCTACAAACTGGAATGGAACTTCTTTCATCACTGCTTGATAACGTCACACACTATTTTTACACAGGTTATCTTCCTTGGAGAGATTGAAATATTTGAAATTGTGTTTAAGGATCTGTGCTCCATAAATTACAAAATTCATATACCCCTGTGTTTGCTTGGTATGGATGATGATTTTTATAAAGCTTCCTTGTCGAGAATGTTACCTTGTGTCTTATGTAAGATTTTGATGACTTTTATCTTATGTTACCTGATTTGACTTTTATTTTGAATGTTGCCTTTTATTTTTCTGTGTTTAATTGCTTTTGTTAGAAATGAAAGTATCGATAAGGTGTTTATTTCATGATCTATCTCTAAAAAAATGATGGCCGGTAGTATTGATTGGTTGCTAATTGTTGTACATTTTTTTAACGCATGTTTAGAAGGATGGGACAGTTCAGAAGAGTGGATATTTGGATGGCATTGGCCAAGGGGTGATATATAAACATCTATTGAGTTTGGCTTCAATCTCCATTTTGAAGGTCTATCAGACAGGAACTAAATCAAATTTTGTACATTGATCTATACCCTCTCTATCCAGCTCTAAGCTAATAGTATCTGCCTCTCTTTTTCTATGCACAGGATGGATCTCATGATGATTCTTCCAATCTATGGGATGAGCCAAATGCACAAGAATATAAATGGAAGCCTTGTGCAGGCAATTCTAATCACCTGCTTCAAGATCGTCCCTCTGTAAAAGGTAACTTCTTCTATTACAAAAGGTTCTGATAGTAATTCCTTACTTGCCTGGTGAACATAAAGCAGTGAAACTGAATTATGGGACAAATTCTTGGTATATTTAACTCTTACATTTTACTTCCTATTTTGATGCCTTCCGATTGTTGACATACTTTGACAACCTTCCCAATGATGGCATCAAAATGGGTAGGTTGTTAGGAAACTAGTGTAGTTGACCAAGACACTGATTGGATGGGTGATGAAAGAGCTCTGGTGGTGGTTAACTGCATATCAGGAGGTGCGAGTGCCATGAATAGCTCAACTAGGAAGTAAAATGTCAAGGATGTCCATGAAATTTTTTTGAGGAGTGGGGTGTCCATGAAAATAAGCATTCAAAGGAGGATGGGATGTCATTTAGCAGGATTTCAGCAACAATGTCACCACGGTCCAGGGTGTGATCTTGCTCCTTATGGTTGACAGTAATGATGGGTGAATTGTAAACATGGTTCCTTTCACTCCCTATTAATGTAAATGGATCATATTCTAAGCAGAGTAGGCTACATGTGCGGAGACTAATTGGCCTTATGAGAATGCTACCTTGGCTGTGTCAAGGGCAAGGGAAAGGAGTCGATGGCTATCAATCAATCATTTTCAGCTCTTCCCTCCCTTACGACTGATGAGTTTGAGATGCCTAGGGGACTAGATAGCTAGTCATCAAGATGGTGGAGATTTAACTCAGTGACAATATTATTGATATGCTTGTCAGATTGATAGATCTCTTCTACCAGTCATCCAGGAGTCTCTAACACATGTGTTAGAAGAGTTCACTAACATTTTCATTTGGTCCTCATTGAACATTTTGGAGGGTCAAACTAGCTACCATCATCCCCACCTTATTATCCAATTGGATGGCAAACTAAATAAGTAGATGAAGAAGCTTTGTCCTGATAGAAGCAATAGCAATGACAAAGGGAAACTGACTCTTCTCACAGTGGTTGATAAATGTCATTCTAGTCAAAAAGACATTTAAAATGTTGGCTGTGCATGAACTTTATAGATTTGAATAGTACTGCTTAAAAGATAGTTTCCTATTGCCAAGCATAGATCAGAGTAGACTAGTTTATATTTTTTGTTTCTAAATACATAGAAACTTATCCTATTTTTATCTCTCTTTACAGTTTCTATCCACACACATGCAAAAGAAATTGTATATTTCTACTAAAATCCTATTTATTTATTTATTTTTTTTTAAATATTCAATATTTTACAATATGACTAGAAGGCATATATAAAGTATATTATCAATATTGTACCTTTGTATGCATTATAGCTTTTATAGTATTTGATTACATTATTGTCTAATTGAATGTGTAGGTCATCATTGCCAAGTCATGCTTGCATTTCTTTTTTATAATTTATCACATTGCTTCAATTAGACTATCATCTCAGATGTTGCTTCTCATTGCTTACCACAGGCATTTTCAAGTAGTGTCATCTTGAGATTGCCTTGACCTTGATTACTTTGTCTACTAGACTCTCTGCATTTCTTCTATCATATTTAATTGGTTGAAGCAATCTAGTGTGTGACATTCAATTCGTCTACCCATCATTCTTCTATCATATGTCTTCATGGGCACCAATGATATTATATTTATAGTATCTCCATTGGTGCCCACTAGTAAATGATGGGATCTCACCTTCAACTTATAAAACCAAACCTAAGGTGTCTAATCAACTCCAAAATTGATTGATTGACCTTGAAGAATTTGATATCATGTGCTAGTTGAGAATATCTACTAAGAAGCCTTGGTAGACTTCATTATGGGCATGCTACATTCAACCAAACATTTTTCCTTATACAAAGATGGGTCATCAACAGCTAGAAGAGCTTTTTGAGGATCCATTTGTTGTGTTATAGAGATGAACAACTCCTTATTGTGTTATAGGTGTCCAATTGTTTAGGACATCCCTTTATCAACCCTTCTTGAGAATGTTCACTTGGGAAGTTGCAAAAATCATTGAAGGGCCCATGTTGTACCCTTCAAGATGTTGTAATAAGGCTACTATTGACCTAATTTGGAATGAGATGTTGTTGATTATGTTTAGAAGTGTGATTGGTGCCAAATTTTCATGAGCCTTCCCCAGGTACTGCCAGATGAACTCCTGCCTATCTTCTCTGTCCATGGCATTCACCTATTAGGGAATTGAGTTGGTTGACTCTTTTCCAAAGGTACCTTTTAGGTAATGAGGCTAGTTGTGCAATCTACTAGTTTAAAAAATATTTGGAGACTAAGCTAGTAATGGAATTAAATATTGACACATATTGACAAAATTTTGTTAGCACATTGATTTTTTGATTCGTCAAAATGACTTCAAAATTGGTGTTGAAATTTTAATTTGTTAATTTTATTGGGAGTGTTGTCCTATATTTGTATCAACATGGTTCCAAAACGAAATTTTGCTAAACACATGTCAATTTTTAACTTACCATGGTTTGATATGAAATGAAAATTGAATTCCTTAGAGCTAGTAGTCAAGTAAACTAACAACACCCAAGCTTCTGTCTTCAAGAGCATCATTTATTGATTTAGCATCCTCTCCTTAATGGTAATTAATGGAAATGCAATTCACTGAATGCAACTTGAGAAAATTTTATGAAGAAATCAAGACCAAGTTGATGTTATTCTTGATTACTCACCCTAGAAGAATGACCCAATGATGTTACCAATCAGACAATCCTCCATGCTCTAACAGGATGATTGTGTAATGCTCAAGCTTCCAAAAACCTTTCTTCTCAGCATTCGGAACTGATATTGTCACATTGATGAAGTTGATTATCTCTACCTATTGGTTGCTTAGTTGTAAGGCAAACACTAATGATTCTCTAGAATAATCAAAATTTGTTGGAGAAGCAACACCTAGAAACATAGCTCTAAATTGCATCCTATAAATAGAAAAGGTGTGATATCAAAGTAAGAAGATGTAGTTGGCCAAGGAGAAGGGAGATGTGATGCTATAGTAAACTAATGCCACCAACATCGAACAAAGGCATGGCATCACCCACTTTGAAAGGTTTTACGTGATTGACAAAGTCATCCAATCATTAACTTATCAACTTCAATGCCTATTAAGTATTAACCAAGGATGGTGAGCTTTTACTTAGGATGTGGAATGCTTGTAACATTAGAAAATGTTACGTACTAGCCATGCACTTGTACTCACCTATATTATGTGTATGATTCCCTCAACTTGGAAGCTCAACTTGCCCCTCAGGTAGTAAGTCAACTCTTGATGTTGGGTGAGAAATAAGACTTCATCCCTTGACATACATCAAACAAGAAGTGGTGATGTCAACCCTTAATGTATGTTAGGAGAGAAGTGAAGATCTAGACCTTTGAGTACCTCTAGTGAGAAGTGAAGACTTCAATTCTTGATGTACATCAAACAAAAAGTGAAGACCTCAATCATTGGTATACATCAAACAAATAGCCAAAAACCTTTGATCTTTGAGAAACATCAAATGAGTGATGAAAAAATCAACCCTTGACATATGTCAAATTGATTGTCCAACACCTTCAACTTTTGACATACATTGAGAAGAACATCAAATGTCTTCAACTCCATTTATTCTTGATATGGTAGGCAACCTAGTTCATGCAGGCTTCAACAACATCTACCAAATCCATGTTTGGCAAGGCAGGCAGATAATCCCATTCCACTCCTCCAAAAAGTGCCCTCTGGCTAAAGCAGTCAAAACCATGAAGACCGATATGGTTAAAACGATCAATTGTAACCATGAAGACCGATATGGTTAAAAGGATCGACTGCAACCATGAAGGTTGTTGTTTGAGAGGGAGACATCTAGCCTGGCTATGTGTTCACACTGATGTTCAGCTGGGAGGAACTTTGGTGGAGGCAGAGGCCATGGGAGCTGGCAGGTAAAGACTGGTCAAAGGGATCAACTGTTGGTGTGGATGAGCTCCCACTGAGAAGGAAGCTATTAATACCCTTTCAATGTCAGTGCACGAGTAACATAATCTAACCTTTTTCTACTCTCTTTAAACTTGATTTCTTCTTTCCATTCACTCAACTAATTTAATGATTGGAGAACCTTTGGCCCCCCTCACACTAAGCATCATTGAATCTTTTGTATAGGCCAAGCAAGCCTACCTACTCTTACTAAGCAATCAAGTGCATTAACTTTAGACTGATCCAAGTCAAGCCTCCCATGCTGGCCTAAGGAGGGACCTGGGATCAGACACAAAGCAAGCTAATTGACCAATTTGGATTGTTCTAATTCCTAGAATGAGGAAGTTCATGATCTGTTGAAGATTCTCAATGACTTTTAAGTCATGCAAGTTACAGGTTTGAGCATTAGCAATACCAACATTATACTTAATGAAATTGAACCATGCAAATCTGAATTTTGTACTGCTAGCTCACCTTGTTTTGAACTAGCGAATCTTTTGTCAAATTTGTTTATTTAAATGTATGTTTTTTATTTTAAATTTTAAATTTTAAATTTTTTCATTGCATAAAGAACCTAAATACAAAGTTTTTGATGGAGTACTACTAAAATATACTTAAGTTATTGCCATATATGATAATGCATATTAATAAAATATACTTATTAGTATTATTATGCATACATTTTGATGTTATTTTAGGCTTATCTACGTATTTGAGTGTTCTTTAGAAAATAATGGAGCTAAAATTATACATAATTATTATTAAATGTCTATAAATATATATTTATTAAAACGATATGCTAAACCCTCAATATATATAATATATACATAAAAAATAAAAAATATTTGCATAGGTGCTTAGGCACTTGGGCACCTTAACAAGTATGATTAAATGTAGCTCATTTCATATCAATCCTCTTTATGAGAAACATTGCTATTTAGTATTTTCAGAGTTTGAAAATTTATATAATTATGTTTTAAATAATTACTTATTTTGGAAGTAAAAAGATGACTAAATATTAAAGGTAAGTACATACAATCAGCTGAACTAGGAATTTACAAATTTCTACCCAGAAATGTACCATATATAGGAAACTGTCAATAACCTTAATCCAATCAAAAAACATTTTGATCATGTCATTTCACATGCAATTTGAACTATATATCTTTATTCTATCACAACACCGAGCTTTTATATTTTACTCAAAATTTATTTTTCTTCTGGTTAACACTAACTTAGTGAAGTTTGAATTATTTCTCTTTTTTAGTTCGTATTTGAACATTAGTTGTAATAAAAGTTATTTTTTGTATAGGTCATGACACCCAAAATTCTGGTTACATAGCTGTGAGTGCAAATGGTGGTCTGAACCAGCAACGAGTTGCTGTAAGACTAACATTTTTCCTCAATACTTTTTGTTTATCTTTAATATTAATGTGTTAAGTTCACCTTTCAGTTTTACACTATTAGTTTTTTTCCTTAATGGATGATCTGAGGTATTATTTAATTATATCCTTCATTTGTGGGTATTTTTTTTTCCTTAAGTGGACTATCATGTGTCAAAATTGTGCAAGTTTAGCACCAATGTGAGCATCAATACTTTTTCTACTTGATCACTAGAAGAATTTTCCTTATAATTCCATCAACAGATGGTCGAGTTTTCAACCAGGAACTTGTCTATTTTTCCTTCCAAAAAGTTGTGCATTTTTACCAAAAATCGAAATAAAATTATAATGGACTAACATTCTTATACTAAACAGATGCAAGAATCAATGCCATCTTTACATATACCTTTACATTAACATTTTAAATTTATAAGTTGTGATCTAGAATTTTGTTATTACTTGGATAATAACATCAAAGGATGTAATATTCCAGATATGGCTACAAATGGATATTCTCCAGGTAGTTTCCAATTGAACAATTTGTAAATATCTAGCTAAAATTTTTAAAGGAAAAATGCTTCCAATTAAACAAGTTCATTGACTCAAGGTATGTAAATCAAAGGTGTGTGATCATCAGTGAACTGGTTTATACGAGCATAGGCATGATTATTTTTCTCATCCCGACAGGTTTGCAATGCTGTTGTTGTTGCTGTCTTGCTTAATGCATCTTTGGTACTTCCGAAGTTTTTGTACAGTAGTGTGTGGAAGGATATCAGGTGCATTGTATTTTAACTTCTTATTTTTACATAGTAACATTAACATTAGTGCATTATGTAATAAAGTTTGCATTTATATGCCCTAAATTTGCATGTATTAAATGTATAACTTTGAAAGTTTTTGATTGCACATGTACCCTCCAAATTTGTTACTCCAATGCATTAGTACCCCTATCATCATCTACATCACATTCCATTGAAGAGCTTCTAACAGATCAATGTATTTTTGTTTTCATTGCATATACACTCTTCAAGCGTGCTCCATCAATGCATATATAACCTTGTTGTCATCCATGTTAAATTCCAAGAATACATGTGCACAACCATAAATGTATTTATGTCTATTGCATGTAAGGTTGTTTGCATGCTCGATTCTTCCAATTTTTAGGTTGTGCATAGAGCAAATGATAGGTGGAAAAAAAAGTGTTTAGTGTTTTATTTAATTTTCCTTATTTACAACTCTAATTCATAAATAATAGAATAGGCGTTGCATCAATTAATAATAAAATAAGAGAATGTTTTGGTTATATCGTTAGGAAGCCAAAAAACATACCAAAAGAAGAGGATTAATGTAAGAGAAACTAAAAAAAGTAAAGAAATACTTAAAACTACTTGATTAGAAATTGGAAGAAAAGATTTAAATTTATATAAATTAACCAAAAATAGAAAATGTTTGGAAGAAAGGAATTCATGTGGCTAATCCTACATAGTAAAATTATGGCATAGTTTATTGTTGTTGTTATCATTATTATTGTTATTTATAACTTTAATTCAAATTGAGCATTTTAGAGTCAGAATCCTTATTCTGGAGACTGAACATTCATTGCTTGGTTTTCAACTGTGTAAATTGAAATTTTAGTTTGTCTTATGGTATTTGAGGGTGTCCTTGCCATCATAAGAATCACAACATGAAGCGGAAAGTGGAGTTGGCATTTCCCCCACTTTCAGAATAAGTGCTCAGGTCTCTCTTTTTAGTCAAGAAGCTGGATTTCACTGAATTGTTTTCTATGTTGCTTTTGCAGCCAGTTTGGTGACATTTACCAAGAAGAATATTTTGTTAATTATTTAAGGGATGACATCAATATTGTGAGGGAGTTGCCTTCTCATCTTCAGTCACTGGATTTTGAAGCAATTGGTAGTCAGGTATCTATTTTGTTGTTGATACCTTTATGGCTTTATATTGCAAATTGTTTCAATGTATTTATTGAATGTAGGATTTTCATTTTTACTTTAAATTTTTTTGTCCCAGATCACTGATTCTGATATTGTGAAAGAATCGACACCCATCCAATTTATAAGAACAGCACTTCCACTATTACAGAAAAACGGGGTTGTTCATTTTCTTGGTTTTGTCAATCGACTCGGTTTCGACCCACTTGAATCAAATCTGCAGGTTTATAACATTTAGGAAGGTTTGGTCGTATTTTGTCTATTTTACTTATTCTTCCATTCAGTTTCTGTTTTTTAAATTTTAGGTTATTGAATATCAGTGGCTATGTTACAATCAATCTTTTACTAAATTGCATAATTTGATCATATATTGTTAGAATGAAATATCTCTCATTGGAAAACAATATGGTAGAATTTAACTTCTAATGTGGTGTCATGTTCTTTCATTGTCAATGAGTTTTGAAATAAATTTTCAATATAGTATCAAAACTTAGGTTTTGTGGATCCAAAAGATTTTAATAAGAGAAAAACCCTAGTCATTACACCATTGTTGGTGACCCCTGTTGAAGATGTTAGCATTGCTTCTCATCTCACGTCCAATTCCTTTTCTTTGCTTGTCTTAAAAAACTTTCTTTTAAGCCTCAAACCCTAATCTTGTATCCTGTAACCATCTCTCCTACTTGCTGATAAAAGCCACTTTGATAGTGACATTTGTTGATCTCTCTAAATGAAGTAGTTGGCGTTGATTGTTACTGTTGGGCCTTCTCAACCTGTCAGTGGCCGATTCTATAATCCAAGTTGTCTGCTCTAGCACTACCCACTAATGCTGTTTGGGCTTCTTTTGTTGGAAAATCTTCTCATCGTGCCGTTCTTCACCTCCTCTCACCTTTGATGATTATGACAATGACGATGATGATCCTGATCCCCATCTCTGCTTGACTTCCTTCTCTTGCTTGTGTTTGCCACTATGGAATAACGACAATGACCATCAGCTTGTCACTAAATCTATCATGAACTCCTCGTTAACTTTCTGCTAGGATCACCAATAGTTTCTACCAATAGACTCTCTTCTTTCCTTCCTTCCTATTAGTTCCATTGTCTTCCTTGCGACTTGCACCCATTAGGGTTGCAAATGGGTAGACAAATGGATAAAGAAGAGAGTAGAAAGAAGGAACGGAAAGAGGAAAGAAAAGAAAGAGTGAAAAGAAGGGAAGGAAGAAAACGAAAAAAAATGAAAAAAAAAGGAAGGGGAAAGGATAAAAAAAGGGGAAGAAGAGAATGATCGAGAGAGAGGAAGAATAAAAATGACTTGGGACACTCTTTAACAAACACCATACCCTTGCTAATATTTGGTGTCTTCATCTGCATTGGAACTACATTTCCGCCACAGTATTTTCAGAAAAGCATTTTTTAAAAACACATTTCCATGTACACTTAGCGGTTACGATTCTGTTTGAAATGCAACTTATGTATTTTAGTCCAAATCACTTTTTAAAATGTTGATGAGAGTTAGCTTATGGAAAAGATAAGGAAACACTGTCCTGCATTTTCCAGACTGTTCTTATAATTTTTGTATGTACATAAAAACCATTAAAAAGCTGCAGATAGTACTGATTTTCAATAAGTTAGCTTTTCCATAAAAGTTGTAAGCTTAACCGCAGCTCAAACATAGTCATAGTCAATTGTATCAATGTCTGTGAAATTTTTCTAGTTTGATTGTGCCTTGTTAAATTATTCAGCAAAACGAATGAGGTTATATTCAGTTTAAGGTTTGGATCGGCTTTTCTGTTTTGTACCAGCACAACATTTCCTTTTTCATCCTTGAGGATTCTCTTTCACCCCATGCATCTGATTAAATAATATCTTATCATGGTTTTGGAGACTAGACTGGGCCTTGTTTGTAAGTCATTATTGTGGTTTTTTTGCATCTGATTATCTAAGACATTCAATTAACTGGGGTGAGATAAAAACAACAGTAGGTAACATGGTCAAGGTAAATAAGTCTCGGACATAGAATTTACAGGTTATTCTTAAATATTTTCATTTTTTTAAAAGTGAATCTACTGCATGGCTGCTTCACGTGCTATACAAATACTTGTGATGCACTTGGTTTTCTATCAGATTTCTTCCAAACACTACATTTACATGCACCATGTAATTGTTCGTCCTGCATGTTTCTGTATTTTAACTTGCAGAGATTGAGGTGTAAATGTAATTTTCATGCACTCAAGTTTGCACCAAAAATACAAGAAGTTGGTTCTCTGTTGATCAAGAGACTGACAAATTATGGCTCTAGATTGACTGAGATACAAAAACAGTTGCTAGGAAATCGTATGCCCGTTGTTCCAGTAAAAGCAGGCAGTTCTTCCAAGTCCTCAGCTAAATATCTTGCTCTGCATCTGAGGTTCGAAATAGATATGGTTTCATATTCTCAATGTTACTTTGGTGGAGGAGAAAAAGAAAGAAATGAACTGCAAGCATACAGAGAGAGACATTTCCCAAGACTTGTTGAGCAGATGAGAAACAAGTAAGCTTTTTAGATAATGTCCTTTCCATTCAGTTTTCTCCATTTCCTTGAATCCCAAATGGAGTATCACCTTGTATTACTTTCCCATTAGCATTATGAGATAACCTTTCTTTTGTTGGCAGTTCGGTTTCTCCAAATGTGCTAAGAAAACTGGGAAAATGTCCACTAACACCTGAGGAAGCAGCATTGGTGCTCTCTGCTGTTGGTTTTAAACCTGAAACTTACGTGTATCTTGCTGGGTCAAATATATACGGAGGGAAATCAAGGTTACATTCATTGACTACACTTTTTCCCAATCTAGTCACAAAGGAAGACTTACTAACACCAAGCGAACTTGCACCACTCAGGAACTTCTCTTCTCAGGTAATCTTCCTGAAACCTTTCATGCTAAAGCTAACATGGATTTATCAAATGTTATGCCTTCAAGTTGGTTCTTAAATATACTCTCTCCATGGTCAAGTGTCAGTTGCAAGCCTGAATTCTCACCTGCTATTAATATGCATTTGGTATATGCAACAATGGGATGCATTTGAAGAACAATCAGGATAACCTTTCCTTTAACTGCAGTTGGCGGCGCTGGACTTCATCACGTGTGCAGCTGCTGATGTGTTTGCGATGACCGATTCAGGGAGCCAGCTCTCGTCCCTAGTATCTGGGTTTCGAGTGTATCATGGCTGTGGCCATGCTCCAACTCTGCGTCCAAGCAAGAAGCAACTTGCAAGTATATTATCGAAAGGCAGGAGCTTAGAATGGAGCGATTTTGTTGAGAGGGTGAAGAACATGATCAATGAGGATCAGAGGACTCAGGAGAGATTCAGGGGTCGTAGCATTTACAGGCAACCAAGATCTGAGGGATGCATGTGCAGGGATTGACTTCAGTTACTGACAAGCTCCCTTTATACAATCCAAAGTTTAGGTTAGTCTTCTACTTTTCTTTTTCATATGTATATGAGGAGTTCATTTTTGTATCTGCATGTTGCCTTTTTCATCATATGCAAAGGGGACTTAAGGCTTGCATGTCTTTGTTTCAGATTGTGGAGACGTTGATACGTGATTATGGGATTTGGTTAGAATCTAGCAAAATGGTTTTAATGATGGATTGCTGTTGAAATGGATGCCACTGTGAATAACATTTTTACCCTTTCAAAAAAATCATGTTATAATTCTTACCATATTAGTTTTTATGGATTATGAAACTTAAGTGTTGAATTCTTAAGATAATTACAGGAAATTATAGATAGTATGTTCGAAAGCCCTCAATCAGAATAAACCCAGAACTTTATTTTGCATAACTTGAGTCATTTGATACACGATTGGAATTCAATAAGCTCCCTTTAAGACCAATGATGATAAATTGCAGGCTTCTCGATACAGATGGTATGGCCTAGGGATGGGTCACCTAGGTGGATTTCTTCTCTCCCCAATTGAGGTGGCTCTCTCTTAGTCGTCTGGATCTTGGAGGAAAGCTTGGTAGGCCACACCCGTCTACATTGGTCGTTCTATTCAGCTATTGCCATCACCTCACAGTGTTTCCACCTTAAGGCAGTTCACAATATTTTCAAGTGAACTGCTGATCCCCAGTTATACGTTAGACGACCAGTCATTGGGTATTTCATGCGTCATTGGTAGTATACTAAGTAGAGGGTAAGATTCAAGCTTTGCGAATGTACAATAGAGGATGATGCTATGTTGGCTTAGGAGACGTACCACCACAAAGTATACCATCACTGTCAAATGGTCGGCCCCTGAGGAGCAAGGTGGCCAGTAGGGTTACTAGTCTTTCAACCCCCTTTGATGTATTATTTACAGGAGGCGCACCCCTGTGCTCCCAAAGAGCATGTCAACGACCTCTAGAGTTCTTCCCTACTCTTAACTTGGCTAATCTTCCTTGAGCCCTTTGACATCCTCTGTTAATTGCTGAGCCTAGTCAAGTATTTTAGCTTCAACATGCCATGTTGTGATTGTTGATGTCGTTTGTTGTTGATGTTCCTAGCTACTTGACCCTTCCATGGTAAGTGGTGATAGGTGAGAACTAGGTTAGTATTGCCTCCTATCAGTCATCATACAAAATCAAAATTTCTAGCCCGTCTGAAAGTTTTTGAACTATTATTCTCTATAATTACTTGGTCTCTACTCTATTTTCAGAAAATGGAACTTAATAAATTCAAATCTGTGCAAAAACAATACCATTTATCAGAAAAACAGGGTCTTGTTCTTTTCATCAATCGCCCTACATATCTATGCAGCAGGTTCTCTACAAAGATGTACCAGGCAAAAACAAATGAAGAGTGGGAATGTTACAAACCAAGATCCATGAGAAACATGATTCGGAAAATAGTTGAAACAGTTCAGATTGCTGAACTAAACATTCAACCATTCTTCCCACACCCAAAGTTCAGTTCTTTCCACTCGACTCGGAAGGCCAGATTGATGATGATGATGTGTTGACCGACCCACAACTATTTAATTATTGTTCAACCACAGGCGGCTAAAGGGCGTACGTCCTTGAGGAGGCCGACGACCTGTTTCATGCTCGGTCGCTTCGGAGGTGACTCGGCGGTGCACAGGTAGGCCACCCGGAGGGCTTCCCCCATCTCTCTTTCCTCCGAGTCGGCCCCTGATCGGATTCTCGGATCCAAACCCGATAACCCGTTTCCTTTACGGACCATTTCCCTTGCCCACTTAACCGTGTCCTCCCTCCCCACCCGACCCGTCAGAAGCTCCGTCAACACCATCCCGTACCCGTACACGTCCGCTTCCGTTGTCCCGTCGCCGCTTTCCCCTCCGATGCCGACGCCGGCGATCTTCGGTTCGAGTTCCTCGTCGAGCAGGACGTTGGAGGCGACTACTCGGCCGTGGACCATGGGACCTCTCCCTGACGCGTGGTGGAGGAAAGCGAGACCGCGTGCTATCCCGAGGGCGATCCTGTACCGAGTCGGCCAGCTTCCCCATGCGGTCGTCATTGCGGCGCCTACGTCCATGTCCACGGTCCAGTCTTCCGCGTCCAGGCCATGACGATGCCTCTCCATCAAGGGGAGCTCGTGAAGCCACCGGTGCAGGTCGCCGTTCTCCATGTACTCGTAGAGTAGTAGCTTCTTCTCGCCGGCGATGCAGTACCCGAGGAGTGGAAGAACGTTGGGGTGCTTCACCCCGGCGAGTTCGTGGAACATCGTCTTCGCTTCGACGCCTTCGACCTCACGTTCCTTCTCCAAGACCTTGATGGCCACGTTCATATCTCCGGGAAGGACGGCGCGGTAGATGGGCCCCGTGGACTTACCTTCGGCGAACTGCGACTCCTTACCGAACCCCGATGTGGCGACCACGAGGTCGGTGAACGTGAGGTTCATCAGTGGTTTCTCGAACATTATCACCGGTGCGATGGAGCCGGCGGCTGTTCCGGTGGCCTCTATTACCCACGCCGCCTCGGTGTCGAATCTTCTAGAATGTTTCGTCCATCTATTATTCTTATTATAATTCTTGCTCTGACGAACCCGACGACAACAGCAAACAATTGTCACCAGTGCTAACGACGCACCGCCGATCGACATACCCAATACGGCGGATTGACTCGTGAGCTTCGTCTTGATGTTGTTCTTCTCGTTCTTGTTCTCCTTCTGCTGCTCCGGATGATCGTGTTTCGGGAATGACGAGATGGGTTTTTCTTTCTGCTTTGTTCCCGAACTTGTACTGCTGTTGCTGCCACTCCCACTACCAGCACTCGAGTCCGGCGGAAGCAGAGCACCGGAGGAGGTGAAAGCAGACGCGCCGAACTTCTTGTACTGCTCGGCGTCGACCATCCCGGAGAAGTTGTTGACGGAGATGTTGAGAAACAGAAGCCCGTTGGTTGCCGGAAAGTCGTCCGGGAAAATCCCATTCAGTTTATTCATCGACAGATCCAAGTACTTGAGCGACCCAAGCACGGATATGGGCTTCACCTTCCCCGACATGTTACAACCGGAGATATCAAGACGCTCTAGCGTCCTCAGCTGCTCAATCCCCTCCGGCATGTACGTCAGCCGGTTCCCCGACAAGTTGAGAACCTTCAGACCCACGAACCCCGACAAGCTCCCGGAGTTAGTGAACCGGTTGCCGGAGAGATTGAGCTTCTGCAGCTTCGACGCGCCATCTCTACTGGGCCCGGAGCGTATCGTCCCTCCCAGCTGGTTGGAAGCGAGGTTGACGTCGGCGAGGGAGGTAGCGGTTTCCCAGAACTTGCTGGGTATCGACCCACGCAAGAGGTTGTCGGAGAGATCGACGGAGCTGAGGGTGCCAACCTTGGCCAGCCACGTCCATGAGAGTGAGCCCGTGAGGTTCCTGGATGGAAGCTTGATCTCCGTGCTGCCGTTGGCGCAGGTGGTGGAGCTGAGGAGCTCGGTGGGTCGAAGATTCGTGACTGCGGTGAAGGCTTTGGCTATGAGTTCCAGCTCTGTGGAGTTGCAGAGAGGGAAAGATGTGGTGGTAAGAGGAAGAAGGAAGACCAAGCAATAGAGGAGAGAAGACATGAGTGTCTGTACTGGATGTGTGCGTGGCTTTTACAATCTTCTTTGGGTTGGATCCTGAAGAATAATTATAGAACTTTGTTGAGATATAGCAGAGACGGGGAACAGAGTCAACTACCCTGCAGAGTTGAAGCAGTTCCAGTGGGACTGCTGCTTCTGCTCCTCCTCATTCACCACCCCCTTCCTGTTAGGCTTTGAAAAAGAAGTGTTTTTTTTTTCTTCTTAATCATGATAATGATTTTTTATTCCAACTTTGATAAATATTTTGTGATTGTTTAAATTATCATGGATGTTAAAAATACAGAAACTTTATTGGTGTGGTGCATGATCTTTGATACAAACTACCCACTGAACAGGATATTTTTCAGCAAGAAATATGTCTGGTTAAAAACAAAAAGAAAAGTGTGACAAGAGTGGAATATTTTGTTTGGTTTCATGTCCTATTGGTAATGAAAAAACTTTTGAATTTAAAATCATATAAAGGTATTACTTTTGCGGTAAAAAAGAAACAAGTAAAGAGAGTGATGCCTTTATAAAGGTAGTCCTTTTATTTGGCTTCTTACATGTTAATGACCTTGGAAGAATTTGCATGAGCCATTGGCCTTTTAGTGACTGTAATTGGGTGATCATTCCAATTCTATCAAATGTCTTTAAAGACACCTGTAGTTGGATAATTAGTTAATGACATTGACTAGGGACAGTTGATTCAGGACAACAACAATTCTTGTGGTTTTTTCTTGAATTCAAATGATTTTTACTTACATGTCTTCAATAAATTTCTTAAATATCATTATGAATCGATGACCGACTGACTGACTGTTGTTAAAAAATATCTTCAAGGGGGTGTTATGTGTCTAATAAATTACGTGCCAAAATACTCATTGACGTACTTACATGTCCATTGATAATTGCATTGAAGTAAACTAAGGATTTTAAGGGCATACAAGTAATTGATAAATTTTTTAACAATACACGAACAAAAAATCATATGTGTTGAGTAACACATAAGGGTACGTTCTTCCTTTTGTTGCTTGAGTTGGAGATGTAGACATGGTTAATCAAATGATGGCAGTTACTTCAGGGATATCATAGCACAAGGAAGCTTTTATAATGGCAAGCAAATAAATTAAGTTTGGATGGAATACAAGAAAATAATCTTTTTTTGAGGACATGTAAGTAAAAAGGCCAAAAAAAAATTGTCCAGTTTTGCATTTAATTCTACTTCTTTTAAAGTAACATGGAAGACCAACTACTATTGGCAAGAAGAAGGTAAGAGTTGTTTTTTTTTTAGGGACAATTACTTCATACCATATGAATTTAATTTTTTATTTGATGTCATTGAATGTCACGTATATGTCATCAAAAAACACTTTTTTAGTGACATGCAAGTAGCATTCAGTGATATACAAGTAATTTAATAATTGTTCAACAGCATACAAGTAAACTTCTCTCTCTCTCTCTCTCTCTCTCTTTTATAATGTTATAGTGTTCTAGAATCAAAATCCACTTCTTCTAAGGAAAGCAAGTAACATGGATTTTTGAAACCACCATGTTGGGTTATGTTGTTTAGGTTTAACCACCAATACAGGATTAAATATGGTGGGCGGATTAAAGTAACATTTGTTACATGATATGGTGTGGACTTGGGTGTCCTCCTCCTTGGGATTGTGAACTAAACACCATATTGGATCGTGTTGTTTAGGTTAAACTAAACATCATGTTGGGTCATGACGTAAACCAATATCCTAAAAAATAACCATGACCCATGAATTCATATCAAACCTGTATATTGCATTCATTTACCTATCTTAGATCTTCAAGTTATCTGGCTTGATTGCTACTCTTAACCCTTTTGAAATCACCTAAAAAAACGTTTTTTTTTTTTCTACCATACATGCATGTCCTCAGACAATTTCTTATGAAATTAACAACCTCATCAAGTCTCTACCATCTACTAAGCTGATCCACAACTTGCACATCGATTCCAACAGTTCTAACGCTTCAATTTCAAGCAATTTTGATAAGAGTGTGGCCATAATATTTATTTACATGGGGTTCGTCTCATAATTTTGTGTGGGCCTCCTTCCCTTTCAATCTAGATCATTCTCATAAACATGACACATGCATGGCTACATCTGTAACATGAAATAAACAATTGTTACCATTTAATGAAGTGACGATAGCTACTACATCCAGAAAGTTTTCTTACGTTATCAATTCTACCTTCAACTCAAGCACACACACATATGTATGTATGTATGTATACGTACCCATCTAACAACCGAAGAGCTTCCTTTGGAGACGAATTCTTAGATGGCGAGTTGTTGTCACAGAAGTTTGGAGGAGAACAACTCCGTTACTTTGGAACGGATGGGGGTGGTTGTGGTTGGTGAACTGCAATAAGCAAATGCCACGGAGCATTTAGTGCTCTACCGGATGTTTTGTTTCAGCAACTTTGCTTGCGGACCACTTTGGCACATTGGTCTCGATTGATTGCTTGATTAATTAAGTTTGACGCCTCACGTCAATGAACGTTTAAATCAAAATCAATTCACGACGAGTACGTAAAAGAAAGATCGTCTTAGTTTACATAAAAGTTAGTAATCGATGTAAAGCTTTTATCTTAAGACGCCTTTTTATGTCTACAGATAACTTACAGTAAGAATCAACTTGGAAGGACCGAATGAAAAACTAATCCAAAATCAATTAGCATCGAGTGGAAGATCTCCGTTCATGTAAAATTGGATTGTCCGGTCTATTATATCGATGTGAAACTTTATTCCCAGGTACATCAATAACATCATCATCCTCAAGTAAAGGAGCATGTAGACGGTTGATTTTTTTTGTTTTGTTTTGTTTTGTTTTGAAATCGACAACTAATTCTTTCTTTTGTAATGCATGAATCTTCAGATTTAAATGTTAATAGGATATAAAATGCATGTATTGATGATGTTTTTGTTGAATTGAAGCGTCCGATGAAGAGGGGTGGTCCAAGATTATAGGCCATGCATGAAAATGCAATTTCCATCGTAATTCTTTTTCTTAAAAAAGAATATTTTTTGAACAGAAAAATGTGACAGCTCTAATCAAGAATGATACCATAAATTGAAGATGAAAATAACAAACAGAAGTGGTATTTATTTGACAGATTATGGCAGCCTGCCTGTGGAATTTTAATTTTACCCTTGACTTAATTTTGGTGAAAGGACTATTGTAATTAATATTTTTTTTTGATATTATTGATAAAAGAAGTCCTGTCAATTGAAAGCTTTGTTGAGGGAGGTTCTTATGCAGATTACGTCATGCTTGATCTGCTTAAGCACGAATGTATTTTTTGAAAAAACAGATGTAATCTGAGGATCTGGCTTGAATCATCGGGTACAGTGATTGGAGTTTTGCCCTGAGACCGTGTCGTCTGGAGCGGCAACTTGCAAGGATTTATTAATGAAAGAAAGATAATATAAGAACATCTTAGATGAGGGTACAATCAGGAAAGAAAAGAAGAAGCTCAAGAAACTCCTTTTATATGGGGTGAAAGAGGTGATTGCAGACTAAATAAAGAAAAGGATGATTTTCCAAAGCTCGTGCATTTAGAAAGTTAACTAATAAATGTGATTTCTTTATGAAAATACGAACTCTTGTCTTTCCCTTTATGAAAGCTGGCGGTATGTATCAAGATTAAGAGCAGGTTAGAGTGGACGTTTGTTTATACGAGTAAACTGAGTACACAAATAGAGAGGGAGGGATCGGTGTGCATGGGTAAGCAAATGAAGCAAAGGATGTTGTGGTAAGACGTTCAAACACATTAAAAACATGGATATGGTTCTAAAAAATAATCTCATTTGTTAAGAAACAAGAGTTTAAGATATTTCCGAGTGCAGTTTTCACGAGTTTTTCAGCGGTAATGATAAAATAAAATGCTTGAACAAGGAAGTCACGAAAGAAGTTTGAAAATCCCGGACGAGGAAGGTTGAGAAGAAGTGCAGGAGAACACAAAAGGCAACGTCACTCCCAATAATGCAAGCAAGAAAAATAAAACACACGCCAAGTCGAATATTAAAACAAAACTTCGCCGTCGTGGTGGAACTCCAGAATTCCGACGAATACTTGAACGATGCGAGAAGCGACTGGGGGTGGACTTCAAGTTGGCAGAATTGGGAAGACATCTTTGAACGATGGGATCCAACAACTGCATCAGTCCATGGGATCTGAGCCCCGTCCCGATTGTCCTCGCATGCGTCTTGGAATTTCTCTGATTTTGCTTTATCGTGTCTTTGAACAATTCAAATAATGGTAGAGCCGGGCGTATGTTCGCCGGCACGGAACAAAAGCAGACGCGTCCGGCATGGGCCACCTGATACCACTGGTCAGTTCACGACAAGAAGACGAAGAGAGGAAATTGAATTTGAAGGAATGAATAATAACCGGTCCTTGGAAACCTCCCCCAGAGTTCTTCAGATTCCATCAGATTAGTTGACTAGGGTAGGGGAGGGACATGAGCAACAAATATATGTACACATGTTGGTAGTTAAACCATGGCGTGGTTGGAGACAAGATACCATTAATTGGTTTGAGACAACGAGGAGCGTAAAAGCTAGGACTGTGTTGACCAACGGTGGCTGTTATGGCCGTGTGCGTGTTTGAAGGGGAACCAACCATCCCCACCACTGCATGAAGGAAGGAAAGAAGGCTGGATGCCTTCATGACGTCCATGCTGCACTGACCAAATCATGATGATGGGTTGATGAACCTCCCAACTCTTTCAAGCCAATCACTCCCATCTTTCCAACCAACCACTGAGACGTTGGCAGATAAAAAGTGACCACAACACCTCACCTAATTCACTCACCCACATGTACCTCCGTCCGTCCTGCGCGAGTGCTTGGATTGGAGTGTGCCGGCTGCGACCTCTCGTCCCCACGTGCCCAGAAGGCAAGCCCAGGGTGCGGATTCCATTTGTCGCCTTCAGCTTGACAACATATGCATTGGCAGCGCATAGGCGTGTTATGCTTTGTAATGTTCTCATAGGAATGCATATATTTGGCGTGGTGTATGTTTCCTTGGATGATAAATAATGCATCAAGCACTTAATCGCGTCCATGTTATTGGTGTGTGTGTGTGTGTGTGTGTGTGTGTGTGTGGGCGGTTCCGTCCGCAACCCGATCCATTCAACTCGTCTGACCCGACTTGAGTAAACTTTTCCCTTTTTTTTTAAAATAACGATAATAAACAAAGAAATTACCAAAAAAAAACGATAAACAATTATTATCACTGCTGCTCTCACAGTTCGGGGTAGTCCAACCAACCAGCTTTGCTAACCGATTCGGTCCGATCCAGACCATAGAAGCCAGTTCGTGGACGACTGTCACTGGTATTTTTCACGTGTACGTTATGTTCGAACTAACTTTAAGAATATGTTCTTTCTGCTAATGGTGAATGGTAAGAACAAAACGCAAATAAGAACGGACAGAGAGTCCAACTTCTGTATTGCAAGATTACATCGGATGCACATTCACTTCGCGGATGATAGAAAACTAAGCTGTATGGTGAACTTGCCTCCCTTTTTGAGATCACTGAATCTGCACTTTCAACCGAAGTGAAAACATACCAAAAACAAACATGATCTAAGTGAAATTGCTTCTTTTTTCTGTTTGATAAGGATTACAGAATAGCATTGCCACAAAACAAAGAATTACAGAATGGCAGAAAATTATGTTTGTTTATTGGTTGGTATTCGTGTAATTGGAATTTCTTTGTCAAATTTCTCATACACAAGATCCTGTATGAAAAACCTAATATGCAGAAAAGCTACTTACTATATGCTGCTCTTCATGCTTGCACGATCTCTTAACATTTCTGTTCGTTTACTTCTCTCCATCACCTCCACTAACCAGTCCATAGCAGCTCTGATTCCAGTCCTGCGGTAGATGTAAAAGAAAAATGAATTTGCCATCCAAATGATGGTTGGAACTTCGATGGCTACCGGAGTGATTTTGGTTTTGCATTACATTTAAGTTTGTTCTCGTGTTCTTTTTGTTTCTTTCAGCTGAGATATTATCCTCTGGATAAGCCAGAGGTTTTCTGTTTCTTCTTCTGAGCTTGTTAATGAAAACATTTCCCAGTCGCCCAAAAAATCAGACGTATTCTAAAAAAGAGCGTGAAAGAATTGAAATTTAAGCACGTTCTGAAAAGAGTATCGTAAACTTGAAAGAGGTGTCAAAAGTGTTATTGGCGCAGAAACACAGAATGGAACTGAGTACTTACATAATCAAATACAAAATTTGTAACAATAAAAAAAGATAACAGGTTACTAACCCTTCGTGAGCAGAAACCGCCAAAAACATATACAACCTTTCGTCTAACTCCTTAAGATCTAAATATCTAGCAATTTCCTCGGCAGATTCTGCTCCAGCAAGATCCTGCCATCAAAAATCTCACAAGTTGATACCAGCAAAATGCCTCTTAACACAAGTACATAATAAATATCTTATCAATTCCATTTTTGTGAAATCATCAGGAAACACATTAGATTGTATATATTATTTTCCTAAAGCAAGAATTTGAGCTCAAAGGAAGTAGTTTTTGGCTTACCTAAAAAATTTACCACCTAAAAAGAAATATTTGCATATGTACAGATACTAAGTCACAATTTTAAACATAATGTAATGCAGATTGCAGCATACATTCATTGTGAAAAATAAAACAAATAACGTCAGCAATTTATGTGTAACCATCTTAAATTGCATTTAGAAGTTAGAACTACAGTTAGGATCACAACTTTTCAAAAAAAATAAATAAATAACTCGTTGCATAGCAGTACTTTATGCAGCTTTTGGGGTCACTTTCTATGAATATAAAAAGGTTACAAATTTCTGCTTTTGGTGACCTGGCCTGTGCATAGTCTGTTGTTTTGCTTTCGGTGTCCTGAATTGCATTTCGGAAACCTACCCTCGACATGCATGGTTTGGTGACATAGATTACTTTCGGTGACCTGTTTCTGCATGTTTCATTTACATTATGCTTTTTAAATTCTCTTTGTATGAGATTTTGGCCTAGTCCTCCTCACTTGTATTCAACATCTTGTTAGGCCCTGACCCCATAAATAGATCGGCAATCTTTGATTAAAAAAAAAAGGTTACAAAGGTATAATTGAAAATGTAAGACTATTTCCATAGCTTTTCCGTAAGTTGGTTTACATCAATTTTTCTAAACCACACAAACTACGATTCCAAAAAATCAAAATAGCTAAGCGTGTTTGAGAACATGTTTTGGTTAAAAAACTTGCTTTTTTGGAAAAACTGCAGACAATTCCAAAGGTAGCCTTGCTGACATTTTTTGTAGTGGTATTGATGTCCAACAAGGGAATGGAGCATGGGTTAGGTTTTGGGGAGAGAATTGGCTGAACTATTAGATTCATTTCCAAACATTTTCAGAGTGGCGATGAAGCCTCATGCTAGCATAGCAGAATTTATTCCTAGTCTAGAGAAAAGGTAGTTTGGGATGTGAACATGAAATCCATCATCAACACATGTCAAGGAAATTTAGCTGACACGTGTTGTTTTTTCAATTTGTTGACACAACATTGAAATTGATGCCAACATGATAATTTTGCTAAGACATGACATTTTTATTTCCCATGTTTCCATTGGCATGTCACTGATATTTCGAAGTTTTTTTGATGCATATCATTTTTTAACCTTACTAAAGTCCAACACCAAATTGAAGTTGAATTTTGTTACAAGTGTAATGAGTTAATCGGGTAATTGAAATGTTTTCAGTTACTTGACCTGTTGAGTTAGGGTTTTAATTTATATATCTTGTTGAGCTCTATATTAGGGTCATGTTTATGCTTGTAGATCTTGTCAGTAAGACCTGAAGATCAACACCTCTAGAATAGTGTCAAAACCTAAATCTATCTTCCATTTCCTAAAGCTATTTATTTTCCACCATAGATCCAGTTAATCCTCAAAAGTACTCAACCAAAAGTAAGGGGTCAATTATCCCTTGCATCAATTTGGTATCAAAGTTGGAAGCTCTAAGACACACCAAATCGATGTTGACCAACAAATCACAAGAGCACTTGGAGTAGCGGATGACCCAATTTATGGATTTGATAGAGCAATGAATAGGCAAGTTGGAGACCAAGGTCGAATCCCTAAATGTACGAGAAAGCTCTTAGTTTACCAGCGACGGTGGTCACACTTGAGGTGGTTTGATCATAAGAATGGTTCACAGTATCATAGGAGGGGTCAAAGAGAGGGTCCTCTTAAGTTGGATTACTCTCTATTCAATGACAACGATAACTTGGAGTAGTGAATCAACACCATTGAATAACTTCTAGCTTACCAGAATGTGAAGTCTAATGAGTAGGTTACTGAAGCAACCATCAACCTTCAAGGTCTAACGACGCATTGGTTGCAGACAACAAGATTAACAGAAGATATTGTCACTTGGGGCAAGCTGATGGACGGTTTAAAAGCAAGATTCAAGATCGAAGGAGGTATGCGAGTTTACAAAGAAGAGTTGTATCGGCTTAAACAAACTGGTACCATAGACCAATACTTGAAGAAGTTTGATGATCTGTCCATACATGTTCCTGATATGATGAAACAAGAATTAGTGTCTACTTTTATTGAGGGCTTGCATGAGGATATTAGATTCAAGACCCGCACCTTCCAACTGCCAAATCTAGCAATGGCCATCACATATGCAAAAATGCATGAGTCTTGTAAAGATGAGAAACATTGAATCAAAAGAGCAATCAAGTCTGAATGCTATAGGGGAAATGAAAAGGGAGTAGTCACTCAATCTGGGTGGAAATCCAAAGATATAGGTAGCTCGTCATCTTACAAAAATTCTAGAGGTGGTGGCAGGGGTTGACTTGACCTAAGCCCTGAAGAGGAAAAACATTGGATTGAACGTAGACTTTACTTCAAATGTAGAGCAAAATACAATAGAAATCATGTTTGCACGAGTAAACAAATTTACAATATAGAAACACAACAAGAGGAAGGAGAGGGCAATGGAGCTAGCAATGACAACATGCCCTCGGAGGAAGAACAAAATCCAAAAGGGGACATCCCCAAAATATCTCTACAAGCAATGACTGGTTCAAGGTCCCCTGAAACAATTAAACTGTTGGGAAAATATAAAAGTTAGCAGGTAGTAGTGCTAATCGATGGGGGCTCAACGTATAATTTTGTGAAACCCACAACTGCAAAACGTTTAAAGATGCCAATTGATAAGAAAAAAGGGTGGAAGGTTGTAGCATCAAGGGATTTTGTGAGATGTGAATGAGTGTGCAAGGGCATTAAGATGCAAGTTGAAGGAACAACAATCTTAATTGATTTGTATGTGGTTGAGGTGGTTAGTGACATAATTCTAGGAATACATTGGTTAAAACCATGGGGAGATGTTACTTTAAACTTTAACACTCTCACATGTTCCTTTATGATGGGAGACAAACACATTACTTGGAAAGGCAGAACAAACGAATAACTGAAGGTCATTAGCCTTGAAGAATTATCAAAGTTGTCCAAAAGCATTGCTATAATGACCCTGATTCAAGGAGAAGCTTGTCAGATAGAAGAAAGTAGTCAGGAGACAGAAAACACAAATTCAAAAGTGGTAAAAATCCTTAATCAGTCTAAGTAGGTGTTTGAAGAAACCACGGGAGTCTTAATGAAGAGAGAGGAAGACTACAAAATCACTTTGAAAAATTCAGATACAACAATCAAGGTAAAGTCATATCGTTATAATTATTATCAGAGAAGGGAAACAGAAAATCAAATTGAAAATTATATGAATATACAATTCATTAGACCAAGCATAAGTGAATTTTCTTCACCAATTTTGTTGGTCAAAAAGAAAGATAGGGGCTAGTGCATGTGTATAGACTATTGAAATTAAATAAGCAAACAGTGAAAAATAGCTACCCTATGTCAATCATAGATGAACTCTTAGATGAATTGAGTCAAGCATCATGGTTTTCAAAAACTGATCTTAGGACAAGATATCACCAAATTAGAATGGAAGAAAGAGATGTCCCCAAAACTGCCTTTAGGACACATGATGGATTATATGAGTTTGTGGTGATGTCTTTCAGCTTGTGCAATGCTTCAAGCACCATTCAGGCTATGATAAATAGAATTTTTAAACCATTGTTGAGAAAATGTATTTTAGTCTTTTTTATGATATATTGGTGTACAACACCTCTTGGGAAAAACATTTACAACAGTTGGCAAAAGTTCTACAAATTCTGGTTCAAAACAAATTACCTGCTAAGAAATCTAAATACATCTTTGCTATCAGAAAAATTTCTTATTTGGGGCATCAAATAGGCCGACAAGGGGTAGAAATGGAAATAGAAAAAGTTAGAGTAGTTGTGGAATGGCCAATGCCCACAGATGTGAAATCAGTGAGGCAATTTTTAGGGCTTGCAGGCTACTACAGGAGATTCATTGCTGGATTTTCAAAAATTACTAGCTTATTGAATGATCTACTAAAAAAGGAAGAGATCACATGGAAGAAAGAACAGGAGGAGGCTTTTGATAAACCTAAAAAGAGACTTTGACGTTAGCACCCACATTAGCTTTGCCAGATTTTTCTAAATTGTTTGTTTTAGAATGTGATGCAAGATAATCAACCCATTGCCTATATGAGTTGTCCTTACAAAGGGAAGTAGACCACAATGGCCACTTATGAAAAAGAAATGTTGTCCATTTTGTGTGCAGTAAGAAAGTGGAAACTCTTGCTTATGGGAAGGCCATTCATAATCAAAATTGATCAACTGAGTTTAAAATACATTAGAGATCAGAAAATAAGAACTGTAGCACAGGAAAAATGGTTAACACAACTACTTGGGTTTGATTACAGTATTGAGTATAAACCAAGTCATTTTAATGTGGCAGCTGATGCCTTGTCAAGAAGGGAACAAGAAGAGATGAATTGTCAAGCTATATCAATAGTTATGCCAACATAGTTGCAAAATTGAAGAAACAAAATTATTTGTTTGAAACATACTAGCAACTACTAAAATCAAGGCAGGAAGGGAATTTAAGTCTCAAAATGTACTCTGTTGTTGATGGGGTCTTTATTTTAAACAAAGAATTGTAGTGGCAGACATCCTAGAACTTAGAGAAGAATTATTAAGAAAATTTCATGTGTCACATTTAGACATGCAGGTTTTGAAAAATCAGCCTAATGTCTCAAGTTTAGCTTATATTGAAAGGGGGTGGGAGGATGATTTTAAAAAATTCATCAAAAGTTATGATATCCGTCAACAAAATAAGCATCAAAATGTGTTAGCCTGCAGGTCTATTGAACCCATTACCAATATCATCAAGAAATTGGGTGGATATTGCAATGAACTTCATTGATGGTCTACCACAAATGAAAAGTGAAACAACAATATTGGTAGTGATAGACTATTTATCGAAGTATGGTTATTTTGCCCCATTAAGACATCCTTACACCACCAAAGAGGTTGCTCAAACATTCATAGAATCTATGGTTAAATTACATGGAGTCCCAAGATCTATAGTGTGTGATAGGGATCTAATTTTTACAAACAGTTTTTAGAAAGAATTGATGGAAAAACAAAGAACTAAATTGAGGATGTCCACAACTTATCATCCCCAAACTGATGAGTAGACAAGGGTTTTAAATAAAACTTTAGAAACTTACTTCAAATGCTTCTCTTCACAGCTACCCAAAGATTGGCTGAGATGGTTATTGTAGGCAAAACTGTGGTACAATACATCTACCCATAGTGCAATAGGAACTTCCCCTTATGAAGCAGTTTATGATGTGTCACCTCCTACAATCATGTCTTATTTACCTAATACTACTAAAGTAAAGGTAGTAGAGGAAGAATTGAGGAGTAGAGATGTCATATTATGCAAGTTGAAACAACACTGAAATAGAGTACAAAATCGAATGAGACAGTAGGCCAATAAAAAGCACAGAGATAAAGAATTTAATGTGAGGGAATCAGTGCTTTTAAAATTGCAAAACTACAGACAACAATCTATAGCTTAAAGAAGTAACCAAAAATTAGTAACTGGACCTACAACTTATCGTCTGATTTTACCTTCAGGTTCAAAAACTCATCTAATTTTCCATGTCTCCCAATTACACAAGTATGTTAAAGAAATTCCACCACCAAACACGAAAGCTCCAATGCACTACCCTCTCCTTGATAAACAACTAGCAAAGATTTTAAAGAGGAGGTGCAAAAAGAAAGGTCAATTTGCTATTACTGAAGTCTTAGTAAGGTGGGTTGGAGAATCTGAAGAGATGGCAACATAGGAAGATTATCAACAACATGAAACTAATTTTCTGGACCTTGAGGACAAGGTCTCTTCAAAGTGACGAAGTGATGTTACAAGCGTAATGGGTTAATCGGGTAATTGAGAGGTTTCCGGTTATTTGACCCATTGAGCTAGGGTTTTAATTTATATATCTTGTTAAGCTCTATATTAGGGTCATGTTTATGTTTGTAGATCTTGTCTGTAAGACCTAAAGACTGACATGTCTCAAATAATGTCAAAACCTAAATCTATCTTCCATTTCCTAAAATTATCTATCTTTCACCATAGATCCAGTTAATCCTTACAGGTACTCAACTAGAAGTAAGGGACCGATCATCCCTTGCATCAAATTTCATTGGATGTGAAGTAGAAAAGAAATATACAAGATTCAAATATTTATGAACTCCACCTTATTTTGGACAGCAAGAGGTCACTTAGAATAGGTTCATCAAAAGGCAGCAACGACATATTCTCTATCACTTCCTAACATAAGTTAATCAAGGATGAGTTGCATGCCAATGGTATAAATTTATCTGGAATCTGGCAACTCCTACGAAGGTGACGTTTTTGGCTAGTTATTGATGAATGGTCAGGATATTAACTGAACAGGCCTTGTGACAAATAAGGTGGCATTTAACTAGTAAATTTGTTTTTCTGTCATAATCTCTTTGGCATCCATTCTTCTGTCCTGAACTAGAACAGTGATGGCCTATCTTGGTAAAAACAAACAGAACGTGTACATTTTTGGAGGATTTCTGGGTCATTTGGTCAAGGTTCATGATAATTTTAGCCTTGAGGGGGGTAGGATGGAGAAAGGGAAAATATTGCTTGGAAACTTCTAATAAAGTAATTGAAATTGTAACGGAATGGTAAAGTTTGGTGGTTAGTGACAGTCACGAGAGGAAATAAAAGATTGGTTGTTTCAAATGTATCTACTGTATCACTGTTTGGTTTGCCGTTGCCATTGATCTTTCCTCTCTTTCCCCTTTTATGTTTCTGTTCCTTCTTGGAACTTCTGTTTTTTCCATCTGTTTTCCTTCTGTTTTGATGATCTTGTCGATGGTCTTTTCTTTGTACTGCCTTGTTTTATATGAATTTTTAACTACCGTTTCAAAGAAGGAATCGTACAAGAGAATATATAACTTTGTATGTTTTGAAAGTTAATAATATCTGTGAAGTTTGCTAACATGTTTTATGTTTATTGAGAAAGGGTTATTTGTATCAATACCTCAATATTTTTGATAATTAAAAAATGCCACTTGAATTTCGGTATTACAACCCTGCTCGTTTCAAATTCTTTATTTCAATGTCATTGTCATTCCATTCCATTTTTGTCAGCTGACCTTAACCTAACCGTAGTTAAGACATTAACCACATGTAGTAAATGACCTATCCTTATACCCTAAATACTAACACCTTGCTAGCTGCCTGCGCTGGTAAACCATAAAAATTGAAGGTTGCCATGTTAATGAAGGGTGCCTTTTGTCATTTTGCTCACGAGTAACAAGGGAATAAAGACGTTAGTGAAAATTTTAACTAGAGGGCATTAACGCAAAGAATTTGAGGCAAAGAGAGTATTGAATGTAATACCAAAATTTGAAGGCTATTCAGGATTATCAAAAGTAACAGTGGTATCTGCAAATATAACCCTTGAGAAAATGGAAGAAAACAAATATTTTGGATAAGTAATATGGAAAAAAGCATGATTTTTGGGATTAAATTTATAAGCAAATAATAGGACAGCAAGCAAGATCACTTAAGGTTCATTTGGATTACAAGAAACATAAACTGAAGAAAAGAGACTGATGAAGACCTTTTTGTTTGATATTTAATCACGAGAGAAATGGGAGAAAAATTAGTTTAGTCACTGTCACTTTTCCAAAAGCAGAAATAGACAGAAAATGGGTTATTAAACAATATAACTTATTTCAGAAATATACTCACATGAATTGTCATTATTTAATATGACTTTAGACTCAAGGATTTATCCATAAAACTGATTTTCTAACCATCACTTTCTTTTCTTTTCTGCCACTACTACAGACAAAGAATCTATATTTCCACTCGTTTTCACATGACTAGTCAGTACAGTGTAGAAAGATAATGATTTGCTCCTCTTTTTTTATCTTCTCTATTTCTTTTCTTTTTGTTTCCTCTCCATTGTTGGTAATAACAACAAAAATTTCCTGTGTCATAATTTCACCAAGTAAGATCGATCACATGAATTATTTTTTTCAAATATTTCTATCTATAGTCAAATCTTCAGTTAAATTACATTAATTTAAATCATTTTTCACAATTTTTAATGAAGTAATTTTAGGTCTTCCTTTACTTCATTAGTTTCTTCTACACTAATTAATTCTTTTCTCCTAATTGATGCATTCTGTAGTCTCCCAAATATATGATCAAACTACTGAAGCAAATTTTCTCATATCTTATCTTCAATTGTTGCAATCCTTGATCCATTTGTAATGAAATCATTTTTTAACTTATCCCTTATAATATTATCACCCATTCATTTACGCATTTGCATTTTTGTAACACTTAACTTTTGTATATGAACATATTTTACAACCTAACATTCTAAACCACAAAAAATAATTAGGCAAATAACTATACTTCGTCCACCCTACTTTAGTCCTATGAATAACTTCTATAATCTATTCATTGCTAATTATTATAACTCATATGTATTTAAAAGTCTTACTTTTATAAATCTTATGACTATCTCAGTATATACATTCATCATTATTCCTATTTCATCAAACCTACATTCCATATATTTAGTTTTTGACCACTCAATCTAAATCCTTTGAATTCTAAAGTATTTCTCCATAATTCTAATTTAAAACTAACTACTTACTTTCATCTACTAAAACTATGTCAGTAACAAATAACATACACTTGGGTATTTCTCATTGAATTTTCCTAGTTATTTTATCCATAACTAAGACATAAATATGAACTTGTAGAATACCCTTAGTATAAACCTACGTTTATTGAAAATTTCCTAATTTCTTCTCTTATAATTTTAACACTAATAACTGTTACTTTATGTCATTTATAATATCAATATGTCCCATGGGTACTTCTGTTCTTTCTAAAACCTATCACAATAAGTCTAGGTATCCTATCATAAGTTTTTTCTAAATCAATGAAAACCATATAAAGGTCATTTTTCTTAACTGTAAAATTTTCTAATAGTTGTATATGTAAATGAATAGCTTCCATTGTTAACCTAGGTGACATAAACCCAAATTGATTTTCTATGATTTTAATTACATGCCTTAGCCTTTACTTAATTACTCTTTCTCATAATTTTACTATATGACTCATTAACTTAATACCATGATGACAATTACAATTTATATGTCTCCTTTATTCTTAGATATAGATATTAAAGATTTCTTTCTCCATTTATCTAGAATCATCTTTGTTCTTAGAATTATATTAAAAATCTTAATTAACTACTTAATCCCTACTTCACCCAAACAATTCCATACATCAATGGGAATACCATCTAGTCCAACAGATTTTCAACATTTCATTCTCTTAACAGCTTCTTTCACCTTTAAATTACTAATTATTCTAAAATAACTATAATTTATATCCTTTATAAGACTACCCAAAAGTTAGCATATAAGAGTTTCTATGGTAGATTCATCAAAAAATTTACTAAAATACCTAAACCATTTTTTATTTCTTTTTCTTTTACTAAAACTCTACCATTCTCATCTTAAATACACTATTTGACTCAAATCTTTAGACTTCCTTTCTCTAGCATTTTCTCTTGTTTTGTGTTTAAATTATCATATAATTTCTTATAGGCCTGATTTTTAGCTTCACTAACAATTTTTTTAACATTCCCTTTTTATAGCTTATATTTCTCAAAATTTTCTTTATTTTTATATTTATGATGGGTTTTATATAACTTTTCTTTTATTATCTTTTATACATCTTTTTTTGATCACCAACTTTCTTTGCCTAATGGAGCTACCTCACAAGACTCCAAAATTTTCCTAGCAATTTTTTAGTACAGATAGTTATTTCGTTTCAAAATTTATTTACCTCTCCATCTAGTTCCCATATTCTTTCTTTTAACAAGCTACCTCTAAATATCAATTTTTCCCATATTCTTTCTTAGGTTCTTATGTACTTTAATCTTTTTGTTCCTAATTATGATATTAACATCTAATACTAACAACCTATGTTGTTTAATTAAGTTTTCTCCCAAAATAACCTTACAATTCTTTACACATTCTTTAATTTATTTTTCTAGTAAGTTAAAAATCGATTTGACTAGCACTTGAACCACTTGTAAATGTAATTAAATTCTCCTCTCTCTTCCTAAAATAAGTATTTGCTACTAAAAGGTTGTAAGCTACACCAAAGCATAAAATTAAATTTCCCTCTTCATTTTTATTACCAAAGTCAAATACTCCATGGTTTCTTTCATATCCCATATTTTTCTCTCCTACATGATTATTTAGATCTCCTCCAATAAAAGTTTTTTGCTGGTAAGTAAATTATGAAATAAACTATCCAAATCTTTCCAAAATTTCTGTTGAATAGCTTCTCATAAACCTATTTGTGGAGCATATATATTGATTATATTAATTATCTCATTTCCTATCATCAACTTAATCATTATAATTCTGTCTATTATCCTTATTACCTCAACAACTTCATCTTTTAAGCGTTTGCCAACTATTATTCCAATTTCATTTCTATGATTTTAGTGTCTCATAATGTATCTCATCTTTCTTTGAGTCAATAAAAGTGTAGCTCTCATTGATCAATAAGTTTCATCAATACAAGGGACTGTCCAAGATGGGCAGCACATGGTAAAAAAATTACAAAATCTAGAAAGTATCCCCCAATTGGAAAAATAACACATAGCTAGGCTGGCAATCTTTTCCAAGACACAGTATACTTTGCCATAGCAAAAAACAGAATTAGTAGTACATAATCCAGAAATGAAAAGGTCAAGGATCAAATCACTCTTTACCATAGCAATTTATTTAAGAAACAAGAAGACTGGCATCCTCAATGGTGCCCACAATTTCTACATTTCTGTTGCTAAAAGAACAAGCAGATATAATCAAGAAATTTTCAGAAAAAGAAACCAAGATTGCTATGTGATATGGGAGGCAAAACGCCCCTAGTCTTGATGGATTTCTCTCTCATTTCTTTTAGGAGTTTTATCATATATTGAAGGAGGATTTTAGGGGTAAGATGGAGGAATTTCAGGAGGGTAAGGCAAAGTGTGTCTCAGTAAAAAGCAACTTTTTTCTAATTCCTAAGAAGCCTGATGCAGAGGACATAGATACTATTGTCCTCTGAAGTTGATGAACACATTATTGACGATTGGCATGAAGGTTCTCACTAATAATAAAGTGATGGAAAAGCTTCTGCATCCACCACAAATTGCATTTGTCAATGTGTGCCTAATGGACGGTTTTGTTGCTGCCCATGAAGCTTTGAATGGCTATAGACAATCAAGAAAGTCAGGTGTCATTTGTAAGATTGACCTCAAAACAAAACAAAAAGCATTGGACAATGTCAGATGGAGGTTCTTACTGCAAGCTCTAAATTAGCATGGTTTTCTGAATAAGTTTATTACATGAACCAAAGAAACCTTATCTTCAGGTAGAGAGCGTCATTGCTCATAATTCATAAAAGGTACCACAAAAGGATTCTTCAACTTGGGGCAGGGAGTGAGACAAAGGGACCCTCTAATCTATATCCCCTTTACCTTTTAATATTGCGGTCAATGAATTGGCTTTTATGTTGAAAAGACTATGGAGAGTGGTTGGCTGTTGGCAAAGCAAATCAAAGAATTGTAATCTTACAATATGCTGATGATACATTGACCTTTTGTGGCACTTTGTAGGAACAGATAGTGAGGCACAAATTCCTTTTGAGGATGTTACAATTCACCTCTAGTCTTCCTGTCAATTTTGTTAAGAGCCCAATGCTGACAATTAACAAGGGATGCAAGGAAGCCACAAGATTAGCTAGACCTATGGAATAAAGATCTAAAAACCTTACCGTCCAACAACTTGGCCTACCTTTATCTTATAAGACACTTCAAAAAGATGATTGGAGAGGTCTAATTGACAAAGTACAGAGATGAGGTGAACCTATATCATTCTAGGTTAGACCTAGGGTCAAAGTTCCAGTGTGCACATGTTTGTAGAGGTTGTGCTATTGGAACTGCTTATTAGGAAATTCTAGTAATATTAACTTTTTAATGACTTGAGTAAAATTCCATCTTATAGAAGAAAATATTATTATAAACATAATTTGTTCAATAAAAAGCAAATGTATGTGTAAACTATCTTAAATAGGATACAATCACAAAAAATGAACTAACCTGCTTATTTGCCAGTACTAGAATAGGTGCACCTTTCAAGTCCTCATTCCGAAGTAGCTTTTCTGTAGGAACACAGAAGCATTTATATAGCCAACAATCCAAAAGGCAAATATATTTTACTACTGCTCAGTAAATAAAAACTTTTAATTCCTTAAGACTAACATATATACATACAAAAAACTACACCCCATTTCTTGACCACAAACAGCTAGAAGCAAGGTTGCAAGTGCTTATTGGTGACATGGAGTATATCATAGACCAAAAATAACTAAACCTCGAAAAATGGTGAGTCATAATAGTGAATATGCATCAAACCTCATATCTTATTTATTTTTCAAAAAAAGAGGGTACTGCATTCAAAAAAAAAAAAACTATAGCTTTGAGCAATAAAATTCCCAAAGCAACTCATCTTGAATGAAATTGTATAAAGAATTTATTGGTAATTTCTTAAGTTAGCCATAAACTAATCAATAAATTCTCATATACAGCTTAGGTGAAAATTGAAACCCTCATTCATTTATGCTATTTTCCATGGCATGATGGGAAAATGAATGGAAGTCTATATCAATGATGTAGTTGAGTCACAAAGTATGATGAAAATATGTAGAACTTGGTAGTTGGTACACAGATCCAAGTACATGTTTTGGGATTGAAAGCTAAAAGATTACTGTTAGAGTGTATAAATAAATGGATCCTAAGATTAAATTAAGGTTTCTTGTGGGTAATCTCACATTGTTCATCTTATATTTGTGTCATTGCATAACCTCTATAAATAGAGGTCTCTTACTGGTCAATGAAATTAATTCAACTCTTTTACCATTTTTCATCTTTGCATGATAACATAGCCTAAGTTTACAAGTGAAAAAATATGAGAGAAACCTTAACTGCTGTAACCACCTTATTACCATAGTGATAAGACCATAGTCACCATTGTTTCTTGTTCTCTATTTTTGTTTAGCCACCTATTCCTCCTCTTCCTTTTCTCATATCCCACCCTCCCACAAAACTCTAGCAACCACCCAGCATCAACCCTCCAACACCATTAGCAATGCCTCCATATCCACCCACCAAGATTGTCACATCCATTTGTCATCACCAAGCCCACAAAGGCTTCTATCACAACCTTTGATGACCCCTTTATTACCACCAAGGGTTGTAGCACTCCTTTTTTCCATAGCCTCTTGTTGCCATTAAACATCATTGATGCCTTCATTAACACCTTTAACTATCACCATAAACATTTGAATCATATGCTACTACACCCTTCTCCCCATTAATTTTTCATTATACGCACAAAAAATTCCTCCACATCCTTCTCTAGTCACCACCATTGTCTCTTTTTTCTCCAATTAATGTTGTCAATGCTACCCTCATAGCTCCACTGTAGCTCCTCCATGACCTCTACCCACCATTGTCGCTACTGTCATTGTTGAGGGTTGGGGTTCTCACAAAGGAAGAATGAAGCAAGCGGAAGAAGGGGAAGGGATGTTGTAGTCACATGCCTCTTTGCAAAAAGAGAGACAGACAAGAGTAAAAGGTCACATATGTAAAAAAAAAGAGAGCTTGTTTTTTAAAAAAAGAGTAAGAAAAAAAGGAAAATCAAAAGGCTAAAGAAGATTGTCGATACATGTATCATCAACCTCCAAGTTTCTTCTATTTATGTTTCTTGTGCGAGTCTTAACATTGAAGCAGTGTTGTTCCATCAAATATAGTGTTCATTCTTCATGATACCAGCCTTAATGTTAGACAATGTTGTTCCATCATTATTATCAGATGGCTAGATGGTAGTTGTATTAATGTTAGTATTCACAATAACTCATGCTTGCAACATTTTCAATAATTTCACACCTATCTACCATACAGTCTAAGAAATTGATCATTGTTTGTAATATTACAATAGTTATTATAGTCCCTACTTGTAATGCCAGCTAACTACAGTTGTCTATGTTTATTTTGTTGTTTATTGTTATAGTCTATGACAAGTTGAATATCTTAGATATTCTAGCTTGAGAGGAAGTATTAGTGTATGAATAAATAGATCTCAAGATGTATCATAATATTAGGTTAAATTAGGGTTTCTTGGGGGTTTAGTTTTAGATTGTTTGCCTTGTATTTATTATTATTGTATAACCTTTATATAAAAACCTATTACAAGTCAATGAAATCAATTAAACTCTTCCACCATTTTTTGTCTTCACAATTATTATGAAGAATTAATCCCCCACTAGCAAACTGCTATTTCACCCAACTATACTTTACGATACAAAATACTGAGTTATAAAGCATGATCATATCCAAAAAATTAGTATTGTTGAGATGTATATGCTTAAATAAATGAGTGTTGATACCATATGGGATAAACTAAAAAAAAGATTTTATTAAAAATAAGGTAAGAGTGATAATAATTAAAGATAAGATAAGAGAAAATCAGGTTAAGTAATTTATTCATATCCTTAGGAGACCAAGGAATACACCTCTCAGGAGAGGAGAATTAAGTAGTGCATAAAAAATTTAAAAAAGTAGAGGTAGACCTAAAACTACTTGATTAGGAATTATAAGAAAAAATTTAAATTTATGTTATTTAACTAAAGATTTGACTATAAATAAAAATATTTGAAAAAAGGATTCATGTTGTTGATCCCACGTAGTGGGATTATAGTTTGGATTGTTATTGTTGTAAATCCCCTAGTAGTCATACTTTTTTATATTCAAGTGAATCAATGCCCCCTACTCATAGAATTTCTTCCCTAGAATCAAACCAAGAATGGTCACTAGTAGACACCAACTGCATTGAACCCATTAGAGAGACCCTCTTTAATAACTACAAAAAAAATGTCTCCAAGGCCAGAAAGACTCAATCATAGGCACATTAAATTATCTACATGTTGATAAGCAAAAACCACCTCAGCAAATGAATCAAGTCAAACCAACCCATTAAGATATTCCACACACTAAAAGGGATGGCCACAAACTTTGATCTTTGACAATAAAATAGGAACCACTCCTCACTAATAGGGCTAACAAGAGGTTGGGTTGGACCACGTCCACCAAAGCCTAGACCTATTATTTTTCATAAGTTTGGGTTTAGACCTGCACTTTAAAATCTAGACCCACACCCATGATTTAATGGGTCCAAATCTCAGGTATGAGGGGTCTAAACATGTCTTCTACAATTTGTACTTGAATTTTCATTTAAATGGATTTTTTAATAATTTTACAATTATTGAAAATAAAATAAATAGATAACAAACTTTAATATATATATATATATAAACTTATAACAAACTTATAAAAAATCAACTTTGGCATTCTGCATTTTTGTTTGAGCAATGCAATGATGTTTATCATTTGTAACTTCTTCCCACAACATGTCTAATTGGCATTTTTTGTATTAAGCTTCATGATTCGTGACTAACAACTGTAATATTTTTGTATGGATGTAGGTCTTTGTACACACACACACATATAAGAGTGTTTGTGCATGCATGTGAAATAAAATCTTTTGGGGTTTATGCATTTGGGTCTTATAAGACCCAGAATCAATCCATATAGAAGGTGGGTCCAATGGGTCTTAAATCTCAGGTCTAATTTTTTAAGATGTAGACACTAGATCCATAGGTCTAGACCCATGTGTCTCAGGTCTAGACCCATCCCATTAGCAACCTTACTAGCATGGCTACATATAAACAGATACAAAGAATATACCATCATAGATGTATAAATAATAAGAAAGGGTACCTTGAAACTAACCATAAATGAGAATAATACAAGTTATGACTTATTGTTGCAAATAACAATCAGACCTAGGAACTTCAAGAAAATTCTCCATAAAGTCTGTAGAATTATCTACTAAATATGTTTACAAGGGGCACACCTAGTGTAGATCTGGAATCTTCAAATCTAGAGGGGCATGCAGCATCAATTACATAAATTACACCATGTGCCTCCTCATAGTACTTCTCCCAAATTGTACGTAGACCAACCTGAAACAGAATATTACAAATGATAATTACTGTATATTTGACAAAATAATGCAAATTACCCATTAGTCTTCTTCAAAAATAAAAGAAATGGTTTTAATGTTAGCACATTCTAATCACGATTCTTATCATCAATTCACCAAATTATAACAAGGTCTACTGTGAACAAATTATCAGATGATTCTGTATAATAAAAAATAATGAACAATATATTTTGTGGTACTTTTTTAAGTTTTGATATTTTTTCCCATCTGCTAAATAGGGTGCAAGCAAATTACTGGATAATGGGTGAGTGTTTCCAGTATTTACTGAGCTAGATTAAAACTAAATGGTATCTTAGCTTAGCAAGTTTGCAGATTACTCAGAATCATTTGCTTCCAACATTTGTTATCAGCAGGAAAAATGTAGTAGGAGACATTCAATACTTTTTTTAATAATTTAAAGAAAATATTACCTGACCTCCAAGGTCCCAAAAGACAAGCTTTGTGTTTGACACTTCAAGACGCCCAATATTGAGCCCAACTGTAGGAACAATGCGATCAGGTGGGAGCCCTTCCATGCTCGAGTATAATGTCTTCAACTTTTCTAGCAAGGTCTGCATATAGGAGGCATAGTACGTAATGTATCTTCTAACAAATTAATATCATTAGGTATGTTCCTATTGATAAGCACATCTGCATATGACAGAATCAATAGGAAATTTTGTAAATTTGTAAGAGGCCATTTTTCCTAGAGACGCCTCTAGGAAACGTTCCTAGAGATGTCTTTATATAACCTCAAGACGAGCAACGAGACTCATGGACATCTGACTCGCACAAAAGAGTTATAAATGGAACCAAATCATCGAATGGCATACCTACGGAACAAGAAGGGGCACTCAAAACGATGGGTCTGGGCAAAGCATGTAAATCTAGAAAGGAAATTGAAAAAAATAATAAGAAGAAGAAGAGAGAAATTACAGTTTTGCCAGCCTTGTCGATTCCAAGTATAAGAACATGGAGCTCAGTCTTGCTAAAGATGTATTTCCAGAGACCATAGAACAGGGAGAACATCGCTCTCTCCTCCTCTGCTAGTCCTATCTATATTCAACGAAGACGTGGAGACCTCCTCCTTCTCGTACTCCTCCTCCACTCATAAAAACCAGCTCGACATTCCCAATCTCACTACAAAGACCCGATCCCTGCGCTCAAACAAAGAATCGAAGTTAACGCGCAATCGCGCAATAGATAGTGCTACCGATGTCAACTCCCGGATTCTAGATCGAGACAATCGAATCGAATCTAGAGATACCGGGGGGAAGAAGACGAGAAGCGTGAGAGAGAATTGCCCGGTCCTTCGGCACAAGGGCTTTGGAGATGAACCCCGACGAGAAGGAGAGAACTCTCGAGATCTCAGGAGAATCGGTGGAGGGAAGAAGCGAGTGGGTAGACCTTGACGATGCCCGCGTACGGCAGACACCTGTGTCTCGCCACTTCCCTCCCGAAGCGGGTGGGAACTCTAGACCGGGTCGGGTGCGCTTTCACGTCAAATCAAAAATGAGATTATGCGTTCGGTATAGGTGTTTTTTTTTTTTTTTTCCGCGCACTAACAAATCTATTTGAACTCGTCTTTAAAAATAAATTAAATTAATTTCAATAAAATAAAACAAAAAGATAACAACTATCAAAGGAGCTTGAAACAATTTCAACCTTTTTAAATTCTTTTTTCTAACTTTTTAAATATTTTATTTTTATCATTTTAAATTTTTTATTTACATTCTATCGTACATTAACGAAGTAAAAAAGAAAAGTGAATTTATCTTTATTAAAAAGAGATTTCTTATCGTTTAATTACACATTATTATATCGTCTATTGCAGATTTATTATAGTCGAAATTTATAAAAACATTGTTCAGGTTTCACCAAAATTTTATTGATAAAATCTAATTCAAGTTTGATTGATAATGATATAGAAGTTAAACACCAAATAACTTAATTGTATAACTTATTTAAATCAATTGTAATATTTTAATTGATTAAGGACAATGACATCCGTACATTCTTGTAAATTTCCAATTTCCAAAAAGTAGTAACAACATGGTGAAAAACTTTTACAACTTATTTAATGAATGATATTAAATATATCATAGAAAGGTTGCGTTCAGATTAAAGTTTTCAACTTATTTAAGAAAATGGTGAGAATTGGCCTTTGACCCGCGACAAGTTAAAGATTCATAAATAGATTTGGTTCACAGGCAACTGGCAGACTCATTTTAACACCTTATTGGAAAATTTTTCCAATGATTATCTTATCTAGAAAATATCTACGTTATAAAAAATTTTATTATTCTTCTTCTTCTTTTAAAAAATTATTTATTAAATGCCAAATAACTTCTCAAGGCATTCAAGACTGGACAGATGTGTTCATGTTGTAATTATTTAAGACCTTGCGAGGTCAAGATCTATATATATACATATTATATGACATATTAATATAATATACAATAAAAATATATTATATTGCTTTATAAATTTTACAAGTATATTTATATATAGTACCAGCAATAAATGAAATTTTTTATATTTGTAACGCTTATTGCAACGTAAAAAATCATTTAATAAATGAAAAGTATCACAATCATTTTACAAAGATGCTGCTAAAAATATTCAACGACCAAAACACTAGTTGAAAAATGCTGTACAAAACATGTGGCATAAACGCACCCATAATAGGTTAACATTCATCATGATAAATGCAAAATTTTTATATTATAAACGTATACTTCAACATTTTACAAATGGAAATATACAATTGAATAAAAATAATTATTCCGCAGGAGAAATCAAAATTTAAAGCGTATTAGAAATTTATACTAGATTATTTGTGCTTTAAAACAACTTCCAAATAAAAACACTAACAGTATACTTTTCTTTCAGTGTAAAATTTTCATTTTATTTTATTTATGTAATTTACAATAAAATTACATGATAAATAAGATTTGTAGTACAAGGTTAATTATGTTAAAATTTACAAAAGAGAGTTACTTGCGAAACAAATGTTACGAGATCACAACACAAATAATGTTACAAGTAGGTTATTCTTGTAAATTTTGAAATTTGTGATTTGTTCTATGAATTCCACTCTTTCTTTTAAATTAATTATATATTTTAATAATTTTCATAAATGTGGTACTGTTATTAGGGCACCGGTTTCTACCTTTGTCCACGTATTCTCGGTCGGCAGGTGGTCGCGTCGTCGTCGCAGGTACATTTTCTTCCTCTCCTGCTCTAAAGATTATGGAAACGCTGGTGGGAATCATCATATTAGACTTCTGTTGTGAAGGGGGAAGCTAGTGTCTGTGGAAATTGGGCCACGATGAAGATAGTGTTTATGGAAATTGGGGTATGACGAAGAGGAGACAATTGCGGAGGCGATAGTTTCCAGTCGTAATGGAAGGAGGAAGCTGTTACGGATAAATCGCCAGTCGGCATACCGGTGACTCTTTCGGAATGTCCGTTACAGAACAACGCCAGACGGAGTAATGGTAGAAGCTAGGTTAGCACTGTGGAAGGGATGGAGTTCGAGACAGTAGCGGGCATGGGCTGAGGTGATCGTCTCCTTTCATAGATAGCCGATGTTGGTCGAGCGTAGTAGGATGGTGAGTAAAGGACGGGTATAACATGCGGTTGAAAGGTAGACAAAAAAGTTAAGGGATGGATGACGGTTGTGTCTTCTCGGAGAACCAAGGGAAATAGTCATGCTTGCTGAAAATCTGAAAAATTGGGAGAAGGGAGAAGGAAAAGTGGGCACCTGAAAATTGAAAAACATGCTCGCCCGCCCACCTGCACGCGGGCACTAGGTGGAGGGCTGAACTACCATTGGAAGTGTCTTTACTCTCTTTTTATTCGTCACTAGGATTTGACGGAGGCAAATTGGAGGAATGACTGGAAGATTTGGGCCGATGATTGGGGACATGGTGGAGGAGCTTTGCTGGTGGAAGGTGTGGACTGCAGTGATGTGGAATTGGTGGTGTTCTGGGAAGTACTATTATGGACGAGGGTATTTATTGCTGGATCAAGATTTCCTAGACTGTAATTAGGATACAGTGAAGGATCTGAGGGTGTAAAGGACATTGTTGTTATTAGCATTTGTGAAGTAAAAGATGGATGAAGCTATCTTTTATACTATGGATGGATACAGTGAGAAGGATCTGAGGTCAGGAAATATGGTCACGAAGGAGGTTATAGTGCTTGATCATGGTTGTCTAGATATAGGGCTTGTGGGAAGTGATGGACATGGTTGGAAATCATTAATGTGGTATTGTTTTTTGAAAGAGAAAAGGAAACAAATCTCTGTATCTTATGCCATGGAATGGATGGGCAGAACATCTTATAGTGCCCCATCTCTGTGAAGTATATTAGAAAATTTTAGTAGGATCAAGAGTGTAAGCTGATCTACAGTGTTTATGAAATTAGTAATATGGTACATGACGATTTTCCTAGCAGAAGATAGATAAGGTAATTGATGAGATAGTTGTGTTAGATTTTTTTTGTAGTTGAAAAGACAATGAAGAAATTTGAATGATAATTTAAACATTACAAAGAAGTGCATGTTATTCTATTTCAGTCTGATATAGGTTATATTTTACATATGAAGCAGTTTTTAAATTTCTGATTTGCTTAAGAACAGGTTTATCTTAAAGTTGGCTTTAGCTGCTGGCTTCCACCTCATAAAGTCATCTTGGAAATATGAGGTAAGTGATATCAAAGCTTGAGAACATTGGTTTTTGATTTAAGTATTTAACATATTTTTATGCTATCATAGTCATTGCCTTAATGCCTTCTTAAAAATCCTTCAGGTTATTATTGACATATCATTCTTATCATTTTATGTAATTTGTGCTTTTATTGTATCTCTGGATTATCTGGTGGCCTGTATTTTGTTTTTCTATCCCATGTCTGTCGATTTCCTTCTTGGAAATGCATTTTTCATTGCCTATTTGTTGTTTTGCTTTTAGTGTTTCTAGTTTTCCTAGAGCTTGTGTAGGTGACCTAGTTTCCCTGATTTTTATCTTCCCTTGGTTGCTTCCTTAAAAAAAAAATCATTATTTTCATTTGAACCATAATCCAAGCATTTTCTAAGTTTGCAACGGTGGTAAAGCAAACATTATTTGGCATATTATATTTAGATGTTCTTCAAAAAAACATATTTAGCTTATCTCAGTGATGAGTGAGCTTTACAATTTGTTAATTGTTGATAATTCATGATTGAGTTGATTGCAACATAAAAAATAAGTAGAAATAAGGAAAGAAGTAATGTAAAAATATTTGGTTTAATACTTCACTTCTAGAATGATCACCTACAAAATGAATTAGAAAAGCTGACATAGATACTATAAGTCTCTATTTTTTCCCTAGAGTTTGGTGTATCCCTTTTTTGTATAGAATAAGTAATTGACCATCTTCCACGCTTAGCGTAGATCTGGGTATATGACAATTTTCTATAAAGGAGTCAAATGAAATCAGGAAATTGGAAGTGCAAGTAATTTTTGGTTCTTGTGTTGTTAGTGATGATATTTTGTTTTCTCTTTCTGGAATGTTTTTTTTTGCAGTATGCCAATTATCATTGCTTTTGGTTTGTTGCAATTACTTTGTTTTTATTAGACAACCTGCTTTGTCACTAGATGATTCCATAATGGTATAATCTTATCCCACATTTTCTTAAAGATAAAATACCTCTTTTTAATCATAGTAGTAGGTTATTAAGGTGGTAAGGTACCCAGACAATGAGCCTTGTTGCTTGGACACCTGGGAAGCAACTTGGTACTAGGATGGTTTTTTCTGCTATTTCTATTTTTCTGAAGTTATATATATTTTATCTATAATATGTTACTAACTTAAGATACTAGATGAAATTGGAAATAACAATTTAAGCATAAATAGCATTTGTCAATGACAACAATCAGCAAAATAAGCAAACAGAAGTAGATGAAATGGTTCAAACTTCAAATATTGAAATAGTCAATAGCAAGTGATACCAAATAACAATAAGTTAATTACCTAGGAAGTTGGGAACACTAAAAACACTCAAAAGTATATAAAAAATTAAATGACTAAATATCACTCATTGTTCAATCATTGTCATTCATCTTCTTCATCCTTAAGTGCTCTCCAAAATCAAGTGTGTCATCTCCTCCCCCTCAAAAAAGTCTTCCTCTTCATCATCTTCCTCTTGAAATTCTTCATCATCATCATTAAATTGCACTCATTATTTGCCTTACCTTGAATATATTTTGAATTCACTTGTTTTTATGCCTCTGGAATATTGCTGGAAGGGAGCTGCAATGTCACTAGAGATCCTCCTTGCTGCTGGAGATGGCTGGGCTGGATGGAGTCATGTTGGGAAGGGTGGGCTGTGGAAGGAAGGAGGATAGGGGAAAGGGAAAAACTAGGCTTTATGCCTTTTAAAAGATTTAAATAAAAAATTTAGATATGGATCCATATCTAGATCCAATATATCCAGATGCCACCTAGGTGCCTGACACCTAAACAACTCAGAGGTCTATGCCTTAAGCATGTTTGAGTTTTAAATTTATGCCTAGATGCGTAGGTGCTTGCCTCAGTAAGCCTTAGGATTTAAAACATAGTTATTATTAGTGCCAATGCACTATTTGTGGTCAAGGTGAATTATGCCTTTGGTTTTTTTTTTTCTAGTGGGTATTCTTATGGTTTATGGCCACTGTCCGTTGATGAGTATTATTTGTGTAATAATGTGTCAGTTATTTCTATTTGTTACCAAAAGTTTAACTTATTATTGTGATTGTTATCATCAAATTTATTATTATTTGCTTTTGACTTATTTTTATTGTCGACATTATTATTAATTGAAGTATAACTATGGGTTTAGTCGGATTTTTCTGTTAATTTTAGAAAATTATACATTAAGTCATTAATGCATTAGTATTTTTATAAATATATTAGATAATATCCAAGTGTAACATGAAAAATTGAATTTTTAATACCACCCATGGCTTCACGTGCCAAGTTGCCTTTGGTCATCTCCATTGCACAACTGGCACCATGATAAATATGATGTATTGTGCCTTAATAAAATACCTCTTCTATGTGACATGGAGCATAGCAGGTCATTGTCATTCTGCCATTTGCTTTTATACACCTTGGTTGCCACCCTCTTATGAAGAAGAACACAGATAACAACTTTGACTTCAAGTGGTGACTGTCTTTTCCAAACTATTTTAAATAGTTTGCAATGTCTCCAATGAGTGCCACACCTTGCCTTGTGAAGTTTGGACTAAGTACAAACACTTAGAAATGAAAACTACCATAAAAGGCATTGTTATTCTCCATGAAACTTGGTTAATATGCAGTTTGAGGCAACTTAAAAAGGGATGAAAGCAACAACAAGAATACAGTACAATAAAAATAGTGGGAATACAAACATCAGATAAAATAGGAGAAATTAAAGTAGTTCATAGCTCCCAGTCTTTACTCATTATTAAGCTACAGGTTACATTCCTTCCTATTATAAAATTAAATCTGATTATGCCATGCCCTTACATTCCAACATTGAAAAATTGGTACCGGCTGCAAAAGTTTGTTAGTCAACTTACTGAAACGTGAGAACTAGATCACATAAAAACCTGCTAGACTTAGTTACTATTCTACTTGATATGTGTCTTCTGCCTTTGTCATTTTCATTCCATTTGCCTAATTTTCTTATTATACCATTTATGCCAATATTTTTTTTTATGGATTATTATCACTGTTAGATGTTGAATGGTATTAGTACATTTTCTTGATGTGTCTATCTTTTAAGAAGTGTCATTTTAATTGTTTTGTCAACTTGAAAAGGCATCCTAGGTCTTGTTGAAAATACTTGGGTTCTTACACTATTGTTCCATGTCTTCTTTTGACTCAAGAAATTGTGTAATCATAACATGTGGAATAAATAAATGGCTGGAATCAAAGTATTGATTTCTTCAGCTACCCTCCAGCCCCATTTAGGTACTTCATAACATGTGGAATAAATAAATGGCTGAAATCAAAGTATTGATTTCTTCAGCCATCCTCCAGCCCCATTTTGGTACTTGTAACCAATGGGTACTTCTGAAATACATCATGCTCATGACTTCAATTCAGCTCACTTATACACAACATATTCTTAGCCTGACCATATATATAAGTTAACACCATACTGAAATTCTTATATTAAAAAAGGCTGTATTGCATTTATTGGGTATCTGACCAAGTAAATCTTGGTTTGCATATTTTTATAGATGTTCTAATTGAAAAAGCAATCTTCAATGTTAAGTATTTGGTCTGATGCATATTTCCTGGGAATAGAAGTCGTGTGAGATGGAATGAGGCTAACTTGAATGAAATTGAGGCTACCAAACCGGTGAGGCAGAAAATTACTGAGCCTAAGACTCCGTATCACCATATGGTGGATGATGATGATGATGGTAAATTATGGCTGATGTTTTTTTATCATATTATACTCTCCTTTTTATTATGTTTTGATAATTTTATTTTGAAAGCATTGAGTTCTTGATTATTTTTAAAAAATTGGTATGTATAACTCTTGCAGGTTCTCCAACTCCAAGGCGGGCTTTTGATGAACATGCAGAAGCTATAATGAGTGCACTGAATACTGTTGCTTCTTCGAGCAAAAGGGAGAATGGTGGTTGGACATCTTCCGAGGATGAGGCTGATGCTGCTGAACGAGATGAAGGTTTGGTTTTTGAGTGGTTTCTTAATGCTCTCTTTCTTGTGTATAAATATCTGTTCTGTTCATTTTTTGGCCTTTGATATAATATGTCTAAAGTAAATTTTAACAATTTTCTGTTAATTGTTATTGAGATATATAACATGAAACATAGTTCTTGCACCATATTTGTACAGTTGTATTGGAAGAAAAATCAGTAGAATGTGGTTGTGCTGAAGTTGGATGCTCCATTTAAATATTTGCTTTCATGAAATTCTATTGTCTACTAGTAACCACCCAAAAAACTCGTCTATTAGTAGACATTGCAAAGTCAATAATGTGCGAGTATAGTTGGCCTTCTTGTGTCAAGACTTCTTGATGCCATTGGTTATTTTTTTGGGAAAAGGGTGATTCTCATTGATTAATAAGAGAACTTCCAAGATGCATTGCTACTGGGAACAACAACAAAAACAACTCTCAAACCTTAATGCCATTGCCGGTTCAACCAATGAATCCTTTTCTTTCATTTATTTTTATCCATAATTAAGTCTTTTATTAAGTTATATAATTTTAAAACTTTTTTTATAATTTCTAACCAAGTAATCTTTGGTATTCCTCTACCTCTTTTAATTTCTCTTGTATTAATTGATTCTTACTTCCTTATATGTGCATTTATAAGTCTTCTATGGACATGACCAAATCATTTATTCTGAATAAAATCATTTTTTACTTATATCTTTTTGTAATACCAATTCTATCTATAGAGGTTCATTCCTTCATAGTCAATCTCAAGCTTAGATAAAGGAGGGTTAGCATTAGATAGATAATCAATTGTAAAAATGTGTTAATCCTTTATCAACATGAATTCTAAAGATAATGGTCAAATTATAAAAGATGTTATGTAGGATTAAAGTAGGATGGATAAAGTGGAGATATACTTTTAGAATGTTATGTGATTGGATGATACCCTTAAAATTAAAAGAAAAATTCTATACAACTGTAATTTGTCTAGCTATACTTCATGACTTAAAATGCTGAATTATAAAGTATGATCACATGTAAAAAATTAGTGTTGTTAAGATGCGTATACTTAAATGGATGATTGATAATATTATAAAAGATAAATTAAAAAATAATTTTATTAGGAATGGAGTAGGAGTTGCACTAGTTGAATATAATATAAGAAAAAATCAGCTTAAGTGGTTTAGTCATATCCTTAGAAGACTAAAGAATGCACTAGTTAGGAGAGAAAAATTAATTAGTGTAAAAGAAACAAGTAAAGGAAGACTTAAAACTACTTGATTAAAAATTATGAGAAAATATTTAAACTTATGTAATTTAATCAAAGATTTGATCATAGATAGAATTACATGAAAGAAAATGATTTATGTGGCCAACCCTTTGTAGTGGGATTATAGTTTGGGTTGTTATATTTTGTTGTAATACCATTCATCCATCTAGGATTCATATCCATATTAGGCTGATGAGTTTTTGTAGTTAGCCGTCCACCTAACGCTAATCCACTTCTTTTACTTAGGCTTGTGGTTAGTGTATGAGGGTGCTCTCCACTTAAGATTTATGCCTGCTGGATGAACACATGATTTACTTGATACATTGACTTCCACGAAATTTGTGGTCTAACATTCTTGAAGTTTTATGATGGTTAATTGCCTTGGGAATGTCTCATGTTACAGATCTTTATTTCTGCAACTGCTGTGCAGATTCATGATAATAAAACATTGATATCTTGTTTTGCCCCTTCTACTGGTGATTGAATTTCTAATTTTTAATTAGTATTATAAATTTTTTTATTATATGACTTTCCATATAACCGTCTAATTTATGTATGATAACCTTTACATTTTGCCAAAACTCACATCTTTATTTACATTGTTCATGAATCATAATTATAATGGCAACAATCTACGTGTAAGGAAAGTAACCAAGGAGATTAGTTATGAAATTAACAGGCTATTCGGCATTGTTGATTTGGCATTCTACTAGGAGCTTGTTTTGATGGCTTTTGCACTATGTTTTGCATGGTTATATGCGGTGCTACCTTCCTGTTTGGAAGAGGCAAACCAGATAACTTCTTCCGCTCAACCAGATAAACACATGAATATGTTGACTTCACACGAAATTTGTACATCTGACTTTCCTTAAAATTTTATGATACCTACATTTTTTGGAATGTCGCATGTTGCTACAAATGCGGTGCAGATTCATGACAACCAAACGTGGACTTGTTTTGCCCTTTGGTTGCTGAACTTCTATTTGGTAGACTAGTATAATAAATTTTATTGTCCGACTTACTGACTAATTTACGAATGGCAATGATGTCTAGTTTACTAAGAGATGCAATTGCAAATGTACTTATTTGTTTCCCTCATTCTCTTAGATTCTGATACCGAAAGACAGAGACTGAGCTTTAGAGAGCACAGGAAGGCTCACTATGATGAATTTAGGAAGGTCAAAGAACTCCGCTACAAAGGAAGCCTCTTTGATAATGATATCGATGAGGACGATGTTGAAGAAAATGCTGATTCATGTCAAGCGGCATCTTCGACTAGCCCTAAAATGGACATAGACAAAGTTGAAGATCAGAAAAGTCTGCAACCTAAAAAAGACGAACATCCTTCGGATGCGTGTTAAGAAAGTGCTTGTCCGGTGCTGAAATCTGAATAAAAGTTCGCTGGAGTTTTCCCTGCTCGTATCTTTGTATTCCTCTGTTTCACGGTTCTGCCTGTTCTTCTTTCTCTTGTCTGTCTATTTTTAAGCAACTTTTTTTTGAGTCTTTGTTGTTGATGATTGGTGGGTTGTAAATGTATACGTACACTTCTTTGTTATGTTGTTCACACTCTTGACATCTCCCGTTTTGACATTCCCTGTAGCAATGCATGTCGGCAAAACAATACACGGGACTTTGGGTTTTAACAGAGGCGGAGAGTCGTCGAAGCAAATGTTTGTGAATGGATGCTGATCATTTTAATGCTTATCGGCGTCTCGTGTGCAAGCGTTCCAGTGGATTATACCCACATCATGACGTCAAGCATGGGGGTGTAAATGTGATGGATGATATGATATGATATGATCCAGATCCATACGTTTAAATTTTTGTTAAATATGTTTAAATTATATTTTCTGTACGTTTATTTTTGTCCACCCTTTGGCAATTGTTGTGGATAAACTAGTGACTGGCTAATTCGCATCATTAAATTTTTTATGGAACAAAATGAACCTTGTGATTATCATGTCCTGCATGGCATAAAGGGGAGCAATAGATTTAGATCAAGCGAAGTATTTTAAAGAACATAATAGTCGTAGTAAAAGATAATGAAATTATAAATAAATGATATATGTATTTTGATAAAAGTATTAGATGATGGAGATGTTGATATATGTAGTTCTATGGTATTAAATATGTATAGGTAGAATCACCATTTAGGAGGGTGGGGGGGGGGGGGGGGGGGGGTGTTTGTGCAAATCTTGACTTTTGGAGAAACCTTTTTCCAAAAGTTAGGCAAATCTTTACTTGAGTTGAGCATCTCCACTCAAGCCCTTAGAAATCTTCTTTGCTTGAGTTGCCAAAACATCGCATCACCTAAGCCACTATTGTCAATCATTCCTTGCTCCTATGAAGGTAACTCCATTGTAACATCGAAATCCTTATAGAAACGACTCTTGTGAAGGTGACCATCACTATTGTCAAAACTTCACCTAAGGCTAAGTTACCATTGTCATTATTCCTCAATCTTATGAAGGTAACCCTATCACAACATCAGAATCTTTGTAGAAACAAATCCTTGTCATCTCCACTCAAGTCCTTTCCCAAAACCTTCCTCACTTGAGTCATCGAAATCTTACCCTCACTCAAGCCACCACTATCACAATTGTCAAAATTCCTATAAAACCCCTTTGACAAGAAATCCCTTCCTCTAAAATCAACATTGACATTAATATCCCTGTAGGAACAGCTCCTCACTCAATAACATATTTCAAACAACATATTGTTTATAATATCAATGGAACTTTGTTGACCCTACAATATTCATACTTCGATACTAATTCATTAAACATATGATTTTGTGAGCATATATATCTGCTTGATATATTTTTATTTAGTTGTGTACTTGTGTTATTATTTTCTTAAATGTAGGATCCACAACATAGGCAAATAGTTGAAAAGCTTGTGGATCAATTGGACATTATTATCTTGACAATATTCTATTGGTCATATCTGGCTTGTTATCTGTACATTAATAACTACAGGTGCAATAATCTATTGGTCAATCTTAATGGAGATTTTGAGTACATATTATTAATCGATGATACCTTGTTTTTGACATATGTTCCAATGATGTGCTTGTTATACTTATTTTAATAATGTGCTTTTGATTTATATATATGTGTTGTAAAGTAGATATAGTTAGTACAAAAAATACAATATAAGGTAGATAAAGATTTTACATTAGTTAGAATGCAAAAGCAGATACTACATTTTTTAATATATTAGAAGATGTTTTAAATGAAGGGAATGGAAATACACATGATAAAAAAGTTAAAGTTGCAACATGAAATAAGGTAATAGAAAAATACAACAAAGACAAATGTAAGTATCACAAAAACAAATATTGATAATTGAATTAAAACATAGCGACATGTATCACAACTATGTAAAAATTATGTCTCAAAGTGGTTGAGGATAGAATTACATACAAGGTCATATAGATATTTTAGATGAAGTTTAGAATGAATTTGTTAAGGTAATATTTTCGAATGTATTAATATAATTTATACGTCTTATATATGCTAATGCTTTTTCAATCTTACAGAAATATTTAGATTGTGCCTCCCTAAAAGGAAAATCATGTCCCATTTATGATCTACTACAATTACTATTTGAAAATAATATGGATATAGGGAATGGTAGTAGAGACATTGAAATAATTAGTTAGAATCGAGGAGTCATACCTATAGATAACTAAATGAAATAATGCCCCCACTAAATGAAAATCATTTTCAATACTTCACACCATCAAATGACAGTCTAATGACTACGGATGGTACCCGAACTTCAAACTCCAACTTCTTCATCAAGAAGGTCCTTTGAGATGAGAAAGATAAAACATCTAAGACCACATACAAAGTCAACACAACTTATGGTATCTTCATTTAAAGATGTTACATTTGCTATTATGTATTTATATGAAAAAGAAGAGGATAAAGTTAAAGCTCGATAAGAATATTATGATAATGTGACAAACATACAGAAAGAACAACTTGATGTCCAAAAACAATAGGCTAGAACTTAAGAGAGGCAAAATCTATTTAAAGAGAGGTAAAGTGCAAGAGAAAATGTTGTAATTGAAAGTAAAAGAAGGAAGTCTTACAACATAACTACACAAGCATTACTGTAAATTGAAAGTTTTAGTAACAGTGAGAAATTCAAAGTAATGACTTTGTTAGAAGAAAAAAAGAATTAGCAGAATAATTTCTAAGTATCTCAGCAAAAATGAGGGTAGAATTGATAGAGTATAACAATTCATGAATGCCATTTTATGTTGTTGAGTAATATTGAACAATGTAATGAACTTTATTATTATGGTGAATAATGTGTAATGTTGAATTTTAGATAATGATGATGACTATTGATTTTCATGTGTGAATGCTTCATTACTTGATATTTTAGATAAATCTTGTTATGTCAAATAAATGTTTTTATTATTGTTGAAGATTCTTATAGATTTTGAAGAAAATATGTACTAATCTCATTCCTTCTTGTAAGTAATAATTATCATGAATGATATGGATAGTTTGGAATGATTAAAGAATATGATTGAGGAAGAAGAGGAAAAAGCAAAAAGATGACGAACATTACTTCTTTTAATGTGGAACTTCCTTACAGGTATTGCATGTGTGTCAAGTATATTAACTAGTACTACATATCGCATTTATAGTAGAGAAGGGCATGACTACATTAGAAGATTATTAAATCCATCAGTACTACATCAAGCATATAATTATTGGAAGATATATAGAATGAGTCAACATGTATTCCTTAACTTATGTAATTTGTTATGAAGAGAATGTGGCATGAGAAATACAAGCAATGCCAGTGTAGAAGAGAAGTTTGCAATATTTCTTGTCACTCTTGGTCAAAACTAATGATATGGAGTAATAAGAGAGTGCTTCTCTTAGTTTACATAGACTGTTAGTACCTACTTTAATGAAGTACTTAATGTAATTTTAAACTTACATAAAAAACTTATTGCAATGCCTCCAACATCAACTCCAAGTAGAATACTAAATGATTCAAATGTATATCCCTATTTTAAGGTAAATATGTATTTTCATATGGAATTGATTTGTACATTATTTTTTGACAAATTTCTTATGCTTATGTTAATAGGATTACATTAGTGTTGTTGATGGAACACATATTAAGGCAACTATTTATGAATGACAAACAAAAAGATTTAAAAATAGAAAATGAGAATTAAGTCAAAATATTATAACTATAAGTAATTTTGATATAGAATTTACATATATTTTTAATGGTTATGAAGTATCATCTTTTGATCCAAGAATACTTCAAGATGCAATCATAAGACGTCATTCATTCAAGGTTCCACCATGTATGAAGTAGCATATTTTTGTTATGTACACTAATTTTTAATTATATATAGGCAAATTTTACTTGATTGATGCTGGTTATCCTAATCAACCTGAATTTATTTATCCATATCGAGGAGTGAGATATCATCTATTTGAATATGAAAATAATAGACTTCTAGAAAATGCAGTAGAAAACTTCAATTATAGACATTTACAATTAAGATCAGTGATTGAGTGATCATTTAGAGTAGTAAAATATCATTTTACAATCTTACGAGAACACATGTATCTTTATGAGACACAAGTGAAGATTGTAATGACTTATTTCCTATTACATAATTTTATACATAGAATTGACAAAGTAGATTTATTAAAAGATCTAAAAGATGAGTTAACTAAATTTGATTTGGAAAATGAAGAAATTGAAATTATTGAAGATAAGCTTTCATAGATGGATAGTACATTAGAAATGACATAAAAACAAAAAAAACAAATAGCAAATGAAATGTATAACAACATGAAGATTGTTATATGGGAATGACGTGTTTTTTAAATTATTTCATATATAACTGTATAATATTGTTATGTTATAATGTTTGAACATTTGTATGTTGAGAATTTATATTTATACTGTGAACTTTATTCATATGTTGGATGTTAGTTAATAGTTTTGAAATGTAATTATTTATGATATGTTATGTTCAAATAGGTAATTGACAACACAACTTTTTTTTAATTTGTTTATGACATTATTAATAAATAAAAATAAGAAAAATTGATATTTTTTCTTAATATATAAGTATTTTGAAGTAAAGAAATAGAGTAAATAAAAAATAATTATTAAGGTACTTTAATTAAAAAAGTATATTTCAATTCTAAACATTCCCTTTAACATAAACCTTGTCTAGGAATCTTGACTTTTTAAAACATGTACAAATACCTTAAATTTTCTCAAGAATCTGAACTTTTCATTTTTTCTATTTTCGAACTTTCTAACATGCACAAACACCCTCTTAACTCTCAATTTTCATGTAAAAATTGGAATTCATTTACTCTCTTTCAAATAAATTATATATACTATCTTATAATATAATGATATTCTCTATGTCAAATCATACATATTATCAAGATTTTCATATTATACATCCCTCTACAATTACATACACCTTTTACGAGTATTTGCTTGTAATTGGTTTATTTGGAATTGAGGTTTTCTTTAATCAAAAAGGGGGGATTTGTGTATTTAGAATCCGACAGAAATGAAAATTTTTTCCATTAAATTCTAAGACCCCCTTGTTTGTTTATGCTTCTTGGAATTTATTTTGTGGGAAAATGAATTCCAAACCTTCACTTGGGTTAGGGAAAATTTTTTCCCAACCTAAGAGGTTTGAATGTAATAGAATTCATTTTCCCAACCTTTGCTCGACTCAATGTCCCGCTCACCTCCCAATTGCCTATTCTATAGTTGAGAAGCCTACTACTTAGCTAGTCACAAGCCTCTTCCAACCTTCGCCAATAAAGAAGCCTCTCGCCGCTTAATAGTTACAAGCCTCTTCCAACCTTCGACGGTAGAGGAGCCTCCCACTCTAACAGTCACAAGCCTCCCACTTGCCAATTGCATGCCTCTCACTCACTAGTTGCTCCCACTCACCAATCGCATGCCTCTTCTAGTCAAGAAGCCTCCTGCTCACCTCTCGATCACCTCTCAATCCCAGTTGCATTGCGTGGCCTCGTAGTTGAACCTGTCGAAGCCTCCCCCTCCTCCTTGTGCTCACTATTCGCAGTATAAGGTATTCCTTGTCGTTCCTTTCAATGCTACATTTTCATGAGGTCTCATTGCAAATTCCTTTAATCTCGTAAACTCTAACTCAATTAAGAACTTCTTCAGGATCTCTTCATTTTTAAATGTTTTATTCAATCCCACAGATTCCCCCGATTGGCAAATTAGCCTTTCAGCTTTCATTTGTTACCATATCATTAGATATTTTATCAATGGATGCTCTTTTCACCATTTTCTTTTTTTCCTTTGTTTGAATTTTTTTTGGTCTTGCAAGTGTTGTACCCAACAAGACCCAAGCTCCCATCTAGTGAATACACCATGGTAGGCTTCCTCTTTCTCAAGCTTTGTTAAGCTTTCTTTTATCACTTAAAGCTTGCTCAAGCAGAATATGCATTGTTACCCTTTGAGATCTGTGAATTATTGTAAATCCTATTACCTTCTATAGCTAGAATATCATGAAGAAGCATCCTCAAGCTGAAATAACAATATGTACATCAGGATGTGAAGAATGTCTAATTAAAAAAAAAAAAGGCTAACTAATCGATTCTACCATCATGGGAAGTACCAAAAAAGGAATATATGGCCTATCACTGTATATCTCAAATTAATATTCTTATTCAATCAAATTGATCTAGGGTCCTCTCACTGATACGTTATTCGAGGGATTTTCAAACCACTATTGGCACTTGACTAATATGAACGATAGATATAATTGTAATTTTCCTTAAATCCTTTAACATACAAAGCTGGGTAATAATGCCTTGATAAGTTTTCAAATATGTTTTTTTTGAAATGTTTTGGTTTATTTGCTTTTATTGTTAGATATTTATTATTGTCTAATATGAATGATAGAAATGACTTTTATTGCATTGTATTTTTATTTGATCAAAACAATGTGTGTATATGAAACTATATTATGGTGTATTTTATATTATCTTGAAATGTGCATTCCTAATAAATGGAAAACAAGAAAGGTAGTGGAAGATCTTACTTTAGTTAGTATGTTCAAATGGATGAAATGATATTGAATAGGTTGTGTGACGCTGTTAGGAAGGAAAATGGTAAAACTCTCACTGGAAAGATATAGATTGATACTTGGTTGAAAGAAACATAAGGTAACATCTAGAAGAAAAATATCGACAGTCAAATGAAAATATAACGACAAATGTATAAGATTTATATCAAGATTAGTGCATAAAGTGGTTATTGATATCTCAAAAGAAGTTTGAGATAATTTCATTATGGTTAGTTGAAATCCATCAAAATTAAATTTAACATCTAATTAACTTATAATTTGTATTAATATATATTTTTCTTATAGATTCATTTTAGAGTGTGCATAATATAAAGGCTAGGCCTGCCCCATATATGACTAGCTTCAAATGATATTCAAAGGAAATCTTGCAATAGACTCAACTAAAATGAGTATAACAAATCTAAGAGTAATTATGAACTTGAATGAAGATACAAACAACCTTGATAACATACCTTTTACACAAAATGGTATGGAATTTGAGGATGAAACTTAAGATCATTCTCTTGTTTAAGATCTTTCTCTTGCTCAAGCTCCTTCTCCTAGTTTGAATGATATAGACTCATGTAGGAAAGGAAAATGTTCATGTCTACATGTTGAATCACAACTTATGGCAACTATAATGAAGGATGTTGGTATATCACTTATGAATTATTTTACCAAGGATATAGAAGAAAATATGAGGAAAATAGCATATACAGAGTGTGTGACATGACTATAAAAGAACATGATATTGATCCAAAGGGAAAAGATGACTTTTATAGAATGTATGCAACAAGAGAATATGACATATTGCACAACGTATAGAATAAGGGAAGATGACTTTTACAGAACATATGGAAGAGAGGAATATGACATTTACACAACATATTGAAAAAAGAAAATTGGCATACATGGAGAGGAAGATAGAATTCTTAGAGAAAAAAGAGTGTGAAGAAGATGATGCTATCACTATTTTACTTTAACTTTTAGATCTTACATAAGAAAAGAAATATAAAGTAATGCAATTATTAGAGATAGAATCAAAGAATAATTAACTTAGACGTTACCACCAAACATGAGAACTTCACAATTGAAGTTTAATTTGAAATGATGTACTTTTGTCATATGAACTTTGTCTCTTATGTTGGACATATTTGAATTTTATTTCATTTATGTTATCCTTTAAATGTCATGGAAAATGTTGTGAACATTTTATTAATGTATGTGCTTCCTGTTTTTTTGATATCATGATTGTGCTACCTTGTGATTGTTTTTTTTGAAGAAAAAATGAAAAGTTATATTGACAACATGACAATTTCTATGTAGAATAGCTATAAATGAGATTGAAGCACCACCACTCACATATATAGCAGGGAAGGAACAAAATATATACAAAGATTGTTAGATCCATCACCATATTAAGCATACAATTGCAAGAAAATTTACTAGATGAGACAATATGTTTTTTCACAATTTTGTAGGTTATTAAGAAATATGAAAGTAATATCAAATAGTAGAAGTATGACTATAGAGGAGAAACTTGCTAGTTTTTAGTGACAATTAGACAAAATCAAAGGTATGGAGTAACTAGAGAGTGTTTTCATTACACAGTATGGACTGTCAATACATGTTTCAATGAAATGGTAAATGCTATATTAAAAATAAGTGATATGCTTTTAGCTACACATGAAATTGCTATACATAGTCAAATTCAGAATGATGTCAATGTTTATCCATATTTCAAGGTACACACTTTAACCTTTATTTTACATATTCTTATTTGAAGTTATTCATTTATATATTAACTGTATTTGTTTTTGGTATGAGTAGGATTGTATAGGTGTTATTGATGGTATACACATTAAAGCTACAATTTATGGAAAGGAGAATGCCTGATTTAGGAATAGAATAAATGAATTGTCACAAAATGTATTAGCTGCATGTAATTTCGATATGAAATTTACTTATATTCTTAGTGGGTGGGAAGACTTGGCTACTTATGCTTGACTCCTTTAAGATACAACAAGTCAATGCAATAGTTTTCAAGTGCCATGAGGTATAATACTTATGATTTACCTTTATTTCAGTTGTTAATTAAAATTGAACTTATTTCAAAGGATGTTCAAATACATGCAAATAAATTTTACTTAGTTGATGTTAGATTTTCAAATAGGCCTAAATTTATATGTTTATCTTGAGGTGTTCAATATCACTTGTCAGAATATGAAGAAGATCGATAACAAATTAATATAATAGAGAACTTCAAATATAGACATTCTCAGTTAATGATAGTAATTGAACGTACGTTTAGAGTAGTCAAACATTATTTTATAATATTACGAGAATATATGTCATTCTCTTTCATGATTTAAGTAAAAATAATGTTAGCATGTTTTTTAGTTCATAATTTCATTTGTAAAATAGATAAAACAAACTTATGTTAAAAACTTGAAAATGAATATGATGGACAAGTTCAAAACTCTACAAATGTAGAAGGATAGTATGAAATAATTAATATTATTGAGAACAATATTTAAGAGTAAAGAAAAGAATTTTTTGATAAATTTCCTGAAAATATCATGAATGTAATATAAGATGATCGTAAATGAGAGTACTGAAAACATCACAATTAGTATATTTATTGTAATTTACCTTTTGTTGTTTCAAATAGAATATAGAATTTAATAATATAATTTACCTTTTGTTATTTCAAACATGTAGTACAACTAAGGTCTTCTATTTTTGTAATTTTTCATTTAAATAAAATAATCTAATTTTATATGAAATAAATGGAATAATGATATATTTAATTAATTGATAAGTGATATATATATATTTAATTTAATAATATGTTAATTAATTAATGTAAGTAATTAATTCCTTCGTTAATTATATTTTAATGAATTACTTTAAATCATTACTTAAATTCATTGAATGTTAATTTTATTCAATTTCATTTAATTCTATTATGTATATAAACATTTAAATTTTAATTTCTATTAAATTCTTAAACATACACGAATAATAAAATTTTAATTTTTTTTCATCAAATTTTATAGAATTTAAATTTAAAATGCACAAATAAACCTAGAAAATCAAAGAAATTTTATTTTTAAAACTAGATTCTTAATATAATATACTTTTTACTTAAAAAATTAATTAAATAAAATTTAATCATATCACGTAATTAACTAAATAAATTGAACTCTTATCTTGTTTTCATTTATTACGACTTTATATACATTCTCTCACTCTTTCACTTGCATGATTTTTTTACCTCCCGCAATTCTTCCGCAGCGATTGTGTCCTCTTTCCTCGATCAGACCTCCACCGGAGCACCGCCAAGCCGATAACCCCGTCGCGTAGCCAAGCATCTCCGGTGGTTCTCTCCTCCGCCTCCGTCTCCGTCTCCGTCAAGGATCTTCTCCATCTTCCCCCCTGCGTCCCATTCACCCTCCGAAAATATCTGTAACGTGCTCCGCATCTCTAGATCCTTCTCTTTGTCCCTTTCTCGCGAGATCCCTATCTCCGCGCTTGTCCCTTCCCACCAAACAAGATAGCAAGAAGACAGACACGGCTTTCTCGTAGTTCCTCACCACCGCTACTTCAAGTCCTCCGGGAAACAGGGCGTAGAAAGAAGAAACACATCTCACCAACGTATGTGCTTTTCTTGCTTATATTCCTTTGTTGCGTGTGCACTCTGACGTGCTTTGGGAAACGGTTGTGATGCTTTAATTTGATTTTTTTTTTTCTTTTTACGTAGTCAAGTTGGGACTTGCCTGTTGATGAAAGAATAAGCCCTCTTTTTTTAGTTTAATCATATCCTTGTTTCATCACCATTTGGAAACGTCTAGGAGATTGACTTCCATTTTTTGGTTTTGTATCGTTATGCTCTTCTGTGACTAGATAATTTTTTGTGTTTGTCATTTTTTATTTGATTTCTTCATTGCTATATACTTCCTGATTATTAAATGAGATATTTCTCTCAGTCTTATAGATAGACCACAACATCTCCATGGATGGTACTCATCCTGTTTTCTGATTTGACTATTTTCGTCCTTGATAGCCGTGAAAGATTTTTTAGTGGTAAATAGCGGTGGAAGATTAGTTTGAATGATGTGTGAACACTGGACACCAAAACTTGAGTTTTTTAGGGCTCTTTTACTTGAAAAGGTTTATGAATGCTAATCTGTAGAAGTATTAATTGAATACATATAATGATTGAGATCTATGATTTTTCTTTAAAACAGGATGTGAATGTAATTCTTGGTATTTTTAAAAGAAATTGGAACAGTTGAATCCTTCCATATGAGGAAAACAATGCCTATATGAATTTATTGTCTATTATGTGATAATTAGATTCAATCTGCAAAATTATTAGCTGTGAAAAACTAATTCATCTTGTTAAAGCTTTTTCACCCACTAAAACAGTGGTGCTTCTATATTTCAAAAAGGATTATATCACACGTGTAATAATTATAATTATAATTATAATGAAGCAAGGTTGAATAGATAGTGAAAAAATTTAGTGAAATCTCAACAATTATTATAACAATAATTATAAATCAAAACAATAATTATAATGAAGCATTAGGATATTTAATTCAAGGGGAGAAAGCGTTTAATCTAGTAAGCTCCTAGATAGATGTGTTGAACTCAAAATTAAGAAAAAAAAAGTGAATTATCTGAATTGAAATAAAAAATATATGGGGAATAATAGGAGAATAGTGTATATTTATCAAAAGAAGAGATTTCTAAATATCCTTTTTAATCAAGGTTAGAATTCTCCTGCTAGTGGATGTTGAATTCTCAGTGAGAACTTGTAAGTAAAAAACTCTAAGTAGCTTAGTTGGCTAAAGATGTGTGGTTACATTACTTACATACTCCCCACTTGGCTTCAAATCTTGACGGCTACATCTTATCAATTTCAAAAAAAAATACTTGTAAGTGTAGCTTGAAATGTAGTGGTGATATATAATGTACTATGTCATAGTCAAAAAAAACTGATACTTTTTGTTTGGAGAATTGGAATAACAAATGGGTCCCTGTTGGCATGGTATCTTTTTTGATACCACCTAAGCATGTCTGTGGAGTTTTGGTAGAATTTGATGCTTTAGTGTTTGTACAATTAATTGATCAAATTTGTCAATTCTTCATACATCCACCTAAGCTAAACAATGACACTTGAAGGATCTAAAAATGATAACACGTAAGGAGTGTTAGATTTGTTGCACATTAGAGAAGTGTGAATTTAAGAGAGATTCATACACATTTCCCATTGCAAAGGCTTGAATGGCATATCCCTCCATCAACCACAATGAAAGGGGTGATCTTGTAGTTCTTAGTTTGTAAAGATGCATTGTTAGGTGCTTCCTTTTCCAATTGAGGCTGAACCTAAGTCTATACTCAAGAGATAGCTACCCATACATTGATAAGGAATGTATGAATTCTTGAGAAGAGAGGCACCATGGTGGTCTCCTTTAGACCACTTGCATCCCATGAGTGAAAAGAAAGTTGGATCTATGTTAGATGTCACTTTTATCACCCCATCTATCCTCAAAATAATGAATAAAAATAGATTTGAAATTAGGCAGACAGATGAGAGATGACTCAAAAAATGTCTAAGGATTTCCCTTGCAATTCTTCCAAAATTATCTAACTTGAGTTATGATGACAAATGATGTTCTTTCTTTTTGTAAACAATAACAGAATGCACAAATTCTAATCAAATTTATATTTTTTGGATTTCTTTTCCATCATTAATTGATTAGATTATTTTTTGTGCATTATTTGAATTATCAAAAATGAGTTCATTTAATTATAAATAAAAATTCAAAATAAATTTCTGTTCTATATATAAGTAGACAAGCATAAACATTGAAAATAAATAAATATCGGCAAAATAATGATATACATAATAATGGAACATATCTGTGTGTGTTCAATGAGCTTCCACTGTAATTTACCTCAAAATTCTATTTTGAAGTAAAGTCATTTACATCCACTAGATAATTAATCATGTTTACTGTGATAAAAAACTACCTAGACAAATTAAAAACCTGCAGGATTGCAAACATGATCCCAAGGTAGGAACCTGATCTGCAGTTGGAATCATGCTTGGTTTGTATTGACGGTGTACTCCATTGACATGCCTCCCCTCCCACTGCATGGTTTGCCCCCCTCTCTGATCTGTGCCCCACCCCTGTGCATAGAGATGATTGCATTGTCATTCTTTGTCTTTGATGTTTCACTTGCAATCTTTAGATCATATTTGTAATCTTTTTTTCCTGAAATATCATTCATGATCTTCAGATCACTGTTCACGATTTTTTTTTGAATTTTCATTTTCATTTATATTTTGATTTTGTATAAGGGAGGATGGCAATGGCGTATGTGATGGAGGATGGTGGTCATGGCATGTACAATAGAGGATGGTGGTCATGGCATGTACAGTAGAGGATGGTGTTAGTTTGATGGTGAGACAATAGAAAATTAAAATGAAAACATGTAAATTGTAAAATTGAAACACAAAATCCTAAAACTAAAATTAAAGTACTTAAAAAATTGTAAAATTAAAACTATTTCACAAAATGTTTGTTACCAAAAAATAGTTCTTGAGGTAAAGTGCAATAAAAACCTTCCATTTATTATGTGTATATATATGTGTAAATGTGCGTGTGTGCTGGGAAACCTCTCCACTTATAATCAATTGATTTTGAATTGAATGTCTACATTTCAAAAATGTGTCAGCATTAATAATTGTTTATTAGGCCCAAGTCGTCATATATCCCTCCAATCAATAAGTATACTTATAAGACCTAAAAAGGAGGATGAGACTTGGAAAAGGAGGATTAAAATAGTCACATTGGAAAAAGGAGGATGTTACCTGTGTAGATATAAGAAGAGACTTCTCTACTCATAATCAATTGATTTTGAGTTGGTTGTCCATGTTTCCATAAATAGGCAATTACTACTAGAATATGTATAACTAGTTCTCTACATGGTCATGATTTCCATTTTACTTTTACTGCATATTTAGAAACTTTAATTCATTTGATGATATGGTTACATCTTGCATGTGATATATTGACATATGCTTTTGTTCTATGGTTTTCTTGCAGAAACTCTCGGGAAAAGTGTTTGTGCTTTTTAACTTGAAGAATGGTATGCATATTTTGCATTTATCTCTTGTATTTTGTAGTTATTAATTTTCAATTATTTATTATACCATTGCTCTTTCTTGACATTTATTTTCTCACCTATTATTAAAGCATAACATGTGCAAAATTCTGTGTAATTAAAATGATAATACTTTAAGAGATAAATCAAGAATCATATTCATCTCAGATAGTGGAATTTGTGTCTGTCAAGAATAAAATGAGTGCAAATTGTCTTAGGAGCTTTAATATATACATAGTTTTATAGGTCCTTTTATGAACGATGGAGGATAATTAGTCTTTGCCAAAATTAAAAAGGGCAGAGTAAGATATGTAGTTTCTCTTGGTTTGGTAAGGCTTTTGAAAACCAAAGCTTTTCAGAGGATAATTTGGCTTTTGGTGAAGTAGCTTATGAAGAGAACTTTTAGACGTTCATAAGCTATAGCCAAAATCGTATTCAGATAGTGAGTTTCATAGAGTGCCTTTAGTTTGTTGCAAAAGCCATGATATCAAATCTTTAAAAGCAGTATTTTTGAGTTTCTAAAATTCCGTATTTTGAAGAAGCTTTTGAACTAAAAAGTCAATAGTTGAAAAGCTCATATGTTGGCCATAGTTGAAAAGCTCAAAAGTTGAAAAGTCATATTTTGGACATTTGTTTGAGCTTTTGAGCTATTTTCCAAATGCTCACTTCCAAAAGCCATCCTGAATGTTAAACAAACTAAGTCTTTGAAATAGTGAAAGAATTGAAATTACATAATATTGTATGTAATGTAACGATTAATATATGCTGCATCCTTACCCTTTTCAGAAAATATAATGATTAATAGAAATAGATGGGGAGGAAGGTTTTATGTTCTGAATATTACGTAGAGGATTCCTTTGCTCTGGGTTAGTTTAATGACAAAATATTGTTCATTTCTGCATTTGTGATAACTCAGTAATTGCTGTACCATTGCAGGGTGGTAATCAATAAAATTACTCATCTATTTTTATCAATTAATAACATCATTACTTGGTAGACAGTTGAAGATTTGAGATGCTCATTAAAGAAAGAGAAATAACTAGAATACCACCAAGAATCATGCAATTTTATGCAGGATTAACATATTATCAATATCTGTTAATGCTTTTTTTGAAGTGAAAAATAATTCCATGTAGTAGTTTCTTCTTGTGAGAAGATTTCCTTCAATTGAAAGCTTTTGAGTCATGGTTAATGTGTGCAAATCATATTTCTGACTATTTTCCTTTATTCTTTGGTCCAGGCTACACTTGCTGATTCTTTTTTAGCTGACCTGGATGAACTCTCTGACAATGAAGCTAATATTCCTGTGAGTATCTAAATTCAGTTAATGATATTTATTGAGTGATTTATTACTTGCTTCTGGGTAACTTCCTGTTAATAACGTTGAAGCTTTTGGAACTGCTTAACAAGCAATTCCTCTGTTTTGTCACTCTTTAAACCCTCAGTCAAACAGTTTTAATAAGTTTTTTGGTTATTCTTGTATTCAGGAAAAAATTAATTTTCTTATATCTGTTATTTTGTTCCCTAACTTTAGTTACCTTCCAGGATGATGAACATGCTGATGTTGGAGAGATGGAAGAAGATGTTGATGGTGATTTGGCTGATATTGAAGCTCTTAATTATGATGATTTGGATAGTGTCTCAAAGCTACAGAAAACACAGCGTTATAGTGAAATCATGCAAGTAAGTTCACTAGGCCTTCCTAGATGTTTTTTTTTTCATTTACTGAAGAGCATTTTGTGAATCATTCACATCATAATTTTGTTGAAGTTATTGTTCACATGTGGCATATTTTGAGTTTTACAATTTTTTAATGATTATGCAAATGTTTTTCCTTATATTTTCTCATATTTGAAAAGTATAGCTTAATGAGAATTGTGTGATATTATCAACTCTGTGTTCTTCTTATTACAGAAAGTTGAAGATGCTCTTCAGAAGGGATCAGATATCTCAAGCTATGGAATGGTTCTAGAGGATGATCCTGAATATCAGTTGATAGTTGATTGCAATGCTTTATCTGTTGACATTGAGAATGAGATAATAATCATTCACAATTTTATACGTGACAATTATCGTTTAAAATTTCCTGAACTTGAGTCTCTTGTTCATCATCCTATTGATTATGCAAGAGTGGTTAAGAAAATCGGAAATGAAATGGACATAACATTGGTTGACCTTGAAGGACTTTTACCTTCTGCGGTTATTATGGTCATCTCTGTAACAGCATCAACAACCAGTGGCAAGCCACTTCCAGAAGAGAATCTTAAGAAGACAGTTGAAGCATGTGATCGTGCACTTTCTCTTGACATGTCAAAGAAGAAGGTTCTTGATTTTGTTGAATCTAGGATGGGTTACATTGCACCAAACTTATCTGCTATTGTTGGAAGTGAAGTTGCAGCAAAACTAATGGGAACTGCTGGTGGTCTGTCAGCATTAGCTAAGATGCCAGCCTGCAATGTGCAGGTTCTTGGAGCCAAGAAAAAAAATTTGGCTGGTTTTTCTACTGCTAGCTCCCAATCTCCAGTGGGCTATATTGAACAAACTGAACTTTTTCAAGGTACCCCTCCTTCTTTAAGGACTCGTGCATGCCGTCTTATTGCAGCAAAATCAACTCTTGCATCTAGAGTAGATGCCATCAGAGGAGATCCTACAGGGAAGACAGGGAGAGATTTAAGGGAGGAGATCCGTAAGAAGATTGAGAAATGGCAGGAACCACCCCCTGCAAAGCAACCAAAACCACTTCCAGTCCCTGATTCAGAACCTAAGAAGAAGAGAGGTGGTCGTCGGTTGCGGAAGAGAAAGGAGAGGTGATCTATTTAATTGCTTAATGTTTCTTTAGTAATATGGCTTTTTTCTTGCTATATAAATATGCATAATTTCAAGGCTAACGTTAGCACTTTATTTGGTGTTTTATAATATTTTGTGATAGTTGGACATTTTTCCATGATGCTATTGATATTCTTTCAAAGAATAGAATGAGAATATTGTATCATGTTAAAGAGTATAACCTCTTATATATAAGATAATTGCTACTTATGTTAGAGAATATTAATGTATTAGGGTTAAGTGTCATGTGTGGGTTTAGTTTTATCTATTCTCTTTATGATAAATGTATTAAGGCTAAATTTAGCAATATTCTCTTAGTGAGAATATTAATCTACTAAGAGTGTTAATGTTTGTTTAGTAATATGGTTTTTTTCCTGCTATATAAATATGCATAATTTCAAGGCTAAAGTTAGCAATTTATTTGGCATTTGCATTTGTGATCTGCAGGTATGCATTGACAGACATGAGGAAGCTAGCAAATAGAATGCAATTTGGTGTACCTGAGGAAAGTTCATTAGGTTAATATTCTCCTCTCTTTTTTGGTCTTGTTAGTTTTATAAGATTTGTGATAGTTGGACATTTTTCCATGATGCTATTGATATTCTTTTAAAGAATAGAATGTGAATATTGTATCATGTTAAAGAGTATAACCTCTTATATATAAGATAATTGTTACTTATGTCAGAGAATATTAATGTATTAGAGTTAAGTGTTATGTGTGGGTTTAGTTTTATCTATTCTATTTGTGTAGCCTTTATATGCAAAGGTTATAAAACAAAACAAGACAGGGGGTTTATTTTTCCACTTGCCAGTCCTGCCATTGCCAACAAAACAAGGGGGGAAACCCTAGCAGCCTCCCTATTGTAGTTGTTGTCAATAGGGGTTTCACAACTCTCTCTCGTTGCCATTGATGGGGATCCAAGATTTCCTTCTTATCATTGTTCTTCCCTCACATCAACTAGCTCCATCGTTGTTGCTTGTAAACTTTCTATCATCTTCGTGCATCTTTTGGCTATCACCATCAATTGGTACAGTTCATCATGGAACCCGATCAGCCACTCCTAGTGCCTATTGTTCACTTCACCAGGATATGACATCCTTGTGTAGAAGTGGGCAAGGGAATACATTAGGTTGGAGAGGGTGGTGAGGGTATGCTTGTTGGGTTTCATTAGTGTCAACACCTTCTTGTGGTGTATACATTGGACGTCAAGGTTTGTGGAAAGCTATTCAAGAAGGGGGAGGAGATGATGTTTGGTCATAGGAAATCCAACAATTGTCAAAAGATGTTGTTCAATGTTTGCTTGGTTTGTTGGATTTGGAGTGCCTCATTGTTAGTCGAGAGATGAGGGCAATAGACTTTGCCACTATTGTTGTGTGCCTATGTTGCATGCTTGTGGCATTGTTGTTGTGTGTCCGTTTTTGCTACTACAGTTGGGCTTCATAGGTTGAGAGATTTTGTTATGTTCATCACCAACTGCACCCATTAAGGTTGTAGAGGGGGAGACAAGTGAGTTGCAAACAAAGCGGAAGAAGGTGGATAAAATGGAGAGAAAGAAAAAGGGCAAAAATGAAAGAAGAAAAGGAAAAAGAAGGAGAGGGAGAGAAAGAAAAAAAGCATAACAAAGGTAAAAAATGGTGGAAGTATATAAAAAAGGAAGAAAAAAGGTTACAGAAACAAAAAACAAGGGTAGACCACATCTATCTACCTATTTTCCAAGCATATTTGTTATTTTGACTTGAGTTGTATCATCTGATGATTATTCTATTATTATCTGAGATATAGTTCTTAAACTTATCTCAATTTACTCTTATTATTGCTATTACTATTGCCTATTGTTGTTACTTTTGCTACAACAATTTCTACTGGCTTTTACTGCTACTACCGTCACAATAATTGGTTTTTATACCTCTCTATATATTTGTTATGTCTAAGTTTGTTAAGTTGTTTTTAAGTTTATTACAAGTTGTATGCTCTAGTTTAAGGAGAAGTGTTAGAAATTATTAATGTATAAGGGTTAAGTGTTATGTATGGATTTAAACATTGCTTAAAGTGTATTTGTCTTCTTTGTGTAGCCTTTATATATAGAAGCCTTATGTTTGATAATAAATTAATTTTATTGTCACCTATCTCTTGTATTCTCACAATCTGCACATAAGTAACATATTATTTACCTAAAAGTAAATAAGGATCTACATAATGATCCACTTATTCTAACAAAACTTCCCTTTGAGTTAGAGCACTTGACATGCATACCTTGCAATCAATTCTTACACAACTAAGATAAAGAAAATTATAAAATAACTACAACATTAGGCAAGTAATGGCAATGGGCTATCATATCAACCATACAATTAGACAATTACACAAATATGGTCAATCATGTTGACTGTAGGCACAAATAATAGCTGATCACTTTGACTTTCTAGTAATCTATGCTATTATATAAGGGAAGGGTTTACATAGTTACAAAGTGATGTACCAAACCAACATTAGTGTATTACCTGACATGCTCATGTAAACATGAAAATTGAGGTACAGAACTAACAAAACACTCACGTGTGGGAGAAGATGGGAGGCTTTGCAGGGGAACTGGAATTTTCTGGTATCCATGTGGGTCCCAGATGTTTACAAAACCTATATTATTGATGGTGGGATTCAAACTCACATCTATTGTTTAAAGATGCAGTAGATAACCCCCATGCCAAATGTAATTATTGGTTCAGCTTTGAAATAAAAACTTAATATTATGTTATTTCAAAGAATGTGGCTATCCTATATAGTAGATCAACAATCATAAATTATTAAATATGACCAACGAGTGCTGAAAATTTTCAAATAAAATTTTCACATGCATGATGATGTTTTGGATTTTTAAGACTTACACATGATGAATTTTTTAATCTACAACATTAGGTCTCAATATTAACAATGTAATCACCATGATAACCAACATTCTTGGCATAAAATGTGCATATATTATATTCATTATAATTCTAAACTCCATCGTTCAAATTCTCTTACATTAAACTTTTTTCCATCTCACCCTTAAACATGTAACTATTTTATATTTTACTTTTCATCTTTTAAATCATATATCATACAATTTGCACGTACATTTGCTATAATCATTAAGCCAACCAATTTTTTATATGCATTTATTTTTTTAGTTTTATTTTATGTAATCATTTTATTTAAATATTGTTGTTTTACTTCATGCATTACATGTGCTTTTCACTAGTAATCTATTACTAGGAAGGCAACCATGACCAATGATCAATCAAGTAGGCTTTTAATCAAATAGGTAAGCATGGTCAATAGTTAATCATGTTGACTTTCTCGTCTTAAATGAGCACAAATAATAGTAGTCATTTACATTGGCAATAAAGTAAATTAAATTATAAAAGTTGCATACAATAAGTTAAATTTTGTGAAGAAATTAATATTTTATTTGTGTTGAAATAATTCAATAAAATAGTAATTTAATTGTTAGAAAATGTATTATTTTATTTTTGTGTACTTTTTTTAAGGAAATTTTAGATACATATAGTTTGTTGTAGGGAAAAAAATACGTGATTGGGGAAATAATCCTTAATCACTACTTGTATTAAATAGAGAATGGTAAATGGATCTTGCAAGATCCATTTACTCATTACAACACTAAGTCCATCAATAATACTATACTATAATAATTACTCCAACACTCTCCCTCAAGCTGGAGAGAACAAGTTCAACACTCCAAGTTTGTTATAAAGATCATTAAAAGGACCAACACTAAGAGGCTTGGTGAAAATATCAGCAAGCTGATTTGAAGACTTGGTATAAGGTGTGGAGATTACTCCTGTTAGCAGCAGTTGACGGATATAGTGACAGTCTACCTCTATATGCTTTGTACGCTCATGGAAGATCTCATTGCTTGCTATCTATATGACAGCTTAGTTGTCACAAAAGAGCGATATTGGAGTTGAAAGCTTTACTTCAAGTTGGTTTAGAAAATTTTTGATCCATATTACTTCCTTTCCTGCATGAGCCATGCCCCTATATTTTGATTCTACACTGGATGTAGATATAACATTTTGTTTCTTGCTGCACCACGTGACAAGATTGCCTCCAAGGAAGGTGCAATAACTGTCTGTGGACTTCTTGTTACCTCTATCTCCCGCATAACTAGCGTCTGAGTATGCCATCAGCTCCAGATGATGGTTGTCTGAGTAGATTAGACCCTTTCCTGGATATCTTTTAATATAGGCTAGAACTCGAAGTGTTCCTTGCCAATGCACTTGTCGAGGATGTTGCATGAATTGACTAAAGAGACCAACTGCAAAGGAAATGTCAGGCCTGGTAACTATCAAGTGAATTAACTTGCCAATCAGCCTCCTATATCGAGTGACATCTTCTAGGAGATCTGTATGAGTATTCCAAAAACCTGGATTCTGTTCCATAGGAGTTGTAGCAGGTTTGTAGCCCAACATCCCTATCTCTTTGAGTATGTCCAGCACGTATTTCCTTTGAGATAAGGCAATCCTATCCTTGGCATAGGAGAACTCTATACTTAGGAAGAAACGTGGGCGCCCCATGTCACGAAGGGTAAATACCTTTTTCAGTGCCTCCTTGGTGCAAGTGATGCCAACCTTGTCATCACCGGTAAGCAGAATGTCATCTACATAAGCGGCAAGTATTACAATGCCTTGTGAGCTATGCTTTATGAAAACAGAGCTATCTACAACATACTTGTTGAATCCCTGAGAAAGAAGCACGATGCTAAACTTGGCAAACCATGCCTGGGGGCTCTATTTTAGTCCATATATCACCCTTTTCAAGTGACATATCTTCTTTGTCTCCTCCTGAGCAACAAACTCAGGAGGTTGCTTCATGAAAACCTCCTCTTGTAGGTCACCATAAAGGAAGCCATTGTGAACGTCAAGTTGAGTGAGCGACCAGGACCGATTGACAGCCAAGGATAACAGCAGATGAATGGAACTAAGCCGAGCAACGGGAGAGAAGGTGTCACTGTAGTCAATTCCATATGTCTGAGAAAAACCACGAGTCACCAATCTAGCCTTGTGACACTCCACGGACCCATCTGGTTAGAATTTGTAGGAGAACACCCATCTGCAGCTCACTACGGGCGATTGACAAGGACGATCCATAAGCTCCCATGTCCCTCGTCCAAGTAATGCTTGTATCTCAACATCCATTGCTTGCTTCCATGGTGAAAGGGTAAGCGCATCCAAATAATAAGTAAGTAAAGACTCGGAGACAATCGCAAGAGAATAAGGGTCATGAGAGACAAAAGGAGCAATAGAATGAAGTGTACAAGAACGGATACCTTTCCGAAGGGCAATAGGAAGATTATCTACAAGCGGGGGAGTTAAAGGTGATGATGTCACAGGAGTGCGTGAGCGACGATGATATGTCTGTGCAAACGGAGATACCTTAGAGGAGGGGGGATCAGTAACCTACACGTCAGTAATGAGAGACACTACTAGAGGAAGCTCAGGGCAAGGCAGTGAAGAAGCCAATGAGGTGGTATCACTAGGCTCCACACTAGACTCTAAGGGACCATATGAGGGAGAGTCAAAGAAGGAGACATCCTCTAGAAACTGCACATCGGCAGAGACAAGGTAACGACGTGAGAGAGGATGATAGCAGCGGTAGCCTTTTTGATGACGAGGATACCTAAGAAAGACACATCTAACAGAGCGAGGTGCTAGCTTGTCAAGACCAGGGGAGAGATTCTTGACAAATGTTGTACACCCAAAAACTCTAGGCTGAAGGAGAAAAGACTCTTGACTAGGGAAGAGCCATCCAAGAAGATTGACACCCCTTAAAGGAGTGGACGAGAGGCGATTGATCAAGTAGATTGCGGTAGAGACTACATCCGACCAGAAGACTCGGGGCACATTCATGACAACCATGAGAGACCGAGCAACATCCAAAATATGACGATGTTTTCACTCAACCACCCCATTCTGTTGGGAGGTATAAGCACAGGTAGTCTGATGGAGAATGCCTCGAGAAGCACAGATGGAAGATATGGCCTCTTGAGTGAATTCAAGCACATTGTCAGTTCGAAAAATTTTAGGAGTAAGATTATGCTGAGTTTGAATTTCATTCATAAAGGTAGTAATGATATCAACCACAGAAGAACGATTTTTCATTAAATAAAGCCAACTGGTACGAGAAAAATTATCAACAAAGACAATATAATATTTAAAACTAGAAATAGACACGACCCGTGCAGGTCCCTAGACATCACAGTGAATAACATCAAAAGGCTTGGGAGCTGATGCCAACTCACGACTGGGAAACGTGCTACGCGCATGTTTCCCAAGGATACAAGACTTACACTTAAAAGACTCAAGAGACACCCAGGGCAAAGTAGCACGGAGTTTTCGATGAGACGAATGCCCTAAACGCTTGTGCCATAAGATAGCAGAAGTATTTGAACTGCAAGTAGTTGTCAATCCTCGAGGAATCTTGTCGCGTGCAAGAACATAAACATCACGATCGCGCTCATGGCCTACACCAATCTTCCTCTCCATTTGCAAATCTTGAAAGGTGTAATGAAAGGGAAAGAAGGTAACAAAGCAGAAGAGTTGTTTGATAATTTTGCTTATGGAAAGTAAATTAACGGGAAATTCAGGTACAAGAAGGACGCGATCAAGGGTGATATTAGAATTGATGGGTGTAGTGTCTTCACAAGTAACAGAGCAACTATGACCATCGGCTAAAACAATAGAGGAGATGCTAGGAAGCTCAGTGAGGTGAGTAAACAAGGAGGAATCTCCTGCAATATGGTTAGATGCTCTAGAGTCGATAACCCACACATTGTTTGAATCAGATGTTGAGGTGGAGGAATTACTTGAGGAGATAACATGGTTGGCCATGGCCTCACTTGCCTGTTGTGCCTTATAGATCATAAACTCCTCATACTTTGCTTGAGAGATCTTGATCTCCTCTTGAGAGACGGTCTTAGGAGATGGAGTGGCAAACTCTAAGAGGATCGTTATAGCATGAGCCAAGGTTGGTGGGGTTGGAGGCTGCCCAAACTTGTCCCAACACTTTTCGGAGGGATGGTTTTTGCGTCCACAATGAATGCAAGGCTGTTGAGGGGCCCTATTGGCCTATTTTCCTTGCCCCCTAGAGATCTGTCTTGCAGAAAATTGGGTCTGTCCAACCTGTCCAGCACGATTCCAGCCCAATCTCGTGCTGCCAGCCCGCACGACAAGTGCTGATCCTTCTAAATTGGACTGTTGGTCAGTTGGTGGCACCCCAACAGTGGCTGTATAGACTCTTAGGACCTTATTAAAGGTCTGTTGGAAGGAGGGAAGAGCATTAGCAGCAAGCACTTGTCCCCGAATTTGATTGGCCAAGGTTGGTTGTAATCCAGCCAGCAATCGAGCCACAAAGATTTCCTCCTTGTACCTCCTTTGTGTAGCAATATCTCCATTAGGAGGTTGATATACTTCGATTTCCTCCTTCAACCCTTTGAGCCTGTTGAAGAAGGCATGAGGGGTCTCTTGCGGGTCTTGTTTGTCATTGAATGCATTTTCCCATAGCTCACACACATGGGAAACATTGTGTTCATTGCCATACGTAGCTTGTAGACTGGAACGTATACAGCTCGCTGGATGGACCAACACATAACTCCGATGGATGCTGTCCTCTACACTATTCAGCAACCAGGAAACTATTGCGGCATTTGCAGCCCTCCAAGCAACATAGTTCTCAGCCTTGACTTCTGGTGGTTCATCAAAGAGATGATGTTCCTTCATTTATGAGACTACAAAGCTCTCAAAGGTTGGAGCCCACTAATGATAGTTGCTATCATTCAGTTTGACTCTAGTAACACACAACTTGTTGGGACAGGAATCATACCCGACCATACTATAGTAGAACAAATGAAAATAGGAGATTTCCAGTGAGGTTCGACCAACTCAGGCGTCGGAAGCCTGGCACAGGACTGAGGAGGTGCGTCCTTAGGGGATCAAACGGCTGGAGGGCTTTAGAACAACCCTAACATGGTTGCTTCAGTCTACAGAATCGGATTGGGGGGGTGCGTCCCATCGTGGAATCCCGGACGTCGTGCGCAGAACCGGAACGTGGCGGCAGAGGTGGATGGAGTGCGACGGGTGTGTGCGGAGTTGGAACACGGTGGTAGAGGCGGACGAACCGCGACGGGCACGTGTGGAACCAACATGTTGCTCTGATACCAAGTTCGTTGTAGGGAGAAAAATACGTGATTGGGGAAATAATCCCTAATGGTAAATGCAAGATCCATTTACCCATTACAACACTAAGTCCATCAATAATACTATACTACAATAATTACTCCAACACATATAAAAGGGTATTTTTGTAAAATCTTGCACAAGGGGCAAAATAGTAATTTCCTCATCTAATCATTCCATATAAAAATCCATATAGGGCCCTACATTTTCTCTCTCTAGCACTCTTCACAGTTCTATGGCTAGCAGTGATGGTGGTTGGACACAACTAAAGTTCACACACTAAGGGTCTTACATTTGAAGCTTCCCACATTGGAGGAAATCTTGCAACAAACATTTGTATGCTCATGTGAACTTGTGATTCCATGTTCACACCATGTGTATGGTCAAAATCCTTGCACCTGATGCATATGTGGGTCACATCGTGTGACGAAGAAGGAAACTTTGGTGGCTACTCTATAGATCTCTTCTTAGGTGTTATTTAGTGAAGATTTCTTCTTGGAATATTGGTGGTTAGCAACGTGGAGGTGACTTTTAGTTGGATTGATGGTGAATGTGTAGGTCAAGCTTAGAAGCTTGTAGAGGTGGTTTATATGTAGTTGGATGCACAAACTACAAGGTTCTATGGTGGGCAACGCCCAAACAGGATCATTTAAGGTGTGATTATATTGGATGTGGAAGTCTCGAAGTGTTGCAGTACACATAGTCAATTCCAAGTGCATTAAAGGCTAGATTTCGACATTCTTTCCTCAGTGACAATGAGAAGAAAGCTTGGAAATTGGTATGTCAATGATTTTGGTCTTGGCAACAACAAGAGTAGATTGAGAGCCTTGTAGACGGTTCTTTTTTGAGTGACCTCCAAGGAAGTGTGGAATGATAGACGATAGATAAAAAGAATTGATCTTCTATCATTGGTGTATGCTGTATCTTATATTAGTTTATTTTATTTCTTTAAGTATTTTATCTTTGTTTCAAGTTATTATATTTTTCAACTTAAAATTGTTGTCATTATATTTTGTTCTTTTTTGTATAATCATAGTGATGTTTATAATATTGGTATAATCTTGTAGTGTGGTTTTAAATTATTGTTTATATATTTATAATTGTGCTTAGATTAATTAGTGTTAATTCCTTTCTTTAGAATTCTAAATTTTGATTCACGATTTCTTGTGGATATGACCCATACTTTTGACATATTGTAAAAGATGTTGTACACTTATAATTATTGAACTTAAAATTTCCGTACAATTGTTAGACAATCAGCATAATCATTTTTAGGATTCTTTGAAGGTTTAGGGTTGACGTGTTGTAAAGGACATTGTATACTTGTAGTTATTGAACTTAAAATGTTCACATAAGTTTTTAGTGTCATTGTTAGAGAATTGGTGTAATCATTTTTAGGATTCTTGGAAGGTTTAATGTTAGTTTAGTTTAGGTTTATTTTAGTTGGTTTAGATTTAGTCTAGATTAGTTTAGGGTAGCTTAACCTTAGTTTAGATTTAGCATTAGATTTAACCTTAGTTTTATTTTTGACACAAATAAAATATTGATTTCTCCACAAAATTTAACTCCTTTTACGTACTTTTTCATAATTTCCCCTGTAATTGATAAAATACTTAATTCCTTTATAAATTACATAAAATACCTTTGTGAAGAATTATTTATGTATAAAAGTAAATATATATAAATACATTATTTTATGTCAAACATAGCCTCTTGGAGAGCAAGCACAATGTAGCTCTAGAAACACATATTGGTCTTGAAGCACTGTGCAATCTTCCACACCAACCTTTGGAACAATAACATATCGGTCTAGAAACAGGCTGTCAAGGCCTACCTTGTTGGGCTATTTGAGGACACGAACCTCTGCACCATCCATCAAAATATGTTTGTGTCCTTGGCCTCATTGAGGAAATTGATGGCCATCACATCATCCATGATGATGATGCCATCCAACCTCATTAACTGGAGCTACTCTACCTCTAGCACCATGTGCTTCCATCACTAGTGATTTCTTCCATCCCCTCTCCCATCGCCATGATAGTTTCCTCTCATTGCAAAATGAGTCATCTGCATTGCTACTTTGCTTTGCTGCTGCTCTTATAGATTGAAGAAGATGAAGGGGAAGGAGATGAGAAAGGAAATAAAAGAAGAGAGTGAAAGAAAAAGGGAGAGAGAAAAAAAGAAAAAATGAAAGGATAAAAAATTGCATAAAAAAGTCAAAAAATGGTGGAAGGATATAACAAAACGAAATTTTTTTTTCTAGGGGTATATCACATCTACCTGTTTCTTGTGGATAGTCCATATTTGTGTATCTATTTTACTGCCTTAGATTATATCATCTAATGGTTAATCTACTATTGTTTGAAACTTATCTCAGTTTGTTTTTGTTGCTTTTACTTCTGCCATAACTACTACTACAGCGTCAAATCATATTATTTAATGCTTAATCTACTATTGCCTGCGATATAGTTCTTTTTAAACTTATTTTAGATTATTCCACATTTGCTCCAAACAATCATTACTTCCTTTTGCTGCTACTACTAAACAACTAATTTTTTATTTTTTTTATGTATCTGTTGTTTTTTATGCGCTACTACTAAACATCCAACTATTTTTTTATGTTTTTTACTATGTTTGAAGTTGTCTAGTTATTGAGTTTGAATTTAGATGTTTTAGTTTGAAGGAGAGTGTTAGAATATATTAATAAATTAGGTTTAATGTTGTGTGCAAGTTTAGTCTTACATTACTAAAGTTATATATATTTTTTATGTAATTTCTATATATAAAGGCCTTATATTTGCTAATGAAATTAATCTACTTCCACTATTTTTTTGTCTTCTCACAGCATCCATGCAATAATCCATTTATTCTAATAGGAAAATTTTGTTGAATGTGATCATTTTCTTTTATCGAGGACTAACCCATCTGCAATATCTGGAATTGACTTGAATCACTTTTCCTACTTCGATTATACTTGTTACTCTTTTTATTTATATTTGTTTTGTTTTTGTCTTTTCATGCATGTGCTTTTGTTCTTCTCACCTAGACTCTTGCAAAGCCCTTGTATTGTTGTTTTGATTAGTGAAATAGCTATAACAAAAGAAAAGGAAATACATAAAAAATAGATTTTTTTAATTTAACAATCACCTACAGGTAAAATTTCAACCAATGGTCATTGTGATGGCCTTCTAATTCTGAACTCTTTTTTAAAAGGTGTATACATACATGCTGCCAATATACATATATTGTGGTTTGGTCTGATTCTCTTTCCATTCTATTTTAGATCAATTCTTTAGAATGTTTGATAATGGAAGCAGATTTTTAGATGGCAATTTGCATTTACTGTAAGTTTGTTTTACTTTAAAAGTGGTGTTCTTTCCATGGTGAAATCTATGCACGGTGTTTTACCATAATAGATTAATTCCTTGGTTCGTATCATAATGGCAGAAACTTTTACATGTTAATTTACATTTTTTTTATAAATCTTTTATTTTTATTTGAAACAATACATGTTAGTGTGTTTTGTTGTATCTCGTATTGTAGGTGATGGTTTAGGGGAAGGCTATGGTATGCTTGGTCAGGCTGGAAGTGGAAAATTGCGTGTATCAGTTGCTCAGAGTAGACTTGCTAAGAACAATAAGAAGTAAGTTGCCATTATCTTATTGGTCTTTATCCTGTTCTTCACCTTCGATTCTCTATAAATTTAGCTAATGCTAGTGAATTTGTTTTATTTTATTTAGCTGGTTGTACAACTTGTAGTTCAAGTCAATGGCTAAGTGAACTTGGGGCTTTATCATTCGTACAACAATAACAATCAATGTCTTAGTCTCACTATGTAGGCTTTATCTGTAGCTTTTGTTTTTGCCCTTTTGGTGCTCAACATAATTATAGGACGAAAGGAGTGACTTGTGGAATAAGTTTGAGTTTTCTTATAAATGTTAAAAACAGCTAACTGTAGTAGTTCTAGTCAACAGTAGAAGATGATTCCTCTCAAAAGATTATTTTTATTGGGTTCGATGAGGATCTACAAACCATTTTATGAGTATTTGAATATCTAAACTATAACATATTTACAATATAAATCATTTGAATACTTTAGGTTGAAGGAAAAACACCATGCAGTAAGTGGTGCTACCTCAGGACTAACATCAAGCTTGGCATTCACACCTGTACAGGTTAGTATCTGAGTTTCTTCCGTAACTTCTATTATTTGCTGTCTTTTCAAGAAAAATATTTTCTGTTTTCAAACTCCCATCCCTTAAAATTTTCAGTCGAGATGTGGGAATTAGGGATAATATTAAATAGTTATGCCAATATATTGGGTCCAGACCAAGGTTAACAATATGGCACCAAGAAACCTGGATTGTAAGCTAGAACTTCTAAGTGATGACACCATTAATAAATTTTAAAAAAAACAGTTTGTGCTACATATTATGTCATTATGGTTATATTTGATTAGTCATAATCTTACATGTAATGTAATTGAATTACATTACTTAAATAAATTACAATGTTTGGTAACCAAATATAAAATAATTATGAGATTATATACAAAATCAAATTTATCATTTAAGCTCACCTTTAATTTGTTAAGTGATGTTCCAAAGAAATTATTTTCTCATAATAAAATTTCAAATTTTATATTTATAAAAATCAAATATTGTAATCTATATAAGGTTGTAATCACATTACACATATGATTATGGCCAATCAAGCACACCCTCTATGTAATTCTCAATTGGCACATCTCTTGTAAACTCATGTTTTCACCAGAATGTGTTCTGGTCTATTTTTCTGATAGGCAGTCTGAGCAAATTTTGGTGGGTCAACGAACCACACCCCATATGTAATTCTCAATTGGTACATATCTCTTGTAAACTCAAGTTGTCATTAGAACGTCTTCCAGTCTTTTTTTCTGATAGGCAGACTGAAGGTGGGCTTGTCATTTATTGCTTGTCAGTAAGCTTTTGTTGGTGATGAAAAATGACGAACTCAAATAGGTAGATACTGGAAGTTCGTTTGATGGTGCTTACTTGATGACTTCCTTGTGCCTCCTTTTCTTGGTGTGCCTTTCTTTTCATTTTTTTCTTGGTGCCTCATCTATTACCATGATGGATTTTGTTTGATCTGCATTTCTTTTCTTCGTTTCAATTAATATTTTGCTACCTCTCAAATAAAATACACAAGAGTATATCATAAATAAACTAAACAACAGTGACATAATTAAATATTATAAAACATCTGAAGAAATTAACATATGATTGGGTGTTGGAAGGACCAGCTTTCTTTATGGTTTTGACAAGTAGGTTTAAGGCCTGGTTTGGTAGAGCTTTTAGGCATGCGTTTTTGACTTTCTGCTTGAAATCATAAACAAACATCAAAATGGTCGCCAGTTTTTAGACAAAAGCTGTTTTGGCTTCCCAGTTTAGAAGCTCAATTTTGGGAAGCACAAAATTTGCACTTTTGAGCTTCTTATAAAGCTCCCCTCTTCCATAACACTAGTAGGGTGGCAAACAAGTTGAATATGCTTTTGTTCGGCTTGGTTTGTTTACATCAATATTATGTTCAAGCTCAACTTGAACTTGATTTGAGCCAATATAATCATGATCGAGCTCAGTTCATTTGATAAATAAAATGTTGAAGCTTGGCTTGTTAATGTTCATTTGATCAATCAAGCTTAATTTGAGCCAAACAAGCTCAATCAGAGAACCTTGTTTAGCTCAACATTCTATTAAAGCATTATACATTCATGTAAATGACCAAGCTCATTTAGATGTTTATTGAGCTTGTTTAGTTCAAACATCTGGTATTTCCATATAAACATCATGAATTCATGTCAATAATTATAGGACGGTTCAATAATACTTGTTACAATTAACATTTGAAATTCCACATCCAAAGAATATTTATATTTACATATATATGACATTGTAATCATAAAAAATTTATAGCATCAAAAAATAACATCTACTATAGCCTCATCACAAAAATTAGAGTCAACTGATGCCTCTAATGTAAGTTTGGATTCTTCAATGTTGCACCTCTAAATATTCTTTCATTTCTCCATGTTATATTGAGATCATTCCTGTAGACAGCAATTTCCTCCTGAATTACCTTCTTGTAAACTTCCCTCCTGTAAGCATAGCCAGTGAACAAATGGTTAATACTTTAAAACAAGATATATATTTTAAATTTACTAAGCCATTTAGTTTTTTTTGGACCAAAGTAAGCCATTTAGTTGATCACTTAGTTCCTCAATGTTTTCAAAAGTTGAAAACAACTGATTTAGTTTCATACAAGCCATTTCAAGTGCGCACTTCAAAGACATTAACTTTGTAAATATAGTTTAAACAAAAATAAACTATCATTTTGTCAACAATTTCAACTATCTTTTTGAAAGAAAGAAACAAAAAAGTCTCATATAACTCCATAAGTCTCTATAACTCCAAAGTAGTTAAGCTTCATGAAATTGATGCACCTGCATATATTATTAGACAATAATATGAGAATGTTAACGATGTAAATCACAATGAAAATAGTATGGTTGTTTTTCATCAACTATAAGAACACAAGTTTCACCACCGTTACCAGCTACTGTTACCAGACTATCAATCCCAGGTATAACAAAATCTGCATCATCATGAGCATGCTTCATTTGTGAATTGTGCAAGCCCACAAGAACAAAGTTAAAAACATGATCATATGAATGAAACAAAACATCAAAAAGAATGCTCACAATTTGAAAAAATAGAGCAAAAATCAATTTAAAGCATCTTTAGAATATACGAAAGTTCTTGTAAATGAACATTTTTTAACATTTCTGACATGAAGGAACACAGTATATGAACTCAGACCATTTTTGAGAATGAGTTTGCATGTGTAAAAAAAACTTAAAGAAATTGTAAGCTATACTTTGTTAGATAAAATAATGTATTAGGATTTTAGGTGTATGTGGGTTTAGTCCCACATTACTTAAGTGTGTCTTGTCTTATTTGTATAACCTCTATATTATAGAAGCTTTATGTTTGCTTATGAATATCATTCTACTTCCATCCATTTCTTGTGTTCCGATATACTCATTTTCCATTTACCGATATAAGGGATTTATCCTACAAAAGGAAAGACATCTAAAAACTATAAAGAATAAAGAAGAATACAAAATACTAAGTGAAAATTTTCTTACAGTTCAAACTTTTCCAAAGCAAACAAGCCAATGTCAGTGACCATCCTAGAAAGGAACAACAAAAAGAATGATGGAAAGCAACAAAAAAAGTTCTCAAAATTTGAAAAAAAAAGATTGAACAAGAATGAACTTTAGCATTTTTAAAATATACAAAAGTTCTTGTAAATTTGTGTTTTTTAGCATTTTTGATATAAAGGAAAACAATATATGAACTCATAGCATTTTTGATGACGAGTTTGCATGTGTAAAAAAACTTAAAGAAATTTTGAGATATAATCATTTTCCATTTATCTGAATGTACGGGTGGAAAAAATCCTTAAATCTTTAAATTTGATATGATGAATTTATCCTACAAAGAAAAGGACAACTAAAAATCGTAAAGAATGAACAAGGATAAATACATGATATGATGAGCAAAAATTTCTCTAAGTTATAGTTTCAGAGTTTTACAATTCAAACTTTTCCGAAATGAACAAGCAAATATCATGACCAACCTGACACATGTATATGTAGGGAACTTTTAATTTATAAATAAGTCCTTATATATATGTATGTGTATATTATAATTAATAAAAATAATATTATATATTTTTAACCGAGCTAAACTGAGCTGAATGAATAAATGAGCCTAAAATTTCGTTCAAGCTTGGCTCATTTATGATCGAGCCAAACGTAAATCAAACTTTTAGTGAGCTGAATGTAAATTGTTCAACGAGCATCAAATAAAATTGCCAGCATACACTAGTTTCTTAAAAAGCTCACCTCTTCCAAATGCTCTTTCAAATCGAGCCAAGTATGGTTCAATTTGATGTGACAACTGATATTTAGTTAAAAAATTTATATTTTGGCTCATATCAATGTGGTCTGAGTCAATGTGATAGTCGTTGCTTAATTTAAATAATCTGTAGTTTTGCCCAAATGTTCTGCTGGTATCTATATTATTCTTTAATCTAGCATTTGAATCCTATGCAGAATGTCAATTATTTGTGAGTACAGATACCTTTTTGGGTATCATTAACAACAAACTATCAACAATCTTGATTTGCATCATGTATTCCTAGAAAGAAATTTTGAAGCTGTTTGTCATTTCCTATCCAGTTAGAAGTTTACTCAAATTCTGTAATAAAAAACAAAGGTTTTGTCATTCCTAGGATTCAGTTCTAAATCAAATTCTGCAATAACCGGAGGTATATTTCTCAGCAATAAAGAGGAATTATAAGGAAAAAATAAAACGTCAACAAGAACGTAATCCGTAGAAATGAGGACAGACGTTACAGAGAAGGAACATTACTGGAAAACTAGCATAAAAATAGCAAAGGGATGCCATCACCAAGAACCCCTAAAATGAAATGAACAGTAAGGGTCTACTCCACAAGCCCTCATGTTGAGGTAAGTCCCAGCTACTATTTGGTCTGGTCAGAAGTAAGTTGTTGAAACCATTTTTGGTCTATTTGCTTACACTTTAGTAAATTGACTCTTGCTACCTATTGAAGATGGTCATATAATTATTGAAAATTCTTCTCTCTAGCCATCAAAACCATATCATACTATATGCAGTTAAAGCAGCCAGATTTATCTCATGTCCCATGTACACCCTGTTTATTCCAGACCATTTTCGCCCAAAATTGTTGAGGTCATTGCCTCAATGATTTCAGTTGCTTCCAAACCTCCCATGGAGTTCCACATTTCGTAAATGGTAGGGCATGTAAAAAAGAGATGCCTCCAGTCCCTATTTTAATTTTTAAAGCACAAATAGTGAGAGTTCCATGATGGAAGAGCTTCCAAGCAAAGAACTGAATTTTAATTGGAACTAGAGTTTTGCAAAATGAATTGTACACACTTGATGCTCCTTCCCTCAACTGGCATTATTTCTCCTTTGCCATTCCGTAGTATCAATCATCATGGATACCGAAAATTACCCATTCTTTCTCCATTGCCATTCATTAGTATCAATCCTCGTGGATACAAGGAACCATGACATGCCAGATTATTCAAGAGATGAAAAATTTTGAAGGCTTCCGTATCACTAAGAACCCTCCTTATTCAAACCTCTCGTATAATTCCAGTGGGGTCCTCTGGAAGCCTTACAAGCAAAGATGGAAAAGCGCAGCAAAGAGACACTTTGGTGGGTGACTCAGATATTTTATGGATGGGGATTCAATTGTAGAGCCTGAAAGGTTGCCTCTCTTCTAACCACCTCTCCACAAGCTTTAACGCCAATCACAGTGGACTTGTTGAAGTTGACATACAAGGCATTTATAAAACTAGAAGATCAGTGTGTTCAATCCCCACTAAAGATCAGTGTGTCATTAGCATATTGAAGATGGGATATCATGTGAGTGTGCAACGGCATTGGCATGGCTGAATTACCTTCGAGGAGGCCATTCGTAGCTGCCACAGTACACTTTTTTTTTGAAAGCAGTAACCATGGCACATAGGAAATTTCACCACCAAGACAAACAAGGAGGATAGTGAGTCCGCCCGTTTCAGTCCACAGTTGATGAAGAAATGTCCTTTTGGATGTTTATTAATAAGCATGAAGAACCTGACAGCATTAACACGGCAGCCCACCCAATTGCAGAATTTCATGCCAAAACACAAATGTCCATGCTTATGAATAAGCTCCTCTAAATAAAATCCTAATTGACATGGTCATACGCCTTTTCATGTCCATTTCCATAGCAATCCTGGAACAGCTTTTGCTTATTATCATCCATGCCACCAAGAAGCCATCTAGAATTTAGTGCCCATCCTCAAATGTAGATTTGGTTGTCCAGGATCAATTTCAGAAGCAAAAGATTTCAGCCTTTCCATCAGGTACTTCGAGATAATTTTGTAAATGTAGTTGAGTGTACTGATAGGCCTGAACTTCCAAATTTTGTGGTGTCTTTCTTTTTTGAAATTGGACAAATGAAAATTTTTTCTTTGTAAACTACAATTTTTTCCCCGTCTCTATGAAACGATCTCAGCACTGCTACAATGCCATCCAGAAACACATTCCACAATTGTTAGAATACAATCATCGGGAAACCGGCTGGACCAGGGATTTTGTTGCCCGTTATTTAGAAAATGACTTATTTGACTTCTTCTGAGAATTCAGCTAGAAGGGCATACCTATTTGAACCATGAAATCTCCCTTCCTCTCTATACATGTGACAATAGTGAATTTATTTCTAAAGTAGCGTCTCCTACTTTCCTTCTCTTCTGCAAACCGTCTGATGTAAGAAATATCATTTATTCATGAGTGTCAAAATTATAAATCACAAGCAATAATTGTTTGGCCTGATTGCGTCAGCAACTTTCAGAATGCTTTAAGCCCCTTTTTATTATATACTCGCCCTTTCTAAGTAATATAGAATATGTTTAAAGAAATCTCCTTTAACGATTGAAGCTTTTATCCTAGACATGCGTATGCCGAAAGTGGCAAGAAGAAGGTTCTCTTTAGATATGATATCATATACACCTCCATTCATGCATCTATGCGGCAGTATGTCTATTATTACTATCACACTTAGTGCACTACCATGGGTGTATCTATGGACTCTTTCTTGGCATTTCAAATATACAAATTCTTTTCTCTTATTCTCCAATAAAAAGATTTTTTTTTTTTGGAACTTCTAGATAAAGAGGATATACTTTTGATGTCTATTATTACTATCACACTTAGTGCACTACCATGGGTATATCTATGGACTCTTTCTTGGCATTTCAAATATACAAATTCTTTTCTCTTATTCTCCAATAAAAAGATTCTTTTTTTTTTTGGAACTTCTAGATAAAGAGGATATACTTTTGATGTTGTTGACTTCATGACAGTCAGTAGGAATTTGGCATGTAATATTCTTTCGTAATATTTTTGTATTTTGATTTTTAAAATCAAACGTGCAATACTCAACTGTTCTGCTTCCCGCAGGGTATTGAGCTCACAAACCCTCAGTTGCGTACAAGCCAACTTGGCAGTGGAACTCAAAGTACCTACTTCTCAGAAATCGGTACATTCTCAAAGATCAAAAGGGTGTAGTGTATATCATGAGGTTCTTCTCATGGCAGAACCGCTGAGGGTGGATATCACAGCTGATATATATCACTTCTGTTATAAAATTATACGAAGATTTCAATGCTAAAAGATTTCTGATATGTATCACTTCTGCAAGGTATCATGTTTGGATGCTGGAATACCGAGCAAAGTGGACTAAAAGGTTTTTCCATGCCAGGTTTTGTGAAACTTATAATGGAAGTTGGTTTCACCTTTTTACCATCGTTTTTTGATTGGTGTGCATGTTGTGATTCTAGAGATCAATGATCACCGATTTCCTACGGCTTGTCCTAGAAAAATAGTGAAGCCAAACATGAATAAATGAATTCTACTAAACGCTGGAGCTCACAATTGCAGCCCAGTTTTATTCCATCAGTGGTAAACATAGATCAGAGACAACCATAGACATCTACGATAATTATTTCTTAGTTGTGGGGCATAGCAGGAGTAGCAGTGACTTTCTTGGATCAGGTAGGATGTGTGACTGGTGGATGCATCTGTGGCCTTTCTTTTTCTCGGAATTGTCGGGATTGATTGGAGATAAGATGTACCCCAGCCATTGACCTTGATGACCACTGCTAGCAAATCGAGGACCTTCGTTTCTTCCTGCCACGGTAAATTACTATGACGTTTTCACATGCATTTAATAATCTTTGCCTTTGGAGTTCTGTTTTTTGAATCTTATCGTAGGGTTTAGTTTCGAACTTACGTTTTGAAGTGACGAGAAGTTTCGTAATCTTAGTACATGATGGTGTGTAGTTTTCGAAATTTTCTCGACATTAATCTTTTTTGAAAGATTTCTTGACAATAGTTAATATTCAGAAGTATTATTTCCTATATACTCTTGCAAGCATTCTAAATTACTTGTATATACTCAATGCAATCATGTTTCCATAATTATCGTATCCTTGTTCTTCCCGAACGATGTTTACCAATGGTAAAATCATTATTAACCCTTCTTGTCAAATTATTTGCTTTGCTTTAAGTTTTCCCTTGATGCTGTACTCTATTCTTATGACAAAATTCCTTGGCCAATGCTTAATCCCTTTGCCATGAAAACCCCTCATTGAAGACATCTTCATTCTCATCACCTATCCTCCACCAAGCCCTTTTCATTACCCCTTGCTAGACCCATCTGTGTTCTTTTCCCCTTATCCTCTGCCAAAACCCATAGTCCTCTCGGCCACAAAAATACCTCCCAAGATTTGCCATTGCTCTAGACATTAATTTAAGATTCTGGTATGTAAACAATAATTGTAATTTATTAATAAGAGGGTATGTAAGCAGAAATGATAATTTAAGGTTTTTATGAGTGACAATAATTCATCAATAAGAGGGTACGTAAACAATAATAGTAATTTAGAATTTTAATGGGTGGTACAAGGGAAAACGTCACAAAGGAAACTAATTTCATAACATGTGTTTTGAGTTTTAATATGTATATTGAGAAGGTATGTATGTAACTTAAAACCTTTACAAAATATACAGCCAAAAAATCCTTAAAAATGATAAATATGCCAAGTTGGAAGAAAAACTGCTTTTAATATATACTATTTTGAAATGCCTTTTATGAAAAATGTTTTCAAACGTACCGTTGGTACAAAGTAAATAAATGCTTGGAGAACAAATTCACAACTTAGGAGTATGGCGTACAACATAGAAAAGGCCTTTGGTTGGAGATGGTTTATAAACCATCAAACATTTTTTTATAATGATATAGATGTGTGACGTATAAATCAAAGGCGTTTGTTTGTTTGTTTTTTTTTTTTTTTTGTCACATCTTGCTAGATGCATTGAAAAAAGAACATTTTTACTTGCTGTGGTGCTAGGAGTGTTCACAAACTTAAGGAAGGTCGAAAGAAAAAGGAGATATTGTTAACGAAAGAAATTTAAATCATTGGATGAATAACCACCACTGTAAAGTTTGCAGTGAGTGCTTGCAATATTTAGTTATAAAAAAACCGGTGCGTCATTTTGAGTCAGGAGAAAAAACCTCATGGGCGTGAATTTTTTTGAGTTGTGGTTGGTTTAACGGAGGGGAAGGGGGGAGAGAAAACCACCAAACACGATAAACAGATTAGATTCATGATTAAAAAGCAGGGTCTCAGGCATGGTTTTTTAAAAGAACCGAATCTTGTGAGCGAACAGATCCTAAATGATTTTATTTCAAAAATGCTATTTAGGGTAAAATATATGTTGAATTTGTTTGATATTTTTTACCTTAAAATAATATTTTAAGATGAAATTTGAAAATAATTTTGGTGTCCCAATTTATCCACAAATAACGCAGTTGACCTTCGTTCGATTACATGCTTTTTACATCAATATCACAAAAACAAAAACATTGACATATTTATTTAAAATTTATTAATAATAAAAATTACATTTAATATATATTTACAGAATAAAGGTATCTATTTATTTCGGAAGCAAATAAATTTCAAGATAATATATTTAAACCGTAGGGGAAATGTTTACAATTTTTTTTCTACAAGTATCTATATTTTTATTTTTATTTTTAATTTACAATAACAATATCAACGATTTAAGTCATAATCTCAGAATAATTTTTAAATTTATTGAAATTAAACTTTTAAGAAAAAGTATGCCTACCGTCGCGATTGGAATGAAGTGACAGGTAGAGAAAAAAGCCAAATCCAATGATAATGATGTTGTCGTTGTTGTTGTTGATTTTTTTTTAAACGTTAAGGTTGGTAATATTTTAATGTACCGATGGATTAATTGTCAACGTTTTTGAGTCATTAAATAATAAGTTAGTTTGACGTATTACACATATGTACTTCAACACCCAAGGGAGAGTATTAAATGAAAAATTGGGTTAAATGAATATTCATGTAAAATAGTTTCTAGAGTTCCATGGGCCTAATTACATAAGGTTCCTACTTAAGTCCTTTCGTCTTATGGATGAGATAACCAAGGAAATTTTATGGTCATTGATGATATAATTTTAACTAATAAAAGTAAATTGAAAATTAGTTCTAAATTAAAATTACTAAGAAACACTTTAAAGTCTACGTTGAATAAGTTAAAGTTAGAACATATAAAAATGTAGACTTAACAATAAGAAAAAGTAAATGAAAACCAGAAAATTAATATCTAAAACCAAAAGTCAGATATAACAACAACAATTCAAGGGAAAAAGAGAGCAGGGATGTGTGAATTCCATAATCCATCCACCATTCCATTGAGAAAAGGTCTACCCAAGCATGTGGAAATGTCAATAATCACAAAAACATGACATATTACATGGAACTGGTAATCATCTGCAGTGCCTTGGTTCTTAGTGTTTTCAATATATTTCTCTCTCTTTTTTTTTTTTTTTTATTGTTGCACACACATTTTTATTGAAGTGGTCACAATTCCTAGTGACTTTGTTGTTGGTAATTGTTCATTGTTCCAAGGGCCATAAAATTGGTCGATGTTTTATTAATTTTTTAATCATGATTTTAAATGAATATAATTTAGATTAGGTTAAAACTTTAGCACATAGTTGGCTTATAACGTAGGTTAGGTAATTATGAAATCTCTATTTTTCTAAAACATAATTATATTTATGCTTTAAAATTGAAATATTAAAGGTTTAAAGCTTGATGACACAACCAACAACACTTTTGCATTCTTTCTAAAACAATTGCAGTAACATTGTCGAAACACCCACTTGACTAGTAATCCCATCAATCACACTCAGATGAGCAAAACAAGTGTTAGGATTAACATCTAAAGTTTAAAGTATTGAAATCATCATCTTATAGTTTATCAAAGACCATACCTTTTCTATAAACGATATGCTAATTTTAGAAAATTTTTTTGCTTATATTATATTGACTCGTGTGCTTGTAACTTCTATTAGATAGAAATGTAGCATGACTTGAAAAGTCATATTGAACCGATCGGCAATATAACTTGACCATGCCAAACGAAGTGACACAATTGTATTATACCCAATAGACGTAATCTAATTATATTCATACTATCATTTATTGACCGTCCACAAAGACTGCATGCACAAGTTGTTTAATTGCTCATCTACCTTCACTTTTGTTAATTTTCTTAATAGGAAAACATTTATTGAAAAGATAAGTTGAACTAACTACAGGCTTAGTTTAAGCCAAATATGGAGTCTCCAAAGCAAACCATGGATGACAGCACACAGACCTTGAACATTGACAATATGTAAAAGTAGACCATTAGATGAGACCATTGGCACACATAAGATCTGCTTCAAATAATTCTTGAAATGTTCATTTTTATATAATAATACATCACAATCCTAACGTAGACGTTCGATCAGGACGTCCTCTGGAGGGAGTGACGACCTTGATAATATGAGATCGTATAATCGAATAATAAAAATATCATTTATTTTTTTTTGTAAATTTAAATTTTGTAGAATTTAAAAATTCGAAACACGAAAAGAAATATCTTTGATCGTCTGATAGAAAAACATAAAGCGGCGATTATCTTCCACGGTCAAAGTCGAGGGGACCCAGGTGGGCTCCACAACAGGTCAATAGGAGCCGTACATGGGACCCACCGACTCCGACGTGTGTATCCACGGTGGATGTCCATTTTTCTCCCTCGGATATGTTAATATGTACGATATAAACCGGGAGAGGAAATAAATAAGGGAAGAGAGGACAGCGGAGAGAGGACCCCCGACCCCGGAACTTCCGTTCGGGCACGAGGAGGAAGAGGACCAGATCGATCCTCTTCCTCTTCCTCTTCCTCTTCCTCTTCCTCTTCCGCATCCATCCCCCACGCAATGTCGAAGCGGCGCGCAGCGTTCCTGTCGAGGTGGAAGGCCGCGTCGTCGGCGTTCGGGTCGAATGGGGCGGTGGATGGGGGCGGGGGGGAGTGGGGGTCGGTGGAGGAAGAGGTGGTGGTGGACGACAGGTGGACGAGGCTGCTGCCGGAGTTGCTCTGGGAGATCATAAGAAGGGTGGAGGAGAGCGAGGAAAGGTGGCCAATGAGGAAGAATGTGGTCGCGTGCGCTTCTGTTTGCAGGAGGTGGAGGGAGATCACGACTGGGATCGTCCGGCCCCCTGCGGAGTGTGGGAAGATCACTTTTCCTATCTCTCTTAAACAGGTATTCAATGCGATCTTCTTCTCTTTTTTTTGTGGGGGTTGGGGTGGGTAATGTGGTTGGTTTTAGTCGGCTAATGTTCAAAGATTTGCTGCTGTGGAAGGTTTTTTTTTCCCCGCCTTGTGTGGATGGAATTTAGCGGGTTTTGTTGTTAACGTTGATAGGAAAGGAGTTACCTTTTCTGCCGTTTTCGTTCATTCCATATGATTCTCTTGGACATCGCAAATCTTATGATCATTTTTTATGCAGCCTGGGCCAAGGGAACTTCCTCTTCAATGTTTCATAAAGAGGAACAGGAAAAATTCTACATTTTACCTGTATCTTAGCCTTACACAAAGTAAGCAAATTTGATTGCGTGATATTGTGATCCAAATTTACCTTTTAATGCTTGCCTTTTTCTGCAGTGTTAGGTTTTTCCACAAGTCCGTGTTTGTCTTTGACGAATACTATTAGATCTATGGTCTCTTCTGTCTGTAAATTCTGACGAATGAAGAAAATAAGATAATCATATCAAGTTCCAATGAAAGCATTGATCACTCTAAGGAACTATATATCAGCGAACACCAGTGTATTCAATGGTTTGTTTGAAAAGTCAATATATACTTTTGTTCCCAAGTAAACTTGTTGAACTCGAGTTGCTCTTGGGTCACATAATTTATCAATGGGTAAAAATGTAGGCTCATTATTTTTTTTAAGTTTTTGATGATAAGGGAGTACTCTGAATATTTCTGAACAAGTTGATCTGTTTACTTTGAATGGGTGGCTATAATGTCAGTTACTAAAAATGCTGGTGAAATTTCTGTTTGCACAACTGGTACTAAGTTTATATAATTTGATAAATCATGCTTTTCATATCATACCACTATATGGTATATGAAGAATGTAGAGTGGATTGAAGTAACCTAAGATTTACTCTGTAAAAGAGTATTGAGGCGGAGGTTTGCATTAATGCGATGAAATTTGAATGCTCCCAGTATCATGATTGAAGTTCGCGGCATTTATGGTCCAACAGCTATTAGTACTTTTCCCAGTGGCATTTCGTTTTTGCTTCACTATAAAAATGATGATCTAATGAGTGCACATTTCAAACCAAAGCTTTTTTTTCTCTCTCCAGCATTTATGGACAAGGGGAAATTTCTCCTGGCTGCTCGAAGGTTTAGGCATGGTACATATACAGAATATATTATATCCCTTGACGCTGATGAACTATCACAAGGAAGTAATGCGTATGTTGGTAAACTAAGGTATCTTCCTCAAAGGTGTATGCAAATTTTGCACGTATTATACGTTCTTTTTTGCATGTTCTGGATGACTTAAAATCTTTTTCAAAATCATATTGTGAATGCCATTTTCAGCTTCTTACTCTTGATTTCTCTTTTTTCCCTGTAGCTCTAATTTCTTGGGTACAAAATTTACATTATATGATAGTCAACCACCTTTCAGTGGTGCGAAGGCATCAAACAATCGAGCAAGTCGCCGCTTTGCCAGCAAACAGATTAGCCCCCAGGTTTCTGCTGGGAATTTCATAATTGGGCGTGTGTCATACAAATTCAACCTTCTTAGGTCAAGGGGGCCAAGGAGAATGGTTTGCTCATTGCAAAATACTTCAACAAAGGAAAGCAAGGAAGATGCCCAGAAGAACTCTGGGAAAACGAAGCCAACATCTGAATCTGAAACAATATTCCTAAAGAATAATGCCCCCAGGTGGCATGAGCACTTGCAATGCTGGTGCTTAAATTTCCATGGGCGAGTCACTGTTGCTTCTGTAAAGAATTTTCAGCTGGCGGCTGCAGCACCAACTGCAGAATCTAGCCGATTGAGAACTTCGAAAGATGATGAGGCTGTAGTTCTCCAATTCGGGAAAATTGCAGATGACATGTTCACTATGGATTACCGGCAGCCACTGTCAGCCTTTCAGGCATTCGCCATCTGTCTTACAAGCTTTGGAACAAAACTGGCTTGTGAATGAGATTGCCAGTTACTTTGTTACTCTGGGGTAAAGAAGTGCTAACGTCATGTTTGCAAGTGTTGTAATGTATATTTATCTCTTTGAACGGAAACGTTTGTTTATATACCTGTAAAAGGGAATTAATTCTCTCCGTGGATTTCTTCTCGTCATCTGGTCTTTCAGTATGTAAGCACAAAACCATTAACCTACTCTCACCTAGATTTCGAGGAAAAAGATGATACCTTTTCTTTTTTTAAAAGAAATCTCCAATCTATTTATGAGATAGGAGTTCAAAAACCTTGGTACAAGCGTGAGGAGGGGGGGGGGTCTCATGAAAAACACAAGAGAACGCCAGAAAAATGGGGCTCATCTCACCCTACGGTTGGGTCCAAAGTGTATTGGTTTTTCACCTCAGATGGTAATTGATCTTAAGGTTTAAAAATTTACAATTTTTGTTTAATTACAGTCATGGACTTTGTAATCAAAATATCTTAAAGAATATAGTTCGAATTAAGTTAAAATATTAATACATATTAGATTAATTAAATTTAAGTTTAAACGATGATGGTGCGTCTAGAAAACTTCTCTTGTTAAAGCTGAGCATGTCAAATTTCTTGCCCTAAGAAATCCAATTCTTGAGTCTTGTCAAATCTCAAGGATGCTGGGGTTTCTAGATGTGGATCTATCAAAGCTCCACCTGTGAAGACCCTACAGAGGTCAACAAGACTGTGTCAAGATGAGGGTTATCAAGGAAAGTTATCTGCATTGGAAAATATCAAACAGACTTGTCTAAGGATGGATGACCAACTCACCAATGGAGGAGGTCCTGCTTAACGTGGTAGGAATCAACGTTGGTCGTTAGGTGTGGACCACTCACAAGGTGCATTTGCCCATCACCCCATTGACCCTTGGGAGCTAAGTTAGAAAGTTCAAGGGGATTTGAGATGAGTTAAGCTCCATTAGAAAACTTGTTGAATACCGGAGCAAGGTCTTCTAGCACCCAAAAGGTCTTGGTGGTAGGTATGACTTTTTCATTACATCCATGTGAAAAGCCCCCCCACACCTCTCACTCAATTATTACTATATGCTTGAAGGCTATATGTATGAGGCCTAAGCTAAGATGTCAATCAGGAAATGCCCTTTTACAGTAATAAGGGTGGTGGGAAAGATAATGAAAGAGATTCAAGAGGAAGGGGGGAATGACCATGAAGAAAGAAACAGGGAACTGCTAACTTTTCTTTTCATCCCCCACCTATAAAATGTGCATAATAAACTAAAATATTACTTACGTCTATTAAAATGATCATTCTCTCGGTCTATCTTTATTTTTTGATGAAAAAGTATTTTTATCATGATTCGAAGTTAATTTTTTTTTAATAATCACGAAAGATGAAGAAATTATTATACTATTATCAAAGATTCGTTAGAATGAGATAAAAAATTGCTGCCATTTTATTAATGTCGTAGAGAAGTGGGCCGATTCCATGGGCCTAAAGCCCATAGATATGTCGTTGGTGTTCCGGAACAGCCGAAACATCTCCTCTTCCGATCGAACGGGGACGGAAGAGACGAAAAGCTGCTGCTTCTTCTCTTTCTTCTTCTTCTTCTTCTCCAATGGCGAGACGCTCACGTCTGACGGACGTGGGCCATGTGGCACTCGACAGCCTCCGCGAGCTCGGCGCGGGAAACAATGGAGAATGGCTGGCGGACGCCGCAGTCTACGCCGCAATTCACCCACACTACCTCGCCTTCGCTAGCGGCTCCCTTGTCGATGTAGTCCACTGGGGGGAAACCGGCGACGTGCGGCCAACTCGTTCGGTAAAGATCAGACCGTCCCTTTCCGACTTTGAAGGCGAAATCAGCGCGATCGAGTGGGTCGCAGTCGGAGATCTGGTCGTCCTCGCCCTCGGGACCTCCGGAGGTTATTTGCTTTTTTACTCCTTGGAGAACGTCCTCGTACACAAGCAGGTTCGTTTTGATTGACGGACTTTTCTTCTGAGACGTCTTGAATATTTTTATTTGATTTTTTTTTTTCTTTTCTGCTGTAGATTGTGCACGATGGTCGTGTGCTCAGGCTTCGGTTTCGGGAAGTGGAGCATGAATCTGAGAGTGATGATGTGCATGCCCAGGAACTTTGTGTTGTGATGCCTGGGGTGATTGCTCGTTTTGATGGGTTGGATATCAAGGTTTCTTTAGCACCGTTACCGTCCCCAAGAAAGAATTATAGTATATTTTTTTTGGAATTAGGGCATTAATGTTGTCAATCGACAGAGCGATAATGTGCGTCCTTGTTATTGTTTAGAGCTGTTTAGACCAGTCGATAAAGCAAAACAGTCCACATGGCTGGGGAAATCGAAAAATGGAAGAGGTAGATGGAAGTTCTCCTGCGAAAATACCGTATCGAGTATGGAATGTGAGCAAGTTTGGTTCCTGTGCCGATGCAGCGATCACAGGTCTGATGCCACCACCACTGTTGGAACTCCAGGTGAAAGACTGTCTATATTGTTTATTGCAGAATCTCTGATAATAATTGATTTTCACGAAATATATCTGAAGCAACACTGGTACTTGAATTCAGCTACTTTTGTTGTTGGGCAGTCTGAACAACGCCACTATTGTGCAGTTACTATTGGAGATGACGCCGTGATTTCAGCATACAGGTGATTTTCGTTACTTTTTTTAGCTTCTTATTCTTTGTCATCCCTTAATATATTCGCATGGTATTTACATCTATGAACTTTGTATTGCCATCAAATTGACTTGTAGAGTTTCAGAGCGTCGTAGCAGATCCTTGGTTGGAGCCATCCTCAGGAACGCTTTACCTGCAGCAGTTTCAACAATAACATCCCTTTCCAAACTGATTTGGCGAAGTGAAAAGTCGTCTGTGAAAAAACCAGAGGGAGTGTCTCAGTCATTTGACAAATGTCAGTATCAGTTTTTTTGCTTTTTTATCACGAGGTTCACTAATATTTCAAATGCAACTATTCATTAAGCATTTGTTGATGTGTACATAAATTATTTACAAAACATTTGATACTCTAATTTCAATAAAAGTTGATTTTTTTATTATCATTACTTTGTGTACATTCATTCTGTTTGGGCACAAATATTATGAAAACAAGGTAGTGTTTTATGTAAATTGGCACACTGAAATAATGGGAAACTAGCCATGATCCCTGATTCTACACTGAATGCCAAAAGCAATATCATCAATACAAGTATCAGTAGCATGATCCTTCTTCCTTTGTGAAATTAATATTTGAAACTGCTGCTGTTACTGTACTGCTAAAATGCACCTTCTGTTGCTGTTTCTCACCATTGAAGTTTAGACCTTCCCATGGCACTTTTACTTTCAACGTTAATTGGTTATCCCTTCTTATAGTTGTAGGTGAAGCGAAAGCTGTTCTTTCAAAATGAACTTATCAAACCTAGGCTTTGTTCAGTTTTTAAGAATTGTTGCTGTTGAAATATTAGCATCCAACTTAAAACAGTTGACAAGTAGTGAAAATTTTCATTAATATATAAGTGCAAGTATTGCCAATTCACTTTTTCTAATGTAAGATTATTCCAGTACTGTTCTTCATATGTAGTTCCTGTTAGAATAGGAAAAATGGCATTAGATTGTAAAAAGAGGAGTACTAGAATATGTATGTTCGTATGTACCCCCATTTTTTCAACACTAGATCTAGACATTACATTCTATTTCTTACCACATCAAGTCACTAGATTGCCCCTTATGTAGGTACAAAAATTTGAAATAGTTTTTGTTGGAGTATATGAGTTAGTTTAGTATTGTGTTGTAAGTGAGTTTAGTCTCACATTGGTTAGAATCTTTTTGTCTCTTGTCTGTAGCCTCTATATATAGAGGTTTTATTTACTTATGAATATATGTAGCAAAAAAGGCCATTTCTTATATTTCAACATGGGGTGGAACTCGAAGGCCTTTATATATAGAGGTTACATACCAGAGATAAAATAACTTTAACCAATGTGGTACTAAACCTACTTACAACATAATACTAGACTAACTCATATACTCTAATAGATTTCCTATCACCTTTATCATACATAATTTGAGTCTAAGTAGCTTTCCACTTGTAAGTGAACATGTCATTTATAAACTAGACCTTTTCCAAAAGCCTTTTTCACATACACTAGAACTTGAATTGCACCTCACCAATGGACATCTTTAAGTTCATGTATAAATTGACTTAGAAGATTTATTATATAAGTAATGTCAAGTCTAGTAATAGTCAAGTAGATCAACTTTTTTCAATTAATTGCATGTATCTCCTTGGATCATCTAATGGCTTTGACGAAGCATCCTAGAATGGGGAATTCTACTCAAGTGTTTTTTCTAGTTTGTGGTCTACCAACCCCATTTCTTGTAGTAGATTTAAAACATACTTCTTCTAAGATAAGTAAAGTGTATCCCTACATATGTAAATTCAATTCCTTGGAAATACCTAGGTCTCCTCATATCCTTTGTGATAAAATGCTTATTTAGATTCACCTTCATATTGCTATGTCTGTCAAGTCACTTATTGTAAGTAAAATATCATCTACATATACAACTATGATAACACATTCAACATTAGTTTTCTTGTAGAAGACCAAATGATCCACTATGCACTTGTGAAAACCATCGTTACATATAACCTTGTTAAACTTGTCAAACTATGCTTTAAGACTTTATTTGAATTTGTAAATGATCTTTTTATGGAGACAAACTTGAGGCTCTTCTTGAGTAACATGCCTAAGAGGTTGCTTTATAAATTTTTGTTTAGAAATATCATCATATAAAAAAACATTGTTGACATTTTAGTTGAAACATAAGCCAACATTGGTTAGTGGCGATAGATAAAATAACTTGAATTTAATTAAGGTGTTTTGTTGACGAGAAAGTTTTAGAATAATTAATATTATAAGTTTGAGAAAAACCATAGGTTACAAGACAAGCTTTGTAACGATCAACTATCCCATCAAGTTTATATTTAATAGTGTACACCTATTGGTGAGAGACTATGTTGGCTTTAGTAGGATAATGTACTAGATCTCACATACCATGTGACCTGAGAGCTTTTATCTCCTTGTCTATGGTAGTTTTCTAATGAGGGAGTTGGAGAGCTTTCTAATAAGTCCTAGGGAGAGACTTTAATGAAATAGACAAGACAAAGCTTGGAAGAAAGAATTAAAGTTATCATAAAAAGTAAAATTGGTTAAAGGATGTGAGGTACAAAAACATTTACCATTTTATAAAGCTGTAGGATCGTAAGTATCACAAGAAAGAGGGTAAATCGTGTCTTTAGAAAATTAATTAAAACTTCTAGTAGATAAAATAAGAGTACAAATTCACACCAATTTTATAAATCACAACTTTATTGAAAAAGTAATAATTTACAAACTTTTAAATACAAATTCCTTACTTATCGATTCTGATACAAAAACTATACGACTTTTTAACATAATTCTTTGATTAACTCAAAACATTAACAATAACTATATGAATTTTCAAAAATAGTTAATGCCTAACAATACGACCGAGATAAAAATGTATACTTAAACTTATTTTTAGACTTATTAAAATACACATCATCAAAACAAAATTCTTAACAATCTCTCTCTTTTTGATAATGATAAAATTTAATAAGTCTAATTTTCAAAAATCATTCTCCCCTTTTTTGTTATTATACAAAAATCATAAGATTATGTGAGGAATAAAACATGCTAAGTATAAAATTTAAAAAGGAATCATAAAATTGATTTTCATTTAAAACTCAAAAAACGTGGATATACAATAATTGTTTTTATTAACTACAACATTTGAATAAAAAAAACAGTTATTACAATTTTCAACAAATTACGTAAGATGTTTCTATTTAATATATAATTTGTTTTGTATCAATTCATAAGCTTCTATGTCTTCTTAAAATATTTAATAGAGTTTTTGAAATCTTTTGTGTAATTTCTACGCCAACTCTGTTAACTTGATCAATAGTTTCTTGATTTAAATCTGAAGGTTACTATAATTGAATTGTATTATGACTTTTTGTTTGTTGTTGGTACTGTGACTGTATTTGCTATTCATATTGTTCTTGTTGTTATTGCTGTTCCTGTTGTTATTGTTGCTGTTTGTGCTGTATTTTAGGTAAGTCTGTAATATGATATTTTTGAAGTTCTTTTGTAAAGTAAGATCTTGATTTTATCTTTTTCTGTGACTAAAGTGTTATATCTATTTGTCTTGCTACAATTCTTAATATTACATCACTAAAAAATAATTTACTTTACAAATTTAGAATATGATAAATAAAATTGTCATATCAGGTGACCTGAATATGATTTATTAAAACATATGTTATATAAAAACAACATCTGTCAACTTCAGTTTTATGACAAAACTTTTGAAAGATGAGAGTATGCAATATTTTTGCAATAAACCTTCCTTGGTCATGTAAATCATTTAAGAATCAAAGTTTGTTATTGGTATCAGGATTTTTTGCCAATTATTGTATGTCCCAACCTAACTGATATACTTATCGCTTTTTTGATAATTTAACTCATTTATTCTTCAATCTTAATACTTCATATAAGAGCTTAGGAGTTAACTAAATATCTAAATGTTGTATATTAGACACAAGAATATTATCTACAACCATTAAGTTAGAATAAAACCAACTGATAATCTCTTAAATGTTTAAATGACTTGGTTGTTGTGGTAGTAATGTTAACAACTTTTGAAATTGAAACATCTCTTTTATATTGGTAGTTCTCTCAAACATAATTGGTCGTGCATATAAAACAGTAAAAGTTTTATAATTTAAGTACTGTGCATAATAAGAATTATCTCTAAACCAAAGTAGCATGCTATCTTTCAAATTCTGCTCTAGGTTTGAAATTTTCCTATCATGATTTTCTTTAGACTTGAGACTTTCATTATATTCAACAACTATATTTTCAAAATCATCAACAACATTTTCAAACTCTGTGTGAAATTCTGAAATATCAGCGACTATCATATCAATAATTTCATCAACAATAGTTATCTGAATTTCTTCAACATTTTCTGCTTTTCAGCAATTGTAACATTTTCTCTTTGTTCTTCAATGTGAACAACAATCTCTAACAACTGTCTCTGGATTTGAAAATGCTCAATACCAAATGCTGGCGTATTAATATCTTGTACTTTAGGAGCATTATCTTTAATCGAGACTTCAACATTATTGTATTCTAATTGTAACAAAATATTTTGCTGATTATATACATTTATTAATCAATAACAAGTAATTTGTAATAGTCATAATCAGATATTTACAAATTGATATATGCAACCATAAAATATAGTATTTTGTTATGATACTATATGAGGAATAATATTTGTACATTTCTCTTTTAATGATATGCTATCAAAATTTGTTGACTTTGTGTCTATATCATCAATAATGTCATCTAGATTTATATCATCTGTAAATTGATTATTATCAAAATTTCTTACATCTTCTAATACTATAGGATGACTACAAAATAAATTATTATGTACAACAGTATTTCTTGGAAAATTATCCATCTTATTAAACGAGTCATTATGAATTAAAGTGACATAATACCTTAGCGTGCATACTTTTAATCAAAGATGTGTCAAATCTACTAGAATGACATTAGTGACTTGCTCTTCAACAATGACAATAGAATACAATTTTCCATTTCTGAGTGACTCCTCTCTTTGCTACAAAATTTTTCTTTCACCTGTAGTTAGCGCTAAACTTTCAATTCTTTTTTTCTTTCAACTGTATGTCTGAATGTTTCCTCTTGTATTGGTGACACTGGGATTTCTTTGACTTCTCTTGTAAGTGACACCTATGGAGTAGATGATCCTTTTCCATACTTTCTTGGTCACAAAAGTGGTACATAAAGTTTCAACTCATCAACCTCTGTTATCTTTAATTGATATATTTTCTGACCTTCACTTTAAAGGTTCATTTTCCAAATTATTGTTTTCTATTCATTTATGTGTTTCTAAATTTTATTTAAAATAGTTGGTGGAAAGTAGTGTTGTGAATATAAACATTGTAGTTTACTATTTGCTTTGGCAATTAATGATTCTCATTTCTTTCTGTAAAATGTTATAGACTGTATCAGTACTTTTTCCAATACTTGTCCAAAATTGATACCAACCTTAGGGTTAGGTTGTATTGCTCTTTTTCATAAGTTTAATTTAGAAAACTCTGTCTGTTTTATTCTAAATTGAGTTTCAACATAATTTATAATAAATTTTTAATAGAAATTTTTCTCCTCTTAAACAGATTTACGTATTACTTGTAAAATCTCAAAAGAAAAAGTGTATTGGGAATATATATTATGAATTTTTCTTTTGATCTTTTTCAACTCCATCTCCTTCTGTGTTTTAGTGAGTCTACCATATCCTGTTTCGTGTCTTGACATGATCTTTAATCTTTGCAATGTATTATACTTAGGAATTTAGTGGAATTAAGATTTACAATCTAAGTTTACAACAGTTGAAACATAAAAGGTTGTCAGTAAAACTTATAACTCTTCAAGTTTTTAACTAGGTATTTGGATTTAGCGTTAAATTCATAAGTATTTAAGATTTGAATGCAACAAATAAAATGTACAAGTAACCTGAAAAGTTATGATAACTATATGAGTTTTTAACTTAATACACATGAAGACTTAGCATAACTTTACTATTTTTCTTTAAAATGCTAAAAGATAAACTGAGAAACACGAAGACTTAAGATGATTGTTCGCACAACAATGATTATATGAGTTTTTCAAATAATAAAGTTCATAATTATATGACAAACTAGAATAGTTATCATTAACTTTAACAACAACAGGTAGAAGTATTGAAATAAGAATAAAAAATTTTCTTCACCTAGTAACTGTTCGAGTTTCTCGGATAGATATATTAAAAGGCCGAACACTTACACATAACTATTTGAGTTTTCTATGAAGTAATTAATCAATAAAATTAAAAAGAAACTCAAGTATAAATATAACCATATGAATTTGTAGTAAAGTAAAAGCATAGCAGGCTAACAAACTTAGATGGTTATTTATATCTTAACTTTATTATCAGAGTTTAAAAAATGATGGCAGATACCTAAATGATACTTAAATCAACTCCTCCTACTTTAATGCATCATTGAAAAATCATGACCTACTTTAGCTAGGTTGTCAAGCTCTACAAAATTATTTAGCAATTAAAAATCTATTTTGGCTGACTTAAATAGATTGCCAAACCCAATAAAAGATTAGTCATTTAAGCATATTTTGTTTCTCTCTCTTTTTATATTTTTTTTCATAAAAGATAATACAATAATGAACAAGAGTTAAAAAGGTAACTCTTTGAATTTAATTTTAACCAGTTTGGCTAAAAACAAATCTATAGATATATACTTTTGGATAAATTAAAAAATTCTTCAATGAGTATCTAACATAGGAAAATAAATATGGTACTTTATGTGTAAATGATAGATAAGAACTAAAATTCGCATTGATTATCTACACATTTTATGGCAAAATTGTCATAATTAAATTTGAGTACATTGTCTTACTTTTTTTTAATATATATAGTTACCTTCCATAATATCACATTTTTATGCGATCACAATCTTTTACTTAAGGAAAAGATAATTGGTTACTCAATAACAAGTGAGAATGTGCCACTGTTCTAATTTTTGTTTTTGAAATTAATAATCTTAGTTACTTATATAACGAGTTTTTAGTCAACACATTCCAAATCAATTGTTTCAAGTGACTAGGGTTTAAAATCTTTTAACGGAATTAATAACTCAAGTAATTTTAGATTATGATCTAAAAGAATTTTTTTTTCTTTTTTTTTCAAAAAAATAGTAACTTAGAGAGAGGTAACCTCAAAATTCAATTTTTTTAATAGAATGTTAAAACTTTTCCTTAATAAATTGAACATACTTTTCATGTGTTTTCTAGTTAAAATTTTCATAAGTCTATATATAAGTATAAAAATAATATTAGTACTCATTAGAATTAATTAATCTTTCCTTTTAAGTAATCTTTTTTGAACAGTTTTCTTAAGAGTAAATTAGTTTCAATTAAACCAGAAATTCAAACTCTTAACTTCAAATTTTAGAACTGTAATACAAATAAACTATGAAGAAGGTAATTAATATTTTTCTGAAAATATATAGAGCAATTAAAAACCTAAACTAATTTCAATAAACCAAAAAATGAGTAATAGACACAACATTTAAATATCAAATAACCTACAAATATCAAGTTCTAATTTCAATTTTAAAAATATATTTTCATCGAAGGGTTTTGTGACTAAGTCAGCTAATTGTTCTATTGTAGGAATAAATTTTAATTCTAGATTTCTTTTTATTATATTATCCCTTAGAAAATGATGTTTAATTTCAATATGTTTAGTTATTGAATGTAAAATAAGATTTTTCGATAAGACTTATAGTAAAACTACTACCACAGAAAATCTTTGTGGGTTTATAAGTTAAATTAAAATCTTTTAAGGTTTGTTTAATTTACAATATTTGAGTACAACAAAGTACAATAACTATATATTCAGCTTCTATTGTAGATAGGGTTACACAATTTTATTTTTTGCTAAACAAAGATATTAGAAAATTTCTTAATAATTGACAAATGTCACTAGTGTTTTTTTTTAAAATTTACATTCTACAAAATCAACATCACTATACTCTACTAATTTTATGGAACTATTTTTAAAATAAAATAATCCAAAATTTATGGTTCTTAGTAGATATTTAAAAATTCTCTTAACAATAAGTAAGTGTCATTCCTTAAGATTAGATTGATATATTGCACAAATACATATACTAAACATGATGTCTAGTTGACTAACTGTTAAGTAAAGTAATGAATTAATTATACTTCTATATTATTTTATATTTATAGTTTTTCCATAGTCATCCTTATCTAATTTAGTGATAATATTTATTGATGTATTTTTAACTTTAATGTTGTCGTAATCAAACATTTTTAACAAATCTCGAGTATATATTTCTTGTAAAATATTTTTATTATTATTTAATTACTTAATTTGTAAACCTAAAAGAATGATAGTTCACTTATCATATTCATTTCAAATTGACTAGTCATATTATTTGAAAAAAATTCAACTAATTTTTCATTTATTACTTTAAATATGATATCTACATAAATTTGAACTACTAAAATATCATTTTTAATTTTATTGATAAAAAATGTATGATCTATCTTTCCCATGAAATAACTTTTTTTCATAAGAAATTTTGATAACTTCTTAATATTAAGACTTAGGTGTTTGCTTAAAGTCATACAGTATATTCTTAAGCTTGTAAATATATTCAAAACCTAAAAGTTGTTTTACATATACTTCTTCTTTAATATAATCATTTAGAAAAATAGTTTTAACATCTATCTAATATAACTTAAAATTCATATAATAAGCAAAAGTTAACAAAATTCATATAGATTTTAGTTTAGCAACATGAGCAAATGTTTGATTGTAATCAATTCATTTCTTTTGTTTACAACCTTGAGCAATTAATTTAACTTTTTTTTTAATTATATGACCATTTCAATCTACTTTGTTTCTAAACACTCATTCTGTTCGTATAACAAGTTGATTGTCAAGAGATAATATTAAATCTCATACTTTATTTTTAATAAATTGATTTAGTTCATCTTACATAGTTAAATACCAAAATTTATCTTCTAAAACATCATTTATTTTTTTAGGTTTTAATAAAGAAACAAACATATAAACACCACAAATGATGACAACTAATAATCGAGTCCTAATACCTTGATTAGGATAATCTATTATTTGATCAATGAGATGAGATAAAGTATAACATCAATTTTTATGATGTTTAATATTCTCTACGGTAATGACATTATCTTCTACTTGATTTTCATTATTTAAGTTTATATCTCTTATTTTGTCAGATAAATTTATAATTTCTTTGTCAGCAATATTTAAATCTATTAGGAGAATTCTAGTATCATCATTATTTTTAGTATGTCTAATATGTAGATAAGAATTTTCATCAAAATTAACATGTAGGGTTTCCTTAATTATTTTTGTTGATTTATTGTAAACTCTATATGCTTTACTCTTAGTAAAGTAACCAACAAAAATACCTTAATTTAATTTGACTTTAAATTTGTCTCTACGTTCTTCAGTATTTAATATAAAACACTTACAACCAAGTGATTTCAAATAATTTATTTTGGGAACTCTGTCATATCTTATATGAAATTTTATCAATAATAGGTCTTAGATGTACCTTATTTATAACATAACATACTATGTGGATTACTTCTACCTAAAAGAATAGAGGTAACTTATTCTCATTTAGTATAGTTCTGATTATTTCCTGAAGTAATATATTTTTTCTTTCTACTATTCCATTTTGTGAAGAGCTTTTGGAAATGAATACCTATGATCTATACCTAACTCTTCGCAAAAGATATTCATTTAATTGTTATTAAATTTTGTATCATGATCACTCTTATGGTTTTGAATTTTAACACTTTGCTCATTCTAAACTTTATTATTGAATACTTTAAATATTTCAGAAACTTAAGTTTTATTAGTTAAAAAATATATTCAAGTAAATCTAGAATAATCATCAACTAGTACAAAAGTATAATGTTTACCTCTTAGGTTGATTGTCCTAGTTGGTCCAAATAAATCTATATGTACTAATTCTAATATTTTTTTGTTTGTTATTTCGTTTAATAATTTAAATGATGTTGTATGTTATTTACTTAATTGACATGCATCACATATAAACTCATTAGAGTAGTTAATATTAAGTAAACCCTTAACTAGATTTTTTTTTTGATAGTTTTTTTAATAACTATATATTTGAGTGACTTAGCCTTCTATGTCATAATGTAACTTTATTTGATTTTACAATTAAACAAACACTATCATTTATGATATCAGAAGGTAAATTCAGAATAAAAGCTGATCTTTTCTTATATGTTATGAATAAAATTTTATTTGTATTCTTGTTTACAATTTTACATGAATTGTTTTCAAAAATTACTTTGTAAAATTTCATTAAGACATGAACATTCGAAAGATTAAAGCTTATGTTTTTTATTAATAGGACATCATTAATAAAATATTTTTCAATTACATGTACCTTGCCAGACCTAAAGATTTTAGTTTTACCTTTATTCCCAAAGGTAACTTATCCATTCTTGGTCTTTATAATTTTTGTAAGTAGTCTTATATCTCTAGTCATGTGGTTAGATATTCTGCTGTCCATTATTTACTTTAATTTGTTTACCTATAAAATAATTAAAAAGAATTTTATTTCTTGGAATCAATTCTTGAGTAGTTCCTGTTAGAGGGAGAGAAACTTAAAATCAATACTTTTAGATTTCAATTTATTTCTTTTTTGATAATTATTTCTATGTTTTTTTAACTTATCATTATAATTATCAAAAAATTTATTTCTATACCTTGTAAAGTTGAAATTTTCATTTCTGACTCTATTTAATTGCTAATTTTTAATAGGTATATTCTAGTAGCCAATTTTATCTAGATATAAATTGATAAAAAATGCTTAAATTTTTATTTTCAATGAACTTAGCCTGATTCTTTTGGAAATTTCTCTTAGAATTTTTAGATCTTATGTTATTGTTTATGTGTTGTGATTTTTCTTTCATTAATACATCTACCTACACACATTTATCGCATTTCCTAACTATATAAGGGATAATTGTTCTTTTCTTATCCTTAGTATTTGAAACAAAACATTATTTTTAGAAGTACTATCATACAATGCATAATTTTCAGAAAATACATCGTTTAATCTAATTTCATGTTTTTCTATATTTGATATTTTACTGTTAAGTTCATTTATTATAGTTTGATTATTATTCCATTTGCTTAAAGTGACTTTCTAATCATATACCTTAAGTTTTAATATGTTAATATCAGAATTTAAATCTGTAATAGTCAAATTAAGTTTTTCAACTTCAAAAATCAATTATTTTTTATCAGCAACTAAATTTTCACAATTAACATGTAAGTCATTTTCAATTATTTTAAACTTTAAAATTTCTTGTGCATGCTTTTAATTTTCTTCCTTAAATTTATTCAATGTAGTATTCAAAAAATCAATTTTAGTTTCAGATTCATCTAACAATTTTTTAATGTTCTTTGCTTCTAATTTTGATCTTTGTATTTTTTAACTAGTTTATTGTATTTAATTAGTAATCTATCAAAATTATCATAACTAACATTAGAATCAAAAGATATCTCATTAGAATTTGCTATAAACCACGCATTTGTTAGATTTTCTATTTCTAAATTTGAACTTGATGGAGATTCACTTCTAGATGTTGAATCATTCTTGTCTTCACCCTGAGAAGAAAAAGAGTCATCCCACATTACCTTCAATCTTTTAAATGTTGAATTCTTCTTGTTTTTACCTTGTAAAGAAGAGGAGTCATCTCATGTGACCTTCAATGCTCTTATCTTTTTGAACTTTTTGTTTTTCTTTAGTTTAAAGTTTTTTTTATTCTTATTCTTGTTGAGAGTAGAATCAATCTGAAAGAGACCTGATTTGTTGCATTTATAGTATATAATTTTTTCTTTTTGAGATGACTTTTTTCCACCTTTTTGGATGTCTTTGTTGATTTGAAGGTTTAACATTTTTTCAACAAATTTCTAAATTTTTTAGTCAACAAAAATAAATCTTCGTTTGAATCACTAATAATTTCTGAGTCTGTATCAACCTCAAAAGTCAGATCTTCTCTAGGTTTCTTTCTTTTTGACTCTAAGTGTTATACTTCATTATTATGTGTTGTTCGTTTTTACACATGTGTTGACTACTGGTTTCGTATAAGATCATCTAGAGTATAAACATTTAAATTTTTGGATTCCTTAATATATGTTTTCTTTTGAGTTTAAATTTTAGTTAAAGATCTAAGAATTTTTCTAATTAAGTTTTTTTTCTCGAATTTCTTGTCTAATGATTTTAAAAAATTTACAATCTCAAAAAAATGAAAGAATATATTTGAGATACATTCTTTTTCATTCATCTTAAAAAATTCATATTTATGTATTATCATATTGATTTTAGACTATTTAATTTAGTACATTCATTAACAACTTCTAATGCATGTCAAACTTCATGTGTAATTTTGTATGCAGAAATTTTACTAAATTAATTATGAAATAAAACACAAAACAGAATATTTAGACCTTTAGTATTTAGTGTTATTCTCTCTTTTCTATTAAATATACATGTATCAAAACAAGATGTAACTATTAATTATATTGCCAAAGTTTGTGTTTATAAGTTGAAAGAACACTTACATTTTATATTTTTTGTAGTCATAATTACTATCTTTAAACATAGGAGAATGTATCGTAGTCTATCCTTTAGTCATTATTAGAATTTCATTTTCAAAAGTGCTAGTCATTAGAAAAATACAAAACAAATCTTAACTTTAAGTGAAAAAATCAATTCCTGAGTTCTGATACATATTGTAAGTATCACAAAAGGAGGGTTAATTATGTCTTTAGAAAGTTAATTTAAACTTCTAATGGATAAAATAATAGCACAAATTCACACCAATTTTGTAAATCACAACTTTATTGTAAAAGTAATAATTTACAAACTTTTAAGCACAAATTTCTTATTTGTCGGTTCTAATACAAAATTTTCCCTTATACAAATCAACACTCGAAAAATGATTGATCTTATTCTAACCTTGAGTGAATTTAACTTTCAAACCTGAGTTTTGCACGTAGCTTTTGAATTTTCTTGAATTTACTCTACTTCTGTATCTCTTCGCTCATTTATTTAATTTTTGACTTGGAATCTTTGAGATTGCTTTGATATAGCTCTTTCTTTTGTATTTCTGTGTATTCGAGAGATTCTTTTGTATTAGATGAGATAATTGAAGTGCACCTTGCACTATTTATTTATAGCAATCGAATTGAAATTTCTCGTTCAACATGTTTATCTACTTAATCTATAATTTCATGATCCCACGTCCTTTTTCAAATTTGAAATATTCATGTTCACTATGTTCTTTTTGAATTTTCACGTTTCTCTGTCGTAGATCTATCGAGAATGTTTTTTCTGGAGAATTGTAGAATTTATCTTCTAAGTTGTTGTTTTAGTCAAATACTTATCTTTTAATGATTGTAAAAATTCGAATACTTATTTGTAACTCTTTGAATTTTTCACCTACAAAACACATGATTATAATAGAAAAACTTAATTTTACGTTAGTCACTTATATAATTCGAATAGTTATTTAATCCTTACGTAAATATTTGAATAATTATTTAACTTTTCGACTTTTCTTAAACAAATGTACATAGAAAATACATGAAAACTTAAGAGAGTAAAAACAAATGTGTAGATAACTATAGTTATATGAGTTTTTAATATAACTCTTCGACTAACTCAAAACGTTAACAATAATTATATGATTTTTCAAAAATAGTTAACAGCTAACAATACGATTGAGATAAAAATGTATATTTAAACTTATTTAGACTTAGTAAAATACACATCATCAATATAAAATTTCTAATAAGAGCAATGGGTAGACCCTAATTAGTATAGGAAGAAGGTAAGCTTGCAGTTGAATTGAAGGTAATTTAAGCAAGAGGTAGTGGGGGTGTTGGTTGGTGATGGCTATATACTTGTAGTGGTTGTTGTATGGGAGATGGTACAATAGATAAGGTGGTCTCCTTGGACACATCTAATTAATCAAAATATTTAATTTGTATTAGAACAAGCAAGGGAATATGTTCAACAAAAATAAATCCATTAGAAAAAGGTTGATTCTCAAAAAAAGACATCATTAAAAGCATAATACTTTCTGATTGGAGGATAATACAACCTATAGTCTTTTTGGGTATGAGGATAACCCATAAAAACATATTTGATGGATTTAGGAGACAATTTATCTAAACTTAAAGAAAGATATTTAAAAAAAGCAACACAACTAAAAACCTTAAGTGGCAAGTGAAAAAAATCAAAATTAGAAGATGCATTAGGGGAATGTCATCACCTAAGGGGTTTGAGGGCATTTGATTAATGAGAAACAAAGTAGAGAGAACAACATACATTCTAATATGTCTATACTTTGAGACATACATTTGAATCATAAGAGTATGGGTGACATCAAGAATGCATTTATGTTTACATTTAGCTATACCATTCTATTGAGAGGTGTAAGGGCAAGTAGTTTTATGTATAATATTAAGAGACCTACAAATAATATGGAATGTTGAAAAATTTAAGAACATTATCAATACACGAAAATTTAGGAATAGCAAAGAAAACATTCTTTATTTTAGTTAATAATTGTTTTAATACATTAATAACATGATGATGATCCTTCAATAAGGAAACCCATGAGATACAAGAATAATTATCAACAAAGACTGGATAATAATGATGACTCAAAATAGAAGTAACACAACTTGAACCTTATACATAACAATAAATGATATCAAAAGGATGCTTACTCAAAACTAGACCCAAACTTGGAAAGGTAGCACATGTGTGCCTACTTAACTAATGCATTATAGTTAAAAGAAGAAATTGAAAGCGAAGGAAGGGCCTCCTAAAATTTTTGCAATGAGGAATGTCCTAACCAGTTTTGTCAAAGGATCGATAGTTCCACTGTAAACATCAAGACACTTGGTACTTTATCATGCACCAATAGATACACCCTATCACTTTGTTTATGGCCAAGATCAACTCTCCTTTCCATCTCTTAAAAAAAATAGTGAAAGAGAAAAAAAGTTATAGAACAATGTAATTGGATGGCAAGGATACTAATAGATAATAAATTAATATAAAAGTTAGGCACATATTGGGCGTTACCTAGTCTGATTTGGGAAGAAGCCTGAACATCTCCTTGGCTAGATACAAAACATGAATAGTTATCAGCAGATGTAGAAGATAGTCTATCAAAAAAGGTTGATATTGCTTTCATATATGAAGATGCATTAGAATCTATGATCTAAGATTTATTTATAGAAGTGAGCAAAGCAGTTTGGGTGGTAGTATCTGAGGTAGAAGCTTGGACACTTATAACATTATAATTTGGAGCTTACAATTGAAGAAGACAATCATACTCATCCTACAAGGTAGTGATTGACCTAGAGGGAGTAAAAAGCTAGGTGGCCTCAGTAGCAACACATGCTTATGAGCAATCATATTGATAACTAATAGTAATAATGTGGACAAACCATCAAAAAAGCAATAAATGGACGAATGTAGTGTTGGATACATGACCTCACAATAGACAGGACAAGCAAACAGTATTAGTAGGGCAAATAGGCAGGACCAATGCACTACTAAGCACCTTGATGGACTCTTATCAATCAGATGGAACAAACATTGCTGATTAAGCAAGCATACAATTGAGAGAATCACACAATTGAGCAAGTGGCACAACCTTTCGATGACAACAACTCACATCAGAGGCATAGGGAGCAACATGTGGAAAAGAAATCAACATGTATAAAAGAGTTGTAGCAGCTTAGGTCATTGAAGTGGATAGGTGATGCAACTATTGACATTGCCAGCCACTCAATAAGCATGAGAGAGTGCACATATGATCAACACAGTGAGAGGGGGAGCTGCCTAGTGCAAGAAAGAAACCCTAGAACATTATAAAAAGGAGGAAGAGAGACAACACATTAGGGGGGGTGGGAAAAAGGGGAAGAACAAGGGAAGAAAAAAAAGAACAAGGTTGACAACATTGAAGAAGAAAGGGTAGCAATGGCAGCAAAGTTTGGGAGGGTGAAGGAGGTCGATGGCTAGGGATTCTTAACCTAGTTCTTTGATATCATGTTAGAATATCCAATAACCCAATTACAAGAAGCATAGTAATATATATATATAATAACTAATAGTTTCTTTCTTATAGTTAATTAATATATATATATATATAGTTAAATAATATCTATAAAAAATTAATATAGTTATAAATAAGCATTAATAATAAAGACATCTACTTAACTCTAATAAGCAAATTATATGCTAAAACTGTCAACCATCATTCTTTTCTTAGTTTAATGAAGTCTACGACATTAATGTCATTGGTTATCAAAATTGACATTACTTTCTTATTTTAATATATATGTTAGATATATATTTTTTAATATACAAAAAAGGATCCTATTGTCATCTCTTAGTAAAAATCCTAATGTTGGGATCTGATGGCCGTTAGTGTAGCAAATTAACTGCAATCCATAGCCTCCATATGCCTATCCCTCCCTCTTCTCCCATGTACTAGATGGGCTCCCTCATCTCCCTTTCTTCCCCCTTCCATGTAATGAGATCCTAATCCAATCATTAGACATATATCTAATGGATTTCCTAGGTCAACATCAAGAAAAATACTTGGGATGACATCAAAATAGTTGACCTATTAAATAAACACATACATTATAATGTTTCTCAAGTCTACAAGTTTGGATCTTTTAAGTCCTAGATTTGGACCTATGAAGAATGTGTGTCTAGTGGGACAAATTCTCGAGTTTGATATTTAATACATATGGGTCTAAAGTCATAGGCCTTGGGTCCAAACCCAACACATTGTCAACCTTAATATCAAGATTTATGGGTTCAAAATTTAGTTACTTTGTATGATCTATTCAAAAATTAGGAAATTTTAAGAATTTGTTGTAAATTACATGCATACGAAAACTTGAAACTATCACTTTTATAATAATAATAAAAATTATCTACTAATCACATTATTATTTGATATATTTTAAAAAATTTAAAATATATTTATTCCAATAAATATTAAAAATTTAAACATTTCTGTAATTTTTAAATATATTTTTTATAATGAATAAAGAGGAGATTTAAAAGTAATAAAAGATTGAAGAATGTCACACACTACATTTTTTCTATGTATTAAGATATAATAAAAATGTAAAGCTTCCTGAGGCTCTCCTAGAATAGTCACAACTTTACAATGGTGAAAAGGAAGTGAAAAAAGTGGTTAGGAAGCAAGATTCTTGTCTTTTGGGTACAAACTTGTATTAGTATCCTCAGTTCTACTCAATCCACTAGTTCACTTTCTCTCTCTATTTAGGATTCTAATTAATATGGCAAACCATCTTAAAAGCATCGAGAGAGTATTTGGTAAGGCAGTTAAAAAGTGAACCCTTTTGGACTACACTTGGTGGCATGGAACAATGCCTATGGACCTAATAGGTAGCCTTGGCTTCCAAAGTGTTATGAATTTAGCCTTGTTAAGCTAGTGGATTTGTTGTCTTACCAATTTAAAGGGGGGCCCAAGTAGCTTGTGGATGAGTATCATCAAGAAGAAATGCTTTCAAGAGAATTGTTTTGGGTGAGTTAGAAAGAAATCTTAGAAAAGGTCGTAAGATGTAGTATTGAGTTGGGGTAGGAAGAAGAGATAGGTTAGATTTCGGTAGGATGAGTAGTTGGCAGAGTCTCCCTTATATCATCTTTTCTCAATTCTAGTTTTTGGCATTTTCTACCCAAGTTGGTGTGGTTGAGTGCTTTGAGCATTTTAACCTATGGATAATGTGGAATGTTTATTTAGAAACGATCTCAGTGATTTAAAATCTAACAACCTCATTTTGTTTCTTTCTTTCATCACCATGGTTCTCTACTTTTTGCTATGGGTTCTAACTTTTAACTACCAGATTTGGAGATGGTGCAAAGACAGAAATTTTTCAGTGAATTCTTTGTACCACATGTTGACCTATGATGGTGTTAGATTGGAGCGGTGGAAATGCGCATGAATCAGCTACATCCCAGCCAAGGGCCAATACATGTGACATGGTGGTGTGCAAGCAAAAGTGGCCAGTATGTTGCAGGAAGAGGGATGGTGGCATCTTTTTTTTGGGTGTCAGGAAATACGCCTATTGGATTTATGGGAGAAGTGGATGGTCAATGGTGATGGTAGATCATCATGGAGGAGAATTTGGCTCATCCTACCACATGCTGCATGGTGGTAAGGACTAGAGAGACAATAGAATCTTCAAGACCTACCCCATAATAAGGAGCACTTTAAATCTGCGATGATGAGATGGTGCTTTCTTTACCGGAATCCTTGGTTTTTGTGTACTGCTGGGTTTTTTTTTCTTTTCTTGTCTTTGGTGGTTAGTCCCCTCTATGGTCTGTATCTTTTGTTATTTGTCATAATTCTAATTTCTTTCTTAGATATCCTTTTTTTTCCATTTGCTTATTTGTTATTTTTAGCTTTCAAGTCTTGCTAAGGCTTGCTAGGCCTCCTATTGTTTTCTTGTTTTTCATATTCCTCTTTTGGTTGCTTTTCAAAAAATGAAGTAGAAATTATATTACCTAATTACAACAACAATAGTCTAAACTATAATCTCACCACATGGGATTCGTATGAATCCTTTTTTACTATCTATTTCTATCTATATCCAAATCTTTGGTTAAATAACATAAATTTACAATTCTTAACCAAGTAGTTTAAGCTTTCCACTACTTTTAGTTTCTTCTGTATTAATTAATTTACCTCTCCTAATAGGTGGTCTTTTGGCCTCTTAAGAATGTGTCCAAATCACTTTTCTCTTTTATTATTTTCAATTAGCGCAAGTCCTAATTTATTGTTAATAAAATCATTTTTTAATTTATCCCTTATGGTATTACCAGTCATCTATCTAAGCATTTACATGTTTATAATACTAACTTTTTGTATATGATCATGTTTTCTAAGTTAACATTCTAAACTATAAAGTATAGTTAGATGAATAGCAATTTTGTAGAATTTTCCTTTTAATTTTAAGGGTATATTCCTATCTTGTAATATTCCAAAGTATTTCTCTACTTCGTTCACCCTATTTTAATCCTGTGAATAATATCCTCTATAATTTCATCATTACTACTTATTATAGATCTTAAGTACTTAAAATTCTTAGTTTTATAAATTTTATGACCATCTAATTATATACTTTTATCATTATTTCTTATTTTATTAAACCTACGCTCCATATATGTTATTTTGGCCTACTTAGTCTAGATCTGTTGGATTCTAAAATATCTTGTGATAATTCTAATTTAGTTATTTTATTCATAACTGAGATAAATAGATATTAACTTAAAAGGACCTTTAGTGTAAACTTATATTTACTGGAATTGTTTTAGTTTCTCCTCTAATTTTAACACTAGTAATTATTCTTTCATACATATCCTTTTATAATATCAATATATGCTATTGATACTCATTTTTCTTTCAAAACCCACAACAATAATTTTCTAGGCACTTTATCATAAGTTTGTTCTAAATCAATGAAAAGCCCATAGAGATATTTTTTCTTAACTTTAAATTTTTTTTCTGTTAGTTGTCTGAGTAAATGAATAGCTTCTAGTGTTGAATTATTTGGCATAAATTCAAATTGATTTTTTGTGATTTTAGTTATTTGCCTTAGTCTTCACTTAATTATTCTTTCCCATAATTTTATAGTATGACCCATTAACTTAATATTACAATTTTATATGTCTTCCTTATTCTTAAATATAATTATTAAAGATTTTTTTCTCCATTTATTTTACATTTTCTTTATTTTTAAAATTATATTAAAAAGCTTAGTTAACTACTTAATTCTTACCTCATTGATGCACTTGCACACTTTAATAAGAATATCATCTGGTCTAATAGTTTTTTAACATTTCATTTTCTTAATAACTTCTCTTACCTTCAAATCACCAATTCTTCTAAAATAATTATAGTTGACATCCTTTGTACTTTTACTTAAATTTTGCATACAAGAGTTTTCTATGGTAGATTAATCAAAAAGTTAACTAAAATACCTTCACCATCTTTTGTTTCATTTTTTTACTGAAACTCTACCATCTTTGTCCTTAATACACTTTACCCGACTCAAATCTATAAATTTCCTTTCATCAGCTGTAGTCAATTTATATTTTTCCTTTCTCCTTGTTTTGTGTGCAAACTATCATATAATTCTTTATGGATCTGATTTTTAACTTCATTGACAATTTCTTTTAACATTACTTTTTTCTAGTTTATACCTTTCTAAATTTTCTTTATTTTTACTTTTATGATAGGTTTTATAGTATTCTTTTTTTCTTTTATTATCTTTTATACGTCTTCATTCCACCACAAACTTTCTTTACTTAAAGGAGCTACCCTACCAAACTTTCTGAAAGTTTCCTTAACAATCTTTTTATTTTATTTTCTGGTTGTTTTGTGTTCAAACCATCATATAATTCTTTATGGATCTGATTTTTAATTTCATCAACAATTTTTTTAGCATTCCTTTTTACTAGTTTATGCCTCTCTAAATTTTCTTTATTTCTACATTTATGATAGGCTTTATAGTATTCTTTCTTTATTTTATTACCTTTTATATATATTTATTCCATCACCAACTTTCTTTACTTAAAGAGCTACCCTACCAAACTCTAGTAAAATTTCTTTAATCTTTTTAATACAAGTAGTCATTTCATTTCAAAATTTATTTACCTTTTTCTTGGTTCACATCTTCCTTCTTTTTAACAAATTATTTCTAAATATCATTTTCTTTTCCATTTTTAGTTTTTACCATCTAATTCTTAGATTCTTATGGACCTTAGTCTTTCTCTTCTTGATCTTGATATTAGCATCTAATAATAACACCAAATGTTTTATGATTAAATTTTCTCTCAAAATAATCTCACAATTTTTACACATTCTTTGATCTATTTATCTAGTAACTAGAAAATCTAACTAGTATTTGAGCCACTTCTAAATGCAATTAAATGTTCCTCTCTTTTCTTGAAGTAAGTATTAGTTACTAAAAGGTCTACACTGAAGTCTAAAATTGAATTGCCTTCTTTATTTTTTTTATCAAAACTAAATTCTCTGTGGTTTCTTTCATTTTGGTCCCTTATTTGACCATTTACATTTCTTTCAATAAAAAACTTTTTACTAATAAGTAAACTATGAACTAATCCATTCAAAATTTCCCATTTGTTTAATAGCTTCTTCTAAACCTATTTGTGGAGCATATACATTAATTGTATTATCTCATTTTCTATCACAAGCTTAATCATTATAATTCTATCTTCGATTCTTATTAACACGACTTCATCTTTTAAACCTTTATCAACTATCATTTCAACTTCATGCATAAGTTTATCTTTTACTATATACATAATTTAAAACCAATATCCTCAAGTAAACTAGAATTTTCTTTTGTTCATTTAGTTTCTTGCAAGTATAATATGTTAATTTTCCTTTTTATCATTTTATCTACTAATTTCATATTCTTGCTAGTTAACATTCCTATATTCAAAGTTGCTAGCTTAGTTTTGGTATTTTAGACTAATTTCTTTACCGACTCCTGTTCATTAAGGTGTGAGTACCTTATTTATTTTTATCTTCATCTAGGTATAAATTATATTACATAATTGAATTGAAAAAATTAAAAATAATAGTTATCGAGAATCATAGTGTAAGAAATGAAATTAAGTAATATAAACTCATTGAAAATAAATAATATGCTAGAATGCTATAGAATTCTTTACCAGATCTGATCTGGTTCTGGTTAAAAATTTAAGGTGAGAGCGTATCGTGTTTGGGAGGTGTCTAAGCACCCAACTTAATAAACATGCCTTCTAATCTATTATTTTTCAATGTTGACAGAATGTTATACAATTCTTTTTGCCCGTTTCCTTCTGTCTTGTTGATAGTTTCTGCTCAACTTTTTAGAAGGAAGACCCTTGAATTCCTGATGAAGTAGGTATTATATTGTCTGTCTAGCATGACATGAAGATATGTAACCACTCTAATTTTATGGGACATATAACAATTTCAGTGTTCTTTTTTTATCTTGATATCTTTGTAATTTGACTTATTTGTTGACAGTGTTTTGTTTCAGCATCGCCTTTGACATGCTTGAAAGACCATCCTAGGAAGGGAGAAAAAATCACATTATCTCCAAGTGGCACATTGGCTGCCATAACTGATTCACTTGGCCGAATCCTGTTACTAGACACTCGAGCTCTAGTTGTGGTGCGACTATGGAAGGTTACATATTAATCTTAATTCAGTAAATACATTTATTTTGAAGTGCATATTGTGTTATCTTCTGAAATGGGTAATCAATTTCTAGGGATACCGTGATGCGTGCTGTCTTTTCATGGAGATGCTTGTTAGAAAAGATAAAGGAAAATCTATTATCTCTACTTCCCGTGGCCATGAATACAAAAAGGGCCATTATTGCTTGTGTCTAGTTATCCATGCTCCACGAAAGGGAATTATTGAGGTATATACAAATTCATATGGTTAAATTTCAATCAATTATTGCTCTTATATTTTTTCCATACCAGGGAGATCTATATGTGCAACACTAACGAAAGCTGTTGACAAATCTGGGTGGAACTTGAAGTAGCATAGGAAAGTTAATATGTTTTGTAGCTGGAAATAGTGAAAAACTGAATATTACTTTGACAGATATGGTGAAAAATATAGAGAGACTTGATCTAATAGAAAATTTAGTGAAAGATGGAGTAGATGGAGGGGATGAATTCATGTTGTTGATTCATAATGGAAATTAAGGTATTATTTGTTTTTATTGTTATTTTCAAAAATAGTAAAAAGGGTTGAGTGTAAATGATTTCTGAGAATTTGGTTGTTAACATTTATTTATAACGAGGACGAGAAAAATTTTCATCCTATAGAGATACTCTTCTTTTTGAAATATTTTCCAAGCAATTAATAATTTGGACCGCAGTATTCAATCTTTAAGCAACTTTGCACCTGTAATTTAAATCTGCAAAGATCAGTGAATGACTTTGCTTCATTGAATTCTTTAGTTTGGTTTCCTTTTATTGGCATTGATTTTCATGGATGGAGTTCAATCGTATCTTCATATACCATTTTTCTACGGTATAAATGCAGGTTTGGAAGATGAGAACAGGACCTCGTGTTTTCACCATTCAGTGTCCCAAGGGTAGCAAAATCTTGCAACCTTCCTCTCGAATGGTATCTTCAACAGACACGTCAAGTTATATTCCTCTTGAGGTTTTCATATTGAATGGGGTTTCTGGCCAGCTATCTGTATTAAACAGATCAATTGGTTGATAACAAGCATGATTTAAGGTAAGTCGTGCTTTTTAATCAGATTACAAAGCCTGAGAACTTAACGAAAGAAATATCTCAGTTGCGAATCTAGACAGTGATAGTGATAAGTGGTATAATGGTGCATCATGTTAAAGGGCAAGTGGAGTTTTCTTGACGTTGTTACTTGTCAAAATATGCTGGGCGTTCTGTTTGGGGATTCAACTGTGATCTGATTCGTGGATGTGCTGTTTTGGTTGATGCATTTGGTGGAACTAATCTGGAGTGCTGTGTTTGCTTTTGGATTCGTCTATTGCAAGAATAATTAAGATTGTGAATATTTATTTTTGTTCTTTCATGGAAAACCACAGATTTGAAAATGTTATTTTCCAATATACAAGGGAGTGATTAAATTAAGATTGTCTCATTTTCAAATAGAGTAGGCCAAAACGCTACACCCTATCTTCATGTATTTTTGCTCTATAGATTCTTGTTGAATATAAGATTACGTTGACTGGCAGATTTCATTTTGTAAACTATTGTTTTAGCTCCGCTCGATGTCTAAAGGTAATCCGTTCGGTATGACAAGGAGATGGTTATCTCATTTTTATTGTTGATCATGACTAACCAACGTTTTAATCATGAAAATTCGTTGTGTAAAATGGCAGCTTGGGTTTTTTTTTTTTCAAAAAAAAAAGGTCTTGTGATTTTTTAAAGTTCTAACAATGCCCGCTCTCTTTTCATTTACGTTTCCCCACCCTTATTGTCTCACACGGAATTCTATTTTCCCTTATTTTATTTTTTCTACATTATTGTTAACTATATGCGCAAAACAACATTATCATTATTATTAAAGATACGACGAATGATCCAGGTGAACAAGAATCCAGCATCCATCATCTACCACCCTTGCATGATTGCGGAAGAAACGGCGACGAGAAGGAGATGGGACTTCACCCGGTGACTTCCATTGCCGCCATCTTCCTCCTCCTCCTCCTCGTCTCCGCCGAAGCAACGCCACTTCGCCGCCAAAAGCTCACAACCTGGGACGCAAGCCAGATCCCAGACATCTACTCCAACCCCTCCCGTGGTCCACCGTCACCCACCCTTTTCTTCGAGGTCACGAGGCCCATCCGCCTCCCACCCAACGCCACCCGCTGCTCCACCCTCGTCCTCCGTCATGATTTCGCCGGCACCTACGGCACGCCCCCCGTCACCGCCCCGTACACTCCCCCTTCCCACTGCCATAGCCTCCAAAAGAACAACCCCCCTTCCAAGATCGTCCTCGAATGGTCCGCCTTCTGCAAGGGGCGCCAGTTCGATCGGATCTTCGGGATCTGGGTCGGGGGAGTCGAGGTGCTCCGGAGCTGCACTGCGGAGCCGAGGCCTAACGGTGTCGTGTGGACGGTGGAGAAGGACGTCACCAGGTACACCTCCTTGTTTTCGAGGCCTCAGACCGTCGCGGTCTATCTTGCTAACATTGTGGATAGCACGTATACCGGTGTCTACCATGTCAACGTCACTCTGCATTTCTACTATGGCGGCGGTGGTGGGAGGGAGAAGACTGGAACTGGAACCAGGCCTGGGTTCGGTCCTCCGGCCGACCTGGTCCTACCCATCTCCCGAACTCTGCCGCTGAACGACGGATTGTGGTTCTTGGTGGAGAATTCGACGGACGTACGGTCGAAGAAAGTGTCGATTCCGACGAATGCGTACCGGGCGGTGCTGGAGATCTACGTTTCGTTCCACTCCAGTGACGAATTCTGGTACGCGAATCCACCCAACGCTTACATCGATGCGAATAATCTCACGGGCACTCCCGGGAACGGCGCTTTCCGGGAGGTCACGGTGAGCTTGGACGGCACCGTGGTCGGTGCCATTTGGCCCTTCACCGTGATCTACACCGGCGGCATCAATCCACTTCTCTGGAGGCCGATTTCGGGCATCGGGTCGTTCAACCTCCCGACCTACGACATCGAGATCACGCCGTCTCTGTGGAAGATGTTGGACGGGAAGCCCCACGAGTTGGGGTTCGGCGTCACGGATGCCCTGAGCGTCTGGTTCGTCGATGCGAACCTTCACCTGTGGGTGGACGGGAAGAGGTCACGTACCGTCGGGGGTCCGATCAAGCACGAGGCGCCGGCATTCGTTCCCTCGTTGGATTCCAAATTCACAGGGTTGGACGGGAGCTTCCTCACCACGGCTTCAAGGCGGATTTCCTCGACTGGGTGGGTGAAGTCCTCCCATGGCAAGATCACGACCCATTTCCACCAGTCCTTGCACTTCACCAACTTCATGGCGTTTGGTTCCCATGGCACCCGACAGCTCATCAACCAGACCATCCATTCTAATGTCGGCCTGTACGCCAAGAGCCCATCATCCATTCTTCACTCGGAGCAAGCGTTGCACACCTTCCCCCTCTACCTCTACACGGGAATCGTCCCGCGGAGAAATGGGAGCTCCGACATTGTCGCCAACGTATCCTACGCTTTCAGAGAGACAAGGGTTGGTGGGGGGAGGCCTGGGTTCAAGATGAGCACCCTGGTGGACAAGCAGGAAGGCCAGGGTGACATGCTCGTGGAGGGCAACCTTGTGAAGAGAGGTGTTGCCAGCACACGGCAAGCGTACAGGTTCGAGAGCACCGAAGGCTGCTACTTCCGGAACGTGAGCAGCAGCAACTACACCATTCTCGGTGATATTTCCGGTGAGCTCTGCGGCCGCGGCGACGACGACTACCCACTACAAAGAGGTTCTTGGGATTTGTTTACCTGGTGGCTGCGTTCTTCTGCGAGAAGGATTTCTATTGAGTCCGATTTGCAGGCTGCAGATCATATCAATTTGAATCTGGATTGATTTATTTGATCGATAAATCTGGAACTTCTTCTTGTCAATCATGTTATTATGGTTGCTGATCATATCAGTATTATTTATCTGATTGATAAATCTGGAACCTCTTCTTATCAATCTTGTTATGGTTGCTGATTGATATCAGTATGGACGATTGTTTCTTTTTTCCGACTTCTATTGGTAATTTTCAACAGACTTCAAGAAGATAAATCTAATTCTCAGAAATAAATCCACTTATAATTACAATTTCTGAACTTAAGAAAAATTCATCACTCGATGTTTCCTTTTTCTTTTGCTATTTCTTCGCATGTTCGGCTGCCAGATTTAGAAAAGAGATCTGCCATCATGCAAGTACATGATATTCTTGTGTAAATTCATAACTCGATGTTTCTTTTATTCTTTCACGCTACTACCTGTGTTAAAACCTATAGAAATGGTAAAATGATAATTTGTAAAACGTTATTTACACGAAAGAAAAGATAGATGTGATAACAAATGTAACGTTGCATGGGTAAACTTGTAATTTCTCTTATTTCTTTATTACGGCCCATGAATATTTTTCTCTCCTTCTCCCATGGTTTTCTTACCCTTCCCCTGTTTTTCTCACCTCCAAACCTTTGAATCACATGAGGAGGCGCGGTCTGATGAGCTCACGTGAAAGAGGCGACGTTGATGAGCTTTGTGCGAGGTGAGCGACAGGTTTTCTACTTCGTGTGTCGTTTCCACGATGTCGAGGTCGACAACCTCTGCTTCCTTTTCTCTTCTCTTCTCACAGATCATTATGCGTTGGAAGGAGTCGTCCTCCTCCTCCTCCTTCTCGCACGTAGTGGTTTCACGTGAGCAGAGGCCTACGTGTGCGTGTGGGAGGATGAGCTTCGAGTGTCTGCGAGTGGGTGGTCGGTGTTTCCATGCGTCAGCGCCCTCCTGCTGTACAAGGTTTGACAGCTTGTCGGCGGAGTTCCAGTGAGCTCGGTGGGAGATTTTGGTGGGTTTGATGTTCGCAGTTGACGGAAGAAGAAGAAGAAGAAGAAGAAGAAGAAGAAGAGAGAGAGAGCGAGAGAGAGAGAAGAAAAAAAGGAAAATAAAAATATAATTTGGACTTTTTGCATTGAATCCCCTTTAGGTAAGTTTTTCTCACCATTTAGTCCCAAATAATATTATTTTGAGATAATTGTATGGTTACAGTGATTTATGTATTTTTATAATCTTAATTGCATATACATTAGGGATCGTTAGTGCATGCCAAAAAAAATCTTATGGAAAGGAAAATAAAAATTTGTAACCAAAAAAAAAGAAAAATTTTGAAAAAGGTTTTATGATGAAAAGTTTTGATGAAAATTTTAGTGAAATATTAGTACATGACAGAAAGGAAAAAAGAAAAAAAATAAAAAAAATAATCAAATAATCTAATTATTTATTACAAATAATATTTGAAAAGTACAAATACATTTCAATTTAAATATTACAATACACATAATATCAAGCAATTCTTACATCTTATATTGTCATCATCATATCTTTGCATATCTTATCTATCATTTCTTTTATTTGATTTTGAGTCATTCCAACCTATGCATTATTTTCCATATGTATCTCTTTTATTGGTTATATGTCATCAATAATATTTAAATCTTTCAACTTATCTTGTAAGTCTTTAAGTAAATTTTCTTTATTAGTCTTACGAATGAAATTATGAAGTAAAAAACATGTGATGACAATCTTCACTTATGTTTCTTATGGATATAGCATTTGATCGCGTAATATTAAGAATCGATGTTTTACAACTCCAGACGTACGCTTAATGACTATTTTCAATTGTGAATGTCTATAGTTGAAATTTTCTACAACATTACAGGGAACTCTATCATTAACATAATTAGATAGATGATATCTTACACTTCAATATGGATAAATATATTCTGATTGATTTGGATATCCAATATCAACTAAGTAAAACTTACCTGTATAAAAAAAAAATTAGTATGGTGATGTCTTCATAACTTTTAGAAGTAGAAAACACATTTACTTGGTGGAACCTGAAAATCATTAAGTTTAGTAATTGTATCTTGGAAAATGCGAGTATCAACAGTTGATCCATCCCAACCAGCTAAAATATATATAAATTCCGTATCAAAATTGCATAATGCCATTACATTTTGAGCTAATTCACTTTTCTTGTTCTTAAATTTTCTTATTTCTTGTCTATAAATAGTTGCTTTGATATGTGTACCATCAATAGCTCTAATGCAATCCTGTAAACATGTAATTTTATTTTGATATTGATTAAAATAACATTAAAGATAAGGAAACTAAAAAAGTAACAATGTACCTTAAAATATGAGTACACATTTGAGTCTTGACAAATTCAACTTAGTGTTTCAGATGAAGGTCTTATTAGAAACACATGATTTAGTTGTAATATAGTATTCAAGACTTTATTAAAGTATTTACTAATCATTTAACTTGATCAACTAAATCGCTTTGTAGTTACTCTGTATCTTTGATTTTGCCCAATTGTCATAAGGAACATGGTAAACTTTTATTCTACACTAATATTGTTGGTATTTGTTAGAACTTCTTCCCTTCTCGTTAAATCACAAAAACCCTTGAAAATACTTTAGTTCATTTTATAAATCTTTCGACAATTATAAACTTGATGTGGTAAAGAATGATCTAGTAATCTTTTTATATATTTTGTGCATTCTTTACTATAAATACGACTTGTATTTGAAAACAAAGTTGAGGTACTTGTAATCCTTATTAAAATGTTCCAAAAAGCAAATAGATGTCTTCTCCTTCTTCTAGCGTGTTCTTCCTATTCTTCAAATAACATCAATGTGTCATTTACTAGTTTGAGAAAATTCTTTTCAAAATTCATCGTCACCTATAAAATAATATAGACCAAAGGAGGACATCAACATCAATTTCATATTCAAACATATTACAAAGTTGTAATATAAATGAACATACTACATGAAATCATTCCACAATTAATAGAACATAACAAAATATGATAAACAAACATATGACATAATATCATTCCACATTTCAAGTCCAAATAAAAAGTACATGACATCAAACATCTAATACAAGAAAAAACATTTAAATCATCTTTAGTCTTCCATCTTTTCTAAGTAAAACTTTAACCATTTTTGTCGCATTTCTTTTGGAATTGACAAAAATATTTTACTGATTTCTTGCTTTTGAAATAATTGACTAGCTTTATATCGATCAATCATAGATAGATCTTCAATCTCAAATATTGGTGCAATAGTTTCATCTAAAGAAGACTGAAACTTCTTTTTTCATGCAAACATTTCCTTTTGTATGTCAACTTTATTTCTCATTTGTTCATTACATACCTCACCATTAGTAGTATCTTTTTCACACAAAGTAAGAAAAACTTGTGATGTATCTTTCAAACATTCTACTATCATTTGCTAAGATTCTATATGAGGGTGTGCTCGCTTTTCATTTTTCCTCCACTCCAATGGGGCTTGTGCACATCCTCTTGAACTAGGAGGTATGTCAAAATCAATGCCCATTCTATCTTATGTGATGTTTGGAGTAAATGTATCTAGAACTTGAGTGTTCAATACATCTACCTCTTTTGCTTATCTAGACATATTTTCATTAGCCATAGTACATTCAAAAATTAGCTGCAATTACTCACAAATTAAACATGTTTTTCCCTTGCAACTTTCACACTCTAGATGTGCCTATAAAAAATTACAATATATATTAAAAAAAACTATATTACATAAACTAATAATCTTAAAGTATGTAAGTAGAAATCAAACCTTAATAAACTCTTTCCATATCTCTTTATCTATGTTAGTATACCTTTGTATGAAATTCCATCCTGATCCACTCTGATTTGTAATTTTAGAGTAATTACGATAAATTTGTCTTTATATCTTTAGGCGACTTTCCACATTCTTCTTTGTAATACATACATTTCTTCTATTATTGTATTTTTCAACTACTTCATCCCAATTGCTCCCTTTTATCTTTCCATCTTGAGTTTTTTTGTTTTCCTCATTTAATACTTTTGACAAAATATCTAAAAAGAATACATCTGCATTAGCATTCTAAGTCATATACTTTCGTCTTCCATTACCCCTTCTTTTATGAGGATTAGTCATTTTCTACATGAGAACAAATATTAACAAAATGTAGTAAAAAATATTTTCATGCAAATACATAAAGCTAGCACATCAACAATATATCATTTATAATCATTTCTACATGACAAACAAGTAAAATTTTCATAGATGAAACATAATCAGTCATTCACATGTTGTACCACAGAGTTGGCTTTCAAACATGTGTCAATATTTGATTATGATGCCATGTATCTTAGTGCATGCTACTCTAAAAGGTTCAAGCCAAACTAGCCTTTGATGGCTATGAAGGAGTGTACCATTTTTTATATATGATTCACATAAATAGTTTTAGCAGTATATATGATTTTCAATTTCACTTTTCCTCGTGACATATAGGAAAATGGGGAAGTCGATAAGAAAGAGAGAGAATATCAAATTTTCCAATGCCCAACACAAATGAATATTAAACAAATGCAATATTGACAAATGCAATATTAACCATTTACACCTACTTGTAAAACATTCAAATAATATATCGATACAAACCCATAACATTAATAAACATCAAATTTATCACAATATTTACAGTAACATGATGGAAATTTAGAAAAGATCAAGAAAATGACCTTCCATCTGTAAAAGTATAACAAATTAGTCTAATAGAACATATATAGTGAGCATCCCACAATTTTAATAACATCTGTAAAAAACATTCAATATTTTAATTCTTCTATGGCACTTCTACAAATTCAAATGCTTTCATTTGTGTGTTTTGCTATGCCTATAGAAAGTAAAAGTAAATATTCTAGCTAACATCGACTTTGTATTTATAGAAAGAAATAATATTCCAATAGAGAAAACACACAAGCATTATGATCTTGAGTATATTTACATTGATGAGGAAACATGGTTTCCAACTACACCCAAAAATAACTAGTAGTGATAAATGAGTGAGATGGGAGATGAACGTGGAATCCACAAGTGACGATAGCTGCTTAGAATGAAAAAGTGCATATTATTAATGGTTAAATGATGGTTAATTGCATAATATTTAGCTTATCATATGAGAATTAAGCCATTATGTTATAATTACACTGTTATATACTTTAATTAAAGAATCTGCTTAATTTTGGGGAATTAATGTTAATTTAGTACATTTCTGAACTGTCGGTAAGTTGCAGGCTGTGAAACTCTTAAGTATCCAAATTTTCTGATATTTTAGACAGTTATGTTTAACATACCGAACATGTATCAGATAGTTATGTTTAAATTACCAAACAGTTATGTTTTGAAAGAATATTTTATTATTTCTTGAAGTACATGTGTCGAAACCATAATGCATGACTTAAGTGAACTTTCGATGATCTATCTCTAACTATCCGAAATTGCAGCTAGACATCGGACAGTTAGACTTGTAACTCTTTGAAATGTTTATTTTATTATTAAACTGCTGCTGACACGTGTCGAGATTTGGTAGATTTACTTAAGTTATATATCGGTGAGTTATCTGTAACTATCTGAAATGCACCTGAGCATCAGATAGTTAAGTTTGTAAGTATCCGAAATGCACCTGAGCATCAGATAGTTAAATTTATGCACGTGTTTTATAGTTAAATCAACGAAGAAAGTCTGTTGAGTTATCTATAACTCCATAGACTATTTATTTTCTAATATGCCACTGTAGTGGTTGTAGAAACAAGACAGTTGGAAGAAAAACCACGATTGCACGTATCGCGCAGGGAGAAGAAAGCATCGTCGTTGATATGAATGAAAGAAATCCAATCGACCATTCAAGCAGAAGTAGTTACCACTAAAGAAATATAAAAGAAAAGAAGAAAAAGAAGTAAACTGTGTGTGATCGATAGACGGCTAATGTGTACAGAGGAGGAGCACCAAACTTTCTGCAGACAGTATTGGTAATTCTCCAAAGTACCACACCAACCATCATTACCACCATAATCACCAACCATCGAAGGTCTGTGAGGATACTTTCTTGATGTCAGGTCGATTCCGAGTCAAATACAATGTCTGACAACCACTGTGAGGAGTGATTGCGTCGTAAGAAGGGAAGCCATTTTCACCAAGCGCCAACTCATATTTCAGGAGATCATAAAGCTTCTAGCCTTGGCTTCGGGTTGATGCCTGTATGCTGAAAAGGAGATTATCTTGCAATTCTAGACTCGCGATTCTATAGGGAGAGGAGACAGAATTGTAAGTGGTTTAATTTTCAGTGGTGTAATCGCGTTGCAAGTAGTGACGGAAGTATTTATTGTCGATTGAGATTACTTTACATTTCAACTTTCGCCCGTTTCCATATTTATATTAAAACTAAAATACCAAAAACAATTTATCTTTGTTTGTATTTTGTATTTGAGTATTGTATTGTTTGTGTTATATCGTGATTAATGTTATCTTTGTCAGTGTTGTGATTGTTTTATGTTTGTTTTAGTTTTACAGTTTACTAAAATTGGTTCGTTCAAAAGATTTAAAGATTTTAATTGTTACTGTGTGAATTATCTGAATGTTAGTATGCTTAATGATAAATCCAGTGTTTACTAACATTATAGAGCTTAATTGATGTTATTTACAATCTGTGGAATCGCCCAATGGTTGGCCAAATTCCTCTATAAATAGCAGTATTAAAAAGAAAAGGTAGGCTCGTGGAGTTAACTTAAGTTCACGAGGTTAGTCCGTTGAGTTAATTGTAATTCAACGTAGAGCTTATTGAATATATAAATTTGATTGTTAACAAAGGAACAGTTCTAAGCTCTTAAGCAATTCCCTGTAGGATCGACCTGTACTTGCACACTAATACAATAGACACTGTGCACTTGCAGTTAAAGTACAAATTGGAATTAATATCTAAATTGTATTAAAGGTTGTTTGTTTACTTCTAAAAGAAAAAGAATATGCATAAAGCTAATTTAACTAAGTAAAAACAGAAGTAACAAATCAAAGTTTTTCTGGTGTACTATTGGGAAAACACAAACAAGTTTTATGGCGCCGTTGCCGGGGAATTGAATTGAATTGAACAGATATAAGCAACTATTAGAGCTGTTTCGTTTTAATAGCCAGAGTTGTGTGTTTTCTTCTGTAATTGAGAATATGGCATATTCTTATGCTCAAAGATTTCTGAAACCTATAATTAGCATATGTGAATTCTGCAATTCTGAAGGGCACGACATTTTTGACTATTTGAAACTGAGATGTTTACAGATGGTTAAATCCCATGAACAACAAATGAATTATCCTCAATATAATAGAGCCGAGTATGAGAATCCTATAGTTTACCTAACTGATGGTCAGTATAGAATGTGTAATATGTTGAGAGACATGGAAGTTTGGGATAGGTATGACAGATTGGAGCGTAGTATAGAGCAAAATCTGGACAAACTGGAATACTTTATGTGTCAACAATAAGAAGTCAACAAATTAAATTATAAGGAAGCATATTCAGAACCTAAAAAGGATATAATTTACGAAACTGAAAAAACCATAATGAAAATTGATCAAAAATTGAATGCAATGAAATTAGATGATTTGGAAAGAAAATTAAAAGCATTAGATGAATATACAATGAAAATACAAGTTATGCAACAGGACAATGAAAATTATAATGTTATAAACCTACATAATTTGCAAAATATACACCAAACAAAAAATATTAATGCAAGAGAATTTAATGAATGCACTTTAAAACTAAAAACAAATGAAGATCATAATTGCGAAAATGACATACAAAAACATCATGAGAGTAACGAAAATCTGGACGATGTTTGTGTAACATTAAGATCTGGAATTGATATACCACCAAGAACTCAAAATGAAAATGATATGAAGGTGGATAAGAGTAAAAATCAAAATGATAACGAAAATGTAATAGCTGAAAATCTAGAAATCACTGAAGAACAATCTGAATCTGCTAATGAAGTTAAAAATGATCAAACAAATCAACTAAAAAAAAAAATAATCTTTGAAATCAAAATCTTTAGCACCCTATCCTGAAATATTACAACAAACAATACCTGAAAAATAAGAAAAAATCAGAGAAATTTTTGAAAAAGTACAAGTTAACATTCCTTTGTTAGATCTATTGCATAAAATGCCACCTTGTGCTAAATTTCTGAAGGATTGGTGTACTAGGAAAAAAAGCGAAAAGTTCTTAGAAAAGTCTTTTTAATTGAGCAAAGTAGTTCCCTATTTCTGCCACAAATTCCTAAAAAGTTATCTAATCCTAGAATCCCTGTTATATCATGCACCATAGGAAATACCATTCTAGAAAGAACCTTAATAGACTTAGGTGCAGGTATAAATGTTATGCCAAGTGATATATTTGCATCCTTAGGATTAGAAGGCTTAACTCCTACTAGTGCGGTTATTCAATTAACTGATAGAAGTATAAGATACCCCTAGAGGAAAAATAGAGGATGTCTTAATTAAAATCAACAATTTTATATATCCTATTGATATTGTAATTTTGGATTCCCAACAAATTAAGCATAAAAATAGTGACACATCTTTAATTTTGGGAAGGCCATTTTTAGCAACATCAGGGGCTGTTATAAATTGTAAAACTGGAGTAATGAAGTTAGCATATGGTAATGAGGATACTCAATTAAATATTTTTAAACCAGAAAGGTTTAAGGAGGTAGAAATGTCCTTACATACCATAGACTTTTTAGAGGATGAATGAGATATGTTAGATGATGTGATTCAAGAAGAATTAAATAGGCAAATCAATTTTGAAATTTTAGAAGAAAGTGAAAGCATAAATATAGAAGGAGATCTGAAAGAAATTAATTTAGAAAATAATGATGTTCAATTAGGAGCTTTAGCTTTTGATGAGCAACATTTAGAATTAAAACCTTTACCTCTTGAATTAACCTATATATTACTGGAAGATAAATGGACCTGTCCAATCATTATTGCTTCAGATTTAGAAGAGGATCAAATAGCTAAATTAAAAGATGTAGTAAAAAATTATAAAGAAGCAATAGGATGGACTATGACTGATATAAAAGGGTTAAGTTCAACTTTATGATGTTACCACAAATATTTAGAAGAGAATGCTAAACCTGTTAGAATTCTTGAGAGAAGATTAAATCCAAACCTTAAAGAAGTAGTCAAGAAAGAAATAGTGAAATGGTTAGATAATGACATAATTTATCCGATTTCTGATAGCTCGTGGGTTAGCCCAATCCATGTAGTTCCTAAGAAATCAAGATTAACAGTTATTCGGAATGAAAGTCATAGTTATTCTTAAACCTACTAGAATTCAATCAGGCTGGAGAGTATGTATAGACTATAGAAAGCTGAATGCTATGACTAGGAAAGATCATTTTCCCTTACCTTTTATAGATCAAATGCTGGAAAGATTAGTAGGGCAAGAATATTTTTGTTTCCTAGACGAGTATTCAGGGTATAATCAAATTCCAGTAGCATTAGAGGATCAAGAGAAAACAACGTTCACATGTCCTAATGGAACTTATGCTTTTAAGAGAATGCCATTCGGATTATGCAATGCATCAGCTACCTTTCAAAGGTGTATGTAGGGCATATTTACTAAAATGACTGAAGATTTCATAGAAATATTTATGGATGATTTTAATGTATATGGCAACTCATATGAAGTTGATTTAAGCAATTTAGACCAAATATTAAAACGCTGTGTGGAAAAAAATCTGGTATTAAAGTGGGAAAAATGTCACTTCATGGTTAAACAATGAATAGTCTTAGAGCATGTTGTTTCTAAGAAAGGGTTGGAAGTAGATAAAGCTAAAATAGAAGTAATTTCTAATCTACCAGAACCTAAATCAATAAAACATATTAGATCATTTCTAGGACATGCTGGTTTTTATAGAAGATTTATTAAAGACTTTAGCAAAATAGCTAGACCTTTAACTAATCTATTAAAAGATGTCCCATTTAACTTTGATAAAAATTGTAACGAAGCATTTTTCAGACTTAAGACTAGCTTAATTTCAACTCCTATAATTCAAGCACCTGATTGGAAAGATCCATTTGAATTAATGTGCGATACATCTGATTTTGATGTAGGAGCAGTGTTGGGATAAAAAATAGAAAAATCTCCTAGAGTGATTCATTATGCAAGCAAAACCTTAAATGATGCTCAAGTTAATTATACAACTACTGAAAAAGAATTATTAGCTATTGTGTTTGCCTTAGAAAAGTTTAGATCATATCTGATTGGAGCTAAAATAATAGTATACACGGATCATTCAACTCTAAAACATCTAATAAAGAAAAAAGAAACTAAACCCAGATTGATCCGATGGATATTATTATTGCAAGAATTTGATCTAGAAATTAAAGATAAAAAAGGTTGTGAGAATGTAGTAGCAGATCATTTATCAAGATTACAAATAGAAGAATTAAATATTGAAATTAAGGATAATTTTCCTGATGAGCAATTAATGACCATCAACACAATGCCTTAGTATGCAGACATAGTTAATTACTTAGTTGCTGGTTTAACACCTAAGGATTGGAATAGACAGGATAAGAAATTGTTTTTCTCAAGAGTAAAATATTACTATTGGGAAGACCTATACTTATTTAAGAAATGTCCTGATCTGGTTTTAAGGAGGTGTGTTCCAGAAACTGAATATCCGAGTATATTGTTTTTCTGTTATGACCATGCTTGTGGAGGGCATTTTGGTTCAGGGAAAAATACTGCAAAAATTCTGCAATGTGGGTTTTATTGGCCAACACTATTCAAAGATGCTCATAAATATTGCTTAAGTTGTTTAAGATGTCAACAAATAGGAAGAATATCAAAGAGGAATATGATGCCTCTTAATCATATTGTTGAGGTTGAAATCTTTGATGTGTGGGGAATAGATTTTATGGGTCCATTTCCTATGTCTAATCAATTTAATTACATATTGTTGGGGGTGGATTATGTATCTAAATAGATAGAAGCTATTCTTACAAAAACTAATGACAATAAAGTGGTAATACAATTTATAAGAACAAATATATTTGCTAGATTCTGAATACCTAAAGCTATTATCAGTGATAGAGGAACTCATTTCTGTAATAGAAGTTTTGAAGCTTTAATGAAGAAATATGGAGTAAACCACAAAATTGCAACATCATATCATCCGCAAACAAGTGGACAAGTAGAAAGTTCAAACAAACAAATTAAATTAATCTTAGAAAAAGTAGTAAATCCTACTAGAACAGATTGGGTTAATAGATTGATAAATGTACTTTGGGCTTATAGAACTGCTTATAAAACGAGCTTAGGTATGTCACCTTTTAAGCTAGTATATGGAAAAAGTTGTCATTTACCTATTGAAATAGAACATAATGCTTATTGGGCATTAAAAACTCTGAACACTAATTTAAATCAAGCTGCTGAAAATAGAAAAATGTAATTAATTGAATTAGAAGAATTTAGAAATGAAGCTTATTCGAAGACTGTAAGAGAAAAAGAGAAAATTAAATTTTGGAATGATAGAAAAATTATTCCAAAAAGCTTTGAAATAGGACAAGAAGTATATCTTTATATGGCTAGACTCCATAACCATCTAGGAAAATTAAGATCTAGATGGGGAGGACCTTACATAGTTCGAAATATTTATCCTTATGTAGCTATTGAAATTGAAAATCCTAAAAATCAAAATATATTTAAAGTAAATGGACAAAGACTGAAACCTATTTTGAAAACACCAAAAAGCTCCTTTGGAATTTTGGAAGAAGTCAAAGTAGAGGACTACTCGAGTTTTACTTAGTAAAAAAATTAGTTTTTTTTTATGTTGATATTAAAAATAATAATAATAAATATATATATATATATATATAATATAAAAATCGTTGCGATTCAATTGACCGGATTCATCGGTATGACCGGAACATATAAATATGCATATTAATTTTCAAAAAAAATGTTGGTTTTACCGAACCATAGTATCGGTTCAACCGGAAAAAAATATTTAGGTTTGACCGAAACATTGTATCGGTTAAACCGGTAAAAAAAAAAAAAAAAACTATTATCTGTAGTATTTTTATTATTATATATGTTTGTACGGGGAGTTTGTTGAGTTACGCTTATTTCAACGAGCTTACTCCGTTAAGTCTTGAGTTAGTCAACGAGCTTATTCCATTGAGTTAACAGTAACTCAATGGAGTCTGTAACTAAGACTGCAGATAAAATAGTAATAGTTGGTTCAGTAAATGACCCGATTACTCACCTAAACTTAGGGCTTATTTAAACTAAAACCTAGGGTTTTGGGGGCATTATCCAGCAAATCATTTAGAATCTAGAACAGTAGAAATCAGAGTGATTCTGTGCTGTTGTGTAACTCCACGATGAGGAAGAGGTAGTAGACACCGCACAGTTTCTGAAGGAATCTGAAGAATGGCACACACGGCAAAAGATTCGGAGTACAACAAGAGAGAAAGAGCTACAAGTGGTAGAATCAGAACTCTTTAACTTGAGGAAAGTTTTGGATGAGTTAGAAATACAGATACCACAGATAATAGAGACACGAATTAGAGTGGCAACTGAAATTACAGTAAGTAAAGAAAGAAAGATACGGCCAAACAATGAAGTAGCCCTAGTGCTAATCCAACGTAAGTCTCGGCTCTGGTTCAAAAGATGAATCTGTAGACGAGCTAGCTGGGCAATATGGGAGCATCAACGAGCAAGAGAACAGGAGGAGCTGACTGCTGAAAGACTTGTTCCTGAGGAACAGCAGCCAGGACCTTGAGTTCCACCATTTAAGCCGTTGGCACGAGCAGAAATGATGGGGCCTTCAATTGAAGAAGAGTTAAAGGAATTTCAAACACTGGTTCAAGTTGGAAAAAACCAAGGAGAATCAGAAGATTTGGCAGTGGCAAAAGCACACCTAGTGTTTGATGCACTTTACAAAAAGAGGGCTGTAGAAAAGTTGAAAGCCCAATATAAAATCAAAATGGAACACCATCAAGAAGCTATTGCCAAACCTACTGCAAAAGGAGATGAGGTTGGTCCTTCGAGACTAGTAATTATAGAAAAAGTTAAACAGGAAGAGCCAGTACCTATGGCTCGAAGGCCTGTAGAGCCTACTGTTTGGATTTTCCCAGCACTACACTAGAAAAACTTGGATTTGTTACTTCTGTTTTTACTTAGTTAATTTATCTTTATGCCTATTCTCTCTTTTAGAAGTAAACAAACAACCTTTAATACAATTTAGATATTAATTCCAATTTGTACTTTAACTGCAAGTGTACAGTGTCTATTGTATCAGTGTGCAAGTACAGGTCAATCCCACAGGGAATTGCTAACGAATTTAAGAACTGTTTGATTGTTAACAATTCAAATTTATATTCAATAAGAACTCCGTTGAATTACAATTAACTCAACGGGCAAAGTTCGTTGAGTTATGGCTAACTTAACGAACCATCCTCGTGGACTTAAGTTAACTCCACGAGCCTGTCTCTTCTTTATAATATTGCTATTTATAGAGGAATTCGGCCAACCATTGGGCGATTCCACAGATTGTAAATAACATCAATTAAGCTTTTTAATGCTAGTTAACATTGGATTTATCATTAAACAATACTAACATTCAGATGATTCAAATAGTAATCATTAAAATCTTTAAGTCTTTTGTACGAACCAATTTCAGTAAACTGTAAAATTAAAACTAACATAAAACAATCACAAAACTGATACAGATAACATTAATCACGATACAACACAAACAATACAACACTCAAATACAACATACAAACAAAGATAAATTGTTTTTGGTATTTTTGTTTTGATGTGAACATGGAAATGGGCGAAAGGTGAAATGTAAAGTAATCTCACTTGATAGTAAATACTTCCGACACTACTTGCAGGGCGATTAGACCATTGAAAATTAAACCACTTACAATTCTGTCTCCTCTCCCTATAGAATCACGAGCCCAGAATTGCAAGATGATCTCCTCTTCAGCATGTAGGCATCAACCCGAAGCCAAGGCTAAAAGCTTTACGATCTCCTGAAATATGAGTTGATGCTTGGTGAAAATGGCTTCCCTTCCCGCGACGCGATCACTCCTCACAGTGGTTGTCAGGGACTGTGTTTGGCTCGGAATCGACCTGACATTAGGCAAGTATCCTCACAGACCTTCGATGGTTGGAGTTATAGTGGTGATGATGGTGTGGTGATGGTGATGTGGTGATGTTTGGTATGGTACTTCAGAGAATTGCGATGCCGATCCTCCTCTGCACACACTGTCCGCCCATCGATCACCTACCGATCACACACCTCTTTTTTTTCTTCTTTTCTTTTATATTTCTTCAGTAGTAACTGCTTCTGCTTGAATGATCGGTTGGATTTCCTTCATTCATATCAACGGCGATGATTTCTTTTCCCTACGCAATTGAATTCCTGCGTGATACGTGCAAATGTGGTTTTTCCTTCCAACTGTCCTGTTTCTGCAATCGCTACAGTGGCATATTAGAAAATATATAGTCTGTGGAGTTATAGATAACTCAACGGACTTTCTTCGTTAATTTAACTATAAAACACGTGCATAATTTTAACTATCCGATGCTCAGGTGCATTTCGGATACTTATAAACTTAACTATCCGATGCTTAGATGCATTTCAGATAGTTACAGATAACTCACCGATACATAACTTAAGTAAATCCACCAGATCTCGACACGTGTCAACAGTAGTTTAATCATAAAATAACATTTCAGAGAGTTACAGGTCTAACTATCCGATGCTTAGATGCATTTCGGATAGTTACAACTAACTCACCGAAAATCCACTTAAGTCACTTACCCAGAACATGACACGTGTCCTCAACTATTTTATAAATAAAAAGAGATTTCGGAGAATTACAGGGATAACTATCCGATGCTCAGCTGTAATTTCGGATTGTTATAGATAACTCATTGAAAGTTCACATAAGTTATTCATTCTAGTTTCGACACGCGTACTTCAGGAAATAATAAAATATTCTCTCAAAACATAACTGTTCGGCAAATTAAACATAACTATCCGATACATATTCGGTCTATTAAACATAACTGTCCGAATTTGTTTGGTATGTTAAACATAACTGTCTGAAATATCAGAAAATTCAGATACTTAAGAATTTCACACCCTACAACTTACCGACAGTTCATAAATGTACTAAATTAACATTAATTCCCTAAAATTAAGCAGATTCTTCAATTAAAGCATGTAATAGTGCAATTATAATATAATGGCTTAATTCTTATATGATAAGCTAAATATTATGCAATTAACCATCATTTAACCGTTAATAATATGCACTTTTTCATTCTAAATACTTCCCCCATACCTAAATTTTGCTAGTCCCTTAGCAAGCTAAGATCTAATTAATTGGTTTTTAAAAGTGCTAGAATTAATTCTTCCCATTTTGTTTTTTTTTCTTCTGTTTAGCATAAAAATATATTCTATATGTTTCAGTAATCAACCTGCAAAGATATTTAGAATATATGTAAATTACATACAAAGTATATCATCATCATATAGGCGTTAATTATATTATCATTTGTTCTTCTTTTCATCATCTGTAATCCTGAATTTTTCATTAAGATTTCTAAAAGAAATTTCAACAACATACGAATCAAAGTACAATCCAATTCAATCTGATTAAGACAAGTAGAATAAAGAATTGTATCTCCATTAAACAACTTCAAAAGTCAATTCCAGATTCATATTTCAGCAATTCTAGATAACAAAAAATATACTCGATTCATAAGATATTTGTATTTCACAAAACACTAGTATCTTTTCAGAACAGTATATGTTTTTTTCTTTTTTTCTTTTCTTTTTTCTTTTTTTTCTTTAAGAGTTAATTTGACAAGCTTGAATCATACAAGAGTTTTCTAATGTACCTATGTAACGAACTTTCAGTCAACAATCTCAGATTTGATCAGGATCTTAAGTTGCCAGATTTAAGGAGTCCTTTTTTAGGTCAACAATCCTTACATACTGTTTAGAATGAAAAAGTGCATATTATTAATGGTTAAATGATGGTTAATTGCATAATATTTAGCTTATCATATGAGAATTAAGCCATTATGTTATAATTGCACTCTTATATGCTTTAATTGAAGAATCTGCTTAATTTTGGGGAATTAATGTTAATTTAGTATATTTATGAACTATCGGTAAGTTGCAGGCTGTGAAATTCTTAAGTATCTGAATTTTCTAATATTTCAAACAGTTATGTTTAACACACCGAACAAATTCAGACAGTTATGTTTAACAGACCGAATATGTATCGAATAGTTATGTTTAAATTGCCGAACAATTATGTTTAGAGAGAATATTTTATTATTTCCAGATGTACACGTGTCGAGATCTAGTAGATTTACTTAAGTTATAACTCGTTAAGTTAGCATAACTATACGCGTTGAGTTACATGAATATACACTAAGGTAACGCGTTATGTTAGCGGCTTATTTCTTTATTGCATGCATTTTAAGCACGTGTTGAATTTAAATGCTTTAGAATATCACGTGAGATGCACATGTTTAACTCGTTAAGTTAGCATAACTGCACGCGTTGAGTTACATGAATGTACACTAAGGTAACGCGTTAGGTTAGCGGCTTATTTCTTTATTGCATGTATTTTATAGTTATTTTCTAAAATGCCATTGTAGCGGTTGTAGGAACAAACAGTTAGAAGGAAAAACCATGTTTGCACGTATCACGCAGGAATTCAATCGCGCAGGGAGAAAGAAATCATCACCGTTGATCTGAAGGAAGGAAATCCAACCGATCATTCAAGTAGAAGCAGTTACTACGGAAGAAATATAAAAGAAAAGAAGAAAAAAAGAAGAAAGTGTGATTGATGGACGGCCAGTGTATACAGAGGAGGAGCACCAAGCTTTCTACAGACAGTATCGGCGATTCTCCGAAGTATCACACCAACCATCGTTATCACCACCATAATCACCAACCATCGGAGGTCTGTGAGGATACTTGCCTGATGTCGGGTTGATTCCGAGCCAAACACAGTGCCTGACAACCACTGTGAGGAGTGATCACGTCGCGGGAAGGGAAGCCATTTTCTATTTGAATTTCACCAACTTATCAGACATAAAGTAGGATCATCTTCTTCATTATACCACATTCCTATTTGAATTTCATCCCACCATCTTATCAGACATAAAGTAGGATCATCTTATTCATTATACCACATTCCTATTTGAATTTCATTAAATTATGCAGATGGTGGTTTAGCTATTTCACTTGGTACAGGTAAAATTTCTATATAATCTTCATAACTGTCTATGCTCACTATGTATAAATCAGATCCATATGCTAATGATATCTCTGTGACTAAATAGATATATCTATCAAGCATGACATGTGTTTGGTTAATTAATAATTTTTGTCCTAGATATATTATAATGTTTTCATTCCAAAATCTGTTCAGAAAATTATACATACTTAAGCGTAAATCTTCACTCCAATTTCCTGTAGGTCTCCAATAATATAATTTTTCAGGAATTGCAGAATTTTTATCAGAAAATATTAAAGCTGACCCACAATTTTCAGTTGGTGCTTCAAATATATTAGGTCTTCCTATATTCCATTCTTCTCCTGTTATAGGATTTCGTATCAAAATATCAGGTAATATTAAACTTGCATACCTTGGTCTCGTCTTGTATATGATTAATCCTTCATCTATCCCCATAATATAATTTTTTCCTTCTAATGCATTGGGTGGAATTCCAGTAGTTTCTTCCACAGCCAGATATTCATGGGTATTTGAACTACGATTAAATGACCTCCATATGAATCCATCTCTAATCTTAGTTATTTTTGCAGTTTGTAGTCCCTGAAAATATTTTTCTTCAATACAGTCTTTAATTTCCTTTGATATACAACACAGCCTACACAGATCTTTAGCTGACAAGTTACTTAGTATTTCCCTTAGTGCATCCAACGGTAATTGCATCAATTTCATTTGTCGATTCAGTCTGAAGCTTTCCATTCTATAAATATTTGTTGTCGGATGAAGTTGAATCAGCTGCTTCTCCTTCCAATTCCTCCAACGCCTTCTCCTTTCTTTTAAAAGTGCTGGTAACTCGTAAATAACATTATGTTTTATATATATACTGTGCATCCATAAAGTGAATAAATCTCGTTGCAAGAACGTGTCTTGCAACGTGCATTATGGTTCCTGTTTTTATGGGTACGTATACCACTACTAATTTTAAATTTTGGTAACCGCTAAACCGATGAAGTTTCGTTCATGGTTAAAAGAATAACCATTCTGCTTAATTCACGAACTAACCTCATTGAGTTACAGATAACTCAACAGAATACAGTCGGTTACTATTGCTAACTCCACGGACTTACTTCGTTGAGTTAACACTTGGCAACTTCTAAGTTTTACTCTCGTAAGTTCCTCTCTGTTCTTTTTTCTTTCTTTTTCATTCTGCTAACTGTAATAAAGTTAACTCTATGTCATTAATGCATAATTTTGATTAAAATTTATTTAAATCTAAATCTTATATAGAGATTTAACTTGCATGTCATTTTATGTTAAGCAGAATTTACATTTTACCTTATAATATGTAGAAATTTTTAAGCATTTATCCTGTCATTCTGCAAATTGTAAATCTGTTACATATTCATTCATAAAGTTCCACAAATTACATAATATTCAATAAACTCCATTCATTTCACATCCAAACACATATGAAAATTGCATCTGAAAAATTATATTTATTAATATGAATCAATTACATTACAGGTACATCATACAATTTCATACAATTTCACATAAGTAGACGAATCAATACAATTTAATCTCTATACCTAAGTTCATCTACTTCCTTCTGAAGTTTTTCTAATTGATGCTCTAATTGATTTATCTTTTCTACTGCTCCCGAAATTCCTCCAAAAGGTACAGCTAGTTCTGCAACTACAAAATTCCTGTATTCTTTCACTGAAATGGTTCTAAATCTGATCCTTTTTTATGTCCATTTAGTGAAATCGATACAGTCCACCATCAGTAGTGGAATCAAATCTCCATAAAATAATTTCTTCTTCACTGTTTTCAACTTGGAGATAAGAACTGCAGACCAATTTATTTGGATCTTATTTACAACTGCATATGTGGCCCATTTGACAAATTGACTTAATTCTATGTCATGGCCCTGTCATTGATAGACATTCTTAATCAGAATGTTAGCTACCATGTGTGCTTTACCATTTAAATGCTTCAATCTGTTTAATAATGGCACACCAAGATTGATAGCTAAACAATCCTTAATTTGCTGCTCAGTTCATTCAACTGTAGTTGTATCTTCCAAAATTATTGTTCCTTCATTCTTTAAACCAAAAATGTTGTGGAGAAGCTCTGGTGTTATCTGTACATCAGCTTCCTCCACGTTTGAAATTAATCCTTCTTCTCCTTCTCTTAAATTTGCATAGAAACAGGGCACTAAATTCTCATATACTGCATGCCCTCTTTCTTGAGATATAAATTGCAGTAGACCTTGGAATTCAAATAGATCTTTGATTTCTTGCATTCCATCCCAATTTACTGGTCTACTGTAAATAATATCGTAACCCCTTATTTCTTGATATTTAATATAAGCTTCCTGACTACTAAAGTGTACTTCATTCAAAATTGTTGTTTCAGTCGAGTTAGGAAGGTGACTTTGTTGCTCTAGAGGGGTTTGTACTTGATCTTCCTCTAGCATAGGCTGCATTTGAACATTCTCTTCAGATTCCTGAATTTTTGCTTTTGCTTCTGTCTATGGTGGTGAGCCGGTAGAACTCTCCACTTTGTCTTGAATTCTTTCCATAAATTGCTGAAGAGTTTCTTGCTCTTCAGTGGAATCTGTGAAATTATTTTTGTCTAAATGGTTTCTTTCAGCCTCTTCATTTTCTTTCCTTTCTTGCTCCCAGATCGCTCATTTAGCTCATCTAGAGATTCATCTTTTGAACTAGAGCTGAGACTTACGTTGGATTAATTGTAGGGCTACTTCATTGTTTGACCTTATCTTTCTTTCATTGCTTACAGCTATTTCTGTTGCTATTCTAATTCGTGTTTCCATTATTTGAGGTATTTGTATACTCAAATCTACTAAATCTCTTCTGAAATTGAAAAGTTCTGATTCTACCTTCTGTAGCTCTTTCTCTCTTGTCGTATTTCTGATCTTCTGTCGCGTGTGCCACTTTTCTGATTCTTTCAGAAATTTTGATGTATCAATAGCCTCTTCCCAAAATTTAGGCATCATCTTCCTCATCGTGGAGTTACACAACAGCACAGAATCGCTTTGATTTATACTATTCTAGATTCTAAATGATTTGCCAAATAATGCCCCCAAAACCCTAGGTTTTAGTTTAAATAAGCCCTAAGTTTTAAACGTGTAATCGGGTCATTTCCCGAACCAACTATTACTATTTTATCCGCGGTCTTATCTATAGTACTCTGTTGAGTTACAGTTAACCTAACGGAATAAGCTCGTTGACTAACTCAAGACTCAACGGAGTAAGCTCGTTGAGTTAAGCGTAACTCAACGGACTCCCCGTATAAGCAAATATAATAAAAATATTACATAGAATATTTTTTCTATTTTTTTACCGGTTTAACCAATACTATGTTTTGGTCAGACCTAAATATTTTTTATTTTTTTATTTTTCTTTCGGTTGAACCGATACTATGTTTCGGTAAAACGAATATTTTTTCCTGAAAATTAATATACAATTTTTTTAATGTTCCGATCATACCGATGAATTCAGTCGGTTGAACCGCAACTATTTTTATGTTTTATATATATTTTTTTAATGTTTTTTTATATTTATATATATATATATAAACATAAAAACTGATTTCTTACTAATTAAAGCTTGAGTAGTCCTCTACTCTAACTTCTTCTATAATTCCAAAGGAGCTTTTTGGTATTTTTAGAATAGGTTTAAGTCTTTGTCCATTTACTTTAAATATATTTTGATTTTTAGGATTTTCAATTTCAATACTTCCATAAGGATAAATATTTCGAACTATGTAAGGTCATGCCCATCTAGATCTTAATTTTCCTAGATGGTTATGGAGTCTAGCCATACAAAGATATACTTCTTGTCCTATTTCAAAGCTTTTAGGAATAATTTTTCTATCATGCCAAAATTTAATCTTTTCTTTTTCTGTTACAATCTTCGAATAAGCTTCATTTCTAAATTCTTCTAATTTAATTAGTTGCATTTTTCTATTTTTAGTAGCTTGATTTAAATTAGTGTTCAGAGTTTTTAATTCCCAATAAGCTTTATATTCTATTTCAACAGGTAAATGACAACTTTTACCATATACTAGCCTAAAAGGTGACATACCTAAGCTCGTTTTATAAGTAATTCTATAAGCCCAAAGTGCATCTATCAATCTATTAGCCCAATCTATTCTAGTAGTATTTACTACTTTTTCCAAGATTAATTTAATTTGTTTGTTTGCACTTTCTACTTGTCCACTTGTTTGTGGATGATATGATGTTGCAATTTTGTGGTTTACTTCATATTTCTTCATTAAAGCTTCAAAACTTCTATTACAGAAATGAGTTCCTCTATCATTGATAATAGCTTTAGGTATTCCATATTTGGCAAATATATTTGTTCTTACAAATTGTATTACCACTTTGTTATCATTAGTTTTTGTAGGAATAGCTTATATACATTTAGATACATAATTCACCTCCAACAATATGTAATTAAATTGATTAGACATAGGAAATGGACCCATAAAATCTATTCCCCACACATCAAAGATTTCAACCTGTTTGGGTTTTTTTTTGAAGTTTTAAATTTAATAACCGCAAGTGCATGGCGTCCAATGAAGTACATCGGCAAGTATGGGTCAAACCACAGAGAAATGTGGATAATCTAGGATTCTAATTACAAGAATATGGTAAGCAAATACTTTCCAAATATAGATTAGACTACAAAAAAGGTAAGTCCACGGATTTTTAATTTATCGACCAATCAACAGATTAGACTGAAAATTTAATCTCAACCAGATCTGTTAATGTGGACTTCAGATAAAAATTTTCACACCTAAAAACGCACGAATGGTATGACTGAAAATTCGGGGATTGAAAATGATGCATAAAATTGGAAACTTCTGCGCATTAACAACAGTATCTTAAAAGCCTTATAAATCCCGAATTACTCAACCAAAAATTACAAAATCAGATGCGTTGCAAAATAGACAGAATGTATATATTAATGAAATATTTATTCGAATTTTTAATTGATCTGAGTTGTGATAAAAACACGTTACAATCACGACAAAAGAGTCTCAGACCGAATTCTGTGCTCGATAGAGTTATAGCTTCAAAATGTCAACAAATCTTCTCGGATTGCTATGAAATTTTAGAAAATCACAGAAGACTTATAATATCACGATTATGATTTTTTTCAGAATTTTCAGTTGAACAGAATCGCTCATATACGAATTAAACACAGAATAGAAAAACGCAGATCTGCAAACAGGCATGCGAGATCTTCATCATATACGAATTTTTTTTCACATAACACAATAAGATTTCTTCATAGGAGCATCCGTAAACATCAATACATGATAATAGAACATCAATCACGTATGTTTCTATGATTTTAGCAATGAAATAACAAGGTTTTTCGGATATAATTGCATAAACACATAAAAATATGAATCTGTCTACTATGAACTATTTGATACAATAAAACTTGAAGAAACTTACATCTAAATACATAAATCTATTGTAAACTTAAAGATAAACATAGATCTGAAGTGTAGAAAGACGTGGAGTGAAGAAATGATGGAGGAAAAACGCTCACAACAACAAGGATGTGTGGCTGCCTTTTCTTGTATGTGAGGGATGAAGGATTGTTGGTGGAGATGACTTGTGGAATGAGCTTTGAAGAGGAATCCGAGTTGAAGGTGTGGAGAAATGGCTGCTGGTCTTCTTCCCTCCTTCAAGATCACGAGCTCCCCTTTGGAAGTGTGGAGGATGGATGCTGGAATGAGGTGGAGGTCCAAAAGAGCAAGAGAGAAGACCTAGACGTGCATCACTCTCTTTTATAGAGAGAGTTTTCAAGTTTGGAGATCCATCTTTGATTCAACGATTGGGATTAAATCCCACTTGATTTTCTTTCTCCAATCTTCAATTTTTATGATCTTCAATTGAATTATAAACTTTTCACAACAATAAATACATCAAAATATCAAGTCATCCATAAAATTCATAAATAATGCATGTTTGAAATAATTTCCTACTTTTAACTGTATAAAATGGGGATTGGTTCTTATTGGTTAAATAATGAAATAAATGCATAATATGACTTTAATAAATCTAATGTAAATCTACTTAACCAATAAGATCCTATAAAAATATGCAACATTTTAATCCAAATACAACCTCAACAATAGGATTAAGAGTCATCATATTCCTCTTTGATATTCTTCCTATTTGTTGACATCTTAAACAACTTAAGCAATATTTATGAGCATCTTTGAATAGTGTTGGCCAATAAAACCCACATTGCAGAATTTTTGCAGTAGTTCTCCCTAAACCAAAATGTCCTCCACAAGCTTCGTCATGATAGAAAGACAATATGCTTGAATATTTAGTTTCTGGAACACACCTCCTTAAAACCAGATCAGGACATTTCTTAAATAAGTATGGGTCTTCCCAATAGTAATATTTTACTCTTGAGAAAAACAATTTTTTATCATGTATATTCCAATCCTTAGGTGTTAAACCAGTAACTAAGTAATTAACTATGTCTGCATACCAAGGCATTGTGTTGATGGTCATTAATTGTTCATCAGGAAAATTATCCTTAATTTCAATATTTGATTTTTCTATTTGTAATCTTGATAAATGATCTGCTACTACATTCTCACAACCTTTTTTATCTTTAATTTCTAGATCAAATTCTTGCAATAATAATATCCATCGGATCAATCTAGGTTTAGTTTCTTTTTTCTTTATTAGATGTTTTAGAGCTGAATGATCCGTGTATACTATTACTTTAGCTCCAATCAGATATGATCTAAACTTTTCTAAAGTAAACACAACAGCTAATAATTCTTTTTCAGTAGTTGTGTAATTAACTTGAGCATCATTTAAGGTTTTGCTTGCATAATGAATCACTCTAGGAGATTTTTCTATCTTCTATCCTAACACTGCTCCTGCAGCAAAATCAGAAGCATCGCACATTAATTTAAATGGATGGTTCCAATCAGGTGCTTGAATTATAGGAGTTGAAATTAAACTAGTCTTAAGTCTGAAAAATGATTCCTTGCAATTTTTATCAAAGTTAAATGGAACATCTTTTAATAGATTAGTTAAAGGTCTAGCTATCTTGCTAAAGTCTTTAATAAATCTTCTATAAAAATCAGCATGTCCTAGAAATGATCTAATATCTTTTACTAATTTAGGTTCTAGTAGATTAGAAATTACTTCTATTTTAGCTTTATCTACTTGCAACCCTTTCTTAGAAACAACATGCCTTAAGACTATTCATTGTTTAACCATGAAGTGACATTTTTCCCAATTTAAAACCAGATTTTTTTCCACACAGCGTTTTAATATTTGGTCTAAATTGCTTAAACACACTTCATATGAGTTGCCATATACAGTAAAATCATCCATAAATATTTCTAAAAAATCTTCAGTCATTCCAATAAATATGCCCTACACACACCTTTGAAAGGTAGCTGACGCATTGCATAATCCGAATGACATTCTTTTAGAAGCATAAGTTCCATTAGGACAAGTGAAAGTTGTTTTCTCTTGATCCTCTAATGCTACTGGAATTTGATTATTCCCTGAATACCCGTGTAGGAAACAAAAATATTCTTGCCCTACTAATCTTTCCAGCATTTGATCTATAAAAGGTAAGGGAAAATGATCTTTCCTAGTCACAGCATTCAGCTTTCTATAGTCTATACATACTCTCCAACCTGATTGAATTCTAGTAGGTATCAAGTCTTGACTTTCATTCTTAATAACTGTTAATCCTGATTTCTTGGGAACTACATGGATTGGACTAACCCACGAGCTATTAGAAATCGGATAAATCATATCATTATTTAACCATTTAGCTATTTCTTTCCTAACTACTTCTTTAAGGTTTGGATTTAATCTCCTCTCAGGAATTCTAACAGGTTTAGCATTCTCTTCTAAATATATGTGGTGACAACATAAAGTTGAACTTAACCATTTTATATCAGTCATAGTCCATCCTATTACGTCTTTATAACTTTTTACTACATCTTTTAATTTAGCTATTTAATCCTCTTTTAAATCTAAAGCAATAATGATTGGACAGGTCCAATTATCTTCCAGAAATATATAGGTTAATTCAGGAGGTAAATGTTTTAATTCTAAATGTTGCCCATCAAAAGCTAGAGCTCCTCACTGAACATCATCATTTTTTAAATTAATTTCTTCCCGATCTCCTTCTATATTTATGCTTCCACTTTCTTCTAAAGTTTCAGAATTGATTTGCCTATTTAATTCTTCTTGAATCACATCATCTAACATATCTCCTTCATCCTCTAAAAATTCTATGGTGTGCAAGGACATTTTTAACTCTTCAAACCTTTCTGGTTTGAAAATATTTAATTGAGTATCCTCATTACCATATGCTAACTTCATTACTCCAGTTTTACAATTTATAACAGCCCTTGATGTTGCTAAAAATGGACTTCCCAAAATTAAAGATGTATCACTATTTTTATGCTTAATTTGTTGGGAATCCAAAATTACAATATCAATAGGATATATAAAATTCTTGATTTTAATTAAGACATCCTTTATTTTTCCTCTAGGGTATCTTATACTTCTATCAGCTAATTGAATAACCGTACTAGTAGGAGTGAAGCCTTCTAATCCTAAGGATGCAAATATATCACTTGACATAACATTTATACCTGCACCTAAGTCTATTAAGGTTCTTTCTAGAATGGTATTTCCTATGGTGCATGATATAACAGAGATTTCAAGATCAGATAACTTTTTAGGAATTTGTGGCAGAAATAGGGAACTACTTTGCTCAGCTAAAAAGACCTTTCTAAGAACTTTTCGCTCTCTTTTCTTAGTACACCAATCCTTAAGAAATTTAGCACAAGATGGCATTTTCTGCAATAAATCTAACAAAGGAATGTTAACTTGTAATTTTTCAAAACTTTCTCTGATTGTTTCTTGTTTTTCAGGTATTGTTTGTTGTAATCTTTTAGGATAGGGTGCTAAAGATTTTGATTTCAAAGACTTTTTTTCTTTCAGTTGATTTGTTTGATCATTTTTAGCTTCAATCGCAGATTCAAATTGTTCTTCAGTGATTTCTAGATTTTCAGCTATATTTTCATTATCATTTTGATTTTTACTCTTATCCACCGTCATATCATTTTAATTTTGAGTTTTTGGTGGTATATCAGTTCCAGATCTTAATGTTACACATACATCTTCCAAATTTTCGTTACTTTCATGATGTTTCTGTATATCATTTTCGTCATTATGATCTTCAATTGTTTTTAGTTTTAAAGTGTATTCTTTAAATTCTCTTGCATTAGTATTTTCTGTTTGTTGTATATTTTGCAAGTTATGTAGGTTTATAACATTATAATTTTCATTGTCATGTTGCATAACTTGTATTTTCATTACATTTTCGTCTAATGATTTTAATTTTGTTTCCAGATCATCTAATTTCATTGCATTCAATTTTTGATCAATTTTCTTTATGATTTTTTCAGTTTCGTTAATTATATCCTTTTTAGGTTCTGAATATGATTCCTTATAATTTAATTGGTTGACTTCTTGTTGCTGACACATAAAGTATTCCAGTTTGTCAAGATTTTGCTCTATACTATGCTCCAGTCTGTCATAGCTATCCCAAACTTCAGTGTCTCTCATCATATTACACATTCTATATTGACCATCAGTTGGGTAAACTATAGGATTCTCATACTCGGCTCTATTATATTGAGGATAATTCATCTGTTGTTCATGGGATCTAACAATTTGTAAATGTCTCAATTTCAAACAATCAGAAATGTCGTGTCCTTCAGAATTGCAGAATTCACATATGCTGATTACAGGTTTCAGAAATCTTTGAGCTTAAGCATATGCCATATTCTCAATTACAGAAGAAAACACACAACTTTGGCTATTAAAACGAAACAGCTCTAACAGTTGCTTATATTAATTCAATTCTATTCAATTCAATTCAATTCAATTCCCCGGCAACGGCGCCATAAAACTTGTTTGTGTTTTCCCAGCACTACACTAGAAAAACTTGGATTTGTTACTTCTGTTTTTACTTAGTTAATTTATCTTTATGCCTATTCTTTCTTTTAGAAGTAAACAAACAACCTTTAATACAATTTAGATATTAATTTCAATTTGTACTTTAACTGCAAGTGCACAGTGTCTATTGTATCAATGTGCAAGTACAGGTCGATCCCACAGGGAATTGCTGAAGAACTTTAGAACTATTCGTTTGTTAATAATCAAATTTATATATTCAATAAACTCTCCGTTGAATTACAGTTAACTCCACGAGCCTGTCTTTTCTTTTTAATACTGCTATTTATAGAGTAATTCGATCAACCATTGGGCGATTCCACAGATTTTAAATAACATCAATTAAGCTCTTTAATATTAGTTAACATTGGATTTATCATTAATCAATACTAACATTCAGATAATTCAAACTGTAACCATTAAAATCTTTAAGTTTTTTGAACGAATCAATTTCAGTAAACTGTAAAACTAAAACAACATAAAATAATCACAACACTGACAAAGATAACATTAGTGTTGAGTATTTTTGTTTTGATGATGTGTGCTGAATGAAAATAATCATATTTGCTCAATTACTATTGCTTGTGAAAAGAAATTAAAATCATCAATTAATACAGAAAAAGCTTATTGATATAAATACTTGTCTATATTGGATCTGAAGTTAATAACTAGTCGTTTCGGTGCATTAATTTCTCATTTAGCTAAATGTTAAGTTAACGTGTGTTTTTATTGTAAAGCATGATATGTTTTAATGTTATATCTTCTATATCATGAACAATGCACATTTAGACAACTCGTTAAGTTAGAGTTTTGTTAGTATAGAGGTCACGTGAGAACTTGTTAAGTTAGAGGCTTAAAGGTTAAAATAGGTCACGTGATAACTCGTTAAGTTAGTGAGTAAAAGAAGAGACGAACTCATTAAGTTAGTGTTATACACGTGGTGAAATTATAAGTTACGAATGTTGTATTGTATCACGTGAGGTGCACATGTTTAACTCGTTAAGTTAACATAACTAAACGCGTTGAGTTGCTATTTTGAATACTAAGGCAACGCGTTAGGTTAGCGTTATAAACTTAAGTTGTTATTTTTGCACGTGGTAAAATTCTTATTATAAAAATATTTGTTTATTACTGGTTCGTTGAGTTATCATAAAACAACGGAGATGGTTCGTTGAGTTATCATAACACAACGGAGATGGTTCGTTGAATTAGCATAACACCACAGACTTAGTTTAGTGAAGCATAAAAAGGTAAGATTTTCGTCACTGAAGATTTGAAGTATCAAAAGAAAGCAAATTCAGTGAAGCATAAAAAGGTAAGATTTTCGTCACTAAAGATTTGAAGTATCAGAAGAAAGCAAATTCGGTGAAGCATGAAAAGACAAGATATTCGTCACTGAAGAATTGTTGAAGAAGAAAAAGAAGAAGAAGAAAGATCTCAAACAAGGAGAAAAGTTTTAAATTCCGCAAATTAGTTTTCTATGTTTGTAGTTATGAAATTGTTTAGATGATACATGGTATCGAAATATAATTGCATCTACAATTTCTGAGGAGAATTGAATTGTATATTGTAATTGAAACCTTGAATAAAAATGATTTTATGAAAACAATGTCTCGACTTGTTTTTGAGTTTTAAAGTTTCAATTATATTTCAGAAAATATTAAAAATACACAATTCACCTCCCTCTTGTGTAGCCATACGATCCTTCAATTTGTCACGATACAACACAAACAATACAACACTCAAATACAACATACAAACATAGATAAATTGTTTTTGGTATTTTTGTTCTAATATGAACATGGAAATGGGCGAAAGGTGAAATGTAAAGTAATCTCACTTGACAGTAAATACTTCTGACACTACCTGCAACGCGATTACACCACTGAAAATTTAACCACTAACAATTCTGTCTCCTCTCCTTATAGAATCGCGAGTCCCGACATCAAGAAAGTATTCTCACAAACCTCTGATGATTGGTGATTGTGGTGGTGGTAACGATAATTGGTGTGGTACTTTGGAGAATTGCCGATATTGCCTGTAGAAAGCTTGGTGTTCCTCCTCTGTACACACTAGCCGTCCATCGATCACACACCCTTCTTTTTTTCTTCTTTTCTTTTATATTTCTTCAGTAGTAACTGCTTCTGCTTGAATGGTCGGTTGAATTTCCTTCATTCGTATCAACAACGATGATTTGTTCTCCCTACGTGATACATGCAAACGTGGTTTTTCTCTTCCAACTATCTGTTCCTACAATTGCTACAGTGACATATTAGAAAATACATAGTCTGTGGAGTTACAGATAACTCAACGAACTTTCTTCGTTGATTTAACTATAAAACACGTGCATAAATTTAACTATCCGATGCTTAGGTGCATTTCAGATACTTATAAACTTAACTATCCGATGCTTAGATGCATTTCAGATAGTTACAGATAACTCACCGATATATAACTTAAGTAAATCTACCAGATCTCGACACGTGTCAGCAGCAGTTTAATAATAAAAGAAACATTTCGGAGAGTTACAGAGCTAAGTATTCGATGCTCAGATGCATTTCGGATAGTTAGAGATAACTCACCGAAAATCCACTTAAGTCATGCATTATGGTTTCGACACGTGTACTTCAAGAAATAATAAAATATTCTTTCAAAACATAACTGTTCGGCAATTTAAACATAACTATCCGACATGTTCAGTTTGTTAAACATAACTGTCCGAAATATGTCTGGTATGTTAAACATAACTGTCCGAAATATCAGAAAATTCGGATACTTAAGAATTTCACAGCCTGCAACTTACCAACAGTTTAGAAATGTACTAAATTAACATTAATTCTCCAAAATTAAGCAAATTCTTCAATTAAAGTATATAACAGTGCAATTATAACATAATGGCTTAATTCTCATATGATAAGCTAAATATTATGCAATTAACTATCTTTTAACCGTTAATAATATGCACTTTTTCATTCTAAACAACACACAACTCTGGCTATTAAAACGAAACAGCTCTAACAGTTGCTTATATCTATTCAATTCAATTTAGATCAATTCAAATCAATTCAATTTCAATTCAAATCAATTCAATTCCCCGGCAACGGCACCATAAGACTTGTTTAGATTTTCCAAACACAACACCAGAAAAACTTTGATTTGTTACTTCTGTTTTTACTTAGTTAATTTAGCTTTATGCATATATTTTTTTTTTAGAAGTAAACAAACAACCTTTAATACAATTTAGATATTAATTCCAATTTGTACTTTAACTACAAGTGCACAGTGTCTATTGTATCAGTGTGCAAGTATAGGTCGATCCCATAGGGAATTGCTTAAGAACTGAGAACTGTTCGTTTGTTAACAATCAAATTTGTATCTTTAATAAGCCCTCCCTTGAATTACAGTTAACTCAACGGACAAAGTTCGTTGAGTTATGGTTAACTCAACGGACTATCCTCGTGGACTTAAGTTAACTCCACGAGCCTGTCTTTTCTTTTTAAATACTGCTATTTACAGAGGAATTTGGCCAACCATTGGGTGATTCCACAGATTGTAAATAACATCAATTAAGCTCTTTAATGTTAGTGAACACTAGATTTATCATTAATCATACTAACATTCAGATAATTCAAACAATAACCATTAAAATCTTTAAGTCTTTTGAACAAACCAATTTCAGTAAACTCTAAAACTAAAACAAACATAAAACAATCACAACACTAACAAAGATAACATTAATCACGATACAACACTCAAATTCAACATACAAATATAGATAAATTGTTTTTGGTATTTTTGTTTTAATATGAACATGGAAATGGGCGAAAAGTGAAATGTAAAGTAATCTCACTCGACATTAAATACTTTCGTCACTACTTGCAACGCGATTACACCACTGAAAATTAAACCACTTACAATTCTGTCTCCTCTCCCTATAGAATCACGAGTCCAGAATTGCAAGATGATCTCTTCAGCATACAAGCATCAACCCAAAGCCAAGGCTAAAAGCTTTACGATCTCCTGAAATATGAGTCGGCGCTTGGTGAAAATGACTTCCCTTCCCGCGACGTGATTACTCCTTACAATGGTTGTCAGGCACTGTGTTTGGCTCGGAATTGACCCGACATCAAGAAAGTATTCTCACAGACGTTTGATGGTTGGTGATTGTGGTGGTGGTAACAATGGTTGGTGTGGTACTTTGGAGAATTGCTGATACTGCCCGTAAAAAGCTCAATGCTCCTCCTCTGTACACACTGGCTGTCCATCGATCACACACTTTTATATTTCTTCAGTTATGCTTGAATGGTCGGTTGGATTTCCTTCATTCATATCAACGATGATGCTTTCTTCTCCCTACACGATACGTGCAAATGTGGTTTTTCTTCCAACTGTCCTGTTTCTGCAACCGCTACAGTGGCATATTAGAAAATAAATAGTCCGTGGAGTTACAGATAACTCAACGAACTTTCTTGGTTGATTTAACTATAAAAACACGTGTATAAATTTAACTATCCGATGCTCAGATGCATTTCAGATACTTACAAACTTAACTATCCGATGCTTAGATGCATTTCGGATAGTTACAGATAACTCACTGATATATAACTTAAGTAAATCTACTAGATCTCGACACGTGTTAGCAGCAGTTTAATAATAAAATACACATCTCGGAGAGTTACAAGGCTAACTATCTGATGCTCAGATGCATTTCGGATAGTTAGAGATAACTAACCGAAAATCCACTTAAGTCACTTTACCAGAACATGACACGTGTCCACAGCTATTTTATAAATAAAAAGATATTTCGGAGAGTTACACATATAATTGTTCGATGCCTAATTGCAATTTCAGATAGTTAAAGATAACTCACCGAAAGTTCACTTAAGTCATGCATTATGGTTTTGACACATGTACTTCAGGAAATAATAAAATATTCTTTTAAAACATAACTGTTCAGTAATTTAAACATAACCATCCAACATGTTCGGTTTGTTAAACATAACTGTCCGAAATATGTTCGGTATGTTAAACATAACTGTCCGAAATATCAGAAAATTCGGATACTTAAGAATTTCACAACTTGCAACTTACCGACAGTTCAGAAATGTACTAAATTAACATTAATTCCCCAAAATTAAGTAGATTATTTAATTAGAGCATATAACAGTGCAATTATAACATAATGGCTTAATTCTCATATGATAAGCTAAATATTATGTAATTAACCATCATTTAACCGTTAATAATATGCACTTTTTCATTCTAAACATAGAGCCACATCGAACAATGGAAGCACAACAACGGAAGCAACAGGTGGAAGTTGTGGCTTGAAGTGAAGCCGTGTTGAACAGGATGGTTGCGTCTGCAGAGGTCATGTGGGCATAGTGGTGGAAAAAAATCATGATAATTTTTTTTTTGGATGGGGGCAGTTGGAAAGGAATCGACAGTAAAAGAAATTTTAGGATTTTATGCATCGGTAAAATCTAACTTTCCTTTTTGTCAAGTATTATGCACACTAACAATATTCCGACGGAATTTAGCAATTTTCCTTTCCTTTAGTTGAATTCCATCACTAACCTTCCCTTAGGGGCTATTAGTGCATGATGGAAAATTCTGATGAAAAAAAAAAGGAAAATTTTGACAGAAAGGAAAAGAAAAATTTGTAACGGAGAGGAAAATTCTAAGAAGAGTTTAGTGCAGGATAGAAAGTTCTGATGAAAATTCTGACGAAGGGTTAATGTATGACGGAAAAGAAATGATGAAAAGAAGAAAATCTTCAAAAAAAAGAAATTCAATTATTTATTACAACTAATATTTGAAAAGTATAAATATATCTTAATTCAATATTATAATACTAAATAATATCAAGCAGTACTTCCATCCGACATTGCTATCATCATATCTTCGCGCATCTTATTTGTTATTTCTTTTCTTTATTCTTGAGTCATTCAAACTTGTGCATTACTTTCCATATGTATCTCTTCTATTTGTTGTATATCATCAATAATATTTAACTCTTTCAACTCATCTTACAAGTCTTCAAGTAAATCTTCTTTATCAGTCTTACAAATAAAATTATGAAGCAAAAAACATGTAATGATAATCTTCACTTGTGTTTCATATGGATATGGCATTTGATCGCGTAATATTGAGAATCGATGTTTTACAACTCCAAACATACACTTAACGACTATTCTCAATTGTGAATGTTTATAGTTGAAATTTTCTACAACATTACAAGGAACTCTATCATTAACATAATCAGATAGATGATATCTTACTGTTCGATATGGACAAATATATTCTGATTGATTTGGATATCCAACATCAACTAAGTAAAACTTACCTGTTTAAAAAAAAAATTAGTATGGTGATGTCTTCATAACTTCTAGAAGTAGAAAACACATTTACTTAGTGGAACCTAAAAATCATTAAGTCTAGTAATTGTATCTTGGAGAATGCGAGCATCAATAGTTGATCCTTCCCAACCAACTAAAATATATGTAAATCCCATATCAAAATTACATGTTGCCATTACATTTTGAGATAATTCATCTTTCTTGTTCTTGTCCATAAATAGTTGCTTTGATATGTGTACCATCAATAGCTCCAATGCAATCCTATAAACATGTAATTTTATTTTGATATTGATTAAAATAACATTAAAGATAAGGAAACTAAAAAAGTAACAATGTACCTTAAAATATGGGTACACATTTAAGTATTGACAAATTCGACTTGGTGTTTTAGATGAAGGTCTTGTTAGAAGCGCATGATTTAGTTGTAATATAACATTCAAGACTTCATTAAAATATTTACTAATCGTCCAACTTGATCGACTAAATCACTTTGTAGTTACTCTGTACCTTTGATTTTACTCAATTATCACAAGAAACATGGTAAACTTTTCTTCTACACTGATATTGTTGGTATTTGTTAGGACTTCTTCCCTCCTCGTTAAATCATAAAAACCCTTGAAAACACTTTGGCTCATTCTATAATTCTTTCGACAATTGTAAACTTGATGTGGTAAAGAAGGATCTAGTAATCTTCTTATATAATTTGTGTCTTCTTTACTATAAATATGACTTGTACTTGAAAATAAAGTTGAGGTACTTGCAATTCCTGCTAAAATATTCCAAAAAGAAAATAGACATCTTCGCCTTCTTCTAGCATGTTCTTCCTCTTCTTCAAATAACATAAATGTATCATTTACTAGTTCGTTAAAATCCTTTTCAAAATTCATCATCACCTATAAAATAATATAGACTAAAGGAGGACATCAACATCAATTTCATGTTCAAACATATTATAATGTTGTAATACAAATGAGCATACTACATGAAATCATTCCATAATTAATAGAATATAACAAAATATGATAATAAGAAACATATGACATAATATCATTCCACATTTCAAGTCCAAATAAAAAGTACATGACATCAAACATCTAATACAAAAAAAAACATCTAAACCATCTTTAGTCTTCCATCTTTTCTAAGTGAAACTTTAACCATCATTGTCACATTTCTTTTAAAATTGATAGAAATATTTTACTGATTTTTTGCTTTTGAAATAATTGACTAGCTTTATATTGATCAGTCATAGATAGATCTTCAATCTCAAATATCACTGTAATAGCTTCATCTAAAAAAGACTGAGACTTCTTTTACCATGCAAACATTTCCTTCTTCTATGCAATCATCTCCTTTTGTATGTCAACCATCTCTCTCAATTGTTCATTACGTTCCTTACCATTAGTAGTATCTTATTCACACAAAGTAAGAAAAACTCGTGATGTGTCTTTCAAATATTCTATTATCATTTGCTGAGATTCTGCATGAGGGCATGCTCGCGTTCCCTTTTTCTTCTACTCCAATGGAGCATGTGCATTTTCTCTTGAACTAGGAGGTATGTCAGAATCAATGTCCATTCCATCTTGTGTAATGTCTAGAGCAAATGTATCTGGAACTTAAGTGTTTGGTACAATATCTAACTTTTCTACCTGTCTAGACATATTTTCACTAATCATAGTACCTTCAAAAATTAGCTAAAATTGCTCATAAATCAAACATGGTTTTCTCTTGCATCTTTCACACTTTGGATGTGCCTACAAAAAATTACAATATATATTAAAAAATATATATTACATAAACTAATAATCTTAAAGTATGTAAGTAGAAATCAAACCTTAATAAACTCCTTCCATATCTCTTCATCTATATTAATATATCCTTGTATGAAATTTCATCTCCATTCACTTTGATTTGCAATTTTAAAGTAGTTACGATAAATTTGTCTCTATATCTTTAGACAACTTTTTACATTCTTCTTTATAATACATGTATTTTTTCTATTATTGTATTTTTCAACTAATTCATCCTAAGTGTTCCATTTTATCTTCTCATTTTAAGTTTTTTTTATTTCTTCATTTAACACTTCTGACAAAATGTCTAAAAAGAATGTATCTGCATCAGTATTCTAAGTCATATAACTTTATACTCTATTATCTCTTCTTCTATCAGGTGTAGTCATTTTCTACATGAGAACAAATATTAACAAAATATAGCAAAAAATAATAACGTAAATGGTGATCCATTTCCGTTTAAAAAATACAAGCACTTATATTATGTCAAAAATACAAGCACTTATAGTATCAGTACAACACTTTGTAGATAAAGAATATTGAAAATTTTTAAAAAGGATTCTCTAGATTGGAGGTCTATGTCGACAATGTGGAGAAGTAATGAACAAACATTATCTTTTTGATCTTAAAAGGATATATCAAGTACATAACATTTACATTTATCTATAATAAGAGTTACGTAACTAACACACCCATACCACTAAAACATGCAATCATTTATACACATAACTAATCACTTACATTCAATACTAACTACTCATGAAGAGACGTGACTACTTACACATGCAACTAAGTCGCATCATCTATGTGAACACCTTAAAATGATGTTAGAATCTCTGTTTGGCAACACAAGGAAAGGTGAGAAAATTTGAGGAGAAATTCTTTGACATCTACTTATAAATGATATACATTATTGGCATGATTGAGGAAAGTAAAGCCTCCTTAATAGAAACCTAGTGGTTAATTTTGTTGGAATAATTATAATCATCTCAAGGTGCTCCACTCTTATCTCTGCAAATGAGTTTGAAATGGGTGCATTTCAACATCCAATTTCCACGATAGCAAGTTCGTAGTTATTTCAAGAAAAAATAGGGGTTGGAGTAATAAACTCTAGTTTCCAACATAAAAGGATAATTTCGTGATATTTAAATTAACCTAATATTTTCTCACGCAAGTTATTATTTATTCATAATGATCGTCATTACATGGCATGTGACATAAAGCATGCAATTAATAGAATGAGCGTAGAAATTCACATGCAAACTAAAATCACAAATACTATTGCAAATTAATCAGGCCAAAATCCTAGTTATCGTTCGGCGCAGGAGTTCTATTACAAGCATGCCAAAATGTTTGAAAATCGCAATGTTTCGGAGTTAGGCAAATTGCTGCAAGAAAAGAAAGGCACCTGGAATCTTGGATCAGACTTGTGAATTACCACTTACCAACATGTAAGAGGTTCTGATTTCAGAAACCCAAAAAATAGATATTAAAAAAAAAGATGGAAATCTGAGATTTTCGTTCAACGAGTGCTCTGTTGGTTTCTTCAGAAATGTAGAGAAGGAGAGAGAGATGATTTATTAGTTGTACTGAACAGGAGATATGATCGGTTGCATCGGACAATGGTGATCTGGTGATGGCCATTTACGGTTAAATGGGCCAGGACATATCCACAAGGATGAGAAGACGGAAGCATTGGATGCCTGAAAAGGACTCATCAGCTAATCACCGCGAACGAAAAAGCTACGAAGTGTTTCATATGGATTCTGGTGGCCTAAGAAGAACACGAATTGGGTCCCAAATTTTCCCACATTTCTCACTGTAAACGAGAGAAGAAGACTAGATTCCTTTGCTGCACCGAATGATAACTAGGATTTCTGAGAAAGATCAAATTTTTGAGTAATGGGTACTGTTACAAATTAATCATGCCAAAATCCTAATTTGAGTATTGTGCAAACCCAACGCAGTTGAGCAGAAGAAGTCGAGGGTTGAGGTGGGGGCATCAGGCTTGGAACGAAGAGTTGGGGGATAACAGCGACCTTCGGGCAATAGCGATGACCTTCGAGCGACAATGGTGACTTTGGGCGATGCAACGATATTAATTGATGTTTTTCGACTTCGCGAGTCGATGTAAGGGTGTCAAGCTTGGAACAAAGCTTCAAGAGATAGTGGCAACCTTCAGGTGACAACGACAGCTTCAAGCGACAAGAGTAGCTTTGGGCGACAAGAGCTAGGGGGAGGTCAATTTCTAAAGGTTTGATCAAGGGCTTGTGAGTCAGGAAGTGGGTGATGGGTTTTGTGAGGGGGAAAAAAATTTTAGACAGGAGGCGATCGAAAAGAAATTAATGATAAAAGAAATTTCAAGATTTATTCAAGATTTTATACGTTGTAAAATTAAACTTTCATTTTTATCAAATTTTATGCACGCTAACAATATTTTGATAAAATTCAATAATTTTTCTTTATGTCAACTAAATTTCATTATATACTAACCCTTCCCTTAATGTCTATTATATATTTATATTGATTATGATATAATCATGTGTCTTATGTAATTATTTATGATTTTTACATGTTTTAAAAAATTGTGCATAATTATTGATATTACAATATTTGAAAGAATTCATAATTATTATACATTGCCTGGATATTTGTTATTGATCACGAAAGATTTATTTATTTAACACGTAATTTATCAAGAAAGAAGCTCTAAGCTATACATATTTGTTGTCATGACTTTTGACCAAATGTAAGAATTAATATAAATTAATAATAAATGAATATTTTAGTTATAAAACTTCGGGAATTGTACTGTAATAATAATATCTCAAAACATTAAAGGTATTTTAGGATTTCGTGACATAATAATATCTGATAATAAAGTCTCTATTACTAGCCGTTATAGTTAAATAATGAAATGTATAAATAGATTTGATTTTGTAATTTAAAATTTATTTCTGTATTGAAAGGATTCTGTCATTTTAAATTTTTTTTGTAAACTTAAGATGTGAATAAATATTTTTATATTATATTTTTATTTTTTTTATCATTTTTTAAATTTTTTTATCACTTTATACAAACATTATAATTTTTTTGACAATTTTCTGTAATTTTTTTTTATCGCTTTCTAAATTTTTCGACATCTTTTATCTTTTGCGTTGCTTCCATCTTGCACAGAGTGTCGTCATACTTGCACTTTCGTCGGCGGAACGGCGCACGCAAAATCCTTTGATCTGCGAACCCTCGTCAGAACTACGAACGGAAACTGCTCCATCTTTAGAACAACAAACCGTTGTTACTTTGTGCAAGGAAGATCTTCCGATCTGTGAAGCCTCGTCAAATCTGTGCACGGAAACTACTTCGTCTTCAGAACTACGAGCCCTCATTACTCTGCGCACAGAAAATCCTTCGATCTTTGCGAACCCTCGTCAGAAATTTGTGAGTATTTTTCTTCCTCTTCTTCTTCTTCTTCTTCTTCTTCTCCTCCTCCTCCTCTTCCTCTCGATGATCTGACGCCGTCACTGTCGTCGATCACTTGGAGTTTTACTTTTGAATTTCCATCAAGGATTAGGAAAACCCCTTATTATAGTTGGGCTACTTCCACCCTAGCTTTAGCTTCATTACTTGGGGAGAAATTACAGAATCCTTTTATCATGGATATTGTCTGTATACCGTTTAAGAAACCTGATCTCTACGAAATTTTAAGTTGTTTCAAAATGTTGTGGCAAGTGTATTTTTCATATGAAGTGACCTTATACTGGAATGTTCTTCTATTGGCCATCCATACTAGACAACCTTGCTAATTTGGGAATGAGATAAAATATGGTGGAGTCTGATGCCTAAAACTTGTTTGCATGTTTTTGTTTGTTTTGTCTGGCTCTGTTTCATTATCACTTGGAGGAGCATGAATCACAAGCTTAAGAAAATAGATTAATTATCAAATTAAATATTTGAATTAAGCATATGGTTGATTTGTTGCTGCTGATACCATGTTGGTAGTTTTTAATGTATATGGACCAGTGGTGTAGGAAAAGAGGCACACTATTTGGGAAATGCTCAGTTGGAATATGTTGTTTCCAAACAAGCCATTTCTGCTGTCCATTTAGTTAGGAAAGATTACAAGGAAAGATTTAAAATTATGTAATTTAATAGAATATTTGATGATAAAAATACTTAGAAGAAAAAGATTCCTGTAGCTAACCTTATGTAATAAGATTACGGCTCAGATTATTGTTGTCATAAATGGTTACATTTGTAGCACTAGGATGTGTATAGAAGTTTATTCACAATTTTGTTAGTATTTTTTAATATGATTTTTCTCATTCGTTGATCAATGGGTGACTAGGTGTAAAACATTAAGTAAATGGAATAGTGTACTTTTGCTTTGTGGAGACAGAGAGCAGAGACAAATTTACAAATTTATGTTGTAATTTACTAATTAGTTTCATGAAAATGTCAAGATAATTTTTATTTATGTTGTATTCATACCTTTATCTTATTAAATCAATGACCTACTTAGAGATAACGCCAATATGACAATAATATGTGTTGAAAAACTAATATTTGTATATTTTAAAATGCATTCAACATTTGCATATATTGTTCAAATTTATTTTTAATTTACATCATTTTTCAAAATTTATGTAATTTAACCAAATATTTCACCGTAAATAGAACTGTATGAAAGACACAAGTTTTTGTTGTTGTTGTATACCATTTTTTCAAAAAAAACCTGTTAAAATGTCTATTTTAAATTTTTTTTTTCTTCAATCCATGTAATCTCCATTTTTCATTTTGTACAACATGAATACTAATAAACAAAGAAATGATTCTGACCTCAAATAATGAAATGAAAGTATTGATGATGGTTGTATAAAATAGTTGAAGAGTAGCAAGGAGACTGATATTTGACATTGTCCATTGCAATAAAGGAAAACAAGGTAGACATAGAGAAAAATAAAATAATATAGTTTTTTACAAGAAAAATCATACAATATCAGAACATTCTTTGATTGGTTAGATTATATGTATCATGATGTCATAAAATTTATGTGAAGATGAACTTTTTCGATTATTGTTAGTGATAGATATATTACTCTACTTTAAGTGAAGATTTGTGCCACTTAGAAAGTCAGAAAAGTTAAGAATTAAAAAGTTGAAAAGTAAAATTTGATGGTATTTGTGTAATCAATTGAAAGTTAAGAAAATTATATAGTTTTTGAATTTTTAGTATTATATATTAAATAATTAAATAAAATAATATTTGTTATTTTAATATTATAAAATAAAATTAAAAGATATTAACAATAATAAAGTAATTAATATTTTATTATTAATGAAATAATAAATTAAAAAATAATTATAATAATACATATTTTATTATATTAACAATATATACTTTAATTATATTAAAGTATATGCAAAGTAATTTAAAAAAAAAAATTATAATAATATATATTTTATTATATTACCTATATATACTTTAATTATATTAAAGTATATGCAAAGTAATTTTAATTGAAACAATAATATATTATACAAAGTACATTAGAAAGTTATAATTAAAATAATATAATACTTTAATTAATATACTTTAATGAAATAAAAAAGTATATTATATTAATATATTATACTTTAATTATATTAACAATATAAACTTTAATTATAATTAATTTTAAATAATAAAATAATAAAAAATAATAAAACAATAATATGAATTAAATAAAATGATATTAACAATAATAAAGTAATTAATATTTTATTATTAATGAAATAATAATAAAATAATAAATTAAAAATAATAATTATAATATATATTTTATTATATTAACAATATATATACTTTAATATAAAGAAATTTAAAAAAAAATTATAATAATAAATAATAAAATAATAAAACAATAATATGAATAACCGTAAACATTTAAATAATAATAATAATATAATATTATAATAATAAAATAAAATAATATAATATAATCATGTTTATAATATAATATAGTCACATCAAAAAAAATTTCCTTTAAGTTAGAGTTTCCTAACTTAGATGGTCTGAAAGTTGGAAAATGTTATCTATTTATATCTTGAAAAGTTAGAAAAATTTTTAACTTTCTAAGATTGACATAAATATTAAAATATTAAAAATTTATTCTTAACTTTTTAATTTCTAACATTCTAGGTGGCACAAACAACTCCTTAATAAGAGTACAAGCCTTAATGGAATAACAAGAATGTTCTATTGTAACCTATAAGTCATAGGTTCAAATGTTAAGAAAAAACATATCCATTTCTGGAGAAAAGATTATATATAATTGGATAGTTTTATATGTACTTTTGTTGATTTTGTTCACAAGAAATTTTTATTTTCCGTGACCAAATTTTATGATATTTAATGCAACTCTAGATCTATATTTTCTCGGTGGGTGTCTCAATGAAAACCATTATGATTTCTACAAAAGTAGTGAAGACGTGAATCATGCTATAATAATATAATGGTAAGAATGGTTCATTGTGTTCTAGCATTCATTAATTCACTGTTCTCTATTGCGAGTGAAAGGTGATAATTCAGTGTGATGCGTTCTAATGGCGTACATCTCAGTCAATTTGGGTTCCTGGTCACCATTTGTCCTTTGCAGTGGGCTTCTTTTGAAAAAACTTAGACAAAAAATTGGAGCGAACACTATTGGATTTATATCGTAAGGTTTGCCTTATTAAAACTAGATATATTTTATAAGAATGGTTTCTTTCCTGGTATCTATTTATTATTCCTCTTTTTAATTTTTTGGTTGCATTTTACCCTGCACAATTTGCATTTAATTATTATACAAGAAATTTATATAAAACAACTTCAAACAGTAGTAGACAAGTAAATACATTGACCAAATGATGACTAATCATACTGATTATATGTACAAACAAAAGTTAGTCATGTTAATTATTGTAGTGGCAGTCATGTAGAAATGTCTAACAGTAATCACATTGCTAACTCTCTGAGCAGTGGAAGATAATATTAAAATCAGGGAAAAAAAAGAAGTCTACGTGGAGAAAATAGGCCTATCAACAAATGACTGCATGCCAATGATGGATCAAGCCATGCTTGAAGTAATCAGTAGTTAGGCATTGACTTTTGAAATATAAAATGCTATTTGGATATGAAATATATACGTATCTAAATATTCAAAATGTAATTTGGATATTTAGAAATGTCATCCGAAGTTAGAACTTAGAAACACCATCTCATATCATGTCATTACCAAACTTTGCGCTTAGCCAATTATTTCCAACATCATGAAATGTGAATGTTATTTGTGATGAGTCTTATTTTCTCATTAATCTTAATTATTTGTGATGTATTTTGTACTATTTGTATATTGCACATATATTAGCTTTATTTTAACTATGGAAAATATACATTTGTAGACAATGGCAAAAACTAGCGCAAATGGAAAGAAAGTTCTTACTTGAAAAAAAATTTACATGAAGTTAAAAGATGATGAGATTATTTTAACTCCTTTGTAATGTCATCGATTAAGAAAATGTCAAGACACCTAATGACAAGATCAGGGCAAATAAATAGAATCAAGTGATTAATGTTTATAATATTAAAATAAATGTTGTGCTAGAAAAGAAAAATGTTAATAGTTGTTTAAAGACATGAAGGATAAAAATTTTAGAAAAATCACCAATCAAAGTTGTTGGAGATGAGACTACGTACATGATTAATATGAGAAGAATTTATGAAAGTGACTTTAATTATTATAAAACATATATATTTCTTTTAGTTTATGTGTAGTTGATATGTTATTTACTATATTTCTTCTCAATTTATAGAATTATCCTAAATGCAGCACTTTAAAAGAGAAATCTTATTTAACATATGAGCAATTAAAGATAATTTTTAAGACTAGTGTTGTTAGAAGAGGAACAAGTACAGTACCTATAATTTTTTATGATATTGAAACTTTTAATTTAAATGATAATATATCTCTCTTAAATAATTTCAATAACATTACTTGTTTAATATTATTCAATAATGATATGAAGATGCAAACACCATCTTCATAGTCCAAATATTCTAATAAGGAGAACAATTGAGCTCATCCTCATGTAAAATCATCTAAAAATATGGCAACCTTAGTTTAAGAGATAGAAGTAGACATGAGAGAATTTTTACATGAAAATAAGGAATGTAATAGAAGTAAAATGTAGATTATGAAACGTATTGTCAAAAATTGAAGAAGAAAGAAATAAATTCTTAAGAATGTAGCATGATGAATTGGATATTATTCCTTTATTGCTTGAATTGAGTGGTATAGATGAATATAAAGTATATAATGTAATGACATTATTAGAAAATCATTAAAAACAAAGAATATTTTTAAGTCTATCAAAGGAAATGAGACTTGGTATAGTACATTATTATTTTGTTATGTAATAGACATTGTTGTTATTGTATGTATGGTACATTGTTGTTGGAAAACAATGCAATCTTAATTGTGCATGTAACAAAAAAACATAATTGAGTATATTAAGAAAACATTATTTATAAAATAACATGAAGAAATTTACCTTCTGAATCACCAGATTTCCATCCTTCATTTTCTGCCAACATAAGTATTTTCAAAGGTTATCATAGATCGAGTAGAATGAGATACTTTGGGCATTGAAATGTAACTTAAATTTTATTAAAATATAATTATGATTTTATTTAAATGTAAGCTTAATTTTATTAAACATAACCTAGATTTAATTAAAATATAATGTGTATTATATTAAAATGTAACTTAAGATGCGAAGTGATTTGTATTGACCCTAAGAGGGTGTTTGTGCATCTAGAAAACGATGGAAAATGTTGAAATTGAATTTTCCGTCATTTCTAGGTGTTTGTATATCAAATGATTTTCCATCATTTTTCACCATTTTTCCTTAATATATAAGAAAAATTTTCTTTCGTTTTCCTATCTTCTAATCTTTGAAATTGATGAAAAATGAAAGAAAAGAAAATATGAATTATTATAGAATATATTAACAACATATAATTTTGATATAAAAATTATTTGTCTTTAATAGATGAGAATTTATATCATGAGAAATACGTAGAATAATAAAAATATGTAAAATATATTTTATAGTGTAATAATTATCATAAATGACTTTATCTTATATTATCTATAACAAATTTTGTTATTTTCTATTTTGTAAATAAATATAAAAAATATTTAATTTATTAATTTTAATATTTTTATTTTATAAATAAATAAATAAATTTTATATTTTATGATTTTTCGTTATTCTATATACAAATACACATATTTCAAATTTTATCATTTTCTATTTTATACACAAGCACCTTAATTTTTTACTAATTTTTCGTTACTTTCTATTAATTTTCTTTTCATTTTTTTTTTTTCATTATTTTCTAATACACAAACATCCTTTAAATCTTAATTATTTTCAAACGGTAGGGCATAATATACTTTTATTATATTGAAATGTATTTCATTATATGTTTTTTTTTATCCAAAAATCAATCAAACTGACGGTCCTACCTACAACATCTACATGTGAGCAGCAATTAGATATTATCCTCAGGATCACTCTTTCTTCTCAAATCCATCTGCCTCTCACGCGTCAGCGAAGGTAAATCTGGAACAAACGAACAATTCCCCTTCATCATCCTGCTCTGCTCTGCGCGCGTAAAGAAAGCGGTGGACCTTTCGCTTCTACCTTCTTCATCTTCCGTCGGTGTCGCTTCTCCCTCTTCCACGGAAAGGGCGGTCAATGCTGCCGACAGGAATGAGGTAACGTGAGCGTTGGTGGCTTTTGAGTTTCAGGTTGTTCAGTGTCGGCATCCCAACATCCATCCAGCCCACTATAAAATAACAGTTGTTGGATATAAAACCAGCGGCAGAAAACATATAAAAAAAAAGAAAAGAAAAAAAGCTTCGACGAACCCAAACCTGGAGGGGGAGAATGCACAATATATAAATATATATTTATGTGGGTGCTAATGCGTTCATGTTGGTGGCTTACCCTCCACTTTTTGCTGCTTCGTCAAGGAGAGGAAGAGAAGAAACTACGGTGGTGGGTTTCTTGTGCTGGAAGGCAGGACGAGGTGGAGGCGGCGGGGAAGACGGTAAAAGGAGGCGGCCGGAATTTGTCCCTTGCGCTTCAGGAAGGGGTATGGAACTCATTTCAATTTTTTTTGTATAAACTTAATTATTTCCGCTATTTTAGTTGTTTCTGAAAGGTAAAATATTATATTAAACTCATGCTAAAAATATGCACCGATTGAAAATAATAAAGTTTAATAAAAAAAAAAAAAATAATAATAATAATAATACTACCCAACAAGTCGTTATCGGAATTCATTCTCGGAAAAGAATAAAAAATATCATCTTATTGATAATAGTACAAATAAAAAATTAAAAATCTATTTTTAGAATTACAGGTACAAAACTATACCTTTGGAGTTGTTTTAATAAAAAATTATTTTTTGAAATAATTTATGTATCACAATGCGTATTTATTCTGCATGCATACATGACGCTGCTTTTAGTTTTGAAAAGATATCCACAAAGCAAAAAAAAAAAAAAAAAAAAAAAAAAAAACAGGGTTGGTGTGGTTGTCATTCTCTTACCTAAAATGGAAAAGAACCAAGATGTGACGAAGACTTCTCCAAAACCTCGGACGCCGCTTCTTCGCCTGCTCCTGCGCTGATGAGATGGCGATGGACGGAGGCGGGCGGGATGGGCAAGCAGGAGGTGAGTGGGTGGAAACGACTTTAGGTGTTGATTGTTGGTATGTATATTAAAAAAAGACGTAGGTGTTAAGGTTAAAATGAAAAATTAAATTAAAGGGTGTAAAAGTTTAGAAATAAAAAGTTCAGATTTTTATGAATTAAAAAGTTTAAATTTTTGAGAAAATTAAAGTTATTTGTGCATATCTTGAAAATTAAGAAAATTAAGATTTTTAAAGGAGGTTTGTATCAAATAAAATGTTTAAAATTGAAAAATATTTTTTTAATAAGTATTCTATAATTATTTGTGGTTTTGAGTCAAGTAATGAAGGTGGGCCTTGAAGGTGGGCAAAATAGGTGATGTGAGGGACATGGAAGCATCCATTGGAGGAAAGGTAGGCCACTATTATCTATGGTTGTCTTATAATGATAGCTTTGCTCTTCTTCTTCTTCTTAGGGTTTCATCGTTTTCTAAGGAAGGAGGAAGAAAAAATAGATGTGGTGAGCGAACAATCGCTGCAACCTGAATCTCGAATGGAACTTAGGTGGATAAGATGATGAAGGCGGACGTCAAAGGCGAGTTTTGTTGAAGGTGGACTAAGGGAACATCAAAGGTGGAAGTTAGGCGAGAGGATTTTGATGATTTTAGAAGGAGGTGATTTTGAAATGGGAGAAAATTTTTTCTTTTATATTTGAAAAAGTTTTTAAAATTGTTCAAGTTTCCAAGTCGACACAAATAAGATAAAAATTTTCTAAACTTTCATTTCTTTTCTTTTTGAAATTTCTTAACAAATACAAACCCTCCTTAAGGTGAAAAGTTTGCATTACATTATTATTATATTTATTTTATTATTATTAAAAAATTATGAAATTACTTATTTATGATAATAATATTTTATTTTATTATTATTTATGAATTTCATCGTACAAACATCATTTTTCAAGATTTATCTTGAATTTTTTCCTTTCGGTAGATTTTGATGTACATGACTTCTCCGTAGATATCGTGTTGCACGTGAAAAGATAGATAATTTTTACGAGCTTTAATCATTTTTTGAGAAATGAGTATACAACCATTTGATCGAAGAATACTATTTCTTATTTAATCTTTAGAGTTGCCTTGCAAGATTAAATTCAATCTTTTACTTCATTCTACGACAACAAATTTGAGCTCTTTTTGGGGTATACGTGTACTTAAAAAATTGTGAAAAGAAAATAATAAAATATTATAAAAAATGATTAAAGGAAAAATAATAAAAAAATTAGTAGAAAATTAATTTATTAATTTATAGAATAGAAAATGATGAGATTTAAGATACATGTGTTTATGTATAAAATAAAAAATAATGAAAAATCATAAAATATAAAATAATATATTTATTTATAAAATAAAAAATATTGAAATTGATAAATTAAATAGTTTTTATATTTATATGTAAGATAGAAAATAATAAAATTTATTATAGATAATATAAGATAAAATTATTTATAACAATAATTACAATATAAAATATATTTCATATATTTTTATTATTTTATATATCTCTCGTAATATCAATTTTTGTCTATTAAGAATATAAATAATTTTTATATTGAAATTATATATTATTAATATATTTTATTATAATTTATTTTTTATTAATTTTAAAAATTAGAAGATCAAAAAATAAAAGAAATTTTTTTTATGTATCAAAAGAAAATAATAGAATACTTTAAAAACTCATTTAATATACTAACATAAACACCTCCTTTATCGATCAACGGAGAAAGAAGAGAAAGGTTAATCCAGGTGAAATGAAGAAAAAAAAAATCATTGGATATGTGATGACGTATATTACACTCAAATGGGTGTAGGTGTAGGCATCTATATTATTCACTGTTCTCATTTTCTATATTAATTTGTATTATTTATCTACGTTATTTTTATATCTTCTACATTAAATTATATTTTATATTTCCATTGAAATACTTTTGTAGAAATTAAAAAAATCAAAGAAAATAATTGAAGTCTTTCAATCACACGACAACAAAAATATTGATCTATAATAAAGTTTTTTTACTAATAACTATCCGCACCACCGTTGGATTATATTGAAGATTCGAAATAAAAAAAAGTACTTGATATTCCTTTTTACGAGTTATGTAGAAAATTAGAAATAATATTATCTTTTATAACTCTAATCCAAATATTAAATTTAGATATTTATAGTAGCATTATTAATTTAGTTATCTTTTGATTTATTGAAGTTTGTCGGTTGATTTTAACAACGTCGATGTTGTAAAGCATCGGAATTGAATATAATATATTGGTAAAAATTGATTATTATCTTTTTGGGGACTGGAACTTTATTTTGTCGGTTAGATTTTTTTAAATGTTGATTTAGTTGTCCGGTTTTTAATGGGAGTGTCTTAGTCTTTATTATTAATATTATTTAATAAAAAAAACTATTCATCGCACATGCTCGATCGCGGTATGTATAAAGCTAGGGATGGGCACGAAATTCTAGAGGGAGACGTGAGATGGTAAGGTAGGGAGCACGCGGAGAAAAGGTCGATCGAACCTCGCCCTATAAAAAAAAAGCTCACAACCGCATGGGACCATCTCTCCTCCGGCCGTCTCCAGCCTCGTCGCTGTTCATTCACTCCGATGCTCTCGTGTGATCCCCCTCACGGAACCAATGCGCGGATCCACAAGTGAGTCTCCTTCACTCCCCTTCCTGATCTCTCTCTCTCTCTCCCTCTGTTTCTGTCTGTCTGTCTGTCGCACATATACCTCCTGCTGATTTCTTGCTTTGCCCGTGGAATTTGGGTTTTGTTTTGTTGGATCTGCGGTGCTGGGGTCGATCTATTCTTGGGCTATTGGTTTTTTTTTAATGTTCACGAGCTATTCAGGGACTCGGTGGGGCGTGAAGAAATGCAAGTTATCGGATTTCATGACTGATAAGCTCTGATTATTCCGCGGGGTGGGATGGGGGGGGGGATGGTTTCGGGATGCTTGTAGACTGTTCACTAGTCCTATTTAATTTTTTCGTTTGACTTTTATCGCACTTGAGCTTCGGCATGCTCTTTTTCATTTGTACGAGCAAGAACATCATCGTTCTAGCACCCATTTCATTCAACAATTAAAATTCGTAAGTTCGTGTCGTCTATGGATGCTTCAAGATTCTGTACATTAGACATTCAATTGAGTGCAATTTTATTAGTTATTTTTTCTTTCTTTGGTTTTGTTTGGATGAATCCTGCATACTTCTAAGTTGGGTTTTTCTTGGTTCATATGAAAGTTCTAAAACTTCTGCATGATTAATAATTGATCTGCGTCTTGCTGATAACTACAATCTGTGGTATATATGGTGATGCCATGTAATCTATATTCTTAGGTAACTCATGTTGGATGAGTTTGTTTTGTTCATTTTATTTTGTGTAAGTCTTTTTATTTGAGTCCTGTTTAAGTACTCAGTCTGAATCAATTTTGAATTTTCTTTTCAATAGGCTGGGCACATTCTAGGTCTAGCATATTGTCTGGAGACAAGTCTGTGTGGAACATACAGGTCAGTTGGCTTACTGATTTTAACACTCACAATGATGCACTTGTTAGGATATGATACCTTTTCTGTCTATATTAGGTTGAGACTTTCTCTATATGGAGTTTGGTTTTGTTATATGAGTTATGATCTTTGGTTTTGCTAGGAGATGAATATATTTTTGCCATTATCATCCAAGTATTTTGCCTTCTGCCCGGCTAACAAGTTCAGCAAATGCACATCTGTAGCTTGCTTATGCATTGTTTTGATCATTTATTGAATTTCCAATTCAGATCACTAACCATTCTTTTTTGTACAATACAAAAATTTCTGTAGATGAAGAATCTCCCTCTTGTACTGAAAACTGTGAAGAAATGATTCTATATTCAGAAAGTTTTTGTAGATGGAGATGTCTGGTGCTTCTGGTCGATCTAAACTGGAGTCTTCTGAAGCTAGTTGGTGGCGTTCTGATACTATTTCGAAATTTCAGAATGTTTCCTTGGTTCCTCCAGAAGGGAATTCAAGTTCTTGTGATTCTCCAGAAAGTTCAAAATTTGGTGAATTTTCAGCTAAGGCTGCATCACAACTTCTTTGGGCCACTGGAACTTATTCTGGTCATATACCAAATGGTTTCTATTCCATCATTCCAGTAAGCAACAACTTCCTATAATTTTGTTACTTACGAATTATGGATAATTATTTTACTTTTGGCATGAGGAAGTTTTTAATGTCACCATTATTTCAACTAGGTAAAAATTTGTGTATTCTGTATGTACGTGTTCTTGTTCAACAATGACTATAAACAGCAACAATATGTACAAAACATTGCTAGCTTAATTATCTTACGTGGGTTTTTGGATGTTAGAAATTCCAAAATGTCTCAGATATGAGATCAAACTTGATAAAAGTTTGGTTATATGACAAAAGTTGATTGAAGTTACTCAACCAGTAGTCATGAAAAGAGAGATGAATTGTTGATGGTGATTGAGTCAAGGGCTGGGAGAGACTGGTGGATTGGTTATGTTGGGAAGATGGGCCTGGCAAGGTCAAATGTCCTTGGTCAAAGATGCGTTGTTTGCAACTTGTGGATCGATGGTGGCAATCTCAATGTTGTCTTATTTGATTAAGGCTTGATCATTGTGCTACATGTTTCTGGGATCTTGTGAAGTGCCTGAATTTACAAATGCTTGGCAACTAGGCATTCTCAATGGACAGAAAACAATTTCCCCCTTTGGTCAGTATGGAGGAGGTAGTTGCTTCCTTTGTTATTGTCATAATCCTGTTGGGAAATCCATGTTTGTACACAATTTTTTGTGTTATTATAAGGGTGTAGTGTTACCAAGCTGAAATATAGCTGATGAGCAAATAACATATAGCTGTATCATATCGTCTGTTTTTCTCATGCTTGGTTAGCAGTTGGGTGTGGTAGGTTTTAACTGCCAAGTGGTTTAAGAAAGATTGCAGTTGACTGCGCTGGGCAGATTTAGAGCAATTGTTTCCAAGTTGAAGGAGAAATTTTCCAATCCAAACATACATTATCATTGACTTGTCATGCTGTTTGCTGGTATATATTTCTCCATAGAAATGGTCTTTTTCCTTCCTTTCTGACTCAGTTGGTAAAAATAAGATGCAATCATTCTCGCTTAGTCACTTGTAACATGGGTTCTTAGTAAATGTTCATTCTCATTTGATTTGTATGATTCTTTATCAATGCTTATTCACTACAATTCAGGAACCGTTGTATTTTTTTTTTATGATAACTAAACAGGTTGCTTGACATGACTTTTTGCAGGATAGAAGATTAAAGGAGATGTTTGACACCATTCCTTCTCCTGATGAACTTTACTCTCTAGGAATATCAGGACTGAAGGAAGAAATTATTCTTGTTGATGCTGAAAAAGATAAGAAGCTTTCAATGCTGAAGCAATTGAGCTCAGCACTGGTTAAAGGACACAACACAAATCCAGCATATGTAATAAAAAAACTTGCTGGTTTGGTGAGTGGCTTTTTATCTATTCTCTGATGATGGGTTTCAATTTCATTCCTGGTCTTAAGAATTTGATCTACTTTAAAAGTTTTGATCTTTTTTACTTTAGTGAAAAAAGCACAAGAAGTTGGATATGAATCCTTGAAAAAATCTCTCCACTTGTGGAGGTAAACAAAAAGACCTCCAGGATTTTTGGTGAAAGCCTCATGCCTTGGACTTACCCTTTTTTTTAAATTTCTTTAATAAGATTCTTTTTCAATTGGAAACAATCCTGCCATCTATGTGATTAATTATTAAATATGATTAGGCTGCCATAAATTTCTGCGATAAAATTGTATGTAATCTAGCCACATGTGGTAGTGTCTAGGAATAAGAATGCTATCTTTGTGACTGTGTGGATCCAAATCTAACAATCACAAACCTATTGATATGTGCTCATGATCTCATGACTGAGTCAATGGAGATGATTATTCTATTAAGTTATCATCAGTTTATCATATTCAATAGATAAAGGAATCATAATATGTAAACAAACAGAAAAGGAAGGAAAAATAACTGGTGTTCTTCCTCAGTGTCTTAAATTCTTGACTGGTTTTTGCTTCTCCCAATGCTTTCTCATAAAATCCTTATTATGGCTTAAAGAATATTTCAAAGATGAACAGCAGACAGGATTCCAGATCTCAATAAACTCATGAGATTCTGGGAGAAAACATATTAAACACCTCCCACGACTTGCTACTTGAGACAATGGTGGTCATTAAAGTCAGCTATTAGACAAATTAATTGAACTTCTGAGCATTTTTTTCAATCAAGGTCATTAAGGTGGGGCACCTAGTGTTGCCTAGGTGTCCAAATGTGATATCCTCTTGCCTGCAAGAAAAACTCACATTTTTTTAACTATATTCAGATCGGATGTGGTAGTGAATCCTGTAAGGTTCCAGTATATTATTTGTGAAAAGAGACATATATATGCATAAACATGTCTAAAAAAAATATATGGGTACACCCTTCCCCTACCCACCCAAAATCATCTCAAAATTTTAAAAATCTAACTAATTTGAACATGTAGATGCCCAAGCTTAAATTGACTTGGTTTCTTAATAACCATAGTTTCTATAATGTTAACAAAATGTAGCTATGGACATCTCAAAATTTCCACTTTTCTCAATGTGACCACTCATCTTGTTCTATGATATGTCTAGCATCTCTGCACCTGAATTTTCTTGACAAAGTCTATAGGAAAAGAACAGGATAAATTAGTGTTATTATTCGTGAATGACAGGACACAGTATCATGTGTCATGAATTGTATCTTTCTTTGAGTTAGTCACTCAAATTATATATTGGAATCTGCAGGTTTCAGATTTCTACAAACGCCCATTCTCTGAGGTTAGTCCTGCAAAAGGTTCTGCTGATGAAATATTCCATTTATCTGAGAACAAAGGCTTCCAACTCTTGGGACATCTAAGACATGGTTCTTGCCGACCTCGGGCAATTCTTTTTAAAGTTCTTGCAGATGCTGTTGGCTTGGAGAGTAAACTTATGGTGGTAATGTTTCATGACTTTGTTGTTATGCTTTCAGCATTTTCTTTGTTACCTGTCTTTTTTTGACGTCTCAAATAAAAAATTTGAATGTTACATGAACTTAAGTTCATACCTCTAGTAAAAAACGTCCAACTTTTTGAAATTTTCAGTCAAAATCAAATTGAAGACTTATTTTGTGAAAAGTCACTTATGAAGCTATTTGACATGACAGGGTTTTCCCAGTGATGTGACAGTTGAATATATAGACTCCTATAAGCATATGTCTGTGGTGGTTGCACTTAATTCAGTAGAGCTACTTGTTGATCTGATGCGCCTTCCTGGTCAGTTGATCCCATTTTCTGCCAAAACGATTTTTATCTCTCACATGGTTGCAGCAGGGGAAAGTGACTCTGCAGAGAATGATTCGTGTGATTCTCCACTTGAACCAAATAGCCCTTTATGTGAATTCCCAGATGGTGAAGGGTATGCAGCTTTTCTTTTGAAATATTAACATAATAATAATAATAACAATTATTATTATTATTATTTCATTACTGCATTAATGAAACCATTGACTAGCAGGTAGCTAAAATTCTACACTCGAGCATTTCATGCTTGTCTACAGTGTAGATATTTTCTTGTATTTTTTTAATAATTAACCGTTTGTTTGATAGAAAATAGGCCGAATTTTATTGATTAATAAGGTTCCTCCACAAAGATAAGGGAAATCAGGATGATTTCCCTGGAAAAAAGAAAGGAAAATAAAAATAAAAATAAAAGAAGCATTATAGGAGAAAAATAAAAAATCTAGTATAAGAAAGACAAAAGATTCTTTCCCAAGAAAGAGAAAGACCCTGAGATTGCAGCACCAGATTCTCTCATTTGAACACTTTCCTCAGGAAAATTTTTCATCTGATGAAATGAACCAGCAGTAATCCCTTTGTTTAGTCCCTGTCGTCTTGCTCTTCACCACTTGAGCAGAGTCTCCATAAAGCTCTCACCACACTAGGAAGAAGAGCCATCCAAGGCTTACCCTCTCACTACACTAGAACAACAGGTGATCTCTATCTTCTGGAGCCTGCTTGCAAAACTCTTTGCTTCTAACTTTGGAGTAATTCTTACAAAGAAAGAAGCCACCTTAAATATTTAACTTTCAAAGGGGATTTGCACTTCCAGGCAATTTTGTGGGCGTTCCAATTCTCTTGGTCAGATCCTGTCATGGTCTGGGAGCAACAGGCTACTGAAAAATTGGAGTTCTTGACCTATGTGATAACATCTTCCTTGCTTGATGGTTAAACTTTGTCTAACACTTGGAGCAGTTTAATGATCAACTGTTATTCATATGAAAAACTAGAAAAGGACAAATTGAGTGCATGAAACTCCCATTTATTTGGGAATGCTGGGAGGCCTATTTGTATGGAGCTTTACTTCCATACGGAGAAATTGTATTCAAGTCATAATATAATAACCTTACCATTTCATCTAACTTGTACTGGTTGATCTCCATGTGGCCAACTAGTATTTTGCCTAATGATGCTGTTTTGTGTACGAAGTCTGTCCACCATTTAAGAAAAACTTTATTGGTGAGTAAAATTATTCTGAATTTTGGTTGTTACTTGTTAATCAGTTAACTTGATAGGTGAGTAAATCGCTAGTCTCCCCAGAGCACTGTTGGCTATGGTGGAAGAAGAAAGCAAATGAAGTGATTTGAGAGAAAGGGGTGGTGCCTAAGAGTGCTTGTAATGTTTGGGCCAGGTATTGGTCTATGCTAGGTATCATAGAATTGGTCACATAGTCAAGTGGTCTAAAGGTGGTCAACCCCAATAACAAACTGAAACATGCCAAGAGGAGCATGGCCTTGGATTGTTCTAAGATTTAAAGCTATGTAATTTAATTATAGATTTGACCATAAATAGAAATAGATGGAAGAAAAGGATTTATGTGGCCAAACCCATATGGTGGGATTATGACTTGGATTGTTGTATCATTAGAGATTAGCCATATGGAAAAGGGGTCATTGATTGTGGAGGTGGGTGATCCAACATCTTTAATTCAACAAAACATTGGGATTTTGATATAGATAATGAAGTAGAGGAAATATTGTTGGAAAGGTTTGCTGGGGAGAATGAAATCCTTGGAATCTTCCTCATTTGGGACTTGATAGATGGAAGGCCCGATAGTGGATATTCCTTTCTAAATAGAATAGGCAAGCCTATGAAGCTCAATCATTAATGGAGATGGACCAATGGAGGACTCTAGTAAAGGGGGTTTTCTTGACATACTTTTAGTTATTTAGAGCTCAATGGTAGATCCCATGGTTGGTTCTTGGTGATCTTAACTAGGTGAGATATCTAGAGGACAAATCATCAGGGGGTGTCTTCTGCAGTCAAATTAGGGCTTTATCTACCTAGGACAAATCTACATGATCTCTACCTTGGGGAACATTTTGTAATGTCAAGGATTGATGGTGTTTTGATAGACTGTTGCTTGGAGTATGGGTTCTTTAGGAGGTTTGTGCACATGGAAACAAGTGGAAGCTAATGGATTGAAAACTATTTTCTATTTGACCAAAAGGTATATTTATAAACGTGACATTTGATCCTATTTTCCATTTAAAGGTAGATTCCTTTGGTTTACAACACAAGTTAAAGATGTTTTCCCTCGTTTCCAATCTAAAAGGTAAAATTTGGAAGGAACATATTTTTTCTTTAGTTTCCACATATGTGCAAACACCATCTTGTAGTCAAGGAGAAAACATGTCTTGGGGTTTCATTTTTTAAGTTTTACATTGGCTGAATATTTTTATTTCCATTGCATTGGTGGCAGAGGTTCATAGTCGTATCTGTTACACAACAAAGACAAATAGCTTGATCAGAGGGCTTAAAACCACATAGAAAAGTATCTAATGTGATGCACTTGCAATATGGAGCACTCAATGTCTCCTGTGCTACAAATCAAGAGCATATTGGCAACTTATAATTATTGTGTTTGTGCAGTATATTCATGGACTTAAAGGTTAAATTCCTTACAGTGGTTGTGATAGGGATTGACCTTTCTTGCGAGGAAGTTTAGGTGGTTACAAACTATATGAGGTTGGATTGGCTAGATAAAGTCCTTGTCAATCAAGTATTTGGGTCTTTTGTTGGGGTGAGGTCCAAATGTCAAGGACCAGCAACCTGTGATTGATTGCTGAGCAACAATTTTCAGGATGAGAGGTAGATTCCTATTATTTGGGGAAAAACTTGATTGATATATTTTGTTCTTTGTAATTTGTTGATCCATTTTGTGTCTCTATTTAGAATTATGGAGACACTTTATAGTTCAAAGAATTTAGATTGTGTCGGTTAAAAATTGAATATATGGAATGTAGGTTTAATGAAAATAGAAATAATGATGAATTTATATACTTAGATGATTATGAGTTCTATGAAAGTAAATTTTTTAAATACTTAGGATTTATATTATGTAGCAATTGTGAAAGGTTTAGGAATAAGAGAAAATCAGTTTAGGTGGTTTGGTCATATCTTTAGGAGATCAAGGAATGCATAGTTAAGAGAAGATATTTAATTAGAGAATAAGAAATTTCAAAAAATAGAGGTAGATTTAAAACTACTTGGTTAGGAATTATATGAAAAGATTTAAATTTATATATTTTAATTACCAACTTGACAATAGATGAAAATATTTGAAAGAAGGATTTATGTGATTAATCCCACATAGTGGGATTATAACTTAGTTTTTTGTTATTGTATTATATGTCTTTATTAAGGATTCTTTTTAGCATTGCAAATTTCCTCAAATAGACTATATGCCAATTTTTTGGAAAGGAGGTCAAAAAGAAAATTCATTTGGATTGTAGTTGGTGGTTTGGAACAAAGCATGTCACTTGAAACGTGAAGGTGGTTTGGGCCTGCAAAAGTTTAGATCCACGAATCTAGCTTTGTTTAGTAAATGACCTTATTAGTTAATAATATTTTGCCTATCTTTTTAAAAAAGCTTTGTTAGGTAAATGATTATGGCTCTTGAATAGGAGCATATATTGTTTGTGGGTAGAGATATTTAGAGGGAAGTGGTATAGGGGACTCTCATTGGGTTAGAGGGGGAAGGCCAGATTGATAGCTTACAATGTTTGTTGGCTCTCTTTGGTACAGTCATGGGTTAAAAGGTTAACTTCCACAAGTTGCTTGTGATAGGGATTAGCCTATTGTAAATCATATTCTGTGTTGCAAATCAAGAGTAGATTAGCATTTTATAGTGTGTTAACAACATATAGTGTTTCCACAAATCATATTCTATGTTGCAAGTCAAGAGTAGATTGACAATTTACAGTGTTTGCTTGGTTTGTTTTTTATATGGTCATGGGCTTAAAGGTTAACTTCCATAAATTGGTTATGATAGGGGCTAACCTTTATGATGCCTTTCGCAAATCCTCTTGAAAGAGAGGGTTGCCTTTGTTAATGTGACATAGGTGATTGCAAACTTTATGGGAGTATGAGACAGTTCTTTTTGGTCAAGCACTTGGGTCTCCTCTTGTTGGGGTGAGGACCAAAGGCCAAGGATTAGCAACCTGTGGTTGACCATATTGAGTAGCACTTATCAAGTTGGGTAGGTAGATTCCTATCATTCTATTTTTTTTAGTTTGTCAATCCAGTATGTCTCTATTTAGGATCCTTGACAATGTTGTAATTTGTCTTGAATAATTGCATGCTAATTTTTATGGAAAGGAAGCTAAAGGGGTTGCACACTAGATTTTAAGGAAAGGAAAGGAAAGTTGGAACTTTCCATTTTACAAGTGTTAGTGTGCATAGGAAATAGTGGAAAGAATTTTACATAACTTCTGTCCATATATAAGCTGATGTTTTTGATACTGTTGAACCCTTTTCGACCTCTAGACCTCTGAAAGTGCCTGAAAGCTTGTGAGTCCTCGCACTCCCTGACCTTGCAACTCTAACCTTGCTCATAAATTTGACATTGCTCACGAATCCAACTTGTGCTCCCCGACCTTGCTCACGAATCCAACTTGCGCTCCCTGACCTTACCAAGTCGACCTACGCTCCTCGACCTTGCAAATCTAACCTATAAAGGAATACCTTGTGAATCCTTTAGTCTCATAAATCCAACCTGCAAAGGAATATCACACAAATCCTGCACTCATTGACCTATGCTCCTCAACTACAACTCACTGACCTACACTCCCTGACCACAACTCATTGACTTGCACTCCTTAACCTTTGTGAATCTACAACTGCTCCTACTCCAAACAATCTCTAGTTTAAGGGTTTTTGCTCAACAAAGTGGGTAATTATTCTTAATGTTACCCATAAGTTTGATAGTTAATTTTCATGATACTCAATGTTAACACTTGAATTTCAATATTGTGTTGCTGTTTAAGAACTTTTAGAATTTATTTTGTAGCTGTGGAATATCATGACAACTACAAGTATCTTCCTTGCATGTCATGTTTTGGTTAAATTTTGATATTGATATGATTGTTGGATGTTGGGTTATATATTTTTCTTTGATTGTATACTTCAAATTCCATAGGAAACAAAGCACCGGTTTTGCCTATAGCTTTGCATTATTGTGTTTATTGTTATTGAATGGCTTAAGAAAATTGAAATTGCATATTGTTCTTTGCTAGTATATTTTGATAGCTATACTACTGAGTGGCTTAAGAAAATTGAAATTGCATATTGTTCTTTGGTAGTATGCTTTGAAAGCTATAGTATTGAATGGTTTAAGAAAATTGGTAGATTTTGCATTTATTGCCTACATCACAAACAAGAATAATTATGTTGAATATTGGTAATTATTGCATAATCGACATGTATTGGCATATATGTTTTATTTATTTGGTTTTATGTATTGCCCATTTATGAATGTTGTTATTGTTTATCTGATTACTAATGTTTTGATCTTATACTATGTACGTGATTACTTATTTTGATTTATATTCAGATATTGTAGATGTTTAATGGCTGTTATTTCTTTTATATTTAGATTTTATATCAATTACACAATTTTAGGTAGTGTTTTATAATTTATTTCATTGCTTTTTTAATTTTCAAATATTTCAATGTGCACTAAACCCTTTACGAGAATTTTAACTTTTTGAACTTTACGGTAGATGTATTAAACTCCAATGAGAATTTTGACATTCCATTTCTTTTCCATTTGAATTTTCCAATGTGCACTAATAAGCCTTAAAAAGAAAATCTTTTTGGATTGTAGTTAGTGACAATGGAACAAAGAATGTTAATTGGCATGGGAGTGTGGTTTGGTCTTATGAAATTTTTAATCCATGAATTTGGCTTTGTTAGGTAAATGATTATGACATTTGAATGATGTACATGAGCATACAACATATTTGTGCTAAAGATATTTAGAGGGAAGTGACACATGGGGCTTTGAATGGGTTGGGAGGGTATGTTTAGAGAGGGTGGCTAGTTTGTTGAAGGGAATTCTTGAAGTTGAGGTAGTTGTTAAAAGTGTGTTAAGGCTAGTGGTGGGGGATGGGGTGAGCATTTTGTTCTATGGTGATGTTTGGGTTGATAACTCTACATTATTTGACTATTTTGGGTGTTAATATTGCACTAGATCTTCCACCCAAGTGAGTGCATTACCTAAGTCTTTTTAGGTAAGAATGGTGTGGTATGTTTGGTCTATAAGGGATTTAAGTGATTTGGAATTGTTTGACCATGTTCCTTCGTACTTACAATTCATCTCTTGTTTTTGTAGAGCCTTCTTTTTAGGCATGGAAGTGGAGCAAGGATGTAGTTTTCTAGTCAACATGCTCTATTAGGTCTTGACATATGGTGGTGTTTGAGTTAACATCTCAAACTTCATTTGGGCTAATTGGATCCCCACTAAGGTCCAGTATTTTGCTTGGCAAATCTAACATGTGTAGTTCCTATAGAGTATGGAATACAAAGGAGAGGATTTCAATTGGTAGGTATTTCTAGATTTTGTTATGGATTGGAGGGTACTAGCCAAAACTTATTTTTTGCATGCCTCTCAATTTGCAGGTGGTGTGGGAAATTGATTAGGTTGAATACATGTATTGTGGGTAGCATGTAGACATTCCAAGATCTTTGGGCAACAAAAGGGGGACTTGATAAGGCTAGAAGGAAGGCATGGGGTATCATTCCTAATGTTATGTAGTGATGAAGATGAAGATGATTGAAGAAGAACAACAAAGTATTCCAAGACATGGTCTACAAAGAGCATTACTTTAAATCCAAGGAGTGGGTTGTGTAGTCAAGTGAGTAAGATCTTGGATGGCTAGTGGCATTTTGTTGGATAGAAAGTTCATTTTGCTTGGATTGAAAGCCTTGTGGCTCTTTAAATTAGTTCCATGGGAGTGACATGGTGGTAGGTGGAGTAGTCAATCATCCTCTCTTTTTGATTAATTTTTATTTTACACTATTATTATTATTTTGCTCTTTCCTTTCTCTTTGTACCTAGGTTTCTCTATTTGAAATCCTACTTGTTTTTCTTATGTTTAATATACATCTCATTGCTCTCTAAAACATATTTTTATTTCCTTATCACAAACACTCTTAATGTCAGGGTGATGAATTTAATTAGACCATGCTTATATCATATTCCACTCTTATTGGATACAAGAGGGTTAAAAAGAGAAATCACTTTTAGAAATTTCTTCATACTTTAGAACAATATGGGGGTTTGTGTAGTCAAGAGATGGATGAGAAATGAAGGAAAAGGAAATGGTGGGAAATTTTTCATGTTTATGCTCTTAGAAATGGGGGAAAATAATTTTTTGTCATCTTCCTTTATGAGCCTGTTTGTGTACATTTCTCATTGGGAAATAAAACAACGGGAGATCCAGGAAATAGTAGGAAATGGAAAGAAGAAAAAATGATAGAAAATAAAATAATGTTTGTGCACACTAAGAAATGATAGGAAATGACAGGAAAGTTTGAGTTATTTGTGCATACCAGGTAATAATATGAAATGACAAGAAATTTTTTTAAACAGTTTAAATTTACCTTTATAAACCATTTTAAATATATATTATGAATATTTCTAAATTTTTGATGTATTAACTTCAAATAATTATACAAAATGCACATATGAAATAACTTTTTCATCAAAAGTAAAATTCATTAGAACTACATTGCATACATTTTTTTACATATTATCCTTCTCTCACATGGAATACATAATTCTTTCATGTATTACATCAGCTACTACTTTCCTTCGTTCCATGTTTAAATTAACAGAACAATGTACATTATCTTATTCAACATTATTAACAAATTCTTCATTTAATACAATATTTTCTTCACGCAATTCATCTGCTAGATCTTGTAATAAGTCTTCTCGATCTGCTCTTCTAATAAAATTATGGACAAGAAAACATTCTAAAACAATTTTAACTTGTGTTTCAAATGAATATGACATGTAATCTCGTAAAATTGCAAATCGATGCTTGATCACTTCAAATGTACGTTCTATAACATTTCTCAATTGAGAATGTCTATAATTAAAATTCTTTACTGCGTTACTTGGAACTCGATTTTGATTATATTTTGATAAATGATATCGTACACTTCAAAATAGAGAAATAAATTTTGAATGATTTAGGAATTTTGCATCTATTAGATAATACTTATTTGCACAATATACATAATATTTAGTACTTTTTATTATTTACATTTATATAAACAAATAATCTGAATGATAATAGTGTTGTCATACGAGGTGGTACTTCAAGTCCATGTGGTCGAGAAGTTGCATCTTGTAAATTTTTTACATCTGCAGTTGATCCTTCTCAACCAACAAATACATACGTGATTTCCATGTCAAAATTATAAGTTGCCAATACATTTTGTGTTAATTCTCCTTTCCTATTCCTATATTTAACAGTTTCTTGTCCATAAATTGTGGCATTAACATGTGTACCATTGATAGTGTCAATGCAATCCTATATTGAGAACATGTAAAAAATGTATTGTTAAACATCTATGCAAAATACATTCAATGAAACAGAAGAACAATATAATAATATAATTCACATTTTACCTTAAAATATGGGTAGACATTTGAATCATTACAAATTCGGCTTGGTGTTGATGATGAATGTTTTGTTATAAGTATATCATGTAATTTGATTATAGCATTGACAATCTCATTGAAATATGTGCTAATCGTTTAAGTAGATCTCCGAAAATGCTTAGTAGTTACTTCATATCGTTGGTTTTGACCAACTGTAATAAGAAAAATTACTAATTTCTCTTCTACACTTATACCTCAGCTATCTTATATAACTCTTTCTCTTTTAAGCAACTCACAAAATTCCATAAAAGTAATTTGACTCATGCAATATATTTTTTGACAGTTATATAATTGGTGAGATATTGATGAATTTAATATCATTCTCCCTCCCTACTATATATTTGTTTAGTAGAATTCCTTCTAATATGTGTAATATTATGTGTGACTCCTTCACACGTTTGAGTAATAATGTTGCATATTTGCCTTCGTCTTCGTCTCTCTAATCGTCATTAAGAACTTTCATTATAGTTGTCCATGTAGAGAAAAACTATATGTAAAAAAACAAATATGTCAAATATATCAAAAATTAACTAAATGGAAGTACCTAAGAATAAAAGCCACAATTGATAATAGTATTGTCAATAAAGCAAAAAAGGTAAATACTTAATAATATCAATAATGTTTGAATATGATAATAAAACATTCTTTCAATAATAACATAACTCGCAAACATTATAATAACAACAAAATCCAATTATAATTTATTACAACATTACAATAAAATGTTCTTTCAATAACAACATAACTCGCAAACATTATAATAACAATAACAAAGTCCAACTTCAGATTATTACATCACAATAAAATGTTCTTTCAATAACAATATAACTCGTAAATATCATAATAACAATAACAAAGTTCAATTACAAATTATTACAACATAACTCGCAAATATCATAATTATAACAACAAAGTCCAACTACAAATTATTACATCACAATAAAATGTTCAAATAGAGGTGCATATAACAAATGGTAATTCACATTCTTTCAATATGATGTCTTATCCACGTAACTCGTATAACATTAGAGGATAATGTTAAAAAAATAGTTCTTTTCATAGGCTGTTATTCTAGCAATTTCAAGTACAATATTTTCTCTACATCTGTAAGACCCTCAAGATCAAATATTTGGAGAATAACTTCATCCATTTCTCTCCTGAGTTCTGCTTTCTGCCACTTGTCATCATTTTCTGCAATTTTCGTCATACTTTTACTCAGTTCATTCATTGATATAGCAATTGATTGAGATGATTCAGCATATGGTCAGGGTCTTTTCCTTGACTACCTACCAACATTTTCACCTGTATAAAGGCTTGGTGAATGTTTATCCTTTCTACTATTAGGAAGTATTAGAGAAAGTTAAGTACTGAATATAGAGAAGGAATACAGAGAAGGTGTCCATAGGTTCTTGGGATTTCACATGTTGTGATGTTGTGAAATCTTGGAGAATGTGACTATTCACTTTAGTTGCTATATTTTCATTAAACATTGTATACAGATCATTATATATTGTGCATGATTTTCCCCAACATGCTTTACATTTTGGATGTTGCTATAAGAAATAAATAAAGAAATTATTTAATATATGAAAGTTCAAAGAAATACATGAATACCGTCAAATAAAATAACATACCTGCACAAATTCATTCTAAATTTCTTTGAAAATGTCAGTATGTCTATGGATGTAGTCCTACCCTCATCTACTTTGTTTGAAAATTTTTGTATAATTTTTATGCATTGTTCTCCATGTTTTCATTTTACTTTTTACATGTTTTTTTTGAATATTGGCATTAATTTTATCATTGTATTTAGTAATTACTTTTTGCCATGTCTCAATTCTGATCTTTCCATCATGTACTTTAGCATTTCTCTCTCTTATTTCTGATTCTAAGATACCTAAAAAAATTTCATATTGTCTGTTGTTCTAGTTCATATATTTCTTTCTCTCAGAAGTTATATTCTTGTTTTATGTTCATTAACAAAGCTACAAATTACTTCATTCAAACATTAAACAGTAATTTCATTTATATTTTGTTGTTATTACGTGCATCCAATCATTTAGTGTAATTTCATTTATATGTCATTTGCAAACACTTACATTTAAGCCATGGGAAATGAAATATAAGATGTAGTTATTGATTGCCATCCTCATGCAAACTACAAACAAACAAAAAGACAAAAATGTTGTATAAAAAGATCTCGATAAAGGAAATATATATCATAATCCACAATCTAATGTATATCATTTGAACAACTAAATAGTAATCCACAATCCAATATATATCATTTGAACAACTAAACAGTAATCTACAATCCAATATATATCATTTGAACAACTAAACAATAATCCACAATCCAATTATATCATTTGAACAACTAAACAATAATCCACAATCTAATATATATCATTTGAAGAGGATGTCGATTAATGGATAAGAACAGGAAGAATAGATCCAAAACAAGCATTGACGACATTAAAAAATCACTCAGGAAGCCCTAAGAAAATAGATCACTTAGGAAGGATAGGCAAAGAATAAAAAAAAAATAGTAATCCACAATAGTGGGAGAAGAACAGGCAAAGAACAACTAGAGAAAATAGATAACTCATGAAGCCCTCCACTTCTGCCTACTATCCTCTGTCTCTGTCTTTGTCTATGGATGTGTTATAGTGATGGAAGAAGTAGTACACGAGAGGGCGAGGCGAAGAAGACATTGTAAGAAATAGTTGGCTTGGATGATAGATTTGGGGGGTTAACAGGTGACACTTCATTTTTGTAAACAAATTCTATTGACAAAATGAAAAATGTTAACGAACTTACTTGTAAGTTTTGAGGATGACAACAATTATTTTTGGGGGTGATGATGAGCGATTTTCAAGCGGCGACAATTGGAGGCGATGACAATGACCAAGTTTTGAACGGTGGTGATAGATTTGATGACGACTCCATGAGTTTCGAGGGCGATTTCTGAACATTTCGAGGGCTATGGCGATAGCGATGATGGCGAGAGTGTCAATGGTTGACGAGTTAGGCGAGAGCATCGAGTGTTCTTCGGTTGGGGGAGAGTGTCGTGGTCAAACGACGATTCAAGGGGGAGAAATTTTTCCAGGTGTTTTGGAGGGGGGGGGAGAGGGAAATGAATGAGATTTCGGTATTTATATAAAATAAATGGGGGGAAAAGATTTCCCCCCATTTCCTTTATGCACAAACAGGGGAAACCATGAGACTCAATTTCTTTTTGTTTCCTTTCTCATGGTTTTCCTCTACACAAACCCCCTCCCCTATATTAAAGAAAACACATTTCATTGTTTCCCACCCTACCCTCTTGGAAACAATGGAAAATGACATTGACTTCATCTCCTAAAAACTCTCATGCATTATCTTCCACACCTTTCCTTGCCATCACTGTCTCCTTCATAACATTGACGCTTCTCCTTACCATTGTTGTCTTCTTTTCTCTAATAGAGTTATTGTCAGTCAATTTGTTGTCTTTCTCAAGTTGTCGTTAGCCTTTTGGATCTCTCCTCTCAAATGTAGTCGTTGATTTACGGGCAAATTAAATCCGGAGACCATTGTCTTGATCTCCTCCTACTTGATGTTGTTGCTCTTGATTCCCCTAGAAAACCCTTGTACGAAAACTCTTCTCCACTTCTCCTTCATGACGTTGACCTTATAGAGACCACAACCATTGTCATCACCTAAATCCTTCTGTGTAAGCTTTCTTAATTATTGTAATTGGTTAATATTGTATTGGTGCAATTGATTCCATTCTTCATTTCAATTCTTTGCTTCAATTGTGCTAAACGACATTTTTAGTTCATGGTGCTGTAAATGACATTTTTAATTTCCTGTTTTAGTGTATCTTCTGGGTGGCACCCTTGTAGCTTGTAGTTTATTATTCACCTTTGTGATTCAACTATATATTTGGAAAGTATAGAAGATCTCAAGTATCCTACATCCAAAACATGTTTATTCAATCTTAACTATCAAATCAAAGGTTCTGATAACTTTTTTTTTTACCATTTAACATAACTGATAACAATGTTTTATGTGTTCAACTAGATGTATATATGCTTCATCATCAATTTTCAGCACCTACTTCATGGGTGATCTTTAATCAAATTTATTATTGTTAGATGTTTGAAATTATTGTTGGGTGTTAGAAATTAATCTTGGAAAAGGCTTTGAAGGAGAAATTACTACTTTTCACTCACTCAATTTGTTGGTAATTCAAGTTGATTAGAAATGGTTATGTTTAATGGTAGCATCTTTAGAAATGACATCCCGTCTGCAGATTTTCAAGACATGTGTGAGGTTTTGCATTTTCTGCAGTTGATTGAGTTGTGGGCTATATCATTTATTATTTTTCTATGAATCTACATCATCTAAGCTTTCCATAGAGATTGGTTTCATGCGATTTAGAGTTGTAGCTTGGGAGTTATGATTTGGAATAATATTTTTAAATTTTTTTATCTAGTTTATTCATTTATTTCTAAATAAAAGTTTTACATTTTCAATTTCATGTAACTTTATAAACACTTCAAATTTAATTTATTGTTATTTTTTTATAATGTTAAACACTTTTGCATTTCTTGTCTTATCTTGTCATATCTTGTCATTTCTATTTTCTATCATCTTTCATTTTTCCTTTTTTGACGAGAAATGTGTACAAACATGGTTAATGAATCATGCGAGTTTTTCTACAAAATTGTTATTTTCTCTAAACCTAATGGTGGGGAAGTTACTTGATTGGCCAAAAAGCTTAGAGCTGTAAAGAACAAAATGCAATCTTGAGCTAAAGAAAAAAAAAAAACCAGCACATACATGATTTATTGAGTATTCGACTGCTTGATAATGGAAATAATTGTATCAATTGACTTTACTAAAGTGGGTGAATAGTAAATTTTAATTTGTTTTTAGTAAATTAATAAAAGAATGCAATAGATGAATGAATTAATAAGTGCAAATTTGATGTTATATTAGTTGTGCAAATGTGTGGTAAATAAAAGTAAATGTACAAATCATAAGAACACATGAGAATTTATAGTGGTTTACTTCAAATTGAGGCTATGCCTACTTTTTAAGCCTTTCTGCTTGAGCCCTACATTAATATGATGTTATAGGCCCTACATGTATGTCAATCATCCCGTACGTCAGGTACACTTGACTTATTTGTCTACTTGCATAACCTTCTTAACATTACCTTTGTTACAATAGCCATTGGATGGCTATATCCTATCTTTGGAGAGGGCACAATTCAAGCTTCCTCCAAGATTGGACTCGACCAAATTCTTTATATTCCTAATGTTCCTAAGTTGAGCATGATTGATATATATGCTCAACTTGAGAGGGGGAAGTAAGAGTTATTATATATTGTGTATGTGGGTTTAGTTGCACGTTGCTTAATTTGTATGTATCTTCTTTATGTAAACTTTATAATATAAAGGCCTTATGTTTTGATAATGATCAATTATTCCCATTTATCTTTTGCGTTCTCCCAAAATTAATATAAAATATTATTTATCACTAGTAATATTTAATATAGATATAGCAACCATAACCTTTGGTTTTAATATAATTAATATTACCTTGGAATAATATGCATATACTATTTAACTTTTAATATTGATATTTAATTATGTTAAGAACAATAAAGAAATTATAAAAACCATAAATATGTATTTACAGTGGTTTTTATATTAATAAGATAATAATAAAGTTTTATTATAATTAATAATAATTATTATCGATATATGCATTGATATTTAATATGCTGATAATATTTATTTATTTATTATATATAATAGTATTATTATGTTGTATAATCCAAATATTTATAATTAATAATATTATTAATAATAGCAGTTCATTTTCATCTTTTACTTAATAATTATCAAATAGTGAAATGGAAAGGAATAATAATTATGTATAATATACCAAATGCAAGAATAGAATACAGTTATTCTATTCTATTCTATTCTTACTATAATTTCATTTCAAAACTGATTCCATTCTAACGTAATTCTATTTCAATGTATTAAATGCAACATTAGTGCAATGGTAAGGTTGTTCTACTGTCACTTGGAGGTTATAGATTCAAATTGTAGGAAGAAATGCCTTCATTTGTGTTGGTAAGATTGTGTATAATTGGACCGTTTTGTGATCCCACATTAGTGGGAACCTCATGTACTAGATTTGCCCTTATTTTTGCATAGACATTGCTATACATGTATTAATTATGATTTTTACTTTCTATCCTTTATAAGAAAGTACTATCCTCAGTCTAATATATATTCAGTTGTTATTTTGTTGTATAAGATGAAATCATGATAACTATTTTTTCATTAATATAATTGAAAACATTATCACAATGAAGATAATCCTCTATTTACTTTATTTTGTGTGTTATGTCAATTTCTTTGTAATTCTTATTTGAGTTGAGTCAAGAGTTTTGTATGTAAGATTTTGTAGTGATGAGATCTGCAAATTTTTTTATTATGTCAAACATTATGCATTAGTTACTCAATGCTTCTTTCAGTTTATTTTGTTAATGTTTCTTAAGTGCAGTCATGAGCAAGATGAGCATCATCAATCTTTCCATCAGCGGATAGCTGAAGGATCATTGAATGCAGCAAGTTCTTCATCACAAAATGCATTGGTGCAGTCGGGAGTATTTACTGAGGGAATGCCAAGGTAAACATTAGAGCTAAATGAGGTTGATTTCCTTGCAAAATAAATGCTTTTATTAGGTTAGGAGATTCTAAGATTTTTACTGTTCAAGAAAAAACAAATAAATGCTATGGTTTTTCAGTGTTTATTTTCTATACATCATACTTATTATTTTTTCAACCTTTGCTTTTCTGTTGTCCAGCTCATCACAAAGTGTTCCCAATATTACAAATGTTTTCCCACGACGTAGCCGAAGGAAAGCAGTAATTGAACAGCGTACAGCTAGTTCAAGGTTTTTTCCCATTTTTCCTGTTCCAATTTATTCTTCCTGTTGATGGTCCATGCAACATGTTGGGTTATTTGATTGAGGAGGAATGAAATGTTCTCCAGAGGGCAAGCCTGTTCAGTGCAGGATGTGGTTCTGCAGATTTTGGGTGTCTGTTCAGGGCTTGGGAGGGTGTTTTTATTTCTACCTCACTTCTGGACCTAATCAACTTGATCAGTCCTAGTGTAACTGGAAGAAGCTTGCTATGTTTTAGTGAGATTCATCCTTTAACCTTTTTTCATAAAAAAGGGAAAATTTACCTTTCTTTTACTTTTGAATGGAATTTCACAATTTAACGTCATTATAGGGTTAAGGTAGTTTTTCCGTATCTTCCTTTAGGACTTAACAATGTCTAAATGCTACGATGCTATGATATTTAACAAATATTAGATATGAATCTCCACTTCATGGAGGTGGAGATCACTTTAGTTGATTTGTCTTCGTTTTTAATCAGAAGCTGTCCTATTTCTAGTTAAACTTTTTGTAAAAAGCTAAATTTTCTTAAGCCAACTTTTCATTCTCATCAAATAAGATTTTTAATTTTAGTTCTAAATTTAAATTTTGAAGCATTGAAAAGATGATATAACCCTTGTAAAATGTTTGTGGGATGATGGAGGACATTGAAAAGTGGGTAATAGGCGGCAACAATCAATGATAGCAGATTGGTGGTCAACAATGGTGGGTGGTAGTGGGTGGTGATGAATGATCAATAATGGACGATGTGGTAGGTGGCTGATATCAATTTGATGGGTAATAATTGATGTGAAAGGTGACCTTGGTTTTTTGGTAGCAATGATTAAGTTAATGAGACAATATTGTTAGAATCAATTTACTTCACTAGAAAGGGGATAAATAGTGAATTTAATTATTTTAAAAATGTTTTAATGAAAATCAATTGATTAAGCCCTTAATACATAGAACATTTGTTGCAGAAATATAATTAATGTGAGAAAATAATAACTAACATGAAACACAATCACAAATAAGAAAATAAAGTATACAAGATTATAGAAGATTTTTATAATGATTTCTCAAATCAGATAGTCTACTCTACAAGCTTTCAAGCTTTTACCATTTTACTAAATCTGATGTTTTTACAAGTTAAATACTTAATCTTTACATCTAGTGCTTTTCCTAGGGTTAGTACTCAACACTTCAACCAACTCTAGACTTTTGTGGTTGAACACCTTACCTAACTATGCTATTTTCAGGTTTAATACCAACCTTAGGTGTTTGTGATCAAACACCTTAATGAACCATACTATTTTTAAACTAACGCCAACCTTTACTTAGTACAATCCTACCAAGTGCAAATTCACTCCTAAAACTAGAAGTTTCACCTTAAATCCAAGGTGTTCACATTAACACTAGTTTGTCTCTTACCACAATTTAATGAGATTGGTTTTACAATAAAAGCACTGTGAATGTGTGAGCTTACTTGTGCTTAATGGATTTTATCTTACTCGTTTATAGATCCATTTAGCCTTCCTTTATATATATGTATTTTTCATCAATAAATGCAAGATAATTTTTCAAGGTTTTAGCAATGACATGGTATCAGAGTCTCACCTCTACTAGGGCTCCCCACCATTGTTGTTGCCCCCTTCATTGCCTTCGTCAATTGATCCCATCTTTGTCAATCGATTAGCCTCCCACATCTCATCCATTCTGTTGGACAAACTTCCTTATGGGTGACTAGTTGTTTGCTCAATTGGTACTAATCAATCTTCTATCTACCCTCTATCTAGTGTGATAGGACCTAATGGAGCAATCCCATCGGTAGTCCTGCATGTAGAATGGCTACAGGTTCTCCAAGTGCTACTAATCCCTTGCAATTGTGCTAGTCATTCCCGACTAGTTGGTCCGATCTCTTGTGGCTGATTGTGCTAGCTCTCTTACTAGTTGTGTAGATGAAGTCACTGGTTCCTGCTGTGCCTCTAAGGGAAATACTAGATCATCTGCTTGTGCTTACCTCTCAGTTTTGGTTGTTTTCCAATGGGTTACTTGTGGACAGGACTGCTGTTTATTATTCCTTGAGAATTTCTTTTAGATCAGTAACTTGTTGTCAGTTGTATATTTTGTACTCTGCCCGTGCTTGAATATTGTTAACTATTTATTCCTATAATGGCCTCAAAAGAATCCCTAATCTACAACTTGATCCTTATTTTTGAGAAACTTAATGGCAAAAATTATATTTTGTGGGTTTAAAATTTTGAAACAATTGTTCTTGCTCATAAGAAATAAAATCATTTGACAAGTGACCCTCTTGATGCAAAATTTGATAATTATAGTGACTGACTTGTTGATGATGCTGCCATTATATCATGACTTTTTCCTAGTATAGAGCCTTCTATAGCTTGGGGTATCTCCATGATGTGTTTAGCTTGGAAAATATGGTTATTACTGAAAAAGACCTATGGCTTTGAGAAGAATGTGACTAAGACCTTTTAGGTATATGGGAAATTATTCTCTTTGTCAAGGTGAAAAGAATCCTTAGGAGTACTACAATGATCTCAGGGGTCTTTTTAAGGAGTTGAATGTATACTAGCCTCCCACAATAGATATTGCAATTTTTCAATGGTATAGAGAAGAGTTGTTTGTTGCTACTTTTCTCATAGGTTTGAACCTAGATTTGAGTTCCCAGATTCAGGGGCAAGTGCTTGATCTTGATCGCATGCTTGACTTGGAGGACACCTTTGCTAAGGTTCTATGGATTTTCACTACTACATCTGCTATTTCTCCACCTATTTATAACACTGCATTGGTTGTTGCCTCCTCTTATGGTTGAGGTAAAAGTAGTGGGGGCAAAGGAAAATTCAAATGTCAACATTGTGGCAAGTTAGGGCATTAGAGTAGACAAGTGCTAGAACAAGATTAGGAAACCTACTTAGGTTAGATTTGTTACTAAGCTAATTGCTTCTCCTGCCACTGCCAACACATCTTTAAAGGACTCATCCATGGTGTAGAACTTCAGAGTAGAACTTGTAAAGCTATTGTAGTCACAAGCTACCAACTCTCAAACTACCGCCATGTTAGCCTCCACCTTTGTAGGTACTAGTTTTGCCATGGTAGCTAAGGACAATACCAACTCTTGGATCATAGACTTAGGACCCTCTCAACACATGACAAGTAGTTCATCTCTTTTTGATCAAATATAACATTTATCAAATCTTCATAGTATGACTGTCGTTGATAGTTGTGCATGTAAGGTTTCTGGTAAAGGAACTATTTAGGTTACCTCTTATATTTCTTTTGGACAAACCTTTTATGTTCTTGAACTATTTGTCAACTTACTTTCCATCAATGCCATTATCGTTCGACTTTATTGCTTTGTTACCTTTTTCCCATTTTATTGTACTTTTCAGGACCTTCGAATGAGGACGAGGATTGGTTTAGGGTGTAAAGTTAGTGATGATGTTTACACTCTTGTGCGGGATACACCTAGCTGCATGCTACATGTGCTGTTGTCATCTGATGGTCCCTTTATTACCTTTGTGTTATGACATTGTCACCTTGGGCACCTCCCTATCGGAAGCTCTAACAAACTTTACCTTGGTTGTCTTTTTTTGATTTTCAGTGAGTTATGTCAATTGGGAAAATAGTATTAATCTTTGTTTTCCCAAGTCCATCTTGCCCTTAGTCATTAAATGTTTGATCTTGTTCGTTACGATGTCTAGGGGCCTAGTCGTGTTATGTCAACTTTTGGCTTTTGTTATTATACAGTATTTGTTGAAGATTATTCTCAAGTTTGTTGGGTGTACTTGTTAAAAGATTGTCAAAATATTACTATGGTTGTTCAAAACTTTTTTATTGAAATCAAAAATCAATTTGGTGTTATACCTAAATGTCTTCGTATCGATAATCAATAATGCCTTAGAGTTTGTTAGTACCAATTTTCAATCATTGTGGGTAACTCTTGGCATTATCTACCAAACTACTTGTCCTCGTACTTTATAATAGAATGAGGTTGTTGAGCGTAAGTACCGCCACCTTCTTGATATCATTAGGACTCTTCTCATCCATATGAAGGTTCCTAAATATCTATGGTTTAATATAGTGCTTACTACAACGTACATGATCAATTAGATGTCATCTATTCCCTTGGGAAGGGAAATTCCTTTTAGATGTCTGTGTCCACATAAGGAGCTCTTTACTCTTCTTTCTTGTGTTTTTGGATGTGTTTCCTATGTTCAAGACCTCTCTCCTGGTCTTGACAAATTGTCTACTAAAGCTCTGAAGTGTGTTTTTGTGGGGTATTCTAAGACTTAGAAGGGGTATAGATGCTTTCATCCTCTTACTAGAAAGTACTATATCTCCACGAATGTCACTTTTGTTGAGGATCAACCTTATTTCTCTAGTGATACCTCTTTTGGTTGTCCTACTAATCCCACACCTGAAGTGATTCCTATTTAGAGTCTCAGTCCTAGTGAACACAGGCCTACTAACCACCCTCTTTAGGTATATCATTGTCGAGAAAGGTCACCTGTTGATATTGGAGCCCCATCAATCATTGCCCTTGAAGAAGGTTCTTCCACCATTGATTCTAACCCTACCATATCTACATCACCATCACCACTAGATTTCATCACCAACAATGTTGATGAGCTTCCCATTGCCTTGAGAAAAGGTATCAGATCTTGTACCCAATATCCTATCACTCATTTTATTTCTTATGATCATTTAAATCCCTCATGCCACTTTTTTTCCTTGCGGACATCTGTTGAGTCTATTCCAAGTTCCTATCTAGAAGTTCTTAAGCTATCATGTTGGAAAAAGACTATGGATGAAGAGATGTAGACTTTAATGTCTCGCAGTACTTGAGAATTGGTGCAATGTCTTACGAAGGCCAATCTTATTTCATGTAGATGGATCTTCACAATTAAGCATAAATCTGATGGGTTAGTTGATAGATATAAAACTTGTCTTGTGGCTAAGGGTTTTACTTAAGAGTATGACATCAACTATATAGAAACCTTTACTTCTGTGACTCGACTTAATTCAATCTGCATTATTCTCTCTTGGCCATCAATTAGAATTAGTGCTTTCATCAACTTGATGTGAAAAATACCTTTTACTATTGTGATCTTAATAAAAAGATTTATATGGAGCAACCTTTAAGGTATGCTGCTTAGGGGGAGAATCAAGTTTGCCTATTGAAGAAGTCCATTTATGGATTAAAATAGAGTCCAAGAGCCTGATTTCATAAGCTAAGTTAAGTCATGATGGTAGGTCGTTTTCACAAGTGTGCTACAGACAACTTTGTTTTTATTCATCATAGTGCTTGTGGTTGTGTAGTTCTTGTTATGTATGTAGACAACATCATTCTCACAGGTAGTGATCTTGAAGACATAACTCGAACCAAAGAACACACTTGGCTAGTGGTTTCCAAATTGAAGACTTAGGTTGGCTTGGTTACTTTCTTGGCATTGAGTTTTTATACTCAAAGGGGAAAGTGGTTCTATCTCAATGAAAGTATACACTTAATTTACTTGAGGAGACGAGCTTCCTTGACTGCAAGCTAGAATCCACACCACTTGGGTAGAGCACCTTCTTTCGGAATATAGATTCAGAACAACTTGAAAACCCCAACCAATATAAAAGTCTAATTGGAAAGTTGATTTATCTCACTATCACCAACTAGTATAAATGTCATATGGTGGATGACAGTTCTTGTAGCAGGTGAGGATGGTGGTGGGTTGAAACCATAAGGTTTTCTCCTAGGCTTGGTATCATATTAGATGAATGGGAAAAATGCCATTTTGATCCTAAAAAGAGAGATACAAGAGTTTATATAGTGAGTATATGGATATCTTTAAATGGATATTCATTGACCCTCTTATAATGTAACACACAAATACATAGGGATCTAACATTGTCTATATTATTTTATAATTTTATTTTTTAAGTTGTGTTTGTAATTATTTTAATTTATTTTGGTTATAAAGGAATGGGGGATGCTATTTGGTGGTTTAACACGTAGGTCCCAACTTGCAAAAGTTGGTTGTTAAAGTTCTTGGCCTCACTTGTAGTACTTCTGGTTGCGAAGGAATTTAGAGCATGTATGTTTTGGTCTTTTCGAATATTTTAGTTTTAATTTTTTAAGATAAATATTATTTAATTAATTTATTATTTATTGATTATACAGATTCATGCAAAAAGAGGAATAGATTGGAAGAGCTGTAGTTTAATGGTTGGTTTATGTGAAATATAATCAAGCACTCATGTATTAATATGTACAAAGAGATTATCGATTCTATATCTTTGATAGACATTTTTTTTTTTTCTTTGATAGACATTGATGACAGCAGTGAGAGGTTGAAAGGAAAGGTGATTGATGATAAGGAATAAAGTTTTGGTATTGTATTGTAGATTGGTCCCTTGGAAAAGAAAATATATCAAGGATCATATCTACTATAGAAATGCGATTCTTTTGTGAAAATGTCTAAAATACACAATTTTGGCTTGAAATTCAAGGATAAGATAAAATAAGGTATAATAAGTATATAAAAAACATTTAGATAAGATTTCTATGCAATTATTGTGGATAAAATATCATAAACATTGAAATATAGTATTCATAGGCATGAAAAAGACTTAAATGATACAAAAATAGTAGAAATATGATAATGTCAAAGGATTTCAAATATATTGAAAACATTACAAAATGATCAATTCCAAGATGAATGCCTTGGAGGGTCATAGTGGTATTATCCTTGTAGTTAGATGTTGTTGGAACATTTGGTTACACATCATTTGTTCCCTTGACATCATGTAATGAATTCATGCCATCTGAGTTGTATAATTAATACAATACTCCACAATCCATGGGTGATACTTTGAATTAGGTACATGTGTAAATTGATTAAGTATCGTCATGATAGCCTTAGGTTCTTGTGAGGGAGGAGGTGGCATTCTTATCCCTGACATTTGGAGAGGGTTGTATGCAGCATAATTTAATTCTGCAACTCCATCATGCTAGCTCGACTCATGTGATGACAAATTTGTCCATGTACTAATAGAGTAATAATCAGATGGGCTATGCAATCTTTCATAGGAATTATATGTGTAAGGATCTTGGGTTAAAGTCAAGGGTTATTCATTTGCAAACCACCAAAGGCTCTTGACAAAAATGATTGTAAGTCCCCTTTCCTTTCTGCTTCAGTGTACTCCCTAGCTCCCAACTTTTCCATCTATAATGATGTGAGAAGGTATCATGATCATGCTTGTAGGATGTCTTACTTTTATGATCTTCATCATAAGTAGCATGGGAAAAATGAACCTCTCTTATAAATGTGCTCCAACCACTACTATCACCACCACTATCATTATCATCATTATCATTATTGCCATTGATTTATCATCATCTGGGGATTGTGTGGTATTATCATTGGAATCATGGTCAACCCCTAAACTTGTACTTCTGCCTATATGACATGAATGTGAAGAGGAACTCACACATTCATGGCATTAACACATAGACTTTTGACAGTAAAGATTTGCAAGTGACTGTACTGGCTCTTGCAAGAAAAATTGCTAAGTTTCATGTGTCTCTTTTCTATGCTTCCATTTCTTCATTCATTATTGCTTTCCAAGATGGTAGTTAAATTGTGATAGATAGAATCATAAGAAATGAATTTGAAATAGAATGAGTTGTGTAGGATCTTGTACCCTTTCAAAACATGGTGGACAAAAGCCTCCTTTTGTACCCTCCTATGTTCTAGATGTTGAAAGGGTGGCACTACTATACGTTGGAGAATGTAGAAGTAAAGACTATGGAAACTACAACAAAATTTATTAAAAGCTCAGAATCACATCAAATGGTTTGTTATGTGGAATCATACTGAGAAGACATTTAATGTGGAGATTGCCGACATGGAAATATTTAGGTTGTAAGAATGAGAATCACCTTGATACTAAATCAGATCAATCTTGGGATCTTATGGGTTGAGAAATTGTAGGGCTACAAGTTCTCACGAATTTTCGGAAAATTATCACATTTCTACTGGCATTTACACCAATATTTGACATGTTTCCAATTTTTGTTGTGTAGAGTTTATATTATCTTGTGTTGTAATGTATTTTAGGAACAATAAGTTGTGTTATTGTGGTCTAGTATTCTTTCATATGTATATTTTGTATACTATTTCTTTTCAATCAATGAAACACAAAAACCCTATTCTCGAAAATTCTGCACTTGGTATCAGAGTAGGTTTGGACTTGCACCTCACTCTCAAGCCCTTCTTCATCCTTGTGGTTTGCATGATGGTCTCTATTTCTTGGCTGTCTCATGGCAGTCTCTTAGCTTGATAGTCTCCCTCTCATGGCCTCTCACGAACTTGCATTGTAGTCTTGTGTGGTCTCACATGTTCTCCTCCCAACACCAGCAACTCCACTTCCTATTCACTAGCAACATCAATTCCCTCACAAGCGATGCACAACACTATGGATTGATGCTTGTTAGTGAGGTTCCTCCCTATTTACTCATGGCCTCCCATTTTTATCTATTCTGATTTTTTCCTTTGACAACCACACAATACAATCAATACTCATTGGGTACTAGGCTTGTCAATTTTGTTTTCCTGAAAAAAAAAATTGGATGCCAACAATATTTTCCTGAAAAATATGAGTGGAATTTTTGAAAAGTTGAATGGACAAAATCATCTTCTTTGATCTATTAGTTTCACCAACTTTTTGCTAGCTCATAGGCACTTAAAACACATTACTAAATTTGAACCTGATCTTAATGATGCTGATTACGAAGATTGGTGTGTCAATGATGCCTTTGTTATTGCTTGGTTGATCTCCAATATGGAATCGTTCATTTCCAAGAGTATTGCCATGCTTTGGCCAACAAAGAAAATCTAGGATACACTAAAAGCTACATATGGTGATGAAAAAAATGTTTCTCGTCTGTTTGATATCTAGGGATAGATTTTTAATGCCAAACAAGGTGACAAATCTCTTCTTTGATCTATTAGTTTCACCAACTTTTTGCTAGCTCATAGGCACTTAAAACACATTACTAAATTTGAACCTGATCTTAATGATGCTGATTACGAAGATTGGTGTGTCAATGATGCCTTTGTTATTGCTTGGTTGATCTCCAATATGGAATTGTTCATTTCCAAGAGTATTGCCATGCTTTGGCCAACAAAGAAAATCTAGGATACACTAAAAGCTACATATGGTCATGAAAAAAATGTTTCTCATCTGTTTGATATCTAGGGATAGATTTTTAATGCCAAACAAGGTGACAAATCTCTTCAATATCATTTCATTGAATTCCAAACTCTTATGAATGATATTGAAGTACTTCAACCACTTGTTCCAGATCCTCACACAATTTGTCAACAATGCAATGATTTGTTTGTGGTCACCTTCTTGCATAACCTTTTTTTTGAACTTGAAGATAAAATTTGTGTATAGGTACTAAGAGGAGAGGAAGTTCTCAATCTTCAGGAGACATTTGCCAAAGCTATGAAAATTATTCTGTCAACTCAAGCTCCCTTAGTTAAGCAATCAACCTTAGTGGCAAAATTTGATCAAGTATACTCAAGAGGCTGAGGAGGAAGAAATAAATTTCCTCTCTATATACATTGTGGATGCATCAATCATCCACATGAGAAGTGTTGGTAGAAATTTGGCAAACCTCTAAAGTTTGATAGAAGTGTTTCAAACTTGGCCTTTATCATAGAATTCTACCTACCTATTAGTCAAGTCTCATACAACTGCATCACAATCCCTCTCTAATTTGGTAGATGAGTTTGCTAAATTCTTGAAGTTTCAGAATTAGTCTCGTGGTTCCTCATCTAGTCAAAACAACACCTCTAGTTCTAGGTCTATCTTTACAGATGCTATTGCTTATTTAGCATCTCCTCTCATATGACAAGTAACCAGAAACTTTTTTAGTCTTTTACCTCTCCCTCCCAGATAGCCATAGTCTCTACTACCAATGGTGTCACTTGGTCAATGTCTAGACAAGGCATAGTGTTTGTTGACACTCATATCCCTCTCTCCAATGTGTTTCATTTTCCTAATTTTCCTATTAATCTTCTTTCTATTAGTGCTATTACCACTCAATTGTCTAGTTTTGTCACTTTCTTTCCTTTTCATTGTAAATTCCAAGACCTTCAGACATGATAGAGACTTGGGTTGGGTTGTAGGGCTGCAACAGACATTTATGTGCTCGTTAAAGATGATATACCTAGAGGATTGGCGTGTGTGGCTTCTTGTTCTAAATCATTGGATCTTTGGCACCACCATTTGGGACACCCTTTGTAGTGGAAACTTTAATAGATTTTTCCTTGGTGTCATGTCTCTTTCTTTTGTTGTGAGTCTTGTCAATTGGGTAAACATTACCGTGCCACCTATTGTAGGTCTAGTGTATCTGTTAGTTTGAGTCTCTTTTATGTTCATTGTGATATTTAAGGTCTTGCTAGGACTAGTTCCTTGTTTGGTCGTAAATATTACATTGTCTTTGTTGATGATTACTCTTGTGCTAGTTGGAGAATATGGTGTGTCTGCTTTAGAAGGTAATTTATAGCCTCAAATAGAGTTCTTGTGTTTGGTCTCATACTTTTAGTAGTGTTATTGTCCATGCAAGTTTCTGGTAATGTCAAACTGATTACTCTATCTTTCTTAGACACACTCTTACTAACTATATTGTGGTTGCTGTCTATGTGGATGACATTTTGATTATTGGAAGTGACTCGAATGATATAATTGAAACCAAAGTTTATCTTGCAACTTAGTTTGTTACAAAAGACTTGGACCATCTTGGTTATTTTCTAGGAATCAAATTCACTTATCTCAAAAACATCTCCCTCTTTCAAAGGAAATATGCCCTTCATATGTTATAAGTAGGAATGCTGAGATGTAAACCGGAAAAAACCCTAATTGATCAAAATTCATCTTTCTAAGAGGACTAAGAGTTATTGCATGACCCATGAAGATATTGTATGATTATCGGTAAATTGATTTACCTTGCTATCACATGACTAGACATAGCTTTTGCAGTTAATCTTCTCTCATAGTTTATGCAACAATCTCATCAGATTCATTAGAAAGGTGTTATGAAACTACTTTCCTATATTAAAGGCACACTTGGTATGAGCCTTGTCTAGAAATGTCATGGTCATCTCAAGGTTGAATCCTTTTCTGATTCTAACTATGTTGGTGATAAAGTTGATAGAAAATTTACTTTCGAATATTGCACATATGTTGGAGGGAACCTTGTAACCTAACGTAGCAAGAAGCAAAACGTTGTTTTACATTCTAGTGCTGAAGTTGAATATCGTTCTATGACTCAAATCGGATGTGAGATGAAGTAGATACAATATTTCCTGTTGGAGTTAGGATTTATTGTTCCGAGTTTCATGACCGTGTATTGTGATAACTAGGTTGCTATTTGCATTGTTAAATACTTTATCTTTCATGAATGCATTAAACATATTGAGATTGACTATCATTATATCAAGAACCTGGTTACTAGTGGTCAAATCACTACTGTCTTCACTTCCACTTCATAACAATTGGTAGACATCTTGACAAAAGGGTTGGGAGTTCAGATTTTTCAAAAATTATGTAGCAAGTTAGGTCTAATCAATATATGCACTCCAACTTGAGGGGAAGTGTAGAGTTTATATTATCTTGTGTTGTAATATGCCATAGGAAGAATAAGTTGTGTTATCATGGTCTAGCATTCTTTCATATGTATATTTTATATACCGTTTCTTTTCAATTAATGAAACACAAAAACCCTATTCTCCAAAATTCTTCACTTGCTGGATCAATGTCTAAAAAGAAAACATGTTAAAACCTTGTTGAAGGTTCTTTTCCAATTAATTTTCTTTCTTTTTTGTTCTAGATCAGTCATTTACATTAATTAGATTAGATAAAAAATAGGATAGATTACTTGTTAATGCCTAAGGTCTGATCCATTTCTCACCTAAGGTTTTAAAGTGAACATGTTAGTGTCTCAAGCTGTACCTGATTTCTCACTGCAATGCCTAAGGTTTAAAGATGCACATGTTAGTGCTACGAGGTTTACATTATTATACAAAGAGGTTCCTCTGATGACATTGTGTAATAGTGTAATGGAGGACCTTGTTTGTGTAATGGTGACATCTGTATTTTTAAATTATAGGTACTAAAGTGGGAAATTGATCAAACCATGAGGCAGTAGCATGTTCATTTTAAATTGTAGGAACTAACTAAAGTGGGAAATCAACCGAGACATTGGTAAGCAATTTACCCTAAAAAATATGCTTCCTATTTTATTTGGATTGTCATATGAGTCTTCTAAACATTTTATACATAAAAGTAGAACCTGAAACCTTGTTGCTCTGGCTATCCATGATTCTTTTCTAATTGATTGTGTTGTGCAGTCCAGAGCACCCATTTTTCAGACATGGCCGATCCATACTTGGTGATGGAAGGCAGTCATCCAAAGAATGTACAGATGGCATGGAAGTATCAAGGTTCCTACTGAACACTGCAGTGATCATTTATCTTGTGTTGAAGCATCTCATGTTGTTTACTATGCATCAATGTTTAGAAAACCAGCAAACAGCCTCTATATGGATCATGTTTTTAAAACAGACTATTGGAAAAAGTTCTGAAATAAATGAAAATACTGTATGATATGCATGTAGCTAAGATGATTCATCAAATTAACTCAACGTACTAAATTATCAACTTATTATTCAATCACATATTATTTAATTCAAAACACAACATCATCACATGGAATTATCTTGATACTTACCATTCAACAATGAATATTTTTAACTCAAAATTTTAAATTAAATGCCTAAATAAGTGACAAGAAGTCAACTTTTCCCACTTTGTTGATGCAGTTATCTTTTTAAATATAACACCTTTATTTGTTAACATAGTTTTCATTCTTTCTGCAGTTGTCTATCTTTATCATTTGATAAAAAATAATAGGCTGTGGTATATATTCTTTTTGAGACCCCTTTCAACTTTTCATCTTCTTATGGCTCATTGTGGTGATCAGTTTGGAACCCTTTGGTGATGGTGGATGGATGGAAGTTCAAGAATGTCAGCCATGTCTTCTTTTCCCCCTTTGACAACCAACAAAACTTGGTGGTTATGGAGGAAGAAGGTTGTTAATCCAGTGGCTATAAGGGGTAGCATTTTTGTGCTGGGAAGTTTGACAGGTGCTGTGGTGATGCCTAAGTGTTTTGAGGGTGATCATTGGTAATGTAGGAATGGCTGTTCTAAAGGTATAAGAAGTGTGTCTTAGGGAAAGATTCTCTGCCTTGATGGATGCCCTTTCCAGAGGTGTTGTTTTGCTTGTGGCAAGGAATGGGTTAAATACAATGATGCATGGCCAGACCTTTAATGGTTCTCTTCTTTAAAGGAACAGTGGTGGCTATAGTGGGCAGACATGCTGTTCTTGTTGTACCCTTCCAGCCAGGGATCGCTAGATCAAGGATGACAATACCATGGTCAAAGTAGATGGAGTGTATGGTTGGCAATCCTTGTTTAATCCTTCCATTGACCTAAGGATGGGCAGTTTTAACTCGATAAGGAGGGAGAGTGTGATTTTTGATCGGGCCAATGATTTGGATGGCAATTTGCTAGGATTGTTTGGCATACTGATAAGGAGCTATGTTGGTCACCCCTTTTAATTGATTCTACCGTTGGCAACATAGAGGTTGATGTGGGTTTTGACAGGCCTTCCTGATTAGGTAGGCTAGGCATTGACTCAATTATTGGGGGTGAAGCCAATCCCTTGGCTTGTGATCTATCTCTATGGCTAGTGCTCTCCTTTTAAGCTATGGATTGTGGAAAACATTGCTACTGAAATTCCATGATAGTGGTTGGAGGATGAAGCTTGTGAGAATGACGGGGAGCTTGGTCTACTGGCCTAATTTGAAAATACCAACATCCATCATCAACTCATCTCCCAATCCTTGCAGACAATGATTGAGACAAGGTGGCTTACAACGATGTGCAAGGGAGAAGCAGCAATTGGGATATTGGTGATTGTGTTGCTATTGTTTCTTCTAAATGCTAGTTGCACTATATATCCTAGTTTATTTCATTTTCTCCTTCCATGCCTTTCCCTCTCAGTGTGTAGGATGTTGTAGAACTTGTTGATAATGGGGGCTAATGCAAATGATGGGTAGAGGACAATGCAGGCGCATAGAAGCTTAATGGAAGGTGAACCAATTTGCATCAAAAAAGAGTGCATAGGAGCTTAAGGTATTCATTGATTGCTCAACAAAATTAAATCTAAAGGAATCTTTATGTGGTGAGATCAAAAATTAATTGACATAACCTGGCGAATGGGACTTGACATTGAGAAGAAAGTGTCATACGATAGGTTTGATATCATCTACATTGTTTAAGATCCCTAAGGGGGCTGTAGTCTAGATGGTGTGTATTATAACTAAGGTTTCATTATTTTGAAATGAAGATCTTGTTGAATGTTAGAGTGAGTCATACCAAAATATATAGAATGGTTGACGTGCTTAGTTGTTAATGACAAACTAGTAGTTACTTGTAGGAGACAACTTGATGATATGCATTGTGCACATGCTTGCATGGTCATCATGTTGAGGAGTTTTGTGGAAACACAATATATGGAAGTAGATTGATTCAATAATATAACATATGACCCCTATATATAAAGATTATATAAAGAAGACAAAAACACAATAAGCAATGTCAGACTAAACCTACTTATAGACCTTAATACATTATTTTCTCTAACACTCTCTCTCTAGCTGAAACATTCAGCTTGCAACAGACTCATATTTAATAATAACTTAACAACATAACAAGAAATAACAGATGCATAGAGAAATATAAAAAACCAATTATTGTAATAAAGTACCAGTAATGGTAGTAATCTAAGAACTTTATCTCAAAGAATAACCATCAGATACATTCCAAGACATAAATCAATTGTTATAACAATAGACAATAATCTGAAAATTATATCTCAGACAGAGGTAAATAACCATTAGATAATATAATCCGAGGTAGTAGGATACATAAACACCTGGTTTATCATCAAAAAGAGAAATAGATCTACCCTTAAGATTTTTTTTAATTTTAATTTATTTTTTCTCTGCTTTTTTTAACTTCCTCCATATATAAATATATATTTTTTCCTTTTTCCTATCCTCCTCCTTTCCTTTTTCTTCTCCATTTTCTCCTTCCTTTTTTTCTTTTTTCCTTTTTTTACTTCTCTTCTCTTTCTCTTTCTTTTTTTTTTCTTTTTTTCCTTTTTTTCTTCCCTCCTCCCTTCTCCTTCTCAACTTCTCCCAATACATCTTCTATATCTATTTATCTATAATCTTAATGGGTGTAGGTAGTGGTGGATGGTGGCAAAGGAACAAACTGTAGGACCTTAAATGTGGGTAACAGAGGAGAATAACCTTAACATGGGTCATAGGAACTGGAGGACACCTTAGTAGGACTCATGTGGAGAGGTGTTGACATGTGTAATTGAGTGATGCGTTGGAGAAGGGATGCACGGGGATGTTGCACATGCAAACACACAGGAGAGATGACACTCACACGGAAGACACGTAAAAGAGTTTCCAGCAATAGATGGAGATGACAGTGGTGATGATAGATGGCAACATTCTTGGAGTGTTGCCAGTAGCACACAGACTTTCTAGCATGTGAACTGGGAGAAAAGAGAGGAGGTTAGGCTGCTCAGTGAGGGGAGAGAAGGTATTACAGCAAAAGAGAGGACGGAAGAGGATGGTGGTGGGTTCAGTAGGGGCCGTTGGTAGCTTGGTGGGGAGAGAGAAGTGTGACAATTAGGATATCTCCTCCTCATTGTCTAGAACTCTGTACTTAATGTACTCTTAAAATTTAAGTTCTAATACCATGTGAAAATATAAGATATGAGTGGAAGTAGATTGATTCAATAACATAACATAAAACTCTTATATATAGAGGCTACACAAAGAGAACAAAACACAGTAAGCAATGTGGGATTAAATCTACTAACGACATAAAACCTTAATACATTATTTTCTCTAACACCATGCCATATCTTCAACAAAAGTTGCAAGTGGCATTGTCACAACATAGGACAGCTCATTGGAACTTGTAAATCAATAGATTATGACAATTGTGATATTTATTTGCCTTGAGGAAAAGAGATTCCATGTTCCTTGGTATAATCACAAAGTGTATAGGTTTTGTGAATGAAGTTGCTGGCATATCCTATGGGATGAATTGCAAAGGGTTGAGTCTCAAAAGTATCAACACTCGGTAGTGGGGGGTAACTTCAAATCTTCAATCTTACAAGATTCTCTTCAAACTGGATATACAACCTGAGAATGACATCTAGTGTAGTGAGTTTAATGATTTGATTAACATTTGGAATGGATTGGTCCTACTTATTGGTGGGGCTTAGTTCATTTAGTCAAACTTCAGATTGAATCAATCTTTGGGAGGGTTTGATCATATTTTTTCTGGCCCGGAGTAAGTTGATTGGTCCAGTCTTTCTGTTTATAATGTCATGCATAACTTAACCATAATTTACTCTTGTTCTTAGTTGTGAATGAGATTGATTGGGGACCTAGGTCATTCCAATTTGAAGCTGTTAGACTAGAAATAGAAGACTTTGATTAGTGACCTATATGGTAGTGACATAACATTTCAATGTTCAATTAGTTGGTTAGCAAGTCATATTTTAGTGGCATAAGGTTCCAACATATAGACATCTATGGTTCTATGAGGAGACTTTATGAAAAACCTTGATGCCTTAAACACCAACTCAAGTAATGGAAGGTGAATGATGAGGTGAACCTTAGATTATTTACTTTGAAATTGAGTCAGAATATTGCTCAATATGATGAGGAGGCTACCACAAGTGGGTTTTCTGTCAATGATTGAGATCTACATCAAACATTGAAAAAGGATCTAGAAGATCAGCACAATGAAAAGTAATTACTTGGAGACAAATATGTTGAGTGTTGGGGTTGAAGGCAAGCGACTGAAGCACTAAATTAGCCTAGAAAGTGGCCTCCAATCGTTGAAGAATCAGTAGGTTGGAGAAAACCTCTATCAATGAACAAAACACTACAGGAAAGGACAATATTAGATTTGGAATTGAAAACTATTTCAAAATCCATTTGTAGAGGAACCAACTCTGCTCTATTGAACTCCATGAGCTGCACTTTTGTTATATCTCCCTAGAGTAGGCACAATTTCTTGAGGTTGGACTCGGTAAAGATGAGGTGAAAGTAGTGCTTGCAATAGTTGTAGGCATGACATTTGGCCCTAATGGCTTTTCAGTCCTATTCTTCCAACACTTTTTAGACATAGTGAAGAATTCCCTTATTGAAGTTATTTCAGACATCCATCAGGGAAGGGGGCATTGGTTGTTTTAAAAAGATATTTCTCACTTTTATCCCTGACGTTTTTATGTGTGTGACATGCAGTTGATCAATTAACTCGTGTATAAAGTTGTAGCAAAATGCTTTGCGAAAGGACTTGATCCCTTACTTCTGTCCTAATTGGTGACCATCAGCTTGTGCCTTTGTTGACAGTCAGCAGATATTGGATGATCTCCTTGTCATGAATGTGTTAGTGCAAGATTACCAGAAATAGCTTGACTTTGTGTGGAAACTAGATATGGAGAAAGCCTGTGATAGTATGCCATTGAACTGCTTAGAGCAGGTGATGTATTACATGGAATTTGGCTCCAATGGTGAGATTGGATTCATCATTGTCAGTTAATTCTCTTTCTTTGTTCTGTTCAACTGTTGACCCACCAAGGAATTTAATTGTGGTAGGGGTCTTCATTAGTGTGATCCTATCACCTTTTCTGCTTGCATTAGGGGTAGAAGTTTTCTGGTGTCTAATTGTCTAATTCAAGATTTTTGATCACACAAAAGTGTTTCTTATTTACATTATACTGATGAACTATGATAGTAGAAGTTTTCTGGTTTCTGTGATGATGTTACTATGGATTAAATTGAGAATCTGCAATGCTTGTTCGGATTTTTTGTTTAGCCATAATGTTGAAAGCCAACTTTTATTATATAAATCCATTATAGTTGAGATTAAGTTGTTAGATGTGGTCCTAGTTGCAGGAAGTTATAAGGGATGCAGAATGAAATCTTTTCCCATAAAATACTTGGGGCTCACTTACAGGGAAAGGCTAAAGGACTATTGATTGTTTGCCAGTGATAGATCTATTTGAGCAATGTCTGTAGTTGGCCAGCTAGATTTTTTCATTTGGGGGAAAATTTGCATTAATTTCCTCACTTCTATGTAATCTACCAATCCACCTCCTCTCTCTATTTGTGATCTTAGCCAAGATAGCCAAGTGCCTTGAAGGTATAGAAGGAAAAAGGATTGGAAATCAAACCCTTCTGACGTGCACTTAATGGCATGGAGTAAGGTCTGTATGCCTAAATGGAAGAATGATTTTGGCTTCTAGAGTTTCTTTCCATGAAATTGGCTTTGCTGTTTAAGGGGGTTTGGTATCTTAGCAATTTTAGGGAGGGCTTTAGTAGCTTGTAGATGGATATCATCAAAAAGAAATGCTATTGGGGATTGTTAATTTGGAGAGGAACTTTAGAAGCTGAGAAAGTGATAAGTTGTATCAAAATAAGGGTAGGAAATGTGATGGTGTTAGGTTTTATTGGGATGAGTGGATAAGTGAGGCCCTCTTTATTGGTTATTCTCGACTTTAGATTTTGTAGCATTTTCCACCCAAGTGAGTAATGGCTAAATGTTATGTGCATTGAAAGTTAGGGATTATATGGGATATTCATTTTAGAAGGAACCTTAATGATACATAATCTATCGATCTCATTATGCTTCTTTTTCTCCATCATTATATTCTCCACTCTTTCTTCAAGTTTTGATTCCTAGGTTTATAGATGAAGCAAGGATGGAAAGTTGATGAAATCTTTTACCATATCTATAGTGATGTTAAAATGGGCTCATGGAAGTTCATGTAGATTAGTTCTATCCCTATCATGGCCTAGTTTTTCACTTGGAAAATTTGGCTTGGTGCTGCGCCTGCAAAGGTGGTGTTGTGAAGGAAGGGATTCTAATCAACTTTGCCATAAGATGGTTGGAAAGAAACAATAAAATTTTCCAAGGTTTATCCTATGATGTGACTCACATCAGATATGTGGTCTTCAGGTGTGTCTTTGAGTGGTCAGGATGTTGGAATGTGGTTGAGGCCTTAGATGACATGGTTGTGCTGTCCTGGCTTGGATCCCTTTTGTCGCTGCAATTATTGTGTTTTTTGATGATTCTTTGCTATATTTGTCAGTCTGTCCTGTGTTTTCAGTCCCTTGACGTACATATAAATCTTTTTTTCTTTTGTTTTACCAGTTTTCCCGTAGGTTGTGTAGCCAGCTTGTTTTGTTGATTTTAATATATTCCTTTTGGTTGCTTCTCAAAAAACTTCTCATTTAATAAAAGGAAACAATTAGTTGACCCTTATTATGTAGGGGTGATCACAAGAATCCTTTCTTTTTCATTGGATCTTTCGATATCTCTTTTAGTTTTACCTACATTAATTACTTCATCTTTCTTTATAAATGTGTATATAGGCCTTTTATGGATATGAATAGATCATCTAAGATACTTTTTTATTTTATCCTCAATTGATAGATCTCTTCCTCTCTTCCAGCTGAATTCATTTTTATCTCATTTCATGTTATCCATTTTAATGTTTGTATTTTTGTTACACTAAATTGTTGCACATGATGTTGAATTAACTTTTTGTGCCATTAAGTGTAATCAAATGAAAGGGTGTTCTATAGCATTTTTCTTTTAATTTTAGTGTATTGTTTTATCATACAACCCTTCAAATGTATTTCTTTACTCATCCATCCTTTTTTAGTTTTGTAAATAACATGTATAATTTCTCTATTGTTCTCACTATAGAACCTAAATATTTAAAATTCTTATTTTTGGCATTTCTCGATCATCCAATTTTATACTTCCATCATTGTTGTTGCCATTGTAGATACTTACCTACATCATATAGATTGTTAATATTAGATGTTAATATCAATATCAGGAAGAGAAAGACTAAAGTGCATAAGAATCTAATAATTGGGTGGTGTAGTCTAAAAGGTGAAAAAAAAATGATATTTAGAAATAACTTGGTAAAAGAAAGAATATGGAAACTAAATGGAAAGGTAAATAAACTTTAAAATGAAATGACTACCTGTACTAAAAAGATTGCTAGGGAAATTTTAGGAGAGTCTTGTGGGGTACCTCCATTAGGTAAAGAAAGTTGGTGGTAAAATGAAGATGTACTAAAGATAATAAAAGAAAAAAAGAATGCTATAAAACCTATCATAATTGTAAAAATAAGGAAAATTTAAAAAAATATAAGTTAACAAAAGGAACGCTAGGAAATTGGTTAGGAAAGTTAAAAATAAGGTTTATGATAATTTATATGTTCATTAGAATTCAAAACAAGGAGAAAATAGTATTTATAATTTGGAGATTTAAGTCAAGTGTATTAAAGATGTGGATGGTAGAGTTTTTGTAAAAAAGAAAATGAAATAAAAGATAGATGATATAGGTATTTTGGTAAACTTTTTGATGAATCTACCATATTATACTCTTTATGCAAATTTTGGGTAGTAGTACAACGGATATAATCCATAGTTATTTTAGAAGAATTATTAGTTTGGAGGTAGAAGTCATTAAGAAAATGAAACATGGGTAAACTATTAGACTAGATGGTATTTTCATTGAAGTGTTGAAGTGTATGGGTCAAATGGGGATTAAGTGGCTAACTAAATTTTTAATATAATTTTAAAGACAACATGCTAGATGAGTGGAGTTCTTTAATACCTTTATTTAAGAATAAAAGAGACATACAAAATTATAATAATTATTATGATGTTAAGTTAATAAATCAAACCATAAAATTATTAGAAAGTATAATTGAACAAAGACTAAGAAATATGACTCAAATCATAGTAAATTATCTTGGATTTGTGTCAAGTAAGTCAACAATGGAAGTTACTCATTTAGACAGTTAATAGAAAATTTTGGAGTTAAGAAAAAAGACCTCTATATGGTTTTCATTAATTTAGAAAAAGCTTATGATTAGAATACCTAGAAACCTTCTTTAGGAAGAAAAGAGTATACATTAGACATATTTTGATAAAAGACATATATGGATATGTAGCTACTAGTATTAAAACTAGAAAAGGAGAAATTAGAAAATTTTCAATAGACATAGGTTTACAATAATGGTCCTCTCTAAAGTCTGTATCTGTTTGTCTTGGTTATAGATGAAATAATCAAGGACAAAGAAGAAATACCTTAGTCTATGTTATTTGTTGGTGACATTATTGTACTTGATGAAAGTTAGTAATTAGCTTTAAATTAAAATTATGAAGAGATATCTTAAGAGTCTAAGGGATTTAGATTGAGTAGGTTAAAAATCAAATATATGATATGCAAGCAATGATGAAGGTATATATTTAACCATAAGTACATAAAAGTAAGAATTTTGAACACTTAGGATTTATAATAAATAGCAATGATGAAATTATAGAGGACATTATTCATATGAGTAAAGTAGGCTGAATAAAGTGAAGAAATGCTTCTACAGTATTATGTGATAAAAGAATATCTTTAAAAGTATAAGAAAATTTCTATACAATTGCTGTTTTCCTAACTATACTTTATGGCCTAAAATTTTGGATTGTAAAGTATGGTCATATGCAAAAAGTTAGTGTTGCTGAGATAAGTATACGTAGATGAACGAGGGATAAAGTTAAAAAAATGATTTTATTTAGAAGAGAGTAGGAGTCACACCTATTGAAGATAAGAGAAAATTTGCTTAAGTGATTTATTATATAGTCTAAATTTTTTGGATTCTAAGGTGTTCATAATTTTGAATTTTATTGACAAATAGAATGCAAAGTATTTTGCTTTAAATTTCTTTAATTATTTCATTTGTAATCAAGACTATTGTGTTTGAACTTAGAGAGATGATCTCTGGTGTAAATCTATGTTGATTAAAAATTTTCTTTTTTTCCTATAGTTTTTACATCAATTACTATTTTTTCATACATATTTTTGATAATATCAACATAATTGGAAAACTGTGTAAAAATATTGTAGCATTGTGACGTACACCATGTATTCTTCTACCCCTTCAGTGCATGTAATGATGTATTTGTGTTGTCTTGCTTCCTTTTCTTTTGTTACTCATTCCTGATCCATGTGTCACTTTGCCTCTACCTGGCTGCATTTTTGAAAGAATCTAAGATTTATCTAGGAATTTATATCTACATGAGATTTTACCATACATCTGTCTAATTTTACATAATAGCACTGATTCTACTTTTATCCTCTTGGCTGGATAATGCCCAGCTTTCTTACCTTACAAGTATATATGCCACCAATTCAAAATTACGTATTCTGTGTCTTTTATGGGGAGGTTCATAACAACAGTGGATTTTTCTGTTGTAGCTATTTTTCGAAATTTCCATTTTCCAAGGTTCTCTATTGTAGTAATTTGTTCAGTTGTATCAGCTTGTCTCCTTTTTACATGAGAAGGGGAATTTTTGTCATTATTCTTATTTGGACCACTGTTGGTCGAGACTGATGCTCAAGTTTTTCCTATTATTATTATTAGTGGCAGATATGTACCAGTTTTATAATAAGGATGGCTCATGTGGGCTCATCTAATACTTGGGAGGACAAACAGTTGCAGTATAAATTATACATGCAATCTAAATAGTGCAAGTTCTCTGGATTTTTTTAACTATCTACTCCCTTATGGTTTATTACATTTTGGGTGGATTGTCTGCGATTCATAATCTCTCTTCTTTGTTCTTATTTGCTTGCTTGTATTGTGATCTATAATCTCTCTTCTTCATTTGTTATTTGCTTACTAGTATTAGGACTCAGTTTTTTCTGAACATGTCATGTTTTTTTCTTTAAGATGGCATAATTATTAATGTATACTGGTATACTTGCAGATCTGATGGTGCATCATCAACGTTAGACATTCGTCGTAGAAGGCGTCGAAGCATTAGTATGATTCCTGAAATTGGTGATGATGTTGTGAGGTTGATGTTAACTCTTTCTTTGCTGATAAGATTAGCAAAAATACTCCATGATATTTAGATTGACTGAGACAACTGTAGGCTTACAAATTTTTTAGGTTGAGTAACAATTGCCATTGGTACATAATACATTTAAGCAAACTTACCTTCCTGCCTTTTGAATCTCTTGCTTCTGATTTGTTATTGACTTTCCGTCCCTTCTTCATGTGACTCAGAGTAGTCTATAGTTTCAATGTTTTCTTGGTTCTATTATCAGGGCTGATGTCATTATTTTAATTAAGTCTTTATATTCTTCTGCAATATTTCTATTCTGCTAGTCAATTAGTAATTGAGGTTTTTGTTATAATTGATTTATTTCACTGAAGGGAGTTGAATGGTAAATTTTAATAATTTAAAAAGTGTTTCAATAAAACAAATTTGAATTAAATATCTTTTGTAAAATCATTTAGAGCAGAAATTAATGTGCAAGTAAATAATAAGAAAATTATAAAGAAATGCAAGAGAAAAATGATACAAGCAATTTATAGTAGTTTCTCAAATCGGATATGTCCACTTCACAAGCTTCTTGTTTATGTCTATCTACTAAATTTAGTGTTTTTACAGGTTGAACACTAAGTAGTTTACCAGGTTTAACACTCAACCTTTGTGCTATTTTATGGGTCTAGCACAAACATTCATTTACCTCAATCTGAGTTGCCTACACCAAATCAATGTGCCTCTCGTCACAACTTAGTAAGATAGGTTGTTCAACTTTCAAGTGTAAGGTTATAGAACCACTTGTGTTTATAAGGTGGTGGTTAGGATTTCATAATTTGGAAAGTATATCTATTAGGATTTGTCAGAATGTGCACGGGATCAATATGCCATTCCAAAATTGGCACTTCTATGGAAATTTTGGATATTTGGATTTTCACTTTCCATTCTTTGATTGCTATGCTATTTTACGTATTGGTATGCCATTTTCCAAACTTTTGCAAGTATCATGGAATTGGTATATGTTAGAACATTTGATCATGTGTTTAATGAGTATATATATGGATCCTAAGGATCCATTTACCATACCATCTTGTATTTATACCTTAATCTAATTGATAATCAGTATCTTCTCCTCCTAATCCTTTTCTTAACTTGGTATCAAAATGAAGTTAGGTTAAACTCTCTTTTTTCACCCAGTTCTGTCCTTGACAATCCCCATCTTCCTTCTTATGTATAGCAAGCTCAACTAGCATTGAGAGTCATCATTGTGGCTTTCGTTAACATTGCTCTCTAGTCATCATTGAAGTTTGGCGGCACTAGGCATCTCCAATGCCTGAGGCAGTTTGTCCATCACATGTTAGCACCCAAGTAGGCTAACATGTCCTTTGTCATCTTGTCTATGTTTCACTGACGCCCTCCATCCTCCATCAGCTCCTCTAGACTTGCTTCACTGTGTGTGTGTGTAGTAGTGGGTTCTGACAATTTGCCCTCTTCCAAGCACATCAATCTTTGCATATAACTCCATTTCAGTGTGGTCGGGCAATCTTTGCCTCAGATACTTTGTCATCTCTTCAAACCACCTTTATCAAGGTTTTGCATGTCACCATTACCACATCCAGCTCTTAGTTAGTTACTACTCATGAAGCCACAAATCTTGTTGCAACTTCCCACAATCGCACTTTGGTGGATCTTCTCAGCGTAGTAGAGGTAGGGGAGGATGTAACCAATACAGATCACCTTATGCACACTGTAGAAGAAAGAATCATATCTCAGACAAGTGTTGGGATAAATTCAGTCAACCTTCTGCACCCCCTGCTATTGCTCATGTTGTCTCTACACCCACTACTCAAGAACAACCACCTACAACATCATTGACATCCTCTACTTCTTAGTTGGTTCAGATGACTTAGGTTGATTTTGATGAGTTAATGATCTGCCACACTCAACAATCTAGTGAAGTATTGGCCAACCATGTTTTGGAGTCTGGTAATGTTGCATTACAATTATTTGCATCCAATTCTAGTGATTCTTGAATTATCGATTCAAGTGCTTCTAATCATATTACAGGTATTCTTAATTTCTTTAGCCATTTATTTGAGCTTCCTAATGTTCACTCTGCTACCTTGGTTGATGGATGTAACTACTCTATCTTTGGCGAGGGCACTTTCTCCATCAACTCAAACCTATCTTTTAATTGTGTTTTTTATGTGTCTAATTTTCCAATCAATTTATTTTCTGTTAGCAAGCTTATTAAATAGCTTCATTGTTCTGCACTTTTCAAGATCTATAGATGAGAAGGATTGGTATGAGCTATGAGCGTGGACATGGAGTTTACACTCTTACTCACGATGATATTCCTTAGGGATTGGTTGTTGCTTGCACTTCTAATGATTCTTTCATTTTATGGTATCATCTTCTTAAACATCTTTCACATCAAAAGTTTCAGGTCATTTTACTTTGGGTGTCTGTTAAACCTTTTAGATGTTCTTGTATCATGGAAAAGTAATTTCAAGCTTTCCTTCCTAGTTGGGAGTTAGCTTCTACCCTTAATCCTTTTGAGATATTACATTATGATGTTTAGGGACATGCTAGGGTTGTTTTATTGTCTGGTTTTTATTATTATATTATGTTTGTTCAGAACTGATAATGCTTTTGAATTCACACAATCTTCTATTACATCTTTTTATGCAAATCAAGGAACTTTACACCAAGCCACTTATACTCATACTTTACCACAAAATGGTGTTGCTGAATAGAAACATTGTCACATTCTTGATATTGCTTGTATACTCCTTGTGGAGATGAATGTTCCTAAATTTCTTTGACCTAGTACCATGTCCATTGTCACTTATCTCATCAATCGCATGCCCTCTTCTTTGTTAGAGGAGGGGGGGGCATTCCTCTTCAACGCCTTGTCTTGAAAAAACTCTTCTCTCTTCCTTCTAAGGTCTTTGGGTGTGCTACCTATGTAAAAAATTTATCCTCAAATTTTGATAAGCTCTCTTCTAGGTCTATCAAGTGTGTATTTGTTGGTTATCCTCAAGGTTAGAAAGGATACCACTGCTATTACCCCCTTACTCGTCGCTATCTCACGTCTATTGATGTCCTTTTCCAAGAGGACGTCCTTTATTTCTCTATCTTCAAGGATTCTATTAGTCAAAATACCATATCCTCTCCTGATATTCCTTTGCCTATGGAGGCCTCAATTTGAGCCTCCTTTGTTTACTCCTACTACACCACCACAAAATGTTTTACCTCCTATTGTGTAGGACCCCCCTTGTAGGTTTATTAGTAGAGACTTCATCATTCATCTAGTACAACTCAAGTGCCAATGTCATCCACTCTTCCTGATGTTGATCCAAATCTACTAGACTTATTGCCTTACATAAAGGTACACACTCTTGTATTGCCCATCTTATATCAAATTTTGTTTCCTATGACTCCTTTTCACTTACTCTTCTGTCTTGAATCGATTACTAAGAATCATGTAGAAGCTTTTACCCTTCCACCTTAAAAGAAAGTTATGAATGTTGAAATGTGGACTTTACTTGACAAAGGAACATGAGATCTGGTTCCTCGGCTATGCAATACTTTGATTGTTGGTTGCAGGTGGGTCTTCACTAACAAATACAGGCTTGATGGATCTGTTGCATGCCATAAAGCTCACTTAGTTGCTTGTGGCTTCACACAAATTCTAAGATTAGATTATTCTGAAACATTTTCTCTAGTTGTTTGTCTTAGTTGTATCAAGATCATACTTTCTCTTACCGTCATTCAGTCTTGGTCTTTAACTCAACTTGATATCCAGAATGTCTTTCTTTATGGTGATCTATAGGAAGAAGTTTTTATAGAGTAACTTTCTAGATTTGTTGCTTAGGGGGGAGAAGCAACTATGTAGACTATGCAAGACTATCTATAGATTGAAACAAAGTCTACATGTGTGGTTTGCTAAACTTAGTTTGGTCATGCTCACTAAGAGTTTCAGAAGTGTTCTAGGGACAATTTCATCTTTATTCTACGCAGCTCACATGGTTTTATTATCCTAGCTGTTTATGTGGATGATATATTACTAATTGGCAATGATGTAACTGACATTACTAGTATAAAAACCTTTTCAAAGGAGTTTACTCTCAAGGATATGAGTAAGCCTAAGTATTTCTTGGGAATTGAGTTTGCTTATGTTGAAGGAAAATTTTCTTTATCTTAAAAGAAAATATGCACTTGATTTTCTTAAAGAAACTGGTATGCATGGTTGTAAACTAGAAACAACACCCATAGAGCTTAATCCTTATGAGATAAAGACTTAGAATTGTTTGAAGACAGTCGTCGTTACAAAAGAATGATTGGGAAGTTGATTTTCCTTAGAATTACTTGTTCAAATTTCTCCTTTGCAATGAGACTATTGAGTCAATTTATGCAACCTAGGTTGATACACTAACAAGCAGTATTGTGTGTCATTGCATAAATTAAAAGATGTCCTGAAAAAGGATTAGTCTACTCTGACAATCATAATCTCAATGTGATAGCCTACTCAAATGTCAATTATGTAGAAGACAAGGGAGATAGACGATCAACAGATGGATATTGTATGCTTATTGGTGGCAATCTTGTCACTTGACACAGCAAAAAGTAGAATACTGTCTCTACATTTAGTGCAGAATTCAAATATAGAGGAATGTCAAATGTTGTAAAGGAAATAGTTTGGATTAAGAATTTCTTGAATAAGCTAAGGATCAAAGTTTCAATTCCTATACTTATGTATTATGATAATCAAATTGCAATCTATATTGCTAATAATGAAACCTTTCAAAGTACATTGAGGACTTCCACTATGTTCGTCAACTGATATTTAATAAAATCATATATACTCTTTATACAGTCTTCTCAACAGCTGGTAGACATCTTTACCAAAGCTTTAGCTATTGGTCCTTTAACTCAATTTTATAACAAGCTGGAAATGTTTAACTTGTACTTTCCAACTTGAGAGAGAGTGTTAGAACATATGGTCATGTGTTTAATGAGTATATGGATCCTAGGGATCCATTTACTATACCATCTTGTATTTATACCCTAATCCGTCTGATTGATAATCTGCATCTTCTTCTCCAAATCCTTCTCTTAACTGTATATAAAAGGAAATAGTGGATCTTTTGATCTTTAGATTCTATCAAATCTTCTTTTAGAAAACGATATGTCGGTGAAATCATTGGTATGTCGTTTCTTCATTTCTAATTTGGTCAAAAGAAAATGGTGTTTTGTCCGTCTAAGCACATCTTCTATTTACTAAAAACCTATAATACTTGTAAACAATAAATGATATGTTGTTTGCTTATCTTACCCTGCAAATGATCTAACAATGTGTCACGGTTTGGTAATAGTATATTGTTTTCCTTTATAAAGACTTCAGCTGATCACTATTCAACATAAAATGAAATGTTGCTGGTATCAACAGTATGTCGAATATTAGTCTAATAACTTTGCTAGTTTATTATTCATACAGAAATGATATATCATTTTGATAAATGGTATATTGAGTAACTTAAACAAATTCTCGTTGAACTAATAATGGAATGTCAATTGACTAATAGGTAGACCGTTTGCAAAGACAGCTCACAAAATATTCTAAGTTCCTATTTATATATAATTTCTATCTAAATATATATCATTAAGTTTTATTTTATTAAAACCTTATAAAAAAATTTTTCTTAACAATCTCTTCTTTTTTTTATGATGATAAAATTTGACGATATGCAATTCATTCTCATTAAATTCTAGAACATGTCATTAACAAAATACGATATATTATCATTCTTCTTTTCCTTTTGTCATGATTAAAAATACATTAACATTTTTATCTTTTTCTCTCCCTTAAAAAAAGTATTTTTCATCTTCAAGAAGCTGCCTCTGCAAATATTCTTTGGATATTTATTAACTTTGATAGCTCCCCCTGCAACACTTAATCTTCAATTTAAATGTTATTCAAATACCAAATAAAAAATACCAATTATTATTGAAAGTGTTCATATATCAATTGTTATTTTTGTTTTTAGCTGCAGCAAGACATAAAGTTTCAAATTGTTTCCTCTTAATCTCTTTGTTTATTTAGAAAGGTAATCGATCACAAACAGAAAGTGGCAAATGAAGATATGCTCTCCCTATAATGAGAAAGGTTTTTTAAAAAAAAACCAAAAGTAAGCATACAAAATCGATAATTAAAAATATCCATATATCTTGTAGAATTCAAAAAATTAGATTGCAGAGAAACACAAAAATATTGTTAATTTACCTATCATCTTACCAGAAGACTTTTAAAATAGCTTTAGTCTATGCTCTTGGGTTCACCTCAAGAAAGGTTCTCCCCCTTCTCTTTAGTGACAAAAGTTAGATCTTATCTTTCACCATTGGTATGCCATTTGTTTATTTTAGACCTAGTTAAGAATAAACAGTGTTTCGTCCATCTAAGTGTATCTTCTATTTACCAGAAATTTGTAATACCTATAAACAATAAACGTTATGTTGGTATGACAGTTGGTACGTAGTTTGTTTATCTTTCCTTGTAGATGATCTAACAATATATTGTTGTCCAGTAACGGTGTATCATTTTTCTTCTCTAAAAATTTCAATTAATCACTGTTCATCATAAAACAGAATGCTATTAACATCTATGGAATGTCATTGACATCAACGTTATGCCAAATATTGGTTTAATAACTTTGCCAATTTATTGTTCATCCAAAAATGGTACGTTGTTTTGATAAATAGTATGTCAATTATCTATTCCAATAATTTAGATAAATTCTTGTTAAACCAATAACTATATGTCGATTGATTAATTGGTATACCATTTGCAAAGATAGTTTACAAAATATTATAAGTCCCTATTTATATATAATTTTTATTTAAATGTATATCATTAAGTTTTGTTTCATCAAAATCTTTGAAAAAATTTTCTAACAATTTTTATTCTTTGGCATAACTGTTTCTTCTTTTAAGAAGTCTTTCTGAATTAATTATTGTTGATTGAAACTTATTTCTATCTCAAGTTTCATTTATGGTGTCATTAATATTATTTAATACACTTCAACTAGGGTAGTTTCAAGTTATAAATTGTTGACCGGTAAGAGCTTAAGGGATGGATCATTGACAAAAATTTGGTAAATATGTCATGGTATGCTATGAATGGAATATTGGAGCTGTGAAAGGAAGGATTAGGGTGAAAAATGAAGTTTGGATTGGTAACACTAATGTAGTCGGATATCTATTAACTCATATATCTAATGATTCATATAATACTCTCATACCCTCTTTAAGCTAGAGGGCATATATTTATCATGTCTGTCTTGTTACATAATGTGTAAAAAATTCTGATACCCAAATCTTTTGTGAAGGTATCTACAAGTTATTCCAAGACTTTATGGAGTAGTGATCAAATCCTTCATCATATCTTGAATGTAGTGATAGTCAACCTCAGTATGTGTGGTGCACTCATGGAATATAGGGTTTTTTGTTATAAAGATGGTAGCTTGATTGTCACAATGCATGGACATGGGGGTTTGAATTGCAAAACCAAGCTCGAGTGATCTAAGACATCATTTTACAAGTAGGTTGGGCCATATTAGGTTGGTACTCTATTTCAATACTAGATCTTGAGATTGTGTTCTGCTTATTACTTCATTAAGTAACAAGATTTCCACTAATATAGGTGTGGAACTCAGAAGTTGGCTTTTTATCACCTTTGACACTTGAATAATCAGAATCAAAATATACCTCAATCTTCAAGTGGATGTATCATCTATATACAAGACCTTTATCAGATTCATTCTTAATGTAAGCAAGAATAAGAAGAACTCCCTGCCAATGACTTTTTCTTAGCTCATGCGTTAATTGACTGAGAAGACTAATTACATAGGCTATGTTTAGTCTTGTGACTATCAAATAGATTAGCATTCCAGTCAATCTCTTATATTGTCTTAAATCTTTTAGAGATTGATGAACTATCCTAAAAATGAGAATTGGGATCTTTTGAAGTACTCCTAGACTTACAACCTAAGAGTCTTGATTTTTATAACAAGTCAAGTGCATATTTCTTCTTTGTCCTATATCCTTCCAGTACAATATGCAAACTTAATACCCAAAAAGTACCTAGGTTTGCCCATACCCTTTGTAACAAAGTGTCTCCCTTAAGTATTTTTTAGTGTCAACAATAGCTATAGAATCATTGTTTATCAATGTCATCAACATACATTACCAGAAACATACAACCATTGTCTATTCTATAAAAATAGAATGATTTACTACACATCAGCTAAAACCTTCAACTATCACAATGTTGCTGAATTTGTCAAATGATGTGCATGAGTTTTGCTTGAGTCCATAGATTGTCTTCTTCAACTTCTATGTCAAATTCTCTTTTTGAGTAACATACCTGGAAACTTGCTTCATAAACATCAGCTCATTTAGATCTTTACACCAACTTGAACTGGATCCTATGATTGATTCAGTGCTATGGAATGCAACACTAGAATAGAATTGAGGTGAGTGGTTTGAGAAAATGTCTCTATGTAATCAATATCATATATTTGAGTGAATCCATAGGCCACCGATTGTGCTTTGTAGTAGTCCACTAATCCATTCAATTTGTACTTGATGGTGTACACCCATTTATAGGTGATTGCTTCTGAAGGATTGGTCATGGAATTTCAACTTGAACAAGTAGGTAAACTCCTCCATGCCTATGACTTAAACCTATTCTTTTTCTCATTTGTAGGTCCTGGAAAATACAAGGAAAATGGATAAAGTGACAACACATTAGTTGAACAGTATGTACTAATATATTTGTACAAATATATATAGTATGAGTAAAGGATCCTTAATGTAGTTGGATATCCATTTACCCTTTATATCTAATCACTCATATAATACACTCATAGGAGCTTCATGTTTGTTAACAAAGAACTGTCAATGATGGTGCTGTTTATGCTTTCTGACCGTTGGGTGTCTGATTATTCCTGGAAATCTGTTTTTTCTACTTTCATTTGTCTTATTTTCTTATTTTTGGTTTTCTAGTTCACTTATGGCTTATGTAGGCCTCCTAGTTTTCCTGCTCTAATATGTTTTGATTTGGTTGCTGCTCAAAAACAAGAAATGGTCAAAGCTGTTTACAAATGCAGCTGAAATTAATATTTTACACCAACCAATATTTTTTGATGGTTCGGTTTGCTATGTTCAAGTTGATGACATCATGAATGTAATGATTCAATACAGCTCAGTTAATTTTTTGCACCAACCGATATTTTTTGATGGTTCAGTTTCCTATGTTCAGTGTAGTTGATGACATCATGAATGTAATGTTTCAAGAAGCACCAATTTTTGAAGTTCATTTAGTCATGCCCTAGACCAAAAGTGCTGGTGTTTTATGTTTTACAAGTCAACTAATTATCTGATTAGATTTCAACTTGATTTTTTTTTCCAAAATTTAGTAAGCTGTAACTTCAATGATCAGAGTACATATGACGTGCTTGTACATACATAGTGACACACATGGATTGGTTATCATAAAATCTGTTGACATGCTGGCTGTAATTATTTACCAAAAGGAAAATTCTATGGTATATGATTTTTTCACAAAGAATATTTACATTTTTTATAGTTACATGCATTTACCATTATATTTAAATCTTACCATCCATGTATTTGAAATGAATGATTAAGATCCTAGAGTTTTGGTACCCAACAATATTTTATGGTACCATCAAGGCTTCCATTAGACACTATTGGTATAATAAAGACATCCTTAGGAATGGAACAACATTATTTACCATCTTTGCTGATAAGCCTTGTGTAGCTCTTGGATACGCACAGAAGCTCCATGGTAGGGAACTCAAGGATATAGTTTTGTAAGAAAAGTACCTTTGTAGATATACTTTGTTAAGGATCATCATGTAGGAATGTCCCATCATTAACAGGCTTGTATTTACCATTTTGTTACTTATATAATCAATAATTTACTCATCAAATCCAAAGAAAGAACTGGCATTATTGACCTTTTGATTCCTGTTTGTTTCATTTGATTGATTAATAAATCCTATATGAAAATCAGCGTTGTCCTGTTTGTTTCGATTTTGTAAGATTATATGATAGCTTTTTATTTTTCTATGGACTTACAAATATTTGGGACTTATTCAGGCTTGTGAGGGCAGAAAGACTGAAACAAAATCGTCCCAGAGACAAGGGTGCTGAAACTGTGGATCTTTCCTTAAACAAGAAATGTGGTGGTTGTGATTCCTCAAGTAATGTATGCTCGTGTATCCATTAAATTTATTTATAAGCTTAGTTATTTCTAAGGAAATGATTTACTTGAGTTATAGAAAATTTTTTCTTAGCTTTAAAACAAATAAGAAAGGTCTTTGTCTGGTTGGATGTTCAAAGATTTAGGTTAAGTTCAGTGAATTTGATATTTCTTACTAAGTGAATAGCATCACTAATGATCAATTCCTTACATTGTTTGTTGTTGGCACTAAATTGGTACTAGAGAGGTGTATTGGTGGTTAGCAAAGAAAGCACTCAGTTCAAGCATGTGCTGGTGATGAGACTTATAAGGCTTTTACTTCATCTTCAAATACAGTTCAAACATACATTAGTACCATGCCTTTACTTCCAACAAGCCATGTTCTTCAAGAGGGAAAATGATGGATTTATGAGGAAGGTCAACATGTAGAAGGATGTAGTAAGGAGTTAGAAGGGGAGAGCTCACAGCCACATCTTAGGGAGACTAGCATGGCGCTGGGTTGTGTTCATCCTTCAGTTTGTAAACCTTGGGGAGATATTTGGAGAAGGAGACTGGGAAGGAGGAAGGGTTGGGAGCTAGTGAACATGTGCCAATGAAAAGTTGGGGAGGCCATAAGGAAGGGTAGGCAATGGTGGAGATTGTCAGGACCTTATGTGGGTGCCAAATGTCCCATGGTGTGGGTCACCATGCTAGCAACTGTCTTGAATGGCCTCCCTTGCATTGCCAATCGAATGAAGGAGCTTCAAAATTGCTCCTTGGGTTGATCTGAATTGGGTCCCAACTAACAAAGTTATCCAATGGAGGTTTGGTAGATGCCTGATTTGCAGGGCCCTAGTCCTTGACAAGTTTTTCCTTTAAGCTTGGATGAACATGTGGTGGGGGGGTCTAGCTTGATGGATTGTCTATATGGTGGAGATTTTCTTGTCTATTTTCCAAATGCTTTGGCGAGATGAGTTGTTCCAAGAGCAGCAAATGAGACATGAATGAGATTGAATGTGGTTGGTAGTGTGGGAGAGGGAAGCAGCAGTGTGGTTGGTGGTTGAGAACCCTTGTGTTTGGGCCCACCTTCTCAGCATCCCCATGGATCTTTGGGATGTTTCAACTTTTATGGAGATTGACAAACCATTTGGGAGACTATGGAGCTTCAGAAAAGCATTCTATCAGGGGCTCAGTTGGAGGTGACCATGATGAAGGTTGAGTGGGATGTTAAGCTTGTTTGTGGAAGGGACACTTTCTAGGTAGGGATTCACCGTGTCAAGGGGGTGGAGAGTGGATGAGAGCATAGTGGATCTTGGGTGGAGGTGCTTCAAGGGAGGGAGTGTAAGGAGGCCACTTGAGTTGGCCCAATGGGGAAGTGAAGAGAGGAGGGGAGTGGAGAAGTCTTGGGGTATTGGGTAGGGCAATAGGAGTGTAAGAGGAAAGCAATGGTGAAGAAGCTTTGGTAAGGGTCTTGTTGGAGCAAACAATGGCCCTTGGTATGGAAGGTTTGACTATTCCTAACATGGGAGGCATAATTAATGGAGGTGCCTCTTAAGAAATTGATTTTGCTTTAATTAAGATGTTAAATGTCTTGAATTAAATCCATTAAATTGGATTTATTGGGGAAGATGAAATAATTCATCTTCTCACATTTATTTGGGGTAGTTTGTAGGGTGCATTAATTGTCACCATTGATGATGAGTGTTTTTTGCTATTCTTGTATTCATCTATAAATAGGGACATGGACAAATTGTTTGGAGAGTCCTACAAGAAAAGGTTCCATTTAGAAGTTGTACCTGTTTTGAATATAGTGGAACCACCTCCTCTCTCCAACCATCCATGGACGTATCCCTTTCAATGAACCACATAAATTTTGTGTCTATTTATGTTTGGTGTGTTGTTTTTCTCCTCTCAATTCTCAAATTCCCAACATAAGAAGTTAATAGACAATTCTAGAAACATTGATCATGGTGACACTTGGAATTGGATTGCAGAGACAATTGCAAAGAAGATTTGTGATGCCCTTAAGGTTCCACTAGATCCATTTAAGATTGGGACCTTTTGGGTAATTGGCACAACATGATATTGGTCAAAGTGGCAAAAATGGACACTTTTGGACCCAATTTACTTCTTTGGTCGAAGCAATTGTTGTGGACAATTTTGACACCTACTATGGAAGTTTGTTAGGACCAATTAGTGAGTCTGAATTTCTATGAGACGATGCATGTGTTTAATATGCATAAGGTCCAAAATGATCATGGGCTTGACTTACATTGAGTTGATTGTGATTCTTTTGCTGAAAACTCGTTTGGTGATTCCAAAAGTTGGCCTGCCATCCTTTTGCAGGGGTGTCCTTTTTGCCTACCTTACACACCTTGAGGGATGCCTTCACTCATGGGTCCCATGCCTTTTGCAGGGGTGTCCTGATGAACCCTTTCTAGTCACCTCCCATGGACGAGTGGGACACAAATGTCTAGATGGAGAAGACGGTTGTTGTGTGGGGAATGACATTGGGATTTGAGGTAGTTGGACAGGTTCAAAATTTGAAGAAGATTTGGTCGCAGTTAGATGTGGAGGATGATTGGGGGGGGGTCCAAAGTGTATCCATGGAGATAATTTGTTGGAATGTGAGGGGATGTGAATAGAGGTGGAAGCAGGAATTGGTGGGAGAGGTGGCGAGGTGGTATGGGGTTTGTTTAGTGGGCTTGTAGGAGACCAAGCTTGAGCCATCAGAAGACCCATCTATTAGGAGGATGGGAGGAAGTCAGTTGGACAGGGTGGTGGGAAAACCATCTTCCGGTGCTTCAGGAGATATTGTAATTGACTGGAGCTCTAAATTCTTGATTGCAGTGGACTCCATGGTGGGTACTTTCTCTGCTATGGTGTTAGTTTCAGGAGGTCATCTTCGGTCTCTTTGGGTCTCAGTTGAGCAGTGATGAGTGCTTGCTTGGCAGGAGCTATATCTGGTTTTCTTGGCAAGTGGCAGCATCCCTGATTGAACATGGGAGACTTCAATTGCATAAGGACACTGGAAGAGAGGCCCATGACTGAGGAGATGCACATGTTTTCAACTTGGATTGATCAGAAAGGTTGGGCTGGTCTATGCTGTCAGTCAATTTTTTCTAGGCTGGACAGAATTTTAGTTGATGGCACTTGGAGGGACATGTTCCCAGGATGCCGGGTTAAGGGCCTTTCTCATATTGCTTCAGACCATACTCCACTTCTTCTGGAGGTGGTGAAGGATAACTTCATAAGTCCTTTTAGACTGGATGCTCACTGGTTGAAGTTGGATAACTTCAACAGATTGGTCTCCTCTTCCTACAAGGTGCCTTCATCCAAACACACTGCTATTGGTAGGTTTTCACAAAAGCTCAATTTCTTAAAATGCAAAATCATAGAGTGGAAGGACATATAGAGGAAAAGGAAAAATGCAAAGAAGATCAGGAACTAGATTCTATCAATCAGCTTGAAAAGAAGGAATAGGACTTCACACTAACAGAACAAGAAAGAGAAGGGTGGCTGCCAAGTCTGAGCTGGAGCACTTCCTGGAAATATAGGAGATGGATTAGAGACAGAGGTTTAGGAAACTTTAGCTGAAAGAAAGAGACAATAACACCAAATTCTCCCACAAACTGTGCTAATCACAGGAAGAGAGTCAATACTATCAACTGAATCTTAATTGACAAACAGGAGTTTGAGGGGAAGCAAGCTGAGCAACAAATAGCCATCTTTTATGAAAAACTGTTAAGAAAACACTACGGTTGGTGGTCCCAGTGGAAGCCTAGATATCTACCTTCCTTGACAGTGGATGAACAGAATGAACCATCAAGACCTTTTGATTAATCAGAAATAAGACACGCAATCTTTGACTTTGTTGGTGAGAAGACCCCTGGTCCAGATGGTTTTCCTATGTCTTTTCCAGCATTTCTATTCAATTGTTAAGGGGACCTCCTTGATGTTTTTGATGAACTTTGGTGGTGAAGTGTGGGTTGTGATCCATTTCATAGCAGTTTTATCTTTCTGATTCCTAAGAAGAATGGAACAGAGGGCATATAAGACTTCAGACCTATAAGCCTAATGAGTACAAGTGTAACTAAGGTGTTTGCAAATAGGCTTCTGGAAGTTTGTTAATGAGTTGCTCCATTTTGACGGCTTTTGTCTCAGACCATTCTTTGCTTGATGATTTTGCATCTGCACAGGAGGCTTTAATGGAATATCATCATTCAGAAGACACTGGCTGCTTGGTGAAAATCAATTTTAGGAAGGCATTTGTTAATCTTCAAATGAAAAGTTTCTGTAAAAAAATGGCTGGAATGGATCAATAATTTTATTAAAGTCAGCCAGGGCTCAGTTCTGATCAATGGTATAGCAAGGGATTTCTTTTATTTCAGGTGGGATGTTAGGCAAGGTGAACCTTTTTCACCATTGCTGTTTAATTTAGGTGTTAATATTATAGTTCTTGTGCGACCAAGTTATTGACTGTGAATGGTTCAAAGGTTGAGAGATTGGAGCTTAGAAGGTCTCCCTCTTAGTGCTCTAGTACACCAATGATACACTATTTCGGTGATTCTTCTAGAAAGCAGTTATTCAGTCCATGTTTATTTTAAAAGTGTTTGTTTTGCTCCTTGGGAAGATTAACTTCTCCGAAAGTACTATCATGGAAGTCAATTTGTTACAAGAGGAATTTTTAGGAGCAGCTTGGTTATTGTATTGTATGTTTGAGAGTGTTCCAATGGAATATCTTGTTCTACCTCTTACTCACAAAAAGCAAAGGAAGGCAGATTCAAGTCAAAACACAACAAACCAACAAACCTTATGTTTTCAGATCAAAACAAAACAAACTGACAACTCCTTAAACCATAAAGAGTCTCTTGTGTTGTAAGGTCAAAACACAACAAACCAATCCTCCTTAATCACAAAGGAGGCCCTCACCAACACCTAGTGAGACAAATACTAATTATTACAAGAGATTTACTTGCATAATTACAAATCAAAACTTACAACCCATTGCAAGGTGCTTTTGCTCTAGAGAAAGGAACTTGAAGTTCAAAGCACTTGGAATTTGATGGGACTTGAAGCATGGGAGTGCTATGGAGCTTTGAATGTTTTCCTCAAGGTTGCAAGTGAGAAGATTTAGTTTTTCAAGACCTCTAAAATTCGTGAAACAGTTTCTATTTATAAGCCCTAAGTATAACAACTAGTTTATATGGGCTAAAGTAACAGATTTGGGGGTGTTAATCTGTTTTAGTTTAACTAGTTTTTTATCAGAACTAGGTCACATTTGTTAACTCATTTTCTTAGTCTGAAGTTTACTGTCCCAGATTTTTCTTAAATCAGTAATCCGAATTTCACAATGTTGATCCATTTTAGAATAGAGGTCTAGGTATATCTAGAGCCGTTAATTTGAAAGGTCAGACTGTTTTCTACTGTCCTGAAAGTGTATAGAATGGACATCCGATTTGAAAGATTGGTGGTTCATTCACAGGTAGATCCTATTGATATCCCAAGTGACCAGATGTATATAAAATGAGCGTCCGATTTGAATGATTGGCAGTCCCTTCAACGATGGATCCTGCTAGTGTTCTAAGTGTTCAGATGTTTATAGAATGGGAGCCCTGTTTGAGGAATCAGTAGTCTGTTCAAAGATGGATCCTTTTGATGTCCTAAGTGTTTTAGATATGGTATAGAGTGGACATCCGACTTTGAAAAAATAGCAGTCTGTTCAGGAATAAGATCAGCCCATGTTCTAGGTATTCTAAATCGTTGGCCTACATGGTTAACCCTTTATGGAACAAGCATTCAATTTGAAAGATTGACAATCCATTCAAGCCCTAACAAGAATTTTTGGTAGGACTTTTAAGGTTTTCCTATAAGTTTTATACTCTAATATACAAGTCCTTCCTAAAGTGCAAGAGCATTACAACACTTTTACAAATATTACACTTCAGACATTCCTTTCTTTCTTCATCTTCAATTTGATCTCTTTTTGTTCAATTATCTTCAACTTTGTCTGCATCTTATATTTTCTCTTCAAGTTCAGGGGTGTCTTTAGCTTGTCCTCTTTCTTCACTTTTCTTCATATTGTATTTCATACTTTACCTACAGATTCTATTAAGTTGTAAATCATCATCAAAATCATGGAAGAATGTATCTCCAACAATTTCCTCCTTTTTGATGATGTTAAAACTTAATAGTTATAAGATCAATAAAAAAAACTATTTCTCCCCCTTTTGACATTATCACAAAGGGGTCATGCTATGAAACATATTGCTCCCCTTTTTTGCCTATATTTCTCTCTGCATGTATGGGTTAGTAAAATGTAATGTTGGCATTTTAACTACCCTTGCAACAGAGCTTATAGTCTGAAAACAGATAAACTGTAGTTCTTGCGGATGAATAGGCGCTCCCCCTGCAACCGAAACTCATACTAGAGTGACAACATGTTTTCCTTTTCATAGAAGTACAGGGAAGTCATAATAGGTAATTGGTGCATTTAGCAATAGCATATAAATCTAGCATAGTAGCATAATGTGCTCCCCCTGCAAGTATGGACTATATAATAACAACCATTATAGTACAGATAGTGCATGCATAATAACGTAATACATAATAAACTCAAACAGCGTACAATACATTTCAACATTCATAGACACATAGTTCAGGACTTGAATAACTTTATCTCTTCGAGTAGGTTTTTGTGTGAGTCTTCAATCTGAAAGAAGATATCTTCAACCTGATCTACAATTGCTTCTCTGATTTCCTTCATCCTAATGTTTATCTTGTTTTCTAGCTCATCAATCCCTTGATTTAAATTAATATAACTGTGTAGTGATCAAAGCTCTTCTAACTGATCTTTCACAGTCATCTCCTCTTCTTAAGAATCTTCTTCACTTACATTCTCTGGTTTGCTACTTGTTCCCTCTTTTTGGCATTGAAAAATATTATTAATTGTAATAGGCTGTGCATGTAGTAGTCTATCCTATTTGGTGCTAAAATAAAGTTCCAGGGCTTGCATAAGTCTAATAATAGCACATCCATAAAAGAGTTTGGCTTTCACTCTCTGCCTAAATGGAACATAAACACCTGTGCCCAATTTACTTCAATCTTTTTTATGATAGCATAAGTGGCCTTGGGTGTTTTCACTAAGCTAATTATGTCTTTTCTTTTGAAAATATTGGAAGAAATAATATGCACGATTATTCTTGCTTCTCTATTTAATTCATTCATCTTATCTAATCTTTTTGTACCCTTCTTGCTCTTAGCAACAATGCTCTTCATTTCAGAGGTGCTCCATTCCAAATGATATAATGACATTGTTATATCCAATCTTCCATGAGTATGTAACATTTTAAGTTGAACAGTATTTCGACATCAAGCTCTATGCCAATCTCATTCTGAGAGCTAGCATAAGTTCCTCAAGGTTTCAAACTTCCAAACCCCCTGTGGAGATTGGTCTGGTGATTTTTCCCCAACCCAATTAATGTGTCCTCTGCTTTATTAAGGGTGGTCTTGTTATGAAGACCTTCACAGTTTCAAATCATAGCTTACGACATCTTGTTAGCTGAATAATGTGTATGGTGATATGCAGGGAGCCACCTTCACCTAAAATGGTTTCATTGGCATACCTACCTCTCCACTTTTAGTGTGGACCCATGGTGGCTGAAAAAATGTCATCAACTTGCTTATGTGTCTTCCTCAAGTTGTAAAGTTTTATCTTTTTGTAATGTGCATTTTTCCTACTTCTCTTTGTCTCACTATTAGTCTTCTGTGCATAAGTGCTATGACTGGCGGCATGTCAAGCTCCACTTTTTCTAGCCACACACTATCATTGCAATGCTCACCACTATCTTTAAGCTCAGAATTGTTACCTGGCAATGGCCATTATCATTGCAGCCCTCTTGTTCCTGTAGACTAGTGTCTAGCAGTGTCTGAAGGGCATGGGCGCCATCCGCTATAGGTAGCAGTGTTTGAAGGGCATGGGCGCCATCCGCTATAGGTAGCAGTGTTTGAAGGGCATGGGTGCCACCCTATGGAAATACACCAAGCTATTTTTAGTCCCTTCCAGCATTCACTGGGATGTTTAGTTGTAGTTGATAAAAAGGTGTCAATTTCAATGCTCAAATCATGCACATAGGTACTTTCAACTTAAAATAGTCAAGAATTCTTTTTCAAAAAAACTGAACCTTTTGATCAGCTTGATCTTCCAGAGTCAATGAACTGTTGCATCACCTTCCTATCACAACACTTATGCTTTGAGATCTTGGAATCACCTTTCCACTTGGGTTCTTCAATAGTAGTGGATGATTATTGTCTTTGTCTCTCACTATCATTCTATCATTGCCAAGTTTGTTCCACAGAACACTGGAACTACTGTTCTTCTACATAGGGAAATGGAATTTAGTTTTCTTGATCGATGGCTTGTTTCTGTTGAAACTTATATTGATCAATATACGAAATAATGAAGCACTTATAATTTCCCTTAAACATTTAAATCTATAATATCTTTTTCTTTTCCTAGTGCATATTTTTTTCATTGATTTTTTTGTTTAGAGTTACAAACATTCCCCTAGGATTGTGCTAAATACCATTTGTCTGATACATGACGTATAGCATTGTCCAGCATTATCAGTTTCTTAATGTTACATTTTGTCAGCTTTTGTTTCCATTGTGTTCATATTGTTTTTGTATGTGATTTCAGGAATCAAGTTTCCATTTAAGCAAGCCTGACCGGATATCTGTAACGTGTGGTCATTCAAGAAATTCACATTCAAAACAAAAAACAATGTCTTTACCTTCATCACCACATGAATTTACGGGTGACGCTTCTGATGGAAGTGGAGCTTCTAGCTTGTTACAGACAGGAACATTTTTCTCAATGTTAGATAAAGTATTGCAATCATCACAAATCTTGAAAAAGCCTTTATTGCCATTTCATGAATGGAATATTGATATCTCAGAGTTAACTATTGGCACACGTGTTGGTATTGGTTGGTACTATTGACTTCAATGGTTCTGAAATACTTCAATCTTTCTGAATTTCTAGTAGGATATGAAGAAAACTATACGCGTGTGGTATATACTTATCTAAATTGTCGACCCTGATTTTGTCTATTTAGGATTTTTTGGTCAAGTTTTCCGAGGGATATGGAATGGTACAGATGTTGCAATCAAAGTTTTCTTAGAGCAAGACATGACAGCTGAGAACATAGAAGATTTCTGTAATGAAATATCCATTCTAAGGTAACCATCATCTGTTGTGTAAAGCAGGCTATGGAGTTGTATAATGAACTCTTATTCTAGTATCTTCATTCTTTTGCAGCCGGCTTCGACATCCAAATGGTAATTTTCCTCGTATCAGAATTTAGCAGCTCCCTACTGCTGAGATGCTCACAAGGGACTCATATGGCCTTTCTTTCATTTCATGTTCACTTGAAATAGTGATGCCACAACAACTCTCAACAATATCACATTCTTGAAGAAATCATTAGCTTTTCCAGTATTACGTTCTAGATCTGTTTTTTACCCAATTTTGGTGTTTTCATGTATGCCTTTTTTTAATTTTATGTGAAAGTTCAATACAAGATCCACTTACCATAAAGTAGAGACCTAAGAAGAGTGACCTACATGGAACATTTTACTGAAAAATGCAAGGATCTAAATTATTACAATTAATATGCACAATTTGGTTCCTTGTTTTTCCACTCAAACCATAAGAGTTACATATACTCTGAAAAAATATATATTGATGACAAACAATTAAAAAAACCTCCTAATAAAAGTCTAGACCTGCTTGTTGCAGTTATCTTATTTCTTGGTGCATGTATGAGACCTCCACACCTTTCAATGGTCACTGAATATATGGAGATGGGATCCTTGTACAATATAATACACATGAGTGGTCAGAAAAAGAAGCTTAGCTGGCGCAAGAGGTTTAAAATACTTCGAGATATTTGTAGGTAAGTAAAATTTTATCTCCTACTTGTATTTTTCTTGTACTTTTCATTTTTTTTCTAAACCTTATATCTATACAATTTGCTGACTTCGCATCGTGAGATTATTATGACTGGTGATGGTTTTATATATATTAACAGAAAGCCATGAAAGGCTTCATTCGTTTTCATTTTTGCCTTCTAAATGTATATTGTAATCCAGTACATATCTGCATGCCTGCATGTCCTTCATGGTCTGCCTTTATCGTTAGAATGATCTTAGGTTTTCACTGGTTATATTGTTTCTCATCGTATGTTGACAACTTTATATGGATATAGGGGCTTAATGTGCATCCACAGAATGAAGATTGTACATCGTGACATAAAAAGTGCCAATTGCCTGGTAGATAAGCACTGGACGGTCAAGATATGTGATTTTGGGCTATCACGTGTGCTAACAGAAGGTCCATTGAGAGATAATTCTTCTGCTGGGACTCCTGAATGGATGGCTCCGGAGCTTATTCGCAATGAGCCATTCACAGATAAATGTGACATCTTTAGCTTGGGAGTTATCATGTGGGAGCTTTGCACCCTAGGAAGACCATGGGAAGGCGTGCCTCCTGTACAAGTAGGTACATTTTGTCTGGTGCGTTCATTCTGTAATAAAAAGTTTTAAAAAATCTGGTAGGGAAATATAGAAATTTCATCGTCACCCTATATATGATATAAACGAGGAATTTTATTTTAGATTACAAGCTGGTGAAGATTGGTAGAAATTGGCATCTCAAGATTATTCACCATTGTCCTTTACTCAGGTAGTGTATGCTGTTGCCAATGAAGGAAAACGCTTGGAGACTCCCGAAGGCCCCCTGGGCAAGTTGATTTCAGGTATAGCCGAATTAGTAAACCTTATTCCCATTTGTAGACAAATCTTTGCAATAATTATTTAAAGGTTACATTCTCTGGTGCTCTTGTCGCAGATTGCTGGGCAGAACCTGATGAACGACCTAGTTGCCAAGAGATTCTCTCTCGTCTGCTTGATTGTGAGTACACGATCTGTTGAGGCTTTTTCCCTTTTCCTCCTTTTTAAAGCTATCAATGTTTTGATGTCCCTAGTGGGCTATGTCCATAGGCTGTTGTAAGTTAATTCTTTTCATAAAGAGTGTGTGTGCTATCGAGATTTCTATCATGCTTGATTATTCGTTAGTTTCCTCTTTCCCACGGACTTCGATATAGAAAGGAGGTTAACTCTGTAACATACGACCACATGCATAACATTACTTTCGTGAGAGTGTTATGACCTGCTGAAGGGGTTTAAATTTCAATTATTTGGTAAAGGGAATTATTACGAAAGCAACCATCAAGAAAATCTTGTTTTCTGTGTGCAATGCAAAATTGTATATGATCATACAGTTCTTCTATATCGTTAGTAGTTTAGGAATGGCATTTTTTTCTTTTCCTTTTGTGAGGGTCCGTTTTGGATCCGAGAGAGGAAACAAGATCAGTGGAGACGAAGCTTGGAGGAAGAAAGCTATCATTCATCACTTACATTTTATCCAAGAAAATCAATGTTATACACAAGAGTTTGTTACGAGAATAATAGAAAGCTGACAAGCTAATTGCTGCTGCAAATCAGAAGTTATCGGTTTTTTGATGGAAGTTGTCCGAACGTGAACGATCGCCGGTGAGCTAATACACGTACGATCAAGGTATATTGATTGGATTGCAGAAATTAGTTGAATGCTTATTGCTCTACCAATTCCATGAATTTTCTTATCGAAACTAAAGGTTGTGCGAAATTCATTAAATTTTTTTTGTGATATGATAATCCTATCCCTTGTAAAAATATTTTGATATTTTGGAAAAACTTAATGAAATAACTCCTAAAGGAGATCAGATATTTAAAATGACTCCTAATGAATGTGGGTTTGTTTTATGTGAATTATGCTAAAACATTGGGTTTTAATATACAACGTGGTGGTACGAAGCATGTTACATCTTATCATGGTAATCTAGGGCAAAACCGATCGATATCAGTCATTTTCATTCGAGTAAATTAGACGAACGTGATGCTCGAAACCATGTAAATGATCATTGTGATCGTCGGATTGTTTCATATTCCATTGCTGAACGTGGCACCATTGCAGCACAAAATACGATCTTTATGATAATTTATGTCTAAGTTCTATTTTTGAAATTAGGGATATCATTGGGTTCCATGTTAAACGAATACAACAATTTTTGCTAGTAAATGTATTATAGAGTTTTGGTGGCCTAAAGTTACGTGCATGATACCTAAAAATTTCTTCCCTTGATATATCATTTTTCCATCAACATGCTATTGTGTCCAACAATCAAATGAGTCAATCGATATTTTGTTTCCAAATGCTTGCATCTATAACAAAATCTATTGATTCTCAAAAAAAAATTGTTTTTCCTTGTTCAGGATCTTGCTTGACTTTATCCTTTGATGATTTTCTTTAGTTCTTATTTAGGATCCTGACTTTGCATCTTTTTCTTTTATTTCCTACAATAAGCTTAATGTATACAACTACATATTTATTATTATGTTTTGTATCATCAAAATTAATTAAGAAAGATTTTCTTTACACCAAACCCTTAACCCACATACTTTTTGTGCCCATCACTTAGTTACTTTAAAGAGACAAAAGGAAGAACATAATTGCATATTGGTGAGTAGACATATTTGAAGTATCAATTTACATGTGCCACTCAACTTATCAGTTGATTTGCGTCAAATTTAGTAACATCTGCTGAAGACCCAGTAAATTGAATGTGGCGAAAGTATTTATTACCATGTTAGGAGAACCTCGCCCAAATTGTGGTGTGGGCTGTGTCAGATACTGGAGCATCTTCTGTGCTTTTGGAGTCCATTTTGCTACTGCATTCACCAACATTCCACTCACGCACCATTGGTGTAGTCTTAATGTAGTATTCCTCCTTTTGTATCATTATCTTAGTTTTCCCGGCCGCAGCCAATCTCAATTTCTCAACTTCGATTATTGTCTCCTCAAGTAGCTCCTTTAGTGCCTCCTACCTAGTTGCACACCAATATTGGTTTGCCTTTTCCTATTATTTCCACTCAATGATTTCTTTTCTGTCCATTTCTGCTGTATCCAATTGTTCAATAGCGTTATCCACTATTGAATGCACTAGGACACTAACGGCATTTTGAAACTTTAATAACCTTTGTTTTCTAAGTGCAAGAGAGCAATTTCCGTGTTTAAGTTTTCTTTTTTGACTTCCAACTTTGGTTGTCCTTCCTTGAAGTTTCGATATCATCATCACTATCTTCCTCAGAAACCAGTTTCAAAATGGAGTATGACCTGGGCATAATTAGCACCATTTTCTGCTTGCCTTTTCCAATGCCCAGGTCAAATTTGGTGTTAATCATGTCTTTTGCTGTTTTATTCTTGTGGTCAACTTTCTCAACAACTTGCATGTAAATTGTCAGTGTTATAAGATTATTATAGTTAGAGTTTACATTATTCATTCGGTGAGCATTACCTTGTTTGGTTTTACCATATCTAGCAGGGCCACTCCACGTTGCACATATGCCCACTGCTGTAGCAATGTTGGTTCTCTACCATGCATCGGCAATAGTACTTGATATGTTCGTACAACCAAATCTATTTTTTAAGTAACAATTTATAAATATGAAAGGTCAATATTTGACATACAAAGTAACAATTATAATAGATTGTTACTTATGTTGAACATTAAAGAAAGGAAGGATGGCCCTATATACCTAATACATACGTATACATACTGACATATCAAATGATTAATCATAATCACGACCTTAATTTAATATATAATTTATCTATAAATAAATTATATGAAAAATTTACGAGTTATTATGAATCCATGCTAACCCAAGTTGAAGGAAGAATCGGATATTCAGCGATCAAATTATTCATTCCAGAGTCTTATTTATCATTAAAACAAAAATGATTAATCGGACGAGAATAAAGAGAGAGTCCCGTTCTACATGTCAATATTGACAACAATGAAATTTATAGTAAAAGGAAAATCCGTCGACTTTAGAAATCGTGAGGGTTCAAGTCCCTCTATCCCCAATAAAAACTCATTTTACTTCCTAACTATTTTTTTTCTCTTTTTTCGTTGGTAGTTCAAACTATGCTGAGTTTACAAATGTAACCCCCTGCATCTCTCTTGTTTATATATCTAATTGACTGAGCTAAAATGCCAATCCCATTTGTTACCACTTTGGGCACTACTGTAGTCCATTTAGATTTTCCTATTCTCTCAAGATCACATACACGCTCCATCACAGTAGTAATGGCTATCAAATTTTGGTCACATGGTATCAGAAATAATGTAAACAAAAATAATACCCATGTTCTAAAAATTCCTTGTTACTTAAATTATTGCCGTCTATACCCCTACCTGGAATCAATTGCTTAGAAAGCTCAGGTCTATGTAATTTTGAGTGGAACAAAATAACTGTGTTCTGTCTCACCCTATTCGTCTTTTGCCTTTTAGTCTCTACTTCCACTTTCACCCACTTTCCTTTTGCTAGAGATCACTGGGACTTCTTCACCAATGCATGAGAAATCAAGTATGCATCTATTGGGACTTCTTCAATACATGGGGGTATTATCAAGTTGCATTCAATCTTTTCTGCACAAAACTAAATTTTTTAACTTAAATTTCATAGTTCTATAAAGTTATAAAACGGGGTCTTATTGATTAAATTAACCCGGTTCTCATTAAACCTTACTGAGCACATGATCTTGTTCTACCTTGGGATCGCACAACATTGTTATATTGTTTGTTTGCCTGCATTGAGCTTGTCACCTGAATGTTAGTAAAAGGATGTTCTTACAGTTGGATTCACAGCATATAATCAGACTTACTATCAATTGATCTTGGCTTGTGGTGGGTGTTGTTTCAATGCCACTTTCAGGAGTTTTAATGAAATGAGCTTCATCTTTTCCGTGTCTACACATGACAAGAAGGAATGTATATCTACATAAGATGTAATGCATTTTTATAATGAGGACTACATCAAGAAAACTAATATTACCTTTTCTGTGTTCTGTTAACGTTTGCCATCTTTGTTAATCTGTTACAATTAAATAGGATATTAGTTAATATTAACTCTTCAGAGATAAGTAACTCAGACATCTTGTGTTGTAATGAAGAACATTAATTAGTATTATTATGTTGTTTTATTAGAGAGCTAAAGATCTTAATAAATTTTCATGAAACTAAATATCTTGAAGATTTTCAAACTTAAAAGGAAGCCATCTTCTCCTGAACCCTATGATAGTTTTGGTAAATAACTAAGACTTATAAATGTCAACTAAGCACATTTATCAGAACTTAATTTAATATTAGGAACAGGAATCTGTGTACCCTCATGTTTGACGAAATAATGTTCATAGCAACAAGCACTAGTTACATGTGATAGTAATAAACTACAACTTACGTATTCTACTAATACTTACAGTTGCCCCAAAGATTTGTTGTATTGTAGCAGTTGTTATAAGAATTACAACTACTAGCCATATCTTCCACTTATTATTTGGACGAGGTGCAAACATAATGCAATTTAAACTCAAGGCGATTATCAACGTTCAACAAGGTTTGATAAAAGAGAACAAATCTATTGTAAGCATACAATGTACAACCTTTGATCTATATTAAAGACAAAGTTACGGATGTTAAGAATTTTTGGAATGCAGCCTCTTGCACCTAAACTTCATTAATACAAATTAAGGCTAAAAGTTGTTGTTGCAGTCAACAACCACAACTTTTGGTTGTAGCCATAATGGAAGGTATGAATTTTTCTTGCACATGATGTGGTACTAACAGAACATTGATCTTACATATTATTGTCAGTTGGAAAATGTGTAACAGAATCTCTTTGCTGCATGAAACGTTAAATCTGGAACAATTTTGTTTTCCTACTAAATTAATTGTGTTTGTCGAAAACCTGTGTTACACGAAAGGAGAAGGATTGAAAACCTTTTTTTCCAAAAAAAAAAGAAAAAACCGTAAGACGCTTTGAACAGGAGTTCAACGCATTCTCCAAATCAAAGTATTTGTTTTTCTGAAGAACATTGGAGAGAGACAAGCAAATGGCAACCAGAATCCCCAAATGAAATTCGAAAATCCAAAAAGTATCAACTTCAACAAGAGAACCGCAATTACCGATTAAAATGAACTTACCACCGTGTTTGACGACGAAAATCGTTGTTGTTTCCGCGTCGGAGGCCACCGGTGAGGTACCTTCCTCTCTGCGCAGCGGCTTGCAGAATCGCCCTCCTCTTCGTCGTTCTCCGAGCAACGACAACATTCTTTTTTGAGACAGCGTTCGGGCAGATCATATCGGCTATATTGGGGAATCCAACGGCTGTCATTAAGTACGATAAAAAGACCTAAGACGGTACTAAAAACAACCACCACAAAAAAATAAAAAATAAAAAGGCTTGGCAAAAAGCCGTCGCCCACCGCAGAGCAAAGCGGCGGCCGCAGACCGCGGTGTCAGATGAGGCGTGGCACGTCGGGTCCCGGAGATCACGTGCTGGTCACATGCCGATACACTACTGCCGTCCTCACCGCGTTCCGTGACTGCGACGCGACAACCCAACGTCCCGTCCGTCCATACTTCCGATCTTCCCAAAACGCCCCGCAGTCAACCCGTAATTGGCAGTCTCGTGAAAAGTCAGGCACTTCACGCCATAAGGGTAAATCCGTCACTTCGTACGGCTCCCGGCCCTTCTGCCCTCGTCGTCCTCTGTAGTTTTATGGTTTCCAATCGACCCTGGCATCGTCGTCCCACGGTCTGCCGTCAACTCCCCACTCCAAATCAAACCAACGGCGGCGATGAATTCCCGGTCCTTGCCCCGATCACACCCACCTCTTCCTCTGCTGACGCCATCACCACCATTCCTCTCCCCTCCCCAGTCCTCACGCGGTCCCGGCGATCTTTCCACATCTTCTCGCCGCCCCAAAGGGAGAAGGACAGAGAGAGACGGGGGAAAACGAGAAAACCCACGTAAAGAGGAGAGGAAATAATAGCAGACGATGGTCAGATCTAGATCGGCGGAGGACGGTGGCGGGAAGCCGCCACCGCCGAACCCGGCGATGCCTTACAGGGAGGACTGCTGGAGCGAGGGGGCGACCTCTACGCTGATCGATGCGTGGGGGGAGAGGTACCTGGAGCTCAACCGGGGCAATCTCCGCCAGAAGCACTGGCAGGAGGTTGCTGACGCCGTCAACTCCCGCCGAACCGCCGTGAAGCGCCCGTCCCGCACCGACGTCCAGTGTAAAAACCGGATCGACACCATCAAGAAGAAGTACAAGACCGAGAAGGCCAGGATCGCTGAATCCGGCGGAGTCTGTCGAAGCCGGTGGTCCTTCTTCGGTCGGCTCGAGAATCTGATTGGAGGCTCGAGTTCGAACTCCAACCCGGTTTCGGAGAAAAAGCCGAAGGCTTTGGCAGTTGGCTCTTCTTCTACGCCGCCCTTTGCGGCTCCGGCGCCGAGCAAGAAGCGGCCTGGGTCGCTGATTGGGGGTTCTTTGAAATGGGGGAGTTATTCCGCGTCTGCTGCTGCTGCTGCTGCGGCGGCGACGGCGGCGGCGGTGGCTCCGAGGGGCGATGAGGAGGTGGATTCGGAGTCGTCTCGGTCGAGCATCGACCGATCGGAGAAGAAGCGTGTGAAAAGGATTGTCAATATCAATGAGGGTTTTGGAGATCGCGGTGGTAGTGCTGGTGGGGAGGAAGAGGGCGATGGAGTGAAGGAGTTGGCCTGCGCGATTCTCAAGCTCGGGGAGATTTACGAAAGGGTGGAGTCGACTAAGCAGAGACAAATGATTGAAATGGAAAAGCAGAGGTTGGAGTTCAACAAGGGCTTGGAGTTTCGCAAGATGCAGATGCTTGTAGACTCACAGATTCAGCTGAGGAAGATCAAGCACGCGAAGAGGAAGGCTGATGCTTCTGGTGACGGTGAGCAATCTGCCATTTCTGGGATTGAACTTCTTAATCTCCAGTTGATAAATATGTTAACTTGATATATATTCTTATGTGTTCTACTTGTTCGTACTGCGCCAGAATATAAGTTGGCATGCTCTATCTCATTTTCTTCTGCAATCTAAATTGAAGTTATTGTTGTCCTAAATTGGAATGCTTGGTCGGGTCAAATGTATCTGGAAAAGGTGGAAATTAAATTTCATGCTTTTCCTTTGTGCTGTTATATGTTTTCATAGCTGTTCTGACAAAATGAAGAATGATTTTTTAAAAAAGAAATTCTATTTTTAGATTGCTTCGTTTGTATGATTTAATTAACATAAATAATTATTTATGAGATTGCACGGACTGCTATGGTAGAGTGAACCACAAGCGGTGATTTATAATTGCAGCTAAAAAATTTAGTCATTTATGCTTGACCATATGGGGATCAACCATCTGTGATGGTTCTCTCTTGGTAATTTTTATACTTGGGCATTTAGTTAGAAGGAGAAGTGGGCCGTTTACTATTGAATTTTTATCAAGCCATCGTATATATCTAGGAATTAGAAGTTCTTGACGACCCACATTCGTAGTTGGTGTTTTTCTTTGTAGCTATAACCATGCAGGTGAAACTTTCCATCAATTCACCCATTTCCTTCTGACCAGAGATTTCCCTGGTTAGCTGTTTGCATACCTGGCAATATTTTGCAGTGAACTCTAGATATGCTACATTTAGGTTTAGCTTCTGTTTGGACTATGTGTGGAAAGAAAAGAGAAGTGAAGATGTAGAGTAGTGTGGTGAAAAGAAGAGAAAGTCATGCTCTTAGGTTTGTTCATATGAGACTAGTGAGGGGTGTAATAGTTTGTTGTGTTTGTCTGGCATGTATCATAGAAAAGAAAATATTAAAAAAATAGATATTCTTCTTAATGAATTGCATGGTAAAGGAGAATGGAAAAAGGACCGTAACCATTCTAACCCTCTATTCTTGAAAGTGAGCCCGCTTTCAATAGTTCCCTGCTTTAGACCCTTAGTTTCCCCATAGCCTTTTCTGGTTTGATCTTAGTTGTCTCGATAGCTCTATCCTTGTCCCAATGATGAGATGGAAGGAATTTTTCTCCATTTTCTTTCTTAAATACTCTATTCTGTGCCTTTGTTTTATCTTGCCTTTTCATAAACATACAGACTCTTAGAAGTGGTTGAAATTCTGAGTAGTTTAAAGCAAAGGGGACACATTTTACCTCAATATTAGGTCAACATTTTAAACTGAGGTGGTTTGGTAATATCTAATGTTGTATGCTACCAGCTGTTCAAGTAAAATGATGGTAAGGTTCCATCCCTTTTTCTATGGTATTGATGACGCTCGGTCATTTCAAAAGTCTCTAGCATTTTACTTGGACGCTTGTGATCTGAAGGGCAATGTCTGTTAGTTATAGTTTTTGGGTATGCAATTTGATCTGGTGTTTATTTTTGTGTTTTTTTGGTTCTGCTAGTGTGGCTTTTATGTCATTGGGAGCTACTGACATGATTGTATACTGTAGTCTAGTAGCAGACTTGGTGACTGCAGTTTTGTGTTGTGTCATTTCCTCTGGATGCCTCTTCATATTCTGTGAAAATCTGCTTGCATGTTTGGATTTCTTTCAATAATCATAGTGTTTTTTATTAAATTGATCTTGAGGCATCTTCCCTCGTGACAGAGAGTGGAATATCAATTGATGTTGAATTGCATGAACATGTTTAATTCTCAATATGTTAGAAGTAATTAGCATACAGTATAAATTAATTTTAGCAGTTTAATTCTTCAGGAGGCTAGGTAGGGTGCCTTTGAGAACCAGTGTAACTTGAACTCTTTTTTTTATTGGACCAAGTGTTTCATGTACTTGTCGTAGTTAAAATAAAGCTGATTTTGAACTGTAGGTGGATATGTTAATCTCGTAATTTGGATAATCGCGATTGTGCTCAATTACATGATTTGGGTACGTCTGGATCATGGTATTCTCAATTTTTTCGAAACCCCTTACCCTGCTGGACCCTAATGCCATGCCATTTTCTTGGGTGACCCATTCGGCCTTAATAGTATTTTACATCTTCTAATGGTTATCTATTGTTCTTATATAATGACCTTATCTCTTCTTACACATGGCTTGATTTGGTTGTAGCACAATCATCTGTTTATATTCTATATCTAACTATAGAATCTGTACCTTATACAAATGTGTAAATAGACAAGACAATAAACACCTGTAAGCAAAAGACGCACAAGATCGGTCGACCGCCTCGTTGTGATTATGTATTCTTGTGAAAAGAACGTATCAGCATAGCCATCATATTTGTTTCATCAGAACTCAAAAGAATACCTTCAAACCTCCAAAACCCGTAAGTACCACTTAAATCTTCATTCGTACGTGTTATTCCCTCCCTCTTCACGTCCTTCTTCTGCTCTTTTAATTCTTCCTTAATCGTTCCAGTCTTCTTTCTACTTCTTTCTCTTGCCTTTCCTTGTGTTTCCAACTGTATGTTCTCATGAGCAAGGAAAGCGTAAACTATGGCTGAGTAGCGGCAGGGGGTTACGGGAGAGATGGAAATGAGAACGAGGCTGCAATGATTCCAGAAAGTAATGATAATAAATAAATTGTCCTTAGTTGTAAATATTTGGACCAATGTGTAATTAAATAAAAGTTTAAGGATTTTTATGCAAATTAAATAATGTTGGATGGGTGGATGGATGAAGGGATGCATGCAAATCACATAAAAGAAAGAGAGATTAATCTTGTGTTAGATATTGAATTCAAATTTAGAATCTTGAAATGTGATTTATTGCGTTCTTTTACTCACGTGATCAATTTCATATGTTTTATGTGAATAATTAAGATTTAGAAAATTTTTAATGTAATAGATATGAATATTTTTATTTTGTTCTTATATATGATGATGATTTTAGAAGAATTTCCTTGTGATAACTATGATTATTGTCATGCAGTTATAATGATTTTGTACTGAAGAAATATGAGAATTACAATTTGTCTCAATTGACATGATACTTTTATAAGTAAATTTTTTTTATTGTAAAAGAGTTTTGAAATGTCGTGGAAAATTACACAAGGACTATGATCTAAGCCTAGTTGAAATGATGAGCATGTGGGTCTCGTTAGATCACTAGTATGAAACATCTGAGCCCTTGTTATAAAGCTTCTATATAACCTTAGAGTAAAGGACTTCAAAATGCCTTATTACGGTTATGTTCTAGGGTTAGCTATGATGGTCTTGTAGTATTACGCACATAATTAAAGAAACCAATCAAAATATAAGCTTGTATGCAACTTTAGCTCCTGAGGTATAAAATACGAGAAAATATTAAATGAAATTGTAAGATGTTGAAATATTACTATCTTTGTGACAAATAAATAAGGGTTGAAATTATCAAATGTAGTATATTAAGAATGATGATCTTCATTTTGATTTATATGTGTACACTACAATAATTCAAACCTATAATGATGGACTCTAGTGTTTGTCACTTTTTCACTATATAGATAGACTATAGTGATGAACTTAGTAACCATCATATTTTCATGTAATGATTGTTACTGTAGTGATGAACTTTAGTAACCATCATATTTTCATGTAATGATTGTTACTATAGATTGTCTGTAACGTTCGTTACTATAGTTTATCATATTTTTGTTCATGATTCATTATTATAGATATGAAAGTTATGATGGATAATTAATCCATCAAAATATCTTACGATAAATGTCACACTTTATTATGTTTGTCACGATAGATATTTAATTGTTGTTACTATTTCCTCCAAATATGTGATACTAGATCTTGTTTGTGCATATTTTCTATTAAAGATGGGGGGAGGGTTTGTGCAATCAGAATTTGATTGAAATGAATTTATTTTCTATCATATTTTGATTGAGACCTATTTGTGCACAAATAGAATCTTTCAGAATTTAAACATGTAGTAATGATTTTAATTAAGATCTTATTTTATTATAGTGAAATGATAATCTTATTTTACAATTTCAACTAAAATCTTTTACTTTTGAATTTTTTGATCTCAAGAATAATCATGGAATATATGAATGTAGATATATACTTATATTTTTGCATATACTTGATTTTGATAAATGATATTGTAAATACCTTAATTTTAGACATGTATTAGATAGATGATCACAGTTATATTGATGGCCTAAGGTTGCTATCCACACCCTTGATTAAGCATCTATACCATCCATTCGACATTTGCATGCTTAGAACGTTCGGATCAACTTCGAACAATCTTAGCCCTCTATTTACGAGGTGTATGATCGACCCTACTATAAGGGTGTAATCATAACTATCTAACCCCACGATGGAGGTCATTCTACCTCTGATTGACTGATCCCTCTATTAGATCGTCAATCAGACCCCTTGATCATCTTGAATCAGCTCTAGGTAATCTTGGTCATCTATTTGTGATGAACGATCTACCTGTCCATTCGAATGTCAGTTTGGCCAACTTGTGTCCTTAGAAGAATCATCTCCCTTATGATTGGTTGATTCTTCAATCAAATCCCCAATCAGACTCTTAGATCGCTCTCGATCAGTTTTGGATGATCTAGGCCCTCCATTCATGATGGATCGCTTATCTAGCCATCTAGATGTTAATTGGGCCATTCGACTCTTGAAGAAGAGCATTTGTCTTCCTAATTGACTAATCCTTTAGACAGATCATCAATCAAACCCCTAAATCAGCTCTAGATAATCCAGCCCTTCATTTGAGATTTAGGCTTCTCGAAGTCATTTGAGCCTCAACCAAATCAAATTAGTCAAAATGGAGGTTATTTTCAAATTCAGCAAATTCGAATTACCCAAGGGAGACATTTTTTCAGCATTTTGACCTGGTGACACATGTTGCTCCTAGGCGTGCCATGTGTCGCACCCTAGGGTTGCCATGTCAGTAGCTACTATAGAAATCTAAATCCACTCGGCCCGGATCCAAATCCAAGTGGTATAAAACCACCTAGGGATGCATGCAAGTGGAAGAAAAATTGCTTTCAACTCACCACAAAACAACTACCCATACCATCACTACTCTGCTTGCTCCACCATCGTTGACGCTACCACCGACGAACTCTAGCTACTCACTTCCACCATAGGTAATGAGTTTTCTTCTTTAAGTTGCATGCATTGGATTCCATTCTTTCACCTCTTTTTTCCAATTCATGTAGTGTTCAACATCGCATTTCGAGTCTGAGCGGTCAGTCGAGCATCGATGGCTGTTCTTGCTTTTCTTCTTTCTCCTGACCTTCGATGATCAAGATTTTCTTGTTGCTGAACGCAAGGAAGCTCTATCTCCCTATACCTAGCTTCTTTCGTCGCGAATCGCTTTCTTCCCCATGTCGAGTTCGTCAAAGAAGACGACCGCCACTAGAGACAAAAACTATCTCCACCGTAGGCTTCATTGGATCCCAATGAACGTCGAGATTTATTTTCAACTGTCAAATCTTCTTATGATAGATCTAGGCCGTTGGATCTGGATAGTTAAGTCACGACCATCCGATCCTTTACTTTAAGTCATGTAAAATCCAACTGTCAGATCTCGCTGCAACAAATCTCAACCATCTGTCTGAGATCAAGGAAGATGATCTCAATTGATAGATTAATCTAATGAGGACCGTCAGATCTCAATCTAGCGGTTCTTCGAGTCATTTGACCCTAACCATCAGATTCAAATCTAACGATCTTGTCGGTCAATCACTTGCCGCATCACCACTAGCAACGTCATGTCGACACGCTCCATCATGCCACCATCACCCGACACCACTCTACTACCCTCCTTCACTGTGAGCTTCGCTACTCCATCACAAACTCTGTCACTCCATTGCGAGCTCCATCGCTCCATCCCGAGCTTTTGTTGCAAGCTTCAACATTCCCCCGCCATAGCTCACCATCGCTCTATTGTGTTAATGCTACACTTCCTCGCACCACTCACCTCGAAGCCTCGACACCTTAGGTTGCAATGCTGTCAATCCGCTTATGTGTTGGAGCACCAGAGGCTAGGCAATAAGAGCGAAGAACATAGTCGTGCGCTCTCCATGAGTTCATTGAAGGACAACTACTGGCGCTAGAGACAAAGGTCTTTATCGCCACGATTCAACGATTCCTTATGGCCGTCAGATCATCCATACACAGACGATCTCGACCGTCCACATGTCCCAGTCTACGGTAGATCTAAAATCAGGTCGGTCGGTGAATCTAGATCCGTAGGATCTGGATTCTCACAAAAATCCTATAGGTTTACCCGTTCAACCAATAAACAGCAAGTTAATCCCACTTTAGACCGTGATTAACTAGTGCTAGCCAATTAATCAGGCCTAGGTGACTAACTTAGCCAGTTAATCTTCTCTTGGGGGTGCTGATGTCATCTTTCTATCTAATGACATCACCTCTCATCTACTGACATCATCTTTTATTTGCTAATGTCAGTAGGCTATCTATTGATGTCATCGACTGATTTTTTCCAAGTGACTTCCCATGGACTTTGGGCACCCCTTTTGGCCATTTAAGTTGCGTCTTTTCTATCGTAATTGTATGCAAATGACATTTTTAACCCTCAAAGGAGGTCCCTTTGTGTACTGCGCGTGTTGCCTCCAAGGGGGAATTTCGTGCACCTTGTGGTGAAGTTTTGGGCCGTCATACCCTTTGGGGAGGCCTCATCACCCGATGATACCTCAAAGGAGGAATGTCACACACTTTAACGGCATTCCAGACCATCCTAACTCTTTTAGGAGGCCCCTTCACGTACTGCACGCATTACCTCGAAGGGGGAATTTCACACATTTTGTAGTGAAGTTTTGGGCCATTGTACCTTCTGAGGGGCTCCTACCACACTCCTTACGTGATGCCTTAGAAGTAGAATATCACATTCTGTAGCGATATTCCTAACATTCTATCTAGCCTTTTGGGGGGTTTGACTTTCAAAAAGTCAAACCCTCCCTACGTTAGGTTAGGCTTATGCATGGACCTTCCATGGGTTTACACCTTTTGCCCTCTTTGTCTACCTTAGGTTGAGTCACCTTGTAGTTGACCCTAACCATAGATTAAGATTTTAATAGACTCGATCAACTTTGTTAACATTGGTCAAAGTCAATAGTTGACTTTGAATTTTAACCTTTCTCCCTAATTTTGATCAAAGACCTTTGGAGTCTTTACATGGGTCTCCTAGACCCATGATTTCTTTGGGAAAAGTCTTGTCCACTTATCCCAATATCTTTAGAAGTTAGGATTACTTGCACTCATCCCTTTGAGAGACTAGTTTGTCCAAGCAAATAAGATGCCTAACACCTTCCCTATCTATACCCGAAAAACTTACCCAAGTCTCTTGGATTAGTTCACGAAGGATTCTAGTTTCACACCGCTTAAGTTTTCCTAGTCTTCCTTTGATTAGACTAGGTGACAACTCCATTCTTCTCTAATGCGAATGAGTTAGGTCGCATTGATGAGAAGTGTCATTTGTAGACCCTTTGAGATTTTTTCCTATCCCCCATTTTGTTTTCCTCAAGAGGGAAGGAGGGTGTAGCAATGTATTTTTTTTGCCCACCTTGTTTTCCTTAGAGGGGGTTTACAGATATATACTTAATTAATTGATAAATGATATATAAAAGATCTAATATTATAACATGTTAATTGATTAATGTAAGTAATTAAATCATTGATTAATTATATTTTGACTAATTACTTCAATTCATTAATTAAGAACTTCATTAAAAATCAATTCTATTCGATTTTGTTTAATTTTGTCTTATGTACAAACATTTGAATTTTAATTTCTATCAAATTTTTGAATGTGCATAAACACTTGAATTTTTAATTTCATTTTTGTCAAATTTCATAAAATTCAAATTATGTTAAATTCAATTTCAAGTGTACAAACAAACCCTAAGAAATGAAATGATAGGAAATAGTGAAAATAACAAGAAATAGAAATAACAAGATATAAAAGGAAATGTAGTGTTGTTTATATAGCAAAGGAAATGATAAGAAATCAAAAAATAAGGTGTTTGTGTAGTTCTAGGAAATGATAGAAAATTAAAAGGTTAATAATTTTTGAAAGATTAAATAATAAATTTAAAAAATTATTATATTTGAAAAGTAATATTTTAAATATTGTATTATATATTAACATTTCATTAAATATAGATGTAACATGTAAAATAATATGTTTGTAATTAACATAAACAACATAGTTCATTACAATCTAATTTTTTTTAGAAATAATATGTTAATGTATTATTTAATGTTATTAAGCTATGTTGTAATTAACATTATTTATTTAAAATATTATTAAGTTAAGTTGAATATATTAATGTATTATTTATTTTTATAACATTAACATTATTATATTTTAATGTATTATAATCTAGTATCATTCTTCAACATTATTTTTTATTTTAATATATTATAATTATAATATGTTATTATTTATTTATTATTATAATTATACTTCTTGATATTATGTTAATATTATTATTTATTTTAATATATTATGTTAATATGTTATTTATTATTATAATTACTATATTTTAATTTATTATAATTATGTTGATAATTATATATTATTTATTATATTATAAGTTAGTATCATGTATTGTCATTTTTGAATAGTTGAGGTGGAAAATGATAAGAATCATTTTCTCTAATACAAAAGGAAATAATAGAAAATCATCTCATTTTATTTCTATTGATGCAAGTATAGAAAATGGAAAGAAAAATTTTCCCATCATTTCCTTTCCTTCCATTTCTTCCTATGTTCTAGTCATACAAATCCCCTCTATATCCCTATAAAAACCTTTAACTGAATCCTAATTTCCTATCCTATGGTAAAACCCTTCAAACCATTCCTCAATCTAATCCATCTATGAAAATCCTCACTCCTACCTTCCAAACCCTTACATCTTTGAAGTTTGTCCTATGATTCGCTTCCATCAGAAATACTCTCGCCTCCCTCTCTATGCACTTATGTCAACTCCAATCGACTTCTCTCTTAGGGGGGGTTTGTGCACTTGGAATTTGAATTCCGCAGAATTTGAATTCTAACGGAATTTGAATTCTACAGAATTTGACGGAAAGAATTCAAAATCTAGGTGTTTGTGCACGTTCAGGAATTTGACGGAAATTGAATTCTATGTGTTTGTGCACATGACAGAATTGGAGGGAATTGAATAAAATTGATTTTTAATAAAATTAAGTATTGACTTAAAATAATTAGTGAAAATGTAATTAATTTATTAATGAATTGTTGACATTAATAAATGAATATATTATTAAAATAAATGTTTATATATCATTTATCATTATATAAAATAAATCAAAAATTACAAAAATTGATAACTTTTTAGTTATAATACATGTTTAAAACAACAAAAGGTTAATTATAAATTTTATATTCCTTGTAATGTAATAATAAATAACTTTTATAGAAATATAATTATTATGAAGTGAATAAATGAAAGTAAATAATAAATAATTATTGAAATACTTTGATTATAAAAAAATATAATTCTAAACATTTTATTAGCCATAAATGACTTTTAAGACTTCGTTTGTGTTAGCCACAGAAAGTTAGGAAAATTATATGGTTTTTGAAAATTTGATATTATATATTAAATAATATAATATAATAAATAAAATAATAATAATAATTGAATTAAATAATATTTATGATTTTAATATTATAAAATTAAATAATATTAATAATAATAAAATAATTAATATTTTTATTTTTAATAAACAAATATTAAAATAATTAATTAAATAAAAAATATTAACAATATATACTTCAACAGGGGAGGGTAAGCGTCGAGCGATCTTTTGGAAAATGAATTCCGACCTTTTAGGTTGGGAATTCATTTTCCCAACCTTTACACATGATTGGAATTCAAATTCTCAAGGAATTTGAATTCCAAAATGCACAAACACCTCATGACTCGGAATCTGACGGAAAAAATTTTCAATTCCGTCAGATTCCGAGTGCACAAACCCCCCCTTAGCTTGCAACCATCATATGGTGAAAATATCGCTTGTGCCCTCCTTTGAAAGTTAAACTATGCTACACATTTGCAATTCCTTCTTATGTCATTTGATCAGTAATAGAAAATGACTTTCTTTATTGTATATTTACTATAATTTTTTCTCTATTTTCATATAAAGGACCAGGATAACCAAATGCAATTGAAACCGTGTAGGTTATTATCCATTGGAGAAGCCTTTCTTATTAAATAAAGTTAGGTTTTTGTGGTGGGGTTTAAAGATTATGGCCTCTTGTTGTTGGTGATGTTTTGATTTAGGGTTTCTAATCAATGATGGTGGGTAATGGATAAAAGTAATGATGGGCTTTGTGGTGTTTATTCTTGTTGTATTTTTGGCATTACTTAGTTTACAAAGAAAATAGGGATTTCAAGAATGGGGTGATGTTGTACTTTTCTTTCAAAAACTACATAACTTTGAGTACAATCTATATCTTAGTTTACAAAGAAAATATCTTAGCTTGAAAGAACGTAGAAAATAAGTTTATGATGTTATGCTTTTCTTTCAAGAACTAGATTACTTTGAATATAGTCTATATGCTATACTTAGAATGAAATTAACATAGTTTAAATATTTATTGTGACCTTGCTTTGATATTTAATTTACATATATGCTTAAAATAAGAATCTCTAAACAATTCATAATCTACATATTATATGTCACGCCTCAAAAAGGAAATGACAATTGTCGTAATATTAAAAAGAAGAAAACATGTATAAATAAAAATTTTGGTGCATAAAAAATTTTCCTCTTTAATATCACAAGGTTAATACCTGCTAAAGAGATATAACAATAAGAAATTAAATATTTACAAATAAAATTTTACAACAAAAATAGTAGAAGTTATTTACGATTTGACTTCAAACAAAAAAATATATAAAATAAGATACACATCACAATATTTGTTATTCACAATTTATTTGTCAGTTGACAAAAGGGTTACTAATGAGTCTAGTTGTACTCACTCTCACGCAATTGTCTTTCAAGTATCTTAAAAAAAGAATAATAACAACACGTGAGTTAAAGTCTTGTAAGTCAATCTATCATAAGTTCAAAATAAAATAGATATTAGTATATCACACATGTAAAAATAAAGGTTATACTATCAACTTAATGCAATAATATAAAGCATGCACTCTTATCAAAAATAAAAATGAATCCTACAATTTACAATAATAACTTGGGCCATAATATCAAATTTGCTCATACTTTTTTTTCTTTAATTTATCTATGACTACATATTATACTCTCTATGATAAGTCCAACTATCACATATCATCTTGTGACTAGGTCAAATACCTTAAATGCTCAAGACAAGGTTAAGTATATCATCTAGTCTCTATTATATACAATACTATAATACTAGACCCTTGTGGTCAAGTTTCATAGCTAAACATTCGTTCATTTTAAAAAGTATCAAATTTCACATTAGGCTCAAATAATGACATGAATTTTCTATAACAATTGCTTTTAATATCAAATAATCACATGCAATATAAATAAGTCTTTCATAGTTAATAACAATTATGTATGTCATGAAAAATAATCATAAATTCCTGATATATGTTGTAATATTCATAATATGCACTAATCTTTAAAAGTTATGCAAAATCTCAATATTTGCACAAACACATGATTATGTCATAATCAAAATAAATGTACAATAAACACTAATATACATATATTTATGAATTTAAAATGCATAACACTATAATCGTGTATTATTCTCAAATAAAATAATTTTAGACTAAATAGCAAGAAAGACTTACAAAAACAAGGGAACTACATAAAGTCCACTACTTTTCTTATTTCCCTTTTTACTCCTTTTTCCTTCCTCTCTCTCTCTCTCATTGATTTAACAAAATAAGTGGTCATTGACCACAGATTCAAGGAAGAAAATGGGCAGACAAAATAGGGGATGCATAGTTGAAAGTAGGGGTTGAACGAAAAAAATCGATTTCATAATAAAAAAAAAGTTAAATTTACTAGTTTACCCTTGATATTTCATACTTATTAAATTCTATTCTCTTAAAAATAAGTTTTTTCCTCAAAACTTAAAATTACCTGAGTTCTAAAAAAAAGAGGGGTACTTACTCCTAATTTCCTCTTTTAGTTGCTACATGGTTTCATGCTTAGAATGATTTTACCACTACACTTTGACGTAAAAAATAGTCCACTGTCTTAAAACTTATTACTTAGCATTAATAATACGAATAGGAATTTCTTTATAAGTTAAATCTTGATGAATAGGCACAATCACTTGCTCAAGTATGTGTGAATGATCTACAACATATTTCCTTAACGTAGAGACATGGAACACATTATGTACTCCTAATAAAGTAGTTGGCAAGTCTAATTTATATGCCGCAAGTCCAATCTTTTCTAAGATCTCGAATGGTCCAATATATTGAGGATTGAATTTACCTTGAATTCCAAATCTCATAATGCCTTTAATAGGAGCAATATGAAGAAAAACTTTGTCTCTTTAAATTCCAAAGGGCAACATATTTGATCAACATAACTTTTTTGTCTACTTTATGTAGTCTTGAGCTGCTCTCTGATCTATTGGACCTTTTCTTGTGTATCTTGTACAAATTCCATATCTAAATGCCTACTTTCATTAATATCATCCCAACAAATGGGAGATCTGTATTTCCTACCATATAATGTCTCATAAGGTACCATTGAGATGCTCGCATGAAAACTATTATTATAAGAAAATTCAATTAATGGTAAATGTTTGTCTCACAAGCCTCAAAAATCAATCACATAGGATCTTAACATAGCCTCAAGTATTTGAATAGTACATTTTGATTGGCCATCTATTTGAGGATGAAAGGTAGTACTAAACTACAATTTGGTTCCCAATGCTTGATCTAAACTTCCTTAGAATTTAGAAACAAATCTTGGGTCTTGATCAGAAGTAATAGTAATAGGCACCACTTAAAGTCTTATTATCTCTTTTACATAAAGTTCTGTTATTCTACTGAATGTCAACCCAACTCTATAAGCTTAGAATTGACCTAACTTAATCAATCTATAAACAATTACCCAATGACATCATTGCTTCTTACAATTTTGGGTAATGTAGTCACAAAATCCATAGTAATATGTTCCCATTTTCATTCTAAAATAGGTAAGGGTTAGAGTAGGCTAGGTGATCTTTGATGCTCAGCTTTTACTTGCTAACATATCATACAATGGGCAATAAAATTTGTAATGTCTTTCTTCACTTGGTTCCACCAGAAATTACCCTACAAGTTTTTATATATTTTAGTACCACCAAGGTGTATAGAATATCCAAAACTGTGTGCCTCTAATAGAATTAACTATGTCAACTCAACATCATCAAGTATACATAATCTATTAAAAAACCTCAAGGAACCATCATTATGAATCTTGAAATCTATATGGAGGCCTTATACTACTTCTTGAGTTTTTGCAACTCTAGATCTGACATCTATCCATTATTAATTCTTTGTAAAAGGATTGGTTCTAAATAAATATCAGCTGACAAAACTTGTTGTCCCTAATAATAGATCTCAATCCTTTGTTTATCTAGATCCTCAAGAAAGTGTCTTTGTTGCATCAATAAGGCAACCACAGATCTATATGATTTTCTACTTAAAACATCTACTACCACATTGGTTTTCCCTTAGTAGTATTGAATTGTTAAATTATAATCTTGCAATAGCTCAAGTCATCTTCTTTGCCTCATATTCAATTCTTTCTAAGTAAAAATATATTTAAGATTTTTATGATCAATAAAAATCTTGCATGAGCTACAAATAAGTAATGTCTCTAAATCTTAAGACCAAAAATAACTACTACAAGTTCTAGGTTATGAGTAAGGTATTTCTCCTTATATGACTTCAATTGTCTAGAAGCATAAGTAATTACTTTTCCTTGATGTATTAATATACAACTTAAGCCTTTTAAAGAAGTATCACTAAACATAGTGAATCTAATATCTTGCTTTAGCAATGCTAATATGGGAGTTGATATCAATCTGCTTTTTAATTCTTGAAAACTACGTTCACATTTTGGAGTCTAATCAAACTTCACTCCTTTTTGAGTCAATCTAGTCAAAGGCTTTACAATATGAGCAAATCCTTCAACAAATATCCTATAGTAACATGCAAAGCTTAAAAAGCTACAAATCTCTATTATTAACTTGGGTTGACTCTCGGTACTAACCACCTCCAATTTCTTAGGATTGATAGATATCACATCACCAAAGATTACATGTCTTAGAAGGGTCATGTGATCTAGCCAAAACTCGCATTCCTTTAGTTTGACAAAAAGTCTCTTCTCTTGTAACACCTACAAAACAATCCTTAGATGACATTCATGTTTAGCCTCACTTTGAAAGTAAATCAAAATGCTATCAATGAAGGCAACCATGAACTGGTCCAAATAAGGCTTGAATATTTTGTTCATCAAATACATAAATACTATTGAAACATTAGTGAACTCAAATGACATTACTAAAATCTCATAGTGCACGTAACAAGTATAAAAGGTAGTCTTTGGCACATCTTTTGTTTTAATCTTTAACTAATGGTATCCAGATCTCAAATCGATCTTGGAAAATACCTTAGCACCCTACAATTAGTCAAATAGATCAACTATCCTCGAAAGTGGGTACCTATTCTTTGCAATCACCTTGTTCAACTCTTGGCAATCAATATACAATCTCATACTTCCATCATTTTTCATCACAAAAAAAATAGGAGCACCCCAAGAAGACATGCTATTTAGGGTATTTTTCATACACATTTTCTTATCTATTTTTGTGGTTAAAATTGGAGTTTTATTGTTTATTTTATTCAAATTATAGTTAAAGTGCTTATATTTCAAGTATTATTATTTACCAAAGTTGTTATTAATTTCTAATAATCGTGTGAAAAATATTTCGTTAAACTTCTATTTGTGCCTTGGGTGCTAGTGTTAAGTTAAAGTTAGAACTTTACACAAGGTTCATTTCCTTTCTATTTCTTATCAGTTTTATGATTGTTTTATGTTAGTTTTAATTTTACAGTTTACTGAAATTGGTTCGTACAAAAAAACTTAAAGATTTTAATAGTTACTGTTTGAATCATCTGAATGTTAGTATTGCTTAATAATAAATCCAATGTTAACTAGCATTAAAAAGCTTAATTGATGTTATTTACAATTTGTGGAATCGCCCAATGGTTGGCCGAATTCCTCTGTAAATAGCAATATTATAAAGAAGAGACAGGCTTGTGGAGTTAACTTAAGTCCACGAGGATAGTCCGTTGAGTTAGCCATAACTCAACGAACTTAGTCTGTTGAGTTAACTGTAACTCAACGGAGTGCTTATTAAATAGAAATTTGAAATGTTCACAATCAAACATTTCTTAAATTTGTCAGCAATTCCCTGTTGGATCGACTTGTACTTGCACACTGATACAATAGACACTGTGCACTTGCAGTTAAAGTACAAATTGGAATTAATAGCTAAATTGTATTAAAGGTTGTTTGTTTACTTCTAAAAGAAAGAATAGGCATAAAGATAAATTAACTAAGTAATAAATCCAAGTTTTTCTAATGTAGTGCTGGGAAAATACAAACATAACGCATTATGTTAGCGGCTTATTTCTTTATTGCATGTATTTTATGCACGTGTTGAATTTAAATGCTTTAGAATATCACGTGAGATGCACATGTTTAACTCGTTAAGTTAGTATAACTGCACGTGTTGAGTTACATGAATATACACTAAGGTAACGCGTTAGCGGCTTATTTCTTTATTGCATGTATTTTATAGTTATTTTCTAAAATGCCATTGTAGCAGTTGTAGGAACAGACAGTTGGAAGGAAAAACCACGTTTGCACGTATCACGTAGGAATTCAATCGCGTATGGAGAAGGAAGCATCGCCGTTGATCTGAAGGAAGGAAATCCAACCGATCATTCAAGCAGAAGCAGTTACTACTGAAGAAATATAAAAGAAAAGAAGAAAAAAAGAAGAAAGGGTGATCGATGAACGGCAATGTATACAGAGGAGGAGCACCGAGCTTTCTATAGACAGTATCGGTGATTCTCTGAAGTATCACACCAACCATCGTATCACCACCATAATCACCAATCATCGGAGGTCTGTGAGGATACTTGCCTGATGTCAGGTTGATTCCGAGCCAAACACAGTGCCTAACAACCACTGTGAGGAGTGATCGCGTCGTGGGAAGGGAAGACATTTTCACCAAGCGCCGACTCATATTTCAAGAGATCGTAAAGCTTTTAGCCTTGGCTTCGGGTTGATGCCTGTATGCTGAAGAGGAGATCATCTTGCAATTCTGGACTCACGATTCTATAGGGAGAGGAGACAGAATTGTAAGTGGTTTAATTTTCAGTCGTGTAATCACATTGCAAGTAGTGTCGGAAGTATTTACTGTCAAGTGAGATTACTTTACATTTCACCTTTCGCCCATTTCCATGTTCACGTGATATTCTAAAGCATTTAAATTCAACACGTGCATAAATTTAACTATCCGATGCTTAGGTGCATTTCGAATACTTATAAACTTAACTATCTGATGCTCAGATGCATTTCGGATAGTTACAACTAACTCACCGAAAATCCACTTAAGTCACTTTCCTAGAACATGGCACATGTCCTCAGCTATTTTCTAAATAAAAAGATATTTCGGAGAGTTATAGAGATAACTATCCGATGCTCAACTACAATTTTGGATAGTTATAGATAACTCACCGAAAGTTCACTTAAGTCATTCATTATGGTTTCGACACATGTACTTCAGGAAATAATAAAATATTCTCTCAAAATATAACTGTTCGGCAATTTAAACATAACTATCTGATATATCAAAAAATTCGGATACTTAAGAATTTCACAGCCTGCAACTTGTCGACAGTTCACAAATATACTAAATTAACATTAATTCCCCCAAATTAAGCAAATTCTTCAATTAAAGCATATAACAGTGCAATTATAACATAATGGCTTAATTCTTATATGATAAGTCAAATATTATGCAATTAACCATCATTTAATTGTTAATAATATACACTTTTTCATTCTAAACAGTACACGTACCCATAAAAATAGGAACCACGCTGCACGTTGCAAGAACGTGTCTTGCAACGAGATTTATTTACTTTATGGATGTGCATTATATATATAAAATAGAATGTTATTTACAAGTTACCAGCACTTTTAAAAGAAAGGAGAATGTGTTGGGGGAACTGGAAGGAGAAGCAGCTGATTCAACTTCATCCGTCAACAAATATTTACTGAATGGAAAGCTTCAGACTGGTATGTAATTAATCGTCTACTATTTTATTTATGAGCACATGGACTCGTTCTCCTAGCACTAAACAATTAGTAAGAACACCTACCCCGGAATATTCAACATAGAGGCGTACTGAAAAATTTTCTGAACTAGACTTTAACGAAATCCTTTGGGGTGTAGCTAAACTTTCTTTAAAAGAGAACGTAGAGATGGCTACTCCAGTAGAAAAACCATTAGTAGAAATTCTATATCTTGAATTAGTTGATGAACATTCATGTATTCGATTGCCAAACTTTAAGGGAGATAGGTTTGAACTGAAATCTAATTATATTAGTCAATTGCCACATTTTCATGGATTAGAAAGAGAAGATGCCTATTATTTCCTTAGAGAATTTAACGAAGTTTGTCAAATGATGAAAATGATGAACATGAGTATAGATGCTATTAAACTTAGATATATCTCTTTTTCTTTAAAAGACACAGCTAAGAGATGATTATATACTTTGTCGCTTGATTGAATTTCTACATGGACTGAATTTTGCTTTATTTTTCTAGAAAAATATTATCCAACACATCAAACGACTAAAAAGAAAAAAGAAATATTAATGTGTATCCAAAAATAGGGTGAATCATTCTGGAAATATTTTGAAAGATTTAAAGATTTACTAACTCAATGTCCACATCATGCAATGAGTAAAGCACAATTAATAGGTATAATTTATGAAGGCATAGATGTTTCAACGAAATCTTTATTAGAATCTACTTGTCAAAATGGATTTCTGAAACTATGTAGTGAAGAAGCATGGGCATATTTAGAAAACTTTGCAAAAAAAATTGCACAATGGGAAACTCAACTAAAGCTAGTGTAGATAAAAGAATATTGCCAAGAGGAATGCATGAAATAGATTCAAGTACTATGCTTAAAGTGAAATTAACTAAATTAATAGAGAAAATAGAAGAGTTATCATTAAATCAAAAGCTAGCAGAAAAGAATGCAAACATTAATGATCTAGATATTATTTATGCTAGAAACCAGAAAGATAACTTTGGAAATTCTTATAATCCTAATTGGAGAAATCACCCAAATTTATCTTGGAGAAACAACAATTTCCAGGGAGGAGAAAATATAAATGAGAAGAATATAAGTTATGAAGCATTACTTGAACAAGGATCTAGAATAGAGAAATTAGAAAATATAATCCAACAATTAAACAATCGTCTAGATTTTGTATTTGGAAATGTTGCAATTCAAAATCAAATAGAAACATACTACTTAAACAGAAGGAATCAATGGAAGTTAGACCCATTGGAGGATTGCCAATACAAGCAATACCTAACCATGTTAATACAACTGTTAATGAAATTGATACCTCTTCTGGGAGGATGGCTGAATGAAGCGGTATAATTGAAGTAACTATATATATAAGTTTATTTATAGTAATAGTATCGTAGAGTTAGTCCTTAACTCAACGGACTTAGTCCGTTGAGTTATGCCCTAACTCCACGAGGGAGTGCAGTAGTTATGTTAATTTTTGTCTCTGCTAAAATTTTTGTTTATGTTATACAGAATCAACAAATGGAATTGATACAATTACCGTTGGAGGCACTAAGGGAGGTATTAAGTAACTTGTTAGCTAAAGATCTGTGCAGGTTGTGTTGTGTATCAAAGGAAATTAAAGACTATATTAGAGAAAAATATTTTCATGGACTACAAGCTGCAAAAATGACTAAGATTAGAAATGGATTCATATGGAAGTCATTTAATCGTAGTTCAATTACCTATGAATATCTGAATATGGAAGAAACTACTGAAATTTCACCCAATACATTAGAAGGAATAGATCTTATTATAGGGATGGATAAAGGATTAATTATATACAGGACCAAACCAAGGTATGCAATTCTATTACCTGATATTTTGATCAGAAATCCTATCACAAGAGAAGAATGGAATATAGGAAGACCTAATAGATATGAAGTACCAACTAAAAATTATGGGTCGGCTTTAATATTTTCTGATAAAAATTTGACCATTCCTGAAAAATTATATTATTGGAGACCTATAGGAAATTGGGATGAAGATTTATGCTTAAGTGTGTATAATTTTCTGAATAGATCTTGGACTGAAAACACTATGATATATCTCGGACAAAAATCATTAATTAACAGCATACATGTTGTTTGTGTTTTCCCAGCTCTATACTAGAAAAACTTGGATTTGTTACTTCTGTTTTACTTAGTTAATTTATCTTTATGCCTATTCTTTCTTTTAGAAGTAAACAAACAACCTTTAATACAATTTAGATATTAATTCCAATTTGTACTTTAACTGCAAGTGCATAATGTCTATTGTATCAGTGTGCAAGTACAGGTCGATCCCACAGGGAATTGCTAACGAACTTGATAACTGTTTGCTTGTTAAAATCAAATTTATATATTCAATAAGCTCTCCGTTGAATTACAGCTAACTCAACGAAGTTGTTATGGATAACTCAACTAACTAACCTTGTGGACTTAAGTTAACTCCACGAGCCTGTCTTTTCTTTTTAATACTGCTATTTACAAAGGAATTCGGCCAACCATTGGACGATTCCACAGATTGTAAATAACATCAATTAAGCTCTTTAATGTTAGTTAACATTGGATTTATCATTGAGCAATACTAACATTCAGATAATTTAAACATTAACCATTAAATTCTTTAAGTCTTTTGAATGAACCAATTTCAGTAAACTGTAATACTAAAATAAACATAAAACAATCACAACACTGACAAAGATAACATTAATCACGATACAACACAAACAATACAACACTCAAATACAACATACAAACATAGATAAATTGTTTTTGGTATTTTTGTTTTAATATGAACATGGAAATGGGTGACATGCGAAATGTAAAGTAATCTCACTTGACAGTAAATACTTCCGACACTACTTGCAACGCGATTACACCACTGAAAATTAAACCACTTATAATTCTGTCTCCTCTCCCTATAGAATCGCGAGTCCAGAATTGCAAGATGATCTCCTCTTCAGCATACAGGCATCAACCCGAAGTCAAGGCTAAAAGCTTTACGATCTCCTGAAATATGAGTCGACGCTTGGTGAAAATGGCTTCCCTTCCTGCGACATGATCACTCCTCACAGTGGTTGTCAGGCACTGTGTTTGGCTCAGAATCGACCCGACATCAGGCAAGTATCCTCACAGACCTCCGATGGTTGGTGATTATGGTGGTGATGATGATGATGGTTGGTGTGGTACTTTAGAGAATTACAATGCTCATCCTCCTCTACACACACTGTCTGTCCATCGATCACACATCTCTCTCTTTTTTCTTCTTTTCTTTTATATTTCTTCAGTAGTAACTACTTCTACTTGAATGGTCGGTTGGATTTCCTTCATTCATATCAACGGCGATGTTTTCTTCTCCCTATGCAATTGAATTCCTACGTGATACGTGCAAACGTGGTTTTTCTCTTCCAACTGTTTGTTTCTGCAACCGCTACAGTGGCATATTAGAAAATATAAAGAAATAAGCTGCTAACATAATGCGTTACCTTAGTATAATATTCATGTAACTCAACGCGTACAGTTATACTAACTTAACGAGTTAAACATGTGCATCTCACGTGATATTCTAAAGTATTTAAATTCAACACGTGCATAAATTTAACTATCCGATGCTCAGGTGCATTTTGGATACTTATAAACTTAACTATCTAATGCTCAGATGCATTTCAGATAGTTACAAATAACTCACCGATATATAACTTAAATAAATCTAACAGATCTCGACACGTGTCAGTAGCAATTTAATCATAAAATAACATTTCGGAGAGTTACAGGTCTAACTATTCGATGCTCAGATGCATTTCGGATAGTTACAGCTAACTCACCGAAAATCCACTTAAGTCACTTTCCCAGAACATGACACGTGTCCTCAACTATTTTCTAAATAAAAAGAGATTTCGAAGAGTTACAGGGATAACTATCCGATGCTCAGCTGCAATTTCGGATAGTTATAGATAACTCACCGAAAGTTCACTTAAGTCATTCATTATGGTTTTAACACGTGTACTTTAGAAAATAATAAAATATTCTCTCAAAACATAACTGTTCGACAATTTAAACATAACTATCCGATACATATTCAGTCTGTTAAAATAACTATCTGAATATGTTCGATATGTTAAACATAATTGTCTGAATATCAGAAAATTCGGATACTTAAGAATTTCACAGCTTGCAACTTACCGACAATTCATAAATGTACTAAATTAACATTAATTCCCCCAAATTAAGCAAATTCTTCAATTAAAGCATATAGTAGTGCAATTATAACATAATAGCTTAATTCTTATATGATAAGCTAAATATTATGCAATTAACCATCATTTAACCATTAATAATATGCACTTTTTCATTCTAAACACATGTCATACTTGATGGATATATATATCTAGTCACAGATATATCAGTTGCATTTAGATCTGATTTATACATAGTAAGCATAGATAGTTATGATAAATATATAGAAATTTTGCCTATACCGAGAGAAATAGCTAAACCACCATCTGCAGAATTTGATAAAATTCAAATAGGAATGTGGTATAATGAATATGATGATGCTACTTTATGTCTGATAAGATGGTGAGATGAATTGATGAAATTTCAAATATGGATTATGAAAGACATAAATGAATGGAAGTGAGAAGAGGAATATATTGAAATAGATGTAGAAATAGAAACTGCTACATTATCTTGGAACCGAAAAGAATCTCTTTCTGCATTTCATTTCATTAATGGTAATACACTTGTATTTAGCATTGATAATATACTACAAGTTTACAAATTAAGAAGGAACACGAACTGCATTAAAACAGAATTAATAGCAAGAAGAATTATGCCTAAAAAGTTTCCTTGGACTGACACGTTTATTCCATTTGTTTCTACTTTTCAATTATGTTCTTAAGAACGCGATGGTGAGAAAACACAAAATACAGTATACACCACAATATCTATTATTCACAATTTATTTGTTGTAGTTAGCAAAAGGGTGACTAACACATCCTATCTTACTCACGCTCACTGTTTAGAATGAAAAAGTGCATAATATTAATAGTTAAATAATAGTTAATTGTATTATATTTAGTTTATCATATAAGAATTAAGTCATTATGTTATAATTATACTATTATATGCCTTAATGAAAGAATTTGCATAATTTAAGTGAATTAGTGTTAATTAAGTATATTTTTGAACTGTCGGTGAATTATAGGCTTTGTAATTCCAAGTATCCGAAATGTCTATTATTTCAGAGAGTTACATTTCATGTACCGGACAGTTATGTTTTAAAGGCTTAAAGAATACTTTATTATTTCATGAAGGACACGTGTTGTAACCTTAATACATGACTTAAGTGGATTTTCGATAAGTTAGATGCTAACTATCCGAAATGTGTCTAAGCATCGGATAGTTAAGTTTGCAAGTATCCAAAATATCTTTTTATTAGTAAGTTAGAATTATGCACGTGTTGAATTTAAATATTTTATTATGTTATGTGAGCTGCACATGTTTAACTTGTTAAGTTAGCATAACTATATACGTTGAATTACAATATACACTAAGGTAACACATTGTGTTAGTGTTATAAGCTTATAAGTTATTCCTTTATTACACATGTTTTATAGTTAAGTCAACGAAGAAAGTTTGTTGAGTTACACTAACTCCACGGACTAGTTATTTTCTAACATGCCACTGTAGCAATTACAAAAATAGGAAATTCGAAGGAAAACTACGATTGCACGTATCACATAGGAATTAACTCATGGAATGAAGAAGAAATCACCATCATTGATATAAATGAAGTAAATCCAACCGATCTTTTAGGTAGAAGCAATTACTATTGAAAGAAATATAAAAGAAGAGGAGAAAGATAAAGAAGGTGTGTGAAGGTGGAAGATCGCACTAACTGCAAAAGCGTTAGAAGTTCTTTGAAGCTCCACAACACCATCAAAATCACCAACCATCGAAGGTCTATGAGGATACTTTTTAGATGTTGGGTCGATTCTAAGCCAAGCATGATGACTGACAACCATTGTGAGGAGTGATCGTATCACAAGAAGGGAAAGTATTTTCAACAAGCACCGACTCATATCTTAGGAGATCGTAAAGTTTCTAGCCTTGGTTTTGGGTTAATACCAATATACTGAAGAGGAGATCAACTTACAAGTCTTGGTTTGTGATTCTATAGGAAGAGGAGGCAAGATTGTAAGTGATTAAGTTTTCAATAATATAATCGTGTCGCATGTAATGACGGAAATTTTTACTATCGATAGAGAATTTTTACATTTCACCTTTCGTTCATCTTCAGGAACATATCAAAACAAAAATACCAAAAAACTAATTATCTATGTTTACATTTAGTATTTCTATGTTGTATTATTTATTTTGTATCGTGATTAATGTTATCATTGTCAATATTGTGAATGTTTAATTGATTTAGAAAATAGAAAATAGTTTTATAGATTACTAAAATTGATTCGTACAAAATACTAAAAAAATCTTAATAGTTACTATTCAAAATATCTGAATATTAATGTTGATTAATGATAAATCTCATATTAACTAACATTAAAAAGCTTAATTGATGTTATTTATATTCTAGGGAACCGCCTAATGGATGACTGAATTCCTTTGTGAATAGTAGCATTTAATTGAAAGTTACTAGATAGGCTCTTGGAGTTAACTTAAGTCCATGAGATTAGTCCATTAAGTTAACTATAACTCAATAAAGAACTTAATTCAACACATAAACTCTAATATAAATATCAAAATAATATAATATTCTTACTCAATCTTTGTGAGATCGATCTATACTTGCATATAAATACAATATACACTATATACTTATAGTTAAAATACAAATTAGACTTAATATCTAATTTGTGTAAAAAGTTATTTGTTTACCCTAAAAAAATTTATTAATATATGCATAACAACAAATCAAACAAGTTTTCTAAATAGACAAGTTCTAATTTAACTTTTCACAATCCATACACTCACCCTAAGTGTCTACTAGGTATTCTAAAAAAAGAATAATAACAACACATGAGCTAAACTCCAATAATTCAATCTACCATACGTCCAAAATAAAATAGATATTAATATGTTATGCAACTCAATATATTCCTTGAGTGTCTACCTTCCTTTTTAATATATATTATAAAAAAGAAGGTTGTACTATTAACTCAATGCAATAATATAAAGTATACACTCCTGTCACAAATAAAAATGAATCTTATAATTTACAATAATAACTTAGACCATAATATCAAATTTGCTTGTACATTCCCTTGTTATATTTAACTATAACTGCATATCATACTCCCTAGAACAAGGTCTAGTTGTCACATATCACCATGTAACTAAGTTGAATACCTCAAATGCTCGAGACAAAGTCAAGTGTATCCTCTAGTCTCTATCATATACAATACCATAGAATTAGGCCCCCACGATCAGGTTTTATAACTAAACATTCATTCATTTTAAAAACTATCAAATTTCACATTAGGTCTAAATAATGACATACATTTTCTATAACAATTGTCTTTAATGTCAAATAATCACATGCAAAATAAATAAGTCTTCCATAGTCAATAACAATTATGCATGTCATGTAAAATAATCATAAATTCCTAATATATGCTGTAATATCTATAATATACACTAATTTCTAAAAGTTATGCAAAATCTCAATATTTGCATAAACACATGATTATGTTATAATCAAAATAAATATGCATATATTTATGAATTTAAAATACATAACACTCTAATCGTGCATTATTCTCAAATAAAATAATTTTAGACTAAATGGTAAAAAAGACTTATAAAAACAAGGGAATTGTAAAAAGTCCACTACTTTTCTTATTTCCCTTTTTACTCCTTTTCCTTTCCTCTCTCTCTTTTTCGTCTCTTCTTCTTCTCCTTCCCTTTCTTCTTCATGAATCGACTGTCGAACCTAACGCTTGAGCTCATCGGACTTCCTTAAATCAGCCTCAAATCATCGGAAATCAAAGACGCAGGAGATCATTGGAGCTCGCACACCCGACCAACGATCGACGAGCCTTGTGATGGGAAGGCAAAAAGCTCGCGAAAACAAAGGTTCGACCGAAAAAATTGGTTTCGTAATAAAAAAAAAATAAAAGTTGAATTGACTAATTTACCCCTGATATTTCATACCTATTACATGATATTATATCCCCTTATGATCTATCACCATGAATGGTAGGGTAGTTGCGGGAAACCCATTTGAACACAACCAATGTATACTCTGATCATATGTAACAAAATGAAATGAAGATGTTACTGATTGTCGTTTTGGTTCATTTAACTATATCACGCAAGTTTTTTTTTTTTTGAGTCCTGTTTAATTAATCATTCAGTTTGAATCAATTTCACGTACTCTCTTCAATAGGTTGTGCACAATCAACGTTAGTTGGTTGGGCTATCTTACACATGGTATTTTGACAAAATAAATGCAGTTAGAATCTGAATTAATAATCTACACATGAATGTTGTGGCCATTGTGTTTTCATTTAGTCTTTCAGAAAATATGAATCTACCATCCAAAATGTATCAGTAAAAATTCTTGGTGATTTTGGTAGTCTTGTATCATATGGAATAATTATTTTCCAACTTTTTCGATCTACACAAATTTATGATTTCACTTGTGGCATAGTTAACGTAAACTTAATATTGCAGCTTACTCTATACACCTTCTGGACATCTCTTATCCTTACAGGTGTTGCTTCTTGTTTTTTATGTAGCATCTGCCAATTTGGTAAACAAGAATACCTGCATTTCAACTTTAGGAAAGAGGAATACATGTGTAGGTTTAGAATATTTCCAGGTTATTATATTTTACATTTATTGTCCGTTTCTTATTTTGCTCTGTTATAGAATTTTGTTCATTTTTTATGTTATCCATTTTGTATCGTGCTTGGCATTTTGCATTTATTTGATTAATGTCCCGTCTGATTATTATATTCATACCAACTCCCACGGCCATTAGTCACCGATGTACTCGTAAGCATGACGTTGTTTTTGAGCTTTTGTGATTATTAAATTCAAAAAATCGATCCACTTATTTGTCCTTATCGTAATAATGGTTTTTGGACTGTAGTAATAGATTAAGTCCGTAAGAACGTTAAAAAAAGAAAAATAATATACGAAAGAATGCGTTATTTTTCAAATTTGTACTTGTACTTCACTTAAACTTTAATTTTGTTTAACAATATATTATAAGTAGAAATTTCATTAAAAGGACCCCTGACTATATATATATATATATATATATATGCCAGACACAAGGAGGAGAATAAAAATAGTTCATCAAAGATAAAAACAAAAGATCCAAGAGATCAACTTGATAGAAAGAAATGGATGTAGAAACCTCACAAAACAGAAAGATAATTTAAAGATACAACGAGCAACAAATTATTATTCATTATTCTCTCTCGGCCAATTTATTCTTATATATTATTATTTTTTCAATAACGGACCAAGGCCATGGGTTGGAACGCTTATTTTTGTTCTACCACTTTCCGTTGTCGGACTTTATGTATAGCACATGGGATGAGTTGGAAACACGTGTCAAGCTCCCAAGCACCGGCGCCAACCAGCACGTCGACGACTCCTCCCAGTAGAACACGCCCCGGCAGCCGCAGTCGCCGCCACACTTCCTCTTGCAGTCCTCCACCTTGACCTTCCCACCCACCGCCTTGTTCAGACGCGGGATGAACTGCTCCACTCCCACCACCTTGTAGTACGACGAGGGCCCCCTCTTGCACGCCTTGGGTGGTGGCGAGCACGACTTGCTCCACCCCACCAACCCCTTGTCCGCCGTCGGACACGCCACGCACATGTTGGCCTCGCACACGCCGAGCGCGCCGCACTTGCTCGGCAGGCTGCACCCCGGCAGCTCGCCGATGTCGTCCGAGAAGTAGGCGTACGTCCTCTCCCATGCCTGGTGGTCGACGGGATCGTAGTACGTGTACACCACCAGGTTGCCGTCCACCTGCAGACGGAGTATGGAGAGCGTCGCATTGTACTTGGGTCTTGTTACCGTGAACGTCGCTCCGGCGTTGGTGGCCAGTTCTAGCTCGTACGCGTCTGCCTTCTCCGAACCCGGGGGGTTGATGTCGAACGTGGCGTTAGTGAGAGGAGGCTTCCCGGAGACTGAGTACCTGTCGCTGGAGTAGAGCAGTGGTTTCGACTTGGAAGCGGTGGGGGGTGTGAGGTAGAGATTCAACCCCTTGGGCTCCATGACAAAGCTGTAGATCCCGTCCGAATTATCCGTCCCCGACCTCCGGCTCACGATCTTCGTCGGCCCACCGACGTACAGCGACTGACCGACCATGAGCGTGTCGGTGGGATGATTGAAACTCTGCCAGACGAACCTACCCTTCTTGTCGTACAGAACGATGTTGCCGACGGGCAAGATCTTGACCCCAACTACCCCTTTGTTTGCGGTGTTGGTCGACCAGACCAGCTTCCCATTGGATTCAGCGAGGACGAGGTTCCCGTCGGTGCCGAAGGTGAGGGTGGCCTTCTCACCCACGGGGCGGCCCCGATTGGCGTCCCACACCCAGCGGAAGAGGGACTCCGACCGGGTGACGCCCATCCGGAGGCCGACGTAGAACCGTCCCGGAGTGGTGTTGTACCACATGAGCTGGAAGGGCGAACCGGAGAGCGGCATGGCCCGGTAGCTCGCATCGTACTCGGTAATGTACGGCCCGAACTCGCCTTCGTTGACGAACCTGAAGGTGTTGGCCTTCGGGACTTGGGCGTCGGTGACAAGGACAAGGAGGAGGATGACGATGACGAGACACATCGGTGTGCAAGTGGCCATTGGTTCACCGGAAAGGGGGGAAGAACACAGAGAAAACGATACCCGGGGAGGGAGAAGTACGTAGGAGAAGGGTTGTGTGTTCTGCTCTGATTTAAGGAGGAGACCATGGCGAAGGAAAAGTCCAATTTTTTTACTGCAATTGGTGTGAGTCAATATCCATGGGTCTTTTTTATTATAAATATTTATCTTCAAAAAAAAAAAAAATTTAATTAAATTAAATTGATGATGTGAACTAAAAAATGAACGTCGAGAATTAAAAATAAAGCTCCATTTTATTGATGAAGATAAACTGTCACCATGAACATGAATATTCACAGTAAATAATATTGTATCGTTTTAATTATTCATCTTGCGCATCTCTACTCGCAAGCGTCGTTGTTCATTGTTCATTTCACGTAGAATCTACCTTTATTCTTTCCAACTCTTGCATCTCCTACCGTCTCGTTACCAGAACAAATCACATAAATCTTAATCATAATCAATCACGTCCCTACTTCCTTCGAACTAATGTTCGATGCGTCGTTTTCAACGCACATGCGTGATGAACTCATACTGGAAAAAAAACAGGGAGCATGGGGCACACAACAAATTCAGAGAAATCTCGGATAAGATGGGAAGTCGACAAGGGTGACGCTGCGTCACGGTTCGTCGGCAAAACGGGAAAAAAAAAAAAAAAAAAGGAGAAATTGGTGCTGCGTCTTCCATGCGTGGCGTCGCATCGCATCAAATCTCAGGGATACGTCGCACGCAAGTTGTTTTTTATTTTAGGTAAAATGCGTGACGGTCTGTTTGGTGGAAGAACACAGGAAAGCCTGCAAGTCTAAAACCAGCGGCTTAGCTCTTTGAACCCCAATTTGAGGTGACCACCATCCTCCTTGCGGTTGGTAGCATGTCCCGTGGCTCTCTCATTAATATGGACGACACTTGTACGTGGTGGGGCACCAAGTGCTGTATGGTTCCATAACGTACCTGGTAATCGTTCTTTGCCGACTATCTTTCACTCCCCCATTGGTACGCCGCTCGTCCGACGGTATATTGCTCGCACGTATTTAACGACGCGCGTCTCTCCATGCAAACCACCGACCGAGAAAACCCTTCATGCGTTGTATTCTTCTGCTCGCTCCGTTCGTCACGCTATTTCTTTCGTCGAATCTAACAATGAGCAAGTAACACCATGGAAGAAATAGGTGGATCTACCTCTCATCTCTTTTTCCCTATGCTAAGATGGTAGATCTGGTTAAGCAATTGGTTATATATATTAGCTGGATTAGCTTCAGATTGTTCTCATGTTTTCTTTGTTGTTAGTTCAGATCTAGTTTACATGTTTCCTTTACATGAAAAAAGTGATCGATCTGGCTGTTATATATATCTTGTTGTATATGTTATGTTGTTATTCTTGTTTTATGAAATCTTTGCTCAGGTTGTTTTTTCTTAGTGTCTTAGCTATTGCGCTCTTATGTCAATTACAAGCAATAACAACATGTAAGCTTTTTCTTTACATGATACATAAATATCCTTTTCTTCTTTAATTTTCATACCATTCTCTAAAAATTTGATCCGCTATATTAATTACTTGGGCTTTTATCTAGTTCAATATTTGTTCGCCCTATTATCTCCACTAGTCATATTAATCATTTAAATCACTTCATTTAATTAAAGTCCTTACACAAATTACTCAACTAAAATTATTAATATTATCACTTAACAAAATTTAGTATTCAAATCACTTAAGTAAATCTCTTCATCACTTATTTAAAATCTTCAACAAATTAAAATCCTTTAATTACTTCACATTCATGAAATTAATTATTTACAAAGTTAAAACATTAGCCCGACGTACTCTCTAACTCTCTCTCTCTCTCTCTCTCTCTCTCTCTCTCTCTACTAAAAATCCCGCTAGCGCATTGCCAAACACAAATTTCCATGCTCTACTTCGAAGATCTCCAAAGGAAAAGGTTCAATCTTCGGAGAGAAAGTAGAAGTCTCAGTGGGCTAGGCTGGGCCCAAAGGGTATTAGCTTATTCGGGTTACGAGCTAGGTCAAAAATTGTTTTAATTCTTTTAGGATAGTTCGGTCCAGCCTGAGCATGTATGGGTCTGTAGGTTCACTTTTATAATTTTTTAAAATATGTAATATGTAAATTTTTATTTTTATTTAAAATCAAAAAATAAATATAAAAAATTTATAAAAAAAATCAAAAACTTTGATCTGACTTCGTCGAATTGAAGTAACAAAATTTTAAAAATAAAATACTTCAATCTGACTCGATCAAACTAAAGTAACAAAGTCAAAAATTCAATTGGTCTAACCAAAGTCAAAATTCAATCGATCAATTCGGTGTTCGGTCCAACTGAGTTTTTACAAAAAGTTAAAAACAAAAAACAAAAACTTTAGTTAAATTAAAGTTTTTTATTTATTTTTACTTTTTTTTCGATCCAATCGAAGATCTCAAAGTTGAACTTTGGTTGGAACAAAGTTTTTTATTTTTTTAAAATATTTTTTTTAACTCAGTGGAAGCAAAGTTGTAGCTTTGGTTAGACCAAAGTTGTATTTTTTTTATTTTTTTTCTTTGGTCTAACCAAAGTTTTTGATTTTTTTTAACTTTTTTTTTAAACTTAGTCGAACTAAAGTTTTTTATTTTTTTATTTCAATTTGATCAAAAGGTCTAATCAAAGATTTTGATTTTTTTATATTTATTTTTTATTTTAAATTAAAATAAAAAATGCAATGTTATCCAATAATCAATTATTCATCATTCAAACACATTATTTTATTTATAAATACATAAACATCAAACATAAGTTATCATTCATGATTCATCACAATAACATAAATATCAAAACATCATGAACTTACCATTCACAATTCATCATCTATCAACACATTCAAACACAAGTCATAAAGTTAAAATAATTATTTTATTTCTAAATTTAAATTAAAAATACATTATTTTTGTAATTACATCAAATATTTTTACATTTAAATTGTGAATAATAAGCTTGTGAAATATATTCTTGAAAATATTGATTATCACCAAAATTAATAGGTAAATTTTGAACATCAATAAATTTAGCATGTAATTCTCTAACATTATTAGGATTATAATGTCATTATGTTATATTACTTTTAATGTTAAAATTAAATTATGTTTGAATCATTTGATTTTTTTCAAGATTTTTAGATGAACAACTAGTTATATATCTAACTAAATGACTTGTACCATCTAAAGCTTTGCATGAGAAGTTTGCATTGTAAATGTTGCAATAAACTCTCTCCATCATAGTGTTATCTTCTAAGTATTTCATCTTTATTGTAAATTTCAATCATAAATTTGACATTCTTTTTGATTTAGTAACGTTACTTGAAATCAATGCTCCACCTTCTATAATTTGAGCTTGAGAGTATTGTTATTACTACTTAAAATCGTCGTTAACATCAACAGTGCTATTAAAGATGAAGTTATTGAAGTTGTATAACATTTTTGTAAAAAATTTAACTTGAAAGTTGAAGAAAGCTAAAACTTAAAAAATAAATTTTGTATTTTATAAAAAAAGAAAAGAAATTAAATAAGTATGAATTGTAAAAAAATTTAACATTTTTCTTTATTTATAAATTTTCCATCACCATTTCTCTCTTCCTTTTATCCGTTCTTTTTTTTTTTGATAAAAAATAAAAACAAACATTATTTTAACGTTAGTAACCAATAGACAATCCAAATAGACAATCCAAATCAACCTACGAGCCAACCTAGACCTAACTTGAATTAACCCACAATGGCCCAACCCATTTAACATTTTAAGAGAAAGTGAGAGAGGGGTTGTAGAAGGGTCTGACCAAGGAATTCTTCTCTGCATTATAGGCGTCAGAATAAAATGCAGAAAATTACCGATTCATAAGAAAACAAAAAAAAAGACTGTACATGACATAGCTGGATGGAAGTTAAAACATAGTGCTTTGCACATAATTGAATGGTGAAGAGTCGACCATCCTAGCAAACCTGCGCATGCTGATAATTGAAAGAAAAATTAGTAAAATTAGTTTAGCAACAAAAGCATTCCTGAATAAATAAAGATTCTAATTAGGAATTGAAATTTCTTGCCAAGTTATTACTGAACGAATTGAACCTACAAGATCGCATCCAACATTATTATGAGATATCGCTCATAATGGAAAATTAAAAAAAAGCTGTAATTATAACAAAAAGCTTCGAATCTGGCAAGAAATTTCTATGGGTTGGTTGGCATGGCGTGCGGGCTCTTGACATCCACATTGGCATGGAAAAAATCCTGTAAAGGTATCATCTTGACAGAGCTATCCTTCATGCTATTTATTGCTTCCAAGCTAGCTAAAGCACCAGCAACCGTTGTTATTATTGGAATCTTATAAGCAAGTGCCAACCTCCTCAGATATCGTCCATCAATCTGATCCAGAGCATCACCGGAACTAGTTATAACCATGACCTGGATCTGACCATTGGTCACCATATCTCCAGCATGCGGTCGACCCTCATGCATCTTGAGCACCTGCTCCACAGGTATACCCTCTGATTCAAGCACCCGAGCCGTTCCTGAAGTTGCAATTATTCTGAAACCAAGACGTTGAAATCCTCGAGCAATTGAACCAAGGTGTGTCTTGCTCAAGTCATTGAGACTAATGAAAACAGCACCTGCAAGAGGGAGTTTCTGCCCTGCAGCGATCTGTGCCTTGGCAAAAGCAACTGAAAACTCAAAATCGATCCCCATTACTTCACCAGTACTACGCATTTCTGGGCCAAGAAGCACATCACAGCCCGAAAATTTCTCAAATGGCAAGACAGCTTCCTTGACAGACATGTGATCGGGGACAACTTCTGTTGTGAACTTGAGTTCATGTAAGGTCCTTCCTGACATGACCAATGATGCATATTTTGCCAATGGATGGCCAATGGCTTTTGACACAAAAGGCACGGTTCGAGAAGCCCGAGGATTTGCCTCAAGAAGGTACACATCTCCGGAAGCTGTGATGGCATATTGGCAATTCATAAGGCCGCACACATTGAGACGTTTTGCAAGTTTAATTGTCCAAGATCGAATAGTGTCCAAACAATATGGAGGAATAGTCTTTGTTGGAAGTGAACATGCTGAGTCACCAGAATGAACACCAGCTTGCTCAATGTGTTCCATGATTCCACCAATTACAACCGTACCCCTTGAATCGGCCAAAGCATCCACATCAATCTCAATGGCATCTGAAAGATACCTATCAATCAGTACAGGGCGTTCCGGATCTACCTCCACAGCATTTTCAAGATACATGGCAAGCCTGTCATCACTGTAAACAATCTCCATGGCTCGTCCTCCCAAGACATAAGATGGGCGGACTACAACTGGGTAACCAATATCTACTGCTATGGAAAGGGCATCAGCTTCACTTTTTGCTATTCCCCCCTTAGGTTGTTCAATGGCTAGCTCATTAAGAATTGCATTAAACCGCTTCCTATCTTCAGCAGCATCTATAGAATCTGGCGACGTACCCCATATCTTGACATGACAATCTCCCACAGAAGATATGGGATTATGCTCCTCAAGATAATACTGTATGGGGAGAGCAAGCTTCAGAGGAGTTTGCCCACCAAACTGAACAATGATACCAACAGGCCGCTCTAAGTCAATCACATTCAGAACATCCTCAACTGTCAATGGCTCAAAGTACAGCCTATCGCTTGTGTCGTAATCTGTGGAAACTGTTTCTGGATTTGAATTCATCATTATAGTCTCATAACCATCCTGAAAACATTGAGCGTAGAAACATAAAATTAAATGTGGATAAACATAGCTTCAACTCATGACACAATACTGATTCAATTTTCGTGTAACAAACAAATGAAATGATTAATGATAGCAAGATAAATTTGTACATTAAAAATCTCAAAATACAAAAAAATAAAAGATGATATTGTGCTAAATATATATTTTTTGGAATAGGCTAATTATAAATTTATGAAAGAGGTTTCAAATTTAAAAGAAATACTGGAAAGAGACAAACCTTTCGAAGTGCAAATGATGCATGACAGCAGCAATAATCAAACTCAATACCTTGGCCAATTCGATTGGGACCACCACCTAAAATCAACACTTTCTTTCTTGTAGTGGGTGCTGATTCACATTCAAAATCATATGATGAGTACATGTATGGAGTATTAGCCTCAAACTCAGCTGCACATGTGTCAACCCTCTTATATGCAGGTATTACACCATGTGAAATTCTATATGCCCGCACTTCTTTCTCACTTAAACCAGTTGCATAAGCAATTTGTTTATCACTGAAGCCCCTTCTTTTTACTTCAAGTAAGTCATCTTTTGACAATTGAGATAAATTCCTAGTCAAAAGGAACTGCTCAACATCAACCAACTCTTTAAGCTGTGAAAGAAACCATTTGTCAATATAGCACAGTTCATGAATTTCTTCCACCTTCATTCCTCTTTTCATTGCTGCATATATTGCATGTATCCGCTCTGGGTTAGGGACCCTGAGACTGTATTTCAGTTGGTCCAAGTCCATATCAAGTTCCTTTACTCTGGCACAACCCCATCCAGAGTAGCCACATTCAAGAGACCGAACTGCTTTCTGGAATGACTCTTGGAATGTTCTACCCAATGCCATAGCTTCACCAACTGACTTCATCTGTGTAGTCAATATTGGTTGGGAACCAGGAAATTTCTCAAATGCAAACCTTGGAATCTGTGCAGCAGTAGAGAAATTGTTTGATATCACAGGCAAGTTTGCAGTAGACATAAGATGTAACAATAATGCAATATATAAATGAAACAGATCTGCATGGAAGTTAAGACAAGAGATGAATCAAATCATCTAATGTACTTACATTACTTTCATGATTTACGTCTAGTGAAGCATTTTAATCACTAATTGACACAAGTTATCCTCAAGACTTCATGAATCTGTATCAAGCACTATTCTGATAAATCTCATGCACTAATCTGTATATTTTAATTTATAACTTGCAACAACACTGTATTATGATGACCATCTGACAAACAATGTCTCAAGCAAGAGGAGACTTGGCTGACAGAGGTACCAGTCTGGTTGAACCCCAACACCTCAGGAGATACCCAAGCAACAGGAGCTTACCTCACCTTGCTTGGTCACCTCAGGCGACACTAATAACTTTGGTGTGAACCATAATTTCAGTGGTAGAACCAGCCTCATCATGGCAAAGGCCAATTTCAATCAACCAACAAATATTAGTACGCAGAATACACTAACCAGTATCTCTACTAAAAGTGTTGCTGCTACTAGATGTAAAGTCCTCCCTCAAATACTAACTTCCAAATTCACTTCCATAACAAAAAGAAATGACTGCTCCAGTCCTGTAAATGCAGTTATCAACAAATACAGCATTTGACTCCATTGAATTACATATGCAACCATTTCATTTTATAAAAATTGCATATTTTTAAGTTAAACTTCAGAGGAATTTACCATTTTACCATGAGCATAGAGTATACTATAATATAATCCCACTTCGTGATTGTTCTTCCATTTTGTGAAGACGTCAGTAATAATATGACATAAAATGGGATCCAGGAATCCACATTTGCCACTTTCTTAAATTTCACACTCGAGAGAAGTTTGCACCAAAGATTTAAGCTAAAAATAGCAGAGAAAGGTTATATAAAATTAGAAAAGTATAACAATCAAAGTTGCCAACTTGATGGGAAATACATATTTAATCAAACATGCAAGCACGGGAACACATGTTCTAATTGAGAATTAAGCAATCAACCATTCCACAACTAATATTTAAGATTCAAGATAAAAAAGTTACAGAAAAAACAAGATCGGTGCAAGTAACAAGCATATAGAAAAAAAATACAAACTTGTTGAAAGAACTGTTCAAACGGATCAAGCAATCATGTCAACACCTTTAGTTAAGAATGAGAAGTTCAAAAACTGCAACTGAAAAGCAACCACCTGTGACAAAATGAAAAAATAAGTTGGATTGAGAAGCATGTTAATAAACCATGCAGATAGGTACCTTTGTCACTACATAGTCAATTGATGGCTCGAAACTGGCAGGAGTCTTTTTTGTAATGTCGTTAGGTATCTGATCAAGAGTGTAACCAACCGACAACTTTGCTGCCATCTTAGCTATCGGGAACCCTGTTGCCTTCGATGCAAGTGCAGATGACCTTGACACTCTAGGATTCATCTCAATCACCATCACCTCACCATCCACTGGATTCACCGCAAACTGCACATTAGACCCACCACATTCCACTCCAATCTCCCTAATGATTGCCACAGAATAATCTCTCAGGCGCTGATACTCTTTATCGGTCAAAGTCTGTGCAGGAGCCACAGTGATTGAATCACCCGTATGCACACCCATTGGGTCAACATTCTCAATGGAGCATATAATCACCACATTGTCCGCCAAATCTCTCATCACCTCCAGCTCATACTCCTTCCAACCCAACAGTGATTTCTCCACCAGCACCTGTGAAGTGATACTCGCAGCAAGCCCAGACTTACAGATACTCTCGAACTCCTCCTTGTTATATGCAATACCACCTCCAGTGCCACCGAGAGTAAAAGCCGGTCGAATAATCAATGGAAACTCCCCAATCACCTCAGCGATAGCGAAACATTCGTCCATCGTGTTCCCAATCCCTGAAGGCGGCGTCTTAACGCCAATATTCTTCATCGCCTGTTTGAACAAGTCTCGATCCTCCGCCTTCCGAATCGCCTCGAGCTTCGCCCCAATGAGCTCCACACTGTACCGCTCGAGGGCCCCCGACCCTGCTAGGGCGACCGCGAGGTTGAGTGCTGTCTGCCCGCCCATCGTAGGAAGAATCGCATCAGGCCGCTCTCTTTCCAGCACCTGCTCTACGAGCTCCGGGGTCATGGGGGCGACATAGGTCTTGTCGGCCATGTCGGGGTCTGTCATGATGGTGGCGGGATTGGAGTTCACCAGCACCACCTCGTACCCCTCGTCCCGGAGGGCCTTGCATGCCTGCGTCCCGGAGTAGTCGAATTCGCAGGCCTGCCCGATAATAATAGGGCCAGCGCCAAGAATGAGGATCTTCTTGATGTCGGTACGCTTCCCCGAGGAGATCCGTGTGGGAACGGGGCCATCGTCGGTGGTGGTGGCGGTGCAGAGGGGGGTGAAGGGAATGGAGGATTTCCTGATGTGGGGGAGGTGATGTTGGAGGTGGAGCTGGAAGGAGTAACGGCGGGTCGCGGTGGTGGGGCGTAGGGCGGAGGGGACGGAGCGGCGGTGATGGCGGGGGTGGAGGACGACGGTGGTGGGGGTGTGGAGGGAGGAGGGTTTAAGGATGGCCTGGAGGTCCATCAGCCCAGAGGATCAGGGGTTTAGGGTTTGTCGTGGGAGGCGGAGGTGGTCGAAGCGGTGGCTCCGGCCGGTGAGAACGGAGTAGGATTTTGACTTGTTATTCCTTTCCGTAGCGATCGATACCAGCGAAGATAATCCCAGATCATCCTTCCACGTGAACGACGGTGCGTTTACCTCTTTTCGAGCAATTAATATTCATAGAAATTTACTTTGGTCAATTTGTACGTTTGTTTTTAAGTCAATTTCTTTTTTATTTTTAAAGAGTCTTCTTCAAAGTGAGAATTAAATTTTTTTTAAAAAAAAAAACAAACAAACAAACAAACATTTTTCTATGCATCTCTATTCTAATCCAGGTCAAAAAATGTTGAAGGTGCTTTGAACATTCCTACTTGCCTGTGTATGAAGAGCGCCTGCATTATGGCCATCATTAATTTGACGTATTAACTTGATAAAACTACTTAACCATGTTAAATAAACCGAGCAATTCAAAGCACACAAAATAGAACACATGTGACGAATGCCTCATCATAGCAAAATTGGAGACAACAAGTAGAGAGAGATTAATAAGTATCCATGACCTCATAATTAATCTAATTTTGTAGAAAAAAAACATCATAATCAATCCAATGTATTAACCATATCTAGGTTGTATTTACTTCAATTCTACCGTATAACAATTCTAATTAGGAATGAATAACACTGTAAAATTCATATCAAAATAGTATCATTATCTACTTCAATTATAATGAACTATTATCTTTTCGAAGATTGATCTAAGGTTTAAGTATCATTAGTTTAAAATTGGAGAAGAAAATGTTCTTAAAAGGACGTTTCATGTCTTATATGACCATTTTGAGTTTGTAGTGATACATCTTAACTTAACTAATGTCTCAACTATATTTATAGATCTAATGAATAGAATTTTTAAACAGATCGATTTGTTATGGTATTTATATATGATATATTCTCAAAACAGAACAGAGCACAAAAAATAACCAAGGTTAGTGTTACAAGTGTTATGAGAAAAGAAATTATATACCTTAAGCTTAAGAAATGTGAATTTTGATTGAAAATTATGCCATTTCTAGGACACGTCATCTCTAAAGATGAGATGTTAGTTGACTTAGAAGAAAGTAAAAGCAACGAGTAATTAGAACTAACATACCTTAGTAGTTGAAATTTGTAGTTTCTTAGGTTTAGTTGATTATTATGGAAAATTTGTAAAGGGATTCTCTCGTATTATTAAACCCATGATTAGATTGACTCAAAAAGATTCAAATTTATTTAAGATCAAGAGTGTGAGCATGGCTTTGAGGAGATGAAGTGAAGGTTAGTGGTCGCTCCAATTCTAGCAATTCCACAACCAAACGTAATTTTTTTTTTTTGTAAGGGGGGCATTTGTGCATCTAGAAAATAATGAAAATAAAATAACAGAATATTATAGAAAATGACAGAAAGTAATAAAATTCAGTAAAATATCAAGATATTTGTACATAAAACAGAAAATGATGGAAAATCACAAAATGTAAAATATTTATTCATAGAATAGAAAATGTTAAAATTGATAAATTAGATATTTTTTGTATTTATTTGTAAGATAGAGAATAAAAAAATTTATCATAGATAATACAAAATAGAGTTATATGTGACAATAGTTACAATATAAAATATATTTCATATATCTCTCATAATATCAATTCTTATCTATTAAAGACAAATAATTTCAATATCAAAATTACATGTTGCTAATATATTCTATGATAATTCACTTTTTTTATTTCTCTATTTTCCGTTAGTTTTGAAAATCAAGAGATTTAAAACTGAAAGAAATTTTTTCTTATATACGAGAGGAAAATAGTAGAATCTTAGGTGCACAAATACTTCTGTAATGATGCATCTCAAAAAAGTTTAAGGTGTGTTTTAACATAATAAAGAAAGTGATTGTTTATATTTCTAAGCAAATTAAACCATGCAGGAAGAATTATCTTACACATAATTTAAAGTTTGCAAAAATGATCTTTGCTCTTAAAATTTGAAGACATGGAGGAGTTTTTTATGAAATTTTTATAGATGACAAACATTTTACAGATACTTTTACACAAAAAGAATCAAATTTAAGATAGAGAAGATGATTAAAGTCACTATATGATTATGATTTGACAATTAGCTATTCCTCAAGAAAAGTTTAGCACTTATGATAACTTGATAGAGGCATCTACAACTAGATATAGAGCAAGAGATGATAGAGTTTTGTGTACAGAACCTTTGAATTATGTTAGCTAATATTTGCTTGAACCCACTTTGTTATAAAAAATTAAGGATGGATAACTATTAGATGCACAAATACATAAAATCGAAAAGGAAGTAGGGGAGGGTTCTTGAGCAAATTTCAAAATCTAAAATATAATATTATTGAAAAGATTTATTATAAATTTTATATAATAAATTGATTATTTATTGAGTATTTTCTCTATTTATTATAAATTGATTTTAAGTTAGTTAGAAAATTTTATACAATATCAATGTAGATTTATGCATGTACATGTACTTATAAATACTTGTAATGTGTAGCCAATGTTGAAAATGGTTTCACATTATTTAAGTAATTGAACTTAAACCTATATATATATAAAGATTTATATAAAATTTTAATTCAAAATCGGTTAGTTAGAAGTGGAGAGATTTATATATTATCATGTAAATCCGGCTCATGTCTTCTTCTTCTTCTTCTTCTTTTTTAAAAAAAAAAAAATTGGCTTGAGATTTTTTTTAATATTTTGTTATAAAAAAGTTATTCAAAAATCATAATAATAAAAAGTCAGGTACGATGACGTTCGACGTCGTGAGTGGTGGCCATGCACCGACCGAAAAAAGGGTTGACTCAAGACTTTATTATCGAAAGGCAATGAAAGCTTAATCAATGCATCGTCTCCTTTTGATTGGAAGGCTCGTCGATCACTAATCGATGGTCATGCACGTGATGAAGTTTTGATATTAATTAATAGGCTCCGTCTGGCTATACATGCTCATTTTTGGTAACGAAGTAAGGACTAAATTCAAATAAAAGCTAGTTATAATTAGTCACAGAGATAAGATTATTCAGAGACAAAATAATAAAAGAAACAAAGCAAGATCCGTAGTTGAGTTTCTGTCGGCTTCCTGAGAGAGAGAGAGTAGTTGAGTTTGTTAATAATGTCTAGAAGATGGGAAGCGGATTACCTAAGGTTATATTAGTAGAGTGTTAATAGCATCGCACACTTTTTTAATATCATTTCATCTGTTTGAACATTTCAACTAAAATAAGATCTTTCACATTCTTTCTTGTTTTACATTTTCTAAGAATACATATATGAACAAAATATAAAATGTACCACAACATAACATAGAGATGTATATTAACATAAACATTAGATTCACAATATACACCTATCAATTCAATTTTGGGAATCATAATTTGTTGCTCAGTGAATGTTAGTTGCAACATTGCAGTTTCAAAGTATGCTTTCAGTGAATCATAAAATAATCTTGTCTCTAAGTGAATGCTAATTGCAACATTGCAGTTTCAAAGTCTTCTCCTATGATGCAAAATGATCTCATAAATAACATCTGCAGGTTTGATATTCTCATTGTTAAACCATAAATGATGTTTTCATTTATTGAATTGCAAGAAGTTAGCAAGGAGGAATTTTTTTTCTTGTCAAGTCCTCTAGATTTGGTTTCTTTCCAAGGAAATCAAAATATGAATCTGTTGATTGTGGATGAGAACACTATTCCACCAGTTTGATAGACAAGGTAAATAAATGACTAACAAGACCAAGCAGCTCTTGACTTGTGAAGAGAAAAGATTCAAGTACTTTGTCGTGCAACTTGAGTTAGCAATTGACAGTTAATATTTTCTTTTCTTATAAGTTCTACAAAAGAAGAATGTAGTGAATTTGAATTTAAGCAAAATCATTATCGATATCAGAAAAATTGAATTGCAAGGTACAACCTAATCTATATCTCTATATATTAAGCCAACCCTCCATTCATCTAATTTTTCTATGAAGTACCGTAAATACCATTGGATTCACAATATACACAAAATACCATTTGGGAATCATATTTGTTGCTGCACATCCAAAATTTACGAATATAACATGAAGAAGCTAGCATTCGAATCAATAGTACGAAGAAGCTAGCATTCGAATGTGAAAGTAGCATTGGAATGTACCTGTTCAACTAGAGAACTTACTGTTGAAGATGGTGTAGGCGAGTGGGAGGTCAAGCACGGAGGTGTTGGGGCTGAGTGTGGGTGCCGACAAGCGCAAGGGGGAATCAGCTACGGTGTGGGCAACAACGACAATGCAGGTGAGTGCAAGGGTGAGTGTGCAGGTGTCGGCACCTAGTGTGGGTGCCGACAAGCGCAAGGGGGAATCGATTGTGACGAGGGCGAGGGCAACGATGCAGGTGAGTGTGAGGGTGAGGGGGAATCGACTGCGACGTGGGTGAGGGCGACGATGTAGGCGAGTGCGATGGTGAGCATGTAAGTGTTGGGGCTGAGCGTGGGTGCCGACGAGCGCGAGGGGGAATCGACTACAGCGTGGGTGAGGGTGACGGTGCAAGCGAGTACGACGGTGAGTGTGCAAGTTGAGGGGTCGAGTGTAGGTGTCGACGAGCACGAGGGGGAATCGACTCCAGCACGGGCGAGGGTGACGATGCGCATGATCGTGAGGACGAGCGTGCAAATGTCTGGGATGACGAGCGGGACGAACGAGGGATCGCAAAGGGCCGACTGTCGGAAAATAAATTCCAACCTTTTCCAACCTTTACATGTGAATTCCCAAAGAATTTGAATTCCAAACGTCACAAACACCTCATCACTTGAAATCTGACGAAAAAAATTTTCAATTTCGTCATATTTCGAGTGCACAAACCCCTCCTAAATTGACTTCTCTTTTTTTTTATTAAAAGAGATGGAATTAACTACTCTTTATTCACAGAATGATTATAATACTTTTAACCTTTGGTAAATATCCAAAAATTCAGAAAGAATATAGAAGGCTTAAGTCGTTCCATCTGCTATGCCAAGAAAGGGCGCCATTCCCATCTCTTATATGGCAGGAGCAAAAGTCATTAATCAGAGGAAACATGTGCTTGATGTTAGCTGAAAACGAGGAAGTAGAATTATTGAATTTGTTGAGGAGCTCTGAAAATCTCATGCCAAAGCTTTTGACATTTATGCAACTGAAGTAGAGTTTTTGTAACAGCAGCAAAAAGATACATATATATATATAACCCAGGAGATGACTTAAAAATACAAAAAGGAAGATGCAAAAGGTAAGTGTGACATCATAAGTAACGTTATAAAAAAAAACAAAACACACGTAAGACGGTGAAACATCCATCCACCGCCTCACTTATATATTCAACTATTATATAAGTACGGCAGTGAATTATTTTTACCGAAAGAGAGAGAGAGAGAAAGGAGAAGAAGAGAAGAAAATAGAAAATATTATTATGTTTTTGTAATTTTTTTCTTTAGGTAAGTCTTTTTTTTTTTTAGTCTAAAATTTTAGTATTATTAGAGATTTATACATTGTTTTAGTAAAGATGGTGATTTATGTAATTATATTTATAAATATTTGTCATTAGTATTATGCATTCTAGAATAATGTATGGATATAGTTATATTGGTATTGGTATACATTTTAAATTCATAAGCATAAACATATTAGCGTTATTGTAAATTTATATTAATTATAATATAATTATGTGCTTATACAAATATTATGATTTTACATAATTTCCTAAGATTAGTGCATGTCATTATTGAGCTTAAGGTGAAATTTGATATATATTAAAATGAATAAATGTTTAGCTATTAATCCGACCATAGGAGCATAATATTATGGTATTGTATATAATAAATATGAAAGATATACTTAGCCTTATCTTGGGCATTCGACCCTATGTCATAGAAGGATATGTGACAATTGGTTCCTATTGTAGAGAGTAAACATGCAATTATAGTTAAACTAAATATGAAAATATATGAGTAGTCTTGATATTAAGATTGATTGTATTATTGTAATTTACAAGATACATTTTTATTTGTGACAGGAATATATACTTTTTTATTATTACATTGAGTTGATAGTACACTCTTTATTTTTACATGCATAACATGTTATTATTATATTTTAGATTAATGGTAGAATGACTTATTGAGTTTTAACTCACGTGTTGCTATTGTTTCTTTTAAGATATTTGGTAGATATTCTAAAAGAATATGAACAAGATAAGAGGAGTTAATTACTTTTTGACTAACTACGGTAAAACATTGTGAATAACAAATTTTATGGTTTGTATCATATTTTGTGTTTTACTTGTTTGGGGCCAGATTATAAATAATTTCTATTATTTTTGATGTAAATTTATTTATATATATTGTGAGTTTTTGTTATTATACCTCTTTAACAAGTATTAATTTTGTAATATTAAGAAAAGAGTTTTTTATATGTTAAAATTTTATTTATACGTATTTCTTTTTTCCTTTAATATTACGTTGATTGTCTTACTCTTTTTAAGATGTGACAGTAAGAACTTGATTTAACAAAGAAGAAAAGATTTTAATTAAAAACTTGATTAGAGGTATAAAGAGTTTTAGGTGAAGTTGGTGTAACAGAAAATCATAAAACAGAAAATAATAAAAAATAATTTTCCATTATTTTTACTATTTGTGTGGATGAAACCATCTCTCCCGTATTTAAACCTTCATATATTAAGGTGAAAACAATCATATGTCTTTTGCTGACAGCTTGATCACCATAAAATACCAGATAAAACAAGCACCTTTACTGTTTCCACGTGAGCATCTCTTAGTTTTTTTATTTTTTATTTTTCTACAACAGCATTATTTGGCGTAGATCTAGAAAATTCTTATTTTTTTACGAGAATATTTTGCACATGATTCAAATTCTAATCTCATCTTTTGGAATGTAGTAGATGGCCAACTATATAATATTTCTTTATCGAGTTTTTGAATTCACCAGGAGTAACATTTTTTGTATTAAATTGCTGTGCATTATGACTCCACATTCTAATGGTATGTGGATCAGGAAACATGGTACAAATGCATACAAAAAGATAGACTACTATAAAATAAAGAAAATTTTTTTTATTGACACTTACGATATTTTTTACCATAAATATTAATGTACTACCTTGATCTCGTGCATCATGCAGTTAAGAAAAAATTGAAGAGTAGAAGCATAAACGGAGAGAATGAGCACATGTGAGAATGAGGAGTAACGGAAAGCATGGATGCGTCAAGTACAAGTAAAAAAGAAAAATTATAAGTATCTATAATAAAAATAAATTTTATAAAATATCAAGATATTAATCCCACACCTTTCATCCGCACCACCACCACCACCACCACAGACGATGATTACGAAAGCGTAACATCGAGAAGAGCGATCTTGGCAACAACCGTAATATTCCGTCGACAAGACATGGAATGGAATGGAACTTTGCTTGCTTTGCCAAATGCAATTGGTTTAGGTGTCGACAGGGAAAGGCCCGCGTCATCACCTAATAAACGTGCTTTCACGAATTTTTATTTTGCAGGCGATAAAAAATCACTTGTCATTTTTCGTTACGTAAGATTGCGTTCGTGAATTTTTTATTTTGTAATTATCAAAATTGCAATTATAATAAAATGTACAAATATATTATTATTTGCAATCAATTCCGTAAAAGTTTTCTATTTTCAACTAAAACTGTTGAAAAATTAAAAAATTTGTGGTTCAGGCAATTCTTTTCGAGCATACTTTTTTCTTCTTCGTCTCCACGGAACGAGAATGGAATAAGTTATATATATATCACATGAATTTTAAAAAGAAAAAAAAAACCCATATTTAAAATAAAATTTTAATTAACCATAATAACCTGATTGTTCTGAATTTTCATTAAAATTACTACCGTCATGACAAAATAAAATCTTCGTCAACATATTATTTGTCTTGTGTTGTGGCCAACAATTACAGAAGGTCGTCACACGGGTCAAAAACATTGGAAGCAAGTAATGATAATGATAAACGACGAGGACTTTTGCGCAATAAGGTTGCCAGTTGTGTCGCCGACGCACGAGGAGCCGGGAACCGGTGAAGCCCGTAGCGGTTTCTATTTATTTAATTTATTAAATAGATTGAGCTTGTCGATGATCTTAGCATTTACGTATATATCAATATCGCTCGATTTTTTATCATAGGATGAATTCGATGATTTAATTGTTGAAGCCACGTAAAAAATTTGAAAATGCTTAATAACCGGTTACAGTAAGTAAACCTACTTTTGAAAATATTTTCTAATGATGCCTATTTTTCAAATTACTTTTTAGAAAAATTATATTAGAAAAATCTCCCCGGAAGTAATTAGACAGTTTAGCACCCCCAGAACAAATATACAATTCTAAAAAAAAATAAATTATATATATATATATAGACGCTTGCAGTTTTTTTGTTTAAAAAGATATACTAATTTTATTTTTTTTATATTATTTTGCTTTTCATACAAATATATCGTGTTTCGTCGTTGTAATATTATAAAATACTATATTAACATTCAGTTTAGTATAAATTTTGAACACTCTTAAAAAAGTCTCATATATAAACACACAGACATACAACTGAAACGGACACCAGAAGGAGGCGAAGTCCAGCAGCAACATCGTCACACACTCAGGAAGTCAAGAGCAGAAGCAAAGCAGCAGAATACAGAAAATTTGAGACAACGACGGCCGAGGAGAAGAGGAGAGTCCTGCTTTTCTCCTCGAGACAACAAGATCCCCGTGCGAGTTCGAATGTCGGAGAGCGAAAGCCGGCAGTGGAGCCGTCGACGTTTCGTTTCCCCCACCAATTCTTATTCGTCTCCCGGACACTGAGATCTCCGAGTTGCGAGTTCCCTCTCTCCTTGCGAAGGTTCTGGTGGTGTGTGAGGTGCTGACGCAACAATGCCGCTGGTGGGGTTGGAGGTGATGAACGAGTACGGCCTGGGGGACCCCGAGCTCTACATGGGAGCTGCCAGGAGGGAGGACCCCAGAGCGGTGCTCGAGGGGGTCTCCGTCTCGGGACTTGTCGGGATTCTTCGCCAACTCGGAGATCTGGTCAGGTTAGTAGTACTGACGGTACTAGTTGTGGTCTTCTTTCTGGCATTTGTTGTGGCTTCTGGTTTACGCATTTGAAAATCGTTTTTGCTTCCACTTATTTGGTTTGGTTTCAATGGTCTTCGGTTTTCCGAGAGGTTAAGTGCGCACGTTAAGTTTTCGATGTTTTGATATGGATGGATGTATTCCAGGTTCCGTTGCTACTGGTGAGTGATGTTACATGTCTGACGAGAGATGATTTTGTCCGGATTTGATGACCATTATTTACATTTCTTCTTGTTTGCTGATTTCGAATGATCGCTCGCGGGGTTTCTTGGTTAGCTGCTTGTTTTGACTCACCGTGGTGGTCAACTCTGGCTCTGGTCTTGGGTATGATGAGTAATGAATCCTAGACCTTGCTTCGACTCATATTGTAAAATTATTGGTAGCTCTGTTGTTCATTGGTGAGATCGGGTTTAGCTTGATTCCATTTCCGTATCTGACTTTTAGCTGACTCATGAAAATGATCCGATGCAGCGGATGCCGGGTTCACTGTTCGGCAATAAAATTGGCAATGCCCTGCCAGTTAGGAACTTGGTGCAATATTAGGAAGAGCTCTAACTGTTTTTCTTTTCCTCAAAATATTGGAAAAAACACCATCACCTGTAGCTTCCTAACTCAAAATTATCGTTGGATTGATTGTGTTCCTCATCTCACATCCTTATGTTTTTTAAACAACTGTTCTCTACAAATAGCATATCCTATTTCTTGCCATGGTAGTAGGGGAAGAACCGATGAGGCAAAGGATGAAGATGAAAAGGGAGGGTAATCATTATGTCTAAAGCCATTTGCCTAAATTGTCGGTAGTTCAACCCCTCAAAATTATAGCACTTATTTGAAAGTGCATGATATCTTCCTAGTGCAGTGAAATAAGCGACCTCAGAATCCTATGAGATGGGAAGGGTGGAATCCACCGAGCAACATGTACACAGGTATGAGACTCTGAACACTAGGCTGGTTGCTTGGTAGTAAGAACAAAAGTTGTCCCTTCCCATTATATGGTATCCTTTTTAAATGTGACTAATGTGAGGATTGAATGATACATTAGAAGGGATTAGAAGGGAGAGGGTGAATAGTGTCCTAGCAAATTTTATTGTTTTTAAAAAATTCTTGTAAACAGTTGACACTAATAGGCTCTAGTTTATTTGATTAAGAAATCACTTCACAATTACACATAAAGTAACACAAAATTTTATAGTGGTTCCTCAAAAATGGGTAGTCTACTTTTTAAGGTCTTAATTTTAAGAATTCATTAAGTACTTTTTAAGTTAAGCACAAATCTATATTTTGTTATTTTTACAGGATGAACAACAACTTTTACAAGTGTTATTTTTATCAGACTCAACAACAACTCTTACAAATCTTATTTTTCAGGTTCAACAACAACTTTGTATAAAACACCTACTTTGTGCATTCAATACTTCGATTTTAAGTAAGTGAAATTTCACACCTTACTCTTTTCACCAAGACTCTAACCTTGTAAATGTGCACTCACAACACCCATGTGAGTTAGGGTTATTGAAAGTTATGAATAAATTTTCAGCACATATGAAACTCAAAATGATTAAGATACCACAAAAAACTCTATGTTAAGAATGATGAATGTTGAAAGCTTTAGGAAGAATCTACTTGAGAAAAAGTCCTTGGAAAACATTGTAGTTCAGCTCTCTCAATCTTCAGTAATGTGCTCTATTAACCTTGAGAGATTAATTCATCAATTTTCCTTGCCTTTTTTTTTTGTCTTTTGTCTCTACTCATTCTTTTTATAATTCTTTGTCAATCATGCTTGATTCGGTAATTTTCTGTGTTTGTTATTTTTCACATATGGATTGTGTAATAGTTAATTTCTTAGACATGGAGCATTAGTTACTAAACATAAATCATAATCTTTTGAATTAGACCTGCAATACAGTATGTCTTTCTAAAATAGTAATATATTGTATATCAGTTTGTTAATTAGTAGGAATTACCAATTTCAGATTATCGATGACATTCAAAATAATATGAAACTTACAAAGGCTTTCAGAGAAAACAGAAACTTTTAGTTGAAATCGCTCGAAAAATCACTTAAGTTATGTGTTAAATATGTGACACGTGTTCTTCTACTGATAAAGTAATATACAGATAATATAAGTGTTTCAGTGAAACCTATCGATAGTTTGAACATGAAACCCACCAATTCAGTGATAAAATTTCAGTGACTTTCAGTAAAAAACCACTGAACCCTTTAGATAGTGAAACCTACCAATTAAGTAATTATATTTTGATGACTTGTAATTAAAGAATCATCGAAATCCTTAGATGGTGAAACCTATTGATATCAACAATATGTTTCAATAAAATTTACTGATTATTATACTTAGAGAAAATAAAACCATTTGAAACTCATTATCAAAGGTTTGCAGGGACACCACTAAGGAACAATTAAGGCAAATGACTATATAAATTAATTTTATTGTCCTAAGTTTTTCATCATCAAAAATTCATCTTCTATACATGGAACTAACAATCTTCCCTTTTATTAATGATGACAAAACTTTGAATACATAAGTGAAAATCTACTATATTCTTCCCATTTTTGTCATAATTTAAAAAAGAAAGCCTAGAAAGTAAACACAATGCAGTATAAGAATAGATTTCATGTTAAACAAAAGATATATATATTATAGAAAAATACAAATTTTGCAAGCAAGTACACATAATTAAGATTGATTAGAGAGACGTTGAAGTAGTTCCTGAATTAAAATATTTTTTTCTCTTAGCCTCTCTTCTAAATGAGTAATTTGAGTAAGTAATAAATTATTGTGCCTTAATAGTTGCTCATTTTGTCTAAGTAGAGAATCAAAATTTACTACAAGCTGAGCCCTAATTGGAGAAACTTGAGTAGCTTGCTCAGCAATAGTAGATGACTATGTCTTAAATGGTAGTGCAGACTCAAGCACAACTGCTAGATCTATTTGAGACATGCGTTGTAAATCTTTGAGCTTCAAAAATTTTGTTTTGATAGTTTTCTTAGGTTTTCCTATCATATCCAAATATTAGGCCATCAAATTCATAATTAAGTCTTCATAAAATACCTTATAGATGAGAGATCTGAGCAATAATTACTTTCGCCTAATTAACCTTAATTCCAACCATGATTACATAGGTAACTTGATAAATTCTTTGTTCTAGTTCATCAGCATGACCTTTCTTTTGGAAAAAGGTGTAGGCTAAAATTAGTGTTATCATTCTGGCTTGTCTATAGAGATCAACTTGCTTAACCAGTTTAAAAAGTTTGTCTGAAGTTCTACAAATCAATTTATTTATTTCTTCCTCTTTCCAACCCAGAGTAGTAGTAGAAAGAAAAATATCAATTCTATTAGTTGAGAGTCCAAATGTAGTCTGTAGGAACTCCTCATCAATTTCAAGAATCGAATTTTCAAAATGCAATTTGAGAAATCCTGAAAAAATCCCAAGATTGGTATAAAAGAGAGGAATTAAATCCTCATGAATTGATAGCCTAGATTTTATTGGAATTAGACCCAAAATTCCTTGAAAGTTCAATAGATGACGAATGGTTTTCATTCCATTAAAATCAACCGGTCTATTGTAAGCTACTTGCATTTCTTATATTTTCTAGAAAATAAATTCTTAGTTTCATTTGATCTAAAGAAGTATTCATTTGTAGAGATTTGATGTTGGCTCCTCCTTAGACATATGAGTGTCAAGGGCTTTGTCTTGAGAAAGTGACGTAGCTAGTGGAACCATCTTTATTCTAGGTTCTTCAATAGTAGGGATAATAGCAATATTCTTTGTACCAAGTTCTTTTTCAGGAGAAGTAACAATGAGGCTTGGATTTTTAGTAGGAGGTTTTAGTCGTCATCTTTTATACATCAATGAGACATGTTGTAGAGGATCAAAAATTGATGCTATAGATAAGAGTGACATAATAAGAGTTTGAGGACTAGGAGCTATTTGGATTAAAACGCTAGTGATAACAGAAGTAATATTTGATAATTTTCTTCCTGAAATATGTCTAAAGTCAACTCTCCTCTGTGGAAGAAAAAATTTAAAAGCAATTGAGGCTTTGCCCTTCCCTTCAATCTCAATTTCTTTATGTTAGTATGAAAGTTCAGTAGGTTCATTTAGTTTAATTCCTGGTTGATGACACAATTTGTGTTCTAATGTAATTTTTCTTCTCAAATCCAGTTGATCTTGAAGTTTAAGAGCCATTTTCAATGCTCGTTTCTTGATGTTCCAAGGACTAAGATTATTTGCCAAGAATTGTTGTTGATAAGTATCGTATACATCTCAAAATTATGGCTCTAATGATTCAACCTTAGCCTTATGTAACTCATCATCTTCAAAGGAAGAATGTACTCCTAGTGGTGTAGGGAAAATAGTCTCATCCTTTTTTGGGTACTTGGAGTTATCAAAGAGTAATTTTCTTTTCTTCGTTTGTGTAGATTTATCGATGGGTAGTGCTACATACTTGTGAGGAGCATCCAAAAAAGCAAGAATACTCTTCGCAGAGAAGAGAGATTGTGTTGCTTTTCTTCCATGACCTTTGTCACCTTTCTTTCCAGCACCTCTTATGCTTCTAAATTTGTCTCTACCTCTAGAAGTTGGACAATAAAAATGGTGGGCTTATCAAACCAATGCAGTTTGTGTTCGTTAATTTTGAGTTTTAAAATTTATAAGACCGCAAGTGCACGGCGTCAGATGTAGACACTAGCAAATACGGGTCGTCCTCAGGGACTTGTTGGATACTTCTAGATTTCAAGATTAAGAAGTTGTCTCAATTACTAATGCAGATTGGGATTTATACACAACTTTTGTATTAACAGAATTTTAATTCCATATGCATATGTCAAATAGGCTCAGAAAATTAATCATAAGCTTGCAAACAATTGTAGATCAGAAGATAAAATTTATATAACTTTAAACAAAATAGAGCATTGGCAAGAAATTCAGATGTGAAAATAGCCTTAAAAATTAGAAAATTACGTTTACCAGCATCCCTATCTTAAAAACCTTATATCTCAAAGAATACCTATCCAAACTGGATGAAATCAGGTGCGTTGGAAGCTTCTTAGAATAAGGATCAAAATAGAGTTGTTAAATTAGATTGTTCACACTTCAGATAACCCACACATATCAGAGGAGTTTCAGATTTTTCCTTAAACGTTTTAGTACTCAAATCAACCTTTAAACCTCAAAAAACATGGACAGAAAATAGAGTTATGAATCTGCAATCATACACTTGTATACTTACTTCAAATTTTGATTTCTTTCAAATGGATATTACTGAAATTCACTTAACTACCATTCAGACAATAACATATAACAAGATTTCACAATGATAAAATTGAGTCACTCACAAACAAGACAAAAATTAAATAACACAAACAACAAATACTAAAAACATAGATTATGCAAGGATACAAAGTATTTTTGATGTTTTTAATGTAGCACAACACAAAACACAAAATTGATATAAAAACCTAATAAAAATCTATTATCCTAAGATAACCCACGAAATTAAGGAAGAAGATGAAAGATGAAATGAGTAGGAAGAGTCCTTACACAAGCTGCAGGAACGGTGAATTACATTAAACATAAACATTGATTTGCGTGGATGAATAGTAACTTAAATGAGGATGAATAGTGATCTACGGTAGTCGGATGAACAATGGCTTATGTGAGCGGGTGAATAGTGACTTGCATGCGGTGGTCGCGGGAGTGCTTTGATGGTTGCGTGAAGAGCGATGCGTAAGGCGTGAGTGAACAGTGATCTTCGTGGTCGGTGAATAGTGATCTGTGACCGGTGAAGAGTGATTTGCGAGTAAAATGAACAGTGATTTGTGTCGATCTTCTGGTGAACAGTAGCTTGCGTGTGGTGGTTGCAGGAATGAACGTTGACGGTTGTTGGAATGAGTGGCTGGTGTCCCTTGCGATGGATGAGTTGTGGAAAAATGAAAGATGAGGGGGGGGCAATCTTGGACATCAACTCCTTTTATAAGCCCCTTCCATGTCTTAATGCCCTTGGATTTTGATCCAATGGATGAGAGTTGATCCACTTGATCTTCTACATTTAATTTTCATTTGTCTTGAAATTCCTACAAGATATCTTGTCTCTACCAAAATAAAATAATATCACACATATCACATTTTATCAAACCAATTAGAATACATCATAATGAGATTAATTTTCATATAAAATGCATGAATTAAGAATAAGTTATTAATTTGACTTAATATTAGAATTTATGCATAACAAAGCCTTAATAACTTATAAGTCAAATTATCTATCCCATAAAAACTCATAAACATGTGCAACATTTATGCCAAATTAGTTTGTCTATCTAATTTCATCAATTGTGTGTCAAGATCTGACGACTCATAAACAGACTCAACTGATTCTACTTGATCTCTAGTAGTAATTATACATTGAACTTATTTAGGAGGAAGATCGGTCATACCTTCTTGAATCTCTTTCTTTATCTTATCAATTGTAATGCATTTTTCTTCCATGGTCATATTCTTTAGCTAACTTGGGAGATTCATTGTGGATTTTTGGTGGTGGTGTGAAGAAATTAGTGGAAGATTTGAAGGTCGGAAGAATTGAGAAATGAAAAAAAAGAAGGGTGCAAAACACTCCAAAAAACACTATGAGAACGGAAGCTTCTAGATATAGTGGGTTTCAACTGAAATCTACCGAAAACATGACTATTTCAGAATGTTTCAATGAAAGGTTTCAACAAGTTTCTATTGAAATAATTGAAACTCTCTAATTTCATTCCTTATAGATTTAAAACTTTCTGAAAACATTAGGAAAACTCTAATTTTGCCAAATCCAAGATTGCATGTACATTGGATGAAAGTTAAGCTCCCCTTAAATATGTGCTTTATGATTTAAAAATGAAATTTTCTCAAAAGACATAAAAAGAATTAATATCAAGAACAACATAAAAAATTAAGTAATCTCCCCCTGTTTAAATGCCAAAAAATTAACTTATAAAATCATAAAACCAACACCTTTTTTTTGTTTTAACAAAAAGATAGGTTTTATCTTTACTCTAAAGTTTTCTGTTTATAATTACCTTTTTAGTAATTTTTTTTTTAAATTAATTAAGTGTAGGATTACTAAAGGCTTCAAGTCTTTACATTTAGTTTAAATTTCACACTCCACTTATCATGAAGACTTAGTCTTAAATTTCACCTCATCATCCTTAATAATCAGTTCATATAAGTACAATGCTACGACTTAAAGCTCTTAGTTTAAAAAATTCAAATTCATCTAATATGCTCTTTTTAGCTAAAAAGCTTGCTTTATGAAGCAACTCCAAGATATATTTTGCCTTACTAATGCCTGTCATGTATATTACATAGCATGAGAGAGAGGATTGAGAATGAATATTGATTTTTTAGTATTGCATAAGTGTACAGCTTGAATTTTTTTTTTTATCCCATATTTTTCTTTTTATCAACTTTTTAGTACAAATAATTTTTGAATGTCAACAAAGACAAAGAGAGATATATACATAATGACAAGGGAAGGTAAAATATCTTGAGTAGTTATTGCTTTTAACTACTTTTTCTTATTTTTCTCCCTAACATACTAAACTTCACTAAATTTTTAACCAAGAATCATCAAGTCTAGCTTTGAAGAATATATTTACTGAATTAATAATGTAACTTAGCTATTTTTCAGATTTTAATTCTCATATTAAGTTTTATGAGAGCATTATTTTATTTGTGAGCTTTAAATTTCAATAATTTTGTTGAATAGTTAAATTTGTTTTAACTCTTATATTAAACTGCTTTAGTCATATAATAGAAATTCAATAGAAAATAATAGACATTGCATTAGTTCGGATTTTGTTTTTCTAATTTTTTTTTTAAAATTTTGAAAGAAGAAAAAAAAAACCCGAAAATAACTGAAGTAAATGAAATTGAAAAACAAAACTAAAAAGAAAATAGTAAATTAGTTTTAAATAAAAACCAGTGATTCGAATAGTAGAATCAAAATAAAAGTATCAAAAGTCATTCAGGCAACATATACCTAAGTTTCTTCTTAATTTGATAAACTATTTTTCTTGAAGGGGTTTGGTGAAAATATCTGTCAACTGATAATGAGTAGGATTAAAATTCAATTCTATATTCTCTTTAATAATATTGTCTCTTAAAAAATGATGTCTAATCTCAATATGTTTGGTTTAGGAGTATAGTACAAGATTCTTAAAAAGACTAATGACACTATTACTGTCACAGTTAATTGAAGTTGCTATATATTCAACTCCATAGTCTTTTATCGTTTGTCTCATCTATAGTATCTATGCACAACATAAGGCAATAACAACATATTTTGCCTTAGTTGTGGATAATACAATACAGTTCTGTTTTTTGCTAAACTATAAAATTAGTGAACTACCAAATAGTTAACAAGTTTCATTAGTATTCTTGTTTGACTTACATCCAACATAATTAACATCACTATATCCAATTCAATCAAGACTATTATCTTTGAAATACATTAATTCATAATTAGTTGTTCATTATAGATATTTCATTATCCTTTTAACTATAGTCAAATGAGATTCTTTAACTTGTATTTAAAACTTAGCACAAGCATAGACACTAAATATTATGTTGAGTCAAGATACAATTATGTATAGCAGAGAACCTATAATTCTCCTATATTTCTTTACATCTACATCCATTCTTGTTTCATCTTTATCTAATTTAATTGTTGAGCTCATAGGTGTTCCTTTTTTTTTATTAATTCTTTTTTTTTATCCTCTAAGAGTATCCATAGAGGTGATAGCATGTGAGTCTTAATGGACACTCAAAGGTATACATCAGGAGTATCGAAGGAGGCGAAAGCTTGTAGAAAGCATTGCTAGGCCCCAACATGGTAGATTTCTCCAAATATCACGTACTTTGTCCTATAGAGATTCTCAACTAGTTAGGGGTACCTTAAGTGGCCCCATCCACCAATTCAATTGAAATTATTGATTGAGACAAGACCCATAATGTTGGCATGTGAATTGGGTAAGTGATGCACACACCTACAGCTTTCCAATACTTGAGCAGAGCCAACACTATTGCCTATAGGTACTGCACGAGAACTTCTCAGATGGTCACCTATCGTAGTTTTACTTTCGCCTAAACACAGTTAACTTTAGAGTTATTATAGGAGTGGGTGCTTGGTAGTAGGTATAAATGCACCTTAGGTGTTTCTGATGTCTTGCTGTTTTTCATTTCAAACATCTTTAATAATTGTTTTTGTATATTTTTCTTAGTACACAAATATGCCTTTTTCAATTTGTTTAATTTGTAACCCTAAAATGAATATCAACTCACTTATTAAACTCATTTCAAATTGATTTTACATCTGATCTGCAAACTGATTGCTTAAATTTTCTTAATTACTCTAAATATAATGTCATCAACATAGAACTAAACAACTAATAAATCAAAATTATTTTTCTTAATGAATAATGTATTATCAACCTTACTAATTAAGAAATCATTATCTACCAAAAAAGTTTTCAACTTATTATACCAAACTCTCGAGGCTTGTTTCAATTCATACAATGTCTTTTTTAGTTTGAAAACATGATCTAGAAAATCTAAATCTTCTAACTTAGGTGGTTGTTTTACATACATTTTTTTTTAATTAGACCATTTAAAAATACACTTTTGACATCTATTTGATATAACTTAAAATTCGTATGAGTAGCAAATGCTAGTAATATTCTAATAGACTCTAACCTAGCTACAAGTGTAAAAGTTTTTTCATAATCTATCCTTTCCTGTTAGTTATAGCCTTATGCAACTAGTTTAACTTTATTCCTTATAATATGCATTAATTCATCATATTTATTTTTGAAAATTCATTTAGTGCCTATTACTGAATGATCTTGAAGTTTAGGGACAAGGTCTCAAACCTCATTCCTTCTAAATTGATTAAGTTCTTTCTACATGACACTAATCTAGAAATCATCATTTAATGTCTCATTTATATTTTTCGGTTCTATTTCAGATAAAAATGTATAACAACTTGAAACATTGATTTTAGATCTAGTTTGAACATCCTTGGATATGTCACCAATCACAAATTATTTAAGGTGTTGTGGTAGAAATTTATGAACTGTGGAGTTTTCGGATCTTTCTGAAATCCTAGTACTTGATTCTTCATTAATTATTTCTTTACATTCATCTTCAAAAGTATCAACAATTTCTCTTTTATTGTTAATTAACTCTTCATCAAAATTTATATGCATTGATTATTCAACAACCAATGAATTCTTATTATAAACTCAATATACTTTACTTCTAGAAGAATAACTCAAAAATATGCCTTCATTAGATTTTAGTTCAAATTTGTCTTTGTTTTCTTTTATATTTAAAATAAAACATCTAAAACCAAAGACTTTGAAATAAGAAACTTTATGTATCTTTCCTTATTGTAATTCAAATAGTCTTGTCTAAACCAATTCTAAGAGTTACTCTATTTAAAATATAACATACAATGTTAACTGTCTCAACCTAAAAATAATAAATAATCTTATTCTCATTAAATATAGTTTTGACCATTTATTGTAGAGATTTATTTTTCCTTTTTACAACTCTATTTTGTGAGGGGGTCCTAGGAAATGCAAATCTATGTTCTATTTCTAGTTTTTCGTAAATTTTTTTCATATTTTTATTTTCAAATTCTCTTCCATGATCACTTTTGATTTTTGTTTAGAATGAAAAAGTGCATAATATTAACGATTAAATGATGGTTAATTGCATAATATTTAGCTTATCATATGAGAATTAAGCCATTATGTTATAATTGTATAGTTATATGCTTTAATGAAAGAATCTACATAATTTTAAGAAATTAACGTTAATTAAGTACATTTCTGAACTGTTAGTGAATTATAAGCTTTTTAATTCTTAAGTCTCTGAATTTTCTGTTATTTCGGAAAGTTACATTTCATGTACTGAATAGTTATGTTTTAAATGATAAAAGAATATTTTATTATTTCTTGGAGTACACGTGTTGAAACATCAATATATGACTTAAGTGAATTTTCAGTAAATTATCTGTTAATTATCCGAAATGTGTCTAAGTATCGGATAGTTAGATTTGCAAGTATCTAAAATATCTTTTTTATCATAAAACTTATTGAGGACACGTGTCATGATCTGGAAATTTAACTTAAGTTATCTTTCAGAAGTTTAGGTGCTAACTATCTGAAATGTATGTGAGTTTCAGATACTTATAGTTATAACTATCCGAAACATCTAAACTCGTTATTTCTTTATTACACGTGTTTTATAGTTAAATCAACGAAATAAGTCCATTGAGTTACACTAATTCCACGGACCATTTATTTTCTAACATGCCACTGTAATAGTTGCAGAAACAAGAAATTCGAAAGAAAATCACGATTGCATGTATCACATAGGAATTTACTCGTGGAATGAAGAATAAATCACCATCGTTGATATGAATGAAGGAAATCTAACTGATCGTTTAAGTAGAAGCAGTTACTACTGAAAGAAATATAAAAGAAGAGGAGAAAGATGAAAAGGTGTGTGTGAATGTAGAGAACCACGTTAACTGCAGAAAGCGTCGAAAGTTCCCTAAAGTTCTATACTACCATCAAAATCATTAATCATCGGAGGTCTATGAGGATACTTTCCAGATGTCAGGTTGATTCCGAGTCAAATACAGTAATTGACAAACACTGTGAGGAGTGATCGCGTCGCAGGAAGGGAAACCATTTTCACTAAGCACCGATTCATATCTTAGGAGATCATAAAGCTTCTAGCCTTGGTTTTAGGTTGATACCAATATGTTGAAGATGAGACTATCTTACAATTCTTGATTCGTGATTCTATAGGGAAAGGAGGCATATTATAAGTAATTAAGTTTTTAGTGGTATAATTGCATTGCATGTAGTGACGAAAGTTTTTATTATCAATAGAGATTTTTACATTTCACTATTCGCTCATCTTCAGGAACATATCAAAACAAAAATACCAAAAATAACTCATTATCTGTGTTTACATTTAGTATTAAAAGGTTATATTGTTTGTTTTGTATTGTAATTAATGTTATCATTGTTAGTATTGTAAATGTTTTATGTTTATTTGATTCAGAAAATAAAAAATAGTTTTACAATTTACTGAAATTGATTCGTCTTAGATACTTAAAGATTTTAATGGTTACTGTTTGAAATATCTGAATGTTAGTATTGCTTAATGATAAATCTAATTTTAACTAACATTAAAGAGCTTAATTGATATTATTTACATTCTATGGAATCGCCTAATGGTTGATCGAATTTCTCTGTAAATAGCAGTATTTAACTGGAAAGATAGACTCGTGGAGTTAACTTAAGTCTACGAGATTAGTCCGTTGAGTTAACCATAACTCTACGAATTAAGTCTGTTGAGTTAACTGCAATTCAACGGAATGCTTAACTAAACACATATAAACTTCAATTTAAAGAAAAATAGTACACAATTCTTACTTAATCTTTATGAAATCGACCTATATTTACACAAATACAATATATACTGTGTACTTGTAGTTAAAATACAAATTAGACTTAATATCTAATTTATGTGAAAGATTGTTTGTTTACCTCTAAAAGAATTTATTAATGTAAGCATAAAAACAAATCAAACAAGTTTCTTATTTAACTTAACAACCCCAAACAATTTTCTAAACTTTTAATTATTTCTTATTCTGTACTAAATTTAGAAAATTTCTAAGCACTTTAAATACTTTACTTTTATGTTTTAAAAATATAACCCATGTAAATTTGGAAAAATTATCTATTAGAACAAATACACACTTCTTTCCATCCAAACTTTTAGTTTTAATAGGTTCAAACAAATCCATGTGAATTAATTCTAAGATTTTCCCAATAATATTTTTCTTTCTTGATTTAAATGAATTTTTTCACATAAATTCTATCTTTTTTAAAATTTATTGTAGGTAACCCATCAACTAAGTTTTTCTTAGTTAGCTTATTTGATTGATTTATATAAATGTTAGTGTTATATGGATTTTTATATGGATTTATCTCTTGTATAAATACCTTCTCCTTCCTTAATGAAAAAAAAACATAACATTTTTTCCTCATGCAATCTGGAGGTCTAAGATCGGCTTGCAATCGGATGTGGTGATGTGATAGGCTGCCAGTAGATTGGTAGTTGTGCAGACAGTGGTTGTTGAATTCGCTGACATCGTTGGAGACGACTGTTTCAGTTTGGTGAATCTTGTTTGATTCTTTATGATCTTGGTTGTGATGGCTTTTCGGGAATCTGTGATCCGACCTATTGTTGGACCTTCTGTAAAGCTCAATGACTTGAACTATCATAGTTGGTATTTAAGTTTTCTCACCTTTGTGGTAGCATAAAGGAAAAGCAAGCACTTAACTCAACCTTCCATTGATATTAAGGATCTCGGGTATGATGATTGGTTTGCTGATGATTCTATGGTAATTACTTGGCTAGAAAATAGTATGGAACCTGCTATAGCCAAGGGAGTGATGATGCTCCGACCGGTCAAACTCATTTGGGACACATTGAAGCAGATGTATGTAGAAGAGCGAAATATCCTAAAAGTTTATGATGTGTATGAACAGATTTTCAACTTGCAAATGGGTAATCAATCGGTTCAAGAATACTATAAGACTATTCAGTCTTTATTTAAGGAACTAAATGTGCTACAACCTCCTACTACTGACTTGGTTACGTTATAAAGGTATAAGAATGACTTGTAGGTAGTTGCTTTCCTATCTGGTCTGCCTCAAGAGTTAGTATCCCATGTGCATGGACATTTATTGGGAGGAGACATTACACTTGATTTGGGAACTGCATTTTCAAAGATGCTGCGTATCTCCAAGGCTGGAAACATGATAACTCCTACAGGTTAGGACAGTTCAGCGTTGGCTGTTAGAGAGGCTCAAGGGAGACAGAGTGTCCAGCAGTTCCCTATGACTACAGGAAGACGCAGGGTTCCTTGTACTCATTGTGGGAAAACCAATCATAGGTTTGAAAAATATTGGGAAAAGTTTGGTAAACCTACTTGGGCGAGAAATATGATTGAGGTACATGATACTCCTAGTGGAGGATGAGGCAACTCCAGGGAAGCGACAATGGTTATTTCTCAGCAAGAGTATGACAGGTTGAAGCAGGCCCAAGACTCTAGTTCTTTGGCAGTTGCATCCTTGGCTTCCACTTCTGACATGGCTGTGCATACTAGCGAGATACAACCCTGGATTGTCGATTCAGGTGCATCTCAGCACATGACAGGTTGTCCTACTCTCTTTTCTCGTCTTAGGAAAATGCCTACCTTACAGAGTGTTACCGTGGCGGATAGCCGCTCATGTCCTATATCTGGAAACGACACAATTGATGTTACTCCAGATATACGGCTTGAGAATACCTTACTTGTTCCTAATCTCTCTATTAACCTATTATCTATTAGTGCTATAACTGTTCAGCTATCCTGTTTTGTAACCTTCTTTCCCTTTCATTGTATCTTTTAGGATCTGCAGACGAGGAGGAGAATTGGTTTGGGCCATATGCAGGGCACTAAGGAGTATGTTCTCGCCTGCGATACACCTTTTAGTGGCCTTACAGTCTCGCTGTCTTCTGCCACCGTCTCCTCTCTCTTATGGCATAGGCGTCTTGGCCACCTGTCTATTCACAAGTTTCATCAAGTGCTTCTATGGATAGATGTTTTTGAGTTTGTCTGTGAGTCGTGTGAATTGGGCAAACATAGTCGATCCCTCTCTTGTGTGTCCCTCACCAAGAGTCAGGTTATGTTTGATCTAGTTCATTGTGATGTGTGGGGTCCGAGCCGTGTTAACTCTTTTAGTGTGTACCGGTATTATCTTGTGTTAGTTGATGATTTTTCTAGAGTTTGTTGGGTGTATCTGCTAAAAGATAGAAAAAATATTGTGGTTTCTGTTGAAAATTTTGTGAATGAAATTAATACTCAGTTCTCTATTATCTTAAAGTGTCTTAGAATTGATAACGCTCTTGAGTTTATGAAACTCAGTTTCAACACTTTTGTACTTTTCGTGGGATTATTCATCAAACGACGTGTCCTCACACCTCTCGGCAGAATAGGGTGGCGGAGAGGAAACACCATCATTTGTTGGATATTACTAGAACTCTTCTTCTTCACATGAGTGTTCCGAAATCCTTTTGGGCGGATGCTGTTCTCACTGCTGCTTATTTAGTGAACAGGATGCCATCTTCCCCTCTTAGGGAGGAGATTCCTCTACATCGTCTTTATCCTAAGGGTGAACTTTTCTCTCTCACCCCTAGGGTGTTCGGGTGTACAACTTTTGTTCAAGATCTAAGACCTGGTCTTGATAAACTTGATGCAAGAGCTCTTAAATGTGTCTTTGTGGGATATTCCAGAACTCAAAAAGGATATAGGTGTTTTCACCCTCCTACAAGAAGGTATTACACCTCCTTTGATGTCTCCTTTTTTGAAGACCAACCTTATTTTACTCAAAGAATTGATACTTTAGTTGATCAGCCCCCCATCGAGATTCTGGGCCTTTATTCCACTCCTTGTGAGTCTGATGAGCCTGTCATTTTTACCACTCCTACGTCTTCTAGTGAGGGTGCCCATAATGAAGAGAGTGAAGTAAGGCCACTGCAGGTGTATCAAAGGAGGCAACAAACTCAAGTTCAACCTATGGCTCCACTAGACACTTCTTCAATTGTAGATCCGCCCACTACCGTTGTTGATCTACCTATTGCTCTCTAGAAAGGCACACGTTCATGTACACAGCATCCCATTTCTCAATTTGTTTCCTATAAACATCTTACCCCCTCTTGTCGAACCTTTGCCTTGTCTGTCATGTCTGAGAATATTCCCAGGACATACCAGGAAGCTTTGCAATATCCTACTTGGAAGCAGGCCATGGATCAGGAGATGGAAGCCTTGTGGTCTCGTGGCACTTTAGAACTAGTTTCTCGGCCTGTTGATGCCAACTTAGTCTCCTGCAAGTGGGTTTTCACTGTGAAGTTTAGACCAGATGGAAATGTAGAATGATATAAGGCTTGGCTTGTTGCTAGAGGATTTACTCAAGAGTATGGGGTAGACTATGTAGAAAACTTCTCTCCTGTAGCTCGATTGAACTCAATCAGGGTGTTATTGTCAGTAGCGATCAACCAAGGGTGGGAACTTCACCAACTGAATGTAAAAAATGCTTTTCTATACGGCGATCTAGCTGAAGAAGTATATATGGCCCAACCTCCTAAGTATATTTCACAGGGTGAACAGGTAGTTTGCAAATTAAAGAAGGTAATTTATGGCCTTAAGCAAAGTCCACGTGCTTGGTTTGAGAAGTTGAGCAGTGTCCTTTTCTTTGGTGGCTTTAGAAGGTGCACAGTGGATCATTCAGTATTTATTTGCAAGTCTGATAGGGGGTATACCATCCTTGCTATATATGTTGATGACATCCTTCTTACTGGAGATGATTGTGTCGGGATCAAGAGGACCAAAGACCACCTGGCCAAAGTCTTCGAAATCAAGGATCTAGGGCGACCCAGATACTTTCTAGGTGTGGAGTTTACGTATTCCAAAGACAAGATGGTGTTATCTCAACGAAAGTATGCTTTAGATTTGTTGGCAGAAACTGGTACCTTAGGGTGCAATCTTGCATCTACTCCAATTGAACAAAATCCTCTCTTTTGGGACACGTCTACTGCGGGATTTTCTGATCCTAACAGGTACAGATACCTTGTTGGGAAACTGATTTATCTTACTGTTATTAGGCTAGACATTACATACATTGTGAGATTGCTTAGTTAGTTTATGCATCAACCTAGAGTTGTGTATTGGGAAGGAGTTCAAAGAGTTTTAGCATATATTAAAGGAACTCTAGGAAAAAGATTGATGTATCAGAAACAGGGGCATCTAAAAGTTGAAGCCTTCTCTGATGCTGACTTTGCAGGTAACAAGGGTGACAGGAAGTTCACTTCAGGTTACCTAACATATATAGGAGGAAACTTGGTAACTTAGCGCAACAAGAAACAAAGTATCTTATATTGCTTTAGTGCAGAAGCTGAGTACAGGACAATGAGACTTATAGGGTGTGAAATGGTTTGACTTAGATCATTGTTGAATGAGCTTGGGGTAATAGTCAAAGTACCAATGGTGATGTACTGCGATAATCAGGCTGCAATTCATATAGCCAAGAATGAGACTTTTCATGAGCGTACCAAACACATTGAGGTCGATTGGCACTACATCAGAGATCTAGTTACTAAAGGCGTTATCCGTACTCCTCACATTTCATTCAGTGAAGAACAAGCTGACATCTTGACCAAGGCTTTAAGTCGTAGATCTTTTGATTCAATGTGTGGCAAGTTAGGATTAGCTGATATATACTCTCCAGCTTGAGGAGGAGTGTTAGTGTTATATGGATCTTTATATGGATCTATCTCTTGTATAAATACATTCCTCTTCCTTAATGAAAAAAAAACATAACATTTTTTCCTCATGTTTTCTAACAATAAATATGACCTAATTTACGATGTCATAACTATATATTATTTAAATTACTTACTAGCAAACAAGAATTAGTTGATGGTATAGCTTTATACAAGTTTAAAAAATAGACATCATTCTTACTATGAACAATAAATTTAACTTCATTAGATTTTTCATCAATTACCAAATATTTCTTAAATTTAAATAAAATCATATAACTTTTATCTTCTAATTGATATATACTAATTAAATTATGTTCTAAATTTTTAACTAATAAAATATTATCAATGACCATTTTATCATTAATAATAATTGAACCAATTGCAATAATTTTATCTTTTTGGTCATTGCCAAATCTCACATTTACTCCATCTATTTTCTTTAGATTTTTTAAGATAATTTTATCTCCTATCATATACTTTCATGTTCCACTGTCCATTACCTATCAGGATCTTTTAATTTTAACCTGCAAGAATAGTCATAATTATTTACTTTGATATCTAAATTTTCTTAGGTCTATTTTTGTTAGTAGAAAAAATCTTAAATCTATTCTATTTGCATATTCATGTATTATTTTGATTTTTAGAATTTCCTTTTAGCACATAAATAACTTTTTCATTATTAATGACTTTCAAGTAACTATTACCATAATTTATTTTATAACTGTTGGAGAAATTAATGGATGCATAAGTTTTTGGTGATTCATAATTATAACCTATATCAGTCCTATCATTAAAAATCTTGTAACTGTTGATGATATTTGTTAATTTTTTATCTCCTTTAGTAAATACCCTAGTTTATATTTTAGGTCTCTAATCTCTCTTTCCAATTGATTAATTTCTGTTTTCAAAATTAACTTTTCTTCACAATTATTTTTAAGTTTGCTATATAAATAAAAAATAAAGAATAGGTTGGTGACATTTTATGCATCAATAGTTCGTTTGTAGGGTATGAAATTTGCCATTTTGAAAAACTGGTCAACCACAACAAATATCAAATTCATACGTCCATGAGTATGTGAGAGTTCCAAAACAAAGTCCATTGAGACATTGACCCATGGTGCAAGGGGTACTAGAAGAGGAGTGTAGAGTCTAGTATTTTGGGTGTGGCCTTTAGCCTCTTCACACATCAAATAATGTTAAATATAAATAGATTGAGCATCTCTCTTGAGTTAAGACTAATAATGTTGTTCCTCTATGGACGTAACAGTTTTGTCATGTCCAAAATGGTCTCCTAGACCACCATTGTGGAGCTCATGAATAAGCTTCCCCTGTAGGGAGCTTTGTGGATTGCATAAATGCATCCCATAGAAGAGGAAGCCATCTTGTAGCACCATGTCTTTCATTGATTGTTTGGAGGAGCACTATACCTAGGCATCCTTGAAATTTGAATCATTGGCGTAAAACTCTTTGAGGGACTCAAAACTATTCAGTTATTAGCGTAAGGTGATCAACAAGTTGAAACATCGACAAGGGCATCAACTATTTGATTTTATTAGCTTGATTTGTGCTTTATGGTAAACATGAAGCATTAAAGGAATGCAATCTAACGTGTATGCATTTTGTTGATGGTGGTGGCATTATTTAAACGTTTCAAGTCTTGGTGATCTACGTGTAATATAAACTCTTTTTGTATCAAATAATGCTCCTAGTGTTAGAAGGCCTTGACCATTGCATAAAGCTCTAATTTGTATGTCGCCTATTTGTGACATGCTTTTGCAAGTTTTTCATTAAAGAATGCAATGAGATATCCTTCTTGAGAAAGTACTGCATCAATGCTTGAGAGTAAAGCGTTGCAGTCCACCTCGAAAATCTATGATAGGTGCCATAATGCTACTGAAGTGTCAAATAAATTGGAAATAGAATGTGACCAATCCAAGAAACTTCAGACCTTCTTGATTAATGATGGTTGTGGCCAAGACTTAAGGGCTTGTACCTTGCCTTCATTTATGCTAAGCTCTTTCAAATTGATCATAAATCTTAAGAAGAGTAACCTGAGTGTCATAAATGTACATTTTTTTGAGTTAACAAGTATGGGGTTGGTCTATAAGGAAGAAAGAACCTCCCTTAAGTGAGTTAAGTGTGCAGCATCATCTTAGTTGTATACCAAAACGTCATCAAAGTAAACAATGACAAATTTGTTGATGAATGATTTGAGAACCTATGTCATAAGTCACATGAAGGTGTTGGGAGCGTTAGATAGTTCAAATGACATAACAAGTCACTCATATAAACTTTCCTTAGTTTTGAAGGTAGTCTTCCATTCATCTCCTTCTCATATTCAAATTTGATGGTAGTAGCTTCATAGATCAAGCTTGGAGAATATCTTTGACCTTATGAGCATGTCTAACATGTCATGGAGCTAAGGAATGGGAAATCAATATTTGATGGTGATTTTGTTGATCACACAACCATCCATGCACATGCGACATTGCTACTTTTCTTTGGAACAAGGAGTGTAGGTACCACACATGAACTTAAGCTAGGACATATAAGCCCTCTCTAAATTAAATCTTTAACTTGGCTTTGAAGAATATCTGCCTCCCTTGGGCTCATTTGATAATGAGGGAGATTAGGTACCTATGATTCTAGTATAAAGTCTATTTGATATTGAATCTCACAAAGTAGAGGCAATTCTTATAGAGTGTCTTAAGTCATAATAGTGTTAAAATCTTGTAACAAATGTTGTACTTGTGGTGGAGTTTTAGAGTATCCACATTCATGCTAGTCATCACAAGGGCATAGACTTCTTATGTATACTTGAAATCATGGTTAAATGTAGAGTGATTTACCAAGAAGACATTGTGCATTGTAATCTCCTTAGCATGCTTGGGTTCCATGGGTGGCGACATTAATGCCCACTTGATAGCCTTCTACTCATATCATGTATTGGTTACTACATCCTCGATGAGTGGCATCCACATCAAACTGCTAGGTCACCCTAAGATAATGTGATAAACATCTATATCAACCACATCACAAAAGATGTTATTTGTATATTGTTGGCCAATGGAGATTGTAATGTTGCATACTTCAATCACATTAACAAGGTCTCTTTGCAGGTCCAACTAATTTAGTGAGGTTAGGGGGGTGGGCTTCTATCTTTAAACCAAGCTTAGTCACCATCCTTTGGGAAACAATGTTGTCAATGCTCTATCAACGATGACATCATAGATCTTTCCTTGGATTGTGCATTGAGTATGAAAAATGTTGTAGCCCTCACCATATTTTCACCGAGAACACCAACCGATACTTGACCTCTTCTCACAAGTTGATGTTCAATCTTTTTGATGAAGTTGATGGTGTCAACCAATGAGTAGGTGGTGTGCAATGATATTTGATCTTGAATGGTTAATTTTAACCCTCTAACATATTGTGAAATTTGTTGTGACTTAGACTCACTTAAGTTATTGCTAGAGGCCAAGCAATAAAACTCCTAGGTGTAATCCAACATAGAGTAGGTGCCTTGACAATACCATTAGTATTAGGTGAAGTGTATTTGCTCATAATTCACTAATAAAAAGCAAGCTCGTAGAATCTTAGTCCATGCATGCACCTATTGGTTTCGTTGGTGTGCTCAATTAATGAGCATTTGATCCCACTATGCTGATACGCCAACCTTAAGGTAGTATGTTATCAACTTTACCTTTCAATGTTTGGGAATCTCCATATAATCGAAGAATTGCTCCACTTCTGCAATCTAGTTGAAGAACTCTTTGATGCATAGTTTAAAGTTGTTCAAGTACTCTTCCTTGCATCACAACTACCAACAAAAACACTCTTGCTAATGGTGGAAATCAAGTTCCTCCTTGCTTAAAGATTTCATTGGTGGTGGGGCTTGGTGGTCATGACAAGGGAGAGGATCATGAGCACCAATATAACTATAAGTCAAATATCCTACTATTGTTGTCAACTTCTCTAACATGAAGCGGAGTTTGTTGAACTCAGTTTAGGTGGCTAGGTTTGCCATAGGGAATCTCGGCAACCTAGCTCTAATACCAACTAGTGTAGCAAAATAACCTCAAAATCCTTCAAGGTAGGGAGTTTGAAATCCATTGAGCAACATGTACATGGGTACAAGACTTCGTGAACACTTGGCTGGTTGTTTGGTAGTAAGAACAAAAGTTGTCCCTTTCCATTACATAGTATCCCTTTTAAAGGTGATCAAGACTAAGGCAATTACAATTAATATTTGAGATCATAATGTCCAACAATGTTTGTCTTGATGTTTACTTTTCCCATAATGTCTTTCCGACTCCTTCAACATGCTTCTCATTCTCGTCATCCTTTTTATTTCCTACATCACTTCCTCTCCAACTTCTTCAACATGCTTCTCATTCTTGTCATCCTCTTTATATCTTACGTCACTTCCTTACTTTTAATATTATGCTTTATTAAAACATTTACTACAAGTGGTTCCCACTCTTGAAAAATCTCTGTTGAGACTCTTTGATCTCTCTTCTTCACAATTGGACAACTTCTACCGTAGCAACAACTTCTCTTCCTGTTCATCAGACTAGAGCTTGGAAGTGAAGGAGTAAAGTAGAGAGTTTACGGTCAGAGGTGTAAAAGGTAGAGGGTTCATGAAGAGAGAGAGATGAAAAGATGATGTGATGTGCCAAAAGACAGGCACATCCATCAAACTTTTAATAATCACTAATAACAATTCTAAAAACTTTTAACAAAAAGAACAACATACTTAATGATTTCAACAACATCAACAAACTCAAAGAAACAACTAAAAATAGCACTGCAAGCAAGACCTTTATCTATGTTTGTTTCTCATTACTCCCCTTCAAAGCTGGTCATACTATTAGACCAAGCTTTGTGATCAAACTTGGAAATCTTTCTTTTGATAGAGCTTTGGTAAAAACATTTGTAATTTAATCTTGCGTTGAAATATAATGAGTCTGTAGCACTTGAGCTTCCACTTTTTTTCTAACAAAATGATAGTCTATCTCTATACGTTTTGATCTGGAGTGAAAACTTAGATTAATAGATAATTGTATTGCACTTTTGTTGTCTCCCAGCAATGTTGGTATAGAGTGTATTAGTATCTGCAGTTCCTTCAGAAGTTGTCATCCATGTCATTTCAACAATCGTACCTGGCATTGCTTTGTATTCTGATTCTGTTGAACTTTTTGAAACTGTAGTTTGTTTTTTCACACTCTATGTAACACAATTGCTTCCTAAGTAAACGTAGTATCCACTCACTTATCTTCTTATAACTAGAACAGACAGCTAGTAGACAAAATGAAGGAATACAAACTAGATCAAAATCTGAAATATATAAACCAAATTCCAAATATATGTTGAGGGCTGATAAAGTGAACGTTCCTAAAACACCAAGAACTATATCAGCTGTCTTTCTATGGGATCGTGGGTCCAACCAACAGAATCTACTTTTGTCATCCATGTAAAGTACATAATATTTGTAATGTTTGTTTGACATAAGTGGAGCTGGTCCTTATATGTCTGTATGGATTTTATCAAACACATTTGTGGCTGCATTTTTGGACTCTTTGAATGACAACTTGTGTGATTTTCTACTTTGGCAGTCACAACACACGTCTTCATGATCCCACTTGCTCACAGTGAAATTTCCCTTCTTCTCCTGTATTTTTACATTCTTCATGCTAGTATGTCCCAACCATTTGTGCCATAATGTAGATCCTACTTTCATGGTGCTACCTGCATACAGAATTTTTTGGTGGCCTTCTTTTATGACATACGTACTTCCTTTCTTCTTTTTGAACAGATCACTTTTCCGCTATTTCTGTCCTTGACTCTGAAATAAGTATTACTAAACTCAACATTGCATGGTATTTTATCTATCGATTGACTAATAGATAACAAGTTTTGTTTAATTGAAGGTACATAATGGACATTTTCCAAGACAAGTTTTTGATTATCTTCTAGATTTAATACTCTGTTTTCAATTTCTTAAAGAGGAAGAATTTTACCATCAACGATAATAATTTGTTCATTTCCTAAATAAGTGCAAGAATTTAAAAGCTTACCTTCCTTACCTGATGCTCCTAAATCTGCATATCATTCTTCTTATTGTCCCTCCTTATACGATCCCACAGCCAAAGCTTTTGGAGCTTCTCCCGTTTGGTATGCATGATTGAATCTGTATCAGCAGTCTAACACTATGCTCATATTTTTTGCAGATCTGAAATGTATCTTTCTTCTTCTACGACTGCTCTGAAGTTTCCTGATTGTTATCAAATGCAGGCCTAAATCCTTTCCATACACAGGATTTTTCTGCTTCTCCCAGTCTTTGTTGTAGTTCTTCCCACAACCTTTTCCTCTTCCTTTTCCTGCCATAAAGGCAGTTTGTTTATGGGAGTCCCCTTCATTGAGTTTCAGTCACATTTCATAACTTTGCAACTTAGGGACATCTTTATATGCTGGCCTAAATCCTTTCCATACACAGGATTTTTCTGCTTCTCCCAGTCTTTGCTGTAGTTCTTTCCACAACCTTTTCCTCTTCCTTTTCCTGCCATAAAGGCAGTTTGTTTATGGGAGTCCCCTTCATTGGGTTTCAGTCACATTTCATAACTTTGCAACTTACGGACATCTTTATATGCAGGTAGAGGAGCCATTAACATGGATGTAACGAACAACTCATATCTTGCCCCTAATCCATTCAGCAACCAAAAAACTCAACTTCTACCTTCCATTGGCTTTCCAATCCCAGACAACTCATCAGTAATTAGCTTAAATTTCCTTAGATATTCTGTTATAGACTTGATATCATTTCTTTTAAGGTTTGTAACTGATTAGCCAAAAAGAACTCTCGCTCTGTGCATGGTCGTGCACAGGCCTCCTGTAATGTCTTCCACACTTCTCTTGCACTTTGGATCCACACCACAAGGCTGAGAACCTCTTCACTCAAAGTGCTCATAATCCAAGCCCTGAGAAGCCTATCACTCTGTTTCAACAGTATATGCTTTGGAATTTCTACCATTTTTCCACTTTCTTCATCTAGGAATTTCTCAAACGGTTAACAGATTGATCTGTCAAAAAAACTCTGAGCCCTTGCAACTTGATCAAACCCACCATTTGGGTTTCCCATAACAAGTAGTTTCCTGTTTTAAGTTTGACAGAAATAAAGTTTATGAGATTGGTACCTACGGGATAGAGATATGTCATAGCTCTGCTTCCACAACCTTGATGCATTGATACCATCTTGAACAATCTCTGTTGAGACTTTCTTGATTTCCCTTCTTCACAAACTTGTGTAACTTCTATTGTACCAGCAACTTCTCTTCCTATTTGTTGGGCTAGAGCTTTGAAATGATTGAGTAAATAGAGAGATTATGATGAGAGGTGAAAAAGGTAGAGGGATCACGAAGAGAGAGAGAAATGAAAAAGGTGATGTGATATACCAAAAGATAGGCACACTCATCAAGCTTTTAATAATCACTCATAACAATTCCAACAACTTTTAACAAAAATAGCAATATACTTGATGATTTCAACAACCATAACAAACTCAAAAGAAACAACTAAAAATAGCACTGCAGACAACTCTGTTTTTCATTACCCACAAGTGTCTTCCAGTCACCTTAAGCTACATTTGGAATTATGGTTGAACCATAGCTTTTCCTAGCTTTCCTAGATGAACACATTATTTTTAAAATAAATGGCTTTTCTAAATGGACACCATGACAAGTGCTTTTTGTAAAACATAGCTTTTGCTTCTAGTTCAAATGATGAGCTTTTGAAAAGCTAATGAAGATTAACATTTTGAAAATGCTATTTTACCTTTTCAAATGTCACCTTTTAAGTTAATGCTTTTTACAAAAAAATTCCATAGATGATGGTTGTCATTATTGTCGATCATTGTCCTCAATTATCATCATCGTTGTCACCATTGCCACTATTTCTATCATCTTCTTCACCGACACTAGTTGCTAGTCATCATCACCATTGTTAATCACCATCATCGCTACCATCACCAAAGATTTTTTGTCATCACTATTGTTCTTCCCATTGGTCACCATTGATGTTCATTGTTGTCACTTCTCTCATTGCAACATTACCATCTCCATTGTCATTGCCATCAACAATTACCATTCCTAGTTATCAATCATCATTGTCACCACCAATGACCATCACCATCGCCATCACAATGACCATCACCATTGTCCTTTGGTATTGGCCACTATCATTCCCATTATTGTCATCATCATTCTCTACCACAATCATTGTCACTAACCAAGAGGGAAGAATATTTGTCTTTTCATTTTTTTTTGGAAGTAAAAACTATCATAATAAATGTCATGCCAAATAACCTTACTGAATCAAGGAAAGAACTGTAAATGGTGTTGCTTTGGAAATGGTAGCTTTTGAGAAAAATCTATAGTTCAAATGCAGTTTCAAACACAACCTTCCAAGGCAATACCTTATTGAGGAAATCTAGGTCTATGTCCAACTCCTTCGCTTTTCCCTTCTTTTCCTTTTTTTTTAATCCAACAAACAATTATTTTCTCCCTTTTATAGTTCTAGTCACTTTCTTGATGGGCTATAGTCACTTTACTAAGTTTAAGGGAGTGTTTAATCTTTTTCTTTACATGAAAAATGCATCATAAATTACAATTATCATGTATTGTTTTGTTTTTATTATATATATATAGGGAATAATGCTCTTCTTGATGCTTGTAGGAAATTTCCTACACGCACAACTCGTGGTGCCTACAAGGGTTGCCACATGTTTTTTATTTTTTCTTCATCTTCATCTTCTTCAATTGTATAGGCGATGTATGTGGCTAATGGTAAGAGACATGCAATGAATGGTGAGAGGCACGCAACGAACCTCCTCCCTAAATATCGTGCACTCCCTAAATATTGTGCACTCGCTTGAAGGAGGGGGGCATGGGAAATGGGACTGCGGGTTAGGATGATGTGCAGTAGTGTAGGCAACATAGGCCATAAATGTGGTGTGGGTTATACAGGTAGCGTAGGGGTGACATGGGTGGAATGACACAAGAAAATTGTCCTTATATATATATATATATTGGTGCTCCCATGTTGCTGCCTACAAGTGTCACCATGTGTCTTAAAAACAAGATGCCACATGTTTGACCAGATTTTTTTTTTGAAAAATTCTAAACAAAAAGGCAGCCCCTTCTTCTTCTTCTAGAGGACTCTAGCATTGAAGGTGAAATCACTAACCACCGTCCTTATCTGAAATTGCTCATCTCCTGAAAAATAAATAATGACCAACCTCATTTGAATTTTTTCGTGTCGTCAATGTGGGAGTGGGCAAAGTACATCTTCTTCTTCTTCTTCTTCTTCTTTTGGTGCTCAACTTGAATTGAAGGCTTTGTCCTCTTTATTTAGGTGATTTTTGGAATGCAACTTGGCTATACCAACCATATATGCATGCCTCAACTGCCTAAGCTCTTGTTCACCCATTTGTCATCAATCCTCCCTTGTTCGTCGTTGCTTGCACCATTGTTCCATCACAAAGGTGACAATTAGTCACCGTCTTTGTTTGTGCACCTCAATCCAGTTGCCTTTAACCTTACCTTGTGCATAATTTGGATTTCTCTTCCTTGCTTACACCATGCCTTACTCCTTTGCAAACCATTTTCAACGTAGTCTCATTTGGTTTGCTCAGACCTATCTATCAAAACTTTGCAATCATCCCTTTTCTTCTTCTTTTTCCTTCCCCCCATTGCATTCTCAATCATATGGCCATGTGGGACAATTGCACAAGGTGCCTCTAGGAAGAAATCTATGAGTGCTAGGAGAAAAACCATCCTCTCTCTCTCTTTCTCTCTCTCTCTCTCTATATATATGTATATATGTATTCATATGTGGTTTTTTGTAATTAGGTTATTGGATATCCATTTATCCATGGATATCCACCCAATATATATATTGTCTTGTACTCCTTTTGCAATATCACTTTATGGCTCAAATAGCAATCAAAATGTTATGGTTGAAATCCCTTCTATAGAAACTTATTTTTTTGTCAAGTCTCTTATGGATATGCATTGCAACAATGAAGTGGTGATTTTTATTGTAAAAAATTCAATCTTTTATGAAATAATTAAGCATATATAAATTGATTGTCACTTTATCAAAGACCTTATCATGAAAGGTTTGATTGCCACGCATATACTTAGTCTTCAAATCAGTTGGTTAATATTTTTACCAATGACTTAAATGTGGGAGTCTTTGAAAAATGTATACCAAGTTAGACATGTTTGATATATATACTTTAATTTGAGAAGGAATATTAGATATAAGTTTATATATATATTCAAATGTGGTTTCTTATAATTGGATCTTTAGATATCCATTTATACATGAATATCCACCCAATATATGTATTGTCTTGTACCCCTTTCTTTTTAGTGATAATACAAAATTTTTCATCCTAATTGTGTTTAATACCTTTCTCATTTTAATTTCTCTTCAACATTGTTGGTTGTGGAAGCCACCTATCTGGTGGTTGAGAGTTGGCTAGCTAGTGGCTAGTCTTGTTTGGCTGCTAGTTACTGGTGCTGGGGAAGGGGGTAGTGGTAGTTGCTTTCTCCTCCCTTTTTTCATTTTATTAAGGCTACCTTTTGGGTTGTTATGCTAAAGAAGAGGAAGAAGAGATGGAGAAGCAAGCATACAAATCCCAAATTTACGTGGTTCTCTTAACTTGGGTACGTCCACGGATGGAGAGAGTTCTAGTTCTCTATATCAAATGGAGCACAAAAGGATCAGCAACACCAATAGGTGCCTTAAGTCCATGTTTAAATAACATGGACAATACAACTGGTCAAATGACCAAAATACCCTTACAAGAATTCAAGTCAGATATTCAACAATCTCCACCTTGACTTGAATTATAAATCCACCTTGAACAAAGCTCTCCATCACAATGACCCATGAAAGGTCAGCAACATCCATATATGTTGAGCAAGTTAAGACAATGCTTGAACTTACTCTCAATCACCCCTTTCGTGAACATATCAGCTGGATTGTCTTTGGTGTTGATCTTCAAGATCTTTATTCTGTTTTCACTTCTAAGAAAGTGATATCTGACATCAATGTGTTTTGTACGATCATGAAGCACATTGTCCTTTGCCAAACAAATAGCATTGAGACTGTCGCAGAAGATATCAGCTCTGTCAACTTGTAATCCAAAGTCTCCAAGTAGCCCTTTTAGTTAGATTCTTTCCTTTGCAGCTTTAGTCATTGCCATGTACCCAACCTCAGTAGTAGAGAGCGAAACCGTAGGTTGAAGTGTAGATTTCCAACTGACAACTGAACCTGCTACTATAAAATATATCATGTTAAGGATCTCCTCTGATCAATATCTCCAGCAAAATCTGAATCTGAATATCTTGCCATACTGCAACTCTGCTTGACACCATATATCAGCCTAACATTTGGAGTTCCTTTCAAGTATTTGAAAATTCTCTTTACAGCCTGCTAATGGACTTTCCCTGGATTTGACATAAATCTGCTTACCACATTAAGAGGATAGGCTAAATCTGGGTGAGTACATATCATTGCATACATCAAGCTCCCAACAGCTTGGGAGTAAGGAACGCACTGCATGTATTCCATTTTTGATTGTGTTTGAGGTGTCATGGCTAAAGATAATCGAAGATTCCTGTCATAGGTTGTTCCAATGACTTTACTAGAAGTCATTCCAAATCTATTCAAGATCTTCTGCACATAGCTGTGTTGAAGAAACAGCTTTCCAACACTTCTGTCACGATGTATCTCCATCCCTAGGATCTTGCCTGCAACACCTAAGTATTTTATTGCAAATTCAGACTTTAAGGTATTTTTCAAATCTTGTATAACATTGATATCTTTGGATGTAATTAAGATATCATCAACATACAAAAGTAAGTATACATGTGTATCATTATTTAAGTGTTTGATATACACACATGAGTCAAAAGAGCTGCGTAGAAAATCAACTTTGGTAATAAAAGAATCAAATCTTTTATACCATTGTCTTGGAGATTGCTTGAGTCCATACAAAGACTGCTTAAGCTTGCAAACCAAATCTGATCTCCCTTTCTTTACAAAACCAATTGACTGTTCCATCCATATTTCTTATTCTAAGTCATCATGTAGGAATGTTGTCTTCACGTTAAGCTGTTCAAGCTTTAAGTTCTTCGTTGCAACAATAGCCAAAAAAACTCTGATGGACGTGTGTCTAACGACTGGTGCAAATACTTCATTGTAATCAATGTCTTCCTGTTAAGAATAGCCTTTAGCCACCAATCTTGCCTTGAATTATGTCCTAAGATTGCCTTGTGTTCCAACTTTTCTTTTAAACACCCACTTGCAATCTACAACATTCTTATCTTTTGGACGCTTCACTAAATCTCATGTTTGATTTTTCTGAAGGGACTAAAGCTCCTCTTGCATAGCTTCCATCCAATGAGCAGCATCTAAATCCTTTATAGCAACATCATATGTTAGAGGATCAATAGTTTCCTCCACCTCACTTGCAGCCTGCAAGGTAAAAGCAATCATATTGCTAAAACCATACTTCTGTAGGCGTTGAGGAACCCTTCTAAGTCTGTCTTTAGCAACACATCTCTCTTGTGATTCCTCCTCAGGTTGATCTGCATTTTCATCTGGGTTCAAATGTTGATCTTTATCTGAAGCTATTTATTCTGGGACATACTGTTGTGACAAGTCAAACTCCACCTACTCAGGAGTGCTGGATTCTTTTAACACTATGGGCAACTCTTCATTTTGTATCAAAGTGGCCTCATCAAAAGTGACATCACGACTGTGAATTACTTTTCTTGTTTCACTATCAAAGATTCTGTACCCTTTGACTCCCATACCATATTCAACAAAGATGCTCTTTCTGGCACGTGGCTCTAACTTGTCATTATCTAGATGATAGTATGTTGTACAATCAAAAATCTTTAATTTGAAATAATTTGCAGCCCTATTCATCTACACTTCATAAGGTATCTTGTCTCCTATATCACTGGAAGGTGATTTATTGACAAGATAAGATGTGTTAACAGCCTCAATCCAAAATTTCTTCTTCAATCCAGCATGAGAAAGTATGCACCTTACTTTCTCCAACAACGTACGGTTCAGACGTTTTGCTACTTCATTTTGTTGTGGAGTGCCTTTAACTGTGTAGTGTCTTGTGATATCTACTTCTTTACAAAAGTTATCAAACTCATAGGAGTAAAATTCCAAACCATTGTCAGTTCTCAAATATTTCACCTTCCTACCAACTTGATTTTCAACTTGAGTCTTCCACTGCTTAAAGTTCTTGAAAGCCTCATCTTTATGTTTCAAAATGAAAACCTATGTCATACGTGAATAGTCATCCACTATAGAAAGGAAATATCTGGAACCTGCAAGGGAGGGTTGTTGAGAAGGTCTCTAACAATCTGCGTGGATATAATCTAATGCCCCTTAAGTGGTATGTTCTGCTGTTCCAAACTGCACACGTTTTTGTTTTCCATAGATGCAATGTTTGCACAACTCTACATCAATGAATTTGTGCTAGTTCAGTCTGCCCAAACTGTTGAGTTTCTGCATTCCTCTCTGCTCCAAATGACCCATTCTTGAGTGTCAAATTACAGAAGTGGTTTGCTGATCACTCATAACTGTGGCAACATCACCTACAATTGGAGAACCTTGCAGAATGTATAGAGGCCTATTTTTAACTCTTTTCATCACTACCAATGAGTCTTTTGAGACTAACAGTTTGCCTCCTCCTGAATACTTGAAACCCTTGGAATCAAGTGCCATCAAGGATATCAAGCTTTTGCCCAGCTTGGGCACATGCCATACATCTTCAAGAATTCTCACCATGCCATCATGCATCTTGAATCTAAATGTACCAATGCCAGCTCTAAGGCAAACATCATCGTTTGCTAATCTAACTTACTCTCCATTAACAGTCTGATAAGTGTAGAAATACTCCTTATTGGGAGTCATATGATGAGATACTCTAGAGTTTAAGATCTACTGTTGATCTGTATATGCACTACAACAAACAGTTAAAGAGAAGTCACATTCTGACGTTGAATCTTCTTTTTCAGCTACTGACGCACTCCCTTTGGATTTCAATTTAGGACAATTTACTTTCTAGTGTCCATTTTCTTTGCAATAGTTGCAAATATCCTTAGAGTACCTGCCTTTTGATTTACTCCTTCCTCTATGACTATTATTGCTGTTTTGTTTCTATTGACGTCCCTTACTATCACCATGATACGCAGTTAACCCAGATGCACTTGCATCATTGCTCCCATGTGTAACATGTGCCTAAGTTCTCTTGAGTGAAGGCTGGACCTCACTTCCTCCAATGTGATCGTGTCTCTGCCAACTACAAAAGATTGTACAAAATTTTCAAATGACAATGGAAGTGAAACAAGCAAAATGAGAGCTACATCCTCATCTTCAACAGTCACACTAATATTACATAGCTCCATAAGAATAGTGTTTAATTGATCCAAATGCTGCTTCAACGGTGTATCTTCCTTCATTTTCAAAGAGAACAACCTCTACTTGAGCAATAATTTATTGGTAAGGGATTTTGTCATGTACAATGTCTCCAACTTGTTCCACAACCCAAAAGCTGTGGTCTCATCAGCAACTTCAATGATAACTTTATCAGATAGGCATAGCAAAATAGTAGAGTGAGTCTTCTCTTCTTGTTGTTCATACTTTGTAGATTTTTTATCCATAGACGACTCCTTGTTTAAGGGAGTCCAAATGCCCTGTTGCTTCAATAAAGCTTTTATTTTTATTTGCCAAAGGCTGAAACTATTTTTGCCATTAAATTTTTCCACTTTCAAAGCTAGTGTTGACATCAGAAAAAATGTGTAAATTCTTGTATGAATGCACTGTTTACCTTCAAACAAACCAAATATGCCAATGGAGAGCACTGACGAAGCTCTCGAGCGCACAGACGAGCACGCACAGACAGTTGTGCGGGGTCGAACGAGTGAACAGACCACGGTGGACAACACGCGAAGATCACGCAGTGTGGCAGTCGCATGAGAGAATAGACGCATGGACGGCAATCGCGTGGATGGTAGTCGCTCGGATGACAGTTGTGCGAAGGAACAGATGCATGGACGACAGTCGTACGGATGGCAATCGTGCAGATGGCAGTCGCATAAAGTAACAGATGCGCGGATGGCACGCAGAAGTTGCGTATAGGCAAATGCGTACGCAGTAGACTAGGGCTACGTCGGAAGCAAATGCGCGAGCGGACGAACTCTGACACACGCACGCAGGCAAATGACTTCCAAACGGCGCACCAAGCAAACACATGTTGACAACGCACGCTGACGATGCATTGAAGTTGCACACAGGCTATTGCGCAGACGACGCGCACAGACAATCTTGCACAGATGAATGCGCAGAAATCACGTGCAAGAACGAACGTGCAGACAAATGCACAGACGAGACTAGCTTCGACGGCTGCTGGTCTTCTGACAGTCTTCTCCAAATCCTATCTTCTTCTTTTTTCTCTTTCAAAAAACTTAAGATGATCTTCAAAAGAACCCTCAGCTCTGATACCAATTATTATGCTAAAGAAGAGGAAGAAGAGATGAAGAAGTAAGCACACAAATCTCAAATTTTCGTGATTCCCCCAACTTGGGTACGTCCACGGATGGAGAGAGTTTTAGTTCTCTATATCAAATGAAATATAAAAGGATCAGCACCACCAATAGGTGCCCTAGGTCCATGCTTAAATAGCATGGACAATACAATTAGTCAAATGACCAAAATATCCTTACAAAAATTCAAGTCAAATATTCAACATGGGTTTTGGTACCATCTTAAGAATTTGATTAGAGAGAAAATGGATGATTAGATTAGTATAAGGGTCATGATTACATACATACAGGGAGATGGTTTCCCTTACATGGATATCTAAATACCTATATACCATTTGCATACATTACATCTAATATATCTCACCATCACACGTAACTATTAGGTCTTCATTTAAATATGTAATGATATGATATCTGAATCCCCACTCTATACACATTTGAAACAACTTGTGTCCATAGGTTGACTGCAAATGCTCAAAATATTTCAAAAGACACTTAACTAGCTATCAGCACTGATAGAGTGAGCCTTGAACGGTTCCACAGTATTGTCAAAATCAGAAGCAGACGGCTGCTCTCATTTGAAGATTTTCTTTTCTTTTGCAGTAGATTAAGAATAATTTGTCATAATTCTTCGTCTGTTTATTTTATATAACATTTTCCTTCTGTCTTTTACCCATTATGTGTCTCTAGTTTTTGCTATTTACCAGTTTAATTACTCATGGTTTTCTCTGTGCCTGTTCATCATAAGGTCCGCATCTCATGTTTCATTTTTCTTGTGCATTAAATCATTTCTCTGTATCCTTTATGTAACAAGTAGATAAAATTGTCGACATTATAGGTTTGCATCTACGATTTTCCATGACTTACATGAGCAAATCATGTATACATCTGCAAGAAGGCATAGTTTGATGGCTCGTGTACAACATATAGAATCAGCAGTTCCTCAAATAGAGAATGCTGTTGAAACCCAAAAGAACCACATAAATTTTGTTTACTTACCAGGTATGTTTTTTACGTTTGGACTGCATTTGTAGCAAAAAATAATGCAATTGTTTTGAAGGAAAAAATAGTGGATCTAATATTGCAGTTTCTTCTACATTTATCATTTTAAATGTAATATATGGAAGTTTTCTATCATTATTTAGAATGAGAAAATGTTCTGAAAATTACATTTGATTCCTTTTGTTTACTTTAAGATGATATCAAAACACAGATTTATATAAGATTTAACCGATTCATATATGAACCAGAAGGTTAGATCTGGTTGGTACAATTGGGTGCTAAAAGTAAGCAGACATTTATTTCAATTTTTTCCTTGTACTCATACTGTAGAATTTGTAGTTATTTGGCAAAATAAATTTCTTTTACCGGAAATCCTTCATGAGTTAAAGGTAAGCATACTGTGTTCATGGTGTCTTGTATCAATATGTATTAGGGAAATATCACTGATATGTCTTAGATTTGTAACTTAATGATAAGATAAGAGCATGCTTATTGATATTGTCCTTGGACTAAATTTCAATATGGATCTGGCCCACTATAAAAATCCAATATGTTTTCTCCTTTTTAAAAGGTGTTCATCTGATATGGTCGAAAAATTGACCAATATCTGGACAATACACATTGAAACACCCTGTAGTCCTCTTTTCTCTGTGAAACCTTCAACTCCTCTACTTTCAAAAATTTTCACAACTGTTTATCTGCTCCAGATCTACTTCAAAGCCATTCCGAAACTTTTTGAGAAGGTTGAAGGCTTTTCAACACCCATTTTTCTGAGATTCAAGTATGTAATTCTAGTTTCACGTTTAAGCTAGGCCTTGCCTATTTATCTTAGATCTAAGATGATTTTGATTAGATTTAAATTTTTGACAATTTTCGATTTTTTACAATTTATTTTCCTACCTTTTCGTAATTTGCATTTTTTCATCTTTTTGTAGTTGAAATTTAATGGATTTAACTCATGATAGGTTGAATTTAATGTTATTTTGGTCAGATCTATTGTTGTCTAGGTTAGTAAGCTATATCTTATTTTTCTATATGTTTTGTTTGGTTTCATGGTTATTTTCGTGCATATGAACCATATAATCAATTGTATGTGACATGTTCATTAGTATAATTGTCTAAAAATTAAATCTAATTGATTTTAAATATCTAATATAACTTATTTTATCTTATCTTGGAGTTTAAATCGAAATTTGAGGTTTTTCCATCAAAATTCAATGTTTTTGTGGCTTTGTATTGTCTCCATTGAAATTTCTATCAATATTTGATGTCTCCGTTTTCCTTGAGACTGATACTCAAGATGATATCAATACTGAATACCTTAATTATGTTGTAGAGTTTGGACTAAACCATTTCAACTTTATAAGCCTTGTCATGATTCATATATTACTTGCTAATAAAAATTCTGGCTTGAAGTTGGCAATAGCTCGGCACTTGCTCTCCTTCAAGCCAAGACAGGAATCAATGCACCTACTTGGCCATAGGAAGCATACTTCCAGCCACTGAACAAATTACATTCCTGCGAGCAACACCAACTCAACAAGAATCCCCTACATTTTGCCATTTCTATCTTCCACTTTTGAACATCTAAAGGTGCAACTGGAACCATGTTTCCATCAATTTTTCCCCAAAACCTAGCTTTTGAGTAGCATCACTATTTGTATTTTTTTGCTCGATTCAAAAAGCTTGTTTACCATGATAGTGGCCTTTTCTCATAAGGTAGTCATGAAAAGATAAAAATACCCTTGCCCATCGACCTACAGTGGCAGATGGTATCATTGATTAGACTGTAGTGGTGGCAGTGACAACAGCCAGTGTTGGTGTTAGCCACAACCCATGGTGTTTAATAGACAATGAATGACAAAGCAGATTTTTTCTGTAATAAGCATTAACTTGGAAGGTTAATATTTAAAATGAATGACTTTTCAAAATGACAGTAATGGTTAGCTTTTTCAAAATGCTGAGAAGTATATTATTTTTCAAAAAAGGTTTCTCACATAAGTGCTTTTTCATGCACCATTTGGAAAAGTTGTGTTGGAACACATTTGCAAGCACACCTTAAAATGAAATACTTTTTTTGAACTTATATAAAACAAAACTTTTTATGCTTAGATTTAAAGTTTTAATGAAAATCTAGGTAACTTCATTAGACCTAGCATCACTAAAAGACTTCATTAGATATAGTCATGATTTCATCAAGCATACAAACAATTTGAACTCATCTGATTCTGACCTAGCATAGAAACATATAGAGCAATGCAAGTTCCAGTGGTGGGTGGTCTTTCATACGTATGAACATATTTCAAGCTAATACAACATGATTCTATTAATAACCTTTTAAAGCATTACTGTTCAATATTTTTATAATTTATTTACAATAATCATTTTTTGATTTAAAGAGAATGATTGACGTATAAACTCTTCATCATGTGCACACTGATGGTATAGAGTCCCTTATCTGTTTCACATATAATGGTGATTCTATATATATATCATTGTTTCTTTAAAATGGTTATTCCATAAATATTATATTCTATCTGTTGGAATGGAAATGATAAAATGGAATAGCTGTGACAATGGTTGGCAGTGGTAATGGTAGTAGTGATGACTGTAATGATTAATGCTAGTGTTGGTAAGGGTGACTGATGTTGTCCAATGGTAGCTATGGTGGTTATTCCTATCTATTCTACTTGGAAATGGCGATCACTATTTTTTTCTTGTGAACTTAATGGAATGACCACTTCGATTGTATTTTATTTATCAATGTGGGAGTATTATTAAATTTTATTCCATTCTATTCATTCCCCTCTACATTGTAGTGTACCAAACAGTCTTAAAATTGAGTAATAAGTCAAGTTATACTTGTTTCTTCTTATACCAGTGAAATAACATTGAAAACTTTACTCTTAAAGTTACCTTTGCATTCAATGATATTGATCAAAATATTCTGTGAAATAAATACTTAATTTACCTGAATAGATATGGCTGAAAGCATACAATGTTAAATAATTGTGATTTATTCAATTTCAAGGAAAACATCTTGCTTGAGATTACGATAGTTCAGTTGAGCTGATTTTTACCCAATCCTGATGGGTTTCATCAACATGGACTAACATTGTTGGTTTTGCTTTGAAATTCACTAGTTTCTACCAAAATAACCAGTAGTTCACCATGTACATATGAAGACATTTCAAGTTCACATTGCCCACCAATTTCTGAAGCCATGATTCTTTCATTTTATTGGTGGAAAGGTGGATTCTTTGACAAATGTAGTAGTTACATGAATGCAAAGTCATGCTTGTTGGTCTGGTTGTGATCAAGACTCCAATGTAAATATTCTTTTATTTGTTTGAGGCTTGTCTATGCTAGGCCCATCCTTACTTTTGTCTCTTTACCTTAAAATTTAGCTACCAGTTTCATATTACTTTTTTTGATGACAGTTTTACCCGTAGGTTTTTAAAAAGTTGTTCTTATTCAGGATCCAAAATGATTCGGTTTCAGGTTTCAAATGGCGTGCTAATATTCCTATCGAGCAGGATCATCTTGTGGGCAGTGAATTACCTCAATTTATCTTGGACTCCTATGAAGAATGTCATGATCTACCTTGCTTATTCTTGCTTGACAAGTAAACTTTTTATTTGATCTTTAGGTCATGGCAGTTCTTCTTATGATATGTGAAACATAAAAATTACTTTATTCTCAGGTTTGATAATGCTGGTGCTGGAGCTTGTTTAAAGAGATATTCAGATCCGACCTATTTCAGGAGAGTTTGGGCTAGCTCACGGATGTTGAAAGAAGAAAAACATAAAAAAGTAAAGAAAGCTCACAAAAGCAAGGTATATCTGTACAGAGCTTCTCTATAAACCAGTAGTAAAAGAATATGGTGCATTTGTTTCCAAAGAAATCTCTTTTTACAAGTTGTATTTCTGGCCATTAATTTCCATCAGTATAAAGGAATCTAATTTTTTATCAAAAATGTTACCATCTACAAGTTAAGAATAAAATCGTGCTTTTCAGCTGGAATTAGCACTAATTCAAATCAGAATAGTGCTTCAGAATCTCTGTTTTTCGTCTACATCACTGTTGAGCATTGATTTGGAACCCTCCAGGCTTTCCAGCAACCACAGGACTAATATGGGATCTTTCAAATTTCAATTTTCACAATTGTTAAAATTTGTACTAAGTATCTATTATTTTTTTTGAAATTGATAAGAATATATACACGTTGGCATTTAAACTCTAGTGAAGAGTAATCTTGATAGATGTGACAACTTCAAGTTAGTATGATCTAATGTACAACTACCTATTCTTTTTCTATTAGTTAACTCTAGAAATTCCAAATTTGTTATGGTGCACTTTATGCATCATATATAGTAGTTTTTGATATATTTAGTGGGAAGTATTTGCCTTCTACAATCCCAATAAACTAAAAACCTTTTTCTGTATGCCTCAAACTTTCCAGATAACCATGCAACGGACGATGAGTCAAGTAGGACATTCAACTCACCCTTCTTGCCACAATGGGAGGTACTTTCATGCTCTAGTAATATCTGATTCCTGTCTAACAAAATTGATTTGGTGACTATATACAAAATAAGAAGCAGACTTTGAAAGTCACATGTTTAATTTTCAATTTTTACAACTTCTTTGTATAAGTTCTAATGACTTTGTTTGCACTTAGCAGCATTCCTCCGGGTACAGATAACTCGAGCATTGTTGCAGATGCAATATTGGCATCTGATATGAGATTAAAATCTGATGTTGGGAGTCCTGCATCTTTTGACTCAAGGACTAGACACATCTGTGAAGAACCAGTTGTTAATGCAAATTTTTCTGTTGAGCATAGAGAATCAATTTCTGCCAAGCCATCTACAATGAAGTTGGAAATGGACTGCAACAACGTATGTGATTCCCCAATACCTGGTGAGCATAATGGTGGTGCAAATGATGATTCAGTCCATGATCAATTGCAAGAGAAAAATGGTCCTAGATCTTCTATTGCTTGGGATGAGAAAATGAAAATCTTGAAGCCTAGAAGCACTGATCTTTGTAATGAGGATATTGTTGAAAATATTCAAAACTCAGATTCTTCAGAATCTGCCACTGTTATTCCTGATCATGTTAAATTGTTTAGTGTAAAAATCAAGAGTGCACAGTTGGATAAGGAACATTTCTCATTGTCTGTTAGACCTATACCACATAAAAATAGCTCACCAGATGCTGGAAATCTAACATCACATACTGGGGTTAACCATCCTAAGGAATTTACTATCATAACAGATAAGTGTGATCATAAAGGAGATATATTCCATGCTACATGTTTGCCTCATCACAACAATATCTCGTCTAATGCCAGATGTTTACCTTTGTCTTGTTCTGGTGCTTTCCATTTTAATGAAATCACCACCAGTGAGACAGAGAATTATGTTGATGCTCTCAATACCTTGGAGTCTGAAACAGATACTGATTCTGAGGTCCAAACTGTAAGGGAAATGAGGCCATCTTCCATTTACAGCAACCAAGCAGAAAATAGAGTTGGTGATAAACTTGAATCAGGTCTAGCAAAATCTGACTTCCTTGAGGATGGCATCTCTAAGTTGTCTCAGGAATTCTTGCATAAGAAAATTCCTCCAGAAATTGGCTCAAATTTTCCAAAGAATGTGGGCCATCCACTGCCTGTCACTGGCCATGATACTGAAAAGAGCTTTCATCTGAATAATGGTTTGTGTGGAGGTACTTGTACTCTACCTAAAACAACTGTAGATAGTGACATTGCCAATAAACAAACTTCAAGATGTCTTATTTCTGACACACAGACTCAGTCTTCTGTATTCAACATCAGTAAATTGCAGACTGCAACGAAAGATGAAAAAGTAGCTGAAGTGCACAACACACCGGAGACATGTGCAAATTCTGATGAACTTCCTGTGCAAATCCGGACAAATAGTAGCCTTTTAGGTTTGGAGCCATCAAAGTTTCAAGATTTTATAAAACCAGCTAGCTTAGGCCAGCAATCTGCATCAAGTACAAGTAAAGATAGATGTAGTTATTCAGCAACTGAATTGCAAGAAGATAAATCTTCCACAAGACATGGAGAATTTTTTCAACTTCGTAAAAGTATATTGAAGAAGCCAACCTCTAATGTGGAAAGCAATGGATTGCACAAGTCATTTCAGTCTGCATTGAGTACAAGTAAAGTTAGATATAGTTATTCAACACCTGAATTGGAAGAAGATATATCTTCCACAAGATATGGAGAATTTTTTCAACTTCATAAAAGTATATTGGAAAATCCAAGCTGTAATGTGGAAAGCAATAGATTGCACAAGTCGTCTGGATTGATAACATTATGTACCAATAAGATGGTAGGCGAAAATGAGCATGAAGTGGGATCAATTCATCCTGCTGACCATTCTCCATTATGTAATGATGTTGGCAACAAGTTCCAAAATTCACATTCTTTAACCATCCATCAGAAAGGGAAAAATCTGGCGGAAAATAAAGTTTGTATACAAGGCAATGATTCTTCTGCTACTTCTGCTGAAGTTTTATCAACTGAATCAAGCCCCAGGGATACATGCAACCCCTCAAGTCTTCCAAGCCTGGCACGAAAATTTCTTGCAAGTAATTTACCGAAGAAGGCTTCATCCAACCATGTTGTAGTACCAGGTCCTTCTACATTGGAAGCAAACAAGTCTAGGCTATTACAGGAGAGATCCTTTCCAAATGACCAAAAAGAGGATTATACATTAGTATTTTGGGGATATCAGGAATCAAAATCCAAGGCTAAGCTTGAGCAGGAAATTGTAGAAGACAAAATCTCTTGTGGGGTACACTGTTCTGGTCCTCCATCTCCACCCTCTCCTCCTCTAGAACCTATGAAAATCTCATATCGACCAATGAAAAGAACTAAGGCTTCCAAAATGAAACTGGAATTTCCTGATGGGCATATTCATGACAGCATTGAAGAGTTGATGTTTCCATCTTTCCATCTGCTCCAAGGATCTGCTGCATCCGTGCATCAGCCAAGCTTAGACTCTGATGATGATACACTCTCTATGTCATCTTCATCTTTCTCTGAACATTTTCCCAGCCATCATTCAGACTCAGATTTAGAGCTTTGGGAAGCAAATGAACAACCAGTTAGCCTAGATATGCCTGATGCTTCACATAGAGTTTCATCAACTGCCTCAATGTATAACTCCTTGGATTTGGATAGAATAAACCATCATCCTCCATATTCAGCAGCTGAATATAGAAATTTGAAGTGCATGGATAATGGAACAATGGTATTTAAATCTGATGATGTAATGGACCTTCCAAGTCTTGAATCCTGGAACTCATCAGCAGGTAAGCAAGAAGGAAGATGTGATTTGGGTTGTAAGGATCCTCCAGTTTTTGCATTTGAAGCTCCAAATGAGCAGCTACCATCAGCATCACCACCCCCTTTACCTCCACTCCATTGGAGGATAATGAAATATTCACCTTCATGTTGGAAAAATGAACATGATTGTAAATCTGAAATTGCAAACGTTTCAGTTGGCACAGAAACCCAAGAATCCTTCAGACAACAACCTGAACATGCTGAATGCAGGCCACCACAGCCACCATTGCCACCACTACCACCTCAACAAGCAGACAATGGGAAAACAGCCTTACAGTCTGCCAAATGGATGGTAGTGGCTATTGTATTTAATATGTATTTTATTTGTTAATATTAAAAAATTCATTAAAAATTCAACTGATAATAATGGTTTTATGCAGGAGTCTCAAAAGATCAATCGAGACAAAGGAGACAAACGAGTGGAAAAGACAGCAGAAATTGATGAAAAGGGAGACTTTCTCCATCAAATCAGAAGCAAGGTGAGCATGGTGTTTGTCACAGGCCTTTTTCATTAGGATGCTCTGTAATTTATATTTTTCTTAAACATTTATATGTTGATCAATGTTTGGAACTGATGTGATGAAATTCCATTGTAATTGGTGTCTACAATCAATGATTTCAAAAATTAAAGAAACATTGAAGTTGTTCTAGCCACAATTTCTAGAATTTTAAAGAGCCAGATTCAGGCTTTGAAATATAATCCTCATTAGCACATGGAATGTATTCATAGTACCCAGCAGAATTATGTGCTTTGATTAGTTGTCTGCGTCCTTATTTGATTAGATCAAGTAAAAAAAATCCCTGTTATGGCAAGAATTGAGAGTTGCACGTCACAAACTTTGATGACGGTTGGCTGTGCGAATAAAACAACTTAAATATGTAAAAATAGAATAGGACAACCTTGGATAGAGGACAAAATGGCACACCATTTTAAAGTTTAATCTCAGTTAATGTGATCAAGGTCTTGTTGCTATGATGAATCCGATACATTGATCCCAGTTATCATTTATCTTAAGCTCTCAATAATCATGGCTATTTTCATCAATTCCATCTAAATCAATTATTTTGAATCACCAATTCTTATCACTTTTATATTGATGAAAAATGATAGAAAGCTAACACGTTTTTTTCCTTGAGCTGTAAAAACTGCCTATTTGTTTCTTAGAAACAAGAATGCAATATTACTCTGAGCTTGGAGCTTGATTCATCATTTCATTATCTACTGGATTGCATTGTTACGTTCTAAGCCTTTATTTTTTCAATTTAAGAACCATGATTTGTTGCTAAGTTGCTTTGTTTTTTCCATCCTACAGTCATTCAATCTAAGGCCGACAATAACAACTAAAAGTTTAGCACGTGGACCAACTACCAATGACAAAGTTAACGCAATCTTGGAAAAAGCCGATGCCATCCGACAGGTGAGTTGCTTCTGACTCCTGTTACGGGTTCTTCTGAAACCATGCTTTTTCCATTTTCTTGAATAGCACTTGTTTTATCCAAAAATTGACTACAGGCAGTGGTTAGTAGTGATGATGGAGGTGATGAGAACTGGAGTGATGGTTGAGTTTGACATGCAAACATTTATAGTTAAAAATCACTTCAGCGGGACCTCTTTCGTTTGAATTCTCAAACGAGGCCTGTGGTATTTTTCAGAAAATTTATGTATTTAATTTTCAATAAAATTATGAAGTTTGTGTGTTTTTATTTTTGTTATGTATTTTTCTTTTTCATTGGTTCGTCTTATTAAATCATACTAGAATTGGGCCGTGTAATTTATAAGGTGATGCATCAAACGCCATGTATAAATAAATATTTTAAGCAAAAGGTAAGGTAGATCATGTAATACAGCCTTGTTAGTAATAGCAGAATTCGAATTTATTAGTCAAGGTGCCTTGCATTTCCAAATGCAATACTTGAATTTGGATGGCACCCCATCATCATCTATGGTCTTAAAGCAGCTGTTGGCATCAAATAAACCGTTTGGCATCGGCCGCCGTAGGATTCAATCTCGGTGGTCCTGCAGTTGCACACTATTAAACTACCCGCAAGTGTCCATTGCCCTTAACTATTTCGAGAAATAATTGATGCTCATATACTGTAAAACACATAAATAGCTTTTCTGCCAAATTTATTTTGTATTTCTCTTTACTATGATTGATTTACTGAAAGAAAGAATTTAGCCAAAAATGCTTGTATTGCCCTAAAGGTTATATATTGGTTAATGACGACTGTAAAATTGACAAGAGTAAAAGGGGTAATCCATTGAAAGAAATAAATACCTAAACTGAACTATTTTACTGGCCCAATTTTGTTTTTTAAACTAAACCTTATTACTGACCTGAATTTTTTTGTTGAAATAAACTTATTTACTATGTTTTGTGCTTCTACAGCCTACTTCTGGATTGAGTCGAATGTTTTGAAAGCTACAATATTGTAATGAAACAAGGTTTTCTGTTCAAGTCTTAGTATTAGCATAAGGTGCTTAAAGCAATAAGAAAATTTTCTTCTGTTAGCTGCTTTTACTGCATTATAATTCATCTTAGATCCTATTTAGGCATCGTACATAAAATCATGTAATGCCCTTAACGAATCTGAAATGTCATAAACTCAAATTACAGTGTTTTCTATTATGCACAGGTTGTGACTAAAAATGTTCACAAGTATTAGATGGTTACGGGAATGAACTTCAAGATTTCATTCTAGTTTTCTTAATTTGTCTAACAGGTAATTTTAGTAACCTTCCACCCACCCTTGAGGAAGAGGATCAAATAGGTACTTTTCTTTTCAGTCTAGTACCTCTCCATTAAGCAGTTCAGTTCCCCTCCATTTAACTCTGAGGAAGAGTCAAATAGATACCATTTCTTCCATATTGGTATCCTTCTATTATTATCCTTAAGCAAAGGTCAAATAAATACCTTTCCTTTATGTTGGATACCCATCTGTCATAATCCTTGAAGAAAGGTTAAATGCACCCTTCTTGTCGCATTCGTTATGCATTTCTCAGTCAATGGATCGATCAAAAACTCTTCAACCAACTTAAAGTTATTAGTTAATTAACAGTTTTATTATCAATCATATAGATCTATAGGTCTACTCAAAATGAGTCATCGGTAAAGGTATTTTTTTTACTTGTGGACCGTTAACTCATAGGCCCACTCTATTTAAATATGGATCAATACACAATATTGTGGATGGTGCTTGGCATTTAGACAATCTATTAACATATAAGATTAAGAGTAGGCCTTCAATCTGTCATAGCCTAAGCTGATTTTATCCTTAGTTGTGGAAAATCAATGAACTAAATGCATGGGCATAAAAACAAGGATGACAGAAATATGTTGGGTATTTAATTAATGAAATTTTCACAATAACAAAATTTATTATAATTTATGAATGTTTTGATGCAAAAAATGATTTTCATATGTACATAAACGTTATCTTATGCAAAGTACAAAATAAAATGAAAATAACTAAAATATAAAAGAAGACGAAGTTAAGCATTCTTGGAGAGATACAACAAAATAAAGAAGCTTGAGGAAATTGAGAAAGACTTTGGAATATTTTAGTGTCTATATTTATAACAATTGATGCAATTTTATTTTATTGAGTCTTACGAGAGGTTTTATTAATACACGCTAGGTTTTACACTCATTTTATATCTTAGTGTGATATATAGATTGTATCATGTTAATGTATTTTGAAATATTTTTGGTAGGAGTGTGGCATAAAATTTAAAATTTTCTTTGCCACAATCAACATATGGGAATAAGGCAAATGACATACTATTTTGGTTGACCTAGGTAGTCCAAGTTTTGAAACAAAAACAGCATACTAATTTTACAAAATGGCATAGTAATTTTTTTTACAAGTTTAGAGTTATTTGGTAATGGTATAATGAGCCATTTGACCATTTGGGATAATGACATACCAATAATCAAAACAGCATACCGTTGTAATAGCCATTTATAGAAAACTTCTAACTATTAAGCATACACTTTTTGGCCACCAATAAGTATATATAGTTCTATTAGCCACACATTTTAACTTTGGAATACTATACATTTTCTTGCACTTTACTATTATTCTCTAAAGAAAAAATTTTCATTCTTCCACACTCTCTCAAGTGCACACATACTGAGTTACATTGAAGATCATTTGTATGCTTTGAAGGACAAAGATGCTCAAAAGGGATCTACTGCTTCAAGTGTACAAGCAATTCAAGCAACTTAGCTCATTAGGTTCTAGTGAGAGTTTCTTGACTTGTAAGCAGGGAGTTTAATTGCATTAGAAAGTAAGGTTTGATTAATGTAAGGTTAAATGAGAGGCTTGAAGAGTAAACATGGCTTAGATTGCAAGTGAACTACCATAAAATTTCTTACACAATTCTCATTATTTCTTATCTTCTCATCCAAATTAGCTTACTAAATTTACAAACATTACTTACACTTCAAAAATTATTGTAAATTATTTAAGTATTTTTTAATTTTCTTAAAGCATACTTTCATCATTGATTTTATCAAGGATTATCACAATATATATTACACCAATAATTATCCATAACATCTACCTAATGGAAAACAATTTTGATCACACATTAAGTAGATGATGTATGGAATAAAACCAACAAGTTATAGAATAGAACATATCATGACTAGCATGTACTCACTGATATTAAGGCATTGCCTATCAAAAAAAAAACTCTTATGGTTTATTTAGACATAAAGGATGGAGTGAAAAGAAATGAAAATAGATGGAGGAGAGAAAAGAAAATAAAGAGAAGGCAAAATTTGCATCCATGGCTAAATGGTTAAAGCACCCCCCACCTCATAACTGGCAAATTCGTATGTTCAGTTCCTGGAATTGCAAATATTGGTTGTAACCATAACAAAATTTCAATAATGAGATACCGAAATAGAGCAGCAGATGATAAGAGTATATATATAGTTGACATTTCCTTATTTATAAGATTCACTAGAAAAATTTCTGAATTCAAGTAAAAAATTACCGATCTTGAAAAATAGGATCGAAAAAGATTAGTAATTATCTGTATGTCATTCAACAATACGTACATACCATTAAAAGCTACCATTTTACCGTGATACCCCTGTCGTTAACCACGGTAAACTCGCTAATTAAACATAGTTTATAAATTTAAAAGGCGTTAATTTAACCGACGGTCGTTGTGTTCATTTTCGGACGAAATTTAACCATCATGATATTTATTAAGTAAACGTATAAATTTTTATTGACACGAAATTAAATATGAATTTTTCAAGGACGTATGGCTAATCATTAAATTTTCGGTGACATCACCGGGGGATGACGATTGCACCTTTGAATATCGCAACTGGACGGTACGAATCATCGTTACCTTTCGCGGAAATTTGCACTTGGCGTGCCAAACGTTTTGAAAAACCCATCGCAGCCTTCCGTCGACACCGCGGGCCGACCGCCGACGAATCGAGACCGTCCAATTGCCACACGCCACGCCGTACGCGTTTACGCGGATGCCTCCCCGCACGGAACCCCGCCATTCCTTTCGACGTAACTTGGCGGAAGTTACGCCGCCGACCAAGATTACGTGGCACCACCTTTCGGTTGACACCTGGGTTGACTCCTAACTCCCAGCCGTACCGGACGACCCCACCGCAGTTTTCTTGGTCGGTAAGGTACGTTATTATTACTATTTTTATAATAGTGGTAAGAATATAATATCGGTATGGTTTTTTTTTTTACAATTCAGAAGGCACTGTATCACAAATATGGTTAATTAATAAGAAGATGCTGTGATTAATTAAGAAGTGTCTTTAAACACTCTTGATATATCGAGGTACGTACTTTTTAGCGCTGTTTCATTATTATTAGATTTTAAATATTATTAAATTTAATTGTATAACTAATTAATCTAAGAAGATGTAATTTGTACCATGTATTGAAAATTCCACTAATTAACAATAATAATAGTAATTTTTAAGTTTACTGGCATTTAAATGTTATTAATAGAACTATGGTAAAGATACTAGTAGTCTAATAATTAAAATAAACTGCCTGCCTTGTTTAAGTGCAACACCTTGTTCCTCTATAAATACTCACTCTCGTCCTCTTCCATCCCTGCAACCAGTCAAATTACCTGCAACGTCGAGGGCAAGCAGAAGAAGAAGAAGAAGAAGAAGAAGAAGAAGAAGACATGACGGTGAGTATGTATAATAATAGTAGTGGTGATTAATATACGGCTATCGTTAATTTGATCTGTCGTAGCTAATTTATTGAATGGATTGGTTGATCGTTGGGCCGGTGTGTGTGTGTGTGTGTGTGTTCGCATGACCAGTTCGTGGAGATGCGGGTGAACATGGACTGCTCCGGCTGCGAGAAGAGGGTAAGGAAGGCGCTGCGGAAGCTGAAGGGGGTGGAAGAGGTGGAGGTGGACATGGCCATGCAGAAGGTGACGGTGACGGGGTGGGCCGACCAAGAAAAGGTGCTCAAGGCGGTGAGGAAGACGGGGAAGAGGGCGGACCTGTGGCCGGCCTACCGACCCGGTGACAGCATGTACGACTACCACTACTACTACTACGGCTACGACCACACCGTTCCGGCGGAGGCTGCCGCAGCAGGAGCGTGGACGACCGGCTACGACGCAACCCAGCAGCAGCATCCGGCGCCGGCGTACTCGTCCTACGACTACCACCCCCATGGGTACAACGGTTTCCAGAGGCAGGAACACTTACACGGTGGTGGTGGTGGTGGTGGGTACCCCGCCATTCGTTACGACGCAAGGTCTGCCTTCAGCGACGACAACCCACACGCTTGTTCTATCATGTAAACCGACCATCAATTCTCCTGTGATTATATATATATTGAAGAAGTTTCCGCTTCATCCTGCACTGTAATTTTCTGTATATCTAAAGTCTGCTAAGTAATTAAGCCCATGTTTATTGAAGAAGCTTCCGCTTCATCCTGTAATTTTCTGTAGATATAAAGTCTGCTTAATTAATTAAGCGCATGTTTATGCAAGTATATATTTCTCATCCCTAATTTCTCTTTAGTTTAGTACTGTATTTTTTCTGTCGTTAATTCGATGATATATATATATATATATATCTTGGATCTGTATTGATAACCAACTGATCCTTTTCTTTTACCTTGCAAGACTTCGAAGAAATTAAGAACAGTTTGAATTTAAGATCAGTCAAAAACATTATTACTAATATCAAAAAGATCATGAAGCCAGGAGTGTTTACCGGCCTTCGAATTGAAAAATCCAACTCCTTGACTTCACAGTGTCGCATCGATGATCAGTCTATATAAAAAAAATAATCAGATAAATTCTGTAGACAATTATTAGATACAAAATATCAAATAAATAGAGATAAAATTGCAGTACACATTAAAGAAGACTTAAATTATATAAAAATAACTGAAAAGTAATTTATTATGTCAAATGATTTTAAATATAATTAAAAAAAAAATACTAGGATTAATTTCAAATTAAGTGCCTTGGATGTTCGTATTTAACCTTGTCCTTACTGTGCCGGATATTCTTGGAATATTTGATTGATTACGCGTCATTTGTTTCCTCCACAGCATATAACAACTCTATGCCATCTGTGTGGAATAAACGTTCCAATACTCTATTATAACTCATTGGTAGTATTCTAAATCACGTAGCTTTTCTTAATTTGTTGTGCCTCATCTTCTTGTGACAATCAAAAAAGAGTTGTATGCTCAATAATTAGATCGTAAATCTCCCTCACCATGTTAACTTAAGAAGCATGGTAGCTTGACTTATATGATAACGATAGAGTTATCTATATGCTTTCAAAGTAGTAGTTAGATGGATCATATAATTTTTTATAGGCTTTATTTATTTAAACGTTTCAATGTGATAATGTTGATTTGGAGTGGTACCATAGCTTAGAGTTGAAAGGAACGGTACTTATAGATTGTAACAAAAAAGAAAAAGTGATGTTTGTTTAATGGACCGAGACAGCTTGCAGAATCTTTTGACTTAGTTTGAAAAAAAGAATATTGTAATTAGTATTTGGTATATTGTAAGTTATTTTTGTTGATATTATAATTTATATAATATAATACATAATTTGTAGAAAACCATATATTTCAAAATCAAGATTTAAAAAGATTTCAAATATTAGATTTTATACAGTTACATCTTTAAAAAATCATTATTCTCTCTAAGAAAATGATTTTTTTTCTCTTTTCTTTGAAGTTTACCTAAAATATATGTTTAATTGTTTGATGTAATTTACATATATGTAACATAATATAATTCAATTATAATCTTTGATTAAATATAACATTTTAATTTTTTGTAATTACAAAATTTAAATTTTGATTATAAGAAATTAAGTTTTTTGATATCATTCAACTAATTGAAAATGAGTTTAAATGGTAGCTAGTAATGATTTTTATACAATCTTATAATTAATTTGCATGTGATTACGAAATATTATAAACTGATTGAATAATATAATTTAATTAAATATTATTGCTTTCCCAACTACCACAAAAGATGAACCATCAAACTTTTTTTGATTTCTTAATTTTGAAAAAATAAACTATGAAGTACTCCCCCAAAATCATGATTAATCTTGAATATATTAGGAACAAGAAATGCTGGAGTTGCTAGAGTGGGTCGATATTAACTTTAAAAATTGTATTGGGTTAAAATAATTAGAGCAAGTGTACTAAGATTCACAAAATCAAATATAGATGTGTTTTTTAAAGAATAGGTATGTCTAGATCATGTTTGAAGCCAGTACACCTTTTAATCAAATGGAGCCTCAAAACTATACATATAAAGATCTTTACTTTAAGGCTAAAGGTCGACATTTAGAATTGAAAGTGAGGATCAAAAGAACTTTGCAAGAAGAGGGGTGAATTATGAATTCAAACATTTTAACAACAAAGTACAAAATCACATAGTAAAAATCTTTCTAAAATTATTTTTCTACTATGCATAAGATTTTTACACAATTACAAAACATGGTATAAAATTATTAGAATGTTTCAAACCTTTTACCCTTAAGTAATAAATACAATTTAGATACTTACAACTTTTGATCTTCAAATAAAAACACAAGACTTTAACCTTTACTTCAATAAGCTCTTCTTTAGTTGTTGGAATCTTGCTTCTTTGGATGCTCCATAGATATTCAACTTTGATTCCTTCAGACCTTCAACTTTTCAAGTAAATCTCGTGTGGTGTAAGTCAATTTGTTGTATAGAAATTTCTAAACTCTTTGGATAGGGATATTTCTCTTTATGGAAAGGGATGTTTCACTTACTAAAAAGGGATATTGCTCTTTGTGGAAAGGGATACTTCTCACTGAAAAGGGATATTGCTCTCTGTGGAAAGGGAAATTTCTCGTTGAAAAAAGATATTTTGAAGTGCAACTCAAACCCTTTATTTATAGTTTTCAAACTAGAGGTGCACATTCATCTACTATTGACATTTTTCCATGATCTCATGTTCTTTTAAATTTTGAATTACCTAAGTTCTTCATGCATTGCATGATTCACATTCTCTTGTTCCAGATCTGTTGAGAATAAGCTTTTGGAAAATTGTAGTATTTTTCACCTAAGTCACTATTTTTTTCGAATAGCTAACCTATAACATTAGTAAAAATTTGAGCACTTATTTAATAATTTTTCAAGTTTTTCACCTGCAAAATGCATGACATGTAATAACTTAATGTATATGTTAGTTACCTATAAAATTCAAATAGTTATTACTATCCATGCGTAAAACTCAAACAATTATCCTAACTCTTCAATTTCTTTAAGAACTATACATGGAAAACATGTGAAAACTTAAGTCATTTAAAACACACATGGAAAAAATCATAACTATATAAGTTTTTAAAAATTACTCTTTGACATTTTTGAATCGTTAACTAATAACCATATTACTTTTCAAAACATATTAATAAATAACAATACGACTAAGGCTAAACTTATACTTAGAATAACTTAGACTCATTTTCATACTAAGTCAAAATATTCATCATCAAAACTAAAATTTTAACAATCTTTCTCTTTTTAATAATGACAAAACTAGAATAACTTAATGTATGTTGTATGTTTAGTTGTTAATCAGTTTAGTGCTTGTTCGTGTTTTCCCAGTACTACACTAGAAAAACTTGGATTTGTTACTTCTATTTTTTACTTAGTTAATTTATCTTTATGCCTATTCTTTCTTTTAGAAGTAAACAAACAACCTTTAATACAATTTAGATATTCATTCCAATTTGTACTTTAACTGCAAGTGCACAGTGTCTATTGTATCAGTGTGCAAGTACAGGTCGATCCCATAGGGAATTGCTGACGAATTTAAGAAATGTTTGATTGTGAACAATTCAAATTTATATTCAATAATCACTTCATTGAGTTACAGTTAACTCAACGGACTAAGTTCGTTGAGTTATGGCTAACTCAACGGACTATCCTCGTGGACTTAAGTTAACTCCACGAGCCTGTTTCTTCTTTATAATACTGCTATTTACAGAGGAATTCGGCCAACCATTGGGCGATTCCACAGATTGTAAATAACATCAATTAAGCTTTTTAATGCTAGTTAACATTGAATTTATCATTATGCAATACTAACATTCAGATGATTCAAACGTTAACCATTAAAATCTTTAAGTTGTTTTGTACGAACCAATTTCAGTAAACTGTAAAATTAAATCTAACATAAAACAATCATAAAACTGATACAGATAACATTAATCACGATACAACACAAACAATACAACACTCAAATACAACATACAAAGAAAGATAAATTGTTTTTGGTATTTTTGTTTTGATGTGAACATGGAAATGGGCGAAAGGTGAAATGTAAAGTAATTTCACTTGATAGTAAATACTTCCGACACTACTTGCAACGCGATTACACCACTGAAAATTGAACCACTTACAATTCTGTCTCCTCTCCCTATAGAATCGCGAGTCCAGAATTGCAAGATGATCTCCTCTTCAACATACAGGCATCAACCCGAAGCCAAGGTTAAAAGTTTTACGATCTCCGATGTATTTTCGGATACTTAAGAATTTCACAGCTTGCAATTTACCGATAGTTCATAAATGTACTAAATTAACATTAATTCCCCAAAATTAAGCAGATTCTTCAATTAAAGCATATAATAGTGCAATTATAACATAATGGCTTAATTCTCATATGATAAGCTAAATATTATGCAATTAACCATCATTTAACCATTAATAATATGCACTTTTTCATTCTAAACACTTCCCTCATACCTAAATTTTGCTAGTCCCTTAGCAAACTAAGATCTAATTAATTGGTCTTTCAAAAAGTGCTAGAATTAATTTTTCCCCTTTTGTTTTTTTTCTTCTGTTTAGCATAAACATATATTCTGTATGTTTTAGTAATCAACCTGTAAAGATATTTAGAATATATGTAAATTACATACAAAATATATCATCTTCATATAGGTGTTAATTATGTTATCGTTTGTTCTTCTTTTCATCATCTGTAATCCTGAATTTTCCAATAAGTTTTCTAGAAGAAATTTCAACAACATACGAATCAAAGTACATTCCAATTCAATCTGATTAAGAAAAGTAAAATAAAGAATTGTATTTTCATTAAACAACTTCAAAAGTCAATTCCAGATTCATATTTCATCAATTCTAGATAACAGAAAATATACTCGATTCATAAGATATCTGTATTTCACAAAACACTTATATCTTTTCAGAACAGTATATGTTTTTTTCTTTTTCTTTTTTTTTTTCTTTTTTTTTGTGTACTTTAAAAGTTAATTTGACAAGCTTAAATCATGCAAGAGCTTTCTAATGTACCCATGTAACGAGCTTTCAGTCAACAATCCCAGATCTGATCAGGATCTTAGGTTGCCAGATTTTCAGAGTCCTTTTTTAGGTCAACAATCCTTACATACCTATCTGTTCAAGTACAAAAGGCTCGTGATCAAATAAGTCAATAAACTCTCAAGTTTTTTTTTTTTTCTAAAAATAAATGCACACACAAAACAAAGCATTAATCACATACTATATATGCACGTATTTCATTAATACAGATGCAGTAAAACATCAATCTCATATAATCCTGCTTCTATCATTTACTAAAGATATGAATCCATAACAATAAGCTCATACTTTATCTGTAGTTTAATAAGATCTACACATAAATCATTCTACAAGTTCAATCAATCAAAGTAAATGTATCTTTCATCATATGTGTTTCATTTAATCTAGAATTCACATCTCAGCTCCTTCAGGACTTCAGATAATTTTTTGATTAAGCATTAAATATTCTGATTTCATTTTAAAATTGTGAAACTGTTAAACTCATGAAATTCAGAAAAAATCTAGATTTACATAAATAATAAATTCTATAGCATCTTCTATAGCCTTCTAAATATAACATTCAAGTAGTTTATAAAAATTTTACAGTCTCAATTATCGGATAGTTACAGCAAGTTCATAAAAATTTTCAATTTCCTCAAAACTTTGTAGTACCATTTTAATTCCTTTAATTAACAAACTTACATGGCTGTTACTTTAATTACCTCCCCCCATACCTACATTTTACATTGTCCTCAATGTAAAAGATTTGACAATAAGTACATTAATTGTAGCAGGCATGAATAAAGTTTTGTTTGATTTAAAATTCAGGATAAATAATTGGTTACATACTTTGTTCCATTTGTATCTCTTTCTGCATATTTCGATTTTTTATTCTGAAAAACTTTTCATTCCCAGATAAATACAGAATATAAAACAAAATAACATTTAACATATATTAATAAATCAGTGTCTTGTGTGGAACCCAGACTCCTATGCCTTTGGTGGCTCACAAGCAAGCCAGTTGGTTTCTTAGAACAGATTCCAACAAACTGGATTGATATTTTGTTTTTTTTGTTTTTTTTTTTTATAAAATGAACATGAAAAACTTCAAAATTCTTTTTTTTTTCTAAAAATAAATGCAGAATACACAACATTAAACACACAAAATCACAGCTTAAGAACATGATTGAAAAGTAGAAACAAATGGAATAAATGTATCTGTCCAAGTAAACTTTTTAGGCATAGTTCTTCTTGCTATTAATTCTGTTTTAATGCAGTTCTTGGTCCTTTTTAATTTGTAAACATGTAATATATTATAAATTCCAAATACGAGTGTATTACCATTAATGATATGTAATGCAGAAAGGGATCCTTTCTTGTTCCAGGGTAATGTAGCAGTTTTTATTTCTACATCTATTTCAATATACTCTTCTTCCCACTTCCATTCATTCATGTCTTCCATAATCCATATTTGAAATTTCATCAGTTCATCCGACCATCTTATCAGACATAAAGTAGGATCATCTTCTTCATTATACCACATTCCTATTTGAATTTTATTAAATTTTTCAGATGGTGGTTTAGCTATTTCACTCGGTACAGGTAAAATTTCTGTATAATCATCATAACTGTCTATGCTCACTATGTATAAATCAGATCTATATGCTATTGATATCTCCGTGACTAAATAAATATAACCATCAAGTATGACATGTGTTTGGTTAATTAATGATTTCTGTCCTAGATATATTATAATGTTTTCATTCCAAGATCTATTTAGAAAATTATACACACTTAAGCGTAAATCTTCACCCCAATTTCCTGTAGGTCTCCAATAATATAATTTTTCAGGAATTGCAGAATTTTTAACAGAAAATTTTAAAGCTGACCCACAATTTTCAGTTGGTGCTTCAAATATATTAGGTCTTCTTATATTCCATTCTTCTCCTGTTATAGGATTTCTTATCAAAATCTCAAGTAATGATAAACTTGCATACCTTGGTCTCGTCTTGTATATGATTAATCCTTCATCTATCCCCATAATATGACTCATTCCTTCTAATGCATTGGGTGGAATTCCAGTAGTTTCTTACATAGCCAGATATTCATGGGTATTTGAACTACGATTAAATGATCTCCATATGAATCCATCTCTAATCTTAGTCATTTTTGCAACTTGTAGTCCTTGAAAATATTTTTCTTCAATATAATCTTTAATTTCCTTTGATACACAACACATCCTGCATAGATCTTTAGCTGACAAGTTACTTAGTATTTCCCTTTGTGCATCCAACAGTAATTGCATTAATTCCATTTGTCGATTCTGTATAATAAAAACAAAAATTTCAGAGACAAAAATTAACATAACTACTGCACACCCTCGTGGAGTTAAGGCATAACTCAACGGACTAAGTTCGTTGAGTTAAAAATTAACTCTACGATACTATTAACTTAAAATAAAAATAAAAGCATATATACATATAGATAGTTGCTTCAGATATGCTGCTTCATTCAGTTGCCCTCCTAGAAGAGGTATCAATTTCATTAACCGTACTATTGACAGGATTAAGTATAGCTTGTATTGGCAATCCTCCAGTAGGTCTAACTTCCATTGGTTCCTTCTGTCTAAGTGGTATATTTCTATTCTGATTTTGATTTACAGCATTTCCAAATATAAATTTTAGACGATTGTTTACTTGTTGGATTATCTTTTCTAATTTCTCTATTCTAGCTTCTTGTTCAATTAATACTTCATAACTTATGTTCTTCTCATTTATATTTTCTCCTCCCTGGAAATTGTTGTTTCTCCAAGATAAATTCGGGTGATTTCTCCAATTAGGATTATAAGAATTTCCCAAGTTATCTCTCTGGTTTCTAGCATAAATAATATCTAAGTCATTTATGTTTGTATTCTTTTCTGCTAGCTTTTGATTTAACGATAACTCTTCTATTTTCTTTGTTAATTCATTTAATTTCACCTCAAGCATAGTATTTGAATCTATTTCATGCATTCCTCTTGGCAATAATCTTTTATCTTCAATAGTTTCAGTCGAATTTTCTCACTGTGCAGTTCTTTTTGCAAAATTTTCTAAATATGCCCATGCTTCTTCACTACATAATTTTAAAAATCCATTTTGACAAGTAGATTCTAATAAAGATTTCGTTGAAACATCTATGCCTTCATAAATTATGCCTATTAATTGTGCTTTACTCATTGCATGATGTGGACATTGAGTCAGTAAATCTTTAAATCTTTCAAAATATTTTCAGAATGATTCACCATGTTTTTGGCTACACATTAATATTTCTTTCTTCTTTTTAATCGTTTGATGTGTTGGATAGTATTTTTCCAGAAAAACAGATCAAAATTCAGTCCATGTAGAAATTGAATCAAGCGATAGAGTATATAACCATCTCTTAGCTGTATCTTTTAAAGCAAAAGGGATATATCTAAGTTTAATAGCATCTATACTCATGTTCGACATTCTCATCATTTGACAAATTTCGTTAAATTCTCTAAGGAAATAATAGGCATCATCTCTTTCTAATCCATGAAAATGTGGCAATTGACTAATATAATTAGATTTCAGTTCAAACCTATCTCTCTCAAAGTTTGGCAATCGAATACATGAAGGTTCATCAATTAATTCAGGATACAGAATCTCTCGTAATGGTTTTTCTACTGGAGCAGTCATCTCTACGTTCTCTTTTAAAGAAAGGTTAGCTACACCCCAAAGAATTTCGTTAAAGTTTAGTTTAGAAAATTTTTTAGTACTCCTCTGCAATGAAAATTCCTGGATAGGTGTTCTTACTAATCACTTAGTGCTTAGAGAACGAATCCATGTGCTCATAAATAAATAACATAAGATTAATTACATACCAATCTAAAGCTTTCCATTCTATAAATATTTGTTGTCGGATGAAGGTTGAATCAGCTCTTCTCCTTCTAGTTCCTCCAACGCTTTCTCCTTTCTCTTAAAAGTGCTGGTAACTCATAAATAACATTCTGTTTCATATATATACTGCGCATCCATAAAGTGAATAAATCTCGTTGCAAGACACGGTCTTGCAACGTGCACCGTGGTTCCTGTTTTAATGGGTACGTGTACTACTACTAATTTCAAATTTTGTTAACCGCTAAACCGACGAAGTTTCGTTTGTGGTTAAAAGAATAACCGTTCTGCTTAATCCACGAACTAACCTCGTTGAGTTACATATTAATCAACAGAACACAGTCGGTTATTATTGCTAACTCCACGGACTTACTTCGTTGAGTTACAGATAACTCAACGGAGTGACCTTATATTATATTACTGACCTCGTGGAGTTACAGTTAACTCAACGGAATTACTTCGTTGAGTTACACTTGGCAACTTCTAAGTTTCACTCTCGTAAGTTTTCTATTCTGTTTTTTTTTCTTTGTCATTCTGCTAACTGTAATAAAGTTAAATCTATGTCATTAATGCCTTATTTTGATTAAAATACATTTAAATCTGAACATTATATAAAGATTTAAATTGCAGGTCATTTTATGTTATGCAGAATTTACATTTTACCTTATAACTTGCAGAAATTTTTAAGCAGTTATCTTGTCATTTAGCAAATTGTAAATCTGTTACATATTCATAAAGTTCCACAAATTACATAATATTCAATAAATTCCATTCATTTTACATTCAAATACATATGAAAATTGCATCTGAAAAATTATATTCATTAATATGAATCAATTACATTACAAGTACATCATATAATTTCATACAATTTTACACAAGTAGACGAACAATACAATTTAATCTCTATGCCTAAGTTCATCTACTTCCTTCTGGAGTTTTTCTAATTACTGCTCTAATTGATTTATCCTCTCTACTGCTCCTGCAATTTCTCCAAAAGGTACTGCTAATTCTGTAGCTATAAAATTTCTGTATTCTTTCACTGAAATGGTTCTAAATCTTATCCTTTTTGATGTCCATTTAGTGAAATCAATACTATCCACCATCAGCAGTGGAATCAAATCTCCATAAAATAATTTCTTCTTCACTGTTTTCAGCTTGGAGATAAAAACTACAGACCAATTTATTTGGATCTTATTTACAACTGTATATGTAGCCCATTTGACAAATTGACTTAATTCTATGTCATGGCCCTGTCGTTGATAGACATTCTTAATCAGAATGTTAGCTACCATGTGTGCTTTACCATTTAAATGCTTCAATCTGTTTAATAATGGCACACTAGGATTGATAGCTAAACAATCCTTAATTTGCTGCTCAGTCCATTCAACTACAGTTGTATCTTCCAAAATTTTTGTTCCTTCATTCTTTAAACCAAATATATTGTGGAGAAGCTCTGGTGTTATTTGTACATCAGCTTCCTCCACGTTTGAAATTAATCCTCCTTCTCCTTCTCTTAAATTTGCATAGAAATAGGGCACTAAATTCTCATATACTACATGCCCTCTATCTTGAGATATAAATTGCAGTAGACCTTGGAATTCAAATAGATGTTTGATTTCTTACATTCCATCCCAATTTATTGGTCTACTGTAAATAATATCGTAACCCCTTATTTCTTGGTATTTGGTATAAGCTTCCTGACTACAAAAATGTACTTCATTCAAAATTGTTGTTTCAATCGGGTCAGGAAGGTGACTTTGTTGCTCTAGAGGGGTTTGCTCTTACTCTTCCTCTAACATAGGCTACATTTGGACATTCTCTTCAGATTCCTGAATTTTTACTTTTGCTTCTGTCTGTGGTGGTGAGCCGACATAACTCTCCACTCTGTCTTGAATTCTTTCCATAATTTGCTGAAGAGTTTCTTGCTCTTCAATGGAAACTGTGAAATTATTTTTGTCCAAATGGCTTCTTTCAGCCTCTTCATTTTCTACTCTTTCTTCTTCCTCCTGACTACCAATCTGTTCTGTTACTATTCTTTCTGATTCTGTAACAGATTGGGATGGAGTCACGGGCAATTCAGTTTTTACCCTAATTTCTGTTTCTTTTTGTACAGGCTGCAAACTAATTTCAGCCTGATTTTTTTCTTTTCTTTGCTCCTCCTGCTCCTCCTCAGATTCAGATAGCAAGTTAATAAAAATTTGCTCTACAGGCCCTGTAAAAATTGGTACTTCAGATTTAATTTCTTCATAATCAGGTACTTTTTCTTTTTATTTTTTTTTTCTGATTAGTTGTGCTTGTTCTTCCTCTTCATCTTCTGAAATTAAATCTACAAAAATAGGCTCTGTAGGCTTTCAAACCACAGGTACTGGCTCTTCCTAGTTAATTCTTCCAATAATTGCTGGTCTCGAAGGACTAGCTTCAGCTTCTTTTGCAGCATATCTAACAGTATTTTTGGTAGTAGCTTCTTGTGCTATTCCACTTTAATTTTATATTGGGCTTTCAACTTTTCTGCAGCCCTCTTTTTGTACAGTGCATCAAACACTAGGTGTGCTTTAGCCACTACTAAATCTTCTAATTCTCCTTGGTTTTTTCCAACTTGAACCAGTTCTGCAAATTCTCTTATTTCTTCTTCAGTCGAAGGCCTTATCATTTCTGCTCGTGCCAATGGCTTAAATGGTGGAACTGAAGGTCCAGACTGCTGCTCCTCAGGAACAGGTCTTTCAGTAGTTGGTTCCTCCCGTTCTTCAGTTGCCTCTTCATTTGCTTTCCTTTCTTACTCCCAGATCACCCGTTTAGCTTATCTACAGATTTGTCTTTTGAACCAGAGTCGGGACTTACGCTGGATTAATTCTAGGGCAACTTTATTACTTGGCCTTATTTGTCTTTCCTTGCTTACAGCTATTTCTGTTGCCATTCTGATTCGTGTTTTCATTATTTGAGGTATTTGTATATCCATATCTACTAAATCTCTTCTAAACTTGAAAAGTTCTGATTCTACCTTTTGTAGCTCTTTCTCTCTTGTCGTATTTCTGATCTTTTGCCGCGTGTGCCACTCTTCTGATTCCTTCAAAAATTCTGATGTATCAACATCTTCCTAGAATTCAGGTGTCATCTTCCTCATCGTGGAGTTACACAACAGCACAGAATCACTTTGATTTCTACTCTTCTAGATTCTAAATGATTTGTCGGATAATGCCCCCAAAACCCTAGGTTTTAGTTTAAATAAGCACTAAGTTTAGGCGAGTAATCGGGTCATTTCCAGAACCAACTATTACTATTTTATCCGCGGTCTTAGCTACATTACTCCGTTGTATTACAAGTAACTCAATGGAATAAGCTCGTTGACTAACTCAAGACTTAACGGAGTATGCTCGTTGAGTTAAGCGTAACTCAACGGACTCCTCGTACAAGCAATTATAATAATAAAAATATTACAGAGAATAGTTTTTCTGTTTTTTTATAGGTTTAACCAATACTATGCTTCGGTCAGACCTAAATATTTTTTATTTTTTTATTTTTCTTTCGTTTGAACTGATACTATGTTTCGATAAAGTCAAATTTTTTTTTGAAAATTAATATACAATTTATTTTCTGTTTAACCGATACTATGCTTCGGTCAAACCAATATTTTTTTATTTTTTTACTTTTCTTTCGGTTGAACTGATACTATGTTTTGGTAAAACCAAATTTTTTTAATGTTCCAGTCATACCGATGCTACGTTTCGATCAGACCTAAATATTTTTTTAATTTTCTGCTCATACCGATGGATCCAGTCGATTGAACTGCAACTATTTTTATGTTTTATATTTATTTTTAATGTTTTTATTATTATATATATATATAAACATAAAAACTGATTTCTAACTAAGTAAAACTCGAGTAGTCCTCTACTCTGACTTCTTCTATAATTCCAAAGGAGCTTTTCGGAGTTTTTAGAATAGGTTTAAGTCTTTGTCCATTTACTTTAAATATATTCTGATTTTTAGGATTTTTAATTTCAATAGCTCTATAAGGATAAACATTTCGAACTATGTAAGGTCTTGCCCATCTAGATCTTAATTTTCCTGGATGGTTATGGAGTCTAGCCATATAAAGATATACTTCTTGTCCTATTTCAAAGTTTTTAGGAATAATTTTTCTATTACGCTAGAATTTAATTTTCTCTTTTTCTCTTACAGTATTTGAATAAGCTTCATTTCTAAATTCTTCTAATTCAATTAGTTGCATTTTCCTATTTTCAGCAGCTTGATTTAAATTAGTGTTCAGAGTTTTTAATGCCCAATAAGCTTTATGTTCTATTTCAGCAGGTAAATGACAACTTTTTCCATATACTAGCCTAAAAGGTGACATACCTAAGCTCATTTTATAAGCAGTTCTATAAGCCTAAAGTGCATCAATCAATCTATTAGCCCAATCTGTTCTAGTAGGATTTACTACTTTTTCCAAGATTAATTTAATTTGTTTGTTTGCACTTTCTACTTGTCCACTTGTTTGCGGATGATATGATGTTGCAATTTTGTGGTTTACTCCATATTTCTTCATTAAGGCTTCAAAACTTCTATTACAGAAATGAGTTCCTCTATCACTGATAATAGCTTTAGGTATTCCAAATCTGGCAAATATATTTATTCTTATAAATTGTATTACCACTTTGTTATCATTAGTTTTTGTAGGAATAGCTTCTATCCATTTAGATACATAATCCACCCCCAACAATATGTAATTAAATTGATTAGATATAGGAAATGGACCCATAAAATCTATTCCCCACACATCAAAGATTTCAACCTCAACAATAGGATTAAGAGGCATCATATTCCTATTTGATATTCTTCCTATTTGTTGACATCTTAAACAACTTAAACAATATTTATAAGCATCTTTGAATAGTGTTGGCCAATAAAACCCACATTGCAGAATTTTTGCAGCAATTTTCTCTGAACCAAAATGTCCTCCACAAGCTTGGTCATGAAAGATAATATGCTCGAATATTCAGTTTCTGGAACACACCTCTTTAAAACCAGATCAAGACATTTCTTAAATAAGTAAGGGTCTTCCCAATAGTAATATTTTACTCTTGAGAAAAACAATTTCTTATCCTGTCTTTTCCAATCCTTAGGTGTTAAACCAGTAACTAAGTAATTAACTATGTCTACATACCAAGGCATTGTGTTGATGGTCATTAATTGTTCATCAGGAAAATTATCCTTAATTTCAATATTTGATTTTTCTATTTGTAATCTTGATAAATGATCTGCTACTACATTCTCACAACCTTTTTCATCTTTAATTTCTAGATCGAATTCTTGCAATAATAATATCCATCGGATCAATCTAGGTTTAGTTTCTTTTTTCTTTATTAGATGTTTTAGAGCTGAATGATCCGTGTATACTATTACTTTAGCTCCAATCAAATATGATCTAAACTTTTCTAAAGCAAACACAACAGCTAATAATTCTTTTTCAGTAGTTGTGTAATTAACTTGAGCATCATTTAAGGTTTTGCTTGCATAATGAATCACTCTAGGAGATTTTTCTATTTTCTGTCCTAACACTGCTCCTACAGCAAAATCTGAAGCATCGCACATTAATTCAAATTGATGGTTCTAATTAGGTGCTTGAATTATAGGAGTTGAAATTAAGCTATTCTTAAGTCTGAAAAATGCTTCTTTGCAATTTTTATCAAAGTTAAATGGAACATCTTTTAATAGATTAGTTAAAGGTCTAGTTATCTTGCTAAAGTCTTTAATAAATCTTCTATAAAAACCAGCATGTCCTAGAAATGATCTAATATCTTTTACTGATTTAGGTTCTGGTAGATTAGAAATTACTTCTATTTTAGCTTTATCTACTTCCAACCCTTTTTTAGAAACAACATGCCCTAAGACTATTCCTTGTTTAACCATGAAGTGACATTTTTCCCAATTTAAAACCAGATTTTTTTCCACACAACGTTTTAATATTTGGTCTAAATTACTTAAACACACTTCATATGAGTTGCCATATACAGTAAAATCATTCATAAATATTTCTAAAAATTCATTAGTCATTCTAGTAAATATGCCCTACACACACCTTTGAAAGGTAGCTGGTGCATTGCATAATCCAAATGACATTCTTTTAAAAGCATAAGTTCCAATAGGACAGGTGAAAGTTGTTTTCTCTTGATCCTCTAATGCTACTGGAATTTGATTATACCCTGAATACCCGTCTAGGAAACAAAAATATTCTTGCCCTGCTAATCTTTCCAACATTTGATCTATAAAAGGTAAGGAAAAATGATCTTTCCTAGTTACAACATTCAGCATTCTATAGTCTATACATACTCTCCAGCCTGATTGAATTCTAGTAGGTATCAAGTCTTGACTTTCATTCCTAATAACTGTTAATCCTGATTTCTTGGGAACTATATGGATTGGACTAACCCACGAGCTATCAGAAATCGGATATATTATATCATTATCTAACCATTTAACTATTTCCTTCCTGACTACTTCCTTAAGGTTTGGATTTAATTTCCTCTCAGGAATTCTAACAGGTTTAGTATTCTCTTCTAAATATATGTGGTGACAGCATAAAGTTGAACTTAACCCTTTTATATCAGTCATAGTCCATCCTATTGCTTCTTTATAACTTTTTACTACATCTTTTAATTTAGCTATTTGATGCTCTTTCAAATCTGAAGCAATAATGATTAGACAGGTCCGTTTATCTTCCAGAAATATATAGGTTAATTCAGGAGGTAAATGTTTTAATTCTAAATACTGCCCATCAGAAGCTAGAGCTCCTAATTGAACATCATCATTTTTTAAATTAATTTCTTCCTGATCTCCTTCTATATTTATACTTTCACTTTCTTCTAAAGTTTCAGAATTGATTTGCCTATTTAATTCTTCTTGAATCACATCATCTAACATATCTCCTTCATCCTCTAAAAAGTCTATGGTATGTAAGGACATTTCTAACTCCTCAAACCTTTCTAGTTTGAAAATATTTAATTGAGTATCCTCATTACCATATGCTAACTTCATTACTCGAGTTTTACAATTTATAACAGCCCCTGATGTTGCTAAAAATGGACTTCCCAAAATTAAAGATGTATCACTATTTTTATGCTTAATTTGTTGGTAATCCAAAATTACAATATCAATAGGATATATAAAATTTTTGATTTTAATTAAGACATCCTCTATTTTTCCTCTAGGGTATCTTATACTTCTATCAGCTAATTGAATAACCGTACTAGTAGGAGTTAAACCTTCTAATCCTAAGGATGCAAATATATCACTTGGCATAACATTTATACCTGCACCTAAGTCTATTAAGGTTCTTTCTAGAATGGTATTTCCTATGGTGCATGATATAACAGGGATTCCAGGATCAGATAACTTTTTAGGAATTTGTGGCAGAAATAGGTAACTACTTTGCTCAGCTAAAAAAACCTTTCTAAGAACTTTTCGCTCTCTTTTCTTAGTACACCAATCCTTCAGAAATTTAGCACAAGGTGGCATATTCTGCAATAGATCTAACAAAGGAATGTTAACTTGTACTTTTTCAAAAATTTCTCTGATTTTTTCTTATTTTTCAGGAATTGTTTGTTGTAATCTTTCAGGATAAGGTGCTAAAGATTTTGATTTCAAAGACTCTTTTTCTTTCAGTTGATTTGTTTGATTATTTTTAGCTTCAATTGCAGATTCAGATAGTTCTTCAGTGATTTCTAGATTTTCAGCTATTACATTTTCATTATCATTTTGATTTTTACTCTTGTCCGCCTTCATATCATTTTCATTTTGAGTTCTTGGTGGTATATCAGTTCCAGACTTAATGTTACACATACATCTTCCAGATTTTCGTTACTTTCATGATGTTTCTGTATATCATTTTTGTGATGATGATCTTCAATTGTTTTTAGTTTTAAAGTGCATTCTTTAAATTCTCTTACATTAGTGTTTTCTGTTTGTTGTATATTTTGCAAGTTGTGCAGGTTTATAACATTATAATTTTCATTGTCTTGTTGTAAAACTTGTATTTTCATTGCATTTTTGTCTAATGCTTTTAATTTTGTTTCCAGATCATCTAATTTCATTGCATTCAATTTTTGATCAATTTTCTTTATGATTTTTTCAGTTTCGTAAATTATATCCTGTTTAGGTTTTGAATATGCCTCCTTATAGTTTAATTGATTGACTTCTTGTTGTTGACACACAAAGTATTCCAGTTTGTCCAGATTTTGCTCTATACTATACTCCAGTCTGTCATTGCTATCTCAAACTTCAGTGTCTCTCATCATATTACGCATTCTATACTGACCATCAGTTGGGTAAACTATAGGATTCTCATACTCGGCTCTATTATATTGAGGATAATTCATTTGTTGTTCATGGGATCTATCAATCTGTAAATGTCTCACTTTCAAACAATCAGAAATGTCGTGTCCTTCAGAATTGCAGAATTCACATATGCTAATTAAAGGTTTCAGAAATCTTTGAGCATAAGCATATGCCATATTCTCAATTATAGAAGAAAACACACAACTCTGACTATTAAAATGAAACAGCTCTAACAGTTGCTTATATCTATTCAATTCAGTTCAATTCAATTCAATTCCCTAGCAACGGCGCCATAAAACTTGTTCGTGTTTTCCCAATACTACACTAGAAAAACTTGGATTTGTTACTTCTATTTTTTACTTAGTTAATTTATCTTTATGCCTATTCTTTCTTTTAGAAGTAAACAAACAACCTTTAATACAATTTAGATATTCATTCCAATTTGTACTTTAACTGCAAGTGCACAGTGTCTATTGTATTAGTGTGCAAGTATAGGTCGATCCCATAGGGAATTACTGACGAATTTAAGAAATGTTTGATTGTGAACAATTCAAATTTATATTCAATAAGCACTTCGTTGAGTTACAGTTAACTCAACGGACTAAGTTCGTTGAGTTATGGCTAACTCAACGGACTATCCTCGTGGACTTAAGTTAACTCCACGAGCCTGTCTCTTCTTTATAATACTGCTATTTACAGAGGAATTCTGCCAACCATTGGGCGATTCCACAGATTGTAAATAACATCAATTAAGCTTTTTAATGTTAGTTAACATTAGATTTATCATTATGCAATACTAACATTCAGATGATTCAAACAGTAACCATTAACATCTTTAAGTTGTTTTGTACGAACCAATTTCAGTAAACTATAAAATTAAATCTAACATAAAACAATCATAAAACTGATACAGATAACATTAATCACGATACAACACAAACAATACAACACTCAAATACAACATACAAACAAAGATAAATTGTTTTTTGTATTTTTGTTTTGATGTGAACATGGAAATGGGCGAAAGGTGAAATGTAAAGTAATTTCACTTGACAGTAAATACTTCCGACACTACTTGCAACGCGATTACACCACTGAAAATTAAACCACTTACAATTCTGTCTCCTCTCCCTATAGAATCGCGAGTCCAGAATTGCAAGATGATCTCCTCTTTAGCATATAGGCATCAACCCGAAGCCAAGGCTAAAAGCTTTACGATCTCCTGAAATATGAGTCGACGCTTGGTGAAAATGTCTTCCATTCCCGCGACACGATCACTCCTCACAGTGGTTGTCAGGCACTGTGTTTGGCTCAGAATTGACCCGACATCAGACAAGTATCCTCACAGACCTCCGATGATTGGTGATTATGGTGGTGATAATGATAGTTGGTGTGATACTTCGGAGAATCACCGATACTGTCTGTAGAAAGCTCGGTGCTCCTCCTCTATACACACTGGTCGTCCATCGATCACACTCTTTCTTTTTTTTTTCTTTTCTTTTATATTTCTTTAGTGGTAACTGCTTCTGCTTGAATGATCGGTTGGATTTCCTTCCTTCAGATCAACGGTGATGATTTCTTTCTTCCTACGCGATTGAATTCCTGCGTGATACGTGAGAATGTGGTTTTTCCTTCCAATTGTCTGTTCCTGCAACCGCTACAGTGGCATATTAGAAAATATATAGTCCGTGGAGTTACAGATAACTCAACGGACTTCCTTCGTTGATTTAACTACAAAACACGTGCAAAAATAACAACTTAAGTTTATAACGCTAACCTAACGCGTTGCCTTAGTGTATTTTCATGTAACTCAACGCGTGCAGTTATACTAACTTAACGAGTTATAACGTAAGTAAATCTACTAGCTCTCAACACGTGTCAGTAGTAGTTTAAATATAAAATAACATTTCGGAGAGTTATAGGTATAACTATTCGATGCTCAGATGCATTTTCGGATACTTAAGAATTTCACAGCCTGTAATTTACCGACAGTTCATAAATGTACTAAATTAACATTAATTCTCCAAAATTAAGTAGATTCTTCAATTAAAGCATATAACAGTGCAATTATAACATAATGACTTAATTCTCATATGATAAGCTAAATATTATGCAATTAACCATCATTTAATCGTTAATAATATGCACTTTTTCATTCTAAACAGTGCTCTATGTCAAAATTTGATTCATATTAGTGCATTATTATTCAAGAACTTGTAGAATGCAATTATGAAAAGTCATAAAGCTACAAGTATATTTACCTTGATTGCATGTCTTACTTGCATAAAATTTTGATATTGATATGATTGTTTGAAAATTGCATGAATATTTTTATGTGATTGCATGCTTAATAAGCGTTCAATTGATTCATTATTTGTCAATTTTCGTTTTGTCGATCAATAGCTATGAATTTTCCAAACAAGCATAATTGTGCAAAAAGAAAAAAAAAAGCATTCAATTTGTCTACATCCCTATGATTTATGTTGTTTAGTGGATTGGTAAAATTGAAATTGCATATTTTTCCTTAATAGTGAGCTTTCGTTTGGTACCTTGATTGATGAATTTTAGTTTGTAAAGTTTAATATATAAATTTTTGAAGATTGGATCAATTTGCAGATTTTGAAATTAACCTTCTTGCACACTAAGTTATTTATTGAATTTATGCAAATCAATTAAGCTTGAGTGTATTGCCCCCCCCACCCCTCCTTTTTTTTATAAGAATGTCTCCTACGATATCATCTTTTTACACAATCATAATCCATTGTTCAAGAAAAAGTTAATCGATTGTTCAAGAAAAAGTTAATCGATTACTCAATTATAAGTGAGAATGAGCAAACCCTTTTTTTCTCTCTTTTTTTATGTCCTTGAAATCATTAACCTTAATTACCCATATAATGAGTTTTTAGTCAGCATATCCCAAACTAGTTGGTTCAAGTGATTAAGGTTCAAGATCTCCCAATAGACTTAATAACTCAAGTAATTTAAATTATGATCCAATTTTTGAAAATAAAAACAATGACTAAGAGTACAACTCTAAGACTTAATCTCTTAGACAAACTATTAAAATTTTTCCTTAATAAGCTGAACATACTATCTATATATTTTCTAGTTAAGATCTTCATGATAATACATACATAAATATAAAATATAGTTGTTACTCATATTCAAAATTAATAATGTTTCCTCAAGAAATCTTTTAGAAATTTACCTAAATAAAAATAGTTTTAACTAACTCAGAAATTTAAGTCTTTAATTTCAGATTTTAGAACTGTAATACAATAAAAATCATAAAATAGGTTATACAATTTTTCTTATTCTTAAAATAAGTAAAGCAAGTAAAAATAATTAAAATTATCTAGATCATAGCTAAGATAGATTGGACTTTTTAAGTATCAAATAGTCTACAAATGTCAAGATTTAACCTTAATTTGCAGAATTGATTCTTATCTAGAGGTTTTGTAAATAAGTTTGTAAGTTGTTCAATAGTGGACAAATGATCTAATTTAATATTTCCTTTAATCACATTGTCTCTTAAAAAATGATGTTAAATCTCTATATGTATGGCTTTACTGTCAAAAATCTATCTTAGGTTATGTACTTATATCAAAAAAGAGAAATGTTAAACCTTGGTACCCTACTTGCTTAAGATCAAGTTCTTTAAAGGAAGAAATAGTTGTCCTATTGTTAACATTTAATTTTAGTTTTGGAATCCAATCAGTATGACTTTTTCTTTTATGATTCTCAAAAGATTTAATTTTATAATTCCTATAAAGTCTTTTAAGATAATAGTTATGCTTCATGTAATTAAATTTAGAAAAAGGAGTAAATTTTCTTAAAACTATATTCAGATAAGCATAACTTAAATTAGGGCTGCCATAATAAGATTTTTTCCTTAAAACAAAATTTCCTTTGAAAACATTCCTTTTATAATTGTTGGTAATTTTTCTTTGTTATTGAGAGGATAAATCATCACTATTTACTCTAACATATTTGTCTCTTTTTTTAATAATAAAATGAATAACAGTCTTAATAGAATTTTTAGAACTACTAATAAATTTATTACTATTTTCAGAAGTTTCAAAATTCCTTAGAACATGCAAATGTTGAAATATCATACCTTATTCTACATTTACTTTTATCTAACGACATGTCAATATTATCAATAAGATTATTAATTACAAATTGACTTGAATTCTATTTACCAATAACAGAAGTTAATTCATTTACCTTTAACTTTAAAGAACTAATTTCAACATGATTTTCAATAATCTGATTATTTAAGACTTGAATTTTCTTGTCATTTTGAAACCTAATGGCATGTAGATTTTCTAATTTTAGATGTAAATTTTTCTTAACAGATAGCAATTTGTTTATTTTTATAACCTAACTTTCATTTTCATTTTTGAACTTATCAAGTGTAGCATTTAAAAATTCATGATCCTGATGTGTATTCTATACCATAGATTTTTTCAAATTTTTAATTTTAGTTTTAGATTTTTTATATTTTTGAGCCAACTTATTATAATTCATTAGCAGTTCAACATAATCATTAAAATTAATATTAGAATCATAATTTACCTTATTGGATTTTGTCATTAAACATAGGCTGGCTATTTCTTTCTTCTCGAATTTTGAAGTTGATGAAGTTGCTTTAGAACTTGTTTCATCTAAACTCTAACTTGAGTCATCTTATGAGACATTCAAAACTTTCTTCTTATTGAAAATTTTTCTATTTTTTTACTTTCTGAATTTTGCCGTAACCTTTTCAAATTTCAACAATAGGTGACTCTTTTGGAAATGTCTAGGCTTATTACATTAGTGGCAAATCATCTTTTCAATTTTTATGGATTGATCTCTTTATCCTTGAAGCTTTGTTAACTATTCGATTTCCAATCTTTTCTTCCAAGCTTTTTTAAATTTCCTTATTAGTAGTAGTAAACCCTCATCTAAATTTGACAATACCTCAAAATCTAAGCTTGCTTTAAAAGCTAGGTCTTTTCTTGCATGTTTTCTTGTTAACTCTTCTAATTTTTCCTATTTCTGAACTTCATAGGTAATGAGATTCCCAATTAACTCATCTAAAGAATAGAAATACAGATTTTTAGATTCTTCTATATATGTTTTATGAGTCTAGGAGCTAGTTAAGGATCTTAGAACTTTTTTGACCAAATCACTTTCATCAAAAGATTTCCCTAAACTTTTTAATGTATTAGTTATTTCAAGAAATTTTGAAAATATGTCAGAAATAGATTCTCTTTTATGCATTATAAATAATTCATATTTTTGAACCAACATGTTAATTTTAGATTCTTTTATTTGATTGGTTCCTTTGTTTGCAATCTCTAATACTTGTCATACTTCATAAGTAAAATCATATACAAAAATTTTATTAACTAATTAAAAGATAAGACATATGATAAGATATTTAATATTTTTGTATTTGGACTTTGTTTTTCTTTTTCATCAAAAGTCTAAGTGATATAAGGTGTAATTAACACAGCAAACTGTAAGCCTCAACTAAGAAGTTATTATTTAAAGTCATTCTATTTTAGATCATAAAATCCTATATAAAATAAATTGAGTTCTTCATTTATACGTTAAGACTAGACTTATACTTAGAATAACTTAGACATGTTTTCATATTAAGTCAAAATATTCATTATCAAAACTAAAATCCTAACAAGAATCATTCATATGTAAATCCGTTAAGTTCTTTAACAAAAATTATTTAATTTCCCCTCCCTATTCCACTTTTCATGTGTCATAAAAAATTTCTATCTTTTCCCTTACATAATGATATGACAATGATTCGTAATTATGTGTATAGAATGAATCCAACAATGTCTTGTTAGGCCCAAGCCCATAGCCCACCATGGCTGGCCTAATATCCAAGCTCACTACAGCCTAAACCCTGTGCCCCATAGGGCCCGGTTAATTAAAAAAGGTAGCTATTGCCTATGATGGATTAAATCCAACCACTTTTTTCTTTTTTCTTTTTACAGAATTCCTTTCGTCTCCGTCCTCTTTAACTATAAATACTTACCAATATATTCCATACAAAAACCTCTGATCCCTTTCTGACTTTCTTAACTTCTTCCTAATTCCCTAACCTTAATCTCTCTAAATTAATCTCTAGTCATGTATATTCTGCTATTTTTTTATGTATTAATGTAAGAAATTTAATCGTAAATGTGAGTTTGAAAATTCAAACTCATGTTAATAATACGGTCAAAAATTTTCGTTATAGAAGTTGTAAAGGGAAAAATTAATAAAAGATTATAATTTTACAAAATTTTTCCTTCTAAAATCGTTATTATTTGGTAACACGTTCGTTGAAGAAAAATAATTTCGTGAAAATATGTTATCATTACCTCGAAGGATTCGTATTTCTGCAAATTTGCCTTTTTGTACGGCACGTTTCCAATTTTTTTTTGTTTTTTAAAAAGAAACAATTCGAACGACACGTGGCAATCCATTCGCGACGATAAGCCAACAACCGTCGACGGGAGAAAACCGACCGGAAGACTTGTGATAAATCTCTCCGGTTCTCTTATCCCAGATTTCTACGTTCCTCCGCCACCTCCGCCATGGCAAAGAAGACACAACAACGCAGATTCCTCACCAGAACTCCACCTTCCTCAAGCGCCACACCAGAAGAAGAAGAAGAAGAAAGAGAAGGAGAAGAGAGTTTTATCGAGGACGAAGAAGAAGAACGACGTATCCCTTCTTCTTTCGGTTCATACGGTGTAACCAACGAGGAAAGAGACGTCGACGAAGAAGAAAATGCAGACGGCGAGTACGACGACGGCGACACTGGAGCAACTGCACCGGCGGACTCCACGTCCTACACCAGACCCAGCCAACTACCAACGGTTTACTCCACAACCAGCTTCACCAATCCACCGCCATCTAATTACGTCAACGTTGCACCGCTCCCCATCTTCCGCGGCGTCCCCGATGAATGCCCAGTGGAGCATCTCAGCCGCTTTTACCGAGTCTGCCGGGCTAACAACGCCACCACTGCCGACATGGTCGCCCGGATCTTCCCCGTGACTCTCGAAGACGAAGCCGCCCGCTGGTACGAACTCACCGTCCAACCCGACGACCCGTCGATATCGGTCGCCTGGGCGGAGACGAAGTCCTTGTTCCTGGAGACGTACCGGAGACCGGAGCGGTACCGGTCGGAGTTGATGACCATAAAGCAGAAAGAGGAGGAGAGCGTCAGCTCCTACCACTTGAGAATGCAGTGGATCCTGAAGAAGTGGCCGGAGCACGGGATCCCCGACGAGATTCTGAGGGTGGTGTTTGTGGACGGGATGAGGTGGGAGGAGTGTCAGGACTGGGTTGTGCTGCAGAGACCCAACTCCGTGGCCGAGGCTTTCGGACTTGCTCTGTCGTGGGAACGGGCGGAGAGCATCCGGCTCATGAGGCGGAGGAAGGAGGCGAGTGCCGGTGGTGGGGGGAGCTTGAGATGTGGGTTTTGCGATGGTGAGCACGAGGAGAGTGGCTGCGAGACGAGGAGTAAGATGAGGGAGCTGTGGAGGACGACGAAGGGTGGGAGCAGTGAGGTGCAGGGTGTGGTCAGGAATATTGAAGGGGCCGGAGGAGGAGGAGATGGCAAGGCGGTGGTGGGTGATGGTGGGTCGAAGAGGTCGCAGTGCATGTGTTGGAAGCATCGGTGCTGGAAGAAGCTTGACAGGTGTGTGACTGCACCTGCAACAAGAGCTCCTCCTCCTCCTCCTTCTCCCTCTTCTCCTCCTCTTCTTGAATGACAAGTACATAATCCTGCAAACGAAGAGACCTTGTTTTCTAGTTTTCAATCCATGCATGCTATAAATTTGGTGATGATCATAAATTAATTTATCAGTATATGATTGTGCTTTGTCTAAATGGATGAGAACCAGCAATTACTTTATTATGGTTATCATAATATCTTGTTGGTGTATGTTATATATTTAAATCTCAATCATTTATGTATATGCATCTATTTACAGTTTCCATTAAAATAATTATAACTACGAGTGGTCGGTTGCCTGTGGTTGATGCCATTTGATAATTAATATTAGAAATAAATTTTCATATACTTTTTTTTATATGTTGATTTTATTTTCAACGTTACAATGATTGTCATTTTCTGATATATTTTTCTTCATTTCTCTTCATCATACTCCTTACCTTTCTTGTAAATTACGTAAATACATTTCATCTTATCCATCTTGATATTGCTTTTATTTATTCTGCGAATCGTATATTTCACTTTATCAAATGACATGTTGAAATTAAATTCGATATATAGTTTTGAATACTAATGATAAAAAATGTTAAGTGCACGTATATATATATATTGTTGAAATTTTCCTAAAAAGGTTACCTTTAAAAAAATTTAGTTAGTCTCTAAATATAAATATAAAGAAGGAAAAGAAAAAAAAGAAAAAGAAAAAGTAAGATTTTAACTTTTAGGAGAAATTAAAATTTAATTTAGAAATTAACAACTGTATCAACAAGAAATATCTTCAGGCACATCCTCGCAGCGAAGTGACGACAAATTACGCCATTCTTCTGATTTTTTTAGTTCATGTTTCTCACGGGTGCCACCGCACGCTCTACCCACGTGCTTTCACATCGTCTCCCTCGGGATACCCTAATTCTATATAATGATCACTCTTGCGAAGTCCAAATGTTTCTTCCCCCACCTCACAACTTCCGCCGCCGCCATTGTTCGCCCTGCCCCGCGTCTGCCTTCTGCAAGGTCTTGATTCCTTGCTTCTCCCTCTGTCTCTTCCCCCTCCGATTTCATTTTATTAATTTACTTTACAGTATTATCGCCTTTTATGATGTTTCACCGTTGTCCTTTTTGACGTTGTCTAGGGTTCTTCACGCTGCGGTTTGTTGTTTTTCTTTTTTTCGCTTTTTCTTCGGTTGTTTCGTTGGATTGCTTAAAACTAAAGTAGTTTTTCTTCATCTTATGTATTGGTTCAGTGATTTTGGGCTGGATCTAAAGCTTTCTCTTAACAAACTGGTTTTTGTGTGGTTGCCCTAGTTTGGTCAGAACACCAATTTGTTTATAATTTGGACGCTTACTCAAGTTTTAGATCTAACCGCCTATAATTCAAATTTGGATCTGGCTATTGAAGGATAAGTCGATTTCTAAAGTAAATTTCTATCTGGTGTTCCTTTCTGTAATTCTTCCGTGATGTACAATGAATATTGATATGGTTCTTTTGGATAAATTTTCCATAATTTTGTGGCAAGTAGTTCATGGTGACTGATACTGGAAATCCGTGATATCGATGATTTTGTGAGATACCTGGTGCTTGAAATTCGTGAGGACCAATAGTTTTGTGCTAAGTAGTGCGAATTTTGAGATGGAAAGACAGCTTGCAGTTCATCGTGAGATACTTGGTGGTTGAAATCCGTGGGGAGGATAACTGTAATATTGTAGGAAAAGTGATTCGTTTATCGAATGCTCTTACGGGAACTTTTGAGGATGTCAATGGATGCATAATTGTAGCAAATTTGTTGAATATAGACGTTGTCGGTGGTCAAGCTCAATACTTTCATTAACCCCTCCTCGTCCGACTGGCGTTCTAATTTCAACGTTAATTTAGAGCTCCTTCCATAATGAGAATTAAAAGTATACTGGTATTAATTTTAAGAGGATTCGTATTTTTTTGGAGGATCATTGTTAATTAAAAGGGGTCATTGTAAATGTGCTAGGTAAAATAATGTTTCCTTTTTTGTGAAAGTTATATTAATTGGTGTTATTTATTTTCTTTAACGGGTGTAGGCTAGGGGGAATGGACTATTGTGAAATCATAACGTTGTCGGTTATTAATTAGAACTCGATTATTTGGTTCTTGTTGACCCCTTGCTCAGAACCAACTTATATGATTCTCGTTCTTGGTTGAAGCAATCCATTGTTTGATCAGATAATATGCCAAATTAAGTAATATGTTTGTTATTTCTTCTTTGATGCCAATTACTTTGTTTGAATCCTATTGATGATTATTGATAATTTTAAGCTTTGTGCTATTTCAATACAGGTATTTGTCTGATTGAGGAGTTGTTTTCTCAACATAGGAGCTAGTGCAAGTAAATTTTATTGCTTCAGAAAAATAACATATTGTTGGAAGATCTCGAATGAGTACAATGGCATGGTCGCAGCAGACCTTACCTATGCATGAACCACCTCCTGCCTATGTTGATGTAAAATCACAGCAATTACCGTCTTTGAGTGAGCAATTAGTTCATTTGAAGCCATCCTCGATGCCAAGTAGAATGGATGCTCGGCAGATGTTGTCTCAACCCAAGGAAGGTTTCCTAGGACCTTTTGCTGGCATTCCTAGTTACTTGATGCCACGGCAATTATCAACATCAAATGGAGAAACCCTAAAGAAGAAATTATTTCCTCATGTTCAAGAACACAAGGATTTTACTTCGTATCCTCAGCAGCCAAAACGAACAGCTACCAAAGAGCCTTGGCCAAAGGTTATAACTTTGTCGTCTGCTAAGAAATGTCCGACTCAGACAAAGTCCCAAAATCCCAACTCCGGGAGTGTGAGATTGCAGAAGTCTTACCCTAAGAACAAGGGAGTAACACATACTGAACAACCACCTAAGACCACTGAATCCTTTGAATCTATCAGATGTAAAATGAGAGAATCGTTAGCTGCTTCACTTGCGTTAGTTTATAATGATGACATAAAAAGAGAAGTTGAAGTAAAAAATTGCAATCCAAACGTTGATAAGAAGAACGCAGAGAATGGTAAATTGAGTTCTGTTAGGACGATTAGTTCAGCTCCACTTGATGGTTTAGAACATTCCCCTAAAACTTACGAGGGGCATGATGTACGGAAAGATGAGAATGTGGTTGGTTCGTCGACTGTTTCTTCCGCAGGTCAAACAGCCACTTATGATTCAGAAATGTTAAAATGTGATGAAATGCAGAATGAAAAATGCGAAAATTTTGTGCAAGATGATCTTTTGGTGCAGAATGGACTCAATTGGACGGAGGAATGTGAAGTACAAGAAAATCCCGAGGCCAACATAAGCAAATCAACTTCTGATTTTGTTAGCGAAGGCTTTAGTGGAAATCCTCGGACTTTGGCCACCAAAATAGAGGCAGAGTTATTTAAGTTGTTTGCAGGTGTCAATAAGAAGTACAGAGAGAAGGCACGGTCTCTCCTATTCAATTTAAGAGATCAGAACAATCCAGAGTTAAGGAGGCGAGTGGTTTCTGGTGAAATTCTGCCTGAGCGTCTCTGCTCCATGACCACAGAAGAACTTGCTTCTAAAGAACTTTCTCAATGGAGAATTGCCAAAGCCGAAGAACGTGCACAGATGGTGATTCTACCAGATTCAGAAGTAGATTTGAAACGATTGGTGAAAAAAACTCACAAAGGAGAGATTCAAGTTGAGGTTGATCAAGATGACAACGTTTTTGTGGAGGTCGAAGTTGGCGCAAATTCGTTGCCTCAAAACGGAACTAGAAAGAGGAAAGGTGACCTGAAACCTCAGCTTAAATCAAACGTTAAGGTTAAAAAAAGTGGTTTAAAATCCCATGAAACTGGATCAGAGACAAGGTTAGTATTGCCCGATAAAACTGACTTGGGAGAGGATACTCTAACCTCTCTATTGCAAGATAGCACCGATTTCATGCAAGATGTCATGGTGGGTGAGTTTAGAGATGCAGAATCTCTTCCTCCAGTCCCCAGTCTCGATGAATTTATGAGGGATCTGGATTCTCGGCCTCCATTCGGCAATTTATCTGAAGAAGATACACAGGAGGCGGCCACCTCAGATGAGAGAAAATCACGAAGTTCTGGGACAAATGTGGATACCGAAACCAAAAGCCCAAAATCCAAACTAGACGCTGCAGCAACAACAATAGTGTCTAAATCGATAGATTTTCAAGATAATTGTGAATCTGGATCTGTTAACGCAAACACCAACACGTTAACTGAAGCTGACCCAGCAACTATTAGCGTGAATCCAACCTATAAGAATACAAAGCATGCGGTAACTCTTGTCGAATCAGAAGCTAGTGCCACACCCACCAGGAAAACTCCCAAAGCAGATAATCATGTGTGGGATGGACTGGTCCAGCTTAATATTACTTCTTTGGTCACTGTCCTCGGCTTTTATAAGAGGTTTGCTTCATAGTTTCTTTTTTGGTAACAGAGTATACTTGGATCTTCTACAACTATGTGAACCATATAACATGATATTTTTTGCATGTTTTGAATGTTTTTAGAGCCTGGTTCTCTTTTTCTTGGAAGCGCTAGTTTTGCTAGATGACATATATTGTATTTTTCCTTCTTGGTTTCTCACTTAATGCGTCTGTTTGACAACCTGCAGTGGTGAACAAACACCTGTCAACATTTGGCCGAGCTTTCTTGAGATAAAGGGAAGAGTTCGAGTAGATGCCTTTGAGAAATTCCTACGGGAACTTAATTTATCTCGGAGTCGAGGGATTATGGTATCGTCTCTGTTTCCGCTTATTAAGCTTGACGCCCATTATATTATTATCATTCTGTGCAACATCCACTGTGCCATTTCTATGAAAGCAAACCCATTTTTTGGATGCATGCAACTTTGTTCACTGGTGGTAGCTGAGCCAAGTGTTTGCATCTTGCCGACACGCATATGTGCCTGTCGATTGCAAGAGAATTCAGAGGCCGAGGGCTGTCTTAATTAAAATAAGACTTTAAGAATCTACCCAAAGAATGGATAAGAGGGCACTTATAGCACAAATCTGGATGGAACTGTCATTTATTATATACACGTTTCAACCTAAGATGAAACTGCACGGCACATGACACTTTCTGCTGGTACTGGGTTCTGCATAGGTGAAAAAAATTAATCTGCAAAATGGAATTGTTTTGGACAAGTTTCTATCAAGTGACGACGATGAAAAGCTCGAAACGGATACTCGTCAGTGAACGTTTCAAATGAAATGTTTTAGCCAGAAAAATGATTTGTGCATCGTAACAACGTACCAAATATATTTATCGAACAATAACGGTGCAGAACTTAATTTTTTTTATCATACCTGTCCAAAAAAATTCAGATGAACAAAAGACAGGGATATTCACATGACCTGATATATATGAACAGTTATCCTTTTAATTTTATACAATGAACTAATTTAAGTTGACGGATGTAATCATTGATTTTGTATTTTGACGAATATTCTTCTAAAAAACATATTTAAAATTATTAATGTTTAGCTGAACGGTCTAAAATGAGATCATCATCAAAACCCGGAAATAGTCTTAAAAAAAAGCTTGGTCATATTCATTTCCATAAAAAATTGTTGAGTTGCTAACGTAATCTGCAGAAGAAATGAGGACAGTAATTATTTGAGAGTGGTAGCTGAAACATATGTACTTTTCTCTTGCAGATCATGGAATTTGCCTGGAAGCAGAATTCCCCCGAGAGCGGTCGATTGAAGCTTCGCGAGGTTGTCAGATCGTTCTTTGGATCCAGTTGCAGACGATGTTCTTCACTTGCTATTTCCTTCTACTTACATGTGCGATTCCGTCCATGCTGTAGACTATTGAATCCTACATCGCCGACGAGAGGGTTGGATTTGCGGAACCTGTCCCCGGCGTGGAACTCTACTTCTGCCCTCCCCATCCAACAACGTCGCGGGTGCTCCTGGAGAACCTCCCAAAGCAATACGGTGGTGGCGACGACGTCCTCATTGGCGTCGTCATCTGGAGACGGCCCACCCCAAGTTCTGCCTCCACGAAACCCCCACCACCACCACTGCGTTCCGGCCCAAAATTTGGTTCCCAAGAACAACGGAAAGGCTTGAGTTCCAACGCAGACGTCGCTTCAATCATTTCTTTACCTGCCGCCGCCGACGACGATATCCCACCGGGCTTCGGCCCTCCGGCTTCGAGGGCCGATGAAGATCTACCGGAATTCGATTTTGTCCAGGGTAAGAAGCAAGCACAAGCCTCAGGTTTCGCTCCCCCAGCCGTCCGTCCACTGCCCGCTCACTCCGTCTCCGTCGAGCACATAAGACAAATGATACAGAGGTACGGCCAGGATGAATCCGCGAACAGATCCCAAACCGGCATCGAACCATGGAACGACGAGGAGGACGACGACATCCCGGAGTGGCGGCCAAACCAACGCCAACCTCAACAGAATCCACAGAACCGATCCTTGTACCACCGTGACAACATAAGCGGGCAGCATGTCCAGCATCCAACGCGCCCTCCTGCTGCTTCTTTCTTCCCGTTCTCGCGCCCTGAGTCCGGTCGCTGGCAGGGGCCGCCGGCTCCTGGACCTCGTCGGTACGATGGTCCTTCCCGGCAGGAACATCAGGGGCCAGGAGGGGGCTTCATGTATGATCGGAACGGCCGACGGTGATGATGCGATGGAAGGATATGGATCGATCTCACCCTTCTCTCAAGATTTAGATGGATAGACTAGTGTAACTGACTGCAATCGGATCTTACTCGGGCGGAACAGATCCGATTCTTGTCCTGATCGTCGTTGACCATGACATCAAACTGTACCGTACTTTGTGCCTCCATCGATATTAGAAAAAAATTCCCGAGTTTTTTTCTTTTTGTCAGTGAGGAGTGTGAGTTTTTATTATTATTATTTAAAGTAGGTGTATTTCAATCGCTATTTTTCACCCTTAAAATAATAGGTTTTTCTCGTATTTCATGTGAAATTCTATATTATCATGCATGTTACTTACTATAAAATACTAATTTATGTTCCTTAGAAAAATACATTTTTATCGATATATGCTTTTAAAACTTAAATTTATACTAAAATGTTTATTATTTTACTTTACATGTATCTTCATTCTCCTTATGTGTAGAAAACATTCAGTTTCACATTAAGTAAGTATGAAACTATTTAATAATCAAACATACCACTGCTTTCTATTTAATAATCGTCGTTAATTCTCACTTCAAATCTATTTAATAATCATTATTTTAATCAACATATGAAACTATGTCGATGCGTTTAAGAAAAAATTGAAAAGCTTATATTTTTTTCATTTATCATTTTTAGTTTAAACTGTAATTTTTTAAGCTGACGTATAAAAATAAACCGATATATATATATATATATATAACATGTTTAATAATAATTATTTAAAAATAATAACATCTTTTTATACATTAATTGAAATAATCACTGCTAAAAGACTCCTTAACCTTCCTTTAAGTTGACAAACGCCACCTTACAATCTCATTCTTTAATTTCGGGCTTGCCATTCTCACGTTGAAGTTGAAGTAGAGCATCTTTCTGAGGAAAACGATATCTTCAATAAAGCATAAAATTCAATATCAATTGAGCCCAATCATGTATATTTAATAATAACTATGGAAATAAAAACTAAATATATGAGAGAGAAAACGAGAAATTCGTTGATAATGTAATAGATTAGTTATTCAAGAAGAATAATAAATTATGAATTTATTATTTGAAGAGCTTTTATAAAATGAGGTTGAACACTTGATTTGAACATAATATTTTTTTATATTACTATCCACCTTTCACTTGTATTAAACCTTATCTCGCTGGTTGCTATAATATTTTAGTGGAAAAATATTTCTTTTGATATATAATATATTATTTCTTATTGAATGGAAACTGACCAAAGCCTTTATTCTTATTAATTTATTTCAAAAAGTCTATGGAAAATTTGTTGGGTTTTTTTTTTTTGAAATTTTGTCCAACCCTCTTTTTCTCATCGCTATCGTCTTCCCCACTCCCGCCGCTTCTTCCGTCACTGCGGCCGCCGCGTTCTTTCCCATCCCATCGGGCGACGGGGGACCAGAGAAAGGGGGAAAAGTGCAGAAGGTGTTCAATTGCTCACTTGCGAACGTCTTGGCCATGGCGAACAGCGCCCTTCCTCGTAGGATCATCAAAGTGACCGATCCCTAACTTGCATACCTTTCGTGTTTCCGTTCTTCGCTTAATAAAAATCACATATGATTCATTTGCACCCGGCCATTTTCTGCCCTTATTTGTTGTTTTTCCTTCGATCTCTGATGATCCTTGTCTCGTACAGGAGACCCAGCGGCTTCTCAGCGAACCAGGTGTGCCCTTTTTCTTCTGTTGACAACAGCGTTTTGATTGTTTTGCTTGTCTTTTTGGTAGTGTTTGACTGTGGTTTTGGACGCAGCACCTGGAATAAGCGCGTCTCCATCGGAGGACAACATGCGCTATTTCAATGTCATGATTCTCGGCCCGACGCAGTCGCCATACGAAGGTCACCGTCTGAATTTCTTTTTTATTCTTTTCTGGCATTTTTGGAGTTGAACTTACTGTGTCGGACTACATTTATTCGTTTGTGAAGGGTGCTGCAGTTGTTTTTTTCTTTGTTTCTGTTTTCTGAGAGTGATTAATGTAGTTTTTTTCCTTGAAAGACGTGCTTCAGTTGTGAAAGATGTGCAACGAGTTGAAAATCAAGTACTGTAGCTTTATAATCCAAAATCTGAAAAATAAAGTAATTGAATCATCAAATTTTAGTTCTTCGTTTTTTAGCTGAATGATGCTAGAGCCACATAATTGTTCCATGGGCCATAAGGCCCATAACAGTCTTTTTTGCCATTTACCATTTTTATTTTCTTTTGTGTTATATGTAGTGGCGAACAAATTTGCTTTTATTTTTGTGCATGCCTTCCTACTCAATTTCGTTTCACCACATATCCAGCAACCATTTTTAGGATCAGGATTGATCCTTCTCTCTCACTTTATGGATGAAAAGAAATATATCTGTGTGACAACTGACAACAAACAAAAGTTTCTAACATTGTCATTGCAAAATTAGTTGCAGAACATTGCTTCTGCAATGCGGATACACACTATTTCAAGATTTAGCATCATGTTTTAAGAACCATATCAATGGTTTAACCATCAAGGGCAATCTTACTTGTTTTGTGCAGTTGGACCATTGTGTTCAATGACAAGAATCACTTCTGCAACATTTAATAAGTTCACTGTTTGCAGATCAATGATTCTGTTCATGAGGATAAATCCACTGGTATTTGTGATTGGACCGTTGCTTTCCTTATGGAATCAATTCATGGTTCATTGACTTTTTTATTTTTACTCCCTATTCCATATGGGGCTGCTCTCTACAAGGAATCCTCCGCTTTTTCTTTATTGCCTCCTGGTTTTTCCACCTCACTTTATGTTTTAGACTCTCAACTCCCCAGAGTAAAGAAGCCCTTTTGCTCTTCATGCACATGCTTTTGAACCAAATATTATTATTGCTTAAACATTTATTTGAGAATAAAGCTATGGCATTGGTGTATGCTTGTGTGATTTTTGAAGCTGTCACTTTTGTGGTAGGTACTTTTCAATCATCCTACGAGTAGTGTGAATGTGGCTTCTTAATTTTCTGATTTTTTTATTTTTGTTCTTCCTATTTACATGTATATTTTTTTGCCAGGTTTTTTTTGGAAATTTGTTTGAAGCATAGTGCCAAGCTTTAGCCATTAGTATTTCCTTTCTTATAAGAAGAATGACTTACCAATCTATGCCTTTTAGAGTTGAGTCTCTATGCGATACTTTCTTGGCCTTCATGCCTGATTCAAATGTTATTTCCTTTGAATTGGTTATTCTCAGTCTTTATTTCTCATTTGCTAAGTTTCTGAAAATTTAGATAATATGATTCCATTATGTCTGTGCTAAAAATGATGTTTTATTGACACTGATATGGGATATGGCTGGACTTGTATTTTGTGCGTATCATTTTGAAGGAAATAACACTTCATTTGTTACTTCATTTGAATTGGTTCCTCTTGATCTTTATTTCTCTTTCACGTGTTAACTTTCCAAAACAAATTAGACACTATCGTTCTTTATGATACCTGGTCCACCATGTGCCTGTCTCAATAATGTTGTTTTATTGATTCTCATATAGAATATGTCTTGACATGTATCTTGTGCATATCAGTGTGGAAGTGGGACCTAAAAGCATCATATGTATTCATTCACTCTATTTATGTCAACTATCTTGTGTATTTACAAGAATTCAATACTTACTTTCCATACACATGGTTTATTAACTCTATTTGCACAAACTTTATTACCTGTTTTGTTATCCATTCCTATAGTTGAAAAATTATGGTGTCATTATCCACACCTATCTTGATTCATAGAGCATTCTCATTGAATAAATAACTGGAATTTTCCATTCAGTACAAGAAAAAAAAATCAGTACCTTAGTACCATTATCTGGGGTGTCACATGAATTCGTTCTGTTAGTTTCTCATCCATCAACTACATTTTTCACTAGTATGATGCAGATTCAAATCTTTTTTAGTATTTTTAATCATGTAAATTTTATCTTTCTTTATCAAATTTAATCACTTTCCCTTTCTTTTTGTGTTTTTTCCATTTTCATTGGGAGAAGTGGTTGGCCCTTTTGTCCAGAAGGAAATAGGATCCTCTACCTCCAGTAACAATTGTTCGAATAGAAGAGATTTTATTTCAATGAGGATTGCCTTTATATTTCTTTGGACACATGTAAACCATTCAAGATTGTCTTATTTTATCTTCGGTTGATGCAACTCTTATTTTATTTAAGATGAAGTCACTTCTTAATTTATCTCTTAAGTCTTAAAGTAGTGTCACTTATCCATCTTGACAGTTTCTTAAGGTATAAGGGAGCATGTATACAACAAAAAAACTAATTAAATAAATATCTTAATCCCACTGTGGAGAGTTGGTAGCATGAATCAATTCTCACTTCATTTATTGCCATTGAACACAGTTTCCTGTTTGATTATGTAATTTTAAAATAAATTCTGGACAATTTTTTCCCAAGAAAAAGATAAAAATATTCATATTAAGCTGTGGTCATATATATATATATATATATATATATATAATTTTATGTTGGAATTGATCATGGTAATCTGTTCATGAGGATTTTTCATACTACTTAGGTTTGTTTCGTTTGAGAATAAAGAGATGCACTCAGTGTTAGGTGGCATGAATTGGTTTAGAGTCAAAATCTCTTTGAGAAATGGAACACTTCTTGCTTTACCTTATTGAATGGGTGAGTTGAATCAATTCTTTACATTCATTCATGTTGAGTTGTACGGTAATGGTTTCCTCAGAAATTTTAGAGAAGTACATAAACAAAAAACCAATTCGATACAATTTGTGTTTATTGTTTAACTGGCCTTTAAAAGTATGCCATGTTGTATGCTATTAAGCAACTTATGTATTGCTTATAGTTGTATCCTAGTAAGAAAGCAACTTTTTTTTACTCAAGAAAGGTAGTTGTAATGAAATTTATTTTTGCACACTAAAGAAATTTATTGTAGGACTGAAAATATTTCAAGAAATATTTGCATATCCTAGGTAGCAAAGTTATTTCAGAATTTGTTTTGGGCATTCAATATGACAATTGGTTTTGTTAAAGGACAAACTCAGCTCACGAGGGTCTCACCAATGGGGGGTCTAGTGAGGGTCCAATTGTATGCCACCTTATTCCTATAAATGGAGACAATTGGTTGACCTTTAATCTTATTTATAACATTAATATGGATTATGCAGTTGAGATTTTTTTACAAACTGACAACCATAGCTTATTTATTCAATCAATTCTATCCTTTAAAAGTACAACATTTGATTAATGGGAAAAAATCTAGCAAGTGCTAAGTAGGGAATATTTTGTTTTTGCGAATTAGGATATAACCACATGATGTTAAAAGGGGCAAATCTGGTGTGTAAGACTGGAGGCTCCCCCAAATGTGGGGTCTAGAGGGTCTAATTGTATGAATTCTTACTCACAAATGGAATGTTTGAACCCATAACCTCCTTGTTAGGATGGAGCAACTTCCATGATCTTTCATATTTTCACTTTTTTTTTCCCCAAATGATGCACAGGGGTTTTCTTGGAAATTTTCTTGCTAGTTTCTTTCTCACATGGTTACACCAGTCTACAAATGGTGTTTCCAATGGAAATTTATTCATGTCCTTTTCTTTAAACATTTTATGCACATTGATAATGAATGACATAATTATATTTGTACATTTTAATAAGTGCTTACATAATCAATATGGTTGTGGTATTCTATTTTTAAATTGTCTTGTATATTTAACGTTATATTATAGATTGAAATTTCGGTTCTCCAAGTACATTTGCTTGACTCTTAATTTTATATGAAAATCATAACTCCTTTATTTATGTGGAATTTAAAAAATTTCACTGTAGCAAGAATTAAAAATGGAATTTTATATGCTTCGATCAACCAAAAAAACTGAAATTATAAATGGCAGCATATCGTAGGCCATGAAGTTCATTAAATATGAAATAAAGACAAAAATGGTCTAATATTGTCATGATTTGCATAAACTTGTATTTCATTAATGATGGAAATAATAAAGAATAAAAACACGTGGTGCAGTAGCTAAATTTTGCTGCATAATTGAATTATCATTTTAGTCTCAAAGGCTTATATTTTTGAAAATTTGTCACTTAAGTATATGATTGTACTTTTTGTAATATTTAATTTACATAATAACAACAATCTAAGTCATAATCTTGCTACGTGGGGTTGGCCACTTGAATCCTTTTTTCCCATGCATTTTTATCTATGGTTAAAGTTTTAGTTAAATTACATAAATTTAGATATTTTATTGCAATTCCCAACCAAATAATTTTAGGTTTACCTCTATTTTTTTTAATTTTTTACACTAATTAATTCTTCTCTGCTAACTAGTGCATTCCTTGATCTCTTAAGGATTTGACCAAATCATTAAGTTGTTTTTTTAATCTTATCTTCGATTGATGCAACTTCTGTTCTATTTCTAATAAAATCATTTTTTAGTTTATCCCTTATTTTTAACTTACACATTGCTGAAATATACTCGTTTCCAAAATTATCATGTCAGCATTGATTTCATACCATCAGTAGTGTGCAAAGTCTTATTAACCAATAATTGAAGTGGCTATGCCAGTCTCCAAGTTCCTAAGCTTCTGAACTTGATCTGGAAAAGGATTAAATGTATATGTTTTGTCAAAATTGTTTGATTTTTTCAATTTTTAAGCCAAATTACTGTATCACACGAAATTGGAAGAAGGTAGTGTCTGGGGGGTTTATTTAGTGGTTATCTACTCACACGGCATGTTTGGGTACATATATGGATCGTGGACTACTAGATTGTACTCATTTTTGTTATCTTTGTATTTTTCTTTTCTGCAATATTATATTTTTGGTTGTGTAGCTTCTTTGGAACTGCTTTCCTTTTGTATCTGGGTATTTATGATATATATAGATGCATTGTTTCTACCCTGTTTCTCTTTGTTTTAGTATTCTGCTATTTGGATTGCTAAAAGAGACTGACAGATCCTTTTTCTTAGGTGGGGTTTTCAAATTGGAATTGTTTTTACCTGAAGATTACCCAATGGCTGCCCCAAAGGTTAGATGTTCCCTGCTGATGCTTTTTTCTTTGTCATGGCTTATTCTTATTGCTCATGCTGTGACATGCTGCTTCTCGACTACATTTCAAATTCTGGCAATATTGTAAATTGGCCATTTACTTTACATGTCCAATGGCCTTTCAATCTGATGTGATGTCTTTGCTTAAAATCTGCATGTCACTTTCTCAGTAGTCCCACATGACTACTAAATGGTGATGAGGTGTGATAGTGGTGGTAATTGTTGCTTAAATATGTTCAATCACATGATGATAACTCCTAATGATGTCTAATGACCATGTTAGATCTAAGTTTAACATGCAAATTTTCAAAGGATGAAAATATGGGAACAGGGATGGAGCTTTATGAAATGGTCTTCCAAGTATGTAGGTTGATGGATCTTAAGTAGGTCACTCTAATTGAACTTGAATTCAATCTTTTATCTCTAGGCATTTGAGTCAACTCATTTTTTCTTTAATTCATTTAAGGTCAACCTTAATTTATTTGATTTTTGTTTGATGTTTGGCTTCATGGATTGTATCTGTTAGAAGTTAGAAGTTATGTTATATGGGTCTTAGTGTATATGGATCTTTAAAGATCCATTACTAGATGTACATATATCTACCCATCCTATCCTAAATAATATAGTCTTTTTCTTCTCCATCTTCCTTTCTCCCTCTCTCTCTCTCTCTTTGGTCTCTCGATCTCTCGCTCTATTTTCCACTTGATATTAGAGCAATAGGGAATTGAAGACTGGCTTGAGCGAGAGGTGGCCTTCGAAGACTTCAGTCGTACCTCCTGCCCTAACTTCCTCCTGTCGAAACCTCCTCCCGTCGAGCCCTAATTTTCGTAGAATGTCGAGATGGTAGTGATTGGATGGAAACTGAGCTCTTGCACTGGACGTCTCAACAGCCGCTCAGAGGTCCCGCATGACATCTTGACGACCGCGTGGCATCCTAACAACTGCACCTGATCAATCTTGCTTATTTACTGGTCCCGCGCGGCATCTTTCCATTGTGTGGTTTGAGCGGCAAAACCATCTTTGGAACCATCTTCGGCATCCTGCAGAACTTCCCTTCTTCTAGCCAACCACCAGAGGAGCAGGCAGAACCATGCAGGAGGTGTGGAACAGTATCACACACTAGCACCAAGATTGAGTACACCTGTAAACCGCCTCTGCCCGACGCGACGACGAAGGAGCTTCGAAGGAACTCTGAGCAGCACAACGGTGAGGACAGTTTATGGTCGGCAGAGTGGCACCAGCCCTTGAGCGGCACAGTGGTGGAACTTTGAGTGGCACCAACCCTTGAGTGGTACAACGGTGAGGACTTTATCGACTAGGTCTCTCCTAAAATATTTTTTATTATTGGTGGATAGTCCTATCCACCTTCTGTCCTATCTTGTATAGTCCTATCCAAGTCATTGTCCGCTTCAGGTGTTTCAGATTGTTGAGATCAGTGTTGCTATCTTTTTTTTTTTTTTTTGATCTCTATGGTCGCTTCAAGTAGTTCTTCTACTCCACTTCTCGTTAGACAGTTTATGGGTGTGCCCGAATGCTTAAATGGCTCTAATTATATGCTATGGGCACAAAGTTTTGAAATTATTGTCATAGGCTACCGGCAAGAGCATCATCTACATTCACCACCACCGGATGCAAAAGATATCAGTTACAAAGATTGGTATGCAGATGACGCTGCAATCATTTCTTGGATGCTATCAAGTATGGAACCTTCTGTTACTCGTGGAGTTTCCATGCTTAGATCAGCACGTGAGATATGGATTACATTAAAACGCATGTATGGGCTTGAGAAGAATGCCTCAAAAATTTTCCAGCTATATGATAACTTGTTTCATCTTAGACAGGGGGAGAAGTCTTGCCAAGAACACTATAGCATCTTTAGGGGTCTAATCAATGAGTTGAATGTGTATCAGCCACCTACCACAGATATCTCTACATTCCTTCGATACAGAGAAGAGCTTGCCGTTACGTTTTATTTACCCAGTTTGAACCTAGAAGTCTCATCTCAGCTACGTGGTCCTATTCTGGGTGCAGATACTATGCTTGATCTTCATGAGACTTTTGCCAAGGCCTTATGGATCTCTACTTATTCATCCATAGTCTCTCTTGTTACAGATTAGACTGCACTTGTGGCTCCTAATGTCAATAGGGGGGAATTGTGGTACTAGGAGGCATGAAGAACGCCCACATATCAAATGTCAATGGTGTGGAAGGCAAGGACATCGTTCTGATAGGTGTTGGGATAAATTCCCACATCTCAAGCTCGCAGAGGCTCATATTGCATCTTCTTCTGGAAGGAACACAGGAAATGAGACATCTGAGCCTACCATTACTATTTCTCAAGTTGACTACAATCGTGTTGTTCAGTCTCAGGGAACCATGTCTTCACAGGCCATGAGTGCACAAGCTACCATTTCCCATCATCCGTCAGGTACTCCTGCTCAATCTACTTCATCTGATACTTCTTGGATTATAGACTCGGATGTCTCATCACACTTATCAGATACTTCTACCCTTTTCGAATGCCTAATATCAATTCCAAACAAATCCTCTGTTACCATAGTTGATGGCCGTTCATGCTCTGTATCTGCATATGGAGATATTCAAGCCTTCACTCAGATTAGACTGAACAATGTCCTTTATGTTCCTGAATTCTCATTTAATTTATTATCCATTAGTGCCATTACCGTTCAATTATCAAGCAAACTCACCTTCTATCCTTTTCATTGTACCTTTTAGGACTTGCAGACAGGTTAGAGGATTGGTTTAGGTCATAAGCAGTCAAATGGAGCATATATGTTGGTCCGTGATTGTATTCCTCGTGGATTGATTGCGTGCATGTCCAGTATAGATTCTCCCTACACTTGGCACTGTCACCTTGGGCACCCATCTCTAGAGAAGCTCAAACAAGCTCTCCTCTAGATATCCATTACCTCTTTTGATTGTGAGTCCTGTCAGTTAGGTAAACACACACGTTCTACCTTCTCGCGTCTTAGTCTGTTGTCGTCTTTAAACAAGTTTGATTTAGTTCATTGTGATATTTGGGGTCTTAGTCGTGTTCCTTCTGTCTAAGGACACAAGTACTACATTGTTTTTGTTGATGACTATTCTTGTGTGTCTTGGGTCTACTTGTTAAAAGGTCGTTAAGGTGTTGTAAATGTTTTTCAGCAATTTCTAAATGAAATTCAAAACTAGTTTGATGTTTGTCCCAAAATTGTGTGCACTGATAATGCTCTTGAATTCATGCAAAACTCATTTCAATCTATTTGTTCATCTTCTGGTATTCAACATCAAACTACTTGCCCCTATACATCTCAACAAAATGGAGTTGCAGAACGCAAGCATCGTCACATTTTGGATGTAGCTTGGACTCTCATGTGTACTATCACTGTTCCAAAATATCTTTGGTTCGATGTCATCCTTATTGCTACCTATCTCATTAACTGGATGCCTTCCACTCCTTTGGGGGGAGCAATTCCTCTTCATCTGCTTTATCTAGATAAAGAATTGTTTTCTATCCCTCCTAAGGTGTTTGGTTGTGTTGCTTTTGTGCAGGATCTCTCTCCTCTTGATAAACTCTCCCCTCGAGCCTTTAAATGTGTTTTTGTTGGCTATTCTCGAACTCAGAAGGGATATCGATTATATCATCCTTCTACAAAGAAGTATTATACTACCATGGATGTCACCTTCTTTGAGTCTCACCATTTCTTTGATGGCTCCACCTCTTCTGAGTTGTCACCTTCTCATTTGGATCCTCTCCCTACTATTCCTACTTCTGCTATGTTATAGGAATCTGATTAGGGACACTCACACACTCACCAACCTCTACATGTATACAATCGTAGATCACGCTGGTCTCCACCTGTTGTTGTTGCTACCCCTGCACCCTCCGCACCTGAATATGAGGATTCCATCTCCGATGATGATGATCTTTTACCTATTGCCTTTTGCAAAGGCACAAGATCTTGTACCTTACATCCTATATCCTATTTTGTCTCTTATGAAAACCTTAACTCTGTTTTTCGTGACTTTGCACTTGCCATTTCCTCTGAGTCTATACCCAGGAATGCATATGAAGCTATGCATGTATCTCACTGGAAGAAAGCCATGGATGAGGAGATGGATGCCTTGCTCTCTCGTGGCACTTGGGAGTTGGTTCCCCGTCCTGAACGAGCCAATGTAGTGTCTTGTCGGTGGGTTTTTACCATTAAACAGAAGGTTGATGGCACTATCGAGCGATACAAGGCTCGCTTGGTTGCTCGTGGTTTCTCTCAGGAGTATGGAGTGGACCATGTTGAAACCTTTTCGCTTGTTGTTCGGTTGGATTCTATCCGGGTTCTTTTTTTCATGGCTGTCAATCAGTCTTAGACTCTCACTTAGCTTGATGTCAAGAATGTCTTTCTCTATGGTGATTTGGAAGAATAGGTATTTATGGAACAACCTCTTGGCTATGTTATTCAAGGGGAGCCTACAATGTGTTCCCTTCGCAAAGCTATTTATGGTTTCAAACAAAGTTCCAAAGCTTGGTTTGAGAAGTTTAGGGTGATGTGGACTGGAGGTTTCGACAACTGTCGTGTGGATCATTCTCTCTTCATCAAACATACCTCTAGTGGCATTATTATTCTTGTAGTTTATGTTGATGATATGCTCCTAACTGGGAGTGATCAGGTGAGCATTGAAGATACCAAACGTTTCCTACGACAGCACTTTGCAACCAAAGATATGGGTACTCCTAGGTACTTCCTGGGCATTGAATTTGCTTACTCTAAGGGACAACTCTCTTTGTCTCAAAGGAAGTATGCACTTGACCTCCTGAAAGAAATAGGGCTTGAAAGGTGTAAACCTAAGAGCACCCCAATTGAGCTCAATCATGCTTTGTGGGATGATACGACTCTATTATATGGGCAACCAGAACAGTATAGGAAACTTGTTAGGAAGCTTATATATCTAACAATCACTAAACCAGATATATCATATGCTGTTCACCTTTTGAGCCAATTTATGCATGCTCCTCGTGATGCTCATTGAAAAGGGGTTATCAAGGTACTTTCTTATATCAAAGGAAAACTTGGACGTGGACTACTTTATCAAAAACATGGACATCTACAGATTCAAGGTTTTTCTGATGCCAGATATGTTGGTGATAAGCATGATAGAAAATCAACATCAGGCTATCTATCCTTCATGGGAGGGAACCTGGTTACTTGGTGTAGTAAAAAACAAAATGTAATCTCTAAGTCAAGTGCAGAAGTTGAGTACCGTGCTATGCCTAATGCCACCTCTGAACTCATCTGGTTGAAGACACTGGCTCAAGAACTACAAATTGAATCAACTAGACCTATGCCGCTTTATTGTGATAATCAAGCTGCCATTCATATTGCCAACAATCCCACCTTCCATGAGAGAACAAAGCATGTAGAGGTTGATTGTCATTTCATTAGGGACAATGTTCAAAAAAAGAGTCATCACTACGTCGTTCATTCACTCCAAAGATTAGTTGGTGGATGTCCTAACAAAGGCTCTTAGCAATGGGATTCTAGAACAATTTTGTAACAAACTGAACCTTATCGATATTTATGCCGTTCAACTTGAGGGTGGAGTGTTAGAAGTTATGTTATATGGGTCTTAGTGTATATGAATCTTTAAAGATCCATTTACTGGCTGTACATATATCTACCCATCCTATCTTAATAATATAGTCTTTTTCTTCTCCATCTTCCTCTCTCGCTCTCTCTCTCTCTCTCTCTCTCTCTCTCTCTCTCTCTCTCTCTCTCTCTCTCTAGTCTCTCAATCTCTCACTCTATTTTCCACTATATCCTTTCTAAAAATTCATTTACAAAAAGGTAGTATATCCTCTAAAACCACCATTAAAGGTAGAGGGGTTTTCAAATTTCAAATTTATGACTTTAAGGCATGATGAAGTGGCTTTATGAAATCAAGAATTTCTTATCATGCATGCCACTAGTCAAGTAATTGATGAATTGAAGAATGTTTTGGAAATTTATGCCTTATGTGCATTGACTTGATAATGATAAACTGAAATTTCCTTGCAGTCCATCCGTAAATAAAGTCTTGTATCAAATTTCCTTGAGACCCATGTAAAATAAAGTCGTCTTTCTCTGGGTACCTGTTATGATCTATTTTGTCCACCTCATTACTGGAAACATCAGACGTTAATATTTTTTTCAAGAAGGAATACATTAATTTTCTATAAAATTTCATTGTAGCTTATTCACATGCATATGTTGTTGACTGATACTTTGGTTGCACTGAAATAGGTTCGCTTTCTCACCAAAATATACCATCCTAACATTGACAAGGTAAGCCAGCCTCTCTATCCTTGAGTGCTTGCAGACCCTCCAGATACATAAAAGGGAGTTTTTCAAACATGCAGCTTGGAAGAATTTGCCTAGACATTCTGAAGGACAAGTGGAGTCCAGCTCTTCAGATTCGAACAGTACTGCTGAGGTGAGCTTTTATGGTTGCATCTCAGGGATTGGGTTCATCATTTTTGGTTCACTCAGGATATCATATGGTGTGGCGGTTTCTCCTCACTGGATGATGCTCTTCATATAATGCTTTTTTTTCCTTGTACCAGCATCCAGGCACTTCTGAGTGCTCCTAACCCAGATGATCCGCTTTCAGATAATGTTGCAAAGCATTGGAAGACAAATGAATCTGAAGCGGTAGAAACCGGTAATATTTTTGTAGGTTAAATTTTCTTAGAATTGATTTATACGATTTCAATTTCAATGATTTTGGTTTGTTTATTTAGCTTTGTGTTGTTTTTGTTTAAAGTTGAAAATTTTCATGTGCTGATACAGCCAAAAAATGGACACGTCGTTATGCTAGTGGAGCTTGATCCTGCGGTGGACGGCAAACTGCTTTGTTCTTGTTATCTATACAATCAAATGAAGTTTATTTAATCTTCCTAAAAAGGGAATGTAATTTACAAGTTAGCATTTAGGTCGTTATCTTTTTCTGTTTCTTTTGCCTTCACAATTCTATTCATTTGAAGGGAATTTCACGCTTGTTAACTACTTGTAGTTATTCAAAATTGCTGCTTATTCTAATTCATATAATAGCATGAGTTGGTGTAAATCGTTATCGCTTTCCGGTTTTTTTCTTGTTTCCACCGTCCAATTCACTGGAGGGTTTTTCCACGTTCGTGAACCAATTGTAGTTACACAAATTTGTTGCAAATGGTTATATAAACTGGTGTTTTGTTTGCAAGTTATTCACGATAATTTCTCATATACTTTATTTAAATTGCCGGCTTGCAGTATGCTAATGTTAGCTTATATTCCATCGTGTCATTGATCCTCGTGTAGAAAAATGGTTGCACTTACAAGAAGAAAAGAGAGGATGAACCTTGAATGATAGTGGCACATTTATATATGGTTGTGTTGGGTTGCATTATTTTTGCTGCGACCTTACATGCTAGATCTACAATAATTCACTTGGTCTGGTTTATTAATTGTCATAATTTTTATCGAGATTTGAATACTGATAACAGTAAAAATAATTGTTATTAGCGCACATGATACGGGTCATTTGCTAGATTTGAATGGACAGATCGCACCCGTTTACTGGAAATTATTTTTCCCGCATGTCCTCTGCTGGAAAGTTCTGAGCGAAATGGGTCGAAAAGGATTCGCAATCCATCCTTATACGACTCTTCTCTTCACGTACATGGTCAAAATTTTACGATAACTAAGTCCTTTTTCTTCTCTTCCAAAGCTTGGCAGCAGGTGGTTGGTAATAACTACTTCACAACACCTGAAAATGTAATCTCCTTTAAACAAGTTTGCTTTCAAAAACTTTAAAAATGTTATCCGTGGATGACTTTATCAAGTCTTGCTTTTCTCTTCCCTTCTTATGCGAATTCAATTCTTGAATTATAGAAAAAAAAACAAACAGAACCGGCTTCCCTGCTCTGTGGAGAACCGAATCCAAAAGGAACGTCCAACCCGGTGCCGACAAGTCCCTCCACTTCATCAAGCGTGAAAAATGCCGGCTGCCTTTTACGAATTATTTTTCATTTCGAATTCAAGACCCAAACGGTCACCACAAATAAATATATCATCGCGTTGGTACGATGTCCATCCTGCAGTCAAAGCGTTCTTCTGTCGCCAGTGGAAAGAAAATGCAGAGTATGCTTCTCTCGGTAGTCGTGTAAGTGGACTACTTTGAATATATCCACTTGGTCTTGGGTTGGACAGCAAATTTTCTTCCATCCGTCTTTTTCCAGTTCAAAAATCAAACACCGCGGATTATTTATCACTCCACCCTCCCTTCCCTCTGCTGCCGCGGAACCAGCACACGTCGTTCTTGATATCGATCTCTCCCCTCCTTCCCAGTAGTTTGTTCTCCACAAGAATCTGAGTTCCACGACTGAGGAAGCACGCGACCAATGCCGAGATCCAAGTAAGCAAGTGTTGTTGGGTTTCCTTCCTTCTTCTGTACCTGGCTTTTGATGATTTGGGTTTCGATTGGTTTTTGGATAAGAGCGTCAGACAAGCCTCAGCAGCGGCTATCGCCCCGGGCGCCGCTCCACCCTCTGACTACCAGCAGCGCCGAGTCCAACGGCGCGCACCGCGCTTTTGTTCGGGACCGTAGCCCCAAGCTCGAAGACCACCGCCACTCACTTTCTGAGGTCAAAGCCTTCCTCACTTCGATATGCATTTTTATGGAGAAAACTTTTTTTCTTTTTCTTTGTGTGTGTGTGTGCTGAACAGGTTTTGATGATGGTGGTGGTGCTGCTGGCAGGTTGGTGTGTGCAGCCAGAAGAAGCGCAGGACTAGAGTGTTCGACTTGGAGACGAGGCTGGGACATGCGAAGGAGGAGCTGAAGAAGCTCAAGGAGCAGCTCACTTCCGTTGAGAATGCAAAGCGCGACGCGCAGCAAGAGTTGGAGGAGACCAAGAAGCTAATTGCTTTTAAACAAGAGCAGCAAGAGGAGCAAAATGGTGGTGAGGTGGAAGAGGTCATCGACCCTGTTCCAGAGGAGGTGGAAATTGCTCCACCGACGAAGCAAGAGAGCAAAGTTCCCGTAGCGTCCGTTGTGTCTAACGTAGACGATGGTGTTGTTGTCGGCGTCGGTGTTGGGGAAGCGAACGTGGCCACTGAAGAGGTGGAAGTGAAGAAGGGTGTGAAGGATGGTTCCGTTGCAGAATATGATGACCCAGATGGAGGGTGCAAGGAGGAAGAATCCTTGGTGACAGCACCAGCACTAGACGTAGATGAGGTGTTGGTTGTGGAAGACAAGCTGGTGAAAGAGGAGGATGAGATCAAGAGGTACATTGCACAGAATGCTGCGTTGAAAAAGGAATTGGAAGAGCTAAAGAAGGTGGCGGCGGCGGCAAAGTCCAAGGAGGAGGAGACGGGAGTAAAGATGAGATCTTTGGCAGAAGAAGTTGACGAAAGCAGAGGGAGATCCGGTGGAGTGGAGGAACATCTGGAAGCGGTGGAAGCGGAGAAAGCCCAAATGGAGGCGGAGTTGGAGAGGCTAAGGATTCAGACGGAGCAATGGAGGAAGGCAGCAGACGCTGCGGTGGCGATCATATCAGCAGACGGATGCCGGGGCGGGGATGCCGGGGCTGGGCGGAGGATGCCGGAGAGGTGCGCTTCGATGGACAAGCAGCTCGGTGGTGGCGTGTACTTTGGATCGCCGATGGTGAACGGGAGGAGGAAGAGTGGTGGGATTCGGATGCTTGGAGGGTTGTGGAAGAAGAGATGGTGAATTCCTACAACAGATGGGAAGAAGAAGAAGAAGAAGAAGAAGAAGAAGAAGAAGAAGAAGAAGAATAAAGGTTTGCGGTGAGTACTTAAGGTTTAGGATTTAAGATTTAAGTCTTCTGAATATATATCTGTGGGTGTACATTGTAACTTCCTTTGATCGAAGAAATCATCTTTCTTTCATTCCACCATCTTCTCGTTCGTTCCTTTCACGGTATCAATTTCCAATTGCTACGGTTTGTCTTTGTTTTGGTTCCTGTTCATGAACCATTTTCACGGAGCCATCAGATGGATGCCTCAAGAGTTTCACCTTGGCTGGTGCTACCGTATCTTCTTCTCCTGCTGTGATCAACAATACTGTCATTAAATTTGATGGGACTAACCATCTTACGTGGAAGTTACTTTTTCAGTCTATCGTTAACATTCTACTTAAAGGTTCATTGGTTAATTAAGGTCGTAGGATGTCATTTATGTCTATCTCCCTTACTTACTCTTGTGCTCTACCTTTTACTTAAAATATTAATTAACTCACCAAAATGTTTAATCAAATCACTAAGTATACTTAATTAAATCGTCTAAACATAATTAGTTAAAATTACCGAAATATTTAATCAAATCATCTAAAAACACCTAGTTAAAAATTCCTAATTAATCGCTTCTGCCTGCACTTGACACAGCCCACGCTTAACTCGAATCCAGATCCACACCTGCGTGTGCCACGTGAATGGCACGTGCGACGAGGAACCCTAATGGGCTGTCCTCTCCATGCCTAACGGTCGCTTGCGCCCCGACGAGCGTTCGCTTGTTTGATTCACCGTCGTACAATTGCAAAAGTCGATGGATCTTTGTTGTTTTCTTGTTGTGCCATCTGCTCTAATGTATTGGAGGCTACTTTTTGCATGCCTTGCAACCCTCGACGGACCTCGTTGGATGTGTGGCTCGTCGATAAACGATCGATCAAATCTTTGCTTTTCCAACCTTTGTTCTTGCAAAAGCTACCATTACCATTCGTCGAGCCTTCCACACCTTGACCACACGAGCCTGCAAGCTTGTTAGATAGATGCGTTAGAGCCTCGTTGGGCGCCTCTGTCGTTTTTTCTGTGAGGGCACTTATAAAGCCCCCCATTTCACTCGTTGAGGGTACCAAAACTCTTAGGTGTTCAATCAAATCCACGATGAGTTTAATGACGGTAACCACTCTCAGCACCCCCCCTTTGTTTAGGTTGATAGGAGGTTATTCCAATGATCGACAGCGTCACCATTTCCAGGGACTATTTCCGTAGCATCTTCGATTCGACAAGTGCTCGCAAGTATTCTTCCACCTTTGATAACTCACTTGAAGAGGCGCCTACGAACGATTCCAGGTGAACCTCTTGAATGCCATGCTAGTACTGTTTATTCTTTCATCTTCACTCTTCATTCCTAGAAAGTAGTTCCTCCAAACCCGTTGGAGGCATCGCCATGGATTTGGTTTCGATCGATCCATTGGCAGTTTCTCTGGTGAGTAAGGAAGTTAATTTTATAAATAAACATCTCAAATAATTCAAAATCTCTTAAACTTCTTCATAATCAAAATCATCATTAAGAATCACTTTCGCAATTAATAAATAATTATTTTTCTTAATTAAATATTATCCCTCTTAATTAAAATTATCCTTTATAAATATAAAATCACTCTCATAATTGAAAATCACCATCACTATTTACCATCACCTTTTAACTTAAAACATCATATTGTAAGTTTAAAACCTGAAAAATCGCCATCTCATGATTCAGAACCACAACATGAAAATCACCTCCTTTAATTTAAAACCATAACTTAAAAATCGTCATTTCATAATTCTAAACCATAATATGAAAATCTACTTCTTTAATTCAAAAACCATAATATAAAAATCATTATCTCATAATTCAAAATTATAATTAAAAAAAAATTTCTTTAATTTAAAACTGTAACTTCAAAATCATCTTCTTTAATTTGAAACCATAAATTAAAAATTTTCTTTAATTTAGAACCATAACTTAAAATTGCTTTAATTTAAAACCTTAATTTAAAATCATTTTCTTTAATTTAAAACTATAACTTAAAAATCATTTCTCCTAATTTAAAATCATGATTTAAAAATCTTCTTCTTTAATTTAAAAATCATCTCCCCTAATTTAAAATCATAATTAAAAAAATATTCTCCCTAATTTAAAAGTTGTCTTTCTTAATCTAAAAATCATCTTCCTTAATTTAAAACCATAACTTAAAAATCACCTCCCCTAATTTAAAATCATCCACCATAATCTCTCATAATTTGAGATCTTAAAATTCATAATCATCTAACTCAAAATTAATATTTAAGAACCATCTTGCACGTTAAAACAACTATGTCCACTAAGTCATCGAAAGAGATTATCAAAATAACTATATATTGGCACATGAGTGAAATAACATAAGTGATTAACTAAATACATAACAAAGCAAAAGGATACAATCAAACAATCCCATCATGCATCCCCAATTAAATATTACATTCATGTAACTTAGTCCGAATAATTTAATTATGCATTTACATAACCACATCTTAAATCATACTTATATATAATCAAATCGTACATTTAACCATGCATCTATAATAGAATCATACGTCTACACAGTTAATTCACATTAAAACATGCATTACATAATTATGTTATATTAATAATTTAAATCATGCACTCATATTACATACTTGCATTATCAAGCAATTAAATCATGCCCGCTTATCCTCCATGCGCGTTCATCAATGTCTCTTGCATGGTATTTTAAGATAAAATTTGTTAATGTTGGCATACAACTTATTTTGACTTGTTTGTCTTAGTTTAATTTAGCTACATTTACATTATGATTATCCCTAGTGGTACTTAGACTTCATTTTTCGTCCAACTCATATTTGATGAAGAATTGTTACGCAACTTATCTCTATCTTTCTTCTAGTCTCAATAAGTCTTTACTTCTCATTTCTCTTCTTCACCTTCATTTTATTTCATCTCATATAGATCATGTAGATCCTTCTGTCTCATATCTTCACATGTTTTATGCTTAGGCTTGTACTACACACTTGGTCTTATTTGACACTTATTACTCATTATAGATACCTAACAACTTAACATAATAAGGATAACTAAGAGATAGAATATTTGAGTGTGTGAGGTATCTAACACTTTTTCTATGTGTATATGGAGTACTTACTTGAATTTCAGGACTACAAATCTTAAGCATTATTCTGTATTTAGAGTCACTTTACATTTACATGTAGATTTTTCATAATTTACTCTTAAATTAGACTAGATGGTGACTCTTTTTTTTTTTTTTTTTTTTTTTCTCACCCTTGTAGAAGAAAAGGTAGTAGTGGTAAATGATCATGCTCTATAACTACAATGTTACACCTATTTTACATGGTTAGAATCTTATGCATCATGTTGACAACTTCGTTAATCCTCCTCTTTCAACTATGTTTCATCAATGGTATGTTATTGATCAAGGTTTATTATCTTGGTTTAATGTCACATTAATTTTATTTACACTTCCTTACGCCCTTGGTGCTAAAATTGCCAAAAAGGCTTTGGACAAGTTTTTTCAATAATTCAATCATACTACATTTGCACATATTCTTACTCTTCTCAAGAAACTACATGTTATTAAGTGGCGAAGAATCAGCAATGCACCCCATCAATGACGAGGTAGATTGAAGAAAACTAAGGGATGCCAACAACTTTGGTGTTGAAAGCTGAGCCTATCTTTACTTTTAGCCAAAAATTAGTTTCGATATTTACTATCTTTGGTAGTTATCGTTTCTTTATAAGAAAAATAGAAGACTTTGTAAACGACAGTTAGTTATTTTTTCAATTAAGAAATATATCACCCTGCTCTAGCCTTACGCTTGGTGGATTTTGAGCTCTGGTGAGTAGTCTTCGGTGGATTTCAACAATCCTTTTCGCTGTGTTTTATTAGTTGGTATCAGAACCTTACCCATGTCGCAACTTGTTACCCATGTTGAGTTTGATGAACTTTGCACTACTTTGGAGTGGCTAATGATGATAGTGGAACAATCGGTGGAGGATAGGAACGACTCCCAATCGCCACCAGCATACTCACGCCAAGGTTTCTCCAACTCCTCAACTGACAAGGAACCACACTTTCACGAGCAAGTTGGAAGGTGTCAACAACCCTTTCACTCAAAGGAAGAAGATACTAGCGACTTTCAACTAGGTATGGAGTTACCATCCTTCAACGGTCAGTTACCTATCGAGGATTTCCTCGATTGGATCTCAAAAGTGGAGCATTTTTTCGATTACATGGATATTGTAGAACATCGTAAGGTGAAACTAGTGGTATACCGACTCAAGGGAGGTGCTTCTGCATGGTGGGAGCAAGTCCTTATGAATAAGGCTCGTCAGCAGAAGCAACCTATTCGTACATGGGCCAAGATGAAGAAGCTTCTACGCACTAATTCCTACCGTCGGATTGTGAACAAGTGTTATTTGCCTAATACCAATAGTGCCACCAAGGCAATCAGAGTATGGTAGAGTATACTCAAGAATTTTAGTCTCTCTAAATAACTTAAAAGAAACCGAGCCCTAATAAATCTCTTGATTTATCAAGGGGTTAAAGTTAACTATCCAGGATCGAGTGTCGCTTCACTCCACTTGCACCTTGGAAGACACCATAAGTTTGGCAAACAGGTTAAGCGCTAGCTTGTACGAGGAAATCAAACATCCGATAGAACCATCGTGACAATACGACAAGGAACATTGCAAAGGCCAACACTAATCAAAGGGATGACATGCCAAAATTAGATACACCACAGAATCCCCAGACCTCCAATCCTTATGTCAAGCCAAATCAGTAAGGTACTACTGGTGTCAACAATCGAGGCACAAGTCTAACCAATGCCCAAAGACGGGGATGACACAAGTAGTAGCAAAGGTCGCAGAGTCTTCTCACCAAGAAGAGAAATCAGACAATCCATTATCCAATGATGAGGAGGACAAGGTTTAGTATGTAGATGAAGGCGAACATTTGTTGTGTGCTTTGCATAAGGTGCTCTTGGCACCCAAGGAAGTGGAAACCTCACAATGACATAACATTTTTCGTACATGTTGCACCATCTTAGGAAAGGTGTGCGACGTTATTATCAATGGGGTCAACATCGATAATCTCATCTCTAAGAAGGTAGTGAGCAAACTCCACCTTCCAACAAAGTCTCGTCGTCAATCATACCAAATAGGGAGGATTCGGAAGGGCAACGTAATGAACATCGTGGAAGTTTGTGAAGTCCCCATCTCTTTTGCGGAATAGTACTCGAAGAAGGTCACATGTGACGTCATCGACATGGATGCATGCCATATAATCTTGGGAAGACCTTGGCAGTTCAATGTTGATGCCACCCATGGCAGTTACAGCAACCACTATGTGATACGTACAAGAAACAGGAATGTCTGTTTTACGCCTCTACTCATAAATCTTAAAACTACAAGCATTCAACCTAAGCGCAATTTCCTGATAGTAGGGTGATCAACAATCTATGAGGAACTTCGTTATGCATTCGTAGCATTTGCACTTGTGTCCACTACCTCATAAGATGATAGTCCAAATATTGTATCTCCTCAACTACAATTGTTGATGCAGGAATTATCTTCTGTATTGATGCTAAAGGAGCTATAAGGATTTAGACCTCTGTAGTGGCTACCATTAAATCCAAATTCGTGAGGGAGACAAATGGAAAATTGCATTCAAAACAAAGGAAGGTTTGTATGAATGGCTTGTTATACCATTTGACTTATCAAATGCACCAAGTACCTTCATGCGTCTAATGACTTAGGTTCTTAAGCCTTTTCTAAGCAAGTTTGACATCATTTATTTCAGTTTGATATTTCTTACTATCTCTCTCTCTCTCTCTCTCTCTCTCTCTCTCTCTCTCTCGTACAACGTTCAAATAAATATCCAATCATTGCAACGTTTGGTTGAACATTGGGATGGGCATGTGGACTGAAAAAAAAATAAAAATTGACACAGTCTAGCTCAAATTTTTGAATTGGGCTGGGTCGAGCCGATATTTTATGGGCTAGATTAGGTTGGCCCATACTGACCTAGTCTATTTGACATTTCTAATTTAACATAAAAATTGTAAATATAAATAAAATTACAATGATAAAATATAAATTTAAAAATTAATTAATAAATATAGATCATGTTGGATATCAATATATTCAATTAAATAAGCAAACGAATTGAGATTAGATTTTAATTGATGGATATCATATATATGATTCAAATATTATCAAATAAGAATTTCAAGATCCGATTAATATTCTTTAGATTTCAGATTTAGATTATTTCATGTTGAATGTGGTCTATTCTCACAAAGTAAAGATAAGTGATTAAATATAATTTATCATCAAGTATTTTTTATGAAATTATTTTCTTTTTTGATATTAATATACTCGAACAACTATCATTTTTAATGATGATTTCATTATTTTCTTAATGCCAAAATTGTAATATCAAATGAGGTGTGTATCTTGGTTATTGTTTTTAGTAACAACAACATTTTTTTTTTGGAAAATCGTAATTATTATGAAAAGCTATAATAATTCATTTAATAACAAAAATTTGCACAGAACAAAACAATCGGCAAATACATTTTATGTTTTCACATGGAAATTAAGATGGTAACTCTGATTCTTAATAGAAAAATGGTAACAATAATCTCAAACTTTAAATAAGAAAATTCATATCCGCAATAAAGCAAAATCACCATGGGTAATTAATGAAGCTTGAAAACATGATTAGGGTACCATAAAAGTATCAAGTAATAAAAAATTCATTGTTTCATTCTCAAGAAAAATAATATAGATAAGAATTAAATACAATATACATATGCATGTATCTGTATATATATATTTTGCCTATATGTTGTTTGTGGCTCTCTTGGTTATGCATTTATGTTTGTTTGCTTGTATCGTGGAATCACATATCAATCTGTATTGACAAAACTTTGCAGTATGGATTGGTTTCTCAGCTAACTGATTCGTTAGACTTTAGATTATCAACATCAAATAGAAGGAGAACAATTGAAAATTTGTTCAAAACTTGTCAATATGCATGGTTGAAAATCTTCTTTGACTTGGTTGTTCGTTGCAACTCTACTTTCTCCTCTCTATTAGATCTCCATTGCATTTTTTCCTCTAGATCTTCTCTAATCTTCTTTGAGTAATTAAACCCTAAACCCAACAGGATCAAGACTTCATTTTGTGTATTTTTGTTATTTTTTTTTGTTCAAGCCTTGGTCTTATTGGATCTAAGGGTTTTTATACATTTGTTCAGGAGTTTGTTATGATATTCAGATTTTTTTGGCATGCTCTTTGAATTTCCTTACCGATTGTATCTTATTTTCTGATTTATTCTGATTTTATCTCTGATTTATGGATTTTTTAATTTATGACCTATGCAGAAGACTAATGTTCATTTTAGTTCTACATTTTTATTTTGATTCCAATTTCAAATTGATCAAACCATTAATTCCATTTAATTAGAAACAAAAAGTTGAGTTCTCTATTGTTATCTTCACATGTGAACACCAATATATATTATCTACAATATTTTAATTATTTCTAAGTTTATAAGATAACTTACTCTCATAATAGAAAATAGTGTAAAAATTGATCAATTTAGTACTTTTAAATCAAGGATCAGTACTTATTTAACAACTGAAAATAAAAAAAATCTACCGTATGATCTTCTGATGACGATGATGACATTTAACAAGATTATTTTTACGTTGCGTGTATTTATTAACAAAAGAAAAATGTTACCGTGAAGGAGTGAAGTATCATACAACCAATTATGATAGAGTGGTTAGATGAATTTTCATCATTTCCAATGTCCCAGGTTCAAGTTTTCTAGCAATACTCTGAAAGAAAGGGGCTGTTATCGCCTTGACCGGTAAAACGTGAACATCGGTCCATGTATTATAGCAAAGAACAAAGTCATAAGAATACAAAATTGATTCCAGCATGAGAAAGGGATACCACTGCTGGTAGACCAACACTAATTAACAAAATCACACGTGGTTTATTTATTACATGCATATCCTAGTCAATGTAGAAATTTTTTCCCATTAATTAAATTTAAGCAAGTGAATTGAATTGGTCAGAAATATAAAAAAAATTTGTCCATTTGTGTCTGGAAATATTTGTTTATTTATTTGTTGAATTGATCGGTGACCCAACATTTATCGACGACGCTGTGTTAGGCAGGTCTTAGCCAGCACGGGCCAGTTCGATCAATCCGAAAAAAAAAGGCCTAGGTTGGTACGGACTGGGCTTCTAAATAAATCCCATCAGTGCATATAGCACATGAACGACAGTGGAATAATCGGGGAGTTCCACCAGAATGCATGCATATATCTATAACGCAACAACAAGCTAAGCAAGTAAAAATTCCTCTAGTACTAAACAAAGTACCCTTTTTTTAATAAAAAACAGTACGCTACACACAGTTTCGTGTAAAACTATCGTGAAAGCCAGAGGTCGCTGATTAATTATTCCATAATGAAAGGTCTGGATCGATGCTTTCGTTTTACGCGTTAGTCGTCTTCCATGCATCCCTTTCGCTGTGACGTACCAGTGCACCAGTGCTCCTCTTCCGAATCAAAAATCAACGACGTAGGCCACCATGGTTTCTTTCCGAACCATGACAAGCAGCACCCACCGGCCGAGAATGATATATATCTATATATATATACACACACACATATATATATACGCACACACACACACACACGTCATTCGTGATATATGCCAGCCGCGGATATTTTGCTAAAGCATGCATGCATGCACGCATCGACCCGGCTTCCAAGTTGCAGCCGAAACTTTTGATTTTATATATAAACCCCAAAACGAGACCCCACTCGTACGTGTGTGGACGTACGCTTCCACCCCCATACAAGTGTCGGTGCATGCATGTGTGCAGGAAGCTGCTTCTTATCTTACTAAAGCGATGTTGATAATAATAATAACTGTAAAAGATGGAAGGACTAACTATTCATATAGTGTACTGCAATTTTCAAAAAGATACTCCACTTTATAACATATGGATGGATAAATTAACCATGGGATGTGAAGTTTGGTGACATGCATCTTGATTAATTAAGCAGCATCTTGTCAATTCCAAAAGATCATGATCTTTTGTGGGCTTGACACCCAAACAGCCGAAGCTAATTAAAGGAAGAGGAGAGGCTCATGTACACGGACTAAATTAATGGATGATTATTAATTCTCTTGTCTACAACTACTACTACTACTACTACTACTACTACTACTACTACTACTACTACTACTACTACTACTACTACTTCTACTACTACTACTTCTACTACTACTGGTATAAGTACTACTAGTCCTAGGTGAATCTTCGATCTCAGTTAATTTTCAGTATCTGTCAACCAACTACAATAACGTAATTGTTAGAAATAATGGCATTAATATATTTTACGTTCTTTTATCATTTCCAAAATTAATATTAAGTAATTATTTATTAAATTTAGATAGACCAAACGTAAACGTAGAGCCAATGCATGTCTTCTGTATCATCATCTTCTTCCTGTTATCAGTACAGTATGGATCAGATAAGTCTACTTGTATGATCGATGGATACATTTTAATTAGCAGGTGCTAGCTAGAATATTGTCTTTTACTTGTCATATATATATGCTCTACTAATCAGTCATATATACACACACACGAAATGCATGGGGAACAAGTTTATAAACCTGGGTTGGAAGAACAATTAATTAACTAATCAGTCGACATTATATTAGGGTGACAAGAAGCATTACCTAATGATGGGGAATATGCGGAATAAAGCGTGGACATCCATGGGGAGCAACACTCCCTTTTAATTTATTCCTGTGAATATGTATGGATGGACAAGGAGAAAGAGGAAACGGACCTTTGGAAGCTTTATTTATTTACTTAATGATTCCTGGATGATGATAACTTGAAAAGAAAGCCATCTTTAATTTCCCATGTGTTGTGTTGTTGCCTGCCATCTGCCGAAAGGGATCCTCTGGGGTTCCTCTGGGGATCCTCTGGCTCTTGCTCTTCCTCTTCCTCTTCCTCTTCCTCTCGTGTACGAAATCCACGGTACTCTTTCTAACCAACTCCTACGGCGCCCATGATCTTCCTCAAGATAAACACCCTTAATTAATTTGTTGAGTTCACCGTTCACAGTTAAACAATGCAAAGATAATTGTTATTGTATGGGCCGCCGTATCTGCCTTTTTATTTTTTTCTCTCCTTGGTGATTAATTCCGTGGAAACACCGGGCAAAAAGGCACCGGCAGATTGCTCGTATCATTTATCAAGCTAGCAGCTGGCAAGCTCTTGTTGACTTGGAAAGAAGAAACACGTACGACTCCTTGCTTTTTCGCTGGCGATTGATCTATCGATGTCTGCCATGCATGCATGTAGATGTCGGCATGCCGGAGGTACGCACCAGCGTCCGACGACGACGGCGACGACGAAGACGCAGAAGATCGAAAAAAGCATGCACGTGACACCTAATTCGATCTGCCGACTGGCTTTTTATTAATAAATATATTTAGGCATATTTATATGAACCAAAAAGGAACGAATCGGAATTCGGAAAGCAAGGGGTTTGGCGGTTTGTTTAAATGGTGTCGGGTTGGAGGTGGGTCCGAAAGGAAAAGAGATGGATTTGCGTCCGGATCTCGTCGCCATGCGGATCCACCAATCATTAGAATGTCCAAGCGCCAGCCGGGCTGGAAGGCTGGGTCTGAATTCTGAAACGTTCGGTCCCCACGCGCACCGACCGGCCCATTGCCGACGACGTTCCCAGAGCGACGCCGCCGACGGACGCAACCACCTCTGTTGGGTTTATTCGTCGATGAGTGAATGACACTTGCCGTCATTTTCCACGTAGGCCGAATGGTTTGTTTTCTTGGACGGACGGAGTAGATGGGAAAGGAGAATGTGGATTGCAGATTGGTGCAGTCGAAAAAAATAAACTATTCTAGGAAAGCTGGGTGGGCTTGTTTCAGGAAGAAGGAACTTGCTTGTTGCTACCAACTACTCATGATCTTTCCTTTTTCACCGTGGATTAAAAAGAAAAAGGAGAAGAAACCCAACGATCGAGTGTTCCCGTTCTGTAAAACCAAAGGCAAGTCAACAACAGATCTTCCAGCCTTGGGCTCAGTTATTTTTACAGAACGTCGTACCGGCAATTTCGGAAATTAATTGCATACGCTTCATTTGCGTTATAAATTTCATCAGAAACCACCACACCCATGAAGTGAGCAAGCGATTTGCATCATATAGATAAATACACCTATGAGTCAACTAAGCAAGGTGATTTAATTTGGTTTGGAGGATTGTGGATGGATGTTAGTCCTCCATTATTGTGGGTAATTATTCACCATCCCTTCAAATCCCAAACCATTCTTCAAATGCAAGCACACCCACAGTCTTGCTTAGACTCCACTTGATTGCTTCACCTTCCCCTTCTATCCCTCTCTCTCTCTCTCTTTTTCTCTTCCTTTTGCCTTTTCGCCTCTGTTTGCTCTCTCTCTCTCTCTCTCTCTGACTCCAATCTCCTTAACTTGAAACATAAGCATTGCCCTTAAAGCTCCCTATTAAATCCCCCACGTACACTCTCCCCCCACCTCCAATAACACCCATCTCTTCTCCCTACATGCACATCAGCGCACAGTGAGGAAGATGGGAAGGCACCCATGCTGCTACAGGCAGAAGCTGAGAAAAGGACTGTGGTCACCTGAGGAAGACGAGAAGCTCTTCAACCACATCATCAGGTTCGGTGTCGGCTGCTGGAGCTCCGTGCCTCAGCAAGCAGGTGCTAATCAATGACGACCATGCAATTTGATTAGCATTATTCCTCCTGCCCCCTTAATTAATTCCATTGCCATCTTGCATTTGGGTAATCGTGGCTGGTCGTACGTAATTGATTAACCTAACTACCATGACTGCCACAGGTCTGCAGAGGTGTGGGAAGAGTTGCAGGTTGCGGTGGCTGAATTACCTGAGACCGGACCTTAAGAGAGGAACGTTCTCGCAGCAGGAGGAGGACCTGATCATTGGCCTCCACCAGATCATAGGCAACAGGTCTGCACGTCGATCGATTCCCAAATATGGTATTCATTCCATCGACCTAATTGACCGTTGGTTGTCTCAGGTGGTCGCAGATTGCCGGACAGTTACCGGGGAGGACGGACAACGAGATCAAGAACTACTGGAACTCGACCCTCAAGAAGAAGCTGCGGCGGCAGGGGATCGACCCCAACACGCACAATCCACTGGTGGATCATCATCAAATATCGATGAAGTCCTCCTCCACGTCCTCCGCAAGAACCTGCCACAAGGTGGAATCCCCAGCACCATTCGTGGTACCGAAGCAACTCCCCACAATGGCACCGGCCTTCGACCCGTTCCCAGAGGCCAAGTCCGATCCCGCCACTCTAGCACCGACGCTCCACCGGACCCAATTCATGAGTCCATGCTACTACTACGACCCAGACAGCGGTAATGCCGCTGCCATTACCACGCCCACCTCCAACTCCTCCTCCTCCTCCTCCCCCTCCTCCTCCTGCGACATCTTGTTGGACGTGTGGAACTGCTACAACAGCAACACTGGCAACAGAAGCAACAAGATGGGCGGCGGGTCCAACGTAGACGTGGGGAAGAAGACGGAGGAGGGGAGTTTGATGGAGTTCCTCCACATGGACAGCTCCATTAACGTTGCAGAGGACTACTACGGGAGCTTTCCCTTGGGATTTGACGTCTGTGGATTAGACGACGGATTCATCGATCAATTAATTAATTCCTGAAACCCTGCGTGATGTACTGGTCCAGTCGCTTGTTCTCTCCTTTCTCATTTTCTGGGGTTTTGTGTGCAGTACATGGGAATAATATCAAGGTTGGCTTTGCAACAATAACAACAATGTTTGTAATTAGTCGTACAAGAGAATGAGGATATATGGTGACGTCCTGCTTATATTGTAACAGTGATCGATCTTTTATACTGTAAATTTTAGATTCATGACTTCATCTGCTCTACTGCAAAAGCCATGCCTGAAATGGACTGAATCCAATGGAATATTATCAATTAGTAGTTGTCACGATACAAATTAAGGCAGAGACAGGAACAAACCATTATCAAAAATGGAAGCCGAGACAAGGCTTGTAAAATATACAAGTCAAGTCCTTCTCACTGGTGAAATTTTCTTTGCATATGAAATTTTCTCTGGACCAGCTGCTTCCTACTCCCACACAAAAATGTTTACCTTTATCATAAGAGGACTCTTATCATTTTCTTTGATTGCGAATTTGAATCTTTAAAATGGTAATACGCAGTAATCTCCTGACTTTGCTCCTCCTCCCCACCATGAGAAGAGATCCAGTTGGGCTGGGCTGGGCCACAGGCTTTAATAGACATGGTCGGATGGGTCACCAAGATTTTTGCTGTCATATTTCGTTCCTCGATCTGGAAAATTTCAGTTGCGCGCCGACCCTAAATAATAAAGAAATGGAAGTTCCAAAAATTATGAAATTTATATAAATATAAAATAAAATGAAACTGAATTTTTTTATAGAACTTGTGATGCGGGACTGAAGCAAAATTGGAGCCTAATTAACCGTACGAAAAGATTATCTTCTCTTATTTAATTAGGATTCATGATTCACGTGGGTGCAAGTAGAACGCAACCACTCTAATACTATAAATGATTCACTATTCTTTTATGTAGTGTCTGCTACTTTGACGAGGATGGATTGGATTGAATTGGAATATTCAAGTTTATCTCATTCTCATTCTTATATATGTTTCACTAAAAAATGTGCTGATAATGATAAAACCCCCTTGGACTTCCCAGGCAGATTTCATTTTCATTCTTGCGTAGAATGAAAATGACAACCAGTAGTACTGAGAGGCCTAACATTGTTTTAAGAAGTAGACACAGTAAGCAAATTATAACTTTATCTTAATAAATAAAGTAAATTAATTACATTCAACCAACTTTATTTCGGATCAAAGTTTGAAGTAGTACCTCCACCTTTTAAAAGTTGGCCCTTTTATCAATGCACACTTACTTGTACCTTTACCTACGTTAAACTGGTAATTAAGTAAATCGCAAGTAATATCCACAAATTCGCAAGTTTGACCTGCAGGTTAATTGGCAGACTAGCTTGCAAGTAAAATGGTAATAAATGTGTGATCAGTCCACAGTTACCTTTGGTAACCACTCTAAACAAAACTTAGATCATATCCCTCTAAAATATTTACAACTTCGATAGCACTCTAGATGCGGCGGAATTGCAGAACTTCATGCCCACCTTAATTTGTGGTTTGGAGTCATTGAAGTTGTCTAGGGAACTCCCACTTCCTCATTTGATTCCTCATTCATTGTAAGTATGTCATTTATGGGAGAACTTTCTTTTTTTTGCTGGTGTACTCCGCTGGCCCGAACTTACTTTTACTGAGATTTGAATCTGTGATCTTGCAGATGGTGAGAAGATCACTTACCACTTAAGTACATGAAGCTGTATCATGGGAGAATTATGCTTACTTGAATTTACAAACAATTACCTTCTATAATCATTGTCCTCGATTGGGACCAAGTAATCCGAGATGTCTTCATCATCAACGTTGGAGCAACTGCTAGGCTTTTCCTCCTCTCCGCGAGCTACATTACTACTACCACACCTATCCTCTCCTCGATCCATTAAACATTCATCTTTTATCCTCTCCTCGATCCATTACATATTCATCATCTATTATGCTTTCCTCGATCCATTACATACTCATCTAGTTGTTCCACAACTTCAATGTACAAAGTTATGATCCTTTTAATCTTGGATTTTCTTGCTTACAACTAACAAACAACTGTAAAGCATTATTGTCCAATGTAATAAGCACATGGCTTGAACCATCCAGTAGGGGGCTCGTGGGGCATACAAAGTGGTGCTCCATCTAGAAGTTCAAAGAAGGATAATATATCAAAGTCTACATTAATTATCAGCCATTTTCATAGACCCACTCTTCACATTGATTTCCCGCAAAAACCCTCCATAGCTTATCCTGTATGCCCTCCACAACCTTGGGTCCATCTACAAAAAGTATATATAAACAGCAAAAAGTAAAGATTTACTAAATGTTACATTAACTACTGAAAAGAACAATATCAATGCCCAACGGTAAAATGTGAACCATAACCATTGATAACCTTGATTTCAAAACCCTAATTTTCAAGTCCTAATGATACACTAATCTATCAAAAAAAAAGCTTAAGAATAAAATCTCTATCATTTAGATTTTTTTTTTTTTTTGAAAAGATCAATTTCAAAGGCTTAATTACTTTCTTAAGCCCTAAATCTAGTGCGGAAATGGAATCAAATGTGAAAATCGACGGGCCTACCTTTTAAGATTTTAGCGATGGAATTGGAGCACTGGAGTGTAATGGTGATCCTCTACATATGGAGGTAGGGAGAGCACTCCTCAAATTAGAGGACAGAGCAATGACTAGAAGAGCTAGGAGAACTTAATTCCCTCTACCAGTGAAGCATCAGATGTTCTTGACCAAGTTTTGTTAAAAAAAAATAAAAATAAATGAAATGATTCAAAAGATGTTAGGTTACATCATGCATTAGAGTAAAAAGTGAAATGCATGTAAAATATTAACGTTGCAAGGATTGAGTGAGATTTCTGTAATTTGGGGGTAGTTGAATGAAACCCTTTAAAAAGGTAGAGGTAATAATTAAACTTTGACCAAATGATGAGGTAGTTGAGTATAGTTTACTGTAATGAATAAAAAATAGGCATGTAAATTTAAACTATAAAAGTATGTTTCTATGATAAAGTTTAAATATAAAACTAACTTCAAATAATTAATTCCTTTTCAAGTATACTGATTAATGTAGGCAACCAAAAATGAAGAAATGTAGGACTATTTAAACATTTCTTTTCACTTGTGATCTTTTCTAGGGTCATACATGTGTCCTTATTCTTGAATCAGTGGATGTATAATAACTTAACGTATAAGGTTGTAATAAGCTTGACCAGAAAAGTGAAATATTTAACTCAAAATTAATTGATATTGAGTAAAACAATCTCTTATGATATAATGTGCACAAGTTATGTTTCCATTTTCAATAACAAACTATGCTAACAAAGAAGTCATTCATGAATTCATCACAAGTTTATTTCACAAATGATCCTTTTTATTCCTTGTTGAAAGATTCTTTGCATATATAGAAGCAATGGCAAGTGATGGCAATAATATTAACTTTAAAAGACAATACAAAAAAAAAAAAAACCTTATCCTACTTAATCTAATTTCACAAGTTTTTGAAAAGGTTCAATAATTTCATCAATATTTCAAAATATTAGGTCTAAAATATACATATTTTATCAATATTTATAGACCAAAAGAAATTATTAAGAAGATGAGCAAGTTGCACCATTTTTTCCTTGTCAAAGAAATATGGTAATGATTATTCTAGATTCACAGTCACCCTTGATTCAAACTGACAATTAGAAATTGATCACGGCTACTTGTAGAGCTACACTTCCCACTAATAGTTATAATTGTTTGATGTCATGGGAAAAAGTATCAAATTAATTACTACTTGTATGTCATTTTTATTACTTACGAGTAATTTGCATATATAACAGAGGAAAAACTTTGAAGATCGACATCATCACCTATGTACGTTAGTTATAGGAATAATGGTAACACAATAAATCCTACCATTCTTCTTGTAAATCTAAAGTAAAAGCAAAGAAAGTGAAAATTGGATATGTGGATCCTGATCTATAGGTAAATTAAAAAGGTAGGCCACTTTTTGAAAATTAATTGTTGCAGTTGGACAATTAGATTCACACCCAACCTTATAAATTGTCTTCCCACTAACAAAGTGAAAATAGCATTTCAATGTTGTGGACTTAAAAACATTGATGATAACTTAAACAACCCATGGGGGAACTAGACAAATTAGAAGGGTGGTTCATAAGTTTAATGAAATTATTGTTAGTTATCTAAATTTCAAAATCAACTCAACATAATGACATACAAATGGCACTATTGTCACATAATTAAATGACACTCATTTTAGTACTTTTGAACGACATTAAATTGTTATCTATCATTGAAATATTTTGTATATCATTTCGGTATTATTTATTTTGAAATGAAGATTTCCTAATAGTGGCACTAGTACAAAAGATTTCCTAGATAGCTTTCTTAGTGCCCCCTTATATTTTTCTTATAAATACACGAGAGGATAAAAGTAATCCTATAGATTTTATTATTAGATGACTATAAATAGATATATGATAAATTTTCACTTAAATTAAATAAGTATTGATAATTGATCTAAAGGCCTTAAAATTCAACATAGTTCTATTAAATTTCAACAATTTATCATTTTTAACTAAAAATAATAACAAATGTGATTAATTTAAATTAATATTAAAATTTAGTACAAAGTAGATTATAGTGTTAATTTACAAGTAAATTTTATCAATATGTAAAATTTACAAAATAAGGACAAATATGTGATACAACTAGATTTCTACTTCCACCCGATTTCCTCGTCAAAACCTTATGTTTCAATTGCTTCATTTTTCTAAACCCAACTATGTGATATGGACAATTGCATTTTATGTCATATGTTGTAGGATCATAGGCTCATTAAAAGAGGGGTGAATAATGAATTTTCTAATTTATTATTAATTTTATTCACCTCAAAAGTTTTATATTAGAATTATTAATTTTATTTCAAGTAGATTACAATTAGCACATTATACAAATAACCTATAGAAATAAAAGATAAAGAAACATATCAAGAATTTATAGTGATTCACCTAAAATAAACTAATCTACTCCTTAAGACTCTAATCTTGAGAATTCCACTAACTTGGTATTATTCAAGGCTCAATACCAATCTATATGAGAGTCCACAAACTTTTATAATGGTTTTTTTAGCTACACACCTAACAATAATGCACAAAGTATCACTGTGTGTATGACATAGGGCATCAACCTTATGTCAATAAAGTAACTACCTTGTTCAAATGAGGTGCCAACCTCACTCTCTTTTCAAATTATTGAATTTGAGAAGGTGACTCACCACACCCCAATGAGTTAGATTTTATTTAAATAAAAACCTATTGAACTATTAGAACTTTAGCATAGGAGCATTCACAATTACTGTAATACAAAGCCAAGTTCAAACCACTATATGAAACCCCAATTGTTCTCCTTGTAGAATACTCTAATGTAGTCTCTACACTTTCTCCTTCCAAGAGTCAAATCCCCATAATTTTGGTTGTAGAGTGTTGTGCACCTTTCTAATACATTACTTTTGCACACACATGATTTCCCTTTTTGTTTATCCTCACTTTTTGATTGTGGAAACTTCATAGAATTCAATTTTCATTCTTGATCTTTGCAATTTGTCATGCTATCAAGTTGAATACATCATTTAGTCCTTCCATTTTGGTTTCCTTGCCTTAAGATCAACCTACAAAATGGTAACCTATGAATCTATAATAAAAACATAAGTAACCAAAGCTTTGAATTATATACGATAGGTTATCCTTTTGTAATTTAAACCATTAGATAGTAATATGAATAATTGATCGAAAGATAACATAAGTTTGGTGAGTTAAAAGAAAATCAAATAATTTAGCATTTAGACATTCAAACAATTAGCATAATAATTCATTGAGTTATTTAGAAGGTAAATAATCTATATTATTGACCAAAAAAAATGATAATTAATTAAACACCAATTATGGAAACTTACTCTTTTAAGTAATCAAGTAGTTTGATGAGATAATCCATAAACTTTCAAGTAGTTCACTTAACTATTTAGAAAGTCATTTGGCAACAAATGAGGTGTATAGGTACTTGTACGAGCTTCAAGGTATTTGCAATAAGTACATTATAAAAACCTAGTCTTAAAATTTATAATCACAAGTGCATGTTACCTATTATAGATAGTATACGAGTACATGTCAATTTACAGAGAACTTGTTTAAAGTAAAACTCAAAATCTTGTAAAGTCAAATGTTCCTAAACCTTTAAGATTTTTCAAGAGAAATTCAAAGAAATGTGAAGTGAAACTCAATGTCATCTAAATATGCATTCTAATCATTTTAATAATTTAACATATCCTTATCAAGTGAAAACTATCAATGGAAGTGAAGCAAACTTAAATCATTTGATTAATACAAAGAGAGATAATAGAAAACATAAGAATCACTAGAACTATTCTACCCAAAATCATTGAAATTAAGTTCAACTTTACACCCTTTTTCTTCCATCCTACTAGATAATAAATTTACTAAAAATACAAGGAAGGAAGGGTCATCATGGTACAAAATAACAAAAATAATTTTAGGGAAAAAATCTTCTTGAGGTGTTGCCAATAATTAGCTTATCAAGAGAGTGTAAAATAGTTTAGGTGATTGCTGAATTGCGTACTTCCAAAAGAAAGATCATATCTCCTTGAATTATTCATGAAAATTAACGAAATTAGAGTTTTAGAAAAGGTTAGATTTATGTCATTGAAGATTTGAAGTATTAGGAGAAAGTAAATTCGGTGAAGCTGAGAAAGACAAGATATTCGTCATTAAAGAATTGTTGAAGAAGAAGAAGAAGAAGAAGAAAGATATCAAACATGGAGAAATGTTTTAAATTTCGTAAATTAGTTTTCTCTGTTTGTAGTTATGAAATTGTATAGATGAAACATGATATCAATATATAATTACATCTACAATTTCTGAGGAGAATTGAATTGTATATTGTAATTGAAACCTTGAATAAAAATGATTTTATGAAAATAGTGTCTCGACTTGTTTTTGAGTTTTAAAGTTTCAATTATAATCGAAAATGTTGAAAAACACAATTCACCCCCTTTTTATGTAGCCATATGATCCTACAAGTGGTATCAAAGCTTTGTTAATAATCTTTTACAAAACTGGATTCATTAAGTATAGCTCATAAAACACATTTTTCTTTAAAGCACAAAATCCAATGTTTAGAACAGAAAATAGGGTAATTGCATCTCTAATTTCAAAATTCAAAAAATCTAATCAAATCATTCTAAAAAATTTCACAAATAATAGAAAATGAATCTACATGAAAAAACATTCAAAATTGTATCAAGAAAATCTCAAAAACTCTATTAAAAACTTGACTTTTGAATGAGTTTAGTTTCACTCAAATAACTCAACAAACTTAATCTGTTGAGTTACTTGATAACTCAACAAATCTAAGCTAAATCGACGAACCTAGCTTGTTGAGTTACTTGATAACTCAACGGACTTGGTAGTGGGTCACCAAAGAAACTCCTACCCTTGTCCTATATTTAACAATGATACTTCTTCATTATGAATCTACACCTAAAACACATCTAAGACATCCATTCACCACTATGTATACAACCAAAATTCATTTATATATATTTCTATGAATAATTGGAATGAAAATAAAAGGGTTAATTGAGTTAGTCATGTATACAAACAACCTATGTGTAGGTATTCACAATATTAACAAGGCTCATCCATTTTCAAATATAAATTTCATTAAACATGAAATATAAAGTACTAACATTAAAATAAAGATACTAGCATTAATAACTAACCTATTAATGCAAAAATACACACAAACATGAGATACAAAGTCACACATACAAACACATAACATCATAATATACAAATACAACAAGAACATATACAAACATAAATGATCTTTCTTTCTCATATTGGTACTTGAAGTTCAACCAACAAACACCCAAAATTCACTAAAGATGTTATCTAAGCCTTCTCCATATGCTACTCTTAGGCTGTCACCACCAAGAATCGTTATTGAAGTAGGGAGACTTCACTTGAATTCAGAAATGTAATGTTGGTGCCCACCAGATGACTTCCAATTGTAGTTCATTCCTTACAAGAAAGAAGTAGCTACAATAGTATTCTTCTCTTTCCACGAGTGTGCAAGCCTTCTCCACGTTGTTTCCTTACACTAAGGACGCCATCAGAGATGGGAGCTCTTCAAAGAAGAGGAGGAAGCTCGACTGAAATTGGTGCTCTACAAATCTGCAATAAAGGTGCCCTCTCCAAGCCTTCTTCATGTCATTTTCTTGTACTAAGGACATCACCAGAGATGAGAGGACAATGGGGAACTCAAGCTATAGCCTTTGAGGTTTTCTCTTTGTGCTAGCGGTTGGGAGGAGTGAAAATGATCCCTATTCTTTGGCTGTCCTAGGTTGTACTTTTTAGGAGGGAGAGGTGGCTAGAGATCATAATTAGAGTGGAGGGAGTCAGTGGTTGCTAATGGAAGAGAGGAGGTTGATAGTGATGGAGATGGTGGTTGACCATTTTCCATTTTTTTTCTTCAATTCCCAAAACGCTCATACCATTCCTTTTGATTTTACTTTGCAACCAAATAACTTAAATCACATTAATAATCAAATGTTAGACAATAAAAATTATCTAAATAGACTAAAACAATAAACATCTAATGCATAACCAAAATGTGCTTTCAAACATTAAGTATAAAACATGTGGTTTAATTTGTGCATTTAAACATATTTAAACTTAAATAACATGCAAAAACATTTAAAAGTGCATTATATGTAATTTCTCATAAAATCTTCCATATTTTCACATTATAATCATAATATGCATGAATAATGACATATAGAATAGCACAAATTGACATTATATGGTACTTAATCTCTTAAGTAATTGACTAGGCTTAAAAACCATGGAGACTTATCTATATAGGTGTCCAATGTTAAAACTAAACATGACAAACTAACTTTGTTAGGTTTACGCAAATTATATAGACCTTTTTACCTAGTTCATATGAAACTTTAAGTTACACATATGACTGTTTAGAATAAAAAAGTGCATATTATTAACGGTTAAATGATGGTTAATTGCATAATATTTAGCTTATCATATGAGAATTAAGCCATTATGTTATAATTGCACTGTTATATGTTTTAATTGAAGAATCTGCTTAATTTTAGGGAATTAATATTAATTTAGTACATTTTTGAACTGTTGGTAAGTTGCAGGTTGTGAAATTCTTTGTATTCGAATTTTCTGATATTTTAGATAGTTATGTTTAACAGACTGAACATGTCGGATAGCTATGTTTAAATTGCCGAACAGTTATGTTTTAAAAGAATATTTTATTATTTCCTGAAGTACACGTGTCGAAACCATAATACATGACTTAAGTGAACTTTCGGTGAGTTATTTATAACTATCCGAAATTGCAGTTGGGCATCGGATAGTTAGCCCTGTAACTCTCCGAAATCTCTTTTTATTGATAAAATAGCTGAGGACACGTGTCATGTTCTGGGAAAGTGACTTAAGTGGATATTTGGTGAGTTATCTCTAACTATTCGAAATGCATTTGAGCATCGGATAGTTAGCTTCGTAACTCTTCAAAATGTTATTTTATGATTAAATTGTTGTTGACATGTGTCGAGATCTGGTAGATTTACTTAAGTTATATATTGGTGAGCTATCTGTAACTATCCGAAATGTATTTGAGCATCGGATAGTTAAGTCTGTAACTATCCGAAATGCACCTGAGCATCGAATAGTTAAATTTATGCACGTGTTTTATAGTTAAATCAATGAAGAAAGTTTGTTGAGTTATCTGTAACTCCATGGACTATATATTTTCTAATATGCCACTGTAGCGGTTGTAGGAATAGACAGTTGGAAGAGAAAAACCACGTTTGCACGTATCGCACAGGGAAAGAAATCATCGCCATTGATACGAATGAAGGAAATCCAACCGACCATTCAAGCAGAAGCAGTTACTACTAAAGAAATATAAAAGAAAAGAAGAAAAAAAGAAGGGTGTGATCGATGGGCGGACAGTGTGTGTAGAGGAGGATCAACGTCGCAATTCTCTGAAGTTCCACACCAACCATCATCATCACCACTATAATCACCAACCATCGAAGGTCTGTGAGGATACTTGCCTGATGTTAGGTCGATTCCGAGCCAAACACAGTGTCTGACAACCACTGTGAGGAGTGATCGCGTCGCGAGAAGGGAAGCCATTTTCACTAAGCGCCAACTCATATTTTAGGAGATCGTAAAGCTTTTAGCCTTGACTTCGGGTTGATGCCTGTATGCTGAAGAAGAGATCATCTTGCAATTCTGGACTTGCGATTCTATAGGGAGAGGAGATAGAATTGTAAGTGGTTTAATTTTCAGTGGTGTAATTGCGTTGCAAGTAGTGTCGGAAGTATTTACTATCAAGTGAGATTACTTTACATGTCACCTTTCGCCCATTTCCATGTTCATATTAAAACAAAAAGACCAAAAACAATTTATCTATGTTTGTATGTTGTATTTGAGTATTGTATTATTTGTGTTGTATTGTGATTAATGTTATATTTGTCAGTGTTGTGATTGTTTTATGTTGTTTTAGTTTTACAGTTTACTAAAATTGGTTCGTTCAAAAGACTTAAAGATTTTAATGGTTACTGTTTGAATTATTTAAATGTTAGTATTGCTTAATGATAAATCCAATGTTAACTAACATTAAAGAGCTTAATTGATGTTATTTACAATCGGTGGAATTGCCCAATGGTTGGCCGAATTCCTCTGTAAATAGCAGTATTAAAAAGAAAAGACAGGCTCGTGGAGTTAACTTAAGTCCACGAGGTTAGTCCGTTGAGTTAGCTATAACTCAATGAACTTTGTCCGTTGAGTAAACTGTAACTCAACGGAGAGCTTATTGAATATATAAATTTGATTATTAACAAACAAACAGTTCTCAAGTTCTTCAGCAATTCCCTGTGGGATCAACCTATACTTGCACACTGATACAATAGACATTGTGCACTTGCAGTTAAAGTACAAATTAGAATTAATATCTAAATTGTATTAAAGGTTGTTTGTTTACTTCTAAAAGAAAGAATAAGCATAAAGATAAATTAACTAAGTAAAAACAGAAATAACAAATCCAAGTTTTTCTAGTGTAGTACTGGGAAAACACAAACAATGACCAATCTTAATTCTACATATTTTTTTAACTTAAGTCTACAACTTTTTAAACATGTAAAGCTCTTAACTTTATGACTTTTACAATTAATCTTTTAGTAGGTTATCTTGATAAATTACTAAGAGTTTCAGTTAACTAAGAAGACTCTATTCCTTGGACACAGAAGCTTATTTATCTAACATATTGATTAGTTTGGTAAGTTAATCTATAAGGTGCTCACTAAGCTTCATAATTGTTGGAAACTAAATGATAAGAATTTTCACTCTAAGTTTATAGTTTTTCATCATTAAAATATTAACCTAAACATTATGAATTATATTTGTACATCATCAAGTATAATTTTCCTAACAATCTCTCATTTTTTTATGATGGTAAAACTAGAAATTTCTATATGATATATACTCCCTTTACAAGTTTAGTTTAGAAAGATTTAAGACTAATCTAAATACATATTTCTCTCTCCCTTTTTATCATAATCAAACAGATCAACCAAAAATATATAATCTCTCTCTATGTAAATAGATAACTATAGTTGTAAGAAGGCCTGGGCTCCCCTTGTTTTTATGAAGGGTATCTTAAAAATACTAAAAATGAAGAAATTTTAGGAAAATACTGAAAATCATGAAATTTAAGTTGAAAAATAGTGTAGACAAGTGTAAATAAGTAAATTTAACAAAGTAAATGTAGAAGATTAATTTTGTGGGGCTGAGACTTAATCTATACTTCTAGTCTAATTTCCTCACTAAACTTGATGAAGAGTTTAAGTCATTATTTTTCACTAAATCCTTTTAATAACATAGTCTACATGTTTCCTTAGAATTATAAGCTAGTGAATTAAAAAAGTTTAATTCAATCAAATACACCTTTCATCCTAACCAAAAAGTTTTCTAGTAAGACAACCCCAAGAATAAAAGATTTTTCCTTTTTTTTTTTAAATCACCTTTTTACATGTTCAGAATTTCTTATCTAAGGAAAGATTGACCAATTACTCAACAATTTTAAAATTTTCCTTTTTTGTTTATTATTATTATTATTTTTATATGTATATTTTGAGACAACCTTAGGAATAATATCTTAAGTAACCATTGCCTCCCATCACTTTTTGTTCTTTTCCCAAAGATGTATCAATTTTTTTAACTTTATGATTCATAGGCTTCTAACAATGTAGGATGACATATAAATTGAATTATTAAGTAGATCCAGCTATTTTTCAAACTTATAAATTTCATCCTAAGTTGCATGAAACAATTTTCCTATTAGTGCAGATACCTATATCTCAATAGATTTAAGTTTCAATAATATATATTTTTGTTTTGAAAACACTAAAACCAAGAAAATGAAACAAAAATAAAAAAATGCAGAACTAGAAATTTTTCTTTTTTCTTTTCAATATATAGTTTTTTTTGTCATTTTAATATTCATAAATCAAACATAGAAATTAAAATGACACAAAGTAAAGAAATCAATAAATCTCAATAACGAAAATAAAATATAGATCTATTAGTAAAATTATATATCATTTAGACAATAGATGCCCAAATCTCTTCTAAGTTTAATGAATTGAGTTTCATCTAGAAACTTAGTGAAAATATCAGCTAGTTGCTCCTTGGTGGGTATATATTTCAATTGGATATTTCCTTTAGCTACATTATCATGTAAAAAATGATATCTGACTTCAATGTGTTTTACTTTGGAATGAAGAACTAGATTCCTAGATAAATTGATTACATTATTGTTGCCATAGTTTATAACAGTTTCTTTGAAATTAATTCCAAAATATTTCATGGATTGTCTCATCTATAAGATTTGAGCACAACATAAAGTTGTAGCTACATGTTTAGCTTCAGTTGTTGACAAGGCAACATAATTTTATTTTTTGCTAAACCATAAGGCTAAAGATATTCCAAGAAGTTGACATATTCCACTTGCACTTTTTCTATTAGATTTGCATCCAACATAGTCGACATCATTGCATCTTTATAATTCCAAGCCATTGTCCTTGAAATGTATTAATCTATAGTTTGAAGTTCCTTGTAGATACTTAAATATTCTCTTAACTTTAGTCAAATAAGATTCTTTAGGATTGACTTGATATCTAGTATAAGTACATACACTGAACATTATATCTAGTCTACTTGTAGTTAAGTATAATAGTGATTCAATCATCTAACGATACTTAGTTTTTCTCAACATCTTTCTTATGTTCATCCTTATCTAATTTGACATTTGAAATTATGATAGTGCCAATTGATTTACTTATATTCATTCCAAACTTCTTTGGTAACTCTTTAGTGTACTTTTCCTAGGAAATGAATATTCCATTATCTAATTGTTTCACTTGTAGTCCAAGAAAATAATTCAACTCTCCCATCATGCTCATTTCAATTTGATTTTTCATGATGTTAGCAAATTTGTTACACCATTTTTCTTTAGTTGAGCTAAAAATGATATCATCTATATATATTTGAACTAGTAGTAAATCCTTCTTGTTTTTCTTTATAAATAATGTATTATCTACTTTTCCCATTAAAAAATCATTATCTAGTAAAAAGTCCCTAAGTCTCACACACCAGACTCTTAATGCTTGCTTTAATCCATATAGAGTTTTCTTTAACTTAAAGACATGATTTGGACAATGTGGATTCTCAAATAGAGTTAGTTGTTTCACATACACTTCTTTCTTAATGAATCTATTTAGAAAGACACTTTTGACATTTATCTGGTATAATTTGAAATCCATATGTGTGGTAAAGGTTAACAACATTCTAATTGATTCTAACTTATCTACAGAAGTAAAAGTTTCATCAAAATCTATTTCTTCTTCTTGATTGTACCATTGAACAACTAGTCTAGTTTTATTTCTTACAATATGATCTGATTCATCTGATTTGTTTTTAATACCTATTTAGTTCTAATAATTGAATGACCCTCAAGCTTAGAAACTAAATCTCATACTTCATTTCTCTTGAATTGATTCAATTCTTCTTGCATAGCATTAATCTAGAATTCATCATTATTGCCTCATTTATATTCTTAGGTTCAATTTCAAAAATAAAAGCATAACATCTAGATAGATTTATCTTTGATCTTATTTGTACACCCTTATGTATGTCACCAATGATTAGTTCTCTTGGATGATTAAGTAGAAATCTAGTTTGACTAGTGGAAGGAACATCTTCTTGAGGCTCTTTTGGCACAATTTTTTCCTTGTCATCACTATCTTCAATTTCTTTATTCTTTGCATCTAAGATATTCATAAAATTTTCATCAAAACCTACATGCAAGGATTTCTCAATAATTTTTCTTGACTTATTGAATATCCTATATGCCTTGCTCCTTGAAGAATAATCAAGAAAAATTCCTTCATCAAACGTGACCTCAAATTTATCTTTATTGTCCTTTGTATTCAATATGAAACAAAGGCAACCAAAAGATTTAAAATATGATATACTGGGTATTCTTCCATTCCATATCTCATAGGGTGCTTTCTCAAGGATGCTTCTAATTGTGATTTTGTTTAAAACATAATAAATAGTGTTTACAACTTCAGCCTAAAAATAGTATGTAGTGTTATATTTGTTGAGCATTGTTTAGATCATTTTCTAAAGAAATTTATTCTTCCTTTCAATAATACCATTTTATGAAGGAGTTCTAGGGAATAAATATTTATGATTGATTTCAATACTTTTACAAAATTTATCCATCTCTTCATTTTCAAATTCACTACTATGATCACTCTTTTTTCTTTATATGATTAAATTCTTTTCATTTTGATTTTTCTTGTAGAACCTTTTGAATTCTTCAACTACTTCATTCTTGTATACAAGAAAAATTACTTATATATATCTAGAGTAATTATCAACTAAAATTAGAACATATCTCTTTCCTCTTAGACTTGTTGTTCTAGTAGGTTCAAATAAATTTATGTGAATCAACTATAGAATTTTCTTTATTATCAATGATTTTCCAAACTTCAAGGAACTCTTTTTTTGTTTACCTAATTTACATGCTCTACATGTTTTATCTTTGCTAAACTTAATTCTAAGCAAGCTTGTAACTAAATTTCTACTAGCTAATTTATTTAACTACTTCATATTTATGTGCTCTAATTTGTTATGCCAAGTCTAAGCATCATCATTAATAGCTACTAGGCAAGAATTAGAATTAAGAACATCTTCAGGTAAATTTAAGAAGCATACATCATCTTTTCTAAAAGTAGTAAATTTAATTTCTTTTGATTTTTCATCTATTACTAAGCATCTATCAACTTTAAATCAAACAATAAATCCAATATCCATTAGTTGAGATGCGTTAATTAAATTATATTCTAAATTTAAAACTAACAAAGCATTACCAATAACTACTTTATCAAAAATAATTACAAATTCTACTCCTAAAATAATACATTTATTATTATTATCAAATTTAAGGACGGTCTTACCTTCAGTCATATCTTGAAGCTCCGTTAAAATTATTAAAATTTAATCTTAGTCCTTGTATACTTGTCCAAACCTTCTTTTCTTTTTCCAAATTTTCTTCTGCTTTCTCGATTATTGCTTGTGCCCTGTCCCATCTTGTCGCTTTCATATTTGCATTTCCACCTCTTTGATATCAAAGAGACTGAAATTATTGCTTTTTTGATTATTGTACGTATATTATTATTATGCTAGGGTTAATACAGTAGTGGATTTATATAGAAAAAAAAGAAAAGAAAAGACGGGGATATTTGTAGGGAATAATAATAGTTGTTGCGTAGTGTGTGTTGCGAGGAGGATTGCCGGAAAGGGGGAGAAAGAGGTGGAAGATCAGGCATGGCGTTCGTGATGGAGTTCGCGGAAAACCTGATCCGGACGTTGATGGAGGACCCGAAGGAGCGGGACAGAAAGGCCAGGGAGCACGTCTACGAGATTAAGGCCCGCTGCGACAAGACCAAGGAGATGTGGAACCTCCCCCTCCGCCCCTACGGCTTCTGGACCTTTGACCGCTTCAACTGCCAGCTCGCTGCCGACGCCCAGATAAGCCAGGCACCCGGCCGCAGGGACCCCTACGACGACATCCTCCAGGACTTCGGCAGCGGCCCCAAATGATGCCGTCCCTCTCGTACGTAACCAATTCCTTTATGTATTTTCTTTATTATTATTATTTTTTTTTTTGGCGGCATTCTATGAAAGCAGTCCACTGCGATCGATCGATGGCGTCGAATGGAAAGAGTTGGATTGCAGGTCTAATAGTTGCTATGGTGGAAACATTGTTTGGAACCCTAGATAAATTTTCGGTTTGGAAGGTCTATCAGAACTACGAAAAGATGGTACTAAACTAATTTGATATCATCGTAAATTAAAATGACTTGAAGCCGACATTCTTAATAATGTATGAATTAAGATGCAATATAATTAACGACTAAAATAGCTTTGGTGCAATATATTCGATGTCTGGGTACCCTGACATAGGCTTTTGCTTCATGCTTTAGTATTTATGAACTGATTTGTGTACTTTTATCCGTGCGATCTTTGAGATTATATTAAATGAAATATCTTTTTCAACACTTGGGATACTAGTGAGTTTTACAAAGCTCGGCACACCTCAGAATGACTTCTCTCATAATATGTTGCTGTTTACTTAAATGCTTCAACTCAATCACATAAGTAACATGATTTTAGGCCAAATAAACTCATTTAATGTGCTACATCTTAAACCATAGTGTCTTGGCATGATTTAATATTTTGTGTATATTAAACATATCATATAAGGGGAGATTTAAATAGATTAAAATTTGGTTGTATGCTAGCATACAGTGCCATACATTTATCTTGGTTAGATATGCTGAGTTTTTAAATATCAAAATCTAAATTCACCGATCTCTAATTTGCGTCAGGTTCTGCCACACTATAATTTCATTTTTTAATTGACCATTGTTTAAAATATTCAAAATTGATAAAGAAATTTATTTAGATCTACTGGAAATTTGGGATCTTAGTGTCTGAACTTTAGAGGAAACAGAGCTATTGATGAGAGTGCTGATTGGAAGTTATGTCACCATTGTAGTAGACACTTTTTCCGAAAAAGAAAAAGGTTTGTAGTTTTTGAAAGCATTTTCGAGGATAAATAATTTATTCAGGTATTAAACAGATGTTTGAAGGAAATCTAATCTGTTAAACAAACATCAGTCATTAATCATTTAGATGGCCACTTATGTTTTTATGGAAATAAATAGACACTTAAGTGGTTTTTGGAGGCTTTTTTATATTTTTTTTATTTATCCCCTTTGATCCTCATAATGAAAATGGAGAAAAATATTTTAATTTTTTGTTTTTTGAGATTTATTTTATTAATTTATAGTTGTTTTTTGCAGTATTCTGATTTTCTATGGATTTCTTAATGATTTTATGTAATTCATGTCCAGCTGAATGCTGTATCTTTACCTTTTACACTTACCTTTTGGTTTTGTATTGTACAACAAAAATAACCATAATCAATGCTTAATCCATGTGACTAATAACATGAACCCTTTTCCTCTTGTTTTTGTTCCAGCTTTAAATCTTCAATAACTATACAATATTTAATGCCTTGATCATACCTACTATGTGGGGTCGGCCACATGCATCCTTTACTTCCATTTATTTCTATGCAAAACTAAATATTTGATTAAATTCTATAATTTTAAATCTATTTTTACTGTTACTAACCATGCATATTTTGTTCTTCCTCTACCTCTTTAATTTTACCTACATTAATTAGTTCTTCTATCTTTACAAGCACATCTATAGACTATCTATGGATTTGACCAAACCATCTAAGTTATTTTTTCTTATTTTATTTTCAATTAGTGCAACTATCACTTTATTTTGGATGAAGTCATTTTTCAACATATCTCTTGTAGTTTTGTCACTCATCTATCTTAACATGTGCATTTCTGTTGTACTAACTTTTTGAACATGTTCTTGTTTAATGGCTTAACATTCTGCATTATAAAATTAGCCATGCAAATAGATATTCTATAGAAAATTTCTTTTATTTTTAAGAGCATTTTTATCACATGACACTCTAGATGCATTTCTCTACTTTATCCAACCTACTTTAACTTTTTTGGAATAAAATCTTCTATAGTTTCTACATTATTGCTTATTATAGATGTTAAATATCTAAAATTCTTATTTCTATGGATCTCAAGATCATCTAATTTTACGTTGTTATCATTGTTGCTATCATTTCTAAATTAATACTCCATATCTTTAGTCTTTGATCTACTTAGACTAAGCTGTTTGGATTATAAGTTATCTGACCATAATTTTAATATAGAACTAATTCTATCTTATTTTCATTAACTAGAATTATTTTATAAGTAAATAGCATGCATTAAGATATTTTTCTTGAATTTTTTAGTTATTTCATCCATAATTAAGACAAATAGGCAAGAAGTTGATATGATCTTTGTGCAAACCAAAGTTAATTGAAAATTATTTTTTCTCTTTCTATTGTTTTAATGTTGATTACTACATTGTCATAAACATCTTTTGTGATATCAATATAGTCAATGAGTACATTTTTTTCAATACTCACACAATAACCATCTAAGTACACTATCATATGCTTTTTCTAAATCAATGAATATCACATGGGGGTCCTTTTCTTATTATCTAAAATCTTGTAAATTTTCAATCTTCACTTACCTCTTTTTGTTTCATCTATATCTTTTATTTCTTCAGTTATCATAAATTTTATTTCACTTTTTTAAAAAGTTGTTACTACTCATCCATCTTAGTTTTCACTTACAATTTCAAAGCTTTTTTATCATGCAAAATCTAGATGTACTTATCCATTTTATCCAACTTCAATTCTATAAGCAGTTCTTCTATCATATTGTTACTTTTAGAGATCTCATGTGCATTTAATATTGGAAATTTGTTACCATTACTTGTAATGCTGAATTTGTATTGTATACACAATTTTAGCTTTCCTTAATTTAAATTTTGTATTCTAAAGCATCCTGCTGTTTAAAACCCAACCATGCCCTCAATTCTAATTTAGCATTTATTCCTATTTTACTTTCTCTGCCAATCTTATATCATAAGTGAATACCAAGCACTGTTTATTTCTCCATAAGTATGACAAGTAATTTATTACTCCATTATGTTTAAGTAATTTTGTTTTGGATCAAACAACTAATTTAATACATCATTACTTTATTTATTAGTAGGAATTTTTAACTTATAAGTAGGAAGAAAAGATTTTTGTTGCTTATTTCACATGATCAATTATTGTTGTTGTTTGGTTATTGTGGTTAAAGAACCTTAATCCTCGTTAGATTGCAAAACAAGGATTACAAAAGGGATATATAGTAGGATCTTATATGGCTCCTTATATAGATCCTAAGAATTACATATAATACCACTCTCCTTCAAGCTGAAATGCATATATTTTTCATTCCTAGTTTGTTACAAATAGCTTAAAAAACATTAGAATTCAACCCTTTTGTAAGAATATTTGCAAACTCTTGTGATGATGGAACATACAGGGTGGAGATGATTCCTTTGGTTACTAAATTATGAACATAATGATAATTAATCTCAATATGCTTTGTACATTCATGAAAAGTCTCATTTTTAGCTATATAGATCGTTGTTTGGTTGTCGTAGTACATAGACAATGGCTCTTGAACTACAACACCAAACTCTTATAGTAAGGATTTTAGCCAAGATAGTTCTTGACTTGTCTTAGCCATTGACCTATACTTTACTTTTGCACTGGAACAAAAGATGACACTTTGCTTTTTACTTTGCCAGGTTACAAGATATCCCCTATAAAGGTAAAATAACCTAAGGTAGACTTTTTATCTCTCCTGTTACTAGCATAACCAAAATCTGAGAAGGCTTCAACCTTGAGATGACCATAAGCTTGATATAAAAGAACTCTGTTAGGGGTGCCTTTGATATAAGCAAATACCTATTAAGTTCCGGCCTAATATACAAGTCTAGGTTGATGAGTAAATTGACTTGGTATTCCAACAGAATAAGTTAAATCAAGTCTAGTGACGATAAGATAGATAAATTTTCCTATCAATCGGTAATATTGATCAAGATTGTCTAGATGTTCTCATAACTCATTCCAAAATGATGGATTTTGTTCAATAGAAGTAGTCTTAGGTTTGCACTCGAGATTACCAGTCTCCTTCGGTAAGTCTAAAGTATACTTCCGTTGAGATAACACAATTTACCCTTTGAGTAGGCAAACTCAATGCCTAAGTAACATGGTTGTCTTTGGTATCAAAAACTTTTGAGAGATGCACTTTTGTCTTAGCAATACCAACATTGTCACTTTTGGTGAGAATGATGTCATCAATATAAACTGTTAGGATGATACATTCACATAGTGTTTGTCGAATAAAAATGGAGTGATCCATTGTACACTATTGAAAATCATTGGAAAACATAATTTGACTAAACTTTTTAAACTAAGCTTGTGGACTTTAAGGCTGTAGATAGCATTTTTTAATCTGTATACTTGATTCTCCCCTTGAGCAACATATCCATGAGATTGCTCCATATAAACTTCTCCAACAAGGTCATCATAAAGAAAGACATTTTTAACATTTAGCTGGTGTAACTTCCATTATTGATTCACTACAATAGATAGAAACACATGAATTGAGCTACCAATTAGAGAAAATGTTTTTGCATAGTCAATCCCATATTCTTGAGTAAAACCACGGGTAACCAGACGAACCTTGTATCAAACAATTATGTCATCTGGTTTGTATTTAATAGTAAAGATCCACTTGCAAGAGACAATGTTCACATCTACAAGGCAAGTAACAAGATCTCAAGTGCCATAAGACCTTAAGGTATCCACTTCTTTATCAATAGTTGTCTTTCAATGAGGTAACTATAAAGTTTCCTGATAGTTCCTTGGAATTAACTCAGAAGAAATGACTAAAGAAAAAATTTCAACATGAAAGGCTCAGGTGATTATAGGAAACACAAGAGGCAATGAGATGTAGAGTGCATGAGTGGATATCTTTACGTAGGGCAATAGGAAGTGAATTTTGGTCGGGTTCACCTCTCTCAAAAGTAGGTGGTGAATCAGCAAAATGTGTAGGATCCACATTTGAGGAGTTGGCAGGTGTAACTAGAAGTATAGTTGGAGTGTATGTTCATCGATGATACACCTATAGTGGTTGATCGGATGCATGATTGTCTACATTATAATCACCACTTGTGCTAAGCATGGGATTAGGAATGGGAACCATCACAAGATTATCACCCATCTGATGAGCCTTAGAGAAATAAGATTGATCTTTAAAGAATGTGACATTAGTTAAGATGTAGTAACATTTTGTAGGAGGATGATGGCAACAATAGCCTTTTTGAGTTCTAGAATACCTCATAAAGATGCATTCGATAGATGGGTTGACAATTTATCTTGACTTAGGGATAAGTCCTAAACAAATGCCACACACCTGAAGACATGAGGAGGGAGACCAAAAACTTCCTTGTTAGGATAAATATGATGAAGAGGGACTTCCCCACTTAGTGGTGTGGAGGGTAATCAGTTTACCAAGTAGGATGCAGTAAGAACTACATCAACCTAAAGATACTTAAGGCCATTAATTTAAGTAAGGTATAGGTAAAATGAAGAAGGTGATAGTGTTTTCTCTTGGCCATCCTATTTTGTTGAGATGTATGAGTATAAGAAGTTTGGTAGATAATTTCGAGAGAGGAACACAAGTCTTGAAATTTTGTACTAACAAACTCCAAGTCGTTATCAGTTTGCAAACATTTTGGAACAACAAAAAATTGATTTCTCACTTCATTAAGGAAATGTTGAATAATAGATACAATATTTTGATGATCTTTCAATAGATAGGATCATGATACTCTAAAATAATCATCCACAAAAATAATATAGTAGTGGTAACCACTGATAGATGCAACACGACTTGGTCCCTAGATGTCATAATGAATCAAGTCAAAGATACTACTGTTAGAAGCAAGATCAACATGAGGAAAAGAAGTACAACACTATTTGCCTAATTGATAAGACTCACAATTAAACTCAAAAGGAGAAATCCAGGGAAGTACTTGTTGAAGCCTTTGAAAGGATGGATGACCCAAATGGTAGTGTCATAAGGTGGATGACTCAATAGAAGATAGTAGTGCAACAAGTTCACTTGATAGAGCATCGTGAACTAGGACGTACACTTCAAGCTATCCTTACGGTCCAAGCCAATCCTCACTTTCGTCTCTAGATTTTGAAAATATAGTGAGATGGAAAGAAAGTTGATGTATAATGACACTAATAAATAAGAGGTTAACAGGTAGTTCAAGAACAAATAAGGTGTGATCCAATCGAATTTTGAAAGTGACTTGAATAGTGCCTCTACTAGTGACTTGACAGGATTTTGACCATCAGCAATAGTAATGTTGTGAATGTTTGGGGTATAGCATAGTTGGTGAAAAAGGTTAGAACTATTTGTCATATGTTTGGAGACTTTTGAGTCAATAATTCAGAAACTATTGCCTTTTGCTATCATAGTTATATCCATACCTGAAGTGGATGCAAGGGCGTTCATGGCATTGCTATCAGTTACTTGGAAGTTGTAGGAAACAATCATAGTCTGCTTGTGAAATCTTCACCATTGTTGGCTCATCAGGAGAGGAGTTACTAGCCATAAGAGTCTTTACATGATCAATGGAGTCAGTAGCCACCTTTTCCCATGCTAGCTTCCCATATTTCTCCCAATAGCGTTTAGGTCTATGATTAGTTTTCCCACAATGAACACAAGAACTTTTATGTTTTCCATTTGGATGACTTCCTCTAGGTTGATTTCTAGCAGCTAAAGTAGACGATTCGTATTGAGGTGGAGTACATGTTGAGATCCGAAGTATGTAGGCAAATGTAGTAGACAAATCTGGAGTTGAGTCCCCTTTTAGAATTTGACCATGCACTTGAAATGCTAAATTTGATGGAAGACTTGTCAAGAAAGCAACTACCTGCAAATCATTTCTATATTGGGGTAAGATGGTAGCATTTGTAGTTGGTGGTTGATGTGTTTCAAGCTCCTCAAATAAGGCTCTCATATATCCATAATGTGACCAAAAGGGTTGATCTATTATATGTAGTGTAACAATCTACTCATATATCTTGTACACATGCAAAATGTTTTTCTCTTGAGCATACATTAGTTTTAACGTTTCCTAAATCAACTTGGCTGGATGGAGCATCATAACTCCTTGAGCAATGCTTGGCTCCATACTGTCAAGTGATAATTGCTGAATCTTCCACAAACTAGTCATCATATGTTGCATCTTTAACATTTAGTGAATCTTTGATTAGATGACTGTGCTTTCGTTAAGACGTTGCAAAGGTGTAGAAACTCTTGGACCACATGAGATAATTTTTCTCATTTAGTCGTTTAGTTGTGATTGAGGTGTGGCGCACTATTGACTCCTATGTTATCAGAAACATCCTTCTTTTTTAATAGTTGTACAAATAGAACACAACCCAACCAAGGCAGTAAATTGACCCTAATGTAGACACCAAATGTGTGGATTCAACAATCATACATCTGTAGAAGTACACCTAAGAACCCACTGTCATCCAATGGGCAAAAACCCGTAGTTTGTGCACTAACATGTGCAATCGGTCACAGATGATCAGCTACCATGCAGACTTGAACAAGATTTGGATGCACTTCTGTCAGATGCATACCACCTTGCAAACGAGAGTTGGTCGTGATCACAAGTTGGACTGGTGGACGCACACTAACCATGCAAGCTACTGATAGACGTGCATTGACAACATGAGCTACCAATGGACGTGCATTGACAATGCTAGCTACCGATAGATGCACACTCGTGGATTGGAACACAAAGACAGGCTGGAATAGTGAATGAATTTCTGACCCTCTGTGTGGGTTGGAGGAGACAAATGATGGTGGGTTGGATTGAGGAAGATTAGAGCTTTGATACCATGTAGTTAAAGAACCCTAATCCTTATTAGATTGCAAAACAGGAATTACAAGAGGGATATATAGTAGGATCTTATATGGATCCTTACATGGATCTTTATATGGATCTTGATAGTTACATATAATGCTACAGTTATAATGTTAAATTTTTATTATGTTACCCAATATTTGTTGTTTGAGTTGTTTATCCAGATGAGTTTATATTGTCATTTTTAACTACCATCAAATGCCTCTAAAGAAAATGTTTTGTTAATGACGTATATAATGCATTAAAATGATACTAGTTTCGAAAGTATGGATATATGTTTCTCTTTTGAAAATTAGGTGTGGGAATATATATATCATTATTTGAAAATTTGTAGAATTGGATGTCTGTTTTTACTCCTTACATGTCCTGGATCCTAAGGGCTATAAGGATGTACAAGTTAGAGGACAGTGTATACCATTATTTTCCCTCTTGAGCGAACGGCTCCGAACTGTTACGACCATATGTTTTCTTTGTTTCAGGTGGTTTTATTTTTAGGTGAAAACGAGGAATGCCCTTCTTCTGGGTCTGCATAAAGAGAACTTTCTTGTCTAGTATTGCACTTCAAGGATTTATTAAGGCACCAAGGTGGTGCCTATACGTCAATGAAAAATTGGGAGATATATATTCAGTGTTAATATTACTTTTATTTGATATTAATAAATGCATTTATGCCTTATATTTATTCATAACTTATCACAACAAAATAACATGGAAAATTTATTCCAAAATAACATCCTAGCATGAAAATAGACATATTGACATCATATTTATTTGAAATCCTAAAAATATTAGCATCAATGTAAAGTTAAATAAGTTAAAATAAGCTATCATTGTGAATCGACATTAACATTGTAGTATCTAAATAAGTTAAAATAATAAGAATTAAATTTTTAACAAGTCAATTAAGCAAAGCAGGGTAGAAGAGAACTGTAGTTATACCCTTAAGTCTTAATCGAACAATATTATATAAATCTCAAATTAGACTAATCAACGTATAAAAGCAACAAAAAACAGCCCACAAAACAAAAAACGTAACACTTGATTGAAGAACAAAACAAAAGACATGATCTAATAATAAAAAATGATATAAAATTTGAAATTAATTCCTCAGTACATGAGAATAATAAAAACAGTTTATAAAAGGAAAAAAATCAATTTTGGATCTGCCAGAGGATCTGTTTAGTGAAAAGCATAGACGGGGACGTGTAACAAAAACCACCTGGGTGCCTAAGTTCCTGCCTTTGAGAACAATGGGTGTGTGCTGAACTTGTGCTTGTAATGTGTCGTAGTCATAAATAAATATATCCTCGTGGGAATGATACCGATTCCTACCATCCATCTATTCTTAGGTGTAAACTTCTTGTGACCATCAAGGTATCTAGAAAATGCCATTTTATTTAATCAGGTATTAAGTTATGGATTCCCTCATTGCTAATTTGTCAATAATTCTGAAGTAAGCTACATATAACTGGGGATTCTGTATTTAATTATTTTTTATGGAGATGCACAGAAATTTTTATGTTTTATGATAAAATTGCTGTCATCTGACAGGAACGGAACCGAAATCAGAAAATACTTGATAAGATGCGGCTGGTTCTAGAGCTCATTTTTACGTTAAACCTGCCTGACATCCGAACTCGTGTGTTTCATTTATCGATGGACATAAAGTTGCAATCTTCACTGTCGTGACTATTTTGACAGCTTGTTCTGTTCCGGTCCTTTTGCTGGATTTTTCTACAAGTACTTGTTGCGAAGTTAGGCTGCCATCCATGTAGCTTTACGACTTGGCATTGGGTTTGTGGAGCCCGACATTTGCTTTATGTCATGTTGATTATCTTCGGTAGACTCTGATCCAATATATCTCATTGAAATATCATAACAATGCCGTAGAAAATAAAATACAAGAGAAATATTAGTTAGTGCGTTGAATATAGATAATCCATGGGCTTTCTGGAGGAGGGGGCTTGATTCATCCACATAATTACCAGTTGATTTGGATATCCAAATTGGAGATTCAAGTGTTGGTTAATTGTCTTTTGTGCAGACTTGTATTAGCCTTCCAGTAAAAAAATATATTAGTGGAAAACATCTGCAAATCACAGGTAAAATATATTTTATATTATTAAACAATAGATTAAAACAATAATAAGATTATTGTTAAACTTAGATTTTAAGTGAATGATAATTAGGATTCATTTAGAAACGTGTAAAACGAAAGATTTGCACTGTGCATACAGAAGAAAAAGGGTTAGACTTTTGGTTTATATTTTAACCATGAAATGCTTGTAGGAGAATGCCAGAAAACGAAATCTTGTCGGTTGGATCTTCACCGTCTGAGGAAGAATGAAATGTTGCAGGGAAAACTGTGGACTGATTTCATCAGTTTATTTATGTTAGTAGCTTGATAAAAAGGTCGTGTTTTTTCCCCCAGCAAGATGTTACCGAAACATTTTCTTTGCTGTCCCCTTGTATGTCTTATTGTATGGTTTTGACTTCGTGGATGATATGCGTCTTTATGTATTTGAAGAAAACTAAGTTCAAATGTTGCCTATTTCTTCTATATCAACCAAAACGATTTATGGTTAAATTTCTTTGTACTGCCCTTTACCACCTTGACATCAATTTCACCAAGCATTGATTCCTTTGTCGAGCATTCAATCGACACGCCCAGCTAGGTGACAAATTAAGGACCAGCAAATTAACCACTTTCTACATGTCACACATTTAGAATGGAAGGCTTTGGTATCATTGGAGATCTTTGACCTTACCTAACCGTACAAAGATTTTCTATTACCACTTTCACGAAATGGCCATGGATGGCTCTTGTCCTTGTACATGGAGTACGTCCAAGGAACAAAGGACTGGGCACAATCAATTTCAATATTTAAATGGTTGGTTCTATATTATCTATATATATATTTGCTGTGGGTGCCGATCTTCACGTGTTCGCGCAATATCCATCTCGCGTCCGTCGGCGTCTTCCGTATGCGTTCGTCCGTCGGCGTACGTGAACGACCATGCGCCCCCAATTATAGTCATCTAATGCTTTTTTATTTTTAAATGTTTGACAATAGATTGTTTTAAACCCCATTGGTAACTTTCTAGTAATCTGGAAGCAATTATGTTTTTCGTCTTCCTCGATCGGTAACTTTCTAAATGAAAACAAATGCAACATGAACGATGGGAGAGAATGCATCTTCATGCCTTCATTAAGGTTACGAAAGTAAACATTTGTCAACACATAATGGAGAGCACAAAAGATCACGAGTGAGTGAGGGTGTCTATCAGCAAGAAATGAGAGAGAGAGAGAGAGAGAGAGAGAGAGGGCGTCTATCCTTTGGTTTTTTAAAAAATTTCATTTAAAGGTTTAATTCTTGTCAATTTAACTTTTACATGAACTTTTCAAATTATACTAATACCAAAGAGATGATTTGTTGCAGGTATCATTTGGAGAAGAATTTTTTTGGTATAAAAAAAAAATTAAAAATATTTTCTTCACTGCAATTCAAAAGAAACAATCTCAGATATAAACCAAAGGATCCCTGGGTCATTGATCGACTAAAATGAATGATACCGGGATGTGAGGAATTTTGGAGTTTGAAAACAGGCTCGGCCTTAAAAACTTAATGATCTCTTGTTTCAGCTGTTGTTAAGTTTGTCACACACATAACAGATAATGTAGGATTTACAAATATCTACAAATGCACACCTGATAGCCAACTCTAAGTTTCATAAATTACAGGGATCTGCACATATACCTCACACTATGATGCCAAAACAAAAGAAGGGATGTCAAGCACAGGTCCAATCAGTAGTCTGTACAGGCAACGCTAGCAAAGAACAGGGTCAGGTGTTAGCGCTTTGAGAATTTGGAAAATTTTCTTCCAAAAAGTGCAGATAATTTACTAGTTGAACCTTTCTTACTGGATTTGTTGTGACCCATGGGAGTTTGTGAACCTGATCCGTCACAAGGAAAAGAAAAATTTTCAGTATGATTATGGTACCCCTGAAGATTCTCATTGTCGGAGTAATAATGGATGGGATCTAATTTGGTGGTTGATGGTGAAGGTGAGGGAAGATCTCTCATTCCATCAGAGCTTTCGGGACAATCACTGCGTCTACCAAGATCCCTCAATATTTGGAGCAGCTCTGTAGAGTCCCTTCTGCTTTGATCATTTCCATTGACAGATAAATCGACAAGTGATGGGATGACACCCTCTTTCATGACCAAGTCTGAATTCTCAGGACTCCAAGAGCATAAAGAAAGAAGCACAGAGACAGCAACAGCTTGCTCTTCCCGACTGCCATATTCAAGATTCTCGACGATAGAAGACAAACAACCCTCAGCATTGGCAATCGCTGTCCCACCCTCCTTGGTCTGACAGAGGTTTTGCAGAATCTTTAAGCAGACTCTAGCAAACTCTTTCTCTGTTATTAGGGAAGACAATTTCAGCAGACACACTGGGGATGAAATAAGCAATACAGCCTCCTTAACTGATGATAACTTGTCAAGGATGTCCAAAGCAGCTTCTTGCAACTTCTGCTCATCAGAGTCGAGGGTGTCTATAATTTGCCAGGTAACATCTGAAGCTACAATGGCAGATTTACAACCTTGGTAGGAGCAAAAAGCACGGATTATCTTTAGAGCTTCCAAATTTACATTCTTGGAATCTAGGAAGCATGTCAACAAAGAGCACACCTGATCGCTTCTTGATGACAAGTCAACCCTGGACATCACATTGAAATCTGTCATAACAGTAAGCAAGAGTTGGAGAGACTGAGGTGAAAGCCTCATCTCCAGTAGATTCCATATGACTCTGAAGTATAAATTTAGGCAGATTCTCTAAAATAGCAAAGATCAAAATAAAACAACAAAATATCATAATAAAACTACAAAGAATAAAGTACCAGATGAATAATATTCTACGAAGGTAAGCTGATGTAAATGCTACCTGTTGTATTTTAGAAAATCCAGAAGAATTTGTACACCTGCCTTTTGTGCAATTACTTGTGATGAATCATATGCATCCTTCAAGAACATTACAAGGGACTCTAGAAATCCATTGGAGAGCATCAAACAACAAATACTGTCTCCCTTACTTAAAAGGAGTTTCAAATCCTCCAGAGCTTTGCAGTGAACTTCTACTGGAAGTTGTGATAGTTCTGACAGAAATTTTAGATATGAATCATAGGAGAAACAGGAAAATGACTTATACTTTTGATAATCATCACTCCACATAAACATATTAGCATGATTAACATCAGCCAAGTTCAAAATGCCCTTAGTGTGAGATGAAGCAGATATCCAGCTAGCCTCAGAAGATATTATTGATGTATTGCTCGAATTGCTTTGGAAAATATAGTCTTCGTTTCTGCTACCTAGAGTAACTCCAGAAGTACCGTTAAAGGAATTAAAGCTAGAACTCAGTGTGTCTGAGGACCAGGAGCAAAATGGTTCAGAATTCATCTGCAGGTATGGACCTTGCAAGATAATTCCTTGTGTTTCACACCACTGATAAATGCAGCCCTTGAGATATGCATTTGGAGTACATTTGAGGTTTGGCAACTTAATTTGTGCCTTTGGGCATATATTGTGACCCTCCTTAAACCATTTCTCTATGTGCTGCCTTTCAAATGTTTGTCCAGATGCAATGACTACGGGATCATACATGAGTGTAGATGTTATAGGACACAGGAATTCCTCAGGAATTAAAGCTCCACTAGATAAATTTGATTCAATATCATTTTCTGGATGAATTTCTTTTTGTACTTCCTCTATGGGTGTAGAGATCTGAAAACTAACTTCACCAGAAGAATGCCTTTTTCTTTGTGTTTCTGTACCCACTACAGAAACATTTTCATTGTACTCAACTGCTCCAGTCTGAACTTTCTTTCCATATGTTGTTAAAAGATGGATGAGATATTTCAAGATCCCCTCTTTCTTTGAGCCAGAACCATTAAGTAATTTCTTGACAGATCTTCTCTCTACGAGAAGTGCTTTTGAAGATGTAAGATGTAACTTAGAGGCTGCAATTTGGAAGGCCTCTAATTCTGAACTTTCGGTTGGATAATTCTGCCGTAGTAGTGACAATAATGCATTGCGAGCTTCCTTTTCAGAGGAATCAATAACAAACTTGGTGTCTCTAAGAGAATCAATAGCATTTAAAATCTGTGCAGCAATGCAGCAGACTATGTCACTGTGAAAAAAAAACTAGAATACAAAAAATGAAATATACAGCTTTCAAAAGACAACTGTGCCATTTGTAACAGCAGCAGATTGAATTATACATGTGAAAATATGATAACAAGCATAATGTCTGGGGCTAGAAAAAATAAAATAAAAAATGAAGGCAACTTGGTATAAAATACAGGATCTAGATGATAAGAATATACGTATGGAGAAGTTGTTCCATTTAATTTAGTCATTTTGTAACGTTGGTGCAAACATTTTGGAATACTTTGGCTGATTTGACTACTTGTCTCACATGCTAGTTGGTGTAGTTGGTTAGAAAGGGTTCGATCCATGCTAGTTGTTAAGTTCTTGATGAACATGTTTGAATCATCTCCCAGTTATTTTCAAAAAACTAGAAAGGATGCTCTTGAAGAAGCATTCTATAGGGATCCCATGAATGAAACTACTACACTTTTTTATTGGATTGAATGCCTTTTTGTATGATTCTCTTATTATATTTGACTTCTTGAATTTTTGGTGTATTCTTATATTTGTTGCTTGTCTCGATTGATCACTGATCTCCTTGCGTTTCTTTGCCTTTTTAATAAAAATTGGCCTTGCTGGTCTAAAAAATAAATAAACTATAAAGATAAACAAACAATACACAATTAGAAAGTCAGCAACTCATGTGTACATTAATTACTATGTTTTTTCACACGTTTTTAAACAATTAGTATACTTGTCAAGTCACTCCGACATTTAAAGATGTGAAAATTTGACGAACCTGAGTAGATAGTGGTTCTGGAACCATGGTTTGAATATGGCTCAAACTTTTGTCTATTGCATTCCGTAGGTGCTCACATCTTGAAACAGATGTATCTCCTGTGATTACCTGGACATTTCAAGATCATAAATTTGGGAAGAAGATGATGTTTCAAAAAATAAATAGTAAAATTTTGATTATTTATTCAAAGTAATATATATTCATTTTTTACATGGGAAAAAAATTTACAAAGGGTCAATCAGCACAGTAACCTAGAAATGAACCAATGCAATTTATTCCATAAGAAAATTAAAGATACAATTAGAAAAATATGGCCATCAAAGTAGATTTTCAGATAATTTCAAGTAAAATTTTGGGCTATATGTAAAATTTATATTGCATGTTGAATTATATTTTGAAACTTATGATAGATTTACAACGGATCAATAGGTGAGCAGAACCATTTCCGCACTTCTTTTTGAGGGAAAATGACTAGACAGGACCACAGCCGTTTCTTCTTCCTTTACCTTTACAAAAATCATGAAGTACTTCAAATTTGGAAACGTAGGTTACACCTTTTCTTTAATCAGTGCACTATATGTTTTAAGGGAATGCTAGATACTCATATGTTCTATAGTATTACTTTAAAACTAACACATTAGAATATATTTTCTGCAGTATGACAGAAACCTTTCAAAAGAAAAACAGAACACTCAGTAAACTGAAACATCTATGAATTTGAAGAAGTACAAAAAAGCCACTCCAAAGTAGATTGTTATCATTACTATGGACAATTACAGAGAAGATTGTACGGACAAACAATGAACAAACTTTCAGTATGGGATCTGTGTCAACAACAATGTTTGTGGTTTGATCAATTTAAGTGATTTTACAAGGAAGCTGAAAGTGTGCTTATGCCAGTAAGTAGCATAAACAATTGAAGAGTGGCATTAGGAACTACTTATGGACTGCAGCAGCTTTTGAAGAGAAAAATTATGAAAGCATTTCAAAAAACATTGAAGTGCATCAAAAAGTAGTTGAGAAATACCAAATAGAGTTTGCTAGACTCAGCAAAATGCTCAATGAGTCGCTTAGCTTTCTCAAGAGAATTATTTAGAGAACAAAGCTCCTCTATTCCCAATTTGCAGCCTGGTTGAGCAGATTCTATTTCTGGAATAAGAGATGAGATTTTATCCTTAAGTGTCCTAAGCTCGTTGCACATTGAGGCATGAACCTGCTATCACCAAACAACTTAGAGATATAGCACGACGAAACACTCTAACAAACTTAAGAAAGATGGAAGATGATATTAATGACAAAAAGCATAATAACTATTCCACATAATGTTAATGGGAAAGAATTACTCAGAAAATTAGTTTGAAAAAACAATTTGCTATGTGAGGACAGAGATTGAGAATCATACAGCACACTGCAAATAAACACCATTTCTAGTGGAATAAGAGGGGTTTTGCCCAGAATATTAGCAAATAGCATGTGCACATTATTTGATTATAGATTTCCTAATATTTCAAGATATGACACTACAAAATATTATCATAACAAATAAATTTTGTTTGGGCTGCCTTATCTAGATCTTTTCTAGGATCAGTTAGGAAACCCAACTTGTACTTTAAATGTCTCGAAGTTCACTGTAAAGGTGATTTCTAGGAGAAGCAGCATGGAGCTCACTTAATTCCCTTATACAGGTCATTTCTTCCACAAACTTCACTTTTTTCCTAAGTCTATAAAGTACCAAAAAGTGTAGTTGACAAGAAAATCTACATAGGAGCAGATTCTGCAGCCAAATCCACAACCATTACCAAGAATACAAGAGTAGCAGGCTTCCTACGGCTTGTGCCATTCTTTCTATCAGCCTCATTATGAATCCCAACCTATATATCCAACTCCATAAGCATATCCACTTCAGCCATCATATCTGACTTAAAATATCTATACTCCCTTCACAGTAATTGAACAACATCCAGCTATAGACTTTCTCATTAACTAGCCTTTATATCAATACCATGGATATATCATCAAATACAAAACATATTATACCCATATGTCATGGTAAGGTTGTCATTTGGAGGGATTCCCAAATATGACAAAAAAAATACCAAACTATGCATAAGAGTAGGAGCGACATCAAAGGGACTTTGAACTAGCTAGGAATTTCCACTTGGTATTAAGGTGTCCTTGTATTGTAGTATTTTTTGAATGTTAAAAACAATTTCTCTAATAGTATATTGCCTTTTTATTGAAATTTGCAATTTTGATTACTTAGCTTGTCTTAAGATTTCACATTGAAATTCATGTTTTTTAGATCTTTTAGGGACTTCTGTGATTTTACCAAACTTCAACCGAAATTGTCACTGAAGACCAACATGTTTCCTTTTATACGTCAAAATCAAAGTTGTATTCCATAGTTTTAAGTAGATGATAAACCCTAGCAATTTATCTAATACTTATAAACTATAAAATAGAGATTGAAGAAAATAACTATATAAATTTGAGATTTCTGTAAGTTAATATTTAAGGACTTAAATGAAATTATCTGAGTTAAGCAAGTCATTAAACACCTAATAAAATTCCACATAAGTGATCTATAAGACATTATTAAGACCTAATAATTCTATGCAAGAACTACGATCGAAATTTCACCATTAAACTGAAGGGCACGAATGAACGCTCCTAGAATACAATCGAGCAAGGCATAAATGGTTAATCTTAGACCATAAGTTAGAAGGGCTTACAACAGGAGAACCTCTGGATAGTTGAGAAACTTCAGCGACATTACACCCCATCACTAAGGGCTAATGTTTATCTGCAAGGAGCTTTGGAAGTGTCAAATATTCTATTTTTGGACAAATGTTGAGAAAAACAGAACATGAATTACTAGGTGAAATGAAGCTTCAAAATCTTCAGTTTTTTTCTACATATAAAATTGGAAGTAGGAATTTCACAAGCCAAAAGTTTCACGGCCCCCACCAAAAATGCTGCAAGGATAAAAGAATCCCTAAGACGAAGGTCTATGAGTGTAAAAATTGTGCCCAGATACGAAAACGTCAAAGTAGAAAAACAAAGTTGGAATTGAAGGGATAGAATGTTCAGGAGTTCGAACCAAAGCACAGGTCCTTGAATTCTCAAGATAAGTAGGAAATCAAAGGGAAATAAATCTAAACCAACTATTTTTTCTTAACGCCCAGTCGCCTACTTTGGATTCCTCACTACGAAAATGGATTTCACTAGACTCGAGCTCCATTGGTGGCACAGATGAGGCAGAACAACTACCCACTTCCAAATATACATGCCTCTTGCTTCCAAGGTCAGTGAAAAGGAACACGGTCAAGCATGCCAACGAAAAAAAGAAAAGAAGAACCCTTCCTAAGGTTACACAGACTTCGAGCTTCTAAAGCAACCATACATGATCACACGATTAACATGGTTCGGGCTTTCTCAGAAGTGTGCAACTGGAGAAGCAAAGAGAAAAGGACAGAGAAAATAAGACATGTAGCGAAGAAGACGACGTGCCTTTTGATTTGAGGGTATTAGATGGAACAATCTAGGACCCGAGAAAGTCTGCAACTTGCCGATCAAATCAAGAGGGTTGAAGAAATCAACCTACACGATTTGGAGTACGTATTCACTTGGAAAGGCCAAGGTTGTTTGGTGGGGAGTAGGCGTACACGGAGAGCAGCCCGGGTGACCCCGAGCTATCCCCGGCATGGGAGGCCGCCTCGTACGAATAAGAAGAAGGAGAAGAAGAAAGACGGGCTGAAGCAATCAAGGAGTATGCCACCGGTGGTGGACGGAAGGCCGGTACTCCTCCTTCCTCGAAGCAATCCGTCGGGTGGACGAGTGGGAGGTGGACCGACGGTAGATTTGACCAGAAATGAAACATTATTCTGTTAAATTTAAAATAATAATTTTTTCATTCAAAAATTCTTAACGAATATCGTTTAGATTATTGTTATTACTACCTAGATATTATTTAGCCGTTCCTTTTTAACGATGGGCAAGCTTTGGCTTACGAAGATTTCTTTACTTATTTTTAAAATTGTTTAATACTCATCTCTTCTGCTTTTGCTTTAAAACATGTAGATCAACGAAAATCATGAGGTTCTCAGGTGCCTCGTAGGGAATATCTCCTCGATGTTTAATAACATTGCAAATTGTCCTTACTTTTCGTTGAAGAACTTTACTGTTGATATTGCTGTTGACGTTATGAAAATAATAAAGGTGGCGGGCTGATGCCACCAAAGAAGATGTCAACCATTGTGTGTGTGTGTGTGTGTTTTTTTTTTTTTTTCTTTCTTTGTGGCTTAGCTGGCTTGATTTTGATTTGTAATTTTGGAAAACTTTTTTTAACGTCTTTGACAAAAAATAAATTATCACATAGAGTAATTATTTATATCATTATTTTCAAATTTTTAAAATAAGACAGGTGACGCACAATATACTTTTCCTCACATAAACACTTGCTGGGGTGGTGGTTGAACCAAATCTTCATATTACTTTCCCTTTTTTTTTTAATCATTCTCCAGGTGGCAGCCCAAAGGCCAACTCCACCTTCTCCTCGGTTGGTGGGAACACAATTTTTTTAATCAATTATCGAAAAAAGAAACACAAATTTTTAATTTATTAATTAATTTATCGACGACGTAAGAATGCCCACCGGATTAGACGTACGTGGCGGCGTCATTCATCTGAGTTCTACGTGATTTATTATTTGAAAATTTCTAATCTTTCCTTCTTTCAATTTCGTGGTAATTGCCAAGAAAAGTGTACGGTTTGGTTTTGTGCCCAACATCATCCCTTCAGAAGTAAATAAATTATTTTAGATTTCGTGTTGCAACTATGCATCAGTGTCACGTCAGGAGTGTGCTGACGTAAGCACGTACCATTGTCTTTCGGAAAAACGTAGACACCATGTATTTTCATATGATTTACACCTTCCGTCGGTTCCTACATCTTTCTGCATGCGTGCGTTTCTACCTCGCTAGTTTATTTATTGCCTTGATCGATTACATACGTTTGTACGTGTTCTGCGTCTCCAAATTAGTCCAGCAGATCATGGGAGTTGGTCTGATGTTCTTGATTAGGGTCCCAACCTGATTGTATTATTTTATTGATCTCATCTCAGAGAACCTTCCAGATGCCACCTTAAATGGAGGCCTGTCTCACACCACGTGTACTTAATTCTATAGGCTGCTGTTTATGGTACCGTACGATTGACACATGTTTTTTAAGGTTGACTTTGGTTTTGATTTTTTTTTTTTTTTTTTTCTTTTAGAAGAAGAGTTGACTTGGACGAGCAGTTAAGTTTTTTTTTTTTTAGGTGCGAGGAAGAGGTTAGGTTTTCGTAAGGAGGGCGAAGCCTACAATAATAAAATTTGTGTTTTAAAATCGGGAAATAAAGACGTATGAATGGTAACATCTTTTTTGCTTTATTTTCATTTAAAACAAATTAAGAATGAACGAATCCTTTATTTAGATCATTTCTCCGTCTACTTTTTCTTGTAGCTCATTCTTTCTTTCTTGTGATCCTTTTATTTTTCTAATTATGTAGGAGGCTATATGCAATATTTCTTATCTTAATTTGAATGGGATGGTTGTGGAAATCGAAGACAAAAAAGGAAAAAGAGAGAGAAAAAGAGATATTAGGATTTTTGAGGTTTCGATAGTAAGGGTAGTGGCGGGAGAGAGAGAGAGAGAGAGAGAGAGAGAGAGATAGACCTTTCAGAGATCAACGTGACAGCAATGGAAGATATGCGTTTGGTGGCTTGCACAACTGTAATGGGCAGCTGGTGTTCACTCATGTAGAGCAGATCATGGTAGATGACGTGTAACCTAGTTAGTGGTTAGTGTTTGATGATCTTCCTCTATTGTTGACTCATGTAAGAAGGTGGCTTCAAACTCTTGTTGGTGCTATTAACAATTGAAGTCATTTGTGACTGTTATTACTTGAGATTTGCATTCAAGTAGTTTATTTTTCATATAGTTGGATGATGATGATGATGATATATGTCTTGAGCCTTTTGGTTTGAAAAGTAGAATTTTGTAATTCCTTTGAGATTAGCGTAATATTGAATTGAAGGGTTTTTCCACATTACATTTTATATGTTTTGATTGATTTATTGTGATTTACTTGCTTGATTTTTAAGCCACTTTTCCTATCATCCTTATTCTATTAAATAGACAGATCAAAAGAACGGAATTGTTCTTCACCTTTGAAAGTAACAAGATGAAATATAACCCACCCACGAAAAAAAACCCGCTTGATTAATTGTGATTATTTTTTATAGTAGTACGTACATACTACACCTCTCTCTCTCTCTCTCTCTCTCTCTCTCTCTATATATATATATATATATATAGATATATGAAAAAAATTATATATGAAATTTCTGCTGTAAGAAAATGTAACAACCTTATATCTCAATTAAAGTGTATTATGAGTTCTGTCACGTACAAGGGTTGTAAAATTTTATGCCCACTTCCAATAATATAAAGTTGTGGAAGTTAGGTCATTACAACCTTGTTTGGTTCTTTGATATTCAATATCTTGTCGGTACACGTATACAATTAAAAAGTAGCTAAAAAGAAGATTTCTTCCTTTCACAAACTTCTTACTGATATAGACAGATTGAGGTAAATAGGAAAATTTTGAAGAAGATAAGTCTCCCAAGGTACACAAGTCAGGCTGTTTTCACACCACTACAAAAAAAAATTAAGATTTTGTAACAATAACGTCTATCCCAATAGATAGCGAAAATGATCGTAATAGGATATTTGTGACCAACGTGACATTACAATAGGTATGTATGAGATTACCACAAAAAGTCACTAATTGTTGACACCACCAGTCTGTCATTATATCTAAATATTATATGGTAACGTCTTATGAGTATCATGAAAGAAATACATTTATAGTGACGGTAAAATTAACTTATCATGATATTTTAGTTTTTTGTGACTAATCGTGTATGTTCCATAACGAACAAAAAGCATGTTTCATTTTCTATAGCTTTTATAACAGGCATTTCGTCGTTAAAGGTGATCGATAAACCTTTTAGAATGTCACAATAACATAGATATTTAGTGATACATAATTTTTACGTGTGACTGTATGTGTGTGTGTATACATATTATATGCTTTTGTTTGCAGATAATCCCCATGTTCTTTCCTACGGGGCATCCTCCAGTCCAACGTAGACAAATCTCCATGTTCCTTAGCCTAAGCAAAAAATTAATACTTTTTTCTACAAGTGTTATTTAGTTTAGCATGAAAATGAATCCCTCCCTAGCCTCTTTGATCCAGGAAATTTGTAGGTGTTAAACACAGGGATAAATAGGAACTTAATTTACCTAGGAGGCCCACTTTTTTACGGTAAAAATAAAACCCAAGTCTTACAATTTCTTGGTTGATAAAGTTAGAAACAAGTTACATGAGTGGAGCTCGTTCTTATTAATTTGGTCCTTTTGGCATTCCCCATGTTCTATTTCTCTATTTCTTTAATTGACCTCAAAACATGTTTTCCTACGACCCATCAAATAATATAGAGATATATTAAACTAATATACGATGAATCTTTTTATTCATCATTAATTAATTTTAAGATGAATTTATATTAAAGTAAGTTTATATACATCCGTCGGTAAACTATATTGGTAAACTTAAATGTACCACAAGTGAAACCTTTCCACCCATCACCAATTGACTTTGAAATGAAATATGTCTATATGTGTTGAAAAACTTGTTGGTAATAATATTTTTCTCGCATATAGCCTAAAATTAAGTTTTGAACGTTGATAGCATGTTGAATGAGCACACATATTACATCAATTTATTCTTGAATAATTAATGGATAAGGATGGGAAAGCACACATATAAAAGAGAGTAGAGTAGTACTCCAGTGGATCGGATTTACTAAAAGAAAAGACCGGCATTATCTATAGAAATCTTGGTTCATAATGCACCAAATGGGTAATAATATTCGCTTCTTGACTAACCTCAGGATATTTTACGCGCCCGGGCAAACGACACACGAAAATGTATATCGTTCCAATCCAGAGAAAGAAACGGAGAAGAAGACAAATTAAGAATCAATGGCAGTGACAAGATCGTTGTCTTTCACCTCCCCCTCCTCCTTCTTCTTCTTGCCATGCATATTGCATGGTTTCCAGAAGACTTTGGTGGTTTCACAAGATAACGATAGAGCCTTCTACTCCAACCTCAACTTCCTTGGACGCGAAGACTTCGGCATGTTTTGCTTACGCGGACGTGCAGTGGCCAGTTGATGTTGTCATTGATAAGATAAGACTGTATAAATAGGTGAAAACGATTGTATATATCAAGCTCGGAGATAAGCTAAAGTAATTTGTGATAAGCATATATACACAAATATTTAGATGATTTTTTTAAACAATTGTATGTTATGCATAAAGATAAGAAAATAATTAAATCATGCAAAACTAACAGAAAATAGTCAAAAATATCAAATGATTTAAAATATAATCAAATCATATACAGCAAGATCGATCGATTCCAAGTTAAATGCTTTAGACTGCATGTGTAATGATCCGTCTGCTATTACTGCCTCTTACTTGTGTTATCACCACTAATTTCCAACGTTTTCCTCTTGTAATGATATGACAATGATTCATAGACATGTTAGTAAGATGGCTTGGCTTTATGATCTTAATCTTGAGTGGCATGGGTGAAGAACCCTCTCTTGTCAATGAATTGAGTAGCTTCTAAATCTCAAACTGAGAAATATTACTAACATCATCCAAAGACTGTAGGATCATCATTAGAGTCTGCTGGTTCTAAGCTTGACTTCTTTCAACACCACGAGACTTTGAAAAAGAGCTTGATCATATGCTCATTAATATCAACACCTAATTGCCCAATAACATGTTGGTCTAACCTTCTACCCTCATCAATAACAAGTTTGACATTCTCCTCCATCCATTCTATGATAAGATCTGTCACTCAATTTTTTTTGGATAAAAGTGATATCAATTAATCAACTTATTGCCGTCTTCTACCTTGTAATTAATCAACAAAGACCAAATCAACCTTGTAAAAGTGACATCATTTTATAATCAACAAAGACCAAATCATTCAACCTTTATGCCCATAATTTGTTTCTTTACTTTGTGTGGTTCAAGTTGAATGAACTGTGATTTTTTTCATGTCAAGAAATAGAGATAGTTGAGAAAGAACTCTAATTGCAATCTTCCTATGAATGATCTATGTTAATCATTTATTTTATTTTATTTTATCCTCCAGGAATATCCATGGAGGTGATAATATGCGAGTCTCAATGGACATTCAAATGGCCTGATATACACTAAGAGTATTCAAGGAGGTGAAAGCTTGTAGGAGGCATTGCTAGACCCCAACATGGTAGATTTTTCCAAGTATTGCATATTTTGTCCCATAGAGATTCCCAACTAGTTGGGGGTACCTTAAGTGGCCCCATCCACCAACTTGGTTGAGATTACTAATTGAGGTAAGACTCGCAATGTTGGCATGTGAATTAGGTAAGTAGTGCACACACCTATAGCTTACCAATGCTTAAGTAGAACTAGCACTACTGCCCATAAGTATTGCATGAGAACTTCCTAGATGGTCACCCATCCTGATTTTTACTTCCGCCCAAATACAGTTAACTCCAGAGTTTTTACATGAATGGGTGCTTGGTAATAGGTGTAAATGCACCTACCTATACTAATCAATTAGGCTTAGCCAAATCGGGTCAGCCTAACATGGTTTGGAGATGGAACATTGTGACAAAGTTTCAAGTATTTTAGTTTTGATACATGGTGAAGCTATCGATGGTTTGATTTGAGGGTCACCATACTTGTAGAAATTGTATTGCAAAAATGGAGTTTGTGTGCCATGAGCTAATTAAGTTGGTAGCACCATATATACATATATAATGGCTGCCACCATCATCTTCTCTTCCACCTCCTCCTCCTACCAAGTGTGCATTAATTCCTCTCCCCTATGTTTATATATTGACCAACCACCATCTACTTGTTGACATATGAGTTTGTTAGGTGGTTATTTTTTGTTATGATAGATTTGGGTTACTTGAATTTGATTGTGCATATTATATATATTGTTGGTACTTAGACCAGATGAATAAGAAAAATACACTAAGTGTTATTTAGCCCTAGTGTTTTCATGGTTAATTGGCAATTGTCACTTTGGTCTTCTAATTTCTAATCCTAGGTGCTAAATTGGTGCTTCCATGGTATCTGTTGTAGTATGTGTCTTGAATGTATTTTTAGTTAGGGGCTTTTCTGTCATTCTCTTGTTGGACGGTTTGTTACCACCTATGCTATATACATAAGCAAAAGGTAGTTTGAGTAAAAAAGCCCAAATCGTTTTTGGTACTCCTTTGTTCGTTAGTGAAGTTGCCCTCCACCTCTCCATTCGTGGACATACCCTAAGGGGGAACCACGTAAAAACCTTACTATTGTGTACATGCTTGGAATCCCTCCTTCCCTTTCTCTAGATTCATCACCACGCTCGTTGTCTGTTGAATTTGAGGGAGCTTTGGCATTGCGTCATCCCTTGACCTTGTTGGAGCATAGATTAGGTTGTTCCATTGCTGATTTTTTCGATCCTATTTGCATAACAAATTTGGTATTAGAGCAATTAAGGCTTGAAGGAAGGTTTTGGGGGTTAAGAGGAGACAACGGCGTGGAGGTCCTAGTGGCATCATGTGGTGCGGCAGCTACTTCTTGGGAGGAAGGACAACCACTAGTCTTCCTTACTATTGGAAGACCCTAAAGATTTCTAATCATGGCTAGGGCTTTTCTTTCAAGTTGCAGGTCTATATAGCTCTCCATTCTAGCACTTGTGTTTTAGTGTTTTCAAACCTTACATTCATGATTCCATCATGACCACTCATGCACTGAAGGTGGAGAAATTCATTGGAAAGAACAACTTCAATTTATGGTAGATCAAGATGAAGGCTTTATTGAAATAACAAGGAATTTGGGTTCCTCTCAATAGGGAGTCAATTTCCTTTATGGTGGAGGAAATTCAGGAGGAGAAGGCTCATTCCACTATCTTGTTATGTTTGGTTGATGAGGTCATTATTGAGGTTGTAGATGAGACTTCAACTTCGAGCCTTTGGAAGAAGTTAGAGAGCTTGTATATGACCAAGTCCTTGATGAATAAGTTGCTATTGAAGCAACGTTTGCTTTCCCTTAGAATGAAGGAAAGGATAGCTTTGAAGCAACATTTAGATAAGCTTAACACCATTCTCATGGAGTTGAGAAATATAGGTGTCACCATTAAGGATGAGGATGCAACCCTCATTCTACTTGTTTTACTTCCACTTTCTTATAAAAATTTTGTGCAATTATTCATGGTGGGACGTGATACCATGGCATTGGAGGAAGTAAGGTTCAACCTTCATTCAAAGGAGTTGTGACACATGACAACTCATGATAGCAATGATACACATGGTTCTACTCTGTCTATGCATGATTCAGAGCAAAGGGGGTGCCATGATAGAAGGAACAACAAGAATAGAGGGAGAAGCAAGTCAAAGGGGAGGTACTCCAATGATACATGCAATTATTACAAAGAAAATGGGCATTGGAAAGCAAACTGCCCAAAGCTGAAATCAAAAGGGCATGTTGCCATAGTGGAGAAAGATGATTCAACATCAGAATGTGACTTTGCACTCACTATTTCTTGCAATCCATATTTAGACCACACATGGATTATGGCTTCAGGTGCTTCCCACCATATGATTCCTATATGGGAGTGCTTCCATTCTTATGAGAGGGTGGATGGTGGAAATGTGACATTGGCAAACAATGAGGTTTGCAATAGGGCTAGTGTAGGCATTATTTACTTTAGGATGCATGATGGCACGATTAAGACACTTGAAGGAGTTTGGCATGTGCCCAATTTGGGAAAAAGTTTGATATCTTTAATGACACTTGATTCAGCTGGATACAAGTATTCAAGTGGAGGAGGAAAACTTCAAGTCTTGAAGGGTTCCATGGTAGTAATAAAAGGTGTCAAAGATGGGCCATTATATATTCTTCAAGGGTCACCTGCTATTGCTTCCATAGAAAATTAGCAACTAAAATCTGCTACTTGGCACACAAGGTTGGGTCATTTGAGGTAGAGAGGAATGCAAAATGTTAGCAACATAGGTGTGCCTAAAGGCCACAAGTTTGTTGATATTAACTTGTGTAAGCATTGCATCTATGACAAGCAAAAACATGTATAGTTTGAAAAGGGGGAGCACACCACCAAGAAAATATTAGACTATGTCCATACTGATTGTTGGGGGCCTTCCCAACAACCATCCCTAGCAAGTTCAAGATACTTCCTTTCGATTGTTGATGATCATTCACACATGACTTGGATTTATGTTATGAAACAGAAGAGTGAAGCTTTCAAGAATTTTAGGCAATGGAAAGCTCTTGTCGAAAATCAGGTTGGGAGGAAAGTGAAGTATCTTCGCACAGTTAATGGGCTAGAGTTTTGTTCCAAAGAGTTTGATGAGTTTTGTAAGGATGTAGGAATTTCTAAGCATCATACGTTTAGAGGCACTCCACAGCAAAATGGAGTTGCTGAATGCCTCAACTACACTTTGCTAGAGAGAGCATGATGCATGCTCTCTTATTCAAGGCTGGGAAAGGAGTTTTGGGCTAAGGCCATCAACACAGCTTCTTTTCTTGTCAACATATCTCCATCCAATGCTATAAAAGACCAAACATGTTGAGTATTTTGTTTTGATGATGTGTGCTAAATGAATATAATTATATTTACTCAATTACTATTGTTTATGAAAGTAAATTAAGAACATCAATTAATACAGAAAAAGTTTACTGATATAAATACTTGTTTGTAATGGATCTGAGATTATATTAAGATAAATAACTAGTCGTTCAGTTATACTAACTTTTATTTTAACTAAACATTAAGTTAACGTGTGTTTTTATTGTAAAGCATGATATGTTTTAAAGTTATATTTCCTGTATCATGTACAATTCACGTTAAGACAACTCATTGAGTTAGTACATTATTTGTATAAAGGTCATGTGAGAATTCATTGAGTTATATGCTTAAATGTTGAAATAGGTCACGTGAGAACTCGTTGAGTTAGTGAACAAAAGAGCAAAAAGAAAAGACGAACTCGTTAAGTTAGTATTGTGCATATGGTGAAATTAAAGTTTACGAATGTTATATTGTATCACATGAGTTGCACATATTTAACACGTTAAGTTAACATAACTGCACACGTTGAGTTGTGTTTAGCTTTTCCATGCACGACACTAGAAAACCTGATTGGATCTCCAACAACGTACCAGAAAAACTTGGATTTGTTAACTTCTGTTTTTACTTAGTTAATTTATCTTTATGCCTATTCTTTTTCTTTTAGAAGTAAATAAACAACATTTAATACAAATTAGATATTAATTCCAATTTGCACTTTAACTGCAAGTGCACAGTGTCTATTATATTAGTGTGCAAGCACAGGTCGATCCCATAGGAAATTGCTTAAGAATTTAGAATTGTCCGTTTGTTAACAATTAAATTTATATATTTAATAAGCTCTCTGTTGAGTTATAGTTAACTCAATGGACAAAGTTCGTTGAGTTATGGCTAACTCAATGGACTAACCTCGTGGACTTAAGTTAACTCCACGAGCCTGTCTTTTCTTTTTAATACTACTAATTACAGAAGAATTCAGCCAACCATTGGGCAATTCCACAGATTGTAAATAACATCAATTAAGCTCTTTAATATTAGTAAACACTGGATTTATCATTAAGCATACTAACATTTAGATAATTCAAATAGTAACCATTAAAATCTTTAAGTCTTTTGAATGAATCGATTTCAGTAAACTGTAAAACTAAAACAAACATAAATCAATCATAACACTGACAAAGAAAACATTAATCATGATACAACACTCAAATACAAAATACAAACACAGATAAATTATTTTGGTATTTTTGTTTTAATATGAACATGGAAATGGGCGAAAGATGAAATGTAAAGTAATCTCAATCGATAGTAAATACTTCCGTCACTACATACAACGCGATTACACCACTGAAAATTAAACCACTTATAATTCTATCTCCTCTCCCTATAGAATCGCGAGTCCAGAATTGCAAGATGATCTCCTCTTTAGCATACAGGCATTAACCCGAAGCCAAGGCTAGAAGCTTTACGATCTCCTGAGATATGAGTCGGCGCTTGGTGAAAATGACTTCCCTTCCCGCGACGCGATCACTCCTCACAGTGGTTGTCAGACATTATGTTTGGCTCGGAATCGACCCGACATTAGGAAAGTATCCTCACAAACCTCCGATGGTTGGTGATTATGGTGGTGGTGATGATGGTTGGTGTGGTACTTCAGAGAATTACCGACGCTGCCTATAAAAACCTCGGTGCTCCTCCTCTATACATACTGACCATACCCATCGATCACACACACACCTTTACTTCTTTTTCTTCTTTTCTTTTATATTTCTTCAGTGGTAACTACTTTTGCTTGAATGGTCGATTGAATTTCCTTCATTCATATCAACGGCGATGCTTTCTTCTCCTTGTGCGATACATGCAATCATGGTTTTTCTTCCAACTGTCCTATTTCTACAACCACTACAATGGCATATTAGAAAATAAATAGTCCGTGGAGTTACAGATAACTCAACGAACTTTTCTCGTTGATTTAACTATAAAACATGTGCATAAATTTAACTATCCGATGCTCAAGTGTATTTCGGATACTTACAACTTAACTATCTGATGCTCAGATGCATTTTGGATACTTACAAACTTAACTATCCGATGCTCAGATGCATTTCGGATACTTACAAACTTAACTATCTAATGCTTAGATGCATTTCGGATAGTTACAGATAACTCACCGATATATAACTTAAGTAAATCTACCAGATCTCGACACGTGTCAGCAGCAGTTTAATAATAAAAGAAACATTTTGGAGAGTTATAGGTCTAACTATCCGATGCTTAGTTGCAATTTCGGATAGTTAGAGATAATTCACTGAAAATCCACTTAAGTCACTTTCCTAGAATATGACACGTGTCCACAACTATTTTATAAATAAAAAGAGATTTCGGAGAGTTACACATATAACTATCCGATGCCCAACTACAATTTCGGATAGTTATAGATAACTCACCAAAAGTTCACTTAAGTCATACATTATGGTTTCAACACGTGTACTTTAGGAAATAATAAAATATTCTTTTAAAACATAACTGTTCGACAATTTAAACATAACTATCCGATACATGTTCGGTATGTTAAACATAACTGTCTTAAATATCAGAAAATTCGGATACTTAAGAATTTCACAACCTACAACTTACTGACAGTTCAGAAATGTACTAAATTAACATTAATTCCCCCAATTTAAGCAAATTCTTTAATTAAAGCTTATAATAGTGCAATTATAACATAATGGCTTAATTCTCATATGATAAACTAAATATTATGCAATTAACCATCATTTAATTGTTAATATTATGCACTTTTTCATTCTAAACACTTCCCCATACCTAAATTTTGCTAGTCCCTTAGCAAACTAAGATCTAATTAATTGGTCTTTCTAAAAGTGCTAGAATTAATTCTTCTTCTTTTTTTTTCTTCTATTCAGCATAAGAATTATTATATAGATATTCTGTATGTTTCAGTAATCAACCTGCAAATATATTTAGAATATATGCAAATTACATACAAAGTATATCATCATCACATATGTGTTAATTATATTATCGTGTTTTCTTTTTTGCATCATTTGTCATCCTGAATTTTCCAATAAGATTTCTAGAAGAAATTTCAACAATATACGAATCAAAGTACAATCCAATTCAATCTGATTAAGACAAGTAGAATAAAGAATTGTATCTCCATTAAACAACTTCAAAAGTCAATTCTTGATTCATATTTTAACAATTCTAGATAACAGAAAATATACTCGATTCATAAGATATCTGTATTTCACAAAACACTTGTATCTTTTCAGAACAGTATATGTATTTTTTTGTACTTTAAAAGTTAATTTGACAAGCTTGAATCATATAGGAGCTTTCTAATGTACCCATGTAACGAGCTTTCAGTCAACAATCTCAGATCTGATTAGGATCTTAGGTTGCGAGATTTCAAGAGTCTCTTTTCAGGTCAACAATCCTTACATACCTATCTGCTCAAGTACAAAAGGCTTGTGATCAAACAAGTCAATAAACTCTCAAAGTTTACCTTTTTTTTTTCTTCTTTTTTTCTTTCTTATTCTCTTTTTTTTTCTTCTTTTTTTCAATCAAAATACAAACACAAAACAAAACATTAATCACATACTGTATATGTATGTATTTCATTAATACAGATGCAGTAATCACCAATCTCATATAGTCCTGCTTCTATCATTTACTGAAAATATGAATCCATAACAATAGGCTCATACTTTTTCTATAGTTTAATAAGATTTACACATAAATCATTCTACAAGTTCAATTAGTCAAATTAAATGTATCTTTAATCATATGTGTTTCATTTAATCTAGAATTCACATCTCAGCTCCTTCAAGACTTCAGATAATTTTTTTCATTAAGCATTCTGATTTCATTTTAAAATCGTGAAACTGTTAAACTCATGAAATTCAGAAAAAACATAAGATACTATATCTAGATTTGCATAAATAGTAAATTCTATAGCATCTTATAAAGCCTTCTAAATATAACATTCAAGCAGTTACAAATTATAAAAATTTTACAGTCTCAATTTTCGGATAGTTACAATAAGTTCATAAAAATTTTCAATTTCCACAAAACTTTGCAATACCATTTTAATTCCTTTAGTTAACAAACTTACATGGCTGTTACTTTAATTACCTCCCCCCCATACCTACATTTTGCATTGTCCTCAATGTAAAGGATTTGACAATAAATATAGTAATTGTAGCAAGCATGAATACAGTTTCTTTGATTTAAAATTCAGGATAAGTAATCAGTTACATACATTGTTTCGTTTGTATCTTCTTCTGCATATTCTGATTTTTGATTCTGAAAAAATTTTCATTCACAGCTAAAAGCAGAATATAAAACAAAATAACATTTAACAGATATTGATAAATAATTGTCTTGTGTGGAACCCATGCTCCCATGCCTTTGGTGGCTCACAAGCAAGCTAGTTGGTTTCCCAGAACAGATACCAATAAACTGGATTGATATTTTGTTTTTTTTTCTTTTATAAAATAAAATAAAAACTATATTATTTTCTCTCTTTTTTTTTCTAAAAATAAATGCAGAATACACATAACATTAAACACACAAAATCACAGCTTAAGAACATGATTGAAAAGTAGAAACAAATGGAATAAACGTGTCAGTCCAACCAAACTTTTTAGGCATAGTTCTTCTTGCTATTAATTCTGTTTTAATGTAGTTCTTGTTCCTTCTTAATTTGTAAATGTGTAATATATTATAAATTCCAAATACAAGTGTCTTACCACTAATGATATGAAATGCAGAAAGGGATCCTTTTTGATTCCAAGGTAATGTAGCAGTTTCTATTTCTACATCTATTTCAATATACTTCTCTTCCCACTTCCATTCATTTATGTCTTTCATAATCCATATTTGAAATTTCATTAATTCATCCCACCATCTTATCAAACATAAAGTAGGATCATCATCTTCATTATACCACATTCCTATTTGAATTTTATTAAATTCTGCAGATGGTGGTTTAGCTATTTCTCTCGGTATAGGTAAAATTTCTATATTTTCATCATAACTATCTATGCTCACTATGTATAAATCAGATCCAAATGCTATTGATATATTTGTGACTAGATATATATATCCATCAAGTATGACATGCATGTTGTTAATTACTGATTTCTGGCTTAGATATATCATAATATTTTCAGTCCAAGATCTATTCAGAAAATTATACACACTTAAGCGTAAATCTTCATCCCAATTTCCTGTAGGTCTCCAATAATATAATTTTTTAGGAATTGTAGAATTTTTATCAGAAAATATTAAAGCCGATCCACAATTTATAGTTGGTACTTCATATCTATTAGGTCTTCCTATATTCCATTCTTCTCTTGTTATAGGATTTCTTATCAAAATATCAGGTAATAAACTTGCATACCTTGGTCTCGTCCTGTATATGATTAATCCTTCATCTATCCCCATAATATGATCTATTCCTTCTAATGTATTGGGTGGAATTCCAGTAGTTTCTTCCATAGCTAGATATTCATGGTTAATTGAACTACGATTAAATGACCTCCATATGAATCCATCTCTAATCTTAGTCATTTTTGCAGCTTGTAGTCCCTGAAAATATTTTTCTTCAATACAATCTTTAATTTCCTTTGATACACAACACAGCCTGCATAGATCTTTAGCTGATAAATTACTTAGTACTTCCCTTAGTGCATCCAACGATAATTGCATCAATTCCATTTGTCGATTCTTTATAACACAAACAAAAATTTAGCAAAGACAAAAATTAACATAACTACTGCACACCCTCTAAGGCATAACTCAACGGACTAAGTTCGTTGAGTTAAGGACTAACTCTACGATACTATTAACTATAAATAAAAATATATATATACAGATAGTTGTTTCAGATATGCTGCTTCATTTAGCTACCCTCCCAGAAGAGATATCAATTTCATTAACAGTTCTATTGATAGGGTTAGGTATTGCTTGTATTGGCAATCCTCTAGTAGGTCTAACTTCCCTTGGTTTCTTCTGTCTAAGTGGTATATTTCTATTCTGATTTTGAATTGCAGCATTTCTAAATACAAAATCTAGACGATTGTTTAATTGTTGGATTATCTTCTTTAATTTCTCTATTCTAGATCCTTGTTCAAGTAATGCTTCATAACTTATATTCTTCTCATTTATATTTTCTCCTTCATGGAAATTGTTGTTTCTCTAGGATAAATTCGGGTGATTTCTCCAATTAGGATTATAGGAATTTCCAAAGTTATCTTTCTGGTTTCTAGCATAAATAATATCTAAATCATTTATGTTTGCATTCTTTTCTGCTAGCTTTTGATTTAATGATAACTCTTCTATTTTCTTTGTTAATTCAGTTAATTTCACTTCAAGCATAGTACTTGAATCTATTTCATGCATTCCTCTTGGCAATATTTTTTTATCTACAATAGCTTCAGCCGAGTTTTCCCACTGTGTAGTTCTTTTTACAAAGTTTTCTAAATATGCCCATGCTTCTTCACTACATAACTTTAAAAATCCATTTTGACAAGTAGATTCTAATAAAGATTTCGTTGAAACATCTATGCCTTCATAAATTATACCTATTAATTATGCTTTACTCATTGCATGATGTGGACATTGAGTCAGCAAATCTTTAAATCTTTCAAAATATTTCCAAAATGATTCACCCTGTTTTTGGCTACACATTAATATTTCTTTTTTCTTTTTAATCGTTTGATGTGTTGGATAATATTTTTCTAGAAAAACAGAGCAAAATTCAATCCATGTAGAAATTGAATCAGGCGACAGAGTGTATAACCATCTCTTAGCTGTGTCTTTTAAAGAAAAAGGGATATATCTAAGTTTAATAGCATCTATACTCATGTTCAGCATTTTCATCATTTGACAAACTTCATTAAATTCTCTAAGGAAATAATAGGCATCCTCTCTTTCTAATCCATGAAAATGTGGCAATTGACTAATATAATTAGATTTCAATTGAAACCTATCTCCTTTAAAGTTTGGCAATCGAATACATGAAGGTTCATCAACTAATTTAGGATACAAAATTTCTCCTAATGGTTTTTCTATTGGAGCAACCATCTCTACGTTCTCTTTTAAAGAAAGGTTAGCTACACTCCAAAGAATTTCGTTAAAGTCCAGTTCAGAAAATTTTTCAGTACTCCTCTGCGATGAAAATTCCTGGGTAGGTGTTCTTACTAATCGTTTAGTGCTTAGAGAACGAGTCCATGTGCTCATAAATAAATAGCAGAAGATTAATTACATACCAGTCTGAAGCTTTCCATTCAGTAAATATTTGTTGACGGATGAAGTTGAATCAGTTGCTTCGCCTTCCAGTTCCTCCAATGCATTCTCCTTTCTTTTAAAAGTGCTGGTAACTCGTAAATAACATTCTGTTTTATATATATAATGCACATCCATAAAGTGAATAAATCTCGTTGCAAGACACGTTCTTGCAACATACATCGTGGTTCCTATTTTTATGGGTACGTGTACCACTACTAATTTCAAATTTTGGTAACCGCTAAACCAATGAAGTTTCGTTCGTGGTTAAAAGAATAACTGTTCTGCTTAATCCACGAACTAACCTCGTCGAGTTATAGATAACTCAACAGAACACAGTCGGTTACTGTTGCTAACTCCACGGACTAACTTCGTTGAGTTACAGATAACTCAACTGAGTGACCTTATATTATATTATTGACCTCGTGGAGTTATGTTTAACTCAACGAACTTACTTCGTTGAGTTAACACTTAGCAACCTCTAAGTTTTACTCCTCGTAAGTATCTCTCTACTTTTTTTCTTTCTCATTCTGCTAACTGAAATAAAGTTAAATCTGTGTCATTAATGCATCATTCTAATCAAAATTCGTTTAAATCTGAACATTATATAAATATTTAACTTGCATGTCATTTTATGTTATGCAGAATTTACATTTTACCTTGTAATATGTAGAAATTTTTAAGCATCTATCCTGTCATTTAGCAAATTGTAAATCTGTTAAACATTCATTCATAAAGTTCCACAAAATATATATATAACATTCAATACATTCCATTCATTTCACATTCAAAACACGTATGAAAAGTACATCTGAAAAATTTATATTCATTAATATGAATCAATTTACATTACAAGTACATCATACAATTTTCATACAATTCTATACAAGTAGATGAACAATACAATTTAGTCTCTATTCCTAAGTTCATCTACTTCCTTCTAGAGTTTTTCTAATTGTAGCTCTAATTAATTAATTCTTTCTACAGCTCTTGTAATTCCTTCAGAAGGTACAACTATCTCTGCAGCTACAAAATTTCTATATTCTTTCACTGAAATGGTTATTGATCTGATCCTTTTTGATGCCCATTTCGTGAAATCAATACAATCCACCATCAGTAGTGGAATCAAATCTCCATAAAATAATTTCTTCTTTACTATTCTAATCTTGGAGATAAAAACTGCAGTCCAATTTATTTGAATTTTATTTACAACTGCAAATGTGGCCCATTTGACAAATTGACTCAATTCTATGTTATGACATTGTCGTTGATAGACATTCTTAATCAAAATGTTAGCTACCATGCGTGCTTTACTATTTAAATGCTTCAGTCTATTTAATAAAGGCACACTAGGATTAATAGCCAAACTATCATTGATTTCTTGTTCTGTCCATTCAACAGCAGTTGTACTTTCCAAAATTTCCTGCCCTTCATTCTTTAATCCAAAAATGTAGTGGAGAAGCTCTGGTGTTATCTGTACATCAGCTTCCTCCACGTTGGAAATTAATCCTCATTCTCTTTCTCTTAAATTTGCATAAAAACAGGGCACTAGATTCTCATATACTGCATGCCCTCTTTCTTGAGAAATAAAATTCAGTAGACCTTGGAATTCAAATAATTCTTTGATTTATTACATTCCATCCTAATTTATTGGTCTACTGTAAATAATATCATAACCCCTAATTTCTTGGTATTTGATATAAGCTTCCTGACTCCAAAAATGTACTTCATTTAGAACTACTATTTCAATCGGGTTAGGAATGTGACTTTGTTGTTCCAAAGGGGTTTGTTCTTGATCTTCCTCTAACGTAGGCTGCACTTGAACATTCTCTACAGATTCCTGAATTTTTGCTTCTACTTCTGTCTGTGGTGGTGAGTCGGTAGAACTCTTCACTCTGTCTTGAATTCTCTCCATAAATTGCTGAAGAGTTTCTTGCTCTTCAGTGAAATCTGTAAAGTCATTTTTGTCTAAATGACTTCTTTCAGTTTCTTCATTTTCTACTCTTTCTTCTTCCTCCTGACTACCAATCTGCTCTATCACTATTCTTTTTGATTCTGTAACAGATTGGAATGGAGTCATGGGCAATTCAGTTTCTACCCTAATTTCTGTTCTTTCTTCTTGTACAGGCTGCAGACTAATTTCAGCCTATTTTTCTTCTTCTTTTTGCTCCTACTACTGCTGCTCTTGCTTCTCCTCAGAATCGGATAGCAGGTTTATAAAAATTGGCTCCACAGGCCCTATTAAAATTGGTACCTCAGATTTAATCTCTTTATATTTAGGCACTTTCTCTTTTCCTTTCCTTTTTCTGATTAATTGTGCCTATTCTTCCTCTTCATCATCTGAGATTAAATCTAGAAAAGTAGGCTCTACAGGCCTTCGAGACACAGGTATTGGTTCTTCCAGTTTAATTCTCTCTATAATTACTGGTCTCGAAGGACCAGCCTCAGTTTCTCTTGCAGCACTTGATTTAGCTACTGCCTGATGCTGTTCAACCTTAATTATGTACTAGGCCCTTAACTTTTCTTTGGCCCTTTTTCTCTTAATGGCATCATATAAAATATGTGCCTTAGCTGTAGCTATTTCTTCATTATCACCTTGGTCTCTTGTTATTTTGACCAAGCTAGTAAACTCTTTCTCTTCTTCATCAGTTCTCAGCCAAGCAAATGCTACTCGTGGCAATGACTCTGTTGGCTGAACTAGAGGTCCTGACTGCTGTTCGTCAGGAACAGGTCTTTCAGCAGTCGACTCTTCCTATTCTCCTACTTGTTGCTACTGCCATATTTCCCAACTTCCACAACCCGCAATGCACCTTTTGAACCATAATTTGGCCTTGCGCTTGATTAGCTCTAGGGCTATTTCATTGTTTGGCTGGATTTTTCTTTCTTTGCTAACTGCAATTTTTGTTGCTACTTTGATTCGGGTCTCCATTATTTGAGGTATTTGTATACCACACTCTACTAACTTTCTTCTTAATTTAAAAAGTTCAGATTTTACCTTCTGTAAATCTTTTTCTCTTATCGTATTCTAAATCTTTTGTCGCGTGTGCCATTTTTTTGATTCCTTTAGAAACTGTGCTGTGTCAACTACATCTTCCTAAAACTCAGGTGTCATCTTCCTCATCATGGAGTTACACAATAGCACGAAATCCCTCTGATTTCTACTATTCTAGATTCTAAATGATTTACCAGATAATGCCCCCAAAACCCTAGGTTTTAGTTTAAATAAGCCCTAAGTTTAGGCGGGTAATCGGGTCATTTCCTAAACCAACTATTGCTCTCTCATTCACGGTCTTAGCTACAGTACTCCGTTGAGTTACAATTAACTCAACGGAATAAACTCGTTGACTAACTCAAGACTCAACGGAGTAAGCTCGTTGAGTTAAGCGTAACTCAACAGACTTACCATACAAACAGATATAATAATAAAAATAGTAAAGATAATAGTTTTTTTTTTACCGGTTTAATTGATACTATGTTTCGGTCAGACCTAATTTTTTTCTGAAAATTAATATACATATTTTTTTATGTTCCGGTCATACCGATAGATCTAGTCGATTGAACCGCAACGATTTTTATATTTTATAATTTTTTATGTTTTTTTTTTATATATAAACATAAAAATTGATTTCTTACTAAGTAAATCTCGAGTAGTCCTCTACTCTGACTTCTTCTATAATTCCAAAGGAGCTTTTTGGTGTTTTCAAAATAGGTCTAAGTATTTGTCCATTTACTTTAAATATATCCTGATTTTTAGGATTTTCAATTTCAATAGTTCCATAAGGATAAATATTTCAAACTATGTAAGGTCCTGCCCATCTAGATTTTAATTTTCATGGATGGTTATGGAGTCTAGCCATATAAAGATATACTTCTTGTCCTATTTCAAAGCTTTTTTGAATAATTTTTCTATCATGCCAGAATTTCATTTTCTCTTTTTCTCTTATAGTCTTCAAATAAGCTTCATTTCTAAATTCTTCTAATTCAATTAATTGCATTTTTCTATTTTCAACAGCTTGATTTAAATTAGTGTTCAGAGTTTTTAATGCCCAATAAGCTTTATGTTCTATTTCAACTGGTAAATGACAACTTTTTCCATATACTAGCCTAAAAGGTGACATACCTAAGCTTGTTTTATAACCAGTTCTATAAGCCCAAAGTGCATCTATCAATCTATTATCCTAATCTGTTCTAGTAGGATTTACTACTTTTTCTAAGGTTAACTTAATTTGTTTGTTAGCACTTTCTACTTGTCCACTTGTTTGCGGATGATATGATATTGCAATTTTGTGGTTTACTCTATATTTCTTCATTAAGGCTTCAAAACTTCTATTACAAAAATGAGTTCCTCTATCATTGATAATAGCTTTAGGTATTCCAAATCTGGCAAATATATTGGTTCTTGTAAATTGTATTACCACTTTGTTGTCATTAGTTTTTGTAGGAATAGCTTCTATCCATTTAGATACATAATCCACCCCCAACAATATGTAATTAAATTGATTAGACATAGGAAATGAACCCATAAAATCTATTCTCCACACATCAAAGATTTCAACCTCAAGAATAGGATTAAGAGGCATCATATTCCTTTTTGATATTCTTCATATTTGTTGACATCTTAAACAACTTAAGCAATATTTATGAGCATCTTTGAATAGTGTTGGCCAATAAAATCCACATTGCAGAATTTTAGCAGTAGTTTTTCCTAAACCAAAATGCCCTCCACAAGCTTGGTCATGATAGAAAGATAATATGCTCGGATATTCAGTTTTTGGAACACACCTCCTTAAAACTAGATCAGGACATTTCTTAAATAAGTATAAGTCTTCCCAATAGTAATATTTTACTCTTGAGAAAAACAATTTTTTATTGTGTCTATTTCAATCCTTAGCTGTTAAACTAGTAACTAAGTAATTAACTATGTCTACATACCAAGGTATTGTGTTGATGGTCATTAATTGTTCATCAGGAAAATTATCCTTAATTTCAATATTTGATTTTTCTATTTGTAATCTTGATAAATGATCTGCTACTACATTCTCACAACCTTTTTTATCTTTAATTTCTAGATCAAATTCTTGTAATAATAATATCCATCGGATCAATCTAGGCTTAGTCTCTTTTTTCTTTATTAGATATTTTAGAGCTAAATGATCTGTGTATACTATTACTTTAGCTCCAATCAGATATGATCTAAACTTTTCTAAAGCAAACACAACAACTAATAATTCTTTTCAGTAGTCGTGTAATTAACTTGAGCATCATTTAAGGTTTTGCTTGCATAATGAATCACTCTAGGAGATTTTTCTATCTTCTGTCCCAACACTGCTCCTATAGTAAAATTAGAAGCATCGCACATTAATTCAAATGGATGGTTCCAATCAGGTGCTTGAATTATAGGAGTTGAAATTAAGCTAGTTTTCAGTCTGAAAAATGCTTCATTGCAATTTTTATCAAAGTTAAATGGAACATCTTTTAATAGATTAGTTAAATGTCTAGCTATCTTGCTAAAGTTTTTAATAAATCTTCGATAAAAACCAGCATGTCCTAGAAATGATCTAATATCTTTTACTGATTTAGGTTCTAGTAGATTAGAAATTACTTCTATTTTAGCTTTATTTACTTCCAACCCTTTCTTAGAAACAACATGCCCTAAGACTATTCCTTATTTAACCATGAAGTGACATTTTTTCCAATTTAAAACCAGATTTTTTTCCACATAGCGTTTTAATATTAAGTCTAAATTTTTTAAACAAACTTCATATGGTTGCCATATACTGTAAAATCATCCATAAATATTTCTAAAAAATCTTCAATCATTCCAGTAAATATACCCTACATACACCTTTGGAAGGTAGCCGGTGCATTGCATAATCTGAATGACATTCCCTTAAAAGCATAAGTTCCATTAGGACAAGTGAAAGTTGTTTTCTCTTGATCCTCTAATGCTACCTGAATTTGATTATAACCTGAATACCTGTCTAGGAAACAAAAATATTCTTGCCCTGCTAATATTTCCAGCATTTGATCTATAAAAGGTAAGAGAAAATGATCTATCTTAGTCACAACATTTAAATTTCTATAGTCTATACATACTCTCCAACCTGATTGAATTCTAGTAGGTATCAAGTCTTGACTTTCATTCCTAATAACTGTTAATCCTGATTTCTTGGGAACTACATGGATTGGACTCACCCACGAGCTATCAGAAATCGGATAAATTATGTCATTATCTAACCATTTCACTATTTCCTTCCTGACTACTTCTTTAAGGTTTGGATTTAATCTCCTCTCAAGAATTCTAACAGGTTTAACATTCTCTTCTAAATATATGTGGTGACAACATAAAGTTGAACTTAACCCTTTTATATCAATCATAGTCCATCCTATTGTTCTTTATAACTTTTTACTACATCTTTTAATTTAGCAATTTGATCCTCTTTTAAATCTGAAGCAATAATGATTGGACAGGTTCGTTTCTCTTCCAAAAATATATAGGTTAATTTAGGTGGTAAAGGTTTTAATTCTAAATGTTGCCCATCAGAAGCTAGAGCTCCTAATTGAACATCATCATTTTCTAAATTAATTTCTTCCTAATCTACTTCTATATTTATGCTTTCACTTCCCTCTAAAGTTTCAGAATTGATTTGCCTATTTAATTCTTCTTGAATCACATCATCTAACATATCTCTTTCATCCTCTAAAAAGTCTATGGTATGTAAGGACATTTCTAACTCCTCAAACCTTTCTGGTTTGAAAATATTTAATTGAGTATTCTCATTACCATATGCTAACTTCATTACTCCAGTTTTATAATTTATAACAGCCCTTGATGTTGCTAAAAATGGCATTCCCAAAATTAAAGATGTATCACTATTTTTATGCTTAATTTGTTGGGAATCCAAAATTACAATATCAATAGGATATATAAAGTTTTTGATTTTAATTAAGACATCCTCTATTTTTCATCTAGGGTATCTTATACTTCTATCAACTAATTGAATGACCGTACTAGTAGGAGTTAAGCCTTCTAATCCTAAAGATGCAAATATATCACTTGGTATAACATGTATACTTACACCTAAGTCTATTAAGGTTATTTCTAGAATGGTATTTCCTATAGTGCATGATATAACAGGGATTCCAGGATTAGATAACTTTATAGGAATTTTTGGCAGAAATAGGGAACTACTTTGCTCAGCTAAAAAGACATTTCTAAGAACTTTTCGCTCTCTTTTCTTAGTACACCAATCCTTCAAAAATTTAGCACAAGGTGGCATTTTCTACAATAGATCTAACAAAGGAATGTTAACTTGTACTTTTTCAAAAATTTCTCTGATTTTTTCTTGTTTTTCAGGTATTGTTTGTTGTAATCTTTTAGGATAGGGTGCTAAAGAATGTGATTTAAAAGATTCTTTTTCTTTCGTTTGATTTGTTTGATCATTTTTAGCCTCATTAGTAGATGCAGATTGTTCTTAAGTGATTTTTAGATTTTCACCTATTACATTTTCATTATCATTTTGATTTTTACTCTTATCCACCTTCATCTTATTTTCATTTTGAGTTCTTGGTGGTATATCAGTTCCAGATCTTAATGTTACACATACATCTTCTAGATTTTCGTTACTCTCATGATGTTTTTGTATATCATTTTCGTGATTATGATCTTCAATTGTTTTTAGTTTTAAAGTGCATTCTTTAAATTCTCTTGCATTAATATTTTCTGTTTGCTGTATATTTTGTAAATTATGCAGGTCTAAAACATTATAATTTTCATTGTCCTATTGCATAACTTGTATTTTCATTGTATATTCGTCCAATGCTTTTAGTTTTCTTTCCAGATCATCTAATCTCATTGCATTCAATTTTTGATCAATTTTCATTATGGTTTTTTTAGTTTCGTAAATTATATCCTTTTTAGGTTCTGAATATGCTTCTTTATAGTTTAATTGGTTGACTTCTTGTTGCTGACACATAAAGTATTCTAGTTTGTCTAGGTTTTGCTCTATACTACGCTACAGTCTATCATACTTATCCCAAACTTCAGTGTCTCTCAACATATTACACATTCTATACTGACCATTAGTTGGGTAAACTATAGGATTCTCATACTCAACTCTATTATATTTAGGATAATTCATTTGTTGTTCATGGGATTTAACCATCTGCAAACGTCTTAATTTCAAATAGTCAGAAATGTCGTGTCCTTCAGAATTGCAAAATTCACATATGCTAATTACAGGTTTCAGAAATCTTTGAGCATAAGCATATGCCATATTCTCAATTACAGAAGAAAACACAACTCTGGCTATTAAAACGAAACAGCTCTAACAGTTGCTTATATTAATTCAATTCCCCGGCAACGGCGCCATAAAACTTGTTTGGCTTTTTCATGCACGACACCAGAAAACCTGATTGGATCTCCAACAATGTACCAGAAAAACTTGGATTTGTTAACTTCTATTTTTACTTAGTTAATTTATCTTTATGCCTATTCTTTTTCTTTTAGAAGTAAACAAACAACCTTCAATACAAATTAGATATTAATTCCAATTTGTACTTTAACTGCAAGTGCATAGTGTCTATTGTATTAGTGTGCAAGTACAGGTCGATCCCACAGGAAATTGCTTAAGAATTTAGAACTGTCTGTTTGTTAACAATTAAATTTATATATTCAATAAGCTCTCCGTTGAGTTACAGTTAACTCAACGGATAAAGTTCGGACAAAGTTCGTTGAGTTATGGCTAACTCAACGGACTAACCTCGTGGACTTAAGTTAACTCCACGAGCCTGTCTTTTCTTTTTAATACTGCTAGTTATAGAAGAATTCGGCCAACCATTGGGTGATTCCACAGATTGTAAATAACATCAATTAAGTTCTTTAATGTTAGTAAACACTGGATTTATCATTAAGCATACTAACATTCAGATAATTCAAATAATAACCATTAATATCTTTAAGTCTTTTGAACAAACCGATTTCAGTAAACTGTAAAACTAAAACAAACATAAATCATTCACAACACTAACAAAGATAACCTTAATCATGATACAACACAAACAATACAACACCCAAATACAAAATACAAACACAGATAAATTATTTTTGTTTTAATATGAACATAGAAATGGGTGAAAGGTGAAAGGTGAAATGTAAAGTAATCTCAATCGACAGTAAATACTTCTATCACTACATACGACGCAATTACACCACTGAAAATTAAACCACTTACAATTCTGTCTCCTCTCCTTATAGAATCGCGAGTCCAGAATTGCAAGATGATCTCCTCTTCAACATATAGGCATCAACTCGAAGCCAAGGCTAGAAGCTTTACGATCTCTTGAGATATGAGTCGGCACTTGGTGAAAATGGCTTCCCTTCCCACGACGCGATTACTCCTTACAGTGGTTGTTAGGCACTATGTTTGGCTTGGAATCGACCTGACATCAGGAAAGTATCCTCACAAACCTCTGATGGTTGGTGTGGTACTTCAGAGAATTGCCGACGCTGCTTGTAGAAAGCTCGGTGCTCCTCCTCTATGCATATTGGCCATACCCATTGATCACACACACACCTTTACTTCTTTTTCTTCTTTTCTTTTATATTTCTTCAGTGGTAACTGCTTTTGCTTGAATGGTCGGTTGGATTTCCTTCATTTATATCAACGACGATACTTTCTTCTCCTTACGTGATACATGCAATTGTGGTTTTTCTTCCAACTGTCCTGTTTCTGCAACCGCTACAGTGGCATATTAGAAAATAAATAGTTCGTGGAGTTACAGATAACTCAACGGACTTTCCTCGTTGATTTAACTATAAAACACGTGCATAAATTTAACTATCCAATGCTGTGGTGCATTTCGGATAGTTACAACTTAACTATCCGATGCTCAGATACATTTCGGGTACTTACGAACTTAACTATCCGATGCTTAGATGCATTTCGGATACTTACAAACTTAACTATCCGATGCTCAGATGCATTTCTGATAGTTATAGATAACTCACCGATATATAACTTAAGTAAATCTACTAGATCTCAACACGTGTCAGCAATAGTTTAATAATAAAAGAAACATTTCGGAGAGTTACAGGTCTAACTATCTGATGCTCAACTGCAATTTCGGATAGTTAGAGATAACTCATCGAAAATCCACTTAAGTCACTTTCCCAGAACATGACACGTGTCCACAGCTATTTTATAAATAAAAAGAGATTTCAGAGAGTTACACATATAACTATTCGATGTCCAGCTACAATTTCGAATAGTTATAGATAACTCACCGAAAGTTCACTTAAGTCATGCATTTTGGTTTCGACACGTGTACTTTAGGAAATAATAAAATATTCTTTTAAAACATAACTGTTTGGCAGTTTAAACATAACTATCCGATACATGTTCGGTATGTTAAACATAATTGTCTGAAATATCAGAAAATTCGGATACTTAAGAATTTCACAATCTGCAACTTACCGATAGTTTAGAAATGTACTAAATTAACATTAATTCCCCTAATTTAAGCAAATTCTTTAATTAAAGCTTATAATAGTGCAATTATAACATAATGGCTTAATTCTCATATGATAAGCTAAATATTATGCAATTAACTATCATTTAATCGTTAATATTATGCACTTTTTCATTCTAAACAAGTTGCTATATTGAATACTAAGGCAATGCGTTAGGTTAGCGTTATAAACTTAAAGTTATGTTTATTACACGTGGTAAATATTTTATTGTTTAAAACATTTGTTTATTACTGGTTCGTTGAGTTATCAGTAACACAACGGAGCTGGTTCATTGAGTTAACTGTAATACCACGAAGCTGGTTTGTTGAGTTAGCATAATACCATAGACTTAATTCATTGAGTTAGCTATAGTACTTGTCACATGATTTAGCACATGATGAACTTGTTGAGTTAGATACGTTAAGTTATAAATATACTTGTTTTACTTGTTTAGTTAACATTAATACAATGACTTGCTATTACACTTGATGGAAAATTTTGGACGAGAAAGTTTATTTTGTAGAAAAATTTTCAAAGATCCAGGATAAATGATTAAAGAAAATTCAAAAGGAAAAAGTGGGTTAGAAGATGTGTATTTCGATGAAGGAAAAAGAAAAGACATGAAGAGTAGAAAATTGATAGTGATTAAACGTGGAGGATATGCATGAAGTGAAGATACAGTATAAAAGGCAAAGAATTCTCATAAATTAATTATCCTTGCACACCAAACGAAATATATTTTCAGGGATCAAAACAACTCTTCAGGGAAAAACTCTTAGATAGAAGAAAATTTAGTGAAGTAGAGAAAGTCAGATTTATGTCACTAAAGATCTGAAGTATCAAAGAAAAGAAAATTCGGTGAAGTAGAGAAAGTCAGATATTTGTCACATAAGAATTGCAGAAGAAGAAGAAGAAGAAGAAGAAGAAGAAAAATCTCAAATAGGGAGAAATGTTTTAAATTTCGTAAATTAGTTTTCTCTGTTTATAGTTGTGAAATTGGTTAGATGAAATATGATATCGTTATATAATTGCATCTACAATTTCTGAGGAGAATTGAATTGTATATTTGTAATTGAAACCTTAAATAAAATGATTTGATTAAAACAATGTCTTGACTTGTTTTTAATTTTAAAGTTTCAATTATTTGTTGAAAATGTTGAAAAACACAATTCACCCCCCTCTTGTGTAGCCATTCTATCCTACAAAACACCTTATGAAGTTTGGATGGGTAAGGTTGTCGATTACTCTAAGTTGAAAATATTTGGTTGTTTGTCTTGGATTTGCTAACTTCTGTTTTTAAACTTGTTTAATTTCATTGAAATTCGTCCAATGTTTTTAATTTTCTTTCCAAATCATCTAATCTCATTGCATTCAATTTTTGATCAATTTTCATTATGGCTTTTTCAGTTTCGTAAATGATATCAATTTTAGGTTCTGAATATTCTTCCTTATAGTTTAATTGGTTAACTTCTTGTTGCTGACACATGTATTGTTCTAGTTTGTCCATATTTTTCTCTAAGCTACGCTCCTGTCTATCATACATATCCCAAACTTCCTTGTCTCTCAACATATTACACATTCTAAACTGACCATCAGTTGGGTAAACTATAGGATTCTCATACTCAGCTCTATTATATTGAATATAATTCATTTGCTGTTCATGGGATCTAACCATCTGCAATCGTCTCAGTTTCAAACAATCAGAGTTGTCGTGACCTTCCAAATTGCAGAATTCACATATGCTAACTACAGGTTTCAGAAATCTTTGAGCATAAGCATATGCTATATTCTCAATTATAGAATAAAATACACAACACTCCTCTACTATTAAAACAAAACAACACTCAGTTGCTTAGCTTCTCAATCCTCGGCAATGGTGCTAGAAAACTTGTATTGATTTGTTAACTTCTGTTTTTAAACTTATTTAATTTGTCTTTATGCTTATATCAATAATTACTTTTAGAAGTAAACAAACAACCTTTCACACAAATTAGATATTAATTCCAATTTGTGTTTTAACTGCAAGTGCACAGTGTATATTGTATTTGTGTGCAAGTACAGGTTGATCCCATAGAGATTAAGTAACAATTATGTACTGTTTCAATTTTTGTATTGGAGTTTATATGTGTTCAGTAAGTACTCCGTTGAGTTACAGTTAACACAACAGACTTAGTTCGTGGAGTTATGGCTAACTCAATGGACTAACCTCGTGGACTTAAGTTAATTCCACAAGCCTATCTTTTTAGTTAAATACTGCTATTTACAAAGGAATTCAGCCAATCATTGGGCGGTTCCACAGATTGTAAATAACATCAATTAAACTCTTTAATGTTAGTTAATATTAGATTTATCATTAAGCAACACTAACATTCAGATATTTCAAATAGTAACCATTAAAATCTTTATGTATCTAGAATGATTCAATTTCAGTAAATTGTAAAACTATTTTCAATTTTCTAAATCAAACAAACATAAAACATTCACAATACTGACAATAATAACATTAATCACGATATAAAATAAACAATACAATACTCTAATACTAATGTAAACATAGATAATTTGTTGTTTTTGATATTTTTGTTTTGATATGTTCTTGAAGATGAATGAAAGGTGAAATGTAAAAATCTCTATCGACAGTAAAAACTTCCGTCACTACATGCGACGCGATTACACCACTGAAAACTTAATCACTTACAATCTTGCCTCCTCTCCCTATAGAATCGTGAATCCAAAATTGTAAGATGATCTTCTCTTCAGCATACTGGCATTAACCTAAAACCAAGGTTAGAAGCTTTACGATCTCTTGATATATGAGTTAGTGCTTGGTGAAAATGGCTTCCCTTCCTACGACGCGATCACTCCTCATAATGGTTGTTAGTCACCGTGTTTGGTTCGGAATCGACCCGACATCAGGAAAGTATCCTCATAGACCTCCGATGGTTGGTGATTTTGGTGGTGGTGTGGAGCTTCAAGGAACTTCTGATGCTGCTTGTAGTTAGTGCGGTCCTCTACCTTTGCACACACACTTTCTTCATCTTTCTCCTCTTCTTTTATATTTCTTTCTGTAGTAATTGCTTCTGCTTAGATGATCAGTTGGATTTCCTTCATTCATATCAACGATGGTGATTTCTTCTTCCTTCCATGAGTGAATTTCTGTGTGATACATGCAATCGTGGTTTTCCTTCGAATGTTCTATTTCTGCAACTACGATAGTGGCAAATTAGAAAATATATGGTCTATGGAGTTATAGATAACTCAACAGACTTACTTTGTTGATTTAACTATAAAACACGTGCAATAAAGAAATAACTAGTTCAGATGTTTCAGATATTTACAAACCTTAACTATCCGAAACTTATATGCATTTCGGATAGTTAGCACTTAACCTTCCGAAAGATAACTTAAGTCAAGTTTTCAGAATGTGACATGTGTCCTCAAGTAGTTTTATGATAAAAAGCTATTTCGGATACTTAAAAATCTAACTATCCGATGCTCAGATGCATTTCGGATAGTTACCAGATAACTTACCGAACATTCACTTAAGTCATGCATTATGATTTCAACATGTGTACTTCAGAAAATAATAAAATATTCTTTAAGCATTTAAAACATAATTATTCGGTACATGCAATATAACTCTCCGAAATAATAGAAAATTCGGATACTTAAGAATTTCACAGCCTGCAATTCACCGATAGTTCAGAAATGTACTTAATTAACATTAATTTCCTGAAATTATGCAGATTCTTTCATTAAAGCATATAATAGTGTAATTATCACATAATGACTTAATTCTCATATGATAAACTAAATATTCTGTAATTAACCATCATTTAACCATTAATATTATGCACTTTTTCATTCTAAACAATGTCCTACCTACTATCATGTGAGTAATGATAAGTTGGAATCGAGAGCCAAGAAGGGCATCTTTGTTGGCCATGGTATGGGAGTAAAAGGGTACAAGATCTATGATTCAACTTCTCATAAAGTGATACACAACTATGATGTCACTTTTAATGAGAATTTTCTCATGTAGAAAAGAAATGAGGATGCTAATTTAAATAGTCCAAATGCTCCTGAACAAGTGGAGTTTGATGTGCAGCAACCATTAGATGATGAACAACCCACGTCCAATCCAAATTTGCCTTCTAATTCAAGTAGCTAAGTTGAAGATCAAGTTGTGGAGGTAGCCCAGCAAAGAAGTATTACTAGAAAAGGAGATTCAACGTCCTAGGAGGGATGTTCAGCTTCCACAAAAGTATGGTTACAACAACTTGATAGCTTATGCATTGCAAGCCGCAAAGGAGATTGAAGAAGATGTTGATCCAGCAAACTATGAAGTTGCTATCAAGGGACCTAATGCTATAAATTGGGTGGCTGCCATAGAGGAGGAGCTACAATCCCTACATAAAAATTAGACTTGGGATTTGGTAAAGCATCCTCAAGGAAAAAATATAGTTGGCTGCAAATGAATCTTTAAAAGGAAGATTGGAATGTAGGAAAATCAAGATGTTCGATACAAAGCTAGGTTGGTAGCCAAAGGTTATTCACAGTAGGAACGTATTGATTTCAATGAAATGTTTGCTCTTGTTGTGAGACACACTTCAATTAGAGTTCTATTAGCCATTGTTGCTGCAAGGAACATGGAGTTAAAATAGCTTGATGTCAAGACTAACTTCTTGCATGGGACCTTGAAGAAGAAATCTGGATGGCACAACCTAAAGGCTTTGTTGAAGGGGGAAAATCAGATCATGTATGTAAGGTCAAGAAATCTCTCTATGGGTTGAAGTAGTCCCCTGCTAATGATATAAAAGGTTTAATACTTTTATCACCAAGATTGGTTTTGATAGGTGTTCCTTTGATTCTTGTGTGTATACCAAGAGACTTGTTTAGAATGAAAAAGTGCATAATATTAACGGTTAAATAATGGTTAATTACATAATATTTAGCTTATCATATGAGAATTAAGCTATTATGTTATAATTATACTATTATATGCCTTAATGAAAGAATCTACATAATTTCAGAGAATTAGTGTTAATTAAATACATTTCTGAACTATCGGTGAGTTATAGGCTTTAAAATTCTTAAACATTCAAAATTTTTGTTATTTTGGAGAGTTACATTTTATGTACTAGACAGTTATGTTTTAAACACTTAAAGAATACTTTATTATTTTCTAGAGTACACATGTTGTAACCTTAATTCATGACTTAAGTGGATTTTCGGTAAGTTAGGTGCTAACTATCTGAAATGTGTTTAAGCATTGGATAGTTAGGTTTGTAAGTATCTGAAATATCTTTTTATCATAAAACTTACTAAGGACATGTGTCATGATCTAAAAACATGATTTAAGTGTGGTTTTATAGTATTAAGCATGATCTATTTTATTTGCACATATTTATATCATGTACAAGTGTATAGTAATAACTCGTTGAGTTAATGTTGTTTTTATTGAAAGATCACATGCCAACTCATTAAGTTACAAGTTTAAAGGTGTAAGAAGAACATGTGAGAACTTGTTGAGTTAGTGACTAAAAATTGTAAGTTGTATATTTGAACTCGTTAAGTTAGAATTATGCACGTGTTGAATTTAAATGCTTTATTATGTCACGTGAGCTGCACATGTTTAACTTGTTAAGTTAGCATAACTATAGGCGTTGAGTTACTTGAATATACACTAAGATAACACGTTGTGTTAGTGTTATAAGCTTATAAGTATTTCTTTACTCCATGTGTTTTATAGTTAAGTCAACGAAGAAAGTCTGTTGAGTTATACTAACTCTACGGACTAGTTATTTTCTAACATGCTACTGTAGTAGTTGTAGAAACAGGAAATACGAAGGAAAACCATGATTGCACGTATCACGTAGGAATTAACTTGTGGAATGCAGAAGAAATCACCATCGTTGATATGAATGAAGGAAATCCAACCGATCATTTAAGTAGAAGTAGTTATTATTGAAAGAAATATAAAAGAAGAGGAGAAAGACGAAGAAAAGAGTGTGGAGGACTGCGCTAACGATAGGAAGCGTCGGAAGTTCCTTGAAGCTCCACAACACCATCAAAGTCACCAACCATCAAAGGTCTGTGGGGATACTTTTTGGATGTCGGGTCGATTCCGAGCCAAACATGGTGATTGACAACCACTATGAGGAGTGATCGCGTCGTAGGAAGAAAAGTCATTTTCACCAAGCACCAACTCATATCTCAAGAGCTCGTAAAGCTTCTAGCTTTGGTTTTAAGTTGATACCAGTATACTGAAGAGGAGATCAACTTACAAGTCTTGGTTTGTAATTCTATAAGGAGAGGAGGCAAGATTGTAAGTGATTAAATTTTCCTGATGAACAATTAATGACCATAAACACAATGCCTTAGTATGCAGACATAATTAATTACTTAGTTACTAGTTTAACACCTAAAGATTGGAATAGATAGGATAAAAAATTGTTCTTTTCAAGAGTGAAATATTATTATTGGGAAGACCCATACTTATTTAAGAAATGTCCTAATTTGGTTTTAAGGAGGTGTGTTCTAGAAACTGAATATTAGAGCATATTGCCTTTCTGCCATGACCAAGCATGTGGAGGACATTTTGGTTCAAGAAAAACTACTACCAAAATTCTGTAATGTAGTTTCTATTGGCCACCACTATTCAAAGATGCTTATAAATATTACTATTTAGAATGAAAAAGTGCATATTATTAACGGTTAAATGATGGTTAATTGCATAATATTTAGCTTATCATATGAGAATTAAGCGATTATGTTATAATTGCACTGTTATATGCTTTAATTAAAGAATCTACTTAATTTCAGGGAATTAATGTTAATTTAGTACATTTTTGAACTGTCGGTAAATTATAGACTATGAAATTCTTAAGTATCCGAATTTTCTGTTATTTCGGATAGTTATGTTTAACATACCGAACATGTATTAGACAGTTATGTTTAAATTGCCGAACAGTTATGTTTTAAAAGAATATTTTATTATTTCCTGAAGTACACATGTCGAAACCATAATGCATGACTTAAGTGAACTTTCGGTAAGTTATCTATAACTATCTGAAATTGCAGTTGGGCATCGGATAGCTATATGTGTAACTCTCTGAAATCTCCTTTTATTTATAAAATAGCTGTGGACACGTGTCATGTTCTGGGAGAATGACTTAAGTGGATTATCGATGAGTTATCTCTAACTATCCGAAATACATCTAGACATCGGATGGTTAGACTTGTAACTCTTTGAAATGTTTCTTTCATTATAAAACTGCTGCTGACACGTGTCGTGATCTGGAAGATTGACTTAAGTTATATATTGGTGAGTTATCTCTAACTATCCGAAATGCATTTAGGCATCGGATAGTTAAGTTTGTAAGTATCTGAAATGCACCTGAGCATCAGATAGTTAAATTTATGCACGTGTTTTATAGTTAAATCAACGAAACAAGTTCGTTGAGTTATCTATAACTCTATGGACTATTTATTTTCTAATATGCCACTATAGCGATTGTAGAAACAGGATAGTTGGAAGGAAAAACCACGATTGCACGTATCGCGCAGGGAGAAGAAATCATCATCGTTGATAGGAATGAAGGAAATCTAACTGATCATTCAAGCAGAAGTAGTTACCATTGAAGAAATATAAAAGAAAAGAAGAAAAAGAAGTAAAAGGTGTATGATCGATGGGTATGGCCAGTGTGTGCAGAGGAGGATCAACGTCGATAATTCTCTGAAGTACCACACCAACCATCATCACCACCACCATAATTACCAACCATCGGAGGTTTGTGACGATACTTTCCTGATGTCGGGTCGATTTCGAGCGAAACACAGTGCTTGACAACCACTATGAGGAGTAATCATGTCGTGGGAAGGGAAGCCATTTTCACCAAGCGCTGACTTATATCTCAGGAGATCGTAAAGCTTCTAGCCTTGGCTTCGGGTTGATGCCTGTATGCTAAAGAGGAGATCATCTTGCAATTTTGGACTCACGATTCTATAGGGAGAGGAGACAGATTTGTAAGTGGTTTAATTTTCACTAGTGTGATCGCGTCGCATGTAGTAACGAAAGTATTTACTGTCAACTGAGATTACTTTACATTTCACTTTTCGCCCATTTCCATGCTCATATCAAAACAAAAATACCAAAAACAACTTATCTGTGTTTATATTTTGTATTGGAGTGTTGTATTGTTTGTTTTGTATCGTGATTAATGTTATCTTTGTCAGTGTTGTGATTGTTTTAGTTTTATAGTTTACTGAAATTGGTTCATTCAAAAAACTTAAAGATTTTAATGGTTACTGTTTGAATTATCTGAATGTTAGTATTGCCTAATGATAAATCCAGTGTTTACTAACATTAAAGAGCATAATTGATGTTATTTACAATCTATGGAATTGCCCAATGGTTGGCTGAATTCCTCTGTAAATAACAGTATTAAATAGGAAAGGCAGGCTCGTGGAGTTAACTTAAGTCCATGAGGTTAGTTCGTTGAGTTAGCCATAACTCAACGAACTTAGTCCGTTGAGTTAATTGTAACTCAACGAAGAGCTTATTGAATATATAAATTTGATTGTTAAAAATGGAACAGTTCTCAATTCTTAAGCAATTCCCTGTGGGATCGACTTGTACTTGCACACTAATACAATTGACACTGTGCACTTGCAGTTAAAATACAAATTGGAATTAATATCTAATTTGTGTGAAAGGTTGTTTGTTTACTTCTAAAAAGGAATTCAGGAATAGACATAAAGATAAATTAACTAAATAAAAACAGAAGTTAACAAATTCAAGCTTTTCTAGCTCGTTGCTAGGTAACCAATTCAAGTTTTTTGGTGCTGTGCTGGAGATCCATACAAGTTTTCTGGCGCCATTGCTGGGGAATTAATATAAGCAACTGTTAGAGCCGTTTCGTTTTAATAGCAAGAGTGTTGTGTGTTTTCTTTTGTAATTGAGAATATGGCATATGCTTATGCTCAAAGATTTCTGAAACTTGTAGTTAGCATATGTGAATTCTGCAATTCTGAAGGTCACGACATTTCTGACTGTTTGAAACTGAGACGTTTGCAGATAGTTAGAACCCATGAACAACAAATGAATTATCCTTCATATAATAGAGCCGAGTATGAAAATCCTATAGTTTACCCAATTGATGGTTAGTATAGAATGTGTAATATGTTGAGAGACACTGAAGTTTGGGATAGGTATGATAGACTGTAGCGTAGTATAGAGCAAAACCTGGACAAACTAGAATACTTTATGTGTCAACAATAAGAAGTCAACCAATTAAACTATAATAAAGCATATTCAGAACCTAAAATGGATATAATTTACGAAACTGAAAAAACCATAATGAAAATTGATCAAAAATTGAATGCAATGAGATTAGATGATCTGAAAAGAAAACTAAAAGCATTGGACGAATATACAATGAAAATACAAGTTATGCAATAGGATAATGAAAATTATAATATTATAGATCTGCATAATTTGCAAAATATACATCCAACAGAAAATACTAATGCAAGAGAATTTAAAGAATGCACTTTAAAACTAAAAACAATTGAAGATCATAATCACGAAAATGATATACAAAAACATCATGAGAGTAACGAAAATCTAGAAGATGTATGTGTAACATTAAGATCTGGAATTGATATACCACCAAGAACTCAAATGAAAATAATATGAAGGTGGATAAGAGTAAAAATCAAAATGATAATGAAAATGTAATAGTTGAAAATCTAAAAATCACTTAAGAACAATCTACATCTACTAATGAGGCTAAAAATGATCAAACAAATCAAATGAAAGAAAAAGAATCTTTTAAATCACAATCTTTAGCACCCTATCTTGAAAGATTACAACAAACAATACCTAAAAAATAAGAAAAAATGAGAGAAATTTTTGAAAAAGTACAAGTTAACATTCCTTTGTTAGATTTATTATAGAAAATGCCACCTTGTGCTAAATTTCTGAAAGATTGGTGTACTAAGAAAATAGAGCAAAAAGTTCTTAGAAATGCCTTTTTAGTTGAGCAAAGTAGTTCCTTATTTCTGTCACAAATTCCTAAAAAATTATCTGATCTTGGAATCCCTATTATATCATGCACCATAGGAAATATCATTCTAGAAAGAACCTTAATAGACTTAGGTGTAGGTATAAATGTTATGCCAAGTGATATATTTGCATCCTTAGGATTAGAAGGCTTAACTCCTACTAGTATGATTATTCAATTAGCTGATAGAAGTATAAGATACCCTAGAGGAAAAATAGAGGATGTCTTAATTAAAATCAAAAACTTTATATATCCTATTGATATTGTAATTTTGGATTCCCAACAAATTAAGCATAAAAATAGTGATACATCTTTAATTTTGGGAAGGCCATTTTTAGCAACATCAGGGGCTGTTATAAATTGTAAAACTGGAGTAATGAAGTTAAACCACCTACTTTCAAATTAAACCACTTATAAATCACTACATGCGACGCGATTACACCAGTGAAAATTAAACCACTTACAAATCTTTCTCCTCTCCCTATAGAATCGTGAGTCCAAAATTACAAGATGATCTCCTCTTCAGCATACAGGCATCAACCTGAAGCCAAGGCTAGAAGTTTTACGATCTCCTGAGATATGAGTCGGTGCTTGGTGAAAATGACTTCCCTTTTTGCAACGCGATCACTCCTCACAGTGGTTGTCAGTCACCGTATTTGGCTCAGAATTGACCTAACATTCAGAAAGTATTTTCACAGACCTCTGATGGTTGGTGATTTTGGTGGTGATGTGGAGCTTTAGGGAACTTCTGACGCTTCCTATAGTTAGCGTGATTCTCCACCTCTCTCTCTACCACACTTTCTTCGTCTTTTTCCTCTTCTTTTATATTTCTTTCAATAATAACTACTTCTGCTTAAATGATCGGTTGGATTTTCTTCATTCATATCAACGATGGTGATTTCTTCTTCATTCCACAAGTGAATTCTTGCGTGATACGTGCAATTGTGGTTTTCCTTCAAATTTCTTGTTTCTGCAATTACTTCCGTGGCATGTTAGAAAATAAATGGTCCGTAGAGTTAGTGTAACTCAACGGACTTACTTCGTTGATTTAACTATAAAACATGTGTAAATAAGAAATAACTTATAAGTTTATAACACTAATACAATGCGTTACCTTAATGTATATTGAAGTAACTTAACACGTATAGTTATGCTAACTTAACAAGTTATACATGTGCAGCTTATGTGACATCATAAAACATTTAATTTCAACACGTGCATAATTATTAACTTAATGAGTTCAGATATACAACTTACAATTTTTACTCGCTAACTCAACGAGTTCTCACGTGATCTTTTTACACATTTAAACCTATAGCTTAATGAGTTATTACTGTGTACCTGAATATTCTTTTAGCATTTAAAACATAATTGTCTGGTATATGAAATATAACTCTCCAAAATAACAAACAATTCGGATACTTAGGAATTAAAAATCTTTTAATTTACTAACAATTTAGAAATGTACTTAATTAACATTAATTTCCTGAAATTATGTAGATTCTTTCATTAAGGCATATAATAGTGCAATTATAACATAATGACTTAATTCTCATATGATAAGCTAAATATTATTCAATTAACCATCATTTAACCCTTAATATTATGCACTTTATCATTTTAAACAATAAGCATAGATAGTTATGATGATGACTTTATAGAAATATTGCCTGTACCTAATGATATAGTTGAACCATCATCTATAGAATATGATAAAATTCAATTAGGAGTGTGGTACAATAAATATGATGATTTTACTTTATGTTTAGTAAGATGGTGGGATGAATTGATGAAATTTTAAATATGGATTATGAAAGACCTAAATGAATGGAAGTGGGAAGAGGAATTATTGAAATATATGTAGCAATAGAAGCAACTACATTATCTTGGAATAGAAGAGGATCCCTTTCTACATTTCAATTGATTAATGGTAATACACTTGTATTTAGCATTAATAACATATTGCAAGTTTACACATTAAAAAGGGAAGCAAATTGCATTAAAACAGAATTAAGAGCAAGAAGAATGATGCCGAAAGGTTTTGCTTGGACTAACACGTTTATTCCATTTGTCACTACTTTTCAATCATGTTCTTAAATTGTGATTTTATTTTTTTTATTAAAAAAAACAATATAAAAAAACAAAAAGCCAACTTTTAGTTTCTATTTTATTTATTTTTAGAAAAGAAAAAAACAAACAAAATATTAATCCAGTTTGTTGGTATCTGTTTTAGGAAACCAACTAGCTTGCTTGTGAGCCACCAGAGGCAGAGGAGCCTGGGTTCCACATAAGACATTGATTTAACAATTTATGTTTTGTTATTAAGCTGTTATTTTGTTATATATATTCTACTTTTATTGTGAATGAAAAGTTTTTCAAAATCAAAAGTTGATAAATATTGAAGGAGATATAAAGAACAATGTATGTAATTGATTACTTATCCTGAATTTACATTCAAGTACATTTCATGGAGTTATTCATTAACTTAACGAATTAAGTTCGTTGAGTTAGGTACTAAGTCAACGAAACATTATTCATGCCTTCTAACATTTTCTATATTTACTATAAATCTTTTACATTGAAGACAATGCAAAATGTAGGCATGGGGGGGAGGTAATTAGATTAAAATTCAAGTAACTTTGTTATTAGAGGAATTAGGATTGTGCTGTAAATTTCTATGGAAACTGAAAATCTTTTATGAATTTGCTGTGACTAATCGAAATTTCCTATAACTATCCAATAATTGAAACTATGATTTTTTTTTTTTTGAGAATTGTAATTGCTTGAATGTTATATTTAGAATCTTATATAAGATGCTACAAAAAATTTAATATTAATACAAATCTAGATATAATATCTTGTGTTTTTGTTGAATTTTATGAGTTTAATAGTTTCACAATTTTAAAAAGAAATCAGAATGCTTAACTGAAACTCAGGAAATGATCTGAAATCCTAAAAGAGTTGAAATATTGATTTTTGGATTAAATGAGATACATACGATCAAAGATACATTTAATTTGATCGATTAAACTTGTAGAATGATTTACATGTAAATCTTATTAAACTACAGAAAAAGTATGAGCTTATTGATATGGATTCATGTTTTCAGTAAATTATAGAAACATGATTATATGAGATCTATGTTTTATTGCATCTATATTAATGAAGTACATATATATTGTGTTGAAAAGAAAAAAAAAAAAGAGGAAAGAAAAGAGAAAAACTTTGAGAGTTTATTGCTTTATTTGATTATGAGTCTTTTGTACTTGAGCAGATAGATATGTAAAGATTGTTGACCTGAAAAAGAACTCTTTAAATCTGGCAACCTAAGATCTTGATTAGATTTGAGATTGTTGACTGAAAGCTTGATACATGGGTATATTAGAAAGCTTTTGTATGATTCAAGCTTTTCAAATTAACTTTTAAAGTAAAAAAATATACATATACTATTCTGAAAAGATAAAAGTGTTTTATGAAGATACATATATCTTTTGAATTGAGTATATTCTTTGTTATCTATGATTACTGAAGTATGAATCTAGAATTACACTTTTGAAGTTGTTTATTTGAGATACAATTCATTATTCTTCTTATTTTAATCATATTGAGTTGAATTGTGTTTTGATTCGTATGTAGCTGAAATTTATTTTGGAAATCATATTGAGAAATTTAGGATAGCAGATGTTTGAAAAGAAAAAAAATGATAATATAATTACCACCTATGTGATGTTAGTATATTTTGTATGTAATTTACATATGTTTTAAATATATTTTCAGGTTAGAGAGGAGAAAACAATGCTAAATTAGATTACTGAATTAATAAAGAATATTTTACATTAATCTAATTTATGTATTTTGAAGATATAAAGTGAAAAATTAGTTATAGCACTTTAGAAAGACCAACTAGTTAGATCTTAGTAGTTTGCTAAGGGATCGGTAAAAGTTAAGTATGGGGGAAGTATTTAGAATGAAAAAGTGCATAATATTAACGGTTAAATAATGGTTAATTGCATAATATTTAGCTTATCATATGAGAATTAAGCTATTATGTTATAATTACACTATTATATGCCTTAATGAAAGAATCTACATAATTTCAGGGAATTAGTATTAATTAAGTACATTTCGAAACTGTCGTTGAGTTATAGGCTTTGAAATTCTTAAGTATCCGAATTTTCTATTATTTTGGAGAGTTACATTTTATGTACTAGGCAATTATGTTTTAAATGCTTAAAGAATACTTTATTATTTCCTAGAGTACACGTGTTGTAACCTTAATTCATGACTTAAGTAGATTTTCGATAAGTTATGTGCTAACTATTCGAAATGTGTCTAAGCATTGGATAGTTAGGTTTGCTAGTATCTGAAATATCTTTTTATCATAAAACTTACTAAGGACACGTGTCATGATTTGAAAACATGATTTAAGTGTGGTTTTATAGTATTAAGCATGATCTATTTTATTTGCACATATTTATATCATGTATAAGTGTATAGTAACAACTCGTTGAGTTAATGTTCTTTTTATTGAAAGATCACGTGCCAACTCGTTAAGTTAGCATAACTATATGCATTGAGTTACTTGAATATACACTAAGGTAATGCGTTGTGTTAGTGCTATAAACTTATAAGTATTTCTTTACTACACGTGTTTTATAGTTAAGTCAACGAAGAAAGTCCATTGAGTTACACTAACTTCACGAACCAATTATTTTTTAACATGCCATTGTAGCAGTTGTAGAAATATGAAATATGAAGGAAAACCATGATTGCACGTATCATGCAAGAATTAACTCGTAGAATGAAGAAGAAATTACCATCGTTGATATGAATGAAGGAAATCCAACCAATCATTTAAGCAGAAGCAGTTACTACTAAAAGAAATTTAAAAGAAGAGGAGAAAGACAAAGAAAAGGGTGTGGAGGGCCGTGCTAACTGTAGGAAGCTTCTGAATCACCATCGTTTTATGTTTATTTGATTCGGAAAATAGAAAATAGTTTTATTGTTTACTAAAATTGATTCGTCCAGAATACTCAAGAAATCTTAATGGTTGTTACTATTTGAAATATCTGAATGTTAGTGTTGCTTAATGACAAATCTCAGATTAACTAACATTAAAAAGTTTAATTGATGTTATTTATATTCTGTGGAACCACCCAATGGTTGGCCAAATTTCTCTGTGAATAGCAGTATTTAACTAGAAAGGTAGGTTCATGGAGTTAACTTAAGTCCACGAGATTAGTCCGTTGAGTTAACTGTAACTCAACGAAGTGCTTAATTGAACACATATAAACTCCAATATAAAAATCAAAATAGTACACAATTCTTACTTAATCTCTGTGAATCGACTTGTACTTGCACATAAATACAATATACACTGTACACTTGCAGTTAAGAACAAATTAGATTTTAAATCTAATTTGTGAAAATTACAGTTATATTGTCAGTTGAAAGTCCACTCTTTAGCCCATAGTATCTTTGTCTACCATGGTTTGGGTGAATTTTGTTTGCTTAAATGTATGTTTATAATTTCTTTTAGAAGTAACCAAATAATTTTCACAAATTAGATATTAAATCCAATTTATTTTTAACTACAAGTGCATAATGTTTATTACATAAATGTGCAAGTACAGGTTAATCTCACAAAGACTGAGTAAAAATTTCATACTATTTTGATTTTTATAACTAAAGTTTTTTTTATGTGTTGAATTACGCACTCCATTAATTTACTGCTGACTCAATGGACTTAGTTCATTGGGTTACAGTTAACTTAATGAACTATCCTTGTTGATTTAAGTTAACTTCATGAACCTCACTTGTAACTTCCAATTAACTTTGTTGTTCATAGAGGAATTCAGTCATCCATTAGGTAGTTCCATAGAATGTAAACAACATCAATTAAGCTTTTAATATTAGTTTATACGATATTTATCATTAATAAACACTAATATTTAGATATTTCAAATAGTAACCATATTAATCAGGATTTCAAAATTGAATATGAACTAGTTTCAGTAATCAATAAAACGATTTTTTTGTTTTAGGAATGAAATAAACATAAAACATTCAATAATACTAACAGTACTAAACAAATGTTACAACACTGATTTGATAAATATAAAAAACATATAACAAGTTTTTAGTTTATTTTTGTTATGATATGTTTTTGAAGATGAATGAAAGGTGAAATGTAAAATTCTCTATTGACAGTAAAAACTCCCGTCACTACATGCCTCAATTACTAAAAATACATCCTCTTTTATATTACTAAAAATTTAATCACTTACTGTCATACATCCCTCTCCCTATAGAATCACGAACCGAGACTTGTAAGTTGATCTCCTCTTCAGTATGTTGGCATCAACCCGAAACCAAGGCTAGAAGCTTTACTATCTCCTAAGAGATGATTTGGTGATTGGTGAAAATGACTTCCCTTCCTACGATGCGATCACTCCTCACAGTGGTTGCCAATCATCGTGTTTGGCTAGAAATCGACCTGACATCCGAAAGGTATCCTCATAGACCTCAGATGGTTGGTGATTGGTGGTAGTTTTTGGTGAAACTTTAGGGAACCACCGACACTTGTTGTAGTTAGCATTGTTTTCTACCTCTATTCTTCATTCTTTCTTTCTTCCTTTTATATTTCTTTTAATAGTAATTACTTTCACTTAAATGATCGGTTGGATCTTCTTCTTTCAATTCAACGATGGTGATTTCTTCTTCATTCCATGATTTAAATCCTATGTAATACATGCAATCATGGCTTTCTTCAAATTTCCTTCATGAAGTTTAGTCATGTAAAGATATACTTCTTGTTTGATTTCAAAAGTTTTTTTGAGTAATTTTCTTATGATGCCATAACTTCATCTTTTCTTTTCTTTTTTACAGTTTTCGAATAAGCTTCATTCCTAAATTCTTCTAACTCAATTAATTGTATCATTCTATTTCCAATAGCTTGATTTAAATTAGTATTTAAAGTTCTTAATGCCCAATAAGCTTTATGTTCTACTTCAGTAGGTAGGTGACAACTTTTTCCATATACTATCCTAAAAGGTGACATACCTAAGCTTGTTTTATAAGCTGTTCTATAAGCCCAAAGTGCGTCTATTAATCTATTAGCCCAATCTTTCCTATTAGGATTTACTACTTTCTCTAAAATTAATTTAATTTGTTTGTTTGCACTTTTTACTTGTCCACTTATTTGTAGATGATATGAAGTTGCAATTTTGTGATTTACTCTATATTTCTTCATTAAAGCTTCAAAACTTCTATTACAGAAATGAGTTCTCTTATCACTAATAATAGTTTTAGGTATTCCAAATCTAGCAATTATATTAGTTTTTATAAAATGTATTACTACTTTGTTGTCATTAGTTTTTGTAGGAATAACTTCTATCCATTTAGATACATAATCCACACCTAACAATATATAATTAAACTGATTAGATATAGCAAATAGACCTATAAAATCAATTCCCCATACGTCAAAAATCTCAACTTCAATAATAGGATTTAGAGGCATCATATTCCTCTTTGATATCCTTCCTATTTGTTAAAATCTTAAACAACTTAAGTAATATTTATGAGCATCCTTAAATAGTGTTGGTCGGTAGAATCCATATTGTAAAATTTTGGCTGTAGTTTTTCCTAAACCAAAATGTCCTCCATATGCTTGGTCATGACAGAAGGATAATATGCTATGATATTTAGTTTCTAGAATATATCTCCTTATGACTAAATAATGATATTTCTTAAATAAGTATGGGTCTTCCCAATAGTAATATTTTACTATTGAAAAGAACAATTTTTTATCTTGTCTATCCAGTCCTTAGGTGTTAAACTTGTAACTAGATAATTAACTATGTCTACATACCAATGCATTATTTTTATGGTTATTAATTGTTCATTAGGAAAATGATCCTTAATATCAATGTTTGATTTTTCTATTTGTAACCTTGATAAATGATCTACTACTACATTCTCACATCCTTTTTTATCTTTAATTTCTAAATCAAATTCTTGTAATAATAATATCCACCGAATTAGTCTAAGTTTATGTATAGATGATATTTGTGCACATTTTTATATGATAATTCATGCATTCTATGTCTTGAAACTCAAGTTATATGCACTTATACAAGAAAATACATGTTAATCACATTTTTATGACATTGCATGAATATGTGCACAAATGCACCCCTTTAATGCAATTTTCATTAAACATACTAGATGTTCATATGCTTGAATGTATGATTTAATAATTCTTAGGCCAAGAAAGAGATTTTAAAGGTCATCAAGGTATTGAAATAATTTGATATGACCACATATATTTTATATACTATGGTTATGAACTTGTGGACATTAAATGCAATAATGTGACATTGGTTATGAATAATTTTAAATACATGTTACTAATTGATTCATTCATGGATGAAATTCCATTCCACATGTGTAAACATGTTAAATTGAATGTTACATACCTTAGAAATAAATATATTTCAAGTTCATAACTAGACTTATTTTTGGCATGTATTACTAACATTACATGCATGAGTTAAATGGAATTTGTTATAGGTGAATGTTGGTCCTTGGATCAAGCTTTGGGATCATCAACTCTTGGATGATCAAAAATCTCTATAAATAGGCCTTGTAACCCACGATCTCACCCTCTCCCAACTCCAATTTTCGGAATTCCCCTTGGTACTCCAAGCAAGGTGAAGGAAGAGCTCCCCCTTTAGTGTCTTCTCCTCCAAATGTCTCTTGGAGGTAAGGTTCTTTTTCTTCTTGTCTTCTCCAATACTTCATCTAGCATTCTACATCTTGAGGAGGTGAATTGCTGCTGCAAATCCCCTCTTGTTGGTGTTGAATCCGTGGATGAAGCTCCATTGGAGATACACTTGAAGGTGTGGAAACTTGCATCCAAGAGAGCTCTTCAATTGTTCTACATGTTGTTGTATTCCCTTCGGTGTTGGACCTCCAATCCATGGAGGGAACAAGAAGCTTTGGACGTGAAGAATTGCTAGAGAAGGTAGCCATCTCAAGTGGTGTGAAGCAAGGAGGTGACGTCCCTTGTGCTCAAGCCATTAGAGGTGTGATCTTAAGGTAATAGGAGTAGACATTTGAGTGGAGATGGAGTTGTAATTTAAATATCAGTAGTATATGTTTGTTAATTCCTTTTGTTTGTGTATTCCACATGATTTATCCTTTGTTGTAATGTTGAATTCTTGTTGTTATTTTAATGTTCTTCAATTCTAAGTTTAGTTTGAGTTTTTGCCCTGTATGTGTTTGATTTTATGTTTCTTTGTGTGGATTCTACTCAATGTTTGTTCCTCTAACTCTAACATAGTTTAGATGTTTTTTACTTAAGTCTAACCTCCTGATTTACTTGGTTTTGATTGTATATAGCTTGTACTTAGTAGATTAGAGCATACATGGATTTAGATGTATGGTTATAAGTCCATGTATGCTAGTTTTGTAGTAGAATTGGTAGCTTAGCATAGTGTGATGTTATTTTTGTGTGTGTAGTGTATTGATTAATTATTGTGTGTTGCATTCTCTTAAGTGATGGATAGAGGGGGACATGAATGAGGATTCTCATTACTAATTAAACTCTATATGAAGTCATTTCTAACATATACATGATTGTTAAGGCAAACATGTGATGTGAATGCATTTACACAAGGCATATCTATAAACTCTAGTGAATTTTATGTTTAATTGCTGATCCCTATGGACTCGACTTGTTCTTGCATGCTTTCTATAATTAACTCCATGCGCTTGCGGTTATAAATATTAAAACTTGATTGTGTGTTAATTTCATAACATATAAACCCCAAATAGTTTAGTTTCTTTCTTTGCTATTAAATGCTTTAAAGTTGAATGATCTGTGTATACTATCACTTTAGTTCCTATTAAGTATGATCTAAATTTTTCTAAGGCAAACACAACAACTAATAATTCTTTTTCATTAGTTGTGTAATTAACTTGAGCATTATTTAGAATTTTGCTTGCATAATAAATCACTCTAGGAGATTTTTCTATCTTTTGTCCCAACACTGCTCCTACAGCAAAATCAGATACATCGCACATTAACTTAAATGGATAGCTCTAATTAGGTGCTTGTATTATAGGAGTTGTAATCAAGCTAGTTTTAAGCTTATAGAAGGCTTCTTTGCAATTTCTATCAAAGTTAAATGAAATATCTTTTAGTAAATTCGTTAAAGGTCTAGCTATTTTGCTAAAATATTTGATAAATCTCCTATAAAATCCTGCATGTTCTAAAAATGATCAAATCTCTTTTATTGATTTAGGTTCTAGTAGATTAGAAATTATTTCTATGTTAGCTTTGTCTACTTCCAGTCCTTTTATTGAAATAACACATTCTAAGACTATTCCTTATTTTACCATGAAGTGACATTTTTTCCAATTTAGAACCAAATTCTTTTCTACTTAGCATTTTAATACTTAGTTTAAATTGTTTAAACATACTTCAAATGAAGTTCCATATACTATAAAATCATTCATAAATATTTCCAAAAAATCTTCAATCATTCTAGTGAAAATGCCTTGCATACATCTTTAAAAGGTGGTTGGTGTATTGCATAATCCGAATGACATTCTTTTAAAAGCATAAGTTCCATTAGGATATGTGAAAGTTGTCTTCTTTTGATCCTCTAATGCTACTAGAACTTAGTTATATCCTAAATACCCATCTAGGAAACAAAAATACTCTTGCCTTGCTAATTTTTCTAACATTTGATATATAAAAGGCAAGGGAAAATGATCTTTCCTAGTCACAACATTCAGTTTCCTATAATCTATACACACTCTCTAGCCTAATTGAATTCTAATGGGTATTAGGTCTTGACTTTCATTTCTTATAATAGTTAACCTTGATTTCTTAGGAACTACATGGATTGGACTAACCTATGAGCTGTCATAAATCAGATATATTATGTCATTATCTAACAATTTCACAATTTCCTTCCTAACTATGTCTTTAAGATTTGGATTTAATCTTCTTTCAGGAATTCTAATGGGTTTAGCATTCTCTTCTAAATATATATGATGACGGTATATAGTAAAACTTAACCCTTTTATGTCCATCCTATTGCTTCTTTATATTTCTTTACTACATCTTTTAATTTAGATATTTGATCTTCCTTTGAATCTAATGCAACAATGATTAGACAAGTCCGTTCTTCTTCTAGAAATATATAGGTCAATTTAGGAGGTAAAGATTTTAAATCTAGGTGTTGGCCATTAGAAGCTAGAGCTCCTAATTTATCATTTTCATCTTCAATATTAAACTCTTCTTGGTCTCCTACTTCTATGTTTAAGTCTCCATCTATATTTTCACTTCCTTCTAAATTTTCAGTATCTAATTACCTATTTAATTCCTCTTGAATCACATCTTCTAACATATCTCCTTCATCCTCTAGAAAGTCTATAGTATGTAAGGACATTTCTAACTCTTCATCCCCTTCTAGTTTGAAAATATTTAATTGAGTATCCTCTTTACAATACATTAATTTTATCATTCCATTTTTACAATTTATAATAGCCCTTGACGTTGCTAGAAATGGCCTTCCCAAAATTAAAGATGTATCATGATTCTGATGCTTAATTTGTTGGGAATCTAAAACAATAATATCAATAGGATAGATGAAGTTCTTTACTTCAATTAAGACATCTTCTATTTTTCCTCTAGGGTATCTTATACTTCTATCTACTAATTGAATGACAGTACTAGTAGGGATTAAGCTTTTTAATCCTAGGGATGTAAATATATCACTTGGCATAACATTTATACCTGCACCTAGGTCTATTAAGGTTCTTTCCAAAATTGTATTACCTATTGTGTATGATATAATAGGGATTCTTAGATTAGATAATATTTTAGGAATTTGTATAGAAATAAAGAAATACTTTGTTTAGCTAAAAAGACTTTTCTTAACATTTTTCACTTCCTTTTCTTAGTACACCAATCCTTAAGAAATTTAGTACAAGGTGGCATTTTTTACAATAATTTTAACAAAGGAATGTTAACTTGTACTTTTTCAAAAATTTCTCAAATTTTTTCTTGTTTTTCAAGAAATGTTTGTTTTAATCTTTTAGAATAGGGAATTAATGATTGTGATTTAAAAGATTCTTTTTCTTTCATTTCTTTCTTTTGGTCATTTACAGTTTCATTTTCAGATTTAGATTTTTTTTCATTGATTTCTAAGTTTTCCAATATTACTTGTTCATTTTCATTTTAAAGTTTGTTCTTACTTAGCTACACTATGTTTTCATTTTGAATTCTTAGTGGCACATAAGTTCTAGATCTTAATGTTACACACACATCTTCCAGATTTTCAACATTTTCATAATATTCATGTATTACCATATCTTTCTTATGATTTTGATCTTTAATGGTTTCCATATATTCTTTAGTTGGATTACATTTCTCAATTCCTATTTCTTTGGTAATTTCTTTTATCTTTATGTTTTGTAAATTATGCACACTTTCGACATTGAAGTTATCATTTGCATTCTCATTTTCATCTTGCATTACTTGTAATTTCATTGTAAATTCATCTAGTGTATTTAGCTTTCTTTCTAGATCATTTAATCTCATTATATTCAATTTTTTATCAATTTTCATTATTGTTTTCTTAATTTCATAGATGATATCAATTTTAGGTTTTGAATAATTTTCTTTATAGTTTATTTGATTGACTTCTTGCTGATAATACATGTATTGTTCTAATTTGTCTAGGTTTTATTCTAAATTGTGTTCAAGTTTGTCATACCTATCCCAAACTTCTTTGTCTCTTGATATATTACTTGTTCTAAATTGACTATTAGTTGAGTAAATTATAGGATTTTCATACTCAGTTCTATTGTATTGGATATAATTCATTTATTGCTCATTTGATCTAACCATCTACAATTGTCTCAATTTTAAACACTCGGCAATGTCATGACCTTCAAATTTGTAGAATTCACATATGCTAACTATAGGTTTTAGAAATCTTTGAGCATAAGCATATGCTATATTCTCAATGATAAAAATACACAACACTCCTTATGTTATGAAAACAAAACAACACTATAGTTGTTTAGCTTTTCAGTCCCTAGCAACAACGCCAAAAAATTTGTTTGGGTGAATTTAGTTTGCTTAAATGTATGTTTATAATTTCTTTTAGAAGTAAACAAACAATTTTCACAAATTAGATATTAAATCTAATTTGTTTTTAACTGCAAGTGCATAGTATTTATTGCATAAATGTGCAAGTATAGGTTAATCCCATAAAGACTGAGTAGAAATTTCGTACTATTTTGATTTTTACAGCTAAAGTTTTTTTTATGTGTTGAATTACACACTCTGTTGATTTACTGCTGACTCAACGGACTTAGTTCATTGGGTTATAGTTAACTCAATAGACTATCCTCGAGATTTAAGTTAACTCAATGAGCCTCATTAGTAACTTCCAATTAACTTTGCTGTTCATAGAGGAATTCAGTCATTCATTGGGTAGTTTCATAAAATGTAAATAACATCAATTAAGCTTTTAATGTTAGTTTATACGGTATTTATCATTAATAAACACTAACATTTGGATATTTCAAATAGTAACCATATTAATCAAGATTTCAGAATTGAAAATGAACTAGTTTCAGTAATCAATAAAATGATTTTTTTTATTTCTAGAATGAAATAAACATAAAATATTCAACAATACTAAAAATACTAAACAAATGCTACAACATTGATTTGATAAATATAAAAAACATATAACAAGTTTTTGGTTTGTTTTTGTTATGATATGTTCCTAAAGATGAAATGTAAAATTCTCTATTGACAGTAAAAACTCCCATTACTACATGCGACACGATTACACTACTGAAAACTTAATCACTTATTGTCACATATCTCTCTCTCTATAGAATCACGAACTGAGACTTGTAAGTTGATCTCCTCTTTAGTATATTGGTATCAACCTGAAACCAAAGCTAGAACTTTACCATCTCTTGAGAGATGATTCGATACTTGGTGAAAATAGTTTCCTTTCCTATGATGCGATCACTCTTCACAATGGTTATCAATCACCATGTTTGGCTTGAAATAGACTTGACATCCAGAAAGTATCATCATAGACCTCCGATGGTTGGTGATTGGTGGTGGTTTTTGGTGGAACTATCGATGCTTGCTACAGTTAGCATGGCTTTCCACTTCTATTCCTTGTTCTTTCTCTTTTCCTTTTATATTTTTTTCAATAGTAACTACTTCTGCTTAAATGATCGATTGGATCTTCTTCCTTCAATTCAACGATAGTGATTTCTTCTTCATTCCATGATTTAAATCCTACATGATATGTGCAATTGTGGCTTCCTTCAAATTTTCTATTTCTACAACTACTTAGTTGAATATTAGAAAATAACTAGTTTGTGGAGTTAGTGTAACTCAACGAACTTACTTCGTTGACTTAACTGTAACTCAATGGATTTACCTCGTTGAGTTAAGCTTAACTCAACAGACTTATATATATATAAATAATATCTTTGTCATGTACTGTAAAAAAATAACTTATAATTTTAAACCAACTTTTCCAATTGTAATGGGGTATTTCGAATATTTGCAAAATTTAACTCTCCGATGTTTAGACACATTTCGGATAGTTTACATCAAAAGCTTCTAAAGGATAACTTAAGACATGTATTAAGGTTAAGTCACGTGTCCTTTTAGAATCAATATACAAATTTATAATGTTTAAATTACAAGGGTCCGTAAACTTCTCTAAAACTACACTTACTATGCCTTCAATCTTACAAAAATGATATTTAATTAACACTAATTCCATGAAATTATGCATATTCTATAATTAAGGCACATAATTGCTTAAATGTAACATAATGGCTTAATTCTCATATGATAAGCTAAATATTATGCAATTAATCATTCTTTAACCATTAATATTATGCACTTTTTTATTCTAAACAACCACTAAAGTTGAATACATGGCATTGACAAAAGCTGCTAGGGAAGGAATTTGGCTAAAGGGCTAAAGGATTTTGGTTTGCATCACCAAAAGGCAAACATCTATTGTGATAGTCTCAACGCCATCTACCTATCAAAAGATCAAGTGTTCCATGATCATACCAAACATATAAATGTGTGGTACCACTTCCTACGATCATATAATAGGATCAACATATTGAAAATCAACACCAAAAATAACCCAACTGACATGTTCACCAAAGGGGTTATCGAGAGCAAGCTTAAGCATTGCTTGAACTTGCTCAACATCTACTCTTGTGCTTGACCCTTAGGGGTCTCGTGATGGGGAGTTTTGCTACAAGAGGAGCTTACATTCTAAACAAGGTGGAGATTGTTGTAGTATATGTCTTGAATGTATTTTTAGTTAGGGGCTTTTCCATCATTCTTTTGCTAGATGGTTTGTTATTGCCTATGCTATATATATAAGCATAAGGCAGTTTGAGTAAAAAAGCCCAAATTCTTTTTGGTATTCCTTTGTTTGTTAGTGAAGCCACCCTCCATCTCTCTATCTATGGACGTATCTTAAGGGGGAACCACGTAAAAACCTTATTGTTGTGTGCATGCTTGGAATTCCTCCTTCCCTTTCTTTGGATTCATCACCACACTCGCCGTCTATTGAATCTGAGGGAGCTTTGGCATTGTGTCGTCTCCTACCCTTGCTGGAGTGTAGATCAGCTTGTTCCACTACTGATTTTTTTGATCCTATTTGCATAACAGTATCCAAGTAGGAAAATTGAAGATCTTTGCTCAATTAATACTTCCACTTCACTTTAAGTTAAAGATATTAGTGAGATCTATCTCATTCTATACTAGTCCACCGATTCTCGTCTATTTCTACTTCTAATCGTTTGCAATTTATTCCTCTTCATCTAATCTATTGTTTCCTTTTCCTGTGACTCTTTTCCTTTACTTATATGCTTGATATATTAGATGAGAGTAATAAGGTTACTAAAACTCCTTTTGACAATCCCTTTTGTATCAAGAGTTTTGAGACTTCTAGTAGTTTAATTGTTTCAAACAAGTTCAATGGAGATAACTATGTAAAATGTGTATGGTCTATGCGACATGCTCTAAACTCAAGGAATAAATATGGATTCATTAATGGAGCCATTTCTAGACCTTTTGAGTCACAAGTTTAGTGTTTCTAGTAGTGGGAATGATATAATGACATGGTCATTACTTGGTTGATGGTTTCACTAAAATTGGAAGTTGCTGACTTTGTTTCTGGTATGGAGCTAGCGTTCGATATTTGGAAATATTTATAATCCAGATTCATAAAAGGAACAATTTCTAGAATATTTGAGTTAAATTAAGCTTTATCTAAAATCATATAGGATCAATGTTCTGTTAGGGCATATTTCTCCAAGTTAAAAATTTTATGGGATGAATTGAGTACTTGTAACCCTTTGTTGACATGTGATTGCAATTTTGTTCATAAATATGTTAAAAGACATGAAAGACAAAAAATATTGCAATTTCTTATGGGCTTGAATGAATCCTATCATAATGTTAGTGGCCAAATTTTACTAATGAAGTCCCTTCCTAAATTGGGAGAAGTCTATTAACCTTGTACAACAAGAAGAAAAATAGAGGGAGTTATCTAGCAACTTCAATAATCATAAAATGTTGCTATATATGCTAATAAACAACCTATAGGAAGTTAGGACAAAAATTATACTCCTAACAACAATAAGAATAGTTAAAAAAATTCAAAGAAACTTTATTGTGTTCAATGTGAGTCAAATGGACACACTATTGAGTGTTGTTACTAGTTGAATAGGTTTCCCTTAGGGCATAAAATGCACTTCTGACAAAAAAACGGTCTTTTAATAAAAATGAAGCTTCGATTGCCTATAATGCTATAATAGAGGACAATGACGTGGAATATTCCTCAAGTCTCACCTAGGCTTAGTATGGGTAGCTTATAACTTTACTTAACAATGCTTTAGTGAATAATTAGTTGACAATTTCCATGGCAAGTATAAGTTTTTGTTTACTTTCAATTTATGCTTTGCATGTTGTTACCACTATTTCTACATATTTTTCATCTATTGGCAAAAACATATGGATTATAGATTCAGGGGATACTAATCATATGTGTGGAAATTTTTCTGTTATGCATGATATCAAACAAATTTTCTAGAGATAGATAAATGGTCATGCAGCAAGGTTGAAGTCTTTTAGCAATATTAAAATAAATAAAGATTTGTTTCGTAATGATGTGATTATATTCCTCAATTCAATTTTAAGTTAGCTATTAGTTAGTCGTTTGGCTAAAGAATTTAATTATGGTTTCAATGTCACATCTCATATTTGTGATGTCTAGGACCTTCAAATAAAGAAGGTACTACTAGTAGCTAAAGAAATATATGGATTGTATATATTGTTCGTTGGAAATTCAAGTGTTCAAGCATGCAATGTAATCTCTCCTTAGATTTTGCAAAGGCACTTGGGACATTCATTACATAAGTCTTTACTTCAATAGTTTACTCTTCATTCTATAGATAAAAATAAAGAAAATAAAGAGACAGTGTGTACTATCTATCCTTTAGCAAAGTTACATAGAATTCCATTCAATAATAATACTAGTAAGACTATTAAGCCTTTTAATCTCATCCATTCTAATATATGGGGCCAATTTAATGTCCCTACACATGTAGACTTTTGCTATTTTTTGACTCTTATGGATGATTACACTAGAACTACTTGAACCTTTCTCGTGAAAGATAAATCAGAAACATTTATATTACTTAATAATTTTTTATACTTGATTGAAAACCAATTTCATGCTAGAGTTAAAATCATAGAGAGTGTTAATGGATTGGAATTTACTTCCAATAATATGGCTAACATGTTATTACAACAAAGAATTATTCATCAAAAATCCTGTCCATACATGCCACAACAAAATGGCATTGTAGAAAGAAAGCGTAAGCATTTGCTTATTACTAGGGCCTTGAGGTTTCAAGTTTCAATGACTTTAAAATTTTGGGGAGAGTGCATACTTGCAGCAACACATCTAATCAATAGACTTTTAAGTAGAGTTTTGAAGGGGAAGTCTCCTTATGAATTGTTGTATGGAAAAACACCTGATTACTCTTCTTTAAAAGTATTTTGATGTCTTGTTTATGTATTGAAGCTGAATGTGTTGCATAAGTTTGATAAACATGTCATTCAAGGAATTTTTGTTGGACATCCCTACAAGCAGAAAGGATATAAAATATATGATCCCTCTACAAGGAAATTCTTTGTTAGTAGAAATGTGAAGTTTTATGAAGATGTTTTCCCATTTAGTTAATATGTAGGAGAGTTTAGTGAAGTTCAATCCACCCCTATATTTAGTTGTAATTGAAATGCATCTTCTATTGAGAATTTTGTGCCTATTGAAGATTCAATGTTAGAATTTGTTGAAGGAGCTTTTACTTTGAAGATGTTAATAATTGTAAGATCGAATGGCTACATAAGAGGGGGGTGAATTGTGTTTTTCAACATTTTCAACAAATAATTGAAACTTCAAAATTAAAAACAAGTCGAGACACTATTTTAATCATATCATTTTATTCAAAGTTTCAATTACAAAATACAATTCAATTCTCCTCAGAAATTGTAGATGTAATTATATAATGATACCATATTTCATCTAACCAATTTCATAAGTACAAATAAAGAAAACTAATTTACGGAATTTAAAACATTTCTCCCTGTTTAAGATTTTTTTTTTTCTTCTTCTTCTTTTTCTACAATTCTTTAGTGACAAATATCTGACTTTCTCTGCTACAATGAATTTGCTTTCCTCTAATACTTCAGATCTTTAGTGACATAAATTTGACTTTCTCTGCTTCATTGAATTTCTTCTATCTAAGAGCTTCTCCCCGAAGAGGTGTTTTGATCCTTAAAAATATATTTCGTTTGGTGTGCAGGGATAATTGATCAACGAGAATTTTGTCTTTTATACTATATATTCACTTCATGCATATCCTCTATGTTTAATTACTATCAGTTTTTCACTCTTCACGTCTTTTCTTTTTCTTTCATCAAAATACACACGTTCTAACCTACGTTTTCCTTTCGAATTTTCTTTAATCATCAATCCTAGATCTTTGAAAAATTTCTTGCAAAATAAACTTTCTTGTCCAAAATTTTCCATCAAGTGTAATAGTAAGTCATTGTATTAATGTTAACTAAACTAGTAAAACAAGTATATTTATAACTTAACGTATCTAACTCAACAAGTTCATCTTGTGCCAAATCATGTGATAAGTACTATAGTAAACTCAACGAACTAAGTCCATGGTGTTATGCTAACTTAACAAACCAACTTCGTAGTATTACAATTAACTCAATGAACCAACTCCATTGTGTTATTGATAACTCAACGAACTAGTAATAAACGAATGTTTTAAACAGTAAAGTATTTACCACGTGCAATAAACATAACTTTAAGTTTATAATGCTAACCTAACGCATTACCTTAGTATTTAATATAACAACTCAATGTGTGTAGTTATGTTAACTTAACGAGTTAAACATGTGTAACTCACGTGATACAATATAACATTCGTAAACTTTAATTTCACCACGTGCACAATACTAACTTAACGAGTTCGTCTCTTCCTATTGTTCTTTTACTCACTAACTTAACAAGTTCTCTCGTGACCTATTTTAACCTTTAAGCCTATAACTCAACGAATTCTCATATGACCTTTATACAAATAAAGCACTAACTCAATAAGTTATCTTAACATGTACTATACATGATACAGGAAATATAATTTTAAAACATATTATGCTTTATAATAAAAACACACGTTAACTTAATGTTTAGTTAAAATAAAAGTTAGTATAACTTAACAACTAGTTATTTATCTTAGTATAATCTTAGATCCATTAAAGACAAGTATTTATATCAGTGAACTTTTTTTGTATTAATTGATGTTCTTAATTACTTTCATAAACAATAGTAATTGAGTAAATATGACTACATTAGTTTAGCACACATCATCAAAATAAAATACTCATCAACAATTCTAATGGTGATGATGGTAGTCTTGTGCATTCTATTATTCCTATTTCTATTGTTACAGATTCAACCACTAAATTGTTGATGGAAGGTCTAATACTATTGCTCGAGTAGAAGGACGACCTCTTGTTGATGAAGTTAATGCAACTTCATCAACAAGGTCAAACAAGTTACATTGACCCCCTAATTGCTTAAAGGATTATGTTACAAATTGTCTTTTATTTTGATGATGATTACTTTATTGATTTATGTCTTGAAACTACAACTGAAGAAGTCTAACATAGAATTGTATGATAAAATTTTATACATACAAACTCAATAGAATAAGTTTATAATGTTTATGTAAACTTCATGAAAGCTTGTAATGTTTACATAAACTTAACAAAATTAAGGTGTTGTGTTTAAGTATTATGTAAACTCCATAATGGTAATATCATTCTATTTAGGCAAACAAAACAAAGTAGTCTATGTTGTTTACTCAAACATAATGAAGGGTTTGTAGTGTTTAGCCAAATCTAATGAACTTTGTGTTGTTTAGAGAAAGAACATGGTCATCTCGTGGGGTTAGACAAACATGACAATATGCTTGTGGTCTTTGGAGTTAAACTTACTAATTAGAGGGAAAACCTAGCTTACCCAATTATTAATTAATATTTATATAAAGTTGATAGTAAAAATTAGATAAGTTATAGATTGATGTTGAAACTTTGAAAAGAAATAACAATCTGTAAATCTTTCATCTTGTTATGTATTTATCCTTATTTCTTGTGCAAGTGTTTATATGTAATGATTTTCAAGCATTGTTGTATTGGATGATTATATTTTGCATAATGACAAAAAGGGGAAGATACTATGTAAATTTTAATTCTATGATAATTTTTTAAATTCTATGCTAGATATATATGTATTTTAATTATGTGCTAAAATTTAAGATAGAGATGAGAAAGTTTTATAAATGCATTAAAGTTTTTAAAATTTTAAATTATGTTTTGTCATCATCGAAAAGGAGGAGACTATTACAGATTGTATTTTTGTTTTGATGATGATTATTTTTTTTATTTATGTTTTTCAAAACTACAACTAAAGAAGTATAACATAGAATTGCATGATAAAATTGTATAAGTACAAACTCAATGGAATAAGTCTATAATGTTTATATAATCTCTATGAAGGCTCATAATGTTTATATAATCTCTATGAAGGCTCGTAATGTTTATATAATCTCTATGAAGGCTCGTAATGCTTACATTGTTAGAACCCTTATGTTTTAAATGATAATCATTTTGATTCTAATCTAACTTTAAGATTTAATAAACATGGATCAAGAGTTACAATCTCAAAAATTTATAATAATATAAATACAATAAACTTAATAACAAATATTTCATAATTGACATTCACTCTTCATTAAACTTATTAGCATAGAATTTTACTCAAATAAAATTTTTAGATATCTTGCTCCTTAACTAGACTTTCTAATATACCATTGTAACGAGTTTTAGGACAACAATCCTAAATCAGTTGATCTTAAGTTGCTAGGTTTTAAGAAACTTAATATATTGAGTTAATTACCCCTTAAGATTTAACTACTTGAGTATATTAGGCTTTGAGAGTCAAGATTTAACTTTTCAGTACCTTGTAAAATAAGCTTTTGCCTTTATTTTTCAGACATTTTTAGTTCATAATTTTTAATTTTAAAGTAGATTTATATTAAATATGATTTACTAGTTATAAAGCATATTATACTTATAACATATTATAAACTTTAAGGTTCAAATCCTAATAAATACTTAAAGTTTCTGAAAATCAAATGAACCAAAAATAATTTATCATAGAAGACTATATTTTTCATTCATAGTTAAGGTTATTTGTTAAAGCATGATTTTCATTTTCCAATTATTTGTTATTTGTTATTGAAAAAATAAAAACAAGAAATGCATAAAAATTAACAACATCAAATAATAAGTAAATTAAATTTAGAAATTTAGTAGGATCTTTTGGATATGTGACTAAGTATCTAGCAATCTATATATTCCTAGATTCATTCTTTTTAGATATTACTTTATATCCTTTATCTTACAATTGATTAACACTAATCAAATTAAATCCTAAATTTTCAATTAACAGCACATCAAAGATAACTATTGAATTACTAACTCTAACTTGTTTGATGCCAATATTCTTACTCTTTTCCATATTATCAAAGGTTACTATTCCTTGTTTGCATTATTTGATATCCTTAAGTAATTCTTTTCGTCTAGTCATATGACTTGATGTACCTCTATCCATGATCTACCTAACTTTCTTAACGTACAAAAAAGATAAAATTACATTTTTGAGTACCTATACTTGTTTGAGTCTAGAATGGTTAGATGTAGAATTTTCTTTTCCAGATTTTGGTACCCATTTTTGAATGATTTTGGTTTTTTTCTTCCAAATTTTATTATTCTTGAGTATCCTCCTTTTAGTGACATAATTTCTAGAAACTAACTTGTTTTGATTTATTAGTTTTTAACTAGTCTATATCCAAACATAACAAGAAGATTTAATTTTTGACTATTTTGTTTTCTAATAGTTTTAGCAACATACACTTTTATATTGTTAAAATTAGAAAATATTTTCTTTTTAGAATTAACCTGACTAAAAATTCTTTTTAATGTTATTCTTTACTAAATTACTTTTAGACAACTTCTTAGCTGAACTGTTTTTAGAAAGATCAATAACACTTTTATTTACATTCATAGAATCTTAGAATTATAAGTTATTATTGTAGTTCTATTTCTAGGAATTTGAGTTTATTCTAATTCATTTAGAGTAATTTTTCCTTTTATCAATTTCTTCAATTTATCTTTTGATTCTTACAAATTAGTTAACATTTTATTTTTAACTTTTAAGGCAAAAATATCATTTTCATATACTGTAGATTTATCATTTGATAACTTTTTAATTTCATCTTTTAACGTAGAAATTTCAAATATTTGATTTTCAACTTTTAGATTCAAATTATCATTTTTCTTATTTGATGATCTCAACTCAAATTGCAAATCAATATTAACCTGTTCTAATTTAGTTATTTGATTTTTATGTTTCTAATTCTTAGATTTTAATTTTTGATATTTAAATACTAACTTATTATATTCATGCATCAAACATGTATAATCATCAAAAATCTCATCATCAAAATCAAAACTAAAACTTACCTTAGAAGTGGTGGTGGCCATGAAGCACAAATTTGCCAAACCTTCTTCCTCTTTTGAGTTTGAATTAGAAATTGAAATTGTATTTTCTAACATGCTTGAATCATTCAATGTAGCCTATAGTGTCTTCTTTTTCTTGAAGTTTTTTTCTTCTTAGCCTGTTCTCCTTTAGATTTCTTCCTCTCTACCTATTTATCTTCTTTTCCATTTAATGAGCTATTCTTGAAGTGATCCTACTTGTTGCATTTGTAATAAGTAAGAATCTAAGTCTTTTATTTTGATTTATTGGAGGTACTTGCATTCTAAAGGTTCTTCTTTTGCTATTAATCTTTTTGAACTTCCTAGCTAACAAGAACATATCTTCGTTAGAATTAATATTAGAATCAGAATCAAAACTTACATTGAATTCTAATTCTATATTTCTTTGATTCTTGTCCTTTGCATCTTGTTGATTAGCCCTCAATTGTACTTCATATGTAGATAGATTCCTAATTAGTTCGTCTAGAGAGTAGTTCTTGAGATCCTTAGCTTCCTCAATTGTAGTTGCTTTCCACTTTAATTTAGTAGCAAGGGAACAAGAGATTGTCTTGACCAATCTTCTTCTAGACATTCCTTACCTAGTACTTTCAAAGAATTCATTATTATTAAGAACTTAGAAAACATCTCAAAAATAGTTTTATTGTCGTACATCTTAAATAATTCATATTAATGCACTAGTATATTAATTCTAGTTTTATTAACTTGATTTGTACTTTCATTGGAAATCTTTAATGCATGCCATATATTATAAGTAGCATTATAGGAAGAAACTTTATTAAATTGATAGTAAGAAATGGCACAAAAGAGTATGTTCATATCTTTAATGTTTAATTGTTGTCTCTCTTTTTTTCATTTGTCTACTATACATAAGGTTTTATGATCAGATCTGTTTTCTCTACAAATATATTCTAAAGTTTAAAATCTATCGATTATATAAAAATAATCATCCTTTATTTCCAATAAGTATAATGTATATCATCAAATAATGGTAGCCTATGGAAAGTATGTGATGTAAATTATATATGTAATATAATTTTTATTTAATTTATTGTATTATTATTTAGTTATTACTTATATAATTATATTTAATATTATTTATTATATTTATATTACTTTTACATAATTTTATAAATTATTATTTAAATTAAAATCCCACCACCAGAAAATTGGTCAATTGTCCGGTGAAAATTTTTTAAAATTATGGTAATTTTAGTGGTAATAATTTTTTTAATTTTTAACATTTTTACATTTATTATTTTTTTATATTTTCCTGATTATCTTATTATTATTAATTATTAATCTTTATTACCATTATTAGGTTTTTTTTCGTTTAAGTTTATTATGCCGCCGGACGTTGATCAAATGTCAGGTGGGATTTTTTTTATTTTTTAGTTAAACATTTTACATATAAAATAAATGTCTAAAATAACAATTAAAAAATATACATTAAATTTAAAAAATAAGTTATTAATTCCTTTTCTCTCAATTTAACCAGAAAACGTTTCGGTTGAATCGGGTGACATTCTCGATTTAACTGGAAAGAATTCCTGTAAAATCATTTTTTTTAAATGTTTATTATTATTATTATTATTGAAGATCACATGTTTACTAATATCACTACACATCTGGTGTAATATTTTTTATTAAAATCTGGTTTTCATTGAAATTTTTTATAAAACATGATGTACTTCTTTTATGATTTATAAATTTATTTAATAAATACTTGATTGGATTTTTTTAATTAAATTTTTTGTGTTTAATTAATTAATTTTTTTCTTACTGTTTTATATATATATATATTATTATTATCATTTGCCAACGATCAAAGTATTCTCGCAGACCGTCCTTTGTTTTCTTTAATTTTATTTATTTATTATTATTTATTCTATTTGTTATTTTTTATTTTTTTTACTCTCAATTTAACCAGAATATGTTCCGGTTGAACTAGCCGTATGTTGTCAACCTCGCCATATTTGGTTTATTTTATTTCATTTTTTTTTCTTGGTTTAATCAAAAAATGTTTTGGTCGAATTGACTAAAATTTTTGGTTTAACTGAAAAGAAATTCAGTAAAACTATTTTTTTTAAATGTATTTTTTTGGTTGAACCATTAGATGATGTTGCAGTCCTAGGGTAAGTTGTTTGTGTTGTATGCATAACTACAAGTTACCTATGAAATATTTTTATATGCATCTCTTTATTAATTATTATTAATTCATTTCAAGATCAAGATCAAGAGGTTGCAATAAGGGAGAAGCATCCAAAGGAGATGGTAGAGTGACCACGACAATTTTAGAAATCACAAAGCATAAATGATATATATAAGAGAGAGTATGGATAGCTTACAATATTGGTAAATTGGTAAAAGTAACGCTAGATAATTCTTACAATTAAAATATATATCCATAATAATATTTTAGAAAACCTGGGCAAATTTGTAAAGTACATGAACAAAAAGGAATTCTTAAATGGAAAAAATAAGTCTATGAAAAAAGCATATACAAATTTATAATATAATTTGTAAAAATAACAAGGTAAAAAATGGAAGAATAAAAGGATTTGGGGTATTGATGAAATTAAAATTGCAAGGATAATTTTTTATAATAAAAATACAAATAATTAACTATACATAAAGGAAAAATATGAATAACTAATTATATATAAAAGAAAATATAATAATAATAACAACAACAACAACAATAATAATAATAATAATATGAAAAGTTTGACAGCATGAGAAAACCTATAGTAAAGTCTTGCCACCAAGCTAACCTGAGTTTCCAACTTAAGTCAAACCAAACCATCAAGCTAAGTTAAGCCAAACCAATCAGAGCCATAAGTTAAGCCAGCTTAGCAGCTTAACTATGGTTAATCAAAGCCACCAAAGTGAGCTAAGCTGCTAAACCTCAAAGTCAAAAGCCAAGCCAAGCCAAGTCAAGCCGCTAAGCCCAATCAAGTCATGACGAGCCACCAAGCTGAGCCACTTCGCTAATGCAGGTTGAGACAAGCCGCGAAGCTGAGTTTAGGTAGAGCTGAACCTTCCAAGTTAGGTGAAGTTGATTTAAGCTGAGATAAGCTAAGGCCAAACCGATGGATATTTCCAATGCCTCTTCAAATTATAATTTTTTTTAAAAAAAACTACATATCCATGCCCAAAGAAGTCGATACAGAACATTTGAGTAGTCGCCCAAAAAAAAAAAAAAACCATAAGTTCAAAGAAATAACATTGTGCGTTGGGAAAAGAGGAGAGGGTACCTTATCATTCCTCGTCGTCTCTCGATACGTACAAACGTTCAAATTTTTCTATCATCATTTTTTTTAATTTTTTACTTTTCAACATTCTCAGTAATTCTCATCCTTTTTCTCGACAGAAATTCTGCACGAACACCTAAGATTCGATCAGATCAACCTTAGGACTCTAATTAGGCAATCGCCCCGTCCGTCATGCTTACCTCTGTCGTGCAGACAAAACCTCGTACGCTTAGGTTGGAAGTCTCTCCTTCGGTTCCTTGACGGCCCAATGATCTACGTCGAGACCATCGATAGGGGGCTCTCGGCGCCCTTCAACGCCCGTCCCACTCGGTTCGGCAGAGTAAGCGCTCTCGCCGGCCCAAGATGCAACTACCAGATGATGTTCGGAAGATGGTGCTGTTGTAGGACTCTCGTGGGCAAAAGCGCTACGAGGGTCGAGATGAGAAGCAGAGGAAAATCAACGGTCACCGTTGGACATGGCAACTTGAGTAGAATACTAGGTCATGGTATACATATATATATATATATATATATATGGTCACCTCTAAATATATACAGCACAACCACTAAAAAAGAACAATGTTGGGATTTCGTAAATATTAATATTAGACAAAATGTACATGTTTTCTTTCTTATGCTGCTAGAATAATAATAATATATTATTGTACAAATGCCTAAGGATTCTTATTACTGGAGACACAATAATATTTTTGGCTATTTTATAATTTAATTATAACAATTAGTTCATTTATAGTGTAGTTTAATTTACATTAATGTAGTATGTACTTAAACCCTTTTCAATCCATTTAAAATTATTGTACTTAAAAATCCATTTAAAATCTTTCTCATCATTGAAATCCATTTTGTGATAAAAGAGAAAACTGTTCAAAATAATTAAGAAAAATCAATTAGAATTAAACCTTTTTTCAATTCTATATATGATTATGAAAAATTAATCACAAAACAATATTGTCTAAAATTTTGAAATTTCAATCATTACCACTATATATATATATATATGTTCCAGTGCTTTCTTATTCTTATTACAAAATTTTCTTTAGCAGCATGCTCAACCACTTTCTACTAAATTGTTTGTGCCAAATCAAGCAAACTGAATGCGTCTCTGATCATAAAATGTGAAAATTAAAAAATAATAAATTTAAGAATAAATACGTACCGTTTCAACCGTTACCCAATATATAATACATATATATGTATATACCTTGGCACTATATATGTATATATTGGAATTTGGTCATAAAATTTAGTAGTTCAGACTTGAATATTCCTCATTTGATATGGTCCTATCATACACGCGATGGTTTGAATTAATCGATATCTGCGTGTTATAATTTTAATTATAATTCAGCTATGCCGACGAAAATCAATTTTAATTTGCTCTAAACTCATTATTCTACTTAATTAATTTCACGAGTGCAACAGTACCTGCTTCTGAAAACCCATCACCACCTTGTTCACCGCAATCAGGTCCTAACGAAAAGACCTAATCCCTACTTAATTTGTATCAAGAAGGAAGAAAATAAAAAGCCAAAAATCTTGGCTGTGAAACACACAAAATTAACGCTTGGAAAGCAACCCAAGTAATTATTGAGTTCATAAGCTATGGTTAATGTTGAGTTAACGAAAATAAAGTTGTAACACTAGATAATGAAGTGAACCATAAACTCTAAGTTTATAGTAAATACTTAAGTGAAGTTCAAAAAGTAACATAACTAAGTTGAGAAACTACTATAAAAGATTGTGTTTCTTATTTCTCTTAAGTTGTGAGTTTTTTAAAAGTTCTCAAATAGTTTTATCGATTGTTCTACATAAACTATAAAAATTTTAAAAGATGGCAGGTTACTTAATTCACACTTCTTTTTTAAGTAGTCACAATTTAACAAGTAGCATCAAAGTTGTGGATTTAAGTGTTTTTATTTTCGAAGCTTTTTATGATTTTAAATACTTTGAAATGACTGCCTTTGGTAGAGAAAGTAATAAATTCATGACATTAATTAATTAATTATAGGAGAGATGTCATCCATCTAATTAATCATATATAGATTATTTTAGTCATTATGTGATGAAATATATATGATAATTGAATTGATAATTTTGCTAAAATATCTTAAAATCATCATAATTATTTTTATCTACTTTTGTTTCAATGGATTTTTTTCTCAATTTTCTCATTTTGGTTGTGGGATTTTAATTTAAATAATAATGTATAAAGTAATGTAAAAATAACATAAATATAATAAATAATAACTATAAATAAATAATATATATAGATAAAAAACAATAAATATAAATAGATAATGGTATCAATAATAATAATATAAAATAAATAAATAATAATCAATATTTGGCTTCCCATTGCCCAAGTCTAAGGACTTTTTTAGCAACTTACTATATGAAACACCTATTGAATTATGGAATTATTTTGTTTAGTTTGAAATGTTGATTTAGTTTTACTTTTACATTTAGATTTGATTTCAAATAGGTAAATTACAAAAATTCAAAAAGGACCCCTTTTAGTTTGTATTGTAGCTAGAATAGATTTAATTCATAGTGTTATGTGTTGATTTATGCATATTTCTATGATATTATTCATGCATGTTATGGTTATATGATGGAAATATTTAGGTTCTTGTGGTGTTTCACATGTCCATAACTTTTTAAGAGACATGCATGTATATGGTATTTAAATGTTAGTTATATGCATAAATTGACCTTACAAACATGAATATATTAGTGTAGAAGGTAACGTGATATTATAGATTGGATTCTTTTTATTGTTGTGACTTGTTTCTTTAATTGTAGTTTTCTTTTATGACAAGAATTAAGGGTGTGGGGACCAAGTTGAAAATGGCACCCAATATTTGGATTAGTAGAGGATCAATTAGGCAAATTCCAAATACAATAAGATAAAAATGAATGTTTAGGAATAGGGGCATATGAACTGTAGAATTTTTCTTTCCTCTTTGTACGTTCGGTACACTGAATTGAGCCCTCAAACCTCTCGACCAACCATCAACAACTAAAAGCCTTACAAGAAGTGCCAACCACCCGCTACCTCCGATCTGAGGTGAGTCTATCGGTCTCCATTCGGTGAGGGTGGCGTCGCTCCCCCTGTGTAAGCATAGTGTGGTGTTTGAGCTACTTCCGTGGTGTCGACCATCAACGGTAGTTCGAGGGAGGCAGAACTTCAGAGTAGTTTTGGGTCTTGCAGGTAGATTAATAGCAAGAAGGGGAAGGCTGGCATTCCTCAATTTTCGGTGATCTACATAAGTTTTCTATTAGAGAAACCAAGGAGGTAGAACTCTAAGTGAATATCAATGGAAATTCAATAGAACTCTAAGTGAATCTTATTTTCAGTTGTTTGTGCTATATTCAATGGAAATTCATAATTACGTGGTTGATGATATTCTAAGAATCTAAATACATATACTAGATGTTTGAATGTCATAACGTGCACTCATATTTGTCTTGAATCGATTGCATGAATGTCAAAAAGTTTGTAGCAAAGATCAGTGAATCATATGCTAGACTTGCATTACAGAATTCTACTATTATGTACTCATGTATTAGTGTTTTCACTCAAAATCTACCGTAGTTGTGACTACCTTTAGATTGTGAAAATATTTTATTTAAAAAGTATATTAAAACGCCTTTTTGTTGATACGAAGAATTCAATTTTTGGAGTTGTGTGGAATATTATATAAATTATAGAATTTAAAAATTATTTAGAATCTAAAATAGATATTGTTTATGAAGCTGAAAAAAATATAATGAAAATTGATAAAAAACTGAATGCAATAAGATTAAATGATTTAGAAAGAAAGCTAAATGTACTTATTGAATTTACAATGAAATTACAAGTCATGCAAGACCAACAAGATAATATAAATGAATAGTTAAAACTTGAAAATGTGCAGCAAGTAAAAGACATGAAGATAAATGACATTACAAATAAAATAAGAATTGAGAAAATTAATCTACCTAAAGAATATATGGAAACCATCACAGTTAAAAATTTTGAGAAAGAACCAAAAATACTAGAAAACCATGAAATTTCTAAGACTATGGAAAACATATATTTAACATTGAGATCTGAAACTTATGTGCCACCTAGAATTTAAAAAGAAAATGAGTTACATTTAAGTAATAACAATCTTTAAAATGAAAATGAAAATGAACATATAATATCCAAAAATATAGAAATGAATGAAGAAAAATCTGAATCTGAAAGTAAAATTACAAATAGACAAGAAAAAGATAAGAATAAGGTAGAATTTGAAGGGAATTGGGGACAAGAAAACAAATCATTTAAATCACAAGCATTAGCTCACTATCCTAAAAGATTACAATAAATATTTTCTAAAAAATAAGAGAAAATTTGAAAGATATTTGAAAAAGTACAAGTTAACATTTCCCTATTAAACTTATTATAGAAAATGCCACATTGTGCTAAATTTCCTAAGGATTGGTGTACTAAAAAGAGAGAGAGAAAAGTGTTGAAAAGAGTATTTTTAGTAGAGTAAAGTTGTTTTGTATTTTTACCTCAAATTCCAAAAAAATTATTTGATCTAGGAACACCTATTATATTATGCACAATACGTAATACAATTTTGGATAGAACTTTTATAGAGCTAGGAGTAGGTATAAATGTTATGTCAAGTGATATATTTGTATCCCTAATATTAGAAGGCTTAAATCTTACTAGTACTGTCATTCAATTAGTAGATCGAAGTATAAGATACCTTAGAGGAAAAATAGATGATATCATGATTAAAGTTAAGAACTTCATTTATCTAGTAGATATTGTGATTTTGGTTTCCCAAAAAGCTATGACTTAGAATAAATGTACATCTTTAATTTTAGGGAGGCAATTTCTAGTAACTTCAAGAGTAATTATAAACTGTAAAAGTGGAATGATGAAATTAGCCTATGATAATAAAGGTACTCAATTAAATATTTTCAAACAAGAAGGGAATGAAGATATAGACATATCTTTACACACTATAAACTTTCTAAAGGATGAAGGGGATGTGTTAGAAGATTTGATTCAAGAAGAATTAAATAGACAACTAGATATTGAAAATCTTGAAGAGAGTGAAAATGTAAATAAAGAATTAAGCATAGAAGTAAAAAGAGATCAAGACCAATTTGATATTAGGGATGAAAATGTTAAATTAGGAGCTCTAGCTATTAATGGTTAGCATCTAGAATTAAAATAATTACCTCTTGAGTTGACCTATAGATTTCTTAAGGAAGAAAGAATGTGTTCTATAATTATATCATTAGATTTAAAAGAAGATCAAATTTCTAAATTAGAATGTGTAGTAAAGAAATATAAAGAAGCAATAGGTTGGACTATGACTGATATAAAAGGGTTAAGTCCAACTATATGCTAACGTCATATATATTTAGAAGAAAATGTTAAACCAGTAAAAATTCCTGAATGTAGATTAAATCTAAACCTTAAAGAAGTAGTTAGGAAAGAAATTGTGAAATGGTTAAATAATAATATCATATATCTGATTTCTAATAACTCATAGGTTAGTCCAATCCATGTTATTCCTAGGAAATCAGGGATGACAATTATTAAGAATGAAAGTCAAGAATTGATTCTAATAAGAATCCAATCTAGCTGGAGAGTGTATATAGATTATAGGGTTGAATGCTATGACTAGGAAAGATAATTTTCCTTTATCATTTTTAGATCAAATGCTAGAAAAATTAGCAGGTCAAGAATAATTTTGTTTCCTAGATGGGTATTTAGGATATAATCAACTTCTAGTAGTATTAAAGGATCAAGAGAAAACAACTTTCATGCGTTATAATGAAACTTATGCTTTTAAAAGAATGTCATTTGGATTATGCAATGCACCAACTACTTTTCAAAGGTGTATGTAGGGTATTTTTACTAGAATGATTGAAGATTTTCTAGAAATATTCATGGATAACTTTATAGTATATAGAACTTCATTTGAAATATGTTTAAAGAACTTAGAACTAGTATTGAACTATTGTGTACAGAAAAAATGTAATTTTATGATGAAATAAGGAATAGTCTTAAGGCATGTTGTTTCAAAGAAAGGATTAGAGGTAAATAAAGCCAAAATAGAAGTTATTTCAAATTTACTAGAATTTAAATCAGTAAAAGATATTAGATCATTTTTAGGACATACAAAATTTTACAAGAGGTTTATCAAAGATTTTAGCAAAATAACTAGACCTTTGACTAATTTGTTAAAGGATGTCTCATTTAACTTTGATAGAAATTATAAAGAAGCTTTCCTTAAGCTTAAAACTAGCTTAATTACAACTCTTAATACAAGTATCTAATTGGAATCACCTATTTTAGTTAATATGTGATGCATCTAATTTTGTTATAGGAGTTGTACTAAGGTAGAAAATAAAAAAATCTCTTAGAGTAATTCAATATGCATACAAAATCTTAAATGAAGCTTAGGTAAATTACACAACTACTGAAAAAGAATTATTAGCTGTTGTGTTTGCCTTAGAAAAATTTAGATCTTATTTAATTGGAGCTAAAGTAATAGTATACACAGATTATTCAGCTTTAAAGCATCTAATAGCAAAAAAAAAAAAGCCTAGATTGATCCAATGGATATTATTATTGCAAGAATTTGACTTAAAAATTAAAGATAAAAAAGGATGTGAAAATGTAGTAGATGATCACTTATCAAGGTTACAAATAGGAAAATCTAAAATAGAGATTAAGGATCACTTTCTTGATAAATAATAATGACATTAGAAACAATACCTTGGTATGCAAACATAGTTAATTATTTAGTTACAGGATTAATACCTAAAGATTGAAATAGATAGGATAGGAAATTATTCTTTTCTAGAGTAAAATATTACTATTGAGAAGACCCCTACTTATTTAAGAAATGTCTTGATTTAGTCATAAGGAGGTGTATTCCTGAAATTCAATATGAAAGTATATTATCTTTTGTCATGACCAAACATGTAGAGGACATTTTGGTTCAGGAAAAACTACTGCCAAAGTTTTACAATGTAGATTTTATTGGCCAACATTATTTAAAGATGGTCATAAATATTGTTTGAATTATATAAGATGTCAATAGATAGAAAGGATATCAAGGAGAAACATGATGCCTTTAAATCCTATTGTTAAAGTCGAAATCTTTGATGTGTGGGGAATTAATTTTATAGGTCTATTCCCTATGTGTAATCAATATAATTATATATTTCTAGGTGTGGATTGTGTCTAAATGAATAGAAGTAATTCCTACAAAAACCAATGACAACAAAGCGGTAATACATTTTATAAAATTAATATAATTGCTAAATTTGGAATGCCTAAAGCTACTATAAATGATAGAGGAACTCACTTTTGTAATAGAAATTTTGAAGTTTTAATGAAGAAATATGAAGTAAATCATAAGGTTGCAACTTCATATTATCATGAAACAAGTGGACAAGTTGAAAGTGCAAATAAGCAAATCAAACTAATTTTGGAAAAAGTAGTTAACCCTACTAGAAAAGATTAGGCTACAAGGTTAATAGATGCACTTTAGACTTATAGAACTACTTATAAAACTAATCTAGGAATGTTAGCTTTTAGGATAGTATATGGAAAGTATTGTCACTTACCTGTTGAATTACAACATAAAGCTTATTAGGCATTAAGAACTTTGAATATTGATATAGATAGAGTTGCTGAGCATAGAAAGATAAAATTAATTGAATTAGAAGAATTTAAAAATGAAGTTTATTCAAGAACATTAGTAGAAAAATAAAAAATGAGGTTATAGTTTGATAAAAAAAATTATCCCAAAAGTCTTTGAAATAGAATAAGAGGTGTACCTTTACATGTCTAGACTTCATAGCCATCTAAGGAAATTAAGATCTAAATAGGCAGGACCATATATAGTACGAAATATTTATTCCCATGGAGTAATTGAGATTGAAAATCTTAAAAATTAGAATTTATTTAAAGTTAATGGATAAAGACTCTGACCCATCCTTAAATTTCCAAAAAGTGCATTTGGAATTATAGAAAAAGTAAGAATGGAAGATTAACCAAGTCCCATTACTTAAGAGAAAAGCATCATAAAAAATATATATATATAAAATTTAATATATATTATATATTATTATCGGTTAAACTAAGAAGTAATATTAGTTGAACTTAGTATCTTAAGAAAAATTATTGGTTTGACTAAGGTTTAATATCGGTTTGATTGAGTAAAAAGAAAAAAAAATATAATTATTAATAGTAAAACAATTTTGGTTTAACCGAAATTTATTCTCGGTTTAATCGAAGTTTAAAAAAATATTATTATTAATTTTTATATATGATTATGCAATGTAAGTTTGACCAGAATAGTATATCAATTTAACCGAAATAGTGAAAACTTTATATATAAAATCTTGGTCTAACTAGAAAACTATTGGTTTGACCAAACAAAAAAAAAACAAAGAAAATTATATATACATTAATCGCTTGTTTGATCGTAGAAAAATATCGGTTCAACCAAATTAAGGAAAAATTATAAAGGTAAGAGTCAGTCAGACTAGAGATTCTTCGATTCTGATCGAAGCAGAAATTATATTTATATTATATTTTATTAGAAAAAGTTATTTTTGGAAGTCCATCGAGTTATGTTTAACTCAACGAACTTACTTTATTGAGTCTATCGATAAGTCCACGAACTTATTCTATTGAGTAAACCATGTAACTCAATAGAGTACTAGGATAAGTCCACGAACTTAGTTCGTTGAGTTAACCTATAACTCAATGGAGTAGTAAGGTTAAACTATGCGTAATTTGCACAAGAAATAACCTGATAACCTGCTAAAACTTAGGGCTTATTTAACATTTAAAAACTTAGGATTGGAGGCATTATCAGCAAAAATCATTTAGTACTTAACACTATGAAAGCCATTTCTATTCTGTTTAGTCTTATAATACAACGAAGCAGAAGATGGAATAGAATTGGTGGGATGAGATTGACACTACAAATTTCCTTAGGCACTTTGAAGATTGGCATTCAAGGAAAAAGATTCAAAATACAACTAGGGAGAAAGAGCTACAAGAGGTAGAAGAACAAATTTTCTGCTTTACGCAAAAGTTAGTAGATTTAAATGTAAAAATGCTAAGTATTTTAGAAACTAGAATGAGAGTGGCAATTGAAACTATCGTTAATAGGAAAAGAAGGTTAAGACCTAATAACAAAATTACCTTAGAATTGATTGGGCATAAATCTAAGTTATGGTTCTTAAAGAAAATAGCCTATTATGGGGAAAAATATAGAAATAGAAAATAGCCACAGGAAGAACAAGAATAGCCTGGACCCTCGCAACGATCATAAACACCAAAGGTCACTATTCAATTTTGTGTACCTAAGTCTGTAGAGTAGAGTGAAGAATTTGTGAAATTAATTCAACTCTGTAAAGACCAGGGAGATGAAGAGGTCTTAGTTGTAGCCAAAGCACATATTTTATATGATGCTATTTAGAATAAAAAGTGCATAATATTAATGGTTAAATAATGGTTAATTGCATTATATTTAGCTTATTATATGAAAATTAAGTCATTATGTTATAATTGCACTATTATACGCTTTAATGAAAGAATCTGCATAATTTCAAGGAATTAGTGTTAATTAAGTATATTTTTGCATTATCAATGGGTTACAGGCTTTGCAATTCTTAAGTATTCGAAATGTCTATTATTTCAAATAGTTACATTTTATGTACTAGACAGTTATGTTTTAAACGCTTAAAGAATACTTTATTATTTCCTGAATGACATGTGTTGTAATCTTAATATATGACTTAAGTGAATTTTCGGTAAGTTAAGTGCTAACTATCTGAAAGGCAAGTAAGTTTCAGATATTTATAGTTGTAAGTATCTGAAATATCCTTTTTATTTGTAGAATTACACACGTGTAAATTTAAAATGTTTTATTATATCACGTGAGCTACACATGTTTAACTTGTTAAGTTAGCATAATTATATGCATTGAGTTACTTGAATATACACAAAAGTAATGCATTGTGTTAGTATTACAAGCTTATAAGTTATTTCTTTACTGCACGTGTTTTATAATTAAGTCAATGAAGTAAGTTCGATGAGTTACACTAACTCTAAAGACTAGTTATTTTCTAACATGTCACTATGGTAGTTGCAGAAACAGTAAATATGAAGGAAAACCATGATTGCACGTATCAAGTAGGAATTAACTCATGGAATGAAGAAGAAATCACCATCGTTGATACGAATGAAGGAAATCCAACTGATCATTTAGGTAGAAGCAGTTACTACTGAAAGAAATATAAAAGAAGAGGAGAAAGACGAAGAGGAGGTGTAAAGTGGAGGACTGCGCTAACTACAAGAAGCGTCGGAAGTTCCCTGAAGCTCCACAACACTACCAAAATCACCAACCATCGAAGGTCTATGAAGATACTTTCTGAATGTCGGGTTGAATCCAAGCCAATCATGGTGACTGACAACTATTGTGAAGAGTGATCGCATCGCAAGAAATGAAGTTATTTTTACTAAGTATCGACCTATATCTCAAGAGATCGTAAAACTTCTAACCTTGGTTTCAGGTTGATGTCAATATTCTGAAGAGTAGATCAACTTATAAGTCTTGGTTCACGATTCTATAGGGAGAGGAGGCAAGATTATAAGTGGTTAAGTTTTCAATAGTGTAATCACGTCGCATATATTGACGGAAGTTCTTATTATTGATAAATATTTTTACATTTTACCTTTCATTCGTCTTCAAGAACATATCAAAATAAAAATACTAAAAAACTAATTATCTATGTTTACATTTAGTATTAATGTGTTGTATTGTTTATTTTGTAGTGTGATTAATGTTATCAATGTTAGTATTGTGAATATTTTATATTTATTTGATTCAAAAAATAAAAAATAATTTTATTATTTACTAAAATTGATTCATATAGAAAATTAAATTAAAGATCTTAATGATTATTATTCAAAAATGTTAACGTTGATTAATAAAATTAAAAAAAAAATTTCAAAGATTACAGGCAGTGACGGTTGTGAATCAATGAAAAAAAAAAAAAAGTCGTTGTCGTCCGGCGAATGCAGCAGCTGCAAATAAAAAAAGAGAGTAGATTATCAGTAGCCATAGGTGGCCGGGGTGGCGACCTCTCTCTCTCTCTCTTTATATATATATATATCGAGTGATCACAAATTTAATAAAGAAAAAAGGAATGGAAGCCGCAGGTGGCATTGGTCAGGCGCGTGTCGCTGAACTGGCTGTCGCCAGAGAAGATAACTTTTTTGGTAGCTATAGTGAATAGAAACAAAAGAAAAAATAAATCAAAAAAAAAGAAGGAAACGAATAGTCACGCAAACCCAAAAAAAGGGGCTAAGGAGAAACAGGTAGAAACCCATCGGAAGTGGGTTATCGGATGACAACGAAGGGCGGCAAGCCAACAAAATTTGAGTGTTGTCACTAGAAAGGATGACCATCCGGTGTAGTTTTCAAAAAAAAAAAGAAGAAACAGATAAATGTGTGAACAGAAAAAAAGGAGAAAAAAACAAATAAAATAGAAACAGATATAAGAAAAAAAAGGAAAGATTTGAAATTTAAATAATAAAATGAAAAAAAAAATCAAATTTGAAACTCAATACATAAGTTTAAATCAATTAAGTAGAATTCATAGAAAAGTAATTTGATTAAATGAAAATTGTGTCCTAGATATAGAAATATCTAAGTTAAAATTTAAATGAAACCATAACTTAGATAAAACGTAATAATATCTAAGTTAAAAGGAAAAGAATAACTAAATTACTTAAACAAAGTTATTACATAGAAAAAACATAAAAATATTTAAGTTTAAAGAAAAGAATTAAATTAACTAAATGAAATTATAACTTAGATAAAAATGTAAAAATATCTAAGTTTTTAAAAAAATATTTAATTAACTAAATGGAATTATAACTTAGATAAAATATGGAAATATCTAAGTTAAAAGAAATAAAAATTAAATCAATTAAACAAAATTATAGCTTAGATAAAATATAAAAATATCTAAGTTTAAAAAATGAGAGAATTAAATTACTTAATTGAAACTATAACTTAGATAAAACATAAAATTATCTAAGTTAAAAGGAAAAACTAAATTAATTATAACTTAGGTAAAGCATAAAAATATCTAAGTCAAAAGAAAGAAAAATTAAATTAATTAAACAAAATTATATCTTAGATAAAATATAAAAATGTTTAAGTTTAAAGAAAAAAGAATTAAATTACTTAATTGAAACTATAACTTAGATAAAACATAAAATTATCTAAGTTAAAAGAAAAGAACTAAATTAAATTATAACTTAGACAGCATAAAAATACCTAAGTTAAAAGAAAGAAAAAATTATGTTAATTAAATGAAATTATAACTTAGATAAAATATAAAAATATCTAAGTTTAAAGAAAAAGAATTAAATTACTTAATTGAAACCATAACTTAGATAAAACATAAAATTATCTAAGTTAAAAGAAAAGAACTAAATTAATTATAACTTAGATAAAACATAAAAGTATTTAAGTTGAAGAAAAAGAAGCAAATTAATTAAATGAAATTAAGGCTTAGATAGAATAGGGAAATATCTAAGTTAAAAGGAAAAATTGAATTAATTAAATGGAATTATAAATTGGATAAAATATCAAATTATCTAAATTAAAAGAAAGAAAATTAAATCAATTAAATGAAACTATAACTTAGATAAAATATAAAAATATCTAAGTATAAAGAAAAAGTAATTAAATTACATAAAAAAATTATAACTTAAATAAAACATAAAATTATCTAAGTTAAAAGAAAAGAACTAAATTAATTAAACTACTTTTTCCAAAATTAGTTTGATTTGCTTGTTTGCACTTTCAGCTTGTCCATTTATTTGAGGGTGATATGAAGTTGCAATTTTGTGATTTACTCTATATTTATTCATTAAAGTTTTAAAACTTTTGTTATAAAAGTAAGTTCTCTTATCACTAATAATAGCTTTAGGTACTCCAAATTTAACAATTATATTAGTTTTGACAGAATGTATTACCACTTTGTTCTCAATGATTTTTGTAAGAATTGTTTCTATCCATTTAGACATATAATCCACACCTAACAATATATAATTAAATTGATTAGACATAGGAAATGAACCCATAAAATCAATTCCTCACACATCAAAGATTTTGACTTTAACAATAAGATTTAAAGGCATCATATTTCTCCTTTATATCCTTCTTATTTGTTGACATCTTAAATAACTTAAACAATATTTGTGATCATGTTTGAATAATGTTGGCCAATAAGATCCACATTGTAAGATTTTGGTAGTAATTTTTCTTGAACTAAAATGTCTTTTACATACTTGGTCATGAAAGAAAAATAATATGCTTCCATATTCAGTTTCTATAATACACTTTCTTATGACTAAATGAAGACATTTATTAAATAAGTAGGGGTCTTCCCAATAGTAATATTTTACTCTTGAAAAGAACAATTTCTTATCTTGTCTATTCCAATCCTTAAGTGTTAATCCTGTAACTAAATAATTAACCATATCTACATACCACATAATATAAATAAAGTTTAATGCCTTGTTTCTATTGTCATTAATTATTCATTAGGAAAATGATTCTTAATATTAATTTTAGAATTTTCTATTTGTAACATTGATAAATGATCACCTACTACATTTTCACATCCTTTTTTATCTTTAATTTCTAAATCAAATTCTTGCAATAATAATATCCACTAAATCAATTTAGTCTTAGTTTCTTTTTTGCTATCAAGTGCTTTAAAGTTGAATGATCCATGTATACTATCACTTTAGCTCTAAACAAATATGATCTAAATTTTTCTAAGGCAAATATAATAGCTAATAATTCTTTTCAATAGTTGTGTAATTTACCTAAGCTTCATTTAAAGTTTTGCTTGCATAATAATAAGCTCCTACATTCTCATATCCTTTTTTATCTTTAATTTCTAAATCAAATTCTTGCAAAAATAATATCCACTAGATCAGTTTAGTCTTAGTTTCTTTTTTGCTATCAAGTGCTTTAAAGCTGAATGATCCGTGTATACTATCACTTTAGCTCTAATCAAATATGATCTAAATTTTTCTAAGGCAAATACAACAGCTAATAATTCTTTTCAATAGTTGTGTAATTTACCTAAGCTTCATTTAAAGTTTTGCTTGCATAATAAATTACTCTAGGAGATTTTTCTATTTTCTACCCTAGCATAGCTCCTATGGCATAATCAGGTGCATCATACATTAACTCAAATGGGTGATTTAATTAGGAGCTTGTATTATAAGAGTTGTAATTAAGCTAGTTTTAAGCTTAAAGAAAGCTTCTTTACAATTTCTATCAAAGTTAAATGGAACATCTTTTAATAAATTAGTTAAAGGTTTAGTCATTTTGTTAAAATCTTTGATAAATCTCTTGTAAAATCTTACATGTCCTAAAACTGATCTAATATCTTTTATTGATTTGGGTTCTAGTAAATATGAAATAACTTCTATTTTAACTTTATCTACCTCTAGTCTTTTCATTAAAATATGTCTTAAGACTATTCCTTGTTTAACTGTAAAGTGATATTTTTTCCAATTCAAAACTATATCTTTTTCTACACAATGGTTTAATATTAGTTCTAAGTTCTTCAAACATACTTCAATTGAAGTTCCATATACTGTAAAATTATTCATGAATATTTTCAAAAAATCTTCAATCATTTTAGTGAAAATACCTTGCATACACTTTTGAAAAGTAGTTGGTGTATTACATAATCCAAATGGCATTCTTTTAAAAGCATAAGTTCCATTTGGACATGTGAAAGTTGTTTTCTCTTGATTCTCTAATACTACTAGAACTTGGTTATATCCTGAATACTCATCTAAGAAATAAAAATATTCCTATCCTACTAATTTTTCTAACATTTGATCTAAAAATGGTAAAGGAAAATGATCTTTCCTAGTCACAACATTTAGTTTCTTATAATCTATACACACTCTATAGTCTGATTGGATTCTTATGAGAATCAATTCTTGACTTTCATTCCTAATGATTATTATCCCTGATTTCTTAAGAACTACATTGATTGAACTAACTCAACCTATCAGAATTAGATATATGATATCATTATCTAACCATTTCACAATTTCCTTCTTAACTACTTCTTTAAGGTTTGGATTTAGTCTTCTTTTAGGAATTCTAATTGGTTTAGCATTTTCTTCTAGATATATATAATGTCAGCATATAATTGAACTTAACCCTTTTATATCAGCTATTGTCCAACTTATTGCTTCTTTATATTTCTTTACTATACATTCTAATTTAGAAATTTGATCTTCATTTAAATTTGATGCTATAATTATTGAACAAGTCCTTTCTTCTTCAAGAAATCTATAGGTTAATTCAAGAGGTAATGATTTTAAATCTAGATGTTGACCATTAGAAGCTAGAGCCCTTAATTTAAAATTTCTGTCCCTAACATTAAATTCTTCTTAGTCTTTTTCTACTTCTATGCTTAAGTTTTTATCTATATTTTCACTCCCTTCAAGATTTTCAGTATCTAAAGTCTATTTAATTCTTCGTTAATCACATCTTCTAACACGTCTCCTTCATCCTCTAGAAAGTTTATAGTGTGTAAGGATATTTCTAAACCTTCATCTCCTTTTGGTTTGAAAATATTCAATTGAGTATCTTCCTAACTATATGCTAATTTCATCATTCCATTTTTACAATTTATAATTGCCCCCAAAGTTGCTAGAAATGACTTTCTCAAAATTAAAGATGTATCTTTATTCTGATGCATAGTTTTTTAGGAATCCAAAACAATAATATTCACAAGATAAATGAAGTTCTTAACTTTAATCAAGACATCATCAATTTTTCCTCTAAGGTATCTTATACTTCGATTTACTAATTAAATAATAGTACTAGTAGGACTCAAGTCTTCTAGTCCTAGGGATACAAATATATCACTTGACATAACATTTATACCTATACCTAGGTCTATTAAGGTTCTATCCAAAGTTATATTACCTATTGTGTAGGATATAATTAGGGTTCCTAGATCAGATAACTTCTTAGGAATTTATGATAAAAATAGAGAACTACTTTGCTCTACTAAAAAAACTTTTCTTAATACTTTCCGCTCCCTCTTCTTAGTATACCAGTTCTTAAGAAATTTAGCACAATGTGACATTTTCTATAGTACATCTAACAAAGGAATGTTAACTTACACTTTCTCAAAAATTTCTTGAATTTTCTCTTATTTTTCTGGAAATAGTTGTTTTAATCTTTCAGGATAGGATGCTAATGATTATGATTTAAAAGATTCTTTTTCTTATTCCAAATTAATTTCAAATTCTCTCTTATCCATTATTTTTCTTGTCCCTTTACAATTTTACTTTCGGATTCAAATTTTTCTTCATTAATTTCTATATTTAGATATTATATGTTTATTTCCATTTTGAAGATTGTTCTTACTTGGATGTAACTCATTTTCTTTTTGAATTCTAGGTGGTACATAAGTTCTAGATCTCAATGTTACATATACATTTTCCACATTTTTAGAAATTTCATGATTTTCTTGTATTTCTAGTTCTTTCTCAAGATTTTTATCTATGATGGTTTCCATATATTCTTCAGTTAGATTACATTTCTCAATTCCTATTTCATTTATCTTTATGTTTTGTACTTGACGCACATTTTTGAAATTTGAATGTTCACTTATATTATCTTGTTAATATTGTATGACTTGTAATTTCATAGTAAATTCATCAAGTACATTAAGCTTTCTTTCTAGATCATCTAATCTCATTGCATTCAGATTTTGATCAATTTTCGTTATAGTTTTCTCAATTTCATAGACAATATCTATCTTAGGTTTTGAATAGTTTTCCTAATAGTTCAATTGGTTGACTTCTATATTATAATACATGTATTCTTCTAATCTATTAAGGTTTTATTCTAAACTTCGTTCAAACCTATCATACCTATCCCAAATTTTCTTTTCTCTCAACATATTACTTATCTTGAAATGACTATTGGTTGGGTAAACTATAGGTGTTTCATACTTTGTTCTATCGTATTGCATATAATTCATCTGTTGCTTATTTGATCTATCTATCTACAATCATCTCAACTTCAAATGGTCAGTAATATTATGTCCTTCTAAATTGCAGAATTCACATATGTTAACTACAAGTTTCAAAAATCTTTGAGCATAAGCATATGTTATATTCTTAATGATAAATTCACACAACACTCCTTATGCTATGAAAACAAAATAGTGTTATGATTTTCAGACTTTCATTCCCTAGCAACGACACTAGAAAAACTTGTGTCTTGTTGGCTTAAGTGTATTTTTTTATAAGTAGCAAGTAATTCTAGGAATAAGATCTAAGTTTAGTAAATTCATTCATTAAATTAATTGTAAGTGCACAATATCTATTGTATAAGTATGCAAGAACAGGTTGAACTCATAGGGAATGGTTGAAATTTGACTCTTTAAATTTTCATAATGAGAGTTTAATGTATACTACTAATCTACTCACTTTGTTGATTTACAATTAACTCAATGGACTAAGTTCATAGAGTTACAATTAACTCAATGAGCTCTTTGGTAACTTCCTATTAATATTATAGAAGAATACAACCATCCATTAAGTGATTCCATAAATTACAAACAACATCTCTTACACCCTTCAAATGCTATTTTATATTAGATTTAACATTGATCAATTCTAACATTCAAATACTCCAAATAGTAAACAAATCAATCACGATTTTAGAGATTTATACTAACTATTTTCAATATTTAATCATACTATTCTATATTAATTGAAATAAGATAAAAACAAAACATTTAAACAGACAAAACAAGCACACATGATATAAACACAAATTTTGATAAACAAAATGATGTAAATATAAATAGATATTTGTTTTGTTTTGTTATGTTCCTCAAGATGGACGATTAATGATAGGTAAACTCTTCTATTGACAATAAAAGAAACTTCTGTCACTATATGTAACACGGTTACACCTCTAAAACTAAATCACTTATTATCAAACGCTCCTCTCCCTATTGGATTAAGAACTTAGACTTTTCTAAGTTGATCTCCTCTTCAACATAGTGACATCAACCTGAAACCAAGGTTAGAAGCTTTACTATCTCTTGAGAGATGATTTGGAGCTTAGTGAAAATATCATTCATTCCTATAACGCGATCACTCCTCATAGTGATTGTTAATCACCATGTTTTTCTTAGAATCAACCTAACATCTAAAAGCATCCTCACAGACCTTTGATGAATGGTAGTTGGTGGTAGCAATGGTGGAAACTAAAGGAACATTTGACGCTTCCTATAGTGAGTACGATTTTCCCCCCTCTTTTCATTCTTTCTCTTTTCCTTTTATATTTCTTTCTCGTAATGACTACTTCCACCAAAATGATCGACTAGATTTTTTCATTCATATCAATGATGGTAATTACTTCTTCATTCTATGATTGAGATCATGGTGTGGTTTTGTGCAACGTGGTTTCCTTACGCATTTCCTACAATTGCTCATAATCGAACATTAGAAAATAACTGGTCTGTAGAATTAGTGTAACTCAATGGACTTACTCCATTGACTTAACTATTAACTCAACAAACCAACCTTGTTGAGTTACAACTTAACTCAACAAACTTGTTCAATTCTGCAGTTTAATAAAGCAAATACTTATATAACATTTAACACTTAATATGTAAAAGAAATAATTTCTAATCATTCATGATTGACTCTTAATTAGCATTAATTCCTCTAAATTATGTATATTTTTTAATTAAGGCTTATAATTGTATAAATGTAACATAGTGGCTTAATTCTCATATGATAAGCTAAATACTATGCAATTAACCATTCATTAAATACTAATATTATGCATAATTTCATTCTAAACACTCATTTGGTGATGATTGAAATCTTGCACATAGACACACACTAAACATGATATCTAGTCGACTTCTTGACAAATACAAAAGAGATCCAATCATTCCCCTATATTTCTTTGATCTACAGCAATGCTTGAATATTCACTTTCAACTTTAGTATTTGAGTTCATTGGAGTGCTTGTTGATTTGATGTTTTCAAATCTAAATTTCTTCAAAATTTTCTTGATTGATAAAATACCACTTTCTAGCTGATGAATTTGTAATCCTAGAAAGAATTTTAGTTTTCCTGTTAAGCTCATTTTGAACTCATTTTTCATCAAATTCTAAAACTCATGACATAGTTTTTCAATTGTAATACCAAAGATAATGTCATCAACATAAATTTGAACAATTAGCATATGTGTATTAACTATTTTGATGAATAAAGTATTGTCCACATTGCCTATAATGAATTGATTAACAATTTGAAACTTTTTCAACTTAGCATACTATACCCTAGGTGCTTGTTTTAGACCATATAAAGCTTTATTCAATTTGTAAGCATGATTTGATTTATCTTCATGTTCAAATCCTAGGGGCTACTTGATAAATACTTCTTCTTGTATATCTCTATTCAAGAATGCATATTTTACGTCCATCTGAAATAACTTGATATTCATGTTGCAAGCAAAAGTGAGGAATATTCTGATGACGTCAATTCTAGCTACTAGTGCAAATGTTTCTTCATAGTCAATGCCTTCTTGTTGATTATAATCTTGTGCAATTAGTCTAGCTTTATTTCTAATTATGTTTCCTCCATCATCAAGTTTATTTTTGAATACCTACTTGGTTCTAATGATTGTCTTTCCCATGGGTCTCTTCACTAATTCTGAAAAATTGTTTTTCTAAAATTGATTTAGTTCCCCATGCATAGCCATGACCTAGTAGTTGTCATTATAGGCTTCTTCAACTGATTTTGGCTCAATTTCTAACATGAATGCATAATAGTTGCATATGTTCTACTTCTTGTCTACACCCTTTTATTTATATTCCAATTATTTGTTCTATTGGGTAATTAGATCTAACTTTCAAGGTTTATTCATTCTAACTTCTGCTTAGGTTGATGCTCTTATTCTACATATTCCTCATTTTAACTATCATTGTCAATCTTAAGATTTTTCATTTTGTGTACCAATTCCTTATCAAATTGAACATTTATTGTTTCCTCTACTATTCTATCTTTTTCAAAGTATACCATGTAAGCTTTGCTTCTAAAGGAATAACCAATTAGTATGATAAGGTCTAATTTTGAATCAAACTTATCTTTTGTATCTCTAGTGTTTAAGACATAGCATTTGCATCCATATGTCTTAAAGTATGCAACATTAGGTGCTTTCCCATACTATAATTCAAATGATGCATTGTTTAAAATAACTTGATATGAGTAATATTATTGTGTAATAAGTTGTTCTAACAACTTCAACCCATAAAAATTTTGGTAGATTTGCAGCATTCAATAAGGTCTTTGCCATTTCTTGTAGAGATCTATTTTTCCTTTCTACTACTTTATTTTGAGCTAGAGTTCTAGGATGGAAAAATTCATGCAATATTCCAAAATTATTGTAGAGGTTCAAATTCAGAATTTTCAAATTCTCCTTCATAATCACTTCTAATTCTTTTCACTATCAATTCTTTTTTATTCTAAACTCTTGTACAAAAGTTTCTAAATTTAGTGTACATTTCATTTTTGTGAGCCAAACATATAACCTAGGTGAGTCTAGAGAAATCATCTACTATCACAAGTATATATTTACATCCACCTAGACTCAAGGTTTGAGTTGGACTAAAAAGATCTTGGTGTAATAATTTTAGTGGCTTCTTGGTAGCAATATCATTTTTGTTATGCTGTGAAGATTTTTTCTAGTTGTCTATCATGCATTCACTATAGACTTTATCTTTCTTGAACTTGAGCTTTAGTATACCTCTAACAAGATCATGCTTGGATGGTTTTCTAAGTGTTTTTATATTAACATGTCCAAGTCTTTTGTGTCATAACTAGTCATCCTCACTAGATGCCACTAAGCAGGAATCATTTGTAGAATTTTTACATGAAAAATCTAATGCATATATAGAACTATTTCTAAAACTAGTACATTTAATTTCGTTTGAAACTTGATCAATAATAAAACATTTTTTAGTAATGAAAAATACATTATATCATTTATCATAGAGTTAGCTTACACTTGATAGATTTTGTTTTAGTCTATTTACATGTAGAATATTTTCAATTTTACCATTATCAAATGCAATATTTCCTATAACAATAATTTTATATTCTTCATTGTTACCAAATCTAATAGATCTAAAATTTATTAATTTAATGGAATCAAGAAATCTTTTCTTACTTGTCATATGCTTTGAGCTTCTACTGTCTATAATCCATCTTGATGTTTGCAATTCTTTATTCTTGCATCCTTGTAAATTATACTGAAATTAAGACTTTTGGTACCTAAATTTTCTTGGATCCAGTATTGTTAGTCTTTAAAAGATTAAATTTATTGTCTCTCGGTAGCCACTTCTATCTTGATCTCCTCTTGATGGCAAAGGTTGTAATGTCATCTCTATAAGAATGGATTACACTACCATAGTAAGGTACTTCCTATGGTATAGTATACCCAAGGCCAAATTTAGTTCCACCTAGTCTTTGAGATCCTATGATATTATTTAGGCCTTTCTATCCTTGAGTAAATTTATATATAGTGTTTTTTAGATCAATGATTTTATTTTTCAAAATTTATTTTCTTCTTTTAATTCAAAGTTATCACAACTATAGTTAATCATTTTAGTCTTTAAGTTTTTTTTATCAACAAAGGTTTTTTCTAATTCAACAAAAGCATTTTCTTAACATGTATTCAAACTCTTAATTTCTTTCTTGTAGTTTTTACATTTAATGTACAAAATACCAATGGTTGAAAGTAAAATATCTACATCAAGATTTTCATCTTCTAAATTAGAGCAATGTGGAGAAGTGGAACAAACCTCTTGTGCTGTAAAAAGCACATGTTAGTTGCTACGTCATCCTGTAAATCTAATGAGCTATTGTCTTCCCAAGTAGTCTTTAGTGTCATTTTCTTTTTATTCTTCCTTTTTTTCTTTTTATCTAACTAAACCTCTTCTAATTGCAAGGGACAAAAAACTTGTATGTGTCCCTATCTTTTGCATTTGAAGCAAGTTGGGATTATGCTTCTTGAGGTGTTGGCCTTGCTGTTTTTTTCATGAATTTTTTGAAATTCTTTTTCAACAATAGTATTTCATCATCATTTGAGCTTTAGGGCTCATCAGTTGAAGAGAAGGCAATTTCCTTTCTTCTTAATTTTCTTTTCAACAGCTCCTTCTTCTTCCTTCTAATCTTTCATCTAAACTTTCTAAGCTAGCAGATTGCCCAATTACTCTTCCATTGAATAGGTATTGAGGTCCTTGGAATCTTGGATTGAAGTGGATTTTTATTTCCACTCCATTGTCAAACTTCTCAAGATTTTCTATATCTGTTCATGCATAGAAAACTCCTTTCCCAAACCTTTTAGACTGTTTACGATTTCAGTAAATATTTCTATAATAGATTCATTATCATTCATTTTAAATAATTTAAATTTTCTCAATAAAATACTTATTTTAGTGTCCACTTGGTTGATACTTTTATGTGTGACTTGAAGATTTTTTCAAGCCTCATGAGTAGACCTACATGTAGAAACTTTATTATATTATTTAGCAAATAGTGCAAAATATATAACATTCAACCCTTAAGCATGCATTTGGATGAGTTTTTCATCATCCTCAGTCTAGTCCATTTCTTGACTGATAGGAAGGGGTGTTCCATGAACAATCATCTTCTAGAATTTCACATCTGAACTCCTAAGGAAACATTCCATTCTATTTTTCCAATAGCTATAGTTGGATCCATCAAATAGAGGAGGTCTATAGATATTCTACCACTTAGCAAATTGAGTCATAAATCCCAAATGATTAAATCTTAGTAGGGATTAACTTTGCTCTAATATCAATTGTTAGGAATGCATAGACTTACCAAAGAGGGGGTGAATGGTGAGTTGTGATTGTTTTAATAATATTAAATGATTTCAATCTTATAAAAGCATAAGTAATTATAACTATAATAATTTTGGTAGGTAATGTAGGAAAATAAAGTAGGGAATAGAAACACATAAGAAATTTTTAGATAGTTCACCCAAATGGCTAATCCACCCCCAAGATACAACTTGGGCTTCACTATCACTTTCACTTACAATACTTGCTTTATGGTAGAAGTAAGAATCAACCACAACTTTGAGCTTTCTGGACATAGCTCTAACTAATAACACTTGAAAATTTCTAATGTAAACTTCTAAAATCAACCAGCTTTTCTTTAATCAAAGTTTGTGCATAGAGAGCTTTCAACACTTGAAATTGCTTGGGAATTCTTCACTAAACTTGAGTTCATCATGAACTGTAATGGTACTAGATTTTCTCTTAACTAAGTTTCTCTCACTATATGTATGGATATATTCGTTAACCACATTTTTGTCTACAATTCTTTCTTTTAACAAAGAATGTAACGATTAGATTTCCTCCAACATTATTCAAGTTGTTGTACTTATTGATTTACCAGTCCTAAAAATGGAAAATTACTATTTGATTTCTATTAAGTATTTTCCAAATTCAACTTGTTTTGTAAATACATGTCGAGTTATGCTAACTCAACGAGTTTTGTCATGTGAAGTTTTTGTATTGCACATGTGATACCTACTCTTCTAACAAATTGACGATCTTCTTCCAAGTCATTAAGTTTTTGCTAACTTAACAAGTCATTCTATCTTGTCTTCTGTAAATATACGTTGAGTTATGCTAACTCAACAAGTTCTATCATATAAAATCTACCAACTTAATGAGTTATACTCGTGATATTTGTTTTTCACATGTATTTGTAATGATACGTTGAGTTATGCTAACTCAATGAGTTCTTCTACTTATATACTTGTAAATACATGTTGAGTTATGTTAACTCAACGAGTTCTGTCACGTGAAATCTACTAACTTAATGAGTTGTGTATGTGATATTTGTTCTAGACATGTCTTTGTAACGACATGTTAGGTTATGTTAACTTAACGAGTTCTATTGCTTGTATCCTTATAAATACACGTTGAGTTCAATGAGTTTTATAACTTATTTTCTGACTAGCGTGTGCTTCAATCTAGTAGCCTCTTTAGCCTTTGGCTCTTCATCTATACCTGTAAAATACATCTTAATTTCTCACATAGATTTTTGCATGATCAAAATACAAGGGTTCTAACAAATACAAATGAGGAGAAATTATAACAATTAGTTAACTAATTAATCAAATAGTCATTTCAATCAGTTCATATTGTTATATAATTCTCACAAATTGTAATCTGTTTGAACTTTTATTTTATTGTATAGAATTGTATAGGGAGTGAAATACTTGTACTTTATTGTAAAAGTTTTTGTCATTATTAAAAATGGAGAGATTGAAAGGAATTCTATATTTTGATAATGCAAAAATCTATGTAAGACTTTATAATGTATTTCATAGGTATAGATAGAAGTCACTAAAGTACACAAAAGACTACACAGAAAGGAAGGCAGGTTCGTAAGGAAAAATTAAGAAGCTATTAGGTTAAGTATACAAGTTTCTATAGTAGTTAACAACAAAATTCGAAGAGTTATAATAAACTTAAGAATAGAAGAATTCTCACATGGGAGAAAAGGAAAGCATAAAAGAGGGAAAACTTGTATAGTTATGTGACAATTGTTCAAGTTTCTTGAAGAGTTATAATAACTCTATGACTTTTATGAACTCACATGCAGGTAACTTAAGCTTTCACGTGATGAAGAAGAGGGGAATAAAAGAAGAAAAACTCGTATAGTTATGAGATAACTATTTGACTTTATTGAATGGATACAATAACTTATGACTTTTTATGAACTCATGTGTAGATAATTTAAGTCATCACATGACAAAGATAAGAGAATAGTAGAAGGACAACTCATACAATTATGGTCTAATTATTTGAGATTCTTAGAGATTTATGATAACTATTTGTGCCATTTGAGGTGAACCACCTAAAAATTTCTTGTGTATTTCTATTATTCATTTTATTCTCTTGCATCACTTGCTATAATCATTATCGATTTAATTGTTTATGCACTTATAAGTTAAAAATCATATACAACTATTAAAATAACCATCACTCACCATTCACCCACCCTCTCATATGTCCATTTGATCCTAACACATTTTTGTTACTATCACAACATCTAATCTTTCAAAAATCACTACTCTTCTTGGACTTTGGACATGTGTTGGCTTTACTCTTGCATTTAGTTCTCTATTAATGTTTTATAGGTGTAGCAGGTAATTTAGTTTATGTGTAAACCTTTTAGCAATACTAGTTGCTTCATTGTTTTTTCTTCCTACTAATTTATTGAGCATTGTAAATGCAAACCATCATTGTTTACTAGTTAGTTTGATTTGCATATAAATTCTAAATTCTTTTTCAATAGTATAAATTGTGAGCAATTGGAGTAGATGAATACAATTAGCATTTGATTACATTGACTATTTTTTCAATACCTTATTTTTTTCATGATGGATTTAGCGTAGTTGACATGACCAACTAAGAAGTTTAAATTTTATGTTTTGTAGAGTCAGATACACAAATTTGTTATACCATTGATTTTTTAGGTGAATGTCTCTACTTTGCCTGCAACATTTATTTGTTATAAATTATGGATAGTTTTATATGAATTGTCAATAAATGATTAGAAATTCATTGCATTAGTAATAATTGTATATGTCTTGATTATTATGGATTTGTATCTTAACTTTCTAATGTAGCAAATTCTAAATAAAGGGAGAAAATAATATGTATTTCTAAGATATAATGGGATTTTGGTGATGTCTAAACTCGTTGTGTTTTATTTAAATCATTTGTTGTAGCAAGGACCTAGGTTATATGAAGTAATTATGTATGTCAAGTTTGCTTTTAAATAATACAAGTCATATTTATAGTAATGAAGGAGTAGATTACATTAAAAAAATTATTAGATCTATCACAACCATGCCAAGCTTGTAATTGTAAGAAGACTTATAGAATGAGTCAAAGTATTTTTCATAGCTTTTGTGATTTAATGAGAAATAGATGAGTAATTAGAGATACCAAAAATATCAATGTGTAGGAAAACTTGTCATGTTCCTTATGACTATTAGACAAAATCAATGAGAGTGATTTAGTTATTCGAGTTGAATAATTAGTAAATACTTTAATGAATTGCTACATGCTATATTATGATTAAATGATGTACTTATAGCAGCACCTACATCATCAACAACAAGCTAAATTCAGAATGATCCATATGTGTATCCATATTTTAAGGAACATATTCATAAGTGTATTTTCCTCATTTTTGGGTTATTTTTAACAATATTTAAATTTATTTAATATTTGTAAGATTACATTTGTGTTATTAATGGTACACATATCATAACAACCATTTATAGAGAAAAAAACACGATTTAGGAATAGGAAAGTTTTTGTCTTAAAATATTATGTTAACATATAATTTTGACATGAAATTTACAAATCTTTTAAGTGGTTGGGAATGATTAGTAGTTGATGCTTGTGTCCTCCAAGACATAATAAGTAGACAATGACTTTTGAGTTCCACTAGGTAAATATCTTAAGTATATTTAGAAGTTATAATTACATTAGCATACTAATATCTATTTATATGCAAGTAAGTTTTACTTGGTAGATGCTAAATATCCTAATTGATCAAATTTTATTTGTCTATTTCAAGGTGTGTGATATCATTTATCTGATTATGTTAATGGTAAACTTCCTAATAATGCTATAGAAAACTTTAACTATAAACATTTATAACTAAGAATAGTGATTGAGAACACATTTGAAGTTGTCAAACATCGTTTTTAAATATTACAAGGTCACATGTTATATCCATACAAAACATAAGTGAAAATTGCCATTACATATTTTTTACTTCACAATTTCATTCGTAAGTAAGACTGATAGAAAAGATTTACTTGAAGATCTTCAAGATAACTTAGAAGAATTAAATATTATTGATAATATACAACTAATAGGAGTACATATGGAAGTAAATAAATAAGTTGAAATGAGTCAAGAATAAAGAAAAGAATTAGTAGATAAGACGCATGAAGATATGATGATGACAATATAGGATGAAATGACTATTTGATATTATTTATATATTAATTTTTTAAAATGATTTTCTAGAAGATGTCTTTGTACTTTTGAATTGAATTTTAAACTTTAGAACAATTTATCAATATGTGATATTTGCACTTTTTATTTTAGTAATATTATTTAAATTTTGAAATGAATAGTGATGTATCAAATATTTTTTTTAGGTAATACATAATCCTTTCCTTCAAATTCTAACTTTTCAAACCTTCCTAACATATACAAAACTCTTACAAGAATTTAGACTTTTTGAACTTTTAACACGTGAACTAAACTCTTCTAGGAATTTTAACTTTCTAGACATTTCATTTTTGATTATTTTGAACTTTTCATTTTCTTTCTATCTAAATATTTTATCATGTACTAACAAGCCCTTAATGTATTTTTTTTTATTTAAATCCATTTTGCATTGAAATTTTTTATAAAATATGATGCACTTATTTTATGATTTATAAATTAATTTAATAAATATATTTTTATTTAATAAATGTATTATGGGATTTTTTAATTTTAATTTAATTTTTTTGTGTTTAATAAATTAATTTTTTTCTTACTATCATATATTATTATTATTGTTATCATTTTCCAATGGTTAAAGTATTTTAGTAGACCATCCTTTTTTTAATTTTATTTATTATTATTTTATTTATTCATTAGATTTTTTATTTGTTAATTTTTTATTATTTTTTGACTCTTAGTTTAACTAGAATAGTTTTGGTTGAATCAACCATATGCTATCAATCTGGCTATATTTGGTTATTATTATTATTATTATTATTATTATCATTTATTTATTTTAGTTCATTTTTTTCTTTTGGTTTAACTAGAAAACGTTTTGGTTGAATTGAGTAAAATTCTTGGTTTAACTAGAAAGAATTCTGGTAAAATCTTTGTTTTAAATGTTTTTTCTTTTTAAGGTCACATGTCTGGTGATATCACTAGACTTCTTGTGTAATTTTTTTTATTAAAATGTAATTTACATTCAAATTTTTTATAAAACATGATATACTTCTTTTATGATTTATAAATTATTTTAAGAAATATATTTTTATTTAATAAATATATTTATTATTATTAATATAATTTATAATTATTAGTCATAATATGATACTTTTTGTGATGGATGTAATATATTTATTGTGACGAATTCTAAATTTGTCTCAATAGGTGTACTTATTGTGATGGACTTTAGGCACATACAGTGATAACATTTTTATCCATCACAATAGATACTCGTGATAGTTGCCAGTTCCTATAGTAATGACTGATAAGGCTGTCAGAATAGATGGCCTATTATGATACTTTAATTAACTTTATGTGGTAGTATTTAAATCCGTCACAAAATGTGTATCGATCTATCATAATAGACAAGCTTATTGTAATGGTTCTAGCACACCTATCGTGACGGTTGTTTAAAACCCCGTCACAACAGGTGTGCCTATAGTGACAGATCTACATATGCATCTATCAATATAGATTAATTTTCTTGTAGTGTTATGATATCGTACTAATCCTTCTCTTCTCTCAGTTGTTATAATTAAAATGTGGAAATTACATCAATTAGATATTAACAATATATTTCTATATATAGATTTACATGAAGAAATTTATATGAAGTTATCTCCTAGTGTCTAGGTTGACGGGGGAAAGTTAGTATGCTTATTGCAAAAATCATTACATGATTTGATATAATTTTTATGTAATGAGTATTTTAAATTGAACTAGGCTCTTATATTAGTATGAGCTTTTTTATATTCCAAGGTAGATTATAGTTTATTTACACACAAGTCATCAAATTCTTTTATTACCATTATTGTATATATAGATGAGATATTAATAGCAAGTGATAATTAATAGGAAATTCAACAGCTTAAAGTTGATCTTAATTCTCAATTCAAGCTAAAAGATTTAGGGTTTATTGATGAAAACTATAAAGTTTTCCTAGAAAATCAATAACCTACAAGATTTTCAATACCAGCAGTCATGCTAAATATGTTCCTATTGATGAAAACTATAAAGTTGATACAGAAAGCCATATTTTACAAAATCCAACGTAATATTAATAACTAGTTGGACGTGTTATTTACCTTAACATTACAGGGCCAAATATGGCATATTCTATTCAATTTTTTAGTTAATTTATGTAGTCCTTTAATGAAGGCCGTTTACAAGGAGTAATGCAGATTCTTCATTGTCAAAGAGGTGCCTCTGGCAAAGGAGTTATTCTCCATTACAAGATATTACATATGTCTTGGTAATTCTCCTATTTACTGGTGGTCAAAAGAAAGCAAAAAACTATTATTCGTTCTTCAGAAGGGAAGTTGAATACCAAACATTGGCTTTTCGTTTCATCCGCGCATCTGCCAGGGTGAAACAGCCGGCGATATTGGGATGATCAGCCGACAGAACTGAAGGCATCCGACGATCTTCCACAATAAGTATGCTGTGGTAAAGTATGGAGTTCATTAAAAAAATATGAAATCACACACAATCATCATTTAAATTTAACAGTGATGGCTGTTCTTGATCACATCATGACACAAGAACCGGAATCTCCGCCGATGAATAACATTACGATGAACAAAAGCAACTACGGGCGAATGTTTGGCATCCGTGAAATCTCGTCAGCTAACTTCAAATCTTCTTTGGAGACATTAACTTTTATTTTCTTCAACGCGATTACGTTTCCGATGCCAGGTCCACTACCGAGCCAGACGTTTGTTTAACATTATACATTTGCTCCTGATTTATTATATATATATTAAACATGGGCACCGTGGTTGGTAAATGTGTGTGTATATATATATACATAGACACACCTGCAAAAGGCAACACGAATCCAGATAGAAACAGAAAGTCCACTGCATAAGCCATGCACGGACTCAGACTGATATTAGTAACGATGACATTTATGTATACATGCAAGGCCCAGTTGGGCACTGAAGAACACTGCGAATCAAATTATTGGATTCACGTCACGACCAGCTGATCTTGTTCTTGTTCTTGCTCTTCTTCTTGCATGCTATTACTTAATTGTGTCTCAATAGAGTACATAAACACTACGTACACACAAAGAGAGAATCGACAACGTTCTGCAGCAGCATGCGTGCTAGCTAGCTTCTGCCCCTGACACCTGCTATATATATATATACGGAATATATACTTCAATCCCATACATATACAGATATAGCTTCTGCTACTGCTGCCATCGATCTTCCGGTCTGCTTGCTTCACTTGATGATCATCCAGACCAGGAGGGCCCCTGCAAGGACAAGAAAGCTGTGAGAACGATAACAACGACGTCATCCGATAATGGATGGACGGATAAGCTCAAAAGAACTCAGGGTGTACGTGCTCGAGCAGTGGATGCATCGGCCTTCATTTTGGGTGGGGAATCGTATTTGCTTTTCTAAAAGCATGGACTCTAATGAAAATATTTGTTTAATATTGGTAATGATATCTTAATTAATTAAATGTCTAATCCAGACTGTTGTAACCTATTTATATGGAGTACGTGATATATATATATATATCTATACATGCACAACTGGTGATGCTTGTACGTCCAATAAAAATGTTTGAATCTGCCATTTCTATAATATGCTGCCTGCCAATTACCCAAAGCAATGTTCCTTTTTTTCTCTTTTTTGAAAAAACCATGTATGATGGCGTTCTTTCTAGATTTTAACGAAAATTTTCTTTTTATTTTTGTATTACATAATAACAAAGACCAATTATATATATATATTATTGTGCTATTGTTTTCACGGCTTCGAGCTCATTTTTTTAAAAAAAAGAAAAGAAAGTTTGTAAACATAATTAAGAAAAAGGAAGGGGGTAAGAGATGCCGCGGTGGGCTGTCCTCCCTCCCCTGACAACAGAAGTTTATCAGTGGGTCGCGTCCTTGATGCATGTGCGTAGGTACGTACCTCGGCTCCTCACCGAGCGCCGGAGGAGCGGCCGTAAGGGTAGGAGACCATGCCGGACTCGATGCGCTTGACGTCCTCGAGGAGGAGGTCGTAGTGCTTCTTGATCTCCTCCACGGACTTGCTCCGGACGACGCGGGCGATGTTCTGCCAGCGGTCGGGGGTGTCCTTGTCGTACACGGCCAGGGCCCTCTCGAACAGCTTGTTCTCCTGCTGGGTCCACGGAGAGCTGGAAGCCATTGGTGGTCGATCCCCAGCTGTAATGTGGTGCGGCGGCTAATTAGGTGTGCACCCCCTGGAAGGGAGGAGGAGGAAGAGGGAAATGTGGGTGTGTGATGGTGTTTTAATTTGTTCGTGGGAATTGAAGGGGATGGGGAAGCAGTTGCCGGACTTGGGTGTGCTTATAAAGAGGTCCAGACCTTGGACATGGGAGGTGGAGCCTGATATTATTAGTTGGTTTTTGGAATATTTTCCCTAATTTGGAAAGCAAGTTAATTAATAAAGAAGAAGAGTGTGCGCTTGTGCTAGTGGAAGAATATGGAACAGTCGTGCAGGGACGTCTTAACACTTAACGGTGTGGTATATATGTCCAGATTCCGATTAGAATCAGATGAAAGATAACGATGTTTTACTGTACTGCTGTGTAAACCCTCTATCATCATTAAAAGAAAAAAAGATTCTGATAAGAATCGTCTTCGAAAACATCGCGAAAATAACAACGTACTGATCTGGATACAAAGCTCGACACGTACATCATCACAAATAATGTTTCTGAAAAATCATCTTTTTTTTTAAAAGGATTTTGTACTGCTTCATATTCAAAAGGTCAGATTCTGATAAGAATCTGCATATTGTAGATAAGAAAATGAAATCTGCTTCATTACATGAACTGTGACATTTTTTAATTATGAAAACCGATTTTAATTTGCAGAAAAGCCGTACCTTGAGCTCCGCATTTCTTTACAACGATTTTGATTTTGATTTTGATTTTTTTTTTTTTTTTTTAATTTGAGAAAAAAGAGTTTGCTTGAAGAAAACTGAATGAAATTGAACGCACTTAATTAAGCAACAAATATTAACGAGCTATGTAGGGTGATTTTTCACGGTTGAAACCTTTGTTTCATTTTGTAAGAAAATAGAATATGGCGTAATAATTATGACAGTATGTTGTCACCGCAAGACATATATCGGTGATTCTTTCATTTCGTCAGTGCTAATCGACTCTTTCGAAATCGAACCAAAAGTTAAGGCGAGAAAGTTCACTGATATGATGCCGTTGAGCGATACTAGTTCAACCAATAATGACAATATTGACATCATCTAATTAAGGTCCCTACTTAATATATATTTATTTATACTAAGATAATTAATGTGTTTAATTATATTGAGTATATGTCTTATTTTCTTGAGATCGTTGTATCTATCGTAGACGCTATATGTGAGGACACGAAGGGCACTGGTCACATGCCTCAAGAAAGTGAAATCGAACCGGCTGGCCACCCAAGGTCAAAATGCACTTGGGTCGTAAGTTAGACTTTTCATGCACTGGAATCCGTAATTCAATTTTCCTTATAGTCAGGTAAGTCCAGTCTTAATTTTAACCTTCAGATTTTATTCCTCGTTACCAAATCTAGCCGTCAACTTTGATTATAAAAAGAAAGAGTTCCCTCGATTATTAAAAAAACAAAAACTAAGTCTTAATCTCTTTGGGATAGAATTTATCAATAAAGTCTATTCCTTGTTAGATCTTAAAACAAACAATGCTGTTGGTAATTAATAACTTTGATGGAAATAATTTAGATTATGTTCTATCATAGACTAAAAGATTGACTGAGGATGCGCAAGGAAGGAAATTGATTGCCCCTTATTTGCACTTAATCACAGCCTCCTTTTACCTTTCTTCTCTAGTTTTTTGTTTAGACTTCTCTTTTAATATATCTTTAGATTTTTTTTTGTTTTCACGATGTCCTGCAGATTTGAAGATTTAAATCTGCGACTTTCAAATGATGATACGAGTGTTTTTATCACTTATAAGTTACCTGGCAAGAGATAATTTATCTCTGGATTTTTGTAAATTCTTTTTTTCAATTGTAAGTTTATAACTAAAATTTTTTTATTAATGCAAAAAAAAGTTCGATGAGAGAAATAATCAATGAAAGATTTTTTAACCATCCCCATCCTGTGCAGAAGCTGAAGAACCGTAGCGGTCGTCCTTGTACCCTGCCAAGCTGAAGCTTCCAAGCAAGGAGAAGAGATTCCTGATTTATTGAGCCACGTACGTACATCCTTCCGAAAAGCTATACAAACGACCGACTTTTCTAGGTCCGCATGAACGAATGCAAGAGATTAATAACGCAGATAAAACTCGACTTAAATTTTAAATTCTAGTTAGTTAATTTTAGTTAAATGCCAATCGTTAACTTTAAACAAAAGATAGTATATAACAAATGTAAGACAATTGAAATTGAAACCTAATATTAATGATATATATTATTGGACTATTTATCTTATAAAGTTTGAGTTTATTTACATTAACTAATATCAAAGTGTAAAAGTTCTTATGAATTGTAATTTATTTGTGGTTAGGAGTTTTAAAAGTAATAATATATGAATTGGTGCGTGACAGGCTGTGCTTCTGGTACGTCATATAGTAATTAAAAATGCGTTTTACATAATTAAAAACTACCACTAATAACAACAACGACAATAATGATAATGTAAATTAAGACTAAAAATTATGTATCTAATGAATGCGAAAATAAAGGAAAATCTTGTAGTTTATGGCTAGTTAATATTTGTGACTTAGGGGGACTTTGGTAATAATTATTAAATCTAACATACGAGAATATAAGTCAGCGGTTTTTAAAAGATGAATCAATCATATTTGTAAATGGCTAATTAGAATATGTTCCATTTTAAACTGGAAACATCATAGGAAACATTTTTATTTTGGAGTTTCTTGAAAACATCAACCTATGTTTATATGGTGAGTTTAAACAGTCAATTAGAAAACAAGGACATTTGTAACTTATAATTTGTGCATTTGCGTGAACTTACCTAATTACATTTTGCTTAATTGACATTTACATGTTATTAATTAATAAATTAAAAACCAAAATTTAGTGATATTGAAGATAAATCAAAGATGAAGATGAACATATAATTTATATTAATTAATCGTCTAAAATCATGAAAATATCCAAAAGAAAACGTGATTTTGAGATCAAGGCGGCTCTTGGTCTGCAAGAGATCGATTTCTTTCACGTATGATACAATCAAGTTGAATAGAAACGGTTATAATTCAGGTTCATCTTTCCTATTTATGTTTAATTTATGGTCAGTGAATGTTGAAGTGTGATAGTTTTCATTATAATAATTGTCACCAAGAAGAATAATCACAGAATTAACTAACAGAAATGGGAAAAGAAATTTACCTTAAATGTTAAAAATTATGTTTGTGGTTAAATGAGGATCGATTAAATGATGGTATCAGCTGCATGCAGTCAGCATGAATCTGATGAGATATGTAGATAGGAATCCCAAAAAGCATAATATATACTTTTTGACAAGTAGTGACGGAACCTGAAATCAATCTCAACTTTACTTCTAGATGCTCCAAAAATCTACAATATTCATCTTTTATTTCAGTGCTCGTGGATGACATATATATATACATCATTCTTTCGTTCATGTATGCACGAGAATCGAGATTCCTGCTCAATCACCGCTTATTACGTGCAAGATGACGTACTCATTCCACTTCCTGATCTGTGAATCATATACTTGATTATCTTAGTGCAAACAACTGAATTAATCGACGAGTAATTAACTCCTTGCTTGTTCCCCGTACAGAATGTATACATACCACTTGTACCTCGTCATCATAGAATAGTGGGAACCATATCAGCATATGTAACATAGATATACAAATGTCTATGTAGAATAACAACGATGAGCTTTTGTTGCCAAGTGTGTTGGATGAAACCCTGGACTGATGGACGGATTTTAATCATATAAAGTTGAAATTCTATTTCGTTTTTAACTAACTTGGGAATTTATTTCAACAAATTTTGACGGGTGAAACTTTTGATATATGTACGTACGTCTGTACGTGCACACGATATATATTTATTTATTTTGATGACGAGTGGCAAGATAGATGATATATATATACGTATATAACATACCAGGATAGATGATAAGGATGAATGGGGTACGGTATATATATTAAAGTAGTAGTATTTCTTACAGTAAGGCATGGCAAGTTTGTAACCATTCGACGGAATAAAGAGGAAAGGAAAGGGGGAGAGGGTAGTAATTAAAATCTCCTGCACAAATTATAGTGGAGATGGACATGGACACACAATCCTGATGAAAATAAGAATCTTTATCACTTGCTTCATCGATCCAGTTTGATGGCAATTAAAGATGCAAACCCTCCTCACGTTTCCATCCCTTCTTTTGTCTTGAACGTGGTCCTTCCTTGCTTATGCAACTTGCAGGAACCATCGCATCTACCAGGTTGGATTAGTTTTATCCAGAATTTTCCCTCTTTCTGTGGAAAAGCTGGATTCCCCGTGTCACTAGCTACATTTGTAGCTCTCATGACCTTATATTGGAAAACATGCTTTGCGGGTGATGGTCACTCACCCCCCAATCTCTGAGGATCTTGTAATGGAGGAGGCAGGGACGAATCCCACTTCCTGCGTGTTTTGACGTTGAAGAACATGTTCTCCATCAGCAGTACAAGCGCAGCTGAAGAATCCCACCTTGCCAGGAGCGCACTATTCATATATCATTAGAATCTTCATCCACTCTTGGAATTTAATTATTTCACAGCAAAGCAGGGATTCTGACGTCATTAACTATTGCATGATTAACTGGCCTACAACACCAAAACCCTAAGGAACCATACAACACCAACTAAGCAACGATTCTCGGAGCAAATGGAACAATTTGATCCTTGCTTTTTTAGTTGATTTGACAAAATCATAATAACTTAATTCTTAAAGGTGTCTTTTCAAATATCAACTCGACATTTCATAATAATTGATTTTTAATTTGTTTTTGGTTAGAACATTTATTTTCAAATGCAATAACAAATAACTTACATGAAGTGTAATTAATTTGTTTAGAATTAACACATGACAAACATTCAGGAGGTTTAGTGGGTAATGTGGGACTTAATTATGATTTAGATTGGGAAAAGAAAATTAAACCACTTTGATATTTTCCTAGCTATTCGTTATTTCTTTTTTGCTGCTATGCTGGAGACTTTTCTTGCCTTTTCTGTTTGTCTTCTTAATCACTTTCGTTATTTTGTTCTGATGTAATTAGCTTATAAATTAACCTTATTTTCTGCGCTTCTACTTTGCAAAAGAATAAAACACCAACCACAAGTAAATAGAACGGTTTGGTTAACCGTAATCAATACAATGTAAATGAATTATATATATTTCTTAATTATAGATTATGATATAATATATATAGTGGTTTAATCATAGATGGGTAAAGTAACTCGAAAAGGAGATTGTTTTGTGATGGATGCATCTGTTGATTGATCGAAAAGAGGGCGGGTGGGGAAGGAAGGATCGATCCATCTCGATCGTGCCGGGAAATATATAGATGGATACCGTTGTTGCTATCGAGGGAAAAGATACGGAAATCCACAAAAAGAAATCGGTCTTTTTGAAAAGGCACAGAAGAACGAACAACGTTCTCGAATCTCTTTGGTTTAATTGGGTCTTGAAAAAGCCCAAGCCGATTAAGATGGGGGGGTGCATGCCTGTGGTCCATCTAGCTTGAACCAAGCACAGGTAGCATTAATGCTAAGATTATGAATTTATTCTCCCGTACATCTGTCATTACTGATTAATCGTCATCGGTTTCGTATCTTTTGCTGAAGTTACACAACAGGTACGACTTTTTTATTTACGGTGATGATCTCATGTATGTATGTATGTATGTATGTATGAGAGCACAGACATGACTTCTCATTCGATTACTGCATATGTATGATGCTTATCATTGCTAGTTAGTATCTTACAAGTGATTGAAGGACTTGTTCTTCAGTCTCCAGTCAGTGATATGGCAACTGGCGACCATGGGATGTTCAGCATCCAGTTAGCAATGGTCTTCTTCGCGTATCATACACTTTCAGTGTACAACTTGCAAATGTGCTAGACTTTTGATGAATTGGTGAGGGTCCAACTAATTTATTAAATCTAGACCACATGCTGTTAAATACATGGTTAGAATTCCTTTCCAGGGAAAAATTTTAAGTACACAATTCAAATCCTAGCATACCCTTCAATGTGCACTTAAAGGTCTAGATTTAAAAGATGGACTTCTCTGACTACAGAGAATTGGAAATATGCTTCTGTAGCAAGTGGAAGCCATGACGATCCCATATTTCATACATTGGTGCTTGTTGGTGGTACAAAATCTCCTGTTGCAGAAGAAAATTATTTAGATTCCATACCAACGTCATGTTTTCCTTCGAACTGCAGGAGATGATTTGGGAGCTTGCTGTTTTGTTCTTTCCTGAATAAAGCCGATGAGTACATCGGTGTCCGATATCATGTTATTCAAACGCGAAGAGCTTTTTCCGTATCATTTTCTATTCGTTTTGTTCTTCCGTTTACGTTAATTAGCTCTGATACGTTGGTTTGGTGTGTGGTATTACTGTTGTAATGTACATCAGATGCTTCATTTAATTTCGAAAATAAATTTCAACGTGTGAAGAAAGATCTGCGTTTTATTTCGAGTATTGCAACCGATTGTGATTATGAACAATAGAGTGAAAGAAGCTTATAACATTCAATGCTTTATGAAACGACGGCGTTTCACGGAAGGAGTGGCCGATGGTTCATACGGTAGAGAGACATGGTTCCATTGAAGACACTGTCGATCTATAAATACATTTTTCCCGCGTACACACACACAAACGATCGAGTACGCCCAGTTTCTTCTCTTAAATCTTGATGGATTCCGCCCCGCCCATCGAACTCCGAGTAGGAGTGGCCAGCAGACGTAAACAAACATATCTATGCCGTGCCACTAAAATTTAATTTGTTCGAGAAAACTGTCGTCTTGTTGGACATTTTTATTGATCAAATGCTTGTTATGATTAATTAATCCGTTGTTAATTAAGGATGAGGTCCTCAATAACTAAGACAAAAACACTGGTTTTTATTAAATTAACAAAACAGAAGTGCCGCTTTTCTTTACTAACACATTGCTGGTTTACAATTACCCTTAAAACTATTGCTATATATTACTGACGATTTAACTCGTCGATCGATAATCTATTGAACAGCGGTTGTACCCGTCAAAAAAATTCACTGTGTCGGAGGGTGTTTGAACACCCAGAATTAACTAGCCTTCGGTATAATTTTTTTATTGACAGAATTGTCATCTAAAACAATTTTTTTAGATGACATTTATAATTGTCACAGAAGACCATCAACCATGTCAATATGTTCACGTTTTAAATTGCCCATTAAATATCCGGCTTTAAAAAAATTAAGCAAGCAGAAGAGGTAAAAAGAAAAGATCATTGCCAATACAAATTACAAAATATCATTCAGACATTTTCGAATTGGCTGAAGTAGGTCTAAAAAGAGTAAAAATATTGTAGGCTCAAAAGAATAAAGAAATTAACCCCGTCAAATATGGATTGACTTCCTCGTGCGCCTGAAGCGATTCAGAAAAGAACAAGGTAGTGCAAGGAAGGACTAATCCATCATATAAAAATTCCACCTGTGATTATTTAATTTTCCATTTCATTACTTAACACGTATTGATATAATTTTTGTGCCCCAAAGGCAAGTATGTTTGTATAAAAGACGAATTAATCATAAAGAATGAATTACAAAATAAAGTATCTGTTATATCAAGAAATCTAGCTAATTAAAAAACATATTATCAATAAATTCCAATGGATTTATCTTAAATAACTTATACATACTTTTGTACCAATATGTTAATTTTTGTTTCCTTAACGTAATTGGTACATTTATTAATTAAGAGTTACTTCTAATGTGTACTATGCGTGATACGTAGTAGTACACTTTGAAACTAACCCCTAGCCCAATTCTACAACAAGACCCCCCAAGGGCTGGTAGTGATGCCCTACATGGTCATGTTGGGCCGACCTAACACTGGCCGATAGGGGTCAATTTATAATAGGGAAAGGCCCCCAAGTGGCTTCGAAATAATCAATCGTCCGACTTCTTATGATGATGACATCGGCCTATGGGTCATGGAAGTTTGCGACGCATGTAGCTTAGGGCCTTCATCCAAACTACGCAAATATTTCGATCTGGGAAGATTTTAGCTGAGCGCTCATCGACGTAATTAAGAACCTTCTCAACCTTTGTGTTAAAGTTTTTATGAATTTCAACTAAGTCACTTTGTTTTGATACAAGCGGACCTCTACATGAAACAACTGTACGATAGCCTCCTTTGGGTATGCAAGGAGTGCAACCAAGAGTATGGGTGCTAGGCTTTAAGTGTCAACCAAGATAAGGTTCGACAGCTCATGGTGAGGCTAAGGGAGGCCAGCCAATTAAGAAGTGGATGTCACTAGATGGGTTAGGTGTTTTTGCACCCATGTGGAGAATCTATTCGATTTTGATCATCCCACATCACTACTCTATTCTTCTACTTCTATGGGAAGGCGAAGAACAATTAATAGATGATAGGTACCTCCTTTTCCAACCTTCTTGCCTAGAGTTAGTTTATCACTGATTAGCACTGAATCGATCCTTCTTTGAAGCCAACCTTTTGTGTAGGGGTAAACCTCGATATTTGATGGGTAAAAATTAAGTTCAACATTCAGGCATGCTATTGTATTTGTGAAGTTTTTCCTTGAATACATGTAATCTAGTGATTGAAGTTTTGTGAAAATTTATATCAAGCTCAAAGCATAATTGGAAGCAGCTCAAAATTCTTTTAAGGTTTATGAGGTTTTGATCATCTAGCTAGAGTTAAAATGATGATCATGTCATCTACATATTGAAGGTTGAGAATCACTAATCCATTACTAGGATTGATAGTTATGTTAGCTCAAGATGCCCATCTTTACTTCCTTTGCTTCTTTGCAAAAATTTCTTGGTAAGTAGGTTATATCTTTATTTTCTAATCCCTCTGACTTGGTTGAAACTTTAGGAGCAATTTCTTTTTTCTTTTCATTCTTCTTGACACTTGTTTCTCTTTTTCATATTGTTTTACCTTAATTTCAACTTTATATGTGGTGAGGTTATCAATGAACTCCTTCAATGTTTGCTTTAATAGGTTCTTGGCCTCATCCATTTTAGTACTCTTTATTTTCCATTCTAAAGTAAGAGATGTAAGTATATTTTTCATAAGATATTATTGAAACCATTCTTTTCCAAGATATTTTATACCACTTGTAATTATATAGTGTATTCTCGAAGTCACAACTATGGAGGCACTAATCAAGTAACAAAATTTAGATAAATATTCTTATATTAAAGTATGAACTATTTGGAATGAATTCTCATGAGCCAATAAGTGATATGTTTTTATGATTTCTTGACATTAATTTGATCATAAGAAAAAGGGACGACACATGGAAAATTAGATGCTGCTTCACGGTATATAAAACGATCATTAGTCAAATGGAAGTTAGACAGCGAAAAGTAAATCGAAGTCCTCAAGCATTAAAATCTGGCAGAAGGTCAGTGAAAAAACAAATAATGAAGCAATTCCAGAAGTCTCATCGGAAGAATATGCTTCTTGCAGTGCATTATTGTCATCTGTTGCTTGTGCCTGGTCACCAGTATTGCATTTGAGTTATAAAAACACTTCTGAATCTATTAGTTGCTTTCATAGAAAGTGTGCAGTATTGGCTGTGGGGGGAAAATCAGGTCACATATCATTATGGAGAATAAAAGAAGCTTATCCCTGCTCTAGTGAGGATGCCAATATTTCTGTTGAAGCAACAATCTTGGGTCTCCTGCATGCCCATAATTCATGGGTGACCGCAATCAGCTGGGGAAAATATGGATCAAATTCACCAATTTCTGGCCACCGGCAGTTGAGATGGAAGGTGAGTGGTCAAACACATTTATTTTCTGTTTATGTCTTATTGGATGTTTTATATTAATTTATATAGATGTCATTGTTTTCAGTATATTGACAGCAACATGCTTGCTTTCACCTGAAGTCCATATTGCTGACATGGTAAAATGAAAATAAAATTTGAGTGGTAGCTTCATTAAGTGATTCTTATATTGCCTGAATATTAGACGTTGGGAAGCACATATTCTTTTAAACATACAATGCGCTTGCACTAGATACATGTTGGAACAACATGGTTAGGATTATCTAAGTTTCTATTCAAACACAACATGTGACATCTTTGAGCATTCAGACAAAAAATTAATTTTATGGATATAACACAGATTCATTGAAAATACGTTAAGATTACGACAATGATATAGTTTTCTAGTTGCACGTTATGGAGATAGCTCTTAAGCCCTATGATTTTTAGGCATGTGTTATTGATATAGTTTCATGTCATGTATGACTTATATGTCCTTTTTATGTTATTTTAAATCTTTAATTATTTATATTTAAATATGTTACTTGTTAAATGTTGTATCCCAGATTTTAGAAAATTATTGAATACTTGAATTTGGATTGTATCATGATGCTGCTGCAAAGTGTATAAAATGCATGACGGAAATTTCCATCTATGGAAAAATAGAAAATGGTCCACTAGAATTCATGTATTTTATGTCATTATGTAACCTCTATTTATAAAGATGCTTTAGTAATAATCAATGAGATCATCTTCTATCTCTCCCTTTTCTACGACAGCATGATCCAGAGTACAGATTTTTTAAGAGACGAAAACAGAGAAGAGAAACCATAGCTGCTGTTACCCACTCAACAAGATGGTGACAGAATTAAATGTTTCGATTTCAGGCTTCACCTTTCTCTTCCACATCACCATCTTCAACAATCTTCTCCGTCAATGTCGCCTTTAGTTTTGACCTCCCCTCCCCATGCCCTACCATCTTCAGCACTAGGAATGAATGTTAATAAACATATTCAACCAAATAAACCTTAAAATAAATATTCAACCATTGATCGCCCAACAACAACTCACAATCTGACAAAATTTTTAATTTATAAGAACATCCAAAACATCACATAAGCATATGCAAATATTGATAACATATGCTAGTATAACTCTTTAAGTAAAAATTAATGAAAATAAATTGAAAAATATTTTCACTTGTTCGTTATGTACTTGATTTTTAGATGGTGTGAAGTGAAATTGGATGCCAACATAATTAATGTTAAGTCCCTACAGTGAAAAGAATATATTTCTAATAATAGTATATATTATTAGATAATTTTTATTAATTTGAGTGTATATCATACCAATATTTACTTGTGGTAATTGATTTTGACTTGTTTGGTATGAGAATGGTGTCGTTGGACTCTCAACATATGGGACAATCTCAAAGTTACAAATATTGACAATTTGTAATAATTTATAAGAATGTTTGTCATAACAATTACTAAATGAATATTGAAATTTATGAATGAATAAATCAATACTTGTTGCAGCATTTGTTTCATTTCGGCTAGCTCTTCTTGTATGTGACATACATTTGTCCTCATTTCGAAATATAATACAAACGTACCACACTCAATTTCGAAATAGGATTGACTATGGTACCATCTTTTCGACTTCGACTAAGAATATAAATCACTTCTACCTAGTTCTTTTCCTATTTTTCTGTGTCACATGAAAAATAATATACCTCATTAAACTTTACTCATAAAAAAGATATGCAAAATGTGACATGATCACATATTTTAAATTTATGTAGTCATCCACAAGATTGGCAATACTTCTCAATCCTATACAATGTTTTGAAGCTAACTTCTCATGGTTTCTACATTTTTTTTTACTTTTACACTACATAAAACAATATCAAATTTACTTAGAATGTGATTGTAAAAAAGATTCTTGGAAGATGGTACCATGAAATCTTCAAAATTCCAATAATTTTAAAAATTTTCCATGGCTTAGTGATGACACGATTGTCTTTTGGTGGATTTTCACTTCCTCCACTACACTTTATTATTGATGTAATCGATATTTCCATATCTTCCAATCACTACAATTTGTTTTTAAAATCCAACTTTTAACAATAGGATTTTGTTGAAGTTGAAACCTCTCTTACAAGACAGAGATTAACAAAATCATAAAAGATTAGATTTACAAAATCATTATTTAAATTAATAATATACTTCTATTTTTGCAATGGTTTCATCCTTCTTGGATGTAGGCATATGATGTCAATCAGTAACGCCAATAGAGAAGAGCTCTCCTCTTTTTGCTCACTCCATAATGCTATGATAGCAACTTCCATTTACATGCTATTGGTTACCAATATTTATTGAATTCTACCACAATATGTTTTCTTGGATGCCTCTTCTCTATATTAGTAAGTAGAGTAGGTTCCTCTTGTCCTCTGTTCTTGGGAGCTAGTATGCATTTCTTCTTTCTTCATTATCCTTTGATATATGAGAAAGACACCCTTCAATTGGTGTTAAAGGGTCATTTCTATAGGATGATTCTGCTTCTGCTTCTCTTTCTAACATTCTTTTAGATGCTAGTGTCTTTTTTTCCTGTACATCTTGCATTAAGACATAAAAAAAAAAAAGATTTTCTCTAAATAAAAATAAACAATAGCAACAAATTGCAAGGTGAGCACTAGATGTCAAAATAAACATCTATAAATCAAAAACACTACAAAACCCAAGGAAAACAAATATACAGACTATAGAATTCCTCTACATGTTGTATATGTATCATACATAAATTAACATTTAAACATTAACACAAGTTAAGAAAATTCACAATTAGTTCTGATATTTCATTTTGGGAATAAATCAATTCTCAATATTAATTATTAATGATGCATACTCAAAAATGAACCAAGACTCTTATCATGCTTATGTCCACTCCTAAGAACAATATTATCAAGCTCATCAAATCAAGTAGAGATCTCTAGATAAAGAAAATAACCATCTAAAATCTATACTACAATTATAAAAATTATAAAGATGCATAAAAAAGAGAAATATGGTATACTAAAAAAAAAGCAATTGCACATTAGGAAAAAAATCACATTATCAAAATTAAGTTGAAAAAACCTTATGCAGTAGGGTGAACACATTATCAATATTTAGTTGAAAAAGGCGTTACTAGCAATAATAGTAATCATCCATATATATTACAAATAACTTCGTACAAATAAATGTACAATTATGATTTATACATATAATATTGTACATGCACATGGTTAACTATCATCTACATCATTTTCCATATTATATAGATCCCTCGGACTTGCTTTTATAACCACATACCACCCTCTTTATGTAGGATCAGAAATGTAAAATACTTCCTTCACTTGAGATGCTAAAATGAATGGATCATTGTTACAACAACGTTTGAGATTAACTAGAGTGAAGTTGAATTCATCTTTCTTTATTGTCTGATCCCAAACTTCATGATTAACCCAATCACACTTGAATAATGTTACACTCCTATCGGAAGCATAATTAAGGGAAACAATATCAATAATAATACCAATATATGTAACATCTCCTAAGAATGGATTCATATCTCTTCCACTAGAAAAACATAAAGTCCTTATACTTAATATCACTTCACTATTTTGTGTTTGTTTACGTTGTTCGACGTCGCTTGTATGAAAACGAAAGTCATTTATCAAACATCCCTTGTAGCTCTTCACCACTAGATTAGGACATGATAACCATGTAAGGTTAATAGGAACTTCTTCGTTGTTCGTATGCATTGTTCACCCCTAGTTAATGCAAAATTGATGATGAGAACATAAGCAGTAATAAATTGAACTTGTATCTAACCATGTAAGGTGCTTTACTTACATGTTGTTGAATCCATTTAGAAAATTGAGTGGAATGTAATCTTTCCACTTCCCATGGTTGTACATGTGGATAACAATTTCATAAGAATGCAAAATGTTTTCTATAGAATTATTTAAATTTAAAGTTAGACATATAATAATAATAACACCATATGTAAATATTTATAAATGATAATATACTTGTGAAATTCATCAATTTCAGTATAATTGTGTAACACTATTTAATGTACTAGTTGTAGTGTCTGATGATCTAATTCGTGCATGTTTTCAGCACCTAAATATCGTACACCATTTGAAATATGTGCCAACCTTGTTGTTCTTGTAGCACATCATGGTAATCATCATTTCGTGGTATTCTATTAAATTGAGTGAGAACTTCCAAGTATTTTAAGCAAAATGCCATGCATTTCATTGCTAGATATCCTTCTGCAATGGAGCCTTTAATAATAACATGTATTATGAACATATGACTTAAAGCAGAAATGTACCTAATGAAGAAGCTTACGTCAACCTTGTATGATAAAAGTAGTAAGGGAAAGTAAGGTACCTATATATTCTAGGTAACGATATTTACTTTTTGATAAGAGACATCTATCAATCGTGTATAGGTCCAGCAAGTTGTGTTTCTTTAGCTAGATAAGTAGGCAAGTGAACTATGATATCAATAAAAAGGTGGAAAAATGGTCTCAACTTTGGATAGAGTCACTTCAATTTGAGATTCTAATTGCATTGATTTGTTAAGTGAAACAATCTTTGAACATACTTCTTTGGAAAAATTACATAATAAGTACTTTACTTATGTTGTGAGGTAATGCTTATCTAATAGCAAGTGGTAATAATTATTATATTAAAACATGATGGTCATGACTCTTTAGACTTATAATTTTTTTTGTTTCAAGATTAATGCATCTAGATATGTTTGATGAATAACCATTAGGTACTTTTACTTCCTTAACCACTTGACAAAATATTTGCTTTTCATGCTTACTCATGTTAAAACATGTTGGTGGAATTGTTACAACATCATCTGTGCTAAAATGGAGAGAATCTTAGATGCCCATTCCTTCTAAATCAAGACATGTTTCTTTTGTATCTTTTGTCTTACCTTTGATGTCTAGAAGAGTACCAATAATATTGTCACTTACATTCCTCTTTATATGTATGACATGAAGATTATGATCTAAAAGTGATTCCTAATATGGTAATTCAAAGAAAATATATTTTTTCATTATTATTTGCTCTTTTTCTTTTCGCTAAAGTAATATTTTTAGACACCCCACTTCTGAGGCCTATAACGGTTTTGATTGATAGAAAAATAAACTCATATCTAAAAATCATGTTTTAAAATAAATAACCGCAAACACACAGTGTAATTGTAATTTACTTTGGTGAGCATAGGTTGAATCCATAAGGATTTGGCTTCTACAAAATATTTCTAAAGTGAAAAAATAATAATAATTACAAGTGATTCAAAATTTATCAAAAATGCACTTATTAAAGTACAAAATCCTCATTTCTATTCACAAAACACAAAATCACTATAGCATAGAATCTCGAAATTTAGTCTGTTTCACACATATCCTCCTCTCAGTATGTCTACGGTAAAATACAGTAAAAATACCATAATACTCATTGGATTAACTCTACAATCCCACTGATTTTGTCAAAAATTATGAAATAGGCAAGTGTTAGTAATGCTTTTCTTATAGGTGTGCAGACTAATAACTAACATTCTTGAATTGCACATAGTTGCTAAAAGTGGCATAAGATTTTCAAATCATCATGAAAGTCTGCAAAATTAGCATGCTTCGAAACTTAACTTGTTCATCTAACAATGAAAATTTACAAAGGTTGATTTCATGTTGTAGATAGTAAGGAATCGAGTTCAGCACTATAGCAAAAATCAAGCGAAAAATGCCAGGATGCACCAGATGCGATATCAACGAAATAAATTTGAAAACCTATACAAATTGATTGAAAAATTTCTAAAAACTATATAGGAGTAAAATACACTATAAAATAGAATAAAAAATTGAAGCAAAACATTACTGTAGCACCAAGTTACGACCTAAACAAAATTGTCAAAATCACAGGATCCTAAACCAATGGGATACAACCCCAAGTTAGCTTTGTTAGCATACAAACATTCACATATATACAAGATTCATTTAAAGTATGAGAGAAACTTTAACATTAACAACCAAAAATAACATTACATGTACTGAAATGAAAGTTCTAAATGAAATCCTAGATGATTAATATATCAAAACATCACATTACAAAAGCAAGACTAAAATCTAACCTAAATGCCAATGCAACTACAAAATACATGTAAAAACCTAAAACTAAAATAACCAAGTCATTCATGTCCATTATACCTTGAAGATCAGCAACTAATGGAGCATGGATAGTGCTGAAAGAGGAAGCCTAGCCATCCTTTACATGGTTGTATACATGGCTATCACCTCATGTAGAGCCACCAAAGGGGGGAGATTGTCGAAGCACCACCAAGGTCCACCAATGAGCATGCAACTTCTCCTAAAATCATCTACTAGCCTCGATGCAAGTTTGAAGGAACCAAACTCACCAAGGGATCTTCCAAAAGAGGGAGAATGTCCACCTTCCAATAGCCAACAAACTCCTCCAAGAAGTCCTAGTCGTCCTCCTTCCACCCTTGAGCCTAGCTTGGAGAAGGGAGAAGTCTTCTAGCCTTTTTCCTTGCTTAGAGAATGTTGGAGGTGAGAGTTTTCTTGGCCTTACTCGTTGTTGAGGAAGTGGAGGGCTGCTCCTAGGGCACAAATTGTTGAAATGGTGAAGAGAGAGGTGAAAGAGGAGAGAGGGTTGTGCTTAAATAGGAAGTTGAGTGTTGGAGTTGATCTCCAACACCTTTGATCGAAGGGCCACCATTTTTTCTCCTTTATTAACTTTTGATTCAGCTTTGAAAACTTAAATAAAACCATTAGAAACATTCAAGAAATAAAGTTACATCAAATAATAAACATGAATGCTTCAAAAGACAAATATGTGGCCAACCAAGATACAAATGTGTTTTCATGAAGTGCAAAACTAAGATAGTCTTATTTATGCATTAATTTTCCCTTTAAGTGCATAATCAAATAAGTTTTCTAAAATGCATTATAAAGTAAGTTTCCATTAAGCATATATGAATATGGGTCTTTAAGCATATAAAATGCATCAATTAAATATATAAAACATGCATAAATTATGACTCTACAAGGCCTTTGACATAGGGTAAAAATGTTACTTCATTATTGGTACTAATTCCAATATTGTGTCACAACCTCATCAATAGCACCCACTCATGCTACATTACTAAGACAAGTCTCGTCCCACTAGAACACTCATTTGTGTCATTAGGATATACCTATGCCCTTGGGAAACACCTCTAGAACCTTTCCAAGTGAATTGACATATGAAACTTGTGTGTCAGTTCCTTTGGTGACTTTCCTAGTGAGGTTTTCAATGGATTTCGATGAGTTCATGATGGAATCAGCATACCATCTACTAGTGCTACCCCTTTGGCGACTTTTTTGACCATCATATGGTAAAATCAACCCACCAACCATTGCTACTATGGCCACCATCACTCCTTTGGCAACCATCCTCCAACAATCTCCTTAGATTGAATCTTAGTTGTCCATCGTGTGATCGATGATCAAATCCTATTACATAAAATATTATAATCCTAATTGTTCATTTTAATTAGTGAAATCCAATAGCTGAAATTTGTTTGACTTAAGTTAACTCAAGTTGAGTTGTCAGCATATAGCTGATCTCCATCTAACAACCTAGACTACACCCAATTTTTGCCCATAGATCTCCTTAGATCACCATCAATGGTCCTCATTACATTATGTGTCTCCACCATTACATCTCACATGATTCAATCTTGGTTGTTTATCTAACTTCGCTAGCATTGCTTGAATCTCCCATCAACCTAACTCAATCAGTTACATAGTTGTCTCCCTCACATTTGGTCAAATGTGTCACCCATTGGTCTTCCACGAAATCCACTATCGTGCCTCAAAACCACCTCCCCAAGTGACTACACTACTTGGACACATAATGCCCTACATGATCACCTTGCCAAAAGAGGCAAGCATCAATTGCATTATTTGTCATCTCCAAGTCTAATTACCTAAAATTTTCTACTCTTTGTTGTTCAACTACAATGTCAATTGCAATGCTACAAATTGCCCACCTATGACTCCACTAGCCTAGTCTCACATTTGTATGTGAAGTCATTTAGCCAAAAATGGGAAACTTTGATTGTTGCACTTGTTAGAGCTTGCTAGATGTCCTTCTTTTGGTTGCTGATTTAAACCCTTGGTTAGCTATTTTTTACAAACTTACAATTGTTTGACTTCTCTAACATCACAAATAGATGTGCCACTTTGAGCTTTTTAGAACCCTTGTGTTTTGATAATACAAAATCCCATGTGAGGAATCAAGTTGCATTTCACAGGTCAGTTGAAAAAGATAGTTCAGTTAGTTGCAAGATAGAAGACAAAGCAAATTAGAAGGTTTCCTAGTTGATCGAATAGTTTCAGAGCTAATTGAAATGTTTCACACTATTTCAGATAGTTTCAAAAATGATTGGAAGGACTCCTTGCAAATTGGAGGGTTTTATAGCTGATCAGAAGGTTTCAAGTTGAAACTATCCGAAATTTGAATTATAGAACAACTACAAGTTTAAAAGTCAAATCAAATAGTTTCAGAAAAGTTTTAGAAGGTTTCAAGTGAAACATTTCGAAAGAAAGGAATTTCGAAAGGTTTTAAATAGTAAATCAAAACTAAGAAAACCTTACGTATAGAACTTAAAGAATCATGTGACAAAATAGAAAGTAATAACTGCTCAAGGCTATCAAAGAGTTTTAGATAAAAATCAAAAGGTTGTAGAGTAAACATTCTAAAACTATGCAATCTCACATGTCTAACTTAAAGACTCATGTGACAATTAGAAAAATAACAGTTCAAGAGGTTGGATACTCTCAGAAGGATTTTTCAAAAGGTTTCAAATGAAACTGTCTGAAAGATAAGTGATTTCAGAAAGTTTCAAATCAAGCAATTTGAATTTAAAGTAACCTTACATGAAGAACTTAAAAACTCATGTGACATGGATAGAAAGACTTCCCAAAGCCTTTGGATAGTTTCACGATAGTTTTTGGAAGGTTTTAGAAGGGCACCTTACTAAATGATAACTTGCTATTTTTAGGACTGAGCAAATAGCAAGAACAATAAGCTGAATACCATTGGAAGAAATTCAATCGTTATACCTCTAGATATAAGTATAATTGTTTAGAATGAAAAAGTGCATATTATTAACGGTTAAATGATGGTTAATTGCATAATATTTAGCTTATCATATAAGAATTAAGCCATTATGTTATAATTGCACTATTATATGCTTTAATTGAAGAATCTGTTTAATTTTGGGGAATTAATGTTAATTTAGTACATTTCTGAACTATCGGTAAGTTGCAGGCTGTGAAATTCTTAAGTATCCGAATTTTCTGATATTTCGGAAAGTTATGTTTAACATACCAAACATATTTCGGGCAGTTATGTTTAACAGACCGAACATGTCGGATAGTTATGTTTAAATTGCCAAACAGTTATGTTTTGAAAGAATATTTTATTATTTCCTGAAGTACATGTGTCGAAACCTTAATGTATGACTTAAGTGAACTTTCGATGAATTATCTATAACTATCCGAAATTGCAGCTGAGCATCAGACAGTTATATGTACAACTCTCCGAAATCTCTTTTTTTTAAATACTAGAGATACAAAAGACAAGTTTGACTCAAAATCAGATTCTACCACATTAGTTGGTTACTCCTCTAGAAGCAAAACCTATAGAGTATATTTTGAAAAAGATAGAAGAGTAGAGGAAATAATCAATGTTAATTTAATGAAGAGTTGATACAGAATATGAAGAATCTGAAGATTGATTGTGACAAAGAAAATGAGGATTATGAAAAGGAAAAGATAATCCAAATAGGAGTCCAATTCTCAAGAATCAAGCTAGAAGAAACAGAATTGGAAAATTAAATCTGATCATCCAATTGAACAAATAATTGGAAAAATAGAGAAAGGAGTACAGACAAGAAGTAGAACACAAGACATGCAATACTGTGCATTCATGTTAGAAATTGAACCAAAATCAGTTGAAGAAACTTGCAATGACAATTACTAGATAATAACTATGCAAGATGAATTAAATCAGTTTTAGAAAAATAATGTTTGAAAGTTAGTTGAGAAATCAATAGGAAAAACAATCATTGGAACAAAATGGGTGTTTAGGAATAAATTGAATGATGAAAGAAACATTATTAGAAATAAAGCTATATTGGTTGCACAAGACTATAATCAATAAGAGAGCATTGACTATGAAGAAACTTTTGTTGTAGTAGCTAGAATTCAAGCCATTAGAATGCTACTTGCATTTGCATGCAACTTGAAAATCAAGTTATATCAAATGGATGTGAAATATGCATTTCTAAATGAAGATATACAAGAAGAAGTCTTTGTCAAACAGCTACTAGGATTTAAAAATGAAGAAAAATCAGATCACGTCTTTAAATTAAATAAAACTTTATATGGACTAAAATAGGCACCCAAGGCATGGTATGATAAGCTAAAAAAGTTTTTGATTGATAATGAATTTAGTATAGCTAAAGTGGGTAACACTTTGTTTATCAAAATAGTTGAATTACATATGCTTATTGTTTAGATTTATGTTGATATTATTTTTGGTGCTTGTTCGGTTTGTTTGTTCTTATTTAAATATATGTTTATATTTGCTTTTAAAAGTAAACAAATAATTTTCCCGAATAAAATATTAAATTCAATTCGTAATTAACTACAAGTGCACAATGCCTATTACATAAGTGTGCAAGTACAGGTCGATCTCATAAAGAATGAGTAAAAATTTTAGACTATTTAAATTTTTTACAGTTGAGGTTTTTGTATTCTGAATTACTCACTCCATTGAGTTACTACTAACTCAACGAACTTAGTTTGTTGAGTTATAGTTATCTCAACGGACTATCCTCGTTAAGTTAACTCAACGAGCCTCACTAGTAATTTCAAATTAAAATTGTTGTCTACAAAGGAATAAAACCATCCATTAGGCGGTTCTACAGAATGTCAACAACATCAATTAAACTTTTAATGTTAGTTTATACTATATTTATCATTAATCATCACTAACATTCAAATATTTCAAATAGTAACCATATTAATCAAGATTTTAGAATTGAATATGAATTGGTTTCAATAATCAATAATATGATTTTCTATTTTCTAGAATGAAATAAACATCAAACATTCAACAATACTAACAATAATAACATTACTAATAATACAAAACAAACAATACAACACAAATTTGATAAACATAAAAATAGATAATGAGTTTTTGTTTCGTTTTTGTTTTCTATTCTTGAAGATGAACGAAAGGTGAAAGGTAAAATTCTTTATTGACAATAGAAACTTTCGTCACTACATGCGACACAGTTACACTACTAAAAACTTAATCGCTTACTGTCACACATTTCTCTCTCTATAGAATTGTGAACAAAGATTTTTGTAAGTTGATCTCCTCTTCAGTATAGCGGCATCAACCCGAACCAAGGTTAGAAGCTTTACTATCTCTTGAGAGATAATTCGATGCTTAGTGAAAATAGTTTCTCTTCCTGTGACGCGATCACTCTTCACAATAGTTATCAGTCACCATGTTTGGCTTAGAATCAACTCAATATCTGGAAAGTAACCTCACATACTTCTAATGGATTGGTGGTGATTGGTGTTAGTGGTGGTGGAGCTTCAAGGAATGTTCGACGCTTGTAGTAGTTAGCACGGTTCTCTACACACTTCTTCATTCTTTTTCTTTTCCTTTTATATTTTTTTCAATGATAACTACTTTCGCCTAAATGACTGGTTGGATCTTCTTCCTTCGTATTAATGGTAGTGATTACTTTTTCTGTCTACAATTTAGATCATAGTGTAATTTGTTCAATATGGTTTCCTTCAAATTTCCTTTTCCTACAACTACTCACCATTGAATATTAGAAAATAACTAGTTCGTGGAGTTAGTATAACTCAATAGACTTACTTCGTTAACTTAACTGTAACTCAATAGACTAACCTCATTGAATTAAGGTTAACTCAACGGACTCACTTATATAAATAATAAATATGTATCAAGTGTAATAAAGAAATAATTTATAAGTTTATAACGCTAACATAACATGTTACCTTAGAGTTTAATAAATCAACTTAACGCGTATAGTTATGTTAACTTAACGAGTTAAACATATGCAACTCACATGACATAGTATAACATTAGTAAACTTTAAATTCAACACATGCATAATGCTAACTTAACGAGTTCAGATATACAACTTACAGTTTTGCTTGCTGACTTAATGAGTTTTTACATGATCTTTTTACCCTTTAAACTTGTAACTCAACGAGTTGTCACATTCTATACTTTAATAAAACAAATACTTTTATAACATTTAGCATTTAATATCTAAAAGAAGTAATTTTTAATCATTTAAAAGTTGAAGTGTGAAATAATTCTTAAGTTTACGAGGTTCTATAAACTTACCTTAGTAACTTTACAAGGTTTCATAAACTTACCTTAGTAACTTTATGAAGGTCTGTAAACTTACTTTAATAACTTTACGAGCTTTTATAAACTTCTATAAAACCATACGTACTAGGCTTTCAATCTTTCAACAATGATATTTAATTAATGCTAATTCCTTGAAATTATGCATTTTCTTTAATTAAGACATGTAATTATATAATTATGACATAGTGGTTTAATTCTTATATGATAAACTAAATATTATGCAATTAACAATTCATTAACCACTAATATTATGCATATTTTCATTCTAAACAATGCTATATCTGAAAATCTATGTCATGAGTTTCAAAACTTGATAAAAAATGAGTTTGAAATGAGCTTGATGGGAGAGTTGAAATTTTTCTTAGGGTTGCAAATTCATTAGGTGAAAAATGGCATCTTCATCAATCAAGAAAAATATTACAAGGAAATTTTGAAGAAATTTGGTTTTGAAAACATCAAATCTATAAGCATCCTAATGAGTCCAAATACTAAACTTGACAGTGATGATTCAAGTATTGCAATAAATCAAAAGAAAAACAGAAGTATGATTGGATCTCTTTTGTATTTATCAGCAAATAAGCCTAACATCATGTTTAATGTATGCTTATGTGTAAAATTTCAATCATCACCAAAAGAATCTCATCTGAAATTAGTAAAGAGAATCTTTAAGTATCTACATGACACTAAAGATTTTAGATTATTTTACTCAACTGATAATAGTCTAATTTTAATAGGATATAGTGATGTAGATTATGCAGATAGTAGATCAAATAGAAAAAGCACAAGTGGAACATGTCCACTACTTGAAAATTTTTTAATTCTTGGTTTAGTAGAAAATAAAACTGTATTTCAAATTTTATAGATGTAGCAAACACTAACTGATTATAGATTGAAAATTCAAAATACAGAAATATAAATCAAAATATGAATAGAAATACACTTAAAATGAAAGAACCAATGGAAATTAGACCTATAAGAGGATTACCAAGTCAATCAGTACCAAATCCTTTAAATAGAAATATAAATGAAATTGATACTTCCTATAGGAGTGAAGTAGAATGAGTAATTAATTATTATTAACAATATATATGTAAACTATATAAAAAAAGAAGAAAAAAATTATATAGAAAACTCTAAACATGAACAAAAATATTTTTTATTATTTTTCTCAAGTTCATGGAATTATAGTTTAACTTAACGAACTTAGTCCATTGAGTCACCACTTAACTCAATGAGCTTAGTAATAGATTAAATATTAATGTAATTTTTGTTTTTATGTTATTGAATATAGAATCACAACAATTAGAAATTATGGATTTGCCACTAAATGTGTTGAGAGAGGTATTAAGTTATTTGTTAGCCAAAGATTTGTGCAGATTGCAATATGTATCAAAGCAAATTAAAGATTGTGCAGCAAAAAGGTATTTCTATAGATTACAAGCTTCTAAAATGACCAATATAAGTGACAGATTTTTATGGAAATTATTTAGTCATAGTACAGTAAGTTATGAATATCAAATTTAGAAGAAACTACTAGAATTTCACCTCATTCACTAGGAGGAGTCGATTATATTGTGGAAAGTGATGAAGGATTGATAATTTATAGAATTAAATCAAGGTGTCATATGTTGTTACCAAATATTTTTATTAGGAATCCTGTCACTAGAGAGGAATTTAGTATTGGAAAGCCTAGTACTTTTGAAGTTCTCATTGAAAATTCAAGAGCTGCATTAACATTTTCTAATTGGAATTCAAGTATACAATATAAATTATTTTATTGGAGACCAACTAGCAATTGGGATTAAGGATTATGCCTAATTGTTACAATTTTAAAGAAAGATGTTGGCATGAGAACACTATATCATATTGGGAAGATAGAACATTAGTTAACAAAACTCATGTAATACTTGATGGTTATATATATCTAGTATTTGATATATCAGTTGCATTTAGAACCAATCTGTACATAGTGAGTATTGATAGTTACGATGAAATTGTAGAAATTTTACTTATACCTCAGATTATAGTTGAACCACCATCTACTAAGTATGACAAAATTCAACTGAGATTATAGTATAATGAATCTAATTTTCCTACTTTATGTTTAGTAAGATGGTGGGATGACCTTATGAAATTTCAAATTTGGATAGTAGAAGACCTGAATGAATGGAAATGGAGATATGAGTATATTGCATTATTTGTGGAAATAGAAGCATCTATATCTTCATGAACAAGAAAGGGAACAATATCCACATTTAATTTCATTAATGGCAATACTTTAATTTTAGTGTGGATAACATTTTACATGTTTATTAGTTGAAGAAACAAGTAAATACCATAGAAGAAGAATTAAAAGTGAGAAGAGGGATTCTTAAAGGTTTTGCATGGATTGACACATTCATCCCTTATATCACTACTTTTCAATCATGTTTTTAAATTGTGTTTCTGTAAGATACCTTTATTATTGCATTTATTAGTATAGATTGTTGTTATTTTTCATTTATATTTTGTTCTAGTAATCTTACAAGAAAAAAAATTGAAGAAATTTTTTTATCATCAATCTAGTTTGTTGGTATTTGTTTTGAGAAACCAATTGGTTTACTTGTGAACCACCAAAGGCATAGGAGTCTAGGTTCCACAAAATGCATATATATAAAACTATATGTTTTACTTTTATTTGTTATATTGTCATATGTTTTACTTTTATTTGGTGAATGAAAAACTTATCAAGAACAAAAGTCAAAAGATATTAATGGAGTTACAAGCAAACAAAGTACGTTGATTAATTACCTTTTTTGAAATTATATTCTTGTGTAGTTTGTGGAGTTAGGTCCTAACTCAACAAATTAAGTCCGTTGACTTAAGTATTAAACCAATGAAATTAGTTTATCATGTCTGCTATCATATACTATATATTTTGTTAATTTATTATATTGAGGATAATGCAAATTGTAAGTATGAGGGAGAGGTAATTAGATTAAAATTGAATTAAACCTTGTCAAATTTTTTTTTTAGGAATTAGGAATATTCTACAAATTTCTGTTGAATCTAATAAATTTTTTTATGAATTTTGTTGAAACTATCTGAAACTTAGGTGAAACCTTTCGAAAATTGAAACCTTTTGAAACTTAGTTGAAGCCTTTCGAAAAAAAATATATCCTAGATATCTAAGTAATATCTAGACTATTACAAAAAATATAATGTATCAACAGTAAAGTTATTGTAGTATCTTATGTTTTTACTAAATTTTATGAGTTTAACAGTTTTACAATTTTAAATAGAAATCTGTATGCTTACCAGAAACTTAGAATTTGTTTGAAATCCTAAAAAGTTGAATTGTCAATTTTTAGATCAAACGAACTACATATGATCAAGGATAAGTTTAACTTGGTTGATTAAACTTGTGGAATGATTTATATGTAAATCATATTGAACTACTAGTAAAAAGTATGAGCTTATTGATATTGATTCATATTTTTAGTAAATCTTAGAAGCAATATTATATGAGATTTATGTGTTATTGAATCTATATTAATGAAATACACATATACTATGTTGCAAATGAAGAAATGCTTATAAAGTGAAAATTTTTGAGAGTTTATTGATTTGTTTGATCATGAGCCTTTTAGACTTGAGCATATAGGTATGTAAGGATTGTTGACCTAATAAGGGACTCTTTAAATCTGACAACTTAAGGTCTTGATAAAACCTAGGATTGTTGATTGAAAGCTCGTTACATGGGTACACTAGAAAGCTTTTGTATGATTCAAGCTTTTCAAACTAACTTTTAAAGTAAAAATATTCATATACTATTCTAAAAAGAAAAAAAAATGTTTCATTAAAAGTAAAGATATCTTTGAATCGAGTATAGTTTCTACCAATATGATTATTAATGTTTGAATCTAAAATAGTACTTTTGAAAGTGTTTATCTGAGATACATTTCATTATTCTTCTTATTTTAATCATATTAAGTTTAAAGTTGTGTTTTGATTCATATACAGTTGAAATTAATTTTGAAAATCATCCTAGATAAATTCAGAATTACATATGTTTTTGAGAAAAATTGACAATATAGTATAGTTAACACCTGTCTCATACAAGTAGATTTTGTACATTATTAATTATGTCTGAAGTATATTTGAGGGGGGGATAACAATGTTAAAATAGATTGATAATTCTCAAAAATATAAATTTATGTTAATCTGAGTTTAGTCCCCTTAGAATCTTAGACGAATCAATATTTTCATAAGAATGTGCAAACGAAAACAATAGAAGTAATATAGTCCTAACACTTTAGAAAAATTATTTTTAACAAGACTATAGTAGGTTTGCTAAGGGACTAACAAAACTTATGTATGAGGAAAGTGTTTAAAATGAAATTATGCATAAGATTAGTAGTTAATGAATGGTTAATTGCATAGTATTTAGCTTATCATATGAGAATTAAGCCATTATGTTACAATTATACAATTATGAGCCTTAATTAAAGAATATGCATAATTTAAAGGAATTAGTGGTTAATTGAGTATTATTTTTGAAAGATTGAAAACCTAGTTTACGTGTGGTTTTATAATATTAAATAAGAAGCCTTATAATATTACTAAGGTAAGTTTACAAAACCTCGTAAAGTTAGGAATCATTTCACACATCCAATTATAAATGATTAAAAATTATTTCTTTTACTTATCAAGTGTTAAATGTTATATAAATATTTATTTTATTAAACTACATAACTGAACGAGTTTGTTGAGTTAAGCTTAACTCAACGAGGTCGATCCATTGAGTTACCTTTAAGTCAATGGAGTAAGTCTGTTGAGTTACACTACTCTACAAACCAATTATTTTCTAATATTTGATTGTGAGTAGTTGTAGGAAATTAAAAAGAAACCACGTTGCACGTACCACACATGATCTAAATCGTGGAATGAAGAAGTAATCACTACTGTTGATGCGAAGGAAAGAGATCTAACTAGTGATTTTAGCAGAACTAGTTATTACTAAAAGAAATATAAAAGAAAAAGAAAAAAAGAAGAATGGGGGAGAACTATGCTAACTATAGAAAGCGTCAAACATTCCTTGAGCTCCCACTAATACCACCATCCACCATTCATCGGAGGTCTATGAGAATACTTTCTAGATGTTGGGTCGATTTTAAGCCAACATGATGATTGACAACTACTGTGACAACTACTGTGAAGAGTGATCACGTCACAAGAAGGAAAAATATTTTCACCAAGCATCGAATCATCTTTTAGGAGACAGTAAAGCTTCTAGCCTTGGTTTTAGGTTAATGCCGCTATGTTGAAGAGGAGATCAACTTACAAAAGTTTAAGTTCATAATCTATAAGGGAGAGGAGTGCTTGATAGTAAGCGGTTAAGTTTTTAGTGGTGCAATCGCATCGCATGTAGTGACAGAAGTTTCTTATTATCAATAGAGAATTTTACCTTTCATCACTCGCTCATTTGAAGGAACAAAACAAAAACAAAAATAAAAACTCTATCTATTGTTATGATTATCAAATCTATATTGTATCGTTTGTGTTTACATTATTAGTATTGTTGAATGTTTGTGTTTATTTTATTTCAGTTATAGAAAATTGTATCACTGATTGTTTAAACCAATTAATATAAATCTCTAAAATCTTGATTGACAAAATCTATTGTTTGGAGTTTTGAATGCTAGAATCGATCAATGATGAATATAATATGAAGTAGCATTCAAAAGCTTAATTGATGTTGTTTGTAATGTATAGAATCACCCAATAAATGGTTGTGTTCCTTTGCAAACAACAATATTAATTGTAAGTTACTAGAGAGCTCGTTGAGTTAACCATAACTCCATGAGGTAAGTTTGTTGAGTTAAGTCTAACTTCATAAACTATGTCTGTTGAGTTAACTACAAATCAGTGGAGTGAGTATATTGTGAATATACACTATACCCTAGTTATAAAAATTTATAAAATAAAGTGATTTTGATAGTTCTCTTGTGGGTTAGATCTGTACTTGCATACTTATATAATATACATTATGCACTTGTAGTAAATTTAACAACTAGTTACTAAAATTAGAAATAGTTTGTGAAAATTACTTGTTACTTATAAAAAATACACTTAAGCAATCAAGATAGTTTCACCAAAGACTTACATGTAGAACCTTCATCTCATGATTACCCATATGAGCAGCCATCATAATCTCATACTAAAGGGGGTTATTATCTAGTTGAAGAAGATGCATCATCAACTTTTCTTTAAGATTTAAAACACCTAATCCTTTCTATAAACACTCCTTGAGTTAACTTATTGAGATTACCATTATTATTAACATCTAAAAAAATGGACCATTAGATGAAGATTTGAAGGCTAGAAATCAAATAACTTAAGCCATTAAACCAAGATTGCCAAATTGAAGAAATAAGATGAATTGTTGAAATTATGATCTAGGGAGAGGAAATATTTAGATGTTAAGGGAAGATCAAATGACCAAGATTAATCCAAAATTTTAAGGAGTTTTAAAAGGAAAAAGAAGGATTTTTGGTGGGATTTTTAAGGAATTGTTAGGAAGATTTTAAAGGATTAATTTAGGGATTAAATGGGTGATTTTAATAATTTTTTAAGTATTAAATTAAGTATTTTAATTTAGGAATTAACATATTTTAAATTAGAGAATAAGAGTTTTAATTAAAGATTTAGGGTTTCAACTAATATATTAGTACATATTAAGGGATTTATTAATGATTAAGGTTTTAGATTAAGAGATTAGGGAATTTAATTAAGGGTTTAGGGTTTAAATTAAATATTAAGGGTTTTTAATTAAGATTAGGATTTTTATTAAGAATTAATATTTTTAAAATAAATATTAAGGGTTTTATTAATATATTAAGTGATTTAATTAGGGATTGGAGTTTTAAATTAAAGATTTAGGACTTTTAATTAAGGATTTAAATTAGAGATTAAAGGATTTAATTAAGAAAATTAGGATTTTAATTAATGTTTTTAATTAATAAATGTTTTAATTAAATATTAAGGTTTTTAAATTATGGATTTAAGGAATTAAATTAAGGATTAGGTTTTTTAAATTTAAAATTAAGGTTTTAATTAGGATATTAAGGGATTTAATTAAGGTTTTAAAGTTATAAATTAAGTATTGGATTAAGTGTTAAATATTTAATTGAGTATTTTATAAGGTAATTTTAATGATATAAGTGATTTGACTATTTAAATTATATAGTTTGGCTATTTTGATTAAATGGTTAAATTAGGTATTTTTAAATGATTAGGTTTTTTTGGTGTTTTAATTGAATGTCTTGGTTTTGAAGGTTTCATTAAGTATTTTAATTATGGTTTAATCATCTAAGCATCTTGGTGCAAGGTTAAGGAGAAGAGATCTGACTCTCGATATGCTTGATTAATCATTGTGTCCAAAGTGAGGTGTCAACACATAGTATCTTTATTTCTTTTAACATACGAAGGTAAATCAGGAATGTTGTTATTGACATTGCAATGTAATATATATTTGGGATTGTTTTTACGAATCCTAGATTTTGATCTAGTATGAATGTTGTTTTCATGTTCAATATGCGAATGTTTATTATCAATATTATCCATAGATACATTAATAGAAGAATGTCCACCATCATTTTCGTTGTTATTTTTCAAACCAGAATTAATATCATCATTATGATTTGATTCACTCATTCCATAATTTTCATTATGAGGAATTCCATCAAAAGAAATAATTTCATTTTCGACATTACCCTTTTCTTCAACTCTATCTTTATTTTGTAATCCTGATTTGATTACATTCCTGGAAACACATGAAAATGATCTTCTTCAGCTAAAATTTATGTTTCATATTTCTTACCTAGAAGCTCACCTTCCATTAATTTATTGTAAGTTGATAACTCCCAATTTTGTCTTAATGACATTGTTGCTATTCTTGAACAGAAATGAATTTTCATTAAAAATAACATGTATGTACATATAAATTTTCTTAGCTATCAAGTCTAAGCATTTATAACCTTATATTTAGGATTATAACCAATAAAAGCATAATGTAAAGACCTAGGACTTAATTTATCTTTACCATATTCTCTTAACATAGGAAAACAAGAGCAACCAAAATCACAAAGCATTTTATAATCAGATGTTTATTAAAATGTTGAAAAAATGGTGACATACCTTGCATCCCTTGCAACTTAGCTTTACTAGGAATTCTATTCATAATATAGACAATTTTTGAAAAGCATTTATTCCAAATTTTTTTTGAAATATTTCTAGCAAACATCATGTTAAGTCCCATTTCAAAAATAATTCTATGCCTATGTTCTGCTCTCTCATTTTTTTAGGGATTGTAAAGGCAAGATAATTGAATATTAATGTCATTTTTATTTAAAAAATCTTGAAACTTACCTGACGTAAATTCTCTTCTGCCATCACACTAAAAATTCTTGATGTTAGTATTAAACTTGTTCTTTATATATGCAATAAAATACTTAAAACAGTCAGGAAAATCACTTTTAATTTTTAAAGGATAATACTATGAAAACCTACTGAAATCATTTATAAAAATCACATAATATCTTTACCCTTGATGAGAATTAATAAGTGTAGGTCCCCAAAGGTTACAATAATTTTATTAAAAACTTTGTTAGTTCAAGAGCATGAATCAGGGAAAACTAACTTTCTACTTTTAACTAAATGGCAATCATTACAATAAAAATCATGTTCATAGTCATCAACAGTTATTAGAATAGCATTGTTCAATTCTTTGATTTTACTTAAACTACAATGTCCTAATCTAAAGTGCCAAATTTTGGCACTAATTCTTGTCTTTTTTTATATAGAAAGCGATGTACTTCTACGTTAGTAGAATTCTATATATTCCACTCTTTTTTATCCAAAAGCAATCAATTCATTTGTATTTCTGTTCTTGATTTTAAAACATTTTGAGTCAACGTTAACATTATAAGGAAAATCTTTATTAAGGCATAAAATAGAGAGTATTTTAATCCCTTGTACAAATAAAACATTATTTAAAATGATAGACTCTTTAAGGCCTGCTATGTAAGTATTACTAATATTTTTTATATTTAAAAAATTCCCATTGGCCACCAAAACAATTTCATTACCATAATATAGTTTTCTATGGGAGAGAATACCTTTGTTACTTGTAATATTATCGCTATCACCTAAATCAGCATATCATTCTTCACCTGCTCCTTCCTGCAAAGTTAAATTAGCAAGAACCTGTGGAATGTCTTCAAATCGGTAGGAATGATCAAATCTATGCGAACATTCCAAGGCAACATGTCCCATTTTTCCACAAATTTAACATGGCCTTTTTGTCATCTTCTCCCTATTTCCTAGTAATATTTTGATTAATAGTGGGTAAACTTCACCTGCTGGAATTATAATTCACATTACTTCCTTTATTTCCACTAAATCTTCGTGAATTATTTCTTCCTCTTCGACGGTTTTTCTACTTATTACTATAATAAGCAATTTCTACAATTTTTTCTTGTTTGCTTAAACTTGATTTGATTTCAAAACTTCTCAGCATCTAAACAATAGTAGAAAAACTAGGAACAGGTGGTCTTAAAATGCAAGTGGTAAAAGACTAGTACCTATCATCTAAATCATTAACCAGAAAATATACCTTTTTCTTTTCTTCAACTAGAGAATCAGTGGTAACTAAATCGTCACAGATACTAGTAAGATTCTTCAAATATTCATTTAAAGTAATGAAGTTATTCCTTTTAAGAGATTGCAACTGATGGAAGAGAAAAAATTCTTACTTTTCGCAAGGTTGAGGAAAAGTTTCTGTATAAGGTATTTTAGATTTCAAAAGATATATCTAACCGAGCAACTTGAGATAGCACACCTTCACTAAAACTCTTCAGAATCCAATCCTTAACAAGCTCATCAGATTGTTTTCATAAACCATACCTTAGATTAGGTTTCTTTTTAACAATACCACATTCTTTAGTCAACAAAAAACCATCTAGACCTTCTAAAGATCTATCAACAAAGCCATACATTCCATGCGATTTAATCAAACCTAATATTTGAGCTACCTAAACCAAATGGTTATACGATTTAGTTTTACAAAAATAAAGTTCGACGTATTTACCAATATGGGAAAGGGATAATCGAATTTGTTTGATCCAGTCCCAATTTCCTCTTTAGCACCTCCTTAAACATTGCTGTCCATCTACTCCACTGGCTTTGATAACAAATCAATCTTTCAACCCTAATCAATGTGAGATTTTAGGCCTCAACGATCTTTTGTGGTATGATCAAGAGAGGAGCACAAATGATGGAAGCGACTGCAGCCCTAGGAGACTGAGGGATGGTCGAGAATGTAAAGGAGGAAGGCCGACCTTAAAACGGATCGAAAACATTGTATTTATATGTGGACCTAAAGGCCCGAGAGAAAAGTTTCTTACAGCTTGTTACAACAGAAATAATAACATAAGAAAAAATAAAAGGTATTACATGTAACTAATATTATAACAAACAAGATAGGCTGGACTTTAAGAGAGAAATGGGCTCAGCTTCGGCTAACGTTAATTATCGTCCTACTATGTATGTTTAATATGTTGCTTCGTCTATTGATATTTCTCTCATCTATGTGGTTCTCTATTGTAGTGGAGCATCAAATATTCTACTCCTCAACATAGTGCCAGACACTTGAACCTGGGTGCTTGATCAGACTATCCATTCTAGCTTAGTTTGAGATAAACTTTGGACTAACATCAATTTGTAAAGAAAATCTACCTACTTGCCAAAGGCTAACATAATTTTAGATGGTTTTTCGTCCACTCATCATTTATGCAGTAATTGAACCAACTATGTATTAAGTGCTCCTTTCATATTCAACACTGCTATGTACTCATTTCTAGTTGATACTATAAATATCCTAACAAATGCCCTAATATAGGTATGCTAAGTATAGCTAAAACCTAAGAAATACTCTTGAATTATTTGGTAGGCTTAATTATGAGAGTCTTTATCATCCAAATACACTATGCGCACAAACTATTTCCCTTGTTTTGTAGGATAAAGAAATCACCAATTTAGTCTTAAGTTTGCCCAGTCCAGACAACTGAATTTAGACGAGTTGAATTCGTTGCCCCAACTATTTTAAGCAAGATCAATCAAGACAACTAAAATTGAATGAACCAAAGTTTGATGTAAGAGTTAATTTAAAAAATTGAATTATATTCAAGAATATTTTTGATCTTTCATTAGTTAAGTCATTCCCATCAATAAAGTAAAACAAGAGATTTTTACCGGTATGTACAAGAGATGTGTAGCTGTTGTAATTAGAGGAAGTGATTTTGGGTTCAGTTCTAGGTAAAATTACAGACATTATCAAAAAAAACAACGGATGTGTAGTAAGTAGTTACGAGCAATGATAGAATAGTTGTTAAATACATCAACATGATTAATTATCTCTACGAATTAAATTTTAGACAGAAATCTATACATTTGACAGTTGAATTGATGCGATTCTTTATTTTCTATTAAAGATGAAATCTTAATGATTACATTTTCTTCAGATTTCAAAATACATTTGACCAATAATTGCAGAGAGAAACAGCCGTGCATGTTGCACTGCAAAATTGGACGATCTTCCTTTTGCCTTGTCTATTGTGTGGTGTTTGTGTCGAAGGGCGCACACAGCCTTCGCTCACTCATTCCCTGCCTCGAGTCTACGAGATGTTGGTGGAACACACTGCTTTGCTTTTTCTTTATGTTTGATTTCCTCTTTCACTTTGTCGTCGTTGGTTGTTCAAACTTGAGACCAGCCAATCGGCGAAAAAGAAGGGCAGGAAAACCCCAGGGACGTGCATATATACATGCATGTAAAGAAGGGAAGCAAGCAAAACGCAAGTAATAAAGAAAAAGCACCAGACGAGTGCCCGAGAAAGATCCCTAGCTCGCCCAACAAAACCTCAGACTCGATCTCGGCCTTTTAGACCAACAGATTTATTAATGCACACTGTTGTCGTTCTTGTTTCCTGTCCTTGCTGTTGCCCGCTCATTTCTCGTCCTTTCACACCAACCAACCTCGTCCTCCTCCATCTCATCACATCTCGATCGCCTTTTATTTTCCAACGACAAATTAATTAATATCATCCATCCATCTCTTCCTTCTTTCTTTCTCTTTGCTATTTTCCATGCACAGTGAAAGAGAGACTATAAATAAAGAGAAAAACTAAAGGAAAAGAAAAGAATAGAATGCGACGGACTAATACCACCCATGGCTACGCTTTGATTTGAACCCTGCACATCCGCACACCCGTACCGGTAGGGTGAGCCTTACAGGTTGTCGTCCCGTCACGTGACCCGCCGTGAACGTCAGGTGCTTGCTTAACCATCGTCCCACGTGCCAATTAATGTAAGTAACGTTGTGGGCTGCCGCTCGAAATTTGACGAAGTGGTTCTCCTTCGAGATGATATCGTGGGCACGTATATATGGCGACCTGACCTGACCTGACCTGAACTGACCAAAGCAGTGCAGCGAAGAGAGCTCTGATCGTTTTCCCACCCAACTGCAACGGTTTCCTACGACCAACTCGTCGCTGCTTGGATAAATTTAAATTCAAATAAAATCATTATTAATATTATTATATTAATCCTCCTCGTGATCGGGAGAGGGGAGGATGCATGCAGACTAAGATCATGGAAGACTGTTCCATGAGTCACGTGGGCTCCTTTTGACCGTTCGAAGACCAACTCGATCTCTCCTCTCTGACCAGACCTGCTTCGTTTCCTGCGCCCATCTCGATCTCCCTCCTGCTACCCCTCGGAGGTGGTACATGTAGACCACCTACTCTCTCGATCTTTGTCCTTGTGCTCTTCCATCTTTCTCTTTCTCTCTCTCTTTATATATATACAGAGAGAGAGAAATGTACATATAGATATAGATATATATATATGTATATAATGTCATGCAACGGTGCATCATCGATCACCACTCACGACAGCGCCATCGTGTGCTTTTGATGTGTTCTGGACATTGGCATTGCCGAGAACAGCAACCACGAAGGATCAAGCATCCAGGTGATCGTGATCGACGCCGTGGCTTTGGAGCCATCGCTGTTGCATCCCTTCTGTCTTGCACTCATCCCGGTGCTGCCGAGTTCGCTGCTCCGCCCCTGATCCATCCATAGCATCGAATTAAACTTTGGTCCGTATACTCTCAACCACATTCTCCTATTGGATATATCCTCGTCCCCAGTCGTCGTATCCTCAAAACGTACCTACCATCGTCGGCTCCACGCATTGTGCCATCGACAAACAATACACAGTCTGACTAGATAGCTAGTGTACGTAATAGTGTGTATGCACCTATGATCATCATTATGCGCACATACGTATGATGATAGTATACTAGCTATTTAGACGTACGTGTATGTGCATGCTGTCGCCGGTCCTTCCGTAACTTTAGACCGATCGAGTTCGACCTCTCGGCTTCTGTACGTTTCCATATGCCGCCACAGACTTGCATCTCTCAGTCGTACGTCGTTATCTCCATCATCTAATTGTTAGTTCCGTTCTCACGTTCCAATTCTCGTACGAGTACATATCAAAAGAAAAGCTGAGATTCGTATCCGTAGATTTGTTCCTATCTATATATTTCATCTCCAAACCTCCTTCTCAAACATTCTCTCTCTCTCTCTATATATACACCATCCACTGGGTCTGCTACTGCTCCAACACCTCTCTCTCTTCCCCCTTCACGGCTCTTCTTCTCGTAAATTTCTTCCTCTTTAGTTCCAATCACTTTTAGTTTTCGATTGCAATGTACCGTTGCGGGAGGAGCAGCGGGAGAAGCAACTCCCACAGCCACATCCCTCATGATGGCGCAAGTTCCTTCACCATCTTGTTCGACTTGCCAAACAGGCCGTCCAGCAAGGTGGATGATCAAAGCACCTACGATCCAAACGCCAACTACTCGTCATCTTCTTCTTGTTCTTCCCCTGTGGACTGCACCCTCTCCCTTGGAACAGCGTCCACTCGCCAATCCTCCGGCCACAAGTCGCCCAAGAGGAGCAACAATATTGGGCCCGGCTGCATGTCCACCAACTACTGGGACGTCTTATCTCAGCCCAAGCAATCACCGGTTTCCTCTCGTGCGACACCACATGCTGACGGCGGCAACGACTCACTTCTTGCTCGGAGATGCGCCAACTGCGACACGACATCAACTCCCCTCTGGAGGAACGGTCCCCGGGGCCCAAAGGTACGTACGTACATATATATATATCTAGCTAGTACATGTATGCGTGCATACATCTTTAGCTAGATCGATCTACCCATAATCCAATACTTGAATTAATTCAGCGCGCGGTAGGTAATTATTGTTTCGGTGCAGTCGCTATGCAACGCGTGCGGCATAAGGTACAAGAAGGAACAGAGGAGAGCAGCAGCGACGGCCCCAGAATCTTACAATCCCTTCCAAGCAACGCCCGTGGCAGTAGCCGAAAGCCAGAGCCGGCATGGGATGAGCTACGGTTACTCTCACGACCACCCATGGGCTTGTCCTGCACCAGCTTCGACCTCCACCTCAAAGAGCCACCAACACTCCATCTCCTTATCCTCTAGCAGTGGGCGCTGGACGTCGACCGACAACCACAACGTCGGGGAGGAAGCCACCGCCATGCCTTATCTTTCCTGGTGCTTGAACCTGCCTCCAAGGGCAGAATTTCTCCACCATTAATCAAAATTTGTCTCCAACACAAGCAACGCAACCTCTGGGACTTGCCTATTAACACCTTAAACACGCATTTAGGTAGAAAGTAATACTGATCAATGTTATATATATGCATTATGTCGACATCCAATACTCTCTTCTTTTACTCCTGTTTTGGAGTTTTGCAGCATGTGAGGGAGGCCATGCCCCCATGATTTCTTTTCTATTTTTTTTTCAGTAACGTTAATATTTACATAACGCAATCTAATTTCATAAAGTTGGCGCAGAAGAACGTGCCATGAAATATTTTTTTTTTTCCTTCTGGTATCGATCGACGTCGTTAAATATTGACCTTCCGCTGTAGGCCGATGTAATCTTTTTACCCGTGGTTGATGCTGTTAGTCTTTCAGATTCCTCTCTGACTATGGTCTGAAATAAAGAAATAGGTCCAAGAACGGAAACCCATATTTGCAGCAGAGCCGCATGTGGGCATAGGGTGGTATTCTGTGTCGGCGCCGGCACTACTGGTTAATTCTTACGCATGTTTTACACGGGAATCCTTGTGTGTGGTTGCTCATCTTCTAATTCTATAGATCAAGTTGCACAAGGCAATTGGGTTACATCTTTCACTGTCCATTTATGCAAAAAGAAGAGGAGAGGGATCTAGGAAGAGACAAGCAGTAAAAATGGGGGAAGTAGTGATCTCGATGTGCTTTCCTTTTACAAGTGTGTTTATAAAATCTTGTTTTAAGAAACCTTCTTTTAATGTGTGAAATCATATCATACATTTGGTTTCACTAGGAAAGACATGCAATTACATGTTATCTAATTGCCCTACGAATAGGATAACACCAGTATGGAATTAGATTATGAGTAGACACCTGAGTCCGATGGATATCATGGAATGAAATGATATCATGAGGACGAGGGTGTTTTCCTTTTCCTTAGATTACCTCCATCTCCATATAAGAACATTTTTTTACTTTTAGCAAATTTATTGTCAATGGGGGTAGAGTATGATTAACATAATATTTTATCCGTATCCTTAATTACTCATTAATCAACATCATTCATTACCTATGCCCTTTACTATTGATTTAATGATGACTGTCTTACCTACAAAAACAAAAGAGGAATAACTGGTGATGATAATACGGTAATTTTTCATAAAAATCGTCTCTATAAAGAAAAATAATAGATAATAGTGTTTTACCTACTAAGTATAGATAGATTTGTGGTTATCTATGGAGGCAATGATTGATGAGGTTGGATTGTTGGTAGACCATAAATGAAGATCTAGATAGAACACCACCGAAGATAAAGATGGTGAGATAGGTGCATGGAGGAAGAAAGAGTGAGGAAAGAGTGAGGAAGAAGAACACCCAACTTTTGTACTATCTTAGAAATAAAAATGATTACATCATTTAAGGGCATGCGTTAGCCAAAGAAAAAAGTGGAAGACCAACCAACACAATACAATGGTAAGGAAAGAACTAATGGAAGAAAGGAGATAAAAGATTAGAAAAATAACAACTCCTCGCAAACTCAACATCGTCTTAGTTGACCCATGTTGAGTTTGGAGTAAAGCATTTGATGGCGTTGAGGATACAACCTTTTTATAAAAATATTGGCAACTTGATTGTCGAAATTGACATATTTAACAGCTAATTGGCCAACAGCAACCTTCTCATGCGCAAAGTGATGGTCGACCTCCAAATGTTTGGATCGAGCATGGAAGATTGGGTTCTCAACGAGGTAGATGGAATAGAAGTTGTCATAGAAGATCGTTGGGACAACCGAGATGGGAGTCCATAGTTCTTTCAGTAGATTCAACAACCAACATATTTCGACAAAGGTGCCTGCAAGGGCTCTATATTCAAACTCGATTGTGGATGTTGAAATAGTAGATTGGTTTTTCACATACCATGATATTGGATTTAGCCAAAATCGTACACTCAAACATCCAAATCTACTAATGGGCGAAAAGCAATGGATAATGAATACAACTCTCTTATCAAGCAAGACACTTGGGAGCTTGTTCTATAAGAATTAATTATAAATATTGTTGACTGTAAATGAGTTTACAAACTCAAACACAATCTCGATGGATCCATTTGTAGACACAAGGCATGCCTTGTCGCTAAAGGATATCTACAACAACCTAAGGTTGACTTATTTGAGACCTTTAGTCTAATTCTAAGACACACTACCATTCACACTGTTCTATCTATTACTACTAGCAAACACTGGTTCTTGAGACAACTTAATGTTGAATGTGTCTTCCTTTATGGAGATCTAAAGGAAGATGCATTTATGAGACAATCCCCTAGATATAGAGAAAAATTTCTACAGCCATGTTTGCAAAATGAAGAAGGTCATCTCTACAATCTAAGGCAAGCTCCTAGAATGTGGTATGAAAAATTTGCTTCTATGATGAATGAAGTAGACTTTGTTACTTGTACTTCAAATGTTTCGTTATTTATTTACAATGAGAATGATATTATTAGAGATCAGTGTAGTCAATTATGTGACACATGTAGATTATACTTTATTTAAACCACGATCATTGAAGAAACTATCTATTCTCGAACCTCCTAAGTTAGAAATGAATTTTTACCATCTGAACTGAAATATGTTTATTTAGGGTAAGGAAACACTCTTCCTATAATTATAACATCCAATCTATCTGATGAATAAGAAGAGAAGTTACTTGAGATTCTGAGAAGAAACAAGGAAGTTATTGGATGGACAATAGCTAATATTAAAAGGATTAGTCCTAGTACTTGTTAGCATAGGATCTAAGTAAATGAGGACGTTCGACCTTCAAGGGATCTTCAAAGAAGACTAAATCCCAATATGAGTGAGGTAGTAAGGAAAGAGATCTAGAAGTGGCTAGATCATGGTATCATCTTTGCTATTTCAAATAGTACTTAGGTTTCACTTGTTCATGTGGTACCAAAGAAATTTGGAATAACTGTAGTAGAGAACAACCATAGTGAATTAGTATCAACCCGTGTGCAAGTAGGGTGGACAGTTTACATTGATTATAGAAAACTGAATAAGGCCACTTAGAAAGACCAATTTTCATTGCACTTCATAGATCAAATGTTAGAGAAATTGGCAAGGCGAGAGTTCTATTATTTTCTAGATAGTTATTTAGGATACAATCAACTCCCTATTGCATTGGAGGACCAAGATAAGACAATGTTCACCTATCTTTTTGGAACATTCGCATTCAAGTAAATGTCATTCGGACTATGCAATGCACCTACAACTTTTCAAAAGTGTATGACAGGAATCTTTTTTGATATGATTGGTAGATTTTTGGAGATATTCATAGATGATCTTTCTATATTAGGATCCTCTTTTGATGAATGTTTACATTATTTAGACTTAGTACTACAAAAATGTATTGAATATGACCTTGTACTAAATTGGGAAAAATACTACTTTATGGTACAAAAGGAGTTATACTTGGCCATATTATATCAAAGAGGGATTTGGAAGTAGACAAAACCAAGATTGATATGATTGCAAACCTTCCAACTCTAAAATCTATAAAGAATATTAGAGCTTTTCTCGATCACATCAAATTTTATCATTGATTTATCAAAGATTTTAACAAGATTGCTTGTCTACTAACTTCATTACTCATAAAGGACCAACCTTTTGAGTTTTCTAAGCATTGTCAAGAAGCCTTCAAGCAATTGAAGTGAGCTTTAACAACAGCACCCATAGTACACTCTCCTAATTGAAATTTATCGTTTAAACTTATGACTAACGACTCAGATTATGCATTGAGAGTTGTACTTGGATAATGAGTGGATAAATTACCACGAGTAATCTACTATGCTAGCAAGATGTTGACCGAAGCTTAGTTAAATTACACTGTTACTAAGAAAGTTTCTAGCTATGGTATTTGCCTTGAAGAAGTTTAGGCCTTACCTGATTGGGTCCCACACTGTAATCTACATTGATCACTCTACTATAAAATATTTGTTAGTAAAGAAGGATGTCAAGTCTAAACTGATTAGGTGGATTCTATTACTGTAAGAGTTTGACTTGAAAATTAGAGACAAAAAGGGGCGTGAGAATGTTGCTAATCATTTATCTCGCCTAATTACACCACCTGTAGATCCACCAATAAATGATGCTTTCCCTGATGAGCAAGTATTTGTTGTTAACTCAATACCTTGGTATGTAGTCATAGTCAACTATTTGGCCACCAAGTTGATACCTCTATATTGGTCATCAAAAGAGAGAAGAAAATTCCTATTAAGAGTTAGAGACTTCTATTGAGATGATCCATATTTGTTTAAGAATTGCTCTGATCTCATAATACGAAGATGTATACCTGTTAGGAATTTTGTTTTGATGATAAATGTTTTATTAAAGTTTATAAAATAAGTCTAAATAATATTCTCTAAGTATAATAGTCACGTAATTAAATGTTGACAAGTTATCGGAAAGTTTCATTTTTATTTCAGATAGTTAACTTCCAGATAGTTAAAGTTTTTGGATACTTAAAGTTTTCGGATAGTTAGATTTTCAGATAGTTAACGTTTCGATTTAGTCGAAGAGTTATGTTAAAAACTCATATAGTTAAGTTATCTACACGTGTGTTTTTAATGTTTTAAGTTGTCACGTGTTTTCCATGTGCGTTCGTTAATGAAAATCGAAGAGTTAGATTATTGTTCGAATTTTTATATGCATGGATAGATAACTATTCGAGTTTATGTTAAAAACTCGTATAGTTAAGTTATCTACACGTGTGTTTTTAATGTTTTAAGTTGTCACATGTTTTCCATGTGTGTTCGGTAATGAAAATTGAAGAGTTAGATAACTATTCGAGTTTTTATACGCATGGATAGATAACTGTTCTAGTTTTATAAAAGGACTAACAAACAAATAAGTTTTCTATGTTTAGTCGTGTTTTGTAGGTGCAAAAACTCGAAGAGTTACAGATAAGTGCTCAAGTTTTTACAGGACTTAAAGGATAAGTATTCGACTAAAACAAAGACTTAGAAGATATTCTACAAAAACTCCAGGAAAATAAAGTTTCGGTGAATCTACGAGTGGAGATCATGGAAATTTAAAATGATAGTGAAGAAAGTGGAAATTCAAAAAGATAGTAATTTGAATTAAAAAAAAAATTTAGTACGTAGATTATGGATTGTGGATTAAGTGGATGAATGTACTGAATGTGAAGTCAAAGTTCGACTACTAATAGAGAGTACAAGTTACATTACAATGATGATCCCAATCTCAAAAACCAAGTCTGAATATTCAATCCAAATCCCAAATTGAAAAATCAAGTCTGAATATTCATATTTAGAAAAATTCTCCAACATCAAAAGAAGTTCAAAATTCCAAGCAATTTCAGAAAAGGAGCTACAAACACAAGAAGTTTGGAAATACGACAACTAGAGAAGAAGAGATATAGAAGCTAAGCAAAAAGAAGGAAATGAGCTACGTGCATAAAGATCAAGTTTTATACAATTCAAAATTAGTTTTGAATAAGGACTTCATTTTCTATTTGAATTGTATATCGGACATTACTGTATCAAAACTGTCAAGAAGGGAATTGAGCTAAAAAGATATTGTAAATTCTATCTTTAAAGTTTATAAAGAATAGAATTTTATTTATAAGTGTTTTGTACTCTTGTTTTATCCGCTGGTAATTTTAATTACTAAAGACACAATTCACCTCCCCTCTTGTGATACAACGATCCTACAATACCTGACTTAGAAATTTCTAATGTGCTAAGTTTTTTCCATGACCAACCTAAAGGAGGTCATTAAGTCTAAGGAAAACAACTGCAAAAGTCCTACAATGTGGCTTCTTTTGGTTGACCATTTTTAAGGATGCCTTCAATTACTACAAAAATTGTGATTCATGCCAAAGAGTAGGCAAGATTGGAAGAAAAGCTATGATGCCACTCACACTAGTGATTGAAGTAGATATTTTTTACTTGTGGGGAATAGACTTCATGGGTCCTTTTCCATCTTTAAAAGTTTTCGCATATATTCTATTAGCTATTGATTATGTATCTAAGTGGATAGAAGTCATCCCCACCAGAACTTGTGATACGAAGACAATAGTAAATTTTATTAGATTTCACATTTTCTCTCGTTTTGGCACTCCATGAGCTATAATAAGTGAAAGGGGAACTCATTTTAATAATCAAAATTTTGAGGCTTTAATAAAAAAATATGGAATAACACATAAAATGACAACCTCTTATCACCCACAGTCTAATGGTCAAGTAGAAAATGCTAACAAACAAATTAAGTAAATCTTAGAGAAAATAATTGACGTAAAAAGGAAGGACTCAATTCAGAAGCTAGATAAAGCTTTGTAAGCATATAGAACTACTTATAAGAGTGTTTTAGGAATATCTCCCTTTAGAGTAGTTTATGGTAAAGCTTGCCACTTGTCAATTGAGCTGGAACACTAAGCTATGTGAGCAATTAAGAAACTCAACTTAGATAAGAGTGCAACTAAGCAAGCAAGAGATTTACAAATTATAGAACTAGAAGAATTAAGGAATGAGGCCTATGAGAATTCCTAAATAGTTAAGGAAAAGGCCAAGATTTTGTAGGATCGTTGTATCACAAGAGAGGGGGTGAATTGTGTTTTTAGTAATTAAAATTACTAACGGATAAAACAAGAGCATAAAACACTTGTAAATAAAATTCTAATCTTTATAGACTTTAAAGAAAAAATTTACAATTTCTTTTCAACTCAATTCTCTACTTGTCGATTCTGATACAATAAAGTCTGAAATACAATTCAAAAGAAAAATAAAATCCTTATTCTAAACTATTTTGAATTATATAAAACTTGATCTTTAAGCACGTAGCTCATTTTCCTTCCTTTTGCTCAACTTCTATATCTCTTCTTCTCTAGTTATCGAATTTCCTAGACTTCTTGCGTTGTAGCTCCTTTTCTGAAATTGCTTGGAATTCAAACTTCTTCTATTGGAATGAGATTGAATACTCAAATTTGGTGTTTGAGATTGGGATTAGAATGTAATTGAATATTTAGACTTAGTGCTTGAGATTGGATGATCTAGTGCAGCTCGTACCCTCTATTTATAATAGTTGAACTATGACTTTACGTTCAACATCTTCATCCACTTAATCCACAATCCCACGTATTAATTTCAAATTCAAATTATCCACGATCTCCACTATCTTTTTGAATTCCTACTACGTCCACTTTTTATTTTGAATGTCTACTTCTTATTTTGAATTTCTACTATCTCTAATATCATTTTGAATTTCCACAATTTCATATTGTAGATCAAACGAAACTTTATCTTCTTAGAGATTTGTAGAATATCTTCTAAGTCACCACTTTAGTTGAACACTTATTCTTTAAGCCCTGTAAAAACTCGAACACTTATCCTTTAACTCTTCAAGTTCTTTCACCTACAAAACATATAACTGAAACAAGAAAACTTATCTGTTCGTTAGTCACTTTATAAAACTCAAACAATTATCCATCAATGTGTATAAAAACTCGAATAGTTATCTAACTCTTCGATTTTCACTACCGAATGCACATGGAAAACATGTGAAAACTTAAAACATTAAAAACACACGTACAAATAACTTAACTATACAGTTTTTTAACATAACTCTTCAACTAAATAAAAATATTAACTATCCAAAAGTTTAACTATTTGAAAACTTTAACTATCCGAAATTTAAATGAAACTTTCCGATAACTTGTCAACATTTAATTACGTGACTATTATACTTAAAAAATATTATTTAGACTTATTTATAAACTTTAATAAAATATTTATCATTAAAACAAAATTCCTAACAATCTCCTCCTTTTTGATGATGACAAAACCTAATAAGTCAAAATAAACTTTCTCCCCCTTTATGACATATATATAAGGAAGAAAATATGCTAAGTATATTTTTCAAAAAGAACTTTTAAACATGTATAACTTCAAAGCGTGGATAAAAAATTTATTTATATAATAACTATTTGAAACAATAAATGTTTAAAACAAGTATGTAACATAAATTTTGTAAACAATTTATACAATTTTTGGTAACAAATTATAATTAATGAAATCATGTGATACATAATTTGTTTATTTACAAGTCTCTTTGTCTTCAAAAAATATCTAGTAGAGTATCTGAAATTTTCTATGCAATTTCTATACTTACTATGTTTATTTGATCAAGTACTGCTTGATCTAAATTTGAATGTGAAGCTTGTATTTATTGCTGCTTGATCTATATGCCTTTCTATATGTTGTTTGTATGCTGTATGTTGTTGTTATTCTTCTATCAACTATTCTGACTACTGTTGTTGTTGGTTTTGCTGATCCTGTTGTTGTTGTTGTTGCTGTCAAATCACAGGTGGATTTGTTTCCTAGTATTTATGAAGTTCTTTTGCAAAGAAAGATCGTGACTTTAACTTTTTCTATGGTCAAGGTGTAATATCTATTTGACTTGCCACAAGTCTTAAAAGTGCATCACCATAAAATAATTTACTCTACAAATTTAAAATATGATAAACAAAAATATCATACCAATTCACTTGTATATGGTTAATCAATGCATAAGTCGTATAAAGATAACATCTACCAACTTCTACTCTATGATCAAACCTTTGAAAAATTGAAGCATGCAATATCTTGGCAATAAATCGTGCTTGGCCATTTAAATCATTTAATAACCTCATTTAACTATTGGTAGTTAGATCTTTTGCTAAACTTTTGATGTCTCATCCCAACTAATAAACCTATTTTCTTTTTGATAATTTAACTCCATTTTTCAATCCAAGTATTTGATAAAGTATGTTTGGAGTTAAATATATATTTGATTCTTATATATTTGAAACAAGAATAATATCTTCTACTGTTAAGTTTGAATAAAAGTAACTTACAATGTTAGATATAATAAGATGACCTGGCTGTTATGGAAGTAGAGTCAACAAGCCTTGAAACTCAAACATTTCTTTGATATTAGCCATCCCTTCAAACTTAACAGGTCTTGAATATAAAACTATGAAAGTTTTATACGTTTGAAATTTTCATAATAGGATCTACTTCTGAACCATAAAAGTGTACTATCTTCTAAATTCTGTTCAGGATTAGGTATTTTCCTATCATGAGTTTCTGACTTGGGACTTGTTTCAAAATTTTCAGTAGCATCTAAATTTTCAGATCTTTCAAAACTGGTGGAATTTTTGTCAAAGCTAGTATAAATGTTTGAAATATCTGTTATTGTTGTATCAATAATATGCTAAGCTTCCTTTGTTTGATCTTCATCAAGCATATCAACAACTGATATGTGTATATCAATATCAATAGTCTGTGTATTATTTTCTCTATCAACAACACTTATTTGTATAATTGGTCTATCAAACAACTGTCTCCTTATTGTAAAATATTCAATATCTATCTGTACTATAGAACTATTTTGTATTTGTGTAAATTCTACATTTAAGACTTCAGCAAAATGATATTCTATTTGTAACTGTGTATTTTGCTAACTATATACAGTTATCAAAAAATAACATGTATAACTTAACAGACATAGCCATATATATACAACCTAGTATAAGCAACTATACCAAAAATGTATATTGTCAATCTAAGATACAATAATAGGAAGAATATCTGTACATTCCTCTTCAGATGAAATATCTTCAAAATTCATACACTTAGTGTTTACGTTATCAAAAATGTCATCAAAATTGATATCATCTATATATGTATGATCAAAATTTCCTACATTTTCTATTTCTATAAGAAAAAAATGTTGTGTTGCAGCATGATGTTGAAAACTATCCATTGTTTTGAAAGAAACATTATGGATCAATGTGACACAATACCTTAATGTATATACTTGTAATCCAATATTTGTCACATCTGTTGGGATTCTTGAAACAAAATCTTATCCAGCTTGTGCAATGAAACATAGTTTTCCATTTTTCAAATATTATTCTCTTTGCTACAATATACCTTGTACATCTACAGTTAGTCCAAAATATTCTATAGTCTTTTTCTTTCAATTATATGTCTGTAGTGTCTTAGATTTTTCAGGAGGTTCTAATATTTACTTGATTTCTCCTATTAAAGGCACCTATGATTCTGATGGTCCTTCACCAGGTTGCCTAGGTGGTAATAACGTTATATAGAGTTTTAAACTCTTAACCTCAATTATTTCAATTGATAAATTTTATGTCCTTTATTTCAAAGGCCCATTTTCTAGATTGTAGTTTTCTATTCTGTAAGAAATTTCTATATATCATCTAAAACAACTAGGGGAAAATAATGTTGGGAATATAAACTTTCTAATTCCCTATTGGCATTTTCTATCATAGGTCCTCATTTCTTTCCATAATAAGTGATAGACTATACTGATTTTTCAAGTACGTGCCTAGAACTTGTAACAACCTCACTTAGGTTGTAATGTTCTTTTCCATATTTGTAAAGTAGAAAGTTCAATCCATTTTAGTTTAAACTGTGTTTTAGCATAATTTCTAATAAACTTCCAATAGAAATTTTTCTCTTCTTGAATAGATTTTTGAATTTCATGCAAAACGTCATTAGAAAACATATACCTAGAGTAAATGTCTTGAATCTTGCTTTTTATTTTCTGCAGTTTAATTTCCCTTTTCTAAACTTTTGTCATTCTACCATGTCCTGACATTGTTGATTAATTTCTACTTTTCTCTATTAGAACTTAAAGGAAGTAAATATTTTCAATCTAGGGTTTTACGAAGGTAGAAACACAAAATGTTGTTAGTCTAATATTTATAACTCTTCAAGTTTATAAATGGATTCAATCATTGAAATCATAAATATAAGATCTGTTACTCATAAATAACTCAAGAGCTTACAATAACTATACGAGTTTTACAACCTAACATGGTAGAATACTTAGCATAATTGTTTATGTAAAGAAAATAAGTACTAGCTAAGTAAAAAAAGAAGAGACAGAATGAGAAACTCGAAGACTTATGACAACTATTCAAATTTTATGAGTAATGAAGCACATAACTATACGACAAAATAGAATAGTTACTGTCATATTTTAAGTCTTTCATAAAAATATAATAATACTATGTTAGCTATTCGAGTTTCTTGAACAGATATGCTAAAAAGTCGAAGAGATAAAATATAAGAATTTAAAACAGAAACTCAGATAAAAACCTAACTATTCGAGTTTGTAGGATAATAAAACATAACTATTCGAAAAACTCAGATGGTTATTTATCTATATGCGAGAACAAAATGGTAGATATCAGGTGAAATATACAATTGTATGTTAAACTTAATTAAATGAGTTTAACTTTTTATCATGTAAGTTCTAGAATCCTTTCATCTTTGTTTTGCTATGTTTTTACTTTGTTTTGGTTTGCTCCACCTATATTAATGTATTAAAGATAAACTATGGCGTACTTAAATTTAGATTGCCAAGCCTTAAGATATTTTTCATTAAATTCAAATGGCTAGCTTAAGTGGGTTGCCAAGCCCCAAGATATTTTTCATTAAATTCAAATGACTAACTTAAGTGGGTTGCCAAGCCCCAAGATATAAAATCTCTCTTTTCTTGTAAAATACAGAAATAACTATTAGTTTTAACAATTTAGACTTTCTAACTTTTATTTTATTCAATTTACAAAAGAAAATTCATAGAGACATACCTTCAAGTAAATTAAAAGAATTCAACAATGAGTACTCGAACTTAAGAAAATAAATGCATTACATTATATGTAAAGGATAGATAGTAACAAAAAAAATAACAAATATTATATACATAGTTTATGGTAGAATTGTTATAACACCTATAAAATAAACTAAGCTTAAGTACATTGCCCTCTTTTTTCTTTTTTCTTTTTTTTATTACCTCCCACAATATCATCTTTTTACATGATTATAATCCTTTGCTTAGGAGAAAGATAACTAATTACTTAATGATAAGTGAGAACAGGTAACCTTTTTTTTTTTAAGTAGAATCTGAATTACTTGTATAATGAGTTTTCAGTCAACACATCCCAAACCAATTGGTTCAAGTGACTAGGGTTTAAGATCCCTCAATGGACTTAATTACTCAAGTAATTTCAGACCAAAAATAAGATATTAAGTTGAATAAGAGGCAACCACAAGACTTAATTTTTCTAATAGAATGTTAATAACTTTCCTTTAATAAACTATACATATTTTTTATATATTTTCTAGTTAAAATCTCTATAAAGCGTATACATAAGTAAAAAAATATAGTTGGTACTCATATTGAATTAAATCAACTTTCCTTAAGTAACCTTTTCTAAATATTTCTTAAATAAATTAACTTCAATAAAAATCAAAATTTCATAAATTCTTTACTAGTAAACAATAATTCTAAAGTAGATATTTTGAGTTTTTCTAATATAAAGAAATTAAATTCTAAACTCCTTTTTAATAAACCAAAATATTGTGTAATGAACAGGACAATTTAAACATCAGATAACCTACAAATACCAAGTTCTAATTGTAATTTTGAAAAGTATTTTCGTCTAAGGGTTTTGTGAATAAATCTACTAATTGTTTTATGGTTGGAACAAAATTTAATACTAATTTTCCTTTTATCACATTATCCCTTAGAAAATGATGTCTAACTTCTATATGTTTAGCTCGTGAGCGTAAAATAGGATTTTTAGACAAACTTATTGTAGAACTACTATCACAAAAAATCTCAGTTGGTTCATAGGTTAAGTTAAAATCTTTTAAAGTTTGTCTGATCTACAAGATTTGAGCACAACAAAGTGTAGCAGCTATATATTCAACTTCTGTTGTGGATAATGCTACACAATTTTGGTTTTTGCTAAACCATGACACTAAAGAATTTCTCAATAATTAACAAGTGTCACTAGTACTTTTTCTTTCAGACTTTTATCCTACAAAATCAACATCACTATAACCTATTAAATTTAAAGAACTATGTTTAAAGTAAAACAATTTGAAATTGATGGCTCCTAATAGATATTTAAAAATTCTCTTAACAGCAAGTAGGTGTGACTCTTTAGGATTAGATTGATATCTAGCACAAGTGCACACACTAAACATAATATCTAGATGACTAACTATTAAATAAAGTAATGAACCAATCATACTTCTATATTATTTTATATCTACAGATTTTCCAGTGTCCTCTTGATCCAACTTAGTGATAGCACTCATTGGTGTATTTTTCATTTTAGTGTTGTCTAATCTAAACCTCTTTAATAAATCTTGAGTATATTTTTCTTATGAAATAAAAGTACCATTTTCTAACTACTTAATTTGTAAACCTAGAAAAAATGATAGTTCACCCATCATACTCATTTCAAATTGATTAGTCATGTCATTCGAAAAAGATTCAACCAATTTTTCATTTGTTGCTCCAAATATAATGTCATTTACATAAATTTGAACTACCAATATATCTTTTTCGACTTTCTTGATAAAAAAGGTGTGATCTGCCTTTTCCATAGAATATCCTTTTTCTATAAGAAATTTAGATAACTTTTCATACCAAGACCTAAGGGCTTGTTTAAGGCCATATAGTGTCTTTTTAAGCTTATAAACATACTCGGGATGTTTTGAATCTTCAAAACTTGGAGGTTGTTTTACATAAACTTCTTTTATATATCCATTTAAAAAAGCAGTCTTAACATCCATTTGATATAATTTGAAATCCATGTAACAAGCATATGCTAACAAAATTCGTATTGATTCTAGTCTAGCAATAGGAGCAAATGTTTCATCATAATTAATTCCCTCATCTTGCTTGTAACATTGAGCAACTAACCTAGCTTTATTTTTAACTATATGTCCATACTGATCTACTTTGGTTTTAAATACCCACCTTGTTCCTATTACAAACTGATTTTCAAAGGGTGGAACTAGATCTCATACCTCATTTTTTATAAATTGATTTAGCTCATCTTTCATAGCTAAATACCAAAATTCATCTTCTAAGGTATCTTCAATTTTCTTAGGTTCTAGTAAAGAAACAAATGAATAAGCACCACAAATGTTAACTACTAATGACCTAGTCCTAACACCTTGATTAGGATTGCATATTATCTAATCAATAGGATGAGATAAAGCATAATGCCAATTTCTATGTTGTTCCACATTTTCTATAGGCATGACATTATTTTCTTCTAAATCTTCATCATTTAAGTTTATATTTTTTAGTTCATTAGATAATCTCTCAATTTCTCTATCAACATCATTTGATACCATTTTTGAGAGAATTTCTGAATCAACATTTTCAGCTTGTCTAAAATTTAAATAAGAATTTTCATGAAATTTCACATGTAGGGTTTCCTCAATGGTTTTTGTTGATTTATTATATACTTTATATGCTTTACTTCTAATGGAATAACCAACAAAAATACCCTCATTTGATTTAGTTCTAAATTTGTCTCTACGTTCCTTAGTATTTAAAATAAAATACTTGCAACCAAAAAGTTTTAAATAATTGATTTTGAGAATCTTATTATACCATATCTCATAAGGAGTTTTATCCAAAATAGGTCTTAAATGTACCCTATTTATAACATAACATGCTGTATGAACTAATTCTACCTAGAGAAATAAAGGTGACTTATTTTCATTTAACATGATTCTAGGCATTTCCTAAAGTGATCTATTTTTACATTCTACTATCCCATTTTGTGAAGGAGCTCTTAGAAATGAGTACATATGATCTTTGCCTAATTCTTCACAAAAAGTGTCCATTTGATCATTATCAAATTTTATACCATGATCACTCCTAAGTTTTTTATTTTTAACATTTTGCTCATTCTGAACTTTATTATAAAATATTTTAAATATTTCAAAAACTTCAATTTTATTAGCTAGAAAATAAACTCAAGTAAACCTAGAATAATCATCATCTAGTACAAAAGCATAATGTTTACCTCCTAGACTTGTTGTCCTAGTAGGTCCAAATAAGTCCATACGCACTAATTCTAATACTTTTTTGCTTATTATTTCATTTAAAATTCTAAAGGATGTTTTATGTAATTTATGTAATTGACATGCATCACACATAAACTCTTTCAAATAATTAATGCTAGGTAAATCTCTAACCAGATTCTTTTTAGACAACTTTTGTAATAACTTTAAGTTTGAGTGTCCTAGCCTTTTATACCATAAAATAACTTCATTCGATTTTGCAATTAAGCAAGCATCATCTTTAATAATATCAGAAAGAAAATTCATAATACAAACAAATCATTTCTTGTATGCAGTAAATAAAATTTCATTTGTATGCATGTCTATAATTTTACAAGAATCTTTTTCAAAAATCACTTTGTAAAATTTCATTAAGACAAGAACACTAAGTAAATTAAAGCCTAAGTTTTCTACTAATAATACATCATTTATAAAACATTTTTCAGTTACTTTAACTTTGCTAGACCCAAGGATTTTTGTTTTACTTTTATTTCCAAATGTAATTTGTCTGTTCTTGGTCTTTGTTACTTTTGTAAGTAATTGTATATCTCTAGTCATATGGTTGGATGCTTCATTGTCTATTATCCATTTTGATTTGTATACTTACAAAACATTTAAGAAAAGATTTTATTTCTTGGAACCCATTTCTGAGTGGGTTCAAGAATTTTAGAGGGAGTCATGCCAAAAAGATAATCAATATTTTTAAATTTCAACTTATTTATTTTCTAATAATTATTCTTGCATTTATTACTCTTAGTGTTATAATTATCAGAACATCTATCTCTATGTAGAATAGAGTTGAAATTTTTATTTCTAACATTATTTAATTGCTGATTCTAATATCCGATATTTTTCAAATATGAAGAAAATTGATCGAAAATATTAAAGTTTTCAAATGACTTAGCCTGATTTTTTTGAAAATTTCTTTTAGGACTCTTGTATTGTGTGCTATTATCTATGTGCTGCATTTTATCAATTTACACATATTTATCTCCTTTTTTAATTACACATGGAATAGTTTTTATTTTACTATTCTTAGTACTAGAAATAAAGACATTATTTTTAGTAGTACCATCATGCAATATATAATTTTCAGAAGATGCATCATGTAAACAAATACCATATTTTTCTACATTTGATATTTTACTAATAAGTTCATTTGTTATAGTCTGACTATTATTCCATTTACTTAAGGTAGTCTTTTGATTGCAAACCTTAATTTTTAACATATCAATTTCTAAATTTAAATTAGTAATAGTCAGTTTCAGTTTTTCAACTTCACAAATCATTCTTTTTTATCAACAATTAAATTTTCACAATCAACATGTAATTCTCTTTCTATTGCAATAAACTTTAAAATTTCCTATGTATACTTTTGATTTTCTTCTTTAAATTTATTCAACGTAGAATTCAAAAAATCAATCTTATTTTCAGATTCATCTAGCATTTCCTTAGTGTTCTTTCCTTCTATTTTTACTTTCTTATATTTTCTAGCTAGTTTATTGTATTCAACAAGTAATCTATCAAAACTATCATAACTAGCATTTGGATTAGAAGATACTTCACTAGAGTTCACCATAAAGCACAAGTTTGTCAAATTTTCTTATAAATCTGATCTTGATGAGGATTCACTATCTGATATTGAATCCTTTGTTTCTTCACTTTGTGAAGCGGAAGAGTCATATGTCACTTTAAGTGCCCTTCTCTTTCTAAATTTCTTATTTTTGAAATTCCTCCTTGAATTATTCTTATTTTTGTTGAGAGGACAATCAGTTTGAAAGTGACTCAACCTGTTACACTTGTAGCATATGATTTTATCCTTTATGAATGACTTCTCCATATCTTCGGATGTCTTTGCTGACCTGAAGTTCCTACATTTCTTCAATAGATTTCTAAATTTTCTGGTCAACAAAAGTAAATCATTGTTAGAATTACTAGTGACTTCTAAGACTTTATTAACCTCAAAAGTCAAATCCTTTCTAGGATTCTTCTCTTTTGGATCTAAATGTTGTACTTCATAGGTTATCATATTGCATATGAGATCATCGAGAGTATATGTATTTAAATCTTTGGATTCTTCAATAGATGTTGTCTTTTAAGCCCAAATTTTAGTTAAAGATCTAAGGATCTTTCTTACCAAGTCTTTTTCCTCGAATTTCTTGCCTAAAGATTTTAATGAATTTACAATCTCAAGAAAGTGGGAAAATATATCAGAGATACATTCATTTTCATGCATTCTAAAAGGCTCATATTTATGTACTAACATATTAATTTTAAATTCCTTGACTTGGTTAGTACTTTCGTTGGCAACTTCTAATGCATGTCATATCTCATATGTAGTTTGATATGCAAAAACTTTATTAAATTGATCATGAGATAAAGCACAAAATAAGATGTTTAAACCTTTAACATTTAGTGTCATTTGCTCCTTTCATCAAAAGTCCAAGTATCATATGGAGTTGTAACCAACATTATAAGATTGCTAATTACATGCCATAATTTGAAATCAATTGACTAAAAGAATATTTTCATCCTATATTTCTAGTAGCTGTAATTGCTACCTTCAAACATAAGAGGACAAGTAGTAGTCTATCCTTTAGTCATAACTAAAATCTCAGTATTATCCATTTTAAACAAATAATCCTAAATAAATGATAGGAAAAACTGATTCCAAAAATAAACAAATGCTCTAATACTAATTGTAGGATCGTCATATCATAAGAGGAGGGTAAATTGTGTCTTTAGCAATTAAAATTACGAGTAGATAAAACAAGAGCACAAAACACTCGTAAATAAAATTCTAATCTTTATAGACTTTAAAGAAAGAATTTACAATTTCTTTTTAGCTCAATTCCCTACTTGTTAGTTCTGATACAATAAAGTCTGAAATACAATTCAAAGGGAAAATAAAATCTTTATTCTAAACTATTTTGAATTGTATAGAACCTTATCTTTATGCACGTAACTCCTTTTTTTTTCCTTTTGCTTAGCTTCTGTATCTCTTCTTCTCCAATTGTCAAATTTCCTAGACTTTTTGCATTGTAGCTCCTTTTTTGAAATTGCTTGGAATTCAAACTTCTTTTATTGGAATGAGATTAAATACTTAAATTTGGTGTTTGAGATTGGGATTGGAATGTAATTGAATATTCAAACTTGGTGTTTGAGATTGGGATGATCGTAGTACACCTCGTACCCTCTATTTATAATAGTTGAACTATGACTTCACGTTCAGCATGTTCATCCACTTAATCCATAATCCCACGTACTAATTTCAATTTCAAATTATCCATGATCTCCATTGTCTTTTTGAATTTCCACTATATCCACTTTTTATTTTGAATGTCCACTTCTTATTTTGAATTTCCATGATTTCATATCGTAGATCCACTGAAACTATCTTCCTAGAGTTTTGTAGAATATCTTCTAAGTCACCGTTTTAGTCAAATACTTATCCTTTAAGCCCTGTAAAAGCTCGAACACTTATCTTTTAACTCTTCGAATTCTTGCACTCGCAAAACATATGACTGAAATAAGAAAACTTATTTGTTCATTAGTTACTTTATAAAACTCTAACAATTATTTAACTCTTCGATTTTCATTACCAAATGCACATGAAAAATACGTGAAAACTTAAAACATTAAAAACGCACGTGCAAATAACTTAACTATACAAGTTTTTTAACATAACTCTTCGACTAAATAAAAACGTTAATTATATAAAAGTTTAACTATTCAAAACTTAACTATCTGAAAACTTTAACTATCTTAAAATCTTAACTATCCGAAATTTAAATAAAACTTTCTGATAACTTGTCAACATTTAATTACGTGACTATTATACTTAGAAAATATTATTTAGACTTATTTATAAACTTTAATAAAATATTCATCATCAAAATAAAATTCCTAACAAGAAAATTTTAAGAAATGAATTTTAACCAAGCTAAAAAGTGTTATTGTATAATTCAAGACTCCTTATAGAAAGTTTAGATCGAGATGGAGTATCCCATTTGTGGTAAGAAAAATGTATTCTCATGAAGTAGTAGATTTAGAGAATCTGAAAATGGGGATAGAGTTTAAAGTAAATGGTCATCATCTAAAACTATTTTTGAACTATAAAGAAAAAAAGCCACCCTCAATAAATCAAGACCTCCTAAAACTTACCTATGGTTCTATTGCAACAAGAGAGCATTGATTTATTCCACGATTATTAGTAAATCCATGACAACATGAAGTTGAAGGTGCTAACTTCATTGATGACAATAAACAACCTCTAGTAGAAGGTGATTGCATTGAAGACCAACCTTTCAATATTCAGTGAGATAAGAAGCGTGTTTCAACGAATGGTTCAAAAACAAGCATACCTACTCAAATAAAGAGAAAAAAGCAAGTAGCATTGGGTACAATATATGAAATGGGAGAATTCATTCATCATTGCAAAGTGGTAAGGCTACCAATGTTATATCAGACTGTTTCACAAAACTAGAAGCAGATGAAATTACATTGAATGATTTATTATGAGATATTGCATTATTGAAATTTGAGAAGGCTTCCTCAAGTACAATATTGCTACAATTACCGTCAAAGAGTTAAATGGTTGAAAAAAGCTCAAGAAGCATACGACAAGGTTAGCAAATAGTAGAATAATGTTCCATGCAGTTGCATCTTTTTACCTTATTTTGGTTTTTGCATTAACGTGCTTTTTGTGAATGTGTGATTGACTAATACTTTGAATGAAAGCAATTCCTGCACTGGGTTTTTAATTTTATGCATTGTCTTTTGATCAACTAATACTTTACATGAATTGTGTTATCAGCTTATGTTTAATGTGTGATTGACCGATACTGATAATGTTTAATTTTATTATCTTCACTAGTTTGTTTAGGTAAAATTATATGCTGGCCACTTTACATGAATGTTGGTTTATTCTGCACAATTTATTCTTTCCATGAATGTTGGCCACTTTACATGTGTTCAGACACAAGTTGGTTTATTTCTTGCCTCCATAATTCAACATTTTGCATTTAATTGAATAATCCAGTTGATAATAGAGATGCATGGCAATTGCTAGAGTCTACCATCCGAGAAAGATGGTAGTCAATGAGGAATAGATTGGTGGAAGAGAAGTCCAAGCATGTGGAGCTTGTTAAACAGGTCCACGAGGCTGCTTCCAAGTTTAAGAGCAGGTTTGGTTCCTATTTTTGGGGCATTGGGCAATTTTACTGCAGACATGCTGAAGGCTTATGAGGAGCTCAGGATCCCTGATGCTGGTGGACATACATAACAATTTGATCAATAGTTTTGGTTTCAGCACTTTCTCGAATTTTGGAAAATTTTCCAGGTTTGGGGACAAGAGGTGGTTCTTCACATTTCATTACCATGGCTCTATGAGATTATCCCCACCTGTGATCTGACTCATTCGGAAGTATCAAAATCTGCACAGGATTCATTAATTGGTTTATTGGTTTTCATGGTGGCATTGCCCATCAGTTGGCACATATCAAATGAAATGCATGCAAAACAGACACATAGCAAAGAATATTGACAAGAATGTCTAAACATGGGATATTGCTTATGCAAAAAGTGAAAATTTCATGTGGCATGCAAGACGAAGGTATATATAAAAATATTGTTTAAATGGATTATTATGTGTTGACTGGTTCGTAGTAGAATCAACACTCCATATATGTTTGAGAAGAATCTAAAAAACAAATATTAGCCAAAGATCGACTTCATTAGATATTTCAAATTACAGGCACGAAGATCCCTTATTCTGGACAAAGTCGTATTATATAGCTAGTTTATTTGCAAATTAAACAAGTATCGAATGTCCTCAAAAATAATAGAAGTATCCATTATTTTTTAACTCTACGGAACTCAAAAATAATGAACTGCCGTTGATAGCCAAGATTTTCCTTACATCAGATTTATTTATATAATATTAGATAATTAATATAATGTTTTATTTATCTTATGCATTTCAATATCAAAAAAATATTTTACAACACACTAAATATTAACTACAATATTCCTTTCATTAACAATATCAATAAAAATATTTTAGACACTTAAATATTAATTACAATATTCTCTTTATCAAAATTGAGTCAGAGATAAAATTAGAATTTTACAGATTATCATAATTTATTAAACAAACACTACTCTTACTTCTCTATCACAGTATATAAGAACTACTCTCTCCAATTTCAAATTACAGTATCATTCCTAACTAACGTTATCACACTTTCCTGCTAAAATAAATAAAACCTAAGATACCGGTAAGTATTTACAGAAGCAAGGACTAAAGGTAGAACCAAACATCCACGAACAAAACCTTGTTAACTGTAGCAGCGAGCGAAAATCCACTCAAATGTATACTCCTCGTTACTAGATAGATTTGGGAAGCCATCTGAACATCCTAAGTGTCCTTAATTATTCAAGCTGTCAACTTCTCAATTTGGCCATTGGAAATATGACCATTCAAGACATGTAAATTCTCCACCTGAAAAGAATCCTGACAAAATCTATAGTAATTTCTTGTTTTATTGAAAACACAGGCAATGTCAGGACTCAAACTCGGATCGACCAAGAACGTTTCGGGCCGACTTAATTTTCGGAATCGCCTGTTTTAATCAGAGATTAGTAGGCAACAAGAAACCTGCACATTTGAGTATCCTCGTAAACAATCTCACAGTCTACACAATCGTACATAACATGTAACACCACAACAAGATCAAAATTGCTTTGAAGTTTGGGAAGGAAATGGTTGCGTTCGGTATACCAGAACTTGCATCAATGACAAGCTCAAGCCCCCAAATCAATAATTATATTGTATTTCTCTATTTCTTTCATTGAGGATGAACACAGCGAATAAATTTATATACGTTCAGTAACAATAATACCATGGAATGAAAATGAAGAATGCACCTTATTGGATTCGAACAAAAAGGAATACTTTCACAATCGACGCTAAATTACTTTATAGAATAAAGAGAAATTTTCCCACCTTCATGTGTGAGTAACATTTGTAGCCAAATCATGGTAGATCAAACTTGTGCCATGGCCACCTTCCACGGAAATGTGGAATTGTAACTTTCATCAAATTATAAGACACGCAACATTCTATTGACTCATCTAAAGGACCACTGAATTTCTTCCAGGGATCTTCCTTTAGTTTCAGGCACAAATATAATCGCAAATGCTACGAGGCATGCCGTTACAACAGTGTATATGGTAAAGGTTCCTGTCAAATAACATGAATCAGTTCGATCAAACAATAAAAACGTACAGATATGGGAGAGGGAAGGGAGGAAGACCTGCACTGCTCCATTCCAACAGCAGGTTTGCAGTCATTGTAACACCCCATGAAGAGAACCAATTAGCCAGTGTTGCTACACTACCAGCGAGGCCCTTAATATTAACTGGAAGTATCTGTAAAGGCAGGACGGATATCAACCTAGCCGTAACATAAAAAAGCAACTAGAAGGAGAAGAAATTCAATTTCCCCACGAGGGATTTGAATTTTAACTAATGACCAGGACCACCAATTCATGGCATCATAAATCTCTCCCCACAATTAACTTAAAAGGTAAGTTGATAAGATTTCATTGGAAAATAATGAAAGATGTATGTATGTGCTAAGTAACCATGGTGACGATGACACTCACGTTTTCAAGAACCAAAAAAATTTTTGTTAAAGATTTGATATGTTCTGGGAAAAAAATTCCGGAACAACTTTTCTTTTATGGTTCTCTTGGACAAAAGTATGGGGCTCATCCATGTTCTGATGAACCTATGTTCCCTCACTAGAAATTATATTATAATTAAAATAGATGGAAAGCTAACAATATTCTAAAAAAATTTAAGACAATTAAAAGAATATTCAGAATGTTATTATCATAACAGAATCACACCACAAAAAAGTACATCCATTGTGGGGGAAACATCAAATAAATCTTGGTAGCATTCCCTAGGAATAATGGACGTACATTTTTGTGGTGTGATTCTATTATGATAATAACATTCTGAATATTCTTTTAATTGTCTTAAAAATTTTTAGAACATTATTAGCTTTCCATCTATTTTAATTATAATATAATTTCTAGTGAGAGAACATAGGTTCATCAGAACATGGATGAGTCCCATACTTTTGTCCAAGAGAACCATAAAAGAAAAGTTGTTCTGGAATTTTTTTCCCAAAACATATCAAATCTGTTAAGATCAAATGGCTTACTAAAGAGGAAGTGAATGGTGACTTATGTATTATTTTAATAATATCTAACTTAACTAATTAATCAATATGCACAAATATTAAACAGGTGTACATACACAGTAGAAATATAAATAAGAAATATAAGAAAATTTTAGGTAATTCACCAACTTGGCTAGTCTACCTTCAGGGATCACTAAGACTTCACTAAGTATTTCAACACTTACATACACTCACTTTCAGGTTGAAGCAAAAACCAATCATTCACTCAAATTTTCTAGTCGTAGCTCTAATCAACATTTCTCAAAAGTTTTTAGGTTAAAATTTCAGCAAACCAACCTAGAGTTTTAATATATAAACTCACTAACCAACATAGTATATAACTTTCAAGTTGAAGTCATGAACCAATAATCCTTCTTGGATTAAACTTTCAGTGCATTTAGGGAGTTTTGAGAATCTTCTTCTGAATTTTGCTTTCAACTTGTTCTCTCTGTACTGAATCTGAAATATATTTTCTGTAATGGAAGAGGATCTGCAATATATATTCTATATCTCTCTTTATTATTTGTTAAATGATTTGGTTGTATTTATACTTATAAATCTAATGATCATATTCCTCTTCAACAGATTTATTTTATTGTACTTAATGATCTGCTAGTCTTAAATATAGTAAGTTACCATTCTGTATATTTTCTTTCTAAAACCTTTCAATTCTATTTGATTTTTTATATGTTTCATATTGAAACCTTTCGAAAATAATCTTGAAACTCTGAAAGATCGAACAATTATTCTCTTAATCCTATCACATGAGGTTTAAGTCAGGCACATGGAGTTATTTGTATTTCAGACATTCTGCTTGAAACCTTTCAAAATTGCTCAACTTTCAGATAGTTTCATTTGAAACCTTCCGAAAATTTCTTTCAAAGTATCCAATGTTTCTAAACCGTTATTTTTTCTTGTCACGTGAGTCTTTAAGTTAGGCACGTGAAGACTTTTAAGTTTAAATTGTTCAAATGAAACTTTTCGATTTTTGCTGTCTTTCGAAATGTTTCATTTGAAACTTTCCGAAAAATATCCTTGAACTCTTTGAAGGCTCAAGAAGGCTTTTTGTACTTTCAAATAGTTTCACTTCAAACCTTCCAAAACTTATTTGTGAAACCTTCCGAAACTATTCCTCTTTCAAATAGTTTCTCCTAAAACTTTCTGATCGCCCGTAACTACTTTAATCTATCTTTCGGTCAATTAACCTTAAAACATTCTGAATCTCCTTTTCCTTTCAGATAGTTTTACTTCAAACCTTTCAAAATTTATTTGTGAAACCTTCCAAAACTATTCCTCTTTCAAATAGTTTCTCCTGAAACTTTCCAATCGCCTACTACTTTAATTTGTCTTTCAGTCAGTTAACCTTGAAACATTTCAAAGTTCCTTTCCTTTTGAATAGTTTCACCTAGAACCTTTCAAAAATTCTTTCTTCTAATGTGCAGCTTGCTGAGCTATCTTCTGTAGTTGTCCTATGAAATATAACTTAATTTCTCATACAGATTTTTGCATTATCAAAATACAAAGGTTCTAACAATCTCTCCCTTTTAATAATGACAATCTTTTACATTAAATTACATGTATTTCACTCCTTAAATTATTTCTATACAGTGAATCACACAACATAAATAAAACAATGATTTACAATGTATACAATATAATAGAGTTAATTTCTCCCCTTGTCTGTGTGTTGGAAATTTCAATACTATACTTTTCATATTTTTCTCCTCCTTTTTGTCATTAGATAAAAAGAGTTACATATTTCTCTCTCCTTATAATTTTTCTTTGTTGATATAACTACGAATTGTTGATTTTGCATTAAGAACCAATTATCTATTAGTTGATGTCAATTGTTGAGAAATTATCATCTTTCGAGCACTACATCTATAAGCACTGATGTTGAAATATCAATTTCCTGATTACCTCAATCATTATCATAACTGTTAAGATGTCAGTGATTTCTCTCTTGGTTTATAATTTTTCTTCCTTTTTCTCATTTGTTTACTACATCAACTGTAAGCATTACAACCAATGAAATGTTAAATTGTTAGTATATCAATTTATAATAATTTAGTTAACATCTATAATTGTTGCCACATGCTCTCCTCCTATTTATATAGAGGTTTTCTGATTCCGAATAATAAGCTCTCTTGTCTTTGAATAGTAGGCTCTCCTCTTACTTGTATGTTTTTTCTTTTAGATAAATTTGTTGCTTCTATTTTGCAATTTGTCAATCATCCTAGCTCAAGCAACTTTTATTTCCATTGAAGAACATGAATCAATCATTGATGTCACTTATGATATTAATTGAACTATATACCAATAGTTAATTTCAAAATTTATCATAAATGATCCTTGAACATTTAGCTTCTGATTTCCTACTTCAAGAGGTTCTTTCAAACATACGCAAAAGACAATTTGAAGACTGTACTCTGACTACTGCTTTCTTCTCTATATGTTTGACATTTCGATTTTTACTTCTTTTATTGATAATATTTATTTCTAACTACTACAAATTTTGCTTTTCTTGAATATCATGATTTTAGGCACATTTGCCATATAATCCGTATGTAGCATTTTATACCAATTAATGATGTCATTAGTGATACCAAATGTTGCTATTATAACTGATTTCTAAGTGTTCAGCCTTTTCTAATTGATGTTCAAATTTTGGTCAATTTCAAATACTGATTTGAAGTTGTAGATCAAGCTACTCCTCCTAGATGTTATAATTCTACAATTCAAATAGAAATAGATTTTGATACCCATACTTTCTTGAGTTTAGAAGTATTAGTTCTGAAAACATTTAACTTATTGTCTTTTAGTAGCCACATAAGTCCAAATCTTCTTTTGATGGCAAACACTATTGTACCATCTTTATAAGATCGAATAGCACTACTACAGTAAAGTATCTCCTGTGAAGTAACATACCTTAGACCAAATCTATTTGAGTTATCTTTGTGAACCAATGATTTAATTTAATTCATTTTGTCTATTGTTAAACTTATGTACAATATTTTTCAAATCAGTAATTTTAAATTTCAAATTTTGATTTTCATTTATCAAATCATCATTATTGCACTTTATATTTTCAACATACAAATTTTCAAGTTCAGCATGTGCATCTTCTAAACATACAGTTAAATGTTTAATTTCCTTTTTATAATTTTTGCATTTAACATATAAACTATCCATAGTAGACAAAAGAATATTTATATCCAAATTATCATTATCTACATTAGAGTCACTTTGAGATGAAGTGAAGCATACCTCTTGTATTATATAGCACACGTTTATTGGTACACATTCATCTGAACTAGATGAGCTACTATCATCCTAAGTAATCTTGAATGTCATTTTCTTTTTATAGTTCTTTTTCTTCTTTATTTCTTTTTAACTTGATTGTCCTTATTTTTTGCATTTAAAGCACACTGAAACAATATTTTTTGATGTGCTAACTTTGCTCTTTTTCTTCATCCATTTTCTAAAATTTCTAGCCAATAGCATAACTTCATCTTCATTTGAATTTTGAAGTCCTGAGTTGATGGAAAGGTCAACTCTTTCTTCATTTTTATTTTCTTTTTAGCACTTCTTTCATCACATTTTCATTCTTTCATTTGAACTTCATGGGCCAGCAAATTACCCATCAGATCTTTTAATAAGTGTTGAGGTTTTTGGAATCTTGTATTGATGTAGATTTTTGCTTTCATTCTACACTTAAACTTCTAAGAAATTTTTTTTCCTAAACCTCTTACCTCATTAATAATCTCAATAAATCTAAAGAACATATTAGTAATTGATTCATCATCTAGAATTTTAAATAATTCATATTTTCTTAGTAAAATACTAATTTTAATGTCTTGAACTTGGCTAATTCCTTCATTAGTAATTTAAAGAGTTTTCCAAACCTCATAAGAAGACTTACATGCAAATATCTTATTATATTGTTCAATAGTAAGTGTACAATAAATGATATTCAGCCTTTGAACATCCATTTGAATGATTCTCTCATCCTCCTCAGTCCAACCATCTTCATGATTGATTAAAAGGGGTGTTCCTTGAACCATCACTTTCTAGAGACTCACATCTGAGTTCTTGAAGAAACATTTCATTTTATTTTTCTAGTAACTATAGTTTTTACCATCAAACAAGGGTGGACGATGGAAATTCTATCTCTCTTTATAATGTAATGTCATAATCTCAGATAGTTAAATCTATAAAATGAAATTAACCAGCTCTGATACCAATTGTTAGGACCAAATAGCTCACTAGAAGAGGGTGAATGGTGACCTATGTGTTATTTTAATAATATCTAACTTAACTGATTAATCAATATGCACAAGTATTAAATAAGTGTATAAGCATGCACAACGAAAATATAAATAAGAAATGTAAGGAAATTTTAAGTGGTTCACCAACTTAATTAGTCTATCACCAAGAATCACTTAAGCTTCACTAAGTGCTTCAACGCTTACATATACTTACTTTCAAGTCAAAGCAAAAACTAACCATTCACTTGAGTTTTCTGGTCATAGCTCTAACCAACATTTTCCAGAAATTTTCAGGTCAAAACTTCAGCAAACCAACCTAGAGTTTCAAGGTATAAACTCACTAACCAACATAGTGTGTAACTTTTAAGTTGAAGCTACGAATCAATGATCCTTCTTGAATTAGACTTTTAATGCATTTAGGGAGTTTTGAGAATCTTCTTTTGAATTTTGCTTTCAACTTGTTCTCTCTGTACTGAATCTAAAATATGTTTTCCATAATGGAAGAGGATCTGCAATGTATATTCTATATCTCTCTCTTTATTATTTATTAAATGATCTGGTTATATTTATATTTATAAATCCAATGATCATATTCCTCTTCAATGGATTTATTCTGTTATATTTACTGATCTGTCAATCCTAAATATGATAAGTTACCGTTCTGTATATTTTCTTTTTGAAATCTTTCAATTCTATTTAATTTTCAGTATGTTTCATATTGAAACCTTTCGAAAACAATCTTGAAACTCTCCAAAAGATTGAACAATTATTCTCTTAATCTTGTTACGTAAGGTTTAAGTCAAGCACATGGAGTTATCTGTATTTCAGACGTTCTACTTGAAACCTTCTAAAACTCCTTAACTTTCAAATAATTTCATTTAAAACCTTCTGAAAATTTCTTTCAAAGTATCCGATGTTTATGAACCATTATTTTTGCTTGTCACGTGAGTCTTTAAGTTAAACACGTGAGGACTTTTAAATTTAAATTATTCAGATGAAACTTTTCAATTTTTATTGTCTTTTGGAATGTTTCGTTTGAAACCTTCCGAAAAATATCCTTAAACTCTTCGAAGGCTCGAGAAGGCTTTTTGTACTTTCGGATAGTTTCACTTCAAACCTTCCAAAACTTATTTATGAAACCTTTCGAAACTATTCCTCTTTCGGATAGTTTCTCTTGAAACTTTTCGATCACCTACAATTGTTTTAATCTATCTTCTGGTCAGTTAACCTTAAAATGTTCTGAAGCTTTCTTTCCTTTCGGATAATTTTACTTCAAACCTTCCAAAACTTATCTATGAAACCATTCCTCTATCGAATAGTTTCTCTTGAAACTTTTTGATTGCTTGTAACTGTTTTAATCTATCTTTCGATCAGTTAACCTTGAAACGTTTCGAAACTCATTTTCTTTTAGATAGTTTCACCTAGAACCTTCCAAAAATTCTTTCTTCTAATCTGCAACTTGTTAAGCTATCTTTTGTAGTTGTCCTATGAAATACAATTTGATTTCCCACACAAATTTTTACATTATCAAAATACAAGAGTTCTAACAAAATCTTTAACCATTGATAAGTTTCAAAAAGAATTGTGAAGTTGATTATAAGAAACAAAGTTTGCAATGAGATAAAAGACAACTTTTGAACCCTATACAAGGCCCCATACTTGAAAGACAGCTTTTAAACCCTATATTTTTCCTGACAGATTATTATTGGACATTTCTAATCTTGTTTATTTCAATTTTCATTGCATTTGCTCATGTATTGTAACATGAATTTGGTCCTTTTTGATTGTCTACTTTTTGAGTAAAACATTGATTTTCCTTTCCCTTTTATATTCACAACAAAATTTTCCTAACTGCTACAAAAAAGAAATTATTATGGAAATATTCATTATGAAATCCAGAAATATTTCTTAATTTTTACAAAATCAAAGTTGTAAGAAAAAAATTATTATTTCTTTATGTTATCTGACGATACTTAACCCTGATGAGAGTTCACCAATTTTCCTCCATTATACTTTACACAGAACCCAATCTCTTAGAACTCATTTTGGAAGCTAGAAATGATTTTCTAGACATGTGCATGCTATAGTGACCGTCTCCACATTGTGAGATAAAGACATTTACTGTTTTTATGTGCATGCTAATGAACTATCACTTAAAACTTGTCTGAATGTTACTGCATTACTAAGAACACAATAACAAAAAATTATGCAAGACTAACAGGAAAATAGACAAACCTCAGACATAATAATCCAAGGAATAGCCCCCACTCCAAGAGAGAAGAAGATAACATATGCCTGGAGAAGCATCAATGTATCATACTATTTTTCTAGGAAGAATAAAATATTTGAAGAGAAAAATATAGCACAATTGATACCACAAGTGCAACAAGTGATAGCATGCTCAGTATATAATAAAATCTTGAATCCTCAGGCACAGAACCCTGCAAAAGAAATCTTTTTTACTATAGGAAAAGCTAAACAACATAATACAGCTTTATGAGCAATTAATAAGAGCTGAAATTCTATTAATAAGTTATATCATATGATATAAATTTAACAAAATATCAAGATGGAAGATCCTGATATGCTTCCTAGACTAATTGCATATGGTTGTCTAACCTTCACAATAAATGTGATGGCAACAACAAGGAGGCTCACTGTCATCCCAGCCGATGATATCTGTATTATAAAGCAGGTTATTGGGGGTTTTTAACTCATACTGCTCATTGATTGATGAATCAAGAAAATAAACCCATCCTCACAATAAGGAGAAGTCTTCGACCAGCCTTGTCCAAGAGCCAAGTGGTAAATCCAGTTGCAATAACCTGTGTCGGTACATTTTGACAATAAGATCACCAAATTCAATCACATGTTGCCATGAAAAGAATTAGATATCTTCAAAGATGATAAACCTGGATGGCTCCAAGAACAAATGTGGCAATATTACTTGATGAAATTCCTGTAATGTAACAGAAATGCATATATCATAAAATTAAGTGAAGCAACAAAGTACAAGAATCAACAAAAAAGCAATTTCTCAATTTTTAAAACTAGGGCTGGAAATGTGTGCTACAAAAAGGGGATGGGGAAGACCCACTAAGATCAAGGGGCTCAAGTTCTCCACTCATGCTGGCCTTGACTAAATGCAAAATGTGGGCATTTCAAATAAATAGAGAGCCACATTCATTGTTTGAGTTCATGCCACCCTCCCTATACAAATAGATGGTATGGGACACCAGTTGCACATGCTATTTTGATAATAATAGTATTTTTGTCATGAAAGATCAACCACTTCATCTCTTTATTCAGAAAAATAATCCCGTCCAAAAAAAGATTTGGAAAAATAATTTTTATTGACTAAAATCATTTCTCAATTAATGTGAATGCAAATTACATAATATATAATTTGAAAAATAAATAGTATAATAAAAGGTAAGAAATCTAATATAAAAGATAATAATTAATATCTTGAAAGTAACACATCTATCCATATTATTATCAGCTTGTATCATTACTATAGTGGTTGAGGTAATGCTAGTTATCCTCTTGATTGCGGGTTTGAATCCTTAACATAATTATTTTACTACCTTAAAGGGGTAATTTCACAAAAAGGGCTGGTCACATATTGCATCATTTCCCTTAATATATAAGATATATATGGGCGGAAGAAGTCAAAAGAAAGGTTGCCAATACACATACCTTTCTCAGCCTTTTGGCCAAAGATAAAGTGGAAGGTTGCCAATACATCTACCATTAGCCACCAACTTCCATCTATTTGTGTTTTCTCATACAAGCCTCAACATTGAGCAATATCTCTCTTATTATGATAGTGTTTGTCCACAAAACAAATATTGACACTAGGTAGTGTTTCCTTGTTAATTTTATCAGCTTGTTTAATGTGAAAAGATTAAATGGTTAACCATCCAACTAACCTGATAAAAGTCAAGTCAGATCAATCAACAGAACAAAATTTGTTGTTTTGATAAGAATGGGTTGCATCATTTAATAATTGTTTTAACCTTAACCACTTATTTGTGCAACCTTAATCACAAGTATTGTTGACCAAGTCAAGTATGAAAGACCAAGTTAAGAGATCAAGACTCATACCTGTCGGGCATATGGCCAAGGAAATTGGTCCATGTTCATTATTGCATATCATTGCTACTTGCAAGTTATTGCTACTACTGTTCGTACTTATTATAGTTCTTGTTGGTTCAATGCCTACTGCAACAATCTATATTTATTTTATTATTTATAGTTATGTTTAAGTGTGTTACAAGCTAGACATCTTAGATGCTCTAACTTGAAGGAAACTATTAGAGTATATGAATAAGGGTTACAAATGTATTAATCCTATATTGCTTAGTCATGTAGTTGTACTCTTCGTATAACCCCTACATATAGAAGTCTTGTTGGTATAGTCAAACAATTCACTTCCACTGATTTCCTTGTCAACACACTTCCCATGTATTCTTCATACTTGTCATGTATCAAAATGAAAAACCATGCAAAATAATTATAGATCAAATAATAATTATCATCAAGTTAGAAAAACCATGCAAACTAATTATAGATCAAATAATAATTATAAAAAATAAAATCATGTTGAAGTGTATGTTCCATTCATCAACACCTTTTAGTTAGGAAATGATAAAACTACCCTTGTAATTCAAAGAAATTGTGAAATTTCAATTCAAAATCAATTGGCATTGAATGGAGAAATTCATTATATATTAACTTAAGTTTAGTCTCCACACTATCAATGTGGGACTCTTCCAATGCTTTTTCTCAAATATAGCTTATTGTATTTATATCTGTCTTTTTTTATATGGATGTCTGTAAATTTACTCTAATATTATATGAAATTTCAACTCAAAATCAGTTGCCATTGAGAAGAGAGATTTATCATAATTAGCTTAAGCATAGTTTCTACACTATCAATGTAGGATCATTCCAACAAAAGTAAAATGAGTAAAATGCAATTAAACCTCTATTCAAAGTATTAATACATAACTAAAACATAAAAATATAATTATTTCTGTTTGGATATCAATCCCTTGTTATCTCTTTCAAGTGCTTCCTAATTTTGTGACTTTACTAGACTAGGAAGTTTAGTGGATGATCCCCTACCAGCTGCTTTAAATATGCTTGCTGCATAAAATAAGATTCCATTGATTCCACTTAGTTGTTGCAATACAAGTAAGACAATAACTATCTGCATCACAACAGCAAACAAAGAGAAGTTATTTTTTTAACAGAATAATATAGAAGTGAGAGATCAGAATAAACCATACTAACCATCAGAGGATACCAATATCTTCTACGTTTAAGATCTGCAAATCGGACAGCAGTCCTTCTAGTTGTTGATGCCACAGCTCTCTACAAAAATAGAAAAACTATGATGAATTTACCTTAGAGAAACATAAAATATTATTATCTTGTTTAGAAGTGTCAGCATGCCCCATACAACATTCATGTTACAGTATTGAATAATTGCAGGAACTGTTGCATTCACTGCCAAAGCATAGTTACTTCTTAGTGTCCAGATGCATACTTTGATGTCATTTAGCTCAACAGAGATGTCTGTGTCAAATCCTCGCAAAACTTGTAGAGAAACTTCACAGTCTTCCATCTTTCCCATCTTGGCCTGGACAAGTTGTCTATTAGAAATGGAAAAAGATGGTTTCCCTTTTTTGTTATATTTGAAATGAATAGTCTTTCAAGCCTTGGCATTAACTGGACCTACCAGCCAACGAGGTGATTCTGGAATAAAAAACAAACCAGGTATCAAAATTGTACAAGGTAATATCCCTGCATAACAGATGAATAGCACTAGTTAGCTTGGTCATTCTGCAAGAGACGCTTCTACTTCTTTTGACATAGGTTCTTTCTCTCATAGGAAAAAATATAAAATAAATGGTGTAGAAGATTAAAAAGATAAATTATAGATGATGATGGCATACTATCATACACAGACTCATTAAGTGCAAACCTATTCATTCCTTCTTAGATTCTTTTTCATTCTAAGAGACATTTTGATTGGTACCTAGCACTGCAAGAAGCCTCCACCGAATAAACAAGCCAAGGAGGTAGGCCAGCATTATTCCTATTGTAACAGAGAGCTATACAGGAAATGAATATTAGATGGCAAAATACAGGCATCAATAAAATAAAACTGTAAGGCAAGTACCACAAAGCTGACCTGATTCACAGAACCCAGTGCTCCTCTCAAGTTCTGGGGAGAAATTTCTGCTATGTATACGGGCACCTGACAAACAAAAAAGAAGAGCTTGGAAATAGAACAAGGAATCACATCTCATGAAACAAGCACAGCGCTCTTCATTCTTGAGCGACAATAATAATGGGAAAACAGACCGTATAGGAGATAATGCCAACCCCAAAGCCCTCCAGCAACCGACCCATGTATAAAAATGAGGAATCCTGCATAAGAGTAGATAGCAGCCATACATAATATATTTGCAACCATCACAATAATAAGAAAGAATAACATGAGATGCCAATTTTTATATCAGTCACAGCATGCGTCCCCATCCATAACATGAACGCAAAATGAGCCAAATGACGTACTTTGGAAAAAGATATCGTAAGCCACCCGATGATGTTGGGTATTGCAGCAATCATAAGCGACTGTCAATTCAATTGCAACAAAAAACAATCAGAAAAAACAACGCGTATTAAGCATTTTGTTCATTGCCATGAGAAAATAAGCTCACCCCTTTCCGACCAATATATTCTGCGATCTGCCCACTGGCAATGGCCCCCACCATGGCACCAACATTCGACAGCGATCCGAATAATGAAAACTACCACCACAGAGAATGGGCAAACTCCATGAAATCCGCATCAGAAACCACAAAACAAAAATTGTTAGAAATTCACCTCGGAAATTGTTAGCCCGAGGTCGCTGATTATATCATCCTGCGTCGGAGACGAATACCCACCCTACGACCAAATACAACCAGAGCTGCTGAGACAATCCAGAGCTAAAAACGAGGAGGAGGAGGAAGAAGAAGAAGCAACAATAAAGCAAACAGCTCACGGTGAATCCGAACTGGATCGGACCGAGGGCAACGACGAGAGTGCAGAAGAGGACGGAGACGGAGGAGTCACGTATGACAGCGGCTGAGGACGCCCCAATCTTCTCCAAGAGACTGGACTGGCGCGATCCCATGCGGTACCAGCTTCCGGTGTGAAGAAACGGCTTCCGTAGCCCGCCTTCATCTCCTCCGCCTCTGGAAGATCCTCCAACGCTTCCCTCCTCCTGGTGGCTCATCCTCGCCGGCGATCGGCAATAAACCGATCTTCCCACGTGGAAGAACGAAACAAACAAATGCTGTGGGCGGCAGAAGAAGGAAGAAAAAATAGTGTGGAACTCAACGCACGTGCTTAAAAAACAAAAAATAGAATATGATATTTTTATTTGTGGTGCCAATTAGGTCAAATCATTATAGGTTAGCCTGATTCATAATGGGTTAATATGACAGTTTTATTTTTTAAATCAAACTAGATTAAGCTATAATAAATTAGAAAATTAACTTGTAGGTCAGTTTAACTCGTAAGTAAATTTAGGTTGAGTCAGGTTAACCTGTAGGTCAATTCAAGTTGAACCTAGGTTGGCCTATAGGTCAACTCAAGTCAAGTTGAAATCAATGAAAAATATATATATATATATATGATACCTCTCTTAATAAATGTAATACAATTAATAAATGTAAATGTAAAATTTGATGTATACAAAATTAATAAATGTTAAAGTAAAAGTTGTTAAAAATTAATAAATGTAATATAAACTTGTTTAAACATAAAACTTGACGTAATAATTGAAAATATAAAACAAAGTTTAAATAACGTTTCATATGTATGTTACAAAATATAAAAAGAATTATATAAGAGATTTATCATAACAAATAGGAAATAATTAAATAATTTTAATCATAGCTATTTAATAAGAGATAATCTTGATTTTCTAGATTTTGATATAATAAATTGAAGGAAAATAGAAAAATGCACATTTCTTATTTTATTATTAATATAATTTTGATGTAATAAATGTTTAAATATAATTATGTACATTGTACATTAAATGTAAAAATATTCGATGTAATTACAAAAATAAAATAAGTTTAATTTAAATTCAGAAATAAAATAATTATTTTAACTTTATGACTTGTGTTTGAATGTGTTGATGATTAATGAATTATGAATGATGTGTTGATGATCTCTTGATATTGATGTTAATGTGATGAATAATGATTTATGAATGATGACTTATGTTTGATGTTCATGTATTTATAAATAAAATAATGTGTTTGAATGATGAATTGATTATCAAAAACATTGTAAATTTTTTTTTTTAATTTAAAATCAAAAAAATAAATATAAAAAAATCAAAAACTTCGGTTGAACCGAAATTAAGATTCAATCAAACCGAATGAAAAATAAAAGAAAAAAAAACTTGTCTTTTGCTAGTTGGATCAAAGTTGAGCTTCGATCTGACTGAACAAAAAAAATAAAAAACTTTAGTAGAACCGAAGAATGAGCTTCAATTTGACCAAAAGAAAAAATAAAAAACATCAATTAGTCAGACCAAAGAAATAAATAAAAGTAAAAAAAATTTGAGCTTCAATTTGACTGAAAAAGAATAAAAAAATAAAAAACTTTAGTCGAACCGAAGTTTAAGCTTTGGTCTAACTGAAAAAAAAAACTAAAAAACTTCAGTCGGACCAAAGACTAAGCTTTGGTCTAATCGAAGGAAAAAATAAAAAACTTTAGTTAGTCAAATCAAAAAAATAAATAAAAGAAAAAAAAATCAATCAGGTTGAGCTTCGATCTGATTGAAAAAAAATAAAAAAATAAAAGACTTCAATTGGACCGAAGTTTGAGCTTTAATCTAATCGAAAAAAAATAAAAAACTAAAAAACTTCAATCAAACCAAAGTCTGAGCTTCGATTTGATCAAAGGAAAAAATAACAAAATAAAAAACTTCAGTTAGTCGAACCAAAGAAAAAATAAAAAAGTTTCTATCAATCGAACTGAAGTTGGTCTGATATTTTGATTGAAGAAAAAAAAACTTCTACTTTGGTCAAGCTGGGCTAGGCTACACAGAAAACATTTCAAGCCAGGCTAGGTTGCTTTAAAATAATTTTGGGCTATCAAAAAAATTAAAATTTTTTTGACCCAACCTGGCTTGGCTCGACCCGTAGCCCACACAGGCTACCACTTTTTGGGCCAGGCCGGCCTGGCCCATTGACACCTCTAGCTGCAAGTTTGAAGGATCCAATGACAGCTAGTAGAGGATTGGCCCTTTCTTTTGCCGTCATTTTTTATTTTTTTTAATTTGATAATTTACAACTTTTTTTATATATATTAATAAATTAGGAGTGATCGATAGAAATCATCTTCGCATCTTTTTTTAAATCAATGCATAATCGTTTGACTTACTTTAAATTAAATTAACTTTATGTACACATACTTAGCTTAATTTGATCTACATGTAGAACTTAAAGATTTACATGACAAACTAAAAGGAATAACTATTAGAACCTTCAAATAATTTTATAGAAGTTTTTGAAAAATTTTAAATAAAACATTCTAAAAAATAGATAGTTTCAAAATGTTTCAGAATGATACCTTATTAAATGGTAAGTTGCTATTTTTGAGACTGAGCAAATAGCAAGTACAATAGGTTGAATAATGTTAGAAGAAATCTGATCATTATACCTTTTACCATAAATATAATCAATAGGTGAAGAATAAAGATAATGATTATCATATACACACATACAATGAGAGTTGTTGAGCAAAAAGATAGTCTCAAATCCTTATAGATACATCAAGCTTAAGTTGAAGATTCTTTAAGCTTACTTAAGTAAAAAAAACTCTCTATGCTCAAATCTTTGATCAAAGAAAAGACTCATTGATTTGCTGAAGTTTTAACCTAAAAAATTCTGAGAGGTATTAGTTAGAGCTATAATTAGAAATCTCTAGTGGTTGATTCTTACTTTGACCTGAAAATAATGATTGTAAGTGTTTAATCACTTAATAAAGTTCAAACTGTGTCTTGAGGATGTGTTTGGGTTTTCCCAGCACTACACTAGAAAAACTTGGATTTGTTACTTCTATTTTTACTTAGTTAATTTATCTTTATGCCTATTCTTTCTTTTAGAAGTAAACAAACAACCTTTAATACAATTTAGATATTAATTCTAATTTGTACTTTAAATGCAAGTGCACAGTTTCTATTGTATTAGTGTACAAGTATAGGTCGATCCCAAAGGGAATTGCTGACGAATTTAAGAACTGTTTGATTGTTAACAATTCAAATTTATATGCAATAAGCACTCCGTTGAATTACAGTTAACTCAACGAACAAAGTTCGTTGAGTTATGGATAACTCAACGGACTATCCTCGTGGACTTAAGTTAACTCCACGAGCTTGTCTCTTCTTTATAATATTGCTATTTACAGAGAAATTCGGCCAACCATTGGGCGATTCCACAGCTTGTAAATAACATCAATTAAGCTTTTTAATGCTAGTTAACATTGGATTTATCATTAAGCAATACTAACATTCAGATGATTCAAACAGTAACCATTAAAATATTTAAGTCTTTTGTACGAACCAATTTCAGTAAACTGTAAAATTAAAACTAACATAAAACAATCACAAAACTGATACAGATAACATTAATCACGATATAACACAAAGAATACAACACTCAAATACAACATACAAACAAAGATAAATTGTTTTTGGTATTTTTGTTTTGATGTGAACATAGAAATGGGCGAAAGGTGAAATGTAAAGTAATCTCACTTGAGAGTAAATACTTCCGACACTACTTGCAACGCGATTACACCATTGAAAATTAAACCACTTACAATTCTGTCTCCTCTCCCTATAGAATCGTGAGTCCAGAATTGCAAAATGATCTCCTCTTCAGCATACAGGCATCAACCCGAAGCCAAGGCTAAAAGCTTTACGATCTCCTGAAATATGAGTCGGCGCTTGGTGAAAATGACTTCCCTTCCCGCGACGCGATCACTCTTCACAATGGTTGTCAGGCACTGTGTTTGGCTTGGAATCAACCCGACATCAGGCAAGTATCCTCATAGACCTCCGATGGTTGGTGATTATGGTGGTGATGATGGTGATGATGATGGTTGGTGTGGTACTTCAGAGAATTGCAACACTCATCCTCCTCTGCACACACTGTCCGTCCATCGATCACACACCGATCACACCTTCTTCTTTTTCTCTTCTTTTCTTTTATATTTCTTCAGTAGTAACTGCTTCTGCTTGAATGATCGGTTGGATTTCCTTCATTCATATCAACGGCGATGATTTCTTTTCCCTATGCGATTGAATTCCTGCGTGATACGTGCAAACGTGGCTTTTCCTTCCAACTATCCTGTTTCTACAACCGCTATAGTGGTATATTAGAAAATATATAGTCCGTGGACTTACAGATAACTCAACGGACTTTCTTCGTTGATTTAATTATAAAACACGTGCATAAATTTAACTATCTGATGCTCAGGTGCATTTCAGATACTTATAAACTTAACTATCCGATGCTCAGATGCATTTCGGATAGTTACAATTAACTCACCGATATATAACTTAAGTAAATCTACCAGATCTCGACACGTGTCAGCAGCAGTTTAATCATAAAATAACATTTCAGAGAGTTACAAGTCTAACTATCCGATGCTCAAATGCATTTTCGGATAGTTATAGATAACTCACTGAAAGTTCACTTAAGTCATTCATTCTAGTTTCGACACATGTACTTCAGGAAATAATAAAATATTCTCTCAAAACATAACTATCTGATACATATTCGGTCTGTTAAACATAACTGTCTGAATTTGGTCGGTATGTTAAACATAACTGTCCGAAATATCAGAAAATTTGGATACTTAAGAATTTCACAGCCTGCAACTTACCGACAGTTCATAAATGTACTAAATTAACATTAATTCCCCAAAATTAAGCAGATTCTTCAATTAAAGCATATAACAGTGCAATTATAACATAATGGCTTAATTCTCATATGATAAGCTAAATATTGTGCAATTAACCATCATTTAACTGTTAATAATATGCAATTTTTCATTCTAAACACTTCCCCCATACCTAATTTTTGCTAGTCCCTTAGCAAACTAAGATCTAATTAATTGATTTTTAAAAGTGCTAGAATTAATTCTTCCCCTTTTGTTTTTTTCTTCTGTTTAGTATAAAAATATATTCTGTATGTTTCAGTAATCAACCTACAAAGATATTTAGAATATATGTAAATTACATACAAAGTATATCATCATCATATAGGTGTTAATTATATTATCGTTTGTTCTTCTTTTCATCATCTATCATCCTAAATTTTCCAATAATATTTCTAGAAGAAATTTCAACAACATACGAATCACAGTACAATCCAATTCAATCTGATTAAGACAAGTAGAATAAAGAATTGTATTTCCATTAAACAACTTCAAAAGTCAATTCCAGATTCATATTTCAACAATTCTAGATAACAGAAAATATACTCGATTCATAAGATATCTGTATTTCACAAAACACTTGTATCTTTTAAGAACAGTATATGTTTTTTTTTCTTTAAAAGTTAATTTGACAAGCTTGAATCATACAAGAGCTTTCTAATGTACCCATGTAATGAGCTTTCAGTCAACAATCCCAAATCTGATCAGAATCTTAAGTTGTCAGATTTTAAGAGTCCTTTTCAGGTGAACAATCCTTACATACCTATCTACTCAAGTACAAAAGGCTCGTGATCAAACAAGTCAATAAACTCTCAATTTATTTATTTATTTATTTTTTTCAATCAAAACTACAAACACAAAACAAAACATTAATCACATACTATATATGTATGTATTTCATTAATACAGATGCAGTAAAATGCCAATCTCGTATAGTCCTGCTTCTATTAGTTACTAAAAATATGAATCCATAACAATAAGCTCATACTTTATCTGTAGTTTAATAAGTTATACACATAAATCATTCTACAAGTTCGATCAAAGTAAATGTATCTTTCATCATATGTGTTTTATTTAATCTAGAATTCACATCTCAGCTCCTTCAGGACTTCAGATAATTTTCTGATTAAGCATTAAGTATTCGGATTTCATTTTAAAATCGTGAAACTGTTAAACTCATGAAATTCAGAAAAAAAAACATAAGATACTATATCTAGATTTACATAAATAATAAATTCTATAGCATCTTCTATAGCCTTTTGAATATAACATTCAAGTAGTTTATAAAAAAATTTACAATCTCAATTATCAGATAGTTACAGTAAGTTCATCAAAATTTTCAATTTCCTAAAAACTTTGCAGTACCATTTTAATTCCTTTAATTAACAAACTTACATGGATGTTACTTTAATTACCTCCCCCCCATACCTACATTTTGCATTATCCTCAATGTAAAAGTTTGACAATAAGTACAGTAATTGTAGCAGGCATGAATACAGTTTTGCTTGATTTAAAATTCAGGATGAGTAATTAGTTACATACCTTGTTTCATTTGTATCTCCTTCTGCATATTCCGATTTTTTTGATTCTGAAAAACTTTTCATTCATAGATAAAAGCAAAATATAAAACAAAATAACATTTAACAGATATTACTAAATCAGTGTCTTGTGTGGAACCTAGGCTCCTAGGCCTTTGGTGGCTCACAAGCAAGCCAGTTGGTTTCCCAGAACAGATACCAACAAACTGGATTGATATTTTGTTTTGTTTGTTTTTTTTTTTTTTATAAAATGAACATGAAAATTTGAAAATTCCTTCTTCTTTTTTTTCTTTCTAAAAATAAATGCAGAATACACTACGTTAAACACACAAAATCACAGCTTAAGAACAAGACTAAAAAGTAGAAACAAATGAAATAAATGTATCAGTCCAAGCAAACTTTTTAGGCATAGTTCTTCTTGCTATTAATTCTATTTTAATGCAGTTCTTGTTCCTTCTTACTTTGTAAATATGTAATATATTATAAATTCCAAATATGAGTGTATTACCATTAATGATATGTAATGCAGAAAGGGATCCTTTTTGGTTCTAGGGTAATGTAGTAGTTTCTATTTCTACATCTATTTCAATATACTCCTCTTCCCACTTCCATTCATTTATGTCTTCCATAATCCATATTTGAAATTTCATCAGTTCATCCCACTATCTTATCAGACATAAAGTAAGATCATCTTCTTCATTATACCACATTCCTATTTGAATTTCATTAAATTCTACAGATGGTGGTTTAGCTATTTCACTCGGTACAGGTAAAATTTCTATATAATCATCATAACTGTCTATGCTCACTATGTATAAATCAGATCCATATGCTAATGATATCTCTGTGACTAGATATATATATCCATCAAATATGACATGTGTTTGATTAATTAATGATTTCTGTCCTAGATATATTATAATGTTTTCATTCCAAGATCTGTTCAGAAAATTATACACACTTAAGCGTAAATCTTCACCCCAATTTCCTGTAGGTCTCCAATAATATAATTTTTCAAGAATTGCAGAATTTTTATCAGAAAATATTAAAGTTGACCCATAATTTACAGTTGGTGCTTCAAATCTATTAGGTCTTCCTATATTCCATTCTTCTCCTATTATAAGATTTCTTATCAAAATATCCAATAATAATAAACTTGCATACCTTGGTCTCGTCTTGTATATGATTAATCCTTCATCTATCCCCATAATATGATTTATTCCTTCTAACGCATTGGGTGGAATTCTAGTAGTTTCTTCCATAGCCAGATATTCATGGGTATTTGAACTACGATTAAATGACCTCCATATGAATCCATCTTTAATCTTAGTCATTTTTGCAACTTGTAGTCCCTGAAAATATTTTTCTTCAATACAGTCTTTGATTTCTTTTGATACACAACACAGCCTACACAGATCTTTAGTTGACAAGTTACTTAGTACTTCCCTTAGTGCATCCATTGGTAATTGCATCAATTCCATTTGTCGATTCTGTATAACACAAACAAAAATTTAGTAGAGACAAAAATTAACATAACTATTGTACACCCTCGTGGAGTTAAGGCATAACTCAACAGACTAAGTTCGTTGAGTTAAAAATGAACTCTACGATACTATTAACTAAAAATAAAAAACATATATACATACAGATAGTTGCTTCAGATATGTTGCTTCATTCAGCTGCCCTCCTAGAAGAGGCATCAATTTCATTAACCGTTCTATTGACAGGATTAGATATAGCTTGTATTGGCAATTCTCTAGTAGGTCTAACTTCCATTGGTTCCTTCTGTCTAAGTGATATATTTCTATTCTGATTTTGAATTGCAACATTTCCAAATATAAATTCTAGATGATTGTTTACTTGTATTATCTTTTCTAATTTCTATATTCTAGCTCCTTGTTCAATTAATACTTCATAACTTATGTTTTTCTCATTTATATTTTCTCCTCCTTAGAAATTGTTGTTTCTCCAAGATAAATTCAAGTGATTTCTCCAATTAGGATTATAAGAATTTCCCAAGTTATCTCTCTGGTTTCTAGCATAAATAATATCTAAGTCATTTATGTTTGCATTCTTTTCTGCTAGCTTTTGATTTAATGATAACTCTTCTATTTTCTTTGTTAATTTATTTAATTTCACCTCCAGCATAGTATTGGAATCTATTTCATGCATTCCTCTTGGCAATATTCTTTTATTTGCAATAGCTTCAACCGAATTTTCCCACTGTGTAGTTCTTTTTGCAAAATTTTCTAAATATGCCCATGCTTCTTCACTACATAATTTTAAAAATCTATTTTGACAAGTAGATTCTAATAAAGATTTCATTGAAACATCTATGCCTTCATAAATTATACCTATTAATTGTGCTTTACTCATTGCATGATGTGGACATTGAGTCAGTAAATCTTTAAATCTTTCAAAATAGTTCCAGAATGATTCACCTTGTTTTTGGCTACACATTAATATTTCTTTTTTCTTTTTAATCGTTTGATGTGTTGGATAATATTTTTCCAGAAAAATAGAGCAAAATTTAGTCCATGTAGAAATTGAATCAGGCGACAGAGTATATAACCATCTTTTAGCTGTGTCTTTTAAAGAAAAAAGGATATATCTAAGTTTAATAGCATCTATACTCATGTTCAGCATTTTCATCATTTGACAAACTTCGTTAAATTCTCTAAGGAAATAATAGGTATCCTCTATTTCTAATCCATGAAAATGTGGCAATTGACTAATGTAATTAGATTTCAGTTCAAACCTATCTCCCTCAAAGTTTGACAATCGAATACATGAAGGTTCATCAATTAATTCAGGATACAGAATCTCTCCTAATGATTTTTCTACTAGAGCAGTCATCTCTACGTTCTCTTTTAAAGAAAGATTAGCTATACCCTAAAAAATTTCGTTAAAGTTCAGTTCAGAAAATTTTTCAGCACTCCTCTGCAATGAAAATTCCTAGGTAGGTGTTCTTACTAATCGTTTAGTGCTTAGAGAACAAGTCCATGTGCTCATAAATAAATAGCAAAAGATTAATTACATACCAGTCTGAAGCTTTCCATTCTATAAATATTTGTTGTCAGATGAAGTTGAATCAACTGCTTCTCCTTCCAGTTCCTCCAACGCCTTCTCCTTTTTAAAAGTGCTGGTAACTCGTAAATAACATTTTGTTTTATATATATACTGCGCATCCATAAAGTGAATAAATCTCGTTTCAAGAACGTGTCTTGCAACGTGCATCGTGATTCCTGTTTTTATGGGTACGTGTACCACTACTAATTTCAAATTTAGGTAACCGCTAAACCGACGAAGTTTCGTTCGTGGTTAGAAGAATAACTGTTCTGCTTAATCCACGAACTAACCTCGTTGAGTTACAGATTACTCAACGGAACACAGTCGGTTACTGTTGCTAACTCCACGGACTAACTTCGTTGAGTTACAGATAACTCAACGAAGTGACCTTATATTATATTACTGACCTCGTGGAGTTACAGTTAACTCAACGGACTTACTTCGTTGAGTTAACACTTAGCAACTTCTAAGCTTCACTCTCGTAAGTGTTTCTATTCTGTTTTTTTTTTTTTTTTTTGCTCTGTCATTCTGCTAACTATAATAAAGTTAAATCTATGTCATTAATGCCTCATTTTGATTAAAATACATTTAAATCTGAACATTATATAAAGATTTAACTTGCAGGTCATTTTATGTTATGTAGAATTTACATTTTACCTTATAACATGCAGAAATTTTTAAGTAGTTATCTTGTCGTTCAGCAAATTGTAAATCTGTTACATATTCATTCATAAAGTTCCACAAATTACATAATATTCAATAAATTCCATTCATTTCACATCCAAACACGTATGAAAATTGCATCTGAAAAATTATATTCATTAATATGAATCAATTACATTACAAGTACACCATACAATTTCATACAATTTTACACAAGTAGACGAACAATACAATTTAATCTTTATGCCTAAGTTCATCTACTTCCTTCTAGAGTTTTTCTAATTGCTGCTCTAATTGATTTATCCTCTCTACTGTTCCTACAATTTCTCTAGAAGGTACAGCTAATTCTACAGCTACAAAATTTCTATATTCTTTCACTGAAATGGTTCTAGATCTGATCCTTTTTGATGTTCATTTAGTGAAATTAATACAATCCACCATCAATAGTGAAATCAAATCTCCATAAAATAATTTCTTCTTCACTGTTTTTAGCTTGGAGATAAAAACTACAGACCAATTTATTTGGATCTTATTTACAACTGCATACGTGGCCCATTTGACAAATTGACTTAATTCTATGTCATGGTCATGTTGTTGATAGACATTCTTAATCAAAATGTTAGCTACCATGTGTGCTTTACCATTTAAATGCTTCAATCTGTTTAATAATGGCACACCAGGATTGATAGCTAAACAATCCTTAATTTGCTGCTCAACCCATTCAACTGCAGTTGTATCTTCCAAAATTTTTGTTCCTTCATTCTTTAAACCAAATATGTTGTAGAGAAGCTCTGGTGTTATTTGTACATCAGCTTCCTCTACGTTTGAAATTAATCCTCCTTCTCTTTCTCTCAAATTTGCATAGAAATAGGGCATTAAATTTTCATATACTACATGCTCTCTTTCTTGAGATATAAATTACAGTAGACCTTGGAATTCAAATAGATCTTTGATTTCTTGCATTCCATCCCAATTTACTGGTCTACTATAAATAATATCGTAACCCCTTATTTCTTGGTATTTGGTATAAGCTTCCTGACTACAAAAATGTACTTCATTCAAAATTGTTGTTTCAATCGGGTCAGGAAGGTGACTTTGTTGCTCTAGAGGGGTTTATACTTGTTCTTCCTCTAGCATAGGCTGCATTTGGACATTCTCTTCAGATTTCTGAATTTTTGCTTTTGCTTCTGTCTGTGGTGGTGAGCCGGTAGAACTCTCCACTCTATCTTGAATTCTTTCCATAATTTGCTAAAGAGTTTCTTGCTCTTCAGTGGAATCTGTGAAATTATTTTTGTCTAAATGGCTTCTTTCACCCTCTTCATTTTCTGCTCTTTCTTCTTCCTCCTGACTACCAATCTGTTCTGTTACTGTTCTTTCTGATTCTGTAACAGATTGAGATGGAGTCACGGGCAATTCAGTTTCTACCCTAATTTCTGTTTCTTCTTGTACAGGCTACAGACTAATTTCAGCCTAATTTTTTTCTTTTCTTTGCTCCTCCTGCTCATCCTCAGATTCGGATAGCAGGTTAATAAAAATCTGCTCCACAAGCCCTGTAAAAATTGGTACTTCAGATTTAATTTCTTCATATTCAAGCACTTTTTCTTTTCCTTTCTTTTTTTTGATTAATTGTGCCTGTTCTTCCTCTTCATCTTCTGAAATTAAATCTACAAAAATAGGCTATGCAGGCCTTTGAGCCATAGGTACTAGCTCTTCCTGTTTAATTCTTGCAATAATTGCTGGTCTCGAAGGACTAGTTTCAGCTTCTTTTGCAGCATATCTAACAGTAGTTCTGGCAGTAGCTTCTTGATGTTGTTCCACTTTAATTTTATATTGGGCTTTCAACTTTTCTACAGCCCTTTTTTTGTACAGTGCATCAAACACCAGGTGTGCTTTAGCCACAGCCAAATCTTCTAATTCTCCTTGGTTTTTTCCAACTTGAATCAGTTCTGCAAATTCTCTTATTTCTTCTTCAGTGGAAGGCCCCATCATTTCTACTCATGTCAACGGCTTAAATGGTGGAACTAAAGGTCCAGACTGCTGCTCCTCAGGAACAGGTCTTTCAGCAGTTGGTTCCTCCCGTTCTTCAGCTGCCTCTTCATTTTCTTTCCTTTCTTGCTCCCAGATCGCCCATTTAGCTCGTCTACAGATTCGTCTTTTGAACCAGAGCCGGGACTTACGTTGGATTAATTCTAGGGCAACTTCATTACTTGGCCTTATTTGTCTTTCCTTGCTTACAGCTATTTCTGTTGCTATTCTGATTCGTGTTTCCATTATTTGAGGTATTTGTATACCCATATCTACTAAATATCTTCTAAACTTGAAAAGTTCTGATTCTATCTTTTGTAGCTCTTTCTCTCTTGTCGTATTTCTGATCTTCTACTGCGTGTGTCATTCTTCAGATTCCTTTAGAAACTGTGTAGTGTCCACTGCCTTTTCCCAGAATTCAAGTGTCATCTTCCTCATCGTGGAGTTACACAACAGCACGGAATCGCTCTGATTTCTACTGTTCTAGATTCTAAATGGTTTGCCGGATAATGCCCCTAAAACCCTAGGTTTTAGTTTAAATAAGCCCTAAGTTTAGGCGGGTAATCGGGTCATTTCCCGAACCAACTATTACTATTTTATCTGCGGTCTTAGCTACAGTACTCCGTTGAGTTACAATTAACTCAATGGAATAAGCTCGTTGACTAACTCAAGACTCAACGGAGTAAGCTCGTTGAGTTAAGCGTAACTCAACGGACTTCCCGTACAAGCAAATATAATAATAAAAATATTACAGAGAATAATTTTTTTGTTTTGTTACCGGTTTAACCGATACTATGTTTCGGTTAGACCTAAATATTTTTTATTTTTTTATTTTTCTTTCGGTTGAACTGATACTATGTTTCGGTAAAACCAACATTTTTTTTTTTGAAAATTAATATTCATTTTTTTTTATGTTCTGGTCATACCGATGGATCCAGTCGATTGAACCGCAATTATTTTTATTCTTTATATATATTTTTAATGTTTTTTTTTATATAAATAAACATAAAAATTGATTTCTTACTAAATAAAGCTCGAGTAGTCCTCTACTCTGACTTCTTCTATAATTCCAAAGGAGCTTTTTGGTGTTTTTAGAATAGGTTTAGTCTTTGTCCATTTACTTTAAATATATTCTGATTTTTAGGATTTTCAATTTCAATAGCTCTATAAGGATAAACATTTCGAACTATGTAAGGTCCTGCCCATCTAGATCTTAATTTTCCTAGATGGTTATGGAGTCTAGCCATGTAAAGATATACTTCTTGTCCTATTTCAAAGCTTTTAGGAATAATTTTTCTATCATGCCAGAATTTAATTTTCTCTTTTTCTCTTACAATCTTCGAATAAGCTTCATTTCTAAATTCTTCTAATTCAATTAGTTGCATTTTCCTATTTTCAGCAGCTTGATTTAAATTAGTGTTCAGAGTTTTTAATGCCCAATAAGCTTTATGTTCTATTTCAACAAGTAAATGACAACTTTTTCCATATACTAGCTTAAAAGGTGACATACCTAAGCTCGTTTTATAAGCAGTTCTATAAGCCCAAAGTGCATCTATCAATCTATTAGCCTAATTTGTTCTAGTAGGATTTACTACTTTTTCCAAGATTAATTTAATTTGTTTGTTTGCACTTTCTAATTGTCCACTTGTTTGCGGATGATATGATGTTGCAATTTTGTGGTTTACTCCATATTTCTTCATTAAGGCTTCAAAACTTCTATTACAGAAATGAGTTCCTCTATCATTGATAATAGCTTTAGGTATTCCAAATCTGGCAAATATATCTGTTCTTATAAATTGTATTACCACTTTGTTGTCATTAGTTTTTGTAGGAATAGCTTCTATCCATTTTGATACATAATCCACCTTCATATCATTTTCATTTTGAGTTTTTGGTGGTATATCAGTTCCAGATCTTAATGTTACACATACATCTTCTAGATTTTCATTACCTTCATGATGTTTTTGTATATCATTTTCGTGATTATGATCTTCAATTGTTTTTAGTTTTAAAGTGCATTCTTTAAATTCTCTTGCATTAGTATTTTCTGTTTGCTGTATATTTTGCAAATTATGCAGGTTTATAACATTATAATTCTCATTGTCCTATTGCATAACTTGTATTTTCATTGCATTTTCATCTAATGCTTTTAATTTTGTTTCCAGATCATCTAATTTCATTGCATTCAATTTTTGATCAATTTTCTTTATGACTTTTTCAGTTTTGTAAATTATATCCTGTTTAGGTTCTGAATATGATTCCTTATAGTTTAACTGGTTGACTTCTTGTTGTTGACACACAAAGTATTCTAGTTTGTCCAAATTTTGCTCTATACTATGCTCCAGTCTGTCATAGCTATCCCAAACTTCAGTGTCTCTCATCATATTACACATTCTATACTGACCATCAGTTGGGTAAACTATAGGATTCTCATACTCGACTCTATTATATTGATGATAATTCATTTGTTATTCATGAGATCTAACAATCTGTAGACGTCTCAATTTCAAACAATCAAAAATGTCATGTCCTTCAGAATTACAGAATTCACATATGCTAATTATAGGTTTCAGAAATCTTTGAGCATAAGCATATGCCATATTCTCAATTACAGAAGAAAACACACAACTCTAGCTATTAAAATGAAACAATTCTAACAGTTGCTTATATCTATTCAATTCAATTCGATTCGATTCCCCGGCAATGGCGCCATAAAACTTGTTTGGGTTTTCCCAGCACTACACTAGAAAAACTTGGATTTGTTACTTCTGTTTTTACTTAGTTAATTTATCTTTATGCCTATTCTTTCTTTTAGAAGTAAACAAACAACCTTTAATACAATTTAGATATTAATTCTAATTTGTACTTTAACTACAAGTGCATAGTGTCTATTGTATCAGTGTGCAAGTACAGGTCGATCCCATAGGGAATTACTAACGAATTTAAGAGCTATTTGATTGTTAACAATTCAAATTTATATGCAATAAGCACTCCGTTGAATTACAGTTAACTCAATGGACAAAGTTCGTTGAGTTATGGATAACTCAACGAACTATCCTCATGAACTTAAGTTAACTCCACGAGCCTGTCTATTCTTTATAATATTGCTATTTACTGAGGAATTCGGCCAACCATTGGGCGATTCCACAGATTGTAAATAACATCAATTAAGCTTTTTAATGCTAGTTAACATTGGATTTATCATTAAGCAATACTAACATTCAGATGATTCAAACAGTAACCATTAAAATCTTTAAGTCTTTTGTACGAACCAATTTCAGTAAACTGTAAAATTAAAACTAATCTAAAACAATCACAAAACTGATACAGATAACATTAATCACTATACAATACAAACAATATAACACTCAAATACAACATACAAACAAAGATAAATTGTTTTTGGTATTTTTGTTTTGATGTGAACATGGAAATGGGCGAAAGGTGAAATGTAAAGTAATCTCACTTGACAGTAAATACTTCCGATACTACTTGCAACGCGATTACACCATTGAAAATTAAACCACTTACAATTCTGTCTCCTCTCCCTATAGAATCGCGAGTCCAGAATTGCAAGACGATCTCCTCTTCAGCATACAGGCATCAACCCGAAGCCAAGGCTAAAAGCTTTACGATCTCCTAAAATATGAGTCGGCGCTTGGTGAAAATGGCTTCCCTTCCTGCGATGCGATCACTCCTCATAATGGTTGTCAGACATTGTGTTTGGCTCGAAATCGACCCGACATCAGGCAAGTATCCTCACAGACCTTCGATGGTTGGTGATTATGGTGGTGATGATGGTGATGATGATGGTTGGTGTGGTACTTTAGAGAATTGCGACACTCACCTCCTCTACACACATTGTCCGTCTATCGATCACACACCGATCACACCTTCTTCTTTTTTTCTTCTTTTCTTTTATATTTTTTCAGTAGTAACTGCTTCTACTTGAATGATCGGTTGGATTTCCTTCATTAATATCAACAACGATGATTTCTTTTCCTTGCGCGATTGAATTCCTACGTGATACATGCAAACGTGGTTTTTCCTTCCAACTGTCCTATTTCTACAACCGCTACAGTGGCATATTAGAAAATATATAGTCCGTGGAGTTACAGATAACTCAACGAACTTTCTTCGTTGATTTAACTATAAAGCACATGCATAAATTTAACTATCCGATGCTCAGATGCATTTCAGATAGTTACAATTAACTCACCGATACATAACTTAAGTAAATCTACCAGATCTCGACACGTGTCAGCAGCAGTTTAATCATAAAATAACATTTCGGAGAGTTACAGGTCTAACTATCCGATGCTCAGATGCATTTTCGGATAGTTATAGATAACTCACCGAAAGTTCACTTAAGTCATTCATTCTAGTTTTGACACATAATAAAATATTCTCTCAAAACATAACTGTTCAGCAATTTAAACATAACTATCTGATACATATTCGGTCTGTTAAACATAAATGTCTGAATTTGGTCGGTATGTTAAACATAACTATCCGAAATATCAGAAAATTCGGATACTTAAGAATTTCACAGCCTGCAACTTACCGATAGTTCATAAATGTACTAAATTAACATTAATTCCCCAAAATTAAGCAGATTCTTCAATTAAAGCATATAACAGTGCAATTATAACATAATGGCTTAATTCTCATATGATAAGCTAAATATTGTGCAATTAACCATAATTTAACCGTTAATAATATGCACTTTTTCATTCTAAACAGGATGGACTAATCGTTACTGGTAAATTACCTAAAAATCTACTTATGTATTTTTACTCATTGTTTTAATTATATTATGTATTAACTATCATAACTTACATTGCATACACATTCATAAGGATTTAATTAAGTCAAATTGATTGTAAAAATAATACATTCACCATTCACCCCTCTAGTAAGTCCATACAATCCTAATAGAGATTTTCTATTTCGTTGTATGAATATTTCACTTTAATTATTTGAATATGTTTCTTATTTGTTCCATCTTAATCACGAAGAAAAACTATTTGGGTCAAACCTCAAAAGATCAAATACCTTCTAATGTTAGTTGTTCAAAGACTCAACAAAGCATGCACTTAAGCATCATTCTTTATTGTTTTATAGAAAAATTAAAGGTTCTTGAAATCCAAATTAATTTCAAACTTTATGTTAATTATGATAATTAATAAATACTTAAAATGTTAAAGACTTTAGTATGTTTGTTGTGTTTATCATGAAAAGAAATTTCAATTCATGTACCTTTTGTATGATGTCACGAGCATTCAAAATTCCTATATGAGGCACTAAACACTCATTATTTAACCAATGATAAAAGAAAAATATATATGCATTTCATGATATTCAACTTAAACAACTAAAGATACAAATGATTTTCTTTGAGGTTTACTTAATAATATGCATTTTTAATTGTGTGGATTGCATCTTTTTTTTACTGGGAGAAATTTAATAATTATTATTTTAGTTAATGTTTAAAATAATTATTTATTTTTTAATAATTGTCATTAAATTTATTATTTATAGATTGTCTTATTTCTATAAATTAATTTTAAAAATTTTAATTTAATTTAAAATTATTAATAAAAATTTGAATTTTAGAGTTTTTTTGAAAGCACAGCTTAGTTATTTATTAAATGAGTCTTAAACTTTATTGCAGCTTCATTTAAATGTCCTTGAATTTTTTACCCTTAGCCAAATTGATGCTCTAATGCTATTGCTAGAGCAACAATCCATAATAAGAGTTGAGGAGAGAAGTGGAGGAAATAATGCAATGCAGATATGAAGAAAAAGTGACACTGTTTCAACTAAAACCCTTCATGCCCTAAACGTTGAATTTATATATTCTTCTTTAAATGTAGTTCACATGACATCTAAATAAGATTTTCTTTTGTTTCCCTTCCGCAAGCTTTACACGGTTGTCTATATGTTGACCTTGTTCTTGAGTGATTTTAAATATCCTGATGGTAATCCTTTAGTGAAAATATATGTCAGCAACCTAATCTTTTGAGTAAATGTAATTTACATATACTTTTTCTTAGACAAAGTGATAGTACATTTCAATATATTTTGTTCTAACATAAAAAATAAGGTTCCAAGTTAGTGAAATTGATGAAGAGTTGTCGTACAAGATTAAAGGAATGGAATAAATGGATATATGCAATTCCATTAATAGTGAAAGCAACCAACAAATTTCAACTAAAGTAATGGCTAAACTCCTCTACTAAGCCTTTGTTGACAACTTTAAAACTATTGCCTTTTTTTTTTTGCACATTAAGATATTAGATTTCCACCTAAAAACACACAATAAACCTCAAATGATCTGTAATCAAATGGTGACCTTGTATAATCTGCATTACTAAAAGTAGATAAAATTAGTGTACTACGTTTATGTTGGACGAAGTAGTCACGAAGACCATGTCTATCTTCGGTAGTTGCAGAAATCTAGGAAAACCAAGAGCATATGGGGTGATGGTTAACGAAGATGCTCCCATTATAAAAAATAAAAGGATAACTCAAATTAATAAATCAAAGAATTCTTACCTTATTGTCGTCGCCTTAGCCCCTACCACACCTACATTGGTATTGGTATTAAAGCAAAGTTGTCATCGCACATCTCCTGTTATACACCACATGCATATTATTTAATATATTAACTAATTATATTAACTTAATAAGTTAAACATGTACAACTTACATGATATAATATAACATTCGTAAGTTTTAATTTTACCACGTACATAATACTAACTTAACGAGTTCTTCTCTTCACTTTAATATTTTGTTTACTAATTCAACAAGTTCTCACGTGACCTATTTTAATATTTAAGCCTATAAATCAACGAATTCTCACATGACATTTTTACAAATAAATCACGAACTTAATAAGTTATCATAATGTGTACTATACATGATACAGAAATATAAATTTAAAACATATCATGCTTTACAATAAAAACACACGTTAACTTAACATTTAGTTAAATGAAAAGTTAGTATAATTTAATGACTAATTATTTAACTTAGCATAATTTTAGATCTATTATAGATAAACATTTATATCAGTAAACTTTTTCTGTATTAATTGATATTTTTAATTTAATTTCACAAACAATAGTAATTGAGTAAATTTGATTACATTCGTTTAGCACACAAACAATAGTAATTTTAGATCAGTAAACTTTTTCTGTATTAATTGATATTTTTAATTTACTTTCACAAACAATAGTAATTGAGTAAATTTGATTACATTCATTTAGCACACATCATTAAAACAAAATACTCAACAGTGTTGTCATTAAGTTACTATCATAAGTTGTGTGGAGTTAGTGAGTTGTTGCCTTAACTTGTTAAGAGTCATTGAGTTAATCCAGAACTACAAGTAAGACGAGTTATTACTATACTAGTAACTTGGTGAGATAACACCGTAAGTGACTGAAGTTTGGTGAGTTACCAACTCAAGTAGTTGAAACTATATTACCACACTATAAGTTATTAACATTGAAAGGTTGAAGACCTTGAAGATGGAGAGTTGTCATGATAGTTGATCGAAGGATAACAAGTTACTACCTCAACCATATGAGCAAGTAGTTTCACTCACCAGTTCCAAAAGTAAGTAGTTGTATTTGTTGTCGATATGAGCTATGTTGTATCACCAAACTACATCCTGCCTTACTAGAGCCCTATAAATATGCTCCTCTCATCTAGCACTACAATAAGTGCAATAATTGTTAGTATTATGCAAGTCTTGTGTGCTCACATCCTCTAGTCCTATGTAGTGCATGTTGTGTCATGTGTAGGCAACAACAAATATTGTACCTTGCTAAAAATAGTGGATTGCTCTATGAAAGGTCATGGATGTAGGCATTTGCTGAACCATGTAAACCCTATGTGTTCTTTTCTTCCACCATGTTCTCATTCTACTCATGTGTGTGCAAATCTTCTAAACTTCTGTTGGAGAAGGAATAACATTTTTTACTATCCCTTCATCACTTTCTCAACAACTAGTATTAAAGCAATAGGTTGTTGATTAGAAGAAGTTTACAGTGACAAGAATGGCAAACATTGGAAAGAATAGAAAGGTTCAATGGAAAAGATTTTGACTTCTAGAAGATGCAAATAGATGACTATTTGTGTCAAAGAAAGTTGCACCAACCATTTACAAGAGTGAAACCAATAAGGATGGATCAAGTTGAGTGGGAGCTACTAAATAAACAAGCTCTCAAAGTTGTCAAGCTTTCTTTAGCCAATAACATGGCCTTCAACATCGTGAAGGAGAAGACAACAACTAATTTGATGAGTGCTCTTTCAAAAATGTATGAGAAGCCATCCACCACAAACAAGGTATATCTCATGAGAAAATTGTTTTTTGAGAATGAAAGAAAGTAGTAATGTAATAGACCATGTTAATGCACTCGATACTATATTGATTCAATTAAAATTAGTAAATATAGTATTTGATGATGAAGTTAGGGCCTTGATTTTGTTGTCATCACTATCCAATAGTTGGTCTGGTGTACTGACTAGTGTTAGTAGTTCACTAGGTCATGAGAAACATAAATTGAATGATATTAGAGACCTGATTTTAAGTGAGGATGTCCAAAGGAGTTCAAGACAAGTCTCAACCTCTACACTAAGTGTGGATAGTAGAGGAAAGAGCACAAACAAGGACAATAAAAATTGAGGTTGTGGAAGATCCAAATCCAAAGGTTCTAGTAGTGGAAGAAAAACTGTCATTTGTTGGAACTGTGAAAATTAGGGATACTAGGTTTGAGTGTAGAACCCCAAAAAAGAGCAACAAGGAAAAGTCACTAGAGGGAGAAGGTGCAAATGCTTTGTTAGAAGGATTAGATGAAGCATTGGTTTACTGTGTTGATAGTTTTGTTGATTCTTGAATTTTAGATTTTGGAACTTCATACCATACTACTTATAGGAAGGAGTTATTGCATAATTATTATGCAATGGATATAAAGAAGCTTTACCTTGCCAACAATGAAGCACTCAATGTACTTGGTAGAGGAACAACACACATCAAGACAAGCCAAGGATTGTGAAATTTGAGTGATGTGAGATATGTCCCTAGTTTAGCCAAAAATTTAATTTCCACAAGTTAGTTAGATTTTAAAGGTTACTTTCTTCCTTTAGGGATGGAAAGTGGAAAGTAACCAATGGTGCTTAAGTTATTATCAGAGGGAGTAGAATTGAAGCCCTCTATCTTACCTCAAGTAGTGATAACACTATTGTAATAGCTAACAATGTTACTGAATCAACCTTATGGCATAATAGGATGGGACACATCAACAAGAGAGGACTAGAGATGCTTGTGGATGAAGGGAGAATTCCAAGCCTCAAGTTAGTGGACTTGAAATTGTGTGAAGACTGCATCCTAGGGAAGTAGAAGAGAGTTAGTTTTTCAAAGGCTAACTCTGAGCCTAAGTCACAAAAGTTGGAATTGGTTCATACAAATATATAGGGACCAAGTAAAGTCAGTTCCATTGAAGGTTCCCATTACTATGTCACCTTCATTAATGATAGTAATAGGAAGGTGTGGATCTATGTTTAGAATGAAAAAGTACATAATATTAACGATTAAATGATGGTTAATTACATAATATTTAGCTTATCATATGAGAACTAAGTCATTATGTTATAATTACACTATTATATGCTTTAATGAAAGAATCTGCATAATTTTAGGGAATTAGTATTAATTAAGTACATTTCTGAACTGTCAATGAATTACGAGTTTTTTAATTCTTAAGTATCTGAATTTTCTGTTATTTCAGAGAGTTATATTGCATGTACCAAATAGTTATGTTTTAAATGATAGAAGAATATTTTATTATTTCCTAGAGTACACGTGTTGAAACCTTAATGCATGACTTAAGTGAATGTTTGGTAAGTTATTTGATAACTATCCGAAATGTGTTTGAGCATCGAATAGTTAGGTTTGTAAGTATCCGAAATATCTGAACTCATTAAGTTAGAATTATGCACGTGTTGAATTTAAATGTTTTATTATGTCATGTGAGTTGCACATGTATAACTTGTTAAGTTAGCATAACTATATGTACTGAGTTACTTGAATATACACTAAGGTAATGCGTTGTGTTAGTGTTATAAGCTTATAAGTTATTTCTTTATTGCACGTGTTTTATAGTTAAATCAACGAAGTAAGTTCGTTGAGTTACACTAATTTCACGGACCATTTATTTTCTAACATGCCATTGTAGCAGTTGTAGAAATAGGAAATTCAAAGGAAAACCACGATTGCATGTATCATGTAGGAATTCACTCGTGGAATGAAGAAAAAATCACCATCATTGATATGAAGGAAGGAAATCCAATTGATCATTTAAGCAGAAGCAATTACTACTGAAAGAAATATAAAAGAAGAGGAGAAAGATGAAGAAAAAGTGTGGGAGAGAGGTGGAGAACCGCACTAACTGTAGGAAGCATTAGAAGTTCCTTGAAGTTCTACACTACTACCAAAATCACCAACCATTAGAGATCTATGAGGATACTTTCCGAATGTCAAGTCGATTCTAAGCTAAACACAGTGATTGACAACCATTGAGAGGAGTGATCACGTCGCAAGAAGGGAAGCTATTTTCACTAAGCACCGACTCATATCTTAAGAGATTGTAAAGCTTCTAGCCTTGGTTTCGGGTTGATGCCAATATGCTGAAGAGGAGATCATCTTACAATTCTTGGTTTGCGATTCTATAGGGAGAGGAGGCAAGATTGTAAGTGATTAAGTTTTCAGTGGTGTAATTGCGTCACATGTAGTGATAGAAGTTTTTACTATCGATAGAGATTTTTACATTTCACCTTTCGCTCATCTTCAGGAACATATCAAAACAAAAAAATACCAAAAATAACTAATTATCTGTGTTTACATTTAATATTAAAGTGTTGTATTGTTTGTTTTGTATCGTGATTAATGTTATCTTTGCTAGTAATGTGAATGTTTTATGTTTGTTTGATTCAGAAAATAGAAAATAGTTTATTATTTACTAAAATTGATTTGTTCCAGATACTTAAAGATTTTAATGGTTATTATTTGAAATATCTGAATGTTAGTGTTGCTTAATGACAAATCTAATATGAACTAACATTAAAGAGCTTAATTGATGTTATTTACATTCTATGGAACCGCCCAATGGTTGGCCGAATTCCATTGTAAATAGTAGTATTTAACTGAAAAGGTAGGCTCGTGGAGTTAACTTAAGTCCACGAGGTTAGTCCATTGAGTTAATTATAACTCCATGGACTAAGTCCGTTAAGTTAACTGTAACTCAACGGAGTACTTAATTAAATACATATAAACTCCAATATAAAAATCAGAATAGTACACAATTCTTACTTAATCTTTGTGAGATCGACTTGTACTTGCATATAAATATAATATACACTGTGCACTTGCAGTTAAAATACAAATTGAACTTAATATCTAATTTGTGTGAAAAGTTGTTTACTTCTAAAAGAATTTATTAATATAAGCATAAAAACAAATCAAATATATTTTCACAACCCAAACAAGTTTTTCTAACGCTGTTGCTAGGGATTGAGAAGCTAAACAACAATGAATGCTATTTTGTTTTAATATCAGAAGAAGTGTTGTGTGTTTTATTTTATAATTGAGAATATGGCATATGCTTATGCTCAAAGATTTCTGAAACATATTGTTAGCATATGTGAATTCTACAATTTGGAAGGTCATGACATTTCTAATTGTTTGAAACTAAGACAATTACAGATGGTTAAATCACATGAACAATAAATGAATTATATTCAATATAATAGAGCTGAGTATGAGAATCCTATAGTTTACCCAACTAATGGTTAATTTAGAATGTGTAATATGTTTAGAGACAAGAAAGTTTGGGATAGGTATGATAGACTAGAGTATAGTTTAAAGCAAAATATGAACAAATTAGAATAATACATGTGGCAGCAACAAGAAGTCAACCAATTAAATTATAGGAAAAAATATTCAGAACCTAAAATTGATATCATATACAAAACTAAAAAAATCATAATGAAAATAGATCAAAAATTGAATGTAATGAGACTAGATGATCTAGAAAGAAAATTAAAGGCATTGGATGAATTTACAAAGAAATTACAAGTTATACAACAGGAAAACACAAATGAAAACTTCAATGTTACAGATTTGCATAATTTACAAGACATACAAATAAAAGAAAATATCAATGCAATAGAATTTAAAGAATGTAAGTTAAAACTAAAAACAATTGAAGATCAAAATCATGAAAATGAAATACAAGAACATCATGAAAGTAATAAAAACCTAGAAGATGTATTTATAACATTAAGACCTGGAACTAATCTACCACTAAGAACTCAAGAAAAAAGTAATGTGAAGGTGGATAAGAACAAAATTCAAAATGATAATGAAAATGTAATATCTAAAAACTTAGAAATGAATGAAGAAAAATCTGAATCTGAAAAATGTTTAATTATTTGTAAATGTAAACTAATTATGTATATGAATGTTTGAACAGCATGATTGTTTAGAATGAAAAAGTGCATATTATTAACGGTTAAATGATAGTTAATTGCATAATATTTAGCGTATCATATAGGAATTAAGTCATTATGTTATAATTGCACTGCAATATGCTTTAATTGAAGAATTTGCTTAATTTGGAGGAATTAATGTTAATTTAGTACATTTATGAACTGTCGATAAGTTGCAGGCTGTGAAATTCTTAAGTATCTAAATTTTCTGATATTTTAGACAGTTATGTTTAACATACTGAACATATTCAGACAATTATGTTTAATAGACCGAATATGTATCGAATAGTTATGTTTAAATTGCCGAACAATTATGTTTTGAGAGAATATTTTATTATTTCCTAAAGTACACGTGTCGAAACATAATAAATGACTTAACTGAACTTTCGGTGAGTTAGCTGTAACTATCCGAAATGCATCTGAGCATCGGATATTTAGACCTGTAACTCTCCGAAATGTTATTTTATGATTAAACTACTGCTGACACGTGTTGAGATCTAGTAGATTTACTTAAGTTATATATCAGTGAGTTATTTATAACTATCCGAAATGCACCTAAGCATTGGATAGTTAAGTTTATAAGTATCCAAAATGCACCTGAGCATCGGATGGTTAAATTTATGCACGTGTTTTATAGTTAAATCAACGAAGAAAGTCTGTTGAGTTATCTGTAACTCCACAGACTATATATTTTCTAATATGCCACTGTAGCAATTGCAGGAACAGACAGTTGGAAGAGAAAAACCACGTTTGCACGTATCACGTAGGAATTCAATCGCGTAGGGAGAAGAAAACATCGTCGTTGATATGAATGAAGGAAATACAACCGACCATTCAAGCAGAAACAGTTACTACTAAAGAAATATAAAAGAAAAGAAGAAAAAAAGAAGAGTGTGTGATCAATGGGCAGACAGTGTGTGTAGAGGAGGATCGACGTTGCAATTCTCTGAAGTACCACACCAACCATCATCATCACCATCATCACCACCATAATCACCAACCATCGGAGGTCTGTGAGGATACTTGCCTGATGTCGGGTCGATTCCGAGCCAAACACAGTGACTGACAACCACTGTGAGGAGTGATCGCGTCGCGGAAGGGAAGCCATTTTCACCAAGCGCCGACTCATATTTCAGGAGATCGTAAAGCTTTTAGCCTTGGCTTCGGGTTGATGCCTGTATGCTGAAGAGGAGATCATCTTGCAATTCTGGACTTGCGATTCTATAGGGAGAGGAGACAGAATTGTAAGTGGTTTAATTTTCAGTGGTGTAATTGCGTTGCAAGTAGTGTCGGAAGTATTTACTATCAAGTGAGATTACTTTACATTTCACCTTTCGCCCATTTCCATGTTCATATTAAAACAAAAATACCAAAAACAATTTATCTATGTTTGTATGTTTTGTATTTGAGTGTTGTATTGTTTGTGTTGTATCGTGATTAATGTTATCTTTCTCAGTGTTGTGATTGTTTTATGTTTATTTTAGTTTTAATGGTTACTATTTGAATTATATGAATGTTAGCATTACTCAATGATAAATCCAATGTTAACTAACATTAAAGAGCTTAATTAATGTTATTTACAATCTATGGAATCGCCCAACGGTTGTCTAAATTCCTCTATAAATAGTAGTATAAAAAAGAAAAGATAGGCTCGTGGAGTTAACTTAAGTCCACGAGGTTAGTCCGTTGAGTTGTCCATAACTCAATGAACTTAGTCCGTTGAGTTAGCTGTAATTCAACAGAGAGCTTATTGAATATATAAATTTGATTTTTAATAAGCAAACAGTTCTCAAGTTCGTCAGCAATTCCCAATGGGATCGACCTATACTTGCACACTGATACAATAGACACTATGCACTTGCATTTAAAGTACAAATTGGAATTAATATCTAAATTGTATTAAAGGTTGTTTGTTTACTTCTAAAAGAAAGAATAGGCATAAAGATAAATTAACTAAGTAAAAACAGAAGTGACAAATCCAAGTTTTTCTAGTGTAGTGCTGGGAAAACCTAAACAATGATGTTTCTAAATTTGTATAATTACGAATGAATGATTTAATTGAGAATTGTATTAAAGATGAATATTATATAGTTGTTTAAAGATCTGCAGGACTGTTTTACAAGTTCTACAATTTTATTAATGATATGGTTAAATGTACGATGAGTGGATAATATCTGAACACATCTGTATATTGAAAAGAAGAATTTAATTTCTGCATAACAGGAAATGAATTGTAGGTTAAATATGCATATAATGTTCAGATTTAAAGGAGTTTAAATTAGAACACTGCATTAATGGTATGTATTTAACTTTATTTAAGTTGATAAAATGCAAGAGAAAAAAATATAGAAGTTAATATGAGGAGTAAGTTTTAGAAAAATTTGCTAAGTGTTAACTCAATGAAGTAAGTCTATTGAGTTAACCTTAACTTTACGAGGTCAATAATAAAATATAAGGTCACTACGTTGAGTTATCTGTAACTCAACAAAGTTAGTCTATGGAGTTAGCAAATGGGTGACGAAGCTAGTCCGTTGAGTTAGCTATAACTCAACGAGATTAGTTTGTTGAGTTAGAAACAGTAACCGAGGCTAGTCTATTGAGTTATTTGTAACTCAACGAGGTTAGTTTGTGGATTAAGCTGAACAGTTATTCTTTTAGCCACGAATGAAACTTTGTGGGTTTAGCGGTTATTGAAATTTGAAATTAAAAGTGGAACATGTATCCATAAAAATAGGAACTATACCGTATGTTACAAGACACATTCTTGCAACGAGATTCATTTGCCTTATGGACGTGCTTTATAAATATAGAACAGAATGTTATTTATGAATTACCAACACTTGAGGAAAGAAAAGAAAATTCGTTGGGGAACTAGAAGGAGAAGCAACTGATTCAACCTCATCCGTCAACAACTATTTATTGAAAACAAAGTATTAGATTGGTATGTAATTAATCTTCTACTACTTTACTTTATGTTAAGAGTTTGTGAGCACATGGACTCGTTCTCTTAGCACTAAACAATTAATAAGAACACCTACACAGGATTATTTAACACAGAGGCGTACTGAAATATTTTCTAAATTGAACTTTAATGAAATCCTTAGGGGTGTAGCTAACCTTTCTTTAAAAGAGAACAAAGATATGGCTGCTCTAGTAGAAAAACCATTAGGGGAAATTCTGTATCTTGAATTAGTTGATGAACCTTCATGTATTCAATTGCCAAACTTTGAGGAAGATAGGTTTGAATTGAAATCTAATTATATTAGTTAATTGCCATACTTTCATAGATTAGAAAGAGAAGATGTCTATTATTTCCTTAGAGAATTTAACAAAGTTTGTCAAATGATGAAAATGTCGAACATGAGTATTGATGCTATTAAACTTAGATATATTCTTCTTGCTTTAAAAGATATAACTATGAGGTGGTTATATATTCTATTGCCTGATTCAATTTCTACATGGACTAAATTTTGCTCTATTTTTTTGGAAAAATATTATCCAACACATCAAACAATTAAAAAGAAAAAGGAAATATTAATGTGTAGCCAAAAACAAGAAGAATCATTTTGGAAATATTTTGAAAAATTTAAAGATTTACTGACTTAATGTCCACATCATGTAATGAGTAAAGCACAATTAATAGGTATAATTTATGAAGGCATAGATGTTTCAACTAAATATTTATTAGAATCTATTTGATAGAATAGATTTTTAAAATTGTGTAGTGAAGAAACATGGGCATACTTAGAAAACTTTGCAAAAAGAACTACTCAATAGGAAAACTCGGCTGAAGCTATTACAGATAAAAGAATATTACCAATGAGAATGCATGAAATAGATTCAAGCACTATGCTTGAAGTTAAATTAACTGAGTTAACAAAGAAAATTGAAGAGTTATCATTAAATCAAAAACTAGTAGAAAAGAATGCAAATATTAATGACTTAGATATTATTTATGCTAGAAACTAGAAAGATAACCTTGGAAATTCTTATAACCCGAATTGGAGAGATCACCCGAACCTTTCTTGGAGAAATAACAATTTCCAAGGAAGAGAAAATATAAATGACAAAAATATAAGTTATGAAGCATTAATTGAACAAGGATCTAGAATAGAGAAGTTAGAAAAGATAATTAAACAATCGTCTAGATCATGTATTTGGAAATGCTGCTATTCAAAATCAAAATATGAATAGAAATATACCCCTTAGACAAAAGGAATCAATAGAAGTTAAACCTACTAGAGGATTGCCAATGCAAGCAGTACCTAACCTTGTTAATAGAACTATTAATGAAATTGATACCTCCTATGAGAGGAAAATTAAATAAAGTAGTATGACTGAAGTAACTATGTATAATATAGTAAGTAGAAAAATATAAAAAGAAAAAAAAATGTAAGTTTAATTATAGTTAGTAGTATTATAGAGTTATTACTTAACTCAACAAACTTAGTCCGTTGAGTTATGACCTAACTCCACGAGGGTATGTAAGTAGCTATGTTAATTTTATCTCTGCTAAATTTTGTTTATGTTATATAGAATCACAACAGATGGAATTGATGAAATTACCACTAGATGCACTTAGGAAAGTACTGAGTAACTTATCAACTAAAGATCTATGCCAATTGTGTTGTGTGTCAAAAGAAATTAAAGACTGTGTTAGAGAAAAATATTTTCATAGACTACAAGTTGCAAAAATGACTAATATTAGAGATGGATTTTTATGAAAGTCATTTAATCGTAGTTCAATCAGTTATAAATATCTGAATATGGAAGAAACTACTAGAATTCCACCCAATACATTAAAAGGAATAGATCATATTATGGGGATAGATGAAGGATTGATTATTTACCAAACCAAACCAAGGTACACAATTTTGTTATCTGACATTTTGATTAGAAATTCTATCACTAGAGAAGAATGGAATATAAGAAGGCCTAATCGATTTGAAGTACCAACTAAAAATTGTGGGTCAACTTTAACATTTTTTGATAAAAATTCAACCATTCTTGAAAAATTGTATTACTGGAGACCAACTGGAAATTGGGATGAAGATTTATGCTTAAGTGTGTATGATTTTCTGAATAGACCTTAGACTGAAAATACTATGATATATCTAGGATAGAAAACATTAATTAACAACATACATGTCATACTTGATGGATATATATATTTAGTCACAGATATATCAGTTGCATTTAGATCTGATTTATACATAGTAAGCATAAATAGTTATGATGATGACTTTATAGAAATACTGCCTATACCTAGTAATATAGTTGAACCACCATCTACAAAACATGATAAAATTCAATTAGGAATGTGGTATAATGAATATGATGATCTTACTTTATATCTAATAAGATGGTGGGATGAATTGATGAAATTTCAAATATGGATTATGAAAGACCTAAATGAATGGAAGTGGGAAGAGGAATATATTGAAGTATATATATAAATAGAAACAACTATATTATCTTGGAATAGAAGAGGATCCCTTTTTGCATTCCAATTCATTAATGTTAATACACTTATATTTAGTATTGATAACATATTGCAAGTTTACAAGTTAAAAAGAAAAGAAGATTGCATTAAAACAGAATTAATAGCAAGAAGAATTATGTCTAAAAAGTTTGCTTGGACTAACACGTTTATTCCATTTGTCACTACTTTTCAATCATGTTCTTAAATTGTGATTTTGTACTTTTAATGTTGTGTGTACTCTACATTTATTTTTAGAAAAGAAAGAAAAATTTTTAGTTTTTATTTTATTTTATAAAAATAAAATAAAATATCAATCTAGTTTGTTGGTATCTATTCTGGGAAACCAACTAGCTTGCTTGTAAGCCACTAAAGGTATAGGAGCCTAGGTTCCACACAAGACACTGATTTAACAATTTATGTTTTGTTGTTAAATGTTTTTTTTTTTTTATATTCTGCTTCTATATGTGAATGAAAAGTTTTTCAGAATCAAAAGTCAGAAAATATTGAAGGAGATATAAAAGAACAGGGTATGTAATTAATTAATTATCCTGAATTTACATTCAAACTCAATTCATGAAGTTATTCAATAACTTAACGAACATTGAGTTAGGTGCTAAGTCAATGAAACAATATTCATGCCTACAAACAATTACTGTATTTACTATAAAATCTTTTACATTGAGTACAATGCAAAATGTAGGTATGGCGGGAGGTAATTGGATTAAATCCAAGTGATCTTGTTAATTAGAGGAATTAAGATTGTGCTGCAAATTTTTGTGGAAATTGAAATTTTTTTTTATGAATTTGCTGTAACTAACTAGAATTTCCTATAACTATCTGATAATTGAGACTATAAAATTTTTAAGAACTATAACTACTTGAATGTTATATTTTAAAATCTTATATAAGATGCTATAATTTTACTATTAATACAAATCCAGATATAGTATCTTATGTTTTTACTAAATTTTATGAGTTTAACAATTTCATGATTTAAAAAATAAAAATCAGAATGCTTAACTAAAACTCAGTAAATTATCTGAAATCCTAAAAGAGCTGAAATGTTGATTTTTGGATTAAATGAAATACATATGATCAAGGATACATTTAATTTGATTGATTAAACTTGTAGAATGATTTATGTGTAAATCTTACGAAACTACAGAAAAAGTATGAGCTTATTGATATGGATTCATGTTTTCAGTAAATTATAGAAGCATGATTATATGAGATTTGTGTTTTATTGCATCTGTATGAATAAAATACGTATATATACTATGTTGAAAAGAAAAAAAAGAGGAAAAAAAGAGAGAAAAACTTTGAGAGTTTATTAATTTGTTTGATCACGAGCCTTTTGTACTTGAGCAGATAGGTATGTAAGGATTGTTGACCTAAAAAATGACTCTTTAAATCTGGCAACCTATGATCCTGATTAGATCTAGGATTGTTGACTGAAAGCTCGATAACTAGGTACATTAGAAAGCTCTTGTATGATTCAAGCTTTTCAAATTAATTTTTAAAGTACAAATATGCATATACTGTTCTGAAAAGATAAAAGTGTTTTATGAAATGCAGATATCTTTTGAATCAAGTATATTTTCTGTTATCTAAGATTACTGAAGTATGAATCTAGATTAGACTTTTGAAGTTGTTTATTTGAGATACAATTCATTATTCTTCTTGTTTTAATCATATTGAGTTGGATTGTGTTCTAATTTGTATGTAGTTGAAATTTGTTTTGGAAATCATATTAGAAAATTCAGAATAACAAATGTTTGAAAAGAAAAAAAATGATAATTACCACATATGTGTTACTAAAAGACCAACTAGTTAGATCTTAGTAGTTTGCTAAGGGACTAACAAAATTTAAGTATGAGGGAAGTGTTTAGAATAAAAAAGTGCATAATATTAACAGTTAAGTGATAGTTAATTGCATAATATTTAGCTTATCATATGAGAATTAAGTCATTATGTTATAATTGCACTATTATATGCTTTAATGAAAGAATCTGCATAATTTCAGGGAATTAGTGTTAATTAAGTACATTTCTGAACTATTAGTGAATTACAAACTTTTTAATTCTTAAGTATCCAAATTTTCTGTTATTTCGGAGAGTTATATTGCATATACCAAACAGTTATGTTTTAAACGATAGAAGAATATTTTATTATTTTCTGGAGTACACGTGTTGAAATCTTAACACATGACTTAAGTGAATGTTCAGCAAGTTATCTAGTAACTATCTAAAATGTATCTAAGTATCAAATAGTTAGGTTTGTAGGTATCCAAAATATCTGAACTCATTAAGTTAGAATTATGCACATGTTGAATTTAAATGTTTTCTTATGTCACATGAGCTGCACATGTATAACTCTTTAAGTTAGCATAACTATACGTGTTGAGTTACTTGAATATACACTAAGGTAACGTGTTGTGTTAGTGTATAAGCTTATAAGTTATTTCTTTATTGCACGTGTTTTATAGTTAAATCAACAAAGTAAGTCTGTTGAGTTACACTAACTCCACAGACCATTTATTTTCTAACATGCCACTATAGTAGTTGTAGAAACAAGAAATTCAAAGGAAAACCACAATTGCACGTATCATGTAGGAATTCACTCGTGGAATGAAGAAGAAATCACCATCATTGATATGAAGGAAAGAAATCACCATCATTGATATGAAGGAAGGAAATCCAACCAATCATTTAAGCAGAAGTAATTACTACTGAAAGAAATATAAAAGAAAAGGAGAAAGATGAAGAAAAAGTGTGGGAGAGAGGTGGAGAACCACGCTAATTGCAGAAAGTGTCGGAAGTTCCCTGAAACTCCACACCACCACCAAATTCACCAACCATTAGAGGTCTGTGAGGATACTTTTTGGATGTCGGGTCGATTCCGAGCCAAACATGATGACTGACAATCACTATGAGGGCAGAAAGTGAAGCCATTTTCACCAAGCATCGGCTCATATCTTAGGAGATCGTAAAGCTTCTAGCCTTGGTTTCAAGTTGATGCTAGTATGTTGAAGAGGAGATCATCTTATAATTCTTGATTCGTGATTCTATAGGGAGAGGAGGCAAGAATGTAAATGATTAAGTTTTCAGTGATGTAATCGCGTTGCATGTAGTGACGGAAGTTTTTACTATCGATAGAGATTTTTACATTTCACCTTTTGCTCATCTTCAAGAACATATCAAAAAAAAAAAAAACCAAAAATAACTAATTATCTGTGTTTACATTTAGTATTAAAGTGTTGTATTGTTTGTTTTGTATCGTGATTAATGTTATCATTGTTAGTAATGTGAATGTTTTATGTTTGTTTGATTTAGAAAATAGTTTATTGTTTACTGAAATTTATTCATTTTAGATACTTAAATATTTTAATGGTTACTATTTAGAATGAAAAGTGCATAATATTAAGGGTTAAATGATGGTTAATTGCATAATATTTAGCTTATCATAGGAGAATTAAGCTATTATGTTATAATTTCACTTTTATGAAGGAATCTGCATAATTTCAGGGAATTAATGTTAATTAAATACATTTCTAAACTGTCAGTGAATTGCAGGCTGTGAAATTCTTAAGTATATTCTTAAGTATCCAAATTTTCTATTATTTCAGAGAGTTATATTTAAAGTACCGGACAGTTATGTTTTAAATGCTAAAAGAATATTCAGGTACGCAGTAACAACTCGTTGAGTTAAAGGCTTAAAGATGTAAAAAGTACAAGTAATAACTCATTGAGTTAGTGAGTAAAAACTGTAAGTTGTATATCTAAACTCGTTAAGTTAGAATTATGCACGTGTTGAATTTAAATGCTTTAGTATATCACGTGAGCTGCACATGTTTAACTCGTTAAGTTAGCATAACTATACGTGTTGAGTTACTTGAATATACATTAAGGTAATGCATTGTGTTAGTAGCTTATAAGTTATTTCTTTATTGCACGTGCTTTAGTTAAATCAACGAAGCAAGTATGTTGAGTTATCTGTAACTCCATGGACCATTTATTTTCTAATATGCCACTGTAGCAATTGTAGAAATAGGACATTTGAAGGAAAACCACGATTACACGTATCACATAGAAATTCACTTGTGGAATGAAGAAGAAATCACCATTGTTGATATGAATGAAGGAAATCCAACCGATCATCTAAGCAGAAGTAGTTACTACAGAAAGAAATATAGAAGAAGAGGAGAAAGACGAATAAAGTGTGTGTGTAAAGGTGGAGGACCGCACTAACTATAGGAAGCATCGAAAGTTTCCTGAAGCTCCACACCACTACCAAATCCACCAACCATTGGAGGTTTGTGAGGATACTTTTCTGATGTTTGGTCGATTCCAAGCAAAACACAGTGACTGACAACCACTGTGAGGAGTGATCGCGTCACGGGAAGGGAAGCCATCTTCACCAAGCAATGACTTATATCTCAAGAGATCATAAAGCTTCTAGCCTTGGTTTCGGGTTGATGCCAATATGTTAAAGAGGAGATCATCTTATAATTTTCGATTCACGATTCTATAGAGAGAGGGGCCAAGATTGTAAGTGATTAAGTTTTCAATGGTGTAATCGCGTCGCATGTAGTGACGGAAGCTTTTACTGTCAATAGAGATTTTTACATTTCACCTTTCATTCATCTTTAGGAACATATCAAAACAAAAAATACCAAAAATAACAAATTATCTATGTTTACATTTAGTATTAATGTGTTGTATTGTTTGTTTTGTATCGTGATTAATGTTATCATTGTCAGTATTGTGAATGTTTTATGTTTATTTGATTCAGAAAATAGAAAATAGTTTTACAATTTACTGAAATTGATTCATTCTAGATACTTAAAGATTTTAATGGTTACTGTTTAAAATATCTGAATGTTAGTGTTGCTTAATGATAAATCTAATATTAACTAACATTAAAGAGCTCAATTGATGTTATTTACATTTTGTGGAACCGCCCAATGGTTGGTCGAATTCCTCTATAAATAGTAGTATTTAACTAGAAAGATAGACTCGTGGAGTTAACTTAAGTCCACGAGGTTAGTCTGTTGAGTTAGCCATAACTCCACGAACTAAGTCCATTGTGTTAACTGTAACTCAATAGAGTGTTTACTAAACACATATAAACTCCAATATAAAAAATCAGAACAGTACACAATTCTTACTCAATCTCTATGGGATCGACCTGTACTTGCACATAAATACAATATACACTGTGCACTTGTAGTTAAAATACAAATTAGAATTAATATCTAATTTGTGTGAAAGGTTGTTTGTTTACTTCTAAAAGTAATTATTGATATAAGCATAAAGACAAATTAAACAAGTTTAAAAACAGAAGTTAACAAATCCAAACAAGTCTTCTAGCGCCGTTGCTGGGGATTGAGAAGCTAAGTAACTATGAATGTTGTTTTGTTTTAATAGCAGAGAGAGTGTTATGTGTTTTATTCTATAATTGAGAATATGGCATATGCTTATGCTCAAAGATTTCTGAAACCTATAGTTAGCTATGTGAATTCTGCAATTTGAAAGGTCACGATATCTCTGATTGTTTGAAACTGAGACAATTGTAGATGGTTAGATCACATGAACAACAAATGAATTATATTCAATATAATAGAGCTGAGTATGAGAATTCTATAGTTTACCCAACTGTTAGTTAGTTTAGAATGTGTAATATGTTGAGAGACACAGAAGTTTGGGATAGGTATGACAGATTAGAGTGTAGCTTAGAACAAAACATGGACAAATTGGAATAATATGTGTGTCAGCAACAAGAAGTCAACCAATTAAACTATAAGGAAGAATTTATAGAACCTAAAATTGATATTATATATGAAACTAAAAAAATCATAATGAAAATTGATCAAAAATTGAATGCAATGAAATTAGATGATTTGGAAAGAAAACTAAAAGCATTGGATGAATTTAGGATGAATTTACAATGGAATTACAATTTATGCAACAAGAAAACATAAATGAAAAATTTAATGTTACAGATGTGCATAATTTGCAAGACATACAGAAAAAAGAAAATACCAATGCAATAAAATTTAAAAAATGCAATTTAAAACTAAAAATAGTTGAAGATCATAATCATGAAAATAAAATATAAGAACATCATGAAAGTAATGCAAATCTAGAAGATGTATGTATAACATTAAGATTTAGAACTGATATACAACCAAGAATTCAAAAAGAAAGTAATATGAAGGTGGATAAGAACAAAAATAAAAATGATAATGAAAATGTAATATCTAAAAACGTAGAAATCATTGAAGAAAAATCTAAATATGAAAATGAGACTAGAATGATCAAACAAATGAAATGAAAGAAAAAGAATCTTGTAAATCACAATCATTAGCACCATATCCTAAAAGATTACAACAAACATTTCTTGAGAAACAAGAAAATTTTTTTGAAAAAGTACAAGTTAACATTCATTTGTTAGACTTATTGTAGAAAATGCCACCTTGTGCTAAATTTCTTAAGGATTGGTGTACTAAGAAAAAACAGCAAAAAATTTTAAGAAAAGTCTTTCTAGCTGAGCAAAATAGTTCCCTATTTCTACCACAAATTCCTAAAAAGTTATCTGATCCTAGAATTCCTGGTATATCATGCACCATAGGAAATACCATTCTAGAAAGAACCTTAATAGACCTAGGTGCAGGTATAAATGTTATGCCGAGTGATATATTTGCATCCTTAGGATTAGAATGCTTAATCCCTACTAGGACTGTTATTTAATTAGCTGATAGAAGTATAAGATACCCTAGAGGAAAAATAAAGGATGTCTTAATTAAAATCAAAAACTTCATATATCCTATTGATATTGTGATTTTGGATTCCCAACAAATTAAGCATCAAAATCATGATACATCTTTAATTTTGGGAAGACCATTCTTAGTAACATCAAGGGCTGTTATAAATTGTAAAACTGGAGTAATGAAGTTAACATATGGTAATGAGGATACTCAATTAAACATTTTCAAATCAGAAAAGTTTGAGGAGTTAGAAATGTCCTTGCATACTATAGACTTTTTAGAAGATGAAAGAGATATGCTAGATGATGTGATTCAAGAAGAATTAAATAGGCAACTAAATTTTGAAACTTTAGAAGTAAGTGAAAGCATAAATATAAAAGGAGATCAAGAAGAGATTTATATTGAAAACGAAAATGTTCAATTAGGAGCTTTAGCTTCTAATGGTCAACATTTAGATTTAAAACTTTTACCTCCTGAATTAACCTATATATTTCTAGAAGAAAAACAAACATGTCCAATCATTATTACTTCAGATTTAAAAGAGGAGCAAATTTCTAAATTAAAAGATGTAGTAAAAACTTATAAAGAAGCAATATGATGAACTATGACTGATATAAAAGGGTTAAGTGCAACTTTATGCTGTCACTACATATATTTAGAAGTGTTATGCGAAGAGAGAATGCAAAAAGGGAGAAGCTTGAACACGTGGAGAAGAAAGAAGAAGACAAAGAGAAGTAGACATGTGAAACAAGAACAACAAACACCAAGGTTTTAACGTGGTTCCCCAAATTGGATACGTCTACGGATGGAGCTCAGCTGATTGATTCTTCTCTAGGTGATCACAAAGGGATACAAGATTCATCATCATTCTAAAGCACACGTTGGGGGCCTATTTATAACATTTGTGCACCCCAAGTGGCCAAGGACAAAAATACCCCTACGTGTAACAAACTAATTCAAGACACATAATAACAATCTCCACCTTGTCTTGAATTTACAAACTCCACCTGGAACCAAACAACAAAAAACAAATCTCCGTCACAAAAGACCCAAAGGGTTAACTATAAGCAAACACATTTAGTAAGTCTAAGCAATGCTTAAACTTACTTTCAAGAATGCCTTTCGTAAACATATCAGTTGGATTGTCATGTGTGTTGATCTTTAAAATCTACACGCGATCTTCTGTTCTAAGAAAGTGATAACGAACATCAATGTGCTTTGTCCTATCATGAAACACATTGTCCTTCGTTAAGTTGATGGCACTAAGACTGTCACAGAAAATTTCTACTTTATCATATCGCAGACCAAAGTCTCCAAGTAACCCCTTCAACCAAATATCTTCTTTTGCAGCTTCTGTCATCGCCATATACTCAGCCTCGGTGGTGGATAATGATACAGTAGGCTGTAGAGTAGATTTCCAACTGATAATGGAATCTGCTAATGTGAAGACATATCTTGTTAAGGATCTACGCTGATCAACATCACCTGCAAAATTTGAATTAGAATATCCAACCATACTACAATTATGCTTAACTCCATAAATCAATTCTACATCAGACATGCCCTTCTAGTACCTAAAGATCCTCTTCACGACCTGCCAATGACTCTTCCCTGGATTTTACATAAACCTGCTTACAATACTAAGAGGGTAAGCAAGATCTAGGCGAGTACAAACCATGGCATATGTTTAGAATGAAAAAGTGCATATTATTAACGGTTAAATGATGGTTAATTGCATAATATTTAGCTTATCATATAAGAATTAAGTCATTATGTTATAATTGCATAGTTATATGCTTTAATTGAAGAATTTGCTTAATTTGGGGGAATTAATGTTAATTTAGTACATTTATGAACTGTCGGTAAGTTGTAGGCTGTGAAATTCTTAAGTATCCGAATTTTCTGATATTTCGGACAGTTATGTTTAACATACCGAACAAATTTGGACAGTTATGTTTAACAGACCGAATATATATCGGATAGTTATGTTTAAATTGCCGAACAGTTATGTTTTGAGAGAATATTTTATTATTTCCTGAAGTACACATGTCGAAACCATAATGAATGACTTAAGTGAACTTTCGATGAGTTATCTATAACTATCCGAAATTACAGTTGGGCATCGGATAGTTATCCTTGTAACTCTCCAAAATCTCTTTTTATTTATAAAATAGATGAGGACACGTGTCATGTTCTGGGAAAGTGACTTAAGTGGATTTTCGGTGAGTTAGTTGTAACTATTCGAAATGCATCTGAGCATCGGATAGTTAGACCTGTAACTCTCCGAAATGTTATTTTATGATTAAACTACTACTGACACGTGTTGAGATCTGATAGATTTACTTAAGTTATATATTGGTGAGTTATTTATAACTATCTGAAATGCACTTGAGCATTGGATAGTTAAGTTTATAAGTATCCGAAATACACCTGAGCATCGGATAGTTAAATTTATGCACGTGTTTTATAGTTAAATCAACGAAGAAAGTTTGTTAAGTTATCTGTAACTCCACAGACTATATATTTTCTAATATGCCACTGTAGCGGTTGTAGGAATAGACAGTTGGAAGAGAAAAACCACATTTGCATGTATCACGCAGGAATTCAATCGCGTAGGGAGAAGAAAGCATCGCTGTTGATATGAATGAAGGAAATACAACCGACCATTCAAGCAGAAGCAATTACTACTGAAGAAATATAAAAGAAAAGAAGAAAAAAAGAAGAAGTGTGTGTAATCGATGGGCAGACAATGTGTGTAGAGGACGATCGACATCGCAATTCTCTGAAGTACCACACCAACCATCATCATCACCATCACCACACCATAATCACCAATCATCGGAGGTCTGTGAGGATACTTGCCTAATGTCAGGTCAATTCCGAGCCAAACACAGTGCCTGACAACCACTATGAGGAGTGATCGCGTCGCGGGAAGGGAAGCCATTTTCACCAACCGCCAACTCATATTTCAGGAGATCGTAAAGCTTTTAGCCTTGGCTTCGGGTTGATGCCTATATGCTGAAGAGGAGATCATCTTGCAATTCTAGACTCGCGATTCTATAGGGAGAGGAGACAGAATCGTAAGTGGTTTAATTTTCAATGGTGTAATCGCATTGCAAGTAGTGTCGGAAGTATTTACTGTCAAGTGAGATTACTCTACATTTCACCTGTCACCTATTTCCATGTTCATATTAAAACAAAAATACCAAGAACAATTTATCTATGTTTGTATGTTGTATTTGAGTGTTGTATTGTTTGTGTTGTATCGTGATTAATGTTATCTTTGTCAGTGTTGTGATTGTTTTATGTTTATTTTAGTTTTACAGTTTACTGAAATTGGTTCGTTCAAAAGACTTAAAGATTTCAATGGTTACTATTTAAATTATCTGAATGTTAGTATTGCTTAATGATAAATTCAATGTTAACTAACATTAAAGAGCTTAATTGATGTTATTTACAATCTATGGAGTCGCCCAATGGTTGTCTGAATTCCTCTGTAAATAGCAGTATTAAAAAGAAAAGACAGTCTCATGGAGTTAACTTAAGTCCACGAGGTTAGTCCATTGAGTTATCCATTACTCAACGAACTTAGTCCATTGAGTTAGCTATAATTCAACGGAGAGCTTATTGAATATATAAATTTGATTTTTAATAAGCAAATAGTTCTCAAGTTCGTCAGCAATTCCCCATGGGATCGACTTGTACTTGCACATTGATACAATAGACACTATGCACTTGCAGTTAAAGTACAAATTGGAATTAATATCTAAATTGTATTAAATGTTGTTTGTTTACTTCTAAAAAAAAGAATAGGAATAAAGATAAATTAACTAAGTAAAAACAGAAGTAACAAATCCATGTTTTTCTAATGTAGTGCTGGGAAAACCCAAACAAGTTTTATGGCACCGTTGCCAGGGAATTGAATTGAATTGAATAGATATAAGCAACTGTTAGAGTTGTTTCATTTTAATAGCCAGAGTTGTGTGTTTTCTTCTGTAATTGAGAATATGGCATATGCTTATGCTCAAAGATTTTTGAAACCTATAATTAGCATATGTGAATTCTGCAATTCTGAAGGACACGACATTTCTGATTGTTTGAAACTGAGACATTTACAGATAGTTAGATCCCATGAACAACAAATGAATTATCCTCAATATAATAGAGCCGAGTATGAGAATCCTATAGTTTACCTAACTGATGGTCAGTATAGAATGTGTAATATGATGAGAGACAATGAAGTTTGGGATAGCTATGACAGATTGGAGCATAGTATAGAGCAAAATCTAGACAAACTGGAATACTTTATGTGTCAATAACAAGAAGTCAATCAATTAAACTATAAGGAATCATATTCAGAACCTAAACAGTATATAATTTACGAAACTGAAAAAAACATAAAGAAAATTGATCAAAAATTGAATGCAATGAAATTAGATGATTTGGAAACAAAATTAAAAGCATTAGACGAAAATGCAATGAAAATACAAGTTATGCAACAGGACAATGAAAATTATAATGTTATAAACCTGCATAATTTGCAAAATATACAGCAAACAGAAAATACTAATGAAATAGAATTTAAAGAATGCACTTTAAAACTAAAAACAATTGAAGATCATAATCACAAAAATGATATACAAAAACATCATGAAAGTAACGAAAATCTGGAAGATGTATGTGTAACATTAAGATCTAGAACTGATATACCACCAAGAACTCAAAATGAAAATGATATGAAGGTGAATAAGAGTAAAGATCAAAATGATAATGAAAATGTAATAGCTGAAAATCTAGAAATCACTAAAGAACAATCTGAATCTACGAATGAAGTTAAAAATGATCAAACAAATCAACTGAAAGAAAAAGAGTCTTTGAAATCAAAATCTTTAGCACTCTATCTTGAAAGATTACAACAAACAATTCCTAAAAAACAAGAAAAAATCAGAGAAATTTTTGAAAAAGTACAAGTTAACATTCCTTTGTTAGATCTATTGCAGAAAATGCCACCTTGTGCTAAATTTCTGAAGGATTGGTGTACTAAGAAAAGAGAGCGAAAAGTTCTTAGAAATGTCTTTTTAGCTGAGCAAAGTAGTTCCCTATTTCTGCCACAAATTCCTAAAAAGTTATCTGATCTTGGAATCCCTGCTATATCATGCACCATAGGAAATACCATTCTAGAAAGAACCTTAATAGACTTAGGTGCAAGTATAAATGTTATGTCAAGTGATATATTTGCATCCTTAGGATTAGAAGGCTTAATTCCTACTAATATGGTTATTCAATTAGTTGATAGAAGTATAAGATACCCTAAAGGAAAAATAGAGGATGTCTTAATTAAAATCAAAAATTTTATATATCCTATTGATATTGTAATTTTGGATTCCCAACAAATTAAGCATAAAAATAGTGATACATCTTTAATTTTGGGAAGGCCATTTTTAGCAACATCAGGGGCTGTTATAAATTGTAAAACTGGAGTAATGAAGTTAGCATATGGTAATGAGGATACTCAATTAAATATTTTCAAACGAGAAAGGTTTGAGGAGTTAGAAATGTCCTTACATACCATAGACTTTTTAGAGGATGAAGGAGATATGTTAGATGATGTGATTCAAGAAGAATTAAATAGGCAAATCAATTCTGAAATTTTAAAAGAAAGTGAAAGCATAAATATAGAAGGAGATCGAGAAGAAATTAATTTAAAAAATGATGATGTTCAATTAGGAGCTCTAGCTTCTGATGGGCAGCATTTAGACTTAAAACCTTTACCTCCTGAATTAACCTATATATTTCTAGAAGATAAACGAACCTGTCCAATCATTATTGCTTCAGATTTAAAAGAGGATCAAATAACTAAATTAAAAGATGTAGTAAAAAGTTATAAAAAAGCAATAAGATGGACTATGACTGATATAAAAGGGATAAGTTCAACTTTATGCTGTCACCACATATATTTAGAAGAGAATGCTAAACCTGTTAGAATTCCTGAGAGGAGATTAAATCCAAACCTTAAAGAAGTAGTCAGGAAGGAAATAGTTAAATGGCTAGATAATGATATAATTTATTCGATTTCTGATAGCTCGTGGGTTAGTCCAATCTATGTAGTTCCCAAGAAATCAGGATTAACAGTTATTAGGAATGAAAGTCAAGACTTGATACCTTCTAGAAATCAATCAGGCTGGAGAGTATGTATAGACTATAGGAAGCTGAATGCTGTGACTAGGAAAGATCATTTTCCCTTACCTTTTATAGATCAAATGCTGGAAAGATTAGTAGGGCAAGAATATTTTTGTTTCCTAGACGGGTATTTAGGGTATAATCAAATTCTAATAGCATTAGAGGATCAAGAGAAAACAACTTTCACCTATCCTAATGGAACTTATGCTTTTAAAAGAATGCCATTCGGATTATGCAATGCGCCAGCTACCTTTCAAATGTGTGTGTAGGACATATTTACTGGAATGACTGAAAATTTTTTAGAATTATTTATGGATGATTTTACTGTATATGGCAACTCATATGAAGTGTGTTTAAGCAATTTAGACCAAATATTAAAATGCTGTGTGGAAAAAAATCTGGTTTTAAATTGGGAAAAATGTCACTTCATGGTTAAACAAGGAATAGTCTTTGGGCATGTTGTTTCTAAAAAATGGTTGGAAGTAGATAAAGCTAAAATAGAAGTAATTTCTAATCTACCAGAACCTAAATCAGTAAAAGATATTAGATCATTTCTAGGACATGCTAGTTTTTATAGAAGATTTATTAAAGACTTTAGCAAGATAGCTAGACCTTTAACTAATCTATTAAAAGATGTTCCATTTAACTTTGATAAAAATTACAAGGAAGCATTTTTCAGACTTAAGACTAGCTTAATTTCAACTCCTATTATTCAAGCACCTGATTGGAACCATTCATTTGAGTTAATGTGCGATGCTTCTGATTTTGCTGTAGGAGCAGTGTTAGGACAAAAGATAGAAAAATCTCCCAGAGTGATTCATTATGCAAGCAAAACCTTAAATGATGCTCAAGTTAATTACACAACTTCTGGAAAAGAATTATTAGCTGTTGTGTTTGCCTTAGAAAAGTTTAGATCATATCTGATTGGAGCTAAAGTAATAGTATGCATGGATCATTCAGCTCTAAAACATCTAATAAAGAAAAAAGAAACTAAACCTAGATTGATCCGATGGATATTATTATTGCAAGAATTTGATTTAGAAATTAAATATAAAAAAGGTTGTGAGAATGTAGTAGCAGATCATTTATCAAGATTACAAATAGAAAAATCAAATATTGAAATTAAGGATAAGTTTCCTGATGAACAATTAATGACCATCAACACAATGCCTTAGTATGCAGACATAGTTAATTACTTAGTTATTGGTTTAACACCTAAGGATTGGAATAGATAGGATAAGAAATTGTTTTTCTCAAGAGTAAAATATTACTATTGGGAAGACCCATACTTATTTAAGAAATGTTCTGATCTGGTTTTAAGGAGGTGTGTTCCAAAAATTGAATATTTGAGTATATTGTCTTTCTGTCATGACCAAGCTTGTGGAGGGCATTTTGGTTTAGGGAAAACTACTACAAAAATTCTGCAATGTGGGTTTTATTGGCCAACACTATTCAAAGATGCTCATAAATATTGCTTAAGTTGTTTAAGATGTCAACAAATTGGAAGAATATCAAAGAGGAATATGATGCCTCTTAATCCTATTATTGAGGTTGAAATTTTTGATGTGTGGGGAATAGATTTTATGGGTCCATTTCCTATGTCTAATCAATTTAATTACATATTGTTAGGGGTGGATTATGTATCAAAATGGATAGAAGCTATTCCTACAAAAACTAATGACAACAAAGTGGTAATTCAATTTATAAGAACAAATATATTTGCCAGATTTGGAATACCTAAAGCTATTATCAATGATAGAGGAACTCATTTCTATAATAGAAGTTTTGAAGTCTTAATGAAGAAATATGGAGTAAACCACAAAATTGCAACATCATATCATCTGCAAACAAGTGGACAAGTAGAAAGTGCAAACAAACAAATTAAATTAATCTTGGAAAAAGTAGTAAATCCTACTAGAACAGATTGGGCTAATAGATTCATAGATGCACTTTGGGCTTATAGAACTACTTATAAAACGAGCTTAGGTATGTCACCTTTTAGGCTAGTATATGGAAAAAGTTGTCATTTACCTGCTGAAATAGAACATAATGCTTATTGGGCATTAAAAACTCTGAACTCTAATTTAAATCAAGTTGCTAAAAATAGAAAAATGTAATTAATTGAATTAGAAGAATTTAGAAAAGAAGCTTATTCGAAAACTGTAAGAGAAAAAGAAAAAATTAAATTTTGGCATGATAGAAAAATTATTCCTAAAAGCTTTGAAATAAGACAAGAAGTATATCTTTATATGGCTAGACTCCATAACCATCTAGGAAAATTGAAATCTAGATGGGTAGGACCTTACATAGTTCGAAATGTTTATCCTTATGGAGTTATTGAAATTGAAAATCCTAAACTCAGAATATATTTAAAGTAAATGGACAAAGACTTAAACCTATTCTGAAAGCACCAAAAAGCTCCTTTGGAATTATAGAAGAAGTTAGAATAGAGGACTACTCGAGCTTTACTTAGTGAGAAATCAGTTTTTATGTTTATATATATATATAAAAAGAAACATTAAAAATATATATAAAACATAAAAATCGTTGTGGTTCAACCTATTGGATCCATCGGTTTGACTGGAACATAAAAATTGTATATTAATTTTCAGAAGAAAAAAAAATGTTGGTTTTATCGAAACATAGTATCGATTTAACCGAAAGAAAAATAAAAAAAAATAAAAAAATAAAAAATATTTAGGTTTGATTGAAACATACTATCGGTTAAACCGGTAAAAAAATAGAAAAACTATTCTCTGTAATATTTTTATTATTATATTTGCTTGTATGGGGAGTCCGTTGAGTTACGCTTAACTCAACGAGCTTACTCCATTGACTCTGTTACAGTTAACTCAACGGAGTACTGTAGCTAAGACCTCGGATATAATAGTAATAGTTGGTTCGGGAAATGACCCGATTACCCGCCTAAACTTAGGGCTTATTTAAACTAAAACCTAGGGTTTTGGGGGCATTATCCGGCAAATCATTTAAAATCTAGAATAGTAGAAATCAGAGCGATTTCATGCTATTGTGTAACTCCACGATGAGGAAGATGATGCTTGAATTCTGGGAAGAGGTAGTGGACACCGCACAGTTTCTGAAGGAATTTGTAGAATGGCACACGAGACAGAAGATCAAAAATACAACAAGAGAGAAAGAGCTACAAAAGGTAGAATCAGAACTCTTTAACTTGAGAAAAATTTTGGTTGAATTAGAAATACAGATACCACAAATAATGGAGACATGAATTAGAATGGCAACTGAAATTGCATTAAGTAAAGAAAGAAAGATACGACCAAACAATGAAGTAGCCCTAGAATTAATCCAACGTAAGTCTCGGCTCTAGTTCAAGAGATGAATCTGTAGACGAGCCAAATGGGTGATCTAGGAGCAAGAAAGGAAAGAAAATGAAGAAGAGGCAACTGAAGGACAAGAGGAGTCGACTACTGAAAGACCTGTTCCTGAGGAGCAGCAGCTTGGACCTTCAGTTCCACCATTTAAGCCATTGGCACGAGTAGAAATGATGGGGCCTTCGACTGAAGAAGAGATAAGAGAATTTGTAGAACTGGTTCAAGTTGAGAAGAACCAAGGAGAATCAGAAGATTTGGTAGTGGCCAAAGCACACCTAGTGTTTGATGCACTTTACAAAAAGAGGGCTGTAGAAAAGTTGAAAGCCCAATATAAAATCAAATTGGAACAGCATCACAAAGCTATTGCCAGAACTGTTGCCAAACCTACTACAAAAGGAGATGAAGCTGGTCCTTCGAGACTAGTAATTATAGGAAAAGTTAAACAGGAAGAGCTAGTACCTGTGGCTCGAAGGACTGCAGAGCCTATTTTTGTAGATTTAATTTCAGAAGATGAAGAGGAAGAACAGACACAACTAATCAGAAAAAAGAAAGGAAAAGAAAAAGTGCTTGAATATGAGGAAATTAAATCTGAAGTACCAATTTTTACAGGGCCTGTGGAGCAGATTTTTATTAACCTGCTATCCGATTCTGAGGAGGAGCAGGAGGAGCAAAGAAAAGAAGAAAATCAGGCTGAAATTAGTTTGCAGCTTGTACAAGAAGAAACAGAAATTAGGGTAGAAACTGAATTGCCCGTGACTCCATCCCAATCTGTTACAGAATTAGAAAGAACAGTAACAGAACAGATTGGTAGTTAGGAGGAAAAAGAGAGAGCAGAAAATGAAGAGACTAAAAGAAGCCATTTGGACAAAAATAATTTCATAGATTCCATTGAAGAACAAGAAACTCTTCAGCAATTTATGGAGAGAATTCAAGACAAAGTGGAGAGTTCTGCCGGCTCAACACCACAAACAAAAACAGAAATTCAAGAATCTATAGAAAATATTCAAATGCAGCCTATAGAAGAGGAAGAGCAAGAGCAAACCCCTCTGGAGCAACAAAGTCACCTTCCTAACCCAACTGAAACAATAATTTTGAATGAAGTACATTTTTGTAGTCAGGAAGCTTATACCAAATATCAAAAAATAAGGGGTTACGACATTATTTACAGTAGACCAATAAATTGGGATGGAATGTAAGAAATCAAAGAATTATTTGAATTCCAAGGTCTACTGCAATTTATATATGAAGAAAGAGGGCATGTAGTATATGAGAATTTAGTACCCTATTTCTATGCAAATTTGAGAGAAAGAGAAGGAGGATTAATTTCAAATGTGGAGGAAGTTGATGTACAGATAACACTAGAGCTTCTCCACAACATTTTTGGTTTAAAGAATGAAGGAACAAAAATTTTGGAAGATACAACTGTAGTTGAATGGACTGAACAGCAAATTAAGGATTGTTTAGCTATCAATCCTGGTGTGCCATTATTAAACAGATTGAAGCATTTAAATGGTAAAGCACACATGGTAGCTAACATTCTGATTAAGAATGTTTATCAACGATAGGGCAATGACATAGAATTAAGTCAATTTGTTAAATGGGCCACATATGCAGTTGTAAATAAGATCCAAATAAATTGGTCTATAGTTTTTATCTCTAAGCTGAAAACAGTGAAGAAGAAATTATTTTATGGAGATTTGATTCCACTGCTGATGGTGGACTATATCGATTTCACTAAATGGACATCAAAAAGGATCAGATCAAGAATCATTTCAGTGAAAGAATACAGAAATTTTGTAGCTGTAGAACTAGTTGTACCTTCTGGAGGAATTATAGGAGTAGTAGAGAGGATTAATCAATTAGAGCTTCAATTAGAAAAACTCCAGAAGAAAGTAGATGAACTTAGGCATAGAGATTAAATTGTATTGTTCGTCTACTTGTGTAAAATTTTATGATGTACTTTTAATGTAATTAATTCATATTAATGAATGTAAATTTTTCAGATGCAATTTTCATATGTGTTTTGGATGTGAAATGAATGGAATTTATTGAATATTATGTAATTTGTGAAACTTTATGAATGAATATGTAACAGATTTACAATTTCCTGAATGACAGGATAATTGCTTAAAAATTTCTGCATGTTATAAGGTAAAATGTAAATTCTGCATAACATAAAATGACCTGCAAGTTATATCTTTATATAATGCTCAGATTTAAACATATTTTAATTAGAATGATGCATTAATGACATAGATTTAACTTTATTACAGTTAGCAGAAAGAAAAAAAAAGAAAAAGAATAGAGAGGAACTTATGAGAGTAAAACTTAGATGTTGCTAAGTGTTAACTCAACGAAGTAAGTTCGTTGAGTTAACCGTAACTCCACGAGGTCAGTAATATAATATAAAGTCACTCCATTGAGTTATCTGTAACTCAACGAAGTTAGTCTATGCAGTTAGCAACAGTAACCAACTATATTTTGTTGAGTTTTCTGTAACTCAACGAGGTTAGTTCGTGGATTAAGTAGAACGGTTATTCTTTTAACCACGAACGAAACTTCGTCGGTTTAGTGGTTACCAAAATTTGAAATTAGTAGTGGTACACGTACCCATATAAACAGGAACCACGATGCATGTTGCAAGCCACGTTCTTGCAACGAGATTTATTCACTTTATGGATGCGCAGTATATATATAAAACAGAATGTTATTTACTAGTTACCAGTACTTTTAAAAGAAAGGAGAATGCTTTGGAGGAACTGGAAGGGGAAGCAACTGATTCAACTTCATCCGACAACAAATATTTATAGAATGGAAAGCTTCAGACTGAATCGTCAAATGGAATTGATGCAATTATCGTTGGATGCACTAAGGGAAGTACTAAGTAACTTGTCAGCTAAAGATCTGTGCAAGCTGTGTTGTGTATCAAAGGAAATTAAAGACTGTATTGAAGAAAAATATTTTCAAAGACTACAAGCTACAAAAATGACTAAGATTAGAGATGGATTCATATGGAGGTCATTTAATCGTAGTTCAAATACCCATGAATATCTGGCTACGGAAGAAACTACTGGAATTCCACCTAATGCATTAGAAGAAATAAATCATATTATGGGGATAGATGAAGGATTAATCATATACAAGACGAGACCAAGGTATGCAAGTTTATTATTACCTGATATTTTGATAAGAAATCCTATAACATGAGAAGAATGGAATATAGGAAGACCTAATAGATTTGAAGCACCAATTGTAAATTGTGGGTCAGCTTTAATATTTTCTGATAAAAATTCTGCAATTCCTGAAAAATTATATTATTGGAGACCTACAGGAAATTGGGGTGAAGATTTATGCTTAAGTGTGTATAATTTTCTGAACAAATCTTGGAATGAAAATATTATGATATATCTAGGACAGAAATCATTAATTAACCAAACACATGTCATACTTGATGGATATATATATCTAGTCACGGAGATATCATTAGCATATGGATCTGATTTATACATAGTGAGCATAGATAGTTATGATGAATATATAGAAATTTTACCTATACCGAGTGAAATAGCTAAACCACCATCTACAGAATTTAATGAAATTCAAATAGGAATGTGGTATAATGAAGAAGATGATTCTACTTTATGTTTGATAAGATGGTGGGATGAACTGATGAAATTTCAAATATGGATTATGGAAGACATAAATGAATGGAAATGGGAAAAGGAGTATATTGAAATAGATGTAGAAATAGAAACTGCTACATTACTCTGGAACCAAAAAGGATCCCTTTTTGCATTACATATCATTAATGGTAATACACTTGTATTTGGAATTTATAATATATTACATGTTTACAAATTAAGAAGGAACAAGAATTGCATTAAAACAGAATTAATAGCAAGAAGAACTATGCTTAAAAAGTTTGCTTGGACTGATACATTTATTCCATTTGTTTCTACTTTTCAATCATGTTCTTAAGCTTAATTTTGTGTGTTTAATGTTGTATGTATTCTGCATTTATTGTTAGAAAAAAAAAGAGAATTTTTTTTTATAGTTTTCATTTTTATTTTATAAAAGAAGAAAAAAACAAAATATCAATCTAGTTTGTTGGTATCTGTTCTAGGAAACCAACTAGCTTGCTTGTGAGCCACCAAAGGCATAGGAGCCTAGGTTCCACACAAGACACTGATTTATTAATATCTGTTAAATGTTATTTTGTTTTATATTTTACTTTTATCTATGAATGAAAAGTTTTTCAGAATCAAAAAACAGAATATGCAGAAGGAGATACAAATGAAACAAGGTATGTAACTAATTACTCATCCTCAATTTTAAATCAAGCAAAACTATATTCATGTCTGCTACAATTATTGTACTTATTGTGAAATCTTTTTACATTGAGGACAATGCAAAATGTTGGTATGGGGGCGAGGTAATTGAAGTAATAGCCATATAAGTTAGTTAATTAAAGAAATTAAAATGGTACTGCAAAGTTGTGGAAATTGAAAATTTTTATGAACTTGTTGTAACTATCTAATAAATGAGACTATAAAATTTTTATAAACTGCTTGACTATTATATTTAGAAGGCTATATAAGATGCTATTGAATTTACTATTTATGCAAGTCTAGATATAGTATCTTATGTTTTTCTGAATTTCATGAGTTTAACAGTTTCACGATTTTAAAATGAAATCAGAATGCTTAATGAAAAAAATCAGTAAATTATCTGAAGTCCTGAAAGAGTTGAGATGTGAATTCTAGATTAAATGAAACACATGATTAAAGATACATTTAATTTGACTGATTGAACTTGTAGAATGATTTATGTGTAGATCTTATTAAACTACATAAAAAGTATGAGCTTATTGTTATGGATTCATATTTTCAGTAACTGATAGAAGCAGGACTATATGAGATTGGCGTTTTACTGCATCTATATTAATGAAATACATACATATATAGTATGTGATTAATGTTTTGTTTTGTGTTTATAGTTTTGATTGGAATAAAAAATTAAAAGAAAAAAGAAAAAAAAGGGGAAAATTTGAGAGTTATTGACTTGTTTGATCACGAGTCTTTTGTACTTGAGCATATAGGTATGTAAGGATTGTTGACTTGAAAAAGGACTCTTAAAATATGGCAACCTAAGATCCTAATCAGATCTGGGATTGTCGACTGAAAGCTCGTTACATGGGTACATTAGAAAGCTCTTGTATTATTCAAGCTTGTCAAATTAACTTCTAAAGTACGAAAAAAAAAAGAAAAAAAAAAAGAAAAGAAAAAAAATATACATATACTGTTCTGAAAAGATACAAGTGTTTTGTGAAATATAGATATCTTATGAATCGAGTATATTTTATGTTATCTAGAATTGCTGAAATATGAATCTAGAATTGACATTTGAAGTTGTTTAATGGAGATACAATTCTTTATTCTACTTGTCTTAATCAGATTGAATTGGATTGTACTCTGATTCGTATGTTGTTGAAATTTCTTCTAGAAATCTTATTGGAAAATTCAGGATGACAGATGATGAAAAGAAGAACAAACGATAATATAATTAACACCTATATGATGATGATATACTTGGTATGTAATTTACATATATTCTAAGTATATTTGCAGGTTGATTACTGAAACATACAGAATATATTTTTATGGTAAACAGAAGAAAAACAAAAGGGGAAGAATTAATTCTAGCACTTTAAAAGACCAATTAATTAGATCTTAGTTTGCTAAGGGACTAGCAAAATTTAGGTATGGGGGAAGTGTTTAGAATGAAAAAGTGCATATTATTAACAGTTAAATGATGGCTAATTGTATAATATTTAGCTTATCATATAAGAATTAAGCCATTATATTATAATTGCACTGTTATATGCTTTAATTTAAGAATTTGCTTAATTTGGGGGAATTAATGTTAATTTAGTACATTTATGAACTATCGGTAAGTTGTAGGCTGTGAAATTCTTAAGTATCCAAATTTTCTGATATTTCGGATAGTTATGTTTAACATACCGAACAAATTCGGACAGTATGTTTAACAGACCAAATATGTATAGATAGTTATGTTTAAATTGTCGAATAGTTATGTTTTGAGAGAATATTTTATTATTTCTTGAAGTACACATGTCGAAACCATAATGAAGGACTTAAGTGAACTTTCGATGAGTTATCTATAACTATCCGAAATTGCAGCTGGGCATTGGATAGTTATCCCTGTAACTCTCCGAAATCTCTTTTTATTTATAAAATAGCTGAGGACACGTGTCATGTTCTGGGAAAGTGACTTAAGTGGATTTTCAGTGGGTTAGCTGTAACTATCCAAAATGCATCTGAGCATCGAATAGTTACACTTGTAAATCTCCAAAATGTTATTTTATGATTAAACTGCTGCTGACACGTGTTGAGATCTGGTAGATTTACTTAAGTTATATATCAGTGATTTATTTATAACTATCCGAAATGTACCTGAGCATCGGATAATTAAGTTTATAAGTATCCGAAATGTACCTGAGCATCAGATAGTTAAATTTATGCATGTGTTTTAAAGTTAAATCAACAAAGAAAGTCCGTTGAGTTATCTGTAACTCCACGAACTATATATTTTCTAATATGCCACTTTAGCGGTTGTAGGAACAGACAGTTGGAAGAGAAAAACTACATTTGCACATATCACGCAGGAATTCAATCGCGTAGGGAGAAGAAAGCATCGTCGTTGATATGAATGAAGGAAATACAACCGACCATTCAAGTAGAAGTAGTTACTACTAAAGAAATATAAAAGAAAAGAAGAAAAAAAGAAGAAGTGTGTGTGATCGATGAGCAGACAGTGTGTGCAGAGGAGGATCGGCGTCGCAATTCTCTGAAGTACCACACCAACCATCATCATCACCATCACCACACCATAATCACCAACCATTAGAGGTCTGTGAGGATACTTGCCTGATGTCGGGTCGATTCAGAGCCAAACACAGTGCCTGACAACCAATATGAGGAGTGATCGCATCGTAGGAAGGAAAGCCATTTTCACCAAGCGCCGACTCATATTTCAAGAGATCGTAAAGCTTTTAGCCTTGGCTTTGGGTTGATGCCTGTATGCTGAAGAGGAGATCATCTTGCAATTCTGGACTCACGATTCTATAGGGAGAGGAGACATAATTGTAAGTGGTTTAATTTTCAGTGGTGTAATCGCGTTGCAAGTAGTGTCGGAAGTATTTACTATCAAGTGAGATTACTTTACATTTCACCTGTCGCCCATTTCCATGTTCATATTAAAACAAAAATACCAAAAACAATTTATCTATGTTTGTATGTTGTATTTGATTGTTGTATTGTTTGTGTTGTATCGTGATTAATGTTATCTTTGTTAGTGTTGTGATTGTTTTATGTTTATTTTAGTTTTACAATTTACTGAAATTGGTTCATTCAAAAGACTTAAAGATTTTAATGGTTACTGTTTGACTTATCTGAATGTTAGTATTGCTTAATGATAAATTCAATGTTAACTAACATTAAAGAGCTTAATTGATGTTATTTACAATTTGTGGAATTGCCTAATGGTTGTCCGAATTCCTTTGTAAATAGCAGTATTAAAAAGAAAAGATAGGCTCGTGGAGTTAACTTAAGTCCACGAGGTTAGTCCGTTGAGTTATCCATAACTCAATGAACTTAGTCCGTTGAGTTAGATGTAATTCAACGGAGAGCTTATTGAATATATAAATTTGATTTTTAACAACCAAACAGTTCTCAAGTTCGTCAGCAATTTCTTGTGGGATCGACCTGTACTTGCACACTGATACAATAGACATTGTACACTTGCAGTTAAAGTACAAATTGGAATTAATATCTAAATTGTATTAAAGGTTGTTTGTTTACTTCTAAAAGAAAGAATAGGCATAAAGTTAAATTAACTAAGTAAAAATAGAAGTAACAAATCCAAGTTTTTCTAGTGTAGTACTGGGAAAACCCAAACAGCATACATGAGACTGCTAACTACTTGTGAATATGGAACTTTCTTCATGTACTCCTTTTCTGATTGTGTCTGAGTTGCTGCAGCAATTGATAATCGCAAGTTCCTATCATAAGGCGTTCTGATGGCCTTGCTTGAAGCCATACCAAACCTGCTTAGAATCTTCAGAACATAATTGTGCTGATGGAGAAATAATTTTCCAATGTTCTTGTCACGATAAATCTCCATCCCAAGGATTTTACCTACCGGTCCTAAATCCTTCATTGCAAATTCAGATTTCAATGTGTCTTTCAAAAACTGTATTTCATTGACATCTTTGGCTGCAATCAAGATGTCATCCACATACAAGAGCAAGTAAACAAATTCATCTTTAATTCGTTTAACATAGACACATGAAACAAAACTACTTCGAACAAAACCAACATCTGTGATAAAAGAATCAAATCTTTTATACCACTACCTAGGAGACTGTTTCAGACCATACAAAGATTTCTGCAACTTACAAATGAGGTCTGATCTACCTCTTTCTGCAAAACCTATTGGTTATTTCATCTAAATGTCCTCATCTAAATCACCATGCAAGAAAGATGTTTTCACATCTAACTATTCAAGTTCTAAATCCTTTACTGCAACAATTGCTAAAAGGACTCGAATGGAGGTGTGTCTAACGACTGGTGTGAAGACTTCATTGAAGTCCACACCCTCCTTCTGTGACAAACCTTTTGCTACCAATCTTGCCTTGTATTGTATTCCATGATTGCCTTATGTTCCTGATTTCTTTTTGAATACCCATTTGCAACCAACAACATTCCGGTCCTTGAGACGTTTTACCAACTCCCAAGTCCTATTCTTATGCAAAGATTGTAGTTCTTGCATAGCTCTCATCCAATGTACGGCTTCTGGTCCGCTAATGGCAATATCAAAACTAGGTGGATCAGCATCCTCCATCTCACTAACTACCTATAGGGCAAAAGCGACCATATTATTGTAGCCATATCTTTGTGGAGGGTGAACATCCCTCCTAGGACGATCTCTAGCAACGCACCTTGGACGTGTGTCCTCAACAAACTCATCTCCACAGCCATCTTCTGAAATCAAACGTTGATGTGTATCAATAGGAACAGACTGATCAGAAATCAATAGTTGATTCAAATCAAGCTCCACCTGCTCAGGAGTACTAGGTGGATCCAAAACTGTTGGCTTTTCTTTCTTGTGCATCAAAGAAACCTCATCAAAGGTAGCATTCCTGCTATGAATGACCTTTCTTGTTTCTTTATCATATATTCTATAACCTTTTACTCCCATTCTATATCCCACAAAGATGCATTCCTTGGCACATGGCTCTAATTTACCATTATTCACATGGTAATAAACAGGACATCCAAATACTTTCAATTTGGAGTAGTTCGCCGCTTTCTCCATCCATACTTCATAAGGGATCTTATCACCAATTACATTAGATGGCGACCCGTTCACCAAATAGGAGGTTGTGTTAATAGCTTCAACCCAAAAATATTTTTCCAGCCTAACATGTGAGAGCATACATCTAGCTCTCTCCAACAATGTCCTATTAAGACGTTCTGCAACTCCATTCTATTGTGGAGTTCCCCTAACAATATAATGCCTAGTTATGCTTGCATCTCTGCAAAAAATATCAAATTCATTTGAGCAAAATTCTAATCCATTATCTATTCTCAATTATTTTACTTTCCTCCCTACTTGGTTTTCAACAATAGCCTTCCATTGTTTAAAGTTCTTGAAGGCCTCACTCTTGTGCTTCATAATGAAAACCCAAGTCATATGACTAAAGTCATCAACAATAGAGAGAAAATACTTAGAACTTGCTAAGGAATGTTGTTGAGATGGTCCCCAACAATCTGCATGGACATAATCCAACTTCCCTTTGGTGGAATGTTCTGCTCTTCCAAAGGAAATACGTTTCTATTTCCCATAGATGCAATGCTTGCATAAATCAATATCTGTAAAGATATGATCATCTAACCTGCCAAGTGTGTTGAGCTTCTGCATTCCCTTTAGACCCAAATGTCCTAACCTGGAATGTCAAATAGTTGACATAGACTACTGATCACTTATTGTCGCAGTTGCTGATCTAATGATAGGTTTGCCCTAAAGAATGTATAAAGGTCCATCCTTGATTTCCTTCATCACTACTAGGGAACCTTTCAAAACGTGGAGTTTACCTTCTCCCCTTGAAAAACTGAAACCTTTCTGATCAAGAGCCATCAATGAAATGAGACTCTTGCTCAATCTTGGCACAAGCCAAACATCCTCCAAGACTTTGACTATCCCATCATGCATCCTGAATCTGACAGATCCAATACCTGCTCTATCACAAACATCATTATCTGCTAAAGTGACTTGTCCACCATCTACCTCCTCATATGTATGAAAATACTCTCTGTTGGGAGTCATATGATGTGATGCACCAGAATCCATAATCCAACTTTGATCAAAGTAGGCACTACAGCAAACAGTAAGGAAGAAATCACAATCAGACCTTGAGTCTCCATTTTCAGCGACTGTTGCATTTCCCTTCGTCTTCAATTTAGGGTAATTCACCTTCCAATGCCTATTTTCCTTGCAATAATTGCAAGTGTCCTTGGAAATTCTACCTCTGGACTTACTTCTGCCTCTACGCTTGTTGTCTCTTCTACTCTGTCATCCTTTAGACTCTGAATGATGCACTGTCAAACCTGATCCGTCAGCATCATTGCTACCATGAGTAGACAAATGTCTCAATTCTCTAGAATTAAGACTCGATCTTACCTCCTCCAAGGTAATAGTATCTTTGCCAACCATAAAACATTGCACAAAATTCTCAAAGGAGAGAGGGAGAGATACCAATAAGATGAGAGCAGCATCCTCATCTTCCACTGTAACACCAATGTTCCTCAACTCCATGAGAATGGTGTTGACATGATCCAAATGTTTCTTCAATGGTGTACCTTCCTTCATTCTAAGAGAGAACATCATTTGCTTCAACAACAGTTTATTCATAAGAGACTTAGTCATATATAGAGATTCTAACTTATTCCAAAGACCAAAAGCTATATTTTCATCTACTACCTCAATGATTATCTCATCTAATAAACATAGCAGAATAATCGAATGTGTCTTCTCCTCTTGTTGTTCAAATTCGGCAGACTTCTTATCTAGGGTTGTCTCCACATTTAAGGGGGCCCAAATACCTTGCTGTTTCAAAAGTGCTTTCATCTTAATCTGCCACAAACTAAAGTTGTTCTTACCGTTGAACTTCTCAACTTTCAAGGCTGAAGATGCCATGACAATAGAACAACATAAACACAACAAGCAAATACCAAAGAATTCGGACAACAAACAAGCACATAATTTGCTATCCCAAAGCTACAGATGAATCTTTCATTCAAAATATCCCAACCAACAAATGCAGCTACCAAATTCAAAAATCACTCACGAAGAATCCCAAGAAAACAAAGATGAGCCAAGATCACACGTATTGCCTCAAGAAACAAAAGTAATTCCCAAAGAACTTCCAAAGAATTCCAAAGAACTGGCCACACTTGGTCTATTCAAAAAAGTTGAAAAAGAATTCCGTAGAATCACAATAAACTTCAAAAGTTATGATAGGAATTCTTACTACTTCTTTCACCAACGTGGAATTGACAGATGACCAAGTGCACGTTGTCAACATTCAAGATCGTAGGCGTCGAACAAAAGAACTCCAATCATGGACGCTTGTCGTGAACACAAGTTGCGAGCAAAGGTCGCGTGAGCAAATCGCGAGCACTGGCGTCACCTGTCTTGGGCGCCGGCTACGTGCGTTGGCCAAGATCTTTCTTTTCTTTTTTCCAAGGCTAATCCATGGCCAACTCCTCAAGCTTCACTCTGATACCACTTGTTATGCTAAGAGAGAATACGAAAAGGGAGAAGCTTGGACACGTGGAGAAGAAAGAAGAAAACAAAGAGAAGTAGACGTGTGAAACAAGAACAACAAACACCAAGGTTTTAACATGGTTCCCCAAATTGGGTACGTCCATGAATGGAGCTCAGCTGATTGATTCTTCTCTAAGTGATCACAAAGGGATACAAGATTCATCATCATTCTAAAGCACACTATTTGGATCTCTAGCACGGCACCAGAAAAACTTGATTGGTTACCAAGCAACACGCCAAAAAAACATGGATTTGTTAACTTCTGTTTTTACTTAGTTAATTTATCTTTATGCCTATTCCTTTTTAGAAGTAAACAAACAACCTTTCACACAAATTAGATATTAATTCCAATTTGTATTTTAACTGCAAGTGCACAATGTCTATTGTATTAGTGTGCAAGTACAGGTCGATCCCATAGGGAATTGCTTAAGAATTGCGAACTGTTTCGTTTTTAACAATCAAATTTATATATTCAATAAGCTCTCTGTTGAGTTACAATTAACTCAACGGACTAACCTCGTGGACTTAAGTTAACTCCACGAGCCTACCTTTCCTATTTAATACTATTATTTACAGAGGAATTCGGCCAACCATTGGGCGGTTCCACATATTGTAAATAACATCAATTAAGCTCTTTAATGTTAGTAAACACTAGATTTATCATTAGGCAATACTAACATTTAGATAATTCAAATAATAACCATTAAAATTTTTAAGTCTTTTGAACGAACCAATTTCAGTAAACTGTAAAACTAAAATAAAAATAAAACAATCACAATACTAACAAAGATAACATTAATCATGATACCATTCTAATTAAAAGTGCTTGCTTGCTTGCATGAGCTTTGTAGGTTTGGGTTGGAACGTTTGCATGTGTCACTTCAGTAATCAGACAAGGCCCACTATAACAATAGTGAAATGACTATAGAGATGTGGGTGGGGGAGGATGCAGATCCTAGATCCTGGTTGTTGTGTCATTTCCTTTATTGAACATGTTGGCTTTTGTTCTCTTGGCATGCCATGGTAATCTGAGACAACTCACTATGTGATTCAAACCATGCAATGTCCATTTCGCAAGGGAAGAGGTTGGTGGCGAACAATGCAAGTGTGAGCTTTTATTGTGCGGTTGTGGAGGAGCAGTGGAAGCCGTGACTGCAGAGATGGGGAAGCTTGGATTAAGGAGTCGTCATCAGTAAAGCTGGGAAGAGAAAGAGAGAGAGAGAGAGAGGGATGTGGAGGAGATGGCTTTCCATTGTGGTCCTCCCTCCTCTCTCTCCTCTCTCTCCTCTCTTTCCTCTCTTTCCTCTATGATGAGCATTAACAAACAAAGGCCTCCTCTTCTGTACCTTTTCTCTTCATCTATGTTCGTTCCTCTAATTTGGGGAAATTAATGTTAATTTAGTACATTTCTGAACTATCGGTAAGTTATAGCCTGTGAAATTCTTAAGTATCCGAATTTTCTGATATTTTGGATAGTTATGTTTAAACTGCCGAACAGTTATGTTTTAAAAGAATAGTTTATTATTTCCTGAAGTACATGTGTTGAAACCATAACACATGACTTAAGTGAACTTTTAGTGAGTTATCCAAAATTACATTGTAAAAGAATAGTTTATTATTTCCATTGTGAAATTTTTAACTATCCGAAATTACAGTTGGGCATCGGTTAGTTATATGTGTAACTCTCTGAAATCTCCTTTTATTTATAAAATAGCTATGGACACGTGTCATGTTCTGGGAAAGTGACTTAAGTGGATTTTCGGTAAGTTATCTATAACTATCTGAAATGCAATTGAGCATCGGATAGTTAGACCTATAACTCTCCAAAATATTTCTTTTATTATTAAACTACTGCTGACACGTGTCGAGATCTAGTAGATTTACTTAAGTTATATATCAGTGAGTAATCTGTAAGTATCCGAAATTCATCTAAGCATTAGATAGTTAAGTTTATAAGTATCCAAAATGCATCTAGGCATCAGATAGTTAAGTTTATAAGTATCTGAAATGCACCTGAGTATCGGATAGTTAAAGTTATGCACGTGTTTTATAGTTAAATCAACGAAGAAAGTTCGTTGAGTTATCTGTAACTCCACGGACTATTTATTTTCTAATATACCACTGTAGCGATTGCAGAAACAGGACAGTTGGAAGGAAAAACCTCGATCGCACGTATCACACAGGAATTCACTCGTTGAAGGGAGAAGAAATCATTGTCGTTGATATGAATGAAGGAAATCCAACCGACCATTCAAGCAAAAGCAGTTACCACTAAAGAAATATAAAAGAAAAGAAGAAAAAGAAGTAAAGTGTGTGTGATCGATGGGTATGGCCAATGTGTACAGAGGAGGAGCACCGAGCTTTCTGCAGACAGTATCGGCAATTCTCTGAAGTACCACACCAACCATCATTACCACCACCATAATCACCAACCATCGAAGGTCTGTGAGGATACTTTCCTAATGTCGGGTCGATTTCGAGCCAAACATAGTGTTTGACAACCACTGTGAGGAGTGATCGCGTCGTAGGAAGGGAAGCCACTTTCTCCATGCGCCGACTCATATCTTAGGAGATCGTAAAGCTTCTAGCCTTGGCTTCGGGTTGATGCCTATATGCTGAAGAGGAGATCATCTTGCAATTCTAGACTCGTGATTCTATAGGGAGAGGAGACAGAATTGTAAGTGGTTTAATTTTCAATGGTGTAATCGCGTCGTATGTAGTGACGGAAGTATTTAGTATCAACTGAGATTACTTTACATTTCACCTTTCGCCCATTTCCATGTTCATATTAAAACAAAAATACCAAAAACAATTTATCTGTGTTTGTATTTTGTGTTTGAGTGTTGTATTGTTTGTGTTGTATCGTGATTAATGTTATCTTTGTCAGTGTTGTGATTGATTTATGTTTGTTTTAGTTTTACAGTTTACTGAAATTGGTTCGTTCAAAAGACTTAAAGATTTTAATGGTTACTATTTGAATTATCTGAATGTTAGTATTGCTTAATGATAAATCCAGTGTTTACTAACATTAAAGAATTTAATTGATGTTATTTACAATTTGTGGAACAGCCCATTGGTTGGCTGAATTCCTCTGTAAATAGCAATATTAAAAAGAAAAGACGAGCTCGTGGAGTTAACGTAAGTCCATGAGGTTAGTCTGTTTAACTCAACGAACAACTTTGTTTGTTGAGTTAACTGTAACTCAACGGAGGGCTTATTGAAGATATAAATTTGATTGTTAACAAACAGAACAGTTCTCAATTCTTAAACAATTCTCTATGGGATCGACCTGTACTTGCACACTAATACAATAGACATTGTGCACTTACAGTTAAAATACAAATTGGAATTAATATCTAACTTGTATTAAAGGTTGTTTGTTTACTTCTATATAAAAAAAAAAGAATAGGCATAAAGATAAATTAACTAAGTAAAAACAGAAGTTAACAAATCCAAGTTTTTCTAGTGCGTTGCTGGAGATCCAAACAAGTTTTCTGGTGTCGTTCTGGGTAACCAAACACCTGCTCTGTCCATTCAACGACAATTATGCTTTCCAAAATTTCTTTTCCTTCATTCTTCAATCCAAATATGTTGTGGAGAAGCTTTGGTGTTATCTGTACATCAGCTTCCTCCACATTGGAAATTAATTGTCCTTCTTCTCTTAAATTAGCATAAAAGTAGAGTACTAGATTTTCATATATTGCATGCCCTTTCTACTAAGAAATAAATTGTAGTAGACCTTGGAACTCAAATAATTCCTTAATTTCTTGCGTTCCGTCCTAATTTACTGGTTTACTGTATATGATATCATAACCCCTAATCTTTTGGTATTTATTATAAGCTTCTTGACTCCAAAAGTGTACTTCATTCAGAACTGTTGCTTCAGTTAGGTCAAGAATGTGACTTTGTTGTTCCAGAGGAGTTTGTTCTTGATCTTCCTCTTCCATAGGCTGAACTTGAACTTACTGAAAATGTTCTGCAGATTCCTGAACATTTGCTTCTGCTTTTGTCTGTGGTGGTGAGCCGGTAGAACTCTCCACTCTGTCTTGAATTGTTTTATTAAATTCAGTCGAATCTGCAAAGTCATTTTTTCCATATGGCTTTGTTCAACTTCTCGTTCAGTTTCTGTTCTTTCTTCTTCCTCCTGACTACCAATCTGCACTATCACTATTCTTATTGATTCTGTAGCAGATTGGGATGGAGTCATGGGCAAATCAGCTTCTGCCCTAATTTCTGTTTCTTTTTCTTGTACATGCTGCAGACTAATTTCAACCTGTTTTTCTTCTTCTCTTTGCTTTTGTTGCTACTCCTACTCCTCCTCAGAATCGGATAGCAGGTTTACAAAAATTGGCTCTACAGGCCCTGTTGATGTTGGTACTTCAGATTTAATCTCCTTTTGACATTCAAGCACTATCTCTTTTCCTTTCCTTCGTCTGATTAATTGTGCCTGGTCTTCCTCTTCTTCTTCTGAGATTAAATCTATAAACATAGGTTCTGCACGCCTTTGAGCCACAGGTGCTGGCTCTTCCTATTTAATTTTTTCAATATTTGCTGGTCTCGAAGGACCAGCTTCAGCTTCTCCTCTTGCAGCAAATTTGATAGTGGTTCTTTGATGCTGTTCAATTTTAATTTTGTATTGGGCTTTCAATTTTTCTACAGCCCTCCTCTTGCAAAGTGCATCAAATACCAGGTGTGCTTTAGCTACTACTAAATCTTCTGGTTCTCCTTGGTTTTTCCCAACTTGAACCAGTCCTTAGAATTCTCTTAATTTTTCTTCAGTTGAAGGCCCCAACATTACTGCTCGTGCCAACGGCCTGAATGGTGGAACTAAAGGTCCTAGCTGCTGTTCCTTAGGAATAGGTCTTTTAGCAGTCAGCTCCTCTTGTTCTTCTTCTGCTTGTTGTTGCCGCCTTATTGCACCCCTTGCACAACCAGCAATGCGCTTTTTGAACCATAATCTAGCCTTACGCTGGATTAGCTCTAGGGCTACTTCGTTGTTTGGCCTGATTTTTCTCTCTTTACTTACAACAATTTCTATTGCTACTCTGATTCTTGTTTCCACTATCTAGGGTATTTGTATACCCAAATTTACTAAAAATCTTTTCAAGTTGAAAAGTTCAAATTCTACCTTCTGTAGCTCTTTTTCTCTTGTCGTATTCCTGATTTTTTGTCACGTGTGCCATTCCTCTAACTCTTTCAGAAATTCTGATGTGTCAACAGCATCTTCCCAGAACTCGAGCTTTATCTTCCTCATCATGGAATTACACAATGGCACAAAATCACTCTGATCTCTACTGTTCTAAGTTCTAAATGATTTGACGGATAATGCCCCCAAAACCCTAAGTTTTAGTCTAAATAAGCCCTAAGTTTAGGTAGGTAATTGGGTCATTTCCCAAACAAAACTCTCGCTCTCTCATTTGTGGTCTTAACTATAGTACTCTGTTGAGTTACAATTAACTCAACGGAATAAGCTCATTGACTAACTCAAGACTCAACAGAGTAAGTTCGTTGAGTTAAGAGTAACTCAACAGACCTCCCTGTACAAACAGATACATAAAAAAAATAAAAAAAATACTTAAGATAATAGTTTTTTTTTCTTCGGTTTTTACTAGTTAACTGATACTATGTTTTAGTTAGACCAAATTTTTTTTCCAGTTGAATCGATACTATGTTTCGATAAAACCAAATTTTTTTTTTACTAAAAATTAATATAGATTTTTTATGTTCCGGTCATACCGATGGATCCAGTCGGTTGAACTGCAACGATTTTTTATATTTTTTAATTTTAATTTTTTTATATGAAAATAAAATAAAAACTGATTTCTTACTAAGTAAAGCTCGAGTAGTCCTCTACTCTAACTTCTTCTATAATTCCAAAGAATCTTTTTGGTATTTTCAGAATAGGTCTAAGTCTTTGTCCATTTACTTTAAAGATATTCTGATTTTTAAGATTTTCAATCTCAATAGCTCCATAAGGATAAATATTTCGAACTATGTAAGGTCCTGCCCATCTAGATCTTAATTTTCCTAGATGGTTATGGAGTCTAGCCATGTAAAGATATACTTCTTGTCCTATTTCAAAGCTTTTTGGAATAATTTTCCTATCATGTTAGAATTTCATTTTCTCTTTTTCTCTTACAGTCTTCGAATAAGCTTCATTCCTAAATTCTTCTAATTCAATTAATTGTATTTTCCTATTTTCAACAGCTTGATTTAAATTAGTGTTCAAAGTTTTTAATGCCCAATAAGCTTTATGTTCTATTTCAGTTGGTAAATGACAACTTTTTCCATATACTAGCCTAAAAGGTGACATACCTAAGCTAGTCTTATAAGCAGTTCTATAAGCCCAAAGTGCATTTATCAATCTATTAGACCAATTTGTTTTAGTAGGATTTACTACTTTTTCTAAGATTAACTTAATTTGTTTGTTAGTACTTTCTACTTGTCTACTTGTTTGCGGATGATATGATGTTGCAATTTTGTGGTTTACTCCATATTTCTTCATTAAGGCTTCAAAACTTCTATTACAGAAATGAGTTCCTCTATCACTGATAATAGCTTTAGGTATTCCAAATCTGGCAAATATATTGGTTCTTATAAATTGTATTACCACTTTGTTGTCATTAGTTTTTGTAGGAATAACTTCTATCCATTTAGATACATAATCCACCCCCAACAATATGTAATTAAATTGATTAGACATAGGAAATGGACCCATAAAATCTATTCCCCACACATCAAAGATTTCAACCTCAACAATAGGATTAAGAGGCATCATATTCCTCTTTGATATTCTTTCTATTTGTTGACATCTTAAAAAATTTAAGCAATATTTATGAGCATGTTTAAATAGTGTTGGCTAATAAAATCCACATTGCAGAATTTTTGCAGCAGTTTTCCCTAAGCCAAAATGCCCTCCACAAGCTTGGTCATGATAGAAAGACAATATGCTTTGATATTCAGTTTCTAGAACACACCTCCTTAAAACCAGATCAGGACATTTCTTAAATAAGTATGGGTCTTCCCAATACTTAAGTCAACGGACATTCTTAATAGTTATGGCTAACTCAACGGACTAACCTCGTGGACTTAAGTTAACTCCACGAGCCTGCCTTTCCTATTTAATACTGCTATTTACAGAGGAATTCAGCCAACCATTGGGCGGTTCCACAGATTGTAAATAACATCAATTAAGCTCTTTAATGTTAGTAAACACTGGATTTATCATTAGGCAATACTAACATTCAGATAATTCAAACAATAACCATTAAAAATTTTAAGTCTTTTGAACGAACCAATTTCAGTAAACTGTAAAACTAAAACAAACATAAAACAATCACAACACTGACAAAGATAACATTAATCACGATACAAACAAACAATACAACACTCAAATACAAAATATAAATACAAATAAGTTGTTTTTGGTATTTTTATTTTGATATGAGCATGGAAATGGGCGAAAGGTAAATTGTAAAGTAATCTCAGTCGACAGTAAATACTTTTGTCACTACATGCGACACGATTACCCCACTGAAAATTAAACCACTTACAATTCTGTCTCCTCTCCCTATAGAATCGCAAGTCCAAAATTGCAAAATGATCTCCTCTTCAGCATACAAGCATCAACCCGAAGCCAAGGTTAGAAGCTTTACGATCTCCTGAGATATGAGTCGGCGCTTGGTGAAAATGGCTTCCCTTCCCGCGATGCGATCACTCCTCACAGTGGTTGTCAAGCACTGTGTTTGGCTCAGAATCAACCCGACATCAGGAAAGTATCCTCACAGACCTCCGATGGTTGGAGAATATGGTAGTGGTGATGATGGTTGGTGTGGTACTTCAGAGAATTGCCGATGCTGATCTTCCTCTGCAAACACTGGCCACACTCATCGATCACACACCCCTTACTTTTTTTTCTTCTTTTCTTTTATATTTCTTCAGTGATAACTGCTTCCGCTTGAATGGTCGATTGGATTTCCTTCATTCATATCAATGATGATGATTTCTTCTCCCTTCAACGAGTGAATTCCTACATGATACATGCGATCGTGGTTTTTTTCTTCCAACTGTCCTGTTTCTGCAACCGCTACAGTGACATATTAGAAAATAAATGATCTGTGGAGTTATAGATAACTCAACGGACTTGCTTCGTTGATTTAACTATAAAATACGTGCATAAGTTTAACTATCTGATGCTCAGATGCATTTAAGATAGTTACAGATAACTCACCAATATATAACTTAAGTCAATCTTCCAGATCACGACACATGTCATCAGTAGTTTTATAATAAAGAAATATTTCGGAGAGTTACAAGTCTAACTATCCGATGCCTAGATGCATTTCGGATAGTTAGAGATAACTCACCGAAAATCTACTTAAGTCATTCTTCCAGAACATGACACGTGTCATCAGCAGTTTTATAATAAAAGGAGATTTCAGAGAGTTACACATATAACTATCTGATGCCCAGGTACAATTTCGAATACTTAGAGATAACTCACCGAAAGTCCACTTAAGTCATTCTTCCAGATCACGACACATGACATCAGTAGTTTTATAATAAAGAAATATTTCAGAGAGTTACAAGTCTAACTATCCGATGCCCAAATGCATTTCGGATAGTTAGAGATAACTCACCGAAAATCCACTTAAGTCATTCTTTCAGATCACGACACATGACATCAGTAGTTTTATAATAAAGAAATATTTCAGAGAGTTACAAGTCTAACTATCTGATGCCCAAATGCATTTCGAATAGTTAGAGATAACTCACCGAAAATCTACTTAAGTCATTCTTCCAGAACATGACACGTGTCATCAGCAGTTTTATAATAAAAGGAGATTTCGGAGAGTTACACATATAACTATCTGATGCCCAGCTACAATTTCGAATACTTAGAGATAACTCACCGAAAGTCCACTTAAGTCATGCATTATGGTTTCGACACATGTACTTCAGGAAATAATAAAATATTCTTTTGAAACATAACTGTTCGGTAATTTAAACATAACTGTCTGGTACATGTTCGGTACGTTAAACATAACTGTCCGAAATAACAGAAAATTTGGATACATAAGAATTTCACAGCCTGCAATTTACCGATAGTTCAAAAATGTACTAAATTAACATTAATTCCCTAGACTTATGCAGATTCTTTCATTAAAGCATATAACAGTGCAATTATAACATAATGGTTTAATTCTCATATGATAAGCTAAATATTATGCAATTAACCATCATTTAACCATTAATATTATGTACTTTTTCATTCTAGACACACACGTTGGGAGCCTATTTATAACATTTGTGCACCCCAAGTGGCCAAGGACAAAAATACCCATATGTGTAACAAACTAATTCAAGACACATAATAACAAGAATAAAATTCTAAACCAGTTAGAATTCCTGAGAGGAGATTAAATCCAAACCTTAAAAAAGTAGTCAAGAAAGAAATAGTGAAATGGTTAGATAATGACATAATTTATCCTATTTCTGATAGCTCATGGGTTAGTCCAATCCATGTAGTTCCCAAGAAATCAGGATTAACAATTATTAGGAATGAAAGTTAGGACTTGATACCTACTAGAATTCAATTGAGCTGGAGAGTGTGTATAGACTATAGAAAGTTGAATGTTGTGACTAGGAAAGATCATTTTCCCTTACCTTTCATAGATCAATTGCTAGAGAAATTAGTAGGGCAAGAATATTTTTGTTTCCTAGATGGGTATTCAAGATACAACCAAGTGCCAATAGCAATAAAGGATCAAGAGAAAACAACTTTCATCTGTCCTAATGGAACTTATGCTTTTAAGAGAATGCCATTCAGATTATGCAATGCACCAACCACCTTTCAAAGGTGTATGCAGGGCATATTCACTAAAATGATTGAAGATTTTTTTGAAATATTTATGGATAATTTTACTATTTATGGAACATCATATGAAGTGTGTTTAAACAATTTAGACTAAGTATTAAAATGTTGTGTGGAAAAAGTCTAGTTCTAAATTAGGAGAAATGTCACTTCATGGTTAAACAAGGAATAGTCTTGGGACATGTTGTTTCAAAGAAAGGCTTGGAAGTAGATAAAGCTAAAATAGAAGTAATTTCTAATTTACCAAAACCTTAATCAGTAAAAGATATTAGATCATTTGTAGGACATACTGGATTTTATAGAAGATTTATTAAAGATTTTAGCAAAATAGCTAAACCTTTAACTAATCTATTAAAAGATGTCCCATTCAACTTTGATAAAAATTGCAAAGAAGCATTTTTCAAGCTTAAAATTAGCTTAATTTCAACTCCTATAGTACAAGCACCTAATTGAAGCCATCCATTTGAATTAAAGTACGATGCATCTAATTTTACTGTAGAAGTAGTGTTAGGATAGAAGATAGAAAAATCTCCTAGAGTGATTCATTATGCAAGCAAAACTTTAAATGATGCTCAAGTTAATTATAAAACTACTGAAAAAGAATTGTTAGTTGTTATGTTTGCCTTAGAAAAGTTTAGATCATATCTGATTAAAGCAAAAGTGATAGTATACATGGATCATTTAGCTTTAAAACACCTAATAGCAAAGAAAGAGACTAAACCTAGATTGATCCGATGGATATTATTATTACAAGAATTTGATCTAGAAATTAAAGATAAAAAAGGTTGTGAGAATGTAGTAGCAAATCATTTATCAAGATTACAAATAGAAAAATCAAATATTGAAATTAAGGATAATTTTCTTGATGAACAATTAATGACCATCAACACAATGCCTTGGTATGCAGACATAGTTAATTACTTAGTTACTAGTTTAACACCTAAGGATTGGAATAGATAGGATAAGAAATTGTTCTTTTCAAGAGTAAAATATTACTATTGGGAAGACCCATACTTATTTAAGAAATGTCCTAATCTGGTTTTAAGGAGGTGTGTTCTAGAAATTGAATATCAGAGCATATTGTCTTTCTACCATGACCAAACATGTGGAGGGCATTTTGGTTTAGGGAAAACTACTGCCAAAATTCTGCAATGTGGATTTTATTGGCCAACACTATTCAAAGATGCTCATAAATACTGCTTAAGTTGTTTAAGATGTCAACAAATAGGAAGAATATCAAAGAGGAATATGATGCCTTTGAACCTTATTATTGAGATTGAAATTTTTGATGTGTGGGGAATAGATTTTATGAGTCCATTTCCTATGTCTAATTAATTTAATTATATATTGCTAGGGGTGGATTATGTATTTAAATGGATAGAAGGTATTCCTACAAAAACTAATGACAAAAAGTGGTAATACATTTTATAATAACTAATATAATTGCTAGATTTAGAATACCTAAAGCTATTATCAGTGATAGAGGAACTCATTTCTGTAATAGAAGTTTTGAAGCCTTAATGAAGAAATATGAAGTAAATCACAAAATTGCAACATCATATCATCCGCAAACAAGTAGACAAATAGAAAGTGCAAACAAATAAATTAAGTTAATCTTAGAAAAAGTAGTAAATCCTACTAGAAAAGATTGGGCTAATAGATTAATAGATGCACTTTAGGCTTATAGAACTGCTTATAAAACAAGCTTAGGTATGTCACCTTTTAGGCTAATATATGGAAAAAGTTGTCATTTACCAGCTGAAATTGAACATAAAGCTTATTAAGTATTAAAGACTCTAAACACTAATTTAAATCAAGCTACTGAAAACAGGAAAATGCAATTGATTGAATTAGAAGAATTTAGGAATGAATCTTATTCGAAAACTGTAAGAGAAAAAGAGAAAATGAAGTTCCAACATGACAAGAAAATTATTCCAAAAACCTTTGAAATAGGATAAGAAGTATATCTTTACATGACTAGACTCCATAACCATCCAAGAAAATTAAGATCTAGATGGGCAGGACCTTACATAATTCGAAATATTTATTCCTATGGAGTTATTGAAATTGAAAATCTTAAAAATCAGAATATATTTAAAGTAAATGGACAAAGACTTAGACCTATTTTGAAGATACCAAAAAGTTCCTTTGGAATTATATAAAAAGTAAGAGTAGAGAATTACTCGAGCTTTACTTAGTAAAAAATTATCTAAGTGTTTGTTTTGTAAAAAAAAAATTTATTTAAACATAATCACGGTTCAACCGAAAGAAATTATCAATTTTACCAAAACATATATTTAAAAGAAAAGAATTGTTGTGGTTCAACCGACAGGTTCCATCAATCTGACCGAAACATAAAAAAAATCTATATATTATATTAAGTAAAAATGTCGATTTTACCAAGCATAGTATCGATTCAACTAGAGAAAAAAAAGAGTATTTAATTTCGGTTCAACCAAGGAATATAACGATTTGACCGAAATTTTAAAATGTTGAAAAATTAAGAGTCGGTTAGACCGAAAATTCTTCGGTCTAGACTGAAGTAAAAATTATTATTATAAGTATTTTTATTAGTTATAACTTTACGGAAAGTCCGTTAAGTTACACTTAACTCAACAAACTTACTCCATTGAGTCTAGGATAAGTTAACGAACTTACCCTGTTGAGTTAACCATAACTCAATGGAGTACTGTAGTTAAGTCCACAGACTTAGTCCGTGGAGTTAACTGTAACTCCATGGAGAGGTAAATGAGAGAGTAAGAGTTTGCGCAAGAAAATGACCCGATTACCCACTAAAACTTAGGGTTTATTTATACTAAAACTTAGGATTTGGGGGCATTATCTACAGACTCGTTTAGAACTTAGCACAATAGAAATCAGAGTGATTCCATTCCGTTCCGTCACACCATGATGGCAAAGATGACACCAGAGTTCTGGGATAGACACCACGAGATTTCTTAGAGAGATAGAAGAATGACACACGAGACAAAAGATCAAGAACACAACTCGAGAGAAAGAACTCCAAAAGGTAGAATCTGACATCTTCTACTAGAGGAAAGTTTTGGTAGATTTAAGTATTACAATACCTCAGATTGTGGAGATAAGGATTAAGGTAGCAATGGAAGTTGCTGTAAACAAAGAAAGGAGAATCAGGCCAAATAATGAAGTTGCCCTAGAACTGATCTGATGCAAGTCTAGATTATGGTTCGTACGACATATTGGTGGGCATGCTAGGTGGGCAATCTAGGAGCAACAAAGGAAAGCAGCTAAAGAATCTACAACTGCAGAGCAGGCTGCTAAACAACCTGTAACTAAGGAACAACAATTAGGACCTTCAGTTCCACCAACAGAGCCATTACAAAGAGTAACTTTTGCTTGGCCGAGAATAGAAGAAGAAGATAAAGAGTTTGCAAGCTTGGTTAAAATAGCAAAAGACCAAGGAGATGAGGTAGAAATGGCTATGGCCAAGACACATATTTTGTATGATTCCATAAAGAAAAGAAGGGCCGAAGAAAAGTTGAAGGCCCAATACAAAATTAAAGTAGAGCAGCATCAAGAAGCAGCTAGATCAATGGTTGCAAAAGAAATGGAAGCTGGTCCTTCGAGACCAGTAGTTATAGAAAAAGTTAAATAGGAAGAGCTAGTACCTATGGCTCAAGGGCCTATAGAGCTCATTTTTGTAGATTTAATCTTAAAGGGGGAAGAGGAAGACCAGACACAGTTAATTAAAAGAAAGAAAGGAAAAGAGATAATGTCTGAACCTCAAGAAGAGATTAAATTTGAGATGCATATATCAGTAAGGCCTGTAGAGCCAATTTTGGTAGACCTACTATCCGAATCTGAGGATGAGCAGGAACAATAGTAGCAAGAGCAAAAGGAAAAAGAAAAACAAGCTAAAATTAGTTTGCAACCTATACAAACAGAAGAAACTGAAATTAGGGTAGAAGCTGATTTACCCATGACTCCATCCTAATATGCCATAGAATCAAAAAAAATAGTGACAATGCAGATTGGTAGTCAGGAGTAAGAAGAAAGAACAAAAACTGAACAAGAAGCTGAACAAGTACAGATTGAACAAGTAAGAAAGGACTTGATAGATTCCACTGAAAAGGGAGAAACTCTTCAGCAAATTTTAGAGAGGATTCAAGAAAGAAGAGTGGAGAGTTCTACTGGCCCTCCACCACAAACAGAAGCAGAAGCAAAAATGCAGGAATCTGCCGAGCATTTTCAGTAAATTCAAGTTCAGCATGAGGAAGAAGAAATTCAAGAACAAACCCCTCTAGAGCAACAAATTCAAATTCCTAACCCGACTAAAGCTACCATTCTAAATGAAGTACACTTTTGGAGTCAGAAAGCTTATAATAAATGTCAAGAGATAAAGGGGTATGATATTATTTACAGTAGGCTAGTAAACTAGGATGGTATGTAGGAAATTAAGGACTTATTTGAGTTCCAATGTCTATTGCAATTTATTTTTCAGCAAAGAGGGCATGTAGTATATGAGAATCTAGTGTCCTATTTCTATGTCAATTTGAGAGAAGGAGAAAGTGGATTAATTTCCAATGTGGAGCAAGTTGATGTACAAATAACACCAGAGCTTCTCCATAATATTTTTAGACTGAAGAATGAAGGAATGGAAATTTTGGAAAGCACAACTATAGTCGAGTGGACAGAACAGATAATAAAGGATTGTTTAGCTATCAATCCTAGTGTGCCATTATTAAATAGACTAAAACACTTAAATGGTAAAGCACACATGGTAGCTAACATTTTGATTAAAAATGTCTACCAATGACAAAGCCATGATATTGAACTTAGTCAATTTGTCAAATGGGCCACATATGCAGTTGTGAATAGAATTCAAATCAATTGGTCTTCAGTTTTTATCTCCAAGTTAAGAGCAGTAAAGAAGAAACTATTTTATGGATATCTGATTCCACTATTGATGGTGGATAGTATTGATTTCACGAAATGGGCATCCAAAAGGTTAAGATCAAGAACCATTTCAGTGAAAGAATACAGAAATTATGTTGTTGTTGAGATGACTACCTTCTAGAGGCATTATAGGAGATGTAGAGAGGATAAATCAATTAAAGCAACAATTAGAAAAGCTCTAGAAGGAAGTAGATGAACTTAAGAAGAAAGATTAAAATATATTGTTCATCTACTTGTATTAAAAATATCTAATTGACTGTATTGTAAAACAATATTTATATAAATAAATGTTTGAATTTCAGATGTTTTTGCATTCTTGTTTGAGAATGAATGATATAATTGATGAATTGTAGTGAATATTATATAACTATTTGAACAATGTGCAAGACTGTTTAAAAGATTTACAAATTTTCTAAATGACATGGTTAAATGCATGATGATTGGTTAATGCTTGAAAATATCTGCATGCTGAAAGTAAAATATAAATTCTACACAATAGGAAATGAACTATAAGTTAAATATACATATAATGTTCAGATTTAAATGAGTTAGATTAAAACACTACATTAATGACATGTATTTAACTTTATTTAAGTTGACAAAATGAAGGAGAGAAAAAAATAGAAGTTAATACGAGTAAGTTTTAGAAAATTTGCTAAGTGTTAACTCAACGAAGTAAGTCCATTGAGTTAACATTAACTCCACGAGGTCAATAATAAAATATAAGGTCACTCCGTTGAGTTAACTGTAACTCAACGAGGTTAGTCCGTGGAGTTAGCAAATAAGTAACCAAAGCTAGTCCATTGAGTTAACTATAACTCAACGAGGTTAATTTGTGGATTAAGCTGAACAGTTATTCTTTTAGCCACGAACGAAACTTCGTGGGTTTAGCGGTTATTGAAATTTGAAAGTAGAAGTGGAACACGCATCCATAAAAATAGGAACCATACTGCATGCTACAAGACACGTTCTTGCAATGAGATTCATTTGCTTTATGGACGTGCATTATAAATATAGAACAGAATGTTATTTACGAGTTACCAGCACTTGAGAAAAGAAAATTCGTTGGGGAACTAGAAGGAGAAGCAATTGATTCAACTTCATTCGTCAACAACTATTTACTGAAAACAAAGCTTCAAACTAGTATGTAATTAATCTTCTACAATTTTACTTTATGTTAAGAGTTTATGAGCACATGGATTCGTTCTCTTAGCACTAAACGATTAGTAAGAATACCTACATAGGATTATTTAACACAGAGGCGTACTGAAATATTTTCTGAATTGGACATTAACGAAATCCTTAGGGGTGTAGCTAACCTTTCTTTAAAAGAGAACGAAGATATGACTGCTCTAGTAGAAAAACAATTAGGGGAAATTCTGTATCTTGAATTAGTTGATGAACCTTCATGTATTCGATTGCCAAACTTTGAGGGAGATAGGTTTGAACTAAAATCTAATTATATTAGTCAATTGCCACACTTTCATGGATTAGAAATAGAGGATGCCTATTATTTCCTTAGAGAATTTAACAAAGTTTGTCAAATGATGAAAATGACGAACATGAGTATTGATGCTATTATACTTAGATATATCCCTTTTGTTTTAAAAGACATAGCTAAGAGATGGTTATATACTTTATCGCCTAATTCAATTTTTGCATGGACTGAATTTTGCTCTATTTTTATAGAAAAATATTTTCCAACACATCAAACGATTAAAAAGAAAAAGGAAATATTAATGTGTAGCCAAAAACAAGAAGAATCATTTTGAAAATATTTTGAAAGATTTAAAGATTTACTGACTCAATGTCCACATCATGCAATGAGTAAAACATAATTAATAGATATAATTTATGAAGGCATAGATGTTTCAACGAAATCTTTATTAGAATCTACTTATCAGAATGGATTTTAAAACTATGTAGTGAAGAAGCATGGGCATATTTAGAAAACTTTATAAAAAGAACTACACAGTGGGAAAACTCAACTGAAGTTATTACAGATAAAAGAATATTGTCAAAGGGAATGTATGAAATAGATTCAAGCACTATGCTTGAAGTTAAATTAATTGAATTAACAAAGAAAATAGAAGAGTTATCATTAAATCAAAAACTAGCAAAAAAGAATGCAAACATTAATGATTTAGATATTATTTATGCTAGAAACCAGAAAGATAACTTGGGAAATTCTTATAACCTTAATTGAAGAAATCACCCAATTCTATCTTGGAGAAATAACATTTTCCAAGGAGGAGAAAATATAAATGACAAAAATATAAGTTAAAGCATTAATTGAATAAGGATCTAGAATAGAGAAGTTAGAAAAGATAATTCAATAATTAAACAATCATCTAAATCTTGTATTTGAAAATCCTGCTATTCAAAATCAAAATATGAATAGAAATATACCCGCTAAATAGAAGGAATCAATAGAAGTTAGACCTACGGGAGGATTGCCAATGCAAACAGTACCTAACCTTGTCAATAGAACTGTTAATGAAATTGATACCTCCTATGGGAGGGAAGCTGAATGAAGTAGTATAAATAAAGTAACTATGTATAATATAGTAAGTAAAAAAATATATATAAAAAGAAAAAAATGTAAGTTTAATTGTAGTTAGTAATATCGTAGAGTTATTACTTAACTCAACAAACTTAGTCCGTTGAGTTATGGCCTAACTCCACGAGAGTAAGTAGCTATGTTAATTTTATCTCCGTTAAATTTTTATTTATGTTATACAGAATCACAACAGATGGAATTGATGAAATTACCACTAGATGAACTGAGGGAAGTACTGAGCAACCTGTCAGCTAAAGATTTCTGCAGATTGTGTTGTGTATCAAAGGAAATCAAAGACTGTGTTAGAGAAAAATATTTTCATTAACTACAAGTTGCAAAAATGACTAAGATTAGAGATGGATTTTTATGAAAGTCATTTAATCGTAGTTCAATCAGCTATGAATATTTGAATATGATAGAAACTGTTGGAATTCCTCCCAATACATTAGAAGGAATAGATCATATTATGGGGATAGACGAAGGATTAATTATTTACAGAACCAAACCAAGGTATGCAATTCTATTACCCGACATTTTGATTAGAAATCCTATCACTAGAGAAGAATGGAATGTAGGAAGGTGTTTAGAATGAAAAAGTGCATATTATTAACGGTTAAATGATGGTTAATTGCATAATATTTAACTTATTATATGAGAATTAAGCCATTATGTTATAATTGCATTGTTATATGCTTTAATTGAAGAATCTGCTTAATTTTGGGGAATTAATGTCAATTTAGTACATTTCTGAACTGTCGGTAAGTTGCAGGCTATGAAACTTTTAAGTATCCGAATTTTCTGATATTTCAGACAGTTATGTTTAACATACAGACATATTTCAGACAGTTATGTTTAACATACCAAAGATGTCGGATAGTTATGTTTATATTGCCGAACAGTTATGTTTTGAAAGAATATTTTATTATTTCCAGAAGTACACGTGTCGAAATCATAATGCATGACTTAAGTGAACTTTCGGTGAGTTATCTATAACTATCCGAAATTGCAGTTGGGCATCGGACAGTTATATGTGTAACCCTTCGAAATCTCTTTTTATTTATAAAATAGTTGTGGACACGTGTCATGTTCTGGTAAAGTGACTTAAGTGGATTTTCGATGAGTTAGCTGTAACTATCCGAAATGCATCTAAGCATCAGATAGTTAGACCTGTAACTCTCCGAAATGGGTATTTTATTATTAAACTGCTGATGGCACGTGTCGAGATCTGGTAGATTTACTTAAGTTATATATCGGTGAGTTTTCTCTAACTATCCAAAATGCATCTGAGCATTGGATAGTTAAGTTTATAAGTATCTGAAATGCACCTGAGCATCGGATAGTTAAATTTATGCACGTGTTTTATAGTTAAATCAACAAAGAAAGTCTGTTGAGTTATCTGTAACTCCACGGACTATTTATTTTCTAATATGCCACTATAGTGGTTGCAGAAACAAGATAGTTAGAAGAAAAACCACGATTGCATGTATTGCGTAGGGAGAACAAATCATCACCGTTGATATGAATGAATGAAATCCAACTGATCATTCAAGCAAAAGCAGTTACTATTGAAGAAATATAAAAGAAAAGAAGAAAAAGAAGTGGGTGTGATCGATGGATGGCTAGTGTATACAAAGGAGCACCGAGCTTTCTGCAGATAGTATTGGCGATTCTCCGAAGTATCACACCAACCATCGTTACCACCACCATATCCACCATAATCACCAACCATCAGAGGTCTGTGAGAATACTTTCTTGATGTCAGGTCGATTCCGAGCAAAACACAGTGCCTGACAACTACTGTGAGGAGTGATCGCATCGTGGGAAGGAAAGCCATTTTCACCAAGCGTCGACTCATATTTTAGGAGATCGTAAAGCTTTTAGCCTTGTCTTCGGGTTGATGCTTGTATGCTGAAGAGAAGATTATCTTGCAATTCCGGACTCGCGATTCTATAGGGAGAGGAGACGGAATTGTAAGTGGTTTAATTTTTAGTGGTGTAATCATGTTGCAAGTAGTGTCAGAAGTATTTACTGTCGAGTGAGATTACTTTACATTTCACCTTTCGCCCATTTCCATGTTCATATTAAAACAAAAATACCAAAAACAATTTATCTATGTTTGTATGTTGTATTTGAGTGTTGTATTGTTTGTGTTGTATCGTGATTAATGTTATCTTTGTTAGTGTTGTGATTGTTTTATGTTTGTTTTAGTTTTATAGTTTACTGAAATTGGTTCGTCTAAAAGAGTTAAAGATTTTAATGATTACTGTCGAGTGAGATTACTTTACATTTCACCTTTCGCCCATTTCCATGTTCATATTAAAACAAAAATACCAAAAACAATTTATCTATGTTTGTATGTTGTATTTGAGTGTTGTATTGTTTGTGTTGTATCGTGATTAATGTTATCTTTGTTAGTGTTGTGATTGTTTTATGTTTGTTTTAGTTTTATAGTTTACTGAAATTGGTTCGTCCAAAAGAGTTAAAGATTTTAATGATTACTACGTGAATTATCTGAATATTAGTATTGCTTAATGATAAATCTAGTGTTTACTAACATTAAAGAGCTTAATTGATGTTATTTACAATCTGTGGAATCACCTAATGGTTGGCCGAATTCCTTTGTAAATAGCAGTATTAAAAAGAAAAGACAGGCTCATGGAGTTAACTTAAGTCCATGAGTTTAGTCCATTGAGTTAGCCATAACTCAACGAACTTTATCCATTGAGTTAACTGTAAGTCAACGGAGAGCTTATTGAATATATAAATTTGATTGTTAACAAACAGACAGTTCTAAACTTTTCAGCAATTCCCTATGGGATCAACCTATACTTTCACACAGATACAGTAGACACTATGCACTTGCAGTTAAAGTACAAATTGGAATTAATATCTAAATTGTATTAAAGGTTGTTTGTTTACTTTTAAAAGAAAGAATAGGCATAAAGATAAATTAACTAAGTAAAAATAGAAGTAACAAATCCATGTTTTTCTAGTGTAGTGTTGGGAAAACACAAACAAGTTTTATGGCGCCGTTGCTAGGGAATTGAATTGAATTAAATTAAATTGACTAGAATTGAATTAATATAAGCAACTGTTAGAGTTGTTTTGTTTTAATAGCCAGAGAGTTGTGTGTTTTCTTCTATAATTGAGAATATGGCATATGCTTATGCTCAAAGATTTCTTAAACTTGTAATTAGCATATGTGAATTCTACAATTCTAAAGGACATGACATTTCTGGCTATTTGAAACTGAGACGTTTACAGATGGTTAGATCCCATGAACAACAAATGAATTATCCTCAATATAATAGAACTGAGTATGAGAATCCTATAGTTTACCCAATTGATGGTCAGTATAGAATGTGTAATATGTTGAGAGACACAGAAGTTTGGGATAGGTATGACAGACTAGAGCGTAGTATAGAGCAAAACCTTGATAAACTGGAATACTTTATGTGTCAGCAACAAGAAGTCAACCAATTAAATTATAAGGAAGCATATTTAGAACCTAAAAGGATATAATTTACGAAACTGAAAAAATCATAATGAAAATTGATCAAAAATTGAGTGCAATGAAATTAGATGATCTGGAAAGAAAACTAAAAGCATAGACGAATATATAATGAAAATACAAGTTATGCAATAGGAAAATGAAAATTATAATGTTATAAACCTACATAATTTACAAAATAAACAGCCAAAAGAAAATATTAATGCAAGAGAATTTAAAGAATGCATTTTAAAACTAAAAACAATTGAAGATCATAATTACGAAAATGATATACAAAAACATCATAAGAGTAATGAAAATCTGGAAGATGTTTGTGTAACATTAAGATCTGGAATTGATATACCACCAAGAACTCAAAATGAAAATGATATGAAGGTGGATAAGAGTAAAAATCAAAATGATAACGAAAATGTAATAGCTGAAAATCTAGAAATCACTAAAAAACAATCTGAATCTGCTAATGAAGCTAAAAAGGATCAAACAAATCAAATGAAAGAAAAAGAATCTTTGAAATCAAAATCTTTAGTACCCTATCCTGAAAGATTACAACAAACAATACCTGAAAAACAAGAAAAAATCAAAGAAATTTTTGAAAAAGTACAAGTTAACATTCCTTTGTTAGATCTATTGCAGAAAATGCCACCTTGTGCTAAATTTCTTAAGGATTGGTGTACTAAGAAAGGAGAGCGAAAAGTTCTTATAAAGGTCTTTTTACCTGAGCAAAGTAGTTCCCTATTTCTGCCACAAATTCTTAAAAAGTTATCTGATCTTGGAATTCCTGTTATATCATGCACCATAGGAAATACCATTTTAGAAAGAATCTTAATAGACTTAGGTGTAGGTATAAATGTTATGCCAAGTGATATATTTGCATCCTTAAGATTAGAAGGCTTAACTCCTACTAGTACGGTTATTCAATTAGCTGATAGAAGTATAAGATACCTTAGAGGAAAAATAGAGGATGTCTTAATTAAAATCAAAAACTTTATATATCCTATTGATATTGTAATTTTGGATTCCCAACAAATTAAGCATAAAAATAGTGATACATCTTTAATTTTGGGAAGACCATTTTTAGCAATATCAGGGGCTGTTATAAATTGTAAAACTGGAGTAATGAAGATAACATATGGTAATGAGGATACTCAATTAAATATTTTCAAACCAAAAAGGTTTGAGGAATTAGAAATGTCCTTACATACCATAGACTTTTTAGAGGATGAAAGAGATATGTTAGATGATATGATTCAAGACGAATTAAATAGGCAAATCAATTCTGAAACTTTAGAGGAAAGTGAAAGCATAAATATAGAAGGAGATCTGGAAGAAATTAATTTAGAAAATGATGATGTTCAATTAGGAGCTCTAGCTTTTGATGAGCAGCATTTAGAATTAAAATCTTTACCTCCTGAATTATCCTATATATTTCTGGAAGATAAACAAACCTGTCCAATCATTATTACTTCAGATTTAAAAGAGGATCAAATAGCTAAATTAAAAGATGTAGTAAAGAGTTATAAAGAAGCAATAGGATGGACTATGACTGATATAAAAGGGTTATGTTCAACTTTATGCTGTCACCACATATATTTAGAAGAGAATGCTAAACCTGTTAGAATTCCAGAGAGGAGATTAAATCCAAACCTTAAAGAAGTAGTCAAGAAGGAAATAGTGAAATGGTTAGATAATGACATAATTTATCCGATTTCTGATAGCTCGTGGGTTAACCCAATCCATGTAGTTCCCAAGAAATCAGGATTAACAGTTATTAGGAATGAAAGTCAAGACTTGATACCTACTAGAATTCAATCAAGCTGGAGAGTATGTATAGACTATAGAAAGTTGAATGCTGTGACTAGGAAAGATCATTTTCCCTTACCTTTTATAGATCAAAAGCTGGAATGATTAGCAGGGCAAGAATATTTTTAGTTCCTAGACAGGTATTCAGGTTATAATCAAATTCCAATAGCATTAGAGGATCAAGAGAAAACAACGTTCACCTGTCCTAATGAAACTTATGCTTTTAAGAGAATGTCATTCAGATTATGCAATGCACCAGCTACCTTTCAAAGGTGTATGTAGGGCATATTTAATGGAATGACTGAAGATTTCTTAGAAATATTTATGGATGATTTTACTGTATATGGCAACACATATGAAGTTTGTTTAAGCAATTTAGACCAAATATTAAAATGTTGTGTGGAAAAAAATCTGGTTTTAAATTGGGAAAAATGTCACTTCATGGTTAAACAATGAATAGTCTTAGGGCATGTTATTTCTAAGAAAGGGTTGGAAGTAGATAAAGCTAAAATAGAAGTAATTTCTAATCTACCAGAACCTAAATTAGTAAAAGATATTAGATCATTTCTAGGACATGCTGATTTTTATAGAAGATTTATTAAAGACTTTAGCAAAATAGCTAGACCTTTAACTAATCTATTAAAAGATGTCCCATTTAACTTTGATAAAAATTGCAAGGAAGCATTTTTTAGACTTAAGACTAGCTTAATTTCAACTCCTATAATTCAAGCACCTGATTGGAACCATTCATTTGAATTAATGTGCGATGCTTCTGATTTTGCTGTAGGAGCAATTTTAGGACAGAAAATAGAAAAATCTCCTAGAGTGATTCATTATGCAAGCAAAACGTTAAATGATGCTCAAGTTAATTACACAACTACTAAAAAAGAATTATTAGCTGTTGTGTTTGCCTTAGAAAAGTTTAGATCATATCTGATTGGAGCTAAAGTGATAGTATACATGGATCATTCAGCTCTAAAACATCTAATAAAGAAAAAAGAGACTAAACCTAGATTGATTCGATGGATATTATTATTACAAGAATTTGATCTAGAAATTAAAGATAAAAAAGGTTGTGAGAATGTAGTAGCAGATCATTTATCAAGATTACAAATAGAAAAATCAAATATTGAAATTAATGATAATTTTCCTAATGAATAATTAATGGCCATCAACACAATGCCTTGGTATGCAGACATAGTTAATTACTTAGTAACTGGTTTAACACCTAAGGATTGGAAAAGACAAGATAAGAAATTGTTTTTCTCAAGAGTAAAATATTACTATTGGGAAGACCCATACTTATTTAAGAAATGTTCTGATCTAGTTTTAAGGAGGTGTGTTCCAGAAACTGAATTTCCGAGCATATTGTCTTTATGTCATGACCAAGTTTGTGGAGGGCATTTTGGTTCAGGGAAAATTGCTGCAAAAATTCTACAATGTGGGTTTTATTAGCCAACACTATTCAAAGATGCTCATAAATATTGCTTAAGTTGTTTAAGATGTCAACAAATAGGAAGAATATCAAAGAGGAATATGATGCCTCTTAATCCTATTGTTGAGGTTGAAATCTTTGATGTGTGGGGAGTAGATTTTATGGGTCCATTTCCTATGTCTAATCAATTTAATTACATATTGTTGGGGGTGGATTATGTATCTAAATGGATAGAAGCTATTCCTACAAAAACTAATGATAACAAAGTGGTAATACAATTTATAAGAACAAATATATTTGCCAGATTTGGAATACTTAAAGCTATTATCAGTGATAGAGGAACTCATTTCTGTAATAGAAGTTTTGAAGCCTTAATGAAGAAATATAGAGTAAACCACAAAATTGCAACATCATATCATCCACAAACAAGTGGACAAGTAGAAAGTGCAAACAAACAAATTAAGTTAATCTTAGAAAAAGTAGTAAATCCAACTAGAACAGATTGGGCTAATAGATTGATAGATGCACTTTGGGCTTATAGAACTACTTATAAAACAAGCTTAGCTATGTCACCTTTTAGGCTAGTATATGGAAAAAGTTGTCATTTACCTGTTGAAATAGAACATAAAGCTTATTGGGCATTAAAAACTCTGAATACTAATTTAAATCAAGCTGCTAAAAGTAGAAAAATGCAACTAATTGAATTAGAAGTATTTAGAAATGAAGCTTATTCGAAGAGTGTAAGAGAAAAAGAGAAAATTAAATTCTGGCATGATAGAAAAATTATTCCAAAAAGCTTTGAAATAGGACAAGAAGTATATCTTTATATGGCTAAACTCCATAACCATCTAGGAAAATTAAGATCTAGATGGGGAGGACCTTACATAGGTCGAAATATTTATCCTTTATTGAAATTGAAAATCTTAAAAATCAGAATATATTTAATGTAAATGGACAAAGACTTAAACCTATTCTGAAAACACCAAAAAGCTCCTTTAGAATTATAGAAGAAGTCAGAGTAGAGGATTACTCGAGCTTTACTTAGTAAGAAATCAGTTTTTATGTTTATATATATATATATATATATATAATTTATAAAAAAAAAACACATTAAAAATATATATATATATATATATAATATAAAAATCATTACGGTTCAATTGACCGGATCCATCGGTATGACTGGAACATAAAAATTATGTATATTAATTTTTGGAAAAAATTAGGTCTGACCGAAACATAGTATCGGTTAAACCGAGAAAAAAAAAGTTAATCAAAAAAACTATTAGTTGTAGTATTTTTATTATTATATTTGTTTGTACGGGGAGTCCGTTGAGTTACATTTAACTTAACGAGCATACTCCGTTGAGTCTGGAGTTAGTCAACGAGCTTATTCCATTGAGTTAACTATAACTCAATGGAGTACTGTAGCTAAGACCACGGATAAAATAGTAATAGTTGGTTCAGGAAATGACTCAATTACCCACCTAAACTTAGGGCTTATTTAAACTAAAACCTAGGGTTTTAGGGGCATTATCCGGCAAATCAATTAGAAGCTAGATTAGTAGAAATCAGAGCGATTTTGTGCTGTTGTGTAACTCTACGATGAGGAAAATGACGCTTGAATTCTGGGAAGATGCAGTGGACACCGCACAGTTTCTGAAGGAATCTGAAGAATGGCACATGCGGCAAAAGATCTGGAATACAACAAGAGAAAAAGAGCTACAAAAGGTAAAATCAAAACTCTTTAACTTGAGGAAAGCTTTAGTTGAGTTAGAAATACAAATACCATAGATAATGGAGACACAGATTAGAGTGGCAACTGAAATTGCAGTTAGCAAAGAAAGAAAAATCCGACCAAATAATGAAGTAGCCCTAGAGCTAATTCAACGTAAAGCCAGATTGTGGTTTAAGAAACGCATTGCTGGTCGAGGAACCTGGGCAATATGGGAGCAGCAACGAGCAAGAGAACAGGAAGAATCAATTGTTGAAAGACCTGTTCCTAAGGAACAGCAGTCAAGACCTCCAGTTCTGCCAACAAAACCATTGCCACGATTAGCATTTGTTTGGCCGAGAACTGAAGAAGAAGAGAAAGAATTTACTAGCTTGGTCAAAACAGCAAGAGACCAAGGTGATACTCAAGAAATAGCTACAGCTAAGACACATATTATATATGATGCCATTAAGAGAAAAAGGGTCGAAGAAAGGATAAGGGCCCAATACAAAATAAAAGTTGAATAGTATCAGGCAGCAGCTACTGCCAAACCTGTTGCAAAAGGAGATGAAGTTGGTACTTCGAGACCAGTAATTATAGAAAAAGTTAAACAGGAAGAGCCAGTACCTATGGCTCGAAGGCTTGCAGAGCCTACTTTTGTAGATTTAATTTCAGAAGATGAAGAATAGGCACAACTAATCAAAAAAAAGAAAGGAAAAGAAAAAGTGCCCGAAAATGAGAAAATTAAATCTAAAGTACCAATTTTTACAGGGCCTATGGAGCAAATTTTTATTAACCTGCTATCCGATTCTAAGGAGGAGCAAGAGCTGCAGCAGTAGGAGAAAAGAAAAGAAGAAAATCAGGTTGAAATTAGTCTACATCCTATACAAGAAGAAACAGAAATTAGGGCAGAAATTGAATTGCCCGTGACTCCATCCCAATCTGTTACAGAATTAGAAAGAACAGTAACAGAACAGATTGGTAGACAGGAGGAAGAAGAAAGAGTAGAAAATGAAGAGGCTGAAAGAAGCCATTTGGACAAAAATAATTTCACAGATTCCATTGAAGAACAAGAAACTCTTCAGATTCCATTGTTTTATGGAGATTTGATTCCACTGTTGATGGTGGACTATATCGATTTCACTAAATGGACATCAAAAAGGATCAGATCAAAAACCATTTCAATGAAAGAATATAGAAATTTTGTAGCTGCAGAACTAGCTATACCTCTAGAGGCATTACAGGAGCTGTAAAAAGAATTAATCAATTAGAACTTCAATTAGAAAAACTCCAGAAGGAAGTAGATGAACTGAGGAATAGAGATTAAATTGTATTGTTCGTCTACTTGTGTAAAATTGTATGAAATTGTATGATGTACTTGTAATGTAATTGATTCATATTAATGAATACAATTTTTCAGATGCAATTTTCATACATGTTTTGGATGTGAAATGAATGGAATTTATTGAATATTACATAATTTGTGGAACTTTATGAATGAATATGTAACAGATTTACAATTTGCTGAATGACAGGATAAATGCTTAAAAATTCTACATGTAAGGTAAAATGTAAATTCTGCATAACATAAAATGACCTGCAAGTTAAATCTTTATATAATGTTCAGATTTAAACGTATTTTAATTAGAAGTATGCATTAATGACATAGATTTAACTTTATTTCAGTTAGTAGAATGAAATAGAAAAGAACAAAGAGGAATTTACGAGAGTAAAACTTAGAGGTTGCTAAGTGTTAACTCAACGAAGTAAGTTCGTTGAGTTAACCGTAACTCCACGAGGTCAGTAATATAATATAAGGTCACTCCGTTGAGTTATCTGTGACTCAACGAAGTTAGTCCGTGGAGTTAGCAACAATAACCGACTGTGTTCCGTTGAGTTATCTGTAACTCAACGAGGATAGTTCGTGGATTAAGCAAAACAGTTATTCTTTTAACCAGGAACGAAACTTCGTCGGTTTAGTGGTTACCAAAATTTGAAATTAATAGTGGTACATCTACCCATAAAAATAGGAACCACGATGCACGTTGCAAGACACATTCTTGCAACGAGATTTATTCACTTTATGGATGTGCATTATATATATAAATCAGAATGTTATTTACGAGTTACCAACACTTTTAAAAGAAAGGAGAATGCTTTGGAGGAACTGGAAGGAGAAGCAGCTAATTCAACTTCATCCGACAACAAATATTTACTTAATGGAAAGCTTCAAACAGGTATGTAATTAATCTTCTACTATTTATTTATGAGCACATGGACTCATTCTCTAAGCACTAAGCGATTAGTAAGAACACCTACCTAGGAATTTTCATTGTAGAGGAGTACTGAAAAAAATTTTGAACTGAACTTTAATGAAATTCTTTGGGGTGTAGCTAACCTTTCTTTAAAAGAGAACGTAGAGATGGCTATTCTAGTAGAAAAACCATTAGGAAAAATTCTGTATCTGAAATTAGTTGATGAACCTTCATGTATTCGATTGCCAAACTTTGAGGGAGATAGGTTTGAACTGAAATCTAATTATACTGTATGAACCTTCATGTATTCTGTATGTTTCAGTAATCAACCTGCAAATATACTTAGAATATATGTAAATTACATACCAAGTATATCATCATCATATAGGTGTTAATTATATTATCGTTTGTTTTTCTTTTCATCATCTGTCATCCTGAATTTTCCAATAAGATTTCTAGAAAAAATTTCAACAACATACGAATCAGAGTACAATCCAATTCAATCTGATTAAGACAAGTAGAATAAAGAATTGTATCTCCATTAAACAACTTCAAAAGTCAATTCCAGATTCATATTTCAGCAATTCTAGATAATAGAAAATATACTTGATTCATAAGATATCTATATTTCACAAAACACTTGTATCTTTTCAAAACAGTATATGTATATTTTTTCCTTTTTTTTTTCTTTAAAAGTTAATTTGACAAGTTTGAATCATACAAGAGCTTTCTAATGTACCCATGTAACGAGCTTTCAGTCAATAATCCCAGATCTGATCAGGATCTTAGGTTGCCAAATTTTAAGAGTCCTTTTTCAAGTCAACAATCCTTACATACCTATCTACTCAAGTACAAAAGGCTCATGATCAAACAAGTCAATAAACTCTCAAATTTTCCCTTTTTTTTTCTTTTCGTTTTCTTCTTCTTCTTCTTCTTCTTTTTTTTTTTTTTTTTGAAAGCTACAAACACAAAACAAAACATTAATCACATACTATATATATATGTATTTCATTAATACAGATGCTGTAATCATCAATCTCATATAGTCCTACTTCTATCAGTTACTGAAAATATGAATCCATAACAATAAGCTCATACTTTTTCTGTAGTTTAATAAGATCTACACATAAATCATTCTACAAGTTCAATCAGTCAAATTAAATGTATCTTTAATCATATATGTTTCATTTAATCTAGAATTCACATCTCAACTCCTTCAGGACTTCAGATAATTTACTGATTTTTCATTAAGCATTCTGATTTCATTTTAAAATCGTGAAACTGTTAAACTCATGAAATTCAGAAAAACATAAGATACTATATCTAGATTTGCATAAATAATAAATTCAATAGCATCTTATATAGCCTTCTAAATATAATAGTCAAGCAGTTTATAAAAATTTTACAGTCTCAATTATCGAATAGTTACAACAAGTTCATAAAATTTTCATTTCCTCAAAACTTTGCAGTACTATTTTAATTTATTTAATTAACAAACTTACATGGCTGTTACTTCAATTACCTCCCCCCCATACCTACATTTTGCATTGTCCTCAATGTAAAAGATTTCACAATAAGTACAGTAATTATAGCAGGCATGAATACAGTTTTGCTTAATTTAAAATTCAAGATGAGTAATTAGTGACATACCTTGTTTCATTTGTATCTCCTCTTGCATATTCCGATTTTTGATTCTGAAAAACTTTTCATTTACAGATAAAAGCAAAATATAACACAAAATAACATTTAACAGATATTAATAAATCAGTGTCTTGTGTGGAACCCAAGCTCCTATACCTTTGGTGGCTCACAAGCAAGCCAGTTGGTTTCCCAGAATAGATACCAATAAACTGGATTGATATTTTGTTTTTTTTTCTTTTATAAAATAAAAATGAAAACTTTAAAAAAAATTTCTCTCTTTTTTTTTTTAACAATAAATGTAGAACACACAACATCAAACACACAAAATCACAACTTAAGAACATGATTGAAAAGTAGAAACAAATGGAATAAATGTATCAGTCCAAGCAAACTTTTTAAGCATAGTTCTTCTTGCTATTAATTCTGTTTTAATGCAGTTATTGTTCCTTCTTAATTTGTAAACATGCAATATATTATAAATTCCAAATACAAGTGTATTACCATTAATGATATGTAATGCAGAAAGGGATCATTTTTGGTTTCAAGGTAATGTAGCAGTTTCTATTTCTACATCTATTTCAATATACTCCTCTTCCCACTTCCATTCATTTATGTCTTCCATAATCTATATTTGAAATTTCATCAGTTCATCTCACCATCTTATCAGACATAAAGTAGGATCATCTTCTTCATTATACCACATTCCTATTTGAATTTCATTAAATTCTGTAGATGGTGGTTTACCTATTTCTCTCGGTACAGGTAAAATTTCTATATATTCATCATAATTGTCTATGCTCACTATGTATAAATCAGATCCATATGCTAATGATATCTCCGTGACTAGATATATATATCCATCAAGTATGACATGTGTTTGGTTAATTAATGATTTCTGTCCTAGATATATCATAATATATTCATTCCAAGATCTGTTCAGAAAATTATACACACTTAAGCGTAAATCTTCACCCCAATTTCCTGTAGGTCTCCAATAATATAATTTTTCAGGAATTGCAGAATTTTTATCAGAAAATATCAAAGCTGACCCACAATTTACAGTTGGTGCTTTCAAATCTATTAGGTCTTCCTATATTCCATTCTTCTCCTGTTATAAGATTTCTTATCAAAATATTAGGTAATAATAAACTTGCATACCTTGGTCTCGTCATGTATATGATTAATCCTTCATCTATCCCCATAATATGATTTATTCCTTCTAATGCATTAGGTGGAATTCCAGTAGTTTCTTCCATAGTCAGATATTCATGGGTATTTAAACTACGATTAAATGACCTCCATATGAATCCTTCTCTAATCTTAATCATTTTTGTAGCTTGTAGTCCCTGAAAATATTTTTCTTCAATACAGTCTTTAATTTCCTTTGATACACAACACAGCTTGCACAGATCTTTAGCTGACAAGTTACTTAGTACTTTCCTTAGTGCATCCATTGGTAATTGCATCAATTTCATTTGTCGATTCTGTAAAACACAAATAAAAATTTAGCAGAGACAAAAATTAACCTAACTACTGCACACCCTCGTGGAGTTAAGGCATAACTCAACAGACTAAGTTCATTGAGTTAAAAATTAACTCTACGATACTATTAACTAAACATATAAAACATATATACATACAGATAGTTGCTTCAGATATGTTGCTTCATTCAACTGCCCTCCCAAAAGAGGTATTAATTTCATTAACCGTTCTATTGACAGGATTAGGTATAGCTTGTATTGGCAATCCTCCAGTAGGTCTAACTTCCATTGGTTCCTTTTGTCTAAGTGATATATTTCTATTCTGATTTTGAATTGTAGCATTTCCAAATATAAATTCTAGACGATTGTTTACTTGTTGGATTATCTTTTCTAATTTCTGTATTCTAGCTCCTTGTTCAATTAATACTTCATAACTTATGTTTTTCTCATTTATATTTTCTCCTCCCTGGAAATTGTTGTTTCTCCAAGATAAATTTGGGTGATTTCTCCAATTAAGATGATAAGAATTTCCCAAGTTATCTCTTTGGTTTCTAGCATAAATAATATCTAAGTCATTTATGTTTGCATTCTTTTCTGCTAGCTTTTAATTTAATGATAACTCTTCTATTTTCTTTGTTAATTCATTTAATTTCACCTCAAGCATAGTATTGGAATTTATTTCATGCATTCCTCTTGATAATATTCTTTTATCTGCAATAGCTTTAGTCAAATTTTCCCACTATGCAGTTCTTTTCGCAAAGCTTTCTAAATATGCCCATGCTTCTTCACTACATAACTTTAAAAATCCATTTTGAGAAGTAGATTCTAATAAAGATTTCGTTGAAACATCTATGCCTTCATAAATTATACCTATTAGTTGTGCTCTACTCATTGCATGATGTGGACATTGAGTCAGTAAATCTTTAAATCTTTCAAAATATTTCCAGAATGATTCACCCTATTTTTGGCTACACATTAATATTTCTTTCTTCTTTTTAATCGTTTGATGTGTTGGATAATATTTTTCTAGAAAAATAGAGCAAAATTCAGTCCATGTAGAAATTGAATCAGGCGACAAAGTATATAACCATCTCTTAGCTGTGTCTTTTAAAGAAAAAGGGATATATTTAAGTTTAATAGCATCTATACTCATGTTCGGCATTTTCATCATTTGACAAACTTCGTTAAATTCTCTAAGGAAATAATAGGCATCCTCTCTTTCTAATCCATGAAAATGTGGCAATTGACTAATATAATTAGATTTCAGTTCAAACTTATCTCCCTCAAAGTTTGGCAATCGAATACATGAAGGTTCATCAATTAATTCAGGATACAGAATTTCTCCTAATGGTTTTTCTACTGGAGCATCCATTTCTACGTTCTCTTTTAAAGAAAGGTTAGATACACCCCAAAGAATTCTATTAAAGTTCAGTTCAGAAAATTTTCCAGTATGCCTTAGTGTTGAATATTCTTGGGTAGGTGTTCTTACTAATCGTTTAGTGCTAGGAGAATGGGTCCATGTGTTCATAAATAAATAACAGAAGATTAATTACATACCAGTCTGAAGCTTTCCATTCAATAAATATTTGTTGTTGGATGAAGTTAAATCAGCTGCTTCTCCTTCCAGGTCCTCCAACGCCTTCTCCTTTCTTTTAAAAGTGCTAGTAACTCGTAAATAATATTCTATTTCATATATATACTGCGCATCCATAAAGTGAATAAATCTCGTTGCAAGAACGTGTCTTGCAACGTGCATCGTGGTTCCTGTTTATATGGGTATGTGTACCACTACTAATTTCAAATTTTGGTAACCACTAAACTGACGAAGCTTCGTTCGTGGTTAAAAGAATAACCGTTCTGCTTAATCCACGAACTAACCTCGTTGAGTTACAGAAAACTCAACAGAATATAGTCAGTTACTGTTGCTAACTCCACGGACTAACTTCGTTGAGTTACAGATAACTCAACAGAGTGACTTTATATTATATTACTGACCTCGTGGAGTTACGGTTAACTCAACGGACTTACTTCGTTGAGTTAACACTTAGCAACATCTATGTTTTACTCTCGTAAGTTCCTCTCTGTTCTTTTTTTTTTTTTTATTCTGCTAACTGTAACAAAGTTAAATCTATGTCATTAATGCATCATTCTAATAAAAATACGTTTAAATCTAAGCATTATATAAAGATTTAAATTGTAGGTCATTTTATGTTATGCAGAATTTACATTTTACCTTATAACATGCAGAAATTTTTAAGCAGTTATTCTATCATTCTGCAAATTGTAAATCTGCTACATATTCATTCATAAATTTTCACAATAACATAATATTCAATAAATTCCATTCATTTCACATCCAAAACACGTATGAAAATTGCATCTAAAAAATTTACATTCATTAATATAAATCAATTACAATACAAGTACATCATACAATTTCATACAACTTTACATAAGTAGACGAACAATACAATTTAATCTCTATGCCTAAGTTCATCTACTTCCTTCTAGAGTTTTTCTAATTGAAGCTCTAATTGATTAATCCTCTCTACTGCTCCTGTAATTCCTCTAGAAGGTACAGCTAGTTCTGTAGCTACAAAATTCCTATATTCTTTCACTGAAATGGTTCTAGATCTGATCCTTTTTGATGTCCATTTCGTGAAATCAATACAGTCCACCATCAACAATGGAATCAAATCTCCATAAAATAATTTCTTCTTCACTGTTTTCAGCTTGGAGATAAAAACTGCAAACCAATTTATTTGGATCTTATTTACAACTGCATACGTGGCCCATTTGACAAATTGACTTAATTCTATGTCATGGCCCTATCGTTGATAGACATTCTTAATCAGAATGTTAGCTACCATGTGTGCTTTACCATTTAAATGCTTCAATCTGTTTAATAATGGTACACCAGGATTGATAGCTAAACAATCCTTAATTTGCTACTCAGTCCATTCAACTACAGTTGTATCTTCCAAAATTATTGTTCCTTCATTCTTTAAACCAAATATGTTGTGGAGAAGCTCTGGTGTTATCTTTACATCAACTTCCTCCACGTTTGAGATTAATCCTCCTTCTCTTTCTCACAAATTTGCATAGAAACAAGGTACTAAATTCTCATATACTGCATGCCCTCTTTCTTGAGATATAAATTGCAGTAGACCTCGAAATTCAAATAATTCTTTGATTTCTTGCATTTCATCCCAATTTACTAGTCTACTGTAAATAATGTCATAACCCCTTATTTCTTGGTATTTGGTATAAGCTTCCTGACTACAAAAATGTACATCATTCAAAATTGTTGTTTCAATCGGGTCAGGAAGGTGACTTTGTTGCTCTTGAGGGGTTTGTTCTTGCTCTTCCTCTAGCATAGGCTACATTTGGACATTCTCTACAGATTCTTGAATTTTTGCTTTTGCTTCTGTCTCTAGTGGTGAGCCGGCAGAACTCTCCACTCTGTCTTGAATTCTTTCCACAATTTATTGAAGAGTTTCTTGTTGTTTAGTGGAATCTGTGAAATTATTTTTGTCCAAATGGCTTCTTTCAGCCTCTTCATTTTCTTCGCTTTCTTTTTCCTCCTGATTACCAATCTATTTTGTTACTATTCTTTCTGATTCTGTAACAGATTGGGATGGAGTCACGGGCAATTCAGTTTCTACCCTAATTTCTATTTCTTCTTGTACAGGCTGTAGACTAATTTCAACCTGATTTTTTTCTTTTCTTTGCACCTCCTACTCCTCCTTAGAATCGGATAGTAGGTTAATAAAAATCTGCTCCACAGGCCTTGTAAAAATTGGTACTTCAGATTTAATTTCCTCATATTCAGGCACTTTTTCTTTTCCTTTCTTTTTTCTGATTAGTTGTGTCTGTTCTTCCTCTTCATCTTCTGAAATTAAATCCACAAAAATAGGCTCTGCAGGCCTTCGAGCCATAGGTACTCGCTCTTCCTATTTAATTCTTCCAATAATTGCTGATCTTGAAGGACCAGCTTCATCTCCTTTTTCAGCAGGTTTGGTAGTAGTTCTGGCAGTAACTTCGTGATGCTGTTCCACTTTGATTTTATATTGGGCTTTCAACTTTTCTACAGCCCTCTTTTTGTAAAGTGTATCAAACACTAGGTGTGCTTTGGCCACTACCAAATCTTCTGATTCTCCTTGGTTCTTCCCAACTTGAACTAGTTCTGCAAATTCTCTTATCTCTTGTTCAGTCGAAGGCCCCATCATTTCTGCTCGTGCCAACGGCTTAAATGGTGGAACTGAAGGTTCAGGCTGCTACTCCTCAAGAATAGGTCTTTCAGCGGTCGTCTTCTCAGCTTGCAACTTACCAACAATTCATAAATGTACTAAATTAACATTAATTCCCCCAAATTAAGTAGATTCTTCAATTAAAGCATATTACAATGCAATTATAACATAATGGTTTAATTCTTATATGATAAGCTAAATATTATGCCATTAACCATCATTTAACCGTTAATAATATGCACTTTTTCATTCTAAACACCTATATGTTGAAGAGAAGATTATCTTACAATTCTGGACTCGCAACAATTCTATAGGGAGAGGAGACAGAATTGTAAGTGGTTTAATTTTCAGTGGTGTAATCACGTTGCAAGTAGTGTCGGAAGTATTTACTGTCGAGTGAGATTACTTTACATTTCACCTTTCGCCCATTTCCATGTTCATATTAAAACAAAAATACCAAAAATAATTTATCTATGTTTGTATGTTGTATTTGAGTGTTGTATTGTTTGTGTTGTATCGTGATTAATGTTATCTTTGTCAATGTTGTGATTGTTTTATGTTTATTTTAGTTTTACAGTTTACTGAAATTGGTTCGTCCAAAAGATTTAAAGATTTTAATGGTTACTGTTTGAATTATCTAAATGTTAGTATTACTTAATGATAAATCCAGTATTTACTAACATTAAAGAGCTTAATTGATGTTATTTACAATTTGTGGAATCGCCCAATGGTTGGCCGAATTCCTTTGTAAATAGCAATATTAAAAAGAAAAGACAGGCTCGTGAAGTTAACTTAAGTCCACGAGTTTAGTCCATTGAGTTAGCCATAACTCAACGAACTTTATCCATTGAGTTAACTGTAATTCAATGGAGAACTTATTGAATATATAAATTTGATTGTTAACAAACAGACAGTTCTAAACTTTTTAGCAATTCCTTATGGGATCGACCTATACTTGCACACTGATACAATAGACACTGTGTACTTGCAATTAAAGTATAAATTGGAATTAATATCTAAATTGTATTAAAGATTGCTTGTATACTTCTAAAAGAAAGAATAGGCATAAAGATAAATTAACTAAGTAAAAACAGAAGTAACAAATCCAAGTTTTTCTAGTGTAGTGCTAGGAAAACACAAATAGAAGGCCTAATAGATTTGAAGTACCAACTAAAAATTGTGGGTCAACTTTAACATTTTCTAATAAAAATTTGATTATTCTTGAAAAATTGTATTACTAGAGACCAATTGGAAATTGGGATGAGGATTTATGCTTAAGTGTGTATGATTTTTTGAATAGATCTTGGATTGAAAATACTATGATATATCTAGGACAGAAAGCATTAATTAACAACATACATATCATACTTGATAAGTATATATATCTAGTCACAGATATATCAATTGCATTTAGATCTAATTTATACATAGTAAGCATAGACAGTTATGATGATGACTTTATAGAAATATTGCCTATACCTAGTGATATAGCTAAACCACCGTCTACAGAATATGATAAAATTCAATTAGGAATGTGGTATAATGAATATGATGATCTTACTTTATATCTAATAAGATGGTGAGATAAATTGATGAAATTTCAAATATGGATTATGAAATAACTAAATGAATGGAAGTAGGAAGAGGAATATATTGAAATAGATGTAGAAATAGAAACAACTACATTATCTTGGAACAAAAAAGGATCCCTTTCTACATTTCATTTCATTAATGGTAATACACTTATATTTAGTATTGATAACATACTACAAGTTTACAAGTTAAAAAGGAAAATGGACTGCATTAAAATAGAATTAATAGTAAAAAGAATTATGCCTAAAAAGTTTGCTTAGACTGACACGTTTATTCCATTTGTTACTCCTTTTCAATCATGTTCTTAAACTGTAATTCTGTGCTTTTAATGTTGTGTGTATTCTACATTTATTTTTAAAAAGAGAAAAAAGAAAAATTTTAGTTTTAGTTTTATTTTATAAAAAGAAAAAGAAAAGAAAAACAAAATATCAATCCAGTTTGTTGGTATCTGTTCTAGGAAACCAACTGGCTTGCTTGTGAGCCACCAAAGGCATAGGAGCTTGGGTTCCACACAAGACATTGGTTTAACAATTTATGTTTTGTTATTTTTTACTTTTATTTGTGAATGGAAAGTTTTTTAGAAAAAAAATAGGAAGATATGGAAGGAGCTACAAAAGATCAATGTATGTAATTGATTACTTATCCTGAATTTAGATTTAAACTCAGTTCGTGGAGTTATCCATTAACTCAACGAATTAAGTTTGTTGAGTTAGGTGCTAAGTCAACGAAATAATATTCCTACCTGCTAACATTTATTGTATTTACTATAAAATCTTTTACATTGAGGACAATGCAAAATGTAGGTATGAGGGGGAGGTAATTTGATTAAATTCCAAGTAATTTTCTTAATTAGAGAAATTAGAATGGTGCTGCAAAGTTTTGTAGAAATTGAAAATTTTTTTATGAATTTGCTGTAACTATCCGATAATTGAGACTGTAAAATTTGTAAAAACTGTAACTACTTGAATGTTATATTTTAAAATCTTATATAAGATGCTACAATATTACTAGTAATACAAATCTAGATATAGTATCTTATGTTTTTGCTGAATTTTATGAGTTTAATAGTTTCACGATTTTAAAAAGAAAACAAAATGCTTAACTAAAACTTAATAAATTATCTGAAATCCTGAAAGAGCTGAAATGTTGATTTTTGGATTAAATGAGATGCATATGATCAAAGATACATTTAATTTGAGTGATTAAACTTGTAGAATAATTTATGTGTAAATCTTATTAAACTACAGAAAAAGTATGAGCTTATTGATATGGATTCATATTTTCAGTAAATAATAGAAGCAAGACTATACGAGATTTGTGTTTTATTGCATTTGTATTAATGAAATACGTATATATATTGTGTTGAAAAGAAAAAAAAAGGAAAAAAAGAGAAAAACTTTGAAAGTTTATTGACTTGTTTGATCACGAGCCTTTTGTACTTGAGTAGATAGGTATGTAAGGATTGTTGACCTGAAAAATGACTCTTTAAATCTGACAACCTAAGATCCTGATCAGATCTGGGATTGTTGACTGAAAGCTCGATACATGGGTACACTAGAAAGCTCTTGTATGATTCAAGCTTTTCAAATTAATTTTTAAAGTACAAATATGCATATACTGTTCTGAAAAGATAAAAGTGTTTTGTGAAATACAGAAATCTTTTGAATCAAGTATATTTTCTGTTATCTAAGAATTATTGAAGTATGAATCTAGAATAGACTTTTGAAGTTGTTTATGTGAGATACAATTCATTATTCTACTTGTTTTAATCATATTGAATTGGATTGTGTTTTGATTCATATGTAGTTGAAATTTATTTTGGAAATCATATTGGAAAATTCAGGATAACAGATGTTTGAAAAGAAGAAAAAAATGATAATATAATTACCACCTATATGATGCTAATATATTTTGTATGTAATTTACATATGTTTTAAATATATTTGCAGGTTGAAGAGGAGAAAACAATGTTAAAACAAATTTCTAAAAAATACAGAATATTTATATACTAATCTAATTTATGTATTCTGAAGAAGAACAAAATGAAGAATTCATTCTAGCAACTTTAGAAAGACCAACTAGTTAGATCTTAGTTTGCTAAGGGACTAGCAAAATTTAAGTATGGGGGAAGTGTTTAGAATGAAAAAATGCATAATATTAAGGGTTAAATGATGGTTAATTGCATAATATTTAGCTTATCATATGAGAATTAAGCTATTATGTTATAATTGCACTATTATATGCTTTAATGAAGGAATCTGCATAATTTCAGGGAATTAATGTTAATTAAGTACATTTCTGAACTATCGGTAAATTGTAGGCTGTGAAATTCTTAAGTATCAAAATTTTCTGTTATTTCAGAGAGTTATATTTAAAGTATTAGACAATTATGTTTTAAATGCTAAAAGAATATTTAGATACACAATAACAACTCGTTGAGTTAAAGGCTTAAAGATGTAAAAAGTACAAGTAATAACTCATTGAGTTAGTGAGTAAAAACCATAAGTTGTATATCTTAACTCGTTAAGTTAAAATTATGCACGTGTTGAATTTACATGCTTTAGTATATCACGTGAGCTACACATGTTTAACTCGTTAAGTTAGCATAACCATACGTATTGAGTTACTTGAATATACACTAAGGTAATGCATTGTGTTAGTAGCTTATAAGTTATTTCTTTATTGCACGTGTTTTATAGTTAAATCAACGAAGTAAGTCTGTTGAGTTATCTGTAACTCCATGGACCATTTATTTTCTAATATGCCACTATACTAGTTGTAGAAACAGGACATTCGAAAGAAAATCATGATTACACGTATCACACAAGAATTCACTTGTGGAATGAAGAAGAAATCACCATCATTGATATAAATGAAGGAAATCCAACCGATCATCTAAGTAGAAGTAGTTACTACAGAAAGAAATATAGAAGAAGAGGAGAAAGACGAAGAAAGTGTGTGTATAGAGGTGGAGGACCATGCTAACTATAGGAAGTGTCGGAAGTTCCTTGAAGCTCCACACCACCACCAAAATCACCAACCATCGAAGGTCTATGAGGATACTTTTTTGATGTCGAGTTGATTCTGAGCAAAATATAGTGACTGACAACCATTGTGAGGAGTGATCACATCGCAGGAAGGGAAGCCATTTTCACCAAGCACCGACTCATATCTCAGGAGATCGTAAAGCTTCTAGCCTTGGTTTCGGGTTGATGCTAGTATGCTAAAGAGGAGATCATCTTACAATTTTGGATTCGCGATTCTATAGGGAGAAGAGGTGAGATTGTAAGTAATTAAGTTTTTAGTGATGTAATCGCGTCGCATGTAGTGACGGAAGTTTTTACTATCAATAGAGATTTTTACATTTCACCTTTTATTCATCTTCAGGAACATATCAAAACAACAAATTATCTATGTTTACATTTAATATTAATGTGTTGTATTCTTTGTTTTGTATCATGATTAATGTTATCATTGTTAGTATTATGAATGTTTTATGTTTGTTTGCTTCAGAAAATAGAAAATAGTTTTACAGTTTACTGAAATTGATTTGTTCCAGATACTTAAAGATTTTAATGGTTACTATTTGAAATATCTGAATGTTAGTGTTGCTTAATGATAAATCTAATATTAACTAACATTAAAGAGTTTAATTGATGTTATTTACATTTTGTGGAACCGCCCAATTGTTGGCCGAATTCCTTTGTAAATAGCAATATTTAATTGGAAAGATAGACTCGTGGAGTTAACTTAAGTCCACGAGATTAGTCCATTGAGTTAGCTATAACTCCATGAACTAAGTCCGTTGTGTTAACTATAACTCAACAGAGTGTTTACTGAACACATATAAACTCCAATATAAAAAATCGGAACAGTACACAATTCTTACTCAATCTCTATGGGATCGACCTATATTTGCATACAAATACAATATACACTGTGCACTTATAGTTAAAATACAAATTGGAATTAATATCTAATTTGTGTGAAACGTTGTTTGTTTACTTCTAAAAGTAATTATTGATATAAGCATAAAGACAAATTAAACAAGTTTAAAAATAGAAGTTAACAAATCCAAACAATTAATGTTTGAAATATCTGAATGTTAGTGTTGCTTAATGACAAATCTAATATGAACTAACATTAAAGAGCTTAATTAATGTTATTTACATTCTATGGAACTACCTAATGGTTGGTTGAATTCCTCTATAAATAGCAGTATTTAATTAGAAATGTAGGCTTGTGGAGTTAACTTAAGTCCACGAGGTTAGTCCGTTGAGTTAACCATAACTCCATGAACTAAGTCTGTTGAGTAAACTGTTACTCAACGGAGTGCTTAATTGAACACATATAAACTCCAATATAAAAATCAGAATAGTACACAATTCTTACTCAATCTCTGTAGGATCGACCTGTACTTACACACAAAGACAATATACACTGTGCACTTATAGTTAAAATACAAATTTGACTTAATATCTAATTTGTGTGAAAAGTTGTTTGTTTAATTTTAAAAGAATTTATTAATATAAGCATAAAAAAAAATCAAACAGATGTTCACAACCCAAACAATATACTTTGTAAAGCATAAGTCTAAAGTTTTCTCATCCTTCAAGAAGTGGAAGACCAAAGTTGAAAACTAATGTGAAGAGAAAGTAAAGTGCATAAGGTCTGATAATGGAGGAGACTATGATAGTCAAGAGTTCAAAGCATTTTGTGGAGAGCATGAAATTAAAAGGAAGAGGACTATTGTTGGGACTCTGCAACAAAATAGTGTTGCTGAAAGGATGAATAAGACCTTGAATGAATGAGTTAGAAGCAAGAGGTTGTATGTAAGGTTTCCTAAATCATTCTAAGCAAAAGTAGTCAATACTGTAGCATATCTGATCAATAGAGGACCTTTCATCCCCATAGGCTTTAAAATTCCTAAAGAATTGTGGACAGGAAAGAAAGCCAATCATGCTTACCTAAGGGTCTTTAGATCAGTGTCTTATGCTCATGTGGATAGTGGAGACAAATTAGATCCCAAAGCTAGAAAATGCTACTTCATTAGCTATGGATAAGATTACTTTGGCTAGAGATTTTGGAACAATGTAGCCAAGAAAGTAATCAGGGCAAAACATGTAACCCTTGATGAATCCAAGATGTTTAAACACAATAATGGTGTTGGAGTTGAGGATAATGGCTAGACAATTGAATTCCAAACTACTAATGACATTATTTTTAATGACATAACTAATGAAGTACCTCAACACATGGAGACTGAAAATGAAGTTCAATCTAACCAAGATGAAGAAGAGGAGGAAGGACAACAACAACAAGTTGCAACTCTAATACTTAGGAGATCTTCTAGAGACTCCAAATCTCCTAAGAGATATGTTTCATCCTTCAACTATCTATTGTTGATAGATGAGGGAGGACTAGAATCTTATTCTAAAGTTGTCCAACAAAATGATGCAAAATAGTGGGAGTTAACTATGATTGAGGAAATCAAAGCTTTGGAGAAGAACAAGATATGGAAGTTAACTCCATTGCCAAAAAAAAAAAAACCCTTGTAGAACATGTGGGTGTTTAGATTGAAGGAAAATCTATATGACAAGAAAAGGTACAAGGTTAGACTAGTGGTCAAGAAATTTTAGCAAGTCTAAGATATTGACTATACTAAGGTATTCTCTCCTATGGTCAAGGTGACCACAATTAGAATTGTATTGAGTATAGTTAATATAGAAGATCTATTTATAGAGTAGATAGATGTAAAGACAACTTTTCTTCATAGAGAATTGGAGGAAAAACTTTACATGGAGTAGCCTAAAAGATTTGTAATTATTGGCAAAGAAAATCTAGTTTGCAGGTTATAGAAGAGTCTGTTTGGCTTTAAGCAAGACTCAAGATAATGGTATAAGAAATTTGATAACTTCATTTGTACCATAAGCTTCAAGAGATATGACTCAGATTTTTATTGTTACTTCAAGCAGTACATTGGCTACTATGTCATCTTATTGATATATGTAGATGACATGTTGATTACAAGCTTATACATTAAAGAAATTGATGAGCTGAAGAGACAACTTGATATACACTAGGAGTATCTATGGAGGTGATAACATATGAGCCTTAATGGACACTCAAACAACCTAGTATACACTAAGAGTATCCAAGGAGGCGAAAGCTTGTAGGAAGCTTTGCTAAGCCCCAATATGGTAGACTTCTCCAAATATCGTGCACTTTGTTCTATAGAGATTCCAACTAGTTAGGGGTATCCTAAATGACCCTATCCATCAACTCAATTGAGATTACTAATAGAGGTAAGGCCCGCAACATTGGCATGTGGGTTGGGTAAGTGGTATACACACCTATGGCTTGCTAACGCTTGAGTAGAGCTAACACTACTACCTATAGGTACTATACGAGAACTTTCCAAATGATCACCCATCCTAATTTAACTCTCGACCAAACATAGTTAACTCCAAAGTTTTTACAGGAGTGGGTGCTTGGTAGTAGATGTAAATGCACCTAAGCAATTTGACATGAAAGATCTAGGGGAAGCTAGGAAAATTTTTAGAATAAGGATTTTCAAAAATAGAAGTGATGGAACAGTGAGGTTAAATTAGAGAAAGTATTTGGAGAAAGTCCTTAGAAAGTATAATATTCCTGTCACCAAACCTACAAATTTGCCCAAAAAGCAATCACCAAAGACTACTGTAGAAAGGACTATTATGCTAAAATACCTTATGCATCAACTGTGGGTAATGTATGTTATGATCTATACCAAGCTAAATATTGCTCATTAAGTGGGAGTTGTAAATAGGTACATGCCAAAGGTATTGAACATTAGGATGTTGTTAAGTGGATCCTAAAATATCTCAGAAATTCTTTAAATGTAAGTTTGTGCTATAAGAGAGGATTAGTTGTATTGGAAGGGTTTTGTGATGTAGCTTTAGGAGGAGAACCTAATCTTAGTAGAAGCACCTTAGGGTATGTCTTTACCATTGGAGGTATTGCTATAAGTTGGAGGTCGAAGTTGCAATCAATGGTGTCTCTCTCAACTACTAAAGTTGAATGTGTAGTCATCTTTGAAGTAGTCAAGGAGAAGATCTAGCTTGAGAGTCTTTTGGGAGAGCTACAATATCAATAGGAGAATAGTATTCTTTATTGTGACAATCAGATTGCAATTTACTTAGCTAAGAATCTCAAGTTTCATTCAAGATCAAAGCACATTCAAATGAAATATCATTTCATCAAATAGTTGATTGAAGAAGATTGAACCTATAGAAGGTAGCAAGTTCAAAAAGTGTTGTAGATATGTTGACCAAAGTCCTAAATATCCAAAAGTTAAGGTTGTGTAAAGCCTTAACTAGTTTCCAAGATGATTGAAGAAAGGAGACTACCTCTAATCCACAATAGCAAGTTTTTGTGTTGCATGAGTATGCAAGTATTTAAAAGAAGCAATTGAAAACAATCTTCAAGTGGGAGATTGTTAGAGATGAAGATGATTTCAACATCAGCTAAGGATAATGTGTGTTTCAACTAACTGAACACATCCTTAATGTTGTTGGTCTATGTTGTCATTAAGTTATTGTCACAAGTTTCTTGGAGTTGTTGAGTTGTTGCCTTAACTTGTTGAGACTCTTTGAGTTAATCCAGAGCTACAAGTAACATGAGTTATTACTATATAAGTAACTTAGTGAGAGAACACCATAAGTGATCGAAGTTCAATGAATTACTAACTCAAGTAGTTGAAACTATATCAATGCATGATGAGGATAAGTTGTTAACACTAGAAGGTTGAAGACCCTGAAGACAAAGAGCTGTCGTGATAGTTGACTGAAGAATAGCAAGTTACTACCTCAACCATCTAAGCAAGTAGTTACACTCACCAGTTCCGAAAGCCATTGTCTTTACCTACCGACTCTCGACAAATAATTATGTTTGTCCATATGAGCTATGTTATATCACCAAATTGCATCCTACCTTACTAGAGTCCTATAAATATGCTCCTCTCATCTAGCACTATAATAAATGCAATAACTATTAGTGTTATGCGAGTTTTGTGTGCTCACATCCTCTAGTCCTATGTAGTGCATGTTGTGCCATGTTTAGGCAACAACAGATGTTGTACCTTGCTGAAAATAATGGATTGTCCTGTAAGAAGCCATGAAAGTAGGCATTTGTCGAACTACGTAAACTTTGTGTGTTCTTTTCTTCCACCTTGTTCTCATTTTGCTCATGTGTGTGTGTGTGCAATCTTCTAAACTTCTACTAAAGAAGTAGTAATGTTTATTACAGTCTCTTTATCACTCTCACAACAATATAAAGATAATTTCTTATTATTAAGGTAATGGGATTAATTAATATTTAAAAAATAATATCAAGTGTGAGAAAATAAAATAAAATAAAAAGTTAGCAAATGCAAAGGAAATGAATAGAAAAAATTAAAATGAGGAAGATACATATTGTGAGTATTGTGCATTGAAAAAATATTAAAAAATAAAATAAGTTAAGTGTTAATTAATGTTTAGATCATGTCAAGTGAATAGATAAAAAAATTATATATATATATATATATATATTGAAATCATGTTACAATTAGTTAATGGCTATTTAGTTAAGGTAGTGACTAACATTGGGGTAGATAATTGAACCAACCAATTGGTGTGGGTGGTTGGTTGAACCTATTAATTCCTTCACAAATACATATGTACAAAGTGACCTACCTCAACGGGCTTCCTTTCCTTTACATCAATCAACTATCAAAACTAACTAAATACTTGTACTCCCTTAATTTCTTCTAGCATACATATAGGGTCCATTTGTACACATTGAAAAGTTTAGAAATGGAAAGATCAGAATGATCAAAAATGGAAAATCTAAAATCTTAGGAAAATTAAGGTGTTTGTGCATGTAACGAAAAGTCAAGAAATTTAAAATTCTTAGATCCATTTGTGCCTAACAAAATATCCAAAAATAGATTATTTTTATTTTTAATAAAAGTACTTCAATAATTATTAGTTATTTACTTTTTATTTACTTTCATTTCTTCACTTTATAATAATTTTATTTTCAAAAAAGTTATTTATTCTATTTATTTTTATTATTAATTATACTTATTCATTTTTTAATAATGTCTTAAACAATACTTATTAAAATAAGGTTCTAAACATAAATATCTAGTTGAACATAACATATCACAAACCATTACATTTGAAATGATTTAAAATTAATGTTCATTCTATGTAGTTGTCATTATCAACAATAACATAAACAATACCTATAGAAATAAAGTTCTCAACATAAATATCAATTCTCAAAATACACTTATTCAAATATCAATTTTAACATAACAATAACATAAACCATTACATATGAAATGATTTAAAACTAATGTCCATCCCACATAGCTATCTTAATGTCATTACACATTTTATCTGTTATTTCTTTCTTTTGTTCTTACATCATTTTTAAAGTACTATCCATTTATGAATGCTCTTCTTTAATAACTCCAATATCTTCATTTTCAATATCAAATTTAGTTAACTCATCTTGTAGATTTTCTAATAAATCTATTCTATCAACTCTATGTATGAAATTATGAAGTAAGAAACAAGCAATGACATTCTTCTCTTATGTTTCAAATGGATATAACATGTGCCCTTGTAAGATAGGAAAACGATGTTTTACAACTCTAAATGTTTGCATGATTATTGATTTTAATTGTGAATATCTATAATTGAAGTTTTCTACTACATTTATTGAAAATTTATTATTATTATATTCAGATAGATGATATCTCACACCTCAATATAGACAAATAAAGTCAAGACAATTTGGATAACCAACATCAACCAAATAAAACTTGCCTATCTATAATCATAAATTAGTGTAAACAAAAAAATGACTAACAATTTTCAATAAATTACATATCTAGTGAAACTTTAAAAGCATTACATCTTATGTGTGCATATTGAAAGATTCAAGTATCAATTGTTGATCTTTCCTAACCATTAAGAATATAAATAAATTTCATATCAAAATTGCATGTAACCATAACATTCTGTATTAACTCTCCTTTTCTATTTTTGAACATTGCTATTTGTTGTCCATAAATAGTAGCATTAATATGTGTCTCATTAACAACACCAATGCAATTCTATCAACATAATAATAACAAATTTGACTTAATAATTCAAAAGAAAATTTTAATTCTACATCAATGAAAGTATTTACCTTAAAATAAAGGTACACATTTGAATCATTCACAATTCTACTTGAAGTTGATGATAGAAGAGTTGCAATAAGTACATCATTCAACTTTAAAATAGCTTTAAGTACTTCATTAAAGTAGGTATTAATAGTTCATGTAGAACGACTAAATCACTTCTTTGTTACTCTATGTTGTTGGTTTTGACCAATAGTAACAAGAAATATTGCAAACTTTTCTTCAACATTGATGTTACTAGTATTTGCTAGTTGACCTTCTTTACGTAATAAATTGTAAAATTCAAGGAAAACTTGTTGACTCATTCTATATATCTTTCAACAATTATATGTTTAATGTGGTAGTGAAGGATCTAATAATTTTCTAATGTAATTTTATCCTTCTTTACTATAAATGCAATGTATAGTAATAGACTTTGTACTTGAAATACATGCAACTCCTACAAGTATGTTCCATAATGAAAGAAGTAGTATTTGTCATCTTTGTGCTTCATCCTCTTCTTCTTCAAGCATATTCTTTAACCAATCGATACTTTGGAATTCCATTATGTACTATAAGAAAGTAATAACATAAGACATTCTCATAACAATTAGTATAACATTTCCATAACATATCCACTAAAAATAATTATCAAGTAATTGAATCTCAATACAAAAAACAATGTCATCATCAAAGAAACGTGAAATTAACATAACACATTGTTCACAACATTAACAATGTCTTTACAATATAAGTACATCTATGACATATTATACTATAACCATTTTAATCTCATATCCTTTAGGAGGTTTATAAATTTTTCTGCGTAAATCAACATTCTTTAATAATGCAAAAAAATCTTAACATTAGCATTGAAGTGTTTAAAACAACAAAAGAAGTCACTCTTATTTTTCAGAGATTAATGCCACACAAATCTACTACAGTCATTAACAAATATGGCATGGTATTGAAAATCATTGGGAGAAATAACTTAAACAAGTCTTCAAATATCATTATGGATTTTAACAAAATTATCTTCACCATAATTTTCAAAAATAACAAAAGAGAAATTACAACATTTAGCAAACTTGCAATTACTACAAACAAAATTATGTTCTATGGTATCAATGTTTATCATACCATCATAATGCCCAAGTCTACGATACCAAATTTTGACATCAATTTTTTTATTTCTTCTCACTTAGTATATAATATATCTTGATCCAGCCTGTAATCCAATCTCAATGACGACAAACTTAAAAGACACATCTTTTTTTAAATAACTTCCGTAATCCAATACTTTTGCTAAAACACCATTGTATTGTAAAACGGCCTTTTTCGGCCGAATCTGACATTGAGACCTTGGTTTTTATGACATTCAAAAACAACACAAGTTTATATTTAGGATGTTGGAAATTGGGATTTGTATAATGCCATTGATTTCTGTTGTTTTTCTATGTGGTCGTGCACAAAATATTCTCTAAATTTTTGTTGCAAAAATGTTAATTTCTTCCCCAGCTTGTTAACAGCATACACCTTTTTCCTTCTGCTGTTTTTTTTATGTCAACTAGCACCGCATTTTTGTAGGCCTAAAAATGTATATGGTAATTAATTGGACTTTGTCATAATTTTTGTCAAATGTATACATATTTATCTAGGTTTTGCTCTAAGTTCTACTTCTGTCAACAAGTACTGTGTTTAGCAATGATGTAACAAATAATGCACAAAATTTTGGGTAATAAGAGGTACTGTGTTTGCTTAGCAGGCACTGCACCCACACGTAGACAAAATAACAAATTTTGGATACTTTATTATGAAATTAGAACATGGTGCAAAAGAGAAGAGAGACTCATTTTTAATAAATCAAGTAGAGAGATCACAAACCGAAAAGGGGCTTCTGTTGCTGGGATTTTGCGTTCGGTGCTCGAAAATAGAGAGGATTCGGAGAATGGAGGGTCATGGGGCTTCTGTTGCTGGGATTTTGCGTTCGGTGCTCGAAAATAGAGAGGATTCGGAGAATGGAGGGTCATGGGGCTTCTGTCATAATCGCTTGGAAGGTCACGGTCGTCGGTGGCGAATTCGGAGAGGTTCTCATCGCCGATTGCAGATTCTGAGAGGTCACGATCGCGATTTCTTGGAGAGGTCTCGATCGCGGAAATGTTCAAGCAAAAGAGTCACGAGTAGGGATTTTTGTCCAAATTATCTTCCTCGTGCGAAGTACGACCTATGGCTTGATTAAGCACGTACGTCCAATACAACTTAGCAACACCTTGCGTATCCTAGACGTATTAATTTACGTATCATGAGTTACTTGTTTTGATGGATTTTTCACATACAATAAATATTACTTGCTATTTAAATATGTATTTATAATATATAAGACTTCTTAAATTTTAATTAATAATTTCATACTTTACATCTTCTAAAGAAGAATATTTTATTTATATTATATCGATTGCATCAAACAAACATAACATGAAAATAGATAATTTTATTATTTATCAAAATGAGTACAGGATAAGGTTATACGGTTTAAAGTTACAATAAAAATGAAATGATATAACAAATATATAAGTCTTTAATACTTTAAGCAATTTAGGTTCATATTTACAAGTATTTTGTAATTTTAAATAATTTAAGTTTATATCTAGAAATATATTTTTACTTTTGGATAATTTAATCTTATATTTAAAAGTATTTTGTGATTTAAATATATGCAAGGGTGTTTTGGTTATTTGGACATACACAATAAGTGTTTTGATAGTTTGAGTGTGTATAAGAATGTTTTGATAATTTAGTTGTGCATAATAATTTTGTATTATATTTACTAAAACACTGAATTAACAAAATACCTTGATAATTTTGTATTATATTTAAAATTAGTTGGACATACGTAATAGTGTTTTTGTAATTTGAAATACATCTAAGGTATTTTGGTAATTTGAGATGTACAAAAGGTATTTTAGTAATTTAGGAGTTCATGTGGGCAGTTTAGTAATTTGCAAGTGTATGAGGGCATTTTGGTAATTCTTGGGTGTACAAGGGTGTTTTTGCCATTTAAGGTGTGAAGGTGTATTTTGATAATTTGGAAATACTCAAGTTTTTTGGTAATTTAGAATTCATAAGAGTGTATCGGTAGTTTTGAAAGCGCACAAATATTTCATCTTATTTTATACATACTAATGTCATACATATATGTATAAGAGATGATACACATAATAAGATGTATCACCATATACATATATTTTGTCCTTGTGTCTTCAAAAAATATATATATGGGTTAGACCCACTTATATTGGTCCTCAAATATCAGTGCAGACGGCCACTTTATTTAAGCCCAATTAGAAGTTTTACTTTCTTTTGACAGCACTGAAATGATTTGAGTCCGACAAACCATTCTCAGTCCATTACTTCACATTATTTTATATTTTTTTATTTTTCAGCACATGGACCGTCCCGTTCCGACCCGATTCTTTGAAGGCCCAATCATCTCATTTTTTTTACAGCTTTATCTCTAGCATATCGGCCACTCCATCTGGCCCAAATTAAAGGTTCGATTTTTTCTGGAAAAGGTTAAGATGGGTCGTTGATCCAATGCAATACGGGCCCATCCCACAACCATTCATGTGTCATCTTTTTTTATTTTGATTACTTATATTTTCTTTTTTCTTTGTCTCTTTCTTCGTTTCCTTTTTTTTATATTTTTATTTTTTCTTCTTCATTTTCTTTTCCTTCTTCTTCTTCTCAACATGTGCAGATGCAGCCGTGACCACTTCAAGGAGTCGAGCGAGCAAACAACGTGGGAAATCACCCACGCGAACTATGATGGTCACTCCAAGGGACTGAAGCTTGCCAGCGGTGTGGTGAACGGGCGTGCGGTCTATGCCGCTAGCCACCAAAGGGGTCGAAGCGTGCGACCGTCGCCGAAAAGGAGACGTGTAATGGACGCCACTGACTTGTCGAGATGTCGGAGAGCTGCGGTTATTTCTTTTATTTATTTTTTTCTGTGCTGTCTATGTGTTCTTCCTTGTGATTTTCAGGCTAGCAAATGAGGAGAGATGGACAGAGTCGTGACCCACCTCCTTTCTTGACTTTCTCTACCCACGCTTTTCTTTCTACTATCTTCTAGTGGATGCACAGGATCAAAGTGCAGATCTAAGGGCAAACGATCAGGTTGTCCGATCGGAGAGAACAAGAGTTGAGATGCACAAGTAGATGATTCGACAAGGAGCATGCACGTGAACCAATGAGCAACATTGAGCGGGCGGGAGAGGAGAGCAAGTCTAGATAGTCAGCAAAGCGTGGAAAGCATCCAGTTGAGCTCGAAAGAGGCCGCTTCATAGTTGGGTTGCTTCCAAATGCCCTAGCCATCACGATCGGCAAGTATACGCACGATCCAGTAGTAGAGGCTTGTGGTCGATGGCAAGCGACGGTCAAAAGTTGGCATGCCGACCTATCTACCGACCACTTGATTTTTGGGGGGCGGTTGCAAACAATGACTAGCAGTGATTAGTCTGTCAATTCGCCTTTTTTTCGCTTTCCTTTTGTTTACACGAAACTTATTCTTTTTCTTCTCTCCTTTTTTTATTATTATTATCTTTTTCGCCGTCAACGTCGCCACAACGGATGGGAAAGGATAGGGACACTAATGTTTAAGATGTGTTTTTTTAATACCGTTCTTAACTTTTGTTACCGTACAGAATAATTCCTCATCGAAGACAAACGAACGCATCTACATCAGGGCTGCCTAAGGAGCAACGCAATCGCTCCTCTAACTGTTGATGTAGTATTTTTTACATAGTAATTAACAAATTACTCGTAATGTTTGTGCATTTAGAATTGAATGAAAATAAAAATAATTTTCGTTTAATTCTAAGGTAAAGGTGTTTGTTCATTTTCTATAAATACTTTTTATTAAAAACTAAATTTTACCTATTTACAATTCAACGGAAATGAAACGTGGACCTAAATAATTTTGTAAATCATTTACGCATAAACCTTTGCAACTCACACTTAAGAAGATTTTGAAGGTTTTTGTTGGATTTAGCTATTATAGTAATTTTTTTGCTAATAGTCTAAAAATAGTATTATTTTTTTATTATTGTATGCTATTGTTGAGTTATGCATATTATTATTGTTAATGATGCATTTTGTTATTAATATTTGTTACCAAAGATTATTAATAAATTATATATAAAGATTTAACTATATAATTATATAACATGCCAATTAATTAATTACATTTTTGCTAACTACTTGAATTCATTAATTAAATACTTAACAATGAATTAATTATAGATAATTATATTATATTATTATCATAAACAAATATAAATTTCAATTCTATCAAATTCTATCATATATATAAACATCTAAATTTTAATTTTCATCCCTATTTGTGTATTCCGAATTTAATCTAATAGAATTTAAATTCTGATAGAATTAGAATTCTGTAGAATTGGATGGAAATAGGATTTAAAATTCAAGGGAAAGTTTGTGCATGAGAGAAAGTGAGGGAAAAGAAAGTGATGGAAAGTGGATGAAAAATTTCTTGTATTTGTGCATACTAGAAAGTAATGGAAAGAATTTGTCATTTTTATTGTATAAATTCCATGACTTTTCGCCAAAAGTGTTTATTACCATCACACTTTCTATTTGCTCTCCATCTAAAAGTTGAGGAAACTCATTCGAAGCTTGACCTCTACTTTCCTCAAAGCCTAAACTTTACTCCCCTCGAAGCCCTCATTTTGAAGCCAAGAACTTCACTCTATGTCCTAGTGAATATCTCATTTTGACATCCTTTGCTCATCAATTCTGCATCTCCTCACAAACCCTTTGTGCATCGTAGTTGGTTCTAATCTCCATTTTTATCTTTGTAAGCAATGTCACTTTCAATCTCCTCATCATGGTTTATTCTCCTCTAGGTGGTGTAGGCTTGAAGTGCTGTTGATTGCTTGCATCCCTTGCACAATTTGTTTGTTGCTCACATAGTCCATTGAAGGTACAATGCTTCATAGAAATGTGTTTTTTTCTTATTTCCAGTTTGTCCTATACTTAGATCGACAAGTCATAGCATATCTTGACAATGAAAGAGTGTTGTCAACTTAAATTAAAATAATAGTTTGTAAAATTCCATGAATTCCATAAGATGATTAATCTATGTCCTTGTTACCAACTATTGAAGTATTAATTGATGAAAAACATAAGCACATTATTCACTTGTGCAACATATTTCACTTGTTCTAGTTGTTTAATTCAAGAATGTTCTAAGATGTTCTACATGCACACTTTCCATGTGATTGTTTAATCCAGCTATTTTATTATGTATCTAAGAATGTTTGTATGAATCCAATGACTTATTTTTATTCACTACAAAGAACTTTGCAAATTATAGATTTGTTGTAAAGTTTAAACCAATGAATACACTAATGCCCTCATATATGACAATTGACTTTGGTCTTATATTAAATTCATTTGATCTTGAAGGATCATTTGTTCAAGACCAAAGTAGACATTTAATTGTAAGGATTATGAACTAAATTTTTCCCAAAAAAAAAGAATAAGATCTTATGTAAACCATAATACCATCAATTTTTGTTCAGAGTTGGTTTCTTTAAATCATAATAGTTTTAGCATGTTTAATAGAGGGAAGAAATTTGTGTAATGGTAAATTTACTCCATTATAACCTTGAGGTCATTTGTTTGAATTTTTGGAAATAACCTCAGTATTATGGAGGTAGAGTTATGTAGAATGAACCTTCCCTAAACTCTACATTTGTGGAAGCCTTGTGTAATTTTTTTACGCTTTTTTAAAGTTTTACTAATTTTTGAGTAGAAATAATACAACAATTCAAATCATAATTTCCCTATGTAGAGTTGACCACATGAATTTTTTACCTTCATGTATTTTTTGAATAGAAATGAATAGGAAATATATTAAAATGATAAAATTAAAGGACTTCACAACTTGTATGCAGTAATAAGGGATTTGTTTGTACACCTAGAAAGTAATAGCAAGAAAGTATCAAAAAGTTATAGAAAGTGATAAAAAGGAAAGTTATAGAAGGTAACAGAAAATTAGTAGAAAGTATAAATGTTTGTGGATAGTCTAGAAAGTGATGGAGAGTAACAAAATGTAATAAAATATGAATTGAATAATATAAAAATCAATACTCTTAAACCTAAAAACAAGTACCTCACATAAAATTGCCATAATATTTGAATACAACCTAAAATCAATCATTCGATAACATTTGATAACCCAAAAGAGAGAGCAATAAATTCACATAATATTACCATTATATTTCAATTCAACCTAAAATGTTTTATATTACAATAAGGGTAGAATGTTTCATCCTAAAGAGAGTATTATAATACATCTAATAACCTAAAACAAAGATCAATCATCAACCATCATTTTTTTTGAACATTATACATCTTGGAATATAATCACATGGGAATATAATCTTTCAAAAATTAATAAAAAAAACAAAGATCCAAAAATGGTAGATAGCTTCAACATATCAAAATAGCATAGCTTCAACATATCAAAATAGCATAGCTTCAACAGACATGCAAATAAACAAGCGATCTTGGGAGAAGGGTGCAAGTTTTCAAGGGAAGAAATCAACCAATCTTCAATAAAGAAATCTACAAGTGGAAGGGTAGATAGCTACACAAGTGGAAGGGTTGACTACTTTCCAAGAAGAAATCCTAAAAGAAGGGCACGATTTTCTATGGGAAAATTGGCAATGAAAATGTAGTAGAAAGGATGGACAACAGCTAGTGTGCAAGCAAAAGGGTTAACTACTTTTGGGAAGAATGGCATAGGTTTCTAGGGGAAAATCAGTAATGAAAATGCAAAGGGCAAACAAGGCCTACTTTGCGAGGAGGGGCTTTCCAAGGCTTTCAAAGGTTGAGGTAGGGAAAGTGTCGAATGTCCAAAACTTTTTAGAAGAAAGTTCCTCCTCTTGTACGGTGAAAAGTGACAAATTTTTTTCAATACTTTCCCCTCCACAACAATATAGAACATATAAAAAATTGATGAGCAACAATCAAGTACAACATTTTAAACATAATGTGATTGTCTAAACCTGAAGATAAGTGCAACTCATTGAAGATCTGAAGAATTCAACACTTGTTTACTCTACGAGAGATTCAAGTCTACGATCAAGAATTATAGAGCATTTCTATTTAAAGCATAACATTAAGGAGAATTAAGAGATAATTTTTAAATATTTTTGTGTAAATTGAAACATGATTATATGCTCATGTGTTGAATCTTATTAGGATTTTAAGTTTTCTTCTATGAAAAACCTAACTCACCAGGTTGTGGTGAGATTCCTTTTCAAATTAGGGGATTTGAGAAGAGGGTAAGGTCGATGCCTCATTTGAACAAGGGTGGTGTCTTGTTTTGATAGGGTTGGTGCCTTGTGCACAAAGTGATGCTTTATGTAGTGGTTGGGCGTCGAGCTAGAAAACACCATTGTAAGAGTTTGAGGACTCCTATACAAATTTGTATTCAACCTTTAAAAATACCAGGTTTGTGGAATTCTCAAGGTTTGGGCCTTGAGGAGTGACTACCTGTTGAGTATTTTTGTTTTGATGATGTGTGCTGAATGAAAATAATTATATTTGCTCAATTACTATTACTTGTGAAAAGAAATTAAAATCATCAATTAATACAGAAAAAGCTTACTGATATAAATACTTGTCTGTATTGGATCTGAAGTTAATAACTAGTCATTTCGTTGCATTAATTTCTCATTTAGCTAAACGTTAAGTTAACGTGTGTTTTTATTGAAAAGCATGATATGTTTTAATGTTATATCTTTTGTATCATGAACAGTGCACGTTTAGACAACTCCTTAAGTTAGAGTTTTGTTTGTATAGAGGTTACGTGAGAACTCATTAAGTTAGAGGCTTAAAGGTTAAAATAGGTCACGTGATAACTCGTTAAGTTAGTGAGTAAAAGAAGAGACAAACTCGTTAAGTTAGTGTTATACACGTGGTGAAATTATAAGTTACGAATGTTGTATTGTATCACGTGAGGTGCACATGTTTAACTCGTTAAGTTAACATAACTAAACACGTTGAGTTGCTATATTGAACACTAAGGCAATGCGTTAAGTTAGCGTTATAAACTTAAGTTGTTATTTTTTGCACGTGGTAAAATTCTTATTATAAAAACATTTGTTTATTACTGGTTCGTTGAGTTATCATAACACAACAGAGATAGTTCGTTGAGTTAGCTACAGTACTTGTCACGTGAAATGGCACATGAGGAACTCGTTAAGTTAGAAACGTTAAGTTATATATATACTTGTGTTACTCGTTTAGTTAACATTAAAGTAACGACTTCTTATTATATTGATGAAAAACTTTTGGACGAGAAAGTTTATTTTGCAGGAAATTTTTCAGAGATCCAAGACTGATGATTAAAGAAAATTCGAAATATAAATGTAGGTTAGAACGTGTGTGTTTCGATGAAGGAAAAAGAAAAGACGTGGAGAAGTGGAAAACTGGTGGTGGTTAAACGTGAAGGATATGCATGAAATGAAGATACAGTATAAAAGGCATAGAATTCTCGTTCATCAATTTATCATTGCACACAAAAAGAAAAATCTTTTCAAGGATCAAACCATCCCTGCACACCAAAAGAAAAAATCTTTTTCAGGGATCAAAAACACCTTCTCGGGGAAAATCTCTCAAGTGGAAGAAAATTCAGTGAAGCATAAAAAGGTAAGATTTTCATCACTGAAGATTTGAAGTATTAGAAGAAAGCAAATTCGGTGAAGCATGAAAAGACAAGATATTCGTCACTAAAGAATTGCTGAAGAAGAAAAAGAAGAAGAAGAAAGATCTCAAACAGGGAGAAAAGTTTTAAATTCCGCAAATTAGTTTTCTCTATTTGTAGTTATGAAATTGTTTAGATGATACATGGTATCGAAATATAATTGCATCTACAATTTCTGAGGAGAATTGAATTGTATATTGTAATTGAAACCTTGAATAAAAATGATTTTATGAAAATAATGTCTCGACTTGTTTTTGAGTTTTAAAATTTCAATTATATTTCAGAAAATATTAAAAATATACAATTCACCCCCCTCTTGTGTAGCCATACGATCCTACAAGTGGTATGAGAGCTTTGTTAATAATCTTTGATATAAAATCGATACCAACTTATTTAATATCATTGCTTATTCTACCTTCCTTGTTTTTAAACAAAAATTAATATCTGAGCATACGTTTAACTCTATTGATTTTAGGCTCAAGTTGTTTTAAAGTTTTTAGACTATTTAAAATCAAATAGGTTGAAAAATCTAACGTAAAATGGCTACTGAAAATGGTAATTTTTCTTTATATGAAAGCCAAAATCTTAATCGTCCTCCTATATTTGATGGAATACATTTTGAATATTGGAAATATAGGATGACTATTTTTAATATAGGATGACTATTTTGTCAAATTGTACTTCTAACATGACTATAAATGTTTCTAAAAATCTTGTTTCTTGTTCTGGAAATTCAGTTTCTAATGTTTCTAAAATTTCAAACAATTGTAGTAAACTGAAAATTTAGAAACCTGAGCATGTAATTCAATACACTGGTATTAGACCAATTACTCATTCTACATGTGATAAATCAAAAAATTCTTGTGTAGAAAAAGATTTTGTATATACGGAAAGTGTTAATACAAGTACAAAATCTTGGTATGAACTTACAGAAATGTATAAGCATGACCAAAATAAATTAACATCTGATAAAAATGTGTTTAGTCTTGATTATACTACATCTGAAAACAAAAAGAATGATTGCAAAAGCAATAATGCTATATGTGAGTATGAAGCTAATGATAAATCAATAGTACTTACAACTAATAAGAATATAAATGATAATGTTAAACTATTTTTAAACAAAAAGAAGAAATATGCGTTTAATGAACTTGGTCTTCAACAACATTAGGTACCAAGAAAAAGTTTTTCTTAATTTGTGTTGCAGGAGGAAACAACATCAAAATGGATCTTGGATAGTGGAGTGTCAAGTCACATGACCGGACAAAAAAGTATATTACAAAATTTTACAAATACCATGAAAGGAAGTGTAACATTTGGAAACAAAAGCGAAGATAAAATCATAGGTATGGGCAATGTTCAAATAACTCCTACTTGTGTTATTTCGAATGTACTATATGTAGAAAACCTAGGATTTAATTTGCTGAGTGTCATAAAACTAACTGCAAATGGATATTATGTAGTATTTGAAGATAATGTATGCAAAATAATTGATAAAAATATAGATGAAATTAAGTTTATTACTAAAAGAAAAGGTTATGTATGTATTTTGTCTTTACCTTCTGGTGTAGTTGATTTAAATTCATGTTTGCTAGCTGAAACTAGTGATGCATATCTATGGCATAGAAGGATTGAGCATATAAATATGAGACTGCTATATAAACTATCTAGAAAACATTTAGTGAGAGGTTTACCAAAGATTAAATACTCAAAGAACTTTATGTGTGATGCATGTGAGTTAGGCAAACTTCACAAAAACTCTTTTAAATCCAAAACTGATATTTCAAGCAAGAGAGTCTTAGAACTTATACATATGGATCTATTTGGACCAATAAGAATCATGAGTCGTGGTGGTAAACGGTATGTATTTGTTTTAGTAGATGACTTCTCTAGATACACTTGGGTATATTTTTCTAGCATCTAAGACAGAAGTTTTTGAAAAATTTAAAATGTTTAGCAATTTTGTTCAAAATGAGCAAAGTGTCTCTATTCAAAAACTTAGGAGTGATCATGGAACTGAATTTGATAATGATCAAATGGATAACTATTGTAATGAGCATGGCATTGATCACAAATTTTCTTTTCCAAGAGCACCGTGTCAAAATGGTGTTGTTGAGAGAAAGAATAGATCACTTCAAGAAATGGCCAGAACTATGTTGAATGAACATAAGTTACCTTAAAATCTTTGGGCTGAAGTTGTAAATACAGCTTGTTATGTTATTAACAGAAGTCATTTAAGACCTCATGTTAATAAAACTCCTTTTGAAATTATGTTTAATAGGGTTCCAAAAATTTCTTATATGAAACAATTTGGCTGCAAGTGTTTTATTCTTAATACTAAGGATAAAAGGGATAAATTTCAAGCCAAATCGGATGAAGGAATTTTTGTAGGTTACTCTACTAGAAGTAAAGCCTATAGAGTATATAACAAGACTTCTAGGACTATTGAAGAAACCCTCTATGTAAGCTTCAATGAAAATTCTCTTAGAGAATATCAATCTAAAGCTGATAATGATGACTTAATCAATTTTCCAAATGAGTTAGAAATCAATAGAGAGATTGATGATTTATCTGAGAAAATAAAAAATATGAACTTAAATGATCAAACTAATGATGAAAGTGATGGACTTTCAGATGTTGATGAGAATATTGAAGAAAATCAGAGAAATTGGCGTTATTCTTCATCACATCCCATTACTCAAGTCATTGGTAATATTAATAAGGGAGTTAAAACTAGAGCTTTAGTAAATTTAAATAGTATGTGTATGTTTGTTTCTATGGTGGAACCAAGGAATATAAAAGAAGCATTATCTGATGAAAATTGGATAGTGGCAATGCAAGAAGAACTAAATCAATTCATCAAAAATGATGTATGGGAATTAGTCTCTCCACTAGAAAATGAGTCCATAATAGGTACAAAGTGGATCTTTAGAAACAAAACTAACGAAACTAGTCAAATTATAAGGAATAAAGCTAGATTAGTAGCACAAAGGTATACACAAGAAGAAGGATTAGATTATGATGAAACATTTGCTCCTGTGGCTAGGTTAGAAAGTATTAGAATATTATTGGCCTATGCTTGTTATATGGATTTTAAATTATATCAAATGGATGTAAAAAGTGCATTTCTAAATGGTTTAATTAATGAAGAAGTCTATGTAAAACAACCACCTTGGTTTGAAGATATTAAAAATCCTGACTTTGTGTATAAATTGAAGAAAGCCTTATATGGCTTGAAGCAAGCACCTAGATCATGGTATGAAAGATTGTCTACTTTTTTAATAGAAAAAGGCTATATCATGGGAAAAGTGGATCATACTCTATTTATTTAGAGAGATGGTAAAGATCAGATTGTTGTTCAAATATACGTGGATGATATAATCTTTGAAGCAACCTCTGATAAGTTGATAGAAATATTCTCTGAAGAGATGACTAATCAGTTTGAAATGAGTATGATAGGAGAACTTTCATATTTTCTAGGACTTCAAATTAAGCAAATGGATAAAGGTATATTTTTAAATCAGGAAAAATATGTAGATGAAATGCTTAAGAAATTTAATTTTAATGATACAAGGATTCGAGGAACTCCTATGAGTACTACTTTAAAGTTAGATATTGATGACATAGGAAAATCTATAGATCAAAGAAAATACAGAAGTATGATTGGTTCTTTACTTTATTTGACTGCTAGTAGACTTGATATTATGTTTGCTATGTGTGTTTGTGCTAGATTTCAATCTAATCTTAAAGAATCACACTTAATTGCAGTTAAAAGAATATTTAGATATATAAAAATATATATATATATACACTTAATTTAATCCTATGGTTTTTTAAAGTTAAAGGAATTAAAAAATTAAGAATATTTTAATTTTTTTGGATAGTTCAATAGATCTTATAGGATATACTGATGTTGATTATGCAGGATCTAAATCTGATAGAAAGAGTACCAGTGGCACATGTCAATTATTGGGAAATAATTTGGTGTCATGGTTTAGTAAAAAGCAAAACTGTGTAGCACTTTCTACTAAAGAAGCTGAATATGTGCCTGCTGCACTGTGTTGCACTCAGATTCTGTGGATAAGGCAAACTTTAGAAGATTTTGGATTATCTTATGATACAACTGAGATTTATTGTGACAGTAGTTCTGCAATAAATCTTTCCAAAAATCCTGTATTACATTCAAGAGCAAAGCATATAGAGGTTAGACATCATTTTCTAAGAGATAACGTAATTAAAGGAAGAATTAAATTAGAATTTGTGTCTAGTAAAAATCAATTAGCTGATATATTTACAAAACCTCTAGACGAAAATACATTCTGCAACATTAGATTAAATTTAGGTATTTGTAGGCTATGTGATGTGTAAAATGCTTAAACTCCACATAAAAAGATAAATATTATTGATGATGTTGTTCACCTCATAGATATTATATACTTATTATAAATATCTAAAGTAATATCTAAACTGCTGCTTAAGATATTATGTATTTATTGTAAAATCATAGTAGTATCTTATTGATTTTAAGTAGTTTATCAATTTTAATGGTTTTTACGATTTTAAGTGGAAGTGTAAATGAAAAACATTAAATACTTCTAACATTCTGAAATTTTGATTAAATGTTTTCTTTGAATCAAGGAAAATGCATATGATCATGCAAAAGTTTCACTTAATTGATTAAACTTGTAGAATAAGTTATATGTAACTCATCTTAAACTGTTAATCAAAAGTATAAGCTTATTGAAACTGATTCATATTCTCAGTATAATCATAGAAGTAAAAATTGTATGAGATTTGTGTTTTATTGCATCTGTATTAATCGAATACATATATACTATGCTTAAAATGAAAAGTGCTTACAAAGTGAAAATCTTTGAGAGTTTATTGATCAGTTTGATCACGAACCTTTTGTACTTGAGCAGATAGGTATGTAAGGATTATTGTTCTGAAAAAAGATTCTTTAAATCTGGCAACCTAAGGTCCTGATCAGATTTGGGATTGTTGACTGAAAGCTCATTACACGAGTACATTAGAAAGCTCTTGTATGATTCAAGCTTTTCAAACTAACTTTTAAAGAAAATTATCAATATTTACTGTTTTGAAAAGAAAAAGTTGTTTCATTAATTGCAGATATCTTTGAATCGCATATAGTTTATACCAATATGACTACTGATTTATTGAATCAACATTAGTACTTTTGAAAATGTTTATTTGAGATACATTCTTTTATTCTCCTTGAATTAATCGAATTGAGTTCAAAGTTGTGTTTTGATTCATATACAGTAGGAATTGATTCTGGAAATCATTTTTGATGATGTCAGGATAACGGAAGTCTCTGAAAAGAAAATGTAAAAGTATAGTTATACTTAACATCCATTGTCACTACAAGTATATTTTGTATTTTGATTGAATATATTTGAAGTATATTTGTAGGGGGAGCATTAACAATGTCAAAAACAGATTAATATAATTTAAAATACAAATCTTAGTTAATCTGAATTAATGTCCTTTTAAAATCTTGATGAAATAATTTAAAAAGACAAATAAACTATTCTAGATTCAAAAGACAAAATGTTCAAATAGTTTACAATGTTCTCAAGATAATGTTAAGTTTAGCATGTGTGTTGTTTTCAGAACCTTTTAGTTGGAAGCATCCGAAACTTGTTTGTGTACTAACTAGACGTTATATTAGATAAGGTAACGTGTAAAACTGCCTCTAGACAGCGTTTTACTCGTTAGGTTAGTTAACTCAACGAGTTATACTTGAATATTTCGGGTACTTTGATTGAATAATCTTTATTCAATATTTATTTTATTTCTAAACCCAACTTATCTTCATATTGAGTTATATGCCTAAAAACCCTATTTAAACACTTATAACACGGGGACTTAGGTTATTTGTAAACTTTGTCAAGAAAATCTTTCCCACTTGTTGCTGTTACAACCTGCGACGATGGTCTCCAAGTTCTACAAAGGTCGTGGCAGAGGAAAAGGCAAAAGCAGAAGAGATGAAAAAGGAAAAGAAATAGAGAATGATGAAGTTCCACGTACTTGGTTCAAGAAAATATTTCGAGTGGAGAAAAGGTTAGAAGAACTTTATAGAGATTACTTCTTTTCTCAAGATATATTAGATGAAGTTAGACAAGAACTTCAAAATACTGATGTAAGTATTACATACATGGGTATTCGAAGTAAATATGATAGAGAATACAGAATGAAATGTGATGAGATTGCATTTTTGGAACAATATGCAAAATATTTGGAAAAAGGTGTAGGTTCATCAAATAGAACTCCTCAAACTCCTATAAACGGTACTACATGCATTTGAGGAAGAGCATGAATCAGCTATCCCTACTCCTTTATATTCAAAACAAGTAGAATCAGATATTGCTGTAGACAAAACAAAAGTTGATAGTCTTCGAAAGGTTGTTGCAATAGAAAGTGCCTTAGAAGAATTAAAGTAGAAAACTTTTATGGAGCAATTTGAAAAGAAAACAGCAATACTTGAAGAGGAGAAACAAAAATGTTATAGTAGAAGGAAAATTAGAAAAGTTATGTCTTCAAAGACAAAGTCTATTGAAAAAGGAAAGTTAGATGAAAATTTATTTTCAAAGGACAATGTATGTCTAGACATTGTACCTTTTTGTGCATCTGATAAACTCATCAGTTCTGAACACACTGAAACTAATGAAGATAATGAGACTTTATTTTCCCTTGCTAGAAAGCTTGAGAAGAAATACAAGTCAAATATAAGCTCAAGTTTTTCTATTAGTACAAGTCCTGATGATGCAGAAATTGACAAATCAGAGCATCAAGCACCTGACATTGAACAAGTTATTGCAGATATAATTGACAATGTCGAGGCAATAACTAATTCACAGGCTGAATTGTCTGGAGTAGCAGATATTGAAATGGTTAAAACTCTAGAAGAGCTAAAAGTTAACCAGCCTTCTACTGAATCTATAGAAGTAGAGTCTGAGAATTCACAACATGAATCAATGGAAATATCTGTTGAACAAAATGAACAATTACAAACAGATACACTGGCTGTAGAATTTATGGAAAAATTGTACTCTGAACATTCTATAGAGACTGAATAGATGAATGTTGAGCATATTGACAATGTTCCTAACATTGTTGAAGCTGAAGAATCAAGCTTACCTGAGCAGCTTCAAGATAATATTTTGGAAGAAGAACAACATGACATTCATTTTAAAGAAGAGGTTCCTGAAGATGAATTAAACTCTAAATCACGGCTTCAGGTATCACCTTCTTTGTGTACAATATTAAACATTCAAGGTAATACAATTCATTTTAGATCTGAAGAAGCATTGCAGAAATACAATAATCTGATTACATGTCAGATTCTACATGCTCGTCCAATAAAATTCAGAAATTTGATGGACATAAGAGATCTGTTTGAGTTTCAAGGTCTCATTAAATTCTTGCCAATAGGAACAAAATGGAAGCAATACACAGGGCTTATTGTAGCTTTTTATAGCAATCTGGTCAAGAATGGAAATTTTCTGAAAACTCAAATAAATAAACAGGAGTTTATATTATCTCCTGAGTTAATTTATGAAGTTTTGGAATTAAAGAATGAAGGTGTTGTTGTTACAAACAGATTTGACATGATAAGACAACTGGAATGGAACATTCAGGCTTTATCAAAAATTCCAGATGTATATTCTGAAATGAGATTAATGGAAAATCTGAATGCAGAGGCAAGGTTTATTGCAAATATATTGCATGCTAATTTATTTCAGAGAGTTGGACACAATATGGAAGTCAGCAGAAGTTGTTTATATGCAACTTATAGCTTGCTGAATAGAATTCAAATCAATTGGTTTGATGTTTTCACTTCTCAACTACAACATATGAGTTCAAAGTTATTTTATGATGATGCTGTATGTAGACTCATTGCAAGCCAATTGAATTTATCCAACTAGCCCTCTGAAACTAAAGGCATGACAGCATTTAGTGTCAAAGATTTGCGAAAATTCCAGGCCATGCATAAACCTCAACGACAACAACAACAACAACCTGATACAAACCATATACAACAACAAAGTTATTAAGTTCAAGCAGAACAGCAAACCCAGCTACCTCTTGACTTAGATGCAGTGCTTAATGACATCAGAAATGATATTAGGCATCTAGGAGATAAAATATGTAATGCTATAAGTGATATACTTAAGGAGGGGTCGCTAACTGTTTTTGTTTGTTTCTGAATACAAAATGTAATGTTTGTATTACTTGTTTGATTCTTTGAACAATACATTGGTTTCTGTAAATGTTTATAATTCTTATTATTGTTTATAGAAAGAGTTGTTGTAAATATATCTCTTAATTCAAAAGGGGGAGAAATGTTTAATTATCTTTTACAATTCTTACTTATCTTTTTGATTAATGACAAAAAGGGGGAGAAATATTATAAAAAAGATGATTATGATCTTAATTGCATATATATATTATAAAAGGAGATGCTATTTTGAATGGTTATTGTAATCTAACAGATGATAATTAGAAAACTGATACTTATATAATTATTGACATTTGAGAGTTTTAGTTCTAAGAGGTAAAATTTACACAAATAATAGAAATAAGCTTTAGTGAACTTAAGTCAACAAACAAGTTTGTTGAATTAAAAGTTAACCCAACGAATGTGCTTTGTTGAGTTATACATATTTCATAATTGATTTAATATGGTTTTGTCATCATAAAAAAGGGGGAGATTGTTGAGTATTTTTGTTTTGATGATGTGTGCTGAATGAAAATAATCATATTTGCTCAATTACTATTGCTTGTGAAAAGAAATTCAAATCATCAATTAATACATAAAAAGCTTACTAATATAAATACGTGTCTGTATTGGATCTGAAGTTAATAACTAGTCGTTTCGTTGCAATAATTTCTCATTTAGCTAAATGTTAAGTTAACGTGTGTTTTTATTGAAAAAGCATGATATGTTTTAATGTATACTCTTCTGTATCATGAACAGTGCACGTTTAGACATCTCGTTAAGTTAGAGTTTTGTTTGTATAGAGGTCACGTGAGAACTCGTTAAGTTAGAGGCTTAAAGGTTAAAATAGGTCACGTGATAACTCGTTAAGTTAGTGAGTAAAAGAAGAGACGAACTCGTTAAGTTAGTGTTATACACGTGGTGAAATTATAAGTTACAAATGTTGTATTGTATCACGTGAGGTGCACATGCTTAACTCGTTAAGTTAACATAACTAAACGCGTTAAGTTGCTATATTGAATACTAAGGCAATGTGTTAGGTTAGCGTTATAAACTTAAGTTGTTATTTTTGCACGTGGTAAAATTCTTATTATAAAAATATTTGTTTATTACTAAATCGGTGAGTTAAAGTTTTTCAGAGACTTACAGTCGTAACTATCTGAAAGGTAACTTAAGTCATGTTTTCTGGTCTTGACACATGTCTTACTAGTTTTATAATATAAAGAGTTTTTCGATGACTTACAACCGTAACTATCCGAAACTTAAACTGTTTTCGGTGAGTTATCGTTTAAACTTTCGAAAGAAAGGTTAAGCTGGTTCGTTGAGTTAGCATAACACCACAGACTTAGTTCGTTGAGTTAGCTATAATACTTGTCACATGAAATGGCACATGAGGAACTCGTTAAGTTAGAAACATTAAGTTATATATATACACTTATGTTACTCGTTTAGTTAACAATAAAGTAACGACTTCTTATTACACTGATGAAAAATTTTTGGACGAGAAAGTTTATTTTGTAGGAAATTTTTCAGAGATCCAAGACTGATGATTAAGGGGCTGTTAGTGCACACCGGAAAGTTCAGACGGAAAGGAAATGGAAAGTTCAGAAGGAAAGGAAATAGAATGTCTGAAATGTCAGAATTTCCATACAGGTTTAGTGCATCTATCGGAAAGTTCAAAAAGTTAGAATTCCTATGGGGCTTTAGTGCACGCTAGAATGTTTGGAAATTGAAAAAATAATGATTACAATATTAATTTATTTGATATTCAAATATAATTATTTACATTAAATGTTTTTAATTGTACATTAGGAAATATAGAATAATAATCATCAAAATGCAAAAGGTCCCTAAAAGATAAGCATACTTTTACCATTAAAAATCTACATCTTCATTTTTTCTTTGTAAATTAAATTTTATTATTATTTTTATTATTAATTCTTAGATATATATGTCTAATATTATTCTCTCTTTTTCTTAAATTTTTTATATTATTTTAACTATTACATAATATATTATGTGTATTTATAATTTTTTAAAAAATAATATGAAGATGTTATATCATTATTAATCCATTGTTTACGATTATTATTTTAATATATATGTATGTATATTTACTTAATTTGGCAAAAGCGAGAATGTCTTTGTTGAGCAGAAGAATAAAATATTTACTGATATATTATTATTATTTACATATTTACTTATTGAAAAACGGTTAAACCGTAAATATATTGGTTCAACCGATAGATTATAAACTATTAATATTTATTAATATTGAAAACGGTTGAATCGATGATCTTTCGGTTCAACCGATAATTTATGTTATATATATATATATATTAATCGGTTGAGTAGAGGGTTTTGCATATTTGTAATTTTTTATGATATTTTTGAATTGGTTGAACCGATCATGTTCGGTTCAACCGATACTTTTTATATATATAAATATATATATATATGTATATATATTTGTATCGATCATGTTCGGTTCAACCGATACTTTCTATATATATAAATATATATATATATATATGTATATATTTTTGAATTGGTTGAACCGATCATGTTCGGTTCAACCGATACTTTTTATATATATAAATATATATATATATGTATATATATTTGTATCGGTTGAACCGATCATGTTCGGTTCAACCGATACTTTCTATATATATAAATATATATATATATGTATATATATTTGCATCGGTTGAACCGATCATGTTCAGTTCAACCGATACTTTTTATATATATAAATATATATATATATATTTGTATCGGTTGAACCGATCATGTTCGGTTCAACCGATACTTTTTATATATATAAATATATATATATATATATGTATATATATTTTCATCGGTTGAATCGATAATGTTCGGTTCAACCGATACTTTTTATATATATAAATATATATATATGTATATATGTATATATATTTTTTGAATTGGTTGAACCGAACATGTTCGGTTCAACCGATACTTTTTATATATATAAATATATATATGTATATATATTTTTTGAATTGGTTGTTCGAGAAAATCGATACTTTATATATATATAAATAAATATATATATATGTATATGTATTTTAAGATTAAAATAATAAGAATAATTTATAATCTATGGTTTGAACTAATAGATTTAAGATTTCAACCAAAATATATTATAGCACACTACCTGAAATTGTGTAATTAATACATCAATCTGTAATTTTATTTTTAAAAATGAAAATGATATTAATGACTTGAAAAAGTATACATGCTCTAATTATTACAACATAAATTTAAAAAGTAGTCTAAAAGTACAAAGCATACAAAGTTTTACAACATCAATCTACACAATAGTCCAAAGATACAAAGCATTCTACTTATTACTTATTAAGATCCAAAGGTATAATATAAATGGACTTAAATAGTCCTTCCATCCCACATTGCCATCATCATATCCTCACGCATCTTATCAGCTAATTCTTTTCGTTGTTCTTGACTCGTTCCAACCTGTGAATGTCCATCCATATGCACTTCTTCTGTTGGTTGTATATCATCAGTAATATTTAATTCTTCTAACTCATCTTGCAAATCTTCAAGTAAATCTTCTTTATCAGCCAATCGAATGAAATTGTGAAGTAAAAAACATGCGATCACAATCTTTACTTGTGTTTCATATGGATATGGCATCTGACCTCGTAAGATTGAAAAACGATGTTTCACAACTCCAAATGTACGCTCAATGACTGTTCTTAGTTGTGAATGCCTGTAGTTAAAGTTTTCTACAGCATTACTAGGAAGTCTATCATTAACATAATCAGATAAATGATAGCGTACACCTCAAAATGGGCAAATATACTCTGGTCGATTGGAATATCCAGCATCTACCAAGTAAAACTTACCTATAGAAGAATAGAAATTAGTATGATTCTGTGCATATTACTTGAAACTCATATATATTGCATTTACCTGGAGGAACTTTGAAACCATTAGGTCTACTAATTGCATCTTGAAGGATACGAGCATCAACTGCTGATCCTTCCCAACCAGCTAAAATATATGTAAATCTCATATCAAAATTACATGCTGCCATCACATTTTGAGACAATTCACCTTTCCTATTTCTAAATCTAGCTGTTTCTTGTCCAATAATAGTTGCTTTGATATGAGTACCATCAATAGCTCCAATGCAATCCTATACACATTAAACATCATTTAATCTTATTCCTTAAATAAGATAAAAACTACAATGACATTACAAAAGTCAATACATACCTTAAAATATGGATAAACATTTACATCATCTATAATTCGACTTGGTGTTGAAGATGAAGGTCTTGCTATAAGCACATGATGTAGACGTATTATAGCATTTAATACTTCATTAAAGTATTTGCTAACACTCCAATTTGAACGACTAAATCGCTCAACTGTTACTTCATACCTTTGATTTTGCCCTACTGTGACAAGGAACATGGCAAATTTCTCTTCAACACTAATGTTGTTGGTATCAGCAATAACTCCTTCATTTCTCATTAAAGAACAAAAACTTTTAAACACACTTTGACTCATTCTGTAAATCTTCCGACAATTGTAAGCTTGATGAGGTTGACAAGGATCTAGTAATCTCTTAATGTAATCTACACCTTCTTTACTATATATACGACTTGTGTTATTGTATAGTAATAGTGACGTACTTGCCATTTTTGCTAAAATTGTCCATGACATTAATAGACGTAGTCGCCTTCTTCTAGCCACTTCTTCTTCATCCAGTATGAATGAAATTGCATTATCAACTGTAGTAGTAAACATGTCACTGGGATTCATCCTCACCTACAAAATAACAAGAATACTACGAATATACCATTTCACATTTCAATATATAAAAGACATTTCACATTTTTAAGAAAATAAAAGACATTTCACATTTTTAAGAAAAAAAAAGACATTTCACATTTTTAAGAAAATAAAAGACATTCGATGTTTCAACTAATAAAAAGCATTTTACATTTCATAATGATAAGTCATTTCACATTTCAATATATAATATCTAGTGTTCATTTCATCCATATATGACCTCCCACAAAAAGATTGGAAAGAAAGTGAATTCATGCACAAAACAAACATTTCATCCATTGTAACCATATGCTCACTTCCTAAACCTCAACCATCCACAATGCATTTCTGCTGGTAAACTTAAGAACATTTTACAAAATTCTGGCTTTTGGAATAACTCCATAGCTTCATATTGTTCTTCTGTAGAAAGACCTTCAATCTGAAGTGACGCTGCAACAGCATGATCTAAATAGTTTTTAGTCTTTTCTTTAATATCAACCAACCTTTCCTGTACTTCAACTAATTTTTTTTGTGTATCAACCAACTCTTTAAATTGCTCGTTCCGTGTAGCTTGATTTTGTTAATCTATTTCACACATATGCATAATGGTGACTGATGCATCTTTAAATGAATCTGCTATGATTTGATGGGACACTGCATGAGGTCTTGCTCGTCTCTTCTTCTTCTCAGTTGCCACCCTTGAACTTCCTCCTGATGAAGGAGGTAAATCAGAATCCATGTCCATTGTTTCCTGAGTAGTATTGAAAGTGTTCATTTCCACATCCTGCGTGTTTGGTACAAACTCTACCTCATCACCTTGTTTAGCCATATTCCTAGTGGCCATACTACCTTCAAATATTTGTTGCAATTGCTCAAATATCAAGCATGGTTTGCCTTCTTCTAGCCACTTCTTCTTCATCCAGTATGAATGAAATTGCATTATCAACTGTAGTAGTAAACATGTCACTGGGATTCATCCTCACCTACAAAATAACAAGAATACTACGAATATACCATTTCACATTTCAATATATAAAAGACATTTCACATTTTTAAGAAAATAAAAGACATTTCACATTTTTAAGAAAAAAAAAGACATTTCACATTTTTAAGAAAATAAAAGACATTCGATGTTTCAACTAATAAAAAGCATTTTACATTTCATAATGATAAGTCATTTCACATTTCAATATATAATATCTAGTGTTCATTTCATCCATATATGACCTCCCACAAAAAGATTGGAAAGAAAGTGAATTCATGCACAAAACAAACATTTCATCCATTGTAACCATATGCTCACTTCCTAAACCTCAACCATCCACAATGCATTTCTGCTGGTAAACTTAAGAACATTTTACAAAATTCTGGCTTTTGGAATAACTCCATAGCTTCATATTGTTCTTCTGTAGAAAGACCTTCAATCTGAAGTGACGCTGCAACAGCATGATCTAAATAGTTTTTAGTCTTTTCTTTAATATCAACCAACCTTTCCTGTACTTCAACTAATTTTTTTTGTGTATCAACCAACTCTTTAAATTGCTCGTTCCGTGTAGCTTGATTTTGTTGATCTATTTCACACATATGCATAATGGTGACTGATGCATCTTTAAATGAATCTGCTATGATTTGATGGGACACTGCATGAGGTCTTGCTCGTCTCTTCTTCTTCTCAGTTGCCACCCTTGAACTTCCTCCTGATGAAGGAGGTAAATCAGAATCCATGTCCATTGTTTCCTGAGTAGTATTGAAAGTGTTCATTTCCACATCCTGCGTGTTTGGTACAAACTCTACCTCATCACCTTGTTTAGCCATATTCCTAGTGGCCATACTACCTTCAAATATTTGTTGCAATTGCTCAAATATCAAGCATGGTTTGCCTTTGTAGCTTTCACACTCTAGATGTGCCTATAAAAAGAAAATTGTAGTCAAATGGAAAAAGATAAAGATTACAATATTTTATAAGTCATAAGTGATTAAAAAATTAACCTTAACGAACTCTTTCCAAATCTCATCATCAATGTCAGTGTAACCTTGGATGAAATTCCAACCCCATCCACTCTGGTTGGCAATTTTGGAGTAATTTCGATACATTAGTCGCCAAGTTTTTAAGCGACTTTCTACATTCTTCCTTGTGATACCTATGTTTCTTCTAGTATTGTATTTTTCAATTACTTCATCCCAAGTGCTACCTTTGATTTTTCCATCATGAGTTTTCTTATTTCCTTCATTCAATACTTCTGCTAAAATATCTAAGAAATACGCATCTGCTTCAGCATTCCAACTAATGTAACTTCTACCTCCACCTGTCCTTCCCTTATCAGGAGTACTCATTTTCTACACAAGCACAGTTTCAACAACTACAATAAAACATATGGAATAACAACAATAATACAAATATTCATATGCATTTGCAAATACCATTACATTCATATTTTTGTCAAAATCATATAAGAGAATTGCAAAAGTAAAAACAAAGTAAAACAATTAATCATTGGACATGCTACACACGTTATGTAAAATGAAATTTGTGGGAGTTCTACACAAAAGATTGGTCAAATCTTCTATGTGATGTTTGACAAAGGTTTAATTGATTCTTATAACTAATGTGCATCTATTGAACAAAGTGACATTTGAAACTCATAACATGAAGGAAGAAAATAGTATTATAAACTATTTATAATGGAAACAAATGTTCGACTAGAATTTTTTTTCCTAGATCTCAAAGCAGCATAACAAAATAAAATCCAAACTCTTGCAAAGGTGGTAGTTAAGAATACCCAGCTATCAAGCAATGTTTCATCTTTCTCACACATACTACAGATTCCATAAATTAATGCTACTTTCAATCATCAATGAAAATTAGATATAATAAATTAGCATCAAATGTACAAATCCAGCAAATAAGAAAATGACCTACTTGCTTATGAAATAACTTCACAAATGTAAAAAGTATATGTAAAAATCAGGAATGTTGGGATTAAAATTTGTAACATGTGCAAGAAAACCATTTTGCAAGTAAATTTACAAATTTTCATATTAACGAATCAAAACTAAGTTAACTATTCACAAGATAAAATGCTACTAATCAAAAGAGAAATTTTGATTACATATTCTACGTAGCAATATAATTATGCAAAAAGGTGTATGTTGAAAAATGTGGCTGATAACTCATACGTTGTCTTCAAAGTAACTTTTTAATTGATTTGTTCCAAGGGAAAATTGACCTACAAAATATATGTAATACTAGTTCAGAAGTACACAGAAACTTACCAACTCAAGAAGACGTTTTTTACCATCAACTTGTTGCTGGCTCAAGCAAACATCACCATTAGCAGATCCCTTGGTTAACAACAACAATCTATTTCGATTTTCACCAGTCAAACATGACAGAGTCAACACTTTCTTTCCACTTAAACATGTTTGATTAGTATTATAAACATGAGATCTGGTTTATTACCTTCGTGCATCAGTAAAGCATGCAATAAAATTGGGGAAAAAATATTCTTCCAACGCACTCGTGTATCAGATGCTATTATAGTGATTAAAACAACGGCACTTCGAGTTTATTGAAAGTGAATAAAGATTTGTATCTTTAGGCCAAACCTATTGGGTGGGCAACGACGGGCGACAACAGCTTCGAGCGACAACGGCAGCTAGGGTGATAGTGGAGGCTTCAGGTGACAGCGGCGGCTTCAGGCGACAGCGAGGGCAGGGGTGGTTTCGATGTGAGGAGGTTTCAACGGTGCACACCGGAAGCGGCTTCTGTGAGGGCGAGCAGTGAGCGCGACAGTGAGCGCGACTGCCAGTGCGAGTACGACGACGACTGTGAGGGCGAGTGCGAGCAGCAAGCGTGACGACGAGCACAACTGCGAGTGCGACGGCAACGGCGAGCGTGAGGGAGGGTGAGTGTGTGCGCGAGAGGGCAAAAATCGCGTGCCCTCTGGGCGAAAATCGCATGCGCGAGGGTGGGAAAATTTCCGTCGGAAATGGAAATTGAATCTTATATATGGACGGAAATGTGTAAAATTCCTTTCCGTCAATTGACATGCATACTAACGACTTACAAAAGGAAAGTTTGAACTTTCCTTTCCTTTCCATGAATTCCGATGTGTACTAACCCCCCCTAAAGGAAATTTGAAATATAAACGTGGGTTGGAACGTGTGTGTTTCGATGAAGGAAAAAGAAAAGACGTGGAGAAGTGGAAAACTGGTAGTGATTAAACGTGGAGGATATGCATGAAATGAAGATAGAGTATAAAAGGCATAGAGTTCTCATTGATTAAACCATCCTTGCACACCAAAAAGAAAAATCTTTTCAAGGATCAAACCATCCCTGCACACCAAAAGAAAAATCTTTTTCAGAGATCAAAAACACCTCTTCGGGCAAAATCTCTCAAGTGGAAGAAAATTCAGTGAAGCATAAAAAGGTAAGATTTTCGTCACTAAAGATTTGAAGTATCATAAGAAAGCAAATTCGGTGTAGCATAAAAAGACAAGATATTCGTCACTGAAAAATTGCTGAAGAAAGAAGAAGAAAGATCTCAAACAGGGAGAAATATTTTAAATTCCGCAAATTAGTTTTCTCTATTTGTAGTTATAAAATTGTATAGATGAAACATGGTATCGAAATATAATTGCATCTACAATTTCTAAAGAGAATTGAATTGTATATTGTAATTGAAACCTTGAATAAAAATGATTTTATGAAAACAATATCTCGACTTGGTTTTGAGTTTTAAAGTTTCAATTATATTTTAGAAAATATTAAAAATACACAATTCACCCCCCTCTTGTGTAGCCATACGATCCTACATATTTTATAAATAAAAAGAGATTTCGGAGAGTTACAGAGATAACTATCTGATGCTCAGCTGCAATTTCAGATAGTTATAGATAACTCATCAAAAGTTCACTTAAGTCATTCATTATGGTTTCGACACATGTACTTTAGGAAATAATAAAATATTCTCTCAAAACATAACTGTTCAGCAATTTAAACATAACTATCCGATATGTTCGGTCTATTAAACATAACTGTCTGAATATGTTCGGTATGTTAAACATAACTATCCAAAATATCAGAAAATTCAGATACTTAAGAATTTCACAGCCTGCAACTTACCGACAGTTCAAAAATGTACTAAATTAACATTAATTCCCCCAAATTAAGCAAATTCTTCAATTAAAGCATATTACAGTGCAATTATAACATAATGACTTAATTCTTATATGATATGCTAAATATTATGCAATTAACCATCATTTAACCGTTAATAATATGTACTTTTTTATTCTAAACACCTAACGATATGATCGTCATTTCCTTTACAAGTTTATGGTACATCTTCCTTATTGAGGAATGAGATGTTAGGTGTATTTTATTGTTAAAGAATTTACTCCTTAGGTGGTTGTGAGATTCCTTGGGATGCATAGACTAAATAGCTAGACTACCTCACCTGATTTGGGTAGTCTTCATCCTTGGTTGTTTGATAACCTTGGAAGGTTTTGTTTATGAGGTATGCCTGTCGTGTGATTGAGATTCCTTTGCGAGCTATTAGGTTGTTGTTTAGCCTACTAGTATGAGGTTGATGGGTAGCTTTGTCCTAAAAGGTTGGTCACAATAGAATGTCGAACGAAAAACTCTTAATAATGGATAGCATATCAAGTGATCGTATCAGTTGGATTGTAGAAAATGGGGTTTGACTAGAGATGGTAGAGAAGTGATGGTTGAAGAAGGTAGGGTAAATAGACTTAACAAAGAAGGAATGACCAATGTCGAGTCAAAGGACCTAACAAAATGACTAGATATTGAATGTTGACTTTCAACAAAGGTTATACAATTAGGTTGACACATTGGTTGGTCAAACCAAGGAAGAAAAGAAAAGAGACAATTAGAGATTGTTAGATCAACAAATCCAACAAACTCATAGATGTCAAATGGTACCCTTTGACAAAGGGGGTCTAGTCATACCAACACTTTAGTTGGTTTGACTAGGAAAGAAAAGAAAAAGGTCAAGTGTAGATTATCGGATCAATAAATTCAACAAAAAAACAAATGTTGGATGATATCCTTGGATAAAGGAGATTTGATTAGATCGATACTTTGGTTAGTTAGACCAAAGAAGGAAAATGGACAAGTGTGGATTGTTAGATCGATCAATTCGATAAATCCACAAATGTCAGATGTCCCTCTAGTTTAGATAAACAAGATGGATAAGTCCATGGGGTTTAAACTTGACCTAACGATGAGATGGTTAGTGTCATGTTGATGGACTCAACAATAGGCCAATTATCAAATGATGCACTTTGACAAAGGGGATTTGGTTGGACCAATACTTTGGTCAGTCAAACTAGAGGAGTAAGGAAAATGGACAAGTGTGGATTGACAAATCAGTAGATTCAACAAACCCACAAATATCAGGTGTCTGTCTAGTTTGGATAAACTAGATGAACAAGTCCATTAGATTTAGGCTTGACTTAAAGGAGAGGAGATGGCTAATGTTGGGTCAATGGGCCTGACAACTAGCCAATTGTTGAATGAAACCCTTTGATAAAGGGCATTTAATTGGACCAAAGAAGAAAGGAGAAGGGGCAAGTGTAAATTGTCAAAATGGAAGATTCAAGAAACCTATAAATGTCTGGTGTCTAGCCATTGAGTGTAATTTACCTAAACAACATGGACAAGTTTATTTAGTCTAGACTTGACTCAATAAAAGGGAGGTGGTCAGTGTCAGGTTGTTGAACCCAACAATTGGTTAGTAGTTAGATGATACCCTTCGACAAAAGAGATTCAGTTGGACCAATACTTTGATCACTTTGACTAAAGGGAAGGAAGAAAATGATAAGTGTGGATTGTTGGATCGACGGAGCTAACAAACCCATAGATGCTTGTGTAGTTTTCCTAAACTACATGGACAAGTCTATTGAGTCTAGACTTAAATCAATAGAGGAGAGGCGACCAATCTATTTTGTTGGATCGATACTTTGGTTAGTTGAACTGAAGAAGAAAATGACAAGTGTAGATTATCAGATTGACGGAACTAACAAGTCCATAGATGTCATCTATTTGTATAGTAGGTAAACTACATAAGTAGGTCTTTTCAATCTATACTTGACTCAACGTAAGGGAGGTGCTTAGTGTTGAGTTGTCAAACACAACAATTGACTAGTAGTCAGATGATACCCTTTGACCGTAGGGATTTAGTTGAATTGATACTTTGACTAATTTGATTGAATGAAAAGAAGACAACAACCAGAGTAGTTTGTTAGATCAATAGAAGTAACAAGCCCACAAATGTCGAATGCCCGTGTTGTTTAAGTAAACTACTAGCTACTTATTGGGTTTAGGGTTGAGTCCAAACTTGACTCAATAGAAGGAAGGTGGTCGGTGTCTAGTTACGAGACTCAACAAGTGGCTAGTAGTCAGATGATGCCCTCCAACAAAGGGGATTCAATTAGATTGATACTTTGATCAATCTAACTAGAGGGAAACAAGAAAATGACAAAACCATATTTTCTTTCAACACACATCATCAAAACAAAAATACTCAACAATCTCCCTCTTTTTGATGATGACAAAACCATATTAAATCAATTATGAAATATGTTTAACTCAACAAAGCACCTTCGTTGGGTTAACTTTTAATTCAACAAACTTGTTTGTTGACTTAAGTTCACTAAAGTTTATTTCTATTGTTTGTGTAAATTTTACCTCTTAGAACTAAAACTTCTCAGATGTTAATAATTATATAAGTATCAATTTTCTAATTATCATCTGTCAGATTACAATAACCATTAAATAGCATCTCCTTTTATAATATATATATGCAATTAAAATCATAATCATCTTTTTATAATATTTCTCCCCCTTTTTGTCATTAATCAAAAAGATAATTACAGAGAATATATATATATATATATATAAGAGAATTACAACAATGATTTTTGTAAACAAGAATAATAATTGAACACATTTACAGAAAAATGTATTATTCAATGAATCAAACAAGTAATACAAACATTACATTTTGTATTCAGAAACCAACAAAAAAAGTTATTAACCCCTCCTAAGTATATCACTTATAGCATTACATATTTTATCTTAGATGCCTAATATCATTTTTGATGTCATTAAACACTACATCTAAGTTAGGAGGTAGCTGGGTTTGCTGTTCTGCTTGAACTAAATAACGTTGTTGTATATGGTCTGTATCAGGTTGTTGTTGTTGTTGTCGTTGAGGTTTATGCAAGGCTTGGAATTTTTGCAAATCTTTGACACTAAATGCTCTCATGCCTTTAGTTTTAGAGGGCCAGTCGAATAAAGTCAATTGGCTTACAAGGATTCTACATACAGCATCACCATAAAATAACTTTGAACTCATATGTTGTAGTTGAGACATAAATACATCAAACCAATTTATTTGAATTCTATTCAGCAGGCCATAAGTTGCATATAAACAGCTTCTGCTGACTTCCAAATTGTGCCCAACTCTTTGAAATAAATTTGCATGCAATATATTTGCAATAAACCTTGCCTCTGCATTCAGATTTTCCATTAATCTCATTTTAGAATATACATCTGGAATTTTTGATAAAGACTGAATGTTCCATTCTAGTTGTCTTATCATGTTAAATCTGTTGGTAACAACAACACCTTCATTCTTTAATCCTAAAACTTCAAAAATTAACTTAGGATACAATATAAACTCCTGTTCATTTATTTGAGTTTTCAGAAAATTTCCATTCTTGACCAGATTGCTATAAAAAGCTGCAATAAACTATGTGTATTGCTTCCATTTCATTCCTACTAGCAAGAATTTAATGAGGCCTTGAAACTCAAACAGATCTCTTATTTCCATCAAATTTCTGAATTTTATTAGACGAGCATGCAGAATTTGACATGTAATCAGATTATTGTATTTCTGCAATGCTTCTTCAGATCTAAAATGAATTGCATTACCTTGAATTTTTAATATTGTATACAAAGAAGGTGATACGTGAAGCCGTGATTCAGAGTTTAATTCATCTTCAGGAACCTCTTCTTCAAAATGAATGTCATGTTGTTCCTCTTCCAAAATATTATCTTGAAGTTGCTTAGGTAAGCTTGATTCTTCTGCTTCAACAGTGTTCGGAACATTATCAATATGCTCAACATTCATTTGTTCAGTCTCAATAGAATGTTCAGAGTTCAATTTTTCCACAAATTCTACAGCCGGTGTATCTGTCTATAATTGTTCATTTTGTTCAACAGATAATTCCATTGATTCATGCTGTGAATTCTCAGAATCTGCTTCTATAGATTCTGTAGAAGGCTGGTTAACTTTTAGCTCTTTAGAGTCTTAACATTTTCAATATCTGCTACTCCAAACAATTCAGCCTTTGAATTAGTTACTGCTTCAACATTGTCAATTATATCTGCAATAACTTGTTTAATGTCAGGTGCCTAATGCTCTGATTTGTTAATTTCTGCATCATCAGGACTTGTACTAATAGAAAAACTTGAGCTCATATTTGACTTGTATTTCTTCTCAAGCTTTCTAGCAAGGGAAAACAAAGTCTCATTATCTTCATCAGTTTTAGTGTGTTCGGAACTGATGAGTTTATCAGATGCATAATAAGGTACAATGTCTAGACATACATTGTCCTTTGGAAATAAATTTTCATCTGATTTTCCTTTTTCAATAGACTTTGTTTCCTTAGACATAATTTTTCTAACTTTCCTTCTTCTATTACATTTCTGTTTCTCCTTTTCAAGTATTGCTGTTTTCTTTTCAAATTTCTTCATAAAAGTTTTCTGCTTTAATTCTTCTAAGTCACTTTCTATTGCAACGGCCTTTCGAATACTATCAACTTATGTTTTTTCTATAGCAATATCTGATTCCACTTGTTTTGAATATAAAGGAGTAGGGATAGCTGATTCATACTCTTCCTCAAATGCATGTAGTATTGTACTGTTTATAGGAGTTTGAGGAGTTCTATTTGATGAACCTACACCTTTTTCCAAATATTTTGCATACTATTCCAAAAATGCAATCTTAGCACATTTCATTCTGTATTCTCTATCAAATTTACTATGAATACCCATGTATGTAATATTTGCATCAGTATGTTGAAGTTCTTATCTAACTTCGTCTAATATATCCTGAGGAAAGAAGTAATCTCTATAAAGTTCTGCTAAACTTTTCTCCACTTGAAATATTTTCTTGAACCAAGTACGTGGAACTTCATCATTCTCTATTTCTTTTCCTTTTGCATCTCTTCTACTTTTGCCTTTTCCTCTGTCACGACCTTTGAAGAACTTGGAGACCATTGTCGCAGGTTGTAACATCAACAAGCGGGAAAGATTTTCTTGATAAAGTTTACAAATAACCTAAGTGCCCATGTAACAAGTGTTTAAATAGGGTTTTTAGGCGTATAACTTAACGTGAAGAGAAGTTGGGTTTAGAAGTAAAATAAATATTGAATAAAGTTTATTCAATCAAGGTACCCGAAATATTCAAGTATAACTCGTTGAGTTAACTAACCTAACGAGTAAAACGTTGTCTAGAGGCATTTTTACACGTTACCTTATCTAACAAAACGTCTAGTTAGTACATGAAATAATTTTCGGATGCTTCCAATTGAAACAATCCGAAAACAACACACATGTTAAACTTAACATTATCTTGAGAACATTGTAAACTATTTGAACATTTTGTCTTTTGAATCTAAAATAGTTTATTTGTCTTCTTAAATTATTTCATCAAGATTTTAAGAGGACATTAATTCAGATTAACTAAGATTTGTATTCTAAATTATATTAATATGTTTTTGACATAGTTAATCCTCCCCCTACAAATATACTTCAAATATATTCAATCAACATACAAAATATACTTGTAGTGACAATAAATGTTAAGTATAACTTTACTTTTAAATTTTCTTTTCAAAGACTTCTGTTATCCTGACATCATCAAAAATGATTTCCAGAATCAATTCCTACTATATATGAATCAAAACACAACTTTGAACTCAATGTGATTAATTCAAGGAGAATAAAAGAATGTATCTCAAATAAACGTTTTCAAAAGTACTAATGTTGATTCAATAAATTAGTAGTCATATTAGTAGAAACTATATGCGATTCAAAGATATCTGTAATTAATGAAACAACTTTTTGTTTTCAAAATAGTAAATATTGATAATTTTCTTTAAAAGTTAATTTGAAAAGCTTGAATCATACAAGAGCTTTCTAATGTACCTGTGTAATGAGCTTTCAGTCAACAATCCCAGATCTGATCAGGACATTAGGTTGCCAAATTTAAAGAATCTTTTTTTAGGACAACAATCCTTATATACCTATCTGCTCAAGTACAAAAGGCTCATGATCAAACTGATCAATAAACTCTCAAAGATTTTCACTTTGTAAGCACTTTTCATTTTAAGCACAGTATATATGTATTCCATTAATACAGATGTAATAAAACACAAATCTCATACAATTTTTACTTCTATGATTGTACTGAGAATATGAATCAGTTTCAAAAAGCTTATACTTTTGATTAACAGTTTAAGATAAGTTACATATAACTTATTCTACAAGTTTAATCAATTAAGTCAAATTTATGCATGATCATATGCATTTTCCTTGATTCAAAGAAAACATTTAATCAAAATTTCAGAATGTTAGAAGTATTTAATGTTTTTCATTTACACTTCTACTAAAAATTGTAAAAACCATTAAAATTGATAAACTACTTTAAAATCAATAAGATACTACTATGATTTTACAATAAATACATAGTATCTTAAGCAGCAATTTAGATATTACTTTAGATATTTATAATAAGTATATAATATCTATGAGGTGAACAACATCATCAATAATATTTATCTTTTTATGTGGAGTTTAAGCATTTTACACATCACATAGCCTACAAATACCTAAATTTAATCTAATGTTGTAGAATGTATTTTCGTCTAGAGGTTTTGTAAATATATTAGCTAATTGATTTTTACTAGACACAAATTCTAATTTAATTTTTCCTTTAATTACGTTATCTCTTAGAAAATGATGTCTAACCTTTATATGCTTTGCTCTTGAATGTAATAAAGGATTTTTGGAAAGATTAATTGCAGAACTACTATCACAATAAATCTCAGTTGTATCATAAGATAATCCAAAATCTTCTAAAGTTTGCCTTATCCACAGAATCTGAGTGCAACACAGTGTAGCAGCAATATATTCAGCTTCTGTAGTAGAAAGTACAACATAGTTTTTCTTTTTAGTAAACCATGACACCAAATTATTTCCCAATAATTGACATGTGCCACTGGTACTCTTTTTATCAGATTTAGATCCTGCATAATCAGCATCAGTATATCCTATAAGATCTATTGAACTATCCTTAGAATAATACAGTCCAAAATTTTTAGTTCCTTGTATATATCTAAATATTCTTTTAACTGTAATTAAGTGTGATTCTTTAGGATTAGATTGAAATCTAGCACAAACATACATAGCAAACATAATATCAAGTCTACTAGCAGTCAAATAAAGTAAAGAACCAATCATACTTCTGTATTTTCTTTGATCTATAGATTTTCCTATGTCATCAATATCTAACTTTAAAGTAGTACTCATAGGAGTTCCTCGAATCCTTGTATCATTAAAATTAAATTTCTTAAGCATTTCATCTGCATATTTTTCCTGATTTAAAAATATACCTTTATCTTTTATGACACTCAACAAATTAGATCCTAGGTTTTCTACATATAGTACATTCGAAATAACACAAGTAGAAGTTATTTGAACATTGCCCATACCTATGATTTCATCTTTGCTTTTGTTTCCAAATGTTACACTTCCTTTCATGGTATTTGTAAAATTTTGTAATAGACTTTCCTATCTGGTCATGTGACTTGACGCTCCACTGTCCAAGATCCATTTTGATGTTGTTTCCTCCTGCAACAGAAATTAAGAAAAACTTTTTCTTAGTACCCAATGTTGTTGAGGACCAAGTTCATTAAACACGTATTTCTTCTTTTGTTTAAAAATAGATTAACATTATCATTTATATTCTTATTAGTTGTAAGTACTATTGATTTATCATTAGCTTCATACTCACAAATAGCATTATTACTTTTACAATCATTCTTTTTGTTTTCAGATGTAGTATAATCAAGACCAAACAGATTTTTATCAGATGTTAATTTATTTTGGTCATACTTATACATTTCAATAAGTTCATAGCAAGATTTTGTATTTGTATTAACATTTTCCGTACATACAAAATCTTTTTCTACACAAGAATTTTTAGTTTTATCACATGCAGAATGAGTAATTGGTCTAATACCAGTGTATTGAATTACATGCTCAGGTTTTTGAATTTTCAGTTTACTACAATTGTCTAAAATTTTAGAAACATTAGAAACTGAATTTCCAGAACAAAAATCAAGATTTTTAGAAACATTTATAGTCATGTTAGAAGTACAATTTGACAAATTACATTGATTTATATTATTACTGTGTGATTCATCCCTTGAAGTACCTACTTCTACATATTTATTACCTTATTTCATAATAAAAGGAATTTTAGACTTAGATTTACTTAAACTGCAACTAATAAATCCTTTATAGGCTTTATATTCAGGATATTCAGGATAATCAAATCCTAAGCCAAATTTATAAGACACCGCATGGGTACTAGTTTGTTTGTTTAACTTAGTTTGACTTAAACTCCATTTCTCAATGGTAGAATTTAAATTTTGCTCTCTCAATTTTAATTTATCTATCTCTAATTCAAGTTCATTTATATTGTTTCTCAATATTTTATTTTCAGATTCTATCTTTAATTTTTCACCATTTATATTCTATATTTGTTCATGCAAGATACATTCATTAAATCTAAATTTTTGCAAATCTCTAGCATGATTTTCATTATCACATTTAAAGTTTTCTAAAGTAGTAGACAGGAAACAATTTTCTTCTTCCATAATGGATGAAGATTTTCTAATATTCTTATTTTCCAGTTTACAAACTTTAAGTTTTTTTAATAATGCATGATAAGCACATAATAATTCATCAAAGTTGAAATCTGAATGACTTTCAAGATCAGATATTACCTCAGACTCATCTGCCATGAAGCACACATAAGCAACGTCTTCTAACTCTTGTTCTCCTTCTGAATGTGAAGATTTTGATGCTGATTCCTCAAATTTAGACTCTTTAGACATGTCATCCTAAGTGACCTTCAAAGCCTTTTTCTTGTAAAATTTTTCTGAGTTTTCTGAGCAGTCTTCTTCTGATTTGTCCTACTTTGCTTTTCATTTTTCCTCATAGGACAATCTGGAGAAAGATGTCCAGCTTTCTTATAGTTGTAACATACATACTTTCTGGATGAAGAATTCTTGTCATTTAGTGATTTTGACGTTGAAGGTTTATCATTTTTGTTCATTTGTTGTTTCCTAGCTTTCCATGCTTTCTTGAATTTCCTAGTCAGCAAAATCAAATCCTCGTCAGAATCAGTAGATATATCAGAATCTGAATTAATTCGAAGGCTATTTCTTTCTTCATTTTTAGTTTGTTGTGACTCAATGATTCATTTAATTAAACTTCATAAGCTGTTAAATTTCCTATAAGTTCATTCATAGTATAAACATTTAAATCTCGTGATTCCTCAATTGATGTTACTTTCTGAGACCATTTAGAACTTAGGGATCTGAGAATTCTCCCCACCAAATTCTTTTGTTCAAAATTCTTTCTAAACATTTTAAAGAGTTTATGATATCAAGAAATCTAGAAAACATCTCAGAAACATTTTCGTCTTCATGCATCTTAAAGAGTTCATACTTATGAATCAACATGTTTATTTTAGTCTCTTTAACTTGAGAAGTACATTCATGTGAAACTTGTAATGCATGCCACACCTCATAAGCAGATTTATATGCCTACACTTTACTGAACTGTTCATAACTCAATGCACAAAATAAAATATTTAAACCCTTAGCATTCAGAGTTTCATTTTCTTTTTCAATAATTGTCCAAGTATTACAAGGAGTAGTTAACAAAGTATATGATTAAGAAATCATGAACCATAACTTATGATTTATACTTTGAAGAAAAACATTCATCTTATATTTCCAATATTCAAAAACAGTCATCCTGTATTTCATCAAATAAAAGAGGACGATTAAGATTTTGGCCTTCATGTAAAGAAAAATTACCATTTCCAGTAGCCATTTTACCTTAGATTTTTCAACCTATTTTATTTTGAACAGTCTAAAAGCTTTAAAACAACTTGAGCCTTAAATCAAGAAAGTTAAACGTATGCTTAGATATTAATTTCTGTTTAAAAACAAGGAAGGTAGAATAAGCAACAATATTAAATAAGTTGGTATAGATTTTATATCAAATATTATTAACAAAGCTCTGATACCACTTGTAGGATTGTATGGCTACACAAGAGAGGGTGAATTGTGTATTTTTAATATTTTCTGAAATATAATTGAAACTTTAAAACTCAAAAACAAGTCGAGAAAACACTAGAGATTACTCTAGAAAAACAGGTCAAGAGGGCATAATCCAAGTTTTTCTAGTGTAGTACTAGGAAAACACAAACAAGTTTTATGGCGCTGTTGCCGAGGAATTGAATTGAATTCACTAGAATTGAATTGAATTAATATAAGCAACTATTAGAGCTGTTTTGTTTTAATAGCCAGAGTTGTATGTTTTTTTCTGTAATTGAGAATATGGCATATGCTTATGCCCAAAGATTTCTGAAACCTGTAATTAGCATATGTGAATTCTGCAATTCTGAAGGACACAATATTTCTGACTGTTTGAAATTGAGACGTTTACAGATGGTTAGATCCCATGAACAACAAATGAATTATCCTCAATATAATAGAGCCGAGTATGAGAATCCTATAGTTTACCAACCTAATGGTCAGTATAGAATGTGTAATATGTTGAGAGACACTGAAGTTTGGGATAGGTATTACAGACTGGAGCGTAGTATAGAGCAAAATCTGGACAAACTAGAATACTTTAAGTGTCAACAACAAGAAGTCAACCAATTAAACTATAAAGAAGCATATTCAGAACCTTAAAAGGATGTAATTTATGAAACTAAAAAAACAATAATGAAAATTGATCAAAAATTGAATGCAATGAAATTAGATGATCTTGAAACAAAATTACAACCATTAGACGAATATACAATGAAAATACAAGTTATGCAACAGGACAATGAAAATTATAAACATGCATAATTTGCAAAATATACACCAAACAGAAAATACTAATGCAAGAGAATTTAAAAAATGCACTTTAAAACTAAAAACAATTGGAGATCATAATCACGAAAATGATATACAAAAAAATCATGAGAATAACGAAAATCTAGAAGATGTATGTCTAACATTAAGATCTGGAACTAATATACCACCAAGAACTCAAAATGAAAATGATATGAAGGTGGATAAGAGTAAAAATCAAAATGATAATGAAAATGTAATAGCTGAAAATCTAGAAATCACTAAAGAACAATCTGAATCTGCGAATGAAGCTAAAAAAGATCAAACAAATCAATTGAAAGAAGATTTATTAAACACTTTAGCAAAATAGCTAGACCTTTAACTAATCTATTAAAAGATCTTCCATTTAACTTTGATAAAATTGCAAGGAAGCATTTTTCAGACTTAAGACTAGCTTAATTTCAACTCCTATAATTCAAGCACCTGATTGAAACCATCCATTTGAATTAATGTGCGATGCTTCTGATTTTGCTGTAGGAGCAGTGTTAGGACAGAAGATAAAAAAATCTCCTAGAGTGATTCATTATGCAAGCAAAACCTTAACTGAAGCTCAAGTTAATTACACAACTTAATATATTAGAAAAAGTAGTAAATCCTACTAGAACAGATTGGGTTAATACATTGATAGATGCACTTTGGGCTTATAGAACAACTTATAAAACGAGCTTAGGTATGTCACCTTTTAGGCTAATATATGAAAAAAGTTGTCATTTACCTACTAAAATAGAACATAAAGCTTATTGGGCATTAAAAACTCTGAACACTAATTTAAATCAAGCTACTGAAAATAGAAAAATGTAATTAATTGAATTAGAAGAATTTAGAAATGAAGCTTATTCGAAGACTGTAAGAGAAAAAGAGAAAATTAAATTTTGGCATGATAGAAAAATTATTCCAAAAAGCTTTGAAATAGGACAAGAAGTATATCTTTATATGACTAGACACCATAACCATCCGAGAAAATTAACATCTAGATGGGTAGGACCTTACATAGTTCGAAATATTTATCCTTATGGAGCTATTGAAATTGAAAATCCTAAAAATCAGAATATATTGAAAGTAAATGGACAAAGACTGAAACCTATTCTGAAAACACCAAAAAGCTCCTTTGGAATTATGGAAGAAGTCAGAGTAAAGGACTACTCGAGCTTTACTTAGTAGAAAATCAATTTTTATGTTGATATAAATAAATACAAAATATTAAAAAATATATATATATAAAATATAAAAATCGTTGCGGTTAAACCGATTCGATCCATCGGTATGACCGGAACATAAAAAATATGTATATTAATTTTCAGAAAAAATGTTGGTTTTACCGAAACATAGTATCGGTTCAACTGGAAAAAAAATTAGGTCTGACCGAAACATAGTATCGGTTAAACCAGTATAAAAAATAGAAAAACTATTATCTATAATATTTTTATTGTTATATTTGCTTGTACGAGGAGTCTGTTGAGTAATATTTAACTCAACGAGCTTACTCCGTTAAGTCTGGAGTTTGTCAACGAGCTTATTCCGTCGAGTTAATTGTAACTCAATGGAGTACTTTAGCTAAGACCTCGGATAAAATAGTAATAGTTGGTTCAGGAAATGACCCGATTACCCGCCTAAACTTAAGGCTTATTTAAATTAAAACCTAAGGTTTTGGGGGAATTATCCGATAAATCATTTAGAATCTAGAATAGTAGAAATCAAAGTGATTCTATGCTGTTGTGTAACTCCACGATGAGGAAGATGAAGCCTGAATTCTGGGAAGAGGCAGTGGACACCGCACAGTTTCTGAAGGAATGTGAAGAATGGCACACACGGTAGAAGATCAGGAATACAACAACAGAGAAAGAGCTACAGAAGGTAGAATCAGAACTCTTTCACTTCAGGAAAATTTTGGTTGAGTTAGAAATACAGATACCACAGATAATGGAGACACGAATTAGAGTGGCAACTGAAATTGTAGTAAGTAAAGAAAGAAAGATATGGCCAAACAATGAAGTAATCCTAGAATTGATCCAACGTAAGTCCCGGCTCTAGTTCAAAAGACGGATCTGTAGACAAGCTAGATGGGCGATCTAGGAGTAAGAAAGGAAAGGAAATGAAGAAGAGGCAACTGAAGAACAAGATGAACCAACTGCTGAAAGACCTGGTCTTGAGGAACAGCAGTCAGGACCTCTAGTTTAGCCAACAGAGCCATTACCACAAGTTGCATTTGCTTGGCCGAGAACTGAAGAAGAAGGGAAAGAATTTACTAGCTTGGTCAAGACAGTAAGAGACCAAGGTGATACTCAAGAGATAGCTACGACTAAGGCACATATTTTATATGATGCCATTAAGAAAAAAAGGGTCGAAGAAAGGATAAGGGCCCAGTACAAAATAAAAGTTGAACAGTATCAGGTAGTGACTAAATCAAGTGCTACAGGAGAGGCTGGTCCTCCGAGACCAGCAATTATAAAAAAAGTTAAACAGGAAGAGCCAATACCTGCGGCTCAAATGCCTACAGAGCTTACTTTTGTAGATTTAATTTCAGAAGATCATGAGGAAGAACAGGCACAACTAATCAGAAAAAAGGAAGGAAAAGAAAATGTGCCTGAATATGAGGAAATTAAATTTGAAGTACTAATTTTTACAGGGCCTGTGGAGCAAATTTTTATTAACCTACTATCTGATTCTGAGGAGGAGTAGGAGGAGCTGTGCTTAGAATAAAAAAGTGCATATTATTAACAGTTAAATGATGGTTAATTGCATAATATTTAGCTTATCATATGAGAATTAAGCCATTGTTATAATTGCACTGTTATATGCTTTAATTGAAGAAACTACTTAATTTTGGGGAATTAATGTTAATTTAGTACATTTATGAACTGTCGGTAAATTACAGGCTATGAAATTCTTAAGTATCCGAAAATGCATCAGAGCATCGGATAGTTATAACTGTAACTCTCTGAAATGTTATTTTATGTTTAAACTACTGCTGACACGTGTTGAGAGCTGGTAGATTTACTTATGTTATAACTCGTTAAGTTAGTATAACTGCACGCATTGAGTTACATGAAAATATACTAAGGCAACGCGTTAAGTTAGCGTTATAAACTTAAGTTGTTATTTTTGCACGTGTTTTATAGTTAAATCAATGAAGGAAGTCCGTTGAGTTATCTGTAACTCCACGGACTATATATTTTCTAATATGCTACTGTAGGGAGAAAGAAATCATCGCTGTTGATCTGAAGGAAGGAAATCCAACCAATCATTCAAGCAGAAGTAGTTACCACTGAAGAAATATAAAAGAAAAGAAGAAAAAAAGAAAGAGTGTGATCGATGGACAGTCAGTGTATACAGAGGAGGAGCACCGAGCTTTCTGCAGACAGTATCGGCGATTCTCCGAAGTATCACATCAACCATCGTATCACCACCATAAACACCAATCACCGGAGGTCTGTGAGGATACTTGCTTGATGTCGGGTCGATTCCAAGCCAAACACAGTGCCTGACAACAACTATGAGGAGTGATCGTGTCGCGGGAAGGGAAGACATTTTCACCAAGTGCCGACTCATATTTCAGGAGATCGTAAAGCTTTTAGCATTGGCTTCAGGTTGATGCCTGTATGCTGAAGAGGAGATCATCTTCCAATTTTAGACTCGCGATTCTAAAGGGAGAGGAGACAGAATTGTAAGTGGTTCAATTTTCAGTTGTGTAATCGCGTTGCAAGTAGTGTCGGAAGTATTTAGACTATAGAATTAAAACATTTACCTCTTGAATTAACCCATATATTTCTAGAAGATAAATGGACCTGTCCAATCATTATTGCTTCAGATTTGAAAGAGGATCGAATAGCTAAATTAAAAGATGTAGTAAAAAGTTATAAAGAAGCAATAGGATGGACTTTGAACTGATATAAAAGGGTTAAGTTCAACTTTATGTTGTCACCACATATATTTAGAAGAGAATGCTAAACCTGTTAGAATTCCTGAGAGGAGATTAAATCCAAACCTTAAGGAAGTAGTCAGGAAGGAAATAGTTAAATGGTTAGATAATGATATAATATATCTGATTTCTAATAGCTCGTGGGTTAGTCCAATCCATGTAGTTCCTAAGAAATCAGGATTAACAGTTATTAGGAATGAAAGTCAAGACTTGATACCTACTAGAATTCAATCAGGCTGGAGAGTATGTATAGACTATAGAAAGCTGAATGTTGTGACTAGGAAAAGTTCATTTTCCCCTTACCTTTTATAGATCAAATGTTGGAAAGATTAGCAAGGCAAGAATATTTTTGTTTCCTAGACGGGTATTCAAGGTATAATTAAATTCCAGTAGCATTAGAGGATCAAGAGAAAACAACTTTCACCTGTCCTAATGGAACTTATGCTTTTAAAAGAGTGCCATTTGGATTATGCAATGCACTAGCTACCTTTCAAAGGTGTGTGCAAGGCATATTTACTAGAATGACTGATGAATTTTTAGAAATATTTATGGATGATTTTACTGTATATGGAAACTCATATGAAGTGTGTTTATGCAATTTAGACCAAATATTAAAACGATGTGTGGAAAAAAATTTGGTTTTAAATTGGGAAAAATGTCACTTCATGGTTAAACAAGGAATAGTCTTAGGGCAAGTTGTTTCTAAAAAAAGGGTTGGAAGTAGATAAAGCTAAAATAGAAGTAATTTCTAATCTACCAGAACCTAAATCAGTAAAAGATATTAGATCATTTCTAGGACATGCTGGTTTTTATAGAAGATTTATTAAAGACTTTAGCAAGATAGCTAGACCTTTAAACTAATCTATTAAAGATCTTCCATTTAACTTTGATAAAAATTGCAACGAAGCATTTTTCAGACTTAAGACTAGCTTAATTTCAACTCCTATAATTCAAGCACCTAATTGGAACCATCCATTTGAGTTAATGTGCGATGCTTCTGATTTTGCTATAGGAGCAGTGTTAGGACAGAAAATAGAAAAATCTCCTAGAGTGATTCATTATGCAAGCAAAACCTTAAATGATGCTCAAGTTAATTACACAACTACTGAAAAAGAATTATTAGCTGTTGTGTTTGCTTTAGAAAGGTTTAGATCATATGTGATTGGAGCTAAAGTAATAGTATACACGGATCATTCAGCTCTAAAAAACATCTAATAAAGAAAAAAGAAACTAAAACCAAGATTGATCCGATGGATATTATTATTGTAAGAATTCAATCTAGAAATTAAAGATAAAAATATTACTATTGGGAAGACCCTTACTTATTTAAAAAATGTCCTGATCTGGTTTTAAGGAGGTGTGTTCCAGAAACTGAATATTCGAGCATATTGTCTTTCTATCATGACCAAGCTTGTGGAGGACATTTTGGTTCAGGGAAAACTGCTGCAAAAATTCTGCAATGTGGGTTTTATTAGCCAACACTATTGAAAGATGCTCATAAATATTGCTTAAGTTATTTAAGATGTCAACTAATAGGAAGAATATCAAAGAGGAATATGATGCCTCTTAATCCTATTGTTGAGGTTGAAATTTTTGATGTGTGGGGAATAGATTTTATGGGTCCATTTCCTATATCTAATCAATTTAATTACATATTGTTGGGGGTGGATTATGTATCTAAATGGATAGAAGCTATTCCTTCAAAAACTAATGATTACAAAGTTGTAATACAATTTATAAGAACAAATATATTTGCCAGATTTGGAATACCTAAAGCTATTATCAGTGATAGAGGAACTCATTTCTGTAATAGAAGTTTTGAAACCTTAATGAAGAAATATAGAATAAACCACAAAATTGCAACATCATATCATCCGTAAACAAGTGGACAAGTAGAAAGTGCAAACAAACAAATTAAATTAATCTTGGAAAAAGTAGTAAATCCTACTAGAACAGATTGGGCTAATAGATTGATTGATGCACTTTGGGCTTATAAAACTGGTTATAAAACGAGCTTAGGTATGTCACCTTTTAGGCTAGTATATGAAAAAAGTTGTCATTTACCTGCTGAAATAGAACATAAAGCTTATTGGGCATTAAAAACTCTGAACGCTAATTTGAATCAAGCTACTGAAAATAGGAAAATGCATCTAATTTGAATTAGAAGAAATTTAGAAATGAAGCTTATTCAAAGACTGTAAGAGAAAAAGAGAAACTTAAATTCTGGCATGATAGAAAAATTATTCCTAAAAACTTTGAAATTGGACAAGATGTATATCTTTATATGGCTAGACTCCATAACCATCTAGGAAAATTAAGATCTAGATGGGCAGGACCTTATATAGTTCGAAATGTTTATCCTTATGGAGCTATTGAAATTGAAAATCCTAAAAATCAGAATATATTTAAATCAAATGGACAAAGACTTAAACCTATTCTGAAAAAACCAAAAAGTTCCTTTGGAATTATAGAAGAAGTCAGAGTAGAGGACTACTCGAATTTTACTTAGTAAGAAATTAGTTTTTATGTTTATATATATGTATAAAAAGAAAAAAAACATTAAAAATATATATAAAACATAAAAATAGTTGCGGTTCAACCGACTGGATCCATCGGTATGACCGGAAAATTAAAAAATATTTAGGTATGACCGAAGCGTAGCATCGGTATGACCGGAACATTAAAAAAATTTGGTTTTACCGAAACATAGTATCGGTTCAACCGAAAGAAAAGTAAAAAAATAATAAAAAATATTTTGGTCAAACCGAAGCATAGTATCAATTAAACCGGAAAAAAATTGTATATTAATTTTCAGAAAAAAATATTGGTTTTACCGAAACATAGTATCGGTTCAACCGAAAGAAAAATAAAAAAATAAAAAATATTTAGGTCTGACCGAAGCATAGTATCGGTTAAACCTGTAAAAAAATAGAAAAACTATTCTTCGTAATATTTTTATTATTAGAATTGCTTGTACGAGGAGTCCGTTGAGTTACGCTTAACTCAACGAGCATACTCCGTTAAGTCTTGAGTTAGTCAACGAGCTTATTCCGTTGAATTACCTGTAATACAACGGAGTACTGTAGCTACGACCGCAGATAAACTAGTAATAGTTGGTTCGGGAAATGACCCGATTACCCGCCTAAACTTAGCGCTTATTTAAACTAAAACCTAGGGTTTTTGGGGGTCATTATCCGACAAAATCATTTAGAATCTAGAACAGTAGAAATCAAAGCGATTCCGTGCTGTTGTGTAACTCCACGATGAGGAAGATGACGCCTGAATTCTGGGAAGATGTTGATACATTAGAATTTCTGAAGGAATCAGAAGAGTGGCACACGCGACAAAAGATCAGAAATGAGACAAGAGAGAAAGAGCTACAGAAGGTAGAATCAGAACTTTTCAAGTTTAGAAGAGATTTAGTAGATATGGATATATACAAATACCTCAAATAATGGAAACACGAATCAGAATAGCAACAGAAATAGCTGTAAGCAAGGAAAGACAAATAAGGCCAAGTAATGAAGTTGCCCTAGAATTAATCCAGCGTAAGTCCCGACTCTGGTTCAAAAGACGAATCTGTAGACAAGCTAAATAGGTGATCTAGGGGCAAGAAAGGAAAGTAAATGAAGAGGCAACTAAAGAACGGGAGGAACCAACTACTGAAAGACATCTTCCTAAGCAGCAGTAGTCTGGACCTTCTGTTCAACCATTTAAGTCATTGGCACGAGCAGAAATGATGGGGCCTTTGACTGAAGAAGAAATAAGAGAATTTGCAGAACTGGTTCAAGCTGGAAAAAATCAAGGAGAATCAGAAGATTTGGCAGTAGCTAAAGCACACCTGGTGTTTGATGCACTATACAAAAAGAGGGCTGCAGAAAAGTTGAAAGCCCAATATAAAATTAAAGTGGAACAACATCAAGAAGCTACTACCAAAACTGTTGTTAGATATGCTGCAAAAGAAGCTGAAGCTGGTCCTTCAAGACCAACAATTATTGGAAGAATTAAATAGGAAGAACCAGTACCTGTGGTTCGAAAGCCTGCAGAGCCTATTTTTCTAGATTTAATTTCAAAAGATGAAGAGGAAGAATAGGCACAACTAATCAGAAAAAAGAAAGAAAAAGAAAAAGTGCCTGATTATGAAGAAATTAAATCTGAAGTACCAATTTTTACAGGGCCTATGGAGCAGATTTTTATTAGCCTGCTATTCGAATCTGAGGAGGAGCAAGAGGAGCAAAGAAAAGAAAAAAATCAGGCTGAAATTAGTTTGCAGTTTGTACAAGAAGAAACAGAAATAAGGGCAGAAACTGAATTGCCCGTGACTCCATCCCAATCGGTTACCACAGAAGAAATATAAAAGAAAAGAAGAAAAAAAGAAAGAGTGTGATCGATGGACGGCCAATGTATACAGAGGAGGAGCACCGAGCTTTCTGTAGACAGTATCGGCGATTCTCCGAAGTATCACACCAACCATCGTATCACCACCATAATCACCAATCATCGGAGGTCTGTGAGGATACTTGCTTGATGTCAGGTCGATTCCAAGCCAAACACAGTGCCTGACAACAACTATGAGGAGTGATTGTGTCGCAGGAAGGGAAGACATTTTCACCAAGCGCCGACTCATATTTCAGGAGATCGTAAAGATTTTAGCCTTGGCTTCGGGTTGATGCCTGTATGCTGAAGAGGAGATCATCTCCCAATTCTAGACTCGCGATTCTAAAGGGAGAGGAGATAGAATTGTAAGTGGTTCAATTTTCAGTGGTGTAATCACGTTGCAAGTAGTGTCGGAAGTATTTACTGTCAAGGGAAATTACTTTACATTTCACCTTTTCGCCCCATTTCCATGTTCACATCAAAACAAAAATACCAAAAAACAATTTATCTTTGTTTGTATGTTGTATTTGAGTGTTGTATTGTTTGTGTTGTATCGTGATTAATGTTATCCGTATCAGTTTTATGATTGTTGTATGTTAGTTTTAATTTTACAATTTACTGAAATTGTTTCGTACAAAACAACTTAAAAATTTTAATGGTTACTGTTTGAATCAACTGAATGTTAGTATTGCATAATGATAAATCCAATGTTAACTAGCATTAAAAAGCTTAATTGATATTATTTACAATCTGTGGAATCGCCCAATGGTTGGCCGAATTCCCTCTGTAAATAGCAGTATTATAAAGAAGAGACAGGCTCGTGGAGTTAACTTAAGTCCACGAGGATAGTCCGTTGAGTTAGCCATAACTCAACGAACTTAGTCCGTTGAGTTAACTGTAACTCAACGGAGTGCTTATTGAATATAAATTTGAATTGTTCACAATCAAACATTTCTTAAATTCGTCAGCAATTCCCTGTGGGATCGACCTGTACTTGCACACTGATACAATAAACACTGTGCACTTGTAGTTAAAGTACAAATTGGAATTGATATCTAAATTGTATTAAAGGTTGTTTGTTTACTTCTAAAAGAAAGAATAGGCATAAAGATAAATTAACTAAGTAAAAATAGAAGTAACAAATCCATCCCTATCTGTTACAGAATAAGAAAGAACAGTAACAGAACAAAATGGTAGTCAGGAGGAAAAAGAAAGAGCAGGAAATGAAGAGGCTGAAAGAAGCCATTTGGACAAAAATAATTTTACAGATTCCACTGAAGAACAAGAAACTCTTCAGCAATTTATGGAGAAAATTCAAGACAAAGTGGAGAGTTCTGCCGACTCATCACCACAAACAGAAACAGAAATTCAGGAATCTATAGAGAATGTTCAAATGTAGCCTATAGAAGAGGAAGAGCAAGAGCAAACCCCTCTGGAACAACAAAGTCACCTTCTGACCCGACTGAAACAACAATTTTTAATGAAGTACATTTTTGTAGTTAGGAAGCTTATATCAAATACCAAGAAATAAGGGGTTACGACATAATTTACAGTAGACCAGTAAATTAGGATGGAATGCAATAAATCAAAGATTTATTTGAATTCTAAGGTCTACTGCAATTCATTTCTCAAGAAAGAGGGCATGTAGTATATAAGAATTTAGTGCCCTGTTTTTATGCAAATTTAAGAGAATGAGAAAGAGGATTAATTTCCAACATAGAGGAAGCTGATGTACAGATAACACTAGAACTTCTCCACAACATTTTTGGTTTAAAGAATGAAGGAATAAGAAATTTAGAATATACAACTGCAGTTGAATGGACTAAACAGCAAATTAAGGATTGTTTAGCTATCAATCCTGGTGTGCCATTATTAAACAGATTGAAGAATTTAAATGGTAAAGCACACATGGTAGCTAACATTATGATTAAGAATATCTATCAACGACAGGGCCATGATATAGAATTAAGTCAATTTGTCAAATGGGCGACATATGCAGTTGTAAATAAGATCCAAATAAATTCGTTTGTAGTTTTTATCTCCAAGCTGAAAACAATGAAGAAGAAATTATTTTATGGGGATTTGATTCCACTACTGATGGTGGACTATATCGATTTCACGAAATGGACATCAAAAAGGATCAGATCTAGAACCATTTCAGTGAAAGAATATAGAAATTTTGTAGATACAGAACTAGCTGTACTTTCTAGAGGAATTACAGGAGTAGTAGAGAGGATTAATCAATTAGAACTTCAATTAGAAAAACTTCAAAAGGAAGTAGATGAACTTAGGCATAGAGATTAAATTGTATTGTTCGTCTACTTGTGTAAAATTGTATGATGTACTTGTAATGTAATTGATTCATATTAATGAATGTAAATTTTTCAGATGCAATTTTCATATATGTTTTGAATGTGAAATGAATGGAATTTATTGAATATTATTTAATTTGTGGAACATTATGAATGAATATGTAACAGATTTACAATTTGCTGAATGACAAGATAACTGCTTAAAAATTTCTGCATGTTGTAAGGTAAAATGTAAATTCTGCATAACATAAAATGACCTGCAAGTTAAATCTTTATATCATGTTCAGATTTAAAAGTATTTTAATTAGAATGATGCATTAATGACATAGATTTAACTTAATTTCAGTTAGCAGAATGAAGAAGAAAAAAAGAACAGAGAGGAACTTACGAGAGTAAAACCTAGAAGTTGCTAAGTGTTAACTCAACGAAATAAGTCCGTTGAGTTAAACGTAACTCCACGAGGTCAGTAATATAATATAAGGTCACTCCATTGAGTTATCAGTAACTCAACGAAGTTAGTTCGTGGAGTTAGCAATAGTAACCGACTGTATTCTGTTGAGTTATTTATAACTCAACGAGGTTAGTTCGAGGATTAAGCAAAACGGTTATTCTTTTAACCAAGAACGAAACTTCATCGGTTTAGCGGTTACCAAAATTTGAAATTAGTAGTGGTACACGTACCCATAAAAATAAAAACCACGATGCACGTTGCAAGCCACGTTCTTGCAATGAGATTTATTCACTTTATGAATGTGTAGTATATATATAAAACAGAATGTTATTTACAAGTTACCAACACTTTTAAAAGAAAGGAGAATGCGTTGGAGGAATTGGAAGGAGAAGCAGCTGATTCAACTTCATTCAACAACAAATATTTATTGAATGGAAAGCTTCAGACTGGTATGTAATTAATCTTCTGTTATTTACTTATGAGCACATAGACTCGTTCTCTAAGTACTAAACGATTAGTAAGAACACCTACCTAGGAATTTTCATTGTAGAGGAGTACTAAAAAATTTTCTAAACTAAACTTTAACGAAATTCTTTGGGGTGTAGCTAACCTTTCTTTAAAAGAGAACGTAGAGATCGCTGCTCCACTAGAAAAACCATTAAAACTTATTCTAGGAAACCAACTGGCTTACTTGTGAGCCACCAAAGGCATAGGAGCCTGGGTTCCACACAAAATACTGATTTATTAATATCTGTTAAATGTTATTTTGTTATATATTCTGCGTTTATCTGTGAATGAAAAGTTTTTCAAAAAAAAAATCAGAATATGCAGAAAGAGATACAAATGAAACAAGGTATGTAACCAATTACTCATCTTGAATTTTAAATCAACAAACCTGTAGCCATGCTTGCTTCAATTACTATACTTATTGTCAAATCATTTACATTGAGAACAATGCAAAATGTAGGTATGGTGGGGGAGGTAATTGAAGTAACAGCCATGTAAGTTTGTTAATTAAAGGAATTAAAATGGTACTGCAAGGTTTTGAGGAAATTGAAAATTTTTATGAACTTACTGTAACTATCCGATATTGAGACTGTAAAATTTTTATAAACTATAACTGCTTGAATGTTATATTTAAAAGGCTATATAAGATGCTATTGAATTTACTATTTATGCAAATCTAGATATAGTATCTTATGTTTTTTTTGAACTTCATGAATTTAACAATTTCACGATTTTAAAATGAAATCAGAATGCTTAATGAAAAATCAATAAATTATCTGAAGTCTTGAAGGAGCTGAGATATGAATTCTAAATTAAATGAAACACATATGATTAAATATACATTTAATTTGACTGATTGAACTTGTAGAATGATTTATGTGTAGATCTTATTAAACTACAGAAAAAGTATGAGCCTATTGTTATGGATTCATATTTTCAGTAAATGATAGAAGCAGGACTATATGAGATTGGTGTTTTACTACATCTGTATTAATGAAATACATACATATATAGTATGTGATTAATGTTTTGTTTTGTGCTTGTGTTGTAAAAAAAAAAAAAAACATATACTGTACTGAAAAGATACAAGTGTTTTGTGAAATACAGATATCTTATGAATCGAGTATATTTTTTGTTATCTAGAATTGCTGAAATATGAATCTGGAATTGACTTTTAAAGTTGTTTAATGGAGATACAATTCTTTATTCTACTTGTCTTAATCAGATTGAGTTGGATTGTACTTTGATTCGTATGTTGTTGAAATTTCTTCTAGAAATCTTATTGAAAAATTTAGGATGATAGATGATGAAAAGAAGAACAAACGATAATATAATTAACACTTATGTGATGATGATATACTTTGTATGTAATTTGCATATATTCTAAGTATATTTGCAGGTTGATTACTGAAACATATAGAATATATTTTTTATGCTAAACAGAAGAAAAAAGAAATGAGAAGAATTAATTCTAGCACTTTTAGAAAGACCAATTAATTAGATCTCAGTTAGCTAAGGGACTACCAAAATTTAGGTATGGGGGAAGTGTTTAGAATGAAAAGGTGCATATTATTAACGGTTAAATGATGGTTAATTGCATAATATTTAGCTTATCATATAAGAATTAAGCCATTATGTTATAATTGCAATGTTATATGCTTTAATTGAAGAATCTACTTAATTTGGGGAAATTAATGTTAATTTAGTACATTTCTAAACTGTTGATAAGTTGCAGGCTGTGAAATTCTTAAGTATCCTAATTTTCTGATATTTCGGACAGTTATGTTTAACATACCGAACATATTCGAACAGTTATGTTTAACAAACCGATTGCTGAACAGTTATGTTTTGACAAAATATTTTATTATTTCCTAAAGTACCTGTGTCGAAACCATAATGAATGACTTAAGTGAACTTTCAGTGAGTTATCTATAACTATCCGAAATTGCAGTTGGGCATCGAATAGTTATCCCTATAACTCTCTGAAATCTCTTTTTATTTATAAAATAGGTGAGGACACGTGTCATGTTCAGGGAAAGTGACTTAAGTGGATTTTAGTGAGTTATCTCTAACTATCCGAAATGCATCTCAGCATCGGATAGTTAGACCTGTAACTCTCCGAAATGTTATTTTATGATTAAACTGCTGCTGACACGTGTCGAGATCTGGTAGATTTACTTAAGTTATATATCGGTGAGTTATTTGTAATTATCCAAAATGCATCTAAGCATCGGATAGTTAAGTTTATAAGTATCTGAAATGCACCTGAGCATCGGATAGTTAAATTTATGCACATGTTGAATTTAAATGCTTTAGTATATCACGTGTGATGCACATGTTTAACTCGTTAAGTTAGCATAACTGTATGCATTGAGTTACATGAATACACACTAAGGCAACACGTAACGTTAGCAGCTTATTTCTTTATATTTTCTAATATGCCACTATAGCGGTTGCAGGAACAAACAGTTGGAAGAGAAAAAAACCACGTTTGTACGTATCGCACAGGGAAAGAAATCATCGCTGTTGATACGAATGAAGGAAATCCAATCGACCATTCAAGCAGAAGCAGTTACTACTGAAGAAATATAAAAGAAAAGAAGAAAAAAGAAGAAGGGTGTGATCGATGGGCGGACCGTGTGTGTAGAGGAGGATCAACGTTGCAATTCTCTGAAGTACCACACCAACCATCATCATCACTACCATAATCACCAACCATCGGAGGTCTGTGAGAATACTTTCTTGATGTCGGGTCGATTTCGAGCCAAACACAGTGCCTGATAACCATTGTGAGGAGTGATCGCGTCGCGGGAAGGGAGGCCATTTTCACCAAGCGCCAACTCATATTCCAGGAGATCGTAAAGCTTTTAGCCTTGGCTTCAGGTTGATGCCTGTATGTTGAAGAGGAGATCATCTTGCAATTCTGGACTCGTGATTCTATAGGGAGAGGAGACAGAATTGTAAGTGGTTAATTTTCAGTAGTGTAATCACGTTGCAAGTAGTGTCAGAAGTATTTACTATCAAGTGAGATTACTTTACATTTCACCTTTCGCCCATTTCCATATATTAAAACAAAAATACCAAAAACAATTTATCTATGTTTGTATATTGTATTTGAGTGTTGTATTGTTTGTGTTGTATCATTATTAATGTTATCTTTGTTAGTGTTGTGATTGTTTTATGTTGTTTTAGATTTACAGCTTACTGAAATTGGTTCGTTCAACAGACTTAAAGATTTTAATGATTACGATTTGAATTATCTGAATGTTAGTATTGCCTAATGATAAATCCAATGTTTACTAACATTAAAGAGCTTAATTGATGTTATTTACAATCTGTAGAATCGCCCAATGGTTGGCCGAATTCCTTTGTAAATAGCAGTATTAAAAAGAAAAAGACAGGCTCATGGAGTTAACTTAAGTCCACGAGGTTAGTCCGTTGAGTTAGCCATAACTCAATGAACTTTGTCCGTTGAGTTAACTGTAATTCAACGGAGAGCTTATTGAATATATAAATTTGATTGTTAACAAACGAATAGTTCTCAAGTTCTTCAGCAATTCTCTGTGGGATCGACCTATACTTGCACACTAATACAATAGACACTATGCACTTCCAGTTAAAGTACAAATTGGAATTAATATCTAAATTGTATTAAAGGTTGTTTGTTTACTTCTAAAAGAGAGAATAGGCATAAAGATAAATTAACTAAGTAAAAACAGAAGTAACAAATCCAAGTTTTTCTAGTGTAGTGTTGGGAAAACACAAACATTAGGAAAGGACAAATGTACAATAGGTCTACATAAGTAAAGCAATCTATATATAATCAATAAGGATAGACATACCACAATAAGGGAAATGACAAGAAAATGGAATTACACAAGGTTCAGTTGTTAGGATTGTATGGACTTACCAAAGGGGGAGTGAATGGTAAGTGTGAATTTTCATCTAATTTGCTACAATTAAATTTTAATGAATATGCAAGTAAAGTATAAATTGATAGTTAAAGTATGATATAATAAAACTAAGAAAGAACAAAACACACAAAGCAATTTTTAGGTGATTCACCACTAATGGCTAGTCCATCCCCAAGACATAGTTTAGGCTTTACTAAGTATTTTGCTACTTACAACCCTTGCTTTTAGGTCAAAGTAAGAACCAACTACTTAGGCTTTCAAGTAGAAGCTCAACAACCAACATTTTTGAGCTTTTAGGTCCAAGCTCTTAACCAACAATGAGTTTTCAAGTATAAACTCACAAACTAACAACTTGAGCTTTCAACTAGAGTTTGTCCATAGGGAGCTTTCTATACTTTAGTATACTTGAGAATTCTATATATGTTTTTCTAGAATTTCTGTGTTGCTCTCTATATGATATATTTGTTGATCTTTTCTTTCACCTATTGATCATACTTATAACAAGTAGCATAACAATCATATTTCTCTTCAACAGATTTATTCTACTATACTTACTAAATTGCTAGTCCCAAATATAGTAAGTTACCATTTAATATGCTACTTCATGATAATTGTTTAGAATGGAAAAGTGTATAATATTAAGGGTTAAATGTTGGTCAATTACATAATATTTAGCTTATCATATGAGAATTAAGCTATTAGATTATAATTACATTGTTATATGCTTTAATGAAGGAATTTGCATAATTTCAGGAAATTAACGTTAATTAAGTATATTTCTGAACTGTTAGTAAATTATAGGCTTTGAAATTCTTAAGTATCCGAATTTTTTGTTATTTTGGAGAGTTATATTGCATGTACCAGACAATTATATTTTTAACGATAGAAGAATATTTTATTATTTTATTACATCAATGCATGACTTAAGTGGATTTTCGGTAAGTTATCTAGTAACTATCCGAAATGCATTTGAGCATCGGATAGTTAAGGTTGTAAGTATCTGAAATATCTGAACTCATTAAGTTAGAATTATGCACGTATTGAATTTAAATGCTTTATTATGTCACGTGAGCTGTACATGTTTAACTCGTTAAGTTAGCATAACTATATGCGTTGAATTACTTGAATATAAGTTAAGGTAACATGTTTTGTTATGTAGAAATAGGAAAAGTAAACTTTCAGATAGTTAATGTTTCGTTTTAGTCGAAGAGTTATGTTAAAAACTCGTATAGTTAAGTTATCTACACATGTGTTTTAATGTTTTAAGTTTTCACGTGTGTTCCATGTGTGTTTGGTAATGAAAAATTGAAGAGTTAGATAACTATTCAAGTTTTATACACATTGATAGATAACTGTTCGAGTTTTATACACATGGATGGATAATTATTCGAGTTCTATAAAATGACTAACGAACAGATAAGTTTTCTTGTTTAGTCATGTGTTACGCAAGTGCAAGAACTAGAAGAGTTACAAGAAGATACAAGGAAAACCACGATTGCACGTATCATGTAGGAATTCACTTGTGGAATGAAGAAGAAATCACCATCGTTGATATGAATGAAGAAAATCCAACTGATCATCTAAGTAGAAGTAGTTACTATAGAAAGAAATATAAAAGAAGACGAGAAAGACGAAGAAAGTGTGTGTGTTGAGGTGGAGGACCGCGCTAACTGCAAGTAGCATCGAAAGTTCCCTAAAGCTCCACACTACCACCAAAATCACCAACTATCGGAGGTTTGTGAGAATACTTTCTTAATGTCGAGTCGATTCTGAGGCAAACATAGTGACTGACAACCACTGTGAGGAGTGATCGTGTTGCGAGAAGGGAAGCCATTTTCACCAAGCACCGACTCATATCTCAAGTTTCTAGCCTTGGTTTCGAGTTGATGCTAGTATGCTGAAGAGGAGATCATCTTACAATTTTGGATTCACGATTCTATAGGGAGAGGAGGCAAGATTGTAAGTGATTAAGTTTTCAATGATGTAATCACGTCGCATGTAGTGATGGAAGTCTTTATTGTCAATAGAGATTTTTACATTTCACCTTTCATTCATCTTCAAGAACATATCAAAACAAAAATACCAAAAACAACAAATTATCTGTGTTTACATTTAGTATTAAAATATTGTATTGTTTGTTTTGTATCGTGATTAATGTTATCATTGTTAGTATTGTGAATATTTTATATTTGTTTGATTTAGAAAATAGAAAATAGTTTTACAGTTTACTAAAATTGACTCGTTCCAGATACTTAAAGATTTTAATGATTACTATTTGAAATATCTGAATGTTAGTATTGCTTAATGATAAATCTAATATTAACTAACATTAAAGAGCTTAATTGATGTTATTTACATTCTATGGAATCGCCCAATGGTTGGCCGAATTCCTTTGTAAATAGTAGTATTTAATTGGAAAGATAGGCTCATGGAGTTAACTTAAGTTCACGAGATCAGTCCGTTGAGTTAGTCATAACTCAACAAACTAAGTCTGTTGTGTTAACTATTACTCAACAGAGTGCTTACTGAACACATTTATACTCTAATATAAAAATCAGAACAATACACAATTCTTACTCAATCTCTATGGATCGACCTGTACTTGCAGTTAAAATACAAATTAGAATTAATATCTAATTTGTGTGAAAGGTTGCTTGTTTACTTCTAAAAGTAATTATTGATATAAGCATAAAGACAAATTAAACAAGCCTAACAAACAGAAGTAAGCAAATCCAAGACAAGCAATTTCTACCACCATTGTTGGGGATTGAGAAGCTAAGCAACTGTGAGTGTTGTTTTGTTTTAATAGCAGCAGAAGTGTTGTGTGTTTTATTCTATAATTGAGAATATGGCATTTGCTTATGCTTAAAGATTTCTGAAGCATGTAGTTAACAAATGTGAATTCTGCAATTTGGAAGGTCAAGACATCTCTGATTGTTTGAAACTAAGACGATTGCAGATGATTAGATCACATGAACAACAAATGAATTATAATCAATATAATAGAGCTGAGTATGAGAATCCTATAGTTTACCCAACTGATGGTCAGTTTAGAATGTGTAATATAGAAATTTGGGATATGTATGACAGACTAGAGCGTAGCTTAAAGTAAAACATGGACAAACTAGAATAATACATGTGTTAACAACAAGAAGTCAACCAATTAAACTATAGGGAAGAATATTCAGAACCTAAAATTGATATCATTTATGAAACTGAAAAAACAATAATGGAAATCGATCAAAAATTGAATGCAATGAGATTAGATGATCTAGAAAGAAAATTAAAAGCATTGGATGAATTTACAAGTTATGCAACAGGAAAATACAAATGAAAACTTCAATGTTACAGATTTGCATAATTTACAAGATGTACAGACAAAAGAAAATACCAATGCAATAGAATTTAAAGAATACAATTTAAGACTAAAAATAGTTGAAGATCTTAATCATGCAAATGAAATACAAGAATATAATGAAAGTAACAAAAATCTGGAAGATGTATGTATAACATTAAGATTTGGAACTGATATACCACCAAGAATTCAAAAAGAAAGTAATGTGAAGGTGGATAAGAACAAAAATCAAAATGATAATGAAAATGTAATATCTGAAAACATAGAAATCAATGAAGAAAAATTTGAATCTGAAAATGAGACTAAAAATGATCAAACAAATCAAATGAAAGAAAAAGAATCTTTTAAATCACAATCGTTAGTACCCTATCCTGAAAGATTACAACAAACATTTCCTAAAAAATAAGAAAAAATTAGAGAAATTTTTGAAAAAGTACAAGTTAACATTCCTTTGTTAGACTTATTGTATAAAATACCACATTGTGCTAAATTTCATAAGGATTGGTGTACTAAGAAAAGAGAGCAAAAAGCTTTAAGGAAAGTCTTTTTAGCTGAGTAAAGTAGTTCCCTATTTCTACCACAAATTCCTAAGAAGTTATCTAATCCTGGAATCTCTGTTATATCATGCACCATAGGAAATACCATTCTAGAAAGAACCTTAATAGACCTAGGTGTAGGTATAAATGTTATGTCGAGTGATATATTTGCATCCTTAGGATTAGAAGGCTTAATCCCTACTAGGACTGTTATTCAATTAACTGATAGAAGTATAAGATACCCTAAAGGAAAAATAGAGAATGTGTTAATTAAAATCAAAAATTTCATATATCCTATTGGTATTGTGATTTTGGATTCTCAACAAATTAAGCATCAGAATCATGATACATCTTTAATTTTGGGAAAATCATTCTTAGCAACATCAGGGACTGTTATAAATTGTAAAACTAGAGTAATGAAGTTAGCATATGGTAATGAGGATACTCAATTAAACATTTTCAAACTAGAAAAGTTTCAAGAGATAAAAATGTCCTTACATATTATAGACTTTTTAGAGGATGAAGGAGATATGCTAGATGAGGTGATTCAAGAAGAATTAAATAGGCAACTAAATTCTGAAACTTTAAAAGAAAGTGAAAGCATAAATGTAGAAGGAGATCAAGAAGAGATTAATATAGAAAATGAAAATGTTCAATTAAGAGCTCTAGCTTCTGATGGTCAATATTTAGATTTAAAACCTTTACCTCCTGAATTAACCTATATATTTCTAGAAGAAAAACAAACATGTCCAATCATTATTACTTCAAATTTAAAAGAGGATCAAAATTTTAAATTAAAAGATGTAGTAAAAACTTATGAAAAGGCAATAGAATGGACTATGATTAATATAAAAGAGTTAAGTGCGACTTTATGTTGTCACCACATATATTTAGAAGAGAATGCTAAACCAGTTAGAATTCCTGTGAGGAGATTAAATCCAAACCTAAAAGAAGTAGTCAGGAAGGAAATAGTGAAATGGTTAGATAATGACATAATTTATCCGATTTCTAATAGCTCATGGGTTAGTCCAATCCATGTAGTTCCGAAGAAATCAGGATTAACAGTTATTACGAATGAAAGTCAGGACTTGATACCTACTAGAATTCAATTAGGCTGGAGAGTGTGTATAGACTATAGAAAGCTGAATGTTGTGACTAGGAAAGATCATTTTCACTTACCTTTTATAGATCAAATGCTAGAAAAATTAGCAGGGCAAGAATATTTTTGTTTCCTAGACGAGTATTCGAGATATAACCAAGTTCTAGTAGCATTAGAGGATCAAGAGAAAACAACTTTCACCTATCCTAATGGAACTTATGCTTTTAAGAGAATGTCATTCAGATTATGCAATGCACCGGCCACCTTTCAAAGGTGTATGCAGGGCATATTTACTAGAATGACTGAAGATTTTTTAGAAATATTTATGGATGATTTTACTATTTAAGGAACTTCATATGAAGTGTGTTTAAACAATTTAGACCAAGTATTAAAATACTGTGTGGAAAAAAGTCTAGTTCTAAATTGGGAAAAATGTCACTTCATGGTTAAACAAGGAATAGTCTTAGGACATGTTGTTTTAAAGAAAGGGTTGGAAGTAGATAAAGCTAAAATAGAAATAATTTTGAAAGTACCAGAACCTAAATCAATAAAAGATATTAGATCATTTCTAGGACATGCTAGATTTTATAGAAGATTTATTGAAGATTTTAGCAAAATAGCTAAACCTTTAACTAATCTATCAAAAGATGTCCCATTTAACTTTGATAAAAATTGCAAAGAAGCATTTTTCAAGCTTAGAACTAGCTTAATTTCAACTCCTATAATACAAGCACCTGATTGGAGACATCCATTTGAATTAATGTGCGATGCATCTGATTTTACTATAGGAGTAGTGTTGGGACAGAAGATAGAAAAATCTCTTAGAGTGATTATATAACTACTTTAAATGATGCTCAAGTTAATTATATAACTACTGAAAAAGAGTTGTTAGTTGTTGTGTTGGCCTTAGAAAGTTTAGATCATATTTGATTGGAGCTAAAGTGATAGTATACACGGATCATTCAGCTTTAAAACACCTAATAGCAAAGAAAGAGACTAAACCTAGATTGATCCGATGGATATTATTGTTATAAGAATTTGATCTAGACATTAAAGATAAAAAAGGTTGTGAGAATGTAGTAGCAAATCATTTATCAATATTACAAATAGAAAAATCAAATATTGAAATTAAGGATAATTTTCCTGATGAATAGTTAATGACCATCAACACAATGCCTTGGTATGCAGACATAGTTAATTACTTAGTTACTGGTTTAACACCTAAGGATTAGAATAGATAGAATAAGAAATTGTTCTTTTTAAGAGTAAAATATTACCATTGGGAAAACTCATACTTATTTAAGAAATGTCTTAATATGGTTTTAAGGAGGTGTATTCCAAAAACTGAATATCAGAGCATATTGTAGTTCTACCATGACCAAGCATGTTGAGGACATTTCTTAAATAAGTATTTCTTATAGAATATCAAAGAGGAATATGATACCTCTGAATCCTATTGTTGAAGTGGAAATCTTTGATGTGTGTGGAATAGATTTTATAGGTCCATTTCCTATGTCTAATCAATTTAATTATATATTGTTGGGGGTGGATTATGTATCTAAATGTATAGAAGTTATTCCTACAAAAACTAATGACAACAAAGTGATAATACATTTTATAAGAATTAATATAATTACCAGATTTGTAATACCTAAAGCTATTATCAGTGATAGAGGAACTCATTCTGTAATAGAAGTTTTGAAGCCTTAATGAAGAAATATGGAGTAAATCACAAAATTGCAACATCATATCATCTGCAAACAAGTGGACAAATAAAAAGTGCAAATTAAGTTAATCTTAGAAAAAGTAGTAAATACTACTAGAAAAGATTGAGCTAATAGATTAATAGATGCACTTTGGGCTTATAGAACTACTTATAAGACAAGTTTAGGTATGTCACCTATTAGGCTAGTATATGGAAAAAGTTGTCATTTACCAACTGAAATTGAACATAAAGCTTATTGGGCATTAAAAACTCTAAACACGAATTTAAATCAAGCTGCTGAAAATAGGAAAATGCAATTGATTGAATTAGAAGAGTTTAGGAATGAAGCTTATTCGAAAACTATAAGAGAAAAAGAGAAAATGAAGTTCTGGCATGACAAGAAAATTATTCCAAAAACCTTTGAAATAGGACAAGAAGTATATCTTTACATGACTAGACTCCATAACCATCTAGGAAAATTAAGATCTAGATAGGCAAGACCTTACATAATTTGAAATATTCATTCCTATGGAGCTATTGAAATTGAAAATCCTAAAAATCAGAATATATTTAAAGTAAATGAACAAAGACTTAGACCTATTTTGAAAATACCAAAAAGTTCCTTTGGAATTATAGAAGAAGTAAGAGTAAAGGACTACTCGAGCTTTACTTAGTAAGAAATTATCTATAGTAATGTGTTAGTTACATAAATAATAATAATAATAATAATAATAAATAGAAAACTTATTTAAACATAGTCACAGTTCAACCGAAAGGAATTATCGGTTTTACCGAGACATATATTAAAAGAAAAAATCATTGCGATTCAACCAATAAGATCCATCGGTTTGATAAAAACATAAAAAAAATCTATATATTATATTAAGTAAAAAATGTCAGTTTTACCGAAGCATAGTATTGGTTCAACCGGGAAAAAAAGAATGTCGGTTTTACCGAAGCATAGTATTGGTTCAACCGGGAAAAAAAGAATGTCGGTTTTACCAAAGCATAGTATCGATTTAACCGATAGAAGAAAAAAAGAGAGTATTTAATTTTGATTCAACCGAGGAATATAACGGTTTGACCGAAATGCTAAAATGTTGAAAAATTAAGAGTCGGTTAGACCAGAAATTCTTCAATCTCCACCAAAGTAAAAACTATTATTATAAGTATTTTTATTAGTTATAACTTTATGGGAAGTCCATTGAGTTACACTTAACTCAACGAACTTACTCCATTGTGTTTAGGATAAGTTAACGAACTTACCCCATTGAGTTAACTATAACTCAACGGACTACTGTAGTTAAGTCCACGGACTTAGTCTATGGAGTTAATTGTAACTCCATAGAGAGGTAAATGAGAGCATGAGAGTTTGCGCGGGAAAATGACATGATTACCTGCTAAAACGTAAGGTTTATTTATATTAAAACTTAGGATTGGAAGCATTATCCGCAAACTCATTTAGAACTTAGAACAATAGAGATCAGAGTGATTCCATTCTGTTCCATTACTCCACAATGATGCCAATGTTCTGGGAGGAAGCAGTTGACACAACAAGATTTCTCAAAGAATCTGAAGAATGGCGTACAAGACAGAGGATCAGAAATACAACACGGGAAAAAGAACTACAAAAGGTAGAATCTGACATTTTCTACTAGAGGAAAGTTTTAGTAGATTTAGGCATGAAAATACCTCAGATTATAGAAACAAGAATCAAAGTAGCTACAGAAGTTGCATTAAATAGAGAGAGAAAAAGTAGACCAAATAATGAAGTTGCCCTAGAATTGATCGAACGTAAGTCCCAACTATGGTTCAAAAGACGCATTAGTGGACATTCGCAGTGGGCAATCTGGGAACAACAGAGGAAAGGAAATGAAGAACATGCAATTGAAGAACAAGAGGAACCGACTATTGAAAGACCTATCTTTGAGGAACAACAGCCAGGACCATCCATTCCACCGCCAAGGCCGTTAGGAAGAGCAGCATTTTTTGGGCCTTCTACTAAAGAAGAATTAAGAGAATTTGAAGAACTGGTTTGAGTTGGAAAAAACCAAGGAGAACTAAAAGATTTGGCAATAGCTAAAGCACATTTGGTGTTTGATGTACTTTACAAAAGGAGGGCTGTAGAAAAGTTGAAAGCCCAATACAAAGTTAAAGTTGAACAGCATCAAGAAGCCACTACCATACCTACTACAAGAGAAGCTAAAGCTGGTCCTTCAAGACCAATAACTATAAAAAGAGTAAAATAGGAAGAGCCAGTACTTGTGGCTCGAGAGCTTGTAGAGCCCATTTTAGTAGATTTAATCTTAGAGGAGGAAGAGGAAGACCAAGCACAATTAATTAGAAGAAGGAAAGGAAAAGAGATAGCGCCTGAACATAAAGAAGAGATTAAATCTGAGATGCAAATATCAATAAGGCCTGTAGAGCTAATTTTTGTAAACCTGCTATCCGATTCTAATGAGTAGGAGCAACAGTAGCAAGAGCAAAGAGAAGAAGAAAAATAGGCTGAAACTAATCTACAGCTTGTACAAATAGAAGAAACAGAAATTAGGATAGAAGCTAATTTGCCTGTGACTCCATCCCAATCTACTATAGAATCAGAAAGAACAGTGACAATGCAGATTGGTAGTCAGGAGGAAGAAGAAAAAGAAGAAACTAAATAAGAAGCTAAACAAAAGCATATGGAACAAAAAGGAAATATCTCGACAGATTCCACTAAAGAGCAAAAGACTCTTCAACAAATTTTGGAAAGAATTCAAGAGAGAAGAGTGGAGAGTTCTGCCGGCTCAACACCACAGACAGAAGTAAAAGCAAAAAGGCTAGAATCTTTGGATCATTTCCAACAAAATCAAGTTCAGCACATGGAAGAGGAAATTTAAGAACAAACCCCTCTAGAACAACAAATTCAAATTCCTGACCTGACTGATGCAATAGTTTTGGATGAAGTACACTTTTGGAGTTAGGAAGTATATAATAAATATCAAGAGATTAGGGGTTATGATATTATTTACAGTAGATCAGTAAACTAGGACAGTATGTAGGAAATTAAAGAATTGTTTGAGTTCCAAGGTCTACTACAATTTATTTCTCAACAAAAAGGGCATGCAGTATATGAAAATCTAGTACCTGACTTTTATGCAAACTTGAGAGAGGAAGAAGGAAAATCAATTTCCAACGTGGAGCAAGCTGATGTACAAATAACACCAGAGCTTCTCCACAACATTTTAAGATTGAAAAATGAAGAGAAAGAAATTTTGGAAAGCACAACTACAATTGAGTGGACAGAATAGGAAATCAAAGACAGTTTAGCTATCAATCTTGGTGTGTCATTATTAAATAGACTGAAGTACTTAAATGGTAAAGCATACATGGTAGCTAACATTTTGATTAAAAATGTCTACCAACGACAAGGTCATGATATTGAACTAAGTCAATTTGTCAAATGGGCCACATATGCAATTGTGAATAAAATCCAAATTAACTAGTGTCAAGTCTTCTTGTCCAAGATTAAATCTGCAAAGAAGAAATTATTTTAGGGAGATTTGATACCTATATTGATGGTGGACTGTATTGACTTCACGAAATGGACATCTAAAAGGATGAAATCAAGAGCCATTTCAGTGAAGGAATACAGAAACTACAATGTTGTAGCTACTGAAGTACCTATACCATTTGGAGACATTATTGGAGCTGTGGATCGGATAAATCAATTAGAGCAACAACTAGAAAAACTCCAGAAGGAAGTAGATTAACTTAGGAGAAATGACTAATTGAATTGTTCGTCTACTTATATTTATATTGAAAAATATTTGACTAAATGTAAATGTAACTATTCATATAAATGAATGTATGAATTTCAGATGTTTTTACATTCGTGTTTGAGAATGTATGATATAATTGATGAACTACATTGAATATTATATAATTATTTGAACAATGTGCAAGACTGTTTAAAAGATTTACAAATTTTATGAATGACATGGTTAAATGCATGATAATTAGTTAATGCTGAAAATATCTGTATGCTAAAAAGTAAAATGTAAATTCTGCATAATAGGAAATGAATTGTAAGTTAAAAATGCATATAAAGTTCAGATTTAAATGAGTTAGATTAGAAACTTCATTAATGACATGTATTTAACTTTATTTAAGATGACAAAATGTAGGAAAAAATATATATATATAGAAGTTAATACGAGAAGTAAGTTTTCGAAATTTGCTAAGTGTTAACTGAATGGAGTAAGTTCGTTGAGTTAACCATAACTCTACGAGGTCAATAATAAAAAATAAGGTCACTCCGTTGAGTTAATTGTAACTCAACGAGGTTAGTTCGTGGAGTTAGCAAAATAGTAACCGAAGCTAGTCTGTTCAGTTAACTGTAACTCAATGAGGTTAGTTCGTGGATTAAGATGAATAGATATTCTTTTAGCCACAAACGAAACTTCATGGGTTTAGTGGTTACTGAAATTTAAAATTAGAAGTGGAACACATATCCATAAAAATAGGAACCACACTACACGTTACAAGACACGTTCTTGCAACGAGATTCATTTGCTTTATGGACATGCATTATAAATATAGAATAGATTGTTATTTACGAGTTACCAGCACTTTTAAAAGAAAAGAAAATTTGTTGGGGAACTAGAAGGAGAAGCAGCTAATTCAACTTCATTCATCAACAACTATTTACTGAAAACAAAGTTTCACACTGGTATGTAATTAATCTTCTACTATTTTACTTTATGTTAAGAGTTTATGAGCACATGGATTCATTCTCCTAGCACTAAAAGATTAGTAAGAACACCTACACAGGATTCTTCAACACAGAGACATACTGAAGTATTTTCTAAATTAGACTTTAACGAAATCCTTAGGGGTGTAGCTAACCTTTCTTTAAAAGAGAACAAAGATATGGCTGCTTCAATAGAGAAACCATTAGGAGAAATTCTGTATCCTGAATTAGTTGATGAACCTTTATGTATTCAATTGCCAAACTTTGAGAGAGATAGGTTTGAACTGAAATCGAATTATATTAGTCAATTGCCACATTTTCATAGAATAGAAAGAGAGGATGCCTAATATTTCCTTAGAGAATTTAACGAAGTTTGTCAAATGATGAAAATGTTGAACATGAGTATTGATGCTATTAAACTTAGATATATCCCTTTTGCTTTAAAAGACACCTAAGAGATGGTTATATACTATGTCGCCTCATTCAATTTCTACATAGACTGAATTTTGCTCTATTTTTTTGGAAAAATATTATCCAACACATCAAACGATTAAAAAGAAAAAGGAAATATTAATGTGTAGCCAAAAATAGGGAGAATCATTTTCGAAATATTTTGAAAGATTTAAAGATTTACTAACTCAATGTCCACATCATGCAATGGGTAAAGCACAATTAATAGGTATACTTTATGAAGGCACAGATGTTTCAACAAAATCTTTATTAAAATCTACTTGTAAGAATGGATTTTTAAAACTATGCAGTGAAGAAGTATAGGCATATTTAGAAAACTTTGCAAAAAGAACTGCATAGTGGGAAAACTCGGCTGAAGTTATTACAGATAAAAGAATATTGCCAAAGGGAATGCATGAAATAGATTCAAGCACTATGCTTAAAGTTAAATTAACTGAATTAACAAAGAAAATAGAAGAGTTATCATTAAATCAAAAGTTAGCAGAAAAGAATGCAAATATTAATGACTTAGATATTATTTATGCTAGAAACTAGAAAGATAACTTTGGAAATTCTTATAACCCTAATTGGAGAAATCATCCGAATCTATCTTGGAGAAACAATAATTTCTAGGGAGGAGAAAATATAAATGACAAAAATATAAGTTATGAAGCATTAATTGAACAATGATTTAGAATAGAGAAATTAGAAAAGATAATTCAATAATTAAACAATCGCCTAGATCTTGTATTTGGAAATGTTGTCATTCAAAATCAAAATAGGAATAGAAATATACCCCCTAGATAGAATGAATCAATAGAAGTTAGACCTACAGGAGGATTGCCAATTCAAGTAGTACCTAACCTTGTCAATAGAGATGTTAATGAAATTAATACCTCCTATGGGAGGAAAGTTGAATGAAGCAATATAACTAAAGTAAGTATGTATAATATAGTAAGTAGAAAAATATAAAAAGAAAAAAATGTGTAAGTTTAATTGTAGTTAGTAATATCGTAGAGTTATTACTTAACTCAATGAACTTAGTCCGTTGAGTTATGACCTAACTCCACGAGGGTATGTAAGTAGCCATGTTAATTTTATCTCGGTTAAATTTTTGTTTATGTTATACAGAATCACAATAGATGGAATTGATGAAATTACCACTAGATGCACTAAGGGAAGTACTAAGTAACCTGTCAACTAAAGATCTATGCAGATTGTGTTGTGTATCAAAGGAAATCAAAGACTGTGTCAGAGAAAAATATTTTCATGGATTACAAGTTGCAAAAATGACTAAGATTAGAGATGGATTTTTATGAAAGTGATTTAATTGTAGTTCAATTAGCTATGAATATATGAATATGGAAGAAACTGCTGGAATTCCACCTAATACATTAGAAGAAATAGATCATATTATGGGGATAGACGAAGGATTAATTATTTACAGAACCAAACCAATGTATGCAATTCTGTTACCCGACAATTGATTAGAAATCTTATCACAAGAGAAGAATGGAATATAGGAAGACCTAATAGATTTGAAGTACCAACTGAAAATTGTGGGTTAGCTTTAACATTTTCTAATAAAAATTTATGAAATAGATGTAGAAATAAAATCAGCTACATTATCTTGGAACAGAAGAGGATCTCTTTCTATATTTCAATTCATTAATGGAAATACACTCATATTTAGTATTGATAACATACTGCAAGTTTACAAGTTAAAAAATAAAGCAAACTACATTAAAATAAATTAATAGTAAGAAGAATTATGCCTAAAAAGTTTGTTTGGACTAACATGTTTATTCCATTTGTTACTACTTTTCAATCATGTTCTTAAATTGTGATTCTATGTTGTTAATGTTGTGTGTATTCTGCATTTATTTTTAAAAAAGAAAAGAAAAAACAAAATATCAATCCAGTTTGTTAGTATCTGTCTTGGGAAACCTAGTTTGCTTGTGAGTCACCAAAGGCATAGGATCCTAGGTTTCACACAAGACACTGAATTAACAATTTATGTTTTGTTATATATTCTACTTTTATTCGTGAATGGAAAGTTTTTCAAAATCAAAAATCGGAAGATATTGAAGGAGATACAAAAGAACAAGGAATGTAATTGATTACTTATCTTGAATTTAGATTTAAACTCAGTTCATGGAGTTATTCATTAACTCAACAAATTAAGTTCGTTGAGTTAGGTGTTAAGTCAACGAAGCAATATTCCTGCCTGCTAACATTTACTGTATTTACTGTAAAATCTTTTACATTGAGAACAATGCAAAATGTAGGTATGGGGGGGAGGTAATTAGATTAAAAGCCAAATAATTTTGTTAATTAAAGGAATTAAAATGGTATTGCAAAAGTTTTGTAGAAATTGAAAAAAAAAATTTTATGAATTTGTTGAAACTATCCAATAATTGAGACTATCAAATTTTTAAGCATTGTAACTACTTGAATGTTATATTTATAATCTTATATAAGATGCTACAAAATTTTACTATTCATACAAATCTAGATATAGTATCTTATGTTTTTGCTAAATTTTATGAGTTTAATAATTTCACGATTTTAAAAAAAAAACAAAATGCTTAATTGAAACTTAGTAAATTATCTAAAATCCTGAAAGAGCTGAAATGTTGATTTTTGGATTAAATGAGACGCATATGAACAAGGATACATTTAATTTGATTGATTAAACTTGTAGAATGATTTATGTGTAAATCTTATTAAACTACAGAAAAAGTATGAGCTTTTTGATATGGATTCATATTTTCAGTAAATAATAGAAGCAAGACTACATGAGATTTGTGTTTTATTGCATCTGTATTAATGAAATACGTATATATACTATGTTGAAAAGAAACAAGAGAAAAAACTTTAAGAGTTTATTGACTTGTTTGATCATGAACCTTTTGTACTTGAGCAGATAGGTATGTAAGGATTGTTGACCTAAAAAAAGACTCTTTAAATCTGGCAACCTAAGATCCTGATCAGATCTGGGATTGTTGATTGAAAGCTCGATACATGGGTACACTAGAAAGCTCTTGTATAATTCAAGCTTTTCAAATTAACTTTTATAGTACAAATATGCATATACTGTTTTGAAAAGATAAAAGTGTTTTGTGAAATACAGAAATCTTTTGAATCAAGTATATTTTCTGTTATCTAAGATTGCAGAAGTATGAATCTAGATTAGACTTTTGAAGTTGTTTATTTGAGATACACTTCATTATTCTACTTGTTTTAATTATATTGAATTGGATTGTGTTTTGATTCGTATGTAGTTGAAATTTATTTTGGAAATCATATTGGAAAATTCAAGATAATAGATGTTTGAAAAGAAGAAAAAATGATAATATAATTACCACCTATATGATGCTAATATATTTTGTATGCAATTTACATATGTTTTAAATATATTTGCAGGTTGAAGAAAAAAAAAATAATGTTAAAATAGATTACTGAAAAATACAGAATATCTATCTAGTAATCTAATTTATGTATTTTGAAGAAGAACAAAATGAAGAATTAATTCTAGAACTTTAGAAAGACCAACTAGTTAAATCTTAGTTTACTAAGGGACTAGCAAAATTTAAGTATGGGAGAAGTGTTTAGAATGGAAAAGTGTATAATATTAAGGATTAAATGATGGTTAATTACATAATATTTAGTTTATCATATGAGAATTAAGCCATTATGTTATAATTACACTGTTATATGCTTTAATGAAGGAATCTGCATAATTTCAGGAAATTAACGTTAATTAAGTATATTTCTGAACTGTTGGTAAATTACAGGCTTTAAAATTCCTAAGTATCCAAATTTTCTATTATTTCGGAGAGTTATATTGCATGTACCAGATAGTTATGATTTTAATGATAGAAGAATATTTTATTATTTCCAGGAGTACACGTGTTGAAACTTCAATGCATGACTTAAGTGATTTTCAGTAAGTTATTTGGTAACTATCTGAAATGCATCTTAGCATTAGATAGTTAAGGTTATAAGTATCCAAAATATCTGAACTCGTTAAGTTAGAATTATGCATGTGTTGAATTTAAATATTTTATTATATCATGTGAGCTGCACATGTTTAACTTGTTAAGTTAGCATAACTATATGCATTGAGTTACTTGAATATACATTAAGGTAACACGCTTTGTTATGTAGAAATAGGAAAAGTAAACTTTCAAATAGTTAATGTTTCATTTTAGTCAAAGAGTTATGTTAAAAGCTCATATAGTTAAGTTATCTACACGTGTGTTTTAATGTGTTTTAATGTTTTAAGTTTTCACGGGTGTTCCATGTGCGTTTGGTAATGAAAAATCAGAGAGTTAGATAACTATTTGAGTTTTATACATATGGATAGATTACTATTCGAGTTTTATACACATGGATGGATAACTGTTCAAGTTTTATAAAATGACTAACGAACAAATAAGTTTTCTTATTTAGTCATGTGTTTTGCAAGTGCAAGAACTAGAAGAGTTACAAGAAGATACAAGGAAAACCACGATTGCACGTATCACGAAGGAATTCATTCATGGAATGAAGAAAAAATCACTATTGTTGATATGAATGAAGAAAATCCAATCGATCATCTAAGCAGAAGCAGTTACTAAAGAAAGAAATATAAAAGAAGAGGAGAAAGATGAAGAAAGTGTGTGTGTTGAGGTGGAGGACCGTGCTAACTACAGGCAGTGTCGGAAGTTCCCTAAAGCTCCATACCACCACCAAAATCACCAACCATCAGAGGTCTGTGAGGATACTTTCTTGATGTCAAGTCGATTCTGAGCCAAACAAAGTGACAGACAACCATTGTGAGGAGTGATCGCGTCGCGGGAAGGGAAGCCATTTTCACCAAGCACCGACTCATATCTTAGGAGATCGTAAAGCTTCTAACCTTGGTTTCGGGTTGGTGCTAGTATGCTGAAGAGGAGATCATCTTACAATTTTGGATTCACAATTCTATAGGGAGAGGAGGCAAGATTGTAAGTAATTAAATTTTCAATGGTGTAATCGCATCGCATGTAGTGACGGAAGTCTTTACTATCAATAGAGATTTTTCCATTTCACCTTTCATTCTTCTTCAAGAACATATCAAAACAAAAATACTAAAAACAACAAATTATCTATGTTTACATTTAGTATTAAAGTGTTGTATTGTTTGTTTTGTATCGTGATTAATGTTATCATTGTCAGTATTGTAAATGTTTTATGTTTGTTTGATTTAGAAAATAGAAAATAGTTTTACAGTTAACTGAAATTGATTCATTCCAGATACTTAAAGATTTTAATGGTTACTATTTGAAATATCTGAATGTTAGTATTACTTAATGATAAATCTAATATTAACTAACATTAAAGAACTTAATTGATGTTATTTACATTCTGTGGAACCACCCAATGGTTGGCCGAATTCCTTTGTAAATAGCAGTATTTAACTGGAAAGATAAGCTTGTGGAGTTAACTTAAGTCCACAAGATCAGTCCGTTGAGTTAGCCATAACTCAATGAACTAAATCCGTTGTATTAACTGTAACTCAACAGAGTGCTTATTGAACACATTTATACTCCAATATAAAAATCGAAACAGTACACAATTCTTACTCAATCTCTGTGGATCGACCTGTACTTGTACACAAATACAATATACACTATGCACTTGTAGTTAAAATACAAATTGGAATTAATATCTAATTTGTGTGAAAGGTTGTTTGTTTACTTCTAAAAGTAATTATTGATATAAGCATAAAGACAAATTAAACAAGCCTAACAAACAAAAGTAAGCAAATCCAAGAGAAGCAATAACCATTTGATTCTTTTTTATTTTTGGATAGTTTTGTTTGGAAACCCTCCGAGAACAATTCTGAAACCTTCTGATGGTTCAAGTTTCCTTTCTTATATCTGTCACGTGAAAAACTTAAGTTATGCATGTGAGAACCTTTAAGTTCGGATGCTTGGATATTAAACCTTCTGAAAAATCTTATCTTTCGGATAGTTAGATTTCAAACTTTTTGAAAGCTTTCTCTACACCTATCACATGAGATTTTAAGTTCATCACGTGTGGTTTCTTTAAGTTTGAATCACTATTTTAAACATTCTGAAAAATCTTATCTTTTGGATAGGTAGACTTCAAACCTTCCGAAAGCTTTCTCTATACTTGTCACATGAGGATTTAAGTTCATCACATGTGGTTTTTTTAAGTTTAGATCACTATTTCAAACCTTTTGAAAAATCTTATCTTTCAGATAGTTAGACTTCAAACCTTCCGAAAGCTTTTTGTAGAACCTTCTAAACATATTCTTCTTTCAGATAGTTTGTCTTGGAACTCTCTGAACATATTTTTCTACTAGATGGTTGCTTTTAAAACTATCCGAAAATATTTTTCTTCCAGATAGTTTCTCTTGGAACTCTTCGAACATATTCTTCCTTCGAATGGTTACTCCTAAAACTGTCTAAAAATACTTTCTTCTATCTTGCAATTTACTAAACTTTCTTCTGTAGCTGTTTTGTAAAATACAACTTGATTCCTCATAGGGATTTTTGTATCATCAAAATATAAGGGTTCTAACATCAATGAGTTACACAAAAACTTTAGAGGAAATCTAATGAGTTATTGAGTAATTTAAGCACAAAACTCATTAGGTTAATATAACTCTCTAATTTCGACTAAGCTCATGTGAAATCTTAAAGTTCCTCACATGATGACAATATGAAGTATAAAAACAAAGGGTAGATGACAAATACAGGGGTCCACAGCCCTATAATCTACAACTCTATAATCTGCAACCTTATGAATAGAAACTCATTACTAGTGATTGGTCATCAACAATTGGACCCTCAACATTCTTGCAACCCAACTCCCAATGACGGACCTTTTGAGGAACATCTTTTCTCCCTTAGCTCTAGCACAAAGGTAAGGGAAGACCTCGTAATACTTCCATTAGGGAAACCTTAGTACAGAACCATGTCAGGTTGCTCTTGGTGTGACCTTCACTAGAGGAACCCAAGTGGGTCACATGAATCATTATGCTCACCACTCTTCACCTCATTCAATTACGAGCCTTCACTTGTAGCTGCATGAATCCTTGTCATTTTCCTTTATTCTCCTCTAGGGGCTCACATCAATCCTTGCAACCTACCCCTATTTCACATACCTTCTAGAGTTTGCATGAATCCTTGCAAGCTCATGTTGTTCCTAGACTTCTCAAACAAGCTTATCAAACAAGTTCTTCACATGGATCTTGGCGACCTACATGATACCCCTTCTACACCTTCTCTAAGCTTGCATGAATCCTTGTAGTCCATGTCTAGTACCAACCCTAGTGACCATCCTTACATGAATCTTTATAGTGGACTATCCTTTTAGGTTAAGTTAATAGTCCTATTACATTGGGAGGCTATTATACACATAATGTAGTTATATACATGGATGCTATTACATTAGAAAGGTAACAAGTCCAAACATAATAGAGTAAGTTTGTTATGTTTAAACAAACTCCATGATTATATTACTAGTTAAACTTTATTGTTATAACTTTATGAAATATTGTTTCAAATGAATTTTATGGAAGTTAGTTTTGCAAGAAATTTTGTTTTGTATTTTATTGTAGGAATAATTTAACGAGTGAATTGTAGGAGTTAAATGTTGACCAAGTCAAAAAGTCACAACAAATAAAAAGGAAATGTGTAGTTTAAATTCAAATCAAAGACTTTTTTGAAGATAGTGTAAGAATAACAATCAACTCATGTTTTCTACAATTCATTGCTGAAGAATTAGAGATCACGGTTGAATGTACATTCAATCATGTATGTTTATACATGATTATAAATACATAGTAATGTTGAGGTGAAGAGTAAAACCAATACAACACCACTAGGATATGAAAAATGTTGAAGCAACCACACATGAGCATCAAATCAAGAGCATAGCAGGTCAATCCTTAGAGAAGCGTAAAGATTATAAGCGTAAAGGTTTTTCCAACTCATTCAAGCTTTTATCATTTTTGAGAAAAACAATTACTTTTGTTTGATTTTAATTTTCATAGTTTTTCTTTTATATTTTTCAATAGTTTTCTAAACTTATTCTACTTAGGTTGTAAGTAGAGGACAAACTTAATGAAAAAGAGATTTCATTAGTTCGTGGTGGTTAAACACTAAAGGTTAGTGCTTACATAATGTTTACATGAACACAATGAGTATTGTGCCTCATTGGTTTGTGGTGTTTAAGCAAACTCAACGAAGTTGGTACCTTATTAATTCATGATATTCAAGTGAACTTAATAGAGTTAGTGCTTTTTAAGTTCACAGTGTCTATCCTTAAGTTGTGGTTGGTATCGAGTTAAGGACAATAAGTTTGTAATACTAGGTTGTTGTTAGGGATAATGTTCTTATCTATTAATATGTTTATATTTTGATGATTGACAAAATGATTTATACTTCAATTATGTAAAATGAAGAACTTTAGAATAGCATCAACTTCATAAGTTTACAGACTGTCATAAAAGTTATATAGTTAACTTTACATATAATCGTAAACTTATCTGATTCATAACACTAGTTTAAAACTCTAGAATTTATCTAAGTCTATAATTTTATGGAGACTCATAAAGTTATAAGCATAACTTTATGGACATTCGTAAAGTTATAAAGTTACATATATATATATATATAAGTTATGAATCTTAAGCTCGTAAAGTTATGATTTTAATATTACGGATCTTCGTAAACTTATGATATATAGAATTCGTAAAGTTATGAGGATAACTTGACGGACCTTCGTAAGGTTATCTCTTAAGAGGTTCGTAAAGTTATAAGTCTAGTATACATAGTTTGTCAAAGAAAAATAATTATACTTTACACATATCAACATGTAAGAGTCCGTAAAGTTATAGAGAAAAGTTTACGGATGTTCATAATATTCTACCATGCATAAGCTCTTAAAGTTATGGGCATAACTTTACGAAGGGTTGTAATATTATCACTTTGATGAATTTATTTAATTGTTATATTTTTATATTTAATCAAAGTTTGTTGCAAGATTATTTACTTTGCAAATGACATGTGGCATACACATACTCACACACGTTCTACCATATTTCTAAAGACTTGGCAAAATATTTACAGATGGCAATCAGAGATAAATTTGACAAAGTCAAGATTAAAGATCGTAGTTCAATTGAATGAGTCCGTTGAGTAAAGCTTAACTCAACGAAGTAAGTCCGTTGAGTTATAATTAAATTCATGAAGTAGGTCTGTTGAGTTACAGTTAAGTCCACGAGGTAGGTTTGTTGAATTACAATTAAGTCCATGGAGTAATTCTGTTGAGTTACACTAACTCCATGAGCTAGTTATTTTTCTACTATTCACATAATGAGTAGTTGCAAGAGATTTGAAAGAGAAAGAACGTGTATGCAGGATCATGTGTAATCAGTTAGAGTTTCTCACGTAAGATAAATTGAGTAAAATCAAAGTTAGAAGCAAGTTCCCTTTCGGTAGTAACTCTAGAGAAAAAACTCTTAGAAGTCTTGAAGATACTTAGAGAACGAGAGTTGAAAGTCATCCGAAGGAACTCAATGGTAACAAATTCATTTCCTGAAGATTCAAGGATTGTCGTATCTACAAGAGGAATGTTTTTATTATGTTTATGTTGTCATGATTAATTCCTCTTTGCATTACATCATAAATTGAAAAAGAGAACATATCCACAAGGGGTGTTGTGGAGGAAACTTTGAAAGGTGTTCTTTCAGAAGAGTTTCAAGTAACTTTACGAGAGTTTGTAAAGTTATGTAGATAACTATCCAAGGGTTCGTATAGTTAGCATGGTAACTATACAAGGATTCATACAATTAGAGGGAAAACTTGACGAAGGATCAGTGCCTTGTCAAGTTGATTTTACTTTGAGTAAAGTTGTAGTACATCGGGTTTTGAGTGAACCAAAAACTCCTAAGAATAGTAAATTCCTAAGTAGGGACTCAAGAAGTGGGCGTACCTTAGTTGAGGGGAACCACTATAAATTGTTTGTGTGATTTAATCTCTGTTTTATTTTCACATTAACTAGATTTAAAAAGGGATCGAAAATATTAGAAAATCTGTAGTATACTTAATTCACCCCCTCTTAAGTATAAACCTTTCCTATAGTTGTGGAGTGAACTAAAAACTCCAAATGTATAGTGAATTGAGTGAAACTCAAGGAATAGATGTACCCAAGCTAGGAAATCACTAGAAAATATTGTCTTTTATTTTCTTGTATTGTGATTTCTCAAAGCATTTAACATTTCTATTAATTGTATTTCAAAATCGTAAAATTTTTTTTAAGAGGGATAGACTTCTTAATTCACCCCCTCTTAAGCAATCACGATCCAACAAATGATATCAGAGTTAGTTTCCTAAGTATTTTGTGTTTTCAAGTTTTAGGTTATGTTTCAATACAATCCCTAAGTTGAAATTGCTGCTTTTGGTGGAGATCATAATTTTCATAGGCCTTCATTATTTAATGGCACTCATTATGTCTATTGGAAAGAAAAGATGACTATTTTTATATAATCAATCAATTTTGAACTTTGGAATGTATTATTAAGAAAACAAATCCTATCACAAAAACCTATACACAATGAACAAATGAAGAGAAAAAGAGATAACAATTAAATGTCTAATATATGAATATACTCTTTTATGCTTTTTCATATGATTAGTTCAATAAAGTATCTACTTATAATTCTGCATATAATATATGGCATGTACTAAAGATTATCAATGAAGGTACTAATCAAGTGAAGGAAACTAAAATAAATATACTAGCACATCAATATGAATTATTTAAGATATATGATAATGAAACTATTTCTGAGATGTTTTCCAAGCTCTTAGTAATAGCAAATTCTTTAAGAGCATTAGGCAAGGAATGTCCAAAGGAAGAATTGGTTAAAGAGATCCTTAGATCTCTTACTATTAAGTGGAAGTAAAAAGTCACTACAATCGAGGAAGCTAAGGATCTTAACAACTACTCTCTAAATGAACTGATAGGAAACCTATTTACATACAAAGTCTAATTAAAGGCTAATTAGTAAGAAGTAAAGGATAAGAATTAGAAAAAGAAAGTAATTTTTAATGTAAGTTTTGATTTTGACTCTAACATTGATTTTGATGAAGGTGTGTTGTTAACTAGAAAATTCAAAAAGGCTTGGAGGAAAAGGAGAAATTTTCTAAATGCAAGCTCCTCTAAGAAATCAAGTGCAATAAGTAAGGTTACTTCAAGAAGAACTACCCTCTAAATGAAAAAGAAGAAAAGCAAGTAGATAAAAAGAAATCTAAAGGCAAACAAGCCAAGAAGAAAAAGAGTTTCAAAAAAAAGAAGGTACTACAAACTACATTAGATGATTCAAGCACATCAAAAAGCACAAGCTCAAGTTCAAGTTCAAACTTAGAGGAGGAAGAAGAAAATTTGGCAAATATGTACTTCATGGCAATCACTTCTGAGGTAAGCTTTAATTTAATTCAGATGATGAGATTTCTAATAATTATTCATGATTGATACATGAATATAATAAACTAGCATCTAAATATGAAACATTAAAAACTAAGAATAAAAAATATATAAATTGTATAACTAAACTAGAATAGGTTAATAATGATTTGCAATCTGAGTTGAAATCATTTAATGAGAAAAATGATAACTTAAACCTAGAAGTTGAAAAACATATTTGAAATTTCTATTTTAAAAGCTATTTGATAATAAATCTAAAGCATATGAAAAAATATTTCTATTTTAAAGTTAGAAAATAAAATGTTGAAAACTAAGCTACAAGAGAGAAATTAAAGATATGGGTAAAAGGAAAAATTACTCTATATGAATTAAAGGAACTCAAATTCCTAGAAATAGAATTATAGAATAGGTTATAATTCTGAGAAAGATTTTGTAAATTTAACAAAAAATGTTATAAATCTTTCTAAAAAAGAGTTCAACTAAGAAATTGTCTAGAAGTAATTTAGTAACAAAGAATAATCCTAAAAGGACTCTTAGTAAAAATAGTTCTAAGAAGAAAGTGTTTTCTAATATTAATAATACAAAAGTATATGCTACTAATTCTATTAGAAAACCAAATCCTTAGAAGATTAATCCCCCTATAATTATGTTTGGTTATGAACTAGTTAAAAGTTATGTAATTCAGAACAAGTTATTTCCAAAACCGTGTTATTGAAAAATGGATACCCAAGACTAAGAAAGTTTAGAAGAAAAAGACTAAAACTATTCAAAAATGGGTACCAAAATCTAGAAAGGAAAAGTCTACACCTAACCATTCTGGTCCTAGACAAGTATAAGCATCCAAAAATGTAATTTTATCATTTCTATAAGTAAAGAAATCTAAGTGGATCATAGACAATGGTGCATCAAATTATATGATTGGAAAAAAAGAATTGTTTGAAGATATTAAATAAAGTAAATAGGGAATAATAACTTTTGACAACATGGAAAAGAGTAAGATTATTGACATCAGACAAGTTAGAATTACTAATTCAATAGTTATTTCTAATGTGTTATTAGTTAAAAACTTAGGATTTAATTTGATTAGTGTAAATCAATTAAAAGATAAAGTATATATAGTTATATTTGAAAAGAATGAATGCTTTATTGTGCAAAATTTAACTAATGATGTCAAATTTTATGCTAAAAGAAAAGGTTCTACAATTATTTTAAAATTATCTTCTAGTGTTGATAAATATTTTTGTCATATTGTTAAATCTAAAGATATTTGGTTATGGCAAAGAAGGCTAGGTCATATAAATATGAAGTTGCTTGGTAGGTTATCTAAACATAAACTACTTAGAAGTTTACTTTAAATTAAATTCTCAAAGAATCACATTTGTGATACATGTGAATTCAACAACTAAATCTCAATTCATATTCGTAAATAAAGTTTCTAATAGTAGAATTCTAGAATTAATCCATTTGAATCTTTTTCGACCTACTAGAATACTAAGTTTAGAAGGTAAAAGATATGTTTTTATCCTAGTTGATGACTATTCTAGATATACTTAGGTCTAACTTTTAGCAAATAAATAAGATGTCTTTGAAATATTTAAAGTCTTCTTCAAGAAAGTCTAAACTAAAAAAGACTTAAATATTAAAACGATTAGAAATGATCATGATACCGAATTTGAAAATTTTGAAAGGAATGTTTTTTTGAAGAATTAGGCAGACCATAGGTATTTATTTCCTAGAGTACTCTCTCAAAATGGAATTATGGAAAGAAAGAATAGATCACTTTAGAAAATGGTCAAAACTATGATTAATTAAAATAAGTTACTTCATTATTTATTGGTTGATGTAGTAAATATAGCTTACTATATAATTATTAGAGCTCCCTTAAGACTATTTATAGGAAAAATACCTTTTGAAATTTGAAATAATAGTCTCTAATATATATTATATGAAACCTTTCAATTGTAAGCGTTTCATATTAAAGACAAAACATAACAAAGATAAATTTCATACCAAATCTAATGAAGAAATCTTTGTTGGGTACCCTATAAGAAGTAAAGCTTATAGGATCTTTAATAAAAATTTTAGAACAATTGAAGAGTCCTTACTGTTAGGACTAGATGACTCACTAGAAGGGAGGGTAAACGGTGATGTTATAAATTATTCACTTTAGATCTTCATATTTTATATCTAAAGCATTTTAATTTAATTAATCCTTTTATTTTAGATATTACATTTTACATTTAAAACATGTTTGATTTTATCTTAGACATTTGTATTTCATGTCTAAAATATGTTTCAATTTTATTTTAGATACTTATATTTTATCTCTAAAATATTTAAATTTAAGTTATATATTTATAATTTCATTCTAGCTATTTATATTACACATCTAAATTTATTTAATTTTATTTTAGATATATAAATTTTATATCTAAAATATCTTTATTTTTATTTTAGATGTTTATATTTTATATCTAAAATGTCTAATTATATTTCTTATATCTAAAATACTTTTGATTCTCATTTAGATATTTATACTTTGTATCTATAACGTGCAATCATATTTTACATATATATCTGTTCGTCTTATATCTAAAATACTTTTTGTTCTTAATTTTTTCATTGTAGATACTTACATTTATGTCTAAACTACTTCTCATTTATTTGTTTTTTTGTTAGACATTTATAGATATATTATATTTAATATGTTTGAACTCTATAATCATCTTATATACTTATTACTTTTATCATTATTTTCGTTATATTTTATTTTCTTAACCTTTACTTCTTTTTTATTCTTTTTTTTTTTTCTTTTTTTTTATACACTTGACCTTTCATCTTCCTCAAGTCTGGTAAGAATATCTAGTAAAATCCAGCAAACATGGTAGTGGCTTTTAGATAACGGGATCTCATCAGATTATCATGCCTTAACCCCCATCGTAATTCAATCTCTTCTAAGGAGAAGTATGATAGAGATTTTTTTATCTTAGGTGAATGTCATCATGTCCCATTCAAGGGGAGTGTGATAGTTTTTTTTTTTTTTTTTAAAAATCGTTGTCGTAGACAGATCCTTCTAGGCGGAGTGCGACAATGCTTATCTTTCTTTCCTTTTTTGCCGCTGCCATAGATCGATCCCTTTCAGTAAAAATATACAACGAAGATTTTTTTTTTAACCATCGCCATCGCAGACTGATCCCCACCAGAAGTGTAACAGGGACTTTTTTTTGTTTCAGTCGAAACCCACCTCTTTTTACAGTCGATTTAGGTGCGCGAAGGAAGAAGGTTGTTGCTAGTTACGCAAAAATCTTTGAACTTCAAATGTCAAGTGCTTCAAAGGTTGAGTGCATCATCAATTACTGGTTGCATTTGCGAAGGAGAGGATGGCCCACACTTACAGATCTCTTGCCTTTTTATAGTGATCTTTTGATGACGGAGTAGATAGGAGTGGGGACGACGTCGTGTGCATCGTGAGTTTGTGGCACATGTATGAAACTTTTGGAAGGAGAGATCATGGGCTATGCGATCATAGAAAAAGACGTAATGCGTGAAGCTTCTAGAGATCGGCACACGCAGATATGGAGGAAGTGAGGGCAAGCATTTGCAATCGTGTATGAAAATGAACAAGGGATTTGTGCAAGTAGGTAACGATGAAATTTCCCTTCGTCGCTCATGAAAGAGAGTGTTTGTGTTGTTAAGAAATGGCCTCACTTGATCTCCTCTTGTCTCCATCGTATAAAAGTCGTTTTCTCTTTTTTTTCTATCGTCCCCCCTCCAAAATGATCAGAAATCAACATTTTTTTCGCTCAACCTTGTTCGTTGTCTGGTCGTCCTCTTGTCATGTAATGCGTCGGTTTCAAGCCTATCTCTATTCATTCGCTCTTGTTTGATCCCTAGCAGACTTCCTCATCTCCCGTCTCTAGTCACCTACTCGCCTAATCGAGAAGCTCTTTAGTGTGTTCTTTAAGCCCATCTCTGGTCGCTTGATCTTTAAGCCCATCTCTAGTCGACATTGTTGGAACATCCTCTCGCCAGCTCTGTTATTGTCATTGTTGCTGGTAAATCCCTTGTCTATCACTGTCTTGTCCTGTTGTTGCAACATCCTCCAATTTTGGGGTATTTATCAACAGATTTCGTTATCACTAGTTAATCAATAGGAAATACCTATTGCAATATTTGGGGTTTTAGGTACATGGAGGTTTGTTGTCCCCATTTGAGTATAGTAATATACTTGTTAATCAACTTATGTTAATATATATTCAAACATATGTTTATGTGATTCATAATATTTATATAAGATATAACTTTTGAAGAGTTTCATTAAGTTACACGTTAACTCAAAACAAACTTATAACATGAAGTCTTTGAGTAAGTCCACAAACTTAGTCTATTAAGTTAACATGTAACTCAATAGAATACTAACATAAATCTATAAACTTAGTCCGTTAAGTTAACATATAACTCAACGAATTAACAAGAATAAGTGATACGTAAATTTGTGTAAGAAATTACTCGATAACCTATCAAAAACATAAGGCTTATTTAACTCTTAAAATTACAGATTGGGGCAAATTATCAATAAGAATCATTAGAAATTTAGCAATATTGAGAGAACAACCTCCATTCTGTTCAATAACTCCACGTAGCTAAAAATGGAGAAAAACTAGTAAAATGAGATAGATACAACAAATTTCTTAAACTAGTCTGAAACATGGCATTTATAGAAGAAGATTCAAAATACTATTAGAGAGAAATAACTCCAAAAGGTAGAGGAACAAATTTTTCATTTTATGTAGAAAGTTATGGATTTAAAAGTTAAGATTCTAGGTATATTTGAGACAAGGATGTGAGTGGCAACTGAAACAGTAGTCAATAAGGAAAGAAGGATTAAACCTAATAATAAAGTTGCCTTATAACTAATAAGGTAGAAGGCAAAGTTATGGTTCCTTCAACAAATAATATTCTATGCTGAAAAATAAATGAATAGGGAAGAATAGAAACAACCAGCACCATCAGTATAACAAGAGGTGTCGATAGAAAATATACAATTTTGTAATCCTAAATCTATAGAGGAAAGGAAAGAATTTGAAAGTTTGATTCAACTCTACAAAGATCAAGGAGTACATGAACTGATGGCTTTAGCAAAAGCCCATATTTTATATGATACTATGAAGAAAAAAATGGGTGGAAGACTAGTTAAAAGTGCAATATAAAATTAAGGTAGAATAGTATTATGTAGTAGTAGGAGTAACCCCAATTGCTACACATACATATCAAGAAGTAGGGCCTTCGAGGCTTGTAACTATGAAGAAGGAGATACAACAACTAGCTCCCACTATTAAATAGGAGCTAGAAATTTTGGTAAAAGGGCAAAAGAGCCCAATTATATGGATCTTGTATCATCTAAAGAAGAGGAGGAGCAAGAACAAATATTTCTAAAAAAAGGAAAAGGAGTACAGTAAATGGCTTAGATAGTTAAACAAGAGCTAGAAATTTTTACAAGAGGGCATAAAGAGCCCATTTATAATGATTAATTATCTGAAGAAGAGGAGGAACATGAACAAAATATTGAACAATAAGAAGAGCCAACACAACAAAAAAAGTGTAGTAGTAAGAAGAGAGGGCATAAGATACTAAGCCCCACACTTCATCATGTTTTTCCACTAACTCAGAGAAAACCTTAACAGTGGAATTTAGTGAGGAAGAAGAAGAAGAAAAAGAAGGAGAAGAGAAAATAGAAAGAGAAGAAACAAAAAAAGAGAGTTATGTAAGAGTCCAATGATCATGAAGAAACTCTTCAAGAATATCTCGACAATTGGAAGAGAAAGAGAGGAAGAACTAATGCAAGAATCTTCGAGCAGTCCTTCACCACAACAGCAATTCAACCAAATGGACGAAGGACGGCAAGAACAACCCCTTTGGAGTAGGAGTTGGTAAATCAGTTCCCTGACCCCACTACTATAACACATATGAATGTTATTTCTTTTAGGAGTCAAGAAGTATATTTAAAGTATCAAGAAATTAAGGGGTATGATGTTATTTTCAGTAGGCTAGTAAACACGTTAGGTATGGAAAATATTATAGAATTATTTGAATTTCAATGCCTATTAGAATCAATTCCTAAAACAAATGGGCATGTACTTTATGAAAATTTAATACCCTATTTTTATGCCAATCTGAGAGAGGAGGATGGAATTTTAATAACCAATGTAGAGGAGGTTGACATACAGATCACACCCAAATTCCTTTAGAACTTGTTTGGACTTAAGAATGAAGGGATAGAAATTTTGGAAGATAAAACTGCAACTGAATGGATAGAAATTAAATAGTGTATACCCATTGATCCTCGTGTGCTATTATTAAATAGAATGAAGTACTTAAAAGAAAATGCACATATGGTGGCCAACATTCTTGTAAAAACTATCCATTAAAGGCAAGGTCATGATATCGAATTGAGTCAATTTGTAAAATAGGCAACTTATGTAGTTGTAAATAGAATTCAAATAAATTGGTGTCGAGTCTTCCTCTCAAAGATCAAATCAATAAAGAAGAAACTATTTTATGGAGATCTAATATCACTGTTGATGGTTGAAGGCATAGATTTTACGAAATGGACATCAAAGAAGATTAGATCTAGTGACATCTCTATGAATGAATATAGAAATTATGGAAATTTAGAGGTTGTTGCTACTGCTACACTACTAGACCTTCTAGAGAATCTTCAGGAGCTATAGATCATTTAGCCCAACTAGAACAATAAGTGTCAAAGTTCCAAAAGGAAGTAGAAGAATTAAGGAGGAGAGAATGATTTTTTGTCAAACAACTTACAATTTGTGTAATTACACACTTGTATGAATCAAAATAATATATATATTTATACATGTTTGAGAATCAATTTGTTGTTTGAAATTATGATTGTGAATGAAATGATTGAATATGATGTAATTTAAGACATATATATAAATGTTTAAAAATCTATTGTTAGTTTAACAATAAATATGATAGTAACTGAATATACACATATATATGCTTGAAGTTCATTGATTTTGAAAGTTTAATGTTTGAATGCTAGTTAAGTATACTACTGACTATGTATTTAAATATTATTATGTTGATAAATAGCAAGAATGGAATAGAGAAGTTAACATGAGAAGCAAGTTTTTGAAGAAGAAAATTGTTTAAGTGTTAACTCAATGAATTTAGTCCATTGAGTTACACAATAACTCTACGAAGCAATTAATAGGAGTATAAGTTTACTCCATTGAGTTATCTCTTAACTTAATAAAGGTAGTCTGCAAAGTTAAGGTTTAGAAGTTTCCAACTAATTCATTGAGTTATCTATTAACTCGACGAAGTTAGTTCGTTAAGTTAAGAATAGTAGCTGAGGTCACATCATTGAGTTATATCTTAACTTAATGAAGTTAGTCCGTAGAGTTATCTATAGGATTGATATATTAAATAAACCAACTTTGATACCAATTGTAGGATTGAAAGAATACACAAGAGGGGGTGAATTGTGTTTTTCAATATTTCCACACATAATTGAAACTTCAAAATTAAAACAAGTTAAGACAGTTTTATTCAAATATTTTTATTCAAGGTTTCAATTACAGTATACAATTCAATTCTCCTCAAAAATTATAAATGCAACGATATATCTATATATTGCTTCATCTAATCAATTTCATAATTACAAATAGAGAAAACTAAATTGCAGAATTAAAAATATTTCTCCCTATTTGAGATTTTCAATTTCTTCTTTTTCTTCTACAAATCTTCAGTGACAAATATGTAACATTCTCCTCTTCACTGAAGTTGCTTCCTTCTAAGAGTTTTTCTCCCTCAAGAGGTTGATCTCTAAAAGTATATTTCTTTAAGTGTGTAGGGATACTTTGATGAACAAGAATTCTATACCTTTTATACACGATTTCCATTTCATACATATCCTCCACATTCATCCATGATCAATCTCCACTCTTTACATCTTCTATTTTACTTTCAAATTTCGAAATACACATGTTTTGGTCCACATTTTCTTCTCGAATTTTCTTGAATCATCAATCTTAGATCCTTTGAAAAGTTTCCTACAAAATAATTTTCTTGTCCAAAATTTTTCATCAAATGTAATAACAAGACATTGTGTTAATATTGACTAAATGCGTAAAACAAATAAACTTATAACTCAACAAGTTCAGCATGTGTCATACACATAACATGCTTCATTAAATAAGATGATAACTCAACAAACTAACTCTATTGTGTTACTGATAACTCAATGAACCAATATAAATAAATGTTAAAAAATAGCATATTTATCACGTACAAGAATAATAACTTTATAAGTTTATTACACTAACCTAACGTGTTACCTTAATGTTTAATATAGCAACTTAACACGTGCAATTATGTTAACTTAATGAGTTAAACATATGCAATTCCCATGATATAGTATAACATTCGTAAACTTTAAATTCAACATATGTATAAGGCTAACTTAACAAGTTTGTCTATAAAACTTAACATTTTGTTTACTAACTCAACGAGTTCTCATGTGACATCTTTTAAACCTTTAAGCCTATAACTCAATGAGTTCTCACATGACCTTTTTACAAAAAGAATGTGTTTAGAATGAAAAAGTGCATAACATTAATAGTCAATTGCATAATATTTAGTTTATCTTATGAGAATTAAGCCATTATGTATAATTACATGATTACTTGCTTTATTGAAAGAATCTACATAATTTCATAGAATTAGCGTTGTTTGGGGTTGTTAAGTTAAATCTTAAACTTGTTTAATTTGCTTTTATGGTTATATCAATAATTAATTTTAGAAGTAAACAAACAACCTTTCACACAAATTAGATATTAATTCCAATTTGTATTTTAACTACAAGTGCACAATGTATATTGTATTTGTGTGCAAGTACAAGTCGATCCCACAAAGATTGAGTAAGAATTGTGTATTGTTTTAATTTTTATATTGGAGTTTATATGTATTCAGTAAGCACTCCGTTGAGTTACAGTTAACACAACAGACTTAATTCGTGGAGTTATGGCCAACTCAACAGACTAACCTCGTGGACTTAAGTTAACTCCACAAGCCTACCTTTCCAGTTAAATATTGCTATTTACAGAGGAATTCGGCCAACCATTGGGCAGTTCCACATAATGTAAATAACATCAATTAAACTCTTTAATGTTAGTTAATATTAGATTTATCATTAAGCAATACTAACATTCAAATATTTCAAATAGTAACCATTAAAATCTTTAAGTATCTGGAACGAATCAATTTCAATAAACAATAAAACTATTTTCTATTTTCTGAATCAAACAAACATAAAAACATCCACAATACTAACAATGATAACATTAATCACGATACAAAACAAACAATACAACATTTTAATACTAAATGTAAACATAGATAATTTGTTGTTTTTAGTATTTTTGTTTTGATATGTTCTTAAAGATGAACGAAAGGTGAAATGTAAAAATCTCTATCGACAATAAAAACTTTCGTCACTACATGTGATGCGATTACACCACTGAAAACTTAATCACTTACAATCTTGCCTCTTCTCCCTATAAAATCACAAATCAAGAATTGTAAGATGATCTCCTCTAAAGAAGAAGAACAAGCATGTTAATAAGAACGAGAAAAAGAAAAGAAAATGTGTCTAAAGCTTAGGAAATTAAATCTAAGCCAAGAACATTTATAGTAGGGCCTTAGGAGCCCATTTTTGTTGATCTTAAATCAGAATAAGAAGAAGATCAAGTGCAGAAGCAAAAAGGAGAAGAACAATACGCTGAAATTAATCTACACCCTAATGAAATTGAGGAAGAAATTAGGGTAGAATCTGTTGTGCTTGAGATTCCATCTCAATCTGCCACTGAATCAGAAAAAACATTGGAGATTGGAAAAGAGGAGGAAGAAGAAAGAGAAGAAGTTTAACAAGGAAGCATAGAGAAAAAAGAAAATAATTCGATAGATTCCACTAAAGATGATGAAACTCTTTAACAATTACTAGAAAAATTACAAGATAAAAGTGTGGAAAGTTTTATAGGCTCTCCACCACAATTTAGAACTGAAGCATAGGAATCTTCAAAATATTTTCAATAACCTCAACATCAAGTTTAGCAATTTGAAGAAGAAAGTCAAGAACAAACCCTTATGGAACAACAAATTCAACTTCCTGACCCGTCTGAAGTAACAACTTTGAATGTAGTTCATTTCTGAAGTTAGCAAGCATATAATAAATATCAGGAAATAAAGGAGTATGATATTTTATATAATAGGCCAATAAATTAGACTAAAATGGAAGATATTTAAATTCCAAGGCCTATTAGATATAATTTCAAAGACAAGTGGGCATGCTATTTATGAGAATTTAGTGCCTAGCTTTTATGCTAATTTAAGAGAAGAAGATGGAATATTAATTTCCAATGTGGAGCAAGTTAATATATAGATAACACCAAAACTTCTCCATAATGTATTAAGATTGAAGAATGAAGGAATAGAAATTCTAAAAGAGATAATTGTTGTAGAATAGACTAAATGGGAAATAAAACAGTGCATAGCTAGTGATCCCAAAGTGCCATTACTTAACAGATTGAAGTATTTAAATGGAAAGGCACACATGGTAGCAACTGTATTGGTGAAGACTGTTTATCAAAGATAAGGCCACGATATAGAACTTAGTCAATTTGTCAAGTGGGCCACTTATGTAGTTGTTAACAGAATTTAGGTGAATTGATTCAAAGTATTCATATCCAAGCTTAGGGCAGTAATGAAAAAATTATTTTATAGAGATTTGACTCCACTACTAATGGTGGAAGGTATTGATTTCACAAAATGGACAACAAAAAGGATGAGATCTAGGGTCATTTTAGTGAAAGAATATAAAAGTTATGCTGCTGATGCTGCTACTAGAATTATAGAACCTTCTAGAGAATCTTCAATAGCTTTAGAATATATAAATCAATTAGAGCAACAATTAGAAAAACTTTATAAAAGCAAAAACCAAAAGTTATAAAAGCAAAAACCAAAAGTTATTTACTAGTTACTAGCATTGAGTAAAGACAAGAGAACTTGTTGAGGAGCTGGAAGGAGAAGTAGCTGATTCAACTTCATCTATCAACAACTTTTACACACTTAGAGCAAAACGTCAAACTAGTATGTAATTAACTTTTTGAAATTTACTATATGTTGAGAGTTTATGAGCACATGGATTCATTATCCTAGTACTAAACAATTAGTTAGAACACCTACATAGGATTGTTTAACATCGAAATATATTGAAAAAAAAATTGAAATTGAATTTAACGAAATCCTTAAGGGTGTAGCTAACCTTTCATTAAAGTAAAACGAAAAAATGGCTGCTCCAATAGAAAAACCATTACGAGAAATTATTTATCTTGAGTTAGTAGATGAACCTTCATGTATTCGATTACCAAAATTTAAGGGAGATAGGTTTGAATTGAAATCTAATTTTAAAAAGAAGATACAGATTTATGAGAAAAAAAATATAGTTCTAACCACACTTTAGAAAGACCAATTAATGAGATCATATTAGTTTGCCAAGAAACTAGCAAAAGTTATGTATGGGGGAAGTGTTTAAAATGAAAAAAAGCATAATATTAAGGGTTAATTGCATAATATTTAGCTTATCATATGAGAATTAAGTCATTATATTATAATTACAAGATTATATGCCTTAATTAAAGAATATGCATAACTTCATGGAATTAACGTTAATTAAATATCATTTCTAAAAGATTGAAAACCTAGTTTACATATGGTTTTATAGTATTAAACATTATATGTTTTATTTGCACATATTTATATCATGTACAGGCACACAGTAACAACTCGTTGAGTTATAGGTTTAAAGGTGTAAATTTATCACATGCCAATTCGTAATGTTATGTTGATAAGTTTATGGAACCTAGTAAAGTTAGGAATTATCGTACACGTCAACTATTAAATGATAAAGAATTACTTCTTTTACATATTAAATAAAATGTTATAAAATATTTATTTTATTAAACTACAAAGTTTAACTCAACAAGGTAAGTCCATTGAGTTATAATTAAGCTAACGAAGTAAGTCTATTGTTTAGAATGAAAAAGTGCATAATATTAACAGTTAATTGCATAATATTTAGCTTATTATATGAGAATTAAGTCATTATGATATAATGCACGATTATATGCCTTAATGAAAGAATCTATATAATTTCAAGGAATTAACGTTAATTAAAGATCATTTCTGAAAGATTGAAAACTCAATTTAAGTGTGGTTTTATAGTATTAAGCATGATCTATTTTATTTGCACATATTTATTATGTTACGTGAGCTGCACATGTTTAAATTGTTAAGTTAGTATAACTATACGCATTGAGTTACTTGAATATACACTAAGGTAATGTATTGTGTTAGTGTTATAAGTTTATAAGTTATTCCTTTATTGCACGTGTTTTATAGTTAAGCCAACGAAGTAAGTTCGTTGAGTTACACTAACTTCACAAACCAGTTATTTTCTAACATGCCAATGTAGTAGTTGCAGAAACAGGAAATTCGAAGGAAAACCACAATTGCACGTATCATGTATGAATTTACTCATCCAATGAAGAAGAAATCACCATCATTGATACGAATGAAGGAAATCCAACCGATCATTTAGGCAAAAATAGTTACTACTAAAAGAAATATAAAAAAAGAGGAGAGATGAAAGAAGTGTGTGTGAAGGTGGAGGACCGCGCTAACTATAGGAAGCATTGGAAGTTCCCTAAAGCTCCACAACACCACTACAATCACCAACTCTTAGAGGTCTATCAGCATACTTTCTAGATGTCAGGTCAATTCTAAGCCAAACATAGTGATTGACAAACATTGTGAGGAGTGACCACATTATAGGAAAGGAAACTATTTTCACCAAGCACCGACTCATATCTTAGGAGATCATAAAGCTTCTAGCCTTGGTTTCGAGTTGATGCTAATATACTAAAGAGGAGATCAACTTACCAGTCCTGGTTTGTGATTCTATAAGGAGAGGAGGCATGACTGTAAGTGATTACGTTTTTAGTGGTGTAATCGTGTTGCATATAGTAACAGAAGTTTTTACTATCGATAGAGAATTTTTACATTTCACATTTCCATCATCTTCAAGAACATATCAAAACAAAAATACCAAAAAACTAATTATTTGTGTTTATAGTAGTATTTATGTGTTGTAATGTTTGTTTTGTATCACGATTAATGTTATCATTGTTAGTATTGTGAATATTTTATGTTTAGTTGATTCAGAAAATAGAAAATAGTTTTATTAATTACTAAAATTGATTCGTACAGAATACTAAAAAATCTTAATGGTAACTGTTTGAAATATTTGAATGTTAATGTTGATTAATGATAAATCTCAGATTAACTAACATTAAAAAGCTTAATTGATGTTATTTACATTCTATAGAACCGCCCAATAGATGGCTGAATTCCTTTGTGAATAGCAACATTTAATTGAAAGTTACTAGGTAGGCTTGTGGAGTTAACTTAAGTTCACGAGATAGTCCGTTGAGTTAACTATAACTCCACGAACTAAGTCCATTGAGTTAACTATACATCAACGAAGAGCTTAATTGAACACATATAAAACTCTAGTTATAAAAATCAAAATAGTACATAATTCTTACTCAATCTCTATGGGATCGACCTGTACTTGCACACAAATACAATAGACATTATACACTTGTAGTTAAAAATACAACTTGGACTTAATAGCTAATTTGTGTGAAAAGCTGTTTGTTTACCCTAAAAGAATTTATTAATATATGCATAAAAACAAATCAAACAAGTTTTCTGAATAGACAAATTTTGATTTAACTTTTCACAACCATGCATCCATTGAGTTACACTAACTCCACAGACCGATTATTTTCTAATATTCAAATGTGAGTAGTTACAGAAACAAGAAATTTAAAGGAAAGCCACAATTGCACGTATCATGTAGGATTTAAATCATAGAATGAAGAAGAAATCACCATCGTTGATACGAATGAAGGAGATCCAACTGATCATTTAGGTAGAAGTAGTTACTACTAAAAGAAATATAAAAGGAAAAGAGAAAGAATGAAGAAGGAGGTGGAGAACCACGCTAACTACAACAAGCGTCAGTAGTTCCCCGAAGCTCCACAACACCACCAAAAACCATCACCAACCATTGAAGGTATGTGAGGATACTTTTTGGATGTCGAGTCGATTCTAAGCCAAACATGGTGATTGACAACCACAATGAGGAGTGATCACTTCGCAAGAAGGGAAGCTATTTTCACTAAGCACTGAATCATCTCTCAAGAGATAGTAAAGCTTCTAACCTTGGTTTTGGGTTGATGCCAATATAGTGAAGAGGAAATCAACTTACAAGTCTCAGTTTATGATTCTATAGGTAAAGGGATGCGTGATAGTAAGTGATTAAGTTTTCAATGGTGTAATCACGTTGTATGTAGTGACGAAAGTTTTTACTGTCAATAGAGAATTTTACATTTCACCTTTCGTTCATCTTCAAGAACATATTATAATAAAAGCAAACCAAAAATTGATTATATGTTTTTATATTTATCAAATCAGTATTGTATCATTTGTTTAGTATTGTTAGTACTATTGAATGTTTTATGTTTATTTCATTCCAGAAAATAGAAAATCATTTTACTGATTACTGAAACCAGTTCATATGCAATTCTAAAATCTTGATTAATATGGTTACTGTTTGAAATATTTGAATATTAGTATTTATTAATGATAAATACTGTATAAACTAACATTAAAAACCTAAAGGATGTTGTTTACATTATGTGGAATCTCCTAATGGATGGCCAAATTCCTCTATGAACAACAAATTTAATTGGAAGTTACTAGTGAGGCTCGTGGAGTTAACATAAGTCCACGAAGGTAGTCTGTTGAGTTAATTGTAACTCAACGAACTAAGTCTATTGAGTTAGTAGTAAGTCAACAGAGTGCGTAATTCAACACATAAACTTGTGGCTGTAAAAATCAAAATAGTACGAAATGTTTACTCAATCTCTATGGGATCGACCTGTATTTGCATGTTTATGCAATAGACATTGTGCACTTGTAGTTAAAAATAAATTAGATTTAATATCTAATTTGTGAAAATTGTTTGTTTACTTCTAAAAGAAATTATAAACATATAATTAAAGCAAATGAAATTCACCTAAACACACCTCCTTATGACTAAATCAGGACATTTCTTAAATAAGTAAGAGTCTTCCTATTTAGGTTGTGAAAAGTTAAATCAGAAACTTGTCTATTCGGCAGTACTAGAAAACTTGATTGTTTCCACAGCAACGATGCTAGAAAACTTGTTTAATTTGCTTCTATGCTTATATTAATAAATTCTTTTAGAAGTAAACAAACAACTTTTCACATAAATTAGATATTAAATTCAATTTGTATTTTTCACTACAAGTACATAGTGTATATTGTATTTGTGTGCAAGTATAGGTCGATCTCACAGAGATTAAGTAAGAATTGTGTTCTATTTTGATTTTTATATTAGAGTTTATGTGTTCAATTAAGCATTCTGTTGAGTTACAGTTAACTCAACGAACTTAGTTTGTGGAGTTATGGTTAACTCAACAGACTAACCTCATGGACTTAACTCCACAAGCCTACATTTCTAGTTAAATACTGCTATTCACAGGGAAAGTCGGTCATCCATTGGGTGATTCCATAAAATGTAAATAACATCAATTAAGTTTTTTAATATTAGTTAATCTAAGATTAGTCATTAAGCTCCCTGAAACTCCACAACACCACCAAAATCACCAACCATCGAAGGTTTGTGAGGAAACTTTCTAGATGTCGGGTCGATTCCAAGCCAAACATGGTGACTAACAACCACCGTAATGAGTGATTGCATCGCAGGAAGGGAAGTCATTTTCACCAAGCACTGACTCATAACGCAGGAGATCGTAAAGCTTCTAGCCTTGGTTTCGGGTTGATGCCAGTATGCAAAAGAGGAGATCAACTTACAAGTCTTGGTTCGCAATTCTATAGGGAGAGGAGGCAAGATTGTATGTGATTAAGTTTTCAGTGGTGTAATCGCGTCGCATGTAGTGACAAAAGTTTTTATTGTCGATAGAGATGTTTACATTTCACCTTTCACTCATCTTTAGGAACATATCAAAACAAAAATACCAAAAACAACTCATTATCTGTATTTACATTTAGTATTAAAGTGTTGTATTATTTGTTTTATATCGTGATTAATGTTATCATTATCAGTATTGTGAATGTTTTATGTTTGTTTGATTCAAAAAATAGAAAATAGTTTTATTGTTTACTGAAATTGATTCATCCCAGTTACTTAAAGATCTTACTGTTTGAAATATTTGAATGTTAGTGTTGTTTAATGACAAATCTCAGATTAACTAATATTAAAAAGCTTAATTGATGTTATTTACATTCTATGGAACCGCCCAATGGTTGGTTGAATTCCTTGGTGAATAGCAGTATCTAACTAGAAAGGTATGCTCATAGAGTTAATTTAAGTCTACCAAGTTAGTCTGTTGAGTTAACCATAACTCCACGAACTAAGTTCATTGAGTTAACTGTAACTCAATGGAGTGCTTAACTAAACACATATAAACTCCAATATAAAAATTGAAATAGTACACAATTCTTACTTAATCTCTATAGAATCGACTTGTACTTGCACACAAATACAATATATATTGTGCACTTGTAGTTAAAAATACAAATTAGACTTAATATCTAATTTATGTGAAAAGTTATTTGTCTACTTCTAAAAGAATTTATTAATATAAGCATAAAAACAAATCAAACAAGTTTTCCAATCTAAACAAGTTTTCTAACGCAATTGCTAGGGAAACAATCAAGTTTTCTAGCATCGCCTAATAGACAAGTTTCTGATTTAACTTTTCACAACAATATAATGCCCTCAGGTAGTTTTATGATAAAAAGATATTTTGGATATTTGCAAACCTAACTATCTGATGCTCAGATGCATTTTGGATAGTTACTAGATAACTTACCGAAAATTCACTTAAGTCATGCATTTAGGTTTCAACACATGTGCTCTAGGAAATAATAATAAAATATTCATTTAGCGTTAAAAACATAATTGTTCAACACATGAAATATAATTCTAGGAAATAATAGACAATTCAGATATGTAGGAATTAAAAAGCATGTAACTCACTGTTTAGAATGAAAAGGTGCATAATATTAACGGTTAAATGATGGTTAATTGCATATATTTAGCTTATCATATGAGAATTAAGCCATTATGTTATAATTGCACTATTATATGCTTTAATTAAAGAATCTACTTAATTTGGGGGAATTAATGTTAATTTAGTACATTTCTGAACTGTCGGTAAGTTGCAGGTTGTGAAATTCTTAAGTATCCGAATTTTTTGATATTTCAGACAGTTATGTTTAACATACCGAACATATTTCAGACAATTATGTTTAACATACCGAAAATGTATCGGATAGTTATGTTTAAACTGCCAAACAGTTATGTTTTATAAGAATATTTTATTATTTCCTGAAGTACACATGTCAAAATCATAATGCATGACTTAAGTGAACTTTTGGTGAGTTATCTATAACTATCCGAAATTGCAACTGGGCATTGGATAGTTATATGTGTAACTCTCTAAAATCTCCTTTTATTTATAAAATAGCTGTGGACACGTGTCATGTTCTGGGAAAGTGACTTAAGTAGATTTTCAATGAGTTATCTATAACTATTCGAAACGCATCTGAGCATCAGATAGTTAGACCTGTAACTCTACGAAATGTTTCTTTTATTATTAAACTACTGCTGACACATGTCAAGATCTGGTAGATTTACTTAAGTTATATATCGGTGAGTTATCTATAACTATCTGAAATGAATCTAGGCATCGAATAGTTAAGTTTGTAAGTATCTGAAATGCACCTGAGCATCGGATAGTTAAATTTATGCACGTGTTGAATTTAAATGCTTTAGTATATCACGTGAGATGCACATGTTTAACTCGTTAAGTTAGCATAACTGTACATGTTGAGTTACATGAATACACACTAAGGCAACGCGTTATGTTAGCGGCTTATTTCTTTATTGCACGTGTTTTATAGTTAAATCAACGAGTTATCTATAGCACTACTGACTATTTATTTTCTAATATGCCACTGTAGCGGTTGCAGGAATAAAACAGTTGGAAGAAAAACCACGATCGCACGTATCACACAGGAATTCACTCGTCGAAGGTAGAAGAAATCATCGTCCTTGATATGAATGAAAGAAATCCAACTGACCATTCAAGTAGAAGCAGTTACCACTGAAGAAATATAAAAGAAAAGAAGAAAAAGAAGTATATGGTGTGTGATCGATGGGTATGGCCAGTGTGTACAAAGGAGGAGCACCGAGCTTTCTGCAGGTAGCATCGGCAATTCTGTAAAGTACCACACCAACCATCATTACCACTACCATAATCACCAACCATCGGAGGTCTATGAGGATACTTTCCTGATGTTGGGTCGATTCTGAGCCAAACATAGTGCTTGACAACCACTATGAGGAGTGATTGCGTCGCAGGAAGGGAAGCCATTTTCACCAAGCGCCGACTTATATCTCAAGAGATCGTAAAGCTTCTAGCCTTGGCTTCGAGTTGATGCCAGTATGTTGAAGAGGAGATCATCTTGCAATTCTAGACTCACGATTCTATAGGGAGAGGAGACAGAATTGTAAGTGGTTTAATTTTCAGTGGTGTAATCATGTCGTATGTAGTGACAGAAGTATTTAATGTCAACTGAGATTACTTTACATTTCACCTTTCGCCCATTTCCATGTTCATATTAAAACAAAAATACCAAAAACAATTTATCTGTGTTTGTATTTTGTATTTGAGAGTTGTATTGTTTGTGTTGTATCGTAATTAATGTTATCTTTGTCAGTGTTGTGATTGTTTTATATTTGTTTTAATTTTACAGTTTACTGAAATTGATTCGTTCAAAAGACTTAAAGATTTTAATGGTTACTGTTTGAATTATCTGAATGTTAGTATTGCTTAATGATAAATCCAAGTTTACTAAGATAAAAGAGCTTAATTGATGTTATTTACAATCTGTGGAACCGCCCAATGGTTGGCTGAATTCCTCTGTAAATAGCAATATTAAAAAGGAAAGGCAGGCTCATGGAGTTAACTTAAGTCCACGAGGTTAGTCTGTTGAGTTAGCCATAACTCAACGAACTTGTCTGTTGAGTTAACTGTAATTCAACGGAGGGCTTATTGAAGATATAAATTTGATTGTTAAAAATGGAACAGTTCTCAATTCTTAAACAATTCTCTGTGAGATCGACCTGTACTTGCACACTAATACAATAGACACTATGCACTTGCAATTAAAATACAAATTGGAAGTAATATCTAATTTGTGTGAAAGGTTGTTTGTTTACTTCTAAAAAAGGAATAGGCATAACGATAAATGAATTAAGTAAAAACAGAAGTTAACAAATCTAAGTTTTTCTGGTGCGTTGCTAGAGATTAAAAACAAGTTTTCTGGTGTCGTGTTGGGTAACTAAACATTCATCAACTAGTTCTGGATACAGAATTTCCCCTAATGGTTTTTCTACTGGAGCAATCATAGCTTCGTTCTCCTTCAAATAAATGTCAGCTACACCCCTAGGGATTTCGTTAAAGTCTAATTTAGAAAATTTTTCAGGATACTTCTATGTTAAATAATCTCATCTAGGTGTTCTTACTAATCATTTAGTGTTAGGAGAGCGAGTCCATGTGCTCATAAACTCTTAACATAAAGTAAACTTGTAGAAGATTAATTACATACGAGTCTAAAGTTTTGATCTTAATAACTAATTATAGATGAATGAAGTTCAATCAGCTACTTATCCTTCCAATTCCCCAACAAATTCTCCTTCCTCTTCTCAATTGCTAGTAACCAATAAATAACATTCTATTCTATATTTATAATGCACATTCATAAAGAAAATAAATCTCGTTGCAAGAACGTGTCATATAACGTGCAATACGATTCCTATTTTTATGAATACGTGTTCCACTTATAATTTTTTAAATTTTAGAAACTACTAAACCCATGAAGTTTCGTTCATGGATAAAAGAATAATTGTTACACTAACTCCATGAACTAACCTCGTTGAGTTACAAATAACTCAATGGACTAGCCTCGGTTACTATTTGCTAACTCCACAAACTAACTTCGTTGAGTTACAGATAACTCAACAGAGTGACCTTATATCTGTAACTCAACAGAGTGACCTTATATTTTAATATTGACTTCATGAAGTTAAGGTTAACTCCACGAACTATCTTCGTTGAGTTAACCTTTAGTAAATTTTTCTAAAACTTACTTCTCAGCACACCATTCAACTTCCTATAGTCTATACACACTCTCCAGCCTAATTGAATTCTACTAGGTATCAAGTCTTGACTTTCATTCCTAATAACTATTAATCCTGATTTCTTGGGAACTACATGGATTGGACTAACCCATGACCTATCAGAAATCGGATAAATTATGTCATTATCTAACCATTTCACTATTTCCTTCCTGACTACTTTAAAGTTTGGATTTAATCTCCTCTCAGGAACTCTAACTGATTTAGCATTCTCTTCTAAATATATGTGGTGACAGCATATAGTTTCACTTAACCCTTTTATATCAGCCATAGTCCATCCTATTGCCTTTTTATAAGTTTTTACTACATCTTTTAATTTAAAAATTTGATCCCCTATTAAATCTGAAGCAATAATGATTGGACATGTTTGTTTTTCTTCTAGAAATATTTAGGTTAATTTATGAGATAAAGGTTTTAAATCTAAATGTTGATCATCAAAAGCTAGAACTCCTAATTTAACGTTTTCATCTTCAATATTAACCTCTTCTTGATTTCCTTTTACATCTTTACTTTCACTTACTTCTAAAGTTTCTGAATCTAGTTGCCTATTTAATTCTACATGAATCACATCATCTAGCATATCTCCTTCATCCTCTAAAAAGTTTATAGTATGTAAGGACATTTCTAACTCCTCAAACTTTTCTGGTTTGAAAATATTTACTTGAGTATCCTCATTACCATATGCTAACTTCATCACTCTAGTTTTACAATTTATAACAGCCCCTAATGTTGCTAAAAATGACCTTCCCGAAATTAAAGATGTATCATGATTCTGATGCTTAATTTGTTGGAAATCCAAAATCACAATATCAATAGGGTATATGAAGTTTTTGATTTTAATTAGAACATCTTCTATTTTTCCTCTAGGGTATCTTATACTTCTATCTGCTACTTGAATGACAGTCTTAGTAGGGATTAAGCATTCTAATCCTAAGGATGCAAATATATCATTAGGCATAACATTTATACCTGCTCCTAGGTCTATTAAAGTTCTTTCTAGAATGGTATTTCCTATGGTGCATGATATAACCGGGATTCCTAGATCAGATAACTTTTTAGGAATTTGTGATAGAAATAGGGAACTACTTTGCTTAGATAAAAAGACTTTCCTTAAAACTTATCGCTCTCTTTTCTTAGTACACCAATTCTTAAGAAATTTAGCATAATGTGGCATTTTCTACAATAAGTCTAACAAAAGAATGTTAACTTGTACTTTTTCAAAAATTTCTCTAATTTTTTCTTATTTTTCAAGAAATGTTTGTTGTAATCTTTCAAGATAGGGTGATAATGATTGTGATTTACAAGATTCTTTTTCTTTCATTTCATTTGTTTGATCATTTTTAATCTCATTTTTAGATCCAGATTTTTCTTCATTGATTTCTAAGTTTTCAGATATTACATTTTCATTATCATTTTTAATTTTGTTCTTATCCACCTTCACATAGCTTTCTTTTCGAGTTTTTGATGGCATATCAATTCTAGATCTTAATGTTATACATACATCTTCCAGATTTTCATTACTTTCATAATGTTCTTGCATTTCATTTTCATAATTTTGATCTTCAATTGTTTTTAGTTTTAACTTACATTCTTTAAATTCTATTGCATTGGTATTTTTTTTTGTCTGTATGTCTTGCAAATTATGCAAATCTGTAACATTAAAGTTTTCATTTGTGTTTTCCTGTTGCATAACTTGTAATTTCATTGTAAATTTATCAAGTGCTTTTAGCTTTCTTTCCCAATTATCTAGTCTCATTGCATTCAATTTTTAATCAATTTTCATTATGGTTTTTTCAGTTTTGTATATAATATCAATTTTAGGTTCTAAATATTATTCACTATAATTTAATTGGTTAACTTCTTATTGCTGACACATGTATTGTTCTAGCTTATCCATGTTTTGCTCTAAACTACGCTCCAATCGGTCATACCTATCCTAAACTTCCTTATCTCTCAACAAATTACTCGTTCTAAACTAACCATTAGTTGGGTAAACTATAAGATTCTCATACTCAGTTATATTATATTGAATATAATTCATTTGTTGTTCATGTGATCTAACCATCTGCAAACGTCTCAGTTTCAAACAATCAGAGATGTCATGGCCTTCCAAATTATAGAATTCACATATGCTAACTATAAGTTTCAGAAATCTTTGAGCATAAGCATATGCCATATTCTTAATTATAAAATAAAAACACACAACACTCCTTCTGATATTAAAAACAAAATAGCACTCATAGTTGCTAGCTTCTCAAATCCTCGACAACGGTGCTAGAAACTTGTTTAGATTGTGAAAAGTTAAATTAGAAACTTGTCTATTTGGCAGTGCCAGAAAACTTGATTATTTCCCTAGCAACAGTGCCAAAAAACTTGTTTAATTTGTCTTTATGCTTATATTAATAAATTCTTTTAGAAGTAAACAAACAAACTTTCACACAAATTAGATATTAAGTCCAATTTGTATTTTTAACTGCAAGTGCACAATGTATATTGTATTTGTGTGCAAGTACAAGTCAATCTCATAGAGATTGAGTAAGAATTGTGTACTATTTTGATTTTTATATTGGAGTTTATATGTGTTCATACTATAACTCAACGAACTTAGTTTGTGGAGTTATGGTTAACTCAATGAACTAACCTCGTAAACTTAAGTTAACTCCATGAGCCTACCTTTCCAGTTAAATATTATTATTCACAAGGGAAGTCGGCCATCCATTGGGTAGTTCCATAGAATATAAATAATATCAATTAAACTTTTTAATGTTAGTTAATCTAAGATTTGTCATTAAATAACACTAACATTCAGATATTTCAAACAATAACCATTAAGATTTTTAAGTATCTTGGACTAACCAATTTCAGTAAACAATAAAACTATTTTCTATTTTCTATTTTCTAAATCAAACAAACATAAAACATTCACATTACTAACAATGATAACATTAATCACGATACAAAACAAACAATACAACACTTTAGTATTAAATGTAAATACAAATAATGAGTTGTTTTTGGTATTGTTTTGATATATTCCTGAAGATGAGTAAAAGGTGAAATGTAAAATCTCTATCGATAGTAAAAACTTTTGTCACTACATGCGATGTGATTACACCACTAAAAACTTAATCACTTACAATCTTGCCTCCTCTCCCTATAGAATTGCGAACTAAGACTTATAAGTTGATCTCCTCTTCAGTATACTGGCATTAACTCAAAACCAAGGCTAGAAACTTTACGATCTTCTGAGATATGAGTCGATACTCGGTGAAAAAGGCTTCCCTTCCTACGACGCGATTACTCCTCATAATGGTTATCAATCACTATGTTTGGCTCGGAATCGACCCGACATCCAAAAAGGATCCTCATAAACCTCCGATGGTCGGTGATTTTGGTGGTGTTGTGGAGCTTCAGGGAACTTTCGACGCTTCCTACAATTAATGTGTCCTCCACCCACACATACACAGTTTTTCTCCTCTTCTTTTATATTTCTTTCAGTAGTAACTATTTCTTTTTAAATGATTGGTTGAATTTCCTACATTCATATCAATGATGGTGATTTCTTTTTCATTCCATGAGTTAATTCTTGTGTGATATGTGCAATCATGGTTTTCCTTTGAATTTCCTGTTTTTGCCACCACTATAGTGGCATGTTAGAAAATAAATGGTCCGTGGAGTTAATGTAACTCAACGAACTTACTTCGTTGACTTATCTATAAAACACATGTGCAATAAAGAAATGACTTAACAAGTTCAGATGTTTCAGATGGTTATAACTATAAGTATCCGAAACTTATATGCATTTTGGATAGTTAGCACCTAACCTTTCAAAAGATAACTTAAGTCAAGTTCCCAGAACGCGATACGTGTCCTCAAGCAGTTTTATGATAAAAAGATATTTCGGATACTTGCAAACCTAACCATCCGATGCTCAAATGCATTTCAGATAGTTACCAAATAACTTACCGAAAATTTACTTAAGTCATGCATTAAGGTTTTAACACGTGTACTCAAAGAAATAATAATAAAATATTCTTTTAGCATTTAAAACATAACTGTCCGGCACATGAAATATAATTCTCTGAAATAACAAACAATTCGAATACTTAGGAATTAAAAAACTTGTAACTCACCGATAGTGCAAAAATATACTTAATTAACGCTAATTCCTTGAAATTATGCAGATTCTTTCATTAAGGCATATAATAGTGTAATTATAACATAATTACTTAATTCTCATATGATAAGCTAAATATTATGCAATTAACCATCATTTAACCTTTAATATTATGCACTTTTTCATTCTAAACACTTCTCGATAGTAATATTGAAGATTGTTCTTACTTAGCTTCACCTTGTTCTCCTTTTGAATTCTTGATGCCACATAAGTTCCAGATCTTAATGTTACATAAACATCTTCCATATTTTAAGCAATTTCATGATGTTCTTATATTACTATTTTTTTCTTATGATTTTGATCTTTGATTGTTTCCATATATTCTTTAGTTGGATTACTATATAGGTGTTTGGTTACCCAGCACGACACTAGAAAACTTGTTTTGAATCTCCAACAACGCACTAGAAAAACTTGGATTTGTTAACTTCTGTTTTTACTTAGTTAATTTATCGTTATGCCTATTCCTTTTTTAGAAGTAAACAAACAACATTTCACATAAATTAGATATTACTTCCAATTTGTATTTTTACTACAAGTGCATAGTGTCTATTGTATCAGTGTGCAAGTACAAGTCAATCCCATAGGGAATTACTTAAGAATTGTGAACTGTTCCATTTTTAACAATCAAATTTATATATTCAATAAGCTCTCCATTGAGTTACAGTTAACTCAACGGACAAAGTTCGTTGAGTTATGGCTAACTCAATGGACTAACCTCATGGACTTAAGTTAACTCCACAAGTCTGCCTTTCCTATTTAAAACTGCTATTTACAGAGGAATTCGGCCAACCATTGGGTGGTTCACAGATTGTAAATAACATCAATTAAGCTCTTTAATGTTAGTAAACCTGGATTTATCATTAAGCAATACTAACATTCAAATAATTCAAATAATAACCATTAAAATCTTTAAGTCTTTTGAACGAACCAATTTCAGTAAATTGTAAAACTAAAACAAACATAAAACAATTACAACACCGACAAAGATAACATTAATCACGATACAACACTCAAATACAAAATACAAACACAAATAAATTGTTTTTGGTATTTTTGTTTTAATATGAACATGGAAATGGGCGAAAGGTGAAATGTAAAGTAATCTCAGTTGACAATAAATACTTCTGTCACTACATACGATGCGATTACACCACTAAAAATTAAACCACCTACAATTCTGTCTCCTCTCCCTATAGAATCACGAGTCCAGAATTGCAAGATGATCTCCTCTTCAACATACAGGCATCAACCCGAAGCCAAGGCTAGAAGCTTTACGATCTCCTGAGATATGAGTCGACACTTGGTGAAAATGGCTTCCCTTCCCGCGACGCGATCACTCCTCATAGTGGTTGTCAGGCACTGTATTTGGCTCGGAATCAACCTGACATCAGGAAAGTATCCTCACAGACCTCCGATGGTTGGTGATGACGGTTAGTGTGGTACTTTAGAGAATTACCGATACTGTCTGTAGAAAGCTCGGTGCTCCTCCTTTGTACACACTGGCCATACCCATCGATCACACCCCCTTTCTTCTTTTTCTTCTTTTCTTTTATATTTCTTTAGTGGTAACTACTTCTGCTTGAATGGTCGATTGGATTTCCTTCATTCATATCAACGACGATGCTTTCTTCTCCCTGCGCAATACGTGCAATCGTGGTTTTTCCTTCCAACTGTCCTGTTTCTGCAACCGCTACAATGGCATATTAGAAAATAAATAGTTCATGGAGTTACAGATAACTCAACGGACTTTCTTCATTGATTTAACTATAAAACACATGCAATAAAGAAATAAGCCGCTAACATAACGCGTTACCTTAGTATGTATTCATGTAACTCAACGCATACAGTTATGCTAACTTAACGAGTTAAACATGTGCATCTCACGTGATATACTAAAGCATTTAAATTCAACATGTGTATAAATTTAACTATCCGATGCTCAGGTGCATTTCGGATACTTACAAACTTAACTATCTGATGCCCAAATGCATTTCGGATAGTTACAGATAACTCACTGATATATAACTTAAGTAAATCTACCAAATCTCGACACGTGTCAGCAGCAATTTAATAATAAAAGAAACATTTTGGAGAGTTACAGGTCTAACTATCTGATGCTTAGATGCATTTCAGATAGTTAGAGATAACTCACCAAAAATCCACTTAAGTCACTTTCCCAGAACATGACATGTGTCCACAACTATTTTATAAATAAAAGGAGATTTCGGAGAGTTACACATATAACTATCCGATGCCCAGCTGCAATTTCGGATAGTTATAGATAACTCACCGAAAGTTCACTTAAGTCATGCATTATGGTTTCGACACGTGTACTTCAAGAAATAATATAATATTCTTTTAAAACATAACTATTCAGTAGTTTAAACATAGATATCTGATACATGTGCGGTATGTTAAACATAACTGTCCGAAATATCAAAAAATTTGGATACTTAAGAATTTCACAACCTGCAACTTATCGACAGTTCAGAAATGTACTAAATTAACATTAATTCCCCCAAATTAAGCAGATTATTTAATTAAAACATATAACAGTGTAATTATAACATAATGGCTTAATTCTCATATGATAAGCTAAATATTATGCAATTAATCATCATTTAACCATTAATATTATGCACTTTTTCATTCTAAACAACATGCTATAAGGTATTCACAATAAGCACATTATAAAAACCTAATTTTAAAATTTATAACTACAAGTACATAGTGTGTTTAGAATGAAAAAGTGCATAATATTAACAGTTAAATAATGGTTAATTGCATAATATTTAGCTTATCATATAAGAACTAAGCCATTATGTTATAATTGCACTATTATATGCTTTAATGAAAGAATCTATATAATTTTAGGGAATTAATGTTAATTAAGTACATTTTTGCATTGTCGATGAATTATAGGCTTTTTAATTCCTAAGTATCCAAATTGTCTGTTATTTCAAAGAGTTACATTTCATGTACCGAATAGTTGTGTTTTAAACACTTAAAGAATATTTTAGTATTTCTTATAGGACACGTGTTGTAACCTTAATACATGACTTAAGTGAATTTTTGATAAGTTAGATACTAACTATCCGAAATATGTCTAAACATTGAATAGTTAAGTTTGCAAGTATTTGAAATACCTTTTTATCCTAAAACTTACTAACGACACGTGTTGTGATCTAAAAACTTAACTTAAGTTATCTTCCAGAAGGTTAGGTGCTAACTTAAGTTAAAATACAAATTGGACTTAATATCTAATTTGTGTGAAAAGTTGTTTGTTTACTTCTAAAAGAATTTATTAATATAAGCATAAAAACAAATCAAACAAGTTTTCCAACCTAAACACAGTGCCTATCATAGATAGCATGCAAGTATGGGTTGATCCACAAGGAACTTGTTTAAAGTAAATCTCAAAATCCTGTAAAATCAAATGTTCTTAAGCCTATAAGATTTTCTAAGAGAAATTTAAAGAAATGCAAAGTGAAACTCAATGTCATCCAAATATACATTCTAATCATTTTTATAGTTTAACATATCCTTACCAAGTGAAAACCATCAATAGAAGTGAAGCAAACTCAAATCATTTGATTAATACAAGGAGAGATCAAAGAAAATAAAAAAATCACTAGAACTATCCTACCCAAAAATCACTAAAATTAAGCTTAACTCTACACCATTTCCCTTTCATCCTACTAGATAATAAATTCACTAAAAATACGAGAAAGGAAGGATCATCGGGGTACAAAATTAAAAAAGTGATTTTAGGGAAAAACTCTTCTTAAAGTGTTGTCAACAGTTATCTTATCAAGAGAGTGTAAAACAATCTAAGTAATTACTAAATTGCGCACTACCATAAGAAATATCATATCTTCTTGAATTCATTGTGAAAACCAATGAAATCAAATCTTAGAAAGATAAGTCAATAGTCTAACTATTGCCTTTTACAAAACTAGATTTCATTAAGTATAGCTCATGAAACACATTATTCTTTAAAGCACAAAATTCAACGTCTGGAATAGAAAATAAGGCAATTGCACCTCTGATTTCAAAATTTGAAAACTCTAACCAAATCATTCCAAAAATACTAGAAAATGAATTTACACAAAAAACCATTCAAAATCACATCAAGAAACTCTTAAAAACTCCACTAAAAACTTGACTTTTGAATGAGTTAAGTTTCACTTAGTTAACTCAACAAACTTAGTTTGTTGAGTTACTAGCTAACTCAATGGACCTGGGCATAACTCTACAAACCTGGTTCATTGAGTTACAAGATAACTCAACGGACCTAGTCCTTAAGTTTACAGACCTGGGGCTTAAGTTTATGAACTTGGAGCTTAAGTTTACGAACCTAGGCATTAGGACACCAAAAAAACTCCTGCTTAATCTTACATTGAACTACAATACTTCTTTACCATAAATCTACACCTAAAACACATCTAATATATCCATTCACCACTATGTACATGATCAAAATTCATTTCTATACATTTCTAAGAATAAATGAAATGAAAATAAAAGGGTTAACTGAGTTAGTCACGTACACTAACAACCTATGTGTAGGTATTTACAATATTAACAAGGCTCATCCATTTTCAAATATAAATTTCATTAAACTTGTAAAGTAAAGTACCAACATTAAGATAAAGACACTAACATTAACAACCACCCTACTAATATAAAAACACACATAAACATGAGATACAAAGTCACACATACAAACACATAACATCACAACATGTAAACACAACCAGAACTTATGCAAACATAAACGATCTTCCTTCCTCATATTGGTACCTGAAGCTCAGCCAACAAACACCCAAAATTCACTAAAGATGTTGTCCAAGCATTCTCCACGTGCTACTCTTGGGCTGTCACCACCGAGGATCGTCACCGAAGTAGGGAGGTTTCACATGAATCCGAAAATGCAATGTTGGTGCCACCAAATGACTTCCAACTATAGTCTATTCATTACAAGAAAAGAGCAGGTACAACAATGTTCTTCTCTTCCCACAAGTATGCAAGCCTTCTCTATGCCATTGCCTTGCACCAAGAATGTCACTGGAGATGGAAGCTCTTCATGGGAAAGGAGGAAGCTCAGCTAAAATTGGTGCTCCACAAATTTGCAACAAGGGTACCTTCTCCAAGCCTTCTCCACATTGTTGCCTTGCACCAAGGATGTCATCGGAGATGAGAGGATAGTGGGAAACTCAAACTACAGCTATAAAGGTTTTCTTCTTTGTGATAAGGTTGAGAGGAATGAAAAGATCTACAGAGAGAGTTTTGGTTGCCGTAGTTTGTGCTTTTTAGAAGGGAGAGATGGCTGATGGTTGCTTGATAAGAGTGGCCAAAGAACATGGCTAAGGTGGAAGAGAGGAGGCCAACATTGTTGGAGTTGGTAGTTGGCCATTTCCTCAATTCCCAAAACGCCTACGTCATCTCTTTTTATTTTACTTTGTAACCAAATAACTTAAATCACATTAATAATCAAACATTAGACATAATAAAAATTATCTAAATAAACTAAAGCAATAAACATCTAATGCATAACCAAAATGTGCTTCCAAACATTAAGTATAAAACATGTGGTTCAATTTGTGCATTTAAACATATTTGAACTTAAATATCATGCATAAACATTCAAAAGTGCATTACATGTAATTTCTCATAATATCTTCAATATTTTCACATTATAATCATAATATGCATGAATAATGACATATAGAATAGCACAAATTGACACTATACAATTACATTTCTCAATTTCTATTTCATTGGTAATTTCGTTTCTCTTTATGTTTTGTAAATTATGCACACTTTTGACATTTGAATTATCATTTGTGTTCTCATTTTTATCTTGCATGACTTATAATTTTATTATAAATTCATCTAGTGCATTTAACTTTCTTTCTAGATCATTTAATCTCATTATTTCAGTTTTTGATCAATTTTCATTATGATTTTCTCAATTTCATAGATGATATCAATTTTAGGTTATAGGATTATAGTATCATAAGGGGGTGAATTGTGTCTTTAAAAATTAAAAGTTTCCAATAGATAAAATAAGAGCACAAAACACTCACAAATATAATTCTAATCTTTATTAATTAAAGAAAGAATTTATAATCACTTTTTAGCATAATTATCTACTTGTCAATTCTGATACAATATAGTTCAAAATACAATTCAAAGAGAAAATAAAAACCTTATTCTAATCTTGTTCGTATTGTCTAAACCTGCACTTTTTGCACGTAGCTTCTTTTCTTTTCTTTTTCTTAGCTTCTATATCTCTTCTTCTCCTATCGTTGTATCTCCTCTTCTGAATTTGCTTGGGATTCTAACTTCTTCTAATGTTAGAGAATTTTTCTAGATTGGGATTGAATACTTTGACTTGGTTGGGATTTGAGATGATTGTAGTGTAGCTCATACCCTCTATTTATAGTAGTTGAATTATAACTTTACGTTCAACATGTTCATCCACTTAATTCATAATCCCATATACTAATTTTGAATTTAAATTATTCATGATCTCCACTTTCTTTTTGAATTTCTACTATTTCCACTATCATTTTGAATTTCCACTATCTCCACTATTATTTTGAATTTACACGATTTCATATCGTACATCAATCAAAAATTCTTCTTCTTGGAGATTTGTAGAATATCTTCTAAGTCACCACTTTAGTCAAACACTTATCATTTAAGTCTTATAAAAACTAAAACACTTATCCGTAACTTTTCGAGTTTTCCACCTACAAAACATGTGACTGATACAAGAAAACTTATCTATTCGTTAGTCACTTTATAAAACTCTAACTGTTATCCATCTATGTGAATAAAAACTCAAACAATTATCTAACTCTTCGATTTTCATTATCAAACGCACATGGAAAACACGTGAAAACTTAAAGCATTAAAAACACGTGTAGATAACATAATTATACGAGTTTTTTTAACATAACTCTTCAACTAATAGAAACGTTATTTATCTAAAACTTTAACTATCTGAAAGATTAACTATCCAAAAACTTAACTATCCGAAAGTTAACTATCCAAAACTTTAAATGAAACTTTTCGATAACTAAAACTCATTAACATTTAATTTTGTGACTGATATACTTTAGACTTATTTATAAACTTAAATAAAATATTCATCATCAAAACAAAATTCCTAGCATATGTTCTAAATAATTTTCCTTATAGTTTATTTGGTTGACTTTTTATTGATAATACATGTATTCTTCTAGTTTGTCTAGGTTTTGTTCTAAACTTCGTTCAAGTCTGTCATACCTATCCCAAACTTCCTTGACTCTCAACATATTACTTGTCCTAAATTGACTATTGGTTGGGTAAACTATAGTATTTTCATACTCAATTCTATTGTATTAGATATAATTCATTTGTTGCCAATTTGATTTAATCATCTGCAATCATCTCAATTTTAAACAATTAGAAATGTCATGCCCCTCTAAATTGTAAAATTTACATATGCTAACTACAGGTTTTAGAAATCTTTGAGCATAAGCATATGCCATATTCTCAATAATAAAATACACAACACTCCTTATGCTATAAAAACAAAATAGTACTACAATTTTTAGCTTTTCATGTCCTAGCAATAGTGCTAGAAAACTTGTTGGTTGTTCTTGTTTACTTAAATATATATATATATATATATTTTCTTTTAGAAGTAAACAAACAATTTTCACGAATAAGATATTAAATCCAATTCTTAATTAACTACAAGTGCATAGTGTCTATCACATAAGTATCCAAGTACATGTTGATCCCATAGAGAATGAGTAAAAATTTCAAACTATTTAAATTTTTATAACCAGAGGTTTTTGTATTATGGATTACTCACTTCGTTGAATTACTACTAACTCAACGGACTTAGTTCGTTGAGTTACAATTATCTCAACAGACTATCCTCGTGGAGTTAACTCAACAAGCCTTACTAGTAACTTCAAATTAAAATTGTTATCTATGGAGAAATACAGCTATCCATTAGGTGATTCCACAAAATGTAAACAACATTAATTAAGCTTCCAATGCTAGTTTATATTATAGTCATCATTTATCAACACTAGCATTTAGGATTTAATACTAACTTGTTTCAATAATCAATAATACGATTTTCTATACACTAGAATAAAATAAGCATAGAACATTCAACAATACTAATAATACTAACAATACAAAACAAACGATATAACACAGATTTGATAAACACAAAAATAGATAATGAGTTTTTGTTTTGTTTTTGTTGTGATATGTTCCTAAATATGAATGAATGGTGAAAGGTAAATTCTCTATTGATAGTAAGAACTTTCATCACTACATGTAGCGCAGTTACACCACTGAAAACTTAATCACTTACTGTCATGCACTCCTCTCCTTATAGGATCACAAACCAAGACTTTTGTAAGTTGATCTCCTCTTTAGTATAGCAGCATCAACCCGAAACCAAGGCCAGAAGCTTTACTGTCTCTTAAGAGATGATTCGATACTTGGTGAAAATGTTCTTCCTTCCTGCAACACAATCACTCCTCATAGTGACTGTTAGTCATCGTATTTGACTCAAAATCAACCTAACATTTGAAAAGTATCCTCACAGACCTCTAATGGATGGTAGATGGTGGTATTGGTGGGAGCTAAGGAAGGATCGACGCTTGCTACAATTAGCATAGTTCTCCTCCCACCACTGTTCTTCGTTATATTTCTTTCTCTTTTCCTTTTATATTTCTTTCATTAATAACTGCTTGTGCCTAAATGACTAGTTAAATCTCCTTCCTTCGCATTAACGATAATGATTACTTCTTCTGTCCACGATTTAGATCATGGCATGGTTTGTGCAATATGATTTCCCTTGAATTTCTTATTCCTACAACTACTCACAATTAAATATTAGAAAATAACTGGTTTGTGGAGTTAATGTAACTCAACAGACTTACTTCGTTGACTTAATTGTAACTCAACGAACTCATTCAGTTCTGCAGTTTAATAAAATAAATACTTTTATAACATTTAACATTTAATATGTAAAAGAAGTAATTCTTAATTATTTAAAAGTTGATGTGTAAAATAATTCTTAACTTTACAAGGTTACGTAAACTTAACTTAGTAACTTCTGCAAAATCACACATACTAGGCTTTCAATCTTTAAGAAATGATATTTAATTAACACTAATTCCTTGAAATTATGCATATTCTTTAATTTAGGTGTATAATTATATATTTGTAACATAATGGCTTAATTTTCATATGATAAACTAAATATTATGTAATTAATTATTCATTAACCACTAATATTATGCACTTTTTCATTCTAAACATTCTATCAAATTTCACTTACACACTTGCTTTCAGGTTGAAGCAAGAACCAACCATAATTGAGCTTTTAGGTCGTAGCTCTAATCAACCCTTCTCAGAAGTTTTCTAGTCAAAACTTCAGCAAACCAACAAACTTTTCTTCAATCAAAGATCTAGGCACAGAGAGCTTTTTTACTTAAATGAGCTAGAGAGATTCTTCCACTTTTGCTTGTTGTATCTATAGGAATTGTGGTTTGTACTCAATAGCTCTCACTATATGTATTTGTATCTGATCTCTATCTTTTTATTCAACTCTTGGTTCCTTTTTATATCCAAGTAGTATAACTATCAAAATGTTTCAACATTATTTAGTTTGTTGTACTTACCAAACTATCAGACCTAAATATAGAAAGTTACCATAGTGTAAGTATTTCTAAAACCTTCTGAAATTTACTTGTTCTTCAGAATGTTTCATTTGAAACCTTCCAAAAACTCTCCTAAAACTATTTGAAGATCTAAGAAGACTTTCTATCTTTGTCACATGAGTTTTTAAGTTCATCACGTGAGGTCACTTTAAATTCGAATTGCTTAGATTGAAACCTTCTGAAATTACTTATCTTTTGGACAATTTCATTTGAAACCTTTCAAAAATTCTTCTAAAACTATCTGACCTCTTGAATAGTTATTCATTTCTACTTGTCACGTGAGTCTTTAAGTTAGACATGTGAGATCACATAGTTTTGGAATGTTTAATCTGAAACCTTTCAATTTTATCTAAAACTATCTGATAGACTTGAATAGTTATTCCTTTCTATTTGTCATGTGATCCTTTAAATTTTGCATGTGAGGTTTTTTTAGTTTCGGTTTACTATTTGAAACCTTCTAAAATTCCTTTCCTTTCAAATTATTTCACTTGAAACCTTTCGAAACCTTCCTAAAACTATCTGATTTGACTTTTCATCTTGCAGTTGTTCTGTAATTCAAATTTCAAATAGTTTAACTTGAAACCTTCTGAAATGACTATGAAACCTTTCAAAATGGTGTAGAACCTTCCAATAATAACTGTGACTCAATCATTTCTAAAAATATAATATCTAAAACTAAAGAAATGAAATTTAAAATATGAAATACAAAAGAAATTAAAAGTTCTAGATATAAAATATAATATCTAAAACTAAAGTACTTTAGATAAAAATATATAAATGTCTAAAGTAATAAAATTTAAAATATGAAGCACAAAAGAAGTTAAAAGTTTTGGATACAAAATAAAATATCTAAAGCTAAAGTACTTTAGATAAAAATATATAAATGTTTAAAGTAAATAAACAAAATTTAAAATATGAGACATAAAGGAAATTGAAAAGTTTGGATATAAGATATAGAACTAAATGAAATGAAATGCTTTATGAAGCAAAATATAAAGGGAATTAAGAATGTTTTAGATATGAAATATGCAACAACAAAAAAATCTAAATCTAGGGGGTGTTTTGCACAATTCACGTTAGAAAAGAAAATGATAGGAATTGCTGGAAATGTTGGAAAATGAAAAACTTGGGAAATGACAAGAGATAATAGAAAAGTTTAAGTGTTTGTGTACATCTAGAAATGATGAAAAATGATAAGAAATTTTGACATGTTTCTACAAAATAGAAAATAAAATGATCGAAAATGACATGAAATTTTAATGTGTTTGTTCATAATAGGAAATGATGAGAAAGAAAATTTTTAATAATTTTTGAAATAGTAAATAATAATACAACTTGAAAGTAATATTTTAAATAATATAGTATATATTAATTATATTTTAAGTAATATAGTATAGCGTAATATATAGTACATAATTATTTTGTTATGAATAATCTTTTCATCACAAACATATAATGCAAACATACAAAGATACATATAACTAATTTCCTATGCTTGCAATGGTGAAGAAAATAAAATATATCAAAAGGATAATAATGTAGTATAATTATTTGTAATTAATTTATTGATTAAGTTTTTAATTAATGAATTGAAATATTTAATCAAAATGTAATTAATTAATTACATTAATCAATTAACAAGGTATATAATTTTTATCTTGAATAATTTGATCATTCATATACTTCTACCTCACAAATGTTTATCTTCATCCATTTTTCCTCCTTTCTCTTAAAATTTTTATTTTGTTTCATTATTTCTCACAAATAACTTTTATTTCTTTTATCAAAAGTTTTTTCTTTTCACAATCAACTGTCCATCTTCTCTGACAACGTCTGCCCTAGCAATGAGTAGTAAGTAGGAGCATAGAGCGGTGAGCATGATCAACAAGCAACAAGCACAATCGATGAGTAGTGAGTGACAAGCAGCAAGCTTGAACGGTGAGCCTAAGCAACGAGTGAGAGCGATGAGTGGCGAGCGACAAAAACAAAGGTGTCAAGTTTGGGGATGCGATGGTTTCTTGAAATTTCCTAAGAATACGGAGGGGGGGAAGTCAAAAATGTTGAGAAATGTTTTTATGAATGTTAGGAAATCTTGAGAAATCTTTTCCCAAGATTTCTATCATACATAAACACCCTTAACCTTGAGAAATTTTTTCCTAATGTTTCTTTTCCTAGGGTTTCCCAATCTTATTAGAATGCATAAAACCCCCACTTAAAATTTGATCATGTCGAATCTTGAAAGTGATCTAACCAAGACAAATTTGGTAAGACTAAATCTTGAAAACAATCTTCAAACTTCAAAAATAATCCAACTATAAAGGAGAAAATTTGTTCAAACCAGATTTTAAAACAAAAAATAACATATAAAAGAAAATAAAATATAAAGTATAATATCCAAGAAAAATAAAAATGAAATTTGAATTAGATTAAAATATTTTAGGTATAGCATATAACATATAAATATCTATATCTATTTATCTATCTCTCTCTCTCTCTCTCTCTCTCTCTCTCTCTCTCTCTCTATCCCTCTATCTATCTATACATATATATATCTAAAGTGAAGATTAAAATATTTTAGATATTACATATAAATATCTAAGATAAAAATATATATATATAACAAATCCAAATACTTTGGATATAATATATGCATATTCAAAATAAAATTATATATATATATATATATAAAACATGATCAACGACTAATCAGATATTCCAATTGTTTGATTCGAAAAATCCGACCTTGAGAAGTAAAAAAGTAGGTACGAGAGGTGACAGATAAATGAATCTAGCATCCGATGCAATGCATCAAGCATTCGTTATGTTGCACCGGACTCCTGACACCACGACGAAAATATAACAAAAAGATAACATATAATAAATATACAAAACAAAAATAAGTAAAAATATTGTGAAGATAAAGTATGATAAAAATCAAGATGTGTTAGATATGAGACATAAATACCTAAAAGAAAATTAAAATATATTATATGTAAAACATAAATATCTGAAATGAAATTATAATATTTTAGGTATCAAATATAAATGTCTAAAATAAAAATAAACATTTTAGATATAAAATATAAATATTAAAAAAATGAAATTATAGTATTTTAGATATGGCATATAAATATCTAAAAATGAAATTATAATGTTTTAGATATCAAATATAAATATCTAAAATGAAGTTAAATATTTTAGATATAAAATATAAGTATATATAGGAAAATCAAAATATTTCAAACGCAAAAAACATGAAATTGAATATGTTAAATATAAGAACATAGATATGTTAAAATAAACATAGATATAAAATATAAGTATATATAGGAAAATCAAAATATTTCAAACGCAAAAAACATGAAATTGAATATGACATAAATATCTAAAGTACAAAATACTAATATCTAAGATAAAATCATAATACTTTGGATTTAAAATATAAATTTCCAAGGTAGAAAAAATTAAATATTTTAAGCACAAATCATTTCACTCTCAAAAATATTAAATACTCTCAGACACAAGCCTAAACTATTTGCAAAAATATATTTTAACATAAAACATAAGTGTCAAAATAGTAATTAACTCAAATAAAGATAAATTACTAAGGTAACCTTTACATAAGCAAGTTACCAAATATTTCTAAACATTTAAAATACTTAAATGCTCATCGATATGAGTTTAAATTGTTTAGTGCTTTCTTGTAGGGTACAAAAAAATTAATGGCAAATTTATCATATTTTCTATCATATATTCTTTATTTTATTTACATAAATTATATTATATAATATAATTTTGTATCATTTTTTTGTAAATAATGAAATTCAATTACTTGGATATATTTGATATGTTTACTACAATTTGACACAATACATATAAAACTTCCTTTGTTAAAAGGAATGTGTAAAATATGGAATTAGTAGTTAATCTTTGAGAAGTTCTTAAATATATATGTAAAATACATTTACTCAAAATACATTTTATAAAAGAACCTTTGTATTTTAATAATGCAAAAACTTATGTGATAATAATTATATATTTTATAGGTCTAAAGACAAAGATAAAGGAAAAAGCTAAAGGCAGACCAAGAGCAACATCTACATTCTAGAAGCATTGTTATAGATGTACAAGGAGTTAAACTTAATACTCTAGAAATACTAATACTAATGGATAGAGAATTAAACTTAATAGTTTGGAAATATATTCAAAGAAATAGAAAAGATAAAGTTTAATAGTCCAAAAATATTTACAGAGAAATAGAGAGTTAAAACTATAATGGTTTAGAAATATTGTTGAGACAAACACATGAAGGTTAAGCTTTTGAAGATTCAAAGAATATTTGGTTACTTAAGATGCTAAATATCTATAAATCTAAAAAGTTAAGTTCAAGGGGCATTAATACAAATAGACAAAGAGTTAAAACTTAATAGTCTAAAAATGTTAAAGTGATAAAAACTTAAAATGTAAATGTTAAGTGTCTGTTAGATTGAAAAGTTAAGCATTGGCAAAAACATAGAAGATTAAACTTCTGAAGATTTGAAGAATATTTGAAAACTTAAATGTTAAATGTCCATTAGGTTCAAAAGTTAAGTAAAACAATGACAAAAGCATAAAATGCTAAGCTTCTGAAGATTTGAAGAATATTTAGAAATTTAAGATGGTAAACATCTATCAATACATAAAGGAAAGTTAAGTTCCTATTGACATAAACATTTCAAAGAATATTCAAAAATTTAAGACATTTAAGCTTCCGTTCAGTCAGAATTTTTCAAAGACTTAAAAATGTATGTCTCCATTTGTTGAAGAATAATTTGCAAATCATTCGATCAATTAAATAATGGATCATTATTATATTTAGGATTGATATTTTTAGACAAGGATGATTGACTTCCAAGTATAGAGACTTACTAAATGTTAGATCTAAAAATACTTAAGAAGCAAGAAAATATGCAGGAATGGAAGAGAGAGCTAATATTAAGAGAATAGACAATATTCTTAAAAAAAATCTTACATAGAAATTGAAGATCTTCAACACTTGAAAAATCATGATCAAATTTCAATACTCAAGGTTCTCCGAGTTTTTCAATTTTGACTTACAAGATAATGGTTAATTTAGAAGCTTCAACCTAAAACTTCAATAAAGGTTAATTTAGAGCTTCAACTTGAAAGCTTGTGATTGGTTAGTTTTAGTTTCCACCTTAAAGTTAGAGGTTTATATGTATTATGAAAAATTAATGAAAGTTCAAGTTATACTTAAGGGTGAACTAATCATTAATGATGAATCACTTAAAAATTTCTTTGTATTCTATTTTATTTTTTGTTGTGCATATTTTAATTTATTCTTCCTATATCTAAAATCATCATAAGAATAATATAATAATTTTATTCTCCTATTAATTAAATTCATCATTCAATCCTTTCTAATGAAGTCATTCAGTTTTAACATTTTAAACATAAGAAAAATCCACCCACATGCACATGCACGAAATCAGATGGTGAAACATAAACACCATCATTTGTCAAGATAAGTCTCACGCTTCTTGTTCACTAAGTCTACCCAAATATTTTCGGCCTAAAGCTTTCCTTATAATAACGGTCTATGTGACCAATAAACTACCTCATTCTCCTTTCAAATTTACCACTCTACTTCAAAATTTCTTTCATCTTTGACCTGGTTATTCCTTGCTTTGGGTTTTTGAATGTAAATGTTTCTTTAACTTAGACCCTTATAATTTTTATTAAATTCTATGGACTCCTCTAGCTACAGTGGTCGCCCCACTGAGTGTTCTCCATATTTCCATGTTTCAATCCTACCCCATCCTTTGGAATCCATGTGAAGTCTCATCTTCTTCTTCCTCCAACATTCTTGGGCAAACCACCATCTCCAATGAATCCTACTTCCATGCATATCACCTTATTGTCCCTTACTACTTTCAATCTACCATAACCAACATTGCTACCTCCATCTCCCTCAAGTGCTATTCCTCCTGTTCGTATGGCAACATGGCTTACACATGGGATTGTTAAACCAAATCTCAAAGACACACTCACTGTTTGTGGCCCTCTTATCGCACCAACATCATTTTCCCAAACTATAGAAGATCCTAGTTGGCAAGTAGGCTATGACAATGGAGTACAATGCCCTTCTTTAGAATGACGCTTGGGATTTTCTTCCACCATTATTCGGTGCTAATATCGTGACATGTAAACGGGCTTGTGGAATGTCTCAATGCTCGCTTACCTGCTAGCAGATACACACAATAGTTGGGAATTGATTATGTAGATATTTTTAGTCTTGTAGTGAAACCTGTTACAATTTAATTAATTTTAGCTATTGCATACACACAAGCATGGTGCATGTATCAAAGTAATATAAGTAATGCTTTTCTCCATGGCTCTCAATACAAAGAAATTTATAGACATCAACCCTTAGGATTTTGTCAATCCTCAACTACCGCAACATGTATGTTACAGCTTCGTCGCTTCATGTATGACTTCAAACAATTGCCGCAAGGTTCAATAGGCTTCATCTTTATCTACTTGCCCATTTTCTAAATCCAAGTGTGATGTTTCCTTCTTTATTAAATATGCAAGTAGAGACATCACTTGGTTTCTGATCCCATAATGCATAATCGTACAATACAAATAAATGTTCACTTCAGACATGAGCAAATTGCTGCAAAAATACTTCCAACTAAATCAACTTGAAGGCACAATTACGAACCCAGATCCTCATGTTGACTGTGCCAAATTTTGGAAGAAGTGTGCTATGTGATCTTTAAACTGCATTTAAGGGGAGATATTGGTGTATGGAATTGTGTGCGATTCATTGGGGGTTGGCGTGTAGAGGTTACTGTGGATCAAGGGCCATGATTGTTTCGTGATGAGAGGGAGTTAGGGGGGAGGGGCTTAATGTAGATGTCGTTGCCATTGTTGTTTTCTCATTGGAGATGTAGGGAAGAGGACAGTGTGGTGGGCATAATGGAGGACGGTGGAGATGAGGAAGGAGAGAATCTATCCCCCACTCCCCATTTGTTAGAGACACATAACAGGGCCAAGAGAAGTGATTGGATGCTCGGAGGAAGAAAACAAGGATCCAGTGTTCAGATTGGGGTCACAACTCACATGTAAGGGTGGAAGCTGCTATGGATGTTTTACTTTTGTTTTACGCGATGTCCATTTCTGCCTTGTGCTCAGGTATGTTGGTTAAGAAGAAAACCAATTAATTCTCTTGGGATTAGAAGGCATTTGATATGATTATACTTTAAAGGGGGGCAAGATTCTTGGATGTTTGCATTACATTCAAAATGGTACTCAAATTAATGTATGTGACATGATGGATCTCACCCAACATTCTATCATTTATTGATGACGCGCAGGTGTGAAGAGGAGGTGGAGAGGCGCAACGGATGTCTGAACTAGATTTGTACGGAGGCAACAAGTGTGAAAGGGTGGGGGGAGGACGATGGTTGCTGCATCGGTAGGAGGCAACGGGCAAGAAGCATTCATAGTGGTAGAGGGAAAGATATATAGGAAGCTTTTCTATATAGGTTGATATTTTATTCTCATTTTTACCCAAATACTACTAATTAATATTCCGTTCGTTGCTGACAAGACTACCTATCTTACACTGTCAGGGTTAATTAATTACAAAGTTGCGTTTAGTTCCATCTAAGAAGACAAGTGCCAGTAAATAACCCACCATCTGGGACGGCATACAGAAAATATATATATATATAATAGCAATAAGCTGATCTCTCCTTTCTCTGAAGCGCAAACAGCGACTATCGTACAGTTGCTGCAGATGGGATGGGCTGCCCGATGAGCTTTATGGACTTGTCATCCACAGTGACGACCATGAAAACATACCATAATCTGGCATTAGAACGTGTAAAGATAGATCAGCAGCTGTGCCTACAGGATACATAATCGTGATTACACAACGGAAAGCATCAGCTAGAAATTCCTTCTGGAATGATTCCGAGAGCCAACTTGACTGAAAGATAGGAAGAGGACAGGAAAAGAAACCACATCATAAGGGAATGCATGCCTCCCACGCACTTCCAGTACAGTGACTATCAGCGAAGAAAAAGGAAATGCATGTGGGTGGCATTAGGCCAGAGCAGCATGCAGTGCTGATCGACATCAATGGTCGGTTCCCACGGATACAGCCATGGAAGAGAGGAGGAGACCCCAGCATCAACAATGGCTTGCATAAAACATTGAAACCAATAAGATGAGAAATTTTCTTTCAGGAAATTATAAGCTGATATTATTCCATTCGACCATCTTCAATTTATCCCTGGGGTGGGTAGATGGAAACCATGCACCTTCATCTGTTTTTGTGTATTCTACAGTGCAAGAAGGTGTGCTGCTGATCTTGGAACAAAACTTGGTGGGTAAGTGATCATCTTGCAGTACATTTCTCAGTCTATATATAGATGAGAAATGAGTGTATATATAGTGTATTTCTGGCGGAAGAACATACTGTGGGAACTTGGAAGAAAAATGTGTTCTATAAGAAAATGAAGATTGGGAAGAAAAGATGGTGCAAAGATGCAGCGAAATGCATGGTCCCAATGCATGCGGAAGAAGAAGATTATTGAAAACGACGAAGAGAGAAAACACAGAAGCAAATAAAGAAGATGATAGACATATATATATATCTGCATACCCCGATATCAAAAAAAAACATATATCTGAATACCTAGAAAAAAAAGAAATAAACTTGCGATCTGCAACCACTACAACAATCAAGCATCCATTAATTTACCTTTACCTCAAAGAGACCTCCTCCTCCCCATCTCTCTATACTTGTTGCTCCCTTGCCTCCGTCTTCCTTTCCTCCGCATGAGTCTGTTCATGCTGTTGTTCCAGCTGCTGTTGCTCTTGTGGTCGCTTGAAAGATGTAGGAGAAGATGAAACACGCTTGTTGTTGTGCATCCACACTTTGAACACCTGCCTTGACACACCAATCTCAGCACAGAATCTCTCTACCGCAGCCTCGTTCCGGTGCATCCTCCACCCCATGGCCTCCGCAAATCCCAGCATTCTCTTCTTCTGTTCCTCCGTGAACTTGGTCCGGAACCTCTTCCTCGACAGAATCGACAGCGGCGCCACCGTACCGAACACCTGCCCTTGCCCATGTCTGTGTCGGCTAACTGCCGCCACCGTCGTGCGGCCATCCTGCCCCTCGCTGGACGACTCAGTTGTCGTCCCCCCACCCCCACCGCTGTAGTCGTTTCCTCCACCGCGGCGGGTGGCGATGGCTGCCATGGGAGTTGGGTTGTAGGCGTGGGGGTCTGTCCGGGACTGGGGAGGTGGCAGTGCGAGAAGAGGCGGCGGCGAAATCCCATTACTCCTGTGCCCTCCTCCGTTGGCGAGATGTAGGTTAGGGTATATGTGGAAGTAATACGACGGCGGAACGCTGGAGAGGGTGGCGCCTTCCATTTCCTTCCGGTGGAAGCTCCGGTGACATCCGCAAACGGAGCATTTGAGCCCATCAGCTTCCTTTCCAGGCATGTACTCCCCGCATCCATCAACGACATGACCTCCGACGCTGGCAGCGTGGTTCTTGAGGCATTCTCTATACTGAACAGCCGGTCCTGCAGTGCTCCTGGCGGAGGACCCAACAACCGAATGAGCTGCACCGGTAGAACGAACGACTGGATCAGAGGAAATCTTCCCTTGTTCTTGTCCGACTCCGGCTACAGTACTACTACTTACACGCCCGTTGCCGACTCCATTCCCTGTGCCAGAGGTCAACTGGGTCCTATCTGGGTTGATCCGAGGGGAGGAAGAAGGCGACGAAGGGAAGGGTTCGGTGGAGAATTCTCTAATGGGGTTGATAGTGTAGGAGGCGATAGATGATGGCATGGATCGGACCAATTCATCTACACCACCACCACAGTCTCTCGGATCCATACCTCCGATGCGAAAAACCAAAAACCAACCTGGACTGCTTCGATCTTCTTCCAACTCTCTACAATTCGAACATATCTCGTACCACCGAAGGGAAAGAACACCACCTCAGCTTCGAAGAAAGCTGAGTTCCAATCTTGGTTAAAATCAAGGGAAGGGCGGTGGGACTTAGAGAGAGAGAGGGAGGGAAGCTCTGGAAGACAGACAAGGAGACCTGTTAGATCTTTCGACCCACACCAGTAAAAATTCAATCCAAGGGACGATCAAAGGGTTTTTCTAAAGCAACGACAGAAACAGTGGGAACAGTACAAAAACAGCAGTAGCCAAGGCCATGGCTAGGGTGAGAAAAAGGAAGGGGGGGGACTCATTGTTTTGGAAGAGTGGTTTTCCTCCTGCATGCCAACTGCTGGGGAAGCAACGGAAACAGTGGGTCAATCAAGCTGAGGCGTGGGATGGAGGGGGATTGGCCCGCCATGATCACGAAAAAGACTAGAACTTGGCGTGGAAAGTCATGACGAGGGGAGGAAGGGATGGGGATCGGTGATGGAAGCCACCGCCATGGCAACCGACACCGACAGATTCACCATAGCCATGTCCACACCCCACACCCTTAATTGCTCCGCAATAAATAAGCAATCCACTGTTTTGATCCAATCATCTCCTTCCTTCCCTGCTTCGTCCGTATTCTTCTTCTTCCCACCCGTTTGCCAGAAAAATTTACCCTCTTCCCGTTCAAGAGTCACCGCTGTCGCTCCCTGCTTCTACGGTGAAAGCTGTTTTGCAGGCTTCACTCTGTGGAAGCTGGCTGCCTCTGGTTCATTTCCCGTTGAAAACCTTAAAGAAAAGGGATTTTTAGTTTTCTCGCAAATATCTTCTGTACCAGAGAAGTTAAATCTTATTATTCTGATGTAGAGGCTTTCAATTAGATATGTTAACCACGATTTTTGGTTTTAAAATATAAGATAATATGAAAAATATTCAAAAAGTATCTAAGTTCTTTCTTATTTTTAATTTTTTTTTTTCTCTTGTTACTTTAAAATTGTTACATTTTCATTAATGACAAGTACACATATTTATCGTTTTTAGTTTTCAAAAAATATGCAAGAGAGTATTATAATTCAAAGTCTAATTTTTTAAGGGTATCTTAGTAAAAAAAAAAACACCTGTATTTGAACTTGTACTGTACCTTTTTCTTTTCCATGTCTACCACATAGGTGGTGATGATCGAATCAGTCTGATCTTTTTCTTGGGAAAGAATCAAATGATTGATGTGTGTTTTTTTTTTTTTTTTTGGCCCTTTTCTGGGAAATTTTTTATACATCTATTAATTTTTTCTTTTTCCTTTTTTTAAAATCTAGTGATCATCTATTTTTGAAGTTGTGATTTACATCCACTAATGAAAATTCAAATCATTCTCTGGTGGACACAAAGATTCAAGACTCCACGTATGAAGTCCAGATTGTTATGAGCGATTGCTAATAAATTGAAACGTAGGATAACGCAAATAAAAAGAAAATGAAATGCGCTTGTGTTTCCCAGGTGATTAAAGGAATAATGAAAAATGAAATGTACGAAGGTAAGAAATGAAAATGTAAGAAGAAATTCTATAGTGGATTATCTGAACCGCGTTACACCCACTTTTCAAATCTTTTAACTTTGGGTGTCTACACCGTATCTAGTTTTATTTTACTTAAAGACCTAGCTATTTTATACTTTCCTTGACAATTTACTTTCACTCTTCTCTTCATTAATCTGTAGATTCTTTTAAAAATTCGATTTAAGCTTAAGAGGTAGGATTTAAGATTTAGAGATCTAAACCCTATCTAAGCTTCAACCTTGTAGAATTTTGAAATCTATCCTCCACAAGAAGCTTTTGAATTTATGATGATGAGAGTGAGAGAATCTTGATTATAGAATAGGTGGGGGGAAATCAATGACCTTTCAAAAAGCATTGAGTGAAAACATTGAGAGTTGTTGAGAAAATGAATGCATGTTATAGAGGTATTAATTGTAGCGCAAGAGAATGTGTTTTATAGCCGAACAATGGGTAGGAATTCTCTAGCAATGACCAGGAAGCTTTTCCTAATGGCTAGGAAATCAACATGTAGATCTCAAATTAGTATGTCAAAGCTCTACCAACCCATTTTTAATGCACACACACATGAACATGCTAGATTGGCATGTCAATTGCAAATCGATATGTCGACTTGCCTAGTGACACTTTAAGGTTTGAATTTTCAATGTGAATTTTTAAAATTATGCTCCTACATATTTTCTACCCTGGTCTACGTGTCTTCCAGGAGCTTTACCTACATCTAAGACATGTTAAAAATAAGAATTACAAGCATTTGTAGAATAAATTGCAATCAATACAAATTTGAGTCACATTACAATTGGATTTAGTTAAGGTCAGCATAACAATTGTAATCCACCTGAAGTCATTAATTCTTGATTTCTAGTACACCTCTTCATGACTTGGAACATCTCTGACTTATCATTTTTCACACAAGTTATAAATTTGTTTTGATGGAACCTTAGAGAAGAGTGTGGTCTTGTTGTCAATTTGTTTTGATTTGATGATCTCAATCTCTTGATTCGTTCTAATGAGAGAATAACATGGCCTAGCTATCATTAATGAGAGTTTTTCTCGTGTTCCAACAACTGTCAAGGATGATCTCCATTAGTGATCTAAACCCACCAACATCTACCTAGATCCAATCATGATATCTTCGTCATCTACCTTCCATTCGTCCATAGTTTAAGTTGAAGTTTTGCCTGTAAGTGAGTGTGTTGGATCAACCTTGTGGCTTTTGAGCTAGAAGATTGACCTAGGTCATGAATTCTAGATCCCTTTGTAAACATTCTCCTCTTTTTAATAATAAACATTCCCCATTTTCACCATTGGTCCTTCATGCCCACCCCTTATCATCTCCAATTGATAGCTCAATGGAAAGCTTCCAATAGCTTGGTATTAGAGTCATCAATATCGAGCTTCATGCAAGATCAACTAGAAGGAAGACATGGATCACCAAATCTTGGAAACCATCAAGAAAATTAATCTTCATTTTGATGCCCTAGAATCCAAGGTTTTAGGAGGTTAGTTCTAGTCAATAAAGCAACTCACATCATGGGAGTGATTCAAAAGTAGGAAGTTGACATTGTGAGAAGGGGTGTTGTGGAGGTAAAATTTTTAAAAGTTTAAAGTTAGAGGTTCCCTTGTATGTTGGTATATTCAATCTGGACGAATGGGTGTTTACCAACGAAAAACTCATTGTGTATGACCATCTATACGCCAAGGAATGGGTTATTATTTTTTCTATAGGTATATTTGTTATCTTGAACTTGCATTCAAGTAGGTTCAAACCTGCTATCTTGTGAGTGGTAAGATCACTCGCTATCCAAGAATATAAGCTTGTGTAAAAAATGGGTTGTTGTGACTACTATCAACTTCAAAGGCGTAGTTGCAAATTGATTCAAGAACTTCAAGCTGAACAAAGAGTTGGTGTCATGGAGAGAGTTCACGGAAGGCCTCAAGGCAAAGATTCAGTGAATCAAACCTGAGAGACTACCTGGAAGAACTACTCTAGTTGAAGCAAATAGGTTCAATTGTTGAATACTTTAATGCCTTCAACAATTTGCCGAAAGAAAAGGTTCAAGTCTCGATGATAATTCTCTCATATCTAGTTTTACAAGAAGGATGAGATGAAAACCAATGCGAAGTGCTTTTGCCTGAGCAATTCGTTGATGGCCATCTTACTTGCCAGATTGCAACAACCGAAATATGAGGCCAATATGAAGATTCACAACTAGAAACAAGAGGGAGGAGTCATTTTGATGGTTCAAAATATCCCTAGTTATACACACAAAAAAACCAATCAAGGGCACACGCTGCAATCCTTGTTGCACACAAGATTATTAGATGTTAAAGAACAAAGGAGGGAGTCGGGGGTTGAGCTTCAAGTGCAACAAAAAATTCCATGAGGGATATGTTTGCAAGAACCAAAAGATCTTCCTTCTTCAAGGGGAAGATTCAGAAGATGAACTAAAATAGCTAGTACATCTAAAGTAGATGTTCTTTGGGTTCGTTCTAATGCACGAGAGGACCTAAATAACTTACATGAGCAAGGTTCTTAAGGTAAAGTTGCTATCAATATCTACATTTGAGAAAGAGATTATTACAATAATAGAGTCTATTAATTAAGAAATGGAGATAATCATTTTTTGAACATAAATTCATTATTTGATTAGATCATACATTTACGCCTTAAATTCCTAAAAGAGCAAACTATTCATCCATACAATTGAAATCAATAACCATGTGCTTATACAACATATAATATATATAGATTTTAATTAGACTTCTTTTATTTTCATGTGTATTTTTTTAAGAAAACCTTATGATGAATTGAAACATATAGGTTCCACCCTATTTTTTTATAATTGAATACTTTAATTTAAGATAAAATGTACACTGTACTCAACACTTTGATATATGATATTGTCGAAAATTTTTATATCATTATTTTCATGTTTAACACTTTAATCTATAATATTTGTGATATTTCGTCTCACCTAATTTTGACTAATTCGGTTACAATTTGAACTTATAAACTACTCGATTAGTCAATTTTAATTTTGGAAGAACGAATAAATATGTTTCACCCGTTAAATCCAATTGAAATCAAAACTAATTGAACCTTAATCCGGCTTTGACCACCACCAACAATACCAAGGGTGGTGCAGTGCAGTCAAGACATCAAGCAAGACCCGGGCCGGAAGAATGATGAGAAGAAAAAAAAAGATGACTTTCCAACATCACCAGTACCTCCACCTCTTCTCAGAACAAAAGTCAGATTCCTTGGCTGACCCCGTCGTAGCAAGCAAGGCAGCGGTGGTGGTGGAGCCAACACAACCCCAACGCCTGCACCGCTTCCCCCAAGCCGGTAGTGCAAGGCCTGCCTCCTCCCTTTTCTACCCCCCCCCCAACCACACCTCACCCTTTGCATGGAAAGATGCCTTCTCTTTCGCAGGCTAGCTCATGTGTCATCCAGCCGTGGGTTACTTCTAGTGGACACCACTCCGCGTGAATCTTCTGCGGTCTCGGCGAAGGACGCTTTTCACCGTGATTTCTCTCCCAAATAAAGCGCAGTTTCTCTTTCTTCCTTCCCGTTTCCCTTTTCCTTCTTATTAATTGTTATGGCGCCGTAATTTATTAGTGTTGTACTATTACGTACGTGGAAAGGTATCGACGATGGTGATGTGAGCAGTCAGACGAGACTTTACGGTGGCTTCACAGCGGAGTCAAACCGAAGAAGCCAAGCCGACTCGATCCATCGGTCTGGTCTCTCTTTCGTGAAGTTAGCCAACTTTTCAACCCCTTCCAATGTAATAACCGTGGTTAACTACTGTGGCGGCCCTTAGGGTTCCATTCAAAGTGTGATCTTTGTCCAACGCCTACGTCGTTCTTCAAGCGCCGTTTCAACCTCTTCCTTTTCTCGAGAGAGAGAGAGAGAGAGAGAGGAAGGAGGGTTTTTCTCAGTCTTCTTTGATTTCGTTTCCGAACACTTTTTTTTTTTTTTCCTTGTTTTCAATCTCAGGTACTCTTGCCATTGATGTCGCTTGTTTGTTACCACCACCTCTCCTTTGTGGTCGCTCTTGCCACCATCTTACCCGTCATCTCTAATCCCTGGTTTTTACTGCCTATCTCCAACCAGCTTCACCTCTGTGTCCCCCATGGCAAAGACCGCCGTCCTGGTCGAGGGGAGGGCTTCATACTGACGGATCAAACACTGGTTCACCATGAAATTTTGTGCTCATTTCCTTTCATTCAAATGGACGATGATCTTCGATGATTTCCTCCTTGTGGCAACAAAAGGTGGAGCAAAATGAATGTGAAAAGCCTCACTATTTTCATATTGATAGAATCACTGATCCGACAACCAAGAGGCCTTAATCAATTGGAATGAATCAACACAACTGAAATGTATTTTAGGGAGGGAGGGTTTGTGCACACGATTGGACGGATAAAAAAAAAATTTCGTCTAATTCTACAAGAAAGTTATTTGTATATTTATAGAATTTACTTTTTGACAGGAATTTCATCTTCGGGGTTTATTTGTCAAACTTAAAAGGTTAAAAATCAAATTTCATTATTTGTTAGGAAGAGAGAGAGAGAGAGAGAGAGAGAGAGAGAGAGGGAGAAAGGGAGGCAAAGAAGAGAGAGAGAGAAAGGGAGGGAAAGAAAGAGATAGAGAGAGAGTGTGGGAGAGAGGAAGAGAGAGAGAGAGAGGGTGGGAGAGAGGAAGAGAGAGAGAGAGAGAGAGAGAGAGAGGGAGAGAGGGAGTTCATTACTTCCTTCTCAGTTATAAAACACATTATTTCTTTTACAACTCTATAATATCTATCGTTGATTATACCCTCTTTAATCTTGAAAATGTACGTGAAATATGCATTAATTTGATAGAAAAAGCTTCCGGCTCGTGAAACAAAATCCTAATAAAGAAAAAATGTAAACAAATTCCAATATCTACCTTGAAATCGACCACTCCGACACAGCATATGTGATGAATGGTATTTTTGTAAAAATAAAAAATAAAAAACACAAATATAAATAAAACGGGAGCGAGATTAATTAGGAAAATAGTTATGAGATTAAACCCTTATTTAATCCCCTTAATCTAAGTAAGTTTTTTTATCTAAAAATAGTAGTATTATTAATTATTTCGTATCTTTTGATGATTATTATGTTCATTAATGATTATTATATAATATTGTTGATTTGTGCATTATCATTGTTGAATGTGGCATGTTATTATAGATTAATGTCAAAAAAGTTATAAATATCTTGATTAGTGATGATTATTGCATTTTAAGCATGTGATAGAGATGCTTTTAAAATATGTGCTTTGTACTATTTGGTCGTGTCATGTATATTACACTTATAGTGAGATTTGTTGTATTTATGATTAATTATTGGGGAGACCTTATTATTATTTTGTATATGACTATTTAATTATGAGTAGTGCATAGATAAAGGATATGCATTATTAATTGACATAAGGTATGTGATTATAATTTATATGAGTAAATAATTATGGTATGGTAAATAATTAATAACTGATTCTGCTTAAATTATTGGTTGTATTTTCTTTATTCGTATTAACGATGGTAATTACTTCGTCATTCCACGATTGAGATCATGAATTTACATATATTTTAGTTGATTGAGAAGGATCAGCTGTTGATGCTTGTATTCTCCAAGATGTAGTTACTAGACCTAATGGTTTTTAGGTTCCACTAGGTAAATGTGTTTTCTACGTCTAGAAGTTATGAAAACATCACCATACCAATATTTTTTTTTATATAGGTAAGTTTTACTTAGTTGATGTTGGATATCTAAATCGATCAGAATATATTTGTCCATATCAAGGTGTAAGATACCATCTATCTGATTATGTTAATGATAGAGTTCTTCGTAATGTTGTAGAAAATTTGAACTACTTACATTCACAACTGAGAATAGTCATTGAACGTATATTTAGAGTTGTGAAACATTGATTTTCAATATTATGTGGTCAAATGCCATATCCATATGAAACACAAGTGAAAATTGTCATCTCATGTTTTTTACTTCATAATTTAATTCGTAGGACTGATAAATAAGATTTACTTAAAGACTTGCAAGATGAGTTGGAAAAGTTAAATATTATTGATGACATACAACCAATAAGAGATATACATACGAAAAACAATGCATATGTTCAAATGACTTAAAACAAAGAAAAGAAATGACAGATAAGATGCGAGAAGATATGATGATGGCAATATGAAATGAAAGAACTGTTTGATATTATTTAGTATTGTAATATTTGAATTAAGATGTATTCGTATTTTTTCAAATATTAGTTGTAATAAATAATTGAATTTCTTTTTTTCCAAGATTTTTTTCTTTTTTTGAATATTAGTTGTAATAAATCTTTGTAAGAATTTACATCATAATTTTTCATCATACACTAATCTTTTATTAGAACTTCTATCGTAACTTTCCGTCTTATATTAAATCTTTCTTAGAATTTTTTTTTTCTTTTTTGTTACATTTTTTTTTTTTTTTTCTATTAAAATTTTTCATAGTACACTAACAACCCATTAATGTATGTCAGTGTTGTTGCTTCAAGGTACTTCGCTCCAAACTTTCACTCTACTCCTCGTCGTGAAGTTTGAGGGGGCGTGTGAAATATTTCCTTCGTTAATATAATTCATTCGTGTAGTTACTCTTGTCCCTTCATGTTCTCCACCATGTTCACGTATAATTAGTAGAGACACCTTTCTGTATTATACTAATTTTCCTATAAATAAAGATAGTTGCCTTGGCCAGTGTTAAGTCAGTCATTACATTTCATCCTCTTCGCTTGTGCGCCCGACGAATCGATGTCGCACCTTTGGCCGATCAAGTTCGATCTCTACACACAGATAGGCAATAATGAAACCCAAGGTCGATCACCACAGACAGACAGACACACAGTTTCTTGATCTCATAACCGTTTTCCTGGTTAATCTTACTCACGTTATATTTATATTTTTTAAAATTTTTTTTTACAAAAATATCATTCATCACATTATACCTCTTTAAAATAAATTTTATCTTCAAAACTTAAACATCCTTAGACTCCTCGATCAGGTAGGGGCTTTCTTGTGACATTTCCAGATCGCCAGCACGTCTTATTCTATAAGTCACATCAAATTCCTTACCTTCAAGACTATCGAATTTGGCGACAACTCTTCAACGTCATTTCCAGTTGTCATGCTTATCCAACAATCGAGACACTTCTCTCCCGAGGTTCCCCTCACACGCACCTCGTTATGCAATTCTACACCATACATATCATAGCTTACTCACAAAAGTAATAGATATAAAAGAATAAATAGTCCCTGGGTCTAACAATGTAAAAGCAGGAACAGGAACACGTAAATGATATCTGTCATTACATTAGATTTCTTTGCTTCTTGCTTAGTGAGTGCGTACATTGGACTTGGTGGATAGTGTTTTACTTTTCTTGTCTTTTTTCTGTGAATTAGAACCAGTTACGCTACCATTACCACTATCTTTAAAATACTGTGGAACTTGCTGCTGTTGTTTATACAGATACTATTGAAGTCAACGAGAAAGGGTCTACATGTACACCTTGCCATAACTTCTTAACCAAAGGGACAAACAATAATATTGTAGCCCACTTATCCATAACCAAAACATCTTCCTTCTCTCCACGCAATACCTTGTGTGTGATCTCTTGGCAAGCAACTAAGAAGATTCAATCTACTACCTTTGCATCGAGAATTGTGCCCACCCTCTACACCCCTCTATGATATCTTGGAGATCACTTACGTGTTCCACCATCACTTCCTCGACCGTGCAAACATATGACTAGCAAAGTTCACCTTGTCTTCCTCACTACGGCGGAAGACTGGGAACATTTTCTCCATCTCAAAAGGATCATCAGATGTGCCTAAGAAGCTTAGAAGTAACAGCCTAAGGAACTCTTATCACATCTCGACGTGGTATTAAATCCTACAATTAATCTGATTCTGATATTAATTTAATTGTCATGATATTAAAAAAAAAAAAAAAAAATCACATATAAATTATTAATGCTTAAACTATAAGGTATGATGACTTAGGAACTCGGCTACGAAAGCTTAAACTATAATATTATACATATAATTAAGACTTACTCTAAACCTCGTCTCAAAGTTAGAGTAACTTTTAGGTTTTGTCATAAGGTTAAGTGTGACTTTTGGACTTAAGTCATAGGAGTTATATAAATCTCTTACGATCTACATTACATTTTTCAGAAAATGTCTACAATTCTGGAGGAAAACAAAAATAATTAATTATAGAGATGCGAGAACCCGTTGTTATGATAATAGAATATTTAAGAATCAAAATTCCCACAGCAAGAAGATTGAAGGAGATTCTACAATATATAGTATTATATTTGTTATTTATGATTCAATTTATTTGTAGATGTCAACTTAAAAAAATACTTTAATTTAAACTAAAGATGTTGATTAATGAGATAAAATTGAGTTTTTCAAAAGAAATTAAAAAATACTAGCTAATTTTTATATGTTGGTTACAATAAATATTTACAAACGTTATTTAAGGAAGTGTTTGATAGTGTGTAGAAATACATTGGTATTTTTTAATAATCATAATCATATTATTTAATTTTCATATGCCAACTTTGAACTGAAAAAAGCTGAATATTTTAACCTTTTTGAAAATAATCGTTTCCAGATCTAATATTGTTCAGATACCTGGAAATATCCCACTTCTTCGGAGACTTGTGTAGACATGCAATTAGACTTCTGGTACCATACTTTGTACGAAAACTTCGCCTTTCGAACACTACAAGTTATTCCTTGGAGAAGCGGGCGATGCCGGTGGTTCCCGCACCACGCTTGAGCACTCCTTGTATTGCTGCACCACCAGCACAGACACCGACGAGGCAAAGTCCGACGAAGCTAGCAGGTCCCCGACGACGCCTAGCTCTGGGCACTCACTCCAGTCCGTCAACGCCGCTAGCATCGGGTTGTGGAAGTTGTTTCCTCTCCCCACCACATACAAGTCGTGGATGCGGTCTATCGATCTTATGGCGACCAGTATCTCTTCCCCACTGCTCACCATCTTCTCGGAGTAGACTACGGAGTCGATCCCGGCGTTACGGAGTCGGAACTCCGTTACGCATGTGTCGTCCAGGATGCGCTCTTTTTCCCTGTCGGACATGTGGTTGCCGATCATCCCGGGCCGGCCCATCCCTGTGGTGGAAGATGATGAGGACGATGGCATCGACGGCTTTGGTGATGTTTGCGTGACGTCGATGAAGCGGAAGACGGTCACGCTGATGCTCGGGTGTTGGGCCATCCGACCGGCGTAGCAGAGTGCCTCCCTGTCGTCGGGCCCCCCGAAGAAAAGCAAGGCAACGTGGTGAACCGTGTGTCGACCCATTGACGCCGCGAGCCTACGGTTGGACGATGAAGTTCGAGAAAAGGAAAACCGATGAAGGCAGGGCTTTGATGGCTAGTGGATGATTACAGGATCGATGTAAAGAAGTAACACGTACCTTGCGGTACCGCCAAGTCCTCTGTCGACCAAGATGGCAACGGTGCATGGTGGGTTGTCAAGGATGTTCTCGTTGACGACATGGATCCCTTGATTTATCACCTCCATCCTCCCATCCACCGTCTGTTCCTTGTGGAAGGGTAGGATAAGCAAGGTGGTGCGTTTGTCCTCGGCGATGCGCTCGACGTCCTCATGCATGGTGGAGTAGGGTGAGACGACTATCATGGGGTAGACAGAGACCCCAGCCGCATGCTGCTCGTAGTTCTCCAGCGCCGACATGATCTGTCCCGGCTGTGGCTGGCTCTTGCCCACACTGCTCTGTTGCCGTCCCCTCTTCCTTATGCTCCCGCCAACGTTTTGCGTGTCGTGGACGACCATCATGGTGGATTCTCGGCCAGTCAGCTCTATCAGTTGGACGGCACAGACAAAGATCGGAGAATTCTTGGTGGGGTGTGAGACCTCAAGAAGGTTCACGAGGGAGGGTACGTTGCCGGCCGTGTGGATGCAGGCAAGGACTCGAAGTTCCCCGTCTGGCTTCAGCCGTTGCAGCATCCGACGTTTGTAGTGTACCAGACGGCGGCCGGGCTTCGACACCAACGTGGCCAATGGCGTCACCGCTGCCGTCAATATCACGGACATCACCACCATCATGGAATAAGATTGCGTGTAGAGAACGTGCTTGTCCAAGGCAATGCGTAGGATCACCATCTCCACTATTCCCTTCGTATTCATCAGGATACCAAGAAGAAGACCTTCGCGAGCTTGGTACCCGTAGCAAAACGTGGAAACCACCATGGTGGCGGCTACTCTGGCGATGCTGGCGAAGATAATGACGCCGGCGAGGAACCCAGAGATTCCAGCGTCTCTGATGGATTCGAGTCTGACCCTACTGCCGTTGGAGGCGAAGTAAAGCGGGAGGAGGAGGCCGGTGACGAAGTCCTCGAGTTTCTCGATAAGAGTGGTCACGAGGGGTCCGTCCGGTACCGCCAGACCAAATACGAAGGCTCCGAACACCGCATTCATGCCGACGGCATCGGCCATCACCCCACTAGCCATCACTGCCAAAAGGGTGAGGATGAGGTGGATGGTTTTGATTGGCTCCCCTTCGGGCGTGTGTGAGACAACCCACGCCGCCGCTGGTCGAACGATGAAGTAGGTCGCCACGAATAGCGCGGTGCCGGAGCCCACGGCACCAACAGATGAGATGCCCGACCGATTCGTCCCTACAACAAGGATTTAATTATTTCAGAAGCGCATGAATATTGTATGGACAAATTGGATCGATTAATACGAAGAAATTAAATTAAACACGCATAATGTTTCTTCTTTTCTTTTCTTTTTAAGAAGAACTAATACCCGCGAGTGCTATGGCGATGGCGAGGAGGATCCATGCAAGGCCGTCGGTGACGAGGGCGGAGGACAGGGTGAGATGGCCGGTGTCACTGTTGAGTAGCTTAAGCACCGCAAGAACACGTGCAAGGACGGAGAAGGCGGTGACTGAGAGGGAAGAGGCGAGGAAGAGGAGGTAGGCGTCGTTGTGGGATTGGCGGCGGATCTCCTTACCAAAGGCAAGGAAGGCGATCGTCTCAATCACGAAAGGGAGAACCACTCCGGACAGGGCGACGGCCCACGTACGCTTCCCCAAGCGGTTCACAGATCTAACGTCTATCTGGAGACCAACCAGGAATATGAAGTAGAAGAGGCCAAGATGAGCCATGGTCTCGAAGGTGGAGAGGCTCTCGCGGGGGAAGATCTTCTCCATGTAGTTGGGAATCCGACCCATCACCGACGGGCCGAGCACCACCCCTCCCTGTACACATGCCCATTTTGCAGACAACCGTTAGGAGAGAAAAGGAAGCAATCTCTCAAGGGCAGGACTTTAGTATTAGCCGTACGTACCATGACTTCGGCGATGAAGCGCGGTTGATGGAGGGGCTTGAGGAGGTAACAGAAGCATCTGGTGATGACCACCACCATCGTCATCTGAAGGACGAAGAGAGGGTACGCGTAATTCAGAGCGTTGTACCCGGCGAATATGCCGTTGGTGGTGATCATCGTCGGCGAGTAGCACAGAATCGAGGCATTGCTTTTTAAATTAGCCGTTCCGGTTACGTTGGCCATCGTCTCCCACGGAACGCCGAGCGCCTTCGTTGCTCGAGTCTGTCGAACCCGACGAGTTCCAAACAATCGCAGATCGCGAAGAGAACTGAACGGTAAGAGAGAGAGGGAGATCCACTGAACAGCAAATCCTCTGATTGGCGAAGGCTTTTTTTTTTACCACTTAATAAATATTTTTTAAAATAAAAATTCTAATTTTTCCTATTTAGGTAAGCATCTACGAGCGCAATCAATATAAACCTCTCCCGTGAGGACGACAAGTCATTTTGACCAGTCAACGCTTAGTTCCCCCATCACATTTTCACCTAAATAATTGTCTCGGCTCTCATCCACCGCCAATCTTCTCCCTATTCTTCCGACTATTTCACGCATACGTCTGGTCGAACATAAAGCATCGTCTCCTGTTCATTGGTTAGCCATGGAATTTGTGGTATATGGTCATCGAAAATCAACATTATCAAAAAATAAAAAACATCATTTGGTCCGGCGTCTTCCCGTCAACAAGCTGGAGGTGCTCTTCCATGCCAAGTCTTCCTTTCCTCCATGTCGGAGCCATGGGTGAGAAGGAAGATCTTGTTTCGATCTTCAAGATGCAAAAAATGAGATCATGGAGTTTTGAGGTCACTTTTGTTGTGCAAAACCTCGTACTGATCTTTAAAAAGCGACTTTCTCAGTAGTGAAATAAAGTACAGAGATCAATTAAAATTACGTAAAACTACAAGCATAAAATACTTAAGAGGTGCTTGTGTACTTTGATAAAAAACGATGGTAAAAAAATTTCTATCATTTTGAAGGTGTTTGTGCATCCGAAGAATCCGACGGAAATCTTCTTTTCCTTCTCGCTCCAATCCCACATGCACTGGCTCCACCTCTCCAACAGAAAGTCCCGCACGCGTTGGCTCCACCTCTCCCACAGAAAATCTCGCACACGCCCGTCTAGTTGTTTGCATAAGCTCCTGTCTGTTATGTTTTAGAAGGTGGTTTTGTAAGCTTCATTTTTGTTTTAGAAGGTACAAGCATATATGAAGTAACAAGCTCGATGCTAATTTTTGTACCTAAGTTCTTGGTGACTTTGATAACTCTTTTTTGGGGATCTCTATGGCCAGTTCATGTAGGAATTTTTTCATAAAATATGTGAATTGTTGTTGCTTTAGATTTTAAATTGAGGGTGCTTTTATTTTGAAGTACTGTTTACCGAAGATGTTTGGATGATAATTTTGTTTTGCTATTATGCTACTATTGAAGTAGTAACATTTGCAAGGGAACTGGAATGTGAACTTTAGATTTTAATCGGCTGTATTTTTTAAAATTTTCTTGTCGTGTGAAGAGAAAATTTCCCATAAATATAGAACTTTATATTTGTGTTTATCTTTCAAATGAATGCATTCATATTTTACTTCTTGCCAGCTTTTTGTGAGTATATGAGACACTATTTGGGCTTTCAGTTGATTATGTAGTTAATTTTATTCACTAATGAGTCCATGGTAGAATGACTTCTTCATTTTCAAGGATCCTTTCTTTTATGATTTTATGCGTTATTGGAGACAATCTCATGAAAGTTCCTTCATTTTCAAAATTTTTTAGAGATACCATCTTAATACATTGTGTAGCTAGTTATCTTAATAACTTTAGACATCTTTAAAAGAAACTTGTAAGTCTTTGTACTAAGTTGAGGATGATCAATATAATACATGGATTGTGAAACTTATATCTGTCTTGTATTACCATTAGAATGTTATAAAAATTTGTGAGTTTTTAAATTATGACACATTATTTATTATTGTCCTTGTTATTTACACATTTATATAAAATAGTGTATACTATTTATTAAGTACATAATAGGTTTTTCTATTAATCTTAATTACTTGTGAGGTATTTTGATTATGTAAAAAATGTAGACAAGGGCATAAAGTAGTGCTTATATGTGAAACTTGTATCTATCTTGTATTACCATTAGAATATTATAAAAATTTGTGAGTTTTTAAGTTATGACACATTATTCATTATTGTCCTTGTTATTTACACATTTATATAAAATAGTGTACACTATTTATTAAGTGCATAACAAGTTTTTCTGTCAATCTTAATTACTTATGAAGTATTTTGATTATGTAAAAAATATATTTGTAGACAATGATAAAAAACAATACTCATGGAAAGAAGGCTACATTAAGGAAAAAATTCACATAAAGTTAAAAAGATGATGAAATGATTCTAGCTCTCCTTTATGATGCTATTAATCAAAGAAACACTAAAATACTTGATGGCAAGATTAGAGCAAACACATGGAATGAAGTAATCAATGATTACAATATTAAAACAAATGCTAGGTTGGAGAAAAAAAATGTTGATAATCTTCTAAAGACCTAGTGGCAAATATATAAAAATTATAGTAAGATTGCTAATCAAAGTGGATAAGGATGCAACTATATAAATGATTATATATCTATTCCTAATGAAATCTAGGAAGAATTTGTGAATGTGACTTTAATTATTATGATGCATATGTTTTTCTCTTTTTTTAAATGTACTTAATTTCATACTCATTATATTTCTTCTTAATTTGTAGAGTCATCCTGAATGTGGCACCTTAGTGAGGGTTAGTGCAAGCCTGAAAATGGGAGAAAGTAGGAGAATAGGAAACTTAGGGATAAAAAAAAACTTCTTATGTTAGGTGGCTGTGGGAAATTGAGGGAAAGTAATTCCCTAGGTTTCTGACTCTTTTAATCGATGGAGAAAATTTTTTTTCACCTTAGAGGTGAGAAAGCTTCGAAAATTTTTGCCCGCTCACTTGCCCTTGCTTGCCTACTCACTCGCCCTCGCCTGCGTGCCTGCCCTCACTTGCTCACCTTGTTAGAACCTGAGTATTTTGATAATGCAAAACCTATGTGAGGAAACATATTGTATTTCACAGTTTAGTTAGTGTAGTATAAGATCAGAAGGCAAATAGTACAAATTCCAAGTAGCAATCAGATTGCAGTCTTTACCAGAATATGCTGCTACAGAAAATCGGATAGTTACAAATCAAAGTATCCGAAGAGCAAGATTACAACAGCAGCAAGACTATCGAACAGTTAGAAGGATAACTATCTGAATTTACAAAGCCTTCGGAGAGTTAAATAATCGGACAGTTAAGTTGGTTGAATGATCGGAGAGTTGATCCGAAAGTAAAAGGAAAATCGAAAAGTTAGAAAGGCTAACTATCCAAAACTTAAGTCATTCAATTAACCACGTGTAGAAATACAGAATGGAAGCTTAAAGGACTTTTCGGAGAGTTAGATAACTATCCGAGTTTTCTTTTCGGAGAGTTAGATAACTATTCGAGTTTTTCGGAGAGTTACAGGTATAACTTTTCGGAACTTAAGTCATCTTATTACGCACGTGCAGAATGGAAAAGCCGATAGTTAAAAGCTTAAAAGGAAAAATCGGAGAGTTAGATAACTATCCGAAATTTCAAGAGAGTTTCAGTGAGTTATAGTTTAACTATCCGAAACTTAAGTTATTGAATTTGACACGTGCAGAATTCCAGACAGAAGCTCATATAAGTTTTCGGAGAGTTAGAAAGATAACTATCTGAAATTTCAAGAGAATTTTGGTGAGTTACAGTTTAACTATTCGAAACTTAAATTATTGAATTTCACACGTGCAGAATTCCAAATAGAAGCTTAAATGGGTTTTTGGAGAGTTAGAAAGATAACTATCCGAAAAAATGAGAAGTTTCGATGAGTTACATTCTTAACTATCTGAAACTTAAGTTATTCTTTTATACACATGTAGAATTAAAGAGACAGCTGTCGGAGACTTAAAAGAAAGTTCAGAGAGTTATAGTATATAACTATCCGAAAGTTAGGAGCACTTTTTGGTAAGTTAAAATAAAAGACTTCGAACTCTTAACTTTACATGTGAGCAACTTAAAATCTTCACATGACTTAGTTAACAAGAGATGAGTAAAGAATCGGTAAGTTATGGATGCATTTCGACAAGTTATTTTTATAATCATCCGAAAGCTAGAGATTATCGGAAGGTTACTTACTGAACATCAGACAGAACAGTAACTTACCATATTTAGGTCTGATTATTTAGCAAGTACAGCAGAATATATCTATTGAAAGAAAAATATGATTGTTATACCTTTGGTATAAATATAAGGAGTATAAGAAAGGAAAAGATAGTGATAACGTATATACAATATATAGTGAGCTACACTTCAATTTCAATTATACTCAAGTCTGCAAACAGTAAAGAATACTCAAAGGATCTACTGTAGAAAAAGCTCTGTGCGCCAAAACTCTGATTGAAAGATTCAAGCTGTTGGTTCGTGACTTCAACTTGAAAGCTACATTCAGTTGTTGGTTTGAGTTTTGACCTGAAAACTCAAGAGGTTGGTTTACTGATGTTTATACCTGAAAACTTCTATGTAGTTGGTTCTTTGCTTTGACTTGAAAGCAAGTGTGTAAGTATTGAAACACTTAGTGAAGCTCAAGTGAATCTTAAGGGTGGACTAGCCAAGTTGGTGAACCACCTAAAAATTTGTTGTGTGTTTCTCTTCTTTACTGATTTGCATTCTTTTAATTTCATCTCATTACATTTCTATTGAATCATTCGATTCAACATCAACAGAATTTAAAAATTACTCACATTCACCCCTCCTCTAGTGAGTATACCGATCCTAACACACCTGCCCTCACCTACCCACTTGCCTGCTTGCCCACCCACCCTCACATTCTCATCCAAAATTTTACTTAGTGGATGCTTGTAACATTTTATTTGATTTGGTATGTTGTAATATTTAAGATATTTGAATAAAATATTAAATTTTCAAAAATATTGTGAATTTTTTTATAAATTAATTAACAATTAAATATTGTTAATAATAATATTTGTCTTTTATTATTATCTTGAAAAATCCTTTAAAGTATAAAAAATATTTATTTTTAATTTGTATTACTTTACTTTCCTTCACTTTCTAAACAAGTACTAATACTTTCAAATTTTTGGAATTTCTCAATCTTTCCTAAACTTTCTGAATGTGCACTAACACCTTCAATTTTTCTGAATTTCCCAAACTTTCTCCAAGTTTCTGTTTCTCTCATTTTCCAGGTTTTCCTAAACTTTCTTCCTTGAACTTTTTGACATCACTAACTCCCCCTTAAAAGGAAAATCTTGTACAATATATGAGCAATTAAAGTTGATTTTTGAGGTGAGTGTTGCTAGATGAGGAATAAGTGCAATACCTATGGACTTTCATGAGACTGAAGCTATTAATTTGAATGATGACATATCTTCATTAACTTCAATAGCATCACATGCCTAACACTATCTAGTGATGATATGCCAACACCACCTTTATAGAAGCTGATTCTAAAAAGAAGCAAAAGTAAGCTCAACCTCATGCAAAATCATCTAAGAAGATGACAACATCAGTTAAAGATATGAAAATAGACATGAAAATTTTTTTACAAGAATATAAGGATTGTAATAGAACTACAATGCAGATAATGAAATGTATTGCCAAAGCTAAGGAAGAAAAAAATGGATTCTTAAGACTCTAGCACAATGAAAAAAGAAATGAATTAGACATTATTCCTTCATTGCTTGAACTAAGTGAGCTAGATTAAGATGAAGTATATAATGCAATGACATTATTAGAAAATCATCAAAAATAAAGAATATTTTTAGATTTACCTTAGGAGATAAGATTGACTTGGCTAAGACAATCTAAAATGAAGAATGTTATTGTTAGGCAGTAAACATTGTTATTATTACTAAAGATGTTATTATTATAAATGTTATTGTTGTTTAATGTTGTTGAATGTTATGTATGTTGTTGATGTTGATGATGTACTAGGCATTATTTTATGTTGCTTAATGTTATGTACATTGATGATATACCAAATATTTTTATTATGTTCTTATGTAGATTGTTATTGTCATCATCTAATGTAAAGGTTATTATTTATCTCTCTTTTTTTGTAGGTTTTTTTACTTACTACAAATGGATACAAGTGAAAACATTAAACTTTTGTAAGTGCTCATGGAAGAGAAAGAGGTAGAAAAGGAACAAATACTCATGTACTTGATGAAAGCATGAAAATTCATATCTACTTTTGCAAATGGTGTGAATTATGTTACAAGGAGCACTTCTAGAATATACAATAAAGAAGGACAAGAATACATTACTACGTTATTAGATCTATTTTTACCTAATCAAGTATATAACTGTAGGAAAATTTATAGAATGAGTTAACATGTATTCTTCCACTTTTCTAATTTTTTGAGACATGAAGGAGTAGTGCAAGATGGTGGATGTATGAATGTGGAATAAAAGGTGGCCATATTTTTAGTTACAATTGGACAAAATCAAAAAATTATTAATTTATCAATTTTATCATTTTCTATTTTATAAAGAAACATACATATTTTACATTTTGTGATTTTCTATCATTTTCTATTATATACACAAATGCTTTTATTTTATACTAACTTTCTATTACTTTTTGTTATTTTCTATAATTTTTTATCATTTCATTTCCACTATTTTCTAGGTGCACAAACATCCCTTTACATGAAAAATCTCTCGACGTAAAGAGAAATCATAAGACTTGTCAATCCACCTTAAAATGCACAATTTTTCCCTCATAGTTGATCCTAAAATATAATTCCATTTAATCACAATTCTCTCTCATTTCACACATCAATGGGAAGTAAAACAATGAAACAACCACACATGTTCATCAAGGGTTCACATCAAGCATTTCTAAATAAGGTGAAAAAATATTTACGTTCATGACATAGAGCACAACAAAATATGAACATGCCTTAAATATGATCGTTCACTATTTTCATGGATACATTAATCATTAAATAATAACATAATAATCATTATCAAACAAAATTAAGAAAATACTTACCCACAATCCTAATTCTGAGCTATTTGAGGTGAACCCACTAAAGGAAAACTCCCAAATACTCCTTGGCTTCCCTTCCATGAGCTCCTCTTTTTTACCAAGTGTTGATGGCAATATTTTCATGGATTAAATATGAAGGATAATCATTGTAGAAATATTCATATAAAAAATTAACATTACGAAAGATATGTGAATGTGTTGTAATCGATTAAAATAAATCACGTATATTTTTGTGAACTAATACGTCTTTAGCGTGGAGGGATGCATTGGTGAAAAGGGTGGCATCAATATACATTTATAAATAAAAGGATAACATCAGAGATTTCCCCTCCCATTGTTGATCGCAACGATAGCGCTCTGTCAATTGACAGGGTTTTGTTCTTTGAAGAAGGTAAACAAATTTATAGAGGAAGGTTCCATAATAAAGGAAAATGGAGGGCATAAGGAGACTTTTCTATCTTCTTATTTTCATTTCTACTTTTTGTTATCCTCTTGTAAAATATTAGGAAGATGGTCACCATCAAAGTGTTATCTTTTGATATTTTACTTTTCTTTCATGAAACATGGGAAGATGGGCATCGTCAGAGTGCTATCTCTTAATATTTTACTTCTCTCCGATAAAATATATGGATGATGAGCATCGTTAGAGTATTATTTCTAGTATTTTACTTTGTTTCTATGAAATATATACATGATGGGCATTGTTAGAGTATTATCTCTAGTATTTTACTTTGTTCCTGTGAAATATATGGATGATGAGCACTATTAGAGTCTTATCTTCGATATTGTACTTTGTTTTCTGTGAAATATTTAAAAGATGAACACCGTTAGAGTGTTACCTTCCAAATATTTTATTATCATCAAAAATAAAAGGGAAGACGTTATTGAAATTTTTCTTTCAGTATTCAATTACGTAGAAAGAAGTTGAAATATTATAAAAAAGCGGATCAGTAGAATGTGACGGTAACATTTAAGTAATAACATTTACCTAGCGTTTGACACAAACTGATGAAGTATATTTGCTGAAATAGAAAAAATATATATATATATATAAATAGTAGAAAAAGTCACTCGACATTAAAAAAAAAAAAAGGTGTTGTCGTTCTACGTAAATGTACAAGAAATGTATATGCTAAAGTATAAAAAGGGGAAAATGTTTTCCATAAATTATAAAATTTTTGATAAGTAATAATATATATATATATATATATATTTATTTAGTGAGACTTCGACTGAGCAAAAGAAAAAAGATCTGACTGAAGAACATATTCAATAAAATATATAAGTAAGTTATTTGTAACTCTTTGATAAAAATGATGAATTATTCGTAACTTTTTGATAAAAAAAATTAAGTTATTCACTGGATACGTGAAAACTTAAATATCTGTATGACATACAAAAGCCAAAAAAATAAAAAGTAAAAAGAAAGAGAGGAAGAAATGCTACCCAACATTTATAATACCATTGGACTTTGCAAATGTCGGTGACATTTAAATACGTTCATGTTAAAAATAAATAAATAGTAAAATAATAATATCTATAAAATAAGTTTCGATTGAACCGAAGATATAAATATATTTATATAAGCATCGATTGAAGCTGACGCATATTTTCGGTGACATAACATAATTTATATATAATAAAATATATATACATTTTGGCGGAAATTGAAACTGTCATCTGATTTGACTGAAGTTTCAAAAATATATTTATTAAAAAACAAAAAGGTAGGTCGATTGAAGGTTTAAAAAAAAATGTTAATATATATATATATAATTGGTCTTTTAGCCTTATCTAAACACAATGGACTTAATCCCGTGTGTTTAAGTACAATCCAGAAGGTTACTTAAACTCGATGGATTTAATGCATAAAATTTTAAAAGCATATTTTTGATAAAATACAAGTACTTAAAATATAATTAAATTCTTGGATATAAAATAGAAAAGTATCTAAGAAATGAAAATCAAGATATCTTATACGTAGAATATAAGTGTTTTAAATAAAAAAAATATTAAATATCTTAAATATAGAATATAAAGGTCTAAGAAATTAAACCAAAATATTTTAGATATGAAATATAAGTATCAAAGTAAAAAATAAAAGAAATCAAAAAATATTTTAGCTACGTGATATTAGTATCTAAAAATAAAATCAAATATCTTAAATACAAGAATGTGTTTAAAACGAAATACAATATCCTAAAAATGAAGATATAAATATTTAAGAAATTAACAAAGTGATGCAGATAGTGGACATTAACAAAATATATATAATATGAAGTATTGAAGCAAATCAAATATTAGAAAATTTTGTTTGATTGCATATGTGCTAGCAAACTTTCTTGTTAATAGAAGTTCATCAGTAAGCATGCTTTATTTAGATGATATATTAATGGAAATACTTTACGAAAAAGAAAGGATGGAGTTGATCAATACTGAAAGAGTTTTATCACATGTTTTTCCATTACACCAATACACTATATACTTATTGATCGCCTAGAGAAGGTCGTCACATGTCCTCTCTTAAATTGATTTATAAACATGAAAAACATTATTATTATTAATATAAAAAATTTATAATATAATGATAATAATAACAAATAAATATAATAATAATTGCAATATAATAAATATATAAATGTAATGGTCTATATGATTATAATTATTATATCAGCATAAATAAGGGGTAACGTGAACTCAACGAATTAAATTCACAAATATTGTGGATGGTATTTTAGATGAAATATAAGAAATATCTAAAATGAAAATTAAAGAAATCTACAACATCAAAATATAAAGATAGTTAAGGAGTTTTAAAATCCAGAAATATTAGATACTAAATAAAGGTATCTAAAATCAAACTAAAAAAACTTAAACATAAATATGATAATTTGAAATATTTTAGATATCGAATACAAATATCTAAAATATATATGAAATGTAAGCATTTGAAATAAAAAATATATATTTTTAAAATATTTTAAATATGGAAGTACAAATCTAAAAAAAATGTTTCTAGTATAAAAATATAAACATTTGAATTAAAGTCAAGTATTTAGCATTTAAGGAAAATTCATCGAGAGAATGACCAAAACATAATAATAATAATAATATAATATTTGATCGAATCAACCGATTTAACTTGTTGAGTATTTTGTTTTGATGATGTGTGCTAAACAAATGTAATCATATTTACTCAATTACTATTGTTCATAAAAATAAATTAAGAACTTCAATTAATATAGAAAAAGTTTACTGATATAAATACTTGTCTGTATTAGATTTGAAATTATGCTATGTTAAATAACTAGTCGTTAACTTTTCATTTAATTAAATGTTAAGTTAACGTGTGATTTTATTGTAAAACATAATATGCTTTAAAGTTACATTTTATGTATCATGTACAATGCACGTTAAGACAACTCGTTGAGTTAGTATTTTATTTGTATAAAAGTCACGTGAGAACTCGTTAAGTTACAGGCTTAAATGTTAAAATAGGTCACGTGAGAACTCGTTAAGTTAGTATTATGCACGTGGTGAAATTAAAGTTTACAAATATTATATTGTATCACATGAGTTACATATGTTTAACTCGTTAAGTTAATATAACTACACACATTGAGTTGCTATATTGAACATTAAGACAATGCATTAGGTTAGCATTATAAATTTAAAGTTATTATTTTTGTACGTGGTAAATACTTTATTGTTTAAAACATTTATTTATTACTGGTTCGTTGAGTTATCAATAACACAACGAAGTTAGTTCGTTGAGTTAACTGTAACACAATGGAGTTAGTTCATTGAGTTAGCATAACACTATGAAATTGGTTCATTAAGTTAGCGTAACATCACAGACTTAGTTTATTGAGTTAGCTACAGTACATGTCACATAATTTGGCACATGATGAACTCATTAAGTTAGATACATTAAGTTATAAATCTACTTGTTTTACTCGTTTAGTTAACATTAACACAACAACTTGTTATTACACTTGATGGAAAAATTTTGGATGAAAAAGTTTATTTTGTAGGAAATTTTTCAGAGATCCAAGATTGATAATTAAAGAAAATTTAAAGAGAAAAACGATGAAGGAAAAAGAGAATGTGTGTATTTCGATGAAGGAAAAAGAGAAAATGTGAAGAGTGGAAAACTAATTATGGTTAAACATGGAGGATATGCATGAAATGAAGATATAGTATAAAAGGTATAAAATTCTCGTTGATCAATCATCCCAGCACACCAAACGAAATATATTTTCAGGGATCAAAACAACTCTCCAGGGAAAAACTCTCAGATAGAAGAAAATTCAGTAAAGAAGAGAAAGTCAGATATATGTCATTGAAGATTTGAGGAATCAAAAGAAAGTAAATTCAGTGAAGTAGAGAAAATTAGATATTTGTCATTGAAGATTTGCAGAAGAAGAAGAATAATAATCTTAAATAGGGAGAAATGTTTTAAATTCTACAGATTAGTTTTATCTATTCGTAGTTATGAAATTGATTAGATGAAACATGGTATCATTATATAATTGCATCTACAATTTCTGAGGAGAATTGAATTGTATATTGTAATTGAAATATTGAATAAAATAATTTTATTAAAATAATGTCTCGACTTATTTTTAATTTTGAAGTTTCAATTATAATTGAAAATATTGAAAAATACAATTCACTCACTTCTTTATAGCTATTCGATACTACATAACTTAAAGATAAAAATAATATAGCATTCGATAAAACTCATTATATATTTTGGTCCAATCGATAGATAAAAGTAATAATAATAAAAATAATATAATAAGTCAAGCCGATGATATATTTCTATTCAACCAAAAGATAAGAATAATAATATAAAGTTCGGTTGAACCAAAGATATATTTCGATCCGATCTAATTGATAAAAATAAAAATAATATAAAAGTTCAATGGAATTGATTTTATATTTTGCTATAATTGAAAGATAAAAATAATAATATTATAAATAATATAAAATCCGATTGAACCGATGGTATATTTCAATCTTACCAAAAAAAAGAAAAAGTAATAATAATACAAATAATATAAAGTTCGGTCAAACTGACGATATATTTCGATTCAACCAAAAAATAAAAATAAAAATAATATAACGTTCGGTTGAACCAATGATATACTTCAGTTCAACCGAGGATAAAATAATAATAATAGTAAAAACAATATAAAGTTAGGTTGAACCGATGATTTATTACAATATAAAGGTAGAAATAATAATAGTAAAAACAATATAGAGTTCAATTGAACTGATGATATATTTCGGTTTGACCGAATGTAATAATAATAATAATATAAAAAATCAGTTGATTCGAAGCTATCTTTCGATCCGATATTATTATAATAAAAGTAATGATGATAATATTATTTTAAACAAGAAAATTTGGCTCAAATAAATTTGGTTGATCATGTTCCAACAAACAAGGATATATATATAGTGTAATAATAATATAAGGAACAACAAAATAATCAATATATATATATATGAAAATATTTTATTAAAATACGTGAAAATATAAATTGTTTACATACATAAACATTTGAAATATAGTATAATACTATTAGATAAGAAGAGTATAAATTGTCTACAAAAGATATGAAATACATAAAATACTCCTATATAAAAGTATAAATTATCTATTTAATATATGAAATATATTAAATACTCCTAGATAAAAGTATAAACTATCTACAAAATATACGAAATATATTAAATACCCCTAGATAAAAGTATAAACTATCTATTAAATATATGAAATATATTAAATACTTCTAGATAAAATTGTAAATTATCTACTAAATATATGAAATATATTAAATACTCCTAGATAAAAGTATAAATTGTTTATAAACTTTATGTTTTTTTGGCTTAAATATAATGATAATGCCAACATGTGAAATATATTAAATACTCCTAGATAAGAGTATAAACTATCTTCAAAATATTTAAAATATATTAAATACTCCTTAATATGAGTATAAACTATTTATATAAATTTATATTTTGATACAAACAAAATATAAGATGTTAAAAATATATGAGATATATAAAATACTCTAGAACAAGAGTATAAATTGTTTATATATGTAGAAGGATATATATAAAAATATATATAATATATATTAAATACTCCTAAATAAGAGTATAAAGTATTTACATATAAACATACATATAAAATATATTCAATACTCCTATATAAAAGTATAAACTATTTACATATATAAAAAATTATATTTATATTCTATATAAGAGATGATATTTTACAAATTGTCTTATATATGAATATAAATTATTTTGAAAAAATCACATTGGATCTGAAAATACCTAAGACGTATATGTCAACTGATATTTGATGTATATGCTATTCATTTTGTAAGCTATACAACAATACTTTTGTAATATTTTCTCATGAATAATGAATTATATCTCTTTTAGTATACATTGTGTTGTATTACATGTGATGTATATAGAACATTCTTCAAAAAGAAGATGTAAGGTGTAAATTTTGTTTATTAACTCTTGAGGAATCTCATGATTAATTAATCAATTTATTAATAAATAATTATTAAGGTGAAAAAAACCCACGTTAATACCAAGGAAATGATGTAGGAGCTTCACAGTAGCTTCCTCTTATGATTTACTCCTCTTTTCTCTCTTCATTAATATTTTTGACCCTCTCCTCCCTCTACATGTGCGGGTGGCAACAACGTGAGAGACAAAGACACAGACTGCTTGTTTGTAGACACCCTTAACTTCTAAAAATCATAACATTCAGCACAATCAACGAAATTACTTCAAATAGGTGGCATTCGAAAGTTAACTCAACGAACTTCAAGGAAAAAATAAGAAATTGAATGCCACGGTATCAAATTTGCTCGAACAAAAGAAATCAAATGGCATTAAAAATTGACCGATTACATGCACCGCATAAGTCATATGCCTAAAAGAATCTACATGAAAATACACTTGTAGAAACTCAGGAAAATAACCACAAATCACTACAAAAATCGTACAACAACTTGTACACGTTGTTAGCACATGATCTACGTATATAACGAGCACTCTATACATGGAATTACAGGACACACGGATATAAACATAGAATACAATAAACATAATGTCGACAATATTCACAACAAAATATTCCATTGATTTTAGAATGAAATTTGTCTTACAAGCCTATGTTAGTTTGCAGGAAACAAATATATCTAATGAACTACTTATTTCTACTCTATTTTACTCTTAAAAAAAACGACAAAGGGAGAATACAATATCTCTTCAACAATGCGTACCGAGAAATGGGGAAAGATGGGGGCATTCACACAAGCCTCTACAAACCATCCTTGGCTGAAGCTGTTTGGCCATGTCCACGAGCTTGGAACCTCGAACATGGTAGCCTTCAATCCACGAACACACCTCGAGTCTCGCCGAATGTGCTTCCCTCGTACCACAGCTCACACATGCACTACGAAGTACCAAGATCATTGAACAATGAAAATTGTTGTCCACCAACGCACGAAGAACCTTCTCCTTCCCCTAGCCACGATCACACAAGTATTCTCGATGCTGTCATCGACCGTGGTGAGGAGTTAGTTGATGGAGAGAGCCGTCGAATGAGAGTGCAGAGAGATGCACGAGCTTAGATCGAATGTTGGTTACCTTTCTCAATATCCTACGTTCCCTTTAAATGCATGGGTAGTGAAAAGACGATACATAAAATCTCTCTTATCTTGTACACTCATAAAATAGATGTTAGTTCTGTATTCTTTAATTTGTTTTCTTCAACTTGGGGGAAAATAATCTTCACGAAGTTTCCATTCATGCTCTTGTAAATCATTTAACTTGTAATTCCTGCAAAATTATAGAAAATACTCCTTCGTGAAGAACAATAACATATCAAAATACACATAAATTATGTTAAATAGTAAAACTCGCTGGCTAGATGGGAGCGTCGATCAATATATGACTAGGGACATCTAGAGTGACCTTCATCTAATTGACCATAGGTATTTAGTCATTATCTAGGTGCTCCCTTATCGTTTTCATGTCTTTCTTATTTAGTTCTTGCGCTTGGCGTGTCCATTTTTAATCATCCAACGACCACCCAAGTCTAGCCAACGAGAGAACATGCTGGTCAAAAGGGATTCTCCATTGATGCATGATTTAGGGCATCTAGATCAGCCTTCACTCGATTGATTATAGGTGTTTAGTCGTCATCTGATGTGTTTAAATTGTTTTCAAGGTTTTTGTTTAGTACATGTGCTAGATAAGTTTATTTTTAGGTTGTCAAATAGTTGTTAATTTAAAGAGGTTTGTTTATGCACGAGGGAAGGTAAGAGAAAGTAATAAAAATGAAAGTAACAAAAAATAAAAAAAAATTTAATCTATTTGTACTAACGGAAAGTGACGGAAAGTATTTGTCACTTTCCGTCGTATATAATCCATCATTTTCCCACCTCCGAGCTCGCGAAAGTGCTAGAAACGCCTGCTGCTCTCTCGTCCGTCTGCAAAAGCCCATCGCCGCGAAAGCCCGTCTACAGCTCTCTCGCCCGTCGCTGCGAAAGCCCATTCGTAGCTCTCTCGCCTGTCGCCGCGAAAGCCCGTCCACAGCTCTCTCGCTCGTCTGCAACTCTCTTGCCCTATCGTCGATCTCGAGCAAGCCCCTATCGAAAGGTATGATTCATCGATGTATCCGTCTCCCCCGATCATCGCTCTCTCGACCAATTTACTCGGTGAAAACCAAAATATCTTTGGAAGGTGTATGTGATTGCTACTTTACTTAGTGAAAAACTGGATGTATTTATGCATAAATATATCAACCCTCTTTAAAGAACAAGAAATGGCGAGCACCATGCTTTTTTGTCTTGCCTCGTTGAACTGATTGTGGTTTTCCTGACATTTCAATTTCGGAAGAAGACATATCTGAAAGAGATGTTACAATAGAGAACTGATCTAATGTGTTTACTACATCATTCAGCCTCATGTTGTGATGGCCGCATCTTATAAAGTTATAAATCACATATATTATTACAGCACAAATGTGCCATCACACCTTTTCCAAATTCTATTTTTTAAAATAAAATCTAATATATTATTGGTTTGTCTATAAGTTATATTCATTATTGATTTGCAATTTAAAATCTAATGATTTTGCTTTAACAAGATATGTTGAATGTCAAGATCTTCGTATTAAGACCTGATAGTTGTTTTTTTATGGTGTGGAATATCATTTTCCATTGTTGACGTATAGCAGTTACATTATTGTCAATTTGCCATATCATTGATTATATTTTTAAAGTTTCATTGTGTCTTTCTAAGGTTCTTTGGAGTTATGTGCTCAATGATAATAATGTGTTGAATGTTTATAAGTTATGCAAGTATGAAAGTAGATTAATAAAACTTACTGCTTTGTCATTTTCATTTGTAGTTGTTTTTTTTTGTTTTTCTTATATCATATTAGTCAACCATGTCTACCACAAGAAAAGGTAGACGTCAAAGTTACACATGTTGGAGTGCTGCAGCTGACAAATAAATTTTGAATATTTTGTGTGAAAAGTTGAATGAAGGTAATGGGAGAACTATAGATGGAAAAATAAGAGCTAATACATGAGATAAAGTTATTGATAAATATAATGAAAATATAGGAAAGAGCATGACAAGGAAAAATGTAGATAGTCGCATGAAGACCTGGTGACTAATGTACAAAAACTTTAAAAAAATTTCAAGTCAAAGTGGATAGGGTTGGGATTATGTAAATGGATATATTGATATACTCGTCGAAATCTAGGTAGAATTTGTTGAGGTAAGAAATTTACCAACTTCTAGTTATTGACTCTATTTAACTTTAATTTTGATAAATTCATCTTTTCAATTACAAAAACATCCTGATTATAGGTAGAATTTGTTGAAGTAAGAAATTTACCAACTTTTAGTTATTGACTTTATTTAACTTTAATTGTAAAGGAAGACCTTGCCCTATTTTTGAGCAATTGCAAATTCTTTTTGAACATAGCATTGCATCTAGTTCTTGAGCAAGGTAGCTTGAGGATCGTAGACAATAAGAAGAAGAAGATGACACACATGTTTTTTTAAATAATGAGAATGACACACTTCCTCCAATATTTGATGGAGTTGTAGATGACATTCAATGTAGACACATTCACCATTAACCAATGCCTCTACAATAGATACTTCTAAGAAGGGAAGGAGGCCTCGACCACATGCAAAGTCCCAAGAAGTAATGTCCAATGCAGTTGAAGATATGGCAAGTGCTTTTAGAGATTATTTTGAAAAAAATGATCATAGGGACTCACGTAGATTAGAAATTATGGATGAATTATGTGCAGTGGAAAAAAAAAGATTGCAAATGAAGCATATGAAAGAAAGGAAAACAGAAGATTCGATGAACATAGTATTCTAATTATATGAGCTTAATGATGAACAATTTCAAGCAACTAGATTATTACAAAGTACCAAAATGCTCAATCAATTTTTAGCTATACCAAATGACAAGAAAGTAGCATGGTTGAGGTTTTATCTACATTGATGTACTTAAACAATTATGCTATATTAATGGTTGTTATGTTGTTGGTAGTTATCATATTGTGATAAACTTTTATATGGATGGTGGTTATATTGTTGGTAGTTATGATATTGTGATAAACTTTTATATTTTTGGTTGTATGTCGTTAGCCTTTATATTGTATGAGACATTGTATTACTGATGCAACTAATGTACATGTCTTTTTTGTAGGTGATTATTTAGGAATGAATTCAAAGAAAAAGACCCACAAGTTGAGGTTGCTATTAGAATAAGAGAATGAAAGAGCTAGGAAAAAGAGAAAGATAATGATTTTAGCATGGAATCTTTTTAGTACAATTGCATGTTATTCTAGCATTAGTTCAATAGTTACAGATCACATATATATTAAGAAAGGGGTAGATTATGCTACAAGATTATTGAATCCAAATTTACAAAATTAAGCATATAATTGTAGGAAAATATATCATATGAGTTAGTCTGTATTCTTACAATTTTGTGATTTATTGAGAAAGGAAGGATTAGTATGTGATGGTAATAACACCACTATGGAGGAAAAATTGGCAGTATTTTTGGTAATAGTTGGTCAAAATCAAAGATATAGAGTAACAAGAGAAATATTTTATTGTTCAAGTTACATTGTCAGTCATGTATTCAATGAGATGTTAAATGTTATACTCGGTTTAAGTGGAAAACTTCTAGTTAAACATTTGTCATCAATACATAGACGAGTTTGTAATGATTCAATTGTCTTCCCATACTTTAATGTAACATACTCTTACCATTTATTGTTGTTTCTTATAACATTGATATTATTTTATATAATGTTTCTCTTATATTTGTTAATAGAATTGTATTGGTGCTATAGATGATACACATATTAAAGCAACCATTTATGAAGAATAAATAGCACCATTTAGGAACAGAAAAGGTGAATTATCATAAAATGTATTGATAGCTTGTACTTTTGATATGGAATTTGCTTACATTCTTACTGAATGGGAAGGGCCTACAGTAAATGCTAGAGTTCTTCAAGATGCAATTTCTCGACCTAATGGACTTTAAGTTCCAACTGATAAGTATTTTTGATATAGAGTTCAACTAATCATTTATTTTATCTTTAAACTAATATTTGTTTCAATGTAGGTAAATTATACTTAGTAGATGTTGGTTTTCCAAATAGACCAGAATTTATCTGCCCATTCAGAGGTGTTAGATATCATTTATCAGATTATTATATGTCTTGACTTCTAATAAATGTTATAGAGAATTTTAATTATAGGCATTTACAATTAAGAACATTAATCAAGCGTACATTTGGTGTTGTGAAGCATCGTTTTGCAATTCTATGTGGTTATATGTCATTTTCATTTGAAACTCAGGTAAAAATTATCCATACAAGTTTTCTACTACATAATTTTATTCGTAAAGTAGATAAAGAAAATTTACTTAAAGATCTTCAAGATGAGTTAGAAGAATTTCAAGATCATAATGATGTACAAATATATGAAGGTACAGATTAAGAAGTTGAAAGAGCAATTGCAACAAGATTAACTTAACAACATAAGAAATAAATAGTTGATAATATGCGTAATGAGATGATGCTATCTATGTGGGAAGAATGTAATGTATTATGTATTATTATGAAGAATGTAAATATTTTTAATCATAAACTTAACATATCTACAAATATTTTTATATTATTTGTTCATATTTTATTATATTTTGTTACTTTTTCACTTTTTATTATTTTCTGTTACTTTCTAGTTGACGCACAAACATCATATTTTTTAATGATTTTTTATTACTTTTTACAATTTTCATTTCTATTATTTTTTAAAATTTTTTGATACTTTTTTTATGTTACTTTATGTTACTTTCTAGGTGTACAAATAGACTTTAGGTGACAATGGCCAGTTGACCTGGCAAGTTCATTATGTTTTGTGGGTTTTCTACCACATTTCATTATGATTTATCATGATTTTCAATCAATTTTATTGGTACGTCTCGATTGTAAGTAAGCATGTTTCCATTCTTTTACATGGAAACCCAAGGTTCCTTTTAAGTTGCACTTTAAACTCACTAATGTCCTTTGGTTTAACCTTCCCCTTTGTCCGTTCACAAACATAGTTTGACCATGTCATTGATCTATTTAACATAATCAAATCGTACCATCTCTTTAATCTGTGTTAAGTTATTTCTTAAGGAAATCGAGTTGTAGAACGGTACAATCTAGTTAGCCTTTCGGTAAATTTGACATACTAATCTACGAAATGGTATATCGAAACCATTATTTTAGGAATAGTATATCATTTGTAAAGACGGTATATCGATTTATCAATAGAGTTTCTTTGTCATAAAATCGGTATATCATTTTTGTGAGTGATATATTGATTTAGTGGAATCTATTACTGTATATTAAAATTAATATACTATTTTGTAAAACGACATATTGAATTGTGGATTCAACGTATCGAACCTACAATTCAATATGTCAAAAAACATGATTAGACCATGAACTGGATGACTCTAAAGAGAGAGAGATTATGTACATTAGATGAGGTAATAAAAATCATGTCAATTGCCCGTGCTATTAGTATTTACCGCAGTTGTGATAGGATTTTATCTATACGCTTCTACTTATACTGCGTTACAAAAGCAAAACTAATACTATTTCTGCTTATAATATTATTTAATTTAAATTATTATATAATATTTCAAAACATTATTTTTTAATAAATAATTTAAAAGTAAAATACTCAGAAATTGGACGTGAATATTAGTTTAAGCTCTAAAACTTTTGCCAAAAAACTAATTTCTAAAAGCTGTCCAAAATCTTAATACTGTAGATTATTACAATTCCGACCAAATTCATGAGCCACGAAAAAAGCGTTTTGACGGAGGGAAACAGGTGTTATCCGTCAGCTGCCTGACGTGGTCCCGTGCCATCTCGAGCCGCGCACCGCTGCAGCAGAAAATGGCCGCGCGGTTCCAAGCGCCACTCTGCTGCCACCGCCTCCGCGCCTTCCCCCACCGCATTCGACCGCCGACCATCTCCATCCCGCGGGGGCGGCGCTGGTCCTGGACCAGCTTCTCCACTTCCACCATCGGCGTTCAGTACGGGGTTCCTCCCTCGGTGTCCGCGATGGCGAAGAGGAGGGATGCTTCGTCCCGCCAAGTCGGAATCGCTTCTCGTAAGCCTATCGTTCAGGAAAACAAACGAGGCGTTTTTTTTTTTTTTGGGGGGGGGGGGGAATCATCTAAACTTGGTTGTTTGCTTGTGGTTTTAGCTGAGGACCTGCGGTTTGATAAGCCCCTCAAGATTGTGGAGTATCCGGATCCGGTGCTGAGGGCGAGGAACAAGCGGGTCGGCACTTTTGATGATAACCTGAAGAGATTGGCTGAGGAGATGTTTGATGTCATGTACAAGTGAGCGTTGTTTTTTGTTTATTTGTGGTTGTTTTGGTGCACGTTGTTTGGATTTAGTTCTTTCGTTTTTTTTTTCTGTGATAGAATCTTCATTGCATCTATGATTACTTGTACACATGTAGTAATGATGTCTTGGATCCGGGAATCCCATCAAATTTGGCTACCATATCCTCCCGGGAGTGGCAAAATAAAGAAGTCGAACTGGAATGTTATCAGGCTTTGCCCGGCAGGATTATGACTCCAAAACCGGGAGAAAAATACGTTGTCTGGTTGGCTTCATCCCTTCGCAAGAGAAGTAATATTCAGGGTTTTATTTTAGAGATCTACGGCTCGGTATTATTGGCTTACTAAAAATTTGATCGGTACGCCAAAATCATCATAGTTGGACTCTGTCCAAATTTCCGCTATGCCGTTTGGAGGGGCAGTATGTCGAAATCAGCTCAGGTGGGCTCTGTCCATAGTTTCATATGCAGTTCGGTGGGGTGGTATGCCCAAATTGGCTTAGGGGACTCTGTCTAGTTTTCAGAATACCATTCGGTAGAATGGAATATTGAAAATGCTCTAGGAAGGCTCTGTCCACATTTTCGGTATACTATTTGATTGAATAGAATAGTGAAAATGTTCTAGGAAGACTTTCGAATTTTTTGACATATCGTTTGTGGAAGTGGTACATCAAATCTAGTACAAGGATTGTCCTTAGCTGTAAATGTTTGGGACTTTTTTGTAAAAAAAGAATAGATAAGGGTGCTGACTTTTCCCTCATAAATAAGAAGGGGGGGTGGGGGAAGAAAGAGAAGAAAAGAGAAGAAAGAAAGAGAGAGAGGTGCCAGTCCTATATTTAGCTTCTGCACTTGAGTGTGAATAACATTTTGTTTTTCCTACTCCTCTAGGTGACAAGGTTGCCACTTACATGCATGCAATATCCAAACATGGACTTCCTATCTTCTCTATTGCTTGCATATCCAAAATCTGGTTATGATTCAACCTGTACATGACCATGGTCTCTATAAATCAATCCATTGCTTGGAGTTCCTTTAATATAGGCCAAGACATGAATAACACTTTGACATTGCACTTGCCTAAGATCATGTGTAAACTATAAGAATATCATCAAGATAAATTGTGAGATAGATAAATTTTGAAGAGTTCTTTTTGATAAAAATTGAGTGATCCACAAAACATTATTGGAAGTCAGCTTGCAACACCATTAAATTTTTGGAACCATTCTCTTGAACTTTGTTTTAACTCATAAATTGCCTTTTTAAAGAGGCACATATAATTTTCCCCTTAAGTAATATACCTAGGAGGTTGCTCTATATATACTTGCTCAGATAAATTGCTATAGAGAAAAATATTTTTCACATTTAATTGATGTAAAGACCATTATTTATTAACAGCAAGGGATGGGAGAACCTATATGGAGTTGAGTCATGTAATAGGAGAGGTCTGCACATAGTTGACTCCTTATGCCTGAATCCATGGGTCCTGTCTATTGAACTTTATGCTTGACACTGAATACCCACCAACAGACAACTATTCTTGCATCAGCAAGTTTAGTTACTAGTTCCCAAGTGCCATCAGGTAACAAGGCATTTATTTCTTTATCCATAGTAGATTTCCAGCAAGGACAAAGAAGTGCTTAATGGTAAAATCTTGGAATAGATTCCATGGAAATGGCAAGGGAAAAGTAACAAAAAGAGGGATGAAGGTTATCATGCGAAACAAAGTTAGATATAGGATGAGAAGTGGTAAGATGTTTACCTCAGTGTAAAGTAATAGGAATGTTAAGGTTTGACTCTAGTGGACTGATCTGCAGAGGAGGATCTGATGAAGCTTAAGCAGGCATGTGTATCCCTTGTCATCGTTGATATACTGAAGGATTCTTGGGCCAAATGCATGAACCAACTTGGAGTCATTCTTTAGAAGAAATTGAAGCAAGACGAGGAAGTGAAATAAAGGTGTTTTCAGACTGCAAGGATGAGGAAGAATCATAGCATGCTTTTGACTCAAAAAAGGTTACATTAGTTGAGATAATATAATGATGTGTAGGTGGATGAACAATGATATCCCTTTTAGGTATGGGAATACCTAATAAAAACACACTTCAAAGATTTAAGAGCTAATTTGTTAAGACTAGGTGTAGAATTGTGCACAAATGCAATACACTCAAATACTTTGGGAGGCAAAACAAAGATTCCCAATCAAGAGACAATCTATGTAAAGAAATCTCATCACCAAGAGAAGGCATATGATTGATTAGGTAGGTTATTGTGAGCATTGCATTTGACCATAAGAATTTTGGGACATGCCTCTCAAATAAAAGGGTGCATGCAATTGTTTAAGATGTGATGATGCTTGCACTTGACAACATTGTTTTGTTGAGAGATATGAGCATAAGAAGTTTGATGTAAGATGCCAAGAGAAGCACAAAAGTCCTAAACAATACTTTATAAAAATTCTAAAGCATTGTCATTATGAAAACTTTTTGGACATAAGGGGAATTGATTTTTCATTTTGATAAAGAAATTCTTGATTACATCAAGGACATTCTTATGATCTTTCAATAAATAAGCTCAAAACACTCTAGAATAATCATCACTAAAGATAATGTTGTGTTTATAATCTAGCATAGAGGACTCATGGGTAGGACTTCAAATATCACAATGAACTAAGTTAAAATGACTCTTACTAGATGATAGATTGAAACTTATAGGTAGCATGGTAGTGCTTCTCTAATTGACATGACCCACAAGAAAAAGGTTTCAAGGAAACCCTAGGAATGACTTGTTGAAGATGTTGAAGAGATGGGTGACCAAGCCAACAATGCTATAGAAAGGATAACTCCACAACAGAAGCAATAATCATAAATCTGTGTGTATATCATCCGGAACAAGTTGGTATATGCCATTGCTTTACTTGTGACCCAAACCAATTTTCCTCCTTGCCCTTAGGTCTTGAAAGACATGATGAAAAAGATAAAGAGTTACAGAACAAGAAAGTTTTTTAGTGATAGCACTTATAGATAAAAGATTAATTGGAAACTTAGGAACAATGACTTTATTTAAAGTAAGGTCAGAATAGGCATAAACTACCCTTTCACTTAGGAACAAGGACTTTATTTAAAGTAAGATGAGAATAGGCATAAACTACCCTTTCACCAACACCATCGACAATGCTAGCGGACTTAATGTCTCATAGGTGAGAAATGTGTGTTTAAAGATGATCACGGTTACTTGACATATGGCAAGAAGCACTAGAGTCTATGATCCAATCACTATTCTTAAAAGCAAGTAATGTAAAGGTACCTCAAGTGGTCACATGGTTAGTTGTAGACAAAGGTAATTGAGTAGCATGAAGTTGAAGTACTCGTCATAATCAGCTTGTAAGATTGTCATTGTTTAAGTTGGAGGAACATATGAGGATGTCTTAGAGGATGATGTAAGATGAGCTAGTGTTGGTCTTCCATATTTATCCCAGCACTTATGATGGATGATTGGCCTTTCCACAATACTCACATGGATGCTTTTCATGTCCATGAGACTTCCCTTTTGTCCATTTTGATTTAGTGCCTGGCATGGTAGTAAGTAGTAACCAAAGTTGAATAATCTTGAGATGTGGAAGATTTTGTGGGATGCATACCAGTGGATATACAAAGAGCATGAGCAAATGTAGATTGTAGTGTGGGAACAGTCTCAGCTTCTAGTATCTGAACTCTGATTGGTGGGTGATCTCTGGTTGTAAGCTTGCTAAGAAACTTGCTACAACTAATTTATCTTGGCAGTGTTTCATCTTCTTAATGTCGGCAACGAATGGTTGGTAAATTTCTAACTCATCAAATAAAGAATGTAGATTACTGAAATATTCATGGACAGAATAGTCCCCTTGTTTTTGATTAAATATCTGCTTATAAATCTCAAAAATTTGGGTGGCATTCTTATCATTCTTGCATGTACTTTGCAAGGTATCCTAGATAATCTTGGCAGGCTTAAGCATCATCACAGATCAGGTAATATCTTCATCCATGCCATTGGGAAGCCATGAAACAACTGCATAGTCACCAGCCAACTAAACTACATAAGTAGTATCTTTGGCATCTGTCAGAGGTTGGGTGATGTGATGAATCTTCCTATGTGCTCCAAGGAAGGTCTCAAAGTCTTGTGACCATAAAAGATAGTTCTTTCCATTGAATTTAATAGATTTGGCAGTCAGTCCCTTCATCCAAGAGTCATGGGAGGAGGCCATGGTTGCTGGAAAAACATGTTCTTGTAAAAGACAGAATACTGATCTGAACAGGACTGAAAATGGCCTCTAAACCGGATTTATGCAGCCAGGACAGACTTACAATTAGTGGAAGGCTGCAAATCCACTGTTGTCCAACTGAATAGAGTAGATAGGACGATCAAGGCAGCTGAGTAGAGGAGAGGAGGCCTAAGAAGGTCTTCAGTGATTGAAAACAGTAAAGGTGGGAGGTGGGTGTAGAGAAGAAGTGGTGGCTGCAGGAGTGGGAGGTGGTGTTGGTGGCAATAGTCAGGTGATTAAATGAATGGTCATCAAATGGAATGATCAAGGGTGTCTAGCATGGTATTGATGACCGAAAGTTAATTCTCTGCTGTGGGATAGCTTCCATCCTGTTTTGGGTTTCTTTTATTTCTTGTGGCACTGTTTTACATCCTGTTTTTCTGGGCCTCCATCTTCTTGATGGATCCTGGTCTCCTGGATTTTTTTTGGTCCACTGTTTCATTTTTCCCTTTCTTCTATGGTTTGTAAAATTTTCCTGTTTTTAATCTATTTCTTTTTGTTGCCACTCAGTTAAAAGAAAATTGAAATATTTCTCTTTTTCCATTTTCTATATGGATTGCATGAGACTCAAATTTGAAATTTGTTAGATGGAACAAACACTCTTTTCAATAATTCCTTAGGTGGGGACATCTCTCATTTGACTTACCAATGAGTTGACTGCTGCTGACTGTTGGTCATGTCTGCTAGTAATGAGTAGTATTTGAAGGAGATTGCATTGCATGGTTCCTTTTTACTAAAAGGGAATTTCACTTGTAGAAGGAATAACATGAATCAAGGTTTGAAAATTTTGTCTCAACACAACCTTGGTCCTTCTGAAGAAGGGAGTGTGAGGTAGAATGGATATCATGGTGTCAAAAGGGCTGAAAGAGAATAATTTTTGATAACTCAATTTTCTTTTGAATTAAAGGTGGTGTTTGTGCACGTGTAAAATGTAAGGAAATTAATAGATCTCCCAAAATTCTCTCTTTGGATGAGAATATGTGGTCTTATTTTTTAAAGCTTGTCACAGAAATAAATTTGTTTTAGTATCTGATAATAATATTCCAAAGGCTTTATATGTTCTGATGTTTTCTGAAGGAAGCGTTGGAAAGTTGGTAGAAGTTAGGTTGGAAAGCTAGGTGTGCAAGTTGTGACGAACAATGATCACAGGAAACTTTCTGGTCAAATGAAGAACAATTGTATCCCTTAATTTTTCTGTTTTCCCTTTATTTTACGTGCATAAACCTCTGCAAAAATATAACATAAATAGACTTAAAAACAAAAAGAGTTGAAAAATCTTATTTTTTCCTATGTTCAGTTAAATTTACTTTAGGTTTGTGGATGATTTCTTTTTTTTGTTTGTAAAAAAGGTTACTATTTTTGAAAACACAAAAGGACATCTTTAGTTTTTTTTTCTTTTCAGAACTGATGGAATTGGTCTTTCTGCTCCACAAGTTGGTATGAATATTCATCTTATGGTGTTTAATCCTGTTGGTGTACGTGGTGAAGGAGAGGAAGTTATCCTTGTAAACCCAAAGATTTACAAGTTTTCTAAAAAGATTGTACCCTTTGATGAGGGTTGTCTCTCATTTCCTGGAATTTATGGGGATATTGAGGTAAGTAGCATGCCAACATATTCACTCTCATATAATTGATTTGAATTTTTTCCTTATAAAAATGTTTGTTTTAAACATTTCATATTTTTTTGTTCTGGCTTGCATTTGCTAGCCCTTCAAATTATCATTCAGGATGCAAGATCCATTAACTACTTTCAGTAATATACTTTTTAGCTTATTACACTGTATCAGAACTGTTGTTTTATTAGAAATATATTAGCACCCTCTGACTAGTGTACCTTACATATATTGGTGGGATTAAGTCAAGATTTTTATTATATCTAAATCATGCCTACCTCTCCAACATGATATTTTATGATGCTCCTGAGATCTTGGCGATCTTGATGGTCCATTATAGCTCCTTTGGTCTATAGATTCATTACATCCTTTAGTAGTGTATGCAAATAGACACCTTTGAATCAGAAAAGAAGGCATATGCTAATTTACAATTCATGAGTTGTAGTTCTCATATTTATTAGAGTGTTAGAGTTACATGTGGCTTAGTCCTACATTGTGTATTGTGCAATTGTCCTCTTTATGTAGCCTTTATACATAAAAGCCTTATTTTCTTTGTTTAGGAATCAATTCAATCTTCCACTATTTTTTGTTTTCATATGGTATCAAAGTTTAGGTTTTTGAAAGAGTAAAGAAGAGAGAAAACCTAACCACCATTGCTCTTGTTGTGGTGGTGATAGTGGACCTCAAACCCTAGTTGCCATTGCTTTTTTCCTTTATTTTATCTACATTAGTCCTCTGTTCCTCCTCTCTCATTCCCATCCTCCTCCCAAACCTTAGTCATCTTCCCACAAAACCCTAGAAACCACTTGTTGCCATTGTAACTATAACTGCGGATGACCCTAGGTAGCGAACTACTCCTTTGGCCTCATCTTCTTCCTCCTTTTCTCAAGATCAACCAAAGGATGAAGCAAGTTGTTCTTGTGGCCTATTAGATGCCGTTGCCCCATACCACACCAACAAATGCCTTCATTGCTATGTCTACCAATTTATTTTGCAACACCTCTCATGCTTTCTCAGTGTTGAAGGTGTTGTGAACTCTTCCTTTTCCCCACCTCGTCATCATCTTTCAATGTTAACACCTCCCATTAGAGATTGGTTCATGTACAATGTAGTACAAAGAAGAAGGGATGTAGCATCAAATTGAGGGACTTTCTGTTAGCTGAACCGACTATAAAAGAAAAAGAGATTCATCACCTCTCCTCGATGATCTTCTTTGTAAAGCCTTCTTTCTCTTCTTGGGCAATAGTGAGACATGTTAGTTGCGTATGGCAACTCCTAGGAGTAGGAATGAGAAAGGCAAGAATCTACTGTTGCTTACTCCATGCAATTTGTTAAAAAAAGAAAAAGTAGGGATGATGTGGACCACATGAATTTTCATTAAAAAATAAAGTGAAATAATTAAATGTAGCATGTGAACACAAAAAAGGTGAAATGAAGAAATGGGAAGAAAGGAGGAGACAATGCATAAAAAAGGTAGCAAGAAAAAAATGAAAGAAAAAAGGAGGGGTAGGGAGAGAAAAAAAGAGAATAGAGAGCTTTTGGAATAAAAAATGCATCAAAAAAAGTATTGGTGGAAGAAGAAAGAACAAAACAAAAGGAAAAGAAAACTTTGTGATCACATTTATTAGCAACCTTCAACTGGCTGTGTTTTCTTGTGTGAGTTTTGATATTCAAGTAGTGTTACTTTGTCAATATAACGAGACAAGATTTGACGTTGAGTAGCATTAGCTTCTTTAAAGTTTTGGACAGCTTGATGGTGGTTGTATTGGTGTTGGTATTTGTAGGAATTCATGTTTGTAAGTTTCTTTCAGTATTTATAAGTGTAAGTCTGATTATATCAACAATTTGAATTTTTTTGCTTGCTGATCATCTATCACAAGTGTTGCTGATTGAGTTAACTGTGGAAATTAAGTCAATTAATTAATGTTCGTGCCTGCCATAGTTGCATATATTTTTCATTGTTTGAAGTTATGTTTAAGTTTGTTGCAAGCTAGATATCTTAGATTCACTAGCTTAAAGAGGGGTTGGGGGTTGTTAAGAGTATTAGAATGTTAGCGTTACATGTGGTTTAGCCTTACCTTGTCTGTTTTGTCTTTGCCCTCTTTATGTAGCCTCTATATATAAAGATCTTATTTTTTGTTAATGAATCAATTGAATCTTCTGCCATTATTAACATTACATGACGTATTGTTCGTAACTATTTCCAAAAAAATTAGACAATGCATAATTCACTTTCTGGGCACCATGAAAAACTGCAGGCATTGGTGTTCTTTGGTACATGAGATTTAGTGACTTGTCTTAAAGGAACAAGGGTAGATTGCTCTAGATGATTTTCATAGTTGAAGACAAAGTAGATGGCTTTGCTGAGAGATAAAAGCTCATCTGGTGGCATAAGGTTTTACATAGACTTATAATGTTGACTATGTAGAGTTTCTCTCTAATGAATTGACGTAATTATATTAGAATTTTATTATTTATTGCCATCAATCAGTTTTGTTCTTTTTGTTAATTGGATGTGAAGAATGCTTTTTTATAGAGATCTGTCTAATAGGCCTTCATAAAACAAACTCTTGCTATGTTCCTCAAGGGGAGACTTATGTATGTCTTTTTTTTAAAAAAAGATCATATATGGACTAAAGCAAAGTCTAAGTACATGGTTTCAAAAATTCAGTCAAGTTGTGTTTGATGGTGGCTTCAAATAGTGAGTAGTTGATCATGTAGTTTTCACCAAGAAGAATGCATAAGGCTATGACATGAGAAATCAGAAGACATGCCTATAGAGTAGAATTGGAAGACATGAAAGTATATGTAGGTGACATTCTTTTGATTGATAGTGATACTGCAAAGATTGTGGAGCTGAATTATATTTCCAAGTACTTTGTTACAAAGGACATGAGAAAGCCAAAGTATGATTGAATTTACTTATAGCAAGGACAAGATGGTTCTATGCAAAGGAGGTATGCTTTAGACTTATTATAGGCAACATGACTTTTAGGATGCAAATTGGGAGACATGCATAGGGTAGAATCCTTCCTTTGTAGATAGTTCATCAATTTCATCTCAGCTATTTAAGGAAGTTGACAGGTACAAATGTTTGATTGGTGAATTAAATTATTTGCTCAAATATTTCACTAATAATTGAACATTTATCTTAATTTATGTATGAACCTAGATTGGAGTATTGACAAGGAGTTCTACATGTACTTGCCTACATCAGGAGTAACTTTGGGAGAGGTTTGATTTACAGGAAACATGGGTACTTATGGATTAAAGCTTTTTTACACTTTGGCTATAGAGGTGATGAAGGTGATAAGGAATGCACATCAGGTTATTGTACTTATGTGGGTGTTAATTTGGTCATTTTGGAGAGCAAGAAGCATATTGTTCTTTCCCAATCTAATGTACACATGTTGTGTAGGGCTCACTAAGATTGTAAGATGATGTGGTTACATTCTCTTCTAGCAAACTTTACTTTTTAGGTTGATTTACCCATTGTCATGCATTTTGACAATGTGAAAACCAAAGTTGTAGTAAAGTGATGGTGTAGATTGTAAGATGGCATGGTTGCATTCTTTTCTAGTAGAGTTTGATTTTTAGGTTGATTTTCCCATGGTTGTGCATTTTGACAACTTGATAACAACAAACATTTCTAGCAATATGATCTTTAATGAGAGAATAATGCATATAAAAATGGATTACCTCTACATAAGAGATTTAATGATGTGTAGCTTATTAGTACTCATACTAAAGGTTTTGGACAATTGGTATGTATCTTTATAAGAGGATTGTGCTAGAAAAATCCTTTTCAATTAGTTTTAATGATGCAAAACTTATTGATAAAGATGAAATGATTTGTGTAGACTAAGTTTATTATAGGATATACAAAGAAGTAAGACTAGGATTATCAAAGAAGCAAAACTAAGATTATGAACAAGGAGAATCATAGAAGATCATTGAGGGAACAAGTACAAATTTATCAAGGTGATCATCTGAAAATTAAGTGAAGAAAAAGGAACTCTAGACTTACATGCCTTCATTTATAAAATTATTTACTATCATTGACGTATGTTGTATTATAAGTCCTAGAATGCATATGTAAATCCTTGAAAAGCTCCCTCATGTATGCATACACTTAGAAAATTGTTTAAAGTGGCATAAATGGGAGTCTTCCTTCTCACTTTTTTTGCCACAAAAATGGAATATTGTTTCTGAAAAATGATATACCATTTTTTGGACAAAAGCATTGTTGCTCTTTGTAGCAAGAATGGTTTGCCACTTTTACCAAATGAAATACTGATTTTGTTACAGTATTAAATCATTTGTGAGAGGAATACCATTTTATTTAATGGTATATCAATCCATTTGATTGTTGGATCCGACATGTTGATGAAAAAATGGCATACCTATCCTCTAGCCATTACAAGAAATTTCTAACCATTACACATGCAATTGTAGGTCAATGAACTTTATATAAACACTCCCATGGGCCATGGATTAGAAATAAGAACATCTACAATCTCTCTTGTGCTCCATTCACACCCTTTGAGAGTCAAATTCTTTTCCTACTCTCCTAGAAGGTATTACTTACAGAATAAAGCATCATTAAAGATCAATTGCATTCATCTAAGAGAGAGTTTTATTAAGAAATGGAATATAGAGTTATAAAGTTTGTTAGTTAATTGTGTTACTCATTTCATCGAGTTGTGCCAAGTATTTCAAATTACAAGGAGTAAGGGCTTGGCGGATTTATCAAGGAATTTGTAAATATTAGGGTGTTAGCCTAGTACAACACTAGATTAGTTTAGGGCTTAAGCAGGAGGCTTAAGGAGTGGACATAATCTGAGTTTTAATTGAACCACTATAAATTCCTTGTGCAATCTTTCATTATATTTTGTCTCTTCACATATATTAGTTTACTACAACTTTGTTTAGAATATATACTTTTATTTTATTGTAAATCATTCAAGTGATTGTTAATTAGTTAAATAGTGTTATTAGTTCACCATTTACCTTTTCTTTACTGTAGCCACTTGATCTTAACCGATTGAGTGTTGGAATTTTTGATAGTTTATGTAACAAGCTTTGTATGTTTGACACGTTCACTTTGTAGGGAAGTGTTAGTTCTATAGTTAGTGGATTATGTGTGTGTTTATTGTGTAAATGAATCTCATGTTAATATGGATTCGTCTCTAGTGACCCACCGTATATATTTAATATCCTCCAAATCTTAATCTAATATTTTTTCCCAACAAAAAAATAGACATATATATATTATATATTGTTATGATATATAGTTGTATACAAGGATTGAACTTCATATGCTGTCTTATGTGTATGTTTACATCATGTGTATGGAATATTTCATTTTGAAGCTTCTTTGTGTTAATTTTTTTGAACTTAATCATTTTGTATGTTTGACTACTATTGCAGAGGCCAGTATCTGTCAAGATTGAGGCTCAAGATATAACTGGTGCCAAATTTTCAATCAGTTTGTCAGGACTTCCAGCACGGGTCTTCCAACATGAATTTGATCATTTGGAGGTCTTCTTATTTGAAACACAATTAACATTTTGATATGAGCTGTCAATTTATTTATATGCTTTAATTTTTACTACTTGAAATAAGTCAATGACTCCAATAGATTATTGAACTTTTAGGTTATTGACAATCAGCTATTGTATTCCTTCTAATGTATGATCATTGATCAGTTCCCAGCTAATTAGCTATATAATCACCAATCAGTCCCTAGACCAAACTGATTTTATTACTAATTTTGTTACTCATTATTCATTGCATAATTTGTTTATATCCATATTTAGATTTAGTGATTAATCCATATATGCTTTGTTGAGTCCATTGTAGTGAGTTAGAAAGAAAAGGAGTTCTAATTAGTAATATTGATATTATAAAGGACATGTATAAAAGAGCAATTACTAGTGTTAAAATTATAGGAGGAGAAATTAGAGAATTTTTTATAGATATAAGTTTACATCAAGGGTCATTTCTAAGTCCATATCTATACATTTTGGTTATGTATAAAATAATTTACATTTAATGACAAATACCTTGGTATATGCTATTTGCTGATGACATAGCTTTAGGTGATGAAATAAGTCAATTAGTTCTAAATTAGAATTATAGAGAGACATTTTGAAGCCTAAAGGATTTAGATTGAGTAGGTAAAAAATTGAATATATGAAATGTAGGTTTAATGAAAATAGAAATCATGTTGAAAGTATATATTTAGATAACCATAAGATTCACAAAAGCAAGACTTTCAAATACTTAGGATGTATAATAAGTAGTTATGGTGAAATTATTGAGGATGTTATTTGTGGGATTAAAGTAAGATGAATGAAGTGGAAAAATGTTTTTGGGGTGTTGTGTGATAAGTGGGTATCCTTAAAAGTGAAAGGAAAATTTTATAGAACCATCATTTGTTCAACCATACTTTATAATTTAGAATGTTGGATTATAAAGTCTGATCATATGCAAAAAGTTAGTGTTGTTGAGATGTGTATGCTTAGATGGATGTGTTAATAATCTAAGGGATAAGTTAAAAAGACAATTTTATTCGAAAGACATAGTAGTTGCACCTATTGTAGATAAGATAAGAGAAAATTGGCTTAGGTGGTTTGATCATTTCCTTAGGAGACTAAGAGATGCCTTAGTTAAGAGAGAAGATTTAATTAGTGCAGAAATTAAAAATAGTAGAGGTAGACTTAAAATTACTTGGTTAGGAATTGTAAGAAAATATTTAAATTATATAATTTAATTGAAGACTTAGCAATAGATAGAAATATTTGAAAGAAAAGGATTCTCATTATCATTATTGTCATACTTCTCGATACTCTCTTTGGACATTACATTCACTTGTTTGTTGTGATAATTGAGTTACTTTGTTGTGAATAACCTCATCTTTCATGAATGTATAAAATACACTAAAGTTTGTTGCCTTTATGTCAGGTAAATGGTTGTGAGAGGAATCATTTATGTCCTACTTACTCCTACATTAGAGCAAATACCATATATAGATCCCTTAAAGGTCTTGGACTTTAACTTTTATGTCCTTATATGACAAGTTAGACATGTTTAATGTATATGCGTCATTTTGAGGGATAGTGTTGGTATATGGTATGTTACCATATACTATGAATAATGGATATCAAAGTGAGATGAGGTGCATTATTTAAGCAAGCAAGGCCAATCAAGGCAATGCTTATCAAAGTTATAAGTTGTAACTATTCTATCATTGGTAGAATTCTATACTTAAACTAATTGCTTATATATGGACAAGTCAATTTCTAGATTTTGAAGTATGGGAATAGTACGTTTCCCCCCCTTTTTTTAATCCAATATTGACTGGTGGGATTTCAGGGTGATGAGAAAAGGCAGAATCTGACATGCTTTACTTGATTGATCTAGAGTTAATTGGATGATTGAGCTTTGAAAGTGCCAAGCATTGGAATAAGAAGAAAGGAGAACTACTTAAATGGAGGAATTGATTGTATTTTGTCCTTTGTTCTCCATAGAAATTGGGGATCAGAAAACACCAAATTTGATATAAAAGGAAAGATGAAGTAAGAGTGCTATTGGAGATGTTACAACATATGTTGGGAAGGCATAGAGTGCCCTCATCAAGGTCAAGCTTGATTTCCAGCCTTTATCCAATAGCTCACTACTTTTCTCCCTCATTGTTGCACTTTCTTTGTCACACTCTAGAAAAAGAAATGATAATCACTGTAATATTAAAGAGAGAAAATCACACATAAAAATTAAAAAAAATATATGAAAAACTTCTCTCTTTAATATTACAAGGTTAGGTATGTGCTTAAGAGGTTCAACCTACTAAAATAGATTACTAGTCTAAATACACAAAATATAAACCAACATCAGGGTGGAGTTAACCATCCACAACTTTATTGCTAATCTAGATCTCGCACCTCACAAAATATACAATCAAAAGACCCACTGATTTAATATAAGCATAATGCTCCACCACAAATTACAAAGTCTCCAATAAGTCTACAAGAGCACAATATAAAAGACTGCTACAACCTGACAGCAACACTAAAACATCCTCTCCAGCTCACACTTGACTTAGAAGTCCTCCTAGTAGCCTAAAAAGAGGTAAATCTTGAGAATGAGTTAAGTTCAATAAAAAGTTCCACCATTAGTCCATAAATAGCAGGAGCATGACATGCATAAAATGGGAAGACTATCAAGTTAATAATAAATGTAAATATAATAAGAAATGCAAATGTACAACAAGGAGTAGGAGTTATGCAAAATAAATTACCAATATAGGCCAATATAACTTTATATATATCCATAAATAACATATCTAGTTATAGTCTCATTTTACCCTTGCGACAGAGTCTAAAAGTCACATATTTCCTTGTGACTGTATCATACGGTCATTCTCAACTTTAAGATGAGGTTAAGAGTGTCCTGCCTCAATTATGCACATAATATCACAATTTGACTCCTTGTGGTTGGATCTATACATAGCTAAATAAATCCATTACATATGTATAAAATACCATGAGGTCTTAAGTCATCATTATTATGCATGGCTAACAAAATGCCATTTCTCACCATAAAGCAACCACATGGATACGTAAATAAGCCTTCCCTAATTCTTTGGTCAAATGTGCATAAAAGGCATTTAAGTCTCACTAAAATGCATTGATAAGACAAATCAGTATTGCGAAGTTCAACATACAATACTATGCTACGAAAATGCACTAATCACTATTCGTTACATTAATCAAGTCATACTTGACAATATACAACAGCACATGCCATAAACTAAGATTTTCATGCATAATCAGACATAATATGCAATAATCAACCCACAAATATAATATTTCTCAATATTAGTCTAGCATGGCAAAGATAATGCACATGCCCACAATAGGATGCAATAATTAATAAAAATGCCATTATTAGGACTAAGTAATAGAATAACTTACTTAAAAGGGCTTAAATGCAAAATCACTAAAAATCTCTCTTCTTCCCTCTTCTTCCTTCCTATTGCTAGGTCAATGAGGTGAACTCAACACCTTGTTCATGTGTAGCTGGCCTCAAAATCAACATGGATAGCAGGATGCCACGTTGCCAACCTTCCTTCCATGCACGACTGGAGCTCCCTTGCATACATGTACACAAACACCGGTGCTCCCACTTGCACATGGGATGAAGGTCAACACTAGTTCCACACAGACAACCTCATGATGCATGGGATTGCGTTGCTCACCTTGCATGACACCTTCAATCACCTCATGTGGACATCGGCACTGGACAACCCTTGACAAAGGAAGATAAATTTGGGGCTGAATGAGGGAAGGAATAATCAACTTCATTACCAGAAATTAAATCAGGAGGTGAAATGACAATACTGGCCCTTCACCATCCTTACACTCTTCATCATTCCAAGAGAATGCAAGTGAATGGTTTTGGTCTTCTCTTTCATTTCCTTTGCTTTCCCTCATGATTTTACCCCCTTTCATTGAGATATCAGTTTGCTTTCTCTTGACGTTAACAGCATTCTAATGAAGAAAGGTTGCACATGTGAGGAACTCAACTCAATTTTAAGTAGATGAGTTACTTGTTGAACATGATTATTGCAAAGATTGGTAATTCATCATGGGAAGAAAGAATGAGCGGATGTCAAAGTGGGTCACTAGCTGAAGCAGAGAGAGGATGGAACTTCTGTTGTGTGAAAGGAAAGCAACCTAAAGCTATTGATATGGACACATTACCTTTTATCTCTTTCTCTCTTGCTTTATCATTAAGGGAATTATTTACTAGCTTACTGAAGTGAATGAAGAGTATTGACTTCTTTGTCTCTAACTGTCCTAAATCCAATTCACCTTCTCCTATCTATAACTGTTTCTTATGCCCACCTGCCAACGAATCAAAACTTCCCTACCTTAATGCTTCACCTTTGATAATCACATGAACTATAGAGCTAGAATTCCTAGTGTTGACTAGAGCAAGCAAACATAGATCTAGATATCATATACACCATAGCTCAACTAGAAATTTAATAAAAAGTAGAGGAGCCCCTACTCCAAAGGATTAAGCATGCCAAACCTTCTTTTATATATAACAAATCTAGTCTTTCTGGTCACATTAGAATTAAAGCTAGCATCTGATCTGGATAAAAAGCATGAGTTGAAAGAAATCACACACAATGTAGTCTACCTCACTAGTAGTAGTGGTGGAAGAAAGAATACAGATGAAAGAAGGAATTGATGAATACCAATATACTCTTAGCACTTAATCCTTTGAAGCAATAAAGCTAAGGCTGATAAGCAGAATGTATTAAGGGAAGTTAACAAAAGGGTGAACAACCTCACTCACTAAATCTAGCCCAAAACACATATTGTTCAACTTGTATAGTGTTAGAATGTCTTGGAGTTTCATCGCTCCTCTTGATATTATCAATGAGTCGGTTACATATCTATTAGGTAAGTTTGCCTAAGAAGGGGAGGGTTGCTAAGATGCAAAACTTGGAGAACACTTTCTTTCATGTCTTGGGTTAGATGCCCTACATCAACAAACAATGTTGAAGTACAAAAAATAGGTACTCCATGAAAGTCAAGAAAGTGTGCAACATGAAAAAGAAAGATGTACAAAAATCCTGATATTTTTAAAATTTTTTTATTAAAAAATTGTGTTTGCTTATAAATAACATTCCTGTTCTAGCTATCTATTATATTCTCCTAAACTTTATTTTCTATTTTTTAATTAATTCATATGAGATTTTTTAAAAGATATTAGCAACATTATTGGAATAAAAATTTATAATTTACTCTAAAATCTTGTAGTCGATGAAATTTTTAAGTATAGAGATTATGAAAATTCTCTAGTATCATGCATAATCTTATTAATTTGTGTTTTATGTATGAATTGTAACTTAAATTCTATTTAAATGTAACTTAATAAATATTGAACTATAATCTAGATTGAAATATAGTTTGATATATGTTAAAATGTAACTTAGTTTCTATTAAAATATAATCTGAAATATATTAAATTGTAACTTGAATTATATTCAATTGTAATTTAGATTTTATTGAAATATAAATTGAATTTTTAATCATTTATCATTATGAGTTTTTTTCATTGATTGTATATGAGTTAAGACTTTTCTCATGTATGCCACCATTATATCTCTATCTAATTGATATTTTATGCATGATAATTATCTAGAAAACTTATCTTAGTATTTTTATATACTTATCATAGTTTGTTTTATTTTATTCTTGATTTTCAAGTTGAAATTTAGAATTTTTTGACTGTTTTTAAAAAAACATTGCATTTCCATTGTTATGATTCTTGATCCTCAACACATTTCCTTTTTCTAAAGGATTGATCTTTGATATGATTACTGATTTGAATTCTTGCTTTCAACATATTGTATAGAAAAGAAAGATCAACACTTTGCTTGCTCCACTTCAAGCCTTTCTAGGCCTTGCTTGGATTGCCCACGAAGTGTTGAATGAAAGGGGATCACTCTGTTTGCTTTGTTTTACTTGACTTTTCATGTTGTTTTTTACAGAATATAACATTCTACTTTGACTAGGTTAATAGGAAGTAGTAGTCGGGTAGTGTGGCAGCAAGATGTGTGTATTGTTTGTTATGATTCTGTGGAAAGGAAAGCAAGGCTACCAAAAATTGTGATGCAGGCAAATGGAACTTGTGGCAGTGACATATGCCTTCCCAACTAGCTTAATTTATGGCATAAGAGGCTGAATTATATTTGTGAGATGAAGCAGTGATTTCTGGTAAACCTAAGGCTATTCTGGCCCTAAAGGTGAATTTTGGGAGTGGAAACATAACAGAATTAAAAATTGGACATTATGCTTTTCAATGACTGAGGATGTAAACATTGATTCTTTATATGCTATGGAGTAGAAGTGTTGGTTAGCATTCCTGCCCTTCCAAGAGCACGAGTCATGTATGTTGACATAGGTCAATCTTCTCCTATATTTATTTCTCATTCACGACATAGCTTTCTTTGGCTTATGCAAATCACTTCAATATAGTCTCTAATGGCTTTGAGGAACCACTCAATTAATTGACTCAAACCAATTCTTCTTAAAAAGGTTGATCTAGCCAAGATTGTCTAGCTGTGAAAAAACCCTCTTTACAAGGTGTTGAAGGATCAAGTGTCGTCACAGTAAAGTGAAATAAGGCAAGGATAAGTAACAAGGGTGTGCTAACTGCTGATGTAAAAGTAGCACATGCGCCTATAGATATGGATAAACTGTCTATGGAGAAGGTAGTGATGCCTTGTTGATAAGGATAAAACTTATGTAGTACTAAGTTAATGATGATAATACCCTTTGCAATGCTTCATGGATCTTATGAAGGGGATTTGTAGGTATCAAAACATAAAAGTATAAGATGTGTTTGACATCCTGCACCTTCTATTTATGATATCTACTTTCGACTGTGCCATGGTGAGAGTTGATTGCCATGAGGTAATTTCTGCCCTGGGAAGGAGATTTTGTGGCTGGCATTGAAATGGGAGAAAGGAGAAGGGAATCTATTTGATAGGTTTGTCACAGCCATGTAAACAGGAGCATGGAAGAGTAGAAGTTAAGGCTTTTGAAATTTTTAACAAGACTGCTGCTTAAAAAAGGCTCTGTTATGCAAATGGTTATGATGCTACAGAGGAATAATCCCTTGATATGATAAGAATCCTACATTTTCTAGACCAGATGGGATCTGGTAATTGTCACACCATGTTCCTTAACCCGGGAGATTTTTGAATGTTGTCTTAGGACTACTTAGGGGAGGATTGAGTGCCCAACACTTGCTCCTGCTGACTCGTCACCTGTTGGATCATTTGGAACACAACAGCTGGATCCCCATGGACAAAAAGTCCTCCTTGGAGGAGATTACTCTAAGGACTAAATTTATTTTTTTATTGTTGAAATAAAGCTTAAATTGTGTAGTCTTTTTTTTTTTTTTTTGACTGAGCTTTTCTATCAGTTAATTTTACCATGGATGTACATTATTTTATTAATGACATTCAAGCTGCCTTTACTCAAAAAATGTTGCTTTATTGTGACCTATTGGTTACATGTTCAAATGCTAGGAAATAGCCTCTCCCTTTATGTTAAGGTTGCATGCACTTGGACGTTCCTCAAATCTCACAATAGTGAAAGCCTCATATACTAACTTTGCCAAAGAAGTATATCTTTTGAATTATGAAATTACTTGATTATGCTTTCTCTCTGACAACTAAAACCTTTGAATCATAGGGAACCCTATTTTTTGAGAGAATGGATGAAGATGTCCTTGATAGCATAAGATCACAATTACAGGTTAGTTGACATTTTTTTTAAGATACACATGTATTTTATGATAAATCTTTTACTCACATGATTCATGAATTTATTTCATTGAATTTCAATCTCATTTCATAACAGAAATTTGGCATTGTAATTTTTCTCACTCTTTCAAAAATTCCACATTCCGTAACAGAAGTGCAGATTATATGCCAATAATTAGGTTTTTTGAAAGATCAAATCAAGAAAAAATATATATAATTAAAGCCAAAAATAACAATTGACAATTCTACACCCTCTCGCAATTGAGTTAAAAGCAGAACATAACCACAACTGGATTTTAGCTAGCAAAATTGGATCAGATATAGAGATGTTTCACAAGCATATGGAATATTATAATTTCTGGTCTTCCACAACCTTTTTTAGGTGAAATTAAAAGCGACAGATGCATACCAAATTTTATTTGGTTAGAACTAAACACTGAAAAATATTTAAACTTGCATAATTTAGAGGAGATTTACTAATTGATGGAATCATGGAAATGGATTAAAAAAAGATTCATGTGGTCAACTTCACGATGTCCACAGTGAAATTAGATTGATTATTGTTTTTGGTGGTGGTAACCAATTTCTAATTTTTGTTTTTGTTCCTTCTGCAGATTGAGCCATTTTTTCAATCTTGGTGGGACTTTTGTTTCATTTATTGGATAATACTTATTTTATTAATGAGAATTATCCTATTCATTCTTCAATGCAATAGATCTTAGTTGGAATGAAGGACTTCCGAAGTCCATGTACCACCATCAAACAATATATAGAGAAAGGGGAATCAATAAGACTATTCTTGTTCCGCCACCACTCAACTAAATTTTCTTTTATAGTTAGAAGAGTAGAGACTATGGCTTAGATTGTTACTGTTGTTGTATAGTTAGAAGAGAAGAGACTTGTCACGTTAGTTTCATAAAGAAGATCCTTCTATCACCTTTAACTGGTCATAGTATGTGATCTATTGAGGAGGCTCAATTGAGATAGCAATTCGTACACTAATTGAAGGTCTACCACTATAGAGCACTGCCATTTAATGCCTCATGAAGGGGTGGAGGTGATATCATGCCTATGATGTGCCTATAATAGCATGCATGTGGCCACCACAATATTCCTATCATCGAGTTGGTTGTGTAAAAACATATTTATTCTTAGTCCAGTCCTCCTATCATAGTATAGCTGATGGAGAAGACACAGTCCAAGGGCCAAACAAGGGATTGTCTCCAACTTCATGATTGTTCAAATTTGAATTCTATGTTCTACTATAATCATTGATTAAAGAAACCCCATCAACATGGTTGAATTCCTCTAATCCATTTAAGATGGATAGATCATGCCTAGATGGCAATCTGGCTTGACTTGAATGGATATTTGGTATGTAGATATGGGATTATGGTAGATTAGTTCGAATGCCATCTTCTCTAGTTTGTGTGATGTCCATGGTTCAACCATCGATTCATTTAGGTGATCCAACTAAACCCTAATAACACTTTTGACCTTAAAAAAATACATGTGTATCTTAAAAAAAATTTGTTAAAGGGAGTCTACATTCATAAAAGAACTTGGTAAGCACACTTGTGCTACCTTTAGAAGTCTACGATTAGTGTCCAATAAAAGTCTTTTTGAAATAGTTTATTATGTTGTTTGAGATCTTAGCCGCATGTCTTCCATTCTAAATTACAAATATCATGTAGTCTTTATTGATGATTATTCTTGCATTTTTGGGTATTTACGTTGAAAGATCATCTTTGTATTGTTATGTAATAAATCAATTTTTGGCTGAAATAAAAATCATTTTTTTGTCTCCAAAAAGTTTATGTAAAATGAGTTGTGATCTATGTGCTCTCTTGGCATTTTACATCAAAACACCTGTCCATATACCTTGTAATAAAATGGTGTGATAAAAAAGAAACATAGATATATCGTTGATGTTGCTTGCATTATTATGTTATAGATGGAGGTACCTAAGTATCTTTGGTATGATGTTTTTACTACTTTCTTGATAAATTGAGTGCCATCAACACCTTTAAGGGGGTGGTTCTTCTCCATTGCCTTAAATTGGAAATTGAAATATTTCCCTAACAGGTTTTTCAATGTGTTACTTTTGTCAAATACTTCTTGGGTATTGACAAGTTTTCTCTCAGGTTTATTAAATGTGTCTTTATTGGTACTTTAGTGCATAAAAAGGGTACTACCTTTTTCATCATCCAAGTCAAATACTATGGCTCTGTGCATGTAACTTCCTTTGAATCCTAGTTCTACTTTAACACCTTAAGCCAAGTTGATTCCTTCCTTTTACTTGTTCCTATTCAAATAGGGGATGAAAACTAATCTCAAGTGCCTTTAGAGAATAGCTTATCTATTTAGGACACCTAGGAACAACCATTGCAAGTATATCAATGTTACCAATAGTCACCTTTGCTACTGTCCTCTTCAACCATGTCTACAGATCAACCAACCAATATCACCACTTCCAACATAGACCTCCTAATTGCATTATAGAAGGGTAAAATAATATGTACATCTCATCCTTTGTCCAATTTTGTTTCTTATGATAATTTTAATCCTACATTCTATATTTTTGCTTTGTCCATTTTCTCTTAGGAATTATTAAGAGGTACTACAAATACCACATTGGAAAGCAATGATGGATGAGATGGAAGCATTGAAATTTCAGGGTATGTGGGATCTTGTGCCTTGTCTTGAAGGTGCTAGTATTGTTTCCTGTAGATGGGTTTACACTATTAAGCACAAACTAATTGGGATGGTTGACCATTACAAGGCTTATTTGATAACTCATGGTTTCTCACAAACATATAGAGTAGACAATGTAGAGACATTCTCACTAGTGGCATGTTTGAATTCCATTCAAGTACTTCTTTCTATTATAGTTAACCAGTCTTGGCAGATCTTCTAGTTAGACATCAAAAATGCTTTTCTCTGTGATGATCTAGTTGAGTAGATACTTATGAATTAATTTCTTAGGTATGTTGCTTAGAGAGGGACCCAGGTTTGCATACTTAGGAAGGTGATTTATGGACTTAAGCAAAGCCTTCAAGTTTGGTTTGATAAATTTAATAAGCTCACTTGTGATGATAGTTTCCATAGATGTGTTGATTATTTTATAATCTATATGAAGAAAACTATTGAATGTGTTGTACTTTTAGTTTATGTAGATGATATCTTATTTATAGGAAGTGATTTAGTAGTTATTGTAAAAACAAAGCAATACTTAAATAGACACTTTGTTACAAAGAATATGGAGAAGTTAAGATGTTTCTTGCTCCAAAGTGGTTGCTAATTGGAGGGAAGAGTGAAATAGCATCTAAGGGCAACAAACAAAAGAGTCACATGCCAACATGGTAGAGAAGGAGATGGCAACAACTAGTAAAAGGTGTCTAGGGTTGAGGTCCAATGAGACTATGGAAAAGATGATGGTGGAAGTAGATTGTATTTAATCACATAATATAAAAACTCTATTTATAGTGACTACACAAGGAAGATTAACACATTTTAAACAATGTGGGCTAAACCCACACATTCACCTAGTACAACAATATTTTATTTTCTAACACTCCTCAAGTTGAAGTATCTAATTTGCAATAGACTTATACATAAAAAAACTAGAATAAAATAAATAAAGAGATACGTGACATGAAAAAATAACTAGAAGTAGAAGCAAGATTATGCAAATTAGAAAAATAGTCAATTCTAGTTGACCACACTAAAATAGGTGTAGACATTAATACTTTGTTGATATCGTTAAATTTAGTCAACATACATATACTTGTACATACTAAGACTTGCACACATACTTCTATATCACTAACACAAACATCATCAATCATCTAATAAAAGTGTGGACTATTAACTTGAGGTATTCTATAAATTCCATATCTCATCGAAAATACATAACTTTGATGGAGCAACATTGCTATAACATCGACACTCACACGAGAAGAATATAAGTAATTGGTTGGAGATTGACGATGAAGTATTAAACTTTCTTTTGTCTTTTTCTTTTTTGTCTCCTCCTTTTTTTGTTTTGTAATTTAAACTTCCACCATATATATATATATATTCTTCCTCTCATTCATCATCCTCTATTTCTCCCTCCCTTTTCTTTTACAAGGTTTAATTGCCCATCTTGAAATGAGTAAACCCTGTTAAGGCCCACTAAGCCCACCTAAGGAATGGGACCCAATTGTCACCACAATTTTTTTTCTTTTTCTTCTCTTCTCTTTTTTTCCTCTCTCTTCTTTTCCATGTTCCACTTTCTTTATCTATTTGTCTTCCCTTTTGCAACCTTAGTGGCTGTAGGTAGCACAACATCTTGAAGTAGCTTCCACAACAATGATGAGGAGACAAGCATTAGGCAATAGGAGGTTGCAAAGTCAGTGAGACAAGAGCCACACAAGCAGCAAGAGGAGGAAATCTTTGTGGTTGGCCTTTGCTACCATAACATTAAGTCCTAGAGGAGGTGGATGGGGATGATAGTTCAAAACTTGAGAGTAGTGGTAGGATCCTTGGAGGTGGTGATGTTGGTAGCAACAACTCTACTAGCGAGAAGCACATAAGTTTATGTGAGCTTGAGGGTGAGACACCTTAGGAATTAAAATGTCATGGATATTGAGACATGGTAGATGAGAGCAGAGGGGGACTAGTGGGAGAGATCGTCAAGAGGGGAATTAGAGAGGAGTTGATAATTAGGATTTTTGAGGGGAGATGACAAAAATGTTGGTTGGGAGGGAGGAGAGTGACATTTAGGGATTCACTCCTCCCTAAGCTAAAACTTTTACAATTTTAGACTCAAAATCCAATATTCTGATACCATGTGAAAAAAATAACAATGGAAGTAAATTGCATTCAATAATATAATATAAGGTTTCTATTTATAGAGACCATACAAGGAAGACCAATACATCTTAAGTAATGTAAGACTAAATCCACACACACCTAATACAATAATATTCTATTCTCTAACAAAGTCACAAGGCATGTTGAAGTTTAGATTTGTGCAATTGAAGTGATAAACAGCTATGTAGTCACTGTCATTGTATGCTTGAGTTTTGGTATAAGGATTTTGGAAATGTAATTGGATATTTTAAGAACTATTGCGAATTTAACCTGAAGAAAAAAAAAACAAGACACAAAATTTCAATATCAAAAACTATATATAAGATTTTACATAAATGAGATACAGCATGTGCCTTGCCATTAAGATGTTTGTCTCTCTATGTACATACGAACCATTTTTCTGTTTGAATGTTGGAGCCTTTCCTGTTCCTTTTATCAAGAATAACAACAATCCCAATCATAATTTAGCTTTTGTCAAAAAAGGAAATTTTCTAAAATGAATTTCCAATTGCACACCATAGTTTCAATTTTTTGCAAATGTAGCTTTTATATTTCAATTAAAATCCAGTGTTTTTTAAAAAGTTTATGAAAAGCTATGAAATCTCTGTCCTATGTTCCAAGATTGGCATCATAACTTTTTATATTTACAAAAAATCATTCAAAAGGTTATAAGCGGCATTACTTTCCATTAAGGTAACTTTTCTGAAAAAGCATTGATGCTAACCATACTTTCAAATGCAGTCTAAGAAGTACATTATTGGAACTTGGATTAGAATGCCAAACGGCCTTTTATGTCTTTTCACTTTCAGAGGAACATGAAGGAAAGTCATCTATATTGATATAAAAAAGATCAAATAATGGGTACATCAAGCATTCAATTAGTTTTGTATTATCTAATATCTATCAACATATCCTCAAAAATTCTATCATGCTTCAAAAATTCTATGTTCTGTTGTCCTTTTTAGCGTATGCTGCATTGCCTTCAATCAGGTATTCTGGTGGAACAAGTTGTTCCAGCCATACCTGATCAATAATTATTGTGCCATCAATAATTATTAATATCAACACTTACGTACCTTTTTTTCAAAAAAAAAACCTAAGCCCAGCATTTTATTATTTTGGAAAACATAACTTGAGTGCCCAAATACCTGATGTCTTGACTGTGATACTAGAACATTAGTTTTAGAAGTAAAACATATTGTAGTTATGTGCAGTAATGTGTTTCAATTGTTTTCTTAGGTGGTTTTTTTCTTATGATGTTGGCAGGCTTTAGAAAAAAAGTATGAGGATCAAACTGGTATGCCAAGCCCTGAGAGCATAGATAATTACAGAAGAAAAATAGTGGCTGTGGGTTTTGCAAAGCGATAATTTTATGGGTGCCCCTTTTTCTTACAAAAATTCATTGCTATCATATTTTGCTTTCACATGAGAAGTGGCCTATTCTGCTGTAAACACTGCACTTGGTGTGCTGAATGTATATTTTTAATAACATTTCTAAGGAATTCTAACCGCAAATGCTCCTCTAGTGAATTCATTCAATTTTGTAAATGCATTTCATATTTACAGAAAATTAGACATGGTAAAGATTGCCCATTTTTCTTGTGAGTTGTGTCAGGGGTTAGAGTGATCGTATATGAAAGTTATTCTTTTATTAGTGGGTAAATAGTATATGTTTTGCCATGTGCCCTTTTCATATTCATGGACGTACCTGTGAATCATTCATGAAATGTAAATGCTTTTGATTGCATGTGCATTTTATATGGTGTTCGTTGGAGGCAGAAACAATATACATGTTTCACAAACTTAAAATAATGGATTCTACCAAAAATCATGGTTACGATATTTCTTGATTTTTGTACAAAACCCAATGCTCCAATCCTAGTGTAAACATCACTATATATAACATAAAATTTCTGCATATGAATTAAATTTAGTGTACTTGTGCATAATCCCCTTGTTTTTAACATGCTTCATGATTCAATTAGCAAGAGTCTGAGAACCATCTGGACTTGGTGTTTTGGTGGTTTCCCAGTATGCAAGCATTTGATCGGTGGGACTAGTGGAGGATACAATTGCCCATAGCTCTGCTGGCAGAAGGGATCATGCAAATGGTTTTTCTCTTTCACTGGTGTAGGCTAATACCAATGCATGTGGAGTTGTCACTGCATGCCAGGTGTTCAGGTTTTTGGTGTAGGTTCCTTTGATATTGTTATAAAATTGCCACCCCCTTGTTCTGGTTCTTGCAGGGGTTTCTGTCACAATAATATTGATCTATCATGATATGTGTTTTGACCTCTGCAACTTCAATGTTGGTGAATGTTATATTTTGAACAGATCCTCAACCACCCTGCAATGAAAAAGATTAAACAATTTAGGCATATTCCTACTAAACCTGTATTACAATCAAGGACCACTGGTGCCTTCTCATTTTACCTGCCATGTTCCTTGGATGAAAACATTTTGAATGGTGACATTTTCAACGAAAGAATTTGTGTTATCCTTCCTAAGCCATCCAATACTTAATCCATGGCCCAGCCACAGTTCACAGGGTGTATGTTTTCGTTGAAGCATCCAGTTTGTATTGAAGTGCAATCATTGGCTATCTTGTGGCCAACCTTACATAATGAAATTATAGCACGGATGGTTGCTGTTCTTTTATTGTTGATCATGGTAGACCATTATCTTTGTCAGATTTACCACAGCTGAGCTGGTTGTGATGGATGGCTACATTCTGAGAGTTCTGCAGGTGTATCCCATTGGTGTTGGGACTGCTTCCTGGTGATATGACAATTATGTTGAATACCTCCACACCATTGCAGTTGTGGAACTTTAGATGGCACTTTGGGTTGTTCTGGATGGTCTGCTAGTAGCTATCACATCATAGTTCCCATAGAATCTGACTGCCTGCACTGGATATCCTTTTGTCAGAGCTCAGTTTTCGCAACTAGTTGGTTACCTATAATGGCTCATGGAAAAGATTGGCTTTGTGTGGGACATCTTCCCAGTATGACTTTGCTTATGTGCCATATATGGCAGGAAAAATTGCTTGTTAATTTATTAGCAATCAATTGATAGGTGAGCAGCAAGTCTTTACTACCTCATATTCGGTCCTGGAGCTGCTTCACCACTGTACCTTGCCCCTTAATGGTGAAACATTTGAGCTTGGTGAACTCAAGCCACTGCAGAAGACTTGAGCCTCACACCTTGGGGTTTTTCGAGTGATGATGGTGTCACCACGAAATGAGGTACACACTACGGTATGTGTTGTTTGTCAAGAAGAGTATGGTTCTTCTCTTCTATACTAATTATTAATTGATTTTCCCATGATTCTTTAATTTAGACGGGTTAATTTCTTATCTGATTGATTTCAACAGTGAAGAGTCACCTGAAGCACAATATTTTTCTGACGGTGGGCATGACACCATTGAAAGAGACGACACCAACAAGAAATTTGAAGTGGGATGAGACTAGAAATGTCAATGCTTTGACCTTGCAAACAGCTTCCCATGTTGCTTGGAATGCTTGCATTGTATTTATTGGTTAGTTCAGTGTATAAACTGAAATTCTTCTTTCTTCCATCAGAATTCACAGGTAATGTGAAATTGTAGTACATCGATGCTATCATCACTATCACAGTGTCAATGGATTTGTCATGTCTTTCGGCTCCAAAGTCTAGTACATTGACATTTTCTCTGAAGGGGGTTTGTAGATGAGAGAGAGAAAAAGTAAGGGAAAGAAAAGTGAGAGAAAGTAAAGAAAAAATTTTCTGTATTTGTGCATGGAAAGAATGTCACTTTTCTTCGTATAAATTTTACAACTTTCTATCGAAGGTCTTGTGTAATGTTGTTCTTTCCATTCCAGTTGCGTCTAAAAATTGAGGAAACTCTTGTTCGAAGTTGAGAAAATCCAGATCGATCTTCCCAAAACTCTTGTTTGAAGTTGAGGAAACTCTCGTCTCGTGGTTCTGATCTCCTTTTGACGTCTTTCGAATCTTTCGACCCCTCTTTTTCATAGAGCGTCGGAGTTTTTCGCTCCCCTTTTCGTCTTGTCTACGTTTGAAAGTCGAGGAATCTCCCTGTCTCATGGTTTCGACCTTGTTGCGACGTCTGCCTAATCTTCTGACCCCCCCAAAGTATCGTCAATGGTTTAGCATCTTCCACTCCCCCTAAACCTTTATGCACCGCCACTGGTTTCGATCTTTGTAAAGCATTGTTGGTTTCGATCTCAGTTGGTATCTTATGCTGGTTCTGCATCTTCTAAGGATCATTCAGACAACATCTTTCGCTTGTTTGTCACGGTTTGATATCGTCTTGATTTTGTCTTCGCACGAGTTATTTTTACAATTCCCCTTTGTATTTTATAAAATGGTCGTCTCTAGCATTTGTTTCTAGTGAGGCTTCACATGTTTTTTCTGATCTTAACGTGAAATAGGAAAAGTTGGAAGTGAAAGAAGAAAATGCTGGTATGTGAGATTTTATTTAAAATAAGGAGAGGTGTAAGTGAATTGAGACAAATGAAATGAATGAGTTTGAGGCTTGGAGCTTGAGATTTAAGGCTTTATATATAGAAATGTTGGTCTAGATTGGTTGGTTGATGCTCTCCCTGTATTGGCACTCATCTAGCCTCTTCATTGTCGAATGGTCATCCAGATGGTTCACTGTTTCAGGTCGAATATTATTCTTTCTTTCTTTTTTTCTGATAATAAATCACAGAATATTGACTCCTCAAAAAAGCATAGAATATTCTTGTCATTGTTTTTCTTTCGATTGTCTAATACTTCAATAATAATTAATAATGTCATTTTTTGAATATTCTATCTTCAGCAAGAAAAATATATCTAATACAATCCCTTGTCTGGTTAGATGGCTTTGAGGAAAATGACAGAAACCATTCTAATTAATGTGGGGTTTTTAAAAAGTTTGTGGTTCCATAAAGCACGAATAAGGTGGCCTTTGTTCATGATCATTATACCATCTATGTTGGAACAATTTCAAAAAGAAATTTCTACCATTCAAGAAATGACTTCTAGACACTGACAAAGACATGGAACCATGAACCTTGAATGCACCAAATCCAGAACTGAGGAAAAGAAGTTCGACTTCCAGCCTGATTTTTGTTTTTGTTTTAGCCTCAAGTTTATTTTAAGTTCCATTAAATATGTTTTATTGTTGAGGTCGGTTATAGTTTTTTTCTATATTGGTTAATGGTTGTGTTGATATTGAATGTAAACTTTGTTCTTCCTCTGATACTTCTGGAAGAGGAAAGATTATCTGCATAATCACTAGTTATAAATGTATTAAACCATTTGTGGGTTCTATTATCCTACTATAAATAAGATTCTTGTCTTGTTGTTCTTTGACTTCCTTTGCATTTATTCAATACATTATGACTCTCACTAACCATTTTCTTTTACTTAATTAAAGCATTTGCGATAAAAAAAGAGACATTTAATAAACCATTAGATATGAGATGCATTAGGCCAAAAAACCCTTGTTTTAGTTTTTTTCAGTCAAATCTAAAACCACAGAGGTTGCCTATTTGAGTTTGGTAAATGGAAGTGTTTGCCAGAATAGAACTTTTGCATCTTAGTCCAATCCTAACCAATTGAATTGCGAAGGAAAATTAATTGTTGTGTTTAATCCAATCACCTTATGTCATGTTTATGGCATTAGTATTTTCAACTCAGTATTAATTATTACTTTTTTGTGTTGAGTTTTTCTCCTTCTATAATTTGTTAAGTATATGTTTATGGTTCCTTTTAAAAATAAACTTTTTATGTAGGAGTTTGCTGGCAAGCAAAATGTATGACACTGCAAAAGCGATTATAAACAATCTTATTTATTTAATATATATAAATTGGTATGTAAGAAATGTGGCATGAACTATCCACACAAATTATTTCATGCATATAGGAGACTACACACAAATGATGAAAGAAACTTGAAATAGTGGTTTCTTTTATATTCGGTAATGGGATTTTGGTTATGTCTAACTAGTGATATGGATTATTTGTGTCATGTTGTATTATTTGTGTAGACATATTCTCTTGTTGTTTCTTGTAGGATTTTATTGTATAATGTTTTGAAATATTTATGATATATATGTTATTTTGAAATATGTGTTTTGTTATCTTATTGTTTCTTATATGATATTAAAATAAGTTCTTGGTCAATCATGTCTACCACAAATACTAAAAGGGTGAAAGATGAAGTTACACAAGTTGGAGTGTAGTAGGTGATGAACTTATTTTAAATATTTTGTCTAAGAAATTGAATGAAAGAAATGGTAAATCTATTGATGGAAAGATAAGAATTGAATACAATAAGAATAAAATTATTAAAGAATACAATGAGAATGTAGAATGTAATATTACAAGAAAAAATGTAGACAGTTGCATGAAGACCTAGCAATTAATGTATAAAAATTACAAAAAGATTTCGATTACAAAAAGGTTGAAGCTACATAAATACGTATACTGATATATTTGAAGAAATATGAAAAGAATTTGTTGAGGTAAGAAATTATATTTATTTATATTTGTTGATTCTAATTAAACAAATTCATCTTTTCAATTGTAGACACATCTTGACTGTAAGCAATGTAAAGGGAGATATTTCCTTATCTATGAGCAACTTAAAATAATTTTTGAATATAATATAACATCTAATTCTCAAGCAAAGCATCTTAAGGACTATACACAAGTTAAAGAAGAAGATACAAATGTCACTTTAAATAATGATGATAATGATACGTTCACTCTAGTATTTGATGAAGTTCCAAAGACACTCCTTAAATGTAGACAAATTCCCTTTTAACAAATGCATCAATAATAGATGTGTTTAAAAAAGGCAAATGACTTTGGCCATATGTAAAATCATAGGAGAATGTCTAATGCAATTCAAGACATGATAGATGCATTTAGAGAATATTTTGAAAGAGATGATTGTAGGAACACACATATGTTAGAAATAATGGATGAATTATATGAAGTTGAAAAAAAAAGGCTAAAATTCACATCTGAATTGTATAAAGTAGAATAAGAAAAGTTGCATATGCAGCATATATCATCAAGAAAAATTGAAGATGCAATGAATATATTATTCTCATTATTTAAGGTTATTAATAGTGAAGAATTCAAAGCAACTAAATTATTATAAAGTGTAGAAATGTGAGAACAATTTTTAGTCATACTAGATGATAAGAAAGTAGCATGGTTAATGTTTTATTTAAGTTGATGTAAAAAACTTGTTAGTAGATTATGTATGTTATGTGATGAACTCTTATATTGTTATATGTGATGTGACAAACTTTTATGTTGTTGATTGTTATGATTGTTAGGGCAAGTAGTATAGGTGTGGAGTATACTAGAAAATGTTTAAGTTTAGTCGGAAGCTTGTTAGTTGTAAGTCTCTAGCAGATTAATATTTTCGAAAGGTTATCAGTTTGAAGTATCCGAAAATAATAGAACAGTTGGAATGCTTTGTGCTATTTGAAAGTCAGGAGATTTCGGAAGGTTATAGGTAGAACCATCCAGAATGACTTATAGGACACGTAAGTGGATCTTTAGATAGTTAAGAAGCTAAATATCCGAAAGTTAGGAGATTTCAAAAGATTATAGATAGAACCATCCAAAATGACTTATAGGACACTTAAGTGGATCTTCAGATAGTTAAGACAGCAATTATCCGAAAGTCATGGGTTTTTAAAAGGTTACAACTACAATCTTCCGAAAGGACTCAAGATATACTTAAGTGGTTTTTCGAATAGTTAAAACAGTAACTATCTGAAAGGTAAGAATTTTTCAGAAAGCTAAAGGTAGAACCTTTCGAAAGGACTAAGAGAGATGTAAGTGGGTTTTCAGATAGTTAGGACTATAACTATCCGAAAGACAGAATCTCTCTGGATAGTTAGCCTGCTATAGTATCCACTCGTTATAACAAATGTAGAGAGAAGAATTTCTTCGGATAGTTAAGTCCTGTAATTATCCAAAATGTTGCAACTTTCAGAGAGTTGGGATGAAAGGCTCTGAAAATGAGTCTTCCTTCTCCAAAGTGTCTATTTCACTACTATAATAGCTCTATTGTAATTAAAGATTTGTTAACCCTAGGTTGGGTAGTATATAAACCTTTATGATGTTGTAAAAACATATGATTGATTGTGCCGAAGCTCATAAAAGAACCTTCAACTCTTCGTAGATGTAGGTAGTTATCGAACCACGTAAATCTTGTGTTTTTAGTGTGTTCCTTCTTCCATTCTCTTTACTTCCCAATTACGATGAGTTCTAGAGGTGAGTTTTCAGAATCACGCCATAGTGTCATTATTGAATGATCGAGTTTTGTTACTAACAACTAATATCAGAGTTGAAGGTTTTTAGATTGATAAAATGGTAGACGATAGAAAGCTTAGGATTGAGAAATTTGATGAAAAGGATTTCAGATACTGGAGGTCTCAAATAGAAGACTGTTTGTATTAGAAGGATTTTCATCAACATCTATTTGGAAGAAAATCAGAGAAGATGGATCAGGAAAAGTGGGAGTTGCTGGATAGGAAAACACTAGGTCTCGTTAGGTTGTCATTAGTAAGGAATGTTCATTCGAATGTTGTTAAGGAGAAAACAACAGCTGACTTGATGAAAGCACTGTCTAATATGTATGAGAAGCCATCAGTCGCCAACAAGGTATTTCTTATGCGTAGATTATTTAATCTGAAAATGCATGAAAGTGGAAATGTTACAGACCATGTTAATGAGTTAAATATTATATTGAATCAACTACATACAGTAGACATAGTATTTGATGATGAAGTCAAGACTTTGATTTTATTATCCTCATTACTAGAAAGTTGGTCTCCTGTCATGATTGGTGTAACTAGTTCACTAGGTCATGAAAAGCTTAGAATGAGTGATATTCGAGATTTAATTTTGAGTGAAGACATTCACAAAAAAAGTGAATTGTCAACTTGTAGGATCGTATGGCTACACAAGAGGGGGGTGAATTGTGTTTTTCAATATTTTCGAATATAATTGAAACTATAAAACTCAAAAACAAGTCAAGACATTATTTTCATAAAATCATTTTTATTCAAGGTTTCAATTACAATATACAATTCAATTCTCCTCAGAAATTGTAGATGTAATTATATCTCGATATTATGTATCATCTAAACAATTTCATAACTATAAACAAAGAAAACTAATTTGTGGAATTTAAAACATTTTTCCCTATTTGAGATCTTTCTTCTTCTTCTTTTCTTTTTTCTTAAGTGACGAATATCTTGTCTTTTTATGCTTTACTGAATTTGCTTTCTTCTGATACTTTAGATCTTCAGTGACATATATCTTACCTTTTTATGCTTCACTGAATTTTCTTTCACTTGAGAGATTTTCCCCGAAGAGGTGTTTTTGATCCTTGAAAAGATTTTTCGTTTGATGTGTAGGGATAATTTGATCAACGAGAATTCTATGCCTTTTATATTGTATCTTCATTTCATGCATATCCTCCACGTTTAATCACTACCAGTTTTCCACTTCTTCACGTCTTTTCTTTTTCCTTCATCAAAATACATATGTTCTGACCCACGTTTACAATTCGAATTTTCTTTAATCAACAATCCTGGATCTCTGAAAAATTTCCTACAAAATAAAATTTCTCGTTCAAAATTTTTCATCAAGTATAATAAGAAGTCGTTACTTTAATGTTAACTAAACGAGTAACACAAGTATATATATAACTTAATGTTTTCAACTTAACGAGTTTCTTATGTGCCAATTCACGTGACAAGTACTGTAGTTAACTCAATGAACTAACTCTGTTGTGTTATGGATAACTCAACGAACTATCTTCGTTGTGTTACAATAACTTAACGAACTAGTAATATACAAATGTTTTTATAATAAGAATTTTACCACATGCAAAAAATAAGAACTTAAATTTATAACGCTAACCTAACGCGTTACCTTAGTATTCAATATAGCAACTCAACGCGTTTAGTTATGTTAACTTAACGAGTTCTCATGTGACATATTTTAACCTTTAAGCCTTTAACTTAACGAGTTCTCACGTGATCTCTATACGACTAAAACTTTAACTTAACGAGTTTTCCAAACGTGCACTGTACATGATATAGAAAATATAACTTTAAAATATATCATGCTTTTCAATAAAAACACACGTTAACTCAACGTTTAGTTAAATAAGAAATTAATGCAATGAAACGACTAGTTATTAACTTAGTATAATTTTAGATCCAATACAAACAAGTATTTATATCAGTAAGCTTTTTCTGTATTAATTAATGATTTTAATTTCCTTTCACAAGCAATAGTAATTGAGCAAATATGATTAATTTCATTTAGCACATATCATCAAAACAAAATACTCAACACAACTTCAACTTCTACTCTTCATGTTGAAAGTAAAGGGAGAAGTAAATCAAAACAATTTAAATCCAAAGGAAGGTCAAAGTTTAGAGGTACCAGCAAGGTGAGGTCAGATATCAAATATTGAAATTGTAATCAATGGAGGCACTTCAAGTCACAATGTAAGGCTCCTAAGAAAGACAACAAAGAGAAGGAATCAGAATGAGCAAGAGCAAATGTTGTCTCTTACGATTCAGATGATGTCCTAATATGCTGTGTGGACAATTCCATTGACTCATAGGTACTAGACTTATGAGCTTCATTCCACACTACCTACAAGAAGGATTTGTTGCACAATTATCGTGACACTACTTACAGGAAGGATTTGTTACACAATTATCATGCAACTCTTATAAAGAAAGTGTACATTGCCAACAACACTAGTTTGGATGTGTTAGGAAGAGAGAGGTACACATAAAAACAAAACAAGGGATATAAAAATTGCAAGAAGTCAGATATGTTCCTGATCTTGCAAAACAATTAATTTCCATAAGTTCCTTAGATAATGATGGTTACCAAATTAGCTTTGGTGTGGGCAAGTGGAAGGTAATTAAATGTGCAAAAGTTGTTGCCTTAGGATAGAGGACTGACACCTTGTATTTAACATCAGACCAAGATGACACTATTGTAGTAGTCAGTGATATTGAAGACACTAACTTATGACATAAAAGATTGAGACACCTTAGTGAGAAAGGATTGAAGGTTTTAGTGGTAGAAGGGAAAATCCCTAAGTTGAAGAATGTTAATTTAGGGATATGTGAGGATTGCATTGAGGGAAAGAAGAGAGTTAGCTTTGCCAAGACTCCTCATGATCCAAAATCACTGAAATTGGAGTTAATTCACATGGATGTGTGGGGGCCTGCCCTTATCAATTCTTTAGGAGGTGCTCTTTACTATGTCACCTTCATTGATGATGGTGCCAAGAAAGTGTAGATTTATTTTCTAAAACAAAAGTCTGGAGTTTTCCAAGTCTTCAAGAAATAGAAGGCAAAAGTAAAAATCAAAGTAGAAGGAAAATCAAATCCATCAGATCAGACAATGGAGGAGAATATGATAGTCAAGAATTTAAAGTCTACTATGAAGAGTAAGGAATTAGAAGGCAGATGACTATAGTTGGAATTCCACGACAAAATGGAGTTGCTGAAAGAATGAATAAGACCTTGAATGAAGGGGCAAGATGCATGAGACTACATGCAGGTTTTTCTAAAACATTCTAGGCAGAAGTTGTTAATGCAACTCCCTATCTAATAAATAGAGGACCATCTTTTCCAATGGGGCTTAAAAACCTTGAAGAATTGTGGACTAAGAAAGAGGTCAATTATGCTCACTTGAAGGTCTTTGGATCCAAGTCATTTGTCCACTTGAATAGTGACAAAAGGGACAAGCTGGATTCAAAATTACGGAAGTGTTATTTCATTGGCTATGGTAAGGATTATTTTAGTTACAGATTCTAGGTGGAAGAAACCAAAAAAATAATTCGTGTAAATGATGTCACCTTTATTGAATCCAAGATATACAAGCATAGAGAAAGTGTAGAACAACAGTTAGAGCTTTAGTCTGAAAGTGCTATTGAGATCAGTCTAGATAATGATGTTGAACAACTTCAGAAAGAACCTATAGAAGAAATTCAACTTTCAGAGGCTGAACAACAAGAACATCTAAATAATCAAGAGGATGAAGTTGTCACCAAACAACTTAAAAGATCTAGAAGGGTTTCTAGACCACTTGAAAGGTATGTATCATCATTTAATTATTTGTTACTAATGGATGATGGTGAACCTGAAACATATCAGGAAGCAGTTTGTGCAAGTGATGCACATAAATGGGAGTTAGCAATGAAAGAAGAATTGAAGTCCATTGAAAAGAATAAAACTTGGGAGCTAACTTCATTACCAGAAGGAAAGAAAATCCTAAGAAACAAGTGGGTGTTTAGGTTGAAGGAACAACCAAATGGTAGTAAGAAATATAAAGTTAGACTTATTGTTAAAGGTTTTCAGCAAATTCAAGATATAGACTATATTGAAGTATTCTCACTTGCTGTGAAGATGAATACTATAAGAATAGGCTTAAGTATTGTTGGTGCAGAAGATTTATTCTTGGAGCAAATAGATGTAAAGACAGCATTCCTACATGGAGATTTGGAGGAAGAGCTTTACATGATGCAGCCAAAGGGATTTGTAATAACTGGCAAGAAAGCAAAGACAATATGTAGATTGTTGAAGAGTCCGTATGGTTTGAAGCAAGCATCAAGATAATGGTATAAGAGATTTGATACATTTATCTGTACCTTAGGCTTCAAAAGATGTGATACAGACTATTGTTGTTACATAAAATTGTTTAATGATTGCTTCATTATTCTACTGATTTATGTAGATGATATGTTAATTGTTTGTTCAAGTATAGAATAGATTAGACAATTAAAGAGACAACTGTCAAGAGAATTTGACATGAAAGATATGGGAGAAGCTAAGCAAATCTTAGGTATAAGAATCATCTGAGATAAAATGGTAGGTACACTAAGGTTAAATTAGAAGAATTATTTAGAAAAGGTACTTAGAAGATTTAACATCTCAAATGAGAGAAAAACTAGACTACCTCTCGGACCCTAATTTAAGTTGTCTAAAGATCAATCTGCTAAGATTGAAAAAGAGAGGACAAAAATGTCCAGAATACCATATGCTTCAGTAGTGGGAAGTCTTATGTATGCCATGATATACATAAGACCTGATATATCCCATGCAGTGGGAGTTGTTAATAGATACATGGTAAATCTAGGAGCTGAGCATTGGTCTGCTATATTGTGGATACTTAGATATCTCAAATTTTCTCTAGATATAGATCTGAACTTCAAGAAAGGACTTGTTGAATTGATTGGCTACTATGATGTTGATTTGGGAGGAGAGTTGGATAAAAGTAGAAGTACTTTTGACTATGTATTTTGCATAGGAAGTACTGCAATAAGTTGAAGATCCAAGCTGCAAAGTATTGTTGTACTCTTAACCACAGAAGTTGAATATGTTGCAGTTGCAGAGGCAACTAAGGAAAAAATTTGGTTAGATAATGTACTAGCTGAATTAGGGCACAAATAGGAAATAAACATTCTATTTTGTGACAATAAAAGTGCCATTTGTTTAGTTGAAAATCTGAAATTTCATTCAAGGTCCAAGTATATGAGAATGATGTTCCATTTCATAAGGAAAGAGATAGAGCATAACAAGCTAGATCTGCAGAAGATTGCTGGTGTTGAAAATACTACAGACATGTTAACCAAGGTTCTGAATCTATAGAAATTAAGGTTGTGTATGGCCTTAATTGGTCTATTAGATAACTGAAAAAAAGGGGACGAGGTGTTGATGTTCTGTTTGAGCTGTTGTTGTAAGTGAATTATGAGCCAAGAGTAGAGATTGCTTTTTGATCTTTGTGTCAGACTCCAAGTGAGAGATTATTAGGGTAAGTAATACAGGTGTGGAGTATGTCACAAGATGTCCAAGTTCAGTTGGAAGCTTGTCAGCTGTAAGTCTCTAATAGATTAATATTTTTGGAAGGTTATCAATTTGAAGTATTTGTAAATAATAGAATAGTCAGAAGGCTTTGTGCTAACTATTTAAAAGTCAAGAGATTTTGGAAGGTTATAGCTAGAACCATTTGAAATAACTTATAGGACACTTAAGAAGCTAAGTATTCGAAAGTTAAGGACTTAAATGGATCTTTGGATAGTTAAGAAGTTAAGTATCTGAAAGTCAGGAGATTTTGAAAGGTTATAGGTAGAACCATCCGAAATAACTTATAGGACACTTAAGTGAATCTTCGGATAGTTAAGACAGCAACTATCCGAAAGTCATAGGTTTTCGAAAGGTTACAACTACAACCTTCCGAAAGGACTCAAGAGATACTTAAGTGATTTTTCGGATAGTTAAGACAGTAACTATCTGAAATGCAATAATTTTTCGGAAAGCTAAAGGTAGAACCTTCTGAAAGGACTAAGAGAAATGTAAGTGGGTTTTCAGATAGTTAGGATTGTAACTATCTGAAAGATAGAATCTCTCTAGATAGTTAGCCTACTATAGTATCCACTTGTTATAACAAATGTAGAGAGAAGAATTTTTTCTGATAGTTAAGTCCTGTAACTATCCGAAATGCTGTAACTTTCGGAGAGTTGGGATGAAAGGCTCCGAAAATGAGTCTTCCTTCTCTAAAGTGTCTATTATACTATTGTAATGGCTCTGTTGTAATTAAAAGTTTGTTAACCCTAGGTTGGATAGTATATAAACCTTTATGATGTTGTAAAAATGTACGGTTGATTGTGTCGAAGCTTATAGAAGAACCTTCAACTCTTCGTAGATGTAGGTAGTTGCCGAACTACGTAAATCTTGTGTCTTCAGTGTGTTCCTTCTTCCATTCTCTTTACTTCCCAGTTATGATGAGTTCTAGAGGTGAATTTTTAGAATCGCACCATAGTGTCATTACTGAACGATCGGGTTTTATCTCCAACAATGATAAATCCTTATGTTGATGTGATAAACTTTTATGTTGTTGGTTGATATAATCAACTTTTATGTTGATGTTTGATATGATAAACTTTAATGTTGTTGATGTGATGTAATAATGTTATAGGTTATGATAAACTCTTATTGATCAAGAAAATCTTATGATGATGTTTTTATAGGAGATATTTTTTTTGTTGATGTGATGTATGTTGCTTTTTGAATTGTATACAAATGTCTATATTTTTTGTTGAGTTTTCGTTACTTTCTGTAATTTTTTTTCTATTACCTTTTAGATGCACAAACAAACAAACCCTTAAATCATAAGTACATATTGTGTATCTAAGGCATTAACTTATTAAACAATAATTATAATAATTATTTTGGTATTAAGTTAATAAGTCATATTCTGAAGTTACAGGAACAAATAATTAAACAAAGACTAAAGTAGGTAATTAAAATTAGTAAGAAGGTGAAACCCATCCATAACCATCTCATACATGGTGATTGGCCTTCTCAAAATTGACTCAAATAAATCAGAATGAAATTTTTTTAATTGTAAATTTCGTGGCCCAACTACCATTGAACGAGGGTTTACTTTTACTAATGCAAATTTCGTATTTGTTATTTTAATTTAGATCTGGTTTTAATGTTTGCTGACGTGTAAATGTGTGCATGTGATGTGAGTGGATATGTTTTGTAGAACGTGAAGTGTGTGTTAGTAGTGGCTTATTAGACCCGAAGTTGGTGGGTCGTTATGTTGTATTGTGATATTAAATGTATGGAATCGTAAGTGACAGTACTTATGTTTGACTAAATTTCTTGATTCCCATTCGTTAGATTTATCAGTATTAACATATATTAGTGTTGTTATTTCACCACTAGATTAAAATGGATAAAGAACCATCTCTTGTAAAATATTTTAGCCAAACATGTATAGAGCAATTTCCCCCCCCCCCCCCCTCTACTTTCTTGATATTCGTGGCTATTTCAAACTTTAAAATGAATTGAAATTTGAGTGCATGTTTGACATACTGTTTGATAGATTGGCATATCAAATTATTTTTAAAATGGACATATCATCCGTAGAAATAGTGTAATAATCTTTCAAAATATTGCCTATGGAAAGTACAGATGGTTGACAACAAACGGGACGTTTATAGACGGGGACGAGAGCTGAAGGTAAGGTTAGTCTGGAGGCTTGTAATTTGTGGTTGACGATGGAGGAGGAGGAGGAGGAGAGTTTGGTCAAAAGGTCAGGCGATTTGAAGGGCCTTATGGTTGTGTTCTAGAAGAGGTTGACCATGGAGGAGGAGAGGCATCGAGGGTGAATAACGACAAGAGAAGAGGTTGACCATGGAGGAGGAGAGGCATCGAGGGTGAATAACGACAAGAGAAGAGGTTGGTTAAAGAGATTTGTTGTAATCATTACAAGTAATTGAGAAACGTAGTGGTGGATCCACATCCACTTCCAATAAAATCTGTTGCGATGTGTACATGTAAAAACAAAAACCCTACAAAAACGACGCCGAAAGACCAACTGGGGCCACCGTCTCTCTACCTTTTTCTGGCACGATGCCCGGCGCCACCGCCCGTCCCGTCGCTCTTCCCACAACCACGATAAGAGTGTGCCAAATCCCACGCACCGCCATTGCCCGGGAACTCTTTGACTACTTCGAATCCGTTGTCGGCTCCGTCTACGCTTGCAAGATCTCCACTGTCCACCAGAACTGGAAGTCCAAGGGCTTCGGCCGGGTCCAGTTCGACGCTGTCCCCGCCGCGGAGAGGGCCCTCGTCCTCTATTCTCAGCACAAGCTTCCTCCCTTCCAGAGCGCCAGCCTCGTCCTTTCCCGATCGTTCGACGAGATCGTCGTGCGGCCCGTGGACCCCGCCAACCGGCTGAGGAACATCGTGGTGCACGTCGGGAACCTGCTGGAGGAGCGTTGGTTGGAGGTGCTGAGGTCGTGGGATGGCGCCAGGGTCGACTTCATGCCAGAGAGGAGGAGGGTGGATGTTTGGGTTGCAGAGAAGGCGGGGGGCAAAGAGATGTGGTACAAGATGGAGGTCATGTTTAGGGACGTGGTTGCTACCTTTGGGTGTACATTGACCGGCGTCAATGAGAATGCCATCGTCTTCAATGTAAGTTCTTCTGTCGCTTCTGCATTTCGCCCAATCCTTTATTTAAGATCATATTTTGTAACAGACCAACCATTCTGGCTTCACTTTTCCATTATCGTGTGATTATTTTTTGCTGATTATAAAACGAACCGGCCAGAAACCGGTTAGTTGACTCAAGCTTGGTTGAAGATTTGTTTACGTTCTATTTTGTTCTGGTGGTCTTGAAGATGGTGAATTGAGGAATATTTACCATCGCCCAATGAGATGCATTTGGTTCAACCTTTTTTTTCTTTTGATCAAGAATGTTTAGGAAAAGATTTTATAAGGAAAATTTTGAGATATTTCACTTTAAAGTGGAAATGGAAAGCAGCGATATATGAAGCTAAACTCAAAGTTGAATTAGTCTTTAGAAAAAAGAATCAGAAGAAGAAAGAAATTACATTTCAAGTATCTTCTGATACAGAAAGTAACTCTAATTCTGATTCAGACATTGTTTTTTTAACTAAGAAATTTAAGAAAGCCTAGAAAAAAAAGAAAGATGTAAAGAGAATTGAATCTTCAAAAAATAGAAAAGAAAAGACTGATATTCTTATTTGTTATAAATGTAATAAAAATGGACACTTTAGATTTAATTATCCCTTAAGGTCAAAGAAGGAAAAGAAATCTGATAAGAAGTTTAAGGAAAAGAAGAGTAAATCCAAGTCTAAATTTAAATATGCAAAGAAAAGATTTAAGAAGAAGGCTTTGCAAGCAACGTTTGATGATGAAAGCTTTTCAGATGATGATGAAATATCAGATTCTTTCAGTTCAAGTTCAAGTTCAAACATAGATAAAGAATTAGTAAATCTTGCTAATGTAGTCTTTATGGCATCTATGTCTAAGGTAAAATTTTTTGATCATGAAGAAGATGTTTTTGATGATAATGTAGATACTAGACTTCTTTATGAATATAATAGATTAGCTTCAAAACTTCAGAAGTTAAAATTGAAAGAAAAATCTTATAAATCTCAAATTTCTAAATTAGAAGAATTAAATAAATCTCTGTATGATCAATCTAATGAGTTAAATTTGGAATTTAAGAAATAAGTTACTTAAAATAAAAATCTAGATGTTTTTGTTAGTGAATTATTTGCAAGTGTTGAAAAGTTTTCTTTTGAGTTAGATTTAATTTCTGAATTATATAAGGAAGCCACATTTGAAATTGTCAATCTGAAATTAGAAAATAAGAATCTTGAAGAAAAATTAGTTAATGCTGATAAAATAGGTAACTGGTAAGACAACATTAGATAAACTAGAAAGAAACCAGTTTCCTGTTAAAAATAAAACTAGATTAGGTTTTGATTATTATGACATTATTGTTGAACATCCAAAAACAAAATATGTTAGATCTGAGAATACAAAAATGATTAATTATAAATCTAAAAAGAAATCTTATAATTTCAGGAAATTTAGTTCTTACGGTAAGTCTGAAAATAGAAAATTTAATTACTATAGTTACTATAAAAATTATAAGAAACAGTTAAAATACCCAAATAATAAAAATCATATGCTTAAGACTTAGTATAAAAAGAAAAATAATTTTAGTAACCCAAAAACAAAATTAATTTGAAAGAAAAGGATTAAAATTGTTCAAAAATGGGTTCTTATGGATAACAATATTATTTCAGTATGTAGTTCTTCTGACGTTTCTGGACTTAAACAGATTTGAGTTTCAAGAAATATGATTTTACCTTTTTTGTAGGTGATAAAGTTGAAATGAGTGATGGACAATGGAACTTCAAGTCATATGATAGGTAAAAAAGAATTACTTGAAGATATTTAAGAGTGTAGACAAGGAACTATTACATTTGAAAATTTAGAGAAAAGTAAAATACTTGGTGTTGGTAAGGTTAGAGTTACTGACTCTATAATTATATCAGATGTTCTGTTAGTTGATAACTTGAGTTTTAATCTTATTAGTGTAAATCAATAATAAGATAAAGGATATAAAGTTATTTTCAAAAATAATAAATGTCTTATTATTGAAAATTATTCAAATTCTGTTAAATTTAGGGCAAAAAGAAAAAGATCAGTAACTATCCTGAAACTACCTTCTGGTGCTCTAGATAAAAAGTCATGTTTAATTGTTAAATCTGAAGATGCATGACTATAGTATAGAATGTTAGGACATGCTAATATAAAATTATTATGTAAATTAGCAAAGCATGAATTTGTTAAGGATTTATCTAAATTAAAATTTTTAAAAGATCATGTTTGTGATGCATGTGAGTTGGGTAAATAACATAAAACTTCTTTTAAATCAGTTAATCAAGTATCTAGTAAGAGATTTTTAGAATTAGTATATTTGGACTTATTTGAACCAACTAGAACTCAAAGTTTTGGTGAAAAAAGATATGCACTTTCTTAGTTGATAATTGTTATTGATTAACATAAGTTCATTTTCTAGCATATAAATCTGATGTGTTTGATATGTTTAAAGTCTTTTGCAATAAAGTTCAAAACAAAAAAGACTTACATATTAAGAAAATTAGAAGTAATCATGAAACAAAATTTGAAAATTTTGAAATGGATAAATTTTGTGAGGACTTAGACATTGATCATAGGTGTTCATTTCCAAGAGTCCTCTCTCAGAATGGAGTTATTGAAAGAAAGAATCGTTCATTTTAGGAAATGGCTAGGACTTTGATTAATGAGAATAATCTATTTCATTTTCTATAGGCAGAAACAGTAAATACAACATGTTATATGATAAATAGAGTTCATTTGAGACTATTTTTAAATAAAACATCATTTGAAATCTGACATGAAAGAGTTTTTAATATTTCTTATATGAAATTTTTGGATATAAATATTTTATTTACATACTAAGACAAACAAAAATAAGTTTTATGTAAAATCAAATGAATGTATCTTTGTTGGTTATTCACATAGAAGTAAAACATATAGAGTATTTCATACGAATGCTAAAATCATAGAGGAAACTCTTCATGTAGTGTTTGATAAAACACTTGTTGAAAATTTAGATTAGGTTGGTAAAAATATTTTAGATGATGAATTATAACCTGAGATTGCTCTTGAAAAAGAAATTGTATAAGTTGAAAAAGTTCATAAAAATAAAAATTAAAGGTACTCATACAATCATCCATTAGAATTAATTATAAGTGACACTAATCAAGGTGTTATGATTAGATTCAGGTTAAATATTGTTGGTGCTTATGCGTTTATTTCTCAGATTGAACTTAAACACGTTTCTGATGCATTAGAAGATAAATATTGGATAATGGTAATGCAAGAAGAATTGCAGCAACTTGTCAGAAATAACGTATGAGAATTAGTACTATTACCTCCAAATCATCAGGTTATAGGGACTAAATGGATATTTAGAAATAAATCTGATGAAACAGGCTATATTGTTAGAAATAAGGTTAGATTGATAGCTCAAGGATATAATCAAGAGGAAAGAATAAATTATGATGAAACATTTGCTTCTGTTGCTAGATTAGAAGCTATTAGAATATTATTAGTCTTTACTTGTTATATGAATTTCATTCTATATCAAATAGATGTTAAAAGTGCTTTTCTTAATGATTATATTAAGGAAGAAGTATATGCTAAACAACCACTAGAGTTTGAAGATGAAAAATATCTTGATTATGTTTTTAATTGAATAAGACTCTCTACATATTAAAATAAGCTTCCAGATCTTGGTATGAAAGATTAAAAAAGTTTTTTATTAAGAAAAATTTTAATATAGGTAAAGTAGACACTACTTTATTTAGTAAAAAATCTAAGAATGATATTTTAATTGTACAAATTTATGTTGATGACATTATATTCAGATTCACAAATGAAAATATGTGCAAAGTTTTTGCTAAGGACATGTCTGAAGAATTTACAATGAGTATGATGGGAGAGTTAAATTATTTTCTTGGCTTGCAGATTAAACAAACTGTTAAAGGAATTTTTATAAATTAAGAAAAATATATAAAAGAGTTGTTTAAAAAGTTTTAAGTTTACAGATACCAAAATTAAAGTCACATCTATGAGTACATCTTTAAAGCTAGACGAAGATAATATAGGAAAACTAGTAGATCAAAAGAAATATAAGAGTATGATTGGGTTATTATTATACGTAACAGCTAGTAAACCAAATATTATGTTTAGTATTTGTGCATGTGTAAGATTTCTGATACATCCTAAAATATCTCATTTAAATGTTGTTTAGAAAATTTTTAGATATCTTCAAGGCACTTCAAATTATGGTTTATTCTACTTTAAAAACAATTCTATAGATCTGATAGCATATAGTGATGCTAATTATGCAGGTAACAAATCAGATAGAAAGAGCACGAGTGGAACATGTTAACTATTAGGAAATTCTTTAGTTTCTTAGTGTAGTAAGAAACAAAATTGTGTAGTTCTGTCTACTACTGAAGTTGATATGTGACAGCTTCATTATGTTGTACTTAGGTTTTACGGATTAGATAAATCTTAAAAGATTTTGGAATACATTTAGAATAAATTAAAATTTTATGTGATAGTAGCTCTGCCATTAGTCTTTCTAAAAATCTTATATTGCACTTTAGGTCAAAATATATTGAAGTCAAACATCATTTCTTAAGAGATAATGTTCTTAAAGGAAAGATTAAATTAAAATTTATCCCTACAATTGATCAATTAGCTGACCTATTTACTAAACTGTTATATGAAAATTCTTTTTTTAATCTAAGAAGAAATTTAGGTGTATGCAAACTACGTGATGTTTAAAATACTATCTAGTGCATCCTGATTTTAAGTATTTTAATGTTTTAATTGATTTTTGATGTTATTGATATTGTGAATGTGAATTATTTTCATATAATTTGATAATTATATAGCATCAGTTAAAATTTTAACATTAAATGTGTTGAAAATCTAAATTAAGAAGAGAAACTTAAAGGTCAGATAAATATTTCAAATTTTGATCTGATTGTTGGACATATTAAGTATGATTGAAGAGTAGAAAATTGAAATCCTTTATATGAAGTCATAAATCTGTATCTTATTTACTATTATTCAGAATTGATATTTAACAATAACATCATCTTGCTTTTGTCTATGCTTTATGTTTTGAAAATCTATGGATAAAGTCCAAATGATGTGTTTATTAAGAGAAAATCAGTCCCACAGGTTTATTATATTTGAGCTATTAGGTATGAAGGGATATCTTGAAATCTGGCAACCTAAGGTCTTATTTGATCTGAGATTGTTGACTAAAAGTTTGTTACAAGGGTATAATAGAAAGTCTGGTTGTTAAAGGATTGAATATATGTATTGAAATTAAAAAAAAAAAAATGTTAGTGTAATAGATTAGATGATTAACTTATTACTTACAAGATGCACTAACATATATTAATATCTAGTTGTGTTTCATAAAGATACACCATTTATACTTATATATGAGATTGAAAGTTTGAAATTACTTGATTATACTTAAGAAATCTATATATCAGAAAATATTTGATTTATTATCTTAAACTTTAACTTGTCTAGTATACAATGAAGATTAGAAGCACATGAAATGTTGAACAAAAATAACATGTTTTGTTATTTAAGTTTTTTTTATTTCAATTGATTTATTTCAGTTTTCTACATTTTTGTGTTTAAGTATTTCAATTACGGTTACTTTTTAAACTTGATGCACATGTGTAGGGAGAGAAAAAATGATAAAAACTAAGAAAATCATTAAATTATCTACGTATTATATTTGATTTAGATGTCTAGGAAGAACATTCAAGATTATTAAATCAAACCTAAATAGCCAGTTAAGGTTACGAGACCTCGTAAACTTAAGTGATTAAGTATACGATATTGGTACTATTACTAAGGTAAGTTTATGGAACCTCGTAAAGTTAACATATAAAGTTTATGAAGAAATATTTGTTTGAGTAAAAATGAAAATTTATTTATAAACTTAGGGACATAATGTTACAAAGAGGTTCGTAAACTTATGATTTATGATTACTAACAATAGTAATCTTAGTTAAAAATATTTAAAATTCGTTTATTCGATAAACTTTACATATTTAAATGTTGATAGTTAGCTTATTTGATTTGTCGTCTTCTACCTTTAACCTGATAGAGTTAGGACAAAAAATTAGGGTAAAATGGCTCAGAAATCGTCAGACTAGGAAAGTAAGGTAGACTTTAATATTTTTCATCAAGTTGTTGCTTATTAGCATAATGAAAAAAGAGTGAAAAAGTCTGATATAGTAAAATAGACGGAGTAGTTACACATTCAATGCTGTGAAATAACTAGACTGTGTAACTTAGAAAATATTTTATCCACGAAAGATTTTACCATTAAAGTCAAAAGAGCCATAGAAAAAGAAATCACAAAGGAGAAAGTCTTGAAACTTCTCAATATAGTAGCTCATGAACTGATTAAAAAGAAATCTATTTTCTAGATTCAACAAGAAATATATGTTCAGACTAGTGGAAAAACTTTTAAATTTAGCAATATCGAATATGGTCAACATACAGTTAGAACAACACAGAAAAATGCTATTGAAGAAGAATGGGAAAAAGTACCATCATTCTTCACTCCTTATTCCATGTTTGATAAAGTCAGATATGAGGAGATAATAAATTTATTGTTAGCAGCTGGAGAAGGTTTGACAATTGCCAAATAACAAGCTTCTATTGAATTTAATCAGTAGAGAAAGAATCAAATCAAAGCTAAACATGCTTCAAGAGATAGTAAGGTACAAGATGTTACTATACTGTACACTCTTGAAAGTGAAGAAGAGTGGTTGTTATTTGCTAATTTTGTCAAACTACTATTGTACGATAGTCTTCAAAGAATTTGACAAAAGAAAAAGAGAAGGAATTAAATATAGGCTATGGAAAAAGAAGCAGTTTGAAATGAAAAATACTAAAAAATTAAAAAGTCCAGTTAAATAGCAAGGAGAAATTAGAGACGAAGAAGAGCAACCCTTAATTATTAGAAAAAGAAAGTTTGAGAAATTTCCTCAAACTTATATTCGAAAGTTGAAAACAATAAGTTCACAAGGAGTTTCTTCTAGTCAATCAATTGCTTCACAACTAAATTTTGAACACCTAGTGATTTCTACTTAAATAAATCTAGCTGTAATTATTAAAGAAATTTTGGATGAGTTGGTAGAAGCATAAATTTTGAAAATATAGAGATAAAAAAATCTCCATTGTCTGATATTCCAGAAACAATTGTATAAGATATTTCTGAGAATATTATGACACTAATAGATGAAGATATTATCGAAGAATATAGAGAAATTGAATATAGAAAAGAAACAACATATACAAAAATATCTCCTCCTGTTATTGAAGAAGAAAATAGAGAAGAAACATTTGTAACACATATTGAAGAAATTATTCAAAGACTAGTTGAACAAGTAGACCAACCACCACTTCAAAAATTTCTTGAGATAGCGAATTCTCCACTATACTTCAGAAATCAAGAAGCTCATGAGAAATATAAGGTTTATAAATTATCTGATATACTTTATAGCAGACCTTTAGATTAGAGAAAATTATAGAAAATTTATAGATTATTTGAATTTCAAGGGCTAATCAAGATTATCTAAGAAGAAAATACATTTTCTTATATCAATGGATTAGTTTCTATTTTTTATAGTAACTTAACTAAGGTGGAAGGCAGATTGGTAACAAACATTGAAGAACAGGATATTGAGTTAAGTCCTGAACTCTGTTATTAGCAACTCGGTTTACTAAATACTAGTCTAGAAATTTTAAAAAATACAACTGGCTTAGGTTGGAAAGAATCAGATATTAAATCATTCCTATGTATTGATTTTGCTATTCTATTGTTAAACAGAATGAAATATTTAAATGGAAAAACTTGATTTATTGCCTTTGTTCTTATCTGAACAATATATCAAAGGCAAGGATATGAATTGGAATTAAGCCAGTTTATTAAATTGGCCACTTATGTTGTCATGAACATGATCCAAGTAAATTGGTATAACGTATTTATCTTCAAACTTAAATCTATCAAAACAAAGTTATTTTTTGGAGATGCCATATTCAGATTTCTTTGTGGATCTTTATCTTTGGCCAAATGGAAAATCTGCCAGTAAAGATCAAGGTATTTGACTGTAAAAGATTTTACATGATTTGCTGTAAATTATAGTGAATCAACTTATTAATAGTCAATTACAATAGTAGCTTCTACTTCAGAAGATCTAATAAATACACAGATAAAATCTTCTTCTTTTGAAGTCAGACCTTCTGTTACTTGCCAGGCTAGAACAAATGCAAGAATCAATAGCAAAAATACGTGTAGAAATTGAGAAATTAAAAGAAAAATTGTAATTGCAAACCTAAAATCTTCTGTATGTAATGTAAACTCATTTGTAAATGTTTTCTTTTTGAAATGATAAAAAGGGGGAGAAAGTATTATAATTTCAAAAATATTAGATTGAATGATTTGAATTTTATTTCAAGAAGGAAAATAAGTATGTTAAATGTTAAATGATTGTTATGAAATGTTAAATTCTTATTGAATCTTTGAATTATTTGAAATAGTTTTGTCATCGTAAAAAAGAAGGAGATTGTTAGAGATAATGTTCTTATCTATTAATATGTTTATATTTTGATGAGTGACAAAATGATTTTTACTTAAGTATGTAAAATGATGAATTTTATAAATAATATTAAGTTCATAAGTTTAAGTACAATTGTAAATTTATCTAATTTATAACTTTGGTTTGAAACTCTAAAATTTATCTAAGAATATAATTTTACAGAGACTCGTAAAGTTATAATGTATAAATTTATGGACTATCGTAAAGTTATGAAGATTATTTTTATAAGCTATAAATCTTAACTTCGTAAAATTATGACTTCAACGTTATGGATCTTCGTAAACTTATGATTTATAGAATCTATAAAGTTATAAGGATAACTTGATGGACTTTCGTAAGATTATCTTTTAAGGAGTTCATAAAATTATAAGTCTAGTATATGTAGTTTATAAAAGATAAAGAATTATACATTACATGTGTCAGCTTATATGAGTTCATAAAGTTAAGGAGATAAGTTTACGGATGTTCATAATATTCTGCTATGTATAAACTCGTAAAGTTATAAGTATAACTTTACAAAGAGTCATAATGTTAGCACTTTGATGAATTTATTTAACTGATATATTTTTATATTTAATCAAAGTTTTATTGTAGGATTATTTATTTTACAGATGACACGTGACACACGTACTTACACACGCTCTACTATATTCCTAAAGACTTGGTCAAATGTTTACAGATGACAATCAAAGATCGATTTAACAAAGTTAAGATTAAAGATTGCGGTTCGAAAAAATCATAAACTGAACGGGTCCGTTGAGTAAAACTTAACTTAATAAAGTAAGTCCGTTGAGTTATAGTTAACTCTACGAAGTAAGTCCATTGAGTTACAATTAAGTTCACAAGGTAGGTTCATTGAGTTACAGTTAAGTCTATGGAGTAAGTCTGTTGAGTTTCGCTAACTTTACGAACCAATTATTTCTCGATGATCATATAGTGAGTAGTTGTAGGAAATTTGAAAGAGAGAATGTATTACAGGATCGTGTGTAAACAGTTAGATTTTCTCAATGTAATATAAATTGAGTAAAATTGATGTTTGGAAGTGAGTTCCCTTTTGGTGAAAACTTCAAAAAGAAAATTCTTGAAAGACTTGAAGATACTTAGAGAATGAGAGCTGAAAATCATTCGAAGGAACTCTATAGCAACAAAGCTATTACTTGAAGATTTAAGTATTGTCATAACTACAAGAGGAAAATTTTATTATATTTATGCTTTTATGATTAATTCCTCTTTACATTACATCGTTAATTGAAAAGAGAGCCTATCTACAATGGATGCTGTGGAAGAAACTCTGAAAGATGTTCTTTTAGAAAAGTTTCGAGAAACTTTATGGGGGCATATAAAGTTGTGCAGATAATTATACGAGGGTTAGTATAGTTAGTACAGTAACTGTATAAGGGTTCATATAGTTAGAGGGAGAACTTGATGAAGGATCGGTGTTTTGTCAAATTGATTTTACTTTGAATAAATTTGTAGTACACTGGAGTTTGAGTAAACCAAAAACTTCTGTGGATAGTGAATTCTTGAGTAAGGATTCAAAGAGTGGACGTACTTTGATTGAGGGGAACCACTATAAATTGTCTACGTGTTTTAATTTCTGTTTTATTTCCATATTACCTAGATTTAAAAAGGAACTAAAAATACTACGAAATTTATAATATACTTAATTCACTTCCCCTCTTAAGTATAAACATTTCCTAATAAATAGTTTTGATGAGTTGCATGATTTGATCCATTACCTTATTCTTCAAATGTTTTCTTAGGTTTAGATTCTAGTTGGTATCTTTGGTTCCCAAAGTCATGCATTGCACCATTGTTGCATCTTTATCAATTGCAATGCCAAAAACTCTTTGGGAAAGTTCAGCTAGAACTCCCTCCATCCACTTATCCTACCCAAAATGAGTTTGTCTTATTGAAATCATTGATTACTTAATGTTAAGCATGGTGAAATCCTAAAGTCCAATCAAATTGTGTTACAAATGCATTGTATCACTTGTCTAAGTATTATTATATGGTAAATAGGTATCCATATACTCTATATCAATGACATTCTCTTTTTACATTTATTTCCTAATTACCAATAAACTATAACTTTTACATTTAACATGATATAAGAGCAATGTTTAGGAGATTCATAATCTTAAATTGCATTTGGAGCAATGGTTGGGCTTGCAACTTTTATAGAAAATCCAACTTGTTAGAAAGTGTTAGAGTAAATAATGTTTTAGGATTATTTGTGTTGTAATTAAGTTTAATCTTACATTACTAGTTTGTATTTATCCTTTTTATGTAACCTCTATTTATAAAAGTCTTATATTTGCTTTTCAATATGATCAACTTCTACAATTTCTTATGATTTAACATGGTATCAAAGTATAGGTTATGAGAGTTTAAAAATATGTAAGATTTAGGTGTAAGGAAGGAAATCTTAGTTGTCACCCTCCTCCCTCCCAACCACTATGAGTTGACTTGTTTGCCTTTGTTGAGGCGAATCCTAACTTCTTGAGAAACCCTCTCTTCTTAAATAGGTGACCACTCTATCCTTGTCTTCCTTTATTGGCAATGCTATTGCTAAAGGTCATCAGAGAAGTTGTTGGAGTTGAGGCTTAATGGTGCAAAAGGGCTTTGAAATAGATCAAATAGACTAGAGAATGGACTTATAAGTTCTTGGTCATTGTTTAGGCAAACATTCATTAGGTCCCAAGGTGGAAATTGGTTGTTGGAATTCTCAAGTAACTATTGAATCCATTACATGTTTGTCGGGAGTTTATTAGAGGTCAAGGGAAAGTTGTTGATTTAGTGAGTTCCAAAGGAGGAAAAGGGTGGAATTTGAAGTTGAAGTCTTAAATGTTCCCAAGGTGCCTAGAGTAATGGATTTAAGGATGATTTATAGGAGAAAATTGATGGAAAATGATGAGCTTGTTTGGTTGGTCATCTCTAACACATTTGGCAAGCTATCCTAAGGTTATATGCACGCGAGGAATGATGAGGGGTGTAGGCAAGGAAGGAAGAATAGTTGAATGGTAGTAGATTCAAATAATCAAAGTCTAAAAAGGGGGTTGATCAATCATCTGACTAGACAAATAGTTGGTTTGCACATTTGGTGAGTTTGCATTAGGGGTAGTGGGCATTAGGATTGATTTGTGTAGTGAACTTGAGCAAATCAATACAACTTGAGCTTATCAAGATTGATTTGCTTCACTAAAGAAGGCAAATAGTGAATTTAAATCTTTAAAGCATATTTCAATAAAATCAATTCAGATTAAATACTTTATATGAAAACGTTTGTTGCAAAAATCATTATGTAAGTAAATAATAAGAAATCACACACAAAACACAAGGAAAAGAAAATTTTTTTATAATAGTTTTTCAAATTGGGTAATTCTATTTTATAAGTTCCTAAGTTTGTATTTTTCACTATAATTGGTGTTTTTATAAGTTCAACACCCAACCTTACAATTAGTAATTTTTCAAGCTCACCACTCAACCCTTATTAGGTGTTTAACGTTAAACACCTGAATCATGTTATCTTATTGGTCTAACACCAAACCTTAGATGTTTACATGCTATTTCTGGGTTAACGCCAACTTCTACTTGGTAAAATCATACCAAGTGCAATTTCATTCATAAACCTAGGAGTTCCACCTTAAATTTTAGGTGTTTACATCAAAACATGTGTATTTCTTACTACAACTTGGTAAGATAGGTTTTTACAATAGTTAAGCCCAAGAGAAAATTAAATTAAAAACGTTTAAGTACATACATGTGAAAACAATGTGCACAAAAATAAAATACTTAGAAAATCCTTGAAGAATAATTTTGAAAAATCCCCAAGAAAGTCTTGAATGGAGCTCTAGGATGCTTGCTTGTTGGAGGTCTTCACTTGTGCATTTTCCCTCCATGAAAACCCTAGAGGTATTTAAATAGAGTCCTAGTGTTCCAAGGTAGGTAAAATAATCTATCAAAATTTGTAATAAATTGAGTTAAAAGAAAAAGTTTAGTCGAAAAAGGAGATTGTATATTGTTAAAGGAAAAGGGGGGGGCTTCTTATAGAGAGGCCAAATACAATTAATAGACATATAGAGAACTTTGATAGATATATGGAGAATCTTAATTGACATATAAGGAACTCTAATAGATACATAGGAAACTCCAATGAACATATGGGGAATTCCAATAGTTATGTTGGAATAACAACACTTAAAAATACTTAATGACATTTAATGACACTTAATAATAATAATTAACTCCAATACTCTCTCTCAAGTTGGAAAGCACAAATTAAATACTCATCTTGTCACGTAACTTGTTAAAGGAACCTATATGTAATTCCTTGGTAAAAATATCAACAACTTGTTTGGAGGATCTAGTGTATGGTGTAAATAATTCTTTTAAGAATAAGATTACAGGTGTAGTAACAATTAACTTCAATATATTTTGGTCTCTTATGAAAGGTATCATTATTGATAATATAAATTGTAGCTTGATTATCACAATGCATAATCATAAGAGTGAGAACTCGAACACCAAGTTTGATTAATAAAGATCGGATCCAACACAGTTTACTCTTAGTCTGTGACACTCGAAATTCAGATTTAACACTTGCCTTGGATACTATGTTTTGTTTTTTGCTCCTCTAAGTTAATACATTCTAAGTCTTTATTTATACATAATTTCTATCTAAATATATATCATTATTGAAATTCAATTCAAAACTAATTGACCATGAGTGAAGGACTCAACCTAATATAAAGTCTTGAACTTCTACATTTTGGGTAATGTAAGACTATTCAACACTTCCTTACACTTGTGATGAGCCCTTGAATCGACAAGTGTCTTTCTATTATTGTCAAAGCAAGGTACATTAAGTCATTGACTTACGGATGTGTATGAAGTCTTGATGCTCTGTTACCATATTGAAATTCAATTCAAAACTAATTGGTAATATGTAAAGAATTTAATTTAATATAAGGTTTTGGACCTCCACATTTTAGGCAATATGAGATTATTTAACAATCATTAAGTTTTGTTTTATCAAAATCTTATGAAAAATATTTTCTTAATAAAAATTAATGAAAAATAACAAGCTCATCTAATTGGTCATCTCTAATACGTATAGCGAACTATTGCAAGGTCATATGCACGTAAGGAAGGATGAGGGGTGCAAGTGGGGAAGGAAGAATAGTCAAATGGTAGCAAATTTGAATAGTCAAAGGTTAAAAAGAAGGTTGATGGATTGTTTGACTTGATAAACGGTCAATTTGCATGTTTGACAAGCTTTCACAAAGGGCAGTGGTCATACAAAAGGGCAATTGAAGGAGGCAAAGAGGACACACGTAGAAAGATGACGAAAACTGATGAGGAGGTAGTCTTACAAGCAAATAGACAGTGATAGCTGACACATGGGTGAGTGGATCTTGCTACCAGACGTGAAGAAGAAGGTGGTGGTGCAACTAGGCTTTCTACACATTCATGGGTTGGGTATTGGGTGGTGCATCGGCCTAGTATTGACTTGAGTGATCAAGTGTAGGCAGTTGTTGATCTTGGGTGTGTTGAATCTAGGTGAACCTTGCACATGGAGTAGACTAGACTTTGGGCTGGGGAGGAGAAATGGTTATAAGGAGAGGAAAATAAGGGGAAAATAAATGGTTATGAAAGGGGAAAAAATTGTGATAGAAAAATAAAGTGATTATGGGAAATAATAAATGAGATGATTAAGTAAAGTATTTTTGGATTTGATTAAATTAAGTTTTTAGTGATTAGAGATTATATTAAGTGATAAGGTATTAATTAAAGGATTAAATTAAGTGTTTTAAGGATTAATTAAAGGATTAAATGAAGTGATTTATGGATTAAGGATTTAATTAAGTGATTAAGTGATTTAATTAAGGATTAAATTAAGTAATTTAAGGATTTGATTAAGGATTGAATTAAGTGATTTAAGGATTTAATTAAGTGATTAAGTGATTTAATTAAGGATTAAATTAAGTAATTTAAGGATTTGATTAAGGATTGAATTAAGTGATTTAAGGATTTAATTTAGTGATTTAAATGATATAATTAGATGATTTAAAGGAAATGTGAGGGATAGAGAAGGGAAATAAATAAGGGAGAGATAATGTCTAACAAGTAAGAATAGACACATTTGGCACAGTAAACATAACTTGACATCTGACGACATGAGTTAATCATTAGGTTTTGGAGTAAGGTCTCAATAGTCTCACATTGTTAGTTTGCGTTTATCCTTTTTATATAGTCTTTATTGTAGAAGGGTTATGCTTACTTATGAATATGATTAACTTCCACCATTTCTTGTGTTTTAACTGAAAGCAATACTATTTGTAGCTTTTTTGATGATTTTTGTGTAAATACAAAAAGATACAAACAATCTTGAAAATGTAGAACAATATTTTCACAAATTTTTCAGAAAAGAACTCTTCTAGCATTTTCAAAAGCATTGAATTCCACATTGAAAAAGTTATAGTGGAAACATAATTCCAAACATTGACTTAGTCATCTATCTTGTCCACTTCTCACCTTCTCTTCCAATTGTTGTTGCCTAGTAAACCATCAACGATTGTTGCCTAGTATATTAGAAATAGTCATTGTTGACTAATAGTTTGAAAATAGTTAGCAACATCATCCCTAGTGGGCTCTCCACTCTCTTCCTGCATCCTCCCCACACTTCATGGATCCCTCTTGGCCATGTCCTCTTTGTTGTTGGTCAATGTTTGTGGCATTCCCTTTTCCATGTCCCAGTTGTGTGGCACTTCAATCTCTCTCTTTGTGCACCTATTTTAGATAATCTTATTTGACCTTGGTCTTGTTGGATTAGTTGAATGGGTAGTTGGAGATTTGGTGACTTAGCAAGGTCATATGGTTGGGTGGTTATAGCCATGCCAAATGACCAACATCTATTGGTTTAAGGTGAAGGTTGCCAAGAAAATGAGTGATGTGGCTATGATGTGGTGATGATTGGATTGCTTATTTAGCAGGATTAGTTGGTTATTAGTAAGGTAGCTTTATGTAATTAGGAAAGAGAGTGACTAGTTGATGGTATGTGTGAGACTAAATAATGTAATAGAGTTATTTGTGTTGTAAGTGAACTTAGTCCTACATTTCTTATGATGTGTTTATTCTCTTTATGTAGCCTCTATATATAGAGACCTCACATTTAGTTACAAATGAATATACTTCTATCTATTTTCTGTGTTTTAACATGATATTAGAGCTTATGAATTGAAAATCCAAGAGTGTGAAAAATCTAAGTAGGAATGATGGAAACCTTAGCCGTCACTCTTCTCCCAGCCACTACTATCATTGATAGCTGTCCATGCCACCTCTATTGGCTAGAGCCACTCCCTACCCTAGTTGCCCCTCTTCTCTTGTGTTTAGGTTATTTTTTCCCTACTTTTGCCACCACTTGTCTACCCCTCCATCTCCCCAACTCCCTCTCTACCTCACCAAAATTAAAATCCAACACCACCCAAATATTTAGAACTTGGTGGAGAAGAGTAGAGATTGGTCTTGACCACTACAAGCTCCTACATGTTGATAGAAATGCGAAGAAAGAAGTTGAAATGCTTGATTTTGTGAAGTTGATGCATAGTGTTAGGGGAGTTGGCTTAAGAGATCAAAGCCAAGTGCTTTAGCAACACTGGAGACAGAGGTGGGAGAAGTCAAGAGTTGGGTTATGTCAAATGTTTGCCCTTAAAATTGTTATTGTCCTTGTCGCCCACAATGTGTCCATGACTTTCTCCCCAACAAGTGCTTCTGAACTCTCTTCCATTGATGTGCTAGCCTTTGTTGTAGGATGAGTTGCAATGTTGTCCTTTTGTAGGATGAGTTGTAGAAGAAGAATCATGAAGGGGAAGATGAAGGAGAAAGGAAAGAAAGAAAGGGAAAGGAAAAAAAGGGGAAGAAAATAGAAAAGGGAGGAAAGAAAGAAAAGAAGAGAAAAAAAAAGAAAGAAAAAGAAAAAAAATGGAGAGAGAGAAAGGAAAAAAAGAGAAAAAAGGAGAAAGAAGGAGGAAAGAGAGAGGGAAAAGGAAAATAATGTGAAAAATATAAGGAAATATAAAAAAATAAAAAAAGAGATAAAAATTTTAAAAAAATACAAAAAAATCTTAAAGATGAATCGCATCTATCTATGTACTTTTTGATGATAGACTACATTTGTCTATTTATTCTACCATCTCAGATTGTATCTGATGATTAATTTCTTATTGTCTGAGATATAATTCTTAGATTACTATCTATTGCTATTGCCTCCACACAATTGGAGGTTCTCTATTGCTACTGCCTCCACACAGTTGAAGGTCCATGATCGCTTGTTTTTACTTGATTTTTTATATTTCTTTATTTGTTTCTTATTTTTTGTTATGTTTGTTGAATTATTCTCAAGTTTGTTGTATTATTTAATTTGTTGTAAGTTGGATGCTATAGCTTGATGAGAAGTATGAAAATAAATAATGTATCAGGATTATTTGTGTTTGTGATGTGTTTATCCTCTTTATATAACCTCTATATATAAAGACCTTATTTTAGTTATGAATCAATGTACTTCCACCTATTTGTTGTGTTCTAACAGTTTGGGTTAGAAATAATTGAGAGAGAGAAGTGAGGAGGGGATTTTGTCGTTAAGAAAGTATGGGTATTTTGTTCTATTTTCTTCTTTTTTGCTTTTCCTCTGATGACTTTAGTCAGATCACCTTTTGGATGAAACTAAGTTACCCTTAATAAGATTCATCCTATTAACTTTTCTTCTTCTCAAGAAATGGATCAGGTTGGTTGAGATTTTACTCTTAATTTTGACTTTGTGTTTTAACCTTCTTGCCTGCCATTTTCTGTTTTTCTTTTGGAAACTTAAATTGAAGGTTGTTTTGTTTTTTCTTTTGGAAACTTTGTTCTGTTTTCACAACTTTTGAAATTGGGCATGATTTTAGAACTGATATCGGACTGTTTCCATAATTGGAGATTATGAAGTTCATTATCGTCATTGTGGGAAATTTGGTTTTATTTGATTTTACTTAATTAGGTATTTGATTTAAATTACAGGGTGTTTTGGGTAATTCATTAAAATGGCTGGTTGCATGCAGGAAGGGTGAATCTGTTCGTTTGATTTAATAGATTATTCATTATCATCTTACATTTCTGTTCAGAGAGCAGATATTCCTAAGGCGTATCTTGTAACTTTTTAAGAAATAGACATAAGAGATGTAATCCTTTTTCTTTTAGGTTATTAAATATTTACTATTCTGTAATTAGTTTGGTTAATTATTCAAAGCTTTGAACATGTGGGCATGTATTAACCATGCCAAGGCATATCTAGGATGCTATAATCTGATGCCCCTTCTCATTGTGTTTGTAAAATTGTTTCTTGAGGTCTTGGAAGAACTCTTTTAGCCTTGGGCTTCTTCCCTAGGTATGAGTATTATTACATCAAGTCTTGCATCACCTTTATACATTTCTGTTTGCATACCTTGAGAGTAGAGATTCATGGGATTAATCTTGTAAGAAATAGACATAACTCATGTGTTCTTCAAAATGATGTCAGCTCAAATATTCTCCAAGGATATATCAAAGAATATATTTGCCTACCTCAATTTCAAGATCCAATTTTAACCCTTACTATGTTTGCAAGGAAGACAGTAGTGGTTCTTGGGTTCGTACAACAGATTTTTGTCCTTCATGCTCTATTGGACAGTCTTCATATTTCTGTGTGGAATTCCCGGATGGACAATATGCTTCTGAACTAACAGCAGGTTTACCTTTCTATGAAGAACTTGAAGATCTAAACATAACAGAGGGGGATCTCCATTTTTCATCCTCAAGGTTGGAATTTGGAGAACTTGTGGATTTAAATACAACAGGGAAAGATGTGTATCATTCATCTTCAAGGTTGGTTCCAATTATTGATTGTCCACCTGGTTATAAATTGCCATATGAAATTGTCTTCCAGTTAAATACTCTTGTTCATGCACAAAAAATTTCTTATGGTCAAATAAATGATGAGCTGTTTTCGGTTCTTTGTGGCTTACCTATTGAGACTGCTAAGAGAATTCTTCTGAAGATGCACAAGTTGGATACAACCTGCTATGAGCCCATTAAGTTCATCAGATTTCAGCTTGAAAGGATCAAAGAAAACTCCAAGAATCTTATGTCTACTACACATGTAAGTATGCCATCAGAAAACTTAATCAGCTGTCATAGAGTACTTGTTACTCCTACGAGAGTATACTTGTTGGGGCCTGAGACAGAAACATCAAATCATGTTGTAAAACATCATATTTCAAATGCTTCAGACTTTCTTAGAGTTTCTTTTGTTGATGAAGACTGGAGTAAGCTTTCCCCAGACACAATTTCAACTCGAATAGAACATGGAATTTTTTCTGAGCCCTATAAAACTAGGATATATAATCGAATATTATCTGTTATCAGACAGGGAATTTCAATTGGTGGGAAAAACTTTGAATTTTTGGCATTTTCAGCTAGTCAACTTCGTTCAAACTCAATGTGGATGTTTGCATCTAGTGAAACAATCTCTGCCAAAAGCATCAGGGAGTGGATGGGACATTTCAAGAAAATAAGAAGTGTGTCCAAATGTGCAGCTCGAATGGGTCAGTTATTTAGCTCTTCCTTGCAGACATTTGATGTTTACCCTCATGAGATTCATACTATTCCAGATATTGAGGTGTCAACTGATGGCATCAAGTATTGCTTTTCTGATGGCATTGGTACAATTTCCGAACCCTTTGCAAGGCAGCTAGCCAATTGTTGTGGACTGAAGAAAATTCCTTCTGCTTACCAAATACGATATGGTGGTTATAAAGGTGTTGTATCTGTTGATGGTTCATCATCTTACAAACTCTCCTTGCGCCCAAGCATGTTGAAGTTTGAATCTAACAACATAATGCTTAGTGTCACCAAATGGAGTGACTACATGCCATGCTATTTAAATCGTGAAATTATAAGCCTGTTATCAGCACTTGGGATAGAGGATGACAAATTTGAGGCATTGTTAGCAGAACAACTGCAGCTCATGGAACAAATCTTTACAAATAAAGTAGCAGGTCTTCAATTTCTTGATAGTATGACTGGGTCTGATGCCAAAACTGCAGCAAAGTTGCTGATTCAAGGATATGAACCTAGTTTAGAGCCATATGTTTTCATGATCCTTAAAGCTTATTTTGAATATCATTTATCTGATATAAGAAATAAGTTTAGAATATTTGTTCCAAAGGGTCGAGTCTTGATAGGCTGTCTGGATGAAACTGGCAGCTTAGATTATGGCCAAGTGTATGTTAGGGTAACTGTGACAAGGAATGAGATTCAACAGGAACAAACTTTCTTTGAGAAAACTGATGAGACAACAATGACTGTAGTTGGAAAGATAGTTGTCACAAAAAACCCATGCCTTCACCCTGGTGATATTCGTGTACTTCAGGCTGTTAGGGATGCTGCTTTAGAGGAGAAAGGACTGGTAGATTGTCTTGTCTTCCCACAAAAAGGAGAAAGGTACCTTTCTTGCATACCTGTTAAAAATGGTTCAAAATGCATTCTAATGGTAACACAAAAAAAAAATCTAAAAATTGTACTACTGATTTAAATTACTGGTAATTTCACTATTGTGTAAGCAAAATACCAGTAACCCGGAACTGTTCATTTGTTTAGCATTACTGAGTTATTAATTTTATTATTTTCAAATTTCTGATTTAACAAGATCATTATCACAAAAAATTGATTAAACATCTAGTTTGGTAGTACAAAATTACATAAAATCATACTGAAATTGTTAATTTAGTAAAACAAAATTATATAGGATAATAAGACTAAATAAACTTTTATCCAACATTAATATATCAAAAATATATTTTTGTCAAATTTCATGTTTCATTTGTGGATGGTATCATGGCCCAAGGGGGGCAGCTATGTGGAATTCTATTGTAGTAGCATGTTAGAGCACCATGAGGCGATTGTGGGGGATTCATGGTGGGGAGTGTGGGGTATCACCATGGAATTGCTAAGGGAGTGTCAAGTAGTGTGGATGATGACAATTAACGGGGGGAGGGGGATCAATGGGGAGGGTGGGTGAGGGAATCATAGTGGGGGAGGAGGGGTGGGGGGTAGGAAGGTGATAAGGACATCATGGGAACATGGGATGGGTGGCACTTGGCATTGGCTTTGGGGTTCATATACTTCAAGTATTCTATTGGAAAGTAACTATAGATGAGGAAATGTAGACATTCATTTCATGTGGTGCATGGGATTTGATTCCTCATTCTATTGAAATGAGCATAATCACTTCTAGATGAATGTTTGCAATCAAATACAAGCTATGAGACCATAGATAAATACAATACTCAAATACTTACACATGACTATACATAGAAGTATGGAGTTGATTATGTTGAGACTTTCTCACATAAGTTCTCTCTCACTAAACAAACTCTAGGAGGTCAGTCAATAAATGTGAAGAACACCTTCCTGTATGGTGATCTGTTAAAACAAACTTTCATGCAGCAACCTTTTAAGTATATTGCTTAAGGAGAATATCATGTTTGTTTCCTTCTTAAAGTTATCTATGGTCTCAAATAGAGTTTATGTGCTTGGTTCATAAAATTTACAAGTATTGTTACTGTTAGTGGTTATTAACATTATACTATTTATCATTCCATTTTTTATAGGAAGAAAAATAGAGGCTATGTGTTACTTGCAGTATATGTGGATAATATCTTATTGATTGGTAGTGATATTGCAATATCTAAGAGACTAAAAACTATTCATAGACTCATTTTGTTACAAAGCATATGGGTGGGTATTGACTTTGTATATGCAAAGAACAAGATGATGTTATCTCAAAGAAAGTATACATTATATCTCTTGTAGTAGACAAGTTATCTAGGGTGTAAGTTAGAGAATGCTCTAGTTGACTAGAATTTTGACTTTTGTAATAGTTCTTCACCTATCTTGAAAGATACTAGAAAATACAAGTGTCTCATTGGAAAATTAGTCTATATGACTATCATACATTTAAATATAGTCTATAATGTTAGGTACTTAATTTATGCATGAGTCAAAAATTGTACATTGACAAAAAGCTTTACAAACACTAATTATATCAAAGAAAACTATTGGTAAAGATTGGTATATAGGAAAAATAGTCATTCACATAACAAGTTATACTTAGATTCTACTTATGTAGGAGACAAGGGAGACCAAATATCCACTTTTTGCTATTGTACTTGTGTCGGGGAAAAATCTTGTTACATGATGAAGTAAGAAGCAAAATGTGTCTTGAGATCTAATTTAAATGTTAATTTTTCTATTAATGTGTCCATACCCATGCATCATGCTAATCAAGATGTCATTGTCATTACCAACAATTCAACTTTTCATAAATGCACTAAGCATATAAAGGTGAATTGTTGTTAAGGCTTATGATATATGGGTATTTGGGTAAATGGATCTCCAAGAGAGATACCATTATTTATAAACCTTGTAATCTTTCATTTGTGAAAAGAATCTCCCTTATTCTCCTCTCTACATTGTATTATAGTTCCAAGTGAAACCTTAGACTATTGTCACCCCACCACCCAATTTTTTGCCCTCTCAGCATCCCCATCTCCTAGCCAACGCTGCCTATTTTGTTGCTTGTAGATTTACACAAATTTATGACCTTGATTATGCAAAAACTTTCTTTCCAATTGCTTTTCTTAATTATACTCAAGTCATTCTATCAGTTACTGTAAATAACTTTTGGTCTTTATACTAATTGGATGTCCGCAATGTGTTTTTATATGGAGATCTTGATAAGAAGGTTTTCATGAAGTAATTTCTAGGATATGTTGCTCAAGAAAAGAATACTGTATGCTTATTTAGAAAAGTTATTTATGGATTCAAACAAAGTTCATTAGCATGGTCTAATTAGTTTAGTTCAATTATGATTTAGCAAGGATTCAAACAGTGCATCACTTAGCTTCTATCAAAATGAATTTGACAAGATATGGTATATGTAGATAATATTTTACTAACAGGTAATAATATGGATGACATCAAGTGATGAAGGAATACTTAGCACAATAGTTTGTAATTAAAGATTTGGGAAAATCAAAATATTTTTTGAACATTGAGTTTGCATATCTAGGGAGTTAGATAGTTTATACCCTTAACTTGTTGGCGAAACTAGGCTCCTAAGATGCAAACTTGAATTACTCTTATTGAGATCTTGATGAGAAGGTTTTCATTGAGCAACATTTAGGATATGTTGTTTAAGGAGAGAGCATTGTGTGCTTAGAAAAACTATTTATGGACTCAAACAAAGTTTGTGAGCATGATTTGACAAGTTTAGTTCAATTATGATTTAACAGGAATTCAGACAATGCACAATGGATTGCTTAATTTTAGTCAAAACGAGTTTGGCAAGATACATTACACTTAAAATATATGTTGATAATATTTTACTAATAGGTAGTGATGTGACTAACATCAAGGTGACGAAGGAATACAAAGCACATTAGTTTGTCATTAAAGATATGGGAAAATCAAGATATTTTTTGGACACTAAATTTGCATATTTAAGGAATTAGATGATTCTCTCTAAAGTATGACCTTGACTTCTTAGAAAATTAGGCTCCTAGGATGCAAACTTGAAGACAATCTTATTGAACAAAATCTTCCTTTTTGGGATAAATCTTTCAGGCTCTTTTAAGATGTGGGAAGGTACCACGAATTAATAGGAAAACTAATCTACCTTATTGTTACACATCTAAATATCTCTTTTACAATTGGGCTTAGTCAATTTATGCATGAACTGAAAATATTTCATTGGTAGGCTGTTATGAAAATTCTTGCCATCTCAAAGGGAATCTAGACAAATAGTTAATTTACTCCAAACATGAACATCTGCATATTGAAGTCTACTCAAATTTAGGATATACAAGTGACAAATGTGCTAGGAAGCCTACGTTGGACTACTGTACTTGTGTAGGTGACAACATTGTTGTATAAAGAAGTAAAAAAAAAAAACATAGTGTCAAGATCTAATGCTGAAGTGGAGTATCAATTGATGACACACACAGCTAGTGAGATGATGTAGCTTAAATCACTCTTGACTGAGTTGGGGGTCAAACTTGAACTAATCATGAATATGTATTGTGATAATCAAATGACCATCTTCATATTTAGTAATCCAACTTTTCATGAGTGCACAAAGCACATAGAAGTAGATTGTCCTTATATTTGTTAGTTGATATTTGCTAAAATTATTACCACTACCTACACCACGTCATAACACCAGATTGCAAGCATTTTTACAAAAGGGTTGAGTGCTAATGCCTTTAAGGAATTATGTATTGATCTAGAAATGCATGATCCATATGCTCTAGCTTGAGGGAGAGTGTTAGGACTTATGATATATGGGTATTTGGGTAAATGGATCTTCAAGTGGGATACCAATCATAGGATCATATATAAATGTTGTAATCTCTCATTTGTGAAAAGAATCTTTTCTATTCTCCTCTCTATAGTTGTTATGTTTGAAATGTTTTAGAGTTATCACTACTCATACAATGAGTGTTTTGATTAGGTTGTAGATTTTTTACTAAAGGATTAGATGTTGAGTCTTATGATTATGATTGTCTTTATACTAAGTTGTACATAATAGATATATAAACTTCTGTTTGAAAAGGAGTGTTAGATTTGTCTCAAGTTATATAATATGCTTTAGTATAGTCTTGAGAAATATCCACTCCATAGAGACAAAAACTTTTGACATGTTAATTTTGAGCAACACAGCCTTTTTAGCTCTATTCTTCTTTGTGGAGTGAAAGATTTCTTTGGCAATATTTATACATCATTTATAAGCCTTTCTTCTAAGAAGGCAGCATATTGAGGTTGGGATGTCACATCTGGTAGAGATTTTTGTAATCCTTGTTGCAGGGATCTTTGCTACATCTTTATAGCAGACATTTGTGAGACTTATGCTCAATAGTCTTCAGGAGTGACAATGCTTCTTCAGGACAAGGACAATAGTAGTTTGATTGGCCTCCTCTTTCATTTTCCCTGTAGTGAAAGTTATTTGACGAACTGATTCACTTCATCCTTCACTACCATCTAACATTGAAAAAAAAAAAACTAGCTGGGTGGCCATTTGGTCCCAAACTCTCCAAGGGACCTAAGCTGAATAAGATATTTTTAACTTCCAAGTCAGGAATTCTGCTATCAGATAGTTCACAACTGGTTCATTGTATATTTTCTTCCATTCTGTGTCTTGGGTGATTGGGGTGGGTGAGGAGGATGTATAAAGTGTCTTGTAGTAGCTTGTGAAGACTTAGACATTTTATCCCACTCATCATGCCGAAAGCCATCCTTGTCTTTTACTTTGTGATCTCATTTCTTCTCTTGGGCCTCTGTCTCCAGAAATTCTCTTCTGCATCAAGGATATATGTAGAAGCACGTCTAGTTTCTACCTGGCCTCCTCTCAATTAATTGTGTCCTCTGAAACTGGCTTCTGTTTCAGGCTACTTATTTGTTCTGTCAGGGCTACCATATGTCTTATATGATTTTTGAATGTTTTTTCTCTCCATTCTTACCAATGTTTTCTCATTTTTCTACGCCTGGTCATGATTTTCCCTTCAAGTGACTCCCAATTGCATTTCACAAATTCAATACAGTTGGTTGCATTAAGAAGCATGGTATCCAGCCTAAATATGGGTCTTCTCCTTTTCACCTTTCTTTGTGGAGTTAGGAAAATGGGGCAGTGATCACTGCTAATAGCTGGCAGATGGAGTACTGCAGCCTTGAGGAATACAGTTAATCATCAGCTAAAACGCTGTTTAACCATTCTTTAACATTCATAGGAGCCATTCTTCTATTATACAAGGTATAAGCTAGTCCTGAGTAACCACGGTCAATCAGTCCATTCACTAAGATGAAATTTTGGAAGTCACTGACCTGACTTGAGTTGACTTTGGTGCCTTGTCTTCCTTTCTGCTGTTGAAATCTTCTAGGCAGCATCAAGTTTTTTGCAGCATTCATTATTCTCTCCAGAACTTACCCCCTTTTCATCCTTTCTAGGAACCCCATAGACCCCCATTAATATCCAGTCATCCTTGCTTGCCTTGTCTCCCCACCCCAGTATCAGCAACAGTAAAATTGGGATCCTCTTGTATGATTCTAACTTCTGCCATGGTAATCACAAAACTCCAGAATTCCCTTTTATATCTCTTCTTACTTTCTCCTTACTCTAGGATTCTCCTGAGTGTGGTCGTTCCTTGGGTTGTTTTAATATTGACTGCTTGGAGTTTATCACCCTCCTGAGACCCCCCTGTGTCATTTTCATTTGCGTATCCTTTAGGGATTGTGGCCTTTGTCTCTTCAGTGTTTGTTAGGTTGGTCTTGACCATTGCATGGGCTTTCCCATTTTCCTCTGCATATTCTGATTAACCCATCTGGTTTAAGCCCTCATTGTTATTATGGCCCATATATTTTCAATTTGCTTTATCTGCTTTAATCACAGGGAATGGGAAGCAGCAAACCATGCCCTCGGTTGTCTTTTTGCAATTCAAGGCTAGTATGGTTTCCATTCACTGATTGGCCATCAGCAATGATATTTCCCTGCCAATTTGTCTCACCACGAACATCACTGGTGTACTGGATAATCTGGCTTGATTGATGACCCTCCTTTTGAGTATGGTGTGTTGGGCCTGAATTTCAAAAGTTTCTCTGGTGATCTGCAGTTTCTACTTCAGCTTCTGGACTTTTTGGCTTGCTTTTCCTGGAGCTAACTCCTTTCCAGCTGCCTTTTTCTTTGTCTACCTTCACGTTGGTTGGGAAAACTTTATCCAATTTATGCCAGTGCCTTTTTTGGTATCTTCCGAAGACATAGCAGCAGTGCTTAACTTCTGCTTCTTAGAACACACTCCATTCTTCTGCAGTATGTACAGTATCTCAGTAGTTTTCATAGCAGATATTGTTTCTCTTCTTCATCTCTGCTCTCAGTAGGTGACGAATATCAACTTTAAGAGGTTCCTGGACTTCTATCTGTATCTTGACCCTCTGGAATCTCAAAACTTTTTTTCCACTGCCAGTGGGTAAAGTTTTCTGATAATTTTCTCAGTTACTTTGTCTGGGGATGGATGCCTCCAAGGTGAACCCACATGCTGACTGTCTTGAATTCATAGTACTCTAATGAATTTTCTGGTTTTGCATTTTCCATTGTAATAAGGTTGTTTGTGAAGCTCAATGGCCTTTGGAAGAGGATTTTCTCCATACCTTGACAGGAGGGAAAGTACACCAACCCAACATTGGGAGCAACTTTAGCTATTTGGACTGGATTTGGGGCCTCCCAAGCATTCATGAGGTTTCCTTCATACTAGCCATTTTTGTTTCAGTCTTGAGTGAAGCTTGAACATGAGAACTCTTCTCCAGTCGATTGCTCTTTCAACATCTGAGTTGGTTACTAGCATTCATGATAATTTTCTGGTTTATCTTCTGTTAGCTGTTCCAACTTCATGGCAGTTCTATCTTCATCTTCCTTGTCCATGCTTGGTTGTGGGGAAGAGAACTGAGCTTAAGAGCCCGAAAGGACATTCTAGCAGGGCATGAGGATAGTAGGGGAGTGGAAGGAAACCTTAGAGCTCAGGGAGAGAGAATCATCACTTGTCAGCAAAATTTCGTTGACATGCATCAATGTTTAATTCCATGCTTTATACAGATTGTGGGCTTTCAGTTTGTAAATTTTTCCGTTTGAGAGGAAGCTGAACATTTTTATGCTGTTCTAACTTTTTCTTCCGAAATGCACACTTGGTGTTAACATGCTTGTATGTTTGCCATTGAAAATTGTAGCACCATGTTTCAACTTGAATTCCTGTCACTTCTATGGATTCCACTGTGTATTTTCTTGTGGTTGATATAAATTTTCATTATCAAAACGTCTAAGCATTTCCCTTCACTGGTGTAATATGCTTTTTTCAAAGGTAATAAGTCATTCTGTTTTCTTGATACGTACTTCAAGTTGACAAATTCTATTGATTTATATAAAAATATTGATTCATGAATCCTTGGTATATGCTATTACTGCAGACCACATTCAAATGAATGTTCTGGTGGTGATCTAGATGGAGATCTATATTTTGCTTGTTGGGATGAAAATCTTGTCCCAAATAGAATTGATGCACCAATGGATTACATTGGACGTAGACCACGAATTATGGATCATGAAGTGACACTGGAGGTACAAATCCTATATTTCATCTCTCTACGTACGTTGAAATAGCATCAAGAGCATTTGATTACATGAGGAATGCTTAATTCTAGTTCGATATTTTTTTATAATAACTACAAAAATAGATCAAAGAATGTGCAAAAAATATAATATTATATCATGCGAGTGTTTATCTATAAAACATATACTGCTAGTACTAGTTAGATTCAAAAACTTGGAAGAATAAGGATAAAATACTAGTTGGTTAAATGTATTTCTTGAAATAACTCAATCCCTTCTTGCTAAGATCTGCATAGAAATATGCCACTGAGGTGGTTAAAGTCAAAGAAACAGTAGTTTTTATATATTTCGCTAGGGCCGCTAATTCCCCCTGAGGTAACTCTATATTTTTCCCCAAGGTAAGGAACCCGAGGACCACCATATTGTTCTCCAATCTGAGTTTTGCTCGAGTGTCAAATGAATTCAAGGATATATTCAAAGAAATTCTCACTGGCGGTCAGAATAGTTTGGGTATTCTAAATAGCTATGGTGACTGAATGCATAAAATAGCAATTACAACCCATGAATTAATAAGTACTTGGGCATGCAATTTAAAGCTGCTATTTTCCAATATAAATGTTGACCTACTTCTACACCTGATGTCGTATAATCCTTTGAATGTGTTGGATAGGGATCTTGTAAAGACATCATTTTATATGACCAAATATGCCAAATGCTATTTAGTTGCTTTAATACTTGTAGTGTCCTCACTCCTTGCCAAAAGAGTATCATCTACGTGGACTATCAGAAGTAAATCTTTCAAGTCCGTTTTTGCATATGCTGAACGATCAATATTGCACCTTTTGAACCCACTACCAAAACCCACCTTACTCAACTTGTCAAACCAAGCCCATAGGCTTCGTTTCAGATCATATATAAAACCTTCTTTAGAAGGAATGCATGATCCTCACACTTAGCAATGCACTATAGAGGTTGTTCCATAAACACCTATATGAGAACTCATATAGAATTTAATCTAACCATAAGCGTGAAAATCTTTGCATAGTCCACCTGGTCAGTTTGTGTAAAATCACAAGCAACAAGGTAGATTTCCTCTTTCTAAGACCCATGGGGATTATACTAAACAGTAGATACACATCGACAACTGACTAGTTCCTTAAGGACTAACAACTGTCCTATGTACCATAAGATACTAATCTTATATTTCTTCATCTATGGTGGTCTTCCGATGTTGTACAAGTGTCTCTTAGTAATCCTAGAAATAGGCAGAAGAAATGGACAATGCAAAAGGTGTATCTAGTCATAAGAAACATGGTAAAAATGAGTAAAGCAATGATAAAACGGGTACCTTTGCCATGGGAAATAGGTCTGTCAACATTGTTTGGTGTGTCCACTAAGGAGGGTGCTCGTTTGATGCAAGGTGTTGGAGGTGGTCATTGACAATGAGGATATACCTGCAATAGGCAAGACGCATTCTACTCATTAGATGCAGGTTTATCTTTGATGACAGTAGGAACACCAATTGGTGGGGAGAATTTATTGCATTGTCTGCAAGTGCCTTAGTAGATTAGACAACTTAGCAAGAACAAAAGTCAGACATTGAATAAAGGCCACACAATTGAAAACCCTTGGTGGTAGAGGAAACAACACTTATCAAGACAATATCTTCTAATGATTACCTCACCACCAAGATATGAAGATATTCTATTAATAAGATACATCATAGTAAGCATAACGTTGGACCACAAATGCTTAGAAACTTTCCTTTACAACATAATGATGCAAATCAGATCAAATTCTTAGAAACTATTTTTTCTTTGCTGTCTGTAAATTGGGATGCTGATATTGTTGAAGAAATGTTGCAGGAAATTCATAATTTTTTTGTTGATTACATGATCAATGATACCCTTGGTGCCATTTCAACTGCCCATCTAGTCCATGCAGACCGTGAAGCTGATAAAGCTCGCAGTCCCAAGTGCTTGCAGCTTGCTAACCTCCACTCAATGGCAGTTGATTTCGCAAAGACTGGAGCTCCTGCTGAAATGCCCAAAGTACTTAAGCCAAAGGAGTATCCTGATTTCATGCAGAGATTTGACAAGCCAATGTACATCTCAACTGGAGTTCTTGGGAAACTTTATCGGATGGCTACCAAACATCTTGATGGAAGTAATCCCCCATCGATATACACAAGATCCATGGGAGATTACTACGATCCTGATCTTGAGGTGAATGCATTCGAATCATTTTTGGATACTGCAATTGAGTTGAAGGACCAGTATGCTGAGCGTTTCAGTGCTTTAATGAATTATTACGGCGCACAGAGTGAGGATGAGATTTTGACTGGAAATTTGTGGAGCCGACCAGCATATCTGGAAAGAGACAGGAAACAATATGGAGAAGTGAAGGACCGTATCTTAGTAGGAGTTAGCGCTCTGCAGAAGGAGGTGATGTGTTGGTTTAAAGCTCACTGCGATGAAAGTGGATACCCAAAGTTGGCATCTGCTTGTTACCATGTTACTTACCATCCAAGCTACAGTTCAAACGCCAACTTCCTTAGTTTCCCGTGGATCTTCTGTGATATTCTACTGTCCATAAAGTCATCAAAGATCCTTAGCAGAAATCAGTGAGCATTGATGTAAAATTAACCCAAGTGAAGTGATTTTACGATATTTGTATTTGATATTTTTAACAGTAATATAAATTGATGCTTCTCTTATATTCATGTTTTGAAGGCCAGAGGATTGGAGTAAGAAACACAAATCAATGCACGGGACGGATACGGTACAAAAACAAGTGCTTTCATATGTATATCCATTTTTAAAATTTGAATACATTTGTAGATATAATAAGGATAACTAATTTAAAATCCATATCTTTTTTAAAAACAAATATGAGCGTGGCTAATACATTAGAGAAATGGGTGTGGATTTTTATAAAATATGAATACAGTAAAAATATTAGTTCATAGATATGGATTTATGTTGATGCAAATATGAATAAAATATTAAAATAAATACGAAACAGTGGTATAAGAATTTAAGCAATAATTTAATTTGAATATGACAAACTGCGTACATGGTGAAAATCATGTAAAAGGTAAAGGTTTTGTAGATTAAGAGATATTCCCTCTTAAAATTGACATGCGATTTGTGTTACGTATCCCTAGGATTGCTTTTTATTGAGAATCCTTTGCATAATCCCTACAAAAATTATTCTTCTCTTCCATCTAGTACACCCCTTAATCTTTTAAAGATATGATTAAACTATTTAAACTGATTTTCTATTGTCTTATTTTTTTATTATTGTGACTCTCACACTATTCTTAATAAAATTACTTTTTAATTTATTCTTTACAGCATTACCACTTATTCTTTAAACATACACTTCTAAGAAATATTAACTTTTGCAAATGATCACACCTTACAATTCAACATTTTGACTCATAAAGTATAGTTGAGAAAATAGTAATTTTATAGAATTTTCTTTTTAATTTTAACGATATCATCCTATCACAATACTTCAAAAGTATTTATCTACTTTATTTTAATCTTATAAATAACATTCTTTGTAATTTCATCATTGTTACTTAAATAGATTCTAAATATTTAAATGTCTTAGTTTTATGAATCTTGTGATTATATCTAATAAGTATACATCTTTATCATTACTCTTATTTTCGTTGAACATCCATTCCATGTTTAGTTTTTGACTTAATCTAAATCCTTGTCTCCATAATTTTAACTTAAAACTAATTTCTTTCATTATGTTGGATTAATATGTCGAAGTTTCAATATATGTGATGTGTGATGTCAGGGATATGCATGCTTAGGTTTTATAATGTTTTCCATGAGATAATAATAATGCATTATCATGAGTATGACATTAGGTGCCAACATGTTCCCTCTTGGAAAATACGAATCATTTTCTTGCATGGTTGTTCTTTCCCTTGAGATTTTACATATATATATGTGAGTCTTTTTCTAGAAGATAGGATGATGTCCTTTCTTTAGTGGCACTAACAATTAAAAATATATAGGTGCTCATTTTATAATTTAAATATGTCAATTTAAAATCTAATAATACTAAAAACTATATTTAAACTAAATTGATATCTCTTTTATAAATATGCAATCTTTACTGTCAATCAATTTTAAATTAAATGAAATCGTAAAATGGACACTACACTATTTAGTGTCAATACCTGAAGTTCCAATTTTTCCATTTTCCTTAATGTGTGATTTATTATTATTCTTAGTCGATGGATTATCATTTTCGGACAAGTTATACTTCATCATGAGTTTGATGAATTTCGTGATTTTGATAGATTCCTGGAAGATGGCACTAACATGATTGAGGTTGACAAGACATCACGATAACTCGTAAAGATATCAATTAAGTTAGATTTAATCAAATTACATCATTAACCGATATAACGTCAATTTTTAGGTTGTTTTGATTATCTTCCAATGTTTTTTTTCTAAAATCATATCATTTATTCATATAATTTATATAAACAATAGGTTAAAAATATTTACAAAATTTTAATATAACAATTATATAATCAATATATGAAACCTATTAAATCTAAATCTTTACTAAATTTAATATATTAATTCTACAATTAATGTACTATACCGTAACCCAATGCGGTCAAATCTTATCATTCGGCCGAAAACACTTAATAGACTGATCCATTAGTGATAAATCTCTCTAAGAGCGGGGCCGTATTTCCTGAACAAGCATGTCAGACCGCTTCCGCTTCAGGTGGTGTTTGTTTATCTCGTATATTTGAATATGTTCCAGAAATGTTCTCTTCAACAAAAGCAGCAGAGAAAATAAATGAACCTATTTCTGGTTGATATGAAAGCCGCTCATGCATGATAAATACCGAAGCTACTGAACTTGACAGGCCGAACTGAGGACCGATTCTAAGCCTTGAGCTTGCCGAAGAACTTCTGCTTCTCGGCTGTGGTCTGGAATCGTCCATGTCCGAATTTGGAAGAACAATCGATGAATTTAAGCCTGATCTCCTCAAGAGCAACACGTGACGTCTGCTTCAGAAGAGACTGGCGAAGTGCAAGTACCCTCTTCTTAGGGCCGACGCAGCAACCCTTGATCATGAGATAGTCCCCCTTGACAATACCGTAGCGTGGGAAGCCACCCATGGGAGTGATGTCTTTCTCCGTCCTACCATACAAAAGCCGCCGATTTATTAGTAAAAAATTATTAGGAAATCTGAACACAAATTTTGATTAATTGCCACCAAATCACCGTCACCTGTCGAACTCCGTGGTGGCGGTGTGAGATTCATCCCCGTTCTTGCCGATCTTGTATATCTTTTTGTTCATTTCCGTACGGTGATGATATCCGTTCTGCCCGGCACGAGCCACGGTGTAGGAAACCCTGGCAGGATGCCATGCACCGATACAAGCTACCTTGCGGAGTCCCCTGTGCGTCTTGCGCGGAAGACGTGTTACGCCCCAACGAGTGACGACACCCTCGTACCCCTTACCCTTCGTAACACCAATGATATCCACCATTTCATCTTTCTGGAAAACGGTATCGACTGGGATCTGCTTCTCGAAAAATGAAGTGGCGAAATCCACTTTCTGGGCTGCGGTGCCTCCATTGACCTGGATTTCCATCAGATGGGCCTTCTTCTGCTTCAATCCTCTCATCTTCCTAATCTGAGAATACGATAACGTGCAGGATGAAGAAATTTTTTTTTTTAATCCAATGGATGCTCTATAATAATTATTTATAGTGACTGAAATCAAAAATTGAACGAATATGCGCAGGAAAATGGGCACACAACAAACTTCAAGCCATACTTTCCAAGCAAAAACCCAAGGAACACCTTAAGTGCCAACCAAGCATCGCCCAAGGCGCCTCAACGGCAAGGCACTTTAAAAACGTATGCTTTACTTAAATTTTCATGACATACCATCTATCACAACAACTTCTACTGGCTTGTGGATCAGAATAGTAAACATTTCAAACGGAAATGAAAAATTTAAGAAAAGAATGCATATGAAACCAACTTATACTGCTAAGACACTCCGATATGGTGGCAGTGACTATTTTGCAGAAACAACTCGATTTAAATCAGAAATAGAGACAAAATGAGCATGAATAAGAAAGCTCAAATTGCCTCACCATTGCATCTTCTGGCACATAAGAACTCAAAAGAAGCAATCAACCCACAAAAATATGTTAATTTCCAATTTCTGTTTTCTTACAGCATTGTTCTTAGCATCGTAAAACATACCTGAGTGTGGGCCAAGACACGAATCACGGAGGCATACTTCTTCATCTTCTCAAGCTGGGTAGTAATCCCTTTCTTTCCCTCTTCGGTTCCACATATCTTTGCATACTTGGTGAAAGCTTTCTTCTTGGATTTGTGCCAGTTCTTATAGAACCTCCTCCTAAGCTCCTCACTAAGATGCTGGGCCCACACCGTGTTGAGAGTTCTGAGACCGCGAGGAGTCTTCACGTAGCCAACCACGCCAACCACCACCATTGGTGGAGTCTCAATGATTGTCACAGCTTCACAAGCCTCCTTCTTATGCAGCTCTGAATGGAAAAAGGCATGTCAAGAAAAGTGGACAACATCAAAACCAACCGCAGGTTCTATACAGGTCAACATTTTGATTGTTTGAAAGAATTTAGGTACTTGGCAACAAACAAATAAGCAGACTGTATCGACGTCCATGAGGAAACTTACTGGATCCGGGCTTGTCAACCTCACGAGTGATGTGGGTCATCCCAGCCTTGTAGCCAAGAAAGGTCGTAAGTTTGCATGGTTTTGATGGGTCATCCTTGGGAAAAGACTTCACTGTATCGTCAAATTGGGTAAACCAAAGTGCATAAGAAATCGGATATGATAGTGACGAGAGAAACCGATGGAAAGTTCAGCAGATCACTTTTATTACAGACAAACAAAAATATTATTTACAATGACCAATTAGAATTTCCAATGTTAACAATTAAACCTCCCAAAACATCGTAAATTCGAAAAGGAAAAGTTACAATCAAAGATAGGAATGTGCAAAATAAACCTTCTACATTCGGAAAAAAATAGCCTATTCATTCACCTCTTCCTCTGTGGCGGGAGGACCTTTTACGTGGGAGGAAACCAAGGGAGCCATGCCTGGGGTGCTCAAACTTCCTGTGCGACATCTCTTCCTAGAAACCGTCCGTCCTATCACAACAGAAATACAAATTACAACCATTTTATCGACTTAGATCAAAAGGCCGAACAGCGACTGCAAGGGGCATAGACCACAACATAAAAAACAAATCAATGCAGATAAAAATAAGAATCCACGTTACAGAAACGAAAACAGAAGAGATATTCGACACAGAGCTAAAACGTTGAGCAGAAGCAGATCAGAACAAGAAATGAATGAACACGAGATGTGTGATGGGAACCGATTAATCGACGGAAAGAAACAATACGAGGAGGATGAAGAATTGGACGTGCGAAGGGTGCAGGAGGAGGGTCTGGAGACACCAGTGCGGCGCCGCTGCGACGGCAGGAGCGAAAACCTAATGCTTTAAAAGAACGAGTTCTTATCATTTTCTCTTTTTTATAGTTTTCCTCGGTTCTTTTTCTTCCATTTTAATAAAATTCAAATTATTATTAAATACATTTCGCATTTTATTGAGCAAACAGAAAACCCCGATACACAAGATGCGTTCTTAAAATCGATGGCATATAATAGCTAATTACTTCGGCCAACAATATTTACGACTGCAAAATTAAATGTACTTCAACATTTCTATTTAACGTGTATTACATGAAACACCCTTTAGGGGGGAAGGGCTTGTGAATATTCAGATTTTTAAGAAATGAAAGTAAAGAAATTATGTAATTAGTTTGTGCAGATTTGAAAATTTGAGAAAGTTTGTTAACTTTTCTAAATATAAAAGGAAAAGTTTTTCCTGATTTCGGAGACTCTCTCCTTTGGAATCAAGGAATCCCTGACCGCCCGAATGTTCTGATTTTGTTTGCTCGAAGCTCGCTAGGTGTGTGATTCCTGCTAACCTTTCGAAGCTCGCCGACCGCTCGAAGGTCGTCGATCGCTCGAAGCTCGCTGACCGCTCGAAGGTCGTCGATCGCTCGAAGCTTGCCGACTACTCGAAAGCTCGCGGACCGCTTGAAGCTCGCCGATTGCTCGAAAGCTCCTGGACCGCTCGAAGCTCGCAGACCACTCGAAGCTCGCGGACCACTCGAAGCTCGTCGACTGCTCAAAAGCTTGTTGACCGCTCGAATGCCTTGATTTCGTTTGCTCGAAGCTCGCTAGTTGCGTGATTCCCGCCGACCATTTGAAGCTCGCAGACTGCTTGAAAGCTCCTAGACCGCTCGAAGCTCGCGAACCACTGGAAGCTCGTCGACTGCTCGGAAGCTTGCCAACCGCTTGAAGCTCGTTGACCGCTCGAAAGCTCGCCGACTGCTCAAAGCTCGACGACCGCTCGAAGTTTGCCGACCGCTCGAAAGCTCATCGATTGCTCAAAGCTCACCGATTGCTCAAAGCTCGCCGACTGCTCAAAGCTCGACGACCACTTGAAGCTTGCGGACCGCTCAAAGCTCGCCGACTGCTCGAAAGCTTGCTGACCGCTCCAAGCTCGCCGACCGCTCGAAGCTTGTCGACTGCTCCAAGCTCGTCGATCGCTCAAAGGTAATAATTTCATGAAACTTTTGCATAGTTTATTTCTTGCAGCCAGAAGAATATTAATAAATATTATTACCTATGCATGTCGGCGAGCCACTATTCTTGGTTTACTGCGTTCAAAATTTCATTTTTGTCGTTACAAGAACAAATAGGCAGGGACGTACGGTGGAAACTAATAGGGGTAGACGTAGAGCTTTTTGAGCAAACACTCTTATCTTATCTACCAAAGTTTAAATTGAGTAACTTTTTATTTCATCCATTCATCACCTGTAATAATTTCTGTTGTTTGCGGTGGAACTTATTTTGTATCAGTCGTCTGAACTTATTTACAAGGTAACATTTGTAACATATGTATTTTGTTAATAAGAGTTAGAAGTTCATATCATGTTTATATGGTGTTAGTGGAGATTAATGAGAAGAGGAAAATTGAAAAAATAAGAAGCAAGATCTTTTGCAATAACTAAGGTTGTTGAAGATTTAGGATTTTGTTAATATGACTCAATTTGCATTAATGAGGTCCTACATTATTTGGATTTTGCTCTAGATAAGGAAGGACTACGTTGGCCTTGCATTAGCAACAAAGCATGCTTGGACCTAAGCAATCTTAGTGTAGGCTATGTGTTAATTCTTGAATATCTTTTGCTGCTGTTCTTACTTCATTTGCTTTCCTTTTCATGATACCCAACTTATTTCTTTAGTTATATTTTGATTACAAATCCAACGAAAAAAAGTATGAAATTCTTATGTATGCCATTTCATATGTGTTATGAATGACTAGTAACTTATTTAAGTTATTCATTCTTATCCATTTTTAATGCATATTGTCATTGAATGAATAATAACTTATTTAATTTTTATGTTAATGATTGATGTTGTCATTGTCATCCATATTTCAATGATGTGTTTTTCATTTATATATATATTTTGCAAATTAGATATGACTACTACAGATAATACAGTACCAAGTAGACAAAGATCTTATACTAGTTGGAATGCAAAAGCAGATGCCGCATTTTTGGGTATATTAGAAGATGTTTTAAATGAAGGTAATGAAAAAACACATGATGGAAAAGTTAAAGTTGAAATATGGAACAAGGTAATAGAGAAGTACAATAATGACACAAATGCAGGTATCACAAAGAAAAATGTTGACAGTCGAATTAAAACATGGCGACAGATGTATCGTAACTACACAAAAATTATGTTTCAAAGTGGTCGGGGATGGAATTACATACAAGGTTATACTGATATTTCAGATGAAGTTTGGAATGAATTTATTAAGGTAATATTTTCGAATGTGTTAATATAATTTGTACGTTCTGTATATACTAACATATTTTTAATCTTGCAGAAACACCCAGATTGTGCCCCCCTCAAAGGTAAACTATGTCCTATTTATGATTAACTACAATTGTTATTTGAAAGTAATATGACTATAGGGAATGTCAGTAGAGACCTTGAAACAATTACTCAAAATGAAGGAGACATACCTATGAATGAATCAAATGAAATGACACCTCCACCAAATCATTTTCAATACTTCACACCACCAAGTGATAGTCCAATGGATACAGATGGTACCCAACTTCAATCTCCAATGTCTTCATCAAGAAGGTTCAATGAGGTGAAAAAGGGAAAACGTCCAAGACCACATGCAGAGTCAGCACAACTAATGACATTTTCATTTAAAGAAGCTACATTTGCTATTATGTCATTATGTGAAAAAGAAGAGGATAAAGTTAAAGCTCGACAAGAATATTATGATAATGTAACAAATATACAAAAAGAACAACTTCAGATCCAGAAAGAAGAACTTCAGATCCAGAAACAACAAGTTAAAGTGCAAGAGTAAATACTACATTTCAAAGTGAAACAAGGAAGTCTTATAGCACAAGCTATAGAAGCATTATTGCAAATTGAAAGTTTTACCAACAGTGAGAAATTCAAAGCAATGACTTTATTGGAAAGAAAAGAATTAGCAGAGCAATTTCTTAGCATCCCAACAGATATGAGGGTAGAATGGATTAAGTATTACAACTTATGAATGTACTTTTCTATTGTTAAGTAATGTTGATGGATGTGATGAACTTTATTATTATGGTGAATAATGTGTAATGTTGAATTTTAGACAATGATGATGATTATTGATTTTCATATGTGAATGCTTTATTGCTTGATATTTTATATAAATCTTGTTATGTGAAATAAATGTTTTTATTATTGTTGAAGATTCTTATATATTTTTAGGAAAATGTGTACTAATCTCATTACTTCTTGTAGGTAATAATTATCATGAATGGTATGAATGGTTTGGAATTGTTAAAGAATATGCTTGAGGAAGAAGAGGAAGAAGTAGAAAGACGACGAACGTTACTTCTTTCACTATGGAACTTCCTTGCAGGTGTTGCGTGTATGTCAAGTACATTGACTAATATTACACATCACATTTATAGTAGAGAAGGGCATGAGTACATTAGAAGGTTATTAGATCCATCATTACCACATCAAACATATAATTGTCGAAAAATATATAGAATGAGTCAACATGTATTTCTTGACTTTTGTAATTTGTTACGAAGAGAAGGTGGCATGGGAAATACAAGCAATGTTAGTGTCGAAGAGAAGTTTGCAATCTTTCTTGTCACTGTTGGTCAAAACCAACGATATGGAGTAACAAGGGAGCGCTTCTCTTACTCTGCATGGACTATTAGTACATACTTCAATGAAGTACTTAATGCAATTTTGAACTTGCATAAACAACTTCTTGCAATGCCTCCAACATCAACTCCAAGTAGAATACTGAATGATTCAAATGTGTATCCCTATTTTGAGGTAAATATATATTTTCATATGAAATTGATTTGTATATTATTTTTTTCTCATTTTCTTATTCATATGTTAACAGAATTGCATTGGTGCTATTGATGGAACACATATTAAGGCAACTTTTTATGGACGACAAACATCAAGATTTAGAAATAGAAAAGGAGAGTTAAGTCAAAATGTTATGGCCGCATGTAATTTTGATATGGAATTTACATATATTCTTAGTGGTTGGGAAGGATCAGCTTCTGATGCAAGAATCCTTCAAGATGTCGTCACAAGACATCATCCATTCAAGGTTCCACTAGGTATAAAATGACATTATTGAATATATATATTTTATTTACACTAATTTTTAATTATATATAGGAAAGTTTTACTTGGTTGATGCTGGTTATCCTAATCGACCTGAATTTATTTATCCATATCGAGGAGTGAGATATCATCTATCTGAATATGAAAATAATAGAGTTCCAGAAAATGCAGTCTAAAACTTCAATTACAAACATTTACAATTAAGATCAGTGATTGAGTGATCATTTGGAGTTGTTAAACATCGTTTTGCAATCTTACAAGGACATATGTCGTATCCTTATGATACACAAACGAAGATTGTGATGGCTTACTTCCTATTACATAATTTTATACGTAAAGCTGACAGAGCAGATTTATTAGAAGATCTAGAAGATGAGTTAGCTGAATTTGATCTAGAAAATGAAGAAATTGGAATTACTGAAGATGAGCTTTCACAGATAGATAATACATTAGAAATGACACAAGAACGAAGAAAACAAATAGCAGATGAAATGCGTGACAACATGAAAACTGCCATGTGGGATGGACGTGACTTTTAAATTATTTCATATGTAACTTTGTCAAATTGTTATGTTACAATATTTGAATATTTGTATGTTGATAATTTATATTTATGTTGTGAATTTTATTTATATATTGGATGTTAGTTAACAATTTTGAAAATTAATTGTTTGAGATATGTTATGTTCAAATAGGTAATACACAATACAACTTTTGTTCAATTTGTTCAAATTGATATTATTAATAAATATAAATAAGAAGACTTAATATTTTTTCTTAAAATATAAGTTTTCTTTTTCTTTTATTTTTTTTCCGGTCAAACCATTAGACTAGCTTCGGTGCAATCGACAAAATTTTTTTCATTTTTATTTTTCTTCGGTTCAACACTCCGACTAACTGAAGTGTTTTTTGTTTTTTCCTTCGGTCAAACCGAAGTCTGAACTTCAGTCTGACCGAAGTTTTTAAGTTTTTTATTTTTTTCCGGTTAGACCAAATTTTTTCCCGACTGAAGTTTTATAGTTTTTTTACTTCTTTTTCGGTCAGATCGAATTTTTTCCTTCGGTCTGACCGAAGTTTTTTATTTTTTTTTCAGTTAGATCGAATTTTTTCCTTCGATCCGACCGAAGTCTTTTAATTTTTTTCCGTTTGATCGAGCTTCGGTCTGATCGAATTTTTTTTTCTTTTATTTATTTTTTCAGTCTAACTAACTGAAACTTTTTTATTTTTTTATATTTTTCTTCAGTCAAGAACATAAGTTTTTCAGTTTTTTATTTTTTTCGGTTAGATCAAATCTCAACTTCGGTCCAATTGAAGTTTTTGATTTTTTATATTTATTTTTTTGATTTTAAATTAAAATAAAAAGAAAAAAATTTACAACATTTTCGATAGTCAATTCATCATTCAAACACATTATTTTATTTATAAATACATTTATTAATTTTCAATTGTTAATTTTTTTTATTTTAAATAAAAAAAAAAAAAAAAATTTACAACGTTTTAGATAATCAATTCATCATTCAAACAAATTATTTTATTTATAAATACATTTATTAATTTTCAATTATTAATTTTTTATATTTATTTTTTTGATTTTAAATTAAAATAAAAATAAAAAATTTAAATAATCAATTCATCATTCAAACACATTATTTTATTTATAAATACATTTATTAATTTTCAATTGTTACATCAAGTTATACGTTTAAACAAGTTTGTATTACATTTATTAATTTTTTAACAACTTTTACTTTAACATTTATTAATTTTGTATACGTCAACTTTTATGTTTACATTTATTAATGTGTATAAGAGAGGTATCATATTCTATTTTTTATTTTTTATTTTCTGTTAGATTTCAACCAGGCCTGAATTGGCCCACGAGCCAGCCTAGGCCTGACCTGAATCGACCCACGGACCAGCCCAGCCTGGTCGAATAATATATTTACATTGTGAATTTTATTTATGTTAGTTAACAATTTCGAAAAGTAATTGGTTGTGATATGTTATGTTCAAATAGGTAATACACAATACAACTTTTGTTCAATTTGTTTATGATATTATTAATAAATAAATATTTTTATTTTCAAAATTTTTTCTTAAAATGTAAGTATTATGATGTGAAGAAATAGAGTAAATTAAAATTAATTATTAGAATTCTTTGATTAAAAAAATATATTTCAATTCTGAACATTCCATCTAGTACAAACTCCACTGTGGGAATCTTAACTTTCCTAAGTTTCTGAGATGTGCACAAACAACTCTTCATTTCTCAAGAATCTGGACTTTCTAATTCACAGAAATCTAAACTTTCCATTTCCTTCATTTCTAAACTTTCCGACATGCACAAACACCCCCTTAAAGTTGTCGAAAATGAAGCAAACAAAGGGCGCTAAAACCTCGGACTCTGAACCTAGTCTTTGATGATTTTTTCTAATTTCACAAAAAAAATTAATAATTTTTTTTATAAAATACCAATGATTCTACATTTAAATGCATTTTATTTTTTACATATAAACTGTAATTATAATTTGAATAAATATTTATAATATAAATAAACAACTATCAACGTATAATTACCATATAATCAATATTACGAATAATTTGAATATGAATAGCTTACATTATTTATAATTATAATATAAATAATTACGAATAAATATAATATAAATATTTATGCTACGTTACATAATTTATAATTATAATATAAATAATTAAGTGTGTTAACGTTTTATATAAGTTAGCGTATTAACATTACATTATAAATAATATTAACGTTATTAATTGAAAACAACATTTTAAAAGGTGAAGCATCCAAAATGAATATAATGCAATAATAAAATAATCTACTGACACAATTCACGAGACTGCCGTGAGGCCTTATCTAGAGCATAAGGAGCTTGCAACAGAAACATAAACACTGGAGATCGTTTAATCCGTAAAATTTGATTGCCTAAAAATTTACCATATAATTTGCTTAGAAAGTATAAGATTAATCTTTAATAATAGTTTGTATAATTTGTTATTATCAGATCTCATTCGAATCCAACTTTTGTATAAATATTTTATCATTAACACCCTCTAAGGTAACCTAAACGAATGAAAGAGGGTTTTATTTATGCTGATAGCCTCCTCTTTCGTTCTATATCGAGTTTAGATTTTTAAGTTTTCTTCTGTGAAAAATTTTAGCTCACAAGGTTTTGTGGTGAAATTCCTTCTCAAATTAGTGGATCTAAGAAAAAGGTGAGATTGGTGCGAATAATGTTGGTGCCTTGTTTACATAAAGTTGGTGTCTTATATATGTGCACAATAAGGTGGTATTTTATGTAATGGTTAGGTGTCGAATTAGAAAATATCATTATAAGAATTTAAAGACTCTTGTACAAGTTAGTATTTAACATTAAAAAAACTAAATTAGTAGACTTTTAAGGTTGAAACATTAAGGAGTGGATTAATTCATTTAGGTGAATCACTATAAAAAATTTTAATGTTATTTTCTCTATGTTTTATTTGCAGTATCTATTATAACTATGCTAATTGCTATCTGCTTAAGTTAAAATTAAATAACTCTGATTTAAATCCAAGGTGAATTAAAATTCATAAAAATTTATATAGACTCACTATTCACCCTTCCTTTAATGAGTCTTTAATCCATAAAAAGTGATATTAGAGTTTGATCAATTTATTAAAGACTTACCAATTTGAAATCAATGGCTCATCAAGTAGAAGGTTAAAACATTCACATGCCTTTACTTTTTGATGAAAACAATTATGAATATTGAAATAACAAGATGTAGAACTTTATGAAGTCTCTAGATATCAAGTTATAGAGGATAGTAGTAAGAGAAATCTCACTACCACTCACACCTAAAGATGAGTGGAATGATAAAGATGAGAAAAAGGTTTAACTTGATGCAAGAGGTATGAATGTCTTAACTTGTACACTCACAAGTAACATATATAATAAAATTTCTACTTGTAAAAATGCTCATGAAGCATGACATGTACTACAGATAATATATGAAGGAACAAATGAGGTAAAAGGAACTAAAATTAATATCCTACTAAGAAAATATAAATTGTTTAGAATAAAAGAAAATGAGTCTATTATTGATATAATGTCTACATTCATTGAAATTACTAATGGTCTAAAAAATATTGGAAAAGATTTTAGCATGTGTGAGTAGGTGACTAATGTGCTAGGGAGTCTCATTATTGAATGGAAAAAAAGACTACTTTCATTCAAGACTCTAAAGATCTAAGAATGTATACTCTGAATGATTTGTATGGAAATTTGCTAATTCATGAAGCACAGATGAAAGACTAGAAAGAGGAAGAAGGAGAAACTTCCTAAGAGCTCAAAAAGAAAGAAAGAAATTACCTTGGAAGCATAATCTAAAAAGTTAATTGAAGCTTTGCTTAAGGAACTAACTTATGTTATCAGGAAATATAGGAAATTCTAAAAGAAAGGTAGTAATACTTCTAAGGATAGAAAAGCTACTACAACCACTTTCTTCAACTACAACAAATGTGGGCACTATCAAAAGAATTACCCATTATTGAAAGATGGAAGTAAGAAGGAAAAGCATAAGAAGTCCTTCAGGAGAAATGATAAATTCAAAAAGAAGAAAGTTTTTAAAGTTACATAAGATGACACAAGCTTACAAGGGACATCTAACTTTGACTCAAGTTTTGAAGATTCTAGCTTAGATTCAATTGATAAGGAGGAGCTTGCAAGCATCTATTTCATGGCACACATTGATGAGGTAATTCTTGTTACTAATTCTATATTAGATTCTAATAATGATTCTAAATTGTCTAGTATAAGTAAAAAATATTATAAAGAATTGTTAAAAGAACTTAATAATCTAGGTTTAGAAAATGAAGCACTTCAAGAGAATCTTAAAAGAAGTAACAAACATGCAAAGAAATTAGAAAAAGAAAATGAAAAATTAATAGCTGAACTTAAAAAGATAAAGGAATCATCTTCTAAAGATAGTTCTAAACTTCATAAAAATTGTAAGAAAAGAATAAGTGAATTGAAAGTTGAAATTGATAATTTAAGAAAAATTGACTACAATGAGAAAATAAAAGAACTAGAAGATAAAATTGAAGAAATGAGAAAGAATTAACTATACAAAGAATAAAGAGTAATCATAGAGGTGAATTTGAGAATGAAGAGATGGATAAGTTTTCCTAGAGTAGTAAACACTACTTACTATGTATTGAATAGAATTACAATTAGAAGCTTGCTAGAGAAAACACCCTATGAGAACTAGAATGATAGATACCCAAGATATCCTATTATAGAATTTTTGGTTGTCCTTGCTTTATTCTAAATACTAAGGACAACAAAGATAAATTTAAGGTTAAGTCTAATGAAGAAGTTTTTCTTAGCTATTCTTTGAGAAGCAAGGCATATAGGGTATTTAATAGGACTAGTTAAATTGTTGAAGAATCAATGCATATAACATTTGATGAGATTTCTATAAGCATTCCTAATGGAAAAGCTGAATTAATCAAGGATTCTAATAGTGAGGAAGAGATTATACCAAAAGAGTCTCAAAAAGAAGCTCCTTCCATTAGTCTAACCAGATTTCATCTAAATCACCTAAGAGATTAATTATTGGAGACATTCATAAGAGTGTGTAAACTAGATCAAAAATTAATTTATCAAGATGTTATGCATTCATTTTTGAAATTGAACTTAGAAATATTAGTGAGGCAATAAATGATGAATTATGGATTAATGCAATGCAAGAAGAATTAAATCAATTCAAAAGAAATGAAGTATGAGACTTAGTACCTAAACTTGATAGACATTCTATAATTGGAATAAAATGAGTTTTTAAAAACAAATCAAATGAATCAAGTCAAGTAGTAAGAAGTAAGGCAAGACTAATTGCTTAAAGGTATAATCAAGAAGAAAGAATAGACTTTGATGAAACTTTTACCCTATAGCTAGGTTAGAATCAATTAGGATGTTGTTAGTCTTTGCTGCATATATGAACTTCAAGCTATATCAAATGGATGTCAAGAGTGCATTCCTAAATGGACTAATTAAGGAAGAGTGATCATAGATGTGTTGTAGTGTTTGGCTTTGTTTTATCTACTTATACATGTATATTCACTTAAAAACTTTGTTCGGGTGATTTTCATTTGCTTTAATTATATATTGATAATTTCTTTTAGAAGTAAACAAACAATTTTCACAAATTAGATATTAAATCTAATTTATTTTTAATTGCAAGTGCCTAGTGTCTATTGCATTTGTGTGCAAGTACAGGTCAATCCCATAGAGATTAAGTAAAAATTACGTACTATTTTGATTTTTATAACTAAAGTTTCATGTGTGCTAAATTACGCACTCTATTAACTTACTACTAACTCAACGGGTTTAGTTCGCGGAGTTACAGTTAATTCAATGGACTATCCTCATGGACTTAAGTTAACTCCATGAGCCTAACTAGTAATTTCCAATTAAATTTTTGCTACTCATAAAGGAATTTAGTCATCCATTGGGTGGTTTCATAGAATGTAAATAACATCAATTAAGCTTTTAATGTTAGTTAATCTGGTATTTATCATTAATTAACACTAACATTTAGATATTTCAAATAGTAACCATTAAGATTTTGGTTATTTTGTACAAATCAATTTTAGTAATCACTAAAATTATTTTCTATGTTCTGAATCAAATAAATATGAAACATTCACAATACTAACATTAATTACAATACAAAATAAACACTACAACACATAAATGCTAACTATAAACATAGATAAATAGTTTTGTTTTTGGGATTTTTGTTTTGATATGTTCTTAAAGATGAACGAAAGGTGAAATGTAGAAATTCTCTATTGATAGTAAAAACTTCTGTCACTACATGCGATGCGATTACACCACTGAAAATTTAATCACTTACAGTCACACCTTCTCTCCCTATAGAATTGCGAACCGAGACTTGTAAGTTGATCTCTTCTTCAGTATATTGACATCAACTCGAAACCAAGGCTAGAAGCTTTACAATCTCTTGAGAGATGAGTCAGTGCTTGGTGAAAATAGTTTCCCTTCTTGCGATGTGATCACTCCTCACAATGGTTGTCAGTCACCGTGTTTGGCTCAAAATTGACCCGACATCTGGAAAGTATCCTCATAGACCTCTAATGGTTGGTGATTGTGGTGGTGTTGTAGAGCTTCAGAGAACTACCGACCTTCTTATAGTTAGTGTAGGTCTCCACACACTTTCTTCATTCTTCTCCTCTTTTTTTTATATTTCTTTTATTAGTAACTACTTTTGCCTAAATGATTGGTTGAATTTCCTTCATTCATATCAACAATGATGATTTCTTCTTCATTTTGCAATTTAAATCCTACGTGATACATGCAATCATGGTTTTCCTTTGAATTTCCTATTTATACAACTAATTCACATTAAATATTAGAAAATAGTTGGTCCGTGGAGTTAGTGTAACTCAACAGACTTACTCCATTGACTTAACTATTAACTCAACGGACTTCCCTCGTTGAGTAAAGCTTAACTCAACGGACTTGTTATAAAATAATAATATAGCACATATGCAACTCACGTGATATAAAGAAATACTTATAATTTAAACAACTTTCCAATGAAAAAATGATTTCTTTCAGATACTTACAAATTGTAAGTATCCAAAACTTATATGCATTTCGGATAGTTAGTATCCAAACTTCCGAAGGATAACTTAAGTCATGTTTTAAGGTCACGATATGTGTCCTACTAAAAATAAATATCACATTTAAATTCAACATGTGCATACTCCTAACTTAACGAGTTTTTACAACTTTAAACCTATAACTAAACGAACTTATCTCATTAAGTTAATTGTAACTCAACAAGTTGTTACCGTGCACTTGTACATGATAAATATATGTAAATAAAATATATCATGCTTAACACTATAAAACCACAATTAAATCATGTTTTCAATCTTCCATAAATAATATTTAATTAACATTAATTCCTTGAAATTATGCACATTCTATAATTAAGGCATATAATCGTGCAATTGTAACATAATTGCTTAATTCTCATATGATAAGCTAAATATATGTAATTAATCATTATTTAATCATTAATATTATACACTTTTTCATTCTAAACATGAAGCAACCACCCAAATTTGAGGATAATCATGTTTTTAAATTGAAGAAAGCCCTATATAGATTAAAGCAAGCACTAAGAGCATGATATGAAAGGCTTAGGAATTTTCTACTAGATAATGATTTTTCATTGGGACAAGCAAATAATACCTTATTTATAAAGAAGAACAAGAAGGATTTACTACTTGTTCAAATATGTGGATGACATAATCTTTGGCTCAACAAAAGAAACTTGGTGCAACAACTTTGCAAAAAATATGAAAAGTCAATTTCAAATGAACATGATGGATGAGTTGAACTACTTTCTTAGATTACAAGTGAAACAAATGGAGAATAGTATATTTATTTCACAAGAAAAATACACCAAAAAACTATTGAAGAAGTTTGGAATGAACACAAGCAAATCCTCTTTTGTATCTATCAATTCAAGTGCTAAATTGGACAAAGATGAAGATGAGAAAGATGTAGAGAAAACTAAATATTATAGAATGATTGGTTCTCTATTGTACTTAACTACAAGTAGGTCAGATATAATGTTCAATGTTTGTACCTATGCTAGGTATCAAGCAAATCCTAAAGAATCACATTTGATAGTAGTTAAGTGAATATTGTTAGGGCAAGTAGTATAGGTGTGGAGTATGCTACAAGAAGTCCAGGTTCAGTCGAAAGCTTGTTAACAGTAAGTATCCGACAGATTTATATTTTCGGAAGGTTATCAGGCCTAAGTATCCAAAAATAAAGTTTCAGTCGGAGGCTTTGAGCTAACTATCTGAAAGTCAGAAGATTTCGGACGGTTACTAGCTGTAACCATCTGGAATGACTTAAATGACTCTTAAGTGGACATTCAGACAGTTAAGAAGCCAAGTATCCGAAAAGTAGTGACTTAAGTGGATCTTCGGATAGTTAGGTAGTAACTATCCGAAAATCATAAGTTTTTCGGAAGGTTATAGCTACAACCTTTCGAAGTAACTGAAGAGACACTTAAGTGAGTTTTTGGATAGTTAAGTTAGTAACTATCTGAAAGACATGTAGTTTTTGGAGAGTTAACGGTAGAACCTTTCAAATGGACAGAGAGAGAGAAGTAAGTGGGTTTTTGGACAGTTAAGTCTATAACTATCTGAAAGGCCGAATCTCTCCGAACAGTTAGCCTGCTACAGTACCGCCCATACAACAAATGAAGAAAGGAGAATTTCTTCGAATAGTTAAGTTCTGTAACTATCCGAAGTGTTGCAGATTTCGGAAAGATAGGAAGATAAGGCTTCGAAATTGAGAGTCACTTCTCCAAAGCTTTATTTCTCTACTGTATTGGCTTAAATGTAATTAAATGTTTATTAACCCTAAGTTGGATAGTATATAAACCTTTATGATGCTGTAAAACATTGTGGTTGTTTGTGCTGAAGCTCATAGAAGAACTCTCAACTCTTTGTGAACGTAGGTTGTTGCTGAACCACGTAAATCCTGTGTCTTTATTATTTCCTTCTTCCTTATTTCTCTTTATCTCCAGTTTTGGTAAGTTTAGAGGAGAGTTTTCAGAATTGTGTCATAGTGAGTTAATTGAACGATCGGGTAATACACTAACAAATATTTAAGTATCTTCAAGGAACTTCAAACTATAAATTAATGTACTTTAAGGACAATAGTTTGGAACTTTGAGGGTTTAGTAATGCTAACTAGGCTAGATGCAAATTAGATAGAAAAAACACTAGTGGAACTTGTCAACTACTTGGTACATCTTTAGTCTCATAGTTCAATAAAAAGTAAAATCATATTATCTTGTTTATCATTAAAGTAGAATATGTGGTAGTAGCATTATGTTGTGTTCAAATATTATAGATGAGACAGACCATGAAAGACTTTGGATTTAATTTTAGAGAAAAGTTATCAATTGTGATAGTACCATTGCAATTAATTTGTTCAAGAATCTAGTTCTATACTCTAGAGTAAAGCACATTGAAGTCAAACATCTTTTGTTACGAGATAATGTAGTAAAAGGACACATTCAACTAAAGTACCTATTCATAAAAGAGCAATTGGCCAACATTTCCACCAAGCCTTTAGATGAAACATAGTTTATTAAACTTAGAACAGATCTAGGCATCTATCGTTTAAATGATATTTGAACTTATTAATAAAATTATTTATTGATACTAAGACTTACTATTTTACTTCTTATCTATGTTTCACTTTGATTTATGTTTGCCTTATGACTATTAAAAAAAAATTATATATGAAAAAAAACCATAAAAATTTCATGCTTTTCAGATTTTGCATTCCTTTACAATTTTCTTTCAATACATTTGCTTTTCAATACTCCAAAATAAAAAAATTATATTAAAAATATAAAATCCCAATTTTGTTGAGACATAAGTGACTACACTAATATGAAAATTATATCATGAAACTGAGGATGAAATTATGAGTCTAAAAGATAACTCAATCTCATTGAAAATTCAATTTATGTGCTATTCTTTAGTTTTAGAAGTTTAAGAGTTATAAGATTGAGACTATCTATACATCTTTGGGAAAAAGAGCAAGGAAAAATAGTGGGGGATTGTTTAGAATGAAAAAGTGCATAATATTAACGATTAAATAATGGTTAATTACATAATATTAGCTTATCATATGAGAATTAAGCTATTATGTTATAATTGCACTATTATATGCTTTAATGAAGGAATCTACATAATTTCAATGAATTATTGTTAATTAAGTACATTTCTGAACTATCGATAAGTTACAATCTTTGAAATTCCTAAGTATCCAAATTTTCTGTTATTTCAAAGAGTTATATTGCATGTACCAGATAGTTATGTTTTTAATGCTTAAAAAATATTTTATTATTTCTTGAAGTACACGTGTTGAATTTAAATGCTTTAGTATATCACGTGAATTGCACATGTATAACTCATTAAGTTAGCATAATTATACACGTTGAGTTACTTGAATATACCTTGAAGTAACGTGTTGTGTTAGTGTTATGTAGAAATAGGAAAAGTAAACTTTCGGATAGTTAACGTTTCGTTTTAGTCGAAGAGTTATGTTAAAAACTTGTATAGTTAAGTTATCTATACATGTGTTTTTAATGTTTTAAGTTCTCACGTATTTTCCATATGCATTCGGTAATGAAAATCGAAGAGTTAGATAACTATTCGAGTTTTTATACGCATGGATAGATAACTATTCAAGTTTTATAAAATGACTAACGAACAGATAAGATTTCTGTTTAGTCACGTGTTTTGTAAGTGCAAAAACTCGAAGAGTTACAGATAAGTGTTCGACTAAAACAAAGACTTACAAGAACTAGAAGAGTTACAAGAAGATACAATACGAAGGAAAATCACGATTGCATGTATCACGTAGGAATTCACTCATGGAATAAAGAAGAAATCACCATCATTGATATGAATGAAGGAAATCCAACTAATTATCTAAGCAGAAGCAGTTACTATAGAAAGAAATATAAAAGAAGAGGAGAAAGCATTGGAAGTTCTCTGAAGCTCCACACCATTACCAAAATCAACAACCATCGGAGGTCTATGAGGATACTTTCCTGATGTTGGGTCGACTCTGAGCCAAACACGGTGACTAACAACCATTGTGAGGAGTGATCGCATCACGGGAAGGGAAGTCATTTTCACAAAGCACTACTAACTCATATCTTAGGAGATCGTAAAGCTTCTAACATTGGTTTCGAGTTGATGCCAGTATGCTAAAGAGGAGGTTGTTCGCTTGGCTAGCACGACACCAGAAAACTTGTTTAGATCTCCAACAATGCACCAGAAAAACATGGATTTGTTAACTTCTGTTTTTACTTAGTTAATTTATCTTTATGCCTATTCTTCCTTTTTATATGTAGAAGTAAATAAACAACCTTTAATACAAGTTAGATATTAATTTTAATTTGTATTTTAACTGCAAGTGCACAGTGTATATTGTATTAGTGTGCAAGTACAGGTCGATCCCATAGGGAATTGCTTAAGAATTGAGAACTATTCCGTTTTTAACAATCAAATTTATATATTCAATAAGCTCTCCGTTCAATTACAGTTAACTCAATGGACAAAGTTCATTGAGTTATGGCTAACTCAACAGACTAACCTCGTGGACTTAAGTTAACTCCACGAGCCTGCATTCCAATTTAATACTGCTATTTACAGAAGAATTCGGCCAACCATTGGGCAGTTCCACAGATTGTAAATAACATCAATTAAGCTCTTTAATGTTAGTAAACACTGGATTTATCATTAAGCATACTAACATTCAGATAATTCAAACAGTAACCATTAAAATCTTTAAGTCTTTTGAACGAACTAATTTCAGTAAACTGTTAAACTAAAACAAACATAAAGCAATCACAACACTAACAAAGATAACATTAATCACGATACAACACAAACAATACAACACTCAAATACAAAATACAAACACAGATAAGTTGTTTTTGGTATTTTTGGTTTAATATGAACATGGAAATGGGAGAAAGGTGAAATGTAAAGTGATCTCAATCGATAGTAAATACTTCTGTCACTACATGCGACGTGATTATACCATTGAAAATTAAACCACTTACAATTCTGTCTCCTCTCCCTATAGAATCGTGAGTCTAGAATTGCAAGATAATCTCATCTTCAACATACAGACATCAACTCGAAACCAAGGCTAGAAGCTTTACGATCTCCTGAAATATGAGTCGGCGCTTGGTGAAAATGGCTTCCTTTCCCGTGACGCGATCACTCCTCGCAATGGTTGTCAAGCACTATGTTTGGCTCGGAATCGAACCGACATCAAGAAAGTATCCTCACAGACCTTCGATGGTTGGTGATTATGGTGGTGATAATGTGGTGGTGATAATGTTTGGAGATAATGGTTGGTGTGGCACTTTAGATAATTGCCGACATTGTCTGTAGAAAGTTCGGTGCTCCTCTGTACACACTGGCCATACCCATCAATCACACACACTTTACTTCTTTTTCTTCTTTTCTTTTATATTTCTTTAGTGGTAACTACTACTACTTGAATGGTCGGTCGGATTTCTTTCATTCATATCAACGACGATGATTTCTTCTCCCTTCGATGAGTGAATTCCTGCGTGATACATGTGATCGTGGTTTTTCCTTCCAACTGTTCTGTTTCTGCAACCGCTATAATGGCATATTAGAAAATAAATAGTCCGTGGAGTTATAGATAACTTAACGGACTTACCTCGTTGATTTAACGATAAAACACATGCATAAATTTAACTATCCGATGCTTAGGTGCATTTTCGGATACTTATAAACTTAACTATCTGATGCCCAGATGCATTTCAGATATTTACAGATAACTCACAGATATATAACTTAAGTAAATCTACCAGATCTCGACACGTGTCATCAACAGTTTAAAAATAAAAGAAACATTTTGGAGAGTTACAGGTCTACTATCCGATGCTTAGATGCATTTAGGATAGTTACAGATAATTCACCGAAAATCCACTTAAGTCACTTTCTAAGAACATGACACGTGTCCACAGCTATTTTATAAATAAAAGGAGATTTCGGATAGTTACACATATAACTAACCGATGCCTAGATGCAATTTTGGATAGTTATAGATAACTCACCGAAAGTTCACTTAAGTCATGCGTTATGGTTTCGACATGTGTACTTCAGGAAATAATAAACTATTCTTTTAAAACATAATTGTTCGGCAGTTTAAACATAACTATTCGATACATGTTTGGTGTGTTAAACATAACTATCCGAAATATTAGAAAATTCGGATACTTAAGGATTTCACAGCCTACAACTTACTTACAGTTTAAAAATGTACTAAATTAACATTAATTCCCCCAAATTAAGCAGACTCTTTAATTAAAGCTTATAATAGTGCAATTATAACATAATGGCTTAATTCTCATATGATAAGCTAAATATTATGCAATTAACCATCATTTAACCATTAATAATATGCACTTTTTCATTCTAAATAGAGGTCATCTTACAATTCTTGATTCGCGATTCTATAGGGAGAGGAGACAAGATTGTAAGTGATTAAGTTTTCAGTGGTATAATCGCGTCGCATGTAGTGACGGAAGCTTTTACTATCGATAGAGATTTTTACATTTCACCTTTTGCTCATCTTCAGGAACATATCAAAACAAAAATACTAAAAAAAATCAATTATCTATGTTTACATTTAGTATTAAAGTGTTGTATTGTTTGTTTTGTATCATGATTAATGTTATCATTGTCATTATTGTGAATGTTTTATGTTTGTTTGATTCAGAAAATAGAAATTAGTTTTATTATTTACTGAAATTGATTTGTTTCAAATACTTAAAGATTTTAATGGTTACTATTTGAAATATCTGAATGTTAGTGTTGTTGAATGTTAAATCTAATATTAACTAACATTAATGAGCTTAATTGATGTTATTTACATTCTGTGGAACCGCCCAATGGTTGGCCGAATTCCTCTGTAAATAACAGTATTTAGTTGGAAAGTTAGGCTCATGGAGTTAACTTAAGTCCACAAGGTTAGTTCGTTGAGTTAACTATAACTCCACGAACTAAGTCTGTTGTGTTAACTGTAACTTAACGGAGTGCTTAATTGAATACATATAAACTCCAATATAAAAATCAGCACAGTACACAATTCTTACGCAATCTCTCTATAGGATCGACCTATACTTGCACACAAATACAATATACATTATGCACTTGTAGTTAAAATACAAATTGGACTTAATATCTAATTTGTGTGAAAGGTTGTTTGTTTACTTCTAAAAGTAATTGTTGATATAAGCATAAAAACAGAAGTTAACATGCCCAATACAAGTTTTCTAGTGTCGTTGCTGGGGAGATTGTTGAAGCTAAGCAACTGTGAGTGTTGTTTTGTTTTAATATTAGAAGGAGTGTTGTGTGTTTTATTTTATAATTGAGAATATGGCATATGCTTATGCTCAAAGATTTCTGAAACCTGTAGTTAACATATGTGAATTTTGTAATTTGGAAGGTCATGACATTTCTGATTGTTTGAAACTAAGACGATTGCAAATGGTTAGATCACATGAACAACAAATGAATTATATTCAATATAATAGAGCTGAGTATGAGAATCCTATAGTTTACCTGACTAATGGTCAGTTTAGAATGTGTAATATGTTGAGAGACAAAGAAGTTTGGGATAGGTATGACAAACTAGAGCATAGCTTAGAGTAGAACATGGACAAACTGGAACAATACATGTATCAACAATAAGAAGTTAACCAATTAAACTATAGAGAAGAATATTCATAACCTAAAATTGATATCATCTACGAAACTAAAAAAATCATAATGAAAATTGATCAAAAATTGAATGTAATAAGATTAGATGATTTGGAAAGAAAACTAAAATCATTGGATGAATTTACAATGAAATTACAAGTTATGCAATAAGAAAACACAAATGAAAACTTTAATGTTATAGATTTGCATAATTTGCAAGATATACAAACAAAAGAAAGTACTAATGCAATAGAATTTAAAGAATGTAATTTAAAACTAAAAACAGTTAAAGATCATAACCACAAAAATGAAATACAAGAACATCATGAAAGTAATGAAAATCTGGAAAATGTATGTATAACATTAAGATCTAGAACTGATATACCACCAAGAATTCAAAAAGAAAGTAATATAAAGGTGGATAAGAAAAAAATTCAAAATGATAATGAAAATGTAATATCTTAAAATTTAGAAATCAATGAAGACAAAATTGAATTTGAAAATGAGACTAAAAATGATCAACTAAATGAAATGAAAGACAAAGAATCTTGTAAATCACAATCATTAGTACTCTATCCTGAAAGATTACAACAAACATTTCTTGAAAAATAAGAAAGAATTAGAGAAATTTTTGAAAAAGTATAAGTTAACATTCCTTTGTTAGATTTATTACAGAAAATACCACCTTATGCTAAATTTCTTAAAGATTGGTGTACTAAGAAAAGAGAGCGAAAAGTTTTAAGGAAAGTCTTTTTAGCTAAGCAAAGTAGTTCCATATTTCTGCCACAAATTCCTAAAAAGTTATCTAATCCTAGAATCCCTGTTATATTATTGTTTAGAATGAAAAAGTGCATAATATTAAGGGTTAAATGATGGTTAATTGCATAATATTTAGCTTATCATATGAGAATTAAGCTATTATGTTATAATTGCATTGTTATATGCTTTAATGAAGGAATCTACATAATTTGAGGGAATTAATGTTAATTAAGTACATTTCTGAACTGTCGGTAAATTGCAGGCTGTGAAATTCTTAAGTATCTGAATTTTCTATTATTTCGGAGAGTTATGTTCAATGTACCAGACAGTTATGTTTTAATCGAATATTTTATTATTTCCTGGAATACACATGTTGAAACCTTAATGCATGACTTAAGTGGATTTTTGGTGAGTTATCTGTTAACTATCCAAAATGCATCTAGGCATCGGATAATTAAGGTTGTAAGTATCCGAAATATCTAAACTTGTTAAGTTAGATTTATGCACGTGTTCAATTTAAATGCTTTATTATGTCACGTGTGATGCACATGTTTAACTCGTTAAGTTAATATAACTATATGCATTGAGTTACATGAATATACACTAAGGTAACACGTTATGTTAGCAGCTTATTTCTTTATTGCACATGTTTTATAGTTAAATCAATGAATTAAGTCTGTTGAGTTATCTGTAACTCCATAGACCATTTATTTTCTAATATACCACTGTAGTAGTTGCAGAAACAGGACATTCGAAGGAAAACCACGATTACACATATCACGTAGGAATTTACTCGTGAAGGAAGAAGAAATCACCGTCGTTGATATGAATGAAGGAAATTCAATCGATCATCTCAACAAAAGTAGTTACTATAGAAAGAAATATAAAAGAAGAGGAGAAAAATGAAGAAAGTGTGTGTGTAGAGGTGGAGAACCGCACTAATTGTAGGAAGCGTTGGAAGTTCCCTAAAGCTTCACACCACCACCAAAATCACCAACCATCGGAGGTTTGTGAGGATACTTTTCTGATGTCGGGTCGATTCTGAGCCAAACACGGTGCTTGACAACCACTATGAGGAGTGATCGCGATGCGGGAAGAGAAGTGTTTAGAATGAAAAAGTGCATATTATTAACGACTAAATGATGGTTAATTGCATAATATTTAGCTTATCATATGAGAATTAAGTCATTATATCATAATTGCACTGTTATATGCTTTAATTAAAGAATCTGCTTAATTTGGGGGAATTAATGTTAATTTAGTGTATTTTTGAACTATCGGTAAGTTGCAGGCTGTGAAATTCTTAAGTATCCGAATTTTCTGATATTTCAGATAGTTATGTTTAACATACCGAACATGTATCAGATAGTTATGTTTTAAAAGAATAGTTTATTATTTCCTGAAGTACACATGTCGAAACCATAACGCATGATTTAAGTGAACTTTCAATGAGTTATCTATAACTATCTGAAATTGCATCTAGGTGTCGGTTAGTTATATGTGTAACTCTCTGAAATCTCCTTTTATTAATAAAATAGCTGTAGACACGTGTCATGTTTTGGGAAAGTGACTTAACTGGATTTTCTGTGAGTTATCTGTAACTATCCGAAATGCATTTGAGCATCGGATAGTTAAACTTGTAACTCTCCGAAATGTTTCTTTTATTATTAAACTGCTGATGACACATGTTGAGATCTGGTAGATTTACTTAAGTTATATATTGGTAAGTTATCTCTAACTATCCGAAATGCATCTGAGCATCGGATAGTTAAGTTTGTAAGTATCTGAAATGCACCTAAGCATCGGATAGTTAAATTTATGCATGTGTTTTATAGTTAAATCAATGAGGTAAGTCCGTTGAGTTATCTGTAACTCCATGGACTATTTATTTTCTAATATGCCACTGTAGCGGTTGCAGAAACAAGACAGTTGGAAGGAAAAGCCACGATCACACATATCATGCAGGAATTCACTCGTCGAAGGGAGAAGAAATCATCATCGTTGATATGAATGAAGGAAATCCAACCGACCATTCAAGTAGAAGCAGTTACCACTAAAGAAATATAAAAGAAAAGAAGAAAAAGAAGTAAAGTGTGTGTGATCGATGGGTATGGCCAGTGTATACAGAGGAGAAGAACCAAGCTTTCTTCAAACAGTGTCGGCAATTCTTTGAAGTACCACACCAACCATTATCACCACCACCACATCATTACCACAACATTATCACCACATTATCACCACCACCATAATCACCAACCATCAGAGGTTTGTGAGGATACTTTCCTGATGTCAGGTCGATTCCGAGCCAAACACAGTGTCTGACAACCATTGTGAGGAGTGATCGCGTCACGAGAAGGGAAGCCATTTTCACCAAGCGACGACTCATATTTTAGGAGATCGTAAAGCTTCTAGCCTTGGTTTCGGGTTGATGCCTATATGTTGAAGAGGAGATCATCTTGCAATTCTGGACTCACGATTCTATAGGGAGAGGAGACAGAATTGTAAGTGGCTTAATTTTCAGTGGTGTAATCGCATCGCATGTAGTGACAGAAGTATTTACTGTCGACTGAGATTACTTTACATTTCACCTTTCGCCCATTTCCATGTTCATATTAAACCAAAAACAACTTATCTGTGTTTGTATTTTGTATTTGAGTGTTGTATTGTTTGCATTGTATCGTGACTAATGTTATCTTTGTTAGTGTTGTGATTGTTTTATGTTTGTTTTAGTTTAACAATTTACTGAAATTAGTTCGTTCAAAAGACTTAAAGATTTTAATGGTTACTGTTTGAATTATCTAAATGGTAGTATTGCCTAATGATAAATCCAGTGTTTACTAACATTAAAGAGCTTAATTGATGTTATTTACAATCTGTGGAACCACCCAATGGTTGGCCGAATTCCTCTGTAAATAGTAGTATTAAATTGGAATGTAGGCTCGTGGAGTTAACTTAAGTCCACGAGGTTAGTTCGTTGAGTTAGCCATAACTAAACGAACTTTGTCCGTTGAGTTAACTGTAATTCAACGGAGGGCTTATTGAATATATAAATTTGATTGTTAAAAACGGAACAGTTCTCAATTCTTAAGCAATTCCCTGTGGGATCGACCTGTACTTGCACACTAATACAATAGACACTATGCACTTGTAGTTAAAATACAAATTGGAATTAATATCTAACTTGTATTAAAGGTTGTTTGTTTTCTTCTAAAAAAAAAGAATAGGCATAAAGATAAATTAACTAAGTAAAAACAGAAGTTAACAAATCCAAGTTTTTCTAGTGCATTGTTGGAGATCCAAACAAGTTTTCTGGTGTCGTGCTAGCCAAGCGAACAAGTTTTATGGCGTCGTTGCCAAAGAATTGAATTAATATAAGCAACTGTTAGAGCTGTTTTGTTTTAATAGCTAGAGTGTTGTGTGTTTTCTTCTGTAATTGAGAATATGGCATATGCTTATGCTCAAAGATTTCTGAAACCTATAGTTAGCATATGTGAATTTTGCAATTCTGAAGTTCACAACATTTCTAACTGTTTAAAACTGAGACGTTTGCAGATGGTTAGATCCCATGAATAACAAATGAATTATCCTCAATATAATAGAGCCGAGTATGAGAATCCTATAGTTTACCCAACTGATGGTCAATATAGAATGTGTAATATGTTAAGAGACATGGAAGTTTAGGATAGGTATGATAGACTGGAGCGTATTATAGAGCAAAACCTGGACAAACTAGAATACTTTATGTGTCAGCAACAAGAAGTCAACCAATTAAACTATAAGGAAGCATATTCAGAACCTAAAATGGTTATAATTTACGAAACTAAAAAAACCATAATGAAAATTGATCAAAAATTGAATGCAATAAGATTAGATGATCTAGAAAGAAAATTAAAAGCATTAGACGAATATACAATGAAAATATAAGTTATGCAACAAGACAATGAAAATTATAATGTTATAGATCTGCATAATTTGCAAAATATACAGCAAAGAGAAAATTCTAATGCAATAGAATTTAAAGAATGCACTTTAAAACTAAAAACAATTGAAGATCATAATCACGAAAATGATATATAAAAACATCATGAGAGTAACGAAAATCTGGAAGATGTTTGTGTAACATTAAGATCTGGAACTGATATACCACCAAGAACTCAAAATAAAAATGATATGAAGGTGGATAAGAGTAAAACTCAAAACGATAATGAAAATGTAATAGCTGAAAATCTAGAAATCACTGAAGAACAATCTGAATCTACTAATGAAGCTAAAAATGATCAAACAAATCAACCGAAAGAAAAAGAATCTTTTAAATCACAATCTTTAGCACCATATCCTAAAAGATTACAACAAACAATACTTGAAAAATAAGAAAAAATCAGAGAAATTTTTGAAAAAGTACAAGTTAACATTCTTTTGTTAGATCTATTACAGAAAATGCCACCTTGTGCTAAATTTCTGAAGGATTGGTGTACTAAGAAAAGAGAGTGAAAAGTTCTTAAAAATGTATTTTTAGCTGAGCAAAGTAGTTCCCTATTTCTGCCACAAATTCCTAAAAAGTTATCTGACCCTGGAATCCCTGTTATATCATGCACCATAGGAAATACCATTCTAGAAATAACCTTAATAGACTTAGGTGTAGGTATAAATGTTATGCCAAGTGATATATTTGCATCCTTAGGATTAGAAGGCTTAACTCTTACTAGTACGGTTATTCAATTAGCTGATAGAAGTATAAGATACCCTAGAGGAAAAATAGAAGATGTCTTAATTAAAATCAAAATTTTTATATATCCTATTGATATTGTAATTTTGGATTCCCAACAAATTAAGCATAGAAATAGTGATACATCTTTAATTTTGGGAAGACCATTTTTAGCAACATCAGAGGCTGTTATAAATTGTAAAAATGGATAAATGAAGTTAGCATATGGTAATGAGGATACTCACTTAAATATTTTCAAACCAGAAAGGTTTGAGGAATTAGAAATGTCCTTACATACCATAGATTTTTTAGAGGATGAAGGAGATATGTTAGATGATGTGATTCAAGAAGAATTAAATAGACAAATCAATTCTGAAACTTTAGAAGAAAGTGAAAGCATAAATATAGAAGGAGATCTGGAAGAAATTAATTTAGAAAATGATGATGTTCAATTAGGAGCTCTTACTTCTAATAGAATTAAAACATTTACCTCCTAAATTAACCTATATATTTTTGGAAGAGAAACAAACCTGTCCAATCATTATTGCTTCAGATTTAAAAGAGGATCAAATAGCTAAATTAATGGATGTAGTGAAAAGTTATAAAGAAGCCATAGGATGTACTATGACTGATATAAAAGGGTTAAGTTCAACTTTATGCTGTCACCACATATATTTAAAAGAGAATGCCAAACTTGTTAGAATTCTTGAGAGGAGATTAAATCCAAACCTTAAAGAAGTAGTCAGGAAGGAAATAGTGAAATGGTTAGATAATGACATAATTTATCCGATTTCTGATAGCTCGTGGGTTAGTCCAATCCATGTAGTTCCCAAGAAATCAGGATTAACAGTTATTAGGAATGAAAGTCAAGACTTGATACCTACTAGAATTCAATCAGGATGGAGAGTATGTATAGACTATAGAAAGTTGAATGTTGTGAGTAGGAAAGATTATTTTCCCTTACCTTTTTTAGATCAAATGCTGGAAAGATTAGTAGGGCAAGAATATTTTTGTTTCCTAGATGGGTATTCAGGTTATAATCAAATTCCAGTAGTATTAGAGGATCAAGAGAAAACAACTTTCACCTGTCCTAATGGAACTTATGCTTTTAAGAGAATGCCACTCGAATTATGCAATGCACCAGCTACCTTTCAAAGGTGTATGCAAGGCATATTTACTGAAATGATTGAAGATTTTTTAGAAATATTTATGGATGATTTTACTGTTTATGGCAACTCATATGAAGTTTGTTTAAGCAATTTAGACCAAATATTAAAACGCTGTGTGGAAAAAAATCTGGTTTTAAATTGTGAAAAATGTCACTTCATGGTTAAACAAGGAATAGTCTTAGGGCATGTTGTTTCTAAGAAAGGGTTGGAAGTAGATAAAGTTAAAATAGAAGTAATTTCTAATCTACTAGAACCTAAATCAGTAAAAGATATTAGATCATTTCTAGGACATGTTGGTTTTTATAGAACTTTTATTAAAGACTTTAGCAAAATAGTTAGACCTTTAACTAATCTATTAAAAAATGTCCCATTTAACTTTGATAAAAATTGCAAGGAAGCATTTTTAAGACTTAAAACTAGCTTAATTTCAACTCCTATAATTCAAGCACCTGATTAGAGCCATCCATTTGAATTAATGTGCGATGCATCTGATTTTGCTGTTGGAGCAGTGTTGGGACAGAAGATATAAAAATCTCCTAGAGTGATTCATTATGCAAGCAAAACCTTAAATGATGCTCAAGTTAATTACACAACTATTGAAAAAGAACTATTAGCTGTTGTGTTTGCCTTAGAAAAGTTTAGATCATATCTGATTGTAACTAATACACGGATCATGCATCTTTAAAACATCTAATAAAGAAAAACGAAACTAAGCCTAGATTGATCCGATGGATATTATTATTACAAGAATTTGATCTAGAAATTAAAGATAAAAAAGGTTGTAAGAATATAGTAGCAGATCATTTATCAAGATTACAAATAGAAAAATCAAATATTGAAATTAAAGATAATTTTCCTGATGAACAATTAATGACCATCAATACAATACCTTAGTATGCAAACATAGTTAATTACTTAGTTACTAGTTTAACACCTAAGGATTGGAATAGACAGGATAAGAAATTATTTTTCTTAAGAGTAAAATATTACTATTGGGAAGACCCATACTTATTTAAGAAATGTCCTAATCTGGTTTTAAGGAGTTGTGCTCTAGAAACTAAATATCCAAGCATATTGTCTTTCTATCATGACAAAGCTTGTGGAGGGCATTTTGGTTCAGGGAAAACTTCTGCAAAAATTCTGCAATGTGGATTTTATTAGCCAACACTGTTCAAAGATGCTCATAAATATTGCTTAAGTTGTTTAAGATGTCAACAAATAGGAATAATATCAAAGAGGAATATGATGCCTCTTAATCCTATTGTTGAAGTTGAAATCTTTGATGTGTGGGGAATAGATTTTATGGGTCCATTTCCTATGTCTAATCAATTTAATTACATATTGTTGGGGGTGGATTATGTATCTAAATGGATAGAAGTTATTCCTACAAAAACTAATGACAACAAAGTGGTAATACAATTTATAAGAACTAATATATTTGCCATATTTGGAATACCTAAAGCTATTATCAGTGATAGATTATTTCTGTAATAGAAGTTTTGAAGCCTTAATGAAGAAATATGGAGTAAACCACAAAATTGCAACATCATATCATCCACAAACAAGTGGACAAGTAGAAAGTGCTAACAAACAAATTAAGTTAATCTTAGAAAAAGTAGTAAATCCTACTAGAACAGATTGGGCTAATAGATTGATAGATGCACTTTGGGCTTATAGAACTGCTTATAAGACAAGCTTAGGTATGTCACCTTTTAGGTTAGTATATGGAAAAAGTTGTCATTTACCAGCTGAAATAGAACATAAAGCTTATTGGGCATTAAAAACTCCGAATACTAATTTAAATCAAACTTCTGAAAATAGAATAAAGTGTTGTATTGTCTGTTTCGTATTGTGATTAATGTTATCATTGTCAATATTGTGAATGTTTTATGTTTGTTTGATTCAGAAAATAAAAAATAGTTTTATTGTTTACTGAAATTGATTCGTTTTAGATACTTAAAGATTTTAATGGTTAATGTTTGAAATATCTAAATGTTAGTGTTGTTGAATGTTAAATCTAATATTAACTAACATTAAAGAGCTTAATTGATGTTATTTACATTTTGTGGAACCACCTAATGGTTGACCAAATTCCTTTATAAATAACAGTATTTAGTTGGAAAGTTAGGCTCATGGAGTTAACTTAAGTCCACGAGGTTAGTCTGTTGAGTTTACTATAACTCCACGAACTAAGTCTGTTGTGTTAACTGTAACTCAACGGAGTGCTTGACTAAACACATATAAACTCCAATATAAAATTCAACACAATACACAATTCTTATGCAATCTCTCTATGGGATCAACCTGTACTTGCACACAAATACAATATACATTGTGCACTTGCAATTAAAATACAAATTAGACTTAATATCTAATTTGTGTGAAATGTTGTTTGTTTACTTCTAAAAGTAATTGTTCATATAAGCATAAAAATAGAAGTTAACAAGCCCAATACAAGGACAATGTTTACTCAAGCTATTATTCCTAGGGTTATCTCTAGGTATATATATATAAAAAAAGAACGAAAAGAAAACAATCTTAAAATTACTAATAGTTAGTCTTTTCGTAGATGAGGGATTGTGATCGCCTAAAAAGGTGATTTTAAATAAAAAAAGGGAGAAGAAAATGTTATGTTCTATATTAGCATTTTTGTAGAACATCAATATATATATATATATACAAAAAGAGACAATGTACTTAAGATAATACTCTTAGGGTTGTCTCACTAGAAATCTATTTCGCGAAGAGAAAAGTTGTATTTGACTAAATCAAAATTATAATTCACAAGCCTAAAATTCTAGGAATTCATGTAAGTTGAACAATTAAGAAGGTTTACTAAAAAATAAGGATTGGTATTCTTCATTTCATAGCTTAATGAGATGGTTGGACTAGCAATGCAAAAATTTGAAATCTCAACAACAAACTAAATTTCCTTTTTAGTCCTTTCCAGAGTTTTAGTCTTATATTTACTTATATTATTTTCCTCCTAAATTTCTTGAATTTCAACATTTTTTTAAAATTATCAATTTTTAAGTATTCCTAATACTATGCATAGAAGTAGGGGGAGCCCAAGTCTATTTCTTATAGGAATACCCTTCCTTAGAATCCTAGTTGCTCAATTCCTTACCATAATTGTTGTCAAATCTTCCCCAAATTTTTGGTAGTTTATATGGTATCTTATCGTCAACTCATATACCTCCCTTTTCTTAATTGGATCATTTTGGATGTTCTTTCTAAATCCTGCTTGGATATTTGACAACTAATGTTCTATCTTTGCAATTGTCCCTTATTTAAACCCACCTTTCTTGAATAGGTAGTTACCTTGTGCAAACATTTTACTTTCAAGCCCTAGTCTTTTGCTCCTCAGCAATTGCTTCCTTAGCTTACACTTCCAACTCTTTCTTCACCAATCATACAATGGGAAAATGTTAGTCTACTCCTTTTATGGATGACAAAGATCAAGATTCTAAGAGTCTAACAGTAGCACACAGATTAACAAACAACCAAGTTCACTTCGTTCATGTTGAAGGGCATAAGACATATACTAAACTTACCAACTATGGGTATTCTCATGATGATGCCATGTTCTATAAGTTTCAAAAAGAAGATCAGTTGCATACTATAGGATCATAGTATCACAAGAGGGGGGTGAATTGTGTCTTTAGAAATTAAAATTTTCAGTAGATAAAACAAGAGCACAAAACACTCATAAATAAAATTCTAATCTTTATTAGTTTAAAGAAAGAATTTATAATCACTTTTTAGTACAATTCCCTACTTGTTGGTTCTAATATAATATAGTCTTAGATATAATTCAAAGAGAAAATAAAATTTTTATTCTAATTTTATATGAATTGTATAACAAAATCTGATCTTTATGCATGTAGCTCATTTTCCTTCCTTTTGCTTAGCTTTTGTATCTCTTCTTCTCTAGTTGTCGAATCTCTTAGACTTCTTGCATTGAAGCTTCTTTTCTGAATTTACTTGGAATTCAAACTTCTTCTACTGTTGGAGAATTTTTCTGGATTTGAATATTTTGAGTTGAATACTTTGATTTGGGATTGGAATGGGATTGAATACTTAGGCTTGGTATTTGAGATTGGGATGATCGTTGTGTAGCTCGTACCCTCTATTTATAGTAGTCAAACTATGACTTCATGTTCAACATGTTCATTCACTTAATTCATAATTCCACATACTAATTTTAATTTTAAATTATCCACGATCTCCACTATCTTTTTGAATTTCCACTATATCCATTTCTTATTTTGAATTTCCATTATCTCCACTATTATTTTGAATTTTCACAATTTCATATCATAGATCCATCGAAACTTCTTCTTCTTGAAGATTTGTAGAATATCTTCTAAGTCACCGCTTTAGTTGAACATTTATCCTTTAAGTCCTATAGAAACTTGAACACTTATTTATAACTCTTTGAGTTTTTGCACCTACAAAACACGTAACTGAAATAAGAAAATTTATCTGTTCACTAGTCACTTTATAAGACTCAAACAGTTATCTAACTCTTCGATTTTCATTATCGAACGCACATGGAAAACACGTGAAAATTAAAACATTAAAAACACATGTGTAGATAACTTAACTATACGAGTTTTTAACATAACTCTTCGACTAAATAGAAATGTTAACTATCTGAAAGTTTAATTATCTAAAACTTAACTATCCGAAAGATTAACTATCTGAAAATTTTAACTATCTGAAAGTTAACTATCTGAAATTTAAATGAAACTTTTCGATAACTTTTTAACATCTAATTACGTGATTATTATACTTAGACTTATTTATAAACTTTAGTAAAATATTCATCATCAAAACAAAATTCCTAACAATCTCCCACTTTTTGACGATGACAAAACCTAATAAGTCAAATAATCTTTCTCCTAATTTTTGGCATTATAAAAAGTAAATTTCATATATATAAGGAAGAAGAACATGCTAAGTATATATTTTTCAAAAAGAACTTTTAAACATGTATAACTCAAAGGTGGATAAAAACTATTTAAATAATAACTATTTTAAACAATAGTTGTTGAAAACAAGTATGTAACATAGATTTTGTAAACAGTTTATATAATTTTTGGTAATAAATTACAATTAATGAAATCATGTAATACATAATTTGTTTATTTACAAGCCTCTTTATCCTTGAAAAATATTTATTTGAGTGTCTATAATTTTTTGTGCAATTTCTATACTCACTCTATTTATTTGATTAATTAATGCTTGATCTAAATCTGAATGTTGAGCTTGTGTTTGTTGTTGTAATGAATCTGTATGTCTTTGTTTGTATATTGTATGTTATTATTCTTATGTCAACTGTTTTGACTATTGTTATTGCTACTCTTGTTGATTTTGTTCTTACTAATCCTATTGCTATTGTTGTTGTCGAATCATAGGTGGATCTATTTCCTAGTATTTATGGAGTTTTTTTGCAGAGAAACATTGTGATTTCAACTTTTTCTATTGACTTGCCATAAGTCTTAAAATATCATCACCATAAAATAATTTGCTCTATAAATTTAAAATATGATAAACAAAAATATCATATTAGTTCACCTATATATAGTTAATTAATGCATAGGTTGCATAAAGATAGCATTTGCCAACTTCTGCTCCATGACCAAACTTTTGAAAAATTGAAGCATACAATATCTTTGCAATAAATCGTGCTTGACCATTTAAATCATTTAAGAATCTCAATTGATTATTGGTAGTCAAATCTTTTGCTAATTGTTTAATGTCTCATCCCAACTAATAAACCTATTTTCTTTCTAATAATTTAACTCCTTCATTTTTCAATCCAAGTATTTGATAAACTATTTTTGGAGTTAAATATATATTTGATTCTTGTATATTTGAAATAGGAATATCATTTTCTACCATTAAGTTTAAATAAAAATAACTTACAATGTCTGATATGACAGGATGGCTTAGCTATTATGGAAGTAGTGTCAACAAGCCTTGAAATTAAAATATTTCTTTAATGTCTGCTATCCCTTCAAACTTAACTGGTCTTGAATATAAAACTGTAAAAGTTTTATACGTTTGAAATTTTTCATAACAGGATCTATTTCTTAACCATAAAAATATATCATCTTCTAAATTCTGTTCAAGATTAGGGATTTTCCTATCATGAGCTTTTGACCTAAGACTTGTTTCAACATTTTCATCAGCATCTAAATGTTTAGATCTTTCAGAACTTGTGGAATTTTTGTCAAAACTAGTATAAATGTTTGAAATATCTGCTATTGTTGTATCAATAATGGTTTGAGCTTCCTCTGTTTGATCTTCGTCAAACATATTAGCAACTTACATTTGTATATCAGCATCAATAGTTTGTATATTAATCTCTATATCAGCAATATTTATTTCTATAATTGGTTTATAAAACAATTGTCTCCTTATTGGAAAATATTCTATATCTATCTGTGCTATAGAATTATTCTGTATTTCTATATTCGAGACTTCAGTAAAATCATATTCTATTTGTAATTGTCTATTTTGTTGACTATATACAACTATGAAAAAATAACATGTATATTGTAATAGTCATAATCAAATTTATACAATTCAGTATAAGTAACTATACAAAAAATTTATATTCTCAATCCGAGATACAGTAAGAGGAAGAATATCTGTGCATTCCTCTTCAGATGATATATCTTCAAAATTCATAAACTCTATCTATGTCATCAAAAATATTATCAAAATTTATATCATCTGTATATGTATAATCAAAATTTCCTACATTTCTTGTTTCGGTAGAAAAAGAATGATGTGTTGCAGTAGTATGTTGAAAATTGTCCATTGTATTGAAAGAAAGATTATGGATTAATGTGACATAATACCTTAATGTATATGCTTTTAATTCGATATTTGTCACATCTGCTGGTATTCCTGAAACAAAATCTTGTCTAGCTTGAGCAATGGAACAGAGTTTTCTATTTTTTACAGATTCTTCTCTTTGCTGCAATATTCCTTGAACACCTATAATTAGTCTAAAATATTCTATGGTTTTTTTCTTCTCACTATATGTCTACAGTATTTCAGGTTTTTTTGGTGGTTTTAAGGTTTGCTTAATTTCACCCATTAAAGGCACATGTGGTTCTAATGATCCTTCACCAAGTTGCCTAGGTTGTAGCAATGATATATAAAGTTTTAAACTTTCAACCTCAACTATTTTTAACTGATAAACTCTTTGTCCTTCACTGTGAAGGCCCATTTTCCATATTGTTGTTTTCTATTCATTAATAAATTTATGTATATCATCTAAAACAGTCGGAGGAAAATAATGTTGGGAATATAAAGTCTCTAATTCCCTATTGGCATTTTCTATCATTGGTCCCCATTTCTTTCCATAATATGTGATGGACTGTATCGATTTTTCAGGTACTTGTCTAAAACTTATAACAACCTTAGGGTCAAGTTGTAATGTTTTTTTCCATGTTTACAAAGCAAAAGTTTAGTCTATTTTAGTCTAAACTAGGTTTTAGCATAATTTTGAATAAACTTCCAACAGAAATTTTTCTCTTCTTGAATAGATTTTCGAATCTCATGTAGAATTTCATTGGAAAATGTATACCTGGGAGTAAATATTTTTGATCTTGCTTTTAATTTTTTGAAATACTATCTCTCTTTTCTGTATTTTTGTCATTCTACCACGGCCTCTTCCACGTCCTGACATTGTCGATTAATCTCTACTTTTCACTATAGAACTTAAAGGAAATAAAGATTTTCAATCTAAGGTTACGAAGGTAGAAACACGAAAGGTTGTCAGTAAAACATTTATAACTCTTTGAGTTTATAAACGGATAATCAGATTCAATCATTGAAATCATAAATATAAGATCTATTTTTCATAAATAACTTGAAAGCTTACAATAACTATACAAGTTTTACAACTTAACAAAGATGAAGACTTAGTGTAATTGTTCGTGTAAAGAAAATAAATATTAGCTAAGTAAAAAAGAGACAGAATGAGAAACTCGAAGACTTATAACAACTATTTGAGTTTTATGAACATTAAAGTACATAACTATATGACAAACTAAAATAGTTACTATCATATTTTAAGTCTAACATAAAAATATAACAATACTATGATAACTGTTCAAGTTTCTCAAACAGATGTGCTAAAAAGTCAAACACTTAAGCATAATTGTTCAAGTTTCTTAAAAAGATAAATATAAGAATTTAAAACAGAAACTTAGATAAAAACCTAACTATTTGAGTTTATAGGATAATAAAATATAACTATTTGAAAAACTTGAATAGTTATTTATCTATTTGCGAGAAAAAAATGGTAGATGTCAGGAGAAATTCTTAACTATATGTTAAACTAAGTGAATAAGTTTAACTTTTTCTCTATTTAAGTTCCAGAATATTTTTCTAAGTAAATTTGCTATTGCTCCCCCTACATTAATGTATTAAAGATAAATCATGGCATACTTAAAATTAGGTTGTCAAACCCTAATATATAGATTTTGCATTAAATCCAAATAGCTAACTTAAGTAGGTTGCTAAGTCCTAATATATAAATTTTGCATTAAATCCAAATAGCTAACTTAAGTGGGTTGCTAAGTCCTAATATAGAATTTTCATTTAAAGCATATGACTTACTTTAAACTAGGTTGTCAAGCCTTAATATATAGATAATTCAATTAAGGGATTTATGGTTAACTTAAGTGGGTTACCAAGCCCCATTATATATATATAAAACCTCTCTCTTTTCTTGAAAATTAAAACAAAAATAAGCAGCAATTTAACAATTTAGACTTTTTGACTTTTATTTTATTTAGTTTACAAAAGAAAATTCATAAAGATATGACTCCCTCTAAAATTCTTGGACCCACTTAGGAATGAGTTCTAAGAAATAAAATATCTTCTTAATTATTTTACGAGTACACAAATCAAAATCAATAATGGATAGTGGAGCATCCAACCCCATGATTAGAGATATACGATTACTTACAAAAGTAATAAAGACCAAAAATGGACAAGTTACCTTTAGAAATAAAAGTAAAACAAAAATCTTTGGATCTGGTAAGGTTCAGGTAATTGAAAAATATTTTATTAATGATGTCTTCTTAATAGAAAACTTAGGTTTTAATTTATTGAGTATTCTTGTCTTAATGAAATTTTATAGAGTGATTTTTGAAAAACAGTCTTATAAAATTATAGACATGCATACAAATGAAATTTTATTTACTTCATACAAGAAAAGATTTGTTTGTGTTTTGAATTTACCTTCTAATATTATCAAAGATAGTGCTTGCTTAATTACAAAATCAAATGAAGTCATATTATGGCATAGAAAACTAGGTCACTCAAACCTAAATTTATTACAAAAGATATCTAAAAAGAATTTAGTTAGAGGTTTACCTAGTATTAGTTATTTAAAAGAGTTTATGTATGAAAGAAATCAAGATTTTGCAAGATTTTGAAGAGAAACCACATGTTTAAAAATCTCAATTTAAGGTCACTTCATCATTTGTGCACAAAGTTAAGAATCCTAGTTAGAATGATAAAGCTAAACTACTCAAAAGTTTAGATAAAGTCAAACAGCTATCAAACAAGTGACAACATCATATTCTCCTAGAAGGTAACTCTGTTTATGATAAACATATTTAGTTAAGGTTTGCTTCGATTGATGCATTGATTATTAAGTTAAGATCATAGAATGACCTACATCTTATCTGTCGGAGAAGAAAACTATACAGACTAAGTCTACACACAAATCCTTAAGGAAAACACAAACTAAGAAGCCTAAGAAACCAAGTTTTCCTAAGTTTGTAGAATAACTAAAAGTCAAACATTCTCACACCAAGACCATGACTCCTTCTAAACGACATCACTATAAACACAATGTACTATTGTTAATGCATGAAAATTACCATATAGATGCAACTAAAACTTAGGCCATAGAGTGGTTCCTTACTCAAAAACCTTAGGAGCCTAAGACTGTTAAAAAGGCGGAAGAGGAAGATGATGATGAAACAAATCTTCATTTGGCTATTTAAGCCTCATAAAAACAACAAAAAGAGGGATAGAACAAAGGTGAAGATGAAAAACATCTACGTTTAGCAATTGAGGCATCCAAGAAACAAATTGAAGCAAATGCTAGGAGACTTAGGAGGACATAGAAACCTCTAAATCATCCTTTGATCCTTCGAATCCCAAAGGCAAAAGGAAAATGTTTGATCCTCCTTAGAAAGAGAAAAAGACAATTCTACGAAGGGGCTTTTCTCTAAAAGGTTCTTTACTTTACCCCCTAATTTAAGAGACTTCTCTCAAGTTTACAAGAGATCAAGAAAGAGACAATCATCTCTTTTGGCAATTATTCTTGTTCCTCAACCTTTGCTACATAGTGTACATATACCATCTACTTTTATTGAGAGACCCCTACAATTTCTTTTTCCCTCTCAGGCACTGAGAAGTTAGCTTGGACAATTTGCAAATAAATTGACTTAGCTTACTCTTGCTCCATTCCCACCTACTGACTTGGAAGATATCATAGCAAAAATAGTATCTTTAGAATGGTTTCTATTAGTTGATCCTACCACACCACCACCAACTTCATCTAAGCTTCCTCCAACCAATTCTTTAGATGACTTAATAAATGTGGTGTTGGAACAAATCACAACTGATTTGCCTATTACACTTCAAATACCTACTAATTCATGTGCAACAAATCCACCAATCTAAGTGGAAGTAGAAATAAACATTCCTAGTGATGATATCAATAATGATACCTTGGTAGACCAAGCAAATGTTAATGTACATTTAGATCTATATTTTAAGGATGACATAGTTAGGAATTTGTTTGATAATAAATATTCTAAAATGAAGATTCTTTCAGTCAACCAATGAATTTCAATGGCATGGAAGATGTCAAGAATCTCTTTGATTTTCAAGGTCTGTCTGCAATCATTCCTAGTCAAGCTAGTCACATTATAGTAGAAAATATCATTCCTTATTTTATTCCAACTTAGAATTATATAATAATTTTCTCACTCTTCATACCAATTTAGGACCAATTGCAATAACAAAACACTTAGTGCATCAATACTTGGGACTTAGTTGTGAGGGGATAAATTTATTTAAGTCTATGTCTACACAAGGATGGTTTGAAGAAGCAATCAACTAAACAATATGTCTCAATCCTCTATGTGTCAAAGCATCTCATGTTACTAATCTATATGGAAAGACACATATGATTGAAGTTATTTTATCATAGCTATTATTGTAGAAGAAATGTCATGTTGATGTGTTCAACAAATTGGCATATAAAATAGTATTTGTTGTTTATAAGAGGATAAAAGTAAATTAGGCACAAGTCTTCATTTCCCAAATTTCCAACTTGCAATCATTTTTGTTCTTTGGAGATGTTATCTGTAAGTTGATGACCTCCTTAGTAGATCTCAGTTCCTAAGCTACTTGTAGAGTTAGATCAAGGTTTGTGATAGTTTATGACTTACATAGATATGCAGCTCAAAATCCTACTAATGTGCCCTCACCTACTAGGACTCCACCTCCTAATCCTAAACACCCTATAGCAACTTTAACTACTCCAATAGATTTAATTGAGCAAAATCAATTACTTTTACAGCATAATGTTCAACTATTAGAATAGATTTAGCATCTCAATCATCAAAATTCATTGTTGACACAACAGAATTATCTATTGGAGCAACGTAACAAAGAATTAACTTAGAAGATTGCTGACCTCTTAGATCCTCATTAAATATAGGGTGTTGCATGCATGTTTACTAGTTGTATTGTCTGTTCCTCTCTATAACAAACTTATAACATGATTCGATACAATTTTATAGCCTTTTTGATTCTCTTTTGTTTGTGCTTATATTTCCAATATTACTTTTATAAATTGTCTAGATAATAGTTTATTCTATGAATTTGATTATGATAAAAAGGGGGAGAAACATATTCATATTTTTTGTCTGCAAGTTCTCTAAATTGGTACTTATAAGGAGAGCAACTATCTAGGAGTATAAATTTCTTGTAATTTTGTTATCATCAAAAAGAAAAGATTGTTAGGAATATTATTTTTTAAATAATATTTTACAATTATAATTCATAATATCTAATTTTTGTTTTGATGATGAAAAATTTTAGACTTAGAAAGAAAATCTTGTTTAGTGCATTCTCAAAAGAACACTAGAATAACTTGCCACCTATCGATAGATTAAGAGTCTTAAGGAGTAAAATGTCAATAGCTTAAGTTATAAGGAAACTCAGAGTTACGTGCTTACTAGTCATAAAAGTTGGAGACTTAACATGAAAACTCAAAGAATTATTACTAGACACGTGATTAACTTAAAATCTCACCTAAACTTCATAATGATTTGGTCTTAGTATCCATTATTCGACAACTTAAAAAGATAATTTAAGAACAAAATTGGAAAGGCACATGCACCAAAAAATATATATGACGAGCAACAATCGAAGTGTAATAGAAAAACAAAGTGTGATTATGTGAACTTGAAAGAAAAGGGCAACCTATTGAATATCTGAAGAACTCTACGCTTGTCTACTCTACAAGGTGAGTCAATCTATAGGGAGAATACAATTTTTTGATTTGTATTACACAATTAAAAGAATTGTGAACTTGAAAGAAAAAGGCAACCTATTGAACATACAATTAAGAATTACAGAGAATCTCGTCTGGAGTATATCAATAAGGAGAATAGGGAGATCAATTTTTTGATTTGTATGTTAAGTGTTATCGTATGGATTTGAACATTTTTATATGCTCATGTGCTTAATTGAATTAAGTTTTTAGGTTTTCTTTTACGAAAAACCTAACTTACAAAGTTGTAGTGAGATTCCTTCTCAAATTGGTAGATTTGAGAAGAAGGTGATGTTAGTGCCTCATCTAAACAAGGTTAGTGTCCTACGTGTGTGCACAAGATGATGTTTTGTGTAGTGGTTGGATGTTGAATTAGAAAACACCATTATAAGAGTTTAGAGACTCTTGTACAAGTTGATACTCAACCTTAAAAATATCAAGTTAGTGGATTTTCAAGGTTGAGACATTAAGAAGTGAACTAACCCATTTGGGTAAACTACTATAAAAATTTCTAATATTATTTCCTTTATGCTTTGTTTGCAGTATTTGTTATAACCATGTTAATTGCTATCTACTTAAGTTAAAATTGAATAACTTTGAATTAAATTTATGACAAATTAAAATTCATAAAAATTTATATAAACTCACTATTCACCTATCCTTTAGTGAGCATTCAATTTATAACAAAATATCTTTTAGAATTTTAACTTCCTTGACTTTTCATTGCATACACATATTTTTTCTGTAATTCTGAACTTTTCATTTACGATCATTTTGAATCTTTTATTTCTTTCATTTTTTAACTTTTTGACATACACAAACAGATTCATGTCCTCAACTAATGGAATGAGTGAATGAGTGTCCACCGGTGCGATCGACCAACAAAGACAAGATCAAACTACAAAGCAAGAATGGATGGAGAAGGTGTAGAATGGCATGAGCATAGATGGCAAAATTTTTTCTTGCCTTGCCTGAGGGAGAAGCGCACATACATGCATTTCATTGCTTCAACTATTGGAGTATTGTAATTGGTTAGACACGCAAGAACAACAGGGAAGGGCACAGCTGTACGCGTCTAGGGCAGAGCAGAAAAGGCAAACAAGGTCGGTCCATTGTTAAGACTTCTAGCGCTGGTGGCACAAGATGAACAGCCTTGAAAGAGGAGGTTGCAGGAACGAATCTTCGGCCAATTTGTCGATCCGACGCTCTGAACCACCGTCTCGCCTGAAGCACCGGCTATCAATCTGCAACCTTCCCACTCATCCGAAACACAGCCATTGCCCATCTGAGCAAAGCACAATTTCACCGTAACCTCCCACACCGGCCACCATCCCACGTCGCTCTACCCATCGTCGTTGAGTGTTTGACGAAGAAGAAAGGGGGCAGAGGATGAAAACAAAAAAGAAATGAAGAGAAAAGGGAAAAAAAAGAAAAGTAAAGAGGAATGAGGGAAAAAAAGAAAGGAGAGAAAAACATAAAATAAAATGAAGACAAAACGGAAAAGGATAAAAATAAAATAAAGTAAGGACTTTTTTTACGATGAAAGAAAAGATGAATATTATAATTAATAATTTTATTATGTTAACATAAAATTTTTAAATTCTTATCATTTTCTAACTACACAATATCAAAATCTTAATTTTTGTGCAAACGTCATGAATATTTTCATTTTAAAAAAAAATCTTATCATTTTCGTCATTCTTCTAAGGAAGGTTTGTGCTTCGTTGAAATTCTTGGAAATTAAAGAAAGTAAATTGTGGAAATTTTTAGTCGATGTTTGTGTTAATTTGGAAACTTGAGAAAGTTAAAAAACTTTTCTAAGTATAAAAGAAAAAAATTTCCGTAATTTTAGAATCACCTACTTCTAAAATCTTAGAAATTCAAGACGAAGCCTTCGATCGACATCCACTGGAGATTGCCTGAGCTTGAGCAAGACGAAGGAGAAAGCCACTCAACGAAAGAGACGAATGCTCGATGAAGGGGACAGCGACTTTCTGAAATCTCAAAAATCTAGGACGAAACCCTCACTCGACATTCATCGTCTTTTCGAGCCCTCCCCTTTCGAATCGTGCATCAGCCCCTTTTTTGAGCTTCCGTCATCGTTGCTTCAGTTGTCGTCATCATTACTTCCATTGTACTCGCTTCCATCGTCGCTACTTCCATCATCCTTACTTTCGTCATCGTCACTTTCGTCATCACTCAAGCTCGACAAAGGAGACAGTTGCTTGATTTGACGAAGGGGACGGTCGCTTGATTCAACGAAGGAGATGACCGCTCGATGAAGTTTTCCAAGCCAATCTACCATCAGGAAAGGTAGACAGACCTGCTCATTGGAAGTTAATGTTGGCTACTAAAAATTCTAGGTTTAATTGTCAGGGAAGCAGAGATTCCTCCGTTGGCTGCTGAAAAATTTGGGTTTTTTTAATCTTTACACGATGTTACATGTATGTTAGTTGTCATTCATGTCTCTTGCCTCCTTGATGTTCCCTTCCGACTACATTTGTTTTGTTGCATTTTTTGTTTTAATATGGAGAAGTTGACGTATTTGAATTTTTTAACTTTCATGATGTGAAGTAGCAAATCTAGTTGATTCTGACGTAAGCAAGAAGCTTCATGGTTCTACTTAACTTTTAATTTACAACTACCTAGGATGTAATTAATTTCCTCGTGCATAGTTGAGAGAATGTAGTAGTCAATTAAACTTTTAATTTTATCATGTTCAAATTTATGATGACGTTTTAGACGAGATCAATGCAAGTAAGCATTAATAAATTATTTTTAATACATAAATGCTCATTTTCAATATGTGTTATGAATGAATAGTAACTTATTTAAGTGGTTCATTCTTATCTATTTTTAATACATATTGTCATTGAATGAATAGGAACTTATTTAAGTTATTAAATCAATGATTGATGTTGTCATTTAATCAAAGTACTTGTCATACTTGTCTCTTAAAATGTTTCTCATTTATATATATGTTTTGCAAATTAGATATGACTAGTATAAATAATACAACACAAGGTAGACAAAGATTTTACACTAGTTGGAATGCAAAAGCAGATGACACATTTTTGAGTATATTAGAAGATGTTTTAAATGAAGGAAATGAAAAGACACATGATGAAAAGTTAAACAAGAAACATGGAATAAGGTAATACAGAAATACAATAATGACATAAATGTAGGTATTACTAAGAAAAATGTTGACAGTCAAATTAAAACATGGCGGCAGATGTATCGCAACTACACAAAAATTATGTCTCAAAGTGGTTGGGGATGGAATTACATACAAGGTCATATTGATATTTCATATGAAGTTTGGAATGAATTTATTAAGATAATATTTTTGAATGTGTTAATATAAATTGTACATTTTGTATATGTTTTCTCATTTTTCTAATCTTGTAGAAACACCCAAATTGTGCCCCCCTCAAAGGTAAACCATGTCCTATTTATGGTCAATTGCAATTGTTATTTTAAAGTAATATGGCTATAGGGAATGCCAGTAGAGACTTTGAAACAATTACTCAAAATGAATGAGACATACCTATGAATGACAGTCCACCAAATCATTTTCAATACTTCACACCACCAAGTGACAATCCAATGAATATAGATGGTACCCAACTTCAATCTCCAATGTCTTCATCAAGAAGGTTCAATGAAGTGAAAAAGGGAAAACGTCCAAGACCACATGTAGAGTCAGTACAACTAATGGCATCTTCATTTAAAGAAGCTACATTTGCTATTATGTCATTATGTGAAAAAGAAGAGGATAAAGTTAAAGCTCGACAAAAATATTATGATAATGTAACAAACATACAGAAAAAATAACTTCAAATCTAGAAAGAAGAACTTCAGATCCAAAAACAACAAGTTAAAGTGCAAGAGCAAATGTTGCATTTGAAAGTGAAATAAGGAAGTCTTACACCACAAGCTATAGAAGCATTATTGCAAATTGAAAGTCTTACTAACAGTGAGAAATTCAAAGCAATGACTTTATTGGGATGAAAAGAATTAGCAGAACAATTTATTAGCATCTCAGCAGATATGAGGGTAGAATAGATTAAGTATCACAACTTATGAATGTACTTTTCTATTGTTGAGTAATGTTGATGGATGTGATGAACTTTGTTATTGTGGTGAATAATCTGTAATGTTGAATTTTAGACAATGATGATGACTATTGATTTTCATATGTAAATGCTTTATTGCTTGATATTTTATATAAATATTGTTATGTGAAATAAATGTTTTTATTATTGTTGAAGATTCTTATAGATTTTTAGGAAAATATGTACTAATCTCATTACTTCTTGTAGGTAATAATTATCATGAATGGTATGGATGGTTTGGAATTGTTAAAGAATATGCTTGAGAAAGAAGCAGAAAGACGACGAACGTTACTTCTTTCACTGTGGAACTTCCTTGCAGGTGTTGCATGTATGTCAAGTACATTGACTACTACTACACATCGCATTTATAGTAGAGAAGGGCATGACTACATTAGAAGATTATTAGATCTATCATTACCACATCAAGCATATAATTGTTGAAAAATATATAGAATGAGTCAACATGTATTTCTTGACTTCTGTAATTTGTTACAAAGAGAAGGTGTCATGGGAAATACAAACAATGTTAGTGTCAAAGAGAAGTTTGCAATCTTTCTTGTCACTGTTGGTCAAAACCAACGATATGGAGTAACAAGGGAGTGCTTCTCTCAATCTACATGGACTATTAGTACGTACTTCAATGAAGTACTTAATGCAATTTTGAACTTGCATAAACAACTTCTTGCAATGCCTCCAACATCAACTCCAAGTAGAATACTGAATGATTCAAATGTATATCCCTATTCTAAGGTAAATATGTATTTTCATATGAAATTGATTTGTACATTATTTATTTCTCATTTTCTTATTCATATGTTAATAGAATTGCATTGGTGCTATTGATGGAACACATATTAAGTCAACTATTTATGGACGACAAACTACAAGATTTAGAAATAGAAAATGAGAGTTAAGTCAAAATATTATTGCCGCATGTAATTTTAATATGGAATTTACATATATTCTTAGTGGTTGGGAAGGATTAGCTTCTAACGCAAGAATCCTTCAAGATGCCATCACAATACATCATCCATTCAAGGTTCCACTAGGTATAAAATGACATTATTGAATATATATTTTTTGTTTATACTAATTTTTAATTATATACAGGAAAGTTTTACTTGGTTGATGTTGGTTATTCTAATCGACCTAAATTTATTTGTCCATATCAAGGAGTGACATATCATCTATCTGAATATGAAAATAATAGAGTTTTAGAAAATGCAGTTGAAAACTTCAATTATAGACATTCACAATTAAAATCAGTGATTGAGCAATCATTTGGAGTTGTTAAACTTCAATTAAGGACATATGTTGTATCATTATGATACACAAACGAAGATTGTGATGACTTATTTACTACTACATAATTTTATACGTAAAGCTGATAGAGCATATTTATTAAAATATCTAGAAGATGAGTTAGCTGAATTTGATCTGAAAAATGAAGAAATTGGAATTAATGAAGATAAACTTTCAAAGATAGATAGTACATTAGAAATGACACAAGAACGAAGAAAAAAAATAGCACATGAAATGCGTGCCAACACGAAGACTATTATGTGGGATAGACGTGACTTTTAAATCATTTCATATGTAACTTTATCAAATTGTTATGTTACAATATTTGAATATTTGTATGTTGACAATTTATATTTATGTTGTGAATTTTATTTATATATTGGATGTTAGTTAATAATTTTGAAAATTAATTGTTTGTGATATGTTATATTCAAATAGGTAATACACAATACAACTTTTGTTCAATTTGTTTATGAAATTATTAATAAATAAAAATAAGAAGATTTAATATTTTTTCTTAAAATATAAGTTTTCTTTTTCTTTTATTTTTTTTTCAACCAAACCGTCAAACCAACTTCCGTGCAACCAGTAAAATTTTCTTGATTTTTATTTTTCTTCGGACTAACACTCCAACTAACTTAAGTTTTTTATTTTTTCCTTCGATCAAATCGAAGCTAAGACTTCGGTCTGCCGAAGTTTATTAGTTTTTTATTTCTTTTCGATCAGATCGAAATCTTTTATTTTTTTTCAATTTGACCGAGCTTCGGTCCAACCAAATTTTTTTTCCTTTTATTTATTTTTTCGATCCGACTATAACTAAAAGTTTTTTATTTTTTTCTTCGACCAGATCGAAGCTTAGTCTTCGGTCCAACATAAGTTTTTTAGTTTTTTTTTTTTTTCGATCAGACCAAAACTTAGTCTTCGATCCAACATAAGTTTTTTATTTTTTTTGGTCAGATTGAAGCTCAAACTTCAATCCGACGAATGTTTTTTATTTTTTTATTCTTTTTCGATGAGATCAAACCTAAGACTTCGATCCAATCAATTTTTTTTACTTTTATTTATTTCTTCGATCCGACTAACTAAAGTTTTTTATTTTTTTGTTCGATCAAATTGAATCTCAACTTCGATCTAACTGAAGTTTTTTATTTTTTATATTTATTTTTTTGATTTTAAATTTAAAAAAAAAAATTTATAACGTTTCAGATAATCAATTCATCATTCAAACACATTATTTTATTTATAAATACATTTATTAATTTTCAATTATTATATCAAGTTCTACGTTTAAACAAATTTATATTACATTTATTAATTTTTTAACAACTTTTACTTTAACTTTTATTAATTTTGTATACATCAACTTTTATGTTTACATTTATTAATTATATTACATTTATTAATATATATAATAGAGGTATCATATTCTATTTTTTATTTTACGTTAGATTTCAACTAGGCCCAAATTAGGCCATGAGACACCTTAGGTCCAACCTGAATCGACCCACGAGCCAACCCACCCCGATCGAATAATATATTTATGTTATGAATTTTATTTATATATTGGATGTTAGTTAACAATTTTGAAAAGTTTTTGTTTGTGATATACATAATAAAACTTTTGTTCAATTTATTTATGATATTATTAATAAATAAAAATAAGAATAGTTGATATTTTTTTAAAAAATATAATTATTATAAAGTAAAAAAATAAAGTAAATTAAAATTAATTATTAAAAATTTTTGATTAAAAAAATATACTTTAATTCTAATTGACATAAACCTCCTGGTAGTAATCTTAATTTTTCTAACTTTCTAAGACATATACAAATAACCCTTCATTTTTCAAAATTATGAACTTTCTAATTCACAATAATTTGAACTTTATATTTATTTTATTTCTAAAATTTTTTACATGCACAAACCCCTCTTAAGTTTCATTTTCTTTCATTTTATAAGTACACAACCAAATCTTAAGTTATATTTTTTAAAAATTCAAATTATTATTAAATGTATTTCACGTTTTATTTCAATAAAATCTAAGTTAGCAATTACTTCTTAATTTATTTAATGTTCCCATTAAATATGAACCAAGCAAGTTACAATTCAATACAACTCAGTAACATTTCAACTTAATGTTCCATGTTCAACCGTAAAATCGAGCACTTCAGGTCACATCGGAAATTTAACAGATGTGGGAATCTTTCCATGGTTGTCGGAACGTTGGAAAAAATATACATAATAATTATAAATTATTAATCCGAAAACCAAGGAATATGGCATGATTTAGACATTGAGTGAGCAGCAAAGCCCAATACACAAAATGCGCCCTTAAAATTGACGGCATATAACAACTAATTACTTCCGCAAACAATTAAATGTACATTAACATTTATATTTAATTGTATTAAATGAAACCCTTTTAAGTTGGAGAAAATGAAGGAAACTAAGGGTTGCTGAAACCCTGTCTCATAACGCATGTTCGAATCTTGAGAAAAGCTGAACAGTGTTTGATAATTTTTTTAAATTCACAAAAAAATTAATAAAATTATTTAAATTACTATTGATTGTACATTTAAATGCATTTTATTTAATTATTTATTTTTAAATATAAATTGTAATTATAATTTGAATAAATAATTATAACATAAATAAATAACAATAGCATATAATAATAATATAATCATTATTACAAATAATTTAAAAATAAATAACTTACATTATTTATAATTATAACGTAATTACGAATAATTATAATATAAATACTAATACTACGTTACATTATTCATAATTATAAAATAGATAAATAAGTGTATTAACGTTATATGTAAGTTAGCGTATTAACATTACATTATAAAAAATATTAACGTTATTAACTTATTACGTATAATTATAAAATTCTCATTTATTCATAAATAAATATTAACCTTATTAATTGAAAACAATATTTTAAAAGGTGAAGCATCCAAAATGAATATAATGCTATAATAAAATAATCTACTGGCACATTTCATGAGATAAAGGAGCTTACAACGTAGACATAAACATAGGCGCAAAAAGAGCTGCTCAATGGAGATGGTTAAATCAGCAAAATTTGATTACCTAAAATTTTACGATATAATTTGCTTACAAAGTATAAGATTACTCCTTAAATGCCTACCACGACTACAACACACTCACAGCAGCTTGTCTTCAGTTAATATACTTGCGTGATTATCTCTCTGCCATCGGAACGTCACAAAAGATGTAGGGTTCCACACAATTTTGGGTTTCGGTTAACTTTTTATCATCAATTTTAAAGTACTACCGTATTTGAACCCCATGGTGAACCATGATCACAATATATTCACAAAGGCGGACCGTATCAACAGGAAAGTAATATACAGAATGAGAAAGCGCTTCATCGACCCCTGAAAGCCTGCATAAAAGAGAAGCCCGTATAAACCATGATATACGAAATGAACATAGAATTAGAAAAGAAACCAAAGCCATCATAATAATTACGTCAGAGTTCTTGTTGATATCCTTTACTTGCTCGATAATCTCTTGCTTTGCCTGCTCCACTGTAAAAAAACATGGAAGGGAATGACCAGATGCGTCAAACAAAAGACTACAGATATAAAAATTGCAGAGTAGAAAGGTATTTATACCTTTGGAAGAGACCTCGCCCAACGCCCTTGACGTCCTGACCGCAAATCTTTGAAAGGAAGGACTGCGATTGATTAAAAAAGACGAGAAAAGTTCAAGATCAAAAACAAAGAAGATGCAACGCCCAAGTTCCCACTGGCAACTCAAGCATTACAGCAACCTACTTCATTCGATACGTAATAGATAGGCGAATTAAGTGATGCATCACATGTAGTTCCCCAACGTCCAGACAAGTCAGTGAACAATCAAAGGCTGGATAGCGAGGAGAACGCATTCATATTGCTTCGACATGATTTAACCAACTAGAAACACAAATCTAGAGGACATGATAGTCGAAGCAAAAGACCAGCTACGGATATTTGTAGGTTAATAAGAATGTAAGACACCACACAACATTACTGATCTGCTAGGTCATCATGGCCACCTCAAAGACCGCAATCCCACAGCACACCATTACCGATAGTAGTAACTCCAGATGGAGAAACAAATGCAAGCAACGAAACATATCACGGAGACAACTCAGTCCCTTAGATGTTCATTATCAATGCGATCATATCCGCAACATCATTACAGGTCTGCAAAAGTACATCACCGTTGTCTCAGAAATCGTACAACCTTTTCGAATATGTATGTAATGGTCCTCGTGCCCAGCAATCTCTGGGATGAAGATCTGCCGGCGTAGTGGTTACAACGAGTAATCTCGCTTCAAGGGAACGAGTCCGTTGGGAAGTGAAAAATCCGCAAGGACCAGTAAATGAAGCTAAAAATAATCAGAGTAAAATAAAAATGACAGAAAAGAACAACCCATCTGTGATGTCCCAGTCCTTCACTCTATCATTACGATCGACAAAAACGAAATCGAAGGGGGAAAAAAACGGTGGAAGGAAAGAGATGATATTCTCTTGCTTCAAGGGAACGAGTTCAAGCGGAAACAGGAGATCCCGTTGACCAGAGAAAGAAGCATCGTTGGAACGTCCGAATCATTTAGAAACGAAATATTTGATTTGTAAATCACAAAAACGAGATCGTTGCAGGAGGAGACAAGGGGGAGAGGAGTGCTAACTTGTTGGCGAGGCCTTCAACGACGATCTCGTTGACGACATAGTATATTGCTCTTCCGAGGAAGTTGCCGCCCGCCATCGGAGCACAAGAAAAGAGAACCCTAGAAAATATCGAGAGAAGAAACCCTAGAATTTGCAGGGGAGAGGGACGATGGTGACTGGTGAGTCGTTCCAGCGGGACGGCGGACGTTTTTATAGGGAGAGATGAGTACATCGAACGGTGGAAGCTTTGTATATTACGTAAATCGACGGATGGACGCGAAGATTCCCAATGAAGGGAAGGGAGCCGGCCGCGGCAATGCGAAAACCCTAATGACCTTCGGTCGGCCCATTTTGTTCGGATTGTCGGATTCAATTTTACTTTTTTGTTAATTTACAATCGTAAATGCAATTTTTTTATTTTTTAACGATACTTCTTTGCATGTTTGAAGATTCAAACCGGTAAAATTCGAGTAATAACCATCGACACAGCCTGCGTTCACGTTGTTCCATAGGTAAATAATTCAATATCTGTCTACATCATATTATAAAGTTAAACTTACGAGATTATGGATAAAATTAATTCAGTTTTCACAATATGAAGTAAATTATTTTAATGTAACTTTAGGAAAAAAAAATTCACAATCTCCACAATCAGAAACTTCGTCGATTATGGACTGTAAGGTAGATTCTAGAATTTTCTAGCTACCGTGGTATTAAAGCACTACCATCATCCACGTCCTAGTTCTTTGCGGATCGCTGCACTGCCACCTCACACCCCTACGCACTGACGCACGCACGCTACTCTTACGAGCTGCTGTTGTCCATGAGCCACCTCCACCTTCCTCACCGACAGCCTACGTGCACGAATCGATCGACACCCTTCGCTCCGCCGACGCCTACCGCCTCTACCTGCGGCACAGCCGTCGATCCCTCTTTTCCACTCTCCTCGCACACGCACACCCACCCCATCATTGTTTTGGAAACGAATAAATCAAAGGTTCGGTTATGCTTTTGATAGTTATAATAATTAGAGTAAAGTTTGATAATTGAAATAATAATAATGGGAGGAAAATTTTGTTTTCTGGGAAGTTCCTTTTATTTAATGTCGCGTGCTTTTAACGGTTTAAATCTCACATCATTTTTCTGTTAATTAAATTACTTGCCTGATAATTACATGCATAAGGAAGTTAATATTTGGTCAATTTATTTATATTTAATAATTTTGTTGTATGTTATAATTGTCATTAAAAGGAAATTAATATCCTTAAATCTTATGCGTGAGTTGTTAAATCAATTTAATATATGTTTGAGTTGGCTCATAAAAAATTACAAAATCTTAAATAAAGTTGAATGGATCAGCGATTTCAGTTGGAAATTAGAATTTTGCATGATTTCTGGAATTAGATATTACAAAATGGTAAAAATTGAGAAGTTGAATAGGATGAATTACAAGATGTGACATAAGAAAATTAAACATGCACTTGAATATGGTAATCTAGAATACGTTATTGATGTTATTCCTTTGAAACTTAATAATAACGCTTCTAAAGAAGAAACTAGAAAAGTAGAAAAATGAAAATTAAAAGATAAGAAAGTAAAAAGTAACATGTTCATGTTTATAGAATATAACTTAATAAAATGATTTAAAGCATATATCACTGCTTACACTTTGTGGATGACTTTAAAGGAAAAGTATAATAAAATAATTGAAATAACTACTCAACTTTTTTTTATAAGAAAATTAAACAAAAGATTTAGCTATTATAGAAACACCTATACCTGTTATAGAAACACTTATACCTGAAAACTATAAATGACAATTATATTAAATAGTTTGCCCATAGTTTTGACATGGTCATTACATCTCTAAGGTCAGCCTCATTTTACCTTACTAAGTTATCAACTAGGATGAAAATAGAACAAGAAATCATAGCTAGTTAGAAAAGACATGAGATCAATCTAAAAGAAGCAAATGACGCATTTCAAAGTTGAGATTTGATAAAAACAATAAAAAAAGAATGGGTTGAATATGAACTATTACAAGTCAAATCAAACATAAAAAAAAACGTACAAGACTCTTATCATGCATGTGGTCAATTTTGTCACTTTAAGGTAAATTACCTAAATAAGAATAGAAATAAAAATAAGACCTCGAAACAAAATAATAAATAGTTTTTATTAATATCATTGAATGTAATAATATCATAGTTCCAAATTCAAATCATTGATAGGTGAATTCTAATGAAAAACATTACAAAAACCAAGAAGGGATTAGACTCTTTTATAGAATTCAATCCTAAGAACAACACATCTATGTAGGTAAATGTGGAAGGTATTAGTTCCTATTGTTTGTATATGAGATATAGTATTACAATACTAAAAGACGTCTTCTATACACCTAGTATGAGGTAAAATCTCATATCTATCAACATTCTTATGAAAAATGGCCTAGAAGTTCAATTTTATAATAAACATCTATCCATAGGTAAGGACAAAAAAGTTTTCACTATGGAAACTTATGTACTTGAGCATGATTTGTTTAAAATTGTTGTATTTAAAAGTGAAATAAATGAAATTAATGAGGCTTCTAGTTATTATTTGTGTTATATGTCAAAATGTGAATTATGACATTTACGATTGGTTCATGATAATAAATTTAAAATAAAACAAATGGTAAAAATGAATATGTTACATCATATTAAAGACATAGAAGTAGATAAATGTTAAACATTACTTAGAAAAATGACTAAAAAATCCTTTAAAGAGAAACATAGATAAGATAAATTATTAGACTTAATTCATTCTAATATATGTAGTCCACCTAGTGTTAAAACTTATAATCATAAAGAATATTTTATAACTTTCATAGATGATTTTTCTCAATACACTTATGTATATTTAATATCTTATAAAAATGAGGTGTTAAGTTGTTTTAAGAAATACAAGTTGAAAGTAAAGAAACAACTTAGAAGGAGTATTAAGGTATTAAAGTTAGATAAAAGGGAAAATATGATTCAACGGAATTTAAATTGTATTGTGAAATGCATAGAATTAAGAGGTATGCTACAATATCTTATATATCATAATAAAATGATGTGACAAAAATAAAGAATACAACTTTGATGAATTCTGTTAGACGCATGACTTCACATTCAAACCTCTCCAAAAGATTTTAAGGATAAATATTGCTTATAGCAAATCATATATTGAATAGAATAACCTAACATACCTTATGAGTTGTGGACTGAAATAAAACCTAATTTACATTACTTAAGAAAATCAGATATTGTATCCTATGTACTTATTCATATATAATTAAGAGATAAGTTAGACTTTAGAACATTAAACTACAAATTTATATATTATTATGAAAATTCTTTTGGTTTTAGGTTTTATAATAAAGAAAAGGAAATTATTAAACAAAAGGATGTAAATTTTTTAGAAAATTTGAATGAAAAGGAAGAAAATAAAAAGGAAAATGAACCTCTACTAGTAGCAGATGATGACTATTTCAATAATATCTTAGAAAATAATCTTATAGTTGAAGAGGAATAGAATATTGAAACTAACATAGAACCTAAGAAAATTATAAATGAAAATCAAGATGAGCCTAGAAATAGAAATGATAAAACTAACAATAGAAATAAAGAATAAGAAGTACTAGTAGTACTTATTAGCAACAAGAGAATAATATTTCAACAAATATGGATAAATGATTATCATTTGTATTTTTACAAGTTTTCATGTTTATTAGTAGATATAGAAGAAAATCACATAAAACCCATATCATATAAAGATGTTATAAAATCTTAAGAGAAAGATTTATGACTTAAAGCTATAAATAATGAGATTGATTCATGAAAAGAAATTAAGTATGAGAATAATGTGATTTACTTGAAGGAAGAAAAGGTATAGAGGATGTAAGTGGATATTCTAGAAAAAATTAAAGGCTAATGGGTCTATTGAAAAGTATAAGACCTGATTAGTTACTAATGATTATATACAAAAGCCAAGAATTGATTTTCAAGAAACATATTTTACTTTAATAAAAATAATATTAGCTATAATTGTACATTTAGATTTGAAATTACATCAAATGATTGTAAAAACTACATTTCTAAATGAAAATTTGCAAGAAGAAATTTACATGTTATAACTTTAAGGATTTTAGGTAGAAGGATATAAGGACAAAGTATATAAATTGATAGATCAATATATAATTTGAAACAAGCATCTAGACAATGGTATTACATCTTCCATGATGTAATTGTTAAAATGAGATTTGTTTCAAATATATTAGATTATTATATATATATCAAGAAAAATGAGAGAAATTGTATGTTATTGTATTTATATATGAATGGTATTTTATTTACTAGAAATAATACAAACATATTGAATAAAACAAAGGAAAAACTTAACTTGAAGTTTGAGATGGACATAGGGGAAGTCTTCTATGTTTTTGAAATTCAAATCCTTAGAGATTGAAAATTTAGAATATTAAGTATAAATAAAAAATGATACCTATGTTCGATACTAAAATGTTCAAAATGAAAAATTATTCTTCAACTCCTACACCATATGTTCTTAAGAAAATGTTAAGTAAAGACCAATGTCTTAAAAAAAGAAAGAAACCTTTGAGAGTACCATATATTTAAGTGATCGAAAGTTTAATGTATGATATAATGTATATTAGATTAGATTTAGCATATAAAGTAAGTCTTATTAGTAAATATCAAAGTAATCTTAGATTAAAATATTAAAAAATTGTCAAGAGAATAATAAAGTATATAAAAGAGACATTGTACCGTATGTTAACTTATTAAGCAAATGAACCCTTATTTTTTTTTCATAAAAATCCATCCAAGGGATAGTCCTGGAATAAACTGGAAGATACAATGATGAGTTCTGCTGGTGCAGTAAAGCGAAAGGATAAGAATTACATAAGGAAACGGTGTGACCGTAAGAGTAACTTCTTTTAAAGGGTGTGGAATGTAACGGCCCAAGATAAATAAGTTCGGGTGAAGGGCATTTTGGTCATTTCTCATTATGGTTATGAAAAGAAAATGACTTTTTATTGTTCGCCGTCGATGTTAGACCCATTCCCCTGGTGACGGACAAACACATGACTCCAACAGTGAGCAAGCAAGCGCGTGAGTTCAACGTTGCGAGCACGTGGGTGAGCGTGGCTTTGGCTAGCGAGTGCGCGGTGTGGAGTTGCAATGGAATCGGGTGCAATCTTTGCATGTGTGGCGTTCCTAACGAGTGCATGAGGTGACAACGTGCGTCTCCCTTAATGGCGAGATCAATGAGTGGAATAAAAAATAATAATAATTAAAGAGGGGTAATTTAGGAATTTTCATCCCTATTATGGTAAGTAATCCTCCCTTTCCTTTTATTAATCAATATGTGGTATCCATGCATTTTATTATTAATTATCTTGCATTGATGTAATTATTGTGTGGGCTGAGACTTAATAATGTTGGTTATTATTTAATGTAGTTAACCATGCAATTATTAGGATGTTTAATACTTTTTATGGTGATTAGTAGTAATGGTAGCCTAATCATCCCATAATTAATGGGATTTGCAATTGTGAGACGCTTAATTGTATTAATCCCTTCTTTTAGCTATTGATGCATATTTATTGGTGTGCATGGCATAATGTAGTTGATTTATGTACTTATGACATGTGGATGCCGAATATTTTGGATTATGGTGCAATAGTGTGGATTATTGTGCAATTGTTTTCAACTAACGGTCAACTTATCTTGTATGGTTATTAATGAAAGATGAATCAGCTATATTAGTGACAAAACCCAACTACAAGGGCTTGATACTGTGATATTGTGTATATGATTGAGATTAGATACACTTAACCTATCTTAAGGCAACTCAAAGTATCCAAAGTCTAATTACAAGACAATGTGTGACTATTTGATCCTACTATAGGGAGGAATATGCAGTTGTACTTAATCCTATTGTAAGGGAGAATATATAGTCATACTTGACCTTGTTGCAAGGGAGAATATGCAATCATAGCTAATTAAATAAAAGAGGAAATAAATGATGTGTTTTCGTCTAGTCTTCCTGGTATATTTTGCATGTATGATAAACTATTGATTATGTTTCATACCTTATGCATATTAAGACTAAAGCTTTCCATGTGCATCATTTTTCTTACTTCATTTATTTATTTTTAGTTATGGATGAATTACTTACCAAGTGTTAGCTCACTTTTTTTGATTGTACCTTTTTAGGCTATCCAATTGAGCAACAGGTGGAGGGTGAATCAAAGAGGTCATGCTAGTATTTTGTTTGTTAGGTTGTTGGCTTTTTGTTGTAAACAAATGAATGAATGTATACATGTAAACTCTTTTGTGGTTGTGATAATTTGGTGCATGTGAAAGCAAGACAATGATATTGATAGTTTTGTGAATTTTAATTGAATTGAGATTTACCTAAAATGTGATCTATTAGTCTTTCCACTATTTTGAGCTTGAATTTTGTTTATTTAGTTTGTTTTGTCGAAATTTGAGTTAATTTATTCTCTTGTTAAATTCACCCCTTTTACTAGGTGTCACCTTGTAGAAATAAAGGACATAAGTTTTTCCACTCTTTTAATTTCGCACCGTATGTTGTGACCCCATTTGGGGGCATGACAACAACATAGTAAATTCATGTACATAGTTGCTAGACTCAAGGTGCACTAATCATATGTATGGCACCAAAACATTATTTGCAAAGTTGGATAAATACATTCACTCCATAGTAAAGTTTGTTGATTATGGCAGCATCCCTACTATAGGTAAAGAAAGAATCTTAATCAAACCAAATAATGGTGTTCATAAATATATCTTTGATATTGTATCTACACCAAGCATGAAGAATAGTCTACTAAACTTATCTAGTTAATAGAATTTGGGTATGACCTGTAATTCAAAGATAATTTTCTTATTATTCTTGACAAGGAAGGTACATCCATTCTAAGGGCTCAATTGACAAAGAATTAATCATGTATTCCAAGTTGACATTTCACATGATGAATCTTCTTATAACACCTACATCTTAGTTAGATAAATTTCCAAAGTTTAAAGTTACTTTCTCAACAAAATATAGTTGAAAGACTACTAGTTATACATCATCTTAAGTAATTATGTAAAGTTTATAGTCTTTAAAAGCAAGGTCAACATTTATTTGTAACAAATTGAAATCAAAATGCATGACAACCACTTGTAATCATGCACGTAAGTATGTATCGATTATGCATCTCTTCATCAGTGATCACATCAATGTTGTTCATGTGTAAGTAATCACATCCTTTTGTGATATGTGATGAACATGAATTAGTTATATGTATATGAGTGGTGAATCTCTTAGTAGGTCAATGCTAGTAAGTTTCACTATAATTAGATGTAAGTGTTTTGTACTTTTCTAATAAAAAAATAAAGATAAAGGAATTGTTATTGCTTTGTGCCAACTTCTCCTTTGTGTTTGTTCCTACATACACTTATTACTTCCCTTGTTTCTATAATAATTTCATTATGTAAGGTTTACCATGTAAATTCCTTTCATCTAATGTCAATCTTATTCATATTTACGTCATTCACAAGTTATAATTCTTTGTGCAATTTAGAAGAATCTTTTTACCTTTAGATCTTCATTTTTATTTGATAATTCTCTTAATCAATCTTACGAATTTACTAAGGGGGAGTTAATGTCTAATGAAATTCAACCAACGGAAAGGAAAATGGTTGAATTGTGTCAGGTAGGCGTTAGTGTGCATATTGGCTAAAGGAAAGGAAAATGGTAAATTTGCATCAAATAAATACAAAATTTTACCTTTACTGCCCATAAGTTTCTGACCTCCCCCCATCCAAAATTTTGACTACACAGACACGACTAACGTTGCTCAACTTCTAGGCATGATCGACATTGCTCGACTTCCAAGCAACATTGACGTTGCTTAACTTTTAGGTGACCTTGATATTGCTTGACCTACTCTTCCTAATCTTCCATCCAGCTCATGAAGCCTCCTCACTACTTGTTTGGGTTTTCCCAGCACTACATTAGAAAAACTTAGATTTGTTACTTCTGTTTTTACTTAGTTAATTTATCTTTATGCCTATTCGTTCTTTTAGAAGTAAACAAACAACCTTTAATACAATTTAGATATTAATTCTAATTTGTACTTTAACTGCAAGTGCACAGTGTTTATTGTATCAGTGTGCAAGTACAGGTTGATCTCATAGGGAATTGCTGACGAACTTGAGAACTGTTTGCTTGTTAAAAATCAAATTTATATATTCAATAAGCTCTCCGTTGAATTATAGTTAACTCAACGGACTAAGTTTGTTGAGTTATGGCTAACTCAACGGACTAACCTCGTGAACTTAAGTTAACTCCACGAGCCTGACTTTCTTTCTAATACTGCTATTTACAGAGGAATTCAGCCAACCATTGGGCGATTCCACAGATTGTAAATAACATCAATTAAGCTCTTTAATGCTAGTTAACATTGGATTTATCATTGAGCAATACTAACATTCAGATAATTCAAATAGTAACCATTAAAATCTTTAAGTCTTTTGAACGAACCAATTTTAGTAAACTGTAAAACTAAAATAAACATAAAACAATCACAACACTTACAAAGGTAACATTAATCACGATACAACACAAACAATACAACACTCAAATACAACATACAAACATAGATAAATTGTTTTTGGTATTTTTGTTTTAATATGAACATGGAAATGGGCGAAAGGTGAAATGTAAAGTAATCTCCCTTGACAGTAAATACTTCCAACACTACTTGCAACGCGATTACACCATTGAAAATTAAACCACTTACAATCCTGTCTCCTCACCCTATAGAATTGCGAGTCCAGAATTGCAAGATGATCTCCTCTTCAGCATACAGACATCAACCCGAAGCCAAGGCTAAAAGCTTTACGATCTCCTGAAATATGAGTCGGCGCTTAGTGAAAATGGCTTCCCTTCCCGCGACGCAATCACTCCTCACAGTGGTTGTCAAGCACTGTGTTTGGCTCGGAATCGACCCGACATCAGGCAAGTATCCTCACAGACCTCCGATGGTTGGTGATTATGGTGTGGTGATGGTGATGATGATGGTTGGTGTGGTACTTCAAAGAATTGCGACGTCGATCCTCCTCTACACACACTGTCCGCCCATCGATCACACACTCTTCTTTTTTTCTTCTTTTCTTTTATATTTCTTCAGTAGTAACTACTTCTGCTTGAATGGTCGATTGGATTTCCTTCATTCATATCAACGACGATGCTTTCTTCTCCCTACGTGATTGAATTCCTACGTGATACATGCAAACATGGTTTTTCTCTTCCAACTGTATGTTCCTACAACCGCTATAGTGGCATATTAGAAAATATAAAGTCCGTGGAGTTACAGATAACTCAACGGACTTTCTTCGTTGATTTAACTATAAAACACATGCATAAATTTAACTATCCGATGCTTAGGTGCATTTCAGATACTTATAAACTTAACTATCCGATATATAACTTAAGTAAATCTATCAGATCTCAACACGTGTCAGCAACAGTTTAATCATAAAATAACATTTCAGAGAGTTACAAGTCTAACTATCCGATGCTCAGATGCATTTCAGATAGTTACAGCTAACTCATCGAAAATCCACTTAAGTCACTTTCCCAGAATATGACACGTGTCCTCAATTATTTTATAAATAAAAAGAGATTTCGGAGAGTTACAGGGATAACTATCCGATGCTCAACTGCAATTTCGGATAGTTATAGATAACTCACCGAAAGTTTACTTAAGTCATTCATTATGGTTTCGACACGTGTACTTCAGGAAATAATAAAATATTCTCTCAAAACATAAATGTTCGCCAATTTAAATATAACTATCTGATACATATTCGGTCTGTTAAACATAACTGTCTGAAATATCAAAATATTTGGATACTTAAGAATTTCACAGCCTGCAACTTATCGACAGTTCATAAATGTACTAAATTAACATTAATTCCCCCAAATTAAGCAAATTCTTCAATTAAAGCATATAATAGTACAATTATAACATAATGGCTTAATTCTTATATGATAAGCTAAATATTATGTAATTAACCATCATTTAACCGTTAATAATATGCACTTTTTCATTCTAAACACTTCCCCCATACCTAAATTTTGCTAGTCCCTTAGCAAACTAAGATCTAATTAATTGGTCTTTAAAAGTGCTAGAATTAATTCTTCCTTTTTTTTTCTGTTTAGCATAAAAATATATTCTGTATGTTTCAGTAATCAACCTGCAAATATACTTAGAATATATGTAAATTACATACCAAGTATATCAGCATCATATAGGTGTTAATTATATTATCGTTTGTTCTTCTTTTCATCATCTGTCATCCTAAATTTTCCAATAAGATTTCTAGAAGAAATTTCAACAACATACGAATCAGAGTACAATCCAATTCAATTTGATTAAGACAAGTAGAATAAAGAATTGTATCTCCATTAAACAACTTCAAAAGTCAATTCCAGATTCATATTTCAGCAATTCTAGATAATAGAAAATATACTCGATTCATAAGATATCTGTATTTCACAAAACACTTGTATCTTTCAGAACAGTATATGTATATATATATTTTTTCGTACTTTAAAAGTTAATTTGATAAGCTTGAATCATACAAGAGCTTTCTAATGTACCCATGTAACGAGCTTTTAGTCAACAATCCCAGATCTGATCAGGATCTTAGGTTGCCAGATTTTAAGAGTCTTTTTTCAGGTTAACAATCCTCACATACCTATCTGCTCAAGTACAAAAGGCTCGTGATCAAACAAGTCAATAAACTCTCAAAATTTTCCTTTTTTTTTTTTTCAAACTACAACCACAAAACAAAACATTAATCACATACTATATATGTATGTATTTTATTAATACAGATGCAGTAAAACGCTAATCTCATATAGTCCTGCTTCTATCAGTTACTGAAAATATGAATCCATAAGAATAAGCTCATACTTTTTCTGTAGTTTAATAAGATCTACACATAAATCATTCTACAAGTTCAATCAATCAAATTAAATGTATCTTTAATCATATGTGTTTCATTTAATCTAGAATTCACATCTCAGCTCTTTCAGGACTTCAGATAATTTACTGATTTTTCATTAAGCATTCTGATTTCATTTTAAAATCGTGAAACTGTTAAACTCATGAAATTCAGAAAAACATAAGATACTATATCTAGATTTGCTTCAATAGCATCTTATATAACCTTCTAAATATAACATTCAAGTAGTTTATAAAAATTTTACAGTCTCATTTATCAGATAGTTACAGCAAGTTCATAAAAATTTTCAATTTCCTTAAAACTTTGCAATACCATTTTAATTTCTTTAATTAACAAACTTACATGGCTGTTACTTCAATTACCTCCCCACCAAACCAACATTTTGTATTGTACTCAATGTAAAAGATTTGACAATAAATACAGTAATTGTAACAGGCATGAATACAGTTTTGCTTTATTTAAAATTTAGGATGAGTAATTAGTTACATACCTTGTTTCATTTGTATCTCTTTCTGCATATTTCGATTTTTTATTCTAAAAAACTTTTCATTCACAGATAAAAGCAAAATATAAAACAAAATAACATTTAATAGATATTAATAAATCAGTGTCTTGTGTGGAACCCAGGCTCTTATGCCTTTGGTGGCTCACAAGCAAGCTAGTTGGTTTCCTAGAACAGATACCAACAAATTGGATTGATATTTTGTTTTTTTTTTCTTTTATAAAATAAAAATGAAAATTATAAATTTTTTTCTCTTTTTTTTTTTTAACAATAAATGTAGAATACACACAACATTAAACACACAAAATCACAGCTTAAGAACATGATTGAAAAGTAGAAACAAATGGAATAAATGTATCATTCCAAGCAAACTTTTTAGGCATAGTTCTTCTTGCTATTAATTCTGTTTTAATGCAGTTCTTGTTCCTTCTTAATTTGTAAACATGTAATATATTATAAATTCCAAATACGAGTGTATTACCATTAATAATAAGTAATGCAGAAAGGGATCCTTTCTGGTTCCAGGGTAATGTAGCAGTTTCTATTTCTACATCTATTTCAATATACTCCTCTTCCCACTTCCATTCATTTATGTCTTCCATAATCCATATTTGAAATTTCATCAGTTCATCCTACCATCTTATCAGACATAAAGTAGGATCATCTTCTTCATTATACCACATTCCTATTTGAATTTCATTAAATTCTGCAGATGGTGGTTTAGCTATTTCACTCGGTACAAGTAAAATTTCTATATATTCATCATAACTGTCTATGCTCACTATGTATAAATCAGATCCATATGCTAATGATATCTCTGTGACTAGATATATATATCCATCAAGTATGACATGTGTTTGGTTAATTAATGATTTTTGTCCTAGATATATCATAATATTTTCATTCCAAGATCTGTTCAGAAAATTATACACACTTAAGCGTAAATCTTCACCTTAATTTCCTGTAGGTCTCCAATAATATAATTTTTCAGGAATTGCAGAATTTTTATCAGAAAATATTAAAGCTAACCCACAATTTACAGTTGGTGCTTCAAATCTATTAGGTCTTCCTATATTCCATTCTTCTCTTGTTATAGGATTTCTTATCAAAATATCAGGTAATAATAAACTTGCATACCTTGGTCTCGTCTTGTATATGATTAATCCTTCATCTATCCCCATAATATGATTTATTCCTTCTAATGCATTGGGTGGAATTTCAGTAGTTTCTTCCATAGCCAGATATTCATGGGTATTTGAACTACGATTAAATGACTTCCATATGAATCCATCTCTAATCTTAGTCATTTTTGCAGCTTGTAGTCCTTGAAAATATTTTTCTTCAATACAGTCTTTAATTTCCTTTGATACACAACACAGCCTACATAGATCTTTAGTTGACAAGTTACTTGGTACTTCCCTTAGTGCATCCAACGGTAATTGCATCAATTCCATTTGTTGATTCTATAAAACACAAACAAAAATTTAGTAGAGACAAAAATTAACATAACTACTGCACACCCTCATGGAGTTAAGGCATAACTCAACGTACTAAGTTCGTTGAGTTAAAAATTAACTCTACGATACTATTAACTAAAAATTAAAAAAAACATATATACATATAGATAGTTGCTTCAGATATGCTGCTTCATTCAGTTGCCCTCCTAGAAGAGGTATTAATTTCATTAACCGTTCTATTGACAAGATTAGGTATAGCTTGTATTGGCAATCCTCTAGTAGGTCTAACTTCCATTGGTTCCTTCTGTCTAAGTGTTATATTTCTATTCTGATTTTGAATTGCAGCATTTCCAAATATAAATTCTAGACAATTGTTTACTTGTTGGATTATCTTTTCTAATTTCTCTATTCTAGCTCCTTATTCAATTAATACTTCATAACTTATGTTCTTCTCATTTATATTTTCTCCTCCCTGGAAATTGTTGTTTCTCCAAGATAAATTTGGGTGATTTCTCCAATTAGGATGATAAGAATTTCCCAAGTTATCTCTCTGGTTTCTAGCATAAATAATATCTAAGTCATTTATGTTTGCATTCTTTTCTACTAGCTTTTGATTTAATGATAACTCTTCTATTTTCTTTGTTAATTCATTTAATTTCACCTCAAGCATAGTATTGGAATCTATTACATGCATTCCTCTTGGCAATATTCTTTTATCTGCAATAGCTTTAGTAGAATTTTCCCACTATGCAGTTCTTTTTGCAAAATTCTCTAAATATGCCCATGCTTCTTCACTATATAATTTTAAAAATCCATTTTGACAAGTAGATTCTAATAAAGATTTCGTTGAAACATCTATGCCTTCATAAATTATACTTATTAATTGTGCTATACTCATTGCATGATGTGGACATTGAGTCAATAAATCTTTAAATCTTTCAAAATATTTCCAGAATGATTCACCCTATTTTTGGCTACACATTAATATTTCTTTCTTCTTTTTAATCATTTGATGTGTTGGATAATATTTTTCCAGAAAAACAGAGCAAAATTCAGTCCATGTAGAAATTGAATCAGGCGACAGAGTATATAGCCATCTTTTAGCTATTTTTTAAAGAAAAAGAGATATATCTAAGTTTAATAGCATATATACTCATGTTCAGGATTTTCATCATTTGACAAACTTCGTTAAATTCTCTAAGGAAATAATAGGCATCCTCTCTTTCTAATCCATGAAAATGTGGTAATTGACTAATATAATTAGATTTCAGTTCAAACCTATCTCCCTCAAAGTTTAGCAATCGAATACATGAAGGTTCATCAACTAATTCAGGGTACAGAATCTCTCCTAATGATTTTTCTACTAGAGTAGCCATCTCTACGTTCTCTTTTAAAGAAAGGTTAGCTACACCCCAAAGAATTTCGTTAAAGTTCAGTTCAGAAAATTTTTCAGTACTCCTTCGCAATGAAAATTCCTGGGTAGGTGTTCTTACTAATCGTTTAGTGCTTAGAGAACGAGTCCATGTGCTCATAAATAAATAGCAGAAGATTAATTACATACCAGTCTGAAGCTTTCCATTCTATAAATATTTGTTGTTGGATGAAGTTGAATCAGCTGCTTCTCCTTCCAATTCCTCCAAAGCATTCTCCTTTCTTTTAAAAGTGCTGGTAACTCGTAAATAACATTCTGTTTTATATATATACTATGCATCCATAAAGTGAATAAATCTCATTGCAAGAACGTGGCTTGCAACATGCATCGTGGTTCTTGTTTATATGGGTATGTGTACCACTACTAATTTCAAATTTTGGTAACCGCTAAATCGACGAAGCTTCGTTCGTGGTTAAAAGAATAACCGTTCTGCTTAATCCATGAACTAACCTCGTTGAGTTACAGAAAACTCAATAGAATACAATCGGTTATTGTTGCTAACTCCACGGACTAACTTCGTTGAGTTACAGATAACTCAACAGAGTGACTTTATATTATATTACTGACCTCGTGGAGTTACGGTTAACTCAACGGACTTACTTCGTTGAGTTAACACTTAGCAACATCTAAGTTTTACTCTCGTAAGTTCCTCTCTACTCTTTTTTTTTTTTCATTCTACTAACTGTAATAAAGTTAAATCTATGTCATTAATGCGTCATTTTGATTAAAATTCATTTAAATCTAAATCTTATATAAAGATTTAACTTGCAGGTCATTTTATGTTATGCAGAATTTACATTTTACCTTATAACATGCAGGAATTTTTTTATAGTTATCCTATCATTCAGCAAATTGTAAATCTGTTACATATTCATTCATAAAGTTTCACAATAACATAATATTCAATAAATTCCATTCATTTAACATCCAAAACACGTATGAAAATTGCATCTGAAAAATTTACATTCATTAATATGAATCAATTACATTAAAAGTACATCATACAATTTCATACAATTTTACACAAGTAGACGAACAATACAATTTAATCTCTATGCCTAAGTTCATCTACTTCCTTCTAGAGTTTTTCTAATTGAAGCTCTAATTGATTAATCCTCTCTACTGCTCCTGTAATCCCTCTAGAAGGTACAGCTAGTTCTGCAACTACAAAATTTCTATATTCTTTCATTGAAATGGTTCTTGATCTGATCCTTTTTTATGTCCATTTAGTGAAATCGATACAGTCCACCATCAACAATGGAATCAAATTTCCATAAAATAATTTCTTCTTCACTGTTTTCAGCTTGGAGATAAAAACTGCAGACAAATTTATTTGGATCTTATTTACAACTGCATATGTGGCCCATTTGACAAATTGACTTAATTCTATGTCATGACCCTGTCGTTGATAAACATTCTTAATCAGAATGTTAGCTACCATGTGTGCTTTACCATTTAAATGCTTCAATCTATTTAATATTGGCACACTAGGACTGATAGCTAAATAATCTTTAATTTGCTGTTCAGTCCATTCAACTGCAGTTGTATCTTCCAAAATTGTTATTCCTTCATTCTTTAAACCAAAAATATTGTGGAGAAGCTCTGGTGTTATCTGTACATCAGCTTCCTCCACGTTTGAAATTAATTCTCCTTCTCTCAAATTTGCATAGAAACAGGGCACTAAATTTTCATATACTGCATGCCCTCTTTCTTGAAATATAAATTGCAGTAGACCTTGGAATTCAAATAATTCTTTGATTTCTTGCATTTCATCCTAATTTCCTGGTCTACTGTAAATAATATCGTAACCCCTTATTTCTTGATATTTGGTATAAGCTTCCTGACTACAAAAATGTACTTCATTCAAAATTGTTATTTCGGTCGGGTCAAGAAGGTGACTTTGTTGCTCTAAAGGGGTTTGCTCTTTCTCTTCCTCTTCTATAGCTGCATTTGAATATTTTCTACAGATTCCTGAATTTCTGTTTCTGTTTGTGGTGGTGAGCCGACAGAACTCTCCACTCTGTCTTGAATTCTCTCCATAAATTGCTGAAGAGTTTCTTATTCTTCAGTGGAATCTGTGAAATTATTTTTGTCCAAATGGCTTCTTTCAGCCTCTTCATTTTTTGCTTTTTCTTTTTCCTCCTGACTACCAATTTGTTCTGTTACTGTTCTTTCTGATTCTGTAACAGATTGGGATGGACTCACAAGCAATTCAGTTTCTACCCTAATTTTTGTTTCTTCTTGTACAGGCTACAGACTAATTTCAGTCTAATTTTTTTCTTTTCTTTGCTCCTCCTGCTCCTCCTCAGAATCAGATAGCAGGTTAATAAAAATCTACTCCACAGGCCCTGTAAAAATTGGTACTTCAGATTTAATTTCCTCATCTTCAGACACTTTTTCTTTTCCTTTCTTTTTTCTAATTAGTTGTGCCTGCTCTTCCTCTTCATCTTCTGAAATTAAATCTACAAAAATAGGCTCTGCAAGCATTCGAGCCACAGGTACTGGCTCTTCCTGTTTAACTTTTTTTATAACTACTGGTCTCGAAGGACTAGCTTCATCTCCTTTTGCAGCAGGTTTGGCAATAGTTCTAGTAGTAGCTTCGTGATGTTGTTCCAATTTAATTTTATATTGGGCTTTTAACTTTTCTACAGCCCTCTTTTTGTAAAGTGCATTAAACACTAGGTGTGCTTTGGCCACTGCCAAATCTTCTGATTCTCCTTGGTTCTTCCCAACTTGAACCAGTTCTGCAAATTCTCTTATCTCTTCTTCAGTCAAAGGCCCCATCATTTCTGCTCGTGCCAACGGCTTAAATGGTGGAACTGAAAGTTTAGGCTGCTGCTCCTCAGGAACAGGTCTTTCAACAGTCGGCTCCTCTTGTCCTTCAGTTGCCTCTTGTTGTTCCTGCCGCCATATTTCCCAACTTCCTCGACCAGCAATGCGTTTCTTAAACCACAATCTGGCTTTACGTTGAATTAGCTCTAGGGCTTCTTCATTGTTTGGCCGAATTTTTCTTTCTTTGCTAACTGCAATTTTAGTTACTACTTTGATTCGTGTCTCCATTATATGGGGTATTTGTATACCACAATCTACTAATATTTTTCTTAATCTAAAATGTTCAGATTCTACCTTTTGTAACTCTTTTTCTCTCGTTGTAATTCTGATCTTCTGCCTCGTGTGCCATTCTTCAGATTTCTTTAGAAACTGTGCGGTGTCAACTGCCTCTTCCCAGAATTCAGGTGTCATCTTCCTCATCGTGAAGTTACACAATAGCACGGAATCACTCTAATTTCTACTGTTCTAGATTCTAAATGATTTACGAGATAATGCCCCCAAAACCCTAGGTTTTAGTTTAAATAAACCCTAAGTTTAGGCGAGTAATCAGGTCATTTCCCGAACCAACTATTACTATTTTATCCGAGGTCTTAGCTATAGTACTCCGTTGAGTTACAGTTAACTCAACGGAATAAGCTCGTTGAGTTAAACGTAACTCAACGGACTCCCCGAATAAGCAAATATAATAATAAAAATATTATAGAGAATAGTTTTTCTATTTTTTTACCGGTTTAACTGATACTATGTTTCGGCCAGACCTAAATATTTTTTTTTTTTTCGGTTGAACTAATACTATGTTTCAGTAAAACCAACATTTTTTTTTTCTTCTGAAAATTAATATACAATTTTTATGTTCCGATCATACCGATGGATCCAATCGGTTGAATCGCAACGATTTTTATGTTTTATATATATTTTTAATGTTTTATATATATATATATATATAAACATAAAAACTGATTTCTTGCTAAGTAAAGCTCGAGTAGTCCTCTACTCTGACTTCTTCTATAATTCCAAAGGAGCTTTTTGGTGTTTTCAGAATAGGTTTAAGTCTTTGTCCATTTACTTTAAATATATTCTGATTTTTAGGATTTTCAATTTCAATAGCTCCATAAGAATAAACATTTCGAACTATGTAAGGTCCTGCCCATCTAGATTTCAATTTTCCTAGACGATTATAGAGTCTAGCCATATAAAGATATACTTCTTGTCCTATTTCAAAGATTTTAGGAATAATTTTTCTATTATGCCAAAATTTAATTTTTTCTTTTTCTCTTACAGTCTTCGAATAAGCTTCATTTCTAAATTCCTCTAATTCAATTAATTGCATTTTTCTATTTTCAACAACTTGATTTAAATTAGTGTTCAGAGTTTTTAATGCCCAATAAGCTTTATATTCTATTTCAGCAGGTAAATGACAACTTTTTCCATATCTAAAAGGTGACATACCTAAGCTCGTTTTATAAGCAGTTCTATAAGCCCAAAGTGCATCTATCAATTTATTAGCCCAATCTGTTCTGGTAGGATTTACTACTTTTTCTAAGATTAATTTAATTTGTTTGTTTGCACTTTCTACTTGTCCACTTGTTTGTGGATGATATGATGTTGCAATTTTGTGGTTTACTCCATATTTCTTCATTAAGGCTTCAAAACTTCTATTACAGAAATGAGTTCCTCTATCACTGATAATAGCTTTAGGTATTCCAAATCTGGCAAATATATTTGTTCTTATAAATTGAATTACCACTTTGTTGTCATTAGTTTTTGTAGGAATAGCTTCTATCTATTTTGATACATAATCCACCTCCAACAATATGTAATTAAATTGATTAGACATAGGAAATGGACCCATAAAATCTAGTCCCCACACATCAAAGATTTCAACCTCAACAATAGGATTAAGATGCATCATATTCCTCTTTGATATTCTTCCTATTTGTTGACATCTTAAACAACTTAAGCAATATTTATGAGCATCTTTGGATAGTGTTGGCCAATAAAACCCACATTGCAGAATTTTTGCAGCAGTTTTCCCTAAACCAAAATGCTCTCCACAAGCTTGGTCATAACAGAAAGACAATATACTCGAATATTCAATTTCTGGAACACACCTCCTTAAAACCAGATCAGGACATTTCTTAAATAAGTATGGGTCTTCCCAATAGTAATATTTTACTCTTGAGAAAAACAATTTCTTATCTTGTCTATTCCAATCCTTAGGTGTTAAACCAGTAACTAAGTAATTAACTATGTCTGCATACCAAGGCATTGTGTTGATGGTCATTAATTGTTCATCAGGAAAATTATCCTTAATTTCAATATTTGATTTTTCTATTTGTAATCTTTATAAATGATCTACTACTACATTCTCACAACCTTTTTTATCTTTAATTTCTAGATCAAATTCTTGCAATAATAATATCCATCGAATCAATCTAGGTTTAGTTTCTTTTTTCTTTATTAGATGTTTTAGAGCTGAATGATCCATACATACTATTACTTTAGCTCCAATCAGATATGATCTAAACTTTTCTAAAGCAAACACAACAGCAAATAATTCTTTTTCAGTAGTTGTGTAATTAACTTGAGCATCATTTATGGTTTTGCTTGCATAATGAATCACTCTAGGAGATTTTTCTATCTTCTGTCCTAACACTGCTCCTATAGCAAAATCAGAAGCATCGCACATTAATTCAAATGGATGGTTCCAATCAGGTGCTTGAATTATAGGAGTTGAAATTAAGCTAGTCTTAAGTCTGAAAAATGCTTCCTTGCAATTTTTATCAAAGTTAAATGAAACATCTTTTAATAGATTAGTTAAAGGTCTAGCTATCTTGCTAAAGTCTTTAATAAATATTCTATAAAAACCAACATGTCCTAGAAATGATCTAACATCTTTTACTGATTTAGGTTCTGGTAGATTAGAAATTACTTCTATTTTAGCTTTATCTACTTCCAACCCTTTTTTAGAAACAACATGCCCTAAGACTATTCCTTGTTTAACCATGAAGTGACATTTTTCCCAATTTAAAACCAGATTTTTTCCACACAGCGTTTTAATATTTGGTCTAAATTGCTTAAACACACTTCATATGAGTTGCCATATACAGTAAAATCATCCATAAATATTTCTAAAAAATCTTCAGTCATTCCAGTAAATATGCCATGCACACACCTTTGAAAGGTAGCTAGCGCATTCCATAATCCGAATGGCATTCTTTTAAAAGCATAAGTTCCATTAGGATAGGTGAAAGTTGTTTTCTCTTGATCCTCTAATGCTACTGGAATTTGATTATACCTTTAATACCCGTCTAGGAAACAAAAATATTCTTGCCCTGCTAATCTTTCCAGCATTTGATCTATAAAAGGTAAGAGAAAATGATCTTTCCTAGTTACAACATTCAACTTCCTATAGTCTATACATACTCTCCAGCCTAATTGAATTCTAGTAGGTATCAAGTCTTGACTTTCATTCCTAATAACTGTTAATCTTGATTTCTTGGGAACTACATGGATTGGACTAACCCACGAGCTATCAGAAATCGGATAAATTATATCATTATTTAACCATTTAACTATTTCCTTCCTGACTACTTCTTTAAGGTTTGGATTTAATCTCCTCTCAGGAATTCTAACAGGTTTAGCATTCTCTTCTAAATATATGTGGTGATAGCATAAAGTTGAACTTAACCCTTTTATATCAGTCATAGTCCATCCTATTGCTTCTTTATAACTTTTTACTACATCTTTTAATTTAGCTATTTGATCCTCTTTTAAATCTGAAGTAATAATAATTGGACAGGTTCATTTATCTTTCAGAAATATATATGTTAATTTAGGAGGTAAAGGTTTTAATTCTAAATGCTGTCCATTAGAAGCTAGAGCTCCTAATTGAACATCATCTTTTTTTAAATTAATTTCTTCCCGATCTCCTTCTATATTTATACTTTCACTTTCTTTTAAAATTTCAGAATTGATTTGCCTATTTAATTCTTCTTGAATCACATCATCTAACATATCTCCTTCATCCTCTAAAAATTCTATGGTATGTAAGGACATTTCTAACTCCTCAAACCTTTCTGGTTTGAAAATATTTAATTGAGTATCCTCATTATCATATGCTAACTTCATTACTCTAGTTTTACAATTTATAACAACCCCTGATGTTGCTAAAAATGGCCTTCCCAAAATTAAAGATGTATCACTATTTTTATGCTTAATTTGTTGGGAATCCAAAATTACAATATCAATAGGATATATAAAATTTTTGATTTTAATTAAGACATCCTCTATTTTTCCTCTAGGGTATCTTATACTTCTATCAGCTAATTGAATAACCGTACTAGTAGGAATTAAGCCTTCTAATCCTAAGGATGCAAATATATCACTTGGCATAACATTTATACCTGCACCTAAGTCTATTAAGGTTCTTTCTAAAATGGTATTTCCTATGGTGCATGATATAACAGGGATTTCAGGATCAAATAACTTTTTAGGAATTTGGGGCAGAAATAGGGAACTACTTTGCTCAGCTAAAAAGACATTTCTAAGAACTTTACACTCTCTTTTCTTAGTGCACTAATCCTTAAGAAATTTAGCATAAGGTGGCATTTTCTGCAATAGATCTAATAAAGGAATGTTAACTTGTACTTTTTCAAAAATTTCTCTAATTTTTTTTTGTTTTTCAGGAATTGTTTGTTGTAATCTTTCAAGATAGGGTGCTAAAGATTTTGATTTCAAAGACTCTTTTTCTTTCAGTTGATTTGCTTGATCATTTTTAGCTTCATTCGTAGATTTAGATTGTTCTTCAGTGATTTCTAGATTTTCACCTATTACATTTTCATTATCATTTTGATTTTTACTCTTATCCACCTTCATATCATTTTCATTTTGAGTACTTGGTGGTATATCAGTTCCAGATCTTAATGCTACACATACATCTTCTAGATTTTCGTTACTTTCATGATGTTTTTGTATATCATTTTTGTGATTATGATATTCAATTGTTTTTAGTTTTAAAGTGCATTCTTTAAATTCTCTTGCATTAGTATTTTCTGTTTGCTGTATATTTTGCAAATTATGCAGGTTTATAACATTATAATTTTCATTGTCTTGTTGCATAACTTGTATTTTCATTGCATTTTCGTCTAATGCTTTTAATTTTTGATCTAGATCATCTAATTTCATTGCATTCAATTTTTGATCAATTTTCTTTATGTTTTTTCAGTTTCGTAAATTATATCCTGCTTAGGTTTTGAATATGCTTCCTTATAGTTTACTTGGTTGACTTCTTGTTGTTGACACACAAAGTATTCTAGTTTGTCTAGATTTTGCTCTATACTATGCTCTAGTCTGTCATAGCTATCCCAAACTTCAGTGTCTCTCATCATATTACACATTCTATACTGACCATCAGTTGGGTAAACTATAGGATTCTCATACTCGGCTCTATTATATTGAGGATAATTCATTTGTTGTTCATGAGATCTAACCATCTGTAAATGTCTCAGTTTCAAACAATCAGAAATGTCGTGTCCTTCAGAATTGCAGAATTCACATATGCTAATTACAGGTTTCAGGAATCTTTGAGCATAAGCATATGTCATATTCTCAATTATAGAAGAAAACACACAACTCTGGTTATTAAAACGAAACAGCTCTAATAGTTGCTTATATCTATTCAATTCAATTCAATTCCTTGGCAACGGCGCCATAAAACTTGTTTAGGTTTTCCCAGCACTACACTAGAAAAACTTGGATTTGTTACTTCTATTTTTACTTAGTTAATTTATCTGTATGCCTATTCTTTCTTTTAGAAGTAAACAAACAACCTTTAATACAATATAGATATTAATTCCAATTTGTACTTTAACTGCAAGTGCATAGTGTCTATTGTATCAGTGCGCAAGTACAAGTCGATCTCACAGGGAATTACTGACGAACTTGAGAACTGTTTGCTTGTTAAAAATCAAATTTATATATTCAATAAGCTCTTCGTTGAATTATAGTTATGGCTAACTCAACGGATTAACCTCGTGGACTTAAGTTAACTCCAAGAGCCTAACTTTTCTTTCTAATACTGCTATTTACAAAGGAATTCGGCCAACCATTGGGCGATTTCACAGATTGTAAATAACATCAATTAAGCTCTTTAATGCTAGTTAACATTGGATTTATCATTGAGTAATACTAACATTCAAATAATTCAAACAGTAACCATTAAAATCTTTAAGTCTTTTGAACGAACCAATTTCAGTAAATTGTAAAACTAAAATAAACATAAAACAATCACAACACTTACAAAGGTAACATTAAAATACTTCCGACACTACTTGCAACGTAATTACACCACTGAAAATTAAACCACTTACAATCCTGTCTCCTCACCCTATAGAATTGCGAGTCCAGAATTGCAAGATGATCTTCTCTTCAACATACAGGCATCAACCCGAAGCCAAGGCTAAAAGCTTTACGATCTCTTGAAATATGAGTCGACGCTTGGTGAAAATGGCTTCCCTTCCCGCGACGCGATTACTCCTCACAGTGGTTGTCAAGCACTGTGTTTGGCTCGGAATCGACCCGACATCAGGCAAGTATCCTCACAGACCTCCGATGGTTGGTGATTATGGTGTGGTGATGGTGATGATGATGGTTGGTGTGATACTTTAGAGAATTGCAACGTCGATCCTCCTCTGCACACACTGTCCGCCCATCGATCACACACTCTTCTTTTTTTCTTCTTTTCTTTTATATTTCTTCAGTAGTAACTACTTCTGCTTGAATGGTCGGTTGGATTTCCTTCATTCATATCAACAGCGATGCTTTCTTCTCCCTACGCGATTGAATTCCTGCATGATACATGCAAACATGATTTTTCTCTTCCAACTGTCTGTTTCTGCAACCGCTATAGTGGCATATTAGAAAATATAGAGTCTGTGGAGTTACAGATAACTCAACGGACTTTCTTCGTTGATTTAACTATAAAACACATGCATAAATTTAACTATCCGATGCTTAGGTGCATTTCAGATACTTATAAACTTAACTATCCGATATATAACTTAAGTAAATCTATCAGATCTCAACACGTGTCAGCAGCAGTTTAATCATAAAATAACATTTCAGAGAGTTACAAGTCTAACTATCCGATGCTCAAATGCATTTCAGATAGTTACAGCTAACTCATCGAAAATCCACTTAAGTCACTTTCCTAGAATATGACACGTGTCCTCAATTATTTTATAAATAAAAAGAGATTTCGGAGAGTTACAAGGATAACTATCCGATGCTCAGCTGCAATTTCGGATAATTATAGATAACTCACCGAAAGTTCACTTAAGTCATTCATTATGGTTTCGACACGTGTACTTCAGGAAATAATAAAATATTCTCTCAAAACATAACTGTTCGGCAATTTAAACATAACTATTCGATACATATTCGGTCTATTAAACATAACTATCCGAAATATCAGAATATTCGGATACTTAAGAATTTCACAGCCTGCAACTTATCGACAGTTCATAAATGTACTAAATTAACATTAATTCTCCCAAATTAAGCAAATTCTTCAATTAAAGCATATAACAGTGCAATTATAACATAATAGCTTAATTCTTATATGATAAGCTAAATATTATGCAATTAACCATCATTTAACCGTTAATAATATGCACTTTTTCATTCTAAACACTACTCAACCTCCTTCTATCCAAGTTGTCCCTGCTCAACGAACTACACAAATTGACCAACATGCTCTTTTGGCTTGCTTGAGAAGCCTTTCTGTTGCTCAACCCCCTTCTAGTTGATTTCCACCCAAAGCTCGTTGTTGGTACACCCTCTCCCTATTTTTAGGGGGTTTTTTGGGTTGTCCACCTAAAGTTGAGGAACTTCTAGGTCTTACTCGAAGCTTCTCTATTGCTTGACCCCCTTCTACTCATTGTTGGTCTGCCCAAAGCTACTTTCTCTATGTTATATCACAATTGATATTTAACTAAGTTATTCTTCTAATCTATAACTTATGTTCTATTCATAGTTATACTTACTCCCTTTTCCTCTATGAGAATATCAACTTCCCCATATCAACTAAAGGTTGCTCTTATATATGGGTTTTCACTAACCAACATGATTGTATAGGATAGCCAATAGAAAGAATATTTTTTGGTCAAAGATATATTTAACTTTATGAATGAGGAAATGAGAATAAGATGATTTCTTGCACCCTACAATGTACTCCTCTAACTAAGGTTTGCCCCAATAAGTACAACAATTCATTAAACCCAAAAAGTCCTAACTCAAGTATGTAATGACTAATGAGTTCTTATAAGCAAGGTATTCACTATCGTTATTGTATCAATTATTGATCCTAGGAAAAGAAGTGACATGTTGAGTATTGGTGGAAATTTTAGGACAAACTCACTAAAATGTTGAATTTCAATTTGAAACTCCAAGATAAGATAAAACAAATTTTAATAGACATTTAAAATTCATTAAATTTAAAGTTAGGGTTTATTGTGTTTCATAACTAGTCCATATCTGGAAATATAAATATTATGTTCTTTAGACTGTTCTATAACTATTTTGTATGCTTATAAATGTTTGACTCATAGTTATAATAGTTAATATAACTATGACAAATATTAATCAAAAGAATATCCAACATATCATTTGAAATATTGTTATGTCATGATTGATTTAGAGTATATCATAAGAATATATTGACTCATAAATAGGGTTTACCGTGTTTCTTTTCTTTTTTGGCTCACTAGTTCATATCTAGAATCCTAATTTTACCATAGAGCTAATTTATTGATCCATATGCTTAGTTATGTAAATTGTGGCCTTACACAAAACCCTTGCTACATAAGTTTTGATTATTGTATAAGACTATTGCTATTTAAGATTTGTTTATTGTTGAGACTTAAATTTGTGCATTTTCTATAGCATTTTATTGAACTCAAGTTGCAATTAGTGTGGTTTAGTGAAGAATGATATGTTAATTGTACTTTTAATCTTATGCATATTTTATGTGTAATTAATTGATGCATAAATTTAATTTTAAGGTTATTGAAAAATCATTTGGTGAAGCAATATAAGAAATGGTTATCTAAAATAAATATCTATCGTGTTAATTAACAGAGGTCACAACCTAGAGAAATCCATTGGTTATTTTATATTAGAAAACAAGCTTGTTGGTTAAAGTGATAACCAACAAAGTTAGTCCATTGGTTATCACTTTACCAACGAACCTATCATGTGAGTCGCATATGTTCAACTCATTGAGTTAGTATAACTGCACATGCTGATTTGCATGTTTGAAGTATTAATGTAACACATTAAGTTAGTGTTGTAAAAGAGTTACTTCGATAATTAGGACTTAAATGAAATTTGTTTGGAATATGTTAGGTGATATTATGCGATGATTTATATACATGTTTATAACATGCATCACTAAAGTGTATTTTTAAGTTTTGTAGGGGGTGCATTAGGTAGAAAATATAATTTGACGACACATGTGACGTGAAGAAAAGAGTGGATAAAAGTGAAAAAGAACATGGTTTACCTAGAGAAATCTCATTTGCCTAGATGGATAGAAGTTAATAGATTGTAAACAAAATACTCCTTGTAGTGGCAACTACTTCAATCGAGAAACTAATGCACTATCTTCATTCACACGATCATGGTCTCATCCTATTACTTATATATAAGAAAGCCTAAAAACAACATGGCACCTCTCCCTCCATTCGTTTAAACACCTTCTAAACCATTTTCACTTTTGAATCTTCCATAATCCACCCATTCATTTCTTCTTGAGAGGAGATTGACAACCTTTTCGCCTTCATCCTCATCCCTAGTTCTGGCGTTGCAAGTTTCTCTAACTTGAGTGTATTCTTGAAAGGAAGTCTTTTAGATGTCGTTTGCTTCCTCTTCTTCAACTTGGTGCATTCATGGAGTGGTGACCTATAAAGTAGTACTTGGAATTGAAGAAGGAAGATCACCAACCTAACAACCTATTGGTTTGGAGGTAAAGACTAAGAGAAGGCTTCAACCTAAGCAAGTCTAGAAGGGTGAAAGTTGTAGTGAAGAATTAGGTGTTCTCTCCTTTTGTTTTTATTTCTTTAATTTCTTGTTGTCTTATGCCATCATGATCAAACTTTATCTATTTGTGGAATCAATGTAAACAATTTATTAGTTGTTCGACGTTGTTGTTGTTTTGTATTATGTTTGTGTTTTAATGAATTAATATGCATACAACTATCCATCTAATTGTTGTATGGTGTGTGGATAAGAAAAAAATATATAAAAATTAAAAAGAAACATTAAAGTCAATTGACAAATATTATTTTAAAAAATAGTTATTAGTTTACTCACAACATTAGTTTGTTGGTTATTAGGTTAACCAACAAACTATGTTTGTTAGTTAACATATTAGTGATAGATATTAGACTATACAGTAATTTAATTGTTATCTTTTTGGTAGATTAACATAGTAGTATTAAAAGGTATTTACCTACTTTCCTAAGGACAAACCCATACTTGCACATTAATTACACTTGAATCCATACACTTGTGGTAAAATTTAAGAGCATACTAAACATATTTATTAATTACAATAGTAGTGCATTGAACAAGTCTTTTTAAAGTATGGCAAACATTTATATAACCAAATCTGTGTATGTAAGATTTGCTATTTAAGCATTGACCCTTGTTGTTTATATTTGCATAAGATTTGTTTACCCTTACACAAAACCATAGCTAATTTAGTTGATGTTTAAGATTTGTTTATATATGCATGCCATTGTTTTGATTATTGTATGACTATTTTGATTATATATGATTGATTTATCCTCTAGTTATAAAAATCAAAATAGTACATTATTTTTACTTAATCTCTGTGGAATCGACCTATACTTGCACACAAATATAATAGACACTGTACACTTACAATTAAAATACAAATTGGACTTAATAGCTAATTTATGTGAAAAGTTGTTTGTTTACTTCTAAAAGAATTTATTAATATAAGCATAAAAACAAATCAAACAAGTTTTCCCAATAAACACAAGGTAACAATGTGGAGAATACTTGGAGAAGGCATCCTTGCTGTAGATTCGTGGAGCACCATTTCAGTCGAGCTTCCTCCTCTCCCATGAAGAACTCCCATTTCTAGTGACATCCTTAGTGTAAGGCAACGACGTAGAGAAGGCTTACACACCTGTGGGAAGAGAAGACACTATTGTAACTGCTCATTTCTTGCAAGGAATGAACTACAGTTGGAAGTCATCAAGTGGCACCAACATTTTATTTTCGGATTCATGTGAAGCCTCCTTACTTCGGTGACGATCCTTGGTGGTGACAGCCTAAGAGTAACACATGGAGAAAGCTTGGACAACATCTTTAGTGAATTTTGGGTGTTTGTTAATTGAGCTTTAAGTACCAATATGAAGAAGGAAGATTATTTATGTTTGCATACGTTCTAATTGTGTTTGCATGTTGTGATGTTATGTGTTTGTATGTGTGATTGTGTATCACATGTTTATGTGTGTTTTTATATTAATAGGATAGTTGTTAATGTTAGTGTCTTTATCTTAACGTTGATACTTTACTTTTTAAGTTTAATGAAATTTATATTTGAAAATGGATGAGCATTATTAATATTGTAAATACTTGCACATAGGTTGTTAATGTACATGACTAACTCAATTAACCCTTTTATTTTCTTTTCATTTATTCATAGAAATGTATAAAAAGGAATTTTGATTGTGTACATAGTGGTGAATGTATGTATTAGATGTGTTTTAGATGTAAATTCATGATAAAGAAGTATTATAGTTCAATGTATGATCGGGCAGAAGTTTCTTTGGTGTTCTTGTGCCCTAGGTTCGTAAACTTAAGCCCAAGTCCATAAACTTATGCCCTAGGTTTGTAAACTTAAGCCCAAGTCCATTGAGTTAAGCCCTAGGTTTGTAAACTTAAGTCTTAGGTCCGTGTTTAGAATGAAAAAGTGCATATTATTAACGGTTAAATGATGGTTAATTGCATAATATTTAGCTTATCATATGAGAATTAAGCCATTATGTTATAATTGCACTGTTATATGCTTTAATTGAAGAATCTGCTTAATTTTGAGGAATTAATGTTAATTTAGTACATTTATGAACTGTCGGTAAGTTGCAGGCTGTGAAATTCTTAAGTATCTGAATTTTCTGATATTTCAGATAGTTATGTTTAAATTGCCAAACAGTTATGTTTAGAGAGAATATTTTATTATTTCTAGATGTACACGTGTCGAGAGCTGGTAGATTTACTTAAGTTATAACTCATTAAGTTAGCATAACTGTACGCATTGAGTTACATGAATATACACTAAAGTAACGCATTATGTTAGTGGCTTATTTCTTTATTGTATGTATTTTATGCACGTGTTGAATTTAAATGCTTTAGAATATCACGTGAGATGCACATGTTTAACTCGTTAAGTTAGTATAACTGCACGCATTGAGTTACATGAATACACACTAAGGTAACGCGTTAGGTTAGCGGCTTATTTCTTTATTGCATGTATTTTATAGTTATTTTCTAAAATGCCACTGTAGCGGTTGCAGGAACAGACAGTTGGAAGGAAAAACCACGTTTGCACGTATCACGTAGGAATTCAATCGTGCATAGAGAAGGAAGCATCGCCGTTGATCTGAAGGAAGGAAATCCAACCGATCATTCAAGCAGAAGTAGTTACTATTGAAGAAATATAAAAGAAAAGAAGAAAAAAAGAAGAAGGTGTGATCGATGGACGACTAGTGTATACAGAGGAGGAGCACCGAGCTTTCTGCAGAAAGTATCGGCGATTCTTCGAAGTATCACACCAACCATCGTTATCACCACCATAATCACCAATCATCGGAGGTCTATGAGGATACTTGCCTGATGTCGGGTTGATTCTGAACCAAACACAGTGCTTGACAACCACTGTGAGGAGTGATCGCGTCGTGGGAAGGGAAGACATTTTCACCAAGCACCAACTCATATTTCAGGAGATCGTAAAGCTTTTAGCCTTGGCTTCGGGTTGATGCCTGTATGCTGAAAATGAGATCATCTTGCAATTCTGGACTCACGATTCTATAGGGAGAGGAGACAGAATTGTAAGTGGTTTAATTTTCAGTGGTGTAATCGCATTTCAAGTAGTGACAGAAGTATTTATTGTCGATTGAGATTACTTTACATTTCACCTTTCACCCGTTTCCATGTTCACATCAAAACAAAAATACCAAAAACAATTTATCTTTGTTTGTATGTTGTATTTGAGTGTTGTATTGTTTGTGTTGTATCGTGATTAATGTTATCTGTATCAGTTTTATGATTGTTTTATGTTAGTTTTAATTTTACAGTTTACTGAAATTGGTTCGTACAAAAAACTTAAAGATTTTAATGGTTACTGTTTGAATCATCTGAATGTTAACATTGCTTAATGATAAATCCAATGTTAACTAGCATTAAAAAGCTTAATTGATGTTATTTACAATCTGTGGAATCGTCTAATGGTTGGCCGAATTCCTTTATAAATAGCAGTATTATAAAGAAGAGACAAGCTCGTGGAGTTAACTTAAGTCCACGAGGAGAGTCCGTTGAGTTATCTATAACTCAACGAACTTAGTCCGTTGAGTTAACTGTAACTCAACGGGGTGCTTATTGAATATAAATTTGAATTGTTCACAATCAAACATTTCTTAAATTCGTCAGCAATTCCCTGTGGGATTGACTTGTACTTGCACACTGATACAATAGACACTGTGCACTTGCAGTTAAAGTACAAATTAGAATTAATATCTAAATTGTATTAAAGGTTGTTTGTTTACTTCTAAAAGAAAGAATAGGCGTAAAGATAAATTAACTAAGTAAAAATAGAAGTAACAAATCCAAGTTTTTCTAATGTAGTACTGGGAAAACCCACACAGTCCGTAAACTTATGTCTAAGTTCATTGAGTTAGCCATAACTCAATGGATAGGTCCATGGAGTTATGAAGAGTGTCCATGAAATTAGCTGTAGCTCAACAGACTTAGTTCGTTGTGTTAGGAATAGTGAAATTTAACTCATTAGAAAGTCAAATTTTAAGTGGAGTTTTTGAGTGATTCTTGATGCTATTTTGAATGGTTTTTCATGTAGATTTATATTATGGCATTTGTGGAATTTTTTGGAATAATTTGATTAGATTTTTTAAATTTTGAAATCAAAGACACAATTTCCCTATTTTCTATTCTAGACGCTAGATTTTGTGTTTTAAAGAAGTATATGTTTCATGAGCTATATTTAATGAAATCTAGTTCTGTAAAAGGCAATAGTTAGATTATTGACTCATCACGATTTTGATTTCGTTAGTTTTTATAAAGTATTCAATGAAATATGATCTTTCTTTTGGTAGTACGTAATTTAGTAATCACCTAGATTGTTTTGCACTCTCTTGATAAGATAATTACTAAAAGCACGTCAAGAGGAGTTTTTCCCTAAAATCATTTTTGTTATTTTGTACCCTGTTGATCCTTCCTTCCTTGTATTTTTAGTGAATTTATTCTTTGGTAGGATGAAAGGAAAAAGGTATAGAGTTAAGCTTAATTTTAGTGATTCTTTTGTTTTCTTTAATCTCTCTTTGTATTAATTGAATGATTTGAGTTTGCTTTACCTCTATTGATGGTTTTCACTTGATAAGGATATATTAAACTATGAAAATAATTAGAATGCATATTTGAATGACATTGATTTTCGCTTTGCATTTCTTTGAATATCTTTTAGAAAATCCTAAAGGCTTAGAAACATTTGACTTTACTAAATTTTGAGTTTTACTTTAAATAAGTTCCTTGTGGATCGACCCGTACTCACATGTTATCTATGATAGGCACCATGCGCTTACAGTTATAAATTTTAAAATTAGGTTTTTATAATGTGCTTATTACAAATACCTTGTGATTTAATGAGGAAGGAAGGAGTCATTATAGATACCAATAATATCAGTGTACATGAGAAGTTTGCTATGTTCCTTGTGCAAGTTAGGCAAAATCAAAGGTATAAAGTAACTACAAAGCGATTTAATTGTTCAAGTTAGATAGTTGGTAAATAATTTAATGAAGTCTTGAATGCTATATTATGACTAAATTGTATGCTTCTAGCAGGACCTTCCTTTAAAACACTAAGTAAGTTGAATTCAAGATGACCTAAATGTGTACCTATATTTTAATATACTTATTTACTTTTGTAGTTTTCTTACTTTTAACATTATTTTAATCAATATCAAATGATATTTAATGTTTATAGAATTGCATTGAAGCTATTAATGATACTCATATCAAAGTAATTATTTATGAACAATAAACAACAAGATTTAGGAATAGGAAAGGTGAATTGTTTCAAAATGTAATAGTAGCATATAATTTTGATATAAAATTTACATATATTTTAGCTAATTGAGAATGATCAACAATTGATGTCTTGATATTAATATTAATGTAATGAATCATAAATGATGACTTATGTTTGATGTTCATGTATTTATAAATAAAATAATGTGTTTGAATGATGAATTGATTATTGAATAATGTTGTAATTTTTTATTTAAAATCAAAAAAATAAATATAAAAAAATCAAAAACTTTAATTAAACCCTTTGATAGAATCAAAATAAAAAAAATAAAAAACTTCGATTGGCCCAAAGTTGAATTTCAATTAGACCAAAGGAAAAAATAAAAAACTTTGGTTGATCAAATTGAAGGAAAAATAAAATAAAATTATAACTTTGGTCCAATCGAGTTTAAAAAAAAATTAAAAAAATCAAAAACTTCTATCTAATCAAAGTTGAGTTTCAAATGAAAAAATAAAAAATTCGATTGAATCAAAGTTAAGTTTTGATTAAACCTAAGAAAAAATAAAATAAATAAAAACATTTAATCAGATTGAAGTTGAGTTTTAGTTAAATTAAAGAAAAAAATAAAATTTATAAAAACAAACCCGACCATAGATAAAGCTGTCTTGAAAAAATTTCAAAGACTATCCTAAAAAAATTAAATATTTTTCAACCCAGCCCGACCCATCGACACTTATGTTGTTTTCCGGTGCAAGCATCATGTGTCATTTTTTACAACAAATGTAAGTCTGACACATAAAGAGGAGGTTCATGCTCAAGGAAAAACCTAGAAAATGGAATCTTGAGAAAGTTAGAAAAGTTTTATACTCGTTTGTGCCTGACGGATTATTGGGAAATGAGATTTGAACTTTTTTCAAGCATAAAAGCTCAAAGATTCCTAAGAATCGCTCCCCCCCCGGTTGAGAACGTCAACACCCCATGACAGGAAACCCTTCACGTGTATCCGGCCGAGCACAGACAAACTCCCCTGCCTGCCTGGGAAAACTACATCGATCGACTGGATTCCACCACCTCGTCTATCGGATGCGGACCGACTGGGCGCCTCCTCCGCCATCGTCGAGTGGACGTGAAGGACGCCCCCTTCTGCCCCCCCCCCCTTCACCTCACTTTTGGTCGCAGGGGATGGAAGAACGAAAAGCAGTAGGGAGTCTCCAAAGAGAAGGAGCTTGTCGTCAACGTCAATATCAACATCAAGGAGAGGGTAGCCGATGATGCCGAAATCCTTCCTATAAGGCAAATAGATAAAGCTTCGTCGTTTGCTCCGTTTCTGAGACCGCGCATGGAGGAGGAGAAGGAGAAGAAGGGGTCACGGAAGAAGAAGAAGAAGAAGAAAAATAATAATAATGGAAAAGAAAAGAAAAGAAAAGAAAAGAAAAGAAAAGAAAAGAAAAGAAAAGAAAAGAAAAGAAAAGAAAAGAAAAGAAAAGAAAAGAAAAGAAAAGAAAAGAAAAGAAAAGAAAAGAAAAGAAAAGAAAAGAAAAGAAAAGAAAAAGAAAAAGAAAGAATAAGTGGATAAAAAATAATAATAAATAAGTAATCCTACAGTCTTTTAATAATAATAAAGTAAAATAAAATAAGAGAATAAATAATAAAATAATTTTATTTGCTTTTTCTTGACACAAATAATAATGCTTCACCTTACTTAACTTTGATTTCTTTTGACTTTTCGTTATATACGTAAATACTTCATTTTTTTTGACTTTCTACTTCTACTGAACCTTTCGTTTTTCTATCTTTTTAAGCTTCCCTTCGTATATAAAAGAATTCGTAATAAAAAGAATAGATCAGAACTCTGAATGTTATAAACAGAAGAGGAATTTTAAGAGTAACTGAAGACAAAAAGCTCCCCCCCAGGAATCGTATGATCCACATATGAAGCCTTACGTAAAACGAATAACCAAGAGGTCTCATCTCAAGTCAAGGAGCAGAAGCAATAGCCAGGTTCAATCTTGAGGGTAGAAAAGGCGATGTTATGCTACTGTTTGAACATGACGACTTCACAAAACAGATGTCACACAACATTTATCTGCTTCTTTGAATCTTATAGAGTGCTGTAATGTATCTTCCTCTTCTTGCGACAGTGGCAATCCACGGAGGGAGTCAATACCTACGCCATCATATTAATACGTATGATGCCTCGTCAAGATGGGACAGGACGTACACAAATCATCAACTTCACCTCATCAATATGTTTAAAGTAAGTAAGTAAGAACTTGGCATACATCGATCTATCTATACTTGTGTTGAAGAACCATATGATGTATTTTTACATCTTCTTTGCATGTGTTCTACTCCCTTTGTCTCAAACTAGCTAAATACTTATCCCATTCTTATCTGTATTCCCCCCATCTACCGATGCAAGGAAGGAAGGTTGGTGTTGTTTCAACCATGATTCTCGGCATCTACCACAGAATTAGGAAAGGTAGATGAAAAGGAGGGGGGGCAAGGGTTGGCTGGTGGTCACGTTGGCGCATCACATGGAGGACAATGGCTAATAAGTTAACGCGCTATCGTTGTAAAAGATTATTTTATTTATATTACATTTGTAGTAGAAGTGTTTGCTTAAGTTACTTAGCATAAAATATTTTACCTCAAAATTAATTAATAATGAATGTAAGAGATGATTAAAGAGGAGGTGAACGAGAGGTGAGTTAGATGATAATTAATGAAATTGGCATCTAAGATAGAAACCTCAGTCTCTAAGATTGGAACAGTAAAACACTTAGAATGCAATTGTGTAGTTGAGCCAACTAATTATTAGCTCGTAAGGACAAGAACCACCGTGCATTTTGTGCTTAATAACAAAATTATTACAAAGGAAAGTTCACGCACAAGGGTTTGGTTCGGAGAAATAACCTCCTGTTGCTATAATTTTGGCATGGAAAACACTAAACGATACATTTTCGTTGATTGTTGTTATACGAACGACTTGGGTTAATTTTTCTTTCTGAAAAGTAGAAAACTCCTTTTTTTAATGAGAATTCTTTAAGCTATGATTTTTGTTCTTTTAGGTCTCTAGAACTTTTTTATTCTATCTTTGCTTTGAATTATTTACAATAATATTTTTAAAAACTTTACTTAGATATTAACTCGATATTCTACAAATCTATTTCTCTTACTTCTTTTATGGTTGGTTAGAATGAAGTTCTATCCATCTGTAAGTGTTGCTGCTAACAGTTTGAATGAAGTTCAATTAATTAACTTGAAATCGATCAGCGTGTTGCCTCCTAATCGATTCAACGAATGTTGGCCACAACACTGACCCTAATCTTGACGAACTTAGGAGCTTGACGGATGTAGTGGAGAGAGAAAGGCCATTAAGCCTTGTCCTTCTCTTTTTGTGATGTTGGAGGTTATGTTCTATCTTGTTGCTTGTTTGAATTCTTACCCATCTCCTTTTTGATCCAGTTGAACTTCTAAATCCTTTTGTTTTGCCTCTTGGAGCTATCTATAGCTCCAATCATCTCTTTATCTCTGATGGTTGTAGGCTACATGTATGGCTGGGGATTATTTTCTAATTAATGATATATACTTCCTTTTAATCTTGCAAAGAGAAGTAAACAAGAGGCACCAAGCATGAGCTGGTTTGATGTATGAATTGTTGGGGCTGGTTTGGGTTGGGTTGGGTGCCCTGGAGGGCTGTGGTTGGAGACAGACAGAGGGGAAAATCAAAAGGGAAGAGATTTATTTTGCCACTGGGGAAAACTACAAAGAAGGGTAGATCTAGAGGTCAAAAGCAAATAAGGAGAATCCTGGAGGGAGGGCAGATGGAAGAAGGGTAGATCGGCCAAGATAGATATGTTGGAGGGTGGATACAAAGGTGAAGATTTATTTTTAATTTATCGATTAAGTTTCAAACCTTAGCTTGATTAATTTTCATGAATCTGGAATTCACAGTCAAAAGAATAGTAAAATACTCCCTGATGCACAGTCTTGTATATAAGGTGAATATGGTCGAAAGGAAAACATTACACATGCATTTGAAGGAAACCACAGCATAACCTGTACCTTTGAAGAAACACTACAACAACAACCAAATGCTACCACCAATATACATATATATAGCCAACTCCTCCTAATTAATGCATCATAGTTCTGTTTTACAGATTTCTTTGTGAAGAGGACAAGCGTGTAAGTAATAATTTCTTTTCCCACCACCCTTTTTTGCAATACAAAATCGTACGCCAAAGTAGATTAGATAATCTTTTACCGTCTCTTTGACCATAAGTTCATGCCGCACGTGGCAACTTTGCTGCAAAAATGCCTAACAATGAAATTCAAAACATTGCGGTAAGGTTGCAAAGATGATCGATCTTTTCTTTTTTGTCTCCCCCCGCCACCTTCACCCTGTTCGTCTCCTTGAGGCAAGAATGGCTTGTTCCTCCCAAGAGTTCCAGGTATGCATGCATGCATGCATGCATAGGGGTCGTAAATGAAGAAGGGTAGGTACGAGGTGAATGATAGGAAGGTGGCGGGCGCCCTTCGTCATTTCTTCTTTACCAACTCGGTGGCCTCTTTTCCTAAAAAGATTAACTAAAGATGATTTAGAACCACGCGTGAAGCAACGAGCAATTCCAACGTTACAACGCAACAACAAGATTACGAAGACCGAAGAAGGTGGAAAACGACAGCTAAAAGAAGTAAAGGACGATTAATTATTTTCTTCTTCTTTCGAAAATAATTGCAGTCACCATTGCAAGATCGGAAGAGTTGCTGATATCACCACCAACAGCGTAATCGACGTCGACAGTCAACTTCAACCCTTCTCGATGGTAAAGTTTTTTTTTTTTTTTTTTTGAAAAAGAAAAAGAAAAAGAAATATCAGTTATATTCGTAGATATCGAGATAATATTCTTAATCACGTGACACAGAATTTTATTATTTCTTTCGTCACGATAATTTTAAATAGGGGATGTTAAATAAAAAAGATACGTTTTTTTTAAAATTTTTTTTTTACGGTAATAAAATAAAAGAATTAACGTTGAAAACAAGCATTCAAAATGAGACTGGAAGAAGGAAGAAAATTACCGACGGCAAATGGTCATTGGTGGCAATCAGTCTTTCTTCACTGTAAAATGGGTTCTCTGGCTTGTACACAGGAGACAGACCCATGTGCGCTGGGCATTTGATTGTGGTAGCTAGAGAGAGAAGGAGAGAGGCGAGTAGAGTGAGGGAAGGACAGTGCATTGAAGTAGGTAGACGAGCAGAGGAAGGGGAAGGAAGACTTACTTGTTCATACATTCAACCCTTTTCGAGATCACACGCTTTGGGTCACTCACGGGGTGTGAGTGTCTTCTTCTTTCTATCTTTTCCTGTGCCTTTTGTTTTGCCTTCTCTCTCTCTCTCTCTCTCTCAAGGAAAGGAAAAGAAAGAAACAGCCACCAACGGAAGCAAAGAGAATCAGAGATGACCAAGGGTGAAGACTTCAAGCTCCTCGAGATCCAGGTACTCCCCTGTCTCCTACCTGCATTTAAGCATTTCCCTCACTTTTAAGTCTCTTCTTCCTCTAAGCTACCATCCCTTTCCTAAATGGGGCCTAAGAGGCAAGTTCACTTGTTGGGTTTGTGTCCAGAACATTGCGCTCAAGGTGAACATCCACTGCGATGGCTGCAAGCAGAAGGTGAAGAAACTGCTCCTGAAGATTGAAGGTACCTGTGGGTCTTGTCTTCCTTTTCGTCCTCTCTCTCTCTCTCTCTCTCTCTCTAGTTGCCGGCTAGGAAATTTCACTCTGCATCATCCTCCTCCTTCGGTGGTGTTCATGAGGAACGCAAGCTTAAATGTCAGCTTACTTGAAAATTTTCATGATCAATAATAGCACATGGTTTCCAGGATGTGCTCGATCTTTTGCCCCAATGAAGCCTGTACGTATCACACTGCTCTTTGGGTTGTCCTGTCCCAGGCTACAGAGATCTTAAGTTTGCATGCATTTTCTTGCTTGTCACAGATGGTTGTTAATTTGGGTTTATTTTTTCCCCTTTGCCGGTGATCCAGGTGTTTACACGGTTAACATAGACGTGGAGAACCAAAAGGTCACGGTCTCAGGAAATGTGGACTCAGCAGCACTGATAAGGAAGCTGGCCAGATCAGGCAAGCATGCGGAACTCTGGTCCCAAAAGACAAATAACAGTCCGAATAATAAAGCCAACCAGCAGAAGCAGAAGCAGCAGCAGCAGCATCAACAATCTGGCAACAGAAAAAATGCCAACAAGAACTCCAACAAGGACCCGCAGAAGCAAGGTCTTATGAAAGGCTTCCAAGGAATGAGAAATCAGCAGAATAAGCTGCCCATTCTCTTCAGCTCCGACGAGGAAGACAGCACGGACGACGACGATGATTATAACGACGAAGGCCGCCAGCAGTTCTTCAATAAGTTGAACCAAGTCAAACTGCCGAAGCCAGCGAACAACGTTGGTGGTATCGGCAAGAAGCATGGGAAAGGGAACAACGCTGCTGCTGCTGCTGGGAACAAGGACGTCGATGGTGGACATCCTAATCTGAATTTTGGGATGGGGAACAACAAGATGATGATGGCCAATGCTGCTGCTGCCAACATGGTCGGGATGAACCCAGTGGCGGTGGATGGTGGTGGTGGCAAGAGGTTTGGTGACATAAATGCCATGATGGGCATCGGCGGTAACAGTAACAATGGGCTGGGCTTACACCACCACCAAACTCAGAAGCCTCCCATGGTGTTTCCCTCCAACGGGGGTTGTGGTGGATATGCCCCTCCTGGTGGCTACCAGCCCCAGCATCCATCGCCTATGATGATGAACAGCTTCCTGCACGGCGGAGGATACCAGCAGAGTCACAATCCATCACCCTCAGCCATGATGATGAACATGAACAACAACAGACAGGTCAACTTCCAGCCACAGGCGGTGTACAACAGGGCCCCTCAGATCCCTCCATACACGGGGTACCACCCTTATTGCTACCCGAGTCCTTATCTCCACCACCACTCGGACAATGGTGGTAGCGACTATGGAGTCCATCTTTTCAGCGATGAGAACACCAACAGCTGTTCTGTGATGTAAAAGCGTCAAGGTTGGGTTGGTGGAGCTCTGGCATCTGGAAATTGTGTGAATGTCGTCGTCGTCGTCTTTTTTGAGTGTGTTGTTCGTTCTCTGTGCTTGTTTTTTTTTTCTTCCTTCTTTTTACTTTCTCATGTCCAACATGTCCAATGCCTCCTCTTTCTCTATTACTCCTTGTATCCTTCTTCTGTCTCTGACTCCTGGATATTGCTTCTCATCTCTGTTGTGTTGTGTTCTAACCTTGCAATTCCATGCATCCCAATAAACTCCACCTGTGTATGTTTCATGACCACCGAAGCGACGACGTCGTTTGCGGCCATCCACTTGTCTTCTTCCGCTATCTTCTCTTCTCTTCGTAATGAACCGTCCATCCTCACCCTTTCCTGCCGAGCTTATTAAAATGTACAGCAATGACATCGAACATGGGAAAAATAGAAAGACGACGAATCTCCGGATGCTCGGCGACAGACCGTAACAGCGTGCTGCCGACGATCGGCAACGTAGTTTATACAGACTTGTCGGTTTATTGTTGCGTACTTTTATGGGACGACGCATGTGACGGTGCACGGCAGCGTGACTGATCTGTAAGAAGAAATTAAAAGGCATCGGACGAATGTCGTGTTTTGACAGAAGGAGGAAGAGGAGACGGGAGGCGTCGTGACGGATCCGAAAGGAAGAAAAAAAGAAAGAAAGAAAGAAAGAAAGGGCGTGCCGCGAGAAAAGGATCGCCGTTGGCTGCTGCCGCATATCCGAGGTGGTCAACGTCGGTTCGCCGGCAGACATTGTCGCTAGCTTTGCCTACAAGCAAGGCCATACGGCTCGAAGCGTGAGAGGATTGCAGGTATGGTTCGTGCATGGCCCCCAAAGTGATGTCAGGCATCGGTCACGTACGTCTCCTCCTTTCTTTCCAAATTGATTATTTACAAAATCTCGTAAACTTCAACAATCCAACCGGTCCACATTTCTATTTACCGGCCGGAAGCTCCTACGTGGGGATGGTTTGGTCCCTTGAGTGCGAAGCTTCAGCAGTACTAACCTAAACCAACCACTGTTGAAGGAATTAAAACAAGCAGGGCCCAGAAATTAACAAACGGATTTTTCCACGACAAGAACAGCAAACCTCCGAAACATATCTTTTTATATGTATTTGACGACGACAAAATCTCCGACGAAAGAAATTGCTGCAAGTGCGGTAAGCAGGTGGTGTGGTGCCAGGGAAAATACAATACAAAGATGACGTGAAAAGCTGGCCTGGGGAAGGGAAGGGAAACACATCAAACTTGACAAGACAAGTAGACGACCACTGGGCAGGAGGAAAAAAGTCCAGAAATTTTGATTCTGAGGGAGAGGGAACGTTGCATAAGTCGTCACTTTTACTGTACCAGACATGCCCAACAGAGGCAAAGGTTTTTAAGCTGAACGCCTGCAACACTCGTCTGTGGTGGTGGTTCTCTTCTTCGCTGTCCGCCACTGTCAAACCTCGTGAATCAAACCATCTTATTATTATTATTATTATTTTTTTTTTTAAAAAAAAGTTCTACTCTTCAAAAAGAAATTTTTTTTCTTTTTTTTAATATTAATATAAAAAAAGACAGAGTATGTTCTCAAAAATTTAAATCTACGTGAGGGAAAAAGAAATTACTGTTGCTATCAAAAGAAAATAAACACAACGTCATGGAAAGGAAAGGAAAGAAAAAGAAACAGAAACAAACACCATTTCCTTGCGGCTAACGGTCACGTGTATCTTACGTGAATTCAAACTTTAGAAGCTCGCGCAATTTTTGGTTGGAATGCTGCGAATATTCCTTCAATATTACGTATGTTAAGCACTTGACATTGTTTCTTCTCGGTCAAAAAGATTGGACTCCGATAATAATACAAATGCAGGTGTGTTGGAAGAGATTTAATTTAAATGAAATCCAACATGCTATCACCCTTCTTCTTTTATTTAAAATTAACTAACTTTTGTTCATAATATATGTCTTCTATCTGTTTCTTTCCTTCGCTTGTGTATTTATACCAGAAAGATCTGCTGCTTTCAATTAAATCTTTGACACCTTTCGAAAAAAGAAGAAGCAAAAGGCCAACATCATACATTGGAGGAAACACAAATCAAGCTGAGCCATTGGGTTTGTAACTTAATTTTCCGTGAACGAGAACTCAATTGGGCGGTATATTTATCCAGATTTCGTTATAGCGTGTGTAATTTTCCGCCGAAATGAAAACCTTGAGATGTACTTTAGCCGGGTGTTTATACTTTCAGAAAATTCATAACATAATATTTAAAAAGTGATAAAAAGTAACAGAAAAAAAAGTATTAAAAAGTAACGAAAAAAAATTACAAAAAATTTTGTCAAAAAATATAGTATTTGTGTATTAAAAAAAAAGATTTAGAAAATAACAAAAAGTAAAAACAATAATAAAATATAAATAAATAACATAATATTTTTAAACCATCTCAAGTTTATGAAAAAATTAAAAATATTTTCATTCTTCGTAAGAATATATTATACAATTAATATAAATTTAACATATTGTAAAAATTTATTATTATTTCATCTTTTTTTAACATATGAATTTAACAAATTATATTTTCTTTTCTTTTTTCCTTCACTTTCAAACATTCTATCTAATTCAAAAAAGAAGATGACTTAACTTTATTTTACAAAACTTTTTCTAAAAAATAACGATAAAAGATAAACAGATATTTTTCGTTACTTTCCCTCGCTTACTTCTTCACCAATTTCCTTCACTTTTCTTCGTGTACAAATCTTATTCTTTGACGATAAAAAAAAAAAAAAAAAACTTATATTATATTATTAATGTCAACTTTCTATTTCAATAAAAAAAATATTATCGTCCATCATTTTTACGAACACACACGGAAAGAAGAAGGATACGTCCATCGCTGAAAAGGAGACATCTTGACTTCTGATGCGACCGTGAAATACGTCATATGCTAAACGTATACGTAATAGTTTGGCGGTTTTGTAGAGCTGACAAATTTGAAAGTATAGTGAAGAACGAATCAGCTCGGTTTCCCGAAGGCTGCGCTTGGTTGCAGCGTACGCATCCAGTTTTGTCTGTGAGCTTGGAATCCAACGAAATTGATCATACGTGGTATTTCCTTTTCTTAACATTCATCGTACGTTGTTAACTAAGCACTCAACGTCACACCTAATGTATTCCTTACACATCCATTCACCTTGGACACACCAACCTTGCATGCACTACCTTGCTCTATCATGATCATTTGGTTTCACTAGAGAGAGAGTATATAGTGAATTATCGATCATTTTGAGTGGATTAAGTGCTTGAATGATTTGCAATGATATAAAAGAACAAACACTAGTTGAAGTTGTAGTCATCCAGCTAAATTATGTGAAGAAATATGGAACAATGAAAATTGTATAAAAAAAAACTATAATGGTTCACCCAAAACTCAGGTTACCACACTGATCATGCCTCTCTCACTTTGAAACTTAAGAGTAAAATCCAATACTGTGTTAAGACAACACCCTATTGTTATATTTTCTTTAGTAAATCTACCAAGTTTTTTTACCTTCTCACTACCTATTGTTAAGAAAATTATCGAGCACATATCTGTGGTATAATTTGTTAAATATTTATTTATTTTAAATATAATTTTTTTGTAATGTATTTTAATATAATATTTATTATTTAAAATTTATTTATTTACATTCTTTTTTTTCTATTTTCTTATTATTTTCATTAAGCAAATCACTTGAGGTAAGACGACCAAGCGAAAATTGAGGGCAACGAAGCAACACACGCTTGAGATGAACACTTGTATCGCTCCAACACTCCGAATACACGAAACGCAAAATGTAATGAGATAACATGACAGCGTGGGAGAGGAAAACAAGGACAATTCTTATGCTACTCTTTCAACTTTCAAATAGGGAAAAATCCAAAAGTTTGAAATAAATTCCTGTATGACATAAATTATAAAAATCTAAGAAAATTATCCCAACTCTCTAATTCTTAGCTTTCTAAATAGCACAAGCAAGACCTAAGAGAGAGTGTAATAGTTATTTGTTTAAAATGTGGCTAATTGTAATATATATATGGGAATTAGTGACCTACAAGTAAATGTGTACTTTTTAGAACTTTCTTATTACTGAATCAGTGAGCCATTTTGTTCATTAGTATGCTATCTCTAATACTACCACATATATATATATATATATATCACAGTGAGCCATTAATTGAATTGACATATTATTTTTGTTCCGCTCCACATTTGGTCTAGAAAATATTATACTAGTGCATAAAATTGACATGTCATTTTGTTCTATAGTAGGGTTATACTAAATGGTATATGAATACCAAAAACTACATGTCATTTTCATAGCAAAGAAAGTGCTTAGTTAGACTCTAATTCATGGTACAATAATTTTCTATGTATGCATGCACTATAAGTGTCCTAATGAAAATCCTAACATATGAGAGCTTACCGAAGATTTACATATTCACCCCAAGACTTAATGAAATAAAATACACAAATAATAGTAAAAGTCCTTAAATAAATCATGACATGTTAGTTGAGAGACACTTTTTCTTCCCTCCATCTTTGCAATTTTCGAACTATATTGATCATCATTGATTATAATCCCATTTGTCCTTGTTATCTTGTATGTCCTATAATAAACTTAATTTATACAAATAATTTTATATTTATTATTAAGTTTTACACCATCCAAATCAATTGAAAAAGATTTTCTTAACACTTGTGAGCTACAAACTTTTACATGCTTGACTACCTTCACTTCAAGCCATCTTGAGCAAGGAAAAGCACTTAGAAGATCAAGTGCAGCTCATCGATCATTTGAGAGTGTGGGATACATCACATTAGGCATCCATTCTTGAAACTATCCTTATGTTTTTCCTTGTCACGGGTTGGAAGAGTGATTAAAACTCAAATCAATTTATGTTTGTGCTTCTTTCTTGATTTTCAAGACCAGGAATTCACCTCAAAGTGTAAGGTGGAAGGAGCCTCATGGGAAATTTAAAGAGTTTAAGGAGCTTGGATTCCATGGATCCCTACTTACACACAAACCACCAAAGATTTTGGTTCCCCTTTTATTTTTGTGTTTTGGAGGTCTTCTCACGCATGCTTGATGATGCTAGCATTAATTCTCAATTGAGTTTGGTATGGCTTATTGTCATTTATTGATTAGGTTTCCTACCACTCACGATTAAGGAAAAAATTGTATAAGGTGCCTTCGGCCATTGGGCTAGGAGACTTTCATGTATTGTCTAGCAAGAGCCCTTAAAATATTGTTCCTTCATTTTACCATTCAATTGTTTGTTTGCTTTTGATTGATTGCATGCTTGTTCTACCTTGGGAACAAATTTTCATTGCCTCATGATTTGCTCTTAGGTTTTCTTGATTGAAGATTTGATGAATGGGGCTAATAATTCCCCCTCATGCTCCAACTCAACTTCCCTTGTCACATTGGTTCTCAACCTCAATGAGCCTTCTAGCATAGATGTGATCATTTGCAAAGGTGGTCTTCTTTTCCTCTCTTCAATTTCCCCTTCCTTAGGGCCGAGTGAGTATTGTAAGTAATTCCATCGGTGCAGGTCGCTCCGGTAATAACCTCTTCATGTGTTTTTTCTAGCATGCCTCTACGGGATTTATCATTGAGTATTTTTTTAGATGGTCTTCTTCTAGCCTTTCTCATATATATGAGCTCTATTTGCACTCATGTCCAACCGATCAGTTCTATTATCTTCATAAAAAAGTTATATTTGTTTCTATCATTATTTATCAATGGCTTGTGCTTTGGTTTCTCATCTAATGATGTATTGTTAGGGCTGCATGATTTTGATAAGGAGCTAATTAACTAAATCGACTCATGCTGTCATTTCAGCCATCCCTACTGATTCATCATGCATGTTCTTGGTCATGACTTTTGTTCCTAGTCACTTTGTTTGTCTCCCACAATATTAGAGAACACAGGTTTCATGTAACATGTTAAGAGCTTCATCCAATGAGTCCTAGTCATCCAAAACACCCAACAAGGCCTAGTTTAGATGCACTCATTAAACATGTATGCACTATAGCCCCTCCCCATCTTTCTCCCTTCTCCCCTCTCCGAAAGTCTAATTAGACAAGTCTGCCCTGTGCCATTTGACTGCAACAACAACAAAAAAAAAAAAGACTAACCAAATCTTGTCAGTTTTTTTATTTGAAATGGGCATCTCATGGTATGGTCCTAGCATTCTTCTGCGAACTGATGCTCCCTTGCACCAGCAAAGCGATTTCTAAATAGAGGTTGGTAGTATGTGGAGCACAACATTTCATCAGTCTTGACTGCAAAAATTACCACTTGTCCTTCCAGATTGCCATGGATTAAACCTTCCTTGCCTTCTCTCCTTCAGGTCCTAGTGCCATGGTATGCAAATTGTAGCAGTTTTCGTAAACCCTAACTAATTTCCAGATCATAACCGTCCTCGTTGATAAATAATATCTGTCCATCTACATCATCTTTGCAGATCTTGAGGTTCCCATTCAGAGATTGAAAGAAAATGGGTGTTATCTTGATGCAAAACGCGATCTCAAAATTCAGAAATCATATTAGGGATATATTTGTTGATATAATACAGTGTTTTCTTCTGTGGTGCCTTTTATGCAAAGAAAAAAAATCAAAAGATTTTCTGAGGCGCATAAGCAACATGTCAGGTATTGCAGAAAAGCCCCAGATACTAATCTGACAGTTAAGAATGGAAGTAATTTACCATATCAACGTTTTGCATCCTTTCTCCTCCTGGACTGTGCCTTCTGCCACTTTTTCCTTGAAACAAACTTGCTCTTTGGTTTCAGCTTTAGTTCTGAAGAAAATTTATAATTTGGATCTCTCATCCGTGACTGGATATCCTTAAAAAATTGCATATTCAATTTCCTGGGTCCCCCTTCTCTCAATTCTGCATACTCTGGTCCTGAAACAATGTTTTCAAAAGCTCCAATAAGGATATCTATGTCACTCATCACTTCCCATACATTTGTGTAGCGGCCATCTGGTCCTTTCTTCAATTTCTTTAAAGCATTTTCAACGGCAATCTTCCTTGCTTTCTTTCCCGGGGTCAACTCCTCAGGTTCTTCTTCATCTTTCAATACCTCAGCAAGTGTACGGTATTTTGGTGTTTCCTCAAACTCAAACAACTTGTCTATATATGGATCACTTCGCTCATTAGGGTGAGGATCTGTGGGAATGTCACATTCATCGTCACATTCACTACCAGTCCATAGAGTCTTCTCCTCATCACTACCAGACCAAACACTTCTCAGCTCATCACTATCATCAGCGTCAATGAGGTCTGCATTTTCTCTGGCTTGCCTCTTAACTTTCTTAATTTCATTCTCTAAACTTTTATTTGAATCATTAGGCTTATCTTCATCACTTTCTGTCCACAAGCTAGTGTCGTTATCCATTTCCTCCTTCCATGCTTTCCTGAATTGTTCATCCCCTGGTTTGACGTTACCAAAGAGGTTATAATGTGGGTGCCCACATGCATAAAAGCGTACTTCTGCAAAATAAAAGAAAAAGAAAATATTAATCCAAGATAACCAGGTGAACATTGAGGTCAACCTCCTACAAAACAATGTTCACCTATACCAGCATGGTGGTAGCAAGTGTGGTTTTGATTAATGATTGATGAAAGATCTACAACTAGAAATCAGCACGTTGTCCAATTTGGGTACTTCTAAGGGATAGATATCAGCATGGTGGTAGCAAGTGATTGAGTTTTAGGAGCACTCTGCCGACCACAGACCCTGAGATGATCTTTACAAAGGTCTCATTGACACACCAAGGCTCAGATGAAACCCAATCTATCCCCCCTTGAATACTTGTTTAATAACATCCATTTTTACAGTTCTACACCAGATATGCCATGAGTATATGAAATGAATTCCGCTGTATCCATTGGAAATCTGTATCTTAATCCTTGAAAGAGTTTGTGCCATCCTAGATTCTAACTGTAGAACATTATAAGCAAAGTTTTACTGTGTCATGTATGAGGTACCACAAAATACTAGTAGGACTTATTTAACTGTCTACCTGGCAACATAACTGCATAGGTTCATCCCCTTCCATAGTTTTACTACAGGCTAATGGTATCTATGCCAACACACCAACACAAATATAATTATAAAAAGGTATAATTTTGTATACTTGATCAATTTCCAAGCAGAGGTTTATCTATCAAATAGGCAAACAACACTGGATGGAAAAAAAGGTATGGCTACAAGTATAAAATTTGTTCAAGACTTCAAGTTAAAAGACTAAATCAGCCAAGTAAACATAGCTTTGCAGCTCATATGCTATATCAAAGAAGGCTGAAATATTTCACTTCATTCGTAGTTTTGCACTCCACAAAGGATAAATGATACTTCTGGCTATCAATAAAAAATGTGACATAAAGCAAATAAATGGACAAGAATGTCACGATGAATGGGCAATGATACTTTAATAGATGAACTAAGAAATAACTTTCTTCAAAATAAAACAGGGGAAGCACTAGTTGGGGATAAAGGGAAGAAGATTGCCTTAGTTTAGTTGTACATGTAAGGAGGAGAAATTTAGAATTTTAGATGGAATGGAAGAGGAAGAAGAAGAGGCAGAGGTAGATTGAAAATATCCGGCACAAGAAATGGAAAACGATTTAAACAACAATACCAACTAATGCATTATTCCCACTAAATGGGGTTGGTGCCGTTTCAAAAAAATAAAGAGAAAAGATTCACGTCATTGACTTCATGTAGTGGTGACATTGACTTTTGATGATTGATGATGATATAAAAACTTCTTTAGCCATAATTTTGAACCTAATTAATAAAGATTTTCTGCTCCATTGTGCAGAATGGACAAAGGTACCTTCAAATTTGTGAAATTCAACCTAATTGTGCCTTCTTACATTTTCATAATTACATGCTTAATGAAACAGACAATTTCCATCATTGCCTCTATTCTTTAAAGGGGTTTACCAAAAGCATATTGTGTGTATTCACTATTGTAAAAAAAATGGAAATTGAATATTATAAACATTGGAAATTGAATTTTTTTAAAAAGTGAGGGTTAAAAGGGATTTTCTGAGAAAATTATATAAATAAAAATGAATAAATACAAATATGCATAATGCAATCATCAAAAATATCAAATAAAAATTATAATTCAATTACGTGTAATACTATTTAAGAAACATTTTTTATAATGTGTAATTTTAACTGAAGAATAAATACTTAAATTGAAAGACAACCAAAATATGTAAAATGTACACTTAAAGTTCTGAGCAACAAAATAAGTAACAAAATAGTAATTACACTAATGAAAACAACTCAAAAGATGAAATCTAAAAATTAAAAAAAACATTTAAACAGCCAAAAATATGAAAAAATGGCCATTTTTATTAAAGAATAAAAAAATGGCTGTTTAAAGGGGAAAATGGCATTCAAGCCAATTTTACCATTTTCCCAGAAAACAAAATGTACTGGGAATTGAACATTTAAACAGCATTAAAAATGTTGTTTGCCCCATTTTTATATCAATTTGTCTATTTATTTTCAAAGATCTACAAAAGTTGGTCATTAATGTCTTAGCTATTAAGTACCAATATGATTCAAGGATACAAATAAGACATGGTATAGATTTTCAGATTCAAAAAATTTTAAAGATTATAATACAACACAGCTAGAATATAGCATTAAATAAAAGAACTTCATTTTGATGCATCTTGTGCTTGTAAAAAATTCAAACATGAAGTGACTCTTTTGCTACAACTTCTATATTTTATGAAAGAAATAAGTACAACATTTACCCAAAGTATGTAATATATAGATGGACTATTAAGTCTGGATATCATATAAGCACAATGGACTTGTCACCAATATCTGAATATGGGAAAATAGAACACACTATAATATATTCGAAATTAAGTGAAGTTGATGACAATGTAACAGTTTCATTTTTTTTATAGGTTTGTTGGAATTTACATTCTACAACATTTAAACTAGTACACATTGGATCTTCTTCACAAAAGTAATATGTAATAGTGAAATCAGATTTTAACAAACTATTGAGGAAAACATCTTAACAAAGTTTTCAAATCTGTTTTGATAATCAAGTAACACAAAGCAATGTTAGCATTAGTGGACAACTACCACCTAGTTTTGTAGTCAAAGATCTATTTATGTAAAAAAAAAAACAAAGGCCTAAAAATAGTCAATAGATAAAATCTAGTACTGAAGTGTATCTGTCTCAAACTAAAAACAGTAAGACAATCTGTAAAGGATGAGGCCAAGTAGAACATTATATTAGTAATTTCCCGAATATAAGTTAAACTAACTTATTTATAGTGGACTATATTAATTTATTTGTTTATAATTAAACTTTAGAGTTTGACTTTTTAAGCTTATAAGTTCTACTCAATGCATTGAAAAACACTAGGAAGATTACTCATGAGAAATGAGCGTATAATATATGTAATTTTTTCATGAATAAATACTAATTTTCCTTACTTACCAACTTGATTTAAGGCATACTAATTATCCATTGATTCCATGATTTCTTTTGTAGGTGATCAAGCTTGATTGTTCATTAAAGAATGCAATACTGCCCACTTGATTCAAGTTTCTGTAATGTTTTGTTGTTTGTTGGACATTGTACTTCCACCAAACAGTGCATGCTAGACAATTTTGGATGGTAGAATTGTTGTTTGTTTCAAGTTTCTTTTGTTATTTGTGTAGAATTCACTACTACTGATTCTGCAGCATAATGTGCAATTTTTACGCATACTTTTGTCGTTTGTTGTTTGTGCAAGATTTTAGCCTACTTTTACTTATTACATAGGTCACCAGCAGTCTTGTAAGATTTTAGCACAAAGTCGACAAATAAATATGAAAGTAGATAAGAATGAAGAGAACTGTAAGATGCCTTTAACTTTGATCAGGCATCATCAAAGTTACTGTGCATGGTTAAGAAATTGGCGTGCATCATCAAACACTGATGCACGCAGTCACCATTAATTTTGGCGCAATGTGCATCTAAGTCAGGTTAATGTGCGCATTTAGCACCAAAGCTGCAGGCGCCTACAGCATCATTGGCCGCCATCAAAAAACCTAAGTAGACTAAAGAACACGACGAAACGAAGGACAAGAAAATAACAAAAGGGCTGCAAAGCAAACACAAGGACCAACCTTGCGAACTACGGGAGCTCTGTCCATATATCCGCCAGTAACTCTGCTTGATTCTGCAACTATTAGGAGGTTCCAATCCAAAATCGGAATAAGAATCATCAGGCAGATAGCTAATAAGAGGGAAAAACCAAGGAAGATGAAGCAAGCACCAGCAGACCTCTGCGAGCACGAGTGCTGGAAGCGCACCGTAGAAACATCCGTCGCGAAGGACAGCAGCCGCAGAAGCCGCAAGGTCCGCGCCATTCCTTCCTCCTCTACCCAGGGCGAAGCGAACTCTCCTCCGCCCGACTCGACGGCAGTGCGTGGAAGTGCAAGGATGCTCGAATACCCTGGGCAACCGCCGCAACGGGGCTTCGTGATCCATTTTTTTTTTATTACAATAGTAAAAAAAAATGTATATTAAATTTTTTTTTTTATACATCATATTATTATTCTGTTGTAGATCACAAGGATACATTTTGTGTTATTACCTCAAGATCGTTGTCAAAACTTAAAAGAAAGAACAGCAATATCAAATAGAAATAATTGATTTAATATAATTTAGATCAAGTAATCAACATAAACAAATAATTGAAAATAAAGTAAATAAAAAAACACTCCTCCTTTGGAGAAGAAAATCCATCTACTCTACGGATTTTCTAGTTTCTACAAACCACACAAATCTTTTTAACGGTACTGTAGTGAAACTTCCATGGAATTGTAAAATAAAATTAAAAAAATCAAGAATGAAGGAAGAGGACGCGAGGATTTGTTCGTCGTTTCGAAACACGTGTCATTATACGGAGCAAAAAAAAAAAACATTAATAAAAAGATCCTCATATTTAATTTCACGATAATTCAATTAATCGATATCATTAATTTTGAATTAATTAAATGGACGGTTACCTTCACATTTCTAACAGTAGGTGTACGGCACACCTACATGATATGATATTTCCCAGCAAGAATATAATTAAGCTTAACCGTCACACGATAATCAGATCCAATTTTTTGTGCAGCATCTTATTCGTGCCTACGTTGATGTTGATGAAGAAGTCACATATGTTTCCCATCACATCTTGTTTCATCCAGAGAAATGGTAGAGATGCTGCCTACACTTAAACATTAATTACAAGATTCACCTTGAGGACTAAGAGCACATGACACAAATGATTTCCCCTTGGTTCTGATTTGCATTACGTTTATGAAAAGAAAACCTCTCACCTCAACCCACGTTTTAGCTCATTCATCACAAATCCTAGGCTTATTCGGCATAGAGGTGCCAAATGGATTAAATCTAAGCATGCCAACATGACCTACACTTACGAAATTGTATCGTTAATCAACACGACGTAACTTTTTGAGTCGTACCAATACAAGATCATTTTGTTTTTTCAGAATTAATATATTATTTATAAAATTAGTATTTTAAAAATAAAATAAAAAGTTTTTATCTGTATCAACAAAAAAGTCCAACTGACGGAGTTACCGTTGGATTTTATTTTACATGGCATCCATTAAACAAACAAGTTCTACATGAGTTCTCGTAACCTCCGTAAAACCGTCAGCAAGAAGTAGCCTTCCACGTTATATCGAAGAAAGAAAACTCGAAAACCCATGCAAAAGCGGAGAAAACTCACCAACATTCTTGTAAACAAACAGGCCCCTAGTCCCCTACCGTATTATCGTCTTCTTGCTGGGTAAGTTTTCTTTTGCAGGTTGTTTTGCTTGGTGAGTTGTTTTGGAATGATTTTGCTGCTTGGTGTTGTGCGTTGCTTGGAATCTTTTCCATTCTGATATATCGGGTTCATATTATATAGCTTCCAATTTCATATTGTGTACCAAGCGCAGACACTTCCTGTTTTCTATTTGTGTGTGTGTGTGTGATTCCTAGAACATTTTTCAGAAAAATCATTCCTGGAATATCATCCATGGCAGTATAGCACCGGTCTCACGCAGACAGCACGCATCATGAAAGTGGAGCACAGTGGTGAAAAAAGACAGCCTGTAAGCCGCCGTTAAGTGCGTGCAAGCAAATCCTTTTCTCCTCTTTCCCAATTTAAATTTCGAAGGCCAACGATGGTAATGATTTCTATCTAACGCCAAAGCCTCCAAGACTTCACTTTCTCTTGCCTCAAAGCTCCAATACCCTACAAACAAAAGCACCGAGGACAAGAATTTCTCTTTACCTTTTTCTTTCACGAAAGAGAAAAAGCAACCCTTGTCAGCTGAGATCTCCACCGCCCAGTGGTTTATTTAGGAGACGGCTGTTCTCTTTGGAAGTACTCCAAGCACAAGAGCAATCTTTAGATCCAGGGAAAGCTCTATTTCCATGCCCAGCCTGAGAAAGAGAGAGACAGCACCAAATTAAGATGTCTACCACAGCTGCAACCTTCCCACCACCTACGGTCGCATATCCAAATTCCATCAAAACTGGGTCATCCTCTCAATCCAGGGGATCGTTTGGACCAGTTTTCGTTGTCCTGGCTGTAATCACCGTCTTAGCTGCCATAGCCTGTTTCCTCGGCCGGATCGTCGCCCGCCGTTACTTCCGACCAAGGGCCAAACGTGAACACGTTTTTCAGTCCGGAGGAGACGTGGAAGGTGGGGTTGAAATGCACGTCTCCCCTCCTACGAGAGCAACGATGAATGATAGCGGGGTCAAGAGAGAAGTCAAGCCAGCTGATATTGGAGTAACTAAAATGGCCAGACCACCTGCAAATGGCGTCGAGAGGGGAGCATAAGAAACCAGATGGATTGACAAAACTAGGTCTTAAATTACAATTTCTAGCGTTCAAGTCTCCCGTTTCATATCTCTATCCTTTTTTCTGGGTTGTGTCTCAACGTTTGTGCGTGTGCAATATTGTATTGTAACAAGCCATTTTCAATATTTAATGGAAAGTTCATAGTATTGTGAAATTTATCAATCATCTACAGGATCTTCTGGGGTCTCCTCTGCATTTCTTTTTATCGTTACCACAGGGCATTCTGCATGCTTCACACAAAACTCGCTGACAGTCCCCACAAAAATCCTGGAAGCATCAGCAAATGTTCAATCAGTCTATGTTTACGGAATGTTAGAACCCTTAATTCAAAACTATTTCTTTGTGACAAAAGAATAAGGCCAAATAGCCTAGCGAACATTTTACAATCAAATATACAGAAGAAAAGAACTCCAAGGGTGCCATGACCATCAGAAAGATAAAGGAAACAACAAAATACCACAAGGGCATGCAGAAATGACATCTAGATAAAAAGGACAAACACAGTGAGGGACATGGCAATATTTTTTCCCAAAATAAATAATATAATAGAGATAAAGATATACCTAAAATTGCCTTCAAATCCAGTTATGTTAATTAATAGGTTTTTAGTTATGTTTTTGGTCTAACTAAAGCACTAGTAATATTCACGAACTTCAAGGAATTTTTTCCTAACATAAATAGTATAATAGAGATAAAGATATACCTGAATTGCTTTCAAATCCAGTTTTATGTGCATTAATAAGTTTTTAGTTATGTTTTTTGGTCTAATTAAAGCACAAATAACTTTCAGACTTCAAGATTTCCTTGACAGTTTTTGTAGATAGCATATTTGCCTGCTCTTTAGACAAACATAAGAAACATCTTAGAATTGTGGATACTTAAAAGAGAAACTTTATAACAAGTTTTCACACATCCTTTGTGATAATAGACTTGCCAGATATTCCTTAATATCAATTATGCATCTTTTGTCACTTTGTATAAAAAAGATGTTATCAACATATATTGCAAGTATAACACAATCACTAGTAATCTTTTTGGTAAAGACAAAGCAGTCAATTGACAATGTCAATTGTCTACTTTCGTTACACGTGACCAAAATTTTCAAACTAGGCTCTTAGACTTTGTTTGAGATTATTGTCATTTTACTAACTTAGCAAACCATATTTTTTCTTTGAACATACCCAAAAAAAATTTACTTCATCAATTCTTGTTCAATCAGAACATCACATAAAAATGTAAGAAAAATAGACAAAAATACCCAGACGGAGTTTAAGCAAGTACCAGAGAGAACACCTCAATGTAGTTAATGTAACACGTTGTAAGTTGAAGGCCATTGAATCTACAGGATAGAAGGTAGAACCAGTTGAAACTAAGAAGGTGGGACATCCTCATGGCTGATGATCATAAACCTACAAAGGGTGAAGCTCAAGAAACAAAAGAGGTAGACTCAAGGCAAGTAGTACTGGTAATTGTAAAGCTACCAGTTGGAAGAGAAGGAAGAATAGACACAGGTTGCTTAATAGTAGATGAAGAATAACATGTAATAGATTCATCAAAGGTAACATCAGAAGATACCAACAACTTCTTGGGGATAAGGCAGTAACAATGATATCCCTTTTAAATCTTAAGGTACTCAATAAAAACTCACTTGGCAAACCAAGATGCTAGTTTGTCTAGTCCAAGAGATTGATCCTAGACATAGCAAATACAATCAAATACTTTGGATGTAAGATGAAAAGTATTAATTAGGACAAAATTGGAGAGAAGGAATGTCTTCAAATGGTACAGTAAATGGCATTTTATTAATTAATATAAACTGTTGTAAAAACATCAGCTTACAAACACTAAACACATTTATTGGAATCATGAGCATGCAAGTGATATCAAGATATGATGCAGCTCATGGTCAACCTAATTCTACAAAAGTACGAGGGAATAAAATTTGATGCAAGATACCATGAGATACAAAAATTGAATATTTCAGACTGCACAAATTTAAGTGTTATTTATAGGAAAGAAAAAAAATAGTGGTAGAAAATATAGTCTTTATTTTATGGATTTTTTTTTACCACACCTTTGAAACTCTAGATACAATTTAATAACAATAAGTAGACAACTAACACACAAGCTTGACCCTAGGTAATTGAGTGAATCAGCTCAAACAGACACTCACGAACAAAACTAGGACAATAAAAAATAACAAGATGATGTTTATTTAACACACTAGACTTAAGACACCAACAAAATCAACTAACATCCATGGCAAAGCATATTGCCATGTACTAAGATATGGATAACCTAGATGACAAGGTTATTAAAGATGACTCAAATTTGGAGACCAAACATAGGAGCCTATTGAAATCCCATCTCAAATTGGAAATCAGAGGTCTTTACTGGTTTCAAATTCAAACCAAACCTCTTCCATGTTTGCAGACCTTAAAAACAAGCAATGGTATGGGAAAAGCTTACAAAGTAGAATAAGGAGTTAGTGATTGTAGTAAAGTAGCTTAACAAGAAAATCAATGATGCACAGGACCTTGTCTTGTCACAATTGAAAAGAAGCATAAACAACTTCTACTCTAGCATGATAGTTAGGATAGTATGATACAAGGAATTTCCTTGGAAATTGACAATGCACTACTACTTAATATACCAGCATGTGAAACAAAGACAATGGTAGTCTAAGTAGTTGAAGCAATGTTATTGATGCAAGCAAATGGGCGTCGCCTAGGAGCCTGGGTGGAAAATGGGTACCAAGTAGTGGACTGCCTACACCAAAAATCATTCAAGGTGCTAGGTGCCACAAGGCATAGAAGCGACGCAAGCACCTCCAAGCAGACATTAAATGGGACAATGGATCCATTTTAAATCCAGATGCATATGTTTAAAAATCCTAAAATTTATTTTTGAAAATCCCAATGTTTATTACACAAGATCGTACAGTAAAATAGTGAGGAAGTCTCCCACTATCTCTTTAATTACAAGTTTAAAATCCATAGGTAAATCTTAACTTTGCAAAAAAAATTTCAATGTTTATTTTTTAAATCCAGATGTTTTTTCCTAAAATCAGGTATCTAAATTCAGACTCATATGTTTATTTTTAATTTAATTAAACATTAAGTTATTGACACTTTTTTTAGTTATTTGGTTTATTGTGGACTTAGTCATTTACTGTCCATTGTTATTGTTATTTGACATTATATCGCATGGTTCACTTACTGAATGTTTGTGCTTTGAAATGATCACTATTTAGTTATTTTTAGAGCTATTTAGTATTTACTTTTCTGCAGATTACATTTTTATTTATGTTCAGATAGGATTTTACATAAAAATAATGCAATTATGTCAAAAAATACTATGAAAAATGCAGTAAAAATCTAGTATATTACAGATTTTTTATAACTACCGATACCATATTGTATACAACTATAAATCTGTAGATACATAAAAAATTAAAATAAACTTTATAAAAGCTTAAACAAATTAGGCACCACCCAAGCACCCAAGGCACCTTACTCACTGCCTATGTGCACGCACTTTAATATCCATGAGTCTGAGTCGCTCTAAATTGGAGAGAACACTAATACTCATTTGAAGGCACCATAGACATGTCAATGAAATTTCGCCAATAGATGGACATGGAAAATTTCAACATGATATTGTGTTGCATGTCAAAAATAATACTAATTTAATTGAAATTTTTCCAAAATATTGGTACAAAGCTTTGTGTCAATCGATGTTTGCTGGTTTTTGTTCTTCAAGTTCACAAGTTGGTCAACATGGGCACCATGTCAAATTGACATGAGGTTTTTCTATGTTGAACAAGGCACCTTGCTTCTATTTGCTTTATCTCTAACACAGTGCTTATATATTCAAAGAGTAATGAAAAGGAATCTAACAAAAAATAAATTCCGATAAGAAAGGAAAAGTGATGGAAAACAAATTCTCAGGTAATGAAATTTAAATTTAGGTGTTTATATGTATTTAAAAAAATGATAAAATTTGAAATTTACGTGTTTTTGTATATTTAGAAAAATAAAAAAAAGTAAAGGAATGAACTTTATCTTATATATTAATATGAATAACTTCAAATTTTAATAATAGAAATTAAAATTTAACATTTCCATTAGTCTGGTATTAATGTCGTAAACTAACTTGCATGTCATAATATTAATGTCATTAATGAAATATCAATTATCATAAATTGAAAATGTAAGTGCATAAAGTTCAAATACAACTTCAAGTAAAATTTCTTACTTTCTCTCTCTTTCCTCCTCCTTTCCCCTTTTTTTCCTTTTCTCTCTCTTTCTCTGTTATTTTTCATTCTCTATTTTTAACCCCTTCTTTCCTCCTTCCATTTTTTTTCATTTCTTTCCTTTCCCTTCTCCTTCTTTCCATTCATCACAATTTCATCTACAACCTTAATGGGTGCAAGTAGTGACAATGGCAACAACAACAAAGGTGGCTGCCAGCAAAGGCAGCTACAAGTGAAGGCAATTACAAGATTCCAAGGGTAGAATATATATACCCAAAATCCAATGAAGATGAATTCCTTTCTAGGCATGTGCACAAACATTTTTATTGACAGAATTTAAATTCCATCAAATTCCTTTAAGGTCAATTACAGGTGCATAAACACTTAGATTCTTCTCCTTTTCCCCCCTTCATTTCTCTTCTCTGCAACTTCTACCCTCCTACTTAAGGTCACACTATAATAGAAGTTCATTAGAAAAGCTTCGAAACTCACACAAGAGAAAGAGAAGCTCACTAGAGTTGGCATCCAGTAAATCAAACATCTTTCTACTGCTATCAACAACTTTTTAGCTCTCAAGTCATCTCATCTTCTTTTATTTACAAAGATATTAGGATATTATTGTCTTTTTGTCAGATTATTTTGGTTTCTTTTAATTTTAAAGTAGATTTATCAATATCATTCTTAAATCTATCATGAAAACATCTACTTCTCTTTAGATCTACCTTGAAAACATACATCTCAACTTAGATCTAAATTGAAAATGTAGTTCTTTATTTTTCCTCCAAATATAGTACTTTTTTAGTAATTTTTCATACTTACAGAGAAATTTTCCCTACAAATTTTTAAAGATTTTAATTTCAAATTACATGCACATTAATAATGTTTTACAGAAAATATTAATTACCATTTTTACCACATAGATTTGAAATATAGACAGTTATGCACATATAAATAATTTGAAATCATAATAGTTCAAAAATAATTGCCAAATTATAACACATAGGAAAAAATATATTATAACTAAATTCGATGATTTAAAATTAAAATTATATGTTATAATTTTCTAATTTTTTGTTATGATTTTGAAGATAATTTCGTAATTATCAATTAGTTCACTCATTTATTTACTGATTTTAGTTAAAAATGCTAAATTTTCAAAGATTTACTCTGATTTCAATCATTTAGAGATTTTCAAACATTTTTTGATTGTCATTTGTAGAAATACGCTTCTATTTACATAGCTAGATTATAAGATTTTGTGAAATTATTAGAATAGTCATGCATTGTAAAATGTCTTTGATATCATGTAAAAAATGTCTTCTTTAAAAAGATCTTAAGACAATGAATGTGAGAGTGATGATAAGGCTATTAAATCTAGGAACTTAGATGCATGAATTTCCCACAATATAACATACAAAACACAAAATGCAAGTATTGTGAAAAATGTTTGAGAGGCTAAGTTACAAGATAGAAACATCTAATTGGAGGTTACAATAATGTGATCAAGTAGTTGTCGTGTTCAGTTCAAGCAAATAAGAAAGATATTAAAGGAAAGAAAAGTAAAGAAAAGTGGTAAAAAAAAAAAAATGAAAGATTCAAAAGGTTTCTCTTAGATGAAGGTATAAATGCATCCAAGGGTCCTCTCAGGCTATCACTATAAATGAGTCTAATGATAAGGACATTTGCCATCCTCTGTATTGTAGGACTGTTAAGGAAAGATAAATGAATGGTACTGCTATGTGACAATCCAAAAAAGAAATATGGCAAAGTCAGTAAGTTAAGAGGTTTAAGTATAGAGGCACTAACACAAGGTAGGAGGGCAATGACAATGGTAATCAACCAATACCGAAGGGCAAGGGAAATATAAAACAACAGCTTATAGCATAAACCCACTATCCCACTATATAGGCTCAGCTATATGAATCATTTTCTTTCAGATATTTCTATTTATGGTCAAATTTTCAATTAAATTATATAAATTTGAATCTTTTCTCACAATTCCTAAGTAGTTTTAAGTCTTCCTCTACTTCTTTCAGCTTTTTCCACACTAATTAATTATTCTCTCCTAGCTAATATATTCTTTGGTTTTTTAAAGATATAATCAAACCACTTAAACAATTTTCTCTTATCTTTAATTGGTGCAACTCTCCCTATATTCCAAATAAAATCATTTTTAATTTATCCTTTATAGTATTACTACTCATTTATCTAAGTATTCACACATTTATAACATTAACTTTTTACATATGATCATATTTTACAGACTAGCATTTTGAATAATAAAGTACAACCAAACTAATAGCATTTTTATAAAATTTTTCTTTTAATTTTAAACGTATCCTTCTATCACATAACACTCCAAAATTATTTCTCTACTTCATCTACCCTACTTCAATCTTATGAATAACAGCCTTTATAATTTTTCTATTGTTATTTATTATATTTCTCAAGTATTTAAAAGCCTTACTTATATGAATCTCATAATCATCTAATTGTATACTTTCATTATTAATTTTGTCAAACCTACACTCCACGTATTTAGTTTTGGTCTACTCAATGTAAATCATTTAGACTTAAAAGTATCTCTCTACAATTTTAGTTTAAAACTAATTCCTACCATACTTTCATCAAGCAAAACTATGTCATTAGCAAATAACATAATCATGGTATTTTTCCTTGAATTTTCTTAGTTATTTCATTCAAAATTAAGACAAACAAATATGGATTTAGAGAACCCATAGTAAAAACCAATCTATCATTATACTCATTAATTCCATACTCTTACCATTTAAGGTTCTTATACCCCAATTTACTAGCCTAATTTTGGTATTTTGGACTAATTTCTTTATCTACACTCATCTATTAAGGTGTAAGAATCCTTGCTTATTTTTATTTGTATCTAAGCATCAATGTAGAGTCCTTGGCTTAAGAATGTTACACCCAAGATGTGCAATGCTTCCCTCTTATTTTCTTTCCATCACACCTAAAGTTTGGCTCAACACATCGCTAAAAGGGTAACGCTTCAAAGAATTAACAAGTTTTTGTAGCTAGTTATTTACCTAACACTAACCCTCCTTTATATAAGCCTAGAATCAATTGTAAAGAGGTTAACCTCCACATGCCTAGTAGGTTGTTAGTTGAGCATGATAAGAACAGTCCAAGGTTTGAAACATGACAAATGAACTCAAGGAACAACCTTCATTTTATATTGTAGAGATCCTCCTTTCCATTCATAATAGTAGTATAGGAAGTGCAACTACTAACTCACATAAGAATGAAGAGTGATGATTTCAACGAGAACAATATGGGTCAAGAAGAAACCCAAGTGTAATATATCTTTCTTGCTTAGAAGGAAACTATGGGGGAATGACCTTTATGAGCAAGAATTAGGAATCTATTGTAAACTCCCATGATGCAACAAAGAAAGGATATTAGGGTAAGCTATGAAAATATAGGCAATAGGTAGAAATGGAATATACCATTAATGAACATCAGACCTGTAGGGAGTATTATTATGTTGTTTTGTTTGTAGGTATCCATTTATAGATCTATTTATAGATCTATTTAAAGATCTATTACCATTCATATATATATGTACTAAACCACATGATTAATGAATTATCTATCATTATTTTGCCTTAATCCACATGATATCAAAGCATCGAGAAACCTAACTCTTAGGTGCTTCATCTGTTGTCATCACATCATTCATCCATTGTCGTTGCTTTATTCATTTGTCAATGTTGCCAAGTTTTCCATCTATTCTAGACCTTGAAGCTTCTTCACGTCATCATTGACCCTTTGTTCTCCATTATTGTTGCATCATTTGCAAAGGATTTGCCTTATCTTCCACTAGTTGAAGGATTTTGGGTCGCCATTGCCACCTTAGCCTAATCTAAGGCTACTTTCTCTACAAGTTGTTGTTTGTCAACCCATCTTCCTACTACCCTTCGCTAGTCTCTTCCCCTTCCTGCAACTACTCGTCATGTGATGTGTCTACTAGTCTCTATTTTCACTACAAATTGTTGTCTCTACCTAGTCACTAACTAAATGCAAGCCTTTCTCTACTTCTATGAGATCACACCAACCACAGGGCCTATCTTTTTCTACTGACTCATTATTGCTCATCATAGACTAATTTATGATCTAGTAGTTTCAAGAGAGGGTAAGGTTGTGAAACCCAACAAGAGGTAGGGTTGTGTAGGAGAGAAAGTAGACAATAGCTAACTACATGAAAAGGAGTCTAGACATGGGAGAGATTTTTAGTCCAATGCAAGGGTGTGGCGGTAGTGTGATTAGGTGAGACAAACCAGTGTCATTGGTGGTGGTATCCTAAATAGGGACCAACAACAGTGGTGGTTGGGAAGAGTGTGAGATTAGGGTTTTCTCCTCCCTACCTAAATCTCTTACACTTTTTAAACTCTCAAAATGTAAGTTTTGGTACCATACAAGAATACAATAGGTAGGTGAAACTAAAATATATTATTAACAAATATAAGACCACTATATATAAGGGTTACATAAAAGAGACAAAACAACTTAGACAATGTAAGGCCAAACCTACACTTAACCTTTAGCCCTAATACATTAATATTCTCTAACACAAGTAATGAATAAATTAATGGTATTCCCTTGAGGTGACACTCTCATGTCTAGTTCAATAGAGAGAGATTCTAAAATCATTATGCCTTTATAATATTTCTGAGAATGATTATGCCTTCTTTATAACGTTACATGGTTCAACTCCATTTGTGACATTTTTCTTGTATGTGGGACTCTCTACCTTCTTAGAAAGATAATCAACCATCTTTCATTTTGATAGTGAGTCAGCTTTAAAAATCAGCTTTTTAAGATAATCATTATTGTATAAAATGCAAATATGGTCATTTAAAAATTGTTAAAATGTTCTTTGCTTCAATCCATTTTGTTTTTCAAAAAAAAGAATGAAAAAGACAATTTGGAAAAAATGACCAATTTTCTATTTAAATGGTCGTTTTCCCACATTTTTGAGAAAAAAATGGACCATTTTTCATTTTTCGCCTAAATAGCCACTAAAAGTTTTTGGATTCATTTTTATTAATATAATTTCACTATTTTGTTACTTATTTTGTTGTTTATAACTTTAATTGTACTCTATATATTTATTGATATTTGAAATTTAAGTATTTATTTTTTAGTAACAATTGCACATAATAAAAAAATGTTTTTGACTTTGCATTAGAAATAATTGAATTCTATTTTCTTTTATTCAATTATTTTGATGATTATTACTTGTATATTTTAAATATACTTATATCTATTCATTTTTATTTATATCATTTTTACAAAAAATGGTTGTTTAAATCCCTATTTCTAATAAAACATAAAACTTTTTAACTTTAATCCATATAATGTCCACTTTCCATTTTTTATAACATTAATAGTCCATTTGTATACTCAGAAAGTAATGAAAGGAAAAAAAAGAATGATTCAAAAAGTTACAAAAAGTGACGAAAAAGAAAGTTATAAAAAGTTACAGAAATTCAACAAAATATAAATGTTTGTGTACAATAAGGAATGTAATAGAAAACAATAGAAAATGACAAAATTTGAATTTAATAAAATACAATTGTTCCACGCTTGTGAAAAGTTTATAGATAAAATATGATTTTTACAATAAAAGAAAATGAAATATAATTTTTATGATTTATGATAATAAAATATGATTTTTATTATAAAACATGATTTTTATAATTTATGATGGTAAAATATGATTTTTAAGATAGAAGATGATAAATATGATTTTTATGATAAAATAGGATTATTATAATTTATGGTGATAAAATATGATTGTTATGATTTATGATGATAAAATATGATTTTTAAAATAAAATATAATTTTTAGAATTTATGATGATAAATATGATTTTTATGGTAAAAGATGATAAAATATGGTTTTTATGATTTATGATAATAAAATATGATTTTTAAGATCAAAAATGTTAAAATATGATTTTTATGATTTATGATGATAATATATGATTCATAAGGAAATTAAAAAAAAAAAAATTTGCTCAACACATGATAAAGATGAGTCATTACTTTCCAACTCTTTCACATTTATTAAAATCAAAAGAAGATATGAAAAAAAATCTTTCCTAAAAAAGTTAGAGTATAAAGTTTATCAAACTTCCTTCTTCTTTCCGTCACACACAAATATCCTATATTTTATCTTAACTTTCTATTGCTTTCCTTTTAAAGCCTGTTAGTGCACACTGAAAGGTTCAAACGAAAAAGAAATGGAATGTCAAAATTCCTGTAGAAGTTTAATACACCTACCAGAAAGTTAAGAAAGTTAGAATTCCCATGAGGATTTAGTGTATGTTAGAATGTTCAAAAATTAAAAAAATAATGAAATAAATTGTAAATACTACCTAAAATTGTGTAATTGATACATTAATCTAAAACTTCAATTAAACAATTATTATTATTATTATTATTATTATTATTATATTGTAAGTATTTAATTAAATAAAATTACTTAATTTAATTAATTTTTTAGTCTAAAAATACAAAGTATTCAAAGTATTACAACATGAATGTAAAGACTAATCTAAAGACACAAAGCATTCTACCTATTACAACATCAATATAATAAATAATCCAAAGGTATAATATAAATGGACTTAAATAGTCCTTCCATTCCACATTATTATCATTATATTTTCATGCATCTTATCAGCTACTTCTTTTCATTATTCTTGACTCGTTCCAACCTGTGAATGTCCATCCATATGTACCTCTCCAATTAGTTGTATATCATCAGTAATATTTAATTATTCTAACTCATCTTGCAAATTTTCAAGTAAATCTTCTTTATCAGCCATTCGAATGAAATTGTGAAGTAAAAAACATGCAATCGCAATCTTCACTTGTGTTTCATATGAATATGACATCTGACCTCATAAGATTGAAAAACGATGTTTCACAACTCCAAATGTATGTTTAATGACTGTTCTTAGTTGTGAATGTCTGTAATTAAAATTTTCTACAGCATTACTAGGAAGTCTGTCATTAACATAATCAGATAAGTTATAGCATACACCTCGAAATGGGCAAATATACTCTAGTCGATTGAGTTATCCAACATCTACCAAGTAAAACTTACCTATATAAGAATAGAAATTAATATGATAATATACTTATTACTTGAAAATATATTAATTGCATTTACTTGAGGAACTTAGAAACCATTAGGTCTAGTAATTACATTTTGAAGGATACGAGCATCAGCTGCTGATCCTTCCCAACCAACTAAACTATATGTAAATCTCATATCAAAATTACATATTATCATCACATTTTGAGACAATTCACCTTTCCTATTTTTAAATCTAGCTATTTCTTGTCCAAAGATGGTTGCTTTGATATGAGTATCATCAATGGCTCCAATGCAATCCTGTTAATGTACATTAAACATCATTTAATCTTATTTTAAATAATGTAAAAAAAGGAAGGACATTACAAAAGTGAATACATACCTTAAAATAAGGATAAACATTTACATCATCTGCAATTTGACTTGATATTGAAGATGAAGGTCTTGCTATAAGCACATGATGTAGACATATTATAGCATTTAATACTTCATTAAAGTATTTGTTAACACTCCAACTTGAACGACTAAATTGCTCAACTATTACTCTATACCTTTGATTTTGCCTTACTGTGACAAAGAACATGGCAAATTTCTCCTTTACACTAATATTGTTGGTATCAACAAGAACTCCTTCATTTCTCATTAAATTACAAAAACTTTTAAACACACTTTGACTCATTCTGTAAATTTTACGACAATTGTAAGCTTGATGAGGTTGAGAAGGATCTAGTAATCTCTTGATGTAATCTACACCTTCTTTACTATATATACGACTTGTGTTATTGTATGATAATGGTGGCGTACTTGCCATTTTTGCTAAAATTGTCCATGACGTAAATAGACGTAATCACCTTCTTCTATTTACTTCTTTTTCATCTAATAGGAATGAAATTGCATTATCAACTGTAGTAGTAAACATGTCACTATGATTTATCCTCACCTACAAGATAACAAGAATATTACAAATTTATCATTTTACATTTCAATATATAAAAGACATTTCACATTTCTAAGAAAATAAAAGACATTCGATGTTTCAAAATATAAAAAGCATTTTACATTTCATAATGATAAGTCATTTCACATTTCAATATATAATATCCATTTTACATTTCATCCATATATAACATTCCACAAAAAGATTTCATCCATAAAAAATTACATTCACAAAAACACTTCATAAACGTAAGAAATTCAAGATTGGAAAGAAAGTGAATTCATGCACAAAACAAATATTTCATCCATTGTAACCACATGCTCACTTCCTAAACCTCAACTATTCATAATACATTTCTGTTGGTAAATTTAAGAACATTTTACAGAATTCTGACTTTTGGAATAGCTCCATAGTTTCATATTGTTCATCTGTAGAAAGACATTTAATCTGAAGTAATGTTGCAACAACATGATCTAAATAGTTTTAGTATTTTCTTTAATATCAACCAACCTACTTTGTACTTCAACCAACATTTTCTGTACTTCAACTAATTTTTTTTGTACATCAACCAAACTCTTTAAATTGTTCGTTCCATGTAGCTTGACTTTGTTGATCTGTTTCACATATATACATAATGGCTTTTGATATATCTTTAAACGAATCTGCTATGATTTGATAAGACATTGTATAAGGTCTTGCTCATCTCTTTCTCTTCTCAATTGCCACTCTTGAACTTCCTCTTAATGAAGGAAGTAAATCAAATCAATGTCCATTATTTCCTGAGTGGTATTTAAAGCGCTCAATTCCACATCCTATGTATTTGGTACAACCTCTACCTTATCACCTTATTTAGCCATATTCCTAGTGATCATACTACCTTCAAATATTTATTGTAATTGCTTAAATATCAAACATGGTTTGCCTTTGGAACTTTCACACTCTGGATGTGCCTATAAAAAGAAAATTGTAGTCAAAATGAAAAAAGATAAAGATTATAATATTTTATAAGTCATAAGTGATTGAAAACTAACATTAACGAACTCCTTCTAAATCTCATCATCAATGTCAATATAGCCCTGGATGAAATTCCAACCCCATCCATTCTAATTAGCAATTTTAGAGTAATTCTGATACATTAGTTGCCAAGTTTTTAAGTGACTTTCTACATTTTCCCTTGTGATACCTGTGTTTCTTTTAGTATTGTATTTTTCAATTACTTCATCCCAAGTGCTACCTTTGATTTTTTCATCATGAGTTTTCTTATTTCTTTCGTTTAATACTTCAGCTAAAATATCTAAGAAATATGCATCTGCTTCAGCATTCCAACTAGTGTAACTTCTACCTCCACTTATCATTCCCCTATCAGAAGTACTCATTTTCTACACAAGCATGGTTTCAACAACTACAATAAAACATATAGAATAACAACAATAATAAAAATATTCATATGCATTTGCAAATACCATTACATTCACATTTTTGTCAAAATCATATAAGAGAATTGCAAAAGTAAAAACAAAATAAAACAATTAATCATTGGACATGTTATACAAGTCATGTAAAATGAAATTTGTGAGAATTCTACACAAAGGATTGGTCAAATCTTCTATGTGATGTTTGACAAAGGTTTAATTGATTCTTATAATTAATGTGCATCTATTGAATAGAGTGACATTTGAAACCCATAACATGAAAGAAAAAAATAGTATTATAAACTATTTTATCTAAAATGTTTATAGGAAACTCTCAAATAAAAAATAATATTATAAACATGACTTAAGAAAACTTGTTCAACTTTTATTTAAAGGTTCTAATCCAACTTATTTGAATACACTCAATGGATTTTTAGATAAATTTCAATTTAACCACTACCATCAATTACATTATGGTATTTTAAATTTTCCAAGTTATTTTTTGATGATTGAATGTTTTTTCCTAAATTTGAATACAATAAGATCCCTTACCTTATAATACAATGAAAAACCGTAAGAGGAATTTATAAGATATTTCAACCACACTTTGATATTTCAACCACCTCCACCCTATTTTCAAGGAAAACTATAAGAGGAATTTTTATACCTTGTAGTTTAATAATTGTGGTTTACAAGGGGAGAATCATGTGTTAAATACTATTATCGAGGTAGCTAACATAATTTATTAGCAATTGGGTTGAATGAATTGTGTATAGTATATCATCATTATCACTGATCAAGAGCCAATATCAGATTACTTATCACTGATCAAGTACAAGACAACAAATATCTTATATTTAACATGCATCGTTTGGTATAATTTAACAAATATCTCGCCATACAGTCATTTCAACTAGTCAATTTCACACAATTTCAACAAATATTTAGCACAATTTAGCATGCCATAAAAACTAAAAGAAGTTAGTTGATGGTAAATATTTAGCATGCTTCCCACACTTGTCAATTTCACCAAGCATTAGAGAATATTCTATCCTAGTCTTTAAGCATAATTTGTTTCTGTTTATATGAACTAAGCACCTACATCCAAGTTAATATTATGCAAAGTATCTATAGAATCTATACCTATAGGCAGCAGGCAACTGCAAGCACACCAGCGACAGTGGCAAGCGGGCAACTAGGCGAGTGTAAGCACACAAGCGACAGCGGCAAGCAGGTGACTAGGCGAGCAGGCGACTACGAGCGGCAAGTAGGTGACCAGGCGAGCAGGCGACTGCAAGCGACAAGCGGGTGACCAAGTGAGCAGGTGACTGCGAGCGGCAATCAACAAATGTAGTACACGAGTGACAACGGTAAGCGAGCGACCAGGCGTGTGGCCAACTATGAGCAAGTGAGCAGTAGCAAGAGCAAGCAAGTGGGAGCAGGCGACTACGGCAACTTTGAACGACAACGGCAACTTTGGGCGACAACGGCAACTTCGGGTGACAATGGCGACCTTCAAGCGACAGCGGTGACTTCAGGCAACAGCGACGACTTCGGGCGAGGATGGTTTCGATGTAAGGAGGTTTCAACGTAAGGAGGTTCCGACGGTGCTACACATAGGAGGTTTCCACGAGGGCGAGCGCAAGGGCGAAAATTGCATGTGCGAGGGTGGGAAAGCTTTCAACGGAAATGGAAAATAAAGCTTTTATATGGACAAAAATGTGTGAAATTCCTTTTCATCAATTGGTATGCACACTAACAACTTACAAAAGGAAAATTTAAACTTTTCTTTCCTTTCTATGAATTCCTATGTGCACTAACCCCCCCTTAGTCTCTTTCTACCACTTTCCATTGTGCATAAACCTCTCCTAAAAATATTTGAATAAACTAAAGGAATTTGCTTGGTAAGTAATGGTTTCTAAAACTTGAGCAACTATTTCTTTCATCAATTTTCGCTTATGAGCTATGTAAAAGGAATGGTTGATGTAACTCTTTACAAGTAGACTTATGATGGGAGAGAGAGAATTGAAAGCATGCAATAATAAGGTATACTTAGTTTCCTAAGCCCCTGTTCAAATTCCTAAACAACTTTTAACTATAGAGAGAATGACCTATTAGGTTTAGAAAGGTTTATTTATTTCATTTAAATTTCTTAAAAATATCAATTTTAAATAGTAAATTTGAATGCTAAGAATTAAAGAATTAGAATTTATTTTCTTTGGTACCAAAATGTATATTTGTGTTTGACTTGATTTACCATATATAAGCATATTTATGTATAACATATACATAAATAACACCTGGCAAATGTATTTTGAATATTTCAGTCAACCGAGATGTGTACATTGGGCAGAGGAATAAGTAACTAAGCAAACAGCCAAACCAAAACAATATTTGGTAAAAATATTATAAGTAACATCAAGATTGGGAAGAACCATTTGACAGAATGAAATACCACTTGATAAAAAAGTTGTTTGTCAAGGAAAAGACAAATTTGTAATTTTTCAGGTTATGTAACACCCATAATGATGTGTAGAAAATCAAAACATAATCATCATGTACTATTCCTCAAACATTATCTTGGGAAACAAACCATCTCATCAACTGGTATTCTTTTCCTTGAAACATTACAATGATAAAATAAAAACAGAATTACAGTGAGCAAACTATTGGAACATAACAAATAGGATGGAAATTGTATTTCATTCATAAGCAAATAAGATTTCTATATATAGAAGCTACATAGAAGAGATAAGCATTACTTACAACACAAAATTCTAATACATTATTTATTCTCATACTCCCTCTCCAACTAAAGCATTCAGGTTGCAACAAACTCAATAACTCAATAAATACATAGAGAAATATAAAAAACTAATTCCTGTAAGTAGGAGTAGCCACAACAAACAGTAGTAGTGAACCTTTGTGGAGATCTAATAACAATAGAAAACGTTCAATCATGTCAGGACAAAAATGGTAGAGAACATTCAATCATGTAAAGGCAACAATAGAATAATCTAAGATAAATCTTAAAAAAACTAATCTCAAATAATAGTAAATAATCATCGAATGATTTAATCCAAGGTAGTGGAACAGATAAACATGTGGTTTATCTTCAAAAAGCAAATAGATAGATGTGAACTGCCCTCAAGATTTGTTTTTGAACTATTTTTTATTTTTTAACTTTTTTTTACTTCCTCTATTTTTTCTAATTTTTAACGAGATAATAACTTTTTCCTTCTTCTCTCCCCTTTACTCTTTTTTCTCTTTCCTTTCTCTTCTTCTTCCCTCCCCCCTTTTTTTTCTTGTTTCTTCCTTTTTTTCTCCATTCCCTCTCTCTTTGAATCTTCTTCTTTCCTTTTTTCCTCTCCATTTCCTCCTTCCCTTCTTTTTCCCTTTTCTTCTTTCCCTTTTTTCTTTCTTTTTTTTTCTTTTCTTTTCTTTCCTTCCCTCCTTTTCTCTTCTCCCCTTCATCAGCAATCCTAATGGCAATGATGATGTGAACAAAGGTAGTAGAGCCAACATACAAAAATCTCAAAGTCATCAATGGCATGCAATGATGTTGAGGAGAGATTTTCTAGAGAGATTGATGACAAACAGCAAGTGGGGATGGCCAAACAACAACATTTGCAGCACTAGGGATAGATTGGACACCGTACATTGCACAAAGGTTGGAGGACAACAACATGTACATTGCACAAAGGTTGGAGGACAACAACATGTACATTGCACAAAAGTCGGAGGACAACAACACCTAAATGAGGATGCAAGGGATGTTGGACAGCACAATGAAGGGAGCCTTTCAATTTTTGCAATGGGAGGAGGAAACCCTTGTGTTGTACTTCATTGTCACCTCAATGAAGGAGATAAAGATTCAAGAAGCAATGGAGTGATGGAAGGGTGAATGGCAATCAATGTTTAGGAGAGAGAGAGAGAGCTAGAAAACTTAGAGGTCACAAAGGAGGAAGACAAAAAACAACAGGAAAGAAACTAAACAAACAAACAACTTTGATGGTGGCAGAGACAAGGGCTGCCAATGGAAGCAGTGGTTGGTAGGAGGGTGAAAATAGGGTTTCCCTCATCCCTACCAAAGATATTTTAAAATTTTTTGAATTTTCAAAACTTAAGCTCTTATATCACGTTGAAAACTCATCACAAAACTAATTGATAATAAAAGAATGAGACATCACATTATAAGGCCCAAATCCACCAAATTTTTCATCAATGTGGGATTATACTCCAACAATCCTCCACACCTGTGGTGCTCTTCTTTTTTTAGCTTACAAGTGTTTTACAAGTAACTTATGTGAATTGAGCTCTAATACCATACTAGAACATAAGAAATAAGGCGGAAGTTGTATTTTATTCATAAACAAATAAGGTTTCTTTCTATATATAGAGACATAGAAAAAATAAACATCACTCTGACAATGTGGGACCAAATGCACTTACAACACAAAACCCCAATACATTATTTACCCTCACACAAACAAGTGTGAATGAAGAAATCACATGGAAAATAATTAATATATTGTGATTTTTTACTATAGAAAGCATTTCCTCATATGCATAACTTTAAAATAATTTAAAATTTTCCACACATGGTAAGACAAACATAAAGTGTGTGGAAATTGCATGTCTGTAATTTAATATAATCTATCTTACCTTTGGAATGGTCCAAGATCACGACTTCCAACAACCAACAAATCTGGCTGAACCCTCTTCACCTCACTGCAAATAACGTCTGCCACATCACCTTTCTTAATCCATGCTTCACATTCCATCTGCAGGTGCAAACTACTTGAGTAAAAGCTGTTGGGAATAATATAATCCATTTGATATCACAAGAAAATGAAACAGAAGTGAAAGATCATATAGATAGGTCATAATTACCCCAATCTCATGACAACGGTGAACGAAGTACTCAAGTAAGTGATGTCCTCTCATCCCATTGCTCTCTCTCATCCCTTTGAAATCATCAGGTGAGGCAAAGATGGTGTCCGTATCATCATAACCTGAATATGTGCATTCTAATTATTTTTCTTTCCAAAACAAAGTATGCAGCTTTGAAGAAGGAATCAACAAAATAGCTAATCCATAGAATCAACATTGCTACATTTGAAAGCGTATCCAACCTCATATTACCTTTATTTCTTGAAAAATTAGACAAAATTTTAACAGCAAAAGCTAAAGACATTCTATTATTCCAATATTAAATACAGATTTTACATGCTATAGGAAAATATTCGATTCTGATGCATTGCCCAAATAGGACAACTTAGGTTCTGCTTCTAGTCCAATTCTTTTCCGAAACACTAGACCCAAGCATCCGGATACTAAAATAACATGCTCACGGGGAAAAAAAATGTTACGCGTGGGACCTGATTCCTAAGAATATATTGCTCATTACATCCAAAAGGAGTCATGATGATGAGCGCCTCCATCTCTCTACCGCAAGAGAAATGATACTAGATTCACCAAGACTAATCTAACCGAGGCTCAACACAAGATGGTGAAAACCCCATGCATGTAAAAATCCCCCCATAAATCTCAGCACCACAAGCATTGAATAGAATTATAGGTGTCAAGCGAAATTTTGTTGACCTACGCGCCAACAGGAGTCCTAAACCGACGTAGACACAGTACATTTTGGTCAACTGAAATGATTTAAACTTATCTAGGTAAAACGTGAAATCGAGATTGAATTTCTTGACCACAAGTGAAGAAATATTTAGGGGTTGACATATCAAATACATGACCACAGTATTCCAATTCCCTTCCTGATCCGGACGCAAGAAAAACCAGAAGCAGATAAAGTGCGATGGAGTAAAACTCCGATGACAGTGCCACAAAATCCCGAAATAAGCTTGCGCTAAACCACCAAAGGTACAACGATCCACAAAAGAAACGGCCCCGCAACCACCAGATGCCGTGGGAATCAGCATTGGCAGCAATTTGAAAATGCGAGAAGGGGCAACAGGACAACAATCAGGCGAAAAGAAAACGCCGAGAAGTGATGATGTCACCATCTTCGTCTGGGACCTGGACGTGGAGGAAGAGGAGCTTGAAGCCCGGGATATTGGAGCGCACGATCTTCTGCAGAGTCCACACGAAAGCCGTGCGACTGCTGATGGAGGGATTGGGGTAGCCCCTCTCTGACGACTGGTTCACCGCCACCATCACCCGAGTAGCAGGTGCTTGTGCTTCCATTGGTTCCACCTTCACCCTCCTGCCCCTCGTCGCCTCCCGTAGCGTTCGATAAGATCCTCGCGCTGGCACGATTGTTCGTATTAAAATTTATTTTTAAAATTCTTTATTCGATAAATTACTTTTTTTAAATAAATATGTAACAAACTATTTTTAGATCATTTGTTTAATAAACTTTGTTTTTTATAAAATCGTTCAACAATTCTCTCTCTTCGATGATTAGAAAGTATCTCTTTATTTAAAAAATGATGAAAAATTTTTTATCATTTTTTTAATATTTTTCGATAAATTATGTTTATACATCAAGTAAATTTTTAAAATATTTTACTATTTTCTTTTGTATATAAGAATTAATATTATAAGAGATATGTAGAACAATAGATATATATAAAATTTATTTTATGTTGTAATTATTATTATATATGACTTTATTTTATATTATTTATAGTAATTTTTTTATTTTCTATTTTATAAATAAATATAAATAATATTTAATTTATTAATTTTAACATTTTCTATTTTAAAAATAAATAAATATATTTTATTATTTTCTATTTTATAACAAATATTTTAATTTTCTACCAACTTTTATTACTTTTTATCTTTAATATTCCATCGTTTCCTTTCTGACAAATGCACAACACTTGTCATGCACTTCACGTAACGGCGAGACCAAATTACGCAAATTTATCATTGTTCACGTACGTTGAACGTAAAAGTATTATAAAAGTGGATTAAAAGTTGGCTGAAAAAAAGAAGAAGAAGTAATTGTAATTATGCCTCGTGAAACAAAAAAATATATTCTACTTGGCAGACACTTTTCATGTGGTATCGTAGATCCAAGTTATCTGCAAGGCATCGTGATATTCTTTTACTACACGTTCGATAATATTCTTTTCATTGCATGACACTTGTAGTGAACATCCATAAATGCCATTGTAAGAATATAGCATTATAAATATATGGTGATCTTCCTCTCTCAACGCCATGAGAGGTGCTGACCTTCAAGTCTCACCTTCTACCTTCCCATTCCTCCTCTTTGCTCGTTTTCTTGTCTTTTCACTCATTTCATCTAATATTCAAATCTAAAAAATGTAAATCAATTGTAATGGTTCAAAAGTAATCATAGGTTCTGTACTTTTCGAGACTTAAATGCTTAATTAACTAAGATATTACAATTAGTAAAAAGATACATGGGAGGACTTAAAAGAAAGATACTCTCAGAGTAATGACCCTAGAATCTTTCAGATTCATCGATCTTTAGCTAATATTAGTTGTTTGTTTATTACTACTTATTTCACAAAAATAAAAGTTTTGTGAGATGAAATGTTGTTATATAATCTTGTTCCTATATGTACTTGTGGTGCTATGAAAAGGTGCTCTTGTAAAGCTCTAGGAATTGTCTTTTAGAGAAATGGAAAGCACAAAGTAATGAGATTTTTGCATGGATTAATTGAGACTTATAACATTACTAGAAATCAGATTCTTTTTAGCCAACCTCTTCCTGATTTGGCTACTATTTACAACCTTGTATTGTAAGAATAAAAGCAACAATATCTCTCACAAAATATGAGTAACACAGAAAATTTAGCCATGGTAGTAGTTAAATCTAATTAGTTCACTAAAGGAAATTTCCAAAAAAATAAAACTACTAATAATGGTGAAGGTAAGGGCAAAAATAATAGAAAACTATATTCAAAACATTGTGAGGGGACTGGTCGCACAATAGAAAGGTGTTACTGGTTAAATGGATTCCCTCTAGGGCATATATTGCATAAAGATTATCTTGGAAGGTACTAGACTATAAATAAAGTCATTAATGCAAATGCTATACTTGTAGAAAATGAGAAACCAAGTTCTGACCTGTCACAGTTGTCCATCACCCAAGAGTAATATAATCAGTTGATGAGCTTATTGGGTACTTCTTATAGTGAACAACTTAATATGGTAGGTATACTTTCTTGCTTAAGCTCAGAATTCTTGATTAATACTACTGCAAATTTATCTTCTCAATTTTCTTGTGGTGAAAGAAAAATCTAGGTGATTGATATTGGTGCCATTGAGCACGTGTTGTACTTGGACATACCTCATGTGCAATAAAAGTGAAACTTTTATGCTTTTGAAAAATTTTCAAAAAGTTGTTGAAGCCCAATTTAATTCCTATGTTAATATTATTAGATGTGACAATGTACTTAAATTCATATCTAGCAATTTATTAGTTTTGTTGAGCAAAAAATGTATTATTCAACAATTTAAATGCACATACATTTCTCAACAAAATGATATTATTGAGAGGAAACATAAGCATCTTTTAGAGGTTGCACATGCTTTAAAGTTCCAAGCTCACTTACCTTTAAAATACCAGAGAGATTGCATTCTTATTGCAACCCACATTATAAACAAGCTACCCACTAGTGTTTTAGAAGGAAAATCTCCTTATTTGAGATTATATAGTAGGAGACCTGATTATAGCATATTAAGGACCTTTGGGTGCCTTGCTTATGCTTATAATGATTTTAGAGAGCACAGGTTTTATAATAAAGTCATTAAAAGTGTTTTTCTAGTTTATCCTTATGACAAGAAAGGATACAAATTGTTAGATTTGGAGAGGAACAAAATCTTTGTTAGTAGACATGTCATATTCCATGAAAATGTTTTTCCTTTTAAGGGAAAAAGTGTTATTGAACATTTAGATACAAAAGTATTACATGGTGTTGAATCTGTTCATGAATTAGATGAAGTCTATACCACAAAACCAGATATCATGGAGGACCTGAATGTTCAAATTCAACAGCTAGATAGCAATCAAGAAATAGAAAATCTTGAAAATGGTACTTTTGTTGAGGTTAAGGAAAAAAAAGTTTCCTTTAATACATACAAAAAGTTCTAATGATTCTTATCTTGGTATTCAAGATGTTGAACTTACTAATGGAATAAATCAAGATGGCTCATCTGAAGTTAAGGGGGTGTTTGTGCACTTGGAAAACGACGGAAAACGTCGAAAAAGAAATTGATGGAAAATTTTCCGTTGTTTTCTAGGTGTTTGTGCATCCAAAATTTTTTCCTTCATTTTCCGTTGAAAGTGGCAAATAGTGTATACCTAGTTTCCGTCGTTTTCTAACCATACCCGAGGGTGAAAATGACGAAAACCTCTTGTTCACACATCCTCACCCTAAAGGGCCTCTTGATGATATTAGGAGGTCTAAGAGGTGTGTTCACCCATGTAATTATTTAAAAGACTACATTAATTCTTCAATCATTACAGGTTTTGAATATCCTATTGCTAAATATGTTTCGTTTAATTGTGTTACTAGCAAACATATGACCTTTCTTTATGTTTCGTATGAAAATTCTGAGCTGTGTGGTCTTACGAGGAAGCTGTCGATGATGAGTGATGGTGTTAAGCTTTGAAAGAGGAGTTACAAGCTTTAGAAGCCTACAAGACTTGAACTTGGTGTCTTTACCACAATATAAAACATCCAATCAATTGTAAATGGACTTTTAAAATGAAGTATAAGCAGATTAAAGTATTGAACCTTATAAAGCATGGTTGGTTGCAAAGGGATTTACATAAAGAGAAAGTTTAGATTATATTAAAACATTTTCCCCTATCGCTAAATTGGTTACTATGCATTGTTTATTAGTAGTTGCCATTAAAAGAAAGTAGGAATTACATCGCTTGTTGTAAATAATGTTTTTCTTCATGGTGATTTACTTGAAGAAATATATGTGAAAATTCCCCTAGGTTTACAAGTTGAGGGGGAGAAAGTTTGTGGACTACACAAATCCCTTTATGGATTGAAATAGTCATTGCAATGTTGACATTTTAAGTTGCAATAGGCTCTTCTTCAATCAAGTTTTACACATTCAAGGATTGCCTACAACTTGTTCAGTAGAAAATCTTTTGAAGCTACCATTCTTCTCCTTGTATATGTAGATGACATATTACTTGCAGGAGATAACAATGGTGAAATACAAGAGCTTAAAGAGCAGTTGAATGGCAATTTCAAAATAAAAGATCTAGGAGTTCTAAGGTATTTTCTCAGATAGGATGCTCACTTGTGCCTGTTCCTGTGGTTGAAAATTTTCAAGTATCAAAGAATAGTGCAACTATGCAAGATCTTGGAGTTTATCGTAGAATGGTAAGCAAACTGATCTATCTAACCATTACACATCCTGAAATCTACTATTCTATGCAATACTTCAACCAGTATATGCAAAAGCCAAGTAAATAACACATGTAAGGACTTATAAATGTCATCAAGTATCTCAAAGGAGCACCTAGATAGGAGTTATTTTACAATTTTACTAGGCCTTTAGAGCTCATTGCATATTCAGATGCCCTCGGTTAGTTCCAACTTTTGTTTTCTGTGATAATCTAAGTAACCTTACATATTGTGCACAATCTAATATTTCATGAGTGCACTAAACATATAGAATTAGATTATCACTTTGTGTGTGAGAAATATTTAGTAAAAGATATTTAATTTTAATTTAAGTAAAGAAAATATTGTATTGAATGAAAAATTTGTTAACAATGTTAAAAAAGATAATGTACATTATTTTACTAATTTGAACATGGAACAAAGGAAAATAACAATTAATGTAATGTATGAAAGAATTATGTATTCTATGTGAGAGATGAATAATATGTAAAAAAAAAATTTAATATAGTTCTAATGAATTTTACTTTTGATAAAAAAGTTATTTCATATGTACATTTTGTATAATTGTTTGAAATTGATACATCAAAAATTTAGAAAATTTTTTAATATATATTTTAATATTTTATAAAAGTAAATTTAAAATTTTTTAAAAATTTCTTATTATTTTATATCATTTCTTAGTATACACAAATATTTCAATTTTTTTATCATTTTCTGGTGTACACAAAAAATATTTTATTTTCTATTATTTCTTCTACTTTTCATTTCCTATTATTTTCTGAATCTCCTATTATTTTATTTTTCAACGAGAAATATATACAAACAAGGTCTTAATTTTAGTTTACAAGATTCATACGATAGGTGGTCATACTTTTACTAAGCCTTTGTTAAGTACAAGCTTTACTCGTTTGTAAATTTGAGATCAGAAATCCTTTCTCTCTTGATCTAAAGAAGAGTATTAATTTTACATTCTATTATTTTCTATTTTAGATAATTTATATTATTTTATTTTTTTAAGTCTCGAATCACCTGATTAGGGAAGATCCATTTGTAACCGTATATAAAAGCAGCAGACCTCCACCCGATAAATTCTATCAAAAGAAAAAATTTAATTGATTTCATCTCTTTCCTGTTCTGTGCCCTAGCTCCTTCGATCCCAGATTTTCTAAAAACAGGAGCATTCGATTAGGGATGGAAGTCGAAATCGAGCAACGTAGCGTTCTTCCCCGGCTTTCCTCTGCGGCGATAACTTCTTCCTGCTGGTGTTCCTCGTCTTCCATCCACCACTGGCCGGTGCTGTGATAGCCGTCATGGCCTCGGAGCTCCATCTCTTCTTCTTCCCCTTCATGGCCCCGGGCCACATGATCCCGATGATAGACATGGCCAGGCTCTTCGCTTCCCGGGGGGTGAGGTCGACGGTCGTCACCACGCCCGCGAACGCCGCCTTGGTAGAACCCACCCTCGACCGAGCCAGGGCATGCGGCAACCACGTCCAGCTCTTGCTCCTGCAGCTCCCCTCCTCCGGCAACGAGAGTTGTCCCGAGAACCTCCTCCACATTTCCACCCACGAGGGGCACGTGCGCTTCGTGATCTCGCTCCCTGCGTTGAGGCACCCATTCGAGAGACTGGTAAGGGAATACGCTCCCGATGCCATAGTCTCCGACGCCTTCCTCCCGTGGACGGCGGACGTGGCGGTCGAAGTTGGCATTCCAAGGCTCATGTTCAGCGGCAGTGGCTTCTACTCGGTCTGCGCAGAGCACAGGTATTATTCGCAGTTGCCATCAATTCAATTACATCAGTATAGTACATTTAATTTCTCAGTATATAGTGTTATAGATCGACGACTTAACAGAGACAAAATATGAATAATGCCATCGACCTCACCTTTTTCTCAAATTTGAGAAAGAATCTCATCACACTTTGATGAGATATATTTTTCACAGATAAAAACCTATTGAATTATCAGAATTTAATACATGAGCATTCAAAATTACTATAATATAACGTAATTCACAAGAGAACAAAAAACACAAAGTTAAACTACTATGTTAAATCTTGTTAATTCTTCTTATAGAATGCTCCAATGTTGTCTTTGTAATTTCTCCTTTCAAGAGTTGAATCGTCACAATTCTAGTTGTAGAGTGTTGTATGCTTGAAACTTCTAATTGTTAACTTTTGCATGTGCATATCATTTCCAGTTTTATTCATTATTAATTCTTGATTATGGAAACTCCAATTATGCCTTTGATATACACCAATTTTTCAATATATCATTCTGTCCTTCCATTTTTTCATTTCTTTACCTTAAAGTCAATCTGTAAAATAGAAACCTATAGATATGTAATGAACTCATAAGTATCGAAACTTTGAATAATACATGATAAGTTAGGTTCTTTATCATTTAAATTATTGGTAAGCAATATAAATAATTGGTTGAGAAATAACATAAGTTTGGTGAGTTAAAAGTACCTAGATGATCTTGTATTTTGGTACTCGGACAATTAACACCTTAAGTCCTTGAGATCTTTGGTAAATAATTATGTTAAGTCATCGTCTAATAAATAAATCAATAAGTAATACACTACCGATATAGAAACTTATTCTTTTAAGTTACCGAGAGATTTAAAAACTATGGAAACATATCTTTAAAGATTTTCAACGTTAAATTTAAACAGTACAAACTAACTCCATATAATTTATTAAAATACTACGAGGTCATATGAGATTTTAAGTTATTCACGTGTCTAATCATAATTCTTCGAGTTTTTATCATAAGTTGTCAATTTTTTAAACCTGTAAACACTTAACTCTATGAATTTTTATAAAAGGTTTTCAGCAGATTATCGAGAGAATCAGTAAAACAAAAGTAGCGGTATTCCATGTTGATCAAACTTCACATTAAGGTCATAAATTTTTATTATCAAAATATTTATTTAATTATTATGAATTATATATATTAAGTATCATCAAAAAATAATTTTCCTAACAATCTCATTCTTTTTGATAATGATAAAACTATAAATTCTATAGAAGATCAATTTCTCTCTTTAAACGAATTATTCCTCTTATTTATATGACTTACCTTAGTTTTCTTCTTTTTTGTCGTAATCAAATAGAAATTGTAAATAGAGATTTATAATTAGAAATGGTACAAAATTATAATTCAAAAACTGTGCACAGAAACCATAAACTATAAACATTTATGATCATGTAACTAGTGAACGTATTTGCATTGAATAAAGAAAGTTTACAAATTTTGAATTTTATATAGTTAGACAAAAACAAAATTACATTCAGATAACACCCTAAATCTAAGTGTTGTCCATCAATTCTGCAAGTTGCTACAATAACTCTTTGTTGTGTTGTCCTAACTAGGAATTTTGTTCATTCGACAAGACAATTTGTTGGTTTAGTTGAGTGATTTGCTGTAATAACTATGTATTATATTCAATTAATAGTCTATTCTTTTCAACTAGATTAGTAGAAGCAACAAGAGTCTTAATAGGCTAATCTAGTGTAGGAGAAGGTGTTTGTGAGGGTGAAGGCACGCCAAGTGGATCTCTGCCAACATATTTGTTAAAATCTTGAATAGTCATGGTCCTTGATCTAACTCTGTAAGTGGACCTTGAGTTGAGATCTACCAAGGATGACATCAACTTGCATATGATGTCTCCAAAGAATAGAAATGATTAAAAGTTGGAAATCTGTGTGATAAATACTTGAGCCAAATTCACTTTAATCCTTTTGTAAACAACAAATACTGTCTTATATGGTAACTTGCTAAGTTTATTGACATGACTTTTCTTCTACAGTAGAAGCTATGACAAAATAATTGCAATCATATGTGTCTTTCCATGTAAATCAATAACATAGTTTTGACACATAGAGGATTGAGACAGATAGTTCTATTTATTGCTTCTTCAGTCCAACTTAGGGCAGATACAAACTTAAACAAATTTATTCCTTCATTACTAATGCCCAAATGTTGATGTACTAAGTTTTCTATTATTTGAATAGTGCCTAAACTGGTATATAGAGTAACATAACCATCGTATAGTTCTAGATTAGAATAAAATTGAGGGATTAGATTCTCTATTATTGTATGACCAACTTGACTAAGAATTATCTCTAACAGACCTTGAAAAGTAAAGAGTCTCTTTATTTTTTCCATCTCATTGAAATTTACTGGTCTACTAAAAATAATTTTCTTTTTAGAGTATTTATTATCAAATAGAGTCTTAGATATAGCATCCTTGAAATATAAATCTGAGTTCACCTCGACATCTTCTTCTTCTAAGGTAGCATTATTGTTTTCTCCACTAGGAAAATTATTTTCTGCTTCTATGTTGGTGGGGTGATCTGTTACACTAAAATCAGTATATTCTTGGGAAGCAGTAGTCATGTTTATCTGTATGAAGTAAAACTCGTAGAGGTTTCTCAAAAAAAAAATTGGTATATGTACATTGTGTAGTAATGACTGAGGAACATGAATAATTGCCAAAAGTGAAGACTGTCTCTTTCTTGATCTCTTGAAACCTAAGAGAAGTCTTTTAAATCTGGTGGTAACATGAAGGGTTTTGTAGAGTAGGAGCCCCTTCGCAAAATGATCTTTTTCTCTTTCAGAGGAGGATTAGACATTTTTCTTTTGCCTTTAGGGTCTGAAGGATCAAATGCTGGTTTAGAGATAGATTCTTCAATTGCTGACTCTTTAATTTTTAGAGGTTTCTACATCCTTTTAAGTTTCTTGATATCCTCTTCAACTTGTTTCTTAGATGTTTCGATTGATAAATGCAGATTTGGTTCATCCTCATCATCTTCTTTCTCTTCTTGTACTTGTTCAGTTATAACTTTAGTAGAAGGTTCTTGAGGTTTCCTAGTTTGAAATCAATCCATAGTTCCAGTCCTTTATTTATGCTTCATGAGTTAGCAAGTTTTCACACAGATCATCTAGAGTATACATTCTTAGATCCTTAGAATCTTGAATGGAAGTAGCCTTCTATTTCCATTCGGTAGTGAGACTTCTCAATATCTTAGTGTTCTATTCATACATATTAAAATCTTTTCTAAGATTTTTCAGACAATTAGTAATCTCAATGAATCTTGTTAGAAGTTATGTGTATATGGGTCTTGGTGTATATAGATCTTTAAAGATTCATCTACTGGCTGTACATATAAAATCTATCTATCCTAATACAAACGAATATACCTTCTTCTCCACCTCTCTCTCTCTTTGATTTCAACTTAGTATCAGAGCGACCCTACTGATAGGGAATTGAAGACCAACTTTCTAGGAGCGGGAGGTAGCCTTCGAAGACTTCAGCTTCCCTCTCCTGCCTTTCGTCATACCTCCTCTTGTCGAACTCATCTTCGTCGAACCCTAACTTCCGCAGTAATGTCGAGATGACAGTGATCGGATGGAAACCCAGCTCTCGCATCAGACGTCTAAACAGCCACTCGAAGGTCTTGCACGACATCTTGACTTGTCTTGCTTGTTTACTAGTGCTCTCGACCTCACTTGCATATGGTCATGGCAACATCTTCGTGCATCTGATTAAGTAGATCAATTCCATTGTGTGGTCTGAGCGGCAAAACATCTTCTGAATCAGAGGTGCGTCCTCCCACTTTTCCAAACTTCTCTTCTTCTAGCCAATGGCCAGAGGAGCAGGCGGAACCATGGAGGAGGTGTGGAATAGCATCACACACCAGCACAAAGACTGAGAATACCTGCAAACAACTTTGAAGGAGCTTTGAGCGACGCGACGGCGAGGACGCTGGTCGATCGGGTCTCTCCTTTTTTTATTGGTGGATAGTCCTGTCCACCTTGTTGGTTGTCTTGGGTAGTCCTATCCAAGTCATAGTTCCTCCTTCACCCTTTCCTCTATGGCCGCTTCAAGTAGTTCTACTTCACTACTCGTTAGACAGTTTATGGGTGTGCCCGAACGCTTAAATGGCTCCAATTATATGCTATGGGCACAAAGTTTTGAAATTATTGTCATAGGCTACTGGTAGGAGCATCATTTACATTCACCACCACCGAATGCAAAAGATTTAGGTTACAAAGATTGGTATACAGATGATGCTGCAATCATTTCTTGGATGCTATCAAGTATGAAACCTTTTGTTGCTCGTGGAGTTTCCATGCTTAGACCAGCACGTGAAATATGGATTACATTAAAATGCATGTATGGACATGAGAAGAATGTCTCAAAAATTTTCCAGCTATATGATGACTTATTTCATCTTAGACAGGGGGAGAAGTCTTGCCAAGAATACTATAGCATCTTTAGAGGTCTGATCAATGAGTTGAATGTGTATCAGCCACCTACCACAGATATCTTTACATTCCTTCGATATAGAGAAGAGCTTGTTGTTGCATTTTATTTAGCTAGTTTGAACCCAGAAGTCTTATCTCAGCTATGTGGTCTTGTTCTGGGTGCAGATACTATGCTTGATCTCAATGAGACTTTTGCCAAGGCCTTACGGATCTCTACTTCTCCCTCTATAGTCTCTCCTGTTACAAATCAGACTGCATTTATGGCTCCTAATGTCAAGGGGGGAAATCGTGGTACTAGGAGGCGTGAAGAATGCCTACGTACCAAATGTCAGTGGTGTGGAAGGTAAGGACATCGTTTTGATATGTGTTGGGATAAATTCCCACATCTCAAGCCCGCATAGGTTCATATTGCATCTTCTTCTAAAGGGAACATAGGAAATGAGACTTCTGAGCCTACCATTACTATTTCTTAAGTTGACTACAATCGTCTTGTTCAGTCTCAGGGAACCATGTCTTCACAGGCCATGAGTGCGAAAGCTATTATTTCCCATCATCCGTCAGGTACTTCTCCTGCTCAATCAGCTTCACCTGATACTTCTTGGATTATAGACTCGGGTGCTTTATCACACTTATTAGGTACTTCTACCTTTTTTGAATGCCTAATATCAATGCCAAACAAATCCTCTGTTACCATAGTTGATGGCCGTTCATGCTCTGTATCTGCATATAGAGATATTCAAGCCTTCACTCAGATTAGACTGAACAATGTCCTTTATGTTCTTGAATTCTCTTTTAATTTATTATCCATTAGTGTCATTACCGTTCAATTATCATGCAAAGTCACCTTCTATCCTTTTCATTGTATCTTTCAGGACTTGCAGATGGGTCAGAGGATTGGTTTGGGGCATAAGCAATCAAATGGAGCATATCTGCTGGTCCGTGATTGTATTCCTCGTGGATTGATTGTGTGCATGTCCAGTATAGATTCCCCTTACACTTGACGCTGTCGCCTTGGGCACCCATTTCTAGAGAAGCTCAGACAAGCTCTTCCTTAGATATCCACTACCTTTTTTGATTGTGAGTCATGTCAGTTGGGTAAGCACACACGTACTACCTTCTCGCGTCTTAGTCTATCGTCATCTTTAAACAAGTTTGATTTAGTTCATTGTGATATTTGGGGTCCTAGTTGTGTTCCTTCTGTCTAAGGACACAAGTACTACATTGTTTTTGTTGATGACTATTCTTGTGTGTCTTGGGTCTACTTGTTAAAAGATCGTCAAGGTGTTGTAAATGTTTTTCAGCAATTTCTAAATGAAATTCAAAATCAGTTTGATGTTTGTCCCAAAATTGTGCGCATTGATAATGCTCTTGAATTCATGCAAAACTCTTTTCAATCTATTTGTTCATCGTCTGGTATTCAACATCAAACTACCTGCCCCCATACATCCCAACAAAAAGGAGTTGCAGAACACAAGCATCGTCACATTTTGGATGTAGCTCAGATTCTCATGTGTACTACCACTGTCCCAAAATATTTTTGGTCCGATGCCATCCTCACTGCTACCTATCTCATTAACCGGATGCCTTCCACTCCTCTAGGGGGGGGGGGGCAATTCCTTTTCATTAGCTTTATCCAGATAAGGAATTGTTTTCTATTCCCTTGAAGGTGTTTGGTTGTGTTGCTTTTGCCTAGGATCTCTCTCTTTCTCTTGATAAACTCTCTCCTCGAGCTTTTAAATGTGCTTTTGTGGGCTATTCTCGAACTCAAAAGGGACATTAGTTGTATCATCCTTCTACAAAGAAGTATTATACTATCATGGATGTCATGTTCTTCGAGTCTCAACATTTCTTTGATGGCTCCACTTCTTCTGAGTCGTCACCTTATCATCTGGATCCTCTCGCTACTATTCCTACTTCTGATATGTTACAGGAATCTGATCAGGGACAGTTACACACTCACCAACAGTCACACACTCACCAACCTCTATAGGTATACAGTCGCAGATCATGCTTGTCTCCACCTACCGTTGCTGCCACCCCTGCACCATCTGCACCTAAATGTGAGGATTCCATTTTCGATGATGATCTTTTACCTATTGCTCTTCGCAAAGGCACAAGATCTTGTACCTTACATCTTATATCCCATTTTGTCTCTTATGAAAACCTTAACTCTGTTTTTCGTGACTTTGCACTTGCCATTTCCTCTAAGTCTATACCTAAGAATGCATCTGAAGCTATGTAGGTACCTCACTGGAAGAAAGCCATAGATGAGGAGATGGATGCCTTGCTCTCTCGTGGTACTTAGGAGCTGGTTCTCAGTCCTAAACAGGCCAATGTAGTGTCTTGCCAATGGGTCTTTACCATCAAACGGAAGGTTGATGGCACTGTAGAGTGATACAAGGCTTGCCTGGTTGTTCGAGGTTTCTCTCAAGAGTATGGAGTGGACTATACTGAAACCTTTTCACCAGTTGCTTGGTTGGATTTTATCTGGGTCCTTTCCATGGTTGTCAATCAGTCCTAGACTCTCACTCAGCTTGATGTCAAGAATGTCTTTCTCTATGGTGATTTGGAAGAACAGGTATTTATAGAACAACCTCCTGGCTATGTTGTTTAGGGGGAGCCTACAATGTGTTCCTTCTGCAAAGCTATTTATGATTTCAAACAAAGTCCTAAAGCTTGGTTTGAGAAGTTTAGTAGGGTGATGTGGACTGGAGGTTTCGACAACTGTCATATGGATCATTCTCTCTTCATCAAACATATCTCTAGTGGCATTATTGTTCTTGCAGTTTATGTTGATGATATGCTCCTAATTGGGAGTGATTAGGCGGGCATTGAAGATACCAAACGTTTCCTACGACAGCACTTCGCAACCAAAGATATGGGTACTCCTAGGTACTTCCTAGGCATTGAATTTGCTTACTCTAAGGTATAGCTCTCTTTGTCTCAAAGGAAGTATGCACTTGACCTCTTGAAAGAAATAGGGCTAGAAGGGTGTAAACCTGAGAGCACTCCAATTGAGCTTAATTATGTCTTGTGGGATGATACGACTCCATTATATGGGCAACTAGAACAATAAAGGAGACTTGTTGGGAAGCTTATATATCTAACAATCATTAAACCAGATATATCATATGCTGTCTACCTTCTGAGCCAATTTATGCATACTCTTCGTGATGCTCATTGGAAAGGGGTCATTAGAGTACTTTCTTATATCAAAGGAAAACCTAGATGTGGACTACTTTATCAAAAACATGGACATCTATAGATTCAAGGTTTTTCTGATGTAGGATATGTTGGTGATAAGCATGACAGAAAATCAACATCAAGCTATCTATCCTTCATTAGAGGGAACTTGGTTACTTGGCATAGTAAAAAACAAAATGTAATCTTTAAGTAAGTGCAAAAGCTGAGTACCGTGTCATGTCCAATGCCATCTCTGAACTCATTTGGTTGAAGGCATTGGCTCAAGAACTACAGGTTGAATCAACTGGACCTATGCCACTTTACTGTGATAATCAAGCTGCCATTCATATTGCCAACAATCCCACCTTCCATGAGAGAACAAAGCATGTAGAGGTTGATTGTCATTTCATTAGGGACAATGTTTAAAAGAGAGTCATCACTACATTGTTCATTCACTCCAAAGATCAGTTGGCGGATGTTCTAACAAAGGCTCTTAGCAATGGGGTTCTAGAACAATTTGGTAACAAGCTGAACCTTATTGATATTTATGCCGTTCAGCTTGAGGGGGAGTGTTAGAAGTTGTGTATATAAGTCTTGGTGTATATGGATCTTTAAAGATCCATCTACTGGCTATACATATAAAATTTATCTATCCTAATACAAACGAATATACCTTCTTCTCCACCTCTCTCTCTCTCTCATTTCAACTAATCTAGATATCATATCAGTAAGAGATTCATTTTCTTTCATTCTAAATAACTCATTTTCTCAACAAGATATTTATTTTAGTTTTTTTTTTTATTTCATTTATTTCTTCATATGTTATCTCTAGTGCATATCATGCTTCATGAACATTTTTATAAGTAGAAATTTTGTTGTATATATCAACAATAAGTACATAGGTTAAAACATTCATACCTCTTACATCAAGCTAAACCTTCTTCTCATCTTCATCATTCTACTTGACTTTAGGTGTGATGGGTAGTGAGATTTCTCTTACTATTACCTTCCATAACCTGACATCTAGAGATTTCATAAATTTCTTCATCTTATTATTCTAATATCCATAATTATTTTCATCAAATAGTGAAGACTTATGGATTTTTTGACTCTTATTTAGAATGAAATTATGCATAATATTAGTGGTTAATGAATGATTAATTACATAGTATTTAGTTTATCATATGAAAATTAAGTCATTATGTTACAAATATACAATTATACACCTTAATTAAAGAATATGCATAATTTCAAAGAATTAGCGGTAATTAAGTATTATTTCTAAAAGATTGAAAGCTTAGTACATGTGGTTTTAAAGTAAGTTTATGGACTCTTATAAAATTACTAAAGTAAGTTTACGAAACATCTTAAAGTTAGGAATTATTTTACATGTCAACTTTTGAATGATTAAGAATTACTTCTTTTACATATTAAATGTTATAAAAGTATTTGTTTTATTAAATTGTAGAACTAAATGAGTTCGTTGAGTTAAGCTTAACTCAACGAGATCAGTCCATTGAGTTATAATTAAGTCAACGAAGTAAGTCTGTTGAGTTACATTGACTTCACAGACTAGTTATTTTCTAATATTCGACTGTGAACAATTGCAGGAATAAAAAATTTAAAGGAAAATCATGTCAAATGAACCACACCATGATCTCAAATTGTAGACCGAAGAAGTAATCACCACCGTTAATACGAAGGAAGATCTAACCAGTTATTTAGGTAGAAGCAGTTATTACTGAAAGAAGTATAAAAGAAAAGAAAAAACAAAGAAAGAGAGTGGAAAACCGTGCTAATTGCAGTAAGAGTCGGAAGTTCCTTGAAGTTCCACCACCATCAATTCAACAAAGGTCTGTGAAGATATTTTTCGGATGTTGGGTCGATTTCAAGCCAAATATGGTGATTAACAACTACTATGAGGAGTGATCACGTCGCAAGAAGGAAAAATATTTTCACCAAGCATCGAATTTTCTCTCAGGAGAGTAAAATTTCTAGTCTTGATTTTGGGTTGATGTCGTTATATTGAAGAGAAGATTAACTTACAAAAGTTTTGGTTCGCAATTCTATAGGTAGAGAAATGTATGACAGTAAGTGATTAAGTTTTCAGTGGTGTAATTGTATTGCATGTAGTAATGAGAGGTCTTATTGTCAATAGAGAATTTACTTTTCACCATTAGTTCATCTTCAAGAACATATATCACAACAAAAATTCATTATCTATTTTTATCTATATCAAATCTGTGTTTTATCGTTTATTTTGTATTGTCAGTATTATTGAATGTTTTATGTTTATTTCATTTCAGAAAATAGAAAATCGTATTACTGATTATTGAAATCAGTTTGTATTCAATTCTGAAATCATGATTGATATGTTTGCTGTTTGAAATATCTAAATGTTAATGTTGATTAATGATTATTATAATATAAATTAGCATTAGAAGTTTAATTGATGATGTTTACATTTTGTGGAATTGCTTAATAGATAACCATATTCCTTTGTGAACAGTGATTTTAATTTGAAGTTACTAAAGAGATTCATCGAGTTAATCTTAACTCTACGAAGATAATCTGTTGAGATAACTGTAACTCAACGAACTGAGTCTATTGAGTTAGTTGTAAATCATCGGAGTGAGTAATCTAGAATATAAAAAAAAAACCTCTGGCAGTGAAATTTTTATCTTTATCAAATTGTGTTGTAGCGTTTGTTTTGTATTATTAGTATTGTTATTATTATTAAATGTTCTATGTTTATTTCATTCTAAAAAATAGAAAATTGTATTATTGATTATTGAAACTAATTCGTATTCAATTTTGAAATTTTGATCAATATGTTTACTGTTTTAAATATCTAAATGTTAGTATGGATCAATGATCATTATAATATAAATTAGCATTAGAAGTTTAATATACGATGTTTACATTCTATGGAATTGCCTAATAGATGATTGTATTTCCTTTGTAGACAATAATTTTAATTTGAAGTTACTAGGAAGATTTGTTGAGTTAACTTTAACTCTTTGAAGATAGTCCATTGAGATAATTGTAACTTAATGAACTGAGTTTATTGAGTTATAAATTAACAGAGTGAATAATCTAGAATACAAAAAGAAACCTCTAACAGTGAAATTTTAAATAGTCTGAAATTTTTACTCATTTTTTGTAAGATCGACTTGTACTTGTACACTTATGTAATAGACACTGTGCACTTGCAGTTAATAAAACAAATAGATTTACTAAATTTAAATCTTATTTGTGAAAATTGATTGTTTACTTAAAAAATTATTAGATACACATATATTTGAGTAAATAAAATCAAGCAATCAAGTTTTTTGACATCGTTATTAGGGAAATATAGTTTTCTGGCATCATTGTCGGCCAATCAACTCTCTACTTAATGAGTCATTGATTTTAGGTGATTAAGTCTTTAAGAAATCAACTAAGCTTTAATAACACTTGTTATGAATTGATGACTCACTAGAGGGAGATGAATAGTAAGTCTTTTAAAAATATTATTGATTTTTTTTTCACCTTAAGAAATATATATATCAAGTAATTCAATTTTATCTTAAGCAGATTACAATCAACACAATAATAAAAATTTACTACAGAAATAATAATGTAAAAAAAACATAAGAAATTTTTATAATGATTCACTTAAACAAGTTAATCCACTTCTTAAGGCTTCAACCTTGAGAATTCTATTAACTTGGTATTTTTCAAGATTCAATATCAACCTTTACAAGAGTTCTCAAACTCTTACATTAGTGTTTTCTTGGCTTGACATTAAATCACAACACAAAATATCATTTTGTGCAAACACATAGGACATCAAATCACAACACAAAATATCATTTTGTGCAAACACATAGGACATCAAATCACAACACAAAATATCATTTTGTGCAAACACATAAGACACCAACTCTATGTCAACAAGACACCAACTTTATTCAGATGAGACATTGATCTCACTCTTTTCTTAAATTCTCAAATTTGAGGAGTCTTATCACACCCCTGGTGAGATAGGTTTTACATAGATAAAAATCTATTGAATTATCAGAATTCAGCACATGAGCGTTCAAAATTACAGTAGTATAATGTAATTCACAAAAGAATAAAAAACACAAAGTCAAATTATTGTGTTAAATTTCAATTATTCTCCCTGTAGAATGCTCTAATGTGGTCTTTTTAATTTCTCTCTTTGAGAGTTTGTAGAGTATCGTGCACTTGAAATTTCTGATTGTTAACTTTTACGTCCGCATATCATTTCCAGTTTTATTTGTCATTAATTCTTGATTATGGAAACTCCAATTGCATCCTTGATCTATGCCAAATTTTCAATACATTGTTCTGTCCTTTCATTTTTTTATCTCATTACCTTAAGGTCGATCTGTAAATAAACTCATAAGTATCAAAACTTTGAATAATATATAGCAAGTTAAGTTCTTTATCATTTAAATTATTGGTAAGCAATATAAATAATTGGCTAAGAAATAATGTAAGTTCGATGAATTAAGAGAACCTGGATGATCCTACATTTTGATACTCAAACAGTTAACACCTTAAGTCCCTGAGATCTTCGATAAATAGTTATGTTAAGTCACCGTCCAATAAATAAATCAATAAGTAATACACCACAGACATAGAAATTTATTCTTTTAAGTTATCGAGAGATTTAAAAGCCACAGAGACATATCTTTAAAGATTTTTAACGTTAAGGTTAAACAATACGAACTAACTCTGTATAGTTTATTAAAATACTATTAGGTCACATAAGATTTCAAGTTATTCATGTGTCTGACCATAATTCTTCGAGTTTTTATCATAAGCCATCGATTTTTTAGACCTGTAAACATTTAACTCGTACGAGTTTTTATTGAAAGTTTTTCGATAGATTATTGAGAAAATTTGTAAAACAAAAGTAACGTTATTTCATGTCAATCAAATTGTATACTAAGATCATAGTTTTTCATTATCAAAATATTTATTTAATCATTATAAATTATCTATATTAAGTACCATCAAAAAATAAATTTTCAACCTATGGAACTGCTGAAATTTTGATTCATTAAAGTACAAGAGTTTATCATATATAAAGTCTAACCTTATCTCAACTTTTATCAATTTAAGATTTTTTTTTTAACAAAAACAAACTCATGCAACTTGAATCTGAATTTCTTGAATGTTTTATTCTAACATTTTTGCAGAATTGATTACAATTTTCAGTTTGTACTTTAATCTTTAATTCAATAGCTTGCAGCAATGCAACCTTTGGATTGACGGAACCTTTGACGATCAGAAGACATTGGTCTTACCTGGTCTTCCACATCGAATAGAGATCAAGAAGACCCAGATCTCTGACCCAACGAAGGTGAGCAAGGAACTCAACAAACTCATAGACAGAATGAAGGAATCTGAAAAAGCAACCTACGGCATGGTGACAAACAGCTTCTACGAACTAGAACCAGACTACGTCGAGCAGTGCAAGGGATCCGTCGTGAAGAACTCGTGGCACATCGGACCACTGTCACTCTGGAACAGGGAGGAATCAGACGCGGGCGCCAGAGGTGGCAGGACCTCTATCGACGGGCAAAGATGCAAGAGTTGGCTGGACTCCAAGAAGCCAAGGTCGGTGATCTACGTATGCTTCGGTAGTCTGTGCAATTTCAACATCACCCAAATGAGAGAGATTGCAGCAGGGCTGGCCTCGTCGCCTCATCCGTTCATATGGGTCGTGGGGAAAGGGGAGGAGGAGAAGGAAGGCAAGAATAAGCTGTGGACGCCAGAAATCCAGCCTGACGTAGAGAAATGTCTCGTCGTCCGTGGTTGGGCTCCGCAGGTGACGATACTGAACCACCAGGCCGTCGGTGCGTTCGTGACGCACTGCGGGTGGAACTCGTGCCTCGAGGGGGTGGCCGCCGGCGTGCCCATGGTGACGTGGCCGCTCTTCGCGGAGCAATTCTTCAACGAGAAGCTGATGGTGGAGATTCTGAGAGTTGGGGTGTCGATCGGGGACGTCAATTACGCGCTCGAAGAGGAGGAAAGGGTGGTGGTGAGAGGGGAAGAGATCAGCAGGGCGCTCGCGGCGGTGATGGACGGGGGAGGAGATGGTGAAGAGATGAGAAAGAGGGTGGGAGAGCTCAGGCTGAGGGCGGAGAGGGCCGTAACGATCGGTGGCTACTCCGACGATGACTTGAACCATCTCATCCGCGAACTCGTTGGAAAGAGGAAGACGTCGTAAACGTCGGGGAAAGTTGGAATTTACTCGTAAAACTAATATTTTTCGTTAAAATTTAAGCCTGACATGTGTTGGGTCATATTCTACCGTGTAAAATAGTGCCTTCGGTATGGCTTATGGTTTGTGATTTTTTCGTATTTTTATTAATTATTGATATAGTTTGATTGTATTAATTATATATTTTTTGATATAATCAGTACATCAAATTAATATAAATTTATATAAACTTATATATTTAACGTATCAACTCTACAAGCAGTATATCAAAATCTATACAAATAAGTTTTATAGATGTTTTTGACATATCATTATGATAAATGATACATTAATTTAAAAAAGTTGTACCTTGTCTACCTACATGTTTAAACTAGTTCATATCGATATGGTTCAATTTCCTTAAATAGTAATTCAACAGTAATTAAAAAATCATACTATATTGATTAATAGCATAATTTTGATTAAACTAAGTTGTGTTAACACAATTAGTTATTTAAAATTATCAAGAAAAAAGTAATTTATGTGAGTGATATTATTAATCATTGTATAAATTCAATTTCGTTTGCGTGTACTTGCCGTTTAATCTTATCAATGAAGTTTGAGATTCTCAAAATAAAAAATTATGGATCGTGAGTGATATTATTAATCATCATACGGAGAAAAAAAAAATCATGTACAGCATCATGTAAGGGGAGCAGGACGGAGAAGAGCGAAAACTAAAGCAAATGCTTAGAATCAAATCGAAATAAAACCATTTTTTTTGGAACGAAATTATTAATTTTCGTATTATTTTTTTTATTCCTTCGTAATTTCGATTTGTTATCTAAGAATATTTTTCGTAAGGAATTTTCGTTCTAAGATGTCACAAAAATACAAAAGGGGGGGAAAATTAAAAAGGTTGTGTGAGAGAGAGGTACCATCTTTGCGACTGGGCTCATTCTTCAGCTGTCAGGGCCAACAAAATGCCCTATTGAAGGGGATTGCGCTGCTATAAATACCGAGGATGGCAACCACTCTTCTTCCCGCAGAACTCCGCAAACCCTAATTTTCCGTGGAGCCCCTTGTCCTTCTCTGCCTTGACTCGTCTCCGACCGCCTCTCCATCTAGACCACTCTGCCTCCCGACGGATATCTCTAGCACGAGGTGGCATCGCCTCCGGCGGGTCGTCCCGTTCCGTACGGTATCAGCTGTGTTTGGCTATTTAGGAAGGCTTTATCGTTTGCTTTCTGGCGTTTTTTTCCTCCCCCCCACCCCCCTTCTTTCCGCTGTAATCTCCGATTGCACCAGAGTGTGCGAGGGCTGTGACGAGCACTGCTCTTCTGACACCTCTTGTATGAGGAGTGAGAGATGACTCACTCCCATGAGCAGAGTAGCAAATGTCCGAGCCTCCTCTTCGCTTCCGCGACATCTCCTTGCTTTTAGAATTTTGATTTGTTTTCCATTGCTCAGGTCTTGTTCAGATTGCTCCTTCAAAGATTTAACCAGAGAGTTTTAATGATATTACTAGCTAACAGCGGTAGAAGGGGGTATGTAAAAGAAACGAATCAACATTAACAATGTAGGAAGATGCCTCAGAAACTGACATCATCGGCAAAGAACGATATATTTACCTTCACTAAATGGAAACAATAGAAATCTGCAAGGCTCAAAATAGGCAATTCATAGGCCACAACTTGCAAGGGTATTTCGACGAATCAATACTAGTGAGAATGGCTTGATTTGCATTTTTTCCAAGTTGATGATTCACCTGGAAATACATGCCTACTGGTTTTTATTGAACATGATTCAGCTATATCTCTTGTTTTCTCAAGTTATTTCTTTCTCATTTTGTCCTACTTGTCTTTCTATTATTCTTTTTTCTTGTTCTCCTTTCTCCAGAGGCTGTCTTTCATGGACACACCTTGAAATTATCCATTCTTTTACTATTCGCTAACATTGGACGAGAAGTCACCGTTCTTCTCCTTTTCATATGAAAACCTATGAAAACCAATCCTGCCTAGTACCTTGTGTATAAAATTTCACACCATTCTATCGTAATGCTTTAGTCTTATTTATTTTTAATGCAAAATAATCTTCTTTCACTGTAGATCCCCTAGTTGAATGAAACGATTACTTTTAATCGTCAAGGTGTCTATAATGTTTCTCTTAATACGATGCTCAAAAGATCTGAATTGTGTTAATTCTGACCCTAGATAATGAATAGATGTTGGCAATTGGGCACAATTTTGCAAAGAAATACGTCACTTGTTTGTCAAAAAGAGATGGGAAATATGTGTAATATCATTTGATTGGGTAGGTGCTTTAGCTCCTTGTTTAAAGAATCCATCTCCTTCAATTGGTTATTTTATGAAAAGCAGTCGAGCTAACAAATCAATAATGAGTGCTTTCAACCTTCTCGCAATAATCTTAGCATGCAAGATATTGGTGAGTTTGATCGGCTTGAATTGTTCGAGTTTTCGGCTCTTTCGTTTTTGGTGCCTTTGCATTGGTTATATCTTTTAGGCTTTTTTGGCATACGTTAAATGGAGAAGCTTTGATTCTAATTCTTTTCCTAAGGACTCGTTTGTGCATACTAGGAAATGATAGGAAATAACAATAATTTTTTTTAAATGATTTAAATTTATCTTTATAAATTATTTTAAATATATATTATTAATATTTCTAAATTTTTAATGTATTTACTTCAAATAATTATACAAAAATATACATATAAAATAACTTTTTCATCAAAAGTAAAATTTATTAAAATTACATTGAATATATTTTTTTACATATTATCCTTCTCTCACATGGAATATATAATTTTTTTAAGTATTACATCAATTACTAATTTCTTTTGTTATATGTTCAAATTAACATAACAATGTATATTATATTTTTCAACATTGTTAATAAATTCTTCATTTAATACAACATTTTCTTCTCGCAATTCATATGTAATATCTTATAATGTCTTCTAATGAAATTATGTACAAGAAAATATGTTAAAACAATTTTAATGGATATGTCATGTAACCTCTTAAAATTGTAAATCGATGTTTGATCATTTCAAATGTATGTTCTATAATATTTTTCAATTTAGAATGTCTGTAATTGAAATTATTCACTGCATTACTTGGAATTTGATTTTGATCATATTCTGATAAATGATATCGTACAATTTTAAATGGAGAAATAAATTTCGTATGATTTGGGAATATTGTATCTATCAAATAATATTTACCTGCATGATATACATAATATTTAGTACTTTCAATATTATGATTTATATAAACAAATAATTTGAATGACAATAGTGTTGTCATACCAAGTGGTAATATAAGACCATGCAGTCTAGAAGTCTCATCTTGTAAAATCTTTGCATTTGCAGTTGATTTTTCCTAACTAGCAAGTACATAAATAATTTTTATGTCAAAATTATAAACTGTCAATACATTGTGTTAATTTTCATTTTCTATTCCTGTATTTAGCAGTTTATTGTTCATAAATTATGACATTGACATTTGAACCATTGATAGTATCAATGTAATCTTATGTTGAGAACATGTAAAAAATATATTTTTAAATATCTATGTAAAATATATTTAATAAAATAGAAGAATATAATAATATAATTCACATTTTACTTTAAAATATAGGTAGACATTTGGATCATTACGAATTCGGTTTGACGTTGAAGATGAAGGTTTTGCTATAAGTATATCAGGTAATCTTATTATAGCATTTACAACTTCATTGAAATATGTGCTAATTGTCCAAGCAGATCTTTGAAAACGCTCAGTAGTTATTCCATATCGTTGGTTCTGACCAACTGTAACAAGAAAAATTGCTAATTTATCTTCTACACTTATATCTCGGCTATCTTATATAACTCTTTCTCTTTTAAGCAACTCACAAAATTTCATAAAAATAGATTTACTCATGCGATATATTTTTTGATAATTATATGATTGGTGAGGTATTGATAAATCTAATAATGTCTTAATATATCGTTCTCCCTTCCTACTATATATTTGTTCAGTAGAATTCTTTATAATATGTGTAATAATATGTGCAACTCATCCACACGCTTGAGTAATTATGTTGCATATTTGCGTTTGTCTTTGTTTCTGTAATTATCGTTGAGAACTTTCATCATAGTTGTCCATATAGAGGAAAATTATATGTAAAAAAATAAATATGTCAAATATGTACAAAGAAGGTAAATATTAAATAATATGAATAATGTTCAAATATCATAATAACAACAAAGTATAATTACAAATTATTACATCACAATAAAATATTTTTTCAATAACAACATAACTCGCAAACATTATAATAACAACAAAGTCTAACTACAAATTATTACAACATCACAATAAAATATTTTTTCAATAACAACATAACTCGCAAACATCATAATAACAATAACAAATTCCAACTATAAATTATTACATCATAATAAAAAAAGGAGATAACTATATCCACCCTTAACATTACAATAAAATGTCCAAACAGAGGTACATATAACAAAGTGAAAAAAATCCAGAAAATGCATATAACAAATAGTAGTTCACATTCTCCTAATATGATGTCTTATCCATGTAACTCGTACATCATTAGAAGGTAATCCTAAAAAAGTAGCTCTTTTCACATGATGTTCTAGTAAATCTAGAGACAATATTTTCTCTGCTTCTGTAAGACCCTCAAGATCTCATATTTGGGGAATAACTTCGTCAATTTCTTTTCTGAGTTCTGATTTCTGCCACTTCTCATCATTTTCTGTAATCTTTGCCATACTTTTACTCAATTCATTCATTGATATAGCAATTGAATGAGATGATTCAGCATGTGGTCGGACTTTTTTCCTTGACTTTCTACCAACATTTTCACTTGTATAAGGGCTTGTTGAATGTTCATCCTCTCTACTATTAGGAAGTACTGGAGGAACTTGAGTACTGAATATAGGGAAGGTGTCCACAGGTTCTTTAGGTTCCACGTGTTGTGGTGTTGTGAAATCATGGAAAATGCGACTATTCACTTCAGTTGCCATATTTACATCAAACACTGTATACAGATTATCATATATTGCGCATGACTTTCCCTAACATGCTTTACATTCTGGATGTTGTTATAAGAAATAAATGAAGAAATTATTTAATATATGAAAGTTCAAAGAAATACATGAATATTGTCAAATAAAATAACATACCTGTACAAATTCATCCCAAATTTCTCTGGGAATGTCAGTATGTCCACGAATGTAGTCCCACCCCCATCCACTTTGTTTGGAAATTTTTGTATAATTCTTATACATTGTCCTCCATGTTTTCATTTTACTTTTTACATGTTTTTTCTCAACATTGACATTAGTTTTATCATTGTATTCAACAATTACTTTTTGTCATGTCTCAGCTCTGATTTTCCCATCATGTGCTTTTGCATTTCCCTCTCTTATTTCTGATGCTAAGATACCTAAAAAAATTTCATCTTGTCTGATACTCTACTTTTTTCTCCCAGAATAAGTCATATTTATGTATTATGTTCATGAACAAAGCTAGAACACAAAAATCCAAAATCTTATCTATACCATATTCCTATATTCTCTCAGGTTCATTAATAAATTAATATATGCAACAACATCAATATTATATCAAATACATTGTCAACAATGTACAATTGAAATACAACATAAGGGTAATGGATTTAAATAGCACTTTCCCAATTTCAGTGACTTAATACATGCAACAACATAAATAACATATCAAATACATTGCCAACAATGTACAATTGAAATACAACATAATAGTAATGGATTTAAACACCAATTTCCCTATTTTAGTGACTTAATATATGCAACAACATAAATATCATATCAAATACATTGTCAACAACGTACAATTGAAATACAATATAAGAGTAATGGATTTAAACATCTTTTTTCCTATTTTAGTGACTTAATACATGCAACAACATAAATATCATATCAAATACATTGCCAATAACGTACAATTGAAATACAACATAATAGTAATGGATTTAAACAACACTTTCCTTATTTCAGTCACTTAATACATGCAATAACATAAATATCATATCAAATACATTGCTAACAATGTACAATTGAAATACAACATAAGAGTAATGGATTTAAACAGCACTTTTCCAATTTCAGTGACTTAATACATGCAACAACATAAATAGCATATCAAATACATTGTCAACAATGTACAATTGAAATACAACATAAGAGTAATGGATTTAAACATCACTTTCTCTATTTTAGTGACTTAATACATGCAACAACATAAATATCATATCAAATACATTATTAATAATGTACAATTGAAATACAACATAAGAGTAATGGATTTACATATCAAACTGAAATTGAACGCAACTTCTTAATCAAACTGAGGCCTTACATATCACTTGTAATTGAGACTATTCTTTTTCAAGATGGTAAATTACAAATTTCCAATTGCAAGATGTAGTAAAAATGCCAAATATAGTTGACAAAGGCATTAAACTAGATTAAGGCAATTATATCAGAAGCCTAACAACCAGACTAGAAAGACATTAATAAAATGTTTGGAAAACACAGGAAACCAAGCAAAATGAGTCAATAAGGGAGCTGAAACTAGAAATCACGTCTGCAAGCTGTGACAATTAACCTTTTCTTCTGAAGTCACGTCTGTGAGATGAAATCGTCTTCCAATAGAAAAGTTTGAAATTACAAGATCAAAAAAGCAAGAATAACAATACCTGTAGTTGATCAGAGACAATGAAATCACGTCTGTGAGCAGAAATCACGTTTGTGAGTTGACAATGCGACGAAAGAAATCTCGTCTGCAAGCTGAAATCGTTACCGAAAATCGCTATTGCGAGTTGAAATCGCGTCTGCGAGCTGACAACGCGACGGAAGAAATCGCGTCCTCGAGCTGAAATCGTGTCACAAGCTGACAACGCGACGGAAGAAATCACGTTTGCGAGCTGAAATCGCTACCGTGAGCTGACAACGCAACGGAAGAAATCACGTCCACGAGCTAACAACGCGATGGAAGAAATTGCATCCGCGAGCTGACAACGCGACGAAAGAAATCTCGTTCGCAAGCTGAAATCGTTATTGCAAGTTGAAATCGCGTTCGCGAGCTGACAACGCGATGGAAGAAATCGCATCCGCGAGCTGAAATCACGTCACGAGCTGACAACGCGACGGAAGAAATCACGTCCGCGAGTTGAAATCAAGTTCGCGAGCTGACAATGCAACGGAAGAAATCGCGTTCGCGAGCTAACAACGCGACAGAAGAAATCGCGTCCGCGAGTTGACAACGCGATGGAAGAAATCACGTCAGCGAGCTGACACCTTCGACGTACGAGGAAAAGGACGTCGACAATGCCTGTGCCATCAACGGGAGGGCAGGATGGTTCGTTGGGAGCGAAGGGCAGAGGTTTTTTGAAGGTTTTTCCCCTTCTTTAAGACTTCTTCAGCTCGACAATGAACGGTAATTACTTTCAACATCTTGGGAAATCATGGGAAAAGATTTCTTAAGATTTATGTTATGCACAAATACAAGAAATAAAAGGAAACATTTTCCCTTTGTTTCTTTACCTATAGTTTCCTATTGTTTCTCTCTGCATAAACCCCCCCTAAAGGGAGATTTGCTACTCCAATGGATCCTTAAGGTGGAGTTTTGAGAATTTTTACCAAAAGATTCTCCTCTCATAGCAATTATAGCCCTCTCGCCACGCCAAAGGTTGGGTCGACATAATTGTTTAAAGATAGATTACTCACAATTGTGTGAAGGTCACATTGCTAAGGTTGAATAGAGGAGTGTTTGGAGATGTTGAGTTGCTTAGCTACTTTAGGGGGGGTTTGTGCTTTAGGAAATAGTGGGAAATTGTAGGTAATGAAACAAAAGGAAAAGGTTTCCCCTTGTTTCTTGTATTTGTGCATGACGGAAATCATGGGAAATCTTTTCCCATGATTTTCCAAACAACATAAAAATTTTCCCGTCTGTTGCCGAGCATATTTGTTCCGAAAGAAGGGGAAAAGCTTCGTCCCTTTGCTCCCGACAACAAAGTGAATCGCCCAAACTGTTCTCGCTCACCGCTCGTCGCCGCGACTTCGAAAATCGCAGAAGCTCGCGTATCGTCGCCGCTTCGGAAATTGCATTCATTGCTCGCATATTGCCCTTCGTTCGTTTCTCCCCTCCCCCCTTCGGAAACGAAGTGAATCGCCTGAACTGTTCTCGCTCGTCGCTGTGACTTTGAAAATCGTAGAAGCTGACGTATCGTCGCTGCTTCGAAAATTGCATTCATTGCTCGCATATTGCCCTTTGTTCGTTTCTCCCCTCCCCCCTTCCGAAAGAAGGGGAAAAGCTTCGTCCCTTTGCTCCCGACAACGAAGTGAATCGCCCAAACTGTTCTCGCTCACCGCTCGTCGTCGCGACTTCGAAAATCGTAGAAGCTCGCGTATCGTCGTCGCTTCGGAAATTGCATTCATTGCTCGCATATTGCCCTTCGTTCGTTTCTCCCCTCCCCCCTTAGAAAACGAAGTGAATCGCCTGAACTGTTCTCGCTTGTCGCCCGTCGCTGTGACTTTGAAAATCGTAGAAGCTCGCATATCGTCGCTGCTTCGAAAATTGCATTCATTGCTCGCATATTGCCCTTCGTTCGTTTCTCCCCTCCCCCCTTCGGAAACGAAGTGAATCGCTTGAACTGTTCTCGCTTGTTGCCCGTTGCTGTGACTTTGAAAATTGCAGGCATTGCTCGCGTATCGTCGTCGCTTCGGAAATCGCATTCATTGCTCGCATATTGTTGTCGCGAAAATTTGAAAATCGCTATCGTCACCATTGTAGTGCGTTGCTCTTCACTGTCGCCGCTCGCGTCTGCTTTGGTGCGGGGCTCATATCGTCGCTGCTCGCATCTGCTTTGGTGCGGGGCTCTTCGTTGTTGCCACTTGTGTCTGCTTTGGTGCGAGGCTTCAGTTCGTCGTCGCTCGCATCCGCTATTGTCGCTTGCCTGATTCTCAAGGTAATGTGTGTTTATTTCATTGTCGCCGCTTGTGTTTATTCCTGCTGTTCTCTATTTAATATTGAATAAAAGTTCTTATTAGCCTCTTCCTTGAGATCAATACCAAGCATCGATTAGCCTCTTCTTCATCATGGTCAAAGGAGAGAAGATTTTATGATATTTCTGCCTAAACTTTTTATAGTTTCATCATTCCTTCTTTCAATTTTATAAATCCATTTGTATCCAGTTGATTTTGTATTGGAGGGGAGGCCAATAACATCTAAAGCCCTTTTCTTAAGACCTTAATACATGTTGTTGTATATATGAAATCGCATTCATTGCTCACATATTGTTTGATTGATTTGTTGATTCATTGTTTCATTGATTCATTGTTATATTATTGTGAATGCATATACTCTTAATTTGTAAGAAAATTATGTATAAGATTGAATATACTTGCAAAAGGAAAAATGATATTCTCATACTTGTTCTAGCTTTGTTAATGTACATAATACAGGAATATGACTTCTAAGAGAAAAAAGTACGTGAACTGGAGCATCAGACAAGATGAAATTTTTTTAGGTATCTTAGTATCAGAAATAAGAGAGGGAAATGCAAAAGCACATGATGGGAAGATTAGAGCTAAGACATGGCAAAAAGTGATTGCTGAATACAATGATAAAACTAATGCCAATGTTGAGAAAAAACATGTAGAAAGTAGAATGAAAACATGGAGGACAATGTATAAGAATTATACAAAAATTTCCAAACAAAGTGTATGGGGGTGGGACTACATTCGTGGACATACTGACATTTCCAAAGAAATTTGGGATGAATTTGTGCAGGTATGTTATTTTATTTAACGGTATTCATGTATTTCTTTGAACTTTCATATATTAAGTAATTTCTTCATTTATTTCTTATAGCAACATCCAGAATGTAAAGCATGCTAGGGAAAGTCATACACAATATATGATGATTTGTATATAGTGTTTGATGGAAATATGGCAACTGGAGTAAATAGTCGCGTTCCCCATGATTTCACAACACTAGAACATGTGGAATCCCAAGAACCTGTGGACACCTTCCCTGTATTCAGTACTCAAGTTCCTTCGGTACTTCCTAATAGTAGAGAGGATGAACATTGACCAAGCCCTTATACAGGTGAAAATGTCGGTAGAAAGTCAAGGAAAAGAACTCGACCACATGCTGAATCATCTCATTCAATTGCTATATCAATGAATGAATTGAGTAAAAGTATGGCGAAGATTGCATAAAATGATGAGAAGTGGCAGAAATCAGAACTCAGGAAAGAAATTGATGAAGTTATTCCCCAAATATGAGATCTTGAGGGTCTTATAGAAGCAAAGAAAATATTGTCTCTTGATTTGCTAGAACATCCTGTGAAAAGAGCTATTTTTTTAGGATTACCTTCTAATACTGTACGAGTTACGTGGATAAGGCATCATATTGGGAGAATGTGAACTACTATTTGTTATATGTATTCTCTGAATTTTTTTCCCTTTGTTATATGCACCTCTGTTTGGACATTTTATTGTGATGTTAAGGGTGGATATAGTTATCCCTCTTTTTTATTGTGATGTAATAATTTGTAGTTGGACTTTGTTGTTGTTATTATGATGTTTGCGAGTTATGTTGTTATTGAAAAAATATTTTATTGTGATGTAATAATTTGTAGTTAGACTTTGTTGTTGTTATTATGATGTTTGAACATTATTGATATTATTAAATATTTACCTTCTTTGCTTATATTTGTTTGCTTATAATTACTCAAGCATGTGGAGGAGTTGCACATATTATTACACATATTACAAGGAATTCTACTGAATGAATATATAGTAGGGAGGGAGAACGATATATTAGGACATTATTAGATTTATCAATACCTCACCAATCATATAACTGTTGACAAATATATCGCATGAGTCAATCTGTTTTTATGGAATTTTGTGAGTTACTTAAAAGAGAAAGAGTTATATAAGATAGCCGAGATATAAGTGTAGAAGAGAAATTAACAATTTTTCTTGTTACAGTTGGTTAGAACCAACGATATGGAGTAACTACTAAGTGTTTTTGGAGATCTGCTTGGACGATTAGCACATATTTCAATGAGATTGTCAATGCTATAATAAGATTACATGATATACTTATAGCAAAACCTTCATCTTCAACGTCAAACCGAATTTGTAATGATCCAAATGTCTACCCATATTTTAAGGTAAAATGTGAATTATATTATTATATTCTTCTATTTTATTGAATGTATTTTGCATAGATGTTTAAAAATACATTTTTTACATGTTCTCAATATAGGGTTGTATTGACGCTATTGATGGTACACATGTCAATACCACAATTTATGGACAAGAAACTACTAAATACAGGAATAGGAAAGGAGAATTAACACAAAATATATTTGCAGCTTGTAATTTTGACATGGAAATTACGTAAATATTATTTGGTAGATGTAGGATTCCCAAATCGTTTGGAATTTATTTCTCCATTTTGAAGTGTACAATATCATTTATCAGAATATGATCAAAATCGAGTTCCAAGTAACGCAGTAGAGAATTTCAATTACAGACATTCTCAATTGAGAAATGTTATAGAACGTACATTTGGAGTGATCAAACATCGATTTGCAATTTTACGAGGTTGCATGCCATATTTATTTGAAACACAAGTTAAAATTATTTTAGCATGTTTTCTTGTCCATAATTTCATTAGAAGAGCAGATCGAGAAGACTTATTACAAGATCTGGCAGATGAATTGCGGGAAGAAAATGTTGTATTAAATGAAGAATTTGTTAACAATGTTGAAGAAGATAATGTACATTGTTCTGTTAATTTGAGTTTGGAACAAAGGAAAGTAGTAGCTGATGTAATGCGTGAAAGAATTATGTATTTCATATGAGAGAGGGATAATATGTAAAAAAATATATTCAATGTAGTTTTAATGAATTTTACTTTTGATGAAAAAGTTATTTTATATGTACATTTTGTATAGTTATTTGAATTCAATACATTAAAAATTTAGAAATATTAATAATATATATTTAAAATAATTTATAAAGGTAAATTTAAACCATTTAAAAAAATTTCTTGTCATTTCCTAGTATGCACAAATAGCTTAAATTTTCCTGTCATTTCCTTTCATTTCCTACTGTGTACAAACATCATTTTATTTCGTGTCATTTCGTGTCATTTCTTCTTTTTTACATTTCACACTATTTCCTGGATTTCTCGTTGTTTCATTTTTCGTCAGGAAATGTGCACAAACATATCCTTGGAATCCTTTGCAATTGCAAACAATTAATCTCGTCGTGCTTTATCTAGCTCTCTCATGGAATCATACAAATAACATCAATCTGAATCTCCTAAAAAGTCCCTTTCTTTTGTAGTACTTGCTTTTAACTTCACGTTAATTGCATTGGACCTTCATCTTTAAATTTCCTATTCCTTAAACCACCTTGTACCTCTAACGAGCAATTCTTTTTGCCTAATTGTCTTATGAGCTTGAAGATTCTTCTCAACTGTAACGCAAGAGTTTCATGGCTCACATTTCCCCCTTTTGTACATTCAGGCTTCTCCTAAAGAAAATTCAGATTTACTAGCTTAATCCGCTTCATTTGTTGCCTTCTCACTCCCTTTCATACTTTTAGGATATGATTATTCGTTAAGGAAACACTGACATTTCCATTCTTTCATTGCTCACATTCGCCCTGGCTTTCAATGATCCCACATCGGTCTTCTGCCTGATTGTTGAAGTATCTTATTGCAAGTATGCTAATGGTGTTTGTCTTGAGTAGTAGGCTCCTTTATTCGATACATCACTTTTAACACAAGGGATTTATTGCCAACCATCTTGATTCTTGAGGCTGTGACAAATTGTCCCTTTTGGGGGGGGGGGGTGCATGGCAACTCATTGTTTATGATTTGGTTGGCTTTGTTGTTTGTAAATTTTTTATCAATAATACATAAAATGACTTTTAAAGTTCACGGACATTGAAAGCTTGCACATGTTGGAAATTGTGTTACCTCAAATTTAGTTTCTAATGTCCCCCGTCATGGTTAATTGGGCTCTTAGGTTGAATTTTGGCAAAATCAGTTGTGGGAGATGCTTATGCAATTTCTAGATCAATTATAATTATAATATTTTTTCTCAAAAATAAAATGAATGAATGAGATGATGTAAGGTACATGTTTATTTTTCAACATCGTAGACAACATTTATAAAACATGAGTTCATGTATGATAATACATGGTTGTATGATACGTTATATATTAAGTGCACTTTTTTATGGTTCTTAAAAGGTGCTTTAGTAAGCTTACCCCTCTCGAAAGAAAAAAAAAGAAAAGGGGCTAGGACAAAGGTGAGAGCTGCTAGTTCTATCTTATAGTGATTTTGATGATTACAAAAATCTTAGCCAGGTAAGTTAGAAGAACATAAGCTTGCTCTTCAAAGGTGGTAGGATTACATAGGAGAAAGGCAAAGAAGGATTCAACAAGAAAGTCAAAAGATTTCCATTAGAAAGGATTGGATGTTGTTCATTGTTAAATTTTTCTTTTGTTTATATTTATTTGTAACTAAGTTTCCTCTCGTGACTCTTAAATTGCATTGCACGTTAAGGTAGAATGATTTCATCATTACTTAATACTTATTTAGTGAGTTATCGGCCCAAGGAATTTTGGTTAAAACGTGCATTAGGCAGTTTAATTGAACTTTCGCTCTCTCAACAACTCCATTATTATAAAGTTCATGGGCATAAATCTATATCGAACAATGGTCAATCGAGTAGTTTCGATTAATCGAATATCATGCTCTACTGGAACACTTCTACTGCATTGTGTATTTGTGGTGGACATTATTAATCACTCGTAGTATGGTCTAACATGCATTTGTATGTGTTTTGCCTTTTGTCCACAAATCACATCCATTACAAACATTTAGGAGAGTGATCTTGGGAAAAACGTTAGCAATTGTAACTTTCATTAAACAATTTCACGAAGTTGAGGTTGAGGATGTATTGTGTGCCTCTATTTCATTGTTTGTTATCTTTTGTTTAGTTAAGATCAATTTGCTCAAATATATATCATCAGATAGCTATATTTTTTATGATCAATTTTTACTTGTACTTTATTTTTGATTGTTGTATTTTTTCCATTCACCTTCGATTAAGAGCAAGCAAGCAAGCAAGCATCATTGTCTAATGATAAATGCTCATAACATATTATAACGCATAATACCTTCTTTGTTGATGATGCTTTTTTTGATTATATTGTTGCTTCTTGGGAGAGGAGACTTTGGACCAACATCTTTTAGAATTTGCATCTTTATCTTTTGCACTCTCGTAGAAGCGATAAACTTTTACTTGTTCCAAACCACTTTTTTGTTTTGTCAATTTCTACTAGAAACCGGTAGCCGGAATTGGATGACAACTTGTATCTTCTTCGATTCTTTGAGGATTGGAAAGTCCAATTGGCTAAATTTAGACTATTTGACTATGATATGTACGACAGGATTTTATTTTGCTAGTTGTTTTCATTTTCTGGTTAAAGGTTCATCAATTAAAATCCAATCATTTGGTGTACATTCAAAGACCTAAGTTTGAAAATTACACCTATGATTGCTCAGCGAAGTGGTATTTTGGAGGGAATCAAAGAAGGAAGGAACTTTTCTTTTATTTTTTATTTTAAAGAAAAATGGTTGTTCCTTTAGATCTTTGTTTACAAGGTTCCTAAAATATCATGTTGACACCATCCTTTTATTCATCAACGAGAAGTATTGTAGCTAATTAAAATAACAACTTAATGAGTACTCCAAGTCTCTTTTGGAGTCTGATAAATGTTATGGAACACAGGAACTTCCTATGCCAAATAGACCACAAGCAAGTGTTTTCCAGATGTATGGCAAAATCTGCCACGCCTGTGAGCTTTAAAATGATTGATTCGTTTTTTAGATGCTTTTAATTTTAGCTTACGGTTTCCTTTTTCAGGTTTCTTAGTACATTTAGGAATTTTTATATTATTTGAGATATATATCCGACAAAACTAAAAAAGATAAAATTATAGATGGCAATGAACTCCCATCGTACATCACAAAATGCACGGCGGAGACTGCCTAGAGCTTCGACCTGACATAACGCTTATCGATGGAACCATCAATTTTAATGAAGATTTTCCTAATAGAATATATTAGTCAGTAGTCCTTCAAACACTGTTTGATATTTTTCATATAACTAGGATAGATCTTAGAGTTTGAATCTTGGTAAACACGTAAATCCTTGTAAAACACAACAAATAACGAGATAAGCACTATTTATTATAAAAAAAAAACAACACCACTTTGATTGTTGTCAACACACAGCATAGATGGGCATTGATTGCTCTGTTCGGTAAGGTGCTGTTTAAAGATAAATTTAAAATTTCAAGTTACCTAAGAAATGTTGCACTTGCCTTGGACCACACACGTATTGCTGGTGGTTCCAATGTCAACCAGTTTCTAGAACAGATCGGTCTCATGTTCTAGACGCAGGATTTCTTTGAAGAGACGGCCCCCCATGCTTTCCTTGACCTAACACAGACTTTTGAGGGATTTGGTACCTAAGTACATTTGTTTATCATAAAAATATGAATACGGATGGATGCTCATAATTTTTTCAAATAATTAAAAAATAATGTATCAAACTTATTTTTCATACATAATTTTATCCTTCCGTAAAAATTATGTATTTAGTTACATTTTACCTATGTTTTTTTCTTTTTCTTTCTGAGAATCATGTATTTAATGCCACAAAACGGTGTATCATTTTTACACCACAATTTTCTCTATGGTATATTGAAATTAAATCCAATACGTTATCTTAGATACACACAATAAAATATGTTATAAGTGATTGTAAGAAAAGAAGAAGAAGAAGAAAGAGACTCTTTGCTTTATTTTTGCATTTAACAAAAATTTCATCATCTTGATTAAAATAGTGATCGCCGTTATTCTCCGTTGATTAAATACTAATATTATACTTCATCTACTTGGAATATGTTTGTTTGCTTCTCACCGACTCTTGAATTAGAAAGAAATTCTTTTAAGCATTAGAAAGAAATTCTTTTAAGCATTTCCAATGGCGAAGAAAATCTAAATGAAAGCGATAAATTACAAACAAACACTTTATTAAAAAACAAAAAGAAGAGGAGGGAAGAAGTTCCCGTCACTTCGTTCGGATGTCACGGAGACACGTACGTCACCCAATCTTTCTTTCTTTTTTTTTTTTTGCAAGAGAAAGCAATCGCATAAAATATAAAATACAACAGTTAGGGAAAGTGTAAAATAAAAGAGGTTTAGGTTATACATAAAGATATGACAACAAGGGGGTTCTTGCCACCTTGTTCTACGACATCCACCGAATTGCGAAACGTCATGTACAAGGCGTTCTTATGGACTTACTCATAGACATAACAGTATTTTTAATGGTCTTGTCGTGAATATTTGGACATTATTAATACTACCATTTCATTTTTTTTATTAGAAAAAGTCTCTCCAAGTGCAGCCGAAGATGCGATTAAAGAAGAAGTGATTTCAATTTGAAAAGGTCGTGCATGCCCCCTCGCTCTCTGGAGATAATCTGGTTAGTGCAAGCAAATTATGCACCGTATCCTTGACGATAACATTTGATTTGTTTTGTGACCACCCATTATTTTTTCTCTCTCTGAACTCGTACTTCAGCAATGATTTCACAGCTTGCTTGAGTATTTCAGCCTTAATACGTCATTTACTCGGTTGTCCAAAGAAAGACGAAAATCTGCCCAGATTGAGCATTGGCGGTGAGTGCCGTTGGATTGGGGGCTCCCGGGTCTTACCACGTCACGCAATGTGACGGGACAGGAATGTGCCCGGAGCCACATGGCTAACGGAAACACCGACGAAATTCATTTGTTGTTGTTGTTTTTTTTTTTTTTTTAAATCCCGGAAACAGCAGGGGAAGCCTCCTCCTCCTCCTTCTCCTCTACTTCGCGCGTTTGACCATCTAGAAAACCTTGCGCTCCACGCCAAGACGACCGAACGAACGCTTACAGATTTCCGTAATTATTTATTTTATAGTTATGGGATATATTCATTTCACCGGGAAAGTAATAATAATGATAATAATATTATTATTATTACATTACTGACAACAATGATTACAATTTTATGCCGCTTTTACATATATCGTTATGCACATTAATAAAATACAATGGATCACACAGAAACGACCAAAGCAGCGTCGCTGTCCTGGAAGCACGCGTTCGGCCGCCGTGTTCCCACGGCTGCCACCACCACGCTTTTCTCACCTCCTTTATTAACGCCGGAACCCTCCACCACTACCACGACTTCTTTCTTTCTTTCTTTCTCCTCCTCCTCCTCCTCCTCCTCCTCCTCCTCCCTGACCCTGAGCCGAACCATTCCCGATCGGGTCGCAAGGCAAAAGCCCAAAAGCCCCAGCCATGGAAATTGACCATTCATTAATCCTCGCGTCCAACATGGTGATTCCCGTCCCCCAGAGCCCCCTCGTGCCGGACGGGCCGGAGAACTCGGCGAAAACGAAGGATTTAGAGTACAAGTGTGCCATCGACGGCGACGACGAAAACGACGGAAGGTGTAGCGGCCACGACGACGATGATGGCGACGAGTTCGAGTTTTCTTTCGTACCACAAGGCCAAGACGTCGATGATCACTTCGGCGACGGCCAAAGACACCCCGTGTACCCCGTGTTCGGTCAGAGCTTCGTACACGACGGAGGGGACGAGGTCGTCGACCTCACGTCGTCGTTTCAGGAGCTATCGGTGCAGGGGAACACAGCTTCCGGGGAGGGAGAACCGGCGCTCTCGGCCGATTGCTACTGTGCGTGGAACCCACAGATGGGCACGCCGCCGCCGTTGGACGCGAGCAAGAAGAGCAGATCGACGGGGACGTCGTCGTCACGGAAGTGGAAGCTGATGGATCTCATGGTGGGAAGGAGTCACAGCGATGGGAAGGAGAAGTTCCGCTTTCTCACGCCCCCAAACGCCACGGCGGAGAGGAAGAAGACGGTGGCGAAGAAGGCGGTGAAGGAGATGGACATGAGGACAGCACACAATATGTACTACGGCAAGGGCGGGGCCGGCGACCGGAAACAGTCGTCGTATCTCCCTTACCGGAGAGGACTCGTCGGATTCCGTCCTTTCTAGCTTTAGCATATTTATATTTTCCAGACAAAGTCTAACATCAGCGACGATGAATGATGATGTCGTCGTTCTTCCTGTATAGGATCGATTCCATTGTCCGTGAATAGCCATGGTTGCAGAGAAGGAATCTGTATTTCAGCCATGACGAAGGATTTTCATCAAAAACAAATGCTCTTATACAAATTTCCATTATGAATTTTCCAGAAATGACAAGAATTTACAACTTACCTGTTAAAATAATAACTCATCGATTTACAACATTTTCTTTTCATTAAAAAAAAATTCGATAATCACCACACAAACAGATAATACTCAAATGAAGCATTTTTATCTTACGACAGTGAATGATGGAAAATAATTTCTTTCTACGGTTTTCCCTTCCATTTCTATCCATGGATGGAATCCAAAATGGTCAAGCGTGCCATTATTTTATTAAAAATGAATCTTGGAGGGCACCCGAACCTCATGGTCATGGGATGTCGTGTCTGAAATTAATATAATGAATGATCGATCGATGCACGTTAAAAAAGAAAGAAAGGGTAAACTAACTTCTACACCCTACCCTTTTCATTCTACGATTTATTTCATTGGATCGCTTATTACTCTACGTGCCATCATCAGACACTCGTAATTAAACAAATAAAGTGCACTTACTTAATTAATACGCTGGTGTGGTGCTCCCGGCTTCCCTAAACAATTCAGTAAATTCTTGGAATTAACGAAATACTGTAAAAACTATTCACCTTTCATTAAATTAGATATTAAATCAATTCATTTTAAAAGTGTGATTTTATATAATATACTCACACACCTTTTACAACGCCAAAATATTTTACCATTGAATAAATTTATGATGTACCATACCAATCTTACATGAACAGAAAATAAAAACTTTGGAAAATATAAGTTCGTCAAATATTGTCATGCATTTCTTTGAAATTCTGATAAATGTGCAGGTGAGGAGATGGGAACAAAACCATCGTCACAGAAATGGCAAAACAATTTCTTTATTAGAGAGGCTAATCTGAGATTAGTGAGGAGTTAAGAAGAAAGAAGAGGAAAAATAGGTAATCCGGTTGTCTACTGATATATTATATTATATTATATTAATATTATATTATATTATATTATATTATATTATATTATATTATATTATATTATATTATATTATATTATATTATATACCACTGTAGCCTTGACACTTGTCCAAAACGGACGTTCGACTACTCCCTTATATTTAAATAACGAGAAAAATGCAAATGTTGGCGTACACGTCTAAAAATGCCTAAAGATAGTGTTTGTGTACATAAAAAATGATGAAAAATGTTGAAAAGAAAATTGATAAATTTTATTATTATTATTTTTTAGATGTTTATATACCAAATAAGTTTCATCATTTTTTACCATTTTCTTTTAGTATATAAGAAAAATTTTCTTTTATTTTTTGACATTTTAATTTTTGAAATTGATAGAAAATGAAAGAAAAGAAAATGTGAATTATCACAAAATATATTAACATGTAATTTTGATATAGAAATTGTTTATGCCCTTAGTAGATAAAAATTGATATTACGAGAGATATGTGAAATGTATTTTATATTGTAATTATTATCACAGATGACTCTATCTTATATTATCTATGATAAATTTTGTTATTCTTTATCTTACAGATAAATATAAAAAATATTTAATTTATTAATTTCAATATTTTTTATTTTATAAATAAACATATATATTTTACATTCTATAATTTTCTATTTTACGCACAAGCATACACGTATTTCAAATTCCATCGTTTCTATTCTATATGCAAACACTTTAATTTTCTACTAACTTTTTCGTTATTTTTTGTCATTTTTTGTGATATTTTATCATTTTCTTTTCACTATTTTTTAATATACAAACACTTCCTAAGGTTATTTGTAATGAGGGATTAAGATTAAATCTCTCGCTCTCACATTGACGACCTCTCTTTTGACCATGTCCTGCTTCTCCTAGCACCAACCTCTACTTTTAATCCCCACTACATCATCCAACCTCGATTAAATTTCGGTATGGTAGTTTTTGTTGTGAATGTCTACAATAATTAAGATTGCGAGAGGGTTGAGACAATGGAAACTGATTAAGGTCACAAGAGGAGACTTGCACGAGAGTTGTCAAACAAGGTAAGAGGGCTTTGGTTTAATAGAATGGTGGTGGATGGCTAGGTTTAGGATTGGGGGTTAGACGACAAGAGAGGGGTTGGGTATACATGATAGTGAGAAGAAAATCAGGTCAAGGCTTACATAGGATTTATATCAACTCACGCACATGCGAGAGGAATAATTAGATCAAGCGATTAGCGCAAAGCTTGTTATTCATCATTGAGCAAGGGCAAGAGAGCTAATAAGAAATTCTTGACCTAAAGGGATAGATGGGTCCAACAATTAGTGCCATGGTATTTGAGAATTACAAGAGGGCAAGGGGAGGAATACGGGAGATGATAGGAAAGAGATTCAATGGTAGCAATAATAGTCGACCTTTTCTTTACCTAGAGATCTCTCACATTTAATGGACTTTCAAAACCTAAATAAGAAATGAGGAAAAGCGAAACCATTTTCGAGCTCTATTTATAGAAAGAAACTACATAGAAAAGGAAAACATAACTTTAATAATGTAAGACTAAACCCACTTATGATACATAACACACTTAAAATCTCTCTAACGATTTATTTATTAACTATAGTCCCTTGAGTGCAACTCCTACTTGGAATGAAAATGACATGCCAATGTGATCCACTAGTAGACTGATTTTGTTATGATGGCATGTTCTTTTGCTTGATGATATACTAATCCACATGATCATTAGAGCAAATGGCATATCCGTAATCAAAATGGTGTGGTCATTGCATATGTACTTTTAGACCATTAATGCCTGTGCATATATAATATCCATATTGACCAACCAAAAGTTATGTATTAAACTTTTTTTTTCCTTGAATTAAAAAAAGATATATATATATATATCTATGGTGGTCGCCACCTCAACATTTACATTTTTTCCATGGGTAATGTGCTATGACATATCTTTATGCTTGAATGATAAATTTCTTGTGAGTAATAATTATCTATAAAATATTATATATTTGTAAACGCTATGATTTGGAGAGAGGTACTTCATATAAGAATTCTTTAACTTTAAATTCTTACCATCAAACTTTATCATCATCAAAAAGAAGAAGAAGAAATTGCTAGGAAATTTTGATTCTGATAATATAAAGCTCAATAAGAAATAGATTGTTAAGAAATTATTTGTATAGATCATGTTTATCTCGTTGGGTTGTGGTGAAAGCTCCTTAAATTGCAGGACTTGTGAATTTTCCAAAAAAAATTCTAATGATAGATTGTTGGTCTAAAACAACATCAAATTAAGGTAAGGTTTAAACAAAAGGCTTGAGGAGCCACTTCAAATTTCTTATGCAATTCTCATTATTATTATTTTATCTCCACCTAGGTTAGATTACCATAACTTTAACTAGTGCTTGGTCTTTTATATCATTGACAGCCATCCACATTTTTTAATTTGTTCAAAATTATTGATAGTTTACTGTTTGCCACCTTTGGTGAAGTTAATCAATACTAACAAATGATATTAAAGTAGTCTGATCTAATAAATAGATTTAATTATCTCCACTTAACAGATGAGGCTGATCAAGCAAATAAATTTAACCATATCTAGATTACAACTTCAACTCAATTCATATATTCTTGAGACAAAATATTCATAGACCACCATTTTTTATGGCACAAATTTAATTATTGGTAATGTAAAATGATTGATTATTTCTTTTCAATCTATAGATCACGCACTACATGACATTATTGTTAATGGTAGTTTTTCTTGCAATAAATTATATAAAGAATGAAATGAAGAAGGTAAAAGAATCGTTTTTTTTTTTTTTTTTTTTTTTTTTTTCAAATGTTAGAAGCTTACATATTATTTTATTCAAATATTTTGTTTTATAAATTAAGATATGTTTGATTACATTTCAAGTTATAACACCTCGCACGATGCATGGAAAGCTTTTTGTAGTCTATTTGTGCACTTGCAAAGAAATCTAATGAAAATGAAATTCTGTTTTGTTCAGAAATAAAAATTAGTTAGAATTTGAAGGTAACATAATTTAAAATTTAAGTACTCATACACGTTCAGAAAAGTGATAAAATTCCCAATTTAGGCATTTGTGCATATTTAAGAAAAATGATCAATAATTTTACAACGTACATTAACATATAGAAAGAGTGATATTGTAAGTACTCACAATGTTTGCATTATTCGGATTTATTTAAAAGAGAGTTTTTGTCTGGCCTAACCTCAACCGGCCTACTACCTTAATACATAATATCATAATTCTTCTTTTTACAAACTTTACTCTCTCTCTATCTCTACTTCATCTATCTCCTTCTCATAACTTTCACCGCCTCTTCTTCTCATCACTCGTGTTTTTATAACGCCCACGGTACCACTTTTCCTTATTAACGTAATTAAGTTTGAATTCAACATCTATGAATTAACTAATATATATATAAATTAAGTTCAAGTTCAAACGGCCGTATAAATTAAATTTAACTTACCCAATAATCTAATATATATGTAATTAATTAATTAATTAATTTTCATGCCATAACATTAACATCATTAAACTTACAACAAAGGATCGACCATCCGAAATTGAAAAACAAGTACATATCATTCAATCAACTACAAATCTTGAAAGAAAAGTTGAAGATAGAATCAACACAAATGCATGAAAGTCAAGTACAACTATTTTAAATAACAATCATGATATTTTCACATAATTTATCAATTGTTTCCTTCCTTTGATTTCAAGTACTATTGCCAATGGTATTAAGTAGATCTTGTTGTTATTCCATATCATGGCAAACTTGTAATAAATACTTCATCATCTTAAATTTCTTATAATTTGTTTACAAGATCTTTAAATAAATTTATTCTATCTACTTTGCAAATGAAAATTGAAATAAAAAAATATGCTAAAATAATTTTTACTTTTGGTTTTAAAAGGAAAAGGCATGTATCCTTACACTATTGGAAACTAATGCTTAACAATGAATTTCTGTAATTAAAGTCTTCTATTCCGTTAATTAGAAACTAATTGGTATCACATTCCATTAAGTGATAACAAACACCTTAAAACAATCATATAAACTCAAGTTTATTTGAAAATTCAACATCAATCAATTAAAACTTCTTTACATGTAATTTAGTGGTAAATGAATAAAATAAATTTTGTTCAACAAGTAAAGTCCATATATGTCATATAAGTATCGTATTTGGTTGAACAACTAAACCATTAGGTTGATTTATTACATTTTGAAGGATTCAAATATTAGTAGTTAATCTTTTCATCTACTTAAAATATAAATAAATTTTAAATCAAAATTGCAAGCAACCAAAATATTTTAAGATAATTCACCTTTCCTATTTTTAAACATTGTATTTTTTTCCTATAAATTGTAGCTTTAATATATATGTCATCAATAGCATTTATGCAATCTTATTTGGAACATGAAATTTTCAATACAATTAATGTAGAGAAATAACACTAATATAATTCACATTTTTTTAAAAGAAGCTTACCTTGAAATATGGATAAACATTTTAGTCATTTTAAATTCTATTGAGTTAGATGAATCATGCTTAGTTAAAAATATATGACCTAGTTTTAATATAACATGGATATTTCATTGAAATACGTATTGATAATCTATGTGAATAGGTGAAAACACTCTCTTGTTACCTCAGATCATTGATTTTGTCCAACTCTTACAAAAAATATTATAAGTTTTTCCATCGCACCCATATTTTTACTATCTAATATTACTCTTTCATTTCCTAATAACTTGTAAAATTAAAAAAAAAACATATTAATTCATTTGATATATTTTCCTGTAATTCTATACTTATGTCAATGAAGAATTTAATAATCTTCATATATACTCTACTTTTTTCATATTATATATTCGACAATACTACTTGTGTATATTTTATAAAGGAATTTCTATATTGTCATTACCACGTTTCTTTTTTGTGCATATTCTTCCTCTAATCTACTTGTTTTTATACATTTCTACAAATAAGTGCTGGTAGAGAATATGAGTATGTCATCAACTAAATAAAGGAACATATATAATGAAGACAACTAACTATAATAAGGTTTAAGCAAGGATAATGACAAAAAAAGATAACTATTGAGTGAAAACAAGACAACCATTACTATTATGTCATTGTTTATAACACATAAACCATTGTTCATTTCAACACATTTGACATGATCTAAAATAACATTGTTCATTGCATAGCCACCCTAATGTAGGAAATATAACACATAAGTCATATATTATTTTAAGTTGAACTTTAGTTATCAAGTTTTCATCTCATTTGGTAGGCAAATAAATTGATTTTATTTCGATTCAATTTCCAATAACTATATAACCCTATACTTCTCTTCTTCTGTAAGATCTAGAAGGTCAAGTAAAATTATCATCACATGTCTTCTTCACGTTCTTTTTTCTCTATGAAAGTTAGTTATTTTATTCCCTTGTACTTAAATCATACACTTTTGTACTTGGGTAATATGCTTAATGACCACATGTCTTCTTCATGTTCTTTTTTATCTACAAAAGTTATCTTATTCTCTTCTACTTAAATCATACACACTTGTACTTAGGTAATATGCTTAATAAAAACAAACATCTTCGAATTATCTTTCTTATCTTCTTGAAAATAATTCACAAGTGCTACACCCACATCTTTCATTATAGTTGTCATAAATTAATGTAACTCAACTTGTGAATGTGTTTGCTTTCCTTTCTTAAGTATGTCAATATCATTTATGGAAGGCAAGTGCCCTTGAGTCTTAGACTTAAAATCTATAAAAAGTTGACTAGGCATTATATTATGATTCTCATTCATATCATCGTTGATATTAACCACTTCTTGAAAATCATTTTGATGGATCCCACACGACCCTATTGCAAGTTTACATTCAAATAGCATCTAAAGTTGATCAAAAATTAGGAAGGCCTTCCCCTTATAAGGAATACATTATGGATCATTTTATTAAATAAAAAGGGTAAGTTCATGTCATATAATGTTAAATAGTTAAATAATTATTTGTATAGAAGTAAACTAACCTTATCAAACTCATCTAAACTTCATTCTATATATTAATATAGTCATGAATGTAGTTCCATCTCCGACCACTTTAACTCTTAATTTTGGTAAAAATATTATACATTTGTCTTTATGTTTTCATTTGACTATCAATTTTTTTTAAAAAATGACTAGCCCTTTCATCTTTGTTGTACTTCTCTATTACTTTCTTTCACATTTTAATTCTTATTTTTTATCAAGAGTTTACCATTTACTTCTTTAATGACTTCACATAAAATGTTCAATATTATCTCATTCACCTTAACACTTCAACTATAATAACTTCATCTTTCACCTTTCTACCTATCGACACTCATTATTTCCTAAGTATGCACATAACACTACAATTAAAATATAAATTATACATAGCAAGAGTACTATTTATTTGTAAAATTATATGTCTATAATGTTCTATCATAATGTATAAAAATATTAGATTAATTAGTTACATAACTTGTAAATTTAAGATTTGATTTTGAACCTGTAAATTACTAATAACTTCTCATTTTGATGCACATGCATGGAAAAGATCTAAATAAATAAGATATGATTAGACATAAAAGTCAATTTATTTTTTCCCAAAACAATTATACATTATAGTTTTTTTTTTTTTTGAGAGTTTTATAGTTCAAAGGAATAATTGATTGCTACTTTTTTGATTTTTGAATAAACATGCAAGGATATAGCTAAAGTAGAAGAGCTTATTAGTCTACAGAATGTAAAAAGCAAAGGGTTGAAGGTGAGATTTCTAATTCTAGTTTGGTATTTATATTAGGATTTCATTGAAATTCCATTTCATTTCACCCAATCTGCACAAACACCCCTCTCTCTTAGAATTGAATGGCATTCAAAGTATTTTCCATTCAATTCTAAGTGCACAAACCCTTCATTCATCATTTGCACCTTTATCCATTATTTACTTGTTCATCTATTATCCGCATGTTCATCAACCATCCACACATTCTCCCATTTTTAACCTTACTACAAGTTATTATTATTTTTATTTTATTCAAATGTGAAGCCTTTGATAAACGTTACACATGAGAAGTTCATCTCTATCATTCATGTTTGATAAGCCTAAATGTTTTCTTCATCTTGGAGCTTGAATAGAACAAACATAAGCTTCTTCCTTAATCACCTCATGGTGCCTTCATGTACCCCCTTCAATACCCAAATGTAGAATGGTAGAGGCACTCTAATGGAATACTAATAACTTACACTCATGCATTCTCCCTGGTTGAACAACACTATTTTAACATGCCACTATTGATCATTTATTAAAATTACCTCTTTTTCATGATTTATTTTATAACCCATCGTTGTACAAAATATACTCATGTATTCCTACTTTCGTTAGACTTCAATTTTCTCCAAAAGCATAATGTTTCTATTTTCAAAACATAATGGTAGAGGTGTTGATGAGCGATACCAACCCACCACCCAATTTAACCTTGGTTGAGTACTATTTGTGTTGGGCTAGCATGACTCGATGTGTTTAGGTAGTAGCTTAAATATAACCCACCGGGCTAAATGAAAGTCCATATGGGCTACGTTCTAGGCTACAGGCTAGACCTAGGCCTTGACCAACCTATAGGCCACCTATGGGTTGCCCATAACCACCCACAAGGTAGTAAGATAATTTTTTTTTTTTTAAATACTTAATGTATTTTTTAGTAAATATATTCAATTAAATCTAAGTATTATTAATATATATTATAATATTTTATAAAATATTTTTTATTATTTTCTTTTTCTTTTTACATTTTTATTTTATTTTTTAGTTAGTATATTTTTTTATATGTTGTTAGTAGACTATTATCTTTTTATTTATTCAGCTATTAGAATTATTTTTATTTTATTCATTTTTTTTATATGTTATATTTTTATTTATTGATTATTTTTAGCTTATTATCGTTATATATATATATTGTCAAAAGTCAAAATAGAGAATTAAAATATTTTAGATACTTTAAAAAAAATAAATATCTAAGAAGTTGAAAATTAAAGAATTTTTGGTACAAAAAATAAGTACCTAAAACGAAATGAAAATTATGAAATCAAAATATTTTAGATTCAAAGCGTACCTAAAAAAAATGAAAATGAAAACCAAGAATGCAATTATCTAAAAAGATAATACATTAAATATATATATATATAGCAAGTTTTGGTCAACCAAAGAATAAAAATAAAAATAAAATTATGTGAACTTCAAGCGAATCAAAGTTAATTTACGGTTCAACTAAGGAATAAAAATAAAAAATAAAAAAAGTTATGCAAACTTTAGTTGAACTAAAGTTAATCTTTGAACTGATCAAAGTTAAAAAAATAAAAAAAAGTTACCTAAATGTCAGTCCAATCGAAGTTAATCTTCCATCTAGTCAAAAAATAAATAAAAAATAAAAAAATACCCAAACTTTAAAAGAACCGAAGTTAATCTTTAATTCGACCAAAGAATAAAAAAATAAAAAAGTTAGAAAATATTAAAGATAAAATAGGAAATATATATTTTTGTATTTTCTATCAATTAATTACATCAAAATCTAGAAAATTAAGATTATCTCTTACTAAATAGTTATGATTAATATTATTAAAATTAATTAATTCTTACCTATTTATTAAACTAAAATTATTATAATCATCAACAAATATATTAAAATCATAAACTAATGATAATGATGATGATTGTGATAAATAAGATGTACATTGTATTTGTTGTGATCCATATTTTGTAATATATAAATTAAACATGTTTAAACTTTCTTTTATATTTTCAATTATTACATTAAGTTCTACATTTAAATAATTTTGTATTACAATTATTACTTTTTAACAATTTTTATTTTAGTCTTAGGATCTAAACAAGCACTTAATGCATATAAAAGAAGTATATTATTTCAATATTTTAAAAAAATTTCTTTCATTTTTAAAATTATAGATGTAAAAAATGGATAATTACCATAATTATTAAAAACCCTTGTAATATTATATAAATGATGTATTACATAAACAAAGGTAAAACAACATATTTCTAATAAATGTTCTATTACATAATAAAATGATTTTAAAAATGTAATAAAATAATTAACTATTACAAAATCATTTTCATGTTATCATTAATTCTACTATCGTAATAAGTTTTTATAGTTTCTTTATAAGGTAAATAATTATTTAACATTAAATATAAAGAATTCCACCTATGAGGAACATTCATTGTAAATGTGTAATATGATAAATCAAAAGAGCCACATACATGATTAAATTCTTGTTGACGCCTGTCATTAGTTAAAATATAAATTAATACAGTTCTAATATTCTCTACAAAAGATTTTATTTCAATACCTACTTGAACTATAAGATTAATTATATGACATACAACTTTGGTGAAATAAATCAAAACCATTTGGTGGAATTAATCTATTTTTAAACATAGGGATAGTTACATTATTACTAGATGCATTATCAAATGTAATATTACCTACTTTTCCTTTAATTTCATAAATTCAAAAATTTCCATAATAGTAGAAAAAATATTTTAACCATTATGTAGATGATTTATTTTTTTAAATCCTATTAATCTTTTTTGTAAAATTCAATTATTATCAATAAAATGTGTAGTAACAATAATATATCTTATTTTAGTTCTACTCTCCTAAATATTAGATGTGTATGCTACAAATGTATTAATAAAACCTATTATATTAATTAATTCAATTCTAAGTTGATTATAAAGATCAATAATATCTTATCTAATTGTATTTCTATTTTTTAAAAAAATTATAGATAATAAGTTTGTGAAATATAATTTTAAAAATATTGACTATCACTAAAATTAATAGGTAAATTTTGAATAATAAATTTAATATGTAATTCTTTAACATACCTAGGATCACAATGTTATTATGTTATATTACTTTCAATATTAAAATTAATTTATGTTTAAATCATTTTATTTTTTTTCAAGATTTTTAGATAAATAATTAGCTAAATGTTTAGATAAATGACTTGTACTACTTGAAGCTTTGTAAGAGAAGTCTACATTGCATTTGTTGCAATAAATTCTCTTCCCTACAATGTCTTCCATATCTTTCATCTTTATTGTAAACTTCAACTATAAAGCAAATCTTTTTCTAGGTTTAGCAATAATACTTAAAGATACTCCACCTTCCATAGTTTAAAATTGAGAGTGTTATTGTTCTAATTGAAATGTTGGAAAATCATTGTCGACAACAACATTATTAAAGTTAAACTTATTGAAGTTGTGCATCATTTTTGCGAACTAAAAATAGAAATTGAGTTAAGAGTAAAAAAAATTTGAAAGCTAAAAGTTTGAAACTTGAAAATTTTGTATGTTTTGTGAAAGAAAGAGAGAATATTAAATGAGTATGAGTTGTAAAGAAAACTCTAACCTTCTTCTCTCTTTCTTTCCCTATCTCTCTCCCTCTCCTATCCATTTGTCAAACGAACATTTGTTTTTCTGAACGTTGAAAAACATTCATTTTAAATGTTAATTTTTTTGAACATTCAAAAACCATTCATTTTTTACACATTCAAAAAATGAACATAACAAATATTTTTCAACATTCAAAAAAACAAAAAAACATTCAAAAACTGTTCATTTTTTACATGTTCGAAAAATGAATGTCGTAATGTTCAGCTCTCAAGCTAACCCAGCCTAGTCCAACCTACAAGTCAAAATTGAAAATTTATATAGCCTAGCCTAGTCCATTGCGAGCTAGGTTAGGCTGACCGACACTAACCCAACCCATTTGACATGTTTATGTGGATCATGTTGATCTCCAACATAGTTTCAACAACCCATAGGCATGATCTCTTGCAGTCTATGACAAGCTACATATAGCATGCAACTAATTCAAGCATACATTTCTTATCAAATAATTTAATATTTTAGCCTTGTATTTTTAGTCATAGATCATATGAAATGTAATAAGCTCCAACATGCTCTTCATTCAATTATAACAACACAATTCAATATTTCATTTCAATAATAAATCATGTAGTAACTTCTTTCTAGCATGTATCTCTAAAATAATCATGTAAATGTTTGATAAGCATGTTCATAAATTTTTATATCACAATTAATAACATTACAACCTTCTTAATTCCATATTTAACCGTATAGAAACAAATTAAGATGAAACATGCATTTTCATTTCAATAATTCACAAATTCAACCTATTAATTTAACATATTAATTTTAAAAAAAAAAGGATAAGTTTGATTAAAACCAAACAATAATTCAATTTGACCGAATAAGATGTTTGATTTGATCAAATGAGTATTTAGTTAAATCAAACGTAATGTGATAAAATAATAATATATATATTTTAAAAATAAATCTTGCTGAGTTACAAGTAGCTGGGAGAGGAGAGGCGACGATGGCTTATTGCCTCTCCATTATGCATGAATATTTAAGGTAGTGAAATAAATTTGCTAGGCCTGTGGTTAGAATTGGCAACCTCGCCCCTTGTGCCACTTTGCTTGTGTGCTATTGTAGGTTGTGTTGGATCGAGTACGACCCCCACACAACATGGTTTCATCACGAGGACGACCTAACACTACCCCCTAAACTGTGCCATGTCAATACGACATGGTTTCACCATGCAACAATGGCTTGACATAGCCAAACTACGTCGAACTAGGCTAGCATGGTAAGACCCAACCCATTTGACACCTATACATAATATATAGTCTTTAATAAGAGAAATCTCATGAACATTCAAAGTTTTGAACTTATCTCCCGCATGTAAGTCTTCTCCCTCAACTTCCAAATGCAATTAGAGAATTCCAATCAACAACATGCCCAACTTCCAAATGGTCCCTCTAGTCAACCATGAAAGTCAACAACCCCACCTCTTGGTCAACCACCTTTCTGGCATCTCCAAATTCATGATAAAGTTGATGTAGAACTAATAAACTTTGCTTTAGCTATATCTTTGCATGTTTATTCAAAATCAAAAAAGTAGCAATTAATTATTCTTTTGAATTATAAAACTTTCAATAAAAAAACTATAATGCATATCTTTTTTATTTACATCATTCCTTATGAATGTGCATCAAAATGAGAAGTGATTAGTAATTTAGATGTTAACATTGAAATGCTAAATTTATAAGTTACGTAACTAATTAATCTAATATTTTTACACAATATGTTAGAACATTACAGTTGTACAATTTTGCAAATATATAGTACTTTTGCTATGTATAATTTATATTTTAATTATAGAGTTACGTATATCTTTAGGAAATGGTAAGTGAGAAAAGAGGAAGATGAAGTTATTGTATAGCTAAAGTGTTAAAGGCAAATGAGATAAATTGATTATTTTATGTGAAGTTATCAAAGAAGAAAATGGAAAAACTCCTGACATAAAGATAAAAACCAAGACATCGAAAGAAAGTAAGAAAGAAGTACAATAAAGACACAAGAGTTAATATTCTGAAAAAATGTTGATAGTTAAATGAAAACATAAAGACAGATGTATACAATTTTTACTAAAATTAAAAGTCAAAGTGATTGAAAATGAAACTTCATTCATGGTCATACTGATGTGTTGAAAGAAGTTTAAAATGAGTTTGTTAAGGTTAGTTTAATTCTATACAAATAATTATTTAACATTATATGACATGAACTTACCCTTTTTGTTTAATAAAATCATCCATAATGTATTCCTTACAAGGGGAACGTCTAACCAATTTTTGATCAACTACAGATACCATTTGAATGTAACCTTGCTAACAAAAAGATTTTCAAGAAAATGTTAATCCCAATGATGATATGAACAAGAACCATAATAAAATGCCCACTCAAACTTCTTATAAATTTAAAGTCTAAAACTCAAGGGTAATCTCCTTCCGTAAATGATGTTGACATATGTAAGAAAGGAAAGACGTAGGTGTAGTATCTGTGAATTGTTTTCAAGAAGATAAGAAAGATAATTCGAAGAAGTTGGCTTTTATTAAGCATATGACCCAAGTACAAGAGTGTATGATTCAAGTACAAGAGAATAATATGACTTTTATAGAGAAAAAAGAACGTGAAAAAGACATGTGATGACAATTTTACTTAACCTTCTAGATCTTATGGAGGAAGAGAAATATAAGGTTACGTAGTTATTGGAAATTGAATTGAAACAAAATCAATTTATTTGCCTACCAAATGAGATGAGAACTTGATAGCTAAAGTTCAACTTAAAATGATATATGGCTTATGTATTATATTTCCTACATTAGGGTGGCTGTGTAATGAATAATGTTATTTTAAATGCTGTCAAATGTGTAGTTATGAACAATAGCTTATGTGTTATGTTTCATTCTTTATGTGTTATAAACAATGACATAATAGTAATGGTTGTCTTGTTTTCACTCAAGAGTTATCTTATTTTTTGCCATTATCCTTGCTTAAACTTTATTATAGTTTGTTATCTTCATTATACATGTTCCTTTATTTAGTTGATGACATACACATGTTCTTTACAAGCACTTATTTGTAGAAATTTCTAAACATGAAGTTATGAAATCTTCTATAATGGTAATTGATGAGAGGAAGAACGTGCAAAAGAAAAGAAAAGAAAAGTGTTAACGACAATATAGAAATTCCTTTATGGAATATATACAAGTATTATTGTCGAATATATAGTATGAAAAAGTAGAATATATATGAAGATTATTAAATTCTTCATTGTCATACCAAGTATAAGGAAATATATTAAATGTGTCATTTTTTAAAATTTTTTTACAAGTTGTTACAAAATGAAAGAGTAATATTAAATAGTAGAAAAATGAGTGCGATGAAAAAGCTTACAATACTTTTGGTAAGAGTTAGGACAAATTTAATAATATGAAGAAACAAAAGAGTGTTTTCATTGATCTACATGAATTATCAAGATGTATTTCAAGGAAATATTGATACTATATTAAAACTAAGTCATATTTTTAACTAAACATGATTCATCAACTTATAGTAGAATTTAGAATAACTCAAATGTTTATCCATACTTCAAAGTAAATTCTTTTCTTTTAATGTGAATTGTATTGGTGTTATTTCTCTACATTAATTATATTGAAAACTTTATGTTACAAATAAGATTGCATAGGTGCTATTAATGACACGATAAAGCTACAATTTATGGAAAAAATGCAACATTTAAGAATAAGAAAGGTAAATTATCTTAAAATGTTTTGGTTACTTGCAATTTTGATAGAATTTGTTTATATATTTAACAAATAGAAAGGATTAATTGCTAATATTTAAATTCTTCATAATGCAATAAATTGACTTAATGGTTTAATTGTTCAACTAAATACGATACTTATATGACATATATGGACTTCACTTGTTGAACAAAATTTATTTTATTTGATTACCATTAATTGCATGTAAGGAAGTTTTAATTAATTGATGCTAAATTTTCAAGTAGACTTAAGTTTATATGTCTATTTTAAGATGTTAAATATCACTTAATAGAATACGATATCAATTAACTTTTAATTAGAGATATTCACAATTAACGATAGTGATTAAATGTACATTTAAAATAATTAAACATTAGTTTGTAATACTGTAAAGATACATATCATTTACTTTTAAAACCTAAGCAAAAATTATTTTAGCATATTTTTTAGTTCCAAATTTCATTTATGAAATAAGTAGAATAAATTTACTTGAAAATCTCATAAAAGAATTATAAGAAATTTGAGAAGATAAAACATTACAAGTTCCCTATGATATGGAATGAAAAAATGTATTAATACCATTAACAATGGTATCAAGAATGAAGAAATCAAAATAGCTAATAAATTATGTAAAAATATCATGACTACCATATAGATAGTCAAACTTGACTTTTATGCACTTGTATCGATTCCATTAACTTTTATTTTAAGATTTGCACTTGATTAAAGTATATGTACTTTTTTTTCAATTTGTTATAGTTGAATCTTTGTTATAAGATTAATGATGTTAATATTATGGCATGAAAATTAATTTACATATATATTAGATTATTGAGTAAGTTACTTATGTTTGTTTGAACTTGAAAACATTCATGTCAAATTTTATCTTAATTTATATATATTAGTCAATTCATAACTATCAAATTTGAACTTAATTATGTTAATATACATTGTAATATTAATGACCATGTATTTTTCTTACTTTACTTTCCTTAAACATATATAAATATTTGAAATCAAATTTTGTCACATATACAAATACTTGAATTTCAAATTTTGTCACTTACCTAAATACTTACAAATACTTAAATTTCAAATTCTAACTAATTCCATTTCCAAATAGAATTTCATTTTCATAAAATTCCTTTTCAAATGCACAAACGAGTCCTAGGTGGGAAGGCAAAGGGACAAAATGTAAAAATTGAAAGTTGGTGGTGAGATTTATAATTTTGGTTTGATATTTCTATTGAGATTTCATTGGAATTTTAATTCATTTCACCTAGAGTGTACGATACCTCACCCACCTAGAATTAAATAAAATTCAAATTCCTTTCCATACAACTTCAAGTGCACAATCTCTCCCTCCTTCTTTAACATCAAATGAAAGTAAAGGAATATTCTATCATTGAACATGAGATTTTTTATGATAAAAAAGAATAAGAATAATTTAAAGAAAAAGAAAATCCTCTAAACTACATGTGATGACTCTAGGTGAACGTTTGTGTGACCAAGAAATGAAGGGAAATTGAGGGAAAGTAAATGGTGGGAAAAATTTTCCCTCTGTTTATTGTATTTGTGCTAATAGAAACAAAATAAGATGATTTCCCATAATTTATTCTCATATTAAAAAAATATTTCCCATTGTTTCTCATCTCACTCCTTTGAAAATGATAGAAAATGATATTGATTTGTAATATAATAAATAATATATAATACATAATTATAATAAATTAAAATATATTAATTATAATGATAATAATAAATAACATATTATAGTTATAATATATTAAAATAAATAATAACGTTAAGGTAATATCAAGAAATATGATTATAATAAAAAAATAATAATAATGTATTATAATTATAATAGATTAAAATAAAAAATAACATTGAAGAATGATACTAGATTATAATACATTAAAGTATAATAATGTTAATATTATAAGAATAAATAATACATTAACATGTTCAATTCAACTTAATAATACATTAAATAGGTAATGTTAATTTTAGCACAACTTAATAACATTAAATAATATATTACTTTTCAAATATAATAAAATTTTTAAATTATTTTCCTAATTTATTATTTAATTTTTAAAAAATTATTAACTTTTTAATTTTCTATCATTTTCTACAATTACACAAATATCTTATCATTTCTTTTGGTACAAAAATAACACTATATTTTTTATCACGTTCTATCATCTCTATTTCTCGCTATTTCCATCGTTTCCTATCGTTTCATTTTTTGACAGTAAGTGTACACAAACAAGACCTAAGTCATCAATCAAAGAAGAGAAATCTACCAATGAAGAAATAGCACGCATGTGATTCATAGGACTACAAGATAAGGTAATTTCACCATTTGAAAATAAAAGTGTATTAATTAATGAATTAGTTGATGATTTTAATGAATTATTTATGAAATAGAAGGTATTAAAGTTTACTTGTAAGAAATTTATGCAAAAGAATAATGAAATCTGGACTAATGGTAAACAAAAATTAGAAGGAAAAGTAAATCAGTTTGAAACAAAAATTCTTGAATTGAATAAAGATAACACATGAAAAATAGTATAAATGAGATCCAAAAAGTAGTATAGGTGTTTAGATGAACCCAAAAATAAAGAAGGATATTAAAATTGAAATGTATGTTAACATCATTAATTCCAAGTAATTAGGCCTATATTGATAATAGTAATTTATTAGGATGAATTTTGTTATCTTATTTTTGCTTATGTTTGATTTGAGGGATGGTTAGATTATTGTACTTAATTCCAATCATTTATCTTACATGATACATACATGACCTTATAGGGTGGCATGTATTCCTACTGTTATCAAACAATGCGCTGAACACCTTACGAACAATGTATTTCTAATCATAAAGAATAGGGACTAAGACGGTTTCAAAAACTAATTAACGTGTTTATTGATTGGCGTTGGCCTTTTCACCATCTAGAAATCTTCTTGACAACATGGCAACATGTGTATCTTAGGGTGCTCTATCATATATACTCTTAAATAGTGGAATTTGAAAATAAATATGAATCTTGGCAAACAAGCATAATAATAATTTTTCAAAGAGAAATCTAACCACTTATTTAACGAAAAAGGAAATTGCGTGCATACATGGTAAGCATCCTACTAATTGCTCTAAAGTTCATATTTAAGTTCAAAATTCATTTTGTACCAAGCAGCTTTTACAAGACAAAATTACCACCAGTTATAGTTGCATTCTTTGCATGAGCTTTTCCACCATGATTCTTTGTTTCATGCCACTCAAAAACTCGGACTTGATAATTGAATTAGACACTAGTATGATCGTCTCTGGAGAGGCTGCATTGACCTACATCAACAGTATGATAGCATCAAAAAACATCCAAATATTTATGGTTCGATAAACAAGAGGAGACAAAATTGATTAATGTTTAAAATTTTCCCAACTTCAAGGAATAGAAATGAAAATAAAATGGAAAAACATACCCATACACGGCCATTCAACCCAATGGCTATCTCAAAAGATAGCTTCTTACCAAGAGCCTCGAGAACAGGGCAAGGTGGAGAGCTAAGCAGCCTGAGGATGAAAATGGAAACTTGTTACTTAAAAAAGATAAAATTGGAATGTCGTATGTTCATCAAGCTACATCCAACTGTTACCACCAATTTGAGCAGTTTCCAATACATACATCCGTGATAGTCCAGTTGATGTTTCAAACATATAGCCATCTTTTAGAGGACCAAATTCTGCAGCTTTTCCGTTGGCTACATGAAAAATAAAAGACAATCAATACTTCAGAAGAACATAGAATTCAAAATAACCATTCAAAGGAAACAAGAATGGAATTTGAGACCCAATATATGTGGCATTTAATTTCATTTCATGATTTATGTTGCACTGTTGCAGAAATGTATTTAGATCATAGAACACCTGGAAAACTCACGCTACTAGTAAAAAGGGCAAAAAGCTCATAACACAAAAGAGCAAAACCAATTCACACCAAGGACCACCGATGTGGGGAACATGGAGGGGTCCATGTGTACTCGTGCACATAACCTTAACCAACCAAATGCCAAATATATAGAGTAGAGAATTAAAATTCATGATCTCCAAGCGACAATGGAGCAACCATGCAGTTGTGACAAGGTCCACTAAAAAGGTCCGATTGTTCTAAACTCTAATTTTGATTAGGAGCCGACCATCAGAACTTTCAAAGTTTTACTCCCAAGCCAATCAGTGCCTTGAAGACAAAATGGCAGTGGTGAAGCCAAGCAATCAAACATGTGGTGGGGTGGCAGTTGCGAGTAAAACAACTTCCATTATCAATTTATTTATTAATCATTTAAAATGCCCCTAGATAATTGAATGTAGTTTGAGAACATACATCAATAATCCTAAGTCATAATCTCACTACGTAAAGACAGCTAAAAAATATGTAGAAAAAATAACCCTCGAAAAATAATATAATATATAAATCTAGATAGCTCAACCAACACAAATGCACATTCTAATTGACATGTAAGGGCAAAATGAAAGCACAATATGTTGGTTAATATTTTCCTAACCATGTCTATTGCTTTATACCTTACATGTGGTCAAAGGCAATGGATACTAAACATACTATGGCTCCAAATCTGCCTGCCAAGGCACTGCATGCAAACTATGTAGTTCAATGCTAAGCCATACGTTAAATTTGAATTCAATGTTGCTATAGATATTTACAGCAAAAATGTTGTACGTAATTACCCTACAATTTAAATACATCAATTTAAAATCTATCAATGATGAAAACTGCATTTGAAATAAATATTAACAACAGAACGTATAAAGTATCCATGTGCAAGCAAAAAGAATTAAAGTGGCCTACCATCAGTGCATGAGACTTCAGGATTCATGCTTCTATTGGCTTTTACCATCCGAAGATAGAGCAGAGTGCCTACCTGCAGCACTACCACAATATAAAAACATTCCTATAGATTACACATTCAGCATTTTTTTGTTCCAATATAACACAATATGCCTTTAATGACCAATTAGCATGGTCCCGCAACAAAAAGAAATGTGAAAAAAAATAAACAGCAGAGCTGTATCTTCCACACATGACAGTCGAATGGAGACAACATAACCCAAAAAAAATATCAGCAAGAAAGATCATGCACTCCAAAAGGAATATGTTGCAACTGTTATTCACATGCTTTAGCATTCAGACATGTTAGGTATGATTTATGATGTGCAGCTAATCAATAACATTGAAAAAAAGAAGCACATGATATTGGTTTATCATTGATGTATCAGTGATGCAAAAATCAACAGGGTCCATGGGGTTGACCGTGGAACACAATGTTTTCAAGTGCTTAGTGCCAAGTGACTGTTGTGAAGCAGAAATCAAAAAGCCACAAGCCAACATGCAAGGAATAGATAAGAAGAAACTTTATATTTGTTTATTGCAAAGAATATCTAATCTATATAACAGCAGGACAAAGAGGAATTATGATGATATCAATCAGATACGTCCATATCTCACAATAATGACATGGATACAATTAGATTAGTCATTGAATTAATCTATAATGCATTACAATCTGTGGAAATCAGTGTTCAGGTTGTCACCTACCCTACTAATCAGTCAAAGCTAACGAACATAATGAGTTTAAACTGTTTATATTACATCTTGAAGTTTGACAGGCTTAATCTCAAATCATGTTGCATAACAGCAATCTTTCATGCATAATTTTGATTATAGTTCATAGATACGATACTAGCTTACATGCACATGCCAATGCATACGCACATTAGTCTTCAATCACATTATCAACTTTAAAGTAGCATGACTTTCATCTTTTTGATTTTTCAAAAGATAGCATGACAATTCTCAAGATAAAAGTAAAATATTTTTTCTTTTGATGCTTTTACTTGATGTAGGATTATTCATCTTTTATTATCCAAGACCTGTTGCTAATCATGGTTTTTATTGCTTTAGTTACATTACTTGTAATTCTATTACAAATTTTTCAAATTTGAATTAGTATCTTCTCTTTTGATGTGTGGGTGATGTAGACTGAAAAAAATCATTTAATCATCATTTTATTTTTGAAGACATCTTAGGATTTTTTACAATGCCATAAGAGTATTTATGGAAAATACAAAGGAACTTCTGGAGATGGGAAGACAAAAAACCAACTTTCACCATAAAAGTATGAACAAGCTCAACCAATTTTCCAGATAAGAAACAAAGTAGATATGAGATAAAATACCTCAAATTTAGGTATGTTCCTCCTAGTTCCCCCTTCAAATGCAAGTACAGGCAAAAATGCCAGTGCTGGTCCTTTTATGTCCACGAGAAAGTTCTGGACAACAAAATGATATATTTTTTTAAAAAATCAATTGTGTTGCAGTAAACAACATGCAGATGTACAATAAAAGAAAGAAATCAATTTTGCAAAAATGCCAAAACTAGCATCAGCAACAAATCCACAATAGAAAAACTATATCGGTAACTAGAATCAAAGGAAGATATTACAAAAGAAACTGCAATAATGTAGCAGTACACAACATACGGATGTACAACAAACGGAAAGAAATTAAATTTGCAAATATGCCAAAAAAAACATTAGTAACAAATCCACAATAATAGAATCATAAGATATTTGAATCATGATTAGCAAAATCTTACAAAAGAACAATGTATTTTTGTGAAAAAATAAAGGCTGATTGAAAAATTGAAAATATGAAACAAGCTTCACCAGTAACAAAAATCAAGATAAATATCACATGGTAAACAGTAGTTTGGTACATCTAGTCGCAAAGAAATCCTGATTATTGATTAGAAAAAAAAAAGCATAAGAAATTTTGAAGTTCGCAGATGACTGTAGAAAAAATCTAGTACAATAAATTGGTTTTGGATGAACAAAAAGGTGAAAGGCACAATAGGATAGGATCCACATATCTATGCTCACATAACATGTTATAAAATACAAAATTGGCTAAGGGCCATAACTCTTTTGGTTGAAAATTATGGACTTTTAAACTATGATTATGCAAGTCAGAAAATAATAGAAAAAAGAAAATTCAAAGGCAAGGACTTACATCTGGTTTGCTATCAACCACAATACCAAGAACTGTATCTCCTACGGAAGGCACATACTGCAGGCAGAAGAGAGAAACGAAGCTTTAAAAAAAAGATGAATGATAACCGATGAAAGCATATAGTGTACATTTGATGTTCCATTAGGCATGGTCAATAATACAAAGGGTCTGCCCATGGTATCTACAAAGGCACCATAATTTTTTGTGTGTACCATTTTTAAATTTCAACCATTCATTCAAATGTGTATGATGGGATGTTTTCACAACGTGTATGGTAGGATTTACAATGGTAAATAAACAATTATAACCACAATTACGTAGTTGCAGATTTGTGAGAGAGCTCCAAGGCCACCATAGATTTCTTTTAATATAAAATTGAAAACTTGGTAACCTAGAATCATAGAAGCAGGCGTCCAAGGTATGTTTATATCAACATGACATTCCATAACTATGTATAAAGAAATCTTCTGTAAGATAATTCTAGCAAACCAAAAGTGGTTGTTCAGTGCAAAAAAATTCTCAAGCCATCCAAAATATAAACAAACTACAGTCGTTTTGGAACAGCTATGTGATTGTTAACAAAGAAACATATATACAGTCGTTTTGGAAACTTTCACTGACCCTTTTTGTGGAACTATCAACCCAGTACTTATTTGGCTTCGAGAACCTCAATGTCCCTGCCTTAGTCGCAGAAATGGTATCACAATCCTACGTGAAGTAAAGGTAAGAAGACCAAAAGGCACAAAAGAAACATGTCCACCTCCGGACGAGAAAGATTTTTTTTTTTAAAATCATAACTTTGATGCACGAAGATCTCTTCTTTACCTGTCGCAGACCCAGGCCTAGTTTGATCGTCTGCGATGCCATGTCGGACAGATCCAACACAACATCTCCCGGAACCTGATTACGACGTCGTCACCTTACACTGTTGAAGAGAAAACAGGCAAAGGGTGGTACCAAAGAGCACGGGAAGGGAAGAGGAAGAAAGCAGCTCACAATGTCTTGATCGACGAGGCTCGTGGGCCGTGGAACCGACGGTTCCACATCCATTTCAGATGTCTCCAGTTAGCCGAGGAAGGGACCTAACAGAGCTTCTCCAGCCGTTGAAATAGAGTGACGGAGAATTTCCCGCCGGCAAATCAAGCAGAGAAGAAGAGATCAGGGGGGCAACGTCGTTTGGGGTTGTTGGACGACCGGAGGCGGCGATGGTCTCCAGCTTTCCATCGGCTTAAATTTGTGGTTTATTCAATTTTATATTAATATATGTGACCGATCAAAATCTAAAAAGTGGATTGTAAGGGAGCACACCTTGATATATTTTTTTTCTACAAAATTACTTATGCAATATGGGGATAATACAAAATTTTATTAATAATACTTTCGTTTGTCATTTTAAAAATATCTTCCGTAAGAGTTCTCACCTTACTCGTGTAATTGACTGTGATAAAATCCTTCTTGAGAAAATTCTAATTCCTTGTCTTCTCATGTAAAACATACTACTTTCTCTCTTACCGTAGAATAAGTTCCAGATGCAAATGATTTTTCTATCCTTTTCTTCCGGAGATTTGGGGTGCTATTATAATAACTTGTACAACTTAATTGTTTCTTCGTCGTCAAAGACAAAAACCCTCTTGAAACCCATAAACAATATTTTTATTACTTTAAATCCTAACTACTTGATTGCTGTTCAGATTACGAACCCATAAATTCACTTACTTTAATGCTTCCCGCAAGGTTATTTTGAAATGCTTGGTTTTTAAGTGTCAGGCCTTAATGCTAAATGAAATGATTGGTGGTAACACTCGATGTGTCTTTCTTTAAGGGAAGAAATTCTACTTGATTAGTTTCTAGACACTTAAAGGACTGACTATTCATCACCACCGCAACAACAAATTAGAATGTATTCTTCTCAAATTAGACTTTTTAAATTTTTTTTTTGATAATATTAATTAATCCTTCCTTTACGATTGTATTTAGGACTGGTGACAGATTACTCTTTTTGGATCAAGATGTGTTTAAATTCGGCAAAATTTTCTATCCCTGTTGATGGTGCTACCAATGGCTATTTTAAATCTTCTAATGGCCTGAGGAAAGGAAACCTTCTCTCCCCTTTGCTTTTCTTAATTGTTATTTTCTTACTGAATAGATTACCCTTTCTTAAATTAGAAAAAAAATCTTACCAATGACATCTCTCCACCCAATCAATAGTAGGTTGAATATTCTTATCATTCAATATGTAGTTGACATTGTTCTGCTTACTAAGCCTACTACAGAAAACATTTATAATCTCAAGAGAATTCATTCTCTCTCAAAGTACTTTCTAGTTTGAAAATAAAAACTTCGATAAATCTTCTTTAACCAATATTAAACTTCAATAAAATTTTATCCCTTTTTAATGGTCTTGAGCAAGGAGATGCTCTCTCTCTCTCTCTCTTCTTCTTTTCCTTGTGATTTTCCATTTTCTGGATAAAGTGTTTAATCTTTATTTAAATAGTGGAATTATTCATGTAAAACCCCAAGGATATTCTCATCTTTTCACCCTTTTTATTTAATTTGATTATGAGAGAATTTAATTTTTCTTCTCCTCTATTTTTCCAGCCCCTTCTACCCTACCAACCACTCACCCAAGGAGGAACCCTAGGGGGGGGGGGGGGAGGGAGTTATGCACATGGATAACCATAGGAAATCATAGGAAAAGAAATGGAGGGAAAAGATTTCCTATAGTCTACTCATTTGTACACAAGGGAAATGGCAAATATAAATACCAAATGATTTTGTCTTTTTTTTTGCACTCCTCCTTTAAAAGTTCAAGAGAACTCTAGAAATTCTTGAACTTGTCGCCCCCCATCTAACATTTCGTCATTGCTTGTACAATCTGTGCATCGTTGTTATGCTACTATTGATCGTCATTGTCACTCATCAATTCGAGATCTAAGATCCATCTATCCTTTGGTTCTAATCAATCCGTTATTTCTGATCAATTACCAACTATTTTCTAAGTTATTTTTTGAAGATTGATGTTTTTGCCTGATTCGTTACCAACTATTTTCCAAGTTATTTTTTGATGATTGAATGTATGATTTGGTAACTACAAGATCTCTTACCAATTGTATTATCTACTATTAGTAATTTTTTCAAGTGTTTTCATTATATTTATGTGATAAGCATACACTATTATTTTTACTTGATATGAATACAATGCCATGAAGAAAGTAGCCAACTGCTACTAATCATTGAAAAAGAAGATGAAGATGGCACATTGCAAATGTTAGTCTTTTCATGCAGGCATCAACCAATCATATAAATAGGCATAAAATGGAAGTTGATTGACTATTAGGGCCTATCTAAACCACAAATAAAGTGAACAAAGAAAATAGTATTATTTTAGTTTAATGTTTTTAGTGTTGATAGTCTAAAATTTTCTTGGCAACATAACTTGGGTATCTAAATATATGGTCATTTTTACTTGTCACATTTAAGTAAAATCATTGTTATGTTCTTGTTTGAGTTATGTTTTATTTGTTGTGTTTATGTTATAATTTTGTGTGTTGTGTCATTTTTGGGTCTAGTTTATTTTCAAATTCCCATTCCTTAATTTCCAGTAATGAATAATTAGTTCAATGTGATTGGATCACTCACAAATGAAATTCAAGCACTCCTTTTCCCTGCTCTATAATTTTTGAACAATAGATCAAACAAGTACAAGGTTAGAATTTGGTGGTGACTCTATTGTATAATTTTGTCATGCTTCTATTTTGTCTTTGTAACCTTTAATATGTTCAGATGGTTAGAGTTTGCCTCCATTATAATGAAGTTGTGTATTAGAATATGTCTTTTTTCCAAAGAAAGAGATAATGTTGAATTGCAACCTCATTCTAGTTTCTACAAATCTTCTCAGATTATGGTGAATGGTTGATTAGTCATGGTTCTTGATAATTTCTTCTCAAGGCTTTTGATTGTCAATTGATATCTGTGGTACTTGAGTTTATCCCCATGGCTTAAGTAATAAAATTGGAAAATGAAAACCTTTGTGGGTTCCTTTTGGTTCGTTCAATCTTCTTATTTATTGTTCTTGCTGGATATTTTATGATATCTTTTATCTTTGCTTTTCTAGCATTCAGTAACTTGGTGTTTTGGATACCTTTATGTTTATGTGGTCTTCTATATTTCTATGCATGGTGACAAGGCCTAATATTGTGAAATTCTATATAGTTTCAATCTAATGGGCCATAGTTTTTAATTTGCAAGACTTTTATAATTCTTAACATTCTCAATCTTCTTTCAAGTACATTCTCATGTTTGCTCCATACCTACCTTATTTATGTGCCTATAGAAAATAGTATTAATCAACAACATGTTTGCATAGTATTTGTTACATGACATTAGTCTTCACCAATATTGAATATAGTAACCTAGTATTGTTTCTTTGTTAAGCATATATATTATAAGAATATAACTTCTAAGAGGAAGAAAAAATGAACTAGAACACCAAAAAGGATGAAATCTTTTTAGATATTTTAGTGTCAAAATTTAGAAAAGAGAATACAAAGCAATAGGATAGGAAGATCATACCAAATACATGGACTAAAGTGATTGCAGAGTAAATAATAAGATTAAGGTAAATGTTGAGAAAAAGCATATTGAAAGTAAAATGAAAACTTGGAGGATAATGTATAAAAATTATACTAAAATTTCAAAACAAAGTGGATGAAGATAAATCTATATTTATGGTCATACTAACATCTCAAAAGAAATATAGGATGAATTTTTGCATATAGCTAAATATTTTATTTTTTTTTGTATTATCCATTTGCAAATGAACTTTCAAATAATAATACTTTGTCTATATTTTTTTTTGTAGCAACATCTAGAATGTAAATCATGCGTAGGAAAATCATGTACAATATATGATGATCAGTATATAGTGTTTGATGAGAATTTAATTATTAGAGTCAATAGTGAAGTTCTTTAAGATGTACAAGGCACATAGGATGTAGATCTCTCAAAACCTATGGATGTCTTTCCTATTTTCAGTACTCAAGTTCCTCCAATACTTCTTAATGTTGTAGAGTATGAAGATAGCCCTAACCCTTTTACTACAAAAAATGTAATTTAAAAGTCAAAGAAAAAAGCACAACCACATGTTGAAAGTGAGAATGTACAGTCATCATTCTTTATAAAGTGTATCAGGATAACACTCCGTTTATTTGTTGCTTGAATATTTTTGTTAACTATTGGTTATGGCTATTGAAATTTATCTATTTTTGGTTGGTAAATATTTATGGATAGTAGCATACTATGTTACAACTTGAATATCATGTTGTTGATGTTTCGATAGAAGACTTAGCTCCTACATTTAATCATGTTGATCAAACTATTATTGATTTTGAGCTAACTAATATTCTAAGACAGTTATTGTATAATAGTTATCTACATACAATTTTATCTTTTGAAGAAGATGTAAATGAATTTTTAGATTTTGAGCATGTTGAAAATTTTGATAATAGAACCAATGTTGATGACCAAAATGATGTGAATATAATAGTTGTTGAGATTACAGAATTTTATATTGAACATTTTGATACTGTTGAATCTCATGATGATACTTTTGATAATGATGTTGTGGATACTACCATATTTAACGAAGATGTTGAAATTCCCAACCCAAATGAACAAAATGACAGGAAAATTATAAACCTAAAGTAAGATTTGGATGATGTTAAATTTTTTACTATTTTGTATTCTAGACCACTTAAGTATGAAGGTATGGATAATATACGTCAAATGTTTGATTTTCAAAGATTGTTGACATTATTCCACAATACCCTAGTCATCCTAACTTTTAAGAAATTATTAGTGCTTTTTATGCTAACTTGACAATGGTAAATAATATTCTTGTTACAAATGTACAAGATACAAATATTTTCTTGACACCATACTTGATATTTCAAGTATTAGGGCTTAAGAATGAAAGGATTAGATTAGCAAAAAGGAAATAGATTTATCAACTTAGTTGGAAAATTAATCAACTTGCTAGAGATATTGTTGTCAATAGTGAACTAAGAATGCTGAATGATTTACATGGCCAAGTACGTTTTATTGTAAAAATACTTTATGTTGTGATTTTTCAAAGGTTTGGTCATTGAGTAAAAGTTGGCAAATGTTTATATGCTACATATATTGTGATTAATCATATATAAGTTAATTAGTATAATAAATTTGTATATCGCTTACTAAATTTGCAAAGTAAATTATTTTATAATAATACTATTTTAAGAATTATGACAAGTTAAATAGATTTATCACCCTAGCCACAAAAAAAGATAAAGTTTAGATCATTTTCTATAAAAGAGTTATAGAAATATCAAAGCAATGATCTTCCATAGGTACTGACACAACAACAACAAACACAACAACAATAATAGTAACAACATCAACAACAATAACAAAGATTCATATATTATTGATCAAGTTAACAAAGTTAGTGTTAAAATTGCTCAAAAGATTTCTGAAACTCTATTAGATATTATACAAAGATATAGAGATTAATAGCTATGTTAAAAATTTTCTAAAAACCCATTATAATTATTAAAATATTTTGTAATTTCTAGACAATACAAATGAAAGATTGATTGTAACAACTGTTTATATGCATGAATGTATTATCTTATTAAAATAATTTTTTTTGTAATCCACATTTTAAGTTTTTAATATTCATATCTAATTTTTAGTGACTTTATATTTAACATTTTATAACTATTTTACAATTTTCTATCTCTATAGTATTTTTACATTTTTTATTTAATGACAAAAATGAAGAGATATGATTCAAGGTATTAATGGGTTGGGCCAGGTTGGCCCAGCTCAACCCAAAAAGTATAAGCCTATTTAGGTTATGGATCGGCCTACAGGCTCCATTTATATATATATAATTTTTAAAATAATGTATATTTTTAAATATATATATATAATATTAATATTATATAAACTTTAATCAAATCAAAGTTGTACTTTGATTCGATTGTAGTTTTTGAATTTTTTATTTATATTTTTTAAAACTTCAATTTGATTGAAGTTTTTTATTTTTTTATATTTCTTTTTTAAACTTCGGATTGAAGTTTATTGACCTAAATTTTTCATTTTTTTATATAGTTTTTTTAAACTTCGATCCAATCAAAGTTTTCATTTCAGTTAAACCAAATTTTTTATATTAAAATTTCCATAATAGTCGAAAAAATATTTTAAGCATTACGTGGATGATTTATTTTTCTAAATCTTATTAATCTTTTTTATAAAACCCAATTATCATTAATAAAATGTGTAGTAACAACAATATATCCTATTTTAATTTTGCCCTCCCTAATATTTGATGTACATGTTATAGATGTGTTAATAGAACTTATTATATTAATTAATTTCATTCTAAGTTTATTATAAAGTTTAATAATATCTTATTTAGTTGTATTTCTAGAAATTTTTTAAATTGTGGATAATAAGCATGTGAAATATAATCTTGAAAATAATGACTATCACTAAAGTTAATAAGTAAATTTTAAACAATAATAAATTTAACATGTAATTCTCTAGCATTCCTAGGATCATAATGTCATCGTGTTATATTAACTTTAGTGTTAAAATTAATTTGTGTTTGAATTTTATTTTTTTCAAGATTTTTAGATAAACAACTAGTTAATTGTTTAGATAGATAACTTGTACCATCTAAAACTTTACATGAGAAGTTCACATTGGAAATATTATAGTAGGCCTTCTCCAGCATAGTATCATCTCTTAAGTTTTTCATCTTTATTGTAAACTTTAACCATAAATTTGATCTTCTTCTTGATTTAGTAGTAGTACTTAAAGTTGATGTTCCACCTTCTATAGTTTGAGCCTAAGAGTGTTGTTGTTTTTGCTTAAAATCATCATTGTCAGTATTATTGAAGATAAAGTTGTTGAAGTTGTGTGCTATTTTTATAAAAAAGTTGACTTTGAGAGTTGAAGAAAGTTAAAGCTTAAAAGATGAACTTTATGTTTTATGAAAGAAAGAAAGAAGATTGAATAAATATGAGTTGTGAAAAAGACTCTTACATTCTTCTTTATTTATAGATTTTTCCATCATCTTTCCTCTCTCTCTTTCATCTCTTCTCTTTTCTTAATTTTTTTCATTCCTACCATTATTAAATATCAACATTCAAAAAAATAAATGTTATTTCAACATTCGTAAAATAATGTTGAAACCAATGTTCATTTTTAAAAAATGAACATTTGACCATGGGCTGGCCTACAAGTCATGGACTCAAGTGAGTTGGTCCACAAGTCACACGAGCCGACCTGTGGGCTCTTATTTCACCAAAATACAACTCGACCTAACTTGATTTTTTAAATTAGTTTGGGTTGGGCTAGCCCATTATGAGCTAGGTTAGGTCAACCTATGATAACCTAACCCATTTGACACCTCTAGATCTCATTTTCATATGTTAGACTTATTAGGTTTTGTCGTCATCAAAAAAGGAGAGATTGTTAGGATTTTAGTTTTGATGATGAATGATTTGATTTTTATATGAAAATGGGTCTAAATTAATTGTATGGTTTTAAGGTTAAGTATTTTAACTCATATGATTATGTTTTTACTCACATTTGTTTTATAAGTCTTAAGTGTTCACGTATTTTCCATGTGTAGTTCATAAAGAAATTGAAGAGTTAGGATAATTGTTCGAGTTTTACACATGAATAGTAAAAATTGTTTGAGTTTTACAAGTGACTAATATTTTACATTAAGTTATTACAGGTTACGTGTTTTGTTGGTGAAAAACTTGAAAAGTTATCAAATAAGTCTTCAAGTTTTTATAAGTATTACAAGTATAACTATTTGACGAAAACAAAGTGGAAAACACTATGATCCTCTAGAAGCTTGTTTTCAATAGATCTAGAATAGGAGAATGTGAGAATCATGCAAAACATGAAGAACGTGGTTAATTCAAAATTTAAAAGAATGTGGGATCATGGTAAAATGTCAATAGTGGATGAACATGCAACTCTAGTTCGAAGATTATAAATAAGGGGTCCGAGTTACACTTCAAAGCATCTCTTTCCAAAGAGCAATATCCCTTTTTAGAGAAACATTCCCTTCTTAGTGAGTTCAAAAATTTCCATTACACTACCCAACAAATCACTTACACCACATGAGATTTATTTGAAAAGCTAAGGGTTTGAGGAATCAAAGTTGAAGATCTACAGAGCATACAAAGGAGCAAGGTTCCAACAACTTAGGAAGAGCTTGGTAAAGTAAAGGTTAAAGTCTTGTGTTTTTGTTTGAAGATCAAAATGTGTAAGTAGCTAAATTGTATTTCTTACTCAAGGGTAAAAGGTTTGAAATATTCTAATGTTTTTATAACATGCTTTGTAATCATGTAAAGATCTTATGTATAATAGAAAACTAATTTGGAAAGATTTTTACTATGTTTTTATGTTAAAATGATTTGAGTTCACAATTCACTCTCCTCATGTAAAGTCATTTTGATCCTCACTTTTAGTTATCCATATAGAGAATAATGAAAAATATTCACAACAATGATTAGAAAGACAATGATGAAGATGACGTAGGCTATTATAGTTACTTGTAAGAATGTATGGAATAGTTGCACATTCCATTGAATATGTTATTTCTCAAGAAATTGAATGAATATATAGCAAAGAAAAACAACATTATATCAAGGGATTGTTAGATTCATCAATACCTCACTAACCATATAATTGTCAAAAAATATATCACATGAGTCAACATGTTTTCATGCAATTTTATGACTTGCTTAAAAGAGAAAGGGTAATAGAAAATAGTCGAAGTATAAGTGTTGAAGAGAAATTGAAAATTTTTCTTATTATAGTTGGTCAAAACTAATGATATGGGATTACAAGTGAGTGTTTTCATCGATCTACTTAGATAGTAGCATATATTTCAATGAGATTGTAAATACTATTATTAATTACATCATATACTTCTAGCAAAGTCTTTATCATCAATACCAAGTAGAATTCAAAATGATCCAAATGTCTTCCCATATTTTAAGGTAATATGTTCATTATATTATGTTGTCTCTTCTATTTCATTGATAGTATTTTTTATAAAATTGGCTTAGTTTTAAGGATAAAGTTTATTCTAAAGGGGTATGGAATGTAATGTCAAGATTATTCTCATCTTTTTACCTTTTTATTTAATTTGGTTATGGGAGAATTTAATTTTTCTTCCCCTCTCTTTCTCAATTTAGCCCATCGATTGAGGCCCTTCTACCCTTCCAACTATTCACTTGTGGATGAATCCTCAGTGAAGAATGTTTGTCATTGTCACTCTTGAGAGTAACATGAGATGAGTTGATCCAATGAGTGCATAAGTCATCTACAATGCCAATCTTGATGTTCCTCATGTGTGCAAGTGAGGCATAGTTTCTAAACTATGTGTATGTGACAACAAGACTTTAAGTTATGTGAGTTTGGTTGGGTAACGTAATCAAACATTATGTAGGGACAGAGAGGAGGCTAATTAAGCATGGTGTTGGATTTCCTTGGCTATCAATGGTGAGGAGGAAGGAAAAAGGGGGAGAAGGAAGGAGGGGGTATTTTAGGGGTTTTGCAAACAAGCCCCCTATAGTAAGTATTTCTTGCTAACTAGTACTTAAATAATAATTGCTTTATTAATGTTTGCTTAAATGTTGATTTACATGACATGCCTTGCTTAGTGATGTGGATTTGTATGATATGTTCAGATAAATGTTGATTTGTAGGACATGTTTAGAAATGTTGATTTGCATTATGTTTAGATAAAAAGGTTGAATTATTGTTGGGTATGAGGCATTTGCTTGTTGGCTTGCTTATGCCTAATTGTATGGTTGCTTTGTGCTTAATGTTGTTGAAATATGTCTTGTTAATTCATTATGAAGTGATGTTGCCATTAATAAATGTTGAGATGAGACTAGTTAGGCATGCTAAAAGATGGTGAAGTGGAACCAACCCAACCATGAGGGAAATGATATCATGAAGACTCACCTACAAGGGGATGAAATTGTTATTGATGCATTGAGTTATTGATGTACTTCTATTTTATATGTCGTGTTATTCTTGTTACTTTCTTGTGATTATTGGTAGGAGAACTTTTGGTAGATCTGATTATAGCATCTTCCTTTAGCTAATTTTTTTTATTAGGAAGAAAAGGATATTGTTATATTTTGATCCATTGCAAGATTATTTATGGAGTTGTGGTTCCCTAAAATATTTGTTCACCAACTTTAATACATCTTCTATTACTAAGTTTAACCTCTAGGATGGATAACTGCATCACTATTGTTGCATTTTTAATTGTGAGAAGGTAGATCTTCCCATCTCTTACCTTGGATTTCCTTTACATTATAAAAAGGTTACCATTCGAGGTTGAACTAAAGTTATTGACAAACTTTGCTTCTAAGTTAAATGATTGAAAAGGTAATTTATTTTTCTTAGGAGAAAATTGACTGTTGTTAGCTTAGTTCTTTCTTTTATTCCAATTTTTTACTTGTCTATATTGCATCTTCCAAAAAAAGTCCTACCCCCTAGCTATTGATCAACCTAGAAGAAATTTTCTTTGAAGGTTTAATCTCAATGGTAAAAATAAATATTACTTAGTAAATTGAAATTCTAATTATAGGCTTAAAAATTTCAGAAACGTTGGAATCATCAATCTTAATGTTTTCTCTATGATTCTTAAAGGCAAACTGATTGAATCTTTTTAACAATGAAAACTGACCTATTTGGTGTGATATCATAAAATTTAAATTCTTTTGCTCTAATGATATTATTAGTATTTTTAGTAAATCTAATACTTACTATTTAGAGATTTATTTCCAATATTTCTCCTACATTATCTACCTTTAACACTTAAATCACTAACTCATGTATACTTTCCTAGATCAAAATAAATACCTAGGAACAAAGACTAAGAAAAGCATCATCTTTGACTTCCTCTGCCTTTATGGTAATTGCATCGTTTGAACATTCTCAGCAACTAATGCAACAGGCAGATTTTAGATGGAAGTAGTTGAAGTTGAAAAAAATAATTAATATGGTTCCTCCTTATTACTTTTTGTCTTTATGTTTGTTCTTATGTTTTCTACTTTAAATTTTGTAATTATGTAAACTATATTCTTCTATTTCGACGTGATTTTATATTAAAATTATTAATTTAATTACCTTCAACATTGAAGAAAAAAACAAATACCAAGAAAATTTTTTTCCTTTGTCTTATCTCTACGTTAACCTTTGTCATGTTGCACAAAATTAGGTGCATTTACACTTAGTACCGAGCACCGACTCTTGTAAGAACTCTAGAGTTAATTGTGTTTGAGCAAGAGTAAAATCAAGATAGGTGATCATTTAGAAAGTTCTTGTGCAATGTCTATGAGTAATAGTGTTGATTCTGTTCAAGTGCTGACAAGCTATAAATGTGTGCACCACTTACTTAATTCACTTGTCAACATTATGAGTCTTGCCTCAATCATTAATTTTAATCAAATTGATAGATGATGACATTTTAAGTATTCTAACTAATTGAAAATCTATGTAATACAAAGTACACGATACTCAAAAAAATCTATTATGTTTAAGTCTAACAAAGTCTACTTCAAACTTTCGCCTCTTTAGATATTAAACTATTTGAGTATCTATTAAGACTCACATATTACTAATTCTATAGATTTTTTTAAAAGATAAAAAAAAAAAAATTTAAAAAAAATATTGCACAGAATTAAAAACTTTCGCTACAGGACAATTTCAATTTGATTAAATTTTGCTTATGACTTCCACGCTAACAACGCTAAATTCACTAGCAAAAACAAACAAAATTTGAAGTATTTTTGAATATCGTGCAAGTCTCTCGTTCACGGGCGTTGAAAACGCGAAGACGAAAGCATGCTCTCGACCTACGCAGGGGAGCCGACGTGTCATTGTCGTTCGTCGGACGGGGCTGTTGTGCAGAGTACGATGTCACGTGGCCGTGTTGCAAGGCAAAGGTCTTTCATAAAAGTGTGTGCGGTTGTAAATAGACGAAAATGCCATCCATTTAAGATTTAAGAAAGAATGTCGACCATGGGATTTTATCAACAGGTTAGTTTTGTTGGCGTCCACTGTCGCAAAAACGTCTTGGTGTTTGAAATTTTTTGTTTTTGAAGAAAACCTAAGTTTCAAGCGCATTTTAAACGGCGAAACTCCAAGGAACCTGTACAATCAATGAAAAACTGACATGAATCGACAAATAGAGGCTCATATGGGTGTAGGATTAGACAATAACCACACGAGATCGATGGCCCCTGCAACAACGGGAAGACAATGAAATTTTTCTTTGACAAAAGAAACAAAATTTACATTTAAGATGACAAAATGAGAACATCATTTGCACTAATTCCGGTACGCCGTGAACAGAAGCTTTTAAAGTCTAATGATGCAAGCGAGATTGGTCTACTGCGATGCATGGCATCCCAGAGACCCCAGAAGGCACGGCACCATGAGGAACAACTCCGTTGAGTCCATTCTCAGCCATGTTCAAACTCCCAGCATCACCACCCTCGGCCATCACAGTCTCTGAACGTATTGGGCGCAACAGACCCTGCAACCGCAACAGATAGCTTTGCCCTGCTGGTTGAGACCTAACGTATCGCGTAGCGGTGGCCACTTCACTAGGACCACTCGTTCCGTCAGTGTCCGTATGCAGATTAGAGAGGGCACTCAGATCAAGGTTCGGAAACACCGAACAGCGGCACCGGGGGCACTTCACGTTCAACCGGAGCCACTGGTCGATGCAGTCCACATGGAAGTTATGAGCACATGGAAGCCCGCGAACCTGCATTGGTTGGCATGCTTTGGTACAGATCAGACAAGCGTGGTATTTATTTCCTAGAGAGAACGATCCAATTGGAAAAAGACAACTTTTTTTGAGCTCTGCCATCATTATGGTGTTGCCAATGATACATACTTTCGTGTTATTCAAAATACTCTGGTGTTGCAAAATGAGATGAATAAAGCTCATGCTCTATATTTTTTTTGAAAAAAGCTCATGAGTCAAGCTATATATAGCTAAATCATATAACGTCCTGCTGTGCCATCAGTGATTCGACGTGATAGTCATGTAAGCTACAAAATGGGATTTTTATTCAATGAGAATCTATTCTCCCAACATTGTCTTTTGAATGGTGCATCTATGGGTTATTGGAAGCACTGGTTTTCTTACCTATTTCATCAAAGATATCATATAAATTTATGTTAAATTTCTTCAGCATATTCAACATTCAATATGGGAGTAAGGCAATTATTCTAAACCTGATGATAAAAAATTAGACAAGCATAATCCTAAGGCATTCAATGAAATAAAGATACCTCATTTCCAACCCGAAATTCTTCAAGGCAGATGGGGCATTCACTGCAGTCGGTGGGAACAGCCTTTAGCATGAATTTTGGGAGCTCCTGAATTAGTGCTTCAACAGCTTCTCTCTGTTTATATGTCATAATGAAGACATCAAAAAGTCAACCAGAGGAAAGAGAAGAAATTTAAAAACTACAAAAATCACTAGAAATAAGCTGAGTCATGAGTGATTCTCGATAGTTAAGAAAAAAGTATGTATTCATCATAAGGTTAAGTATTCATCATAATCATACTGACTATTGATTGACTGAGCATTAATTTCATAAAATTTTACATGGTAAAAGATAGTAACACCCATCACCACGAGAACAAACATTAGTAAATGTATTTATGCAGCCATATACATGAAAATTTAGCCACAGAGAATCACTAGAATGCCAAACTGGATAGGTCCAATAGATAAACTAATTTTCCATCAGTTATTACCTGGGTGGGAGTTAGATAGAGTCCAGGATGGTATGCAGTATCTTGCCCCATTCCTCTCATTTCCTGACCAGCAGCTTCAAATGCCCAATCCGGTACTCTGATCATGTCAACAAGTACCTGTGACCAGAGAACAAGTCGCATCCCTAAAGTTATTCAAGGATGAGGCATGGCTGGGTGACAGCAACTTTAGAGGGGCCAATTAGAAATCTTATTACGCTTTTCTTCTGGGTCATATTTACAGAAATTCAGTTACGCACCAGAGCATAACTGTCTAATCAACGCTCCATCAAGTTTGGACCGTTGGATGTGGTTTTAATGGGTTGGATTTCAGTTGTAAACAATAGTGTATTTTTCACAGAAACAATCTTGCAATTGTTTTCAAAGTTATAATAAATATTTTATAATGTAAAGGATTTTAGAAAATACCAATTACAGCTATGACATTTTTAGCTACAACTCCAAAAATGAAAAAAATAAAACATTACAACATTTTATGGAAAACAAAGAGCTATGCAGCTCCCGGAGCACAACGGAAAAGTTCTCATATTTGAACCTCTCTTTTTTCATAGGAATAATGCCATATTTGTTTCTCACTGCCCATATAACACCAGATGCAAACAACCAAGTGATGTATATGAGTATTAACAAACCAGATCTCAGAACCCTGTCATTTACAAACCTACCATAGTGAATAAAATGATAAGCATCCTAGTCCATTATATATACAAAGGCCACCAATCATAATATATGAGGCCATCACATTTCTCTGTGGGTACATACCAAATAGCTCACAAGTAGCAAACTAACCACTTGTAAATATTTCTAATTTTGTTACAAAACCCTCAATATGACCAATAACTACAGACATGCATTTACATTTAATGTCACTTGTAAACATGATGCATCTAAAGGTCCCCACTCACGTAAATTGAATAACTGATAATATGTAAGCTTTGTGCTACTCTTCCCAATGTTTCAATTTATTCACCAGACTGTGTGATTAAGAACAATATCCCTGGAAAAGAAGAGCATCACTAAAAAAAGTACATATTGCTCAAGTTCACATTCATCTCAAATGGTGCATGCCTGTGGGTATAATTCTTATGAAAAAGAGAATGTTCTCTTCTTTCTGGATAAATTTATTTATATGGTTAAATGACAGTCTGAGTAAATGTAATTACACGAAAAACAGTGATAGTGGAGTTATAACTGTAAAATTATGCAAGAAAAAGCTGGAAATATAAAAAAATTTCCCAAAAATTATCACTGATATAAACCAAGCATGTAAAACATAACAAAAAAAAAAACAAGAAGAATGAGAAGATGATCCATAGGAGTTATTTTCCAAAGAAAAAGAAAAATATAAATAGTTTACAAAGACAACAGAAGATAGCAAACTTTCAAGTTCAGAATTAAAGATACAAACTAGTGATACTTGCATTTAAAAGATATAATTTCCAGCCTAATATGATTTTCAGGATGCTCCCATAATGGATGGAAACCGTTAGCTAAGTAGCACCATATGGACTTAAAACAAAAACACACAATATGGAAATCTCCTGATTCCAATTCATTAAGTTAGAAAATTAAGAAACTAATACTATAGCCAGAAACTCTCTTTGCAATACACATCATCCTATAGTAGCTACTATAGCCATCAAACAAGATATTTTCAAGATACCGGTTGCTTGCAAGATACCACTGAAACATAACAAACTCAACAGGAAGGGCAAAGTGTTGACAGGTCTAAACAAGTAACAAGTTTGAAAACTGTACCCCATATTCAGACACTGGAATTCCCTGTTGAGCCCGCTGTAGATGTGCTTCCCTTCGCCTTAGCCACTGCAAATTGTATTAAAAACATAGATTTATAATACTTATATTCAGTAAAATAACAAATAAAATAATAAAATAAAGTTTATGTGCATAATTCTTGCCCTACAGTAGATTTTAAGGTAAATAATAGTGCATATGTAGATTATTAAGTTGGCAGTCAATGATTCAGACAAATATAGTAATGTAGAGGGTGTCTAGGTGTCAGTATACATAATCATGATAAGTGACCAAGAGCAAGCTGGCAGGTGCGAACCTTCCCCATTGACACGAAAGCAATGCAAAACAAACTGCAATAGCTGAATATTAACCAGATAAGGAAACCCCACTTTTGGCCTTCTTCAGGTAACTGGAAAAATGTAGCACACATAAATAAAGCATGAAAAACAATACACAGAATGGGAAAGTTAAGATAAAACAGAACGCTCACACAATTCTTTGCACTGGTGAACCATAGTGTACCAACCACTGTCCACACCCAGAGAAAGGGATATAATAGAAAAATAAGGATCGATAGAACTACAATTCTCCCACAGAAACGAATGAATCTTTGCTGCCAGCCAAGATCTCTACAAGAGGAATTTAGGTTGTGAAATTTAGATCAACAGGATTGCATTTTGAGAATGTGAAGTTGTAGACAGATACTCAAGAGATAGAAGCCATCATGACAGTTGGTAACAATGCTACAAAAATAACAAATAATGGACATTATACAGAGTGAAAAAAAAAGTCAATGGAAATTTCAACAAAATAGATTATGTTGAAATTCAATTAGTGACCTTTTATCCATGTTTTCTGAACATTACTTGATATAAGTCATGAAGCATACATGACAAACCAGGCGGTAAGCTTAGCCATGTTGGTTACTTTGTGGAACTAGACACCAGTTAAAAATTAAATTTAAAAATATATATTATGTATATAGATATTCATTTTTCAACTCAAGTAAGAGCTAAATAGCATTGAAATGTATAACAAAACAACACCAGAACATTAAAATAAACACACATTAACATTATAGCATAGAAACAAGTTAAAATTAATAAGATTTAACATTTAATAATCTTAACTAAACAAGAAAAGAGAATAACAATGGCATATTCTCTTAAATTATTAAAAAATGTAAATTCTGAAATTAAAATAATTAACATATAAAAACAATGAAATACAACCTATAAAACATAAATAGAGCATTCAATTGGAAAAAAAAAAAAAAATGATTGTATAAATCTTAAATAAAAAATGATGTAAAACTAAAACACAATCAACTAACATATTTGTAAATTTTGTATTAGATCTATCAACATTTTCATTAAATCTATCTTGAAAACACGTATTTCTTAAATCTACCTTGACAATATTTATTTCTTATTAGATATACCTTGGAAACATGTACTTCCCTTTAGATTTACATTTAAAATATGCATTTCTCTCTTTCACATAAAAATAATGTGTTTTTTAGTATTTTCAAGAAATTCAGAAGAATAATTTTCTCACAATTTTTTTAAGAACCAACAGAAAGAAAATAGGAAAAACCAAGGAGCCTATTACTGCTAATACTGTTACACCATTTAGTCCCATTGTGGCTATTCCTCAAGTAGACTATGACCATCTTCTTCAAACTCAAGGTGTGGATACCATTGCCATGAGTTCTCATGTTTTATCTCCTGATCCAAGTACCATTACTAATGCTACTTTGATGGCTTTCAATGATAGTTCTTGGATTATAGATCTGGACCCATCTTCCCATGTCCCAAGTACATCCACCCTTTCTAACCATTTATCATCACTTACTGATAAAGCCAACGTAACTATTGGAAATGGTCATTCATGTTGTGTGTTTGGAGAGATAGTTATCAAGTTTCCTCCCAACTTTGACTAAACAATGTTTTACATGTATCTAAACTTTCTTTTAATTTTTTGTCTATCAATATTATTATAACCCCATTAAAATGTTGTATAGCATTGTTTCCTTTATATTATACCTTTTAAGACTAGCAAACAAAGTAGATGATTGATTTAGGCCATAAACAAAGTGGCAACGTGTATCTACTAGTTTGAGACAATGTAACAAATGGTTTGTTGGCTTGCATCTCCACTACAGAGTCACCTCTCTTGTGACACAACTAATTGGAACACATATCCTATGAGAACTTGTATTAAGCTATCCCTTGAGTTTCTATGTCTCATTTTGATTGTAAGTCTTGTTAGGTTAATAAACACACACGTATTACCTTCAAAAGTTTGCATCTTGTATCTTCTAAAAGCCCTTTTAATTTAGTTCATTGTTATAATTGAGGTTTAAGTTGTGTGTCTTCTATTTTTAGTCATAAATATTACTTTGTGTTTGTTGATGATTATTCCTAAGTTTCTCACATATACTTGTTGAAATATCATTGTAGTGTTATTGGTGTTTTCAAAAAATTTCTAGCTGAAATAAAAAGTCAATATTTTGTGTCTATAAAAATCTCTTCAGCCCTATGTCTCTTATCCCTAGGAGGTCTTCCTCCACTAGCAGGTTTTTTTGGAAAACTCTATCTATTCTAGTGTGGATGGCAGGCACATTGATAATGTTGTTGAATTTATGCAAAATGATTTCTAATCTATGTATTCTTCTTTAGGTGTTATTCATTTAACTACTTGTCTTTATACATCTTAACAAAATGGAGTTAAATGAAGTGATCAAACAAAATCATCGACATATACTTAATGTGGTCCATATCATTATGTTACAAATGAAAGTTCTCAAGTATTTGTGGTATACCATTATGTTACAAAATGAAAGTTCCTAAGTATTTATGGTCTAATGTCATTCTTACAACTTCCTTTTTAATAAACTAAATGCCTTCTACACTCTTAGGTGATGAAATTCCTCTCCATTGTCTTTCTTCTGAAACAAAATTGTTTCTTTTACCTCTTAGGGTTTTTTTGATTGTGTTGCCTTTGTCAAAGACCTATCATTTAGATATTGATAAGTTTATCTCCAAGAACTACAAATATGACTTCGTTGGTTACTTACACACCCCAAAAAGGTTTTTTCTCTTTTATCCTTTAAGTTATCATTACTATGTTTCCATTGATGTATTTTTTGAGTCACAATCATATTTTGCTATATCTAATAATTCTAACCCCACTCCTTTACCAAGGTTTGTGAAGATGAGATTTAACTGAGGCAAATGTATGTCTCATGAGACTCAATTGTTCAGGACACACATCTCAATCATTAAGCCCATTTGTAGATTCAACAACATCTTATATTACCAATGGCTTAGATCTATCAATTTCCCTATGAAAGGGTACTCAAACATGAACCCAATACCACATTTCTAGCTTTGTGTCTTACAATGGTCTTAACCCAACCTTCCATAACTTTTCTTTATCTCTTTCTTCAAAGTCTATACTAAGGAATTACAATAAAGTTTTACAACTACCACATTGGAAAATAGTTATAGATGAGGAAATGACTACATTAAACTCTTGTAGCACATGAAGTCTTGTTACTTATCTTGTTAGTGCAAGTGTTGTTTCTTGCAAATAGGTTTACACCATCAAACATAAATTAAATGGCACAATTAATCATTATAAAGCTCATATGGTAGTCAAAGGTTTCTCTTAGACATATGGTATTGATTATCTAAAAACTTTTTCTCTTGTTGTTTGTCTAAATTCAATCTAAGTTTTTCTTTCCATTGTCGTTAATCAATCTTGGTAGAAACTAGATGTCAAAAATACCTTTTCATATGGTAATTTAAAAGAATAGGTGTTTATAAAGCAACCTCTAGAGTATGTTGTTTAGGAAGAGAATCATGTGTGCATACTCTAAAAGGCCATCTATGGCCTCAAGTATGGTCCCAAAGCATGGTTTAACAAGTTGGGTAAAGTCATTTGTGATGGTTTTCATAGATGTATTGTTGATCACTCATTGTCTTATAAAATATGCCTAATGGTTGCATTGTACTTGCACTTTATGTTAACAACATATTATTGACAAGAAATGATGTAGTAGCTATCGAAGAAACCAATAAATGCTTGAATTGATATTTTGTTACAAAAGATATGAAAAAACCATGATATTTCTTAAGGGTCGAGTTTGCATATGACAAAGGAAAATTTTCTTTATATTAAAGGAAATATGTTTTAAATTTGTTAAAGGAGACTAGGTTGAAAGGATATAAACTAGAAAATACACTTGTAAAGCAAATCTTTCCTTTTGGGATACAAATTCACAATCATTGGAGGATCCAAGGAGATATATAAGGTTAGTTGGAAAACTTATATATTTGACTGTTGTAAGACTTGATACAACATATGTTGTAAATCTACTTAACTAGTTTATGCATAAGTTTAAAGATATACACTAGCAAGGAACTATTGGTGTTCTAGCATTCATTAAACAAGCTCTAGGAAATGGTCTTTTATATGAAAGACATGGACATTTAAAACTGAAGGATAGTCTAAGGATATGTAAGAGATAGAATAGACAAGAAATCCACTTTAGGCTATTGCACATATTTTAAGGACACTCTTATTACATAACGAAGAAGTAAAATGTGATATCTAGATCTAATACAAAAGTAGATTATCAAGCAATGACATAAACCATATGTGAAATGATGTTATGGTCTTAGTACAAGAGTTGGGGTTTGTCATTAATATATCTATGGCTATGTATTATGACAATCAAGCAATTATTTAGATTGCAAACAATCCTACTTTTCATGAAAGCACAAAATATATTGAAATTAATTATCATTTTATTAGAGATAATGTGATTGATGATGTTATATCTACTCCCTATAGTTCATCTTCAAATCAATTTGCAAATCTTCTTACTAAAGTTTTGGGTGTAGGGTCTTTGAAAGTCTATGTAACAAGTTAAGCATGATAGATATATATACTCAACTTAAGGGAGAGTATTAGACTATTGTTATATAAGCGGATATACATTGTTTATGCAGATAAATGGATATCTACATATATAAATATATGTTTTGTAAAACCCTAATGGAATGTGAATCAATCTTTGCAACAAATTTAAATCTTTCCTCACAATTATTACATAATTTTAGGACCTCTTATTTCTTTCAATTCCTTCTACACTAACAAATTCTTCTATCTTTTGACCTTCTAAAGATATGACTAAATAACCTAAGTTGGTTGTCTTTTATATTATCTTTAATTAATACAACTCTTACTTTATTCTTAATAAAATCATTTTTTAACTTAACTCATGTAATATTACCATTTATCCATTTAAGCTTTTGCATCTCTACAATGCGAATTTGATTTTAAGGATATCATCTTATCATGTACTACTTCAAACACAAGTTTCCATTTCATTTACCATACTTTAATCTTATGAATAACATCTTATGTAAACTAATTACATTATATAATCAAATTTCTCTTCAATTTTATTATTAATCTTCATGTTTAATTAGTTGAGTGATGCTTTAAAGAACTTAATTTTTTATAATTAAATTTAAAACTTATAATAATAAAAACTAAAATATTGTAATTTAATTAAGGAATGTAATTCAATTAAATTGCATTACATATTGATTATAGTCAATCAAGCAAACTTAAAGAATGTGGAAAAAGGTTGGCAATGTTGTAGCAAATTACATATTCTTCAATGAGTAGGATTTGTGCACTCAAATTCCACTGAAAAGGAACTTCCTTTCCCAATGCTTGTCTTCTCTAGAAATAGAAAAAATTCCAATGGTTTCTAGATATAAAAGCTAAGTTTTCCATTCATTTTTAAGTTTAGCTTGGAAACAATTGGATACCTCATTATCCCCCTTCACCCTCTCTCCTCATGCCACTCATCAACCAACCATTACATGTGTCCACCCTCTCCTCTCATGCCACTCATCAACCAACCATTACATGTGTCCACCCTCTCCTCTCATGCCACTCTTCAACCAACCATAACACGTCATCTATTCATGTTTTTGGCTAGTCATTATAATTATGTTTTCAATCAAATTTTGCACATGCTCTTAACCCAACATCCCCAACCACACCATCACTCTCTTAAGCCATGCCAACTTGCATTGACCCCTCTCTACCCCCTATACATGCATCAGACACTCTACATGTGCTTGGTTCCAATAGATGTCTTTACTATTGGACCAAACATTAACCTAATGGAGATAAGGGGTGGTTGGTTCATGAGTTCAACCGAACACGTTATCTAGTTGAATCAATGAGATATCATAAATAAGTGTATTTACACCTACTACCAAGCACCCACTCTTGTAAGAACTTTGAAATTAATCATATTTAGGTAGGAGCATTATCAAGATGGATGACCACCTAAGAAGTTCTCGTATAGTGTCCATGACAGTAGTGTTGGCTCTACTTAAGCATAGACAAGTAGTAGATATGTGCACCTATCCAACCCATGTGTTGACGTTGCGGGTCTTGTCTCTATGAGTACTTTCAACTGAATTAGTGGATGGGACCACTTAAGATGCCTTCGACTAGTTGAGAATTTTCACAAGACAAAATATATAGTACATAGGGATAATTTTTAAGAGAGTGCTATTCTAGGTACCTAGGAAAGCCTACTCTTGCACGTTTTAACATTTATGGATACTCCTGGTGTATACCAGGTTGTTTGAGTGTTCATGAAGTGTCACTTATTATCAACTACATAGATACTCTTGATGTTCACCAGACTGTTAGAATGTCCATATAGTATCACCTTTAAAATAAATAAAAAAGTCATAAATAATAATTAAATAATTTAATGTTTCATACATATAATAAAAGTAGAAAATTCCAGAAAAATTCAGAATTAACAAGGGAAAACAGGAACAAAACAAAGTGACAAATTCATGAAGATCAAAGCATACCAAACAATTTAAATTACAGAACATAAATAAATTCAATTTTTTGCCCAATAAATAATGCAAGAATATCATTTAACCATTGCTTAAAATTAATGAATGGAATCATTTGATATGAAATAACAGTTTTTCCTATTTTTATATTTTTCAGGATTTTGAAAAAAATTTGAAATAACATATTCCATGATTTGATTTTGAAATGGCATCTTAAATAATATAATATTCTAGCAAAATAAATTTTAAATAGTAAAAATAATATTCCAATAAACTAGTACAATTCAGAACCGACCAGTCCAACAAGCCAGTTCATTAGGGCAGGCAGTTCAACTGTTAAAAGGGTTGAACTGGATCCTATTAACCCAGCAACCTCGCCAATTTCTGATCAACCAAACAGTCTAGTCTGGTTTTAAAAAGTGGTTCCAACCCACCGTGCCATCAGCATCTCCAACCATTCCGGCCTGTGCCAATTACTTGATTGTGCATGGACTTGAATTTGGAAATCAGTATTTCAGTTGATTGTTCAATTAGAAATTGATATTCCACCATGTTCATCATGGACGTCTCAATATCAAGTTATTATTTTCCATATGATTCCATTGGCAAGCACAAACATCAAAAATTTATTTTCCAATTTTTTCTTATATCAAGCACAAATACCAAAAAACTGGTCTAAAGAAAACTAAATTCCATTGGCTTATGTTTCCAATGGTTTCCCTTTGATTATTATTATTTTTCATTTCCATTCACTTTAAGGCATAAAGATGTCTTCAATGTACTGCAAAAACCATAAGGATCCTTACCTACAATATATGTTGAACAAAAGTGCAGACAAAGAAATAGGTGTTAGAACACCAAATCATCATGAAAAAAATGAACAAATCCCTTAAAGATGAGAAGGAAAAGCCAAACACGAACTTCAACAATCTAAGAAGAAAATGCTCAATGTAGAGATTGGTAACAATGTATAATGGTTAGGCTACTGTGATGGTTTTACCCTTTTTCTGAAGCCTATTGATGCAACTCTTACAAAAAGGGATTATAAATCTTTGTGCAAGTTAATAAGTGACATCATTAAGGAGGTTGGAACTTGGGACAGCAAATGTAATTCAAATTGTCATTGATAATGAGAGAAAAGAAAGCTGTCCAAAAAGTAATGGTCAAGTATCATTTGAATTGGATATTATAGGGGGGGAGGGGGGTTTGTGCCATCCAAATTCTTGAGAATTCTAAGAAAAGAAAAATAGGGAAATTTTTTGAAGTGTTTGTGTAGACCTTAAATCTTGGGAAAAAACTTTTCATTATATAAATATCTAGACTTTCCCCACATTCAGAGCTGCCTCCCTCCAAAATCTAGGAATCTCATTGTCTAAATGCCCTTGTCTCACCCAAACGCATCTCGCTATCTCTCTCGAACACAAATCATCATCGTCTCGCCTAAACGCATCTCATTGTCTCGCCTAAACATCCTCTATGTCTCTCTTGAACTCAAATCGTTGTCGTCTCACCAAAGAAAATTGAATGCCTTCTATATCGCCCAAATGTAAAAACCCTCATCATCTTCGTTAAATGCCCTTCATCTCACCGTCTCAACAAGATTTTACACTGTCAAAGATCTCTTTGCGGTATCTCTCCCAATTATAGTTATTTAGGTATGTCTTCTATTTTTGGAAGACAAACTGCATTGTTACTAATGGGAGTTGAGTTGAATGAAACAAAGTGGAAAGAGAGGAAGTTGCATAGTAATCATTACGATGATCTCTACAAAAAAGTTGGTCATGTTCCAATAATGCAAAAGTAAATCGCTTCCCATTTTTACACATCTTATCAATTGTGGTTGTTTCTGAAAATGACTTCATAGAGATTAGTTGTTGGTTAAGCTTCTTTGTTGATTAAATGGGCATACAAACCTCATGTTTAACTTAGACAGCTTTGTTACCATCACAGCATCTAATCTTCCAAAAATCACTGCTCTTCTTGGACTTTGGACATGTGTTGGCTTTATTCTTGCATTTGGTTCTCTATTAATGTTTTATAGGTGTAGCAAGTAATTTAGTTTACATGTAAACCTTTTAGCAATACTAGTTGTTTCAATGATTTTTCTTCTCGCTAAATTATTAAGCACTATAAATGCAAACCATCATTGTTTATTGGTAGGTTTGATTTGCATATAAATTCTAAATTTTTTTCCAATAGTATAAATTCTGAGCAGTTGAAGACCAGATGAATACAATTAGCATTTAACTATATTGACTGTTTTTTCAATGTCTTATTTTTTCATGATGGAATTAGCCTAATTGATATCAGTGATTACTTCTGGATGGGAGAATGATTACCGTTGTGGGAAGAAAATTCCTAAGCAATTCAAAAAATGTTATTAACGGACATTGAGCAAATATATATACATATGGAAAGTTTGGCCTTATCAGATTAAGATGATTACCATGAACTTTTCCACTTATATTACTTATGAGGCATGCACATTCATTCTCCTATGAAAATTTATTAACAACTTAGTTGTGTTTTCTTATTATAATTTGTCCACTTGTTAAACTTATTAGTTATGTTTTCTTCTATGATAGAATTTATTAACAATTATAGGACTTATCATTTTTATATATATATTGTAAATTAAATATGGCTAATACAGATAACACAACTCAAGGTAGGAGAATATCTTACACCAATTGGAATGCAAAAGCTGATGTCATATTTTTAGATATATTAGAAAATGTTTTAAACAAAAAAAATAAAAAGACACATGATGGAAAAGTAAAAATCGATACATAGAACAAGGTAATAGAGAAATACAATAAAGAGATAAGTACAGGTATCACAAAGAAAAATGTAAATAATCAAATAAAAACATGACAATAGATGTATTAGAACTATATGTAAATTGTCTTAAAGTAGTTGAGAATGAAATTACATAGAAGGTCATATAAACATTTCAAATGAAATTTGGAATAAATTTATCAAGTTAACATTTTTTTATATTTACGTTATTAGAATTTGTTTGAATTATATGGTAAATTATTTTTTTTCGCTCTTGTAGAAAAATCTAGATTGTGCCTCCTTCAAAGGAAAATCATGTTTTATTTATGAACAATTTTAACTATTATTTGAAAATAATATAGCTATAAGGAATATCAATAGAAGTTATCAAGATAATAGACAAATTCCACAATATGTACGTAGATGAAGAAAATCAAATGACACCCCTACCAATTCAAACTCAATTTCAATATTTTACACCACAAAGTGATAGTCCAATGGACATAGATGGTACCTAATGGTCCCTTCTAAGTTTTACATCAAGAAAGCCCATTAAGACAAGAAAGGAGAAGTGTCCAAGACTATATGCAGAGTTAATACAACTTATGACCTCTTCATTTAAAGATGTCACATTCGCTATTCTATCTTTATGTGAAAAAGAAGATAAGAAAGCTATACAATGATTGAAATATTATGAAAATGTCACAAACATACAATAACAATAGTTTGAGGTTTAAGAGCGACAAGTTGAAGTTCAAGAGAGGTAAGTTGAAGTACAAGAGAAAATGTTAAAATTGAAAGAGAAAGAAGAAAGTCTTACACCAAATGTTATACAAGCATTGCTACAAATTTCATGTCTTAGTAATAAAAATAAATTTAAAGCAATGATTTTATTACAAAATAAAGATTTAGCAGAACAATTTTTAAGCATCCTAGGGGAAATGAGATTAGAATGGTTACAATATAACTTATCATAAATGTCCTTGTATTATTGAGTATTTTGAAAACTTTATTAATGTTGTGAACAATGTGTAATGTTGAATTTTAAAGACAATGATGATGATATTGTTTTTCATGTGTGAATGATTTATATGTTATATAAATCTTGATATGTTATATAAATGTTATTATTGTTGCATTTTTTTATAGGTGGATGGAAAATGTGTACTAATGTTATTCAATGTTGTAAGTAATATTGGAAATAAATGGTTTGAATTGGTTAAAAAATATGCTTATGAAGAAAAAGAAAAAGCAGAAAGACGACAAACACTATTTTCATTGTGAAACTTTCATACAGGAGTTACATGTATTTTAAATACATTGTCTAGTATTACACATCGCATTTAGAGTAAAGTGCATGATTACAATAGAAGATTATTACATCCATTACTACCACATCAAACATATAATTATTGAAAGATATATAGAATAAGTTAACATATTTTTCGTGACTTTTGTAATTTGTTACGAAGAAAATGTGGTATGGAAAATACAAGCAACGTCAGTGTGGAAGAAATGTTTGCAATCTTTCTCATGACAATTGGTCAAAACCAATAATATAAAGTAATACAGGAGATTTCACTCAATCTGCATACACTATTAATACCTACTTTAATGAAGTACTTGATATAATTTTAGACTTACATGAAGAACTTATTGCAATGCTTCTAACGTCAACTCCAAGTAGAATAGTGAATGATTCAAATGTGTACCTCTATTTTAAGGTAGATAGGTATTTTCATATGAAATTAATTTTTACGTTAAATATGTTTTGTCAAATTTATTATGATTATGTTAACAAGATTGTATTGGTGTTATTGATAGAACACATATTAAAGCAATTATTTATGGATGACAAATAATAAGATTTAGAAACAAAAAAGAAGAGTTAACTCAAAATATTATAACTACATGTAATTTTGATATAGAATTTACCTATATGCTTAGCGGTCGAGAAGGATCAACAGCTGATGTTCAAATCTTTCTAGATAACTCATAAGACCTAATCTTTTCCAAGTTTCACCAAGTATGTAATTAAAGTAAAATTGTTGAACTTAATTTTGTTGTTTACATTAATTTGGAATTATATACAAGTAAGTTTTAGTTGTTAATATTGGTTATCTAAATTGACCTGAATTTATTTGTTTATATCGAGGTGTGAGATATCATTGATCTAAATATGAAAGTAATTAACTTTCAACAAATGCAGTAAAAAACTTTAATTATAAACATTCACAGTTAAGATTAATGATTAAGCAAACATTTGAAGTTGTAAAACATCGTTTTACAATCTTACAAAAACACATGTTGTATCCATATAAAACACAAACGAAGATTATCATTGTTTGCTTCTTATTTCACAATTTTATACATAGAGCTGACAAAATAAATTTATTAGAAGATCTAGAAGATGAACTAGTTGAATTTGATATACAAAATGAAGATATTGGAATTGCTGAATAACTTTCACAAATGGATAGTACATTAAAAATAACATAAAAACGAAGAAAAAAAATAGCAAATCAAATGCGTAACAACATGAAGACAACTATATGGAATGAATGTCAGTTTTAAATCATTTTATATGTAATTTTGGTGTTTTTGTTATGCTACAATAAATATTTGAACAAGTATATCTTGAGAATTTATATTTATGCTGTGAACTTTATTCATATGTTGCATATTAGTTTTTTTTTTTTTAATATGATAGTTTATGATATGTTATGTTCAACTAGATTATGGACAATATTATATGTTGAGAACTTTATTTCAATCAATATTGTTTATGACAATATAAATAATAAATAAGTTTACTTAATAATCAAAATAAATACAATTAATAACTTTTCTTAAAATATAATTATTATGAAGTGAAGAAATGAAAGTAAATTACAAATAATTTTTGAAATACTTTGATTAAAAAAATAATCTAATTCTGAATATTTCATTAGGCACAAATGATTCTAGAAATTTTGACTTTTCTAACTTTCTGTTACGTGCATAAATACTACAATTTTTCCTAAGATTCTAGACTTTCCATTTCTCAAGAATCTAGACTTTCCATTTTTGAACTTTCTAATGTGCACAAACAAATTTTATGTGTTCGTAGCATTAATTTGATATTGAAAAACATTGGAAATAATAGGTTGGAAGAACAAACAATAAGACAAAAATGGCCACCACCTCCATTTACAATCACAACACATTATTAGCTTACATGAGATTGCTTGAGTGTTGTCATAGTGATTTGATTCACCCCAAGTTTATATTTGCAACAAACTACATACACTTCAATTAATACTTTGATAAAAGAAGTAAATTGAAACACAAGTCTAATTCAAAAATATAGTATACATGAAAGTAACTCCCCTTGGATAGGAAGTTGATAAATCATAAATCATCAATGAAAACCATTTTTAAGGGGATGTTAGAAAGGTGGTAAATATAATTAAATTAATCCTAAAGGTGTAAATGGTGATACAATACTTACCATGGGTTTCTTATATGAGGTAGTGAACTTGATAGAAAAAACGTAGTACAAGATTCAATAAGAAATTTTGTAGGATATTTGAATATTATAGATAGTGATGGATTGAGATAGACCTACACCTTCTACTTGAAATTGGTGAGCTAGTATTTATATGCATTTCAATTTTCATAAATAATAAAATAACCATGCATGATAATGTGCTAACTAATTTTTACCTATCAATGAAACCAACTTTATGTACTCATCGTTTCAATATGAAAATTTTCTTAGTTATTTCTTTGAACTCAACATTTCTTAATGTTATCATAAAGAAGATAAACAACAATAATTCAAGTCATAATCCTACTACATGAAGTTACAAACATAAATCTTTTTTTCTCAAGTATTTCTATCAATTGTTAAATCTTTAGTTAAATTGTATAAATTTATATCTTTTTCTTACTATTTCAAACAAATTAGTTTTAAGTCTACCCCTACTTTTGTTAATTTCTTATGTACTAATTAATTTTCATCCCCAACTTGTGCATTTGTTAGTCTCCTAAGGATATAATTGAACCACCGAAGTTGATTTTATCTTAACTTATCTTCATTAGGTGTAACTTCTACTCTATTCCTAATAAATTTTTTTTTAGTTTATTGTTTATAATATTACCATTCATCTATCTAAGTCAATGCATCTCAGTAACACATGTAAGTCATCTAAATTTAAAACATATGAATTTTGACTGGATTGCATGTCATTCTTGGGACACAATTTCTAAGAATGGGATTTTGATAGATCCAAGGAAGATCGAAACCATAAACACTTAAGAGTCAATTGACCTCTTAGTAGTCTGAAGTTTCTTAGATTTAATAGGTTATCATAGAAAATTCATAGAGATTTTCCTGAATCGCCAAGCCAAAAACTTGACTAACCCAAAAAGGGTAAATTTTAAATGGACTAAAGAATGCAATTAGAGTTTCAAAGAGTTGAAGCAAAGATTAGTTGTCACCCCATTCTCACTACTCTTGAGCCAAATGAATGCTTTACTATTTATAGTGATGTGTCTCAAAGAAAGTTAGAATTTGTTTTGATGTAGCAAAGAAAGGTAGTTTCTTATGCATTGAAGCAATTAAAGTTGTACAAAGAGAATTATTAAATTCATGAACTAAAGCTAATTGCAGGTGATTTTTGCACTTAAAATATAGAAGCATTATATTTATAAAGTTTTGTGTGAGATTTACATGAATTATAAGTGTTGGAATACAAGAAATGGTTGAAAGTAAATTTATCTTCATAAGCAAACACAAGGTCTCTATATATAGAAGCTATACAAACAAAACAAAGCACACTTACACAATGTAGGGCTAAACCCATGTACACCTAAAACTCTAATACATTATTTTCTTTGATACACTCTCAATTTAAAGTATCCAACATGTAATAAACTCATACATAAATAAATTATAATAAACTAAATAAAGAGACACATAAAAAACAAATACTAACTAGAGGTGATAGCAATGTTGTGCAGGCAAAAAAAATAGTTAAACACTAGTTGACCATACTTTAACAGGTGTACATACTATTTTGTTGTTAACATCATTATACTTAATCAACATACAAACACCTACACATACTAAAAGGAGTCGCATATATGCCTCTATAATACTAATTGAATCATTATCAACCATCAAGACCAATCTCATAGAGAACATACAAACCTTGATAGAATAATACTAGTATAATGACAACATTCACACAAGAAAAATATAACTAATTTAATTGAAGATTGATAATGAAGTATTAAACATTTTTTGTCTTACTTTTCTCTACTTGTTCTTTTTTCTCTTTTTTTCTTTTTTGAACTTCCACCATTGTTTTTTCATTTTTTCCTACCTCTCTCCTTCTCGATTCTTTTCCTTCCCCTCTTTTTTCTTTTTCCTTCCATGCTTCACTATCTCCTTGTTCTTCTTCTTCAAGTTTTTTCCACTTTTTTTCTTTCCTTTTCTCTTTGCTCTCTCCCTTTTTTTCCTTTTTCTTTCCTTTTCTTCTTCTCCCTCTTTGTATGCAACTCAACTCCCACTTCACAAATGCATTTACACCTATTACCATACACCCACTCCTATAAAAACTCTGGAATTAAGCATGTTTGAATGAGATTAGTATTAGGATGGGTAACCACCTAAGAAATTCTTGTATAGTATCCATAGATAGTAGTGGTGGCTTTACTTAGGCATAGGCAAGTTGTAGGTGTGTATACTTACCCAATTCAAGTGTCGATGTTGTAGGTCTTGCCTTTGTCAGTCGAGTTGGTGGATGAGACTACTTAAGGTACTTCCGACTAATTAGGAGTGTCTATGAGATAAAAGTGCGTAGGTACTTAGAGATCATTTCAAAGAGAGTGTTATTCTAGGCACTTAAGAAGACTTACTCTTGCAAGTTTTCATCTCCATAAATACTCTTAGTATATATTAGACTATTTAAGTGTTCATAGAGTGTCACATTCTTTCACCTTTATAGATACTTCTAGTGTATACCAGACTATTTAAGTGTCCATGAAGTAACACTCATTCTCATTTACATAGATACTCCTAATGTTCATTAGGCTATTTGAGTGTCAATGAAAAAAAAAAAAAGCTCCCACTCTACAACCTTAGTAAGTGTAGGCCACTATAGAGATAGCAAAACTAACAACATCAAGAGACAATAAAGCAACAACCAAGTGCTTTAGCATCAACAATCTTGTTGAAGAAACGAAAGAGAATAGAGTCTAGGAGGTAATTGATTGTAGTAATATAGTAGTGTCATAAAGGAGAGAAAACAAAGAAACTTCAACAATAGCTACATCAATGAGAGCACCAAATCTAATAAACAGAAATGTCAATGGTGCCCCAAAACAAACATAAAATAGATGTTATTTTCACCTAAGAGAAGAGACACTAGCAATGACAATACTAGTAGGTGTAGGTGAAGACAATAGTGATGCTCTAAAAGCAAGTTCGAAATGGACAAAAGATGAGAGGGAAGCATCATAGGAGAAGAAGAGAGGGGTTACGATAGTCAAAGGTGAGACTAGTGTCAAGGGAGAAAAAGATGGGTAACCAATGGAGGAGGGGCATCATAGTCAACATAGGGAAGAAGGAGGAAGAGGTTGACAACAATTAACAATAGCATGATAGTGGTGGTTGAGAGGAGGGTAATGACTAGGTTTTCCCTCTTTCCCAACTAGATTTTGCACATTTTATATACTCTCAAAATTTGAACTCTAATACCATGTTGGAATATAAAAATTATATGAAAGTAAAATTATATTCATAAGCAAATACAAGGTCTCTATATATAGAGACTACATTAAGATAACAAAATACATTTAAATAATGCAAAACTAAACCTACAAACCTAAATTCTAATACATTATTTACTCTAAAAATAACAATCTTATATACATTTTCACCTAGAAAGAATTAAATCTAAGGTAAAATAAATGTCTTAAGTTACTTTAGGACATGACTTGACTATTAACTATCACTTTGGTAAGACAAATGTGGTTGCAAAAACTTTAAACAAAAAGTCATATGGAAACTTGGTTACCATACTTACCCAACAAAAGCACATTTTGAAAGAGACTTAAATAAGGTATAAAAATTTACCTGCAAAACTATCAAGCTATGATGGTAAGTATTCAGGTAGAGCCTAAAATTAAAGAGTGACAATTGAATGACATTCAATTGCAAAGAATCCAAAAGTAGCAGAAGGCTCTTAGACAGATTTTAGAATTCATAATGAATACCCATCACATTTTTATGATAAAATGTATGTTTCAAGAGATTCAGAAATAAAGTACATTTTCTATAAGACCTACAACTTAGGTTTTCTATTCATCTGGGCAGTACAAAAATGTACAAAGATGTAAAAGGGAATTTTTGGTAGAACAATATAAAGAAGGAGATAGTAGACTGTGTGGTCCATTGTTTAACTTGTCAACAAGTAAAAACAAAACATCAATAATCTACTAGCACTCTGCAACCTTTGTTAATCCCAAAGTAAAAGTAGGAGCAGATCACCATGGATTTCATGACAAGTTTGTTAAAGACTAATAGAAACAATGATGCAATTTAAATGATTGTAGATAGGTTGACCAAGTCTGCATGCTTTCTAGCATATGAGGTGGGTCTTGCTTTGAACAAGAAGAATAAGATGGCAGGACTATATATTGAGGAAATTGTTTGACTACATGGTATTCTTACTACAATCACATCAAATCAAGACTTGGGATTTATCTTGAACTTTTGAAAAAGTTTGCATCAAACCTTGAGAACCAAGCTACAATATAGTATAGTTTTCCACCTTCAAACAGATGATTAAATCAAGTGCATAATTTAATCTTTAAAGGATATGTTCAGAGCTTGTATAATTGATTTTTATGATTCATGAAATAAGCATCTCACTTTGGTAGAATTTATCTATAATGATAGTTATCAAATAAGCATTCACCTGGTATCATACAAGGTTCTATATGATAAAAAGTGCAAATCCCCCATCTATTAAGATGATGTGGGAAAAAGGAGATTATTAGGTTTCCAAATTGTGCAAGACATTGTAGAGAAGATCTAGTCAATTAGAGAATGGCTTTGAACAGCTTAAAGTAGATAGAACAACTACATTGATAACAGGAGATAACCACTAAAATTTCAAGTGAGAGATAAAAATTTTGTTAAAGCCACTCTTACTAAGGGCATTATAAGATTTAAAGTTGGGTAAATTCAACCCCCAATACATTGGATTATTCAAGATCAACAGAACAGTTGGCCTAATGGCCCATAGACTTGACTTACTGAAAACCTTGAAAAGAATGCATGACATGTTTCACATATCAATGTTGCAAAAGTATGTACTAAACCCCACACATGTGATTGAATTGGTATTAGCACTACTACATCAATATATTATTGACAAGAAGTACCTAGTCCATATCATGAATATCAAGCAATAGATTCTAAGACAACAAACTATAACCTATTTCAAGGTATGGTAGAGTAATCATATAGAGAGAGAAGTCACTTGGGAGCTAAAGAAGGATATACAAAAGAAGTATCTTAAGTTGTTCAAGTAGGAAGGTAATATTTAAGTTTTGAAAACAACTTATTTTGAAGAGTGTAAAATGTAACGATATAAATTTATAAGAGATAATAATAATGATTATTTAAATTAATTTTCTATAGGGTAGGTTGCTAATTGTGGCAAGGACCTAAGGCATTAATCCATTGACATATAGAATTTTTCATTAGTATGTCACATTCTACCTAAGTGGACTATATCCACATTATTGATATATTGTTCAAGGGAATGATATGTTGAAAATTGATCTAGAAAAGCATTGTCCTAGATTGACATGTCATTTGAAGAGACAATATGCCAAAAAAATGTTTCAGTAGACTTTGTCCTATTTTTCAATATTTCATTTAGTGTGTCAATATACCAAAAAATAGTCTAGCAATTTCTAGTATACTAGTTGATTGGGTGATATGCTGAAAATGCTCAAGTTTGCCCTAAATATATTTTCAATATATTGGTAGTTAAACGACCATATCAAAAAATGTTTCAATAGCATCTATAGGGTTTATCTGCATACCATTTCTAGAAATGGTATAACAAATGAACTTCCAATAACATTTGACATGGTTTTCGATATATTGAAGGAAGGACATTGTAGATAGCCTACCTCTAAGTGAAGATCGCAATGTAGAGTTTTTTTTGTATAAATTGCTTGTATTTTTGGACATTGTAAATGTGATGGAATATTAGTATATGGGATTGGACTAAGTATTTAAACTTACGATATTTATGGAGGATAGTGATGGATTAGTTGGACTTCAGATATTTATTTGTTGTTGAAATCCATTGTAAGTACCTTTGTCTTATAGTATTTAGAGGAAATTTTTTTTCACATGCCTCTTTATATGTGAATTTCTTACAAATATTTCAAGGGTTATCATTGCTTAGCTATTTAGGGGTGTGTAAAGATTAAAGTGTCAAAAACAAAATGAATGGGATTTCACCACTATTTTCAATCATCCCCCACTCCAACCAATGGCTATGCAATTTGAACAAGAGTATTTTCAACCAAGCTCTTTACCAACTACTTCAAAAATTGCAAGACATCTATGTGTTTGGTTCATCAATATCCAGTAATTGACTTATCCAACTCCCATATAATTAATATCACAGGCGTTGTTAGGATTTTAATTTTGATGATGAATATTTTGATTTAGTATGAAAATGAATCTAAGTTATTATAAGTATAAGTCTAGCCTTAGTCGTATTGTTATTCGTTAACATGTTTTGAAAAGTTGTATGGTTATCAGTTAACGGTTCAAAAAAATCAAAGAATTATTTTTAAAAACTTGTATAGTTATGATTTTTACCACATGTGTTTTAAATAACTTAAATGTTCATGTGTTTTCCATATGTGGTTCTTAAAGAAATCGAAGAATTAAGATAACTGCTTGAGTTTTATGTATGGATAGTAATAATTGTTCAAGTTTTAGAGGTGACTAACATTTTATATTAAGTTATTATAGGTCACATATTTTGTAGGTGAAAAACTTGAAGAGTTGTCAGATAAGTGTTCAAATTTTTACAAGTATAATTGTTCAACAAAAATGACGACTTAGGTGGAAAATACTACGATTCTCCAAAAACTTGTTTTCGACAAATCTAGAACAAGAGAACGTAAGAACCATGTAGGACATGAAGATCATGGAAAAATGATAAGAGTGAATGAACGTGATGAACGTGCCTCCAATTTGAAGATTATAAATAAAGGGTCTAAGTTGTATTTTAAAACATCCCTTGCTAGAGAGAAATATCCCTTTCTAGAGAGAAATGTCCTTTTTTAGAGAGTTCAAAAATTTCCACTATACCACACAACAAATTACTTACACCACATGGGATTTACTTGAAGAGCTAAAGATTTGAAGAATCAAAGTTAAAGATCTATAAAGCATCCAAAAAAGCAAGGTTCCAATAACTAAGGAAGAGCTTGATGAAGTAAAGGTTAAAGTTTTGTGTTTTTGTTTGAAGATCAAAAGATATAAGTATCTAAATTGTATTTCTTACTCAATGGTAAAATGTCTAAAATATCTTTATATTTTTTTTATACATTATTTGTAATTATGTAAAAATCTTGTGCATAATAGAAAAACTGTTTTGGAACGACTTTTATTCTATGTATTTTGTGTTTTATTGTTAAAATGATTTGAATTCACAATTCACTCTTCCTCTTATGAAGCTGTTCTAATTCTTACTTTTAGGTGCATCAACATAGAGCATACTATAATTATATGACACAATGAGATTACATATTTTAGAAAGGAAAAATGATACAACAAGGAATATTTAGTCAACACATGGCCCAATACCATTAAAGAGATTATTAAAAAGCAATGCATTGATTGCATTCTATATGGCATTAATCTACAATTTGGTTAGTATTTTTTTTTGATATTTAGAACATTATTAGTGCAATTTAAATAAATTCATATACTTTGATACTTTAGTTTGAAGTATATGGTGGCTTTAATATAATAAATGTCTAAAAATTAGTTTTAATTATTTTTACATGTCTTATTGATTACTTGAATATAAATTCATAGTTTTTGGCATTTTTGCAGACTTCCATGATTTGATTAAACTTCTACCAACATTTTTACCAAAGTCTGACATATTTTCTTTTTTTGCTAGACCAAACTTTGACATAATGCCAAAGTTGAATTCCATGCTTATAGTCTGGACTAAGCTTATGAAAAAGGCCAAGTGTCTAAAGAATGCAGGTATGCTTACAAGCCCATTCCTGCGGCAAGGCCATTGTCCAAGAACATCAACAGCCGAAAAATAAAGACGGTAGTATAGTCAACCTGAAATGACATGGATATCAGCGAGTTACAGCAGCTAGTCAATAACCATGAAGTTGAAAAGAAGCACAAAACCAAAGACAGAGAACTTACTACAATCCATATATGCAGGGGATGTGTGCAAAATCGGTACCGCTTCCAATTCATCGACACAATGATTCTATTCCAACATTGCTCAGGGAACAAATTGTCACCTTCATAGTATCAGCTCAAATACCACACGCAAAAAAAAAAAGAAACAAAACATGATGGATACAATAAAGAGAACAAATTTGTGCGGTAAGAAAAGAAAGAAATAAAGGATACACGCTCGTTGCGAGCATTGACAGGAAAAATCCATCGTACCTACCAGTAACAAAAATAGCAACAATAGAGAAAAATCAAAACAACGTCGAAAGTGAATGCGCAACAGAAAAAAAAAGGAATAAGAAAGGCTAGGAATGCACACCACTTGAAATCAATACCACGCATCGGCATCGCGGGAGACAATTCAAACACCAAGCCATACAATGCCTCCGATCGCCATTTCAATTTCGAAATAAGGGGAAAGGAACGAAAGCGGAGAGCGGAGACGTGTCCCACTCGTTGGATTCCGTCCAGGGTAGAATATGCTCGAGCTCGAGTTCTCTGGATTTGGGAGGAGAGAAGGTAAGGAGGAGCTTGACCGGGGTCCAGGGGCGTTGATGGGCGCCTGTTGTGAAGAGTGAGCTGGTGTTGCGGTGCTGGGCTCTACACCGATGGAGGGAAAAGAGTTAACGGATTAGCACATGCGCGGGTCGGATCTCCGGATCCGCATTAGATTTTTAATTTTTCGCACCAATATCCGTATTATTACGACTAATTTTTATCTATCCTTCCTACGTTTATTTTATTTAAATTTTATACAATCATGATTTTGAACTAATCATTCTCAAATGTCAAATTATAGATTTTACTAATAATCAAGAATAATATTTTATAATTAATTTTTTTCAAAATCGAAAAACATTTCAATCCTAATCGATTTTATACAATTTTCTCCCTCAACGCGAAATTTATATATCGGCTAAACATTTTGTTTTCACTCATCTAAACTAATCTACAGAGATTTCAATTAATGGCTTTGTTTCTTTGAAATCGATTCCAAACTTTTTGGATTTTGTACAATTATATATGTTTTAGACACAATTCTTCCTCGAGAAGCTTTTCGATGTGACAGCTTTTTGAAAAGAAGTTAATAATTTTAAATAAAATTTTCAACCAGAAAAACAGAGTTTGAGATTCATTAAATTTTTCGAATTATTTAATCCTTAGGATGTATTTGGAAACAACTCAAACTTTAAAATCTAGAAGCAAAAGTTATGAAATTCTACACGTAGAACAATGTAGTTCTAGATAAGTAATTTTAAGAAAATTAGAAATTCGTTTAAAAATCAGCAAAGATAGAAATTGAAATTTATAGATTATCCAAGTATACTCCTTTAATAGAATGATGAATTTTTTGATAATTTGGATATAAAACATTTATGGTTATTACTAAATTTATTCATAACTATTAGTACATCTGTATTTTGATAATACAAAAATTTAAGAGAAGAATTTATGTATTTCATAGACTAATCGAAAGACAAAAGCCTAGTTAAAAGAAATATTAGTTTAGTCGGAAGAAATACTAGTCAAACTAGAAGATAAAACAGGCTAACTGAAAGATGAACAAGTTAACTGGAAGTTATACAAATTTGTCGGAAAGTTATAAGATAATTATTTGAGTTTTTCAAACAGTTACAAAATAATTATTTAAGTTTTCATAGCTCACATGCAAAACTAAAATGCTCATATCATAAGATGGAAGAGTACGAAAAGAACTAGTTATGTCAAAAGATGAACATATTAACTAAAAGTTATACAAGTCTATTGGAAAATTATAAGATAACTATTCAAGTTTTTCAAAAAATTATGAGATAACTGTTTGACTTTTTCAAAAAGTTACAAGATAACTATTCAAGTTTACATAACTCACGTATAGAACTTAAAAACTCACATGATAGGATGAAAGAGCACAAAAAAGAACTTGTTAAGTTAGCAATAACTTAACAACCTAGAAGAAGATCAATAGCTATCGATTTTGGAAAATACTTAACAGTAATCAAATAGTAATTTTCCATTTTTGGACTAGTAGATCAGTAAGTACAAGTTAAATAACGTTAGAGGAAATCTAAATGTTACATTCTTTAATATAAAAATGGACTATGGATAGAAATATGGGCAACAATCATATCCATACATATAGTGAGAGCAACTAAGTTGAAAAAAGAGAAAATCAAGAATCATTGTAGATCACAATCAATTTAAGTTTAGAGAAAAATTCTCAAACAATTTCAAGTGTTGAAAGCTCTCTATGCAAAAACTCTGATTGAAGAAAAGTTGGTTGGTTTTAGAAATTTACACTAGAAAAGTTTAAGTATTATTGGTTAGAGCTATGACTAAAAACTCAAGTTGTGGTTGGTTCTTGTGTCTACTATAAAGTAAGTATTATAAGTAAAAGTAATAGTGAAGCTCAAGTTATGTTTTGAGGGTGAACTAGTCATTTGGGTGAATCATTTAAAAATTTTCTATGGTTTTACTCTCTACTTTATTTTTCTACATTACATGTTGATTGGTGTTGGAAAACTTCTTTGATTTGTTTTTATGCTTATATCAATAAATTCTTTTAGAAGTAGACAAACAACATTTCACACAAATTAGATATTAAGTCAAATTTGTATTTTTAACTACAAGTACAAAGTATATATTATATTTATGTGTAAGTATAGGTCGATCTCATAGAGATTGAGTAATAATTGTATACTATTTTAATTTTTATGCTAGAGTTTGTATGTATTCAATTAAACACTTTGTTGAGTTACTGTTAACTCAACAGACTTAGTTCATGGAGTTACAGCTAACTCAACGGACTAACTTTGTAGACTTAAGTTAACTACATGAGCCTACCTTTCTAGTTAAATGCTACTATTCATAAAGAAATTCATCCATTTATTGGGTGGTTCTACAAAACGTAAATAACATCAATTAAGCTTTTCAATGTTAGTTAATCTAAGATTTGTCATTAAGCAGCACTAACATTTAGATATTTCGAATGGTAACCATTAAGATTTTTAAGTATCTTGTATGAATCAATTTCACTAAACAATAAAATAATTTTTATTTTCTGAATCAAATAAATATAATACATTGACAATACTAACAATGATAATATTAATCGCGATACAAAACAAATAATATAATACTTTAATACTAAATGTAAACACAAATAATTAGTAGTTTTTGTTATTTTTGTTTTGATATGTTCCCGAAGATGAATGAAAGGTGAAATGTAAAAATCTCTATCAATAGTAAAAACTTTTGTTACTACATGCGACGCAATTACACTACTGAAAACTTAATCACTTACAATCTTGCCTTCTCTTCCTATAAAATCGCGAACCAAGACTTGTAAGTTGATTTTCTCTTCAGTATATTGACATCAACCTAAAACCAAGGCTAGAAGTTTTACGATCTCTTGAGATATGAGTCGGTGCTTGGTGAAAATAGCTTCCCTTCCTACGATGCGATCACTCCTCATAGTGGTTGTCAGTCACCATGTTTGGCTCGGAATCGACCCTACATCCAAAAAGTATCCTCACAAACCTCTGATGGTTGGTGATTTTGGTGGTGTTGTGGAGTATCAAGGAACTTCCAACACTTCCTGCAATTAGCGCGATCCTCCACTTCACACTCCCTCTTCATCTTTCTCCTCTTCTTTTATATTTCTTTTAGTAGTAATAGTTTTTGCTTAAATGATCAATTAGATTTCCTTCATTCATATCAATGATGGTGATTTCTTCTTTATTCCACGAGTTAATTCCTACATAATACCTGCAATCGTGGTTTTCCTTCAAATTTCCTATTTCTACAACTACTATAGTGGCATGTTAGAAAATAATTGGTCTATGGAGTTAGTATAACTTAATGGACTTACTTCGTTGACTTAACTATAAAACACGTACAATAAAGAAATAACTTATAAGCTTATAACACTAACACAACGTGTTACCTTAATGTATATTCAAGTAACTCAACACGTATAGTTATGCTAACTTAACAAGTTAAATATGTGTAGCTCATGTGACATAATAAATCATTTAAATTCAGCACATGTATAATTCTAACTTAATGAGTTTAGATATACAACTTACAGTTTTTACTTGCTAACTCAACGAGTTCTTACGTGATCTTTTTACACCTTTAAACTTGTAACTTAACAAATTGGCACATGATCTTTCAACAAAAAGAACACTAACTCAATGAGTTGTTACTATGCATCTGTACATGATATAAATATGTGCAAATAAAATAGATCATGCTTAATATTATAAAACCACACTTAAATCAGGTTTTCAAATCACGACACGTCCTCAGTAAGTTTTATGATAAAAAGATATTTTGGATACTTGCAAACTTAACTATTCAATGCTCAGATGCATTTTGGATAGTTAGCACCTAACTTATCGAAAATCTACTTAAGTCATGCATTAATGTTACAACATGTGTACTCTAGGAAATAATAAAATATTCTTTAAGCATTTAAAACATAATTGTCCAGTACATAAAATGTAACTCTTCGAAATAACAGACAATTTGGATTCTTAGGAATTAAAAAGCCTGTAACTTATCGACAGTTCAAAAATATACTTAATTAACATTAATTCCCTGAAATTATGTGGATTCTTTCATTAAAGCATATAATAGTGCAATTATAACATAATGGCTTAATTCTCATATGATAAGCTAAATATTATGCAATTAACCATTATTTAACCATTAATATTATGCACTTTTTCATTCTAAATACTTTCCTCATACTTAACTTTTGCTAGTCCCTTAGCAAACTACTAAGATCTAACTAGTTGGTCTTTCTAAAGTACTAGAACTAATTCTTCATTTTGTATCTTTAGAATACATAGATTAGCTTAATGTAAAGATATTCTATATTAATTTAGTAATCTAATTTAATAATGTTTTCTCCTCTCCAACATGCAAATATATTTAAAACATATGTAAATTACATACAAAATATACTACCATCACATATGTGGTAGTTATATTATCAAAACTTTCTTTTCAAACATCTATTATCCTGAATTTCCCAATATAATTTCTAGAATAAATTTCAACTATATATGAATCAAAACACAATTCAACTCAATATGATTAAAATAAGAAGAATAATGAATTGTATCTCAAATAAACAACTTCAAAAGTCTAATTCTAGATTCATACTTCAGTAATCATAAATAACAAAAAATATACTCGATTCAAAAGATATCTGTATTTTCACAAAACACTTTTATCTTTTTAGAATAGTATATGCATATTTTTACTTTAAAAGTTAATTTGAAAATTTTGAATCATACAAGAGCTTTCTAGTGTACCTATGTATTGAACTTTCAATCAACAATCCCAGATCTGATCAAGATCTTAGGTTGCTAGATTTAAAATCTTTTTTTAGGTAAACAATCCTTACATACCTATTTTCTCAAGTACAAAAGGCTTGTAATCAAACAAATCAATAAACTCTCAAAGTTTTTCTCTCTCTTTTTTCCTCTTTTTCTTTTCAACATAGTATATATACGTTTTTCATTAATACAGATGTAATAAAACACAAATATAATATAATCCTACTTCAATAATTTACTAAAAACATGAATCTATATCAATAAGCTCATACTTTTTCTATAGTTTAATAAGATTTACACGTAAATCATTTTATAAGTTTAATTAATGAAATTAAATGTATCCTTGATCATATGTATTTCATTTAATCCAAAAGTCAACATTTCAGCTCCTTCAGGATTTAAGATCATTTCCTGAATTTTAGTTAAGCATTCTGAATTCCTTTTAAAATGGTAAAACTATTAAACTCATAAAATTCAATAAAAACATAAGATACTATATTTAGATTTGTATTAATAGTAAAATTGTATAGCATCTTCTATAAGATTCTAAATATAACATTCAAGTAGTTACAATGTTTTTTTTTACAGTTTCAATTATCAGATAGTTATAAGAAATTTCAATTAGTTACAACAAATTCATAAAAAAATTTCAGTTTCCATAGAAATTTGCAGCATAATTATAATTCCTCTAATTAACAAGATTACATGGATTTTAATCTAATTACCCCCCCACCCCTCATACCTACATTTTATATTGTCCTCAATGTAAAAGATTTTACAGTAAACACAATAAATGTTAGCAAGCATGAATATTGTTTCGTTGACTTAGCACCTAACTCAACGAACTTAATTCGTTGAGTTAATGAATAACTCCACGAACTGTATTTGAATGTAAATTCAAGATAAGTAATCAATTACATACCTTGTTCTTTGTATCTCCTTCAATATCTTCCGACTTTTGATTTTAAAAAACTTTTTCATTCATAAATAAAAGTAGAATATATAACAAAATAACAACTTAACAACAAAACATAAATTATTAAATTAGTGTCTTGTGTGGAACCTATGCTCTTACGCCTTCGATGGCTCGCAAGCAAGCTAGTTAGTTTCTCAGAATAGATACCAACAAATTGGATTGAAATTTTGTTTTTCTTTTCTTTTCCTTGTAAATACAATAAAACATAACTAAAGTTTTTTTTTTTCTTAAAAGTAAATGCAGCATATATATAACATTAAAAGTATAAAATCATAGTTTAAGAACATGATTGAAAAGTAGTGACAAATAGAATAAATGTGTCAGTCTAGGCAAACTTTTTAGGTATAATTCTTCTTACTATTAATTCCATTTTAATGCAGTCTACTTTCCTTTTTAACTTGTAAATTTGCAGTATGTTATCGATGCTAAATATAAGTGTATTACCATTAATGAATTGAAATGCAGAAAGGGATTCTCTTCTGTTCCAAGATAATGTAGTTGTTTCTATTGCTACATATATTTCAACATATTTCTCTTCCCACTTCCATTCATTTAGGTCTTTCATAATCTATATTTAAAATTTCATCAGTCCATCCCACCATCTTACTAAACATAAAGTAGGATCATCATATTCATTATACTACATTCCTAATTGAATTTTATCATGTTCTGCAAATGGTGGTTCAACTATATCATTAGGTATATGTAATATTTCTATAAAGTCATTATCATAATTATTTATGCTTACTATGTATAAATCAGATCTAAATGCAACTTATATATTTGTGACTAGATATATATATCCATCAAGTACAACATGTATATTGTTAACTAATGCTTTCTCTCCTAAATATATCATAGTGTTTTCAATCCAAGATCTATTCAGAAAATTATACACACTTAAACATAGATCCTCATCCCAATTTCATGTTGGTCTCCAATAATACAATTTTTCAGGAATGATTGAATTTTTATCAGAAAATGTTAAAGCTAACACACAATTCTCAGTTGGTATTTCAAATCTATTAGGCCTTCCTATATTCCATTCTTCTCTAGTAATAAGATTTCTAATCAAAATATCGAGTAATAGAATAACATACCTTAGTTTGGTTCTGTAAATAATTAATCATTCATCTATCCTCATAATATGATCTATTCTTTCTAATGTATTGGGTGGAATTTCAGTAGTTTCTTCCATATTCAGATATTCATAGCTGATTGAACAATGATTAAATAACTTCCATAAAAATTCATATCTAATATTAGTCATCTTTGTAGCTTGTAGTCTATGAAAATATTTTTCTAACACATTCTTTAATTTCTTTTGACACACAACACAATCTACATAGATCTTTAGCTAATAAGTTACTCAATACTTCCCTTAGTGCATCCAGTAGTAATTTCATCAATTTCATCTGTTGTGATTCTGTATAACATAAACAAAATTTAGTAGAGATAAAATTAATATAGCTACTTACATACCTTCATGGAGTTAGGTCATAATTCAACAGACTAAGTTTGTTGAGTTAAGTAATAACTCTACAATACTATTAACTATAATTGAACTTTCATTTTCTTTTTATATTTTCTACTTAATATATTATATATAGTTGCTAACAATTATACTACCTCATTCAGCTTCCCTCCCATAGGAGGTATCAATTTTATTAACAGTTCTATTGACAAGGTTAGACACTACTTGCATTGGTAATCCTTTAGTAGGTCTAACTTCTATTGATTCCTTCTGTCTAGGAGATATATTTCTATTCATATTTTGATTCTGAATGGCAATATTTCCAAATACATGGTTTAGACGATTGTTTAATTATTGAATTATCTTTTCTAATTTCTCTATTCTAGATCCTTGTTCAACTAATGCTTCATAACTTATATTTTTGTCATTTATATTTTCTCCTCCTTGAAAATTATTATTTCTCCAACATAGGTTCGAGTGATTTCTCTAATTAGGATTATAAGAATTTCCAAAGTTATCTTTTTGGTTTCTAGCATAAATAATATTTAAGTCATTAATATTTGCATTCTTTTCTACTAGTTTTTGATTTAATGATAACTCCTCTATTTTCTTTGATAATTCAATTAATTTAACTTCAAGCATAGTGCTTGAATCTATTTTATGCATTCCCCTTGACAATATTCTTTTATCTGTAATAGCTTCAGTTGAGTTGTCCCATTAAGCAGTTCTTTTTGCAAAGTTTTCTAAGTATGTCCATGCTTCTTCACTACATAGTTTTAAAAATCCATTTTGACAAGTAGATTCTAATAAAGATTTAGTTGAAACATCTATGCTTTCATAAATTATACCTATTAATTATGCTTTACTCATTGTATGATGTGGACATTGAGTTAGTAAATCTTTAAATCGTTCAAAATATTTTCAAAATGATTCTCCTTGTTTTTGGCTACACATTAATATTTCCTTTTTCTTTTTAATCATTTGATGTGTTGGATAATATTTTTCTAGAAAAACAAAGTAAAATTCAGTCCAAGCAGAAATTGAATCAGGCGACAAAATATATAACCATCTCTTAGCTGTCTTTTAAAGCAAAAAAAATATATCTAAGTTTAATAGCATCAATACTCATGTTCGGCATTTTCATCAGTTGACAAACTTCACTAAATTCTCTAAGGAAATAATAGGCATCTTCTCTTTCTATTCCATGAAAGTGTGGCAATTGACTAATATAATTAGATTTCAGTTCAAACCTATCTCCCTCAAAGTTTGGCAATCGTATACATGAAGGTTCATCAACTAGTTCAGGATACAAAATTTCCCCTAATGGTTTTTCTACTAGAGCAACCATATATTTGTTCTCCTTTAAAGAAATGTTAGCTATACCCCTAAGGATTTTGTTAAAGTCCTATTCAGAAAATTTTTCAGTATACTTCTATGTTAAATAATATCGTCTAGATGTTCTTACTAATCATTTAGTGCTAGGAGAACGAGTCCATGTGCTCATAAACTCTTAACATAAAATAAAATTGCAAAAGATTAATTATATACCAATCTGAAGCTTTATTCTAAATAAATAAGTGTTGACGGATGAAGTTGAATCAGCTACTTCTCCTTCCAATTCCCCAACAAATTCTCTTTCCTCTTCTCAATTGCTGGTAACTAGTAAATAACATTCTGTTCTATATTTATAATGCATGCCTATAATGCAAATGAATCTTGTTGCAAGAACGTGTCTTGTAACGTGCAATATGATTCCTATTTTTATGGATACGTGTTTCACTTATAATTTTTAAATTTTAGTAATCGCTAAAACCCATGAAGTCTCATTTGTAGCTAAAAGAATAACCATTTCACTAACTCCATGAACTAACCTCGTTGAGTTACAGATAACTCAATGGACTAACCTCAGTTACTATTCCTAACTTAACGAACTAATCTCGTTGAGTTACAGCTAACTCAATGGACTAGCTTCGTCTCCTATTTGATAACCCCACAGACTAACGTTGTTGAGTTACAGATAACTCAACGGAGTGATCTTATATTTTATTATTGACCTTGTGGAATTAAGGTTAACTCCATGAACTAACTTCGTTGAGTTAACACTTAGCAAATTTTTCTAACAAACTTACTTCTCATCTTAACTTCTATATATTTTCCACCTACATTTTATCTAAATAAAGTTAAATACATTACATTGATGTAGTGTTCTAATTTAAACTCATTTAAATCTGAACATTATATGCATATTTAACTTACAAGTCATTTCTTGTTATGCAGAATTTAGAGTTTCTGCAATTTGTAAACATATTCAGGTATTTCTTAAATAATCGTGCCTTTAAGCACATCTTTGATTCAATTCAATTTCTTTTAAAACAGTTTTGTAATGCTTCAAACATATATATAGATTAGAATTTCAATATAGCTTTAAATCATTCATTCACAAACATTAATTCAAAATCATCTTGCTATTCAAACATTTATATATATAAATAGTTTACGATTACATACAATCAGATATTTTTCAGTATAAGTAGATGAATAATATATTTAGTCTTTCTTCCTAAGTTCATCTACTTTCTTTTGGAGCTTTTCTAATTGTTGCTCTAATTGATTTATACGTTCTACAGATCTTATAAAGTCTTTAGAAGGTCCAACAATAGAAGTAGTAGCATCATTATAATTTCTATATTTCTTCACTGAAATGGCTCTAGATCTTATTCTCTTAGATGTCCATTTTGTAAAGTCAATTCCTTCCATCATTAATACTAGTATCAAGTCTCCATAAAATAGTTTCTTCTTTGCAGACTTTATCTTTGACAGGAAGACTTGGCACCAATTAACTTGAATTTTGTTTACAACTACATACGCAACCTATTTGACAAACTGACTCAATTCTATATCATGGTCATGCCTATGATAGACATTTTTAACTAAAATGTTTGCCACCATGTGTGCTTTCCTATTTAAATATTTCAGTCTGTTCAGTAATGACACACTAGGGTCGATGGCCAAACATTGCTTGATTTCTTATTCTATCCATTCAGTTGTAGTTGTATTTTCCAAAATTTCAATCCCTTCATTTTTCAGTCCAAAAATGTTGTAGAGAAGCTCAATTGTTATTTGAATATTAACTTCTTCCACGTTTGCAATTAATTTTCCTTCTTCCTCCCTTAGGTTTGCATAAAAGTAGGGTACTAAATTTTCATAAACTATATGCCCTTTTGCTCTCGAAATAAATTGCAGTAGGCTTTGGAATTCAAATAATTCTTTAATCTCCTCCATTCTAGTCTAGTCAACTAGCCTACTGTAAATGATATCATACCTCTTTATCTCTTGATACTTATCATAAGCTTCCTAACTCTAAAAATGAATTTCATTCAGAATAGTTACTTCTACAAGGTCAGGGATTTGGATTTGTTGCTTTGGAGGGGTTTGTTCTTGAATTTCCTCTTCAATTTGCTGAGTTTGTTGTTGTAATTATTGCTGAAAATAATCCAAAGATCCCTGCCCTTCTACTCTGAATTGTTGTGGAGAGCTTACAAAACTTTCCACATTTTTATCTTGAATTCTCTCCATAAGTTGCTGAAGAGTTTCATTCTTTTCAAAGGAATCTATCGAATTCTTTTCTTCCAGTTCAACTTCCTACTCAACTTCTTCTCTTTCTTCCTCCTCCTCACTACCAATCTGCATTGTTACTATTCTTTCTGATTCTATGGCAGATTAGGATGGAGTTACAGGCACAGTATATTCTACCCTAACTTTAGTTTCTAATTCTTTAAGCTGCAAACTAATTTCAACCTGTTTTTCTTCTTTTCTTTGCTCCTCTTCTTCTTCTTCATTAGATAATAAATCTACAAAAATGGGCTCTTTATGCCCTACTATATATGTTATAGGCTCAGATTTAATTTCTTCTTTTATAGTCTCAAACACTTTTTCTTTTCCTTTTCTTTTTCTTAATAGTTGTGCTTGATCTTCTTCTTCTTCTTCTTCTTCTGATACTAAGTCAACAAAAATGGGCTCTTCAGGCTCTCGAGCCACAAGTATTGGCTCTTCTTATTTCACCTTCTCTATAGTTGGTCTCGAAGGACTAACCTCAGTTTCTCTTATAATAGGTATGACAATAGCTTCTTGATGCTGTTCAACTTTAACTTTGTATTAGGCCTTCAACTTTTCTACAGCCCTTCTTTTGTGAAGTGCATCAAACACTATATGTACTTTAACTACTGCCAAATCTTCTAGTTCTCCTTGGTTTTTCCCAACTCGAACCAGTTCTTCAAACTCTCTCAACTCTTCTTCAGTAGAAGGCCCCATAACTACCACCTTTTCTAGTGGTTTAGGTGGTGGAATTGAAGGTTCTGCTTGTTCTATTACTGTAGTTGGTATTTCAACTTGCTCTCTTAGCTATTGTTGTGAAGATTTCAACTACTACTCTAGTTCTCATTAAACAACCACTTTTGTAGCTATCTTTCCTATAAACCACAATCGTGATTTCCTTTTTATAAGTTCTAGGGCAACTTCATTATTCAGCTTGATTCTTCTTTCTCTATTCACGGTTGTTTCAGTTACTACTTGTATTCTTATTTCCATTATTTAAGGTATTCTAACATTCAAATTTACTAGCCTTCTTATAAAAAAGAATAGGTCATCCTCTACCTTTTCAAGTTGTTTTTCTCTAGTAGTATTTCTAATCTTCTACCTTAAATGCTATTCCTTTGACTATTTGAGGAATTCTCTAGTGTCGATCTGATCCCAAAAGTTTGGCATCATCTTGACCTTCATGGCGTTACGGAACGGAATGAAATCACTCTAACTTTAACTATTCTAAGCTCTAAATGATTTCTATAGATAATGCCCCCAAATCCTAAGTTTTAGTATAAATAAACCCTAAGTTTTTTTTAGGAGGAAATCATGTCATTTTCCTACTCAAACTATCACTATTAACACATACTATTTCGTGGAGTTACGGTTAACTCTATAGATTAAGTTTGTGGACTTACCTTAAGTACTTTGTTGAGTTACAGTTAACTCAACAAAGTAAGTTCGTTAACTTATCCTAGACTCAACAGAGTAAGTTCGTTGAGTTAAGCTTAACTCAACAGACTTCTCGTAAAGTTATAACTAATAAAATAAATAACTATAATAATAATTATTCAGTCAACATCGAAGAATCTTCGGTCTGACTGACTCTTAATTTTACTATTTCCTTAACTTTAGTCAAACCGTTGCATTTCCTTGGTCGAACTGAAATTACAAAATATATATTTTTCTAACACTCGGTTGAACTGATACTCTGCTTTGGTCAAACCAACACTCTATTTAATATAAAATTTCTCTTTTTACTTTTTTTAGTAATCGATGAGACTGATGGATCCTTTCGGTGTGATCGTTACAATATTTTCTTTTAATTTTTTATGCTTCAGTAGAATTAATGATTTCTTTCGGTTAAATCGGCTCTACATTAAAAATAATACTAATAACAATAATAATTTTTAAAGAGTCATCCCATGTCACTTTAAATATCCTTCTCTTTCTGAATTTCTTATTCCTGAAATTCCTCCTTGAATTCTTCTTATCTTTGTTGAGAGGACAATTAGTTTGAAAGTGACCCGACCTGTTGCACTTGTAGCATATGATTGTCTTTTGTTTAGAATGAAAAAGTGCATATTATTAATGGTTAAATGATGGTTAATTGCATAATATTTATCTTATCATATGAGAATTAAGCCATTATGTTATAATTGCACTGTTATATGCTTTAATTGAAGAATCTGCTTAATTTTGGGGAATTAATGTTAATTTAGTACATTTATGAACTTTCGGTAAATTGTAGGCTGTGAAATTCTTAAGTATCCGAAAATGCATCTGAGCATCAGATAGTTATACCTTTAACTCTCCGAAATGTTATTTTATGTTTAAACTGCTGCTGACACGTGTCGAGATCTGATAGATTTACTTAAGTTATAACTCGTTAAGTTAGCATAATTGTACGCGTTGAGTTGCTATATTGAACACTAAGGCAATGCGTTAGGTTAGCGTTATAAACTTAAGTTGTTATTTTTGCACGTGTTTTATAGTTAAATCAACGAAGAAAGTCTGTTGAGTTATCTGTAACTCCACGGACTATATATTTTCTAATATGCCACTATAGCGGTTGCAGGAATAGACAGTTGGAAGGAAAAACCACATTCCCACGTATCACACAGGAATTCAATCATGTAGGGAGAAAGAAATCATCGCCATTGATCTGAAGGAAGGAAATCCAACCGACCATTCATGTAGAAGCAGTTACTACTGAAGAAATATAAAAGAAAAAAAGAAGAAGTGTGTGTGATCAATGGACTGCCAGTGTATACAGAGGAGGAGCACCGAGCTTTCTACAGAAAGTATTGGCGATTCTCCGAAGTATCACACCAACCATCGTATCACCACCATAATCACCAATCATCAGAGGTCTGTGATGATACTTGCCTGATGTCGGGTCGATTCCGAGCCAAACACAATGCCAGACAACTACTATGAGGAGTGATCGCGTCGCGGGAAGGGAAGCCATTTTCACCAAGCACCGACTCATATTTCAGGAGATCGTAAAACTTTTAGCCTTGGCTTCGGGTTGATGCCTGTATGCTGAAGAGGAGATCATCTTGCAATTCTGGACTCGTGATTCTATAGGGAGAGGAGACAAAATTGTAAGTGGTTTAATTTTCAGTGGTGTAATCGCATTGCAAGTAGTGTCGGAAGTATTTACTGTCAAGTGAGATTACTTTACATTTCACCTTTCGTCCATCACATCAAAACAAAAATACCAAAAATAATTTATCTTTGTTTATATGTTGTATTTGAGTGTTGTATTGTTTATGTTGTATCGTGATTAATGTTATCTATATCAGTTTTATGATTGTTTTATGTTAGTTTTAATTTTACAGTTTACTGAAATTGGTTCGTATAAAAAACTTAAAGATTTTAATGGTGACTATTTGAATCATCTGAATGTTAGTATTGCTTAATGATAAATCCAATGTTAACTAGCATTAAAAAGCTTAATTGATGTTATTTACAATCTGTGGAATCGCCCAATGGTTGGCCGAATTCCTCTGTAAATAGTAGTATTATAAAGAAGAGACAGGCTCGTGGAGTTAACTTAAGTCCACGAGCATAGTCCATTGAGTTAGTCATAACTCAACGAACTTAGTCCGTTGAGTTAACTGTAACTCAACGGAGTGCTTATTGAATATAAATTTGAATTGTTCACAATCAAACATTTCTTAAATTCGTTAGCAATTCCTTGAGGGATCAACCTATACTTGCACACTGATACAATAGACACCGTACACTTGCAGTTAAAGTACAAATTGGAATTAATATCTAAATTGTATTAAAGGTTGTTTGTTTACTTCTAAAAGAAAGAATAGGCATAAAGATAAATTAACTAAGTAAAAAAATAGAAGTAACAAATCCAAATTTTTCTAGTGTAGTGCTAGGAAAAACCAAACAAATTTTATGGCGCCGTTGCTGGGGAATTGAATTGAATTGAGTCGAAGTGAATTGAATAGATATAAGCAATTGCCAGAGCTGTTTCATTTTAATAGTCAGAGTTGTGTGTTTTCTTTTGTAATTGAGAATATGACATATGCTTATGCTCAAAGATTTCTGAAACCTTTAATTAGCATATGTGAATTCTGCAATTCTGAAGGACATGACATTTCTGATTGTTTGAAATTGAGACATTTACAGATTGTTAGATCCTATGAACAACAAATGAATTATCCTCAATATAATAGAGCCGAGTATGAGAATCCTATAGTTTACCCAACTGATGGTCAGTATAGAATGTGTAATATGATGAGAGACACTGAAGTTTGGGATAGCTATGATAGACTAGAGCATAGTATAGAGCAAAATCTGGACAAACTGGAAAACTTTGTGTGTCAACAACAAGAAGTCAACTAGTTAAACTATAAGGAAGCATATTCAGAACCTAAACAGGATATAATTTACAAAATTGAAAAAGCCATAAAGAAAATTGATCAAAAATTGAATGCAATCAAATTAGATGATCTAGAACCAAAAATAAAAGCATTAGACAAAAATGCAATGAAAATACAAGTTTTGCAACAGGACAATGAAAATTATAATGTTATAAACCTGCACAACTTGCAAAATATACAACAAACAGAAAACACTAATGTAAGAGAATTTAAAGAATGCACTTTAAAACTAAAAACAATTGAAGATCATAATCACGAAAATGATATACAAAAACATCATGAAAGTAACGAAAATCTGGAAGATGTATGTGTAACATTAAGATCTGAAATTGATATACCACCAAGAACTCAAAATGAAAATGATATGAAGGTGGACAAGAGTAAAAATCAAAATGATAATGAAAATGTAATAGCTGAAAATCTAGAAATCACTGAAGAACAATCTGAATCTGCAATTGAAGCTAAAAATGATCAAACAAATCAACTAAAAGAAAAAGAGTCTTTGAAATCAAAATCTTTAGCACCCTATCCTGAAAGATTACAACAAATAATTCCTGAAAAATAAGAAAAAATCAGAGAAATTTTTGAAAAAGTACTAAGTTAACATTCCTTTGTTAGATCTATTGTAGAATATGCCACCTTATGCTAAATTTCTGAAGGATTGGTGTACTAAGAAAAGAGAGTGAAAAGTTCTTAGAAATGTCTTTTTAGCTTAGCAAAGTAGTTCCCTATTTCTGTCACAAATTCCTAAAAAGTTATCTCATCTTGGAATCCCTATTATATCATGCACCATAGGAAATACCATTCTAGAAAGAACCTTAATAGACTTAGGTGCAGGTATAAATGTTATGCCAAGTGATATATTTGCATCCTTAAGATTAGAAGGCTTAACTCCTACTAGTACAGTTATTCAATTAGTTGATAGAAGTATAAGATACCCTAGAGGAAAAATAGAGGATGTCTTAATTAAAATCAAGAATTTTATATATCCTGTTTATATTGTAATTTTGGATTCCCAACAAATTAAGCATAAAAATAGTGATACATCTTTAATTTTGGGAAGGCCATTTTTAGCAACATCAAGGGCTGTTATAAATTGTAAAACTGGAGTAATGAAGTTAGCATATGGTAATGAGGATACTCAATTAAATATTTTCAAACTATAAAGGTTTGAGGAGTTAGAAATGTCCTTACATACCATAGACTTTTTAGAGGATGAAGGAGATATGTTAGATGATGTGATTTAAGAAGAATTAAATAGGCAAATCAATTCTGAAACTTTAGAAGAAAGTGAAAGCATAAATATAGAAGGAGATCGGGAAGAAATTAATTTAAAAAATGATGATGTTCAATTAGGAGCTCTAGCTTCTGATAGGCAATATTTAGAATTAAAACCTTTACCCCTTGAATTAACCTATATATTTCTAGAAGATAAACGGACCTGTCCAATCATTATTGCTTCAAATTTAAAAGAGGATCAAATAGCTAAATTAAAAGATGTAGTAAAAAGTTATAAAAAAGCAATAGGATGGACTATGACTGATATAAAAGGGTTAAGTTCAACTTTATGCTGTCACCACATATATTTAGAAGAGAATGCTAAACCTGTTAGAATTCCTGAGAGGAGATTAAATCCAAACCTTAAAGAAGTAGTTTAGAAGGAAATAGTTAAATGGTTAGATAATGATATAATTTATCCGATTTCTGATAGCTCGTGGGTTAGTCCAATCCATGTAGTTCCCAAGAAATCAAGATTAACATTTATTAGGAATGAAAGTCAAGACTTGATACCTACTAGAATTCAATCAGGTTGGAGAGTATGTATAGACTATAGAAAGCTGAATGCTGTGACTAGGAAAGATCATTTTCCCTTACTTTTTATAGATCAAATACTGGAAAGATTAGCAGGGCAAGAATATTTTTGTTTCCTAGACGGGTATTCAGGGTATAATCAAATTCCAATAGCATTAGAGGATCAAGAGAAAACAACTTTCACCTGTCCTAATGGAACTTATGCTTTTAAAAGAATGCCATTCGGATTATGCAATGCGCTAGCTACCTTTCAAAGGTGTGTGCAGGGCATATTTACTGGAATGACTGAAGAATTTTTAGAAATATTTATGGATGATTTTACTGTATATGGTAACTCATATGAAGTGTGTTTAAGCAATTTAGACCAAATATTAAAATGCTGTGTGGAAAAAAATCTGGTTTTAAATTGGGAAAAATGTCACTTCATGGTTAAACAAAGAATAGTCTTAGGGCATGTAGTTTCTAAAAAAGAGTTGGAAGTAGATAAAGCTAAAATAGAAGTAATTTCTTATCTATCAGAACCTAAATCAGTAAAAGATATTAGATCATTTCTAGGACATGCTGGTTTTTATAGAAGATTTATTAAAGACTTTAGCAAGATAGCTAGACCTTTAACTAATCTATTAAAAGATGTTCCATTTAACTTTGATAAAAATTGCATGGAAGCATTTTTCAGACTTAAGACTAGCTTAATTTCAACTCTTATAATTCAAGCACCTAATTGGAACCATCCATTTGAATTAATGTGCGATGCTTTTGATTTTGCTGTAGGAGCAATGTTAGGACAGAAGATAGAAAAATCTCCTAGAGTGATTCATTATGCAAGCAAAACCTTAAATGATGCTCAAGTTAATTACACAACTACTGAAAAAGAATTATTAGCTGTTGTGTTTGCTTTAGAAAAGTTTAGATCATATCTGATTGGAGCTAAAGTAATAGTATACACGGATCATTCAGCTCTAAAACATTTAATAAAGAAAAAAGAAACTAAACCTAGATTGATCTGATGGATATTATTATTGCAAGAATTTGATCTAGAAATTAAAGATAAAAATAGAAAAATCAAATATTGAAATTAAGGATAATTTTCCTAATAAATAATTAATGACCATCAACACAATGCCTTGGTATGCAGACATAGTTAATTACTTAGTTACTGGTTTAACACCTAAGGATTGGAATAGACAGGATAATAAATTATTTTTCTCAAGAGTAAAATATTACTATTAGGAAGACCCTTACTTATTTAAGAAATGTCCTGATCTGGTTTTAAGGAGGTGTGTTCCAGAAACTGAATATTCGAGTATATTGTCTTTCTATCATGACCAAGCTTGTGGAGGACATTTTGGTTCAGGGAAAACTACTGCAAAAATTCTGCAATGTGGGTTTTATTGGCCAACACTATTCAAAGATGCTCATAAATATTGCTTAAGTTGTTTAAGATGTCAACAAATAGGAAGAATATCAAAGAGGAATATGATGCCTCTTAATCCTATTGTTGAGGTTGAAATCTTTGATGTGTGGGGACTAGATTTTATGGGTCTATTTCCTATGTCTAATCAATTTAATTACATATTGTTGGAGGTAGATTATGTATCAAAATGGATAGAAGTTATTCCTACAAAAACTAATGACAACAAAGTGGTAATTCAATTTATAAGAACAAATATATTTGCTAGATTTGGAATACCTAAAGTTATTATCAGTGATAGAGGAACTCATTTCTGTAATAGAAGTTTTGAAGCCTTAATGAAGAAATATGGAGTAAACCACAAAATTGCAACATCATATCATCCACAAACAAGTGGACAAGTAGAAAGTGCAAATAAACAAATTAAATTAATCTTGGAAAAAGTAGTAAATCCTACTAGAACAGATTGGGCTAATAGATTGATAGATGCACTTTAAGCTTATTGGGCATTAAAAGCTCTAAACACTAATTTAAATCAAGCTGCTGAAAATAGGAAAATGCAACTAATTGAATTAGAAGAATTTAGAAATGAAGCTTATTCGAAGATTGTAAGAGAAAAAGAGAAAATTAAATTCTGGCATGATAGAAAAATTATTCCTAAAAGCTTTGAAATAGGATAAGAAGTATATCTTTATTTGGCTAGACTCCATAACCATCCAGGAAAATTAAGATCTAGATGGTCAGGACCTTACATAGTTCGAAATGTTTATCCTTATAGAGCTATTGAAATTGAAAATCCTAAAAATCAGAATATATTTAAAGTAAATGGACAAAGACTTAAACCTATTTTGAAAACACCAAAAAGCTCCTTTGGAATTATAGAAGAAGTCAGAGTAGAGGACTACTCGAGCTTTACTTAGTAAGAAATCAGTTTTATGTTTATATATATATATAAACATTAAAAATATATATAAAACATAAAAATAGTTACGGTTCAACCGATTGGATCCATCGGTATGACCGAAATATTAAAAAAAATTGTATATTAATTTTCAGAAAAAAATATTGGTTTTACCGAAACATAGTATCGGTTCAACCGAAAGAAAAATAAAAAAATAAAAAATATTTAGGTCTGATCGAAGCATAGTATCGGTTAAACCTGTAAAAAAATAGAGAAACTATTCTCTGTAATATTTTTATTATTATATTTGCTTGTACGGGGATTTCGTTGAGTTACTCTTAACTCAACGAGCCTATTCCGTTGAGTCTTGAGTTAGTCAACGAGCTTATTCCGTTGAGTTAACTGTAACTCAACGGAGTACTGTAGCTAAAACCTAAAATTAGAAAAACTCCAGAAGTAAGTAGATGAATTTAGGCATAGAGATTAAATTGTATTGTTCGTCTACTTGTGTAAAATTGTATGAAATTGTATGATGTACTTTTAATGTAATTGATTCATATTAATGAATATAATTTTTCAGATGCAATTTTCATACGTATTTGGATGTGAAATGAATGGAATTTATTGAATATTATGTAATTTGTGGAACTTTATGAATATGTAACAGATTTATAATTTGCTAAATGATAGGATAACTGCTTAAAAATTTCTGCATGTTATAAGGTAAAATGTAAATTATGCATAACATAAAATGACCTGCAAGTTAAATCTTTATATAATGTTCAGATTTAAATATATTTTAATCAAAATGAGGCATTAATGACATAGATTTAACTTTATTACAGTTAGCAGAATGACAAAGAAAAAAAAAACAGAATAGAAAACTTACGAGAGTGAAACTTAGAAGTTGCCAACTGTTAACTCAACGAAGTAAGTCCATTGAGTTAACCGTAACTCCACGAGGTCAGTAATATAATATAAGAAAGTCTGTTGAGTTATCTGTAACTCAATGAAGTTAGTCCGTGGAGTTAGCAACAGTAATCGACTGTGTTCTGTTGAGTAATCTGTAACTCAACGAGGTTAGTTTGTGGATTAAGCAGAATGGTTATTCTTTTAACCACAAACGAAACTTCATTGGTTTAGTGGTTACCAAAATTTGAAATTAGTAGTGGTACACGTACCCACATAAACACAGGAACCACGATGCATGTTGCAAGAACGTGTCCTGCAACGAGATTTGTTCACTTTATGGATGCGTAGTATATATATGAAACAGAATATTATTTACGAGTTACCAGCACTTTTAAAAGAAAGGAGAAAGCGTTGGAGGAATTGGAAGGAGAAGTAGCTGATTCAACCTTCATCCGACAACAAATATTTATAGATTGGAAAGCTTCAGACTGGTATGTAATTAATCTTCTGTTATTTATTTATGAGCACATGGACTCGTTCTCTAAGCACTAAACGATTAGTAAGAACACCTACCTAGGAATTTTCATTACAGAGGAGTACTGAAAAATTTTCTGAACTGAACTTTAACGAAATTCTTTGGGGTGTAGCTAACCTTTCTTTAAAAGAGAACGTAGAGATGGCTGCTCCAGTAGAAAAACTATTAGGAGAGATTCTATATCCTGAATTAATTGATGAACATTCATGTATTCGATTGTCAAACTTTGAGGGAGATATGTTTGAATTGAAATCTAATTATATTAGTCAATTGCCACATTTTCATGGATTAGAAAGAGAGGATGTCTATTATTTCCTTAGAGAATTTAACGAAGTTTGTCAAATGATGAGAATGCCGAACATGAGTATAGATGCTATTAAACTTAGATATATCCCTTTTGCTTTAAAAGATATAGCTAAGAGATAATTATATACTCTATCGCCTGATTCAATTTCTACATGGACTGAATTTTACTCTGTTTTTCTGGAAAAATACTATCCAACACATCAAAAGATTAAAAAGAAGAAAGAAATATTAATGTGTAGCCAAAAACAGGGTGAATCATTCTAGAAATATTTTCAAAGATTTAAAGATTTACTAACTCAATGTCCACATCCAATGAGTAAAGCACAATTAATAGGCATAATTTATGAAGACATAGATGTTTCAACGAAATCTTTATTAGAATCTACTTGTCAAAATGGATTTTTAAAATTATGTAGTGAAGAAGCATGGGCATATTTAGAAAATTTTGCAAAAAGAACTGCACAATGGGAAAATTCGGCTGAAGCTATTGCAGATAAAAGAATATTGCCAAGAGGAATGCATGAAATAGATTCCAATACTATGCTTGAGGTGAAATTAAATGAATTAACAAAGAAAATAGAAGAGTTATCATTAAATCAAAAGCTAGCAAAAAAGAATACAAACATAAATGACTTAGATATTATTTATGCTAGAAACCAGAGAGATAACTTGGGAAATTCTTATAATCCTAATTGGAGAAATCACCTGAATTTATCTTGGAGAAACAACAATTTCTAGGGAGGAGAAAATATAAATAACAAGAACATAAGTTATGAAGTATTAATTGAACAAGGAGCTAGAATAGAGAAATTAGAAAAGATAATCCAACAAGTAAACAATCGTCTCGAATTTATATTTGGAAATGCTGCAAATCAAAATCAGAATAGAAATATATCACTTAGATAGAAGGAACCAATGGAAGTTAGACCTACTGGAGGATTGCCAATACAAGCTATACCTAATCCTGTCAATAGAACGATTAATGAAATTGATACCTCTTCTAGGAAGGCAGCTGAATGAAGCAGCATATCTAAAGTAACTATCTATATGTATATATGTTTTTATTTTAAGTTAATAGTATCGTAGAGTTAATTTTTAACTCAACAAACTTAGTCCGTTGAGTTATGCCTTAACTCCACGAGGGTGTGCAGTAGTTATGTTAATTTTTGTCTCTACTAAATTTTTGTTTTTATTTTACAGAATCGACAAATGAAATTGATGCAATTACCGTTGGATGCACTAAGGGAAGTACTAAGTAACTTGTCAGCTAAAGATCTGTGCAAGCTGTGTTGTGTATCAAAGGAAATTAAAGACTGTATTGAAGAAAAATATTTTCAGGGACTACAAGCTGCAAAAATGACTAAGATTAGAGATGGATTCATATGGAGGTCATTTAATTGTAGTTCAAATACCCATGAATATCTGGCTATGGAAGAAACTACTGGAATTCCACCCAATGCATTAGAAGGAATGAGTTATATTATGGGGATAGATGAAGGATTAATCATATACAAGATGAGACCAAGGTATGCAAGTTTATCATTACCTGATATTTTGATAAGAAATCCTATAACAGGAGAAGAATGGAATATAGGAAGACCTAATATATTTGAAGCACCAACTGAAAATTGTGGGTCAGCTTTAATATTTTCTGATAAAAATTTTGCAATTCTTGAAAAATTATATTATTGGAGACCTACAGAAATTAGGGTGAAGATTTACGCTTAAGTATGTATAATTTTCTAAACAGATCTTGGAATGAAAACATTATAATATATCTAGGACAGAAATCATTAATTAACCAAACACATGTCATACTTGATGGATATATCTATTTAGTCACGGAGATATCAATAGCATATAGATCTGATTTATACATAGTGAGCATAGACAGTTATGATGATTATATAGAAATTTTACCTGTACCGAGTGAAATAGCTAAACCACCATCTACAGAATTTAATGAAATTCAAATAGGAATGTGGTATAATGAAGAAGATGATCCTACTTTATGTCTAATAAGATGGTGGGATGAACTGATGAAATTTCAAATATGGATTATGGAAGACATGAATGAATGGAAGTGGGAAGAGGAGTATATTGAAATAGATGTAGAAATAGAAACTGCTACATTACCTTGGAACAAAAAAGGATCCCTTTCTGCATTACATATCATTAATGGTAATACACTCGTATTTGGAATTTATAATATATTGCATGTTTACAAATTAAAAAAGAACAAGAACTGCATTAAAACAGAATTAATAGCAAGAAGAACTATGCCTAAAAAGTTTGCTTGGACTGATACATTTATTCCATTTGTTTCTACTTTTCAATCATGTTCTTAAGCTGTGATTTTGTGTATTTAATGTTGTGTATTCTGCATTTATTTTTAGAAAGAAAAAAAATTTTTTTTTTGAAGTTTTCATGTTCATTTAAAAAAAAAAACAAACAAACGAACAAACAAAACAAAATATCAATCCAATTTGTTGGTATCTGTTCTGGGAAAGCAACTGGCTTGCTTGTGAGCCACCAAAGGCATAGGAGCTTGAGTTCCATACAAGACACTGATTTATTAATATCTGTTAAATGTTATTTTGTTTTATATTCTGTGTTTATCTGGGAATGAAAAGTTTTTCAGAATCAAAAATCAGAATATGCAGAAAGAGATACAAATGGATCAAGGTATGTAACCAATTAATTATCCTGAATTTTAAATCAAACAAAACTTTATTCATGCCTGCTACAATTATTGTACTTATTGTCAAATCTTTTACATTGAGGACAATGCAAAATGTAGGTATGGGGGGGAGGTAATTAAAGTAACAGCCATGTAAGTTTGTTAATTAAAGGAATTAAAATGGTATTACAAAGTTTTGAGAAAATTGAAAATTTTTATGAACTTGCTGTAACTATCCGATAATTGAGACTGTAAAATTTTTATAAATTGCTTGAATGTTATATTTAGAAGGTTATAGAAGATGCTATAGAATTTATTATTTATGTAAATCTAGATATAGTATCTTATGATTTTTTTGAATTTCATGAGTTTAACAGTTTCACTATTTTAAAATGAAATCAGAATATTTAATGCTTAATCAGAAAATTATCTGAAGTCCTGAAGGAGCTAAGATGTGAATTCTAGATTAAATGAAACACATATGATGAAAGATACATTTACTTTGACTAATTGAACTTGTAGAATGATTTATGTGTAGATCTTATTAAACTACAGATAAAGTATGAGCTTATTGTTATGGATTCATATCTTTAGTAAATGATAGAAGTAGGATTATATGAGATTGGTGTTTTATTGCATCTGTATTAATGAAATACGTTCATATGCAGTATGTGATTAATGCTTTGTTTTGTGTGTGCATTTATTTTTTTAAAAAGAAAAAGAAAAAGAAAAAAACTTTGGGAGTTTATTGACTTGTTTGATCACGAGCCTTTTGTACTTGAGCAGATAGGTATGTAAGGATTGTTGACCTGAAAAAGGACTCTGAAAATCTGGCAACCTAAGATCCTAATCAGATCTGGGATTGTTGATTGAAAGCTCGTTACTTGGGTACATTAGAAAGCTCTTGTATGATTCAAGCTTGTCAAATTAACTTTTAAAGTACAAAAAAAGAAAAACATATACTGTTCTAAAAAGATACAAGTGTTTTGTGAAATATAGATATCTTATGAATCGAGTATATTTTCTATTATCTAGAATTGCTGAAATATGAATCTGGAATTAACTTTTGAAGTTGTTTAATGGAAATACAATTCTTTATTCTACTTGTCTTAATCAGATTGAATTAGATTGTACTTTGATTCGTATATTGTTGAAATTTCTTCTAGAAAACTTATTGGAAAATTCAAGATAATAGATGATGAAAAGAAGAACAAACGATAATATAATTAACACCTATATGAAGATGATATACTTTGTATGTAATTTACATATATTCTAAATATCTTTGCAGGTTGATTATTGAAACATACAGAATATATGTTTATGCTGAACAAAAGAAAAAAACAAAAGGGGAAGAATTAATTTGAGCACTTTTTGAAAGACCAATTAATTAGATCTTAGTTTGCTAAGGGACTAGTGTTCGAGGTTTCCCAGCACTACACTAGAAAAACTTGGATTTGTTACTTCTATTTTTACTTAGTTAATTTATCTTTATGTCTATTCTTTCTTTTAGAAGTAAACAAACAACCTTTAATACAATTTAGATATTAATTCCAATTTATACTTTAACTGCAAGTGCACAGTGTCTATTGTATTAGTGTGCAAGTACAGGTCGATCCCACAGGGAATTGCTGACGAATTTAAGAAATGTTTGATTGTGAACAATTCAAATTTATATTCAATAAGCACTCCGTTGAGTTACAGTTAACTCAACGGACCAAGTTCGTTGAATTATGGATAACTCAACGGACTATCCTCGTGGACTTAAGTTAAGTCTACGAGACTGTCTCTTCTTTATAATACTACTAATTACAGAGGAATTCAGCCAACCATTGGGAGATTCCACAGATTGTAAATAACATCAATTAAGCTTTTTAATGCTAGTTAACATTAGATTTATCATTATGTAATACTAACATTCAGATGATTCAAATAGTAACCATTAAAATCTTTAAGTTGTTTTGTACAAACCAATTTCAGTAAACTGTAAAATTAAAACTAACATAAAACAATCATAAAACTGATACAGATAACATTAATCACGATACAACACCAACAATACAACACTCAAATACAACATACAAACAAAGATAAATTGTTTTTGGTATTTTTGTTTTTATGTGATGGGTGAAAGGTGAAATGTAAAGTAATTTCACTTGACAGTAAATACTTTCGACACTACTTGCAACGCAATTACACCACTGAAAATTGAACCACTTACAATTCTGTCTCCTCTCCCTATAGAATCGCGAGTCCAGAATTGCAAGATGATCTCCTCTTCAGCATACAGACATCAACCCGAAGCCAAGGCTAAAAGCTTTACGATCTCCTGAAATATGAGCCAGCGCTTGGTGAAAATGTCTTCCCTTCCCGCGACGCGATTGTTGAGCTATATTTTTAGCTCAAGCTTTACTGCAAGTGCACAGTTCTTTTGGTGTACATGGCAAATACAGGTCATTCTTCCACAAGGATTATGTTTATGACTTAATCAACTATTACTCAACTTGTTCTTCAAGCTCTTAGGTATACTTCAGTAAATTAATGACATGTGAATGTAAAATAATCAAAGTTAACACAAGCTCACAAATCATGCAATTTCAAGGCAATTTGTAGTGGAAAATGGTGATGTGAATCAATTTCTTTACTTGTAAATCTATCAACTCATTCAATTATAACATGCACACAAGTTCCACGTGATTTCAGAAGTGATATCAATGCATCAATATTAAGGAAAGAAAAATAAAACAACAAGGTTCAATAGACTATACTACTCTATTCTAATTTATACTAAATGCATGCAACTATGCTATTTGCTAATCTAGCTAAACTATACTATACTACTTGCATTAGAAATTCTTTTTGGAGATTGATTAGGACAAAATGTGATCTATATAAGATATAACAAAATCAATTAACTACTGAAATTAAAATTAACAACTAGATATAAGTGATAGGTTCTTCATTCAAATGAACATCAACACTTATTTTCTTCTTCTTTCAATTCACACCTTCTTCTCAAATGCGCCAAGCCACCATTGATGAGTGTCATTCACTCGTGTGAAAGCCTCACCAACAGCCCCAACAATACATGTGAATAGAGGATGCAAATTAGAAGTTGAAAAGAAGAATTAAACATTCATATACATTCATTGAACTCTATCTAGCTAAGAAGACATATAATTGAGATGTTCACCACCATTTCTCATCAATTCTTCCTTCTATACAAGAAAATAATAAACTCTAAGAGTTGTCACTACCTTAGGAGCTTCTTATCTTCTTCTCTAGAGCTTTGAATTCAATGGAACTTGGCAGCAAATCCACCTCCAAGCTTGGACGTCTTCTCCTTAGCCCTTGGAATGGTGAATAGCATTAATGGATGGTCTCCTTGCAAGCATAAGCCTCACCTCCAAGCTTTCTTCTCTTCTTTCTTTCTCTCCTTGGATGCACCAAGGTGTTGGCCGAAAATCCTCTCCCCTTGTATTTATGTTGTTTTGTCTTCTCTCTCTTTGATGTGGCACCTTGGTTTTATCACCAAGCCAATAAGATGCCATAGATCTAGGAGGGCCAATAAGGTGTTGGCATGTCCTCTTCTTTAAAGTTTAGTCCACCAACTTTTGATTCTTTACATCTTCTTTGGTCTTTTGCATTAAGCTCCTCCCATATATATGTTACCTACAATTAATGGAAGTTGAACTCCAAGAGACATTAGCCAACATAGGACATGCAAAATAAATCAATGTGTTTCATGTAAAATTATATCTAATGGGGGATGCACTTGTTAATTAAATTTCTATATTGCACTATATTTCAAGACTTATATTACCCATAATTAATATCATTTATCCATCATAGGTATATAATATCATGCAAAATTACTTATAAAATTCATTAAAAATGGGCAAAATTAAAGCTTGAACAGCGATCACTCCTTACAGTGGTTGTCAGGCACTGTGTTTGGCTCGGAATCGACCCGACATCAAGCAAGTATCCTCACAGACCTCCGATGATTGGTGATTATGGTGGTGATACGATGGTTGATGTGATACTTCGGAGAATCGCCGATACTGTCTGCAGAAAGCTCGGTGCTCCTCCTCTGTATACACTGTCCGTCCATCGATCACACTTTCTTCTTTTTCTTCTTTTCTTTTATATTTCTTCAGTAGTAACTGCTTCTGCTTGAATGATCAGTTGGATTTCCTTCCTTTAGATCAACGGTGATGCTTCCTTCTCCATGCGCGATTGAATTCCTACGTGATACGTGCAAACATGGTTTTTCCTTCCAACTGTCTATTCCTACAACCGCTACAGTGGCATTTTGGAAAATAACTATAAAATACATGCAATAAAGAAATAAGTTGTTAACCTAACGCGTTACCTTAGTGTATATTCATGTAACTCAATGTGTATAGTTATGTTAACTTAACGAGTTATAACTTAAGTAAATCTACCAGCTCTCGACACGTGTCAGCAGCAGTTTAAACATAAAATAACATTTTAGAGAGTTACAGGTATAACTATTTGATGCTCAGATGCATTTTCAGATACTTAAAAATTTCACAGCTTGCAATTTACTGACAGTTCATAAATGTACTAAATTAACATTAATTCCCCAAAATTAAGCAGATTCTTCAATTAAAGCATATAATAGTGCAATTATAACATAATGGCTTAATTCTCATATGATAAGCTAAATATTATGCAATTAACCATTATTTAACCGTTAATAATATGAACTTTTTCATTCTAAACAACTAGCAAAATTTAGGTATGGGGGAAGTGTTTAGAATGAAAAAGTTCATATTATTAACGGTTAAATAATGGTTAATTGCATAATATTTAGCTTATCATATGAGAATTAACCCATTATGTTATAATTGCACTGTTATATGCTTTAATTGAAGAATCTGCTTAATTTTGGGGAATTAATGTTAATTTAGTACATTTATGAACTGTCGGTAAATTGCAGGCTGTGAAATTCTTAAGTATCCGAAAATGCATCTGAGCATCGGATAGTTATACCTGTAACTCTCCGAAATGTTATTTTATGTTTAAACTACTACTGACACGTGTCGAGATCTGGTAGATTTACTTAAGTTATAACTTGTTAAGTTAGCATAACTGTATGTGTTGAGTTGTTATATCGAACACTAAGGCAACACGTTAGGTTAGCGTTATAAACTTAAGTTGTTATTTTTGCACGTGTTTTATAGTTAAATCAACGAAGAAAGTCCGTTGAGTTATCTGTAACTCCACGGACTATATATTTTCTAATATGCCACTATAGCGGTTGCAGGAATAGATAGTTGGAAGGAAAAACCATGTTCCCACGTATCACGCAGGAATTCAATCACGTAAGGAGAAAGAAATCATCGCCGTTGATCTGAAGAAAGGAAATCCAACCGACCATTCAAGCAGAAGCAGTTACTACTAAAGAAATATAAAAGAAAAGAAGAAAAAAAGAAGAAGTGTGTGTGATCGATGGACGGCCAGTGTATACAGAGGAGCACCGTGCTTTCTGCAGAAAGTATCGGCGATTCTCCGAAGTATCACACCAACCATCGTATCACCACCATAATCACCAATCATCGGAGGTCTGTGATGATACTTACCTGATGTTGGGTCGATTTCGAGCCAAACATAGTACCTGACAACCACTGTGAGGAGTGATCGCGTCGCGGGAAAGGAAGCCATTTTCACCAAGCGCCAACTCATATTTCAGGAGATCGTAAAGCTTTTAGCCTTGGCTTCGGGTTGATGCCTGTATGTTGAAGAGGAGATTATCTTACAATTCTCGACTCGCGATTCTATAGGGAGAGGAGACAAAATTGTAAGTGGTTTAATTTTCAATGGTGTAATCGCGTTGCAAGTAGTGTCGGAAGTATTTACTGTTAAGTGAGATTACTTTACATTTCACCTTTCGCCCATCACATCAAAACAAAAATACCAAAAACAATTTATCTTTGTTTGTATGTTGTATTTGAGTGTTGTATTGTTGGTGTTGTATCGTGATTAATGTTATCTGTATCAGTTTTATGATTGTTTTATGTTAGTTTTAATTTTACAGTTTACTGAAATTGGTTCGTACAAAAAACTTAAAGATTTTAATGGTGACTGTTTGAATCATCTGAATGTTAGTATTGCTTAACGATAAATCCAATGTTAACTAGCATTAAAAAACTTAATTGATGTTATTTACAATCTGTGGAATCGCCCAATGGTTGGCCGAATTCCTCTGTAAATAGCAGTATTATAAAGAAGAGACAGGCTCGTGGAGTTAACTTAAGTCCACGAGGATAGTCCGTTAAGTTAGCCATAACTCAACGAACTTAGTCCATTGAGTTAACTGTAACTCAACGGAGTGCTTATTGAATATAAATTTGAATTGTTCACAATCAAACATTTCTTAAATTCGTCAGCAATTCCTTAAGGGATCGACCTATACTTGCACACTGATACAATAGACACTGTGCACTTGCAATTAAAGTACAAATTGAAATTAATATCTAAATTGTATTAAAGGTTGTTTGTTTACTTCTAAAAGAAAGAATAGGCATAAAGATAAATTAACTAAGTAAAAAAATAAAAGTAACAAATCTAAGTTTTTCTAGTGTAATGTTGGGAAAAACCAAACATCTTTCATGAATAATTTCTTCTCCATATCTCCAGATGTCTTTGTTGACCTGAAGTTTTTACGTTTCTTCAATAGATTTCTAAATTTTCTAGTCAATAATAGTAAATCATCGTCAAAATCACTAGTGACTTTTGAGCGTTATCAGCCTCAAAAGCCAGATCCGTTCTAGGATTCTTTCCTTTTGGATCTAAATGTTGTACTTCATAGGTTGTTAAATTGCCTATGAGATCATCAAGAGTATATGTATTTAAATCTTTGGACTTTTCAATAGATGTCTTTTGAACCCAAATTTTAGTTAAAGATCTAAGGATCTTTCTTACCAAGTCTTTTTTCTTGAATTTCTTGCCTAAAGATTTTAATGAATTTATAGTCTCAAGAAAATGGGAAAACATAACAGAGATACATTCATTTTCATGCATTTTAAAAAACTCATATTTATGTACTAACATATTAATCTTAGATTCCTTGACTTGGTTAGTACCTTCGTTGGCAACTTCTAATGCATACCATATCTTATATGTAGTTTGATATGCAGAAATTTTGTTAAATTGATCATGAGATAAAGCACAAAACAAGATGTTTAAACCTTTAGCATTTAGTGACATTCGCTCCTTTTCATTAAAAGTCCAAGTATCATATGGAGTCGTAACTAACACTATAGGATTGCTAATTATATGCCATAATTTGAAATCAATTAACTGAAAGAATATTTTCATCCTATATTTCCAGTAGTCATAATTGCTACCTTCAAACATAGGAGGACGATTAGTGGTTTGTCCTTTAATCATAATTAAGATTTCAATATTATCCATTTTAAACAGATGATCCTAAGTAAATGACAAGAAAAATTGATTCCTAAATAGAGAAATGAAAGCTCTTAATTATACTCTGATACCAGTTGTAGGATCATTGTATCATAAGAGGCAAGGTGAATTATGTCTTTAATAATTGCAATTACTAGCGGATAAAACAAGAGTACAAAACACTCATAAATAAAATTCTATTCTTTATAAACTTTAAAGAAAGAATTTACAATATCTTTTCAACCTAATTCCCTTCTTGTTGGTTTTGATATGGTAATGTTCGATATACATTCAAATAGAAAATGAAAGTCCTTATTCAAAGTTAATTTCGAATTGTATAAAACCTAATTTTTATGCACGTAGCTCATTTTCCTTCTTTTTGCTCAGCTTCTATATCTCTTCTTCTCCAATTGTCAAATTTCTAGACTTCTTGCGTTTGCAGCTCCTTTTCTAAAATTGCTTGGAATTCCAAACTTCTTTTGATGTTAGAGAATTTTTCTGGATTTGATATGCAATTGAATATTCAAACTTGATATTTGAGATTTTGGAATTGAATATTCAGACTTGATTTTTCAGTTTGTGATTAGGATCAAGATGATAGTAATGCAGCTCATACTCTTTATTAGTAGTCGAACTCTAACTTCACATTAAACATGTTCATCCACTTAATCCATAATCCACATACTAATTTCAAATTCAAATTATCTACGATTTTCACTATCTTTTTGAATTTCCACTATGTCCACTATCATTTTGAATTTCCACGGTTTCCACTCGTAGATTCACTGAAAATTTACTTCCTGGAGATTTGTAGAATATCTTCTAAGTCACCACTTTAGTCGAACACTTATCATTTAAGTCTTGTAAAAACTCGAACACTTATCTATAACTCTTCAAGTTTTTGAACCTATAAAACACGTGACTAAACAAAGAAAACTTATCTATTCGTTAGTCATTTTATAAAACTTAAACAGTTATCTATCCATGCATATAAAAACTCGAGTAGTTATCTAACTTTTTGATTTTCATTACTAAATGCATATAAAAAACACGTGACAACTTAAAACATTAAAAACACACGTGTAGATAACTTAACTATACGAGTTTTTAACATAACTCTTCGACTAAATCGAAATGTTAACTATCTGAAAGTTTAACTATCTAAAAATCTAACTATCTGAAAACTTTAACTATCTGAAAATCTAACTATCCAAAAGTTAACTATCCGAAATTTTAAATGAAACTTTCTGATAACTTGTCAATATTTAATTACGTGACTATTATACTTAGAAAATATTATTTAGACTTATTAAAAATGTTAATAAAGCATTTATCATCAAAACAAAATTCTTAACAGTTAATACGTAACTTTCCTTAACTCTACATATTTTTATACTTAAAGTCTTCAACTTTTTAAGTTATAAAGCTCTTAACTCTACGACTTTCTAAGACTTAACATTTTCAACCTCTACTTCCTATATTTAAGTCATTTTGTAATTCTTCCTATGTAATTCTTCTAATTTTATCATTTTAAATAATATAGACAATTTAACTATTAACTTACAAATTAATATCTTTAATTTCATCATCATCAAAACATAGGACTTAACATTTTCAACCTCTACTTCTTAGATTCAAGTCATTTTGTAATTCTTCCCACGCAATTCTTCTAATTCTTTCATTTTAAATAATTTAACTATTAGCTTACTAATTAATATCTTTAACCTCATCATCATCAAAACATAATCCTCAACAAGTGCTCACCTTGGAAATGTGAATTACTCATGTAAAAGTTGTCCCCAAATCTGAAGTAGTTTCACCACCTAAAAGTTGTCCACAGACTTGCTAAGCCAATTCCATAGGAAGTCTTGATATAAGGTAGGTAGCAACCTAAAGCTCATTCTAATGCTAACATAAGATAGTAAAATCAGTGGTAGCGAGTTGGTAGGCACCAAACTCTTCAAACAACATGCGAATGTTGCCATAATACTCTTGAATGGTCTGATCTATCATCTGCAATAAGAAAATCTATGCATATATCTCATAGACACAAAATATTTTTCTCCTCAGTATACATTTGCTTCAAAATGCCTTAAATGGTTCTTACTAGATGTAACATCATCACTCTTTTAGCAACATTGAACTCCATACTATTTTTCAACCATGTAACAACTAAATTATCAGCAAATCAATCGTTATAGCCATTATCCTTGGGATTTGATTGTGGGTACCTTAGATGTTTACTTTTCCTCTACACTGTAAAAAACATGAAGAAACTCACTAATACTAGATAGTTGTCAAATCGTAGAATCATGTTGAACCATCACTACACAATTTCACCAACACTAAGATAACTCTCACATGAGTTGTAGGAAAGGAGAACCAATAGATTTCAACAACTACACATCTACAAGTGAGTGACAAGGATCACCAATCGCCCATCAACACAAGCAGATGCACCCATGTGTGTGTGAAAGGACAATGTTGAGCTCTTACATGCACAAGAGGAGTGGAATCAAATAGTGCAAATCAAAGGCATGGGAGGATGGAGCCTAGCAACTATGTCCTTATAAAATAAAGCAACTATGTTGAATTTGTCACTTAACATACAAAATAACACATAGCAAAAACACATGTAAATGGTCAAACAAAACATTTTAGAGTTCAATTAAGATAATAAAGTACTACATTCAAATTCTATCAAAATACATGTAAATATTTGGTTAAGTATTACATTCATAGTCCATCAAAATGCATGTTAATCACCTCCATCAAAATGTTTAAAGCACCACTAAACTTTTACAAAATACCATAACTTGTACAAGCTTCATAGCTCATTTTCAACCATCCCAATCTAACCTCATTAGACTATATTTACATGAATGATTCATTTGCAAATTGTTTTTCAAACTTCATAAGTGCAAAAATCTATAACTATATAGTATCATCAATACTATCAATACTTAGTAAATCCATATTTTTTTATTATTGAAAAATCATGTTTTATTACTTGAAAATTATTAGTCATTTCCTTAAAAGAGTTAATATGTTAATCTTTGTTGTGATAATTTATCTTTGCCTTTTCTTCTTTTTATTACATCATGCGATTGTTATTTAAAGGGAGGTCTTTATCACTGTTAGGATTTGCATTATTTCCTTACTCAATATCTAGTCTAGAAGAAGGAGGTGTATTAAACCCTAGAATGTGGTAATGGTCTGGAAAACTAGGAGAGACTCGTTTCACCCATTAGCAGTATGACTTAGCATAAGGAAATCAAATGCTAAACATTAAGTCCTCCTCTTGTACCATGCCACCTCTTGGTTGATTTGGCTCCACAAGCATATGTAGCCTTTAATCAGTAGAGAAATAGTAGGTGTCCTCTTTATAGGTAAGATGTATTCTCAATGGGTAGATGCATTCATTTAATCTTGTTGATAATATTCTCTAGATCTAACTTATTTTAATAATGAGATTCACCTTTTTCTTTAAGAAAAAAAATCAAATCGTTTTCAAATTTTTCAAAGAAATATATTGCTAATTGAAATAGTGCCAACTACTAATAAACAAGATAAAATCTCAATGAAGTTTAAATGGAGTGATGATTCTGGTCCAAATTGATACCGCACAAAACTTATTTAGGATAAGATAATGGAAAAATAACTTACTTCATGCTAACTAATGAGATCTATTGATGGAGGAGGACAAATTTCTACAAAATGGCAGCTTTGAAATAACATGCGTTTCAAAACCGGTAAAAATGTAGTCCTACATTGGTTAAGTATTACTTGTATAGTTTGTTACATTCACAGCTTCAAAATTCTTGCCAATATTATAGGAAGATGTGATGGCATCTTCGAAAGTTTTAAACATAACAACTTTGGAAGATGACAATGTAGTGATGACTTTCAAAGAGGAGGACGCGACAATAGAAGAGGAGGATGAGATTCATAGAAGATGGACACAACAGTGACGTCAAAAGAGGAGGATGGGCAAGAGAGTTTGAACGTGCAAAGCATTTCTTGTTTCTTGAAGGATTTATGGTGGGCATTTTCATCATTTCAATGATGAAACCCATTGGAAGTGGTGCACACCTACCTCCATTCTTCGTTTCCTAGATTAACTTTACACATCTGACATAGAAGTTACCGTGCACAGCTTCGTCATTTGCTATAATTTACAGTTAAAATTACTAGAACACCGACTGTCTAATGTATAGTGATATGTTGTATGAATCTTGGAGACAAAATTCTTTTGAGGGGGTAGAATGTAAAATCTCAAAATTCTCATCTAAAATGCCCAAAAAAATAAATAACATAGTATTCAAGAATTTTAATGAATTTTGAGAATTATATTGGCCAAAATGTATTTTATCCTTATAAATAGTGGGGTATTGTGCGAAAATAGCAATCATATGCAATCTAGGGTTCAAAGATGCAACGATGTAAATAATTTTCCTTCATTAATCTTACAAGTGGAGGTCCCTGAGATATATAGAGTTATAATCTGATATTTAATCGGATATACAAAATCGGTAAAAATGTAACAAACTATACAAGTAATATTCCCCCTTAAACTAGGGAGAAGTGATTATAGAACCCCAATTTAGAAAGAAATCTGTTGAAACTCAGACTAGAGAGTGGCTTTGTAAGCAAAACAACCACTTGATGAACAGATTTAGTGAACTAAAATTGAATATCTCCAACAACATACTTTTCACACACAAAATGACAGTCAAGTTCTATATGTTTTGTGTGCTCATGAAAGACAGGATTTCTTGCAATATGTATAGTGGCTGAATTATCACAATACAAGGTGGAAGGAGTGAGTTGAGTAATTCCTAAATTAGCAAACAACGTCTAGAGCCAAGTGACTTCTTGAATAGTCAAACTTAATGCTTTATACTCAACTTCAGTGGAAGACATAGGAACTGTACTTTACTTTTTGGACTTACATGAAATCAATGAATCACCAAAGAAAATACAATAACCAGAAACAAACTTTCTGGTTAGTGGACAACGTGCCCAATTGGAATTGGAATAAGTCGTAAGTGTAGAAGAACCAGATGCACTAAAAAGCAGTCCATAACAAGGTATACTTTTTAGATAGCGTAACACTGTCTTTAGACCGTGTAAATGCCCCTCTATTGGTTTCTCCATAATTGACTAAAATAATGCACAAAATATGATATATTTGGCTATGAAATAGTGAGATAAATCAGTCGTCAAATCATTTTGTGATATATGCTAAGATCAGATAATAGAGGACTATTAGAAGGAATTCAAACTTTTCTGTTAAAGGTGCATGTGCTAGAGAACATGCTAAAAGACTAGCATCAGTAAGTAAATTTAGAACATACTTCTGTTGCGATAAAAACAATCCAGTATTATTCCTATAGAATTCCTAACCTAAAAAATATCTTAACATACCAAGATCCTTTAACTTGAACCGTGCATGCAATTGTTGCTTCAATTCACCTATTTCATCTTTATCACTTCGTGCAATAAGAAGTTCATCGACATATACAAGCAGGAGAATAATTGAATTGGGTGATCTTCTGAATAATAGAGTATAGTCTGCCCTTGATGATCTAAAACCCAAGGAAATGAGAGCTTCCTGGAATTTTAAGAACCCAACTATGCGATGCTTGTATTAACCAATATAAAGCTCTTTGTAACTTACAAACTTGCTCCCTCTTAACTTGTAAACTAGGTGGAGCTTTCGTGTTGATGTCTTTTGCCAAGTCACCATGTAAGAAAGCAGAGTTTACATCTAATTGATGTAATTTCCAACACTGCTGAACTGCAACTACTAATAAAGAATGCATTGTAATGAGTTTAGCTACTGGTGAGAAGGTTTCAATGTAATCCAAACCTTGCTTTTGAGTAAAACCTTTTACTACCAATCGGGTTGTGTATCGTTCAATACTTCCATCGACTTTATATTTTATCTTAAATACCCACTTGTAGCCTAATGGACACTTTCCCTTTGGCAAAGTAACAATACTCCAAGTCTTATTGTCTTCAAGGGCCCTCAACTCCTTCTCCATTGCTTTATGCCATTGTGAGCTAGATTAGGCTTCATTATAATCCTTCAGCTCATGATGTTCATACAAAATAGAAAGAAAAGCGTGATGTTAAGTATTCAGTCCATGTAATGAAACATAATTTCCAATTGGAAAAGGAATATTGGGAGAGACAGAAGAACAACTATAATCTTTTAAGTATCGAAGTGGATGCACTGACCTCTTGGACCTCCTGAGATTATCAAGAAGCCCCTTAGCATGTGTAGAGCTTTGTAAATTAAGGGTCTCATCCATTGCAACATTAGTTTGTTCTTCATCAAGATCGTCCAAAACGTCATCTAATTCTCTTGAATGGACTAAAGGAAATAAAGACTCATTAGCAATATCACCAATACTAATAGGATTAATAAAATGTTAAATTTAGAAGAATCTGCATCATGCAACAAGGCATCTATTGCTATTGTGTTAGGAATTTCAGTAGAAAACTCATCTTGAGAGATGGATCATCAAAAATATGCAGAAAAGGTAAATCTACATGTCGAATTGAATCCTCTTTTTAATATGAGCAAATGGAAATACATTCTCGTGAAATATTACATGTCTACTTACAAACACTTTATAACTATATAAATCAAGTAGCTTATACCCTTTCTTGCCATAAGGATAACCCAAAAATACAACTTTGATTGCCCTTTTATCAAATTTGCATTGCTTGTTGTCACTATAAGCATATGCCAAACATCCAAGAACTCTTTAACTTGAATAATCAAATAATTTATTAAACAACCTCTCATAAGGTGATTTTCCACCTAGTATTTCAATAGGTAAATGATTTATTAAATGAGTGGCTGTTAAAATACAATTTGTCCAATATTCAAAAGGCAACTTTGATTGAGACAATAAAGTATGAGCAACCTCAAGGAGATGTCAATGCTTCCTTTCAACCACCCCATTTTATTGAGGTGTATGAACACACAAAAACTATTGTAAGATACATTTTTTATTTAACAAATCAATTAAACTACCAAAAGTAAATTCACTACCATTGTCACTTCTAATCACTTGAACACAAGAATTGAATTACACCTCAACTAGCTTAAGAAAATTCTTGATGATCACAAACACTTTAGATTTATTTCTCATGAGATAAGTCCAACTACAATGGGAAAAATCATCAACAATGTTAAGAAAGTAATTAAATTTATTATAACTTAGGGTGGAAAACCTCCCCCAAACATCACAATGAATCACTTGAAAACATTTACAATTTTTATTGTACTTCTTTGAAATGGCAAACATGCAAACATAGCTAAAAGATAAATTGAACATTTATTCTCCACATCACTATTATTAACAGAAAGCAAATTGTATAGTTCTTTATTCAAAGAATGACCTAACCTACGATGTCAAGTCAAATAAGAGATAACAATCATAGCAAAGACCTCTTGTGAAGTAACAAGAACATACAAACCATTAATCTACTTCCCTACTATGATCAGCCTCTACATTTGCAACTCCTGAATCAAACACAAATGAGCATAAAATGAGAAGAAGCATTTAGCATCAAAAGCAAACCTACTCACAGACAAGAGATTAAAAGAAAATTCAGGCACATATAAAACATCCTTAAGTTTAATTTCAAGGATAACTATGGAAGTCCCAACTAAATTAACACTTAGAACACTTTCATTTGGTATCTATAATGATTGAGAACAAGGTCTTTTAACTAAATTCTACATCTAATTAAGATCTCAACATGTATGATCACAAACACCCATGCTAATGACTTAAATTTTAGCTTTATTTTTAGATAACTAACAAGCTAAACTAATAACATAATTAAACAAAACTTTTTTTGCTCAAACAATATGATATACCTGCCATATTGAAAAAAACCTAATCATTAATGGTAGTACCAAGTAATGCCAAAAGATGACTATATTGTTCTTGTGTAATAGGGGCTTGAGATGAATTACAAGTCTAATCTTCACTAATAAAAGCAACATTATTGACACTCACAATTTTATTTGAAAATTTGTCTATTTGTTGCTTTCAAGGATACAACTTATGTAATTTATGTCCTTGTGGAAACCCTATAATCTAGTAGCACCTTTTAATGGTATGGCCAGTGCCTTCATAATGAGTACAAAAAAGTTTCTTATTACTTTTTCCTCTACCTTAAGAATTATTAGAAAATTTATTATTCTGAAAATCAAATTTACTAGTCTAGCTAGATTTAAGAATAGTCATGGCAACATTATCATTTGTATGTAAGACACTAACAACTTCTCGTTGCTTCTCTTCTTGAAGAATTAAATTGTAGATAATAGCAACATCTAGTAGAGGATGATTAAAGATAATTTGACTCCTAATAGCATGATATGTTTCATTCAAACCATTGAGAAATTGCTTCACTTTCAATCGTTCATTCCTTTCACGTAATATTCCTAGGATATTGCAAGTATAAGTTCTCATAGAACCATAGTGACAAGATGACATAGGCTCATATATAGACATTTCATCCCAAAACATCTTAATCTTTGTAAAGTATGTGGTAACACTTTACTTATTTTGATTTATACTAGCAAGTGAACGATGAATTTGAAAAATTCTAGAGTCATTCTATTCGGAATTTTATTTTGATGATAAATATTTTATTAAAGTTTATAAATAAGTCTAAATAATATTTTTCTAAGTATAATAGTCACGTAATTAAAAGTTGACAAGTTATCAAAAAGTTTCATTTAAATTCTGAATAGTTAACTTTCAGATAGTTAAGGTTTTTAGATAATTAAAGTTTTTGGATGGTTAAGTTTTGGATAGTTAACATTTCAATATAGTCGAAGAGTTATGTTAAAAACTTGTATACTTAAGTTATTTGCATGTGTGTTTTTAATATTTTAAGTTTTCACATATTTTCCATATGTGTTTGGTAATGAAAATCAAAGAGTTAGATAACTGTTCAAGTTTTTATACGCATGGATGGATAACTGTTCAAGTTTTATAAAATGGCTAATGAACAATAAGTTTTCTTATTTCATCACGTATTTTGCAAGTATAAAAACTTAAAGAGTTACAGATAAGTGTTCGAGTTTCTATAGGACTTAAAGGATAAGTATTCAACTAAAGTGGTGACTTAGAAGATATTTCTACAAAACTTCAGAAAGATAAAAGTTTTGATAGATCTACGATATAAGATCGTGGATATTCAAAATAATAATGGAGATAATGGAAATTCAAAATAAGAAATGAACATAGTGGAAATTCAAAAAGACAGCGGAAATCGTGGATAATTTGAATTTGAAATTAGTACGTAGAATTATAGATTATGGATTAAGTAGATGAACATGCTGAATGTGAAGTTATAGTTCGACTACTATAAATAGATGATACGAGCTACATTACAATCATCCCAATCTCAAAGACCAAGTTGGAGTATTCAATCTCATTCCAATCCCAACTCAAAATATTCAAATCCAAAAAAATTCTCCAACATCAGAAGAAGTTCGAATTCCAAGCAATTTCAGAAAATGAGTTACAACATAAGAAGTCTAGGAAATTTAACAACTAGAGAACAAGAGATGCAAAAACTAAGCAAAAAGAAGGAAAAGGAGCTACGTACATAAAGATCAAGTTTTATACAATTCAAATTAGTTTAGAATAAGGATTTTATTTTCTCTTTGAATTGTATCTCGAACTTTATTATATCAAAACTGACAAGTAGGGAATTGTACTAAAAAGTAATTGTAAATTCTTTCTTTAAGTCAATAAAGATTAGAATTTTATTTGTGAGTGTTTTATGTTCTTGTTTTATCTACTAGAAATCTTCAATTTCTAAAGACACAATTCACCTCCCCTCTTGTGATACTACGATCCTACAATTGGTATTAGAGTATTCATTTTTCTACTTAGGAATCAGTCTTTCCTGTCATTTATGTATTTAGGATCATTTGCTTATAATAGATAATACTGAAATTTTGATTATGACTAAAAGACAGACTACTACTCGACCTCCTACGTTTGAAGGTAGTAATTACAGTTAATAAAAATATAAGATAAAGTATTCTTTCAGTCAATTAATTTCAAATTATGGCATGTTAGTAGCAATCCTATAATATTAGTTACGACTTATTCGTGTTTTCCCAGCACTACACTAGAAAAACTTGGATTTGTTACTTCTATTTTTACTTAGTTAATTTATCTTTATGTCAATTCTTTCTTTTAGAAGTAAACAAACAACCTTTAATACAATTTAGATATTAATTCCAATTTGTACTTTAACTACAAGTGCACAATGTCTATTGTATCAGTGTGCAAGTACAAGTTAATCCCATAGGGAATTGCTGACGAATTTAAGAAATGTTTGATTGTGAACAATTCAAATTTATATTCAATAAGCACTCCGTTGAGTTATAATTAACTCAACGGACTAAGTTCATTGAGTTATGGATAACTCAACGGACTATCCTCGTGGACTTAAGTTAACTCCACGAGCTTGTCTCTTCTTTATAATACTGCTAATTATAGAGGAATTCGGCCAACCATTGGGCGATTCCATAGATTGTAAATAACATCAATTAAGCTTTTTAATGCTAGTTAACATTGGATTTATCATTATGCAATACTAACATTCAGATGATTCAAACAGTAACCATTAAAATCTTTAAGTTGTTTTGTACGAACCAATTTTAGTAAACTGTAAAATTAAAACTAACATAAAACAATCATAAAATTGATACAGATAACATTAATCACGATACAACACCAACAATACAACACTCAAATACAACATACAAACAAAGATAAATTGTTTTTGGTATTTTTGTTTTGATGTGATGGGCAAAAGGTGAAATGTAAAGTAATTTCACTTGACAATAAATACTTCTGACACTACTTGCAACGCGATTACACCACTGAAAATAGAACCACTTACAATTCTGTCTCCTCTCCCTATAGAATCGCGAGTCCATAATTGCAAGATGAACTCCTCTTCAGCATGTAGGCATCAACCCGAAGTCAAGGCTAAAAGCTTTACGATCTCCTGAAATATGAGTCGGCGCTTGGTGAAAATGTTTTTCCTTCCCGCGACGCGATTACTCCTCACAGTGGTTGTCAGGCACTGTATTTGGCTTGGAATCAATCCGACATCAGGCAAGTATCCTCATAGACCTCCGATGATTGGTGATTATGGTGGTGATACGATGGTTGGTGTGATACTTCGGAGAATCACTGATACTGTCTGTAGAAAGCTTGGTGCTCCTCCTCTGTATACACTGGCCGTCCATCGATCACACCCTTTCTTTTTTTTCTTTTTTTCTTTTATATTTCTTCAGTGGTAACTGCTTCTACTTGAATGGTCAGTTGGATTTCCTTCCTTCAGATCAACGGCGATGATTTCTTTTTCCCTACGCGATTGAATTCTTACGTGATACGTGGGAACGTGGTTTTTCCTTCCAACTATCTGTTCCTGCAACCGCTATAGTGGCATATTAGAAAATATATAGTTCGTGGAGTTACAGATAACTCAACGGACTTCCTTCGTTGATTTAACTATAAAACACGTGCGAAAATAACAACTTAAGTTTATAACGCTAATCTAACGCGTTGCCTTAGTGTATTTTCATGTAACTCAATGCGTGTAGTTATACTAACTTAACGAGTTATAACGTAAGTAAATCTACCAGCTCTCAACACATGTCAATAGCAGTTTAAACATAAAATAACATTCCGGAGAGTTACAGGTATAACTATCCGATGCTCAGATGCATTTTCGGAAACTTAAGAATTTCACAGCCTGCAATTTACCGACAGTTCATAAATATACTAAATTAACATTAATTCCCCAAAATTAAGCAGATTCTTCAATTAAAGCATATAACAGTGCAATTATAACATAATGGCTTAATTCTCATATGATAAGCTAAATATTATGCAATTAACCATCATTTAACCGTTAATAATATGCACCTTTTCATTCTAAACACTTCCCCCATACCTAAATTTTGTTAGTCCCTTAGCAAACTAAGATTTAATTAATTGGTCTTTCAAAAAGTACTAGAATTAATTCTCTCCCTTTTGTTTTTTTTTTCTTCTGTTTAGCATAAACATATATTCTGTATGTTTCAGTAATCAACCTGCAAAGATATTTAGAATATATGTAAATTACATACAAAGTATATCATCTTCATATAGGTGTTAATTATATTATCGTTTGTTCTTCTTTTCATCATCTGTAATCCTGAATTTTCCAATAAGTTTTTCCAGAAGAAATTTCAACAACATACAAATTAAAGTACAATCCAATTCAATCTGATTAAGACAAGTAGAATAAAGAATTGTATTTCCATTAAACAACTTCAAAAGTCAATTCTAGATTCATATTTCAGCAATTCTAGATAACAGAAAATATACTCGATTCATAAGATATCTGTATTTCACAAAACACTTGTATCTTTTCAGAATAGTATATGTTTTTTTTCTTCTTTTTTTTTCCTTTTTTTGTGTACTTTAAAAGTTAATTTGGCAAGCTTGAATCATGCAAGAGCTTTCTAATGTACCCATGTAATGAGCTTTTAGTCAACAATCCCAGATCTGATCAAGATCTTAGGTTGCCAGATTTTCTAATGTACCCATGCATTAAAAGTTTTTTTTTTGTTTTTTTTTTTTCTAAAAATAAATGCAGAATACACAACATTAAACACAAAATCACAGCTTAAGAACATGATTGAAAAGTAGAAACAAATGGAATAAATGTATCAGTCCAAGCAAACTTTTTAGGCATAGTTCTTCTTGCTATTAATTCTGTTTTAATGTAGTTCTTGGTCCTTTTTAATTTGTAAACATGCAATATATTATAAATTCCAAATACGAGTGTATTACCATTAATGATATGTAATGCATAAATGGATCCTTTTTGGTTCCAGGGTAATGTAGCAGTTTCTATTTCTACATCTATTTCAATATACTCCTCTTCCCACTTCCATTCACTCATGTCTTCCATAATCCATATTTGAAATTTCATCAGTTCATCCCACCATCTTATCAGACATAAAGTAGGATCATCTTTTTCATTATACAACATTCCTATTTGAATTTTATTAAATTTTTCAGATGATGGTTTAGCTATTTCACTCGGTATAGGTAAAATTTCTGTATAATCATCATAACTGTCAATGCTCACTATGTATAAATCAGATCTATATGCTATTGATATCTTCGTGACTAAATAAATATAACCATCAAGTATGACATGTGTTTGGTTAATTAATGATTTCTATCCTAGATATATTATAATGTTTTCATTCCAAGATCTGTTTAGAAAATTATACACACTTAAGCGTAAATCTTCACCCCAATTTCCTGTAGGTCTCCAATAATATAATTTTTCAGGAATTGCAAAATTTTTATCAAAAAATATTAAAGCTGACCCACAATTTTCAGTTGGTGCTTCAAATATATTAGGTCTTCTTATATTACATTCTTCTCCTGTTATAAGATTTCTTATTAAAATCTCAGGTAATGATAAGCTTGCATACCTTGGTCTCGTCTTAAATATGATTAATCCTTCATCTATCCCCATAATATGACTCATTCCTTCTGATGCATTGGGTGGAGTTCCAGTAGTTTCTTCCATAGCCAGATATTCATGAGTATTTGAACTACGATTAAATGACCTCCATATCAATCCATCTCTAATCTTAGTCATTTTTGCAGCTTGTAGTCCTCGAAAATATTTTTCTTCAATACAGTCTTTAATTTTCTTTGATACACAACACATCCTGCACAGATATTTAGTTGACAAGTTACTTAGTATTTCCCTTTGTGCATCCAACGGTAATTGCATTAATTCCATTTGTCGATTCAGTCTGAAGCTTTCCATTCTATAAATATTTGTTGTCGGATGAAGGTTGAATTAGCTGCTTCTCCTTCCAGTTCCTCCAACACTTTCTCCTTTCTCTTAAAAGTGCTGGTAACTCGTAAATAACATTCTGTTTCATATATATACTGCGCATCCATAAAGTGAATAAATCTCGTTGCAAGAACGTGTCTTGCAACGTGCATCGTGGTTCCTGTTTTAATGGGTACATGTATCACTACTAATTTCAAATTCTGGTAACTGCTAAACCGACGAAGTTTTGTTTGTGGTTAAAAGAATAACTGTTCTGCTTAATCCACAAACTAACCTCGTTGACTTACAGATTACTCAACAGAACACAGTCGATTACTATTGCTAACTCCACGGACTAACTTCGTTGAGTTACAAATAACTCAACGAAGTGACCTTATATTATATTACTGACCTCGTGGAGTTACGATTAACTCAATAGAATTACTTCGTTGAGTTAACACTTGGCAACTTCTAAGTTTCACTCTCGTAAGTTTTCTATTCTGTTTTTTTTATTTTTCTTTGTCATTCTGCTAACTGTAATAAAGTTAAATCTATGTCATTAATGCCTCATTTTGATTAAAATACATTTAAATCTGAACATTATATAAAGATTTAAATTACAGGTCATTTTATGTTATGCAGAATTTACATTTTACCTTATAACATGCAGAAATTTTTAAGCAGTTATCTTGTCATTCAGCAAATTGTAAATCTGTTACATATTCATAAAGTTCCACAAATTACATAATATTCAATAAATTCTATTCATTTTACATTCAAATAAGTATGAAAATTGCATCTGAAAAATTATATTCATTAATATGAATCAATTACATTACAAGTACATCATATAATTTCATACAATTTTACACAAGTAGACGAACAATACAATTTAATCTATATGCCTAAGTTCATCTACTTCCTTCTGGAGTTTTTCTAATTGATGCTCTAATTGATTTATCCTCTCTACTACTCCTCCAATTTCTCCAGAAGGTACAGCTAATTCTGCAGCTACAAAATTTCTGTATTCTTTCACTGAAATGGTTCTAGATCTTATCCTTTTTGATGTCCATTTAGTGAAATCAATACTATCCACCATCATCAGTGGAATCAAATCTCCATTAAATAATTTCTTCTTTACTATTTTCAGCTTGGAGATAAAAACTGCAGACCAATTTATTTGGATCTTATTTACAACTGTATACGTGGCCAATTTGACAAATTGACTTAATTCTATGTCATGGCCTTATTGTTGATAGACATTCTTAATCAGAATGTTAGCTACCATGTGTGCTTTACCATTTAAATGCTTCAATCTGTTTAATGATGGCACACTAGGATTGATAGCTAAACAATCCTTAATTTGCTGCTCAGTCCATTCAACTACAGTTGTATCCTCCAAAATTTTTGTTCCTTCATTCTTTAAACCAAATATGTTGTGGAGAAGCTCTGGTGTTATCTGTACATCAACTTCCTCTACGTTTGAAATTAATTCTCCTTCTCCTTCTCTTAAATTTGCATAGAAACAAGACACTAAATTCTCATATACTACATGCCCTCTATCTTGAGATATAAATTACAGTAGACCTTGGAATTCAAATAGGTCTTTGATTTCCTGCATTCCATTCCAATTTACTGGTCTACAGTAAATAATATCGTAACCCCTTATTTCTTGGTATTTGATATAAGCTTCCTGACTACAAAAATGTACTTCATTCAAAATTGTTGTTTCAGTCGGGTCAGGAAGGAGACTTTGTTTCTCTAGAGGGGTTTGCTCTTGCTCTTCCTTTAGCATAGGCTGCATTTGAACATTCTCTTCAGATTCCTGAATTTTTGCTATTGCTTATGTCTGTGGTGGTGAGCCAACAGAACTCTCCACTCTATCTTGAATTCTTTCCATAATTTGCTGAAGAGTTTCTTGCTCTTCAATGGAATCTGTGAAATTATTTTTGTCCAAATGGCTTCTTTCAGCCTCTTCATTTTCTACTCTTTCTTCTTCCTCCTGACAACCAATCTGTTCTGTTATTGTTCTTTCTGATTCTGTAACAGATTGGGATGGAGTCACGGGCAATTCAGTTTCTACCCTAATTTCTATTTCTTCTTGTACAGGTTGGAAACTAATTTCAGCCTGATTTTTTTCTTTTCTTTACTCCTCCAGCTCCTCAGATTCAGATAGTAGGTTAATAAAAATCTGCTCCACAGGCCCTGTAAAAATTGGTACTTCAAATTTAATTTCTTTATAATCAGGCACTTTTTCTTTCTTTTTTCTCATTAGTTGTGCATGTTCTTCCTCTTCATCTTCTGGAATTAAATCTACAAAAATAGGCTCTGCAGGCTTTCGAACCACAAGTACTGGCTCTTCCTATTTAATTCTTCCAATAATTGCTGGTCTCGAAGGACCAGCTTCAGCTTCTTTTGCAGCATCTCTAACAGCAGTTCTGGCAGTAGCTTTCTGATGTTGTTCCACTTTAATTTTATATTGGGCTTTCAACTTTTCTGCAGCCCTCTTTTTGTATAGTGCATCAAACACCAGATGTGCTTTAGCCACTGCCAAATCTTCTGATTCTCCTTGGTTTTTCTAATTTGAACTAGTTCTGCAAATTCTCTTATTTCTTCTTCAGTCGAAGGCCCCATCATTTCTGCTCGTGTCAATGGCTTAAATGGTGGAATTGAAGGTCTAGACTGCTGCTCCTCAAGAATAGGTCTTTCAGTAGTTGGTTCCTCCCGTTCTTCAGTTGCCTCTTCATTTGCTTTCCTTTCTTGCTCCCAAATCACCCGTTTAGCTTGTCTACAGATTCGTCTTTTGAACCAGAGTCGAGACTTACGCTAGATTAATTCTAGGGCAACTTCATTACTTGGCCTTATTTGTCTTTCCTTACTTACAGCTATTTCTGTTGCTATTCTGATTCGTGTTTCCATTATTTGAGGTATTCGTATATCCATATCTACTAAATCTCTTCTCAACTTGAAAAGTTCTGATTCTACCTTTTGTAGCTCTTTCTCTCTTGTCGTATTTCTAATCTTCTACCGCATGTGCCACTCTTCTGATTCCTTTAGAAATTCTGATGTATCAGCAACATCATCCCAGAATTCAGGCGTCATCTTCATCATCGTGGAGTTACACAACAGCACGTAATCGCTCTGATTTCTACTAGTCTAGATTCTAAATGATTTGTCGGATAATGCCCCCAAAACCTTAGGTTTTAGTTTAAATAATCACTAAGTTTAGGCAAGTAATCGGGTCATTTCCCGAACCAACTATTACTATTTTATCCGCGGTCTTAGCTATAGTACTTCATTGTGTTACAGGTAACTCAACGGAATAAGCTCATTGACTAACTCAAGACTTAACGGAGTAAGCTCGTTGAGTTAAGCGTAACTCAACGGACTCCCCGTACAAGCAAATATAATAATAAAAATATTACAGAGAATAGTTTTTTTTTTTTTACAGGTTTAACCGATACTATGCTTCGGTCAAACTTAAATATTTTTTTATTTTTTTATCTTTCTTTCGGTTGAACCGATACTATGTTTCGGTAAAACAAAATCTTTTTCTGAAAATTAATATACAATTTTTTTCTGGTTTAACCGATACTATGCTTCGGTAAAACCAATATTTTTTTAATGTTCCGGTCATACCGATACTACGCTTCGGTCAGACCTAAATATTTTATAATTTTTTGGCCATACCGATGGATCCAGTCAGTTGAACCGCAACTATTTTTATGTTTTATATATATTTTTAATGTTTTTTTTATTTAAATATATATATATATATAAACATAAAAACTGATTTCTTACTAAGTAAAACTCGAGTAGTCCTCTACTCTGATTTCTTCTATAATTCCAAAGGAGCTTTTTGGTGTTTTCAGAATAGGTTTAAGTTTTTGTCCATTTAATTTAAATATATTCTGATTTTTAGGATTTTCAATTTCAATAGCTCCATAAGGATAAATATTTCGAACTATGTAAGGTCCTACCCATCTAGATCTTAATTTTCCTGGATGGTTATGGAGTCTAGCCATATAAAGATATACTTCTTGTCCTATTTCAAAGTTTTTAGGAATAATTTTTCTATAATGCCAGAATTTAATTTTCTCTTTTTCCCTTACAGTCTTTGAATAAGCTTCATTTCTAAATTCTTCTAATTCAATTAGTTGCATTTTCCTATTTTCAACAGCTTGATTTAAATTAGTGTTCAGAGTTTTTAATGCCCAATAAGCTTTATGTTCTATTTCAACAGGTAAATGACAACTTTTTCCATATACTAGCCTAAAAGGTGACATACCTAAGCTCGTTTTATAAGCAGTTCTATAAGCCCAAAGTGCATCAATCAATCTATTAGCCCAATATGTTCTAGTAGGATTTACTACTTTTTCCAAGATTAATTTAATTTGTTTGTTTGCACTTTCTACTTGTTCACTTGTTTGCGGATGATATGATGTTGCAATTTTGTGGTTTACTACATATTTCTTCATTAAGGCTTCAAAACTTCTATTACATAAATGAGTTCCTCTATCACTGATAATAGCTCTAGGTATTCCAAATCTGGCAAATATATTTGTTCTTATAAATTGTATTACCACTTTGTTATCGTTAGTTTTTGTAAGAATAGCTTCTATCCATTTAGATACATAATCCACTCCTAACAATATGTAATTAAATTGATTAGATATAGGAAATGGACCCATAAAATCTATTCCCCACACATCAAAGATTTCAATCTCAACAATAGTATTAAGAGGCATCATATTCCTCTTTGATATTCTTCCTATTTGTTGACATCTTAAACAACTTAAGCAATATTTATGAGCAGTGTTGGCCAATAAAACTCACATTGTAGAATTTTTGCAGCAGTTTTCCCTGAACCAAAATGTCCTCCACAAGCTTGGTATTGACAGAAAGACAATATGCTCGAATATTCGGTTTCTGGAACATACCTCCTTAAAACCAGATTGGGACATTTCTTAAATAAGTAAGGGTCTTCCCAATAGTAATATTTTACTCTTGAGAAAACAATTTCTTATCCTGTCTATTCCAATCCTTAGGTGTTAAACCAGTAACTAAGTAATTAACTATGTCTGCATACCAAGGCATTGTGTTGATGGTCATTAATTGTTCATCAGGAAAATTATCCTTAATTTCAATATTTGATTTTTCTATTTGTAATCTTGATAAATGATCTGCTACTACATTCTCACAACCTTTTTTATCTTTAATTTCTAAATCAAATTCTTGCAATAATAATATCCATCGGATCAATATAAGTTTAGTTTCTTTTTTCTTTATTAGATGTTTTAGAGTTGAATGATCCGTGTATACTATTACTTTAGCTCCAATCAAATATGATCTAAACTTTTCTAAAGCAAACACAACAGCTAATAATTCTTTTTCAGTAGTTGTGTAATTAACTTGAGCATCATTTAAGGTTTTGCTTGCATAATGAATCACTCTAGGAGATTTTTCTATTTCCTGTCCTAACACTGCTCCTACAGCAAAATCAGAAGCATCGCACATTAATTCAAATGGATGGTTCCAATTAGGTGCTTGAATTATAGGAGTTGAAATTAAGCTAGTCTTAAGTCTAAAAAATGCTTCCTTGCAATTTTTATCAAAGTTAAATAGAACATCTTTTAATAGATTAGTTAAAGGTCTACCTATCTTGCTAAAGTCTTTAATAAATCTTCTATAAAAACCAGCATGTCCTAGAAATGATCTAATATCTTTTACTGATTTAGGTTCTGGTAGATTAGAAATTACTTCTATTTTAGCTTTATCTACTTCCAACCCTTTTTTAGAAACAACATGCCTTAAAACTATTCCTTGTTTAACCATGAAGTGACATTTTTCCCAATTTAAAACCAAATTTTTTTCCACACAGCATTTTAATATTTGGTCTAAATTGCTTAAACACACTTCATATGAGTTGCCATATACAGTAAAATCATCCATAAATATTTCTAAAAATTCATCAGTCATTCCAGTAAATATGCCCTGCACACACCTTTGAAAGGTAGCTGGTGCATTACATAATCCGAATGGCATTCATTTAAAAGCATAAGTTCCATTAGGACAGGTGAAAGTTGTTTTCTTTTAATCTTCTAATGCTACTGGAATTTGATTATACCCTGAATACCCGTCTAGGAAACAAAAATATTCTTGCCCTGCTAATTTTTCCAGCATTTGATCTATAAAAGGTAAGGGAAAATGATCTTTCCTAGTCACAGCATTCAACTTTCTATAGTCTATACATACACTCCAACCTGATTGAATTCTAGTAAGTATCAAGTCTTGACTTTCATTCCTAATAATTGTTAATCCTGATTTCTTAGGAACTACATGGATTGGACTAACCCACGAGCTATCAGAAATCGGATATATTATATCATTATCTAACCATTTAACTATTTCCTTCCTGACTACTTCCTTAAGGATTGGATTTAATCTCCTCTTAGGAATTCTAACAGGTTTAGCATTCTCTTCTAAATATATGTGGTGACCGCATAAAGTTGAACTTAACCCTTTTATATCAGTCATAGTCCATCCTATTGCTTCTTTATAACTTTTTATTACCTCTTTTAATTTAGCTATTTGATCCTCTTTCAAATCTGAAGCAATAATGATTAGACAGGTCCGTTTATGTTCCAAAAATATATAGGTTAATTCAGGAGGTAAAAGTTTTAATTTTAAATGCTGCCCATCAGAAGCTAGAGCTCCTAATTGAACATCATCATTTTTTAAATCAATTTTTTCCTGATCTCCTTCTATATTTATGATTTCACTTTCTTCTAAAGTTTCAGAATTGATTTGCCTATTTAATTCTTCTTGAATCACATCATCTAACATATCTCCTTCATCCTCTAAAAAGTCTATGGTATGTAAGGACATTTCTAACTCCTCAAACCTTTCTAGTTCGAAAATATTTAATTGAGTATCCTCATTACCATATGCTAACTTCATTACTCCAGTTTTACAATTTATAACAGCCCCTGATGTTGCTAAAAATGGCCTTCCCAAAATTAAAGATGTATCACTATTTTTATGCTTAATTTGTTGGGAATCCAAAATTACAATATCAATAGGATATATAAAATTCTTGATTTTAATTAAGACATCCTCTATTTTTCCTCTAGGGTATCTTATACTTCTATCAGCCAATTGAATAACCGTACTAGTAGGAGTTAAGCCTTCTAATCCTAAGGATGCAAATATATCACTTGGCATAACATTTATACCTGCACCTAAGTCTATTAAGGTTCTTTCTAGAATGGTATTTCCTATGGTGCATGATATAACAGGGATTCTAGGATCAGATAACTTTTTAGGAATTTGTGGCAGAAATAGGTAATTACTTTGCTCAACTAAAAAGACCTTTCTAAGAACTGTTCGCTCTCTTTTCTTAGTACACCAATCCTTCAGAAATTTAGCACAAGGTGGCATATTCTGCAATAGATCTAACAGAGGAATGTTAACTTGTACTTTTTCAAAAATTTCTCTTATTTTTTCTTGTTTTTCAGGAATTGTTTGTTGTAATCTTTCAGGATAGGGTGCTAAAGATTTTTATTTCAAAGACTCTTTTTCTTTTAGTTGATTTGTTTGATCATTTTTAGCTTCAATTGCAGATTTAGATTGTTCTTCAGTGATTTCTAAATTTTCAGCTATTACATTTTTATTATCATTTTGATTTTTACTCTTGTCCACCTTCATATCATTTTCATTTTGAGTTCTTGGTGGTATATCAGTTCCAGATCTTAATGTTACACATACATCTTCCAGATTTTCGTTACTTTCATGATGTTTTTGTATATCATTTTCGTGATTATGATCTTCAAATGTTTTTAGTTTTAAAGTGCATTCTTTAAATTCTCTTACATTTGTGTTTTCTGTTTGTTGTATTTTTTGCAAGTTGTGCAGGTTTATAACATTATAATTTTCATTGTCCTGTTGTAAAACTTGTATTTTCATTGCATTTTTGTTTAATGCTTTTAATTTTGTTTCCAGATCATCTAATTTCATTGCATTCAATTTTTGATCAATTTTCTTTATGGCTTTTTCAATTTCGTAAATTATATCCTATTAGGTTCTGAATATGCCTCCTTATAGTTTAATTGGTTGACTTCTTGTTGTTGACACACAAAGTATTCCAGTTTGTCTAGATTTTGCTCTATACTATGCTCCAGTCTGTCATAGCAATCCCAAACTTCAGTGTCTCTCATCATATTACAGATTCTATACTGACCATCAGTTGGGTAAACTATAGGATTCTCATAAAACAGATCTATCAGTCTGTAAATGTCTCAATTTCAAACAATCAGAAATGTCGTGTCCTTTAGAATTGTAGAATTCACATATGCTAATTAAAGGTTTCAGAAATCTTTGAGAATAAGCATATGTCATATTCTCAATTATAGAAGAAAACACACAACTCTGACTATTAAAATGAAACAGCTCTAACAGTTGCTTATATCTATTCAATTCAATTCAATTCCCTAGCAACGGCACCATAAAACTTGTTCGTGTTTTCCCAGCACTACACTAGAAAAACTTGGATTTGTTACTTCTATTTTTACTTAGTTAATTTATCTTTATGCCTATTCTTTCTTTTAGAAGTAAACAAACAACCTTTAATACAATTTAGATATTAATTCCAATTTGTACTTTAACTGCAAGTGCACAGTGTCTATTGTATCAGTGTGCAAGTACAGGTCGATCCCATAGGGAATTGCTGACGAATTTAAGAAATGTTTGATTGTGAACAATTCAAATTTATATTCAATAAGCACTCCGTTGAGTTACAGTTAACTCAATGGACTATCCTCATGGACTTAAGTTAACTCCACGAGCCTGTCTCTTCTTTATAATACTGCTAATTACAGAGGAATTTGGCCAACCATTGGGCGATTCCACAAATTGTAAATAACATCAATTAAGCTTTTTAATGCTAGTTAACATTGGATTTATCATTATGCAATACTAACATTCATATGATTCAAATAGTAACCATTAAAATCTTTAAGTTGTTTTGTACGAACCAATTTCAGTAAACTGTAAAATTAAAACTAACATAAAACAATCATAAAATTGATACAAATAACATTAATCACGATACAACACCAACAATACAACACTCAAATACAACATACAAACAAAGATAAATTGTTTTTGGTATTTTTGTTTTGATGTGATGGGCGAAAGGTGAAATGTAAAGTAATTTCACTTGACAGTAAATACTTCCGACACTACTTGCAACGCGATTACACCAATGAAAATTGAACCACTTACAATTCTGTCTCCTCTCCCTATAGAATCGCGAGTCCAAAATTGCAAGATGATCTCCTCTTCAGCATACAAGCATCAACCCGAAGCCAAGGCTAAAAGCTTTACGATCTCCTGAAATATGAGTCGGTGCTTGGTGAAAATGTCTTCCCTTCCTGCGACGCGATCACTCCTCACAGTGGTTGTCAAGCACTGTGTTTGGCTCGGAATCGACCCGACATCAGGCAAGTATCCTCACAGACCTCCGATGATTGCTGATTATGGTGGTGATACGATGGTTGGTGTGATACTTCGGAGAATCACTGATACTGTCTGCAGAAAGCTCGGTGCTCCTCCTCTATATACACTGGCCGTCCATCGATCACACCCTTTCTTTTTTTTCTTCTTTTCTTTTATATTTCTTTAGTGGTAACTGCTTCTACTTGAATGGTCGGTTGGATTTCCTTCCTTCAGATCAACGACGATGATTTCTTTCTCCCTACGCGATTGAACTCCTGCGTGATACGTGCAAACGTGGTTTTTCCTTTCAACTGTCTGTTCCTGCAACTGCTACAGTGGCATATTAGAAAATATATAGTCCGTGGAGTTACAAATAACTCAACGGACTTCCTTCGTTGATTTAACTATAAAACACGTGCAAAAATAACAACTTAAGTTTATAACGCTAACCTAATGCGTTGCCTTAGTGTATTTTCATGTAACTCAACGCGTGTAGTTATACTAACTTAACGAGTTATAACGTAAGTAAATCTACCAGCTCTCAACACGTGTCAACAGCAGTTTAAACATAAAATAACATTCTGGAGAGTTACAGGTATAACTATCCGATGCTCAAATGCATTTTCGGATACTTAAGAATTTCACAGCCTGCAATTTACCGACAGTTCATAAATGTACTAAATTAACATTAATTCCCCAAAATTAAGCAGATTCTTCAATTAAAGCATATAACAGTGCAATTATAACATAATGGCTTAATTCTCATATGATAAGCTAAATATTATGCAATTAACCATCATTTAATCGTTAATAATATGCACTTTTTCATTCTAAACACGACTCCATATGATACTTGGACTTTTGATAAAAAAGAGTGAATGACATTAAATACTAAAAATTTAAATATCTTGTTTTGTGCTTTATCTTATGATCAATTTAATAAAGTTTTGACATATTAAACTGCATATGAGATATGAGATACATTAGAAGTTACCAACAAAGGTACTAACCAAGTCAAGGAATCTAAGATTAATATGTTAGTACATAAATATAAGCTTTTTAAAATGCACAAAAATGAATATATCTCTTACATGTTTTCCCGTTTTCTTAGGATTGTAAATTCATTAAAATCTTTAGGCAAGAAATTCGAGGAAAAAGACTTGGTAAGAAAGATTCTTAGATCTTTAACTTAAATTTAGGCTCAAAAGACAACATCTATTAAAGAGTTCAAAGATTTAAATACATATACTTTAGATGATCTCATAGGCAATCTGACAGCCTATGAAGTACAACATTTAGATCCAAAAGGAAATAATCCTAGAAGAGATCTGGCTTTTGAGGTTGATAAAGTCTCAGAAGTCATTAGTAATTTTGACGATAATTTACTTTTGTTGACCAGAAAATTTAGAAATCTATTTAAGAAATGTAGGAACTTTAAGTCAGCAAAGACATCTAGAGATATAGAGAAGAAGTCATTCATGAAGGATAAAATCATATGCTACAAGTGCAACAGGCTAGGTCACTTTCAAATTGATTATCCTCTCAACAAAAATAAGAAGAATTCAAGGAGGAATTTCAAGAATAAGAAATTCAAAAAGAGAAGGGCACTTAAAGTGACATGGGATGACTCTTTCTCTTCACAAAGTAAAGAAATAAAGGATTCAACATCAAATAATGAATCATCATCAAGATCAGATTCAAAAAAAAATCTAGCAAATGTGTGCTTTATGACAAATTCTAGTGAGGTACACAAATCAAAATGGAAAATAGACAGTGAAGCATCTAGCCACATGACTAAAGATGTAGGATCATATGGCTACACAAGAGGGGGGTGAATTGTGTTTTTCAATATTTTCGATTATCATTGAAACTTTAAAACTCAAAAACAAGTCGAGACACTATTTTCATAAAATCATATTTATTTAAGGTTTCAATTACAATATACAATTCAATTCTCCTCAAAAATTGTAGATGCAATTATATATTGATATCATGTTTTATCTATAAAATTTCATAACTACAAACAGAGAAAACTAATTTGCGGAACTTAAAGCATTTCTCACTATTTGATATATTTCTTCTTCTTCTTCTCTTTCTTTTTTAGCAATTCTTTAGTGACGAGTATCTAGTCTTTCTCTACTTCACCGAATTTGCTTTCTTCTGATACTTTAAAACTTCAGTGACATAAATCTAACATTTTCTGCTTCACTGAATTTTCTTCCATTTGATACTTCAAATCTTTAGTGACATAAATCTAACCTTTTCTGCTTCACTGAATTTTCTTCCACCTGATACTTCAAATTTTTAGTGACATAAATCTAACCTTTTCTGCTTCACTGAATTTTCTTCCACCTGAAGAGCTTTTCCTTGAAAAGATTTTTCATTTGGTGTGTAGGGATAACTGATCAACGAAAATTCTATGCCTTTTATATTGTATCTTTATTTCATGCACATCCTCCATGTTTAATCACTATCAATCTTCCACTTCTTCACGTCTTTTCTTTTTCCTTCATCGAAATACACACGTTCTGACCCACGTTTATATTTCAAATTTTCTTTAATCATCAATCTTGGATCTCTGAAAAATTTCCTACAAAATAAACTTTCTCGTCCAAAATCTTTCATCAAATGTAATAAGAAGTCGTTACTTTAATGTTAATTAAACGAGTAAAACAAGTAAATATATAACTTAACGTTTCTAACTTAACGAGTTCCTCATGTGCCAACTCATGTGACAAGTAATGTAGCTAACTCAATGAACTAAGTCTGTAGTGTTACGATAACTCAATGAACTATCTCCGTTGTGTTACAGATAACTCAATGAACCAACTCAACCTTTCTTTCAGAAGGTTAAATGCTAACTCACCGATAACAGTTTATTTTTCAGATAGTTATGGTTGTAAGTTTTCGAAAAACTTTAACTCACCGATTCAACAATAAACAAATATTTTTATAATAAGAATTTTACCATGTGCAAAAATAACAACTTAAGTTTATAACGCTAAGCTAACGCGTTGCCTTAGTGTTCAATATAACAACTCAACGCGTTTAGTTATGTTAACTTAACAAGCTAAACATATGCACCTCACGTGATACAATATAACATTTGTAACTTATAATTTCACCACGTGTACAACACTAACTTAACGAGTTCATCTCTTCTTTTACTCACTAACTTAACGAGTTCTCATGTGACCTATTTTAACCTTTAAGCCTCTAACTTAATGAGTTCTCATGTGATCTCTATACAAATAACACTCTAACTTAACGAGTTGTCTAAACGTGCACTGTTCATGATACAGAAAATATAACTTTAAAACATATCATGCTTTTCAATAAAAACACACGTTAACTTAACATTTAGTTAAATGAGAAATTAATGCAATGAAACGACTAGTTATTAACTTAGTATAATTTCAGATCCAATACAAACAAGTATTTATATCAGTAAACTTTTTCTGTATTAATTGATGTTTTTAATTTCTTTTCACAAGCAATAGTAATTGAGCAAATATGATTACTTTCAACACACATCATCAAAACAAAATACTCAACAGAAGATATATGATTACTTACAGAAGTAACAAAGACTAAGAACGTACAAGTTACCTTTGGAAATAAAAGTAAAAAAAAAATCCTTAGGTCTAGTAAGGTTCAAGTAACTGAAAAGTATTTTATAAATGATGTCTTTTTAGTAGAAAACTTAGGTTTTAATTTGTTGAGTGTTCCTGTCTTAATGAAATTTTATAAAGTGATTTTTGAAAAAGATTCCTATAAAATTATAGACATACATACAAATGAAATTTTGTTTGCTACATACAAGAAAAGATTCATTTGTATTCTAAATTTGCCTTCTAATATTATTAAAGACAATGCTTACTTAGTTGCGAAATCGGATGAAGTGATTTTATGGCATAGAAGGTTAGGTTACTAAAACCTAAGGTTATTACTAAAGCTATCTAAAAAGAATCTAGTTAGAGGTTTACCTAATATTAATTATTCGAAAGAGTTTATGTGTGATGCATGTCAATTAGGTAAACTACATTAAACATCCTTTAGAATGTTAAATGAAATAACAAGCAAAAAAGTATTAGAAATAGTGCATATGGATTTATTTGGACCTATTGGGACAACAAGTCTAGGAGATAAACATTATGTTTTTGTATTAGTTGATGATTATTTTAGGTTTACTTGGGTTTATTTTCTAACTAATAAAACTAAAGTTTTTGAAATATTTAAAGTATTCTGTAATAAAGTTTAGATTAGACAACACTAAAACAAAAAATACATCAATGAGTACTATCACTAAGTTGGATAAAGATGACTCTTAAAAATCTATAGATATAAAACAATATAAAAGTATGATTGCTTCAGTACTTTATTTAACAGTTAGCCATCCAAATATTATGTTTAGTGTGTGTACTTGTGTAAGATATTAATCTAATCCTAAAGAGTCATGCCTACTAGCTGTTAAGAGAATTTTTAAATATCTATTAGGAACTATCAATTTCGGATTGTTTTACTTTAAACACAGCTCTTTAAATTTAATAGGTTATAGTGATGCTGATTTTGCAACATGTAAGTCTGAAAGAAAAAGCACTAGTGGCACTTGTCAATTATTAGGAAATTTTTTAGTGTCATGGTTTAGCAAAAAGCAAAATTGTGTAGCTTTATTCACAACAGAAGTTGAATATATAGTTGTTGCACTTTGCTATCCTCAAATCCTATAAATCAGATAGACTTTAAAAGATTTTAACTTAACCTATAAACCAACTAAGATTTTTTGTAATAGTAGTTCTGTAATAAGTTTGTCTAAAAATCCTATTTTATACTCACGAGCTAAATATATAGAAGTTAGACATTATTTTCTAAGGGATAATGTGATAAAAGGAAAAATAGTATTAAATTTTGTTCCAACTACAAAATAATTAGCAAATCTATTTATAAAACCCTTAAATGAGAATACTTTTTTAAAATTACGATTAGAACTTGATATTTGTAGGTTATCTGATGTTTAAATTGTCTTATTCATTACAAAATATTTTGGTTTGTTAAAAAGAAGTTTAGAATTTAATTTCTTTATATTAGAAAAACTCAAAATATTTGATCTAGAATTAATGTTTACTGGTAGTTAAGAATTTATGAAATTTTGATTTTTATTGAAGTCAATTTATTTAAGAAATATTCAGAAAATGTTACTTAAGAAAAGTTAATTTAATTCAATATAAGTACCAACTATGTTTTTGTTACTTATGTATACGCCTTTATAGAGATTTTAACTAGAAAATACATAGAAAGTATGTATAGTTTATTAAAGGAAAATTATTAACATTCTGTTAAAAAAATTAAATCTTGTGGTTGCCTCTTATTTTATTTACTGTCTTATTTTATTTTTGGTCTAAAATTACTTAAGTAATTAAGTCCATTGGGGGATCCTAAATCCTAGTCATTTGAACCAACTAGTTTGGGATGTGCTGACTAAAAACTCATTATACAAGTAATTTAAATTATACTTAAAAAAAAATTCTCTCTTATCATTTAATAACTGGTTATCTTTCCCCTAAGTAATGGATTGTGATCATGTAAAAAGATCATAATGTGGGAGGTAACAAATAAAATAATTCTTTAATAAAAAAGGGGGGGCAATGTACTCAAACATAGTTTATTTTATAGATGTTATAATAATTCTACCATAAACTGTGTATATAATCTTTGTTATTTTTTTGTTACTATCTATTATTTACACTTAATGTAATGCATTTATTTTCTTAAGTTCAAGTATTCATGATTGAATTCTTTAAATTTACTTGAAGGTATATGTTTAGATTTTCCTAGCATGACACCAGAAAAACTTTGATTTGTTACTTCTATTTTTACTTAGTTAATTTAGCTTTATACTTATTCTTTTTCTTTAGAAGTAGACAAACAACCTTTAATAGAATTTAGATATTAATTCCAATTTGTACTTTAACTACAAGTGCACAATGTCTATTATATCAGTGTGCAAGTACATGTTGATCCCACAGGGAATTGCTTAAGAACTGAGAACTACCCATTTGTTAACAATCAAATTTGGATCTTTAATAAGCCCTCCATTGAATTACATTTAACTCAACGGACAAAGTTCATTGAGTTATAGCTTACTCAATGGACTAACCTCGTGGACTTAAGTTAACTCCACGGGCCTGTCTTTTCTTTTTAAATACTGCTATTTACAGAGGAATTAGGCCAACCATTGGGCGATTCCATAGATTGTAAATAACATCAATTAAGCTATTTAATGTTAATAAACATTGGATTTATCATTAAGCAATACTAACATTCAGATAATTCAAACAGTAACACTATTAAAATCTTAAGTCTTTTGAACGAACCAATTTCAGTAAACTGTAAAACTAAAACAAACATAAAACAATCACAACACTAACAAAGATAACATTAATAATGATACAACACAAACAATACAACATTCAAATACAAAATACAAACAAAGATAAATTATTTTTGGTATTTTTGTAATAATATGAACATGGAAATGGGCGAAAAGTGAAATGTAAAGTAATCTCACTTGACAGTAAATACTTCCGTCATTACTTGCAACGCGATTACACCATTAAAAATTAAACCACTTACAATTCTGTCTCCTCTCCCTATAGAATTGTGAGTCCAGAATTGCGAAATGATCTCCTCTTCAGTATATAGGCATCAACCCAAAGCCAAGGCTAAAAGCTTTACGATCTCTTGAAATATGAGTTGGCGCTTGGTGAAAATGGCTTCCCTTCCCGTGATGCGATCACTCCTCACAGTAATTGTCAGGCACTATGTTTGGCTCGGAATCGACCCGATATCAAGAAAGTATTCTCACAGACGTCCGATGGTTAGTGATTGTGGTGGTGGTAACGATGGTTGGTGTGGTACTTTGGAGAATTGCCGATACTGCCTACAGAAAGCTCGGTGCTCCTCCTCTGTATACACTGGTCGTCCATCGATCACACCCTTTTCTTCTTTTTCTTCTTTTCTTTTATATTTCTTTAGTAGTAACTGCTTATACTTGAATGGTCGATTGGATTTCCTTCATTCATATCAACGGCGATGATTTCATCTCCCTACGCACTATGTGCAAACGTGGTTTTTCTCTTCCCTGTCTGTTCCTACAATTATTATAGTGGAATATTAGAAAATAAATAGTCTGTGGAGTTACAAATAACTTAACGGACTTTCTTCGTTGATTTAACTACAAAACACGGGCATAAATTTAACGATCCGATGCTCAGGTGCATTTCGGATACTTACAAACTTAGCTATCCAATGCTTAGATGTATTTCGGATAGTTACAGATAACTCACCGATATATAAATTAAGTAAATCTACCAGATCTCGACACGTGTCAACAGTAGTTTAATAATAAAATAAACATTTTGGAGAGTTATAGGTGTAACTATCCGATGCTCAACTACAATTTCGGATAGTTATAGATAACTCACCGAAAATCCACTTAAGTCACTTTACTAGAACATGACACGTGCCCACAGCTATTTTATAAATAAAAAGAGATTTCGGAGAGTTACAGGTCTAACTATCCGATGCCCAACTGCAATTTCGAATGGTTAGAGATAACTCACCGAAAATCCACTTAAGTCATGCATTATGGTTTTGACACGTGTACTTCAGGAAATAATAAAATATTACTTCAAAACATAACTGTTCGGCAATTTAAACATAACTATCCGACATGTTCGGTCTGTTAAACATAACTGTCTAAAATATGTTTGATATGTTAAACATAACTATCCGAAATATCAAAAAATTCGAATACTTAGAATTTCACAGCCTGCAACTTACCGACAGTTTAGAAATGTACTAAATTAACATTAATTCTCCAAAATTAAGCAGATTCTTTAATTAAAGCATATAACAGTGCAATTATAACATAATGACTTAATTATCATATGATAAGCTAAATATTATGCAATTAACCATCATTTAATCGTTAATAATATACACTTTTTCATTCTAAAAGTATATCTCTATGAATTTTCTTTTGTAAACTAAATAAAATAAAAGTCAGAAAGTCTAAACTATTAAAACTACTATTTATTTCTGTATTTAATTTACAAGAAAAGAGATAGATTTTTCTTTGTATTTAGGGCTTGTCAACCCACTTAAGTTAGCCATTTGAATTTAATAAAAAAAAATCTTTATATTTAGGCTTGACAACCTGGTTTCAAGTAAGCCATATGCCTTTAATGCAAAATCTATGTCTTAGGGCTTAGCAACCCATTTAAGTCAACTATTTGGAATTAATGAAAAATCTATTAGGGCTTGGTAACCTAATTTTAGGTACGCCATGGTTTATCCTTACTACATTTATGTAGGGCGAGCAATATTAAATCTACTTAGATGAAAATATTCTAGAACTTACATGATAAAAAGTTAAACTTATTTAGTGAAGTTTAACATACAGTTATATATTTCACCTGATATCTATCATTTTTTTTCTCACATATAGATAAATAACTATCTAAGCTTTTCATATAGTTTTGTTTTATTATCCTACAAACTTGAATAGTTAGGTTTTTATCTAAGTTTCTATTTTAAATTCTTATATTTTATCTCTTTAAGAAACTCAAATAGTTATGCTTAAGTCTTCGACATTTTAGCATATCTGTCAAAGAAACTCGAACAGTTAACATCATATTGTTATATTTTTATATGATAGTAACTATTCTAGTTTGTCGTATAGTTATGTGCTTCATTACTTATAAAACTTGAATAGTTATCATAAGTCTTCGAGTTTCTCATTTTGTCTCTTCTTTTTTACTTAGCTAGTACTAATTTTCTTTACACGAACAATTACGCTAAGTATTCTGCATTGTTAAGTTGTAAAACTTGTATAGTTATTGTAAGCTTTTGAGTTATTTATGAAAAATGGATCTTATATTTATGATTTCAATGATCGAATCTGTTTATCTATTTATAAACTTGAAGAGTTATAAATGTTTTACTAACAACCTTTTGTGTTTCTACTTTCATAAAATCCTAGATTAAAAATCTTTACTTCCTCTAAGTTCTACAATGAAAAGTAGAGATTAATCGACAATGTCAAGACATGGAAGAGGACGTGGTAGAATAACAAAAGTTCAGAAAAGGGAGATTGAACTTCAAAAAATAGAAAGTGAGATCCAAGATATTTACTCTAGGTATACGTTTTCCAATGAAGTTTTCCAATCTGTTCAAGAGGAGAAAAATTTCTATTGGAAGTTTATTAGAAATTATGCTAAAACTCAGTTTAGACTAAAACAAACCGAACTTTCCGCTTTGCAAACATGGAAAAAAATGTTACAACCTGACCTTGAGGTTATTACAAATTCTGGACAAGTACTTGAAAAATCAATATACTCCATCACTTATTATGGAAAGAAATGAGGACCTATAATAGAAAATGTCAATAGGGAATTAAAGACTTTATATTCCCAACGTTATTTTTCCCTAGTTGTTTTAGATGATATACAGAAATTTATTAATGAACATAAAACTACAATCTGAAAAATGAGCATTCGAAGTGAAAGACAAAGAGTTTATTAGTTGAAAATGGCAGAGGTTGAGAGTTTAAAACTTTATATATCATTATTACAACCTAGGCAACCTAGTGAAGGACCATCAGAACCATAGGTGCCTTTGATGGGAGAAATCAAACAAACATTAGAACCTCTTGAAAAATCTGAGACACTGCAGACATATAGTCTGAAGAAAAAGACCATAGAATATTTTGGACTAACTACAGGTGTACATGGTATATTGCAGAAAAGAGGAGAATCTTTGAAAAATAGAAAACTATGTTCCATTACATAAGCTAGACAAGATTTTGTTTTAGGAATCTTAGCAGATGTGACAAATATCATATTACAAGCATATACATTAAGGTATTGTGTCACATTAATCTATAATGTTTCTTTCAATACAATGGAAAGTTTTCAACATCATGATGCAACACAACATTCTTTTCTTACGAAAACAAAAAATGTAGGAAATTTTGATTATACATATACAGATGATATCAATTTTGATGACATTTTTGAAGATATTTCATCTAAAGAGGAATGTATAGATACTCTTCCTCTTACTGTATCTCGAATTGATAATATAAATTTTTGGTATTGTTGCTTATACTGGATTGTAAATAACTGGTTATGCCTTTTACAATATACATGTTATCTATTCATAACTGTTTATAGTCAACAAAATAGATAGTTACAGATAGAATATAATTTTGCTGAAGTCTAAAATATAGATATTATAGAAATACAAAATAGTTCTATAGTACAGATAGATATAGAATATTTTACAATAAGAAGATAGTTATTCTACAGACCAATTATAGAAATAAATGTTATTGATAGAGAGAATAATACACAAACTATTGATACTGGTATACAAATGTTAGTTGCTGATATGTTTGGTGAAGATCAAACAAAAGAAGCTTAGAATATTATTGATACAACAATAACAGATATTTCAAACATCTATACTAGCTTTGATAGAAATTCCACTAGTTCTGAAAGATCTGAACATTTAGATACTATTGAAAATTTTGAAACAAGCCCCAAGTCAAAAACTCATGACAGGAAAATCCTTAATATTGAACAGAATTTAGAAGATAGTACACTTGTATGGTTTAGTAATAGATCCTGTTATGAAAAATTTCAAACGTATAAAACTTTTATAGTTTTATATTTAAGACTAGTTAAGTTTGAAGGGTTGGCGAATATCAAAGAACTATTTGAATTTCAAGACTTGTTGACTCTACTTCTACAACAACCGAACCATCTTATTATATCTGACATTGTAAGTTGCTTTTACTCAAACTTAACAGTAGAACATGATATTCCTATTTCAAATATAAAAGAATCAGATATATATTTATCTCCAAAAATACTTTATCAAATACTTGGATTGAAAAATGGAGTTAAATTATCAAAAAGAAAATAGATTTATCAAATGGGATGGGACATAAAAAGCTTAGCAAAATATCCGACTACCAACAGTAAATTGAGGTTATTAAATGACTTAAATGGCCAAGCACGATTTATTGCAAAGATATTGCATGCTTCAATTTTTCAAAGGTTTGGTCATGAAGCAGAAGTTAGTAAATGCTGTCTTTATGCAACTTATGCATTAATTAACCATATCCAAGTGAACTGGTATGATATTTTTGTTTATCATATTTTAAATTTGCAAAGTAAATTATTTTATGGTGATGTAATTTTAAGACTTGTGGCAAGTCAAATAGATATTACATCTTGGCCATAAAAAAAGTCAAAGTTGTGATCTTTCTCTGCAAAAACACGTGGATAAGTAGTTATCTAACTCTTCGATTTTCATTACCGAACGCACATGGATAACTATTTATATGCATAGATAAATAACTCTTCGAGTTTTATAAAATGACTAACAAACAGATAAGTTTTCATGTTTCAGTCACGTATTTTACAAGTGCAAGAACTCGAAGAGTTACAGATAAGTGTTCGAGTTTCTTCAAGACTTAAAGGATAAGTATTTGACTAAAGCGGTGACTTAGAAGATATTTTTAAAAAACTCCAAGAAGATAAAAGTTTCGATAGATTTACGATATAAGATTGTAGATATTCAAAATAATAGTGGAGATAGTAGAAATTCAAAATAAGAAGTGGATATAGAAATACAAAAGAAGAGATATAGAAGCTAAGCAAAAGGAAGGTAAAGGATCTACATACATAAAGACCAAGTTTTATACAATTCAAATTAGTTTAGAATAAAGATTTTATTTTCTCTTTAAATTGTATCTCAGACTTTATTGTATCAAAACCGACAAGTAGGGAATTGTGCTAAAAAGTAATTGTAAATTCTTTCTTTAAGTTAATAAAGATTAGAATTTTATTTGTGAGTGTTTTGTACTTTTGTTTTATCTTCTAGAAATCTTTAATTTCTAAAGACACAATTCACCCTCCCTCTTGTGATACTACGATCCTACACATTCACTTGTAAATATCATTTTCTTAAATCCTCTCATATATCATGAGCATTATCCATATACCTTATGCCTTCAACAACTTATTTTGAAATGGAATTAGTGATCTAAGGGCAAACCATATCATTACATTTTTGCCACATGTGAAACTTTTTAGGATGAGTAACAACTAAAGGTTGTGGAATTGTCCTATTAACAAAACCAAATTTATTCTTATCGTTTAGTGCCTTCCTTGTATTTTTTCTCCAAAGAGAATAGTTTTCTTCAGTTAAAACTTCAAAAATGAGGTTGTTTCTAGTATAATTTGTAGAATTAATCACATAAAGATTATCATCAAACTCAAAATCTTTCTCTTTAGACATATTATTACTAACTTTATCTTTGTTCAACTCCATATGGAAAGCAAATATCAATTGATAGCACATAATAAGAAGGAACAAACAAATCCAGTAACAATAGAAATGATAACTCCCAATTGAGCTAGAATAATAACCAAATCAACCGAAAGGAGAGAAATGAATGATCTAATCAATTAGAAAATATAGATGATGCAAAGAAGGGATAATGGATCCCGCACAAGCAAACGATCAAAGATGATCAAAATAGATACTCCTCTAAGAAGGGTGAGTGAAAAAATTTTTGATCAAAGCAAACAATCGAAACAAAATACATTTGAATGGTAGGATAGATGTCACCTGAGAACAAACTCTTCAGATCACACCATAACCTCACTTTGATACCATACAGAAATAACAATCATATGCAATCTAGAAAAGAGATGGAGCAATCTAGGGTTTGAAGATGCAACAATGTAAATAATTTTCCTCCATTAATCTTATAGGTGGAGGTACCTAAAATATATAGAGTTACAATCATCAGATATTTAACCAGATATGCAAAATTAGTAAAAATGTAACAAACTACATAAGTAATACGAGTAAAAATGTAACAAACTATACAAGTAATGTGTTATAAGATTTAGATAAGAAATCTAAGAAATGAACATAACCTAGATTTTAGACGAATTACTATAAATCATTCAAGTGTTTGTTTATTAATTAAATATTATTATTAATTCACTATTCATTCTCTCTTTTAATGAAACCACAAGATCTTGCTTTGGATGTCATCTTGCTTTCTATAGATTAAAAGAATATTATGGAAGATTTTAGAGCAGACCTTGAGGTTAAAGTTAGTACACAAGCCTGATTTGTGGCTATTTGATTTTATTTATTACTTATGTGATCTTTATATGGAATTAAATACTTTAAAAATCATGTTATAATTTCTATGAATGATATGTGATATGGTAACCATGTGTGCAATACTTTGAATTATTTCATGTTGAATTGAGCAAGAAATAAATCCCTAAGTATATTGGAAATCACTAAAGCATGATATGCAATCATTTAAGTTATTATAACCAAAGTTTTCATTAAGATTTCTTCTCTAAAATTGAGCCTTTTTGTGTAAATTATTGGATTAATGGAAAGAAAGTCTAGATAGTATTACTTGATTTTTGTTAAGGATTGATAAAGTCATAATTGGTTAAAATTTGTAGGGTACATTATTCCCTAATTTAGATTCATTGGATTTCTAAGCTCTAAGTACCATGACTCATATAGGGGAATTTATAAATTAATTATTGATGGTAGTTTTGGATACTACCCAAATTAGTTTCAGTACACGTGTGTGATATTGAATTCAATATCGCAATACTAAGTATTCATACTTGGGGTGCACAAGGAGAGGAAGTGATTTTAAAATTTATCAATGAATTATAATAACACTTTGAGGGTGTTTATGTACCTAGAAAATACCAAAAAATGATACAAATTTTTTTTTCAACTTCTAGGTATTTGTGAATCTTGTTTATTTTTCATTATTTACCATTATTTACCACCAATATAAAAAGAAATTTCCCTTCCCTTTCTCGAACCAAACAATGAGATTCTCATGGAAAATCTAAAACCTCATCCATAGAGAAAATCATCTTCTCCTCATCTTTGCCTTAACGAAAAATCCTTTGTGACAAAGCCATCAACTTGATCTCCCTCTTCCCTTGTTCTCTCTCTTTAATGTAGATTTCGAAGATTTTGATAGATCCAAAGGGCTATATAGAAGGTGAAGGAAAGGGGGTTGACACTCAATGTAGGGAAATAGAAGGACAAAAGCTACATTTGCAAGTTAGTTTGCATATATTAGTATTTTAATATAAAAGAATAGTGTAAACGGTATTTGATCTTATGTTCTTACATTGCTATTATCTATCTTAATATATATTGTATTGGATCTTATGTTACAATAGTAAATTGAGTAGTTTTTCCATTAAATCTAGTATTATTTAATTACATTTTAACTTAGGGGGTTGGTGCATGTTTAGAATGAAAAAGTACATAATATTAAGGGTTAAATGATAGTTAATTGCATAATATTTAGCTTATCATATGAGAATTAAGTCATTATGTTATAATTGCACTATTATATGCCTTAATGAAAGAATCTACATAATTTCAAGGAATTAGCATTAATTAAGTATATTTTTGCATTGTCGGTAAGTTACAAGCTTTTTAATTCCTAAATATCTGAATTGTGTGTTATTTCGAAGAGTTATATTTCATGTACTAGACAGTTATGTTTTAAACCCTAAAAGAATATTTTATTATTTCTTTGAGTACATGTGTTGAAACCTTAATGCATGACTTAAGTAAATTTTCAGTAAGTTATCTGGTAACTATCCAAAATGTGTCTGAGCATTAGATAGTTAGGTTTGTAAGTATCCGAAATATCTTTTTATCATAAAACTTCCTGAGGACACGTGTCACATTTTGGAAACTTGACTTAAGTTATCTTTCGAAATGTTAGGTGCTAACTATTCAAAATGCATATAAGTTTCAGATACTTATAGTTATAACTATTTGAAACATTTGAACTCGTTAAGTTAGATTCATGTACGTGTTGAAATTAAATGTTTTATTATATCACGTGAGCTGCACATGTTTAACTCATTAAGTTAGCATAATTATATGCATTGAGTTACTTAAATATACACTAAGGTAACGCGTTGTGTTAATGTTATAAGCTTATAAGTATTTCTTTATTGCACGTATTTTATAGTTAAGTCAACAAAGTATGTTCGTTGAGTTACACTAACTCCATGGACCATTTATTTTCTAACATGCCACTATAGCAATTGTAGAAATAGGAAATTCGAAGGAAAACCACGATTGCACGTATCACGTAGGAATTAACTCGTGGAATGAAGAAAAAATCACTATCGTTGATAATGAATGAAGGAAATCCAATCGATCATTTAAGTAGAAGCAATTACTACTGAAAGAAATATAAAAGAAGAGGAGAAAAAAAATTGTAGGGAGTGGTTGGAGAATCGCACTAACTATAGGAAGCATCGAAAGTTCCCTGAAGCTCCACTACAGCACCAAAATCACCAACCATCAAAGGTCTGTAAGGATACATTCCATATGTTAGGTCAATTCCAAACCAAGCATGATGACTGACAACCACTATGAGGAGTGATCGCATCGCAAGAAGGGAAGCCATTTTTCACCAAGCATCGACTCATATCTTAGGAGATCGTCAAGCTTCTAGCCTTGGTTTTAGGTTGATGCTACTATGCTAAAGAGGAGATCAACTTACAATTCTTGGTTTGCGATTCTATAGGGAGAGAAGGCAAGATTGTAAGTGATTAAGTTTTCAGTGGTGTAATCATGTCGCATGTAGTAACAGAAATTTTTACTATCGATAGAGACTTTTACATTTCACCTTTTGCTCATCTTCAGGAACATATCAAAACAAAAATATCAAAAATAACTCATTATCTGTATTTACATTTAGTATTAAAGTGTTGTATTATTTGTTTTATATCGTGATTAATGTTATCATTATCAGTATTGTGAATGTTTTATATTTGTTTGATTCAGAAAATAGAAAATAGTTTTATGTTTACTGAAATTGATTCGTCTAGGATACTTAAAGATCTTACTTGTTACTATTTGAAATATCTGAATGTTAATGTTACTTAATGACAAATCTTAGATCAACTAACATTAAAAATCTTAATTGATGTTATTTACATTCTATGGAACTACCCAATGGATGGCCAAATTCCTTTGTTAATAATAGTATTTAACTAGAAAGGTAGGCTCATAGAGTTAACTTAAGTCCACGAGGTTAGTCCATCGAGTTAACCATAACTCCACAAACTAAGTCTGTTGAGTTTAACTATAACTCAACGAAGTGCTTAATTGAATACATATAAACTTCAATATAAAATTTGAAATAATACACAATTCTTACTCAATCTCTATGGGATCAACCTATACTTGCACACAAATACAATATATATTGTGCACTTGCAGTTAAAAATACAAATTGGACTTAATATCTAATTTGTGTGAAAAGTTGTTTATTACTTCTAAAAGAATTGATTAATATAAGCATAAAAACAAATCAATCTAATTTAACTTTTCACAAGCCAAACAAGTTTTCTAGCGCTGTTGTTGGGGATTGAGAAGCTAAGCAACTATGAGTGCTATTCTATTTTAATATTAGAAGGAGTGTTGTGTATTTTATTTTATAACTAAAAATATGGCATATACTTATGCTCAAAGATTTTTGGAACCTGTAGTTAGCATATGTGAATTCTGTAATTTGGAAAGTCATGACATCTCTGATTGTTTGAAATTGAGACGATTGCAGATGGTTAGATCACATGAACAACAAATGAATTATATTTCATATAATAGAGTTGAGTATGAGAATCTTATAGTTTACCTAACTAATCGTCAGTTTAGAATAAGTAAGATGTTGAGAGACAAGGAAGTTTGAGATAAGTATGATAGACTGGAGCGTAGTTTAGAGCAAAACATGGATAAACTAGAACAATACATGTGTCAACAACAAGAAATCAATCAATTAAATTATAGGAAAAAATATTCAAAACCTAAGTTGGATATCATATATGAAACTAAAAAAACCATAATGAAAATTGATTAAAAATTAAATAAATGCAATGAGACTAGATGATCTGGAAAGAAAACTAAAATCACTTGATGAATTTACAATGAAATTACAAGTTATGCAACAGGAAAACACAAATGAAAACTTTAATGTTATAGATTTGCATAATTTGCAAGACATATAGACAAAAGAACATACCAATGCAATAGAATTTAATGAATGTAAGTTAAAACTAAAAACAATTAAAGATCAAAATCATGAAAATGAAATACAAGAACATCATGAAAGTAATGAAAATCTAGAAGATATATATATAACATTAAGATCTGGAATTGATATATCACCAAGAACTCAAATAGAAAGCAATGTGAAGGTAGATAAGAACAAAATTAAAAATGATAATGAAAATGTAATATCTGAAAACATAGAAATTAATGAAGAAAAATCTGAATCTGAAAATGAGACTAAAAATGATCAACCAAATGAAATGAAAGAAAAAGAATCTTTTAAATCACAATCATTAGCACCTTATCCTAAAAGATTACAACAAACATTTCCTGAAAAATAAGAAAAAATTAGAGAAATTTTTGAAAAAGTACAAGTTAACATTCATTTGTTAGACTTATTGCAGAAAATGCCACCATGCACTAAATTTCTTAAGGATTGGTGTACTAAGAAAAGAGAGAAAAAAGTTTTAAGGAAAGTCTTTTTAGCTGAGCAAAGTAGTTCCCTATTTCTACCACAAATTCCTAAAAAGTTATCTGATCCTGGAATCCTTGTTATATCATGCACCATAGGAAATATCATTCTAGAAAGAACCTTAATAGACCTAGGTGCAGGTATAAATGTTATGCCGAGTGATATATTTGCATCCTCAGGATTAAAAGGCTTAATCCCTACTAGGACTGTTATTTAATTAGCTAATAGTAGTATAAGATACCCTAGAGGAAAAATAGAGGATGTCCTAATTAAAATAAAAAACTTCATATATCCTATTGATATTGTAATTTTGGATTCCCAACAAATTAAGCATAAAAATCATGACACATCTTTAATTATGGGAAGGTCATTCTTAGCAACATCAGGGGTTATTATAAATTGTAAAACTGGAGTGATGAAGTTAGCATATGGTAATGAGGATACTCAATTAAACATTTTCAAACTAGAAAAGTTTGAAGAGTTAGAAATGTCCTTACATACTATAGACTTTTTAGAGGATGAAGGAGATATGCTAGATGATGTGATTCAAGAAGAACAAAATAGGCAACTAAATTCTTAAAATTTAGGAGAAAGTGAAAGCATAAATGTAAAAGGAGATCAAGAAAAGATTTATAAAGAAAATGAAAATGTTCAATTAAGAGCTCTAGCTTCTAATGGTCAACATTTAGATTTAAAACATTTACCTCCTAAATTAACCTATATATTTCTAAAAGAAAAATGAACATATCCAATCATTATTGCTGCATATTTAAAAGAGGATCAAATTGCTAAATTAAAAGATGTAGTAAAAACTTATAAAGAGGCAATAGGATGGACTATGACTGATATAAAAGGGTTAAGTGCAACTTTATGTTGTCACCACATATATTTAGAAGAGAATGCTAAACTAGTTAGAATTCTTGAGAGGAGATTAAATCCAAACCTTAAAGAAGTAGTTAGGAAGAAAATAATAAAATGGTTAGATAATGGCATAATTTATCTGATTTCTGATAGCTCATGGGTTAGTCCAATCCATGTAGTTCCCAAGAAATCAGGATTAACAATTATTAGGAATGAAAGTCAAGACTTGATACCTACTAGAATTCAATCAAGCTGGAGAGGGTGTATAAACTATAGAAAGCTGAATGATGTGACTAGGAAAGATCATTTTCTCTTACCTTTCATAGATCAAATGCTAGAGAAATTAGTAGGGCAAGAATATTTTTGTTTCCTAAACAGGTATTCAAGATACAACCAAGTTCCAATAACATTAGAGTATCAAGAGAAAACAAATTTCACATATCTTAATGGAACTTATGCTTTTAAGAGATTGCTATTCGGATTATGCAATGCACTAGCCACTTTTCAAAGGTGTATGCAGGGCATATTCACTAGAATGACTAAAGATTTTTAGAAATATTTATGGATGATTTTACTGTTTATGGAACTTCATATGAAGTGTGTTTAAACAATTTAGACCAAGTATTAAAACACTGTGTAGAAAAAGGTCTAGTTCTAAATTGGGAAAAATGTCACTTCATGGTTAAACAAGAAATAGTCTTCGAACATGTTATTTCAAAGAAAGGGTTGGAAGTAGATAAAGCTAAAATAGAAGTAATTTCTAATCTACCAGAACCTAAGTCAGTAAAAGATATTAGATCATTTCTAGGACATGCTGGATTTTATAGAAAATTTATTAAAGATTTTAGCAAAATAGCTAGACCTTTAACTAATCTATTAAAAGATGTCTCATTTAACTTTGATAAAAATTACAAAGAAGCATTTTTCAAGCTTAAAACTAACTTAATTTCAACTCCTATAATACAAGCACCTGATTAAAGCCATCCATTTGAATTAATGTGTCATGTATCTGATTTTGCTGTAAGAGCAGTGTTGGGATAGAAGATAGAAAAATCTACTAAAGTTATTCATTATGCAAGCAAAACTTTAAATGATGCTCAAATTAATTATACAACTACTGAAAAATAACTGTTAACTGTTATCTTTGCCTTAGAAAAGTTTAGATCATATCTGGTTGAAGCTAAAGTGATAGTATACACAGATCATTCAACTTTAAAACACCTAATAGCAAAGAAAGAGACTAAACCTAGATTGATCTGATGGATATTATTATTACAAGAATTTGATCTAGAAATTAAAGATAAAAAAGGTTATGAGAATGTAGTAGCAGATCATTTATCAATATTACAAATAGAAAAATCAAATATTGAAATTAAGGATAATTTTCCTGATGAATAATTAATGACCATCAACATAACGTCTTAGTATGCAAACATAGTTAATTACTTAGTTACTGGTTTAACACCTAAGGATTGGAATAGACAGGATAAGAAATTATTCTTTTCAAGAGTAAAATATTACTATTGGGAATACCCAAACTTATTTAAGAAATGTCCTGATCTGGATTTAAGTAGGTGTGTTCCAGAAACTGAATATCAAAGCATATTGTCTTTCTACCATGACCAAACATGTGGAGAGCATTTTGGTTTAGGGAAAACTATTGTCAAAATTCAACAATGTGGCTTTTATTGGCCAACACTATTCAAAGATGCTCATAAATACTGTTTAAGTTGTTTAAGATGTCAACAAATAGAAAGAATATCAAAGAGAAATATGATGCCTCTCATTTTTATTGTTGAGGTTGAAATCTTTAATGTGTGGGGAATAGATTTTATAAGTCTATTTCCTATGTCTAATCAATTTAATTATATATTGTTGGGGGTGGATTATATATCTAAATGAATAGAAGTTATTCCTACAAAAACTAATGACAATAAAGTGGTAATACAGTTTATAAGAACTAATATAATTGCCAGATTTGGAATACTTAAAGTTATTATCACTGATAGAGGAACTCATTTCTGTAATAGAAGTTTTGAAGCTTTAATGAAGAAATATGGAGTAAATCACAAAATTGCAACATCATATCATCCGCAAACAAGTGGATAAGTAGAAAGTGCAAACTAACAAATTAAGTTAATCTTAGAAAAAGTAGTAAATCCTACTAGAAAAGATTAGGCTAATAGATTAATAGATGCACTTTGGGCTTATAGAACTGCTTATAAGACAAGCTTAAGTATGTCACCTTTCAGGCTAGTATATGGAAAAAGTTGTTATTTACTAGCTGAAATTGAACATAAAGCTTATTGGGCATTAAAAACTCTGATTTAAATTAAGTTGTTGAAAATAGGAAAATGTAATTGATTGAATTAGAAGAATTTTGGAATGAAGCTTATTCAAAAATTGTAAGAGAAAAAGAGAAAATGAAGTTCTGGCATGACAAGAAAATTATTCCAAAAACCTTTGAAATAGTACAAGAAGTATATCTTTACATGACTAGACTCCATAACCATCTAGGAAACTTAAGATCTAGATGGGCAGAACCTTATATAATTCGAAATATTTATTCCCATGGAGCTATTGAGATTGAAAATCCTAAAAATCAGAATATATTTAAAGTAAATGACAAAGACTTGGACCTATTATGAAGATTCCAAAAAGTTAGAAAACAATGAAGAAAAATTTGAAACTGAAAATGAGACTAAAAATGATCAAAAGAATGAAATGAAAGAAAAAGAATCTTGTAAATCACAATCATTAGCACCCTATATTGAAAGATTACAACAAACATTTTCTGAAAAATAAGAAAAAATTAGAGAAATTTTTGAAAAAGTACAAGTTAACATTCCTTTATTAGACTTATTACAGAAAATACCACCTTGTGCTAAATTTCTTAAGGATTGGTGTACTAAGAAAAGAGAGCAAAAAGGTTTAAGGAAAGTCTTTTTAGCTGAGCAAAGTAGTTCTCTATTTTTACCACAAATTTCTAAAAAGTTATCTAATCTAAGAATCCCTATTATATCATGTACCATAGCAAATATCATTCTAGAAAGAACTTTAATAGACCTAAGTGCAGGTATAAATGTTATGTCTAGTGATATATTTGCATCCTTAGGATTAGAAGGCTTAATCCCTACTATGACTGTCATTCAATTAGCAAATAGAAGTATAAGATACCCTAATGGAAAAATAAAAGATGTCCTAATTAAAATTAAAAACTTCATATACCTTATTAATATTATGATTTTGGATTCCCAACAAATAAAGTATCAGAATCATGATACATCTTTAATTTTGGGAAGACCATTTTTAGCAACATCAAAGGTTGTTATAAATTATAAAACTACAGTGATGAAATTAGCATATGGTAATAAGGATACTCAAGTAAATATTTTCTAACTAGAAAAGTTTGAGGGGTTAGAAATGTCCTTACACACTATAAACTTTTTAGAGGATGAAGGAGATATGTTAGTTGATGTGATTCAAGAAGAATTAAATAGGCAATTAGATTCTGAAAATTTAGAAGTAAGTGAAAGCGTAGATGTAGAACGAGATCAAGAAGAGTTTAATATTGAAGATAAAAATGTTAAATTAGGAGTTCTAGCTTCTAATAGTCAACATTTAGATTTAAAACTTTTACCTCCTGAATTAACCTATATATTTTTGGAAGAAAAACAAACATGTCTAATCATTATTGCTTCAGATTTAAAAGAGGATCAAATTTCTAAATTAAAAGATGTAGTAAAAACTTATAAAGAGGCAATAGGATGGACTATGGCTGATATAAAAGGGTTAAGTGCAACTATATGCTGTCACCACATATATTTAGAAGAGAATGCTAAACCAGTTAGAATTCCTGAGAGAATATTAAATCCAAACCTTAAAGAAGTAGTTAGAAAGGAAATAGTGAAATGGTTAAATAATGACATAATTTACCTGATTTTTGATAGCTCATGGGTTAGTCCAATCCATGTAGTTCCCAAGAAATCAGGATATTAGGAATGAAAGTCAGGACTTGATACCTACTAGAATTCAATCAGGCTGGAGAGTGTGTATAGATTATAGGTAGCGGAATGTTGTGACTAGGAAAGATCATTTTTTCTTACGTTTTATAAACCAAATGCTAGAGAAATTAGTAGGGCAAGAATATTTTTGTTTCCTAGACGGTTATTCAGGATATAACCAAGTTTTAGTAGTATTAGAGGATCAAGAGAAAACAACTTTCACATGTACTAATGGAACTTATGTTTTAAGAGGATGCCATTTAAATTATGCAATGCACTAGCTACCTTTCAAAGGTATATGCGACGCATATTCACTAGAAGGACTAAAGATTTTTTAGAAATATTTATGGATGATTTTACTATATATGGAACTTCATTGAAATGTGTTTAAACAATTTAGCCTAAGTATTAAAATATTGTGTGGAAAAAAAAATTGATTCTAAATTGGAAAAAATGTCACTTCATGGTTAAACAAGGAATAGTCTTCGGACATATTTCAAAGAAATGGTTGGAAGTAGATAAAGCTAAAATAGAAGTAATTTCTAATCTACTAGAACCTAAATCAATAAAATATATTAGATCATTTCTAAGACATGTAGGATTTATAAAAGATTTATTAAAGATTTTAGCAAAATAGCTAGACCTTTAACTAATCTATTAAAAGATGTCTCATTCAACTTTGATAAAAATTGCAAAGAATCATTTTTCAAGCTTAAAACTAGCTTAATTTCAACTCCTATAATACAAGCACCTAATTGGAGCCATTCATTTGAATTAATATGTGATGCATTCAATTTTGCTATAGGAGCAGTGCTTAATTAAACAAATAAACTTAAAAAAATACTTAATTGAACACATATAAGCATTTTTCGAACTAAGTCCATTGAGTTAATTGTAACTCAATGAAGTGCTTAATTGAACACATATAAACTTTAATATAAAAATTAAAATAATACATAATTCTTACTCAATCTCTATGGGATCCATTTGTACTTGCACACAAATACAATATGCACTATGCACTTGCAATTAAAAATACAAATTAGACTTAATATCTAATTTGTGTGAAAAGTTATTTGTTTCTTCTAAAAGAATTTATTAATGTAAGCATAAAAATAAATCAATCTAATTTAACTTTTCACAAGCCAAACAGTGCACATCAAAATTTATGAGAAGGAAAGGAAAGTTTTAACTTTCCATTTGTATGTTGTTAGCATGCATGGGAAAGGGTGGAAAGGAATTTATGAAACTTCCCTCCATATATAAGATGAACTTTCCATTTCCACCGACATCTTTTTGAGCCCTCTAGGGAAGTAACGTGCATCGGCCCCTTTTCTTAACTTTTGTCGTCTACTTTCATTGTTGTTGCTTCCATCATCGCCACTTCCATTGCCATCAATTTCATCATTACAACCTTTGTCGTGTCATTGCTTCCATCATCATCTTTCGAAGTTTCTCTCTTTCAAAAGGTCAACTGTGTTAGGATTGTATGGACTTACCAAATGGAGGGTGAATGGTCAGTGTATTATTTTCTTAACACTTTAAACTTGATTTATGCAATCTAAATTTTAATGATTCTAATCAGTTAATGTAAAAGAGACTAAAGCAAATAATAAAAGTACATAAGTGAATTTTTAAGTGGTTCACCACTAATGACTAGTCTACCTCCAAGATACTACTTGGACATCACTAAATAATCAACCACTTACACACTTGCTTTCAGGTTGAAGTAAGAACCAACCCCTTGGGCTTTCAAGTTTAAGCTCAACAACGAACACCTTGAGCTTTTAGGTCGAAGCTCAACAACCAACACCTTGTGAAGCTTTTAGGTCGAAGCTACAAACCAACACTTTGTTCTTCAATTAGAGATTTGATGTAGAGAGCTTTTGACACATGAATTAGCTTAAGAATTCTTCAATCTTTGCACTAGTTGAATTTGTAATGATTCTCAATTTTCTATGTAGCTCTTTCTATAGGTATATATGATAATCATCTTTTTTCTTTACCACCTATTGATCATTCTTATACCAAGGGGTATAATGATCAAATTTCTTTCAATGGTATTTATCTTATTGTACTTACTGATCAATTAGTCTCAAATATAGTAAGTTACTATTCAATATAATTTGAATATAATGTCTTCTTGAAACCTTTCGAAAACTTAAGTAGCTAACTTAAAACTATTCAAAAAACTCAAACAATTATTCTGAAACTATTCAAAAAACTCAAACAATTATCTAAAACTATCCGAAAACTCAAACAATTATTCTTTTTGGCTTGTCACATGAATCTTTAAGTTCTACACATGAAATTTCTTAGTTTCAGACAATTTACTTGAAACACTCTAAAAAACTTGAATAGTTATCCTAAAACTATCTGAAAAACTCGAACAATTATCTTAAAACTATTCCAAAAACTCAAACAGTTATCCAAATTATCCAAATAGTTATTCCTTTTATTCTGTCACGTGAATCTTTAAGTTTAGCACATGAGATCACATAGATTTCAATTGTTTGATTTTGAAACCATCCGAGACACTTGAATAGTTATTCCAAACTATCTCAAAAACTCAAACAATTCTCCAAACTATCTGATTCACCATAAATTTCAGATGGTTAATCTTGAAACCTTCTAATTAACCTGTAACTATCTGATTGACCTACAACTTAATGATTTCTTCCAAGGTTCTTTTGACTATCTTATGCAGCATTCGTCTAGCCTATTGACTTCTATTTGGCTTTGACTCTTCATCTATACCTATGAAATACATCTTAATTCCTTATATACATTATTTGCAATATCAAAATACAAGGATTCTAACAAGCTCCTGTTAGGACAAGTAGTACAAGTGTGGAGATGTCACAAGAAGTCCAGGTTCAATCGGAAGCTTGTTAGTAGTAAGTGTCCAGCAGATTTATGATTTTGGAAGGTTACTAGGTCAAACTATCCGAAATCACATTTTAGTCAAAAGGCTTTGAACTAACTATCCAAAAGTTAAGAGATTTCGGAGGGTTACTGGCTGTAACCATCCGGAATGAGTTAAAGAACACTTAAGTGGATGTTCGAATAGTTATGAAGCTAAGCATCCGAAAGTCAAACACTTAAGTGGATGTTCGGATAGTTAAGGAGCCAAGTATCCGAAAAACAGTGACTTAAGTGGATCTTCAGATACTTAGGTAGTAACTATCCAAAAGTCATGAGTTTTTCGGAAAGTTATAGCTACAACCTTTCGAAGTGACTAAAGAGACACTTAAGTGAGTTTTCGGATAATTAAGTCTGTAACTATCCAAAAAGCATGTAGTTTTCGGAAAGTTAATGGTAGAACCTTCCGAATGGACTAAGAGAGACATAAGTGGGTTTTTGGACAATTAAGTCTGTAACTATCTGAAAGATCGAATCTCTCTAGATAGTTAGCTACAATAATGCCCGTTATGACAAATGAAGAAAGAAGATTATTCTTCAGATAGTTAAGCTCTATAACTATCCGAAGTATTGCAGATTTCGAAAAGATAGGAAGATAAGACTCTGAAATTAAGAGTTCCTTCTTCGAAGTAATTTTTTTCTCTACTATAATGGCTCAAGTGTAATTAAAGGTTTATTAACCCTAAATTGGGTAGTGTAATTAAACCTTTATAATGTTGTAAAACATTGCGTTGTTGATTATGCCGAAGCTCATACTAGAACCCTTAACTCTCCATGGACATAGGTTATTGCTGAACCATGTAAATCCTTGTCTTTAGTGTTCTTTCTTCCTCTTTCTCTTCACTTCCCAATTTCAGTGAGTTTAGAGGTGAGTGTTTCAAAATCGTGCCATAATGAGTTGACTAAACGATCAGATTTAAATACAATTGGTATCAGAGTCGAAGGTTTTTCAGTTTAATAGAATGACAGACAATCGAAAACTCATGATTGAGAAGTTTAATGGAAAAGATTTCGGATATTAGAGATTTTAGATAGAAGACTATTTATATTAGAAGGATCTTCAACAACCTCTATTCAGAAGAAAACTAGAGAAAATAGATCACGAAGAGTAGGAGTTGCTGGACAGGAAAGTTCTAGGTCTCATCAGGTTGTCACTAGCAAGGAACGTTCATTCAAATGTTGCCAAGGAGAAAACAACAACTGACTTGATGAAAGCACTATCCAACATGTATAAGAAGCCATCAACCGCCAATAAGGTATTCCTCATGCGTAGATTATTCAATCTGAAAATGCATGAAAGTAGAAATGTTATAGACCATGTTAGTGAGTTAAATACTATTTTGAATTAATTACATTCAATAGATATAGTATTTGATGATGAAGTCAGGGCCTTGATTTTATTATCCTCATTACTAGAAAGTTGGTCTCCTATCGTGAGTGGTGTAAGTAGTTCACTAGGTCATCAAAAGCTCAAAATGAGTGACATCCAGGATTTAATCTTGAGTGAGGACATTCGTAGAAAAAGTGAATTGTCAGCTTCAACTTCTGCCCTTAGTGTTGAAAGTAGAGGGAGAAGTAAATCAAAGCAATTTAAATCCAAGGGAAGGTCAAAGTCCAGACGTACCAATAAGGTGAGATTAGATATTAAATGTTGGAACTATAATCAATGGGGGCACTTCAAGTCATAATGTAAGGCTCCCAAGAAAGGCAGCAAGGGGAAGGAATCAAAAGGAGTAGTTGCAAATGTTGTCTCTTACGATTCAGATGATGCCCTAGTATGTTGTGTGAATAGTTCCATTGACTCATGAGTACTAAACATAAGAGCTTCATTCCACACTACCTATAGGAAAGATTTGTTGTACAATTATCATGCAACTTCTATGAAGAAAGTGTACCTAGCTAACAACACAAGCTTGGATGTGTTGGGAAAAGGAGAGATACACATTAAAACAAAACAAGGGATATGGAAATTGCAAGAAGTCAAATATATTCCTGATCTTGCAAAGCAATTAATTTCCATAAGTTTCCTAGATAATGTTGGTTACCAAATTGCCTATGGTGCAAGCAAATGGAAGGTAACCAAAAGTGCAAGAATTGTAACCTCAAGACAGAGGACTAGCACCTTATATTTGACATCGGATCAAGATGACACTATTGCAACAGTTAGTGATACTGAAGACACTAACTTATGACATAAAAGACTGGGACACCTCAGTGAGAATGGACTAAAGGTTTTAGTGGTAGAAGGGAAAATTTCTAAGTTGAAGAATGTCAACTTAGAGATATGTGAGGACAACATTGAGGGAAAGCAGAAGAAAGTCAGCTTTGCCAAGACTCCTCATGATCCAAAGTCATAGAAATCGGAGCTAGTTCATACGGATGTATGGGGGCCTACCTCTATCAGTTCTTTAGGAGGTACTCTCTATTATGTCACATTCATTGATGACAATACCAGGAAGGTATGGATTTATTTTCTGAAATAAAAGTCTGAAGTTTTCCAAGTCTTCAAGAAATGGAAGGTAGAAATGGAAAATCAGAGTGGAAGAAAAATCAAATCCATTAGGTCAAATAATGGAGGAGAATATGATAGCCATGAATTCAAAGTCTACTGTAATGAGCAAGGGATTAGAAGGCAGAGGACTATAGTTGGAACTCCACAACAAAATGGAGTTGCTGAAAGGATGAACAGAACCTTGAATGAACGGGCAAGATGCATAAGACTACATGCAATTTTTCCCAAGATATTTTGGGCAGAAGCTGTCAATACAGCTACCTATCTAATAAATAAAGGATCACTATCCTAATGGGGCTTAAAAATCTTAAAGAATTATGGATTTGGAAAGAGGTCAACTATGCTCACCTAAAAGTCTTTAGATCCAAGTCATTTGTCCACTTGAATAATGACAAAAGAGACAAGCTGGATTCAAAATCACAGAAGTGTTATTTCATTGGCTATGGAAAGGGTTATTTTGGTTACAGATTCTGGGTAGAAGAAACCAAGAAAATAATTTGAGCAAAAGATGTCACCTTCATTGAATCCAAGATGTATAAGCATAGAGAAAGTGTAGATGAACAATAGTCAAAGCTTTAGTCTGAAAGTACTATTGAGATCAGTCTAGATAATGATATTGAACAACTTCAGAAGGAACCTGTAGAAGAAATTTAGCTTCTAAAGGATAAACAACAAGAACATATAAATGATCAAGAAGATGAAGTTGTCACTAGACAACTTAGAAGATCTAGAAGGGTTTCCAGACAACTAGAAAGGTATGTATCATCATTCAATTATCTGTTGCTGACGGATGATGGTGAACCTGAAACATATCAGGAAACAATCTGTGCAAGTGATGCACATAAATGGGAGTTAGCGATGAAAGAAGAAATGAAGTCCCTAGAGAAGAATAAAACTTGGGAGCTAACTTTACTACTAGAAGGAAAGAAAATCCTAGGAAACAAGTGGGTGTTCAGGATGAAGGAACAATGAGATGGCAGCAAGAAATTTAAAGCCAGACTTGTAGTCAAGGGTTTTTAGCAAATTCAAGATATAGACTATACTGAAGTATTCTCTCCAGTTGTGAAGATGAATACTATAAGAATAGTCTTAAGCATTGTTGCTACAGAAAATTTGTTCTTGGAGCAAATGGATGTAAAGACAGTATTTCTACATGGAGATTTGCAGGAAAAACTCTACATGATGTAGCTAGAAGGATTTACAGTAGCTAGCAAGAAAAGAAAGTCAATATGTAAATTGCTGAAAAGTCTATATGGTTTGAAGCAAGCACCAAGACAATGGTACAAGAAATTTGATACCTTTATTTGTACCCTAGTCTTTAAAAGATGCGATATAGACTATTGCTGCTACATAAAATTATTTAATGATTGCTTTATTATTTTACTGATTTATGTAGATGATATGTTAATTGCTTGTTCAAGTATAGAACAGATTAAGCAATTAAAGAGACAACTATCAAAAGAATTTGACATGAAGGATATGGGAGAAGCCAAGCAAATCTTAGGTATGAAAATCATCTAAGATAGAATGATAGGCACATTGAGATTAAATCAAAAGTACTTAGAAAATGTACTTAGGAGATTTAATATCTCAAATGAGAGGAAAACTAAACTCCCTCTCGAACCCTATTTCATGTTGTCTAAAGATTAGTCAACTAAGACTGATGAAGAAAGGACAAAAATGTCTAGAATACCATATACTTCAACAAACCTTCGATGGTTAGTAATTTCGGTAGTGTTGTGAAGCTTTAGGACATTTCCGATACTTCCTAAAGTTAGCGCAGTCTTCCACTTTTACATACATTTTCTTCATCATTCTCCTCTCTTTTTATATTTCTTTTAGTAGTAACTACTTCTGCCTAAATAATTGGTTGGATTTCTTTCATTTGTATCAACGATGGTGATTTCTTCTTCATTCAACGGGTTAATTCCTGTGTGATATGTGTAATTGTGGTTTTCCTTCGAATTTTCTGTTTTTGCAACTGCTCACAATGGCATGTTAGAAAATAACTGGTTTGTAGAGTTAGTGTAACTCAATGAACTTGCTTCGTTGACTTAATTATAAAACACGTGTAATAAAGAAATAACTTATAAGTTTATAACATTAACACACCACGTTACCTTAGTGTATATTCAAGTAACTCAATGTGTATAGTTATGCTAACTTAATGAGTTAAACATGTGTAGCTTACATGACATAATAAAACATTTAAATTTATACATGTGTAATTCTAACTTACAAATAAAAAAGATATTTCAAATAGTTACAAACTATAAGTATTCGAAACTTATATGCATTTTGGATAGTTAGCACCTAACCTTTCAAAAGATAACTTAAGTCAAGTTTTCAGATCATGACACGTGTTCTTAGTAATTTTTATGATAAAAAGGATATTTTGGATACTTACAAACCTAACTATTCGATGCTTAGACACATTTTGGATAGTTAACATCTAACTTATCGAAAATCTACTTAAGTCATGTATTAAGGTAACAACATGTCTCCTTCATGAAATAATAAAATATTTTTTTAAGCATTTAAAATATAACTGTCCGGTACATGAAATGCAACTCTTCGAAATAATAGACATTTTAAATACTTAGGAATTAAAAAGCCTATAACTCATCGACAATTCAAAAATATATTTAATTAACACTAATTCCTTGAAATTATGCAGATTCTTTCATTAAGGCATATAATCGTGCAATTGTAACATAATGACTTAATTCTCATATGATAAACTAAATATTATATAATTAATCATTATTTAATTATTAATATTATACACTTTTTCATTCTAAACACCATGCTATTAAATCCATCCTTTCTTAATAAAGTATACAATTGCAAGAAAATCTATCAAATGAGTTAACATGTTTTCTTTCATCTCTATAATTTTTAGAGACGTGAAAGAGTAGTGCAAGATAATAGAAATATGAGTATGCAATATTTTTAGTTACAATTGAACAAAATCAGAGATGTAATGTAATTATCGAGCACTTTCATCGATCTCACTAGACAATTAGTACATACTTCAATCAAATGTTGAATGTAATATTAAAAGTATGATATAAACTATTGGCCAAGTAAAAATCATCAACTTCATCATAAATTCAAAATGATCATCACGTTTATTTTTACTTCAAGGTGAGATAATGTTATATTTTAATATGATTTTAAATTATTATTTTGTTATATTTTTAAATTAAGATAAATCATTATGCATATTCTTTTTCTTTTAAGATCACATTGGAGTAATTAATAGTACCTATGTGAAGGCTACAATATATGTTGAAGAAATTACATGTTGGAGGAATAACAAAAGTGAATTATTACAAAATGTATTAGTAACATATAATTTTGAAATAGAAATTGTTTATATTCTTAGTGAATGAGAATGATCGACAACTTATGTTCATATTCTTTAAGATACATTCTCTCAACGTAATGCTTTTAAAGTTCTAATAGGCTTGATATTAGTAAAAATAATTAAAAATATTTGTAAATATTAGAAATTATTGAACTAATTTTTTTAGCATAATATTGAAAGCTTTTATATAAATTGTAAGTAAATATTATTTGGTAAATGCTAATTATTCCAATAGGCTAAAAATTATTGTTTCTTTTCGAGACGTAAGATATTACTTAAATGATTATGATGTTAATAGACTTTAATGAATGCAAATGAAAATTTTAACTATAAATATTCACAAGTTAAATGTACATTTGAAATAATCAAATATCGTTTCTTAAATTTATAAGGTTATATATTATTTTCTTTTGAAACACAAGGAAAGATTGTCTTAACATATTTTTTAGTTTACAATTTTATTCATAAAGTAGACTAAAAAAATTTACTTGAAGACCTTTAAGAAAAATTACAATAAATAATAATTGATGATATTAGACAAGTTTTTTAAAAGAAGAATTGTTTGCTATTGTTGGATTAAGTCAAAAATGTAAAAAATAAATTGCTATTATAATGTGTGACAATATTATGAAATTTATGTAAGAGAATAGAAATGTGTTAAGTGTAATTTTATGTTGTACTTATTGTGGATTATGACTTTTTTTTGTATTATCAATTAAATTTTGTTATTTTCTATCATATAGACAAAATATCTTAATTTATCATTTTTTATTTTATGTACAAACATATATTTTAGATTTTATCATTTTTTATTTTATGTACAAATACATATATTTTAGATTTTATCATTTTTTATTTTATACATAAATATCTATATTTTCTGTAATTTTCTAAAACTTTCTTTTTATCACTTTATAAATGCACAAATAGATCTTTAGTGAAAAGTTATAAGAGTTTGCAAGTGTTAATTTAAAAATTTAGAAGTTGAGATACCAAATTTTCTAAGAGAATCTTAGGTAAAAACATTCGCTTACTCTATTTTGTTTAGACTTTAAATAGAATTGATTATGCAAAAGGAAATTATCCATGGTATAAAAGGTAACAAAAAGTATGTAGATTTTAAGTACTATCATGAGTACCATTTAAATATTGTAATTAGATCAAATTATGCATTAATTTCACAAAAATATGCACGTACCACAATAAAGAACAAATTGCATAATCCAAGGCAGAATTTTATGGTCAAATAGAAGTTAGATCATCGGGATTTTAGAATCCGTCTTGTAAAGTCACTATGCATTATTCGTAAAACCATACTTACTGATGAAAGGTAACTACAAATTGCACATGAAAATATTTTAGATTATTAATTTATATATTCATACACAAGTTAGAATATCAGAATCTCTATCACAGTTATTATGCACAATCTTTATCTTACAATGTTATAACTGATCACAACATAAATTGAACCAAATGGAACATAAGTTTTGTTCTTCCCATTTTCTTTCCACTTAATTCTACCCACTTCTAAGGTATTTTTATACTCATTAATTGGCGCGTGTGTGGATCTAGGCATCTACGGTAAGACGAAATTAAAAACTAGAATAGAATCTCTCGGTAGCCAATTCTTCGTAGAAACGGTTGTACTGACTAAAGAGATCATTCCAGCAAGTAACTCAACAAAATACAAATATTAATTAGAATAGCGTCACGCTGGCGCTAGTTTCGATGTTGTATAATTTTAGCCCATGATTCTAGTCAAATTCCCTGTGACCCAGTTCTTCGCTCGAACCATCGTATGACATTCCATCGTACTTCGAAGAAGATATATCAAATGCTTTCGCATCTTATTTTATCATTTTTATCATATCATTGTTTTTATTAAAAATAAATTTAATATAAACCCGTAGAATAGGGTGCTACGTTTGGGAAGTCGTTTTTCTCGCTCCTCTCTCCATTGGCGGGACACTGTTATATTTAACATTAATGGGATTTAAATAAGTAATTTTAAAATAAGATTAATTGGATGTGATGAAAGGATTTTAATCTGATGAAGGGATTTTACCAAGTTATGTGAATTCTAAATTTAATTAAGTGATTATATTAATAAATTAAGTTAATTTGTTGAATGACTTTAACTAAGTTTGAAGCCTCTGCTGTTCTGGAGCGGAGTATTTTCCGCTCTACAATAACGGAGGGAATAATGTCTGTCACGGAACCATTTACGGTATACGCACCCTGATGGAAACGTGCACTACGATAACAGAAGGGGGGGGTGGGGGGTGATTCGATCACCATATGCAACTTCTCGTCGCCTATTAATAATCACGAGGTTACGATCCTGCTGCCTGGGGAGTTAGGGTTCTGTGCCAGACCGATCGATCTATGACATGGCGTGGCCGTAGGTGGGACAGATCTGGATAGGACCGGGAGAGCAGCAGCAACAACCGAAGTCACTGCCGCAGCGCTCCCCAGTCTTGGCTGCCAAGGGTGCCTAAGGCTTCGGCAGCAGCACCGATCCTGCCATGGAGGTGACTGGCGTTCGGGCGGGGAATTTGGTCGAGCGGTTCGCTGGATTGGGTTTGGACGGCGGTTCCTCCCATAACAGTACCTACCACGTCATCAAGGCCGTGGAGGATGCGGAGAGCACGATCGTGCAACAGGTTAGGATTTTTGTCAGCTAAATTCTGAATTATGTCACTGGACACAAATGTTCAGTGTTTGTTGGCGATTTCTGTCCTCTTTAGAAGTTTGCATTTGATCATTGGGCCAATGATGGGAAACGTCTGAATTTCGTAGTGCTATTTCGAAATGGCTAGATGAAAGAGAGAGAGAGAGAGAGAGTGTGTGTGTGTGTGATATAACACGATGGAGAAATCTGGTGGAAATCCTGCTCAGATGGTGTCCAAACCCAATCTATTGCTAACCTTAGTTTTAGGATATTAAGGTATTTATTTGAATTTATTGATTCACAACTTGAGAGATTTTAAGAATTTCTTTGAAACATGTATAACATAATATACCTAATAATATAAGATTTTATGAAATTTTTTTAGGGGATTTAAGCCACCTTAAGCATCCCTTGTCTTTGCCCATGCCTCCATGGATCTTGCTTGTAGAGAATGAGGTTGATGGTGTTAGAGAAGAAGGGGTGATGACGACAGTGGAAGACAGGAGGGTGGAGGGGGTTCGTGGCTAAGGATTCTTAATCTAATGCTTTGATGCCATGTTAGAATAGGAAAAATGGTATTAGCTTGTAAAATGAGAAGTACAAGAATGTATATATTGGGTGGAACACCCATATATAAATGGATATCCAATAACCCAATTACAAGGAGCATAGGATATATATCTAATGACTAACACTAACTAAACCACATTGAAGCATGGGTTGGATGTCATCACAACACCATCAAATAGAAGGATACATGGTAGAAAATGTGCATTTCTCTATGCATAATCATATGGAAATGAGATGCTAACAAAACCACACCAAAGCTTGGATGAAATGTCATCAAAACACCATCAAGAAAAAGGATATATGGCAGAAAATCTGTAGTTGGTATAGAACAATCAAATGTCTAGGGTTTCATCCTTGCTCTAAATGTGAAGAAGAAGGGAGGAGAAAGAAATACCTGCATGGAGGAAGGAGGGTTGCAAGTGGTTGCAGATGAGAGGCTGTTTGCAAGCCAACAAGAGGGGGAGTGAATGTGGGCTGCTAGAAGAGAGGCTTGTTGAGAGTGTGAATAGTTGCTTAAAATTGTGGTGGTGGCCACCTTTTTGGAAAGTTGACAACCACTTAATAAGTGGAGAAAAACATTCCTCCCTTTTGGAAGGTGAGTGATGTTATGTCTTAAAATATGGAGAGAGATGTGGAAGCCTTTTGGAAGGTATGGATGACCATACCATCTAGAGTGGAGTGTGCCATTGGTTTTTTGGAAGGTGATTGTGGTGGAGGTATTTAAAATAGATGGCTAAGATTTTAATTTTTCTAAGATCCAATGGTTGTAGTGCAAGTGCAATTGTAGGTGTTGGATTTAAGATGGATGGTTAGGATTGGAAGAGGTGATAAAAAGGGATTTTAAGGAGGATTTAAGGGAGATTTTCTAGGGATATTTAGAGGTTAAGAAGCTTAAAAGGTTGGGATGAAAATTAGAAGGGTTCCTCCTCAACTCTAGATAAGAACTATAAGACTTGCTTCTATGCTCTAAAAACTCAATATTAACTATTATGTGTAGCCTTATAAGTGAAAAGATCTAAGTACCCTTGAAAGTGGGGTGTCTATTAATAACTAAGTTTCCATTTTTGTTGCTAATAATTTCACTTATCATGAGTAAAAAAAAGTACATTGAAGATGGGTGAGAGTAGTAGTAAAATGTATTTTTGCATATTTAGTGTTAGAACCACGTAGTTAAACATGTTTGCATAGGAGCAGTAGTAAGATAGATGATCTCTTAGAAGTTTTGCTTCAACCAATTTTATTGCTTCCAATTAAACTTCATTCTCAAAAGAAAAAATCACATCAAGGTATATTTTTCATCTTACACTTGAAAATATATGAAAGAATGTGGGTGATCCCACATAATAAGATTATGGCATAGGTGGTTGTACTCAACCTCATAATAACTATTTGATGTATTACCAAATGCTTGAGTTGGAGTGCTAGATTATAATATACACACATTTGTATGTAATGTCTTTTATCAATATTGTGTTATCGGATATTCATTTATTAGATGTCCCTTTACAACCTATATATGTATAATGATCATTATCAATAAATTTCCTTCCATTAGAACTATTGCTTAATCATGCTGCATTGTTTTTTCCAGCTTGAAGAAATCAAACAACTAAGGAGTGAGCTCATGTGGAAGACAGAAGAGTTAGAAAAATATGTAGGTATTCATGTTTTATGATAATACTTCTCATGGGTTAACTTATCTAATGCCTTGAGTTAGTTTGTCTTCTAACTCATGAGTCTTATATCTTGTTAGAAAACTCTGGTGGTTCTTGCGGTTAGGTAAAATTGATTAACTCATGGGTGACTTTTCTCTAGAAGACAAGAAGAAATAATCCCTTCTTACATTTCAGTTATCTATAATTTCATGAGATACTCTGTTTCCACTCTCTAGGTACTCTAACTAGATACAATAGAATAAATCTTGGCTTATATTCAAATTTCAAGTAGCCATAGTTTCATGAATAAAACATATCTAGGTATTTTAACCATAGACATTGGGATATTGACCCTTAGACTTTAGAAAGAATTGTAAGAATTGTTTATCATCAAGGATAGTTTTTGCTAATGGAAAGCTTCCTCTTGAAGAGACTGATAACATTTGAGTTGCTTGATACATACATTTCTAAAAGGACAAAACAATGGAAATTATTTCCTATTGTAATGGAACTTGCCTATTGCTAATTGTTTTTTAGAGGTAACTGTACAATCAATAAGAGCCACATTTCTTAAGTCATTTGATTGAATATGGTACCAACTCAATTATCATTGATATTTACAATCATGTAAAAAGTTGCAGTGGTATTTGTTAAGATTTTGGGGATTAGATTAGCAAGGAAATAAAGTAGAAGATCAAGCCACAACACAAACAATTTTATGTGGTTCACCCAAAAGGGTTACGTCCACAGGCAGGGTAGGCAGTTTTACTAATTTCTAGGAGAGTACAGCTTAGATCAAGTGTTAAACTCTTGTACAGAAATGGAGATCAGATACCAATAACAGGATAGCAGCAGATTTCTGCAACAGTAGCAGATTTCTGCAGCAAGACAACAGCAGAATAGCAATAGAATTCTTTAGAGGTGAAGTAGCTTTCTATAGAAGTTGGTGCATTGATTGGAATAGGGTGGAAGCTCAGGATAGAGCTGTAAGGAGGGTGTGAATCTACTCTCCTTAGCTCCCAGATTGCCTCCCCTTATATAGGCAATGGAGGAAGGTTACATTAATTGGAAATTTCCAATTAGTGTTGTAACAATCCTTTTATTTCCAGCCACTTAAATTCCTGAATTGTAATAGTCCTTTTATTTTCAGCCACTTAAATTCTTGAATTGTAACAATCTTTTTATTTTCAGCCACTTAAATTCCTGAAACTTCAGGAATTAAAGTGTTGAAACCTGAAACGTCAGCCAATAAATGCTGGTTCATTTATTCCTTCCAGAAATAGTATATATGTAATATACTCGAGTCATATTTACAAATCTCCACCTTGACTTGAGTATTCTGCCTTGCTAGGCTGAGTTGATCTACACGTGATCACAGATGTGGAGCAAGTTTAAGTAGTGTACAAACTTGCTTTCCAGAATAACTTTGGTGAAAATATTTGTAGGATTATTTTCAATAGCAATCTTGACAAAATTAACCCTTTTTTTACCTCGAATAAAGTGATATCTTATGTCAACATGCTTAGTTCTTTTATGATGAACATGATCCTTTGTTAAGTAAATGGTACTAAGGTTATTATAGAAAATAGTAACAGTGTCTTGATGTAGCCTAAAATCATTGAGCAACCCTTTTAGCCATATGCCTTCCTTAACGGCCTCTGTCATGACAACGTATTTTGTTTTTGTAGATGACAATGTGACTATTAGTTGTAAGGATGCCTTCTAGCTAACCACATAATCACTTACTGTAAACACATAGCTAGTCATAGACTTTCTTGTGTCTCTATCTGCTCCAAAATCTGAATCTGAATAGCCATTAACAAGACAATCAGCACCATTTTCATAACTTAGACCTTGGTTGATGGTTCCTTTATGGTACTTGAATATACGCTTCATAGCTTGCCGATGCTCTTGCCTTGGATTGCTCATAAAGCGACTAATAACACTTACCGCATGAGCAATTTCTAGCCTTGAATATACCATGACATACATGAGGCTCCCAATAGTGCTAGCGTATGGAGTCCTACTCATGTCTTTGAGTTCTTCATCTATTTGATGTGACATTGAAAAAGACAAATGAGTATTTGAAGTAAAAGGTGTACCTATTGGTTTAGCATTGTCCATTCTAAACCTTGATAGAATTTTGTGGATATAATCTTGTTGTGACAAGTACAACTTTTTCTATTCTCTATTTTTGAAAATTTGCATTCCCAGAATTTTCTTGGTAGCACCTAGGGTCTTCATTTCAAATTCTGCACTCAGAGTGGACTTGAGTTTCTGGATTTTATCCTTATGTTTAGAGGCAATAAGAATGTCGTCTATATATAGGAGTAAGTAGATCTAGGAGTCACCCATGCATTCTTTGATGTAGACACATGAGTCATGTTGGCTTCTATGAAATTAAAGCTTGTGTATGAAGGTGTCAAACCTCTTATTCCATTGTCTAGGTGACTGTTTGAGTCTATATAAGGACTTCTTCAACCTGCAGACGAAATTTGGTTTAGAAGGATCTTGAAATCCTTTTAGTTGGCTCATTAAGATGTCTTCCTTTAAGTCTCCATGTAGGAAGGCAGTTTTAATGTCGAGTTATTCTAATTCTAGGTCCTGTTGAGCAATAATAGCTAGTAGGACTTTGATTGAGGTATGTCTCATCACAGGAGAGAATACTTCATTGTAATTTACTCCTTCTACTTGATTGAAACCTTTTGCAACTAGACGTGCCTTGAACTTGATGTTGCCATCCCCTTTTGTCTTAGTTTTCCTTTTAAATACCCATTTTCACTCAATTATCTTCCTGTCCTTTGGTGCTTTTACTAGAGTCCACGCCTGAGTAGACCGAAGAGATTCCTCTCTTCTTGCATTGCCATGATCCAGTTGGAAGATTCTTTGTTATTTATGGCTTCTTGGTAAGATGATGGTTCTTTTGAACCAATCTCACTAGCCATTTGCAAGGCAAAAGTTGTTAAACTTTCAAAGCCTAACCTGATAGGTGAATGTGCCTCTCTTTTTGGCCTGTCTATAGCCACACTTCTAAACAATTGTGGTTGTTCTATTTTTGTTGTGGGATTTGATTCAGTTGTCAGTCCTTCAGCCCTATCTTCCTTCTTTTCTGGGTCAAGATCTGCACTCTTTTGAGAGGAAGAAGGCAACTGAAATTTTACTTGATCACCTGAAACATTGCTAGAAGGGGGATTAACAATTTCAGCAACTAACTTTCCTACCTTTAGCATTGATTCTTCGTCAAAAGTTTCACTTCTTGCAAGTATAACTTTGTGCAATTGGGGAACGCATATCCTATATCCTTTTACTCCATCTCTATAGCTCATGAAGACCTCTTTCTTAGCTCTTGGCTCAAGTTTTCCCTCATTTACGTGAAAATAAACTGGGCAACCAAAAATTCTTAATTTAGAATAATTAGCTTGTTTACTTGTCCATATTTCATAGGGAGTCTTCATTTGAATGATGGATGATGGAGATCGATTGATAATGTGGCAGACTGTATGAATTGCTTCTACCCAAAACACAAGCAATTCCTAAGTTAGAAATCATGCACTTGACTCTTTCTAATAGAGTCTTGTTCATACGTTCTGCAACACCATTTTGTTGCAGGGTGTGAACCACTGTTCTATGTCGGGCAATTCTTGCTCTTTTGCACAAAGTATCAAAAGCATCATTGCAAAATTCAAGGCTATTATCAATTCAAATGACCTTTATTTTACGATCGGTCTGATTTTCAACCAACACTTTCCAATCTTTGAAATTGATGAAAGCCTCTCCTTTGTGTTTCATGAAGAAAACCCACGTCATTCGTGAGAAGTCGTCAATGATAGAGAGGAAAAACTTGCAACCTCCTAAAGAGGGAGTTTTTATTGGTCCCCAATAGTTAGCATAGATGTAGTCTAGTTTGCCCTTAGTATTTCTTTCAACTGGGTCGAACTTGACTCTTTTCTACTTGCCATACATATAGTGCTCATAGAAATCAAGGTCTAAACTCTTGAGTCCTTTCAAGAGTCCTTGTTGGTGTAGAGTTTGCATCCCCTTCTCACTTAAGTGAGCAAGACGCATATGCTACAATTTTGACTTGTTGGTAGGTACAGTGGACAATACAACAATAGTGGTTTGGACTTCTGTCAAGCCCTCAAGGAAGTACAGTGGTCCTTTCTTGAGTCCCTTCATCACCATGAGTGACCCCTTGTAGACCTAAAGGGCTCCACCTCCTCTTCTATAACGAAGACCCTTATTATCAAGAGTAATCAATGAGATGGGATTCTTACCAAGGTCTGGAACATGACAAACTTCTGAGATAGTCCGCACCACTCCATTCTGCATTTTAATCCTTGCTGATCCAATACCAACAACATCACATTTTGCATCATTAGCAATGGTAACAATTCCTCCATTTACAGATTTATAGGTGGAAAACCATTCTCAATTTGGGGTCATATGGTGTGACGCCCTTGAGTCGAGAATCCAATGATTAGAATGAAGAGGAAGAGCAGAAACAGTGAAGCCAACATCAACTTCAGAAATAGTCTCTTCCAAAATAGTGGAAGTTGAGGGTATTTTAGACTTCTTTTTAGGGCAATTGTACTTCCAATGCTCGGGTTCCTTACAATAACTATAGATATCTTTAGGATTAACCTTACCTTGAGATTTGTTTTTCTTCTTTCCCTTCTTGTCAGAACTTCTAGAGTTTGACTTGCCATGACTCTTGTTAATAGTAATAGAAAGACCTGCCATTTCTCCACTTGAAGCGGAAGCTTGATGCCGCAACTTCTTTGTGTGAAGACACATTCTCACTTCCTCTAGCGAGATTAAATCTTTTCCAATCACAAACGATTAGACAAAATTTTCAAAAGATTGAGGTAAGGAAACTAGTAATAACAAGGCAACATCCTCGTCATCAACCTTTACATCAATATTTCTTAATTTCATAAGAATTGTATTGAGATGATCAAGGTGTTCTTTAAGGGACCTACTTTCCTTCATTTTTAGGGAGAATAAGCATTGCTTGAGGAGTAGCTTATTGGTCAAGGATTTGGTCATATAGAGACTTTCTAGCTTTGATCATAGCTCTAGGGAATTCAGTTTGGTCATTTGAGCTATTATGACTTCATCAGCAAGACAGAGTAGTATTGTAGAATGCGCATTCTCTTCTAGTATTGTCAATTCAGCATCATTGATCCCTTTTGACAACTTTTTCAGCAACGGAATCCAGATTCCTTGTTGTTTAAGGAGAGCCCACATTTTTATTTGCCATAAACTGAAGCTATTTTTCCCAGTGAATTTCTCCACCTTAATAGCATGTAAAGACATGATAATCTCTGCTATCTAATCCCAAACCTGACTTTGATACTAGTTGTTAAGATTTTGGGGATTAGATTAGCAAGAAAATAAAGTAAAAGATCAAGCTACAACACAAACAATTTTATGTGGTTCACCTAAAAGGGCTACGTCCACAGGTAGGACAGACAGTTTTACTAATTTCTAGGAGAGAGTATAGCTTAGATCAAGAGTTAAACTCTTGTACAGAAATGGAGATCAGATATCGGTAACAGGATAGTAGCAGATTTTTGCAATAAGACAGCAGCAGAACAACAGTAGAATTCTTCAGAGATGAAGCAGCTTTCTACAGAAGTTGGCATACTGATTGGAATAGGGTGGAAGCTCAGGACAGAGCTGTAAGGAGGGCATGAATCTGCTCTCTTTAGCTCCCAGATTGCCTCCCCTTATATAGGCAATGAAGGAAGGCTACACTAATTGGAAATAAATTTCCAATTAGTGTTGTAACAGTCCTTTTATTTCCAGCCACTTAAATTCTTGAAACTTCAATAAATGCTGGTCCATTTATTCCTTCCAGAAATAGTATATATATAATATACTCGAGTCATTTTTACAGTATTATATTGTGTTTGGTGAATATGGTTATATTTTTATAGCGGAAAATTACATTTCCTAAGGGAAATTTGCAAATTATTTCATGTTCTATCCTTATCACATATCTTAGTGATTTGGTTTGTTTTGTTGTTTTTTTGTTGGTATCTATTGAAATAGCTTCACATTCATGATCAATACCTAAAATATAAAAGATAATACCTAAACTTAGATATAAAAGGATCTCTTCATTCATGATCAATTGGTTTTGTTTTAAATGGATTTAAGTCCACATGCAACCACTTGATCCAAAAGGGACAAGTGCATGACTTGAAAGAGCTTACAAGTGAAAGGGAATCTTGAAATAGTCTCACATTGTAAAAAGTGAGGACATAACTTATAACTTGTATATCAATATCCTTTCTACTTATTGTTGATCAATTTTGAATATGATGTCCATATATCAATAGTATCTATTAGAGTTAACTACCTATGTATATAATTTTAAGAGTGTAAATATAAATGTTCCTGATATATAGTCTTGTAACCCTTTGTGATTATTCAATACAATTCCATTTTTCCATTTAACTTAGTATTAGAGCTTAAGGTTACTTTTGAGACTTTACTTGTCTCTCAGCTCATGACCTCTCCCTTGATGAGGCTTCATCCTTGATGCCATTGAAATTCCATGATGGTGTCTCTCTTGGAGCTTTTATTCTCTACAATTGTGTGCTAGTCTTCTTCAATGGTTTTCAAATGATGACGACTCTTCCACTCTACGTTGTTCTCTCCTTTCTCCATTGATGACCCGATTGATCTTAGACCATCCTCTCTTTCTATTGTGTTCTTTTCCTCTCTCTCTACTCAAGTGTTTGATTGAATAAGTGGTGAGGCTCACATGGACTATTTTTACACAAGAATTTGGTTGTTGTGACACAGTTTGGTCGATTGTTTTTTTAGCATTATGGAATTCATAGATTTTTTTTTCAAGAACCTCAATAGTACATTTGAGTGTCTAAATGGACATGACTACCTCCTTTGTGTCAACAACTTTACCAACTTTCTTCTTACCTATTGTTGTCTAAAACATGTTACTCATCCCACTCTTGATTTGAAAGATGTAGACTATGAAGATTGGTGTGTGGTAGATGTAATTGTCATTCATTGGTTGATTAATAGTATGAAACCATCTATATCTCAAAATGTTGTGATGCTTAAGCTAGTTAAGAAGATTTGGGATACTTTTGAGATGACATATAGGTATAAGAAAAACATTTCTCATGTTTTGGAGTTGTATGGATAGATCTTTAGCATCAAACGAGGGGAACATTCACTTCAAGACCATTTCACAGACTTTCAAACTTTGATTGACGAACTTGAAGTACTTCAACCCCTTGTACTTGATTCCTAGATATTATGAAGGTATTAGGATGAATTGTATGTTGCTGTATTTCTTTATAGTTTCAACTCCAATTTAGAAGATAAGATATAGACACAAGTTTTAAGGGAAGATCATGTTCTAGATCTATCTTCAACCTTCTCTAAGGCCTTCAAAATCTCTCCATCTATATGTAGCTCCTTAGTTGACCATTCAATAATGATTGTATATGAATATGTCAAAGGGATAGTTGTCTTGTGGTGGTCATAACAAGTTTTCATTGTGTACTCATTGTGGTCGTACTAATCATGTTGTTGAGAAGTGTTAGGAAAAGTTCGGTAAGTTAGAAATAACTTGTGTGTCTGTGGGTGCACCTATCTCTCTAATAGTTGATGGTGCCCTACATCCTTCACCATTAATGTCTTAGTCTATTTCAGTTTTGGTCGATAACTATGTTGAATTTCTAAAGTTCAAGGAATAGTATGCTTCCAATAGCTCCTCCTCCCATGCCTTGGTTGTCTTCTTTGGTATTGTTGCCTATTTGGTCTCTCTAAGTGATTCTTAGGTTATGGACTTTGATGCTTCCCCTCACATGATAGATATTCAACACCTTTTTCATTCCCTCTTTGGCCCTACCATTTTGTTTTTTGTATCTATAGCCAACAATCACACTTGTTTTGTTTCTAGACAATATGTTGTTTAGGTTAATTTCAATATGACACTTAAGGGGGGTTTGTGCATTTGGAATTTGATGGAAATGAAAATTTTTTTCGTTAGATTTTAAGGGTCCCTCCGTTTGTGCCTTTTGGGAAATGAATTCCAAACCTTCACTTGGGTTGGGAAATTTTCCTAACCTAAGAGGTCCGAATGTTATAGAATTCATTTTCCAACCTAAATCACGTCCCGCTCACCTCCCTGATTTGCATCTTGCTCGCCTCCCGTCTGCTCATCCCTTACTAGTCACTCGACTCCTGCCTGCTCATCCCTTGCTAATCGATAGTCGAAAGCCTCCCACTTGCTAGTCGAGAAGCCTCCTACCTGGTAGTCGAGAAGCCTCCTACCTGGTAGTCGAGAAGCCTCCTACCTGCCAATCGAGAAGCCTCCCTAAATCGCATCTTGCTTGCCTCCCGTCTACCTCGCCTCCTGTTTGCTCATCCCTCGCTAGTTAATAGTCAAAAGCCTCCTGCTCGCCCACTTGTCGAGAAGCCTCCCGCCCACATGTCGAGAAGCCTCCAACCCACATGTCGAGAAGCCTCCCGCCCACCAATCGAGATGCCTTCCTGAATCGTGTCTTGCTTGCCTCCCATTTGCTTATCCCTTGTTAATCGCTCGGCTCTTGCCTGCTCATCCCTCGTTAGTCGACAGTCGAAAGCCTCCCACCCACCATTCAAGAAGCCTCCCACTTGCTAGTTGAGAAGCCTCCTTGAATCACGTCTCGCTTGCCTCTCGTTCGCATACTCGCCTCTCATCTGCCTGCTCACCTCTTGTCTACTTGCTCGCCTCTTATTCCTTGTTAGTCGCTCGGCTCCTGCTCGCTCATCCCTCGCTAGTTGACAGTCGAAAGCCTCTCGCCTGCTAGTCAAGAAGCCTCCTTGAATTGCATCCCACTCGCCTCTCGTTTGCTTGCTCGCCTCCCATTTGCCCACTCGCCTCCAGTTGATCCCGTTGAAGCCTCCCCCTTGTGCTCACCATTCGTAGGAAAAAGTACTCGTCACCGTTACCTTTTCATGAAATTCCATTGTAGATAACAATTGTAACTCATGTTTATGTCTAATCTTTGCTTGATGTGGGTATCTGGTTGGTAGTAGAGCAAATGTTTATGAAGAACACATGATGCTTTGAGGAACCAAGAGCTATTGAAAATGAATGTAGACTGACTATTATAAAAGTGTAAAAATAGTTGTCCAAATGTTGTTTGAAATTTGTTATCTGAAATTGTTCGTTATAGTTGGATAATGGGGAACATATTTTTAAAAATGGGGTTTCTCATATTTTAGGAAAAATGATCACTCTTCTATTTTTTGTCATTTAAATGAAGTTTTTGGATTAGTTGAGTTGCTGCCATTGACACTTCAAAAATCATGAAAAACATTGGTTGCCAGATTTCAAAATGTGATTGCAAGTTATTTACATTTTCTGCTATGAACTTGGTTGTGAATCATATTAGTTAATATTTTTCCATAAAAGTACATCATTTTGCCTTTCTAAAGAGATTGATTTCATAGCATTTTGAGTTATGAGGTGAAAGTTACAAATTTCTAAATTTGAACGTGTGTTCGTTGGCTACACATTAATTTACAGTAGGACTACTCTAGGTTTTGTGATTTCTGTAAGTTTTTGGCTTAGAAAATTTATTTTAGTTATTTTTCTTTCGTACTACTTTTAAAGAGCTTTGTGAAGTGAAGTGAAAGTTATGAAATGAACTTGGCAACATCTTTTTATGTAGGATTAATAACTCTTGTTTTTGTAAAGTAGATAAAATAGATTTATGTCAAGATCTTGAAAATGAAGTACAAAAAGATAAATGTGATGTGCAAGTAGAAGACTCAACAAATGTAGAACAATATGAAATAGTTAACATTATTGGGAACAATATACAAGAGCAAAGGAAAGAAATTACAGATAAATTTTGTGAAAATATCATGAATGCAATGTGAGATGGTTGTGAATGAGAGTATTACAAACATCATAATAAACATATTTATTGTAATATATCTTTTTTTGTTCCTTCAAATGGAATATAGAATTTAATAATATAATTTACCTTTTGTTGTTTTAAATATGTAATATAACTAAAATGTATCAATTTCTGTAATTTTTGATTTAATTTTATATAGAATAAATAGAATATAAGGATGATCTACATAGAATAATGATATACTTAATTAATTGATAAATGATATATAAAGATTTAATTTAATAATATGTTAATTTATTAATGTAAGTAATTCATTCCTTGATTAATTACATTTTCACTAATTACTTTAATTTGTTATTTAATTTTACTAAAATTCAATTCTGTTCAATTCCGTCATGTGCACAGACACCTAAATTTCAATTTTCATCAAATTTCTGAATATGCACAAACACTCGAATTTCGAATTCTTTTCGTCAAATTCTGTTAGAATTCAAATTTTAAGTACATAAACACTTCCTTAAGGACATTCTTTTTGTGCTTGATTCCTTGTTAATCTTCTTTCTATAGGTGCCATTATTGAACAACTAGCTTATTTAGTTACCTTTTTTCCTTTTCATTATTTTTTCGAGATTTATAGATGAGTTGAGACTTGGTTTGGGTCATAAAATAAAGTTAGGTGTCTATGTATTGGTTTGAGATGTGTTATCTTGTATGCTTGACATCTATTAGTGAAAGTCCAATTCTCTTACATTATCATTTGAGATATCCATTTCATCAAAAGCTTCAATAGTTCCTTCCTTGCTGCTTAGTTTCTCATTTTTATTGTAAGTTGTGTTAATTGAATAAGCATTATCATGTTGCCTATTGTCAATCAAATCTATCATTCAATCAGTAACTTTCTTATCTTATTTATTATGATATTTGAGGGTCATCTATAAGTCCTTTCATGTTTGGCCACAAATATTACATTATTTTTATTGATGATCATTCTCAAGTCAATTAGGTATATCTATTGAAAGATGAGTTTCATGTGTTGGATACTATTAAAATTTTCTTTAATAAAATCTAAAATCATTACTCTACTATTTCAAAATTTTTCTACATGGACAATGTTTTGGAATTCCAATAATTTGCTCTACAACTTTTTTGTGAGTCTTTAAGAATTGTTTATCAAACTACTTGTATTCATATCTCTCAACAAAATAAAGTTGTAAAACGTAAACGTCAATATATCTTTGATGTTGCTTGCATTCTTATGATGCATACGAAGGTGCTTTGATACTTGTGATTTGATGTTGTTCTCATTTCTACCTATTTCATCAATAGGATGCCTTCTAACGCATTAGGAGGAAAAACCCCTCTACATTGTCTTTGTCTTGGTGATGAGTTGTTTTCCCTTGCTCATTGAGTTTTTAGGTGTGTTTTCTTTGTTTATGATCTTACTTTAGGTCATGACAAGCTTGCCCTTCTATTGATTATCTTCATTGGATATTCTTGTATTCAAAATGGATATTGTTATCATATTCATTTTTAACATTTTCATGTTTTCTTTGATGTCACATTTTTTGAATCACATTTCTATTTCAAGTTCAACAAGGATACCATTGAAGCTATTTCACCCCTAGTTCTTACTATACCACCTAACATTATAATTTTGCTAGTGCCATTTGTGTTAGCACTACCACTAGCTTAGTCACATGAATAGATGTCATTGCCAGGTGTATCATCGACGATGACCATGCATTTCACCTATCACTCTGAACTCTCTTAATCTTTCCTTAGATGTGGGCTCCTCACTACCACCCACCTCTCTTGAGCTTCCCATTACCTTTCGTAGGGGCACCAGGTCTTATACTCTATATCCTATTTCTCATTTTATTTCTTATGCCATTTTAGAGTCTCTTTTGAGACATTATTTAAAAGCTTTATAGATACCTCGTTAGAGGACAACTATGGATGAGAAGATGTTAACCCTTACTTCTCGCTAGACATAGACCTTTGTTCTTTGCTCATTTGAGGCTAATGTGGTTACCTATTGTTGGATATATATTGTCAAGCATAAGACAAATGGTATCATAGACTAATACAAGGTACACTTGGTTACTCATAGTTAGACGCATGGGGTTGACTATGTCAACACATTTGCTCTTGTGGTTCGTATTAATTCTATTTGGATTTTCATCTTTATTGCTTTCAATCACTCCTAGGAGATGCACCAACTTGATGTCAACAATGCCTTCCTCTATGTTGATTTACAAGAATGAGTTTTGATGGAGCAACCTCCTAAATATGTTACTCAAGGAGAGTATATGGTGTGTCTACTTAAGAAGACCATTTATGATATCAAACAAACCCTATGTGTATGGTTTCACAAGTTTAGTGAAGTGGTTACTGAAGGTGGTTTTATTTCATGTTAGACAAATAATTTTATCTTTGTGAGACGTACATTAACTAGACACAATATCATCACTTCTTATGTTGATGATATCCTTATTACAAGTAGTGACTCTCTTGACATTATCAAAATAAAGGCACATCTTGTGACTCATTTTGCTATTAAGGATATGGGATGGCCTAATTATTTTTTAGGTATAGAGTTTGCTTATGCCAAAGAAAATGGTTCTCTCTTTTAAGGAAATTATGCTCTAGATCTTCTATAGGAAGTTAGCCTTCTAGAGTGCAAACCAAAAAATACTTTAATAAAACAAAGTCCTCCATTTTGGGATGTTACAATAGAATTCCTTCTAGATCTTGGTAGATACGGGAGACTTATGGAAAATTGATTTATCTTACTGTTACTCACCTATATTTTACTTTTTTGTAGGACTCCTCTTCTAGTTCATGTAATGCCCAAGATAGGTCCCTTGGGATGGTGTGATTTGAGTTCTCTCTTATGTTAAATGAACTTTCGAAAAAGCTTGGTCTATAGGCATCAAAGACATCTTCAAGTTGAGGTTTTTTTAGATTCAGGATATGTAGGAGACCAAGTAGATAGGAAGTTTACCTTAGGTTATTGCACATGTGCTAGAGGAAATTTGGTGACATGGTGGAGCAAGAAATAAAATGTTGTCTTACTATCTAGTGTAAAAGCAGAATATAGATTTATAGTTAAAACTGGTTGTGAGATGATGTGGATAAGATTCTTTTTATCTAAGCTAGCTTTTCTTATAGCTTAAACTATAGAGATGCATTCTAACAATCAAACCGTCATATATATTGCAAATAATCTCACCTTCTATGAGAGGACTAAGCACATTGAAGTGGACCATCATTATGTTGGAAATCTCATCATAGATAGTATTATATCAATTCCTTACACTCCTCATTAGAACAACTAGCAGTTATTTTCACTAAAGGGCTAGGTAGTAGTGATTTTCAAAGATTGTGTAACAAGTTGACCATGCTAGATATCTTTGCTCCAATTTAAGGAGGAGTGTTAGAGTTAATTACTCATGTATATAATTGTGGGGGTGTAAATGTAAATGTTCCTGGTATATAGTTTTGTAACTCTTTGTAATTATTCAATACAATTTCATTTTTCCACTCAACTGTATCTTTACAAGTGATTTTGAAATACTGCTTAATGAAGAAACCAATGGGAAAAGCTTATATCATTTGATTCATATCTTTCACATTTCTTTGGGTTGAATGCACAAACACTAGATATGTTAGTGGTTTTCACATGTAAGTTTTTTTTGGGAGTTCAGAGTGAATCTCATTCAAAACAAGCAAGTATCATCCATTACGGCAAAAGAACTGACCAAGTAGGACAAGATCTATAGGAAAAACGGACAAGAAAGCTAGATAAAAAGGGAAAATAGCAAAAAGGGAATGAACAGGTATCAGCCTCCTAAAAATGTTGGTTTGTTCAGATGTTGAATTACATATGTTAGATAAAAATGACAAAATAAAATAGACGATAATGCCAGATTCATGCACAGTTTTCACAAAAAGTTTTCAATTTTCTTGTTTCCCGGTCATGCGTTGCCTTTTTTCAAAAAAATACTCAACCATTTTTTGACATTGTAATCCTTTATCCATCATTTGCTTGTGTCTTTTTGTTCTACATACACAAGAAACACAAGCAAATAGTTTTTCTGTTAATAATAGACCTTTGATTCACTCATTCATTATCTGTTAATGTCTTTTAGAGTAATACAAAAATGTCAGTTATATGTTTCTTGTGTACTTAATAGTTTGCAACATTTTATTATGCAAAACTTTGATGATTATATACAAATATTTTGCCTTGTCATACCTGTTTGTATGGCAAGTTTAACTAGTTCCATATGTTTATTATCCATTATATATTTTTCTCGTTCTCCATGTCACTTTGGGTATACTTCCTCCAATTTTCTTTCTCTTTTTTACCATATTGTTTACATATGTTTTAGACCTTATCCAGCTAATCCCTTTTTTAAAAGGATTAACTTCAAACCAGAGATCTCTTTTTTTGAATGGGAAAGGCACCTCAAACCAGATATGATTGCTTAATTACTCTTTTTTGAAAGAGCCATATGCTGAAGTGGTTACTTAACATAAGAGGGAATATCATATAAATGATATTTAACCTATTTATTTGAAATTACCAGATTAATTTCCTCTTTACGTGCCTTCTACATTTTTGTCCAATATTTTGATTTTTTTTTCTTTTCAGAAATCAAATGCAGAAGATTCTTTAAGATCACTCAATATGGGCAATCAGAATGAACAAATATCTGGAATTCATGAGGCAAATCTGTCATCTGTAAAAGGGACAGATAAAGTTCCATTTACAGAAAAGAGTTTCGGTGATCCAGCTTCGTCAGTTGTCAATCAAAATGGTATACAAGAACATGATGTCGCTAACTTACAAAGTAGTATGAGAAGTCAGTGCTGCACTGAGAACAATAGAGAAACCATGAAATTATCTCAAAGGGTGCAGGCTAACTCTGGCAATCATGGAGTTTCCTTGTATTCTTTGCCATCATCGCAATCCTTCTCCCCAAGCAGGTATTACTTCTTTAACTATGCATTTGCAAGGGTGAAATTGACTAACTGCAAAAACTGACCTGGATTTTCTCTAATGTGCAACTTTACAAGGATATGTATATCTCCTACAATCTGTAGTAAACTGGTGGAGGGACTTTCTTGTCTTATCTCTAGCAGGGTTGCACATGATTTCATTTGTTTAGAGTCAGAAAACCTGCTTGATGTGTACAAGCATAACCATTTTTATAAAAAGAATACAATACTTGTCTTTGTACAAGCATATACAAGGGATCACAATAACTTATCTTGTTTCATATGAACAAGATATGTATACATTATTATTATTACACTACTTAACATTCCCCCTCAAGTTGAAGTATATATATCAAATATATCCAACTTGTTATAAAAGATATCAAAAATACCATTCTCACGACCTTTAAGGTGTGTTTGTGCACTTAGAATTTGAAATTCGTAGAATTTGAATTCTAACAGAATTTAAATTTTACAGAATCTAACAGAAAGAATTTGAATTCTAAGTGTTTATGCACATTCAAGAATTTAATGGAAATTGAAGTTTAGGTGTTCGTGCACATGATAGAATTGAACATAATTGATTTTTAATGAAGTAATAAATTAAAGTAATTAGTAAAAATGTAATTAACTAATGAATGAGTTAAAAGGACAAAATTAAGTTAATTAAATGAAATTATAACTTAGATAAAACATAAAAATATCTAAGTTAAAAGAAAAAATTAAATTGAATTGTAACTTTTATGTATAGGAATATCAAAGTTAAAAGAAAGGTTTTTGAATGAAGTTACAACTTAGATAAAAAATTTAAGAATATCTAAGTTGAAATACATTTCAATTAAATGGTTAGTAGAAGAAGAAGAAGAAGAAGAAGAAGAAGAAGAAGAAGAAGAAGAAGATCTTCAAAAATGGTATATATTTCCATAATCCATAACTACAAGTATACAAGGGAAAAGGGAGATAGATAGATCTTTAGATGGATCCTTGTTAAGCACAAGACACTTAACACTCTCCCTTAAGTTGGAGCATACATATCATACATGCCTAGCTAATTACAAAGTTTTCTAAAAACATTAGCATTCAACCATTTGGTGAGAATATCTGTGACCTGATCTTCAGACCTAATATAAGGAGTGGATATGATTTTCTTCTAAACATTATTGCAGATGAAATGACAATCTATTTCTACATGTTTGGTCCTTTTATGAAACATTGGATTGATAACAATATGTATAACAGCTTGATTGTCACAATATATTGGCATTGAGTCACAACTGTTAACTCCTAGCTCAAATAACAAGGTCTTTAACTAAATTAATTTCGCAAAGGTGTTGGACATACTTTTGTATTCAACCTCAGCATTAGATTTTGTGATCACATTCTGTTTCTTGTTCCTCCACGTGACAAGATTGCCCTCAACATCAACATAGGTCAGGAAGCTAGATGTAGATTTCCTGCTAATCCTATCTCTAACATAACTTGCATCTAAGTAGCCTTCAATATTAGTATGACCATGTCTTTTATACAAAAGTCCTTTGTCAGGAGTTTGTTTAATGTATGCCAATAGGTGAAGAACACCACCTCAATGGACTTCTCTAGGTGAATGCATAAACTGACTAAGGAGATTAACAATGTAAGAGATGTCAGGCCTGGTTGTAGTTAAATAAATAAGCTTGCCAACAAGTCTCCTATATCGACCTGGATCATCAAAAAAGGGGGACTCAGTGTCCCATAAGGAGTGAGTCTATTCAATAAGTGTATCTTTTGGTTTGCATTCCTTATGTCCTGTCTCTTTAAGAAGATCTAGAGCATACTTCCTTTGAGATAAAGATAGAGTTCTATTAGAATGAACAAATTCAATACCTAAGAAATACTAAGGAGTTCCCATATCTTTTGTGGAGAAGTGTTTACAGAGAAAGAGTTTAGTATCTTCAATACCTTGAACATCACTTCCAGTTAACAACATGTCATCCACATACACACAAGAATCACAATACCATGAGAGGTGTGCTTGATGAAGATGGAGTGGTCAACTCTGCAGCTATGAAAACCATCACCTCACATAGCCTTGCAAAAGGTCTCGAACCAAGCTTTAGGGCTTTGTTTGAGACTATAGATGGTATTGTTAAGATCACATACTTGCATCCCCTCCTGAGCAACATAACTAAGAGGTTGCTTTATGTAAACTTGCTCATCAATGTCACCCTATAAGAAGGCGTTTTTGAAATCAAATTGTACAAGAGGCTAGGACGAATTTACAACCAAGGATAGAAGAACTCGGATAGAATCAAGGTGTGCCACTAAAGAGAAATTCTCTGAATAGTCAACCCTATACTCCTGAGTAAAGTCACGAGCAATTAGACGTGCCTTGTAACGATCAATAGTGCCATCAAGTTTACGCTTGATAGTGAACACCCATTGACAAGAAACTACATTTGCCTCAAGAGGGCGTGAAACTAAATCCCACATATTATGTGAGAGAAGAATATTCATCTCCTCATCCATGGTAGCCTTCTAATAAGGTACCTAAAGAACTTCCTGATAATCCTTTGGCAGAGACTCGTCAGTAATGGCAAGGGTAAAGACACGAGAATTAGGAGGAAGGTTAGTATAGGAAACAACAGGAGAAAGATGATGATGGGTACAAGAGCGAGCTCCTTTGCATAAGGCAATAGGAAGATCCTCTTTATTCAGAGAGGTGGTAGGAGGTGATGACGTAGGGGTAGAGGAACCAACAGTCGGATCAGAGGATGGAGTATCCACCATTTGGGGAATGTGTGGTCGTCGACGGTAAACCTGTAGTTTCTAGCTGACTATCCTTGGTGTGGTGTGATTCCTCTACAGAAGATGTGACATCACAAGATAAAGGGATATCAAGAAAAGGAGGATCAAGAGTGGTAGACGAATAAAATGGTAAGTGGGAGGTATCATGAAAATATGACTGTGATTTGAAAAATGTGACATCTATGGAGACATAATAGTGCTTGGTTGGTGGATGATAAAGACGATATCCCTTTTGAATACGAGAGTACCCAACAAAGATGCACTTGATAGCATGGGGAGACAACTTGTTAAGGCTTGGTGTGTGGTTATGAACAAAAGCCACACAATCAAAGATTTTTAGTCGAATGGGAAAAAGGTCTTTTTCGGAATAAAGATGATTGAAGGAAACAACACCTCCCAAAGGGGTAGAAGGCATGCGATTGATCAAAAAATAGAAGAACAACATCAGCCTATAGATAATAAGAAACATGCATGTGAACCATAAGGGTACAAGTAACATCTAAGATGTGACGATGCTTGCGCTTGGCCACACCATTCTGTTGAGAGGTGTGGGGACAAGTGGTTTGATGAATGATGCTAGAAGACACACAAATATTCTAAAATTCATGATATAGAAACTCAAGAGCATTGTCTGTAAGTAAAATTTTTGGAAAGACAGAAAACTGATTTTTGATTTCAACTAAGAATTTTCTGAATACATCAAGAACATCCTTTCGTGATTTTAACAAGTAAGTCTACGAAACACGAGAATAATCATTTACAAAAACAATGTAATATTTGTGCCTACCACAAGACACAACACAACTAGGACCCCAGATATTATAGTGAACAACATCAAACATATTAGGAGATGAAACAAGACACAGATACTTAAAGGTAGCACGGTGATGCTTACCAAGTTGACAAGACTCACACTGAAAAGAAGGAAGAGAAAACCAAGGTAGGGCTTGACACAACTTTTGATGAAACAGATGTCCAAGCTAACAATGCCACAAGAAGGAGGAATTAGAACTAGGAAGACTAGTCACTAGCTTTCGAGGAATATGATCATGAACCAACACATATGCTTTAGATAGATACTTACACCCCAAACCAATCTTCTTCTTTGTTTGAAGGTCTTGAAAAGTTACATAAAAGGGGAAAAAGGTCACAAAACATTGTAACTGAATGGTGATGGCGTTAATGCACAAAAGGTTAAAAGAGAACTCCAGAACATAAAAGATGTCGTTTAGTCGTATTTGTGAAGAGACTTGTATCTCCCCTTGACCAGATACAGAACATAAACGACTATCGACTATAGTAATGAAGGTTTTGTTAGGAATGGTAGAAAGTTTGTTAAAGAGTGTGGATGTGCCTGAAACATGGGTGGTAGTTCCAAAGTTTATAACCCAAGAATCATCTCTAGAAGCAACCAAGGTAGTAGAAGATTGTATACCTGAATGATGAGGAAGCGCTTGAGCAAGCATGGTCGTCGAAGGGTGTCATTGTCTCTGTATAAGATGATCATATTCTTCTTGAGATATAGTGACTGTGGTAGACGAAAAGGAAGGGGCAGCACTAGAGACAACTCGAGCGACTTGAGGCTTTAGATGTGGGAACTTCTCTCAGCATTTCTCTAACTTGTGACCTAGTTTGCCACACCACTAGTATTTAGGTCATTATTTATCTCCACAAGCACTACGACCACAGGAAGCAATTAAGGCAGAAGGATTAGGTGTAGACACCTTAGAAGATCCAGTGGCAACCTATAAGACATTTTCAAAAGCCTCATCTAAGTTAGGCATATGTTTAATACTAAGGATGGAGTCACGAATCTGAGAAGTGATATTTGGATGAAGGGTAGTGAGGAAGACAACTATTACAAGTTCTTCTCTATAGTGTGAAAGGGTGCGAACATCAGAAGTAGGCAGTTGATACACATTTAATTCATTTATCAGTCTACAAAGTGTGCTGAATAGAGTGGTCTCCTTGTCGAAGCTGAAGAAGACTCTTATAAATTGAGAATGTCTTAGATATGTTTTTGTTATGACTATAAATGTGACGAAGAGTATCCCAAAGCACTTTGACGGGTTGGAGCATGGACACTCCATTAGCAACGGAATCATCCATGCTTGACACCATCCAAGTGATAATAGCTACATCATCAGCTAACCAATCTCTATATTGTGAGTCCTTCACGTCAGGAGGAGGTTGATAGAGGTGATGTTCTTGACGAAAAGCAATGACAACATTTTCAAAATTATGCGTCCATAGGATGTAGTTTGACTCGTTTAGCTTCTGGGAAATTCCTGGAAAGCTATGAACCAAAAGATCGCTATGAGGCGTAGAGGAGCTGGCTATGACAATAAACTAGTTTGATTGAAATAAGATGTGGTGGACCAAACAGACCTCGGAGCAAGATGGGAAGAGGAGCCGCCACTGCATTAGTCCTAAGGAGCTATCATGCATCTGTCCAAGGGAGCTACTTCATCAACGTTTCCCACATGCTTCTGTTGAGATGGAGTGGAAGGAAGGACCTCGCGGGAGATGGAGGCTTGCAAAGAGGGAGGCCTGCGGTAGGGCTGAACACGCCTACAGATAGCTTGCATGGATGTGCACGTGTGCGGGGAAGGAAGATGCATGTACACGCCCGCGAGGAGGATGCTTGTATGGAAGACATCGAACACGTTTGCGAGGAGGATGCCCACACAGAAGGTAGGCAGAAGGGAGGATGTTGGACATGTTTGTGGGGAGCACAACCATTGAGCACATCTGTGGGTGGCTCTGATACCAAGTAGAAGAAGAAGAATAAGAAGATCTTCAAAAATGGTATATATTTCCATAACCCACAACTACAAGTATATAAGGGAAAAAGGAGATAGATGGATCTTTAGATGGATCCTTAAATGGATCCTTGTTAAGCACAAGACACTTAATATGGTTACTTAGAGAAATCTTACAAATAAGACTACAACAGTGACATGTTGGACTTAAAAAATAATTATTATATTTAAGATATTTTGAAAAATCTAAAAGTATTTTAAGAAAATGTTAATTTTAGTACTTATAGTAATTTTTCCTATATTTGAAAATGGCATACCGAGTTCGTATAACATTTTGCCCCTATTTGAATTACGTTGTTTTATTTTGCTTTTTTACTTTTGATTTTGGCATTATTTTCTTTATAAATCATATATTTAATCTCGTTAATTGATATATCAAAATTAAATTTGATATGTTATTTTGAACATTCATAATAAAAATATCATGAATGTCTACGAAAAAATGAATTTAAGTATTTTTATAATTGAAAAAAAAATGTCAATGTAGATATTCACATCTTTTGATATGATTACTTAATTAAAAATAACCTATCAAATTTATTTTTAGAATGTTATCTTACTCTTTAATGAATTATAATGTTACATCTTATGTCATCACTTTTGGTTTTATGAAAATCTATTTTCATCGTAGATAATCATAACAATTTTATAATAAGTGTTTAAAACAATATATTAAATTTGATTTGTAGGTGGAGAGACGAGCGGAATGCACAAATACCTGATTGAAATTCAATTTCTCAAGAAATTTGAATTCCAAAATGCACAAATACCTCATCACTCAGAATCTGACGGAAAAAATTTTCAATTTCATTAAATTTCGATTGCACAAACCCTACTTTAGTAAGAACATCTGGAAGTTGATCTGAGGAATAAGTGAAGGAAGTAGAGATGACATTCTTTAACACATTATCTCTATTAAAATGATAATCAACCTCAATGTGTTTAGTTCTTTCATGAAAAATAAAGTTGCTAGCGATTTACATGGTTGTTTGATTATCACAATACATGGGCTTGAGAGTTTGAACTTCTATACTTAACACATGAAGTAGTGTTTTTAACCAAATCATTTCAGATGCAACTTGAGATATAACCCAATATTCTACCTCTATACTTGATTTGAATATAACATTTTATTTTTTGTTGTGCTATGTCACTAGATTGCCTTTCAAGTAAGTACAGTAGCATTTTCTATCCAACCTATCTCCTATGTACCTTGCATCTAAATAGGCTTTGATACATAGATGATCGTGATTCTTATATAGTAGTTATTTTCTAGGAGACTTCTTTAGGTAAAGCTAGAACTCTAATAGCTCCTTGCTAATGAATAACTCTTGATGCATGCATAAATCAACTTAAGTGATTTATTGTGAACGTAATATCGGGTCTGGTGACAGTGAGATATATGAGATTGCCAATCAAATGTCTATATTTCCCTGAGCCTTCAAAATGATAGAGAAGTGTTATTATGGAAAGCTTTGCTCTATAGGAGTTGCCTTAGGTTTGTATCCCTCAAGTCTAGTTTCCTTCAATATGTCAAGAACATATTTTCTTTGGGAAATGGACAATCTCCCTTTTAAATAAGCAAATTCAACTCCTAAGAAATAGTAAGGAGTATTAAGATCCTTTATAACAAAATATTGGTTTAAGAATTGTTTTGTATCATCAATGCCTTAGAGATCACCACTAGTGAGTAGCATATCATCAATATAGATTGCAAGTATGATAGTACCTTGATGAGTCTTCTTAAGGAATATAGAATGATCAACTTGACAAAACCAACATTTCATATAATACTGTTGAATTTGGCAAATCATGTCTTAGGGCTTTGCTTAAGACTATAGAGAGCTTTGTTTAGCCGACAAACTTATGACTTCTCTTAAGCAACAAACCTAAGTAGTTGCTCTATAAAGACTTGCTTATCAAGATCACCATACAGGAAGGTGTTTTTAACATCAAGTTGGCATATAGGCCAAGAGTGAGTGATAACGAGAGATAGGAGAACGCAGGCAAAGTCCATGCAAGCAACCAAAGAGAATGTCTTAGAGTAGTTAATGCCATGCTCTTGAGAAAAATCATGAGCCATAAGTCGAGTTTTGTAGCGAACAATGGAGCCATCTAAATGCTATTTGATAGTAAAGACCCATCGATAGGAGACCATATTGGCATCAGCGGGGCAAGAGACCAAATCTCAAGTGCCACGAGAGAGAAGAACTTCCATTCCTCGTCCATACTTGCCTTCCAAGGTGAGAGTTGAAGGGCCTCACGATAATCTTTGAGAATTGAATTTGTAGAAAGGGATAAGACAAATCTACGAAAGGTGAGAGTAAAGTTAACATAGGAGATAACACCTGAAAGAGGGTGTTGGGTGTAGGTGTAGGTGCCCTTGCGAAGGACAATGGGACAAGCATCATCAACAAAGGTATGATGGACATTGCAATCAGGTGCGGAAGGGCTAGGGGAAGTAGTTGGATTAATTTATGATCATTGGGTGTAGACTTGTAGAGGTAGAGCATGTATAACAGAAGAATCCTCAAGCATTTCGATGGATGCACCTAGGATGGGAAGAGTGCTATGAAAGGGAAGGGGACAACTCCCTGTAGTAGTGGACTTGGTGCTAAGAAAGTAGGCCTGTGACTCAAAAAAGGTGATATCCATAGAGGTGTAGTACTTACAGGTAGGAGGGTGGTAGAGGCAGTACTCCTTTTGAGAATGAGGATACCCAATAAAAAGACACTTAAACGTTTAGAGAGAGAGTTTGTCAAGACTAGAAGAAAGATCTTGAACAAATGCAACACACCTAAACACTCGAAGGGGTAAGGAAAACAATTCTCTATCTGGAAAGAGGCGGTTGAGAGGGATAACACCACCTAAAGGAGAGGTCGACATTTGGTTGATGAGATAAACAATGGTGAGAATATCATTAGACTAAAGATATTTAGGAATATGAATATGCAAAAGGAGAGTACGAGCAACATTAAGAATGTGTTGATGTTTATGCTTAGTAACCTTATTTTGCATGGAAGTATGCAGACATGTGGTTTGATGAAGGATGTTGGAAGAAGAATAAATAACTTGAAAATTAGATTGCATAAATTCTAGAGTATTATCTGTATGCAAAATTTTGGGACAAATACCAAATTGATTTTTAATTTCCATAATAAAAACTTGAAGTAGATCAATAATAGTTCGATGATTTTTAAGAAGATACACCCACGATACACGTGAATGGTTATTGACAAAGATAATGTAATAGTGATGACCACTAATAGACTCAACACGACTTGGACCCTAAATGTCACAATGTAGTAACTCAAAAGGATTGGAAGTAGAAGATAGACTCAACTGCTTTCAAGGAGCCTAAGTGTGCTTTCTAAGTTGACAAAACTCACATTGAAAAAGAGACATAGAAGTCCACCAGAGTGCCTTATAAAGCTTTTCGCAAGATGGATGACCTAAGTAACAATGCTAGAGGAGAGAGGAATCAATGCTTGTTATGCATGCTACCAAGTCCTAATGAATGTGATTGTGAGTAAGAACGTAAACTCTATTGTTGCGCTTATGCCTCATGCCAATCCTTCATCTTATTTGCAAGTCCTAAAAGGTACAATGGAAAAGGAAAAATGTTATGGAATAGGATAATTATTCAATGATGATGCTAATGGATAAAATATTAAAAGATAGATCGAGAACATAAAGCACATTGTATAAGTGAAACTAAGAGAAAGCCTGAACCTCCCCCTTATCAAAAATGGGATAGGAATGACCATCGACAATAGTAACAGTGGACTGGTCGGAAAGGTGAGAAAGACATTCAAAAAGAAGTGAGGTACTTGATATGTAGAAGGATACTCTAGAGTCAATTATGCATGATGTATCGCCAAAAGTGAGGAAGGTGGTACTAGTATTGGTATCAAGAGTAGAAGATGAGACTAGGGCACTCATGACACTAGAATATGATCTTTGTGACTGAACAAGCCGTTTATAAACAACCTGTGATAGAGTGATGGTAGGTCCACTAGAGGTATCACTAGGAGGTTGAGTACTCAATTCTGTGTTGAAGTTGGCTAAGGATGGTGGTTTCCCCCACTTGTCATACCACTTTTTTGATTTGTGCCCAAATTGATTACATCATTGACACTTCGGATGTTGTCGATCATCGTCGTCATAGCTTGAGCGACCTCTCCCCTTGTTTCTTAAAGTAACAAGGGCAAGTTGAGAAGAGGTGAAGTAACTAGATGTGGGCATGGAGATGTGCAAGGCGTAGGAGAAGGTTTCCTCCAAATTAGGTATGAGATCAGTACTAAGAATAGAACCCTGAATCTGTGAGGCAACATCGGGGTTTGCACTTGCAAGAAAGCTAGCAACAAGTTCCTCATGATAGCAACAAAAAGTGGTTAAGTCCGTAGTCAACGGCTGCTAGCAATTTAGTTCATCAAGTAATCCATGAAGAGTATTGTAATGCTCCTGACAAGTCTTTTTACCTTGTTTCAGGTTGAAAATTTACTCAAACTTGAAAAACTTTGGAGATGTTCTTTTTGCGAGCATAGGTCTTCTTGAGGTTGTCCCAAATTTGCTTAGTTGGACGTAACATTGTGACATCTTGAGCAATGACATGTTCCATGGAGGAAAGCATCTAGGAAACAATAATGGTGTCATTTGCTTTCCAATCCTTGAACACGTCATCCTTAACATCTAGTTGAAGATTTTTGTACAAATGATCTTCTCGTCGATAACCTTCAAGTATGGTTTTAAAACCTTGAGCTCATAGTAGATAATTTTGTCCATTAAGTTTTTTCGTAAGTCCCTGAAAGGTTTTACTTGACAAATCTCTTGAAGCCATAAAAGCAATAGGGGAAAAGAGTAGCGAACAATAGAAAAAAAAAGAGAAACAGATTGATCTACATGGTGGACGGTGCACACAAGACTATTGTCAAGGGATGCTTTAGCAAGATAGGGACCATTGGCTCCACAGACTACCAAGTTGGAGAAACTTGGATGAATGCATAGAAGCTTGGACAGACAGTAGTAGTTGTGGTTGGACGAATGCACATGTCGGTAGCTACATAGAAGCTTGAACAGATAAGTGCAATTGTGACGAAGGAAGAGAGTGTGTATACAAACATGCGTAGAACTTACGAGCACAGCTGGACTTGCAATGAAGGGTTGCGACGAAGAATGATGATGGTGAACTAGGGCTCGAGGACTCATGAGCATAGTTGGGTAGATCACAGATAGATGCGTGCGACAGACTAGCGAAAGAGCATTGCGAGTAGATTAGATGGGTGGGGGGGCGGTGGAGGAGGGATTTCTGTCACTTTGATACTAAGTTGGAAAACCTACTTGATGTGTACATGCATAACCATTTCTATAAAAAGAATACAATACCTATCTTTGTACAAGCATATACAAGGGATCACAATAACCTATTTTGTTCCATATGAACAAGATATGTATACATTATTATTATTACACTACTTAACATTTAGGTTTGAGGCTAAATTGTGAATAGAATTGCATTTATCAATTGAAAAATTCAAGTCAAACTAATGTTGTTTTTCCAATTAAAACCAAATTGAATTCAATTATTCAAAAGTTTGGTTTTTATTGAAAAGTGAATTTGGTTTGTAATTTTACCTAAAAAGTTTCTTGTAACAACTTTATACAATGAGTCAAGGAATGTCCCATCAAAAGATACAAATAATTGTTTTGGTTTAATCCTTCACATTAATCATATAATAATACATTTATGCTATAATAATACATTAATCATATATAATTTTATATTAATACTTGTGTATGTATTAGTTTGGTTTGGTATGATTCATTGGTTTGAATGCAACCATGTGCACCCTTAATCTCTAGTTTGCTAGTTTGGAATGAAATTGTTTGTTGTATTTCAAGCAGTGCCTTAATTAGCTTGAGATGTTTCTGACAACTTCCTTGTATGACATCCAAAATGCCTAGATTAGATTGAGCTCCTTCTAACATCTTATCTTTATTGTAGGCTCCAAGAAAACCCAGATAAGGATGATAAATTGGCTTCATCTGTCCACCAATTGATGCAGACATATGGAGGCAATAGTTCTGCTGCTTTTTGGAAACAGGTTTATCTCATTGATATCAAAACATGCAATCAAGTAGACATGTCAATTGGGTTGAGCCAGGTTGGCATTGGTTTTTAGGCTGTGTTGGCTTGTCATTTGGTGGAACTTGGTTGTATGAGTACATTGGCCAGCATGGTGTGAGTTTTTCTAAAATCGGTATACCATAATTAGAAATGGAATGTTGTAATTTAGATAAAGCTTTTATGTTTTGTCTATACTAATTTTGATTTGTCGAACCTAGAAAATCTAAGACTTTGTATTAAAATCGATAAACTATTTACAAAGATAGTATATTGAAAACTAAGCTCTGTCTAGTTTCATATGCTTGACATATTGGTTTCGCAATTTGACATGTTGAAAAACATAGCCTAATATGACTTGGTACGGTTAGACTATGTCATTGATTGATATGACATAAATAGGATGTAGGCCATGCACCATGCTTAGGTTGCCTTGTTCCCTTCTTGGTATGACATGACTCAGCACAAATTTGGCTAGACACGATTCCTATCAAGTTGTATTGGTACAGCACAGCCCAGTTGACATATCTACAATTAATAGTCTACTGAAAGTGGGTCTGTGGAAGAATAATCTGTGATGACAGTGTAACTATTTTTGATGCAGGATCTCATACTCAAGATTAGGGAGCATGAAGAAGAAATTCTACAATTAAAGGGACATCTTGCTGACTATTTTATAAAGGTGCTGGATCAGATGCCTGCTGCCTTGTTTCTGAAAGTTGTTTCTTTTTTCTGTGGCTGTTATCACAAATTCTGTGTTACTTTTTGTTGAATTTTATTAGGAAACACACATTTGTAATAATAAAGGTGTACTTGAGGAACGCATTACTCACATGCGAATGGTATGTATCTCAATATACTATTTCTTATTTTTGCTGCCGCATCTATTTTTTTATTCCATACATGGCATTCTGATTTTCTATTTGTTTCAGGCATTTGATCAGCAACAACAAGATTTGGCTGATGCTGCTTCTAAATCTGTTTCGTACAGACAAGATATAATAGAGGAAAATATTCATCTAACATATGCATTGCAGGTTTTAAACCTTAGTTATTTTTGACATATTTCGTTATTTACTTTATATTCTTTATTTCATAGAATAAAATGCCATCTCTGATTGATTGTTCCACGTAGCTATCTAGATTCTGTTATTTGATTGATTGGATATCCGAACAATTTCTTTGGGCTCGGCAATCTCAATTCTTTTGTTATCTTAGCAATTATACCAATCATTTCAGTGATTTTTTTTTTGTCATGATTGCTGTAATATTAAAAACTCCTTGAAAAAGGGGGAAGTCCATCCAAGTTGCACCTAGTGGAGAGAAAGAAATCACTAGGTACTTTGGTCGGGGAAATGATGTGGGAGTTGTCTTCTCTTTGGGAAACTGTTCCCTTATAGAGTGGTTAGAGGGGTTTGGAACAAGGTATTCAGCATCAATGTTGTGTCAGACTTCAGTCCAATGGAAGTCAATGTGTGCTGGACTTTATTAGAAATACCTCTAGAAGTTTTTGAAAAAACATGGAAGCCCACAAAAATGGTCAAAAGTATAAATTTGTATGTGAAGTTGTAAGGCCAAGAGAAAGTAATTAATAATACTCACTTACATATATTTAAATTAAATTTTAGAAATGAAGTAAGAAAGGAGAACGGAAGGGAGCCAATGGGTTGGGTGAAATATGAACCCCCCTTTCAATGAGGTTGATGATATCTGGACAGTGGTTAGGCATCATTGGAGGATAGTTCCTTCATCAACTAACAAGTCTTGGTGGGTTTAGTGTCATAAGTTGTTGATCAACCCATTAGAGATTGTTGGTAACAAAATTTTTTTGGGTAGGTTGTTGAGGTTTGAGAAATGTCTAAAATACTTTGAGATAGGCAATTGGAGTTGAGTGTAGAAATGTTTTAGTTTTTCACTATTGTTGTAAAGCAGGACACAAAACTTTGATGTTTGGAGGCTTTTGTTAGTGGAGGTTTGTCTCAAGGTTGTTGTAGAGTGATAAGTAGAGGTCCTATAAGAATGTTCTCATGAATAGGTTATCTCACAGCACCAACAACAAGGTACCTAAATGTGAGGTTTGTGGAGGCCATTCTAAGTCAAGGTTCCTAAAGGAGGGAGGTTCAAGAATTGTTGGAGTGGAAGTTATAGGGAGTTTGGCACAAAAGATGTTGATCGTGACCAATGGAACTAAGGTCAATGGTGTGGCTGCAAGTTCATGGGATCCCCTTGAATTGTGAGGCATTAAAGACTAAGGGAGGGTTAGTGCAGGTAAGAAATTAGAAGAAAGTAGGGGAAAAAGAAAGGTAAGGAAATTTTTTTTTTTTCTTGTGTTAGTTGCATGTAGGAAACTTAGGGAATTACGTTCCTTAGGTTTCCAACTTTTCTTCTGTTACCTAAAAAATTCTCACCTATGAGGTGAGAAAGCTTCAGAAATCTCACACTTGCGTGCCTGCTCACGCCTGCTCGCACCATTGTCCAGCTCTCTCTTGCGCACGACTGATTCATTTCTGCTCTCACTTGTGCACGCACTGCCCTCGCTGCCCTTGCGCATGGCTGCTCTTGTCGCCCTCACTACCTACGTGCACGACTCCTCTCACCGCCCTCGCGCACAACTACTCTCGCCGCCCTCGCCACCCACATGCATGCCCTCACCACCCTCGCGTATGGCTGCTCTTGTCGCCCTCACTACCTACGTGCACGACTGCTCTCACCGCCCTCGCGCACAACTACTCTCGCCGCCCTCGCCACCCACATGCATGCCCTCACCACCCTCGCGCATGGTTGCTCTCTCACGCCCTTGCCGCTCTCGCTTGCGCACATGCACGCCCTTGCTGTCCTCGTCCAGCCTTGCCCTTGCCCTCGCCGTTCTTGCTCGTGCACGTGCACGCCTTCGCCTACTGCACACAGCCGCTCTCACTTGCGCATGCCCTCTCTACCCTCACCCAGCCTTGCCTTCGCTCGCTGCACACAACTACTCTCACTTGCGCACGCGCACGACCTTGCCACCCTCGCCCAACCTCGCCTGCCTTCAGTAAGAGCCTTTGTTTTTCACTTGGCATGATGGATTTCATCAACCTATGAGAATCATCATGGGTTTTTGTTGGAATCAAGGTTTATCAATTGATTTCCATAAGATTGAGACGTCGTGTGCATCGTAGAGTTTTCCAACAAACTGCAATTTTTTTTTAGGTGAAATTTGACAAAGAGAAGATTTCCATGTTTGTCAATTTATTTTTTTTATATTTCCTGATAATGGTAGTTTTTGAATTGAAGGGTTATTAAACATTGAGTTTACTGGTATAACTATCAAAGTGAATAGTGTATTTTTGTTTGGAAAGGATTGTTAGAAGTTTACCATTGTGTAAAGGATTGTTGTAATTATTGAAAACATTTTCAAATCTTCATTTATTGAGTTCTTCATGAGGATCTTGTGGAGTTCTTTTTCATTATATATTGTTTGTTGCCGCACATGATATATTGTCTGCTCACTCTTTCTCCTTGTGCATTGAGCCTCTTCCATATATTGTGTATGTGTATTGAATTGTATATGAGTTGTTAAACAATATGACTTGTTAAATAAATTGAAATGTATATGAGTTGCTAAACATACCTTGCATTCGTGTGTGTAGTCTTTTGATATTTGTGTAGGTATTTCAAGTTAATGGCTAGTTTAGAAAGAAGTTATTGTTCTTGGAGTGCAAAGTCAGATGAAGAAATTTTAAACATTTTGGTTGAAGTTGTTAACGAAGGCAATGTGAGAACCTATGCTGGGAAAATTTGAATGGAAGCATGAAATGAGATAATAGTCAAATACAATGAACGTACATGAGCAAAAATTACTAAAAAAAATGTAGACAATCAAATGAAGACTTGGTGTTTGATGTACAAGAATTACTCGAAGATTAGAAATCAAAGTGGTTGGGGTTGAGATTATGTGAATGGACTCATGGATATTAGTAATAAGGTTTGGGAAGACTTTGTGAAGGTAATATTTACTATAATAAACTTTGAAACTTTATTCTATACTATTTAACATTCTTTTCATATTTTTGTGTAGACACATCTAGAATGTAAAACATGTAGAGGGAAGACTTGTCTAATTTATGATCAACTACATGTGTTTTTTAGATTAAGTGTGACAACTGGAAGCTTTAGTAGACAAGGCATAGAGGATACAAACATTGATGTAAATTAGTTAATTTCACAAAAGAACACGTTACACGAGACATTACAAGATGACCTTCCAACATTTACACAAGTTGAACATGAACCTTCTGATTTTGATCTAGGAAGAGGATGCTCTCCTTCAATCATTAATACAAGTAGCAAGAGAAGGGCAAAGTGGGCAAGGTCACATGCAGAATCTCAAGAAATAATTGCAAATGCAATTAGAGACATGACTGTTGCTTTTAAAATGTTTTGTGAAAAAGAAGACATCGACAGGGCTGAAAGACTTCAAGCTTTACTACGTTTGTGTGATGTGTAAGAAAGAAAGTTAGAATGGAATAGCAAACGAGCAATATTAGTTGTTCAAGCTTTACTTGATTTACCAGATTTGAGAAATATGGAAATCTTTCAATCAATGAAGCTATTGCAAAATCATGAAATGCGAGATCAGTTTCTTGCACTTTCAGTGGATATGCATGTGTTGTGGTTGCAGTTTAACTTGTTTACTTGAAGTTATTTATAGTAGTATGATGAATATTTCTTATGTTGTGGCATGTTTAACTTTTGTTATGTATTGGTATGATGAACTTGTGTTATAATATGTTGAATATTTGTTATCTATGTCTTTGAACTTTAAAACATCTTATTGATGTATTTTCTTCTCAGGTTAAATAATTAGTATAATGTCTTCATTCAACATAGCACTTGAGCAAGAAGAGGAGGATACAGAAACAAGACGACAATTTCTTACTTCTATTTGAAATAACATTTGTGCTATTGCAAGTACTTTAATTGCAATAGATAGAATTTTTAGTAAAGAAGGTCAAGAATACATTGCTAGGTTGTTAGATCTTTCTTTATTACATCAAGCTTATAATTGTAGGAAAATATATAAGATGAGTTAACATGTATTCTTGAAATTTTGTAATTTATTGAGAATGAAAAGAGTAATAGTAGATGGGAAAAATATAGCAATAGAAGAGAAGTTTGAAATTTTCCTTGTTACAGTTGGTCAAAATCAAAGGTATGGAGTAACACAAGAGCGATTTTCTCATTCTTCATGGACAGTTAGTACTTATTTTAATGAAATGGTCGATGCAATATTACGTTTGAGTGATACATTATTAGTAAAACATTCAACTGTGACTCTTACTTGGATTGAAAGTGATGGAAATGTTTTCTCATATTTCAAGGTACATTTATATCATTATCATAGTAGGTATGTATACGATTTGTGTATTTCATTTAGTCACTTAGGTTTGGGGTTTTAATTTATATAGGATTGCATTGGAGCAATTGACAGGACATATATCAAGACAACTATTTATGGACAACAAACTACAATGTTTAGAAATAGGAAAGGAGAATTATCTCAAAATGTTATAGTTGCATGTAATTTCAATATGAAAATTACTTATGTTCTTGTTGGCTGGGAGGGACCTGTAGTTGATGCTTGTATATTACAAGATGCAATATTTAGACCAAATGTACTACGAGTTCCACTAGGTACTAATAAAAGTTAGTATGTATGTGATACTTATCATTTCTTACATTTTAGTATATTAATAAAAGTTGGTATGTAGGTAAATTTTACTTAGTGGATGTTGGTTATCTAAATCGTCCAGAATTTATTTGTCTATTTTGAGGTATTAGATATTACTTGACAGAGTATGATAGCAATAAAAAACCAACGAATGCTGTTGAGAATTTTAATTATAGTCATTCACAATTGAGGACAGTGATTGAACGTACATTTGGGGTTATAAAACATCGATTCGCAATTTTACATGGTTGCATGCCATTTTCATATCCAACACAGGTGAAAATTGTTATTGCATGTTTCTTACTTCATAATTTCATTCGTCAAGTAGATTCAACTGATTTTCTTGAAGATTTACAAGATGAATTAGTAGAAGTTGACATTGCTAATGAGATATTAAGTATAAATGAAGGAAGAAAAGAAATAAGGAATATTATTAGAATGTCTCAATAAGAGAAGAAAGAAATAACTAATACAATGTGGGAAAATATTATGAATGTTATGTGAGAAGGACAAAGAAGTTGAATTATTTGAAATTTATTTGTATTTGAACATTGTTGTAATATTTTATTTCATTTGGTATGTTGTAATATTTAAGATATTTTAATAAAATATATTGAATTTTCAAAAATATTGTGAATTTTTTATACATTAATTAACACATAGATATTGTTAATAATAATATTTGACTTTGATTATTATATTAAAATATCTATTAAAGTATAAAAAATATTTATTTATAATTTGTATTACTTTACTTCCTTTCACTTTCTGAACATACACTAACACCTTCAAAATTTTGAAATTTCTCGATCTTTCCTGAATTTTCTGAATGTACACTAACACCTTCAAATTTTTTGAATTCTCCAAACTTTCTCTAGGTTTATGTTTCTCTTATTTTCTAGATTTTCCTAAACTTTTCAACGTCACGAACACCCCCTAAGAGAAAGTGGTTCAATCTTTAGACTTCTCGTAAAAAAGGTACACTGTATTTCAGAGCTGAGTGAGGACCTAGAGGCAATGTCAACTTGGCAGAATTTGGGGAAGTTGGATTCTATTGAGAATTATATGTCCTTAGGTGCTAAAAGATTTTAGGTGGGAATCCATGTACTCAAGGAATGATCAGAGGTATGGAGGGGTAAGAAGCCTAAAGCATGGAGGAGGGCTCACCCAACTAGAAAAGGGAGAGTGCAGGAGAATTAGGACAAGAATGTGCTAAGTATGGGAGGAGAGAGAGAATGATAGAGATGTAGCTTGTTTAACGAGGGAGATGGAGAATAAGCAGAATGCAATGGTCTAGAATTTAACTAGTGATAGCAAGGAGCTTACTCTCACTCAAGAGGAAAACGTCAATCAAGCTAAGTGTTATGCCATAAATCTATTGGTTTTAGAAAATACATGCTAAATGTGGAAGAGGAGATATTGAAGTAATTAATGCACTCCTTAGGAAAAGAATCTCTTGATTCTTTATAGTGTTAGGAGACCCGTAGATAAATGGGGTTTCACTTGCATGAAGTGGAAGCACATTTCAATTTGTGTAGGCAAGAGGGTCCTTCTTGGGCCTATAATTAGGGTGGAAACTAACGTATGGGAAGAGTGGAGTTGCAATTGGGCCCAATAGCAACCCAATGACTTTGCAAGTAAGGGCTTCGGCCCATCATTGACTGTTCCTGCAACTCCAGCAGATGAGATTTTTTTATGGCCAATGGGGCTAATAATCTTATAGATGAAGATGACTCTACATCCCTGTGAATCCCTCCTTCTCACATGGCTAACAAGGAAGGACACGACTTCTTGATGAACACCACACCCTTCAGCAAGCCCAATCATACTTCCAATGGTGTTACTTAGATGTTAAGGAGTTTGTGAGAACTGAAGATGTTTTCATGGTATGTCTTCTATTATTGGATCTACCAATCCACTGCGTGTTGGAGGGTTGCACCCCCTTTGCGTGTTGGTGGGTTGCACCCCCTTTCCCATCTTTTGCCACCATTCAACACTCATCTAGATGACTTAGTTTACAACAATGTCAACGCACCATGATGTTCCAGCAATCTCTTTGCCAATGACCTTTTTCCAAGCACTTAAGCACATTACTATCACCTTCAGCCAGCTTGCTCCACCCTCTCAATATCAATCACCCACTTCCTAGTGAAACATGATTTGCTCTTGTATCTTGAAGGCCCAGAATCACCTTGCATCTCCACATCTATTACGAGGGATTCAAAGTTCTCTCAGGCCTTCATAGCCAACCTCTGGTGACGCCTGATCTCGCCAACTACAACTGTGGTCCACTACAGCCTAGTAGTGTTCACTAGGTTGTGACATCCCAACCTTTGTTCTGCACAATTTTTTCTATTTGTGAACTTCCTGGTGGTTCTACATTAGATAATTTTGGATAATTTATGCAGTTGGATTTTGAATTTTTTTTAATGGTGATGAGTGATGATTAGTTCTGATCATTGTCTTATTTATTACGTCAAGGCTGGTTCATCTCTTTAATCCAAACATACACGTATTTTTTGTTGGTATATAAAATTTTTGTGGGATTATGTTTGCATATGTTATCTGTTAAATAATTTGTTACTTTCTGTTTTGTTGTGCATATATATTTTAGGAAAATTTCTGACAATTATTTTGAATCTTCAGTGTGCTCAGGAAGAACGGTCAACTTACATTTCATCCTTGATACCTTTACTTTCAGAATATGGACTCCAGCCAGCTGTGCTTGATGCACTCTCCATTGTTAGTAATCTGAAGGCGAGTGTGACTGTTTTTTGTGTGGTTTATTTGAAGCTATGCACTTGTTCAGCATTTTTGTACACATTATATTTATTTTTGTGCTTCATTCTTGCAGGTATTGTTGAGGCATCTGCACGAGAGACAAATAATCACAGAGGTAACCATGTAGGATTCCAAAAATTTTGCAATTTCAAATAGATATCTATATTCTGTCATAGTTGATTCTTTGAATAAGTTGTAAAAGGCATTTTCCCCTGGTAGACCCATCATCTCCGTCCTGATTAAAAGCTGCTTCACATAAATGGTGCAGGAGAAGTTAAAGGAATCTCAGTACCAGATAACTCCATGGCACATTGAACCATCAAATTCTTCAAGCCTTGCTCCACAATCACCGTGTAATTCTTATGGAGCTGCTCGAAGTCCCTCGGTATGATATATTACTTAGTTTTAATTTTAGTTTATTGTAATTCATGGTCAAGCTTTGAACCCTACTTTCGTGTCCCAGAATAAGAATGGGCTAGAGATTGTGCCTCAACCACCATATTCTAATGCACTTTCGCCAATTGCTTCTCCATCCAATAATCAGGCAAGGGTGGATTGGGAGACTCTGGGACATCAAAATTTCCAACCAAGTCCAAGTGGCTTTCCTCCAAAAAGTCCAAGCTATCATGACTTGGGCAGTTCTTCCCCTTGTTTTGATCGGTAAACATGGTTGCTAAAATCATACAGATTTAGGAACAAATAAATATGAATTTAATGCTGAAAACTGCAGTAGAATGTGAAATATATGGCAATTTTTCTGAGAGGTAAAATTCATTGCGGTTGTTAATGCAATTTAGTTTGTATTGTCATCATGCACCTTTTTGACCTTTGTGAATAGAATTTTTGAAAATGGTCACAGAAAATAGTATTACCGACTAAAAAGCAGAAGTAGAAGGATAAAGGTTATTAGATAGAAATGACTGAAAATACTGGAGTCGTGTTCCACTGTAAGGTAAGGATTCTAAGAAGGAAATGTGGAATAGAATAATAAAACAGCAAAAGGCTTCACAGCTGAATAACACCATACAACCATTTTTCTGTTTCAAGTTGTGATGGTGACACATCAAATCCCACTACACTCCAAAATCATTTCACTGACTTGCTATTTCCATCTGGAATGCGCACCACCTAACAAGTCAATTAGATCTTCTGGATGCTTTCTTTATCAAACTGTTTACATTAAATAATCATACCAAAACGGCCAACAAGACTTCTCTCTTTCTATCCCTCTTAGGATGCGCTCAGTTTAATCCCATGCCAATAAATGACACATGCAAAATTACAATTGATTTCTGTGGTGTTAGTGGAAGAGGAGGAATTTCATGATGGAATGAGGTTGAATGTTGTCTTCAATGTTTTTCTGATGTTCTTTGATGACAAAAATCTTTGAGCTGCAGCTTGAAAAAAATATATTTTGATGTTGATCATTGGATGGCACAAAGCTATGCTAAGCTGAAATCATCTTCATAAGGGCCAAACCTAGAGGGATTCAATTAGGGCTAGATCAAGGAAGGAGAGGCTTGAGGCCCACATGATATGACTGGGTTTTGGAGTCCACATTGGCTTGAGGTTATTAAAAATCAATTTTTTTTTTCTTTGACTTGACAAAAGAAAAGGCTTACTATGATTGACATAATTTAAGAGTAGTCATCCATGCAATTGCTACATTTGTATGTAATTAACATTTTATACATGATAATTACCTATAAAATTTATTTAAGTTTTTTTTATGCTTATCATAACTTTTTTTTATCTTATTTTTAAGTTTTAAGTTGAAATTTTAAGTTTTTTAGTTGTTTCCAAAAAAATATTGTGTTTCTATTTATATGATTTTCGATTCTTGATATGTTTCCTTTTTCCATGGGACCAATTCTTGATATGATATCAACATTTGAGGCCTTGTTTGAAATTAAAAAAATGGTAGAATTTCATATATAACAACACAAGGACCTCTATATATTGTGGTAACATAAAGAATACAATTATGACTTAGGTACTATGCAACAAATTCGCACGATACCTAACCCTAATACATGAAGGTATTTTAACAATAATTATAACAATTCTTTTACTATTTTGTGATATTTTGAAGGTTTTCTCCCCTTTGGTTGAAGTCCCTTAAATCTATGCTTCCTCATTCATGTGCTCTTGCTATCTACCAATATCCATGATTCTTTTAGTTGGGATGTTCCTAGATTCCATGAATAGATGAAGTTAGTTGCATGCATGACAACACTATTCTCATTTGACATGTGTGAGATTAAGGCTAGTTCGTTGGAAAGACCATTAATTGATTAAGGCAAAAATTACATAGTTATATACTTGTTTAGATATATGGATTCATAAATGGATCCAACTTGATAACTCGATATAGAGTACTATTACGACACTCTCCCTCAAGTTAGACGATATATATTAGTAAGTCCCAACTTGTTACAAAGATAATAAAAAACTTTATGACTAAGAGCCTTTATGAAGATATTAGCTAATTCTTTAGAAGATGACGTGTAAGGTGTAGTGATCACACCTTTAGTCACTAGATCGTGGATGTAGTGGCAATCAATTTCAATATGTTTTATACGTTCATGAAAAGACTCACTTTTGACAATATGAATGACTACCTGATTATCACAGTACATGGACATGGGCTCTTGAACTTTCACCCTAAATTCTTGGATTAGTGATTTCAACCATATTAATTCACAATTAATTTTTCTCATAGATCTGTACTTTGCTTTAACACTAGAATAGGAGATAAAATTTTTCTTCTTACTTTGTCGTGTGACAAGATTCCCCTTAAAGTAGGTAATGTATCTTGATGTGAACTTTCTATCACCCTTGTCTCCTGTAAAGTTAGAGTCAAAGTAAGCTTTAACTTTGAGATGCTGATTTGCATGGTATAGAAGGTCCAATCTAGGTGTGCCCTTGGCATAGGGAAAGACTCTCTATGCCCCTATTTGATGAACCTATTGAGACTTGTGCATGAACTAATTTAGCAATCTCACGACATAAATAATATTTGGTCTTGCAACTATTAAATATATGAGTTTTCCAACTAGATGTATGTATGCTCTTGGATTGTCTAGTTCTTCTAAAGAGGTTTCCCAAAACTGAGGGTTTTATTCAATAGGAGTGTTTTCTGATTCACAACCTAGGAATCCAGTTTCTGTAAGAAGTTCTAACACATATTTACGTTGTGATAACACCAATTTGTTCTTGGAATAAGTAAACTCAATTCCTAAGAAGTAACTGGATCTTTCCAGATCCTTGATTTGAAAGACTTTGACAATGTGTTCCTTGGTTCTGGCGATACCCTCAATGTCACTACTTGTGAAAAGAATGTTGTCTACATATACTGCTAAAATAACATATCTACGAGTTAATTGTTTTATGAAAATGAAGTGATCGATAGAGCAACACTTGAATCCTCCATTAAACATAATTTGACTAAGTTTGTCAAACCAAACCTTGAGACTTTGCTTTAGGCCATAAATGGCCTTCTTCAGTTGACATACTTGGCGCTCTCCCTCAATTTGATAGCATGGTAGTTGTTCCATGTATACTTTCTCAGACAGATCACTATAAAGGAAGACATTCTTTATGCCCAGTTCATGTAATGACCATTGTTTGTTTACTACCAAAGAGAGTAGTAGACAAATGGAATTGAGATGAGCAACAAGAGAGAATGTTTCGTTATAGTCAATCCTATATTCTTACATAAATCCTCTGTCAACAAGGCAACTTTGTATCTAACACCCACATACCAAGAGATCTCAAGGCATACATTTCATCATTCATAGCTTTCTTTCAATGTGGTTGCTCTAATGCCTCCTGATATATCCCTGGAATAGACTCAAATGACACAACAATAGCAAAAGTATGACATGAAGGAGTTAGGTGATCAAGGGAAACAAAGTTTGCTATAGGATGTTGGATACACGTTCTAGTATATTTCTGAAGGGTGATAGGAAGATCGTTCTCTTGTGTAATATTGGTAGGCGGATTTGAGGCAAAAGGTTCAATTAGTAGAGCTTGAGTGATGCTAGGGATATGATTCTTGTGATGATACACTTGCAATGGATGACTGTTTGTCGTGATCTTACTACGATCTTCCTCAATAGGGTGAGAATGAGTGTCACTTTGGGCACTTTCAACTTGATCATCCATGGAGAAGACAAGATTGAGAGTAAGACTAGTGGCATCCAATGTATCTAAATTATCCACAAAGTAAGCTTGATCTTCAACAAAAGTGACATTTGTAGAGGTGTAATACCTTTTGGTCATGAGATTGTAACATCTGTATCCTTTTTAGGTTCTAAAGTAGGCAACAAAGACATACTTGGTAGCATGAGCATCAAGTTTATCAAGATTGGAACGAAAATCCTGAACATAAGCAACACACCTAAACACCCAATGTGTCAACTCAAACAACTCTCGATTAGGGTAAAGGCGATGAATGAGAATTTCACCCCTTAAGGGAGTAGAAGACATCCTATTAACCAGATAGATAGCAGTTAGGATAACATCAAACCATAAATATTTGGAAACCTTTATCTAGATAAGAAGAGTTCTAGTTATGTCAAGGAGGTGGTGTTGTTTTCGCTTGACAACTCCATTTTATTGGGAGGTGTGAGGACATGTAATCTAATGTATAATTCCCTAAGAGGCAAAATTTTTTTGAAAGGAAACACTAACAAATTCCAAAACATTATCAATACGAAGACACTTAAGAGTAATAGTAAATTGATTTTTGATTTCAGTAAAATAGTTTTAAACAATGGTAACAATATTTTGACGATCTTTCAAAAGATAAACCTAACACTCAATAGACATGAGAATAATCATCAACAAATACTAAATAGTACCTATGACCACTAATAGACACAACATGACTCAATCCTCAGATATCACAATAAACAATATCAAACATTGCCTAGTTATAGGCAAGCTGGACTCTAGAAAAAGAAGTTCGACTATGTTTACCTAATTGACACAATTCACACTAGAAATTTGGAATAGAAGACCAATGCAAAGCTTGTCAAAGCATTTGGATGGATGTCCAAGATGGTAGTGCTAGAGGAGAGAAGATTTAGTGGTAGAAGATAATGAGGCCACAAGTCCACTAGACGGTTTATCATAGACCAAAACGTACTCCTTGGAGCTTCTTTTATAGCCCAAACCAATTCTCACCTCCATCTTCAGATCCTGAAAATGCAATAAAAATGATAAAATGTTACATAATAGGATAGTTGTAGAGTTATAGCACTAATGGAAAGTAAATTAATTGAGAGGTTAGTGACAAAATGGGTATGCTCAAGTTGGATTTTGGAGTTCACATCAATAGTGCATTTACTAGAAATTTGACAGGAGTGATAATCAGCAACTGTAATGTTATGAAGGATAGGAAATTGGTGAAGGTGAGAGAAAATGGTGGCACAACTTGTCATGTGCTATGTGGTGCTTGAGTCTATGATCTATAGGGTATCCTCTTGAACAATCATAGCAGTGCTCATACTTGAGGTGGATGCCAATGTGACTGTGGCAATGGATATATGGATCCATAAATGGATCTAACTTGATAACCTCATACAGAGTACTGTTTCAACAACATGTAATTCTTCCATGAGTTGACATGTGGTTGCCCCTTGGTCATGTAAAATAGTTGTTTCTTGTTCTACATTATTTCTTCACATAGGACCCTATTCTCCTCTTTGTGTCTTGGTATTTGTTAGAATAGAGATTATGAAGGTAAAAAAGATAAGTATGGAGATTATGGAGTGTATTATTAGGATTAAGGTTACACATGCATAGTTTTAAATCTTGTTCTAGATTGGTTTTCAACTTCTGCAATTCAAAATTGACTTACATTCTTGGTAATTAATTGGGTTGGTTGATACATTATCTAGGGTTGGTGCTGGATTATTTGATCCGATGAATTTTTTGACTTATTGGAGAATAGATCAGTTGCTTTATTGAAAAGATCGATTGATCTAGAGAGGTGTTCTTTGCTAAAACCTTTGTTCATTGTTGAAGTCAAAGAGGTGTTCTTTGCTCTACCAAAGGGTTATTCACTGATTGTTGAAGTCAAAGGGTTCTTCATCGACCATCAAAACCTTCCTTGCTCTCTACTCACCATCGTATCCCATTAGGGTTTTCGTGTGAGGGGACGAAGAGGATGAAAGGAAGGCTGTGCAGTGTGTGAAAAGGAAAAGAAAAAAAAGAAAAGATAAAAAAAGAAAAGGTGAAGAAGAGAAAATAGAAACACATGAAAAAAAGAGAGAAAAAAGGGAGAGAGAAAAAAGAACAGAAGAGAGAAGAGAAAAAGTGAAAAAAAATTACATAAAATTATGTTTAAAAAAATGGTGGAAGTATTAAAAAAAACACAAAAAATCTTGATATTTTTTTTTTAAAATTTATGAATAATATTCTTCTTCTACCTATCTCTTGTATTCTCATAAATTTCATTTTTCTGTTTTTTAATTAATTCATGTGAGATTTTTTTAAAAAGATATTTACTAGAATAAAAATTATAATTTACTCTAAAATCTTATAATCGATAAAATTTTTAATTATAGTGATTATGAAAATTCTCTAGTATCATGTATAATTTTATTAGTTTGTATTCCATGTATGAACTGTAACTTGATACATAATCTATTAAAATGTACCCTGATAATATTAATGAAGAGAGATGGGAGATGCAGAGAGAGAAGCCTTGTTTAATGAAAGATTGCATGAGGAATCATGTTTTGTTGAAGCAAGCTGGACTGAAACCCCTATCAAAAAGTTCTATAGGTTGACCATGGAGATTTATGATGCCAACAATGACCTGGTCGATTGCAAGTTCCTAATGGAAGGATATGCTGGATATTCCCCTCCACGGCCATTACAATTAATTGTCTATCGCAGAAGTGTTCCCATTGGAAGTCTCCAGCATTTTTTGTGTGGCTTTTGTCGTTACTTCATTAATTGTCATCATCATATATGGGACACTAATTATTGTTTAGTATAGAACAATGATTGGAGAATCAATCTGGAGTTTTGTTTAGGGGTTCAATATGCTACGAATCAACTGTTAATAGTGATCAATGTCAACAGCACACTTAGATCTTCACTCTTTAGCAGGTAGCAATGAACAACCAATGGACAGCTGTAGTAGCATATCCATCAATGAAGACCACAAGAAAAGAAGACCGGTTGATGGGAATAGGACTTCATGTATGGTCGGTTGGATGACATTTTTTTAATACAAGTCAGTTGAATGACTTGCTTGACAACAGTCAGTAGGGGTTGATGTATTGATGATGTTTGATACTTCATGAAATACATAGATATGCCATGTCCTTGATTTCCAAAGCGTTGAATCTTGATGAAGAATTGATTGACATTTCACTGTTTTCAACCATGATCATTATCCATTTTTAGTTTTCCCATTCAGCACTTCAGCTTTCTCAAATTGCATTTTTATCCCTCTCTGCTTGTTCAAGTGAAATGGATGTTTGATTTGTTTTTCTTTCATGTGCTGTTCATCTGTGTGATTTGTTAATGTAATTTCAGGGCATTCCCGACTGAAGATATACAAGATGATTCTCATGCTAAACATTTCAGTGAAAGTAATGAGAAAAGCTTATTGTCTGGGGGATTTGGCAGACGTATCGAGATGAATGAATCGGAGGCAACTGGAAACCAACATGCTAGAGAATCTGCTATGCAAAGGGTTGCAGGCAGTTCTCTTCATTTGCAACCCAGAAATGATGATCCAAATGTCGCATTCTCTTATCTACCAACGGTACATGAGGAACATTCTTCCTTTTCAGAAGGTTTGTACGTCACTTGCTTTTACAGTGCACCTCATATTTGTTTCTAATCACAAATTCTTAACTATTATTTATGCAGATGATGATCCTTTGCCTGCGATAGAGGGCCTGCAATTTTCTGGTGAAGCTTATCCAGGAAGAGAGCTGCAAGCATGCGGATATTCTACTAATGGGACGACCAGTTGTAACTTTGCGGTGAATTTTCCTATTAAATCTTATTTTCATATTGATTGAACTTAAAATGTAACATTTAAAAATAATGGAATACCTTCTTTTAGATGCTTGCCATCATGTGTTATTTGATAAGATCTTAGAATGTGGTTTACTTAAAGCTGAGGTTATGTGACACACTTTGCATTGGAAAATTATTATTTTTAACTTTGCACATAAAATAAAAATGGACCAAATTGCACATACTTTTTGAAAATTTTGGGGATAGAAATAAGAACTTGGGATATTCATCTGAATTGCAAGTGTCTGTGTAACATTGTTCGATTCTGCTCAGACACTGAAATGCCATTTTACTGAAAATTATGATACCATGATGTTTGATGTAAAATGCCTTGAGAAGTTGAGATGCGTAAACTGTGTTTTTGATATTGTAGAATGTGGTTTATTTAAAGCTGAAATAATGTGGCACACTTTAAAGTGGAAAAATATATATTACCTTGGCATATAAAATGAAATTGGACAAATTGCACACACTTTTTGAAATTTTTGTGGATAGAAATACTTTACTTGGGACATTCATCTAGATGCTAGGCGTTTGTTTGGCATCATTTGATGTTGCACATGCTCTGAAACACCATTTCATTGAAATTATGTTACCATGATGTTTGATGTAAAATGTTTGAGATTCTTAAGATTTAAAAATTTCATTCTTCATATACTCTAAAATAATCTGCTATAAACCAAATGGTAGTAGATGAACGAGTCTTTATTTCATTAAAAAATTTGATGGTAAAGATGAGATCTTCCTCAACCTAGCAAAAGACACATTGCAATGGACACATTAGTAATTGAAAAAGACAACACATGAGATGTCTAGATATTGAAATGGACCAACTTTAACAGACTTTGATTGAAGAAAATGAAAGGGCAACATCTATTGCAAAGCTTGCTTAAGCTTAATAAAGACAAATGATTCAAATAATGTCACAAAAGAGATAATTCAATTTTGTGTATTGAACATAGGAGCTCCTTGGGAATCTTTTACAAGTAGAGACATTTACTAGTTTCATGACCCAAACTAACCCTCTTCAGTTTACAAATTTCAAAAGACATTATGGTAAGGAAAGAATGTCACATAAAACAATGACTTTTGTAATAACACTAATGAAAGTATTTGACCTGAAGTTTAGGCACATAAAAAACTTTTTCAAGACATAATTAGGATGAGACAAACAAAATTCACTCTAGGAACAAATATTGTAGCAATATTGGTCATCTAAGATGATTGACTAAAGAGATATTGAAGACTTGTCATGTGGTTGGTTTCCAAAGCTTATTTAGGTGATTTTTAAAGACATATAGCTACATTATTTAGATTTCTTGTATCTGCAAAATCTCCTAAGGAGAAATCTCTATCATGTCCATTTCCTTTGTTATAGGAATATCCATCCATTATAGGATAGACTAAACCTATAACAATAGTAGGTAGCTCTATGGAAATTTGATAACTTGTTTAAAGGAAGAGAATAAAATAATTTACTTAACAATAAGGAGGGGTTTGTGTAGGTAAGAAAGGTAGGGAAAGTAGTGGAAAAGGAAAGTAGGGGGAATTTTTTTTTTTGGTGTTAGGTGATCGCCTGAAAGTAAGGGAAAGTAATTCTCCTACTTTTCGAGTATTAATACTCAATTCTCCTTGATTTTTTGAAGTCGAGGTTCAAAAAATCAAGGAAATCTCCCCTAGAAAATTGCTGTAGCTCTTGCTTGCTTGAAAATTGCCTGCTCCCACTTGCTCGAAAATCATCACTTAGCTACTCCCACTCACACATTCAGTTGTCTACTTTTTTTTTTTAATATTAAATCTACCCATTTAATTCATCAAGGGATAGTCTTGCAAATTTTTGGGAAATACAAAGAGATCTTGCTTAGAAAGCAAGATTTACAATAGAAGCTTTGACCTGAAAGTGATCCAGATATTTGTACGGTTTGAATGAAGTAATCTTCGATATAACTAGAGAAAGGAAACTACAACTAGACTATAGAAAATTTGGTAGAATAGTTAGAATTCCGATCTGACTGAAAAATCCTTAATTTATGACTTCGGTAAGACCGACAAACTTTCTAGTGGGACCAAAATAAAATTAGTCTGTTATAAAGCCAGTGTAATCGTTACCCGAGTTTGGCATGATCGAAGGAATCTTCTGTATGATCGAGCAAATGTTCGGTATAAACAGGGATAAGCTTGTCAGATTCTAGTTAGATCAGAGAAGGTTTTAGTGTGACCGAAGAAGTCTATCTAACTGTGATTTTTGACAGGTTGACGTGCAGAGGTTTGAGCAGGCTTTCTGCATTGAGACTGTACGTGGGCACTATTTCCAATAATTCATCGAATGGTAATCAGTCGTAGAGTAGTAGGATGCGACATAAAAATATAGAGTTTTCAGACTGAATTTGATGTCCAAGTTGTTGAAAAAAAGATATGGCTCTTGCTCCAAGAAATCCTGAAAGTACAATAAGATCGGTGAAGGAGTTCGGTTTTGTCGACCTAAGAGAAGTTCCAAGTCTTGTAGAACTTGAAATTTCTGATGGAGCCAAAATTTCGAGAGCAAGACTAGAGTTTTGAAGTGAGAATTCAAACACAGAGACAACTCTAATTATTAATCTCAGAAGAAGCATAACTCTGAATTAAATAATCTGAGATATTATCGAAGTAGAACTTGGCTTCTTGTTTAGGAAAATTATATCACATCTATGTTTTCACAAACTCCAGAGCATGATAGTTGGCAAATATTTTAAAAAATATACCTGTGAAGATTTTTTGCAGGAATGAATTTGTTCATCACTCCATTTTTTCCAATTATGCATAATATTCAGAGTTATCAGTTGTCGAACCTAGTTGATGATTTCCTAAATAAATTCGCAATTATAAAAAATATGATTGACAAATTCCATTGAATTCTTGTAGAATCTACATATGGAAGGGAGAAGAAATCCTATCTTGTTCCAAGCATCGTCTACTAGGAGGAAATTTCATCTTAGTTTCTAGAGGAAAATAGAAATTTTATGGGGATTTTTGAATTCTAGTATCCCAATAATTTATTTGTCTGGGGAAAATGAATTTTGATGGGGTTCTAAGCCAATTTTATGGAGAGGTTTGGAACTTGGAGGGTTTGTTTGTACCGACTCCACATTTTTCCTAGAGTTTTGCAAATATTGCTGTCTTTGTGAAGAATGACAATTTGATCCATGTCCCTATATATAGCCTTGATAGCTTTAGCCTAGATGCCTTTGTTAAGAATGAGCTTATTGATCTGCTTTAGTTGAAAAACAATTAGCTAATCCTTTAAATTCCTAGTATCTAGTCCTCATTCATTAATAGGAGTTAAGCCAATGAAAATTTTTCTGATTACTGTCCCTGTTCAGAAAAATCTAGCACAAATGGTGTTGGTCTTATGAATGATGTCGAAAGGGAGAGGCATTATTGAGAGAGTATGTATGGGAATAGAATTTAATACATGCTTTATTAACATAATTTGCCTCCTTGACTAAGGAATTTAGCTTTCCAGCCTACAATTTTGTTTTGCAATTTGTCAAGAAGATATTGAAAATATTTTAAACGGGATTAACCTTTGAAGATAGGGCATTTGAGATATATGAATGACCAAGTTCCTTGTGGACATCTGAGAATGGATGATAAAAAGTGCTTCTTGTGAACTGGACATTTATTGGAGGTATAGAAGTTGCTCTTACTGTAATTGATTTTTTGTCCTGTTGAGGATTCATATTGTTGCAAAATAACTATGATTTTGTCCAGTATAGATTTGCGATCATTGAGGAAGAGCAGAGCATCATCAATATACAGAAGATGTGAGATTTTTCAATGTCTACCACGACATTTATAAGAGACATAATTTTGCTCTATTTGCATTTTGGAAAAGGCCTTACATAAAAGTTCTTTTGTAATAATAAACAATGAAGGGGAGAGAGGATCACCTTGATGCAGCCCTCAAGTTGGGTAGAAAACTTTGGAAGGTGCACCATGCACAAGAACTGAAGTGGGAATATTTGAAATACAACTTGAAATTAATTCAATAATTTTGGAATCCAAAGCAAAAGCTTTCAATGTATCAAATATGATCGATCATTTCATTCTGTCAAATGCTTTTTTCATGTCGAGTTTGATGAGTAGATTTCCTCCATGATGTCTTTGATCAATATATTATAGAAGTTCTTGAGTGAGAGATATATTATCATATATACTTATTTCTTTTATGAAAGCTAGTTGAGTATTGGAGATTAGATTAGGAATAAATTCTGTGATCTGATTTGCTAAGATTTTAGCAATACACTTGTAAGAAGTGTTGCAAAGACTGATATGGCAAAAATCTCCAAAGTTTTCTGGCTGTTTTTTCTTGGGGATCAATGTGATGTAAGTAGCTTTCCACTTCGAGTTAAGAGTAACTCTTGCAAAAAAACTTTGAATGGTTACACAGAATTCAGTACCAATAATTTCCCAGAAATGTTTGAAAAATTCAGCTGTAAAATCATTTGGATCGGAAGCTTTATTATTAGGAAGATTGAATAGTGTGCTCTTAATTTCTGTAGTAGAAGGAATTCGCCATAATTTTCTATTATCCTCTTGAGTTAAAACTATGGGGATATTGTTTAGCATACTCTCTAATGTATGCGAATGCTGCGAGGATAGAATGTTTTTGAAATAATTACTCCCATTGATCTTGAGTTGATCACTAGTAATTCTGTTAGGAGTTAATCTGTTCATAGCTTTAAAACTATCTTTATTGCATCTTCTTTTGATGATCTGATGAAAAAATTTTGTATTGTGATTCATTTCAGTAATCCAATATATATGAGTGGCTTGATGGAAAAATAGAAATTGCTGATAATTATTTTTCCAGAGAGCTTCTTTATATTGATGAAGACAGGCAATTTTTTCGGGTGTACCACCATAACTGTTTTGCTAAAGGTCGAGTTCCAGAGAATTAATTTGATTAATTAATTCCTTTTCTTCTTCAAAAATATTCCCAACTCTATCTTTATTTCAGGATATAAGTTTCTCCTTGAGTAGTTTAAGTTTAGAGCTGAAATTTATGATAGGATTGCTATAGCTGAGAGATTTCCAAACTGCTTTCACTAATTTGGGTTGCTCTTCATATGTTAGCCACAAATTTTTAAATCTGAAAGGTGACAAACCCCAAGAAATCTAATCTCTATTCTACAGCATTATACAAGTGTGATTAGAGTGAACACGACTGCCATACGTGATTTCTTCCTTGATGTGCTGCTATTTAAGTATTAATAATAATGCGATCCAGCCTGGCATAACGCCTATCTAATCCAACATGATTGTTGCACCAAGAGAATTGATCATCATGATGAAAAGGTTCAATGAGTTGTAGATTGTTGATGAACTCATTGAATTCAAGGATAGCAAATTGATGGTTATGAAAAATATTTTTTGTTTCACTAGGGTGTCTCACGACATTAAAATCTCCACCTAAAATCCAGTCAGATTTATCCACTTTGGTACTAATTTCTGATAATTTGTTCTATAATTGATGTCTCGAGTTTTGGTTGCAAGAAGTATAAATAACCAAAATAAGCAAATTATTATAAGGAGTATTATAAACTTTGTAAGTGCAAACTTGTGAATAAATATCCTAAATCTGAAAATCAAGAATATCAGACCATAAAATGCAAATTTTTTGATTGCTGTAGTGGAAATTTCAATTAATACTATCAACAAATTTTTGAGTGTCCTTCGATTTCATAAAATATTCTAGCATGCAGATAGTCTCTAGTTTTTTATTTCTAATGAGATTCTTAAGATAGATTTGGGTTGATCGGTTGACCAACCCCTAAGAGTTCCAGAATAAAATATCTATAATCTAAACAGATAATAGAGAATCAGAAAATATTAGGAAGATGTACTAACATTGGGGGAGGATTCTGCAATCAGCTTTTTTTTGTTATGTTGTTTAATTTGAATACTTTGTCTTTTTGATTGTATAATCTTGCTAAGCTGTTCTAGTGTGATAGAAACTTTTGAATTTGACAGTATCTGACGAAAATTAGAAGAATCTTCTTTCGAGCTGGAATTGTTTGATAGCTCCTTTAATTTTGGTTTGAGAATATCCAAAGAGTATTGCTTTATCCGTTCAGCATTCTCGGTATTCAATGAATTATTCAGATATTGTTGAACATCACTTGATTTCCTTTGGTCCAAGCGCTTTGCATCTCCATATTGATCTTGCGTAGGACGTGAATTTTCTTTGTTAGTGGGTGCCATGTTGGTTAGAGGTAGCGTGTTGAATTGTCCTTCGATAGTGGGTGTCGTGCTTGTTCGTTTGTCAGCCAGGGTTGATTAAGGCGCATATTCCAAGTTCGTAGTGTGACTTGACTCCTTTCGACCTTCTTTCTCAGTGAAAGGCATTATCTTAGTATTTTTTTTGCGAGAAACAACTTGCCATTGGGAATTCCTGACATTGCTTTCTGTAGGTTTCTAAGCAACTAGGATGGCTTTGTCAAGAACAATTTTGTTAAATGTCAAAGATGGTTCGGTTGTAGCCTTCTTTTTGCAGATTTGGACCGAATGACCAATTTTGCAGCAGTGTGTGCAGAATTTTGGTTCAAATGGCTATACCACTTGTTGTGTGATGATTTCACCTTCGTTGTCAATAATGATGGAGCGAGGTAAAGGTTTGGACAAATCCATTTCTACGTAGATGGTAGCCAGTCTCGACCGAGTGAAGTTGCTAACATCACAATGCACACACAAGTATTTACCAAGCAGTTTGACAATAGATTTGATGACTCCTAATGTGTGGAGATGAGCACGGAGTTGTGGAAGATGCACCCAAATTGGAGCCTAGTAGCTTCCTTTCTAGGTGAGAAAGACGGAGATCAATGAAAGACAGCCATTATTCTTCCTTTTATGCTCCAGTTATCCTTAACTAGAGCTTGAAGAAAAGTGTGATGATTTTGAAAATGAATGAGAACATACCAATTATCTATTATAGCTGGGAAAATGCCTTCATTAACATTGAGAGTGGATTTGATGTTGGTGAGTATGGTGTGAAGATTTGGACGCTGTCCAGCAAAACGTCTCACCAGTGTATATTGAAAGGGAGAAGCTAAAGATGAAACCTTTTCTGAACTAAAAGAAACTCTTAATTGACCTTCCATTGAGATAGGGTCTTTGACTGAAAGGTTGGGGAAAGATGGGGGAATAAGATGCTCTCTAGTTGTAGATGCAAAAGATGGCCGTGGAGCTTCCTTCTGCCATGCTTGGGGGTTGACAAACGAAAGAGGCTCCTTGAGAAGAACTTTAGAAACCAATAGAGTGCTCGGCATGAATGAGTATTGAAAGAGGAGAGAGAAAATTGCCTAGAGAGAGAAGCTTTGGCTAGAGAGAGAAAGTTTTGGTGGGTTTGGGTTCTCCCTTGTCCAGCTATCTACTTGTGCTTGGCTACTCGAGCTCGACTACTTGTGCTCACACCTATTGAAAATCCCGCAACTACACCTACTTGGCTACTAATGCTCACACTTGCTTGTATGTGTCCATATCATCTTTTAGTCACTCTTTAGCTCTACAGTTAGCCGTTATTGCTTTTGGAAACCAGGGATATGATCGTTCAAGCTATGGTAGAGATTGACAACATCCAAAGTACTGGTAGTGTGGCAAATTTGGCCTTTCTGGTGATAGTTTTGGTGGCTCCATTGTTATTAGTTCACATGCTGATTATGAATATCTCATTCAGTCACAGTGATCATATTCTAGTGCTATGAGTGTCTATGCCTCGCCTCCTCTAGGTTTTAGTACCACCCTCGCCTCTAGCATTACCTTTTAGGTAATTAACTTTGGTGCCTCCTCCCACATATTGGGTACCTCCATCCTCTTTGATCGTCTTTCTCACCTCTGTAACCTATCCATCGTTACTATTGCTGATGGTAGTTTCTATCCCATTTCCAGTAAGGAGGAGATCCAAGGCTCTTTCTAAACACATTTACAGAACGTTCTTTATGTTTCAGATTTATCATTTAACATTTTATCCATTAGCGTCATTATGGAATAATTATCTTATTCTGTAATTTTCTACCCTTTCCATTGCATTTTCAGGACTTGTGGATGGGTTAGAGGATTGGTTTGGAGCGTAAGTGCAGCAATGGGTAAACGTTTTTGTTCGTGATTACATTCCTCAGGGTTTGGTTGCATGCTTAATGAACACAAAATTCTCTCTCCTTTGGCATTATCACTTAGGCCATCTATTTTGAGAAAAATTTCGTTAAGCCCTGCTGTGGATTTCTGTATCTTCTTTTCAGTGTGAGTTGTATCATATTGGAAAGCACACCTGGGCTCCTTGTAAGCAATTGAGTTTGTCTTCTACTTCCAGTTTGTTTGAGTTATTATATTGTGACATTTGAGGTGTTTAGTTGTATTGAGTTTGTTGAGGGTCATCGTTATTACATTATATTTATCAATGACTACTCGTGTCTATTGGGTGCATTTCTTTAAAAATTGTTGCACTATTGTTGATGTACTTTAAGCTTTCCTTATTGAAATAAAAAGTTAATTTGGTCTTTGTCTCAAAATTTTGAGCACAAATAATGCTTTGGAATTTATGCAATCTAATTTTGGGCTATCTGTTCTTCCTTTGACATCCTTCATTAGACTACTTATCCCCATAACTTTATGCAAAATGAAGTTGCTAAGCGTAAACATTGTTACATTCTTGATGTTGCTCGCACCCTCGTATTGTATACTTATATTTCCAAATACCTTTGGTATGATGTCATATTCACTGTCGTCTACCTCATTAACAAGATACTGTCTTCTGTTTTAGGTGGTGAAATCACTCTCAGTTGTTTTTTTCTTGATTGGGAGTTATTTTATTTACCTCCTCGAGTTTTTAGGTGTATTGCGTTTGTTTAAGATATTTTTTCTAGTCTTGACAAACTCTCTCCCTAGACTCTTAAGTGTTTATTTGTTAGATACTCTTGTTCTTAAAAAGGGTACTGCCTTTATCACCCTCCCATTCGCAAGTATTACACCTTCATTGATGTCACCTTTTTGAATTCCCAAGCCTACTTCCTTGACATAGACTCCTCTGGTGGGAGTTGTATCCTTCCTCTCCTTGGCCCTTTTCTTGTTCTTGGAGAGCCAAGTGGTGTGTCTAAGGACTCTTCCATATCGCTTGCTCCCTTTACTCCTCTCTTATAGGTTTACACTTGATGATTACGACGTGCTTCAGCTACTCCACTCACCTCCTCTTCACCTGATTGTACAATTCGTTGCACCACTATTGTTGATGACCACCCTATTGCACATCACAAGGGCACCCACACTTGCACCTAGTATCTTTTATTCAATGTGATCTCCTATGCTAATTTTAATTTCATCATTCGTAGCTTTGCCTTATTCCTCTTTGCAGAGTCAATTCTCAAGGATTATTGTGAGGCTCTTCAACTCCCACCTTGGAAAGTAGCTATGGACGAGGAAATGATGACTCTTCTTTCTCGTGGTACTTGAGATTTGATTCCTTGCCTTGTTGATGCTAATGTGGTCTCTTGTCGATGAATCTTTATCATTAAATGACATCCTAACAACTCTATTGATTGTTACAAAGATCGTCTTATGGCTTGAGGTTTCTCTTAGGAGTATAGAGTTGACTACTCAAAGATTTTCTCTCTTGTTGCCTAGTTGGACTCTATTTGTATTCTCCTCTCTCTCATTGTTGGTCGCTCTTGGCTTGTTTGCTAGCTTAATGTAAAAAACGCTTTTTTATATAGTGATCTTGACAAGCAAGTCTTCATGGAGCAACCTCCTAGGTATGTTGCTCAAGAGGAGTCTCATGTTTTCCAATTAAACAAAGCTCTCTATGGCCTTAAATAAAGTCCCAAATTCTGATTTGCCAAATTTAGTAGTGTCATGTGGAGTGCTAGATTTGAAAGTTGTTGTATTGATCATTCTATGTTCATTAAGAAGACCTCTTACGATACTATTATTCTTGCAGTGTATATCGATGATATGCTTCTCAACAGTGATGATCAACAAAATATTGATGATACAAAGAATTTCTTAACTCAACACTTTGCTGCAAAGGATTTAGGCACTCCTCGATACTTTTAGGAGTTGAATTTGTCTACTCAAAAGGGCTATCTCTTTTATAGAGAAAGTATGTGCTTGACATGTTGAAAGAAATTGATCTTGAAGGTTGCAAACTTGAGGCAACTCCTATAGAGTAGAGTTATTCATTCCATGATGATATGTCTTCACTATTTGAAGACTCGGGGAAGTACAGACGTCTAGTAGGCAAGCTTATATATCTCATTGTTATCAGACTAGATATTATGTTCACAATAAATTTCCTAATTTAGAGTCATTGCTTGGAGTTATCATAGTTTTTGCTCTTCTAAAGAGGGCCCCAAGAAAATCTACTTTAGACTACTACACCTATTAGGGAGGCAACTTAGTGACATGACACAATAAGAAGCAAAATAGTGTCAAAATCAAATGCAAAGGCAGAATATCGAACCATGTCTCAAGTTGCGTTTGAGATGATTTAGTTGAAGGTCTTACTTCTTGAGTTAGGAGTGGAAGTTCAAACTCTAATGCCTATGTATTGCGACAATCAAGCTGTCATTTATGCTACTAGGAATCTTACTTTTCATGAAAGAACAAAACACGTTAAGGTTGATTATCACTTTATTAGAGATAATGTGTTAACGAAGGTCATCTCAAATCTTTTCACTTGTTTTGTAGATTAGCTTGCAGATGTTTTCACTAAAGGTCTTGGGAATGAGAATTTTGATATTTTATGTAATAAGTTGGGCATGTTTGATATATATGTTCTAGTTTGAGGGAAAGTGTTAAGTAGTGTTATTTAGTTACATTTATTAGGGTTCACTACTTGTTATTGTGGTTCACCTCTCTTGTATATAAGTGTAAACACCATTTGTACAGAATACTTAGTGAATAACAAAGGGGGAAAGTTAGGGATTCAACTAGGCTTAACATGAAATACATACAAGTTGGAGGAGATGAAGAAAGATTGGATGCAATTGATGTGACATTTATACATAAGAATTCAAGTGAGATAAGGATCTAGTGACAAAATGACTTGAAGAGAATGATGAGCTAGTTTTGGATGAAACCGTTACTAGTCGGCTTAGTAGGTATTACTCCTGATTAAAACATAATGATTCTTTTAGCTCCGATGCTCCCCCTAAGCATTTAGGATGCAACTTGTGACAAATTCTAACAGAAATAAAACAAGAAAGTAAAATAACCAAAAATGGAAGTAGACAATTATAGGCATTAACTTATAAGTCATCACTTCTTCAAAGGTTAATTTTATTCACCTTTTGTGAGTGGAAAAGGAGGGATAAACTTAATTTAAGGACAGCTTTACCCAACCCAATGGACAAGTATAGACAGGTTGATGAAGTTGATAATGCCATGTTAATAAATAGGAGCTTGCTAATGATATGCTAGCCTACTGGTATGGTGTAACAATTTTGTGCATTTTTTCTTATCATACTACTTATACTAGTGACATTATTTTTATTTTATTTTAGTATTGAAAAAGGCTGCACAATATTTGGTAGAGGCCAAGTATCTTACTAGCTTCTTGTTGCGTGTTTTTTATGCATTTCTAAACAAGGTTTGTGTTTTCATTGTTTGCAGTGGGCACGTTTCTTGGAGGATGGATCTGTAAAATACATTGAATGTAATGGCAGTTTTCTCCAATTTTAACCTTGACTATTTTGCCTTTTATCTCATCTTTCAAGCTTTAATTAATAATTATAAGGGTACAGATGCAAGGCAACCGACATATTTAGTTACTGCTGATGATGTGGATTGCTATCTTGCTATCGAAGTCCAGCCCCTGGATAACAGAATGCGCAAGGTACAATTTTTACTGTTGCTGTGAATTGTAACTAATGTCTTCTGAATTTAGTATGTTGAGTTCATTATTTGGTAGCATTTGAAAAAATATTTTCCTTTCCTTTCCATGCATGAACAACCTTATTTGAATAAATGAAAAATAAAATTACATGAACTTATTTTTCTTTGGTATCCTTTTAGCTATGTATTTCTCATTCCTTGGCACAAACACTCCTTTAGTGGCACATTAGAAAATTTGAGTAGGAAGCGCTATTTGTTAACGACACAGTTTTGTGACATTCATTAGACATCTCTCTACACCAAGGAATTGAAGAACAATCAATTGAAGTCCGACAAAGAGTAAGAAAGTAATAATGGCTAATAATACACCCCTCACTTTCTTTCCATCATCCATTTTATGTAACAAGGGCTTGCCTTCTTGCTTCATACGGCAAAAGATGATAGCTTCCACTTGTCTCTCTCTCTTTCTCTTTCTCTTCCTTCCTTTTAGCAAGCCTCCTTTTGTTGGATTCTTTGCCTACTAAAGTAAAGTTGCATGCTAGCATTTGTTGTATCTAGTTTTTGTGGGTTGGGTGCTTGCGGTCCCCTCCACAACAAGTGCTTATTGGACTCCTCCCTTTTTCTCATGAGGGGACCAAGCTTTGTTTCCCTAGTGGTTGGTCAATTTTGACAACAAATGCATTCATCTAGCCTCTTGCTGGTTCACATTTTATTCTTACGAGAGCTTGTCATTCTTTCCTCAAAATAAAGTACAAAACTTATCTTCAAGCTTTACCTTATTCTTAGAGGGTGATTGTAGAGTCATTGAATGAGTGGCTCCCATCTCTACTCGAGATTTGGATATAAAAGTGACTAAACCCATAAAAATTTAGGTGCACTTGAGCTTTTCTTGTTTGTAGACAAAACTAATTTAAACTAGGTGCACTATATTTAATTAGAACGTCATTCAAAAAAGTAAGGCCTTTCTTCCTTGTTGCATTATACTTAAAAGTAAGTATTACTATTATACAATCTAACTTAAGAAGCAATCATTTGAACTAAGTATTTTTCTTCTTAACCTTTTCTTGCTCACATGTGGTTGATGAATGTCCAAATCAATCTCTTTACAGGATGTAAAAACTATCTCTTCTTGCCCAAATCAACCTTCCATATAGAGCTTGAACCTCTTCTTGCAGATGTATAGTTGATGGATGCAATTGATGAATGCCCAAGTCAATCTCCTTGTGGGACACATGAGCTATAGGAAAGATGGTTTCTTGGGAGGTGTTGGTGATGGGTTTGTGAATGGGTAGGAATGGGTCAGGTTATGTGTAGATTTGGGCAAGTGAGTTTTTTGTTTTTTTGGAAAGAATGTAGGTTGTTGGATATGATTTGAAGGGTGCTGGCACCTAAGCACCACTCTCCTTATATATATATAGCTGTCAATGAGTTGTGTTGACACAACTTGGCTTGAATAGTCAATAGTTTAACCATTATTCATGTTGTGTTGAGTTGTAGCTATTGTGGCCCAAGTACGAGCCTTATCTTCCCTTGTTTTACTCCCTACCATGTTTCTCCAATCACCCCATGAATTGGTTATTCCTAAACAAGTCATGAAGGGTATAATGAACATACTTTGTCTCCACATTAGATCAAGAATAGGGTCGGAAGGATCAAAAACCGCTAATTTGTATAGAGCCATTGAATCGACCCAACCAGAAACTAAAGTTATATGCATTATTTGGATTGAAAGCAATCGATCAGGGTCATTTAATATGACGGTATGAACATGATACCAAGGCAAACCCATGGAAATACCTCTTTATGAAGGATAAATAGACACTATGTAACTTTATTTTACATTCCAGAGGGGCTATAATTGGAGATACCATTGTTTCTAGTATAGAAGTTACTATACCAATGGGAAATGCCTTACCTTTGAGTACAGTTTGAACTATTGATTTATGTAATTGGAAGTAATCAATTAGGTTTACGATAAAACCTAGAAATTGATCACTGATCCAATTTGAGTACCTCTACGGGATAGACCTCAACAGAAAATTATTGAATAACAACAGCAAGTGATTGAGTTCAGTAGTTCTTCATAGAAAATTATTGACTCTAAAGATATGGTAATATATGGCAAAGACAAAATTGTTTGAAGCATGGACAGAACTGGAAACACTCCTAGGTCCAATAAAACAATTCTAAAATTGTATTTTTTTTAAAATTATATTTTCAATATTCCTATTTATGATGACGAAGAATAAAACTATTACTATATTTTTTCCTTTTCCTACTTCTTCAATAGTTCTTTATAGAAAATTATTGACTCTAGAGATATAGTAATATATGGAGAAGACAAAATTGTTTGAAGCATGGACAGAACTGGAAGTGCTCCTAGGTCCAATAAAACAATTCTAAAATTGTATTTTTTCTAAAATTATATTTTCAATATTCCTATTTACGACGAAGAAGAATAAAACTATTACTATATTTTTTCCTTTTCCTACTTCTTCCAAGTGTAGGATAACCCCAAGGGGTTTTGGGTTTTTTTCTACCAATTGGAGCTCTCCCTTCACTGCCCCCATGGGGATGGTCTACAAGGTTCATAACTACTCCTCTTACTATAAGACACTTACCTAGCGAACACTTAGATTCGACTCTACCCAAATTCTTTTGGTTCACCCTAACATTACCTACTTGTCCGATTGTTGCTAAGTAGTTTTTGGATGTCAAATGGACCTCCCTAGAAACAATCAATTTTGTTACAACATCTACTGCTCTAGTTAATTGTCTACCCTTTCCAAGTATGACTTAGTGTGAGATATCACATTGTTTGAGGAACTCTAGATGCTCTCAGAGTAAGGGATCATCAACAAGGGTGTTCTAGTGTGTTGTAGATTCTTATCTATAAGACTTGTATAATTTGATGATGCCATCTAAATTGCTAGAAACATGTGAAGTGTATGGCTAACCCAATAATGAAAGTTTTGTAAGGGGACTAGAGCAGACTACTATGAGACAAAAGATCTTATTTCTAGAAAGATACAATTCAGAACTTTTCTATATCCAAGGTTTAATATTGAAATCATTTCAAAGGTTTTCCCTTCATCCATGTCAACATTCGAAATACCTTGAATTTTTTTAGAACAGGTCTGAGTCAAATAGCAATGATTCAAAGCACTTCTTTTTACATTACACTATTTTGGAAACCCAAGGACTTGATCATATGGATATGTAAAATACAAGATTTCCAATCTTAGCAGGAAAAGGAGGGAAACAGATAATTTATAGTGAGTAAACAAAATTTCATACTTGATCTCATAGATACATATAGAATTCTCTAGAAAGTTGTATTTGATGAAAGTTGTATGTACGGCTTGGAGGGAGATCTTTCATATCTGTTGGGATCCACCCTAAAATTTGGAGTCAAAAACCCAAAATAAGTGATAGTTTTTGTTTTACTTTATTTTTGTTTATCCTATTTTAATATGGATTTTATACATAGATAGTAAGGTTCATATCATAGGGGAAGATAGAATAAATAAAGAAGTATTTTTACGAGGATATCATTAGAACAAGTAACAAATATATAAATACTTGTTCCTAAAAAATTAGACCAATCCACCATTGCATATTGCTACTTATCGGGTAATAGAATAGATTTGCTTCCATTTTTTCCTACGAACAAAATTGTTCCGTTACATTATTTTGAATGGAATGGAATAAATATTAACTTTTGCTCATGGATAATCCATTGAAAAAGGTTAGGTACTAAAAAGGGTTAGATACTTTAGTATATTTAGGTACTATAGTATATATGGTTTTGTTTTTGCTCATATAAGGGCTTTTCTGGTACGAAATGGGCCACTTCAACTATAGTGTGGGCCCCAAGTAGTTCACTGGGCAAATTGATAAGTCTAGTATTTCTAGCCCACTAGGCGAAATCAATGGTTTCTTGGTCACGACTAGTTAAAGCTAAAGTTCCATTAGAGAATTGTTTCCATGGGGTAAAACCTCTTCAGGAAATATAAGGTTTTAATGAGGCTGATCCTGAGCTGCCATCCAAGCATGAATACCTTCATTTAAGAGAATATTTTTGGTGTAGAAAGTCTCAAATTTAGGATCCTCCGCTGCATAGATTTCCAACGAAATGAAGTCACAGACACAGGTTCAGAGCCAGATCGACTACTCCAAGAGCACTCATCCATAAATCGATTACTAGTACAAATAGCATAAAGAAATGCAACCATTGTTTATTGGAAAAAGCAAACCCCAAGATTTGTGACCAAAAGCGGTTAGCAGTGATCATTGAATAAGTCTCTTTTGCTTGAGTTGGGTTAAAAGTGTGGAATGTATTTGCACCGTCACCATCTTCGAATAAAGTATTTTCTACAGTAACACTATAAATAGCACACAATAGAGCAACACCCAATACTCTGGCAACTCCCATCATATGAAATGGATTCAATGTCTAATTATGAAATCCTTGGATTCTTCATATGTTTACTTTTAACTCATCCTCCATGTGAAACATTGCTTGCACCCTATCCCCCCTCATGAATCATTGGTTGTACTTGTCTCATGTGTTTTGTCCCTTGCCTTCTCTTCCTGTGAATACCACTTGGACCCACTCATCCTCCCCACTCCTTGTGAATCACTTGCCCTAGGGATACAATATAATGTTTGGACTTATAGGAGCTGAACAAAATATACTTTGTCAATTTAGGGAGTGCTGTCAAACCAACAAGCTGAACAATTCTTGATTATCTAGTGAATTACAGTGAAAAATGGACTAAGGGTTGTCCCACCTACAAACATTAGTCGATGGTAATGTTTTCACCCATTTTGTCCTTCACAACTACTTTCGTAAAGGATTAGGAACTTACACTATTGCATTCTTAACAGTATAATTAATAGGTTCTGTTCTTTCTACACATAGGCCTTGCCATGATTTTCAGTATCATCTTTTGGTTAAGTTACAACAGTATACATGCTCCATTGTGATACTTTTTGGTATTTAGACTCATACTTTTAGGTATTCTTAAAGGGATAAGCTAAAAAATAATTTTATTTGGAATTGAGTAGGGGTTGCACCTATTGAATATAAGTTTAGAGAAAATTGACTTAGGTGTTTTAGTCATATCCTTAGGAGACTAAGGAATGTACTGATTAGGAGAGGAGAATTAATTAGTGTAAAAACAATTAAAATAAATGGAGGTAAATCTAAAATTATTTTGTTGTAAATTGTGAGAAAATATTTAAATTTTTGTAGTTTAATTGAAAATTCAACAATAGAAATACGCAGAAGAAATGGACTGATGTAAGCAACCCTATGTAGTGAGATTATGATTTAGATTGTTGTTGTAAGGGGAAATTCACTTATGAAATGTGCTTATTAAGAATCTTTCTATTTAGTGATGAGGAGTTACTTAAGGATATATGCTCATTAGATTAATAGATTTGTAGGGTAATGAAAATTTTTAAGTGATGTATATGAACATTTTATGATATTTGAACTTTGTTGCTATGTATTAAACTTATTACATGTGCTTATTGATTTCTTTGATCCAAGGACACATCATTGTGTGCTTGAATGATACATTTCTTGTGTGTGGTAGTTATCTATGAAATATTATATATATATTTCTTGTAAGTGCTATGATTCAAGGAAAGTTACTTCAAAGAAAAAGAAAATAATGCCATATTTGAGGGGGAGTTATGTGTCTATTTGATGACAAAAATGGTGAGAGAATTAAGTGTGCATTTGTATACCTGAAATTAGTTAGAAAGGAATTTAACGGAATTGAAATTTTTGTGCACATGTGATGGAAAGAAATTCATTTTCTTTGAATTCTAGGTATAAAAACCCATGAGTTGTTGGCGAAAATTCATTTCCACACCTACTCCTTTAAAATCAATTTCCACTTGTGCTCTCGATGCTTTCTTGCCTCCACTTGTGACCCTTCCAGCCCTTCCTAATTGCATCCTTCTCCTGTTTGAAGAAGAAATAGTTCACCTATGTAAACCTTTTGGCCTTTGACTTTTCTACATCCAAATCCCTCCAACCCTTGACTTAGTTTGCATTGAAATCCTTCCAGTCCTTGACTATATATATCTCAAGTTGCCTTCATGCCCGTGCTGGCCACTACCACTCTTGGCTTCTTCAATTGCATGCCTCTCAACTTCTATCACCTTCTTCAAGCCCCAACTGATACTCACATTGGTTCGCCCTCACAAATCTTGACCTTTACCTACCTCCTAACCTTTGTCAAACCTTAACGCTTGCCTATGTTGGCCCCCCTCAAGGATCTCGACCCTTATGCACCTCTCAACCTTCGTAAACTTTATTGAGCCTTAACTTGCACTTGCATTGTCCAATGGAGATTTACTAAGAGTTGGCTTGCAAGGTCAAGGAAGGGAAGGGTGTGAGGAGGAAAACTTCTAGTTGAAGCTATTAGTGGGCTTCAGAGGTGGTAGTGAAGGGAAGATTAGGAGGAGGATATGACTTGTGTTTTGCCAATCAAGAATATGCATTTAGCATTTTGGATTAGTCTTGTGTTTGCTTAATCATCCCATGTTAATTTGTTATTGATTTTGATTACGTTTCTATGAATTATATATTAAATTTTAATTCCATATGATATTACCATATTAGTGGAAAAATTAAAATTGAATTACTACTAAAGTTGAAGTTAATCATGTTAATATATAAGTTAAAATTCAGATTTATTCTTTTATTTTTCTTCACTTTCCTCAACATACACAAATATGTAAATTTCAAAGTACCACTTTTCTAAATAGGTATAGATACCAAGATTTCATTTCTGTTATTTTTCGAAAAAAGTATTTTCCCTCATTTTTCATTTCCTATTGGAATTCACTTTGATAGGTTTTTTTCCATCACTTTTTAAGTGTACAAACATCCTTTAAGAGTTGCATTAGAATCCTTAATCATTACTTCAAATTTTTATCATGGAGTTTTGTCTTCATTAGAAAGGAAGGGATTGGTAGGAAATTTTTTTAAATTAGTTTTCATGATACAAAACTTAATTATAAATATGAAATGATTTGTATAGATTAAGTTTATTACAAATATACAAAACAAGACTTAGATTGTCAATAGAGCAAAGCTAAGACTATAAACAAGAAAAATGAAAGATCATTAAAGAAGTAAAATCAAAGGAGATTATCTGAAAATCAAGTGAAGAGGAAGAAACTTTGAAAATCCACGTCATCATGTATAAAGACTTATACTATTATTGATATATTGTTTTATCAAGTCCTACAGTGAATATATAAATCCTTGAAAAGCTCTCTTATGTTAGGATTTTCATATAGAATACTTAGAATATATGCGTACTCATAGAAAAACCATTTAAAGTGGCATGAATATGTCTAATTCAGCACTTTCTATGCCACAAAAATGCTATACTGTTTAGTGGTCTAGAATTGTAGCTTAGCTTTAGAATAGAAATGACATGCTCGTTTTTGGTATCAGTGTACCATTTTCTGAAATAAAAGTGCTGCTGCTATCTAGAGGTGCCATGCAGAGAAGGAAATAGAAAGAATAGCTAATTGTCATTAACAAGGATAATGAATACAATATAGATAATGAATAATGAAACCTTAAAATAATGGGATATTCATTTACCCATTTATCTAATGCATCAATGCTAATATAGATATATAACTTTAACACTTGTGGTCTATGAAGTCATTATGCATGGTGGAGTGCTCAATGGCTTCTTATCTAGGCGATAATGATTCACTTGCCTCTTGTATGTCTTGATCGGATTGGAGTCATTTAAGGTGACCACAAGACAGACTTACATCCATTATGTCTTTTGGTTTTTTGTTTCCCTCTTATTTTTCTGTTATCTTGATTTTTAATCCTAATTTTCATAAATTCCTTTAAGAATGGATGCTGGGCCTTTGAAATAAGGGGTAGAAGCATATGGTCCAGGGAGGGTGGGAAGATGGATCTTTGCTAACACTTCAAGTTGTGTGAAGTCTTCTGTTGTGGAGCAGATTCTATGGGCTATATCAATCGCTGCCAATTATGAATGAAGAAAACTTCTAAGAGTAACCAGTTACAGCGTTCTAACACTTATTTCAAGGATCTGGTTGAGTGTTTTACAGTGTTTTTTGTGTACCTCATTCACACCCAAATTATTGGGTTAGCCTTATTCAAACTTCCCAATGCAACTACGGATGCTAGTGCTTGTGTACCATTACACCCAATTTTTTGGGATTTCTTGCAGTCTTCCTGATGATACTAAGGTGCTTTGGGACACCTATCTCCCCATATAGGACTGGTCTTTTGTGTTCTCATTTGTCACTAAGATGATTGCAATTACTTGTTTTACCAAGGTATACCTTTCACTGTGATATTTGATTACATATGTGAAATATTGGAACTGTTGGGCCTTATCTTTTAGTTTAACATACTCTTTCCATATAAAGGGTGAACTTGTCAAGGTCTTCGCCAATGAGCAAAGAAAGATCACTTGTGGTGAGTTCCAATGATTTCTTTACATGTCCTTTAAATGCCATTTGTTTAGATGCTTTTTGTTACTTCACTTGTGGTGAGTTCCAATGATTTCTTTACATGTCCTTTAAATGCCATTTGTTTACATTGATATCAATGCTTTTTGGTCATGTTTTTATATATCAGTATTTACTTTTATTGAAAATGATGGGGTTATCCCATTTAGTAATGGGCAGCCCACTATCAGCTCTAATTCTAAAACTTAAAAACATCCTTGTTTGCATGTGAAAAGTAAATAGCTACTTATTTATTTGTTTTAGTTTGTGATGACTTCTGAGTGTATGCATTGATATCAATGTGGTATTTAATTCCACAATTAGATGGATAACTTTATTACAAGAAAGGTCTTTCAACGTGCATGATGCATTTGATATTTGGAGCTAGTTTGGACTATCCACTTGAATGCTAAATAACTAGTATTTCTTTTAATGTACAACTAATAGAAATGACATTTCTTGCAAACTTGGCAATGTAATATTTTTGATCCTTTAGAGAGACTACACAAGTTTGAATATAGCTTTTTACAGCAGTCACAACATTATAACAGATCTGTGACAAGCCCCATCATAGGTGACTTTGTTGAATCCATTGAACATAGTTTTGAGACTCTATTTGACACCAAAGATAGTCCTTTTGAGTATACATATGATTCTCCCCCTAAGTAACATATTCAAGAGGTTACTTCATATGAACTTGTTCCTCCAAATCATCATATAAAAAAATATTTTTGTCATTCAATTAGAACAACAACCAATATTGATTTATAGCAATAGAGAGAACTTTAATAGAATTTAGCTATGTAATATGAGAAAATGTCTTGGAATAATTAATACCATAGATTTAAGAAAGGCCTTGAGCCATTAGACAAACATTGTAATGATCAATTGTACTATTAGGTTTACATTTGATGGTGTAGATTCATTTTCAAGAGATAACATACACTCCAATAGGACAAGGTATGAGATCTTAAGTGCTATGAGAGGTCAATGCTATCGTCCTCATCTATAACTACCTTTTAATGTGGTAACTGTAGAGTTTTCTCATGATTCATATAAATCATGATTTGACGTGAGCAACATGCAGGTGCTTGTGTGACTAGCTGGAGTCTACCGCTAGTCCTATTCCTTCCTCCTTCCTAAAGGGGTCAAACCATTAGAGGAGGTTGTCTTAGTTACAAGTGTTGCATTCGTCCTTCCTATTGGAGTCAAGTTGTAGGAGGAGTTTTCCATCTTTGTTAAGTTGCATTCATCTGTCTTTGTCCTTGTTTTTGCATTGCTATGGTGCTAATCGAGGTGCCGAAGAAGAAGAAGCTTTGCCATATGCCATTGTGACATCCTTTGCATGCTGCTTTTGTGACATCGCTTAGTTGCTAGAACTTGTTTATCGCATCGTTGTTGTCTCCTAACGAAACATCCTATAGTCGAATGAGGTATTCCTTCAAACCACAAATCAAAGGTTGTGTTCCAACACTTGTTGTAGTTCCATAGTCTTCTCTTCGATAACTTCCTCGTTTAAATGCTTTCATCATGGTGGTGATCTCCTGATTTGTAGTTTTCTAGGCATCACTAAGAAACTTAATGGATCAAATTACCTTTCTACATTATCGTGAAGAACTTGTAATTGTGTTTTATCTTGCTAGCATCAACCTAGAAGTTGCTTCATAGATTCGTGGACATGTTTTAGCAACTAACACGATGCCTGATTTGGCTAAAATCTTTGCTAAGGTGATGTGTGTTTCTACTTCAATAGCCTCGACATTCACTTCATTAATTATAGATCAATTTGCTCTAGTTGCATGTAGTGGTCGAGGACAAGGAAGGAATGCTAGAGGGTATGGTAAATGACAACATTCAAAATGTCAGTGATGTGGCAAATTTGGACATAGATTGGAAGAATGTTGGGACAAATTTCCTCATTTGAAACCTTCTTACCTTACCAATGTGAGTTTAAAGACTTCTAGTAGGGTAATTGGACCCACTGTCACCATCTTGTAGGTAGATTACGAATGCTTTCTTTAGACACAGGGATCAAGCTTTATTACTATGAGTGCTCAAGCCCCCTCATCCCTTCTAGATAGTAGTATCACATTGATTACTTTAGGTGATGATCATTAGATAATCAACTCTAGAGTCTCTTTACACATTTCAGGTACACTCACCTTATTTGATCGTTTATCTACCATCACCAACAAAGCCTTTATTACTATAGTCAATGACTATTCTTGTTCTATATCTGATTAAGGGGAAATTCAAACCTCTTCCTAGATAAGACTGAATAATATTCTTTATGTATCTAAATTTTCTTTCAATTTGTTATCCATTAGTGTTATCGCTATTTAGTTGTAGTGTTCAGTCACCTTTTTTCCTTTTTATTGTACCTTTTAGGATTTGCAAATAGGATAGAGGATTAGTTTGAGGCATAGACCAAATCTTCTAGAGCATATTTGCTACTTTGTGATAACATACCTTGAGGTTTGATTGGTTGTATGTTGAATGCAGTTCCTTCTGTTTTGTGGTATTGTCATCTTGGTCATTTGTCGTAGGAGAAGTTTTGTTAAGTTCTTCCTTAGGTTTCCCTTTCTCCTTTTGAGTGTGAATCTTGTTAGCTTGGAAAGCATACTCATGCTTTTTTCAAGCAATTGCATCTTGCTTCGTCTAATCACTTATTTGATGTTCACTATGACATATGAAGTCTTAGTAGAATTGTTTTTGCATCTAGTCATAAATATTACATTATATTTGTTGATGATTATTTTTGTGTATTGGGTGTATTTGTTAAAGGATCATTGTAGTGCTCTTGATGTATTCAAACATTTTCTTGTTAAAATACAAAATCGGTTTTCTCTTTGTCAAAAAAATCTTGCGTACCAATAATGCACTTGAATTTATCCAAATGGATTTTCAATCTCTTTGTTCTTCCTTAGGTATTATTCATTAGATTACATGCCTCTATATATCTCAATAAAATGGAGTTGTTGAGCGAAAACATCGACATATTCTTGATATTGCTCGCACTTTTATGTTGCAGATGTAGATTCTTAAATTTTTTTGGTTTGATTCTATTCTTACTGTTGTTTATTTAATCAACTATATGCTATCTACACCTTTAGGAGAAGTCATCCCTCTTCATCACTTACATCCTAAAGAAGACTTGTTTCCTATTGCTTCTAAGGTGTTTAATTGTGTTGCTTTTGTTCAAGATCATTCTCTTAATCTTGACAAGTTGTCTCCTTGTGTTATCAAATGTGTCTTTATAGGATACTCTCGTACTCAAAAAGGATATTACCTTTACTATACTTTTACTTGAAAATATTTTATTTCTATAGATGTTACCTTTTTTGGGACTCAATCTTTTTTTATCAATAATGAAAGGGCTTCTCATTCTAATTCTTTTAAGGAGCAATGTTTAATGTGTCCTCCCACTTCTGTTAAGGTTGTGTGTGTTTTGCCTTCACCTATCACCTCTCTTAACAATACCACTATACATGACAACACCAATCAGCAACCATTGTAGGTATATTATCACCAGCCACATGCTCTTGCTACTGCTCCTATATAATCCTTTGCTCCTACAAGTGAACTTGATTTCTCACTTGAACTTCATTTCCCTCAAGATGATCTCCCTATTGCATTAAAGAAAGGTACCTGCTTATGCACTCAACATCCTTTATCTAGTACTATTTTCTATGCCTACCTTGATCCTAGCTTTCGTCACTTTGCTTTAGTCATTTCTTTAGATTACCTACTATTACTTATAGATTATCAGGAAGCAATTCAATCTCCTTCCTAGAAGGCCATTATGGATGAGGAAATGATTACTCTCTCATCTCATGGCACTTGGAAATTTGTTCCTTGTCGTGAAGGTGCTAACGTAGTTTCTTGTAGATGAGTTTATATTATTAAATGTCATCTTGATAGTAATATTGTTAGACACAAAGTTCGCTTGGTGGTTTAAAGTTTTTCATAGGAATATAGTGTTGACTGCTCTGAGATGTTCTCACCAATTGCTCGTTTGGATTTTATTTGTGTACTACTTTCTATGACAATCAATCAATCTTAGGACTTAAGTTTAATTTGATGTTAAGAATGTCTTTCTTTATGGTAATTTGGATGAAGTTATTTACGTGGAGTAATTACATGAGTATGTTACTTAGGGTGAGTCTCAATAGGCCTGCTTCCTCCACAAAACTATCTATGGTTTAAAATAAAGTTCTAAGGCTTTGTTTGAGAAGTTTTGCACTATTATGTGGAGTAGAGGTTTTGACAATTGTTAGGTTGATCACTTTGTCTTCATTAAGAAGACCTCTCGAGGGATTATTCTTTTTGCTATCCTCGAGGGATTATTCTTTTTGCTATTTTTGTGGATGACATGTTATTAATAGATGATGGTGTCTAAAGCATTGAAGGACACTAAGTGTGTTTTTAATAAACACTTTGCCACTAAGGACATTGATAAATTAAGATTTTTTTAGGTGTTGAACTTATTCTAAGGGATGTCTATCATTTTCTTAGCAAAAATATGCCTTAGATTTGTTGAAGGAAATTGGACTTGAAGGGTGCAAATTTGAGTAGACTTGAAATCACTCCTATGATGAACACTCTCCTCTATTTGAAGATCTAAGATGATATAGGCAATTGGTTGAGAGGCTTATCTATTTAACTGTCACAAGGCCAAATATTACATTTTCTGTAAACCTATTTAGCTAGTTTAAGCATACTTCAAGAGAGGTACATTGACAAGGAATTGTTTGGGTTCTATCATATATTAAGTATGCTCTTGGAAAAGGGTTTTTATATAAGAAGCGTGAACATTTGAATGTTGAAGGATATTCTGATGCAAGCTATGTTAGAGACAATGTTGATAGAAAATCAATGTCTAGATATTTAGCATATCTTGGTGGTAATCTTGTCACGTGATGTAGCAAAAAGTAAAATGTTGTTTCAAAGGCTAATGTTAAAGTTGAATATCAGAGTATGTCTATTTATAGTGAATGATCAAATTGATTTTTTAATGATCAAATGTTGTTTAGCATACTATGTATTTCAAAGTTAAATATTTAATTAATTGAATATTGTCATGCTAAAGTTGAAGAAGATGAACATGATAAATTATATTCAATCGATATTACCTTTATCTATAAAAATTCTAGTGATGAGGATCCTATTGTAAATTAGATGAAAGATAATGGTAGACTTATTATTGATGAAAAGGGTGGAAGACCAGATGAACATATTGTTGAATAATTAAATGTAGATGTTGAAATATACATGATTTGTTCAGAGTTTCATGATATTGATAGAAGTTGAGGTTTAGGTCATGATATAAATTCAAGAGATAATCATGATATTGCATTATCTCTAGATGATGATGATAACAATGATGGTGTTAGTGGCAATATTCTTGAATCTAAAACTCAAAGATTACTTAGTCTATTTATGGTGAATAATCAATTTCATTGTATTACTTAAGATAAAGATTATGGAGCTAAACTCTCTCATACATGTGATTACGGTCCATTCTCACACTATTATATGCCAACATTGCATGATGATAGTTATGATATATAAGAGATAAGAGGATGATTAAGTTCATTTTTATCACAAATCTTTGGAAATTTATAAAGTTCATTTTTATAACAAATATTTGCAAAATTCATAGATGATTGATCATCAAATCATATATTTCATATGAAATATCACATGATTTTTCTAATTACTACTTTGAGAGTGCATGGATAAGCCATTTGTCATCATATGAACCAAGCAATTTTTCATCATGTCAATGTGATGAACATGAATATCATCAAAGAAAAATTTAGTAAACCTTTTTTTTTATAATGAATCAAACTATGATTAGTTCTTATAAGTAGGATATCTTATCTATGTACTAGATAATGTATATAATCTATTGGTTATGAAATATTGTAGTGAATATTCCACGCATATGTTATGGAATAAATATGTCATATGATAGGAACAACAAATGCTTTAAAATTATTGAACACAATAAAGATACGAGCTATATAGGTACAATCCATATGACCCTCTTAGACATTCAACATGAAATTAATTTTTATTTAATACTATTATTATTGGGATCATATATGTCATTATAAGTTTTTTTTTCACTTATTTATATATGATAATTTCTTAAAAAATTATTTAAGTTTTTCTAGTGCTTATTATAACTAGCTTCTTTTATCTTATTCTTGAGTTTTAAATTAAAATTTTAAGTTTTTAAGTTGTTTTTATAAAAGTATTAGGTTTCCATTAATACAGTCGTTGATCATCAATATGTTTCCCTTTTTCACTAGATCGATCATTAGTATGATACTAACATTTGAAACCATGGTGTGGATTGGGTGGAGATTTGCATGACTTGAGCAAAAGTTTCTTCCAAATTTGGTATCTTATTTGCTTCCAAGACATGCCTATGAATTTGTGCAAGAGCATTTGGATTAACATTGGCAAGATAAGCTGCAACTGCAAGTTCTTCCTAGAATTGGTGAAACTTTGAAATATTTGCGGTAGGAGGTTAATATAAGTTCAATTTATCTCAGTCCACATAATATGCTGTAATATTCTTGGTAACTTTTGTCTGCCTGATTCAAATTGAAAATTGTAGATACACCTGGAATATTTTGGATATATTTTTTTCATGACCATAGATCTTGTGAAAAGTGTCTCAAAACTTTTTAGCAGGTTGCATCATTGTGACTCCTCAAATAATGGTAGGCTTCATACTTGACAATATCCAAGATACCATCTATACATCATCAACAAATTAGTCCTTGTAAATGGAGTCTTTAACATTTAGAGGATTAGTTGTAAGATGATGTTTTCAAAACTTTGGCTCATATTAATTTTTCTGATACACCTGAAAATTTTTTGAAAAGTAGTTCGTGAACAACTATTTTTAATGCAAGTGTGCAAAACATTACTGAAATTGAAAAGGAGAATTTCTAAATCACAACCAAGACCTCTCTAACAACAAAATTGTTTGGGAGACACTACACTCCATTTGAAGGTGCAAAAACATTGTGGACAACACAAGTTTACACATACAAATTGACGATAGGAAACTTAACAACACACACACAAACTTACGATAGGAAATTTGACAACCAACTACCACATTGTGCTTGATATTGGAGATTATCAATGATGCTGATCATAGACAAACTACAAAAATTAGGATTGGCAAGATCAGTTCAATGCATGGAAAGGGTGTACCTGGAGACACAATAATCCACATGGAGAATTGTCAGAAGGATGGGTTTCAAGAAAACCTAGTGTCAATGAGGGCAATGTGAGTTTTGATGTTCGATGGTGATGATGCAACATAGATGATTGTGTGCACCTCAACTCTTTTACTTCAACTTGTGAAGCTTACGATGAATACTACGATGATGTTGAAACCCATGACCAATGGGAGATGGGCATGGAAGCACAAGGTAGAGAGGGGAGATGGAGGATGGTGAGGGAAGGTGGTGATAGTGCAAAAACACTAGGTTTTTGCCCTAAGCTTTGATATTATGTTGAAAAAGAGGAGAATATTCATTTATATCCATCAAAATTAGGGATATACATATTATGGGCCTGTTTATGCATCTGGAATTTGAATTCCGCAGAATTTGAATTTTAATGGAATTTGAATTCTACAGAATTTGATGGAAAGAATTCAAAATCTGGGTGTTTATGCACGTTCAGGAATTTGACGGAAATTGAAATTTAGGTGTTTGTGTACATGACAGAATTAGAAGGAATTGAATAGAATTGATTTTTAATAAAATTAAGTAATGAATTAAAGTAATTAGTGAAAATGTAATTAATTTATTAATAAATTATTTACATTAATAAATGAACATATTATTAAAATAAATGTTTATATATTATTTATCAATTGATTAAATATATCATTATATAAAATAAATCAAAAATTACAGAAATTGATAACTTATACGTTATATTACATATTTAAAACAACAAAAGGATAATTATAAATTCTATATTCCTCGTAATGATCAAAAAAAGGTATATTACAAAAAATCTACTCATTATGATGTTTGTAATATTTTCATTCACGACCATCCCACATTGCATACATAATATTTTCACAAAATTTATCTGCAATTTCTTTTCTTTACTCTTGCATGTTCTCAATAATGTTAACTATTTCATATTGTCTTTCTACATTTGTAGAGTCTTCAACTTGTGTTCATCTTCTTGTACTTCATCTTCAAGATATTGACATAAGTCTGTTTTATTTGCTTTACAAATGAAGTTGTGAACTAAAAAACATGCCAACACTATTTTTGCTTGAGTTGTGAAAGGAAATGGCATATATTCTCGTAATATTGCAAAACGATGTTTGACTACTCCAAATGTACGTTCAATTACTATCCTCAACTGTGAATGTCTATAGTTGAAGTTTTCTACTGCATTTGTTGGTTGTCGATTTACTTCATATTCTGATAAGTGATATCGAACACCTCGAAATGGACATATAAACTCAGGCCTATTTGGAAATCTAGCATCAACTAAGTAAAATTTACCTACACGTATTTGAACATCATTTGAAATAAATTCAATTTTGATTGATAGGTGACATAAAGGTAGATCATAAGTTATATACCTTGTGGTACTTGCAAATCATTACATTGAGTTGTCGCATCTTGAAAGAGTCGAGCATCAGCAGCTGAACCTTTCCACTCACTAAGAACATAAGTAAATTTCATATCAAAATTGCATGCAGCTAATACATTTTGTGACAATTCACCTTTTCTATTCCTAAATTGGGTATTCTTTTTTCCATAAATTGTGGCTTTAATGTGTGTACCATCAATAACACCTATACAATCCTACTCATACCAAAAATAAATTTAATTAATATATAAATGAATAACATGAAATATCAAAATAGAAATAAAGATTGAAGTGTGTACCTTGAAATATGGATAAACATTAACATCATTCTGAATTCGATTGTGTGTAGCAACTTCATGTTTAGCTAGAAGTATATCACCTATTTTTAATATAGCATTTATTATTTCATTGAAATGTGTACTGACAGTCCATGTTGAGCGATGAAAACGCTCTCTGGTTACTCTATACCTTTGATTTTGTCCAACTGTTACTAAAAAAATAGCAAGTTTCTCCTCTACACTCATATTTCTACTATCTGATATTACTTTCATATTTCTTAATAATCCACAAAATTGTGAAAAAACATGTTGACTCATTCGATAAATTTTCTTGCAGTTATATGCTTGATATAGTGATGATGGATCTAACAATCTTTGTACATATTCTGCTCCTTCTGTACTGTATATATGAGTGGTGGATGTTTGAATCCCATTTATAGTAATTCCGCATAGAAATTGTCATGTTCCCAATATAACTTTTCTTTTTTTCTTCCTTTGTTCTTCGTCTTCATTAATAATGGACATAGACGTCTTCATAAATTCCAGTCTCTGCATCTGTACCTATCATACCAATTATGATTTAATAAAGAAAACATAATAATAGCATACAATGCAAAACAATGCATACATCAACAAAATGTTTACACCATGTTACATAACATTAAGGATAACACAAGTTCAATAAATTCAAACATGTTCAACAAAATTTAAATTTTTAAATGAAAAAAGCACATCATTTCAAATTAAACTTCAACTATGAAGTTCTCATGTTTGGTGGTAGACGCCTAAATTGATTCTTCTTTGATTCTATCTCTAATAATTGCATTGCCTTGTATTTTTCTTCTTCTGTAAGATCTGTAAGTGAAAGTAAAATAGTGAGAACATCATCTTCTTCACGATCTTTTTTCTCTAACAATTCCATCTTCCTCTCCATGTATGTTAATTTTCTTTCTTCAATACATTGTGTAAATATCATCTTTTCCTTTTGGATCGATATCATGTTCTCTTGTAGTTATATGACACGCTTTATATATGCCATTTTCTCGAATTTTCTTCTATATCCTCACTAAAATAATTCATAAATGATGCATCAACATTGTTCATTGTAGTTGTCATAAGTTGTGATTTAGCATATAGACGTAGACGTTTTCCTTTCCTGCATGAGTCTACATCATTCAAACTAGGAGAAGGAGCTTGAGTAGGAAAAGGATCTTGAGTTTTAGCCTTAAATTCCATAGTATTTTGTGTAAGAGATACATTATCAAGGTCATTTGTATCTTCATTCAAGTTAACAACTACTTTCAGATTTGTTGTATTCATTTTAGTTGAGCCTGTTGCAAGATTTCCTTCAAATATTATTTGAAGCTGGTCATATATAGGACATGCTTTACCCTTGTACTGTGCACACTTTGAATGAACCTATTAGGAAAAAAATATATTAGTACAAATTATAAGTTAATCAAATGTTAAATTTAAATTTGAAAAAATTCAACTAACCATAACAAATTCATCCCAAACTTCTTTTGCGATATCAGTATGTCCATGAATGTAGTTCCATCCCCAACCACTTTGTGCACCAATCTTGGTATAAATCTTGTACATTTGTCGCCATATTTTCATTCGACTATCAATATTTTTCTTTTGGATGTTACCTCTTGTTTCTTTATTGTAATCATCAATTACCTTCAGCCAAGTATCAACTCGTATCTATCCATCAGGAGTTTTATCATTACCCTCCTTAATAGCATCGCACACCTTTCTTAATATCATCTCATCCGCTTGAACATTCCAACTAAAATAAGATCTTCCACATCCTTTTTTGTTTTCCATTTCCTAAGAATACATATATAAACATAATATAAAATGCACCATAACATAACACAGAAATGGACATTACCATAAACATTAGATTCACAATATACACTTATTTACAAATGAATATACTTTAACAAGATAAATATCTAGGTATTGTAAATGGTAGTGATTAATGTAGGTTGTGCAAATTTATATATTTGTGCATAGAAAATACTTATTTTGCACCATCAATAGTATTACAAATCTGTAAAGAAAGTAGCATTCAAATGTACCTTCCATCAGCGAACTTACTGTTGAAGACGGTGCAAGTGAGTGCGAGGGCGAGCGCATAGGTGTCGACGAGTGTGAGGGGGCAATAGACTATGGCACGAGCAAGGGCGACAGTGCAGGCGAGTGCGAGGGTGTTGATGAGCGCAAGGGGGCAATCGACTACAGCGTGAGTGAAGGCGATGGTGCAGGTGAGTGCGAGGGCGAGCGCGCAGGTGTCGACGAGTGCGAGGGTGTTGATGAGCGCGAGGGGGCAATCGACTGCGGCGCAAGCGAGGGCAACGGTGCAGGCGAGTGCGAGGGTGCCAACGAGCGCGAGGGGGCAATCGATTGCAATGCAGGTGAGGGCGACGGTGTAGGCAAGTGCAAGGGCAAGCATGCAGGTGTCGGGGTCGAGCGTAAGAGGGTGCCTGTTGGAAAATGAATTCCGACCTTTTAGGTTGGGAATTCATTTCCCAACCTTTATACATGATTGGAATTCAAATTCCTTGAGAATTTGAATTCCAAACGGCACAAACACCTCATAACTCGGAATCTAACGGAAAAAATTTTCAATTCCGTCAGATTCCAAGTGCACAAACCCCTCTTATATGTGTGTGAGAGAGAGATTCATTTAAACTCTAAATCAAATATCCACTTATTCACTTATACCTTAACAATAAGGATAAAGAAATACCTAGATAAATTTTCTAGGAAATTATTATGCATAAACTGCCAATTAGATAAAGATATAAAAGTCCCATGCACAAGAAAAATATCAAATCATGTACAAATGACTGAAAAATTGATAATGACAAACAATTTGATATTTAGGTTACGTTTCAATATATGTTAGATTACATTTTAATAAAATCTAAGTTATAGTTGTATACAATTCAAGCTATAGTTTAATATATTTCAAGTTAAATTGGGTTAAGTTTTAATATAGGTCAGGTTACATTTCAATGAAATCTAGGTTATAGTTTAATATTTATTAGTTTACATTTCAATAGATTATGAATTAGGCTATAGTTCATACATGAAACAGAAATTAATAAGATTATGTATGATACGAGAGAATTTTCATAATCTCTATAATAAAAAAATTTATTGATTATAAGATTTTTAGGTAGATTATAAATTTTTATTCTCATAATGTAGTTAATATTTTTAAAAAAAATCTCACATGAATTAATTATAAAATAGAAAATAAAGTTTGTGATTATTTTAATATGTAGAAAAGAAATGTCATTCATAAACAAACATAATTTTAAAAAAAATAAAAATTATAAAGATTTGTTGTGATTTTTTAATACTTCCACCTTCTGATGAAATTGATCCTTTATGTGGATTAGTCAATTTAGCCTTCCACCTTTCAAAAAATTCATGAGATCAAATGATTTGGTGATCTAGTATCAATCCTAGATGATGGATTGCTCAATCTAGCAAGATTTAAAAAATACAGGTTGTTTCAGTATCGACCTTCTAAAAAACTGATCTGGATCGACAAATTATTGCCGATCTGGATTAATTTTTGAGACCTTGTTTATAAATATTTTCCCCCACTAAAATGGACTGTCAATCTTCTTTTTCTTATTTTGTGAAGGAAAAGTGGAACGTTGGTATCTCATTTACTACTATTATGACCTCTATAAATACTTTTATGATGGACAATGCAGGATTTGTTCCATTTATTATTGCATAAGCCATTTTTTTTGAAAACATTATACTTTTATTCATTTTTCTGCGTAGGATGTAAGCTTTTTTCATGCCAGAAAGTCCATACAAGTTACTTTCTACGCTTGAAATGTTGTAACTCAATTCTTACATTAAAAATGTCAAAATTTTTACTTATTTTGTTTTGATATAGATCCTGAAATGCAAGAGGAAATAGAACAGATTCTTTCTATTGGCCACACATCATTTACTGTTTCTATACCCGTAAGTTATCTGACAAAACAGTTTTGTCGAACAATTTCTTTGTCAATGGATAATAATATAGCTGCATGTTTGTTAGGCTGGAGCACTTGATATTTGGGAGCCTGCTGTGTTGGCAATCAAAACGGAAGGTTACAGCATCAAATGTAATGAGCCACGCAATGTTGTTGTTTCAGAGAAATTTACGCAACATACAAAGGTATCATTTTAAAGTTGTTTGATCAACTCTTGTAGCAAGAATGATACAAATGCTGCAAAAAAGTTCATGGTACAATTCTTTGGGAGTAGATAAAATCATTTACTCAGTGTGATTGCCAGGTGCATGGTTTCTTGATTAATTACACTGAGATATCTAATTTTAATTATAGACAATATTCTGCTACTTTTTGTTTGTTTATAAAAAACCAAACTCAATATCAAGTTTGTTTGGTCTTTTTGTATGGTTATAATGTGCAAATGTTGTAAGCGACATCCACATGTCTATAAAATTGAACTGATTGGAGTCTTGAATGTGGTAGATAATTTATTTAGGAAAGGCTGCTAAGTTATCAATTTTTTGAGGAAATTTACTTTTTTGAGGAAAGTGCAGAACGAAAGACTAGTGTTACACTTGTGGTGGAGGATGAACAGCAGGGAACATTGCACTTAAAAATGAGGTTATTACTGCAGTACTTAAGCTCATGATTAGGAGGGCTTTTGTTTTTATTCATGTGTTGGATGCAATGTTCTAAAAAATGGAAGATAAACATTGTTTGCTTTGTGTGGTTATTGGGTGGATCCATTTAAGGATCCATTTAATGTATATATATATATGTGTGTGTGTGTGTGTGTGTGTACCCTAGTGTTGAGTGAATATACATTTTTGACATTGCTTCCTCAAGAATCAACATGGTATCAGAGCATGCACGTTGCGTCTCACCACCACCGTCGTTGCCACCACCGCCAACGCTGTCAGGTTGAGGGCTTTCTTTTAGCCCTTGTTTTCTGAACCTGTGGATGCCTTGATTTGTGGGTAGCTCTCCTTGCAGATCGGCGGCTGCTGAATTCTGCCTCTCCCCCCTCTACTGCGAGTTCCGTGGTCTTCCCCTACCGTATGCGTGGTCGCCCGTGGGTCTTGAGGCTTCCTGTTCAACCGGTCTTTTTTTTCCTTCTCGCGAGCATGAACAGATGCATCACCTATACCGGTTCCCGCTCCCTGTCGAAAGTCTCCCTCGAGGTGGTCGACCACCTCCTTCGCCTGTCATGAGTCGAAATCAAGGTCGGCGTCCTTGTCTGACCAGATGCGTGTAGGCTCGATGTCGAGCTTCTCATAGGCTCGAAATTTTTTTTTTTGTTTGCTTCCAACTGGCCGTTTTCTACTGTCGATTTCTACTGTGGTCACTCCATGGATGACAGCTTGGTTTCCATGAGAAGATCTATTACATCCGGTTCTAGGTCCATTCATTCTAGAGATTATGGAGTTCGACCATTGTCTGGTACAACCATCTAGTTGAATGATCACAACTATCTTATGTGGTTTAAGAGTTTTTTTACCTTTGTGGTTGCCCAACGGAAAAACAAACATTTGATACATTCACCTCCTCCTATGACTGATGATACTTTTGGCGATTGGCTTGCTGATGACTTTGCTGTTGTTACCTGACTTGAAAACAGTATGGAGCCATGTATTACGCAAGGCGTTATGATGCTTCGACTAGCAAAAATGATTTGAGACACTCTCAAATAGATGTATGCCAAGGAAACCAACATTCTACGGGTTTATGAAATTTATGAGTAGTTGTTTACTATGAAAATGAGAACCCAATCATCGTAGGAGTATTATGGTCATCTACACTCTTTATTTGAGGAACTCACTCCTTATCACTCGTTCTCTACAGATCCTACTATCCTACGTTTGTATCAGAATGATTTGGAGGTTGCAGTTTTTTTGCCTGGTCTCCCATTTGAACTTACATCTTAGGTTTGAGGTCATATTCTTAGGGGCAAGGTTACCCTTGATCTTGGCATTGCCTTTGCTTGGGTCCTACGTGTCTCGAAAAGGACTCATTATTTCTTCTACCGGCCTAGATACTATTGTCTTAGCTGCTCATGGGCCAATGGATAGTCGGTGTTGATGGTCTAATAACTTTTTAGGGAAACGGAGGACCCTTTGTCCACATTGTGAAAAGACCAACCACAAGGCTGTCAAATGTTGGGAAAAGTTTGGCAAACCAACATGGGCTCGTGTTGCCATTGACTTACCTTCACCTGGGCTTTCTACTCCCTCTTAAACAGTGACTCTCAACAAGGTAGGTTATGATCGGCTAATGCAGTTACAGGTTGCCAACTCTCCTACCCTATTGCATTGGCATCCACCTCAGGTATGAGAATGACTATGGTAGTTAGGAAGGATAACCCCTAGATAGTTGATTCAGGTGCTACACAGCATATGATAGGTTGCTCCACCCTTTTCACTTGTTTACAACATATATCAAACCTCTAGAATGTTACCATTGCTGATGGTCACTCTTGTTGGACTTTCGGGAGAGGGATTGTCCAAGCTACCTCTAATATTCGACTTGAGAACATCCTTCTTGTTCCTGAACTTACTGTTAGCCTACTTTCTATTAGTACTATTACGATTCAACTTTCATGTTCTGTGACTTTTTTTCCCTTTCATTGCATTTTTCAAGATTTGTAGACGGAAAGGAGGATTGGTTTGGGCCATAAGTAGTAGTTTGGGTAGTACGTCGTTCATGATAACCCATCATGTGGGATTGTGGCTTCCTCCATATCGGTTGCTGACTCTCCTATCTTGTGGCATCGACGTTTGGGTCATCCCTCTATCCAAAAGTTTCGTCAAGCTCTACCATGATTTATCTTTTCTGATTTTCAGTGTGAGTCATGTCAGTTAGGAAAACATAGTAGGTCTACTTTTAGGCATAGTTATCTTCCAAATAGTCAATCGATGTTTGACCTTGTCCATTGTGACATTTGGAGTCTGAGTCGCGTCGTGTCTATTAGCAGTTTTCGCTATTATCTGTGTCTAGTTGATGATTTCTCAAGAGTTTGTTGGGTCTACTTGTTACAAGATCATCAACATATTTTAGATGTTATCAAGTATTTTTATAATAAAATTAAAATTCAATTCTCTTGCACTCCAAAATTCTTGCGTACTGATAATGCTCTTGAGTTTGTTAGCAAAATATTTCAAGATTTTTGTGCTAATCAGGGCACTATTCACTAGACTTTTTGTCCCCATACATTTCAGTAAAATAGAGTGGCTGAGAGAGAACACCGTCATCTTCTTGACATCACTTAGACCCTCCTTCAAATGTCTATTCCAAAATATTTGTGGTCTGATACGGTGCTTACTGCTACATACCTTGTCAACAGGATCCCTTCTACTTCCCTATGAGGGGTTGTTCCCATTCATCGTCTTTATCTTGGTTAGGAATTGTTTGGGTAGACTCCTAAGGTGTTTGATTGTGTTGTCTATGTCCATGACTTGCATCTTAGCTTAGATAAACTCGATGCTCGGGTCATCAAGTGTGTTTTTGTGGGATATTCGAGAACTCAGAAAGGGTATCGGTGTTTCCATCCTCCTATAAAATGCTACTATGTCACTACCGATGTTACCTTCTTTGAGGATCAATCTTACTTTTTCCAAACCTTCACCCCCTCTGACTCCTAACCTTCTTATATGGTTGATACTAGAGAGGTCACTCTTGATGTTGCTCCTTTTTCCATGGAGGGCATCAAAAGCCCATTGCTTCTGTTGATGATGCTCACGATGAATTAGCTACTGATTCCGAAGGGATTATTCGTCCTTCATTACAGGTTTATCACAACCGTGGACGATCACCTTTAGCTCCCCCTTATACTCAACCAAACGAGACCCCCGATGCGGATCTAACGCCTTCTATCAACACAGATGAGGTTGGTGAGACTCCTTTTAGTACTTGTAATGATCTCTCTATTGCCCTTCGAAAGGGTACACATTCATGTACTAAACACCTTATTTCTTGATTTGTTTCATATGATCATTTATCTTCTTCTTGTCATGTCTTTGTTGTGGCAGTCTCTTTTGAATCACTTCCAGGAAATTATCAAGAGGCATTACAGCTATCACATTGGAAATCTGCTATGGATGACGAGATGGATGCCTTGCAGTCCTATGGCACATGGGGGTTGGTTTTCTGCCCTGTTGATGCCAATATTGTCTCCTGTAAGTAGGTCTTCACTGTGAAATACAGACTAGATGAGACAGTTGATAAGTACAAAGTTCATTTAGTTGCTTGAGGTTTTTCTCAAGAATATGACATTGATTATGTTGAGACCTTCTCGTCGGTTACTCGTCTGAACTTCATCAAAGTACTTATCTCTCTTATTGTCAATCAACATTGGCAACTACATTAGTTGGATGTCAATAATGTTTTTCTCTACGGTAATCTTGTAGAAGAGGTTTATATGGCACAACCACCAGGTTATGTTGTTGCTCAAGGGGAGCATCGGGTATGTCATTTAAAGAAGGCTATTTATGGGCTCAAGCAAAGCCCACGAGTGTGGTTTGATAGGTTTAGCCAAGTCATGTTTAGTGGTGGTTTCCATCGATGTGCAGTTGATCACTCTATTTTCATCCAACAGTCCACTTGTGGATATGTTATTTTAATCGTGTATGTTGATGACATCCTTCTTACAGGTAGTGATACGGTTGGCATTAGGCACACCAAGTATCACCTTGCTAGAGTTTTTCAAACAAAAGATCTGGGATGACCTGGTTACTTCTTGGACATTGAATTTGCTTATTTTAAGGACAAAATAGTGTTGTCTCAAAGAAAGTATGCCCTAGATTTTCTTGAGGAGACAGGATACTTGGGTTGCAAGCCAACTGATACACCTATTAAGACCTCTCCTCAGTTTTGGGACTCAAACTCAAACCTACTTGAGGACCCTACTCAATATCGTCGATTGGTGGGTAAACTCATCTATCTTACAGTTACTCGACCTAATATTGCCTATATTGTGGCTTTTCTCAATCAATTCATGCATGAACCCCACAAGGTTCATTAGATGGGAGTTCAAAGAGTTCTTGCATATGTTAAAGCAACTCCGGGAAAAAGACTACTATACAAGGCAAATGGACACATGGAGGTTGAAGCTTTTTCTGACTCTAGCTTTGCAAGAGATAAGAGGGACAAAAAATCTACATTTGGGTATCTCACTTATTTTGGTGGTAATCTTGTCACTTAAAGGAGTAAAAAGCAGAATGTAGTCTCATATTTTAGTGTAGAAGCAGAGTATCGGTCAATGAGAGAGATTGGGTGTGAAATGATGTGGATTAGATCTATTCTTATGGAATTTGGTGTTCCTATAAAGAAGGTGATGCCTATGTATTGTGACAACCAGGTAGCAATCTATATTGCAAGGAATGAAACTTATCATGAAAGAACAATACATATTGAAATTGACTGCCATTACATCAGAGATCTAGTGCTAAAAAGGATTATCTCTACATCATATACTCCATCATCCGAAGAGTTAGCGGATGTGTTAACCAAGGGTTTACCCCTAAGTGTTTTTGAGCATATTTGTAACAAGTTAGGTATGATAAATATATAACTTCTAATTTGAGGGGGAGTGTGGTTATTGGGTTATTGGGTGGATCTATTTAAGGATCCATTTAATGTATATATATATATGTGTGTGTACCCTAGTGTTGAGTAAATATACATTTTTGGCATTGCTTCCTCAAGAATCAACACTTTGAAGATTGAAATGTTTGTAAAAAAGGGAGTTGAATGGTTTTATTTTAAAAACTTGTAACTAAAAGAAATAAATATGTTTGCATCTATACAACCTCTGAGAACTATCATTGTAGTTGAATAGCACAAATTATAATTCAATCACCTTTAGCATAATTTAGAAAATCATATTTTGCATGTGTAGTATTTGAATCTATTTATGAACTCAAACTTTAAGATACATCCTCTGAAAAGATTTTTAGGCACATCCCACTTTGCTTTTGTTAGGAATGCCACTATGGGGATGCATGCAGTAGATCCTTTTATTTTGAAAAGAATTCTAAATTATTAACATTGAAATGTGGACACCCCATTGAGTGAGTGAAAGAGTTCTTTGTTATATATTTTGTTTCAAATCCCATCGCATTTCCAATATGAGACTATTTTAACATTTTTCCTCACTTGTAGATCTTTTTAAAGGTTTTATTAGTGTCCTGATTTTTTAATTAGTTGGATGTACAAGTACTTAGATTTATAATAATGTAGTTAGCTTTGAAATTATTTTAAAATGTAAGAATCCAACTTAATATTAATTGAATAAGATTGGGGGACTCCTTTGTCATATATTTTGTTTCAAATCACATTTCATTTCTAATATGTAACTATTTTAACAATTAAGTTGTATTATTTTTATTTATAATATTTTAATATGATCATAAATTTGTACATTTATTTATATTATTTTGAAAGGATTATAAGATCATTTGATTTGGATATATTTGTTTAACTCAATTTAAGCTATATCAAGGGTAAATTTTGCATTTTATTCTAAATTGTCAATTTAACTATTGGTGACTAACAAATGAGAACCATCTACTAAAACGTTATTCAATAAGCTATGAGCTAGCATATTGAAATTGCTAGCATAAAAAACTCAAAATGGTCCTTAAGATGTGGATGACTTTGTTGATAATAATATCAAAGTAATGGCTAGATTATTCACACAAGGAATAGAGAATTCCCTTTACAATACAAAACAAAATGCATAAGTGGACTATATCTTGTGTGTTGTTGAAATCTTCCTAAGGGTTTTTAAAGAGGTGACTGATGTGCTTCCCTTGCCATCATAAACCTCCTTAGTAAGGCCATTCTTCTTGGAATCCTTTGTTGACACCTCACATTCACTTTGCCATCAAATTTGGTGAGCTCAACAATCCTTCTTTTGTCAAGACTAGACTTCGACATTACCCACCTTTGTTGGGTGTAGGTATTTGATATATCTAGTTTTGTTAGGTTTGAACACTCAAACATTGTCGGCCTTTCCCTATGCACCCTTCCTAGTTGAATCGAATAAAACTTTTGTTTAATTGAATCTCATCAAGGGTCATCTGACAAATTAGAGATTTGTCAGGTCCAAGACATTTGACATTTCTCACTCTTCACCTTTTCTCTCTGGTGTAACAGAAGACTCCCTTGATTTGATTGAATTCCTGTTGAAAGGTGTTGTCTAACATTTCTCCATTTTGTCAGGTGAACTCACCTAACATTTCCCTCTTGTCAATTTTTCGTCCAATCGCAACCCCCCTTGATTTGATGAAACCCTATTGAAGGACATCATTCGACATTTCTCCATTTCCTCCTTTAGCTTCTTAGTCCTACCAAAGTTCTCTTGATTTGATCGAACCTTATCGGTATGAATCATCTGACATTTTTCTATTTTATCGGGTGAACTCATTTAACATTTCTCTTTTCTCAACTCTTATTCCAATTGTAGCCCCTCGGTTTGACTGAACCTTGTTGGATAGTGTCATCCAATGTCTGTCTATTTTGTCGGGTGAGTCCACTTGACATTTGCCTTTTTCTCGCCTTAATAGGTTTAGTCTGAATGTTGTGTGTTAACTATTTTAGATTCAATAGTCATTTTATATCAAGTTGGAATTAATTAACACGATTAATTACAAGTGCCAAACAATCAATTTGATACCAATTGAATCAAACAAATGATTAGTTGTCCCTCCTCATTCACCTTTTACAAAAAGAAGACTGTATTGAGCTATCCCTACCAAACAAGCTCGCCTAGACCAACCAAGACAGATTATCTAAGGTCAAACCAATGCAACAACCTATGATTGAATCTCTACCATCGTCAAGTTCACCTCCTACACTGAAACTTCTATGGTTGCCATACATTCTAGGATGTTGACTCAAATGTGACAACGATGTACAACCATGCACCCAATCTTTCCTTTTTAGCCAAACATGGTTGAGTCTCAAGAAATCGTTTCACCGCTCTAGAAATATCCTACCACAAAAGACGCATGTCAAATAACCAACGAAGGGTGAGAACTATGAAACATCAACCATGTAAAAGAAAAGATTTTGAGTGCCATCAAATTAGGACAAACGTATGGTAGGTGCAACAATAAACATGATGGGAAAACAAAAAACGTAGGGAAGGAATGAGAGAATATAAGCAAAAAGGAAGGTGATATAGGGCTGAACTAGGGCATTTTGGGTTGGACATCAGAATCAGCAGCTTGCGTTCTCAAGCAACTTAGCACTTCAACAACTAGGTTGTGTCTATTTCTAGTTTCTATTACTATGTTGTTTTTGTTGATGATTTTTTTCAACTCTTATAGTTGTATTTGTTGAAAAATCCTCAAAACATTATCAATGTTATCTGTATGTTTTTCAATGAAATTGAAACCTAGTTTGCTTCCACTTCTAAAATTTTCTGTACAGATAATGCTTTCAAATTCATTTAATTGAATGTTACTTTTTGTGCTAATTGTGACATTCTTCATCAAACCACTTTTGCTCATATTTCTCAACAAAATAATGTAGTGGAATGTAAACATTGTCATATCTTAGATGTTGCTTACACCATTTTGATTGAGAGGAATATGCTCAAATATTTGTGATCTGATGCCATTGACATGACTTCCTACCTTATTAAATGTATGCCTTCATTTCCTTTGGGTGATTATATTCTTTTGTGATATTTTTCTTTGGAAAGGAAATTCTTTCCTCTTCCATTTAAAGTTTTTAGGTGTATAATTTTTGTTAAAAATCTATCTTTGGTGTTGAATAAGTGATCTCCTTATTCTATTAAATGTGTTTTTATTGATTATTCTTGCAATCAAAAGAGATATAAGTGTTATCATCTTTTTATGTTTCGCTATTTGGTTTTTGTTGATGTTATTTTTTAAGAGGGTATTTGTTAGTTTTTCTCTATTATGGAGTCATCATCCCTTTTGGTTGCTTTGCCATCTCTTGTTAATCATTGTTCTATTTCTATTGAGTCTCCTTTGTGGCCCCCTCCACCTTCATTATCATGTCCTCTACAAGTTTATTAATGGTGGTAGCATCGTGATACTTTGCCTCCTTTGGTTCTACCACTGCCCTCCCTTCATGTAGATCAAGCTATTCTTGATTTGCTTATCATTCTTTGCAAAGGTAAATAATATATCATTACCTACCCTATCTCCCATTATATTTCTTATGATGCCCTTTCTCTTGATTATAAATGTTTTACGTTTGCTCTTGTTCAAAAATCTATTCCTAAGAATTATCAAGATGTGCTTACCCTTCCTACTTGGAAGTAAGTTATAGATATTGAAATACAAACATTATGAGCTTGAGAGACATGGTCACTTTTTCCCAAGCTTGTTGATACTCTTGTTGTTGGTTGCCACTAGGTTTTCATTGTCAAGTACAAGGTAGATGGTTTTATTGATTACCACAAAGCTTGACTTGTGGCTCGTAAGTTAACCTAGACTCTTAGAGTTGATTAGTCCAAGACCTTCTCCTTTGTTGCTTGCCTCAACTTTATACACATTCTCTTGGCTTTGGCAATTTGCAAGTCTTGGGAGTTTACTTAGGTTGATGTTCATAATGCTTTTCTTTATGATAATCTCTAAGAGAAGGTTTTCATAGAGCAACCTCTAAGGTATGTTGTTTAGGTGGAAAATTAGGTTTATAGATTGCGAAAAACTATTTACAACATTAAGCAAAGTCCTTGTGCTTAGTTTACCAAACTTAGTTCTATCATGTTTTCCCATGGGTTCAAGAAATGTGCAATTGATAACTCCATTTACATTTAGAAGAGCCCTTGTAGATATATCATTCTTGTTGTGTATGTGAATAATATTCTCTTGATAGGTGATGACTTAGTAGGAATTGAAGCTACCATGGTGTTTATAATGAAACATTGTGATACAAGATATGGGAAGACCTTGATATTTTTTAAGTATTGAATTTGCCAACTTTAAGGGAAAATTAGTCCTTTCACGAAGGAAGTATGCTATGGATCTATTAAAGGACATAAGACTATTTAGTGCAATTCAAAGTTAAATTCCTATTGATCCTAATCCTCCGTTTTGAGACACCTTCACAGAGTTATTCAATGATGTGTCACAATATTGTAGGCTGATTGGTAAGCTTATCTACCTTATAGTGACTTATCTAGATATTTCGTTCATTGTTGGTTTTCTTAGTTAGTTTATGTAGATACCTAGGATAGTCCATTAGCAAGCTGCTCTGTGTTGTTGCATACATCAAGAGTTGTCTTGGCAAAAGACATATTTATTTAAATCAGGGGCACTTGGTAGTGACGTCCTATTCAAACTCTAGCTATGTTGGTGATTGGGTAGATAGGAGATTCGCCTTTAGGTATTGCATTTATGTGGAAGGCAACTTGGTTACTTGGAGGAACAAGAAATAAAATGTTGTCTCTAAATTAAGTGTTGAAGTCAAGTATAGAATCATGTCTTAAATGGCTAATGAGTTAGTTTGAATACATTCTTTACTAACTCAGCTTGGAGTTAAAGTCTCCATGCTTATGGTCATACATTCTGACAATCAAGTTATACATATTGCATGTAATGACACCTCTCAACACACCAAGCATATTGAAGTCGATTACCATTATATTTAGGAGCTTGTGGAGAGAAGAGTCATCATTACTCCTTATATCAGATCATTCAAGTAGATTGTCGATATTTTTACCAAGGGTCTCCATGTGGGTCCTTGTAAGGAATTTTGTAACAAGCTTAGGCAGTTTGATTTGTTCTCTCCTTGTCTAACTTGAAGGGGAGTGTTAGAGTTGTAATATAGTGTTGTAGGTTTAGTCTCACATGGATTTGTCTTTTCTATATTGTACCTTACATCTATATAAGAGGCTTAACCCTAATCAATATGATAGTTCTTTTCCCCCCAAAACCACTTTTTCTATTCTAATTTTCACCATAGAATTAACCTAAGAATCTAATTGTAATTTCCAATTTCCTGTGAATATGACCTATACCTGTTAGTGTGTTGCTACTATTAACATTGTGTGCTTGTGGTTTAGACAATGTAATAGTATCAATAAATAATAGGCATGTGGGCAGAGATAATATTCAAGGAGGCAATTTTTAAAAGGTTTTCCCTTGAATCATCAAAAGAAGATGGGGGAAAAACTTGACAAACTTCGAAGGCAATAGCAAGAAGTCCTAGTGGGCAGGTTGTTTGCATCTAGGGCTTCCCTGGTTCCTAGCAAAAGTACAAGGGTTGGAAGTCCCTATTGACAGATGCTATTAGCACTTAGGGCTTGGGAATTTTGGTGGTTGGCTCTAGGCATTTGCTCGTTGGTAACTCAGTAAGGGCACACTTGCAGGGCCTGTCATGGTGGTGGAAAGTCTGGATGGTTTGTCTGGAAGGGAAAGAATAGGTGGTTGGTTGTGTTTTATCAATGGGGAAGCACCTATTGTAGGTGTGAGTAGTAACTAGAGGTGTCAATGGGCTAGGTTGACCTAAAAAGTATCAATTCGTTTGGGCTACGGGTTGGGTCGAAATTTTTTTTAATTTTTTTGGGACAACTCGGTCTTGCTCAAAATTTTTTCAAGGTAGTCTGGCTCGATCCAAAATTTTTTCGAGATAACCCAACATACCTTATAGCCCGACTTGCTTTTATAACTTTTTATTTTTTTCTTTGGTTTAACTGAAGGTCAACTTCAGCTTGACCGATTTTTTTTTAGTTTTTTATTTTTTTAATGGTTTAACCGTATCTTTACTTCAGTCTAACCAAAATTTTTATTTTCTTTTTTGGTTTGATCAAAGTTTTTGATTTTTTTTAAAAAATATTTTATTATTATTTTTTTTCTTCAGTCTGACCAATTAAAGTTTTTTATTTTTTACTTCGGTTTGATCGACATATTTTAATTTTTTTCTTTGATCTGACTAAAGATAAACTTCAGTATGATCGAAGTTTTTTAAATTTATTATTTTTTTCTTTGATTTGATCAAAGCTAAACTTCGATCTGATCGAAGATTTTTATTTTCTTTATTTTTTCCTTTGATTTAACATAATCTTAACTTTGGTACAATCAAAGTTTTTGATTTTAAATTAAAAAAAAATTACGTTTTTGATAATCAATTCATCATTCAAACACATTGTTTTATTTATAAATACATGAACATCAATCATTAGTCATCCTTTATAAATCATGATTCATCATTTATATATCAAGACATCACCAACAGACCATTCATAATTCATCATTTATCAATACATTCAAATACATTAACATCAATATCAAGACATCATCAACAGACCATTCATAATTCATCATCTTTCGATACATTCAAACACAAGTCATAAAGTTAAAATAATTATTTTATTTCTGAATTTAAATTAAAATTACATTATTTTTGTAATTACATCAAATACTTTTACATTTAATGTACATAATTATATTTAAACATTTAAATTTGCAAATTCATTGATGAAGTCATCTTTTTGTTGCTGTCTACGAACACAAGTAAACTCTTAGTCATTAACACATTAATACTTCTAAAATATCATCTTTTAATCTTGCTCTTCTATCATCTAATATATTACCACTAATACTAAATGTTTGTTCAGATGCTACAGAAGAAGTTAGAATTGTTAGTAAATCTCTAACCATTAATGATAAAATAAGAAATGTGCATTTTTGTGTTTTCTTTCAATTTATTATATCAAAATCTAGAAAATTAGGATTATTTTTATTAAATAGCTGTGATTAAAATTATTTAATTCTTTCCTATATATTACGATAAATCACTATGTTCATCATCAAATATACTATAATCAATTATTGATGATGATGGTTGTGAAAAGTAAGACATATTTTGTGTTTGTTGTGTTTCATATTTTGTAACTTATATATCAAACATATTATTTAAATTTTGTTTTACATTTTCAATTATTACATCAAGTTCTACATTTAAACAAATTTATATTATATTTATTAATTTTTTAACAACTTTTACTTTAATCTTAAGATCTAAACAAACATTTAATATATATAAGAGAGGTATCTTATTCTAATTTTTATTTTTCGTTGATTTTAACGTTTGTTTTTTATGAATGTTGAAAAGTAAATGTTATTTTAACGTTTGTTTAATGTACATGGACTTACGAAGTCTGGCTTGAATTGGCCCGTGGGTCAACTTGGGCCTAACCTAAATCGGCCCACAGGCTAGCTTGACCCGGCCCAACTTAGCTTGCAGGTCAATATTCTAATATATTGTAATCTGGCCTGGCTTACAATGGTTTGGCCCAATTGACATCTCTAGTAGTAACTATTGTTGGTGTGGATTAGGGTTTAGACATGCTTTGGTACCATGTAAAAGGGAGTAAAAATGAAATTATGCCATTAGTAACAAGAGATTACATGTATATTAGGAGAGACTGGATACATCAGCATACGGATATCAATTTACCCATTTATACATCTTACAGTATGGTAGGTATAAAATGATGCTTTTTTGGTTGAATTTTATTTGCAATTATTTCCTCTCAATCTGCTATTTGTTTCTTTTGTTCTCATATTGTTGTGTATTTTTACTTCTGCAGATCTCAATCCCCCCTGGACAACGTACGGAATTTTCAATTCAAGGTGTTGGTGGAGTTGAATATCTGTTGCGTACTCCAAATAGTAGCTCGTAGGGACTGAGAACCTTTGCTATCTGCTTTCTTTTTGTTGTGTTTTCCATTGTAAGATTTTTGATGACATGTTTAGGGATAGGGGTAATCCTGTGTATCTGTATTTTCCCAAGACACTTGATCATTTGTTTATTTTCTTCAACATTGATCTTTTTTTTACTGTTTTTATTTCTTTACTGCATGGTGCAGGTGGAAATGACTGGAAAAATACTGGTTCTTATTTTCTCTTTGTTTGCTATGCAGGTTACGTGACACCATTGTACTCATCTTGAGATTATTCGAAAAAAGGGTATGTGTGTAATCTTATTTACTTTTACTAACATGCAATTTAAATTTACTTTATCTCTTTAATGATTTAAAATTTATAATCATGTAATCTTATTTACTTTTGTAACTCTAAATCTATTTAATGTTTTAGCAACTGTATTTCATTTTCTGGAACTTGTTTTTTGTATATGTTTAGCATTTGCCCTTCAACCATTGACATATGTGCCACTTTATGCTACTTTATCACATCATACTCTTTGTAAAGTAGGTAGTGAATGGGTCTTTTCAAAAGACTTCATACTACCTTATGAGGTTGAGTTTTATGTAGAAAGCTGTTAGAACCTGTCAATATTGTATCAATGATTGATCTCTTGGAAAAACAAAACGTATTGAGAATCATATTGGTAAAACGTAATACTTTTGTGGAAACAACAAAAAGTTTCAAATTTCAACTTAAAATTTAAGGATAAGATAAAACAAGTTATGATGAGCATATAAAAATACCTTGATAAATTTTCTAGTCGATATACATAAAATGTCAACTTGATAAAGATATAATAATTGCATTTATGAGAAAAGCTTTAAATCATGTACAAATAATTGAAAAAATTCATAATGACAGTTGTTTTAAAATTCACGTTATGTTTCAATGTATATCAGATTACATTTCAATAGAATTCTAGTTATAGTTTATACATGGAATATAAATTATTAAAATTATTTATAGTATGTGAGAATTTCTGTAATCTCCATAAGTAATTTTTTTTATTCATTATAACATTTTAGAATTAATTATAAATTTTTATTCCTATAATGTAGTTAATATCTTTTTTAAAATATCTCACATGAATTAATTAAAAATAGAAAATAGAGTTAATATAAAAAAATCTCTACACTCGTTATATTTAATTTTAAATTACGTGTCTATGTTTTAACATGCACCAAAACGACAAAGTGATGCATGCTGGGGCTCCTCTTCCTTTATGATACAAAATCTTTATTTTTAGGTTTAACTTAAACCTTAAAATAAATTACATACCATCGAAACAGCATACCAACTAAGCAAATCATGCATCCACAAATCATTACTACCTTTCCAAACAAGAGAAAATCTCTATTACAACTTTCAATAAAAATGCCAAACCCGCTGTCTCCAAAAATATTCTGAATGATTGGGATTGAAAGCAAACCCATCTTCTTTCCCAATATCCTCAAATCCCACAATTTCATTTGCAAACAAACTATGATCTTCAATCCTCTACCTAGATGTTTCTACCTAGAAAACATTTTTCTGAATGGTGACTAGTCTTTCCATAATGCTGAGAATGTATGGACTGTTAGATCTCTTGGCTAGGGTTCTCTATAGGTGACGTTGGCTCTCACCTCTCTGGTGAGGCTCCCTCCCCACCTTTCAACTTTGAGCACATCAATTCTCGTTAAAAGACGACATGACATTGGCTTTCGATGGCTCAAACCTGTTGCTTCTCTAGTGTGCTTTTGAAATTTGGAAGCGACTTTCAAAAGGACTTGAGCCTCTCAAAGGGTTAGCATGTCTCCTTCACTATGTCTTTGTGAGAGTTGCTGACTTTGTTGTTCTACCTAGAAAGTCCTGTTAAAGCATCTGTGCTGAAGAACGGTGAGCCAATTCTCTCATTTTCCTCAGAGGAGGTTATGCAACTTGCAGGCACCTTTTGCTGGACACTTGTAGGTCAGTTCAACATTCAAAGGCCAATTATGTTTGATATCCACATAGAAATGAAGTAGACTCTCCTTTTTCAAGATGAATTCTTTTTGGCAGCCATTGATTATTGATACATTTTGATTTGATTCAAATGCAGAGAAGACTTCATCAAGATTTATGTAAAGGATTCTTGGTTCTTGAAAGGCAAGCACATGCTTGTCTTTAGATGGTCCCCCACTTTTGCCTTAGGTCTTGAATCGCCTTGGACTTTGGTTTGGGTCTACCTATTGAAGCTTTGGGCTCTCTCACCTTCAAGTTCTTTGTGTGGTGAATTCAATTGTTTACGTTTTGGACACTTCCTTTGCATGCATTAGGACGTTGACAGATTTACTTGACTAGGTCTAATGGTAGTTTGTGTGGAGATAGGTCTAATGATAGGTCAAAATCAAAAATAGTGATGAACTCATTATTCAACTAGTGGAGTATAGGATCAAGGAACCCAAATTCTACACATTGTTTCAAGATAGGACATGTCACAGAAATTGCAGAAGGGGCAAGCAACTTAGACCAACGTAGGGGAGGGAGGGGATCTCTTAGAATATCACTAGTAAAAGAGGAGAGACTACATTAACACCCCTACAAAATACATTGAATGATTAATCGTTGGTTCTGAGTGGTTGGATGCATGTGAGGTGTAGAAAGAAACATCAAAAGAAAACCCTGTGTCCTAATGATGATAAGCAATAGGAACCTAAAGGTGTTGAAACTAATGAAGATCCTTTCGTATGAATGGTGGCAAGCTCGCAAGAAGGGTGACAGAGGCCAATAGGGTTGATCAAGCTCCACCCCTTAAAATGGGGTACACCAGTCTGATTGTGTAGAAAACCCAAAGGTCAATGGGTGGATCTTGAAGAGGAGGGCTCAAAGATAGAGCCAGTGCTAGAGAGTACTCAAAACATAGGGGCTAGCTTTGACAATGAGGTGTTATCTATTAGTGACTCTACCATAAAGAAGGATAGGCAATTTACAACCAAAGATGTTGATCACTACTCAAAGGGGGAAGATGAATGACGAGGGAAGGGAAAAACCTATGTCTAAAGGAAATTCTACCCCTTACGGTGTTATAGGGTTGCTCCATCAGTCGAAGAAAAGGATGAAAACAGCAATAACACAAGGTCAGAGGTGGGTGGATCATCTCCTCCTACGCCCCTTGCCCCTTGAACCTTTCATCCCCTTGGAGAAGGGACAAACCATTGCAGTTTTCATCCAACTTCTAAATTGGTATTCCAATTCTATGTTTGACAAAATAAATTTAACTTTTTTGGTTGGATCATGTGCAATTTCAACACGTAATAGATTCAACATAGATGACAAGTGGATGACTCACTCATATTGAGGGTGATACTTTTCTCTTCTCTACAATTTATGCCTTTTGCTCTGTGGTCAATAGACACATTATGGGAGGAAATTCACAATTTTCATAGTAGCTGACTGAATACTTCATGGATCTTAGCAAGAGATTTCAACTCAGTCAGAAGCAGGGAAGAGGTTATTGGTTCTAAAAATTTCCATCCAGTGAGCACAAGGGACTTCAATGAGATGATCAGTGAAATAGGCCTGAGTGAATCACCCTACACTGGGGATGCCTTATCTTGGTTTAATAATCAAAAAAGACTTAGTAAGTGGTACAAGAGATTGGATAGAGTCCTAGTGAATAACTTTGATGGCTTAGATTCTTCTATAGATGTTTTATAAGTCCATCTTCCATAGATGTTTTATGAATCGATGAGTTAGTTATAGATCTTAGAATTTTTCTAATAATGTCACTTTCATCAAAAGATTTTCTTAAACTTTTTAAAGCGCTAGTTATTTCAGGAAATCTGGAAAGTATGTCAAAAATAAATTTTCCTTCATACATTTTAAATGATTCATATTTATGTACCAACATGTTAATTTTAGACTTTTTTATTTGATTGGTTCATTTGTTTGTAATTTCTAATGTATGTCATACTTCATAAGTAAAATCATATATAAAAATTTTAATGAACTGATCAAAAGACAATGCACATGATAAGAAATTTAACTCTTTAGCATTTAAGCTCTATTTTTCTTTTTCATCAAATGTCCAGGTAGTATGTAATGCATTTAACGCAATAAAATGTTCACTAACTATGCTCTATAATTTAAATCAATAGACTTTATAAGAATAGATATTCTTCTTTTCCAATATACATAGTTAGAACTATCAAATAGTAGTGGTCGATTCAAATTCTAACAATTAGCTAAGTAGTTATTACTAGAAGTCATTCTATTTATGATTGTAAAATTTTCTACAAAATAAATTTTATGTTTTGATATCAATTGAAAGTGAGGATCAAAATGATTTCACAAGAGAAGGGGGTGAATTCTGAATTCAAATTTTTTCAAAATTAAGCACAAAAACATATAGTAAAAATCTTTCTAAATCTATTTTTCTATTATGCACAAGATTTTTACAATATTACACAACTCAAAGTATAATAATAATAGACACTTTCAGATCTTTTTACCCTTGAGTAATAAAAATAACACGGAAAACTTACATTTTTTGATCTTGAAATGAAATACACAAAACTTTGACCCTCACTTCACCAAGCTCTTTTTTAGTTGAAACCTTACTCCTTTGAATTGCTCTGTAGACCTTCAACTTTGATTCATTCAGACCTTCAACTTTTCAAGTTGATTTCGTGTGGTGTAAGTGGTTTTACTATGTGGAAACTTTTGAACTCTCTAGATAGAGAATATTTTTCTTTATTTGCTCTCACTTGAAGTGAATTTCTCTATCTTGAAAAGAGATTTCTTTGTGTTGGAAGGAATACTTTGAAGTGTAGTTCGAATTTTCTATTTATAGTCTTCAAATTAGAGGTGTATGTTCATCACGTTCATTCACTCTTATCATTTTTCTATGATCTCATGTTCTTTTGAATTTCAAATTACTCACGTTCTTCATGTCTTAGATGATTTCTACGTTCTCCTACCTCAGATGTATTGAGAACACATTTCTAGAGAATTGTAGAGTTTTTTACTTAAAGTCGTCATTTTTGTCGAATAGTTAACTTATAATACTTGTAAAAATTCGAACACTTATTTAATAATTTATCGAGTTTTTTACCTAAAATAACTCAATGTAAAGTTAGTCACTTATAAAACTTAAATAGTTATCACAATTTATGTATAAAAACTCAAATAGTTATCTTAACTTTTCAATATCTTTAAACATGTACATAAAAAATACGTGAGAAATTTAAGTCATTTAAAACATATATGTAGAAAATCATAACTATTCAAGTTTTTAAAATAGCTTTTCAACTTTCTTGAAATGTTAACTGATAACTATATGTCTTTTCAAAATAAGTTAACACATAACTATATAACTTTTCAAAATAAGTTAACGCGTAACTATACGACTAAGACAAAAGCTTAAACTTATTTTCAAACTCAAATATTCATCATTAAAACAAAAATTCCTAACAAAGGAAGTGTTTATGATTTATCTTCTTTACTTTAAGATGCTTGATTTTCAAAGGAAGTGTGAAATGCACATACTTTGATAGCTTGGTATAAAAGGTGCATAAGAAGTTGGCTAATTGGAAAAGTAAGCAACTCTCTTGAGGAGCATGGATAACCTTATTGAAGCATGTCCTCTTCAGCATTCTGGTTCACCTCATGAGTGTTTATGATATTCTAATGGGAATCCTAAATAGGTTGCACTTGATATTTGCCAAGTTCCTATGGGGTCAAGGCAAGACACATTGACTAAGATGGGCCAAAATTACAAAGCTTGTAAGTGAAGGTGACTTATGTATTAAGAACCTAAGGGAACTTATGCTAGCATTGAGGATGAAGATGACTTGGAGGCTAATTAAGAAGTAGTCAATTTAGGCAGTAGTGACTTCTATTACATACGGATACTCTTTCAACAACGAAGGCTGTAGTGAACCATATAGGTAGAGAACTCTATGAGAGGTGTGGAGGAGGATGACTCCTTTTGCAAAATGGCTTAAGGATCACAATAACATCAACTTTTGTAGAGAATGGTGATTACCTTCTAAGTCACTTATTAGCCTAGGTGGAGTCGATGACTGGGTCGGAGGACATGTATGTAGCTGATGTGGCAGCTAACTCAGGAATGCTTGAAAATGTCTCTCTCCCATCCAATGTTATCTAGAAAATCCACAATAGTCTACAACTCATAATAGATAACAAAAATACCTTCAAGTGAGAACTCATTAACAGTTGAATCCTATTAAACAAGATGGCATGGGATGTGATTTGGAAAAAAGTGGAGTCAGTTTGGTGGAATGGAGGATTATGGAACAGGTTTACATCGACAAAGGTATCTTTCTTTCTTTAGAGGCTATTTCACTCTATAGTATCAACAAAGATGAATGCTCAAAGAAGAGGATACCAACTAGCCTCTTGCTGCAAATGTTGTAGATTTGGGTGGGAAGAAGAGTCCTCTCATCATCTCTGTTTTGAAGGGGATTGGGTCATTCTTAGTAGATTCTGAGTGAATAAGAAATTGGGCCTCAAGCTTTGGAACCAGGATAATTAGAAGTTGCTTGTTTAGTGTACACTAACCTGAGAAGGCAATGATTTGTCTAGCAATGGACTAAAGTTTCTGGTGGCAAATATTTTGTGAGAATGTTGGAAGGAGAGATACTCTATGATCTTTGAAAACAAGAAGGGCTCCTTTGATTGCATCAAGGAAAGGATTGAAGTGACTTTGACCACCTTCGTTCTTACTTTTAGAAGATCCTGATGTCAACTATGGGAAGTTGCCACCTTGCAACAATTAGGCTTCAGACATTTGGTTTCCCCAATGTCATCTACTAGATGGTATGCTTGGGAGAAACCATTACATTTGAGACTCAAACCAAATATGGATGTAACGGTCAATCTAGAAGGTTATGTGGTAGGGGGAGGTGTAGCTCAAGATGGAAATGTTTCATTATTTTTATTTTCTACAATTTTCACGGGAGAGTTAGTATTATTGAAGTGGAGATTCGTGCCTTGATTGAAGGCCTTCAATTCTACTGAAACATGGGTATTCCCATTGGTCATCTGGTAGTGGAGATTGACTCTTCCTTTTCTAAATGATATTAAGTGCAATAGATGTCTCGAGGGCAAGTAGTGCCAGGATGGATTAGTCTTTATTAGTCTATGGAGCTCATCTATTTCTTCCACCATCTGCCTTGGGAAGCGAATTGCATGGTAGATGCCTTGGCTAAGGTTAGCCTTAATGGACAAGGGGGAATTTTTCCAAAGTGTGGAGAATATTCTGATGGAAGCCCAAAGACAACTTTGTATGAATGTTCTAGCTATTCCAAGAAGCTAGAGTTGCTAGTAGTTTTGCTTTGGGAGGATTTTGTCTTTTCTTCTTACATGTTACAGTTTTTCCTTTACCCTCTTTTTTGTTACACTTTTGCTATACTTGTATCAATTCCTTTACTTGGGCCCCACTCCTTTTATAGATTAAGGAATTTCTATTAAAAAAAAAGACGTGTTGATTGTTTACACCCCACAATTTCCTCCTTGTATGTGACCATGGGTCAAAGCTGCAACCATCACCTATTGATTCTCAATTGAGGATTGTGGTTGCATTGAAATCCTCATGACCCTGGTCTCTTCTAAATCTGACATCTTATTAGCACCAAAAATTTGACCACATAGTTGTGAATACAGTTAATGACTCAAACCAAATGAAAATGTTGCAACAACTAACTCCTCCCTATACTATCTCATTTTTACAATGTGTACAATAGGCGGTTGATAGATATCTAACTCTTCAATCAATTATTGTATAATGCTGTAATAGTCTTGTGGGCTGTGAAAACACTTCATGATTCAAACTTGTTAAATATTTTGCAACAGCTAACTCTTCCCTATACTATCTCACCTTTGCAATATCTACAACAGGCAGTTGGTAGATATCTACTCCTCAATCAATTGTTATACAATGTTGTAATAGTCTTGTGGTGTTTGGTTACTTTGCTTGAGTATAAAAAGTTGTTCATACATTTGAAAAGTTTTTACAATGTTCTTCTGATGGTCATAAGTTTTTTAGAGCTTGGAGATGGTGTAGTTGAAATTTCTTTTACTAGAGCTTGGATTTGTTGTCAAGTCTCCTATGTCAATAATCCTACATTCCATAAAAGAATAAAATAAATAGAAGTTGATTGTTACTTTGTTAGAGACATGATGATAAATTTGATTACCACTCCATATACAATTATAAATGCATGAAACATATTGAAGTGGATTATCACTATATTCAAGATATATGTAGGCTTTTATTATTTGTCAACAGACTGTCTAATTTTCTGTAAGTGTTAATCATCAATCTTGACCAAAGGGAATCTTTAGTCATTAAGTTCATGCCATGTGCATGCATAAAGCTATCGTGAATTCCTTAAGGTCTTGGATTCCTAAACTTCCCTCATTCAAGGGTTTAGTAATTGCTTCCTAGCTAATGTAGTACCTTTTATGGTGATTTTTTGTGTAGCTCTCCAAAGGAAGTTAGCCATGATGCCCTAAATTTTGTTTAAAATGCTAAATGGGATGTCAAAACACTTATAATATGAATGAGTTTAGATATTAAGGTTTGAAGAAGGTGGAGAGGAAGAAGTGATTAGCATTGTAATTAGGGTTAAGCACCTATGTAAGTACATGAGTTAAATGGATCCTAGGATCCATATAATGACTTATTACAATATATTAACACTCCTTCAAGTTGAACTGTATATATCAAGAAGTTGCAGCTTATTACATAGATTTTCAGAAGTTTTACTCTAAGTCTTTTGGTAAGGATATCAGTCAATTGATCTTCAAATTGCGTAAATGGAGTAGATATAACATTTTTAAAACATTGTCTTTAATGAAGTGACAATCAACTTCAATATGCTTAGTTTATTTACGAAATGTGGGATTATTTGTAATATAAATGGCAGTCTAATTAGCACAGTACATTAGCATGAGATCACAAATATCAACCAAGTTTCTAACTAATCTTCTATACCTACTTGAAGGGTGTCAACTAGAGAGTACTCCCATAGAACATAATCATTCTTTTTATGATGAAAACTCTCTCTTATTTGATTATAAAAAGAATGATTCTGTTCTATGAGAGTACTCTCTAGTTGACACCATTCAAGTTCAATTTCTTTTAACAAATCTAAAGCATATTTTCTTTGAGATAAAGATAGTCTCCCTTTGGAATAAGTAAGTTTAATTGCTAGAAAATATCTTAGTTTGTCTATGTCTTTAGTGGCAAAATGTTTATTTAGAAAACATTTGATCTCATCAATCTCTTGCACATCACTACCTATTAACAACATATCCACATGAACTGTAAGTAAAACAACTTCTCTTAAAGTTTTCTTTATAAAGATAGAGTGATTAACACGATAGTTGTCAAAACCACCACTTTGCGTCACAATACAAAACTTCTTAAACCAAGCTTTTGAACATTGTTTAAGACCATAAATGGCATTGTGGAGTAAACAGACTTGTTTTGTCTCTCCTTGAGCAACATAACCTAGATGTTGCTCCATGTAAACAATTTCATCTAGATTATCATAGAGAAAAACATTCTTAACATCAAGTTGAAGTAAAGGACAAGACTGATTCACTACCATAGAGAGTTACACCCAAATGGAGTAAAGGCAAGCTACAGGAGAAAAAGTTTTAGAGTAATCTATTCTATATTCTTAAGAGAAGTCATAAGCTGCCAAATAGGCTTTGTATCTGCCAACACTACCATTGAACTTACGTTTGATTGTGTAATCTCATTTACAAGTGACTGCATTCGCTCATTCAAGGTGAGGTACAAGATCTCAAGTGTCATGAGAGAGAAGAGCACTCATTTCATCATCTATAGCAACCTTTTAATAAAGAGTATGGTGAGCATCCTAAAGACTTGAAGATAAAGACTACAAAAATGACAAAATTGGATCAAGGTGAGCATAGGAAATAACATCTGATAGAAGGTATTAGGTACAAGTCTAGGTGTCCTTCCTTAATGCAATAGGAAAGTCATCTTGGGTTGCTAGGCAGGGAGAGTTGGGTAGGGAGTTAGATTCACTATTAAGAGTAAAGGTGGCTCAAAAGTAGTAGTGGGAGCCCTTGGTCGACAACCATATACCTATAGTAGTAGTTAATTTACATCATCTTGTACAAAAGGAACTTCAAAAGATGTGGCACAAGGACTCAAACCATTAATGATTTCGATAAGAGGTGGAGAGGATGAAGGGGGTGAACATTGACATGGGAGGAAGAATCTATCTCACCATCATGATAGGATCGAGACTCAAAATAGATAACATCTCTAGAGGTAAAATATTTACAAGTGAGGGGATGGTAAATATGATATCCTTTTTGAGTGCAAAAGTAGCTAACAAAAAGACATTTTATTATACAAGAAAATAATTTATCAAGATTAGAAGTGAAATCTTGAACGAAAGTAATACACCCAAACACCTTAAGAGTAATAGAGAATAATTCTCTTTTAGGATAAAGATGATGAGAAGGAATAGCTCCTCCTAAGGGGGTAGACAACATTCAATTAATCAAGTAAATGATAGTGAAAATGACATCAAACCACAAAAAATTAAGAACATGCATCTACAACATAATGGTGCAAGTAACATCAAGGATACGATGATGTTACTATTTTGTTCCACAACACCATTTTGTTGTGATGTATGGAGGCAAGTAGTCTGATGAATAATATTAAGGGAGGAATAAATAGTTTAAAAATCTGTTTACATAAATTCCAAAGCATTATCAATATATAAGATTTTTGGGCATAGAAAAATAATTTTTTATTTCAGTAATGAAATCTTTGAAAACATTAAGGATACTACAACGATCTTTTAACAAATAAATCTAAGTTATATGAGAATAATTATCAACAAATACAACATAATATTTGTAACTAAACGCAAGCACAACCCTACTATGACCTTAAATGTTGCAGTGAACAAAATCAAACATATGATTAGACAAAACAAGGTATAACTTCTTAAAGATTACATAGATGTGCTTCCCAACTTGATAAGACTCACAATTGAAAGGAGAAATAGAGACCCATGGTATGATCTAATGAAGTTTTTGCTAAGATAGATGATCAAGATGACAATGCTACAAAAAAGATGAATTTGTGTTGGACATACATACAATCAAACCACGAGATATATAGTCACAAATCGGTAAGTATGCTCTAGACGATTGTGGTCCATGCTCTAAATCAATCTTCTACCTCATTTGCAAGTCCTAAAAGGTAATGTAAAAGGAAAAAAAGTAGATGAGCACTAAAGTTGAATAGTAAAAGTACTAATGAACAGAGTGTTCAAAGAAAAATCAAAAACATAAAGGACATCGTTCAGTTTTATTTGAGAGGAGGCTTGGATGTCTCTCTTTCTAGATACAGAACATGAATAACTGTTAACTATAGTCATAGAGGTCTTATTTTGCATAGTGGATAGATAGTCAAATAAGGTAAAATTACTTGAAATGTGAAAGAATGCCCTAGAGTTTTATCCAAGGTTCACTGTCTAATGTAATCAAGGTAGTGCTTGTACCTAGAAGTAAGGAGGGTGCTTGAGCACTCATGATAGTGGAATTTTGTCCTTGTAATTGGAGAAAGTGTTCATAGTTGGCTTGTGAGATAGATACAGTAGGCCCAATTTCTAAACTAACATTAGTATGTTGAGAGGGTCTTAGCTATAGAAAGTTGTCCCAACATTTTTCTAATTTATGTTCAAGTTTGTCACACCATTGATATTTCGGTTTCTAACAATCATTACGCTCTCCTGTATTGCATCCACATTCACATCCACTAGAGGAAATCAAGGTAGATTGGTTTGTAATTGTTATAGCTAACATTGAAGACGTCAGGGTTGAGACACACATTACCTTGGCAAAAGTTTTAGCTAAATTTAACATCATATGAGCTCCCAAAACTCATCCTTAAATCTATAATGCAACATCAAGATTAATACTAGCTAAGTAAAAGGCAATAGCAAGTTCTTCTTGAGAACATTGAAAGGTGGCTATGTCAAAGGTTAGAGGTTAATAGACATTCAACTCATTGATTAATCCTTTGAATGTGTTGTAATGCTCTTGAGGAGTTATGTCCCCTTGCTTGATTCAGAACAAATCTTTGTAAACCTGAAAGATCTTGGAGATATTTTTGTCATGCCCATGAGTCTGCTGCAAGTTCTCACATTTCTTTTATAATTTTCATCATGGACACACCATGGGCCACATCAAGTTCCATACTTGTTAACATCTAAAAGCTAACAACATCATTAGCATACTAGTCCCTATACTCAGAACTTTTGATATCTAGTGGAGGAAGGGTAAGGTGTGGTTCGTAATGGTGAATAGCTACAATTCTTTCAAAATTCTAAGTCCAAAGCAAATAGTTGGATCCATTTAATTTTTCAGATATACTAGGAAAACTTTGAATAAGTTACTTCCACGTTTTTCCAAAGATGATGCCATGATTCACAATACAATTGTTGTTTAAAACAATTCCAGAGAACAACTATGTAGACTTCCATGGTATGACTTCCAATGGAAGGAGGATGAGTGTGCCTAGCAATGTGACTCCAACCAACAACACAAGAAAGGAAAAGGACACAAACAAAATCAAGTAACCAACTGAACATTTGGTGAATTAGGACTAACCCATTAGAATGTCTTCTATAAAACCATAATCACAACCTTACAAGCTTGAGCACATGCATATTTGTCGGACACAAACTTCAACACATCTATCAAACAGACAACCACAGAAATGTAGACACAAATGTAAAAATGTGAGAATAGCCATACGATGCAAACATGCGAGAGGGGCTGTTCGATGTGATCACAAACATAGAACATGTACGAGGTGAACCGTGAATGTGCAAGTCGCAGACCATCGAGATTTTCATCCATTCTTTAGCACAAGACAAAAAAATTAGAAGTCCTAATCGAGAGTTAGCTCTGATACCAAGATATTAGGGTTTGAAAAAGGTGGAGAGGAAGAAGTGATTGGCATTAGATCATAATTAAGGTTAAGCATCTATATAAGCACATGAGTTAAATGGATCCTAGGATCCATATAACAGGGGATCCATATACTGACCCATCACAATACATTAACAAGTTTGTTGATGGGCATATGCTTGATTGGTATGAGTTTGCCTCCTCAGCGTAAGAGTTTTGACTTCCATTCTGCCAATTTATCCTGAATTTTCCTTACTAAGCCTTTGAACTATTTATTTTTAAGCCTTCTCTTTGAAGATAATGGAAATATGGTTCTCTGCCAAAACCTGTAATGCTTTCAAGCATCGCAATTCTGTGTTATGACATTGATTTAGGAGTGATAATTGCACCTTTTCTTCTGTTGATTCTGTCCAATTGATATTTGATAATGCTCGAGGAATTTCATGGTCTTTTCCATTGATTTCCTACATCCATTAAGAAATAATAAGACATCATCACCATATAAGAGGTGGTAAATGGTGGTCTTGTCAATACCAGCCTTGTTTGGGAGGATCTAATTTGTCTACACGAGATGATCTAATCCTATACTAATGATTTCTTTTGGCAAGATAAAAAGGCTGGTGGATGGTGGATCTCCCTATCTTTAGACCTCCAATGTTTTTGAAGAATGGTAAGGATTCTCCATTCATCAGGACCCAAAATTGTTATCTTCCTCTGATCTCTATGTCAAATTTCTGAACCAATTCTTGTGTGATAGCAATATTTTCAAAAATAGAATGATACCTCACAAAGGTGCCTTGAAAAATGGATACCCACTTAGGAAGAATCATGGATAACCTAGTTGTCATAATTTTAGGAAGAATCTTATAATTAACATTGCAAAGGTTGATTGGTCTAGAACTTGCGAATTCTTCAATGCAATCTTTCTCTGGAATTAAGGTGAAAAAGGTAGCCTTCTACTCTATTCATATCATAGCTTGTAAAAACTGTACATATAGCATGTGCCAAATCCTCGCCAATCGTATCCCAACATTGCTTATAGAACTCAGCTGGGCCTGGCACATGTTGACCTATAGACATGACTACTTAATCTCTTCTTGTGAAGGAGTTTTGAAGGGCATCTTGTTGTCTTGTGTTGCCATCCTGGGGATTTTGTTTAGGATATGCTTCTTGATGTAATAGCCTTTCAACATGAGCAGGTTTTGAGAGTATGTTCTTCCCTGCTTTTGGATATCTTCCATAGAATTGTTGAACATAAGCAAATAGATTTCCCTAAAAATTCAACCACTGGTAGATATGCTGTTCAATGAGAGAAGCATGCACTACAGTAGGCTTTGATGATTGAATGTATACGTATAGTGGACCTGCTAGATCTGTTGGAAGTTTGGACTAGATACCATCTAGCATGGCTTAGGATTGCCACAAGAAATAAGCCTCTCTATGGTGGCATATGGCAGTCTAGTGCGGAAGCATCCATTTTGGGACGCTTGCTTTTTCTCCTTTTTCCCTTAAGACGCATATATACTGATAATTTCGTCTTGTCTGTTTTTGTAACTTGACTTGTAGCAAGGAAATACACTTCTGCAACTTGACATAATAATTTGATATGGAATTACATACAATTAATAAGTTCATAATTTTGTACATCTAGTATCATACTTTTCCTAGCACTTCAAGCGGTAGCAGTTGTATCAAAAATTATTCGCATTTATTTTCTTGTGAATGTTATTTCAGGCAGTGGAGAAAAAAAGAGGCAGAAGAAAAAAAGTCCTCTTCTTTAAGTAGGAGGCAACAGACGTTTGATACTACCTCTCTTCACCTTTATGGATTTATTAGATTGCACAGGGCATATAAATTTATTCATATATGTATATATATCATTCGAATTTTATGTTGCTCTGCACAAATATTTCATCGTTTTAATGCTATTACTTTTTTATTTTCCCCACTTATTTTTCATTCGAGTGGCTTTATAGTTTCAGCTGTCTCAAATATTTTGAGTATTTGAATTTGTTAAAACGTCCTTTGTGTTTTTTGCAAGTAAATAAAAACCCCTTGTTTAAACATAAATTCTTTTTTATTATTTTAAAAAAGAAAATTTCCATGGTATTTATGCTTTGTGAGACAAATCAGAATTGATAGGTTTTTTCAAATCTTAATTTAAAAGTTGTTCATGAGGATGCCATAACTCACTCCTTTTAAAATAATTGATTTCACTAAATTCAAGCTTGCAAAAATCTAATTTATTTTTCACCATAAATTATCATCTTTCCTCTTGTAATCATGTTTTCTATTGTTCTATTAATCTAGTATGAATTAGCGAGTCAAATAACCCAATCGACAATTACAATTAGTGTAAGAAGGTCAAGATATAAAAAAGTAAAATCCGAAAGTAAATGTGCAATTTAAATTTAAACAATTTTTTAGATGAAAATAAAATGACGAAGAAAAAAATTAGAAGAAACATTTTATGATGTGCATGCAAATTCAAATGCAAGTATTCGATTAACCTGTATAAAACGCATACTACAATAGATGTTTAAGATCCAAAGTTATACCGTCGTTACGTCAACGTCCAACACACCACATCCGAGTCATTATTCGGCAGCATGCGTACAAGCACACGTATCATAATAATCATGATGCCTCAGTTTTTGTTTTCTAATACGATGTGAATCTTCGATTTCAATGCGTTTTTTTTGTTGAAAACTCCCTATCTATATGTAGGGTGGGGACTTCAATCAAAAAAAGTAAATGATAGGGACTGAACCAATAGAATACCCAATCCTAGGAAGACTGGTGGAGACAATAGAGAAGTGAGCATCTACAGCAATGCAGAGTCAATTGGCCTCTATGTAGCATGTTCCAACCTATTCACTTGCCTCCTCACGGTCTAAATGAGATCCCAACAAGGGTGAGCTTGCCAACAAGTGCAGGTCTTATCTAAAATCATGTTAATGGCCTGTTTAGAATCAAATTCAACAATGATTTTCTTTGTGTTCAGTCCAATGCTTCCACAGGTTTCAAACATGTCTAGAATGGCTCTGATCTCAACAACCACAAGCATAAGATTAGGATAGTAATTTGAGTATGTGGCAATGACATTTGCTTTATAATCTTTAATTAACCCCCCACAGCTAGCAGAACAAGCCACCGATGAAGCATCAACATTATTAAGCTTCAAACATCCCACCTCTGTTGGCTCCCTTGCACACCATAGAAATGAGCCTTCTCTAGAGGTTAAGACATTGAGCATTCAGCTTTGAAAGGATGTTCCACTCTTGGACAGACTTGGCAGGAGGCATCTTGGCATGGAGGATAAGATCCTTGATTACGTTAAAAGTCCTATGCAGAATGTTCTTCAAACTCTCTTCCTTAAATCTTAACTGCACACCACTCCTTCCAGGTTTCCAACAAAAAGGTAGCACAACAAATTTTTCAAGCTTTCTTCTGGAAATCTTGGCCCTGAATTTGAGTGCTGCACATCACCCCATTCGTGCCAGTGGGAAGAGTTTTGTCAAAGACCGCCCGTTTAAATAGAGGCCTAACTGGCCCATTCAACTTGAAAAAATAAGTGATCGGCAAACGATTCCTCCCTGATATGCAAACAGCAAGGACAAATAAGTTTACCTTTGCTTTTCAGATTAGTTTCAATTTCAACGTGTTGCTCACGAGAAATTTCCTAATTTTAGCTATTTTTTGGAATGCCTGAAAATTTTGAAATAATGTCGTTTTCAGCTCTTTCATATTCAATGATTTATTAATTTAACCTCCTTTTGGTTAAAAGTCTTTCTATAGGTGTTGGAATAAATATTCTTTCCTTTAATATTTACCCTCTTACCTTGCAAAAAAATTTCAACGTATTGCAATCATACACTGGATTACCACCACAGATCGTTGCAATCATGCCATTAAATGATCCGACAGATAATTTGTGCCAAATTAACTGCACCTAAAAAGAAATTCAGGATATACCTCACTTTTACAGATGTTTCTTAGCTACAAAGAATTATAATGCGTGTCTGATAAGTCAGTATTTATTTTCTTCAAACAAAAATAACCACTCCAAATGTGTAAATAAAAGAATAAATAGTCATAGTACATAACCAGTGACAGAGACAACTCCCATTACCGATGAAATAAATAGCACGCCAAATGTCTACTACAGGATTCCTAGAAGAAATGCGAATTCCTCGATCATATACACTCTATACTGCCAATCTCAGAACCAGCAGAAAAGCAAAAATGAATTTAGATAAAATAAAACATAAACACCATCTTTATCTCACCAAAACGACCCTCTTAGGGAACACTAAACAAACCTTCCATCTGACGTCTACGGGAACTGCGAATTCCATAGGTCATCAGCAGCACAGCAAAAGTTCTAACCCATTGGAATGAACTTTTAGTCGTGCAAGAGAAAAATGGAGACGCGACCAAGCTCTCACACCAAATGGAAAAAATTGGCAAGTTGAATACGCCGTCATATCACAAATGCATAACCCAGATACGTTGGAAAGCCCCAGGTATGCATTTGTCAGAAAAGCTGCTAATCTTGGCCCAGTATGACTGGCAAGAGGAACTCAATTGGTAAATTCCATTTGTTGATTTCAAATCCATGCATATCTCATTAAGAAGCTGATTTCTCGAGCTTTTCTTTCTCTAATTCCGTTCTTCTTACCTCGGCATGTTGAGCTATACCACTGGCAAGCGACTGATGATGGAAATCCATTGTTTGCATCAGACACTGGAACCTAGAAGGGTTTGATGCTTGTGCGACTGAATAAAGCAATTGTATTGCCAAAAATAAGTTAAAATAAGTAAAGAATTATTGGCATTATATAAGCACATTTGAATCAGTGAAATATAAACTTTACCGTTGATGGTATCAACAAAGAAAATAAAAGGATCGACTTCATCAATAGGAGATTGTAACTCTTCATCATCGCTGTAGTTGTCATCTGAGTCATCATCATCTGCATGGAATGCCCTTGCCTGCGATTTAAAGGGTAAAGTTAGAAAATGACAGCAAAGTAATGGATTAGAAAATTTCTAAGTAATTTATTTCTAGGGAGTCTACATGCTTGAGCTTGACCAAAAAAAACTACTAATTGCATGAGAACATTTAATGAGTTCACATATTTTGCATTGCTTTTTCATTCAACAAATAAGCATGCATCAAAGACTTTTGATAGTTGATGAATTTGAATATAAATATGAACTAGACAAGTGTAAAGGTTAGTTTGTTAAAGGAATGACTTGGTCAAAAGCTCATTTAGCTTCTCAATTCAAAAGATCCAAGAAGTTTCTATTCTTGGAAGCTCAAAAAAAACAAAAAACTTTTGAGAGCTGAAGCTTGAAAACTCGATAAGTTTCAGCTAATTGTTGTCATATTAAAAACAATCCAAATGGGGCACAGATGGTATCCTTCATCCTTGGCTTCCAATTGGAACTAAAAACTGTAGTCCAAATAGAAAATAAAAGATAGCATCCTCAAGATTTTTCAATGCAAGAAAACATTCACCATTTATAGTAAATGTCTGATTTGGATCAACACAATCTTCACAAACCTGGGCTGCTAACTTTTGAAGTTTGAGACTACTAGCTTCATCTCCATCTTCAGCATCAACTCCCATTTCATCCTCATCGTCGTCATCTTCTTCTTCCTCATCATCTTGAAAGCCATCCATATCATCATCATTGCCCTCATCTTCTTTGCTTGCTTCTGTTAACATAGAAAAACAAAAAATAGCCACTTGTGAAAGACAAATCAAATCAGTAGCATATTGACAATGAGGATGAGGAAAAAATATTGCAGGGTATTGGCATCAATATCTATATATGATATGAGCAGAGAAAAAGGGATATGATATGGCTTTTGTTATGCAAGAAAATGTAAAAAGAAGAAAGCATTACTCATATTCTTTGAAGGTTATAATGAATGCCATTATAACTTGTTAGAGTTTATGAATAAATAGATTCTTATGCGAATCCCAAATAGTGTTATTTGTTGTAAGTGGGTTTAGTCTCACGTTACTTATGTTGTGTTTGCTCTATGTAACCTTCATAAATAGAGGCCTTATATTATCATAGTAAAATCAATCCACTTCCACTTATTTCCTTTATTTTAACATGGTATTAAAGCTTAGATTTTAAGAGTCCAAAAAGTATGAGATCTAGGTATTGAGGATGAAAATCCTATCCCCCATCTTGCCAAGCACCACTGCCAATGGCCCCTGTTGAGGCCAACACCACCAACTTCAATGGTTTGTGTTTGCCCATTGAAGCTGTTGCTAACACTCCCACATCAAGTTCCTCTCCTGTTGTTCGCCTGATTTTTTTCACCAACAATTTTTGCTACCCTTCCTTTGCACCACCCACTCACCACTATCTGTCACTCCACCCCACCTGTAAACCCTACCATTGTCAACAAAACAAGGGTAGAAACCCTACCTTCCTCTCACATCACTCCCTCGCCATTTCCTGCTTCACGGTTCCACCTCTAAAAACAGCAACTCACAAAACCCAACAACTCAACAACAAATCTAGGTGCTGAAGTCATGAGGCAGCACTGGTACCAATTACCCATGTGTTTGCCACTATGTCTACACCCATTAGAGTTATAGAGGGAGAGATGAGAAGTTGCAGATGGAAAGAGAAGAGAGGGGAAAGAAAAGGAAAAAGAAGATAGCAGAAATAAAAGGAGAGAAAAAAAAAGAAAAAAAAAAAAGGAGAGAAAAAGGTGAAAAAAGGAGGGGGAGGGAAGAAAAAAGAAAAAAAATAATTTATTACATAAAAATTGTGTTAACAAAGGGTGGAAGTTGATAAAAAAGGAGAATGTTAAAAAAATTAATGAAATTTAAAAAAAAAAAAGAACAAGGAAAGGAAAACAATGTTAAATATGCTTTAAACTACAAAAATCCTATTATTATGAAGTGCAAGTGCTATCACATGCAAGTTCCCATGCATGTTTATCCCGTTTTGTCCATGTCATCCTTGTTGTGTTGAAACTAAATTTAGCAACTAATTTTCAATTATTATGTTTCCCTTATCTCCATGTCAAGCCACTTAGTATAGTGGACAGTTATTTGTATAGACGTATAAAAACCTTTATTGTGTATGAAAAGAGATGTAGCATTTTCATCTCCTACAAATACTGTTTTCACTCTTTTATCTTCTTTGTTTTCACCTTCCACACTTCTTCCACCAATCTCTTATTAAAGGAACAGATTTGGGTTATCAAGACCTAAATCAAAAAACACTTTTAACATCTAGTATCAGAGCACCAAGTTCTGAACCTGAGAATTCTATGATCTTCTCAAAAGATTATGGACTCAGAATCAAGTTACAACCAACTTGTTCCACCAATTTTCGATGGTGAAAATTGGCAACATTGGGCAATTCGGATGGAGACTGATTTGGATGCCCTAGATCTGTAGAAAGCTGTGAAAGATGATTATGAAGTTCCACAATTACCACATAATCCCACCATGGTGTAAATCAAGAATCACAAGGAGAGGAAGACAAGGAAGTTTAGAGCCAAGACCTGCCTATTTTCTGTTGTCTCTCTCTCACAGTCTTCACTCGGATTATGTCTCTAAAGTCAGCCAAGGAAATCTGGACCTATCTCAAGGAGGAATATGTGGGTGATGAAAGAGTTAAAGGTATGAAATTGTTAAATTTGATTAGAGAATTTGAATTATTAAAGATGGAGGACACTGAAAGTATAAAGGAGTACACAAATAAACTTCTTGAGGTTGTCAATAAAATTTGATTATTGGGAACCATTTTTTCAGATTCTAGAATCGTAGAAAATATTCTAGTAATAGTCCCTGAAATGTATGAAGCCCCCATCACCATCCTTGAAAACGCTAGAGATAATAATCAGGGAAGAAAATGAGGAAGGAAGAAGAAGATCATCATTGCCATAAGTCTAGGAAAGGGAGAACCCTATTTATACATACAAGGCATAAATGGATCCCAAGATCCATATAAGTCTAGGTCCATATAGAGACTTAGAGAAATACTAACTAGCTAACACTCCCCCTCAAGTTGAATAGTATATATATCAAGGAGTTTCAGCTTACTACAAAGATTTTCAAAATTCTTAACACTAAGGCCTTTGGTGAAAATATTAGCTACTTGATCTTTTGATCGAGTGAATAGAATAGATATAACTTTCTTCAACACATTATCTTAAATAAAATAACAATCAACTTCAATGTACTTGGTTCGTTCATGGAATGTAGAATTATTGGCAATGTAAGTTGTAGCTTGATTGTCACAAAATATCAACATTGGCTTGTGAACATCAATTCCAAGCTCCCGTAGTAAAGCTTTTAACCACATCATTTCAGCAGCAGCTTGAGACATACTTCTATATTTAGCTTCAGCACTAGCCTTGGATATCACATTTTGCTTCTTGCTCCATGTGACAAGATTGCCACTAAGATATGTCAAGAATCCAAAGATAGATTTTCTGGTAGTCTTATCACCAACATATCCAACATTAGAATATCCAACAATACATGACCATGTTTTTCATAAAGAAGTCATTTGTCTGGAGCCCTTTTGATGTATGATAGTACATGAACAACACCTCAAAGGTGATATCTGGTCAGGTGACAATTAGATAGATGAGTTTGCCAACAAAATGCCTATATCTACTAAAATTTTCAAACAAAGGAGATGTTTCATCGCAAAAGGAGTGATTTTGTTCCATCAGGGTGCTCTCTAGTTAGACACCCTGCCAACCCTATTTCTTGTAGTATATCTAGGGCATATTTCTGTTAAGACAAGGAAACTCTTTCCTTGGAATAAGTCATTTTAATCCCCAGAAAATATCTTGATTTTCCCATGTCTTTTATGACAAAGTGTTTGCTAAGGATTTGGTTTCATTGATGCCCTACAAATTACTATCTATTAGCAACATATCATCCACATAAACTACAAGTAAGACAACTCCTCTAAAGGTGTGCTTGACAAAGATAGAGTAATTAACACAGTAGTTGTCAAAACCATCACTCTACAAGACAGTGCAAAATTTTTCAAACTATGTCTTTGGACTCTATTTGAGATCATAAATAACCTTGTGAAGTAAGCAGACTTGTGATATCTCCCCTTGAGCAATATATCCTGAAAGTTGCTCCATATAGACAATTTCATCCAAATCACCATAAAAAAAGACATTTTTGGCATCAAGTTGAACAAAGGGTCAAGATTAATTGACTGCCATGGAAAGTAACACCCAAATAGAATCAAGGTGAGTCACAAGAGAAAAGCTTTCAAAATAGTCCACTTCATATTCCAAAGAGAAACCTTTGGCCACTAAATAAGTTTTGTATCTGTCAATAGTACCATCAGATTTGCATTTGATTGTGTACACCCATCTACATGTAACAACATTTGTTCTTTCAGAATGGGAAACCAAAGCCTAAGTGCCACAAGAGAAGAGAGTCTGCATTTCATCATCCATAGCTACCTTCCAATGTGGAACAGTGAGAGCATCCTGGATAGATGTGGGTAAAGACTATGCAAAGATGGTTAGGGCAAACTAGCAAAAGGTGGGGTGAAGGTTAGTATAAGAGATAACATTGAATAAGAGGTATTGAATACAAGACTAGGTGCCCTTCCTTAGAGAAATAGGAAGGTCATCCTAAGGTGTGACATTAGACTCACTATCAAAGGTAGAGGATGGCACCATAGGAGTGAGAGCATGAGGTCAATGACTATATACCTATAATGGTGGTGAGTTGTGATGGTCCTACATAAGAGGCGGAGTGGCACTTAGCGTTTGATCCCCTAGAAGATCAATAGGAGGTGAGGAGGAAGGTGAAGCAATAATGGGAGTAATGGAAGAAACCTCACCAACATAATATGGTTATGACTCAAAAAGATAACATCTCTAGAGATGATGTATCGCCGAGTGGGAGGATGATAGAGATGATATTCTTTTTGAGTAAGAGAATAATCAACAAAGACACATTTAAGTGTACAAGCAGATAGCTTGTCAAGATTAGGTGTAAAATCTTGAACAAAGGCAATACACTCAAAGACCTTTGGAGGAAAATGAAAAGACTCTTTATTGGGATACAGCCAATGGAAAGAAATGACTCCTAAAAGAGTGGAGGACATCCTATTAATCAAGTAGATTGAAGTAAAAATGACATCAGACTACAGAAATTTTGAAACATACATTTATAGCATTATGGCATGGGCAACATCGATAATATGTCAATGTTTTTGTTCAACAATACTATTTTATTGAGATGTATGATGACACATGGTTTGATGGATGATTCCAATAGAAGAGCAAGCACCCTAAAAATCGTTTTGCATAAATTTCAAGGCATTATCAATGTGCAATATTTTTAGACACAAAAGTGATTTTGTATTTCTACAATAAAATTTTTGAAAACATGAAGAATACTACGATGATCTTTCAATAAATAGACCCAAGATACATAAGAGTAATCATTAACAAACATCACATAATATTTATATTTTGAAATAGACATGACTCTACTTAAACCTCAAATGTCACAGTGAACAAGATCAAACATATGCTCAAAAGACACAAGACGTAACTACTTAAAGGATGCATGGGTATGCTTCCCAAGCTGACATGACTCAATCAAAAGAGGAAATAAAAACCAAGGAAGAGCCTAACAAAGTTTTTGCCAAGACAAGTGACCGAGAAGATAGTGCCATAAGATGGAGAGCTCCATGTTGAATGTACAAACCATCAAACTATGAAATATATAATCACGAACCAACAGATATGTTTCAAAAGATTGAGGTCTATGCCCTAAACCAATCTTTCACCCTATTTGCAAGTCCTAAAAGGTGACATGAAAAGAAAAGAAGGTAGTTGAACATTGTAATTGAATGGTAATAGTACTAATAGATAAAATGTTAAAGGAAAAATCAAGGACATAAAGGGCATTGTTCAACTTAATGTAAGAAGAGGCTTGGATGGTTCCCTTTCCAAAGCATGAAAGGCCATCAACAATGGTTACAAAGGTCTTATCCTAAATAATAGACAAGTGGTCAAAAAAGGTGGAGTTACCTGAAATATGAGATGAAGCCTCAGAGTTGATAATCCAAGACTCACAATTGGAGGCAACCAAGGTGGTATTAATACCTAAAAGTGTAGTAGGCTCTTGAGCACTCATGGCATTGGAATTCTATCCCTGATATTGAAGAAGGTGTTGATACTTGGCCTGTGAAACGGAAATAGAGAAATCTTTCTTTAAGTTGACATTAGCTTATGGAGAATAATGTAGATGTGAAAATTTGTCTCAACACTTCTTAAACTTGTGTTCTAATTTTCCACACCACTAACACTTTGACCTCTGACGATCAAAGTGTCCTGTGTTGCAACTACAGCCTTGTCCCCTAGATGCAACTAATGTAGACTAATCTGTAGCAAGTAATGCTGGTGAGCGGTGGAGACACACATCACTTTGGCAAAAGTGCCAGCAATATCTAGTATTGTATTTGCACCTAAAACCTATCCTTTAATTTGCAATGTAAGGTTGGAGTTAAGACTGGCTAGATAAACAAGAACAAATTCCTCCCGATATCTTTAGAAGGTGGCAATATCTGATGTGGGAGGCTGATATATGTTCAGTTTGTTTATTAGTCACCGAATGATACTATAGTACTCTTGAGGACTTTTGTCTCCTTGTTTAGTATGAAACAAATCTTCATAAACTTAGAGAATTTTTGAAATATTTTTCTCATATCCAAAGGTTTGGTGTAGATTGTCCCACATCTCTTTTAGTCTTCATCATGGATACACCACGTGCTACCTAAGATTCCATGTTGGTCAACATCCATAAGCTGATGGCAGCATCATCAACATACCAATCTTTGTATCACTTTTGATGTCTGGTGGAGGTGAAACAAGGTGGGATTCTTGATGATAAGTTGCTACAATCCTCTCAAAATTTTGTGTCCAAAGCAAGTAGTTTGATCCATTTAAGTTTTTCAAAGATTCCAAGAAAGCTTCAAATGAGTAAATCACTACCCCATCTTTTAGAAGAGGATGCTATAGTTGTGAGGAAGTAATAAAGGATGAAAAAGGAACACTGGGGGTATGACTCTAGCCAATAAAATATCAAATTAACAACCCCTTAATTGCTAGACAGAAAGACATCCAATAGGAAACTTGACTATAGAGAGGAACAAACAAAGACTTCACATAAAGAACTAACGGGGAGTTCACTATCCAATCAATTGCAATATCCATTTTCACTGAGCTAACAAAGACTACGCATGAGGAACTGACGGACGAAGAGCTTCAATCGACAGCAAAGAAGACGATTGAATCTCTAGTAGTTGTCCTAACATGAGGTAGCCATGTGTGGCACAAAGCTTGACATTTGACAACTTGGTGAAGACTAAGGAGGAGATGCATGGGATAGACGGCTAACAACAAGGCACTAGGGGCAAAGACAATCAACGACCAAATGTAGAGTTGGAGTAGACAATGACTGAAGGCCTGACACTTAACCAAAAGTTGAGACAAACAACTATTCATGATAGACGAACAACCACATCATGTAACCATAGTAGCGAATGCATGCACAAGGAGGGCGGTCCAATCAATCTTCAAGATTACAAAGGTTGACCTTAGTCCTAAATATGTGAAAGAAGTAAAAAAAAAAGGTGGAAACCCTAATCACTGCTTTGATACCAAGTAATCAGGGTAGAAAATGAGGAAGGAAGAAAAGATCATCATTGCTTAGGAAAGGGAGAACCTTATTTATACATACAAGGTATAAATGGATCCCAAGATCCATATAAGTCTAGGTCCATATAAGGACTTAGAGAAATACTAACTAGCTAACAAAGATTTATCTACCATCACCTTGACTGAATTATTAAATGCTTTACAAGCACAAGAACAAAGGAGACTGATGCATTAGGAAGGAGCTTTGGTGGTGAAAAATTTAGTCAAGAAAAAGTGAAAGAAGAAAGGATAGAAAAAATAGGAAGATACAACTGCAAAGCAGAAGTTCAAGTGATGTCAAATAAAAAAAATGGTATCCACCCTGCTAACATTGTGGAAGAAAAGGTCCTCATCCAAACAAGTGTTGGAGAAGACCTAATGCAAAGTGTACTAAGTGTAATCAACTTGGACATGAGGTTGTGGTGTGTAAATCTATGGATGCACAACCAGTCCAGAATTCACAAGAACAGGAGGAGTATTTGTTTGCAACAAATGATTTGCACTTGGTAGAAAACTGGCTAATTGATAGTGGGTGTACACACTACATGTCATTTGATAGAAGCCTATTCATTGATCTTACTCCAATTCAGAAAGTAAAGATCAAAATTGGAGATGGAAGTTACATGCAAGCAGAAAGAGAGGGGGTGAGCTGTACTTTCCACCAAATCTTGTAAGAAAATTTTCACTGATGTCCTATATGTTCCTTTTGTTACTCAAAATTTGATTAGCGTAGGTCAACTTCTGGAAAATGACTCCAAGATTTATTTTGAAAATGATACTTGTCTCATAATTGATAAACATGATAAAAAATTGTTTCACATTCAGATGAAAGGGAGGTGTTTTTCTTTTAATCCAGAAAACAATGAAATGACTGCCTATAAATGTGACTTAAAGTGCTGATAACCTACGGCATAGGAGATTGGGTTATTATCATCCTGATAGGATATCAAAAATGAAAGACCTAAACTTAATTTTAAGGCTGCCTAAATTAAATACCAAGTTTCCCTATTGCACAACATGCCGAATGGGAAAATTTCTGCAATGCAGGTCTGCATCCACCACTTGGAAGGTTGAATATAGGCTTCAGCTGATTCACACTGATGTGGTAGGTCTCATGAGCACACCCTCATTGAGTTTATTACATCATTTTCATTGATGATTACTCTAGGTTTTGTTGGATTTATTTCATGAAAACGAAATCAGATGTTTCAACAATATTCTGGAAGTTTAAAAATCTGGTAGAAAACTAGAATTCTAGCACTATTAAGATTGTGAGGTTCAATAATGAAAAGGAGCATACAGGAAGAGTGTAAGTATTTGTAAGAATTTTGGTATTCACCATCAACTCACTACTCCTTATACTCCACAGCAGAATGGAGTAAGTGAGAAAAAAAGCCATTCAATCATGGAAAAGGCTAGATGTATGTTACATCAGAAAATTTTGACTAAAAATTTATGGGCAGAAGCTTGCAATACGTCTATATCCAAAATAGATTGATGACTGCTGGACTAAATGGATCTCCTCCCTATGAAGCTTGGTTTTGAAGAAAACCATCACTTCAGCATATGAAAATCTTTGGTTGCATCTGTTATACTCATATACCTTCAATCAAAAGAGATAAGTTGGATAGAAGGGCTGAAGTAAAGATTTTTGTGGTGTATAGTTCAGTATCTAAAGGATATAAAGTTTATCAACCTATTTCAGGAAAGACGGTAGTCTCTTGAGATAACCTTTAGTGAAGATCAAGTCTGGAAATGGGATGCAAATGAAGAATCACATCAGAAAATCTAGAATGCTGAACCAGATTTTGAAGATCAAACTGAAGAGGAAGAAAATCCTGAAGATCAGAAAATCTTGGGTGACAGAATCGATAATTATCCAGTGAAAGGAGTTAGACCTCTTGCAGAAATTTATGAGAGGCTTAACATTGCCCAACTGGAACAAGCATTGGACTGTCCATTATGGAGAAATAGAATAAAGGAAGAGTTGAATTTCATTCAAAAGAATTATATATGGGAACTCATTCCACCACCAAAGGACAAAAAGATTATTGAAGTGAAGTGGGTTTTTAGAGTTAAATTGAATCCTGATGAGTCAGTAAATAAAAATAAGGCACGATTGATTGTTAAAGGGTATTCTCAACAATATGGTATTAATTATTTAGATACCTTTACACCAGTTGCTAGGCTGGACACAGTCAGGCTATTATTGGCAATTTCAACTCAACAAGGTTGGAGCGTTCATTACCTAGAGAGGGTACTCAAGTACCTTAAGAGGACACAAAACCTTAGAATTCAATTCCAAAGAACAAGTGATTGCAGGCTGAGGGGCTACTCTGACAGTGACACGGCTAGATCAATGGTAGATTTAAAAAGTACCTCAGAATATTGTTTTGGCTTGGGCACTAACATATTTTGTTGGATCTTCAAAAAAGCAGGAAAGGGTCACACAATCCACTGCTGAGGCTGAAGTATTGGCGGCAAATGCTGTTGCAAACCAATCTTTATGGCTTAGAAAGATTTTACAAGATCTATATTTTGATTAGAAAAATCCAACAGAGGTTACGGTAGACAATCAAACTGCAATTGCCATCTCTCATAGCTCAGCTTTTCATGGTAGGACTAAGCATTTCAATGTTAAATTGTATGCTTTAAGAGAATCACAGAATCTTCAAAAAATCAACCTCATTTACTGCAAGACTGAAGATCAGCTGTCAAATTTATTTACTAAACCTTTACCAACAAGAAGGTTTAATCTACTAAGGAGTAAAATAGGTGTTTGTAGTATTTAAAACATGGGAGAGTGTTAAATATGCTTTAAATTACAAAAATCCTATTGTTATGAAATGCACGTGCTATCACATGCAAGTTCCCATGCATGTTTATATTGTTTTGTCTATGTCGTCCATGTTGTATTGAAACTAAATCTAGCAACTGTTTTTCAATTATTATGTTCCTCTTATCTCCATGTCAAGCCACTTAGTGTAGTGGACAGTTATTTGTATGGATGTATAAAAACTTTTATTGTGTGTATAGAAAGAGATGTAGCATTTTCATCTCCTATGAATCTTGTTTTCACTCTTCTATCTTCTCTGTTTTCACCTTCCACACTTCTTCCACCAATCTCTCATTAAGAGAACAGATTTGAGTTATTAAAACCTAAATTAAAAAGCACTTTTAACAAACAAGATAGGAAAAAAGTGTTTAATACTTCATCAACCTCCAATCAAATTAAATTATATTTTTCTCGTGTGAGTCTTAACATTGTTTGTCCTCCATGAGGTCAACCTTGATGTTGGACAATATTGTTCTATTACTTTTATTGAATAATTGATGATAATTGTATTAGCATTTGTAGGAATATATGTACAAGCCTCCTAATATGTGTAGGTAATTATATGTTGGCCAAATCTAATAATATCAACAATGAATCAAGTTCTTTATGCAGGTGTTCATAAGTTGATTGAGTCTAATAATGTTAACAATGTATTAGTGTTATACCTGTTAAAGTGTAGTCAACTACGATTTAATCATATTTCTTACATAGCAATGCTATAACTTCTAGTAGTGTTTATTTCTTATGTATCTCCTTGTTTAGTATGCTATAATTTATTTAAGTATGAGTTTATTGCGTGGTGGATGTTCCAACTAAAGAGGAAGTATTAAAGTCTAGAAATAAATGAATCCTTGTATAAATCCCAAATAGTGTTGTGTTATAAGTGGGTCTAATCCCACATTACATATGTTGTGTTTGTTCTCTCTATTTAGTCTCTATAAATAGAGGCTTTATGTTATCATGGTAAAATTAATCTACTTTCACCTATTTTCTTTGTTCCATCATAACTCATACAACAGGAGAAAGTCTATGGTGTTCTTAATTACCCGCAACTTGGTCCTTGTAAGAAACAAGCAGCTCTAGTGTAGCTTTGAATACTCTTTCCAAGGCCTCTCCTGGAAGTTGATCAGAAGGAAGTGTCAGCAGTGATGTCAGTCCCAAGCAGCAGACTTTTTTATCATGTTCCCTGCAACTTAATCTAATTAATTTACCACTAAAAAGCATATAAGAATAAGGCTAAAGGCAGAATATGATAACTAACAAAAATACAACCTTCTAAATTTTGCATGCAGACCATTCTTTTTTACTTCTTGTAGCATTTGAAACCAGAGAGAGAAAAGATCTGCCGCAACCCCAAGCTTTTGCAGTATGCCAAGTGTCAAAGACGCATTGTAATAGAGTGCATTTGCAATCTGGAAAATGTTTAACATGGTTGTCAACTTTGATATTGAACCATTGTAACCATTTATCAGCCTCATAAATACATGTAGACCAGAAAATATATCCATTATATCGTGGAAATAACACGATGTTACACTAATCTGACAATCAACAGAGGCTGCTGAAGTTAAATAATAATAATAATAATAATAAATAATAGATATCTGTCTAGTATTAAACAGACGACATTCTACAAATGCACTACATTTATCAAATCTACATATCGATGTTTACCAAGAAGCATTCTTGTGGATTATTCTTGCATGTATCATTTAATTTACAGTTTAGAAGTTAGAACCTAAGGCCTCAAGATGTCAGAACAACTGTCTCATTTAGTTTTATAATTTGAATTCATATATGCATACCTCCCACTTGAAAAAAGTAAAAGAAAACTACCACCATGGTTGTCATCTACCCAACAAGATGAAGCTCTTATTATCTTAAACATGACTTCAATGACACGAACATTGCATACTTCCAAAAAATCATGACAGAGAAAGATAATTTCCAATATCGAAGTGCTTTTATTAACACCTCTTCCGCACTATTGTTATGTGATAGATTACCTTGACTTCATCAGTTTCCTTGCCTGTACTATTAAAAACATCATGGCCATAAAAGTTCCATCTATCGCTGGAGAATTAAAACTAACCAAAGAAAAAAGTATCCTCATAATGTGTATTTAATTTGTCAACGACCATGGAAAAACCCCTAATTATCAGCTTAAAGAAATCAAGTGGAAATGCATTCTAATTTCTATCTTTCTTATTCAAATATTAGCTATTGATTATGTTGTAGGAGAAAATTGGCATTAACCTGCAATTAGGATATATATATATATATATAATGGGTGAAATATTCAACAGATATTCAATAACCCATTTACATGAGAATAATAAATAATTTTATATCTAACATTCTCCCTCAAGTTGAAATATATATATCAAACATGTCTAGTTTGATACATAAATTAGCAAACACACCCACACTCAAGCCTATAATAAAAATATCCTCTAGTTGGTGGGAATATTGAGTGTAAGGAGTAACAATTGAACTATTTATCACTATGTCTCTAACAAAATGACAATTAACCTTTTCTCTTTTTATGGAATGTTGAACTATTTGTCATAAAAATGATTGTTTGATTCTCATATGCACAAGAGACTTAACAACAAATCCAAGTTTCTATAAGAGAGATTTTAACTATAACATCTCACATACAATCTACGATAAAGCAATACTTAGCTTCTACATTACATCTAGATACCACATTTTGTTTCTTTCTATGCTAGGTTTCCAAATTTCCTCTTACATTGGTACAAAAACCAAAAGTGGATTTTCTATCTCTTTTATCACCTACATAACTAGAATCTATGTAGCTTTCCACATGTAGATGGCCATATTTTCCATAAATAAGGCTTTTACTTGGAACTTTCTTGACCTATGCAAGAACTTGAATTGCCTCTCGCCAATAGATTGCTTTAGGTTCATGCATAAACTAACTCAACACATGCACAACATAAACTATGTTTGGTCTAATAATAGTCAAGTATATTAACTTTCCAACCAACCTCATGTCTCTTCCTAGATCATCTACAAGATTGGAGGAGACATCCCAACATGGAGGATTCTATTCGATGGGCATATTTTCTAGTTTGCATCTAGCTAATCTTATCTCCTATAGCAAATCTAGTGTGTATTTCCTTTGAGATAGAAAGAGCTTCTCCCTAGTATATCTAAATTCAATTCCCAGAAAGTACCTTGATTTTCTCATATTTTTTGTGACAATATATTTGTTCAAATATGTCTTTGTGTTATTAATATTTTTCATTTTACTTGTAAGAAAAATATCATCTACATATACAACCAAAATAATATATTCATTGCCTATTTTCTTGTAGAATATCAAGTGATCCATTGCACATTTGTGAAAACCACTAGCACATACGACCCTACTTATTTTATTATACCATGCCTTATGGACTTTGCTCAAGCCCATAGATTGCCTTTCTAAGGGGAAAATTTGAAACTCCTCCTAAGCAACATACATTGGTGTTTGTTTTATAAGCACTTGCTTAAAAAGATCACCTCACCATATAAGAAGACAATACATCTAACTAGAAAAATGGTCAAAACTAGTTAGTAGCAATAGACAAAATAACCCAAATTGAGTAAAGGCATGCCACTAGTGAAAGGTTTCTTCATAAGCTATATCATAGGTCCTGTGTGCCACTAGACAAGTCTTGTAGTAAACAACTATCTCATCTAATTTGTATTCGATGGTATATACCTATCTACAAGAAACAATGCATGCTTCAAAATAGGGAATTGAATCCCACATGTCACGTAACCTAAGTGATTCCATTTCCTTATACATGGTTGTTTCTAGTGAGATATCATGAAAGCTTCCTAATAATTCCTAAGAAGAAATTTTGCAGGTATAAACAAGGCAAAGCTATGAAAGGCAAGATGTAGATTATCATAAGACACAAACTTAGACAAAGGATGTGAGGTGCAAGATCTTTTACCCTTAAATAAAGTAACAAATAAGTCCAAATCTATGTGAAAAAGCTATGGTGGTGAACCTACAAGCATCATTGAGAAAGGTAGAACAAAAAGCAATTGAGATGTCCTATGACAACTATATATCTATAGTGGTTGTTGTGTTGGATGTTATCTAGTAGATGAGTTAAGCTCAGTAGCCACTTGTCAATTATTATACCTTAATCAAAATAAGTAAAGGTAAGCTTTCTATCAAAGTAGAGCGATCAAAGTAAGGTTGAGATTGAAAAAAGGTAACATCAAGAAATACATAGTATTTCTAACTCAAAGGGTACTAAAGAAGATATCCTTTTTAGATAAGAAAATAATTAACAAAAACACATTTTATAGATCTAGGTGACAACTTATCAAGACATAAGAAAATCTTTAACAAAAGCCACACAACCAAAATCCTTAGGCAATAATGAAAAAATATCAAAATCAGGTTGAAGACAACATATCAGGATGTCACCACCTAAAGTAGAGGAAGACATTCAATTATTGTGAAAAGAAACAATGAGTACAACATCACACCAAAAGTATTTAAGGACATCCATTTGCAACATAACAACATGGACAACATCAAAAATATGTCTATGCTTACACTCTACCACTCCATTTTGTTGGGAACAATAAGGACATGTAGTTTGGTAAAGAATACCAAGAGAATGACAAATAATTTGAAATTCCTATTCAACAAATTCAAGAGCATTATCAAAACATATAATTTTTGGAGTAGCAAAAAATATTCTTTATTTCAGCTAAAAACTGTTTAAATATCAACCACATGAAGATGATCTTTTAATAGAAAGACCATACACAAGAATAATCAACAAAGACAAGATAATAATGAAGACCCAAATCAGAAGATACATCACAATGAATAATATGAAAAAGACTCTTATGAGACACATGACACGAACTCTGAAATATAACATAGGAGTGCTTACTCAACTAACATAGCTCACACTAAAATGGAACAACAGAAATCTAGGGGAGTGCTTATTGAAGCTTCTTCTATGAATGGAGCTCTAATCAATAGTGTCATGAGATCTACAATTCTACTGTAAACATCAAAGCCATCAGACCACTTGGTACTTTGTCGCATACAAGCATGTACACTCCATTGTTGTGCTTACAATCAAAACCAATCTTCTTCTCTATCTACAAATCTTGAAAACTACAGTAAAAGGGAAAAAGGTTATAAAACATTTTAGTTGAATGGTAATGACACTTATAGATATGTTGATAAGAATGTAAGGTACATATATGACATTCTTGATTTAAGAGGAGACTTTGATCAACCCTTACCTAGATACAAAACATGAACAACCATCAACAATGGTTATAAATGACATATCTAAAATTGAGGAAAGTCTATCAAAAAAAGTAGATATACCTAACATATGCAAGCTATGGTGAATGTATAATCCTTGAGTTATGTGTAGAAGTTATCATAGCAACATAGGTGGTAGTACCTAAAGTGGAAGCTTGGCACTCATGGTGCTAGAATTCAAATATAATCCATGAGTTATCTATAGAAGTTATTGTAGTAGCATGGGTGGTAGTACCTAAAGTCAAAGCATGGCACTCATGGTGGTAGAATTTGAAGCCTACAAATGGAGGAGTCAATTATAGCCCACTTGCAAAATAGTGACCATGCTAGGGGTTAGGGAAGGTTGGGAGGACTCAATAACAACTTGTACCTACTATAGTTTATCGAACTTGTCCCAATACTTGTTTGAGTGATGTTTAATCTTACCATAGTGCTGGCAACACATAGACTAATGATTTCTACAACCACCCCCTCCATGTTCGTGACTATGGGAAGAGGAAGCAACCATGGCAAAATGATCCATAATCAAAAAGGGAGAAATCATTGAAATTTGCATGGTCTTTGGGAAAGTCACTTACAAGTTTGACATCCTATCTGTTCCTTTTGACCTCAGATTTGAGAAGAAATTTCAAAATTTAGACCAAATAAGTGTTAGGAAGATCCTTCCTATTGTTAGGAAGATCTCTTCTACTTAATTTTAGTGATGTCAAACTTAATGATAAATCTATATTTTAGGTTATGCAATGGTTATTGTAGGAAATCAAGTATCTAGGAAAGAAACTGAAAAGAACTGAAAACATCAAGATATTCCAAAAAGAAGTTGAAAAGATTTAGAGGATTCAGAGAGCTTCAAGAATGTGCTTTAATGATTATTATTGATGTATTATTTTCTTGTCTTCTTAGGGCTAACGTGAAATCTTTGTTGTGCTCTTGCATGCTAGAACAATTACACAAGATTATTTAGGAAGTTTGCATACACTTAGTTTTAGAAATGTGGTAAATTAAACATTTATACATAGAAGTTAGGCTCAAAAGAAAATCAGCACACTGTTTGCAAAATGGCATATCAATTGGTGTATCAGTAGAATAGTTGAGACCTGCACAAAATTGGGATACCAGTACTCAGTTCCAACATACCATTTTTAAGGATAGTAACTTATTGGACCTATAAATTCGACACTCCATTGTCTATATTGACATACCAATTTTGGTGACACAAAACATTCAGTAAGATTATAAAAGATCTATTTTCAGCATGCTCATTAGCAATTCCAATATACTGTTTATTAGATTAGAAGTTAAGTAAGAATATTAAGTTACAATTGACAATCCAATTTATAGTCACTGACATAACATTCTGGAGATCAAATCTGGAGTTAATCTCTAGATTTCGAATGAAATATCAGCTTTGTGAGTCTAACATTTTATGATTTGAAATTCCTTACAAATGTGTTTAGGATTTTAAACGTTGGAGAAAGAGGATCTACACGAAAACCACATTCATTCTAAGGAATCCTAGAGTCTTTATCAACATTTCTAAGTGATTATAAAGGTGATTCTTATGGATTAAAGGCAAATCTTTACCATTGAAGCTAACTTTCATGTAAATGCACTCAAGAGCATATCAAGAGAAGTTAGCTATGTTTTTCTTCATATTGTAAGTTGAGTTAAGTTTTTGTAACTTAGCCCACCAAGTTGTGATGATGCTCTTTAGGTTGTAAGGAGGGCTCCTTGGGTTATATGAGGAGACAGGCTTGGTGGGTTTGGCTAAGGGTTTGACGTAAAGGATAAGGTGTTGGCCTGTGAATAACACTATATTATAGTGTAGGGCTCAAGTAGGATTTACTTAGAGAATGAACATACCCATTTAGAGAATCATTATAAATTCTTGTGTACTTGTGGTTTGGTTATTTATTTGTTTTGCATTATTGCATTTATCAAAAACAAAAACACAAACAAAAATTTTCATCATGGTTTGTTTAAAATTCATTCATGTTTCTTTTGTGTACGTTTAGTTTAGAATAAAAAATCTACATGTATATTTTGTTGATTCACTATTCATCCCTTTTAGTGAAACCATCAATTCTAACTAGTACACTACAATGGCTAACTCTTCCCTATAACAGCCTACATTTGAAATAACAAGGGATTAATAGACATCCAACTCATCTATCAAGCCATGTAAGGTGCTATAATAGTCTTGGGGGGTCTAATCATCTTATTTGAGCATGAAAATCTGCTCGTACACCTGAATAGTCTTTGCAATATTCTTTTTAGACCCATATGTTTTCTTAAGTGTAGTTCAAATTTTCTTTGCAAGTTGTTTCATAATAACACCCTATGAAACATTTGGCCCCATACTAACAAGCATCTAAGAGATAATGGTAGTATTGTTGGCTAACCAATCATCGTATGCAGAATTTTTCAAATTAGGTGGATCATGTTGATGAGGTGATTAAGTTTTCAATGGGCAATCACATTAGTTTCAAAACTTCAAGCCCACACCATGTAGTTTTTCTCATTCAAATTTTTTAATGTGCTCGTAAAGCTCTTAATGAGAGGATCATAGGCAATCATGTTGAACTAAGTGATTTCATCTAGGCGGCAAGCAACTTACTTTAGAGGCCCAAGAAAATGTGGTAAATGATAGTTCACATGCATGAAGACTCTCTTGAGCACTATTAGGCAACCTACAACATTTTGTGGTTAGATAGAATGGCTACTGACATCATTGGTCACATAAGGAGAGGAAAAAAAGGCTTGACTGATTAACCTAGTTTGCAAGGAGATTAACCGTCCAAACAAGAGAGGGTGACACCAAGGGTTGATGTAAAACCTTAGGATGGTGTAGACAAAAGTAATAGAAAACAAAGGAATTGGTGAACCAAGTGGAAAAAAGGGAGGGGTCGATAGTAGTGAGGGATGGCGATGATGTCATTGAAGTAGGGGACAATGACAAGTGGAAGGCACGTGGGGTGGGTGGCAACTAGGGACAAGTGGCCTAAAGCTTTTGGTAACATGTGAGAGAAAATTAACATCAACCTACAATTAGGGTTATATTTATATATATATATGCACAGATAATAGAGATCAACATTTGTCACACACGAGTATCCTCACTTCTAGATGAGAATGCACGAGTGTACCTCTACCATGGTCGACATTGACAATCACCTTTCTCTTGTATGATCAAATGTGTGAAGGATGGGAGACTTGCACCTACCTCCTCAAATGAGTGACTTTACTATGGAAATGTGAGATGAATTTTTGATGATCGACGTTGATGTGTACATCCTCTCTCTCGTGTGAATTCAAGGATGTTCTCCTCCCACAACTAGTTCTATGAAAATGAGGTTCTCCCTTCACGTAGGATTGCTTGTTAACTTACAAAATCACCATGAGTGTGTAAAGGACAAAAGGTGTTGTCAATTTAATCGGGAAAAAGGTTATCAAGGAAGAAAAATAAATCTTTCATAGCCATCGACTTTATATATATATATATATTCATGACCACCTTTCTTTTTTCATTTTTTTTATATAAATTGTCACATTCTATCTCCCTTAAAATAATTTTTTTCTTTAAAACTTAAAATAAAGCTCAATACCTATTGACTCAAATAGATGGGGGTACTTTTTCCAAACATTGTCTTTAAGTTTCCATATAACCTCTCTCTCATAATGATTGTTCCATTGTACCTTTACATATAAAATATTTTGTCATATATATATATATATATATATATATATATATATTAGGTGGAATATTTTCACATCCAATACAGTATTATAATAAGAATCTTTCACTCTTTTTTAGGAAAAGTAGGGCACAATCAGAATGTTTACCCTCATCTTCAAATTAGAACTCAAGTTCTTGCAAAGAATGAACATCAAAGAACCTATCACTACATTCTACAAATCCATCCTTTGCATCAATATAATCAAAGGAGAAATTTCATGATATAATATTTGTTAGACATGTTATTCGAGTAAATGGATCTTTTGGATCCATATATGCTTGTATTTATACTCTAATCTGAATAGTGATCAATACTTTTCTTCTTAATCCCTCTCTTAATTTGGTATCAAAGCAAGGTTACGTTTAAGCCTTCTTTTTACCTAATTTTGTTGCAATCATTGTCTATCTTCCAATGTCGTTCCCCTCCTTTCTCCAATTGGTGAAATTCAACGAACCAACATTGAACGTCATTAGATTCTTCACACACCTCCATTTCTAGTCTCCATTAAAACTTTGACAACACCTACGTTTGCCGATGCATTTGTTTGTCATCATGCTCACTTCTCCAAACTATCTTGTCTTCGTGCAGTATTGTCACTAGTTTCTCCACCATGTTTGTGTTATTAGGGCGAGTAGTACAGGTGTAGAGTATACCACAAGAAATCCAAGTTCAATCGAAAGCTTATTAGCAATAAGTCTCCGGTAGATTTATGATTTCGGAAGGCTATCAAGTCAAAGTATTTGAAATAACATTTCAGTCGGAAAGCTTTGAACTATCTGAAAGTCAAGAGATTTCGAAGGGTTACTGGCTGTAACCATCCGAAATGACTTAAAGAATACTTAAGTGGATGTTCGAATAGTTATGAAACTAAGTATTCAAAAGTCTGACACTTGAGTGAATGTTCGAATAGTTAAGAAGTCAAGTATCTGAAAGATAGTGACTTAAGTGGATCTTCGGATAGTTAGGCAGTAACTATCCGAAAGTCATGAGTTTTTCGGAAGGTTACAACTACAACCTTTCGAAGTGACTGAAGAGACACTTAAGTGAGTTTTCGAATGATTAAGACAGTAACTATCCAAAAGGCATATAGTTTTCGGAAAGTTAACAGCAGAACCTTTCGAATGGACTAAGAGAGACGTAAGTGAATTTTTGGATAGTTAAGTCTATAACTATCTAAAAGACCAAATCTCTCTGAACAATTAGCCTACTACAGTACTATCCATTACAACAAATGAAGAAAGAAGAATTTTCTTTGGATAGTTAAGTTTTGTAACTATCCGAAGTGTTACAGTTTTCGGAAAGATAGGAAGATAAGACTCCGAAATTAAGAGTTCCTTCTCCGAAGTATTTTCTCTCTACTATAATGGCTCAAGTGTAATTAAAGGTTTATTAACCCTAGGTTAGATAGTATATAAACATTTATGATGTTGTAAAATATTATGTGGTTGATTATGCCAAAGCTCATAGTAGAACCCTCAACTCTCCGTGAATGTAGGTTGTTGTTGAATCATGTAAATCTTATGTCTTCAGTGTTCTTTCCTCTTTCTCTTCATTTCTAGTTTTAGTGAATTTAGAGGTGAGTTTTTCAGAATCGTGCCATAGTGAGTGACTGAACAATCGGATTTAATAACAATTGGTATCAGAACCGAAGATTTTTCAGTTTAACAGAATGACAGACGATAGAAAGCTCAGGATCGAGAAGTTTGATGGAAAAGATTCAGATATTGGAGGTCTCAGATAAAAGACTGTTTGTATCAGAAGGATCTTCATCAACCTCTGTTTGGAAGAAAACCAGAGAAGATAGATCAAGAAGAGTGAAAGTTGCTGAACAGGAAAGCTTTAAGTCTCGTTAGGTTGTCACTGACAAGGAACATTCATTCAAATGTTACCAAAGAGAAAACAACAACTAACTTGATGAAAGTATTGTCCAACATGTATGAGAAGCCATTAGCTGCCAATAAGGTATTTCTCATGCATAGATTATTCAATCTGAAAATGCATAAAAATGGGAATGTTACAAACCACGTTAATGAGTTAAATACTATTTTGAATCAACTGCATTCAGTAGATATAGTATTTGATGATGAAGTCAGGGCCTTGATTTTATTATCTTCATTACCAGAAAGTCGATCTCCTATCGTGACTAGTGTAAGTAGTTTACTAGGTCATAAAAAGCTCAAAATGAGTGACATCCGGGATTTAATTTTAAGTGAAGACATTCCTAGGAAAAGTGAATTGTCAGCTTCAACTTCTGCCTTTAGTATTGAAAGTAAAGAGAGAAGTAAATCAAAACAATTTAAATCTAAAAGAAGGTTAAAGTCCAAAGGTACCAGTAAGGTGAGTTCAGATATTAAATGTTGAAACTGTAATCAATGAGGGCACTTCAAGTTACAGTGTAAGACTCCTAATAAAGATAGCAAAAAGAAGGAATCAAAAAGAGCAGGTGCAAATGTTGTCTCCTACGATTTAGATGACGCTCTAGTATGCTATGTGGACAGTTCCATTGGCTCATGGGTACTGAACTCCAGAGCTTTATTCCACAATATCTATAGGAAAGATTTATTGCACAATTATCGTGCAACTCCTGTAAAGAAAGTGTACCTAGCTAACACAAACTTGGATGTGTTGGGAAAATGAGAGATACACATTAAAACAAAACAAGAGATATGAAAATTGCAAGAAGTCAATTATGTTCTTGATTTTGTAAAGCAATTAATTTTCATAATTTCCTTAGAAGAAAGTCAACTTTGCCAAGACTCCTCATGATCCAAAGTCACAGAAATCGGAGCTAGTTCATACGGATGTATGGGGGCCTACCTCTATCAGTTCTTTAGGAGGTACTCTCTATTATGTCACCTTCATTGATGATAGTACTAAGAATGTATGAATTTATTTTCTGAAACAGAAGTCTGAAGTTTTCCAAGTCTTCAAGAAATGGAAGGCAGAAGTGGAAAATCAAAGTGTAAGAAAAATCAAATCCATCAGGTCAGATAATGGAGGAGAATATGATAGCCATGAATTCAAAGTCTACTATGATGAGCAAGAGATTAAAAGGCAGATGATTGTAGCTAGAATTCCACAACAAAATGGAGTTGCTAAAAGGATGAACAAGATCTTGAATGAACGAACAAGATGCATGAAACTACATGCAAGTTTTCCCAAGACATTCTAAGCAGAAGCTGTAAATACAGCTGCCTATCTAATAAATAGAGGATCGTCTGTCCCAATGGAGCTCAAAAATCTTGAAGAATTGTGGACTGGGAAAGAGGTCAACTATGCTCACTTAAAAGTCTTTGGATCCAAGTCATTTGCCCACTTGAACAGTGACAAAAGAGACAAGCTGGATTTAAAATCACAGAAGTGTTATTTCATTAGCTATGGTAAGGATTATTTTGGTTACAGATTCTGCGTAGAAGAAACCAAGAAAATAATCTATGCAAAAGATGTTACCTTTATTGAATCCAAGATGTACAAACACAGAGAAAGTGCAGATGAACAACAGTTAGAGCTTCAGTCTGAAAGTACTATTGAGATCAGTCTAAATAATGATGTTGAACAACTTCAGAAGGAACCTATAGAAGAAATTCAACTTTCAGAAGTTAAACAATAAGAACATCTAGATGATCAAGAAGATGAAGTTGTCATCAGACAACTTAGAAGATTTGGAAGGATTTCCAGACAACCAAAAAGGTATCTACCATCACTCAATTATCTGTTGCTGATGGGTGATGGTGAACCTAAAACATATCAGGAATTAATTTGTACAAGTGATGCACATAAATGAGAGTTAACAATGAAAGAAGAAATGAAGTCTCTAAAGAAGAATAAAACTTGAGAGCTAACTTCATTGCTAAAAGAAAAGAAAATCTTAGGAAACAAGTGAGTGTTCAGGATGAAGAAACAACCAGATGGCAACAAGAAATTTAAAATCAAACTTATAGTCAAGGGTTTTCAGTAAATTCAAGATATACTGAAGTATTCTCTACGGTCATGAAAATGAATACTATAAGAATAGTCTTAAGCATTGTTATTGTAGAAAATTTGTTCTTGGAGCAAATGGATGTAAAGACAGTATTCCTATATAGAGATTTGTAAGAAGAACTCTACATAATGCAGCCAGAAGGATTTGTAGTACTTGGCAAAAAAAGAAAGTCAGTATATAGATTGTTGAAAAGTCTGTATGGTTTGAAGCAAGCATCAAGACAATGGTACAAGAAATTTAATACCTTTATCTGTATCCTAGGCTTCAAAAGATGCGATATAAACTATTGCCGCTACATAAAACTGTTTAATAATTACTTCAGTATTCTACTGATTTATGTAGATAATATGTTAATTGCTTGTTCAAGTATGGAACAGATTAAGCAATTAAAGAAACAATTGTTAAAAGAATTTGATATAAAGGATATGGGAGAAGCCAAGCAAATCTTAAGTATAAAAATCATCTGAGATAGAATAGCAGGCACATTGAGATTAAATCAGAAGTACTTAGAAAATGTACTTAAGAGATTTAATATCTCAAATGAGAGGAAAATTGAACTTCCTCTCGGATCCTATTTCAAGTTATCTAAAGATCAATCAGCTAAGACTGAAGAAGAAAAGACAAAAATATCCAAAATATCATATGCTTCAGTAGTAGAAAGTTTAATGTATGTCATGATATGCATAAGACTTGATATATCTCATGTAGTGGGAGTGGTCAATAGATATATGGTAAATCTAGAGGCTAAGTATTAGTCTGCTGTACTGTGGATACTCAGATATCTTAGATATTTCCTAGATGTAAATCTGAACTTCAAGAAAGGACCAGTTGAATTGATTGACTATTGTGATGCTGATTTGGGAAGAGAGTTAGATAAAAATAGAAGTACTTCAGGCTATGTTTTCTACATAGGAAGTATTGCAACAAACTGGAGATCCAAACTGCAAAGTATTGTTGCACTCTTGACCATAGAAGCTGAATATGTTGCAGTTGTAGAGCTAGCTAAAGAAAAAATCTGGCTAGAGAATGTACCAACCGAATTAGAGTACAAACAAAAAAGAAGCATTCTATTCTATGACAATCAAAGTGTCATTTATTTAGCTGAAAATCTAAAGTTTCATTCAAGATTTAAGTATATGAGAATGAAGTTTCATTTCATAAAGGAATAGAGAGCAGAACAGGTTAGATCTGCAGAAGACTGCTGATGCTAAAAATGCTACAGACATGTTAACTAAAGTTCTGAATCTGTAGAAATTAAAGCTCTGTATGGCCTTAATCGATCTCCTAAATAATTAAGGAAAAAGGAGACATGGAGTTAATGTTTATTTGAGCTGTTGTAAATAATCTGTAAGTCAATAGTAGAGATTATTTTTTCTTTGATCATTATGTCAAACTCCAAGTGGGAGATTGTTAGAGTGAGTAGTACAGGTGTAGAGCATGTCACAAGAAGTCCAAATTTAGTCGGAAGCTTGTTAGCAGTAAGTCTTTGGCAAATTTATGATTTCGGAAGGTTACTAGGTCAAAGTATCCGAAATAACGTTTCAATCAGAAGGCTTTAAGCTAACCATCCAAAAGTCAGGAGATTTTGAAGGGTTACTGGCTGTAACCATCTGAAATAACTTAAAGGACACTTAAGTGGATGTTCAGACAGTTATGAAGTTAAGTATCCGAAAGTCAAACACTTAAGTGGATGTTCAGATAGTTAAGAAACCAAGTATCCAAAAGACAGTGACTTAAGTGGATATTCAGATAGTTAGACAGTAACTATCCAAAAGTCATGAGTTTTTCGGAAGGTTACAGCTACAACCTTCCGAAGTGACTGAAGAGACACTTAAGTGAGTTTTCAGATAATTAAGTTAGTAACTATCTGGAAGACATGTAATTTTCGAAAAGTTAACGGCAGAATCTTCTGAATGTACTGAGAGAGGCGTAAGTGGGTTTTCGGACAGTTAAGTCTGTAACTATCCGAAAGACCAAATCTCTCTGGATAGTTAGTCTGCTATAGTATTGTCCATTACAATAAATGAAGAGAGAAGAATTTTCTTTGGATAGTTAAGTTCTATAACTATCCGAAGTGTTGTAGTTTTCGAAAAAATAGGAAGATAAGGCTTCGAAATTAAGAGTTCCTGCTTCGAAATTAAGAGTTTCTTCCTCGAAGCATTTTTTCTCTACTATAATGGTTCAAGTGTAATTAAAGGTTTATTAACCCTAGGTTGGGTAGTATATAAACTTTTATAATGTTGTAAAACATTGTGCGGTTGATTATGTCGAAGCTCATAGTAGAACCCTCAACTCTCCGTAGACGTAGACTGTTGCTGAATCACGTAAATCTTGTGTCTTTAATGTTCTTTCTTCTTCTTTCTCTTCATTTCCAATTTCGATGAGTTTAAAGATGAGTTTTTCAGAATCATGTCATAGTGAGTTAACTAAACGATCAGATTTAATAACATGTGTCTCAACACGATCCGATACTCTTCACTCGGAATACCTCCACACACATCTGTTTCTACACATAACTCCACCTTTGTAGGATCCACCTTACTCCATGTAGCTATCTACCATGATGACAACATCTTCTCATCCTCTAATGGAGCATTCGTTTCCTTCCAAGTTGGTGGTTACTAGTGTGAAACTTAATGAACAAAATTATCACCATTGGACTCCTACTTTTGAGGAGTTTGTTATTTCTTAGATGTGTGAATCATATCTTTATCAATACCCCCCTGACTTGAAATCTAAAGGATATGTAGCTTGGTGTATTGTGGATGCAATTGTTATTTCATGGTTATTCAACAATGTTAATGAACACATAGCTTAGAGATTTGCTTGTGTACATCCTATTCATCACATTTAAGAAAATCTTTGAACAACCAATGGAAACAAACAGAATATATCAAAGGTTTGTGAGGTTTATGAAACCTTATCCACCCATAAACAAGGAGATAGTACTATCCATGCATTTTATGCTCAACTTTGATCATTATTGGACAAACTTGATGTCTATCAACCTCCTGTTTCAGACATAGCTACACAACGACGTACCAAGAAGAGCTTGGTGTTGCTCTTTTTCTTGCTAGTTTGCATCTTGAGATTTCCTCTCAGATTTATGGTCAAGTGCTTACTTCAAATATTCTATCATCTCTTCAAACCACTTTTAACAAAATTCTACGTGTCACTACTACCACATTGACCTCTCAATCATCTACTACTCATGAAGCCACTACTCTTATTGCTACCTCCCATAATCGTACCTTAGGTGGATCTTCTCAGCGTGGTAGGGGCAGAGGAGGACGCGATCAATATAGATCACCATGTGCACATTGTGGAAGAAAGAATCATCTCTCAAATAAGTGTTGGAATAAGTTTGATCGACCTCCTACACCACCTACAATCACTCATGCAATTGCTATACCTCCTAGTCAAGAACAATCAACAATAACATCACCTACTTCATCTTACCTCTCAGTTGATCTAGATGATACAAGCAGATTTTGATGAAAAGAAATCATCAATATTGATTTTCTCCTTATTATATTGTATTTGTTGACAATTTTTCTCATGCTTCTTGGGTATATTTCTTAAAAATCATCAATCCATCTTTAATATTATCAAACTCTTTTTTAATGAAATTCATACTCAATTTGGTGTTATTCCTAAAGTGTTCCAAACTAACAATGCTCTTGAATTCACTCAATCTATTGTTGCTTCTCTTTGTGTAAATTAGGGTACTTTGCACCAAACCACTTACACCTATACTTCTCAACAAAATAATGTGAGCAGAAACACCGTCAAATTTTGGATTTTGCTCGCATACTCCTTGTGGAGATGAATGTCCCAAAGTTTCTTTAGCCTGATATTGTGTCTATTGCTATCATCCACCCATTCATCACTATCTCATATTAGTTGATATTCTTTTCCAAGAAGATGTTCCTTACTTTTCTATTTTTGAGGATTTTGTCTTACCTACTAAACCTTCCCTTGATACCCTTTTGTCAATAGAGATACCTTAGTGAGAGCCCTCTTTGTTGACTCTTGCTACTCCACAAAATGCATTACCTCCTATTTTGCAACAACCCTTTTTGCAAGTTTATTAGTAGAGACTTCATCGCTCATCTACTACAGCTCAAGTGCCAATACCATCATCTCCTTCTTCTGATGCAAATCCAACCTCACTTGACTTATCAATTACCTTTTGTAAATGTACTTGTTCTTGCATTATCCATCCTATCTCTAATTTTGTTTCCTATGATCCTTTTTCTCTTACCCTTATATTTGAATTAATTTCTAAGAACCATGTAAAAATGCTTACTCTTCCACCTTAGAAACAAGCTATGGATGTTGAAATGCAAGCTTTACTTGACAAAGGAACATGGAACCTTGTCCCTCAACCCTGCAACACTCTAATTGTTGGTTGTCAATGAGTCTTCACCAACAAATATAGGCCTAATGGATCAATTGCACATCACAAAGCTTACTTAGTTGCTCGTGGCTTTACACAAACTCCAAGGGTAGATTATTCTAAAAAATTCTCTCTAATAACTCATCTCAGCTTCATCCAAATTATCCTTTCTCTTGCAATCATCCATTCTTAGTCCTTATAATGATTTGCAAGAAAGTTTTTATGGAACAACTTCCTAGATTTGTTGTTTAAAGGGAGAAGCAAAAGCAAGTATGTAGATTACGCAAAGCTATTTATGAGTTAAAGCAAAGTCTATGTGCATGGTTTGCTAAACTTAGTTGAGTCATGTTTGCTAACAACTTCCAAAAGTGTTTTAAGGACAGTTCCATATTCATTCTATGAGATTCACGTGATATTACTATCTTAGCTGTTTATATGAATGATATATTATTGATTAATGATGATATGACTAGCATCACTATTATTAAAACCTTTCTGAGGAAAGATTTTACCCTTAAGGATATGAGTAAGCCCAAATATCTTTTAGTGATTAAGTTTGCTTATGTCAAAGATAAATTTGTTTTATCCCAAAGAAAATATGCTTTTGATCTTCTTAAAGAAACTAGAATACCTGGTTATATACCAAAATCAACACCCATAGAGACAAATCCTTCTTTTTAGGACAAACTCATATTTGCTTGAAAACATTAGTCATTACAAAAGGTGGATTGAAGAGTTGATTTACGTTAGAGTAACTCATCCCAATATATCTTTTGCAGTGGGGTTGTTAAGTTAATTTATACAACCTATGTTGATACATTGGCAAGCAACTTTGCGTGTCATTGCATATATCAAAAGGTGTCCTAGAAAAAGATTAATCTACTCTAACAATCATAATCTCAATGTGGTTGCCTAGTCAAATGTGAGTTATGCAAAGGGCAAGGGAGATAGAAGGTCAACAAATGTGTACATTTATTAGTAGCAACCCTATCACTTAGCCAAAAAGTAGAATGTTGTCTCCATATCTAGTGCAAAATCTGAATATAGAGGGATGTCAAATGCTGCAAAGGAAATAATTTAGATAATGAATATCTTAAATGAGTTGAAGATCAAAGTTTAACTTCCATGCCTATGTATTGTGACAATCAAGCTACATTCTATATTGTGAATAATAAAACTTTCTATGAAATAACAAAACACGTTAAGGTGGACTATTACTATGTTCATCAGCTCATATTAAATGGAACCATATGTATTCCTTATACACAATCTTCTCAATAAGTGGTAGACAATTTTACCAAAACTTTAGTTTTTGGTCTTTTCTCTCAATTTTGTAACAAGCTAGGAATGTTTAACTTGTATTTTTCAACTTGAGAGAGAGTGTTGGAACATGTTATGTTGTTATTTGTGTAAATGGATCTTTTGAATCCATATATGCTTGTATTTATACTCTAATCTAAATAGTGATTAGTACTTTTCTTCCTAATCCCTCTCTTAATTATACTCCTATTCCACTAATCATTATATATCAGTATCAACTGAATCTCCTACATCAATATCTTTAGAAAAATACAAACCCTAGGATAGAGTTTTAAAAAAATAAGAAAATAAACATTCAACAGTTATAATTGTAATAAAGATTAATTTCACATGATATGATATAAAGAATAAGCACACTAGGTTGTGCACCATGAGGATGGGATATTGAGATCTTGTTGCCTCCATATGTGATGGCTTGATATGCACAGTTCTCTGGATTTTCACCACAACGATGATGAATTTTTATGAAAAATGCAAGGAGTATTCATATTACAAATCAACATTAGGATTTCTGTGACCGCTAAAGAACATAAGGTGCAAAATATAGAACTAATGAAATATCAATAACACTTCTTCAAAAGTTAAGATCAATATGAGATTAGATTTACATCTTTGGGAAAAAATGATATTAGATTTACTATTTTTTCTTTTTTCTGGAATCATATCACCGAAACATGATTGAAACAATAGATGTTTCACATATTATACTATCTCATGATCCTTTCTTGAAATTGTGCCAATTAGATATGACAAGAAATTGTCGATGTTTTGTGCTTGCTTATTGTTATACATCAGAAACAATCACATATGGAGCTAACAAAAGCCCAGTGAGGGAAGCACATTAGTGGAAAATTAATGCAATAGGTTTAAGTTTTTGTCTGATGAAATCATGAATATAAACAATAAACAAAATAAACGCTTTCCAATAATCAAATAATAATATGATTACAGTATATGAAATTGATGACATCATAGAAAGCAAAAATGGAGAATTTCACCACTTCAATTTCAGTCGACTGTACATCAAGTTGATTGATTTGAAAATTAAGATTGAAAGAAGGTAAATTTCAAGCCAGACATCTAACGAATATATTTAATGCAGAAATAATCTCTTGCAAGACAACAAAGTTGAGAAAAGACAAATGAAAAAAAGTACAAGCATGAATAATTGTTGGAAAACATGACTCTAAACAAACCTAAAGAGAAATGGGGTATAGACAAAAGTTAAAAAAAGTATAGCCATCATAAACTGAAATTAACTAGACCAAAAAAATATAATGAGCAAAGAAACCAAAATCAGTGAGACAGTCATAAAACAAAAATATTCTAGAACATCTCTCACCACTTCAATAAGAAGACATTTCAAGTAGGATTTCTCAGCCCTCTGCAAACGAGCAATTGTGATTCTAAGATATGGCTCAATCCATTGGTCAACCTGACCTTTGCAGTTCTGAAATACAACCTCAATAAGCTTGGGAGCAGGCTCGATATCAGTGTCTTCCATGTTTTTGTCTGACATTATCTGAAAATTGCATGCCACAAATTTTCTGTCAATTTGACAAGAGAGAGAGAACAGCAAACTCACATTATGCAACTTGAAACTGACCTTTTATAATATTCATAGCTTTCTAGATATTAAGTAAAAAGAAAATGACAATATATGAATGTAACATATATGTTAACTTACAGATGAAAGAACATTCCAAAGACTTTTCTGATAATCAGGGTCTTTGCATGCAAGGAAATGTGAGGTACTTCTGGATATGTAATTATCTAATGGAATAAGAATGTCTGCAAGAAAACTACTATAAGACCTTGAATGGTAAATCATGTGTAAGACAAGTTGAAATGTTGAGTCAGAGAGAGAGAGAGACTTCAGTGCAGGCATTATCAGCGAATCAAGTTGGATTGAAATGATACAAATATAAAGATTTTATTGCATTTTGATGGAAAGGTGAAAATGTTTGCTATAAACTGATACCAATGGATATTAAATTTTTTCTTCAAAATAAAGAAAAAAAGTTAATATATCTATGACAGTTCACAGAATGAAAGCATCTTCTTGACTTCTCTGACATATTAATAATGTCACTAAGTTTTAAAATAAAACAACAGCATAAAAATGGTAGACAAAATTAGAATTGTTGAATTTCAGTAAAAAATTAATAAATGGATATTAATAAAGACAAGAATAAGGAAAAAATAAAATATGAAAACTTAAAACAGAAGAAATTTCCAAAATAATCGATGAAAATGAAAAATATTTCATAAAATGACTCACTCTCAAAATAATCTATTCCCCAGTCTAAAAGAGCCTCCATCATCAAAGGCCAAAGAGACCACATATCCATTGAAATTGTTGGGGAATAAAATGTTATATAAGAGACAATTTCCAGAAGCTCCTCAAAAACCTCTGCAAAAAAAAGGCATCCATTCAACTTCTATTATGAAATAACGATCACCCATAAGGAATAAATAACACAATAAAGCAGATTAAGTAAAATTTTACATATCCAAATAACAAAAATCAAAGAAATAGGATAAGATAGAAAATTTTCACTATGATTCAAAAGCTCAAAGAAGAAAAACATTTTAAAAGCCACATAACATAATAAAAATAACAAGAAATGGCAGAGAACTGGCAAACAATGCTAATTCTCCAAGTGGAGACACCACTATCCATGATATATGTAGGATGATCTACATATGAGCATCACTTCCGTAGTTTCGTTTGACACAATATATAAGACTATAAGAATAGTCATCCATGTTCTGAGAAGTAGCATGTCTTACATGTTAAGCACTAATGAAAAATTATGTTTCATCCCTTCAACAACTTGTACCCAATGAATCATGTATTGATCTGATCAGCAATATGGGACATTTTTAAGAGCAAAGGTGTATCGTCCAATACAAGGAATATCAGACCAATATCCTGTAGCAATGCATGCTTGCTCCCTTTCCTTATTCTACCCCATTCCAAGATCATCTCTTCTCTTCATCTCTGATCTACACTCTTATAGCGAGAAAACAATGCAAGATCAACTTAGGAAGATCAACATCAACTTGACATGCTCATGTTCTCAAGATCAAAATGTTTTTTGTAAAATTTCTTTTTAGAATTTTCGGAATTTTTAATATCTTTTACTAAGTTTTTAAAATATTTGTATTTTTATAGATTTAAACTTGTACTAGATTCATCTACTGCAAAGATTTAACAAAAAATTTTATATCTGTATTTTGATACTTTTTTTATTTATAGTTTATATTATAGATTTCTCTCCTAATTTACTTCTGATTTATAGTTTATATTCTAGATACATAGATCTAGCTTTATAAATTTGAACAAAGAAATACACTTTTAAAGGGGACTTTCAAGAAGTATCGAGACAATATAGTATTCATACCCTGAAAGAGAAGTAATTTTTGCTAGATCCTAAATGTTACAATAAACTAAATCAAAAGGATTTCATTACAAGACAATGATAGATTCCTATAGGTAGCACAATGATATTTACCTGACTAACATGACCCATAACTAAAAGACTAAATAGATATCCACAGAAATGGCTGTAGCAGCTTAGTAAGTGACAGGCCATCAAGACAACAATGCGAAAAAGTATCTAATCTCAAACTAGCAAGTGCAATCTTCTACTATGATCATGCCTTAAGCCAATCCTCCTTCCTGTTCACAAATCATAAAAGGTACAAAGAATGGGAAGAATTTTACAAAAAGAAGAAGCAATTGTTTGACTATGACACTAATAGGAAGCCAGTTTATTAGAAAATCAAGTGCATATAGAACTTTTTCAAGGATGACCTAAGAAGAAACTTGAACAACTCTTTCACAAATATAAGACAATAACAATCATCAACAATTGCTACTAATTGTATGTTTGACAACTGGGAAAGGCAATTGAAAATGCTTTATATACTTGACATACAAGAAGACAGTCCAAAGTTTATTATCCAAGAATCATCGCTAGTAACTAACATGGCATGGGTACCTAATGTCGTAGAATTTGAAGCAAAAGGTGAAGATTGTGACGTTGGATTTGAAGTAACCCATCATAATCTTCTTGTAGAATGATCATATTGGGTTGTGCTGACTAATCAAATGGACTAGTCTTAATGGAAGTAACAAGCTATGCTAGTGGTGATCTACCATATTTGTCCTAACACCATTTGAAGAGTGATTAGATTTGCCACAATGATTAGATTGTCCACCACCTTGACTACCTCCACAACCATTCCCACCACATGTTCCCTTCCCACCTTGATCCATACTAAACAATAGAAGGGAAGATGGCTTGCCATAAAATATAGCGTGGCTATAGAAATACATAAGACCACAAAGAATGAAGACTAGAATGTAGGAAATGTCATACTCCAAGAATCTGTCCTCTAATCTATCCTATTAGATTTGGGTTGAGCCCTACCAAGAAAATTGCAACTACCAACTCCTCTTTGTACTATCTCATTTTAAGAACATCATCCACAAATGGTTAATATATCTCCAACTCATCATGTAGGCCACAAAGTGTTTTCTAGAATTCCTCAACTAACTACCCTTGTTGATAAGTGAATAAATGCTTGACAATTTCATAGACTCAAACAATATTCTTCCCATTCCCATATCTGGCTTTGAGATTGTTCTATGATTTCTTAGCTGGTTTCAACATCATAACAATTCACACCATTCTCTCCTCTATACTATTGAAAAGTCATGAAATCACATGCATATTTCCAAAGGAGTAATCATGCTGCAGAATTCTCTTTGTTCAGTTGATGTAACTTCTTGAATCCCAATGCCTCCACATTGTCTTCCAAATAATTCCTGTTGTGAAGAAGAAGGGAAAGTATGATTCATTGTTTAAAACAAGTTACATAGAGAGTATATATATATAGGAGAGGATCCATATAAGGATCTATATATCCAGATACAATACTCACACACACTAACACTCTCCCTTAAGCTGGATAGTAGATATCAGTCAATCCCAACTTGTTACAAAGATACTTGAAAGACTTTAGGCCTAGAGCCTTTGTTAGAATGTCAACCCGTTCTTCAAAGGAGAAGATGTGAGGGGTACTAACAATCCCTTTGGAGACAAGCTCTCTGATATAGTGGTAATTTATTTCAATGTGCTTAGTACATTCATGGAACGTCTCATTTTTGACAATGTGGATGGTAGTCTGGTTTTTACAATGCATTGTCATAGGTTCTCTGATGTCTTGCCCCAGTTCCCCTAAGAAAGATTGTAGCCAAACCATCTCACAACCTGTGAGATGCATAGCTCCATACTCAGCTTCTACACTAGAATAAGATATCACACTTTGCTTCTTGCTTCTCTAGGTGACCAGATTCCCTCCCACATAAGTCAAATACCCAAAAGTAGATTTTCTGTCACCTTTGTTACTAGCAAAGTCAGCATCTAAGAAGGCCTCCACATCCAGGTGTCCATGATGTTGGTATAGCAATCCTTTCCTTAGGGTTCCTTTGATATATGTAAGTACCTATTAGGCATTTTGCCAATGCACTTCTCTAGATTGATGCATAAACTAACTAAGCAACCCCACAACATAGGCAATGTCATGCCTAGTAACAGTGAGATAGATCAACTTTCCCACCAATCTCCTATAGCTGCCTAGATTAGATAGCTCATCAGAAGATAAATCCCAAAAGGAGGGATTCTACTTGATAGGTGTGGCCTCAGGCTTGCATCCCAAAGTACCAGTCTCAATCAGTAAGTCGAGTGTATATTTCCTTTGCGACAACATCAACTTCTCCTTTGAGTATGCAAACTCAACACTGAGAAAATACCCTGGCCACTCCAAATCTTTGGTCTCAAAGACCTTGACAATATGCTCCTTGGTTCTAACAATGCCCACACTATCATCTCCAGTAAAGATGATATCATCAACATATATAGCTAAAATAGTGTACCCTTTGGGAGAAGTGCAAATAAAGATTGAGTGGTCAACAACACATCTTCAAAATCCTCTTGCAAAGAGAACCCTACTCAGCCTTTCAAACCACGCTCATGGACTTTGCTTTAAGCCATAAATGGCTTTCTTCAGCTTGTAGACTATTTGACTACCTTGGGTGACATAACTAGGTGGTTGTGTCATGTACACTTCCTCTACAAGATCTCCATAAAGAAAGACATTCTTCACATCAAGTTGATGAAGTTGCCTCCCCTTGTTGACAGCTATAGAAAGTAGCACATTGATAGAGTTAAGACGTGCAATAGGTGAGAAAGTCTTAGCATAATCAACTCCATACTCCTGAGTAAAGCCTCTAGTAACAAGACGTGTCTTGTGTCTATCCACAGTGCCATCAAGGTTAAACTTCACAATGAATATCCACTTGCAAGAGACTAGATTAGCATCTACAGGGCAAGGAACCAACTCCCACAAGCCACGTGCCAACAAGGCATCCATTTCTTGATCCATGGCCTGTTTCCAAGTGAGACACTTGAATGCTTCCTAGTAAGTCTTAGGCACCTGTTCAAACATGACAGACAATGCAAATGTACGACACAAGGTTGCAAGGTGATCACAAGAAATAAAGTGGGAGATAGGATGTTGCATACAGATACATGTACCTTTGTGTAGGGCAATGGGTAGATCATCTGAAGGTGTGGCAAAATCTACTTCCAAGGAGATTCTTGGTGTAGCCAAAGAGTCAGGCTTGGGTCATCACCTACAATACACCTGCAATGGTCTGTCTCCACCGACATTGCCCTCTCTAGTATGAGGCTCACCTACCATAGGAACCTTAGACTAGACAGGAGTAGTACAAGAAAGCAAAGGGGTGCTAGAAGTGAGGGGATCACCTAAGTCATTTACCCCCAGGAGGAAATAAGGGTAATCCTCAGAAAAGGTGACATCACAAGTAGTGTAATATCACTAGATAGGAGGATGATAACACTTATATCCTTTCTGAGTCCTAAAGTACCCAACAAACACACACTTGAGTGCAAAGGCACCAAGTTTGTCCAAACTAGGAGTGAGGTTCTAAACATATGTCATGCACCTAAAGACTCTAGGAGTCAGAGTAAAAAGTTCACCCTTAGGATAAAGTCTAAGAAAAGGTATCTCCCCCCTAAAAGAAGAAGACAACATCCTATTCACAAGGAAAGTAACAGTAAGAACAGCATCTGCCCACAGATACTTAGGAACATCCATGTGAATAAAAAGAGTTTTAATAATATCTAAAAGATGCTAATGTTTTCTTTCAGCCACTCTATTTTGCTGAGAAGTGTGAGGACAAATAATTTGGTGAATAATACCACGGGAAGTACAAAATTGTTGAAATTGAGCACTCACAAATTCAAGAGCATTGTTTGTCCTAAGACATTTTGAGGTAACAGAAAATTGAGTAATAATTTCTTGAACAAAGCGTTGAATAGTCATAACAATATTTTTCCTGTCTTTTAAAAGATGCACCCAACAGACTCTAGAGAAGTCATCAACTAAGACAAGATAATACTGATACCCATTGACAGAGGTTACATGGCTAGGACCTCAAACATCACAGTGAATCAAATCAAACATAGCAATACTCTTGATTAGAGAAACATGACGATAGGACATCCGAGAGTGTTTGCCCAACTGACAAGACTCACACACAAACTCAAAAACATCAACCCAAGGCAACGCCTAGCGCAGTTTGTGAATAGACGGATGACTGAGCCTATAATGCCAAAGACGAGAAGACACAATAATGGAGGACAATGAGGCCACCAGACCACGTGAGGGCAAATCTTGAGCGAGAACATACTCCCCTAAGCTCCTCTTATGACCCAAACCAATCCTCATCTTCGTCCGTAGATCTTGAAAGGTACAATGAAAAGAAAAGAAAGTCACAAAACAGGATAGTTGGATAGTAATAGCACTAATATAAAACAAATTAACAGACAGTTCGGAAACAAAAAGGGTATTCTCAAGCCGAATATCAAGAGTAACATCAATTGTGCCACATCTGAATATTAGGCATGAGTGACCGTCAGCAACAGTAACACTCTAAAGGCTTGGGATTTTTTAGAGACGAGAGAAGAGGGTAGGACAACCTGTCATATGCTGAGAGGCACCTAAATCAGCAATCTAGGGTTGTGTCTCACTAGTACGCACAGCCATGCTAGAAGTGGATACCAGGGACGCAGCAACTTGGAGGTTAGAACCCTATGCCCGCTTCAACCTCTCATACTCTTGCTGTGAGATTACTACAGAAGCTTCCCCTAAAGTACTACCCTTAGCAAGTGTATCATAAGCCTCAGTGGCTACCCTTGCCCAAGCAAGCTTACCAAACTTTTTCCAACATTTTTCTAACTTGTGGTTTACCTTTCCACAATGAATACACGGGACTCTACGTTGCCTAGTGCTTCTTTGTCCTGCCTTTGAGTTGTAGCAGCTCTCCTATTTCCCTTTCATAGCAAGGGTTGAACTGTCTGAGGGTTCTACGCCCTCCACATTTAGCTTTAGAGATACATAGAACCCTAGCAAAGGCGGATCCAAGATCTGGTGTAGTGTCCCCCCCAAGCAAATGCCCTCGAACCTGAGAAACCAACTCCTAGGGAAGACCAAAAAGGAAAGCAACCACCTGTAGATCATTTTTGTACCTCTGTAGAGTCATCAAGTCAGTGGTAGGGGATTGTAGGACATTTAACTCCTCAAATAAGGACCTCATAGTTCTATAATACTCTTGTATAGACTGACCAACCATCTTTAAGTTGAAGATCTGCTCATAAACATCATATACCTTCAGAATGTTTCTCTCTTCGGCATACATCTGTCGTAGGGTGTCCCAAATCAACTTGGCGGGACAGAACATCATTACTACCTTAGCCACATATGGCTCAATACTGTTCTCCAGCCAAGTGATAACTGTAGCATTATCTACAAACCAATCATCATAGGTGGCATCTTTGATATCGACTAGAGGTTGGGTCAAATGTTTGCTCTTCCTTTAAGCAGCAACAAAAGTAAGAAAGTTCAGTGACCATGTGTGATAGTTGAATTCATTCAACTTCACGGATGGTCCAGAAATGGGACGTATCATCGAGTCACGGAACGACATCCCACAAACTAGGAGAGTTCAGTAGCTCCCTTCTACAACACCGGTGGATTGAACAGCCACCTCCTGCATAGAGATCAGCAAGTCAACTAACCTAGAATACCATGGTAGTCACCATCTAAGATGACAACAGTCCCACCCCACCTACACGAAGCCCCCCCTCCTACTTTCGTACCAATTAGCTAAAGCACATGGGAACCTAGAAGTGCACCAGGAGGAGGAAAAGGGAATCCCGCATAAAGGGGAAACCCGCAACAGTGGTGATGCAAGCAGTGGCGGAGGCAGTGGCACAGGCGACAGCAACGACAAAGGGGACCCCTACTTAGGGAGAAGACCAACGGCAGTTGCGGAACTCGATTCCAACAATGGTGGCAGCGACATGGAGGAGGGGACCCTCACGTAGGGAGAAGACCAGTGGCAGTTGCGGAACTCGATTCCGATGGTGGTGCGGCGAAGGGGACCTCTGCACAAGGAGAAGACCAGCGATGACTGTGGAACTAGGGTTCCGACAGCAGTGGCGATGATGGCGGTGCGACGACGACAGTGGTAGTGGTGGCAGAAAAAGAACCCTAGGGCTTTGATACCATGTTGTAAAGAAGGAGAAGGGAAAGTATGATTCATTGTTTAAAACAAGTTACATAAAGGGTATATATATATATAGGAGAGGATCCATGTAAGGATCCATATACCTAGATACAATACCCACACACACTAACAATTCTAATCATGACTTAGTGTTGACTATGAGATAATAGGGTCTTCATTATAAGGGAGGTGCCAATATGTCACTGTAGAACCAAGGCACCATAAAGTTCAATGTTTTGTTTGGCAAATGATTTGCAACACTGAATAATCTATGTCAGCTAGTGAAAATCCAAAGTTACCCTCAAACTAAGTGAACAAGAATGGCAGGTATACAAAAATCAGTCAATTGAATCAAGTAGATCAACATCAAACTGAAGTGAAACAAGCACACATTTACAATTGACTCATCAAATTATCAATACTTATGAATCTCATAATCCCTCCCAATGTTGGTGTGGAAACACATGATATGATGGAAGAGGAATGATTCATTAACAATAACATAAGGCCTCTATTTATAGAGGTTACACGAGAAACACTAAAACATTGTAACTATTGTGGGATTAAACCCACACACACCTAATACAACACATATACTCTAACACTCTCCCTCAATTTGGAGCATTCAACTTGCAATGGACCCATACATAAGTAAAAATAAACAAAGAGATACAAAAAGATATATAGTAGACAAGTAATATTATGCAAGTAAGAGAAATGATAAAATCCTAGTAACCACAAAGAAAACTTGCACACATACAAACATTATCAATCATTTAATAAAGATGTAGATTGTTAACTTTGAGGTATTCACAAAACCCTAATTTTACTAATGTGGATTTAATTAGTGTATTCTACAAAACCCCAAATTTACTAATTTAATTGGAGATTTATAATGAAGTATTTTTGTCTTCTTTTGTCTCCTTGTTTTTTTTTCATATATATATATATATGGGGAAAAGGAGCATGTAGGCAGTCACAGTAGTCTTGTTGTGTGTGCCAACCTCCCTTGCCTAAAACCCTAATTTTACTAATGTGGATTGTTAATTAGTGTATTCTACAAAACCCCAAATTTACTAATCTAATTGGAGATTTATAATGAAGTATTTTTTTGTCTTCTTGTCTCCTTGTTTTTCTTTCATATATATATATATGGGAAAAAGGAGCATGTAGGCAGCCACAGTAGTCATGTTGTGGGTGCCAACCTCCCTTGCCTCCACCCATGTCAGCTGCTCACCTTGCCTCCATGAATGACACCAACTCTTTGAATAGCATCATCTATGGGGTGTCTGTTTGTACAACAATCATCCTTGGCCCCCTCCCCCTTCTTCCTATCTCCCTATGAACCTCTCCCTTATAGTTGTCAAGCATCCAATCACACATAGGTGACCGTGTGTTTGTTGTTCATGTATACATGTGAGTATTGAATTTCCCCCTCCTATAAATTGTGTGGCAATCAAAGGCTATGGATTTTCCCCTTAATGCACCATGTGGTCCCCCACCCTTTTCTCTTTCCCTCACCACCTCAAGCAAGCAAACAAGTTTTGCTTGATAGTAGTTCTAACTTCCTCCCTACGTACAATCCTATGCATCCATTGCCCAACTTGATCAAATCTACATTGTTGATCATGACACTTACAACAATTTTACTATAGGTGTCTACAATAGCATTGGGTCTATATATATATATATATAACTTCCACCACTTTTTTATCACCATCCTCTTCTCTCTTTTTTTCTTCTCTCCCTCTTTTGTTTTCTTCTTTTCTCCTCCTCCTTTCTTTTTGTTTTCTCCTCTTCTTTTCTTTTCTTCTTCCTTCTCCTTCCTCATCCTTTGATCTCCCCATTTGCAACCCTAAACCCTAATGGTTGTAGAGAAGACAAGAGTAACAACACAAACAATAGCCAATGTAGAGAAACATGTAGGAAACTCCATAGAGAAGGCATGCGAAGAAATGTGGAGAAAGTGCTAGTAGCAAGACATGTACGAAATGAAGGCTGTATTGTAGTGAACACATGAAGGACAATGTGCACAAATGGTACACAAAGGAGACCATGCATGCAAACAGTACACGGAGATAGTGCATAGATGAGAAGACATGCATAAACGACACATAGAGATGATGCATGGATAAGAAAACGCATGCAGATTGCACATGCAAATGCTACATGAAAGAGTCTTGATGTGTGGAGGAGAAGATAGATGAAGTGACAACAACAATGGTAGTTGGAGAGAAGTTAGAGGAGGAGGGGCATTGCAGGGAAAGAATTTAGTGGCTGTAGTTCAAACCCAAGTAGACTAGAGAGAGATCAATCTTGCACAACTATAGTAGCTAGAGAAAGAAGACAAAAGAGGATAGTAAGTGAACAAGAGGGTGATGACTACAGGCTGTCAACAATTGTAATGGAGAGGAAAGAGGGTGACAATTAGGATTTCCCTACTCTCAAAACCTGAGCTCTTAATACCATGTGGAAACATAAGATATGGTGAAAGAGGAATGATTCATTAACGATAACACAAGGCCTCTATTTATAGAGGCTACACAAGAAGCACTAAAACATTCTAACTAATGTGGGACTAAATTCACACACACCTAATATAAATACATATACTCTAATAGTTGGCATTCTCGATCATTGTCTAAAATTGAACTAGCCAAATAAAATTATAGAATAAAACAAATGAAATAAAAATATAGGAAGCTCACTTCCATATTGCATCATTGCTGAACAATTACAAAAAAAAAATGCTTCCAATGAAAATCTGTTACACATATTCTCTTCAAAAAAAGCATATAAATCAATTAGATTAATGAAGCCCTTTTGAATATTAAACTATCAATAAATCCACATTCTAGATCCATGTCATATTCTTTTGTCATGATGAAATGCCAAATTCAATAGTGAATTATAAAACACTTTCAATAACTGATTTATAAAGAATAATTTAAGCAAATTCTACTTGATTTGCAATGTCAGAGTATCTACCTTGGCCGTCAGTAGTAAGCATTCTCCGTAATATAGGTAATAGGGTAGGCTCAATTTCAACAAAAAGATGGGGAAGCATGTTAACCGATTCAAGAATTGTGCCAATTGCACGCAAACAACCAACAGCAGCCAAGGCACTAGAATCATCAGCCTCATCATTAGCATCTGAGGAATTCAAACATTTCCAAAAGGCAGCAGCCTAGTTTTCATAAGATAGGAATCAATAACATCAGATCAAACGTAAGGACAAAATGAGTTTATCAAGCACAAAATAGTTTTAAAACAAACTTTACCAAGTTTTGGCATAAGCCAGTGGCATAGGGTGCCATTTCTTCACCAAATTTATCAACAATTGTTTCAAGAGTAGAAACAAGGTCTTCATTCTCAACTTCATTCATAAGTTTAAAAAACTCTGCACGTGAAGCAATAAGTTACAGTTCCTAAAAACATCTGCGAAGAAAACACAAGACAGATACACATTCAAAAGCTGCAGCATACCATCAAGTAGTTGTGGGAGAAATGGACGAATCTCATTTAGATCTGCAATGTGTGGAATCCAAGTCAAAAAAAAGGAGGAGAATAGAAAATTCTGAAAGTCAGTGAATCAGATAAAACTATAGACCTCTGCAAGCTTCAACAAAAGAACGTAATGCAAAAATTGAATCAACACGCACAGGAAGCTCTGGGTCATGCAATCCAGAAACAACAGAGTGCAATGCCCTACGAAAGTTATTCTGGTCTGAGAATGTGATTCCTGCATACTGCCCTGCCACCCATGCTGCCTGTAAAAATATAAAGAGAAGTTAGACAATTGGCACACAAGAAAACAAATCTGAAATAGTCTCCCAATATATCACATCATGATGTTTGAAGTGATTCATGATATAAACATATATTGTTTACCCGAGACTCAACCTCATTATATCTCTGTTTCATATAAGTTAACGTTGCACTTGATTCTTTAAATAAAGTTAAGCATTACCTTCAGTTGTTACATAATGGTATAATATTCCTAGAATATAGTTTGATCTCATAACAAAAATCTTAATAAAAATATCTCCAATGGTTTTTTAGTGATAAAAACCCACCTATAGGCATTAAAGGGGATGGCTAGGCATCAACAAATCATATGGAATGTTGGGTCTAATTATGAATTCAGCAAGGTTGAGAGTTATTTGAATCCTGAACACCCATTTAGCAATAATTGAGACCTCTTTCATTGTTACCGACCATTGATCTTAAGTTAATGTGGTTTTAACTTTCAAAAATTGTATTTGTCTTATTTGTTTTGTAAATATTTTCCTTTATATATGGACAATGTTTATTAATGCTTGCTTATGCTTGAAGTAGGTGAATGATTGCATAATACTATTTGTTAATGCAATATTTATTTAATTTACAACGTCCCTCTAGAAAAAATATTAATTACTTTAGACACTAGGCAGCTAAGATCCCCAAGATCATAGTGCTTTACCTTTGCTCGGAGGTGGCCAACATGACTGTTAAATTCAGGGAAAACATGTTGCACTAGCATGGTTTCAAGTTCCGATTTGTAAGGCTCTGTTTGCTTCAATCTGTCACACAATGTTCCAACAGCAAGAAGAGCGCCATCTTTCTGACGGTATGGCTTAACCTCAGCTGGTGCTTCACCATACCTGGTGATGGATTTGACATTTCAAGTACCTCATAATCATTAAACAGGAAAGTTTGAGAGTATACTCATGTTACCTCTGAAAGATCAGAACAATGAACTGCAAAAACTTTTGAAAATTTCCTTTTCCACGTTTTCTCACCAGCTCACTCACAAAATCCATTGCTGCAGTCCGAGGACTGTATAGATCTTCAATGATGTCTGTGCTCAAATGCAAGAATATTACCAAAAACCCACCCATGACATTTCAAACAATTTGCAGATGGTCAAAATACTCACCGTAACCCTTCCGGACATATTCATGTGGATCCTCATCCCATAGCTTCTGATCGTTGTCATTAAAGCACATGAGTGGGAAAATGATCTCGAACAGAATAATGTCAAGTTGTGGCAATAGCAAGTTATACATGCTTGTTTTAGAAATGCTACAAAAAGAAGAGAATAAACACATTCGTTAACAGATAATGGAGTAAAACATTAATAAGAAAGAAAGGCAGTGTTATATGGAGCATGTAACATAATACACCACAACACTTAATCTGCCTGTAAAAAGCAAACAATAAAAGTATGAGAAGATAAGCAAAATAATAATAATAAAATAAGAGAAACAAAGCATAAAAAGGAACAACAATAACAATAATCTGAGTCATAATTCTATTATGTCAAGTTAATCACATGAATCTTTTTCTTCCATGTATTTCTATCTATTGTCAATTTTTTTATTACATTACAAAAATTTAAATCTAGACCCTTATGAATAATATTTAATAGGCATAAAAAGGAAAACAAAAAAAAAATTGATAAGAAACAAGTAAATCCAGACCCTCCTGAGGCCATCTGTCATCAAAAGCAATCAACAAAGGGGGGGAGAACTCAAAGAAAAGCAAAGACGTAAGCCCAAGGTACAGCAAAGAATAGCAACCTTAGCAAAAGATTCTATTACAACTTTTGAAACATCAAACCACACAATTGATAGAATGGCACAGTTGGCCTTTCAATTCACTGTGAGGAAAAAGGTCTTAGGTTCAAACCTAACTGATACACAACAATAACAATCTAAACAATAATTCACCATGTGAAGTTAGTCACATGAATTTTTTTTTTTTACATGCATTTCTATCTATTGTCAAATCTTTAGTTAAATTACATAAATTTGACTCTTTCCTTACAATTAAGTCTATTTCAACTTTTAATTGTTTACACTAATTAATTACTAAACCAATTTTCTCTTATATTATCCTTAATAAGTACAACTCCTATTCTATTCCTAATAAAATTATTTTTTAACCTATCTTTTATAATGTCATCATTCCTTTATCTAAACATATGCATCTCAACAACACTAACTTTTTACATATATCATGTTTTACACCTTAGTATTTTGAGCCATAAGGTATAGCGAGGTGAATAGTAGTAATATAAAACTTTTCATTTAATGTTAAGGACGTCATCCTGTCACCTAATACTTCAGAAGTATGTCTTCACTTCATCTACCTTGCTTTAATCCTATGAATAACATGCTTAATAATTTTTCTATTACTACTTATTATAAATCCTAAGTATTTAAAAATCTTACCTTTATAAATGTCATGGCTATCTAATTGTATACTTTCATCATTATTTCTATTTTCAATGAATATACATTCCACATATGCAGTTTTGACCTATTCAATCTAAATCCTTTGGATTCTAAAACATCTCTCCATAATTTTAATTTAGAACTAATTAGTGATTTATTTTCATAAACCAAAACTATGTCACCAATAAGTAACATTCACCAGGGTATTTTTTTCTAAATTTTCTTAGTTATTTTATCTGTAACTAAGATCAACAAGTATAGACCTAGAGAAGATATTTAGTGTAAACCTATGTTTATTAGAAATGCCTCAATTTTTCCTCCTATAATTTTAACACTAGTAACTATGTTTTTATACAAGCCCTTTGTAGTATTAATGTATCCTATAGGTATCCCTTTCCTTTCTAAAACCCACCATAATAGGTTTCTAAGTTCTTTATCATAGGCTTTTTTGAAATCAATGAAAACCATGTGGAGGTCCTTTCTCTTAACTCTAAAATTTTCTATTAGTTGTCTATGAAAAGAATAGCTTATATTGTTGACCCACATAGAATAAACCCAAATTGTTTTTCTATTATTTTAGTTACATTTCTTAGTCTTTGTTCAATTACCATCTTCCATAATTTTATAGTATGACTCATTAATTTAATACTACAATAATTGTTACAATTATGTACGTTTTCCTTATTCTTAAATATAAGTATTAAAGAACTTTTCTCCTTTCATCTAACATTTTGTCCCTAAAATTATATTAAAAAGTTAGGTTAGCCACTCAATCCCTACTTCACCTAGACACTTCCACACTTCAATAGGAATATCATATGATCTAATAGTTTTTCAACATTTCATTTTGTATGCCTTACTTTAACTCCAAACTACTAATTCTTCTAAAATAACTGTTGTTTATACCTTTTGTACTGCTACACAAATTTTATATATAAGAGTTCTTATGATAGATGTTAGTTCTTTATTTATAAGTTGAATTTTGATGATGAAAAATCTAAGACAATACTGTTAGAGAAGTGATTAAATACATATTTTAATTATATAATTTTGCCCTAACTAATTTCTTTAGAAGTTTTCTCACAAACCTTCGAAAATGAGTTTCAAATGATTTCATATTCTCTAAGGATAAGAATCAAAGGCTTCTATTGAAAGTCGCTAAAAGATAAACCTAAATTGGTAGGTTTCACCCTCTAAGGTTTTTCGGAAACTTTTATCTAAAAGTCATTTACTATGTCGGTGGGTTTCACTTTCTAAGGATTTTCGAGGTTTTTGTATTTTATCTAACAGTCACCGAAATATAATACTTAATCAGTAGGTTTCTCATTCAAATATCAGAAGATTTCATTGAAACATTTAAAGGTGGCATTTGTTATTCTATTTATAAGACACGTGTCACAATTTTATTGCATGACTTAAGTTGTGTTCTTCAGAAGATTTCAGACGAAAGATTCTGTTTTTCCCTTAAAACATCCGAAAGTTCTTATATATTTTTCTGAAAGCTTTCGATATATTTGAACTTGATAGTTCTACATAATTGACAAACTGATATATGATATATTACTATTTTGGAAAGATATCAATGTATTGCAAGTCTGATTTGAAAGATTACCACCTATGTTTGGTAATTAGCAGCTACACATGAAAATTAACAAATATAGATGAAATTGCCGAATAGAACATGATTGAAGAAGAATTAAAATCAGAATAAAGAGATGATACAAAAAAAAAGGATAAATCTTTTGTGAATTACTGAAGCATATCAACAAAGGATCGAACTTTCAAGCTTATTAAAGGAGATTACTAAAGAATTGAAAGAGCTAGTCTGCAACAATTTCTAAAGAATCATTTATGCAAAATCATTTGTATTCTTCCTGAAGTCTTTCAACTTACAACATCCTTATAGGAAGTTTTCTATAGTCTGTTTTAATCTTTTTGAGTTTTGTACTCTTATGCTGAAAAGTTATTTTAAACTTCAAATAATCTTAACTTATAGGGATGTTGTGAGTGTACCTTTATAAGGTTGAAGTCTTGTTGAAGAGAGTAAAGTATGAGACTTCACTTACTCAATATTAAGATCTTAAAGGCACAAAGTTGGTGTTTTGTGCAAAGTTGTTAAGCTTGAAAAACAACATTTGTGAGAGTTGTTGAGTCCAAGAAAAACAACAATTGTAAAGATTCTAGATTAACAATATAACCAACAAGATGTGTATACTTCCTTATTCTTAAATATAAGTATTAAAGAACTTTTCTCCATCCATCTAACATTTTGTCCTTAAAATTATATTAAAAAGTTAAGTTAGCCACTTAATCCCTACTTCACCTAGACACTTCCACAATTCAATAGGAATATCATATGATCTAATAGTTTTCCAACATTTCATTTTTTATGCTTACTTTAACTCCAAACTACTAATTCTTATAAAATAATTGTTGTTTATACCCTTTGTATTGCTACTCAAATTTTATATATAAGAGTTCCTATGATAGATTCATCAAAAAGTTCACTAAAATACCTATATCATCTACCTTTTATTACATTTTATTTCACTAGAACTCTACCATCTTCATATTAATACACGTGACTTAAATCTCTAGATTTTCTTTCTATAGTCAAAACCAATTTATATGTTCCATTTTCTCTTTCTTTTGTGTTCAAATTATTATATAATTCCTAATAGGCCTTATTTTTAACTTCACTAATAATTTTCTTAACATTCCTTTTTGCTAATTTATACTTTTCTAAATTTCCTCATTTCTACATTTATGATAATACTTTTAGCTTTCTTTCTTTTCTTTTATTATCTTTCATACATCTTCATTCCATTACAACTTTATTTACCTAGTAGAGTTACTCCACAAAACTCTCTTAAAATTTTCCTAGCAATCTTTTTAATAAAAGTAGTTATTTCATTCCAAAAGGTACTTTATCTCTCCATTTGTTCTCAATTTTTTTCTTTAACATCTAATACTAGCAACTCATTATATGGTTAACTTTCCTCCTAAAATAACCTTACAATTTTTACACATTTTTCTAGTAAAAAGAAAATCTGTTTTACTAGATTTTGAACTACTAAATATAATTAAATGTTTCTCTCTTTTCCTAAAATAAGTATTAGCTACTAAAAGGTCACAATCTAGTGCATACATTATCAATATAAAAATACCCAAACAGATGACATGAAAAAACATCATCCAAATCCTCCACCTGTCTATCAAGAAAAATGGCCATGAGAAAAACACCTAGTTCACACACAAATGGAACAAAAACAGAATTCTTTGATCTGAAAGCAACCCCCTCAACACATACACACACAAAACCCTAAAACTCTAGAGAAATTCAAGAGGGCCTTCTTTGTACTGATGGGTGGTGGTTGACAAGGATCTCCCCCTACACCAGGGATAAAACCTGCAGATGGGCTGTGCATTCTGCCTCTCTGGCTACTATGAATAAAAATCGTGAGAAAATTATCAAATGGTTTCAGGATAAAAAATACCAAAAGGAAAGATCGGGGTTCAGGACCTTCGAATGGTAGAAGTTGGTGTGGAAAGCAAAATTTTCCATGACGTTTTGAACTTATATAAGGATCCTGTCAATCTACGTGAAGAGGCATTGGAAAGGCAAGGACCCAATGATAGTGTACTTTTTGTATCATTAGGCACACATTTAAGCACACTTCTAACAAGATGATGTTTAAGCACACCTCTAACAAGATCATGTTTAAGCAATAAAATGTAAACCTAAAACTCAAATATTTCAGTGTGAAGGTGGATTTTTATTTTTGAGCGGTGACAAGCAAAAATGCATTAAATTGAAAATGGTAAAAAAAGGCTTACATAAGCTGTAGGTACACTAAAAACAAAAAAGAGAGAGTTTAAGGAGGACTTCCAAGATAGGACTTACATGGGAAAACAAGAGATAAACACAAGCAATAAAGGAATGAAGCCATAATCATATGCAAAGAAGCTCAAAGAGTGATAAGATTTTGTGAATGAGCTAGAATGATCACATTAGAAAGAGTCTCATTGCCTTCCAACTCATCGTCCATTCTATCACATGATGGAAAACTAGACAGAGAAGTGACAATCATCCCAAGCAGTTTCGTGGACATTTTATTGTTCCACTCAAGCCATCTTCTTCACCATATGGCACTCGGAATAGAGAATCAAACCTACTACTTTACCTTATCTAGCTCCTTCTTGGCCCCAACAATAAGACTAGAAAATGCCCATGTCACAAATGTGGTAGTTGTAGAGAAAGAATAGGAAAGAAGATTACGATTTTTCCATTAATTATAAAGGGTTAAGTACATCATCAGACCCTTACATAAACGGATTCATATACTCGGATCCTAATACCCAATTATCCTTAACACTCCCCCTCAAGCTAGAGTATATAAATCAAACAAACCCAGCTTGTTACAAAGATCCCATAGAGTAGGAGAACTTAGGCCCTTTGTAAAAATATCAACTAGTTGTTCTAAAGATCTGGTGAAAGGGGTACAAACATATCCACGGTCAACTAACTCATGAATATGATGGCAATCAATTTCCATATACTTTTTAAGCTCATGAAAGGTGGTATTGCTTGTTATATGTATAAAAATGTAGTTATCACAATGCATAGACATAGGAAGAGAAACTTTGACTCCAAGCTCTGTTAGTAGGTTTTTTAGCCATATCAATTCACTAGTTGTTTGAGACATGGACCTAAACTCAACTTCAATAGTAGATTTTGATATAATGTTCTATTTTTTGCTTCTCAAAGTGGATAAGATTTCTACCTACATAAGTACAATGTCTAGAGATAGATCCCCTATCTTTATGATCACTTACATAACCTAAATTAGAATATGCTGCAACAATTAGATGCCCATGATTTAAATAAATTAGACTTTTATCAAGATTACTTGTAATGTTAGCAAGTAATTTAAAAACTTTGATCTAATGTATTATACATGGCTCATGCATAAATTGGCTTAGAAGACTAACAATATACACTATATCAAGTAGGGTTACAATAAGATAAATAAGTATATCAATAAAATGTCTATATCTTCCCAGATCAGCAAGCTTCTTTAAAGAGGTATCCTAAAAAGGTGGATTTTGTTCCACTAGCGTAGGTTCAAGTTTACAACCCATGAGACCTATTTCTTTAAGTAAATCAAGAGAGTATTTCTACTAAGAAAGAGATAGTCTCCCTTTAAAGAAGGTGAATTCAATGTCCAAAAAATATTTTAATCTTCCCATATCTCTGATAACAAGTTGTTGAGCTAAGTAACTGTGTGTAGCCTAAATACTTTCAATATCAATATTTAACAATAAAATATCATCTACATATACTACCAAGATAATGTAGTTTATCTAGCATTACTTGACAAAAACATATGGATCTACCACACACCGCTTAAACTCTTGTGCCAATAAAATAGAATTTAACTTCGTAAATCATGTTCTTAGACTCTATTTGAGCCCATAAATGACATTTTATAAAAAGTAGATGTAATTCTCCCCTTAAGCAATATAACCAAGAGGTTGCTTCATAAACACCTTTTCATCAAGATCACCAAATAAGAAAGTATTGCTAACGTCAAGGTATATAAGAGACTACCTAGAATCCTTTGCCATGGATAAAATAAAGCATATAAAATTGAGAGGAGTAACAAGGAAAAATGTCTTTTCATATTGGTTTGAGATGAAAGAAGCACGTTTTCTATTACATAATAGATGGGTAAATATACCTTACACTAAATGGATATCCATTTACAAGTAAATAGATCCACAAAGAGGTACACCCAAAACTAACACTCCCCCTCAAGTTGAACAATAGATATCTAACAAGTTCAACTTATTATAGAATTTTTCAAACACACCTACACTAAGTTCTTTGGTCAGAACATTTGCTAGTTGATCTTCGGTGTGAGTAAAAGGAGTAGATATGACCCTTCTTAAGACATTGTTCTGGATGAAATGACAATCGACCTCTGTATGTTTGGTCCTTTCATGAAAAGTAAGATTGCTAGCAATATATATGGTAGTTTGATTATTACAATGTAGAGGCATAGGACTACATCCACCAACCCCTAACTCTTGCATCAAGGCCTTTAACCAAATGAGTTCAAATGTGGCATTAGACATAGCCTGATACTTAGCTTCAACACTAGACTTTAAGACAACATTCTATTTTTTACTATGCCAAGTGATTAGATTTCCTCCAAGAAAGGTTAGATAGCTAGAAGTAGATTTTCTATCAATCTAATCATCAACATAGTCAACATCAACAAAGCCCTCAACCTGTAAGTGTCCATACTTCCCATATAAAAGACCTTTTCTAGGAGCCTTTTTTATATAGGATAAGACCTGAACTGCTTCTTGCCAATGAATCTCACATGGAACATGCATAAACTGACTAAGGAGATTAACAGCATAGGAAATATCAAGTCCAGTGATACTTAAATAAATGAGTTTCCCAATGAGTCTTTTGTATTGCCTTGGTTGATTATACAATTTAACTAACCTTGCACTTGCCACGACATTTGCACATTTAGATGCTACTACTATACTATCAAGAGGATTAGCTACCAAATGGATTTATCCAACAGTGGACCCTTTAGATTCAACATCAACTATGCTACAACCTTGGATTGTTGGCGAGGAACATTAATCTATATGTTCTCTCTTTTTTAATTTTTACAACCAGGTTTAGAATACTAGAAGGATTAATACAGGTAGTTCCTACAAAGGATCGGACTAATGACATATACAATACTTGAATTATCGAAGATCACCCTCCAAGCCGTACATACGACTTTCATCGAATACGACTTTCCACAGAATTCTATATGTATCTATGAGATCAAGTATGGAATTTGAGGTATGTTTGATAAAAAGAGAGTGATCAATTCTGTAACTATCAAAGCCCTTTCTCCACATAACACTGCTAAATTTTTCAAATCAAGCCTTAGGGCTCTATTTGAGTCCATAGATGGCATTATTAAGAGAACACGCCTAAGACTCCCCCTAAACAACATACCCTAGAGGTTGATCCATAAATACTTGCTCATCCAAATTTCCATAAAAGAATGCATTCTTCACATCAAGTTGTGTCAAAGATCAAAACTAATTAACTACCATGGAAAGAAGGACCCATATAGAATCAAGTCATGCCATAGGAAAAAAAGTTTTTGAATAATCCACCCTATATTCTTAAGAAAAACTCCGAACAACCAGTCGAACCTTGTGTCGATCTACAGAGCCATCAATCTTATTTGATGGAGAAAACTCATCTACAAGAGACTACATTTGTTTTTTCAAGACATGGAATTAAATCTCAAGTACCACAAGTCAATAAGACATCTATCTCTTCATTCATAGCTGCCTTCCAATGAGGAACTTGAAGAGCTTCTATAACATTCCTGGGTAAATTCTTGGTGAAAATAGTAAGGGCGAAATCACGAAACGTAGAGTTAAGATTATCATAAGAAACAAAATTAGATAAAGGATGAGATGTGCATGCACGAGTCCCTTTATGATGGGCAATCGACAAGTCATCAGTAGGCAAAACAGAAGTAGACTCACATTCAGGAGTGGAGGTTGACTTAGGCACAACAAAATATTAATCTCAAGAGGATCAAGAATAAGGGTGGATAGGTGTTCATCAAGAAATGAAGGAGATTCATCGACATTGTCAAAAATGAATTGGGATTCAAAGAATGTAACATCCATAGAAACATAATATTTCTTAGTAGAAGGATGATAGAGATGATACCCATTTTGAGTCTGAGAATACCCAACAAAAATACATTTGAGCGCTCGAGGAGATAATTTATCAAGACTAGGAGATAAATCTTGAGTAAAGGCAACACATCCAAAAATCTTAGGAGGTAATGGAAATAATTCCTTATCAAGGTAGAGGCGATGAAAAGGAATTTCTACCCCTAAAGGGGAAGAGGGCATCCAATTAATGAGGTAGGTAGCAATGAGAATAGCATCAAACCATAAGTACTTAAGAACTTTGGTTTCACACATGAGAGTCCGAGCTACATCTAAAATGTGACGATGTTTCCGCTCAACAACACTATTTTCTTGAGAAGTATGCAAACAAGTGGTCTAATGTACAATTCTAGAAGAACAAATAGATTGAAAAAAAGTTTGCATAAACTCAAGAATATTATCAGTGTGCACAATTTTAGGGCAAACAAAGAACTAATTTTGTATTTCAACAATAAATTCTTTAAAAACACTAACAACACTATGACAATCTTTCAACAAATAAACCCAAGATACACGGGAGTAATCGTCAACAAACACAACATAATATTTGTGACTTCTAATAAATGAAACTCAACTAGGACCTTAAACATCATAATAGACTAAATCAAATTTATTATAGGATGAGGAAAGACGTAAACGGTTAAAGGTAGCACAGGTGTGCTTCCTAAACTAACAAGCCTCATAATTAAAAGAAGATACAAACACACAAGGAAGAGCTTGACGAAGCTTCTCAAGAGAAGGGTAACCCAACCGACAATGCCACATAAAAGAAGAGTCTCCATTGGGTATGCATACTATCAAGTCACGAGGAACATAATCACAGACCAACAGATATGCCTCATTGAGATGCTTACACCAAAAACCAATCCTTCAACCCGTCTACAAATCTTAAAAAGTACAATGAAAAGGATAGAAGGTGACTTTACAATTGGACAATAATGGCACTTATAGATAGCAAGTTGAAGGAAAATTCAAGAACATAAAAAACATTGTTCAGGTTGTATCTGAGAGGAAGCTTGTATTTCCTCGTGACCAAATACAAGACATAAATGACCATCAGCTATGATAACAGAAGATTTATTTGACATAGACATCAATCGATTAAAAAGGCTAGAAGTACCTGAAATATGGGATGAGGCACTTGAATCTATTATCTAGAAATCATCAGCGGAAGCAAGCAAGACATTTGGAATACCTATATAAGGATGCATAGATGGAGCCTATGCACACATGGTAGTAAATTTTGACCCATGAGTCTAAATAAGACGATCATAGTCAATCTGTAAGATGGTAACAGTAGGTTTAGATATGCTAGAACAGTCTACCCCTCCAAATAAGGTTGCAATATGTGCAAGCGATGGCTTGAAGTAAGGAAACTTGTCCCAACATTTTTCAAAGCAATGTACCAACTTGCCACACCACTGACATTTTGGATGTTGGCAATCACCACGTCCCCCAAAGCCTCGTCGACGTCTCCTATTGCTAGAGGTAACAAGGGTAGCTTGGTCGGTAATAGAGTGAGAAGAAGATTGAGTAAAGACACACAAAGCTTTAGCAAAGATTTCATGTAAATCTGGCATAGTATTGGCATTTAAAACAAGTCCTCGAATTTGAGAAGCAACCTCGGGATTCAGATTTGTAAGATAAAAAGCAATAATAAGTTCTTCTCGATATCAGAGAAAGGTGGAAATATTTGTAGTGGGAGGTTGATAAATGTTTAGCTCATTTATTAATCCACAAAATGCGCTATAATGATCCTGGCAATTTCTTTCCCCTTGTCTGATATGAAATAATTCTTCATAAATTTGAAAAACTTTGAATATGTTCTTTTCATGACCATACATCCACCACATCTCTCGAGCTGGACATAGCATGGATACACTGCGAGCGACAAATGGCTCCATACTAGAAAACATCCATGAAATAATAGTATCATCATTAGCATACCAATCTCTATAGGTTGGATCTTTAACATCTAGTGGAGGGAAATGTAGATGATGCTCCTAGCACTAACCTATCACTATTGTTTCAAAATTCTGGGCCCATAAAATATAATTAAGACCATTTAGATGTTCAGAAACACTTGGAAAATGTCAGACAAGGAGAAGAACGTTCTAATTTCCTTGAGGAAATGTAGAGGAGCCAAGAGCTACCATTTGAAGAAAACTAGATAGGGGAACATTGTAGTAGCACTGTAGCAAACACTATAGCAAACATAGGGGACACTATAGCAAACCGACAGACAAGACTATCCACCAAAGAGACTATTTGGAAGAAACGAGGATGATGGACTAGATTGTTTGACTCATCTTCAAGTTGTCAACTGTTCAGTTCGACAGCGACTAGACAACACGTTCATCTTTGAGCAATCGATGTGAGCTAGACGACATCGACAACATGTTCAATGTCAATCGACAATGTCGCCGACAATGACGACAGTACCAAAAAGAAAACTCTACAAAAGTATCAGAAGAAGCTCAATGGTAGGAGGAAGCTTGGTGTAGGAAGAAGCTCAACGGAAAGGGTAAGTCTCCGTCGATGACAGAAAAAAGTGTGTATAGAAGCCCTTGCTTTGATACCAAGTTTGAGATGAAAGAAGCATGCTTTCTATTGCATAACAGATGGGTAAATATACTCTACACTGAACGGATATCCATTTACAAGTAAATGGATCTACAAAGAGGTACACCCAAAACTAACAATAATCAATCTCATATGTCTAAGTGAAACTCCAAGCAACTAGGCAAGCTTCATAACAATCAATAAAATCATTAGTTCGACGCTTGATGGTAAACAACCATTGACTACCAATAACAAGGGCATCCTTTGGACAAGGAATAAGGTGTCAAGTACCTTGTAACATCAATGTTTGCATCTCAAAATCTATAGTTTCCTTCCATTATAGAAGGATCAATGTCTCTTGGTAATCTTTAAGAATCAATTCTGATGAAATAGAAAGGGCAAAATGATGATAGGACAAGCTAAAGGCATCGTAGAAGACAAAATGAGAAATAGAATGAATGGTAGAGTTGTGAATACCTTTCTAAAGAGCAATCAAAAAATCAAGGTTAGAAGTAGGTAAAGGGTGCAAAGTGAGTGTCATCTTTGATGCTCAATGTCATCACCAAGAGTAAACTAGCAATGGAGGTGGTTGTAGAATAGGATCAACTAGTAAAGAACACTTTCAAGAAGGTAAAGCATTGGGATCAACTAACATAAGAATAGGAATGGGATTAACTGGAAAACAATAGCAATTGAAGGAAAATAAGGTTGATTTTCAAAGAAGACAACATTAACTAAAACAATGTACTAACAAATAAGATAGAAACAACGGTACCTCTTTTAGGTATGAGAATAACCAACAAAACACATTTAACAAAGCAAAATGAGAGCTTATTAAGATCAAGAGATAGGTTCTTGACAAAAATTGTACACTCAAAAACTTTTAAAGGAAGATAGAAAAGCTCACTTTAAAAAGAAGGATGAAAGATGTCAAAACTTCGCCTAAAGGTGAGGAGGGCATATGATTAATGAAATAAGACACAATAAAAATAACATCAAGTCACAAGAATTTAGGAACACTTATTTCAATCATTAACGTGTAAGTAATATCTAAAAGGTAATGATGTTTATATTCTACAACATCATTTTGTTGAGATATATAAAGGCAAGAGATTTGATGAATAATGTTTCATTGATTACACAAAGTATTCATGTCAAAATGTAACGATTTCAAAGCATTATCGACAATTAACAAATAGACCCAAGAAGACCAAGAAAAATCAACAATTAATACATAATAATGATAACCAAAAACAGACTCAACCCTAAAATGGCCCTAAATATCACAGTAGACTAAATCAAATAATCTTTTAACACTAGATAATTCACAACTACAGTAAGTAGCATGAAACTGCTTACCAATGATACAACACTAGCAAAATATCAAATTAAAAGAGACCCAAAGGAGCACCTCCCAAAGTTTTCAAATGAACAAATGACCCAAATGACAATACTATAACAAAAAAGAATACTAGAAGTTGCCATAGACACAAGTCCAAGAGGAATAATGTCTCAAGCAAGCATATAGAGACCTCAACCACACTCAAAACTCAAACCAATCCTTTACCCTATTTGCAGATTCTGAAAAATATAATGAAAAGGGAAAAATGTAACAAAGCAATAAAATTGTTTTGTGATGGCACTAATAGAGTGTAGGTTACTAGAAAATTCAGGTATGTAAAGAACATTATCTAGGAAAATATCATAAGTAACAATGGTAGAGCTAGTGCTGAAATAAGGCAATTGCAACTATCAACAAGAGCAACAAAATTGATACTAGGTATGGAAGATAATCAATGAAGAAGGGTTTGATTACTTGAGATCAATAACTCAAGAATCACTAGAGGTAGTGTGAAAAGTCAATATACTTGAGAGGACATTAGCAACAAAGGTAGGAGCATTCCATTGGCACGAAGAAGCAATAAGTCATCATAGTTGGCCTAAGAGGTCGTGATCAACCAAGTAGGAGCTACCACAGCACAAGAGAATGCTTCAATATTAGGAAGGGTTTTAGCTAAATGAGCCAAAGCAATTGTAAATGGAGGTCAACCATACTTATCCCAAAATTGATCTAAAGAATGATTTTTATGCTTACAGTGCTCACATTGAGGACAAGAATTGTGGCCATGATGACCACCATAGCTATGGTTGGAGGAGGCACCACAACCACCCTGACCACTCTCAACAATCATGAGGGTCAAAGCATCAATTAAAGTAACTAACCCTAGAGCTGTAGTAGAAACACAAAGAGCTTTATTAAACATTGCTTGAAGAGATGGAATCATGTCAATACTAAGAATTTGTGATGTAATAGCCAGATTAAGACTAACAAGAAAAAATGTCACAGCTAGTTCTACACAATAGTGTCGAAGAAAAGTAAGATCCAAAACCAAAGGTTGATAAACATCAAGTTCATAAAGTAGCTCACAAAGACAATTGTAATACTGATAGACAAAAGCATCACTCTACTTGTAAGTGCACAACTACTTATAGACCTCACAAACACAAGAATTGTTATGTTCATTATCATATGTGGCATACAAAGTTTCCTACACATATTTTATTGACAAAATGCAAGAGATGCTACATCCAATGCCATCTTCAACACTATTAATAATCTAGGAAATAACTCCACAATTTGTCACGTACCAATCAAAATATTCCTTTAATTTCAAATTAAAAGGATCATCTCGAAGGTGTGATTCACAATTGTGAACAAGGAACATCTAGAAAGTGTTTGACTAGTGATGGTAGTTAGTGTCATTGAGTTTCACAACTATAACTATAAGCTTAGATGTTCAAAAGTCCTTGGAAGAAGTATCCATTAGGGACTATTGATAAATGAAGGAGATAATAGTGGATTAGACTCAGGTACCCACAAACCCAAAGAATAAACAGCATAGAACACTTGGATGAATAGGAGAGAGGTCGCAAATACACGCTTAAAGCATAGGAACGATTTAAGCAATCATCTACAAGGAAAGGAAGGAGGGAGAGAGGGAACACTACCAAAAGACCTTAACACAGGTGGAGTCATAGATGCCTAATGTTTGATACCATGTAGAGAAAGAATATGGAAGAAGATTAGGGTTTTTCCATTGATTACAAGGGATTAAGTACATCATGAAACCCTTACATAAATGGATCCATATACCCAAATCCTAATACCCAATTATCCTTAATAGTAGTGGTATCCAAGTTCAGCAATGACACTGCAGCTACTAATGGTCAAGTCATACTTATCATGGCACCTACCAAGGTGCTACCTAGGCACCACAACAAAAGGCCCTCCAAGCAAGAGGGCCCTTGAATTTCAACAATGCTCTTGTAGCAACAATCCCTAGACAAGCACCAAACATGTTCTAGGGACAGATTTTTTTAATATGGATTTATTTAATTTATTATAAACAGGTTAAAAACAGGAATCTTGACCTACTTCCTTTCATCCTCTCCCCACCTCCTCCAACCTTCCTTCCTTCTACCAACCATCGACTTTCAAACCTCTAATGAGCAAGGGATGTCAACAATAATTGAGGTAGACTAGAGGGTGTAACTACGATGGAAGATGGTTGCTTGACATGTACTAATGGAAGGATTGTATCAGGTGAAGAAGAATTTCCCAAATCCATAATAGGTCATGTTGAGATCCATTTAGGGAATTCCCACATGGATCAAGTCATGACTGACCAAAATCCACATGGGTTGCCAACTATCATCTCATAATCCAAGTCATCTTATAATTCAAAGCTAGTTGGGACTGGTTTTGCTACATGTGGGGATTTTGGTTCAAGCACCATCACACTAGATTTGAGTAAATTGAACAAAGAAACATAATTCATAATATAGCCAAATGAGTTTCACAATTCACAATATAGCATGTCCCTAATTGTATCCCAAACAATGACTCACAGCTGATACCACAAACTTCTATCCATTCCATTTTAAATAACTTACCAGACAAAGCTACCTTTCTTGTGCTTTTCTTACATGAAATAAACTAACACAACAAAATTTGACCAAACAAATGTTGCTTTGACAAAGTATTATTTTATTCCATTCTGATTTCTGACATCAAATAGAAGCTTACAACTTCAATTTCTGATGTAAATGCAAGCATGTGTCACATTTCTCCAGAAATGAATTAGAAGGATTGCAGCTTCAATCCCATTAATGAGTTTATAATGAAGAGATTTTAACTAACAAAATTACCATCATATAACTATTGTGATTTTTTTGTGCATTTCTTGCAAAGGTTCCAAATTCAGCAGTTTCGGCAATTAAATTATTTATTTTAGACAGCTAGTCATTGGATAAACTATATTCTTCACCTAAATTTACCATACTAACTAAGGCAAGAACCCAAACCCAAGCATGATATGCCGTTACATTTTCCATACCTTGATTTCTAATAGTATCCATTTTTCTTGAGAGTGGCAAAGAATAATAGATTAAAATCAAGAAAATAGGAAGCCAACACAAGCTATAGGCAAACTAAAACGAAATCTAGTAAGGTTGGTAGAGCTGGGTTTCAGGGGGAAACCTTTGAGAAACAAAAAATATACAAGAACAATAAAGTTAGGAAAGTAACATCAGCAGGAAACATTCAAGGCTCAAATACAGGATCCTTACCAGATGAGTCCAGCAAGGATCCATGCTGTGGTTTGGTTTTCAAGATTGTTTTCCTTGCAAAAAAAACTTCAATATATATTTAATGAAATATTGCTAAAAAGCCTCAAATACAAAAACTACTGAAATAAATAATCATATGTATTACTGAAGTATACATTACTTTTTCACTGAAATATACACAATTATATATCATAAGCTCATAACTGCATATACTATTATTATAAAATAATATTGACAACAAATATATATAATATGCTTTTAAATTGAGACCTAGGCAGCACCTTAATGTGTTAATGAGTATGACATTTACAAGCCTTGCAAATGAGTCAAAGATAGCTAGACTTATCAACTAAAAAGGTAGACACTGTACACAAGGCTTTCACAAATTTGGGGCTTGGGGAGGGATCATTTGTACATAAAATTAACTCCAAGAGTAGAAAAGCCGTCGAGGGTCCAAACTGGACTTGCTAATGAAATATCTAAATAACAATCATACTAACCTGCTATTCAGATATTGAAGTATAAGATTGGTAACCCTGTCAGGCAAATATTCACCCACACGGATTGTATTCAACAGGAGGAGATGGCATTCTAAAATTTTTCCCGCATAATTCTTGTGAAACATTTGGGCAAAGGCTTTATTCTCTGGCCTCTGAAGCTTCATATCTCCAAACCTACACAATAAATGTGTTACACCAATATATCAATGGCATTCAAGCATCGTACTTGACTCAAAGAACATACCGAGTATACAAGCGATTTAGAATGTGGATGGTCCACTTTTTCACTTTCCACCAGCCCCACGATTTTCTGAGATTAGGATCGGTTGGTTGACCTTCTGAAGGAACAGGTCTTTCCAGTACATTTAAGAACAAGACCATCCATGTATTGAAGACATTAGCATCAAACAACTGCTTTGGGATCTCAAGCTGAAAGCAAGGAGACCATCAAGATTAATAATCAAAACTTTGGAAGTAAAAATGTAAACTAATATGTTGATATTAATAAAGAATTGAAGGCCATACATATATTGATGACCAAAATATCTTGCATATAAGTTTAATTAAATCCGCAACTTCTGGCACAGGATTTGTAATCTGGACCAGCTTGCCAAAGATGTTCAACAAATGAGGAAAAATCTCATCCACAATTTGATAAACAGGAATTCTCTCTTCATCGGACTTGAATCTAGGTTAAGAAAATATGACATGAGTTACATTTGTGAAATATAACAGAAACATATGAAATATTAGTCAAATTAAATAATCACAAACTGTCACATTTGTGACAAAGAATTTAAGATCTATGACATAAAAGGCTAATTATTCAAAGAAATAAGAGGCTAACCAAATACATGTTAATATTTCAATATTGTCTTTCATGAAATATTAAATTTTGATTGTTAAAATACACTGAAACACCAAAAATGCAAACACAAACTTTTTATGACGATTGCTAGTAGTGATAAATTTAATAACTTGCAAAAAACTACAATAAAATAGGGTAGAGACAATAGTGATAATTTTATTAATTAAAAGTAAAATATTGACTACATAATATGAGACCAAATAGATATTCAAAATCTTGTGTGGTACATAAGAATTTTCATTATCTCTGAAAGCACCAAAAAAAAAGAGAAAAGAATAAAGAATTGAAAACAAAAAAATAAAGCATAATGACCTGGTCCAACTTGGTTTAGTTTCTAAGGGCATCAAGGCAAGTACTTAAACATGATAGTACAATCCCCCTCCTAAATGAACACAGCCTACCACATATCCCATCAGACTCAATCAATGATCTAATGACCTGAACCAACCCACCCCCCCAGCAAACACCACCAAAACTAGCACAAGAAACATGAAAGAAAAGCTTCACAGATAGAATACCTTTAGGAATTTCCGACTAATTTCATTCATAATTGATTTAGACCTACATACAAAACTGTAATCTTAGGCATTCATCATAATTTCCTAATGCAGGACACGTTATTAGGAAAGACAAAGACTGCACTTCAAAGATAATTAGTGCTTATATTAACCAGGAGTTAAAAAGGAAACTGTCAATGGAAATCAAGCATACTCATATTTTCTTGAAAGTATCCTTAAGACATATAAAGCTCCATATATTTGTTGATCTTGTTGCTGCAGATTGAGCTGGATCCAAGAGAGAAGTCCAGGCCATCTTTCAGGGTAATCAGCATGAATCATTGTTTTGAGACATTCACCAAGCTGGTTCCTGTAGAAAGCAAATAACACATACAATAAATAAAATGTGAGAGAATCATCAAAGATAAAATGGAGAAATAAGAAATGTATGGTAAGCTAGGAAAAACTATTGTTGACAATTTTATTATCACTGCTGGCCACATGACCAGAATATGTCATTCATTTCAAAAGTGGTAGACAAGAAATCTTATTTGAAAATGAAACCTAAGATGCTTATCCAGGAGACTTATGGGAAAAAGGAATCAGAAAAGGAAATTAAATCACACACTCTAGCAAGTCTCAAGGAGAAACAACCAATCAATAGTCATACTTACCACTCTAAAAATTGTAAATCTGTCGTAATTCAATTCATACATTAAATTATGTGAAGAAGATAGGAAGTACCATCAGCACCCTTTCCATACACCTTTCCCAAGGCATTCCATCCACCCTTCACAAACTCACACTCCATATCTACTCCAAATAAGCCTTCTCCCCTAACCCCACCAATGAGAAACAAACAATACCATAATCCCCTAAGGAATGAGATAGCATTCTTAGACAACCAGGTTCATTATTTTGATAGGATTCAGTTCATGAAAAGGATATAGCATGGTTCATGTTCCATGGTCCCAAATCTGGAAGCTAATGGGACAAGCTATCTCATGAAACTAAGGCTACATTGCTAATACATGAAGATAGATGGATAATACACCAACATGAGAAGCTCATAAGCCAATGGATAATACACCAACATGAGAAGCTCATAAGCCAACCAGTCCAAGGGCATGACACAAGAAATAATGAATGATGAACATGTGATTTCTAACCAGCATGAAAGGGACTCACCAATAGGCACAGATGCGAATAGAGTTTAAAATAAAAAAATAAATAAAAATAAATAAATAAAAGGCACAGATGGAGAACACCCTTCTGGTGTAGAAAGCAACTGAGCCTATCAGACCAGGGAGAAAAAACATGTTTACATGGTGGAATCTCACAAATCAACAATGTGTCAAGGGTCCACATTTTAAGAGGAAGGGATAAAGATTATTCCCAATGGCTAGTTCACTGGCCAAGAATTCAATGGGAAGAGCAAAAGACAGTCCACTAAACCAAACTAGCTAGCCCAAGCAATCCTTTCTGTAGTATCATAGAGACTAGAGAATACAGGAATCGTGCTTTGCAACAATCATGAGATAGGTTCAACAGGTGCCATAACTAGATACCAAGGAACAAGGGGACCATGGAGATGGGAACAAAGGAAATTCATTCTCCTTTGGATCCACCATTAACAATTTATGTGAACAGGATGCAGATGCCATGGGTTAGCAGGACACTATAATAAGGCATGTGAAAACTATAGATGTGGATATTTTTGAGTGCCTACATGACTTTAAGAAGGATTGGCTAGGAATTGAAGAGGCTTCAAAGGTCACAGGAACAATGGTAGTGAACAAATAAAGGTTCCCTATTGTAGCATAATGAGAGGAAGGAATGAAGGAAAATAAAGGCTCATTAAAGACCTAATCAGGACTCATACGATGACTCTTCTTGGGTTGCAGTTGATGAAACTAAGTAGAATCTCACCATAATTTCTAGGAACAATGGTGGCAGGCTACTGAATTCATTTCTAGCAAAGGAGGTAGAGGACATTTTAGGTTTTTTTTTTTGTGAAGTAGTTTCAAGGGGTATTTGACTGCCTTGGGGGAGCAACCATCTTAAGATGCTTGATCACTAGATTGGCAATTATTCAATGTCAACCAAATTCCTTCAACTTGATAATGGATAAACTTGTGTGGCACAAACTGTTCATGGACCAATGGCAAAATAGAAGGTTCAACTACCATAGGAGATTTCAGAGGTCAAATTGAAATGCCATGAGACACATTACGGATTCATGGATCATTTATAGGGAATTCAACCATGTCTTGACTCCTAAGTCCTAAGGAAACATCATCAGCAGAATCCTTAAATGAAGAAATGTGATCCTTTTCTTCATGAATTGAACATGTAACCTTTCTAGACATGCCCATTGACAACTGAATATACACACAAAACAGTCATTCCAATAATGAATTGATACAGTTCTGGTTGATCCTGATTGGGAATTTCAAGGAGCAGAACCAATATCAGCAGCCAGTTATATGAAGATCCCATGCTTGAGCAAACTATTATAATTTCTTTAAAATTTTATTTGCTAATTGCTAAACACAAAGGTTGGAGGCCTAAGTGGAATCTAAGCTTTTTAATGATAATCTGAGTTGGAAAAGAATGTGCTCAGTGCTCCTTTCACACTTGAGGAAGTTTAGCAAGGAGTCTTTGGTATGAACAGTCAGAAATCATCTGGCCTAAAAGATCAGGTTTTCTATGTAAGATTGATTTTAGAAAGGCATTGACAATCTAGATTGAAGATTATGCATGATTGTTTATGATTATACAATTTCCCACTAAGGTAGACAGCCTAGATTTCTAACACTGTATCATCTTCACCAAGCTTGATTCTAATCAATGGCAAATCATGTGCTTGCTTGCTTCACTTCCATCAAGGTGTCAGATAGGGAGACACATTTTCACCTCTTTTATTCAATCTTGGAGTTAATGTACTTGTGCATATGAGTGAGAAGGTAGTGTATGAAAGTTGGTTTGAATGTTGGAAGGTTGACGGCAAACTAGTCATATATTTCCTTCAGTATGTTGATGATACATACACTGCTATTTTATGGGGAATCACAAACACCAAAGAGCTAATTGAATTTCCTACTCTACATACTTGACATGATATTGACCTCATCATCAATATTGCAACAAGTTTTGCAACTGATTTTCCATTGCATCACCACATATAGCTTTGCTGGATACTGGATTATTGAAGTTCCCTCCTTAAACACAAAGTGTCCAAGAGACATGACCTACTCCAACGAGAATTCACACTTTCATAAATTAACATTTGCCTCAGAGTTTCTAATATAATCCTCAAATGATCCTCATGATGCTCTCTATTAGGTTCATAGATGAGAATGCTATCCACAGTTCCAATTACAAACTGATCCAGAAATTGCCTGCATAAAAGGTTCATCAATTCCATAGACATTGCTAGAGCATTTTTTATAATCTAAAAGGCATAACAATAACTTCTTTTCTTTTGCATAACAAGAACTTAATAATGCACATATCTCACCCAGAATGCTGTGCTCGAAACACCCATTTTTAATCCCCAAATGATGGTATCCAGGGCATAAATAAATCATGGAGAATACATTAGTTGATCAAACAAGTCATTCTTCTTGTGTTAAAGATCATACCATTTCCAGCAAAAATGTAGCTACATCTCTTTCCCATTTACATTCCCAAGTTCTATGTATTTTCATGCTTTTCCAGGGCAATGAAAAATGAAATGGACAAATTTCTTTTTAGATTGTCTTGCTGAAATTGAATTACCTTTTCTTGTCATAAAATAAAAGCATATATCACAATGAAATAAAAACAAAGGCAATGAGTTCTTTGGTAGATTGATACAAGGAGAAAAATCATTTGAGTCACCCATTGCCTTAGAGGGCAATGAAGGAAGAAAGGAGCAATGCATCTCCTAGGTCTTCATGTGATGCTCTCCAAAAGTCAGCTTGATTTGTAGGGGTTGGTTCTCATTTACATTATTCCTACTTTTCTACTTAACTTTCTAGTATTTCATCCTTCACAAAGTATCTCCTCTCTCCTCTTTTATCTGAATTATTTCCCAACTCCCTTCTTTGCATTCAAAATGTCTAACCTTTGTTACCACTTTGTAAGTCTTTTTGAAGTGGTACCCTTCCTTGTACTTGTGGTTAGATTTCCCCAAAGTCAATTCATCTACTTGATCATATATATGGAACATGATTTTCATCCTACTTGTAGGTTGCCTTTTTGACAGATACCCAAACCTAGGTGGAGAAACCCTACCCTCCTTTCTATGTACATATGGACAAAACAAGGGAATGAATCTAAAGCCCTTCATTAATGGTTTGGCCGACCACTAGCACCATACCTAGAGGAGACCATTGTAATGACTTTCAAAGTAATTTAGAAAAAGAAGGTAGATATCATACATAGAAAGTAGAAAAGCTAAGCACCCTCTCCCATAACAAGGAAAGTAAAAAGAGTGATAGCATAGTGTTGTCTCCAATCAAGTGTTCACCATCTTAAGTGTATACAATAATAGAGGTATGTTCACTTGTAACATGATAGTGGTGTTAGGGTATTTTCCACATCTCTTAATTAATATAAAAGCTTGCTTGTTATTTTGGCTTTAACAACCTTTCTATTACACATTAGGTAAATATGTCAAATAGCTACTAGGTTCAGGCAATAGCAATTTACCTTTCATCAAAGGTTGAGCACGCACCAGCCAATCATCTCAAACTTCCTCTAGCTAATAGAAACATGAAAGTGGCTGATTGGTGCTTTGTTATTATTGACATGATTGAGAAAAGAGTTACAAGACAGAAGGGCAAGTATATTAGCTTTGGTGGTTGCATTGTTCTATTGAAATTAGTCCCAGGCAGCATTCCTATCATTCATATGTCAATGTTCAAACTAACAAGGGGCATTATTCAAGATAGAAAACAAAGATGTCACCCTTAGATGTGGGAGGAAGCACATCAAAATGGTCATGGTTAATGAACTGGAAAGAGGTTTGCAAACCCATTGCCAATGGTGACTTGGGAGTTGATCCCTAAAATGTTGGTATAGTGTTGTTTTGCAGTGATGGTGGAAATGGCAAGTGAATGAGAACTTTCTATGGTCACCATTCTAAATTGTAAGCATGAGACATTTGAAGGTGTATTAGGCATGGCAATCATTCTTCCCACTTCTAGAAGAACTTGCTAAAGCAACAGGAGTTCATGGGACTAACACCTATTTCAATATCACTTTCAGATCATGGGACATATCTGGTGGCATAGGTGGCTTAAATGGCAGGTGCTGAGTGAGGCCTTTCCTACAATTTCAACACTCTCTGTCACCAGTGGCTACTGCTAAAGATATGGGAGTCACCACCAATGCTGGGTAGATTGGGACCTTAGACTAAACAGAAATGAGGAGTTGTAGGAACTACATAACCTCCTGGACAAATTGCTAAATAACCTGATACTTCAGGCAGGAGTAGATAACACCTGTTGGGGTGATGCTAAGAAGGGGCAATTCTCTATCAAAGATTGTTATTTGAAACTAGATGGGAATTGTGATCCTCAATGGTCTTTCTATAGTCTAATATGGAAATCTAAGTCTCCACTTGGGGTGAGAACTTTTTGGGTGGTTGCCAAGTCACCAAACTGTATTAAAAGTATGGTCTATGGCATAAACATGAGGAGGTTGACCATTTGTTCTTCAGTTGTCCAATAAACAAGGACTTCAACTTCAATTTCATAGCAAACTTGGATAAGTTGTGAACGACATGTATTGGTAAAATTTCATAATGTTGAAGTCATATCAGTGGAAAGATTGTAAAGAAAAGCATCTCTTTCTTAACAAATTACCATGTCAACATAAATTTGATGTTATTTCAATAATTCAAAAAAAAAACACACATGTGAATGAAATTTTGTCAACATGTGTCAATGTTTAATTCAATAAGTAACTAGGTTTGGACACAAGGTTCCTCCAGGGCAAGCTAAGATGGTGTCTCTTAGATCAAAACTGGAACTGCAGGATTCTATTGTCCTTTTATTTAAGGGGAAAATTACCAAGGCCAAAGAGTCATCCCTATGCAGTGCATACCATTAGCTTATCTGGCCTGTAAGCAATAAAGTCATATTCAGAGGATGTGGCTAACTTGGAAGGGATCTTCTAAATTGCAGTCTCACATTTTACTTTGTAGGATAACATGCATAACACAAACTACATTTTCTCAAAGTTCACTGCTGGGATCTTCTGTGATTGATCATTTTAATCAATCTTTGTAACCAGTTGATGCTCATTGTTCAATGAGAATCTTCCTCATCTTTTTCAAAAAAGTAATGATCATCCAAAGGGAAGACCAAATACAAAGGAAAAAAATTAAATTTAAAGTGTGAGAGTAAATAATGTATTAGGGTTTTATGTTGTAAGTTTAGTCCCACATTGCTAGAGTGATGCTTATCTTTCTTACATAGTCTTTATATATAGAGACTTTATTTGCTTATGAATGAAATACAACTTCTACCTTATTTCTCATGTTTCAATATGATATAAGAGCTTAGGTTTTGAGAGTGCAAAAAAATTTAAAATATCTTTGGTATGGAGGAGGGAAACCCTACTTTCACCTTCCTCCCAAACACCGCTGCCACCAATGGGCCCCATCCCCACCACCAACAGAGTTGCCAGTCCATCTAGCTCCTTTCTTGCTATCTCATGTCTTCTTTCTCTTGTGACCTCTAAGTTTCCTACCTCTCTCTCTCTCTCTCTCTCCTAAAAGTTGGTTGCCACCCACCCCTCCATCACTCCATTGCTTCTTGAATCTCCATCTCCTTTGCTATGGTTACAATGAAGTACAACCTGAGGGTTTCCTCCCCTCACCACAAAAATCAAAAAGCTCCCTTCACTATGCCATCCAATGTTCATTGCATCCTCATGTCAACACTACCATCCTCCAACCCTTGCACAAGATACAACATCTGATATATCCCTATTGATGGCTTTCCCCAGTTTCTATTTGTCATCAACCTCTCCAAAAAACCTCTCCCAGCATTGCCACATGCCATTGATGGCTCTGGCATTTCTATTTTCTAACTCCAATATCTTCACCAATGTTGCCACCACCACCAATTGTAGCCATTAGGGTTGCAAACAAATGGGTTGCAAACGAATGAGTTGTTGAGGAATGGGAGAAGAGAAGAGGATGAAAGGAAAGAAATGAAAAGAAAAGAAAAAAAGGAAAGAAGAAAAGAAAAAAAAGGGAAGGAAATAAAGAGCAAAAAAAAACTAAACAATAAGATTTGAGGAGGAGAGAGGGAATAGAGGGGGAAAAAAGGAAGAAAATAGAAAAAAATAGGTGGAAAGAGGAAGAGAAAGGAAGGAAAAAAGAAAAAAAGAGAAAAAGGAAGAGAAGAAGGACAAAATTATTATCTTGTTAAAAATTAGAAAAAAAAGGTAAAAGTAAAAAAATTTCAAAAAAGAAATTTTGAAGGTAGTTCACATCCATCTTCTTGCTTTCTATAGATAAACCATGTGTTTATCTGTTATACTACCTTGGATTGTATCATCTGATGTTTATTTATTATTGTCTATATTAGTTCTTCAAAGATATATCTTAGATTATTCTATTGTTGCCTTTACATGGTTGAAGGTTTTCTATTGTTTTTGTCTTCACATGATTGGACATTATCTATTATCACTACCTCTCCATAGAGGTTCACTACTACTGCCTATTGTTGCTACTCCTATTTATAACAATGACTTTTTATATTTCTCTACATATTTATTGAGTTATTTTGTTGCAAGCTAAATATTCTAACTTGAGGAGAAGTGTGAAAGTAAATAATGTATTAAGGTTTTGTGTTGTAAGTGGGTTTAGTTCCACATTACTAGAGTGATGTTTATCTCTTTTATGTAGCCTTTATATATAGAGACCTTATTTGCTTATGAATGAAATCAACTTTCACCCTATTTCTTATGTTCTAACATAAAGAAACAACGTCATGAAAAGAAAGTCATTTCCTAGATCCTAAATAACAAAGTAGAATCCCAAAGATCTGTCAACACAGAATCTCTGGAAAACTATGTCATCATGAAACACCAAACAGAGCACATGATGGCATGGAATTTAAGGCTCTGCAGGTGCTGCTCTTTTGCCTATTTTGCTACAGGTTGAGAACATACAGATCAAGGTGGTGCCTAGGCATGATATATGGCTGGCCACTTACATGACCAGCTTTTGCTTCTTTATATCCAGATTCTTGTCAGATCTAGCAGGGATTCATGCATTTTTAAATGTTAACACTTATTTAAATATGAATGGTTGATGTTTTTGCATATCTATGTGTTGATGTACATTTATACTTAATGCTATGATCATACAATAATGATCTTACTATATTTTATAGTGATCTTGTAGTTTGTAAAGCCATACAAGAAACATTGTGAGTCTCCATCTTTTGCACATTTGCTGTGGTAAACTAGAGAATCAAAAAAACTTGGCCTTGACTGATGCTTAACTTGATTCACCCTATTCTAATTTTTAAAAAAAAATTGATGTTTTACCATTCCAAACAAACCTGTCATTATTATACCAACTTTGGGCATGTGAAGATTTTACTCAGAGAAATAGAATAGACAGGCATTTGGTCCAAGTTTTTAAATAGATTTCAGTGGAGACCAAAGGTCTTGAATGACCAATCCAAGAACATTGTTTCGACCAGCCAACATCATTGAAGCAAAATTTTTTTGGTCAAAACATTAAATGTAAGAAAATGGGAAAAATGTTATCAACGATCAAAACAGTTCATCTTATACACAATTAGTTGATACACATTTTGTAGTCTAAAAATTTTGATCTATTTACCAAACATGGTTTACCCAGTCTATTTGATGTCTTTAGGTTTTATTTAAAATAAATAGTTTGGTTCACTCCAGACTTTTCTCAAAGAGTGAATTATGATATTTACTGAAACCATATATGATAAGATTAAGGAGGTGCTAGTGGTTGTTTGTGATTATGTGCTTCTTCTTGTTGATAATTATTTTTTGATTTTCCATTTTGTTTCAAAAAGAACAAGCTAAGAGGTGTGCACCCCCTAGCATCTAATAACAATCAGAAAAAGTTGTGTTTCCTGTGTCCAACTAGTACACACTATCATCTAGGACTACCAAGCAGAAACTTGTACCTTCAACTGAGTACTTTTTCTATTTATGGTGGTTATGTTTAATCCCTTCACCAGGTACAATTAAGAACAGAGACTCAATTGGACTTAACAACCATGCTCACAAGTAAAAGAAGCATCAGAAAAAAGGCATAATGATTGTTTTAAAAAACTAAATAAGACCAGTCAGACCATGAACCAGCATGCCAATCAGTTCAATAACATGCCATTGGACTATTTTTCCAGTCACACTGATTTACTGGGAACCAACAATCAGACCAGTCTATTACTTTTAGTTTCTAAAACCTAATGCCAAGTATCTTCTTTTTTCCCTTTCCTTAGGCGTCATAACAGTGAATGTAGTCAAATAATATTCTTCTAATTTTATGTATTTCTATGGTTTTTTCTGTTGATTTAAAATTAATTAATTGATCAGACAAGTTGAACCAATTGGACTAGTTTTTTGAACAGGACTGGGCACAAAATTGCTTCAATGTCAGGTCCAGTTATAAAATATATACTTGCACCCTCATCTTCCATTAAATAAGGCAACATCTGAAATTGTCATAAGGGAAAGGGCACATGCAAATCTCATATCCCATGAATCATCATCAGTGATCTTGCAGAATATACTTAGACAAGAAACAGGCAAAATAGAAAGTCCAATTTGCAAATCCATGGAAAGAAATGCCAGATATGATGGCATCAATTTGATCAAATTCGTCATTTTTATGAAACATAAGAGTTTGATTTCCCACATCACCACACAGGTATACTACATCCACATACACATGCTTTCATCATGTCATTCTCATTATTGTCAGTGACTAAATTGTGGATTAGCACCACAAAGACAAATAAGCACACTAAACATGCAAAGTTATAAAGTATTACATCAATAAGATATGATCATTACCAAGTCATCCCAATAGTCACTCTTAGATGTCAAAGCATTTAACATCTAGAGGTCATTATAGAAAAGATGGTTGCATTGGACCCCTTAAGCCTTCCATGGGCCACTGTAAGAATCATTCTCAAAAACTGACGCTAAGATTTTTATTGTATTTTCTCAAAAAAATGGTTTTTATCATATTACTTAAATAGACTATTTTGTCCAAACACAACTTGGAATTTTATGATTAAAATATCTGACTAGAACACACTAAGATTATGTTTTACAATGAATTTCAGATATTTTTATTTTGCATCATGTATTGAGAAATAAATATGCAATTAAATATGTGAAACATTTTCTGTTTGCTACGCTCCTCTAGTAAAATGGCATACATCTAGCCAGCAGGATATCCATACAAAGCAGAGAGGACATATCATTGATGCATGATTGGCTGGCATACCTAAGTAATGGCGGAAGATGAATTATGTATGTGAGGATATTCTCCCGAATGGTGGCCTTGTCACTAGAAGATATCTTCTCGGCTTCGCCTACAAAATGAACCAATAGTGACACCCGGCATTCCAAGCCAATGAGCAACATGCAACCAGAAAACAGCCAAAACATGCATACCAGGCTCATTTGGGGTCCAGTTTTTAGCTACAAAGTTCTTGAAATGTATGCTAGCAGCCTGTCGTACTGCAATGTCAAAACTGCCATCCACAATGACCTGCAGCAGCCTGACCAAATGCTGTGGTGTATACTGGAACTGTAAAGCATGAAAATTTCAAATACTATAAGAAAAAAAAGGGAAAAAAAAAGAAAAAAGCACCTACTCCAAACACAGACAGAAAGGAAAATCCCAGCACAACGCCAAGAGTTCCAACTCTGGCAACCAAACCTACTCAAACGATTCAACAAATCCATCGTCGTCATCAACATCATTATCACTATCATCAGCATCAGAACCACCATTAAACAACGACGACAAAAATCAGAACAGAATCGGACCTGATTGAGGCTGTCCTCGGCGGCCTTCCTTTCGATGGGGTTGGGGCTCAGCACCGCCTGGAGCACAACCGATAAGCTCCCGAGATCCATGATCCCCCGATAAGCTTCCGATCGGTGGGAATTCAGGATTATAAGGGCCCGGAAGAGAGAGAGCAGGAAGAACAATAACCAGAAAATAAAGTGGAAGAGAGAGAACAGACCCTCCCTCTCTCTCTCTCTCTCCCTCGGTCGGTGGTTTGTGAGCAGGGGCAGATATTTAACTCTAGGGTTTTGGTTTTAACGGCAAGGTATGGGTATAAATCACGACAGGCGAAGGTGTTTGGCGGCCGAGTCAATCAATGAACAAGTCGCACGTGCATGAGGTCGGAGATCGTCTTCCTCTCTTATTAATTGGCACAGGTAAGTGAGTCAGTTGCCATTGCGGCGTTGTTGCCCGGTCGTGTTCTAAACCGTACTTGTGAAGTTCGTGCTGGGGTGGGGTGGGGTGGGCGATTCTTCGCTTTGTTTGTGTTTCGGAAAACGTGGGACTTCGAGTTGGTGGCCTTTCATTTAGATTTTTTTTTTTGTTTTTAATTTTTTGCAAATCAAAAGATACAGAAAGTTTCGAAAAAATTCTAAGGTTGCATTTGACAATGTTACCTTCATTAGGTATCGAAGATGATCATCCATCATCCAAATATTATTGTGTCTTACAATATCGGGTGCGAGAGTTTTTTGGTTCGAGTTGGTGTTAACTCCCATTCATTATTCTGCTACAGATGTTTTGCATTTATTTTTGTCATACAGAATGAATGTAGTCGATACCATTTTGTATTGCTTATCAGAGGGTTATCCATACAAACCCATAAAAGTCTCCCTTTTATTATTATCTTGTAGCTTCTTCAGTCCTTCAAAATCTCCCTTGTTGCTAGGAAATTGTAATACAAATGTTCGTACTTTAGAAGTACAATATGTTGGAGGAAGATAAGTATTGATGCTACATGGATTAACAAAATGCTGATAAATTTCATTAAGTTTACTTTCTGAATCTAATATTTTCATTTCAAATAAACATAACAATATTATGGTGATTTCAAGTTTAGAAAACCAATATGCGTTGGTGAAGCATATGAACAATATACACTTCTTCTTGGATTTGATGAGTCAATGGTACCATGTGTAATGTTTGCCGCATCTACATTCACCTAACTTGTATAAGAAAAATATACACTTTTCTTTCAAACCATTGCTTAGGGTTTCTCATTTAATAAATTTCTTTTTTATTTGATTCTGAAATTTATCTTGTTTGATTACATAGAAAACATATTTGATAAAACAGATTGACTAAGTCAAATGAATTGTTTAAGTATTTAGCTTGTTTATTTTTACAAATGAGTTAAATGGATCATGATGGGTTGATCTATTTTTTATGGAGAAAGAAATGGATGAAGCTGTCTTATGAGTTGAATCCATATTGGAATTTTCAACCCATTTAGTAAATAAATAGGTTTTGACTTAGCAATAATTTAGTTGGCTTATAAACCTACTATACTTAAAACCAACTTTTCAACCTATTTTGCTTCTCCTTATAGTGTATGACACTAGTATTTTCATGTTCTCTTTGTTAGGAATAATATTAAGTGTATAACAGGTTATTTTGTGAATCTTAATCATTTGTACTATTTTACACATGGACATATATTAGCTTTATTTTAACTATGGAAAACATACATTTGTAGATAATGATAGAAAGTAATGCAAATGGAAAGAAGGTTACAACCAAAAAAAAATTTACATAGAGTTAAAAAGATGATGAGATAATCTTAGCTCTCCTTTGTGATGCTATTAATCAATTCTTAAGAATGTAGCATAATGAATTGGACATTATTCCTTTGTTATTTGAACTAAGTGGTCTATATGAATATGAAGTATATAATGCAATAACATTATTAGAAAATCATCAAAAATAAATAATATTTTTAGGTCTACCAAAGGAGATGAGACTCAATTGACTAAAACACAATCTTGCATAAGCATTCTTGTTATTATTGTTGTTATGTGTATTGTTATATAATAGACATTATTGTTATTATCTATGTAGTACATTGTGCTGTTTATGTCATGATGTAGTGGACATTGTTATAAAATGTTATGTGTATTGTTGATGTGATGATGTAATACATTTTATTCTTTATGCGATGATGTAATAGATATTGTTTCTTATTATTACATAGTAGACATTATTCTTGTGATTATATCATTATTATTGTTGTTATTATCTAATGTAAATGCTCTTGTTTATCTCCTTTTTTATAGATTTTTTTGATTACTACAAATGGATCCAAATGAACATATTAAACTTTTGAAAGAGCTCATGGAAGAGAAAGAATTTATAAAAATTTATATCTATATTAGCAAGTAGTGTGAATCATGTTACAAAATGTTACTTCAAGAATATATAATAAAAAAGATAATAATATATAACCATGTTATTAAATCCATCTTTACCTAATCAAGTATACAATTATAAGAAAATTTGCTAAATGAGTCAACACATTTTCTTCCATTTTTGTAATTTTTTGAGACATAAAGGAGTAATGCAAAATAGTAGAAGTATGAGTGTGGAAGAAAAATTTACAATATTTTTAGTGACAATTAGACAAAATCAAAAATACGATGTAACTATTAAGCATTTTCATTGATCTAGTTGGATAATTAGTATATACTTCAATGAAATATTGAATACAATATTAAAAGTAAGATATAAACTATTGGTCAAGTAAGAATTATCAACTTCAGCACTAAGAATTATCAACTTCAGCATAGATTCAAAATGATTGTCATGTTTATCCTTACTTCAATGTGAGATAACGTTATATTTCAATATGTTTTTAAATTAAGATACATCACTATGTATGTTCTATTTCTTTTAGGATTGTATTAGAGTAGTTGATGGTATCTATGTGAAACCTATAATTTATGGTGAAAAAATTGCATATTATAGTAATAGAAAAAGTGAATTATCACATAATGTATTAGCAATATGTAATTTTGATATAGAAATTATTTATATTCTTAGTAGATAGAAAATATTAATAACTAATGCTCATATTCTTCAAGATGCACTTTCTTAATGTAATGCTTTCAAGGCTCCATCAGGTTTGATATTAGTAAAAATAATTGAAAATACTCATGAATAGTAGAAACTATTGAATTAATTTTTCTAACATAATATTAAAAAAATTTATATAAGTTACAAATAAATATTACTTGGTAGATGCTAGTTATCCCAATAAGCCAAAATTTATTATTCCTTTTAAGGAGTAAGATATCACTTGAATGACTATGATGCTAATAGACTTCCTATAAATGTAATTGAAAATTTTAATTATAGACATTTACAATTAAAGATAGTAATCAAGCATACATTTAGAATAATCAAACATTAATTTTAAATTTTACAAGGTTATATGTTATTTCTTTTTAAAACACAAAGAAATATTATATTAACATGTTTTTTAGTTCACAATTTTATTCATAAAATAGATTTACTTAAATACCTTCCAAAAGAATTACAAGAAATGACAATTGATAATGTTAGATAAGTTTTTTCAAAAGAAGAAGTATTTATTATTGTAGGATCAAGTCAAGAATGTAAAACACAAGTTGTTGATATAATGGGTGATAATATTATGAAGTCTATGTGGGAGAATAAAGATGTCTGAAGTGTAATTTAATATTGTAACTATTTTAGACTATAACTCTTTTTTGTATTATTAGTTAAATTTTATTTTATTTATCACATAGATAAATACAAAAAATCTTAAATTATCATTTTCTATTATTTTCTATTCTATATACAAATACATATATTTTACATTCTATCATTTTTTGTTCTATACACATATCTTCTATTACTTTCCAAAACTTTCATTTCTATCATTTTCTAAGTGTACAAATGAGTCTTTAATTTGTTATTTTGTTAAAATGCCCTTAGATTTTCTTATTTTATTATATAATTGTATTATGTTAACACATCTTACTTTATTATAGCATTAGAAACTAAATAAAAAATATTCAAGTAATTTATTTTTCTTCTAAAATGTTAAAATAATTTATGAAAATGTCCTCATTTCTTCCCATAATGCATTAATAATACCTACAAATTAAGTAATTTATTTTTCTAGTTGTGGGCCTTTTGATAATTACATATTGGAATCTCTTGCCTAAGAGTTACATTGCCAACCCATAGGTTGGAGTTGAAAATCACATAGGTTGGAGTCGTTGCAACTTCAACCTACGTAACTTCAGAAGGGAGTTAACGCCCAAAGACAAACTAAAGAGAAGGAACAGAAATAACCTACGACCCAAAAGACATAAAACTAGCCCAAAATGGAGTGCTGCAAAAGAAAAGTCAAAGAAAAAAAAATCTAATTTGACTTCTCAACTTCAACTTCATCAGATCATCTCCTGAGTGCGTTAACATTTAGGGTTGGACTAATTAGATTTTCTCAAGAAGAGGCATGTCAATTCTAAATGGAAATCGCTTCATTTGCAATATCTATGCCCACCCTAAAAGAAGAATGTTTTAACCAAAAAGTAGTTGTATCAAACACTTTGAAGAATATCAAGTTGATTTTTCGAAAAAATCTTCTAAAAAGTAAATTGTTTTTATTTAACCAGATAATCTAGAAGAAAGCAAGAACAAGAAATGCCAGACAAGCCACGAATGCTTAAAATTCATCTCAAGATAAATATTAAAGAAATTAACAAGAAAATCATCAATAAGTAGAACCCTTTTATCTTTTAGGAAAAAACTCCAAAAATCACAAGAAAGTTCGCAATCCACAAAAATATGTTTAGTGCTTTCTGCTAAGAGATTGTCTCTCACTTGATTGTTAATAAGTTGGTGTTATGCGCTTTTATTTTCATTAGTTTCTTATATTGTATATTTTGTATTTATTTTTGTATTATTTTTAAAAAAATAAAGACAAACTATATTTTTCAACAATTATAGTATTTTTAATTGAATTTCAATTGATTTATTCTCACATAACAAGTAGATGATCAATTACATTTTTCTATTATTAACAAAATATATTATTTAGATAATAATAAACTTCATAAGAGAATGAAAAAAGTAAAAATTATTTTTTATAGAGATCATATATAACTCTATTTTTACTTGAAAGAATCAAACTAATTAAGGTTCATTCCAAAATAATCATTTTAATTAACATATGAAAATAAAATGGTATTTTCAAAAAAGTTGTGGAACTCAAAATTTTTAGTTCATATTATAGTTTCTTTAAACTAACATATAGTAATAAGTTCGCTTGGTATAGACCATTTATTCTTTAGGGCAACAGCAACAGACAATCTAAATGAGGTGCAATCTGCTTGAAATAAACACTTTGACAAACCTTCTAGGTGGTTCAAATTCTTTAATAAGCCACAGCACCAATCCAAATCGTGTAAATTTACATATTTGGGCTGAGATGTAGTGATAAACAAAAACTAATCTTACTTTGCTAGGTGTCATCTCATACTTGCTACATTTGCAGGACTTCTCTTTTACGATGGGTCCAGTTGAATGGTCACACTTTTTTAGGTTAGAGTTGAACGTAAAAATATATGAGAATCAACGTATATGAGTGGTACATCAAAGAGGAACAGTACAAGGATCGTGACCAACATTTCCAAGCTTGAATTCAAGTGCAACTAACTAATTCACGTAGTTAACATAATCTCCATATCAAAAAAGGCCACTCCATCTACAGTTTTGTTAGAGTCAACATTGGTGAATGTTCTTGAGATAGTGGATTATGTGAGATGACAACCTTTCTTGAGGGTGATAACCACACCTGATGAGAGTGATGTACTAGTTGCTCTTTGCACTAAGATAAATTCCCAGGCCTGCCTTGGTATACAAATTAAATAGGCCATGAGGGAGGAACCTTATTGATAGGGTCATGCATCACATTTGAAAAAAAAAAGAAGTCAAAAATGCATTACTCGCATGCATTTAAGACTTACATTTAGAGGAGGAGGTATCCTTTCCAATCCAATTAACTCATCACAATACACCAATTCACTATCAAACTTGCCCAATCCTAAGCCATGTCCAATAGCGTCAATCATTCCTTGTCCAAATGTCACTCCTAACTTGGTGTCTTGGTAGAGGAACCGTTCCACATCTAATTGAAGTTAGATCTTCCTTCTTTAGAGGCACAATGTCATATCTAATTGAAGTCATTTATCTTTTCTCTTATTGAAATTCTAGTTCAAAATAAATTGATAATACAATGTCACTTTATTATATATAAAGTGTTGTATTATATGTAACCCTAGTATTAGTCTACATCTTTGGATGACATCTTGACTTATTTTGGCACATCTCCACCACTCCTAGAACACCACAATGACCCTAACACCAAGGTCTACTCTTTTACCTAAATTTGACACGAGAATGACACTTCACTTGCCTAATGAAAACTTTGCCAAAGTTGGTGCAATCCACCTCTAATGTCCTCCCTCCAAGTGGAGGGTGATGGGTGTAAGGAGTGATTTAATTTTTCCTTTGCTTTTGTTAGTTTGCATTAATTGTATGTACATAAATTGTGTAAATCATCCCTTATAAGTATCAAATTCATTGATTTCTCACATTTTAACCTTTGTTTTCATACTTTTATACATCCCCTCTCTAATTCCATTCATTCTATTTTGACCATTGATGTAGGAAAGAAGAAAAAAAAGTGTCACATGAGCTTGATGGAAACGAGGCTTCACTAAAATGGGATGAACAGAGAAGCCAACAAAAATTTACTAAATCAAACCTTTTTAAAGACAATTATTTCTTCACACATTGAAAACTAATTTAATGCAATTAATTATTAATTAAAAACGAAATTCTTGAATGATAAATAAATAATTAAACTATTAACAATGAATACTAAGAATTTATAATGGTTCCTTAAAAATGGGTAGATCATTTCTAAGTCCAAATTTGAGATTTTCTATTAATATTAGTGTTTTTGTAAGTTCAATATCCAATCTATTGCACCTTGTATTTTTAAACCAAGACTCAACACAAAAACCTTAACTTTATGTTTTTCTTAGGGCCCAACACAAAAACTTATTTATGTGTTTTATTTCAAAAATATACTCATTACAAGAATTATTCCTTATAATAAGGCCCTTTGCGTAACACGATGAAGTAGGCATTTTTCTTAACAAAACAATTTAGGTATCAAAGAAAAACACATAAATTTTTTTTTTTAAAGACAATTGTTTTTCTTGTGAAAACATAATTGAAAATTCAGAAAGAACATAAAACATAATAGAAAACTTATTCTTTTTTTGAACCGGAAGTTAGTTATTGCAACAATTCTTCAATAATCTCCTTCAATGCACCAATGTTGATGATTTTCAATACTTGCATGTTCATAGCCAACTTTTTCTTACTTGTTGAAAATATTCTATATTCTTATTATTTCTTTTTATTTTCATAAAATGATTTTTCATTTTTAGCAACTAACTCAATTTCTATTCTCTCTCCAATCCCTTGATTATAAAACAATTCAATTTATGGATTTGTTAATTGATTGATATTTATATGGCCTACAAACGTTATGGAAAGGATAAAAGTTGTAAAATTAGTATCTTAATTAGATTTATAATCACACTTTGATACTAACTTGTAGGATTGAAAGATTACACAAGAATGGATGAATTGTGTATTTAAATAATTTAATATTAATCGAAACTTTAATTTAAAACAATTTTTTAGAATTATTTCATTTAAACTTTTATATTCAATGTTTCAATTATAATTTACAATTCAATTCTATTCTAAAATTCTAAGTACAAAAATATAATAATTAAAACTACACTCAGTTTAATTCACTTGTATAAATAAAGAAAACAAAAATGTAAAATTTTAAAATATATTTCTCTCTATTTGAGATCTTTTATTTATTCTTCTGCTTCTGCAAATTTCAATAATGAATATTTGAAATGTTGTCTTTCACCGAAGTTGCTGAATTTTTCTTAAGGTATATATCTGAGGTATACAGATTAATGAGAATTATATGTCTTTTATAACCAATGTTCATCGTATGCATATCTTCCACGTTTAAGACATGATCAACATTTACTCTTCACATCTTTTATTTTAATTTCAAATTCAAAATTTGAACTATACATAGTTTGCTCCACAATTTCTTCTCAAATTCTCTTGAATCATTTTAAATCATTGATCTTGGATCCTTTGAATTTTTTTTTGTAAAATAAACTTTCTTGTCTAAAATTTTCATTAAGTGAAATAACAAGTCATTGTATTAATACTAACTAAATGCGTAAAATAGAATAGACTTATAACTCAACGAGTTCAACATGTGACATACATGTGACATGTATCGAAAGTTTAAACAATAATATTTATCACAAGCAAAAACAATAACTATATAAGTTTACAACGCTAACCTAACATGTTACCTTTGTATTTAATTAAGCAACTCAATGTGTGTAGTTATGTTAACTTAACGAGTTAAACACGTGCTACTCACATGATACAATATAACATTCGTAAACTTAAATTTCAACACGTGTATATTGCTAACTTAATGAGTTCAGATATACAACTTAACGTTTTGTTTGCTAATTTAACGAGTTATCACGTAAATTTATTTAACCTTTAAGTATCTAACTCAATGAGTTCTCATGTGACATTTTAATAAAAAGAACACTTACTCAATGAGTTGTTATCATGCACTTTACATGAGACAAATATGTAAAATAAAACATATCATGTTTAATACTATAAAAACACACGTTAACTTAACAACAAGTTATACAAAAAGTTAGTATAACTTAACGACAATTTATGTAACTTAACATAATTCCAAATTTATTACAAACAAGTATATAACTTTAAACTTTTTCAAATGTATTAATCGATGTTCTTAATTTACTTTCTCAAACAACAAAATTAATTGACTAAATATGATTATTAATATTTTTGCACACATCATCAAAACATAATACTCAACAATCTCCTCATTTTTGATGATGATAAAATCATATTAAATCAATTACCAAATTTTGTTTAACTCAATGAAGTACCTCCATTGGGTTAATGTTTAACTTAACGAACAAGTTTGTTGACTTAAGCTCACTTCTATTATTTGTATCTATACTTTCATAAATTAACTCTCCCTATTTTATAATATTAAAATTTCAACAAACAACACATAAAACTTCATCTCCCCCTTAATCATATTACTTTAAAATCATAATCATTTCCCCCCTTTTTGTTAATAATCAAAAAGATGATTACAAAGTAGTAATGTGAGAGAAAACTTATAGTAAAACTCTCTATAAACTTTGATTTAACTTTAAATACATTTTATAGTGAACATAATGTTCGAAAATTCATAAATAAATACAAGCATTACATTTGTATCTAGAAAATAAGTGTAACAGATAGTTAGAAAAAAATCATCTACCCCTTTGTATAATTTCTCCTATAGCATTACAAAGTTTATCTCCTAGATGCCTAATATCATTTCTGATTTCATTAAGTACTATATTTAAGTCAAGAGGTAGCTCGATTTGCTATTGTACTTAATCTAAATTAATTTGATGTTATTGTTGTTGTTCAGGTTGTTGCCATTGTTGTGGCAACTATTGTTATTGCTGGTATTTTTGTAAATCTTTAATACTAAAAGCTCTCATGTCTTTTATTTCAAATGACCATTTAGATAAAGTTAATTGGCTTGCAATTATTCTATATACAATATCGCCATAAAATAACTTTGAACTTATATGTTGTAGTTGATATGTGAAAACATCAAACCAATTTATTTGTATTCTGTTAAGTATGTCATAAGTTGCATATAAGCAACTTTTACTTGTAGATTATGTCTAATTCTCTGAAATAAATTAGCATGCAAAATATTTACAATAAACTTAACTTCCACATTTGGATTTTCCATTAATCTCATTTTTGAATATACATCTAAAATCTTTGATAAGAACTAAATATCTCATTCTAGTTGTTTAATGATGTCAAATTTGTCTGTAACAACAACTTCTTTATTTTTTAATCCTAAAACTTCATCAATTAATTTAAGAGAAAGTAAACTCTTGTTGATCAATTTGAGTTCTCAAATTATTTACATTCTCTACCAAATTACTATAAAAGACTACTATAAGCTCTTTATGTTGTCTCCATTTTGTTCCAACAGGTAAGAATTGCATTAAACCTTAAAATTTCAATAAATATCTGATGTTCAATAAATTTTTGAACTTAATTGGTTGAGCATATAGAATTTGATATGAAATTAAACTTTTATATTTCTACAATGCCTTATCAGATTTAAAATATAGTAAATGTCTATGTATTTCAAGTGTGTGAAATCCAAAGGGTGATACTTGAAGCCTAGTTTCTGAATTTAATTCTTCTTTAGGAATCTCATTTTCAAAATGAATGTCATATTGTTCCTCTATCAGAATATTTTCTTGAAGCTTCTCTAGTAAGCTTATATCTTTAACTTCAATAGTGTAAAGAATATTTTCAACATCCATAATTTTAGTTTCTATAGAGAATTCAAGATTTACATTTTCCTCAAATTCAATAGTCGTTGTATCTATCTGAATATTTTTATTTTCTTCAATAGATATTTACATTTCTTCCTACTATGAATCCTTAGTTTCTGAATCTATAGATTTTGTCAACCGATTACCATTAAGCTTTTCTAGAGTCTTTTTTTTTTCAATAGCCTCTACTTTAGACAATTCAGCCTTTGAATTAGTTATTGCCTAAATATTTTCAAGCACTTCTGCAATAACTTGTTCAATATCAACTACCTGATGCTCTAATGTTTCAATTTCCTCATTATTAGGATTTGATTTTATAGAAAAACTTAAACTAATTTGTTATTTTTTCCTCTTTTCAAGTTTTCTAGTAAAAGATAATAAAATTTCATTATCACTGTTAGATTTAGTATTTTCAAAATGTAATGAAACTTCTAGATTAATAATCTTTTCAAATGTAATATAAGGTACAATGCCCAAACATACATTATCTTTTAGAATTGAATCATCGTCTAATTTTTCTTTTTCAAATACTGTTATTCTACCACTTTTGAAACAACTTCCTTTTACTTTCATTTTGTAATTCTTTTTCTCTTGTAACATGTTAGTTGTTCTTCTCCTTATCTTTTTCCTATACTCTTTTGTATTTGTTCTAATAATGTTTTTTGTTGTAATACATCGAAAACACTCTCTATAGCAATTACTTTCTAAGTTCTTTGTTTAGAATGAAAAAGTGCATAATATTAGTGGTTAATGAATGGTTAATTGTATAGTATTTAGCTTATCATATAAGAATTAAGTCATTATGTCATAATTGTATGATTACATGTTTTAATTATAGAATATGCATAATTTCAAGAAATTAAACATAATTAAGTATTATTTATGAAAGATTGAAAACCTAACTTACGTGTGATTTTATAGTATAAAATATGGAACCTTATAATGTTAGGAATTATTTCATACGTCCAATTGTGAATGATTAGAAATTACTTCTTTTACATGGAAAGTATTAAATATTATATAAATATGTATTTATTTTACTAAACTACAGAATTGAACGAGTCTGTTGAGTTAAGCTTAACTCAATGAGGTTGGTCCATTGAGTTAATAGTTAAGTTAATGGAGTAAGTCCATTGAGTTACACTAACTCCACAGATCAATTATTTTCTAATATTCGATTGTGGTAGTTGTAGAAAATTCGAAGGAAATCTCGTTGCACGAATTAAGCCATGATCTAAATTGTGGAATGAAAAAGTAATCACCATCGTTGATGTGAAGGAAGGAAATCCAAGCAATCATTTAGGTAGAAGTAGTTATTATTGAAAGAAATATAAAAGGAAAAGAGAAAGAATGAAGAGAAGGGGGAGAGAACCACGTTAATTGCAGAAAGCATCGATTGTTCCTTAAGCTCCTACCAATACCACCATCCACTATCCATTAGAGGTCTGTGAGGATACTTTCTAAATATCGGGTCAATTTCGAGTTAAACATGGTGATTGACAAGCACTATGAGAAGTGATTACATTGTAAGAAGGGAAGCCATTTTCACCAAACATTGATTCATCTCTTAGGAGATAGTAAAACTTCTAGCTTTGGTTTTGAGTTGATGTCACTTTGCTGAAGAGGAGATTAACTTACAAAAGTCTAGGTTCGCAATCTAGTAGGGAGAAGAACACTTGATAGTAAGTAGTTAAGTTTTCAATGGTATAATCGCGTCGCATGTAGTGATGGAATTTTTTTTCTTATTGTCAATAGAGAATTTCACCTTTCACAATTCACTCATATGAAGGAATAAAAACAAAACTCTTTATCTATGTTTTATACTTATTAAATCTATGTTGTATCATTTGTGTTTGTATTGTAAGTACTATTTAATGTTTATTGTTTATTAAAGTTCAATTATAGAAAATCATATTATCATACAAATCTCTAAAATCTTGATTTAAGAATTTATTGTTTGGATTTATTGAATGCTAGAATCGATAAATGATAAATGTAAAATGAATTAGCATTCAAGGGCTTAATTGATGTTGTTTGTAATATATAGAATCACCTAATGGATGACTGTATTCTGCTGTAAACTACAATTCTAATTTAAAGTTACCTGAGAGCTCGTTGAGTTGAGTAAACATAACTCAACGAAGTAAGTTCATTGAGTTAACTGTAAATCAACGGAGTGAGCATATTGTGCATACATTATATTCTGGCTATGAAAATTTATTAAGCAAAGTGATTTTGACAATTCTCTATGGGTTTGACTTGTACTTGCACGCTTATACAATATATGTTGTGCACTTATAGTTAATTTAACGGATTGGATTTAATATATTATTCATGAAAATTACTTGTTACTTGTTTAGAATGAAAAAGTGCATATTATTAACGGTTAAATGATGGTTAATTACATAATATTTAGCTTATCATATGATAATTAAACCATTATGTTATAATTGCATTGTTATATACTTTAATTAAAGAATTTGCTTAATTTTGAGGAATTAATGTTAATTTAGTACATTTCTGAACTGTTGGTAAGTTGCAGGTTGTGAAATTCTTAAGTATCCGAATTTTTTGATATTTCGGATAGTTATGTTTAACATACCGAACATATTTCGGACAGGTATGTTTAACAGATCGAACATGTCGGATAGTTATGTTTAAATTGCCGAACAATTATGTTTTGAAAGAATATTTTATTATTTCTTGAAGTACACGTGTCGAAACCATAATGCATGACTTAAGTGAACTTTCAGTGAGTTATCTATAACTATCCAAAATTGCAGTTGGGCATCGGACAACTATATGTGTAACTCTCCGAAATCTCTTTTTATTTATAAAATAGCTGTGGACACGTGTCATGTTCTGGGAAAGTGACTTAAATGGATTTTCGATGAGTTATCTCTAACTATCCGAAATGCATATGAGCATTGGATAGTTAGCCCTGTAACTTTCTGAAATGTTTATTTTATTATTAAACTATTGCTGTCACGTGTCGAGATCTGGTAGATTTACTTAAGTTATATATCGGTGAGTTATTTGTAACTATCTAAAATGCATCTGGGCATCGGATAGTTGAGTTTATAAGTATCCGAAATGCATCTAAGCATCGGATAGCTAAGTTTGTAAGTATCTGAAATGCATCTGAGCATCGGATAGTTAAATTTATGCACGTGTTTTATAGTTAAATCAACGAAGAAAGTTTGTTGAGTTATCTGTAACTCCACGGACTATTTATTTTCTAATATGCCACTGTAGTGGTTGTAAGAACAGATAGTTGGAAGAGAAAAACCACGTTCGCACGTATCGCATAGGGAGTAGAAATCATCGCCGTTGATGTGAATGAAGGAAATCCAACCGACCATTCAAGCAGAAGCAGTTACTACTGAAGAAATATAAAAGAAAAGAAGAAAAAGAAGAAAGTGTGTGATCGATGGACGACCAGTGTGTATAGAGGAGGAACACTAAGCTTTCTACAGGCAGTATCGACAATTTTTCAAAGTACCACACCAACCATCGTTACCACCACCACAATCACCAACCATCGGAGGTCTGTGAGAATACTTTCTTGATGTCGAGTCGATTTCGAGTCAAACATAGTGCTTGACAACCACTGTGAGGAGTGATCGCGGCGCGGGAAGGGAAGCCATTTTCACCAAGCGCCGACTCATATTTCAGGAGATCGTAAAGCTTCTAGCCTTGGCTTCAGGTTGGTGCCTGTATGCTGAAGAGGAGATCATCTTGCAATTCTAGACTCACAATTCTATAGGGAGAGGAGACAAAATTATAAGTGGTTTAATTTTTAGTGGTGTAATCGCGTTGCAAGTAGTGACAGAAGTATTTACTGTCGAGTGAGATTACTTTACATTTCACCTTTCGCCCATTTCCATGTTCATATTAAAATAAAAATACCAAAAACAATTTATTTGTGTTTGTATGTTGTATTTGAGTGTTGTATTGTTTTTGTTGTATCGTGATTAATGTTATCTTTGTCAGTGTTGTGATTGTTTTATGTTTATTCTAGTTTTACAGTTTACTGAAATTGGTTCATTCAAAAGACTTAAAGATTTTAATGGTTACTATTTGAATTATCTGAATGTTGGTATTACTTAATGATAAATCCAATGTTTACTAACATTGAAGAGCTTAATTGATGTTATTTACAATCTGTGGAATCGCCCAATGGTTGGCCGAATTCCTCTGTAAATAGCAGGATTTAAAAAGATAAGACAAGCTCGTGGAGTTAACTTAAGTCCACAAGGTTAGTCTGTTGAGTTAGCCATAACTCAACGAACTTTGTCCGTTGAGTTAACTATAATTCAATGGAGAGCTTATTGAAGATACAAATTTGATTGTTAACAAACGAACAGTTCTCAAGTTCTTCAACAATTCCCTATGGGATCGACCTGTACTTGCACACTGATACAATAGACACTATGCACTTGTAGTTAAAGTACAAATTGGAATTAATATCTAAATTGTATTAAAGGTTGTTTGTTTACTTCTAAAAGAAAAGAATAGGCATAAAGATAAATTAACTAAGTAAAAACAAAAGTAACAAATCAAAGTTTTTCTAATGTAGTGCTGGGAAATACCAAACATTACTTATAAAAAAAATACACTTAAGCAAATAAGACATTCCTCTACTTTCCCTTGATTTATTGTAATTTTAGGCTATGTATCTATTGGTTTTGCAAATAAAGGTGTAGTTATTGTAGATTTATATTCTTCCTCAAATGATATAAATTTGGTTCAATTTATAGGAATTTGAGGTACATGATTAGAAGAACCTAGTGCTTTCTCCATATACTTTGCATATTCTTCCAGAAATGCAATTTCAACACATTTCATTCTATATTCTCTATCAAACTACTTCTAACACCCATAAAATGTATACATTCAATTGTATGTTTCAATTCTAATCTAATTTCATCCAATATTTCATCATTGAAAAAGTATTCTCTGCAAATTTTTGCTAACCTTTTGTTTACTTGAAGTGGTTTCTTAAACTATGAACATGAGACTTCATCATCATCGATCTATTTACCCTTTTCTCTTCCTCTACATCTACCACAACTTTTGTAGAACCTTGAATACATCATTGTGAGTGGTTATAGAAACAATCAAGCAGGAAAGATTTTCAAATAGATGTTTATGAGAAAACCTAAGTATCCATGTAATAAATGTTTAAATAAGATTTTCAAAACTATAATAGAAGAGCCTTTAGTCAGGTTTGGGTTCTTAAATCTATATTGAATAAACTTTATTCAATCAAGATACTTGAATATAAATGTAGGATCGTTGTATCACAAGAGGGGGGGTGAATTGTGTCTTTAGTAATTAAAATTACCAGCGAATAAAACAAGAGCACAAAACACTCGTAAATAAAATTTTATTATTTATAAACTTTAAAGAAAGAATTTACAATATCTTTTCAGCTCAATTCTCTTCTTGTTGGTTTTGATATAGTAATATTCGATATACAATTCAAATAGAAAATGAAGTCCTTATTCAAAACTAATTTCGAATTGTATAAAACCTGATCTTTATGCACGTAGCTCCTTTCCTTCTTTTTGCTCAGCTTTTGTATCTCTTCTTCTCTAGTTGTTGAATTTCTAGACTTTTTGCGTTTACAGCTCCTTTTCTGAAATTACTTGGAATTTCGAACTTCTTCTGATGTTGGAGAATTTTTCTAGATATGAATATTCAAACTTGATTTTTTAGTTTGTGATTGAGATCAAGATGATCATAATGTAGCTCCTACTCTCTATTATTAGTCGAACTTTGACTTCACGTTCAACATGTTCATCCACTTAATCTATAATCCATAATCCATAATCTCAAATTCAAATTATCCATGATTTCCTCTATCTTTTTGATTTTCCACTATGTCCACTATCACTTTGAAATTTCCACTTTCTCCACTATCATTTTGAATTTCCATGATTTCCACTTGTAGATTCACTGAAACTTTATTTTCCTGGAGATTTGTAGAATATCTTCTAAGTCACCACTTTAGTCGAATACTTATCCTTTAAGTCTTGTAAAAGCTCGAACACTTATCTGTAACTCTTCGAGTTTTTGCACCTGCAAAACACGTGACTGAACATAGAAAACTTATCTATTCGTCAGTCATTTTATAAAACTCAGACAGTTATCTATCCATGTGTATAAAAACTTGAACAGTTATCTAACTCTTCGATTTTCATTACCGAACGCACATAGAAAACATGTGACAACTTAAAACATTAAAAACACACGTGTAGATAACTTAACTATATGAATTTTTAACATAACTCTTCGACTAAATTGAAATGTTAACTATTCGAAAGTTTAATTATCCAAAAATCTAACTACTTGAAAATTTTAACTATTCGAAAATCTAACTATCTGAAAGTTAATTATCCAAAATTTTAAATGAAACTTTTCGATAACTTGTAAACATTTAATTACGTGACTATTATACTTAGAAAATATTATTTAAACTTATTTATAAACTTTAATAAAGCATTTATCATCAAAACAAAATTCCTAACAATAAAGTATAACTCATTGAGCTACCTTACCTAATGAGTAAAACACTGTCTAGAAGTAGTTTTACACGTTATCTTAAATAACAAAACAACTAGTTAATATACTTAATGGATGGAACTACCTCAAAGAGTTTCGAATGATTTCAACTGAAAGTCTTCGAAATATAAGCATAGAATTGGTAGGTTTCTTGTTAAAGTATCACTAACGTTAACCAACTAAGCTAACTTGAAGACATAGTAAACTATTCTAAGATACCAACTACATGACTAAATAGTTTATTAATCTTTAAGTATTTCTTCAAGTATTTTAAAGGGACTAAACTCAGATTAACTTAAATTTATATTTTTGAGGACTTTAATCTGATTTTGACAATGTTATATCTCCTCCTACAAATATACTTCAAAAATATACAAAATATGCAGAATATACTTGTATAATATAGGTTTTAACTTATAAATATACTTTAAGTAATTTTTCAAAAGCATTTGTTATCCTGAGTTTTTCAAAGATGATTTTTAGAACCAAAGTAACCATATATGAATCAAATACGATAAATGATATGACTAAAATCGGAAGAATAATGAAATGTATCTCAAATAAACACTTTCAAAAGTACTAGAGTAGATTTAGATATCAGTATTTCATATTTGCAGAAATTATATTTAATTCCAGGATATCTGTATATTTAATGAAACAACTTTAATATTTTTAGAATTATATATATAAATATTTTTACTTTAAAAGTTAATTTGAAAAACTTGAATCATATGAGAGCTTTCTAGTGTACCTATATAATGAACTTTTAGTCAACAATCCTAGATCTAGTTAAAACCTTAGGTTGTCAGATTTAAAGAGTCATTTTTTAGGTCAACAATTTTTACATACCTATGTACTCAAATACAAAAGGTTTATGATCAAACTAATCAATAAATTCTTAAAGATTTTCTCTTTATAAGCACTTTTATTTTCATTTTAAGCATAGTATATATATATTTTATTAATATAGATTCATTTAAGCACAAATCTCATACAATTTTTACTTCTATGATTTACTGAAAATATGAATCAATATCAATAAACTCATACTTTTTAGAAGTAGTTTAATATGATTTACATATAAATTATTCTACAAGTTCAATCAATTAAATTAAAATCAATTTTTGATCATACTTAACTTCTTTTGGTTCAATAAAATCAATAAACCAAATATCAGGATTTCAGAAGTATTTTGAGATTTTTTTTAAGTATAAATTTTTCAATTTAAAATTATAAAGACGTTAAACTCATAAAATTAAGTAAAAAACATAAGGTATTGCAATAATTTTACTAATAACACATAGTATCTTATGTAGCAGTTTAGATATTACTAATATATCTATAATATGTATATAATATCTATGAAGTAAATAACATCATCAACAACATTAAGGATTTTTTTTATGTTCATGGATTTTAGCTTTTTATACATCACATAGCCTACAAATACCTAAATTCAATCTTATATTACATAATATATTTTCATCTAGAGGTTTTGTAAATATATCAGCTAATTGATTTTCACTAAACACGAATCCTAACTTAATTTTACCTTTAATTACGTTATCTCTTTGAAAATGATGTCTAACCTCTATATGTTTTACTCTAGAATGCAATATAGGATTTTTGAAAAGAATTATTGTAGAACTACTTGTTAGGACTAAATGGCTTACTAGAGGAGGGTGAATGGTAAGATTATTAATTTTTAATCATGTTGCTAATCTTTACAATTAAAAACTAATTTTTAGTTATGTAGTAGTAAACATGAATGGATTGTCTAATGCACAATAGAATAAAGGAAGATGAAAAGCACACAAGAAGTTTTAGGTGGTTCACCATTAATGGCTAGTCTACCCCTAAGGGATACTTAGGCTTCACTAACTTTTCAAAACCTACAATCACTTGCTTTAAGGTCAAAGGAAGAACCAACCAATCAATCAAAGCTTTCTAATCGTAGCTCTAACCAAAACTATCTCTAAAGTTTTAAGGTTGAAAACTTCAGCAAACCACCAGTTTGAATTAATCAAAGATTTATGCCATTGAGAACTCTTCACTTGTATTTGCACTTGGTGACCTTGAATTTGAAATATATCTTTGATTTCTATAGAGCTTGGTGTATGGATGTATATGATCAATTGTTTTGGATTTGTGAACTTCTATTTGTTAAGCGGCACTAGAAGACTTATTTAATTTGCTTTTATGCTGATATCAATAATTACTTTTAGAAGTAAACAAACAAACTTTCACACAAATTAGATATTAATTCTAATTTGTATTTTAACTGTAAGTGCACAGTGTATATTGTATTTGTGTGCAAGTACAGGTCGATCCCACAGAGATTGAGTAAGAATTGTGTACTGTTTCGATTTTTATATTGGAGTTTATATGTGTTCAGTTAAGCACTCCATTGAGTTACAGTTAACACTACGGACTTAGTTCGTGGAGTTATGGCTAACTCAACGGACTGACCTTGTGGACTTAAGTTAACTCCACAAGCCTATATTTCTAGTTAAATACTGTTATTTATAGAGGAATTCGGCCAACCATTGGACGTATCCACAAAATGTAAATAACATCAATTAAGCTCTTTAATGTTAGTTAATATTAGATTTATCATTAAGCAACACTAACACTCAGATATTTCAAACAGTAACCATTAAAATATTTAAGTATCTAGAATGAATCAATTTCAGTAAACACTAAAACTATTTTCTATTTTCTGAATCAAACAAACATAAAAGATTCACAATACTAACAATGATAACATTAATTACGATACAAAACAAACAATACAATACTTTAATGCAAAATGTAAACACAGATAATTTGTTGTTTTTGGTATTTTTGTTTTGATATGTTCTTGAAGATGAATGAAAGGTGAAATGTAAAACTCTCTATCGATAGTAAAAACTTTCGTCACTACATGCGACACGATTACACCACTGAAAACTTAATCACTTACAATCTTGCCTCCTCTCCCTATAGAATCGCGAATCTAAAATTGTAAGATGATCTCCTCTTCAGCATACTAGCATTAACCTGAAACCAAGGCTAGAAGCTTTACGATCTACTGAAATATGAATTAGTGCTTGGTGAAAATGGCTTCCCTTCCTGCAATGCGATCACTCCTCACAATGGTTGTTAGTTACCGTGTTTGGCTTGGAATTGACCCAACATCTAGAAAGTATCCTCACAGACCTCTGATGGTTGGTGATTTTGGTGGTAGTGTGGAGCTTTAGGGAACTTCCGACGCTGCCTATAGTTAGCGAGGTTCTCCACCTCTACACACACACTTTCTTCATCTTTCTCCTCTTCTTTTATATTTCTTTTAGTAGTAACTGCTTCTACTTAGATGACCAGTTGGATTTCCTTCATTCATATCAACGATGGTGATTTCTTCTTTATTCCACGAGTGAATTCCTGCATGATAATGTGCAATTGTGGTTTTCCTTCGAATGTCTTGTTTCTACAACTACTACAGCGACATATTAGAAAATAAATGGTCTGTAGAGTTACAGATAACTCAACAGACTTACTTCGATGATTTAACTATAAAATACGTGCAATAATGAAATAACTTATAAGCTTACTAACACAACGCATTATCTTAGTGTATATTCAATTAACTCAACACGTATAGTTATGCTAACTTAACGAGTTATACATGTGCAGTTTACGTGACATAATGAAGCATTCAAATTCAATACGTGCATAATTCTAACTTAATGAGTTCAGATATACAACTTATAACTTTTACTCACTAACTCAACAAGTTGTTATTGTGTACCTGAATATTCTTTTAGTGTTTAAAACATAACTATCCGGTACTTTAAATATAACTCTCCGAAATAACAGAAAATTCAGATACTTAAGATTTAAAAATCTGCAATTCATTGATAGTTCAGAATTATACTTAATTAATGTTAATTCCTTGAAATTATGTAGATTCTTTCATTAATGTATATAATAGTGCAATTATAACATAATGGCTTAATTCTCATATGATAAGCTAAATATTTTGCAATTAACCATCATTTAACTGTTAATATTATGTACTTTTTTATTCTAAACACTTCCCCCATACTTAAATTTTGCTAGTCCCTTAGCAAACTAAGATCTAACTAGTTGGTCTTTCTAAAGTGCTAGAATAAATTCTTCATTTTGTTCTTCTTTAGAATACATAAATTAGATTACTATATAGATATTTTGTATTTTTTCAGTAATCTATTTTAACATTGTTTTCTCCTCTTCAACTTGCAAATATATTTAAAACATATGTAAATTACATACAAAATATATTAGCATCACATAGGTAGTAATTATATTATCATTTTTTCTTTTTTTCAAACATCTGTTATCTTGAATTTTCCAATATGATTTTCAGAATAAATTTCAACTACATACGAATCAAAACACAATCCAATTCAATATGATTAAAACAAGTAGAATAATGAATTGTATCTCAAATAAACAACTTCAAAAGTCTATTCTAGATTCATACTTCAATAATCTTAGATAATAGAAAATATACTTGATTCAAAAGATTTTTGTATTTCACAAAACACTTTTATCTTTTTAGAATAGTATATGCATATTTGTACTTTGAAAGTTAATTTGAAAAGCTTGAATCATACAAGAGTTTTCTAGTGTACCCATGTATCGAGCTTTCAGTTAACATTCCCAGATCTGATCAGAATCTTAGGTTGCCAGATTTAAAGAGTCATTTTTTAGGTCAACAATCCTTACATACCTATTTGCTCAAGTACAAAAGGCTTGTGATCAAACAAGTCAATAAACTCTCAAAGTTTTTTTTTTTTTTTTTCGACATAGTATATATATGTATTTCATTAATACAGATGCAATAAAACACAAATCTCATATAGCCTTGCTTCTATTATTTACTAAAAATATGAATCCATATCAATAAGCTCATACTTTTTCTGTAGTTTAATAAGATTTACACATAAATCATTCTACTGTTAGGATTGATAGGCTCATCAAAGAGGGGGTGAATGGTGAAGGTGTGTAAATTTTACTTCTTTTTGAACTTAATCGATTGATTCTAATTATCAATGAGTTGAATTAATTTAAATGGATGCAAAATAGTAAATAAAAAGGAACATAAGACAATTTTTAGGTGGTTCACCAACTCGGCTAGTCCACCCCCAAAATTCACTTGGGCTTCACTAAGTATAAATACTTACAACACTTGCTTTCAGGAAGAAGCAAGAACCAATACTTGAGCTTTCAGGTTGAAGCTTAGCAACCAACCTTTCTTCTAGCTTTCAGGTACAAGCTCTTAACCAATAGAGAGTTTTCAGGTTGAAACTCACGAACCAACACTTGAGCTTTTGAAGTAGAGTTTGAGCACAGAGAGCTTTGTGTGCTGTAGTGAACTTTGAGAGTATTCTGTATTTTACAGACTTGGGAGTATATCTGAGAATTTTTTAGTAGCTTACAGTATATGATTATCGTTGTCTTAATCTTCCCTATACTTCTCATATTTATACCAAGAGGTATAACAATCATATTTACTTCCAATAGAACTTTTCTGTTGTATTTGTTGTGTATTCAGTCCCAAAAATAGTAAGTTACTATTCTGTATACTATTCAATAAGTAACCTTTCGATTCCCTTTAAGTTTCAGATGGTTAACTATGTAACTCTCCGAAGAACATCCGAAACTCACCGAAAATCTACTTAAGTCCTTTTGTCTATGTCATGTAAGAATTTAAGTCATGCACATGAGGTGACTTAAGTTCGGATGGTTATAACTGTTAACTCACTGAAATTCTTCATCTTTCGGATAGTTAGCTACAATATCCTCCTAAACCCTCCTTTAAGCTTCCGACTACTTTCTTCTCATTTCTGCACGTGCAAAATAGAGTGACTTAAGTTTCAGATAGTTAAGTTTGTAATCTTTCGAAATCTCAAGTTTTTCGGATAGTTAACTTTCTAACTCTCGGAAAAATCCTTTTAAGCATCTGTTCTGGATTTTTACACATGGGAAATTCAATGACTTAAGTTTCGAATAGTTAAGTTTGTAACCTTCCGAAACTTCTTATTTTTTAGATAGTTAACTATCTAACTCTCCAATCATTTAGCCAACTATCTTTAAGAACTCTCCGAAGGCCTTGTAATTTTGGATAGTTGTTCTTCTAACTGTCTGATTATGTTTCTGCTACTTTAAACTGACTCTTCGGATACTTAAGTCTGATAACTCACCGAAAATTTATCTCTTTCGGATGGTTAAGCCTGGTAACCTTCCGAAATCCTATTTATCTCTTGCAGCACATACTGAACTATTTGTAATGACTTATTTACCTTCTGCTCTTCTATTGAATTATCTAATTTGTGAAATACAATTTATTTCCTCACATAAGTTTTTACATTATCAAAATACAAGGGTCCTAACAATCTCTCCCTTTTTGATAATGATAAAATCCTTTACATTTAATTACATGTATTTCACTCCCTAATTTATTTCTATGCATACTATCACATAGAAAACAATAAAAACAAATTTCTAGAATGTACAAGAAAATATCTCCCCCTATCTGTGTGCTAGGATTTTCCCCCCTACCTTCCACATTATTTCTCTTTAAACTTTTCTTAATCTATGAACTTCCATTCTTGCTATACTTCTCTCCCTTTTTGTCATTAAATAAAAGGAGACTTTTGAAATCTGATTTCTGATAAAAGGAGACTGTTGATAAGTCCTGCATGAATACATGTTAGCAGAAAACAAACTCCCATATGGTGAGCTTGAGGGATAATAATTATAAACAAAATATAAATGCATTATAAGTCATGCAAAGAACATATGCTAAGATTTCTTATAATATGATTAAATGTTGATTCATTTAAAAGTTTTGTGAAAATATCTACAAGTTGATTTTCTATTGGAACAAACTTGAGTGAGATGTGCCTTTTTTCCACATGATCTCTCAAAAAATGATGTCTGATCTCGATATGCTTGGCTCTAGAATGTAGTACTGTATTCTTGGATAAGCTTATTGCATTGCTGTTATAACAAAGTATATCTGTATTCTGAATTTTCAATCTATAATCTGCTAGAGTTTGCTGCATCCATAAAATTTGAGCACAACATAAACCTGCTGCAATATATTCGGCTTCAATAGTGGATAATGCAATGCAGTTTTGTTTCTTACTGAACCATGAAATTAAGGAATTTCCAAGTAGTTGGCATGTGCCACTTGTGCTTTTTCTGTTTGATCTACTACTTGCATAATCTGCATCACTATAACCTATTAAAATTAAACTGCTGTCAATTGAGTAAAATAATTTGAAATATTTAGTGCCTTGTAAATACTTGAAGATTCTTTTGACTGATTTCAGATGAGATTCTTTTGGTGATGCTTGAAATCTGGCACACAAACAGACATTGAACATGATATCTGGCCTACTTGCTAATAGGTACAATAGAGATCCAATCATGCCTTTGTATTCCTTTTGATCTACTGTAATACTTAAGTCATCATTTTCAAGTTTAATGTTTGAACTCATTGGCGTGTTTGTAGATTTGATGTTCTCAAAGCCAAATTTCTGCAGAGTTTCTTTGTAGTATTTTTCCTGATTAACAAAGATACCATTTTTCACTTGATGGATCTGTAATCCTAAGAAAAACTTCAACTCTCCCATCATGCTCATTTCAAATTTGTTTTTCATCAAGTTTTGAAATTCATGACATAGTTTTCTAATGTAGCTCCATAAACAATATCATCAACATAGATTTGAACGATCAATATGTGTAAATCAACAATTTTAATAAACAAAGTACTGTCTACTTTGCCTATAATGAAATGATTTTTAGTTAAGAACTTTTTTAGCTTTTTATACCATGCCTTAGGTGCCTATTTTAGACCATATAAAGCTTTGTTTAGTCTATAGACATGATCAGAATTGACTTTATCTTCAAATCTGAGGGATTGCTTAACAAATACTTCTTGTATTTCTCCATTTAAAAATGCACTCTTTACATCCAATTGAAACAGTTTTATCCTCATACTGCTTGTAAAAGTAAGCAACATTCTGATAGCTTCAATTCTAGCTACAGGTGCAAACATTTCTTCATAGTCAATGCTTTCTTGCTGATTATAACCTTGTGCAACCAGTCGAGCTTTATTTCTAAGTATGTTCCCATCTTCATCTAATTTATTTCTGAAAATTCATTTAGTCCTAATGATGGATTTTCTTATAGGTTTCTTTACTAATTCCCAGACATTGTTTTTCTGAAACTGATTTAATTCTTCCTACATAGCCATTGTCCAGTAAATATCCTTACAAGCTTCATCTATTGATTTTGACTCAATTTCTAACACAAATGCACAATAATTGCAAATATCTTGTGCTTTGCTTCTAGTTTGTACCCCTTTGGTTATATTTCCAATTATTTGTTCCATAGGGTGATCAAATTTGAATTTCCAATTGTTTTGATGCTTGGGATCTGAGTTTCTGCTTGTAGTTATCTTTTTCCAAATATTCATTTTCACTTTCACTATCAATCTTCAAATTTTTGAAATTTTGTATCAAATCTTCATCAAATTAAACATTTATACTTTCCTGTACTCTTTTGTCTTTAGCAAAATACACTTTATAAGCTTTGCTTCTAGATGAGTATCCGACAAGTATGACAAGTTCAGATTTTGAGTTAAACTTGTCTTTAGCATCTCTAGTGTTTAAGATAAAGCATTTGCATTTGAATGACTTAAAATATCCAACATTTGGAGTCTTATCAAACTAAAGTTCAAAAGGTGTCTTATTCTATAAAGATCTGATATGAGTTCTGTTGGAGATGTGACAAACTATACCTACAACTTCAGCCCAAAGAAATTTTGGTAGATTAGAGGTTTGTTCTAGCCATTTCTTGCAATATTCTATTTTTCCTTTCCACAACTCCATTTTGAGCTAGAGTTATAGGGCAAGAGAATTCATGTAGGATTCCAAATGAATTACAAAAGTTTTCGAATTCATAATTTTCAAATTCTCCTCCATGATCACTTCTGATTTTCTTCACTATCAGTTCCTTCTGATTTTGAACTCTTATGCAAAAGTTTCTGAATTCATTGTATGTCTCATTTTTATGTGTCAAAAATATTACCCAAGTTAATTTAGATAAATCATCTACAATAACAAAGGTATATTTTCGATCCTCAAGACTTGATACTTGAGTTAGGCCAAAAAGATCTAGATGTAAGAGTTCTAGTGGCTTTTTGGTGGTGATCTCATTTTTGCTATAAAGAGAAGTTCTCTTTTGCTTGCTTAACATACAGTCACTACACACCCTATCTTTCTTGAATTCGAGTTTAGATAGTCCCCTGACTGGATCATTTTTAGATAACTGTCTAAGAGTCTTCATACTAACATGACCAAGTTTTTTATGCCACGACCAATCATCGTCACTAGATGTTACCAAACAAGAATTATTTGCAGAATTTTCGCATGGAAAGTTTAGTGTATATATTGAGCAATTTCTAACACTAGTAAATTTTATCTCATTTGTAGTTGGATCAATGATGTAACAATTTTCAACAGTAAATGAGACAGAATAACCTTTATCACACAATTATCCTACACTTAATAAATTTTTTTTTAGTCCATTAACATGCAAGACATTCTCAATTCTACCATTTTCAGATGTTATATTTGCTATTGCAGTAATTTTACATTTTTCATTATTCCCAAATTTAACAAATCCTGAACTTAAGCTTTTAACTAAATCAAGAAATCTTTTCTTATCTGTCATGTGCTTTGAGCATCTGCTGTCCACAATCCATTTTGTTGTATGTGCTTGAAACTTCTTGTTATCCTGCAATTTATACTGAAATTAAAGCTTTTGGTACCCAAATCTTCTTGGGTCTAGTAGAGTTAGTCCTTAAAACATTAAATTTATTGCCTCTTGGCAACCACACATGACGCGATCTTCTTCTGATAGCAAAAACAGTGGTGCCATCTCTATATGATTGAATCATGCCACCATAATAAGGTACTTCCTGTAGTGTAGCATACCTTAGGCCAAATTTAATTCCATTAGGTCATTGAGATCTTATCATTTTATCTAGTCATTTTTGACCTTGTGTAAATTTGCAGATGGTACTTTTTAGATCAGAGATTGTAGTTAATAAATTTTTATTTTCTTCTTTTAACTCACTATTATCACAACTATATTTATCCATGGTAGTTTTCAAATTTTTATTTTCAATTACGGTAGTTTCTAATTCAACAAAAGAATCTTCTAAACAAATATTCAACCTTTTAATCTCTTTCTTATATTCTCTACATTTAACATATAAATTATCTACAGTACACAGAAGACTATTAACATCTAATTCATCATGCTCATTTTCTAAACAATAAGAAGAAGTGGAGCATACCTCTTGTGCTGTAAAGCACACGTTGGCTGCAGCTTCATTTTCAGAATCTGAAGAACTGTTTGAGGAGCTACTATCATCCCAAGTAGCTTTGAGAGCCATTTTCTTTTTGTTCTTCCATCTCTTCTTCTTATCTGTTTGATCCTCTTCTGTCTGAAATGGACAAAAGGTCTATATGTGCCCTTGCCTTTTGCATTTAAAGTATGTAGGGATAGTTCTTTTGGAGGATCTAGTCTTATTATTTTTCTTCATGAATTTTTTGAAATTCCTTGCTAGTAGCATAATCTCATCATCATTTGAGCTTAGAGCTTCTTCTATTGAAGGAAATGTAATTTCCTTTTTCTTCTCAACTTTCTTTTCAACAGTTTCCTCCTATTCCTTCCAATCTTTCATTTGAACCTCGTGGGCCAGTAGATTGCCCAATAGTTCTTCAACAGTGTAGTTGTTGAGATCCTTGGAATCTTGAATGGAGGTGGATTTCTATTTCCATTCGATAGTTAAACTTCTCAGGATCTTTTGTACCTGTTCACTTGAAGAGAATTCCTTTCCTAGGCCTTTAAGACTGTTAATGATCTCAATAAGTCTTGAAAACATTTCAGTTATGTTTTCATTATCATTCATTTTAAATAGTTCTAGTTTTCTTAACAAAATGCTAATTTTTGTGCCCTTTACCTGACTTGTACCTTCGTGTATAACCTGAAGGATTTTCCAAGCTTCATGTGTAGACTTACATGCAGAAACTTTGTTATATTGTTCAGCAGTTAGTGCATAGTATATAGCATTCAGCCCTCGAGCATTGTTCAGGGTTTATATGTTATGAAATTAACACACAACTGAGTTTTAATATTTATAACCGCAAGTGCACAAAGTAAATTATAGAAAGCATGCAAGAACGGGTCAAGTCCACAAAGATCAGCAATTAAATACAAAATTCACTAGTGCTTATAGATATGCCTTGGGTAAATGCATTCTCATCACATGTTTGCCTTAACAATCATGTAAATGTTAGAAATGACTTCATATAGAGTTGAATCAGTAATGAGAAACCTCATTCATGTCCCGCTTTATCTATCACTTAAGAGAAAGCATCACACAATAATTATTACACTACAAACATAGAAAATAAAATTACACTACATCAAACTACTAATTCTACTATAAAACTAGCATACATGGACTTATAACCATACATCTAAATTCATGTATGCTCTAATCTACTAAATGTAAGCTATATACAATCCAAATCAAGTAAATCAAGAGGTTAGAGTTAAGTAAAAAATGTCTAAACTATGTTAGAGTTAGAGGAACAAACATTTGAGAAGAATTCACACAAGGACACATAAAATCAAACACATAAGAGGCAAAAACTCAAACTAAACTTAGAATTGAAATTCATTGAAACTAACACAAGAATTCAACATTACAATAAGGGAAACTATGTGGACAACACAAACAACGACAATTAACAAACATACAACATCAAAATAGGAAATACAAATAACTCCATCTCAACTCATAGTTCATCTCCTCACCTTAAGCTCACATCTCCAATGATCTTTCCACAAGGGACGTCACCTCCTTGCTTCAGCCACCAAAGATGTCTACCTTCTCCACCAATTCTTCACGCCTAATGCAGCTTGTTCCTTCCACGGATTGGAGGTCCAATGCCGAAAGGAATGCAGCAACATGTAGAACAAGGGAGTGCACTCTTGAAGATACTTCACTACACCTCAACTTGTCTTCTCCAAGGCTTCTCTCCTCCACAGATTCAACTCCTCAAGGAGTAATTGCAGCAGCAATTCAACCTCCCTAATGGTGAAGAATGCCAGAGAAGGAAGTGGAGAGAACAAGGGAAGGGAGAGACCTACCTCCAAGAGTCGTTTGAAAGAGAAATCACCATGAGTGGAGCTCCTTCACCTCCTTGCTTGGAGCACCAAGGGGGATTCCGGATTTTGGAGTTGGAGAGGGGAGAAAACTTGTGGGATACAAGGCCTATTTATAGAGATTTTTGATCATCAAGGATTGATGATCCCAAGGCTTGATCTAAGGGCCCTCATTCACCTATAATCAAATCCATTTAAGTCATGCATGTAATGTTAGTAATACATGCCAAAAATAACTCTAGTTATAAACTTGAAATATATTTATTTCTAAGGTATGTAACATTCATTTTAACATGTTTACAAATGTGAAATGTAAGTTCATCCATGAATGAATCAATTAGTAACATGTATTTAAAATTATTCATAACCAATGTCACTTTATTGCATTTAATGTCCACAAGTTCATAACCATAGTATATAAAATATATGTGGGCATATCAAATTATTTCAATACCTTGATGACCTTTAAAATCTCTTTCTTAGCCTAAGAATTATTAAATCATACATTCAAGCATATGAACATATAGTATGTTTCGTGAAAATTACATTAAAGGGGTGCATTTGTGCACATATTCATGCAATGTCATAAAAATGTGATTAACATGTATTTTCTTGTATAAGTGCATATAACTTGAGTTTCAAGACATAGAATGCATGAATTATCATATAAAAATGTGCACAAATATCATCTATACAAGCATCCAACTAGATGATTCTCTCATCCTCCTCAGACCAGTCTATAACATTATTGGTTGGAAGTGTAGTTCCAAGAATGACAATCTTCTAGAGTTTTATATCAGAACTCTTGAGGAAACACTCCATTCTATTCTTCCAATAATTATAGTTGGAACCATCGAATAGAGGAGGTTTGTGGATGTTTTGCCCCTTAACAAATTGAGTCATAAATCTGTTAGGAACGTATGGCTTCACTAGAGGGGGTGTGAATGGTGTCTAAGTGTAGTTTTAGAACTTTTACTAACTTAGTTAACCAATTTGAATAATCATCTAGCACAAGTACTAAACAGATATATAAAACATGCATAGTGGAAATATAAATAAGAAACATAAGGAAATTTTAGGTGGTTCACCAACTTGGCTAGTCCACCCCCAAGGATCACTTGGGCTTCACTAAGTGTCTCAACACTTACATACACTTGCTTTCAAGTCGAAGTAATAACCAACCACATAGAAGTTTTCAAGTATAAACTTCAGTAAATCAACCTCTTGAGTTTTCAGGTTGAAACTCAAATCAACAACTTGAGTGAAGCTTTAAGGTAGAAGCCATGAACCAAATGATCCTTCTTGGATTAGACTTTTAGCACTTGGAGAGCTTTGAGAATCTTCTTGTATATCTAGCTTTTAATCGATTCTTTGTTGTAGTTAATCTGACTTGAACTTTCTTCTATAACAATAGCTGATCTGCAATGTATACTATATCTCTATATGTGATTGTATATGTAATCTAACTTGTAAGCTCTATTGAATTTTGTATGATCTGTTTGTATTTATGCTTGTAAGTCCAACGATCATATTTTCTCTTCAACGGATTTATTCTGCTGTACTTGTTGTGTATTCAGTCCCAAAAATAGTAAGTTACTATTCTGTATACTGTCTAGTCTGTAACCTTCCGATTCCCTTTGATTTTTGGATAGTTACCTGTGTAACTCTTCGAAGAACAGTCGTAACTCATCGAAAATCCATTTAAGTTCTTTTGGTTTGAGTCACATGAGAATTTAAGTCATACACGTGAAGTATTTAAAGTTCGGATACTTGCAATTGTAGCTCATTGAAATTCTCTTGACTATCAGATAGTTAGCTACAGTAACTTTTCAATTCTTCTTTTAAGCTTTTATCTGGATTTCTGCACGTGGGAAATTTAATGACTTAAGTTTCGGATAGTTAGCTACAGTAACTTTCTGATTCTTCTTGTTTTTCGGATAGTTAACTTTCTAACTCTCCAATTTTCCATACAGCCATCTTTCTACCTCTCCGATTGAATTCCTACTGCTTTAAACTATCTTTCAGATACTTAGCTGAGAACTGACCGAACTTCTTGGCTTTCTCTTTCAACTATGAATGAATTGCTTATAATGTGATATCTTTTGGATTCCTTGTGCATCATTCGTCTGGTCTATTTGGCTGCAATTTGCTTTGACTTTTCCATCCATGTCTGTTTAGCTTACAACCTATGAAATACATATACTTCTCTCATGGATGTTTGCATTATCAAAATACAGAGGTCCTTTCAATCTCCCCCTTTTTGATAATGACAAATCCTTTACATTAAATTACATGTATTTCACTCTCTGGATTATTTCTATACAAAGAATCAAACAAAGCATAAGTAAAACACAGATTTACAATGTATACAATATAATGGAGTTAATTTCTCCCCTTGTCTGTGTGTTGAGAATACTCCCCTTGCCTTCTATGTAATTCTCTTCATTCTTCTCTCCCTTTTTGTCATTAGATAAAAGGAGTTCCATAACTTTCTTTTGCTGAAATAACTGACATATTTCTCCCCTTATTTTCAAGATGTAATATTTGATCTCATAACAGTTTTCTAATCCTATTTCCATAATCCTGTTTGATATCAAATGTTGAAAGAATTGATTGCATCAATATATTCGAATACCAAATTTTGATTGTCCATCAAATGTTGACTGTTGGTATGCTGATATCAATTGTTGAGATATTTTCATCATTGTAGTCTAATTTCATCTTTCCCTTTGATGTTGTATTGCTTTTCTTCTTTCTTATTCGAGCACAGTATCAATTGAAGTGTTAATTTCCTAAATCCTTGTCTGATACCAATTGTTGACATATTAATATCTAAGAAGTCAGTAATTACTCTCTTGATTTGTGGTATTTCTTCCATTGTCTCATTTATTTACTACATCATCTGTAAAAATTGACAAATAGTAGAATGCTAATTGTTAATGTAGCAATTTATAAATATGCAGTTAATATTTGTAGTTGTTGCCACAAGCTCTCCCCTATCTGTATGGAGGTTTTCTGATTTTTAATAGCAACCTATAGGCTCTCCCCCTATATGCATGCCCTCTTTATATACTTTCTTTTTGAACTGAAGTAACATTCTGAAATCCCTTCATATAATAGGTTCTCCTCCTACTTATATGTTTTTCCTTGCAGATAGATTTGTTGCACCTGTTCTACAAAAATGGCATATATGATACCAACTAAACTAGGTACTAATTGTTAATAAAAAACATCATAAATAATTTTCAATCATTTAACTTATGACTCCAATCCATTTATCTTCTCTTAGATCTTTATTTCAAGAGGTTCTTTCAATTTGTAGAAGATAATTTGAAGACTGTAATTTGGCTACTGTAGATTTTGCTTGTCCTTTGATAAATCTGATTTCCTTACTTTTGTATTCATTCATCTGGCTCATGCAGATCTTATTTCCTTTAAAGAACCAAATTCAATCATTGATGCTAGTTTGATACTAATTGTTAATTTCAGAATATCATAACTAATTCTTAACTGATTACCTTTTGATTACCAACTGTTTAGCTTCTTAAAATCTCTCTTCAAGAGATTCCTTCAAAACATATGCAGAAAGCAATTTGTGACTGTAGTCTAGCTATTGCTCTCTTTTCTATGTACTTGTTTCTAGCTACTGCAAATTTTGCTCTCCTTGAATATCATGGTTTTAGGCACATTTTCAACTCAATTTAAGTGTAGCACTTTCTATCAAATTATGGTGCCTCCTATAATACCAAATAGTTGCTCTCATAATTGATTTTCAAATTTTCAGCCTTTTTTAATTGATCATTCCATTGATCTTCAAATTTTGGTCATTTGCAGATAATATTTTGAAATTGTAAACTAGTTACTCCCACTAAATGATATAATCTTGTAATTCAAATAGAAATAGATTTTGGTACCCATACTTTCTTGGGTCCATAAGTATTAGTCCTGACAATATTTAATTTATTACCTTTTGGTAGTCACATTGAACTAGATCTTCTTTTGATGACAAACATTGTTGTACCATCTTTATAAGATCGGATAACACCACCATAGTAGGGTATTTCTTGTGGAGTAGCATATCCTAGGCTAAATCTATTTAAACTATATCTTTGTGAACCAATGATTTTATTTAATCCATTTTGTCCATTGGTAAACTTATGTACAGTATTTTTCAGATCAATAATTTCATATTTCAGATTTTCATTTTCATTTATCAATTTATCAGTATTGCATTTTCTATTTTCAATATGCAAATTTTCAAGTTTAGTATATGCTTCTTCTAAACATGTAGTTAAATGCTTAATTTCCTTTTTATAATTCTTGCATTTAACATATAGACTGTCAACAGTAGACAAAAGAATATTTACATCTAGATTATCATTATTTACATCAGAATCACTTTGAGATGAAGTGGAACATTCCTCTTGTGCTGTATAGCACACGTTTACTGGTACCTCTTCATCTGAGCTGGATGAACTATTAGAAGAACTACTGTCATCCTAAGTAGCCTTCAGTGCCATTTTCTTTTTGTAGCTCCTCTTCTTCTTCTTTATTTCTTTTTCTTCTTCTAGTTGCAGTGGACAATCAGGTTGTATATGTCCTTGCTTCTTGCATTTAAAGCATATTGGAGCATTGCTTTTTGATGTGCTGGCTTTGTTATTTTTCTTCATCCATTTTCTGAATTTTCTAGCCAATAGCACAACTTCATCATCATCCGAACTTTGAAGTTCTTGAGTTGATGGAAAGGCTAGTTCTTTCTTTGTTTCAGTTTTCTTTTTAGCACTACATTCTTCATCTTTCCATTCTTTCATTTGAACTTCATGGGCTAGTAGATTGCCCATCAGATCCTTTATTGAATATTTGTTGAGGTCTTTGGAATCTTGTATTGATGTGGACTTTTGCTTCCATTCCACAGTTAAGCTTCTAAGAATTTTCTGCACCTATTCACGGATAGAAAATTCCTTTCCCAAACCTCTTAAGCCATTAATAATCTTAGTGAATCTAGAAAACATATCAGTAATAGTTTCATCATCAAGCATTTTAAATAATTCAAGCTTTCTAAGTAAAATGCTGATTTTTGTGTCTTTCACTTGGTTAGTTCCTTCAAAGGTTATTTGAAGAGTGTTCCAAGCCTCGTGAGTAGATTTACAAGCTGAAACTTTATTATATTGTTTAGCAGATAGTAAATAATATTTAACCCTCGAGCATCCATTTGGATGATTCTTTCATCCTCCTTAGTTCAATCATCCTCATGATTAGGTGGAATAGGTGCTCCTAGAACTACCATTTTCTAGAGACTCACATCTGAGCTCCTAAGGAAACATTCCATCCTATTTTTCCAATAATTATAGTTAATACCATCAAACATGGGAGGACGATTGATGTTCTAACCCTCTCTATGAAAAGAAGTCATGATCTTAGATGGTTAAATTTATAAAAAGAGATCAACCTGCTCTGATACCAATTGTTAGGAACGTATGACTTCACCAGAGGGGGGGTGAATGGTGTCTAAGTGTAGTTTTAAAACTTTTACTAACTTAGTTAACCAATTTGAATAATCATCTAGCACAAGTACTAAATAGATATATAAAACATGCACAACAGAAATATAAATAAGAAACATAAGGGAATTTTAGGTGGTTCACCAACTTGGCTAGTCCACCCCCAAAGATCACTTGGGCTTCACTAAGTGTCTCAACACTTATATACGCTTGCTTTCAGGTCGAAGCAAGAACCAACCACATAGAAGTTTTTAGGTATAAACTTTAGTAAACCAACCTCTTGAGTTTTTAGGTCGAAACTCAAACCAACAACTTGAGTGAAGCTTTAAGGTAGAAGCCACAAACCAAATGATCCTTCTTGGATCAGACTTTCAGCACTTGGAGAGCTTTGAGAATCTTCTTGTATATCTAGCTTTCAATCGATTTTTTGTTGCAGTTAATCTGACTTGAACTTTCTTCTGTAATAGTAGTTGATCTGCAATGTATACTATATCTCTATATGTGATTGTATATGTAATCTAACTTGTAAGCTCTATTGAATCTTGTATGATCTATTTGTATTTATGCTTGTAAGTCCAACGATCATATTTTCTCTTCAACGGATTTATTCTATTGTACTTCCTGTGTATTTAGTCCCAAAAATAGTAAGTTATCGTTCTATATACTGTCTAGTCTGTAACATTCTGATTCCCTTTGATTTTCGGATAGTTACCTATGTAACTCTCCGAATAACAGTCGTAGCTCACTGAAAATCCACTTAAGTTCTTTTGGTTTGAGTCATGTGAGAATTTAAGTCATACACGTGAAGTATTTAAAGTTTGGATACTTGCAATTGTAACTCACCGAAATTCTCCTAACTATCGTATAGTTAGCTACAATAACTCTCTGAATTTCTTCTTCTAAGCTTTCGACAGCTGTCTTCTCATTTCTACACGTGCATAATAGAATAACTTAAGTTTCGGATGGTTATAATTGTAACTCATCAAAACTCTTAAAATTTCAGATAGTTAGCTATAGTAACTTTCCAATTCTTCTTTTAAGCTTCTGTCTAGATTTCTGCACGTGGTAAATTCAATGACTTAAGTTTCAGATAGTTAGCTACAGTAACTTTCTGATTTTTCTTGTTTTTTGGATAGTTAACTTTATAACTCTCCGATTTTCTATACAACCATCTTTCTATCTCTTTGATTGAATTCCTACTACTTTAAACTGCCTTTCAGATACTTAGCTGAGAACTGACCGAACTTCTTGGCTTTCTCTTTCAACTATGAATGAATTGCTTATAATGTGATATCTTCTAGATTCCTTGTGTAGCATTCGTTTGGTCTATTTGGCTGCAATTTGCTTTGACTTTTCCATCCATATCTGTTCAGCCTGCAACCTGTGAAATACATATACTTCTCTCATGGATGTTTGCATTATCAAAATATAGAGGTCCTTTCAAAATCCAGATGGTTAAATCTTATAATGGATTAACCAGACTCTGATACCAATTGTTAGGATTGATAGACTCATTAGAGGAGGGGGAATGGTGAAGGTGTGTAAATTTTACTTCTTTTTGAACTTAATCGACTGATTCTAATTATCAATGAGTTGAATTAATATAAATGGATGCAAAACAGTAAATAGAAAGGAACACAAGACAATTTTTAGGTGGTTCACCAACTCAGCTAGTCCACCCCTAAGATTCACTTGGGCTTCACTAAGTATAAATACTTACAACACTTGCTTTCAAGAAGAAGCAAAAACCAACACTTGAGCTTTGAGGTTGAAGCTCAGCAACCAAACTTTCTTCAAGCTTTCAGGTACAAGCTCTTAACCAACAGAGAGTTTTCAAGTTGAAACTCAAGAGCCAACACTTGAGCTTTTGAAGCAGAGTTTGAGCACAAGGAGCTTTGTGTGCTGTAGTGAACTTTGAGAGTATTCTGTATTTTGCATACTTGGGAGTATATCTAAGAATTTTTGAGTAGCTGACAGTATATGATTATCATTGTCTTAATCTTCCCTATACTTCTCATATTTATACCAAGAGGTATAACGATCATATTTACTTCTAACAGATGTTTTCTACTATACTTGTCGTGTATTCAGTCCCAAAAATAGTAAGTTATCGTTTTGTATATTGTTCAATAAGTAACCTTTCGATTCCCTTTAATTTTTGGATGGTTAACTGTGTAACTCTCCGAAGAACATCTAAAACTCACCGAAAATCTACTTAAGTCCTTTTGTCTATGTCACGTGAGAATTTAAGTCATGCACATGAGGTGACTTAAGTTCGAATGGTTATAATTGTTAACTCACCAAAATTCTTCATCTTTCGAATAGTTAGCTACAATATCCTCCTAAACCCTCCTTTAAGCTTTCGACTGCTTTCTTCTCATTTCTGCATGTGCAAAATAGAGTGACTTAAGTTTCGAATAGTTAAGTTTGTAATCTTTCGAAATCTCAAGTTTTTCGGATAGTTAACTTTCTAACTTTCGAAAAAATCCTTTTAAGCATCTGTTCTGGATTTTTGCCCGTGGGAGATTCAATGACTTAAGTTTTAGATAGTTAAGTTTGTAACCTTCCGAAACCTCTTATTTTTTAGATAGTTAACTATCTAACTCTCTGATCATTTAGCCAACTATCTTTAAGAACTCTCCGAAGGCCTTGTAATTTTGGATAGTTGTTCTTCTAACTATCTAATTATGTTTCTGCTACTTTAAACTAACTCTTCGGATACTTAAGCCTGATAACTCACCGAAAATTTCCCTTTTAGATGGTTAAGCCTGGTAACCTTTCGAAATCCTATTTATCTCTTGCAGCACATACTGAACTATCTGTAATGACTTATCTACCTTCTACTCTTCTATTGAATTATCTAATCTATGAAATACAATTTATTTCCTCACATAAGTTTTTACATTATCAAAATACAAGAGTCCTAACATCTACAAGTTTAATCAATCAAATTAAATGTATCATTGATTATATGTATTTCATTTAATCCAAAAATCAACATTTTAGCTCTTTCAGGATTTCAGATAATTTACTGAGTTTTAGTTAAGCATTTTGATTTCTTTTTAAAATCGTGAAACTGTTAAACTCATAAAATTCAGCAAAAATATAAGATACTATATCTAGATTTATATGAATATTAAATTTTGTAGCTTCTTTATAAGATTCTAAATATAACATTAAAGCAGTTACAATGCTTAAAAATTTTACAGTTTCAATTATTGGATAGTTACAGCAAATTCTTAAAAAAAATTTCAATTTCCATAGAACTTTTGCAACACCATTCTAATTTCTCTAATTAACAAAATTACTTGGCTATTAATCTAATTACTTCCCCCCATACCTATATTTTGCATTGAATTACAAGATAACTTATGATACCTATATCTGTTTGTACGGGGAGTCCGTTGAGTTATGCTTAACTCAACGAGCTTACTTCGTTGAGTCTTGAGTTAGTGAACGAGCTTATTCCGTTGAATTAATTGTAACTCAACGAAGTAGTGTAGCTAAGACCGCAGATAAAATAGTAATAGTTGGTTCAGGAAATGACCCGATTACCTGCCTAAACTTAGGGCTTATTTAAACTAAAACCTAGGGTTTTGGGGGCATTATCTGGCAAATCATTTAGAATCTAGAACAGTAAAAATCAGAGCGATTCCGTGCTGTTGTGTAACTCCACGATGAGGAAGATGAAGCCTGAATTCTGGGAAGAGGTAGTGGACACCGCATAGTTTTTGAAGGAATCTAAAGAATGGCACACACGGCAAAAGATTAGAAATACAACAAGAGAGAAAGAGGTATAAAAGGTAGAATCAGAACTCTTTAACTTGAGAAAAATTTTGGTTGAGTTAGAAATACAGATACCATAGATAATGGAGACACAAATTAGAGTGGCAACTGAAATTGCATTAAGTAAAGAAAGAAAGATACGACCAAACAATGAAGTAGCCCTAGAATTAATCCAACGTAAGTCCCAGCACTGGTTCAAAAGACGAATCTGTAGACGAGCTAGATGGGCGATTTAGGAGCAAGAAAGGAAAGAAAATGAAGAAGAGACAATTGAAGAACGAGAGGAACCAACTACTGAAAGACCTATTTCTGAGGAATAGCAATTAGGACCTTTAGTTCCACCATTTAAGACGTTAGCACAAGCAGAAATGATGGGGCCTTCGATTGAAGAAGAGTTAAAGGAATTTCAAGCACTAGTTCAAGTTGGAAAAAACCAAGGAGAATCAGAAGATTTGGCCGTGGCTAAAGCACACCTAGTGTTTGATGCATTATACAAAAAGAGGGTTGTAGAAAAGTTGAAAGCCCAATATAAAATCAAAGTGGAACAACATCAAGAAGCTACAGCCAAACCTGCTGCAAAAGGAGATGAAGTTGGTCCTTCGAGACCAGTAGTTATAGAAAAAATTAAACAGGAAGAGCTAGTACCTATGGCTAGAAGGCCTGCAGAGCTTATTTTTGTGGATTTAATTTCAGAAGATGAAGAAGAAGAACAAACACAACTAATCAGAAAAAGGAAAGGAAAAGAAAAAGTGCCTGAATATGAAGAAATTAAATCTGAAGTACCAATTTTTACAGGGCTTGTGGAACAAATTTTTATTAACTTGCTATCCGATTCTGAGGAGGAGTAGGAGCAGCAGCAACAAGAGCAAAGACAAGAAGAAAATCAGGCTGAAATTAGTCTTCAACCTGTACAAGAAGAAACAGAAATTAGGGTAGAAACTGAATTGCCCGTGACTCCATCTGAATCTGTTACAGAATCAGAAAGAACAGTAACATAATAGATTGGTAGTTAGGAGGAGCAAGAAAGAGCAGAAAATGAAGAGGCTGAAAGAAGCCATTTGGACAAAAATAATTTCACAGATTCCATTGAAGAGCAAGAAACTCTTCAGCAAATTATGGAAAGAATTCAAGATAAAGTAGAGAGTTCTGCCGGCTCACCACCACAGATAGAAGCAAAAGAAAAAACTCAGGAATCTAAAGAGAATGTCCAAATGCAGTCTATGCTAGAGGAAGATCAAGAACAAACCCCTATGGAGTAACAAAGTCACCTTCCTGATCCGACTGAAACAACAATTTTGAATGAAGTATACTTTAGTAGTCAAGAAGCTTATACTAAATATCAAGAAATAAGGGATTACAATATTATTTACAGTAGACCAGTAAATTGGAATGGAATGCAAGAAATCAAAGAATTATTTGAATTCCAAGGTCTACTGCAATTTATATCTCAAAGAAAGAGGGGCATGCAGTATATGAGAATTTAGTGCCTTGTTTTTATGCAAATTTAAGAGAAAGAGAAGGAGGATTAATTTCAAACGTGGAGGAAGCTGATGTACAGATAACACCAGAGCTTCTCCACAACATTTTTGGTTTGAAGAATGAAGGAATAACAATTTTGGAAGATACAACTGCAGTTGAATGGACTGAACAGCAAATTAAGGATTGTTTAGCTATCAATCCTGGTGTGCCATTATTAAACAAATTGAAGTATTTAAATGGTAAAGCACAAATGATAGCTAACATTCTGATTAAGAATGTCTATCAACGATAGGGCCATGATATAGAATTAAGTCAATTTGTCAAATGGGCCACGTATGTAGTTGTAAATAAGATCCAAATAAATTGGTCTGCAATTTTTATCTCCAAGTTGAAAACAGTGAAGAAGAAATTATTTTATGGAGATTTGATTCCACTATTGAGGGTGGACTGTATCGATTTCACTAAATGGACATAAAAAAGGATCAGATCAAGAACTATTTCAGTGAAAGAATACAGAAATTTTGTAGCTGCAGAACTAGCTGTACCTTCTGGAGAAATTACAAGAGTAGTAGAAAGAATTAATCAATTAGAGCAACAATTAGAAAAACTCCAGAAGGAAGTAGATGAACTTAAGCATAAAGATTAAATTGTATTGTTCGTCTACTTGTGTAAAATTGTATGATGTACTTGTATTGTAATTGATTCATATTAATGAATGTAAATTTTTCAAATGCAATTTTCATACGTGTTTTGAATGATGGACTACTTAAGTGTACTTCATTCAAAATTGTTGTTTCAGTCGGATCAAGAAGGTGACTTTGTTGCTCTAGAGTGTTTTGTTCTTGATCTTCTTCTAGCATAGGCTGCATTTGGACGTTCTCTTCAGATTCTTGAGTTTTTGCTTTTGCTTCTGTCTATGGTGGTGAGCAGGCAGAACTCTCCACTCTGTCTTGAATTCTTTCCATAATTTGCTGAAGAGTTTCTTGCTCTTCAGTGGAATCTGTGAAATTATTTTTGTCCAAATGGCTTCTTTCAACCTCTTCATTTTCTGCTCTTTCTTGCTCCTCCTGACTACCAATCTGTTCTATTACTGTTCTTTCTGATTTTGTAACAGATTGGGATGGAGTCACAGGCAATTCAGTTTCTGCCCTAATTTCTGTTTCTTCTTGTACAGGCTGCAAACTAATTTCAGCCTGATTTTCTTCTTGTCTTTGCTCCTTTTGCTGCAGCTCTTGCTCCTCAAAATCGGATAGCAGGTTAATAAAAATTTGCTCGACAGGCCTTGTAAAAATTGGTACTTCAGATTTAATTTCTTCATATTCAGGCACTTTTTCTTTTCCTTAAATCTACAAAAGTAGCCTTCGAGCCATAGGTACTGGCTCTTCCTGTTTAATTTTTTCTATAACTACTGGTCTCGAAGGACCAACTTCATCTCCTTTTGCAATAGGTTTGGTAGTAGCTTCTTGATGCTGTTCCACTTTGATTTTATATTGGGCTTTCAACTTTTTTGCAGCCCTATTTTTATACAATGCATCAAACACTAGGTGTGCTTTAGCTATGGCCAAATCTTCTGATTCTCCTTGGTTTTTTCCAACTTGAACCAATTCTTCAAATTCTCTTAACTCTTCTTCAGTCGAAGGCCCCATCATTTCTACTCGTGCCAACGGCTTAAATGGTGGAACTGAAGGTCCTAACTGCTGTTCCTTTCCTCAGAAATAGGTCTTTCAGCAGTTGGTTCCTCCCGTTCTTCAGTTGCCTCTTCTTCATTTTCTTTCCTTGCTTGCTCCTAGATCACCCATTTAGCTCGTCTACAGATTCGTCTTTTGAACCAGAGCCGGGACTTACGTTGGATTAATTCTAGGGCTACTTCATTGTTTGGCCTTATTTGTCTTTCCTTGCTTACAACTATTTCTATTGCTATTCTGATTCGTGTTTTCATTATTTGAGGTATTTGTATTTCTAACTCAACCAACATTTTTCTCAAGTTAAAGAGTTCTGATTCTACCTTTTGTAGCTCTTTCTCTCTTGTTGTATTTCTGATCTTCTACCGCGTGTGCCATTCTTTAGATTCCTTCAGAAACTGTGCGGTGTCCACTACCTCTTCCTAGAATTCAGGCTTCATCTTCCTTATCGTGGAGTTACACAACAGTACGAAATCGCTTTGATTTCTCCTGTTCTAGATTCTAAATGATTTGCCAGATAATGCCCCCAAAACCCTAGGTTTTAGTTTAAATAAGCCTTAAGTTTAGGTAGGTAATCGGGTCATTTCCTGAACCAACTATTACTATTTTATTCGCGGTCTTAGCTACAGTACTTCGTTGAGTTACAGTTAACTCAACGGAATAAGCTCGTTGACTAACTTAAGACTCAATGGAGTAAGCTCGTTGAGTTAAGCGTAACTCAACGGACTCCCCGTACAAGCAAATATAATAATAAAAATATTATAGAGAATAGTTTTTCTATTATTTTACCAGTTTAACCGATACTATGTTTCGGTTAGACCTAAATATTTTTTATTTTTTTATTTTTTCTTTCGATTGAACCGAAACTATGTTTCAATAAAACCAACATTTTTTCTGAAAATTAATATTCGTATTTTTTTATGTTCCGGTCATACCGATGGATCCGGTCGATTGAACCGCAACATAATTTTTTTTTTTTTTAATTTAAACATAACATTTGATTTCTTACTAAGTAAAGCTCGAGTAGTCTTCTACTCTAACTTCTTTTATAATTCCAAAGGAGCTTTTTGGTGTTTTCAGAATAGGTTTCAGTCTTTGTCCATTTACTTTGAATATATTCTGACTTTTAGGATTTTCAATTTCAATAGCTCCATAAGGATAAATATTTCGAACTATGTAAGGTCCTGCCCATCTAGATCTTAGTTTTCCTGGATAGTTATGGAGTCTAGCCATATAAAGATATACTTCTTGTCCTATTTCAAAGCTTTTAGGAATAATTTTTCTATCTTGCCAAAATTTAATCTTTTCTTTTTCTCTTACAGTCTTTGAATAAGCTTCATTTCTAAATTCTTCTAATTCAATTAATTGCATTCTTCTATTTTCAGCAGCTTGATTTAAATTAGTGTTCAGAGTTTTTAATGCCTAATAAGTTTTATGTTCTATTTCAGCTCGTAAATGACAACTTTTTCCATATACTAGCCTAAAATGTGACAAACCCAAGCTCATTTTATAAGCAGTTCTATAAGCCCAAAGTGCATCTATCAATCTATTAGCTCAATCTGTTCTGGTAGGATTTACTATTTTTTCTAAGATTAATTTAATTTGTTTATTTGCACTTTCTACTTGTCCACTTGTTTGCGGATGATATGATGTTGGAATTTTGTGGTTTACTCCATATTTCTTCATTAAGGCTTCAAAACTTCTATTACAGAAATGAGTTCCTCTATCACTAATAATAGCTTTAGGTATTCCAAATCTGGCAAATATATTTGTTCTTATAAATTGAATTACCACTTTGTCGTCATTAGTTTTTGTAGGAATAGCTTATATCCATTTTGATACATAATCCACCTCCAACAATATGTAATTAAATTGATTAGACATAGGAAATAGACCCATAAAATCTATTCCCCACACATCAAAGATTTCAACCTTAACAATAGGATTAAGAGGCATCATATTCCTCTTTGATATTCTTCCTATTTATTGACATCTTAAACAACTTAAGCAATATTTATGAGCATCTTTGAATAGTGTTGGCCAATAAAACCCACATTGCAGAATTTTTGCAGCAGTTTTCCCTGAATCAAATTGTCCTCCACAAGCTTGGTCATGACAGAAAGACAATATGCTCGGATATTCAGTTTTTGGAACACACCTCCTTAAAATTAGATCAGGACATTTCTTAAATAAGTATGGGTCTTCCCAATAGTAATATTTTACTCTTGAGAAAAACAATTTCTTATCCTGTCTACTCCAATCCTTAGGTGTTAGACTAGTAACTAAGTAATTAACTATGTCTGCATACCAAGGTATTGTGTTGATGGTCATTAATTGTTCATCAAGAAAATTATCCTTAATTTCAATATTTGATTTTTCTATTTGTAATATTGATAAATGATCTGCTACAATATTCTCACAACCTTTTTATATCTTTAATTTCTAAATCAAATTCTTGTAATAATAATATCCATCAGATCAGTCTAGGTTTAGTTTCTTTTTTCTTTAGTAGATGTTTTAAAGCTGAATGATCCGTGTATACTATTACTTTAACTCCAATCAGATATGATCTAAACTTTTCTAAAGCCAACACAACAGCTAATAATTCTTTTTCAGTAGTTGTGTAATTAACTTGAGCATCATTTAAGGTTTTGCTTGCATAATGAATCACTCTAGGAGATTTTTCTATGTTCTGTCCCAATACTGCTCCTACAGCAAAATTAGAAGCATCGCACATTAATTCAAATGGATAGTTTCAATCAGGAGCTTGAATTATAGGAGTTGAAATTAAACTAGTTTTAAGTCTGAAAAATGCTTCCTTGCAATTTTTATCAAAGTTAAATGGAACATCTTTTAATAGATTAGTTAAAGGTCTAGCTATCTTGCTAAAGTCTTTAATAAATCTTCTATAAAAATCAGCATGTCCTAGAAATGATCTAATATCTTTTACTGATTTAGGTTCTAATAGATTAGAAATTACTTCTATTTTAACTTTATCTACTTCCAACCCTTTCTTAGAAACAACATGCCCTAAGACTATTCCTTGTTTAACCATGAAGTGACATTTTTCCCAATTTAAAACCAGATTTTTTTCCACACAACGTTTTAATATTTGGTCTAAATTGCTTAAACAAACTTCATATGAGTTGCCATATATAGTAAAATCATCCATAAATATTTCTAAAAAGTCTTCAATCATTCCAGTAAATATGCCCTACACACATCTTTGAAAAGTAGCTAGCGCATTGCATAATTTGAATGGCATTCTCTTAAAAGCATAAGTTCCATTAGGACAGGTGAAAGTTGTTTTCTCTTGATCCTGTAATGCTACTGGAATTTCATTATACCCTGAATACTCATCTAGGAAACAAAAATATTCTTGCCCTGCTAATCTTTCCAGCATTTGATCTATAAAAGGTAAGAGAAAATGATCTTTCTTAGTCACAACATTCAGCTTTCTATAGTCTATACATACTCTCTAGCCTGATTGAATTCTAGTAGGTATCAAGTCTTAACTTTCATTCCTAATAACTGTTAATCCTGATTTCTTGGGAACTACATGGATTGGACTAACCCACGAGCTATCAGAAATCAGATAAATTATATCATTATCTAACCATTTAACTATTTCCTTTCTGACTACTTCTTTAAGGTTTGGATTTAATCTCCTCTCAGGAATTCTAACAGGTTTAGCATTCTCTTCTAAATATATGTGGTGACCGCATAAAGTTGAACTTAACCCTTTTATATCAGTCATAGTCCATCCTATTGCTTCTTTATAACTTTTTACTACATCTTTTAATTTAGCTATTTGATCCTCTTTTAAATCTGAAGCAATAATGATTGGACAGGTTCATTTATCTTTCAGAAATATATAGGTTAATTCAGGAGGTAAAAGTTTTAATTCTAAATGTTGCCTATCAGAAGCTAGAGCTCCTAACTGAACATCATTTTCTAAATTAATTTCTTCCCGATCTCCTTCTATATTTATGCTTTCACTTTCTTCTAAAGTTTCAGAATTGATTTGCCTATTTAATTCTTCTTGAATCACATCATCTAGCATATCTCCTTCATCCTCTAAAAAGTCTATGGTATGTAAGGACATTTCTAACTCTTCAAATCTTTTTGGTTTGAAAATATTTAATTGAGTATCCTCATTACCATATGCTAACTTCATTACTCCAGTTTTACAATTTATAACAACCCCTGATGTTGCTAAAAATGGCTTTCCCAAAATTAAAGATGCATCACTATTTTTATGCTTAATTTGTTGGGAATCCAAAATTACAATATCAATTGGATATATAAAATTCTTGATTTTAATTAAGACATCCTCTATTTTTCCTCTAGGGTATCTTATACTTCTATCAACTAATTGAATAACCGTACTAGTAGGAATTAAGCCTTCTAATCCTAAGGATGCAAATATATCACTTGGCATAACATTTATACCTGCACCTAAGTCTATTAAGGTTCTTTCTAGAATGGTATTTCCTATGGTGCATGATATAACAGGGATTTCAGGATCATATAACTTTTTAGGAATTTGTGACAGAAATAAGGAACTACTTTGCTCATCTAAAAAGACATTTCTAAGAACTTTTCTCTCTCTTTTCTTAGTACACCAATCCTTAAGAAATTTAGCACAAGGTGGCATTTTCTGCAATAGATCTAACAAAGGAATGTTAACTTGTACTTTTTCAAAAATTTCTCTGATTTTCTCTTGTTTTTTAAGTATTGTTTGTTGTAATCTTTCAGGATAGGGTGCTAAAGATTTTGATTTCAAAGACTCTTTTTCTTTCAGTTGATTTGTTTGATCATTTATAGCTTCATTTGCAGATTGAAATTGTTCTTCAGTGATTTCTAAATTTTCAACTATTACATTTTCATTATCATTTTGATTTTTACTCTTATCCACCTTCATATCATTTTCATTTTGAGTTCTTGATGGTATATCAATTCCAGATCTTAATGTTATACATACATCTTCTAGATTTTCGTTACTTTCATGATGTTTTTGTATATCATTTCCGTGATTATGATCTTCAATTATTTTTAGTTTTAAAGTGCATTCTTTAAATTCTCTAGCATTAATGTTTTTTCTTTGCTGTATATTTTGCAAATTATGCAAGTTTATAGCATTATAATCTTCATTGTCATATTGCATAAGTTGTATTTTCATTGTATATTCGTCTAACGCTTTTAATTTTCTTTCTACATCATCCAATTTCATTGCATTCCATTTTTGATTAATTTCCATTGTAGTTTTTTCAGTCTCGTAAATTATATCCTTTTTAGGTTCTGAATATGATTCCTTATAATTTAATTGGTTGACTTCTTGTTGTTGACACACAAAGTATTCTAGTTTAACCAGATTTTTCTCTATACTATGCTCTAGTCTGTCATGCCTATCCCAAACTTCAGTGTCTCTCATCATATTACACATTCTATACTGACCATCAGTTGGGTAAACTATAGGATTCTCATACTCAACTCTATTATATTGAGGATAATTCATTTGTTGTTCATGGGATCTAACTATCTGTAAATGTCTCAGTTTTAAACAGTCAGAAATGTCATGTCCTTCAGAATTGTAGAATTCACATATGCTAATTACAGGTTTTAGAAATCTTTGAGCATAAGCATATGCCATATTCTCAATTACAAAAGAAAACACACAACTTTGGCTATTAAAACAAAACAGTTCTAACAGTTGCTTATATCAATTTAATTTAATTTAATTCAATTCAATTCAATTCAATTCAATTCAATTCAGTTCAATTCAATTCAATTCCCTAGCAACGGCGCCATAAAACTTGTTTGCGTTTTCCCAACACTACATTAGAAAAACTTGGATGTGTTACTTCGGTTTTACTTAATTAATTTATCTTTATGCCTATTCTTTCTTTTTCAGAAGTAAACAAACAACCTTTAATACAATTTAGATATTAATTCCAATTTGTACTTTAATTGCAAGTGCACAGTGTCTATTTTATCAGTGTGCAAGTACAGGTCGATCCCATAGGGAATTGCTGAAGAACTTGAGAACTGTTCATTTGTTAACAATCAAATTTATATATTCAATAAGCACTCCATTGAATTACAGTTAACTCAATGGACAAAGTTTGTTAAGTTATGGCTAACTCAACGGACTATCCTCGTGAACTTAAGTTAACTCCACGAGCCTGTCTCTTATTTATAATACTGCTATTTATAGAGGAATTCGGCCAACCATTGAGTGATTCCACAGATTGTAAATAACATCAATTAAGCTCTTTAATGTTAGTTAACATTGGATTTATCATTAAGCAATACTAACATTCAGATAATTCAAACAGTAACCATTAAAATCTTTAAGTCTTTTGAACGAACCAATTTCAGTAAACTGTAAAACTAAAATAAACATAAAACAATCACAACATTGACAAAGATAACATTAATCACGATACAACACAAACAGTACAACACTCAAATACAACATACAAACAAAGATAAATTGTTTTTGGTATTTTTGTTTTGATGTGAACATGGAAATGAGTGAAAGGTGAAATGTAAAGTAATCTCACTTGACAGTAAATACTTCCGACACTACTTGCAACGTGATTACACCATTGAAAATTAAACCACTTACAATTCTGTCTCCTCTCCCTATAGAATCGCGAGTCCAAAATTGCAAGATGATCTCCTCTTCAGCATACAGGCATCAACCTGAAGCCAAGGCTAAAAGCTTTACAATCTCCTGAAATATGAGTCAGTGCTTTGTGAAAATGGCTTCCCTTCCTGCGACGCGATCACTCCTCATAGTGGTTGTCAAGCACTGTGTTTGGCTCGGAATCGACCTGACATCAAGCAAGTATCCTCACAGACCTCCGATGCTTGGTGATTATGGTGTGGTGGTGGTGATTGTGGTGATGATGATTGTTGGTGTGGAACTTCAGAGAATTGTGACGCTCATCCTCCTCTGCACACACTGTCCGCCTATCGATCACCTATCGATCACACACTTCTTTTTTTTCTTCTTTTCTTTTATATTTCTTCAGTAGTAACTGCTTCTGCTTGAATGGTCGGTTGGATTTCCTTCATTCGTATCAACGACGATGATTTCTTCCCCTACGCGATACGTGCAAATGTGGTTTTTCTCTTCTAACTGTCTGTTCCTGCAACCGCTATAGTGGCATTTTAGAAAATAGATTTAACTATAAAATACATGCAATAAAGAAATAAGCCGCTAACATAACACGTTACCTTTGTGTATATTCATGTAACTCAACGCGTATAGTTATGCTAACTTAACGAGTTAAACATGTGCATCTCATGTGATATTCTAAAGCATTTAAATTCAACACGTGCATAAATCTAACTATCCGATGCTCAGGTGCATTTCAGATACTTATAAACTTAACTATCCGATGCTTAGATGCATTTCGGATACTTATAAACTTAACTATCCGATGCTTAGATGTATTTCGGATAGTTACAGATAACTCACCGATATATAACTTAAGTAAATCTACTAGATCTCGACACGTGTCAGCAGTAGTTTAATCATAAAATAACATTTCGGAGAGTTACAGGTCTAACTATCCGATGCTCAGATGCATTTTCAGATAGTTAGAGATAACTCACCAAAAGTTCACTTAAGTCATGCATTATGGTTTCGACACGTGTATTTCAGGAAATAATAAACTATTCTCTCAAAGCATAACTGTTCGGCAATTTAAACATCACTATCTAATACATACTCGGTCTATTAGACATAACTGTCTGAATATGTTCGGTATGTTAAACATAACTATCCGAAATATCAAAAAATTCGGATACTTAAGAATTTCATAGCCTACAACTTACCGACAGTTCATAAATGTACTAAATTAACATTAATTCTCCAAATTAAGTAGATTCTTCAATTAAAGCATATAACAGTGCAATTATAACATAATGGCTTAATTCTTATATGATAAGCTAAATATTATGCAATTAACCATCATTTAACCGTTAATAATATGCACTTTTTCATTTTAAAGAGTCCTCAATGTAAAAGATTTTACAATAAATACAATAATTGTTAGCAGACATGAATATTGTTTCATTGACTTAGCACCTAACTCAACAAACTTAATTCGTTGAGTTAATGAATAACTCCATGAACTGAGTTTAAATCTAAATTCAGGATAAGTAATCAATTACATACCTTGTTCTTTTGTATCTCCTTCAATATCTTTCAACTTTTGATTTTGAAAAACTTTCCATTCACAAATAAAAGAAGAATATATAACAAAATAACATTTAACAACAAAACATAAATTATTAAATTAGTATCTTGTGTGGAACCCAGACTCCTATGCCTTTGGTGGCTCACAAGCAAGCCAATTGGTTTTCTAGAACAAATACTAACAAACTGGATAGATATATATATATATTTTTTATAAAATAAAACTAAAACTAAAATTTTTCTTTCTTCTTTTTTTCTAAAAATAAACACAGAATACACAACATTAAAAGTACAAAATCGCAGTTTATGAACATGATTGAAAAGTAGTAACAAATGGAATAAACGTGTTAGTCCAAGTAAACTTTTTAAGCATAATTCTTCTTGCTATTAATTCTGTTTTAATGCAGTCCGTTTTCCTTTTTAACTTGTAAACTTGTAGTATGTTATCAATACTAAATATAAGTCTATTTTCATTAATGAAATGAAATGCAGAAAGGGATCCTCTTCTATTCCAAGATAATGTAGTTGTTTCTATTTCTATATCTATTTCAATATATTCCTCTTCCCACTTCCATTCATTTAGGTCTTTTATAATCCATATTTGAAATTTCATCAATTCATCCCACCATCTTATCAGACATAAAGTAGGATCATCATATTCATTATACCACATTTCTAATTGAATTTTATCATATTCTGTAGACGGTGGTTTAACTATATTACTCGATATAGTTAATATTTCTAGAAAGTCATCATCATAACTATTTATGCTTACTATGTATAAATCAGATCTAAATGCAACTGATATATCCGACACTAAATATATATATCCATCAAGTATTACATGTATGCTATTAATTAATGCTTTCTGTCCTAGATATATCATAGTATTTTCAATCTAAGATCTATTCAGAAAATTATACACACTTAAGCATAAATCTTCATCCCAATTTCCAGTTGATATCTAGTAATACAATTTTTCAAGAATAGTCAAATTTTTATCAGAAAATGTTAAAGCTGACCCACAATTTTCAGTTGGTACTTCAAATCTATTAGGCCTTCCTATATTCCATTCTTCTCTAGTGATAGGATTTCTAATCAAAATATCAGGTAACAGAATTGCATACCTTTGTTTGGTTCTATAAATAATTAATCCTTCATCTATCCCCATAATATGATATATTCCTTCTAATGTATTAGGTGGAATTCCAACATTTTCTTCCATATTTAGATATTCATAATTAATTGAACTACGATTAAATGACTTCCATAAAAATCCATCTCTAATCTTAGTCATTTTTGTAGCTTGTAGTCCATGAAAATATTTTTCTCTAACATAGTCTTTAATTTCTTTTGATACACAACACAATCTACACAGATCTTTAACTAACAGTTACTTAGTATTTCCCTTAGTGCATTCAGTGGTAATTTCATTAATCCCATCTGTTGTGATTCAGTATAACATAAACAAAAATTTAACAGAGATAAAATTAACATAGCTACTTACATACCCTCGTGGAGATAGGTTATAACTCAACGGACTAGGTTTGTTGAGTTAAGTAATAACTCTACAATATTACTAACTATAATTAAACTTACATATTTTTTCTTTTTATATTTTTTTCCTATTTACTATATTATACATAGTTGCTTCAATTATACTACTTCATTCAACTTCCCTCCCATAGGAGGTATCAATTTCATTAATAGTTCTGTTGACAGGGTTAGGTACTGCTTGCATTGGCAATCCTCTGGTAGGTCTAACTTCTATTGATTCCTTCTGTTTAGGGGGTATATTTCTATTCATATTTTGATTTTGAATGGCAACATTTCCAAATACAAGATCTAGATGATTGTTTAATTGTTGAATTATCTTTTCTAATTTCTCTATTCTAGATCCTTATTCAATTAATGCTTCATAACTTATATTTTTATCATTTACATTTTCTACTCCCTAGAAATTGTTATTTCTCCAAGATTGATTTAAGTGATTTCTCCTATTAGGGTTATAAGAATTTCCAAAGTTATCTTTCTGGTTTGTAGCATAAATAATATCTAAGTCATTAATGGTTGCATTCTTTTCTACTAGTTTTTGATTTAATGATAACTCTTCTATTTTCTTTGTTAATTCAGTTAACTTAACTTCAAGCATAGTGCTTGAATCTATTTCATGCATTCCCCTTGGTAATATTTTTTATTTGTAATAGCTTCAACCGAGTTTTCCCACTATGCAGTTCTTTTTGCAAAGTTTTCTAAGTATGCCCATGCTTCTTCACTACATAGTTTTAAAAATCAATTTTGACAAGTAGATTCTAATAAAGATTTCATTGAAACATCTATGCCTTCATAAATTATACCTATTAATTATACTTTACTCATTGCATGATGTGGACATTGAGTCTGTAAATCTTTAAATCTTTCAAAATATTTCCAGAATGATTCTTCCTATTTTTGGCTACTCATTAATATTTCCTTTTTCTTTTTAATCATTTGATGTGTTGGATAATATTTTTCCAAAAAAATAAAGCAAAATTCAGTCTATGTAGAAATTGAATCAGGTGATAGAGTATATAACTATCTCTTAGTTGTGTCTTTTAAAGAAAAAAGGATATATCTAAGTTTAATAGCATCAATACTCATGTTCGACATTTTCATCATTTGACAAACTTCATTAAATTCTCTAGGGAAATAATAGGCATATTTTCTTTCTAATTCATGAAAGTGTAGCAATTAACTAATATAATTAGATTTCAGTTCAAACCTGTCTCCCTCAAAGTTTGGCAATCGAATACATGAACATTCATCAACTAATTCAGGATACAGAATTTCCCTTAATGGTTTTCTATTGGAGCAGCCATATCTTCGTTCTTTTTTAAAGAAAGGTTAGCTACACCTCTAAGGATTTCGTTAAAGTCCAATTCAAAAAATATCTCAGTATGCCTCTGTATTGAATAATCCTATGTAGGTGTTCTTGCTAATCATTTAGTGCTAGGAGAACGAATCCATGTGCTCATAAACTCCTAACATAAAGTAAAATAGCAGAAGATTAATTACATACCAGTTTGATGCTTTATTCTCAGTAAATAGTTGTTGACGGATGAAGTTGAATCAACTGCTTCTCCTTCCAATTCCCCAACAAATTTTCTTTCCTTCCTCAAGCACTGGTAACTTGTAAATAATATTTTATTCTATATTTATAATGCACGTCCGTAAGGCAAATGAATCTCGTTGCAAGAATGTGTCTTGTAACGTGCAGTATGGTTCCTATTTTTATGGATACGTGTTTCACTTCTAATTTCAAATTTCAATAACCGCTGAACCCACGAAGTTTAGTTCGTGGCTAAAAGAATAACTGTTCAGCTTAATCCACGAACTAACCTTGTTGAGTTACAATTAACTCAACGGACTAGCTTTGGTTACTATTTCTAACTCAACAAACTAACCTCATTGAGTTACAGTTAACTCAACGGACTAGCTTCGTCGCCTATTTGCTAACTTCACGGACTAACTTCGTTGATTTACAGATAAGTCAACGGAGTGACCTTATATTTTATTTTGACATCGTGGAGTTAATGTTAACTTAGCGGACTTAGTTCGTTGAGTTAACACTTAGCAAATTTTTCTAAAACTTACTCCTCGTATTAACTTCTATATATCTATTTTTTTCTCCTGCATTCTGTCAACTTAATTAAAGTTAAATACATGTCATTAATGCAGTGTTCTAATTTAACTCATTTAAATCTGAACATTATATGCATATTTAACTTACAGTTCATTTCTTATGGTGTAGAATTTACATTTTACTTTTCAGTATGCAGATATATTCAAGCATTAACCAATTATCATGCATTTAACCATGTCATTCATAAAATTTGTAAATCTTTTAAACAGTCTGGCATGTCTTTAAACAGTTATATAATATTCAATACAGCTCTCAATTATATCATTTATTCTCAAACACGAATTCAAAAACATCTGAATTCAAACATTCATTTATATAAATATTGTTTTACAATACAAGCAATCATAAATTTTTAATACAAGTAGGTGAACAATACACATTAATCTTTCTTCCTAAGTTCATCTACTTCTTTCTAGAACTTTTCTAATTGTTTCTCTAATTGATTTATACACTCTATAGCTCTTTTAATATCTCCAAAAAGTACAATCACCTTAGTAGTAGCATAATTTCTATATTCTTTCACTAAAATGGCTCTAGATCTTATCCTTTTAGACGTCCATTTCGTGAAATTAATACTATCCACCATCAGTAGTGGAATTAGATATCTATAAAATAATTTCTTCTTTACTACTCTCAGTTTAGAGATAAATACTGCAGACCAATTAATTTGAATTCTATTCACAACTGCATATGTGGCTCACTTGACAAATTGACTAAGTTCAATGTCGTGGCCTTAACATTGGTAGACATTTTTAATCAAAATGTTAGCTACCATGTGTGCTTTACCATTTAAGTGCTTCAGTCTGTTTAATAATGGCACATCAGGATTGATAGCCAAACATTCCTTTATTATCTGTTCTGTTCACTCTACTGTAGTTGTTTCTTCCAGAATTTCAATTCCTTCATTTCTTAGTTTGAAAATATTATGAAGAAGCTTTGGTGTTATTTGTACATTAACTTGCTCCACATTGGAAATTAATCCACTTTCTCCTTCTCTTAAATTAGCATAAAAGCAGGGCACTAGATTTTCATATACTACATGCCCTCTCTGTTGAGAAATAAATTGCAGTAGACTTTGGAACTCAAATAAGTCCTTAATTTCTTGCATATCAACTTAGTTTACTGGTCTACTATAAATAATATCATACCCCTTCATCTCTTGATATTTATTATAAGCTTCCTGACTCCAAAAGTGTACTTCATTTAGAATGGTAGCTTCAGTTGGGTCAGGAATTTGCATTTGTTACTTTAGAGGGGTTTGTTCTTAAATTTCTTCTTCCATATGCTGAACTTGAATTTGCTGGAAATGCTCAGAAGATTCCTGCATTTTTGCTGCTTTTGTCTATGGTGGAGAGCCAGCAAAACTCTCCACTCTTCTTTCTTGAATCCTCTCTAAAATTTGCTGAAGAGTCTCTCCCTCTTCAGTAGAATTTGTCGAGTCATTTCCAACATGTTCCATATGTACTTGTTCAGCTTCTTGTTCAGTTTTTGCTCTTTCTTCTTCCTCCTAACTACCAATATGCATTGTCACTGTTCTTTCTGATTTTGTGGCAGATTGATATGGAGTCATGGGCAAATTATCTTTTGCCTTAATTTCAATTTATTTTCTTTGTACAGGCTTCAGACTAATTTCAGCCTATTTTTCTTCTTCTCTTTGCTCTTGCTGCTGCTACTCCTCAGATTTAGATAGCAGGTCTACAAAAATTGGTTCTACAGGTCCTACTAATATTATCAACTCAGGTTTAATCTCTATAGGAGCTTCAGGCACTATCTTTTTTCCTTTCCTTCTTCTAATTAGCTGTACCTGGTCTTCCTCTTCCTCCTTTGAGATTAAATCTACAAAAATGGGCTTTGCAGGCCCTCGAGCCATAGGTACTAGCTCTTCCTGTTTTACTTTTTCTATAATTATTGGTCTCGAAAGACCAATTTTAGTTTCTCTTGTAGTAGATATGACATTGGCTTCTTGATGCTATTCAACTTTAACTTTGTATTGGGCCTTCAACTTTTTTGTAGCCCTCCTTTTGTGAAGTGCATCAAACACCAGATGTACTTTAGCTATTGCCAAATCTTCTAGTTCTCCTTGGTTTTTCCCAACTAGAACTAATTCTTCAAATTCTCTTAATTCTTCTTCTATAGAAAGCCCCATAACTACCACCCTTTCTAATGGTTTAGGTGGTGGAACTAAAGGTTCTAGCTGTTGTTCCTCAGTAACAAGTCTTTCAGTAGCTTGCTCTACAGTTATAGGTTCTTTAGCTGCTTTCCTCTATTGCTCCCAGATTGCCCACTAGGCATGTCCACCAATATGTCGTACAAACCATAATCTGAACTTGCACCGGATCAATTCTAGGGCAACTTCATTGTTTGGCTTGATTCTTCTTTCTCTATTTACTACAACTTTTGTTGCTTCCTTAATCCTCATCTCCACAATCTGAGATATTGTAATGTTTAAATCTACTAAGACTTTCCTCCAGTAGAAAATGTCAGATTCTACCTTTTGGAGTTCTTTTTCCCTCGTCGCGTTCTTGATCTTTTGTCTTGTATGACATTCTTCTGATTCTTTGAGAAATCTCGTGGTGTCTATTTCCTCCTAGAACTCTAGCGTCATCTTGTCTTCGTAGTGTGACAGAACGGAATGGAATCACTCTGATCTCTACTATTCTAAGTTCTAAATGATTCTGCAGATAATGCCCCCAAATCCTAAGTTTTAGTATAAATAAATCCTAAGTTTTTGGCAGGTAATCGGGTCAATTTCCCGTGCAAACTCTCGCTCTCTCACTCACTTCTCCGTGGAGTTACAATTAATTCTATGGACTAAGTCTATGGACTTAACTACAATACTCCATTGAGTTATAGTTAACTCAACGGGGTAAGTTCATTAACTTATCCTAGACTCAATGGAGTAAGTTCGTTGAGTTAAGTGTAACTTAAAGAACTTCCCGTAAAGTTATAACTAATAAAAAATACTTATAATAATAATTTATCCTTCAGTCAAGATCGAAGAATTTCCGGTCTAACTCTTAATTTTTCAACATTTTAAAATTTCGGTCAAATTGTTATATTCCTTAGTTGAATCGAAACTAAATACTTTTTCTTGTTTTTCTTTCAGTTGAACCGATACTATGCTTCAGTAAAATCGACATTTTTACTTAATATAATATATAAATTTTTTATGTTTTTATGTTTCGATCAAACTGATGGATCCTATCAGTTGAACTGCAATGATTTTTTCTTTTTAATATATGTTTCGGTAAAACCGATAATTTCTTTCGTTTGAACCGTGACTATGTTTAAATAAGTTTTTTTTTTTTTTAACACTTAGATAATTTCTTGCTAAGTAAAGCTCAAGTAGTCCTCTACTCTTACTTCTTTATAATTCCGAAGGAACTTTTTGGTATTTTCAGAATAGGTCTAAGTCTTTGTCCATTTACTTTAAATATATTCTGATTTTTAGGATTTTCAATTTTAATAGCTCCATAGGAATAAATATTTCGAATTATATAAGGTCTTGCCCATCTAGATCTTAATTTTTCTAGATGGTTATGGAGTCTAGTCATGTAAAGATATACTTCTTGTTCTATTTCAAAAGTTTTTGGAATAATTTTCTTGCCATGCTAGAACTTCATTTTCTCTTTTTCTCTTATAGTTTTTGAATAAGCTTCATTCCTAAATTCTTCTAATTCAATCAATTGTATTTTCCTATTTTCACCAGTTTGATTTAAATTAGTGTTCGGAGTTTTTAATGTCCAATAAGCTTTATGTTCAATTTCAACTAGTAAATGACAACTTTTTCCATATACTAGCCAAAAAGGTGACATACTTAAGCTTGTCTTATAAGCAGTTTTATAAGCTCAAAGTGCATCTATTAATTTATTAGCTCAATCTTTTCTAGTAGGATTTACTTTTCTGCATTGCATAATTCGAATGACATTCTCTTAAAAGCATAAGTTCCATTAGGACAGGTGAAAGTTGTTTTCTCTTGATTCTCTAATGCTACTAGCACTTGGTTATATCCTGAATACCTGTCTACGAAACAAAAATATTCTTGCCCTGCTAATTTCTCTAGCATTTGATCTATAAAAGGTAAGGGAAAATGATCTTTCCTAGTCACAGCATTCAAATTTCTATAGTCTATACACACTCTCTAGCCTGATTGAATTCTAGTAGTTATCAAGTCCTAACTTTCATTTCTAATAACTGTTAATCCTAATTTCTTAGGAACTACATGGATTGGACTAACCCATGAGCTATCAGAAATCAGATAAATTATGTCATTATCTAACCATTTCACTATTTCCTTCCTAACTACTTCTTTAAGGTTTGGATTTAATCTCCTCTTAGGAATTCTAATTGGTTTAGCATTCTCTTCTAAATATATGTGGTGATAGCATAAAGTTGCACTTAATCCTTTTATATTAGTCATAGTCCATCCTATTGCCTCTTTATAAGTTTTTACTATATCTTTTAATTTAGAAATTTGATTTTCTTTTAAATATGAAGTAATAATGATTGGACATGTTCATTTTTCTTCTAGAAATATATAGGTTAATTTAGGAGGTAAAAGTTTTAAATCTGAATGTTGCCCATCAGAAGCTAGAGCTCCTAATTGAACATTTTCATTTTCTATATTAATCTCTTCTTGATCTCCTTCTACATTTATGCTTTCACTTTCTCTTAAATTTTCAGAATTTAGTTGCCTATTTAGTTCTTCTTGAATCACATCATTTAGCATATCTCCTTCATCCTCTAAAAAATCTATAGTATGTAAGGACATTTCTAACTCAAACTTTTCTGGTTTGAAAATGTTTAATTGAGTATCCTCATTACCATATGCTAACTTCATTACTCTAGTTTTACAATTTATAACAGCCCCTGATGTTGCTAAGAATAGTCTTCCCGATATTAAAGATGTATCATGATTTTGATGCTTAATTTGTTGGGAATCCAATATCACAATATCAATAGGATATATGAAGTTTTTGATTTTAATTAGGATATCCTCTATTTTTCCTCTAGGGTATCTTATACTTCTATCAACTAATTGAATAATAGTCCTAGTAGGGATTAAGCCTTCTAATCCTAAGGATGCAAATATATCACTCAGCATAACATTTATACTTGCACCTAGGTCTATTAAGGTTCTTTCGAGAATGGCATTTCCTATGGTGCATGATATAACAGGGATTCCAAGATCAGACAACTTTTTAGGAATTTATGGTAGAAATAAGGAACTACTTTGCTCAGCTAAAAAGACTTTCCTTAAAACTTTTCACTCTCTTTTCTTAGTACACCAATCCTTAAGAAATTTAGCATAAGGTGGCATTTTCTGCAATAAGTCTAACAAAGGAATGTTAACTTGTACTTTTTTAAAAATTTCTCTAATTATTTCTTTTTTTCAAGAAATATTTATTGTAATCTTTCAGGATAGGGTGTTAATGAGTGTGATTTAAAAGATTCTTTTTCTTTCATTTCATTTGTTTGATCATTTTTAGTCTCATTTTCAAATTCAGATTTTTCTTCATTGATTTCTATGTTTTCAGATATTACATTTTCATTATCATTTTGATTTTTGTTCTTATCCACCTTTATGTTATCTTCTTTTTGAATTCTTGGTGGTATATCAATTCCAGATCTTAATGTTATACATGCATCTTCCAAATTTTCATTACTTTCATGATGTTCTTGTATTTCATTTTCATGATTATGATCTTCAACTATTTTTAGTTTTGAATTGCATTCTTTAAATTCTATTGCATTGGTATTTTCTTTTTTTGTATATCTTGCAAATTATGCAAATTTGTAATATTAAAGTTTTCATTTGTGTTTTCCTATTGCATAACTTGTAATTTAATTTCAAATTCATTCAATACTTTTAGTTTTTTTCTAGATCATCTAATCTCATTACATTCAATTTTTGATCAATTTTCATTATGGTTTTTTCAGTTTCGTATATGATATCAATTTTAGGTTCTATATATTCTTCCTTGTAGTTTAATTGGTTGATTTCTTGTTGCTGACACATGTATTGTTCCAATTTGTCTATGTTTTGCTCTAAGTTACGCTCTAGTCTCTCATACCTATCCCAAACTTTCTTGTTTCTCAACATATTACACATTCTAAATTGACCATTAGTTGGGTAAACTATAGGATTCTCATACTTAGCTCTATTATATTGAATATAATTCATTTGTTGTTCATGTGATCTAACCATCTGCAATCGTCTCAGTTTCAAACAATCAGAGATGTCGTGACCTTCCAAATTGTAGAATTCACATATGCTAACTACAGGTTTCAGAAATCTTTGAGTATAAGCATATGCCATATTCTCAATTATAAAATAAAACACACAACACTCTCTCTACTATTAAAATAAAACAGCACTCACAGTTGCTTAGCTTCTCAATACTTGGCAACGACACTAGAAAACTTGTTTTGGATTTGTAAACTTCTATTTGTTAAGCGGCACTAGAAGACTTGTTTAATTTGCTTTTATGTTGATATCAATAATTACTTTTAGAAGTAAACAAACAACCTTTCACAAAAATTAGATATTAATTCCAATTTGTATTTTAACTACAAGTGCATAGTGTATATTGTATTTGTGTGCAAGTACAGGTCGATCCCATAGAGATTGAGTAAGAATTGTGTACTGTTTCAATTTTTATGTTAGAGTTTATATGTGTTCAATTAAGCACTCCATTGAGTTACAATTAACACAACAGACTTAGTTCGTGGAGTTATAGCTAACTCAACGGACTGACCTCGTGGACTTAAGTTAACTCCACGAGCCTATCTTTTCAGTTAAATACTGTTATTTATAGAGGAATTCGGCCAACCATTGGGCGGTTCCACAAAATGTAAATAACATCAATTAAGCTCTTTAATGTTAGTTAATATTAGATTTATCATTAAGCAACACTAACATTCAGATATTTCAAATAGTAATCATTAAAATCTTTAAGTATCTGGAACGAATCAATTTCAGTAAATACTAAAACTATTTTCTATTTTCTAAATCAAACAAATATAAAACATTCACAATACTAACAATGATAACATTAATCATGATACAAAACAAACAATACAACACTTTAATGCCAAATGTAAACATAGATAATTTATTATTTTTGGTATTTTTGTTTTGATATGTTCTTAAAGATGAATGAAAGGTGAAATGTAAAAATTTCTATCGATAGTAAAAACTTACATCACTACATGAGACGTGATTACATCACTGAAAACTTAATCACTTACAATCTTGCCTCCTCTCCCTATAGAATCGCAAATCCAAAATTATAAGATGATCTCATCTTCAGCATACTAGCATCAACCCGAAACCAAGGCTAGAAGCTTTACGATCTCCTGAGATATGAGTCGATCCTTGGTGAAAATGGCTTCCCTTTCTACGACATGATCACTCCTCACAGTAGTTGTCAATCACTATGTTTGGCTCGGAATCGACCCGACATCTAGAAAGTATCCTCATAGACCTTTGATAGTTGGTGATTTTGGCGGTGGTGTGGAGCTTTAGGGAACTTTCGACGCTGCCTGTAGTTAGCACGGTTCTCCACCTCTACACACACACTTTCTTCGTCTTTCTCCTTTTCTTTTATATTTCTTTCAGTAGTAATTGCTTCTACTTAGATGACGGGTTGGATTTCCTTCATTTATATCAACGATGGTGATTTCTTCTTCATTCCACGAGTGAATTCTTGCGTGACATGTGCAATCGTGGTTTTCTTTCGAATGTCCTATTTCTGCAACTGCTATAGTGGTATATTAGAAAATAAATAGTCCGTGGAGTTATAAATAACTCAACGGACTTACTTCGTTGATTTAACTATAAAACACGTGCAATAAAGAAATAACTTATAAGCTTTCTAACACAACGCATTACCTTAGTATATATTCAATTAACTCAACGCGTATAGTTATGCTAACTTAACGAGTTATACATGTGCAGTTCACGTGACATAATGAAGCATTCAAATTCAATACGTGAATAATTCTAACTTAACGAGTTTAGATATACAATTTATAGCTTTTACTCACTAACTTAATGAGTTATTACTATGTACCTGAATATTCTTTTAGTATTTAAAACATAACTACCCGGTACTTTAAATATAACTCTCCGAAGTAATAGAAAATTTGGATACTTAAGATTTAAAAATCTACAATTCACTGATAATTTAGAATTATACTTAATTAACGTTAATTCCTTGAAATTATGCAGATTCTTTCATTAAAGCGTATAACAGTGCAATTATAACATAATGGCTTAATTCTCATATGATAAGCTAAATATTCTGTAATTAACCATCATTTAATTGTTAATATTATGCACTTTTTCATTCTAAACATCAACGTTTTGCTTTGCCTTCACGTTAATTGATCATATATACTAAGAGGTATAACGATCATATTTCTTCTAACAGCTTTTGCCCTGTTGTACTTACTAATCTACTAGTCCCAAAATATGGTAAGTTATCATTCTATATACTATTCCTTATACAACCTTCTGATTCTATTTCATTTTGGATAGTTAGATTTATAACCTTTTGAAAACTTAAACAATTATCTTGTAACTTTTTGAAAAAGTCGAACAGTTATCTTGTCACGTGATTACTTAAGTTCTACATGTGTTTTTAAATCTAGCACATGAATCTTTATGTTTGGATAGTTAAATTTGTTAACTTTCCAAAAAACTCAAATAGTTATCTTGTAACTCTCTAAAAGACTCGAACAATTATGCTTGTCACGTGATTCTTTAAGTTCTACACGTGTTTTTAAATCCAACACGTGAGTCTTTAAGTTCGAATAGTTAGATCTATTAACTTTCTGAAAAACTCGAATAGTTATCCTGTAACTCTCTAAAAAACCTCTTCTTTCGAATATTTAAGCCTTGAACTATTTTTGAACTATCTGAAGTTCCTACTTTCATTTGGCAGCTTTTACTAAACTATCTATATTTGTTTTTGCTGACCTATGAAATACAAGTTGTTTCCTATTTAGAATGAAAAAATGCACAATATTAATGGTTAAGTAATGGTTAATTGCATAATATTTAGCTTATCATATGAGAATTAAGCCATTATGATACAATTGCACGATTATATGGCTTAATTACAGAATGTGCATAATTTCAAGGAATTAACATTAATTGAATATCATTTCTAGAATATTGAAAACCTAATTTAGGTGTGGTTTTATAGTATTAAACATGATTTCTTTATCAGCACATATTTATATCATGTACAGGTGCACAGTAATAACTTGTTGAGTTAGTGTTCTTTTTGTAAAAAGATCATGTGCCAACTTATTAAGTTACAGGTTTAAAAGTATAAAAAGATCACGTGAAAACTCGTTAAGTTAGCAAGTAAAATTGTAAGTTGTATATCTGAACTTGTTAAGTTAGCATTATACATGTGTTGAATTTAAATGTTTTATTATGTCACCTGAGTTGCACATGCTTAACTCATTAAGTTAGCATAACTATATGTGTTGAGTTACTTGATTACACACTAAGGTAACACATTGTGTTAGTGTTATAAGCTTATAAGTTATTTCTTTGTTTCATGTGATATATTATTATTATTTTATCAAGTCCGTTGAGTTATACTAACTCCACGGACTAGCTATTTTCTAACATGCCATTGTTAGTAGTTGTAGAAACAGGAAATTTGAAGGAAAACCATGATTGCACGTATCACGTAGGAATTAATTTGTGGAATGAAGAAGAAATCACCATTGTTGATATGAATGAGGGAAATCCAACCGATCATTTAAGTAGAAGCAGTTACTATTGAAAGAAATATAAAAAAGAGGAGAAAAATGAAGAGAGGAGTGTGGAGAACTACGCTAACTACAAGCAACGTCGGTTGTTCCCTAAAGCTCCACAACACCACTGCAATCACCAACCATCAGAGGTCTATGAAGATACTTTCTAAATGTTGGGTCGATTCTGAGCAAAACACAGTGATTGACAACCATTGTAAAGAGTGATCGTGTCACAGGAAGGAAAGTCATTTTCACCAAGCACCAATTCATATCTCAGGAGATTGTGAAGCTTCTAGCCTTGGTTTCGGATTGATGCCAATATACTGAAGAGGAGATCAACTTACAAGTCTTGGTTCGTAATTTTATAGGGAGAGGGGGCGTGACTATAAGTGATTAAGTTTTTAGTGGTGTAATTGCGTTGCATGTAGTGATAGAAGTTCTTACTATCGATAGAGAATTTTTACATTTCACCTTTTGTTCATCTTCAAGAACATATCAAAACAAAAATATCAAAAACTAATTATCTATGTTTGTAGTTAGTATTTATGTGTTGTATTGTTTGTTTTGTATCGTGATTAATGTTATTATTATTAGTATTGTGAATGTTTTTTGTTTAGTTGATTCCGAAAATATAAAATAGTTTTATTGATTATTGAAATTGATTCACACAAAATTCCCAAAATCTTAATGGTTACTATTTGAAACATCTGAATGTTAGTGTTGATTAATGATAAACACTGTATAAACTAACATTAAAAAGCTTAATTGATGTTATTTACATTCTATGGAACTGCTTAATGGATGACTGAATTCCTTTGTGAATAGTAGCATTTAATTGGAAGTTACTAGGTAGGCTCGTGGAATTAACTTAAGTCCATGAGGATAATCTATTGAGTTAACTATAACTCCATGAACTAAGTTCGTTGAGTTAGCTGTAGATCAATAGAGTACTTAATTGAACACATATAAAACTTTAATTATAAAAATCAAAATAGTACATAATTCTTAATCAATCTCTGTGGGATTGACCTATATTTGCACACATGTACAATAGAAACTATGCACTTAAAGTTAAAATACAAATTAGACTTAATAACTAATTTGTGTAAAAAGTTGTTTGTTTACTTCTAAAAGAAATTATTAATATAAACATAAAAACAAATCAAACAAGTTTTCCCGAACATTTCCTTATATTGATTTTTATATTATCAAAATCCAGAGGTCCTTTCAATCTTCCCCATTTTGATAATGTCAGAAACCTTTAAAATTTGGTACAAGTATTTCACTCCCTAAGTTTCTATACAAATAAGTACATAACTAGGAATAGGAAAGATACTAGAATTTCTCCCCCTATTTTTTTGAATTTACTCCCCCTGTTTCTATGCTATTTGTGAAATCTGAATTTACTCTCTCTATTTCTGTGCTACTTGTGAAATCAATGCTTCTCCCCCTTTTTTGTCATTTTTTAAAAAGGAAATTACAGAAGAAGGTTGTTGTCTAAAGGGAATGTAGTTAAAAAAATTTTCTACAAGACAGAATTTGTTAGTAGAAACCAAGCTCCTATTCTGTGAACTTGTGAGATAAGGAAGATAATCAATTTAAATCATGAATGGAACATATGCCTAAATATCATCTAATATGATTAAATGTAGGTTTAGATAATGGTTTTGTAAAAACATCTACTAATTGATCTTTAGTGGAGATATATTCTAGGGATATATGACCTTTTTCAACATGATCTCTTAGAAAATGATGTCTGATCTTGATATGCTTGGCTCTTGAATGTAGCATTGTATTTTTGGATAAATTGATAGCATTGCTATTGTCACAGTAAATTATAGTATTTTGAAATTGAAGTCTGTAATCCGCTAGTGTCTATTGCATCCATAAGATTTGAGCACAACATAAGTTTAATGCCATGTATTCAGCTTCAGTTGTAGATAGGGCTATAGAATTTTGTTTTTTGCTGAACTATGATACAAGTGAATGATCAAGTAGTTGACATGTATCACTGATGCTTTTTCTATCTGATTTGCATCCTGCATAATCTACATCACTGTAACCTATTAATATTAGTTGATTTTGTGATGAATAAAATAAGCCAAAGTCTTTTGTACCCTATAAGTATCTAAAGATACATTTGACTACTTTTAGATGTGATGCTTTTGGAGATACTTGATATCTTGCACATGCACACACATTGAACATAATGTCTAGTCTACTAGTTGTTAAATACAGAAGTGATCCAATCATACCTTTGTATTTCTTTTAATCCATAGAAATACTAGAAATATTTTTATCAAGTTTTTCATTTGAATTCATAGGGGTGCCTCTTTGGATTTATCCATGCCAAATTTTGTTAGGATCTCTCTACAGAATTTTTCTTGGTTCAGAAAATTCCATGCTGTAATTGATGAATTTGTAATCCTAGGAAGAATTTTAATTCTCCCATAAGACTCATTTCAAATTCATTCTACATTAAATTTTGAAAGTCATGACGTAATTTCTCATTTGTTGCACCAAAGATAATATCATCAACATAAATTTGAGTGATCAACATGTGAGAGTTTTTTGACTTGACAAATAAGGTGTTATTTGTTGTTCCTATATTGAACTGATTTTTAAGTAGGAACCCCTTAAGTTTGTCATACCATGCTCGTGGTGCTTGTTTCAGACTATATAAAGCATTGTTTAATTTGTATACATGGTTTGGCCTATCTTCATCTTCAAAACCTATTAGCTGATTTACATATACTTCTTCTGGTAAGATGCCATTTAGAAATGCACTCTTAACATCCATTTGAAAGAGCTTTATTTTCATATTGCTTGCCTTTGATTCAAGTCTTACAATAGGTGCAAAGGTTTCTTCGTAATCGATTCCTTCTTGTTGGTTGTATCCTTGAGCAACAAGTTTGACTTTGTTCCTGATTATGCTTCCTTCATTATCTAATTTGTTTTTAAACACCCATTTAATTCCAATAATTGATTTTCCAGTGGGCCTTTCAATTAGATTCTAGCCATCATTTTTCTTGAATTGATTCAATTCTTCTTACATAGCTATAATCCAATATTCATCACTGCAAACTTCTTCAACTGTTGTCGGCTCAAATTTAGATACAAAAGCACAATAATTACAAATATCTTGAATTTTGCTTTTTGTTTGAATTCCTTGATTTATATTGGCAATAATCTATGCAATGAGGTGTCTAGATTTTGTTTTCTATAATTTTTCTATCAAGGTGGGTTTAGGCAAAGTTTTGCTTTCCTTTTTCTATAAAGCTTTTTGATTTTCTGATTCACTTTCACTCTCATTGTCTATTTTTAGTTATTTTAATTTCCTTGCTAGGTCTTCATCAAATGATACATTAATTAATTCTTCTACTCTTCTTTCATTTTCAAAATAAACCCTGTATGCTTTGCTTCTTGATGAATAACCAACTAATAGTGTAGGATCAGATTTTGCATCAAATTTGTCCTTTTGATCTCTTGTATTAAGGACAAAGCATTTTGATCTAAATATGTTGAAATATCCAACATTTGGTGTTTTTCCATACCACAATTCAAATGTTGTCCTATGCAATATAGGTTTGAGATAAGTTTTGTTTATTGTATGACATGCTATACTTACATCTTCAGCCCATAAGAATTTTGGTAGATTAGATGCATTGAGTATTGTTCTTGTCATTTCTTGTACTAATCTATTTTTCCTTTCTACTATCTCATTTTGGACAGGAGTTCTTGGGTACGAATACTCATGTAATATACCAAATGAGTTGCATAAGTCCTCAAAGTCAGTATTTTCAAATTGCCCTTCATGATCACTTCTAATCTTCTTCATAGTTAATTCTTTTTCATTTTGAATTCTAATGCAAAGATATTTGAATTTAGTATAGGCTTCATTCTTATGTGTTAAGAAGATAACCTAAGTGAATCTTATATAATCATCCAGTACAACTAATGTGTATTTTCTTCCTCCTAAGCTTGCTATCTGAATAAGGCCAAAAAGATCTAGATGTAGTAGTTCTAATGGCTGACTTGTCACAATATCTTCTATACTTTTGTGCACTGATTTCTTCTATTTTCCAACAATACAATCACTACATAGTTTGTTCCTTTTGAATCTAAGTTTTGGCACACCTCTAACAAGATCATGTTTGGTCAATTTCCTTAGGGTTCTCATATTTACATAACTTAATCTTTTATGCCATAACCATTCATCTTCACTAGAGGCTATTAAGCATGCATCACTTACTATATTTTTTGATGAGAATTCTAGAGCATAAATTGAGTTGTCTTTATAACTAGTAAATTTAATTTCAATAGTATCTTGCTGTAATATAAAACATTTTTTAGCAATAAATAGTAAATTTTATCCTTTGTCACATAGTTGACCTACACTTAATAGATTTTGTTTTAAACTATTTACATGCAAGACATTTTCTATTTTCTCATTTTTGGATGCAACATTTCCTATGACAGTAGTTTTGCATTTTTCATTATTACTAAACTTAACTGATCCTGAATTTATGGTCTTAATAGATTCAAAAAATCTTTTCTTACTTGTCATGTGCTTTGAGCATCCACTATCAATAATTCATTTTGATGTTTGAGCTTCCTTGTGCTTGTAGTCTTGCAAATCATGTTGAAATTAAGGCTTTTGGTACCTATATTTTCTTGGGTCTACCAATGTTAGTCCTTAGCATATTAAATTTATTACCTTTTAGTAGTCATATATGAGTAGATCTTCTTTTTATGTCATCTCTATAAAATCTAATTTTTCCACCATAGTAGGGAATTTCCTATGGTATAGCATACCCTAGGCCGAATTTATTCATTCCTACTCTTTGAGATCCTATAATTTTATTTAGACTATTTTCTCCTCTTGTGAATTTACATACAATATTTTTTAAGTAAGTAATTTCAGATAACAAATTTTTGTTTTCTTCTTTCAAATCAAAGTTTTTACAACTACAGTTATCAAGTTTTGTTTTTAATTCCTTGTTATCAGCTAGGGCTTTTTCTAATTCAATAAATGCATCCTCTAAACAAGAGTTCAAACCTTTAATTTCTTTCTTATAGTTTTTACATTTTACATATAAACTATCTATTGTACAAAGGAGACTATGTACATCTAAGTCATTATTTTTATTTTCTGAACAATAAGGGGATGTAGAACATACCTCTTGTGTAGTAAAGTACATGTTTGTTGAGGCATCATCCTCTGAATTTGATGAGCTATTAGATAAGCTACTGTCATCCCATGTAGCTTTCAATGCCATTTTCTTTTTGTTCTTCTTCCTCTATTTTTGTTTATCCTCTTCCTGTTGGAAAGGACAATAAAGTTGGATGTGTCTTAATTTCTTGCACTTGTAGCATGTAAGGACTTTTAAACTTGAGGAGTTGACTTTGCCTCTATTTGGGTTGTTTGTGAAGTTAAATTAGAAAAACTATATTTTTCAATAAGATCTTGTCTATTGTATATATTAATAAATTATTTTAAGGTAACAAACAAATTATTTTAAGTTAAATTAGATATTAAATTCAATTTGTATTTTTTAACTACAAGTACACAGTATATATTGTATTTGTGTGTAAGTACAGGTCGATCCCACAAAGATTGAGTAAGAATTGTGTACTATTTTAATTTTTATACTAAAGTTTATATGTGTTCGATTAAGTACTTCGTTGAGTTACTATTAACTCAATAGACTTAGTTTGTGAAGTTATAGCTAACTTAACAGACTAACCTCGTGGACTTAAGTTAACTTCACGAGTCTACCTTTCTAGTTAAATGTTGTTATTCATAAAGGAATTCAGCCATCTATTGGGTAGTTCCACAAAATGTAAATAACATCAATTAAGCTTTTTAATGTTAGTTAATCTAAGATTTGTCATTAATCAACACTAACATTCAAATATTTAAAATAGTAACCATTAACATCTTTAGTTTTCTATATGAATCAATTTTAGTAAACAATAAAACTACTTTCTACTTTTTAAATCAAACAAACATAAAACATTCACAATACTAACACTGATAACATTAATCACGATACGAAACAAACAATACAACACATTAATACTAAATGTAAACACTGATAATTAGTTTTTTCTTGGTATTTTTGTTTTGATATGTTCCTAAAGATGAGTGAAAGGTGAAATGTAAAAATCTCTATCGACAGTAAGAACTTCCATCACTACATGTGACACGATTACACCATTGAAAACTTAATCACTTACAATCTTGCCTCCTCTCCTTATAGAATCACAAACCAAGACTTGTAAGTTGATCTCCTCTTCAATATACTAGCATCAACCCAAAACCAAGGCTAGAAGCTTTACGATCTCCTGAGATATGAGTCGATCCTTGGTGAAAATGACTTCCCTTCCTGTGATGCGATCACTCCTCACAATGGTTGTTAGTCATCGTGTTTGGCTTGGAATCGACCTGACATACAGAAAGTATCTTTACAGACCTTTGATGGTTGGTGATTTTTGATGGTGTTGTAGAGCTTCAGGGAACTTTCAACACTTACTATAGTAGCACGATCCTCTACCTTTACACACACTTTTTTCATCTTTCTCCTCTTCTTTTATATTCTTTCAGTAGTAACTGCTTCTACCTATATGATCGGTTGGATTTCCTTCATTCGTATCAACGATGGTGATTTCTACTTCAATCCACGAGTTAATTCCTACGTGATATGTGCAATCATGGTTTTCCTACGTATTTTCTATTTCTACAACTACTGCAGTGGTATGTTAGAAAATAAGTGGTCTGTGGAGTTAGTGTAACTCAATAGACTTACTTCATTGACTTAACTATAAAACACATGTAGTAAAGGAATAACTTATAAGCTTATAACACTATCACAACACGTTACCTTAGTATTTATTCAAGTAACTCAACGCATACAGTTATGCTAATTTAACGAGTTAAACATGTGCAGCTCACGTGACATAATAAAACATTTAAATTTACACATGTGTAATTCTACTTTACGAATAAAAAGGATATTTTAGATACTTACAACTATAAGTATCCAAAACTTACATGTCTTTTAGATAGTTAGCACCTAACTTATCGAAAATCCACTTAAGTCATATATTAAGGTTACAACATGTGTCCTACGTGAAATAATAAAATATTTTTTAAGCGTTGAAAACATAACTGTCCGATACATGAAATGTAACTCTCTAAAATAACAGACATTTCAGATAATTAAGAATTACAAAGCCTGTAACTCACCGATAGTGCAGAAATATATTTAATTAACACTAATTCCTTGAAAATTATGTAGATTCTTTCATTAAAGTATATAATAGTGCAATTATAACATAATGGCTTAATTCTCATATAATAAGCTAAATAGAATGCAATTAACCATTATTTAACTATTAATATTATGCACTTTTCATTCTAAACAAGATAAGTCATATATTAAGGTTACAACACATGTCTTACATGAAATAATAAAAACATAACTGTCGAGTATTTTGTTTTGATAATGCATGCTAAACGAATGTAATCATATTTTCTCGATTACTATTGTTTGTGAAAGTAAATTAAGAACATCAATTAATATAGAAAAAATTTACTGATATAAATACTTGTCTGTAATGGATATGAAATTATACTAAGTTAAATAACTAGTTGTTAAGTAATACTAACTTTTCATTTAACTAAACGTTAAGTTAACGTGTGTTTTTATTGTAAAACATGATATATTTTAAAGTTATATTTTCTGTATTATGCACAAGGCACGTTAAGACAACTCGTTGAATTAGTGCGTTATTTGTATAAAGGTCATATGAGAACTCGTTGAGTTATATGCTTAAAGGTTAAAATAGGTCATGTGAGAACTCATTAAGTTAGTGAACAAAAGGCTAAAATGAAGAGAAGAACTTGTTAAGTTAATATTATGCATGTGGTGAAATTAAAGTTTACGAATGTTATATTGTATCATGTGAGTTGCACATATTTAACTCGTTAAGTTAACATAACTAAATGTGTTGAGTTGCTATATTGAACACCAAGGTAACACATTAGGTTAGCGTTATAAACTTAAAGTTATTATTATTACACGTGGTAAATACCTTATTGTAAAAGCATTTATTTATTACTAGATCGATGAGTTATCAAGATTTTCAGAGACTTACAATTGTATCTATCTGAAAATCAAACTATTTTCGATGAGTTAGCATCTAACCTTCCGAAAGATAACTTAAGTTATGTCTCCAGGTCTCAACATGTGACACACTAGCTTTTATGATAAAAAGGTATTTCAAATACTTTGAAAACTTAATTATTCGATACTTAAACACTTTTCGGTGAATTAACCTTTAACCTTCCGAAAGACATTTTTACTGGTTCATTGAGTTAGCTATAGTACATATCACGTGATTTAGCATATGATGAACTCGTTAAGTTAGATACGTTAAGTTATAAATCTACATGTTTTACTCGTTTAGTTAACATCAACACAATGACTTGTTATTACACTTGATGGAAAATTTTTGGACGAGAAAGTTTATTTTGTAGGAAATTTTTCAGAGATCTAGGATTGATGGTTAAAGAAATTTCGAATGGAAAATGTGGGTTAGAACGTGTGTATTTCGATGAAGGAAAAAGAGAAGATGTGAAGAGTGGAAAATTGATTGTGGTTAAATGTGGAGGATATGCATGAAATGAATATACAGTATAAAAGGCATAGAATTCTTGTTGATCAATTATCCCTGCACACCAAACAAAATATATTTTTAGGAATCAAAACACCTCTCTAGGGAAAAACTCTTAGATAGAAGAAAATTCAATGAAGAAGAGAAAGTCAGATATATGTTACTGAAGATTTGAAGAATCAAAAGAAAGCAAATTCGGTGAAGTAGAGAAAGTCAGATATTTGTCACTGAAGAATTGTAGAAGAAGAAGAAGAAGAAGAAGAAGAAGAAGAAGAAAAATCTCAAACAAGGAGAAATGTTTTAAATTCTGCAAATTAGTTTTCTTTGTTTGTAGTTATGAAATTGATTAGATGAAACGTGGTATCGTTATATAATTTCATCTACAATTTCTAAGGAGAATTGAATTGTATATTATAATTGAAACCTCAAATAAAATGATTTGATTAAAATACCCTCTCGACTTGTTTTTAATTTTGAAGTTTCAATTATACTTGAAAATGTTGAAAAACACAATTCACCCCCCTCTTGTGTAGTCATTTGATCCTACAAGTGGTATCAGAGTAAGTTAATAATCTTTGATATAAAATCGATATCAACTTAATTAATATTAGAACTTATTCTATATTCCTTTTTTTAAATAGAAATTAATATCTAAGCATACGTTTAACTTTGTTGATTCTAGACTCAAGTTGTTTTCGAAAGTTTTAAATTGTTTAAAATCTTATAGGTTGTAAAATCTAAGGTAAGATGGCTATTGGAAATGGTAACTTTTCTTTGTATGAAGGTCAAAATCTTAACCATCCTCCTTTATTTGATGGAATACATTTTGAATATTGGAAATATAGGATGACAGTCTTTCTTCAAAGTATAGATCACAAGTTGTGGTTCATGATTTCTAAGCCATATAAGCCGTTAACTACTCTTTATAATACTTGGACAGTTACTGAAAAAGAAAATGAAACTCTAAATGCAAAAGGCAAAATATCTTATTTTGTGCATTGAGTTATGAATAGTTCAATAAAGTGTCAGCATATAAATTTGCTTATGAGGTGTGACATGCATTAGAAGTTTCATATGAAGGTACTTCTCAAGTTAAAGTGACTAAGATTAATATGTTAATTCATAAGTATGAACTCTTTAAGATATATGAAGACGAAAGTATTTCTGAGATATTTTCCAGATTCCTAGATATCATAAATTCTTTAAAATGCTTAGGAAAGAACTTTGAATAAATGGATTTGGTGAGAAAAATTCTCAGATCCCTAAGTTCTAAATGGTCTCAAAAAGTGACATCAATTGAGGAATCACGAGACCTAAATGTTTATAATATAAATGAACTTATAGGAAATTTAACTGCTTATGAAGTTTAATTAAATAATTCACTAAGTCACAACAAATTAAAAATGAAGAAAGAAATAGCATTCGAAATTAATTCAGATTTTGAAATATCGATTGATTCTGACGAGGATTTGATTTTGTTAACTAGGAAATTCAAGAAAGCATGGAAAGCTAGGAAACAACAAAAGAATAGAAATGACAAACCCTCAATGTCAAAGTCACTAAATGAAAAGAATTCTTCATCTAGAAAGTATGTATGTTACAACTGTAAGAAACCTAAACATCTTTCTCTAGATTGTTCTATAAGGAAAAATGAAAAGCAAAGTAGGACAAATTAGAAGAAGAAGGCTTAGAAAACTTAGAAAAAGTTTTACAAGAAAAAGACTTTGAAGGTCACTTGGGATGACACATCAGAAGAGTTTGAATCTAAGGAATTATGATCAAAATCTTTACATTCAGAAGAAGAACAAGAGTCAGAAGACGTTGCTCATATGTGCTTCATGGAAAATGAGTCTGAGGTAATATCTGATCTTGAAAGTCATTCAAATTTTAACTTTGATGAATTATTATGTGTTTATCATGCATTATTACAAAAACTTAAAGCTTGTAAATTGGAAAATAAGAATATTAGAAGCTCTTTGTCTATTATGGAAAAAGAAAATTGTTTCTTGTGTACTACTTTAGAAAAGTTTAAATGTGATAATGAAAATCATGCTATAGATTTGCATAAATTTAGATTTAATGAATGTGTCTTGCATGAACAAATACAAAATATAAATGCTAAAAAATTAAAGAAAGAATCTGAAAATGAAAAATTGAGAAACAACATAAATGATTGTGAGTTAAAAATTGATAAATTAAAAATGAGAGATAATGAAAATCATGCTATAGATTTGCATAAATTTAGATTTAATGAATGTGTCTTGCATGAACAAATACAAAATATAAATGCTAAAAAATTAAAGAAAGAATCTGAAAATGAAAAATTGAGAAACAACATAAATGATTGTGAGTTAAAAATTGATAAATTAAAAATGAGAGAGCTAGATTTAAATTCCACCATTGAGAAATAGAATTTAAGTCAAACTAAGTTAGACAAGCTAACTAGTACCCCTATGGTGTCATACAAATTTAGCTTAGGATTTGATTATCTTGAATATCCTAAATCTCAAGCCAACAAAGGATTTATTAGTTGTAGTTTAAGTAAATCTAAGACTAAAATTCCTTTTATTATGAAACAAGGTAATAAATATATAGAAGTAGGTACTTCAAGGGATGAATCATGTAGTAATAATAATATAAACCAATGTGATTTATCAAAATGTACTTCTAACATGACTATCAATGTTTCTAAAAATCTTATTTTTTGTTCTGGAAATTCAATTACTAATGTTTCTAAAGTTTCAAACAATTGTAGTAAACTAGAAATTCAAAAACCTAAGCATGAAATTCAAAACACTGGTATTAGACCAATTACTAGTTTTGCATGTTCTTTATCTAAAAGTTCATGTGCAGAAAAAAAGATTTTGTATGCATTGAAAATTTAAATACAAGTACAAAATCTTAGTACGAACTTACTAAAATATATGAGCATGACCAAAATAAATTAACATCTAATAAAAATCGATTTGGTCTTGGTTATACTATATCTGAAAATAAAAAGAATATTAATAAGAGCAATAAGAGCAATAATTCTATAAGTGAGTATGAAGCTAATGATAAATCAATAGTACTTACAACTAATAAGAATATAAATGATAATGTTAGACTATTTTTAAACAAAAAGAAGAAATATACTTTTAATGAACTTGTTCCTCAAAGACATTGGGTACCAAGAAATAGTTCTTCTTAATTTGTTTTGCAGGAGAAAACAACATTAAAATAGATTTTGGATAGTGGAGCATCAGGTCACATGACCGGATAGAAAATCCTACTAAAAAATTTTACAAATACCAAGAAAGGAAGTGTAATATTTGGAAACAAAAGCAAAGATAAAATCATAGGTATGGGCAATGTTCAAATAACTCCTACTTGTGTTATTTCAAATGTACTATATGTAGAAAACCTAGGATTTAGTTTGCTAAGTATTATAAAACTAATTGATAATGGATACTATGTATTGTTTGAAGATAATGTATGCAAAATTATTTATAAAATTATAAATGAACTTAAGTTTATTGTTAAGAGAAAAGGTTTTGTATGTATTTTATCTTTACCTTCTGGTGTAGTTGATTTAAATTCATGTTTGCTAGCTGAAACTAGTGATGTATATCTTTGGCATAAAAGGATCAGACATATAAATATGAAACTATTGCATAAATTATTTAGAAAAAATTTTGTGAGAGGTTTACCAAAGATTAAATACTCAAAGGATTTCATATGTGATGCATGTGAGTTAGGTAAACTTCATTAAAACTCTTTTAAATCCAAAAATGATATATCAAGCAAGAGAGTCTTAGAACTTATACATATAGATCTATTTGGACCAATAAGAATCATGAGTCTTGGTGGTAAATGGTATATATTTGTTAGATGACTTCTCTAGATACACTTGGGTATATTTTCTAGCAACTAAGACAAAAGTTTTTGAAACATTTAAAATGTATTGCAATTTTGTTCAAAATGAACAAAGTGTCTCTATTCAAAAACTTAGGAGTGATCATGGTACTAAATTTGAAAATGATTGTTTAGAATGAAAAAGTGCTTAATATTAAGGGTTAAATAATGGTTAATTGCATAATATTTAGTTTATCATATGAGAATTAAGCTATTATGTTATAATTGCACTGTTATATGCTTTAATGAGAGAATCTATATAATTTCAAGGAATTAGTATTAATTTAGTATATTTCTACACTGTTAATGAGTTATAGGCTTTTTAATTTCTAGGTATCTAAATTATTTATTATTTCGAAGAGTTATATTTCATGTACTAGACAATTATGTTTTAAATACTAAAAGAATATTCAGGTACACAATAACAACTCGTTGAGTTAGTATTCTTTTTGTTGAAAGATCACATGCCAACTCGTTAAGTTACAAGTTTAAAGGTGTAAAAAGATTACGTGAGAATTCATTGAGTTAGTGAGTAAAAACTGTAAATTGTATATCTAAACTCATTAAGTTAGATTTATGAACATGTTGAATTTAAATGCTTTATTATGTTACGTGAGCTGCACATGTTTAACTCGTTAAGTTAGCATAACTATACATGTTGAGTTACTTGAATATACACTAAGGTAATGCGTTGTGTTAATGTTATAAGTTTATAAGTTATTTCTTTATTGCACGTGCTTTATAGTTAAGTCAACGAAGTAAGTTCGTTGAGTTACACTAACTCCATGGACTATTTATTTTCTAACATGCCACTGTAGTAGTTGCAGAAATAGGAAATTCGAAGGCAAACCTTGATTGCATGTATCTTGTAGGAATTAACTCATGAAATGAAGAAGAAATCAACATCGTTGATATGAATGAAGGAAATCCAACCGATTATTTAAGCAGAAACAGTTACTACTGGAAGAAATATAAAAGAAGAGGAGAAAAACCGTGAGAGTATGTGGAGAACCACGCTAACTGCAGGAAGCATCGGAAGTTCCCTAAAGCTCTACAACACCACCAAAATCACCAACCATCGGAAGTTTGTAAGGATACTTTCCGGATGTCAGGTCGATTTTGAGCCAAACATAGTGATTGACAACCACTATGAGGAGTGAATCGCATTGTAGGAAGGGAAGCCATTTTCACCAAGCACTGACTCATATCTTAGGAGATTGTAAAGCTTCTAGCCTTGGTTTTGGGTTGATGCCATTATGCTAAAAAGGATATCAACTTACAATTCTTGGTTCATGATTCTATAGGGAGAGGAGGCAAGATTGTAAGTGATTAAGTTTTTAGTGGTGTAATCGCATCGCATGTAGTGACAGAAGTTTTTACTGTCGATAAAGATTTTTACATTTCACCTTTCATTCATCTTTAGGAACATATCAAAACAAAAATACCAAAAATAAATCATTATCTATATTTACATTTAGTATTAAAGTGTTGTATTGTTTGTTTTGTATCGTGATTAATGTTATCATTATCAGTATTGTGAATGTTTTATGTTTATTTGATTTAGAAAATAGAAAATAGTTTTATTGTTTATTGAAATTGATTCATTCCAAATACTTAAAGACTTTAATGGTTAATGTTTGAAATATTTGAATGTTAGTGTTGTTTAATGACAAATCTCAAATTAACTAACATTAAAAAGCTTAATTGATGTTATTTACATTCTGTGGAACTACCTAATGGATGACTGAATTCCTATGTGAATAAAAGTATTTAATTGAAAGGTAGGCTCATGGAGTTAATGAGGTTAGTCTATTGATTTAACCATAACTTCACGAATTAAGTTTGTTGAGTTAATTGTAACTCAACGGAGTACTCAACTGAACACATATAAACTCCAATATAAAAAATCAAAATAGTACACAATTCTTACTCAATCTCTGTGGGATCAACCTATACTTACATACAAATACAATATACACTATGCACTTGCAGTTAAAAAAACAAATTGGACTTAATATCTAATTTGTGTGAAAAGTTGTTTGTTTACTTCTAAATCAATTTTTTAATATAAGCATAAAAACAAATTAAACAAGTTTCCAATCTATACAAGTTTTTTGGCACCGTTGCTAGGGAAACAATCAAGTTTTTTGGCACCCCTAGTAGACAAGTTTCTGATTTAACTTTTCAGAACAATACAATGATCTAATGGATAATTACTGTAAAGATCATGACATTGATCATAGATATTCTTTTCTAAGAGCACCTTCTCAAAATGGTGTTGTTGAGAGAAAGAATCAATCACTTTAGGAAATGGCCAAAACTATGTTAAATGAATATAATTTACCTCAAAATCTTTGGGCTGAAGCAGTGAATACAGCTTGATATATTATTAACAGAAGTTACTTAAGACTCTTGTTAATAAAACTCCTTTTGAAATTATGTATGATAGGGTTCTAAAAATTTCATATATGAAACTAATTGGCTGTAAGTGTTTTATTCTTAACACTAAGGATAAAAGGGATAAATTTCAAGCCAAAGCGGATGAAGGAATTTTTGTAGGTTACTCTACTAGAAGTAACGCCTATAGAGTTTATAATAAGACTTTTAGAACCATTGAAGAAACCCTTCATGTGAGCTTCAATGAAAATTCTTTCAGAGAATCAAAATCTAAAGCTGATAATGATGATATGACCAACTTCCCAAAAGAATTAGAGATCAATAAAGGGATTGAAGACTTATTTGAAAAAATTAAAAATATGAACTTAAATGGTCAAACTAATGATCAAGGTGATGTACTTTCAGATGTTGATGAGAATATGCCTATTATTTCCTTAGAGAATTTAATGAAGTTTGTCAAAGGATGAGAATGCCTAATATGAGTATAAATGCTATTAAACTTAGGTATATTCCCTTTGCTTTAGAAGATATAACTAAGAGATGACTATATACTTTGGCTCTTGATTCAATTTCTACGTGGACTGAATTATGTTTAGTTCTTTTGGAAAAATATTATCTAACTCATCAAATGATTAGGAAGAAAAAGGAAATATTAATGTGTGGCAAAAAACAAGAAGAATCATTTTGGAAATATTTTGAATGATTTAAAGATTTATAAACTCAATGTCCACACTATGTAATGAGTAAGACACAATTAATAGTTATAATTTATGAAGGCATAGATGTTTCAACTAAATCTTTATTAGAATCTACCTGTCAAAATGGATTTTTGAAATTGTATAGTGAGGAAGCATGGGCTTATCTAGAAAACTTTGCAAAAAGAACTGCTCAGTGGGAAAACTTGGTTGAAACTATTACAGATAAGAAATTATTGCCAAGAGGAATGCATGAAATTGATTTGAGCATTATGTTTGAAGTTAAATTAATTGAGTTAACTAGGAAAATAGAAGAATTACCATTAAATCAAAAACTAGTAGAAAAGAATGTAAATATTAATGACTTAGAGGTTATTTATGCTAGAAACCAAAAAGATAATTTTGGTAATTCTTATAACCCTAATTGGAGGAATCACCCAAATTTATCTTGGAGAAATAACAATTTCCAAAAAGGAGAAAATATAAATGATAAAAATCCAAGTTATGAAGCATTAATTGAATAAGGATCTAGAATAGAGAAATTAGAAAAAATAATTCAATAGTTAAACAATCGTCTAGATTATGTGTTTGGAAATACTACTATTCAGAATCAAAAGATGAATAGAAAAATACCTCCTAGACAGAAGAAATCAATAGAAGTTAGATCTATAGGAGGACTACCAAGTCAAGCAATACCAAATCCTTTGAACAGAATTGTTAATAAAATGGATACCTCCTATGGGAGGGAAGTTGAATGAAGTAATATAATTATTACTAAATATGTATACTATAGAAAAGTAGCAAAAAAATACAAAAACATAAAAAAAAGGTAGAAGTTTTGTTTATAATTCTCAGGTTCGTAGAGTTATTTCTTAACTCAACGAACTTAGTCCGTTGAGTTACAACCTAACTCCACGAAGGTATCTGTAAGTTAACTATTAATGTTTATTTTTGTTTTATGTTGCTAAATATAGAATCATAATAGATGGAAATTATGGAATTGCCACTAGACACACTAAGGGAAGTATTAAGTTATTTATCAACTAAAGATCTATGAAGATAGTATTGTGTCTCAAGATAAATTAGAGAATGTGTCATAGAAAGATATTTTCATGGACTACAAGCTTCTAAGATGACCAATATTAGAGATGAGTTTTTATGAAAGTTATTCAGTCATAGTACAATCAGTCACAAATATTTAAGTATAGAAGAAACTATTGTAATTCCACCTAATACATTAGAAGGAATAGATCTGATTATGAGAATTGATGAAGGATTGATCATATATAGAACTAAATCAAGGTATGTTATTCTGTTACCTGATATTTTTATTAGAAATCCTATCACTAGAGAAGAATGAAATATTAGAAGACCTAAAATGTTTGAAGTACCAATTGAAAATTTTGGAGTAGCATTAACATTTTCTAATTAGAATTCAATGATCCCTAACAAATTATTTTACTAAAATCAATTGGAAATTGGGATGGATTATATTTAAATGTTTACAATTTTAAGAATAGATGTTGGAATGAAAATATTATGGTATATCTAGGAGATAGAGCATTAGTTAACAACATTCATGTGATACTTGATAGTTATATATATCTAGTCATAGATATATCAATTGCATTTAGATCTAATTTATACATAGTAAGAATAGACAATTATGATGAATGTTTATTGAGAAAACTTGTTTGATTTGTTTTCATGATTATATTAATAAATTCTTTTAGAAGTAAATAAACAACTTTTCACACAAATTAGCTATTAAGTCCAATTTGTATTTTAATTGCAAGTGCACAATGTCTATTATAGTTGTGTGCAAATATAGGTCTATCCCATAGAGATTGAGTAAGAATAATGTACTATTTTGATTTTTATAACTAGAGTTTTATATGTGTTCAATTAAGCTCTCCATTGATTTACAATTAACTCAACAGACTTAGTTCGTAGAGTTACCATTAACTCAATGGACTATCTTTATAGACTTAAGTTAACTCTACGAGCCTATTTAGTAATTTCCAATTAAGTTTTTGCTATTCACAAAGAAATTTAGCCATCCATTGGGTAATTCCATAGAATGTAAATAACATTAATTAAGCTTTTTAATGTTAGTTAATCTAAGATTTATCATTAATCAACACTAACATTTAGATATTTCGAATAGTAACCATTAAGATTTTTGAGTATTCTGTACAAATCAATTTTAGTAATCAATAAAACTATTTTTTATTTTTTGAATCAAATAAATATGAAACATTCACAATACTGACAATGATAACATTAACTATGATACAAAACAAACAATACAACACATAAATACTAACTATAAACATAGATAATTAGTTTTTGGTATTTTTATTTTGATATGTTCTTGAAGATGAATGAAAGGTGAAATGTAAAAATTCTCTATCGACTGTAAGAACTTCTGTTCGTGTTTTCCCAGCACTACACTAGAAAAACTTGGATTTGTTACTTCTATTTTTACTTAGTTAATTTATCTTTATACCTATTCTTTCTTTTAGAAGTAAACAAACAACCTTTAATACAATTTAGATATTAATTCCAATTTGTACTTTAACTGCAAGTGCACAGTGTCTATTGTATCAGTGTGCAAGTATAGGTCGATCCCATAGGGAATTGCTGATGAATTTAAGAAATGTTTGATTGTGAACAATTCAAATTTATATTCAATAAGCATTCCGTTGAGTTACAGTTAACTCAACAGACTAAGTTCGTTGAGTTATGGATAACTCAACGGACTATCCTCGTGGACTTAAGTTAACTCCACGAGTCTGTCTCTTATTTATAATACTACTAATTACAGAGGAATTCGGCCAACCATTGGGCGATTCCACAAATTGTAAATAACATCAATTAAGCTTTTTAATGCTAGTTAACATTAGATTTATCATTATGCAATACTAACATTCAGATGATTCAAACAGTAACCATTAAAATCTTTAAGTTGTTTTGTACGAACCAATTTCAGTAAGCTGTAAAATTAAAACTAACATAAAACAATCATAAAATTGATACAGATAACATTAATCACGATACAACACCAACAATACAACACTCAAATACAACATACAAACAAAGATAAATTGTTTTTGGTATTTTTGTTTTGATGTGATGGGCGAAAGGTGAAATGTAAAGTAATCTCACTTGACAGTAAATACTTCCGACACTACTTGCAACGTGATTACACCACTGAAAATTGAACCACTTACAATTTTGTCTCCTCTCCCTATAGAATCGCAAGTCTAGAATTGCAAGATGATCTCCTCTTCAGCATACAGGCATCAACCCGAAGCCAAGGCTAAAAGCTTTACGATCTCCTGAAATATGAGTTGGCGCTTGGTGAAAATGTCTTCCCTTCCCGCGACGCGATCACTCCTCACAGTGGTTGTCAGGCACTGTGTTTGGCTCGGAATCGACCTGACATTAGGCAAGTATCCTTACAGACCTCCGATGATTGGTGATTATGGTGGTGATACGATGGTTGGTGTGATACTTTGGAGAATCGCTGATACTGTATGTAGAAAGCTCGGTGCTCCTCTTCTGTATACACTAGTCGTCCATTAATCACACTCTTTCTTTTTTTTCTTCTTTTCTTTTATATTTCTTCAGTGGTAACTGCTTCTGCTTGAATGGTCGGTTGGATTTCCTTCCTTCAGATCAACGGTGATGATTTCTTTCTCCCTACGCGATTGAATTCTTGCGTGATACGTGCAAACATGATTTTTCCTTCCAACTATCTGTTCCTGCAACCGCTACAGTGGCATATTAGAAAATATATAGTCTATGGAGTTACAGATAACTCAACGGACTTCCTTCATTGATTTAACTATAAAATACATGCAAAAATAACAACTTAAGTTTATAACGCTAACCTAACACGTTGCCTTAGTGTATTTTCATGTAACTCAATGTGTGCAGTTATACTAACTTAACGAGTTATAACGTAAGTAAATCTACCAGCTCTCAACATGTGTTAGCAGTAGTTTAAACATAAAATAACATTCTGGAGAGTTACAGGTATAACTATCCGATGCTTAGATGCATTTTCGGATACTTAAGAATTTCACAGCCTGCAATTTACCGACAGTTCATAAATGTACTAAATTAACATTAATTCCCCAAAATTAAGCAGATTCTTCAATTAAAGCATATAACAGTGCAATTATAACATAATGGCTTAATTCTCATATGATAAGCTAAATATTATGCAATTAACCATCATTTAACCGTTAATAATATGCACTTTTTCATTCTAAACAACTTCCGTCACTACATGTGATGCGATTACATCACTGAAAACTTAATCACTTACAGTCATGCCTCTTCTCCCTATAGAATCGTGAATTGAGACTTGTAAGTTGATCTCCTCTTCAGTATATTGGCATCAACCCTAAACCAAGGCTAGAAGCTTTACGATCTCTTGAGATATGAGTCGATGCTTGGTGAAAATGATTTTCCTTCCTATGACACGATCACTCCTCATAGTGGTTGTCAATCACCATGTTTGGCTCGAGAATCGACTTGACATCTGGAAAGTATCATCATAGACCTTCGATGGTTGGTGATTGTGATGGTGTTGTGGAGCTTTAGGAAACTTCTGATGCTTCCTATAGTTAGTGCAGTTTTCCACCTTCACACCTTTCTTTGTTTTTCTCCTCTTCTTTTATACTTCTTTCAGTAATAACTACTTCTGCTTAAATGATTAATTGGATTTCCTTCATTTATATTAACGATGATAATTTCTTCTTCATTCCATGAGTTAATTCCTATGTGATATGTGCAATCGTGGTTTTCCTTCGAATTTCCTGTTTCTTGCATTTGATAATAGTGGTATGTTAGAAAATAATTGGTTCATAGAGTTAGTATAACTCAGCAGACTTACTCTGTTGACTTAATTGTTAACTCAATGGACTTAATATAAAACATGTGCAACTCATGTGACATAATAAAATATTTAAATTCACATGTACATAATGATAACTTTACGAGGGTTCGTAACCTTAGCATTGTAAGTTCATGAGGATCCATAAACTTAACTAAAACTTTACAAATATGCACATAGTAATATTTTTTTTTTCATTTTTAAACCTATAAAAGATTATTTCGGGTATTTTGAAAACATAACCATCTGATGCTTAAACACATTTCAGATACTTAGGAATTAAAAAGCCTATAACTCACCGACAGTTCAAAAATATACTTCATTAATGCTAATTTACTGGAATTATGAAGATTCTTTAATTAAGGCATATAATCGTGCAATTATAACATAATAGCTTAATTCTCAAATGATAAGCTAAATATAATATAATTAACTATTATTTAACCATTAATATTATGCACTTTTTCATTCTAAACAATGAATTTATAGAAATATTACCTATACCTCAGGTTATAGTTGAACCATCATCCGTAGAATATGATAAAATTCAATTGGGATTATGGTATAGTGAATTTGATAATCTTACTTTATGTCTAGTAAGATGGTGGGATGATCTTATGAAATTTCAAATTTAGATAGTGGAAAACCTAAATGAATAGAAGTGGGAAGATGAGTACATTGAAGTATTTATGGAAATAGAAACATCTACATTACCATGGTTGAGGAAAGGAGCCTTGTTTGCATTTCATTTCATTAATAGTAATACTCTCATATTTAGTGTTGATAACATACTGCAAGTTTATAAATTGAAAAGACAAGCAAATTACATAAAAGTAGAATTAACAGTAAGGAGAATAATGCCTAAAAGTTTTGCTTGGATTGACACATTCATTCTATTTGTCACTACTTTTCAGTCATGTTCTTAAACTATGATTTTGTATTTTAGTGTTTTGTGTATTTTGCATTTATATATAAAAAAAAAGGAAAAAATTTAGTTTATGTTTTATTTGTCTTACAAGAAAAACAAAAATATCAATCTAGTTTGTTGGTATTTGTTCTGAGAAATCAACTAGCTTGCTTGTGAATCACCAAAGGTGTAGGAGCTTAGGTTCCATTCAATGCATATATCTAACAATATATGTTTTACTTTTTGTTATATTGTTATATGTTTTACTTTTATTAGTAAATGAAAAATTTTTCAAGATCAAAAGTCGAAAATAAAGATACAAACAAACAAGGTATTTTGATTCATTAACAGACCTGAATTTATATTCATGTGTAGTTCATTGAGTTATTCACTAACTCAACGAACTTAGTTTGTTGATTTAAGTACTAAGTTAACGAAATAGTTTATCATGTCTGCTATCATATATTGCATTTTTTGTAAATCTTTTACATTAAAGACAATGCAAAATATAGGTATGGGGGAGAGGTAATTAGATTAAAATCGAATTAAATCTTGTCATTTGTAGGAATTAAGATTGTTTGCAAATTTTCTATAGAATCTAATAAATTTTTTATGAATTTTGTTGCAACCTTCTGAAAGTTTATTGAAACTATCCAAAACTTATTTGAAACTTTTCGATGGTTGAACCTATCTGGAAGAAAAAAAAAAACCTTTCGAACAACTATATACCTAGATTACTACAGAGGATACAATATATTGGTAGTAAAGCTTTATAGTATCTTATGTTTTTATTCAATTTTATGAGTTTAACAGTTTTACAATTTTAAATGGAAATATGAATGCTTTACTAAAACTCAAAAATTTGTCTGAAATCCTAAAAAGTTGAATTGTTGATTTTTAGATTGAATGAAATGCTATGATCAAGGATACATTTAACTTGATTGAGTAAACTTGTGGAATGATTTATGTGCAAATCATATTGAACTACAGTAAAAAGTATGAGCTTATTGATTTTGATTCATATTTTCAGTAGATCGTAGAAGTAGGATTATATGAGATTTGTGCTTTATTAAATCTGTATTAATGAAATACACATATACTGTGTTGAAAAGAAAAAAGAAGCTTATAAAGTAAAGATCTTTGAGAGTTTATTTATTTATTTGATCACGAGCCTTTTGTACTTGAGCATATAGATATACAAGGATTGTTGACCTAATAAAGGACTCTTTAAATCTAGTAACTTAAGGTCTTGATCAAACTTGGGATTGTTGACTAAAAGTTCATTACATGGGTACATTAGAAAGCTCTTGTATAATTCAAAATTTTCAAATTAATTTTAAAGTAAAAAATATGCATATAATATTCTAAAAAGATGAAAGTGTTTCATTAAAAGTATAGATATCTTTGAATCGAGTATGGTTTCTGTCTTTTTGACTATTGATATTTGAATCTAGATTAGACTTTTGAAGTTGTTTATTTGGGATACATTTCATTATTCTTCTTGTTTTAATCATATTAAGTTTAAAGTTGTGTTTTGATTCATATGTAGTTGAAATTGATTCTAGAAATCATATTAAAAAATTTAGGATAATAGATGTTTTATGCAAGTATATTTTATATGTTATTTAAGTATTTCTGAAATATATTTGTTGGGGAGGAAGAACAATGTTAAATGATTGACGATTTTCAAAGAATATATTCATGTTAATCTAACTTTAGTTTCCTAATGATCCAAGTTGAATAGATATTTTCAAAAAGGATGCAAATTTATAAAGGAAAGAAATAGTCCTAGCACTTTAGAAAGACCAATTTTTAATTAGATCATAATAGGTTTGCTAAGGGATTAGTAAAATGTAGGTATGAGGGAAGTATTTAGAATGAAAAAGTGCATAATATTAATGGTTAATTGCATAATATTTAGTTTATCATATGAAAATTAAACCATTATATTACAAATATACAATTATATGCCTTAATTACAAAATATGCATAATTTCAAGGAATTAGCATTAATTAAATATCATTTCTTAAAGATTGAAAACCTAGTTTACATGTGGTTCTATAGTATTAAACATGGTATGTTTTATTTTTACGCAAATGTATCATATACAATATACGGTAACAACTCGTTGAGTTAGTGTTCTTTTTGTAAAAAGATCACATGATAACTCGTTAAGTTACAGGTTTAAAAGGTAAAAGGATCACATGAGAACTCATTAAGTTAACGGGCAAAATTGTAATTTGTATATTTAAACTCATTAAGTTAGCATTATGCACATATTGAATTTAAAGTTTACTAATGTTATATTATATTACATGAGTTATACATGTTTAACTCGTTAAGTTAACATAACTATATATGTTAAGTTAATTAAAGACTAAGGTAACACATTGTGTTAGCATTTTTTTTAATTTTCGGTGAGTTTTAGACTTTTTGATTTTTGAAAGTATCTGAAGCGTCTTTTGTTTCGGTAGGTTTCATTTTATGTATCAGATAGTTTCATTTTTTTAATGCTTAAAGAGTATTTTGTATATTGTTTCCAAAAGGACACGTGTTGTAACCTTAATACATGACTTAAGTTTTCCTTTAGAAGGTTTTGATGAAAACTATCCTAAATACATCTAAGCATCGAAGAGTTACATTTTGCAAGTATTTGAAACACACCTTTACCATTAGAAAGTTATTTTAAAATTATAAGTTATTTCTTTATTGCATGTAATACATATATTATTATTTATAGAAGTAAGTCCGTTGAGTTAAGTTTAACTCAACGTGATCAGTCCATTGAGTTACAATTAAGTCAACGAAGTAAGTTTATTGAATTACGCTAACTCCATAGACTAGCTATTTTCTAATATTCAACTGTGAGTAGTTGTAGGAACAAGAAATTTAAAGGAAACTACATCGCACAAACTATGCCATGATCTAAATCATAAACAAAAGAAGTAATCACTACCGTTAATACGAAGGAAGAAGATCCAACTAGTTATTTAGGTGGAAACAATTATTACTAAAAGAACTATAAAAAGAAAAGAGAAAGAACAAAGAAAAGTGTAGGTGGAGAACTACGCTAACTATAGTAAGCGTTGGACATTCCTTAAAGCTCCACCACCACCACTAATCACTACCAATCCATCGAAGGTTTGCGAGAATACTTTCTAGATGTCAAGTTGATTCCGAGCCAAATACAATGATTGATAACCTCTGTAAAGAGTGATCGCGTTATAGGAAGGGAAGTCATTTTCATCAAGTATTGAATCATCTCTCAGGAGATAGTAAAGCTTTAAGCCTTGGTTTCGAGTTGATGCTGCTATACTAAAGAGGAGATCAACTTACAAAAGTCTTGGTTTGTGATTCTATAGGGAAAGGAGTGCGTGATAGTAAGTGATTAAGTTTTTGGTGGTGTAACCGCATTGCATGTAGTGACGAGAGTTTTTACTATTAATAGAGAAAATTTACTTTTCACCTTTGGTTCATCTTCAAGAACATATTACAACAAAAACAAAACCAAAACTCAATATCTGTTTTTATGTTTAGCAAATTTGTGTTGTATCGTTTGTTTTGTATTATCAGTAATGTTAGTATTATCAATATTGTTGAATGTTTTATATTTATTTCATTCTAGGGAATAGAAAATCGCATTACTGATTACTAAAACCAGTTTGTATTCAATTCTGAAATTTTGATTGATATATTTATTGTTTGAAATATCTAAATGTTAGTGTTGATTAATGATAAATATAGTATAAACTAACATTAAAAGCTTAATTAATGTTGTTTACATTCTATAGAACCACCCAATGGATGGTCGTATTCCTTTGTGGACAGTAGTATTAATTTGAAGTTACTAGTGAGACTCGTTGAGTTAATTTAACTCTAAGAGGATAGTCTGTTGGGATAACTGTAACTAGCAGTAATTCAACGAAGTGAGTAATTCAGAATATAAAAACCTTTAGCTGTAAAAATTTAAATAGTCTAAAATTTTTACTCATTCTCTATAGGATTGACCTGTACTTGTACACTTATGCAATAGACATTGTGCACTTGTAGTTAATTATGAATTAGATTTAATATCTTATTTGTGAAAATTGTTTGTTTAATTCTAAAAGAAAATATAAACATATATTTAAGTAAGCAAGAACAAACCGAACATCAATCATCGTGTTTAGCTTAGAATCAACCCGACATTTGGAAAGTATCCTCACAGACCTTCGATAAATAATGGATGGTAGTATTAGTGGGAGCTAAGAAATGACCAATGTTTGCTGCAGTTAGCGTGGTTTTCCCTCTACACTTTTCATCATTCTTTCTCCTTTCCTTTTATAGTTCTTTTAGTAATAATTACTTTTACCTAGATGATTGGTTGAATCTCCTTCCTTCGTATTAACAATAGTGATTACTTCTTCTATTTATGATTTAGATTATGATGTGATTTGTGCGACGTGGTTTCCTTTGAATTTCCTTTTCCTGCAACTGCTCACAGTTGAATATTAGAAAATAATTGATCTATGGAGTTAGTGTAACTCAACGGACTTACTTCGTTGACTTAATTGTAACTCAACAGATTGACCTCGTTGAGTTAAGCTTAACTCAACGGACTCATCAACTCTGTAGTTTAATAAAACAAATATTTTTATAACATTTAACATTTAATATGTAAAAAAAGTAATTCTTAATCATTTAAAAGTTGACGTGTGAAATAATTCTCAACTTTACAAGGGTCTGTAAACTTATCTTAGTAACTTTACAAGCTTTCGTAAACTTCTATAAAACCACACATACTAGGCTTTCAATCGTTTAGAAATGATATTTAATTAATGCTAATTCCTTGAAATTATGCATATTCTGTAATTAAGGCATGCAATCATATAATTATGATATAATGACTTAATTCTTATATGATAAGCTAAATACCATGCAATTAACTATTCATTAATCACTAATATTATGCACTTTTTCATTCTAAACAACAAGCTATAGGAGTCTAGTTCCGAAAGCATCCTTCTCCCTCCCAATGCTAGGATACAAGCATCAGACGCCAAGGCAAAAGGGAGGGGAGTGAGGCATGACATGTGTTCACAACACCCTAGACCTTGAGAAGACATGGAAGTGAGCACGAAAAATTGGATAAATGCTCAAGCAAAATATACATTTAGCAAAAACATTGACAATCGGAAAGAAAGAAAGACTACCATTGGAAGCTCAACTCAACCTTGAAAGATTCATCAAGGGAGTGTGACACTCGACTCAATCACTCAATTGGGATTGAGGAGAAACAATGACCCTTATGGTTGAGGCAAAAACTACAAGAGCATGGCTCAACCTCGAAGGATTTGTCAAGAGAGCTTGGTACTCAACTCAATCGCTCGGTTGGGATTGAGGAGAAACAATAGCCCTCATAGTTGCTATAGAAACCGCAAGAGCGTGGCACGACTTTGAAGGATTCATCAAGGGAGCACAACACTCAACTCAATCACTTGGCTGGGATTGAGGAGAAATAATGGCCCTCACGGTTATGATGCAAGTCACAAGAGCACGACTCAACCTTAAAGGATTCATCATAGGAGCATGGCACTCAACTCAATCACTTAGTTGAGATTGAGGAGAAACAATAGCCCTTGCGATTGTAGCAGAAGCCACAAGAGTGCGGCTCAACCTCGAATGATTCATCAAGGGAGCACGACACTCAACTCAATTGTTCGATTGGGATTGACGAGAAATAGTAAAATCCCAAGGTGGTAGCAAATACAATTAGAACAACTTCGTTGAAAAAGTCAGAAAGCAAGCTTTTCCAGGGGTGCACGTATATGCCACCCCTAGGGAGGAGACTGGGACCAAAGTGGGAGCTCACCTGAAATGGAAAGCAGTTGGAGGGTGATTGAACTTGTTGGTTAACTATGGATGGGAGGATCGTTTGACAGATGTTGACCTACGATTGAGGTTGATGATTCACTTTTGGTTCCTTCTTTCCCTTTTTTGAGGCTCACCAATATATATACTTACTTACTTGATGTTTCGTAGGAATTGGATCAACAGACTTAATGTGAGTTGGTTTTGATCATCGGGAACATCGCTTCCAATGAAATCAGAGGGACCACTCTAGATGCCTACTAGTCAGTATAATCATACTATCACTTGGACAATGTTCCCAAAATCAAGCAGGCCCCTCTTAGCAAGTGGAAAGATACCGCTAAGTTACTTGGAGATTGGCTTGCAAAAATCTCGATGATTTATCTAGAGACTAGCATGATAGGCCAGATCGCAAGCTAAGGGGAGCAGTATATCTAGCTGGTTTAGTGGCCAAAGGTATTTGGCAAGCTATCACCATGACTACCCAATAACATGGTAGTCTAGCTAGTGAATTATGAACTCTAGACCCAAAGGATGCATTGGGTTGTGACTTTTCCTTAGAAGTCGACTAGAGTTCTTGGCTGCCGTAGTTCTATCTTGGAAGTTGGTAGGTTAGCTAGGGTTGGGTTTTGGAAGCTGGTAGATTGGTTAGGGTATGGGGGTGAACACAAAGGAATAACATAACATTCATTTTGGAGAAAACCTTCTTGAAGAAGACTTAAATTCGGAAACAAGGCTTCAAGTATCACGCTCTGAATATCAAACACTAGATATTCAAGGTAATTTGTTATTCTTTAGATTTGATGAAGTATTGTAGAAATATAAAAGTTTGATTTCATATCAAATTCTACATGCTAGAACAATTAAATTTAGAAATTTATTGGATATCAGAAATCTATTTGAATTTCAAGGTTTAACATAATTCTTACCAGTTGGAATTCAATGGAAACAATATAAAGAGCTTATTACAACTTTTTATAATAATCTGGTAGAGAATGAAAATATTTTGAAAACTCAAATTGATTAACAGGAATTTACTTTATCTCCTAAATTAATTTATGAAGTTTTAGGTCTAAGAAATAAAAGAGTTGTTACAAACAGATTTGACATAGTTAGACAATTAAAATGAGATATTTAGTCTTTATCAAATATTTCAAATATATATTCAGAAATGAGATTAATGAAAAATCAATATACTAGTCTATCTTTGGAACTTCAATTTCATCATGAAATTAGCTTATTCGTCCAATTTCTAGAGTTTTGACGAATTATTTTCTTGTGAAAATCTTCTAGCTTTATGATTTAAGATATTATTTCTTAGTGAACATCTATAGAAAGTGTGGGAGTTTTAACATTATTAAATATTTCATTTCATATAATATATCATTATATTCATTTAGTTTATTTTGCATGTTTTGTTAATACACTCACTTCACATACATATGCATTCATTCACATTATGCATGCTTTATTTATTAACCCTATACTCACCCCACACATATTTTTACTTCATGTTATGTTCCTCTCATGTTCACTTCACACACTAATTCACTTATTTATACTTATGTTCATGCACTCATCTGCACATGCCATGTTTCACCTCATTTCGAGCAAAATTATTTTCATGCCATAGTGTCTCATGCATCCACTTATGATTGCTCACATATTTTTACTTCATGTTATGTTCCTCTCATGTTCACTTCACACACTAATTCACTTATTTATACTTATGTTCATGCACTCATTTGCACATGCCATGTTTCACCTCATTTCGAGCAAAATTCTTTTCACACCATAGTGTCTCATGCATCCACTTATGATTGCTCACATATCATGTAGCATTCCCATCCACATTTCACTTCACTCTCATCCATCCACTCATGATTGCTCACATATCATGCCACATTCCCATCTACATGTCACTTCATAATCATATATTTCTCGTAATTTCTCATGCTTTTCACCCCATGTTCATTCATTTCATGTAGCTTCATGCTAGTGCTTTCCCTTCATGTTCATGTGATTCATGTAGCCTCATGCTAGTGCCATACACTTCATCTTCATGCATTTCATCTAGCCTTTCATGCTAATATCTTCACTTCTTGTACACTTGCATTTGACCTAGTCTCCCATGTGCATCATTTAGTCCCTCATATAGCTCACTTCTTCCATGCTTCATTCATCATGGCTTGTACATAATACTCATTTAGTCTACTCATTCACACATCCCATGATCATTCATTTAGTTCATTCATTCACATGTTCCATGCTCACTTTTTAGTTAATTGAAGTGCACATCTCAACTTCATTTACTTTATTCTTTCACATGTTCCTCACACTTTCATTCATCTTCACTTGGATCATGCTCCTTCATTTATATATGCACTCACATAGACAATCTACAATGCATGTCCATATAGCTTACATGCAATCTTAATGTTCATGAACAATTTATAATTGGCATGCCTCTATCATCCAAATTATGAACTAGATCACAATATATGTTAAGTTTTTAATCATGCATCATTAAGCATGTATTATTAAACTAATCATGATCTTAAGCATACTTCATCAAGTTAACCATGTTAATAAGCATGCATCAACAAGTTAATTGTGTTCTTAATCATGCATTAGTTATATCTTAATTATGTTCATAACATCCTAATCATGCATTGTTAGCCCCAGTTATCTTTTAACTATGCATTATTAACTTTAATCATGTCTAATCATGAATTATCATATTTAATTATCATCCTTAATCATACACCATACTTTGATCATGTTTTAATCATCTCATGATCATGCATTAAATATTAATTATACATTATACTTTAATCATGCATCTTGCCTTTGTCATTGCACCATTCACATGCACTCATTTACCCAATTACCCACATGCTTTTACTTATTTAGATACTTATCTACATGTTTCCACACATACATGCGCCTCATCAAACATATCGCTCCTTCGTACGTTTACACTCATACTCCACATGCTCATTTCTACATGTATACTTGCATACATCATTTACTTGATCATGGTTACTTCACATTTGCTCATTTTGTCTTTTACACATTCATATTGCTTGTTTGCTAGTCTAACTTACCCACTTATGCATATGCATTGTCATTAGTTAGCTTATTTCCCATCAAACTTACACTTGGTGGGAAATTATCACATGACTTATCTCTCCTATAGCCACAATAAGTTTATTATTCTCATTTTCTTCTCTTCCTTCTCATCTACTTCATTTTGTGTGGATCATTTTCTTCTCTTCCTTCTTATCTTTTTTTTATTTTTACACTTAAGTACTTAAACCTACTTTATACTAGCTACTTATCTTAGATGTCTATAGTAACCAACTAATAGGGTGAACTAATAGGTTAAGAAATTTGGACGTTTAAGGTGTTTAACATTTTTCTCATGCATACTCAAAATATTTACTCAAGTTCACCCTAGAATTTTTGAAATCAAGAGGGAAATTTCTTCCCTTAATCATCCTGTAGAGAACTAGGTCAGGTAAAATAACTTGAAACAACATTTTGATCAATAACTTGAAACAACATTTTGATCTTGATCAAAATGTTGTTTCAAGTTATTTTACCTGACCTAGTTCTCTACAGGATGAGCTTGCTTACTATATTAATTTTCCCACCTATTCTTGTGGAGCTATGAAATATATTGCAGATTATGAACAACAACAAGTCTTTCAATTTTTGCTTGGTCTAAATGAAAGTTACTTTACCATTCAAAAGCAAATTCTTCCAATGCAACCTATTTCTAACTTTAGTAAGGTTTATTCTTTAATTTTGTAAGAAGAAAAACAACATAATTTAGGCACAGTGAACATTGTTGAAGTTACTACTCTTGCTACTGGTGGAATTAAGAGAACACAAGAGTGGAATATTGATAAGCAAAGTGGAAAGAAAGTTGGAAAGAAGGACGGTCCAACTTGTACTTATTGTGATGGAATTGATCACACTACTAACAAGTGCTTTTAGGTTAAAGGATTTCCATTAGGTTATAAACTACATAAATTGTATACTAGCCCAATTAAAGTTTCCTTTGAAAGTGGCAAGACACTAACTTCTTCCATTGTTGTTGACAAAATTGAAGAAACTCCTAAATAAAATTTAATTGTTGATTAATATAATAAGGTGCTAGAATTACTGTGCCAAATGTGACAAAAATAATTCTACGGGAGGTAAAGTTGCAGGCATAGCACGTCCATTCTTTAATTATTATAACTGTAATATATGGGTAATTGATTCAAGGGTTACTGATCACATCTATTCTAATGCAAATATTATAAAAAATGTAAATATTGTAGAATAAGATTTTTGTTCACCTTCGTAATAGAAATCAAAGTAGAGTCTCAAGTATTGGAACTGTTTACTCTTACTAATCATATTGAACTGTTAAATGTTCTATTTGTTTCTATTTTTAAATTTAATTTGATATCTATTAGCAAGGTTACTTGACAAAATAGCCGTTTTGTAACTTTTTTTCCTAAAACTTGTTTGTTTCAGAAGCAATTAATATTCGAAGAAGTTGATTGGAGAGGGTGTACTGCTACATGACCTATATATTTTCAAGCATGACTTCCATAGTTCACATGTGGCATGCCCTAATAGCAATCTTTGGCATTTTCAATTAGATTTGATTTTCATGAAACTTTGTTACTATAGTTAAATTAACAACGTTCAGAATTATCTTAGCCTTGACTCTGGCCAAAAATTGGCCGAAAAATGCTGGTAATGAAAATTCTGAAGAATTTTTCAAGATTTTCCATGCGTTTGTGCCGTTTCAAAAATTGAAATTTTTTTTTGACATTTTCTGGTGAATAAAAGGGGTGGACCGACAGAATTTTCCCTACCCTGATGTTCGAGCAGAGGGAGGCGACCCGATGGCTTGGTTGGCAAGGAGGGTGCGGAGGTCCTTTCGTCGAGTGTGCATGGGGGGAGGGAGGCAAGAGAGAGGTGGCCCAAAATGACATCCTTGGCTCCCACAAGGTTCTTATCTGGAGGGGGGGCTTCTGGGGGAGGTGATGAGCATGGTTGAGTGGATCAACACGGTAGAAGTGGAGGCGGTGGTGGTGGAGCAGAGGGAAGCATGCAAGCCGAGGGCTAGTGGGGATGGGAAGGAGACGAGTGAGATGGATGCTGCTTACAAGTGATTTCTTTTTTTTCCCATAAGTTAGGCCAATCATACAGATCAAACGGCGAGGAGGGACAGTGATAATGACAGACTGTTGGTGGTCGATGAAGAAGACAGGGGCAGATGGGAAAAACATGAAAAGAAAATGGAAAATAAGAAAAAGAAAAGAAAAGGCAAATGAAAAGAGAAATGAGGAAAAAAGAAAAAAAAGGAGGAGGAGGAGGAGGAGGCAAATACATAAAAGAAGGATAAAATAAAACAATGACGAAGATAAAAGGGAAAAGTACATAAAAATAAAATAATGACTTTTTTTTAAAAAAATCTCTTTTGTAAAAAACCACAAAGAAATAAATATAAAGGATGAACGTGGTCTAACTGCTGCGTCAAACAATATCTTAGAAGTATGTGCGTCTACCAACCAAAGGATTGGCATAAGTGGCTTGCTTGGGCAGAGATTGTACAATACGAGCTTCCATAATTATACAAAATACACTCCCTTCTAGGTAGTGTATGGAAGGCCTCCACCAGAAATTGCTGTCTGTGAACCTCACATTTGCAGGGTTGTTGCGGTGGAAGAGCACCTTAAAACAGCGAGATGAAATCTTGAAGAAGCTGAAGGAAATTTTGATCAAGGCACCGCAAGGAGTGAAAAAGTTCACCGATAGGCATAGGAGGGATTGAGAATTTTCTGTTGGGGAATTTGTATACTTGAAATTGCAACCATATTGTCAAGTCAGCATGGAGCGTAGGTGTAACTACAAATTTTCTCCTAGATTTTATGGCCTCTTTCCTATTGAAGCTTGGGTTGGTCAAGTGGCCTACAAGCTACAGTTTTCGAAGGACATCAAAATTCATCTTGTAGTGCACATTTCGCTCCTAAAGAAGAAGATTGGAGATTCTCCTGCTAGTTCTAAGCTTCCTCGAGAATTCTTCCATGAGGGTTGAGCTCGTCAACCTCAAGCAGTTTTAGACTACTACCGCCTGGTGAATCAAGGAGGTTGACTGACTAGCAACACAGTGGTTGATTGAATGGTAGCACCATCCTCACGAGGAAACCAAACTTGGGAGTGGTACGAACAACTCGCCACTTAATGGCTAGAGTTATTCATCAAGGACAGCGTACTGTCTCGGTAGGGGGGGGAGTGTCACACCAATCCTGATTGGGGACTAATTAGAAGTCATAATCTAGAATTAATAAGGGCTCGAGCCCATTAGCATAGAGGAATAAAGCTCGTTGGGCTAGAACACATGGCATTTTAGTACATTCTATCCCTCGTCATCACCAAGTCAGCATCAACCTAGTACAAATAATTCTTCTTACAGAGAATGGGGAAAGCCATTTGAAATCAAGATAGAGAAGAAAAACCAACATTCCACAAAGAATATACTACTATGAATGGGAAAGAAAAAATAATGAAATAATCGACGAACAAAGGAACCAGATTTAGGGCGATGAGTAGCAAACAGAAATAATATTGTTTCAGCAATAAAATACAGATTGAGACAAAGAAAACGAACCTAAGAGTGTAAAACAATTAATGAATTAGGTTCCTTTTAGTGTTTTCTTTCGCTCGCAAAGAATTTACAATGCAAACCAACAAGAAGAGATAAGCAATGAGCGACAAACACACAAATAGTAACGAGCGACAAGCAACGATAAATGAGAACAAGAGTGTTGTAAGGGTTTAGCAAGTAGGTCGAGCATCAAGGGTGTGGGATGAAATTGATTTGCAAGACTTTTATGACTCGTAAATGATTTTCAAAATTAATATTCATAGAGGGAAATATAATTTTAGGTGCATGAATACTCTTTTATTCAAAATTAAATAGAATGTAAATTTATTTTCCTCTAATTTTAAATGCATAAACTCTACCTTAATTGATATTAATAATGATTTTCTCCATGAAAATTTAAAAGAGGAAGTTTGTATGAAAGTTCCTTTAAGAGACTAATAAAGTGTGCAAGCTATAAAAAATCCATTTATAAAGAAAACATCACAACATTGTTTTTTAGATTAAAAGGAATCTTAAATAGTATTGGATTTATTCAATCAAATTCATAGCATTGATTATTTACTAAAAATAAAAATGGTAATTTAACTACCATACTTATATACATAGATGATATATTAATATGTGATAAAAGTATACATGACATTGAAGGTGTAAAGATTTGCATCAGAAAGTTTAAAATAAAAGATCTTAGAAATGCTAAATACTTTTTTGATATAGAAATTTCAAGGTCTGAGTAAGGAATTAATATTTCATAATGAGAATATGTATTAGATATTCTTACTCAATATGGAATGTAAGGCTATAAATCGCCAAGTACACCCATTCTAGAATCAATTACATCCAATTCTACTCAATGAAAAGAAATTCCTGATCCAACGCTATATAGATGGTTAATTAATATATTGCTTTATTTGACCATTACCTATCCAAATATAACATATTTTGTTCATGCTTTAAATTAGCACATGAATAACCTCTTTATTATCAAGGCAATTATGAGGGTACTAATGTATATTAAAAGGAGTCCTCGACAAGGAATCCTGCAAAACCTTTAAAGTAATTTATCTTTAAATGCGTATTGTGATGCAAATTGGACTTGTTGCCCAAATACAAGAAGGTTCACCGTAGGCTTGTGCATATTAATGGGAGATTTTGTAAAAGATAGAAATCTTTAACTAAAGCAGAAAATAGGGAAATGTCAAACTTTGTTTTTAAGATTGATTTAGTGACCGTATCATTAAATAAATAGTATTTTAACAATTTATTGTCCAAGTAAGGAATATACAATATCTATTCACTAGCTTGAAGGACGGGTGTTAATCTATTGTTTGTTATAAAACTGTTGCATTTGTAATTGTTACGTTATAAAGGATTGTTTTTGTAATTTTCCCAATCTATATAATGACAATTTAGGGAGATTTTATGTGATCAGAAAATAAGAGGAAATAAAGGAAAATGAAATGACAAAAATGTTTTTCTCACCATTTCTTATATTTATGTCAATAAAAATGAGAGGAGATGATTTTCCATTATTTTCTTTTGTATTAAAGAAAACATTTAATATTATTTTCATCTCACCTGTTCAGAAATAATGGAAAATGATATTAACTTGTAATATAATAAAAAATAAATAATATATAATTATAATAAATTAAAATATAGTAATTACAATTATAATAATAAATAACATATTATAGTTATAATATATTAAAATAAATAATAACATTAATGTAATATCAAGAAATATGATTATAATAATAAATAAATAATAATGTATTATAATTATAATAGATTAAAATAATAATATACAAACATCTCATTTTCTAATTTCTCGTCATTTCCTATTGTACACAAATAATATTGTATTTCCTATCATATCTTGTTATTTTCATTTCTTGATATGAAATGTGCACAAACAAAATCTTACTTTACATTATATAGTTTAAATGAAAACCCTTCTCTTGTCTATCATTCCCCTCTTTCTTCCACCCATTTACCCTAATTTAGGCGCCACTTGATCTTCCATTGTTGTCTTTGGTTTTCCTCACAATCTCAATAATGAAGTGAGAAGGAACCGTGAGAATGAGGTGGATATTGTCCATGATTAACATGCTATAAACTTACCCACCACAGGAGAGGACTTGTTTCACCAAAAACAATAACCTTATGGGAGAATGGGGAAGTGAAGGTGACAATGATAGGGTAGTGATTTAGTAGCAATTAATGTGACTATGCTGCTCGTCGAGATAGCCAACAACACAATGCCTACCTTAATCGATTAAGCTATTACTAGATGATGACGAAGAGAACAGACATATCATGAGCATTACTGTTTTTTCTGTTTTTACATGAGAAAAATGTAAATGCAAGCGTTTGCAACATTTTTTATGTAAGGATATTCATGATGAATGGTTGAGAATAAATCTTTCAATCATTTTTCGTATCCCTCATGCACCTCTCTTGCTCCTTATGTTGGCTTCCTCCTGCACCCCCCCCCCCCCCCCCCTTGATGCACCTCTCCTACTCTTCGTGTCTCTCTCTATGTACTTTTCTCGTTCCTCACAGATCACCTTCCCCTCCCTCTTCCTCATGTACCTCTCTTGCTTCTCACGTTGACCTCTCTATTGCTTGCACAAACCTCCCTTCACTTCTCACACGATGCTACTTGACCTTACAATAAATTAATCTCAATGTTGCTGCCATGTTTGCTCTAACATTGCCTCAGCCATCTTGATTTTTATGACTGAGCTCTCAACCACACACAACCTAGTACTCCTCAAACAGAAATGACTGGACCTCTCCTCTAATCTTGCTACCTCTCCCTTAATCATCCGATTCTTATTAAACTTGAACATTACAACAAGTGAAAACGTTTTCTTTTTGCATTATCTACCACAAAACGTTTAAATCGAAACTTCGTATTCTATTGTCTGCTATGCTCTTTGGTGGTTTCCACGGTCGAACACTACTAATATAATTCATCATTCGAAAAAAAAAAGGATTGCGTGGAGAAGGTGTGGGTGGTTTGGACTATGAGATACATAAAAGAAAAAGGCTCATGAGCCTCGTCATTTCTCAAGGATAAATTAAAAATATTTGACGTCAAAAGCAAGTGCAGCCCAACTCACATGGGTTGGGTTAATTTATGGTATATCCGATCATGAGAGGAAAAGATATTCTGATTGATTCGTTGATATTTTCCAAGTGATCCTTGTGTAACATTTCAATCATATAGCCATGCACGGGGAGGAAGAAAATGCAGGGTCTCAAAAAAGAGACTCGAGTTTCTCTTATTGGTACAACATGGAAACAAATGTATGACCGTAATCAAAGAATATATAAATGAGTAAATAATAACCAAGATTATTGCAGAACCCAGGTAAAGCAAAGCAATAACAGACTATACCTAGGCTCTTCCTATGTACATAAGTCTGCAAGAATGACTATGCTCCTTCCTATATATATATACAGTCACGACTTGCAAGCTCCATTATCATCATATATGCTTGGAATCTGGGAGCCAAGAATCGAAACTGAAATCTTCTAAACTACTCTACAAGATACAAGATTCCTCGGTCAAAAGATGAGCAGAACCAGCTGATATGAAGAACATACCCGTACAAAAGGTAAGTTCCTGATCTGTATGAACCCAGTTTATGCATTTTTCTTCATCTTACAATCTTAATGATTCACGTCGAGCGCTATAGCCAACCATGTTTTGCCTCACAGACTTCGCACGCACCATGCTGGCGTACTCGGGATCATTTGCCTTTGCATCCAACCTTAACCACTGTATCATCTCATGGAGCATGGGGAAGAATCTTGTCTGAACTGCTGAAAAAGTGAAGTAGGGAATCAGAGTGCCAATCACAACAAAAAGTGTAAGGAGCCAGAAAGAAGCTGCAGGAGCACAAGCTTCTACGAAGACCATGAAGGCATTTGTTGTTATGGTTGGTGTAATGGCGCCATAGGCCAGCAGGAAGAGATACCATAAAGCTACGCCTCCCCAAATTGCTATGTGTTGCACTAAGGTGAAATATTTGACAAAGATAGCCATTTGAACATTCACCACCCACACAACACATGTGTACATTGCAACCCCAAGAATGTCTGCCCCTACAGTTTCACCACCTTCCCTGAATGCTTGGTGTTGATATGCAGATATGCAGAAGAAGAAGATGGTCACAGCATTAAAGATACCAAGAATCATCCAGCCAAGGATCCGGACCCATTTAAAAAGAAGATTTTGAATGCCTTCTTGATATAGTAGAGGGAACTGCAGTTTAGAATCTACCATTAGTTAATGGATAAAATGCAGTAAAAAGACTTCAGAACTGAAGATATGTTAGATTTTGTGGCTGTACCTTCAGGCAGTACTTTGGTGAAACATCTTGGTCAAATACTCCCAAGGCCAGCACAGCAAGCGATGTGAAGAACAAATTATATGTTGACATGAACCAATCATTATATGCAGGTTGTGCAGAGAATGAGGTGTATGCTTCATACAAAAAAATAGTCACACCAAAAGTGATGTTCTTGTAGAAGAAATAGCATATCTGCAAAATCAACAAAAAGGAACAAGAGGATTAGCACATAAATGTGAGATAGTGCATCACAACTACAAGAACAAAAAATAAGCACATACCATTGATGAGATCCTTCGATAACACCAGTGTCCATGCACAAGCAGTAAACGTTCCAGATATCTAAACTGAGCAATGGCAATGTCACTTGCCATAACAGCCTGAAAATTTTGCGTTAGGGTTTATGAAATGTAACTGCATGGAAGTGTTTAAAATGTTTATCCATAGTATATCTTTGGAAATCTGAGTGCACCATAAAATGAAATTTCTTTCAAAAAAAATAAAGGGAAATCTCCAAAACACACCTGCATTCCTTCAAATCCACTAATTCCAATTCCTATATCTGCTTCTTGAAGCATTCCAACGTCATTGGCCCCATCACCAATGCCTAACGTTGTTTTACCCGTTCCTAACTTGACTAGTCTTGTAACCTGCATGATGTGGTAAATACCTAATTAATATCAAATTATTAATGTACAACAACACACACTAAATCAAAGTGCAAACCAACTAGATGTAAGGAAAAATGGAAAAGATAACTTACAAGAGCTTTTTGCTTGGGGGATGAACGACAGCAAATGACAGAGGCACATGCAGTAGCCAATGCCAGAAACATGTCTTTGACATCATCCATCAAAGCAAATGCAAGTGATTTTCCATCAATTATAAGGGCAAATGCTTCATTACTAGATGAAGTAACAAGTTTTATCCCCTCATTTATTTGGCGAGTAACATTGGCTTTAGATGCCTGAAATATCAAAAGAATAATCAGAGAGAATGAATGAAGCCAAGTGGAATGACAGAATGTTATATCCATAGATTTGCAAACGTAAGAAGTATAGGAGGATTTCTATGACAAAGCACTTTAAAAAATCTGATCCTGCCTTCGCACAAGGAACATAAATAGTTTCAGCATTATGACCACAGATACAGATTATTTTTTGAGTTAGTGCAAATGCAAATTCCTTGTATACAGAGATGATAAATAATTTTAAGTTATCAAGGTTTGCAAATGAAAAAAATTACTATTTCACAAATGTTATCATGACAGAATGATTCCAGTAATAATTCACAGTACAGGCAAAATACCACTTAACATATTCTTCATGCTCACTACTAACTTGAATGCCAACTTTAAGTCTTCGTGATTTATTCATAAACCACAGGAACAATTTCAAACAATCATTAATGCCAGGAAAATAAACTTGAGGAAGGCTACCTTGGCAATGGCATCCTTGTTTCCTTCTTTCTCCAAGGCTTTAATTTCTGTTGAATCTAAAGAAACAAGTATCTGTTTCATTCCTTGTCTCAGTAGACTACAAGCAAAACTGCAATATGCGTAATTAAGCTAGTAGTAAGACAAGTGAATTGTAGGTTATACAACGATTAAGTAGTAGCTTAAAAAATCATGGCCATACTAAAATTAATACCCAATGTTGATAGCAGTCTCCATCTTATCTCCAGTTAGGACCCAAATCTTGATTCCAGCTTGAGCAAGTTTGTCGATACAATCAGGAACCTGACATAAATAATATTAGAAGGCTGATTTACAAGAAAAAGTTCATATCAAATTATTTATTTATATTTGCACTACTCACGCCAGCCTGCAGTTTGTCCTCTACAGCCGTGGCACCAAGAAGTACCAAGTCCTTTTCCATCATCTCTGCAGCAGCAGCAATCTTTCCCTCTCGATCTGCACTAACAGAGGTCTTTGCCTCTATATATCTCTTGTTGAATTCAACATATTCTTCTTCGTCAAGTTCACGATATGCCAATACCAAGGTTCTAAGACCAGCATCAGCATACTCATTTATATGCTCCCTCGTTTCTTCCTCAAATCTCCTATTTGTCCCAAGCAGATCGAACATAACACTGTTGATATTAATCCAGAGAGAGAAGGAATGCAGTTAAGATCAGGGACATATATAAAGACCAAAATCTGTAGCCGTTTCATTTACACTGCAATGAGTAGTTTGCAAGCATCATAGAAAACACACACCTGTCAGCGCCTTTGCAAAGTAGCAACAATTTGCCATCCTCGGCTTTAACAATAACAGACATCCGCTTCCTCGTGCTGTTGAACTCTAAAATATTCAAAAGCTTATATTCCCTGCTATATGTAAAGAAGACATCTATAAGTGCCCCAAGCAATATGATTAAAAACAAAAATACAGAGAACTATAAGATATTGAAAGTCCCATCCTAAAAAGCATTTGATCAACCAATATGCCAAACAAGTAGAAATATTGAAGTAACTTTATAAAACTGCAAGAAAAAGAAAGACCTTTCAATTGTCATTCCCGAAGAAGGATCCAGCTCATGAACTGAGACGCTTGTCTGTGTCCTCTGGAAAAATTCAAAGCCTAATTCCCTTGCTGCAACAACAAAGGCTGCCTCATCCGGTGATTCAGCTTCATAAGATACTTTGCGGGAATTGTCATCAATTTCTGGTATCACAGTGTGACAGACTGATAATACTTGAAAGAAAATTTGAATGACATCTGAATGAGGCTCTCCAACCCAATTGCCATCCATAACACGTTCATCCTTGAAGTTGAAACCCTTCACAGCAGGACCTTTAGTCACATGATCATTATCTTCAGTTCCATTTCCAGAATATAACGGTGATCTATTTTTTCGGGCCACTGCTCTCTCAACTTCAGTAACTCCAAGACCATATGCTGTCCCAGCAATAGAACACTTCATGAATTCCATGGAGTTACATGTCAAAGTCCCAGTTTTATCAGTAAGAATAGTGTCAACCAGACCAAGTTCCTCATTCAAGTTAGATGTACGAGCATGTGCTGGTTTGTCAGCCTCCTCGTAGTACATGTTGATATCTTGGTTGATAAACATGCTTTGCAAAACTTTAACTATCTCGATGGATATATACAAAGAGATGGGAATGAAGTAGCCATACAAAATCATTGCTGACAAGAAATGGAAAAATCCAGCAGCGGCTGACTTTTCAGGATTAAAGAAAATGGTGGTGTCATCAGGTCTAAGATACCACCGCTTCAATTTACCACTGCTAATGTCCTCATCAGTTATGACTCCGAAGAATATTGATCCAAGAACTGATAAGAAGACCATGAAAGAGAGCAGAACGTAGATAATCTTATCCATCTTTCTCTCTATGGAACTTCTCTTGGATGGTGGAGTTGTGGCATTTTGCATTACTTTGGTATCATGACCAGTAAAAACCACAGCTCCATAAACATATTCCGTGTTTCGAAGTTTTGAGTCCCTAAGAAGAAGTTGCTGAGGAGAAAGTGGATATTGTTGCTCTTCATAATCCATGGTTCCCACAAAAGAATAAAGATTGGCATTTGGGTCTTCACATTTAACTACAGCTTTAAATTGACAAATGCTAGAATCACTCTGTAAGCTTGAGGTCACATCTAGTGCTTGCTTTACCTTCAAATTTGTCTCACCATCGAGATTCATGGTCTCAACATAGCAAACACCATCATCAAAGCTTGAGGAAAGTAAGATTAGGTCTGCTGGGAAGTAGTTGTCCTTCTCTACCTTTACTACGTCCCCAACTCTAAGGTTCTTCCATTCAGTAGAATTAAAAGTACCATCACCTTGGTGTACTTCAGTCTTTCGGTTGTTCACTTCATTATCCTAAAAGTTAAATTAGCCAATCAGACTAGCATTCAATCATTGAAATGGGAACAGATAGGAAACAGTTGAAAAATAAGGCACTACAGAAGAGAGAAGAATCAAAAAATTACTGTCAGATTGTACCAATTGATAGATAGGATACCTGTTGCCTCCGCCTCCAATCTTCAAGGGCTTCCTTGAGCATGGTAGCAGTAATCACCAAAACCAGGGGTAAAATGGCACTGACAGGAGTGAAGGGTGACAATGGTGTGAAGGAGAGGATGCCTGAGATGAGAAAATATATATTTGCAACCCTCCTGAACTGCTCGTACAATGACTTGGGGAAGAAATTGATCAAAGTGTACTTCGTGGTAGAAATATGGTTCACCCCGTAGTTGAGGCTAGTGGCCTCAAAGCAATCGGGTTCGTTTAGGAAAGCAACGCGGGAGTACCCAGGACCTCCGACCTGGCTGTGATCCTCCTGGAACGAGGGTCGCACACATCCGAACGAATATATTTTGCTCAGAAGCAATTTCCTCCTTCTCCCCCTCGCCATCTATACAACTTTTCTCGACCCAGACACCAAGTTCCGGTAAAAAATAAGTTTTTCTACGGATGGTTATCTCTCAGCTCAAAGTACTGCAAATTCAGAAGCAATAAACCCGAAGAACTTCAAATGAGATTGTGAAAGCTCAAATTCAGAAGTGGGAAATTGAAAATCCTTTATTCTCATAGATCTTGAAGAAAGGTACTTGACCATTGTGTGCAGATTGCATTTTCTTTGCAGTAAAGCAAACAAACAAAAATGAACAATGTTTTCCAACCAGGAATCTCCGATTTCCTACCAGTAAATCAAAGCGAAGGAACAGAGCATGATCGCCCAACAACCATACCAAGCAGGAAAAATAACACAATACAGAAAAACTCGAACTTATCACGTCATTATACCCAGAAAACAAATTAACAAAGTGCACACCTTTCCACCTCCCAGCCTTGTCCAGAAGCAGCCAGTGAAATAAAGGGCAGTCCGTCCAATATACGCTCGACCAAGTACGCCTCACCCTGTCGGCAACGTGCTGACGAGGATATATAGCAGAGGAGAAGAGTATGTGGAGGGAACGGAACGCCTCGAGTTCGATGTACCCATGACTTCGGAAGAAAGGGGGGATGTTTCTTCCCTTGACTGCATCATTGGTGGCGGCGGCAACAATGGCAGCAACCAGAAAGAAGGAAAACCACGAAAATGTCATGTTCACGAAATCAACGCGTGGAAAACCGATTTTCCATTTTCTCGTGTAGCGTTTGGTGCAGAGAACGGTCGTCTGTTCCAGAAGGTCAAAATCTCAAATAATCGACTGGGGACGAATTCTTTTTCCTCTCCCTCTCATGGCCTTCCTCTTCCTTTCCTCGTTGCTTCCGCCGGTGACCCACACATGTCGTCATCTGTGTCTTTTCCGGTTAAGATTTCTCACATCACGACCACGAATTTCGACTTTTGCGTATTGGATCTTAAATTCACAATTCAAATAATAATAAGATATTTTTTATTATCTTTATGCATGATTTTGTCTCTTACCAATAGTTTTTTTTTTTTTTTTTTTCCAACCTCGAGTATAAAACAACGCAAAGAATTCCTCGTTTGTTTTCAACTATTCAAGGAGGTCTGACGTTTATGATTGTTATATATATATGATTCAAATCCACTTATATTCACGATGAAACGTACTTAATTTTTATTTCAAATTTACCTTATTGTGTGCATATATGAGTTATATATATCGGGTGGTTTTTCCTATTTCTTAAGGTAGGGAATCAAATAAAGATCAATCTAGCTCTTTTTTCCCCCTTTGAAATGCACCCGTGGAACCTTCTTGTAGAATGTGATCAAATAAGATTTCTAGCAACATAAATTTCTAAGTCTTTTTGTTCTATTTTTCTAAGCATGTTAGATTTTTTATTTAGGTTAGAATTAATCCCAAATCTTATCCCTAACAATTAATGGATGTGGATCAACTCTACCACCCCACTATCTTCGGCTAAAATTCTTATAGATCAATAATAAAATTACAAATTATAAAAGTTATAAATACTTTTACACTATCTTTGGATATATAATTACTAGTTTGTTGTGTGCACAATCCTCCTCGATGACTTCAAATCCAACCTACACGTCTTGTCATAAGGTTTTTTTCGAAGATTAATGAAATCCTTGTCGACACTAGCAAACTTGTTCTTTGTTCAACCTATCTTGGTATTCCTTAGTTGAAAAGTTAGTGGTCATTCTACCACCAATGAAGTTTCACACGTAGCTTACATCCTTTTACGTCTTCATTTTTACCCTCAATGAGTCCTTTGTTGCATAAAGTAGCATCTATCTCTACTCCACTCACTCGAGCCCTTTTATAGATACAACTCACATTTAAGAGTCTCATCTTTTGAGCTTTGCAATTACTCCATGGTATGACACTTTATTTTCTTCGACATCACTTCAATGGTACTTTCTCACTACCATGTGTTGGCATTGCTTGCTAACTAGTGTGTCTCTTCACAACCCCAACTACGCATTAGCTTCTTTTGTCAATCGATATATTGCTTCGTTATTTTGATTTTCAGTCACTTGTGTTAAGATCAAATGACACATTAGAGGGGATGTAAATAATGTCCTAATAAGTTTTAATTACTTTTAAAAATTTCAGAAGCTGTTGACACTAATGAATCATAATTAAAATAATTCAATGAACAATAAACAATCACACAAATAAAAGGAACACAAATGATTTATAGCAGTTCTCCAAACAAGTAGTCCACTCCTAAAGGCTCCAACCTTGAGAATTCAATAAGTGTTTTTCAAGGTTAAACACAAACATTAGTCTTGTTACTTTTATAGGTTAAGCAGCAACCTTACAAATGTTATTTTTCCTAGGCTTAACAATAACTCTACACAAAGCACCAACCTTATGCACTTAAGACCCTAATCTTGAATAAGTAAAGTCACACACTTCACTCTATTCACTAAGGCTCCAACCTTGTGAAAGTATACTTACAGTACCCCTATAAGTTAAGGTTTTCAAAAGTAGAAAATAAACAATTCAACATAGGAGTACAAGACTCAATATGATTAAAACACAAAATAGAAAACTCCTTGTTTGAATGTTGATGATTGAAAATTTCAGGAGAAATTTGGATGAATCTGCATGATTGAATCTTTAATAGTTATTGTAGGAAAAGTCTTTCAATTCTTTAGAAAAATTCTTCAATATGCTTGAGCTTGATCCTTTTTAGAAAATTACTTCAGTAGTTGCAAGATCTATTCTTTTCTCTCTTAATTCTCTCTTCTCTATTTTGTCTATTCTATAATCTAATTTTCTATTCTTCTACAAGTTTCTTAATCATGAAATTACTCTATATTCATCAAATTCTATGTGCAGTACTTAATTTCTAAGCATAATTGGTAATCTTCAAATCAGGTCTACAATAAGGATAATATCTTTCCAAAACAGTAATATATCATATAACAGTAGTAGAAATACTAAGTTAAGATGCATCGTATACTTTTAGAAAAATAGAAAAGACATTTCAAATACTTTCAGTAAAAATTGAAACCTTTCAATTGAAACCTTCTAAAAAACAAAACTTAAGTTATGCGTTAAGAATATGACATATGTCATTCTATAAACAATAAAATAAAATGCTCTCTAAATGTTTCAAATGAAACCATCCGATAAAACAGTGAAACCCTCTAATTTTGAATAATATTTCAATGACTTTCAAAAAAAACATTCTAAAGGATTGAAATTGAACTCATTGATAGGTAAAAACTATTTCGAATACTTTTAAGTGAAACCATCCGAAAATGAAAAGCATTTTGATGACTTTCAAAACAAACATTCTGGAAGCTTAAAACTAAAGTTCACCAATAGTTAAAAAATATTTTGGATACTTTCTAATGAAACTATTTTAAAATGAAGTGTAAAACTAAAACCTTCTAATTGACCTAGGATTTCAATGACTTCTAGTGAAACTCTCCAATTGTGTACCTAAGGAGAAATGAAACATTTCAAAACCTATTTTCAAAGGTTTGCAATAATAATACTGAATAAAAAATAATTAGGCAATAATAGTTAAATTAAAGGTAAGTTCTAAAACATTTTATTAATGATAATTACTCAGTTTTTCATCATCAAAATTGAACTTATAAATAAATAACTAACAATCTCACTTTTTTGATAATAACAAAACATTCAACATAAATATTCTCCCCCTTTGTCATAATTAAAAAGGATAATAGCATTGCAAAGAATATTCAAAATGGTATACAATCAAAATTTTATTGCAAATACAATGGAGATATACATGATGTAGAAGTAAATACATAAGTTCAAATAATTATATAGAATCAAAAATTAGTAGACAATCATTACATAAGTTCTTGAATTAAAGTATCCTTCTCTCTTAAAGTTTGTTCTAAATGAGCAATTTAGTCTAATAACAATTGATTATGTTGAAGTAATTGCTCATTTTGATGTAGGAGAGAAGTAGAACTATCTACAAGTTGAGAAGAAGGTATATGGTTATGGGAAGTCTACTCAGCAACTGAATCAAACTATCTAAAGATAGTAAAATTATTCCAAAAATATATGTTGTTAGGATCGAATGACTCACTAGAGGGGGGTAAATGGCGATCTATGTGTAATTTTAACTCTTTTCAAAACTTAGCTAATTGATTTGATTAGTAAGTAAGCATAAGTATTAAATAAACATGCACAGCAGTACTAAATAATTGATATACAAGAATTTTTAGGTGGTTCACTGTTTGGGTTTTCCCAGCACTACACTAGAAAAACTTGGATTTGTTACTTCCATTTTTACTTAGTTAATTTATCTTTATGCCTATTCTTTCTTTTAGAAGTAAACAAACAACCTTTAATACAATTTAGATATTAATTCCAATTTGTACTTTAACTACAAGTGTACAGTGTCTATTGTATCAGTGTGCAAGTACAGGTCGATCCCACAGGGAATTGCTGACGAATTTAAGAAATGTTTGATTGTGAACAATTCAAATTTATATTCAATAAGTACTCCGTTAAGTTACAGTTAACTCAACGGAATAAGTTCATTGAGTTATGGCTAACTCAACGGACTATCCTCGTGGACTTAAGTTAACTCCACGAGCCTGTCTCTTCTTTATAATACTGCTATTTACAGAGGAATTCAGCCAACCATTAGGCGATTCCACAGATTGTAAATAACATCAATTAAGCTTTTTAATGCTATTTAACATTGGATTTATCATTAAGCAATACTAACATTCAGATGATTCAAACAGTAACCATTAAAATCTTTAAGTTTTTTGTACGAACCAATTTCAGTAAACTGTAAAATTAAAACTAACATAAAACAATCATAAAACTGATATAGATAACATTAATCACGATACAACACAAACAATACAACACTCAAATACAACATACAAACAAAGATAAATTGTTTTTGGTAATTTTGTTTTTGATATGAACATGGAAATGAGCGAAAGGTGAAATGTAAAGTAATCTCACTTGACAGTAAATACTTCCGACACTACTTGCAACACGGTTACACCACTGAAAATTAAACCACTTACAATTCTGTCTCCTCTCCCTATAGAATCGCGAGTCCAGAATTGCAAGATGATCTCCTCTTCAACATACAGGCATCAACCCGAAGCCAAGGCTAAAAGCTTTACGATCTCCTGAAATATGAGTCGGCGCTTGGTGAAAATGGCTTCCCTTCCCACGACGCGATCACTCCTCACAGTGGTTGTCAAGCACTGTGTTTGGCTTGGAATTGACTCGACATCAGGCAAGTATCCTCACAGACCTCCGATGATTGGTGATTATGGTGGTGATACGATGGTTGGTGTGATACTTCGGAGAATTGTCGATATTGTCTGCAGAAAGCTCGGTGCTCCTCCTCTGTATACACTGCCCTCCATCAATCACACACTTTCTTTTTTTTTCTTCTTTTCTTTTATATTTCTTCAGTAGTAACTGCTTCTGCTTGAATGATCGGTTGGATTTCCTTCTTTCAGATCAACGGCGATGATTTCTTTCTCCCTGTGCGATTGAATTCCTGCGTGATACGTGCAAACATGGTTTTTCCTTCCAACTGTCTGTTCCTACAACCGCTATAGTGGCATTTTGGAAAATAACTATAAAATACATGCAATAAAGAAATAAGCCGCTAACCTAACGCGTTACCTTAGTGTATATTCATGTAACTCAACGCATACAGTTATGCTAACTTAACTAGTTATAACTTAAGTAAATCTACCAGCTCTCGACACATGTCAGCAGTAGTTTAAACATAAAATAACATTTCAGAGAGTTACAGGTATAACTATCCGATGCTCAGATGCATTTTCAGATAGCTATAGCTAACTCACCGAAAATTCACTTAAGACATTCATTCTGGTTTCGACACGTGTACATTTGGAAATAATAAAATATTCTCTCTAAACATAACTGTTCAGCAATTTAAACATAACTATTCGAAATATCAGAAAATTCGAATACTTAAGAATTTCACAGCTTGTAACTTACCGACAGTTCATAAATATACTAAATTAACATTAATTCCCTAAAATTAAGTAGATTCTTCAATTAAAGCATATAATAGTGCAATTATAACATAATGGCTTAATTCTCATATGATAAGCTAAATATTATGTAATTAACCATTAATAATATGCACTTTTTCATTCTAAACACTTCCCCCATACCTAAATTTTGCTAGTCCCTTAGCAAACTAAGATCTAATTAATTGGTCTTTCAAAAAGTGCTAGAATTAATTCTTCCCCTTTTGTTTTTTTTTCTTCTGTTTAGCATAAACATATATTCTGTATGTTTCAGTAATCAACCTGCAAAGATATTAGAATATATGTAAATTACATACAAAGTATATCATCTTCATATAGGTGTTAATTATATTATCGTTTGTTCTTCTTTTCATCATCTGTAATCCTGAATTTTCCAATAAGTTTTCTAGAAGAAATTTCAACAACATACGAATCAAAGTAAAATCCAATTCAATCTGATTAAGACAAGTAGAATAAAGAATTGTATTTCCATTAAACAACTTCAAAAGTCAATTTCAGATTCATATTTCAGCAATTCTAGATAATAGAAAATATACTCGATTCATAAGATATCTGTATTTCACAAAACACTTGTATCTTTTCAGAAAAGTATATATATATATATTTTTTTTATACTTTAAAAGTTAATTTGACAAGCTTGAATCATACAAGAGCTTTCTAATGTACCCATGTAACGAGCTTTCAGTCAACAATCCCAGATCTGATCAGGATCTTAGGTTGCCAGATTTTCAGAGTCCTTTTTCAGGTCAACAATCCTTACATACCTATCTGCTCAAGTACAAAAGGCTCGTGATCAAATAAGTCAATAAACTCTCAAAGTTTTTTTTCTCTTTTTTTTTTTCTAAAAATAAATGCACACACAAAACAAAGCATTAATCACATACTGTATATGCACGTATTTCATTAATACAGATGTAGTAAAACACCAATCTCATATAATCCTGCTTCTATCATTTACTAAAAATATGAATCCATAACAATAAGCTCATACTTTATCTATAGTTTAATAAGATCTACACATAAATCATTCTACAAGTTCAATCAGTCAAAGTAAATGTATCTTTCATCATATGTGTTTCATTTAATCTAGAATTCACATCTCAGCTCCTTCAGGACTTCAGATAATTTTCTGATTAAGCATTAAATATTCTGATTTCATTTTAAAATCGTGAAACTGTTAAACTCATGAAATTCAGAAAAATCATAAGATACTATATCTAGATTTACATAAATAATAAATTCTATAGCATCTTCTATAGCCTTCTAAATATAACATTCAAGCAGTTTATAAAAATTTTACAGTCTCAATTATCGAATAGTTACAGCAAGTTCATAAAAATTTTCAATTTCCTCAAAACTTTGCAGTACCATTTTAATTCCTTTAATTAACAAACTTACATGGCTGTTACTTTAATTACATCCCCCCCATACTTACATTTTGCATTGTCCTCAATGTAAAAGATTTGACAATAAGTATAGTAATTGTAGCAAACATGAATAAAATTTTGTTTGATTTAAAATTCAGGATAAGTAATTGGTTACATACCTTGTTCCATTTGTATCTCTTTCTGCATATTCCGATTTTTGATTCTGAAAAACTTTTCATTCCCAGATAAACACAGAATATAAAACAAAATAACATTTAACAGATATTAATAAATCAGTGTCTTGTGTGGAACCCAAGCTTCTATGCCTTTGGTGGCTCACAAGCAAGCTAGTTGATTTCCTAGAACAGATACCAACAAACTAGATTGATATTTTGTTTTGTTTTTTTTTTTTATAAAATGAACATGAAAAATTTCAAAATTCCTTCTTCTTTTTTTCTCTAAAAATAAATGCAGAATACACAACATTAAACACACAAAATCACAGCTTAAGAGCATGATTGAAAAGTAGAAACAAATGGAATAAATGTATCAGTCCAAGCAAACTTTTTAGGCATAGTTCTTCTTGCTATTAATTCTGTTTCAATGCTGTTCTTGTTCCTTTTTAATTTGTAAACATGCAATATATTATAAATTCCAAATACGAGTGTATTACCATTGATGATATGTAATGCAGAAAGGGATCCTTTTTGGTTCCAAGGTAATGTAGCAGTTTCTATTTCTACATCTATTTCAATATACTCCTCTTCCCACTTCCATTCATTCATGTCTTCCATAATCCATATTTGAAATTTCATCAGTTCATCCCACCATCTTATCAGACATAAAGTAGGATCATCTTCTTCATTATACCACATTCCTATTTGAATTTCATTAAATTTTGCAGATGGTGGTTTAGCTATTTCACTCGGTACAGGTAAAATTTCTATATAATCATCATAACTGTCTATGCTCACTATGTATAAATCAGATCCATATGCTAATGATATCTCCGTGACTAGATATATATATCCATCAAGTATGACATGTGTTTGGTTAATTAATGATTTCTGTCCTAGATATATCATAATATTTTCATTCCAAGATTTGTTCAGAAAATTATACACACTTAAACGTAAATCTTCACCCCAATTTCCTGTAGGTCTCCAATAATATAATTTTTCAGGAATTGCAGAATTTTTATCAGAAAATATTAAAGCTGACCTACAATTTTCAGTTGGTGCTTCAAATATATTAGGCCTTCTTATATTCCATTCTTCTCCTGTTATAGGATTTTGTATCAAAATATCAGGTAATGATAAACTTGCATACCTTGGTCTCGTCTTGTATATGATTAATCCTTCATCTATCCCCATAATATGACTCATTCCTTCTAATGCATTGGGTGGAATTCCAGTAGTTTCTTCCATAGCCAGATATTCATGGGTATTTGAACTACGATTAAATGACCTCCATATGAATCCATCTCTAATCTTAGTCATTTTTGCAGCTTGTAGTCCTTGAAAATATTTTTCTTCAATACAGTCTTTAATTTCCTTTGATACACAACACAGCCTGCACAGATCTTTAGCTGACAAGTTACTTAATACTTCCCTTAGTGCATCCATTGGTAATTGCATCAATTCCATTTGTCGATTCAGTCTGAAGCTTTCCATTCTATAAATATTTGTTGTCGGATGAAGGTTGAATCAGCTGCTTCTCCTTCCAGTTCCTCCAATGCTTTCTCCTTTCTTTTAAAAGTGCTGGTAACTCGTAAATAACATTCTGTTTCATATATATACTGCGCATCCATAAAGTGAATAAATCTTGTTGCAAGAACGTGTCTTGCAACGTGCATCGTGGTTCCTGTTTTTATGGGTACGTGTACTACTACTAATTTCAAATTTTGGTAACCGCTAAACCGACGAAGTTTCGTTTGTGGTTAAAAGAATAACCGTTCTGCTTAATCCACGAACTAACCTCGTTGAGTTATAGATTACTCAACAGAACACAATTGGTTATTGTTGCTAACTCCACGAACTAACTTCGTTGAGTTATAGATAACTCAATGGAGTGACCTTAAATTATATTACTGACCTCGTGGAGTTACGGTTAACTCAACAGACTTACTTCGTTGAGTTAACACTTGGCAACTTCTAAGTTTCACTCTCGTAAGTTTTCTATTCTGTTTTTTTCTCTTTGTCATTCTGCTAACTGTAATAAAGTTAAATCTATGTCATTAATGCCTCATTTTGATTAAAATATATTTAAATCTGAACATTATATAAAGATTTAACTTGCAGGTCATTTTATGTTATGCAGAATTTACATTTTACCTTATAACATGTAGAAATTTTTAAGCAGTTATCTTGTCATTCAGCAAATTGTAAATCTGTTACATATTCATAAAGTTCCACAAATTACATAATATTCAATAAATTCCATTCATTTCACATCCACATACGTATGAAAATTGCATCTGAAAAATTATATTCATTAATATGAATCAATTACATTACAAGTACATCATACAATTTCATACAATTTTACACAAGTAGACGAACAATACAATTTAATCTCTATGCCAAAATTCATCTACTTCATTCTGAAGTTTTTCTAATTTTAGGTCTTAGCTACAGTACTCCGTTGAGTTACAGTTAACTCAACGGAATAAGCTTGTTGACTAACTCAAGACTCAACGGAGTAAGCTCGTTGAGTTAAGTGTAACTCAACGGACTCCCCGTATATGCAATTATAATAATAATAATATTACAGAGAATAGTTTTTCTATTTTTTTACAGGTTTAACCGATAGTATGCTTCGGTCAGACCTAAATATTTTTATTATTTTTCTTTCGGTTGAACCGATACTATGTTTCGGTAAAACCAATATTTTTTTCTGAAAATTAATATACAATTTTTTTACCGATTTAACCGATACTATGCTTCGGTTAGACCTAAATATTTTTTATTTTTTTATTTTTCTTTCGATTGGACTGATACTATGTTTCGGTAAAACCAATATTTTTTTCTGAAAATTAATATACAATTTTTTTTTTTTTAATGTTTCAATCATGCCAATGGATCCAATCGGTAGAACCGCAGCTATTTTTATGTTTTATATATATTTTTAATGTTTAACTCAATTCAATTCAATTCACTTCGACTCAATTCAATTCAATTCCCCAGCAACGGTGCCATAAAACTTGTTTGGGTTTTCCCAGCACTACGGGCGTGTTAGTGCATGACGGAAAATTCTGACGGAAAGGAAAAGGAAAATTCTGACGGAAAGGAAATGGAAAATTTGTAACGGAAAGGAAAAGGAAAATTCTGAGAGGGGTTTAGTGCAGGACGGAAAATTCTGATGGAAATTCTGACAAAAATTTATTACAACTAATATTCGAAAAATACAAATACATCTTAATTGAAATATTACAATACGAAATAATATCATCTAGTTCTTCCATCCCACATTGCCATCATCATATCTTCTCGCATCTTATCTGCCATTTCTTTTCTTTGTTCTTGAGTCATTCGAACTTGGGTATTGCTTTCTATATGTATCTCTCCCATTGGTTGTATGTCATCAATAATATTTAACTCTTTCAACTCATCTAGCAGGTCCTCAAGTAAATCTTCCTTATCAGTCTTACGAATTCCGTCAGGCACGAGAGAGGGAGAAAAATTTTCTGAATGGGGGCGATCGGAAATTTTCTGACGGTAAAGGAAATTTTTGGATTTTATACAACGATAAAATCCGACTTTCCTTTTCGTCAAGTGTAATGCACACTAACAGCATTCTAACAGAATTCAATAATTTTCCTTTCCGTCAGCTGAATTTCGTTAGGCACTAACCCCCCTACACTAGAAAAACTTGGATTTGTTACTTCTATTTTTACTTAGTTAATTTATCTTTATGCCTATTCTTTCTTTTAGAAGTAAACAAACAACCTTTAATACAATTTAGATATTAATTCCAATTTGTACTTTAACTGCAAGTGCACAGTGTCTATTGTATCAGTGTGCAAGTACAGGTCGATCCCACAGGGAATTGCTGACGAATTTAAGAAATGTTTGATTGTGAACAATTCAAATTTATATTCAATAAGCACTCCGTTGAGTTACAGTTAATTCAACGGAATAAGTTCGTTGAGTTATGGCTAACTCAATAGAATATCCTCGTGAACTTAAGTTAACTCTACGAGCCTATCTCTTCTTTATAATACTATTGTTTACAGAGGAATTCGGCCAACCATTGGGCGATTCCACAGATTGTAAATAACATTAATTAAGCTTTTTAATGCTATTTAACATTGGATTTATCATTAAGCAATACTAACATTCAGATGATTCAAACAGTAACCATTAAAATCTTTAAGTTTTTTGTACGAACCAATTTCAGTAAACTGTAAAATTAAAACTAACATAAAACAATCATAAAACTGATACAGATAACATTAATCACGATACAACACAAACAATACAACACTCAAATACAACATACAAACAAAGATAAATTGTTTTTGGTATTTTTGTTTTTGATATGAACATGGAAATGGGCGAAAGGTGAAATGAAAAGTAATCTCACTAGACAATAAATACTTCCGACACTACTTGCAACACGGTTACACCACTGAAAATTAAACCACTTACAATTTTGTCTCCTCTCCCTGTAGAATCGCGAGTCCAAAATTGCAAGATGATCTCCTCTTCAGCATACAGGCATCAACCCAAAGCCAAGGCTAAAAGCTTTACGATCTCCTAAAATATGAGTCGGCGCTTGGTGAAAATGGCTTCCCTTCCCGCGACACAATCACTCCTCACAGTGGTTGTCAAGCACTGTGTTTGGCTTGGAATCGACCCGACATCAGGCAAGTATCCTCATAGACCTCTGATGATTGGTGATTATGGTGGTGATACGTTGGTTGGTGTGATACTTCGAAGAATCGCCGATACTGTCTATAGAAAGCTTGGTGCTCCTCCTCTGTATACACTACCCTCCATCGATCACACACTTTCTTCTTTTTTTCTTCTTTTCTTTTATATTTCTTTAGTAGTAACTACTTCTACTTGAATGATCGGTTGAATTTCCTTCCTTCAGATCAACGGCGATGATTTCTTTCTCCCTACGCGATTGAATTCCTACGTGATATGTGCAAACGTGGTTTTTCCTTCCAACTGTTTGTTCCTACAACCGCTACAGTGGCATTTTGGAAAATAACTATAAAATACATGCAATAAAGAAATAAGTCGCTAACCTAACGCGTTACCTTAGTGTATATTCATGTAACTCAACGCGTACAGTTATGCTAACTTAACGAGTTATAACTTAAGTAAATCTACCAGCTCTCGACACGTGTCAATAGCAGTTTAAACATAAAATAACATTTCGGAGAGTTACAGGTATAACTATCCGATGCTCAAATGCATTTTCGGATAGTTATAGCTAACTCACCGAAAATTCACTTAAGACATTCATTCTAGTTTCAACACGTGTACATCTGGAAATAATAAAATATTCTCTCTAAACATAACTATTCGGCAATTTAAACATAACTATCCGAAATATCAGAAAATTCAGATACTTAAGAATTTCACAGCCTGCAACTTACCGACAGTTCATAAATGTACTAAATTAACATTAATTCCCCAAAATTAAGCAGATTCTTCAATTAAAGCATATAATAGTGCAATTATAACATAATGGCTTAATTCTCATATGATAAGCTAAATATTACGTAATTAACCATTATTTAACCGTTAATAATATGCACTTTTTCATTTTAAACATTCACCAACTTGGCTAGTCCACCCTCAAGATTCACTTGGGTTTCACTAAGTATTTTACTACTTACAGCATTTGCTTTCAAGTTGAAGTAAGAACCAATACTTGAGCTTTCAAGTAAAAGCGAACCAACACTTGAGCTTTCAACCTTTCTCGAGCTTTTATGTATAAACTCTTAACCAATAGTGAGTTTTCAGGTATAAACTCACAAACCAACAATCTTGCTTTCTTTTAGAATGTGAGTATAGAGAGCTTTTGTTATTATTCTTCTTCTTCAGTATTTTCTAAAATGTGTATTGTGAAATATTTTATGTAGCTCTCAAAAGTATATGATGATCTTCTTTTTTTCTTTCTGTTCAGATCATACTTATACCAAGGTGTATAACGATTATATTCTTTCTAACGGCATTTGTCTTGTTGTACTTACTGCACTATCAATCCCAAAAATAATAAGTTACCATTTAGAGAGATGCTTCAAGGTAACCCTTCGATTCTATTTGACTTTTGGATAGTTAACTGATGTAACCTTCCAAAAAATCCAAATGCCTAATCTGTAACTCTTTAAAAAACCTTGAAGAGTTATTCCACTCACATGATCTTTAAGTTCTGCGTGTGACTTTAAATTTAGCACGTGAGCCTTTAAGTTTGGATAGTTATGCTGTTAACTTACCGAAATATTTTAACTTTCGAATAGTTAGCTACAGTAACCTTCTAGTTCTTCATCTAAGCTTTCGACTGCTGTTTTCTTATTTCTACATATGTATAATTGAATAACTTAAGTTTCAGATAGTTAAATCTATAATCTTTCGAAACTTCCTATTTTTCAGATAGTTATCTTTCCTAACTTTTCGAAAATCCCTTTAAGCTTCCGACTAGATTTCTACACATGTATTTTTAAATGACTTAACTGTCTAGATAGTTAGCCTTCCTAACTTTCCAATTTTAAAATATTTCCAGATAGTTAATTTCTCAATCTTTCGATCATTCGATCAACTATCCTACTAACTTTCCGAAGGACTTCCAATTTTGGATAGTTAGCCTTCTAACTTTCTAAAAGAATTCCTATTGCTTTAAACTGCTTTTTGGATACTTAACTTGTTAACCTTCCAAAAGTCTTCTTCTTTTAGATAATTTGTCATGTAACCTTCTAAAAATGTTTCCCTACTACTTTAAGCTAACTTTCGGATAATTAGCTTGGTAACCTTCTAATTCTCTTCTTCTTTCAGATAATTAAGCTTTAAACTGTGTTGTAACTATCCAAAATTCTTGTTTTTCTCTAGCAGTAATTTCTAAACTACTTGTATCTATTTATTTACCATCTGTAACAGTCTTGTGAAATACAAATAGTTTCTTTACTTAGATTTTTGCATTATCAAAACATAAGAGTTTTAACATCTGTAATCAAAGAATTGTAGACTTTCTAAAGGAGAATTAAGCTCCCCAAAAATATGTGCCTTATGAATTTAAAATAATAATCTTGAAAATTATGAAAAAATCAAGAACATTATAAAAAAATGATAAACTCCCCAAGAATCATCAAGTTTAGCTTTGAAGAAAATAATTACTAAATTAGTAAGGTAACTTGGCTATTTTTCAAATTTAGATCTCCATACTAAGCTTCATGTGAGCATTATTCTATTTGTGGAGCTCTAGACTTCAATAATTTTGTGAAATAAGTATTTTGTGTTTTAATATTGATAGAGAATTATTCTAGAATATAAACTTAGTAAAAAAAATTAACACACCAATTCAGATATTGTTTTCTATTTTTCTAATATTTTTTTTAAAATATTGGTAGAGAAAGAAAGAAATAAATCAACCAAAAATAATTGAAAAGAAAACAATAAATGAAACAAAATGATTAGGAAAATATAGTAGAAGGATATTACAAATCATTTAGGCAACATATTCCTAAGTCTCTTCTTAATTTCATAAACTATTTTTCTTTAATAGGCTTTGTGCAAATATTTGTCAACTATTCATGAGTAAGAATAAAACTCAATTCAATATTTTCCTTCATAATATTATCTCTTAAGAAATTATGCCTAATCTCAATATGCTTCACTTAAGAGTATAGTATAGGATTCTTAGAAAGACTTATAGCACTATTACTATCATAATTGATAGAAGTTATTCCATACTCAATTTCATAATCTTTCATGATTTACCTCATCCATAAAATTTGTGTACAACATAAGGCAGCAACAACATATTCTGCTTCAATTGTGGATAATGCAACACAACTTTGCTTCTTGATGAACCATGAGATTAATGAACTACCAAGTAGTTGACAAGTTCCACTAGTGTTTTTCTATCTAACTTACATCTGCCATAATCAGCATCACTATATCTAATTAAATTCAGGCTGCTATCCTTGAAATACATTAGACCATAATTTGATGCCCCTTGTAAATATTTCATTATTCTCTTTACTACAATCAAATGGGATTCCTTAGGTTGAGCTTGAAATGTAATACAAGCACAGAACTAAACATAATGTCAAGTCTAGAAGCTGTTAAGTATAGAAGGGAATCTATCATTCCTCTATATTTTGTAATATTAACAACTTTTCTTGATTCATCTTTATCCAATTTAATTGAAGCACTCATAGGAGTTCTTGAAGATTTACAGTTATTCACTCCAAATTTTTCTAAAAGTTGTTTTGTATATTTTTCTTGATATATAAAGGTGTCTTTCTCAACTTGTTTAATTTGTAAACCTAAAAAGAAAGTTAACTCACTCATTAAGCTCATTTCAAATTGATTTTACGTTTGATCTGCAAAATGATTACTTAAACTCTCATTTATTACTCCAAAAATAATATTATCAACATAAATTTGAACAACTAGCAGACCAAGATAATTTTTCTTAAAGAATAAAGTATTATCAACATTACCAATTAAGAAACCATTATCTAACAGAAAGGTTTTCAGCCTATCATACCAAGCTCTCGAAGCTTATTTTAAAACATACAATGTCTTCTTTAGTTTGAAAACATGCTCAAGAAAATCAATATCCTCAAAACCAAGTGATTGCTTCACATAAACTTCCTCTTTAATTAATCCATTAAGAAATGCACTCTTGACATCTATCTAATATAATTTAAAATTCATATGAGCAGCAAAAGTTAGAAAATTTCTAATGGATTTTAACTTAGCCATAGGAGCAAAAGTTTCTTCAAAATCTATTCCTTCTTGTTAGTTATATCCTTAAGCAACTAATCTAGACTTATTTCTAATCACATGTCTTGATTCATCAGATTTATTCTTAAAAACCCATTTAGTGCCTATTATAGAATGATTTTGGAGTTTAGGAACTAAATCCTATACTTCATTTCTTCTGATCTGATTAAGTTTTTCTTGCATGACACTAATCCAAAATTCATCATCTAATGCCTCATTTATAATTTTAGGTTCTAACTTAGATAAAAATGCATTACACTTGGAGAAATTAATTTTAGATCTGGTTTGAACACCTTTAGAAATGTCATCAATCACAAGTTCTTTAGGATGTTGAGGTAGGAATTTATGAGTTGTAGGGTTTTCTTATCTATCTTGAATCATGGTACTTGGTTCTCCATTAATTGTTTCCTCACACTCATCTTTAGAAGTATCAATATTTTCTCTTATGTTGATAATTGACTCTTCATCAAAATTTATTTGCATTGATTCCTCAATAGCCAATGAATTTTTATTATACACTCGGTATGCTTTACTTCTAGAAAAATATTCTAAAAATATTCTTTCATCAGACTTTGGTTCAAACTTGTCTTTATTTTCTTTAATATTCAAAATGAAACATCTAGATCCAAAGGCTTTAAAATAGTAAACTTTAGGTATTCTTCCTAACCACAATTCAAAAGGAGTCTTGTCTAAACTAATTCTAAGTTACCCTATTTAGAATAAAACATGCAGTATTAATTGCCTCAGCCCAAAAATAATAGGCAACATTATTCTCATTAAGCATAGTCCTGACCATTTCTTGAAGAGATCTATTCTTCCTTTCTATAACTCCATTTTGAGAAGGGGCTTTAAGAAAGGCAAATCTATATTCTATTCTTGGTTCTTGGCAAAGATTTTCTATATTCTCATTTTCAAATTCTCCTCTATGATCACTCTTAATTTTTTGAATTTTCAATTGCTTCTCATTCTATACTAAATTTAGAAAATTTTTAAACACCTCAAATACTTCACTATTATGTTTTAGGAAAATTACCCATGTATATCTTTGGAAATCATCCACTAGAACAAATACATATTTCTTTCCACCTAGACTTTCAGTTCTAGTAGGACTAAACAAATCCATGTGGATTAATTCTAGAATTCTTTTAGAGATAATCTTCTAACTAGACTTAAAAGAACTTTTTCTCTACTTTCCTAGCTCACAAGCATCACAAATTTTATCCTTCTTATAGCTCATTCTAAGTAATCTTTTAACTAAGTTTTTCTTAGCTAACTTATCTAATTGCTTCATATTAATATGACCTAATATAGATGTCATAACCATGCATTATCTAAATTACTAGCAATTAAATAGGAATCAGTAGAAGATACACCATCAAGTAAATTTAGAAAACATACATCATTCTTTCTATGAGCAACAAATTTAACTTCATTTGATTTTTCATCAATAACTAAACATTTCTTAGATTTGAACAAAACCATATAGCATTTATCTTCTAATTGAGAAATACTAATTAGATTATGTTCTAAATTTTCAACTAATAAAATATTATTAATAATCATTTTATCATTGACATATACTGAACTAATTCCAATAATTTTACCTTTTTGATCATTTCCAAATTTTACATTTCCTCTATCTATTTTCTTCAAATATTTTAGGATAGTTTTGTCTCCTATCATATGTTTTGATGCACCATTGTTCATCACCCATAATGATCTTTTAGTTTTTACTTGTAAGAATAGTCATGATCACTTACTTTGGTACCTAGATTTTCTTAGGTCCATTCTTGTTAGTAGAAAATTTTTTAAATCTATTCTATTTGCATATCCAAGTATTATTTAGAGTTTCTTTTTAGCACATAAATAACTTTTTCTTTATTAATGATTTTTAAATAGCCATTTCTATAATTCATTTTATAACTATTTGAAAAATTAACAGAAGCATAGATTTTTTGGTAGTTCATAATTATAACCTATACTAGTTATATCACTAAAAATTTTATAACTATTTATGATGTTAATTAATTTCTTATCTCCTTTAGTAAAGGCTTCTAATTTATATTTTAGTCCACTTATTTCTCTTTCCAATTAATCTATCTAGTTTTCAAAATGGATTTTTCTTCACAATAATTTCTAAGTTTGTTATTTAATTCAAAAATTTCATTCTATAAATTTTTATTTCCTAGAGACTGATTTTCTACTTCTTTTGTAAGTTCTGAATTATCATTTTCAAGTTCAAAAATCTTATTATGCATATCAGAATCAAAAGTAATAGATTTATTCTTCTTAAGTGCAAAATTTTTAGATTTTAATTCAGCATTTTCTTTTTCTAATTTTATAACCAATTTATTGTTGTTTGATAATTTTCTTTTCAAGGAAAAATTCTCTAGACTAACATTCTTTAATTCTTCAAATAATTCATTATAGTCTTCTTAATTAATATCATATATGTCTAAATCATTATCAGAAATAAATGAATCAACAATTTTAGAATCAAAATGTACCTCATCTATTTTAGCCATAAAGCATATATTGACTAATTCTTCAATTTCAGATTTAGTCTGTGATCCTTTAGTGTTGGTATCTTCAGAGACTTCAAAGGTTGTAGAATCATCCCAAGTGACTTGAAATGTTTTCTTCATTCTTAGGCCATATTTTCTCTAATTGTATTTCTTCTTTCCGTAGAATTTTTTCTTGTTAAAATTGTTTTTCTCATCCTTCTTTTGATAGTTACATTAACTTTGAAAATGTCCAAATTCATTGTAGTTGAAGCACTTAGAACCTAATTGTTTGCTTTTGTCATTGTCTTTTCCTTTCTTCCAAAATTTTTTGTATTTTCAGATGACACAAGCAAGTTCCTTAGAAAAATTATTAATAGGTTCTTCAACAAGTTGTTGAACTTTCAAAGCAAGCTTCTTTTTCTTTTCAACTTTCTTTGAGGATTCTCCTTCCTCTTCTTTACAATCATTTAATTGTCTCATAGGCTAATAGATTGCTAGTGAGATCTTCTAAAGTAAAAGTCCTCATGTCCTTAGAATCTTGTAGAGATGTAGTCTTGACCTTCTAATCTTTATTTAGACTTCTCAAGACTTTAATGACTTGTTCTTTCATAGGGAATTCTTTTCCAAGATTCTTCAAGACATTTATAATTTCAATAAATCAAGATATGAGATCAATGATGCTCTCATTCTCTTTCATTTTAAACATTTCATACTTTCTCAGTAGTATGCTAATATTGGTGTCTTTCACTTCATTTGTGCCCTCATAGGTAATTTCTAGGCTATGCTAAGTTTCACATGTAGTAGAATAAGTAGAAATCTTGTTATATATTTCAGTAGTCAGTGCATAAGCCAATGCATTCATTCCTTTAGCATTTATCTAAATTTTCTTTTCATCTTCATGAGACCACATGTCTTCAAGGATGGTTGGTAGTTGTATCCCATATACAACTGCTCTTCAAACCTTTACATCCATATATTTAAGGAAATTAGTCATTATCATAGTTATTACCATCACAAACAAAGGTGGTCTGTGAACATGTTGACCTTCTACCATTGATCTTAAATTAATTAAATCTATTAAAGAGATAACATTGCTCTAATACAACTTGTTAGGATTGAATGACACACTAGAGGGAGGGTGAATAATGTCCTAATAAGTTTTAATTACTTTTAAAAATTTTAGAAGTTATTGACACTAATGAACCTTAATTAAGATGATTTAATGAATAATAAACAATCACACAAACAAAAGCAACATAAATGATTTATAGTGATTCCCCAAACAGGTAGTCCACTCCTCAAGGTCCTAACATTAAGAATTCACTAAGTGCTTTTCAAGGCTAAACACAAACATTAGTCTTATTACTTTTACAGGCTAACAATAACCTTACAGATGTTTTTCCCAGACTTAACAATAACATTGTACAAAGCATTAATCTTGTGCACTCAAGACCCTAATCTTGAGTAAGTGAAGTCACACACTTCACTCTCTTCACCAAGGCCCTAACCTTGTGAAGGTATACTCACTTGTGAGTTAGGATTTTCAAAAGTAGAAAAGAAACAATTCAACATAGGAGTATAATACTCAATATGATTAAAACACACAACAGAAAACTCCTTATTTGAATGTTGATGGTTGAAAGCTTCAGGAGAAATCTGGATGAATCTGCATGATTGAATCTTCAATAGTTGTTGTAGGAAAGTCTTTCAATTCTTCAAAAGAATTCTTTAGTATACTTGAACTCAATCCTTTTTAGAAAATTACTTCAGTAGTTGCAGGATCTATTCTTTTCTCTCTTAATTCTCTCTTCTCTATTCTATCTATTCTATAATCTAATTTTCTATTCTTCTACATTTTTCTTAATCAAGAAATTACTTTATATTCATTAGATTCCATGTGTAGTAATTAATTTCCAAGCATAATTGGTAATCTTCAAATTAGATCTACAATAAGAATAATATCTTTCCAAAATAGTAATATATCATATAACAGTAGTAGAAACAATAAGTTAAGACACATTAGATACTTTCAGAAAAATAAAAGAGACATTTTGGATACTTTTAGTAAAAATCAAAATCTTTTAGCTGAAACCTTTCGAAAAACAAAACTTAAATTATACATTAAAAACATGACATGTATCCTTCTATAAATAGTAAAACAAAATACTCTTTAAACGTTTCAAATGAAACCATCTGATAAAACTGTGAAACCCTCTAATTTTGAATAGTATTTTGGTGACTTTCAAAAACTAACATTCCAAAGGATTAAAACTGAACTCATCGATACGTAAAAAGTATTTCAGATACTTTCAAGTGAAACCATCTGAAAATGAAAAATATTTTGGTGATTTTCAAAACAAACGTTTCAAAAGCTTAAAAATTAAAGTTCACATATATTTCAAGATACTTTCAAATGAAGTGTAAAACTAAAACCTTCCGACTAATCTAAGATTTCAATGACTTTTAGTAAAACTCTTTGATTGTGTACCTAAGGAGAAATGAAACCTTTCAAAACCTATTTTCAAAAGTTTGTGGTAATAATACTGAATAAAAAATAATTAGGTAAAATAGTTAAATTAAAGGTAAGTTCTAAAACATTTGCTTAATAATAATTACTTAGTTTTTTATCGTCAAAATTGAACTTGCAAATAAAGAACTAACAACTTATCTTGCGACTCTTCGTCTTCTACAACTATCGACATTTCACTTTACTATTCCCTTAGTAGGTACATTGATTACGATCAATATTATTGTAGTATTAGTTTAAGTGTCTATTTGAATCTTAACTTCATTAACTTACTTTGTGTGAGTCAACTTCACGTAGACATAACATTGTTATAATAAGTGTGATAATGTAGATCAACATCAAAGAATTCCTCTTTGTTGGTTTTCAACTCTTCAAAGAGGTCTAGTGTTTATGATTGTTATATATATATATATATATATATATATAATTTAAATCTACTTATATTCACAATGAGGCATACTTAATTTTTATTTCAAATTTATCTTATTGTGTGCATATATAAGTTATATATAGAGAGAGTGTTTTTTCCTATTTCTTAAGGTAGGAAATTAAATAAAGATCAATCTAGCTCTTTTTCTCCTTTGAAATGCATCCGTGGAACCTTCTTCTAGAATGTGGCCAGGTAAGATTTCTAGCAACATAAATTTCTGATCCTTTCAGATCTATTTTTCTCAGCATGTTAGAATTTTTATTTAGGTTAAAATTAATCCTAAATCTTATCCCTAACAATTAATGGGTGTGGATAAACCGTACCATCCTGCTATCTATGGCTAAAATTCTTATAGATCAATAATAAAATTACAAATTATAAAAGTTACAGATACTTCTACACCATCCATGGATATATATAATCACTGGCTTGTTGTGCGTGAAATCCTCCTCAATGACTACAAATCCAACCTGCGCGTACAATGGCGGCTTTCAACTCTAACATTTTAACAAAAATTAAGCACGGAAAATTAATAAGATCACCTAGAGATTTGCAACCTGCACGTACATTATAATCTTTCCGTGGGTCAAATAATTCCAGAACACGTTTTCACAAAGCAGAAAAGAGTGACCAGAAAAGCACAGCAATCTCAACCCTCCACCCGAAGTAATTTAAATGAAACGTATATGTAATTAATGCTGTTGATATTAAACTCTGTATCTCCTCTGGTTCTGACCGTGCTCAAGCGCCGTGGAAACATCACGCCCTAGGGTTTAGATTCGTCTACCGATATGTCGTCCTCAAGGTTGGCGTCAGAGGAAAATGAAATAAGTACACGCTATAAACGGAGACCGGAAAAATAATAAATACCGTATTGACTTTCAATTTTGCCTACTAGGAACCTTGATTTTTTCAGATTAATCCGCGTAGGATCCATGATCCTCACGCGAAAGCTTCTTCTTTTTTTAAGGTATGGGTAAATTAAATTAAAAACCCAATTTTGAAAGTATATTTGAGTAAAAAGTTATAGCCAACAAATTCAACAAAAAAGCAACTACCACAAAATAAAGATCAGTTCCGACACTTGTTCAATAATGTCTGCCCACTTCCTAGAAACTCCAGCTCAGGCAAATTGGACGAAGGAGACTCAATCTAGCTAATATTATTGCAAGTTTAGGTAGAGTTCTAAATAAAAAAAAAGATCTTTCAATTAGATTAAATTTCTTTAAAATTTTCAATTTCTTTACTAATAGAGAGATATTTATCTATCCAAAAGAAGTTAGATTAATAATAGAGTTGAATATCTTTTCTTTTGGGTTAACTGTGTTCTTAGATTTGGTTTTTTTTTAATTCTTTTTGAACATTATCTAGCTTTACTTTGAATATATATTCACAACTTGAAGGGGCTCATACCACCATGACATATCCGGAAATAACATATTATGGTGGGAGATGTACCAATTTCCATCCATTGTCCTTAAATTAAGCTATTTGTGTAGTGAGGAGATGAGGGGAAATTGTTTTCCCTCACTACCTCATATATAAACCTTTGAAAAATTCATTTCTCCTCTCCCCCCCCTTAGTAACACTGGGTGAACATCTCGCTTGAAAAATTTCTGAAGCCCCTTCTACAAATGTCTTGCCTGGTAATGTTGTCTGTCGTCTATGTCACTCATCGTCTGCATCATTGCCCATTCGACCATTCATTGTCATCGCCCTGTTGTAGTCATTTGCCCGTCGCCAGTTCCTATACAAATGTCCTGAATCCATCTTCTTATGCCATTCCTAGTTGCCTCAAGGTCTCCCTACACAAACGTTGTTTGACTTATTCAATTCTAGCTATCGCACCTACTCCATCGACCATCACTGTTCCAACTCTAACGACCCAAATACGCCTCCACCCACACCATTGATGCTTCATTGTCCTCAATTTGGACTCAGTCGACTTTCCTCCATTGGAACCACAGCTCGTCTGTATCCTCCACTACGCTCTATCGAAATAAGGGACAGACGCCATTAGTCTGTTCCCAAGCTTTCATTTTCGCCTTTTTTGTTGGTTATGCATGTAAATATTAGAGCAATCATATTAGGAGATCTTGAAATAATATTTAGGTCTACTACCTTAGTTCAAGTATTTAGTGTTCACATGAAAGTTTCCCAAGATTTATGTAGGTCCTCCACTCGTTGGCTTACACTATATATTTTAAATAACAAAAAGTTAATAACATTAATAAAATGTTATTTTTAATTTGCATGTTACACTCTATTTTATAAATTGTTAATATATATTATATTTATTTAAAATATTATTTTTAAAATATAATATTTAATATTTTAAAAAAATTTAAATAATATATTTCCTAACATTTCATGTAAGTACACAAATACCTCAAAATTTCTATCATTTCTCATGTGTGCACAAATAATATTTTATTTTCTATAATGTCTTATCATTTTTATTTTTCATAATTTCTTACATCTTTTGTTGTTTTATTTTTTGACAGAAAATATGTACAAACATATTTTTATATTTTCTTCTCTCTAATATTACCTTCATTTGCAAAAGAAAAAAGATTGATTGAATTTAAAATGTGAATTCACTCGTTTAGCGTTTCTTTAACTTCATGGTGGTCCAAAATTGAACTTAAATCACAAACTGAAGCTCTTCCTTTCACCAACTAATTTGGTCATATACGGTGGTCCAAAATTGGCCAAATCAAAGTCCATCCATTGACCAACATGGTGGGACAAGACCTAACCCGGTAATTATTTAAGGCCTTCAATTGTCAAATTCGAGTATCAAATCCGTGAGCGTTCTTCGTCATTTTTCTTACATTTCATGCATGAATCTTTGGATTCGCAACGCGCGATAATTTATCTACTTTGAGAAAGAAAATCAAACTAGAATAAGTGATAAATTTTGATTTTTTATTATTTTTAAAATAGACTAACATCAAGCTACCTAAAATTGAAAAAATTGATTCAGATTTGCCAACAAAATCGGCTGGTCTAAACCGTTATCTTTCTTTCATTCTAAAAAAAATCTAACGTTTTCTTATTTTATTCTTTTAAATAGTTATTTAAAATATTATATTTAAAAATCAACTACATCATTTGGTACTCTATACGTTACCTCAAAAGATCAATCTTTCTTCTTCATGGGCAACATTGGTGATCTCTAATATTTTGAAAAAATATTATATAACAAAAAATTGAAGTTTACTTGAGAAAAATTCCAATGTAATTGAAATTGAAAAAGCCTTAACTAAATGCTTCTCTCTAATAAATAAGTTACCGCTTAGACTGCATTTTGAAATGGAAGCTTTGGATTTGTTTGGTAATGATTGTTTTATATTCAACATATATGTGAAAATAAACCAGCATTGGTTAAAAAAAAATTCACATAAATTAGCTTTTTTCATTAAGCATTTTAAACTCAAACTAAAATGTATATAGATTAACATATAGAAATAATTAAGCTGGTGTATGAAGAATACATTTGATTGTGATTATTTAAAAATACTAACGCATTTTCATAACCTGGATAGCTTTAGCTATAAAAATAACCTTTACTGTGGTGACCAAGAGCCCATAAAATGATAAAAACATGAGTCCAACATTTTGAGTGTTGAAAATATCTTTTACTATTTATTTGATTAGGAATTCAAATTTTATCGAAATCAAAAGGTTTTAAACACGTAAAAAATATTTTACAACCGAAATACATGAATATTTAAGATTCGAACTTTATCTAATGATTTCGATCTTTTGGAAATGCAACTTCTACATTTTAATTCAAATAGTGTTTATTAAAAACCTAATGAAGATGAGCTGTGGAAATATTTTCCTATATTTTAAAGCTTGTCCTCATCATTATTTTTTTGTATTTTTCAGGCATCACTACTTTTAATAAGTTGGTTTAATTTTTCTAAAAGTTGTAATCCCTTGGTCATAAAATTAATAGTTTAGATATTAATACAAATGAATTGAAAGTAACTATATATCATCTAGATGTTTTTGGGTTTCTGACAATAACCTGATCTACAGCCACAACATATATTCTTACCAACAAAGTAAATGTGACAGGTCAAGCGTATCATGCCATGTGGACCTCAATATCATGACTTCAAGAGAAAATGAGACGATGACCAACGGAAGTATGGAAGCCGAAGATGCAATTTCTTCATGTCCAACAGAAGAAGATGTTGTCGTTAAAGTTAAATTTTAATATAAAAAGAAGATCATACCGCATTTGACCGATGACTCACTTGTATATGAATGTTAAACAATAGGCTTGACCTCTTTCTTTGGAAGTTCATGGATGGATATTCCGAACGGAATTCTTCTTCCGCAGGTAAACATTCAACACGCATACAATATATGTTACTTCCGAATATAACAAAAAAGAAAGAAAGGCTTGATCTCTTTCTTTGGAAGTTCATTGATGGGAATTCCGAGTGACGGGAGTAAACTTCAACACGCACACAATAAATTATATGTTACTTCCAATTAACAAAAAAAAAGTCAAATAATACTAATTTGTGTGGGGGAGGCTGCGGGTGAAGAAAGATCATAGAAAAGAGATGAATAATAAAGTTTGAAATGAGAAATTGGTCCTACAGCAGCAAATTTCTAGAAGATGAGAAAGAAATGACGTGTGCTTTACCAATCTTATATGGAATGCAACCTTACAGGAGAAGGGATGAGAGGAAAGAGGAGCCTCTTATGGTCCACTTCGGAAGAAGAGAGCGGTGGGTCAAGAAAGCATCTCCAGGTAAGATAGAAAAGTGGAGATGAATGGATGAATGAATATTAGAGGAGAAAGAGGATACTGCATGTACTATATAAATCATGCTCAACCTCTAGAGAAGACATGGTTTTCTAAGTGTTTTAAGGACGTCTTATGATTAAACTATGTTATTATGAGTAATTTGTTTTAACATGTTCATGGATGAGTGCCAAATTCTCTGCATGCATGCATGTATGAAAATGCAACCATTTACTGTGCATGAGACGGTGGGATTGCTCATTTATAGCAACCATTAAGCAAGCAAACGAGAATACATGTTTCTCAATAACATAATTAAAAATTTTAGCATGCATTATGAAATCTAGGAGGATGAATGTAGATGTAAATATCCTTTCAGCATGCACTACACGCTATGGAATGCAACTGTTTATTCAATTAAAAATGAACTAAACAGGCAAGGATGGTATGAAAGATGAATAACTATTGGGCATTTAAGAAAGCACACAAATCATCCACAAGTACAGATCCACCAGAAAACAGGAGGCTTTAAAATTCATACCTTTAAATCCGCTAATCGAAACATGGAAAATAAGGTATCGATTTAAATCCCATGAAACATGCAAACAAGGAAAAATAATGAAAACAAGTGGTCAGATTGAAAGAGAATTCATGAGGAACAATCATTCGTACACAAAAACGAAATCAGAAAACAGTCCATTCACATAAACTTCAAAAAATCGTATCTATAAATCTGTTTATTAAAATATAGTAAATCTTGTTCGAAGGCCATCTTTCCCACCGTCTCCCCTTCAAAAGCCTAGGAAAGTCGAGCAGCAGCTGTGGCGAGCATTCGATCTTCCTGAATCGAAAAACCCTTCTCCATTCCGATCTTGTCTCGTCATTCATCTTTTGTTGGTTCCGGAGAAATCCTACCCGCCTTGTCGTTCATCATTCGTTGTTTGTCTGTTGTTGGTTCCAGAGAAAGCCGTAGAAAGCCTCTCCTCCCCTCCTGTAAAGCGTCGCCGGTTCTTCACCTTTCTTGTTCGCATGAGAGGTTCTACCGGTGCCTGTCGTACAAAACCCTATCTTCCTTCTGCCTTGGAAAATTTGGCATTTCTTTCGCTAGTGGCCACCGCTTTGACCACATCTTTTGCCCATGCCTGCCTACCGTTCGGACAACATCTTCGCCTGTTTGCCACAGTTTGTGAGATCATCCTCGTGCCACCTGCTTCTTTTTTTTTGCTTTTCGTTATCCTGCCAAGGTTGATCATGTTGATTTTTTGTTAAGAAACAATTGGATGATTTTTACATTTAAATCATCTATCAACTTTTCGTAGTTGGTTCATCCTTAACAATGCCCTGTATAGCTGGTTTATGTATATGAAGGATCTAGAATGGTCTCATTTCGTAGATCTGAGACATATAAGTACATGACTACATGATTTACAACTTGTGCAGTATTGGCCATAAGATGATCCTTATTCAATCTTTGTGCCCTGTCTATATTATTTTCCTAGTGAGGCATCTTGATCAACAGAAAACTCAGATTAGCTATTTTAGTATTAAAACTCCTTAAAGTGATTTTATACATGTAGTATTTGAGGTATACAATTTTTATATTTTCTGGAAAGGGTTTTTGCTAATGTGTAATGCATCACTTGTTGACTATGAACCATCTTTTGAATGAAATAATTGCATTGCAGTTGTGTCTGGATGTGAATGTAGGATTATATGATGAATTTTTTCAATTATTATTAATTGATTTTAAAATATAATATTTTTAATAAATAGAAAAATCTTACAAAGATAAAGTATGAAAAGTCTTACAGATGAATGTAGGAATAGGATCTGATTTAATATATAATGGATTTTTCCATTCATTATCAATTATTTTAAAATGAAATATTATATTTCAATATGATATTACAGTTAATTCACGTACATTTGGTTACATATACTTACAGACATATAAGTAAAACACAAGTGAAGAAAAATACTAGAAAAATCTTAGAGATCAGATTAAGTCTTATATATAATGAACTTTTCTATTCATTGTCAACTGAATTTAATTTAACATTTTAATAGATGATTGGTTCAATGCACCATGTAATCTTACGTAATGTTTGAGATGGTTTTGAATTCAATTATTTTTTTGATAATGGTAGTGATTTTATGTTGGTCAAGATTCGAATCATGAACAGGATAATCTTCATTCTTTCTAATTTTTCCAAAAGTAGTGATTTTATGTTGCCATGTTGTTTACCTCAAGATAACTAAGTAGGTGATGCATCCCATCTTCACATAAGAAAATTTTTCCTTAAACTCATATTCAATTGCAAATGTGGTGCTATCTAAATTTTTTAATCACATTATCAGGTAATTGTGGCAAGCATTCAAGAATTACTTTCTAACATCTTTTAGAATATAGGCATTATGATGCTGCTCAAGAGAAAGGAATATAGCCATTATGGTTACAATAAGAGATGTATTCAAGAATTTTCCTTGTTCAAGCAATCTAAAATTTTTAATTTATTCAAAAAGAGAATACAACTCAGTAGACATGTTTGGAAATTTTCTTCAAAGAGGATGCATCATCTCTTCATGACAGATAATCATGATTTGGTTACATGGTTTGGACATTAAGGATAGGATGAAGTACAACATAATTATTTATGCTCATATGTTAAGTACTTGGAAAATATTCCAAATATACGTAATCCATACTAATGTTTACTAATATTAGGAGAATGGTTGTAAAGTAACTTTCAACTAAAATTACAAGAAAGTGATTAAGTTCCTAATGTTCCAATTTCATGGAGAAATAGTTATGCTCTATAATTCTTAAAGACGGTGGTATGCATCTCTCCATTGGAAATGGATCAGTATTGAAAGACTATCAATTATGACATCCGATTTTTTTTATTTGAGTCACCTGTTATATTGAAATTACCATGGAATAAATCAAGATGCTCTAGTATTTCATTCTCTAATAGTTGATTTTGAATGCTCATGGCATTTATCCATTAAATGTTTATAATTTTGCCATAGGCTATAGATCTTTTTGGTCTTGATAATGAATTTGCAGAAAATGCTCTACTAGTAGAGGTGTCAATGGGTCGAGTCGGGTCAACTCAGTCCAAAAAGTATTAGCTTGTACGAGCTACGGGCTAGGTTAATTTTTTTAGGATAGCCCGACCCAACCCAAAATTTTTTCAGGATAGTCCAACTCGACCCATAGTCTGGCTCATTTTATAATTTCTTATTATTTTTATTTTCTTCTTTTGTCTAACTAAAGTTTTTTATTTTTTTTATTTTTGCATCGGTCTGACTGAATCTTTACTTCGATTCAATTGAAGTTTTTAATTTTTTAAAACTTATTATTATTATTTTTTCTTTGGTCTAACTAACCAAAGTTTTTTATTTTTTTTCTTTAGTCTGACCAAAGTTTTTTATTTGGTTTGACTAAAGTTTTTTATTTTCTCCTTTAGTTTGATTGAAATTTTTTAATTTTTTCTTTAGTCTAACTGAAGTTTTTTAATTTTTTAATTTTTTCTTCAATCTGACCAAATCTCAACTTCGGTCAAACTAAAGTTTTTTATTTTTTTTATTTTTTCCTTCAATCTAATCAAATCTCAACTTCAATACAACCGAAGTTTTTGATTTTCAATTAAAAAAAAAAAAAATTACAACGTTTTCGATAATCAATTCATCATTCAAACACATTATTTTATTTATAAATACATGAACATCAAACATAAGTCATCATTCATAAATCATGATTATCACATTAACATTAATATCATGACATCATCAACACACCATTCATGATTCATCATCCATCAACACATTCAAACATAAGTCAAAAAGTTAAAATAATTATTTTATTTCTAAATTCAAATTAAAAATACATTATTTTTGTAATTACATCAAATATTTTTACATTTAATATACGTAATTATATTTAAATATTTAAATTTGTAAATTCATCAATGAAGTCATCTTTCTATTGTTGTCTACAAACATGATCAAGCTCTTAATTTTTAATACATATTAATGCTTCTAAAATATCATCTTTTAATTTTACTCTTCTATCATCTAATATATTACCATTAATAGTAATGTATGTTCACATGCTACAAAAGAAATTGGAATTGTTAGTAAATCTCTAGTCATTAATGATAAAATAAGAAATGTGCGTTTTTGTGTTTTTCACTAATTTATTACATCAAAATTTAGAAAATCAAGATTATCTCTTATTAAATAGTTATGATTAAAATTATTTAATTATTTCCTATTTGTTATGTTAAAATCATTATGTTCATCATCAAATATGCTATAATCAATTATTGATGATGATGGTTGTGAAAAGTAGTATATTTTGTGTTTGTTGTGTTTTATATTTTGTAACATATATATCAAACATATTATTTAAACTTTGTTCTATATTTTCAATTGTTACATCAAGTTCTAGGTTTAAACAAGTTTGTATTACATTTATTAATTTTTTAACAACTTTTACTTTAGTCATATGATCTAAATAAGTACTTAATGTATATAAGAGAGGTATATTATTCCAATATATATATATATATATATATTGATTTCAACGTTCGGTTGTTTGCTTTTTATGAACATTGAAAAACAAGGGTTATTTTAACATTCGTAAAAAAGAACGTTGAAAAACGAACACAGACTTACAGGTTAGGCTTGCAGGCCAACCTAAGCTAAGCCTAAATCGATTAACGGGCTAGTTTGGGTCTAGCTCGAATCAACCTACGGACCAACCTAGCCTATGGGTTGATTTTCTAATATATTGTAGCCTTGCCTGACCCGATTTTTTAAATCAAGCTGGGCCAAGTTGGGCCAACTCATTATGGGTTGGGCCAAGCTGGCCCGCAATGGCTTGGGTTGGCCCAACCCAATTGACACCTCTATCTACTAGGGAAGCTTTTAAGTGTCCATACATGTTCAAATATAGTTTTAACTTTTAACCATGCCATGATATATTTTCTAGGATTTCCTTATTAAAAATAGAAATGTGATTTTCTATGTAAGTAGTGATATCGATTATTTATGTTATGTTGTATTATTTGTGTATATTTTGATAGTAGTGATATATGGATTCATGTTATATATAATGTTTTGAAATATGTGTTTTATTATCTTGTTTCTTGTAAGTTTTTATCATATAATGTTTTGAAATATTTATGATATATATGTTTTTTTGAAATATATGTTTTGTTATCTTGTTGTTTCTTGTATAATATTACAAGTTCTTAGTCAACCATGTCTACCATGAACAATAAAGAGGGTGAAGGATGAAGTTACACAAGTTAGAGTGTAACAAGTGATGAATTTATTTTAAATATCTTGTGTGGGAAATTGAATGAAAGAAATGATAGATCAATTGATGGAAATATAAAAGCTGATATTTGGGTAAAGTTATTAAAGAATATAATGAGAATGTAAAATCTAGTATTACAAGAAAGAATGTGGACAGTTGCATGAAGACCTAACAATTAATGTATAAAAATTACAAAAAGATTTCGAGTCAAAGTGGATAGAGTTAGGATTACATAAACAAATATATCGATATACCTAAAGAAATATGAAAAGAATTTGTTAAGGTAAGAAATTATAATCATTTTTATTTATTGATTACATGACATTAATTTAACACATTCATCTTTTCAAATACAAAAATATCCTAATTGTAAGCAATGTAAAGGGAAACATTACCTTATCTATGAGCAACTTTAAATAATTTTTGAATATAGCATAACATTTAGTACTTGAGTAAAGCATCTTGAGGAATGTACACAACTTAAAGAAGATATAAATGTCAATTTAAATAATGATGACATTAATATGTTCACTCTAGTATTTGATGAAGTTTCAATTGAAAACACTTCTTAAATACAAAAAAAGTCCCCATTAACAAATACATTTAAAATAGATGTATCTAAGAAGAGTAACCTTGACCACATGTAAAGTCACAAGAGCTAATGTCTAATGTAGTTTAAGATATGATAGATACATTTAGAGAATATTTTGAAAAAGATGATCGAAGGGACACACATAGGATAGAAATAATAGATGAATTATATGAAGTTAAATAAGAAAGGTTGGAAATCATGGGTAGATTATATAAAGTAGAACAAAAAAGGTTGCATATGTAATATATATCATCAAGGAAAATTGAAGATGCAATGAATATATTATTCTCACTATTTGAGCTTACTAATAGTGAGTAATTCAAAGCCATGAAATTATTATAAAGTATAGAAATACAAGAACAATTTTTGGTCATACTAGATGACAAGAAAGTAGTATGGTTGAAGTTTTATTTAAGTTGATGTAGTTAACTTATTAGTAGATAGGTAATTGGAAAATTATATTAATATTTTAAAAAGTTGTTGTTATATGTGATGTAATAAATTCTTTTGTTGTTTGATGTGATATGATAATGATATTTTTATAGTTTATGATAAATTATTATTGATCACGTAATATACATTATGATGTTTTTATAGGTGACATTCTTTGCAAATGAATTCAAAGGAAAACACTTACCAATTAAGTTTGGTATTAGAAGAAGAGAAGGAAAAAATAAAAAAAGGTGAAAGATAATGATGTGTGCATAAAGTTTTTTTTAATATAATTGCATATCATTCTAGTGTTAGTTCAATGATTACTGATCACATCTACAACAAAGAAGGGTGAGATTATGTTAAAAGATTATTGGATCTTAATTTATCAAATTAAACATATAACTGTAGGAAAATATATTATATGAGTTAGCTTATATTCTTATAATTTTGTGACCTATTAAGAAAAGAGAGAGTAGCACATGATGATAATAATATTATTGTGGAGGAGAAATTAACATTATTTTTGGTAATAGTTAGAAAAAATCAAAGATATAGAATAACGTAAGAAAGATTTTGTTGTTCAAGTTATATTATAAGTTGTGTATTCAATAAGTCGATTATTTCTAGTTAAACATTCTTAATCATCATATAGATGAATTTGTAATGATGTAAATGTCTTCTCATATTTCAAGGTAAATTATTATTACCACTTTTTTATTTTTAACAACATTGATCTTATTTTATATAATGCTTCTTTTGTATTTATTAATAGGATTGTATTAGTGCAATAGATGGTATACATATAAAAGTAACCATTTATGAACAAGAAATAGTAAAATTTAGGAATAGGAATGATGAATTATTGCAAAATGTATTGATGACTTATAATTTTATTATGAAATTTGTTTATATTCTTATTAGATGAGAAGGATTTGCTACTGATATTAAAATACTTTAAGATACAATATCTTGACTTAATGGACTTCAAGTTTTACTTGATAAGTATTTTTGAAAAAATTCAAACATAAGTTAAATTATATTTAAGTAAGAGTGAGTTAGACTAATAGTTATTTTAATATAGGAAAATTTTACTTAGTAGATGTTGATTTTTCTAATCAATCAAAATTTATTTTCTCATTTAAAAGTATTAGATATCATTTATCTAATTATGATATATCTCAACTTCTAATAAATATTATAGAAAGTTTTCATTATAAATATTCATAATTAAGGATAGTGATCAAATGTACATTTAGAGTTGTGAAACATTATTTTACAATTCTATATGGTTATATGTCATTTCCATTTGAAACTTAGATAAAGATTATGTATGCATATTTTCTATTTCACAATTTTAATCATAAAGCAGATACAAAAAGATTTATTTGAGATCTTCAAAATGAGTTAAAAGAATTTAAAGGTATTGATATTGAACAAACTTATAAAAGTATGGATGAAGAAGTTGAAAGTAATTACATCTTGATTAACTCAATAATAAAAGAAAGAAATAATTGATAACATATATAACCAAATGATGTTATCTATATGAGAAGAACATAATATATATGTATTATCATAAAGATATAAATATTATTAACTTATGAATTTTTTCATAAATTTGTCAAGAGTATAAACATTTTTATTTTATTTTATTTATATTTTATTAATTTTTGTCACTTTCTTGATTATGCACAAATATTTATATTTCTATTTACTTTTTTGTATTTTTTCTTTCTGTTACTTTCTATAACTTTTTTTTTTTGTTACTTTTTGAATCTTAAGATATCAATTTAAAACTCATGAAGCATGACAATAGGAAAAAATAGTGAAAGTCGAATTCAATGGTTGGATTGAAAACAAATTCATGAGAAATAGTCATGCATAGATAGGAATGAAAGTAGAAGAAAAATGAAAATCCAAGAAGAAAGGCCATGTTCACACATAAATCTGGTTGGAAAAGAGTGGACGCATACTAGCTTCAAAAATCTGCAGTTATGAATTCATTAATTGAAATGAAACAAACAAGTTATTGATTTAAAGCTTATGAAGCATGCTAACAAGGAAAAATGATAAAATAGGGATTTGGCAAGCGTATTGTTGAAGCAACATGGAAAGAAATCCCAGGACCGTGCTCTGACGTGGAGAGGTCCGCAGGTGATACTCCAATGACGCTCGGGACTAGTGGTGAGATGCTTTGTTCATTGGCAGAAGTAGTGGTCTAGTGGTAGAGTATGGTGGTGTCGGCCAGGTAAACACGACAACATTGCCAAATCACCTCCTTACCCTTCCTGAGTATGGTGGTGATTTGGCAATGTTGTCGTGTTGCCGAGTGATCGAGACAAATTGTGTGCCAATGGCGTTCCGAGTCGAAAAGTGAGGGAGGAGGAGAGAGAAATCGATGAACTAGGAAATGAGAACCTCGCCCTTCGATGACTTTCATTCACGACTTCTTGGGTTTTTATAACTAACTCAACACATTTAATGAACTCGAAACATTCAATGCAAACAACAACTCGTTTAATGAACAATTAAATACGACTCTTCGTTTATTAGTTGATGGCTCCTCCTTTGTCTGGGTGGGTGCCCGCGTTTGATCTCGCATTGAAGACGATGACACACTTTCGCCACTTTGGTCTCCCACGTCGCTTCCGTTGTTGGGCCGCTCTAGCGATGTTGCAACAACTTCCTCCCCTGGTGAAGGACACTACTTGTTCTCAAGCGAGAAGGTCGGGTAGGTGTGGATGAAGTTTGAGATAAGTCTTCCCATGTCAGATTTTCGGGGTCCAGGCCAACCCATTGAATAAGCAATTGGGTAATGGCACGTCCTCTGCGATTAACCATCGGCCCAAGAGTTTGACTGGCTCTTGTCCGCGGCCCTAGGAGTTTGGAAGGGCTGGTTCTGGGCCGAGGAAGTGGGTTTCTCATGGTGAGGCTTGAGTTGAGACATACGCAGGACAGGGCGATCTTAGTGGCGACGATAGTAAGGTTCGGTTCATACGCGATGGCACCGATCTACCGAAGGATCTTGTACAGGCTGAAGTGATGTGACCGAAGCCTGGTTACAGTTTTAGGGTAGAACGAGAGCTGACTATAGGTATGGAGTTGACGTATACCCAATGGCCGATGGAGAAGCTACAGTCACATCGTCCCAACTACTTCCGGACTCAGTGCAGGTAGTGTTCGAGGGTTTCTAGCATCTAATCGCGGGATTAGAGTTGCTTAGCCACCTTGTCCACTCTAATTGTACCTGAAACAAAAGTAAGGTGGGAGGTAGCGTACTGTAGACGGTCTCAGTGATCTTTTTGAGGTTTTCACTAAAGATTCAGAGATAATATTAATATTTTCTTATTGAAATTCAATTATATCTTATAAATTATTAGAGATCAATTGAAAATTAAAATGAAGAATTATATCCAAATATTTACAATTTTGAGAAAAGATATTGACATGAGAATACTATAGCATATCTAAGAGATAGAATATTAGTTAACAAAATTCATATATAACACTTGATAGTTATATATATCTAATTTCAAATATATCAATTATATTTAGATCCAATATGTATATAGTGAATATAAATAGTTACGATGAAATGGTAGAAATTTTACCTATACCTTAGATTATCGTTGAATCACCATCTACCTAATATAATAAAATTCAACTAGAATTATGGTATAATGAATTTATTTATCCTACTTTATGTATAATAAGATGGTGAGATGACTTTGTGAAATTTCAAATTTAGATAGTGGAAGACTTGAATAAAAGGAAATGGAGAAATGAGTACATTGAATTATTTATGGTAATAGAATCATCTATATCATCATGGTTGAGAAGAGGAACAATTTTTACATTTCATTTCATCAATGACAATACTCTGATTTTTAGTGTTGATAACATACTACAAGTTTATCAGTTAAAGAAACAAGCAAATTCCATAGAAGTAGAATTAAAAGTTAGAAAGATGATGCTTAAAGGTTTTGTATGAATTGATACATTCATTTCATATGTCATTACTTTTCGGTTATATTCTTAAACTGTGTTTCTATAATAATCATTTATTATTAATGTATTTACATTTATGAATTAAAAAAAATTAGTATATGTTTTTGTTATTTTTCGTATACATTATGTTTTATTTGTCTTACAAGAAAAGAATTGAAAGAAATTTTTTTTATCATCAATCCAATTTATTGGTATCTATTCTAAGAAACTAATTAGCTTGCTTGTAAGCCACTAAAGGAATAGAAGTCTGGGTTACACACAATGCATATATAAAAATATATATTTTACTTTTATTTATTATATTATTAATTTTGGTGAATGAAAGATATCTCAAAAAAAAAGTTAAAAAGATATTAATGGAGTTATAATTGAACAAGGTATGCTTATTAATTACCTTTCATTTAATAGCATTCTTGTGTAGTTTGTGGAGTTATATATTAACTCAATGAACTAAGTCCGTTAACTTAAGTATTATGCTAAGGAAATTAGTTTACCATGTTTGCTATCATGTAATGCATATTTTATTAATTTGTTACATTGAGGACAATGCAAAATATAAATATAAGGGTAATTAGATTAAAATCAAATTAAACCTTATCATTTTTAGGAAATAAGATTGTTTTGCAGTTTTTTGAAGAATTTTTTTCGAAACTTAGTTGAAACCTTTTGAAAAATTTTAAATCATCTAAAACATTACTAAAACCTTTCAAAATTTTATACTAAAATTGTTGAAACTTTTTAACATTATTCAGTTGAAGAGAGGAAATCATTTTCCATGTATTTTACTTCAATAGAGATAAAAAATCATTTCTAGCTATCTTTGAATAGTTTCGGCCATTGTATATTTTCATCTTTATAATGAGGTTAATCAAGGTAATTAATGGAAGTAAGATCATCCCATAATACTATTAGGGTAAAGTACTAAATTTTTGTCTATCTAGGAATTATCTTTCTTATTTATTACTACCTTGCCTTTGCAATTTTTGTGTAGCATATTGTGTAATAGTTTGATTAGGAAAGTTCAAAGTTATGACTTTGGTCTATGTTTTGAAAAAAAAAAGAAGATCAATCAAGGCAATTAATGGAAGTAGGATCATCCCATAATACTATTGGGGTAAGGTACTAAATTTTTGTCTATCTAGGAATTATCTTTCTCATTTATTATTGTCTTGCCTTATCAATTTTTGTGTAACATATCATGCAGCAGCTTGATTAGGAAAATTTGAAATTATGACTTTGGTCTATGTTCTAAAAAAAAAACACTCTTTCACAAAAATGCATTTGCACCATTTGCCATTCCAATTTTTTAGCAAAGCAAGAAGTTTTTTTACAATCAATGAGAAAGCAATGATTTTTAGTAAATATGATAAGTACACTTGTTGCCAAGATGAATCAATATTTTCGAAGGATGAGAATATGTACATTAAAGTTTTGATTAATGTCATCATCTATATAAAGTATATATGGTTTGAGATTAGACCTGGATAGTGAAAAACATGTGCATAAATCTCTGTTTGAATTGATATATGTGTGAGATTGAATGACTTTTTAAGATTGAATTTTTGTAGGAAGGTGCACATTTAAAAAAAGAAAAGTAATATAGTCCTCACATTTTAGAAAGAAATTTTAGCAATATTATAGTAGGTTACTAAGGGACTAGCAAAACTTAGGTACGAGGGAAGTGTTTAGAATAAAATTATGCATAATACTAATAGTTAATCGTATAGTATTTAGCTTATCATATGAGAATTAAGTCATTATGTTATATTTATACAATTATAAGCCTTAATTAAAGAATATGCATAACTTAGAGGAATTAATGTTAATTAAGTATCATTTAAGAATGAATTAGAAATTACTTCTTTTACATATTAAGTGTTAAATGTTATATAAATAGTTGTTTTATTAAATTATAGAATTAAATGAGTCCATTGATTTAAGCTGTAACTCAACGAAGCTAATTCATTGAGTTAATAGTTAAGTCAATAGAGTAAGTCTGTTGAGTTACACTAACTCCACAGACCAATTATTTTCTAATATTCAATTGTGAGTAGTTGTAGGAAATGTGTAAGGAAATCATGTTGTAAGAATCACACCATGGTTTCAATTATGAATTGAAGAAGTAATTGCCATCGTTGATACAAATGAAGAAAATCTAACCGATCAATTTGGCAGAAGTAGTTATTATAAGAAAGAAATATAAAAGGAAAGGAAAAATAATAAAGAAAAGGGGAGAAGAACCATGCTCACTACAGAAAGCATTAGACATTCCTTGAGCTCTCACCATTACCACCATTTATTAAAGGTTTGTGAGGATACTTTCTAGAAGTCAGGACAATTCCAAGCAAAACACGGTGACTGATAATCATTGTGAGGAGTGATTGCATTATAGGAAGGAAATACATTTTCACCAAACACCGAATTATCTCTCAAGAGATAGTAAAACTTTTAACCTTGGTTTTATGTTGATGCCACTATACTGAAGAAGAGATCAACTTACAAAAGTCTAGGTTTGCAATCTAGTAGGGAGAGGAGCACTTGACAATAAGTGATTAAGTTTTAGAGGTGTAATCGTATCGCATGTAGTGACGAAAGTTTCTTTTATTGTCAATAGAGAATTTTACCTATCATGAATCATCTATCTTAAGGAACAAAATAAAAATCAATATATGTTTACATTTACATTATTTTGTTTATCAAGATCTATGTTTGTATCATATGTGTTTGTATTGTTTGTTTAAATGGTTTGTGTTTATCTTATTTCAATTAATATAGAATCGTATGATTTAATATTGAAAATAGTTGGTATAAACCTCTGAAATTGTGATTGATTTATTTACTATTTGGAGTATTTGAATGCTAGAATTAATTAGTGATAAATCTAATATAAAATAACATTTGAAGAACATAATAGATGTTTGCAATTTATGGAATCACCTAATGGATGGTTGTATTCTTTTGCAATCAGCAAAATTAATAAGAAGTTACCAAAGAGCTCGTTGAATTAACTGTAACTCAATGAGGGTAATTTGTTGAATTAATTATAACTTTACAAACTTAGTCCGTTAAGTTAACAATAAATCAATAGAGTGAGTAGATTAGTAGTATACACTAAACTCTAGCTATGAAAAATTTAAAGAGTCAAATTTCAACCATTCCTTGTGGGTTCAACCTGTTCTTACATACTTATATAATAGGTGTTGTGCACTTGCAAACAATTTAACGAATTAAGTTACTAAAATTAAATCTTGTTCATGGAATTGCTTATTACTTACAAAAAAAAAAAACAAGTCATGGGGTGTGATTTTATAGTAGAATTTGTTAAGAATCTTTGTTTTGATGATAAATATTTGACTTAGTTTGAAAATAGGTCTCAATAAGTCAAAGTCTTTACCTTAGTCATATAGTTATGCATTAACATGTTTTGAAAAGTTGGATAGTTATCAATTAACATTTCAAAAAATTCGAAGAGTTATTTTAAAAACCTATATAGTTATGATTTTCTACACATGTATTTTAAATGACTTAAGTTCCTCACGTGTTTTCCATGTGTGTTTAAAGAAATTAAAGAGTTAGGATAATTGTTCAAATTTTTATGCATAGATGGTGATAACTGTTCAAGTTTTACAAGTGACTAACATTTACATTAAGTTATTTCAAGTCATGTTTTGCAAGTGAAAAACTTGAAGAGTTATTAGATAAGTGTTTGAGTTTTTACAAGTATTATAGGTTAACTATTTGACAAAAATGATGATGTAAACCCCTTCTGGGAAAAAGTGTAGGAAAAGGAAATTTCAATTTCGCTTACACCCTCTTCTCCCACGAGGAAAATAAAATGGGAGATGGAAAAAAAAATCCTAGAAGGTCTACAAATAACACTACCCAACAATGCGAGCTAACTCATTCGCATTAGAGAAGAACAGAGTCGTCACCTAGTCTAATTAGAGGAAGATTAGGATAACTTGAGTGGTGTGAAATTGGAATCCTACATGAGTTGATCCAAGAGACTCATGTAAGTTTCTTAGGTACGAATAGGGAAGGTGTGAGACACCATATTTGCTTGGACAAGTAAGCCTCTCAAAGAAATGCGTGCGAATGATCCTAACTTCTAAAGGTACTAGGATAAGTAGACTAGGCTTTCTCCAAAGAAACCATGGGTCTTCCTAAAGGTCTTTGGTCGAAATGTCAAAAGTCAAAGTCAACTATTGACTTTGATTAGTTAAAGTTAATGGTTTGACTTTGACCAGAGTTAATAAAGCGCATTGAGTCCACTAAAAATCTTAACTTATGGTTGGGGTCGACTATAAGGTGACTCCACCTAAGGCAGGCAAAGGAGGCAAAAGGCATTGTTTAGAATGAAAAAGTGCATAATATTAAGGGTTAAATGATGGTTAATTATATAATATTTAGCTTATCATATGAGAATTAAGCCATTATGTTATAATTGCACTGTTATATGCTTTAATGAAAGAATTTACATAATTCCAGGGAATTAATGTTAATTTAGTACATTTTTGAATTGTCGGTAAATTGCAGGCTGTGAAATTCTTAAGTATCCAAATTTTCTGTTATTTTAGAGAGTTATGTTTAATGTATCAGATAGTTATGTTTTAAATGCTTAAAGAATATTTTATTATTTCTTGGATTACACGTGTTGAAACTACAATGCATGACTTAAGTGGATTTTTGGAAGGTTATCTGTAACTATCCGAAATGCATCTGAGAATCAGATAGTTAGGTTCGTAAGTGTCCGAAATATTTGAACTTGTTAAGATAGAATTATGCACGTGTTGAATTTAAATTGCTTTAGTATATCATGTGAGATGCACATGTTTAATTTGTTAAGTTAGCATAACTGTACGCGTTGAGTTACATGAATACACACTAAGGTAACGCATTATGTTAGCAGCTTATTTCTTTATTGCACGTGTTTTATAGTTAAATCAACGAAGTAAGTCCGTTGAGTTATCTGTAACTCTGCAGACCATTTATTTTCTAATATTCCATTGTAGCGGTTACAGAAACAGAACATTCGAAGGAAAACCACGATTGCATGTATCACGTAGGAAATCACTTGTGGAAGGAAGAAGAAATCACCATCGTTGATATAAATGAAGGAAATCCAACCGATAATCGAAGTAGAAGTAGTTACTACTAAGAAATATAAGAGACAAGGAGAAAAAAAAACGAAGCGAGGTGGCCAATGTGTGTGCAAAGGAGGAGGACCGCGCTAACTGCAGGCAGCGACGGAAGTTCCCTGAAGTTCCATACTACCATCACCACCACCACCATAATCACCAACCATCGGAGGTCTGTGAGGATACTTTCTTGATGTTGGGTCAATTCCGAGCCAAACACGGTGCTTGACAACCACTGTGAGGAGTGATCGTGTCGCGGGAAGGGAAGCCATTTTCACCAAGCACCGACTCATATCTCAAGAGATCGTAAAGCTTCTAGCCTTGGTTTCAGGTTGATGCCAGTATGCTGAAGAGGAGATCAACTTGCAATTCTGGACTCGCGATTCTATAGGGAGAGGAGACAGAATTGTAAGTGGTTAAATTTTCAATGGTGTATTCGCATCACATGTAGTGACAGAAGTTTTTACTATCAATAGAGATTACTTTTACATTTCACCTTTCGCCCATTTTCATGATCATATAAAAACAAAAATACCAAAAACAACTTATCTGTGTTTATAGTTAGTATTTGAGTGTTGTATTATTTGTTTTGTATCGTGATTAATGTTATCATTGTCAGTGTTTGGAATGTTTCATGTTTGTTTAATTTAGAAAATAGAAAATAGTTTTACAGTTTACTGAAATTGAATCGTTCCTGATACTTAAAGATTTTAATGGTTATTGTTTGTGTTTTCCCAGCACTACACCAGAAAAACTTGGATTTGTTACTCCTGTTTTTACTTAGTTAATTTATCTTTATGCCTATTCTTTCTTTTAGAAGTAAACAAACAACCTTTAATACAATTTAGATATTAATTCCAATTTGTACTTTAACTGCAAGTGCATAATGTCTATTATATTAGTGTGCAAGTATAGGTCGATCCCACAGGGAATTGCTGAAGAACTTGAGAACTATTCGTTTGTTAATAATCAAATTTATATATTCAATAAGCTCTCTATTGAGTTACAGTTTACTCAATGGACAAAGTTCGTTGAGTTATGGCTAACTCAACAGACTAACCTCGTGGACTTAATTTAACTCCATGAGTCTGCCTTTTCTTTTAATACTACTATTTACAGAGGAATTCGGCCAACGATTGGGCGATTCCACAGATTGTAAATAACATCAATTAAGCTCTTTAATGTTAGTTAACATTGGATTTATCATTAAGTAATACTAACATTTAGATAATTCAAATAATAACCATTAAAATCTTTAAGTCTTTTGAACGAACCAATTTCAGTAAACTGTAAAACTAAAACAACATAAAACAATCACAACACTAACAAAGATAACATTAATCACGATACAACACAAACAATACAACACTCAAATACAACATACAAACATAGATAAATTATTTTTGGTATTTTTGTTTTAATATGAACATGGAAATGGGCGAAAGGTGAAATGTAAAGTAATCTCAATCGATAGTAAATACTTTCGACACTACTTGCAACACGATTACACCGCTGAAAATTAAACCACTTACAATTCTATTTCCTCTCCTTATAGAATCGAGAGTCTAGAATTGCAAGATGATCTCCTCTTCAGCATATAGGCATCAACCCGAAGCCAAGGCTAAAACCTAAAATATGAGTCGACGCTTGGTGAAAATGGCTTCCCTTCCTGCGACGCGATCACTCCTTACAGTGGTTGTCAGGCATTGTGTTTGGTTCGAAATCGACCCGACATCAGGCAAATATCCTCACATACCTCCAATGGTTGGTGATTATGGTGGTGATGATGATGGTTGGTGTGGTACTTCAGAGAATTGCGACGCTGATCCTCCTCTACACACACTGTTTGCCCATTGATCACACACCTCTTCTTTTTTCTTCTTTTCTTTTATATTTCTTCAGTAGTAACTGCTTCTGCTTGAATGGTCGGTTAAATTTCCTTCATTTGTATCAACGGCGATGATTTCTTTCCCTGCGCGATACGTGCAAACGTGGTTTTTCTCTTTCAATTGTCTGTTCCTACAATCGCTACAGTGGCATATTAGAAAATATATAGTTTGTGGAGTTACAGATAACTCAACGGACTTTCTTCATTGATTTAACTATAAAACACGTGCATAAATTTGACTATTCAATGCTTAGGTGCATTTCGAATACTTATAAACTTAACTATCTGATGCTCAGATGCATTTCAGATAGTTACAGATAACTCATCGATATATAACTTAAGTAAATCTACCAAATCTCGACACGTGTCAGTAGTAGTTTAATCATAAAATAACATTTCAGAGAGTTACAGAGCTAACTATCCAATGCTCAGATGCATTTCGGATAGTTAGAGATAACTCACCGAAAATCCACTTAAGTCACTTTCCAAGAACATGACACGTGTCCTCAGTTATTTTATAAATAAAAAGAGATTTCGAAGAGTTATAGGGCTAACTATCCGATGCCCAGCTGCAATTTCGGATAGTTATAGGTAACTCACCGAAAGTTCACTTAAGTCATGCATTATGGTTTCGACACGTGTACTTCAGAAAATAATAAACTATTCTCTCAAAACATAATTGTTCGGCAATTTAAACATAACTATCCGATATGTTCGGTCTATTAAACATAACTGTCCGAAATATGTCCGGTATGTTAAACATAATTGTTTGAAATATTAGAAAATTCGGATACTTAAGAATTTCACAGCCTGCAACTTATCGACAGTTCAGAAATGTACTAAATTAACATTAATTCCCCCAAATTAAGCAGATTTTTCAATTAAAGCATATAACAGTGCAATTATAACATAATGGCTTAATTCTCATATGATAAGCTAAATATTATGCAATTAATCATCATTTAACCGTTAATAATATGCACTTTTTCATTCCAAACAGTTACTGTTTGAAATATCTGAATGTTAGTGTTGCTGAATGATAAATTTAATATTAACTAGCATTAAAGAGCTTAATTGATGTTATTTACAATCTATGGAACCGCTCAATGGTTGACCGAATTCCTTTGTAAATAGCAGTATTAAACTAGATAGATAGCTTCATTGAGTTACTTCAATTTCACGAGGTTAGTTCGTTGAGTTAGATATAACTCAACAGAGTGCTTACTGAATATATAAATTTCATTATTAAAAATGGAACAGTACATAATTCTTCCTCAATTCTCTATGGGATCGACCTGTACTTGCACACAAATACAATATACACTATGTACTTGCAGTTAAAATACAAATTGGAATTAATATCTAATTTGTGTGAAAGATGGTTTGTTGACTTCTAAAAAGGAATTACTGATAAGTATAAAGATAAATTAACTAAGTTACAAACAGAAGTTAACAAGGCAGACAAGTTTTTTGGCGCCGTTGCTAGGGAACTAAATAAGTTCTTTGGTGCCGCCTAAAAATCCAACCAGGCGTCAACCCATGGAAGGTCCATGCACAAACCCAACCTAACAGAAAAGGGGGGGTTTGATTTTTAGAAAGTTAAATTTCCTCAAAAAGCTAAGGTGGCTTGGAATGTTGCTAGAGTATGCGACATTCCTCCTTTGAGGCATCAGTAAGAGATGAGGCCCCCTTAGAGGGTGCAATGACCCAGAACTTCGCCACAATATGCGTAAAATTCCCCCTTTGAAGCAATGTGCATGTTACATGAAGGGGCTTCCCCGAAGGGTTAAAAAAGTCATTTTCACGTAATTACAGCAAAAAAGACGCAACCAAAATAGCTAAAAGGGGTGCCTAAAATCCATGGGAAGTCACCTAGAAAAAATTGGCTGATGAAGGCAGCAAACGAAAGGTAACATCACTGGATGGAAAGCTGATGTCACCACCCCCGACGATGGATTAACTAACTAATCTAGTCACCTGAGCCCAATTAACTTGTTATTACCGGTTAATCACGATCTAAAGTAGAATTAACCCATAATTTACCAACTGAATCGGTAAATCCGCAGGATTACTGTAGAAATCTAGATCTTGTAGATTCGGATAGGCTAACCAACTCGGTTCAATATGTATTGCGGATTGGGACATGTGGACGGTCGAGATCGTCTGCATATGGATGATCCAATGGCCACAAGGAGTCGCCAAATCGCGACGATGGAGACCTTCATCTCCAATGCCAACAGCTATCCTCTATTAGAGTTAAACCTAATCGTTCAGTCAACACACTATACCATGATTCTAAAAACTCACCTCTAAACTCACTGAAATTGGGAAGTGAAGAGAAAGAGAAAGAAAGAACAATGAAGACATAGGATTTACGTGGTTGGGCAATAGCCTATGTCCATGGAGAGTTGGGGATTCTTCTTTGAGCTTTGGCATAATCAACCACATTATTTTACAACATCATATAGGTTTATATACTACCCAACTTAGGGTTAATAAACCTTTAATTACACTTGAGCCATTATAGTAGTGAGAAAGTGCTTCGGAGAAGGAACATTCAAGTTCGGAGCCTTTTCTTCCTATCTCTCTGAAATTTGCAACATTTCGTATAGTTCTAAAGCTTAACTATCTAAAGAAAATTATTCTTTCTTCATTTGTTGTAACAGGTAGTACTGTAGCAGGCTAACTATCTAGAGAGATTCAGTCTTTCGGATAGTGTATTGATTACTTAGCACGACACTAGAAAACTTGTTTGGATCTCCAGCAACGCACCAGAAAAACTTGGATTTGTTAACTTCTGTTTTTACTTAGTGAATTTATCTTTATGCCTATTCCTTTTTTAGAAGTAAACAAACAACCTTTCACAAAAATTAGATATTAATTCCAATTTGTATTTTAACTGCAAGTGCACAGTGTCTATTGTATTAGTGTGCAAGTATAGGTCGATCCCAAAGGGAATTGCTTAAGAATTGAGAACTACTCTGTTTTTAACAATCAAATTTATATATTCAATAAGTTCTCCGTTGAGTTACAATTAACTCAACGGACCAAGTTTGTTGAGTTATGGCTAACTCAACGAACTAACCTCGTGGACTTAAGTTAACTCCACGAGCTTGCCTTTCCTATTTAATTTTGCTATTTACAGAGGAATTCGACCAACCATTGGGCAGTTCCATAGATTGTAAATAACATCAATTAAGCTCTTTAATGTTAGTAAACACTGGATTTATCATTAAGCATACTAACATTCAGATAATTCAAATAGTAACCATTAAAATTTTTAAGTCTTTTGAATGAACCAATTTCAGTAAACTGTAAAACTAAAACAAATATGAAATAATCACAACACTGACAAAGATAACATTAATCACGATACAACACAAACAATACAACACTCAAATACAAATACAAACATAGATAAGTTGTTTTTGGTATTTTTGTTTTAATATGAACATGGAAATGGGCGAAAGGTGAAATGTAAAGTAATCTCAGTCGATAGTAAATACTTCCATCACTACATACGATGCGATTACACCACTGAAAATTAAACCACTTACAATTCTGTCTCCTCTCCCTATAGAATCGCGAGTCCAGAATTGCAAAATGATCTCCTCTTCAGCATACAGACATCAACCCGAAGCCAAGGCTAGAAGCTTTACGATCTCCTAAGATATGAGTTAGTGCTTGGTGAAAATGGCTTCCCTTCCCGCAATGCGATCACTACTTATAGTAGTTGTCAAGCACTGTGTTTGGCTCGGAATCGACCTAACATCAAGAAAGTATCCTCACAGACCTCCGATGGTTAGTGATTATGGTGGTGGTGATGATAGTTGGTGTGGTACTTCAGAGAATTGCCGACATTGTCTGTAGAAAGCTTGGTGCTCCTCCTTTGTACACACTGGCCACACCCATCGATCACACCCTAGTTCTTTTTCTTCTTTTCTTTTATATTTCTTTAGTGGTAACTGCTTCTGCTTGAATGGTCGGTTAGACTTCCTTCATTCATATCAATGACAATGATTTCTTCTCCCTGCGCAATACGTGCGATCGTGGTTTTTCCTTTCAATTGTCTTGTTTCTGCAACCGCTATAATGGCATATTAGAAAATAAATAGTCCGTGGAGTTACAAATAACTCAACGGACTTACTTCGTTGATTTAACTATAAAACACGTGCATAAATTTAACTATCTGATGCTGAGGTGCATTTCGGATACTTACAAACTTAACTATCCGATGCGTAGATGCATTTCGGATAGTTACAATAACTCACCGATATATAACTTAAGTAAATCTACCAAATCACGACACATGTTAGCAACAGTTTAATAATAAAAGAAACATTTCAGAGAGTTACAAGTCTAACTATCCGATGCTTAGATGCATTTCGGATAGTTAGAGATAACTCACCGAAAATCCACTTAAGTCACTTTCTAGAACATGACACGTGTCCACAGCTATTTTATAAATAAAAGGAGATTTTGAAGAGTTACACATATAACGATCTAATGCCCAACTGTAATTTCGGATAGTTAAGAAATTTCAACAACATACGAATCAAAGTACAATCCAATTCAATATGATTAAGACAAGTAGAATAAAGAATTGTATCTCCATTGAACAACTTCAAAAGTCAATTCTAGATTCATATTTCAACAATTCTAGATAACAGAAAATATACTCGATTTATAAGATATCTGTATTTCACAAAAAACTTGTATCTTTTCAAAACAGTATATGTATTTTTGTACTTTAAAAGTTAATTTGACAAGCTTGAATCATATAAGAGCTTTCTAATGTACCCATGTAATGAGCTTTCAGTCAACAATCCCAGATCTGATCAGGATCTTAGGTTGCCAGATTTCAATAGTCCTTTTTCAGGTCAACAATTCTTACATACCTATCTGCTCAAGTGCAAAAGGCTCGTGATCAAACAAGTCAATAAACTCTCAAAGTTTTTTTTTTTTTTTTCATTTTACAAAACAAAAACATTAATCACATACTGTATATGTACGTATTTCATTAATACAGATGCAGTAAACACTAATCTCATATAGTCCTGCTTCTATCATTTACTAAAAATATGAATCCATAACAATAAACTCATACTTTTTCTGTAGTTTAATAAGATCTACACATAAATCATTCTACAAGTTTAATCAGTCAAATTAAATGTATCTTTAATCATATGTGTTTCATTTAATCTAGAATTCACATTTTAGCTCCTTCAGGACTTCAGATAATTTACTGATTTTTTCATTAAGCATTCTGATTTCATTTTAAAATTGTGAAACTGTTAAACTCATGAAATTAAAAAAAAACATAAGATACTATATCTAGATTTGCATAAATAGTAAATTCTATAGCATCTTATATAGCCTCTAAATATAACATTTAAGTAGTTACAGTTTATAAAAATTTTATAGTCTCAATTATCGGATAGTTATAGCAAGTTCATAAAAATTTTCAATTTCCACAAAACTTTGCAGTACCATTTTAATTCCTTTAATTAACAAACTTACATGGCTGTTACTTTAATTACCTCCCCCTTATACCTACATTTTGCATTGTCTTCAATGTAAAAGATTTGACAATAAATATGGTAATTATAGCAGGCATGAATACAATTTCGTTGATTTAGCACCTAACTCAACGAATGAGTTTAAATCTAAATTCAAGATAAGTAATTAATTACATACCTTGTTTCATTTGTATCTCCTTCTGCATATTCCGATTTTTGATTCTGAAAAACTTTTCATTCACAGATAAAAGCAGAATATATAACAAAATAACATTTAACAGATATTGATAAATCAGTGTCTTATGTGGAACCTAGGCTTTTATGCCTTTGGTGGTTCACGAGCAAGCCAGTTGATTTCCCAGAACAGATACCAACAAACTAGATTGATATTTTGTTTTTGTTTTCTTTTATAAGATAAAATTAAAACTGAAATTTTTTCTTTTTTTTTTCTAAAAATAAATGCAGAATACACACAACATTAAACACACAAAATCACAGCTTAAGAACATGATTGAAAAGTAGAAACAAATGGAATAAACGTGTCAGTCCAAGCAAACTTTTTAGGTATAATTCTTCTTGCTATTAATTCTGTTTTAAGGCAGTTCTTGTTCCTTCTTAATTTGTAAACTTGTATTATATTATCAATGCTAAATACAAGTGTATTACCATTAATGAAATGAAATGCAGAAAGTGATCCTTTTCAGTTCCAAGGTAATGTAACAGTTTCTATTTCTACATTTATTTCAATATATTCCTCTTCCTACTTCCATTCATTTATGTCTTTCATAATCCATATTTGAAATTTCATCAATTCATCCCACCATCTTATTAGACATAAAGTAGGATCATCATATTCTTTATACCACATTCCTATTTGAATTTTATCAAATTCTGTAGATGGTGGTTTAGCTATTTCTCTTGGTATAGGCCAAATTTCTACATATTCATCGTAACTGTCTACGCTTACTATGTACAAATCAGATCTAAATGCTACTAATATATCTGTGACTAGATATATATATCCATCAAGTATGACATGCATGCTGTTAATTAATGATTTCTATCCTAGATATATCATAGTATTTTCAGTCCAAGATCTATTCATAAAATTATACACACTTAAGCATAAATCTTCATCATAATTTCCTATAGGTCTCTAATAATATAATTTTTTAGGAATGGTAGAATTTTTATCAGAAAATATTGAAGCCGACTCATAATTTACCGTTGGTACTTCATATCTATTAGGTCTTCCTATATTCCATTCTTCTCTTCTGATAAGATTTCTTATCAAAATATCAGGTAATAGACTTGCATACCTTGGTCTGGTCCTGTATATGATTAATCCTTCATCCATCCCCATAATATAATCTATTCCTTCTAATGTATTGGGTGGAATTCTAGTAGTTTCTTCCATATTCAGATATTCATGGGTAATTGAACTACGATTAAATGACTTCCATATGAATCCATCTCTAATCTTAGTAATTTTTGCAGCTTGTAGTCCCTAAAAATATTTTTCTTCAATACAGTTTTTAATTTCTTTTGATACACAATACAGCCTGCATAGATCTTTAGCTGACAAGTTACTCAGTACTTCCCTTAGTGCATCCAACGCTAATTGCATCAATTCCATTTGTCAATTCTATATAACACAAACAAAAATTTTAGCAAAGACAAAAATTAACATAACTACTACACACCCTCGTGGAGTTAGGGCATAACTCAACGGACTAAGTTCGTTGAGTTAAGGACTAACTCTACGATACTATTAACTATAAATAAACTTATATATACAAATAGTTGCTTCAGTTATACTATTTCATTCAGCTATCCTCCTAGAAGAGGTATCAATTTCATTAACAGTTCTATTGACAGGGTTAGGTATTACTTGTATTGGCAATCCTCCAGTAGGTCTAACTTCCATTGATTCCTTCTGTTTAAGTGGTAGATTTCTATTCTGATTTTGAATTGCAGCATTTCCAAATACAAAATCCAAACGATTGTTTAATTGTTGGATTATCTTTTCTAATTTCTCTATTCTAGATCCTTGTTCAAGTAATGCTTCATAACTTATATTCTTATCATTTATATTTTCTCCTCCTTGGAAATTGTTGTTTCTCCAAGATAAATTCGGGTGATTTCTCTAATTAGGGTTACAAGAATTTCCAAAGTTATCTTTTTGGTTTCTAGCATAAATAATATCTAAATCATTAATGTTTGCATTCTTTTCTGCTAGCTTTTGATTTAATGATAACTCTTCTATTTTCTTTGTTAATTCAGTTAATTTCACTTCTAGCATGGTACTTGAATCTATTTCATGCATTCCTCTTGGTAATATTCTTTTATCTGCAATAGCTTCAACCAAGTTTTCCCACTGTGCAGTTCTTTTTGCAAAATTTTATAAATATGTTGTTTGCGTTTTCCCAACACTACACTAGAAAAACTTGGATTTGTTACTTCTATTTTTACTTAGTTAATTTATCTTTATGCCTATTCTCTCTTTTAGAAGTAAACAAACAACCTTTAATACAATTTAGATATTAATTCCAATTTGTACTTTAACTGTAAGTGCACAGTGTCTATTGTATCAGTGTGCAAGTACAGGTCGATCCCACAGGGAATTGCTAAATAACTTGAGAACTGTTCATTTGTAAACAATCAAATTTATATATTCAATAAGCTCTCCGTTGATTTATAGTTAACTCAACAGACTAAGTTTGTTGAGTTATGGATAACTCAATGGACTAACCTCGAGGACTTAAGTTAACTCCACGAACTTGACTTTTCTTTTTTAATATTACTATTTACAGAGGAATTCGGCCAACCATTGAGCGATTCCACAAATTGTAAATAACATCAATTAAGCTCTTTAATGTTAGTTAACGTTGGATTTATCATTAAGCAATACTAACATTCAGATAATTCAAACAGTAACCATTAAAATCTTTAAGTCTTTTGAATGAACCAATTTCAGTAAACTGTAAAATTAAAACTAACATAAAACAATCACAACACTAACAAAGACAACATTAATCACGATACAACACAAACAATACAACACTCAAATACAACATACAAACATAGATAAATTGTTTTTGGTATTTTGTTTTAATTTGAACATGGAAATGGGCGACACGTGAAATGTAAAGTAATCTCACTTGACAGTAAATACTTCCGACACTACTTGCAACGCCATTACACCACTAAAAATTAAACCACTTACAATCCTGTCTCCTCTCCCTATAGAATCGTGAGTCTAGAATTGTAAGATGATCTCCTCTTCAGCATACAGGCATCAACCTGAAGCCAAGGCTAAAAGCTTTACGATCTCTTAAAATATGAGTCGGCGCTTGGTGAAAATGGCTTCTCTTCCTGCGACACGATCACTCCTCACAGTGGTTGTCAGACACTGTGTTTGGCTCGGAATCGACCTAACATCAGGCAAGTATCCTCACAGACCTCCGATGGTTGGTGATTATGGTGGTGATGATGATGGTTGGTGTGGTACTTCAGAGAATTGCGACGCTCATCCTCCACTACACACACTGTCCGTCCATCGATCACACACTTTCTTCTTTTTTTCTTCTTTTCTTTTATATTTCTTCAGTAGTAACTGCTTCTACTTGAATGGTCAATTGGATTTCCTTCATTTGTATCAACGGCGATGATTTCTTTCCCTGCGCGATACGTGCAAACGTGGTTTTTCTCTTCCAACTATCTATTCCTGCAACCGCTACAGTGGCATATTAGAAAATATATAGTTCGTGGAGTTACAGATAACTCAACGAACTTTCTTCGTTAATTTAACTATAAAATAGGTGTATAAATTTGACTATTCGATGCTTAGGTGCATTTCGGATACTTATAAACTTAACTATCCGATGCTCAGATGCATTTCAGATAGTTACAAATAACTCACCGATATATAACTTAAGTAAATCTACTAGATCTCAACATGTGTCAGCAGTAGTTTAATCATAAAATAACATTTTAGAGAGTTACAGGATTAACTATCCGATGCTTAGATGCATTTCGGATAATTATAGCTAACTCACCAAAAATCCACTTAAGTCAATTTCCCAGAACATGACATGTGTCCTTAGCTATTTTATAAATAAAAAGAGATTTCGGAGAGTTACAGGGATAACTATCTGATGCCCAGCTGCAATTTCGGATAGTTATAGATAACTCATTGAAAGTTCACTTAAGTCATTCATTATGGTTTCGACACGTGTACTTCAGGAAATAATAAAATATTCTCTCAAAAAATAACTGTTCGGCAATTTAAACATAACTATCCGATACATATTCATTCTGTTAAATATAACTGTCTGAATTTGTTCGGTATGTTAAACATAACTGTCTGAAATATTAGAAAATTCGGATACTTAAGAATTTCACAGCCTGCAACTTACCAACAGTTCATAAATGTACTAAATTAACATTAATTCCCCCAAATTAAGCAGATTCTTCAATTAAAGCATATAATAGTGCAATTATAACAAAATGGCTTAATTCTTATATGATAAGCTAAATATTATGCAATTAACCATCATTTAACCATTAATAATATGCACTTTTTCATTCTAAACACTTCCCCCATACCTAAATTTTGCTAGTCCCTTAGCAAACTAAGATCTAATTAATTGGTCTTTAAAAGTGTTAGAATTAATTCTTCTCCTTTGTTTTTCTTCTATTTAGCATAAAAATATATTCTGTATGTTTCAGTAATCAACCTGCAAATATACTTAGAATATATATAAATTACATACAAAGTATATCATCATCACATAGGTGTTAATTATATTATCGTTTGTTCTTCTTTTCATCATTTGTTATCCTAAATTTTCCAATAAGATTTCTAGAAGAAATTTCAACAACATACGAATCAAAGTACAATCCAATTCAATCGGATTAAGACAAGCAGAATAAAGAATTGTATCTCCACTAAACAACTTCAAAAGTCAATTCCAGATTCATATTTCAGCAATTCTAGATAACAGAAAATATACTCGATTCATAAGATATCTGTATTTCACAAAACACTGTATCTTTTCAAAATAGTATATGTATATATATATATATTTTTTTTTTCATACTTTAAAAGTTAATTTGACAAACTTGAATCATACAAGAGCTTTCTAATGTACCCATGTAACGAGCTTTCAGTCAACAATCCTAGATCTGATCAGGATCTTAGGTTGCCAGATTTTAAGAGTCCTTTTTCAGGTCAACAATCTTTACATACCTATCTACTCAAGTACAAAATGCTCGTGATCAAACAAGTCAATAAACTCTCAAAATTTTCCCTTTTTTTTTTTTTCAATCAAACTACAAACACAACAAAACATTAATCACATACTATATATGTACATATTTCATTAATAAAGATGTAGTAAAACACCAATCTCATATAGTCCTGCTTCTATCATTTACTAAAAATATAAATCCATAACAATAAGCTCATACTTTTTCTGTAGTTTAATAAGATCTACACATAAATCATTCTACAAGTTCAATCAGTCAAATTAAATGTATCTTTAATCATATGTGTTTCATTTAATCTAGAATTCACATCTCAACTCTTTCAGAACTTCAGATAATTTATTGATGTTTTCATTAAGCATTCTGATTTCATTTTAAAATTGTGAAACTGTTAAACTCATGAAATTCAGAAAAACATAAGATACTATATCTAGTTTTGTATAACTAGTAAATTCAATAGCATCTTATATAGCCTTCTAAATACAACATTCAAGTAGTTTATAAAAATTTTACAGTCTCAATTATTGGATAGTTACAACAAGTTCATAAAAATTTTCGATTTCCTCAAAACTTTGCAATACTATTTGAATTTCTTAAATTAACAAACTTACATGGCTGTTACTTCAATTACCTCCCCCCCATACCTACATTTTGCATTGTCCTCAATGTAAAAGATTTGACAATAAGTACAGTAATTGTAGCAGGCATGAATACAGTTTTGCTTGATTTAAAATTCAGGATGAGTAATTAATTACATACCTTGTTTCATTTGTATCTCCTTCTGCATATTCCGATTTTTGATTCTGAAAAACTTTTCATTCACAGATAAAATTCTCTTCTTTTTTTTCTAAAAATAAATGCAAAATACACAAAACATTAAACACACAAAATCAAAGCTTAAGAACATGATTGAAAAGTAGAAACAAATGGAGTAAATGTATTAGTCCAAGCAAACTTTTTAGGCATAGTTCTTCTTGCTATTAATTCTATTTTAATGCAGTTCTTGTTCCTTCTTAATTTGTAAACATGTAATATATTATAAATTCCAAATATGAGTGTATTACCATTAATGATATGTAATGTAGAAAGGGATCCTTTTTGGTTCCAGGGTAATGTAGAAGTTTTTATTTCTACATCTATTTCAATATACTCCTCTTCCCACTTCCATTCATTTATGTCTTCCATAATCCATATTTGAAATTTCATCAATTCATCCCACCATCTTATCAGACATAAAGTAGGATCATCTTCTTCATTATACCACATTTCTATTTGAATTTCATTAAATTCTACAGATGGTGGTTTAGCTATTTCACTCGGTACAGGTAAAATTTCTATATATTCATCATAACTGTCTATGATCACTATGTATAAATTAGATCTATATGCTAATGATATTCTGTGACTAGATATATATATCCATCAAGTATGACATATGTTAGGTTAATTAATGATTTTTGTCCTAGATATATCATAATATTTTCATTCCAAGATCTGTTTAGAAAATTATACACACTTAAGCGTAAATCTTCACCCCAATTTCTTGTAGGTCTCCAATAATATAATTTTTCAGGAATTGCAGAATTTTTATCAGAAAATATTAAAGCTAACCTACAATTTACAATTGGTGCTTCAAATCTATTAGGTCTTCCTATATTCCATTCTTCTCCTGTTATAGGATTTCTTATCAAAATATCAAGTAATAATAAACTTGCATACCTTGGTCTCGTCTTGTATATGATTAATCCTTCATCTATCCCCATAATATGATTTATTTCTTCTAATACATTGGATGGAATTCCAGTAGTTTCTTCCATAGCCAGATATACATGGGTATTTGAACTACAATTAAATGACCTCCATATGAATCCATCTCTAATATTAGTCATTTTTGCAGCTTGTAGTCCCTGAAAATATTTTTCTTCAATACAATTTTTAATTTCCTTTGATACACAACACAGCTTGCACAGATCTTTAGCTGACAAGTTACTTAGTACTTCCCTTAGTGCATCCATTGGTAATTGCATCAATTCCATTTGTCGATTCTGTAAAACACAAACAAAAATTTAGCAGAGACAAAAATTAACATAACTACTGCACACCCTCATGGAGTTAAGGCATAACTCAACGGACTAAGTTCGTTGAGTTAAAAATTAACTCTACGATACTATTAACTAAAAATAAAAAAAACATATATACATACAGATAGTTGCTTCAGATATGTTGCTTCATTCAACTATCGTCTCAGAAGAGGTATCAATTTCATTAACCGTTCTATTGATAGGATTAGGTATAGCTTGTATTAGCAATCCTCCAGTAGGTCTAACTTCCATTGGTTCCTTCTGTCTAAGTGATATATTTCTATTCTAATTATGAATTGTAGTATTTCCAAATATAAATTCTAGACGATTGTTTACTTGTTGGATTATCTTTTCTAATTTTTCTATTCTAGATCCTTGTTCAATTAATACTTCATAACTTATGTTCTTCTCATTTATATTTTCTCCTCCCTGGAAATTGTTGTTTCTCCAAGATAAATTTGGGTGATTTCTCCAATTAGGATGATAAGAATTTCCCATGTTATCTCTGTGGTTTCTAGCATAAATAATATCTAAGTCATTTATGTTTGCATTCTTTTCTGCTAGCTTTTGATTTAATGATAACTCTTCTATTTTCTTTGTTAATTCATTTAATTTCACCTCAAGCATAGTATTTGAATCTATTTCATGCATTCCTCTTGGCAATATTTTTTTATCTACAATAGCTTCAACCAAAATTTCCCACTATGCAGTTCTTTTTGCAAAGTTTTCTAAATATGCCCATGCTTCTTCACTACATAACTTTATAAATCTATTTTGACAAGTAGATTCTAATAAAGATTTCGTTGAAACATCTATGCCTTCATAAATTATACCTATTAATTGTGCTTTACTCATTGCATGATGTGGACATTGAGTTAGTAAATCTTTAAATCTTTCAAAATATTTCCAGAATGATTCACCCTATTTTTGGCTACACATTAATATTTCTTTCTTCTTTTTAATTTTTTGATGTGTTGGATAATATTTTTCCAGAAAAATAGAGCAAAATTCAGTCCATGTAGAAATTGAATCAGGCGATAGAGTATATAACCATCTCTTAGCTGTGTCTTTTAAAGAAAAAGGAATATATCTAAGTTTAATAGCATTTATACTCATGTTCGGCATTTTCATCATTTGACAAACTTCGTTAAATTCTCTAAGAAAATAATAGGCATCCTCTCTTTCTAATCCATGAAAATGTGGCAATTGACTAATATAATTAGATTTCAGTTCAAACCTATCTCCCTCAAAGTTTGGCAATCGAATACATGAAGGTTCATCAACTAATTCAGGATACAGAATCTCTCCTAATGGATTTTCTACTGGAGCAGCCATCTCTACGTTCTCTTTTAAAGAAAGGTTAGCTACACCCCAAAGAATTTCGTTAAAGTTCAGTTCAGAAAAATTTTCAATACTCCTCTACAATGAAAATTCCTAAGTAGGTGTTCTTACTAATCGTTTAGTGCTTAGAGAACGAGTCCATGTGCTCATAAATAAATAGCAGAAGATTAATTACATACCAGTCTGAAGCTTTCCATTCTATAAAAAATTGTTGTCAGATAAAGTTGAATCAGCTGCTTCTCCTTTCAGTTCCTCCAACACATTCTCCTTTCTTTTAAAAGTGCTAGTAACTCGTAAATAACATTCTATTTTATATATATACTGCGCATCCATAAAGTGAATAAATCTCATTGCAAGAACATGGCTTGCAACATGCATCGTGGTTACTATTTATATGGGTACGTGTACCACTACTAATTTCAAATTTTGGTAACCGCTAAACCGACGAAGCTTCGTTCGTAGTTAAAAGAATAATTGTTCTGCTTAATCCACGAACTAACCTCATTGAGTTACAGAAAACTCAACAGAATACAATCGGTTACTGTTGCTAACTCTACGGACTAACTTTGTTGAGTTATTGATAACTCAACGGAGTGACCTAATATTATATTACTGACCTCATGGAGTTACGGTTAACTCAACGGACTTACTTCGTTGAGTTAACACTTAGCAACTTCTAAGTTTTACTCTCGTAAGTTTCTCTCTGTTCTTTTTTCTCTTTTTCATTCTACTAACTGTAATAAAGTTAAATCTGTCATTAATGCATCATTTTGATTAAAATTCATTTAAATCTAAATATTATATAAAGATTTAACTTGCAGGTCATTTTATGTTATGCAAAATTTACATTTTACCTTATAATATGCAGAATTTTTAAGCAGTTATCCTGTCATTCAACAAATTGTAAATTTGTTACATATTCATTCATAAAGTTCCACAATGACATAATATTCAATAATTTCCATTCATTTCACATTCTAAACACGTATGAAAATTGCATCTTAAAAATTTACATTCATTAATATGAATCAATTACATTACAAGTACATCATACAATTTCATACAACTTTACATAAGTAGACGAACAATACAATTTAATCTCTATGCCTAAGTTCATCTACATCCTTCTAGAGTTTTTCTAATTGAAGCTCTAATTGATTAATCCTCTCTACTGCTCCTGTAATTCCTCCCAAAGGTACAGCTAGTTCTGTAGCTACAAAATTTCTGTATTCTTTCACTGAAATGGTTCTTGATCTGATCCTTTTTGATGTCCATTTAGTGAAATTGATACAGTCCACCATCAGCAGTGGAATCAAATCTCCATAAAATAATTTCTTCTTCACTGTTTTCAGCTTGGAGATAAAAACTGCAGACCAATTTATTTAGATCTTATTTACAACTGCATATGTGGCCCATTTGACAAATTGACTAAATTCTATGTCATGGCCCTGTCGTTGATAAACATTCTTAATTAGAATGTTAGCTACCATGTGTGCTTTACCATTTAAATGCTTCAATCTGTTTAATAATGGCACACTAGGATTGATAGCTAAACAATCCTTAATTTGCTGTTCAGTCCATTCAACTACAGTTGTATCTTCCAAAATTGTTATTCCTTCATTCTTTAAACCAAAAATATTGTGGAGAAGCTCTGGTGTTATCTGTACATCAGCTTCCTCCACGTTTGAAATTAATCCTCCTTCTCCTTCTCTTAAATTAGTAGAAAAACAGGGCACTAAATTTTCATATACTACATGCCCTCTTTCTTGTGAAATGAATTGCAGTAGACCTTGGAATTCAAATAGATCTTTGATTTCTTGCATTCCATCCCAATTTACTAGTCTACTGTAAATAATATCATAACCCCTTATTTCTTAGGATTTGGTATAAGCTTCCTAACTACAAAAATGTACTTCATTCAAAATTGTTGTTTCAGTCGGGTCAAGAAGGTGACTTTGTTGCTCTAGAGGGGTTTGTTCTTGATCTTCCTCTAGCATAGGCTGCATTTGGACATTCTCTTCAGATTCCTGGATTTTTGCTTTTGCTTCTGTCTATGGTGGTGAGCTGGTAGAACTCTCCACTCTTTCTTGAATTCTTTCCATAATTTGTTGAAGAGTTTCTTGCTCTTCAGTGGAATCTATGAAATTATTTTTGTCCAAATGGCTTCTTTCAGCCTCTTCATTTTCTGCTCTTTCTTGCTCCTCCTAACTACCAATCTGTTCTGTTACTGTTCTTTCTGATTCTGTAACAGATTGGGATGGAGTCACGGGCAATTCAGTTTCTGCCCTAATTTCTATTTCTTCTTGTACAGGCTGTAGACTGATTTCAGCCTCATTTCTTTCTTTTCTTTGCTCCTCCTTAGAATCGGATAGTAGGTTAATAAAAATCTGCTCCATAGGCCTTGTAAAAATTGGTACTTCAGATTTAATTTCCTCATATTCAGGCACTTTTTCTTTTCCTTTCTTTTTTTTGATTAGTTGTGCCTGTTCTTCCTCTTCATCTTCTGAAATTAAATCTACAAAAATAGGCTCTACAGGCCTTTGGGCCACAAGTACTAGCTCTTCCTGTTTAACTTTTCCTATAATTACTAGTCTCGAAGGACCAGCTTCATCTCCTTTTGCAGCAGGTTTGGCAGCAGTTCTGACAGTAGCTGCGTGATGCTGTTCCACTTTGATTTTATATTGGGCTTTCAACTTTTCTGCAGCCCTTTTTTTGTAAAGTGCATCAAACACTAGGTGTGCTTTGGCCACTGCCAAATCTTCTGATTCTCCTTAGTTCTTCCCAACTTGAACTAGTTCTGCAAATTCTCTTATTTCTTCTTTAGTCGAAGGCCCCATCATTTCTGCTCGTGCCAACGGCTTAAATGGTGGAACTGAAGGTCCAGGTTGCTGCTCCTCAGGAATAGGTCTTTTAGCAGTCGGAACCTCTTGTCCTTCAGTTGCCTCTTCTTCATTTTCTTTCCTTTCTTGCTCCTAGATCACCCATTTAGCTCGTCTACAAATTCATCTTTTGAACCAGAGCTGGGACTTACATTGGATTAATTCTAGGGCTATTTCATTGTTTGGCCATATCTTTCTTTCTTTACTTAATGCAATTTCAGTTGCCACTCTAATTCGTGTCTCCATTATCTGCGGTATCTGTATTTCTAACTTAACCAGAATTTTTCTCAAGTTAAAGAGTTCTGATTCTACCTTTTGTAGCTCTTTCTCTCTTGTTGTATTTCTGATCTTTTGCCTCATGTGCCATTCTTCAGATTCCTTTAGAAACTGTGCGGTGTCAACTGCCTCTTCCCAGAATTCAGGCGTCATCTTCCTCATCGTGGAGTTACACAACAACATGGAATCGCTCTGATTTCTACTATTCTAGATTCTAAATGATTTGCTGGATAATGCCCCCAAAACCCTAGGTTTTAGTTTAAATAAGCCCAAAGTTTAGGCGGGTAATCAGGTCATTTCCCGAACTAACTCAAGACTCAACGGAGTAAGCTCGTTGAGTTAAGCGTAACTCAACGTACTTCCCGTACAAGCAAATATAATAATAAAAATATTACAGAGAATAGTTTTCTATTTTGTTACTGGTTTAACCGATACTATGTTTCGGTCAGACCTAAATATATATATATATACTTTTTAATTTTTCTTTCGGTTGAACCGATACTATGTTTCGGTAAAACCAATATTTTTTCTGAAAATTAATATTCATATTTTTTTTATGTTTCGGTCATACCGATGGATCCAGTCGATTGAACCGCAATGATTTTTATGTTATATATATATTTTTAATGTTTATATATATATATATATATATATATATATAAACATAAAAACTGATTTCTTACTAAGTAAAGCTTGAGTAATCCTCTACTCTAACTTCTTCTATGATTCCAAAGGAGCTTTTTGGTGTTTTCAGAATAGGTTTAAGTCTTTGTCCATTTACTTTAAATATATTCTGAGTTTTAGGATTTTCAATTTCAATAGCTCCTTAAGGATAAACATTTCGAACTATGTAAGGTCCTACTCGTCTAGATTTCAATTTTCCTAGATAGTTATGGAGTCTAGCCATATAAAGATATACTTCTTGTCCTATTTCAAAGCTTTTAGGAATAATTTTTCTATCATGCCAAAATTTAATTTTTTCTTTTTCTGTTACAATATTCGAATAAGCTTCATTTCTAAATTTTTCTAATTCAATTAGTTGCATTTTCCTATTTTCAGCAGCTTGATTTAAATTAGTGTTCAGAGTTTTTAATGCCCAATAAGCTTTATATTCTATTTCAGCAGGTAAATGACAACTTTTTCCAAATACTAGCCTAAAAGGTGACATACCTAAGCTCGTTTTATAAGCAGTTCTATAAGCCCAAAGTGCATCTATCAACCTATTAGCCCAATCTATTCTAGTAGGATTTACTACTTTTCTAAGATTAATTTAATTTGTTTGTTTGCACTTTCTACTTATCCACTTGTTTGCAGATGATATGATGTTGCAATTTTGTGGCTTCCTCCATATTTCTTCATTAAGGCTTCAAAACTTCTATTATAGAAATGAGTTCCTCTATCACTAATAATAGCTTTAGGTATTCCAAATGTGGCAAATATATTTGTTCTTATAACTTGTATTACCACTTTGTTATCATTAGTTTTTGTAAGAATAGCTTCTATCCATTTAGAGACGTAATCCACCCCCAACAATATGTAATTAAATTAATTAGACATAGGAAATAGACCCATAAAATTTATTCCCCACACATCAAAGATTTCAACCTCAACAATAGGATTAAGAGGCATCATATTCCTCTTTGATATTCTTCCTATTTGTTGACGTCTTAAACAACTTAAGCAATATATATGAGCATCTTTGAATAGTGTTGGACAATAAAACCTACATTGCAGAATTTTTGCAGCAGTTTTTTTGAACCAAAATGCCCTCCACAAGCTTGGTCATGACGAAAAGACAATATGCTCGAATATTCAATTTCTGGAACACACCTCCTTAAAACCAGATCAGGACATTTCTTAAATAAGTATGAGTCTTCCCAATAGTAATATTTTACTCTTGAGAAAAATAATTTCTTATCCTGTCTATTCCAATCCTTAGGTGTTAAACCAATAACTAAGTAATTAACTATGTTTGCATACCAATGCATTGTGTTAAGGGTCATTAATTGTTCGTTAGGAAAATTATCCTTAATTTCACTATTTGATTTTTCTATTTGTAATCTTGATAAATGATCTGCTACTACATTCTCACAACCTTTTTTATCTTTAATTTTTAGATCAAATTCTTGTAATAATAATATCCATCGGATCAATCTAGGTTTAGTTTCTTTTTTCTTTATTAGATGTTTTAGAGTTGAATGATCCGTGTATACTATTACTTTAGCTCTAATCAGATATGATCTAAACTTTTCTAAAGCAAACAGAATAGCTAATAATTCTTTTTCAGTAGTTGTGTAATTAACTTGAGCATCATTTAAGGTTTTGCTTGCATAATGAATCACTCTAGGAGATTTTTCTATCTTTTGTCCTAACACTGCTCCTACAGCAAAATCAGAAGCATCGCACATTAATTCAAATGGATGGTTCCAATCAGGTGCTTGAATTATAGGAGTTGAAATTAAGCTAGTCTTAAGTCTGAAAAATGCTTCCTTGCAATTTTTATCAAAGTTAAATGGAACATCTTTTAATAGATAAGTTAAAGGTCTAGCTATCTTGCTAAAGTCTTTAATAAATCTTCTATAAAAACCAACATGTCCTAGAAATGATCTAATATCCTTTACTGATTTAGGTTCTGGTAGATTAGATATTACTTCTATTTTAGCTTTATTTACATCCAACCCTTTTTTAGAAACAACATGCCCTAAGACTATTCCTTGATTAACCATGAAGTGACATTTTTCCAAATTTAAAACCAGATTTTTTTCCATACAGCGTTTTAATATTTGGTCTAAATTGCTTAAACACACTTCATATGAGTTGCCATATACAGTAAAATCATCCATAAATATTTCTAAAAAATCTTCAGTCATTCTAGTAAATATGCCTTGCACACACCTTTGAAAGGTAGCTGGCGCATTGCATAATCTGAATGGCATTCTCTTAAAAGCATAAGTTCCATTAGGACAGGTGAAAGTTGTTTTCTCTTGTTCCTCTAATGCTACTGGAATTTGATTATACCTTGAATACCCGTCTAGGAAACAAAAATATTCTTGCCCTACTAATCTTTCCAGCATTTGATCTATTAAAGGTAAGGAAAAATGATCTTTCCTAGTCACAACATTCAGCTTTCTATAGTCTATACATACTCTCCAGCCTGATTGAATTCTAGTAGGTATCAAGTCTTGACTTTCATTCCTAATAACTGTTAATCCTGATTTCTTGGGAACTACATGGATTGGATTAACCCATGAGCTATTAGAAATCGGATAAATTATATCATTATCTAACCATTTAGCTATTTCCTTCTTGACTACTTCTTTAAGGTTTGGATTTAATCTCCTCTCAGGAATTCTAACAGGTTTAGCATTCTCTTCTAAATATATGTGGTGATAGCATAAAGTTGAACTTAACCCTTTTATATCAATCATAGTCCATCCTATTGCTTCTTTATAACTCTTTACTACATCTTTTAATTTAGCTATTTGATCCTCTTTTAAATCTGAAACAATAATGATTGGATAGGTTTGTTTATCTTCCAGAAATATATAGGTTAATTCAGGAGGTAAAGGTTTTAATTCTAAATGTTGCCCATCAGAAGCTAGAGCTCCTAATTGAACATCATCATTTTCTAAATTAATTTCTTCCCGATCTCCTTCTATATTTATGCTTTCACTTTCCTCTAAAGTTTCAAAATTGATTTGCCTATTTAATTCTTCTTGAATCACATCATCTAACATATCTCCTTCATCCTCAAAAAGTCTATGGTATGTAAGGACATTTCTAACTCCTCAAACCTTTCTGGTTTGAAAATATTTAATTGAGTATCCTCATTACCATATGCTAACTTCATTACTCTAGTTCTACAATTGATTATAGCCCTTGATGTTGCTAAAAATGGCATTCCCAAAATTAAAGATGTATCACTATTTTTATGCTTAATTTGTTGGGAATCCAAAATTACAATATCAATAGGATATATAAAGTTTTTGATTTTAATTAAGACATCCTCTATTTTTCTTCTAAGGTATCTTATACTTCTATCAGCTAATTGAATAACCGTACTAGTAGGAGTTAAGCCTTCTAATCCTAAGGATGTAAATATACCACTTGGCATAACATTTATACCTGCACCTAAGTCTATTAAGGTTCTTTCTAGAATGGTATTTCCTATGGTGCATGATATAACAGGGATTCCAAGATCAGATAACTTTTTAGGAATTTGTGGCAGAAATAGGGAACTACTTTGCTCAGCTAAAAAGACCTTTCTAAGAATTTTCTGCTCTCTTTTCTTAGTACACCAATCCTTTTGAAATTTAGCACAAGGTGGCATTTCCTGCAATAGATCTAACAAAGGAATGTTGACTTGTACTTTTTCAAAAATTTCTCTGATTTTTTCTTGTTTTTCAGGTATTGTTTGTTGTAATCTTTTAGGATAGGGTGCTAAAGATTTTGAATTAAAAGACTCTTTTTCTTTCAGTTGATTTGTTTGATCATTTTTAGCTTCATTCGCAGATTCAGATTGTTCTTCAATGATTTCTAGATTTTTAGCTATTACATTTTCATTATCATTTTGATTTTTACTCTTATCCACCTTCATATCATTTTCATTTTTAATTCTTGGTGGTATATCAGTTCCAGATCTTAATGTTACACATACATCTTCTAGATTTTCGTTACTTTCATGATGTTTTTGTATATCATTTTCGTGATTATGATCTTCAATTGTTTTTAGTTTTAAAGTGCATTCTTTAAATTCTCTTGCATTAGTCTTTTCTGTTTGCTATATATTTTGCAAATTATGTAGGTTTAGAACATTATAATTTTCATTGTCCTATTGCATAACTTGTATTTTCATTGCATTTTCGTCTAATGCTTTTAATTTTGTTTCTAGATTATCTAATTTCATTGCATTCACTTGTTGATCAATTTTCTTTATGTTTTTTTCAGTTTCGTAAATTATATCCTTTTTAGGTTCTAAATATGCTTCCTTATAGTTTAATTGGTTGACTTCTTGTTGTTGACACACAAAGTATTCCAGTTTGTCCAGATTTTGCTCTATACTATGCTCCAGTCTGTCATAGCTATCCCAAACTTCAGTGTCTCTCATCATATTACACATTCTATATTGACCATTAGTTGGGTAAACTATAGGATTCTCATACTCGGCTCTATTATATTGAGGATAATTCATTTGTTGTTCATTAGATCTAACCATCTGTAAACGTATCAATTTCAAACAGTCAGAAATGTCATGTCCTTCAGAATTGCAGAATTCACATATGCTAATTACAGGTTTTAGAAATATTTGAGCATACGCATATGCCATATTCTCAATTACAGAAGAAACACACAACTCTGGCTATTAAAACAAAATAGCTCTAATAGTTGCTTAAATTAATTCAATTCAATTCCCCGGCAACGGCGCCATAAAACTTGTTTGCGTTTTCCCAGCACTACACTAGAAAAACATGGATTTGTTACTTCTATTTTTATTTAGTTAATTTATCTTTATGCCTATTCTCTCTTTTAAAGTAAACAAACAACCTTTAATACAATTTAGATATTAATTCCAATTTGTACTTTAACTGCAAGTGCACAGTGTCTATTGTATCAGTGTGCAAGTGCAGGTTGATCCCACAGCGAATTGCTGAAGAACTTGAGAACTGTTCGTTTGTAAACAATCAAATTTATATATTCAATAAGCTCTCCGTTGACTTATAGTTAACTCAACAGACTAAGTTCGTTGAGTTATGGCTAACTCAACGGACTAACCTCGTGGACTTAAGTTAACTCCACGAGCCTGACTTTTCTTTTTTAATACAGCTATTTACAGAGGAATTCGAACAACCATTGGGCGATTCCACAGATTGTAAATAACATCAATTAAGCTCTTTAATGTTAGTTAGCATTGGATTTATCATTAAGCAATACTAACATTCAAATAATTCAAACAGTAACCATTAAAATCTTTAAGTCTTTTGAACGAACCAATTTCAGTAAACTGTAAAACTAAAATAAACATCAAGCAATCACAACACTAACAAAGATAACATTAATCACGATACAACACAAACAATACAACACTCAAATACAACATACAAACATAGATAAATTATTTTTGGTATTTTTGTTTTAATATGAACATGGAAATGGGCGACAGGTGAAATGTAAAGTAATCTCACTTGACAGTAAATACTTCTGACACTACTTGCAACGCGATTACACCATTTAAAATTAAACCACTTACAATCTTATCTCATCTCCCTATAGAATCACGAGTCTAGAATTGCAAGATGATCTCCTCTTCAGCATACAGGCATCAACCCAAAGCCAATGCTAAAAGTTTTACGATCTCCTGAAATATGAGTCGGCGCTTGGTGAAAATGGCTTCCCTTCCCGCGACGCGATCACTCCTCACAATGGTTGTCAGGCATTGTGTTTGGCTCAGAATCGACCCGACATCAGGCAAGTATCCTCACAGACCTCCGATGGTTGGTGATTATGGTGGTGATGATGATGGTTGGTGTGGTACTTCAAAGAATTGCGACGCTCATCCTCCTCTGCACACACTGTCCGTCCATCGATCACGCACTTCTTTTTTTCTTCTTTTCTTTTATATTTCTTCAGTAGTAATTGCTTCTGCTTGAATGGTCGGTTGGATATCCTTCATTCCTATCAACGACGATGATTTCTTTCCCTGCGCGATACGTGCAAACGTGGTTTTTCTCTTCCAACTATATGTTCCTACAACCGCTACGGTGGCATATTAGAAAATATATAGTCCATGGAGTTACAAATAACTCAACAGACTTTCTTCGTTGATTTAACTATAAAACACATGCATAAATTTAACTATCCGATGCTTAGATGCATTTCAGATACTTATAAACTTAACTATCCGATGCTCAGATGCATTTCAGATAGTTACAAATAACTCACTGATATATAACTTAAGTAAATCTACCAGATCTCAACACGTGTCAGCAGCAGTTTAATCATAAAATAACATTTCAGAGAGTTACAAGTCCAACTATCCGATGTTCAAATGCATTTCGGATAGTTACAGTTAACTCACCGAAAATCCACTTAAGTCACTTTCCAAGAACATGACACGTGTCCTCAGCTATTTTATAAATAAAAAGAGATTTCGGAGAGTTATAGGGCTAACTATCCGATGCCCAGCTGCAATTTCGGATAGTTATAGATAACTCACTGAAAGTTCACTTAAGTCATTTATTATGGTTTCGACACGTGTACTTCAGGAAATAATAGAATATTCTCTCAAAACATAACTGTTCGGCAATTTAATCATAACTATCCGATACATATTTGGTCTGTTAAACATAACTATCCGAATTTGTTCGGTATGTTAAACATAACTGTCCGAAATATCAGAAAATTCAGATACTTAAGAATTTCACAGCCTGCAACTTACCGACAGTTCATAAATGTACTAAATTAACATTAATTCCCCCAAATTAAGCAGATTCTTCAATTAAAGCATATAATAGTGCAATTATAACATAATGACTTAATTCTTATATGATAAGCTAAATATTATGCAATTAACCATCATTTAACCATTAATAATATGCACTTTTTCATTCTAAACATATGCCCATGCTTCTTCACTACATAGTTTCAGAAATCCATTTTGACAAGTAGATTCTAATAAAGATTTCGTTGAAACATCTATGCCTTCATAAATTATACCTATTAATTGTGTTTTACTCATTGCATGATGTGGACATTGAGTCAGTAAATCTTTAAATCTTTCAAAATATTTCTAGAATGATTGACCTTATTTTTGGCTACACATTAATATTTCTTTTTTCTTTTTAATCATTTGATGTGTTGGATAATATTTTTCCAGAAAAATAGAGTAAAATTCAGTCCATTTAGAAATTGAATCAGGCGATAAAGTATATAACCATCTCTTAGCTATGTCTTTTAAAGAAAAAGGGATATATCTAAGTTTAATAGCATCTATACTCATGTTCGGCATTTACATCATTTGACAAACTTCGTTAAATTCTCTAAGGAAATAATAGGCATCCTCTCTTTCTAATCCATGAAAATGTGGCAATTAACTAATATAATTAGATTTCAGTTCAAACCTATCTCCCTCAAAGTTTGGCAATCGAATACATGAAGGTTCATCAACTAATTCAGGATACAGAATTTCTCCTAATGGTTTTTCTACTGGAGCAGCCATCTCTACGTTCTCTTTTAAAGAAAGGTTAGCTACACCCCAAAGGATTTCGTTAAAGTCTAGTTCAGAAAATGTTTCAGTACGCCTTTGTGTTGAATATTCCTAGGTAGGTGTTCTTACTAATCATTTAGTACTAAGAGAACAAGTCCATATGCTCATAAATAAAATAGCAGAAGATTAATTACATACCAGTCTAAAGCTTTTCATTCAGTAAATATTTGTTGACGGATGAAGTTGAATCAGCTGCATCTCCTTCCAATTCCCCCAACGCATTCTCCTTTCTTTTAAAAGTGCTAGTAACTTGTAAATAACATTCTGTTTTATATATATAATGCACATCCATAAAGTAAATAAATCTCGTTGCAAGAATGTGTCTTGCAACGTGCATCGTGGTTCCTATTTTTATCGGTACGTGTACCACTACTAATTTCAATTTTGGTAACCCCTAAGCCGATGAAGTTTCGTTCGTGGTTAAAAGAATAACCATTCTGCTTAATCCACGAACTAACCTCGTTGAGTTACAAATAACTCAACGGAACAATGTTGGTTACTATTGCTAACTCCACGAACTAACTTCGTTGAGTTACAGATAACTCAACAGAGTGACCTTATATTATATTACTGACCTCGTGGAGTTAAGTTTAACTCAACGAACTTACTCCTCGTAAGTACCTCTCTGTTTTTTTTCTCTACATTCTGCTAACTGAAATAAAGTTAAATCTATGTCATTAATGCATCATTCTAATCAAAATTCGTTTAAATCTGAACATTATATAAATATTTAACTTGCAGTTCATTTCATGTTATGTAGAATTTATATTTTACCTTGCAACATGTAGATATTTTCAAGCATCTATTTTTAATCCTGTCATTCAGCAAATTGTAAATCTGTTAAACATTCATTCATAATGTTCCACAAATTATATAACATTCAAAATAGTCCATTCATTTCACATTCTAAACACGCATGAAAAGTATATCTGAAAAATATATATTCATTCATATGAATCAATTTACATTACAATTAAATCAAACATTTTTCATACAATTATATACAAGTAGACGAACAATACAATTTAGTCTCTATTCCTAAGTTCATCTACTTCCTTTTGGAGTTTTTCTAATTGTAGCTCTAATTGATTAATTCTCTCTACAGCTCCTGTAATGCCTACAGAAGGTACAACAATCTCTGCAGCTACGAAATTTCTGTATTCTTTCACTGAAATGGTTCTTGATCTGATCCTTTTTGATGCCCATTTAGTGAAATCGATACAATCCACCATCAGCAATGGAATCAAATCTCCATAAAACAATTTCTTCTTTACTATTCTCAACTTGGAGATAAAAATTGCAGACCAATTTATTTGAATTCTATTTACAACTGCAAACGTGACCCATTTGACAAATTGACTCAGTTCTATGTCATGGCCTTGTCATTGATAGACATTCTTAATCAAAATGTTGGCTATCATGTATGCTTTACCATTTAAATGCTTTAGTCTATTTAATAAAGGCACACCAGGATTGATAGTCAAACTGTCTTTGATTTCCTATTCTGTCCATTCAACGGTAGTTGTACTTTCCAAAATTTCCTGTCCTTCATTCTTTAATCCAAAAATGTTGTGGAGAAGCTCTGGTGTTATCTGTACATCAGCTTCCTCCATGTTGGAAATTAATTTTCCTTCTTCTTCTCTTAAGTTTGCATAAAAGCAGGGCACTAGATTCTCATATACTACATGTCCTCTTTCTTGAGAAATAAAATTTAGTGGACTTTGGAATTCAAATAATTCTTTTATTTCTTACATTTCGACCCAATTTACTGGTCTACTGTATATAATATCATAACCTTTAATCTCTTGATATTTATTACAAGCTTCTTAACTCCAAAAGTGCACTTCATTCAAAACTATTGCTTTAGTCGGGTTAGGAATGTGACTTTGTTGTTCTAGAAGGGTTTGTTCTTGATCTTCCTCTACCATAGGCTGAACTTGAACATGTTCTGCAGATTCCTGAATTTTTGTTTCTGCTTTTGTCTATGGTGGTGAGCTAGTAGAACTCTCCACTTTGTCTTGAATTATTTCATTTAAATTAGTGGAATCTGCAAAGTCATTTTTGTCCAAATGGCTTCATTCAACTTCTTCTTCATTTTCTATTCTTTCTTCTTCCTCCAGACTACCAATCTGCTCTGTCACTATTCTTTCTGATTCTATGGCAGATTGGGATGGAGTCACAGGCAATTCAGTTTCTACCCTAATTTCTGTTTCTTCTTCTTTTTTCTCTTGCTGCTGCTGCTCCTGCTCCTCCTCAGAATCGGATAGCAGGTTTATAAAAATTGGCTCCATAGGCCCTATTGATATTGGTACTTTAGATTTAATCTCCTTTTGACACTTAGGCACTATCTCTTTTCCTTTGGTTCATCTAATTAATTGTGTCTAGTCTTCCTCTTCTTCTTTTGAGATTAAATCTAAAAACAAAGGCTCTACACGCCTTTGAGCCTTAGGTACTAGCTCTTCCTGATTAATTTTTTCAATATTTGCAGGTCTCGAAGGACCAGCTTCAGCTTCTCCTACAGCAAATCTGACAGCAGTTCTGGCAGTAGCTTCTTTATGCTGTTCTACTTTAATTTTATATTGGTCTTGCAATTTTTCTGCAACCCTCCTCTTACGTAGTGCATCAAACACCAGATGTGCTTTGGCTACTGCTAAATCTTCTAGTTCTCCTTGGTTTCTTCCAACTTGAACCAATCCTTGAAATTCTTTTAATTCTTCTTCAGTCAAAGGCCGCAATATTTCTACTCATGCCAACAGCTTAAATGATGGAACTGAAGGTCCTAGATGTTGTTTCTCAGGAACAGGTCTTTCAGCAATCGGCTCCTATTCTTCCTCTACTTGTTGATGCCGCCTTATTGCACCCCTTGCACAACCAGCAATGCACTTTTTGAACCATAATCTGTCTTTGTGCTGGATTAGCTCTAGAGCTACTTCATTGTTCGGCCTGATTTTTTTTTCTTTGCTTAAAGCAATTTCTATCATTACTTTTATTTTTGTTTCTACTATTTGGGGTATTTGTATACCCAAATCAACCAAAAATTTCCTCAAGTTGGAGAGTTCTGATTCTACCTTTTGTAGCTCTTTTTCTCTTGTCGTGTTCCGAATATTTTGCCGCGTGTGTCATTCCTTTGACTCTTTCAGAAACTGTGTTGTCTACTACATCTTCCCAAAACTCGGGTGTCATCTTCCTCATCATGGAGTTACACAACAGCATAAAATCGCTCTAATCTCTATTGTTCTAAATTCTAAATGGTTTGCCGGATAATGCCCCCCAAAACCCTAGGTTTTAGTTTAAATAAGCCCTAAGTTTAGGCAGGTAATCGGGTCATTTCCTGAACCAACTCTTGCTCTCTCATCTGCAGTCTTAGCTAGAGTACTCCGTTAAGTTACAGCTAACTCAACGGAATAAGCTCATTGACTAACTCAAGACTCAACGGAGTAAGTTCGTTGAGTTAAGCGTAACTCAATGGACTTCCTGTACAAACAGATATAATAATAATAATAAACCTAAGATAATAGTTTTTCTATTTTTTACTGGTTTAACCAATACTATGTCTCGGTCAAACCTAATTTTTTTCTAGTTGAACCGATACTATGTTTCAGTAATATCAAAAAAAATTTACTGAAAATTAATATAGATATTTTTATGTTCCGATCATACCAATGGATCCGGTCGGTTAAACTACAACAATTTTTTATATTTTATAAAAAAATTTTAAATTTTTTTTATATATAAACATAAAATAAAAACTGATTTCTTAGTAAGTAAAGCTCGAGTAGTCCTCTACTCTAACTTCTTCTATAATTCCAAAAGAACTTTGTAGTGTTTTTCAGAATAGTTCTAAGTCTTTGTCTATTTACTTTAAATATATTCTGATTTTTAAGATTTTCAATCTCAATAGCTCCATAAGGATAAATATTTCAAACTATTTCATTCTCACAACCTTTTTTATCTTTAATTTTTAGATCAAATTCTAGTAATAATAATATCCATCGAATCAATCTAGGCTTAGTTTTTTTTTTTTATTAGATGTTTTAAAGCTGCATGATCCATGTATACTATTACTTTAGCTCCAATCAGATATGATCTAAACTTTTCTAAGGCAAACACAATAGCTAATAGTTCTTTTTCAGTAGTTGTGTAATTAACTTGAGCATCATTTAAGGTTTTGCTTGCATAATGAATCACTCCAGGAGATTTTTCTATTTTTTGTCTCAACACTGCTCCTACAGCAAAATCAGATGCATCGCACATTAATTCAAATGGATGGCTCCAATCAGGTGCTTGCATTATAGGAGTTGAAATTAAGCTAGTTTTAAGTCTGAAAAATGCTTCCTTTCAATTTTTATCAAAGTTAAATGGAACATCTTTTAATAGATTAGTTAAAGGTCTAGCTATCTTGCTAAAGTCTTTAATAAATCTTCTATAAAAACCAGCATGTCCTAGAAATGATCTAATATCTTTTACTGATTTAGGTTCTAGTAGATTAGAAATTACTTCTATTTTAGCTTTATCTACTTCCAACCCTTTCTTAGAAACAACATGCCCTAAGACTATTCCTTGTTTAACCATGAAGTGACATTTTTCCCAATTTAAAACTAGATTTTTTTCCACACAGCATTTTAATATTTGGTCTAAATTTTTTAAACAAACTTCATATGAATTGCCATATATAATAAAATCATCCATAAATATTTCTAAAAAATCTTCAGTCATTCTAGTAAATATGCCTTGCATACACCTTTGAAAGGTAGCTAGTGCATTACATATTCCAAATGACATTCTCTTAAAAGCATAAGTTCCATTAGGACAAGTGAAAGTTGTTTTCTCTTGATCCTCTAATGCTACTGGAATTTGATTATAACCTGAATGCCCATCAAGGAAACAAAAATATTCTTGCCCTGCTAATCTTTCTAACATTTGATCTATAAAAGGTAAGGGAAAATGATCTTTCCTAGTCACAGCATTCAGCTTTCTATAGTCTATACATACTCTCCAGCCTAATTGAATTCTAGTAGGTATCAAGTCTTGACTTTCATTCCTAATAACTGTTAATCCTGATTTCTTGGGAACTACATGGATTGGGCTAACCCACGAGCTATCAGAAATTAGATAAATTATGTCATTATCTAACCATTTCACTATTTCCTTCCTGACTACTTCTTTAAGGTTTGGATTTAATCTCCTCTCAGGAATTCTAACAGGTTTAGCATTCTCTTCTAAATATATGTGGTGACAGCATAAAGTTGAACTTAACCATTTTATATCAGTCATAGTCCATCCTATTGCTTTTTTATAACTTTTTACTATATCTTTTAATTTAGCTATTTGATCCTCTTTTAAATCTAAAGCAATAATGATTAGACATGTTCGTTTCTCTTCCAGAAATATATGGGTTAATTCAAGAGGTAAATGTTTTAATTCTAAATGTTGCCTATCAAAAGCTAGAGCTCCTAATTGAACATCATCATTTTCTAAATTAATTTCTTCTTGATCTCCTTCTATATTTATGCTTTCACTTTCCTCTAAAGTTTCGGAATTGATTTGCCTATTTAATTCTTCTTGAATCATATCATCTAACATATCTCCTTCATCCTATAAAAAGTCTATGGTATGTAAGGACATTCTAACTCCTCAAACTTTTCTAGTTTGAAAATATTTAATTGAGTATCTTCATTGCCATATGCTAACTTCATTACTCCACTTTTACAATTTATAACAGACCCTGATGTTGTTAAAAATGGCCTTCCCAAAATTAAAGATGTATCACTATTTTTATGCTTAATTTGTTGGGAATTCAAAATTACAATATCAATAGGATATATAAAGTTTTTGATTTTAATTAAGACATCCTCTATTTTTCCTCTAGGGTATCTTATACTTCTATCAGCTAATTGAATAACCGTACTAGTAGGAGTTAAGCATTCTAATCATAAGGATGCAAATATATCACTTGACATAACATTTATACCTGCACCTAAGTCTATTAAGGTTCTTTCTAGAATGGTATTTCCTATGGTGCATGATATAACAGTGATTCCAAGATCAAATAACATTTTAGGAATTTGTGGTAGAAATAGGGAACTACTTTGCTCAGCTAAAAAGACCTTCCTAAGAACTTTTCGCTCTCTTTTCTTAGTACACCAATCATTCAGAAATTTAGCACAAGGTGGCATTTTCTGCAATAGATCTAACAAAGGAATGTTAACTTGCACTTTTTCAAAAATTTCTCTGATTTTTTCTTATTTTTCAGGTATTGTTTGTTGTAATCTTTGAGGATAGGGTGCTAAAGATTGTGATTTAAAAGATTCTTTTCTTTCAATTGATTTGTTCGATCATTTTTAGCCTCATTAGCAGATTCAGATTGTTCTTCAGTGATTTCTAAATTTTTAGCTATTACATTTTCGTTATCATTTTGATTTTTACTTTTATCCACCTTCATATTATTTCATTTTGAGTTCTTGATGGTATATCAGTTCCAGATCTTAATGTTACACATTCATCTTCCAGATTTTCGTTACTCTCATAATGTTTGTGTATATCATTTTCGTGATTATAATCTTCAATTGTTTTTAGTTTTAAAGTGCATTCTTTAAATTCTCTTGCATTAATATTTTCTTTTTGCTGTATATTCTACAAATTATGTAGATCTATAACATTATAATTTCCATTGTCCTGTTGCATAACTTGTATTTTCATTGCATATTCGTCCAATGCTTTTAATTTTCTTTCCAGATCATCTAATCTCATTGCATTCAATTTTTGATCAATTTTCATTATGGTTTTTTCAGTTTCGTAAATTATATCCATTCTAGGTTTTGAATATGCTTCCTTATAATTTAATTGGTTGACTTCTTGTTGCTAACACATAAAGTATTCTAGTTTGTCCAGGTTTTGCTCTATACAACGCTCCAATCTGTCATACCTATCCTAAACTTCAGTGTCTCTCAACATATTAGACATTCTATACTGACCATTAGTTGGGTAAACTATAGGATTCTCATACTCGGCTCTATTATATTCAAGATAATTCATTTGTTGTTCATGGGATCTAGCCATCTACAAACATCTCAGTTTCAAACAGTCAGAAATGTCGTGACCTTCAGAATTGTAGAATTCACATATGCTAACTACAGGTTTTAGAAATCTTTGAGCATATGCCATATTCTCAATTACAGAAGAAAACACACCACGCTCTGGCTATTAAAACGAAACAGCTCTAACAGTTGCTTATATTAATTCCTCGATAACAACGCTATAAAACTTGTATTGATTACCGAGCACGACACTAGAAAACTTGTTTCGATCTCCAGCAACGCACTAGAAAAACTTGGATTTGTTAACTTCTATTTTTACTTAGTTAATTTATCTTTATGCCTATTCCTTTTTTAGAAGTAAACAAACAACCTTTCAGAAAATTTAGAAACTAATTCCAATTTGTATTTTAACTGCAAGTGCACAGTGTCTATTATATTAGTGTGCAAGTACAGGTCGATCCCATAGGGAATTACTTAAGAATTGAGAATTGTTCCGTTTTTAACAATCAAATTTATATATTCAATAAGCTCTCCGTTGAGTTACAGTTAACTCAACGGACTAAGTTCGTTGAGTTATGGCTAACTCAACAGACTAACCTCGTAGACTTAAGTTAACTCCACGAGCATGTCTTTCCTATTTAATTCTACTATTTACAGAGGAATTCGGCCAACCATTGGGCGGTTCCACAGATTGTAAATAACATCAATTAAGCTCTTTAATGTTAGTAAACACTGGATTTATCATTAAGCATACTAACATTCAGATAATTCAAACAGTAACCAAAACAGTAACCATTAAAATCTTTAAGTCTTTTGAACGAACCAATTTTAGTAAACTGTAAAACTAAAACAAACATAAAACAATCACAACATTGACAAAGATAACATTAATCACGATATAACACAAACAATACAACACTCAAACACAAATACAAACACAGATAAGTTGTTTTTGGTATTTTTGTTTTAATATGAACATGGAAATGGGCGAAAGGTGAAATGTAAAGTAATCTCAATCGACAATAAATACTTCTGTCACTACATACGACGCGATTACACCACTGAAAATTAAACCACTTACAATTTTGTCTCCTCTCCCTATAAAATCGCGAGTCCAGAATTGCGAAATGATCTCCTTTTCAGCATACAGGCATCAACCAGAAGCCAAGGCTAGAAGTTTTACGATCTCCTGAGATATGAGTCGGTGCTTGGTGAAAATGGCTTCCCTTCTCGCGATGCGATCACTCCTCACAATGATTGTCAGGCACTGTGTTTTGCTCGAAATCGACCCGACATCAGGAAAGTATCCTCACAAACCTCCGATGGTTGGTGATTATGGTGGTGGTGATGACGGTTGGTGTGGTACTTTAGAGAATTGCCGACATTATCTGCAGAAAGCTCGGTGCTCCTCTTCTGTACACACTGGCCACACCCATCAATCACACCCTACTTCTTTTTCTTCTTTTCTTTTATATTTCTTCAGTGGTAACTGCTTCTGCTTGAATGATCGGTTGGATTTCCTTCATTCCTATCAACGATGATGATTTCTTCTCCCTACGCAATAAGTGTGATCGTGGTTTTTCCTTTCAATTGTCCTATTTCTGCAACCGCTATAGTGGCATATTAGAAAATAAATAGTCCATGGAGTTACAGATAACTCAGCGGACTTGCTTCATTGATTTAACTATAAAACACGTGCATAAATTTAACTATCCGATGCTTAGGTGCATTTCGGATACTTACAAACTTAACTATCCGATGTGCAGATGCATTTCGGATAGTTACAAATAACTCACCAATATATAACTTAAGTAAATTTACCAGATCACGACACAAGTCAGCAGCAGTTTAATAATAACAGAAACATTTCGGAGAGTTACAAGTCTAACTATCCGATGCTCAGATGCATTTTAGATAGTTAGAGATAACTCACTGAAAATCCACTTAAGTCACTTTCCTAGAACATGACACGTGTCCACAGCTATTTTATAAATAAAAAGAGATTTTGGAGAGTTACACATATAACTATCTGATGCCTAGCTGTAATTTTGGATAGTTATAGATAACTCACCGAAAATTCACTTAAGTCATGCATTATGGTTTCAACACGTATACTTCAGGAAATAATAAAATATTCTTTTAAAACATAACTATTCGACAATTTAAACATAATTATCCAATACATGCTCGGTATGCTAAACATAACTGTCTAAAATATGTTTGGTATGTTAAACATAACTGTCTGAAATAACAGAAAATTCAGATACTTAAGAATTTCATAGCCTACAACTTACCGACAGTTCAGAAATGTACTAAATTAACATTAATTCCCCAAAATTAAGCAGATTCTTTAATTAAAGTTTATAACAATGTAATTATAACATAATGGCTTAATTCTCATATGATAAGTTAAATATTATGCAATTAACCATCATTTAACCGTTAATATTATGCACTTTTTAATTTTAAATAGATAGTGACAGACTTAACTCTCCGAAAACCCACTTACGTCTCTCTCAATCCATTCAAAAGGTTTTACCGTTAACTTTCCGAAAACTACTTATCTTTCGGATAGTTACTATCTTAACTATCCAAAAACCCACTTAAGTGTCTCTTTAGTCTTTTTAGAAAGTCGTAGTTGTAACCTTCCAAAGAACTTATGACTTTCAGATAATTACTACCTAACTAACCGAAGATCCACTTAAGTCTCTGTCTTTTGGATACTTGACTTCCTAATTATCTAAAGATCTACTTAAGTCCCTGACTTTCGGATACTTAACTTCTTAACTATCTGAACATCCACTTAAGTGTCTTCTAAGTCATTTTGGATGGTTCAACCTATAACCTTCCAAAATCTCCTAACTTTTGAATAGTTAGCTCAAAGCCTTCTAACTGTTCTATTATTTTCAGATACTTCAACCTGGTAACTTTTCGAAAATATTAATTTACCAGAGACTTATAGCTGATAAGCTTCTAAGTGAACCTAGACTTCTTGTTGCATATTCTACACCTATACTACTCACCCTAACAATCTCCCACTTAAAGTCTGACATAATGATCAAAGAAAAAACAATCTCAACTCTTGACTTAGATTATTTGTAACAGCAACTCAAATAAAACATCAACTCTATGTCCTCTTTTTCTTAATTATTTAGGAGACCAATTAAGGCCATACACAGTCTTAATTTTTGTAGATTCAGAACTTTGGTTAACATGTCTACAACATTTTCAATACCAGCAATCTTCTGCAAATCTAACCTATTTTGCTCTATCTCTTCTTGTTAGGGTAAGTAGTACAAGTGTGGAGTATACTACAAGAAGTGCAGGTTCAGTTGGAAGCTTGTTAGCAGTAAGTCTTTGATAGATTTATGTTTTCGAAAGGTTACCAAGTCAAAGTATCTAAAATAATGTTTCAGTTGAAAGGCTTTGAACTAACTATCCGAAAGTCAGGTGATTTTGAAGGGTTACTGGTTGTAACCATCTCGAATGACTTAAAAGACACTTAAGTGGACGTTCAGATAGTTATGAAGCTAAGTATCCAAAAGTCAAACACTTAAGTGGATGTTCAAATAGTTAAGGAGTCAAGTATTTGAAAGATAGTGACTTAAGTAAATCTTCGAATAGTTAGGCAGTAACTATTCGAAAGTCATGAGTTTTTCAAAAGGTTACAACTACAACCTTTCGAAGTGACTAAAGAGACACTTAAGTGAGTTTTCAGATAGTTAAGTCTGTAACTATCCGAAAGGCATGTAGTTTTCGAAAAGTTAACAATAGAACCTTCCGAATGGATTGAGAGAGAAGTAAGTGAGTTTTTGGATAATTAAGTTTGTAACTATCCGAAAGACCGAATCTCTCTAGACAATTAGCTACAGTAACGCCTGTTATGACAAATGAAGAAAGAAGATTATTCTTTGGATAGTTAAGCTCTATAACTATCTGAAGTATTACAGATTTTAGAAAGATAGGAAGATAAGGCTCCAAAATTGAGAGTTCCTTCTCTGAAGCATTTTCCCTCTACTATAATGGCTCAAGTATAATTAAAGGTTTACTAACCCTAAGTTGGGTAGTATATAAACCTTTATGATATTGTAAAACATGCGGTTGATTGTGCCGAAGCTCATAGTAGAACCCTCAACTCTCCATGGACATAGGTTATTGTTGAACCACGTAAATCCTTGTCTTTAGTGTTCTTTCTTCCTCTTTCTCTTCACTTCTAGTTTTCGGTGAGTTTAGATGTAAGCTTTTTAAAATCGTGTTATAGTGAGTTGACTAAACGATCAGGTTTAAATACAACACTTCCCTTATGAAATGAAACCTCATTCTCATATACTTGGACCTTGAATGAAATTTCAGATTTTGAGCTAAATAAATGATGCTTTGATTGTCATAGAATAGAATGCTTCTTTTCTATTTGTGCCCTAATTTAGCTAGTACATTCTCTAACCATATTTTTTCTTTAATTGCCTCTACAACTGCAACATATTCAACTTCTATGGTTGAGAGTACAATAATACTTTGAAGTTTGGATCTCTAGCTTATTGCAGTACTTCCTATGTAGAAAATATAGCTTGAAGTACTTCTGCTTTTATCCAACTCTCTTCCCAAATCAGCATCACAATAGCCAATCAGTTCAACTGGTCCTTTCTTAGAGTTCAGATCTACATCTAGGGATTATCTGAGATATCTGAGTATCCACAATACAACTGACCAATGCTAAACTCCTAGATCTACCATGTATCTATTGACCACTCTCACTACATGAGATATATCAGGTCTTGTGCATATCATGGTATACATAAGACTTCCCATTGCTAAAGCATATGATATTCTAGACATTTTTGTCCTTTCTTCTTTAGTCTTAACTAACTGATCTTTAGACAACTTGAAATAGAATTTGAGAGGGAGTTCAATTTTCCTCTCATTTGAGATGTTAAATCTCCTAAGTACCTTTTCTAAGTACTTCTTCTGATTTAATCTCAATGTACCTACCATTCTATCTCGGATGATTCTCATACCCAAGATTTGTGTGGCTTCTCCTATATCCTTCATGTCAAATTCTTTTAACAGTTGTCTCTTTAATTACTTAATCTATTCCATACTTGAATAAGCAATTAACATATCATCTACATAAATCAGTAGAATAATGAAGCAATCATTAAATAGTTTTATGTAGCAACAATAGTCTGTATCGCATCTTTTGAAGCCTAAAGTACAAATAAAGGTATCAAATCTCTTGTACCATTGTCTTGGTGCTTGCTTCAAATCATATAGACTTTTCAGTACTCTACATATTGTCTTTCTTTTCTTACCAATTACTGCAAATCTCTCTAACTGCATTATGTAAAGTTCTTCCTACAAATCTCTATGTAGGAATGCTATCTTTACATCCATTTGCTCCAAGAATATATCTTCTACAACAATAATGCTTAAGACTATTCTTATAATATTCATCTTCACAATTAGAGAAAATACTTCAATATAATCTATATCTTGAATTTGCTAAAAACCCTTAACTACAAGTCTGGTTTTATATTTCTTATTGTCATCTAATTGTTCTTTCATCCTGAACACTCACTTGTTTCCTAGGATTTTCTTTCCTTCTAGCAATGAAGTTAGTTCCCAAGTTTTATTCTTTTCTAAGGACTTCATTTCTTCTTTCATTGCTAACTCCCATTTATGTGCATCACTTGCACAAATTACTTCCTGATATATTTCAGGTTCACCATCATCCATCAATAATAAATAATTAAATGATGGCACATACCTTTCTAGTAGTCTGGAAACCCTTCCAGATCTTTTAAGTTGTCTAGTGACAACTTCATCTTTTTGATTATCTAAATGTTCTTATTGTTCAGCCTCTCGAAGCTGAATTTCTTCTACAAGTTCCTTCTAAAGTTGTTCAACATCATTATCTAGACTGATCTCAACAATACTTTCAGACTGAAACTTTGACTACTATTCATCTGTAATTTCTCTATGCTTGTACATCTTGGATTCAATGAAGGTGACATCTTTTGCACGGATTATTTTCTTGGTTTCTTCCACCTACAATCTGTAACCAAAATAATCCTTACCATAGCCAATGAAATAGCACTTCTATGATTTTGAATCTAACTTGTCCCTTTTGTCACTATTTAAGTGGACAAATGACTTGGATCCAAAGATTTTCAAGTGAGCATAGTTGACCTCTTTCCCCGTTCACAATTCTTCAAGGTTTTTGAGTCCCATTGAGACAGATGGTCTTCTATTTATTAGATAGGTAGTTGTATTGACAACTTTTACCTAGAATGTCTTGGGAAAACCTGCATATAGTCTCATGCATCTTGCCCATTCATTCAATGTTCTATTCATTCTTTTAGCAACTCCATTTTGTTGTGGAGTTCTAGTTACAGTCTTTTACCTTCTAATCCCTTGTTCTTCACAGTAGACCTTGAATTCATGACTATCATATTCTCCTCCATTATCTGACCTGATGGATTTGATTTTTCTTCCACTCTGATTTACCACTTCTGTCTTCCATTTCTTAAAGACTTAGAAAACTTCAGACTTCTATTTCAGAAAATAAATTCATACCTTTTTGGTACCATCATCAATGAAGGTGACATAATAAAGAGCACCTCCTAAAGAATTGATAAGGGCAGGCCCCCACACATTTATGTGAACTAGCTCCAATTTCTGTGACTTTGGATTATGAAAAGTCTTGGTAAAGTTGACTCTTTTCTGCTTTCCCTCAATGTGGTCCTCACATATCCCTAAATTGACATTCTTCAGCTTAGGGATTTTCCCTTCTGCCACTAAAACCTTCAGTCCATTTTCATTGAGGTGTCTCAATCTTTTATACCATAAGTCAGTATCTTTAGTATCACTAACTACTGCAATAGAGTCATCTTGATTTGATGTCAAATATAAGATGCTAGTCCTTTGTCCTAAGGCAACAATTCTTGCACCTTTGGTTACCTTCCATTTGCTTACACCAAAGGCAATCTAGTAACCATCATTGTCTAGGCAACTTATGGAAATTAATTGTTTTGGAAGATCAAGAACATATCTGACTTCTTGTAATTTTCATATCCCTTGTTCTGTTTTAATGTGTACCTCTCCTTTTTCCAACACATACAAGTTTGTGTTGTTAGCTAGGTACACTTTCTTCACAGGAGTTGTACGATAATTGTGCAACAAATCTTTCCTATAGGTAGTGTGGAATGAAGCTATTGAGTCCAGTATCCATGAGTCAATGGAACTGTCTACACAGCATACTAGGGCATCATCTGAATCGTAGGAGACAACATTTACTCTTGCTCCTTCTGATTCCTTCCCTTTGCTGTCTTTCTTGAGAGACTTACATTGTGACTTGAAGTGCCTTTATTGATTACAGTTCCAACATTTAATGTCTGATCTCACTTTGCTAGTACCTTTAGACTTTGACCTTCTTTTGGATTTAAATTATTTTGATTTACTTCTCCCTCTACTTTCAACACTAAGGGCAAAAGTTGAAGCTAACAATTCACTTTTCCTACGAATATCCTCACTCAAAATTAAATCCCAAATGTCACTCATTTTGAGCTTTTCATGACCTAGTGAACTACTTACACTAGTCTTGACAGGAGACAAACTTTCTAGTAATGAGGATAATAAAATCAAAGCCCCAACTTCATCATCAAATACTATATCTACTGAATGCAGTTGATTCAATATAGTATTTAACTCATTAATGTAGTCTGTAACATTTTCACTTTCTTGCATTTTCAGATTGAATAATCTACGCATGAGAAATACATTGTTGGTGGTTGATGGCTTCTCATACATATTGGACAGTGCTTTCATCAAATCAACTATTGTTTTCTCCTTGGCAACATTCAAGTGAATGTTCCTTGCTAGTGATAACCTAACGAGACCTAATATTTTCCTGTCTAACAACTCCCACTCTTCCTAATCCATCTTCTCTGATTTTCTTTTAAATAGAGGTTGATGAAGATCCTTCTGATACAAACAGTCTTCCATATGAGACCTCTAGTATTTGAAATCTTTTCCATTAAACTTCTCGATCCTAAGATTTCTATCGTCTGCCATTCTATTAAACTGAAAAACATTCGACTCTGATACTAGTTGTTAGAGTTAAACCTAATCATTCAGTCAACACACTATGGCACGATTTTGAAAACTCACCTTTAAACTCACCAAAACTAGGAAGTGAAGAGAAAGAGAAAGAAAGAACAATAAAGACATAGGATTTACATGATTCAGCAACAGCCTACATCCATAGAGAGTTGGGGATTCTTCTTTGAGCTTCGGCACAATCAACCACATTGTTTTACAACATCATAAATGTTTATATACTACCCAACCTAGGGTTAATAAACCTTTAATTACACTTGAGCCATTACAATAGCGAGAAAGTACTTCAGAGAAGGAACACTCAAGTTCAAAGCCTTTTCTTCCTATCTCTCCAAAATCTGCATCATTTTAGATAGTTATAGAGCTTAACTATTCGAAGAAAATTATTCTTTCTTCATTTGTCGTAACAGGCGGTACTATAATAGGCTAACTATTCGGAGAGATTCAATCTTTCGGATAGTTATAGACTTAATTGTTTGAAAACCCACTTACATCTTTCTCAATCCATTTGAAAGGTTCTACCGTTAACTTTTCGAAAACTACTTGTCTTTCGAATAGTTACTGTCTTAACTATTTGAAAACCCACTTAAGTATCTCTTTAGTCTTTTCAGAAGGTTGTAGTTGTAACCTTCCGAAGAACTCATGACTTTCGGATAGTTACTACCTAACTATTTGAAGATTCACTTAAGTCTTTGTCTTTCGAATACTTGACTTCCTAACTATCTGAAGATCTACTTAAGTCCTTAACTTTTGGATACTTAGTTTCTTAATTATCTAAACAATCGTTTAAGTGTCTTTTAAGTCATTTTAGATGGTTCAACCTGTAACCTTTCGAAATCTCCTGACTTTCAAATAGTTAGCTCAAAGCCTTCCAACTGTTTTGTTATTTTCGGATACTTCAACCTGGCAACCTTCTGAAAATATTAATCTACCGGAGGCTTACAACTGATAAGTTTCCGAGTGAACCTAGACTTCTTGTGGCATACTTCACACCTGTACTACTCGCCCTAACATCCTTTAGCAAACTTGCGAAGAGCGCACGACTGCGTTCTCCTCTCCCACTGCCCAACCTCTAGTGCTCTAGCGCATGGGCAAACTGATGGCAATGCAACCTGAGGTGTCAGGGTTTCAAGGTGAGCGGCGCAAGGAATCACAACAATGGAGTGACGGCAAGGTCACGATGGAGCAGTAGAGCTCATAGCAGAAGCTCACGATGATCACAGCGAAATGATGGAGTTCGCAATGGTCGTGGTGGAGCAGTAGAGCTCGTGATGGTTGTGGCGCATCGGTGAAGCTCATGGTGGAAGGCACACAGTTGAGCAGCGTCAAGTAGTGGTGGCACAGCTAAGTGGCAAGATTGTCAGATCTAAATCTAACGGTTAAGATCAGTCGGGGTTTATACTTAAACTTGCGATGATTGGACGTATCTGATCCATCCGATCCAGATCTGATGGAGGAGATTTTTCTGTCGAACAAGAAGAAAAAAAGAAACAAAATAGAAAAAAAATGAATGGTCTAGATCTTGCTATTGAGTTCGAGCAGTCCGGATTGTTCAAAATTTGCTAGATTTCAACGAACTCTATGGTAGAGCGAGGTTGTCAGCTTTGACGACGTCGACGATGTTTAGTGACTTTAAGCATCCAAGAGAGTAGACCTCAACTTGAATGACTAAACATACTAACAAGACAAAGCTCCCGAAGCTCAATGTAGTAGAAAACTGACTGTGTGGAGGCTAGAAGCATATAGAAAAGTTGAGAGAAAACTCAATTGGAAATTTGCAAAGAAGAAGGTAGAAATGTTGTCGACGTCTTGTGCAAATCATCTGAATTCATACGTAAAAATGCAGGAAACAAGAATATGTGAATAAAGGAAGCGAAAACCAGAAGATTACCTGAGTGGATGAGTATGCAAGAGGTCACCAGAAAAGCTTGTTGACAGCAACAAAGCAGCGGTAACACGATAGTTGGTTTTGTAGTGAGCTAAAAGTGGTTTTCTAGTTCTTGCACGCATCCTTAAGTGGTTTTATACCACTTGGATCTGGATTCGGATTGGGATTCAGATTTAGATTCGGGTTTGGTAGGAAGCTTTGCAACAACTATTGACGTGGGGCCTTTAGATGCAACACATGACATGTCTAGGAGGCAACACGTAGCACTTAGTCAAAATGTTGAAAAGTATCTCTTTTGGGTAATTCAAATGTGCTGAATCCGAAAATGATCTCCATTTTGGCTAATTCGATTTGGTTAATGCTTGAATGGCCTCAAGAAGCTCAAATCTCAAATGAAGGGTTAGGATCATTCAAAGTTGATCTAAGGTGATCTAGGGGTTTGATTAACAATCCGGTTGAAGGATTAGTCAATAGGATGACAAAGACCCCTCTCCAAGGGTTGAATGGCCTAATCGACATCTGGATGGCTAGATAAATGATCCATCACGAATGGAGGGCCAAGATCGTCTAGAGCTGATCGGGAGCGATCTAAGAGTTTGATTGGTGATCCGATTGAAAGATCAACCAATTAGAGGAGAGTTGATCCTTCTAAGGACATAAGCTGGCCGAACTAACATTCAGATGGATGAGCAGATCATTCATCACAAATGGATAGCTAAGATCATCCAAAGCTGATTTGAGATGATCAAGGGGTTTGATTGATGATCTGATAGAGGGATCGATCAATCAAAGGGGGAATGACCTCCATCACAGGGTTAGATGGGTATGATCACACCCTTACGGTGGGGTTGATCATACACCTCGCAAATAGAGGGTTAGGATTGTCTAGAGCCGATCTAGATGATCCAAGCATACAAATGTTGAACGAACGACACAAATACACGATCATAGGTGTGGATAGCAACCTTAGGCTATCAAGATAACTATGAACATCTATCTAATACATGTTTAAAATTAGGGTGTTTACAGATGACTTAGGTGAAAAACTCTACAATTCTTTAGAAGTGTGTTCTCAATGAATCTACAATAGGAGAACTTAAGAATCATGTAGAATATGAAGAATGTAAATAATTCAAAATTCAAAAGGATGTGAGATCATGGAAAAATGGTAATAGTGGATGAATGTGCACTTCCAGTTCAAAGACTATATATAGAGAGTCTAAGTTGCACTTTATAATATCCCTTTCAATATAGAGAAATCTCTTTCTAAGAGTTAAATATCCATTTCTAATTAGAGTATATATATTTCACAGAAAAATATTTCTATCTAGAGAGTTCAAAAGTTTCTACATAGTAAAAATTCACTTACACCATATGAGATTTACTTGAAGAGTTGAAGGTCTAAAGTAATCAAAGTTGAAGATTTATGAAGTAATTCAAAGGAGCAATGTTCTAATAATTGAAGAAGAAGAATTTGGTGAAGTGAAGGTCAAGGTCTTGTGTATTTTATTTCAAGATCAAAAGGTGTAAGTTTCTGCATTGTTTTTATTACTCAAAGGTAAAAGATCTAAAAATGTTTGTTATTATCATATCCTATTTTGTAATATTGTAAAAATCTTGTACATAATAGAAAAAGAAATTTAGAAAGATTACCATGAGTTTTTGGACTTAATTTCTAAAATATTTGAATTCACAATTCATCCTCTCTCTTGTAAAATTGTTTCAATCCTCATTTTCAAAATTTAAGTGATGTTGCTTCAACACCACCATAAATGCCGTACCTTGATTCCAAGAAGAATAGTTAGTGCTATCAACTATGTTTGTGTTGGAAAAGAATTAGGTATAGGGGATTATAGAAAGCTATTCAAAAGAAGAAGACCTCAATAAGGTGCAGTAGCAATGAAATGAACAATGGTTGAATCTAAAAGTATACTCTTGTAAGAATGGATTGTTATATTTTGAAGGACATCTAATTGTGGGTGCAAACTCTCCTTTGAGACATTAGCTTCTCAGAATTTCGTAACATACTATTGGGAGGACACAATGGGTTTGAAAAAACCTACCAATATCTTTGTAAATTATATAAGTGGATAGGGATGAAAAAGGTGTGGTAGCACATATGAGAATGCAAAATTTGCCAACAAACTAAGGTGGAAAACCTTAACGTTATTGAATTGTTGCAACCCTTGCCAATTCCCCAACAAATTTAGAAGACATTTTCATGGATTTCATGAAAGACCTCCTATGCAATCAAGGATATACTTTTATTTTAGTAGTGATAGATTAGTTACCAAAGTACAACCATTTTGTACCCTTACAATACCCTTACATAACTACAATTATAGCTTAGATGTTTATTGATTTGATCATTCTTCCTCATGGATACCCATCGTCCATCGTTTCCAACCAAGATCCTATTTTCCTCAATTAGCTATGGCGGGAACTAATCAAAAGCTCCAAAACTCAACACAAATTCAGCTTAGATGTGTCACCCCTAGACTGATGGTCAAATGAAGACCGTCAATTGGTGCTTAGAATAGTATTTGAGGACTTTCTATACTCATTAATCAAAGGAACGGAGGAATTGACTTTTGTGGGCTGAATATCATTATAACACAAGTTGTCACTACTTATCTTAATTCATATCATTCAACCAAAGGACAGAAAATGAAGAATAAGAAGAAGAAGGAGGAGGAGTAAAGAAAAAGAAAGGAAAAAATAAAAAATAAAAAAATAGAAGAAAAGAAAGGAACATCAAAGAAAAGATGAAAATATAAGTAAAGAGCATAAAAAAATGATAAGGGATGGAGATTAAAAAACACAAAATGATATATGAACGGTCATGGGCTTTATTGGGCCCCTATTGCATTGGATCAACGACCCATCTTGACCTTTTGCAGGAAAAAATTGAAGCTTAATTGGGCTCGGATGGAGCGGCCCATGTGCTGGCAGATAAAAAAAGTAATATATGAAACGATGATGGATTGTGAACGAGTTTCCTTGGGCCGATGATCAACAGCTAGCTCATTTCGGTCCTTTCTAAAGAAAATGAAGCTTTCAATCGGGTTTAAATAAAATGGCCCATACGTACAAATATTTGGGGAATTGTATGAGTGGATCCAGCCCACAAACATATTTTGAAGATAAAGGACAAAATGTATATATGATGATACATCAAAAAAATTACATGTATCATTCTCCATACATCTATTATTCTTTGTAAACCCTAACACCTATCATTCTCCATGTATATATATGCATGACATTAAAATATATGCATACATAAAATGAGATGAAAATGTCTTTGTGTACTTTCAAAATTTCCAAAACACCTCTATGAACTTCAAAGTACCTAAAAGATCCATTTATGCAGACCTAAATTATCAAAATGCTCACAAGAACTCTCAAATAATCAAAATGCCCTTTTTTGTGCACTTCAAATTATCAAAATACCTTCATACACTTCAAATTACCAAAATATTTTTGTACACGTACAATCACATTGTCAAAAATACCTTTATGCACACAAATAATCTGAACACCCTTTATATCTATCCAAATATTAAAAATGCCCCTACATACATTTAAATCACAAAATACTTTTAAATATAAGCTTAAACTATTCAAATCACAAAAATACTCCTAAATATGAGTTTAAATTACCTAAGTTATAAATGCACCTAGATATAAGTCTAAACTATCTAAAATTATAAAATACTTCTATATATGAGCTTAAATTATTTAAAATTAAAAAGTGTTTCTAGATACAAGCTTAAATTATTTAAAATATTAAAAATCATAGTAAGTTTAAACTTTTAGATGTAAGTTTAAATTATCTAAAGTTATAAAATGCTTGTAGATATAAGCTTAAACTATGTAAAATCATAAAATGTTTCTAGATATGAGTTTAAATTATTTAAAATTATAAAATACTTTTAGATATGAGCTTCAATTATTTAAAATAAAAAAGTGTTTCTAGATATAAACTTAAATTGTTTCAAATATTAGAACCCATAGAAATGAGTATAAACTTTCTGTTATATTATTTTATTTTTATTGTAACTCTAAATTATATAACATTATCATGTGCTCTCTTTTATGAACAATGAAATTATATATTTTCATATCATATATATTTGATGTAATTGATATAATATAAATAAGATATCTTTCTTCAAAAGGTGTAAAGTATGAAATTACTAGTTAATTCTTAAGAAAATTTTATATATTATAAATACATATTTTATATAATAACAATATTTGTAATGGAGAAAAACTTCATAAACAATTATATTTGACTTTGCATATTTAATATATATGCATTGACTTTATGCCTATCAGACATATTCTTTTGTCTCTTAATATTTCTATTTCTCTTTTCTTCTTCTCATCCCATTTTTTACGGTATATATTTATGTTTGGAGAAAAATGTGTATACTTTGATATGCTTGCCATATACACATATCCTTGTACGTTTTGCATTCAAGTAATATTTTGCCGATACATTTTGAATTCAAGTAATATTTTGTCATATTTAAAATATTTAAGTAATAGGATAACAATATCTAAATATTTGTGTGCACATGTCACATATCGTCATGCCTCCTTTTTCCTCTTTTGTACACATATGCACCTCGATGTACATGTGCTTGTATTACATTTGCATACCTGTCGTTTTTTTCCTTCTTTCTTCTATCGTTTTTTATTTCTTCCCCTTTCCCAAGGAACAGCCTAGCCCAAAAGACTTGAAGAACGTCAGGTATGGAATCTGTAAGTGCCCCATTTGAGCACGAATGGTTTTTATATTTTTATACCTAATGATTTTTCTTAAAATCGATGTAAAATCATTGTGGTGTTCACCTATGTGCAAAATCTATTCTACACGTGTACACGCGAGGTTCTTCTTTCCTTTGTAGACTTTTTTCAAAGAGACGAATCTCATTCAAAGTCATTACATAGATTTTACATAATATTGTTACTGCGATTACCGTAAAGAGAAGTAAAGAATAACGATATCGTAAGTTTTACATGAAATGACTACTGTAATTGTATGAAAGGATCAAAGATAATAAAATTATAGGTATAGATCAATGACAATAAAATTATAAATTAACAATATATGGCTACCACGACTGTACAAAAGAAGTCAAGAACAAGTATTATGAGTTTTTGTTGTTATTTATTTTATTTTACTTTGAATTGTTTTCTTTTAATTGTTGCTCTCTTGCTTTTCCTATTTTTTCTTTTTTGTTGATGAAGTGCTTAAAGAGAAAGGTTTCAAGCATATTCTACCTTATGCCGCGGCAATAGGTAAATGTGTCAATGGGCTAGATTGGATTGGGTTGACTCAAAAAGTATTAATTCGTTTAGGCTACAGGTTAGGTTGGGTTGGCCCAACCAAATTTGAAATTTTTTTAAGTCATTCTGACCCAACCTAATCTATAACTTGGTTGGTAGGCTTGCTTTTATAATTTTTTTATTTTTTTCTTTGGTCTAATTGAAGCTCATCTTTGAATTAAATGAAATTTTTTATTTTTTATTTATTTTTGCATTGGTCATACAACTTTGGTGTGACTAATAGAAGTTTTCATTTTTTTCCTTCGATTTGATTAATTGAAGTTTTTTATATTTTCCTTTGATTTGACCAAAGCCCAACTTTGGTCTGATTGAAGTTTTTTATTTATTTTTTCATCGATTCAATTAAAAAATTTTATTATTTTTATTTTTTTCTTCGATTTGATTGACACTCAACTTTAATCCAACTAAAGTTTTTTACTTTTTCATTGGTTTGATTAAAGGTAAGATGATTGAATCCCACCTTCAATTACCTTTGGTTTGACTAAAATTTTTTATTATTATTCATCAATATGACCAAATCTTACCTTCGATCAAATCGATGTTTTTTATTTTTTCATCAATCTAATCAAATCTCACCTTTAGTTAGACTAATGTTTTTTGTTTTTTATCAATCTAACTGAAGTTTTTGATTTTTTATATATATATTTTATTTTAAATTAAAATAAAAAAAAAATTATAACATTATCTAATAATCAATTCATCATTCAAATACATTATTTTATTTATAAATACATGAATATCAAACATAAATCTTTATTCATGAATCATAATTTATTACATTAACATTAATATCAAGACATCGTCAACTCACTATTCATGATTCATCATCTATCAACACATTCAAACACAAGTCATAAAGTTAAAATAATTATTTTATTTTTGAATACAAACTAAAAATACATTATTTTTGTAATTACATCAAATTTGCATTTATTGTACATAATTATATTTAAATATTTAAATTTACAAATTCATCGATAAAGTTATCTTCTTGTTGTTGTCTACGAACATGAGTAAACTCTCAATTTTTAACATACATTAATGTTTCTAAAATATCATCTTTTAAACTTACTTTTTTATCATCTAATATATTACCACTAATACTAAATGTTTGTTCATATGCTACAAAAGAAGTTGGAATTATTAGTAAATCTCTAACCATTAATGATAAAATAAGAAATATATGTTTTTATATTTTCCACCAATTTATTACATCAAAATCTAAAAAATCAGGATTATCTCTTATTAAATAGTTATGATTAGTATTATTAAAATTATTTAATTTTTTCCTATTTGTTACGTTAAAATCACTATATTCTCATCAAATACACTATAATCCATTATTAATGATGATAATGATGGTTGTGGAAAATAAGACATATTTTGTGTTTGTTGTTGTGTTTTATATTTTGTAACATATATATCAAACATATTTGTTGAGTATTTTTGTTTTGATGATGTGTGCTGAATGAAAATAATCATATTTGCTCAATTACTATTGCCTGTGAAAAGAAATTAAAATCATCAATTAATACAGAAAAAACTTATTGATATAAATACTTGTCTGTATTGAATCTGAAGTTAATAACTAGTCATTTCGTTGCATTAATTTCTCATTTAGCTAAACGTTAAGTTAACGTTTGTTTTTATTGAAAAGCATGATATGTTTTAAAGTTATATTTTCTGTATCATGAATAGTGCACGCTTAGACAACTCGTTAAGTTAGAGTTTTGTTTGTATAGAGTTCATGTGAGAACTCGTTAAGTTAGAAGCTTAAAGGTTAAAATAGGTCACGTGATAACTCGTTAAGTTAGTGAGTGTTTGAGTTTTCCCAGCACTACACTAGAAAAACTTGGATTTGTTACTTCTATTTTTACTTAGTTAATTTATCTTTATGCCTATTCTCTCTTTTAGAAGTAAACAAACAACCTTTAATACAATTTAGATATTAATTCCAATTTATACTTTAACTACAAGTGCATAGTGTCTATTGTATCAGTGTGCAAGTACAGGTCGATCCCATAGGGAATTGCTGAAGAACTTGAGAACTGTTCGCTTGTTAACAATCAAATTTATATATTCAATAAGCTCTCCGTTGACTTATAGTTAACTCAACATACTAAGTTCGTTGAGTTATGGCTAACTCAACGGACTAACCTCGTGGACTTAAGTTAACTCCACGAGCTTGACTTTTCTTTTTTAATACTGCTATTTACAGAGGAATTCGGCCAACCATTGGGCGATTCCACGGATTGTAAATAACATCAATTAAGCTCTTTAATGTTAGTTAACATTGGATTTATCATTAAGCAATACTAACATTCAGATAATTCAAATAGTAACCATTAAAATCTTTAAGTCTTTTGAACGAACCAATTTCAGTAAATTGTAAAACTAGAATAAACATAAAACAATCACAACACTAACAAAGATAACATTAATCACGATACAACACAAACAATACAACACTCAAATACAACATACAAACATAGATAAATTGTTTTTGGTATTTTTGTTTTAATATGAACATGGAAATGGCGACAGGTGAAATGTAAAGTAATCTCACTTGACAGTAAATACTTCCGACACTACTTGAAACGCAATTACACCACTGAAAATTAAACCACTTACAATCTTGTCTCCTCTCCCTATAGAATCGCAAGTCCAAAATTGCAAGATAATCTCCTCTTCAGCATACAGGCATCAACCCAAAGCTAAGGCTAAAAGCTTTACGATCTCCTGAAATATGAGTCGGCGCTTGGTGAAAATGGCTTCCCTTCCCACGACGTGATCACTCCTCACAGTGGTTGTCAGACACTATGTTTGGCTCGGAATCGACCTGACATCAGGCGAGTATCCTCACAGACCTCCAATGGTTGGTGATTATGGGGGTGATGATGATGGTTGGTGTGGTACTTCAAAGAATTGCGACGCTCATCCTCCTCTACACACACTATCCGTCCATCGATCACACCCTTCTTCTTTTTTTCTTCTTTTCTTTTATATTTCTTCAGTAGTAACTACTTCTGCTTGAATGGTCGGTTGGATTTCCTTCATACGTATCAATAGCGATGATTTCTTTCCCTGCGCAATACGTGCAAACGTGGTTTTTTTCTCTTCCAACTGTTTGTTCCTACAACCGCTACAGTGGTATATTAGAAAATGTATATTCTATGGAGTTACAAATAACTTAACGGACTTTCTTTGTTGATTTAACTATAAAACACGTGCATAAATTTAATTATCTGATGCTTAGGTGCATTACGGATACTTATAAACTTAACTATCCGATGCTCAAATGCATTTCGGATAGTTACAAATAACTCACCGATATATAACTTAAGTAAATCTACCAGATCTTGTTTAGAATGAAAAAGTGCATATTATTAACGGTTAAATGATGGTTAATTACATAACTTTTAGCTTATCATATAAGAATTAAGCCATTATGTTATAATTGCACTATTATATGCTTTAATTGAAGAATTTGCTTAATTTGGGGGAATTAATATTAATTTAGTACATTTATGAACTGTCAGTAAGTTGCAGGGTGTGAAATTGTAAAACAAGACACTGATTTATTAATATCTGTTAAATGTTATTTTGTTTTATATTTTTCTTTTATCTATGAATGAAAAGTTTTATAGAATCAAAAATCGGAATATGCAGAAGAAGATACAAATGAAACAAGGTATGTAACTAATTACTCATCCTGAATTTTGAATCAAGCAAAACTGTATTCATGCCTGCTGCAATTACTGTACTTATTGTTAAATCTTTTTACATTGAGGACAATGCAAAATGTAGGTATGGGGGGGAGGTAATTGAAGTAACAGCCATATAAGTTTGTTAAAGAAATTAAAATGGTACTGCAAAGTTTTGAGGAAATTGAAAATTTTTATGAACTTGCTGTAACTATCCGATAATTGAAACTGTAAAATTTTTAAACTACTTAAATGTTATATTTAGAAGGCTATATAAGATGCTACTGAATTTACTATTTATACAAATCTAGATATAGTATCTTATGTTTTTCTGAATTTCATGAGTTTAACAGTTTCACGATTTTAAAATGAAATCAGAATGCTTAATGAAAAAAAAAATCAGTAAATTATTTGAAGTCTTGAAAGAGCTGAGATGTGAATTCTAAATTGAATGAAACACATATGATTAAAGATACATTTAATTTGACTGATTGAACTTGTAGAATGATTTATGTGTAGATCTTATTAAACTACAGAAAAAGTATGAGCTTATTGTTATGGATTCATATTTTCAGTAACTAATAGAAGCAGGACTATATGAGATTGGCGTTTTATTACATATATATTAATGAAATACATACATATATGGTATGTGATTAATGTTTTGTTTTGTGTTTGTAGTTTTGATTAAAAATAAAAAATAAAAAATTAAGAGTTTATTGACTTGTTTGATCACGAGCCTTTTGTACTTGAGTAGATAGGTATGTAAGGATTGTTGACCTTAAAAAAGATTATTAAAATCTGGCAACCTAAGATCCTGATTAGATCTGGGATTGTTGACTGAAAGCTTGTTACATGGGTACATTAGAAAGCTCTTGTATGATTCAAGCTTGTCAAATTAACTTTTAAAGTACGAAAAAAAAAAGAAAAAAACATACATATACTATTCTGAAAAGATACAAGTGTTTTGTGAAATACAGATATCTTATGAATCGAGTATATTTTCTGTTATCTAGAATTGGTAAAATATTAATCTGGAATTGACTTTTGAAGTTGTTTAATGGAGATACAATTCTTTATTCTACTTGTCTTAATCAGATTGAATTGGATTGTACTTTGATTCGTATGTGGTTGAAATTTCTTCTAGAAATCTTATTGGAAAATTCAAGATGACAGATGATGAAAAGAAGAACAAACGATAATATAATTAACACCTATGTGATGATGATATACTTAGTATGTAATTTACATATATTCTAAGCATATTTGCAGGTTGATTACTGAAACTTACAGAATATATTTTTATACTAAACAGAAGAAAAACAAAGGGGAAGAATTAATTCTAGCACTTTTAAAGACCAATTAATTAGATCTTAATTTGCTAAGGGACTAGCAAAATTTAGGTATGGAGGAAGTGTTTAGAATGAAAAAGTGCATATTATTAATGGTTAAATGATGGTTAATTGCATAACTTTTAGCTTATCATATAAGAATTAAGCCATTATGTTATAATTACACTATTATATGCTTTAATTGAAGAATTTGCTTAATTTGGGGGAATTAATGTTAATCTAGTATATTTATGAACTGTGGGTAAGTTGCAGGTTGTGAAATTCTTAAGTATCTGAATTTTCTGATATTTCAGACAATTATGTTTAACATACCGAACAAATTTGGACAATTATGTTTAACATACCAAACAAATTCGGACAGTTATGTTTAACATACTGAACAAATTCAGACAGTTATGTTTAATATACCGAACAAATTCGAACAATTATGTTTAACAGACCGAATATGTATCAGATAGTTATGTTTAAATTGCCGAACAATTATGTTTTGAGAGAATATTTTATTATTTCCTGAAGTACACGTGTCGAAACCATAACGAATGACTTAAGTGAAATTTCAGTGAGTTAGCTGTAACTATTCGAAATTGCAGCTGGGCATCAGATAGTTATCCCTGTAACTCTCCAAAATCTCTTTTTATTTTATAAAATAACTGAGGACACGTGTCATGTTCTAGGAAATTAACTTAAGTGGATTTTCGGTGAGTTAGCTGTAACTATCCGAAATGCATCTGAGCATCAGATAGTTAGACCTGTAACTCTCCGAAATGTTATTTTATGATTAAACTGCTACTGACATGTGTTGAGATCTGGTAGATTTACTTAAGTTATATATCGGTGAGTTATTTGTAACTATCCGAAATGCATCTGAGCATCGGATAGTTAAGTTTATAAGTATCCGAAATGCACCTAAGCATCGGATAGTTAAATTTATGCACGTGTTTTATAGTTAAATCAACGAAGAAAGTCCGTTGAGTTATCTGTAACTCCACGGACTATATATTTTCTAATATGCCATTGTAGCGGTTGTAGGAATAAACAGTTGGAAGAGAAAAACCACGTTTGCACGTATCACGTAGGAATTCAATCGCATAGGGAGAAGAAAGCATCACAGTTGATACAAATGAAGGAAATCCAATCGACCATTCAAGCAGAAGTAGTTACTACTGAAGAAATATAAAAGAAAAGAAGAAAAAAAGAAGAAGGGTGTGATCGATGGACGGACAGTGTGTGCAGAGGAGGATGAACGTCGCAATTCTCTGAAGTACTACACCAACCATCATCATCACCCACATAATCACCAACCATTGGAGGTCTGTGAGGATACTTGCCTGATGTTGGGTCGATTCCGAGCCAAACATAGTGTGTGACAACCACTATGAGGAGTGATCGCGTTGCGGGAAGGGAAGCCATTTTCACCAAGCGCCGACTCATATTTCAGGAGATCGTAAAGCTTTTAGCCTTGGCTTTGGGTTGATGCCTGTTTGCTGAAGAGGAGATTATCTTGCAATTCTGGACTCGCGATTCTATAGGGAGAGGTGATAGGATTGTAAGTGGTTTAATTTTCAGTGGTGTAATCGCATTGCAAGTAGTGTCAGAAGTATTTACTGTCAAGTGAGATTACTTTACATTTCACCTGTCGCCATTTCCATGTTCATATTAAAACAAAAATACCAAAAATAATTTATCTATGTTTGTATGTTGTATTTGAGTGCTGTATTGTTTATGTTGTATCGTGATTAATGTTATCTTTGTCGGTGTTGTGATTGTTTTATGTTTATTCTAGTTTTACAGTTTACTGAAATTGGTTCGTTCAAAAGACTTAAAGATTTTAATGGTTACTGTTTGAATTATCTGAATGTTAGTATTGCTTAATGATAAATCTAATGTTAACTAACATTAAAGAGCTTAATTGATGTTATTTACAATCTATGGAATCGCCCAATGGTTGGCCGAATTCCTCAGTAAATAGTAGTATTAAAAAGAAAAGTCAGCCCCGTGGAGTTAACTTAAGTCCACGAGGTTAGTCCGTTGAGTTAGCCATAACTCAACGAACTTAGTCCGTTGAGTTAACTATAAGTCAACGAAAAGCTTATTGAATATTTAAATTTGATTTTTAACAAGCAAACAGTTCTCAAGTTCGTCAGCAATTCCCTATGGGATCGACCTGTACTTGCACACTGATACAATAGACACTATGCACTTGCAGTTAAAGTACAAATTGGAATTAATATCTAAATTGTATTAAAGGTTGTTTGTTTACTTCTAAAAGAGAGAATAGGCATAAAGATAAATTAACTAAGTAAAAACAGAAGTAACAATTCCAAGTTTTTCTAGTGTAGTGCTGGGAAAGCCTAAACAGATCTCAACACGTGTCAGCAGCAGTTTAATCATAAAATAACATTTTGGAGAGTTACAGGTCTAATTATCCGATGCTTAGATGCATTTCGAATAATTACAGCTAACTCACTGAAAATCCACTTAAGTCACTTTCCCAGAACATGACACGTGTCCTTAGCTATTTTATAAATACAAAGAGATTTCGGAGAGTTATAGGGATAACTATTCGATGTCCAGCTACAATTTCAGATAGTTATAGATAACTCACTGAAAGTTCACTTAAGTCATTCATTATTGTTTCGACACGTGTATTTCAGGAAATAATAAAATATTCTCTCAAAACATAACTATTCGGCAATTTAAACATAACTATCTGATACATATTTGGTCTGTTAAACATAACTGTCCAAATTTCTTCGGTATGTTAAACATAACTGTCTGAAATATCAGAAAATTCGGATACTTAAGAATTTCACAGCCTACAACTTACTGACAGTTCATAAATATACTAAATTAACATTAATTCCCCCAAATTAAGCAAATTCTTCAATTAAAGCTTATAACATTGTAATTATAACATAATGGCTTATTATTTGATAAGCTAAATATTATGCAATTAACCATCATTTAACAGTTAATAATATACACTTTTTCATTCTAAATACTTCCCCCGTACCTAAATTTTGCTAGTCCCTTAGCAATCTAAGATCTAATTAATTGGTCTTTAAAAGTACTAGAATTAATTCTTCCCCTTTGTTTTTCTTCTGTTTAGCATAAAAATATATTCTATATGTTTCAGTAATCAACCAGCAAATATACTTAGAATATATGTAAATTACATACAAAGTATATCATCATCATATAGGTGTTAATTATATTATCGTTTGTTCTTCTTTTCATCATCTGTCATCTTGAATTTTCCAATAAGATTTCTAGAAGAAATTTCAACAACATACGAATCAAAGTACAATCCAATTCAATATGATTAAGACAAGTAGAATAAAGAATTGTATCTCCATTAAACAACTTCAAAAGTCAATTCCAGATTCATATTTCAGCAATTCTAGATAACAGAAAATATACTCGATTCATAAGATATCTGTATTTCACAAAACACTTGTATCTTTTCAGAACAGTATATGTATATATATATATATATACTTTTCGTACTTTAAAAGTTAATTTGACAAGCTTGAATCATACAAGAGCTTTCTAATGTACCCATGTAACGAGCTTTCAATCAACAATCCCAGATCTGATCAGGATCTTAGGTTGCCAGATTTTAAGAGTCCTTTTTTAGGTCAACAATCTTTACATACCTATCTGCTCAAGTATAAAAGACGTGTGATCAAACAAGTCAATAAACTCTCAAATTTTTTTTTTTTTTTTTTTTAATCAAAACTACAAACACAAAATAAAACATTAATCACATACTATATATGTACATATTTCATTAATACAGATGCAGTAAAATGCCAATCTCATATAGTCCTACTTCTATCATTTACTGAAAATATGAATCCATAACAATAAGCTTATACTTTTTCTGTAGTTTAATAAGATCTACACATAAATCATTCTACAAGTTCAATCAGTCAAATTAAATGTATCTTTAATCATATGTGTTTCATTTAATCTAGAATTTACATCTCAGCTCTTTCAGGACTTCAGATAATTTACTGATTTTTTCATTAAGTATTCTGATTTCATTTTAAAATCGTGAAACTGTTAAATTCATGAAATTCAGAAAAACATAAGATACTATATCTAGATTTGCATAACTAGTAAATACAATAGCATCTTATATAGCCTTCTAAATATAACATTAAAGCAGTTTATAAAAATTTTACAGTCTGAATTATCGGATAGTTACAGCAAGTTCATAAAAATTTTCAATTTCTTCAAAACTTTGCAGTACTATTTTAATTTCTTTAATTAACAAACTTACATAGTTGTTACTTCAATTACCTCCCCCCCATACCTACATTTTGCATTGTCCTCAATGTAAAAGATTTGACAATAAGTACAGTAATTGTGGCAGGCATGAATACAGTTTTGCTTGATTTAAAATTCAGGATGAGTAATTAATTACATACCTTGTTTCATTTGTATCTTCTTCTACATATTCCAATTTTTGATTCTGAAAAACTTTTCATTCACAGATTAAAGCAAAATATAAAACAAAATAATATTTAACAGATATTAATAAATCAGTGTCTTGTGTGGAACCTAGGCTCCTATGCCTTTGGTGGCTCACAAGCAAGCCAGTTGGTTTCCTAGAACAGATACCAACAAACTGGATTGATATTTTGTTTTGTTTGTTTTTTTTTTTTTATAAAACGAATATGAAAACATCAAAATTCTCTTTTTTTTTCTAAAAATAAATGCAAAATTCACAAAACATTAAACACACAAAATCACAGCTTAAGAACATGATTGAAAGTAGAAACAAATGGAATAAATGTATCAGTCTAAGTAAACTTTTTAGGCATAGTTCTTCTTGCTATTAATTCTATTTTAATGCAGTTCTTGTTCCTTCTTAATTTGTAAACTTGTAATATATTATAAATTCCAAATACGAGTGTATTACCATTAATGATATGTAATGCAGAAAGGGATCCTTTTTGGTTCCAGGGTAATGTAGCAGTTTCTATTTCTACATCTATTTCAATATACTCCTCTTCCCACTTCCATTCATTTATGTCTTCCATAATATATATTTGAAATTTCATCAGTTCATCCCACCATCTTATCAGACATAAAGTAGGATCATCTTCTTCATTATACCACATTCCTATTTGAATTTCATTAAATTCTGTAGATGGTGGTTTAGTTATTTCACTCGATACAGGTAAAATTTCTATATATTCATCATAACTGTCTATGCTCACTATGTATAAATCAGATCCATATGCTAATGATATCTCCATGACTAGATATATATATCCATCAAGTATGACATGTGTTTGGTTAATTAATGATTTCTGTCCTAGATATATCATAATATTTTCATTCCAAGATCTGTTCAGAAAATTATACACACTTAAGCGTAAATCTTCACCCCAATTTCCTGTAGGTCTCCAATAATATAATTTTTCAGGAATTGCAGAATTTTTATCAGAAAATATTAAAGCTGACCCACAATTTACAGTTGGTGCTTCAAATCTATTAGGTCTTCCTATATTTCATTCTTCTCCTGTTATAGGATTTCTTATCAAAATATGAGGTAATAATAAACTTGCATACCTTGGTCTCGTCTTGTATATGATTAATCCTTCATCTATCCCCATAATATGATTTATTCCTTCTAATGCATTGGGTGGAATTCCAGTAGTTTCTTCCATAGCCAGATATTCATGGGTATTTGAACTACGATTAAATGACCTCCATATGAATCCATCTCTAATCTTAGTCACTTTTGCAGCTTGTAGTCCCTGAAAATATTTTTCTTCAATACAATCTCTAATTTCCTTTAATACACAACATAACTTGCACAGATCTTTAGCTAACAAGTTACTTAGTACTTCCCTTAGTGCATCCAATGGTAATTGCATCAATTCCATTTGTCGATTTTGTAAAACACAAACAAAAATTTAGCAGAGACAAAAATTAACATAACTACTGCACACCCTCGTAGAGTTAAGGCATAACTCAACAGACTAAGTTCATTGAGTTAAAAATTAACTCTACGATACTATTAACTAAAAATAAAATAAAAAATATATATACATACAGATAGTTGCTTTAGATATGCTGCTTCATTTAGTTGCCCTCCCAGAAGAGGTATCAATTTCATTAACCATTCTATTGACAGGATTAGGTATAGCTTGTATTGGCAATCCTCCAGTAGATCTAACTTCCATTGGTTCCTTCTGTCTAAGTGATATATTTCTATTCTGATTTTGAATTGTAGCATTTTCAAATATAAATTCTAGACGATTGTTTACTTGTTGGATTATCTTTTCTAATTTCTCTATTCTAGCTCCTTGTTCAATTAATACTTCATAACTTATGTTCTTCTCATTTATATTTTCTCCTCCCTGGAAATTGTTGTTTCTCCAAGATAAATTCGGGTGATTTCTCTAATTAGGATGATAAGAATTTCCCAAGTTATCTCTCTAGTTTCTAGTATAAATAATATCTAAGTCATTTATGTTTGCATTCTTTTCTGCTAGCTTTTGATTTAATGATAACTCTTCTATTTTCTTTGTTAATTCATTTAATTTCACTTCAAGCATAGTATTGGAATTTATTTCATGCATTCCTCTTGGCAATATTTTTTTATTTACAATAGGTTCAACCGAATTTTTTGCACTGTGCAGTTCTTTTTGCAAAATTTTCTAAATATGCCCATGCTTCTTCACTACATAATTTTAAAAATCCATTTTGACAAGTAGATTCTAATAAAGATTTCGTTGAAACATCTATGCCTTCATAAATTATACCTATTAATTGTGATTTACTCATTGCATGATGTGGACATTGAGTTAGTAAATCTTTAAATCTTTCAAAATATTTCCAGAATGATTCACCTTGTTTTTGGCTACACATTAATATTTCTTTCTTCTTTTTAATCATTTGATGTGTTGGATAATATTTTTCCAGAAAAATAGAGCAAAATTCAGTCCATGTAGAAATTGAATCAAGCGACATAGTATATAACCATCTCTTAGCTGTTTCTTTTAAAGAAAAAGGAATATATCTAAGTTTAATAGCATCTATACTCATGTTCGACATTTTCATCATTTGACAAACTTCGTTAAATTCTCTAAGGAAATAATAGGCATCCTCTCTTTCTAATCCATGAAAATGTGGCAATTGACTAATATAATTAGATTTCAGTTCAAACCTATCTCCCTCAAAGTTTGGCAATCGAATACATGAAGGTTCATCAACTAATTCAGGATATAGAATCTTTCCTAATGGTTTTTCTACTAGAGCAGCCATCTCTACGTTCTCTTTTAAAGAAAGGTTAGCTACACCCCAAAGAATTTCGTTAAAGTTCAGTTCAGAAAATTTTCAGTACTCCTCTGCAATGAAAATTCCTGGGTTGGTGTTCTTACTAATCGTTTAGTGCTTAGAGAACGAGTCCATGTGCTCATAAATAAATAGTAGAAGATTAATTACATACTAGTATGAAGCTTTCCATTCAATAAATATTTATTTTCGGATGAAGTTGAATCAGCTACTTCTCCTTCCAGTTCCTCCAATGCAGTCTCCTTTCTTTTAAAAGTGTTGGTAACTCGTAAATAACATTCTGTTTTATATATATACTGCGCATCCATAAAGTGAATAAATCTCGTTGCAAGAACGTGGCTTGCAACATGTATCGTGGTTCCTATTTATATGGGTACATGTACCACTACTAATTTCAAATTTTGGTAATCGCTAAATCGACGAAGCTTCATTCGTGGTTAAAAGAATAACTGCTCTGCTTAATCCACGAACTAACCTCGTTTAGTTACAGAAAACTCAACAGAATACAGTCGGTTACTATTGCTAACTCCACGGACTAACTTCGTTGAGTTATTGATAACTCAACGGAGTGACCTTATATTATATTACTGACCTCGTGGAGTTACGATTAACTCAACGAATTTACTTTGTTGAGTTAACACTTAGCAACTTCTAAGTTTTACTCTCGTAAGTTCCTCTCTATTTTTTTTTTCTTTCTTTTTCATTCTGCTAACTTAAATAAAGTTAAATCTATGTCATTAATGCATCATTCTAATTAAAATACATTTAAATCTGAACATTGTATAAAGATTTAACTTGTAGGTCATTTTATGTTATGCAAAATTTACATTTTACCTAACAACATGTAGAAATTTTTAAGCAATTATCTTGTCATTCAGAAAATTGTAAATCTGTAACATATTCATTCATAAAGTTCCACAAATTACATAATATTCAATAATTTCCATTCATTTCACATCCAAAACACGTATGAAAATTGCATCTGAAAAATTATATTCATTAATATGAATCAATTACATTACAAGTACATCATACAATTTCATACAACTTTACATATTAGACGAACAATACAATTTAATCTCTATGCCTAAGTTCATCTACTTCCTTCTGGAGTTTTTCTAATTGAAGCTCTAATTGATTAATCCTCTCTACTACTCCTGTAATTCCTCTAGAAGGTATAGCTAGTTCTACAGCTACAAAATTTCTGTATTCTTTCACTGAAATGGTTCTTGATCTTATCCTTTTTGATGTCCATTTAGTGAAATCGATATAGTCCACCATCAGCAGTGGAATCAAATCTCCATAAAATAATTTCTTCTTCACTGTTTTCAGCTTGGAGATAAAAACTGCAGACCAATTTATTTGGATCTTATTTACAACTACATATGTGGCTCATTTGACAAATTGACTTAATTCTATGTCATGGCCCTATCGTTGATAAACATTCTTAATCAGAATGTTAGCTACCATGTGTGCTTTACCATTTAAATGCTTCAATTTGTTTAATAATAGCACACTAGGATTGATAGCTAAACAATCCTTAATTTGTTGTTCAATCCATTCAACTACAATTGTATCTTCCAAAATTGTTATTCCTTCATTCTTTAAACCAAAAATATTGTGGAGAAGCTCTAGTGTTATCTATACATCAGCTTCCTCCACGTTTGAAATTAATCCTTCTCCTTCTCTCAAATTAGCATAAAAACTGGGCACTAAATTTTCATATACTACATGCCCTCTTTCTTGTGAAATGAATTGCAGTAGACCTTGGAATTCAAATAGATCTTTGATTTCTTGCATTCCATCCCAATTTACTAGTCTACCGTAAATAATATCATAACCCCTTATGTCTTGGTATTTGGTATAAGCTTCCTGACTACAAAAATATACTTCATTCAAAATTGTTGTTTCAGTCGGGTCAGGAAGGTGACTTTGTTGCTCTAGAGGGGTTTGTTCTTGATCTTCCTCTAGTATAGGCTGCATTTGGACATTCTCTTCAGATTCTTGGATTTATGCTTTTGCTTCTGTCTATGGTGGTGAGCTGCTAGAACTCTCCACTCTTTCTTGAATTCTTTCCATAATTTGCTGAAGAGTTTTTTGCTCTTTAGTAGAATCTGTGAAATTATTTTTAGGCAAATGGCTTCTTTCAGCCTCTTCACTTTCTGCTCTTTCTTGCTCCTCCTGACTACCAATCTGTTTTGTTACTGTTCTTTCTGATTCTGTAATAGATTAGGATGGAGTCACGGGCAATTCAGTTTCTGTCCTAATTTCTGTTTCTTCTTGTACAGGCTGTAGACTGATTTCAGCCTGATTTCTTTCTTTTCTTTGCTCCTCCTCCTCCTCCTTAGAATCGGATAGCAGGTTAATAAAAATCTGCTCCACAGGCCCTGTAAAAATTGGTACTTCAGATTTAATTTCCTCATATTCAGGCACTTTTTGTTTTCCTTTCTTTTTTCTAATTAATTGTGCTTGCTCTTCCTCTTCCTCTTCTGAAATTAAATCTACAAAAATAGGCTCTGTAAGCCTTCGAGCCACAGGTACTGGCTCTTCCTGTTTAATTCTTCTAATAATTGCTGGTCTTGTAGGACCAGCTTCATCTCCTTTTGCAATAGGTTTGACAGCAGTTCTAGCAGTAGCTGCGTGATGCTGTTCCAATTTGATTTTATATTCGGCTTTCAACTTTTTTGCAGCCCTCTTTTTGTAAAGTGCATCAAACACTAGGTGTGCTTTGGCCACTGCCAAATCTTCTGATTCTCCTTGGTTCTTCCCAACTTGAACCAGTTCTGCAAATTCTCTTATTTCTTCTTTAGTCGAAGGCCCCATCATTTCTGCTCGTGCCAACGGCTTAAATGGTGGAATTGAAGGTCCAGGTTGCTGCTCCTCAGGAACAGGTCTTTCAGCAGTCGGCTCCTCTTGTCCTTCAGTTGCCTCTTCTTCATTTTCTTTCCTTTCTTGCTCCCAGATCACCCATTTAGCTCGTCTACAGATTCGTCTTTTGAACCAGAGCTGGGACTTACGTTGGATTAATTTTAGGGCTACTTCATTGTTTGGTCGTATATTTCTTTCTTTACTTAATGCAATTTCAGTTACCACTCTAATTTGAGTCTCCATTATTTGTGGCATCTGTATTTCTAACTCAACTAGAATTTTTCTCAAGTTAAAGAGTTCTGATTCTACCTTTTGTAGTTCTTTCTCTCTTGTTGTATTTCTGATCTTCTACCTCGTGTGCCATTCTTCAGATTCCTTCAAAAACTGTACGGTGTCAGCTGCCTCTTCCCAGAATTCAGGCGTCATCTTCCTCATCGTGGGGTTACACAATAGCACGGAATCGCTCTAATTTCTACTGTTCTAGATTCTAAATGATTTGCCAGATAATGCTCCCAAAACCCTAGGTTTTAGTTTAAATAAGCCCTAAGTTTAGGCAGGTAATCGGGTCATTTCCCGAACCAACTATTACTATTTTATCCGAGGTCTTAGCTATAGTACTCCGTTGAGTTAACTCTAAGGTTTAAATAAGCTTGTTGACTAACTCAAGACTCAACGGAGTAAGCTCGTTGAGTTAAGCGTAACTCAATGGACTCCCCATACAAGCAAATATAATAATAAAAATATTATAGAGAATAGTTTTTCTGTTTTGTTACCGGTTTAACCGATACTATGTTTCGGTTAGACCTAAATATTATTTTTTTCTAATTTTTAATTTTTTCTTTTAGTTGAATCGATACTATGTTTCGGTAAAACCAACATTTTGTCTGAAAATTAATATTCACATTTTTTATGTTCCGATCATACCGATGGATTAAGTCGGTTGAATCGCAACAATTTTTATGTTTTATATATATTTTTAATATTTTTTTAATTTTTTTTAATTTTATATATATATAAACATAAAAACTGATTTCTCACTAAGTAAAGCTCGAGTAGTCCTCTACTCTGACTTCTTCTATAATTCCAAAGGAGCTTTTTGGTATTTTCAGAATAGGTTTAAGTCTTTGTGCATTTACTTTAAATATATTCTGATTTTTAAGATTTTCAATTTCAATAGTTTTATAAGGATAAACATTTCGAACTATGTAAGGTCTTGCCCATCTAGATTTCAATTTTCCTGGATGGTTATGGAGTTTAGCCATATAAAGATATACTTCTTGTCCTATTTCAAAGCTTTTAGGAATAATTTTTCTATCATGCCAAAATTTAATTTTTTCTTTTTCTCTTATAGTCTTCGAATAAGCTTCATTTCTAAATTCTTCTAATTCAATTAATTGCATTTTCCTATTTTCAACAGTTTGATTTAAATTAGTGTTCAGAGTTTTTAATGCCTAATAAGCTTTATGTTCTATTTCAGCAGGTAAATGACAACTTTTTCCATATACTAGCCTAAAAGGTGACATACCTAAGCTCGTTTTATAAGCAGTTCTATAAGCCCAAAGTGCATCTATCAATCTATTAGCCCAATCTGTTCTAGTAGGATTTACTACTTTTTCCAAGATTAATTTAATTTGCTTGTTTGCGCTTTCTACTTGTCCACTTGTTTGCGGATGATATGATGTTGCAATTTTGTGGTTTACTCCATATTTCTTCATTAAGGATTTAAAACTTCTATTACAGAAATGAGTTCCTCTATCACTGATAATAACTTTAGGTATTCTAAATCTGGTAAATATATTTGTTCTTATAAATTGTATTACCACTTTGTTATCATTAGTTTTTGTAGGAATAGCTTCTATCCATTTAGATACATAATCCACCCCCAACAATATGTAATTAAATTGATTAGACATAGGAAATGGACCCATAAAATCTATTCGCCACACATCAAAGATTTCAACCTCAACAATAGGATTAAGAGGCTTCATATTCGTCTTTGATATTCTTCCTATTTGTTGACATCTTAAACAACTTAAGCAATATTTATGAGCATCTTTGAATAGTGTTGGCCAATAAAACCCACATTGCAGAATTTTTGCAGCAGTTTTCCCTAAACGAAAATGTCCTCCACAAGCTTGGTCATGACAAAAAGACAATATGCTCGGATATTCAGTTTCTGGAACACACCTCCTTAAAACCAGATCAGGACATTTCTTAAATAAGTATGGGTCTTCCCAATAGTAATATTTTACTCTTGAGAAAAATAATTTCTTATATTGTCTATTCCAATCCTTAGGTGTTAAACCAATAACTAAGTAATTAACTATATCTGCATACCAAAGCATTGTGTTAATGGTCATTAATTGTTCATTAGGAAAATTATCCTTAATTTCAATATTTGATTTTTCTATTTGTAATCTTGATAAATGATCTGCTACTACATTCTCACAACCTTTTTTATCTTTAATTTCTAGATCAAATTCTTGTAATAATAATATCCATCGGATCAATCTAGGTTTAGTTTCTTTTTTCTTTATTAGATGTTTTAGAGTTGAATGATCTGTGTATACTATTACTTTAGCTCCAATCAGATATGATCTAAACTTTTCTAAAGCAAACACAACAGCTAATAATTCTTTTTCAGTAGTTGTGTAATTAACTTGAGCATCATTTAAGGTTTTGCTTGCGTAATGAATCACTCTAGGAGATTTTTCTATCTTCTGTCCTAACACTGCTCCTACAGCAAAATCAGAAGCATCGCACATTAATTCAAATGGATAGTTCCAATCAGGTGCTTGAATTATAGGAGTTAAAATTAAGCTAGTCTTAAGTTTGAAAAATGCTTCCTTGCAATTTTTATCAAAGTTAAATGGAACATCTTTTAATAGATAAGTTAAAGGTCTAGCTATCTTGCTAAAATTTTAATAAATCTTCTATAAAAACCAGCATGTCCTAGAAATGATCTAATATCCTTTACTGATTTAGGTTCTAGTAGATTAGAAATTACTTATATTTTAGCTTTATCTACTTCCAACCCTTTTTTAGAAACAACATGCCCTAAGACTATTCCTTGATTAACCATGTAGTGACATTTTTCCCAATTTAAAACTAGATTTTTTTCCACACAGTGTTTTAATATTTGGTCTAAATTATTTAAACACACTTCATATGAGTTGCCATATACAGTAAAATCATCCATAAATATTTCTAAAAAATCTTCAGTCATTCCAGTAAATATGCCCTACACACACCTTTGAAAGGTAGCTGGCGCATTGCATAATCCGAATGGCATTCTCTTAAAAGCATAAGTTCCATTAGGGCAGGTGAAAGTTGTTTTCTCTTGATCCTCTAATGCTACTGGAATTTGATTATACCTTGAATACCCGTCTAGGAAACAAAAATATTCTTGCCCTGCTAATCTTTCCAGCATTTGATCTATAAAAGGTAAGGGAAAATTATCTTTCCTAGTCACAGCATTCAGCTTCCTATAGTCTATACATACTCTCCAGCCTGATTGAATTCTAGTAGGTATCAAGTCTTGACTTTCATTCCTAATAACTGTTAATCCTGATTTCTTGGGAACTACATGGATTGGACTAACCCACGAGCTATCAGAAATTGGATAAATTATATCATTATCTAACCATTTAACTATTTCCTTCCTGACTACTTCTTTAAGGTTTGGATTTAATCTCCTCTCAGGAATTCTAACAGGTTTAGCATTCTCTTCTAAATATATGTGGTGACAGCATAAAGTTGAACTTAACCCTTTTATATCATAGTCCATCCTATTGATTCTTTATAACTTTTTACTACATCTTTTAATTTAGCTATTTGATCCTCTTTTAAATCTGTAGCAATAATGATTGGACAAGTTCGTTTATCTTCCAGAAATATATAGGTTAATTCAGGAGGTAAATGTTTTAATTCTAAATGCTGCCCATTAGAAGCTAGAGCTCCTAATTAAACATCATCATTTTTTAAATTAATTTATTCCCGATCTCCTTCTATATGCTTTCACTTTCTTCTAAAGTTTCAGAATTGATTTGCCTATTTAATTCTTCTTGAATCACATCATCTAACATATCTCCTTCATCCTCTAAAAAGTCCATGGTATGTAAGGACATTTCTAACTCTTCAAACATTTCTAGTTTGAAAATATTTAATTGAGTATCCTCATTACCATATTCTAACTTCATTACTCCAGTTTTACAATTGATAACATCACCTGATGTTGCTAAAAATGGCCTTCCCAATATTAAAGATGTATCACTATTTTTATGCTTAATTTGTTGGGAATCCAAAATTACAATATCAATAGGATATATAAATTTTTGATTTTAATTAAGACATCCTCTATTTTTCCTCTAGGATATCTTATACTTCTATCAACTAATTGAATAACCGTACTAGTAGGATTTAAGCCTTCTGATCCTAAGGATGCAAATATATCACTTGGCATAACATTTATACCTGCACCTAAGTCTATTAATGTTCTTTCTAGAATGGTATTTCCTATGGTGCATGATATAACAGAGATTCCAAGATTAGATAACTTTTTAGGAATTTGTGGCAGAAATAGGGAACTACTTTGCTTAGCTAAAAAGACTTTTTTAAGAATTTTCCGCTCTCTTTTCTTTGTACACCAATCCTTCAAAAATTTAGCACAAGGTGGCATTTTCTGTAATAGATCTAACAAAGGAATGTTAACTTGTACTTTTTCAAAAATTTCTCTTATTTTTTCTTGTTTTTCAGGTATTGTTTGTTGTAATCTTTCAGGATAGGGTGCTAAAGATTTTGATTTCAAAGACTCTTTTTCTTTCAGTTGATTTGTTTGATCATTTTTAGCTTCATTCGCAGATTCAGATTGTTCTTCAGTGATTTCTAGATTTTCAGCTATTACATTTTCATTATCATTTTGATTTTTGCTCTTATCCACGTTCATATCATTTTCATTTTGAGTTCTTGGTGGTATATCAGTTCTAGATCTTAATGTTACACATACATCTTCCAGATTTTCGTTACTTTCATGATGTTTTTGTATATCATTTTTGTGATTATGATCTTCAATTGTTTTTAGTTTTAAAGTGCATTCTTTAAATTCTCTTGCATTGGTATTTTCTGTTTGCTATATATTTTACAAATTATGCAAGTTTATAACATTATAATTTTCATTGTCCTGTTGCATAACTTGTATTTTCATTGCATTTTCATCTAATGCTTTTAATTTTTGTTCCAGATCATCTAATTTCATTGCATTCACTTGTTGATCAATTTTCTTTATGATTTTTTCAGTTTCGTAAATTATATCCTTTTTAGGTTCTGAATATGCTTCCTTATAATTTAATTGGTTGACTTTTTATTGTTGACACATAAAGTATTGCAATTTGTCTAGATTTTGCTCTATACTATGCTCTAGTCTGTCATAGCTATCCCAAACTTTAGTGTCTCTCATCATATTACACATTCTATACTGACCATCAGTTGGGTAAACTATAGGATTCTCATACTAGGCTCTATTATATTGAGGATAATTCATTTGTTGTTCATTGGATCTAACCATCTGTAAACATCTCAATTTCAAATAGTCAGAAATGTCATGTCCTTCAGAATTGCAGAATTCACATATGCTAATTACAGATTTCAGAAATATTTGAGCATAAGCATATGCAATATTCTCAATTATAGAAGAAAACACACAACTCTAGCTATTAAAACAAAACAGCTCTAACAGTTGCTTAAATTAATTCAATTCAATTCAATTCCTCGGCAACGGCGCCATAAAAGTTGTTTGGGTTTTCCCAACACTACACTAGAATAACGTGGATTTGTTACTTCTGTTTTTACTTAGTTAATTTATCTTTATGCCTATTCTCTCTTTTAGAAGTAAACAAACAACCTTTAATACAATTTAGATATTAATTCCAATTTGTACTTTAACTGCAAGTACACAGTGTCTATTGTATCAGTGTGCAAGTACAAGTCGATCCCACAAGGAATTGCTGAAGAACTTGAGAACTGTTCGTTTGTTAACAATCAAATTTATATATTCAATAAGCTCTCCGTTGATTTATAGTTAACTCAACAGACTAAGTTTGTTGAGTTATGGATAACTCAATGGACTAACCTCGTGGACTTAAGTTAACTCCACGAGCTTGACTTTTCTTTTTTAATATTGCTATTTACAGAGGAATTCGGCCAACCATTGAGTGATTCCACAAATTGTAAATAACATCAATTAAGCTCTTTAATGTTAGTTAACGTTGGATTTATCATTAAGCAATACTAACATTCAGATAATTCAAACAGTAACCATTAAAATCTTTAAGTCTTTTGAATAAACCAATTTCAGTAAACTGTAAAATTAAAACTAACATAAAACAATCACAACACTAACAAAAATAACATTAATCACGATACAACACAAACAATACAACACTCAAATACAACATACAAACATAGATAAATTGTTTTTGGTATTTTTGTTTTAATATGAACATGGAAATGAGTGATAGGTGAAATGTAAAGTAATCTCACTTGACAGTAAATACTTCCGACACTACTTGCAACGCGATTACACCACTGAAAATTAAACCACTTACAATCCTGTCTCCTCTCCCTATAGAATCGCGAGTCCAAAATTGCAAGATGATCTCCTCTTCAGCATACATGCATCAACCCGAAGCCAAGACTAAAAGCTTTACGATCTCTTGAAATATGAGTCGGCGCTTGGTGAAAATGGCTTCCCTTCCCGCGACGCGATCACTCCTCACAGTGGTTATCAGGCACTGTGTTTGGCTCGGAATCGACCCGACATCAGGCAAGTATCCTCACAGACCTTCGATGGTTGGTGATTATAGTGGTGATGATGGTGGTTGGTGTGATACTTTAGAGAATTGCGACGCTCATCCTCCTCTGCACACACTGTCCGTCCATCGATCACGCCCTTCTTCTTTTTTCTTCTTTTCTTTTATATTTCTTCAGTAGTAACTACTTCTGCTTGAATGGTCGGTTGGATTTCCTTCATTCGTATCAACGGCGATGATTTCTTCTCCCTTCGATGAGTGAATTCCTACGTGATACGTGCGATCGTGGTTTTTTTCTTCCAACTGTCTGTTCCTGCAACCGCTACAGTGGTATATTAGAAAATAAATAATCCGTGGAGTTACAGATAACTCAACGGACTTTCTTCGTTGATTTAACTATAAAACACGTGCATAAATTTAACTATCTGATGCTTAGGTGCATTTCGAATACTTATAAACTTAACTATCTGATGCTCAGATGCATTTCGGATAGTTACAAATAACTCACCGATATATAACTTAAGTAAATCTACCAGATCTCAACACGTGTCAGCAGTAGTTTAATCATAAAATAACTTTTCGGAGAGTTACAGGTCTAACTATTCGATGTTCAGATGCATTTCGGATAGTTACAGCTAAAATCCACTTAAGTCAATTTCCCAGAACATGACACATGTCCTTAGCTATTTTATAAATAAAAAGAGATTTCGGAGAGTTACAAGGATAACTATTCGATGCCCAGCTGCAATTTTGTATAGTTATAGATAACTCACCGAAAGTTCACTTAAGTCATTCATTATGGTTTCGACATGTGTACTTCAAGAAATAATAAAATATTCTCTCAAAACATAACTGTTCGGCAATTTAAACATAACTATCCAATACATATTCAGTCTGTTAAACATAACTGTCCGAATTTGTTCGGTATGTTAAACATAACTGTCTGAAATATCAGAAAATTCGGATACTTAAGAATTTCACAGCCTGCAACTTACCGACAATTCATAAATGTACTAAATTAACATTAATTCCCCAAAATTAAGTAGATTCTTCAATTAAAGCATATAATAGTGCAATTATAACATAATGGCTTAATTCTTATATGATAAGCTAAATATTATGTAATTAACCATCATTTAACCGTTAATAATATGCACTTTTTCATTCTAAACACTAAATGTTAAGTTAACGTGTGTTTTTATTGAAAAGCATGGTATGTTTTAAAGTTATATCTTTTGTATCATGAACAGTGCACGTTTAGACAACTTGTTAAGTTAGAGTTTTGTTTGTATAGAGGTCACGTGAGAACTCGTTAAGTTAGAGGCTTAAAGGTTAAAATAGGTCACGTGATAACTCGTTAAGTTAGTAAGTAAAAGAAGAGACGAACTCGTTAAGTTAGTGTTATACACATGGTGAAATTATAAGTTACGAATATTGTATTGTATCACGTGAGGTGCACATGTTTAACTCGTTAAGTTAACAATACTAAACATGCTGAGTTGCTATATTGAACACTAAGGCAACGCGTTAGGTTAGCATTATAAACTTAAATTGTTATTTTTGCACGTGGTAAAATTCTTATTATAAAAACATTTATTTATTACTGAATCGGTGAGTTAGAGTTTTTCAGAGACTTACAGTCGTAACTATCCGAAAGGTAACTTAAGTCATGTTTTCAGGTCTTTACACGTGTCTCACTAGTTTTATAATATAAAAAGTCTTTCAGTGACTTACATCTATAACTATCCGAAACTTAAACTATTTTCGGTGAGTTATCGTTTAACCTTCCGAAAGAAAGATTAAGCTGGTTCGTTGAGTTAGCATAACATCACAGACTTAGTTCGTTGAGTTAGCTACAGTACTTGTCACGTGAAATGGCACATGGTGAACTCGTTAAGTTAGAAACGTTAAGTTATATATATATACTTGTGTTACTCGTTTAGTTAACATTAAAGTAACGACTTCTTATTACACTGATGAAAAATTTTTGGACGAGAAAGTTTATTTTGCAGGAAATTTTTCAGAGATCCAGGACTAATGATTAAAGAAAATTTGAAATATAAACGTGGGTTAGAACTTGTGTGTTTCGATGAAGGAAAAAGAAAAGACGTGGAGAAGTGGAAAACTAGTAGTGGTTAAACGTGAAGGATATGCATGAAATGAAGATGCAGTATAAAAGGCATAGAATTCTCATGGATCAAATCATCCTTGCACACAAAAAGAAAAATCTTTTCAAAGATCAAACCATCCCTGCACACCAAAAGAAAAATCTTTTTTAGGGATCAAAAACACCTCTTCGGGAAAAATCTCTCAAGTGGAAGAAAATTCAGTGAAGCATAAAAAAGTAAGATTTTCGTCACTGAAGATTTGAAGTATCAGAAGAAAGCAAATTCGGTGAAGCATAAAAAGACAAGATATTCGTCACTGAAGAATTGCTGAAGAAGAAAGATCTCAAACAGGGAGAAATCTTTTAAATTCCGTAAATTAGTTTTCTCTGTTTGTAGTTATGAAATTGTATAGATGAAACATAGTATCGAGATATAATTGCATCTACAATTTTTGAGGAGAATTGAATTGTAAATTGTAATTGAAACCTTGAATAAAAATGATTTTATGAAAATAATGTCTCAACTTGTTTTTGAGTTTTAAAGTTTCAATTATATTTCAAAAAATATTAAAAATACACAATTCACCCCCCTCTTGTGTAGCCATACGATCCTACAGTATTATTTAAACTTTCTTCTATATTTTTAATTATTACATCAAGTTCTACATTTAAACAAGTTTGTATTATATTTATTAATTATATTTATTAATTTTTTAACAACTTTTACTTTAGTCCTAAGATTCAAACAAGCACTTAATATATATATGAGAGGTATATTATTCTAATATTTTAAAAAAATTTCTTTCATTTTGAAAACTATAGGTGCAAAAAATGGATAATTACTATAATTATTAAAAACTTTTGCAATATTATATAAGTGGTGGATTGCATAAACAGATGTATAGTAATATATTCTTGAAAAATATTCTATTGCATTATAAAATAGTTTTAAAAATTCAATAAAACAATTAACTATTGCAAAATCATTTTCATCTAGTGTTGTATTATCATTTATTCTACCATTATAATAAGTTTTTATAGCTTCTTTATAAGGTAAACAATTATTTAACATTAAATATAATGAATTCTAACTATGAGAGACTTCTATTGTAAATGTTTTATATGGTAATTGAAATGAATCACATATATGATTAAATTCTTATTGTTGTTTACCATTAGATAAAATGTAACTATTGTAGTTTTAATATTTTCTAGAAAATGTTTTAATTCTTCAACACCTACTTGAACTATTAATTATATGACATACATCTTTAGTGAAATAAATCAAAATCATTTGGTGGAGTTAATCTATTTTTAAACCTAGGGATAGTTGCATTATTACTAAATGTATTATCAAATGTAATATTACCTACTTTTTCTTTAAATCCATAAAATTCAAAATTTTTCATAATAATAGGAAAAAATATTTTGAGCATTATGTGGATGATTTATTCTTCTAAATTCTATTAATCTTTTTTGTAAAACTCAATTATCATAAGTAAAATGTGTAGTAATAGTAATATATCTTGCTTTACTTCTATCCTCCTAACTATCAGATATACATGTTATAGATGTGTTAATAAAACCTATTATATTAACTAATTCTATTCTAAGTTTATTATAAAGTTCAATAATATCTTGCTTAGTTGTATTTCTAGAAACTTTTTTAAATTGTAGAGAATAAGTTTGTGAAATATATTCTTAAAAATGTTGACTATCACCATAATTAATAGGTAAATTTTAAATAGTAATAAATTTAATATGTAATTCTCTAACACTCTAGGATTATAATGCTATTGTGTTATATACCTACAGTGTTAAAATTAAGTTATGTTTGAATTATCTTATTTTTTTAAAGATTTTTAAATGAATAACTAGCTATATGTCTAGATAAATGACTTGTATCACTTGAAACTTTATATGAAAAGTCTACATTACAAATGTTGTAGTAGACTTTCTATATCATACTACCATTTTCGTAGCTCTTTTATCTTTATTGTAAACTTTGATCATAAATTTAACCTTCTTCTTGATTTAGTAACAATAGTTGAAGTTGATGCTCCAACTTTCATAGTTTGAGCTTGAGAGTATTATTGTTCCTATTTAAAATTGTCGTCAACATCGAAAACATTATTGAAGACAAAAAATCATTGAAATTGTGTGCTATTTTTGTAAAGAACTTGAAAGTTGAAAAAAATTGAAACCTAAAAAGTGAACTTTATATTTTATGAAAGAAAAAAAAAAGATTAAATGAATATGAATTGTAAAAAAAATTCTAATATTTTTCTTTATTTATAGAATTTTATATTATCATTTCTCTCTCTTTTTTATCTATTCTCTTTTCTTTTTTTTACTATTGATTTTAACGTTATTTTTTATAAATTTTATTTCAATGTTCATTTTTAATGAATGTTTCATTCTTTTCTTATTAAAATAACGTTCATTTTTTATGAATGATTGAATTTGATGTAGACCAACCTAAGGACTTGAATTGACCCGTAGACCAACAAATTGAACTTAAATCGACCCGTAGGTTAATTTGATCCAATCCAAATTGAACTAGACTAGTTCAACCTGTGAATTAATTTTTTAATATATTATAACCTAACTTTTTAATTCATTACGGATCAGGCTGACGCACAATGGCCTGACACCTCTGGCGGTGACCGATCTTAGGTGTGACTGGCCTTCCCGGCGGCTTGGTTCGCCAGTCATTTCAACTGGTACGATGGCGAGCTCATCTACGGGAGACCGGGGTGACTCAAAGTTGGCCGTCCGACAAACCATTGTGGAGAAGAAGAAGGAAAAGAGGGATGGAACCCACAATCGCTACCTCTGTACAAACTTCTTTCCTCTTCGACGGTGGCGCAATCGGTCGGTTGTCTGTCTAGGACTTTCCCTTGCAAACAAGGCGGAAGGCGTTTAGGGAAATCAGAAGTGAAGGTCTTCTTCGTGGTGAACTAGAGGTGCGCAGATGGATCTCTTCAGTCGTTCCATGAACAAGGTGGGTTGGAGATTTCGAGTTCGGAGAAGGAGAGGGAATTCTGCCTGTAGGTGCCCCCCCCCCCCCCCCCCCCCCCCCCCCCTTTTTATAGATCCATAGCTGAACATCTTGGGGGAAAGGCGGAATGACTCGGAGTGGCGGCGTTGACGAGTCGGGTAGCGGCATCGAACGAGTAACGAGCGATAGAAGATGCAGCGGCGGGTAAGGCACGAGAGCAATGGTGGACGGGCGAGTGCTGCAATGGAATAAGGGGAAGCGGCGACTGCGACGAAGGCCAGTGGACGGACTAGCGGGTCTTCTGGCTTGGGCGTTGCAGTGGCTTCCTTCCGCGATGGGTGGAAACGCACAGATGGGGCGGCGGCGTGCGGCCGTCGCCCCCTTTTGACCCTTCCGCTTTTTTTCTTTCTTTTTTTTTAACTAAAAATTTTTTAGTGCTAACACCTATTTTCTCCAAATCAGATTACTAATCAATATATAGAAAAGTCGGTCATAATTAATCCAAACTGCAACTCATTTGGAAGAAACCAATAGAATTACATATTAAACTCTAACCCCATCGATTTATACCCTATTGTTGAGAATATATATAGCACATAGAATATTGAATCTGTTAGTTAATTACCACCCAAAGAGGACAAGGTAAAGATTGCATTGTCACGGATACATGCATTGAGATGTTGCTATTATTACCAGAAATTAGTGGTTACATGACAACGTCCAGATTAACCTAAAACTAGTATGGCTATAGCTTATCTGAGAAGAATATAAATATAACCTCTCTCTCTTTCTTGTGGCAGCAACTTGATCGAACCGATTAATGGTACGGATATTGGCAGGCTGGCTTGCATTCTGATATCATATATGTCATCCCAACAAATTTTTGATGTGGTTGAACTTGGGGTTGAGGGGAAGCTAGTAGAGCATAAGATCCTTGTATGAATAGGGACCAGCTTCCAGAATAATGCTCGGGCCATCGATCAATCTTCATCCACTTCATGGAAGGGTAGCGGAACCGTCTTCACGGCACGGAACTTGCCAGCGTTGTTCAGATGCTCGTTCTCCAGCCTGAGAAGTAGACAAAAGCTAGTAATTGAGATAAATAAATCATTGTCAAGGCGAAGACGGCACACATATACGTATGAATGCCTTCATATATATATATGTGGTCATGATCACCACTGATCAGAAGCATCTACCATCATCGCTTTTGGAATTAGATGCTTGCATATATTAGATTGTGTGTGTGGATTACCTATAGAAATTCCACTGTCCACGTCGAATCACTTCTAGTGCAGCAAGGAAGAATGTGGTCACTCTATAGTCTAGATTACCAAGGTCTGTGTGAAGAACTGTTTGCAACCATGCAAGCCTTAGCACAAAATTTATACCCTACAAGAGCACATATAATGTTTAACTGCCACAAATTCTATATACATATGTATGTATGTATGGTCTGAATCATTTTAGTTCAAGAGACATGTGTATGTACCATGGATGAAAAGTACACGAACTTTCGGCGGAGAATGAGCTCATTCCTGAGCCAACGGTTCTTAGAATTGTACCGGAGAAGGCCCCAGTCCTTGACGAAATCCCAGTACAGCTGGTACACGGTGGCGGTGCTGGACAGGACGATGAGAAGTGAGAGGCATCCGACGCTCTTCTCCTTCTCGTAGGCAACCTTCGCCCCGGCCGCGAGCATCGCCGACACGTACTTGCCCAGGTTGGTCAGGTGACTTGTCTGCCCTTCGTCGAACCACCTCCTGGCACACTGAATCAACATAATTCACAGTGAATCAATCGTTATGCACTCCGGCCAAAGATACAAGCACGGGAGAGATTTTCTGAATCGATTAAACTTGAGGGTTCGGTGGCGAAACCTGCATTGCTCTCCAGTAGTAAGGCAGGAAGGAAATGGCATAGGCCAAGTCCCTGTAATATGATGTCCTGCTGCAAAATCCATAGTCTTGTGTTCTGTAACTGCCAGTTATGTAGTAGCAAGCTATGTACTCCAAGTTCCTCAGCATTGGCACCTGTATTAATTATTTCCAATACCATTCTTATAAATTCAAGCTTATTTAACAAAGCAACGCCCAAATAGCATAGTTGGTCATCCACTTAATCATGAGGACAAGGTCTTGGATACGTACAATAAAGGAAGACTACAAGTTACCTGGCTGCAGAGCTGATCCGCCATGAAGAAGTCCACCATCACAACCTACAAGTATGTATGGTACGAATAATGGTTAGAGACCAGGGAATTAATGATGCATCATCAAACGTTAAATGTTGTTTTACCTTGTACAGAGGTGTCAAGATTATGTTTCTGATGATCTTCATAAATTGGTAGCGGGTGGGTCGATAGGCGATGTTGAAAGGGCAAACAAGAATCAGCAGGAACAACTGCAAAGACGCAGAGGTGATCAGTCATTGCCCTATGTATAAAACAGAAGATGGATGGAGTGGAGGGTAGCTTACGAGGAAGAGAAGGCCAGGTATTGCTTGCATTTGGGAGGAGTAGTGGCCTTTGGCGATGAGAGATAGGTGTGCGAACAAAACTCCCACGACGAGGGTCATGGAGGTAGTGCAAATCAGGAACGCGTCCCTGTATTTTAGTTCTTTGGTGGGACCGAATTCGAATATGAAGCTGTAGTTTATGCGCGTCTTTCGCCAGAGGAAGATGTTGCATCCGTAGAGGAAAATGTGCAGGAACAAGAGGCTGAACATGCTGCAAGTTCCAGACAAACAGAGGGTTTGATTAACTCATCAATTCAATGGCTCACTCAACACTACCAGACCCTTCATTGCTGGGAAATCAAGGGTTGGTAATAAGAACCATGAGGAACGCTAGTGAGTGAGTAGTTGTAATGTGCTCGCCTGAGAACAGGGTACACGGTCTCCATGTAGATCGAGTCCGAATGGCTGGTGTACATGCCGGCGATGTGGGCCATGATGCAGTACCCGGCGAACAAGGCTACGAAGCAACCGGTGAACAACCCTGTTGCAGAGGGTACTGATTAAACAAACCGTCCAAAGAAGAAGAAGAAGGAGGAGGAGGAGGCTGACAATTAAGTACACACACATATGTACTCTAATTATTTCGTTTTGGATGTCGTAGCCTCGTTACCTATGAAGAAGGTGACGGCGTGCGATTCCTTCCGCTGATGGGGTTTGAGGAACTTCATTGCCTTCGTCCGGTCATCTTCGGCGAAGTGTTTGATGAAGAGCTCCTCGACTTCGTCCATCAACTTGACCGCCTGCCGTTAGCAAAATGGTTAGTCACCACTCAACGGAACAATGCTTCTCCTAAGTTATTGATCTGTTTCAGCATGTGGAAGGAGTAAGGTTTTGCCTTGTCCGAGCTGTTGAAGAAGGAACTCTCCACAACCTTAAGGTAAATGGGCAGCACTTGTTTTCCAGATATCTGCTGTCATGGAACAGAGTATAAAAAGAAAATAAACTAGTTCATATGTAAATGACACGTATAAATTAAACATAGCTGGATAACACGTAATTGATCATTTATGAATTCGCAGTACCTTATCAAACTTCTTCAGAATCTTTGCAAATGCCAGCATGTTCAGATTTCTGCAAATCACATTTCAAAAATGAAGAGAAAAAAAAGGCATTTACATATAGGTTTGGATTGAGCAAGAAGAACCTTTGATAATTCATGGGAAAATATAAGTAAGCAAGCAAGCGCATGGGCACCATCACTCACCGGTAGGTGCTGAGGTAGTTCAGGCCTTTATAGAGCTCCACGAACGCGCCGCGGATCATCTTCTCGGCTCGGTGGAGCTTGGCCTTGTTGACGTTCACCTTCCCTGCTCCACCGGGGCCGCCGGCTTTCCTGTATTGGTAGACGAGGTCGTCCCAGACGAGGTCGGTAAGGGCGGAGATGGTCCTGGAAGGTGTGGTCAGAGGTATGTTGATCTTTACGCTCTTCCCTTGGCAGCTGAACACCCTGCCGTTGGTGGACACGCTCCTCAGCTTCCCGGCGGCCCCCTCTGGCCTGGCCTTCATCACGTCGACGGCGGAACAACCGTTAAGGTCACATGTTGGAGTGTCCGTCTGGTGTCGTACTTGATCCTGCTCTCCGGTTGGATCCTTCACCGAGTCTTCCTCTGCATGAGATTAATTAGAACCGATTACCATTAGGACAACAAAAATCAAAACCAATTAATATTGGTCTCATGAAAAATTCATTTTAAAGCCTCATCAAATTGCACTGAACAACACGAATCTCTCATCTTTGATGTGGCGAAAGGAAAACCCACTCAAGTGACTGATCGATCTGGACAGAAAGCAGAAGACATGGAAAGAAAGAAAGAAAGAAAGAAAGAAAGAAAGTGGCCATTCCTTTTGTAAATTGTACCATAGCAGTGGATATGAATGAAGATGAAGAAAACAATACCATTCCTTCCTAGTGATCGCTAATAATTAGTAAACAAAACATGAAAGGAGAGTGGTGGAAGAGAAGAGGAAGCGAGAGAAAAGAAAAAAAGGAAGAAGGTGGTATGTAAACAATTACAATAATAGAGTGGACTTATTCGTAATTCTTTAAGATTGCTTGCACATCTTCACCTACCAGAAGCAATCGAGCAGGAAACGGAGGGATCGTCCTTGGGGCCGTGCGACGAGCAGCTGCCACCGTCGTAACCATTCTTGTGCTGCTGTTTCAGAGCAGTCTTGAGCTCCACCAAGATCTCCAGCTGCTTCTTCATAGACTCCCCTTTGCCCACGAACTCCGTCTCCTTGGCCCTGTAGAACTGGTTGACCTTGTTGAGCTGCGCGTCGAGCCTCGCGAAGAACTCTTTCGTTGCGTCCGTGTCCGCCAACTGCTCCAGTAACTCCGTCTCGTACATGTCCGCCTTACTGCTCCCCGAAGAAGCGAGCTTCCGGTGTACCTGCAACGCCAGCAACCACCACGTACCATATCAGAGAGCTTGCGTTTTCATGAAGGTAACATGCAATATACAGATGATGGTCCTTAATTAGTTGATTAAACCGGCTGAAACTCTAGCTAGTAATCCGACAAGCGTATGCATATTTGGTATTTTTTGATAATGGTAACGTTTAATTTCTTTTCAAATTGGAAACTAACATGATCAAGTACATACATATATATATGATCAATTATCCCATCCCATATATATGTTGTTGCACCAAAAAAGTTATGAGAGAGAGAGAGAGAGAGGGAGGGAGAAAGTGTTTGTGTAGTTTAATTCATGCCTGGATAAGAACATGGTCCTTGTAATTGTCATGGCCACACCAAAGGGAGAGCTTCCTCCAGGGGGAGACGAGTAGGGTCTGAGCGAAAGATGGCTTTGACGGTGGCCTTTTTCCGGGGTTAATGTTCTTATGTATCTTCTTCAAGTCCTTCTTCAGGTGCCAGTAATCAACAAAGGCCTCCTTCCATTCGGGCACCAGCTGCCCCTCGAATTGCTTGGAAAACTTCATTCTTTTCTCCTGTGTCCCACTAGTACTACAATTCTCGACACCTCCCTTCCTTCCCTTATTGGGTTGGCTCCAGCAATGGAATGGTGGGTGTTTCAATAAGAATGGCAGGATTGCGTATTTATACACACGTCCGCCACATTATTCTCTTTAGGGAAAAGGAGAGAGAGTGATAGGAAGTGGGGTGTGTGAAGGGTAGAGGAGAGTATCATTCCTGTGGTGTTGGTTGACAGCACATTCTTGTGTATGGCAGAAATATATCCTGTGTATGGGAATATGCACGATATGCCGATTATTAATTAATGACAAGAAATGGAGAAAAAGGAGAGGTGCGTTGTTAATTACATGCTTTCTCCGCTTCTGTCCTCTCCGTTGTGGTATTACCTTTGCGTGCATGGCTTCCCATCGGGTTTTTAATGGAGGTAAATTAGTTTATCTTGAGTTAGATCTATGCTTCAATAATGTGCCAGGTGCATGTTAACGTTATTATGCTGCTTAAAAATTAAATAGACTTGATACTCTGCGCATTCATTCGGCGTACATGCATGTAAAATGTGATCGCAAATAAATTGATATATTTAATAGGTCAGTTGTGAAAATTTCAATTCAATCTGATAAGTTTAAAAATTCATCGATTTATGTGAAATTCTAGTTGTCGATCTTTTGTAGTAATCAAATCCTTTTAGAGTGAGTTGAAATCCTAATCCACAGTAGATTATACCTTAAATTAACTAATTTTATAATTAAATCCAATTTTTAGAATGATAATGATATAATAAAATAAGAGATATATCTAAATCGAGAAGTTATATATATAAAGATATCTGTAAAGTCACTTTTCCGTGTATTTAAATAGTCTCTCACATGCTGAAAGTTTGAAGATAATACTTTTGGTCATATATATGTAAGGATACAAGTTACTATATTTAAATATGTTACGAGAGTTTAAATTATCTAATTACCAGCTGGTCTAAGTGAAGTTAGAACTCAAAAGTTACGGCTGAATATATATATCAGAGCATATATAATTAACAATTATCTTATACTGATAAAGGCAAGGACAACATTTGTGATCACGTACTGGTTATTAATTTAAAGTCGAATATATTTGCATGCATGCATGCAATCCAACATGTATTCAAAAGTGTGGCTTGGGCAAAGAGAGAGGGAGGGAGGGAGTGAAAGGACCACACTTCGTTGGGTGCTCTGGTACGGTGCCACTTCCAAGCTAATAATGGCGCGGTAAGTTCTTGCATGCATGCCACCCTTTAATGGGAGGCAACAAAGTTACTTTGATTGGAAGAAGCTGCGCATGCACACAGCTTACGCAAACGGATCTAATGCATTGGTGCACGTAACAAATTAATCGGTTGGTCATAATATATATATCTTAACATTGGGTGATTAACTGGATGATGTAGTTGGCAGCTTCTTGAGGAAAAGAAATCTTAAATTCAATGTTTGGTAAAATGATTATTAGTTTTAAAAAAACAAGTTTGTTGACTACAGTTAACAATATTCATAGTATTAATTACCATTGATAATTTAGTATTTGGTACCCAATTAAGTACGTACCAGGGAAAATATAAATTTAATCGACGTTTTTAATTTGAAAGCTTCTATGACTTTTGCCTTGTTGCCAATGGTGATTGTTGTTGATCAAGATTGGAATAATTATGATTGCTTTAAACCAACTAAACTATTGTGATTTTATTGTTATGATTTCACTTTCTACCCTTTATTACGATATTGGTAGTGTTGTTGCATGCAATAACTAGCTATAATAGTTCAATTAACTAAGAACGATGATACTCTTAATTTCTTGTTGTAATTTCTGTTTGAATTGACATTTGAAATTTCATCTCTCACGATAAAATTCCATCCCTGAATTTGTTGAAATTCTAACTTAAAATCAATGGGCAACGAGCAGAAAGACACATTATATACTCTTTTATTGATGTAGAATTTTTCTAACATTCATCTTCACTTGTAGCTTATTTATAAGTTTATAAGTACCTAGAGATAGATATATGACTTGGCTTTAATATCATATTAAAATTTTAACTTAAAACTAACAGGTAATAAGTGAAAATATTCATCATATATTTGTTGGAATTGGTCAAAAAGACCAAGATTCAACATTTAAATTCAATTTTCGGTAATTACCGGAAATTAAGGAGGAGGTTGGGGGCGGAGATGGTGGAGGTAGTTAATCCTCCAAATACTATAAATAGAGGTGAATAACAAAAAGCTTTGATCACCTGGAATAATCCACCATCGGAGCCCCCAAACCGCGCAGTCCAACAGTGGTATCAAAGCCAGCATCTCCGCTAGTCCCACCACCCGCGCGCACCTCCCGCCGCCCGCGTGCGCTCCTCTACCCGCGCGCACCTCCCGCCGCCTGCGCACGCACCTCCCGCCGCCTGCGCACGCACCTACACGCTTCTCTACCACATGCATGCACCTCCCGTCGCCTGCGTGCGCACCTCTTGCCGCTCGCGTGCGCTCCTCTGCCTGCGCGCACCTCTGCTCGCGCGCGCACCTCTGCTCGCGCGCGCACCTCTGCTCGCGCGCGCACCTCTGCTCGCACGCGCACCTCTGCTCGCGCGCGCACCTCTGCTCGCGCGCGCACCTCTGCTCGCGTGCGCACCTCTGCTCGCGCGCGCACCTCTGCTTGCCCGCGCACCTCCCGCTGCCCGTGCGTGCACCTCCTGCCACCCGCGTGCGCTCCTCTGCCCGCGCGCACCTCTGCCCGCGCACGCACCTGCACGCAGCTCCGCCCGCGCATCTCTGCTCTTCCGCGCACGGCCGTCGTCCTCCCCCTCCGTGCGCGATACCCGACCCCGCTCTCCGCCCGTCGAACAGCGCACGCCGCCCGCACCTCCGCCCTTCCGCATGCGATTCGCTGCCGCTCCTCCCTCTCGTGCACGCCGGTCTTTCGCCCTCGGGCGATTTGGTTAGAGATATTCGATATCTCCCCCTTTTGATAAAATATTATATTATATTATATTGGATAATAATAATAATAATAACATGCAATTTTTGTTGTTGCTAAATGTGTTAGTCATTATATTTATATTATATGTTTAGAAATTGCATGCTTTAATTAAATAATAGAAATATTTGTAATTTGAATTTGAATTTGGAAATTTAAATATTTTTGAAAATTTGAAAATTGAAAATTTGAAATTTAAATTTGATTTTTGAATTTTGTAATTTGAATTCAAATAGTTTTTCAGAATTTTTGAAATTTTAAATTTAATATTTACATTTTTGTTCATAAGGTAATTATTTATTGAAATTAGAAAGTAATTTCGATTGTAGATATAAGTATGGCTTCGAAGATGTTTACAACTGAGTTGGCAAGGATGGATAAATTAAATGGGGTAAATTATGAGATGTGGTATCGGAAAATATATCAAGCATTAGAATATGAAGATATTGAACATGTAATAGGTTCGCATCCTCCGGAAATAAGTGAAAACGCTTCTGAAGTGGAAATAAAAAGAGTAAATCAATGGAGGAAAGATGATAAAAAGGTGAAAAATTTAATGTTCATGTTCATGGAAGATTGTCTTGTAAAATGCTATGAAACATATACTAATGCTTATACACTATGGAATGCTTTGAAAGAAAAATATAATAAAGCAACTGAAATGAACACACAGTTGCTCCTTCAGAAATATAACTCTTGCAGGATGCTAGAGGAACAAGGTGTAGTGGAATATGTAAATAATATGATGGTAATGGCTAAAGACTTAGCTACTGCAGGAACTCCTATACTAGAAAAATTGCAAATAGCAACCATATTAAATAGTTTGCCACACAGTTATGATATGGTTACCACATCTCTTAGGTCTACCCCACTTCAATTATCTGAATTGCCAACTAGGTTGGGTACTGAACAGGAAATAATAGTCAGTCAGAGGCAACATGAATCTCATTTGGAAGAAGCCAATGCCATATTTCAAAAGCAGAGATTTGAAAAAGGCAACAAAAGAAGAAATGGACCAAACAAGAACAATTTCAAGCAAAATCAAGCACGTGGAAAGAAAGCACGAGGATCTTGCCATGCTTGTGGCCAATTTGGTCATTTTAGGGCACATTGTCCCAACAGGGATGGAAATAAAGGTGGAACCTCGGAGTCGAACATAAAGAACAAAAGAACCTTTGTGGGAGTTGTGGAATGCAATAATGTTATAGTCCCTAGTTCAAACGAATGGTGGGTTGATTTTGGTGCCACAAGGCACATTGCCAAAACGAAAAAGGGACTTGACTCATTTAAAGAATTGAGTCCTAACCAACAACGCATCTATATGGGAAACAATACTTATTTAGATGTGGAAGGTATTGGCACATATCGTTTGGACTTGGGAGACAGCATTATGATCTTGAAAGATGTCCTCTATGCACCTGGCATGAGGCGGAATTTAATATCCGTAGGCACTCTTTTGAAGAATAATTTGGAAGTTCGATTTTACAATAAACGTGTATCCATAGGAAAAGACAAAAAGATCTTTGCTATGGGAATTTTTGTACCTGAACATGATTTGTTTAAACTTTCTGTTGTTGCTAATGAAATAAATGAAATAGTTTCTGATTATGTTGAGTGTTGTTTATCTGATATTGATTTGTGGCATTTAAGGTTAGTACATATTAATAAATCTAAAATACAACAATTGATAAAATTGAACATGTTGCCTGAAATTAAAGACATGGAATTAAATAAATGTCAACATTGCTTAGTTGGGAAAATGACTAAGAAATCTTTTGGTAAGGGATATAGATCAGATGAATTATTGGGGTTGATTCATTGTGATGTGTGTGGTCCATTAAGTATTAAAACTCATGATGACAAAGAATATTTTGTGACTTTTATAGATGATTTTTCAAGATATGCTTACGTTTATCTAATAAGTCATAAAAGTCAAGTATTGACTTGTTTTAAGAAATACAAGTTGGAAGTAGAAAAACAGCTTGGAAGAAGGATTAAGATGTTAAGGTCAGATAGGGGAGGGGAATATAATTCTAATGAATTTAAATTGTTTTGTGAAATGCATGGTATTAAAAGACAAACTACAATGCCTTATACACCACAACAAAATGGTGTGGCGGAAAGAAAGAACAGAACTCTTATGAATTCTGTTAGATGCATGTTTTCACATTCAGGTCTCTCCAAAGTTTTTTGGGGAGAAGCATTGATCACAGCAAATTATGTATTAAATAGAATACCCTCCAAGTCTGTACCTAACATACCTTATGAATTATGGACCGGAACTAAGCCCAATTTATATCATTTAAGAAAATGGGGATCTATAGCCCATGTACTTATTCCTGAACAATTAAGGGATAAGTTAAAATCAAAGACTCTTAAATGTAGGTTTATAGGCTATTGTGAAAATTCTTTCGGTTATAGGTTCTATAGTAAAGAAAAGGGAATTATTGAATATAGGGATGCCACTTTCCTAGAAAATCTAAATGAAAAGGAAGAAATAGGAAAGGAACATGAGCCACCATTTGTGGTGAATGATGACTATTTCAATAATATCTTGGAAAATGACCCTAGAGTTGAAGAAGAAGGAAACATTGAAAATATAGATGAACCTATGGAAATTGCTGATGAAAACAATCGTGAACCCATGGAAATCATGGGAGAAATCCAAAATGAGCCTATAAATGGAATTGAAGAGAACAATAGAAATGGAGAAGATAGAGAACCGGATTTACCTATTAGCAACAAAAGGATGAGACATCAACCGACATGGATGGATGACTACCATTTGTATTCCTGTGAGCTTTCTTGTTTAATGATAGACATGGAGGAAAATCACATGGAACCCGTGACATATAAGGATGTCGTCGAATCTCATGAAAAAGATTTATGGTTGGATGCCATGAATGATGAGATTGATTCCATGAAATGGAATCATGTGTGGGAATTATGTGATCTACCTAAAGGAAGGAAAGCTATAGGGTGCAAGTGGATATTCCGAAAAAAGTTAAAGGTTGATGGGTCTATTGAAAAATATAAGGCCCGTTTAGTTGCTAAAGGTTATACATAGAAACCAGGAATTTACATTCATGAAACATATTCTCCAATTGCTAAATTCGCATCAATAAGAATTATATTGGCTATAGTTGCACATTTAGATTTGGAATTGCATCAAATGGATGTAAAAACTGCATTTCTAAATAGAGACCTGCAGGAAGAAATCTACATGTTACAACCTGAGGGATTTCAAGTGGAAGGACATGAGGAAAAAGTGTGCAAATTGAAGAAGTCAATATATGGTTTAAAACAAGCATATAGACAATGGTATCATAAGTTTCATGATATAATTGTCACAATGGGATTTGTTTCAAACAGATTAGATTACTGTGTATATGTCAGGAATAGTGGGAGTAACTTCATTATATTATCCTTGTATGTGGATGACATTTTACTTGCTGGAAATAATGCTGACATGTTGAATGAAACAAAGGAAGAACTTAGTAGAAAATTTGAAATGAAGGACATGGGGGAAACATCCTATGTTCTTGGAATTCAGATCTTAAGAGATCGAAAATCAAGAACATTGAGTATAAATCAGGAAAAATACCTGCAAATGGTGTTAAAAAGGTTTGGAATGGACAATTGTTCCTTAGCTCCCACACCTTATATTTTAGGGAAAAAGTTAAGTAAGGACCAATGTCCTAGGAAAGGGAAGGAACCTTTAAGAGCACCTTATGCCCAAGTGGTTGGAAGTTTGATGTATGCTATGTTATGTACAAGACCAGACTTAGCATATGCTGTAAGTATTGTAAGTAGGTATCAAAGTAATCCCGGAACAAAACATTGGGAAGCTGTCAAAAGAATTTTGAAATATATAAAAGGAACTTTGCACCATAAATTGACTTATCAAGCAGATGAGCTTGAAGTGCTTGGTTATACAGATGCAGATTTAGGTGGTGACAAAGATGATGGGAAGTCTACTTCAGGACATGTATTCATCTTTGGAGGGGAAGCCATATCTTGGGGAAGTAAGAAGCAAGGGTGTGTAGCAAAATACACATAGGAAGCTGAATATGTTGCCTGTAGTGCAGCCGCATCACATGCAGTTTGGATCAGAAGATTCATAAATGATTTGAATCTAAACTTAATAAATGGTCCAATAGAAATGTATTGTGATAACCAAGCGGCAATAAGTCTTATATATAGTGGTGCAAATACAACAAAAGGACAGCATATAAACATACATTATCACTATACTCGTGATATTGTAGGAAATGGGGAAATAAAATTGAGTTATATCCCTATAGAAGATATGATAGCTGATCATTTGACAAAAGGAATACCAGCGGAAAAGTACATTAAGTTTGTAAACTTAATGAGATTAAGGAACATTTATATGGATATTGGAAACATGGAACATTCTCACAAGTAATATTGAAATTGTGCTACCTACGAGTAGTGGGAGAGGAATTAAAAAAGAATATAGTTGGTCTTTGTGACCAAGTGGGAGATGTTGGAATTGGTCAAAAAGACCAAGTTTAAACATTTAAATTCAATTTCCAGTGATTACCGGAAATTAAGGAGGAGGTTGGGGGCGGAGATGGTGGAGGTAGTTAATCCTCCAAATGCTATAAATAGAGGTGAATAACAAAAAGCTTTGATCACCTGGAATAATCCACCATCGGAGCCCCCAAACCGCGCAGTCTAACAATATTAGACTAGTTCTATTTTTACTTTTAATGATACATGACTTTTTATCTCTCTCTCTCTCTCTCTTATATATATATTTAGAGAGAGAGAGAGATTAAAAATTCTCAGGGAATGCCATACAAGAAAAAGGACTGTCCGGAGGGAAGTAGTGGGAAAGAACAACCTTTTTCTTCGAGATCTCTTTCGGATCATAGAGAAAAAGGTTGTTCCCTTCCACTACTTCCTTCCCTCCGGACAGTCCTTTTTCTTGTATGGCATTTCCTGAGAATTTCTAATCTCTCTCTCTATATATATATATCCGTGCTTTTCCTTTTTGTACTCGGCTGGTAGGATGCAATCCAGATCACCTTTGCATACTTACGTATGTGGAGAATCGCCGCATCATCTGCCACCACGTCTTTTGTTTAGCTTTGGTGGCGACATTTTAAAAAAAAAAGGAGAAAAAATAGCATGCATAATAATTTCATATGTGCGCATGACTGTCAACTTATCAAACTTTCCAACTTTGTTTGCTGATAATGTTAATAATTTTTATATTTTTGGAAGGGATTGCCATCAAACGAGATTGAACTTCCATGCACATGCACTTGAGTTTAATTAGATGGTCAGGTAACTATTAAGGAGAAGAGAGTTGTTGAAACTACGTACAATTAGATTTACTGGATGAGAAAATGGTTGGAAGCCATCAAACAAACGTGTGCTTACCAAAAATGCATGACTTATAGGATCCTTAAAAAAAAGATCGAACTTAGATCCAACACTGGTGACTTGGTCTGGAAGGAGGCACGTGTCTTCGCCATTGAGAGAGGGGATTTCCTACATTGAACCATAGGCAACCTATCCATACACCCATATATGATCAAGGGATGCAATCGCCATGCACCTATTATTGCTGGTATAATGCACAGGAAGAGGAGTGGAGTGCCTGGTCTTAATAACGAGAGGTCCTCTGCTCTTGATTGGTGCATGCTGATCACATTCAACTGCAAAATCCCCACCGAAGGATTGCATCTTTTTTCTGGACTGTAAATGGCATCTTTTGTAGGGCGCAAATGTAAGACATTGATCTTTTCTTTGTTTAATTAAAGTGGGGTATTATTTAGATCAGATCGGTTTTGTAATAAAGTGCTTAATTATTGTGATTCACTATCATTTCAGATGTTTCTGAAAATTTCTGTAACAATGGATATGTTCATCTTACCAACTGGCCGGAACAACGCAGTATAAATGCTGCTATGACTGATTGGTGCTAGTTATGTGATTTTATGATGCTTGGTCTGAACCTGTAGTAAAAGCTTGTTTTTTTGATGATTTTAGTCAAGCAGCATATGATGATGATAGACAACGTCTTTTTGAGAATTACTATGCGACCACAACCAGCAGAGAGCACCGTGAAAGCATCATTGCAGATTCTATTGCCTCTCCCTGTTCCCATGCCCTGCTCTCTCTTTCATGCAAGTCCATCATTGCAAGCAACTCATCAAGTCTACCCTCAAATTCTTGTATTTTGAACTTGTTATGATTTTGATTTCGCATGCACACAATAAGGAGAGAAGATGAAGAGAATGGAGGTGGTAGGCTAGGGTTTGAAAGAAAAACCAAAATAAGATTTTAGATATCTTAAAAATAGTTTTAAGGAGAGTTTGTGAAGTTGTTTGTATATCTATGAAATTCACTTTCTTTCAAAAAGTGAATTCCATTCCACTTGTCATCTCCTTTCTATGTCTTCTACTCATGTGCTTGATTTTTGTGAAAAGTTATGGTAAGATTGTTGGAAAGAGAGAGAAAAGGAGAGAGAGAGAGAAAGGGAGAGAGAGAGAGAGAAGGAGAGAAAGGGGGAGAGGGAGAGAGAGGACTCTTTTTAATTACTTCAATTTATTACTTAAAAATTAATTTTATTTAATTTTATTATGTGCACAGATATCTAAATTTTAATATTTATCAAATTCTTGAATGTACACAAACATCAGAATTTTAAATTTTTTTTATCAAATTCTGTAGAATTCAAATTATGTCAAAATTCAAATTTTAATAGAATACAAATTCTAAGTGTACAAATCCTCTCTTAGATTACGATAAATATGGTGACCAAAAAAGACATCTAGACCATTCAAAATATATCACAGACCATGGACAATATATTACAGAGGGCAAAAAAAAAGATATATTATAACAATCATGACTCAACACTCCCTTTTTAGGTTGGCATGTAAATATCTTGAATGCTTAAATTATCAAGCAAAAAATTAAATCTAATAGAATTTAGAGATTTGGTAAGTAAATTCGCAGCAAGCAAAAAATTAAATCTAATAGAATTGAGAGATTTGGTAAGTAAATTCACAGCCTTACTTCTAAAATGAATGATTTTGGTTAGACTTTTTTGAATCTTTTTCTAAACAAGGTGAATCAATTTCTATGTGTTATAATTCTTTCATGAAAGATAGGACTAAGGGTATGTTGATGGTAATATTTTTTATAATTTGAATATAGATGATAACCATCATAGAAATAATTGTACTAAAAATTAATATTATGAAAGGTATATATGTATGTGTTATAATCGTGTAACAATGAATGAATAGGTCATGCTCGTAAATATTTTATAAAAAGATAAAGTTTAAAGATATGTATATAACAATTGGATGTATCTTTCTACGAGTTGACGCATCCTGTTATCGTAGAGGGATGTGCTAGAAGGGTGGCATTGGTTTGCATCTATAAATAAGAGGTTTAACTTCATTGTTTTTTCCTCTCCCCCTGGTTACATCGACAATGCTTTATTTCTCTCGGTTAACTCTCACTCGAACTAAAAAAAATACTACCAGTTGATAGTCCCGCTTCTTCAAAGAAGGTAAAAGAATCAATAAAGAAGGAGGTATTGTAATAAAAGAGGGGAGGCTTATGAGCTTTACAAGAAACATTCTTCTGTTTCTTTTTTTGTCTGTGTGGATAAAAGAGGAAAGATGGGCACTAATGGAGTTACTATCTCCCAATCTTTTATTTGTCTTCTATAAAATATAGGAAAAATAGACACTGCTTGAGTTGTTATCTCTTGATATTTTACATGTCTTCTATAACCTTGCTTTTGTAAAATATAGAAAAGATGAACACCATTCGAGTTGCTATCTCCCAATATTTTACATGTCTTTTATAACTCTTCTTCTATAAAATATAGGATAGATGGGCACTAATCAAGTTGTTATCTCCCATAATTTCTAAAAGATATGTTGCAAGGAAGGTGAGTGCTAATGAAGTTGTCCTCTTCCCTTCATTTTTTCAAATTTTGGAAAGAATTATGAAATAGAAAAATAATGTGAGGAAGGTGGGCACTAATTGAGTTGTCCTCTTCCAAATATTTTCTTACCCCCGTGAATCATAAAAGGCATATGCTAATGAAGTTGTTTTTTTTTAATATTTGACTACAATAATAGAATATTGAAATATAAAATGGAGAAGAGAAATGTATAACATTTAAATAGTAAAAATCACTTGACATTTACAAAACATTAGGTGACATTCAATGCAAACTAGCAAAATGTATATTTTAAAATATAAAAAAAGGTATATTTATAAATGTTGGGATCAAATGCTGTATTAGAAGAAGGGTGAATAGTGTCCGAACAAGATTTAATTACTTTTAAAAAATTCAAAGGTAATTGACACTAATTGACCCTAATTAAGATGATTCAATTTAACAATAATCAAATATAATAACTAAAGAACACAAAATTTTATAGTAGTTCCCCAAATAGGTAGTTTACTCCTTAAGACACCAACCTTAAGAATTCACTAAGTACTTTTAAGGCTAAGTATAAACCTTAGTTAAGTTATTTTTACAGGCTAAGTAATAACCTTTACAAGTGTTGTTTTTCTCAAACTCAACAGCAAACCTCACAAATATTGTTTTTTAGGCTAAACAACAATTTTACATAAAGCACAAACTTTATACACTCAAGACCCCAATATTGAGTAAGTGAAGTCTCACACTTTACTCTTTTCATCAAGGCCCCGATCATATGAAGGTTTACTCACAACACCCTTATGAGTTAGGGTTTTTTAGAAGTTTAGAAAAAGATTTAGCATAGAAGTTAATGACTCAAAATGATTAAAACACACTACAAAAAAACTCTTGCTTGAATGTTGATTGCTGAAGCTTTAGGAGAATTCCAAATGAATCTGTAGGACTGGATCTTTAGTAGTTGTTGTAGAGAAATCTTTTAGTTCTTTAGTAGTTTGTAGAATGTGTAAACCTTTCTCTCCTTGTGTGTTCTCTATATTTTCTTCTATCTTCTGTAATTGTGTTTTTTTTATTCTTCTCTAAATTCCTTAATCAAGAAAGCATTCTAAATTTGTCAAATTGCTTGTGCATCAATCAATTTCTAATCATAATTAATAATCTTCAAATCAGATTTACAATCAAAATAATATCTTGCCAAAACAATAAGATAACATATAATAGTAGCAAAAATCTCAAGTTCAAAATCATTGGATACTTTTAGAAAACATAGAAGGAACTTTTCAGATACTTTTAGTAAAATCAGAACCTTTCGACTAAAACCTTCTAAAAGACAAACTTAAGTTGTGTGTTAAAAATACGTGTCTTTCTATAAACAATAACAAAAAAATTTTATAAGTCTTTAAAACAAAACTATTCTATAGTAAAATGGTAATTTAGATACTTTCAGAATAAAATCTTCCAAAGCTTTAAACTTTTCAGATACTTTCAATGAAACCTTCTAAAGGACAAACTTAAGTTATGCATTAAGATCAAGACATGTGTTCTTCTGGAAATAGTAAACGAAATACTTTTTAAGGTGTTTAAAATGAAACCATTTGGTACTTAAAATGAAACCTTCTAAAACAAACCACATTTTGGATGCTTTCAAAAATCAAAGCACTCCAAATGAATAAATTTGAAACTCACCAATAGTTAAAAACATTTTTAGATACTTTCAAATAAAACTCTTTGAAAATACAGTGTAAAAGTGAAACTATTTGATTGGCCTAGATTTTCAATGACTTTTAGTGAAACTCTTCAAAACTGTACTTAATAAGAATTGAAACCTACTAAAACCTATTTTTGAAGGTTTACTGAATAAAAAATAGTTAGGCAATTTCAATTAAAATAGAGTATGTGCTAAAAACATTTGACTTAATATTAGGCACTTGGTTTTTCATCATCAAAATTAAACCTGTAAATAATGAACTAACAATCTCTCCCTTTTTGATGATGACAAAACATTCAACAAAGGTATTCTTCCATTTCGTTATAATTAAAAAGAATAGTAGCAAGCAAAGAACATTTAGAGCAGTGAAACAACATTTTATTTTAGATAAAGTGAATTGTACATGATGTATAAAATTGTAAACAAGTTCACAAAAGAATCATTTATCAGTAGACAATTGTTTTAACAGATCTTGAATAAAAGCATCTTTCTCTCTTAAAATCTGTTCTAAATGAGCAACTTGTTCCAATAATAGTTTATTATTGTTTAGAATGAAATTATGCATAATATTAGTGGTTAATGAATAGTTAATTGCTTCGCATTTAGCTTATCATATGAAAATTAAGCTATTTTGTTACATTTATACAATTATGAGCCATAATTAAAGAATATGCATAATTTAAAAGAATTAGTGGTTAATTGAGTATTATTTCTAAAAGATTGAAAACTTAGTTTACGTGTGGTTTTATAGTATTAAATATGAAACCTTGTAATATTACTAAGGTAAGTTTATGAAACCTTGTAATATTATTAAGATAAGTTTACGAAACCTCGTAATATTACTAAGATAAGTTTATAGAATCTTGTAAAGTTAGGAATTATTTCACACGTCTAAGTATAAATGATTAGAAATTACTTCTTTTACTTATCAAGTATTAAATGTTATATAAATATTTGTTTTATTTTAACTATAGAATTGAATGAGTCTGTTGAGTTAAACTTAACTCAATGAGTTCAATCTATTGAGTTATAGTTAAGTCAATGGAGTAAGTCCATTGAGTTACACTAACTTCATAGACCAGCTATCTTCTAATATGTGATTGTGAGCAGTTGTAGGAAATTCGAAGGAAACTACGTTGCATGTACCATTCATGATCTAAATCATGTAATGAAGAAGTAATCAACATTGTTGATGTGAAGGAAGAAGATCTAACTAGTGATTTTGGCGGAAGCAGTTATTATTGAAAGACATATAAAAGGAAAAGAAAAATAATGGAGGGAGAGAACCACGCTAACTACAGAAAGCATCGAACATTCCTTGAGCTCCCACCAATACCACCATCTACCATCCATTGGAGGTTTGTGAGAATACTTTCTAGATGTCAAGTCGATTTTGAGTCAAATATGGTGACTGACAACCACTATGAAGAGTGATTGCGTCACAGAAAGGAAGAACCTTTTTACTAAGTATCGAATTATCTCTTAAGAGATAGTAAAACTTCTAACCTTGGTTTAGGGTTGATGATACTATGCTGAAGAGGAGATCAACTTACAAAAGTCTAGGTTTGCAATCTAGTAGGGAGAGGAGTGCTTGACAGTAAGTAGTTAAGTTTTCAGTGGTGTAATCATGTCACATGTAGTGACAGAAGTTTTTTACTATCAATAGAAAATTTTACCTTTCATCACTCACTCATTTGAAGGAACAAAAACAAAAACAAAATTGAAAATAAAAACTCATTATCTATTATTATGTTTATCAAATCTATGTTATATCGTTTGTGTTTTTATTATTAGTGTTGTTGAATGTTTTATGTTTATTTCATTTCAGTTATAGAAAATTGTATTATTGATTGTTTATACTAGTTAATATAAATTTCTAAAATCTTGATCGAAAAATCTACTATTTGGAGTATTGAATACTAGAATTGATCATTGATGAATGTAATATGAAATAGCATTTGTAAGCTTGATTGATGTTGTTTGTAATGTGTAGAATCACCCAATGGATAATCGTATTTTTATGCAAACAATAATATTAATTATAAGTTACATGAGAGCTCGTTGAGTTTTTTTTTTTTTTTTGATCCTTTAGGAGTATCCATGGAGGTGATAACATGTGAGTCTCAATGGACACTCAAACGGCCTAGTACACCAAGAGTATCTAAGGAGGCGAAAACTTGTAAGATGCCTTATTAGGCCCCAACATGGTAAATTTCTCCAAGTATTACGCACTTTGTCTCGTAAAGATTTTCAACTAGTCAGGGGTACCCTAAGTGGCCCCATCCACCAACTCGATTGAGATTACTAACTAAGACAAGGCCTGTAATGTTGACACATGAATTGGGTAAGTGGTGCACACATCTACAGCTTACCAACGCTTGAGTAGAGCCAGCACTACTACCCATAGGCACTATACAAGAACTTCCTAGATGGTCACCCATCCTAGTTCTATTTCTGCCCAAACACAATTAACTCTAGGGTTCTTATAGGAGTAGGTGCTTGGTAGTAGGTGTAAATACACATCAAGAGCTCGTTGAGTTAACTATAACCCCATAAGGTAGGTTCATTGAGTTAAGCCTAACTCCATGAATTAAGATTGTTGAGTTAATTATAAATCAATGGAGTGAGCATATTGTGAATATACACTATATCCTAGTTATGAAAATTTATAGAGCAAAGTGATTTCGATAGTTCTCTATGGGTTTGACTTGTACTTGCATACTTATACAATAGACGCTATGCACTTATAGTAAATTTAATGAACTAAGTTAATGAAATTAGAAATAGTTTGTGAAAATTACTTGTTACTTATAAAAAAATACACTTAAGAAAACAAGATAAGGTTTTTCTAGCACCGTTGTTGAGGAACTAACAATTTGAAAATTGTAGCATTAAATTGTTTTCATAGTAGTAAGAGTGTTGTGTGATTTTATCATTGAGAATATGACGTATGTTTATGCTCAAAGATTTCTAAAACCTGTAGTTAGCATATGTGAATTCTAAAATTTAGAAGGACATGATATTACCGATTGTTTAAAATTGAGACATTGTAGATGGTTAGATCAAATAAGCAATAGATGAATTATATCCAATATAGGGTTGAGTATGAAACACCTATAGTTTACCAAAATAATAATCACTTTAGGATGAATAATATATCTAGAAAAAAAGAAATCTGAGATTGGTATGATAGACTTGAACAAAGTTTAGAACAAAATCTAAACAAATTGGAAGAATATATGTATTATCATTAAGAAGTTAACCAAGTAAATTATCAAGAAAATTATTTAGAACCTAAAATAAATATTGTTTATGAAACTGAAAAAATGATAATGAAAATTAATCAAAAATTAAATGCAATGAGATTAGATGATTTGGAAAGAAAGCTAAATGTACTTGATGAATGGACAATGAAATTACAAGTCATGCAAGATTAACAAGATAATATAAATGAATGGTTAGAATTCAAAAATGTGCATCAAATATAAAATATGAGGATAATGAAATTAAAAATGAAATAGGAATTGAGAAAATTAATCCACCTACAAAAATGCAAGAAAACCATGAAATTTCTAAGAATGTAGAAAATGTATATGTAATATTAAGATTTGGAACTTATGTGCCACCTAGAATTCAAAAAGAAAATGAGGTACATGTAAGTGAGAATAATCTTCAAAATGAAAATGAACATATAATATCTAAAGATATAGAAATGAATGAAAAAAAATTTGAATATGAAAGTAAAATTGCAAATGAACAAGAAAAACATAAGAGAGAATCTAAAGGAAATTTGGGACAAAAAAATGAATCTTTTAAATTACAAGCATTATCTCCATATCTTGAAAGATTACAACAAACATTTCCTGAAAAATAAGAGAAAATTTGAGAAATATTTGAAAAAGTGCAAGTTAACATTCCTTTGTTAGACTTATTGTAGAAAATGCCACCTGTACTAAATTTCTTAAGGATTGGTATATTAAGAAAAGAGAGAGGAAGTATTGAAAAAAGTCTTTTTAGTAGAGCAAAGTAGTTCTTTATTTCTACCTCAGATTCCTAAAAAATTATCTGATCCAAGAGTACTTGTTATATCGTTCACAATAGGTAATACAATTTTAGATAGAACCTTAATAGACCTAGGTGCAAGTATAAATGTTATGCCAAATGATATATTTGTATCCTTAGGATTAGAAGGCTTAAATCCTACTTGTACTATAATTCAATTAGCAGATTGAAATATAGGATACCTTAGAAGAAAAATAGATGATATCTTGATAAAAGTTAAGAACTTCATTTATCCTATGGATATTATTGTTTTGGATTTCCAAAAAACTATGAATTAGAACAATAATACATCTTTAATCTTGGGAAGGCTATTTCTAGCAACTTTGGGGGCAATTATAAATTGTAAAAGTGGAATAGTGAAATTAGCCCATGGTAATGAGGATACTCAACTAAATATTTCAAATCAGAAGGAAATGAAGGTTTAGACATATCTAAAAAGACCTTTGGATTTTGATAATGTAAAAATCAATGTAAGGAAACAATTTGTACTTCATAGGTCAATAAAAATAGATACAAACAATTTAGTAAAAGCTATCAAATGAAAGTAGGAACTTCAGACAATTCAAAAATAGATACAAACAGTTTAGTAAAAGTTGCCAAATGAAAGTAGGAACTTTGGACAGTTCAAAAATAGATACAAATAGTTCAGTAAAAGCTACCAGATGAAAGTAGGAACTTTAGACAATTCAAAAATAGTTCAAGGCTTAAGTATTTGTAAGAATAGGAATTTTAGAAGGTTACCAGGTTAAGTATTTGAAAGCAAGCTTAAAATTAGTAAGAAAGCTTTTCAAAAAGTTACAAGGTTAACTATCCAAAAACAAGAAGTCTTTCAGAAAGATAGATAATTGTTCAAATTTTTCAGAGAGTTACAGTATTGAGTATTTTGTTTTGACAATGTGTGCTAAACGAATGTAATCATATTTACTCAATTGCTATTATTTGTGAAAGTAAATTAAGAACATCAATTAATACAGAAAATGTTTACTAATATAAGTACTTGTCTATAATATATTTGAAATTATGCTAAGTTAACAACTAGTCATTAAGTTATACTAACTTTTCATTTAACTAAATGTTAAGTTAACATGTGTTTTTATTGTAAAGCATGATATATTTTAAAGTTATATTTCTATATCATGTGTAGTGCATGTTAAGACAACTCGTTGAGTTAGAGCTTTATTTGTAAAAAGGTCACGTGAGAACTCATTGAGTTATAGGTTTAAAGGTTAAAATAGGTCACGTCAGAACTCGTTAAGTTAGTGAACAAAATGTTAAAGTGAAGAGACGAATTCGTTAAGTTAATATTATGAACGTGGTGAAATTAAAGTTTACGAATGTTATATTGTGTCACGTGAGTTGCACATATTTAACTTGTTAAGTTAACATAATTGCACATGTTGAGTTGCTATATTGAACACTAAGGCAACGCGTTAGGTTAGTATTATAAACTTAAAGTTATTATTCTTGCACGTGGTAAATACTTTATTAAAACATTTATTTATTACTGGACAGTTAAGTTATCAGAGGGTTTTTTGAAGACTTACAACCGTAATTATTCGAAACTCAAACTATTTTCGGTGAGTTAGCATCTAACCTTCCGAAAGATAACTTAAGTCACGTTTCCAGGTCACAACATGTGTCTCACTAGTTTTTATGGTAAAAGGTATTTCAGATACTTTGAAAATTTAACTATCCGATACTTAAATACTTTTCAGTGAGTTAGCATCTAACATTCTGAAAGATAGGTTAAGTTGGTTCGTTGAGTTAACTGTAATACCATGGACTTAGTTCGTTGAGTTAGCTACAATACATGTCATGTGAATTGGTACATGATGAACTCGTTAAGTTAGATATGTTAAGTTATAAATCTACTTGTTTTACTCATTTAGTTAACATTAACACGACTTATTATTACATTTGATGAAAAATTTTGGACGAGAAAGTTTATTTTGCAAGAAATTTTTCAAATATCCAAGATTGATGATTAAAGAAAATTCCAGAGGAAAATGTAGGTCAGAATGTGTGTATTTTGATAAAGGAAAAAGAGAATACGTGAAGAGTGAAAAATTGATTGTGGTTAAACATGGAGGATATGTATGAAATGAAGATATAGTATAAAAGGCATAGAATTCTCGTTGATCAATCATCCTTGCACACCAAATGAAATATATTTTCAATGATCAAAATACCTCTATGGGGAAATGCTCTCAAATAGAAGAAAATTTGGTGAAGAAGAGAAAGTCAAATATATGTCATTGAAGAATCAGAAGAAAGCAAATTTGGTGAAGTAGAGAAAGTTAGATATTAGTTATTGAAGATTTACAAAAGAAGAAGAAGAAAAAAAATCTCAAATAGGGAGAAATGTTCTAAATTCCGCAAATTAGTTTTCTCTATTTGTAGTTATGAAATTGATTAGATGAAACATGATATCATTATATAATTGCATCTACAATTTTTGAGGAGAATTAAATTGTATATTGTAATTGTAACATTGAATAAAATGATTTGATTAAAATAGTGTCTCGACTTGTTTTTAATTTTGAAGTTTCAATTATAATTGAAAATGTTGAAAAACACAATTCACCCCTCTTGTGTAGTCATTCGATCCTACAAGTGGTATCAGAGCTAGTTAATAATCTTTGATGTAAAATCGATACCAACTTAATTAATATCAGAGTTGATTCTACCCTCCTTGTTTTTAAACAAAAATTAATATCTGAGCATAAGTTTAACTTTATTGATTTTAGGCTCAAGTTATTTTCAAAAGTTTTAAACTATTTAAAATCTTATAGATTGAAAAATCTAAGGTAAGATGGCTATTGAAAATGGTAATTTTTCTTTGTATGAAGGACAAAATCTTAACTGTCATTTATTTGATGGAATACATTTTGAATATTGGAAATATAGGATGACAGTTTTTCTTCAAAGTATAGATCACAAGTTGTGGTTCATGATTTCTAAACCATATAATTTGTTAACTACTCTTTATAATACTTAGACAGTTATTGAAAAAGAAAATGAAACTCTAAATGCAAAAGGCTTAAATATCTTATTTTGTGCATTAAGTTATGAACAGTTCAATAAAATGTTGGGATATAAATCTATTCATGAGGTGTGGTATGCATTAGAAGTTTCATGTAAAGGTACTTCTCAAGTTAAAGAGACTAAAATTAATATGTTAATTCATAAGTATGAACTCTTTAAGATGCATGAAGACAAAAGTATTTTTGAGATGTTTTCTAAATTCCTAGATATCATAAATTCTTTAAAATGCTTAGGAAAGAATTTTGAACATAAGGATTTGGTGAGAAAAATTCTCACATCCCTAAGTTCTAAATGGTCTTAGAAAGTGACATCAATTGAGGAATCATGAGACTTTAATGTTTATACTATAAATGAACTTATAGGATATTTAACTACTTATGAAGTTCAACTAAATGATTCACTAAGTCACCACAAATTAAAAATGAAGAAAGAATTAGCTTTCGAAATTAATTTAGATTCTGAAATATCCACTAATTCTAACGAGAATTTGATTTTGCTAACTAGAAAATTTAAGAAAGCATGGAAAGCTAGGAAACAGCAAAGGAACAGAAATGACAAACCCTTAACGTTAAAGTCACTGAATGAAAAGAATTCTTCATCTAAAAAGTATGTATGTTACAATTGCAAGAAACCTGGACATCTTTCTCTAGATTGTCTTATAAGGAAAAATGAAAAAAAAGTAGGACAAATTAGAAGAAGAAGGCTTAGAAAACTCAAAAAAAATTTTACAAGAAAAATGCTTCGAATGTCACTTGGGATGACACGCCTGAAGAGTTTGAATCTAAGGAATCACCATCAAAATCTTCACATTCAGAAGAAGAATAAGAGTTAGAAGATGTTACTCATGTGTGCTTCATGGCAGATGAGTCTGAGGTAATATCTGATCCTAAAAGTCATTCAGATTTTAACTTTGATGAATTATTATGTGCTTATCATGCATTATTACAAAAACTTAAAGCTTGTAATTTGGAAATAAGAATATTAGAAACTCTTTGTCTATTATGGAAGAAGAAAATTGTTTCCGATCTACTACTTTAGAAAAGTTTAAATGTGATAATGAAAATTATGCTATAGATTTGCATAAATTTAGATTTAATGAATGTGTCTTGCATGAAAAAATATAGAATATAAATGCTGAAAAATTAAAGATAGAATCTGAAAATGAAAAATTGAGAAACAACAAAAATGATTGTGAGTTAAAGATTGATAAATTAAAAATAAGAGAGTTAGATTTAAATTCCACCATTGAGAAACGACATTTAAGTCAAACTAAGTTAGATAAGCTAACTAGTACTCTTATGGTGTCATACAAATTTGGCTTAGGATTTGATTATCTTGAATATCCTGAATCTCAAGCCAACAAAGGATTTATTAGTTGCAGTTCAAGTAAATCTAAAACTAAAATTACTTTTATTATGAAACAAGGTAATAAATATGTAGAAGTAGGTACTTCAAGGGATGAATCATACAGTAATAATAATATAAATCAATGTGATTTATCAAGATGTACTTCTAACATAACTATCAATGTTTCTAAAAATCTTGTTTCTTGTTTTGGAAATTCAGTTACTAATGTTTCTAAAATTTCAAACAATTATAGTAAACTGAGAATTCAAAAACCTGAGCATGAAATTCAAAATACTCGTATTAAACAAATTATTGGTTTTGCATGTTATTTATTTGAAAATTCTTGTGTAGAAAAAGATTTTATATGTACTAAAAATTTAAATACAAGTACAAAATCTTGGTAGGATCTTACTAAAATGTATGAGCATGACCAAAATATATTAATGTCTGACAAAAATCGGTTTGGTCTTGGTTATACTACATTTGAAAATAAAAAGAATATTAACAAGAGCAATAATTCTATAAGTAAGTATGAAGCTAATGATAAATCAGTAGTACTTACAATTAGTAAGAATATAAATGATAATGTTAGACTTTTTTAAAGAAAAAGAAGAAATATGCTTTTAATAAACTTGGTCCTCAAAGACATTGGGTACCAAGAAATAGTTCTTCTTAACTTATTTTACGGGAGAAAATAACATCAAAATAGATTTTGGATAGTGGAGCATTGTTCGTGTTTTCCCAACACTACACTAGAAAAACTTGGATTTGTTACTTCTATTTTCACTTAATTAATTTATCTTTATGCCTATTCTTTCTTTTAGAAGTAAACAAACAACCTTTAATACAATTTAGATATTAATTCCAATTTGTACTTTAACTGCAAGTGCACAATGTCTATTGTATCAGTGTGAAAGTACAGGTCGATCCCATAGGGAATTGCTAACGAATTTAAGAAATGTTTGATTGTGAACAATTCAAACATATATTCAATAAGCACTCTGTTGAGTTATAGTTAACTCAACGGACTAAGTTCGTTGAGTTATAGCTAACTCAACAGACTATCCTTGTGGACTTAAGTTAACTCCACGAGCCTGTCTCTTCTTTATAATACTGCTATTTATAAAGGAATTCGGCCAACCATTGGGCGATTCCATAGATTGTAAATAACATCAATTAAGCTTTTTAATGCTAGTTAACATTGGATTTATCATTAAGCAATACTAACATTCAGATGATTCAAACAGTAACCATTAAAATCTTTAAGTTTTTTGTACGAACCAATTTCAGTAAACTGTAAAATTAAAACTAACATAAAACAATCATAAAACTGATACAGATAACATTAATCACGATACAACACAAACAATACAACACTCAAATACAACATACAAACAAAGATAAATTGTTTTTGGTATTTTTGTTTTGATATGAACATGGAAATGGGCGAAAGGTGAAATGTAAAGTAATCTCACTTGACAGTAAATACTTCCGACACTACTTGCAACGCGATTACACCACTGAAAATTAAACCACTTACAATTCTGTCTCCTCTCTCTATAGAATCGCGAGTCCAGAATTGCAAGATGATCTCCTCTTTAGCATACAGGCATCAACCTGAAGCCAAGGCTAAAAGCTTTACAATCTCCTGAAATATGAGTCGGCACTTGGTGAAAATGTCTTCCCTTCCTGCGACGCGATCACTCCTTACAGTGGTTGTCAAGTACTGTGTTTGGCTCGGAATCGACCCAACATTAGGCAAGTATCCTCACAGACCTCCGATGATTGGTGATTATGGTGGTGATACGATGGTTGGTGTGATACTTCGGAGAATCGCTGATACTGTCTGCAGAAAGCTCGGTGCTCCTCCTTTGTATACACTCCGTCCATCGATCACACTTTCTTCTTTTTTTCTTCTTTTCTTTTATATTTCTTCAGTAGTAACTACTTCTGCTTGAATGATCGGTTGGATTTCCTTCCTTCAGATCAACGGTGATGCTTCCTTCTCCATGCGTCATTGAATTCCTGCATGATACGTGCAAACGTGGTTTTTCCTTTCAACTGTCTATTCCTGCAACTGCTACAGTGGCATTTTAGAAAATAACTATAAAATACATGCAATAAAGAAATAAGCCGCTAACCTAATGTGTTACCTTAATGTATATTCATGTAACTCAACACGTACAGTTATGCTAACTTAACGAGTTAAACATGTGCATCTCACGTGATATTCTAAAGCATTTAAATTCAACACGTGCATAAAATACATGTAATAAAGAAATAAGCCGCTAACCTAACATGTTACCTTAGTGTATATTCATGTAACTCAACGCGTATAGTTATGCTAACTTAACGAGTTATAACTTAAGTAAATCTACCAGCTCTCAACACATGTCAGCAACAGTTTAAACATAATGGCTTAATTCTCATATGATAAGCTAAATATTATGCAATTAACCATTATTTAACTGTTAATAATATGCACTTTTTCATTCTAAACACTTCCCCCATACCTAAATTTTGCTAGTCCCTTAGCAAACTAAGATCTAATTAATTGGTCTTTCAAAAAGTGCTAGAATTAATTCTTCCCCTTTTGTTTGTTTTCTTCTATTTAGCATAAACATATATTCTGTATGTTTCAGTAATCAACCTGCAAAGATATTTAGAATATATGTAAATTACATACAAAGTATATCATCTTCATATAGGTGTTAATTATATTATCGTTTGTTCTTCTTTTCATCATCTATAATCCTGAATTTTCCAATAAGTTTTCTAGAAGAAATTTCAACAACATACGAATCAAAGTACAATCCAATTCAATCTGATTAAGACAAGTAGAATAAAGAATTGTATTTCCATTAAACAACTTCAAAAGTCAATTCCAGATTCATATTTCAGCAATTCTAGATAACAGAAAATATACTCGATTCATAAGATATCTGTATTTCACAAAACACTTGTATCTTTTCAGAATAGTATATGTTTTTTTCTTTTTTTTTTTTTTTTTCTTTTTTTGTGTACTTTAAAAGTTAATTTGACAAGCTTGAATCATATAAGAGCTTTCTAATGTACCCATGTAACGAGCTTTTAGTCAACAATCCTAGATCTAATCAGGATCTTAGGTTGCCAGATTTTCAGAGTCATTTTTCAGGTCAACAATCCTTACATACCTATTTGCTCTAGTACAAAAGGCTCGTTATCAAACAAGTCAATAAACTCTCAAAGTTTTTTTTTTTCTTTTTTTTTTTTCTAAAACTAAATGCACACACAAAACAAAGCATTATTCACACATTGTATATGCACGTATTTCATTAATACAAATGCAGTAAGACACCAATCTCATATAATCTTGCTTCTATCATTTACTAAAAATATGAATCCATAACAATAAGCTCATACTTTATTTGCAGTTTAATAAGATCTACACATAAATCATTCTACAAGTTCAATCAGTCAAAGTAAATGTATCTTTCATCATATGTGTTTCATTTTATCTAGAATTCACATCTCAGCTCCTTCAGGACTTCAGATAATTTTCTAATTAAGCATTAAATATTCTGATTTCATTTTAAAATCGTGAAATTGTTAAACTCATGAAATTCAGAAAAATCATAAGATACTATATCTAGATTTACATAAATAATAAATTCTATAGCATCTTCTATAGCCTTCTAAATATAACATTCAAGTAGTTTATAAAAATTTTACAATCTCAATTATCGGATAGTTACAACAAGTTCATAAAAATTTTCAATTTCCTTAAAACTTTGCAGTACCATTTTAATTCCTTTAATTAACAAACTTATATGGCTGTTACTTTAATTACCTCCCCACCATACCTACATTTTGCATTGTCCTCAATGTAAAAGATTTGACAATAAGTACAGTAATTGTAGCAGGCATGAATAAAGTTTTGTTTGATTTAAAATTCAAGATAAGTAATTGGTTACATACCTTGTTCCATTTGTATCTCTTTCTGCATATTCCGATTTTTGATTCTGAAAAACTTTTCATTCCCAAATAAATACATAATATAAAACAAAATAACATTTAACAGATATTAATAAATCAGTGTCTTGTGTGGAACCCAGGCTCCTATGCCTTTGGTGGCTCACAAGCAAGCCAGTTGGTTTCCCAGAATAGATACCAACAAACTAGATTGATATTTTGTTTTGTTTGTTTTTTTATTTATAAAATGAACATGAAAAACTTCAAAATTCCTTCTTTTTTTTTTTAAAAATAAATGCAAAATACACACATTAAACACACAAAATCACAGCTTAAGAACATGATTGAAAAGTAGAAACAAATGGAATAAATGTATCAGTCCAAGCAAACTTTTTAGACATAGTTCTTCTTGCTATTAATTCTGTTTTAATGCAGTTCTTGTTCCTTTTTAATTTGTAAACATGCAATATATTATAAATTCCAAATACGAGCGTATTACCATTAATGATATGTAATGCAAAAAGGGATCCTTTTTGGTTCCAGGGTAATGTAGCAGTTTCTATTTCTACATCTATTTCAGTATACTCCTCTTCCCACTTCCATTCATTCATGTCTTCCATAATCCATATTTGAAATTTCATCAGTTCATCCCACCATCTTATCAGACATAAAGTAGGATCATCTTCTTCATTATACCACATTCCTATTTGAATTTCATTAAATTCTATAGATGGTGGTTTAGCTATTTCACTCGGTACAGGTAAAATTTCTATATGATCATCATAACTGTCTATGCTCACTATGTATAAATCAGATCTATATGCTAATGATATCTCCGTGACTAAATAGATATATCCATCAAGTATGACATGTGTTTGGTTAATTAATGATTTCTGTCCTAGATGTATTATAATGTTTTCATTCCAATATCTGTTTAGAAAATTATACACACTTAAGCGTAAATCTTCACCTCAATTTCCTGTAGGTCTCCAATAATATAAATTTTCAGGAATTGCAGAATTTTTATTAGAAAATATTAAAGCTGACCCACAATTTTCAGTTGGTGCTTCAAATATATTAGGTCTTCCTATATTCCATTCTTCTCCTGTTATAGGATTTCTTATCAAAATATCAAGTAATGATAAACTTGCATATCTTGGTCTCGTCTTGTATATGATTAATCCTTCATCTATCCCCATAATATGACTCATTTCTTCTAATGCATTGGGTGGAATTCCAGTAGTTTCTTCCATAGCCAGATATTCATGGGTATTTGAACTACGATTAAATGACCTCCATATGAATCCATCTCTAATCTTAGTCATTTTTGTAGCTTGTAGTCCCTAAAAATATTTTTTTTCAATACAGTCTTTAATTTCCTTTGATACACAACAAAGCCTGCATAGATCTTTAGTTGACAAGTTACTTAGTATTTCCCTTAGTGCATCCAACGGTAATTACATTAATTCCATTTGTCGATTCTGTAAAATAAAAACAAAAATTTAGTAGAGACAAAAATTAACATACTACTGCACACCCTCCTCATGGAGTTAAGGCATAACTCAACGGACTAAGTTCGTTGAGTTAAAAATTAACTCTACGATACTATTAACTTAAAATAAAACATATATACATACAGAAAGTTGCTTCAAATATGCTGCTTCATTCAGTTGCCCTCCAGAAGAGGTATCAATTTCATTAACCGTTCTATTGACAGGATTAGGTATAGCTTGTATTGGCAATCCTCTAGTAGGTCTAACTTCCATTGGTTCCTTCTGTCTAAGTGATATATTTCTATTCTGATTTTGATTTGCAGCATTTCCAAATATAAATTCTAGATGATTGTTTACTTGTTGGATTATCTTTTCTAATTTCTCTATTCTAGCTCCTTGTTCAATTAATACTTCATAACGTATGTTCTTCTCATTTATATTTTCTCCTCCCTAGAAATTGTTGTTTCTCCAAGATAAATTCGGGTGATTTCTCCAATTAGGATTATAAGAATTTCCCAAGTTATCTCTCTGGTTTCTAGCATAAATAATATCTAAGTCATTTATGTTTGTATTCTTTTCTGCTAGCTTTTGATTTAATGATAACTCTTCAATTTTCTTTGTTAATTCATTTAATTTCACCTCAAGCATAGTATTGGAATCTATTTCATGCATTCCTCTTGGCAATAATCTTTTATCTGCAATAGCTTCAGCCGAATTTTCCCACTGTGCAATTCTTTTTGCAAAATTTTCTAAATATGCCCATGCTTCTTCACTACATAATTTTAAAAATCCATTTTGACAAGTAGATTCTAATAAAGATTTCGTTGAAACATCTATGCCTTCATAAATTATGCCTATTAATTGTGCTTTACTTATTGCATGATGTGGACATTGAGTCAGTAAATCTTTAAATTTTTCAAAATATTTCCAGAATGATTCACCCTGTTTTTGGCTACACATTAATATTTCTTTCTTCTTTTTAATCCTTTGATGTGTTGGATAGTATTTTTCTAGAAAAACAGAGCAAAATTCAGTCCATGTAGAAATTGAATCAAGCGATAGAGTATATAACCATCTCTTAGCTGTATCTTTTAAAGCAAAAGTGATATATCTAAGTTTAATAGCATCTATACTCATGATCGGCATTCTCATCATTTGACAAACTTCGTTAAATTCTCTAAGGAAATAATAGGCATCCTCTCTTTCTAATCCATGAAAATGCGGCAATTGACTAATATAATTAGATTTCAGTTCAAACCTATCTCCCTCAAAGTTTGGCAATCGAATACATGAAGGTTCATCAATTAATTCAAGATACAGAATCTCTCCTAATGATTTTTCTACTGGAGCAGCCATCTCTACGTTTTCTTTTAAAGAAAGGTTAGCTACACCCCAAAGAATTTCGTTAAAGTTTAGTTCAGAAAATTTTTCAGTACTCCTCTGCAATGAAAATTCCTGGGTAGGTGTTCTTACTAATCATTTAGTGCTTGGAGAACGAGTCCATGTGCTCATAAAAAAATAGCAGAAGATTAATTACATACCAGTCTGAAGCTTTCCATTCTATAAATATTTGTTATCGGATGAAGGTTGAATCAGTTGCTTCTCCTTCTTGTTCCTCCAATGCTTTCTCCTTTCTTTTAAAAGTGCTGGTAACTCGTAAATAACATTCTGTTTCATATATATACTACGCATCCATAAAGTGAATAAATCTCGTTGCAAGAACGTGGCTTGCAATGTGCATCGTGGTTCCTATTTTTATGGGTACGTGTACCACTACTAATTTCAAATTTTGGTAACCGCTAAACCGACGAAGTTTCGTTTGTGGTTAAAAGAATAACCGTTCTACTTAATTCACAAACTAACCTCGTTGAGTTACAGATTACTCAACAGAACACAGTCGGTTACTGTTGCTAACTCCACGGACTAACTTCGTTGAGTTACAAATAACTAAACGGAGTGACCTTATATTATATTACTGACCTCGTGGAGTTATGGTTCACTCAATGGACTTACTTCGTTGAGTTAACACTTGGCAACATCTAAGTTTCACTCTCGTAAGTTTTCTATTTTGTTTTTTTTTTACCAGATTAATCGATACTATGCTTCGGTTAGACCTAAATATTTTTTTTTAATTTTTTAATTTTTTTTATTTTTCTTTCGATTGGACCGATACTATGTTTCGGTAAAACCAATATTTTTTCTGGAAATTAATATACAATTTTTTTTTTCCGGTTTAACTGATACTACGCTTCGGTCAAACCTAAATATTTTTTTAATTTTCCAGTTTAACCGATGCTACGCTTCGGTCAAACCTAAATATTTTTTATTTTTTATTTTTTTACTTTTCTTTCGGTTGGACCGATACTATATTTCAGTCAAACCAATATTCTTTTTCTGAAAATTAATATACAATTTTTTTTAATGTTCCAGTCATACCGATGGATCCAATCGGTTGAACCACAACTATTTTTATGTTATATATATATATTTAATGTTTTTTTTAATTTTTATAAATATATAAATAAACATAAAAACTGATTTCTTACTAAATCAAGCTCGAGTAGTCCTCTACTCTAACTTCTTCTATAATTCCAAAGGAGCTTTTTGGTGTTTTTAGAATAGGTTTAAGTCTTTGTCCATTTACTTTAAATATATTCTGATTTTTAGGATTTTCAATTTCAATAGCTCCATAAGGATAAACATTTCGAACTATGTAAGGTCTTGCCCATCTAGATCTTAATTTTCCTAGATGGTTATGGAGTCTAGCTAGATAAAGATATACTTCTTGTCCTATTTCAAAGCTTTTAGGAATAATTTTTCTATCATGCTAGAATTTAATTTTCTCTTTTTCTCTTACAGTCTTCAAATAAGCTTCATTTCTAAATTCTTCTAATTCAATTAGTTGCATTTTCCTATTTTCAGTAGCTTGATTTAAATTAGTGTTCAGAGTTTTTAATGCTCAATAAGCTTTATGTTCTATTTCAGCAGGTAAATGACAATTTTTTCCATATACTAGCCTAAAAGGTGACATACCTAAGCTTGTTTTATAAGCAGTTCTATAAGCCCAAAGTGCATCTATCAATCTATTAGCCCAATCTGTTCTAGTAGGATTTACTACTTTTTTCAAGATTAATTTAATTTGTTTGTTTGCACTTTCTACTTGTCCACTTGTTTGCGGATGATATGATGTTGCAATTTTGTGGTTTACTCTATATTTCTTCATTAAGGCTTCAAAACTTCTATTACAGAAATGAGTTCCTCTATTACTGATAATAGCTTTAGGTATTCCAAATCTGGCAAATATATTTGTTCTTATAAATTATATTACCACTTTGTTATCATTAGTTTTTGTAGGAATAGCTTCTATCCATTTAGATACATAATCCACCCCCAACAATATGTAATTAAATTGATTAGACATAGGAAATAGACCTATAAAATCTATTCCCCACACATCAAAGATTTCAAACTCAACAATAGGATTAAAAGGCATCATATTCCTCTTTGATATTCTTCCTATTTGTTGACATCTTAAACAACTTAAGCAATATTTATGAGCATCTTTGAATAGTGTTGGCCAATAAAACCCACATTGCAGAATTTTTGCAGCAGTTTTCCCTAAACCAAAATGTCCTCCACAAGCTTGGTCATGACAAAAAGACAATATGCTTGAATATTCAGTTTCTAGAACACACCTCCTTAAAACCAGATCAAGACATTTCTTAAGTAAGTAAGGGTCTTCCTAATAGTAATATTTTACTCTTGAGAAAAACAATTTCTTATCCTATCTATTCCAATCCTTAGGTGTTAAACCAGTAACTAAGTAATTAACTATGTCCGTATACCAAGGCATTGTGTTGATGGTCATTAATTGTTCATCAAGAAAATTATCATTAATTTCAATATTTGATTTTTCTATTTGTAATCTTGATAAATGATCTGCTACTACATTCTCACAACCTTTTTTATCTTTAATTTCTAAATCAAATTCTTGCAATAATAATATCCATCGGATCAATCTAGGTTTAGTTTCTTTTTTCTTTATTAGATGTTTTAGAGCTGAATGATCCGTGTATACTATTACTTTAGCTCCATTCAGATATGATCTAAACTTTTCTAAAGAAAACACAACAGCTAATAATTCTTTTTCAGTAGTTGTGTAATTAACTTGAGCATCATTTAAGGTTTTGCTTGCGTAATGAATCACTCTAGGAGATTTTTCTATCTTCTGTCCTAACACTGCTCCTACAGCAAAATCAGAAGCATTGCACATTAATTCAAATGGATGGTTCCAATGAGGTGTTTGAATTATAGGAGTTGAAATTAAGCTAGTCTAAAGTCTGAAAAATGCTTCCTTGCAATTTTTATCAAAGTTAAATGGAACATCTTTTAATAGATTAGTTAAAGGTCTAGCTATCTTGCTAAAGTCTTTAATAAATCTTCTATAAAAACCAACATGTCCTAGAAATGATCTAATATCTTTTACTGATTTAGGTTCTGGTAGATTAGAAATTACTTCTATTTTAGCTTTATTTACTTCCAACCCTTTTTTAGAAACAACATGCCCTAAGACTATTCCTTGTTTAACCATGAAGTGACATTTTTCCCAATTTAAAACCAGATATTTTTCCACACAGCGTTTTAATATTTGGTCTAAATTGCTTAAACACACTTCATATGAGTTGCCATATATAGTAAAATCATCCATAAATATTTCTAAAAATTCTTCAGTCATTCTAGTAAATATGCCCTGCACACACCTTTGAAAGGTAGCTGGCACATTGCATAATACGAATGGCATTCTTTTAAAAGCATAAGTTCCATTAGGACAGGTGAAAGTTATTTTCTCTTGATCCTCTAATGTATTGGAATTTGATTATACCCTAAATACCCGTCTAGGAAACAAAAATATTCTTGCCCTGCTAATCTTTCCAACATTTGATCTATAAAAGGTAAGGAAAAATGATCTTTCCTAGTCACAACATTCAGCTTTCTATAGTCTATACATACTTTCCAGCCTGATTGAATTCTAGTAGGTATCAAGTCTTGACTTTCATTCCTAATAACTGTTAATTCTGATTTTTTGGGAACTACATAGATTGGACTAACCCACGAGCTATCAGAAATCGGATAAATTATATCATTATCTAACCATTAAACTATTTCCTTCCTGACTTCTTCCTTAAGGTTTGGATTTAATCTCCTCTCAGGAATTCTAACAGGTTTAGCATTCTCTTCTAAATATATGTGGTGATAATATAAAGTTGAACTTAACCCTTTTATATCAGTCATAGTCTATCCTATTGCTTCTTTATAACTTTTTACTACATCTTTAAATTTAGCTATTTGTTCCTCTTTTAAATCTGAAGCAATAATGTTTGGACAGGTTCATTTATCTTCCAGAAATATATAGTTTAATTCAGGAGGTAAATGTTTTAATTCTAAATGCTGCCCATCAAAAGCTAGAGCTCCTAATTGAACATCATCATTTTTTAAATTAATTTCTTCCTGATCTCCTTCTATATTTATGCTTTCACTTTCTTCTAAATTTCAAAATTGATTTTCCTATTTAATTCTTCTTGAATCACATCATCTAACATATCTCCTTCATCCTCTAAAAAGTCTATGGTATGTAAGGACATTTCTAACTCCTCAAACCTTTCTGGTTTGAAAATATTTAATTAAGTATCCTCATTACCATATGCTAACTTCATTACTCCAGTTTTACAATTTATAACAGCCCTTGATGTTGCTAAAAATGGCCTTCCCAAAATTAAAGATGTATCACTATTTTTATGCTTAATTTGTTGGGAATCCAAAATTACAATATCAATAGGATATATAAAATTCTTGATTTTAATTAAGACATCCTCTATTTTTCCTCTAGGGTATCTTATACTTCTATCAGCTAATTGAATAACCATACTAGTAGGAGTTAAACCTTCTAATCCTAAGGATGCAAATATATCACTTGGCATAACATTTATATCTGCACCTAAGTCTATTAAGGTTCTTTCTAGAATGATATTTCCTATGGTGCATGATATAACAGGGATTCCAAGATCAGATAACTTTTTTGGAATTTTTGACAGAAATAGGGAACTACTTTGCTCAGCTAAAAAGACATTTCTAAGAACTTTTCGCTCTCTTTTCTTAGTACACCAATCCTTCAGAAATTTAGCACAAGGTGGCATATTCTGCAATAGATCTAACAAAGGAATGTTAACTTGTACTTTTTCAAAAATTTCTTTGATTTTTTCTTGTTTTTCGGAAATTGTTTATTGTAATCTTTCAGGATAGGGTGCTAAAGATTTTGATTTCAAAGACTCTTTTTCTTTCAGTTGATTTGTTTGATCATTTTTAGCTTCAATTGCAGATTCAAATTGTTCTTCAGTGATTTCTAGATTTTCAGCTATTACTTTTTCATTATCATTTTGATTTTTACTCTTGTCCACTTTCATATCATTTTCATTTTGAGTTCTTGGTGGTATATCAGTTCCAGATCTTAATGTTACACATACATCTTCCAGATTTTCGTTACTTTCATGATGTTTTTGTATATCATTTTCGTGATTATGATCTTCAATTATTTTTAGTTTTAAAGTGCATTCTTTAAATTCTCTAAAATTAGTGTTTTCTGTTTGTTGTATATTTTACAAGTTGTGCAGGTTTATAACATTATAATTTTCATTGTCCTGTTGCAAAACTTGTATTTTCATTGCATTTTTGTCTAATGCTTTTAATTTTGTTTCCAGATCATCTAATTTCATTGCATTCAATTTTTGATTAATTTTATTTATGGCTTTTTCAGTTTCGTAAATTATATCCTGTTTAGGTTCTGAATATGCCTCCTTATAGTTTAACCGGTTGACTTCTTGTTGTTGACACACAAAGTATTCCAGTTTGTCCAGATTTTGCTCTATACTATGCTCCAGTCTGTCATAGCTGTCCCAAACTTCAGTGTCTCTCATCATATTACACATTCTATACTGACCATCAATTGGGTAAACTATAGGATTCTCATACTCGACTCTATTATATTGAGGATAATTCATTTGTTGTTCATGGGATCTAACAATCTGTAAATGTCTCAATTTCAAACAATCAGAAATGTCGTGTCCTTCAGAATTGTAGAATTCACATATGCTAATTAAAGGTTTCAGAAATCTTTGAGCATAAGCATATGCCATATTCTCAATTACAGAAGAAAACACACAACTCTGGCTATTAAAACGAAACAACTCTAACAGTTACTTATATTAATTCAATTCAATTCAATTCACTTCGACTCAATTCAATTCAATTCCCCGGCAACGGTGCCATAAAACTTGTTCGTCTTTTCCGAGCACTACACTAGAAAAACTTGGAGTTGTTACTTCTATTTTCACTTAATTAATTTATGTTTATGTCTATTCTTTCTTTTAGAAGTAAACAAACAACCTTTAATACAATTTAGATATTTATTCCAATTTGTACTTTAACTGCAAGTGCACAGTGTCTATTGTATTAGTGTGCAAGTACAGGTCAATCCCACAGGGAATTGCTGACGAATTTAAGAAATGTTTGATTATGAACAATTCAAATATATATTCAATAAGCACTCCGTTGAGTTACAGTTAACTCAACAGACTAAGTTCGTTGAGTTATGGCTAACTCAACAGACTATCCTCGTGGACTCAAGTTAACTCCACGAGCCTGTCTCTTCTTTATAATACTGCTATTTACAGAGGAATTTGGCCAACCATTGGGCGATTCCATAGATTGTAAATAACATCAATTAAGCTTTTTAATGCTAGTTAACATTGGATTTATCATTAAGCAATACTAACATTCAGATGATTCAAACAGTAACTATTAAAATCTTTAAATTTTTTGTACGAACCAATTTCAGTAAATTGTAAAATTAAAACTAACATAAAACAATCATAAAACTGATACAGATAACATTAATCACGATACAACACAAACAATACAACACTCAAATACAAAATACAAACGAAGATAAATTGTTTTTGGTATTTTTGTTTTGATGTGAACATGGAAATGGGCAAAAGGTGAAATGTAAAGTAATCTCACTTGACAGTAAATACTTTTGACACTACTTGCAACGCGATTACACCACTGAAAATTAAACCACTTACAATTCTGTCTCCTCTCCCTATAGAATCGTGAGTCAAAAATTGCAAGATGATCTCCTCTTCAGCATATAGGCATCAACCCGAAGCCAAGGCTAAAAGCTTTACGATCTCCTGAAATATGAGTCGGCGCTTGGTGAAAATGTCTTCCCTTCCCGCGACGCGATCACTCCTCGCAATGGTTGTCAGGCACTGTGTTTGGCTCGGAATCGACCTGACATCAGGCAAGTATCCTCATAGACCTCCGATGATTGGTGATTATGGTGGTGATATGATGGTTGGTGTGATACTTCAGAGAATCGCCGATACTATCTGTAGAAAGCTTGGTGCTCCTCCTTTGTATACACTCCGTCCATCGATCACATTTTCTTCTTTTTTTCTTCTTTTCTTTTATATTTCTTCAGTAGTAACTGCTTCTACTTGAATGATCGGTTGGATTTCCTTCCTTTAGATCAACGGCGATGCTTCCTTCTCCATGCGCGATTGAATTCCTACGTGATACGTGCAAACGTGGTTTTTCCTTCCAACTGTTTGTTCCTGCAACCGCTACAGTGGCATTTTAGAAAATAACTATAAAATACATGTAATAAAGAAATAAGTCGCTAACCTAACGCGTTACCTTAGTGTATATTCATGTAACTCAACGCATACAGTTATGCTAACTTAACGAGTTAAGCATGTGCATCTCACGTGATATTTTAAAGCATTTAAATTCAACACATGCATAAAATACATGCAATAAAGAAATAAGCCGCTAACCTAACGTGTTACCTTAGTGTATATTCATGTAACTCAACGCGTATAGTTATGCTAACTTAACGAGTTATAACTTAAGTAAATCTACCAGCTCTCGACACATGTCAACAGCAGTTTATACATAAAATAACATTTCGGAGAGTTACAGGTATAACTATCTGATGCTCAGATGCATTTTTGAATACTTAAGAATTTCACAGCCTGCAACTTACCGACAGTTCATAAATGTACTAAATTAACATTAATTCCTCAAAATTAAGTAGATTTTTCAATTAAAGCATATAACACTGCAATTATAAAATAATGGCTTAATTCTCATATGATAAGCTAAATATTATGCAATTAACCATCATTTAACCGTTAATAATATGCACTTTTTCATTCTAAACAAGCATCAAGTCACATGACCGGACAGAAAAGGCTACAGAAAAATTTTACAAATACCAAGAAAGGAAGGGTAATATTTGGAAACAAAAGCAAGGATAAAATCATAAGTATGGGCAATGTTCAAATAACTCCTACTTGTGTTATTTCGAATGTATTTTATGTAGAAAACCTAGGATTTAATTTGCTGAGTGTTATAAAACTAATTGATAATGGATACTATGTATTGTTTGAAGATAATGTATGCAAAATTATTGATAAAATTACAGATGAACTTAAGTTTATTACTAAAAGAAAAAGTTCTGTATGCATTTTATCTTTACCTTTTGGTGTAGTTGATTTAAATTCATGTTTACTAGCTGTTTAGAATGAAAAAGTGCATAATATTAACGGTTAAATGATGGTTAATTGCATGATATTTAGCTTATCATATGAGAATTAAGCCATTATGTTATAATTGCACTATTATATGCTTTAATGAAAGAATTTGCATAATTTCAAGGAATTAATGTTAATTTAGTTGATTTCTAAACTATCGGTAAATTGCAGGTCGTGAAATTCTTAAGTATTCAAATTTTCTGTTATTTCGGAGAGTTATATTGCATGTACTGGATAGTAATATTTTTAACAATAGAAGAATATTTTATTATTTCTTAGAGTACACTATTGAAACCATAATGCATGACTTAAGTGGATTTTCGGTAAGTTATCTGCCAACTATCCGAAATGCATCTAGCCATTAGATAGTTAGATTTGTAAGTATCTGAAATATCCTTTTATTCATAAAACTACTTGAGGATACATGTCACATTCTGGAAACTTGACTTAAGTTATCTTTCGGAAGGTTAGGTGGTAACTATCTGAAATGCATCTAAGCATCGGATATTTATGGTTGTAAGTATCCGAAATATCTTAACTTGTTAAGTTAGAATTATGCATGTGTTGAATTTGAATGTTTTAGTATATCACGTGAGATGCACATGTTTAACTCGTTAAGTTAGCATAACTGTACGCATTGAGTTACATGAATACACACTAAGGTAACGTGTTATGTTAGCAACTTATTTCTTTATTGCATGTGTTTTATAGTTAAATCAATAAAGTAAGTCCGTTGAGTTATCTATAACTCCACGGACCATTTATTTTCTAATATGCCACTATAGTGGTTATAGAAACAGGACATTCGAAGGAAAACCACGATTGCACGTATCACGTAGGAATTCACTTGTGGAATGAAGAAGAACTCACCATCGTTGATATGAATGAAGGAAATCCAACCGAGCATCTAAGTAGAAGCAGTTACTACTAAGGAAACATAAAAGAAGAGAAAAAATGAAGAAAGTGTGTGTGTAGAGGTGGAGGACTACGCTAATTGTAGGAAGTGTTAGAAGTTCCCTGAAGCTCCACACCACCACCACCATAATCACCAACCATCAAAGGTCTGTGAGGATACTTTTTTGATGTCAGGTCGATTCCGAGCCAAACACGGTGCCTGACAACCACTGTGAGGAGTGATCACATCGTGGGAAGGGAAGCCATTTTCACCAAGCGTCGACTCATATCTCAGGAGATCGTAAAACTTCTAGCCTTGGTTTCAGGTTGATGCTAGTATGCTGAAGAGGAGATCATCTTGCAATTCTAGACTTGCAATTCTATAGGGAGAGGAGACAAGATTGTAAGTGATTAGGTTTTCAGTGGTGTAATCACGTCACATGTAGTGACAGAAGTATTTACTGTCGATAGAGATTTTTACATTTCACCTTTCGCCCATTTTCATGAACATATCAAAACAAAAGTACCAAAAACAAGAACTTATCTATGTTTACATTTAGTATTTAAGTGTTGTACTATTTGTTTTGTATCGTGATTAATGTTATCATTGTCAGTATTGTGAATGTTTCATGTTTGTTTGATTCAGAAAATAAAAAATAGTTTTACAGTTTATTGTAATTGATTCATTCCAGATACTTAAATTTTAATGGTTACTATTTGAAATATCTGAATGTTAGTGTTGCTTAATGATAAATATAATATTAACTAGCATTAAAGAGCTTAATTGATGTTATTTACAATTTATGGAACCGCCCAATGGTTGGCTGAATTCCTTTGTAAATAGTAGTATTAAACTGGAAAGATAGGCTCATGGAGTTAACTCAAGTCCACGAGGTTAGTTCGTTGAGTTAGCCATAACTCCACGAACTTAGTCTATTGTGTAACTGTAACTTAACAGAGTGCTTACTAAACACATAAATTTCATTATTAAAACCGGAACAGTACACAATTCATACTCAATCTTTGTGGGATTGACTTGTATTTGCATACAAATACAATATACACGGTGCACTTGCAGTTAAAATACAAATTAGAATTACTGTCTGATTTGTGTGAAAGGTTGTTTGTTTACTTCTAAAAGAAGTTATTGAGAATATAAGCAAGTTTAAGATTTAACTTTTTACAACCAATCAGAAGTTAACAAAACCCAAACAAGTTTTCTAACGTCGTTCCCTAGCGGAGTTGCCAAATCTTAGTTTACTAAGGGACTAGCAAAATTTAAGTATGGGGGACGTGTTTAGAATGAAAAAGTGCATAATATTAACTGTTAAATGATGGTTAATTGCATAATATTTAGCTTATCATATGAGAATTAAGCCATTATGTTATAATTGCACTATTATATGCTTTAATGAAAGAATTTGCATAATATCAGGGAATTAATGTTAATTTAGTACATTTCTGAACTATCGGTAAATTGCATACTGTGAAATTCTTAAGTATCCAAATTTTCTGTTATTTCGGAGTGTTATATTGCATGTTGTTTAGAATGAAAAAGTGCATATTATTAACGGTTAAATGATGGTTAATTGCATAATATTTAACTTATCATATGAGAATTAAGCCATTATGTTATAATTGCACTATTATATGCTTTAATTAGAATTACTGCTTAATTTTGGGGAATTAATGTTAATTTAGTACATTTCTGAATTGTCGTTAAATTGCAGGCTGTTAAATTCTTAAGTATCCAAATTTTCTGATGTTTTGGACAATTATGTTTAACATACCAAACATATTTCAGATAGTTATGTTTAACAAACCGAACATGTATCGGATAGTTATGTTTAAATTATCGAACAGTTATGTTTTGAAAGAATATTTTATTATTTCCTGAAGTACATGTGTCAAAACCATAATGCATGACTTAAGTGAACTTTCGGTGAGTTATTTATAACTATCCGAAATTGCAACTAGTCATTAGACAGTTATATGTGTAACTCTCCGAGATCTCTTTTTATTTATAAAATAGTTGAGGACACGTGTCATGTTTTGAGAAAGTGACTTAAGTGGATTTTCGGTGAGTTATCTCTAACTATCCGAAAGTGCAGTTGAGCATCAGATAGTTAGACCTATAACTTTCCAAAATGTTTCTTTTATTATTAAACTACTGCTGACACGTGTCGAGATCTGGTAGATTTACTTAAGTTATATATCGGTGAGTTATCTGTAACTATCCGAAATGCATCTAAGTATCAGATAGTTAAGTTTATAAGTATCCGAAATGCACCCGATCATCGGATAGTTAAATTTATGCACGTGTTTTATAGTTAAATCAACGAAGAAAGTCTGTTGAGTTATCTATAACTCCACGGACTATTTATTTTCTAATATGCCACTGTAGCGGTTGTAGAAACAGGACAGTTGGAAGAAAAACCACGACTGCATGTATCGTGTAGGGAGAAGAGAGCATCGTCGTTGATATGAATGAAGGAAATCCAACCGACCATTCAAGCAAAAGCAGTCACTACTAAAGAAATATAAAAGAAAAGAAGAAAAAGAAGAAAAGTGTGTGATCGATGGATGGCCAGTGTGTATAGAGGAGGAGCACCGAGCTTTCTGTAAGTAGTATCGACAATTCTCCAAAGTACAACACCAACTATCGTTACCACCACCACAATCACCAACCATCGGAGGTCTGTGAGAATACTTTCTTGATGTCGGGTCGATTCCGAGCCAAACACAGTGCTTGAAAACCACTGTGAGGAGTGATCGCGTCACGGGAAGGGAAGCCATTTTCACCAAGCGCCGACTCATATTTCAGGAGATCGTAAAACTTTTAGCCTTGGCTTTGGGTTGATGCCTGTATGTTGAAGAGGAGATCATCTTGCAATTCTGGACTCACGATTCTAGAGGGAGAGGAGACAGAATTGTAAGTGGTTTAATTTTCAGTGGTGTAATCGCGTTGCAAGTAGTGTCGGAAGTATTTACTATCAAGTGTGATTATTTTACATTTCACCTTTCGCCCATTTCCATGTTCATATTAAAACAAAAATACCAAAAAAAATTTATCTATGCTTGTATGTTGTATTTGAGTGTTGTATTGTGATTAATGTTATCTTTATCAATATTGTGATTGTTTTATGTTTGTTTTAGTTTTACAGTTTACTTAAATTGGTTCGTTCAAAAGACTTAAAGATTTTAATGGTTACTGTTTGAATTATCTGAATGTTAGTATTGCTTAATGATAAATCCAATGTTAACTAACATTAAAGAGCTTAATTGATGTTATTTACAATATGTGGAATCGCCCAAAGGTTGGCCGAATTCCTCTGTAAATAGCAGTATTAAAAAGAAAAGATAGGCTCGTGGAGTTAACTTAAGTCCACGAGGTTAGTCCGTTGAGTTAGCCATAACTCAACGAACAAAGTTCGTTGAGTTAACTGTAATTCAATGAAGAGCTTATTGAATATATAAATTTGATAGTTAACAAACGAACAGTTCTCAAGTTCTTCAGCAATTCCCTATGGGAATGACCTGTACTTGTACACTGATACAATAGACACTGTGCACTTGCAGTTAAAGTACAAATTGGAATTAATATCTAAATTGTATTAAAGGTTGTTTGCTTACTTCTAAAAGAAAGAATAGGCATAAAGATAAATTAACTAAGTAAAAACAGAAGTAACAAATCCAAGTTTTTCTGGTGTAGTGTTGGGAAAACGCAAACACATGTACTAGACAGTTATGTTTTTAACGATAGAAGAATATTTTATTATTTCCTAGAGTACACGTGTTGTAACCATAATGCATGACTTAAGTGGATTTTCGATAAGTTATCTACTAACTATCCGAAATACATCTAGGCATCAGATAGTTAGATTTGTAAGTATCCGAAATATCCTTTTATTCATAAAACTACTTGAGGAGATGTGTCACGTTTTGGAAACTTGACTTAAGTTATCTTTCGAAAGGTTTGGTGGTAACTATCCGAAATGCATCTGAGCATCAGATATTTAAGGTTGTAAGTATCCGAAATATCTTAACTTGTTAAGTTAGAATTATGCACGTGTTGAATTTGAATGCTTTAATATATCACGTGAGATGCACATGTTTAACTCGTTAAGTTAGCATAACTGTACGTGTTGAGTTACATGAATACACACTAAGGTAATGCATTATGTTAGCAGCTTATTTCTTTATTACACATGTTTTATAGTTAAATCAACAAAGTAAGTCCGTTGAGTTATCTTTAACTCCACAAACCATTTATTTTCTAATATGCCACTATAACGGTTACAAAAACAAGACATTCGAAGGAAAACCACAATTACATGTATCACGCAGGAATTCACTCATGGAATGAAGAAGAAATCACCATCGTTGATATGAATGAAGGAAATCCAATCGAGCATCTAAGCAGAAGCAATTACTACTAAGGAAACATAAAAGAAGAGGAGAAAAAACGAAGAAAGTGTGTTTGTAGAGGTGGAGGACCGCACTAACTGTAGGAAGCATCAAAAGTTCCTTGAAGCTCCACACCACCACCACCATAATCACCAACCTTCGAAGGTCTGTGAGGGTACTTTCTTGATGTTGGGTCGATTTCGAGCCAAACACGATGCCTGACAACCATTGTGAGGAGTGATTGCATCGCGGGAAGGGAAACCATTTTTACCAAGCATCGACTCATATCTCAGAAGATCGTAAAGCTTCTAGCCTTGGTTTCAGGTTGATGCTAGTATGCTAAAGAGGAGATCATCTTGCAATTCTAGACTCGCGATTCTATAGGGAGAGGAGGCAGGATTGTAAGTGATTAAGTTTTCAGTGGTGTAATTGTGTCGCATGTAGTGATGGAAGTATTTACTATCGATAGAGATTTTTACATTTGACCTTTCGCCCATTTTCATGAACATATCAAAACAAAAATACCAAAAACAACAACTTATCTGTGTTTACATTTAGTGTTAAAGTGTTGTATTGTTTGTTTTGTATCATGATTAATGTTATCATTGTCAGTATTGTGAATGTTTTAAGTTTGTTTGATTCAAAAAATAGAAAATAATTTTACAGTTTACTGAAATTGATTCGTTCCCGATACTTAAAGATTTAATGGTTACAGTTTGAAATATCTGAATGTTAGTGTTGCTTAATGATAAATCTAATATTAATTAGCATTAAAGAGCTTAATTGATGTTATTTACAATATGTGGAACTACCCAATGGTTGGCCGAACTCCTCCGTAAATAGCAATATTAAACTGGAAAGATAGGCTTGTGGAGTTAACTCAAGTCCACGAGGTTAGTCCATTGAGTTAGTCATAACTCCATGAACTTAGTCCATTGTGTAACTGTATCTCAATGGAGTGCTTACTAAATACATAAATTTCATTATTAAAACCAGAACAGTACACAATTCATACTCAATCTTTATGGGATCGACCTATACTTGTACACAAATACAATATACATTGTGCACTTGCAGTTAAAATACAAATTGGAATTACTGTCTGATTTGTGTGAAAGGTTGTTTGTTTACTTCTAAAAGAAGTTGTTGAGAATATAAGCAAGTTTAAGATTTAACTTTTTACAACCAATCAGAAGTTAACAAAACCCAAACACTAGCTAAAACTAGTGATGCATATCTTTGGCATAGAAGGATCAGACATATAAATATGAAATTGTTGCATAAATTATCTAGAAAAAATTTAGTGAGAGGTTTACCAAAGATTAAATACTCAAAAGATTTCATGTGTAATGCATGAGTTAGGTAAACTTTATAAAAACTATTTTAAATCCAAAAATGATATATCAAGCAAGAGAGTCTTAGAACTTATACATATGGATCTATTTGGACCAACAAGAATCATGAGTCTTGGTGATAAATGGTTTGTATTTGCTTTAGTAGATGACTTCTCTAAATACACTTGGGTATATTTTTTAGCAATTAAGGTAGAAATTTTTGAAAAGTTTAAAATGTTTTGCAATATTGTTCAAAATGAAAAAAGTGTCTCTATTCAGAAACCTAGGAATGATCATGGTATTAAAGTTGAAAATGATCAAATGGATAATTACTGGAATGATCAAGGCATTGATGACAAATATTGTTTTCCTAGAGCACCTTCTCAAAATTGTGTTGTTGAGAGAAAAAATTAATCACTTCAGGAAATGGCCAGAACTATGTTAAATGAACATAATTTACTTCAAAATCTTTGGGTTGAAGCAGTAAATATAGCTTGTTATAATATTAACAGAAGTCACTTAGGACCTGTTTGGGTTTTAGGCGGCACTAGAGAACTTGATTAGTTCCTTGGCAATGACGTTAGAAACTTGTTTAGATGTGAATGGTTAGATCAAACACTAGTTTAATTTGTCTTTAGGCTTAAATCAATAATTACTTTTAGAAGTAATCTAACAAACTTTCACATAAATTAGATATTAATTCCAATTTGTATTTTAACTATAAGTGCATAGTGTATATTGTATTTGTGTGCAAGTATAGGTCGATCCCATAGAGATTGAGTAAGAATTGGGTATTGTTCTGGTTTTAATAATGAAATTTATGTGTTCAATAAGCACTCCGTTGAGTTACAGTTAACACAACAGACCAAGTTCGTGGAGTTATGGCTAACTCAACAGACTAACCTCGTGGACTTGAGTTAACTCCATGAGCCTATCTTTCTAGTTTAATACTACTATTTACAAAGGAATTTGACCAACCATTGGGTGGTTCCACAGATTGTAAATAACATCAATTAAGCTCTTTAATGCTAGTTAATATTAGATTTATCATTAAGCAACACTAACATTCAGATATTTCAAACAGTAACCATTAAATCTTTAAGTATCTGGAACAAATCAATTTCAGTAAACTATAAAATTATTTTCTATTTTCTGAATCAAACAAACATAAAACATTCACAATATTGACAATGATAACATTAATCACGATACAAAATAAATAGTACAACACTTAAATACTAAATGTAAACATAGATAAGTTCTTGTTTTTGGTACTTTTGTTTTGATATGTTCATGAAAATGGGCGAAAGGTGAAATGGGAGTATTTTGACACCTACGAGTAGGTGGAGGGTGGTCAAGTGACCTTGGCCAATGATGATGTGTGTTCTAGAGTTTGTGTGGGCACTATAAAGTTTAAATTGCATGATGGCACAGTCAGAATTCTAGAGGACGTTTAGCACGTCTCAAAGCTTGGAAAAAGTCTGATCTCATTGATGGCTTTTGATTCTAAGGACTATGGATATACAAGTGGTGAGGGGAAAATCAGCATATTGAAAGGCTCTTTAGTTGTTATGAAAGGAACCAAATCTGGTCCCTTATACATTCTGCAGGGCACTCCTATTATTGGCGTATCTACATTAGCTATATCTGGTTAGTAGGATCTTTTTGTCATGTGGCACTCAAGGATGGGTCATTTAGGGCAGAAAGGAATGTAGAGATTGAGTAGTCTGGGCAAGTTTGATGGGCACAAGGTTGCTTGCATTGACATGTGCAAGCATTGTGTTTTTGGCAAACAAAAAAGAGTGTCATTTACATGTAGTCAGCACAGCTCCATGGGAGTTCATGATTATATTCATGTTGATTGTTGGGGGCCTTTACGTCAGCCTTCTATTGCAGGTTCTAGATATTTTCTTTCTATCATTGATTGTCATTCAAGGATGAATTGGGTTTTCTTTTTGACGCACAGAAGTGAAGCTTTTTTTAGCTTCAAGCATTGGAAGAAGCAGGTAGAAAACCAAACAAACAGAAAGGTAAAATATCTTAGAACTAATAATGGTCTTGAGTTTTGTTCTCAAGAATTTGATAGCTTTTGTAGAGATGAAGGCATTACATGGCATAACACAGTTAGAAATACCCCTCAGCAAAATGGAGTGGCTGAAAGATTGAACAGGACACTCCTAGAAAAGGCACGTTGTATGTTGTCTCATGTAGGTTTGAGCAAGAAATTTTGGGCAGAAGTTGTTAACACAACTTCCTATCTAGTGAACAGGTCTTCTTCTAGTGCCTTAGATGGGAAGATACCTCTTGAGGTATGGCTGAAAAGATCTACTAGTTATTCAAAGCTTAAAGTTTTTGGGTGTTCAGCTTACTATCATGTGAATAATGACAAGCTGGAACCATGTGCAAAGAAAGGCATATTTGTGGGCTATGATGTTGGTGTAAAGGGATACAGGATATATGATATTGAATCTCACAAAGTAATATATAGTCGTGATGCTACTTTTGATGAGAATTCTCTTTCGTAGGGAATAGATAGACTAGCAAGTGAATCACCAAAAATTGAGCACACCATTCTTGAATAGATGGAGTTAGATGATGCACAATAGCCACCTATCACTGATCATGTTGAAATTAGAGAAAACTCATCTGAAATTTAGGAAGATGAAGTTGAGGAGGAAGAGGTGGAGCAATCACCACCAAGAACCATTGGCAAAGATCGTCCTAGAAGGGACGTTAAACCTCCGATTAGATATGGCTACAACAGTTTGGTTGCTTTTTCCTTACAGGTAGCAATTGAAGTGGAGGATTTTGTTGATCCACCTACATATGAAGCTGCAATGAAAGATTCAGAAGTTGGTCTTTGGATGTTTGCTATGGAGGAGGAATTCCAATCTCTCCATAAGAATAAGACTTGAGAACTGGTGAAACGTCCAAAGAACACAAATATTGTTGGCTATAAATGGGTCTACAAGAAAAAGATTGAGACTCAAGGCAATGCAGGTGTGCAGCACAAGGCAATGTTAGTCGCCAAAGGTTATTCATAGCAAGAAGGAGTTGACTATAATGAAGTATTTGCTCCTGTTGTACATCATACATCTATTAGAATTTTGCTATCTATTGTTGTAGCGTAGAATCTAGAGTTGGAACAGCTAGATGTAAAGACGGCCTTCTTACATGGTGAGTTAGAAGAAAATATTTGGATGGAACAATTAATAGGGTTTGTGGTGGAAGGTAAATCTGATTGGGTGTGCAAATTAAATAAGTGTTTGTATGGACTTAAACAATCACCATGCCAATGGTACAAGAGGTTTGATGCCTTTATAATTAAAGTTGGTTTTAGACGTAGCAACTATGATTCATGTGTATTGTTATGCGAAGAGAAGTGCAGAAAGGGAGAAGCTTGGACTCGTGGAGAAGAAAGAAGAAGACAAATAGGAAAACGTGTGAAGCAAATGCAAAAACACCAAGGTTTAACGTGGTTCCCCAATTGGGTATGTCCACAGATGAAGCTCAACTGAATGATTCTCTAGGTGATCACAAAGGGATACAAGATTCAACTTCAACTCTAAGCACACGTTGGGGGTCTATTTATAACATTTGTGTACCCCCAAGTGGCTAAGGACAAAACTACCCCTATGTGTAACAAACTAATTCAAGACACATAATAACAATCTCCACCTTGCCTTGAATTTACAAACTTCACCTAGAACCAAACAAATTTCCATCTTCAAAAGACCCGAAGGGTCAACTATAAGCAAACACATTAAGTAAGTCTAAGCAATGCTTAAACTTGCTTTCAAGAATGCCTTTTGTAAACATATCGGCTAGATTGTCATGTGTGTTGATCTTCAAAATCTTCACGCGATCTTCTGTTCTAAGAAAGTGATAACGAACATCAATGTGCTTTGTCCTGTCATGAAACACATTGTCCTTCGTTAAGCTGATGACACTAAGACTGTCAAAGAAAATTTCTGCTTTATCATATCGCAGACCAAAGTCTTCAAGTAACCCCTTCAGCCAAATACGTTCTTTTGCAGCTTCTATCATCGCCATATACTTAGCCTCTGTAGTGGATAAAGATACAGTAGGTTGTAGAGTAGATTTCCAACTAATAATGGAATCTGCCAATGTGAAGACATATCCTGTTAAAGATCTACGCTGATCAACATCACCTGCAAAATCTGAATCAGAATATCTAGCTACACTACAGTTATGTTTAACACCATAAATCAGTCCTACATCAGACATGCCCTTCAAGTACCTAAAGATCCTTTTCACGGCCTGCCAATAACTCTTCCCTGAATTTGATATAAACCTACTTACAACACTAAGAGGGTAAGCATGATCCGGATGAGTACAAACCATGGCATACATAAGACTGCCAACTACCTGTGAATATGGAACTTTCTTCATGTACTCTTTTTTAGATGGCGTCTGAGGTGCCATAGCAACTGATAATCGCAAGTTCCTATCATAGGGTGTTCCGATGGCCTTGCTTGAAGTCATGCCAAACCTGCTCAAAATCTTTAGAACATAATTGTGTTGATGGAGAAATAATCTTCCAATGTTCCTATCACGATAAATCTCCATCCCAAGGATTTTACCTACCGGTCCTAAATCCTTCATTGTAAATTCAGATTTCAATGTGTCTTTCAAAACCTGTATTTCATTAATATCTTTGGCTGCAATCAAAATGTCATCCACATACAAGAGCAAGTAAACAAATTCTTCTTTAATTTGTTTAATATAGACACATGAATCAAAACTACTTCTAACAAAACCAACATGAGTGATAAAAGAATCAAATCTTTTATACCACTGCTTTGGAGACTGTTTCAACCCATACAAAGATTTCTGCAGCTTACAAATGAGGTCTGATCTACCTCTTTCTGCAAAACCTATTAGTTGTTCCATCCAGATGTCCTCATCTAAATCACCATGCAAGAAAGCTATTTTCACATCCATCTGTTCAAGCTCTAAATCCTTTACTGCAACAATTACCAAAAGGACTTGAATGGAGGTGTGTCTAACTACTGGAGCAAAGACTTCATTGAAGTCCACACCCTCCTTCTATGAAAACCCTTTCGCTACCAATCATGCCTTATATTGTATTCCAAGGTTGCCCTACGTTCCTAATTTCCTTTTGAACACCCATTTGCAACCAACAATATTCTTGTCCTTGGGACGTTTTACCAACTCCCAAGTCCTATTCTTATGCAAAGATTGTAGTTCTTCTTGCATAGCTCCCAACCAATGTACAGCTTCTGGTCTGCTAACGGTAGTATCAAAACTAGGTGGGTCAACATCCTCCACCTCACCAGCTACCTGTAGGGCAAAAGTGACCATATTATTGTAGCCATACCTCTGTGGAGGGTGAACATCCCTCCTAGGATGATCTCTGGCAACACACCTTGAACGTGTGTTCTTAACAAATTCATCTCCTCGATGTTCTTCTAAAATCAAACATTGATCTGTATCAACAGGAACAAACTGATCAGATATCAACGGTTGATTTAAATCAAGCTCCACTTGCTTAGGAGTACTAAGTGGATTCAAAATAGTTGGGTTTTCTTTCTTGTGCATCAAAGAAACCTCATCAAAGGTAACATCCCTATTATGAATGACCTTTCTTGTTTCTTTATCATATATCCTATATCCTTTTACTCCCATTCCATATCCCACAAATATGCTTTCCTTGGCACGCGGCTCCAATTTACCATGATTAAAATGGTAATACGCAGGACATGCAAATACTTTCAATTTGGAATAGTTAGCCACTTTATCCATCCATACTTCATAAGGGATCTTGTTGCCAATTGCATTAGATGGCGACCTATTCACCAAATAGGAGGCTGTGTTAACAACTTCAGCCCAAAAACATTTTTCTAGCCCAGCATGAGAGAGCATACACCTAGCTCTCTCCAACAACATCCTATTAAGACGTTCTGCAACTCTATTCTGTTGTGGAGTTCCCCTAACAGTATAATGCCTAGTTATGCTTGCATCTATGCAAAAAATGTCAAATTCATTTGAGCAAAATTCTAAACCATTATCTGTTCTCAAGTATTTTACTTTCCTCCCTACTTGGTTTTCAACAATAGCCTTCCATTGTTTAAAGTTCTTGAAGGCTTCACTCTTATGTTTCATAAAGAAAACCCAAGTCATATGACTAAAGTCATCAACAATGGAGAGAAAATACTTAGAACTTACTAAAGAGAGTTGTTGAGATGGTCCCCAACAATCTACATGGACATAATCCAACTTTCCCTTGGTAGAATGCTTTGCTCTTCCAAAGGAAACACGTTTTTGTTTCCCATAGATACAATGCTTGCATAAATCAATATCTGTAAAGATATGACCATCTAACCTGTCAAGCGTATTGAGCTTCTGCATTCCCTTTAGGCCCAAATGTCCTAACTTGGAATGCTAAATAGCTGACATAGACTGTTGATCACTTATTGTCGCAGCTATCGATCCAATGATAGGTTTGCCTTAAAGAATGTATAAAGGTTCATCCTTGATTCCCTTCATTACTACTAGGGAACCTTTTAAAATGTGAAGTTTACCTCCTCCACTTGAAAAATTGAAACCTTTTTGATCAAGAGCTATTAGTGAAATAAGGCTCTTGCCCAACCTTGGCACATGCCAAACATTGTCCAAGAATTTGATCGTCCCATCATGCATCCTGAATCTGATAGATTCAAAACTTGTTCTGTCATAAACATCATTATCTACTAAAGTGACCTGTCCACCATCTACCTCGTCATATGTATGGAAATATTCTCTGTTGGGAGTCATATGATGTGATGTACCAGAATCCATAATCCAACTCTGATCGGAGTAGACACTACAACATACAATAAGGGAGAAATCACAATTAGACCTTGAGTCTCCATTTTCGGCGACTATTGCATTTCCCTTAATCTTCAATTTAGGGTAGTTTACCTTCCAATGCCCCTTTTCCTTGCAATAATTGCAAGTGTCCTTGGAAATTCTACCTTTGGACTTACTTTTGCCTTTGTGCCTGTTGTCTCTTCTACTCTACCGTCCTCTAGACTTTGAATGATGCACTGTCAAACTTGATCCGCTAGCATCATTGCTACCATGTGTAGCCAAATGTCTGAATTCTCGAGAATGAAGACTCAATCTTACCTCCTCCAAAGTAATAGAATCTTTGCCAACCACAAAAGATTGCACAAAATTCTCAAAGGAGAGAGGGAGAGATACCAATAAGATGAGAGCAGCATCTTCATCTTCCATAGTAACACTAATGTTCCTCAACTCCATGAGAATGGTGTTGAGCTGATCCAAATGTTGCTTCAATGGTGTACCTTCCTTCATTCTTAGAGAGAACAACCTTTGCTTCAACAACAGCTTATTCGTAAGAGACTTGGTCATATACAGAGATTCTAACTTATTCCAAAGACCCAAAGCTGTATTTTCATCTGATACTTCAATGATTATCTCATTTGATAAACATAGTAGAATAGTCGAATGTGCCTTCTCCTCTTGTTGTTCAAATTTGGTAGACTTCTTATCTAGGGTTGTCTCCACATTTAAGGGAGTCCAAATACCCTGCTGTTTCAAAAGTGCTTTCATCTTAATCTGCCACAAACTAAAGTTGTTCTTGCCATTGAACTTTTCAACTTTCAAGGTTGAAGATGCCATGACAGTAGAACAACACAAACACAGCAAGCAAATACCAAATAATTCGGACAACAAATAAGCACAAAATTTGCTATCCCAAAGCTGTAGATGAATCTTTCATTCAAAATATCCCAACTAACAAATGCAGCTACCAAATTCAAAAGATCACTCGCAAAGAATCCCAAGCAAACAAAGATGAGCCAAGATCACATGTATTGTCTCAAAATTCCCAAAGAACTTCAAAGAATTCCAAAGAACTGCTAAAGAATTCCAAAGAACTGCTAAAGAATTCCAAAGAACTATTAAAGAATTCCAAAGAACTGGCTACACTTGATCTACCCAAAAAATAGGCCGAAAACGAATTCCGCAAAAATCACAACAACAAACTTCAAGAGTTATGATAGGAATTCTTACTACTCGTTTCACCAACGTGGAAATGACAGATGACCAAGTGCACGTTGTCAGATTCAAGATCGCAGGTGTCGAACAAGAATTCCAACCACGGATGCTTTATTACGAACACAGGTCGCGAGTAAAGATAGCGTGAGCAAACCGCAAGTGCTGGCGTTGAACAAAGAACGCAAGTGTTGATATGTGAACGTTGGTGTCGAGCGAAACGCGAGCGATCACGCACAGGCACTGGCATAGGCAATGACGCAGACGAATGCACGTAGGTGCTAGCGTCGGGCGAGGATGCGAGCGGTTGCATGCGGGCGTTGGCGCAGACGAAGACGCGAGCGAATACGCACATGTGTTGGTGCGGGCAGAGACGTAGACGATCACGCAGGCAAGAATGTGGGTGAATGCATGCGGACGTTGGCATGGGCAGAGACGCGGATGATCACGCGGGCAAGAATGAGGGCGAATGCGTGCGGACGCTGGCGCAGGCGAAGAAGCGAATGATCATGCGGGCAAGAACACAGGCAAATGAGCGCGTTGGATGCGAGCGTCGAGCGTCGGGCGTAGGCGTCAGGTGCAGGTGTTGGGCACAGGCGTCGAGTGTTTGACGCGAGCGTCGAGGTTGGGTGTTGGGCGCGGGCGTTGGGCGTTGGGCGCGGGCGTCGGGTGCGGGCGTTGGGCGCGAGCGTGGGCGTCGACTCGTGCTTTGGCCAAGATCTTTCTTTTCTTCTTTCAAGACTAATCCACGGCCAACTCCTCAAGCTTCGCTCTGATACCACTTGTTATGCGAAGAGAAGTGTAGAAAGGGAGAAGCTTGGACTCGTAGAGAAGAAAGAAGAAGACAAATGGGAAAACGTGTGAAGCAAATGCAAAAATACTAAGGTTTAACGTGGTTCTCCAATTGGGTACGTCCACAAATGAAGCTCAACTGAATGATTCTCTAGGTGATCACAAAGGGATACAAGATTCAACTTCAACTCTAAGCACACGTTGGGGGTCTATTTATAACATTTGTGTACCCCCAAGTGGCTAAGGACAAAATTACCCTTATGTGTAACAAACTAATTCAAGACACATAATAACATGTATATGTTAAAACTCTTGATAAGAATACACATGTTTATTTGTTATTGTATGTTGATGATATTCTAATAGCTGCAAAGAATATTGAAGTGATACAGGAGCTGAAGGACACATTGAAATCAGAATTTGATATGAAGGATCTTGGCCCAACTGGTAGAATTCTTGGAATGGAGATTAAGCGTGAAAGAAATTCTAGTAAGCTATTTTTAAATCAACAGAAGTATATTGGAAAGATCCTTAGCAGATTTGGTATGGCTTCATGCAAAGCCAATAGCACACCTTATGATAGAAATGTTTAATTGTCATCTACTATGTGTCCTCAAATTGAATCTGAAAAGCTTAATATGTAGTGAGTTCCTTATGCATAAGCAGTTGGAAGTCTTATGTATGCTATGGTATGCACTAGACCTGATTTAGCATATCCTTTGAGTGTTGTTAGCAGGTTCATGTCCAATCCAGGCAGGGAACATTAGAGAGCAGTTAAAAGGATATTTAGATATTTAAAAGGAACTCCAGGCATTGGCTTAATGTATGCAGCAGATCAGGGTTTGTTAGGAATTTTGTTTTGATGATATATGCTTTATTAAAGTTTTTAAATAAGTCTAAATAATATTCTCTAAGTATAATAGTTAACAGATTATCAGAAAGTTTCATTTTTATGTCGGATAAGTTAAAGATTTCCGAAGAGTTAGATTTTCAATAGTTAAACTTCCGGATAGTTAACGTTTCATTTTTGTCGAATAGTTTATGTTAAAAACTCGTATAGTTAAGTTATTTGCACGTGTGTTTTTAATGTTTTAAGTTGTCACGTGTTTTCCATGTGCATTCGGTAATGAAAATCAAATAGTTAGATAACTATTCAAGTTTTTATATGCATGGATAGATAAGTCTTCGAGTTTTATAAAATGACTAAGGAACATATAAGTTTGCTATGTTTAGTCACGTGTTTTGCAGGTGCAAAAACTTGAAGAGTTACAGATAAGTATTCGAGTTTTTACGGGACTTAAAGGATAAGTGTTCAACTAAATCAAAGACTTAGAAGATATTCTACAAGACTCTAGGAAGATAAAGTCTCGGTGAATCTACGAGTGGAGATTGTGGAAATTCAAAATTATAGTGGAGAAAGTGGAAACTCAAAAAGATAGTAATTTGGATTAAAGAAAAAATTAGTACGTGGATTAAGTGGATGAACATGCTAAACGTTAGAACATAGTTCGACTACTAATAGAGAGTACGAGCTACATCACAACAAAGGATCCCAATCTCAAAAACCAAGTCTGAATATTCAATCTTGATCCCTAACTGAAAAGTTAAGTTTGAATATTCATATTCTGAAAAATTCTCCAACATCAGAAGAAGTTCGAAATTCCAAGCAATTTCAGAAAAGGAGCTGCAAATGCAAGAAGTTTGGAAATTCGACAACTGGAGAAGAAGAGATATAGAAGCTCAGCAAAGAAAAAGAAAGAAGCTGTGTGCATAAAGATCAGGTTTTATACAATTCAAAATTAGTTTTGAATAAGAGCTTTGTTTTTCTATTTGAATTGTATATCGAACATTACTGTATCAAAACTTTCAATAAGGGAATTGAGCTAAAAAGATATAGTAAATTCTGTCTTTACATAAAGAATAGAATTTCATTTACAAGTGTTTTGTGCTCTTGTTTTATCTGCTAGTATTTTAATTACTAAAGATACAATTCACCCCTCTCTTGTGATATAGACGATCCTACAACTAATATCAAAGCATCTTATCTTATTTAAGAGTTTTTATTTCTCTATTTAGGAATCAATTTTTCCTATCATTTTCTCAGGATCATCTGTTTAAAATGGATAATACTGAAATCTTAGTTATGACTGAGGGACAGACTATTAATTGTCCTCCTATATTCGAAGGTAGCAATTATGACTATTAGAAATATAGGATGAAAATATTCTTTCAGTCAATTGATTTCAAACTATGGCATATATTTAGCAATCCTATAGCGTTAGTTACGACTCCATATGATACTTGGACTTTTGATGAAAAGGAGTGAATGACACTTAATGCTAAAGGTTTAACCATCTTGTTTTGTGCTTTATCTTATGATCAATTTAATAAAGTTTCTGCATATCAAACTGCATATGAGATATGGCATGCATTAGAAGTTGCCAACAAATGTACTAACCAGGTCAAGGAATCTAAGATTAATATGTTAGTACATAAATATGAGCTTTTTAAAATGCACGAAAATGAATGTATCTCTGACATGCTTTCTCGTTTTCTTGAGATTGTAAATTCATTAAAATCTTTAGGCAAGAAATTTGAGGAAAAAGACTTGGTAAGAAAGATCCTTAGATCTTTAACTAAAATTTGGGCTCAAAAGACAACATCTATTGAAGAGTCCAAAGATTTAAATACATATACTCTCAATGATCGCATAGGAAATCTGACAGCCTATGAAGTACAACATTTAGATCCAAAAGGGAAAAATCCTAGAAGGGATCTAGCTTTTGAGGCTAATAAAGTCTCAGAAGTTAGTAGTGATTCTAACGTTGATTTACTATTGTTGACCAGAAAATTTAGAAATCTGTTGAAGAAACGTAGGAACTTCAGGTCAGCAAAGACATCTAGAGATATGGAGAAAAAGTTATTCATGAAAGACAAAATCATATGCTACAAGTGCAACAGATCGGGTCACTTTCAAACTGATTGTCTGCTCAACAAAGATAAGAAGAATTCGAGGAGGAATTTTAGGAGTAAGAAATTCAGAAAGAGAAGGGCACTTAAAGTGACATGGGATGACTCTTCAACTTCACAAAGTGAAGAAACAAAGGATTAACATCAGACAATGAATCCTCATCAACATCAGATTCAGAAGAAAATCTGGCAAACTTATGCTTCATGGAAAAATCCAGTGAGGTATCCTCTGATCAAAATGCTAACTTTGATAGTTTTGATGGATTACTTGTTGAATACAGTAGACTGGCAAGAGAATATAAGAAAGTAAAAATAGAAGGAAAGAACACTAGGAAAAAGCTAGATGAATCTGAAAATAAGGTTGATTTTCTGAACTCTACATTGAATAAATTTAAAGAAGAAAATCAAAGGCATGCATAGGAAATTTTAAAGTTTACTACAATAAAAAGAAAATTGCATGCTAATTGTGAAAATTTAATTGCTGATAAGAAGAAAATGATCTGTGAAATTGAAAAACTAGAACTAACTATTACTGATTTAAATTCAGAAATTGATATGTTAAAGATTAATGTTTGCGATCAAAAGGCTATATTAAGTAAATGGAATAATAGTCAAACCATAACAAATGAACTTAGTAGTAAAATATCAAATGTAGAAAAATATGGTATTGCTTTACATGATGCATCTTCTAAAAATTATATATTGCATGATGGTATTGCTAAAAATAATGTCTTTATTTCCAGTACTAAGAATAGTAAGAGGAAAACTATTCCGTGTGTAATTAAAAAGGGAGAAAAATATGTGTAAATTGATAAAATGCATCATATAAATGATAGCACATGATGCAAGAATGTCAAAAGAAATTTTTAGAAAAATCAAGCTAAGTCATTTGAGAATCTTAATATTCTTGATAAATTTTCTTCATATTTAAAGAATATCGGATATTGGAAATCAAATAATGTCAGAAATGAAAATTTCAACTCTGGTTTACATAGAGATAAATGTTCTGATGGTTATAACACTAAGAGAAAGAAACGCAAAAATAATTATCAAAAAATAGATAAGTTGAAGTCTAAAAATACAAATTATTTTGATATGACTCTCTCTAAAATTCTTGGACCCACTCAAAAATAGGTTCCAAGAGATAAAATATCTTTTTGACTGTTTTGTAGGTACACAAATCAAAATGGATAATGGATAGTGGAGCATCCAGCCACATGACTAGAGATATACGATTACTTATAAAAATAACAAAGACCAAGAACGGACAAGTTACCTTTGGAAATAAAAGCAAAACAAATATCCTTGGGTCTAGCAAGGTTCAAGTAATTGGAAATGCTTTATAAATGATGTCTTATTAGTGGAAAACTTAGGTTTTAATTTATTGAGTGTTCCTGTTTTAATGAAGTTTTACAGAGTAATTTTTGAAAAAGATTCTTGTAAAATTATGGACATGTCTACAAACGAAATTTTATTCATTGCATACAAGAAAGGATCCGTTTGTATTCTAAATTTGCCTTGATACATATACAGATGATATTTTTGATGTTATAGACACTAAGTCTATGAATGTTGAAGATATTTCATTTGAAGAGGAATGTACAGATATTCTTCCTCTAACTGTATCTCGGATAGATACTTTTGATTTTTGGTATAGTTGCTTATACTATAGTTTATACATTTGGTTATGTCTATTACAGTATATAATATACAGTTTTATACTCAAGACCAGTTAAGTTCGAAGGGATGGCACATATACGAGAAATGTTTGAACTTCAAGGCTTGTTGACTCTACTTCCACAATAGCTAGACCATCTTGTTATACCCGAACTTATCAGTTGTTTTTACTCAAACTTAATAGTGGAAGAAGGTATTCCTGTTTCCAATATACAAGAAAATGACATATATTTAACTCTAGATTTACTTTATCAAGTACTTGGTCTTAAACATGAAGGAGTTAAATTATTAGAAAGAAAATAGGTTTGTCAATTGGGATGTGACATTCAAAGTTTAGCCAAAGATCCAACTACCAACAAACCAATGAGATTACTAAATGATTTAAATGGCCAAGCACATTTTATTGCAAAAATACTACATGCTTCATTGTTTCAGAGGTTTGGTCATGGTGCAGAAGTTGGCAGATGTTGTCTTTATGCTACATATGCATTAATCAACCATATACAAGTGAACTAGTATGATTTTTTTGTTTCTCATATCTTACATTTACAGAGTAAATTATTTTATGGTGATATGATTTTGAGAATTGTGGCAAGTCAAATAGATATTACACCTTAGCTATAGAAAAGATTAAAGTCATGATCTTTCTTTACAAAGGAACTCCAAAAATACTAGGAAGCAGATACACCTGTAGTTCGACAACTACAACAACAAGATAGGCAAACACAGTCACAACAGCAATAGCAACAATCAACACAATTTTCAGAACAACAGCAACATACAGATATCAATACCGATATACATACAGATATAAATACAAGTATACAAATGAATACAAATATAGGTATACATACAGACATCCATACTGAATTTTTACAGCAACCATCACAAGTTTCACAAAATGATTTAGGTCAAGCAGTAATTGATCAGATAAACAGAGTAAGTACAGAAATTGCTAAGCAAATTTCAAACACTTTGATTAGTATTTTTCGAAGACAAAGAGGCTTGTGATTATACAAATTATGTACTACATGATTTATGTATTGTAATTTGTTACCAAAAATATTATGTAAACTGTTTACTACATTTAATACTCATGTGATTATTTTTCATAGTTTATATTTAAATAGTTTATGCTTAATCCATGATAGTTATGCATGTTTAAAAATATATTTTTGAACGATATGTACTTAGAATATTTTTATTCCTTACATTTTATTTACTTTTTTATAATGCCAAAAAGGGGGAGAAGAGATAGATTATTTGACTTATTAGGTTTTGACATCATCAAAATGGGGGAGATTGTCAGGAATTTTGTTTTGATGATATATGCTTTATTAAAGTTTTTAAATAAGTCTAAATAATATTCTCTAAGTATAATAGTTAACAGATTATCAGAAAGTTTCATTTTTATGTTGGATAAGTTAAAGATTTCCGAAGAGTTAGATTTTCAATAGTTAAACTTCCGGATAGTTAACGTTTCATTTTTGTCGAATAGTTTATGTTAAAAACTCGTATAGTTAAGTTATTTGCACGTGTGTTTTTAATGTTTTAAGTTGTCACGTGTTTTCCATGTGCATTCGGTAATGAAAATCGAATAGTTAGATAACTGTTCAAGTTTTTATACGCATGGATAGATAAGTCTTCGAGTTTTATAAAATGAATAACGAACAAATAAGTTTGTTATGTTTAGTCACGTGTTTTGTAGGTGCAAAAACTTGAAGAGTTACGGATAAGTATTCGAGTTTTTACAGGACTTAAAGGATAAGTGTTCGACTAAATCGAAGACTTAGAAGATATTCTACAAAACTCCAGGAAGATAAAGTCTCAGTGAATCTACGAGTGGAGATTGTGGAAATTCAAAATTATAGTGAAGAAAGTGGAAACTCAAAAAGATAGTAATTTGGATTAAAGAAAAAATTAGTACATGGATTAAGTGGATGAACATGCTGAACGTGAGAACATAGTTCGACTACTAATAGAGAGTACGAGCTACATTACAACAGAGGATCCCAATCTTAAAAACCAAGTCTGAATATTCAATCTGGATCCCTAATTGAAAAGTTAAGTTTGAATATTCATATTCTGAAAAATTCTCCAACATTAGAAGAAGTTTGAAATTCCAAGCAATTTCAGAAAAGGAGCTGCAAACGCAAGAAGTCTGGAAATTCGACAACTAGAGAAGAAGAGATACAGAAGCTGAGCAAAGAGAAAGAAAGAAGCTATGTGCATAAAGATCAGGTTTTATACAATTCAAAATTAGTTTTGAAAAAGAGCTTTGTTTTTCTATTTGAATTGTATATCGAACATTACTATATCAAAACTTTCAAGAAGGGAATTGAGCTGAAAAGATATAGTAAATTCTGTCTTTACATAAAGAATAGAATTTCATTTACGAGTGTTTTGTGCTCTTGTTTTATCTAGTAATATTTTAATTACTAAAGACACAATTCACCCCTCTCTTGTGATACAAACAATCCTACAGGGTTGTACTATGGCTGGTTATACAAATTCAGACTATGTAGGGGATGTTGACAGAAGGAGATCTTTATTTGATTATGTCTTTACATTTGCAGGTTCTATTGTGAGTTGGAAATCAACTCTTCAACCTACTGTATTTTTGTCCACAATTGAGGTTGAATATGTGGCTATGACAGAAGCTACAAAGGAAGGGATCTGGTTGAAAGGCTTACTTGGAGACTTTTGTTGGCATATTGATAAAGCTGATATCTTCTGTGATAGTCTTAGCGCTATTTGTCTCTCCAAAGATAATGTCTTTCATGATAGAACTAAACATATTGATGTTAAATATCACTTCCTTAGGAATGAAGACAGGATAAAGATTATGAAAGTCAACACAAAGGACAACCCGACTGATATGTTTACAAAGGGCGTTGTGGAGAGCAAGTTCAAGAATTACTTGGACTTACTCAACGTCTATTGTTGCTACTGACCCACGTTGGGTCTTAGTGATCTATCACTTTTTCGTGGTGAAGATTAATGAAAGACAAGGTGGAGATTTGTGATGCTTGTGTCTTCCATCATGTATTGTCATTGTATATAGTTGTATTTCTTAGATAATTTGTAAAGGGGCAAACTTGTCTTTTGGGTATTACCCATCATTGCCCCTAACTAGTATAAGGGGGAATCACCTTCGACCATGAGAGCCATGCCAAATCCCTAGCTCTCGTCTTCTCCCCTTTTGTACTAGCAACCATACAGCAAGGAATCACGATAGATTGATTACCCGTGGACGTACCCAAGTTAGGGAACCACATAAATTTGTTGTTCTTTCGAATTCTTCACTTACACACCTCTCTTCCACCTTGATCTCCTCTCCACGCAACCCTTGGATGTTTTGATTTGTGCGACCTCTCAGCATAACATATATAATTAACCATTATTTAACCGTTAATATTATGCACTTTTTCATTCTAAACACTTCCCCCATACTTAACTTTTGCTAGTCCCTTAACAAACTACTAAGATTTAACTAGTTGGTCTTTCTAAAGTGCTAGAACTAATTCTTCATTTTGTATCTTTAAAATATTAAGATTAGATTAATATAAAGATATTTTGTATTAATTCAGTAATCTAATTTAACATTGTTTTCTCCTCTCCAACCTGCAAATTTATTTAAAACATATGTAAATTACATACAAAATATACTAGCATCACATAGGTGGTATTTATATTATCAAAATTTTCTTTTCAAACATCTGTTATCCTGAATTTTCCAATATGATTTCCAAAATAAATTTCAACTACATACGAATCAAAACACAATTCAACTCAATATGATTAAAACAAGAAGAATAATGAATTGTATCTCAAATAAACAACTTCAAAAGTCTAATCTAGATTCATACTTCAATAATCATAGATAATAGAAAATATTCTCGATTCCAAAGATATCTGTATTTTCACAAAACACTTTTATCTTTTCAGAATAGTATATGCATATTTTTACTTTAAAAGTTAGTTTGAAAAGTTTGAATTATACAAGAGCTTTCTAGTGTACCAATGTATTGAGTTTTCAGTCAACAATCCTAGATCTGATTAGGATCTTAGGTTGCCAGATTTAAAGAGTCCTTTTTGAGGTCAACAATCCTTACATACATATCTGCTTAAGTACATAAGGCTTGTATTCAAACAAATCAATAAGCTCTCAAAGTTTTTTCTCTTTTTTCTTTCTTTTTCATTTCAATATAGTATATATACGTATTTCATTAATACAGATACAATAAAATATAGATCTCATATAATCCTACTTCTATAATTTATTGAAAACATGAATCTATATCAATAACCTCATACTTTTTTTTGTAGTTTAATAAGATTTATACATAAATCATTCTACAAGTTTAATCAATCAAATTAAATGTAGCCTTGATCATATGTATTTCATTTAATCCAAAAATCAACATTTCAGCTCTTTCAGGATTTCAGATAGTTTCTTGAGTTTCAGTTAAGCATTATGATTTCTTTAAAATCATGAAACTGTTAAACTCATAAAATTCAGTAAAAACATAAGATACTATATCTAGATTTGTATTAATAGTAAAATTGTGTAACATCTTATATAAGATTCTAAATATAACATTCAAGTAGTTATAGTGTTTAAAATTTTTTTATAGTTTTAATTATCTGATAGTTATAGGAAATTTTGGTTAGTTACAGTAAATTCATAAAAAAATTTTCAATTTCCATAGAAATTTGCAACACAATCCTAACTCCTCTACTTAACAAGATTACTTGGATTTTAATCTAATTACCTCCTCCCCATACTTACATTTTGCATTGTCCTCAATGTAAAAGATTTTATAGTAAATACAGTAAATGTTAGCAGACATGAATATTGTTTCATTGACTTAGCACCTAACTCAATGAACTTAATTCGTTAAGTTAATGAATAACTCCATGAATTGTATTTAAATATAAATTCAAGATAAGTAATCAATTATATACCTTGTTCTTTGTATCTCCTTCAATATCTTCCAACTTTTGATTTTGAAATTTTTTTTCATTCATAAATAAAAGAAAAATATATATAACAAAATAACATTTAACAACAAAACATAAATTGTTAAATCAGTGTCTTGTGTGGAACCTAGACTCCTATGCCTTTGGTGGCTCACAAGCAAGTTAGTTGATTTTTTAGAATAGATACCAATAAATTGGATTGATATTTTGTTTTTTTTTTTCTTTTCAAAAAATAAATGCAGCATATACATAACATTAAATGTACAAAATCACAGTTTAAGAATATGATTGAAAAGTAATGACAAAGGGAATAAACATGTTAGTCCAAGCAAACATTTTAAGCATAATTCTTCTTGCTATTAATTCTATTTTAATGTAATCTACTTTCCTTTTTAACTTGTAAACTTGCAATATATTATCAATACTAAATATAAGTGTATTACCATTAATTGATTGAAATGTAGAAAGGGATCCTCTTTTGTTCCAAGATAATGTAGTTGTTTTTATTTCTACATATATTTCAATATATTCTTCTTCCTACTTCTATTCATTCAGGTATTTCATAATCCATATTTGAAATTTCATCAGTTCATCCCACCATCTTACTAAACATAAAGTAGGATAATCATATTCATTGTACCACATTCCTAATTGAATTTTATCATGTTTTGTAGATGGTGGTTTAGCTATATCATTAGGTATAAGTAATATTTTTATAAAGTCATCATCATAACTGTCTATGCTTACTATGTATAAATCAGATCCAAATGTAACTGATATATTCGTGACTAGATATATATATCCATCAAGTAACACATGTATATTGTTAACTAATGCTTTCTCTCTTAGATATATCATAGTGTTTTTAATCTAAGATCTATTCAGAAAACTATACACACTTAAACATAGATCGTCATCCCAATTTTCAGTTGGTCTCCAATAATACAATTTTTTAGGAATGGTCGAATTTTTATTAGAAAATGTTAGAGCTGACCTACAATTCTTAGTTGGTACTTCAAATCTATTAGGCCTTCCTATATTCCATTCTTCTCTAGTAATAGGATTTCTAATTAAAATATCGGGTAACAGAATAGCATACCTTGGTTTGGTTCTGTAAATAATCAATTCTTCATCTATCCCCATAATATGATCTATTCCTTCTAATGTATTAGGTGGAATTCCAGTAGTTTCTTCCATATTTAGATATTCATAGCTGATTGAACTATGATTAAATGACTTCCATAAAAATCTATCTCTAATATTAGTCATCTTTGCAACTTGTAGTCTATGAAAATATTTTTCTCTAACACATTCTTTAATTTCTTTTGACACACAACACATTTGCACAGATCATTAGCAGATAATTTACTCAATACTTCCTTTAGTGCATCTAGCGGTAATTTCATCAATTCCATTTGTTGTGATTTTGTATAACATAAATAAAATTTAGCAGAGATAAAATTAACATAGCTACTTACATACCTCCGTATAGTTAGGCCATAACTCAATGGACTATATTTGTTGAGTTAAGTGATAACTCTATGGTACTACTAACTATCATTAAACTTTTATTTTATTTTCTTTTTATATTTTTCTACTTACTGTATTATACATAGTTACTTCAGTTGTACTACTTCATTCAACTTCCCTCCCAAAGGAGGTATCAATTTCATTAATAGTTCTATTGATAGGGTTAGACATTGCTTGTATTGGTAATCCTCCAATAAGTCTAACTTCTATTGATTCCTTCTATCTAGGGGGGTATATTTTTATTCATATTCTAATTTTGAATGGTAGCATTTCCAAATACATGGTCAAGACGATTATTTAATTGTTGAATTATCTTTTCTAATTTCTTTATTCTTGATCCTAGTTCAATTAACACTTCATAACTTATATTTTTGTCATTTATATTTTCTCCTCCTTGGAAATTTTTATTTCCCCAACATAGGTTCGGGTGATTTCTCCAATTAGGGTTATAAGAATTTCCAAAGTTATCTTTATGGCTTCTAGCATAAATAATATTTAAGTCACTAATATTTGCATTCTTTTCTACTAGTTTTTGATTTAATGATAACTCCTCTATTTTCTTTATTAATTTAGTTAATTTAACTTCAAGCATAGTGCTTGAATCTATTTCATGCATTCCCCTTGGTAATATTCTTTTATTTATAATAGCTTCAACCGAGTTTTCCCACTAAGTAGTTCTTTTTGCAAAGTTTTCTAAGTATGCCCATGGTTCTTCACTACACAGTTTTAAAATCCATTCTAATAAGTAGATTCTAATAAAGATTTAGTTAAAACATCTATGCCTTCATAAATTATACCTATTAATTGTGCTTTACTCATTGCATGATGTGGACATTGAGTTAGTAAATCTTTAAATCGTTCAAAATATTTCTAGTATAACTCTCCTTGTTTTTGGCTACACATTAATATTTCCTTTTTCTTTCTAATCATTTGATGTGTTGGATAATATTTTTCTTGAAAAATAGAGTAAAATTCAGTCTAAGTAAAAATTGAATCAAGGGATAGAGTATATAACCATCTATTTGTTGTGTCTTTTAAAGCAAAAGGAATATATCTAAGTTTAATAGCATCAATACTCATATTTGGCATTTTCATCATTTGACAAACTTCATTAAATTCTTTAAGGAAATAATAGGCATCTTCTCTTTCTAATCCATGAAAGTGTGGCAATTGACTAATATAATTAGATTTCAGTTGAAACCTATCTCCCTCAAAGTTTGGTAGTCGAATACATGAAGGTTCATCAACTAGTTCAGGATACAGAATTTTCCCTAATGGCTTTTCTATTGGAGCAGCCATATCTTCGTTCTCCTTTAAAGAAAGGTTAGCTACACCGTTAAGGATTTCGTTAAAGTTCTCTTCAGAAAATTTTTCAGGATGCTTCTGTGTTAAATAATCCCATCTAGGTATTCTTACTAATTGTTTAGTACTAGGAGAACGAGCCCATGCGCTTATAAACTCAACATAAAGTAAAATTGTAGAAGATTAATTACATACTAGTTTGAAGCTTTGTTCTCAATAAACAATTGTTGATAGATGAAGTTGAATCAATTGCTTCTCTTTCTAATTCCTCAACGAATTCTCTTTCCTCTTCTCAATTGCTGGTAATCAGTAAATAACATTCTATTCTATATTTATAATGCACGTCCATAAGGCAAATGAATCTCGTTGCAAGAATGTGTCTTGTAATGTGCAGTATGGTTCCTATTTTTATGGATACGTGTTCCACTTATAATTTTTAAATTTTAGTAACTACTAAACCTACGAAGTTTTGTTCCTAGCTAAAAGAATAACCGTTACCCTAACTCCACGAACTAACCTCGTTGAGTTATAGATAACTCAATGGACTAACCTTAGTTACTATTTGCTAACTCCACAGACTAACTTCATTGAGTTACAGATAACCCAAAGGAGTGACCTTATATTTTAATATTGACTTCATGGAGTTAAGGTTAACTCCATGAACTAACTTCGTTGAGTTTACACTTGGCAAATTTTTTTAAAAAAAACTTCTCATCTTAACTTCTATATATTTTTCTCCTACATTTTATCAACTTAAATAAAGTTAAATACATTACATTAATGTAGTGTTCTAATTTAAACTTATTTAAATTTGAACATTATATGCATATTTAACTTATAATTCATTTCCTATTATACAAAATTTAGATTTTACTTTTAGTATGCAGATATATTTAGGCATTATCAAATCATTATGCATTTAACAACCTCATTCATAAAATTGTAAAAATTTAACACATTCTTGCAAAGCTTTGAATAAATAGATATATAATATCCATCTTCAATACAGTTCTCAATTAAATCATTCATTCATAATCACACAAATTTAGAAATATCTAATGTTCAAACATTCATTTATATAAATAGTTTACAATTACATACAATCAAATATTTTTCAGTACAACTAGATGAATAATACATTTTAATCTTTCTTCCTAAGTTCATCTACTTCCTTCTAGAGCTTTTCTAATTGTTGCTTTAATTGATTTATACGTTCTACAACTCTTGTAAAGTCTCTAGAAGATCCAGCAATAGAAACAATAGCAGCATTATAATTTCTATACTCCTTCAATGAAATGGCTCTGGATCTTATCCTCTTAGATGTCTATTTTGTGAAGTCAATTCCTTCCACCATTAATACTGGTATTAAGTCTCCATAAAATAGTTTCTTCTTTGCTGACTTTATCTTTGACAAGAAGACTTGACACTAATTAACTTGAATTTTGTTTACAATTGCATACGTGGCTCATTTGACAAATTGACTCAATTCTATATCATGGCCATGCCTCTGATAGACATTTTTAACTAAAATGTTTGCCACCATGTGTGCTTTCCCATTTAAATACTTTAGTCTGTTCAGTAATGGCATACTAGGGTTGATGGCAAAACATTACTTGATTTCTTGTTCTGTCCATTTAGTTGCAGTTGTATTTTCCAAAATTTTAATCCCTTCATTTTTCAGTCCAAAAATGTTGTGGAGGAGTTTCGGTGTTATTTGAATATTAACTTCCTCCACATTAGAAATTAATTTTCCTTCTTCCTCTCTTAGGTTTGCACAAAAGCAAGACACTAAATTTTCATAAACTACATGCCCTTTTGCTCTTAGAATAAATTGCAGTAGGCCCTAGAATTCAAACAATTCTCTAATCTCCTCCATTCTAGTCTAGTCAACTGGCCTATTATAAATTATATCATACCCCTTTATCTCTTGATACTTATCATAAGCTTCCTAACTCTAGAAATGAATTTCATTCAGAATAGTTACTTTTGTAGGGTCAGGAATTTGGATTTGTTGCTCCAAAGGGGTTTGTTCTTGAATTTCCTCTTCAATTTGTTGAGCTTGTTATTGTAATTGTTGCTGAAAATAATCTAGAGATTCTTGCTTTTCTACTCTGAATTGTTATAGAGAGCTTGCAGAACTTTCCACATTTTTATCTTGAATTCTCTCCATAAGTTGTTGAAGAGTTTCATTCTCTTCAAAGGAATCTGTCGAATTCTTTTCTTCCAGTTCAATTTCTTGCTCAGCTTCTTCTCTTTCTTCTTCCTCCTTACTACCAATTTGCATTGTTATTGTTCTTTTTGATTCTGTGGTAGATTAGGATGGAGTTACGAGCACAATATATTCTACCCTAACTTCAGTTTCTAATTCTTCAGGATGTAAACTAATTTTAGCCTATTTTTCTTCTTTTCTTTGCTCCTGCTCTTCTTGTTCTACTTCAGATAATAATTCTACAAAAATGGGCTCTTTATGCCCTACTGTATACATTATAGGCTTAGATTTAATTTCTTCTTCTATAGTCTCAAACACTTTTTCTTTTCCTTTTCTTCTTCTTAACAATTGTGCCTAATCTTCTTCTTCTTCTTTTTCAGATAATAAATCAACAAAAATGGACTCTTCAGGCCCTCGAGCCACAAGTACTGGCTCTTCCTATTTCACCTTCTCTATAATTGCTGGTCTCGAAGGATCAGCCTTAGTTTCTCTTATAATAGGTATAATAGTGGATTCTTGATGTTGTTCAACTTTAACTTTGTATTGGGCCTTCAACTTTTCTACAACCCTCATTTTGTGAAGTGCATTAAACACCAGATGTGCTTTAGCTACTACCAAATCTTTTGGTTCTCTTTAGTTTTTCCCAACTCAAACCAGTTCTTCAAACTCTCTCAACTCTTCTTCAATAGAAGGCCCCATAACTACCACCCTTTCTAGTGGTTTAGGTGGTGGAATTGAAGGTCCTACTTGTTCTACTACTGCAGCCAGCATTTCAACTTGCTCTCTTAGTTGTTGCTATGAAGATTCTGACTGCTGCTCTTGTACTTCCTACTCTCTATATTCTTTAAATTATTGATAAGTTGCTTCTACAATTATCTTTCTTATAAACCACAGTTGTGATTTCCTTCTTATAAGTTCTAGGGCAACTTCATTGTGCGGCTTGATTTTTCTTTCTCTATTGACAACTGCTTCTGTAGCTACACATATTCTTGTTTCCATTATTTGAGGTTGTTGAGTATTTTGTTTTGATGATGTGTGCTAAACAAATATAATCATATTTACTCAATTACTATTGTTTATGAAAGTAAATTAAGAATATTAATTAATACAGAAAAAGTGTACTGATATAAATAATTGTTTGTAATGGATCTGGGATTATACTAAGTTAAATAACTAGTCGTTATGTTAAACTAACTTTTCATTTAACAAAACGTTAAGTTAATGTGTGTTTTTATTGTAAAGCATGATATGTTTTTAAGTTATATTTTATATATCATGTACAATGCACATTAAAGACAACTTGTTAAGTTAGTGTGTTATTTATAAAAAGGTCATGTGATTGAGTTATAGGCTTAAATGTTAAAATAGGTCACGTGAGAGCTCGTTAGGTTAGTGAGTAAAAGAGTAAAAGGAAGAGACAAACTCGTTAAGTTAGTATTGTGGACGTGGTGAAATTAAAATTTACGAATGTTATATTGTATCACATGAGTTTCACATGTTTAATTCTTTAAGTTAATATTACTACACTAACTGCACACGTTGAGTTGCTATATTGAACACAAAGGCAATGTGTTAGGTTAGCGTTATAAACTTAAAGTTATTTTTATTGCACATGGTAAATACCTCATTGTAAAAACATTTGTTTATTATTTATTCGTTGAGTTATCAGTTGTTAGGAATTTTGTTTTGATGATATATACTTTATTAACATTTTTAAATAAGTCTAAATAATATTCTCTAAGTATATTTCTCTAAGTATAATAGTTAATAGATTATCGAAAAGTTTCATTTTTATGTTGGATAAGTTAAAGATTTTCAAAGAGTTAGATTTTCGAAAGTTAAACTTTCAGATAGTTAACGTTTCATTTTTGTCGAATAGTTTATGTTAAAAACTCGTATAGTTAAGTTATCTACACGTGTGTTTTTAATGTTTTAAGTTGTCACGTGTTTTCCATGTGCGTTCGGTAACGAAAATCTAATAGCTAGATAACTGTTCGAGTTTTATAAAATGACTAACGAATAGATAAGTTTGCTATGTTTAGTCATGTGTTTTGTAGGTGCAAAAACTCGAAGAGTTACAGATAAGTGTTCGATTTTTTATAGGACTTAAAGGATAAATGTTTGACTAAATCGAAGACTTAGAAGATATTCTATAAGACTTCAGGAAGATAAAAGTCTCGATGTATCTATGAGTGGAGATCGTGGAAATTCAAAATGATTGCGGAGAAAGTGGAAACTCAAAAAGGTAGTAATTTGGATTAAAGAAAAAATTAGTACGTGGATTATGGATTGTGGATTAAGTAGATGTATCTCTGACATGTTTTCTCATTTTCTTGAGATTGTAAATTCATTAAAATCTTTAGGCAAGAAATTCGAGGAAAAAAACTTGGTAAGAAAGATCCTTAGATCTTTAACTAAAATTTGGGCTCAAAAGACAACATCTATTGAAGAGTCCAAAGATTTAAATACATATACTCTCGATGATCTCATAGGAAATTTGACAGCCTATGAAGTACAACATTTAGATCCAAAAGGGAAAAATCCTAGAAGGGATCTGGCTTTTGAGGCTGATAAAGTCTCAAATGCCACTAGTGATTCTAACGATGATTTACTGTTGTTGACCAGAAAATTTAGAAATCTGTTGAAGAAACGCAAGAACTTCAGGTCAGCAAAGTCATTTAGAGATATAGAGAAGAAGTCATTCACGAAAGACAAAATCATATGCTACAAGTGCAATAGACTAGGTCACTTTCAAACTGATTATCCGCTCAACAAAGATAAGAAGAATTCGAGGAGGAATTTTAGGAGTAAGAAATTCAGAAAGGGAAGGGCACTTAAAGTGACATGGGATGACTCTTCAGCTTCACAAAGTGAAGAAACAAAGAATTCAACATCAGACAATGAATCCTCATCAACATCAGATTCAAAAGAAAATTTGACAAACGTATGCTTCATGGCAAAATCCAGTGAGGTATCCTCTGATCAAAATGCTAACTTTGATAGTTTTGATGGATTACTTGTTGAATACAGTAGATTGGCTAGAAAATATAAGAAAGTAAAAATAGAAGGAAAGAACACTAGGAAAATGCTAGATGAATCTGAAAATAAGGTTGATTTTTTGAACTCTTCATTGAATAAATTTAAAGAAGAAATCAAAGGCATGCACAAGAAATTTTAAAGTTTACTGCAATAGAAAGAAAATTGCATGTGTTGAGTATTTTTGTTTTGATGATGTGTGCTGAATGAAAATAATCATATTTGCTCAATTACTATTGCTTGTGAAAAGAAATTAAAATCATCAATTAATACGGAAAAAACTTACTGATATAAGTACTTGTTTGTATTGGATCTAAAGTTAATAACTAGTCGTTTCAGTGCATTAATTTCTCATTTAGCTAAACGTTAAGTTAACGTGTGTTTTTATTGAAAAGCATGATATGTTTTAATGTTATATCTTCTATATCATGAACAGTGTACGTTTAGACAACTCGTTAAGTTAGAGTTTTGTTTGTATAGAGATCACGTGAGAACTCGTTAAGTTAGAGGCTTAAAGGTTAAAATAGGTCACGTGATAACTCGTTAAGTTAGTGAGTAAAAGAAGAGATGAACTCGTTAAGTTAGTGTTATACACGTGGTGAAATTATAAGTTACGAATGTTGTATTGTATTATGTGAGGTGCATATGTTTAACTCGTTAAGTTAACATAACTAAACACGTTGAGTTACTATATTGAACACTAAGGCAATGTGTTAGGTTAGCATTATAAACTTAAGTTGTTATTTTTGCACGTGGTAAAATTCTTATTATAAAAACATTTGTTTATTACTGGTTCGTTGAGTTATCATAAAACAACGGAGATGGTTCGTTGAATTAGCATAACACCACGGACTTAGTTCCTTGAGTTAGCTACAGTACTTGTCACGTGAAATGGCACATGAGGAACTCGTTAAGTTAGAAACGTTAAGTTATATATATACTTGTGTTACTCGTTTAGTTAACATTAAAGTAACAACTTATTACACTGATGAAAAACTTTTGGACGAGAAAGTTTATTTTGCAGGAAATTTTTCAGAGATCTAGGACTGATGATTAAAGAAAATTCGAAATATAAACGTGGGTTAGAACGTGTGTGTTTCGATGAAGGAAAAGGAAAAGACGTGGAGAAGTGGAAAACTGGTGGTGGTTAAACGTGAAGGATATGCATGAAATGAAGATACAGTATAAAAGGCATAGAATTCTCGTTGATCAATTTATCCTTGCACACAAAAAGAAAAATCTTTTCAAGGATCAAACCATCCCTGCACACCAAAAGAAAAATCTTTTTCAAAGATCAAAAACACCTTCTCGGGGAAAATCTCTCAAGTGGAAGAAAGTTCAGTGAAGCATAAAAAGGTAAGATTTTCGTCACTGAAGATTTGAAGTATCAGAAGAAAGCAAATTCAGTGAAGCATAAAAAGGTAAGATTTTCATCATTGAAGATTTGAAGTATCAGAAGAAAGCAAATTCAGTGAAGCATAAAAAGGTAAGATTTTCGTCACTGAAGATTTGAAGTATCAGAAGAAAGCAAATTCAATGAAGCATAAAAAGGTAAGATTTTCATCACTGAAGATTTGAAGTATCAGAAGAAAGCAAATTCGGTGAAGCATGAAAAGACAAGATATTCGTCACTGAAGAATTGCTGAAGAAGAAAAAGAAGAAGAAGAAAGATCTCAAACAAGGAGAAAAGTTTTAAATTCCGTAAATTAGTTTTCTCTGTTTGTAGTTATGAAATTGTTTAGATGATACATGGTATCGAAATCTAATTGCATCTACAATTTCTGAGGAGAATTGAATTGTATATTGTAATTGAAACCTTGAATAAAAATGATTTTATGAAAATAATGTCTCGACTTGTTTTTGAGTTTTAAAGTTTCAATTATATTTCAGAAAATATTAAAAATACACAATTCACCCCCCTCTTGTGTAGCCATACGATCCTACAACATGCTAATTGTGAAAATTTAATTGCTGATAAGAAGAAAATGATCTGTGAAATTGAAAAACTGGAACTGACTATTATTGATTTAAATTTTGAAATTGATATTCTAAAGATTAAGATCTGCGATCAAAAGGCTAAATTAAGTAAATGGAATAATAGTCAAACTATAACAAATGAACTTAGTAGTAAAATATCAAATATAGAAAAACATGGTATTGGTTTACACGATGCATCTTTTGAAAATTATATATTGCATGATGGTATTGCTAAAAATAATGTCTTTATTTCCAATACTAAGAATAGTAAGAGAAAAACTATTCCGTGTGTAATTAAAAAGGGAGAAAAATATGTACAAGTTGATAAAATGCAGCATATAAATGATAGCACACGATGCAAGAATGTTAAAAGAAATTTTTAGAAAAATCAAGCTAAGTCATTTGAGAATCTTAATATTGTTGACCAATTTTCTTCATATTTAAAGAATATCAGATATTGGAAATCAAATAATGTTAGAAATGAAAATTTCAACTCTAGTTTACATAGAGATAAATGTTCTGATAATTATAACACTAAGAGAAAGAAACGAAAAAATAATTATCAAAAAATAGATAAGTTGAAGACTAAAAATACGGATTATTTTGATATGAATCTCTCTAAAATTCTTGGACCCACTCAAAAATGGGTTCCAAGAGATAAAATCTCTTTTTGACTGGTTTGTTATAAAGGTAGTTTTTGAATTTAATGTCTTTATTATTAAAAAAAAAAAAAAAAATCTATTTTCGAATTACAATTTTCTAGTAGTTAAGAATTTATGAAATTCTGATTTTTATTGAAGTCAATTTATTTAAGAAAAATTTAGAAAAGATTACTTAAGGAAAGTTAAATTGATTCAATGTGAGTGCCAACTATATTTTTGTTACTTATGTATATGCTATTACAGAGATTTTAACAGAAAAATACATAAAAAGTATGTACTTTTTATTAAAGGAAAGTTATTACCATTTTGTTAGAAAAATTAAGTCTTGCGGTTGCCTCTAATTTAATTTACTGTCTTGTTTTATTTTTTGTTTGTTTTTGTCTGCAATTACTTGAGTAATTAAGTCCGTTGGGGGATCTTAAACCCTAGTCACTTAAACCAACTGGTTTGGGATGTGCTAATTGAAAACTCATTTTGTAAGTAATTCAGATTATATTTAAAAAAAAAAAAAACCTATTCTCACTTGTCATTAACTGGTTATCTTTCCCCTAAGCAAGGGATTGTGATCACGTAAAAGATGATATTGTGGGAGGTAATACATAAAATATATATATGAATATAAACAAAAAAAGAAAGAGGAAAAAGGGGCAATGCACTCAAGCTTAATTTATCTTTCAAGGTGTTATAACAATCTTGCCATAATCTGTGCATATAATCTTTATTTTTTTCTTGTTATTATCTACTCTTTACACATAATGTACGATATTTATTGTCTTAAGTTTGTGTACTCATTATTGAATTCTTTTAAGTTCCTGAAGGTATATGTTTATGAATTATCTTTTTTAAATTGAATAAGATAAAAGCCAGAAAGTCTAAATTGTTAAATCTACTACTTCTTTCTGTATTTAATTCATATTTAAAAATAAAAAAAATTTAGAGAGACTCAAATCTATTTAAGGCTTAGCATCCTTTTTAAGTAAGTTATTTGACCTTTTAAAGCCAAATCTATTTAGGGTTTGGCAACCCAGTTTAAGTACGCCATAGATTATTTAGACTACATTTATGTAGGGGGAGTAATTTCTAATATAATAATTCAACTCTTATGAATTATTATATGTTTTCATGAAAGAATCTACATAATTTCAAGAAATTAACATTAATTCAGTACATTTCTAAACTGTCGGTAAAATACATGCTTTTTAATTCTTAAGTGTCCGAATTTTCTGTGATTTCAGAAGACTATTGTATATATATCGGACAGTTATGTTTTAAATGATCAATAGAATATTTTATTATTTCTTGAAGTACACATGTCAAAGCCTAAATGCATATCTTAAGTGAATGTTCGGTAAGTTATCTGGTAACTCCTCAAAATGCATCTAAGCATCGGATAGTTAGGTTTATAAGTATCCAAAAATATCTGAACACCTTAAGTTAGAATTATGCACGTGTTGAATTTTATTGCTTTATAATGTCTTAGTTGAAACTCGAACAATTATGTTTAACTCTTCGACTTTCACACCTATCCATTCGAGAAACTCGAACAGTTAACTTAATATTATTATTATTATTGAAAGACTTAATTTCTGACAATAACTATTCATGTTTGTCATATAGTTATGTGCTTTACTGCTCACAAAACTCGAATAGTTATCATAAGTCTTCGAGTTTTCTCACTTTTCACTTAGCTAGAATTTATTTTCTTTGCACGAACAGTTACGCTAAGTATTTTGCTTTTGTCGATTGTAAAACTTGTACAGTTATTGTAAGCACTCGAGTTATTTATCAGTAACAGATCTTATATTTATGATTTCAATGATTGAATCCGTTTATCCGTTTATAAACTTGAAGAGTTATAAATGTTTTACTAACAACCTTTCATGTTTCTACCTTGGTAAAACCCTAGTTTCGTAATCTTCACTTCCACTAAGTTCTACAGTGCACAACGAAGCTTAATCGACAATGTCAGGATGTGGTAGAATGACAAAAGTGCAGAAAAGAGAGCTGGAACTTCAGAAAATGTAGAATGAAATCAACAACATCTATTCAAGGTACACTTTTACAAATGAAATACTACATGAAATTAGAAAAGCTGTTCAAGATGAGAAAAATTTCTGTTGGAAGTTTATTTGCAATTATGCTGAAACATAGTTTAGACTAAAACAGATTGAACTTTCCACATTACAACTATGGAAACAAACTTTACAACCTAACCCTACGGTTGTTACAAGTTTTGGACAAATACCTGAAAAATCGGTACAGTCTATCACTTATTATGGAAAGAAAGGGGGACCAATGATAGAAAATGCAAATAGGGAATTAGAAACATTGTATTCCCAACATTATTTTCCCCCAGTTGTTTTAGATGACATTCAACAGTACATAAATGAACAGAAAACTACTATTAGCAAAATAAGCCTTCGAAGTGAAAGACAAAGAGTTTATGAACTTAAAATGGCAAAGGCTGAGAGCTTAAAACTCTATATTCCATTATTACTACCTAGGCATCATGGCGAAGGACCATCAAGACCCCAGGTGCCTTTAACAGGAGAAATTAAGAAAATTTTAGAACCTCCTGAACAACAAGAAACACTGTAGACATATAGTCGGAAAAAGAAAAATACATTAGAATATTTTGGACTAATTGCAGGTGTAGAAGGAATAATGCAGCAAAAAGAAGAATCATTGAAAAATGGAAAACTATGTTCCATTGCAGAAGTTGGACATCCATACTGAATTTTTACAGCGACCATCACAAGTTTCATAAAATAATTTAGATCAAGCAGTAATTGATCAGATAAACAGAGTAAGTACAGAAATTGCAAAGTAAATTTCAAACACTCTGATCAGTATTTTTCGAAGACAAAGATGCTTGTGATTATACAAATTATGTATTACATGATTTATTTATTGTAATTTGTTACCAAAAAATTATGTAAACTGTTTACTACAATTTAATACTCATGTGATTATTTTTCACAGTTTATATTTAAACAGTTTATGCTTAATCCACGATAGTTATGCATGTTTAAAATCTTTCTGAACGATATGTACTTAGAATCATTTTTGCTTCCTTAAATTTTATTTACTTTTTTATAATGCCAAAAAGGGGGAGGAGAGATAGATTATTTTTGACTTATTAAGTTTTGACATCATCAAAAAGGGGGAGATTGTTAGGAATTTTGTTTTTATGATATATACATTATTAACATTTTTAAATAAGTCTAAATAATATTCTCTAAGTATATTTCTCTAAGTATAATAGTTAACAGATTATCGGAAAGTTTCATTTTTATGTCGGATAAGTTAAAGATTTCCGAAGAGTTAGATTTTCGATAGTTAAACTTTCGAATAGTTAACGTTTCATTTTTGTCGAATAGTTTATGTTAAAAACTTGTATAGTTAAGTTATCTACACGTGTGTTTTTAATGTTTTAAGTTGTCACGTGTTTTCCATGTGCGTTCGGTAATGAAAATCAAATAGTTAGATAACTATTCGAGTTTTTATACGCATGGATAGATAACTGGTCGAGTTTTATAAAATGACTAACGAACAGATAAGTTTGCTATGTTTAGTCATGTGTTTTGCAGGTGCAAAAACTCGAAGAGTTACAGATAAGTGTTTGAGTTTTTACAGGACTTAAAGGATAAGTGTTCGACTAAATCGAAGACTTAGAAGATATTCTACAAGACTCTAGGAAGATAAAAGTCTCGATGTATCTACGAGTGGAGATTATGGAAATTCAAAATGATTGTGGAGAAAGTGGAAACTCAAAAAGGTAGTAATTTGGATTAAAGAAAAAATTAGTACGTGGATTATGGATTATTGATTATGGATTAAGTGGATGAACATACTGAACGTGAAAGACAATAGAGTTCGATTACTAATAGAGAGTACAAGCTACATTACAACAGAGGATCCCAATCTCAAAAACCAAGTCTGAATATTCAATTTGGATCCCTAACTGAAAAGTTAAGTTTGAATATTCTTATTCTGAAAAATTCTCCAACATCAGAAGAAGTTTGAAATTCCAAGCAATTTCAAAAAAAGAGCTGCAAACACAAGAAGTCTGGAAATTCGACAACTAGAGAAGAAGAGATACAGAAGCTAAGAAAAGAGAAAGAAAGAAGCTGTGTGCATAAAGACCAGGTTTTATACAATTCAAAATTAGTTTTGAAAAAGAGCTTTGTTTTTCTATTTGAATTGTATATCGAAAATTACTGTATCAAAACCTTCAAGAAGGGAATTGAGCTAAAAAGATATTGTAAATTCTATTTTCAAATAAAGAATAGAATTTCATTTATAAGTGTTTTGTGCTCTTGTTTTATCTGCTAGTATTTAATTATTAAAGACACAATTCACCTCCCCTCTTATGATACAGACGATCCTACATTAGTAACAAAACGGAGTTAGTTTGTTGAGTTAGCATAACACCATGAAGTTGGTTCGTTGAGTTAGCATAACACCATAGACTTATTTCATTGAGTTAGTATAACACCACAAACTTAGTTCATTGAGTTAGCTACAGTTAGTGTCATGTGATTTGGCACATGATGAACTCGTTGAATTAGATAAGTTAAGTTATAAATATACTTGTTTTACTCGTTTAGTTAACATTAACACAATGACTTGTTATTACACTTGATGAAAAATTTTGGATGAGAAAGTTTATTTTGTAGGAAATTTTTTAGAGATCTAGGATTTATGATTAGAGAAAATTCGAAAGGAAAATGTGGGTCAGAACTTGTGTATTTTGATGAAGGAAAATGAGAAGACATGAAGAGTGGAAAGCTGATAGTGATTGAATGTGGAAGATATGCATGAAGTGAATATATAATATAAAAGCATAGAATTCTCGTTGATCAATTATCCCTATACACCAAACGAAATATATTTTTAGGGATCAAAAACACCTCTTTGGGGAAAAGCTCTTAGATGGAAGAAGATTCAATTAAGTAGAGAAAGTCAGATTTATGTCACTAAAGATCTAAAGTATTAGAAGAAAGAAAATTCAATGAAATAGAGAAAGTCAGATATTTGTCACTAAAGAATTGCAAAAGAAGAAGAAGAAGAAGAAGAAGAAAAATCTCAAATAGGGAGAAATGTTTTAAATTCCGCAAATTAGTTTTCTCTATTTGTAGTTATGAAATTGATTAGATGAAACATGGTATCATTATATAATTGCATCTACAATTTCTGAGGAGAATTGAATTGTATATTGTAATTGAAACCTTGAATAAAATGATTTGATTAAAACAGTGTCTCGACTTGTTTTTAATATTGAAGTTTCAATTATAGTCAAATATGTTGGAAAACACAATTTACCCCCGTCTTGTGTAACCATTCGATCCTACAAGTGATATCAGAGCTAGTTAATAATCTTTAATATAAAGTCAATATCAACTTAATTAATATCAGATCTTATTTTGCCTTCCTTGTTTTTAAACAGAAATTGATATCTGAGCATACATTTAACTTTCTTGATTTTAGGCTCATGTTGTTTTAAAGTTTTAAATTGTTTAAAATCAAATAGGTTGAAAAATCTTAGGTAATATGGTTGTTGGAAATGGTAATTTTTCTTTATATGAAGGTCAAAATCTCAATCATCTTCCTCTATTTGATGGAATACATTTTGAATATTGGAAATATAGGATGACAGTCTTTCTTCAAATTATAGATCACAAGTTATGGTTCATGATTTCTAAACCATATACTCCATTAACTACTCTTTATAATACTTGGATAATTACTGAAAAAGAAAATGAACCTCTGAATGCTAAAGACTTAAATATCTTATTTTATGCATTGAGTTATGAACAGTTCAGTAAAGTGTCGGCATATAAATTTGCTTATGAGGTGTGTCATGCGTTAGAAGTTTCTTATGAAGGTACTTCTTAAGTTAAAGAGAGTAAGATTAGTATGTTAATTCATAGGTATGAATTCTTTAAGATGCATGAAGATGAAAGTATTTCTGAGTTGTTTTCCAAATTCTTAGATATTAGAAACTCTTTAAAATGCTTTGGAAAGAACTTTGAATATAAGGATTTGGTGAGAAAAATTCTCAGATCCCTAAGTTCCAAGTGGTCTTAGAAAGTGACATCAATTGAGGAATCACGAGACTTAAATGTTTATACTATAAATGAACTTATAGGAAATTTAACTACTTATGAAGTTCAATTATAACTGCAAGAAACCTAGACATCTTTCTCTAGATTGTCCTATAAGGAAAAATGAAAAGCAAAGTATGACAAATTAGAAGAAGACGGCTCAGAAAACTCAGATAAAGTTTTATAAGAAAAAGGCTTTGAAGGTCACTTGGGATGATATGTGAGAAGAGTTTAAATCTAAGGAACAATCATCAAAATCTTCACATACAGAAGATGTAGAAGAGTTAGAAGACGTTGTTCATGTGTGCTTCATGGTAGATGAGTTTGAGGTAATTTCTGATCTTGAAAGTCATTCAAATTTTAACTTTGATGAATTATTATGTGCTTATCATGCATTATTACAAAAACTTAAAGTTTGTAAACTGGAAAATAAGAATATTAGAAACTCTTTGTCTATTTTGGAAGAAGAAAAGTGTTTCTTGTTAACTACTTTTTAGAAATTTAAATGTGATAATGAAAATCATGCTAGGTATTTGCATAAATTTAGATTTAATGAATGTATCTTGCATGAACAAATATAGAATATAAATGTTGAAAAATTAAAGATAAAATTTGAAAATGAAAAATTGAGAAACAATATGAATGAGCTTGAGTTAGAGATTGATAGATTAAAAATGAAAGAGCTAGATTTGAATTCCACCATTGAGAAATGAAATTTAAGTCAAACTAAGTTAGACAAATTAACTAGTACCCCTACGGTGTCATATAAATTTGGCTTAGGATTTGATTATCTTGAATACCTTGAATCTCAAGCCAGCAAAGGATTTATTAGTTGCAGTTCAAGTAAATTTAAGACTAAAATTCCTTTTATCATGAAACAAGATAATAAATATGTAAAAGTAGATACTTCAAGGGATGAATCATGTAGTAATAATATAAACCAATGTGATTTATCTAAATGTACTTCTAACATAACTATCAATGTTTCTAAAAATCTTGTTTCTTGTTCTAGAAATTTAGTTACTAATGTTTCTAAAATTTCAGACAATTGTAGTAAACTAAAAATTCAGAAACCTGGGCATGAAATTCAAAACACTAGTATTAGACCAATTATTGGTTCTATATGTTCTTTATCTAAAAATTCATGTGAAGAAAAAGATTTTGTATGTATTGAAAATTTAAATACTAGTACAAAATTCTAGTATGAACTTACTGAAATGCATGAGCTTGACCAAAATAAATTAACATCTGATAAAAATCAGTTTGATCTTGGTTATACTACATTTGAAAATAAATAGAATGTTTATAAGAGCAATAATTCTATAAGTGAGTATGAAGCAAATGATAAATCAATAGTACTTACAACCAATAAGAATGTAAATGAAAATGTTAAGTTGTTTTTAAACAAAAAGAAGAAATATGCTTTTAATGAAGTTGGTCCTTAAAGACATTGGGTACCAAGAAATAATTCTTCTTAATTTGTTTTGCAGGAGGAAATAATATCAAAATGGATTTTAGATAGTGGAGCATCAAGTCACATGATCAAACAGAAAAGCTTACTAAAAAATTTTACAAATACCAAGAAAGGAAGTGTAATATTTGGAAACAAAAGCAAAAATAAAATCATTGGTATGGGCAATGTTCAAATAACTTCTACTTGTGTTATTTCGAATGTACTGTATGTAGAAAACCTAGGATTTAATTTGCTGAGTGTTATAAAACTAATTGATAATGGATACTATGTATTGTTTGAAGATAATGTATGCAAAATTATTGATAAAATTATAGATGAACTTAAGTTTATTGCTAAAAGAAAAGGTTTTGTATGTATTTTATCTTTACCTTCTAGTGTAGTTGATTTAAATTCATGTTTGCTAGCTGAACCTAGTGATGCATATCTTTGGCATAGAAGGATCAGGCATATAAATATGAAACTATTGCATAAATTGTTTAGAAAAAATTTAGTGAGAGGTTTACCAAAGATTAAATACTCAAAGGATTTCATATGTGATGCATGTGAGTTAGGGAAACTTTATAAAAACTCTTTTAAATCCAAAGCTGATATATCAAGTAAGAGAGTCTTAGAACTTATACATATGGATTTATTTGGACCAATAAGAATCATGAGTTTTGGTGGTAAACGGTAAGTGTTTGTTTTAGTAGATGACTTCTCTAGATACACTTGGGTATATTTTCTAGCAACTAAGACAGAAGTTTTTGAAACTTTTAAAATGTATTACAATCTTGTTCAAAATGAACAAAGTGTCTTTGTTAAAAAACTTAGGAGTGATCATGGTACTGAATTTGAAAATGATCAAATGAATAATTACTATAAAGATCATGGCATTGATCATAGATATTCTTTTCCAAGAGCACCGTCTCAAAATAGTGTTGTTGAGAGAAAGAATCGATCACTTTAAGAAATGGCCAAAACTATGTTAAATGAACATAATTTACCTTAAAATCTTTGGGCTAAAGTAGTGAATACAACTTGTTATATTATTAATAGAAGTCACCTAAGACCTATTGTTAATCAAACTCCTTTTGAAATTATGTTTGATAGGGTTTCAAAAATTTCCTTTATGAAACCATTTGGCTATAAGTGTTTTATCCTTAACACTAAGGATAAAAGGGAATTTCAAGCCAAAGTAGATGAAGGAATTTTTGTAAGATACTCTACTAGAAGTAAAGCCTATAGAGTGTATAATAAGTCTTCTAGAACCATTGAAGAAACCCTTCATGTAAGCTTCAATGAAAATTCTTTTAGAGAATCTCAATCTAAAGTTGATACTGACGATATGATCAATTTTCCAAAAGAATTAGAGATCAATAGAGAGATTGAATATTTATTTGAGAAAATTAAAAATATGAACTTAAATGATCAACCTAATAATCAAAGTGATGTACCTTTAGATGTTGGTGAGAATATTGAGGAGAATCATAGAAATTGGTGTTATTCTTCATCACATCCCATCACTCAAGTCATTGGTAATATTAATGAGGGAGTGAAAACTAGAGCGTCAATAAATTTAAATAGTATGTGTATGTTTGTTAATATGGTGGAACTAAAGAATATAGAAGAAACATTATCTGATAAAAATTGGATAGTAGCAATGCAAGATGAACTAAATCAATTCATCAGAAATGATGTTTGGGAATTAGTCTCTCCACTAGAGCATCAGTCCATAATAGGTACAAAGTGGATCTTTAGAAACAAAACTAATGAGACTAGTCAAGTTATAAGAAACAAAGCTAGATTAGTTGCACAAAGGTATATACAGGAAGAAGGACTTGATTATGATGAAACTTTTGCTTCTATGGCTAGGTTAGAAAGTATTAGAATATTATTGGCCTATGCTTGCTATATAGATTTTAAACTATATCAAATGGATGTGAAGAGTGCATTTCTAAATGGTTTAATTAATGAAGAAGTTTATGTGAAACAACCACCTGAATTTGAAGATATTAAGAATACTAACTGTATATAAATTGAAGAAAGCCTTATATGGTTTGAAGCAAGCACCTAGATCGTGGTATGAAAGATTTTCTACTTTTCTTGTAGAACAAGGATATATCATGGGAAAAGTAGACCATACTCTATTTATCAAGAAAAATGATAAAGATCATATTGTTGTTCAAATATATGTAGATGATATAATCTTTGGAGCAACTTCTGATAAACTGATAAAAATATTTTCTAAAGAGATGTCTAGTTAGTTTGAAATGAGTATGATAGGAGAACTTTCATATTTTCTAGGACTTTAAATTAAGCAAATGGATAAAGGTATATTTTTAAATCAAGAAAAATATGTAGTTGAAATGCTTAAGAAATTTAATTTTAATGATACAAGGATTTGAGAAACTCCTATGAGTACTACTTTAAAGTTAGATATTGATGACATAGGAAAATCAATAGATGAAAGAAAATACAGAAGTATGATTGGTTCTTTACTTTATTTGACAGGTAGTAGACCTGATATTATGTTTGCTGTGTGTGCTTATGCTAGATTTCAATCTAATTCTAAAGAATCACACTCAATTGCTGTTAAAAGAATATTTAGATATGTACAAGGAACTAAAAATTTCAAACTGTATTATTCTAAGGATAGTTCAATAGATCTTATAGGATATATTGATGCTGATTACATAGGATCTAAATCTGATAGAAAGAGTACCAGTGACACATGTCAATTATTAGGAAATAATTTGGTGTCGTGGTTTAGTAAAAAGCAAAACTGTAGCACTTTCAACCACTGAAGCTAAATATGTTACTATTTCATTGTGTTGCACTCAGATTTTGTGGATAAGGCAAACTTTAGAAGATTTTAGATTATCTTATGATACAACTAAGATTTATTGCGATAGTAGTTCTATAATAAATCTTTCCAAAAATCTTGTATTACATTCTAGAGCAAAGCATATAGAGGTTAGACATCATTTTCTAAGAGATAATGTAATTAAAGGTAAAATTAAATTAGGATTTGTGTTTGGTAAAAATCAATTAATTGATATATTTACAAAACCTCTAGATGAATCTACATTCTACAACATAAGATTAAATTTAGGTATTTGTAGGCTATGTGATGTGTAAAATGCTTGAACTCCACAAAAGATAAATATTGTTGATGATGTTGTTTACCTCATAAATATTATATACTTATCATAAATATCTAAGTAATATCCAAACCACTACATAAGATACTATGCATTTACCATAACATTATTGTAGTATCTTATTGATTTTACTTATTTTTCTAAGTTTAATGGTTTTTTCAAAATTTTAAATGGCAATGTTAATGAAAAACATTAAATTCCTTTGAAATCCTGAAATTTTGATTAAGTGTTTTCTGTGGATCAATGAAAGTGCATATGATCAAGAATGAGTTTGACTTGATTGATTAAACTTGTAGAATAATTTATATGTAAATCCTATTAAACTACTACTCAAAAGTATAAGCTTATTGAAATTGATTCATATTTTCAATAAAATCATAGATGTAAAAATTGTATGAGATTTGTGTTTTATTGCATCTGTATTAATGAAATACATAAATACTGTGCTTAAAATAAAAAGTACTTACAAAGTGAAAATCTTTGAGAGTTTATTGATTAGTTTGATCATGAGCCTCTTATACTTAAGCAAATAGATATGTAAGGATTGTTGTCCTGAAATAGGATTCTTTAAATCTAGCAACCTAATGTCCTGATCAGACCTAGAATTGTTGACTGAAAGCTTATTTCACAGGTACATTAGAAAGCTCTTGTATGATTCAAGCTTTTCAAACTAACTTTTAAAGAAACTTATCAATATTTACTATTTTGAAAAAATAAAAGTTGTTTCATTAATTACGAATATCTTTGAATCAAATATGGTTTCTACTAATATGACTGCTGATTTGTTGAATCAAAATTAGTACTTTTGAAAATGTTTATTTGAGTTATATTCCTTTATTCTCCTTGAGTTAATTATATTAAGTTTAAAGTTATGTTTTGATTCATATATAGTTGGAGTTGATTCTGGAAATCATCCTTGATGAATTCAGGATAACAGAATATTTCTAAAAAGAAAATTTGAAGTATAATTATAAGTAACATCTATTTTTATGCAAGTATATTTTGTATGTTATTGAATATATTTGAAGTATATTTGTAGGGGGAGGAATTACAATATCAATAACAGATTAATATCATTCAGAATATAGATCTTAGTTAATCTGAGTTTAGTCCTCTTAAGATCTTGATGAAATAATTTAATAGACAAACAAACTATTTTAGGTTCATAAAAGGAATATTAGAATAGTTTGCAATGTTCTCAAGATAATGGTTATTTAAGTTACTTCTAGCTTATATGTTGTTTTCAAAAGCTTTTAGTTGAAAACATCTAAATTTTTTTTTAAGTATACTAATTAGACGTTATGTTATGTAAGGTAACGTATAAAACTACCTCTAGATAGCATTTTACTCATTAGGTTAGGTAACTCAACGAGTTATGCTTAAATTTTTTGGGTACCTTGATTGAATAATATTTATTCAATATTCATTTAAAACTCAAACCCGACTAATAGACTCATTAAGTTATTCTACAGAAACCCTATTTTAACACTTATTACATGAGAACTTAGGTTATCTCATAAACATCTTTCTAAAAATCTTTCTCGCTAGTTCCTATTACAACCTGCGACGATGTTTTCCAAGTTCAACAAAGGGCGTGGCAGAGGAAAAGGAAGAGGTGGAGGAAATGCCAAAGGCAAAGAAATAGATGTAGATGACATTCCACGTGCATGGTTTAAAAAGATTTTCAAGTTGACAAAAGGTTAGCTCAAACATATAGCGACTTTTCTTTTTTGAAGAAATACTAGATGAAGTTAGATAAGAACTTCACAATACAGTTGATAGTATACAATATATGGGTATAAGAAGTAAATTTGATAGAGAATATTGCATGAAATGTGCGAAGATAGCATTTTTGGAATAATATGCTAAATACTTAGAAAAAGGAGTAGGTTCATCTAATAGAATTCCTCAAACACCTATCAATGGAACAAGACTACAATCATTTGAGGAAGAACATGAATTTGCTATACCTATACCTTTGTTTTCAAAAGAAAAACAAACAAATATTGTTGTTGATTAAAGAAAAGTTGATAGTCTTTGAAAGACAATAGCTATAGAAAGTGCCTTTGAAGAATTAAAACAGAAAACTTTTATGGAATAGATTCAAAAGAAAACAACAACAATAGTAGAAGAACAACTAACTTGTTACAATAGACGAAGAGTCAGAAAAATTGTTTCTAAGGAAACAAATGTTGTTGAAAAAGAAAAATTAGATGATGATTTAATTCCTAAGGATAATGTATGTCTAGACATTGTACCTTAAAGTGCATCTAACAAGCTCATCAGTTCAGAACACATTGAAATTGATGAAGATGGTGAGACTTTATTTTCTTTTTCTAGAAAACTTGAAAAGAAATTAGAGAAACAAATAAGTTCAAGTTTTTCGATAGTTTCAAGCCCTGATGATAAGGAAATTGAACAATCAAAGCATCAGGCAACTGATATTGAATAAGTTATTGCAGATGTACTTGAAAATATTGAGGTAGTAACTAGTTCAAAGGCTGGATTGTCTAGAGTGGTAGCTATAGAAAAAGATAAGACTCTAGAAGAGCTTAATGCTGATCAACCTATTTTAGAATCTATAGAACTAGAGTCTGAGAATTCACAACATGTACAAATGGAAATATTTATTAAAGAAAATGCAAAATTACAGATAGATACATAGGCTGATGAATTTATGGAAACTTTGAACTCTGAATTTTTTATAGAAACTAAACTTATGAATGTGGTGGATATTGAAAATGTTTCTCATTCTATTGAAGCTGAAAAATCAAGCTTACCTAAGCAGCTTCAAGAAAATCTTTTGATAGAGGAATACAATGACATTCATTTTGAAGAAGAGGTTCCTGAAGATGAATTAAATTTTGAATTAAGGTTTTAGGTATCACCTTCTTTGTATAGAATACTACAAATTCAAGGAAATTCAATTTATTTTAGATGTGAGGAAGCATTGCAGAAATACAATAATTTGATTTCATGTTAGATTTTGCATGCTCAACCAATAAAATTTAGAGGTTTACTGTAAATAAGAGATCTATTTGAGTTTCAAGGCTTAATGCAATTCTTGCTAGTTGGAACAAAATGGAAGCAATATAAAGAGCTTATTGCAGCTTTTTAAAGCAATCCGGTCAAGAATGACAATATGTTGACCACTCAAATACATCAACAGGAGTTTACTTTATCTCTTGAATTGATTTTTGAAGTTTTGGGATTAAGAAATGAAGGTATTGTTGTTATTAACAGATTTAACATTGTTAGACAGTTGGAATGGGACATTCAATCTTTATCATAAATTCCAGATGTATATACTAAAATGAGATTAATGGAAAATCTGAATGTAGAGGCAAGGTTTATTGTAAATATTGTACATGCCAATTTAGTTCAGAGAGTCGGACATAATCTAGAAGTCAACAGAAGTTGTTTATATGCAACTTATGGCCTCGTGAACAGAATTCAAATCAATTGGTTTGATGTTTTCATTTCTCAACTACAGCATATGAGTTCAAAGCTATTTTTTGGTGATGCTGTATGTTGAATTCTTGCAAACCAATTAACTTTATCCGATTGACCTTCTGAAACTCATGGTATTTTTAGTATCAAAGATTTGCAAAAATACCAGTCAATGCAACAACAACAACAACAACAACTTGACATACAGAACACCAACCATAATAGCAAAACTATTCAGATCAAGTACAACAGCAACACGATCTACCTCTTGACTTAGATGCAGTGTTGAATGACATTAGAATGATTTTAGGCATCTAGGTGATAAAATTTGTAATGCTATTACTGATATAATTAGGAGGAATAGATAAATGTATTGTCATTTGTTTGTTTACTTGTTTCTGAATACAAAATGTAATGTTTGTATTTATTATTTGATTATTTGAACAATACATTTTACTACAAATGATTTCATTCTTATTAATGTTTACAGAAAGTTTAGTTGTAAATGTGTCTTTCGGATTTTTTATTTTGTGTAATCATCTTTTTGATTAATGACAAAAAGGGGGAGATGATTATGAGTTTAAATGCATATATTAAAAAGGAGAGATGATTTTGTGGTTATTGATTTCTTTCTGGAAGTTTTACTTCTGAGAGGTGAATTTTACACAAACAACAGAAATAAGCTTAAGTGAACTTAAGTTAACAAAATTGTTTGTTGAATTAAAACTTAACCCAATGGAGGTGCTTTGTTGAGTTAAACATATTTCATAATTGGCTTAATATGATTTTTTTCATTATCAAAAGGGGAGAGATTGTTGAGTATTTTGTTTTGATGATGTGTGCTAAACAAATATAATCATATTTACTCAATTACTATTGTTTGTGAAAGTAAATTAAGAATATCAATTAATACAGAAAAAGTGTACTGATATAAATAATTGTCTATAATGGATTTGAGATTATACTAAGTTAAATAACTAGTCGTTATGTTATACTAACTTTTCATTTAACTAAATGTTAAGTTAATGTGTGTTTTTATTGTAAAGCATGATATGTTTTTAAGTTATATTTTCTGTATCATGTACAGTGCACGTTAAATAAAACTCATTAAGTTAGTGTGTTATTTATAAAAAGGTAATGTGATTGAGTTATAGGCTTAAAGGTTAAAATAGGTCACGTGAGAACTCGTTAGGTTAGTGAGTAAAAGAGCAAATGGAAGAGACGAATTCATTAAGTTAGTATTGTACACATGGTGAAATTAAAATTTAAGAATGTTATATTGTATCACGTGAGTTGCACATGATTAACTTGTTAAGTTAATATTACTACACTAACTGTACATGTTGAGTTGCTATATTGAACACTAAGGAAACACATTAGGTTAGCGTTATAAACTTAAAGTTATTTTTATTGCACATGGTAAATACCTCATTGTAAAAACATTTGTTTATTATTGGTTCATTGAGTTATCAATAACAAAACGGAGTTAGTTCTTTGAGTTAGTATAACACTATGAAGTTGGTTCGTTGAGTTAGCATAACACCACAAACTTAGTTCGTTGAGTTAGCATAACACCACAGACTTAGTTCATTGAGTTAGCTAAAGTTAGTGTCATGTGATTTGGCACATGATGAACTCGTTGAGCTAGATAAGTTAAGTTATAAATATACTTGTTTTACTCGTTTAGTTAACATTAACACAATGACTTGTTATTACACTTGATGAAAAATTTTGGATGAGAAAGTTTATTTTGTAGGAAATTTTTTAGAGATCCAGGATTTATGATTAGAGAAAATTCGAAAGGAAAATGTGGGTCAGAACTTGTGTATTTTGATGAAGGAAAATGAGGAGATGTGAAGAGTAGAAAGCTGATAGTGATTGAACGTGGAAGATATGCATGAAGTGAATATACAATATAAAAAGCATAGAATTCTCGTTGATCAATTATCCCTATACACCAAACGAAATATATTTTTAGGGATCAAAAACACCTCTTTGGGGAAAAGCTCTTAGATGGAAGAAGATTCAATTAAGTAGAGAAAGTCAGATTTATGTCACTAAAGATCTGAAGTATTAGAAGAAAGAAAATTCAGTGAAGTAGAGAAAGTCAGATATTTGTCACTGAAGAATTGCAAAAGAAGAATAAGAAGAAGAAGAAGAAGAAAAATCTCAAATAGGGAGAAATGTTTTAAATTCCGCAAATTAGTTTTCTCTATTTGTAGTTATGAAATTGATTAGATGAAACATGGTATCATTATATAATTGCATCTACAATTTCTGAGGAGAATTGAATTGTATATTGTAATTGAAACCTTGAATAAAATGATTTGATTAAAACAGTGTCTCGACTTGTTTTTAATATTGAAGTTTCAATTATAGTCAAATATGTTAAAAAACACAATTTACCCCCTTTTTGTGTAGCCATTCGATCTTACAAGTGGTATCAGAGCCAATTAATAATCTTTGATATAAAGTCAATATCAACTTAATTTATATCAGAGCTTATTTTGCCTTCCTTGTTTTTAAACAGAAATTGATATCTGAGCATACGTTTAACTTTCTTGATTTTAAGCTCAAGTTGTTTTAAAGTTTTAAATTGTTTAAAATCAAATAGGTTGAAAAATTTTAGGTTATATGGTTGCTGGAAATGGTAATTTTTCTTTATATGAAGGTCAAAATCTTAATCATCTTCCTTTATTTGATGGAATACATTTTGAATATTGAAAATATAAGATGACAGTCTTTCTTCAAAGTATAGATCGCAAGTTGTGGTTCATGATTTCTAAACCATATACTCCATTAACTACTCCTTATAATACTTGGACAATTACTGAAAAAGAAAATGAAACTCTAAATGCTAAAGACTTAAATATCTTATTTTGTGCATTAAGTTATGAACAGTTCAGTAAAGTGTCGGCATATAAATTTGCTTATGAGGTGTGGCATGCGTTAGAAGTTTCTTATGAAGGTACTTCTCAAGTTAAAGAGATTAAGATTAATATGTTAATTCATAGGTATGAATTCTTTAAGATGCACAAAGACGAAAGTATTTTTGAGATGTTTTCCAAATTCTTAGATATCAGAAACTCTTTAAAATGCTTTGGAAAGAACTTTGAATAGAAGGATTTAGTGAGAAAAATTCTCAGATCTTTAAGTTCCAAGTGGTCTTAGAAAGTGATATCAATTGAGGAATGATGAGACTTAAATGTTTATACTATAAATGAACTTATAGGAAATTTAACTACTTATGAAATTCAATTATAACTACAAGAAACCTAAACATCTTTCTCTAGATTGTCCTATAAGGAAAAATGAGAAGCAAAGTATGACAAATCAGAAGAAGACGGCTTAGAAAACTCAGATAAAGTTTTATAAGAAAAAGGCTTTGAAGGTCACTTGGGATGATATGTGAGAAGAGTTTGAATCTAAGGAACAATCATCAAAATCTTCACATTCAAAAGATGCAGAAGAGTTAGAAGACGTTGTTTAGGTGTGCTTCTTGGTAGATGAGTCTGAGGTAATTTCTGATCTTGAAAGTCATTCAAATTTTAACTTTGATGAATTATTATGTGCTTATCATGCATTATTACAAAAACTTAAAGTTTGTAAACTGGAAAATAAGAATATTAGAAACTCTTTGTCCATTTTGGAAGAAGAAAAATGTTTCCACTCTACTACTTTAGAGAAATTTAAATGTGATAATGAAAATCATGCTAGAGATTTGTATAAATTTAGATTTAATGAATGTGTCTTGCATGAACAAATATAGAATATAAATGTTGAAAAATTAAAGATAAAATCTGAAAATGAAAAATTGAGAAACAATATGAATGATCTTGAGTTAGAGATTGATAGATTAAAAATGAGAGAGCTAGATTTGAATTCCATCATTCAGAAATGGAATTTAAGTCAAACTAAGTTAGACAAACTAACTAGTGCCCCTACGGTGTCATATAAATTTGGCTTAGGATTTGAATATCCTAAATACCCTGAATCTCAAGCCAACAAAGGATTTATTAGTTGTAGTTCAAGTAAATCTAAGACTAAAATTCCTTTTATCATGAAACAAGATAATAAATATGTAAAGCTAGGTACTTCAAGGGATGAATCATGGAGTAATAATATAAACCAATGTGATTTATCTAAATGCACTTCTAGCATGACTATCAATGTTTCTAACAATCTTGTTTCTTATTTTGGAAATTCAGTTACTAATGTTTCTAAAATTTCAGACAATTGTAATAAACTGGAAATTCAGAAACCTGAGCGTGAAATTCAAAACACTAGTATTAGACCAATTATTGGTTCTACATGTTCTTTATCTAAAAATTCATGTGTAGAAAAAGTTTTTGTATGTACTGAAAATTTAAATACAAGTATAAAATCTTGGTATGAACTTATTAAAATGTATGATCATGACCAAAATAAATTAACATCTAATAAAAATCAGTTTGGTCTTGGTTATACTACATCTGAAAATAAAAAGAATATTAATAAGAGCAATAATTCTATATGTGTGTATGAAGCTAATGATAAATGAATGGTACTTACAATTAATAAGAATATAAATGATAATGTTAGACTATTTTTAAACAAAAAGAAGAAATATGCTTTTAATGAAGTTGGTCCTCAAAGACATTAGGTATCAAGAAACAGTTCTTCTTAATTTATTTTGCAGGAGGAAACAATATCAAAATGGATTTTAGATAGTAGAGTATCAAGTCACATGACCGAACAGAAAAGCTTATTGAAAAATTTTACAAATACCAAGAAAGGAAGTGTAATATTTGGAAACAAAAGCAAAGATAAAATCATAGGTATGGGCAATGTTCAAATAACTTCTACTTGTGTTATTTCGAATGTACTGTATGTAGAAAACCTAGGATTTAATTTGCTGAGTGTTATAAAACTAATTGATAATGGATACTATGTATTGTTTGAAGATAATGTATGCAAAATTATTGATAAAATTACAGATGAACTTAAGTTTATTGCTAAAAGAAAAGGTTCTGTATGTATTTTATCTTTACCTTCTAGTGTAGTTGATTTAAATTCATGTTTGCTAGCTGAAACTAGTGATGCATATCTTTGGCATAGAAGGATCAAGCATATAAATATGAAACTATTGCATAAATTGTCTAGAAAAAATTTAGTGAGAGGTTTACCAAACATTAAATACTCAAAGGATTTCATATGTGATGCATGTGAGTTAGGTAAACTTTATAAAAACTCTTTTAAATCCAAAACTGATATATAAAGCAAGAGAGTCTTAGAACTTATACATATGGATTTATTTGGACCAACAAGAATCATGAGTCTTGGTGGTAAATGGTATGTGTTTGTTTTATTTTGTAGGAAATTTTTTAGAGATCCAGGATTGATGATTAGAGAAAATTCGAATGGAAAATGTAGGTCAAAACATGTGTATTTCGGTGAAGGAAAATGAGAAGACGTTGTAGGATCGTGTGTATCATAAGAGGGGGGGGTGAATTGTTTCTTTAGTAATTAAACTAGCAGATAAAACAAGAGCACAAAACACTCGTAAATGAAATTCTATTCTTTTATTTCAAGACAGAATTTACAATATCTTTTCAGCTCAATTCCCTTTTTGATGGTTTTGATATAGTAATTTTTGATATACAATTCAAATAGGAAAACAAAGCTCTTTTTCAAAACTAATTTTGAATTGTATAAAACCTAATCTTTATGCACACATCTCTTTTCTTTCTCTTTGCTCAGCTTCTGTATCTCTTCTTTTCCAATTGTCGAATTTTCAGACTTCTTGCGTTTGCAGCTCCTTTTCTAAAATTACTTGGAATTTTGAACTTCTTTTGATGTTGGAGAACTTTTCAGAATATGAATATTAAAACTTAACTTTTAAGTTAGGGATCTAGATTGAATATTCAGACTTGGTTTTTGAGATTGGGATCCTCTGTTGTAATGTAGCTCGTACTCTCTATTAGTAGTCAAACTCTGTTGTCTTTCACGTTCAGCATGTTCATCCACTTGATCCACAATCCATAATCTATATACTAATTTTCTCTTTAATCCAAATTACTTTCTTTTTAAATTTCCACTTACTTCACTAACATTTTGAGTTTCCACGATCTCCACTCGTAGATACATCGAAACTTTATCTTCCTGGAGTCTTGTAGAATATCTTCTAAGTCTTCGATTTAGTCGAACAGTTATCCTTTAACTCTTGTAAAAACTCGAGCACTTATCCTTTAACTCTTCGAGTTTTTGCACCTGCAAAACATGTGACTAAACAAAGAAACTTTTTTGTTTGTTCGTCCTTTTATAAAACTCAAATAGCTATCTATCCATGCGTATAAAAACTCGAATAGTTATCTAACTATTCGATTTTTCATTACCGAACATACATGGAAAACACGTGACAACTTAAAACATTAAAAACACTCGTGTTGATAACTTAACTATACGAGTTTTTTAACATAAAGTATTCGACAAAAATGAAACGTTAACTATCCGAAAGTTTAACTATTGCAAATCTAGCTCTTCGGAAATCTTTAATTTATTCGACATAAAAATGAAACTTTTCAATAATCTGTTAACTATTATACTTAGAGAAATATACTTAGAGAATATTATGTAGACTTATTTAAATATGTTAATAAAGGATATATCATCAAAATTAAATACCTAACAAACATGAAGAGTGGAAAACTGATAGTAATTGAATGTGGAGGATATGAATGAAGTGAATATATAGTATAAAAAGCATAGAATTCTCGTTGATCAATTATCCTTGCACACCAAATGAAATATATTTTTAAGGATCAAAAACACCTCTTCGAGGAAAAGCTCTTAGATGGAAGAAAATTCAGTGAAGTAGAGAAAGTCAGATTTATGCCACTAAAGATTTGAAGTATTAGAAGAAAGTAAATTTGATGAAGTAGAGAAAGTCAGATATTTGTCATTGAAGAATTGCAAAAGAAGAAGAAGAAGAAGAATCTCAAACAAGTAGAAATGTTTTAAATTTTGCAAATTAGTTTTCTCTATTTGTAGTTATGAAATTGATTAGATAAAACATGGTATCGTTATATAATTGCATCTACAATTTTTGAGGAGAATTGAATTGTATATTGTAATTAAAACCTTGAATAAAATGATTTGATTAAAATAGTGTCTCGACTTGTTTTTAATATTGAAGTTTCAATTATAGTCAAATATATTGAAAAACACAATTCACCCCCTTCTTGTGTAGCCATTCGATCCGATAGTGGTATTCTAACATTCAAATTTACGAGCTTTCTAGTAAAGAAGAATAGATCATCCTCTACCCTTTGAAGTTGCTTTTCTCTCATGGTGTTTTTGATATTCTACCATGAATGCCATTCCTCCGATTGTCTAAGGAATTCTATAGTGTCAAATTGATCCCAGAAGTTTTGCTCCATCTTTGTCTTCGTTGTGTTATGGAACAGAATGTAATTGATCTGACTTTTACTATTCTAAGTTCTAAATGATTTCTGTGGATAATGCCCCCAAATCCTAAGTTTTATTATAAATAAACCCTATGTTTTTGGCTGGTAATCGAGTCATTTCCCACGCAAACTATCACTATTCACATATACTACTCTATAGAGTTACGACTAACTCCACAAACTAAGTCTGTGGACTTACCTTAAGTACTTCGTTGAGTTATAGTTAACTCAACAAAGTAAGTTTGTTAACTTATCGTAGACTCAACGGAGTAAGTTCATTGAGTTAAGCTTAACTCAATAGACTTCACGTAAAGTTATAACTAATAAAAATAAATAACTATAATAAATTTTTACTTGGTCAACACCGAGGAATCTCTGGTTTGACAGACTCTTAATTTTTCTATTTGCTTAACTTTGGTCAAACCACTGCTTTTCCTCGATCGAACCGAAATTATAGAATTTTTTCTTTTTCTACTGGTTGAACTAATACCATGCTTTGGTAAAATCGACATTTTTACTTAATATAATATATATATATTTATATTTTTTATGTTTCAATCAAACTGATGGATCCTTTCGGTGTGAGCGTAACAATATTTTTCATTTAATATATGTTTTGGTAAAATCGATAATTTCTTTCAGTTGAACCATTACTATATTTAAAATAAGTTTTTTATTATTTATAAACAATAACAAACATATATATATATATATCTTACTTAATAAAGCTCGAGTAGTCCTTTACTCTTACTTTTTTTATAATTCTAAAGGAACTTTTTGGAATTTTCAAAATAGGTCTAAGTCTTTGTCTATTTACTTTAAATATATTTTGATTTTTAGGATTTTCAATTTCAATAGCTCCATAGGAATAAATATTTCAAATTATGTAAGTTCCTACCCATCTAAATCTTAATTTTCTTGGATGGTTATGAAGTCTAGTCATGTAAAGATATACTTCTTGTCCTATTTCAAAAGTTTTTGGAATAATTTTCTTGTTATGCCAAAGCTTCATTTTCTCTTTTTCTATTACAATTTTCAAATAAGCTTCATTCCTAAATTTTTCTAAATCAATTAATTACATTTTTCTATTTTCAGCACCTTGATTTAAACTAGTGTTCAGAGTTTTTAATGCCCAATAAGCTTTATGTTCAATTTCAGCTAGTAAATGGCAACTTTTTTCATATACCATCAGAGGTCTGTGAGGATACTTTCTAGATGTCGGGTCGATTTTGAGCCAAATACAGTGATTGACAACCACTATGAGGAGTGATCACATCGTAGGAAGGGAAGTCATTTTCATTTAGCACCGACTCATATCTTAGGAGATTGTAAAGCATCTAGCCTTGGTTTTGGGTTGATGCTAGTGTACTAAAGAGGAGATCAACTTATAAGTCTTGGTTCGCGATTTTATAGGGAGAGGAGGCAAGATTGTAAGTGATTAAATTTTCAGTGGTGTAATTGTGTCGCATGTAGTGACAAAAGTTTTTACTATTGATAGAGATTTTTATATTTCACCTTTCGCTCATCTTTAGGAATATATCAAAACAAAAATACCAAAAATAACTCATTATCTATATTTACATTTAGTATTAAAGTGTTGTATTATTTGTTTTGTATCGTGATTAATATTATTATTGTTAGTATTGTGAATGTTTTATGTTTGTTTGATTTAGAAAATAGAAAATAGTTTTATTGTTTACTGAAATTGATTAGTCCAAGATACTTAAAGATCTTAATGGTTACTGTTTGAAATATCTAAATGTTAGTGTTGTTTAATGATAAATCTCAGATTAACTAACATTAAAAAGGTTAATTGATGTTATTTACATTCATTGGAACTACCCAATGGATGGCCGAATTTGTCTATAAATAGTATTATTTAATTGAAAAAGTAGGCTCGTAGAGTTAACTTAAGTCTACGAGGTTAGTTCGTTGAGTTAACCATAACTCCATGAACTAAGTTTGTTGAGTTAACTATTACTCAATAGAGTGCTTAACTAGACACCTATAAACTCCAATATAAAAATCAAAAGAATACACAATTCTTAATCAATCTCTATGAGATCGACCTATACTTGCACACAAATACAATATACATTGTGTACTTGTAGTTAAAATACAAATTGGACTTAATATCTAATTTGTGTGAAAATTTGTTTGTTTACTTCTAAAGGAATTTGTTAATATAAGCATAAAAACAAATCGAACAAGTTTTTCAATCTAAACAAGTTTTCTAGCACTGTTGCTAGGGAAACAATCAAGTTTTGTATCACCGCTGAATAGACAAGTTTTTGATTTAACTTTTCACATTAATACACTTAGTTATTATTTTCTAACTACACGGACTGACTTCGTTGAGTTACAGATAACTCAATGGAGTGACCTTATATTTTAATATTGACCTTGTGGAGTTAAGGTTAACTCAACAAACTAACTTCGTTAAGTTAACACTTAGCAAATTTTTCTAAAACTTACTTCTCAACTTAACTTCTATATATTTTTTTCTCCTATATTTTATCAATTTAAATAAAGTTACATTCATTACATTAATGCAGTGTTTCAATTTAAACTCCTTTAAATCTGAAGATTATATGCATATTTAACTTATAGTTCGTTTCTTATTATGCAGAATTTACATTTTACTTTTCAATATGTAGATATATTCAGACATTACCAAATCATCGTGCATTTAACCACATCATTAATAAAATTGTAAAACTTGTAAAATAGTCCTACAAAGCTTTAAACAGATATATAATATTCAATACAACTTTAAATCATCCATTCTCAAACATTAATTTAGAAACATCTTGCTGTTCAAACATTCATATATATAAATAGTTTATATTTACATATAATCAAACATTTTTCAGTACAAGTAGACGAACAATACATTTTAATCTTTCTTGCTAAGTTCATCTATTTCCTTCTGGAGCTTTTCTAATTGTTGTTCTAATTGATTTATACATTCTACAACTCCAGTAAAGTCTCTAGAAGGTCTAGCAATAGAAATAGCAACAACAGCATAATTTCTATATTCCTTCATTGAAATGGCTCTAGATCTTATCCTCTTGGATGTTCATTTCATGAAGTCAATTCCTTCCATCATTAACACTGGAATTAAATCTTCATAAAATAACTTTTTCTTTTCTGCTTTGAGCTTGGAGATAAATATTTTGTACCAATTTACTTGAATTCTATTCATTACTGCATATGTGGCCCACTTGACAAATTGACTCAGTTCAATATCATGGCCTTGTCTTTGATAAATAGTCTTTACTAGTATAGTTGCCATCATGTGTGCCTTTCCATTTAAGTACTTCATTCTATTAAGTATTGGCACATGAGAGTCACTAGCTATACATTGCTTAATTTCCTATTTAGTCCATTCCACTACATTAGTTGTTTCTTCCAGAATTTCAATTTCTTCATTTTTCAATCCAAAAATGTTGTGGAGAAGCTCAGTTGTTATCTAAATATTAACTTCTTTTACATTAGAAATTAATTTTCCTTTTTCCTCTCTTGAATTTGTTAAAAAGTAAGGCACTAAATTTTCATAAACGACATGCCCTTTTTCTTTTGGAATTAAGTCCAATAGGCCTTGGAATTCGAATAATTCTTTAATCTCCTCTATTCCAGTCCAATCTACTAGCCTATTGTAAATAATATCATACCCTTTTATCTCTTGATACTTGTTGTATGTTTCCTGACTCCAAAAGTGAGCATTTAGAATCGTTGCTTCAAATGGGTCAGGAATTTGGATTTGTTGCTTTAGAGGGGTTTGTTCTTGAATTTCTTCTTCAAGTTGCTAAGATTATTGTTGTATTTCTTGCTGAAAATAATCCAAACATTCTTGTCTTTCTATTTTGAGTTGTTGTGAAGAGCTTGTAGAACTTTCCACATTTTTATCTTGAATTTTCTCCATAAGTTGTTGAAGAGTTTCATTCTCTTCAAAGGAATCTATCGAATTCTTTTCTTCTTGTTCAGCTTCCTACTTAGCTTCTTCTCTTTCTTCTTCCTCCTAACTACCAATCTGCATTGTTACTGTTATTTCTGATTCTAAGGTAGATTGGGATGGAGTTATGGGCATAGTATTTTCTACCATAACTTCAATTTCTAATTCTTCAAGTTGCAGACTAATTTTAGCCTATTTTTGTTCTTTTCTTTACTCCTGCTCTTGATCTTCTTCTTCTTCTGATAGCAAATCTATAAAAATGGGCTCTTTATGCCCTATTGTATACATTATAGGCTCAAATTTGATTGTTGCTTGAGCTTCAGGCACTATCTCTTTTCCTTTTCTTCTTCTTAATAGTTGTGCCTAATTTTCTTCTTTTTCTTCTTCTTCTTCTTTAGATAACTAGTCAACAAAAATGGGCTCTTTAGGCCCTTAAGTCACAAGTATTGGCTCTTCTTGTTTCACTGTTTGCTCTATAGTTGTTGGTCTTGAAGGACCAGTCTTAGTTTCTCTTATAATAGGTATGGTAGTGGCTTCTTGATGTTGTTCAACTTTAACTTTGTATTGGGCCTTCAACTTTTCTATAGCCCTCCTTTTGTGAAGTGCATCAAACACCAGATGTACTTTAGCTACTACCAAATCTTCTAGTTCTCCTTAGTTTTTCCCAACTCGAACCAGTTCTTCAAACTCTCTTAACTCTTCTTCAATAGAAGGCCCCATAACTACCACCCTTTTTAGTGGTTTAGGTGGTGAAATTGAAGGTCCTACTTGTTGTGCTACTATAGCCGACATTTCACCTTGCTCTTTCAACTATTGCTATGACGATTTCGGCTGCTGCTCTTGTTTTTCCTACTCTCTCTATTGTTTAAATTGTTGATATGTTGCTTCTATAGCTATCTTCCTTATAAACCACAGTCAAGATTTCCTTCTTATAAGTTCTAGGGCAACTTCATTATGTGGCCTAATTTTTCTTTCCCTATTAACGATTGCTTCTATAGCTATCTATATTCTTGTTTCCATTATATCAGGTATTTTAACATTCAAATTTACGAGCTTTCTAATAAAGAAGAACAGATCATCCTCTACCTTTTCCAGTTGCTTTTCTCTTGTGGTGTTTCTGATCTTTTGCCATGAATGCCATTCCTCCGACAATTTGAGAAATTTGGTAGTGTCAAACTGATCCCAAAAGTTTTGCTTCATCTTTGTCTTCGTTGCATTATGGAATGAAGCGAAATTGCTCTAACTTTTACTGTTCTAAGTTCTAAATGACTACTACGAATAATGCCCTCAAATCCTAAGTTTTAGTAAAAATAAACCCTAAGTTTTTGGTGGGTAATCGAGTCATTTTCCCACGCAAACTATCACTATTCACATATACTACTTCGTGGAGTTACGGTTAACTCCACGGACTAAGTCTATGGACTTACCTTAAGTACTTTATTGAGTTATAGTTAACTCAACGAAGTAAGTTTGTTAACTCATCCTAGACTCAATGGAGTAAGTTCGTTGAGTTAAGCTTAACTCAATGGACCTCCCATAAAGTTATAACTAATAAAAATAAACAACTATAATAAATTTTTACTCGGTTAACACCGAAGAATCTCCAATCTAACCAACTCTTAATTTTTCTATTTGCTTAACTTCGGTCAAATCGTTGCTTTTCCTTAGTTGAACCGAAATTACAAAATTTTTTCTTTTTCTACCAGTTAACCGATACTAGGCTTCAGTAAAACTGACATTTTTACTTAATATAATATATATTTTTATATATTTTATGTTTCGATCAAACTAATGGATCCTTTCAGTGTGATTGTAACAATTTTTTTCTTTTACTATATGTTTTGGTAAAACTGATAATTTCTTTTGGTTGAACCGTTACTATATTTAAAATAAGATTTTTTTCTTTTCAAAACAAACATATATATATATTTACTTAATAAAGCTCGAGTAGTCCTCTACTCTTACTTCTTCTATAATTCCAAAAGAACTTTTTGAAAATTTCAGAATAGGTTTAAGTCTTTGTCCATTTACTTTAAATATATTTTAATTTTTAGGGTTTTCAATTTCAATAGCTCTATAGGAATAAATATTTTGAACTATGTAAGGTCCTGCCCATTTAGATCTTAATTTTCCTCAATGGTTATGAAGTCTAGTCATGTAAAGATATACTTCTTGTCTTATTTCAAAAGTTTTTGGAATAATTTTCTTGTCATGCCAAAACTTCATTTTCTCTTTTTCTTTTATAGTTTTTGAATAAGCTTCATTCCTAAATTCTTTTAACTCAATTAATTGCATTATTCTATTTTCAGTACCAAGATTTAAATTAGTGTTCAGAGTTTTTAATACTCAATAAGCTTTATGTTCAATTTCAGCTGGTAAGTGGTAACTTTTTCCATATAAAATCCTAAAAGGTAACATACCTAAGCTTGTCTTATAAGCAATTCTATAAGCCCAAAGTGCATCTATTAATCTATTAGCCCAATCTTTTCTAGTAGGATTTACTACTTTTTCTAAGATTAACTTAATTTGTTTATTTGCACTTTCTACTTGTTCACTTATTTGTGGATGATATGATGTTGCAATTTTGTGATTTACCCCTGATTGGGTTTTTAGGCGGCACTAGAGAACTTGTTTAGTTCCCTAGCAACGGCGCTAGAAAACTTGGTTGATTTGTTAACTTCTGTTTGTAACTTAGTTAATTTGTCTTGATGCTTTTCAGTAATTCCTTTTTAGAAGTAAACAAACAATCTTTCACATAAATTAGATATTAATTCCAATTTGTATTTTAACTGCAAGTGCACAGAGTATATTGTATTTGTGTGCAAGTACAGGTCGATCCCACAGAGAATTGAACAAGAATTGTGTACTGTTCCGTTTTTAATAATGAAATTTATATATTCAGTAAGCACTCCGTTGAGTTATAGCTAACTCATCGAAGCTATCTATTCAGTTTAATATTACTATTTACAAAGGAATTCAGCCAACCATTGGGCGGTTCCACAAGTTGTAAATAACATCTATTAAGCTCTTTAATGTTAGTTAATATTAGATTTATCATTCAGCAACACTAACATTCAGATATTTCAAATAGTAACTATTAAAATCTTTAAGTATTAGGAACGATTCAATACTAGTAAACTGTAAAACTATTTTCTATTTTCTAAATCAAACAAACATGAAACATTCACAACACTGACATTGATAACATTAATCACGATACAAAATAAACAATACAACACTCAAATACTAACTATAAACATAGATAAGTTGTTTTTGGTATTTTTGTTTTGATATGATCATGAAAATAGGCGAAAGGTGAAATGTAAAAGTAATCTCTATCGATAGTAAAAACTTCTATCACTACATGCGATGTGATTACACTACTGAAAATTTAACCACTTACAATTTTGTCTCCTCTCCCTATAGAATCATGAGTCCAGAATTGCAAGTTGATCTCCTCTTCAGCATACTAGCATCAACCCGAAACCAAGGCTAGAAGCTTTACGATCTCCTAAGATATGAGTCGGTGCTTGGTGAAAATAGCTTCTCTTCCCGCGACGCGATCACTCCTCACAGTGGTTGTCAGGCACTGTGTTTGGCTCGGAATCGACCTGACATCAGGAAAGTATCTTCACAGACCTCCAATGGTTGGTGATTATGGTCATGGTGGTGATGGTAGTGTGGAACTTCAGGGAACTTTTGTCGCTGCCTGCAGTTAGCGCGGTCCTCCTCCTCTACACACACACTTGCCACACTTGCCACACTCTTCTTCGTTTTTTCTCCTTTTCTTTTATATTTCATAGTAGTAACTACTTCTGCTTCGATGATCGGTTGGATTTCCTTTATTCATATCAATGATGGTGATTTCTTCTTCCTTCCACGAGCGATTTCTTGTGTGATACATGCAATCATGGTTTTCCTTCAAATGTCCTATTTCTGTAACCGCTATAGTGGCATATTAGAAAATAAATAGTCCGTGGAGTTACAGATAACTCAACGGACTTACTTCGTTGATTTAACTATAAAACACGTATACTAAAGAAATAAGCTGCTAACCTAACACATTATTTTAGTGTGTATTCATGTAACTTAACGCGTACAGTTATGCTAACTTAACGAGTTATACATGTGCATCTCACATGATATACTAAAACATTTAAATTCAACACGTGCATAATTCTAACTTAACAAGTTCAAATATTTCAGATACTTATGAACCTAACTATCCGATGCTCAAATGCATTTCGGATAATTAACAGATAACTTACTGAAAATCCACTTAAGTCATGCATTGTAGTTTCAACACGTGTAATCCAAGAAATAATAAAATATTCTTTAAGCATTTAAAACAAAACTATTCGGTACATTAAACATAACTCTCCGAAATAACAAAAAATTCGGATACTAAAGAATTTCACAGCTTGCAATTTACCAACAGTTCAGAAATGTACTAAATTAACGCTAATTTCCTAGAATTATGCAGATTCTTTCATTAAAGCATATAATAGTGTAATTATAACATAATAGCTTAATTTTCATATGATAAGCTAAAAATTATGTAATTAACCATCATTTAATCTTTAATATTATTCACTTTTTCATTCTAAACAACCCCATATTTCTTCATTAAGGCTTCAAAACTTCTATTACAGAAATGAGTTCCTCTATCACTAATAATAGCTTTAGGTATTCCAAATCTAGCAATTATATTAGTTCTTATAAAATGTATTACCACTTTGTTGTCATTAGTTTTTGTAGGAATAGCTTCTATCCATTTAGATACATAATCCACCCCTAACAATATATAATTAAATTGATTAGACATAGGAAATGGACCCATAAAATCTATTCCCCACACATCAAAGATTTCAACCTCAATAATAGGATTCAGAGGCATCATATTCCTCTTTGATATCTTTCCTATTTGTTGACATTTTAAACAACTTAAGTAATATTTATAAGCATCTTTGAATAGTGTTGGCTAATAAAATCACATTGCAGAATTTTGGCAGTAATTTTCCTTGAAGCAAAATGTCCTCCACATGCTTGGTCGTGGCAGAAAGACAATATGCTCTAGTATTCAGTTTCTGGAACACACCTCCTTAAAACCAAATCAGGACATTTCTTAAATAAGTATGGGTCTTCCTAATAGTAATATTTCACTCTTGACAAGAACAATTTCTTATCTTGTCTATTCTAATCTTTAGGTGTTAAACCAGTAACTAGGTAATTAACTATGTCTACATACTAAGGCATTGTGTTTATGGTCATTAATTGTTCATTAAGAAAATTATCCTTAATTTCAATTTTTGATTTTTCTATTTGTAATCTTGATAATGAAAGGACCTCTAGATTTCGATAATGCAAAAATCAATGTGAGGATTTGAATTGTATTTCTCAGGCTTAACAGTCAGCAAGAGAGCAGAAGTTGATATAGACAGTTCAAAGTATGCTACAAGTGATAAAAAGGATTTTGGAAGGTTACCATGCTTAACTATCTGAAAGAGAAATATTTTTAGTGAGTAAACAGTCTAAGTATTCAAAAGGCAGTATAAAGTAGTAACAATACTATCGGACAGTTAGAAGATTATCCGATAGTTAGAAGGCTTTTAGAGAGTTAGAAAGATAGATGTATGAAGAATCGAAAAGTTACTAGAGCTAACTATCCGAAATCTTAAAGCGTTTCGGTGAGTTACAGGAATAACCATCCGAAACTTAAGTCATTGAATTTCTCACGTGCAGAAATCCAAACAGAAGCTTAAAAGAAGAATCGAAAAGTTACTGGAGCTAACTATCCGAAATCTTGAAGAGTTTTGGTGAGTTACAGGAATAACCATCCAGAACTTAAATTAGTCTATTATGCACGTGCTGAATTAGATAAAGCAGTTGAAAACTTAATGAAGGATTTCAGAGGGTTACTATAGCTAACTAATCGACAGTTAAATAACAGTTCGGTAAGTTACAACTACAAGTATCTGATTGAATGATAGCTCTCATTGTACGATCTGAAATCCTACATGGCAGAAAGACTTAAGTTATTTTTCGATGAGTTACAAACATCCTTCGGAGAGTTACACAGCTAACTATCCGAAAATTTGAGAAAATCAGAAGGATATCTTGAAATATCTTCCTGAACGGTAACTTACCATATTTGGGACTGAAATCTTACCAAGTATAGTAGAATACATCCGTTGGAAGAAAAATATGATCGTTACATAGGTTTAGTATATATACAAGCTACAGACAACAAAATTAGCTTAGCTTTTGCTCATATACATATTTACACCAAGTACAACAGAAGAAAGCCTTAGAGATCAAATCGTCTTTAGCATTTACAGATTCAATTTTAGAAGCTCATCATGCACTCAACTCTGATACTTTCAAGCAAGTGTTTTACTGAAATACATGGATCAAAAACTTCAGAGAAAGATTGGTTGGAGTTACGACCAGAAAGCTTAAGTGAATGGTTGGTTCTTGCTTTAACCTTAAAGCAAGTGATTGTAAGTTTGTGAAAGTTTAGTGAAGCCCAAGTATCCCTTGGGGGTGGACTAGCTGTTAGTGGTGAACCACCTAAAATCTCTATGTGTATTCTTGTTATCGTGTGCTTGTTATTTTTCTATATCAATCTGTCATTAAATAGCTAAGAAACAAATTCTTACCATTCACCCCCCCCTCTAGTAAGCCATAAGGTCCTAACAATTGGTATTAGAGCAAGGTTGATCTCATTAATAGATTTAACTATCTTAGATCATGGCTTTTCACATTGTAGAGGGTCAGAATATCCATCGACTTCCCCTATTTGATGATAGCAATTATAACTATTGGAAAAATAGGATGGAGTGTTTTCTTAGGAGTATTGATGTAAAACTCTAGAGAATGGTTGTACATGATACACCACTCCTAATTAGTCATGAAAGTGACTAGTCTGAGGAGGATGAAAGAATCATCTAAATGGATGCTCGTGGGCTAAACTCAATCTACTGTGCACTAACTAGTGAATAGTATAACAAAATATCTGCTTGTAAATCTTCTCATGAGGCTTGGAAAACTCTTCAAATCACATATGAAGGAACCAGCTAAGTAAAAGATACAAAGATTAGCATTTTGTTAAGAAAATATGAATTATTCAAAATGCTTGATAAAGAAAGTATTACTAAAATGTTTTCTAGATTCACAGAAATTTTAAATGAATTAAGAGGCCTTGGAAGGTGTTTTTCTAATCGTGAACAAGTACAGAAGATCTTAAGAAGCTTGATAATCGAATGGAAGCAGAAGTCTACTTCCATACAAGATTCAAAGGATTTGAACAACTATTCAGTTGAAGATCTGTTGGGAAATCTTTTGGCCCATGAAGTTCAGATGAAGGAATGGAAAGAAGAAGGAGCCACTGAAAGAAAGGTTGAGAAAAAGAAAGAACTAGCATTTCCCTCAATAGAAGACCAATCAAGCTCGGATGAGGATGAAGTATTACTGTTGGCTAGAAACTTTAGAAAAATGATGAGATAAGGAGGCAAAGCCAACTCCTCAAGATCAAAAGTCCCTACATGCTACAAGTGCAAAAAACTGGGACACATTCAACTTTACTATCCTTTCCAACAGGAGGAGGACAAACAAAAATGGAAGAAGAAGAATAAAAAGAAGATGGCTTTGAAAGCCACATGGGATGACAACAGTTCATCCAGCAGCTCATCAGACTCAGATGAAGAGGCATCTGTAAACGTGTGCTTTGTTGCACAAGAGGTATGTTCTACATCTCCTTATTGCTCAGAAAAGGAAAATGATGATGTAGATATAGATAGTCTTCTCTGTATAGTAGATAACTTATATGTAAAATGTAAGAATTATAAGAAAGAAGTAAAGAGTTTAAATTCCTATCTAGAAGATGTCTTTGCTGAATTAGAAAAAGCTCTAGTTGATAATAGGGAATTAAAAACTAAAATAGATAGTTATAGTTGTAAAAATTTTGATCTGAAAGAAGAAAATAAGAATCTATTATCTGAAGTTACTAATTTAAAGAAAACTGTATGTAAATTTATTAAAGGTGAAAATAGTTTAAACAAAATCATAGGATCCCAAAGAATAGGAATAAGTAAATTTGGCCTAGGGTATGCTGTACCACAGGAAACTGCCTACTATGGTGGAAAAATTACATCTTACAAAGACGACACGACTATTTTTGTCATCAAGAGGAGATCTACTTCTATATGGCTACCAAAAGGCAACAGGTTCAATATACAAAGGACTAACACTGATGGACCCAAGAAAATATGGGTATCAAAAGTCTTAATTTCAACATGATTTATAGGACTGCATGAACAAGGAAGCTCAAACGTCTAAGTGGATTATTGACAGTGGATGCTCAAAGCATATGACAAGTAAGAAAAAATTTCTACAATCTGTTAAATCAATAAATTCAGGATCGGTTAAGTTTGGTAATAATGAAAAATGTAGAATTACTACTATAGGAAATGCTGCATCTAAAAATGGAAAACTAGAGAATGTGTTACATGTAAATGGTTTAAACAAAATCTGCTAAGTGTAGGTCAATTATGTGATAAAGGTTACAATATACTTTTTATTGTTGAAAACTGTTTTATATTACAACAAAATACACATGAAATCATGTTTATTGGACATAAGGATAATTCAATTATGCATTGGAATTTCCATTTGATAATATATCTAGTGATGCATGTTTAGTTGCTTCTAATGAAGATGAATGGTTATTGCATAAAAGATTAAATCATGCGAACATGAGACTCCTAAGAAAATTGACCAAACATGATCTTGTTAGAGGTGTGCCTAAACTCAAATTCAAGAGAGATAAATTATGTAGTGACTGTGCAATTGGAAAACAAAAGAAATTAGTACACAAGAGTATTGAAGACATTGCCACAAGTCAGCTTTTAGATCTACTACATATGGACCTGTTTGGTCCTACATAGACAGCTAGTTTAGGAGGAAGAAAATATACCTTAGTGGTAGTTGATGATTATACAAGATTCACTTGGGTTATTTTCTTAATACACAAGAATGAAGCCTGCTATGAATTTAAACATCTCTATATTAGAATTCAAAATGAAAAAGAATCGACTATGAAGAGGATCAGAAGTGATCATGGAGGTGAATTTGAAAATTTTGAATTTGAAGAATTATGCAATTCCTATGGCATATTGCATGAATTTTCATGTCCAAGAACTCCTACACAGAATGGAGTTGTAGAAAGAAAAAATAGATTAGTACAAGAAATGGCAAGGACAATTCTTAATGCATCTGATTTACCAAAGTCTTTATGGGCTGAAGTTATAAATATTGCATGTTACTCCATAAACAGAACTCATCCTAGGCCTATCTTGCATAAGACACCCTTAGAATTATGGTATGGTAAAACACCAAATGTTGGATACTTCAAAGTCTTTGGATCAAGATGTTTTGTGCTTAATACTAGGGATCAAAAGGACAAATTTGATGTAAAGTCTGATCCTACTCTACTTATTGGATACTCTTCGAGAAGCAAGGCTTACAGGGTCTATTTTGAACATGAAAAAAGAGTAGAAGAGTCAATGAATGTATCCTTTGATGAAGACATAGTAGGAAAATTGAAGAAGCTAAAAATAGACAGTGAAAGTGAAAGTGAATCAATAAATCAAAAAATTCCTAGAAAAAGGATAGTTCAACACTTCCTGCACCTATTGTGACAGAAAAAGTATGGAAGACAGTCTAGACATCCTATTGGACAAATTATTGGGAATATAAATCAAGGTGTTCAAATAAGAAGCAAAATTTAAAATATTTGTAATTATTGTGCTTTTATGTCTAAAATTGAACCTTCAACAGTTGAAGAAGCCTGCAATGATGAATACTAGATTATGGCCATGCAAGAGGAACTAAATCAGTTCAATAAAAATGAAGTCTGGAATTTAATTGAAAGGCCTATCAAAAAATCAATTATTGGAACTAGATGGGTGTTTAAGAACAAACTTGATAATAATGGCAGTATTATCAGAAATAAAGCTAGACTTGTTGCTTAGGGATACAAGACTAGCAGGAAGGAATCGACTATGAAGAAACTTTTGCACCTGTTGCAAGACTTGAAGCAATTAGAATGTTGCTTGCCTTTGCAAGCAGTATGAAAGTCAAGCTTTATCAGATGGATGTTAAAAGTGTATTTCTTAATGGCATTCTGCAAGAAGAAGTATATGTAGAACAGCCACCAGGTTTTGAAGATGAAGAAAGACCAAACCATGTATACAAACTGAATAAAGCTCTCTATGGTTTGAAGCAAGCACCATGTGCATGGTATGATAAACTGAAGAGTTTCCTTTTTGAGAATCAGTTTAGCATAGGAACTATAGACAACACTTTATTTATCAAATCAGAAAGTTCTCATATGTTGATTATTTAGATCTACGTGGATGATATCATTTTTGGTGCTACACATGAGAAACTATGTCATGATTTTCAAATCTTAATGAAGAATGAATTTGAGATGAGTCTTATGGGTGAATTAAAATTCTTTCTAGGATTACAAATTCATCAACTTCAACATGGCATTTTCCTGAATCAAGAAAAATTTTGCAAAGAGATTCTCTTGAAATTTGGTATGGATAAATCCAAAGCAGCAAGTACTCCTATGAACTCAAATGAAAAACTTGATAAGGACATCTTTGGCATTTCAGTAGATCAAAAGAAATACAGAGGCATGATTGGATCACTTCTGTATCTAAAAGCTACTAGGCCAGACATAATGTTCAGTGTTTGTGCTTGTGCAAGATATCAAGCCTCTACAAAAGCATCACATTTAAAAGCAATTAAACATATATTTAAATATCTACAGGGTACCAAAGATTTTGGCCTATTTTATTCTTCACAAAATCATTTGATATTAGTAGGATACAGTGATGTAGATTATGCAGGATGCAAATCAGATTGAAAAGGCACTAATGGCACATGTCAGTTGCTTGGTCATTGACTTGTTTCTTGGTTCAGCAAGAAACAAAACTCTATAGCTCTATCCACCATTGAAGCTGAATACATGGTAGCAGGCCTATGTTGTGCACAGATTTTATGGATGCAACAAACCTTGGCAGATTATAAGCTTAAATTTCAGAATACCATTATTTACTATGACAATAGCAGTGCCATCAATCTCTCCAAAAATATAGTTCTACACTCTAGAGCAAAACACATCGAGATTAAGCACCACTTTCTAAGAGACCATGTTGAAAAAGGTCATATTTCCTTAGAATATGTCTCTACTAAAGACAACTTGCAGATATCTTCACCAAACCATTATCTGAATCTGCATTTAATCATATTAGACGAAATTTAATTATATGATTTATAATCTCATATCTCTCTACTCTCCAAGCTCACAACTAGGAGCTTGTTCTACTAACATCTCTGTTTTGTAGCAACTTAGCCAATTTTGATACCCAACTATAATTGCTCCACCAAGTTAGTATCTTACTTCTCACTTCTTTTGACAATTGGCAAAAAAGGGGGAGAAAGATCATATTTTGGTAAGCAAGCTGTAGTAAAGTAGGGAGAGTAATCTTAGAAAAATAGGGGGAGTTTCTAAATCTCATTATTCTGTATTCCTTGTGTGCCTTTCTATATAGATACATAGGGAGAGAAATACATGTAATATATTGCAAGGTTTTTGCCATTATCAAAAAGGGGGAGATTGAAAGGACCTCTAGATTTCGATAATGCAAAAATCAATGTGAGGATTTGAATTGTATTTCTCAGGCTTAACAGTCAACAAGAGAGTAGAAGTTGATATAGACAGTTCAAAGTATGTTGCAAGTGATAAAAAGGATTTTGGAAGATTACCAGGCTTAACTATCCGAAAGAGAAATATTTTCGATGAGTAAACAGTCTAAGTATCCGGAAGGCAGTATAAAGTAGTAATAATACTATCGGACAGTTAGAAGATTAAGTATCTGACAGTTAGAAGGTTTTCGGAGAGTTAGAAAGATAGATGTATGAATAATCGAAAAGTTACTAGAGCTAACTAACTAAAATCTTGAAGAGTTTCGGTGAGTTACAAGAATAACTATCCGAAACTTAAGTCATTGAATTTCCCACGTGTAGAAATCCAAACAGAAGCTTAAAAGAAGAATCGAAAAGTTATTGGAGTTAACTATCCAAAATCTTGAAGAGTTTCGGTGAGTTACAGGAATAACCATCCAGAACTTAAGTCAGTCTATTATGCACATGCTGAATTAGATAAAGCAATCGAAAACTTAATGAAGGATTTCAGAGGGTTACTGTAGCTAACTATTTGACAGTTAAATAACAGTTCGGTAAGTTACAGCTATAAGTATCCGATTGAATGACAGCTCTCATTGTACGATATGAAATCCTACATGGCAGAAAGACTTAAGTTATTTTTTGGTGAGTTACAAACATCCTTCGGAGAGTTACACAACTAACTATTCAAAAGTTTGAGAAAATCGAAAGGATATCTTGAAATATCTTCCTGAACGGTAACTTACCATATTTGGGACTGAAATCTTACCAAGTATAGCAGAATACATCCGTTGGAAGAAAAATATGATTGTTACACAGGTTTAGTATATATACAAGCTACAGATAATAGAATTAGCTTAACTTTTGCTCATATACATATTTACACCAAGCACAACAGAAGAAAGCCTTAGAGATCAAATCATCTTCAGCATTTACAGATTCAATTTTAGAAGCTCATCATGCACTCAACTCTGATACTTTCAAGCAAGTGTTTTACTGAAATACACGGATCAAAAACTTTAGAGAAAGATTGGTTGAAGCTACGATCAAAAAGCTCAAGTGAATGGTTGGTTCTTGCTTTAACCTTAAAGCAAGTGATTGTAAGTTTGTGAAAGTTTAGTGAAGCCCAAGTATCCCTTGAGGGTGGACTAGCCATTAGTGGTGAACCACCTAAAATCTCTATGTGTATTCTTGTTATCGTGTGCTTGTTATTTTTCTATATCAATCTGTCATTAAATAGCTAAGAAACAAATTCTTACCATTCACCTCCCCCTCTGGTAAGCCATAAGGTCCTAATAGATAAATGGTTTGTGTTCGTGTTTTCCCAGCACTACACTAGAAAAACTTGGATTTGTTACTTCTATTTTTACTTAGTTAATTTATCTTTATGCCTATTCTTTGTTTTAGAAGTAAACAAACAACCTTTAATACAATTTAGATATTAATTTCAATTTGTACTTTAACTGCAAGTGCATAGTGTCTATTGTATCAGTGTGCAAGTACAGGTCGATCCCACAGGGAATTGTTGACGAATTTAAGAAATGTTTGATTGTGAACAATTCAAATTTATATTCAATAAGCACTCCGTTGAGTTACAGTTAACTCAACGGACTAAGTTCGTTGAGTTATGGATAACTTAACAGACTATCCTCGTGGACTTAAGTTAACTCCACGAGCCTGTCTCTTCTTTATAATAATACTATTTACAGAGGAATTCGGCCAACCATTGGGCGATTCCACAGATTGTAAATAACATCAATTAAGCTTTTTAATGCTAGTTAACATTGGATTTATCATTATGCAATACTAACATTCAGATGATTCAAACAGTAATCATTAAAATCTTTAAGTTGTTTTGTACAAACCAATTTCAGTAAACTGTAAAATTAAAATTAACATAAAACAATCATAAAACTAATACAGATAACATTAATCACGATACAACACAAACAATACAACACTCAAATACAACATACAAACAAAGATAAATTGTTTTTGGTATTTTTGTTTTTATGTGATGGGCGAAAGGTGAAATGTAAAGTAATTTCACTTGACAGTAAATACTTTCGACACTACTTGCAACGCGATTACACCACTGAAAATTGAACCACTTACAATTCTGTCTCCACTCCCTATAGAATCGCGAGTCCAGAATTGCATCTCCTCTTTAGCATATAGCCATCAACCCGAAGCCAAGGCTAAAAGCTTTATGATCTCCTGAAATATGAGTCGGCGCTTGGTGAAAATGTCTTCCCTTCCCGCGACGCGATCACTCCTCACAGTGGTTATCAGGAACTGTGTTTGGCTCGGAATCGACCCGACATTAGGCAAGTATCCTCACAGACCTCCAATGATTGGTAATTATGGTGGTGATACGATGGTTGGTGTGATACTTCGGAGAATCGCCGATACTGTCTGTAGAAAGCTCGGTGCTCCTCCTCTGTATACACTGGCCATCCATCGATCATCCTTTTTCTTTTTTTTCTTCTTTTCTTTTATATTTCTTTAGTGGTAACTACTTCTGCTTGAATGATCGGTTGGATTTCCTTCCTTCAGATCAAAGGCAATGATTTCTTTCTCCCTACGCGATTGAATTCCTACGTGATACGTGCGAACGTGGTTTTTCCTTCCAACTGTTTATTCCTGCAACCGCTACAGTGGCATATTAGAAAATATATAGTCCGTGGAGTTACAGATAACTCAACGGACTTCCTTCGTTGATTTAACTATAAAACACATGCAAAAATAACAACTTAAGTTTATAACGCTAACCTAACGCGTTGCCTTAGTGTATTTTCATGTAACTCAACGCGTGTAGTGATACTAACTTAACGAGTTATAACGTAAGTAAATCTACCAGCTCTCAACACGTGTCAGCAGCAGTTTAAACATAAAATAACATTTCGGAGATTTACAAGTATAACTATCCGATGCTCAGATGCATTTTCGGATACTTAAGAATTTCACAGCTTGCAATTTACCGACAGTTCATAAATGTACTAAATTAACATTAATTCCCCAAAATTAAGCACATTCTTCGATTAAAGCATATAACAGTGCAATTATAACATAATGGCTTAATTCTCATATGATAAGCTAAATATTATGCAATTAACCATCATTTAACCGTTAATAATATGCACTTTTTCATTCTAAACACTTCCCCCATACCTAAATTTTGCTAGTCCCTTAGCAAACTAAGATCTAATTAATTGGTCTTTCAAAAAGTGCTAGAATTAATTCTTCCCCTTTTGTTTTTTTTCTTCTGTTTAGCATAAACATATATTCTGTATGTTTCAGTAATTAACCTACAAAGATATTTAGAATATATGTAAATTACATACAAAGTATATCATCTTCATATAGGTGTTAACTATATTATCGTTTGTTCTTCTTTTTATCATCTGTAATCCTGAATTTTCCAATAAGTTTTCTAGAAGAAATTTCAACAACATACGAATCAAAGTACAATTCAATTCAATCTGATTAAGACAAGTAGAATAAAGAATTGTATTTCCATTAAACAACTTCAAAAGTCAATTCCAGATTCATATTTCAGCAATTCTAGATAACATAAAATATACTCGATTCATAAGATATCTGTATTTCACAAAACACTTGTATCTTTTCAGAACAGTATATGTTTTTTTCTTTTTCTTTTTTTTTTCTCTTTTTTTTTTGTGTACTTTAAAAGTTAATTTGACAAGCTTGAATCATGCAAGAGCTTTCTAATGTACCCATGTAACGAGCTTTCAGTCAACAATCCTAGATCTGATCGAGATCTTAGGTTGCCAGATTTTCAGAGTCCTTTTTCAGGTCAACAATCCTTACATACCTATCTGCTCAAGTACAAAGGCTCGTGATCAAACAAGTCAATAAACTCTCAATATTTTATTTTATTTTTATTTTTTTTATTTTTTATTTCTAAAAATAAATGCACACACAAAACAAAGCATTAATCACATACTGTATATGCACGTATTTCATTAATACAAATGTAGTAAAACACCAATCTCATATAATCCTGCTTCTATCATTTACTAAAGATATGAATCCATAACAATAAGCTCATACTTTATCTGTAGTTTAATAAGATCTACAAATAAATCATTCTACAAGTTCAATCAGTCAAAGTAAATGTATCTTTCATCATATGTGTTTCATTTAATCTAGAATTCACATCTCAGCTCCTTCAGGACTTCAGATAATTTTCTGATTAAGCATTAAATATTCTGATTTCATTTTAAAATCGTGAAACTGTTAAACTCATGAAATTCAGAAAAATCATAAGATACTATATCTAGATTTACATAAATAATAAATTCTATAGCATCTTCTATAGCCTTTTAAATATAACATTCAAGTAGTTTATAAAAATTTTACATAAGCATATGCCATATTCTCAATTATTTAGTAAAAACACACAACACTTCCTCTGATATTAAAACAAAACAGCACTCACAATTTCTAAGCTTCTCAATCCCTAGCGACGGTGGTAGAAAACTTGCATGGTTGTGAAAAGTCAAATCAAAAACTTGTTTGATTTGTTTTTATGCTTATATTAATAAATTTTTAGAAGTAAACAAGCAACTTTTCACACAAATTAGATATTAAGTCTAATTTGTATTTTTAAATGCAAGTGCATAGTGTATATTGTATTTGTGTGCAAGTAGAGGTTGATCCCACAAAGATTGAGTAAGAATTGTGTACTATTTTGATTTTTATATTGGAGTTTGTATGTATTCAATTAAGTACTTCGTTGAGTTATTGTTAACTCGACGGACTTAGTTCATGGAGTTACAACTAACTTAATAGACTAACCTCGTGGACTTAAGTTAACTCCACAAGCCTACTTTTCCAATTAAATACTGCTATTCATAGAGAAATTTGGCCATCCATTGGGTGGTTCCATAGAATGTAAATAACATCAATTAAGCTTTTTAATGTTAGTTAATTTGAGATTTGTCATTAAGCAAAACTAACATTCTGATATTTCAAACAGTAACCATTAAGATTTCTTAAGTATTTTGGACGAATAATTTTAGTAAACAATAAAACTATTTTCTATTTTCTGAATCAAACAAATATAAAACATTCACAATACTAACAATGATAACATTAATCACGATGCAAAACAAACAATACAACACTTTAATACTAAATGTAAATATAGATAATGAGTTGTTTTTGGTATTTTTGTTTTGATATATTTTTTAAGATAAGTGAAATGTGAAATGTAAAAATCTTTATCGACAGTAAAAACTTCCATCACTACATGCGATGCAATTACACCACTAAAAACTTAATCACTTATAATCTTGCCTCCTCTCCCTATAGAAACGCGAACCAAGACTTGTAAGTTGATCTCCTCTTTAGTATACTAGCATCAACCCAAAATCAAGGCTAGAAGCTTTACGATCTCTTGAGATATGAGTTGATGCTTGGTGAAAATAGCTTCCCTTCCTACGATGTGATCACTCCTCATAGTGGTTGTCAGTTACCGGGTTTGGCTCAAAATCAACCCAACATCTGGAAAGTAACCTCATAGACCTTTGATGATTAGTACTTTTAGTGGTGTTGTGGAGCTTCAAGGAACTTCTAACGCTTCCTGCAGTTAGCGCGGTCCTTCACCTCCTCTTCTTCATTTTTCTCCTTTTCTTTTATATTTCTTTTAGTAGTAACTATTTCTGCTTAAATGATCGATTGGATTTCCTTCATCCATATCAACGATGGTGATTTCTTCTTCATTTCACGAGTTAATTCTTGTGTGATACGTGCAATCGTAGCTTTCCTTTGAATTTCCTATTTTTGCAATTGCTATAGTGGCATGTTAGAAAATAAATGGTCCATGGAGTTGGTGTAATTCAATGAACTTACTTTGTTGACTTATATATAAAACACGTGCAATAAAGAAATAACTTATAAGCTTATAACACTAACACAATGCGTTACCTTAGTGTATATTTAAGTAACTCAACATGTATAGTTATGCTAAATCAACGAGTTAAACATGTGTAGCTTACGTGACATAATAAAGCATTTAATTTCAACACGTGTATAAATCTAACTTAACGAGTTTAGATATACAACTTATAATTTTTACTCGCTAACTCAACAAATTCTCACGTGATCTTTTTATACCTTTAAACCTGTAACTTAACGAGTTAGCACATGATCTTTCAACAAAAAGAACACTAACTCAACAAGTTGTTACTGTGCACCTGTACATGATATAAATATGTGCAAATAAAATAGATCATGCTTAATACTATAAAACCACCCTTAAATCAGGTTTTCAGATCACGACACGTGTCTTTAGTAAGTTTTATGATAAAAATATATTTTGGATACTTGTAAACTTAACTATCCAATGCTTAGACACATTTTGGATAGTTACCAGATAACTTATCAAAAATCCACTTAAGTCATGCATTAAGGTTTCAACACATGTACCCTAGGAAATAATAAAATATTTTTTTAGCATTTAAAACATAACTATTCGGTACATGAAATATAACTCTCTGAAATAATAGACAATTTCGATACTTAGGAATTAAAAGGCCTATAATTCATCGATAGTGCAAAAATATACTTAATTAATGCTAATTCCTTGAAATTATGCAAATTCTTTCATTAAAGCATATAATAGTGCAATTATAACATAATGGCTTAATTCTCATATGATAAGCTAAATATTATGCAATTAACCATTATTTAACCATTAATATTATGCACTTTTTCATTCTAAACAAGGAACTCCTATGAGTACTTCTTTAAAGTTAAATATTGATGACATAGGAAAATCAATAGATCAAAGAAAATATAGAAGTATGATTGGTTCTTTATTTTATTAACAGCTAGTAGACCTAATATTATGTTTGCCATGTGTACTTGTGTTAGATTTCAATCTAATCCTAAAGAATCACACTCAATTGCTGTTAAAAGAATATTTAGATATATATAAGGAGCTAAAAATTTCAGTTTGTTTTATTCTAAGGATAGTTCAATAGATCTTATGGGATATACTCATGTTGATTATGTAGGATCTACATCTGATAGAAAGAGTACTAGTGGCACATGTCAATTATTGGGAAATAATTTGGTGTCATGGTTTAGTAAAAAGTGAAATTGTGTAGCACTTTCAACTACTAAGGCTGAATATGTCATTATTGCATTATGTTGCACTCAGATTTTGTGGATAAGGCAAACATTAGAAGATTTTGGATTATCTTATGATACAACTGAGATTTATTGTGATAGTAGTTTTACAATAAATCTTTCCAATATCCTATATTACATTCTAGAGCAAAGCATATAGAGGTTAGACATCATTTTCTAAGAGATAATGTAATTAAAGGAAAAATTAAATTAGGATTTGTAGGATCGAATGGCTAAACAAGAGGGGGTGAATTGTGTTTTTCAACATTTTCAATTATAATTGAAACTTCTAAATTAAAAACAAGTTGAGACATTATTTTAATCAAATCATTTTATTCAAGGTTTCAATTACAATATACAATTCAATTCTCGTTAGAAATTGTAGATGCAATTACATAACGATACCATGTTTTATCTAATCAATTTTATAACTACAAATAGAGAAAACTAATTTGTGGAATTTGAAACATTTCTCCCTATTTGAGATTTTTCTTTTTCTTCTTCTTGTTCTTCAAATCTTCAGTGACTAATATCTAACTTTCTTTGCTTCACTGAATTTGCTTTCTTTTGATTCTTCAATTCTTTAGTGACATATATTAGACTTTCTCTTCTTCATTGAATTTTCTTCTATTTGAGAGCTTTTTCTTGGAGAGGTGTTTTGATCCTTGAAAATATATTTTGTTTGGTGCGTAGGGATGATTGATCAATGAGAATTCTATGTCTTTTATATGGTATCTTCATTTTATGCATATCCTTTATGTTTAACCACAATCAGTTTTCCACTCTTCATGTCTTCTCTTTTTCCTTCATCGAAAGACACACGTTCTGACCCACGTTTTCCTCTCGAATTTTCTTTAATCATCAATCCTAGATCTTTGAATATTTCTTGTAAAATAAACTTTCTCGTCCAAATTTTTCATCAAGTGTAATAACAAGTCATTGTGTTAATGTTAACTAAACGAGTAAAACAAGTAGATTTATAACTTAATGTATCTAACTTAATGAGTTCATCATGTACCAAATCATGTGACATGTACTGCAGCTAACTCAATGAACTAAGTCCGTAGTGTTACAATTAACTCAATGAACTAGCTTCATGGTGTTAAAGTTAACTCAACGAACTAACTCTGTTGTGTTACTGATAGCTTAACGAACTAGTAATAAATAAATGTTTTAAATAATAAAGTATTTACCACGTGTAAGAATAATAACTTTAAGTTTATAACGCTAACCTAATGTGTTGCCTTAGTGTTCAATATAGCAACTCGACACATGTAGTTATGTTACTTAATGAGTTAAACATATGCAACTCATGTGATACAATATAACATTCGTAAACTTTAATTTCAACATGTGCATAATACTAATTTAACAAGTTTGTTTCTTCACTTTAAGATTTTGTTCACTAACTCAACAAGTTCTCACATGACCTATTTTAACCTTTATGCCTATAACTCAATAATTTCTCATGTGACCTTTTTACAAATAACACACTAACTCAACGAGTTATCTTAACGTGCACTATACATGATATAGAATATATAACTTTAAAACATATCATGCTTTACAATAAAAACACACGTTAACTTAATGTTTAGTTAAATAAAAAGTTAGTATAATTTAACAACTAGTTATTAACTTAGCATAATTTCAGATCCATTACAAACAAGTATTTATATTAATAAACTTTTTCTATATTAATTGATATTCTTAATTTACTCTCACAAACAATAGTAATTGAGTAAATATGATTGCATTCATTTAGCACACATCATCAAAACAAAATACTCAACAATCTCCCCCTTTTTGATGATGACAAAACCATATTAAATCAATTATGAAATATGTTTAACTCAATGAAGCACCTCCATTGGGTTAAGTTTTAATTCAACACACAAGTTTGTTGACTTAAGTTCACTTAAGCTTATTTCTGTTGTTTATGTAAAAATCATCTCTTAGAAGTAAAACTCAGAAAAATTTCAATGAACACATAATCATTTCCCCCTTTTTAACATATACATTTAAACTCATAATCATCTCCTAATTATCTCCCCCTTTTTTTCATTAATCAAAAAGACGATTACATAGTATTAAAACGAGAGACAAGTATGTACAGCCAAAATCTATAAACACATTTACAGTAAAATTTATTGTTCAAACAATTAGTCAATAAATACAAACATTACATTTTGTATTCAGAATACAAGTAAATAGACAAATGACAGTACATTTATCTATTCTCCCTAATAAGATCGCCTATGGTATTACAAATTTTATCTCCTCGATGCCTACTATCCTTTCTGATTTCATTCAAGAGGTAGCTTAGGTTGTTGTACTTAATTTGAATAATTTTGCTGTTCTTGTTGATGTAGAAGGTCAGGTTGTTGTTGTTGTTATTGCTTTTGCTAGTGTTTTTGTAAATCTTTTATGTTAAATGCTCTCATGCCTTTAATTTTAGAAGGCCATTCAGATAAATCCATTTGGCTTGCAATGATTCGACATATAGCATTACCAAAAAATAACTTTGAATTTATATGCTGTAGTTGATGTATGAAAATATCAAACCAATTTATTTGTATTTTGTGTAGTATGCCATAAGTTGCATATAAACAACTTTTGCTTACTTCTAGATTATGGCCGACTCTCTGAAATAAAATTGCATGCAGAATGTTTGCAATAAACCTAGCTTCAGATTTTCCATTAATCTCAATTCCGAATATACATCTGGAATCTGTTATAAAGACTAAATGTCCCATTTCAATTGTCTAACTATGTCAAATCTGTTGGTAACAACAACACCTTCATTTCGTAATCCCAAAACTTCAAAAATTAATTTAGGAGATAAAGTAAACTCCTGTTCAGATATTTGAGTTTTCAAAAGATTGTCATTTTGTACCAGATTGCTATAAAAAGCTGCAATAAGCTCTTTATATTGTTTCCATTTCATTCCAACTGGTAAGAATTACATTAAGCCTTGAAACTCAAATAGATCTTTAATTTCCATTAAACTTCTAAACTTTATTGGTCTAGCATGCAGAATTTGACATGAAATCAAACTATTGTATTTTTACAATGCTTCTTTAGATCTAAAATGAATTGAATTTCCTTGAATTTGTAGAATCCTATAATCAGAAGGTGATACTTAAAGCATTGATTCAGAATTTAATTCTTCTTTAGGAATCTCTTCTTCAAAATGAATGTCATGTTGTTCCTCTATCAAAATATTTTCTTAAAGCTACTTAGGTAAGCTTGATTCTTCAACTTCAACATTGTAAGGAACATTTTCAATATCTGCAACATCTATTAATTCAGTTTCTACAAAATGGTTAAAGTTTAAATTTTTCATAAATTCAACATCTTGTGTATTTGTCTATAATTCTTCATTTTGCTTAATAGATATGTCCATGTTTACATGTTGTGAATTCTTAGACTTTGTTTCTATAGATTCTGATATAGGCTGATCAACTTTAAGCTCTTCTAGAGTCTTATATTTTTCAATAGCTACTACTCCAAATAATCCAGCCTCTGAACTAGTTACTATTTTAACATTTTCAAGTACTTCTACAATAACTTGTTCAATGTCATTTGCTTGATGCTCTAATTGTTCAATTTCCTTATCATCAAGACTTGATCCGATAGAAAAACTTGAACTAATTTGTTGCTTGGATCTCTTTTCAAGTCTTCTAGAAAATGATAATAGTGTGTCATTATCATCATAGTTTAGTGTGTTCTAAATTGATTATCTTGTTAGATGCAATGTAAGGCACAATGTCTAGACATACATTGTCCTTTAGAATGAAATCCTCATCTAGTTTTTCTTTTCGATTTAAATTTGTTTCCTTAGAAACAATCTCTTTCTGTTTCATTTTTCTGACTCTTTTTCTTTTGTAACAAGTCAACTGTTCTTCTTATTGAATTATTGCTATTTTCTTATGTATTTGTTCCAAAAAAGTTTTCTATTTCAAATCTTCGAAAGCACTCTCAATAGCTATAGCTTTATGAAGACCAACTTTTTCTTGATCTACAGTAATATTTGTCAGTTTTTTCTTTGAAAATAAAGGTGTAGGAATTGCAGATTCATGTTCTTCCTCAAATGATTGAGGTCATGTTCCATTGATAGGTGTTTGAGGAATTCTATTTGAAGAACCTACTCCTTTTTCTAAGTATTGTACATATTATTCTAAAAATGCTATTTCAGCACATTTCATATGATACTCTCTATCAAATTTACTTCTATGCCCATGTATTGTATATTGTCAGTAGTATTTTTAAGTTATAATTAAACTTCTTCAAGTATTTCTTCTAAAAAGAAATAGTCACTGTAAATTTGAGCTAACCTTTTGTTAACTTGAAATATCTTCTTAAACCATGAACGTGGAACTTCATCTTCATCTATCTATTTTCTTTTTGCATTTCCTCTACCTCTTTCTTTTCCTCTCTCACACCCTTTATAGAACTTTAAATACATTGTTGCAGGTGGTTATAGCAGCAAACAAGCAGGAAAGATTTTTAGAAAGATGTTTTGAGATAACCTAAGTTCCCATGTAATAAGTGTTTAAATAGGGTTTCAGTAGAACAACTTAACAAGTCTATCAGTCATGTTTGGGTTTTAAACTAATATTGAATAAATTTTATTCAATCAAGGTACCCAAAAATTTAAGCATAACTCATTGAGTTACCTAACCTAACAAGTAAAACACTATCTAGAGGCAGTTTTACACGTTACCTTACATAACATAACGTCTAATTAGTATACTTAACTAAAAAGCAAGTTTCGGATGTTTTCAACTGAAAGCTTCTGAAAACAACTTACAATTTTTAAGTAACAGATCTAAAATATTATCTTGAGAACATTGTAAACTATTCTAATATTCTTTCTTTGTACCTAAAATAGTTCGTTTGTCTTTTAAATTATTTCTTCAAGATTTTAGGAGGACTAAAATCAGATTAACTAAGGTTTATATTCTGAATGATATTAATCTATTTTGGACATTGTAATTCCTCCCCCTACAAATATACTTCAAATATATTCAATAACATATAAAATATACTTGTATAAAATAGGTGTTAATTATAACTATACTCTAAACTTTTCTTTTCAGAAACTTTTGTTATCCTAAATTTATCAAGTATGATTTCCAGAATCAACTCCAACTATATATGAATCAAAACATAACTTTAAACTTAATATGATTAACACAAGTAGAATAAAGAAATGTATCTCAAATAAACATTTTCAAAAGTACTAGATTAGATTCAACAAATCAGTAGTCATATTGGTAGAAACTATATTCGATTTAAAGATATTTGTATATAATGAAACAACTTTTATCTTTTCAAAACAGTAAATATAGATAATTTTCTTTAAAAGTTAGATTGAAAAGCTTGAATCATACAAGAGTTTTCTAATGTACCTGTGTAATGAGCTTTCAGTCAACAATCTCAGGTTTGATCAAGACCTTAGGTTGCCAGATTTAAAGAGTCCTTTTTCAAGACAACAATCCTTACATACCTATCTACTCAAGTACAAGAGGCTCATAATCAAACTGATTAATAAATTCTCAAAGATTTTCACTTTGTAAGTACTTTTTATTTTAAGCATAATATATATGTATTTCATTAATATAGATGCAATAACGCACAAAACTCATACAATTTTTACTTCTATGATTTTACTGAAAACATGAATTAATTTTAATAAGCACATAGTATCTTATGTAGTAGTTTAGATATTACTTTAGATATTTATAATAAGTATATAATATCTATGAGATAAACAACATCATCAACAATATTTATGTTTTACAGAGTTTAAGCATTTTATACATCACATAGCCTACAAATACCTAAATTTAATCTTATATTATAGAATGTATTTTCATCTAGAGGTTTTGTAAATATATCAGCTAATTGATTTTTACTAGACACAAATCTTAATTTAATTTTTCCCTTAATTACGCTATCTCTTAGAAAATGATGTCTAACCTCTATATGTTTTGCTTTAGAATGTAATACAGGATTTTTGGAAAGATTTATTGTAGAACTACTATCATAATAAATCTCAATTGTATCATAAGATAATCCAAAATCTTTTAAAGTTTTCCTTATCCATAAAATTTGAGTGCAATACAATGTAACAACAACATATTCAGCTTCAGTAGTTGAAAGTGCTACACATTTTTGCTTTTTACTAAACCATGACATCAAATTATTTCCTAATAATTGACATGTGCCACTGGTACTCTTTCTATTAGATTTAGATTCTACATAATAAGCATTAGTATATCCTATAAGATCTATTGAGCTATCCTTAGAATAATACAATTCAAAATTTTTAGTGCCATGTATATATCTAAATATTTTTTTAACAGCAATTGAGTGTGATTCTTTAGGATTAGATTCAAATCTAGCACAAGCATGCACAACAAACATAATATCAGGTCTACTAGCTGTCAAATAAAGTAAAGAACCAATCATAATTCTGTATTTTCTTTGATATATTGATTTTCCTATGTCATCAATATCTAACTTTAAAGAAGTACTCATAGGAGTTCCTCGAATCCTTGTATCATTAAAATTAAATTTCTTAAGCATTTCAACTGCATATTTTTCCTAATTTAAAAATATAACTTCATCTATTTGCTTAATTTGAAGTCCTAGAAAATATGAAAGTTCCCCTATCATACTCATTTCAAATTGATTAGTCATTTCTTCAAAAAATATGTTTATTAGTTTATTAGAAGTTGCTCCAAAGATTATATTATCCACATATATTTGAACAATAATCTGATCTTTATCATCTTTCTTGATAAAAAGAGTATGATCTACTTTTCCCATTATATATCCTTGTTCTACATGAAAAGTAAATAGTCTTTCATACCACAATCTAGGTGCTTGCTTCAAACCATATAAGGCTTTCTTTAGTTTATACACATAGTCAAGATTTTTAATATCTTCAAATCCAAGTGGTTGTTTTACATAAACTTCTTCATTAATTAAACCATTTAGAAATGCACTCTTTACATCCATTTGATATAGTTTAAAATCCATATCGCAAGCATAGGCCAATAATATTCTAATACTTTCTAACCTAGCCACAGGAGTAAATGTTTCATCATAATCATGTCCTTTTTCCAGTGTATACTCTTGTACAACTAATCTAGCTTTATTTCTTATAACTTGACTAGCCTCATTAGTTTTGTTTCTAAAGATCCATTTTGTACCTATTATGGACTAATTTTCTAGTGGAGAAACTAATTCCCAAATATCATTTCTTATGAATTGATTTAGTTCATCTTGTATTGCAACTATCCAATTTTCATCAGATAATGCTTCCTCTATATTCTTTGGTTCTATCATAGAAACAAACATACACATACTATTCAAATTTACTAAAGCTTTAGTTTTAACTCCCTCATTAATATTACCAATGACTTGAGTAATGGGATGTGATGAAGAATAACGCTAATTTCTATGATTTTCCTCAATATTCTCATCAACATCTGAAAGTACATCACTTTGATCATTAGTTTGATCATTTAAGTTCATATTTTTGATTTTCTCAAATAAATCTTCAATTTCTCTATTAATCTCAAATTCTCTTGGGAAATTGATCAAATCATCATTATTAGCTTTAGATTTTGATTCTCTAAAAGAATTTTCATTGAAGCTTACATGAAGGGTTTCTTCAATGGTTCTAGAAGTTTTATTATAAACTCTATAGCCTTTACTTCTGGTAGAGTAACCTACAAAAACTCTTTCATTTGCTTTGGCTTGAAATTTATTCCTTTTATCCCTAGTGTTAAGAATAAAACATTTATAGTTAAATGATTTCATATAGGAAATTTTTGGAACCCTATCATACATAATTTCAAAAGGAGTTTTATTAACAAGAGGTCCTAAGTGACTTATGTTAATAATATAACAAGGTATATTTACTACTTTAGCCCAAAGATTTTGACGTAAATTATGTTCATTTAGCATAGTTCTGGCCATTTCCTGAAGTGATCAATTTTTTCTCTCAACAACACCATTTTGAGAATATGCTCTAGGAAAAGAATATCTGTGATCAATGCCATGATCTTTATAGTAATTATCCATTTGATCATTTTCAAATTCAGTGTCATGATCACTGCTAAGTTTTTAAACAAAGACACTTTGTTCATTTTGAACAAGATTGCAAAACATTTTAAACTTTTCAAAAACTTCTATCTTAGTTGCTAGAAAATATACCCAAGTGTATCTAGAGAAGTCATCTGCTAAAACAAATACATACCGTTTACCACCAAGACTCATGATTCTTGTTGGTCCAAATAAATCCATATGTATAAGTTCTAAGACTCTCTTGCTTGATATATCATTTTTGGATTTAAAAGAGTTTTTATGATGTTTACCTAACTTACATGCATCACACATGAAATCCTTTGAGTATTTAATTTTTGGTAAACCTCTCACTAAATTTTTTCTAGATAATTTATGCAACAGTTTCATATTTATATGCCTAATCCTTCTATGCCAAAGATATGCATCACTAGTTTTAGCTAGCAAATATGAATTTAAATCAACTGCATCAGAAGGTAAAGATAAAATACATATAGAACATTTTCTTTTAGCAATAAACTTAAGTTCATTTGTAATTTTATCAATAATTTTACATATATTATCTTCAAATAATACATAGTATCTATTGTCAATTAGTTTTATAACACTTAGCAAATTAAATCCTAGGTTTTCTACATATAGTACATTCAAAATAACACAAGTAGGAGTTATTTGAACATTGCCCATACCTATGATTTTATCCTTACTTTTATTTCCAAATACTTCACTTCCTTTCTTGGTATTTGTAAAATTTTTTAGTAGACTTTTCTATTTGGTCATGTGACTTGATTCTCCACTATCCAAAATCCATTTTGAAGTTATTTTCTCCTACAAAACAAATTAAGAAGAACTATTTCTTGGTTCCTAATGTCTTTGAGGACCAAGTTCATTAAAAGTATATTTCTTCTTTTTGTTTAAAAATAGTCTAACATTATCATTTATATTCTTATTAGTTCTATGTACTACTGATTTATCATTAGCTTCATACTTATAGAATTATTGCTCTTATTAATATTCTTTTTATTTTCAGATGTAGTATAACCAAGACCAAACCGATTTTTATCAAATGTTAATTTATTTTGGTCATGCTCATACATTTCAGTAAGTTCATACCAAGATTTTGTACTTGTATTTAAATTTTTAATACATACAAAATCTTTTTCTACATAAGAATTTTTAGATAAAGAACATGCAGAACCAATAATGGATCTAATACTAATATTTTGAATTTCATGCTCATGTTTCTGTATTTCTAGTTTACTATAGTTGTCTAAAATTTTAGAAACATTAGTAACTGAATTTCCAGAACAAGAAACAAGATTTTTAGAAACATTGATAGTCATGTTAGAAGTACATTTAGATAAATCACATTGTTTTATATTATTACTGCATGATTCATCCCTTAAAGTACCTACCTCAACATATTTATTACCTTGTTTCATAATAAAGGAAATTTTAGTCTTAGATTTAGTTGAACTACAAATAATAAATTCTTTATTGGCTTGAGATTCAAGGTATTTAGGATAATCAAATCATAAGTCAAATTTATATGATACTATAGGGGTACTAGTTAGTTTGTCAAACTTAGTTTGACTTAAATTCCATTTCTCAATGGTGGAATTTAAATCTAGCTCTCTCATTTTTAATTTATCAATCTCTAACTCAAGATCAGTTATATTGTTTCTTAATTTTTCATTTTTAGATTCTATCTTTAATTTTTCAGCATTTATATTCTGTATTTGTTCATGTAAGACACATTCATTAAATCTAAATTTATGCAAATCTCTAGCATGATTTTCATTATCACATTTAAACTTTTCTAAAGTAGTAGACATGAAACAATTTTCTTCTTCTGTAATGGACAAAGAGTTTCTAATATTCTTATTTTCCAGATTACAAACTTTAAGTTTTTGTAATAATGCATGATAAGCACATAATAATTCATCAAAGTTAAAATCTGAATGACTTTTAGGATTAGATATTACCTCAGACTCATCTGCCATGAAACACACATGAGCAACGTCTTCTAACTCTTATTCTTCTTCTGAATGTGAAGATTTTGATGATGATTCCTTAGATTCAGACTCTTTTGATGTGTCATCCCAAGTGACCTTTAAAGCCTTTTTCTTGTAAAACATTTTTTGAGTTTTCTAAGCCTTCTTCTTATGATTTGTCCTACTATGTTTTTCATTTTTCCTTATAGGACAATCTAGAGAAAGATGTCCAAGTTTCTTGTAGTTGTAACATACATACTTTCTGGATGAAGAATTCTTTTCATTTAGTGACTTTGACGTTAAGGGTTTGTTATTTCTGTTCCTTTGTTGTTCCCTAGCTTTCCATGCTTTCTTGAATTTCCTAGTCAACAAAATCAAATCCTCATCAAAATCAGTTGATATTTCAAAATCTGAATTAATTTCAAAGGCTATTTCTTTCTTCATTTTTAATTTGTTGCGACTTAGTGAATCATTTAATTGAACTTCATAAGCAATTAAATTTCTTATAAGTTCATTTATAGTATAAACATTTAAGTCTTGTGATTCCTCAATTGATGTCACTTTTTGAGACCATTTAGAACTTAGGGATCTAAGAATTTTTCTCACAATTCCTTCTATTCAAAATTCTTTCCTAAGCATTTTAAAGAGTTTATGATATCTAAGAATCTAGAAAACATCTCAGAAATACTTTCATCTTCATGTATCTTAAAGAGTTCATACTTATGAATTAACGTATTAATCTTATTCTCTTTAACTTGAGAAGTACTTTCATATGAAACTTCTAATGCATGTCACACCTCATAAGTAGATTTATATGTCGACGCTTTATTGAACCATTCATAACTTAATGTACAAAATAAAATATTTAAGCCTTTTGCATTTAGAGTTTCATTTTCTTTTTCAGTAACTATCCAAGTATTATAAGGAGTAGTTAACGGATTATATGGTTTAGAAATCATGAACCACAACTTGTGATCTATACTTTGAAGAAAGACTATCATCTTATATTTCTAATATTCAAAATGTGTTCCATCAAATAAAGGACGATTAAGATTTTGACCTTCATACAAAGATAAATTACCATTTCCAATAGCCATCTTACCTTAGATTTTTCAACCTATAAAATTTTAAACAGTTTAAAACATTCAAAAACAACTTGTGCCTAAAATCAACAAAGTTAAATGTATGCTTAGATATTAATTTCTATTTAAAAGTAAGGAAAGTAGAACAAGCTTTGATATTAATTAAGTTGGTATCGATTTTATATCAAATATTATTAATTGTCTCTGATACCACTTGTAGGATCGAATGGCTACACAAGAGGGGGGTGAATTGTGTTTTTCAACATTTTCAATCATAATTGAAACTTGAAAATTAAAAACATGAAACTTGAAAATTAAAAACAAGTTGAGACATTGTTTTAATCAAATCATTTTATTTAAGGTTTCAATTACAATATACAATTCAATTCTTCTTAGAAATTGTAGATGCAATTATATAATGATATCATTTTTCATCTAATCAATTTCATAATTATAAATAGAGAAAACTAATTTACGGAATTTAAAACGTTTCTCCCTATTTGTGATTTTTTTTTCTTCTTCTTCTGCAATTTTTCAGTGACAAATATCTGACTTTCTTTGCTTCACCGAATTTGCTTCTTCTAATTCATCAAATCTTTAGTGACATATATTTGACTTTCTCTTCTTCACTAAATTTTCTTCTATTTGAGAGCTTTTCCCTAGAGATGTGTTTTGATCCTAGAAAATATATTTTGTTTGGTGTGCAGGGATGATTGATCAATGAGAATTCTATGCATTTTATACTATATCTTCATTTCATGCATATCTTCCAAGTTTAACCATAATTAGTTTTCCACTCTTCACGTCTTCTCTTTTCCCTTCATCGAAATACACACTTTCTAACCCACATTTTCCTTTCAAATTTTCTTTATTCATCAATCCTAGATTTCTGAAAAATTTCCTGCAAAATAAACTTTCTCATCCAAAAATTTTCATCAAGTATAATAACAAGTCGTTGTGTTAATGTTAACTAAATGAGTAAAAGAAGTAGATTTATAACTTAACGAGTTCATCATGTGTCAAATCACATGACAAATACTGTAGCTAACTCAATGAACTAAGTCTGTGGTGTTATGCTAACTCAACGAACCAGTAAAAATGTCTTTTAGAAGGTTAAATGCTAACTCACCGAAAAGTGTTTAGGTATCGGATAGTTAAGTTTGCTAAGTTTCCGAAATATCTTTTTACCATAAAACTAGTGAGACATGTGTCGTGACCTGAAAACGTGACTTAAGTTATCTTTTAGAAGGTTAGATGCTAACTCACAAAAAATAGTGAGTTTTAGATAGTTACGATTGGAAGTCTTCAAAAAACTCGTGATAACTCACCCATCTAGTAATAAATAAATGTTTTTACAATAAGGTATTTACCTTGTGCAAGAATAATAACTTTAAGTTTATAACACTAACCTAATGTGTTGCCTTAGTGTTCAATATAACAACTCAACGTGTGTAGTTATGTTAACTTAATGAGTTAAACATGTGCAACTCACGTGATACAATATAACATTCGTAAACTTTAATTTAACCACGTGCGTAATACTAACTTAACGAGTTTGTCTCTTCATTTTAACCTTTTGTTCACTAACTCAACAAGTTCTCACGTGACCTATTTTAACCTTTAAGCCTATAACTCAACAAGTTCTCACGTAACCTTTATACAAATAACGTACTAACTCAACGAGTTATCTTAACGTGCACTATACATGATACAAAAAATGTAACTTTAAAACATATCATGTTTTACAATAAAAACACATGCTAACTTAACATTTAGTTAAATGAAAAGTTAGTATAACTTAACAATTAGTTATTTGACATAGCATAATTTTAGATCCAATATAGACAATTATTTATATCAGTAAACATTTTTTGTATTAATTGATGTTCTTAATTTACTTTTACAAACAATAGTAATTGAGTAAATATGATTACATTTGTTTAGCATACATCATCAAAACAAAATACTCAACCCTATAGTTTGTCACCATTTGAATTTCAGGTACATACATGTGGAAAAATAGGAGAAAAACATATTTTTGAATTTGAAATAAACATATCAAATGGCCATTTGACATATCACCCCACATTACTAAGATAAATAGGATCTACAAAAACAAGGACTTAATGAACAACTTAAAACAAAGAAATGCCAAACTAAACCTAAATCCAAAAATTTCATTTTAGTACACCAAGCTCCCTAGCAACAGCACTAAAATCTTGTAAGGTATTTTGTTGTTATTCAATTAAATACATGAAAAACCCAAATTTTATATTTATAAACCGCAAGTGCACAGTACCTATTGTATTTTTTTTTTCATAATATCTATCCTTTACATTCATCAGGGGATAGTCCTGCTAATAAAGTAAGAGCCAAAGAAAATTTGGCATTAAGGGCAATACAAGGCTCAAGATATTGATAAGTAAAAGAAATATATAAAAAAAGTCAGGAAAATTTTTTTCCAGTTTAACCGAAAAAAGATTGGTCGGTGAGACCGAGAGTAGTGATCGGTCCGATCGAAGATAGTCCGGTCTAACCGTCGACTGAGCGGTCAAACCGAAATGCTGAAGGGATCGGTAAAACCGTGGGAATGACGGTTAGACCTAAAATCTAGAAAATCTAAAAAAGTCAGTGTGACCGTGTCAATGTTTCGGTGCAACCGGGGCAGACTCGGTCTAACCATAGAAAAAAAATGATCAGACCGAAAAAGATGGTGTGACCGAAAAAGTCGTTTCCGTGTGAATAGAGAAGAGTCAGAAAAATCTATCAGACAGCATTTCTTTCGATGACTGATTGCAGGCGGCGAGTGAATAATCTCCCCGTAAGTTGTGACCTGTATTCTGTATATCTTGAAATCTGGGCACTAGATCAACAAATTTCTCGGATATTGAAACCTTGGATATAATAAATAATCTGGGATATGATAGTAGAAGAGTTAGGCTTTTTATTGCCAAATATTATCTCACATCTGTGTTTCCACAAGCTCCAGAGAGTGATTGCCGTTAGATATTTATAAAATTGATTCTAAGAAGATTTTTTGCGTGAATATAGCTGCTGCCTGCACCATATTTCCCAGTTGTGGATAGGATTTGCTGTGATCAATAATCGGAGCCATTTGATAATATCTTGAGTAAAAGAGCATTTATAAAAAATATGATTGATAGATTCGGTAGAGTTCCTATAAAAACTGCATATAGAAGGTAGTTGGTATCCCATATGTTTTCTGGTTTCATCTACGGGGAGAAATTTTTTTTTGAGTTTCCAAAGAAAAATAGAAACTTTTGTAGGTATTCTGGGACTCCAAAAACCCAGTAGTTTGTTGTTACGGGGTAATTGATTTTTGATAGAATTCCAAGCTGCTTTAATAGAGAATCTTGGAATCTGCAGAGTTTGATTATACCGATGCCACGTTCTGCCCAATGTTTTACCTATGTTGCTGTCTCTGTGGATATTAAAAATATGGTCCATATTGCCATAGATTGCCTTGATGGCTTCAGCCCAGATGCCTTTATTATTGATCAGCTTGTGTATTTGCTTTAGTTGAAAAGCAATTAATTGCTCTTTTAAATTCCTGATATCAAGCCCACCTTCGGGAATAGGAGTGGAGATTTTTTCCCATTTGAGCCAATGAAAGTTTTTTTGATTACTATCTCTAGACCAGAAAAAACGTGCATAGATATTGTTGATCTTCTGAATGATTCCAAAAGGAAGGGGCAATACTGATAAAGTGTGTATAGGAATAGAATTTAACACATGCTTGATTAGCATTAATCTTCCCCCTTGGCTAAGAAATTTAGCCTTCCAACCTGCAACTTTGTTTTGAATTTTGTCAATGAGATATTGAAAATATTTAAGACGGGATTGACCTTTAAAAATAGGACAGTCGAGGTAGATGAAAGGCCAGTTTCCTTAAGGACATCCAATCATAGTAGAGAAAAAATTCTTCCTGTGTTCCGGACTTTTTTTCGAGACATAGAAGTTACTCTTATTATAGTTGATTTTTTGTCCCGTAGATGATTCATAATGCTGCAAAATGATTAGAGCTTTGTCTAGCATTGATTTGCGACCATTGAGAAAAAGTATAGCATCATCAGCGAAGAGCAAGTGAGATATTTTCCAATGTCTACCTTGGCATTTATAAGGGACATAATTTTGCTCCATTTGCATTTTAAAGAAGGCCCTAGATAATAATTCTTTAGTGATAATGAAGAGAAGAGGAGAAAGAGGATCACCTTGTCGTTATCCTCAGGTTGGATAAAATACTTGAGAGTTAGCTCCATTGAAAAGAACTGAGGTGGGATTCGACAATATACATCTTGATATTAGATCAATAATAGTAGTGTCAAATCTGAAGGCAGCAAGTGTGTCAAAAATAGCTTCTTCCATTGAAAAGAACTGAGGTGGGATTCGACCATTCCGTTCTATCGAATGCTTTTTCCATGTCGAGTTTAATCAGAAGATTCCCCCTCAATGGCCTTGGTCTATATATTGTATGAGCTCCTGAGTGAGAGATATATTGTCAAAAATACTTCTGCCTTTGATAAATGCTGCTTGAGTGTTGGATATGATGTTGGGTATGATTTCCGAAATCTGATTAGCTAATATTTTGGCAATACATTTATATGAGATGTTGCATAGGCTAATAGGACGAAAGTCCGAAAACTCCTCTAGTTGTTTCTTCTTAGGTATTAATGTAATGAAAGTAGCCTTCCATTTATCATTAAGAGAAGATCTTGCAAAGAAACTTTGAACTGCAAGACAAAAATCATTACTGATAATATTCTAGAAGTGTTTGAAGAATTCCGCAGTGAAGCCATCTAGACTTGGAGCTTTGTTATTGGGAAGATCAAAGACAACTTTCCTAATCTCATTGATGGTGGGAATATCCCATAATTTCCTGTTATCCTCGAGAGTAAGAATAGTAGGAATATTGCTGATCATACTATCAATCATATGCGTATGTTGGGATGTCAGTAAATTGCTGAAATAGTTTTTCACATTGATTTTGAGTTGATCACAAGTAATATTGGACATATCTGATCTAAGCATACTCTTAAAACAGTCCTTCGTGCTTCTTCTTTTAATAATCTGATGAAAGTATTTTGTGTTGCGATCTATTTCCTTCATCCAATCAATGAGTGTAGATTGTCGAAAAAAGAGAAATTGACGATAATTGTTTTTGCGAAGGGCTTCTTGATGATTATGAAGGCAAGATAGTTTCTCCAAAGTGCATCCATTTTGTTGAAAATCCTATTCCAAAAAAATTATTTGTCTAATTATCTGCTTTTCTTCTTCAAAAATATTGCCCACTCTATCAACATTCCAAATCTTAAGTTTCTCTTTGAGCAGCTTGAGTTTTGCACTGAAATTTGTAATAGGATTATTGTAGCTGAGACTATGCCACACTGCTTGAATCATATTAGGTAAATCTTCATATGTCAGCCACATATTTTTGAAGCGAAATGCGGTTGGACCCCATGAGATAGTATTCCTATTCTGAAGGATAATATATGCATGATCCGAGTTTACTCGATTCCCATAAATTATTTCCTCTGTAATATGAGTTGCCATCTGAGAATTGATTAAGATGCGATCTAGTCTGGCATACCTTCTATCAGTTTCTGATCTGTTATTGCACCAAGAAAATTGATTCCCATGATGGAAAGGTTCTGTGAGGAGATTGTTATGAATAAATTCATTGAAATCCTGCATAGTTGATTGTTGATTATGAAGAATATTTTTAGTTTCTCCAATATGTCTAACCACATTAAAATCTCCCCCTAAAATCCAGCTTGATTTATCAGCAATCGAATTGATCTCTGATAACTGATTCCAAAGTTGACGTCTGGTATATTGGTTGCAAGAGGCATAAATAACCGAAATAAATAGATCATTATAAGGGGCATTTAATACTTTATAAGTACAAACTTGAGGATGCATATCTTCAATCTGAAAAGTAAGATTATCCGACTAGAGAGTGCAGATTTTGGAATTGCCATAATGATAATTCCAATTGATATTATCAGCAAATTTTTGAGTATCTTCAGGCTTCATAAAATGTTCTAATATGCATATTGCCTCTAATTTTTGAGTTCTGATAAGATTCTTGAGATATATTTGGGTTGATCGATTGATCAGCCCACGGCAATTCCAGAATAATATATTCATAGAAAAATCAAGTAGGAAGAGAGAATTATTGAGAATTGTTGCTGATACTGCGAGAAGATTCGGCATCATTAGAAACCTTGCTTTTTTTCTGTCTTAGACGAATGCTTTGTCTCTTTGATCTGGTCACTCTGAAGTCCTGTTGTGAGATAGTTTCTTCTGTGTCAGATTGGTGGTTGCTTGAGGAAAGGGATTCGTCTTCTGAGCAGGATCCTTCTGACAAGTGTTTTAACTTTCCTTGTAAAATTTCCAAGGAAATTTGATTTCGTGTAATGTCGGTATCTTTCTGATTTAATAAGATATGTTCTATCAATGGATGCTTGTTTGGTAAGCGTTCTACAGAGATCTGTTCATAAGGCTGCTCAAGTTCTATGGGAGGATTGACTGCTTTTTTTATTTTTCTATTGCGTGTAACCAATCTCCATTCTGAATCGGTCAAAGCCTGAAGCTGTACCGAAGTTTCTGTTTCATTTAGCAGGTTGATTTGAAAATTCGGTGAGGCCGGTGATCTTTCTCCTCTTTGTTGTGTAATATTTTCCGGTTCCATTGGGATTTTGTCAGAAATGCATATCGGTTCGACTGGGAGGCTGACAGCTTTGTCAGACGTTGCAGGCTATGCGTCCTGGAAATTGATAGATTTTTTGACCGTCTTATTTTTCTGTCCAACGGTAGGATTGTCAGATATGTTTATTGATTCGACCGGAGGGATTGCAGTCTTACTGTTCTAGTCTGACACTGCAAGCAGCCTTTCCTTCGGTTGGACCGGTGATCCTATCGGTTCGACGTTGAAGGTGTCAGCTTTTTCTTTCGGTTGGACCGGAGAAGTTTCTGGTTCGACCGAAATTTTGTCAGGCCTGCCAACTTTTTTAGTAGTGAGCTTTATGTTCACACTAGGCGTATTTGCCGTTGTTGCCCTCTGAGTGTATGTCGATTCTGCTAGGGTGTCTGGTAGCTGTTCTTGGTTGCTTTTCTTTTTATTTTTCTGAGAAACTATTTGCCACTGTGAATTACTCGATGGGTCTTTATGAGAAATAGTGGCAGGTGCAGCAGTGTCAGACGAAACCTTCTTTCTGCATGTTTGGGTAGTGTGCCCTATTTTACAACAAAATTTGCAGAATTTTTGTTCAAAAGGGTATATGACCTTTTGATTGATGATTTCTCCACCATTATCAATGACGATGGAACGTGGCAGGGGTTTGGAAAGGTCCATTTCCACACAAATGGCAGTGAGTCCAGGGCGTGTAAAGTTACATACATCTCGGTACGAGCAGAGGTATTTCCAAAGAAGTTTTGCTATAGACTTTATAGCTCCAGGCGTATGTAAGTGTGCACGAAGCTGAGGGAGGTGGACCCAAACTGGAGCCCAAGTGGCTTCCATTCCAAGTGAGAAAGAAGGTGACCAACGAAAAATTGACATCCTCTTCCCCTTAATATTCCAGTTTTCCTTAACTAAGGCTTGTAAAAAGATATGTTGGTGCTAAAAACGTAATAAAACATACCTAGAATCAAGGGCTGTGGGGAAGATCCCTTCTAAAACATTGAGTGTAGCTTTAATACCCTCCAAAATAGCATGTAAATTGGGACGTTGGCCAGCAAAACGTCCGACCAAAGTATAATGAAAGGGTGCTGTCATTGATGATATCTCCTCCGTATTGAAAGAAATCTGTTGTTGTCCATCAACAATGATGGGATCACGAACTAGAAGATCTGAGAAAGTTGGAGGAACAAAATGTTCCCTAATCGTGGCTGCAAAAGAAGGTTGTGGAGCATTCTTCTACCAAGCTTGAGGATCAACAAAGGGAGGAGGTTCTCCTAGATGCACTGGCGGTGAATCCACCATGGGAGAGAGAAGAAAAGAGGAAAGAGTGGAGATCGCCTAGAGAGAGAAGCTCTAGCTAGAGAGAGAAAGTGGAGGTGAGGAATGGTTTTAGGGTTTGTACCTATTGTATTAAGCATATGCAAGAGTGGGTCGATCCACAAGGAGCTTGTCTTAATTGAATTCATGGAAATAATTGTTTAGCAAAACATTCACATCATTAAATCCATAATAAAAACCCTAATTACAAATTAATAGGTATAAATACAATGAAGGATTCAATTATCGCCCAAAATCTAATAAGCTCCTAAGGTTAACCCTAGGCAAATTAATGAGTTTCAGCCCTAAAATCACAAAAATGAGGCCCAACTTCTAACTCTCTTTTCCTCCAACCTAGACATTCAAAATTCCAGATAAAATATTGGTTGGAAAGATTCTTGAGTTATTTGAAATGGAAGTAATTTTGTGGACTAATTCATTATAGAACTCTAATAGTATTAGATTTACTGAAAGGGCACATAATCATTCTAGAAATTTTCCAAAGTCACACCTTTGCTACAAAAATTGTAAGTCAAAACTCCATGAAATCCTACGAAATTAGAGGGCTTTGAACTAAGACTCGTATTACTACTAAGAAAAATTGACAGAAGGACTTTCCATAAAGTTTACAACACATGCAATACTTAGGCATTGAGCACCCAATCTAGCACTCAAATAGAAATTCAAAATTGTTGCAACCTTTGGAAGAAAAAATCAAAAACCAAAAAAATACATTTCTAAAAATTACAAAACTTACATAATTGTAATCTACATAAAATTTCCTACAAAATCATATCAAGAAACACTAAAAAACTCTATGAAAACCTACTTTTTGAAAGGAGAAACGGAAGACAAGGATTCTATTTGCATAGAATCTAGAACTACAAAAATCCATTCCTTCCTAACTTGTTCTTTGAAATCACAGAAAATAGCTCTACTTGTAACAATGATTTCTCCCAAACTAAGAACTAAAAAATCATACAAAAATATGTTCTAGAAAGGGTTTTAAGCTATCTAAAAATACATGGTGATTTTGCACTTGAAATCGTTCTTAGTTGAAAATAACATCAAAACCTAGTGAGGTGTGCAAAATAGTATTGAAATATTTCAGAACGCGCACTTCTAGTAAAAACTCGACAACTTTATCAATTCTTCATGAAATTCTATGAAATCACCATTGAATGAAAATAGATTGAAACCTTGAATAAAATGATTTGATTAAAATAGTGTTTCGACTTGTTTTTAATTTTGAAGTTTCAATTATACTTGAAAATGTTGAAAAACACAATATACCCCCCTCTTGTGTAGCCATTCGATCCTACAAGTGGTATCAGAGGTAGTTAATAATCTTTGATATAAAATTGATACCAACTTAATTAATATTAGAGCTTGTTTTACCTTCCTTGTTTTTAAATAGAAATTAATAACTAAGCATACATTTAACTTTGTTTATTTTAGGCTCAAGTTGTTTTCAAAAGTTTTAAACTGTTTAAACTCTTATAGGTTGAAAAATCTAAGGTAAGATGACTACTAGAAATGGTAAATTTTCTTTGTATGAAGTCCAAAATCTTAACCGTCCTCTTTTATTTGATGGAATACATTTTGAATATTGGAAATATAGGATGACAGTCTTTCTTCAAAGTATAGATCACAAGTTGTGGTTTATGATTTCTAAACCATATAAGTCATTAACTACTTCTTATAATACTTGGACAGTTATTGAAAAACAAAATGAAACTCTAAATGCAAAAGGCTTAAATATCTTATTTTATGCATTGAGTTATGAATAGTTCAGTAAAGTGTCGGCATATAAATTTGCTTATGAGGTGTGACATGCATTAGAAGTTTCATATGAAGGTACTTCTCAAGTTAAAGAGAGTAAGATTAATATGTTAATTCATAAGTATGAACTCTTTAAGATGCATGAATACAAAAGTATTTCTGAGATGTTTTCCAGATTCCTAGATATCATAAACTCTTTAAAATGCTTAGGAAAGAATTTTGAACAAAAGGATTTGGTGAGAAAAATTCTCAGATCCCTAAGTTCTAAATGGTCTCAGAAAGTGACATCAATTGAGGAATCACGAGACTTAAATGTTTATACTATAAATGAACTTATAGGAAATTTAAATACTTATGAAGTTGAGTTAAATGATTCACTAAGTCACAACAAATTAAAAATGAAGAAAGAAATAGCCTTCAAAATTAATTCATATTCTGAAATAGCAACTGATTTTGACGAGGATTTGATTTTGTTGATTAAGAAATTCAAGAAAGCATGGAAAGCTAGGAAGTAGCAAAGGAACAGAAATGACAAACACTCAACATTAAAGTCACTAAATTAAAAGAATTCATCTAGAAAGTATGTATGTTACAACTACAAGAAACCTGAACATCTTTCTCTAGATTGTCCTATAAGGAAAAATGAAAAGTAAAGTAGGACAAATAAGAAGAAGAAGGTTCAGAAAACGTTTTACAAGAAAAAAACTTTAAGGTTACTTGGGATGACACGTTAGAACAGTCTGAATCTAAGGAATTATCATCAAAATCTTCACATTCAGAAGAAGAACAAGAGTCAAAAGACATTGCTCATGTGTGCTTCATGGTAGATGAGTCTGAGGTAACATCTGATCTTGAAAGTCATTTAGATTTTAACTTTGATGAATTATTATGTGCTTATCATGCATTATTACAAAAACTTAAAGTTTGTAAATTGGAAAATAAGAATACTAGAAACTCTTTGTCCATTAAGGAAGAAGAAAATTGTTTCCTGTCTACTACTTTAGAAAAGTTTAAATGTGATAATGAAAATCATGCTATAGATTTGTATAAATTTAGATTTAATGAATGTGTCTTGCATGAACAAATACAGAATATAAATGTTGAAAAATTAAAGATAGAATCTAAAAATGAAAAATTGAGAAACAACATAAATGATCTTGAGTTAGAGATTGATAAATTAAAAATGAGAGAGCTAGATTTAAATTCCATCACTAAGAAATGGAATTTAAGTTAAACTAAGTTAGACAAGCTAACTAGTACCCCTGCGATGTCATATAAATTTAGCTTAGGATTTGATTATCTTAAATACCTTGAATCTCAAGCCAACAAAGGATTTATTAGTTGCAATTTAAGTACTAATGTTACTAATGTTTCTAAAATTTCAGACAATTGTAATAAACTGAAAATTCAGAAACCTGAGCGTGAAATTCAAAACACTAGTATTAGACCAATTACTGGTTCTACATGTTCTTTATCTGAAAATTCATGTGTAGAAAAAGTTTTTGTATGTACTGAAAATTTAAATACAAGTATAAAATCTTGGTATAAACTTATTAAAATGTATGATCATGACCAAAATAAATTAACATCTAATAAAAATCAGTTTGGTCTTGGTTATACTACATCTAAAAATAAAAAGAATATTAATAAGAGCAATAATTCTATATGTGTGTATGAAGCTAATGATAAATGAATGGTACTTACAACTAATAAGAATATAAATGATAATGTTAGACTATTTTTAAACAAAAAGAAGAAATATGCTTTTAATGAAGTTGGTCCTCAAAGACATTAGGTATCAAGAAACAGTTCTTCTTAATTTATTTTGTAGGAGGAAACAATATCAAAATGGATTTTAGATAGTAGAGTATCAAGTCACATGACCAAACAGAAAAGCTTACTGAAAAATTTTACAAATACCAAGAAAGGAAGTGTAATATTTGGAAACAAAAGCAAAGATAAAATCATAGGTATGTGCAATGTTCAAATAACTTCTACTTGTGTTATTTCGAATGTACTGTATGTAGAAAACCTAGGATTTAATTTGCTGAGTGTTATAAAACTAATTGATAATGGATACTATGTATTGTTTGAAGATAATGTATGCAAAATTATTGATAAAATTACAGATGAACTTAAGTTTATTGCTAAAAGAAAAGGTTCTGTATGTATTTTATCTTTACCTTCTAGTGTAGTTGATTTAAATTCATGTTTGCTAGCTGAAACTAGTGATGCATATCTTTGGCATAGAAAGATCGAGCATATAAATATGAAACTATTGCATAAATTGTCTAGAAAAAATTTAGTGAGAGGTTTACCAAACATTAAATACTCAAAGGATTTCATATGTGATGCATGTGAGTTAGGTAAACTTCATAAAAACTCTTTTAAATTCAAAACTAATATATCAAGCAAGAGAGTCTTAGAACTTATACATATAGATCTATTTGGACTAACAAGAATCATGAGTCTTGGTGGTAAATGCTATGTATTTGTTTTAGTAGATGACTTCTCTAGATACACTTAGGTATATTTTCTAGCAACTAAGACAGAAGTTTTTGAAACATTTAAAATGTATTGCAATTTTGTTCAAAATGAATAAAGTGTCTCTGTTCAAAAACGTAGGAGTGATCATGGTACTAAATTTGAAAATGATCAAATGGATAATTATTGTAAAGATCATGGCATTCATCACAGATATTCTTTTCCAAGAGCACATTCTCAAAATGGTGTTGTTGAGAGAAAGAATCGATCACTTCAGGAAATGGCCAAAACTATGTTAAATGAACATAATTTACCTCAAAATCTTTGGGCTGAAGTAGTGAATACAGCTTGTTATATTATTAACAAAAGTCACTTAAAACCTCTTGTTAATAAAACTCCTTTGAAATTATGTATGATAGGGTTCCAAAAATTTCCTATATGAAATCATTTGGCTGTAAGTGTTTTATTCTTAACACTAGGGATAAAAGGGATAAATTTCAAGCCAAAGTAGATGAAGGAATTTTTGTAGGTTACTCTACTAGAAGTAAAGCCTATAGAGTTTATAATAAGACTTCTAGAACCATTGAAGAAACCCTCCATGTGATCTTCAATGAAAATTCTTTTAAAGAATCAAAATCTAAAGTTGATAATGATGATATGATCAATTTCCCAAAAGAATTAGAGATCAATAGAGAGATTGAAGATTTATCTGAGAAAATCAAGAATATGAACTTAAATGATCAAACTAATAATCAAAGTGATGTACTTTTTGATGTTGATGAGAATATTGAGGAAAATCATAGAAATTGGTGTTATTGTTCATCACATCCCATCGCTCAAGTTATTGGTAATATTAATGAGGGAGTTAAAACCAGAGCTTTAGTAAATTTAAATAGTATGTGTATGTTTGTTTCTATGGTGGAACCAAAGAATATTGAGGAAGCATTATCTGATGAAAATTGGATAGTGGCAATGCAATATGAACTAAATCAATTCATAAGAAATGATGTTTGGGAATTAGTTTCTCCACTAGCAAATCAGTCCATAATAGATACAAAATGGATCTTTAGAAACAATACTAATGAGACTGGTCAAGTTATAAGAAACAAAGCTAGATTAGTTGCACAAGGGTATACATAGGAAGGACTTGATTATGATAAAACATTTGCTCTTGTGGCTAGGTTAGAAAGTATTAGAATATTATTGGCCTATGCTTGCTATATGGATTTTAAACTATATCAAATGGATGTAAAGAGTGCATTTCTAAATGGTTTAATTAATGAAGAAGTTTATGTAAAACAACCATCCAGATTTGAAGATATTAATAATCTTGACTATGTGTATAAACTGAAGAAAGTCTTATATGATTTGAAGCAAGCACCTAGATCGTGATATGAAAGATTATCTACTTTTCATGTAGAACAAGGATATATCATGGGAAAAGTAGACCATACTCTTTTATCAAAAAAGATGATAAAGATCAGATTGTTGTTCAAATATATGTGGATGATATAATCTTTGGAGCAACTTTAGATAAATTGATAAAAATATTTTCTAATGAGATGACTAGATAGTTTGAAATGAGTATGATAGGGGAACTTTCATATTTTGTAGGACTTCAAATTAAGCAAATGGATAAAAGTATATTTTTAAATTAGAAAAAATATGCAGTTGAAATGCTTAAGAAATTTAATTTTAATGATACAAGGATTCAAGGAACTCCTATGAGTACATCTTTAAAGTTAGATATTGATGACATAAGAAAATCAATAGATCAAAGAAAATACAGAAGTATGATTGGTTCTTTACTTTATTTGACAACTAGTACACCTGATATTATGTTTGTTGTTTGTGTTTGTGTTAGATTTCAATTTAATCCTAAAGAATCACACTCAATTGCTGTTAAAAAAATATTTAGATATATATAAGGAACTAAAAATTTCAGACTGTATTATTCTAAGGATAGTTCAATAGATCTTATAGGATATACTAATGCTAATTACATAGGATCTAAATTTGATAGAAATAGTACTAGTGACACATATCAATTATTGGGAAATAATTTGGTGTCATGGTTTAATAAAAAGCAAAACTGTGTAGCACTTTCAACCACTAAAGTTGAATATGTTGCTGCTGCATTGTGTCGCACTCAAATTCTATGGATAAGGAAAACTTTAGAAGATTTTAGATTATCTTATGATACAATTGAGATTTATTGTGATAGTAGTTTTGTAATAAATCTTTCCAAAAATCCTATATTACATTCTAGAGCAAAGCATATAGAGGTTAGACATCATTTTCTAAAAGATAACATAATTAAAGGTCAAAATTAAATTAGGATTTGTGTCTAGTAAAAATCAATTACTTTATATATTTACAAAACCTCTAGATGAAAATACATTCTGCAATATAAGATTAAATTTAGGTATTTGTAGACTATGTAATGAGTAAAATGCGTGAACTTTACAAAAGATAAACATTGTTGATGATGTTGTTTACCTCATAGATATTATATACTTATCATAAATATCTAAGTAATATCTAAATTACTACATAAGATATTATGTATTTACGATAAAATTATAGTAGTATCTTATTGATTTCACTTATTTTTTTAAGTTCAATGGTTTTTCAAAATTTTAAGTGGAAATGTCAATGAAAAATGTTAAATTCCTCAGAAATCCAGAAATTTTGATTAAGTGTTTTCTTTGGATCAATGAAAGTGCATATGATCAAGAATGAGTTTGACTTGATTGATTAAACTTGTAGAATAATTTATATATAAATTATATTAAGCTACTGATCAAAAGTATGAGCTTATTGAAATTGATTGATATTTTCAGTAAAATCATAGAAGTAAAAATTGTATGAGATTTGTGCTTTATTGCATCTGTATTAATGAAATATATATATACTATGCTTAAAATAAAAAGTACTTACAAAGTGAAAATCTTTGAGAGTTTATTGATTAGTTTGATCATGAGCCTCTTGTACTTGAGTAGATAGGTATGTAAGGATTGTTGTCTTGAAAATGGACTCTTTAAATCTGACAACCTAAGGTCTTGATCAGACCTAGGATTATTGACTGAAAGCTCATTATACGAGTACATTAGAAAACTCTTGTATGATTCAAGCTTTTCAAACTAATGTTTAAAGAAAATTATCTATATTTACTCTTTTGAAATGATAAAAGTTGTTTCATTATATACATATATCTTTGAATTGAATAAAGTTTCTACCAATATGACTACTGATTTGTTGAATCTAAACTAGTACTTTTGAAAATGTTTATTACATTTTGTTATTCTCCTTGTGTTAATTATATTACGTTTAAAGTTATGTTTTGATTCATATACAGTTAGAGTTGATTCTGGAAATCATTCTTGATTAATTCAGGATAACAGAAATTTCTGAAAAGAAAAATTTAAAGTATAGTTACAATTAACACCTATTTTATACAAGTATATTTTGTATGTTATTGAATATATTTGAAGTATATTTGTAGGGGGAGGAATTACAATGTCCAAAATAGATTAATATCATTTAGAAGATAAACCTTAATTAATCTGAATTTAGTCCTCTTATGATCTTGACGAAAAATTTAATAGACAAACAAACTATTTTAGGTTCATAGAAAGAATATTAGAATATTTTACAATGTTCTCAAGATAATCTTTTATATAAGTTACTTATAGCTTGTAAGTTGTTTTCAGAAGCTTTCAGTTGAAAACATCTGAAACTTGCTTTTTAGTTATAGTATACTAATTAGACGTTATGTTATATAAGGTAACGTGTAAAACTGCCTTTAGATAGTGTTTTACTCATTAGGATAGGTAACTCAACGAGTTATGCTTAAATTTTTAGGTACCTTGATTGAATAAAGTTTATTCAATATTAATTTCAAACCCAAACCCGACTAATAGACTTATTTAGTTATTACTATAGAAACCCTATTTAAACACTTATTATACGAGAACTTAGGTTATCTTGTAATATCTTTCTGAACATCTTTCTCGCTTGTTTGTTCCTATAACTACCTACGACGATGTATTCAAAGTTCTATAAAGGGCGTGGCAAAGGAAAAGGAAGAGGTAGAAGAAATGCAAAAACAAAATAAATAGATGAAGATGAAGTTCCACGTTCATGGTTTAAGAAGATATTTCAAGTTGACAAAAGGTTAGCTCAAATATATAGTGACTATTTCTTTTCAAAAGAAATACTTGATGAAGTTCGGCTAGAACTTAAAAATACTACTGAAAGTATACAATATATGGGTATTAGAAGTAAATTTGATCGAGAATATCGAATGAAATGTGTTGAGATAGCATTTTTAGAATAATATGCTCAACACTTAGAAAAAGGAGTAGGTTCATCAAATAGAATTCCTCAAACACCTATAAATGGAACATGACTTACATCATTTGAGGAAGTACATGAATCTGCAATTCCTACACCTTTATTTGCAAAAGAAAAATAGACAAATATTGTTGTAGATCAAGAAAAAGTTGAAAGTTTTTGAAAGGCAATAGCTATAGAAAGTGCCTTAGAAGAATTGAAATAGAAAATTTTTTTGGAACAAATTCATAAGAAAACAGCAATACTATAAGCAAAAGAGGGACTGACTTGTTATAAAAGAAAAAGAGTTAGAAAAATAAAGCAAAAAGAGATTGTTTCTGAGGAAAGCAATCTAATTGGAAAATTAGATGAGGATTTAATCCCAAAGGACAATGTATGTCTAGACCTTGTGCCTTACATTGCATTTGACAAGGTGATCAGTTTAAAATAGACTGAAACTAATGATGATAATGAAACTTTGTTATCATTTTCTAGAAAACTTGAAAAGAGTTCAAAGCAACAAATTAGTTCAAGTTTTTTTATAGCATCAAGCCTTGATGATAAGGAAATTGAACAATCAAAGCATCACGTAGACGACATTGAACAAGTTATTATAGAAGTGCTTGAAAATATTGAAGCAGTAACTTGTTTAGAGGCCGGATTGTCTAGAGTAGCAACTATTGAAAAAGACAAGACTCTAGAAGAGCTTAACGTTGATCAACCTTTTTCAGAATCTATAGAACCAGAGTCTAAGAATTCACAAGAAGAAGAAATGGAAATATCTATTGAGGAAAATGAAGAATTACAAACAGATACACAGACTGTTGAATTTGTGGAAGAATTGTACTCTAAAGATTCTATAGAAACTGAATTAATGGATGTTGTAGATATTGAAAATGTTCTTTACATTGTTGAAGTTGAAGAATCAAGCTTACTTGAGCAACTTCAAGATAATATTTCGATAGAGGAACTACATGACATTCATTTTCAAGGAGAGATTCCTGAAGAAGAATTAAATTCTGAATCAAGGCTTTAGGTATTACCTTTTGAATATAGGACACTAAATATTCATGGTAATTCAATTTATTTTAGATCTAAGGAAGCATTGTAGAAATGCAATAGTTTGATTTTGATGTCAAATTCTGCATGCTCGACCAATAAAGTTTAGAAGTTTAATGGAAATAAAAGATCTATTTGAGTTTCAAGGCTTAATATTATTCTTACTAGTTAGAACGAAATAGAAGCAATATAAAGAGTTTATTGCAGCTTGTTTGGGTTTTCCCAGCACTACACTAGAAAAACTTAGATTTGTTACTTCTATTTTTACTTAGTTAATTTATCTTTATGCCTATTCTCACTTTTAGAAGTAAACAAACAACCTTTAATACAATTTAGATATTAATTTTAATTTGTACTTTAACTGCAAGTGCACAGTGTCTATTGTATCAGTGTGCAAGTACAGGTCGATCCCATAGGGAATTGCTGAAGAACTTGAGAACTGTTTGTTTGTTAAAAATCAAATTTATATATTCAATAAGCTCTCTGTTGACTCATAGTTAACTCAATGGAATAAGTTCGTTGAGTTATGGCTAACTCAATGGACTAACCTCGTGGACTTAAGTTAACTCCACGAGCCTGACTTTTCTTTTTTAATATTGCTATTTACAGAGGAATTCGGCCAACCATTGGGTGATTCCACAGATTGTAAATAACATCAATTAAGCTCTTTAATATTAGTTAACATTGGATTTATCATTAAGCAATACTAACATTCAGATAATTCAAATAGTAACCATTAAAATCTTTAAGTCTTTTGAACGAACCAATTTCAGTAAACTGTAAAACTAAAATAAACATAAAACAATCACAACATTGACAAAGATAACATTAATCACGATACAACACAAATAATACAACACTCAAATACAACATACAAACATAGATAAATTGTTTTTGGTATTTTTGTTTTAATATGAACATGGAAATTGGCGACAGGTGAAATGTAAAGTAATCTCACTTGATAGTAAATACTTCCGACACTACTTGCAACACGATTACACCACTGAAAATTAAACCACTTACAATCCTGTCTCCTTTAGCTGACAAGTTACTTAGTACTTCTCTTAGTGCATCCAACGGTAATTGCATCAATTCCATTTCTCGATTCTATAAAACACAAACAAAAATTTAGCAGAGACAAAAATTAACATAACTACTGCACACCCTCATGGAGTTAAGGCATAACTCAACGGACTAAGTTCGTTGAGTTAAAAATTAACTCTACGATACTAATAACTAAAAATAAAAAACATATATACATACAGATAGTTGCTTCAGATATGCTGCTTCATTCAGCTACCCTCCTAGAAGAGGTATCAATTTCATTAACCGTTCTATTGACAAGATTAGGTATAGCTTGTATTGGCAATCCTCTAGTAGGTCTAACTTCCATTAGTTCCTTCTATCTAAGTGATATATTTCTATTCTGATTTTGAATTGCAGCATTTTCAAATACAAATTCTAGACGATTGTTTACTTGTTGGATTATCTTTTCTAATTTCTCTATTCTAGCTCCTTGTTTAAGTAATACTTCATAACTTATGTTCTTTTCATTTATATTTTCTCCTCCTTGGAAATTGTTGTTTCTCCAAGATAAATTCGAGTGATTTCTCCAATTAGGATGATAAGAATTTCCCAAGTTATCTCTCTAATTTCTAGCATAAATAATATCTAAGTCATTTATGTTTGCATTCTTTTCTGCTAGCTTTTGATTTAATGATAACTCTTCTATTTTCTTTGTTAATTCATTTAATTTCACCTCAAGCATAGTATTGGAATTTATTTCATGCATTCCTCTTGGCAATATTTTTTTATCTACAATAGCTTCAATCGAATTTTCCCACTATGCAATTCTTTTTGCAAAATTTTCTAAATATGTCCATGCTTCTTCACTACATAATTTTAAAAATCCATTTTGACAAGTAGATTCTAATAAAGATTTCGTTGAAACATCTATTCCTTCATAAATTATACTTATTAATTGTACTTTACTCATTGCATGATGTGGACATTGAGTCAGTAAATCTTTAAATCTTTCAAAATATTTCCAGAATGATTCACCCTGTTTTTGGCTACACATTAATATTTCTTTCTTCTTTTTAATCGTTTGATGTATTTGATAATATTTTTTGAGAAAAACAGAGTAAAATTCAGTCCATGTAGAAATTGAATAAGGTGATAGAGTATATAACCATCTCTTAGTTGTGTCTTTTAAAGAAAAAGGGATATATCTAAGTTTAATAGCATCTATACTCATATTCGGCATTTTCATCATTTGACAAACTTCGTTAAATTCTCTAAGGAAATAATAGGCATCCTCTCTTTCTAATCCATGAAAATGTGGCAATTGACTAATATAATTAGATTTCAGTTCAAACCTATCTTCCTCAAAGTTTGGCAATCGAATACATGAAGGTTCATCAATTAATTCAGGATACAGAATCTCTCCTAATGGTTTTTCTACTAGAGCAGTCATCTCTATGTTCTCTTTTAAAGAAAGGTTAGCTACACCCTAAAGAATTTCGTTAAAGTTTAGTTCAGAAAATTTTTCAGTACTCCTCTACAATGAAAATTCCTAGGTAGGTGTTCTTACTAATCGTTTAGTGCTTAGAGAACGAGTCCATGTGCTCATAAATAAATAGCAGAAGATTAATTACATATCAGTCTAAAGCTTTCCATTCAATAAATATTTGTTGTCGAATGAAGTTGAATCAGCTACTTCTCCTTCTAGTTCCTCCAATGTAGTCTCCTTTCTTTTAAAAGTGCTGGTAACTCGTAAATAACATTCTATTTTATATATATACTACGGATCCATAAAGTGAATAAATCTCGTTGCAAGAACGTGACTTGCAACGTGCATCGTGGTTCCTGTTTATATGGGTACGTGTACCACTACTAATTTCAAATTTTGGTAATTGCTAAACCGACGAAGCTTCGTACATGGTTAAAAGAATAACCGTTCTGCTTAATCCACGAACTAACCTCGTTGAGTTACAGAAAACTCAACAGAATACAGTCGGTTACTGTTGCTAACTCCACAGACTAACTTCGTTGAGTTACAGATAACTCAATGTAGTGACTCTATATTATATTACTGACCTCGTGGAGTTACGGTTAACTCAATGGACTAGGTTTGTTGAGTTAACACTTAGCAACTTCTAAGTTTTACTCTCGTAAGTTCCTCTCTGTTCTTTTTTCTTTCTTTTTCATTCTACTAACTGTAATAAAGATAAATCTATGTCATTAATGCATCATTTTGATTAAAATTCATTTAAATCTATATCTTATATAGAGATTTCACTTGCAGGTTATTTTATGTTATGCAGAATTTACATTTTACCTTATAACATGTAGAAATTTTTAAGTAATCATCCTGTCATTCAGCAAATTGTAAATCTGTTACATATTCATTCATAAAGTTCCGCAATGACATAATATTCAATAAATTCCATTCATTTCACATCTAAAACACGTATGAAAATTGCACCTAAAAAATTTACATTCATTAATATGAATCAATTACAATACAAATACATCATACAATTTCATACAATTTTACATAAGTAGACGAACAATACAATTTAATCTCTATGCCTAAGTTCATCTACTTCCTTCTGGAGTTTTTCTAATTGAAGCTCTAATTGATAAATCCTCTCTACTGCTCCTGTAATTCCTCTAGAAGGTACAACTAGTTCTGCAGCTACAAAATTTCTGTATTCTTTCACTAAAATGGTTCTTGATCTGATCCTTTTTGATGTCCATTTAGTGAAATCGATATAGTCCACCATCAGCAGTTGAATCAAATCTCCATAAAATAATTTCTTCTTCACTGTTTTCATCTTGGAGATAAAAACTGTAGACCAATTTATTTGGATCTTATTTACAACTGCATATGTGGCCCATTTGACAAATTGACTTAATTCTACGTCATGGCCTTGTCGTTGATAGACATTCTTAATCATAATGTTAGCTACCATGTGTGCTTTACCATTTAAATGCTTCAATCTGTTTAATAATGGCACACTAGGATTGATAGCTAAACAATCCTTAATTTGCTGTTCAGTCCATTCAACTGCAGTTGTATCTTCCAAAATTGTTATTCCTTCATTCTTTAAACCAAAAATATTGTGGAGAAGCTCTGGTGTTATCTGTACATCAGCTTCCTCCATGTTTGAAATTAATCCTCCTTCTCTTTCTCTCAAATTTGCATAAAAACAAGGCACTAAATTTTCATATACTACATGCCATCTTTCTTGAGATATAAATTGCAGTAGACCTTGGAATTCAAATAATTCTTTGATTTCTTGCATTCCATCCCAATTTACTGGTCTACTGTAAATAATGTTGTAACCCCTTATTTCTTGGTATTTGGTATAAGCTTCCTGACTTCTAAAATGTACTTCATTCAAAATTGTTGTTTCAGTCGGGTTAGGAAGGTGACTTTGTTGATCTAGAGGAGTTTGTTCTTGATCTTCCTCTAGCATAGGCTGCATTTGGACATTCTCTTCAGATTCCTGGATTTTTGCTTTTGCTTCTGTCTGTGGTGGTGAGCCGGCAGAACTCTTCACTCTTTCTTGAATTCTTTCCATAATTTGCTGAAGAGTTTCTTGCTATTTAGTGGAATCTGTGAAATTATTTTTGTCCAAATGGCTTCTTTCAGCCTCTTCATTTTCTGGTCTTTCTTGCTCCTAACTACCAATCTGTTTTGAAATTGAAAAGTTCTGATTCTACCTTCTGTAGGTCTTTCTCTCTTGTCGTATTTCTGATCTTCTACCGCGTGTGCCACTCTTCTGATTCCTTCAGAAATTCTGATGTATCAACAGCCTCTTCCCAAAATTCAAGCGTCATCTTCCTCATCGTGGAGTTACACAACAGCACGGAATCGCTCTGATTTCTACTGTTCTAGATTCTAAATGATTTGCCGGATAATGCCCCCAAAACCCTAGGTTTTAGTTTAAATAAGCCCTAAGTTTAGGTAGGTAATTGGGTCATTTCCTGAACCAACTATTACTATTTTATCTGAGGTCTTAGCTATAGTACTCTGTTGAGTTACAGTTAACTCAACGGAATAAGCTCGTTGACTAACTTGAGACTCAACGGAGTAAGCTCATTGAGTTAAGCGTAACTCAACAGACTCCCCGTACAAGCAAATATAATAATAAAAATATTACAGAGAATAGTTCTTCTATTTTGTTACCGGTTTAACCGATACTATGTTTCGGTTAGACCTAAATATTTTTATTTTTTCTTTTGGTTGAACCGATACTATGTTTCGGTAAAACCAATATTTTTTCATGAAAATTAATATACAATTTTTTTATGTTCCGGTCATACCGATGGATCCAGTTAGTTGAACTGCAACGATTTTTATGTTATATATATATTTTTTATTTTTTATTTTTTTTTTATATATATATAAACATAAAAACTAATTTCTTACTAAGTAAAGCTCGAGTAATCCTCAACTCTGATTTCTTCTATAATTCCAAATGAGCTTTTTGGTGTTTTCAGAATAGGTTTAAGTCTTTGTCCATTTACTTTAAATATATTCTGATTTTTAGGATTTTCAATTTCAATAGCTCCATAAGCATAAACATTTCAAACTATGTAAGGTCCTGCCCATCTAAATTTCAATTTTCCTGGATGGTTATGGAGTCTAACCATATAAAGATATACTTCTTGTCCTATTTCAAAGCTTTTAGGAATAATTTTTCTATCATGCCAAAATTTAATTTTTTCTTTTTCTCTTATAGTATTCGAATAAGCTTCATTTCTAAATTCTTCTAATTCAATTAATTGCATTTTCTACTTTCAGCAGCTTGATTTAAATTAATGTTCAGAGTTTTTAATGCCCAATAAGCTTTATGTTCTATTTCAGCACGTAAATGACAACTTTTTCCATATACTAGCCTAAAAGGTGACATACCTAAGCTCGTTTTATTAGTTCTATAAGCCCAAAGTGCATCTATTAATCTATTAGCCCAATCTGTTCTAGTAGGATTTACTACTTTTTCCAAGATTAATTTAATTTGTTTGTTTGCACTTTCTACTTGTTCACTTGATTGCGGATGATATGATGTTGCAATTTTGTGGTTTACTCCATATTTCTTCATTAAGGCTTCAAAACTTCTATTACAGAAATGAGTTCCTCTATCACTGATAATAGCTTTAGGTATTCCAAATCTGGCAAATATATTTGTTCTTATAAATTGTATTACCACTTTGTTATCATTAGTTTTTGTAGGAATAACTTCTATCCATTTAGAGACGTAATCCACCCCCAACAATATGTAATTAAATTGATTAGACATAGGAAATGGACCCATAAAATCTATTCCCCACACATCAAAGATTTCAACCTCAACAATAGGATTAAAAGGCATCATATTCCTTTTTGATATTCTTCCTATTTGTTGACATCTTAAACAACTTAAGCAATATTTATGAGCATCTTTGAATAGTGTTGGCCAATAAAACCTACATTGCAGAATTTTTGCAGTAGTTTTCCCTGAACCAAAATGTCCTCCACAAGCTTGGTCATGACAGAAAGACAATATGCTCGGATATTCAGTTTCTAGAACACACCTCCTTAAAACCAAATCAGGACATTTCTTAAATAAGTATCGGTCTTCCCAATAGTAATATTTTACTCTTGAGAAAAATAATTTCTTATCCTGTCTATTCCAATCCTTAGGTGTTAAACCAGTAACTAAATAATTAACAATGTCTGCATATCAAGGCATTGTGTTAATGGTCATTAATTGCTCATCAGGAAAATTATCCTTAATTTCAATATTTGATTTTTCTATTTGTAATCTTGATAAATGATTTGCTACTACATTCTCACAACCTTTTTTATCTTTAATTTCTAGATCAAATTCTTGTAATAATAATATCCATCGGATCAATCTAGGTTTAGTTTCTTTTTTCTTTATTAGATGTTTTAGAGCTGAATGATTCGTGTATACTATTACTTTAGCTCCAATCAGATATGATCTAAACTTTTCTAAAGCAAACACAACAGCTAATAATTCTTTTTCAATAGTTGTGTAATTAACTTGAGCGTCATTTAAGGTTTTGCTTGCATAATGAATCACTCTAGGAGATTTTTCTATCTTCTGTCCTAACACTACTCCTACAGCAAAATCAGAAGCATCACACATTAATTCAAATGGATGGTTCCAATCAGGTACTTGAATTATAGGAGTTGAAATTAAGCTAGTCTTAAGTCTGAAAAATGCTTCCTTGCAATTTTTATCAAAGTTAAATGGAACATCTCTTAATAGATTAGTTAAAGGTCTAGCTATCTTGCTAAAGTCTTTAATAAATTTTCTATAAAACTAGCATGTCTTAGAAATGATCTAATATCTTTCACTGATTTAGGTTCTGGTAAATTAGATATTACTTCTATTTTAGCTTTATCTACTTCTAACCCTTTTTTAGAAACATGCCCTAAGACTATTCCTTGATTAACCATGAAGTGATATTTTTCCCAATTTAAACTAGATTTTTTTCCACACAGCGTTTTAATATTTGGTCTAAATTGCTTAAACACACTTCATATGAGTTGCCATATACAGTAAAATCATCCATAAATATTTCTAAGAAATCTTCAGTCATTCTAGTAAATATGCCCTGCACACACCTTTGAAAGGTAGCTAGCGCATTGCATAATCCGAATGGCATTCTCTTAAAAGCATAAGCTCCATTAGGATAGGTGAAAGTTGTTTTCTCTTGATCCTCTAATGCTACTGGAATTTGATTATACCCTGAATACCCGTCTAGGAAACAAAAATATTCTTGCCCTGCTAATCTTTCCAGCATTTGATCTATAAAAGGTAAGGGAAAATGATCTTTCCTAGTCACAACATTTAGCTTTCTATAGTCTATACATACTCTCCAGCCTGATTGAATTCTAGTAGGTATCAAGTCTTGACTTTCATTCCTAATAACTGTTAATCCTGATTTCTTAGGAACTACATGGATTGGACTAACCCACGAGCTATCAGAAATCAGATAAATTATATCATTATCTAGCCATTTAACTATTTCTTTCCTGACTACTTCTTTAAGGTTTGGATTTAATCTCCTCTCAAGAATTCTAACAGGTTTAGCATTCTCTTCTAAATATATGTGGTGACAGCATAAAGTTGAACTTAACCCTTTTATATAAGTCATAGTCCATCCTATTGCTTCTTTATAACTTTTTACTACATCTTTTAATTTAGCTATTTGATCCTCTTTTAAATCTGAAGCAATAATGATTGGGCAGGTTCGTCTATCTTCCAGAAATATATAGGTTAATTCAGGAGGTAAATGTTTTAATTCTAAATGCTACCCATCAGAAGCTAGAGCTCCTAATTGAACATCATCATTTTTTAAATTAATTTCTTCCCGATCTTCTTCTATATTTATGCTTTCACTTTCTTCTAAAGTTTCAAAATTGATTTGCCTATTTAATTCTTCTTGAATCACATCATCTAACATATCTCCTTCATCCTCTAAAAATTCTATGGTATGTAAGGACATTTCTAACTCTTCAAACCTTTCTAGTTTGAAAATATTTAATTGAGTATCCTCATTACCATATGCTAACTTCATTACTCTAGTTTTACAATTGATAACAGCCCCTGATGTTGCTAAAAATAGCCTTTCCAAAATTAAAGATGTATCACTATTTTTTTGCTTAATTTGTTGGGAATCCAAAATTACAATATCAATAGGATATATAAAATTTTTCATTTTAATTAAGACATCCTCTATTTCTCCTCTAGGGTATCTTATACTTCTATCAGCTAATTGAATAACCGTACTAGTAGGAGTTAAGCCTTCTAATCCTAAGGATGCAAATATATCACTTGGCATAACATTTATACCTGCACCTAAGTCTATTAAGGTTCTTTCTAGAATGGTATTTCCTATGGTGCATGATATAATAGGGATTCCAGGATCAGATAACTTTTTAGGAATTTGTGGCAGAAATAGGGAACTACTTTGCTCAGCAAAAAAGACCTTTCTAAGAATTTTTCGCTCTCTTTTCTTAGTACACCAATCCTTCAGAAATTTAGCACAAGGTGGCATTTTCTGCAATAGATCTAACAAAGGAATGTTAACTTGTACTTTTTCAAAAATTTCTCTGATTTTTTCTTGTTTTTCAAGTATTGTTTGTTGTAATCTTTCAAGATAGGGTGCTAAAGATTTTGATTTCAAAGACTCTTTTTCTTTCAGTTGATTTGTTTGATCATTTTTAGCTTCATTTGCAGATTCAGATTGTTCTTCAGTGATTTCTAGATTTTCAGCTATTACATTTTCATTATCATTTTGATTTTTACTCTTATCCACCTTCATATCATTTTTATTTTGAGTTCTTGGTGGTATATCAGTTCTAGATCGTAATGTTACACATACATCTTCTAGATTTTCGTTACTTTCATGATGTTTTTGTATATCATTTTTGTGATTATGATCTTCAATTGTTTTTAATTTTAAAGTGCATTCTTTAAATTCTCTTACATTAGTCTTTTCTGTTTGCTGTATATTTTGCAAATTATGCAGGTTTATAATATTATAATTTTCATTGTCTTGTTGCATAACTTGTATTTTCATTGCATTTTCATCTAATGCTTTTAATTTTTGTTCCAGATCATCTAATTTCATTACATTCAATTTTTGATCAATTTTCTTTATGTTTTTTTTAGTTTCGTAAATTATATCCTGTTTAGGTACTGAATATACTTCCTTATAGTTTACTTGGTTGACTTCTTATTGTTGACACATAAAGTAGTCCAGTTTGTCTAGATTTTTCTCTATACCATGCTCCAGTCTGTCATAGCTATCCAAAACTTCAGTGTCTCTCATCATATTACACATTCTATACTGACCATTAGTTGGGTAAATTATAGGATTCTCATACTCGACTCTATTATATTGAGGATAATTCATTTGTTGTTCATTGGATCTAACCATCTGTAAACGTCTCAATTTCAAATAGTTAGAAATGTCATGTCCTTCAGAATTGCAAAATTCACATATGCTAATTATAGGTTTCAGAAATCTTTGAGCATAAGTATATGCCATATTCTCAATTACAGAAGAAAACACACAACTCTGGCTATTAAAATGAAACAGCTCTAACAGTTGCTTAAATTAATTCAATTCAATTCCCCGACAACGGCGTCATAAAACTTGTTTGGGTTTTCCCAACACTACACTAGAAAAACTTGGATTTGTTACTTCTGTTTTTACTTAGTTAATTTATCTTTATGCCTATTTTCACTTTTAGAAGTAAACAAACAACCTTTAGTATAATTTAGATATTAATTCCAATTTGTACTTTAATTGCAAGTGCACAGTGTCTATTGTATCAGTGTGCAAGTACAGGTCGATCCCATAGGGAATTGCTGAAGAACTTGAGAACTATTTGTTTGTTAAAAATCAAATTTATATATTCAATAAACTCTCCGTTGACTCATAGTTAACTCAACGGACTAAGTTCGTTGAGTTATAGCTAACTTAACGGACTAACCTCGTGGACTTAAGTTAACTCCACGAGCCTGACATTTTTTTTTTTTAATACTGCTATTTACAAAGGAATTTGACCAACCATTGGGCGATTCCACAGATTGTAAATAACATCAATTAAGCTCTTTAATGTTAGTTAACATTGGATTTATCATTAAGTAATACTAACATTCAGATAATTCAAACAGTAACCATTAAAATCTTTAAGTCTTTTGAATGAACCAATTTCAGTAAACTATAAAACTAAAATAAACATAAAACAATCACAACACTGACAAAGATAACATTAATCACGATACAACACTCAAATACAACAAACAAATATAGATAAATTGTTTTTGGTATTTTTGTTTTAATATGAACATGGAAATGGGCGACAGGTGAAATGTAAAGTAATCTCACTTGATAGTAAATAATTCTAACACTACTTGCAACGCGATTACACCATTGAAAATTAAACCACTTACAATCCTGTCTCCTCTCCCTATAGAATCGCGAGTCCAGAATTGCAAGATGATCTCCTCTTCAGCATACAGGCATCAACCCGAAGCCAAGGCTAAAAGCTTTACGATCTCTTGAAATATGAGTCGGCACTTGGTGAAAATGGCTTCCCTTCCTGTGACGCAATCACTCCTCACAATGGTTGTCAAGCACTATGTTTGGCTCGGAATCGACCCGACATCAGGCAAGTATCCTCACAGACCTCTGATGGTTGGTGATTATGGTGGTGATGATGATGGTTGGTGTGGTACTTTAGAGAATTGCGACGCCGATCCTCCTCGGCACACACTGTCCGTCCATCGATCACACACCTTCTTCTGTTTTTCTTCTTTTCTTTTATATTTCTTTAGTAGTAACTACTTCTGCTTGAATAGTCGATTGGATTTCCTTCATTCATATCAACGGCGATGCTCTCTTCTCCCTACGCGATTGAATTCCTGCGTGATACGTGCAAACGTGGTTTTTCTCTTCCAACTGTCTGTTCCTGCAACCGCTACAGTGGCATATTAGAAAATATAAAGAAATAAGCTACTAACATAACGCGTTACCTTAGTGTAATATTCATGTAACTCAACGCGTACAGTTATGCTAACTTAACGAGTTAAACATGTGCATCCCACATGATATTCTGAAGCATTTAAATTCAACACGTGCATAAATTTAACTATCTGATGCTTAGGTGCATTTCGGATACTTATAAACTTAACTATCCGATGCTCAGATGCATTTTGGATAGTTACAGCTAACTCACCGAAAATCCACTTAAGTCAATTTCCCAGAACATGACATGTGTCTTTAGCTATTTTATAAATAAAAAGAGATTTCGCAGAGTTACAAGGATAACTATCCGATGCCCAGCTGCAATTTCGGATAGTTATAGATAACTCATCGAAAGTTCACTTAAGTCATTCATTATGGTTTCGACACGTGTACTTTAGGAAATAATAAAATATTTTCTCAAAACATAACTGTTCGGCAATTTAAATATAACTATCCAATACATATTCAGTCTGTTAAACATAACTGTCCGAATTTGTTCGGTATGTTAAACGTAATTGTCCGAAATATCAGAAAATTCGGATACTTAAGAATTTCACAGCTTGCAACTTACCGACAGTTCATAAATGTACTAAATTAACATTAATTCTCCTAAATTAAGTAGATTCTTCAATTAAAGCATATAACAGTGCAATTATAACATAATGGCTTAATTCTTATATGATAAGCTAAATATTATGCAATTAACCATCATTTAACCGTTAATAATATGCACTTTTTCATTCTAAACACAGCTCTTTATAGCAATCTGGTACAGAATGAAAATCTATTGCAAACTCAAATAACTCAACAAGAGTTTACTTTATCTCCTAAATTAATTTTTGAAGTTTTGGGATTAAGGAATGAAGGTGTTGTTGTTACCAATAGATTTGACATAATTAGACAACTAGAATGAGACATTTAGTCTTTATCACATATTCTAGATGTATATTCAGAAATGAGATTAATGGAAAATCTAAATGTAGAAGCTAGGTTTATTACAAATATTCTACATGCAAATTTATTTCAGAGAGTCAGACATAATCTAGAAGTAAGCAGAAGTTGCTTATATGCAACTTATGGCATATTGAACAGAATACAAATAAATTGGTTTGATGTTTTCATAAATCAACTACAGCATATGAATTCAAAGTAGTTTTTGGTCATGTTGTATGTCGAATTATTGCAAGCCAACTGGATTTATCTAACTGGCCCTTTAAAACTAAAGGCATGAGAGCATTCAGTATAAAAGATTTGCAAAAACACTAGCAAATGCAACAACCTGACCTTCCATATCAACAATGATAGTAAACATATTTAGATCACATACAACAGCAACTTGAGCTACCTCCTAACTTAGATGCAGTATTGAATGATATCAAAAATGATATTAGGCATCTAGGAGATAAAATTTGTAATGTTATAAGTGATATTATTAGGAGGAATAGATAAATGTACTATCATTTGTCTGTTTACTTGATTTCTAAATACAAAATGTAATGTTTGTATTTAGTGATTGAATATTTGAACAATACATTTTACTGTAAAGGTGTTTTAATTCTTATTAAAGTTTACAGAAAGTTTAGGTGTACATACTTGTCTCTCATTTTTTATGTAATCATCTTTTTGATTAATGCCAAAAAGGGAGAGATGATTATAAGTTTAAATGTATATGTTAAAAAGGGGGAGATGATTATGTAATCGTTGAAATTTTTTATGAAAGTTTTACTTTTAAGAGATGATTTTTACACAAACAATAGAAATAAGCTTATGTGAACTTAAGTCAACAAACTTATTTGTTGAATTAAAACTTAACCCAATGGAGATGCTTCATTGAGTTAAACATATTTCATAATTGATTTAATATGATTTTGTCATCATCAAAAAGGGGGAGATTATCGAGTATTTTGTTTTGATGATGTGTGCTAAATGAATGTAATCATATTTACTCAATTACTATTATTTGTGAAAGTAAATTAAAAATATCAATTAATATAGAAAAAATTTACTGATATAAATACTTGTCTGTAATGGATCTGAAATTATGCTATGTTAAATAACTAATTGTTAAGTTATACTAACTTTTCGTTTAACTAAATATTAAGTTAACATGTGTTTTTATTGTAAAGCATGATATGTTTTAAAGTTACATTTTCTATATCATGTATAATGCACATTAAGATAACTCGTTGAGTTAGTGCGTTATTTGTGAAAAAGTCATGTGAGAACTTGTTGAGTTATAAGCTTAAAGGTTAAAATAAGTCACATACTTGTTACGTTACTGAATGAAATGTTAAAATAAAGAGACGAACTCATTAAGTTAGTATTATGCATATAGTGAAATTAAAGTTTATGAATGTTATATTGTATCACGTGAGTTGCACATGTTTAACTCGTTAAGTTAACATAACTATACGTGCTGAGTTGCTATATTGAATACTAAGGCAACACATTAGGTTAGCGTTATAAACTTAAAGTTATTATTATTGCACGTGGTAAATATCTTATTTTAAAAACATTTATTTATTACTAGATTGGTGAGTTATTAGGAGTTTTTTAGAGACTTACAACCGTAACTATTTGAAATTCAAACTCATTTCGAATAGTTAGCATCTAACCTTCCGAAAGATAACTTAAGTCACATTTCTAGGTCACAACATGTGTCTCACTAGCTTTTATGGTAAAAAGATATTTTGGATACTTAGAAAACTTAACTATTCAATACTTAAACACTTTTCAGTGAGTTAGTATTTAACCTTCTAAAAGACATTTTTACTGGTTCGTTGAGTTAACTGTAACACCACAAAGTTAGTTTGTTGAGTTAGCATAATACTATAGACTTAGTCTATTGAGTTAGCTACAATACATATTATGTGATTTGGCATATGACGAACTCGTTAAGTTAGATACGTTAAGTTATAAATGTACTTGTTTTACTCATTTAGTTAACATTAACACAATGACTTGTTATTACACTTGATGAAAAATTTTGGACGGGAAAGTTTATTTTGTAGGAAATTTTTCAGAGATCTAGGATTGATGATTAAAGAAAATTCGAGAGGAAAATGTAGGTCAAAATGTGTGTATTTCGTGTTAGGACCTTAAGGCTTACCAGAGGGGGGTGAATGGTAAAAATTTGTTTCTTAACCTTTTAGAAGTAGTTTAATGTAAAGTGATAGCAAGCATACAATAAAAGAAATCACATAGAGATTTTTAGGTGATTTACCACTAACGGCTAGTCCACCCCCAAGGGATACTTGGACTTCAGTAAACTCTTGCAAACTTACAATCACTTGCTTTAAGGTTTAAGCAAGAACTAACTAACCATTCACTTGAGCTTCCTTGTCGAAGCTTCAATCAATCCTTTCTTTGAAGTTTTAATCCGTGTACTTCAGTAAACACTATCTTGTGAATAACAGAGTTGAATGCGTGATGAGCTTCTAAAATTTGGTCTGTAAGTGTTGAAGATGATTTGATCTCTAAAGCTTTTCTTCTATTGAGCTTGGTGTAAGTATATGTATGAGCAAAGCACTACTTAAATCTGTTATCTGTATCTTGTATATATACCTGACATGTGTAATGATCATATTTTCTTCCAATGGATGTATTCTACTATATTTGATTAGACTCCAGTCCCAAATACGGTAAGTTACCATTCAGAAAGTTATTTCAAGATGTCTTATCGATTTTCCTAACCTTTCAGATAGTTAGTTGTGTAACTCTCCGAAGAATATCTATAACTCACCGAAAGATCACTTAAACCTTTTTGCTAGGTAGGATTCTAAAATATTTACTGCGAGCTGACATTCAATCGGATGATTATAACTGTAACTTACCAAACAGTTATATAACTATCGAATAGTTGGCTACAATAATCCTTTATTAACTTTCCAATTGCTTTAATTCAGCACGTGCATAAAAGGCTGACTTAAGTTTCGGATGGTTATCCCTGTAACTCACTGAAACGCTTTAGGATTTCAGATAGTTATCTTTCTAACTCTTCGAAAACATATTTGAGCTTCTTTCTGGAATTCTGCACGTGGGAAATTCAATGACTTAAGTTTCAGATGGTTATCCCTGTAACTCACCAAAACGCTTCAAGATTTCGGATAGTTATCTTTCTAACTCTCCGAAAACATATTTGAGCTTCTTTCTGGAATTCTACACGTGAGAAATTCAATGACTTAAGTTTCAGATAGTTAAACTGTAACTTACTGAAACTCTCTTTGAGATTTTGGATAGTTATCTAACTCTCTGATTTTTCCTTTAAGCTTTTGACTACCGACTTCTCTATTCTGCACGTGCGTAATAGGATGACTTAAGTTTCGGAAAGTTATACCTGTAACTTACTGAAAAACTTGAATAGTTATCTAACTCTCCGAAAAGAAAACTCGGATAGTTATCTAACTCTCCGACAAGTCCTTTAAGCTTCCGTTCTGTATTTCTGCACGTGATTTATTGAATGACTTAACTTTCGAATAGTTATACCTGTAACTCTCCGAAAAGTCCTTTAAGCTTCTAGATAGTTAACTCCTTAACTATCCGATCATTCAATCCTCCTTATCCTGAGAAATACAATTCTTAACTGTTCGATTTTCTATAGTAGCATATTCTGAGATTTAATGCAACCTGTTTGCTACTTCGATTTGTTTGTCTTCTGATCTTTTTACTGTACAGACTAATCCTGATAAATACAATTCAAAACCTTACATTGATTTTTGCATTATCAAAATCTAGAGGTCCTTTTATTTCGATGAAGGAAAAAAAGAAGACGTGAAAAGTGGAAAACTAATTGTGGTTAAATGTGGAGGATATGTATGAAATGAAGATACAGTATAAAAGGTATAAAATTCTCATTGATGAATCATCCCTGCACACCAAACGAAATATATTTTCTAGGATCAAAACACTTGTCTAGGGAAAAGTTCTCAAATAGAAGAAAATTCAGTGAAGAAGAGAAAGTCAGATATATGTTATTGAAGATTCGAAGAATCAAAAGAAAGTAAATTCGGTGAAGTAGAGAAAGTTAGATATTTGTCACTAAAGAATTGCAAAAGAAGAAGAAGAAAAATCTCAAATAGGGAGAAATATTTTAAATTTCGTAAATTAGTTTTCTTTGTTTGTAGTTATGAAATTGATTAGATGGAACATGATATCATTATATAATTGCATCTACAATTTTTGAGGAGAATTGAATTATATATTGTAATTGAAACCTTGAATAAAATGATTTGATTAAAACAATGTCTCGACTTGTTTTTAATTTTGAAGTTTCAATTATACTTGAAAATGTTGGAAAACACAATTCACCCCCCTCTTGTGTAGCCATTTGATCCTACAATTAACCATTAATATTATGCACTTTTTCATTCTAAGCACTCCCCCTTTTATCATTTCAAAAGTAAAACATTACAAAAGTTTTTGAGTACATAGAGAAGATTTTTCCATCTATAATTTTTCTTTTAATTTCTCTATATCTACTTACATTTTTTCCATCAATTCCTACATTTGTTCTAGCTTGGCAAATAGCAAGAGGTTTGTTGAAGGTTGGGCTTCAGAAGTTGAAGGTTATATTTATGTGTTAATTGTACCTTATGAAGTAGAAGCTTTTGTTGTATGACTATTTATAGGTTGATTCACTATCGTTAGCAACAAACCTTTTAAAATCTTTTATAGTCAAATACCTTGATCTTTGATGGTAGGTTTTCCATTTCGCTAAAGTTAAAGATCCACTTATTAATTTGAGTAGGACATCTCCAAAAAATAACTTTGTCTTTACTGACTTAATTTTAGAGATGAATACCCAATACCAATTTACTTGGATCTTTTTCGTAACAACGTAAGTGGCCTATTTTACAAACTAGCTTAATTCCATTTCATGCCCTTGCCTTTAATAAATTGTACTAATAAGAATAAAGGCAACAAATCGAGCTTTTCCATTTAGGTATTTCATTCTGTTTAATAATGGAACAATAGGATCCATACATAAGCATGATTTTATATCTAATTCTATCCAACCTAAATCAGTTGTATTTTTCAAAATTTCTAGACTAGTATTTTTTAATCTGAGTTGTTGATAACATATTTCAAGACTTAACTCAATGTCTTGTTCTTCAATATTTGTTATCAGTTTGCCTTCCACTTTAGTTAAGTTGCTATAAAAAGTTGGAACTAATCCACTGATATAAGAAAATATATTTTCTTCTTGTATAATCTTGATTGGCCCTTGAAAGTCAAATAATCCATAAATTTCTTACAATTTTCTCTAATCTAAAGGTTTGCTAGATGGTATATCAGAGGATTTATAGACCTTATATTTCTCATAAGCTTCTTGATTTTTGAAGTATAGTGGAGAATTTGTTGTCTTAGGAAATTTTTGAAGTGGTGGCTAGTCTACTTGTTCGATTAGTCTTTGAACAATGTCTTCCATTTGTTTTGCAAAAGTTTCTTCTCTATCTTCTTCTTCAATTATAGGAGGAGGTATTTTTGTATACTTTGTTTCTTCAAAATCATGTTCTCTATATTTTGTTTCTACAAATTTTTCGATAATATCTTTATCCATTGGTGCCACAATATTCTTAGAAATATCCTATGTAATTGATTCTGGAATATTTGCCAATGGGGATTCTTCTATCCCTATATCTTCAAAACTTATTCAATCTATCAATTCTTCCAAAATTTCTTTGACAATGTCAACTAGATTTATTGGAGTAGAAATAATTGGCTGATCAACATTTAGTGGTGAAGCAGTTGTTCAACTAGAAGAAGCTCCTTGTGAACTTATTGTTCTCAACTTTCTGATATAAGTTTGAGGAAATCTCTCAAACTTTCTTTTTTTGATTATCAAGGGTTGCTCTTCTTCTTCTTCAGTTTCTCCTTGTTGTTCAATTGGACTTTTTAATTTTTTAGTATTTTTCATCTTAAACTACTTTTTCTATAACCTATACTGAATTCCTTCTCTTTTTCTTTTGTCAAATTCTTTGGAGGCTACCATTTATGCTTCTTGTATAGATAATTTTACATCCAATAGTAGTTTGAAAAATTTAGAAAATAACTGCCTTTTTACTTCATTTTCAGGAGTGTACAGGATAGTAGCATCTTGTACTTTATTATCTCTTGAAGCATCTTCATTTTTTATTTGATTCTTTCTCCATTGATCAAATTCAATAGAAGCTTGTTTCTTGGTAGTTCTCATGTCTTCTCTAGTTACTAATAATAAATTACTATCTCCTCATATCTATCTTTATCAAACATAGAATGAGGAGTGAAGAATGGTGGTGCTTCTTCCCATTCTTTTTTAGTAGCATTTTTCTACTTTTCCTAACATTATGCTGGCCATATTCTATATTTCCAAACTTGTAAGTCTTTCTAGTAGCTTGAACATATATTTCTCATTGAATCCAGAAAATAGATTTCTTTTTAATTAGATCATGAGCTACTGTGTTGAGAGGTCTCAAAGCTTTTTCTTTAGCTACTTCTTTTTTCTATGGCTCATTTGACTTTAATGGCAAGATCTTTTGTGGAAAAAATATTTTTTAAGTTACACAACCTAGTTATTTCATTGTATTGAATGTGTAACTGCTCTATTTGTTTTACTAAATCAGTCTTTTTCACCCATTTATCATTATGCCAGTAAGCAACAACTTTATGAAAGATATCAAAATCTACCTTGCTTTCCTAGTCTGACGGTCTTGAAGCCATTTGCCCTAGCTTTTTGTTTGTAATCACTTGTTCTAGCTCTGTCAAGTTATAGGTAGAAGATGACAAACCAAATGAGGTTTTAAGCTAACTATCGATGCTTATATATGTAATATTAATTGGGTAAACAAATTTTAATTTTATTTCATAAGATTACCATAGTCAATATTCTAAAATATATAAGTTTATGAACCCTTTCATAAGTTTATGCCCCTATGTTTATGAACTAACTCTGTATAGTCAGAAATTTTCATTTATAACTAATATAGACATTTCCTATAAGTTTACGAATACCTTCGTAACCTTATGCCCTTAAGTTTACAAACTAACTTCATATATTTAGAAATTTTCATTTATAAATAACACAAGCATTTCTTTGTAAACTTAATATCTTAACTTTATGAGGTTTCATAAATTTACCTTAGTAACATTACAAGGCTCGTATACTTAATCATTTAAGTTTATAAGGTTTCGTAACTTTAGCTGGCTGTCTAGGTTTGATTAAATAATTTAGAATGTTCTACCTAGACCTCTAAGTCAAATAAAATGTGTAGATGATCTAACTGATTTTCTAAGTTTTTCTTCCCCTACACATGTGCATCAAATTTAAAATAGTAACCAAAATTAAATGCTTAAACAGATAAGAATACTTAAAGTTCCAAATAATAAACCAAATATTTTTTAATATATAAATTTCTTAAGCATAACCAAGTAATTTCAAACTTTAAGTCTCATATATATAAGTATAAACACTATATCTTTATGAAACACAATTAGAAATTGATATATGTTAGTGCATTTGTTAGTAATAAGTTAATCATTTAAACCATTACACCAACCCTTTTCCTTTTTTATTTTTTCAATACATATACTAAGTCCTTTAACAACCATACTTTCTATTATACCCTTGTATAAAGCTTTTAATCAATAATCTTAGATCAAACATGATCTTAGGTTATCAGATTTTAAGATATCCCTTTGTATCTAATAGCTCAAGATTAACAAGCTTGAGAGACTTTTTCACATCATTTTGACTTTTTCTACAAATTTTCAAAACATTAAGCATAGACAAAAATAAAATGATGCTATTGTTAGATATCAATTCTGAATAATTATAAGATACAAATATTTATAACTCAATATGAGGAATTTTAGTGTTCAATTCTTTAATCATACTTAATACATCTAACAATTAGATTAAAATTTGAAATATATATTTGACCTTAAGTTTCTTTTCTTAATTAAGATTTCCAACACATTTAATGTTAAAATTTTAAATGATACTAAATAATTATCAAATTATATAAAATCATGAAAATAATTAACATTAACAATATCAATAAAATTAGAAAAACATTAAAACACTTAAAAAGAAGGATGCACTAGACAACATTTTAAACATCTAATAGTTTACATACACCTAAGTTTCTTCTAAGATTAGAAAAAGAATTTTCACCTAATGGCTTAGTAAATAGGTTAGCTAATTGTTTAGTTGTAGGGATAAAATTTAATTTAATCTTTCCTTTAAGAACATTATCCCTTAAGAAGTAATGTCTAACTTCAATATGTTTTGATTTAGAGTGCAATACAAGATTTTTAGAAAGACTAATAGCAAAACTGTTATCACAAAGAATTTTGGTCTAAAATGAATTACATAGTCTTTTAGGGTTTGCCTAATCCATAATGCCTGAGCACAACATAATGAAGTTGCAACATATTTTGCTTCAGTAGTGGACAGAGCTACATAATTTTGTTTCTTGCTAAACCAAGAAACTAACGAATTTCCTAATAGCTAGCATGTTCCACTAGTACTCTTTCTATTTAATTTGCTTCTAATATAATCAACATCACTATATCTTATAAGATCTATAGAACTGTCTCTAAAATAAAATAGACCATAGTGTAGGATCAAATGGCTACACAAGAGGGGAGTGAATTATGTTTTTCAACATTTTCAATTATAATTGAAACTTCAAAATTAAAAACAAGTCGAGACACTATTTTAATCAAATCATTTTATTCAAGGTTTCAATTACAATATACAATTCAATTCTCCTTAGAAATTGTAGATGCAATTATATAACGATACCATGTTTTATCTAATCAATTTCATAACTACAAATAGAGAAAACTAATTTGCAGAATTTAAAACATTTCTCCCTATTTGATATTTTTCTTTATCTTCTTCTTCTTTTGCAAATCTTTAGTGACTAATATTTGACTTTCTTTACTTCACCGAATTTGCTTTCTTCTGATTCTTCAATTCTTCAATGACATATATTTGACTTTCTCTTCTTCTCCAAATTTTCTTCTATTTGAGAGTTTTTCCCCTAGAGGTGTTTTGATCCTTGAAAATATATTTCGTTTGGTGTGCAAGGATAATTGATCAATGAGAATTCTATGCCTTTTATACTATATCTTCATTTCATGCATATCCTCCACATTTAACCATAATTAGTTTTTCACTCTTCACGTCTTCTTTTTTTCCTTCATTGAAACACACATTTTGGCCCATGTTTTCCTCTCGAATTTTCTTTCATCATTAATCCTAGATCTTTGAAAAATTTCTTGCAAAATAAACTTTCTCATCCAAAATTTTTCATTAAATGTAATAAGAAGTCGTTGTGTTAATGTTAACTAAATGAGTAAAACAAGTAGATTTATAACTTAACGAGTTCATCATGTGCCAAATCATGTGACAAGTACTATAGCTAACTCAACGAACTAAGTCTGTGGTATTACAATTAACTCAATGAACTAGCTTCGTGGTGTTACAATTAATTCAACGAACTAGCTTCGTGGTGTTACAGTTAACTCAATGAACTAGTAATAAATGTTTAAACAATAAAGTATTTACCATGTGCAAGAATAATAACTTTAAGTTTATAACGCTAACCTAATGTGTTGCCTTAGTGTTCAATATAGTAACTCAACACATGTAGTTTTGTTAACTTAATGAATTAAACATATACAACTCACGTGATATAATATAACATTCGTAACCTTTAATTTCAACATATGCATAATACTAACTTCATGAGTTCATCTCTTCACTTTAATGTTTTGTTTACTAATTCAACGAGTTCTCATGTGACCTATTTTAACCTTTAAGCTTATAACTCGACAAGTTTTCACGTGACCTTTTTACAAATAAAATACTAACTCAATGAGTTAACATAACTTAACAAAACTATACAATAAAAACACATGTTAACTTAACGTGCACTATACAATTAACTAGAAATAGGTCACATGTAATGTATAAGTTAACGTGCACTATACATGATACAGAAGATATAACTTTAAAACATATCATGCTTTACAATAAAAACACACGTTAACTTAACGTTTAATTAAATGAAAAGTTAACATAACTTAACAACTAGTTATTTAACTTAGCATAATTTCAAATCTATTATAGACAAGTATTTATATCAGTAAAAAATTTTCTATATTAATTGATGTTCTTAATTTATTTTCACAAACAATAGTAATTGAGTAAATATGATTATATTCGTTTAACACACATCATCAAAACAAAATACTCAACAATCTCCCTCTTTTTGATGATGACAAAACCATATTAAATCAATTATGAAATATGTTTAACTCAACGAAGCACCTCTGTTGGGTTAAGTTTTAATTCAACAAACAAGTTTGTTGACTTAAGTTCACTTAAGCTTATTTCTATTGTTTGTGTAAAAATCATCTCTTAGAAATAAAAATTTTTAGAAAAATTTCAACGAACACATAATCATCTCCCCCTTTTTAACATATACATTTAAATTCATAATCATCTCCTAATTATCTCCCCCTTTTTGTCATTAATCAAAAAGATGATTACAAAGTATTAAAATGAGAGACGAGTATGTACAACTAAAATCTGTAAACTTTAATTAGAAGTGAAACACATTTAAAGTAAAATGTATTATTCAAATAGTTAGTCAATAAATACAAATATTACATTTTGTATTCAGAATACAAGTAAACAGATAAATGATAGTACATTTATCTATTCCTCCTAATAAGATCGCCTATGACATTACAAATTTTATCTCCAAGATGCCTAATATCATTTCTGATTTCATTCAAGATTGCATCTAACTTAGGAGGGAGCTTGGGTTGTTGTTGTACTTAATCTAAATAATTTTGCTATTCTTGTTGATGTGGAAGGTCAGGTTGTTGTTGCTGTTGTTGCTTTTGCTGGTGTTTTTGCAAATCTTTTATGCTAAATGCTCTCATACCTTTAATTTCAGAAAGCCATTCAGATAAATCCATTTGGCTTGCAATAATTCAACATATAGCATCACCAAAAAATAACTTTGAACTCATATGTTATAGTTGATATATAAAAACATCAAACCAATTTATTTGTATTCTGTGTAGTATGCCATAAGTTGCATATAAACAACTTTTGCTTACTTCCAGATTATGTCTAACTCTCTGAAATAAATTTGCATACAGAATGTTTGCAATAAACTTAGCTTCCACATTCAAATTTTCCATTAAGCTCATTTCTAAATATACATCTGGAATTTGTGATAAAGATTGAATGTCCCATTCCAATTGTCTAACTATATCAAATCTATTGGTAACAACAACACCTTCATTCCATAATCCTAAAACTTCAAAAATTAATTCAAGAGATAAAGAAAACTCCTATTTAGATATTTGAGTTTTCAATATATTGTCATTCTATACTAGATTGTTGTAAAAAGCTATAATAAGCTCTTTATGTTGTTTCCATTTCGTTCCAACTAGTAAGAATTGTATTAATCCTTGAAACTCAAACAGATCTTTAATTTCCATCAAACTTCTAAACTTTATTGGTCTAGCATGCAAAATTTGATATAAAATCAAACTATTGTATTTCTGTAATGCTTCCTCAGATCTGAAATGAATTGAATTTCCTTGAATTTGTAGAGTCCTATAATTAGAAGGTGATACCTGAAGCCTTGATTTAGAATTTAATTGTTCTTCAGGAATCTCTACTTCAAAATGAATGTCAACTATTATAACTTTATGATAATCCATAAACTTATGGACTTAGAAAATATTTGAAGTTCATCACTTTACTTAATATAAATATAAATCATCTTGTCAATCATTAAAACATAAACATATTAATAGATAAGAATAATATCCCTAACATAGTTAGAGTTATCTACACGTGTATTTTTAGTGTCTTAAGTTTTCACGTGTTTTTCATGTGCATTTAGTAAAGAAAAGTCAAAGAGTTAGATAACTGTATGAATTTTTACGTATGGATTGATAATTGTTTGAGTTTTATAAAATGACTAATGAAAAATTAAGTTTGTTTGTTATAGTCATGTGTTTTGCAAGTGGAAAACTCAAAGAGTTACAGATAAGTGTTTAAGTTTTTACAAGTGTTACAAGATAAGTGTTTGACTAAAAAGGTGACTTAAAAGATATATTCTACAATTCTCTAGAAAGAGTATTTTCGATCGATCTATGACAAGGGAATGTGGAAATTTAAAAAGAAAGTGGAGAACGTGGATAATCCAAATTTTAAATAGTATATGAGATCATGAATTATGGATTAAGTGGATGAACGTGTTGAACGTGAAACTTTAGTTCTATCATTATAAATAAAGGATACGAGCTATACTTTAGTTATCCAAAATCAACTTATCAAAGTTTATCAAATCCCAAATACAACATAGAAATCAAAATTGAGAGAAAGAGATATCCAACCTATATAGACAAATACTAGCAAATATAGAGAAAGTGTTATCTCGAAGTAAGTCTTAGAGATTTAAAGAAAGAGGCAAGGAGATATAGACACAAAGCAAAAAAGAAGAAGAATCAAAAGCTACGAGTAAAAACTTAGGTTTGAATATACAATTCAATCAAGGTTAGAATATGGTAGATTTTATTTTTAAGCATTGAATTGTAACTTGAAAAAATTTGTAATAGAACCGAAAAGTAGAGAATTATGTTGAAACAATTGTAAATTCTTACTTTATAAATAAAAGTTTTGAATTACAAATTGTGAGTGTCTTGAGCTCTTGTTTTATCCACTAAGATTTTTTAAATTCTAAAGACACAATTCACCCCCCTCTTGTGATACTTATAATCTTACACTAGCTATTTCTTCTTTTCTATTTTCATTTCAGCACTTCCTTCATCATCTTTCCATTCTTTCATTTGAACTTTCATGGGTTAGCAAATTGCCCATCAAATCTTCTATTGAGTATGTGTTGAGATCTTTGGAATCTTGTATTGATGTGGACTTCTATTTCCACTACATAGTTACATTCCTGAGAATTTTCTACACTTGTTCACTAATAGAAAATTTCTTTCCTAGACCTCTTAGACTATTAATAATCTTGACAAATCTAAAAAACATGTTAGTGATAAATTCATTAAGCATTTTAAATAATTCATACTTTTTAAGCAAGATGATGTTTTTAGTATCTTTTACTTGTCTAGAACCTTTGAAAGTTATTTGAAGAGTATTCCAGGTCTCATGAGTAGATTTACATGTTGAGACTTTGTTAAATAATTCAAGAGTTAATGCATAGTAAATGATATTTAACCTACAAGCATCCATTTGGATGATTCTCTCATTTTCCTTAGTCCAATTATTTTCATGATTGGTTGGAAGGGGTGTTCCACGAACCACCACTTTCAAAAGTCTTACATTTGAGTTCTTAAGGAAACATTCCATCTTGTTTTTCTAGTAACTATAATTAGTACCATCAAATAGAGGAGGATGATGGATATTCTAACCCTCTCTATGAAGTGATGTCATAAATTTCAAATGGTTAAATCTTAACAAGGATAAACCTTGCTATAATACTAATTGTTAAGACTAGATAGCTCACTAGAGGAGGAGTGAATGGTGATATGTGCCCAATTAAAATTATTTCTAACTTATATGGTTGAAGTATATGCACACATATCACAAACAGATAAATGAAACATGCAAAGTAAAAATAAAAGAAAAGAACACAAGAAATTTTTAAGTGGTTCACCAACTCAATTAGTCCACCCCCAAGGATCACTTAGGCTTCACTAAGTTTTCCAATACTTACATACACTTGCTTTCAAGTCGAAGTAAGAACCAACAATTCTCTAACTTTCAAGTCAAAGCCTTGCAACCAACCTTATGAGGCTTTCAGGTTGAAGCCATGAACTAATACTTTGTGTAGCTTTCTAGTTAAAGCCACAAACCAATAATCCTTCTCAGATCTGTCTTTCAGCACATGAAGAGTTTTGATAATCTTATTGTAATTTCAACTTTCTCAATCTATTCTCTATCATGTGTAATCTAAATTATACTTTCTTTTGTAATAGTAGATGATCTGCAATGTTTTCTCTCTCTACTTTTCTCCTTGAATGATTTGGTTATATTTATATTTGTAATTCTATTGATCATATTATCTTCAACGATGTTAATCTACTATACTTGATCTTCAACATTATAGAATCTGTTGTACTTGATCTTGATAGTCTTGTAAATAGTAAGTTATCATTTGATAGTTTATTAAATAGCTTTCTACCAATTCCAAGTTATTAAGTTATTACTAACTTAACAAGTTGCTCTTTCTTGTCTTTTATAAATACACATTGAGTTATGCTAACTCAACGAGTTCTATCATGTGATATTTCTTTGTTGTACACATGAACCCATTCTTAACATCTCCTTCTTTCAGGTCATTAAGTTATTACTAACTTATTAAGTTGTTCTTCTTTGTCTATACATTGAGTTATCTAACTTAATGAGTTGTGCACATGAGATTTGCTAACTTAACGAGTTGTGCATGTGAGATCTACTCTACATTGTTTTTGTAAGTGCACATTAAATTATGTTAACTTCATGAGTTGTATTATCTTTTAAGCTTGTAAATACACGTTGAGTTACCTAACTCAACGAGTTATTCCTTTTATTATGTCACATGATATTTTAAGTTGGCTACGCATGCTATCTACTAACTCAACGAGTTGTACTACCTTGTAAAGTTGTAAATACATATTGTTCTATATCCTAACTCAAAGAGGTGTTCCTTAACTTAATGAATTCTTCTAGAGTATTTGTTAACTGTCTTGTGTAGCATCTATTTGGCTTGTTTATCTTTTATTTGGCCTATGCATTTGTACTTGTGAAATACAAAAGCTCGTCACATAGGTTTTTATATTATCAAACTAAAGAGGTCCTTTCAGGAATGGCATATCATTATCGTAAAATGACATACCATTTGTTTCATTTGGATTTAAAGCTTAGAGTGTTTGACATATCCATATAGCAATTTAGGTAACCATTAGAAGAACAACATACCAAAGTACTAAATAATATACTAAATACACTTAAAACAAAAAGTGAATCTATTTGTTGTGCCTTCTCTTTTAGGTTATAAAACTTTATAAATAGGAACCTTAGAGCCATGCAATGTATACCCTAGTGCTTTCAACATCTAATCATCTCTTCATGGTCTCATTGCACTCTCCAAGTTATTGAAAAATGTTTCATCCATATAACACACAAAGCATTACATTCAAAAGCTTTCAAATGAGAGCTAGTGTTGTGGTTTGCTAGTGTTATTTTCTTTTTATTGTTAAATTCAACTCATTAAGTTGCGGTGAGACCTCACTAGATTGTGGTGAAGTATGTGGTTTTAAAGAGGTGGACTTGGTAAAATTGGTTAAGGTGGTAGACTTAGTAGAATTGGCTAAGGGTAAATTTGGTGGAATTAAACAAGTAGGCAAGGGCAAAGTATTGGCCCATAACAACATAGTTATAAATAGTGGGGTGTTGGCTTGGAACATGCAATACTAGAACTAGTATAAGGCTCAAGTGGATTTGCTTAAAGAGTGGACGTAGTCATTTAGTAAATTACTGTAAATATCGTTGTTCCTATACTGTGCTCCTTTATTTTGTTTTATTTACTATTATTTTACTTTCATATTATGTAATTATTGTAGAAATTGAATAATTGATTTGAAAGTTGATTAAAATTTATAAAATCATTGTTCACCCTCTCTAATGAAGCATTTTGATCTTAATAGATTTAACATATGTAAAGAGATGAGAAATAATGAAAAATATACAAAGAAATTGATAGTGATTTATTTAAAACTTAGGCTACGTCTATTATATTAAGATGGAAAGACTTCAAAGGAGGACAAGTAGTGATTTTTCAATTTTAAAACAATTAATCAATTTTTACAACAAGTATACAATGTTCAAAACCGTTATTCAATGTCAAAGTTAATGTGAATCAAAGAAAATAAAGAACACCCCACAGGAATTTCTTTTTAAGTTCATCTTAAAAACAAATCGGATGACAACTTGATATGAAAAGAAATTAAAATAAAATGATATGATGAATTGATAAAACTCTTGATATCATTAACGACGAGATGCTTGCTTAAGAACATAAATGGACAACTTAAGCTTGCAAATTATTCTTAGGTTGACGTCAACCGATCGGTAAGAGGCATTTTGCCGACTAGCCTCTACAAGTAACCTCTTACCTCTCCGAATGGATGAACTGAACATTGATTAATTCTTCATAGGCAGGATTGACTAGTAATGTAACGACTCCATAAGAATAATTATTTAACATTTTAAAGTAAAAATCTTCGTACATAACAAGTATGATGAACAGAACATTCATTCATTCAATGAGCTCCGCCTAATGGAAGCCAAGTGGCTGTCGTTGCTGGTATATGCCTTGAACAATATCCCTTCTATCTTATTGTTGAAGGAAAGACGAGGCCTTTAAATATTTGCAATTGTTACAGCGAGAATATGATTCTAATTCTGCTTCTTGCTTCGAACTTGGCAGCACTCGTCATCTATTGTTAATGATAAGACAGAATAATGAAATCACACGCGGCACTTAATTAATGATCAACATCGGAATTCTTGGAATATAATAACAACATGAAGCTCAGGTGCAACTGCCAAATACGGTACAAGATCGAGTACAATCAAAACTGGATTTGGATGGTATCCATGCAAAGGTTCTCACCTTTCGAAATATTAAAAAAATAATAATCGTTAACTGTAATATTAGAAAGAAATTTTCTAAAGATTAACCTGATGATCATTAGAAAAAAAATCACAAACATGTCTAAATAAAATGTCATATTATCTTAAGTAGTCATTTATGATAGACAATCTATATTTATTATAAAGAAAAAGTATCACATTTTCTACACAGACATTTTATTAAAGATGACAGGCTTTTTAGAATGTTACAAAAATATAAATATTTAATGATATATATTAGATCTTATCATTATATATTACATATAACGACAGATGTAAATGTGTATGTCACAAAATTTCGATATTCGATCTTGTGGTGTGCTCAACGTACTCTTTCTATGCTACCAATACCGTGACCACCATTCAAGCATGCATTGATATATTCTGGTATTCCTTGCGATCTACCTTCCTACGTAAGACGGATGCTTCGTGTTTATATATTACATGCAACATTTGCATTGCCTCTAATCGGAAGACGCTAGGAAACTATTCCTGGAATATTTCACGTATATAATAAATGATCTACTTCACGTGATTTTTCCTTTTTGCTTTTTTCTATTTGCCATGCGTGTTTCATAAGAAGGATGCCTCCTATTAAATAATGTCCAGCAGTTCAAAATATGTTCTATAGGTTGCATTGCTTCGAATCAAATGCCATGAATGTCCAGTGACAACTGTCACAATAATCATCTCCTTTTGGAAACGATTATTTTATAAGATAGTGTTGGCAAATAAATTATATATATAATATATAGACTAATAATATTTTTGAAAAGTTTAAAGTAATCTTTCGAGTGTTTTAATTTATGTCAAATTTTTTAAGACTTCAACTTGTATTATTGATGAATTTATAGGGATAAAAGGAAAAGAAGATATAAAATAAAAATCTCAAACAGAAACAAGATTCCCAAAATTTCACATCTTTAGTACAATTGAAAGAGGAAAAATGCTAATATTTTTCAATATGCTAGTATTTTTTCAAAAGTTTTTGGTTCAAATTTTTTTAATTCTTAAGTGGTGTGTTTAATGATGATTATGAAAATATGTTAGCATTTTTCAATAATCATTATTAAATATATTATTTATATATCAACTTAAAAAATTCCATATCAAATGAAATTTGTTAAAAGAAAAAAATGAATTATGTAGATTTTAAAAATATCAACTTATTTTTATTAGGAAATAGACCCTTAATGCCTTTAGAGAAAAAGGCATTATGAAAATTTTATTAACATTCCTTTGCCACTATAAGAAAACTATAAATGTGTTTATCATAATGAATGAAGAAAACTATCACAATATAATTTTTATGGCAATTTTTTATCTATCACAATTATTGTGAGAGTTTTTCAAATTTATTGTGATGTTGTCATCGACAAAGCGAACTAGTTGACATCTTAGGCTCGATGCTTGGAAAATCTCTCATGTTTCAGAAAAAAAAGTTGCCACTTGTAAGGTCTTAGAGTGTTTGAATTAAATGTGAAAACTCAAATTTTAAATTTATATTGCAAGCTCACGGTACCTATAGTAATAAGCTATGCAAGCGTGGATTGATTCACAAGGAGCTTGGTTTAAATGATTAATTTTTAAGATCTTGATTAAGCAATGTATAAAAATCCCCTAAATTTATACAAATATACATTAAGGTCATGTGACAAAAGTCAACTATACAAAATCATGAAAATGAAGAATATACTCATGTTACTTATAAAGGTAGTGATTCCTCTCCTCTTTATGGAATCACTAGAAGAGTTAAGCACACATATGAAATTCTCAAATGTGTACTTCCCTCCTTCAACCACAAGTAATGAGAAGAATCATTATCCATAAGATCAATTAAATAATGTACTTCAAATAAAAATTATATTTAACAAATGACATACAAGCTAAACTTTGAGAGAGATGAATAAAACTATGGATTTTGTTACTCTATTCTATAGAAATTAATTAATTTCCTAAGTACTCTCACTTTCACCACACTCCAACATAAAATCTGTGAAAATATGGAATTGAAGGGTCATCAAACAACATCAAAATGCAAGTGATTTCATATTGGAACTCCTCTTGAGGTGTCTTCAATATCTAATTAAATTAAAGGTTGCTAAACAATTTAGCGGCTAACCAGCTTGCAACACTTGCTAAGAAAACTCATAAGTCTTGAAAAATTTCATGAAAACCTAGGAATCGAAGGGTTTTGAAAGCTAACTCAATCTCTTGTACATGGTATTTTACAAAACTCCATTTTGACAAGTATAGTACCAAATATGAATATAATCCTAAAGCTTAAAATAGATAATTGAGTTCATAAAATTTTGAAAAACTACTCTAATTTCAAAAATCAGAAAATAGTATCAAACCACTTTAAAAAATTCTAAACCTTCTGAAAAATGAATCTACATAAAATTTCCTACAATATAGTACTAAGAATCACTAAAAAACTCCATGGGAAGCCTAACTTTCGAAAGGAACAAAGTAGGGTAACTTCTGTCTTTACAAACAACACAATTGCAATTGATTTTTACAACCATACACAACCCTAAAGTGCATCAAAACACAAAATATGCACAACATTTACACATACAAATAGAGATGTTTAGAATGAAAAAGTGCATAATATTAGTGGTTAATGAATGGTTAATTGCATAATATTTAGCTTATCATAAGAGAATTAAGCCATTAAATCACAATTATACAATTATATGCCTTAATTGAAGAATATGCCAAATTTCAAGGAATTAAACATTAATTAAGTATCATTTATGAATGAATTAGAAATTACTTCTTTTACATATCAAGTGTTAAATGATATATAAATATTTATTTTACGAAACTACAGAACTGAACGAGTCCGTTGAGTTAAGCTCCATTGAGTTACAGTTAAGTCAACAAAATAAGTCTATTGAGTTACACTAACTCCACAGGCTAGTTATTTTCTAATATTTGACTGTGAGTAGTTGTAGGAAATTCGAAAGAAACCATGTTGCACAAATCACATCATGATCTAAATTGTGGAATGAAAAAGTAATTACCATTGTCGATGCAAAGGAAGGAAATCCAACCAGTCATCTAGGCAAAAGTAGTTAATATCGAAAGAAATATAAAAGGAAAAGAGAAAGAATGAAGAAAGGGAGGGAGAACCACGCTAACTACAAAAAGCGTTAGACATTCCTTGAGCTCCCACCAACACCACCATCCACCATCCATCAAAGGTCTATGAGGATGCTTTTTAGATGTCAACTCGATTCCAAGCCAAACATGGTGACTGACAACCACTATGAAGAGTGATCACATCATAAGAAGAAAAACCATTTTTACTAAGCATTGATTTATCTCTCAAGAGATAGTAAAGTTTCTAGCCTTGGTTTTAGGTTGATGCTGCTATGCTGAATAGGAGATCAACTTACAAAAGTCTAGGTTTGCAATCCAATATGGAGAGAAGCGTTTGATAGTAAGTGGTTAAGTTTTTAGTGGTGTAATTACATTGCATGTAGTGATAGAAGTTTTTTTTACTATCAATAGAGAATTTTACCTTTCACCATTCACTCATCTAAAGGAATAGAAACAAAACAAAAACAAAACTCATTATCTATGTTTTATGCTTATTAAATCTTTGTTGTATCATTTGTGTTTGTATTGTAAATACTATTTAATGTTTATTAAATTTCAATTATAGAAAATCGTATTGTAGTACAAATCTCTAAAATCTAGATTTAAGAATCTATTATTTGGATTTATTGAATGCTAGAATCGATAAATGATAGATGTAAAATGAATTAGCATTAAGAGCATAATTGAGGTTGATTGTAATATATAGAATCACCCAATGGATGGTCGTATTCTGTTGCAAACTACAATTTTAATTTAAAGTTACTTGAGAGCTTATTAAGTGAACATAACTCAATGTGGTAAGTCCGTTGAGTTAACTATAAATTAACGGAGTGAGCATATTATGAATATACATTATATCTTGGCTATGAAAATTTATTAAGCAAAGTGATTTCGATAGTTTTCTATAAGTTCGACCTATACTTGCACACTTATATAATAGATGTTGAGCACTTGTTAATTTAACAGATTGGATTTAATATCTTGTTCGTGAAAATTACTTGTTACTTATAAAAGAATACACTTAAGGAAACAAGACACAAGGGTTTTTCTAGCATCGTTGCTAGGGACCTAACAATCTATAAATTGTAGCATTTATTTGTTTTCATAGCTTTTTACCATTAAGAATATGGTGTATGCTTATACTTAAAGATTTATAAAGCTAGTAATTAGCATATGTGAATTCTACAATTTAGAAAGACATGACATTACTAATTATTTAAAGTTAGATAATTGCAGATGACTAGATCAAATGAGTAACAGATGAATTATATCTAATATAGGACTGAGTATGAAACACCTATAGTTTACTAAACTAACAATCATTCTAGGACAAGTAATATGTCCAGAAAAGAAGAAATTTGGGATTGGTATGATAGACTTGAACGCAATTTAGAACAAAACTTAAACAAACTAGAAGAATATATGTATTATCAGCAAAAAGTCAACCAAGTTAATTATCAGGAAATTTATTCAAAACCTAAAATAGATATTGTATATGAAACTAAGAAAATGATAATGAAAATTGATCAAAAACTAAATGAAATTAGATTAGATAATATAAAAAGAAAGCTAAATACACTTGATGAACAAACAACTAAATTAGAAGTCATGCAAGATCAATAAGTTAATATAAATGAATAGTTAGAAGTTGAGAATGTGCATCAAATACAAATTATGGAGATTGATAGAAAAATAAACTCATATCTAAAAACCATGTGTTTAAAAAAATAACCACAAGTGCATAGTGCAATTGTAATTTACTTTGGCAAGTACGGGTTGAATCCACAAGGATTTGGCTTCTACAAAATATTTCTAAGGTGCAAAAACAATAATAATTACAAGTGATTCAAAATTTATCAAAAATTCACTCATTGATGTACAAATTCCTCATTTTCATTCATAAAACACTAAATCACTACAACATAGAATCTCAAAATTTAGTTAGTTTCACACATATCTTCCTCTCAATATGTCAATGGTAAAATACATTAAAAATACCATATTGAGTACTCATTAGATTAACTTTACAACCCCATTGATTTTGTCAAAAATTATGAAATAAGCAAGTGTCAGCAATGCTTTTTCTGCAGGTGCGCAAACTGGCAACTAACATTCCCAAATTGCACATAGTTGCTAAAAATGGCATAAGATTTTCAAATCATCATGAAAGTCTGTAAAATCAATGCTTTGAAATTTACTCGTTCATCTAATAGTGACAATTTACAGATGTCGATTTCATGCTATAGATAATAAGGAATCGAGTTCGGCACTAAAGCAAAAGTTAGGTAGAAAATGCTAGGATGCGCTAGATGCGACATCAACGAAATAAATTTGAAAACCTATACAAATTGATTGCAAAAATTCTAAAAACTATATTGGACTAAAGTACACTCGAATCTCTACAAAATAGAATCAAAAAATAAAGTAAAACATTACTAGATCATCGAGTTACAACCTAAACAAAATCGTCAAAATCACAGAATTCTAAACCGACAGGATACAACCCCAAGTTAGCTTTGTTAGCTTACAAGCATTCACATATATACAAGATTCATCCAAAATATGAGAGAAACTTTAACATTAATAACAAAAATAACATTACAACTACTGAAATGAAAGTTCTAAACTAATATTAATATATCAAAATATCACATTACAAATGCAAGACTAAAATCTAACCTAAATGCCAATGAAACTACAAAATACATGTAAAAACCTAAAACTAAGATAACCAAATCATTCATGTCCATTATACCTTGAAGATCAGCAACTAATGGAGCTTAGATAGTGATGGAAGAGGAAGCCTAGTATACATGGCTGTCACCTCATGTAGAGCCACCAAAGGGGGGAGATCATCCAAGCACCACCAAGGTCCACCGTTGAGTATGCAACTTCTCCCAAAATCATCTACTAGCCTTGACGCAAGTTTGAAGGAACCAAACTCACCAAGGGAGCTTCCAAAAGAGGGGGAACATCCACCTTCTAGCAGCCAACAAACTCCTCCAAGAAGTCCTAGTCATCCTCCTTCCACACTTGAGCCTAGCTTGGAGAAGGGAGAAGTCTTCTAGCCTTTTTCCTTGCTTAGAGAATATTGGAGGGGAGAGTTTTCTTGGCCTTGATCATTGTTGAGGATGTGAATGGCTGCTCCTAGGGCATGAAATGTTGAAATGGTGAAGAGAGGGGTGAAAAAGGAGAGAGGGTGTGCTTAAATAGGAGGTTAAGTGTTGGAGTTGATCACCAACACCTTTGATCCAAGGGCCACCATTTTTTCTCCTTTATTAACTTTTGTTTAACCTACAAAACTCAATTGAGAACATTAAAACATTTAAGGAATAAAGTTAAATCAACTAAGATACATGAGTAACTAATAAAAGTTCAATATCATTACATTTCAAAAATACCCATGTACTTTCTTCACCCTAATTAGCCTAAGTGTTAAAATGAAATTGTCCTAGTTAATAAAACTATATTAATAACATATGTAAGGCCAACCAAGATACAATTGTGTTTCCATGAAGTACAAAATTAAGATAGAGTCTCATTTATGCAATATATTTCCATTTAAGCACATGTTCAAATAGATAATAAAAAATGCATCAATAAATTAAATTTCACTTAAGCACATCTAAATATGGATCTTTAAAAGCATAAAATGCATCCATTAAGTATATGAAATATGCATAAATTATGACTACAAAACCCCCAAGCCTAAATTATGCTAGTCCCTAGCATAACTAGCTAGAAGTCCAAAAAATAACACAATTGATAATGCGACATACTTATTTAAAAACAAAAACTAGCTACTAAAAATAGAAACCCTAACTCACTTTTGTAGGAATCGCGACTACATTTAACTTATGCAACAAGCCGTTAAACCCCTAGGTCACTATTTAGAATGAAAAAGTGCATAATATTAATGGTTAATTGCATAATATTTAACTTATCATATGAAAATTAAGCCATTATGTTATAATTGCACTATTATATGTCTTAATGAAAGAATTTGCATAATTTAGGGAATTAGCGTTAATTAAGTATATTTTTGCACTGTTAGTGAGTTACAGGCTTTGTAATTTCTAAGTATCTGAATTATCTGTTATTTCGGAGAGTTACATTTCATGTACTAGATGGTTATGTTTTAAATGCTTAAAGAATATTTTATTATTTCTTGGAGTGCATGTGTTGTAACTTTAATACATAACTTAAGTGGATTTTTGGTAAGTTAGATGTTAACTATTCGAAATGCATTTGAGCATTAGATAGTTAGGTTTGCAAGTATTTGAAATACCTTTTTATCATATAACTTACTGAGGGCATGTGTCGCAATCTGGAAACTTGACTTAAGTTATCTTTCGGAAGGTTAGGTGCTAACTATCTGAAATGCATGTGAGTTTCAAATACTTATAGTTGTAGCTATCCAAAACATCTGAACTTGTTAAGTTATTTCTTTATTGCACGTATTTTATAATTAAATCAACGAAGTAAGTCCGTTGAGTTACACTAACTCTATGGACTATTTATTTTCTAACATACCACTATAGTAATTGCAGAAATAGGAAATTCGAAGGAAAGCCATAATTGCATGTATCACATAGGAATTAACTCATGGAATGAAGAAGATGTAGGATCGAATGGCTACACAAGAGGGGGGGTGAATTGTGTTTTTCAATATTTTCAACAAATAATTGAAACTTCAAAATTAAAAACAAGTAAGACACTATTTTAATCAAATCATTTTATTCAAGGTTTCAATTACAATATACAATTCAATTCTCCTCAGAAATTATAGATACAATTATATAACGATACTAAGTTTCATCTAATCAATTTCATAACTACAAATAGAGAAAACTAATTTGTAGAATTTAGAACATTTCTCCTGTTTGAAATTTTTCTTCTTCTTCTGCAATTCTTTAGTAACAAATATCAGACTTTCTCTACTTCACTGAATTTGCTTCTATTTGAGAGCTTTTCCTTAGAGAGGTGTTTTTGATCCTTGAAAATATTTTCATTTGGTGTGTAGGGATAATTGATCAACAAGAATTCTATGCCTTTTATACTGTATTTTCATTTCATGCATATCCTCCACGTTTAATCATTATCAGTTTTCCACTCTTCACATCTTCTCTTTTTCCCTCATCAAAATACACATGTTTTAACCCACGTTTTCCTTTCGAATTTTCTTTAAGCATCAATCTTGGATCTCTGAAAAATTTCCTGTAAAATAAACTTTCTCGTCCAAAATTTTCCATCAAGTGTAATAGCAAGTTGTTGTGTTAATGTTAACTAAATGAGTTAAATAAGTATATTTATAACTTAACGTATCTAACTCAACAAGTTCATCATGTGCCAAATCACGTGACAAGTACTGTAGCTAACTCAATGAACTAAGTCCATGGTGTTATGCTAACTCAATGAACTAGCTTCATGTCTTTTGGAAGGTTAAATGTTAACTCACTGAAAATAGTTTAAGTATCGGATAATTAAGTTTTCTGAGTATCTGAAATATCTTTTTTTACCATAAAACTAGTGAGACACGTGTCGAGACCTAAAATCGTGACTTAAGTTATTTTTCGGAAGGTTAGATACTAACTCACCGAAAATAGTTTAAGTTTCGAATAGTTACGATTGTAAGTTTCTGAAAAACTCTTATTCACTAATCTAGTAATAAATAAATATTTTTACAATAAGGTATTTACCATGTGCAATAATAATAACTTTAAGTTTATAACACTAACCTAATGCATTACCTTAGTGTTCAATATACCAACTCAACGCATTTAGTTATGTTAACGCATTTAGTTATGTTAACTTAACGAGTTAAACATGTGCAACTCATGTGATACAATATAACATTCATAAACTTTAATTTCATTATGTGCATAATACTAACATAACAAGTTCATCTCTTTATTTTAACCTTTTGTTCACTAACTTAATGAGTTCTCATATGACCTATTTTAACCTTTAAGCCTATAACTCAACGAGTTCTCACGTGACCTTTTTACAAATAATGCACTAACTTAATGAGTTGTCTTAACGTGCACTATACATGATACAAGAAATATAACTTTAAAACATATCATGCTTTATAATAAAAACCACACGTTAACTTAAGGTTTAGTTAAATGAAAAGTTAGTATAACTTAACGACTAGTTATTTAACTTAGTATAATCTCAAATCCATTACAGACAAGTATTTATATTAGTAAACTTTTTCTATATTAATTGATGTTCTTAATTTACTTTTACAAACAATAGTAATTGAGTAAATATGATTACATTCGTTTATCACACATCATCAAAACAAAATACTCAACAATCTCCCCTTTTTTATGATGACAAAACCATATTAATCAATTATAAATTATGTTTAACTCAACGAAGCACCTTCGTTGGGTTAAGTTTTAATTCAACAAATAATTTTGTTGACTTAATTTCATTTAGGCTTATTTCTGTTGTTTGTGTAAAAATCATCTTTCAGAAGTAAAACTTTTAGAAAAAAAAATTTCAACAACCACATAATCATCTCCGTTTTTTAATATATGCATTTAAACTCATAATTATCTCCCCCTTTTTGTCATTAATCAAAAAGATGATTACATAGAATTAAAGTGAGAGACACATTTACAGCTAAACATTCTGTAAACATTAATAAGAATGAACATATTTACAGTAAAATGTATTGTTCAAATAGTCAAACAATAAATACAGACATTACATTTTGTATTTAGAATTCAAGTAAATAGACAAATGACAGTACATTTATCTATTCCTCCTAATGATATCACTAATAGCATTACAAATTTTATCTCCTAGATGTCTAAAATTATTTCTGATGACATCAACATTGCATCTAAGTTAAGAGATAGCTCGAGTTGCTGTTGTACTTGATCTGAATAGTTTTGTTGTTGTTGTTGTTGTTACATTTGCTGATGTTTTTGCAAATCTTTGACACTAAACGCCCTCATGCCTTTATTTTTAGAGGGCCAGTCAGATAAGTTTAATTGGCTTGCAAGAATTTGACATATAGCATCACTAAAAAATAACTTTGAACTCATATGCTGTAGTTGATATATGAACACATCAAACCAATTAATTTGAATTCTGTTCAGTATGCCATAAGTTGCATATAAATAACTTCTGCTTACTTCCAGATTATGTCCGACTCTTTGAAATAAATTTACATGCAGAATATTTGCGATAAACCTAGCTTCCGCATTCAGATTTTCCATTAATCTCATTTCAGTATATACACCTGGAATCTGTGATAAAGACTAAATGTCCCATTCTAGTTGTCTAACAATGTCAAATCTATTTGTAACAACAACACCTTCGTTTTTTAATCCTAAAACTTCAAAAATCAACTCAAGAGATAAAGTAAACTCTTATTGAGATATTTGAGTTTTCAAAAGATTTTCATTCGTTACCAGATTGTTGTAAAAAGCTACAATAAGCTCTTTATATTACTTCCATTTTTTTTCAACTGGTAAGAATTGCATTAGGCCTTGAAACTCAAATAAATCTTTTATTTCTAGTAAATTTCTAAACTTTATTGGTCAAGCATGTAGAATTTGATATGAAATCAAACTATTGTATTTCTGCAATGCTTCCTTAGACTTAAAATATATTGAATTACCTTAAATATTTATTGTTGTATACTTAGAAGGTGATATCTGAAGCATTGATTTAGAATTTAAGTCTCCTTTAGGAATCTCTTCTTCAAAATGAATGTCATTGTGCTCCTTTATCAAAATATTTTCTTGATGCTACTCAGGTAAGCTTGATTCTTCAGCTTCAACAGTGTGAGGAACATTTTCAATATCTGCTACATCCATAAGTTCAGTTTCTATAGAATGTTTAGAGTTCAAATTTTCCACAAATTCAACAACCGGTGTATCTATCTATAATTCTTCATTTTCTTCAACAAATATTTCCATTTCAACATGCTGTGAATTCTCAAACTCTGGTTCTATAGATTCTAAAATAGGCTAATTAATGTTAAGCTTTTCTAGAGTCTTGTCTTTTTCAATAGCTACTACTCTAGACAATCCAGCCTTTGAACTAGCTACTGCCTCAATATTTTCAAGCACATCTGCAATAACTTGTTCAATATCACCTACCTAATGCTCTAATTGTTCAATTTCCTTATCATCAAGGCTTGAAACTATAGGAAAACTTGAACTAATTAGTTGCTTTGATTTCTTATCAAGTTTTCTAGAAAAAGATAACAAAGTTTCATTATCATCTTCAATTTCAATGTGTTTTGATCTGATGACCTTGTCAAATGCAATGTAAGGCACAATGTCTAGACATACATTGTCCTTTGGAATTAAATCCTCATCTGATTTTTCTTTTTCAGCTAAAGTTGTTTCCATAGAAATAATTTCTTTTTGCTTCATTTTTCTTACTCTCTCTTGTACCAAGTCAGCTATTTTTCTTTTGTTATTGTTGTTTTCTTTTGAATCTGTTCTATAAAAGTTTTCTATTTCAATTCTTCAAAGGCACTTTCCATAGCTATTGCCTTTCGAATACCTTCAACTTTTCTCTGATAAATAGCAATATTTGTCTGTTTTTCCTTTGAAAATAAAGGAGTAGGTATTGCAGATTCATGTTCTTCTTCAAATGACTATAGTCGTGTTCCATTTATAGGTGTTTAAGGAATTCTACTTGATGAACTTACTCCTTTTTTTAGATATTGAGCATATTATTCCAAAAATGCTAGTTCAGCACATTTCATACGATATTCTCTATCAAATTTACTTCTAATACCCATGTACTTTATACTTTCAACTATATTTTGAAGTTCTTATCTAACTTCATTAAGTATTTCTTCAGAAAAGAAATAGTCACTATAGATTTTAGCTAACCTTTTGTCAACTTGAAAAATTTTCTTAAACCATGTACGTGGAACTTCATCTTCATCTATTTCTTTGCCTTTTGCATTTCCTCTACCTCTTCCTTTCCTCTGCCACGCCCTTTGTAGAACTTTGAATACATTGTCGTAGGTGGTTACAAGAACAAGTAGGAAAGATTTTTAGAAAGATGATATGAGATAACTTAAGTTCCCGTGTAATAAGTGTTTAAATAGGGTTTCAGTAGAATAACTTAACGAGTCTATTAGTCGGGTTTGGGTTTTAAATGAATATTGAATAAAGTTTATTCAATCAAGGTACTTGAAAAATTTAAGCATAACTCATTGAGTTACCTAACCTAATGAGTAAAACGTTGTCTAGAGGTAGTTTTACACGTTATCTTACATAATATAACGTCTAATTAGTATACTTAACGAAACAAAACAAGTTTCAGATGTTTTCAACTGAAAGCTTCCGAAAACAACATACAAGCTATAAGTAACTTATATAAAACATTATCTTGAGAACATTGTAAACTATTCTAATATTCTTTTAATGAACATAAAATAGTCTGTTTGTTTGTTAAAATTTTTCATCAAGATCTTAAGAGGACTAAACTAAGATTAACTAAGATTTATATTCTAAATGATATTAATCTGTTTTTAACATTGTAATTCCTCCCCCTACATATATACTTCAAATATATTCAATAACATACAAAATATACTTGTATAAAGTAGGTGTTACTTATAACTATACTTTAAATTTTCTTTTTAGAAATTTTTGTTATCCTAAATTCATTAAGAATGATTTCTAGAATCAACTCCAATTGTATATGAATCAAAACATAACTTTAAACTTAATATGATTAACACAAGGAGAATAAAAGAATGTATCTCAAATAAACATTTTCAAAAGTACTAATTTAGATTCAACAAATCAACAGTCATATTGGTAGAAACAATATTCGATTCAAGGATATCTATAACTAATGAAACAACTTTTATCTTTTCAAAACAGTAAATATTGATAATTTTCTTTAAAAGTTAGTTTGAAAATCTTGAATCATATAAAAGCTTTCTAATGTACCTGTGTAATGTGCTTTCAGTCAACAATCTCAAGTCTAATCAAGACCTTAGATTGCCAGATTTAAAGAATCCTTTTTCAAAACAACAATCCTTACATACCTATTTGCTCAAGTACAAGAGGCTCATGATCAAACTAATCAATAAACTCTCAAAGGTTTTCACTTTGTAAGCACTTTTTATTTTAAGCACAATATATATGTATTTCATTAATATAGATGCAATAAAACACAAATCTCATACAATTTTTACATCTATGATTTTACTGAAAATATGAATCAATTTCAATAAGCTCATACTTTTGATTAGTAGTTTAATATGATTTACATATAAATTATTCTACAAGTTTAATCAATCAAGTCAAACTCATTCTTAATCATATGCATTGTCATTGATCTAAAGAAAACACTTAATCAAAATTTCAGGGTTTTAGAGGAATTTAATGTTTTTCATTGACATTTCCACTTAAAATTTTGAAAAACCATTAAACTTAACAAAATAAGTAAAATCAATAAGATACTACAATAAATTTATAGTAAATACATAGTATCTTAAATAGCAGTTTAGATATTACTTAGATATATATGATAAGTATATAATATCTATGAGGTAAACAACATCATAAACAATATTTATCTTTTGTGGAGTTTAAGCATTTTATACATCACATAGTCTACAAATACCTAAATTTAATCTTATGTTGCAGAATGTAGTTTCATCTAGAGGTTTTATAAATATATCAGCTAATTGATTTTTACTAGACACAAATCTTAATTTAATTTTTCCTTTAATTATGTTATCTCTTAGAAAATGATGTCTAACCTCTATATACTTTGCTCTAGAACGTAATACATGATTTTTGGAAAGATTTATTGTAGAACTACTATCATAATAAATCTCAGTTGTATCATAAGATAATCCAAAATCTTCTAAAGTTTGCCTTACCCATAGAATCTGAGTGCAACACAATGCAGCAGCAACATATTCAGCTTCAATGGTTGAAAGTACTACATAGTTTTGCTTTTTACTAAACCACGAGACCAAATTATTTCCCAATAATTAACATGTGCCACTACTACTCTTTCTATTAGATTTAGATCCTACGTAATCAATATCAGTATATCTTATAAGATCTATTGAACTATCCTTAGAATAATATAGTTTGAAATTTCTAGTTCCTTGTATATATCTAAATATTCTTTTAACAGCAATTGAGTGTGATTCTTTAGGTTTAGATTGAAATCTAGCACAAGCACACATAGCAAACATAATATCATGTCTACTTTTGTATTTTCTTTGATCTATTGATTTTCCTATGTCATCAATATCTAACTTTGAAGAAGTACTCATAGGAGTTCCTCGAATCCTTGTATCATTAAAATTAAATTTCTTAAGCATTTCAACTACATATTTTTCTTGATTTAAAAATATACCTTTATCCATTTGCTTAATTTGAAGTCCTAGAAAGTATGAAAGTTCTCCTATCATACTCATTTCAAACTAACTAGTCATCTCTTTAGAAAATATTTTTATCAATTTATCAGAAGTTGCTCCAAATATTATATCATCCACATATATTCGAACAACAATATGATCTTTATCATCTTTCTTGATAAATAGAGTATGGTCTACTTTTCCCATGATATATCCTTATTCTACAAGAAAAGTAAATAATCTTTCATACCACGATCTAGGTGTTTGCTTCAAACCATATAAGACTTTCTTTAGTTTATACACATAGTTAGGATTATTAATGTCTTCAAATCCAAGTCGTTGTTTCACATAAACTTTTTCATTAATTAAACCATTTAGAAATGCACTCTTTACATCCATTTGATATAGTTTAAAATCCATGTAGCAAGCATAGGCCAATAATATTCTAATACTTTCTAACCTAGCCATAAGAGCAAATGTTTCATCATAATCAACTCCTTCTTCCTATCTATACCCTTATGCAACTAATTTAGCTTTGTTTCTTATAACCTGACTAGTCTCATTAGTTTTGTTTCTAAAGATCCACTTTGTACCTATTATGGACTAATTTTCTAATGGAGAAACTAATTCCCAAACATCATTTCTCATGAATTGATTTAGTTCATCTTGCATTGCCACTATCCAATTTTCATCAGATAATGCTTCTTCTATATTCTTTGGTTCCACCATAGAAACAAACATACACATACTATTTAAATTTACTGAAGCTTTGGTTTTAACTCCCTCATTAATATTACTAATGACTTGAGTGATGAGATGTGATGAAGAATAACGTCAATTTCTATGATTTTCCTCAATATTCCCACCAACATTTGAAAGTACATCACTTTATCATTAATTTGATCATTTAAGTTCATAATTTTAATTTTCTTAGATAAAGCTTCAATCTCTCCATTGATCTCTAATTCTTTTGAAAAATTGATCATATCATCATTATTAGCTTTAGATTGAGATTCTTTAAAAGAATTTTCATTGAAGCTTACATGAAGGGTTTCTTCAATGGTTCTAGAAGTCTTATTATAAACTCTATAGGCTTTACTTCTAGTAGAGTAACCTACAAAAATTCCTTCATCCGCTTTGGTTTGAAATTTATCCCTTTTATCCTTAGTGTTAAGAATAAAACACTTACAACCAAATGGTTTCATATAGGAAATTTTTGGAACCCTATCATATATAATTTCAAAAGGAGTTTTATTAACAAGAGGTCTTAAGTGACTTCTATTAATAATATAACAAGCTTTATTCACTACTTCAGCCCAAAGATTTTGAGGTAAATTATGTTCATTTAACATAGTTCTGGCCATTTCCTAAAGTGATCGATTCTTTCTCTCAACAACACCATTTTGAGAAGGTGCTCTTGGAAAAGAATATCTATGATCAAGGCCATGATCTTTACAGTAATTATCCATTTGATCATTTTCAAATTCAGTACTATGATCACTCCTAAGTTTTTGAATAGAGACACTTTGTTCATTTTGAACAAGATTGCAATATATTTTAAACGTTTCAAAAACTTCTGTCTTAATTACTATAAAATATATCCAAGTATATCTAGAGAAGTCATCTACTAAAATAAATACATACCGTTTGCTACCAAGACTCATGATTCTTGTTGGTCTAAATAGATCCATATGTATAAGTTTTAAGACTCTTTTGCTTGATATATCAGTTTTGGATTTAAAAGAGTTTTTTTGAAGTTTACCTAACACACATGAAATCCTTTGAATATTTAATCTTTGGTAAACCTCTTACTAAATTTTGTCTAGATAATTTATGTAAAAGTTTCATATTTATATGCCCGATCCTTTTATGCCAAAGATATGCATCACTAATTTCAGCTAGTAAACATGAATTTAAATCAACTGCACTAGAAGGTAAAGATAAAATACATATAAAACCTTTTCTTTTAGCAATAAACTTAAGTTCATCTGTAATTTTATCAATAATTTTGCATATGTAATCTTCATACAATACATAGTATCTATTATCAACTAGTTTTATAACACTCAACAAATTAAATCCTAAGTTTTTTACATATAGTATATTCAAAATAACACAAGTAGGAGTTATTTGAACATTACCCATACCTATGATTTTATCCTTGCTTTTGTTTCCAAATATTATACTTCCTTTCTTGGTATTTGTAAAATTTTTTAATAGGCTTTTCTGTCCAGTTATGTGACTTGATGCTCCACTATACAAAATCCATTTTGATGTTGTTTTCTCCTGCAAAACAAATTAAGAAGAACTGTTTCTTGGTACCCAATATCTTTGAGGACCAAGTTCATTAAAAGCATATTTCTTCTTTTTGTTTAAAAATAGTCTAACATTATCATTTATATTCTTATTAGTTGTAAGTACTACTGATTTATCATTAGCTTCATACTCACTTATAGAATTATTGCTCTTATTAATATTTTTTTTATTTTCAGATGTAGTATAACCAAGACCAAACCGATTTTTATCAAATGTTAATTTATTTTGGTCATGCTCATACATTTCAGTAAGTTCATATCAAGATTTTGTACTTGTATTTAAATTTTCAATACATATAAAATCTTTTTCTACACATGAATTTTCATATAAAGAACATGCAGAACTAGTAATTGGTCTAATACTAATGTTTTGAATTTCATGCTTAGGTTTCTGAATTTTCAGTTTACTACAATTGTTTGAAATTTTAGAAACATTAGTAACTGAATTTCTAAACAAGAAACAAGATTTTTAGAAACATTAATAGTCATGTTAGAAGTACATTTAGATAAATCACATTGGTTTATATTATTACTGTATGATTCATCCCTTGAAGTACCTACTCCTACATATTTATTACCTTATTTCATGATGAAAGGAATTTTAATCTTAGATTTACTTGAACTACAACTAATGAATCCTTTGTTGGGTTGAGATTCAGTGTATTCAGGATAATCAAATCCTAAGCCAAATTTATATGACATTGTAGGTGTACTAGTTAGTTTGTCTAACTTAGTTTGACTTAAATTTCATTTCTCAATGGTGGAATTTAAATCTAGCTCTCTCATTTTTAATTTATCAATCTCTAACTCAAGATCATTTATGTTGTTTCTCAATTTTTCATTTTCAGATTCTATCTTTAATTTTTCAGCATTTATATTCTATATTTGTTCATGCAAGACACATTCATTGAATCTAAATTTATGCAAATCTCTAGCATGATTTTCATTATCACAATTAAACTTTTCTAAAGTAGTAGACAGGAAATAATTTTCTTCTTCCGTAATGGACAAGGAGTTTCTAATATTCTTATTTTCTAGTTTACAAACTTTAATTTTTTATAATAATGCATGATACACACATAATAATTCATCAAAGTTAAAATCTAAATGACTTTCAAGATTAGATATTACCTCAGACTCATCTGCCATGAAGCATAGATGAGCAACAACTTCTAACTCTTGTTCTTCTTCTGAATGTGAAGATTTTGATGATAATTCCTTAGATTCAAACTCTTTTGACGTGTCATCTCAAGTGACCTTTAAAGCCTTTTTCTTGTAAAACTTTTTTTGAGTTTTCTGAGTCTTCTTCTTTTGATTTGTCCTACTTTGCTTCCCATTTTTCCTTACAAGACAATCTAGAGAAAGATGTCCAAGTTTCTTGTAGTTGTAACATACATACTTTTTGGATGAAGAATTCTTTTCATTCAGTAACTTTGACATTGAGGGTTTGTCATTTCTATTCCTTTGTTGTTTCCTAGCTTTCCATGCTTTCTTGAATTTTCTAGTCAGCAAAATCAAATCCTCGTCAGAATCAGTAAATATTTCAAAATTTGAATTAATTTCCAAGGCTATTTCTTTCTTCATTTTTAATTTGTTAACGAAGTATATGGTTTAGAAATCATGAACCACAACTTGTGATTTATACTTTGAAGAAATGCTATCATCCTATATTTCCAATATTCAAAATGTATTCCATCAAATAAAGGAGGATGGTTAAGATTTTGGCCTTCATATAAAGAAAAATTACCATTTCTAGTAGCCATATTACCTTAGATTTTTCAACCTATAAGATTTTAAACAGTTTAAAATTTTTTGAAAACAACTTGAGCCTAAAATCAACAAAGTTAAACGTATGCTTAGATATTTATTTCTGTTTAAAACAAGGAAGGTAAAATAAGATTTGATATTAATTAAGTTGGTATAGATTTTATATCAAAGATTATTAATAAGCTCTAATACCACTTGTAGGATTGAATGACTACACAAGAGGGGGGTGAATTGTGTTTTTCAACATATTTAAATATAATTGACACATCAAAATTAAAAACAAGTCGAGACACTGTTTTAATCAAATCATTTTATTCAATGTTTCAATTACAATGTATAATTCAATTTTCCTTAGAAATTGTAGATGCAATTATATAACAATACCATGTTTCATCTAATAAATTTCATAACTACAAATAGAGAAAATTAATTTGTGGAATTTAAAACATTTCTCCCTATTTGAGATTTTTCTTTTTCTTTTTCTTCTTCTGCAATTCTTTAGTGACAAATATCTAACTTTCTTTGCTTCACCAAATTTGCTCTCTTCTAATTCTTCAAATCTTTAGTGACATATTTTTGACTTTCTCTTCTTTACTGAATTTTCTTCTATTTGAGAGCTTTTCCCCGAAGAGGTGTTTTTGATCCTTGAAAATATATTTCATTTGGTGTGCAGGGATAATTGATCAACAAGAATTCTATGCCTTTTATATTGTATATTCACTTCATCCATATCCTCCATATTTAATCACTATTAGTTTTCCACTCTTCACGTCTTCTCTTTTTCCTTCATCGAAATACACACATTTTAACCCATGTTTTCCTTTTGAATTTTCTTTAATCATCAATCTTGGATCTCTGAAAAATTTCTTGCAAAATAAACTTTCTCATCCAAAATTTTTCATCAAGTATAATAAGAAGTCATTGTGTTAATGTCAACTAAATGAGTAAAACAAGTAGATTTATAACTTAATGTATCTAATTCAATGAATTCATCATGTACCAAATCATGTGACAAGTACTATAGCTAACTCAACGAACTAAGTCTATGGTGTTATGCTAACTCAACGAACCAGCTTAACCTTTCTTTCGAAAGATTAAATGCTAACTCACCGAAAACGGTTTAAGTATCAGATAGTTAAGTTTTCTAAGTATCCAAAAATCTCTTTTTACCATAAAACTAGTGAGACACGTGTAGTGACCTAAAACCATGATTTAAGTTATCTTTTGAAAGATTAGATGCTAACTCACCAAAAATAGTTTAAGTTTCTGATAGTTATGGTTGTAAGTTTTTGAAAAACTCTAACTCACTGATCTAGTAATAAACAAATGTTTTTATAATAAGGTATTTATCATGTGAAATAATAATAACTTTAAGTTTATAACGCTAACCTAACGTGTTGCCTTAGTGTTCAATATAGCAACTCAATGAGTTTAGTTATGTTAACTTAACGAGTTAAACATGTACAACTCACGTGATACAATATAATATTCGTAAACTTTAATTTAACCACGTGCACAATACTAACTTAATGAGTTCGTCTTTTCATTTTAACTCATTTGTTCACTAACTTAACGAGTTCTCACATGACCTATTTTAAACTTTAAGCCTATAACTCAATGAGTTATCACGTGACCTTTATACAAATAAAGCACTAACTTAACAAGTTGTCTTAATGTGCACTATACATGATACAAAGAATATAACTTTAAAACATATCATGCTTGATAATAAAAACACATGTTAACTTAACGTTTAATTAAATGAAATGTTAGTATAACTTAACGACTAATTATCTAACTTAGTATAATGTTAGATCCATTTCAGACAGGTATTTATATCAGTAAACTTTTTTTGTATTAATTGATGTTCTTAATTTACTTTCGTAAACAATAGAAATTGAGTAAATATGATTACATTCATTTAGCACACATCATCAAAACAAAATACTCAACAATCTCCCCCTTTTTGATGATGACAAAACCATATTAAATCAATTATAAAATATGTTTAATTCACGAAGCACCTCCGTTGAGTTAAGTTTTAATTTAACAAACAATTTTGTTGACTTAATTTCACTTAAGCTTATTTCTGTTGTTTGCGTAAAAATCATCTCTCAGAAGTAAAACTTTCAAAGAAAAATTTCAACAACCATATAATCATCTCCCCTTTTTAATATATGCATTTAAACTCATAATTATCTCCCCCTTTTTGTCATTAATCAAAAAGATGATTACAAAGTATAAAAATTTAGAGACAAGTATGTACAGCTAAATTTCTATAAACATTAATAAGAATGAAAACACATTTATAGTAAAATGTATTGTTCAAATAGTCAAACAATAAATACAAACATTACATTTTGTATTTAGAAATCAAGTAAATAGACAAATGACAATACATTTATCTATTCCTCCTAACGATATCACTAATAGCATTACAAATTTTATCTCCTAGATGCCTAAAATCATTTTTGATGGCATTCAGCACTACATCTAAGTTAGGAGGTAGCATAGGTTGTTGTTGTTGTTGATGAAAGTCAAGTTGTTGTTGTTGCTGTTGTTGTGTTTGCTAGTGTTTTTGCAAATCTTTGACACTAAATGCTCTCATGCCTTTAGTTTCAAAGGGCTAGTCAAATAAGTTTAATTGGTTTGCAAGAATTCAACATACAGCATCACCAAAAAATAACTTTGAACTCATATGCTATAGTTGATCTATGAACAAATCAAACCAATTAATTTGAATTCTGTGTAGTATGTCATAAGTTGCATATAAACAACTTTTGCTTACTTCCAAATTATGTTCAACTTTCTGAAATAAATTTGCATGCAGAATATTTGCAATAAACCTAGCTCCCACATTTAGATTTTCCGTTAATCTCATTTTAATATATACACCTAGAATCTATGATAAAGACTATATGTCCCATTCCAGCTGTTTAACAATGTCAAATTTGTTTGTAATAACAATACCTTCATTTCTTAATCCCAAAACTTCAAAAATCAATTTAGGAGATAAAGTAAACTCTTATTGAGATATTTGAGTTTTCAAAATATTTTCACTCGTTACTAGATTGTTATAAAAAGCTGCAATAAGCTCTTTATATTGTTTCCATTTTGTTCCAACTGGTAATAATTACATTAAGCATTGAAACTCAAATAAATCTTTTATTTCCAATAAATTTTGAAACTTTATTTGTCGAGCATGCAGAATTTTATATGAAATCAAACTATTGTATTTCTACAATGCTTCCTCAGACCTAAAATATATTGAATTTCCTTGAATGGGTAGTATTCTATACATAGAAGGTGACACCTAAAGCCTTGATTCAGAATTTAAGTCTTCTTTAGGAATCTCTTCTTCAAAATGAATGTCATTGTGTTTCTCTATCAAAATATTTTCTTGAAGCTACTCAAGTAAGCTTGAATTTTCAGCTTCAACAGTATGAGGAACTTTTTCAATATCCGCTACATCCATAAGTTTAGTTTCTATAGAATGTTCAGAGTTCAAATTTTCCACAAATTTAACAATCGGTGTATCTATCTATAATTCTTCATTTTCTTCAACAAATATTTCCATTTCAACATGCTATGAATTCTCAAACTCTGGTTCTATAGATTCTGAAATAGGTTGATCAACATTAAGCTCTTCTAGAGTCTTATCCTTTTCAATAGCTGCAATAAAAGAAAAATTACCATTTCCAGTAGCCATCTTACCTTAGATTTTTCAACCTATTTGATTTTAAACAGTTTAAAACTTTAAACAACTTGAGCCTTAAAACAAGAAAGTTAAATGTATGCTCAGATATTAATTTCTGTTTAAAAACAAGGAAGGTAGAATAAGCAATGATATTAAATAAGTTGGTATCTATTTTATATCAAAGATTATTAACAAAGCTCTAATACCACTTGTAGGATCATATGGCTACACAAGAGGGGGGTGAATTGTGTTTTTCAACATATTCGATTATAATTGAAACTTTAAAACTCAAAAACAAGTCGAGACACTATTTTCATAAAATCATTTTTATTCAAGGTTTCAATTACAATATACAATTCAATTCTCCTTAGAAATTGTAAGTGCAATTATATATCGATACAATGTTTCATCTATACAATTTCATAACTACAAATAGAGAAAACTAATTTGCGAAATTTAAAGCATTTCTCCCTATTTGAGATCTTTCTTCTTCTTCTTCTTCTCTTTCTTCTTCAGCAATTCTTCAGTGACGAATATCTAGTCTTTCTCTACTTCATCGAATTTGCTTTTTTCTGATACTTTAAATCTTTAGTGACATAAATCTGACCTTTTCTACTTCACTGAATTTTCTTCCATCTGATACTTCAAATCTTCAGTGACATATATCTTACCTTTTCTACTTCACTGAATTTTCTTCTACTTGAGAGCTTTTCCCTGAAGAGGTGTTTTTGATCCTTGAAAAGATTTTTCGTTTGGTGTGCAGGGATAACTGATCAACGAGAATTCTATGCCTTTTATACTGTATCTTCATTCCATGCATATCCTCCATGTTTAATCACTATCAATCTTCCACTTCTTCACGTCTTTTCTTTTTCCTTCATCGAAATACACACGTTCTGACCCACGTTTACATTTCAAATTTTCTTTAATCATCAATCCTAGATCTCTGAAAAATTTCCTGCAAAATAAACTTTCTCGTCCAAAATCTTTCATCAAGTGTAATAAGAAGTTGTTACTTTAATGTTAACTAAACGAGTAAAAAAGTAGATATATAACTTAACGTTTCTAACTTAACAAGTTCCTCATGTGCCAACTCACATAACAAGTACTATAGCTAACTCAATGAACTAAGTCTGTGGTGTTACGCTAACTCAACGAACCATCTCTATGGTGTTACAATAACTCAACGAACCATCTCCGTTGTGTTACAGATAACTCAACGAACTAGTAATAAACAAATGTTTTTATAATAAGAATTTTACCACGTGCAAAAATAACAACTTAAGTTTTATAACACTAACCTAACACGTTGCCTTAGTGTTCAATATAGCAACTTAACACGTTTAGTTATGTTAACTTAATGAGTTAAACATGTGCACCTCACGTGATACAATATAACATTCATAACTTTTAATTCACCACGTGTCTGTTAGTCATTTTATAAAACTCGAACAGTTATCTATCCATGCGTATAAAAACTCTAACAGTTATCTAACTCTTCGATTTTCATTACCACACGCACATGGAAAACACTAACTTAACAAGTTTATCTCTTCTTTTATTCACTAACTTAACGAGTTCTCACGTGACCTATTTTAACCTTTAAGCCTCTAACTTAACGAGTTCTCACGTGATCTCTATACAAATAACACTCTAACTTAACGAGTTGTCTAAACGTGCATTGTTCATGATATAGAAGATATAACTTTAAAATATATCATGCTTTTCAATAAAAACACACGTTAACTTAACGTTTAGTTAAATGAGAAATTAATGCAATGAAACGATTAGTTATTAACTTAGTATAATTTCAAATCCAATACAGACAAGTATTATATCAGTAACCTTTTTCTCTAATAATTGATGTTTTCAATTTCTTTTCACAAGCAATAGTAATTGAGCAAATATGATTAATTTCATTCAGCACACATCATCAAAACAAAATACTCAACAGTTCTTATAAAATGTATTACCACTTTGTTGTCATTAGTTTTTGTAGGAATAGCTTCTATCCATTTAGATACATAATCCACCCCCAACAATATATAATTAAATTGATTAAACATAGGAAATGGACCCATAAAATCTATTCCCCACACATCAAAGATTTCAACCTCAATAATAGGATTAAGAGGCATCTTATTCCTCTTTGATATTTTTCCTATTTATTGATATTTTAAACAACTTAAGCAATATTTATGAGCATCTTTGAATAGTGTTGGCCAATAAAATCTACATTGTAGAATTTTGGTAGCAGTTTTCCTTGAACCAAAATGCCCTCCACATGCTTGGTCATGGCAGAAAGACAATATGCTTTGATATTTAATTCCTAGAACACACATCCTTAAAACTAGATCAGGACATTTCTTAAATAAGTATGGGTCTTCCCAATAGTAATATTTTACTCTTGAAAAAAACAATTTCTTATCCTGTCTATTCCAATCCTTAGGTGTTAAACCAGTAATTAAGTAATTAACTATGTTTGCATACCAAGGCATTGCTTTGATGGTTATTAATTGTTCATCAGGAAAATTATCCTTAATTTCAATATTTGATTTTTTTATTTGTAATCTTGATAAATGATCTGCTACTACATTCTCACAACCTTTTTTATCTTTAATTTCTAGATCAAATTCTTGCAATAATAATATCCATCGGATCAATCTAGGTTTAGTCTCTTTCTTTGTTATTAGGTGTCTTAAAGTTAAATAATCCGTGTATACTATCACTTTAGCTCCAATCAGATATGATCTAAACTTTTCTAACGCAAACACAACAGCTAATAGCTCTTTTTCAGTAGTTGTATAATTAACTTGAGCATTATTTAAGGTTTTGCTTGCATAATGAATCACTTTAGGAGATTTGTCTATCTTCTGTCCCAACACTGCTCCTACAGCAAAATCAGATGCATCACACATTAATTCAAATGAATGGCTCCAATCAGGTGCTTGCATTATAGGAGTTGAAATTAAGCTCGTTTTAAGCTTGAAAAATGCTTCTTTGCAATTTTTATCAAAGTTAAATGGGACATCTGTTAATAGATTAGTTAAAGGTCTAGCTATTTTGCTAAAATCTTTAATAAATATTTTATAAAATCTAGCATGTCCTAGAAATGATCTAATATCTTTTACTAATTTAGGTTCTGGTAGATTAGAAATTACTTCTATTTTAGCTTTATCTACTTCCAACCCTTTCTTTGAAACATGTCCTAAGACTATTCCTTGTTTAACCATGAAGTGACATTTTTCCCAATTTAGAACCAGACTTTTTTCCGCACAGCGTTTTAATATTTGGTCTAAATTGTTTAAACACACTTCATATGAAGTTCCATAAATAGTAAAATCATCCATAAATATTTCTAAAAAATCTTCAGTCATTCTAGTGAATATGCCCTACATACACCTTTGAAAGGTGGCTGGTGCATTGCATAATCCAAATGATATTCTCTTAAAAGCATAAGTTCTATTAGGATAGGTGAAAGTTGTTTTCTCTTGATCCTCTAATGCTACTGGGACTTAGTTATATCCTGAATACCCGTCTAGGAAACAAAATTATTATTGCCCTTCTAATTTCTCTGACATTTGATCTATAAAAGGTAAGAGAAAATGATCTTTCTTAGTCACAGCATTCAACTTTTTATAGTCTATACACACTCTCCAGCCTGATTGAATTCTAGTAGGTATCAAGTCTTGACTTTCATTCCTAATAACTATTAATCCTGATTTCTTGGATTGGACTAACCCATGAGCTATCAGAAATCGGATAAATTATGTCATTATCTAACCATTTCACTATTTCCTTCCTAACTACTTCTTTAAGGTTTGGATTTAATCTCCTCTTAGGAATTCTAACTAGTTTAGCATTCTCTTCTAAATATATGTGATGATAGCATAAAGTTGCACTTAATCCTTTTATATCAGTCATAGTCCATCCTATTGCTTCTTTATAAGTTTTTACATCTTTTAATTTAGCAATTTGATCCCCTTTTAAATCTGAAGCAATAATGATTGGACATGTTCATTTTTCTTTTAGAAATATATGGTTAATTCAGGAGGTAAATGTTTTAAATCTAAATGTTGCCCATCAGAAGCTAGAGCTCCTAATTGAACATCATCATTTTCTATATTAATTTCTTTCTGATCTCCTATATTTATGCTTTCACTTTCTTCTAAATTTTAAGAATTGAGTTGCCTATTTAATTCTTCTTGAATCACATCATCTAGCATATCTCCTTCATCCTCTAAAAAGTCTATAGTATGTAAGGACATTTCTAACTCCTCAAACTTTTCTAGTTTGAAAATGTTTAATTAAGTATCCTCATTACCATATGCTAACTTCATTACTCCAGTTTTACAATTTATAATAGCCCTTGATGTTGCTAAGAATGGTCTTCCCAAGATTAAAGATGTATCACGATTTTTATGATTAATTTGTTGGGAATCCAAAATTACAATATCAATAGGATATATGAAGTTTTTGATTTTAATTAAGACATCCTCTATTTTTCCTCTAGGGTATCTTATACTTCTTTCAGCTAATTGAATAACAGTCCTAGTAGGAATTAAGCCTTCTAATCCTAAGGATGCAAATATATCACTTGGCATAACATTTATACCTGCACCTAGGTCTATTAAGGTTCTTTCTAGAATGGTATTTCTTATGGTGCATAATATAACAGGAATTCCAAGATTAGATAACTTTTTAGGAATTTGTTGTAGAAATAGGGAACTACTTTGCTCAACTAAAAGGACTTTCCTTAAAACTTTTTACTCTCTTTTCTTAGTACACCAATCCTTAAGAAATTTAGCACAAGGTAGCATTTTCTGCAATAAGTCTAACAAAGGAATGTTAACTTATACTTTTTCAAAAATTCCTCTAATTTTTTCTTATTTTTCAGGAAATGTTTGTTGTAATATTTTAGGATAGGGTGCTAATGATTGTGATTTAAAAGATTCTATTTCTTTCATTTGATTTGTTTGATCATTTTTAGTCTCATTTTCAGATTCAGATTTTTCTTCATTGATTTCTATGTTTTCAGATATTATATTTTCATTATCATTTTGATTTTTGTTCTTATCCACCTTCATATTATTTTCGTTTTGAATTCTTGGTGGTATATCAGTTATAGATCTTAATGTTATACATACAACTTCCAGATTTTCATTACTTTCATGATGTTCTTGTATTTCATTTTCGTGATTATGATCTTCAACTATTTTTAGTTTTAATTTGCATTCTTTAAATTCTATTGCATTGGTATTTTCTTTTATCTGTATGTCTTGTAAATTATGCAAATCTATAACATTAAAGTTTTCGTTTGTGTTTTCTTGTTGTATAACTTGTAATTTCATTGTAAATTTATCCAATGCTTTTAATTTTCTTTCTAGATCATCTAATCTCATTGCATTCAATTTTTGATCAATTTTCATTATGGTTTTTTCAGTTTCGTAAATGATATCAATTTTAAGTTCTGAATATTCTTCCTTATAGTTTAATTGGTTGACTTCTTGTTGCTGCCACATGTATTGTTCCAGTTTGTCCATGTTTTGCTCTAAGCTACACTCTAGTCTATCATACCTATCCCAAACTTCCTTGTCTCTCAACATATTACACATTCTAAAATGACCATCAGTTGGGTAAACTATAGGATTCTCATACTTAGCTCTATTATATTGAAGATAATTCATTTGTTGTACATGTGATCTAGCCATCTGCAACCGTCTCAATTTCAAACAATCAGAAATGTTGTGATCTTCCAAATTGCAGAATTCACATATGCTAACTACAAGTTTTAGAAATCTTTGAGCATAAGCATATGCCATATTCTCAATTATAGAAGAAAGTGCACAACACTCCTCTTGCTATTAAAATGAAGCAGCACTCACAGTTGCTTAGCTTCTCAATCCCTAGCAACGGCGCTAGAAAACTTGTATTGATGTTTTGTTAACTTCTGTTTTTAAACTTGTTTAATTTGTCTTTTTGCTTATATCAATAATTACTTTTAGAAGTAAACTAACAACCTTTCACACAAATTAGATATTAATTCCAATTTGTATTTTAACTACAAGTGCACAGTGTATATTGTATTTGTGTGCAAGTACAAGTTGATCCTATAAAGATTGAGTAAGAATTATGTACTGTTCTATTTGTTTTTATATTGGACTTTATATGTTCAGTAAGTACTTCGTTGAGTTACAGTTAACACAACAGACTAAGTTCGTGGAGTTGTGGTTAACTCCACGAGCCTATCTTTCCAGTTTAATATTGTTAGTTACAAAGGAATTCGGTCAACCATTGAGTGGTTCCATAGATTGTAAATAACATCAATTAAGCTCTTTAATGCTAGTTAATATTAGATTTATCATTAAGCAACACTAACATTCAAATATTTCAAATAGTAACCATTGAAATCTTTAAGTATCTGGAACAAAGCAATTTCAGTAAACTGTAAAACTATTTTCTATTTTCTGAATCAAAAAAACATAAAACACTCATAATATTGACAAGGATAACATTAATCATGATACAAAACAAACAACACAACACTTAAATACTAAATGTAAATACAGATAATTTGTTGTTTTTGGTATTTTTGTTTTGATATGTTCCTGAAGATGAATGAAAGGTGAAATGTAAAAATCTCTATTGACAGTAAAAACTTTTGTCACTACATGCGACACGATTACACCACTGAAAACTTAATCACTTACAATCTTATCTCGTCTCCCTATAGAATCACAAGTCTAGAATTGCAAGATGATCTCCTCTTCAACATACTGGCATCAACCCAAAACCAAGGCTAGAAGCTTTACGATCTCCTAAGATATGAGTCGGTGCTTTGTGAAAATGGCTTCCCTTCCCGCGACGCGATCACTCCTCACAGTGATTGTTAGGCACCGTGTTTGGTTTGGAATCGACCCAACATCAAGAAAGTATCCTCATAGACCTCCGATGGTTGGTGATTATGGTGGTGGTGGTGGTGTGGAGCTTTAGGGAACTTCTGACGTTACCTGTAGTTAGCGTGGTCCTCCACACCCTCTGCACACACTTTTTCTTCGTCTTTTATATTTCTTATAGTAGTAACTGCTCTGCTTAAATGATCGGTTGGATTTCCTTCATTCATATCAACAATGGTGATTTCTTCTTCCTTCCATGAGTGAATTCCTGTGTGATACGTGCAATCCTGGTTTTCCTTCGAATGTCCTATTTCTGTAACTACTACAGTGACATATTAGAAAATATATGGTCCGTGGAGTTATAGATAACTCAACGGACTTACTTTGTTGATTTAACTATAAAACACGTGCAACAAAGAAATAAGCTGCTAACATAACGCGTTACCTTAGTGTGTATTCATGTAACTCAACGCGTATAGTTATGCTAACTTAACATGTTCAGATATTTTGGATACTTACAAATCTAACTATCTGATGCTCATATGCATTTCGGATTGTTAACAAATAACTTGCCGAAAATTCACTTAAGTCTTGCATTAATGCTTCAACACATGTACTCTAGGAAATAATAAAATATTCTTCTATCATTAAAAACATAATTGTCCAATACATACAATATAACTCTTCGAAATATAGAAAATTCAAATACTAAAGAATTAAAAACCTGCAACTCACTAATAGTTTAGAAATGTACTTAATTAACATTAATTTCCTGAAATTATGTAGATTCTTTCATTAAAGCATATAATAGTGCAATTATAACATAATGGCTTAATTCTTATATGATAAGCTAAATATTATGCAATTAACCATCATTTAACCCTTAATATTATGCACTTTTTCATTCTAAACACCATCTTATCTTAAATTTTTCAACCTATTTAACTTTAAACAGTTTAAGACTTTAAAAATAACTTGAGCCTAAAATCAAGAAAGTTAAACGTATGCTCAAATATTAATTTCTATTTAAAAGTAAGGAAGGTAGAATAAGCTTTGATATTAATTAAGTTGATATTGACATATTCAATTCTCCTTAGAAATTGTAGATGCAATTATATAATGATACCATATTTCATCTAATCAATTTCATAACTACAAATAGAGAAAACTAATTTACGGAATTTAAAACATTTTTCACTGTTTGAGATTTTTCTTCTTCTTGTTCTTCTCTTTCTTCTTCAACAATTCTTCAGTGACAAATATTTGACTTTCTCTACTTCATGAATTTTCTTTCTTCTAATTCTTTAAATCTTCAGTGACATATATCTAACTTTCTCTACTTCACTGAATTTTCTTCTATCTAAGAGCTTTTCCCCGAAGAGGTGTTTTTGATCCCTAAAAGTATATTTCATTTGGTGTATAAGGATAATTGATGAACGAGAATTCTATGCCTTTTATATTGTATATTCACTTCATGCATATCGTCCACGTTTAATCACTATCAGTTTTCCACTCTTCACATCTTCTCTTTTTCCTTCATCAAAATACACATGTTCTGACCCATGTTTTCCTTTCAAATTTTCTTTAATCGTCAATCTTAGATCTCTGAAAATTTTCCTGCAAAATAAACTTACTTGTTCAAAATTTTTCATCAAATGTAATAAGAAGTCGTTGTGTTAATGTTAACTAAACGAGTAAAACAAGTAGATTTATAACTTAACATATCTAACTCAACGAGTTCATCATGTGCCAAATCACGTGACAAGTACTGTAGCTAATTCAATGAACTAAGTTTGTAGTGTTATGCTAACTCAACGAACCAACTTAACCTTTCTTTCAGAAGATTAAATGCTAACTCACTGAAAATAGTTTAAGTATCAGATAGTTAAGTCTTCTAAGTATTCGTAAATCTCTTTTTACCATAAAACTAGTGAGACACGTGTCGTGGCCTGAAATCGTGACTTAAGTTATCTTTAAGAAGGTTAGATGCTAACTCATCGAAAATAGTTTAAGTTTCAGATAGTTACAATTGTAAATCTCCGAAAAACTCTAACTCACCAATCCAGTAATAAACAAATGTTTTTATAATAAGGTATTTACCATGTGCAATAACAATAACTTTAAGTTTATAACGCTAACCTAATGCGTTGCCTTAGTGTTCAATATAGTAACTCAACATATTTAGTTATGTTAACTTAACGAGTTAAACATGTGCAACTCACGTGATACAATATAACATTCATAAACTTTAATTTCACCATGTGCACAAACTAACTTAACGAGTTCGTCTCTTCATTTTAACCTTTTATTTACTAACTTAATGAGTTCTCATGTGACCTATTTTAACCTTTAAGCCTATAACTCAATGAGTTCTCATGTGACCTTTATACAAATAAAGCACTAACTCAACGAATTGTCTTAACGTGCACTGTACATGATATAGAGAATATAACTTTAAAACATATCATGTTTGATAATAGAAACACACGTTAACTTAACATTTAGTTAAATGAAAAGTTAGTACAACTTAATGACTAGTTATTTAACTTAGCATAATGTTAGATCCATTTTAGACAAGTATTTATATCAGTAAAGTTTTTTTGTATTAATTGATGTTCTTAATTTACTTTCACAAACAATAGAAATTGAGTAAATATGATTACATTCGTTTAGCACACATTATCAAAACAAAATACTCAACACAACCAATCAAACTGAGCTTTCTGGTTGTAGCTCCAACTAACCTATCTCTATAGTTTTCAGTTAGTGTACTTTAGTAAACCACTAGCTTGAAGAAATTAGAGTTTATTGCGTGGAGAGCTTCTAGACTTGAGTTTGCCTTTGCTAAAGATTTGATTTTGAAGATGTTCTACTATATACATGAAGCTTGGTGTATGGATTTGTAAATTCAAAAGCTATATAACTCTCTTGTCTGCTGTTTATATTTATAACATTAAGCATAATGATCATATTCACTTCTAACGGATGTATTTTGTTGTACTTACTAAAATTATAGGTTCAAATATGGTAAGTTACCATTTAGGAAGGTGTTTCAAGATAACCTTCCAATTTCCTTTGACTTTTGGATGGTTAGATGTGTAACACTCCGAAGAAAGCTCATAACTCACCAATAAACCACTTAAATTCTTTTGTCACGTAGGACTTTAAGTTGTACACATGAAGTGTCATAAGTTCAGATACTTGTAGTTATAACTCTTCAAAATGTTTTTGAATATCGGATAGTAGCTATAGTAACTCTTTGATTTCCTTTAAAGCTTTCAATTGTAGTTATTCTATTTCGACATGTGTAAAATAGAATGACTTAAGTTTTAGATAGTTCATTCTGTAATCTTCTGAAACTACTTGTTTTTCAGATAGTTAGCTATAGTAACTCTTCGATTTCCTTCAAAGCTTTCGATCGTAGTTATCCTATTTCAGCATTTGTAAAATAGAATGACTTAAGTTTCGGACAGTTCATTTTGTAACCTTCCGAAACTACCTGTTTTTTAAATAGTTAGCTTTCTAACTTTTCGAAAATCCTTTTAAGCTTCCGTCTGAATTTCTACACATGCATATTCTTTTGACTTAACAGTTTGGATAGTTCTTCTAGATAACTTTCCAATTTACTTATATTTTCGGATAGTTAGCTGTCCTAACTCTTCGAAAAATTCAGACCTTTTATCTAACATTCCGAAAACCTTCTTATTTTCGAATAGTTAACCCTATAAGTTTCTGAAGAGCTTGCTTGTTGCCTTTAAGTGGTTTTTCAGATATTTAGGCATTTAACCTTTCAAAAAACTACTACTTCCAAATACTTAGATTGATAACTATCTGATTCTTTTGATTTCATCTATCAGCTTCGAATGATCCGTTTGAGACTAACTTTAATTGCTAATCTGTGGATCTGAGAAATACAAAGGAATATTCCTCACATTGATTTTTGCATTATCAAAATCTAGAGGTCCTTTCAGTAGACTCGTAGAGTTAACTTAAGTCTACGAGGTTAGTCTATTGAATTAGCTATAACTCCATGAACTAAGTCTGTTGAGTTAACAGTAACTCAACAAAGTGCTTAATTAAATATATACAAACTCTAGCATAAAAATTAAAATAGTACACAATTCTTACTCAATCTCTATGAGATCGACCTGTACTTGCACATAAATACAATATACACTACGCACTTGCAGTTAAAAATACAAATTGGACTTAATATCTAATTTGCGTGAAAAGTTGTTTGTTTACTTCTAAAAGAATTTATTAATATAAGCATAAAAACAAATCAAACAAGTTTTCCAACCTAAACAAATGTTGACTTGTACTTTTTCAAAAATTTCTCTAATTTTTTCTTGTTTTTTAGGAAATGTTTGTTGTAATCTTTCAAGATAGTGAGCTAATGATTGTGATTTACAATGTTTTTTTTCTTTCATTTCATTCTTTTGATCATTTTTAGTCTCATTTTTAGATTCAGATTTTTCTTCATTGATTTCTAAGTTTTTAGATATTACATTTTCATTGTCATTTTGAATTTTGTTCTTACTTAGCTCTACTTTGCTTTCTTTTTGAATTCTTGGTGGTATATCAGTTTTGGATCTTAATGTTATACATACATCTATTAGATTTTCATTACTTTCATGATGTTCTTGTATTTCATTTTCTTGATTTTGATCTCCTATTGCTTTCAGTTTTAAATTACATTCTTTAACTACTATTTTATTGGTATTTTCTTTTATTTGTATGTCTTGCAAATTATGCAAATCTTCAACATTAAAGTTTTCATTTGTGTTTTCCTATTGCATAACTTGAAATTTCATTGTTAATTCATCCAATGCTTTTAGCTTTCTTTCTAGATCATCTAGTTTCATTGCATTTAATTTTTAGTCAATTTTTATTATGATTTTTTCTGTTTCATATATGATATCAATTTTAGGTTTTGAATATTCTTCCCTATAATTTAATTGGTTGACTTCTTGTTGCTGATCATGTATTGTTCCAGTTTGTCTATGTTTTGCTCTAAACTACGCTCAAGTCTGTCATACATATCCCAAACTTCCTTGTCTCTCAACATATTGCGTGTTCTAAACTAACCATTAGTTAGGTAAACTATAGGATTCTCATACTCAGTTCTATTATATTGAATATAATTCATTTGTTGTTCATGTGATCTAACCATTTGCAATCATCTCAGTTTCAAACAATCAGAAATGTCATGATCTTCCAAATTGTAGAATTCACATATGCTAACTACAGGTTTTAGAAATCTTTGAGCATAAGCATATGCCATATTCTCAATTATGTAATAAAAACACACAACACTTGCTCTATTATTAAAACAAAACAGTACTCACAGTTTCTTAGCTTCTCAATTCCCCAACAATGATGCTAGAAAACTTGTTTAGGAAGAAGTAAATCTTCTTTTGTTCAATTACTTTTAAATGTATATTTATAAGTTTTGTTAAAAGTAAACAAACAATTTTCACAAATTAGATATTAAATCTAATTTGTTCTTAATTGTAAGTGCATAGTGTATATTGTATTTGTGTGCAAGTATAGGTCAATCTCACAAAGATTGAGTAAGAATTGTATACTATTTCAATTTTTATATTGAAGTTTATATGTGTTCAGTTAAGCACTTCATTGAGTTACAGCTAACTCAATGGACTTAGTTTGTGGGGTTATGGTTAACTCAACGAACTAACCTCATGGACTTAAGTTAACTTCACGAGCCTATCTTTCCAGTTAAATATTGCTATTCACAGAGAAATTTGGCCATCCATTGGGCATTTCCACAGAATGTAAATAACATCAATTAAGCTTTTTAATATTAGTTAATCTAAGATTTGTCATTAAGCAACACTAACATTCAAATATTTCAAATAGTAACGATTAAGATTTTTAAGTATTCTAGACAAATCAATTTCATTAAACAATAAAACTATTTTCTATTTTCTGAATCAAGCAAACATAAAACATTCATAGTACTGATAATGATAACATTAATCACGATACAAAACAAATAATACAACACATTAATACTAAATGTAAGCATAGATAATTTGTTATTTTTGGTATTTTTGTTTTGATATATTCCTGAAGATGAGCAAAAGGTGAAATGTAAAAAATCTCTATCGATAGGAAAAACTTCCGTCACTACATGTGACACAATTACACCATTGAAAACTTAATCACTTACAGTCTTGCCTCCTCTCCCTATAGAATTGCAAACTAAGACTTGTAAGTTGATCTCCTCTTCAATATACTAGCATCAACTCGAAACCAAGGTTAGAAGTTTTACGATCTTCTGAGATATGAGTCGGTACTTGGTGAAAATGGCTTCCCTTCTTGTGATGCGATCACTCTTCACAGTGGTTGTCAATCACCGTGTTTGGCTCAGAATCAACTTGACATCAAAAAAGTATTCCCACAAACCTTTGATGTTTGGTGATTTTGGTGGTGTTGTGGAGCTTCAAGGAACTTCCAACACTTCCTGTAGTTAGCACGGTTCTCCACCTTCACACACCTCCGATGCTTCCTGCAGTTAGCACAGTTCTCCACCTTCACACACCCTTTCTTTGTCTTTCTCCTCTTCTTTTATATTTCTTTCAGTAGTAACTACTTTTACGTAAATGATTGGTTAGATTTCCTTCATTTGTATCAACAATGGTGATTTCTTCTTCATTCCATGAGTTAATTCTTACGTGATACGTGCAATCATGATTTTCCTTTGTATTTCCTATTTCTGTAATTGCTACAATGGCATGTTAGAAAATAAATGGTATATGGAGTTAGTGTAACTCAACGAACTTACTTCGTTGACTTAACTATAAAACACATGCAATAATACAACTTATAAGTTTATAACACTAACACAATGCGTTACCTTAGTATATATTCAAGTAACTCAACGTGTATAGTTATGCTAACTTAATGAGTTAAATGAGTAGCTCACGTGACATAATAAAGCATTTAATTTCAACACATACATAATTCTAACTTAACGAGTTCAGATATACAACTTATGATTTTTACTTGCTAACTCAACAAGTTCTTACATGATCTTTTTACACTTTTAAACTTGTAACTCAACGAGTTGGCACATGATCTTTCAACAAAAAAAACACTAACTCAACGAGTTGTTACTGTGCACCTATACATGGTATAAATATATGCAAATAAAATAGATCATGCTTAATACTATAAAATTACACTTAAATCAAGTTTTCAAATCATGACAAGTATCCTCAGTAAGTTTTATGATAAAAAGATATTTTAGATACTTGCAAACCTAACTATCCGATGCTCAAACGCATTTCAGATAGCTATCATCTAACTTATCAAAAATTCAATTAAGTCATGTATTAAGGTTACAACACATGTCCTTTAAGAAATAATAAAGTATTCTTTAAGCATTTTAAAACATAACTGTTTGGTACATGAAATGTAACTCTCCAAAATAACAGACAATTCGGATACTTAAGAATTTCAAAGCCTATAACTCATCGACAGTGCAAAAATACACTTAATTAACATTAATTCCCTGAAATTATGTAGATTCTTTCATTAAAGCATATAATAATGCAATTATAATATAATGGCTTAATTCTTATATGATAAGCTAAATATTATGCAATTAATCATTATTTAATCGTTAATATTATGCACTTTTTCATTCTAAACAACATAGTATAACATTTAAATTTGCACTTGTATAATGCTAACTTTATGAGAGTCCGTAAACTTAACTTCGTAAGTTTATGAGGATTCGTAAACTTAACTTAAAAACTTTACGAGCTTCTGTAACCTTAATAATTTTACGAAGGTTCATAAACTTACATGAGTAACTTTACAAGCATCTATATATTTCTATAAAACCACACTTAAAATAAGTTTTCAATCTTTCAGAAATGATATTTAATTAATGTTAATTCCTTAAAATTATGCACATTCTGTATTTAAGGCATATAATCGTGCAATTGTAACATAATGACTTAATTCATATATGATAAGCTAAATATTATGCAACTAACCATTAATATTATGCACTTTTTCATTTTAAATAATACCCAAATCTTCTTGGATCCAACAAAGTTAGTCCTTAAAATATTGAATTTATTGCCTCTTGGCAACAACATATGACTAGATCTTCTTTTGATAGCAAAGATAGTAGTGTCATCTCTATAAGATCAAATCATGCCACCATAGTAAGGTACTTCTTGTGGTGTAGCATATCCAAGGCCATATTTAATTTTATTTTGTCTTTGAGATCCTATAATTTTATCTAATCCTTTCTATCCCTATGTAAACTTGCATACAGTATTTTTCAGATCAGAAATTTCAGCTAACAAGTTTTTATTTTCTTCTTTTAATTCAAAGTTATCATAATTATATTTATCCATTTTAGTTTTTATTTTCAACAAAAGCTTTTTCCAATTCAGCAAAAGAATCTTCTAAACAATTGTTTAAACTTTTGATGTCTTTCTTATATTCTTTATATTTTATATACAAACTAACTACTGTACAAATAAGACTATTTACATTTAAATTATTTTCTTTGTTATTTGAGCAGTAAGGAGGTGTGGAGCATACCTCTTGTGCTATGAAACATATGTTAGTTGTTGCTTCATCTTCAGAATCTGAAGAATTACTTGAGGAGCTACTATTATCCCAAGTAGCTTTCAGAGCCTTTTTCCTTTTGCTCTTCCACTTTTTCTTCTTCTGATTGTAATGGACAAAAGGCTTATGTATGTCATTGCCTTTTGCATTGGAAGCATGTAGGGATCATGCTTTTAGAGGTGCTAGTTTTATTATTTTTCTTCATGAATTTTCTAAAGTTCCTTGCTAACAACATAATTTCATCATCCGAGCTTTGAGCTTCTTCAGTTGAAGGGAATGCAATTTCCTTTTTCTTCTCAACTTTCTTTTCAGCAGTTCCTTCCTATTCCTTCCAGTCTTTCATTTGAACCTCGTGGGTTAGTAGATTGCCCAATAATTCTTCTATAGAATAATTGTTGAGGTCTTTGAAGTCTTGAATAGAAGTGGATTTTTGTTTCCACTCAATAGTTAGACTTCTAAGGATTTTTTGTACCTATTCACACATAGAAAACTCCTTTCCCAAGCCTCTTAGGTTGTTAATGATCTTTGTAAATCTGGAAAATATTTCAATTATAGATTCATTATCATTCATCTTAAATAGTTCTAATTTTCTTAATAGAATGCTTATTTTTGTGTCCACTTGGCTGATACATTCGTATGTAACTTGAAGGATTTTCCAAGCTTCATGAGTAGAATTATATGCAAATACTTTATTATATTGTTCAACTGTAAGTGCATAGTATATAACTGTAGGATCGTATGGCTACACAAGAGGGGGGTGAATTGTGTTTTTCAACATATTCGATTATAATTGAAACTTTAAAACTCAAAAACAAGTCAAGACACTATTTTCATAAAATCATTTTTATTCAAGGTTTCAATTACAATATACAATTCAATTCTCCTTAGAAATTGTAGATACAATTATATATCGATACTATGTTTCATCTATACAATTTCATAACTACAAACAAAGAAAACTAATTTGCGGAATTTAAAACATTTCTCCTTATTTGAGATCTTTCTTCTTCTTCTTCTCTTTCTTCTTCAGCAATTCTTCAGTGACGAATATCTAGTCTTTCTCTGCTTCACTGAATTTGCTTTCTTCTGATACTTTAAATCTTCAATGACATAAATTTGACATTTTCTGCTTCACTGAATTTCTTCCATCTGATACTTCAAATCTTCAATGACATATATCTCACCTTTTTTTACTTCACTGAATTTTCTTCCACCTAAGAACTTTTCCCTAAAGAGGTGTTTTTGATCCTTGAAAAGATTTTTTGTTTGGTGCGTAGGGATAACTGATCAGCGAGAATTCTATGCCTTTTATACTATATCTTCATTTCATGCATATCCTCCATGTTTAATCACTATTAGTCTTCCACTTCTTCACGTCTTTTCTTTTTCCTTCATCGAAATGCACACGTTCTAACCCACATTTACATTTCAAATTTTCTTTAATCATCAATCTTGGATCTCTGAAAAATTTCCTACAAAATAAACTTTCTCATCCAAAATCTTTCATCAAGTGTAATAAGAAGTCATTACTTTAATGTTAACTAAATAAGTAAAACAAGTAGATATATAACTTAACGTTTCTAACTTAACAAGTTCTCACGTGCCAACTCACGTGACAAGTACTATAGCTAACTCAACGAACTAAGTCCATGGTGTTACGCTAACTCAACGAACCATCTCCGTGGTGTTACGATAACTCAACGAACCATCTCTGTTATGTTACAGATAACTCAACAAACTAGTAATAAACAAATATTTTTATAATAAGAATTTTACTACGTGCAAAAATAACAACTTAAGTTTTATAACGCTAACCTAATGTGTTGTCTTAGTGTTCAATATAGCAACTCAATGCATTTAGTTATGTTAACTTAATGAGTTAAACATGTGCACCTCACGTGATACAATATAACATTCATAACTTTTAATTCACCATGTGTTTGTTAGTCATTTTATAAAACTCGAATAGTTATCTATCCATGCGTATAAAAACTCGATCTCACGTGACCTATTTTAACCTTTAAGCCTCTAACTTAATGAGTTCTCATGTGATTTCTATACAAATAACACTTTAACTTAACAAGTTGTCTAAACGTGCATTGTTCATGATAAAGAAGATATAACTTTAAAACATATCATGCTTTTCAATAAAAATACATGTTAACTTAACGTTTAGTTAAATGAGAAATTAATGCAATGAAATGACTAGTTATTAACTTAGTATAATTTCAAATCCAATACAGACAAGTATTTATATCAGTAAGCTTTTTCTGTATTAATTATAGTTTTTAATTTCTTTTCATAAGCAATAATAATTAAGCAAATATGATTACTTTCATTCAGCACACATCATCAAAACAAAATACTCAACAATCTCCCCCTTTTTGATGATGACAAAACCATATTAAATCAATTATGAAATATATTTAACTCAACAAAGCACCTTCGTTGGGTTAACTTTTTATTCAACAAATAAGTTTCTTGACTTAAGTTCACTTAAGCTTATTTCTATTGTTCGTGTAAATTTCACCTCTCAGAAATAAAACTTTCAGATGCCAATAATTACATAAGTATCTTTCAGATTTTAATAACCACATAATTATCTTTTAGATTACATTATCATCTATCATAACCACTTAAATATTATCTCCCTTTATAACATATGTAATTAAAATCATAATCATAATCATCTTCTTCTTTTGAATTTTTAACATTTAACATTTCTCCCCCTTTTTGTCATTAATCAAAAAGATGATTACATAGTATATAAAGCAAGAGACATATTTACAACAAAGCTTTTTGTAAACAATAATAAGAATTGTAAACAATAACAGAAAAATGTATTGTTCAATGAATCAAACAATGAATACAAACATTACATTTTGTATTCAGATACAAGGAAACAGATAGTTATCTATTCCTCCTAAGTATATCACTTATAGCATTACAGATTTTATCTCCTGGATGCCTAATATCATTTCTAATGTCATTAAGCACATCATCTAGGTCAAGAGGTATTTGGGGTTGCTATTCTGCTTGAACTGAATAACTTGGTTGTTGTGGTCGAATTTGTTCTATACAATCTATTGGTTGTTGTTGTGGTTGATGCATGACTTGAAATTTTTGCAAATCTTTTACACTAAAAGCTCTCATGCCTTTAGTTTCAGAGGGCCAGTTGGATAAATTCAATTGGCTTGCAAGGAGTTTACATACAACATCACCAAAAAATAATTTTGATCTCATATGCTGTAGTTGAAAAGTAAAAACATCAAACCAATTGATTTGAATTCTATTCAGCAGACCATAAGTTGCATATAAATAGCTTCTGCTATCTTCCATATTGTGTCCGACTCTTTGAAATAAATTGGCATGCAATATATTTGCAATAAATCTTGCCTCTACATTCAGATTTTCCATGAGTCTCATTTCAGTATATATATCTAGAATTTTTGATAAAGATTGAATGTTTCATTCCAGTTGTCTAATCATGTCAAATCTGTTTGTAACAACAACACCTTCATTCTTTAATCCCAAAACTTCAAAAATTAATTCAGGAGACAATAAGAACTCTTGTTTATTTATTTAAGTTTTTAGTATATTTTCATTCTTGACCAGATTGTTATAAAAAGTTGCAATAAGCTCTTCGTATTGCTTCCATTTCATTCCAACTAGCAAGAATTGAATGAGGCATTGATACTCAAATAGATCTCTTATATCAATCAAATTTCTGAATTTTATTAGTCGAGCATGCAGAATCTGACATGTAATCAGATTATTGTATTTCTGCACTGCTTCCTCAGATATAAAATAAATTGAATTACCTTGAATTTGTAATACTATACACAAAGAAGGTGATACCTGAAGCCTTGATTTAGAGTTTAATTCATCTTCAAGAACCTCTTCTTCAAAATAAATGTCATGTTGTTCCTCTGTGAAAAGATTTTCTTAAAGCTGCATATGTAAGCTTGATTCTTCAACTTCAATAGTGTAAGGAACATTTTCAATATGCTCTGCATTCATTGGTTTAGTCTCTATAGAATGATCAGAGTTCAATTTTTCCACAAATTCTACAGCCGGTGTATCTGTCTGTAATTGTTCATTTTGTTTAACAGATATCTCCATTGATACATGTTGTGAATTCTCAAACTCTGCTTCTATAGATTTTGAAGAAGGCTGGTTTACATTTAGCTCTTCTAGAGTCTTAACTTTTTCAATATCCGCTATTCCAGACAATTCAGCTTATGAACTAGTTACTACCTCAACATTGTCAATTATATCTACAATAACTTGTTCAATGTCAGTTGCCTAATGCTCTAATTTTTCAATTTTTGCATCATTAGGACTTGAACTAATAGAAAAACTTGAGCTCATATTTGACTTGGATTTCTTCTCAAGTTTTCTAGTAAGGGAAAATAAAGTCTCATTATCTTCATCAGTTTCAGTATGCTCAGAACTAATGAGTTTATCAGATGCACTATAAGGTACAATGTCTAGACATACATTATCCTTTGGAAATAAATGCTCATCTGATTTTCCTTTTTCAGTGGACTTTGTTTCCTTAGACATAATTTTTCTGATTTTTCTTCTTCTATAACACTTTTGTTTCTCCTATACAAGTATTGCTATTTTCTTTTCAAATTGCTCCATAAAAGTTTTCTACTTTAATTCTTCTAAGGCACTTTCTATTGCAACTGCCTTTCGAAGTTCTTCAACTTTTCTTTTATCTACAACAATATTTGATTCTACTTCTTTTGAATACAAAAGAGTAGGTATAGCAGATTCATGTTCTTCCTCAAATGCATGTAGTCGTGTATCACTCAGAGGAGTTTGAGGAATTCTATTTGATGAACCTACACATTTTTCCATATATTTTGCATACTGTTCGAGAAATGCAATCTCAGCACATTTCATATGGTATTCTCTATCATATTTACTTTGAATCCCCATGTATGTAATACTAGCATCAGTATTATGAAGCTTTAATCTAACTTCATTCAGTATACCTTCAGGAAAGAAGTATTCACTGTAAATTTTTGCTAACCTTTTGTCCACTTGAAATATTTTCTTAAACCAAATGTGTGGAACTTCATCAGTATCTATTTCTTTTCCTTTTGCATCTCCTCTGCTTTTGCCTTTTCTTCTGCCACGACCCTTATAGAACTTGGAGACCATCATCACAGGTTGTAACAGCAACAAGCAGGAAAGATTTTTAGACAAAGGTTTACGAATAACCAAAGTGCCCGTGTAATAAGTGTTTAAATAGGGTTTTAGGCGAATAACTCAACGTATATAGAAGTTGGGTTTGGATTTTAAATGAATATTGAATAAAGTTTATTCAATCAAGGTACCCGAAATATTCAAGTATAACTCATTGAGTTAACTAACCTAACGAGTAAAACGCTGTCTAGAGGCAATTTTACATGTTACCTTACATAACATAACGTTTAGTTAGTACACTTTACTAAAACCAAGTTTCGAATGTTTTCAACTGAAACCTTCCGAAGACAACACACATGCTACACTTAACATTATCTTGAGAACATTGTAAACTATTTTAACATTCTCTTCGTATGAATCTAAAATAGTTTGTTTATCTTTTAAATTGTTTCATTAAGATCTTAAGGGAACTAAACTCAGATTAACCAAGATTTGTATTCTGAATTATAATAATCTGTTTTGGACATTATTAATCCTCCCCCTACAAATATACTTTAAATATATTCAATAACATACAAAATATACTTGTATAACAATAGATGTTAAGTATAACTATACTTTTAAATTTTCTTTTCAGAAACTTCTGTTATCCTGAATTCATCAAGAATGACTTCTCGAATCAAGTCCTATTATATATGAATCAAAACACAACTTTGAACTTAATATGATTAATTCAAGGAGAATAAAGAATGTATCTCAAATAAACGTTTTCAAAAGTACTAATATTGATTCAATAAATCAGTAGTCATATTGGTAGAAACTATATTCGATTCAAAGATATCTGTAATTAATGAAACACCTTTTTTTCTTTTTTTTAAACACTAAATATTGATAATTTTCTTTAAAAGTTAGTTTGAAAAGCTTGAATCATACAAGAGCTTTCTAATGTACCTGTGTAATGAGCTTTCAGTCAACAATCCCAGATCTGATCAGGACCTTAGGTTGCTAGATTTAAAGAATCCTTTTTGAGGACAGTAATCCTTACATACCTATCTACTCAAGTATAAAAGGCTCGTGATCAAACTGATCAATAAACTCTCAAAGATTTTCACTTTGTAAGTACTTTTTATTTTAAGCACAGTATATATGTATTCCATTAATATAGATGCAATAAAACACAAATCTCATACAATTTTTACTTCTATGATTTTACTGAAAATATGAATCAGTTTCAATAAGCTCATACTTTTGATTAACAGTTTAAGATGATTTACATATAAATTATTCTACAAGCTTAATCAATCAAGTCAAATTCATGCATGATCATATGCACTTTCATTGATTTAAAGAAAACACTTAATCAAAATTTCAGAATTTCAGAAGTATTTAAGGTTTTTCATTTACACTTCCACTTAAAATTGTGAAAACCATTAAAATTGATCAACTATATAAAATCAATAAGATACTACTATGATTTTACAATAAATACATAGTATCTTATGTAGCAGTTTAGATATTTATGATAAGTATATAATATCTATGAGGTGAACAACATCATCAATAATATTTATCTTTTTGTGGAGTTTAAGCATTTTACACATCACATAGCCTACAAATACCCAAATTTAATCTTATGTTGCAGAATGTATTTTCGTCTAGAGGTTTTGTAAATATATCAGCTAATTGATTTTTAGTAGACATAAATCCTAATTTAATTTTTCCTTTAATTACGTTATCTCTTAGAAAATGATGTCCAACCTCTATATGCTTTGCTCTAGAATGTAATACAGGATTTTTGGAAAGATTTATTGCAGAACTACTGTCACAATAAATCTCAGTTGTATCATAAGATAATCCAAAGTCTTCTAAACTTTGCCTTATCCACAGAATCTAAGTGCAACATAGTGCAGCAGTAACATATTCAGCTTCTATAGTAGAAAGTGCTACATTGTTTTGCTTTATACTAAACCATGACACCAAATTATTTCCCAATAATTGACATGTGCCACTGGTACTCTTTCTATCAAATTTAGATCTTGCGTAATCAGCATGAGTATATCCTATAACATCTATTGAACTATCCTTAGAATAATACAGTCTGAAATTTTTAGTTCTTTGTATATATCTAAATATTCTTTTAACTAAAATTGAGTGTAATTCTTTAGGATTAGATTGAAATCTAGTACAAGCACACATAACAAACATAATATCAGGTCTACTAGTAGTCAAATAAAGTAAAGAATCAATCATACTTCTATATTTTCTTTGATCTATTGATTTTCTTATGTCATCAATATCTAACTTTCAAGAAGTACTCATAAGAGTTCCCTCGAATCCTTGTATCATTAAAAATAAATTTCTTAAGCATTTCATCTGTATATTTTTCCTGATTTAAAAATATACCTTTATCCATTTTCTTAAATTGAAGTCCTAGAAATATGAAAGTTCTCCTATCATACTCATTTCAAACTGACTAGTCATCTCTTCAGAAAATATTTTTATCAATTTATCAGAGGTTACTCTAAAGATTATATCATCCACATATATTTGAACAACAATCTGATCTTTACCATCTCTCTTGACAAATAGAGTATGATCTACTTTTCCATGATATAACCTTGTTCTATTAAAAAGGTAGATAATCTTTTATACCATGATCTAGGTGCTTGCTTCAAACCATATATGGCTTTCTTCAACTTATACACAAAGTCAGGATTTTTAATATCTTCAAATCCAGGTGGTTGTTTTACATAGACTTCTTCATTAATTAAACCATTTAGAAATGCACTCTTTACATCCTTTTGATATAATTTAAAATCCATATAACAAGCATAGGCCAATAATATTCTAATACTTTCTAACCTAGCCACTTGAGCAAATGTTTCATCATAATCTAGTTCTTCTTCCTATGTATACCCTTGTGCAACTAATCTAGCTTTGTTTCTTATAACTTGACTAGTCTCATTAGTTTTGTTTCTAAAGATCCACTTTGTACCTATTATGGACTGATTTTCTAGTGGAGAGACTAATTCCCAAACATCATTTTTGATGAATTGATTTAGTTCTTCTTGCATTGCCACTATCCAATTTTCATCAGATAATGCTTCTTCTATATTCCTTGGTTCCACCATAGAAATAAACATACACATACTACTTAAATTTACTAAAGCTCTAATTTTAACTCCCTCATTAATATTACCAATGACTTGAGTAATGGAATGTAATGAAAAATAACGCCAATTTCTCTAATTTTCCTCAATATTCTCATCAACATCTGAAGGTCCATCACTTTCACCATTAGTTTGATCATTTAAGTTCATATTTTTGATTTTCTCAGATAAATCTTCAATCTCTCTATTGATCTCTAACTCTTTTGGGAAATTGATCATATCATCATTATCAGCTTTAGATTGAGATTCTCTAAAAGAATTTTCATTGAAGCTTACATGGAGGGTTTCTTCAATAGTTCTAGAAGTCTTGTTATATACTCTATAGGCTTTACTTCTAGTAGAGTAACCTATAAAAATTCCTTCATCTGCTTTGGGTTGAAATTTATCCCTTTTATCCTTAGTATTAAGAATAAAACACTTGCAGCCAAATGATTTACTATAAGAAATTTTTGGAACCCTATTAAACATAATTTCAAAAGGATTTTTATTAACATGAGGTCTTAAGTGACTTCTGTTAATAACATAATAAGCTGTATTCACTACTTCAGCCCAAAGATTTTGAGGTAAATTATGTTCATTCAACATAGTTCTGGCCATTTCCTAAAGTGATCTATTCTTTCTCTTAACAACACCATTTTGAGACGGTGCTCTTAGAAAAGAAAATCTATGATCAATGCCATGATCTTTATAATAATTATCCATTTGATCATTATCAAATTCAGTACCATGATCACTCCTAAGTTTTTGAACAGAGACACTTTGTTCATTTTGAACAAGATTGCAAAACATTTTAAACTTTTCAAAAACTTCTGTCTTAGATGCTAGAAAATATACCCAAGTATATCTAAAGAAGTCATCTACTAAAACAAATACATACTGTTTACCACCAAGACTCATGATTCTTATTGGTACAAATAGATCCATATGTATAAGTTCTAAGACTCTCTTGCTTGATATATCAGTTTTGGATTTAAAAGAGTTTTTGTGAAGTTTACCTAACTCACATGCATCACACATAAAGTCCTTTGAGTATCTAATCTTTGGTAAACCTCTCACTAAATGTTTTCTAGATAGTTTATGTAACAATTTCATATTTATATGTCTGATCCTTCTATGCCATAGATATGCATCACTAGTTTCAGCTAGCAAACATGAATTTAAATCAACTACACTAGAAGGTAAAGATAAAATATATATAGAACCTTTTTTTTAGCAATAAACTTAAGTTCATCTGTATTTTTATCAATAATTTTGCATACATTATCTTCAAACACTACATAATATCCATTCTCAGTTAGTTTTATAACACTCAACAAATTAAATCCTAGGTTTTCTACATATAGTACATTCAAAATAACACAAGTCGGAATTATTTGAACATTGCCCATACCTATGATTTTATCCTTGCTTTTGTTTCAAAAAGCTACACTTCCTTTCATAGTATTTGTAAAATTTTTTAATAGACTTTTTTGTCCGGTCGTGTGACTTGATGCTCCATTGTCTAAGATCCATTTTGATGTTGTTTCCTCCTACAAAACAAATTAAGAAAAACTTTTCTTTGTACCCAATGTTGTTGAGGACCAAGTTCATTAAACACATATTTCTTCTTTTTGTTTAAAAATAGTTTAACATTATCATTTACATTCTTATTAGTTGTAAGTGCTATTGACTTATCATTAACATCATACTTACTTATAGCATTCTTGCTCTTATAATCATTCTTTTTGTTTTCAAATGTAGTATAATCAAGACTAAACCAATTTTTATCAGATGTTAATTTATTTTGGTCATGCTCATACATTTTAGTAAGTTCATACCAAGATTTTATACTTGTATTTGAATTTTCAGTACATACAAAATCTTTTTCTGCACAAGAATTTTCAAATAAAGAACATGCAAAACCAGTAATTGGTTTAATACCAGTGTTTTGAATTTCATGCTCAGGTTTCTGAATTTTCAGTTTACTACAATTGTTTGATATTTTTGAAACATTAGAAATTGAATTTCCAAAGCAAGAAACAAGATTTTTAGAAACATTAATAGTCATGTTAGAAGTACATTTAGACAAATCACATTAATTTATATTATTATTACATGATTCATCCCTTGAAGTACCTACTTCTACATATTTATTACCTTATTTCATGATAAAAGGAATTTTAGTTTTAGATTTACTTGAACTACAACTAACAAATCCTTTATTGGCTTGAGATTTAGGATATTCAACATAATCAAATCCTAAGCCAAATTTATATGACACCGTAGGGGTACTAGTTAGTTTGTCTAACTTAGTTTGACTTAAATTCCATTTCTCAATGGTAGAATTTAAATCTAGCTCTCTCATTTTTAATTTATCAATTTCTACCTCAAGATCATTTATATTGTTTCTCAACATTTTATTTTTAGATTCTATCTTTAACTTTTCAGCATTTGTATTCTTTATTTGTTCATGCAAGACACATTCATTAAATCTAAATTTATGCAAATCTCTAGCATGATTTTCATTCACATTTAAACTTTTCTAAAGTAGTAAACAAGAAACAATTTTCTTCTTCCACAATGGATAAAGAGTTTATGATATTCTTATTTTCTAGTTTACAAACTTTAAGTTTTTGTAATAATGCATGATAAGCACATAATAATTCATCAAAGTTAAAATCTAAATGACTTTCAGGATCAGATATTACCTCAGACTCATCTGCCATGAAACACACATGAGCAACATCTTCTAACTCTTTTTCTTCTTCTGAATGTGAAGATTTTGATGATGATTCCTTAGATTCAGACTCTTCAAACATGTCATCCCACGTGACATTCAAAGCCTTTTTCTTGTAAAACTTTTTCTAAGGTGTCTTCTTCTTATTTGTCCTGCTATGCTTTTCATTTTTCCTTATAGGATAATCTCGAGAAAGATGTCTAGGTTTCTTACAGTTGTAACATACATACTTTCTAGATGAAGAATTCTTGTCATTTAGTGATTTTGACGTTAAGGGTTTATCATTTTTGTTCCTTTGCTGTTTCCTAGCTTTCCATGCTTTCTTGAATTTCCTAGTCAGCAAAATAAAATCCTCATCAGAATCAGTAGATATATCAAAATCTGAATTAATTTTGAAGGCTATTTCTTTCTTCATTTTTAGCTTGTTGTAAGTCAATGATTCATTTAATTGAACTTCATAAGCTATTAAATTTCCTATAAGTTCATTCATAGTATAAACATTTAAATCTCATGATTCCTCAATTGATGCTACTTTCTGAGACCATTTAGAACTTAGGGATCTGAGAATTTTCCCCACCAAATCCTTTTGTTCAAAATTCTTTTCTAAGCATTTTAAAGAGTTTATAATATCAAGAAATTTGGAAAACATCTTAGAAATACTTTCGTCTTCATGCATCTTAAAGAGTTCATACTTATGAATTAACATGTTTATCTTAGTCTCTTTTACTTAAGAAGTACCTTCATGTGAAACTTGTAATGTATGTCACACCTCATAAGTAAATTTATATGCTGACACTTTACTGAACTGTTCATAACTCAATGCACAAAATAAAATATTTAATCTCTTAGCATTCAGAGTTTCATTTTCTTTTTTAGTAATTGTCCAAGTATTATAAGTAGTTAACAGAGTATGTGGTTTAGAAATCATGAACCACAACTTATGATCTATACTTTGAAGAAAGACTGTCATCCTATATTTCCAATATTCAAAATGTATTCCATCAAATAAAGGAGAACAATTAAGATTTTAGCCTTCATACAAAGAAAAATTACCATTTCCAGTAGTCATCTTACCTTAGATTTTTCAACCTATTTGATTTTAAACAGTTTAAAACTTTAAAACAACTTGAGCCTTAAATCAAGAAAGTTAAACGTATGCTCAAATATTAATTTTTGTTTAAAAACAAAGAAGACAGAATAAGCAATGATATTAAATAAGTTGGTATCGATTTTATATCAAAGATTATTAACAAAGCTCTAATACCACTAGTAGGATCGTATGGCTACACAAGAGCGGGGTGAATTGTGTTTTTCAACATATTCGATTATAATTGAAACTTTAAAACTCAAAAATAAGTCGAGACACTATTTTCATAAAATTATTTTTATTCAAGGTTTCAATTATAATATACAATTCAATTCTCCTTAGAAATTGTAGATGCAATTATATATCGATACCATGTTTCATCTATACAATTTCATAACTACAAATAGAGAAAACTAATTTGCGAAATTTAAAACATTTCTCCTTGTTTAAGATCTTTCTTCTTCTTCTTCATCTTCTTCTTTTTTTTCTTCTTCAACAATTCTTTAGTGATGAATATCTAGTCTTTCTCTGCTTCACCAAATTTACTTTCTTTTGATACTTTAAATTTTCAGTGACATAAATCTGACATTTTCTACTTCATTGAATTCTCTTCCATCTGATACTTCAAATCTTCAGTGACATATATCTCACCTTTTTTTGCTTCACTGAATTTTCTTCCACTTGAGAGCTTTTCCTTGAAGAGGTGTTTTTGATCCTTGAAAAGATTTTTTGTTTGGTGTGCGAGGATAACTGATCAACGAGAATTCTATGCCTTTTATACTGTATCTTCATTTCATGTGTATCCTCCACATTTAATCACTATTAGTCTTCCACTTCTTCACATCTTTTCTTTTTCCTTCATCGAAATACATACGTTCTAACCCACGTTTACATTTCAAATTTTCTTTAATCATCAATCTTGAATCTCTAAAAAATTTCCTGCAAAATAAACTTTCTCGTCTAAAATCTTTCATCAAGTGTAATAAGAAGTCGTTACTTTAATGTTAACTAAATGAATAAAACAAGTAGATATATAACTTAACATTTCTAACTTAACAAGTTCCTCATGTGCCAACTCATGTGACAAGTACTGTAGCTAACTCAACGAACCATCTCCGTTGTGTTATAGATAACTCAACGAACTAGTAATAAACAAATGTTTTTATAATAAGAATTTTACCACGTGCAAAAATAACAACTTAAGTTTTATAACGCTAACCTAACACATTGCCTTAGTATTCAATATAGCAACTCAACGCGTTTAGTTATGTTAACTTAACGAGTTAAATATGTGCACCTCACGTGATACAATATAACATTCGTAACTTTTAATTCACCATGTGTTTGTTAGTCATTTTATAAAACTCGAATAGTTATCTATCCATGCGTATAAAAACTCGAACAGTTATTTATCCGTGCATATAAAAACTCGAACAATTATCTAACTCTTCGATTTTCATTATCGCACTCACATGGAAAACACTAACTTAACGAGTTTGTCTCTTCTTTTACTCATTAACTTAACGAGTTCTCACGTGACCTATTTTAACCTTTAAGCCTCTAACTTAATGAGTTCTCACGTGATCTCTATATAAATAACACTCTAACTTAACGAGTTGTCTAATTGTGCACTATTCATGATATAGAAGATAACTTTAAAACATATCATGCTTTTCAATAAAAACACATGTTAACTTAACGTTTAGTTAAATGAGAAATTAATGCAATGAAACGACTAGTTATTAACTTAGTATAATTTCAGATCCAATACAGACAAGTATTTATATCAGTAAGCTTTTTCTATATTAATTAATGTTTTTAATTTCTTTTCACAAGCAATAGTAATTAAGCAAATATGATTACTTTCATTCAGCACACATCATCAAAACAAAATACTCAACAATAACATTCAACCCTCAAGCATCTAGTAGGAAGAGATGTTCCAAAAACAACTATCTTCTAGAGTTTAACATCTGAACTCCTATAGAAACACTCCATTCTATTTTTCTAATAATTGTAATTGGATCCATCGAATAGAGGAGGTTCATGAATGTTTTGACCTCAGCAAATTAAGTCATAAATTCAAATGGTTAAATCTTTATAGGGATTAACCTTACTCTGATACCAATTGTTAGGATCATATGACTTACCAGAGGGAGGGTGAATGGTGAATATTTGTAATTTTGAATCTAATTTGATTCAATTTAATTTTAATTAATAAGTAACCTATGTATGAAATAATCAATATGTCGAGACTATATGAAACATAAGATAAAAAGCACACCAAATAATTTTTTGGTGGTTCACCACTAACGGCCAGTCCACCCCCAAGACACTACTTGGGCTTCACTAAGTATTTTACTACTTACAATATTTGCTTTCAGGTTAAAGTAAGAACCAACACTTGAGCTTTCAGGTAGAAGCTCAGCAACCAATCTTTCCCAAGCTTTCTAGTACAAGCTCTTAGCCAATAATGAGTTTTTAGGTATAAACTCACGAACCAACACTTTTGATTTTTCAAATAGAGTTTACATGCATGGAGCTTTCTGTACTTAAGTATGCTTGAGAATTCTTCTCTTCTATATTTGTAGAATCTATGTATGTATCACTTGGAATTTCTTTGTAGCTCTTAATATGATAATCGTTGTTTTTATATTCCTTTTACTGCTTATATTTATACCAAGAGGTATATTGATCATTTTTCTTCTAATTGTATTTGTCCTATTGTACATACTATGCAATTAGTCCTAAATATAGTAATTTACCGTTCTATATACTGTCCTTAATGTAACCTTCCAATTCTATTTGATTTTCTAATAGTTACTTATTGTAACCTTCCGAAAACTCAAACAGGTATTTTGTAACTCTCTAAAAAACTCGAGCAGTTATACTTGTCATGTGATCTTTTAAGTTCTACACGTGTGTCTTTAAGTTCGATTACTTAAGCTTTAAACATTTCGAAGCTCTTACTTTCATTTGGCAACTTTAATTGAACTGTTTGTGTTTGCTAATCTATGAAATACAACTTGATTCTTCATAGGAATTTTTGCATTATCAAAACACAAGGGTTCTAACAAAATAAATATATTCCAAGTTCATAACTAGAGTTATTTTTGGCATGTATTATTAACATTATATGCATGAGTTAAATGAATTTGATTATAGGTTAATGAGGGCCCTTAGATCAAACTTTGGGATCATCAATCCCTTGATGATGAGAAGGCCTATAAATAGACCTTGGGAGCTATGAGAATCCTCCCTCTTCCACTCCAAATTCAAAATTCCCCTTGGTGCTCCAAGCAAGGTGAAGGTCGAGCTCCGCTCTTGGTGTCCACTCCTCCACACGGTTCTTGAGGTAAGGATCTTCATCTTCTTGTCTTCTCCACTCCTCCATCTGGTGTTCTCCATCTTGAGGAGGTGGAATTGCCATTGTAATCCCCTCTTTGTGGTGCTAAATTTGTGGATGAAGGAGCATTGGAGATCAACTTGAAGGTGTGGAGACTTGCATTCATTAGTGCTCTCTGATTGTCTTCCACATTACTGCATTCTCTCCGACATTGGATCTCCAATCTGTGGAGGGAACAAGCTGCCTTGGATGTAGATGATTGCTGGAGAAGGTAACCATCTCAAGTGGTTTGAAACAAGGGGGTGACATCCCTTGTGTTCAATCCATTGGAGGTGTGATCTTAAGGTATTAGGAGTTGGCATATGAGTGGAGATGGAGTTTGAATTTTCAATTTCAATGTTAGATGTTTGTGAATTGTTGATGTTTGTGTTTTCCATGTGATTTCTCTATATTCTAATGTTAAATTCTTGTTGTTATTTCAATGTTCTTCAATTCTTAGTTTAGCTTTAGTTTTTGCCTTCCATGTGCTTGATTTTATGTGTCTTTGTGTGGATTTTATTCATTCTTTGTTCCTCTAACTCTAACATAGTTTAGATGTTTTTTACTTATCTCTAACCTCCTGATTTACTTGGAATTGATTGTATATAGATTATACTTAGTAGATCAGGGCATATATGGATTTAGATGTATGGTTATAAGTCTATGTATGTTAGTTTTGTAGTAGAATTGGTAGTATAATGTAGTGTAATTTTATTTTCTTGTTTAGAGTGTAACAATTAGTTATTGTGTATTGCACTCTCTTGAATGATGGATAGAGGAGAACATGAATGAGGTTTTCATGATTGATTCAAATCTATATGAAGTCATTTCTAACATATCCATGATTGTTAAGGCAATCATATGAGGAGAATGTATTTACACAAGGCATATCTCTAAGCTCTAGTGGATTTTATTTTTAATTGTTGTTCCCTATGGACTTAACTTGTTCTTGCATGCTTTCTATAAGTGACTCTATGTGCTTGCAGTTATAAATATTAAAACTCAGTTTTGCATTAATTTCCTAACATTTAAACCACTAATAAAGATGTTGTTTACAATTTATGGAATCACCTAATGGATTGTCGTATTCTTTTGTAATTATCAATATTAATAGGAAGTTGCCAAAGAGCTTGTTGAGTTAACTATAAGTCAATGATGGTAGTTCGTTAAGTTAACTATAACTCTACAAACTTAGTTTGTTGAGTTAATTGTAAATTAACGAAGAGAGAGCAAATTAGTAGTATATATTAAACTTTGACTATGAAAATTTAAAGAGTTAAATTTCAACCATTCATTGTGGGTTCAACCTATTCTTATACACTTATACAATAGATGTTGTGCACTTACAGTTAATTTAACAAATGAATTTACTAAACTTAAATTTTGTTTGTGGAATTACTTATTACTTATAAAAAAATACACCACCAAATGACTTTCTTTAATGAAAAGTTGGCAGAGTCACATTGCCAATGCACAACCTACTAGTTGGAGCTCTATGTTGTGGTATGTGCTCTTAAAACATGGGAACATTATCTTATTCAATGTGAATTTGTGTTGCATATAGATCACCAAGCCTTGAAGAACATCAACATTGCCACTAATTCCAATTGTATGCATGGACGTTGGATCGCATTCCTCTAATGCTTTGTCTTCATTATTAAACACGTCTTAAGAGCTCAAAATCAAGTCGTTGATGCCCTCAATCAACAAGTGACATTGTCGGTCGCCCTTTAGCATGAAGTCATGGGCTTCAAGTGCCTCAAGGACTCATACGCTAGTGACCCTGACTTTGGAGACATTTGGGAGAAATGTACAACAACTCATGGAGTGCTAGGCATGTTAATTCAGGATGGTTTCCTATTTCAAGGAAGCAAACTTTGCATCCCACAAGGTTCATTACAAGAGAAACTCATCTGGGACATCTATGGCGGAGGAATGGTGGGACATGTTAGTCGAGACAAGACCATTGCGTTATTAGAAGAACGTTTCTTTTGGCCACAACTTAAGTGAGACACAATCTGACTCATTCAACAATGTCAATGTTGTTAGGAAGCAAAAGGGCAAACTTAAAACACTGGTCTCTGCACTCCATTACCCACATTAGAAGCCCCATGGATTGACATTTCCATGGACTACATGTTAGGCCTACCGTGAACACGAAGGGGCTTTGATTCAATCTTTGTAATTGTAGATCAATTTTCCAAGATGGCGCACTTTGTTCCTTGCAAGAAAACAGTAGATGCCAACTATGACACACATCTGTTCTTTAAGGAAGTGGTGCACATGCACAACCTCTCTCAATCAATCACCTCATATCGAGACTCCAAGTTCCTTTCTCACTTCTTGAAATCCTTGTGGAAAAAACTTGACACCACCCTTAACTATAGCTCCACTTGTCACCCTCAAACGGACGACCAAACTAAAGTGGTCAATCAAACCTTAGGAAACATGCTGCGTGTCGTAGCAGGTGGACGTCCTAAACAATGGGACAAAGCACTAGCACAAGTGGAATTCGCATATAACTGCATGCCAAATAGAACTATAGGAAAAGCTCCCTTTGTCATTGTTTATGGTAGGCTTCCAAAACATGTAGTGGATTTAGCCCCACTCCTGTCAACACCCATAGATGTTGAACGTTTGCTAGCGGACATTTGTACCCTCCATCAAGAAGTTCGTCACAACATCACCCAAGCCAATGCTAAGTACAAGATGGCTACAGATTGTCACTAGCGACGTCGGATCTTCCAACTTGGAGATCTAGTTATGCTTCCCAACAGGCACCTATTCCAAATTGAAGAACAAGAAGTTTGGGCGATGTCACATCATCAGCAAAATAAATGACAATGCCTACACCGGACATTTCAGCCTCACTTTCCATATCCTTGACCTTTATTGTCGCCAATTTGTTTTCATGTAACCCTTTCGAGAACGAAAGTTTGGGACAAACTTTCCTGAGGACAGGCCAATTGATGAAGAACACATTGTTGAGTGACGTAACTAACGACGACCATTTAATCAACGCCAGCCATTTAATCACGGAGAGGATCTCATGGCGTCATCTTTGCAAGGAGCCAACAATGTTTCTTTTATTAGTATTTTCCTAAAATAGTTAGTAGTTATTTTTGTCTTTAAATATTGGATTCGAGTAGTGGAGGGGATGCAATGTTTTCAAGTTAAGTAATATCAAGTTCCTTTCCTTCCCCATTTTGGTGTCAACCCTTCCCAGCTCCTCCCATATCTCTCTATTTTGGATTCCATCTCTCTCCCTTCCGATTCCAACTCCTTCCCTTCGGGATCCCGACCTTCTCCCTCCTTCCTGTCTGCTGCTACATTATATGCTGCTACATTATATAAGGTCTTCTCAAGTCTTCACACTCACACACTAAGGAAAATTTCCCACATGTCCATCCCTTCTTTAGTGTCACTAGCCTTTCTTCTTCTTGTGAATTGAGATGATTCACCCATTTCTACTTCTTTCTTTAAATTACATACCTTGTAGCATTAGATTTGAGCTACTAGATCATGAGAGCCTATATTAACGTACATGTATTTAGGGAAAATTGAAAGGCTAATTTAATTGGATACATGTGTGATACTTAATACATTCCTCATGCCTACTTGAGATGTTTACCCAAGTCCCATAGTTTGCACACCAAGCCTTATCCTTGCAGTTAAGGAATATGTTCTCTACATTCAGGTTTTTCTTAGTTTTTCTCAATTAAAACTAAGTGATGACTCCTTTTCCATTTGACCATCCTCGTTCTTCGTAAGCAGCAAGGATTAGAATTACTCTAGTGGAGTAACACACCAAGCTTTGTAGCAATATTCCTATGAGGTGTTATAATGGTCTTAAACAAGCCCCTAAAAACTATTTTTCTAATCTGTCTACTGTTCTTATTAAAATTGGTTTTGTGCAATTCAAGGCTGACTATTCTCACTTTACTTATAAAAAGGGTATAACCCATACTATTATATTAGTCTATATTGATGATCTGCTCATTGATGGAAATGACTCTCATTTTTTAAATAACCTGAAAGCCCATCTTCATGCTCAATTTGCTATAAAAGATCTAGGACATCTCAAGTACTTTCTTCGGTTAGAAATTGCCAACTTAGGTAAAGGAATAAACTTGTACTAGAGACAATATACCATTGATCTCCTTAACGACATGGGATTAAGTGCTTGTAAATCAAATGTTTTCTTATTAATGATTATTAGTAGCTCTACTATGATGATGATGAGCCTATAAATGATCCTATCATTTATAGAAGACTTGTAGGGAGACTTATCTTACTATTACTAGACTAAATATTTATTTTGTGATAAATCATCTTAGCCAATTCATGAATAAACCTTATGGAAAACATATGAATGTTGTTGTTTAGGTTGTTATTGTGAATAAACCTCAAACAATCTCCAAGACCAAGTATATTTTTTAAAGCAACTACTAGTTGGGCTAGTTACCCAACTACTAGAAGGTCCGCCACACGATTTACACACGAAAATTCACCATCTTCCGCTGTGTCAGGATGATGGAAAATCCTGTCTATAACACCATCATGCACACGAAAATCGCCTTCCCTGTCATGCATGCAAAACCCTCGCCAACGACACCACCACCATGCAAGCAATTTTTTCCCTTTCTCGTCATGCACATGAAACCAATTCCTTCCAAATTAGGGTGTTAGTGTACGAGGAAAAGGTTGGGAAAGGAAAGGAATTCATACGATTTCCATCATAAAAACGGTGGGAGACAAACAAGGTTCCCATCTTCCGCTGTGTCAAAATGATGGAAAATCCTGTCTATAACACCATCATGCACACGAAAATCGCCTTCCCTGTCATGCATGCAAAACCCTCGCCAACACCACCACCACTATGCAAGCAATTTTTTCCCTTTCTCGTCATGCACATGAAACCAATTCCATCCAAATTAGGGTGTTAGTGTATGAGGAAAAGGTTGGGAAAGGAATTCACACGATTTCCATCATAAAAACGGTGGGAGACAAACAAGTTTCCCATCTCCCGCTGTGTCAAAATGATGGAAAATCCTGTCTATAACACCATCATGCACACGAAAATCACCTTCCCTCTCATGCACGCAAAACACTCGCCAACAACACCACCACCATGCAAGCAATTTTTTCCCTTTCTCGTCATGCACATGAAACCCTTGCCGACGACGACACCACCAAGCATAGGATTTTTTCACTTTCCCCTCATGCATACGAAACTGCAGACACCAACAACGATACCACTACACCACCAATATGCCCCTGATTGACTACAAGTGTTATTTCTAAAAAAATAAAAATTCTTAAAGCGTTAATCACTTTTATTTTTTTCAAATATAAAAATAGTTATATGAAAGTTGAAGTTAATGACGTTCATGCACAACTTTCTTTCAAATTTTTAAATGTGTACAGATATTTAAATTTTAAATTTCATCGTATTTCTATATATAGTTGCATGAACACCCTTAAAAGAAAAATACTTTCCATCGCTTTTCTATTTCCCATCAATTTTCTATTTTCTTAACTTTTCATTCTCAGCGGAATTTAAGTGTACAGATACCTTTTTGATCACTAGACTTGAGGAAAATGCAATGGAAATAGAGAACACTCTTGATCCACGGTACCAAATCAAATTTTTGTTGCCATTGTAATCCTAACAAGAAGGTCTCAATGTCAATCTTAATCTCACCCTTTTGCTCAGGGCACTTGATCATTTTTCATGGGCCGTTTCACTTTTGTCCGTGGGCATGATGACCTGAGTGAATTCCTAGTTGGATGTCACCTGTCCCCCAAGTTAATGGCAAAAGGACCCTCTCTACCAGCTTTCAGCTCTGGGAGACACCTCCTCTCTTTTATTCCTTTTGGTCTTTTGGTCGTTTGGAGGCACTCCTCCCCCTTACAAATGCACAACTCTCCCAACAAATCATCATCTCCCCCCTTATCTTTTTTTTAATTCTTTCGGTTGCCAACTAACATTTATAACAAAACAACAGGTCGGCCTATGATCCCCGTGTCTCTTAAAAGAGAAAGTAGCACGTAGGCATCAAAATTCCTACATTTTAGACTAACGACAAGACACAATGCAACGCTTGATATATCTGTGTGTTGGGGCATATGATTCCTAGATATGGTCTTCTTCTTCTTTCAGCAATGAACGACAGAATATCCAACTTTAAAAGAACGAGTGAGAGAACAAGTGGCCTAACCGATATTGGCAAGGCGTTGCCACTAGTTTAGATTATCCTCCTCATCCAAGAAGTTGATCAAGCCCACACAAACCAGAATGGAATATGCCACCAAGAACTGCACAACAACGCGTTCAAGATCCTTGGTAATATTAGTTGTTAGGAGTCTATGCTCAGCAAATTAATGCGCCAAGGTAATCCTCATATTCGGAAGAATATGCCAAACCTTGGCATCCATCACTTGAAATTCCCATGAAGAATGCGCGAAGCGTAATCTTCTTTGCTCCACAGATTACAGTGGATTAGATACTCAACTGCTGATGAAGAATGCCATTAGCAGCAGATTAATTTAGGGAATATGGTCCTTGGGATCTTAAAGGTACCATTGCTCTAGAAACGTGGGCAACTGTTGGAATAAGCGAAGAAGAGACGTCTTCTTTACTCGTAATTAATTGAGTTTTAGTTACACATTCACATTTCAATAATACATGAAAGTTGTCTCCTACCATCTCTTTTACCGTGAGTTTGAAGTCCTTAAAAATTAAGGTTCGAAATTTGTAGCGTTCTTTAGAAATTAATTTTCTAGACTCCGGTTCCATACATACAAGGATGCTTTCAGGATTTAAATAAGATGTCACAAATGAGAAGAGATGCTGGAATAGTGTCTTGTTGGAAAATGTAGAGATAAATCTTGCAGATATTTAAGGCGAAATCTCTTCTCTTATAATCAACTGATCTAGAATCAAATGTTCACATCATCAACAACAATATTTTTTTCACAATTGTACTCTCCTTGTCCCGAAAAACTTAGCATACAAATTCAATGCAAGATCGGTTAACTTAGTCAATCAGAAGCTCAATCTTAGATTTTTCATGGGTTCGTACTTAAGACTGGAGCATGCTTTTGAAATAATTTAAACAGTTGCAGCAAAATGCCTATATGGTCTGATGATGCTGATGCTGGTACTGACCTAAGTCAAGGCGTTGGCCAGTTCTGCATTTCATGGATTGCGTATTTAACTTTTTGAAATGAAAGGAAGAGTGAAAAAATATCCAACTGAATAATCTTTCCAGAGAATATATGTATAATATCCAACTGAATAAACTGCAGTCTTTAACCTAATGATGTTTCCAAGAAGTTAACATGATCAGCATCTTAATAAAGGATAATGCATGGAAGGAAACTTAACTTTCTCAACATGATAGATGCCTTCTTAGGCTACAGCCAAATATGTATGCACCAAGATAATGAAGAGAATACTACATTTATCACTCCTTAAAGTACTATCGTAGAGTTATGCCTTTTAGCATCAAGAATGTTGAAGCCCTACTAGAGGTTATTATTGAATATGTTTACAATGAAATTCATTAGCCGTGGAGGCTTACATTGATGATGTGATCAAACAAGAGGATGACCTACTAAAGGCATTCACCATGATATGAAATTTTTTTCCAATTAATTTAGATAATACATGGTTATGGCAACATAGACTAGATCATATTCATATAAAATAGCTAGATAAGTTAGCTAAGAAGAACTTAGTAGATAGTTTACCTAATTTAAGATTTAAGAAGGAAAAAATATGTGATGCATATGGTTAGGAAAACATAAGAAGAGTTTTTTCAAATCTAATAAGCAAATTATATTTGAAAGAATTTTGAAATTAATTCACATAAATTTATTTAGTCCTACTAGAACTGAAATTTTAAGTGGAAAGAGATGTTTTTGTTCTAATAGATGATTTTTCAAGATATACTTGGGTTATTTTTCTAAGACATAAGAGTGTAGTATTTGAGAAGTTTAAGATTTTTCTAAATCTAGTTCAAAATGAAAAGTAATTGAAAGTTCAAAAAATTAAAAGTGATCATGGAGGGAAGTTTGAAAATGAAAATATAGAAAAACTTTGCCAAGATTTAGGAATAGAATATAGATTTACTTTTCCTAGAGTCCTTTCTCATAATGGAATTGTAAAAAGAAAGAATAGATATTGTTTAAGTTGCTTAGGTGGCACTAGAGAACTTGTATTGGTTCCTAGGCAACAACACTAAATAACTTATATTTGTTAACTTCTGTTTTTAACTTAGTTAATTTTTCTTTATGCTTATCAGTAATTCCTTTTTAGAAGTAAACAAACAACCTTTCACACAAATTAGATATTAATTCCAATTTGTATTTTAACTACAAGTGCATAGTGTATATTGTATTTGTGTGCAAGTACAGGTCGATCCTATAGAGAAATTGAGTAAGAATTGTGTACTATTTTATTTTTTTTATAATATACTTAATGTGTTTAGTAATCCCTCCGTTGAGTTACAATTAACACAACAGATTAATCTCGTGGACTTAAGTTAACTCCACGAGCCTATCTTTTCAATTTAATACTATTATTTACAAAGGAATTCGACCAACTATTGGGCGGTTTCATAGATTGTAAATAACATCAATTGAGCTCTTTAATGCTAGTGAATATTAGATTCATCATTAAGCAATACTAACATTCAAATATTTCAAATAGTAACCATTAAAATCTTTAAGTATCTGAACAATCGATTTCAGTAAACTATGATACTATTTTCTGAATCAAACAAACACAAAACATTCACAATACTAACAATAACAACTTTAATCACAATACAAAACAAACAATACAACACTTGAATACTAAATATAAACTCAGATAAGTTGTTATTTTTGGTATTTTTGTTTTGAGATATTCATGAAAATGGGTGAAAGGTGAAATGTAAAATCTCTATCGATAGTAAATACTTTCGTCACTACATGCTACGTGATTACACCACTGAAAACTTAATCACTTACAATTCTGCCTCTTCTCCCTATAGAATCGCGAGTCTAGAATTGTAAGATGATCTCCTCTTCAGCATACTGGCATCAACCCGAAACTAAGGGTAGAAGCTTTACGATCTCTTGAGATATGAGTCGGTGCCTGGTGAAAATGGCTTCCCTTCCCGCGACACGATCACTCCTCACAATGGTTGTCAGCCACCGTGTTTGGCTCGGAATAGACCCGACATTAGGAAAGCATCCTTACAGACCTCCGATGGTTGGTGATTATGGTAATTATGGTGATGTTGGTGAATTGTTGGTGATGGTGTGGATGATTTAGTGAACTTCCGACACTACCTACAGTTAGTGCAGTCCTCCATCTTTACACACACTGCCACACACCTCCAACCACACCATCTTCGTTTTTTCTCCTCTTCTTTTATACTTCTTCAATAGTAACTACTTTTGCTTTTAATGATCGGTTGGATTTCCTTCATTCAGATCAACGATGGTGATTTCTTTTCCCTTTCACGAGTGAATTCCTACGTGATACGTGCAATCGTGGCCTTCCTTCGAATGTACCATTTCTGTAACCGCTACAGTGGCATATTAAAAAATAAATGGTCTATGGAGTTATAGATAACTCAACAGACTTACTTCGTTAATTTAACTATAAAACACGTGCACTAAAGAAATAAGATGCTAACTTAATGTGTTACCTTAGTGTGTATTCATGTAACTCAACGCGTACAGTTATGCTAACTTAACGAGTTAAATATGTACATCTCACATGATATACTAAAGCATTTAAATTCAACACGTGTACTTCAGGAAATAATAAAATATTCTTTAAAACATAACTGTCGAGTACATTAAACATAACTCTCCGAAATAACAAAAAATTCGAATACTTAAGAATTTCACAGCCTGCAATTTACCGACAGTCCAGAAATGTACTAAATTAACATTAATTTCCTAGAATTATGCAGATTCTTTCATTAAAGCATATAACAGTGTAATTATAACATAATGGCTTAATTCTCATATGATAAGCTAAATATTATGCAATTAACCATCATTAAACCGTTAATATTATACACTTTTTCATTCTAAACACTTCCTCCATACTTAAATTTTGCTAGTCCCTTAGAAAACTAAGATTTAATTAGTTGGTCATTCTAAAGTGCTAGAATTAATTCTTCACTTAGTTTTCTTCAAAATAATAAATTAGATTACTATATAGATTTTCTGTATGTTTTAGTAATCTATTTTAACTTTGTTTTCTCATTTTCAACCTGCAAATATACTTAGAATATATGTAAATTACATACAAAATATATCAACATCACATAGGTGTTAATTATATTATCGTTTGTTCTTCTTTTCAACATCTGTCATCCTGAATTGTCCAATATGATTTCTAGAATAAATTTCAAATACATATGAATCAAAACACAATCCAATTCAATATGATTAAGACAAGTAGAATAAAGAATTGTATCTCAAATAAACAACTTCAAAAGTCTATTCTAGATTCATACTTCAGAAATTTTAGATAACAGAACATATACTCAATTCAAAAGATATCTGTATTTCACAAAACACTTATATCTTTTCAAAACAGTATATGCATATTTGTACTTTAAAAGTTAATTTGACAAGCTTGAATCATACAAGAGCTTTCTAGTGTACCCATGTATCGAGCTTTCAATCAACAATCCCAGATCTAATTAGGATCTTAGGTTGTTAGATTTAAAGAGTCTTTTTTTTAGGTCAACAATCCTTATATACCTATCTGCTCAAGTACAAAAGGCTCGTGATCAAACAAGTCAACAAACTTTCAAAGTTTTTTTTTTTTTTTTTTTTTTTTTTTTTTTTTTTTTCTTTTCAACATAGTATATATATGTATTTCATTAATACAGATGCAATAAAACACAAATCTCATATAGTCTTGCTTCTATTATTTACTGAAAATATGAATCCATGTCAATAAACTCATACTTTTTCTGTAGTTTAATAAGCTCTACACATAAATCATTCTACCAGTTTAATCAATCAAATTAAATGTATCCTTGATCATATGTATTTGATTTAATCCAAAAATCAACATTTCAGCTCTTTTAGGATTTCAAATAATTACTGAGTTTCAGTTAGCATTCTGATTTCATTTTAAAATTGTGAAATTGTTAAACTCATAAAATTCAGCAACAACATAAGATGTTATATCTAGATTTGTATGAATAATAAAATTTGTAGCATCTTATATAAGATTATAAATATAACATTCAAGCAGTTACAGTTCTTAAAAATTTTACAGTTTCAAATATCAAATAGTTACAGTAAATTCATAAAAAAGAATTCTCAATTTCCACAGAACTTTTGCAGTACCATTCTAATTCCTTTAATTAACAAAATTACATGGCTATTACTTTAATTACGTCCCCCCCATACCTACATTTTGCATTGTCCTCAATGTAAAAGATTTTACAATAAATATAGTAATTATAGTAGGCATGAATATTGTTTCGTTAATTTAGCATCTAACTCAACGAACTTAGTTGAAATGTAAATTCAAGATAAGTAATCAATTACATACTTTGTCTTTTTGTATCTCCTTCAATATCTTTCGATTTTTGATTTTGAAAAACTTTTCTTCACATAAAAGCAAAGTAACAATATAACAATTTAACTTGTTAAATTAGTGTCTTGTGTGGAACCCAGGCTCCTACGCCTTTGGTGGCTCACAAGCAAGCCAATTGGTTTCCCAAAATAGATACCAACAAACTAGATTGATATTTTGTTATTTTTTATGTTTTTTTTTTAGAATAAAACTAAAATTAAGAAAAATGCAGAATACACAAAAAATTTAAAAGCATAGAATCATAGTTTAAAAACATGATTGAAAAGTAGTAACAAATGGAATAAATGTGTCAGTCCATGCAAACTTTTTAGGCATAATTCTTCTTGTTATTAATTCTATGTAAATGCAATTTGCTTTCCTTTTTAGCTTGTAAATTTGTAGTATGTTATTAATACTAAATATAAGTGTATTACCATTAATGAAATGAAATGCAGAAAGAGATCCTCTTATGTTCCAAGATAATGTAGCTGTTTCAATTTCTACGTCTATTTCAATATATTCTTCTTCCCACTTCCATTCATTTAGGTCTTTCATAATCGATATTTGAAATTTCTTCAATTCATCCCACCATCTTATTAGACATAAAGTAGCATCATCATATTCATTATACCACATTCCCAATTGAATTTGATTGTATTCTGAAGTTGGTGGTTTAGCTATATCACTCGGTATAGGTAATATTTCTATAAAACCATCATAATTGTCTATGCTTACTATGTATAAATCAGATCTAAATGCTACTAATATATCTATGACTAGATATATATGTCCATCAAGTATGACATACATGTTGTTAATTAATGATTTCTATCCTAGATATCTCATAGTATTTTCAGTCCAAGATCTATTCAGAAAATTATACACACTTAAGAATAAATCTTCATCCCAATTTCCAGTTGGTCTCCAATAATATAATTTTTCAAGAATGGTCGAATTTTTATCAGAAAACGTTAAAGCTGACCCACAATTTTCAATTGGTACTTCATATTTATTATGTCTTCCTATATTCCATTCTTCTCTTGTGATAGGATTTTGAATCAAAATGTCGAGTAACAGAATTGCATACCTTGGTTTGGTTCTGTATATAATTAATCCTTCATCTATCCCCATAATATGATCTATTCCTTTTAATGCATTGGGTGAAATTCCAACAGTTTCTTCCATATTCAGATATTCATAGCAGATTGAACTATGATTAAATGACTTCCATAAAAATCTATCTCTAATCTTAGTCATTTTTGCAGCTTGTAGTCCATGAAAGTATTTTTCTCTAACACAGTCTTTGATTTCCTTTGATACACAACACAATCTACATAGATCTTTAACTAACAAGTTACTCAATACTTTCCTTAGTGCATCTAGTGGTAATTTCATCAATTTCATCTGTTGTGATTCTATATAACATAAACAAAAATTACAGTGACAAAATTAACATAACTACTTCACACCCTCGTGGAGTTAAGTCATAACTTAACGAACTAAGTTCGTTGAGTTAAGTAATAACTCTACGATACTACTAATTATAATTATCATCCATATATATTTGAACAACAATTTGATCTTTATGATGATAGAGTATGGTCTACTTTTCCCACGATATATCCTTGTTCTATTAAAAAAGTAGATAATCTTTCATATCATGATCTAGGTGCTTGCTTCAACCCATATAAGGCTTTCTTCAATTTATACACAAAGTCAGGATTTTTAATATCTTCAAATCCAAGTGGTTGTTTTACATAGACTTCTTCATTAATTAAACCATTTAGAAATACACTCTTTACATCCATTTGATATAATTTAAAATCCATATAACAAGCATAAGCCAATAATATTCTAATACTTTCTAACCTAGCCATAGGAGCAAATGTTTCATCATAATCTAGTCCTTCTTCTTGTGTATACCCTTGTGCAACTAATCTAGCTTTGTTTCTTATAACTTGACCAGTTTAATTAGTTTTGTTTCTAAAGATCCACTTTGTACCTATTATGGACTGATTTTCTGGTAGAGAGACTAATTCCCAAACATCATTTCTGATGAATTGATTTAGTTCTTGCATTGCCACTATCCAATTTTCATTAGATAATGCTTCTTTTATATTCCTTGGTTCCACCATAGAAACAAACATACACATACTACTGAAATTTACTGAAGCTCTAGTTTTAACTCCCTCATTAATATTACCAATGACTTAAGTAAGAGGATGTGATGAAGAATAATGCCAATTTCTCTGATTTTCCTCAATATTCTCATCAACATCTGAAGGTCCATCAGTTTCATCATTAGTTTGATCATTTAAGTTCATATTTTTGATTTTCTCAGATAAATCTTCAATCTCTCTATTGATCTCTAACTCTTTTGGGAAATTGATCAAATCATCAGTATCAACTTTAGATTGAGATTTTCTAAAAGAATTTTCATTGAAACTTACATGGAGGGTTTCCTCAATAGTTCTAGAAGTCTTGTTATATACTCTATAGGCTTTACTTCTAGTAGAGTAACCTACAAAAATTCCTTCATCCGCTTTGGCTTAAAATTTATCCCTTTTATCCTTAGTATTAAGAATAAAACACTTGCAACCAAATGGTTTCATATAGGAAATTTTTGGAACCTTATTAAACATAATTTCAAAAGGAGTTTTATTAACACGAGGTCTTAAGTGACTTCTGTTAATAACATAACAAGCTGTATTTACTACTTCAGCCCAAAGATTTTGAGGTAACTTATGTTCATTCAATATAGTTTTGGCCATTTCCTAAAGTGACCTATTCTTTCTCTTAACAACACCATTTTGAGATGGTGCCATTGGAAAAGAAAATCTATGATCAATGCCGTGATCTATATAGTAATTATTCATTTGATCATTATCAAATTCAATACCATGATCACTCCTAAGTTTTTGAACAGAGACACTTTGTTCATTTTGAACAAGATTACAAAACATTTTAAACTTTTCAAAAACTGCTGTCTTAGATGCTAGAAAATATACCCAAGTGTATCTATAGAAATCAACTACTAAAATAAATACATACCGTTTACCACCAAGACTCATGATTCTTGTTGGTCCAAGTAGATCCATATGTATAAGTTCTAAGACTCTCTTGCTTGAAATATCAGTTTTGGATTTAAAAGAGTTTTTGTGAAGTTTACCTAACTCACATGCATCACACATAAAGTCCTTTGAGTATTTAATCTTTGGTAAACTTTTCACTAAATGTTTTCTAGATAGTTTATGTAACAGTTTCATATTTATATGCTCGATCCTTCTATGCCACAGATATGCATCACTAGTATCAGCTTACAAACATGAATTTAAATCAACTGCACTACAAGGTAAAGATAAAATACATACTGAACCTTTTCTTTAAGCAATAAACTTAAGTTCATCTGTATTTTTATCAATAATTTTGCTTACATTATCTTCAAACACTACATAATATCTATTCTCAGTTAGTTTTATAACACTTGTTTAGAATGAAAAAGTGCATATTATTAACAGTTAAATGATGGTTAATTACATAATATTTAGTTTATCATATGAGAATTAAGCTATTATGTTATAATTGCATTGTTATATGCTTTAATTGAAGAATCTGCTTAATTTAGGGGAATTAATGTTAATTTAGTACATTTCTGAACTATTGGTAAGTTGCAGGCTGTGAAATTCTTAAGTATCCGAATTTTCTAATATTTCGAACAGTTATCTTTAACAGACTAAACATGTATCAAATAGTTATATTTAAATTGCCGAACAGTTATGTTTTGAGAGAATATTTTATTATTTCCTGAAGTACACATGTCGAAACCATAATGAATGACTTAAGTGAACTTTTAGTGAGTTATCTATAACTATCCGAAATTGTAGTTGGGCATCGGATAATTATCCCTATAACAACACCATTTTGATGACACGTGTCATGTTCTGGTAAAGTGACTTAAGTGGATTTTCGGTGAGTTAGTTGTAACTATCCAAAATGCATCTGAGCATCAGATAGTTAGACTTGTAACTCTTCGAAATGTTATTTTATGATTAAACTACTGCTGACACGTGTCGAGATCTGGTAGATTTACTTAAGTTATATATCGATGAGTTATTTGTAACTATTCAAAATGCATCTAAGCATCGGATAGTTAAATTTATAAGTATCCGAAATGCACTTGAGCATCGAATAGTTAAATTTATGCATGTGTTGAATTTAAATGCTTTAGTATATCACGTGAGATGCACATGTTTAACTCGTTAAGTTAGCATAATTGTACGCGTTGAGTTACATGAATATACACTAAGGTAATGCGTTATGTTAACAGCTTATTGTTAGGAACGAATGGCTTCACCAAAGGGGGGGTGAATGAAGAACAATGTGAATTTATACCTATTTTTCACTTTACTAACTAATTTGATTAATCAGTTTGCACAAGTAATAATTAGATAAAAATATCATACACAGCGGAAATCAAGGTAAGAAACACAAGAGAATTTTAGGTGGTTCACCAACTCGGCTAGTCTACTTGCAAGGGTCACTTGGGCTTCACTAAGTGTCTCAACACTTATACAATTGCTTTCAGGTCGAAGCAAGAACCAACCATACAGAAGTTTTCAAGTATAAACTCCAGAAAACCAATACTCAGAAGTTTTTAGGTATAAACTTCAGAAAACCAACCTCTTGAGTTTTCAGGTCGAAACTCAAACCAACAACTGAATGTAACTTTTAGGTTGAAGCCACGAACCAAATGATCCTTCTTGGATCAGACTTTCAGCACATGGAGAGCTTTAAGAATCTTCTTGTAACTCCAGCTTTCAATCGATTCTTTGTTGAACTAAATTTGAGCTTTCTTCTATATCATTAATTTATCTGCAATGTATACTGTATCTCTATATGTATATGAGCAAAAGCTGTCTAAATCCGTTGTCTGTATCTTGTATATATACCTGATATGTACAACGATCATATTTTCTTGCAACGTATGTATTCTACTGTAATTGATTACACTCAAGTCCCAATACGGTAAGTTACCGTTCAGAAAATCGTTTCAAGATATCTTACCGATTTTCCTATTCTTTCGGATAGTTAGTTGTGCAACTCTCCGAAGAGTATCTATAACTCACCAAAAGATCACTTAACCTTTACTACCAGGTAGGATTCTAGAATATTTACTGTGAGCTGTCATTCAATCGGATACTTATAACTGTAACTCACCGAATAGTTATATACTTGTCGGATAGTTTGTCTCTGTTAACTTTCTGATTGCTTTAATTCAGCACGTGCATAAAGGTTGACTTAAGTTTTGGATGGTTATCCTTGTAACTCACCGAAACGCTTTAGGATTTCGGATAGTTATTTTTCTAACTCTCCGAAACTTATTTGCACTTCTTTCTGGAATTCTACACGTGGGAAATTTAATGACTTAAGTTTCGGATGGTTAAACTATAACTCACCGAAACTCTTTTGAAATTTTGGATAGTTATCTTTCTAACTCTCCAAAAATTCATTTGAGCATCTGTCTAGAATTCTGCACGTGGGAAATTCAATGACTTAAGTTTTGGATAGTTAAACTGTAACTCATCGAAACTCTCTTGAAATTTCAGATAGTTATCTTTCTAACTCTCCGATTTTCCCTTTTAAGCTTTCAACTACCGGCTTCTCCATTTTGCACGTGCGTAATAAAATGACTTAAGTTCTAGAAAGCTATGCTTGTAACTTACCAAAAAACTCGAATAGTTATCTAACTCTCCGAAAAGAAAACTCGGATAGTTATCTAACTCTCCAACAAGTCCTTTAAGCTTCCGTTCTGTATTTCTGCACGTGATTTATTGAATGACTTAACTTTTGAATAGTTATACTTGTAACTCTCCAAAAAGTCCTTTAAGCTTCCAGATAGTTAACTCCTTAACTATCTGATCATTCAATCCCCTTAACTGTCTGATTAAATAACTCTCCAAAGGCTTTATAATTTCGGATAGTTATTCTTCTAACTGCCCGATAGTATTACTACTACTTTAAACTTGCTCTTCGAACTTGTAATTATCTGATTTTCCTATAACTTTAAGGCAGTATTATCTTGAAACTTCTCCATCTGTTCATCTGCATGGAATTTGTTCTATCTGCCTTCTGATCTAATGCTGCACTGACTTAACTGTGAAATACAATATGTTTCCTCACATAGGTTTTGCATTATCAAAATACTAGGGTCCTAACAATCTCCCCCTTTTTGATAATGACAAAAACCTTTACATTAAATTACATGTATTTCACTCCCTAGATTGTTGTTATACATTCAATCACATAGAAACTAAGTAAAGCAAAGAATTACAATGAATATAATACAATGAAGTTAATTTCTCACCTTGTCTGTGTGTTGGGAAAGCTCCCCCTACCTTCTATGTAATTTTCAATATTCTTCTCCCCTTTTTGTCATTAGATAAAAGGAGTTCCACAATTTTCTTTTGCTGAATTTTCTTCTCCTCTTTTTGTCATTAAATTTGTATCTAATGATATACCAATTTTCTGATCTTTGTAATCCCGTCAGATATCAAGTTGTGAAAAGAATCAAATGCATCAATATCTTCAAATACCAATTTTTGATTTTCCATCAAATGTAGACTGTTGATGTGTAGATCTCAATTGTTGAGATATTTTCATCATTGTAGTCTATTTTCTTCTTTTCCTTTGATTTGTGCTGCTTTTCTTCTTTCTTATTCGAGCACAGTATCAATTGAAGTGTCAATTTCCTTAATCCTTGTCTGATGACAATTGTTGACATTCTATCATCTGAGAAGTCAGTAATTGCTCTCCTGATTTGTGATATTTCTTCCTTTATTTTCGTGTAATTACTGCATCATCTATAAAAACTGAAAATAGTGAAATGCCAATAGTTAATGTAGCAATTTATAAATATGCAGTTAATATTTGTAATTTCTGCCACATGCTCTCCCCCTATCTGTATGGAGGTTCTCTGATTTATAATAGCAAGCTATAGGCTCTCCCCCTATATGCATGCCCTCTTTATACACTTTTATTTTGTATTGAAGTAACATTCTGAATTCTCTTCATATAGTAGGTTCTCCCCCTACTTATATGTTTTTTCTTGCAAACAAATTTGTTGCACCTGTTCTGCAAAATGAATGTCATATATGATACAAATTGAACTAAATACCAATTGTTAATCAAAAATATCATAAAAGATTTTCAATCAATTTGCTTCTGACTCCAATTCGTTTATCTTCTCTTGGATCTTTGTTTCAAGTGGTTCTTCTATTTGTAGAAGATAATTTGAAGACTGTAATCTGTCTACAGCAGATTTTGGTCGTCCTTTGATGAATCTGATTTCCCTGCATTTGTAGTCATTCAACTTGGCTCGTGCAAGCCTTCTTTCCTTTAAAGAACATGATTCAATCATTGATGCTACTTTTGATGCCAATTGTTAATTTCAGAATATCATAACTGATTCTTAACTGATTATCAATTGTTTGGCTTCTAAAAAAAAATTTCTCTTCACGAGATTCTACTTATTCTGATAACACTTGTTTCTAATTGTTGCACATTTTTCTCTCCTTGAGCATCAAGATTTTAGGCACAATTTTCACTCAGTCTAAGTGAACACTTTCTACCAATTTATGGTGCCTCTTGTAATACCAAAATTTTACTGTCATAACTGGTTTGGAGCTATAGATCAACTACTCCTCCTAAACCATATAATCCTACAATTCAAACAGAAATAGATTTTGGTACCTATACTTTCTTGGGTCCATAAGTATTAGTCCTAACAATATTTAGTTTATTGCCTTTTGGCAGCCACATTGAACCAAATCTTCTTTTGATGGCAAACACTGTTGTACCATCTCTATAAGATCGGATAACACCACCACATTAAGGTATTTCTTGTGGAGTAGCATACCCTAGGCCAAGTTTATTATAATTGTATCTTTGAGAACCAATGATTTGGTCTAATCCTTTCTGTCCATTGGTAAATTTATGCATAGTATTTTTTAGATCAGTGATTTCAGATTTCAATTTTTCATTTTCATTTATTAGTTCATCATTATAGCATTTCCTATCTTCAACATGCAGATTTTCAAGTTTAGTATGTGCTTCTTTTAAACATGTAGTTAAATGCTTAATTTCCTTTTTATACTTTTTGCATTTAACATATAAACTGTCAACAGTAGACAAAAGAATATTTACATCTAGATTATCATTGTCTACATCAGAATCATTTTGAGATGAAGTGGAACATACCTCTTGTGCTGTATAGCACACGTTTACTAGTACCTCTTCATCTGAACTAGATGAGCTACTAGAAGAACTACTATCATCCCAAGCAACCTTCAATGCCATTTTCTTTTTGTAGCTCTTCTTCTTCTTCATTTCTTTTTCTTCTTCTTGTTGCAGTGGACAATCAGGTTGTATATGTCCCTGCTTCTTGCATTTAAAGCATATTGGTGCATTACTTTTTGATGTACTAGCATGATTCTTTTTCTTCATCCATTTTCTGAATTTTCTAGCCAATAGCACAACTTCATCATCATCCGAGCTTTGAAGTTCCTATGTTGATGGAAAGGCTAGTTCTTTCTTTGTTTCAGTTTTCTTTTTACCACTACCTTCCTCAACTTTCCATTCCTTCATTTGAACTTCATGGGCCAGCAAGTTGCCCATTAGATCCTCTACTGAGTATTTGTTGAGGTCTTTGGAATCTTGTATCGATGTGGACTTTTGCTTCCATTCCATAGTTAAGCTTCTGAGGATTTTCTGTACCTACTCACGAACAGAAAATTCCTTTCCCAAACCTCTTAAGCCATTAATAATCTTAGTGAATCTTGAAAACATATCAGTGATAGTTTCATCATCAAGCATTTTAAATAATTCAAGCTTTCTGAGTAAAATGCTTATTTTAGTGTCTTTCACTTGGCTGGTTCCTTCAAAGGTTATTTAAAGAGTGTTCCAAGCCTCGTGAGCAGATTTATAAGCTAAAACTTTATTATATTGTTCAGTAGATAAGGCATAGTAAATAATATTCAGCCCTCGAGCATCCATTTGGATGATTCTCTCATCCTCCTCAGTCCAGTCATCCTTATGACTAGGTGGAATAGGTGTTCCTAGAACAACCATTTTCCATAAACTCACATCTGAGCTTCTAAGGAAACATTTCATCCTGTTTTTCCAGTAATTATAATTAATACCATCAAACAGGGGAGGACGATGGATGTTCTGACCCTCTTTGTGGAAAGATGCCATGATCTCAGATGGTTAAATCTATAAAAAGAGATCAACCTCCTCTGATACCAATTGTTAGGAACGAATGACTTCACCAGAGGGGGGGTGAATGGAGAACAGTGTGAATTTAACCCTATTTTTTACTTTACTAACTAATTTGATTAATCAGTTTGCACAAGTAATAATCAGATAAAAATATCATGCACAGCAAAAATAAAGGTAAGAAACACAATAAAATTTTAGGTGATTCACCAACTCGACTAGTCCACCCCCAAGGGTCACTTGAGCTTCACTACGTGTCTTAACACTTATACATTTGCTTTCAGGTTGAAGCAAGAACCAACCACACAGAAGTTTTTAGGTATAAACTCCAGAAAACCAACACTCAGAAGTTTTCAGGTATAAACTCCAGAAAACCAACACTCAGAAGTTTTTAGGTATAAACTCCAGAAAACCAACCTCTTGAGTTTTCAGGTCGAAACTTAAACCAACAACTGAATGTAGTTTTTAGGTTGAACCACGAACCAAATGATCCTTCTTGGATCAGACTTTCAGCACATGGAGAGCTTTAAGAATCTTCTCAACGAAGTTAGTCTGTGGAGTTAGCAATAGTAACCGACTATATTCTGTTGAGTTATTTGTAACTCAACGAGGTTAATTTGTGGATTAAGCAGAACGGTTATTCTTTTAACCACGAACAAAACTTCATCGGTTTAGCGGTTACCAAAATTTGAAATTAGTAGTGGTACACGTACCCATAAAAACAAGAACCACGATGCACATTGCAAGCCACGTTCTTGCAACGAGATTTATTCACTTTATGGATGTGCAGTATATATATAAAACAGAATGTAATTTACGAGTTACCAGCACTTTTAAAAAAATGAGAATGTGTTGGAGGAACTGGAAGGAGAAGCAGCTGATTCAACTTCATCTGACAACAAATATTTATTGAATGGAAAGCTTCAGACTGGTATGTAATTAATCTTCTGCTATTTATTTATGAGCAGGACTCGTTCTCTAAGCACTAAACGATTAGTAAGAACACCTACCCAGGAATTTTCATTATAGAGGAGTATTGAAAAATTTTCTGAAATGAACTTTAACGAAATTCTTTGGGATGTATCTAACCTTTCTTTAAAACAGAACGTAGAGATGGCTACTCTAGTAGAAAAACCATTAGGAGAGATTCTGTATCCTGAATTAGTTGATGAACCTTCATGTATTCGATTGCCAAACTTTGAGGGAGATAGGTTTGAATTGAAATCTAATTATATTAGTCAATTGCCACATTTTCATAGATTAGAAAGAGAGGATGCCTATTATTTCCTTAGAGAATTTAATGAAGTTTGTCAAATGATGAAAATACTGAACATGAGTATAGATGCTATTAAACTTAGATATGTCCCTTTTTCTTTAAAAAACACAGTTAAGAGATGGTTATATACTCTATCGCCTGATTCAATTTCTACATGGACTGAATTTTGCTCTGTTTTTTTGGAAAAATATTATCCAACACATCAAACGATTAAAAAAAAGAAAGAAATATTAATGTGTAGCCAAAAATAGGGTGAATCATTCTGGAAATATTTTGAAAGATTTAAAGATTTATTGACTCAATGTCTACATCATGCGATGAGTAAAGCACAATTAATAGGTATAATTTATGAAGGCATAGATGTTTCAACAAAATCTTTATTAGAATCTACTTGTCAAAATGGATTTTTAAAGTTATGTAGTGAAGAAGCATGGGCATATTTAGAAAACTTTGCAAAAAGAACTGCACAGTGGGAAAGTTCGGTTGAAGCTATTGCAGATAAAAAAATATTGCCAAGAAGAATGCATGAAATAGATTCAAACACTATGCTTGAGGTGAAATTAAATGAATTAACAAAGAAAATAGAAGAGTTATCATTAAATCAAAGGCTAGCAAAAAAGAATGCAAACATAAATGACTTAGATATTATTTATGCTAGAAACCAGAGAGATAACTTGGGAAATTCTTATCATCCTAATTGGAGAAATCACCCGAATTTATCTTGGGGAAACAACAATTTCCAAGGAGGAGAAAATATAAATGAGAAGAACATAAGTTATGAAGTATTAATTGAACAAGGATCTAGAATAGAGAAATTAGAAAAGATAATCCAACAATTAAACAATCGTTTAGATTTTGTATTTGGAAATGCTGCAATTCAAAATCAGAATAGAAATATATCACTTAGACAGAAGGAACCAATGGAAGTTAGACCTACTAGAGGATTGCCAATACAAGCTATACCTAATCCTGTCAATAGAACTGTTTATGAAATTGATACCTCTTTTGGGAGGGTAGCTAAATGAAGCAGCATATCTGAAGCAACTATCTGTATGTATATATGTTTTTTATTTTTAGTTAATAGTATCGTAGAGTTAATTTTTAACTCAACGAACTTAGTCCGTTGAGTTATTCCTTAACTCCACGAGGGTGTGCTGTAGTTATGTTGTGTGTTTAATGTTGGGAAATTCTTATAAGTTTTTTATTTTGTGTGTTTAATGTTGTGTGTATTCTGCATTTATTTTTAGAAAAAAAAAAGGAATTTTGAAGTTTTCATGTTCATTTTATAAATAAAAAAAAACAAACAAAACAAAATATCAATTCAATTTGTTGGTATCTGTTCTGGGAAACCAATTGGCTTGCTTGTGAGCCACCTGTTTGTGTTTTCCCAACACTATACTAGAAAAACTTGGATTTGTTACTTCTATTTTTACTTAGTTAATTTATCTTTATGCCTATTCTTTCTTTTAGAAGTAAACAAACAACCTTTAATACAATTTAGACATTAATTCCAATTTGTACTTTAACTGCAAGTGCATAGTGTCTATTGTATTAGTGTGCAAGTACAGGTCGATCCCACAGGGAATTGCTGACGAATTTAAGAAATGTTTGATTGTGAACAATTCAAATTTATATTCAATAAGCACTCCGTTGAGTTACAGTTAACTCAATGGACTAAGTTCGTTGAGTTATGGATAACTCAATGGACTATCCTTGTGGACTTAAGTTAACTCCACGAGCCTGTCTCTTCTTTATAATACTGCTAATTACAGAGAAATTCGGCCAACCATTGGGCGATTCCATAGATTGTAAATAACATCAATTATGCTTTTTTTTTAATGCTAGTTAACATTGGATTTATCATTATGCAATACTAACATTCAGATGATTCAAACAGTAACCATTAAAATCTTTAAGTTGTTTTGTATGAACCAATTTCAGTAAACTGTAAAATTAAAACTAACATAAAATAATCATAAAATTGATATAGATAACATTAATCACGATACAACACCAACAATACAACACTCAAATACAACATACAAACAAAGATAAATTGTTTTTGGTATTTTTGTTTTGATGTGATGGGAGAAAGGCGAAATGTAAAGTAATTTCACTTGACAGTAAATACTTCCGACACTACTTGCAACGTGATTACATGAAAATATTAATATGTTACTTACATTTCGCCTTTCGCCCATCACATCAAAACAAAAATACCAAAAACAATTTATCTATGTTTGTATGTTGTATTTGAGTGTTGTATTGTTTGTGTTGTATCGTGATTAATGTTATCTGTATCAGTTTTGTGATTGTTTTATGTTAGTTTTAATTTTACAGTTTATTGAAATTGGTTCGTACAAAAGACTTAAAGATTTTAATGGTTACTATTTGAATCATCTGAATGTTAGTATTGTTTAATGATAAATCTAATGTTAACTAGCATTAAAAAGCTTAATTGATGTTATTTACAATCTGTGGAATCGCCCAATGGTTGGCCAAATTCCTTTGTAAATAGCAATATTATAAAGAAGAGATAGGCTCGTGGAGTTAACTTAAGTCCACGAGGATAGTCCGTTGAGTTAGCCATAACTCAACGAACTTTGTCCGTTGAGTTAACTGTAATTCAACGGAGTGCTTAATGAATATAAATTTGAATTGTTAACAATCAAACAGTTCTTAAATTCGTTACCAATTCCCTGTGGGATTGATCTGTACTTGCATACTAATACAATAGACATTGTGCACTTGCAGTTAAAGTACAAATTGGAATTATTATCTAAATTGTATTAAAGGTTGTTTGTTTACTTCTAAAAGAAAGAATAAGCATAAAGATAAATTAACTAAGTAAAAACAGAAGTAACAAATCCAAGTTTTTCTAGTGTAGTGCTGGGAAAACCCAAACAAGTTTTATGGCGCCGTTGCCGAGGAATTGAATTGAATTGAATTGAATAGATATAAGCAACTGTTAGAGCTGTTTCATTTTAATAGCCAGAGTTGTGTGTTTTCTTCTGTAATTGAGAATATGGCATATGCTTATGCTCAAAGATTTCTGAAACCTGTAATTAGCATATGTGAATTCTGCAATTTTGAAGGACACGACATTTCTGATTGTTTGAAATTGAGACGTCTATAGATTGTTAGATCCCATGAACAACAAATGAATTATCCTCAATATAATAGAGCCGAGTATGAGAATCCTATAGTTTACCCAACTGATGATCAGTATAGAATGTGTAATATGATGAGAGACACTGAAGTTTGGGATAGCTATGACAAACTAGAGCATAGTATAGAGCAAAATCTTGACAAACTAGAATACTTTGTGTCTCAACAACAAGAAGTCAACCAGTTAAACTATAAGGAATCATATTCAGAACCTAAACAGGATATAATTTACGAAACTGAAAAAGCCATAAAGAAAATTGATCAAAAATTGAATGCAATGAAATTAGATGATCTGGAAACAAAATTAAAAGCATTAAACGAAAATGCAATGAAAATACAAGTTATGCAACAGGACAATGAGAATTATAATGTTATAAACCTGCATAATTTGCAAAATATACAGCAAATAGAAAATACTAATGTAAGAGAATTTAAAGAATGCACTTTAAAAGTAAAAACAATTGAAGATCATAATCACGAAAATGATATGCAAAAACATCATGAAAATAATGAAAATTTGGAAGATGTATGTGTAACATTAAGATCTGGAACTGATATACCACCAAGAACTAAAAATGAAAATGATATGAAGGTGGACAAGAGTAAAAATCAAAATGATAATGAAAATGTAATAGCTGAAAATCTAGAAATCACTAAAGAACAATCTGAATCTGTGATTGAAGCTAAAAATGATCAAACAAATCAACTGAAAGAAAAAGAGTCTTTGAAATCAAAATCTTTAGCACCCTATCTTGAAAGATTACAACAAACAATTCTTGAAAGATAAGAGAAAATCAGAGAAATTTTTGAAAAAGTACAAGTTAACATTCCTTTGTAAGATCTATTGCAAATATGCCACATTGTGCTAAATTTCTGAAGGATTGGTGTACTAAGAAAAGAGAGCGAAAAGTTCTTAGAAATGTCTTTTTAGCTGAGCAAAGTAGTTCCCTATTTCTGCCACAAATTCCTAAAAAGTTATCTGATTCTAGAATCCCTGTTATATCATGCACCATAGGAAATACCATTCTAGAAAGAACCTTAATAGACTTAGGTGTAGATATAAATGTTATGCCAAGTGATATATTTGCATCCTTAGGATTAGAAGGCTTAACTCCTACTAGTACAGTTATTCAATTAGCTGATAGAAGTATAAGATACCCTAGAGGAAAAATAGAGGATGTCTTAATTAAAATTAAGAATTTTATATATCCTATTGATATTGTAATTTTGGATTCACAACAAATTAAGCATAAAAATAGTGATACATCTTTAATTTTGGGAAGGCCATTTTTAGCAACATCAGGGGTTGTTATAAATTGTAAAACTGGAGTAATGAAGTTAGCATTTGGTAATGAGGATACTCAATTAAATATTTTCAAACTAGAATGGTTTGAGGAGTTAGAAATGTTCTTACATACCATAGACTTTTTAGAGGATGAAGGAGATATGTTAGATGATGTGATTCAAGAAGAATTAAATAGGCAAATCAATTCTGAAACTTTAGAAGAAAGTGAAAGCATAAATATAGAAGGAGATCAGGAAGAAATTAATTTTAAAAAATGATGATGTTCAATTAGGAGCTCTAGCTTCTGATGGGCAGCATTTAAAATTAAAACCTTTACCTCCTGAATTAACCTATATATTTCTGGAAGATAAACGGACCTGCCAATCATTATTACTTCAGATTTAAAAGAGGATCAAATAGCTAAATTAAAAGATGTAGTAAAAAGTTATAAAGAAGCAATAGGATGGACTATGACTGATATAAAAGGGTTAAGTTCAACTTTATGCTGTCACCACATATATTTAGAAGAGAATGCTAAACCTGTTAGAATTCCTGAGAGGAGATTAAATCTAAACCTTAAAGAAGTAGTTAGGAAGGAAATAGTAAAATGGTTAGATAATGATATAATTTATCCGATTTCTGATAGCTCGTGGGTTAGTCTAATCCATGTAGTTCCCAAGAAATCAGGATTAACAGTTATTAGGAATGAAAGTCAAGACTTGATACTTACTAGAATTCAATCAGGCTGGAGAGTATGTATAGACTATAGAAAGCTGAATGCTGTGACTAGGAAAGATCATTTTCCCTTACCTTTTATAGATCAAATGCTGGAAAGATTAGCAAGGCAAGAATATTTTTGTTTCCTAGACGGGTATTCAGGGTATAATCAAATTCCAATAGCATTAGAGGATCAAGAGAAAACAACTTTCACCTATCCTAATGGAACTTATGCTTTTAAAAGAATGTCATTCGGATTATGCAATGTGCTAGCTACCTTTCAAAGGTGTGTGCAGGGCATATTTACTAGAATGATTGAAGATTTTTTAGAAATATTTATGGATGATTTTACTGTATATGGCATCTCATATGAAGTGTGTTTAAGCAATTTAGACCAAATATTAAAACGGTGTGTGGAAAAAAATCTGGTTTTAAATTGGGAAAAATATCACTTCATGGTTAAACAAGGAATAGTCCTAGGGCATGTTGTTTCTAAAAGAGGGTTGGAAGTAGATAAAGCTAAAATAGAAGTAATTTCTAATGTACCAGAACCTAAATCAGTAAAAGATATTAGATCATTTCTAGGACATGCTGGATTTTATAGAAGATTTATTAAAGACTTTAGCAAGATAGCTAGACCTTTAACTAATCTATTAAAAGATGTTCCATTTAACTTTGATAAAAATTGCAAGGAAGCATTTTTTAGACTTAAGACTAGCTTAATTTCAACTCCTATAATTCAAGCACCTAATTGGAACCATCCATTTGAATTAATGTGCGATGCTTTTGATTTTGCTGTAGGAGCAGTGTTACGACAGAAGATAGAAAAATCTCCTAGAGTGATTCATTATGCAAGCAAAACCTTAAATGATGCTCAAGTTAATTACACAACTACTGAAAAAGAATTATTAGCTATTGTGTTTGCTTTAGAAAAGTTTAGATCATATCTGATTGGAGCTAAAGTAATAGTATACACGGATCATTCAGCTCTAAAACATTTAATAAAGAAAAAAGAAATTAAACCTAGATTGATCCGATGGATATTATTATTACAAGAATTTGATCTAGAAATTAAAGATAGAAAAGGTTGTGAGAATGTATTAGCAGATCATTTATCAAGATTACAAATAGAAAAATCAAATATTGAAATTAATGATAATTTTCCTGATGAATAATTAATGACCATCAACATAATGCCTTGGTATGCAAACATAGTTAATTACTTAGTTACTAGTTTAACACCTAAGGATTGGAATAGACAGGATAAGAAATTGTTTTTCTCAAGAGTAAAATATTACTATTGGGAAGACCCATACTTATTTATGAAATGTCCTGATTTGGTTTTAAGGAGGTTTGTTCCAGAAACTGAATATTCGAGCATATTGTCTTTCTATCATGACCAAGCTTGTGGAGGACATTTTGGTTCAGGGAAAACTATTGCAAAAATTCTATAATGTGGGTTTTATTGGCCAACACTATTCAAAGATGCTCATAAATATTGCTTAAGTTGTTTAAGATGTCAACAAATAGGAAGAATATCAAAGAGGAATATGATGCCTCTTAATCCTATTGTTGAGGTTGAAATCTTTGATGTGTGGGGAATAGATTTTATGGGTCCATTTCCTATGTCTAATCAATTTAATTACATATTGTTAGGGGTGGATTATGTATCTAAATGGATAGAAGCTATTCCTACAAAAACTAATGATAACAAAGTGGTAATACAATTTATAAGAACAAATATATTTGCCAGATTTGGAATACCTAAAGCTATTATCAGTGATAGAGGAACTCATTTCTGTAATAGAAGTTTTGAAGCCTTAATGAAGAAGTATGGAGTAAACTACAAAATTGCAACATCATATCATCCACAAACAAGTGGACAAGTAGAAAGTGCAAACAAACAAATTAAATTAATCTTGGAAAAATTAGTAAATCCTACTAGAACAGATTGGGCAAATAGATTGATAGATGCACTTTGGGCTTATAGAACTACTTATAAAACGAGCTTAGGTATGTCACCTTTTAGGCTAGTATATGGAAAAAGTTGTCATTTACCTATTGAAATAGAACATAAAGCTTATTGGGCATTAAAAACTCTAAACACTAATTTAAATCAAGCTGCTGAAAATAGAAAAATGCAACTAATTGAATTAGAAGAATTTAGAAATGAAGCTTATTCGAAGACTGTAAGAGAAAAAGAGAAAATTAAATTCTGGCATGATAGAAAAATTATTCCTAAAAGCTTTGAAATAGGACAAGAAGTATATCTTTATATGGCTAGACTCCATAACCATCTAGGAAAATTAAGATCTAGATGGGTAGGACCTTATATAATTCGAAATGTTTATCCTTATGGAGCTATTGAAATTGAAAATCCTAAAAATCAGAATATATTTAAAGTAAATGGACAAAGACTTAAACCTATTCTGAAAACACCAAAAAGCTCCTTTGGAATTATAGAAGAAGTCAAAGTAGAGGATTACTCGAGCTTTACTTAGAAAGAAATGAGTTTTTATGTTTGTGTTGTAAAAAAAAAAATATATATATTAAAAATATATATAAAACATAAAAATAAATGCGGTTTAACTGACTAGATCCATCGTTATGACTGGAACATAAAAAAATATGAATATTAATTTTCAAGAAAAAATGTTGGTTTTACTAAAACATAGTATCAGTTCAACCGAAAGAAAAATAAAAAAAATAAAAAATATTTAGGTGTAACCGAAACATAGTATTGGTTAAATCGGTAAAAAAGCAGAAAAACTATTCTCTGTAATATTTTTATTATTATATTTGCTTGTACGGGAAGTCCGTTGAGTTACGATTAACTCAACGAGCTTACTCCGTTGAGTCTTGAGTTAGTCAACGAGCTTATTCCATTGAGTTAACTGTAACTCAACGGAGTATTGTAGCTAAGACCATAGATAAAATAGTAATAGTTGGTTCGGGAAATGACCCGATTACCTACCTAAACTTAGGGCTTATTTAAACTAAAACCTAGGGTTTTGGGGGCATTATCTGGCAAATCATTTAGAATCTAGAACAGTAGAAATCAGAGCGATTCTGTGCTATTGTCTAACTCCACGATAAGGAAGATGACGCTTGAATTCTAGGAAAAGGCAGTGGACACCGCATAGTTTCTGAAGGAATCTGAAGAATGGCACACGAGGCAGAAGATCAAAAATACAACGAGAGAAAAAGAGTTATAGAAGGTAGAATCTAAACTTTTTAGATTAAGAAAAATATTAGTAGATTGTGGTATACAGATACTACAAATAATGGAGACACGAATTAGAGTGGCAACTGAAATTGCACTAAGTAAAGAAAGAAAAATCCGGCCAAACAATGAAGTAGCCCTAGAGCTAATTCAAAGTAAAGCCAGATTGTGGTTTAAGAAACGTATTGCTGGACGAGGAAGTTGGGAAATATGGCAGCAGGAACAATGAGAGGCAACTAAAGGACAAGAGGAGACGACTGCTGAAAGACCTTTTCCTGAGGAACAGCAGTCTGGACCTTCAGTTCCACCATTTAAGCCATTGGCACGAGCAGAAATGATGGGGCCTTTGACTGAAGAAGAAATAAGAGAATTTGCAGAACTGGTTCAAGTTGAAAAAAACCAAGGAGAATCAGAAGATTTGGTAGTGGCTAAAGCACACCTAGTGTTTGATGCACTGTACAAAAAGAGGGATGTAGAAAAGTTGAAAGCCCAATATAAAATTAAAGTGGAACAACATCAAGAAGCTACTGTTAGAACTACTGTTAGATATGCTGTAAAAGAAGCTGAAGTTGGTCCTTCGAGACCAATAATTATTGGAAGAATTAAATAGGAAGAGCCAGTACCTGTGGCTCGAAGGCCTATAGAGCCTATTTTTGTAGATTTAATTTCAAAAGATGAAGAGGAAGAACAGGCACAACTAATCAGAAAAAAGAAAGGAAAAGAAAAAATGCCTGAATATGAAGAAATTAAATCTGAAGTACCAATTTTTACAGGGCCTGTGGAGCAGATTTTTATTAACCTGTTATCTGATTCTGAGGAGGAGCAGGAGGAGCAAAGAAAAGAAAAAAATCAGGTTGAAATTAGTCTGCACCCTATACAAGAAGAAACATAAATTAGGGCAGAAACTGAATTGCCCGTGACTCCATCCCAATCTATTACAGAATCAGAAAGAATAGTAACAGAATAGATTGGTAGTCAGGAGGAAGAAGAAAGAGTAGAAAATGAAGAGGCTGAAAGAAGCCATTTGGACAAAAATAATTTCACAGATTCCACTGAAGAGCAAGAAACTCTTCAACAATTTATGGAGAGAATTCAAGATAGAGTGGAGAGTTCTACTAGCTCACCACCATAGACAAAAGCAAAAGCAAAATTTCAGGAATCTGAAGAGAATGTCCAAATGCAGCCTATGTTAGAGGAAGAACAAGTACAAACCCCTCTGGAGCAACAAGTCACCTTCCTAACTTGACAGAAACAACAATTTTGAGTGAAGTACATTTTTGTAGTCAGGAAGCTTATACCAAATACCAAGAAATAAGGGGTTATGATATCATTTATAGTAGACCAGTAAATTGGGATGGAATGCAAGAAATCAAAGATCTATTTGAATTCCAAGGTCTACTGCAATTTATATCTCAAGAAAGAGGGCATGCAGTATATGAAAATTTAGTGCCCTGTTTCTATGCAAATTTGAGAGAAAGAGAAGGAGGATTAATTTCAAACGTGGAGGAAGCTGATGTACAGATAACACCAGAGCTTCTCCACAACATATTTGAGTTAAAGAATGAAGGAACAAAAATTTTGGAAGATACAACTGTAGTTGAATGGACAGAGCAGAAAATTAAGGATTGTTTAGCTATTAATCCTGGTGTACCATTATTAAACAGATTGAAGCATTTAAATGGTAGAGCACACATGGTAGCTAACATTCTGATTAAGAATGTCTATCAACGACAAGGCCATGACATAGAATTAAGTCAATTTGTCAAGTAGGCCACGTATGCAATTGTAAATAAGATTCAAATAAATTGGTCTGCAGTTTTTATCTCCAAGCTGAAAACAGTGAAGAAGAAATTATTTTATGGAGATTTGATTCCACTACTGATGGTGGATTGTATTGATTTCACTAAATGGACATCAAAAAGGATCAGATCTAGAACCATTTCAGTGAAAGAATATAGAAATTTTGTAGCTGCAAAATTAGCTGTACCTTCTAGAGAAATTGCAGGAGCAGTAGAGAGGATTAATCAATTAGAACTTCAATTAGAACTTCAATTAGAAAAACTCCAAAAGAAAGTAGATGAACTTAGGCATAAAGATTAAATTGTATTATTTGTCTACTTATGTAAAATTGTATGAAATTGTATGATGTACTTGTATTGTAATTGATTCATATTAATGAATGTAAATTTTTCAGATGCAATTTTCATACGTGTTTTGGATGTGAAATGAATGGAAATTATTGAATATTATGTTATTGTGAAACTTTATGAATGAATATGTAACAGATTTACAATTTGCTGAATGACAGGATAACTGCTTAAAAATTTCTACATATTATAAGGTAAAATGTAAATTCTGTATAACATAAAATGACCAACAAGTTAAATCTTTATATAATGTTCAGATTTAAATGTATTTTAATCAAAATGAGGCATTAATGACATAGATTTAACTTTATTACAGTTAGTAGAATGACAGAGCAAATAAAAAAAAAAAAAAAGAATAGAAACACTTACAAGAGTGAAGCTTAGAAGTTGCCAAGTGTTAACTCAACGAAGTAAGTCCGTTGAGTTAACAGTAACTCCACGAGGTCAGTAATATAATATAAGGTCACTCCGTTGAGTTATCTGTAACTCAACGAAGTTAGTCCGTGGAGTTAGCAACAGTAACCGACTATGTTCTGTTGAGTTTTCTGTAACTCAATGAGGTTAGTTCGTGGATTAAGCAAAACAGTTATTCTTTTAACCACGAACAAAACTTTGTCGGTTTAGCGGTTACCTAAATTTGAAATTAGTAGTGGTACACGTACCCATAAAAACAGGAACCACAATGCACGTTGCAAGACACGTTCTTGCAATGAGATTTATTCACTTTATGGATGCACAGTATATATATGAAACAGAATGTTATTTACGAGTTACCAACACTTTTAAAAGAAAGGAGAAGGCGTTGGAGGAACTGGAAGGAGAAGCAGCTAATTCAACTTCATCCGATAACAAATATTTATAGAATGGAAAGCTTCAGACTGATATGTAATCAATCTTCTGCTATTTATTTATGAGCGCATGGACTCGTTCTTCTAGCACTAAACGATTAGTAAGAATACCTACCTAGGAATTTTCATTGCAGACGAGTACTGAAAAATTTTCTGAACTGAACTTTAATGAAATTCTTTGGAGTGTAGCTAACCTTTCTTTAAAAGAGAACGTAGAGGTGGCTGCTCCAGTAGAAAAACCATTAGGAGAAATTCTGTATCCTAAATTAATTGATGAACCTTCATGTATTCGATTGCCAAACTTTGAGAGAGATAGGTTTGAACTGAAATCTAATTATATTAGTCAATTACCACATTTTCATAGATTAGAAAGAGAGGATGCCTATTATTTCCTTAGAGAATTTAACGAAGTTTGTCAAATGATGAAAATACCAAATATGAGTATAGATGCTATTAAACTTAGATATATCCCTTTTTCTTTAAAAGACAACTAAAAGATGGTTATATACTCTATTGCCTAATTCAATTTCTACATAGACTGAATTTTGCTCTGTTTTTCTGGAAAAATATTATCTAACACATCAAACGATTAAAAAGAAGAAAAAAATATTAATGTGTAGCCAAAAACTGGTGAATCATTCTGGAAATATTTTGAAAGATTTAAAGATTTACTGACTCAATGTCCACATCATGCAATGAGTAAAGCACAATTAATAGGTATAATTTATGAAGGCATAGATGTTTCAACGAAATCTTTATTGGAATCTACTTGTCAAAATAGATTTTTAAAATTATGTAGTGAAGAAGCATGGGCATATTTAGAAAATTTTGCAAAAAGAACTACACAGTGGGAAAATTCGGCTGAAGCTATTGTAGATAAAAGAATATTGCCAAGAGGAAAGCATGAAATAGATTCCAATACTATGTTGGAGGTGAAATTAAATGAATTAACAAAGAAAATAGAAGAATTATCATTAAATCAAAAGCTAGCAAAAAAGAATACAAACATAAATGACTTAGATATTATTTATGCTAGAAACCAGAGAGATAACTTGGGAAATTCTTATAATCCTAATTGGAGAAATCACCCAAATTTATCTTGGAGAAACAACAATTTTCAGGGAGGAGAAAATATAAATGAGAAGAACATAAGTTATGAAGTATTAATTGAACAAGGAGCTAAAATAGAGAAATTAGAAAAGATAATCCAACAAGTAAACAATCGTCTAGAATTTATATTTGGAAATGCTGTAATTCAAAATCAGAATAGAAATATATCACTTAGACAGAAGGAACCAATGGAAGTTAGACCTACTAGAGGATTGCCAATACAAGCTATACCTAATCCTGTCAATAGAACGGTTAATGAAATTGATACCTCTTCTGGGAGGGCAGCTGAATGAAGCAGCATATCTGAAGCAACTATCTATATGTATATATTTTTTTATTTTTAGTTAATAGTATCGTAGAGTTAATTTTTAACTCAACAAACTTAGTCCGTTGAGTTATGCCTTAACTCCACGAGGGTGTGCAGTAGTTATGTTAATTTTTGTCTCTGCTAAATTTTTGTTTGTGTTATACAGAATCGACAAATGGAATTGATGCAATTACCATTAGATGCACTAAGGGAAGTACTAAGTAACTTGTCAGCTAAAGATCTGTGCAGGCTGTGTTGTGTATCAAAGGAAATTAAAGACTGTATTGAAGAAAATTATTTTCAAGACTACAAGCTGCAAAAATGACTAAGATTAAAGATGGATTCATATGGAGGTCATTTGATCGTAGTTCAAATACCCATGAATATCTGGCTATGGAAGAAACTACTGGAATTCCACCCAATGCATTAGAAGGAATAAATCATATTACGGGGATAGATGAAGGATTAATCATATACAAGACGAGACCAAGGTATGCAAGTTTAATATTACCTGATATTTTGATACGAAATCCTATAACAAGAGAAGAATGGAATATAGGAAGACCTAATATATTTGAAGCACTAACTAAATATTGTGGGTCAGCTTTAATATTTTCTGATAAAAATTCTACAATTCCTGAAAAATTATATTATTGGAGACCTATAGGAAATTGGGGTGAAGATTTACGCTTAAGTGTGTATAATTTTCTGAACATATCTTGGAATGAAAATATTATGATATATCTAGGATAGAAATCATTAATTAATCAAACACATGTCATACTTGATGGATATATATATTTAGTCACGGAGATATCATTAGCATATCGATCTGATTTATACATAGTGAGCATAGACAGTTATGATGAATATATAGAAATTTTACCTATACCGAGTGAAATAGCTAAACCACCATCTGTAGAATTTAATGAAATTCAAATAGGAATGTTGTATAATGAAGAAGATGATCCTACTTTATGTCTGATAAGATGGTGGGATGAACTGATGAAATTTCAAATATGGATTATGGAAGACATAAATGAATGGAAGTGGGAAGAGGAGTATATTGAAATAGATGTAAAAATAGAAACTGCTACATTACCCTGGAACCAAAAAGGATCCCTTTCTGCAATACATATCATTAATGGTAATACACTCATATTTGAAATTTATAATATATTGCATGTTTACAAATTAAGAAGGAACAAGAACTGCATTAAAACAGAATTAATAGCAAGAAGAACTATGCCTAAAAAGTTTGCTTGGACTGATACATTTATTCCATTTGTTTCTACTTTTCAATCATGTTCTTAAGTTGTGATTTTGTGTGTATTCTGCATTTATTGTTAAAAAAAAAAAATTATAGTTTTCATTTTTTTATAAAAGAAAAAGAAAACAAACAAAATATCAATCCAGTTTGTTGGTATCTGTTCTAGGAAACCAACTAGCTTGCTTGTGAGCCACCAAAGGCATAGGAGCCTAGGTTCCACACAAGACACTGATTTAGTAATATCTGTTAAATGCTATTTTGTTTTATATTTTGCTTTTATCTATGAATGAAAAGTTTTTCAGAATCAAAAAAATCGCAATATGCAGAAGGAGATACAAATGGAACAAGGTATGTAACCAATTACTTATCTTGAATTTTAAATCAAACAAAACTTTATTCATGTCTACTACAATTACTGTACTTATTGTCAAACTCTTTACATTGAGGACAATGCAAAATGTAAGTATGGGGGGGAGGTAATTAAAGTAATAGCCATGTAAGTTTGTTAATTAAAGAAATTAAAATAGTACTACAAAGTTTTGAGGAAATTAAAAATTTTATGAACTTGCTGTAACTATCCGATAATTGAGATTGTAAAATTTTTTATAAACTGCTTGAATGTTATATTTAGAAGGCTATATAAGATGCTATTGAATTTACTAGTTATGCAAATCTAGATATAGTATCTTATGTTTTTTCTGAATTTCATGAGTTTAACAGTTTCACGATTTTAAAATGAAATCAGAACACTTAATGAAAAATCAGTAAATTATCTGAAGTCCTGAAGGAGCTGAGATGTGAATTCTAGATTAAATGAAACACATATGATTAAAGATACATCTAATTTGACTGATTGAACTTGTAGAATGATTTATGTGTAGATCTTATTAAACTACAAAAAAAGTATGAGCTTATTGTTATGGATTCATATTTTCAGTAACTGATAGAAGCAGGACTATATGAGATTGGCGTTTTACTACATCTGTATTAATGAAATACATACATATATAGTATGTGATTAATGTTTTGTTTTGTGTTTGTAGTTTTGATTGAAAAAAATAAGAAAAAAAAAAAATTGAGAGTTTATTGACTTGTTTGATCACGAGCCTTTTGTACTTGAGTAGATAGGTATGTAAAGATTGTTGACCTGGAAAATGACTCTTAAAATCTAACAACCTAAGATCCTGATCAGATCTGGGATTGTTGACTGAAAGCTCGTTACATGGGTACATTAGAAAGCTCTTGTATGATTCAAGCTTGTCAAATTAACTTTTAAATTATGAAAAAAAGAAAAAAAAAAGAAAAAGCATATACTGTTCTAAAAAGATACAAGTGTTTTGTGAAATACAGATATCTTATGAATCGAGTATATTTTTTGTTATCTAGAATTGCTGAAATATGAATCTGGAATTGACCTTTGAAGTTGTTTAATGGAGATACAATTCTTTATTCTACTTGTCTTAATCATATTGAATTAGATTGTATTTTGATTCGTATGTTGTTGAAATTTCTTCTAGAAATCTTATTGGAAAATTCAAGATGACAAATGATGAAAAGAAGAACAAACGATAATATAATTAACACCTATATGATGATAATATACTTTGTATGTAATTTACATATATTCTAAGTATCTTTGCAGGTTGATTACTAAAACATACAGAATATATTTTTATGCTAAATAGAAGAAAAACAAAAGGGGAAGAATTAATTCTAGCACTTTTAAAGACCAATTAATTAGATCTTAGTTTGCTAAGGGACTAGCAAAATTTAGGTATGGGGGAAGTGTTTAGAATGAAAAAGTGCATATTATTAATGGTTAAATGATGGTTAATTGCATAATATTTAGCTTATCATATAAGAATTAAGCCATTATGTTATAATTGCACTGTTATATGCTTTAATTGAAGAATCTACTTAATTTTGGGGAATTAATGTTAATTTAGTACATTTATGAACTGTCGATAAGATACATGCTGTGAAACTCTTAAGTATCCAAATATTCTAATATTTCAGATAGTTATGTTTAACATACCGAACAAATTTGGACAGTTATGTTTAACAGACCGAATATGTATCAGATAGTTATGTTTAAATTGCCGAACAGTTATGTTTTGAGAAAATATTTTATTATTTCCTGAAGTACACGTGTCGAAACCAGAATGAATGACTTAAGTGAACTTTCAGTGAGTTATCTATAACTATCCGAAATTGCAGCTGAGCATCGGAGAGTTATCCCTGTAACTCTCCAAAATCTCTTTTTATTTATAAAATAGCTGGGGACACGTGTCATGTTCTAGGAAATTGACTTAAGTGGATTTTTGGTGAGTTAGCTGTAACTATCCGAAATGCATCTGAGCATCAGATAGTTAGACCTGTAACTCTTCGAAATGTTATTTTATGATTAAACTATTGCTGACACGTGTTGAGATCTGGTAGATTTACTTAAGTTATATATCGGTGAGTTATGTATAAGTATCCAAAATGCATCTAAGCATCGGATAGTTAAGTTTATAAGTATCTGAATTGCATCTAAGCATCAGATAGTTAAATTTATGCACGTGTTTTATAGTTAAATCAACGAAGAAAGTTCGTTGTGTTATCTGTAACTCCATGGACTATATATTTTCTAATATGCCACTGTAGCGATTGCAAGAACAGGTAGTTAGAGGAGAAAAACCACGTTTGCATGTATCGCGTAGGGAAAGAAATCATCACCGTTAATATGAATGAAGGAAATCCAATCGACCATTCAAGTAGAAGCAGTTACTACTGAAGAAATATAAAAGAAAAGAAGAAAAAAAAAGGAGAAAGTGTGATCGATGTGTGATCGATGGGCGGACAGTGTGTGTAGAGGAGGATCGGCAACACAATTCTCTGAAGTACCACACCAACCATCATCATCACTATCATCACCACCATAATCACCAACCATCGGAGGTCTGTGAGGATACTTGCATGATGTCGGGTCGATTCCGAGCCAAACACAGTGCCTGACAACCACTATGAGGAGTGATCGCATCGCGGGAAGGGAAGCCATTTTCACCAAGCGCCGACTCATATTTCAAGAGATCATAAAGATTTTAGCCTTGGCTTCGGGTTGATGCCTGTATGCTGAAGAGGAGATCACTTGCAATTCTGGACTCGCGATTCTATAGGGAGAGGAGACAGGATTGTAAGTGGTTTAATTTTCAGTGGTGTAATCGCGTTGCAAGTAGTGTTAGAAGTATTTACTGTCAAGTGCGATTACTTTACATTTCACCTATCGCCCATTTCCATGTTCATATTAAAACAAAAATACCAAAAACAATTTATCTATGTTTGTATGTTGTATTTGAGTGTTGTATTATTTGTGTTGTATCATGATTAATGTTATTTGTATCAGTTTTGTGATTGTTTTATGTTAGTTTTAATTTTACAATTTACTGAAATTGGTTCGTACAAAAGACTTAAAGATTTTAATGGTTACTGTTTGAATCATCTGAATGTTAGTATTGCTTAATGATAAATCCAATGTTAACTAGCATTAAAAAGCTTAATTGATGTTATTTACAATCTGTAGAATCGCCCAATGGTTGGCCGAATTCCTCTATAAATAGCAATATTATAAAGAAGAGACAGGCTCGTGGAGTTAACTTAAGTCCACGAGGATAGTCCGTTGAGTTAGCCATAACTCAACGAACTTTGTCCACTGAGTTAACTGTAATTCAACGGAGTGCTTATTAAATATAAATTTGAATTGTTAACAATCAAACGGTTCTTAAATTCGTCAGCAATTCCCTGTGGGATCGACTTGTACTTGCACACTGATACAATAGACACTGTGCACTTGCAGTTAAAGTACAAATTGGAATTAATATCTAAATTGTATTAAAGGTTGTTTGTTTACTTCTAAAACAAAGAATAGGCATAAAGATAAATTAACTAAGTAAAAATAGAAGTAACAAATCCAAGTTTTTCTAGTGTAGTGCTGGGAAAACCCAAACACTTTGCAAAAAGAACTGCATAGTGGGAAAACTCAGTTGAAGCTATTGCAGATAAAAAAATATTGCCAAGAGGAATGCATGAAATAGATTCAAGTACTATGCTTGAGGTGAAATTAACTGAATTAACAAAGAAAATAGAAGAGTTATCATTAAATCAAAAGCTAGTAGAAAAGAATGCAAACATAAATGATTTAGATATTATTTATGCTAGAAACTAGAGAGATAACTTGGGAAATTCTTATAATCCTAATTGGAGAAATCACCCGAATTTATCTTAGAGAAACAACAATTTCTAGGGAGGAGAAAATGTAAATGAGAAGAATATAAGTTATGAAGCATTAATTGAACAAGGATCTAGAATAGAGAAATTAGAAAAGATAATCCAACAATTAAACAATCGTCTAGATTTTGTATTTGGAAATGCTGCAATTCAAAATCAGAATAGAAATATACCACTTAGACAAAAAAAATAATGGAAGTTAGACCTACTAGAGGATTGCCAATACAAGCAATACCTAACCCTGTCAAAAGAACTATTAATGAAATTGATACCTCTTCTAGGAGGGTAGCTGAATGAAGTAGCATAACTGAAGTAACTATTTGTATATATATATGTTTTTATTTATAGTTAATAGTATCGTAGAGTTAGTCCTTAACTCAACGAACTTAGTCCATTGAGTTATGCCTTAATTCCACGAGGGTGTGTAGTAGTTATGTTAATTTTTTGTCGTTGCTAAATTTTTGTTTGTGTTATACAGAATCGACAAATGGAATTGATGCAATTACTGTTGGATGCACTAAGGGAAGTACTGAGTAATTTATCAACTAAAGATCTGTGCAGGTTGTGTTGTGTATCAAAGGAAATTAAAGACTGTATTGAAGAAAAATATTTTCAGAGATTATAAGCTGCAAAAATGAATAAGATTAGAGATAAATTCATATGGAGGTCATTTAATCGTAGTTCAATTAACCATGAATATCTGACTATGGAAGAAACTAATGAAATTTCACCCAATACATTAGAAGGAATAGATCATATTATGGGGATAGATGAAGGACTAATCATATACAGGACCAGACCAAGGTATGCAAGTTTATTACCTGATATTTTGATAAGAAATCCTATAACAAGAGAAGGAATATAAGAAGACCATATAGATATGAAGTACCAACTATAAATTGTGGATCGGGTTTAATATTTTCTGATAAAAAATTCTGCAATTCCTAAAAAATTATATTATTAGAGACCTACAGGAAATTGAGGTGAAGATTTACGCTTAAGTGTGTATAATTTTCTGAAAAGATCTTGGAATGAAAATATTATGATATATCTAGGACATAAATCATTAATTAACCAAACACTTGTCATACTTGATGGATATATATATCTAGTCACAGATATATCAATAGCATTTGGATCTGATTTATACATAGTGAGCATAAACAGTTATGATGAATTTATAGAAATTTTACCTATACCGAGAGAAATAGCTAAACCACCATCTGCAGAATTTAATAAAATTCAAATAGGAATGTGGTATAATGAAGAAGATGATCCTACTTTATGTCTAATAAGATAGTGGGATGAATTGATGAAATTTCATATATGGATTATGAAAGACATTAATGAATGGAAGTGGGAAGAGGAATATATTGAAATAGATGTAGAAATAGAAACTGCTACATTACCTTGGAATCAAAAAGGATCCCTTTTTGCATTTCATATCATTAATGGTAATACACTTGTATTTGGAATTTATAATATATTACACGTTTACAAATTAAGAAGGAACAAGAACTGCATTAAAACAAAATTAATAGTAAGAAGAACTATGCCTAAAAAGTTTGCTTGGACTGATACATTTATTCCATTTGTTCCTATTTTTCAATCATGTTCTTAAGCTGTGATTTTATGTGTTTAATGTTGTGTGTATTCTACGTTTATTTTTTGAAAATTTGTAGTTTTCATTTTATTGTATAAAAAAAAAAAAATATATCAATCCAATTTATTGGTATCTATTCTAAGAAACCAACTAGCTTGCTTGTGAGCCACCAAAGGCATAGGAGTCTGGGTTCCACACAAGACACTGATTTATTAATATCTGTTAAATGTTATTTTGTTTTATATTCTACGTTTATCTATGAATGAAAAGTTTTTCAGAATCAAAAATCGGAATATGTAGAAGGAGATACAAACGAAACAAGGTATGTAACCAATTACTTATCCTGAATTTTAAATCAATAAAACTGTATTCATGCCTGCTACAATTACTATACTTATTGTCAAATCTTTTACATTGAGGACAATGCAAAATGTAGGTATGGGGGGAGGTAATTAAAGTAACAGCCATGTAAGTTTGTTAATTAAAGGAATTAAAATGGTACTGCAAATTTATGGAAATTGAAAATTTTTATGAACTTGCTATAACCATCTGATAATTGAGACTGTAAAATTTTTATAAACTGTAACTACTTGAATGTTATATTTAGAAGGCTATATAAGATGCTATAGAATTTACTATTTATGCAAATCTAGATATAGTATCTTATGTTTTTTCTGAATTTCATGAGTTTAATAGTTTCACGATTTTAAAATGAAATCAGAATGCTTAATGAAAAATCAGAAAATTATCTGAAGTCCTGAAGGAGCTGAGATGTGAATTCTAGATTAAATGAAACACATATGAATAAAGATACATTTAATTTGACTGATTGAACTTGTAGAATGATTTATGTGTAGATCTTATTAAATTATAGAAAAAGTATGAGCTTATTGTTATGGATTCATATTTATAGTAAATGATAGAAACAAGACTATATGAGATTGGTGATTACTGCATCTGTATTAATGAAATACATACATATATAGTATGTGATTAATGTTCTTGTTTTGTAAAAGAAAAAAATAAATAAATAAAAATAAAAATTTGAGAGTTTATTGACTTGTTTGATCACGAGCCTTTTGTACTTGAGCAGATAGGTATATAAGGATTGTTGACTTGAAAAAGGACTCTTGAAATCTGGCAACCTAAGATCTTGATCAGATCTGGGATTGTTGACTGAAAGCTTGTTACATTTGTAGGATCGTATGGCTACACAAGAGGGGGTGAATTGTGTATTTTTAATATTTTCTTAAATATAATTGAAACTTTAAAACTCAAAAACAAGTCGAGACATTGTTTTCATAAAATCATTTTTATTCAAGGTTTCAATTACAATATACAATTCAATTCTCCTCAGAAATTGTAAATGCAATTATATTTCGATACCATGTATCATCTAAACAATTTCATAACTACAAACAGAGAAAACTAATTTGCAGAATTTAAAACTTTTCTCCCTATTTGAGATCTTTCTTCTTCTTCTTTTTCTTCTTCAGCAATTCTTCAATGATGAATATCTTGTCTTTTCATGCTTCACCGAATTTGCTTTCTTCTGATACTTCAAATCTTCAGTGACGAAAATCTTACCTTTTTATGCTTCACTGAACTTTCTTCCACTTGAGAGATTTTTCCCGAAGAGGTGTTTTTGATCCCTGAAAAAGATTTTTCTTTTGGTGTGCAGGGATGGTTTGATCCTTGAAAAGATTTTTCTTTTTGGTGTGCAAAGATAAATTGATCAACGAGAATTCTATGCCTTTTATACTGTATCTTCATTTCATGCATATCCTTCACGTTTAACCACTACCAGTTTTCCACTTCTCCACGTCTTTTCTTTTTCCTTCATCGAAACACACGTTCTAACCCACGTTTATATTTTGAATTTTCTTTAATCATTAGTCCTGGATCTCTGAAGAATTTCCTAAAAATAAACTTTCTCGTCCAAAAGTTTTTCATCAGTGTAATAAGAAGTCGTTACTTTAATGTTAACTAAACGAGTAACACAAGTATATATATATAACTTAACGTTTATAACTTAACGAGTTCACCATGTGCTATTTCACGTGACAAGAACTGTAGCTAACTCAACGAACTAAGTCTGTGGTGTTATGCTATCTCAACGAACCATCTCCATTGTGTTATGATAACTCAACAAACCAGTAATAAACAAATGTTTTTAAAATAAGAATTTTACCACGTACAAAAATAACAACTTAAGTTTATAACACTAACCTAACGCGTTGCCTTAGTGTTCAATATAGCAACTCAACACGTTTAGTTATGTTAACTTAATGAGTTAAACATGTGCACCTCACGTGATACAATACAACATTCGTAACTTATAATTTCACCACGTGTATAACACTAACTTAACGAGTTCGTCTCTTCTTTTACTCACTAACTTAACGAGTTATCACGTGACCTATTTTAACCTTTAAGCCTCTAACTTAACGAGTTCTCACGTGACCTCTATACAAACAAAACTCTAACTTAACGAGTTGTCTAAACGTGCACTGTTCATGATACAAAAGATATAACATTAAAACATATCATGCTTTTTAATAAAAACACACATTAACTTAACGTTTAGCTAAATGAGAAATTAATGCAACGAAACGACTAGTTATTAACTTCAGATCCAATACAGACAAGTATTTATATCAGTAAGCTTTTTTTGTATTAATTGATGATTTTAATTTCTTTTCACAAGCAATAGTAATTGAGCAAATATGATTATTTTCATTCAACACACATCATCAAAACAAAAATACTCAACAATCTCCCCCTTTTTGATGATGACAAAACCATATTAAATCAATTATGAAATATGTTTAACTCAACAAAGCACCTTCGTTGGGTTAACTTTTAATTCAACAAACTTGTTTGTTGACTTAAGTTCACTTAAGCTTATTTCTATTGTTTGTGTAAATTTTACCTCTCAGAACTAAAACTCTCAGATGTCAATAATTATATAAGTATCAGTTTTCTAATTATCATCTATCAGATTACAATAACCATTTAAATAGCATCTCCTTTTATAATATATATATGTAATTAAGATCATAATCATCTTTTTATAATATTTCTCCCCCTTTTTGTCATTAATCAAAAAGATAATTACAGAGAATATATATATATATATATATATATATATATATATATGAGATATAATTCCAACAACTTTTTCTGTAAACAAGAATAATAATTGAAGACATTTATAGAAAAATGTATTGTTCAATCAAATCAAACAAGTAATACAAACATTACATTTTGTATTCAGAAACAAACAAAAACAGTTATCGACTCCTCCTAAGTATATCACTTATAGCATTACATATTTTATCTCCTACATGCCTAATATCATTTCTGATGTCATTAAGCACTACATCTAAGTCAGGAGGTAGCTGGGTTTGTTGTTCTACTTGAACTGAATAACTTTGTTGTTGTTGTTGTATATGGTCTATATCAAGTTGTTGTTGTTATTGTCGTTGAGGTTTATGCATGGCTTGGAATTTTTGCAAATCTTTGACACTAAATGCTCTCATGCCTTTAGTTTTAGAGGGCCAGTCAGATAAAGTCAATTGGCTTACAAGGATTCTACATACAGCATCACCATAAAATAACTTTGAACTCATATGTTGTAGTTGAGACATAAAAACATCAAACCAATTTATTTGAATTCTATTCAGCAAGCCATAAGTTGCATATAAATAGCTTCTGTTGACTTCCAAATTGTGTCCAACTCTCTGAAATAAATTTGCATGCAATATATTTGCAATAAACCTTGCCTCTGCATTCAGATTTTCCATTAATCTCATTTCAAAATATACATCTGGAATTTTTGATAAAGACTGAATGTTCAATTCCAGTTGTCTTATTATGTCAAATCTGTTGGTAACAACAACACCTTCATTCTTTAATCCTAAAACTTCAAAAATTAACTTAGGAGACAACATAAACTCCTGTTCATTTATTTGAGTTTTCAGAAAATTTCCACTCTTGACCAGATTACTATAAAAAGCTGCAATAAGCTTTGTGCATTGCTTCCATTTCGTTCCTACTGGTAAGAATTTAATGAGGCCTTGAAACTCAAACAGATCTCTTATTTCCATCAAATTTTTGAATTTTATTGGACGAGCATGCAGAATCTGACATGTAATCAGATTATTGTATATCTGCAATGCTTCTTCAAATCTAAAATGAATTGCATTACCTTGAATTTTTAATATTGTACACAAAGAAGGTGATACCTGAAGTCGTGATTCAGAGTTTAATTTATCTTCAGGAACCTCTTCTTCAAAATGAATGTCATGTTGTTCCTCTTCCAAAATATTATCTTGAAGCTGCTCAGGTAAGCTTGATTCTTCATCTTCAACAGTGTTAGGAACATTGTCAATATGCTCAACATTCATCTGTTCAGTCTTTATAGAATGTTCAGAGTACAATTTTTCCACAAATTCTACAACCCGTGTATCTATCTGTAATTGTTCATTTAGTTCAATAGATAATTTCATTGATTCATGCTGTGAATTCTCAGACTCCGCTTCTATATATTCCGTAGAAGGTTGGTTAACTTTTAGCTCTTCTAGAGTCTTAACAATTTCAATATCTGCTACTCCAGACAATTCAGCCTTTGAACTAGTTACTGCTTCAACATTGTCAATTATATTTGCAATAACTTGTTCAATGTCAGGTGCTTGAAGCTCTGATTTGTCAATTTCTGCATCATCAAGACTTGTACTAATAGAAAAACTTGAGCTCATATTTGACTTGGATTTCTTCTCAAGTTTTCTAGCAAGGGAAAATAAAGTTTCATTATCTTCATCAGTTTCAGTGTGTTCAGAACTGATGAGTTTATCAGATGCACAATAAAGTACAATGTTTAGACATACATTATCCTTTGGAAATAAATTTTCATCTGATTTTCCTTTTTCAATAGACTTTGTTTCCTTAGATATAATTTTTTTGACTTTCCTTCTTCTATAACATTTTTGTTTCTCCTTTTCAAGTATTGCTGTTTTCTTTTCAAATTGCTCCATAAAAGTTTTCTACTTTAATTCTTCTAAGGCATTTTCTATTGTAACGGCCTTTCGAAGACTGTCAACTTTTGTTTTGTCTACAGCAATATCTGATTCTACTTGTTTTGAATATAAAGGAGTAGGGATAGCTGATTCATGCTCTTCCTCAAATGCATGTAGTCTTGTACCATTTATAGGAGTTTGAGGAGTTCTATTTGATGAACCTATACCTTTTTCCAAATATTTTGCATACTGTTCCAAAAATGCAATCTCAGCACATTTCATTCTGTATTCTCTATCAAATTTACTACGAATACCCATGTATGTAATATTTGCATCAGTGTGTTGAAGTTCTTGTCTAACTTCATCTAATATTCCCTAAGGAAAGAAGTAACCTCTATAAAGTTCTGCTAACCTTTTGTCCACTCGAAATATTTTCTTGAACTAAGTACGTGGAACTTCATCATTCTCTATTTTTTTTCCTTTTGCATCTCTTCTGCTTTTGCCTTTTCCTCTGCCACGACCTTTGTAGAACTTGGAGACCATCGTTGCAGGTTGTAACAGCAACAAGCAAGAAAGATTTTCTTGACAAGTTTTACAAATAACCTAAGTCCCCGTGTAATAAGTGTTTAAATAGGGTTTTTAGGCATATAACTCAATGTGAAGAGAAGTCGGGTTTAGAAATTAAATAAATATTGAATAAAGTTTATTCAATCAAGGTACCCAAAATATTCAAGTATAACTCGTTGAGTTAACCAACCTAACGAGTAAAACGCTGTCTAGAGGCAGTTTTACACGTTACCTTATCTAACATAACGTCTAGTTAATACAATTAAACAAGTTTCGAATGCTTCCAACTGAAACCTTCCGAAAACAACACACATGCTAAACTTAACATTATCTTGAGAACATTGTAAACTATTTGAACATTTTGTCTTTTGAAACTAGAATAGTTTATTTGTCTTTTTAAATTATTTCATCAAGATTTTAAGAGGACATTAATTCAGATTAACTAAGATTTGTATTCTAAATTATATTAATCTATTTTTGACATTGTTAATCCTCCCCCTACAAATATACTTCAAATATATTCAATCAAAATACAAAATATACTTGTAGTGACAATAGATGTTAAGTATAACTATACTTTTACATTTTCTTTTCAAAGACTTCCGTTATCCTGACATCATCAAAAATGATTTCCAGAATCAATTCCTATTGTATATGTATCAAAACACAACTTTGAACTCAATTCGATTAATTCAAGGAGAATAAAAGAATGTATCTTAAATAAACTTTTTCAAAAGTACTAATGTTGATTCAATAAATCATTAGTCATATTAGTATAAACTATATGCGATTCAAAGATATCTGTAATTAATGAAACAACTTTTTCTTTTAAAAACAGTAAATATTGATAATTTTCTTTAAAAGTTAGTTTGAAAAGCTTGAATCATACAAGAGCTTTCTAATGTACCCGTGTAATGAGTTTTCAGTCAACAATCCCAGATCTGATCAGGACCTTAGGTTGCCAGATTTAAAGAATTCTTTTTCAGGACAACAATCCTTACATACCTATCTGCTCAAGTACAAAAGGCTCGTGATCAAACTGATCAATAAACTCTCAAAGATTTTTACTTTGTAAACACTTTTCATTTTAAGCATAGTATATATGTATTCCATTTAATACAGATGCAATAAAACACAAATCTCATACAATTTTTACTTCTATGATTGTATTGAGAATATGAATTAGTTTCAATAAGCTTATACTTTTGATTAACAGTTTAAGATGAGTTACATATAACTTATTCTACAAGTTTAGTCAATTAAGTCAAATTTATGCATGATCATATGCATTTTCCTTGATTCAAAGAAAACATTTAATCAAAATTTCAGAATGTCAGAAGTATTTAATGTTTTTCATTTACCTTTCCACTTAAAATCGTAAAAACTATTAAAATTGATAAACTACTTAAAAATCAATAAGATACTACTATGATTTTACAATAAATACATAGTATCTTAAGCAGTAGTTTAGATATTACTTTAGATATTTATAATAAGTATATAATATCTATGAGGTGAACAACATCATTAATAATATTTATCTTTTTATGTAGAGTTTAAGCATTTTACACATCACATAGCCTACAAATACCTAAATTTAATCTAATGTTGTAGAATGTATTTCGTCTAGTGGTTTTGTAAATATATCAGCTAATTGATTTTTACTAGACACAAATTCTAATTTAATTTTTCTTTTAATTACGTTATCTCTGAGAAAATGATGTCTAACCTCTATATGTTTTGCTCTTGAATGTAATACAGGATTTTTAGAAAGATTTATTGTAGAATTACTATCACAATAAATCTCAGTTGTATCATAAGATAATCCAAAATCTTCTAAATTTTGCCTTATCCACAGAATCTGAGTACAACACAGTGTAGCAGCAACATATTCAGCTTCTGTAGTAGAAAGTGCTACACAGTTTTGCTTTTTACTAAACCATGACACCAAATTATTTCCCAATAATTGACATGTGCCACTGGTACTCTTTCTATCAAATTTAGATCCTACATAATCAACATCAGTATATCCTATAAGATCTATTGAACTATCCTTAGAATAATACAGTCTGAAATTTTTAGTTCCTTGTATATATCTAAATATTCTTTTAACTGCAATTAAGTGTGATTCTTTAGAATTAGATTGAAATCTAGCACAAACACACACAACAAACATAATATCAGGTCTACTAGCAGTCAAATAAAGTAAAGAACCAATCATACTTCTGTATTTTCTTTGATCTATGGATTTTCCTATGTCATCAATATCTAACTTTAAAGTAGTACTCATAGGAGTTCCTCGAATCCTTGTATTATTAAAATTAAATTTCTTAAGCATTTCATCTACATATTTTTCCTGATTTAAAAATATACCTTTATCCATTTATGACACTCAGCAAATTAAATCTTAGGTTTTCTACATATAGTACATTCAAAATAACACAAGTAGAAGTTATTTGAACATTGCCCATACCTATGATTTTATCTTTGCTTTTGTTTCCAAATGTTACACTTCCTTTCATGGTATTTGTAAAATTTTGTAATAGACTTTTTTGTCCGATCATGTGACTTGACGCTCCACTATCCAAGATCCATTTTGATGTTGTTTCCTCCTGCAACACAAATTACGAAAAACTTTTTCTTAGTACCCAATGTTGTTGAGGACTAAGTTCATTAAACGCATATTTCTTCTTTCTGTTTAAAAATAGTTTAACATTATCATTTATATTCTTATTAGTTGTAAGTACTATTGATTTATCATTAGCTTCATACTCACATATAGCATTATTGCTTTTGCAATCATTCTTTTTGTTTTCAGATGTGGTATAATCAAGACCAAACATATTTTTATCAGATGTTAATTTATTTTGGTCATGCTTATACATTTTAGTAAGTTCATACCAAGATTTTATACTTGTATTAACATTTTCCATACATACAAAATCTTTTTCTACACAAGAATTTTTAGTTTTATCACATGCAGAATGAGTAATTGGTCTAATACTAGTGTATTGAATTACATGCTTAGGTTTCTGAATTTTCAGTTTACTACAATTGTCTGAAATTTTAGAAACATTAGAAACTGAATTTCTAGAACAAGAGACAAGATTTTTAGAAACATTTATAGTCATGTTAGAAGTACAATTTGACAAATCACATTGATTTATATTATTACTACATGATTCATCCCTTGAAGTACCTACTTCTACATATTTATTACCTTGTTTCATAATGAAAGGAATTTTAGTCTTAGATTTACTTGAACTGCAACTAATAAATCCTTTATTGGCTTGAGGCTCAGGATATTCAGGATAATCAAATCCTAAGCCAAATTTATAAGACACCGTAGGAGTACTAGTTAGTTTGTCTAACTTAGTTTGACTTAAATTCTTTTTCTCAAAGGTAGAATTTAAATCTTGCTCTCTTAGTTTTAATTTTTCTATCTCTAATTCAAGTTCATTTATATTGTTTCTCAACATTTCATTTTCAGATTCTATCTTTAATTTTTCAGCATTTATATTCTGTATTTGTTCATGCAAGATACATTCATTAAATCTAAATTTTTGCAAATCTCTAGCATGATTTTCATTATCACATTTAAACTTTTCTAAAGTAGTAGATAGGAAACAATTTTCTTCTTCCATAATGGATGAAGATTTTCTAATATTCTTATTTTCCAGTTTACATACTTTAAGTTTTTGTAATAATGCATGATAAACACATAATAATTCATCAAAGTTGAAATCTAAATGACTTTCAGGATCAGATATTACCTCAGACTCATCTGCCATGAAGCACACATGAGCAACGTCTTCTAACTCTTGTTCTCCTTCTGAATGTGAAGATTTTGATGCTGATTCCTCAGATTCAGACTCTTCAGACGTGTCATCCCAAGTGACCTTCAAAGCCTTTTTCTTGTAAAACTTTTTTGAGTTTTTTGAGCTGTCTTCTTCTGATTTGTCCTACTTTGCTTTTCATTTTTCCTCATAGGACAATCTCGAGAAAGATGTCCAGGTTTCTTATAGTTGTAACATACATACTTTTTGGATGAAGAATTCTTGTCATTCAATGATTTTGACGTTGAGGGTTTATCATTTTTGTTCCTTTGCTTTTTCCTAGCTTTCCATGCTTTCTTTAATTTCCTAGTCAGCAAAATCAAATCCTTGTCAAAATCAATAGATATATCAGAATTTGAATTAATTTTGAAGGCTATTTCTTTCTTCATTTTTAGTTTGTTGTGACTCAGTGATTCATTTAATTGAACTTCATAAGTTGTTAAATTTCCTATAAGTTCATTCATAGTATAAACATTTAAATCTCGTGATTCCTCAATTGATGTTACTTTCTGAGACCATTTAGAACTTAGGGATCTGAGAATTTTCCTCACCAAATCCTTCTGTTCAAAATTCTTTCCTAAACATTTTAAAGAGTTTATGATATCAAGAAATTTGGAAAACATCTCAGAAATATTTTCGTCTTCATGCATCTTAAAGAGTTCATATTTATGAATCAACATGTTTATTTTTGTCTCTTTAACTTGAGAAGTACCTTCATGTGAAACTTCTAATGTATGCCACACCTCATAAGTAGATTTATATGCCGACACTTTACTGAATTGTTCATAACTCAATGTATAAAATAAAATATTTAAGCCCTTAGCATTCAGAGTTTCATTTTCTTTTTCAGTTATTGTCCAAGTATTATAAGGAGTAGTTAACGGAGTATATGGTTTAGAAATCATGAACCACAATTTATGATCTATACTTTGAAGAAAAATAGTCATCCTATATTTCCAATATTCAAAATGTATTCCATCAAATAAAGGAGGACGATTAAGATTTTAGCCTTCACATAAAGAAAAATTACCATTTCCAATAGCCATTTTACCTTAGATTTTTCAACCTATTTGATTTTAAACAGTCTAAAAACTTTAAAACAACTTGAGCCTTAAATCAATAGAGTTAAACGTATGCTCAGATATTAATTTCCGTTTAAAAAAAGGAAGGTAGAATAAGCAATGATATTAAATAAGTTGGTATCGATTTTATATCAAAGATTATTAACAACGCTCTAATACCACTTGTAGGATCATATGGTTACACAAGAGGGGGGTGAATTGTGTATTTTTAATATTTTCTTAAATATAATTGAAACTTTAAAACTTAAAAACAAGTCGAGACATTGTTTTCATAAAATCATTTTTATTCAAGGTTTCAATTACAATATACAATTCAATTCTCCTTAGAAATTGTAGATGCAATTATATTTCGATACCATGTATCATCTAAACAAACAGAGAAAACTAATTTGCGGAATTTAAAACTTTTCTCCCTGTTTGAGATCTTTCTTCTTCTTCTTTTTCTTCTTTAGCAATTCTTCAGTGACGAATATCTTGCCTTTTCATGCTTCACCGAATTTGCTTTCTTCTAATACTTCAAATCTTCAGTGACGAAAATCTTACCTTTTTATGCTTCACTGAACTTTCTTCCACTTGAGAGATTTTTCCCGAAGAGGTGTTTTTGATCCGTGAAAAAGATTTTTCTTTCGTTGTGCAGGGATGGTTTGATCCTTGAAAAGATTTTTCTTTTTGATGTGCAAGGATAAATTGATCAACGAGAATTCTATGCCTTTTATACTATATCTTCATTTCATGCATATCCTTCACGTTTAACCACTACCAGTTTTCCACTTCTCCACGTCTTTTCTTTTTCCTTCATCGAAACACACACGTTCTAACCCACATTTATATTTCAAATTTTCTTTAATCATCAGTCCTGAATCTCTGAAAAATTTCCTGAAAATAAACTTTCTCGTCAAAAAATTTTTCATCAGTGTAATAAGAAGTCGTTACTTTAATGTTAACTAAATAAGTAACACAAGTATATATATATAACTTAACGTTTCTAACTTAACGAGTTCACCATGTGCTATTTCACGTGACAAGTACTGTAGCTAACTCAACAAACTAAGTCTGTGGTGTTATGCTATATCAACGAACCATCTCCGTTGTGTTATGATAACTCAATGAACCAATAATAAACAAATGTTTTTAAAATAAGAATTTTACCACGTGCAAAAATAACAACTTAAGTTTATAACACTAACCTAACGCGTTGCCTTAGTGTTCAATATAGCAACTCAACGTGTTTAGTTATGTTAACTTAATGAGTTAAACATGTGCACCTCACGTGATACAATACAACATTCGTAACTTATAATTTCACCACGTGTATAACACTAACTTAACGAGTTCGTCTCTTCTTTTACTCACTAACTTAACGAGTTATCACGTGACCTATTTTAACCTTTAAGCCTCTAACTTAACGAGTTCTCACGTGACCTCTATACAAACAAAACTCTAACTTAACGAGTTATCTAAACGTGCACTATTCATGATATAGAAGATATAACATTAAAACATATCATGCTTTTCAATAAAAACACACGTTAACTTAACGTTTAGCTAAATGAGAAATTAATACAATGAAACGACTAGTTATTAACTTCAGATCCAATACAGACAAGTATTTATATTAGTAAGTTTTTTCTATATTAATTGATGATTTTAATTTCTTTTCACAAGCAATAGTAATTGAGCAAATATGATTATTTTCATTCAACACACATCATCAAAACAAAAATACTCAACAGGGTACATTAGAAAGCTCTTGTATGATTCAAGCTTGTCAAATTAACTTTCAAAGTACAAAAAAAGAAAAAAAAATATACATATACTGTTCTGAAAAGATACAAGTGTTTTATGAAATACAGATATCTTATGAATCAAGTATATTTTCTGTTATCTAGAATTGTTGTAATATGAATCTAGAATTGACTTTTAAAGTTGTTTAATGGAGATACAATTCTTTATTCTACTTGTCTTAATCATATTGAATTGGATTTTACTTTGATTTGTATGTTGTTGAAATTTCTTCTAAAAATCTTATTAGAAAATTCAGGATGATAGATGATGAAAAGAAGAACAAACGATAATATATTCTATAATTAACACCTATGTGATGATGATATACTTTGTATGTAATTTACATATATTCTAAGTATATTTGCAGGTTGATTACTGAAATATATAGAATATATATTTTTATGCTAAACAGAAAAAAAAAGAGGGAATAATTAATTCTAGCACTTTTAGAAAGACCAATTAATTAGATCTTAGTTTGCTAAGGGACTAGCAAAATTTAGGTATAGGGGAAGTGTTTAGATTGAAAAGGTGCATGTTATTAACGGTTAAATGATGGTTAATTACATAATATTTAGCTTATCATATGAGAATTAAGCCATTATGTTATAATTGCACTATTATATGCTTTAATTAAAGAATCTACTTAATTTTGGGGAATTAATGTTAATTTAGTATATTTCTGAACTGTCGGTAAGTTGCAGGCTGTGAAATTCTTAAGTATTCGAATTTTCTGATATTTCGGACAATTATGTTTAACATACTGAACATATTTTGGACAGTTATGTTTAACAGACTGAACATGTATCAGATAGTTATGTTCAAATTGCCGAACAGTTATGTTTTGAAAGAATAGTTTATTATTTCCTGAAGTACACGTGTCGTAACCATAATGCATGACTTAAGTGAACTTTCGGTGAGTTATCTATAACTATCCGAAATTGCAGCTGGGCATCAGACAGTTATATGTGTAACTCTCTGAAATCCCTTTTTATTTATAAAATAGCTAAGGACACGTGTCATGTTCTGGGAAAGTGACTTAAGTGGATTTTCGGTGAGTTATCTCTAACTATCCGAAATGCATCTAAGCATCGGATAGTTAGCTCTATAACTCTCCGAAATGTTATTTTATGATTAAACTACTGCTGACACGTGTTGAGATCTGATAGATTTACTTAAGTTATATATCGGTGAGTTATTTGTAACTATCCGAAATGCATCTGAGCATCGGATAGTTAAGTTTATTAGTATTTGAAATGCACCTGAGCATCGGATAGTTAAATTTATGCACGTGTTTATTAGTTAAATCAACGAAGAAAGTCTGTTGAGTTATCTGTAACTCCATAGACTATATATTTTCTAATATGCCACTGTAACGGTTGCAGGAACAAACAGTTGAAAGAGAAAAATCACGTTTGCACATATCGCGTAGGGAAAGAAATCATCGCCGTTGATACGAATGAAGGAAATCCAACCGACCATTCAAGCAGAAGCAGTTACTACTAAAGAAATATAAAAGAAAAGAAGAAAAAAGAAGAGGTGTGTGATCGATGGGCGGATAGTGTGTGCAGAGGAGGATCAACGTTGCAATTCTCTGAAGTATCACACCAACCATCATCATCACCACAATAATCACCAACCATCGGAGGTCTGTGAGGATACTTGCTTGATGTCGGGTCGATTCCGAGCCAAACACAGTGCCTGACAACCACTATGAGGAGTGATCGTGTCGCGGGAAGGGAAGCCATTTTCACCAAGCGCCAACTCATATTTCAGGAGATCATGAAGCTTTTAGCCTTGGCTTTGGGTTGATGCCTGTATGCTAAAGAGGAGATCATCTTGCAATTTTGGACTCATGATTCTATAGGGAGAGGAGACAGAATTGTAAGTGGTTTAATTTTTAGTGGTTTAATCGCACTACAAGTAGTGTCGGAAGTATTTACTATCGATTGAGATTACTTTACATTTCACCTTTCGCCCATTTCCATGTTCATATTAAAACAAAAATACCAAAAATAATTTATCTATCTTTGTATGTTGTATTTGAGTGTTGTATTGTTTGTGTTGTATCATGATTAATGTTATCTTTGTTAGTGTTGTGATTGTTTTATGTTGTTTTAGTTTTACAGTTTATTGAAACTGGTTCGTTCAAAAGACCTAAAAATTTTAATGGTTATTGTTTGAATTATCTGAATGTTAGTATTACTTAATGATAAATCCAATGTTAACTAACATTAAAGAGCTTAATTGATGTTATTTACAATCTGTGGAATCGCCCAATGGTTGGCCGAATTCCTCTGTAAATAGCAGTATTAAAAAGAAAAGGTAGGCTCGTGGAGTTAAATTAAGTCCACGAGGTTAGTCCGTTGAGTTAGCCATAACTCAACAAACTTTGTCCATTGAGTAAACTGTAACTTAACGGAGAGCTTATTGAATATATAAATTTGATTGTTAACAAACGAATAGTTCTCAAGTTCTCCAGTAATTCCCTGTGGGATCAACCTGTACTTGCACACTAATACAATAGACACTGTGCACTTGCAGTTAAAGTACAAATTGGAATTAATATCTAAATTGTATTAAAGGTTGTTTGTTTACTTCTAAAAGAAAGAATAGGCATAAAAATAAATTAACTAAGTAAAAACAGAAGTAACAAATCCAAGTTTTTCTGGTGTAGTGCTGGGAAAACACAAACAAGTTTTATGGCGCCATTGCTAGGGAATTGAATTAATATAAGCAGCTGTTAGAGCTGCTTCGTTTTAATAGCCAGAGTTGTGTGTTTTCTTCTGTAATTGAGAATATGGCATTTGCTTATGCTCAAAGATTTCTGAAACCTGTAATTAACATATGTGAATTCTGCAATTCTAAAGGACACGACATTTCTGACTGTTTGAAACTGAGACGTTTACAGATGGTTAGATCCCATGAACAACAAATGAATTATCCTCAGTATAATAGATCCGAGTATGAGAATCCTATAGTTTACCCAACTGATTGTCAGTATAGAATGTGCAATATGTTGAGAGACACTGAAGTTTGGGATAGGTATGACAGATTGGAGTGTAGTATAGAGCAAAACCTGGACAAATTGGAATACTTTATGTGTCAGCAACAAGAAGTCAACCAATTAAATTATATGGAAGCATATTTAGAACCTAAAAGGGATATAATTAACGAAACTGAAAAAACCATAATGAAAATTGATCAAAAATTGAATGCAATGAAATTGAATGATCTGGAAAGAAAATTAAAAGCATTAGATGAATATACAATGAAAATACAAGTTATGCAACAGGACAATGAAAATTATAATGTTATAAACCTACATAATTTGTAAAATATATAGCAAACAGAAAATACTAATGCAAGAGAATTTAAAGAATGCACTTTAAAACTAAAAGCAATTGAAGATCATAATCACGAAAATGATATACAATTACATCATGAGAGTAACGAAAATCTGGAAGATGTATTTGTAACATTAAGATCTAGAACTGATATACCACCAAGAACTCAAAATGAAAATGATATGAAGGTGGATAAGAGTAAAAATCAAAATGATAATGAAAATGTAATAACTGAAAATCTAGAAATCACTAAAGAATAATCTGAATCTGCGAATGAAGCTAAAAATGATCAAACAAATCAACTGAAAGAAAAAGAGTCTTTGAAATCAAAATCTTTAGCACCCTATCCTGAAAGATTACAACAAACAATACTTGAAAAATAAGAAAAAATCAAAGAAATTTTTGAAAAAGTACAAGTTGACATTCCTTTATTAGATCTATTGTAGAAAATGCCACCTTGTGCTAAATTTCTTAAGGATTGGTGTACTAAGAAAAAAGAGCGAAAATTTCTTAGAAAGGTCTTTTTAGCTGAGCAAAGTAGTTCCCTATTTTTGCCACAAATTCCTAAAAAGTTATCTGATCTTGGAATCCCTATTATATCATGCACCATAGGAAATACTATTCTAGAAAGAATCTTAATAGACTTAGGTGCAGGTATAAATGTTATGCCAAGTGATATATTTGCATCCTTAGGATTAGAAGGCTTAACTCCTACTAGTACGGTTATTCAATTAGCTAATAGAAGTATAAGATACCCTAGAGGAAAAATAGAGGATGTCTTAATTAAAATTAAAAATTTTATATATCCTATTGATATTGTAATTCTGGATTCCCAACAAATTAAGCATAAAAATAGTGATACATCTTTAATTTTGGGAAGGCCATTTTTAGCAATATCAAGGGCTGTTATAAATTGTAAAACTGGAGTAATGAAATTAGCATATGGTAATGAGGATACTCAATTAAATATTTTCAAACTAAAAAGGTTTGAGAAGTTAGAAATGTCCCTATATACCATAGACTTTATAGAGGATGAAGGAGATATGTTAGATGATGTGATTCAAGAAGAATTAAATAGGCAAATCAATTCTGAAATTTTAGAAGAAAGTGAAAGCATAAATATAGAAGGAGATTTGGAAGAAATTCATTTAGAAAATGATGATGTTCAATTAAGAGCTCTAGCTTCTGATGGGAAACATTTAGAATTAAAACCTTTACCTCCTGAATTAACTTATATATTTCTAGAAGATAAACGAACCTGTTTAATCATTATTGCTTCAGATTTAAAAGAGGATCAACTAGCTAAATTAAAAGATGTAGTAAAAAGTTATAAAGAAGTAATAGGATGGACTATGATAGATATAAATGGGTTAAGTTCAACTTTATGCTGTCACCACATATATTAAGAAGAGAATGCTAAACCTGTTAGAATTCCTGAGAGGAGATTAAATCCAAACCTTAAGGAAGTAGTCAGGAAGGAAATAGTTAAATGGTTAGATAATGACATAATTTATCCGATTTCTGATAGCTCGTGGGTTAGTCCAATCCATGTAGTTCCTAAGAAATCAGGATTAATAGCTATTAGGAATGAAAGTCAAGACTTGATACCTACTAGAATTCAATCAGGCTAGAGAGTATGTATAGACTATAGAAAATTGAATGCTGTGACTAGGAAAGATCATTTTCCCTTACATTTTATAAATCAAATGTTGGAAAGATTAGCAGGGTAAGAATATTTTTGTTTCCTAGACGGGTATTTAGGGTATAATCAAATTCCAGTAGCATTAGAGGATCAAGAGAAAACAACCTTCACCTGTCTTAATGGAACTTATGCTTTTAAGAGAATGTCATTCGGATTATACAATGCGCTAGTTACTTTTCAAAGGTGTATGCCAGGCATATTTACTAGAATGACTGAAGATTTTTTAGAAATATTTATGGATGATTTTACTGTATATGGCAACTCATATGAAGTCTATTTAAAACATTTAGACTTAATATTAAAATGTTGTGTGGAAAAAAATCTGGTTTTAAATTGGGAAAAATGTCACTTCATGGTTAAATAAGGAATAGTCTTAGGGCATGTTATTTCTAAGAAAGGGTTGGAAGTAGATAAAGCTAAAATAAAAGTAATTTCTAATCTACCAGAACCTAAATCAGTAAAAGATATTAGATCATTTCTAGGACATGCTGGTTTTTATAGAAGATTTATTAAAGACTTTAGCAAGATAGTTAGACCTTTAACTAATCTATTAAAAGATGTTCCATTTAACTTTGATAAAAATTGTAAGGAAGCATTTTTCAAACTTAAGACTAGCTTAATTTCAACTCTTATAATTCAAGCACCTGATTGGAATGATCCATTTGAATTAATGTGCAATGCTTCTGATTTTGCTGTAGGAGCAGTGTTGGGACAAAAGATAGAAAAATCTCCTAGAGTGATCCATTATGCAAGCAAAACCTTAAATGACGCTCAAGTTAATTACACAACTACTGAAAAAGAATTATTAGCTATTGTGTTTGCTTTAGAAAAGTTTAGATCATATCTGATTGGAGCTAAAGTAATAGTATACACAGATCATTCAGCTCTAAAACATCTAATAAAGAAAAAAGAAACTAAACCTAGATTGATCTGATGGATATTATTATTGCAAGAATTTGATCTAAAAATTAAAGATAAAAAAGGTTATGAGAATGTAGTAGCAGATCATTTATCAAGATTACAAATAGAAAAATCAAATATTGAAATTAAGGATAATTTTCCTAATGAACAATTAATGACCATCAACACAATACCTTGGTATGTAGACATAGTTAATTATTTAGTTATTGGTCTAACACCTAAGGATTGGAATAGACAGGATAAGAAATTGTTTTTCTCAAGAGTAAAATATTACTATTGGGAAGACCCATACTTATTTAAGAAATGTCCTGATCTGGTTTTAAGGAGGTGTGTTCCAGAAACTGAATATCCGAGCATATTGTTTTTCTATCATGACCAAGCTTGTGGAAGGCATTTTGATTTAAGGAAAACTGCTGCAAAAATTCTGCAATGTGGGTTTTATTGGCCAACACTATTCAAAGATGCTCATAAATATTGCTTAAGTTATTTAAGATGTCAACAAATAGGAAGAATATCAAAGAGGAATATAATGCCTCTTAATCCTATTGTTGAGGTTGAAATCTTTGATGTGTGGGGAATAGATTTTATAGGTCCATTTCCTATGTCTAATCAATTTAATTACATATTGTTGGGGGTGGATTATGTATCTAAATGGATAGAAGTTATTCCTACAAAAATTAATGACAACAAAGTGGTAACACAATTTATAAGAACAAATATATTTGCTAGATTTGGAGTACCTAAAGCTATTATCAGTGATAGAGAAACTCATTTCTGTAATAGAAGTTTTGAAGCCTTAATGAAGAAATATGAAGTAAACCACAAAATTGCAACATCATATCATCCGCAAACAAGTGAACAAGTAGAAAGTGCAAACAAACAAATTAAATTAATCTTAGAAAAGTAGTAAATCCTACTAGAATAGGTTGGGCTAATAGATTGATAGATGCACTTTGGGCTTATAGAACTACTTATAAAACGAGCTTAGGTATGTCACCTTTTAGGCTAGTATATGGAAAAAGTTGTCATTTACCTACTGAAATAGAACATAAAGCTTATTGGGCATTAAAAACTCTGAACACTAATTTAAATCAAGCTACTGAAAATAGAAAAATGCAATTAATTGAATTAGAAGAATTTAGAAATGAAGCTTATTCGAAGATTGTAAGAGAAAAAGAAAAAATTAAATTTTGGCATGATAGAAAGATTATTCCAAAAAGATTTGAAATAGGACAAGAAGTATATCTTTATATGGCTAGACTCCATAACCATTCGGGAAAATTAAAATCTAGATAGGCAGGACCTTACATAGTTTGAAATATTTATCCTTATGGAGCTATTGAAATTGAAAATCCTAAAAATCAGAATATATTTAAAGTAAATGGACAAAGACTGAAACCTATTCTGAAACACCAAAAAGCTCCTTTGGAATTATAGAAGAAGTTAGAGTAGAGGACTACTCGAGCTTTACTTAGTAAGAAATCAATTTTATGTTTATAAAAAATAAAAAAAAATTAGGTCTGACCGAAACATAGTATCAGTTAAATTGGTAAAAAAACAGAAAAACTATTATCTATAGTATTTTTATTTTTATATCTGTTTATACGGGGAGTCCATTGAGTTATGCTTAACTCAACGAGCTTACTCCATTGAGTCTTGAGTTAGTCAACGAGCTTATTCCGTTGAGTTAACTGTAACTAAACGGAGTATTGTAGCTAAGACCGCGGATAAAATAGTAATAGTTAGTTCAGGAAATGACCCGATTACCTGCCTAAACTTAGGGATTATTTAAACTAAAACCTAGGGTTTTGGGGGCATTATTCAGCAAATCATTTAGAATCTAGAACAGTAGAAATCAGAGCGATTCTATGCTGTTGTGTAACTCCACGATGAGGAAGATGACACTTGAATTCTGGAAAGAGGTAGTGGACACCGCACAGTTTCTGAAGGAATCTGAAGAATGGCACACGTGGCAAAATATCTAGAATACAACAAGAGAGAAAAAGCTACAAAAGGTAGAATCAGAACTCTTTAACTTGAGGAAAGTTTTGGTTGAGTTAGAAATACAAATACCATAGATAATGGAAACATGAATTAGAGTGGCAACTGAAATTGCAGTAAGTAAAGAAAGAAAGATCCAGCCAAACAATAAAGTAGCCCTAAAGTTAATTCAACATAAAACCAGATTGTGGTTTAAGAAACGCATTGCTGGTCATGCAAGATGGGCAATATGGGAGCAGCAACGAGCAAGAGAACAAGAGGAACCAACTGCTGAAAGACCTGTTCCTGAGGAACAACAGTCAGTACCTCTAGTTCAGCCAACAGAGCCATTGCCATGAGTTGCATTTGCTTGGCTGAGAACTGAAGAAGAAGAGAAAGAATTTACTAGCTTGGTCAAGACAGTAAGAGACCAAGGTAATACTCAAGAGATAGCTACGGCTAAGGCACATATTTTATATGATGCCATTAAGAAAAAAAGGGTCGAAGAAAGGATAAGTGCCCAATACAAAATAAAAGTTGAACAATATCAGGCAGCAACTAAATCAAGTGCTGCAGGAGAGGCTGGTCCTTCGAGACCAGCAGTTATAAAAAGAGTTAAATAGGAAGAACTAATACCTATGGCTCGAAGGCCTACAGAGTCTACTTTTGTAGATTTAATTTCAGAAGATGAAGAGGAAGAACAAGCACAACTAATTAGAAAAAAGAAAGGAAAAGAAAAAGTTCCTGAATATGAACAAATTAAATCTGAAGTACCAATTTTTACAAGGCCTGTGAAGCAAATTTTTATTAACCTGCTATCCGATTCTAAGGAGGAGCAGGAGGAGCTGCAGTAGCAGGAGCAAAGAAAAGAAGAAAATCAGGCTGAAATTAGTCTGCAGCCTGTACAAGAAAGAACAGAAATAAGGGCAGAAATTGAATTGCTCGTGACTCCATCCCAATCTATTACAGAAACAAAAAGAACTGTAACAGAATAGATTGGTAGTCAGGAGGAAAAAGAAAGAGCAGAAAATGAAGAGGTTGAAAGAAGCCATTTGGACAAAAATAATTTCACAGATTCCATTGAAGAGCAAGAAACTCTTCAACAATTTATGGAGAGAATTCAAGATAGAGTGGAGAGTTCTGCCGGCTCACCACTACAAACAGAAACAGAAATTCAGGAATCTGTAGAAAATGTTCAAATGCAGCCTATAGAAGAGGAAGAGCAAGAGCAAACCCCTTTGGAACAACAAAGTCACCTTCTTGACCCAATTGAAACAACAATTTTGAATGAAGTACATTTTTGTAGTCAGGAAGCTTATACTAAATACCAAGAAATAGGGGGTTACGACATTATTTACAGTAGACCAGTAAATTGGGATGGAATGCAAGAAATCAAAGATTTATTTGAATTCCAAGGTCTACTACAATTCATTTCTCAAGAAAGAGGGCATGCAGTATATGAGAATCTAGTGCCCTATTTTTATGCAAATTTAAGAGAAGGAGAAGGAGGATTAATTTCAAACATGGAGGAAGCTGATGTATAGATAACACTAGAGCTTCTCCACAACATTTTTGGTTTAAAGAATGAAAGACTAAAAATTTTGGAAGATACAACTGCAGTTGAGTAGACTGAACAGGAAATTAAGGATTGTTTAGCTATCAATCCTGGTGTGCCACTATTAAACAGATTGAAGCATTTAAATGGTAAAGCACACATGGTAGCTAACATTCGGATTAAGAATGTCTATCAACGACAAGGCCATGACATAGAATTAAGTCAATTTGTTAAATGGGCCACATATGCAGTTGTAAATAAGATTCAAATAAATTGGTTTGCAATTTTTATCTCCAAGCTGAAAATAGTGAAGAAGAAATTATTTTATGGAGATTTGATTCCACTACTGATGGTGGACTGTATTGATTTCATGAAATGGGCATCAAAAAGAATCAGATCTAGAACCATTTCAGTGAAAGAATACAGAAATTTTGTAGCTACAAAACTAGCTGTACCTTTTGGAGGAATTACGGGAGCAGTAGAAAGGATTAATCAATTAGAGCTTCAACTAGAAAAACTCCAGAAAGAAGTAGATGAACTTAGGCATAGAGATTAAATTGTATTGTTCGTCTACTTGTGTAAAATTGTATGATGTACTTGTAATGTAATTGATTCATATTAATGAATGTAAATTTTTCAGATGCAATTTTCATAATTTGTCTGTTGAGTAAACTGTAACTCAACGGAGAGCTTATTGAATATATAAATTTGATTGTTAACAAATGAACAGTTCTCTAGTTCTTCAGCAATTCCCTATGGAATCGACCTGTACTTGCACATTGATACAATAGATGCTATGCACTTGCAATTAAAGTACAAATTAGAATTAATATCTAAATTGTATTAAAGGTTGTTTGTTTACTTCTAAAAGAAAGAATAGGCATAAAGATAAATTAACTAAATAAAAATAGAAGTAACAAATCCAAGTTTTTCTGGTGTAGTGCTGAGAAAACAAAAACACATGCAATCGTGGCTTTCCTTTGAATTTCCTATTTCTACAACTACTATAGTGGCATGTTAGAAAATAAATGGTCCGTGGAGTTAGTGTAACTCAACGGATTTACTTCATTGACTTAACTAAAACACACATGTAGTAAAGAAATAACTTATAAGCTTATAACACTAACACAATGCATTACCTTAGTGCATAATCACGTAACTCTACGCGTATAGTTTTGCTAATTGTTCGAGTTCAATATGTGCAACTCACGTGACATAGTAAAACATTTAAATTCAACACGTGCATAATTCTAATTTAATGAGTTGAGATGCTTCGGATACTTACAAACCTTAACTATCCGATGTTGAGACACATTTCGGATAGTTACCAAATAACTTACTGAAAATCCACTTCAGTCATGTATTAAGGTTACAACATGTGTATCCCAGGAAATAATAAAATATTCTTAAGTGTTTAAAATATAAATGTCTGATACATGAAATATAACACTATGAAATAACAAACAATTCAGATACTTAGGAATTAAAAAGCCTATAACTCACCGATAGTGCAAAAATATACTTAATTAACGTTAATTCCTTGAAATTATGCAGATTCTTTCATTAAGGCATATAATAGTGCAATTATAACATAATGGCTTAATTTTCATATGATAAGCTAAATATTATGCAATTAACCATCATTTAACCCTTAATATTATGCACTTTTTTATTCTAAACATGCTCACATGAAACTTAGAATGAGGATCTAAGTCCGAAAAATAGCGAAGTTACCTTATTAATTCAGTACTTATACTCTTCTTTTCTAGACTAAATGTTACATGATTAGATTCTTTTTGAAGAATTTAATATGTTAAGGTGAAAAATAAGGAAAAGTGGTTGGAAGCAATAATACTCAAGATATTTTGCTTGACCTTGTCTTAGTATATTTAACTTTCTAAACTCTTTTGTTATTAGTATTGCCAAGTGTTTGCCAAAAAAAAAAAAACCAGATTCTAGCTATATAGTATTGAATGTGCATAAATCTCCAATCTTATTCTTTTTCCTTAGTTATTTACATGAGAGACATTGTTAAGGGAAAATATACCATGGGGTTGCTTCATAGAATTTTAAAACTAGCCAAAGAGAGCATATTAAATACTTCTAAAATTTCTAATCTACAACATTAAGTTACAACAATGCAGTTTATGAAAATTGGTTATTATGGTTAATGAGGTGAAACATAAGATTAAGTCTTCATACTAAGTGAATTGTGCAATTTAACTTAAATGTTGGGACTTGAATTTCTCAGTAATCTCAATCTTAATCTTAATTTTAAAGAAATTTTTTTAAAAATATATAGAGAGAGAGACTTTAGTATATATATATTTCATATTATTCATGTTTTATAGAAAAACAAAATAAAAATCTTTAAAAATCTTATTTGTTAAAATTTTATTTTCTTTACTCTTTTAAATAGGGGGAGTTTATAATTTTCTAATTTTCCTAATTTTCATTCTTTTTAATCTTTATTATCTTTCATTAGAAGGTACATATTTAGGGGGAGTAATTTATTTCATCTATGTATTTGAAAATTTTGGATGGAAAATTGACTAGATGAGTTTTTACAAGTCTTCGAAGAGTTAGTCTTTTGACCTAGTAGTTTCTAGCAAATTAGACTGGTAACTTTTTGAAATTTCCTTAGTTTTAGTAAGTTGTCGTTTGTGTACTTTAAGTTCCTTTTCAAATAATTAGCCCTATAGCTATTCGAAAATCTCTTTCTTTTGGTAAGTTAGGACTCTAACTCATTGATTTCTACAACTTTTCGATATTTATATGTTTTCAGAGGGTTGTTCTCTTCACTTTGTCTTGACCTTCTAATTCTCAAACCCTTCACCTACTCCTTTTCACGCCATCTCAGCACCTTCTCCATGGCTAAGTCTGGTCATCTTTTTGGTCTTTCTCAATAAGCACAAGAGCAAATGATTCGAAGACTGGAACAAGAACTTAAATCAAATATGATAGATCTTCTTCCTAAACAAGTTTAGATTATTATTTCTACTAGAGAAGAAGTGGTTAACATTGAATCAGTTTATGGTAGCTCTGCACTGGTTACTCGCTTGCTTTGTTTAAAAAAATAGTTACTAGTTCTTAGAAAATTTTGTCCCATATCTTCTCAATGTTAGGGTAAGTAGTATAGGTGTGGAGTATGCCACAAGTTGCCCAAGCCCAGATAGAAACTAAGTATCTAAAAGTTAGGAGATTTTAGAAGGTTACAGCTAGAACCTTTCGAAATGACTTAAGTGGGACTTAAGTGAGTTTTCAGATAGTTGAGAAGCTAAGTATTTAAAAGTTAGGAGATTTCAGAAGGTTACAACCAGAACCTTTCAAAATGACTTAAGTGAAACTTAAGTGAGTTTTCAGATAGTTGAGAAGTTAAGTATCTGAAAGTTAGGAGATTTTGGAAGGTTACAACCAAAACCTTCCAAAATGACTTAAGTGGGACTTAAGTGAGTTTTCAGATAGTTAAGAAGCTAAGTATCTGAAAGTCAGGAGATTTTGAAAGGTTACAACTAGAACCTTCCAAAATGACTTAAGTGGGTCTTCAGATAGTTAAGATGGTAAGTATTTGAATGATATGAACTCTTCAAATAGTTAGCCTGCAATAGTAACCGACCATTCTAACAAGCGTAGAGAGAGAGAAGCTCTTCAGATAGTTAAGACCTATAACTATCTGAAATGCCGCAATTTTCAGAAAGTTAGGAAGAATAACTCTAAAAATCGAGTCTTTCTTCTCTAGAGAGTTAATGTACTACTATAAATGGCTCTATTTTAATTAAAGGTTTATTAACCCTAGGTTTAGGTAGTATATAAACCTTGATGATATTGTAAAACATATGGCTAGATTACGTTGAAGCTCATAAAAGAACATTCAACTCCCCATGAACGTAGGCAATTGCTGAACCATGTAAATCTTGTATTCTTATGTGTACTAATCTTTTCTTCCACTTCTCTTCATTTTACAATTTTGGTGAGTTTGAGAGGTGAGCATTTGGAATTGTGCTTGTGTGTCACCAAAGAAGGTCCGTTTTAATTTTCAACAATTGGTATCAGAGCAAAGATTCAGGTTGACAATATGGCAGACAACAGGAAGCTTAGGATTGAGAAGTTCAATGGAAAAGATTTCAGATACTAGAGGTCATAGATAGAAGACTGTTTGTATTAAAAAGATCTACATCAACCTCTATTTAGAACAAAACTAGAGAAGATGGACCAAGAAGAATGGGAGTTGTTGGACAAGAAGGTGTTAGGTCTCATTAGATTGTCGTTGATAAGGAATGTTCACTCAAATGTTGCCAAAGAGAGAACAACAACTGACTTAATGAAAACATTGTCCAGCATGTATGGGAAGTCATTAGCCACTAACAAGGTATTTCTCATGCGTAGGTTATTTAATCTAAAAATGCATGAAAGTGGAAATGTAACAAACCACGTTAATGAGCTAAATACTATATTAAATCAACTACACTCAGTAGATATAGTATTTGATGATGAAGTCAAGGCTTTGATTTTGTTGTCCTCGTTACTAGAAAGTTAGTCTCCTATTGTGACTAGTGTAAGTAGTTCACTAAGTCATGAAAAGCTCAAAATGAGTGACATATAGGATTTAATTTTGAGTGAGGACATTCACAAAAAAAGTGAATTGTCAGCCTCAACTTTTGCCCTTAGTATTGAATGTAGAGAGATAAGTAAATCAAAACAATTTAAATCTAGAGGAAGGTCAAAGTCTAGAGGTACCAACAAAGTGAGGTCAGATATTAAGTGTTGAAATTGTAATCAATGGGGGCACTTCAAGTCATAGTGCAAGGCTCCCAAGAAAGACAACAAAGGGAAGGGATTTGAAGGAGTAGGTGCAAATGTTATCTCCTATGATTTAGATGATGCCCTAATATGCTATGTGGATAGTTCCATTGACTCATGGGTACTAGACTCAAGAGCTTCATTCCACACTACTTATGGGAAGGATTTGTTGCACAATTATCATGCAACCCCTATAAAGAAAGTATATCTTGCCAACAACACTAGTTTGGATTGTTCGGAAGAGGAGAGGTACACATAAAAACAAAGCAAGGAATATGAAAATTGCAGGAAGTTAGATATGTCCCTGATCTTGCAAAGCAATTAATTTCCATAAGTTCCCTAGATAATGATGGTTACCATATTAGCTTTGGTGCAAGCAAATGGAAGGTAACCAAAGGTGCAAGAGTTGTTGCCTCAAGATAGAGGACTAGCACCTTGTATTTAATATCAGATCAAGATGACACTATTGTAGTAGTCAATGACATTGAAGACACTAACTTATGGTATAAGAGATTGGGACACCTTAGTGAGAAAGAGTTGAAAGTTCTAGTGGTAGAAGGGAAGACCCCTATGTTTAAGAATGCCAATTTAGGAGTATGTGAGGATTGCATTGAGGAAAAGTAGAAGAGAGTTAGCTTTGCCAAGAATTCTCATGATCCAAAGTCATAGAAATTAGAGCTAGTTCACATGGATGTGTGGGGACTTGCCCCCATCAATTCTTTAGGAGGTGCCCTTTATTATGTCACCTTCATTGATGACAGTACTGAGAAAGTATGGATTTATTTTCTCAAATAGAAGTCTGAAGTTTTTCAAGTTTTCAAGAAATGGAAGGTAGAAGTGGAAAATTAATGTGGGAGAAAATTAAAATCTATTAGGTCAGACAATGGAGGGGAATATAATAGTCATCAATTTAAAACATACTATGAAGAGCAAGGAATTAGAAAGCAGAGGACTTAGCTAGGACTCCACAACAAAATGATGTTGCTAAGAGAATGAATAGGGCCTTGAATGAATGGGCTCGATGCATGAGACTCTATGCAAGTTTTCCCAAAACATTCTAGATAGAAGCTATCAATATAGTTGCCTATCTAATAAATAAATGACCATCTATTTCAGTGGGGCTTGAAAACCCTAAAGAATTGTGGACTAGGAAAGAGGTCAACTATGCTCACTTGAAGGACTTTGGATCTAAGTCATTTGTCTACATGAGTAGTGACAAAAGGGACAAGTTGGATTCAAAATCATAGAAGTGTTACTCCATTGGCTATGGTCAAGATTATTTTAGTTATGGAATCAAGGTAAAAGAAACTAAGAAAATAATCCGTGCAAAAGATGTCACCTTCTTTAGAATGAAAAGGTGCATAATATTAACAGTTAAATGATGGTTAATTGCATAATATTTAACTTATCATATGATTTTATAATTGCACTATTATATGCTTTAATGAAAGAATTTGTTGAGTATTTTGTTTTGATGATGTGTGCTAAATGAAAATAATCATATTTGCTCAATTACTATTGTTTGTGAAAAGAAATTAAAATCATCAATTAATACAAAAAAAGTTTACTGATATAAATACTTGTCTGTATTGGATCTGAAATTATACTAAGTTAATAACTAGTCGTTTCATTGCATTAATTTCCCATTTAACTAAACGTTAAGTTAACGTGTATTTCTATTGAAAAGCATGATATATTTTAAAATTATATTTTCTATATCATGTATAGTGCACATTTAGACAACTCGTTAAGTTAGAGTGTTATTTGTATAGAGGTCACGTGAGAACTCGTTAAGTTAGAGACTTAAAGGTTAAAATAGGTCACATGAGAACTCGTTAAGTTAGTGAGTAAAAGAAGAGACTAACTCGTTAAGTTAGTGTTATACATGTGGTGAAATTATAAGTTACGAATGTTATATTGTATCACGTGAGGTGCACATGTTTAACTCGTTAAGTTAACATAACTAAATGCGTTGAGTTGCTATATTGAACACTAAGGCAACGCATTAGGTTAGCGTTATAAACTTAAGTTGTTATTTTTGCACGTGGTAAAATTCTTATTATAAAAATATTTGTTTATCATTGGTTTGTTGAGTTATCGTAACACAACGAAGATGGTTCGTTGAGTTAGCGTAACACCATGGACTTAGTTTGTTGAGTTAACTACAGTACTAGTCACGTAAATTGGCACATGAGGAACTTGTTAAGTTAGAAACATTAAGTTATATATATACTTGTGTTACTCGTTTAGTTAACATTAAACTAACGACTTCTTATTACACTAATGAAAAAATTTTTAGACGAGAAAGTTTATTTTGCAAGAAATTTTTCAAAGATCCAAGACTGATGATTAAAGAAAAATTCGAAATGTAAACGTGAGTCAGAATGTGTGTATTTCGATGAAGGAAAAAGAAAAGACGTGAAGAAGTGGAAAATTGGTGGTGATTAAACATTGAGGATATGCATGAAATGAAGATATAGTATAAAAGGCATAGAATTCTCATTGATCAAATTATCCTTGCACACAAAATGAAAAATCTTTTCAAGGATCAAACTATCCCTACACATCAAACAAAAAATCTTTTTAGGGATCAAAAACACCTCTTCGGGGAAAATTTCTGAGGTAGAAGAAAATTCAGTGAAGCATAGAAAGGTAAGATATATGTCACTGAAGATTTAAAGTATCAGGTGGAAGCAAATTCAGTGAAGCAGAAAAGGTAAGATTTACGTCACTGAAGATTTAAAGTATTAGAAGAAAGCAAATTCAGTGAAGCATAAAAAGATAAGATATTCGTCACTGAAGAATTGCTGAAGAAGAAATAGAAGAAGAAGAAGAAGAAAGATCTCAAATAGGAAGAAATGTTTTAAATTCCATAAATTAGTTTTCTTTTTTTCTTTGTTTTTAGTTATGAAATTGTTTAGATGATACATGGTATCGAGATATAATTGTATCTACAATTTCTGAGGAGAATTGAATTGTATATTGTAATTGAAACCTTGAATAAAAATGATTTTATGAAAACAATGTCTCGACTTGTTTTTGAGTTTTAAAATTTCAATTATATTCGAAAATATTGAAATACACAATTCACCCCCCTCTTGTGTAGTCATACAATCCTACAAGTGGTATCAGAGCTTGGTTAATAATCTTTGATGGAATACATTTTGAATATTAGAAATATCAGAGCTTGGTAATTTTTCTTAATATGAAGGCCAAAATCTTAATCGTCCTCCTTTATTTGATGGAATACATTTTGAATATTAGAAATATAAGATGACTGTTTTTCTTCAAAGTATAGATCATAAGTTGTGGTTCATGAATTCTAAACCATATACTCTGTTATCTACCCCTTATAATTCTTGGACAATTACTGAAAAAAAAATGAAACTCTGAATGCTAAGGGCTTAAATATTTTATTTTGTGCATTGAGTTATGAACAGTTTAGTAAAGTGTTGGCATATAAATCTGCTTATGAGGTGTGACATGCATTAGAAGTTTCACATGAAGGTACTTCTCAAGTTAAAGAGACTAAAATAAACATGTTGATTCATAAGTATGAACTCTTTAAGATGCATGAAGACGAAAGTATTTTTGAGATGTTTTCCAGATTTCTTGATATCATAAACTCTTTAAAATGCTTAGGAAAGAATTTTGAACAGAAGGATTTGGTGAGGAAAATTCTCAGATTCCTAAGTTCTAAATGGTCTCAGAAAGTAACATCAATTGAGGAATCATGAGATTTAAATGTTTATACCATGACTGAACTTATAGGAAACTAATAGCTTATTAAGTTCAATTAAATGAATCACTAAGTCACAACAAACCAAAAATGAAGAAAGAAATAGCCTTTGAAATTAATTCAGATTCTGATATATCTACTGATTCTAACGAGGATTTGATTTTGCTGACTAGGAAATTTAAGAAAGCATGGAAAGCTATGAAACAGCAAAGGAACAAGAATGATAAACCCTCAACGTCAAAATCACTGAATGACTAGAATTCTTCATCCAGAAAATATATATGTTACAACTATAAGAAACCTGGACATCTTTCTCCAGATTGTCCTATAAGGAAAAATGAAAAGCAAAGTAGGACAAATTAGAAGAAGACAGCTCAGAAAACTCAAAAAAAGTTTTACAAGAAAAAAGCTTTGAAGGTCACTTGGGATGACACGTCTGAAGAGTCTGAATCTGAGGAATCATCATCAAAATCTTCACATTCAGAAGGAGAACAAGAGTTAGAAGACGTTGCTCATGTGTGCTTCATGGCAGATGAGTCTGAGGTAATATCTGATCCTAAAAGTCATTCAGATTTTAACTTTGATGAATTATTATGTGCTTAACATGCATTATTACAAAAATTTAAAGTTTGTAAACTAGAAAATAAGAATATTAGAAACTCTCTATCCATTGTGGAAGAAGAAAATTATTTCCTGTCTACTACTTTAGAAAAGTTTAAATGTGATAATGAAAATCATGCTAGAGATTTACATAAATTTAGATTTAATGAATGTGTCTTGCATGAACAAATACAGAATACAAATGCTGAAAAATTAAAGATAGAATCTGAAAATGAAATCTTGAGAAAAAATATAAATGAACTTGAATTAGAGATAGATAAATTAAAACTAAGAGAGCTAGATTTAAATTCTACCATTGAGAAATGGAATTTAAGTCAAATTAAGTTAGACAAACTAACTAGTACCCCTGCGGTGTCATATAAATTTGGCCTAGGATTTGATTATCCTGAATCTCAAGCCAATAAATGATTTATTAGTTGCAGTTTAAGTAAATCTAAGACTAAAATTCCTTTTATCATGAAACAAGGTAATAAATATGTAGAAGTAGGTACTTCAAGGGATAAATCATGCAATAATAATATAAATCAATGTGATTTGTCAAATTGTACATCTAACATGACTATTAATGTTTCTAAACATCTTGTTTCTTGTTTTGAAAATTCAGTTTCTAATGTCCCTAAAATTTTAGACAATTGTAGTAAACTGAAAATTCAGAAACCTAAGCATGTAATTCAAAACACTGGTGTTAGACCAATTACACATTCTACATGTGATAAATCTGAAAATTCTTATGTAGAAAAAGATTTTGTATGTACGAAAAATGTTAATACTAGTACAAAATCTTGGTATGAACTTACTGAAATGTATGAGCATGACCAAAATATATTAACATCTGATAAAAATCAATTTGGTCTTGGTTATACTACATCTGAAAACAAAAAGAATGATTATAAGAGCAATAATGCTATAAGTAAGTATGATGTTAAAAATAAGTCTATAGTGCTTACAACTAATAAGAATGTAAATGATAATGTTAAACTATTTTTAAACAAAAAGAAGAAATATGCGTTTAATGAACTTGGTCCTCAACAACATTGGGTACCAAGAAAAGGTTTTTCTTAATTTGTTTTGCAGGAGGAAACAACATCAAAATGGATCTTGGACAGTGGAGCATTATGTCACATGACAGGACAAAAAAGTCTACTACAAAATTTTACAAATACCATGAAAGGAAGTGTAACATTTGGAAACAAAAGCAAAGATAAAATCATAGGTATGGGCAATGTTCAAATAACTCCAACTTGTGTTATTTCGAATGTACTATAGGTAGAAAACCTAGGATTTAATTTGCTGAGTGTTATAAAACTAATTGAAAATGGATATTATGTAGTGTTTGAAGATAATGTATGCAAAATTATTGATAAAAATATGTAGATGAAATGCTTAAGAAATTTAATTTTAATGATACAAGGATTCAAGGAACTCCTATGAGTACTTCATTAAAGTTAGATATTGATGACATAGGAAAATCAATAGATCAAAGAAAATACATAAGTATGATTGGTTCTTTACTTTATTTGACTGCTAGTAGACCTGATATTATGTTTGTTGTGTGTGTTTGTGCTAGATTTCAATCTAATCCTAAAGAATCACACTCAATTGAAGTTAAAAGAACATTTAGATATATACAAGGAACAAAAAATTTCAGACTGTATTATTCTAAGGATAGTTCAATAGATCTTATAGGATATACTAATGTTGATTATGCAGGATCTAAATCTAATAGAAAAAGTACCAGTGGCACATGTCAATTATTGGGAAACAATTTGGTGTCATGGTTTAGTAAAAAGCAAAACTATATAGCATTTTCTACTATACAAGCTGAATATGTTGCTACTGCACTGTGTTGCACTTAGATTCTGTGGATAAGGCAAACCTTAGAAGATTTTAGATTATCTTATGATACAACTAAGATTTATTGTGACAATAATTCTGCAATAAATCTTTCCAAAAATCCTGTATTACATTCTAGAGCAAAGCATATAGAGGTTAGACATCATTTTCTAAGAGATAATGTAATTAAAGGAAAAATTAAATTAGAATTTGTGTCTAGTAAAAATGAATTAGCTGATATATTTACAAAACCTCTAGACGAAAATACATTCTACAACATTAGATTAAATTTGGGTATTTTTAGGCTATGTGATGTGTAAAATGCTTAAACTCCACATAAAAAGATAAATATTATTGATGATGTTGTTCACCTCATAGATATTATATACTTATCATAAATATCTAAGTAATATCTAAACTGCTGCTTAAGATACTATATATATATTGTAAAATCATAGTAGTATCTTATTGATTTTAAGTAGTTTATCAATTTTAATGGTTTTTACAATTTTAAGTGGTAACGTAAATGAAAAACATTAAATACTTCTGACATTTTGAAATTTTGATTAAGTGCTTTCTTTGAATCAAGGAAAGTGCATATGATCATGCATGAATTTGACTTAATTGATTAAACTTGTAGAATAAGTTATATGTAACTCATCTTAAACTGTTAATCAAAAGTATAAGCTTATTGAAATTGATTCATATTCTTAGTAAAATCATAGAAGTAAAAATTGTATGAGATTTGTGTTTTATTGCATCTGTATTAAATGGAATACATATATACTCTGCTTAAAATGAAAAGTGCTTACAAAGTGAAAATCTTTGAGAGTTTATTGATCAGTTTGATCACGAGCCTTTTGTACTTGAGCAGATAGGTGTGTAAGGATTGTTGTCCTAGAAAAGGATTCTTTAAATCTGGCAACCTAAGGTCCTGATCAGATCTGAGATTGTTGACTGAAAGTTCATTACATAGGTACATTAGAAAGCTATTGTATGATTCAAGCTTTTCAAACTAACTTTTAAAGAAAATTATCAATAATTACTATTTTGAAAAGAAAAAGTTGTTTCATTAATTATAGATATCTTTGAATCAAATATAGTTTCTACCAATATGGCTACTGATTTATTGAATCAACATTAGTACTTTTGAAAACGTTTATTTGAAATACATTCTTTTATTCTCCTTGAATTAATCATATTGAGTTTAAAGTTGTGTTTTGATTCACATACAGTAGGACTTAATTCTGGAAATCATTTTTGATGAATTCAGAATAACGGAAGTTTCTGAAAAGAAAATTTAAAAGTCTAGTTATACTTAACATCTATTGTTATATAAGTATATTTTGTATGTTATTAAATATATAAGAAGTATATTTGTAAGGGGAGGATTAACAATGTCCAAAATAGATTAATATAATTCAAAATACAAATCTTGGTTAATCTGACTTAATGTCCTTTTAAAATCTTGATGAAATAATTTAAAAAGATAGACAAACTATTTTAGATTCAAAGGATAGGAATGTTAGAATAGTTTACAATGTTCTCAAGAAAATGTTAAGGTATAGCTATTGTGGTGTGTTCAAAACGTTTCAGTTGGAAACATTTGAGAATTGTTTTAAGTATACTAACTAAACGTTATGTTAGATAAGGTAACGTGTAAAACTACCTCTAGACAGCATTTTACTCGTTAGGTTAGTTAACTCAATGAGTTATACTTGAATATTTCGAGTACCTTGATTGAATAAACTTTATTCAATATTCATTTAATATCTAAACCTGACTTCTCTTCACGTTGAGTTACTCACCTAAAAACCTTATTTAAACACTTATTATATGGGCACTTAGGTTATTCGTAAACTTTGTTAAGAAAATCTTTCCTGCTTGTTGCTGTTACAACCTGCGACAATGGTCTCCAAGTTCTACAAAGGTCGTGGCAGAGGAAAAGGCAAAAGTAGAGGAGATGCAAAAGGAAAGAAATAGAGAATGATAAAGTTCCACGCACTTGGTTCAAGAAAATATTTCGAGTGGACAAAAGGTTAGTAGAAATTTATAGAGATTACTTCTTTTCTCAAGGTATACTAGATGAAGTTAGATAAGAGCTTCAAAATACTAATGAAAATATTACATACATGAGTATTCGTAGTAAATTTGATAGAGAATACAAAATGAAATGTGTTGAAATTGCATTTCTCAAGCAGTATGCAAAATATTTGGAAAAAGGTGTAGGTACATCAACTAGAATTCCTTAAATACCAATAATTGGTACAAGACTACATGCATTTGAGGAAGAGCATGAATCAGCTATCCCTACCCCTTTCTATTCAAAACAAGTAGAATTAAATATTGCTGTAGATAAAAGAAAATTTGACAGTCTTCGAAAGGCTATAGCAATAGAAAGTGCCTTTGAAGAATTAAAGTAGAAAACTTTTATGGAGCAATTTGAAAAGAAAACAGCAATACTTGAAGAGGAGAAATAGAAATGTTATAGAAGAAGAAAAGTCAGAAAAATTATCTATAGAGATAAAGTTTATTGGACAAGGACAATCGGATGAAAATTTATTTCCTAAGGACAATGTATGTCTAGACATTGTACCTTATTGTGCATCTGATAAACTCATCAGTTCCGAGCATATTGAAACTGATGATGATAATGAGACTTTATTTTCCTTTACTAGAAAGCTTGAGAAGAAATACAAGTCAAATATGAGCTCAAGTTTTTCTATTAGTACAAGTCCTGATGATGCAGAAATTGAAAAATCAGAGCATCAGGCAACTGACATTGAACAAGTTATTGCAGATATAATTGACAATGTTGAGGTAGTAACTAGTTCACAAGCTGAATTGTCTAGAATAGTAGATATTGACAATGTTAAGACTCTAGAAGATCTAAACGTTAACTAGACTTCTTTAAAATCTATAGAACTAGAGTTTGAGAATTCACAGCATGTATTAATGGAAATATCTGTTGAACAAAATGAACAATTACAAACAGATACACCGACTGTAGAATTTATGGAAACATTAAACTCTGATCATTTTATAGAGACTGAACCAATGAATGCAAAGCATATTGAAAATGTTCCTAACACTGTTGAAGTTGAAGAATCAAGCTTACCTGAGCAGCTTCAAGATAATATTTTAATAGAGGAACAAAACGGCATTCATTTTGAAGAAGAGGTTCCTAAAGATGAAATAAATTCAGAATCACAGCTTCAGGTATCACCTTCTTTATGTACAGTATTACAAATTCAAGGTAATTCAATTCATTTTAGATCTGAAGAAGAATTGCAGAAATATAATAATCTGATTACATGTTGGATTCTACATGCTTAACCAATAAAATTCAGAAATTTGATGGAAATAAGAGATCTATTTGAGTATCAAGGACTTATTCAATTCTTGCTAGTTGGAATGAAATGGAAGCAATAAACAGAGCTTATTGCAGCTTTTTATAGCAATCTGGTCAAGAATGAAAATTTTCTGAAAACTCAAATAAATCAACAGGAGTTTATATTGTCTCTTGAGTTAATTTTTGAAGTTTTGGGATTAAAGAATGAATGTGTTGTTGTTACAAACAGATTTCACATTATTAGACAGTTGGAATGGGACATTTAGTCTTTATCAAAAATTCCAAATGTATATTCTGAAATGAGATTAATGGAAAATCTGAATGTAGAGGCAAGGTTCATTGCAAATATATTGTATGCAAATTTATTTCAGAGAGTTAGACACAATATGGAAGTAAGCAGAAGCTGTTTATATGCAACTTATGGTCTGCTAAATAGAATTCAAATCAATTGGTTTGATGTTTTTACTTCTCAACTATAGCATATGAGTTCAAAGTTATTTTATGGTGATGTTGTATGTAGAATCCTTGTAAGCCAATTGAATTTATTTGATTGGCCCTCTGAAACTAAAGGCATGAGAGCATTTAGTATAAAAGATTTGCAAAAATACTAGGCCATGCATAAAACTCAATGACAACAACAACAACAACTTGACTGTACAGAACATATACAACCACAACAACATAGTTATTTAGTTTAAGTAGAACAGCAAACCCAACTACCTCCTAACTTAGATGCAATGCTTAACGACATTAGAAATGATATTAGGCATCTAGGAGATAAAATTTGTAATGCTACAAGTGATATACTTAGGAGGGGTTGATAACTATTTTTGTTTGTATCTGGATACAAAATGTAATGTTTTTATTCCTTGTTTGATTCATTGAACAATACATTTTTCTGTAAATGTATTCGATTCTTATTCTTGTTTACAGAAATTGTTGTTGTAAATTTATCTCTTACTATATATATTCTCTATAATTATCTTTTTGATGTGCTAGCATGATTCTTTTTCTTCATCCATTTTCTAAATTTTCTAGCCAATAGCACAACTTCATCATCATCCAAGCTTTGAAGTTCCTATGTTGATGGAAAGGCTAGTTCTTTCTTCGTTTCAGTTTTCTTTTTACCATTACCTTCCTCAACTTTCCATTCCTTCATTTGAACTTCATGGGCCAGCAGGTTGCCCATTAGATCCTCTACTAAGTATTTGTTGAGGTCTTTGGAATCTCGTATCGATGTGGACTTTTGCTTCCATTCCACAGTTAAGCTTCTAAGGATTTTCTGTACCTATTCACAGACAGAAAATTCCTTTCCCAAACCTCTTAGGCCATTAATAATCTTAGTGAATCTTGAAAACATATCAGTGATAGTTTCATCATCAAGCATTTTAAATAATTCAAGCTTTCTGAGTAAAATGCTTATTTTAGTGTCTTTTACTTGACTGGTTCCTTCAAAGGTTATTTGAAGAGTGTTCCAAGCCTCGTGAGCAGATTTACAAGCTGAAACTTTATTATATTGTTCAGTAGATAAGGCACAGTAAATAATATTCAGCCCTCGAGCATCCATTTGAATGATTCTCTCATCCTCCTCAGTCCAGTCATCCTCATGACTAGGTGGAATAGGTGTTCCTAGAACAACCATTTTCCATAAACTCACATCTGAGCTTTTGAGGAAACATTCCATCCTATTTTTCTAGTAATTATAATTAATACCATCAAATAGGGGAGGACGATGGATGTTCTAACCCTCTCTATGAAAAGATGCCATGATCTCAGATGGTTAAAAAGAGATCAACCTACTCTGATACCAATTGTTAGCAACAAATAGCTTCACTAGAGGGGGGGTGAATGGAGAACAGTGTGAATTTATGTCTATTTTTCACTTTACTAACTAATTTGATTAATCAGTTTGCACAAGTAATAATCAGATAAAAATATCATGCACAGCGGAAATAAAGGTAAGAAACACAAGAGAATTTTAGGTGGTTCACCAACTCGGCTAGTCCACCCCCAAGGGTCACTTGGGCTTCACTATCTCAACACTTATACACTTGCTTTCAGGTCGAAGCAAGAACCAACCACACAGAAGTTTTCAGGTATAAACTCTAGAAAACCAACCTCTTGAGTTTTCAGGTCGAAACTCAAACCAACAATTGAATGTAGCTTTTAGGTTGAAGCCACGAACCAAATGATCCTTCTTGGATCAGACTTTCAACACATGGAGAGCTTTAAGAATCTTCTTATAAATCCAGCTTTCAATCAATTCTTTGTTGAATTGAATTTGAGCTTTCTTCTATATCAGTAATTGATCTGCAATGTATATTGTATCTCTGTATGTATATGAGCAAAAAGCTGTCTAAATCCGTTGTCTATATCTTGTATATATACCTGATATGTACAACGATCATATTTTCTTCCAACAGATGTATTCTATTGTACTTGATTAGTCTCAAGTTCCAATACGGCAAGTGACTGTTCAGAAAATCGTTTCAAGATATCTTACCAATTTTCCTGTTCTTTCGGATAGTTAGCTATGCAACTCTTCGAAGAGTATCTATAACTCACCGAAAGATCACTTAACCTTAACTGCCAAGTAGGATTCTAGAATGTTTAAATGTGAGCTATCATCCAATTGGATAGTTATAAGTGTAACTCACTAAACATTTATATACTTGTCGGATAGTTTAACTCTGTCAACTTTCCAATTGCTTTAATTCAACACGTGCATAAAGGCTGACTTAAGTTTTGGAAGGTTATCCCTGTAACTCATCGAAATGCTTTAGGATTTTGGATAGTTATTTTTCTAATTCTCTGAAAACTTATTTGAGCCACTCTTTGGAATTCTGCATGTGGGAATTTCAATGACTTAAGTTTTGGATGGTTAAACTATAACTCATCGAAACTCTTTTGAAATTTCGGATAGTTATCTTTCTAACTCTCCGAAAACCCATTTAAGTATCTGTTTGGAATTCTACACGTGGGAAATTCAATGACTTAAGTTTCGGATAGTTAAACTGTAACTCACCGAAACTCTCTTGAAATTTCGGATAGTTATCTTTCTAACTCTTCGATTTTCCCTTTTAAGCTTTCAATTGCCGGCTTCTCCATTTTGCACGTGCGTAATAAAATGACTTAAGTTCCGGAAAGTTATGCCTGTAACTTACCGAAAAACTCAAATAGTTATCTAACTCTCCAAAAAGAAAACTCGGATAGTTATCTAACTCTCCGACAAGTCCTTTAAGCTTCCATTCTGTATTTCTACACGTGGTTTATTGAATGACTTAACTTTCGGATAGTTATACCTGTAATTCTCCGAAAAGTCCTTTAAGCTTCTGTTTAGAATGAAAAAGTGTATATTATTAATAGTTAAATGATGGTTAATTGCATAATATTTAGCTTATCATATGAGAATTAAGCCATTATGTTATAATTGCACTGTTATATGCTTTAATTGAAAAATCTGCTTAATTTTGGGGAATTAATGTTAATTTAGTACATTTATGAACTATCGGAAAGTTGCAGGCTGTGAAATTCTTAAGTATCCGAAAATGCATCTGAGCATCGGATAGTTATACCTGTAACTCTCTAAAATGTTATTTTATGTTTAAACTACTACTGACACGTGTCGAGAGCTGGTAGATTTACTTAAGTTATAATTCGTTAAGTTAGCATAACTATACGCATTGAGTTACATGAATATACACTAAGGTAACGCGTTAGGCTAGCGGCTTATTTCTTTATTGCATGTATTTTATACACATGTTGAATTTAAATGCTTTAGAATATCACATGAGATGCACATGTTTAACTTGTTAAGTTAGTATAACTACACGCGTTGAGTTACACAAAAATACACTAAGGTAACACGTTTGGTTAGCGGCTTATTTCTTTATTGCATGTATTTTATAGTTATTTTCTAAAATGCCACTGTAGCGATTGTAGGAGTAGACAATTGGAAGGAAAAACCACGTTTGCACGTATCACGCAGGAATTCAATCGCGCATGGAGAAGGAAGCATCGTCGTTGATCTGAAGGAAGGAAATCTAACCGATCATTCAAACAGAAGTAGTTACTACTGAAGAAATATAAAAGAAAAGAAGAAAAAAAGAAGAAAGTGTGATCGATGGACGGAGTGTATATAGAGGAGGAGCACTGAGCTTTCTGCAGACAGTATCGGTGATTCTCTGAAGTATCACACCAACCATCATTATCACCACCATAATCACTAATCATCTGAGGTCTGTGAGGATACTTGCTTGATGTCAGGTCGATTCTGAGCCAAACACAATGTCTGACAACCATTGTGAGGAGTGATCGCGTCGCGGGAAGGGAAGACATTTTCACCAAGCGTCGACTCATATTTCAGGAGATCGTAAAGCTTTTAGCCTTGGCTTCGGGTTGATGCCTGTATGCTGAAGAGGAGATCATCTTGCAATTCTAGACTCGCGATTCTATAGAGAGAGGAGACAGAATTGTAAGTGGTTTAATTTTCAGTGGTGTAATCGCGTTGCAAGTAGTGTCGGAAGTATTTACTGTCAAGTGAGATTACTTTACATTTCACCTTTCGCTCATTTCCACACATCAAAAGAAAAATACCAAAAACACTTTATCTTTGTTTGTATGTTGTATTTGAGTGTTGTATTGTTTGTGTTGTATCGTGATTAATGTTATCTGTATCAGTTTTATGATTGTTTTATGTTAGTTTTAATTTTACAATTTACTGAAATTGGTTCGTACAAAAAACTTAAAGATTTCAATGGTTATTATTTGAATCATCTGAATGTTAGCATTGCTTAATGATAAATCCAATGTTAACTAGCATTAAAAAGCTTAATTGATGTTATTTACAATCTGTGGAATCGCCCAATGGTTGGTCGAATTCCTTTGTAAATAGTAGTATTATAAAGAAGAGACAGACTCGTGGAGTTAACTTAAGTCCACAAGGATAGTCCGTTGAGTTAGCCATAACTCAACGAACTTAATGAACTTAGTCCATTGAGTTAACTGTAACTCAACGGAGTGCTTATTGAATACAAATTTGAATTGTTCACAATCAAACATTTCTTAAATTCGTCAGCAATTCATTGTGGGATTGACCTGTACTTGCACACTGATACAATAGACACTGTGCACTTATAGTTAAAGTACAAATTGGAATTAATATCTAAATTGTATTAAAGGTTGTTTGTTTACTTCTAAAAGAAAGAATAGGCATAAAGATAAATTAACTAAGTGAAAATAGAAGTAACAAATCCAAGTTTTTCTAGTGTAGTGTTGGGAAAACACAAACAAGTTTTATGGCGCCGTTGCTGGGGAATTGAATTGAATTGAGTCGAAGTGAATTGAATTGAATTTAATAGATATAAGCAATTGTTAGAGCTATTTCATTTTAATAATCAGAGTTGTGTGTTTTCTTCTATAATTGAGAATATGGAATATGCTTATGTTCAAAGATTTCTGAAACCTTTAATTAGCATATGTGAATTCTGCAATTCTGAAGGACATGACATTTCTGATTATTTGAAATTGAGACATTTACAGATTGTTAGATTCCATGAACAACAAATGAATTATCCTCAATATAATAGAGCCGAGTATGAGAATCATATAGTTTACCCAACTGATGGTCAGTATAGAATGTGTAATATGATGAGAGACACTGAAGTTTGGGATAGCTATGGCAGACTGGAGCATAGTATAGAGCAAAATCTGGACAAACTGGAATACTTTGTGTGTCAACAACAAGAAGTCAACCGGCTAAACTATAAGGAGGCATATTTAGAACCTAAACAGGATATAATTTACGAAACTAAAAAAGTCATAAAGAAAATTGATCAAAAATTGAATGTAATGAAATTAGATGATCTGGAAACAAAATTAAAAGCATTAGACAAAAATGCAATGAAAATACAAGTTTTGCAACAGGACAATGAAAATTATAATGTTATAAACCTGCACAACTTGCAAAATATACAGCAAACAGAAAACACTAATGTAAGAGAATTTAAAGAATGCACTTTAAAACTAAAAACAATTGAAGATCATAATCACGAAAATGATATACAAAAACATCATGAAAGTAACAAAAATCTGGAAGATGTATGAGTAACATTAAGATCTGGAACTAATATACCACCAAGAACTCAAAATGAAAATGATATGAAGGTGGATAAGAGTAAAAATCAAAATGATAATGAAAATGTAATAGCTGAAAATCTAGAAATCACTGAAGAACAATCTGAATCTGCAATTGAAGTTAAAAATGATCAAACAAATCAACTGAAAGAAAAAGAATCTTTGAAATCAAAATCTTTAGCACCTTATCCTGAAAGATTACAACAAACAATTCTTGAAAAACAAGAAAAAATCAGAGAAATTTTTGAAAAAGTACAAGTTAACATTCCTTTGTTAGATTTATTGCAGAATATGCCACCTTGTGCTAAATTTTTGAAGGATTGGTGTACTAAGAAAAGAGAGCGAAAAGTTCTTAGAAAGGTCTTTTTAGCTGAGCAAAGTAGTTCCCTATTTCTACCACAAATTCCTAAAAAGTTATCTGATCTTGGAATCCCTTTTATATCATGCACCATAGGAAATACCATTTTAGAAAGAACCTTAATAGACTTAAGTGCAGGTATAAATGTTATGCCAAGTGATATATTTGCATCCTTAGGATTAGAAGGCTTAACTCCTACTAGTACAGTTATTCAATTAGCTGATAGAAGTATAAGATACCCTAGAGGAAAAATAGAGGATGTCTTAATTAAAATCAAGAATTTTATATATCCTATTGATATTGTAATTTTGGATTCCCATCAAATTAAGCATAAAAATAGTGATACACCTTTAATTTTGGGAATGCCATTTTTAGCAACATCAGGGGCTGTTATAAATTGTAAAACTAGAGTAATGAAGTTAGCATATGGTAATGACGATACTCAATTAAATATTTTCAAACCAGAAAGGTTTGAGGAGTTAGAAATGTCCTTACATACCAAAGACTTTTTAGAGGATGAAGGAGATATGTTAGATGATGTGATTCAAGAAGAATTAAATAGACAAATCAATTCTAAAACTTTAGAAGAAAGTGAAAGCATAAATATAGAAGGAGATCAGGAAGAAATTAATTTAAAAAAATGATGATGTTCAATTAGGAGCTCTAGCTTCTAATGAGCAGCATTTAGAATTAAAACCTTTACCTCCTGAATTAACCTATATATTTCTAGAAGATAAACAGACCTGTCCAATCATTATTGCTTCAGATTTAAAAAAGGATCAAATAGCTAAATTAAAAGATGTAGTAAAAAGTTATAAAGAAGCAATAGGATGGACTATGACTGATATAAAAGGGTTAAGTTCAACTTTATACTGTCACCACATATATTTAGAAGAGAATGCTAAACCTATTAGAATTCCTGAGAGGAGATTAAATCCAAACCCTAAGGAAGTAGTCAGGAAGGAAATAGTAAAATGGTTAGATAATGATATAATTTATCCGATTTCTAATAGCTCGTGGGTTAGTCTAATCCATGTAGTTCCCAAGAAATCAGGATTAATAGTTATTAGGAATGAAAGTCAAGACTTGATACCTACTAGAATTCAATCAGGCTGGAGAGTATGTATAGACTATAGAAAGCTGAATGTTGTGACTAGGAAAGATCATTTTCCCTTACCTTTTATAGATCAAATGCTGGAAAGATTAGCAGGGCAAGAATATTTTTGTTTCCTAGACGGGTATTCATGGTATAATCAAATTCCAATAGCATTAGAGGATCAAGAGAAAACAACTGTCACCTATCCTAATGGAACTTATGCTTTTAAAAGAATGTCATTCGGATTATGCAATGCGCTAGCTACCTTTCAAAGGTGTGTACAGGGCATATTGACTAGAATGATTGAAGATTTTTTAGAATTATGCACGTGTTTTATGGTTAAATCAACGAAGTAAGTCTATTGAGTTACACTAACTCCATAGAAGAGATCATCAAGCACCAACTTATATCTCAAGAAATCGTAAAACTTCTAGCCTTGGTTTCGGGTTAATGCCAATATGCTAAAGAAGAGATCATCTTACAATTCTTAATTCACGATTCTATAGGGAGAGGAGGCAAGATTGTAAGTGATTAAGTTTTCAATGGTGAAATCGTGTCACATGTAGTGACAGAAGTTTTTACTATCGATAGAGATTTTTACATTTCACCTTTCACTCATCTTTAGGAATATATCAAAACAAAAATACTAAAAACAACAAATTATCTGTATTTACATTTAGTATTAAAGTGTTGTATTGTTTGTTTTGTATCGTGATTAACGTTATCATTGTCAGTATGGTGAATGTTTTATGTTTGTTTGATTCAGAAAATAGAAAGTAGTTTTATTGTTTACTGAAATTGATTTGTTCTAAATACTTAAAGATTTTAATGGTTACTATTTGAAATATTTGAATGTTAGTGTTGCTTAATTGCCAATCTAATATTAACTAACATTAAAGAGCTTAATTGATGTTATTTACATTCTATGGAATCGCCCAATGGTTGGCCAAAATCCTTTGTAAATAACAGTATTTAATTGGAAAGGTAGTCTTGTAGAGTTAACTTAAGTTGATGAGGTTAGTCCATTGAGTTAACCATAGCTCCACGAACTAAATCTATTGAGTTAACTATAACTCAACGGAGTATTTAACTGAACACATATAAACTCCAATATAAAAATCAGAATAGTACACAATTCTTACTCAATCTCTATGGGATTGACCTATACTTGCACACAAATACAATATACACTATGCACTTGTAGTTAAAAATACAAATTGGACTTAATATCTAATTTGTGTGAAAGGTTGTTTGTTTACTTCTAAAAGAATTTATTAATATAAGCATAAAAACAAATCAAACAAGTTTATGATTTAACTTTTCACATTTAACAAGTTTTCTAGCATTGTTACTAGGGATTGAGAAGCTAAGCAACTGTGAGTGCTATCTTATTTTAATATCAGAAGGAGTGTTGTGTGTTTTATTATATAATTGAGAATATGACATATGCTTATGCTCAAAAATTTCTGAAACCTGTAGTTAACATATGCGAATTTTGGAAGGTCATGACATCTTTGATTGTTTGAAACTAAGACGATTGTAGATGGTTAGATCACATGAACAACAAACAAATTATATTCAATATAATAGAGTTGAGTATGAGAATCTATAATTTACCCAACTAATGGTCAATTTAGAACGTGTAATATGTTGAGAGATAAGGAATACTTCAGCAATTTCAGATAACAGAACATATACTCAATTCAAAAGATATCTGTATTTCACAAAACACTTGTATCTTTTCAGAACAGTATATGCATATTTGTACTTTAAAAGTTAATTTGACAAGCTTGAATCATACAAGAGTTTTCTAGTGTACCCGTGTATTGAGCTTTCAGTCAACAATCCTAGATCTGATTAGGATCTTAGGTTGCCAGATTTAAAGAGTCATTTTTCAGGTCAACAATCCTTACATACCTATCTGCTCAAGTACAAAAGGTTCATGATCAAACAAGTCAATAAACTCTCAGAGTTTTTTTTTTTTTTTCACAACAGTATACAAACATATGTACGCATTTCATTAATATAGATGCAATGAAACACAAATCTCGTATAGTCCTGCTCTTATTATTTACTGAAAATATGAATCCATATCAATAAGCTCATACTTTTTCTGTAGTTTAATAAGATCTACACATAAATCATTCTACAAGTTTAATCAATCAAATTAAATGTATCATTGATCATATGTATTTCCTTTAATCCAAAAATCAACATTTCAGCTCTTTCAGGATTTCAAATAATTTACTGAGTTTCAGTTAAACATTCTGATTTCTTTTTAAAATCGTGAAACTGTTAAACTCATAAATTTCAGCAAAAACGTAAGATACTATATCTAGATTTGTATGAGTAGTAATATTTGTACCATCTTATATAAGATTATAAATATAACATTCCAGTAGTTACAGTTCTTAAAAATTTTACAATTTCAATTACCGGATATAGAACTTTTGCAGTACTGTTCTAATTCCTCTAATTAACAAAATTATATCCTTTAATTACCTCCCCCCCATACCTACATTTTGCATTGTCCTCAATGTAAAAGATTTTTCAGTAAATACAGTAATTGCAGTAGGCATGAATATTGTTTCATTAACTTAACACCTAATTCAACGAACTTAATTCGTTGAGTTAATGAATAACTCCACGAATTGAGTTTAAATGTAAATTCAGGATAAGTAATTAATTACATACCTTGTTCTTTTGTATCTCCTTCAATATCTTCTAATTTTTAATTCTGAAAAACTTTTCATTCACCAAATAAAAGCAGAATATATAACAACAATCATAACAAAACATAACTTGTTAATCAGTGTCTTGTGTGGAACCCAGGCTCCTATGCCTTTAGTGGCTCACAAGCAAGCTAGTTGGTTTCACAAAATAGATACCAACAAATTGGATTGATATTTTGTTGTTGTTGTTTTTTTTTTTAAAAAAAAAATAAATGCAAAATACACACAACATTAAAAACATAGAATCACACTTTAAGAACATGACTGAAAAGTAGTAACATATGGAATAAACATGCCAGTCCAAGTAAACTTTTTTGGCATAATTCTTCTTGCTATTAATTCTATTTCAATGCAGTCAATTCTCCTTTTTTATTTGTAAACTTGCAGTATGTTATCAATACTAAATATAAGTGTATTTTCATTAATGAAATGAAATACAGACAGAGATCCTCTTCTACTCCAAGATAGTGTAGTTGTTTCTATTTCTACATCTATTTCAATATATTCCTCTTCCCACTTCCATTCATTTAGGTCTTTTATAATCCATATTTGAAATTTCTTCAATTCATCCCACCATCTTATCAAACATAAAGTAGGATCATCATATTCATTATACCACATTCCTAATTGAATTTTATCATATTCTGCAGATGGTGGTTTAGCTATATCACTCGGTATAGGTAATATTTCTATAAAATCACCATAACTATCTATGCTTACTATGTATAAATCAGATCTAAATGTAACTAATATATCTGTGACTAGATATATATATCCATCAAGTATGACATGCATGTTGTTAATTAATGCTTTTTGTCCTAGATATATCATAATATTTTCAGTCCAAGATCTATTCAGAAAATTATACACACTTAAGCATAAATCTTCATCCCAATTTCCAGTTGGTCTCTAATAATATAATTTTTTAGGAATGATCGATTTTTTTTCAGAAAAGATTAAAGCTGACCCACAATTTTTAATTGGTACTTCATATTTATTAGGTCTTCCTATATTCCATTCTTCTCTTGTGATAGGATTTCTAATCAAAATATCAGGTAACAAAATTGCATACCTTGGTTTGGTTTTGTAAATAATTAATCATTCATCCATCCCCATAATATGATCTATTCCTTCTAATGTATTGGGTGGAATTCTAGTAGTTTCGTCCATACTCAAATATTCATAGTTGATTGAACTACGATTAAATGACTTCCATAAAAATCCATCTCTAATCTTAGTCATTTTTGTAGCTTATAGTCCATGAAAATATTTTTCTCTGACACAGTCTTTGATTTCCTTTGACACATAACACAATCTACATAGATCTTTAGCTGACAGGTTACTCAATACTTCCCTCAATGCATCGAGTGGTAATTTTATCAGTTCCATCTGTTGTGATTCTATATGACATAAACAAAAATTAACAGAGACAAAATCAACATAGCTACTTCATACCCTCGTGGAGTTAGGTCATAACTCAACAGATTAAGTTCGTTGAGTTAAGTAATAACTCTACGATACTACTAACTATAATTAAACTTATAAAAAAAAAAAAATTTATATATTTTTCTACTCACTATATTATACATAGTTACTTTAGTTATGATGTTTCATTCGACTACCCTCTCAAAGGAGGTATCAACTTCATTAACAGTTTTGTTAATAAGGTTAGGTACTGCTTGCATTGGCAATCCTCTAGTAGGTCTAACTTCTATTGATTCTTTCTGTCTAGGGGGTATATTTCTATTTATATTTTGATTTTGAATTGTAGCATTTCCAAATACAAAATCTAGACGATTGTTTAATTGTTGAATTATCTTTTCTAACTTCTCGATTCTAGATCCTTGTTCAATTAATGCTTCATAACTTGTATTTTTGTCATTTACATTTTCTCCTCCCTGAAAATTGTTTCCAAGATAAATTCGGATGATTTCTCCAATTAGGGTTATAAGAATTTTCAAAGTTATCTTTCTGGTTTCTAGCATAAATAATATCTAAATCATTAACGTTTGCACTCTTTTCTGCTAGTTTTTGATTTAATGATAACTCTTCTATTTTCTTTATTAATTCAGTTAACTTAACTTCAAGAATAGTGCTTGAATCTATTTCATGCATTCCCCTTAGCAATATTCTTTTATCTGCAATAGCTTCAGTTGAGTTTTCCCACTGTGTAGTTCTTTTTGCAAAGTTTTCTAAGTATGCCCATGCTTCTTCACTACACAATTTTAATAATCCATTCTAACAAGTAGATTCTAATAAAGATTTTGTTGAAACATCTATACCTTCATAAATTATACCTATCAATTGTGCTTTACTCATTGCATGATGTGGACATTGTGTTAGTAAATCTTTAAATCTTTCAAAATATTTCCAGAATGATTCTCCCTATTTTTGGCTACACATTAATATTTCCTTTTTCTTTTTAATCGTTTGATGTGTTGGATAATATTTTTCTAGAAAAACAGAGCGAAATTCAGTCCATGTAGAAATTGAATCAGGCGATAGAGTATATAACCATCTCTTAGCTATGTCTTTTAAAGCAAAAGGGATATATCTAAGTTTAATAGCATCTATACTCATATTCGGCATTTTCATCATTTGACAAACTTCGTTAAATTCTCTAAGGAAATAATAGGCATCCTCTCTTTCTAATCCATGAAAATGTGGCAATTGACTAATATAATTAGATTTCAGTTCAAACCTATGTCCCTCAAAGTTTGGCAATCGAATATATGAAGGTTCATCAACTAGTTCAGGATATAGAATTTCCCCTAATGGTTTCTCTATTAGAGCAGCCATATCTTCATTCTCTTTTAAAGAAAGGTTAGCTACACCCCTAAGGATTTCGTTAAAGTCCAATTCAGAAAAGTTTTCAGTATGTCTCTATGTTAAATAATCCTGTATAGGTATTCTTACTAATCGTTTAGTGCTAGGAGAACAAATCCATGTGCTCATAAACTCTTAACAGAAAATAATATAACAGAAGATTAACTACGTACCAGTCTGAAGCTTTATATTCAGTAGATAGTTTTTGACAGATGAAGTTGAATCAACTGCTTCTCCTTCCAGTTCCCCAACGAATTTTCTTTTCTCAAATGCTGGTAACTTGTAAACAACATTTTGTTCTATATTTATAATGCACGTCTATAAAGAAAATGAATCTTATTGCAAGAACGTGTCTTGTAACGTGTAGTATGGTTCCTATTTTTATGGGTATGTGTGCCACTTCTAATTTCAAATTTCAGTAACTGCTAAACCCACAAAGTTTCGTTCATGGCTAAAAGAATAATCATTTAGCTTAATCCACGAACTAACCTCGTTGAGTTATAGATAACTCAACGAACTAGCTTCAGTTACTACTGCTAACTCCACGGACTAACTTCATTGAGTTATAGATAACTCAACGGAGTGCCCTTATATTATATTATTGGCCTCGTCGAGTTAAGGTTAATTCAACGAATTTACTTCGTTGAGTTAACACTTAGCATCCTCTAAGTTTACTCTTCGTATTAACTTCTATACTTTTCTTCTCTCTTGCATTTTTCCAACTTAAATAAAATTAAATACATGTCATTAATGCAGTATTCTAATTAAAACTCATTTACATCTGAACATTATATAAATATTTAACTTGTAGTTCATTTCATGTTGTGTAGAATTTTATATTTTACTTGGCAACATATAGATATTTTCAGGCATTAATTAGTTATCGTACCTTTAATCTTGTCATTCAGTAGATTGCATAATGTTCAAATAGTTGTTTAAAATTCAAGATAGTTCATCTAGTACATCATTCTCAAACAAGCATGTAAAAATATCTGAAAAACATACATTCATTTATATGAATAGTGTATATTACAATCAGTTAGATATTTTTCATACAAATATATACAATTACAAGTAGAGGAACAATACAATTTTAATCTTTTCTCCTAAGTTCATCTACTTCCTTTTGGAGCTTCTCTATTTGTTACTCTAATTGGTTAATCCTTTCTACAACTCCTGTAATTCCTTTAGAAGGTTTAGTAATCTCTGCAGCTACATAATTTTTGTATTCTTTCACTGAAATAGTTCTTGATCTGATCTTTTTAGATATCCATTTTATGAAATCAATACAGTCCACCATTAGTAGTGGAATCAAATCTCCATAAAATAATTTCTTCTTTACTACTTTCAGCTTGGAGATGAAAACTGTAGACCAATTTATCTGGATTCTGTTCACAACTGCATATGTGGCTCATTTGACAAATTGACTTAGTTCTATATCATGGCCTTCTCGTTGGTAGACATTCTTAATTAGAATGTTTGCTATCATGTGTGCTATATCATTCAGCTACTTTAGTCTATTTAATAACGGAACACTAGGATTGATAGCTAAACAATCCTTTATTACTTGCTCTATCCACTCGACTGCAGTTGTGCTTTCTAGAATTTCTAGTCCTTCATTCCTCAATCCAAGAATGTTGTGGAGAAGCTCTAGTGTTATCTGTACATCAGCTTCCTCCACGTTGGAAATTAATCCTCCTTCTCCTTCTTAGCAACTCAACGCGTTTAGTTATGTTAACTTAATGAGTTAAACATGTGCACCTCACGTGATACAATATAACATTCGTAACTTATAATTTCACCACATGTACAACACTAACTTAACAAGTTCATCTCTTTTTTTACTCACTAACTCAACGAGTTCTCACGTGACCTATTTTAACCTTTAAGCCTCTAACTTAACGAGTTCTCACGTGACCTCTATATGAACAAAACTCTAACTTAATGAGTTGTCTAAACGTGCACTGTTCATGATACAGAAAATATAACTTTACATGCTTTTCAATAAAAACACACGTTTACTTAACGTTTAGTTAAATGAGAAATTAATGCAACGAAACGACTAATTATTAACTCAGTATAATTTCAGATCCAATATAGACAAGTATTTATATCAGTAAGCTTTTTCTGTATTAATTGATGATTTTAATTTTTTTCCACAAGCAATACTAATTGAGCAAATATGATTATTTTTCATTCAACACACATCATCAAAACAAAATACTCAATATTAGTTCATGGATTAAGCTGAATAGTTATTCTTTTAGCCACAAACGAAACTTCGTGGGTTTAGTGGTTACTGAAATTTGAAATTAGAAGTGGAACACGCATCTGTAAAAATAGGAACCATACTACATGTTACAAGACACGTTCTTGCAATGAGATTCATTTGCCTTATGGACGCGCATTATAAATATAGAATAGAATATTATTTACGAGCTACTAGCACTTGAGGAAGGAAAGAAAATTCTTTGGGGAACAAGAAGGAGAAGTAGATGTTCAACTTCATCTGTCATCAACTATTTACTGAGAACAAAGCATCAAACTGGTATGTAATTAATCTTCTGCTATTTTACTTTATGTTAAGAGTTTATGAGCACATGGATTTGTTCTCCTAGCACTAAACGATTAGTAAGAACACCTACACAAGATTATTCAACACAGAGGTGTACTGAAATATTTTCTGAATTAGACTTTAATGAAATCCTTAGGGGTGTAGCTAACCTTTCTTTAAAAGAGAACGAAGATATGGCTGCCCTAGTAGAAAAATCATTAGGGGAAATTCTGTATCTTGAACTAGTTGATGAACCTTCATGTATTCGATTGCCAAACTTTGAGGGAGATAGGTGTAGGATCGTATGGCTACACAAGAGAGGGGTGAATTGTGTTTTTCAACATTTTCGAATATAATTGAAACTTTAAACTCAAAAACAAGTCAAGACATTGTTTTCATAAAATCATTTTTATTCAAGGTTTCAATTACAATATAAAATTCAATTCTCCTCAGAAATTGTAGATGCAATTATATATCGATACCATATGTCATATATACAATTTCATAACTACAAACAGAGAAAACTAATTTGCGGAATTTAAAACATTTCTCCCTATTTGAGATCTTTCTTCTTCTTTTTCTTTTTCTTCTTCAGCAATTCTTCAATAATGAATATTTTATCTTTCTCTACTTCACCGAATTTACTTTCTTCTGATACTTCAGATTTTTAGTGACATAAATCTTACCTTTTTCTACTTCATTGAATTTTTTCTCCTGAGAGATTTTCCCCAAAGAGGTATTTTTGATCCTTGAAAAGATTTTTCTTTTGGTGTGCAAGGATAACTGATCAACGAGAATTCTATGCCTTTTATACTGTATCTTCATTTCATACATATCCTCCACGTTTAATCACTATCAGTCTTCCACTTCTTCACATCTTTTCTTTTTCCTTCATCGAAATACACATGTTCTGACCCACGTTTACATTTCGAATTTTCTTTAATCATCAATCCTGGATCTCTGAAAAATTTCTTGCAAAATAAACTTTCTCTTCCAAAATTTTTCATCAAGTGTAATAAGAAGTCATTACTTTAATGTTAACTAAACAAGTAACAAAAGTAGATATATAACTTAACGTTTCTAACTTAACAAATTCCTCATGTGCCAACTCACGTGATAAGTACTATAGCTAACTCAATGAACAAAGTCTGTGGTGTTACACTAACTTAACGAACTATCTCCGTGGTGTTATGATAACTCAACGAACCATCTTCGTTGTGTTACAGATAACTCAACGAACCAGTAATAAACAAATGTTTTTATAACAAGAATTTTACCACGTGCAAAAATAACAACTTAAGTTTATAATGCTAACCTAATGTGTTGCCTTAGTGTTCAATATAGCAACTCAACACATTTAGTTATGTTAATTTAACGAGTTAAACATGTGCACCTCATGTGATACAATATAACATTCGTAACTTATAATTTCACCACGTGTACAACACTAACTTAACGAGTTCGTCTCTTCTTTTACTCACTAACTTAACGAGTTTTCACATGACCTATTTTAACCTTTAAGCCTTTAACTTAACGAATTCTCACGTGACCTCTATACGAACAAAACTCTAACTTAACGAGTAGTCTAAATGTGCACTGTTCATGATACAGAAGATATAACTTTAAAATATATCATGTTTTTCAATAAAAACACACGTTAACTTAACGTTTAGTTAAATGAGAAATTAACGCAATGAAACGACTAGTTATTCAACTTAGTATAATTTCATATCTAATACAGACAAGTATTTATATCAGTAAGCTCTTTCTATATTAATTGATGATTTTAATTTCTTTTCACAAGTAATAGTAATTGAGCAAATATGATTATTTTCATTCAGCACACATCATCAAAACAAAATACTCAACAATCTCTCCCTTTTTCTATAGAAGAAACAAAACTGGAAGCTGAATATGTTGCTCAGCATCAAAACAAAACTTAACGAGTTCCTTATGTGTAGCACTTTCTACTACAGAAGCTGAATATGTTGCTGCTGCACTGTGTTGCACTCAGATTCTATGGATAAGGCAAACATTAAAAGATTTTCGATTATCTTATGATACAACTGAGATTTATTGTGACAATAGTTCTACAATAAATCTTTCCAAAAATCTTGTATTACATTCTAGAGCAAAACATATAGAGGTTAGACATCATTTTCTAAGAGATAATGTAATTAAAGGAAAAATTAAATTAGAATTTGTCTAGTAAAAATCAATTAGCTGATATATTTACAAAACCTCTAGATGAAAATACATTCTGCAACATTAGATTAAATTTGGGTATTTGTAGGCTATGTGATGTGTAAAATGCTTAAACTCCACATAAAAAGATAAATAGTATTGATGATGTTGTTCACCTCATAGATATTATATACTTATCATAAATTCTAAAGTAATATCTAAATTTCTGCTTAAGATACTATGTATTTATTGTAAAATCATAGTAGTATTTTATTGATTTTAAGTAGTTTATCAATTTTAATGGTTTTTATGATTTTAAGTGGAAGTGTAAATGAAAAACATTAAATACTTCTGACATTCTAAAATTTTGATTAAATGTTTTCTTTGAATCAAGGAAAGTGCATATGATCATGCATAAATTTGACTTAATTGATTAAACTTGTAGAATAAGTTATATGTAACTCATCTTAAGTTGTTAATTAAAAGTATAAGCTTATTGAAAATGATTCATATTCTTAGTAAAATCATAGAAGTAAAAATTGTATGAGATTTGTGTTTTATTGCATCTGTATTAATGGAATACATATATACTATGCTTAAAATGAAAAGTGCTTACAAAGTGAAAATCTTTGAGAGTTTATTAATCAGTTTGATCACGATCCTTTTGTACTTGAGCAGATAGGTATGTAAGGATTGTTTTCCTAAAAAAGGATTCTTTAAATCTGACAACCTAAGGTCCTGATCAGATTTGGGATTGTTGACTGAAAGCTCATTACACGGGTACATTAGAAAGCTCTTGTATGATTTAAGCTTTTCAAACTAACTTTCAAAAAAAAAGAAAGGTGTTTCATTAATTACAGATATCTTTGAATCGAATATAGTTTCTACCAATATGACTACTAAGTTATTGAATCACCGTTAGTACTTTTGAAAATGTTTATTTGAGGTACATTCTTTTATTCTCCTTGAATTAATCATATTGAGTTCAAAGTTGTGTTTTGATTCATATACAGTAGGAATTGATTCTAAAAATCATTTTTGATGAAGTCAAAATAACGGAAGTTTCTGAAAAGAAAATTTAAAAGTATAGTTATACTTAACATCTATTGTCACTACAAGTATATTTTGTATTTTGATTGAATATATTTGAAGTATATTTGTAGGGGGAGGATTAACAATGTCGAATACAGATTAATATAATTCGGAATACATATCTTGGTTAATCTAAATTAATGTCCTCTTAAAAGCTTGATGAAATAATTTAAAAAGACAAACAAACTATTTTAGATTCATAAGACAAGAATATTAGAATAGTTTACAATGTTCTTAAGATAATGTTAAGTTTAGCATGTGTATTGTTTTCGAAACGTTTCAGTTGGAAGCATCCGAAAATTGTTTTAAGTGTACTAACTAGACGTTATGTTAGATAAGGTAACATGTAAAACTGCCTCTAGACAGCGTTTTACTCATTAGGTTAGTTAACTCAACGAGTTCTACTTGAATATTTCGGGTACCTTGATTGAATAAACTTTATTCAATATTTAGTTAATATCTAAACTCGACTTCTTTCACGTTGCGTTACTCACCTAAAAACCCTATTTAAACACTTATTACACAGGCACTTAGGTTATTTGTAAACTTTGTCAAGAAAATATTTCCTACTTGTTGCTGTTACAACCTGCGACAATGGTCTCCAAGTTCTACAAAGGTCATGGCAGAGGAAAAGGAAAAAGTAGAGGAGATGCAAAAGAAAAAGAAATAGAGAATGATGAAGTTCCACGCACTTGGTTCAAGAAAATATTTCGAGTGGACAAAAGGTTAGCAGAAATTTATAGTGAATATTTCTTTCCTAAAGGTATACTGAATAAAGATAGACAAGAACTTCAAAATACTAATGCAATATTACATACATGGGTATTCATAGTAAATTTGATAGAGAATATAGAATGAAGTGTGCTGAAATTGCATTTTTGGAACAGTATGCAAAATATTTGGAAAAAGGTGTAGGTTCATCAAATAGAACTCATCAAACTCCTATAAACAGTACAAGACTACATGCATTTGAGGAAGAGCATGAATCAGCTATCCCTACTCCTTTATATTCAAAACAAGTAGAATCAAATATTGTTGTAGATCACAGAAAAGTTGAAGGTCTTCGAAAGGCAGTTGCAATAGAAAGTGCCTTTGATGGATTAAAGCAGAAAACTTTTATGAAGCAATTTGAAAAGAAAACAGCAATGCTTGAAGAGGAGAAACAGAAATGTTATAGTAGAAGGAAAGTCAGAAAAATTATGTCTAAGGAAACAAAGTCTGTTGAAAAAGGAAAGTTAGATGAAAATTTATTTTCAAAGGACAATGTATGTCTAGACATTGTACCTTATTATGCATCTGATAAACTCATCAGTTCTGAGCACACTGAAACTGATGAAGATAATGAGACTTTATTTTCCCTTGCTAGAAAGCTTGAGAAGAAATACAAGTCAAATATGAGCTCAAGTTTTTCTATTAGTACAAGTCCTAATGATGTAGAAATTGACAAATCAGAGCATCAAGCACTTGACATTGAACAAGTTATTGCAGATATAATTGACAATGTTGAGGCAATAACTAGTTCACAGGCTGAATTGTCTGGAGTAGCAGATATTGAAAATGTTAAGACTCTAGAAGAGCTAAAAGTTAACCAGCCTTCTTCAGAATCTATAGAAACAGAGTTTGAGAATTCACAGCATATATCAATGGAAATATCTGTTGAAAAAAATGAACAATTACAAACAGATACATCGGCTATAGAATTTATGGAAATATTGAACTCTGATCATTCTATAGAAATTGAACAGATGGATGTTGAGCATATTGAAGATGTTCCTAACATTGTTGAAGCTGAAGTATCAAGCTTACCTAAGTAGCTTCAAAATAATATTTTGGAAGAGGAACAACATGACATTCATTTTGAAGAAGAGGTTCCCGAAGATGAATTAAACTCTGAATCACGGCTTCAGGTATCACATTCTTTGTGTATAAGAATAAATATTCAAGGTAATTCAATTCATTTTAGATCTAAGGAAGCATTGTAGAAATACAATAATTTAATTACATGTCAAATTCTGCATGCTCATCCAATAAAGTTTAGAAATTTGATGGAAATGAGAGATCTATTTGATTTTCAAGGCCTCATTCAATTCTTGCTAGTAGGAACAAAATGAAAGTAGTACACAGAGCTTATTGTAGCTTTTTATAGCAATCTGGTCAAGAATGAAAATTTTCTGAAATCTCAAATAAATCAATAGGAGTTTATATTATCTTCTGAGTTAATTTTTGAAGTTTTGGGATTAAAGAATGAAGGTGTTGTTACGAACAGATTTGACATGATTAGACAATTGGAATGGAACATTCAGTCTTTATCAAAAATTCCATATGTATATTCTGAAATGAGATTAATGGAAAATCTGAATGCAGAGGCAAGGTTTTTTGCAAATATATTGCATGCCAATTTATTTCAAAGAGTCGAACACAATATGGAAGTCAGCAGAAGTTGTTTATATGCAACTTATGGCCTGCTAAATAGAATTCAAATCAATTGGTTTGATGTTTTCACTTTTGAACTACAGCATATGAGTTCAAAGTTATTTTATGGTGATGCTGTATGTAGAAGCCTTGCAAGCCAATTTAATTTATCCGACTGGCCCTTTGAAACTAAAGGCATGAGAGCATTTAGTGTCAAAGATTTGCAAAAATTCCAAGTCTTGCATCAACCTCAACAACAACAACAACCTGATTGTACAGAACATATACCACAACAACAACAAAGTTATTCAGTTCAAGCGGAACAGCAAACCCAGCTACCTCCTGACTTAGATGCAGTGCTTAACGACATCAGAAATGATATTAGGCATCTAGGAGATAAAATTTGTAATGCTATAAGTGATATACTTAGGAGGGCTCGATAACTATTTTTATTTGTTTCTGAATACAAAATGTAATGTTTGTATTCATTGTTTGATTCTTTGAACAATACATTGTTTTTCTGTAAATGTTTACAATTCTTATTATTGTTTATAGAAAGAGTTGTTGTAAATATATCTCTTAATTAAAAAGGGGGAGAAATGTTAATTATCTTTTACAATTCTTACTTATCTTTTTGATTAATGACAAAAAGGGAGAGAAATGTTATAAAAAGATGATTATGATTTTAGTTGAGAGATAATATTTAAGTGGTTATGACAAATGATAATCTAAATGATACTTATATAATTAATGACATTTAAGAGTTTTAGTTCTGAGAGGTGATATTTACACAAACAATAGAAATAAGCTTAAGTGAACTTAAGTCAACAAACTTGTTTGTTGAATAAAAAGTTAACCCAACGAAGGTGCTTTGTTGAGTTAAATATATTTCATAATTGATTTAATATGGTTTTGTCATCATCAAAAAGGGGGAGATTGTTGAGTATTTTGTTTTGATGATGTGTGCTAAATGAAAATAATCATATTTGTTCAATTACTATTGCTTGTGAAAAGAAATTAAAATCATCAATGAATACAGAAAAAGTTTACTGATATAAATACTTGTCTATATTGGATCTGAAATTATACTGTTAAATAACTAGTCGTTTCATTGCATTAATTTCTCATGTAACTAAACGTTAAGTTAACGCGTGTTTTTTATTGAAAAGCATGATATGTTTTAAAGTTATATCTTCTGTATCATGTACAGTGCACGTTTAGACAACTTGTTAAGTTAGAGGCTTAAAGGTTAAAATAGGTCACGTGAGAACTTGTTGAGTTAATGAGTAAAAGTTTAGACAACTCGTTAAGTTAGTGTTATACACGTAGTGAAATTATAAGTTACGAATGCTATATTGTATCACGTGAGGTGCACATGTTTAACTCGTTAAGTTAACATAACTAAACGTGTTGAGTTGCTATATTGAACACTAAGGCAACGCGTTAGGTTAGCATTATAAACTTAAGTTGTTATTTTTTGCACGTGGTAAAATTCTTATTATAAAAACATTTGTTTATTGCTAAATCGATGAGTTAAAGTTTTTCAGAGACTTATAGTCGTAACTATCCGAAAGGTAACTTAAGTCATGTTTTCAGGTCTTGACACGTGTCTCACTAGTTTTATGAGAAAAAGAGTTTTTCGGTGACTTACAACCATAACTATTCGAAACTTAAACTGTTTTCGATGAGTTATCATTTAACCTTCTGAAAAAAAGGTTAAGTTGGTTCGTTGAGTTATCTACAGTACTAGTCACGTGAATTAGCACATGAGGAACTCGTTAAGTTAAGAATGTTAAGTTAATATCTACTTGTGTTACTCGTTTAGTTAACATTAAAGTAACGACTTCTTATTATACTAGTGAAAAATTTTGGAAGAGAAAGTTTATTTTGCAGGAAATTTTTCTAAGATCCAAGACTGATGATTAAAGAAAATTTGAAATATAAACATGGGTCAGAACGTGTGTGTTTCGATGAAGGAAAAAACAAAGACGTGAAGAAGTGGAAAACTGGTAGTGATTAAACGTGGAGGATATGCATGAAATTAACATACAATATAAAAGGCATAGAATTCTCGTTGATCAAATTATCCTTGCACACAAAACGAAAATCTTTTCAAGGATCAAACTATCCTTACACACCAAAAGAAAATTTTTTTCAGGGATCAAAAACACTCTTCGGGGAAAATCTCTCAGGTGGAAGAAAATTCAGTGAAGTAGAAAAAGGTATTATTTATGTTACTGAAGATTTAAAGTATCAGAAGGAAGCAAATTTGGTGAAGTAGAAAGAGATTATATTTTCGTCACTAAAGAATTGCTGAAGAAGAAAAAGAAGAAGAAGAAAGATCTCAAACAGGGAGAAGTGTTTTAAATTCTGTAAATTAGTTTTCTCTGTTTGTAGTTATGAAATTGTATAGATGAAACATGGTATCGAAATATAATTGCATCTACAATTTCTGAGGAGAATTGAATTGTATATTGTAATTGAAACCTTGAATAAAAATGATTTTATGAAAACAATGTCTCGACTTGTTTTTTGAGTTTTAAAGTTTCAATTATATTTCAAAAAATATTGAAAAACACAATTCACCTCCCCTCTTGTGTAGCCATACGATCCTACAACATGTTTAGTTATGTTAACTTAATGAGTTAAACATGTGCACTTCACGTGATACAATATAACATTCATAACTTATAATTTCACCACGTGTACAACACTAACTTAACGAGTTCATCTCTTCTTTTACTCACTAACTTAATGAATTCTCACGTGACCTATTTTAACCTTTAAGCCTTTAACTTAACGAGTTCTCACGTGACCTCTATACGAACAAAACTCTAACTTAACGAGTTGTCTAAACGTGCATTATTCATGATACAAAAGATATAACTTTAAAACATATCATGCTTTTCAACAAAAACACACATTAACTTAACGTTTAGTTAAATGAGAAATTAACGCAATGAAACGACTAGTTATTCAACTTAATATAATTTCAGATCCAATATAGACAAGTATTTATATTAGTAAACTTTTTCTGTATTAATTGATGATTTTAATTTCTTTTCACAAGAAATAGTAATTGAGCAAATATGATTATTTTCATTTAGCACACATCATCAAAACAAAATATTCAACAATAGGTTTGAACTGAAATCTAATTATATTAGTCAATTGCCACAATTTCAGGGATTAGAAAGAGAAGATGCTTATTATTTCCCTAGAGAATTTAATGAAGTTTGTCAAATGATGAAAATGCCGAACATAAGTATTGATGCTATTAAACTTAGAAATATCTCTTTTGCTTTAAAAGACATAGCTAAGAGATAGTTATATACTCTATAGTCTGATTCAATTTCTACATGGATTGAATTTTGCTCTATTTTTTTGGAAAAATATTATCCAACACATCAAATGATTAAAAGAAAAAGGAAATACTAATGTGTAGCAAAAATAGGGAGAATCATTTTGGAAATATTTTGAAAGATTTAAAGATTTACTGACTCAATGTCCACATCATGCAATGAGTAAAGCACAATTAATAAGTATAATTTATGAAGGCATTAAATCATTATTAGAATCTACTTGTCAGAATGGATTTTTAAAATTATGTAGTAAAGAAGCATGGTGTTTACTATAACTCAATAGAGTGCTTAACTAAACATATATAAACTCCAATATAAAAATCGAAACATAACACAATTCCTACTCAATCTCTATGAGATTGACTTGTACTTGCACACAAATACAATATATATTGTGCACTTGTAGTTAAAATACAAATTAGAATTAATATCTAATTTGTGTGAAAGGTTGTTTGTTTACTTCTAAAAGTAATTATTGATATAAGCGTAAAAACAAATTAAACAAGTTTTTCTAGCACTACTGCATAAACAAGTTTAAGATTTAACTTTTCATAACAATACAACAATTTAGACCAAGTATTAAAACACTGTGTGGAAAAAAATCTGGTTTTAAATTGGGAAAAATGTCACTTCATGGTTAAACAAGGAATAGTCTTGGGACATGTTGTTTTAAAGAAAGGGTTGGAAGTAGATAAAGCTAAAATAGAAGTAATTTCTAATCTACCAGAACCTAAATCAATAAAAGATATTAGATCATTTCTAGGATATGCAAGATTTTATAGAAGATTTATTAAATATTTTAGCAAAATAGCTAGACCTTTAACTAATCTATTAAGAGATGTCCCATTTAACTTTGATAAAAATTGCAAAGGAGCATTTTTCAAGCTTAAGACTAGCTTAATTTCAACTCCTATAATACAAGCACCTAATTGGAGCCATCCATTTGAATTAATGTACAATGCATCTGATTTTGGTGTAAGAGCAGTGTTGGGACAGAAGATAGAAAAATCTCCTAGTGTGATTCATTATGCAAGCAAAACATTAAATGATGCTCAAGTTAATTATACAACCACTGAAAAAGAATTGTTAGCTACTATGTTTGCCTTAGAAAAGTTTAGATCATATCTGATTGGAGCTAAAGTGATAGTATACATAGATCATTCAACTTTAAAACACCTAATAGCAAAGAAAGAGACTAAAACTAGATTGATCTAATGGATATTATTATTACAAGAATTTGATCTAAAAATTAAAGATAAAAAAGGTTGTGAGAATGTAGTAGTAGATCATTTATCAAGATTACAAATAGAAAAATCAAACATTGAAATTAAGGATAATTTTCGTAATGAATAATTAATGACCATCAAAACAATGCCTTGGTATGTAGACATAGTTAATTACTTAGTGACTAGTTTAACACCTAAGGATTAGAATAGACAGGATAAGAAATTGTTCTTTTCAAGAATAAAATATTACTATTGGGAAGACCCATACTTATTTAAGAAATGTCTTGATTTGGTTTTAAGAAGTTGTGTTCCAGAAACTGAATATTAGAGCATATTGTCTTTCTGTCATGACCAAGCATGTAGAGGGCATTTTGGTTTAGGGAAAACTGCTGCCAAAATTCTGCAATGTAGATTTTATTGGCCAACACTATTTAAAGATGCTTATAAATATTGCTTAAGTTGTTTAAGATGTCAACAAATAGGAAGAATATCAAAGAGAAATATAATGCCTCTGAACCCTATTGTTGAGGTTGAAATCTTTGATGTATGGGGAATAGATTTTATGGGTCTATTTTCTATGTCTAATCAATTTAATTATATATTATTAGGGGTGCATTATGTATCTAAATGGATAGAAGCTATTCCTATAAAAACTAATGACAACAAAGTGATAATACATTTTATAAGAACTAATATAATTGCTAGATTTGGAATACCTGAAGCTATTATTAGTGATAAAGGAACTCATTTCTGTAATAGAAGTTTTGAAGCTTTAATGAAGAAATATGGAGTAAATCACAAAATTGCAACATCATATCATCCACAAACAAGTGGACAAGTAGAAAGTGCAAACAAACAAATTAAGTTAATCTTAGAAAAATAGTAAATCCTACCAGAAAAGATTGGGCTAATAGATTGATAGATGCATTTTGGGCTTAAAGAACTGCTTATAAGACAAACTTAGGTATGTTGCCTTTTAGACTAGTATATGGAAAAAGTTTCCATTTACCAACTAAAATTGAGCATAAAGCTTATTGGGCATTAAAAACTCTAAATACTAATTTAAATCAAGATGTTGAAAATAAGAAAATGAATTAGAAGAATTTAGGAATGAAGCTTATTCGAAAACTATAAAAGAAAAAGAGAAAATGAAGTTTTAGCATGATAAGAAATTATTCCAAAATCTTTTGAAATAGGATAAGAAGTATACCTTTACATGACTAGACTTCATAACTATCTAAGAAAATTAAGATCTAGATGGGCAGTACTTTACATAATTCGAAATATTTATTCCTATGGAGCTATTGAAATTGAAAATCCTAAAAATTAGAATATATCTAAAGTAAATAGACAAAGACTTAGACCTATTTTGAAGATTCTAAAAAGTTCCTTTGGAATTATAAAAGAAGTAAGAGTAGAGGATTACTCGAGTTTTACTAAGTAAGAAATAGATATATGTTAGTATTAAAAAAAAAAACTTATTTTAAATATAATCACGATTTAACTGAAAGAAATTATCGATTTAACCGAAACATATATTAAAAGAAAAATATTATTACGATCACACTAAAAGGATCCATTGTTTTGACCGAAACATAAAAACATAAAAAAAGCTATATATTATATTAAGTGAAAATGTTGGTTTTACTAAAGCATGGTATCGATTCAACTAGTAGAAAAAAGAAAAAAGTATTTAATTTCAGTTCAACTGAGGAAATATAACGGTTTGACTTAAATTTTAAAATGTTGAAAAATTAAGAGTCGGTTAGACTAGAAATTCTTTGGTCTTGATCGAATTAAAAATTATTATTATAAGTATTTTTATTAGTTATAACTTTACGGGAGGTCCATTGGGTTATACTTAACTCAACGAACTTACTCCATTGAGTCTAGAATAAGTTAACGAACTTACTTTGTTGAGTCTAGGAAAAGTTAATGAACTTACTCCGTTGAGTTAACTGTAACTCAACGAAGTACTATAGTTAAGTCCACATAGTTAGTCTGTGGAGTTAACCATAACTCCATAGAGAAATGAGTGAGATAGCGAGAGTTTGCATAGGAAAATGACCCGATTACCTGCCAAAAACTTAAGGTTTATTTACACTAAAACTTAGGATTTGGGGGCATTATCCGCAGAGTCATTTAGAACTTAGAACAGTAGAGATCAAAAGCATTTTGTTCTGTTCCATCATGCAACAAAGACACGATGACCCCAGAATTCTGGGAAGCAATGGACACTACAATATTTCTTAGAGAATCAGAGGAATGGCATACAAGACAAAAGATCAGGAACACGACACGAGAGAAAGAATTAGAAAATGTAGAATCTAACATCTTCTACTGGAGAAAAGTTTTGGTTGATTTAGGTATTAGAATACTTCAGATTGTGGAAATGATAATCATAGTAGTAACAGAAGTGGCTGTAAATAGAAAAAGGAAAATAAGACCAAACAATGAGGTTGCCCTAGAGTTAATTTGGCGTAAGTCACAACTATGGTTTGTGAGACATATTGTTGGACATGCCCGGTGGGAAATCAAGGAGCAATAGAGGAAAGTAGTTGAAGAACCTGTAGTAGAAATGCTGGCTGCAGCAACAAAATAGCCAGGACCATCCATTCCACCACCAAGGCTGTTAGAAAGAGTAGTATTTTTGGGGCCATCGATGCTAGAAGAATGGAGAGAATTTGCCAAGCTTGTTAAAGTTGCCAAGAGCCAAGGAAATTTTGAAGATATGGTTGTGGCAAAGACACATTTACTATATGATGCACTCTATAAGAAAAGGGCTGAAGAAAAGTTGAGGGCCCAATTTAAAATTAAAGTAGAACAACATTCTGAAGTAGTTAGATCGATGGCTGCAAGAGAAACTGAAGCTAGTCCTTCGAGACCAGTAATTATAGAAATAATAAAATAGGAAGGGTCAATACCTATGGCTTGGAGAGCCTAGTTTTGTTGACTTAGTGTCAAAAGAAGAAGAAGAGGAAGATTAGGTACAGTTGTTTTGATTTGTAAATTCTATCTTTACATAAAGAATAAAATTTCATTTACGAGTGTTTTGTGCTCTTGTTTTATCTGCTGGTATTTTAATTACTAAAGACACAATTCACCCCCCCTCTTGTAATATAGATGATCCTACAGTCTACAGTAGGGCATAAAGAGACCATTTTTGTAGATTTATTATCCAAATCAAAAGAGGAGCAGGAGCAGCAGCAACAAGAGCAAAGAGGAGAAGAAAAATAGGCTGAAATTAGTCTGCAACCTGTACAAATAGAAGAAACAAGTAGGGTAGAAGCTAATTTGCCCTTGACTCCATCCTAATCTGCCATAAAATCAGAAATAACAATAACAATGCAAATTGGTAGTCAAGAGGAAGACAAAATAGAAGAAACTGACTAAGAACCTACTAAACAAAAAGGAAAAGACTCGATAGATTCCACTAAAGAGGGAGAGACTCTTTAGCAAATTTTTGAGAGAATATAAGAAAAAAAAGTGGAGAGTTCTACTAGCTCTCCACCATAGACAAAAAGAGGAACTAAATTATAGGAATCTCCAGATCATTTCCAACAAACTCAAGTTCAACAAATTAAAGAAGAAATTCAAGAACAAACCCTAGTAGAGGAACAAATTCAAATTCCTGACCCTTCCCAACAGCAAGTTCTAAATGAAGTATATTTTTGGAGTCAGGAAGCAATGACTAAATATCAAGAGATTAGGGGTTATGATATTATATACAGTAGACCAGTAAACTGGGACGGTATGTAGGAAATTAAAGATTTATTTGAGTTCTAAGGTCTACTAGCATTTATTTCTTAATAGAGAGGGCATGTAATATATGAAAATCTAGTGCCTTATTTTTATGCCAATTTGAGAGAAGGAGAAAGAGGATTAATTTCCAACGTGGAGCAAGCTGATGTACTCATAACACCAGAGCTTCTCCATAATATTTTCGGACTGAGAAATGAAGGAATTGAAATTTTGGAAGAAACAACTACAGTGGAATGGGCTAAATAAGAAATTAAACAATGTATAGCCATCGACCCTAGTGTGCCATTACTGAACAAATTGAAGTACTTAAATGGAAAGGCACACATGGTTGCAACCATACTGGTAAAAACTATTTATCAAAGACAAGGCCACGATAATGAACTTAGTCAATTTGTCAAGTGGGCCACATATGCAATTGTGAATAGAATTCAAGTTAGTTAGTACAAAGTATTTATCTCCAAACTTAGAGTAGAAAAGAAGAAATTATTTTATGAAGATCTGATTCCACTACTGATGGTGGATAGTATTGATTTCATGAAATGGACATCTAAAAGGGTAAGATCTAGAGCTATTTTAGTGAAAGAATACAGAAATTATGTTGTTGCTAAGATGACTATACCTTCTTGAGGCATTACAGGAGCTGTAGAATGTATAAATAAGTTAGAACAACAATTAGAAAAGCTCTAGAAGGAAGTAGATGAACTTAGGAAGAAAGATTAAAATGTATTGTTCATCTACTTGTACTGAAAAAATATCTGATTGTATGAAAATGTAAATTATTTATATATATGAATGTTTGAACATCAAATGTTTTTGAATTAATGTTTGCAAACGAATGATTTTAAGCTGAATTGAATATTATATAGCTATTTAAAGAGGTGCAAGACTGTTTAAAAGTTTTACAAATTTTATTAATGACATGGTTAAATGTACAATGATTGGATAATATCTAAATATATCTGTATATTGAAAAGTAAAATGTAAATTCTACATAACAGGAAATGAACTGTAAGTTAAATATGCATATAATGTTTAGATTTAAATGAGTTTAAATTAGAACATTGCATTAATGAAATGTATTTAACTTTATTTAAGTTGACAAAATGCAAAGAAAAAAATATAGAAGTTAATATGAAGAGTAAGTTTTAGAAAAAATTGCTAAGTCCATTGAGTTAACCTTAACTCCACAAGGTCAATAATAAAATATAAGGTCACTCCGTTGACTTATCTATAACTCAACAAAGTTAGTTTGTGGAGTTAGCAAATAGGCAACGAGATTAGTTCGTTGAGTTAGAAACAGTAACTGAGGCTAGTCCATTGAGCTATCTATAACTCAACGAGGTTAGTTCGTGGATTAAGCTGAATGGTTATTCTTTTAGCCATGAACGAAACTTCATGGGTTTAGCGGTTACTAAAATTTGAAATTAGAAGTGGAACACGTATCCATAAAAATAGGAACCATACTGCACGTTACAAGACATGTTCATGTAATGAGATTCATTTGCCTTATGGACGTGCATTATAAATATAGAATAGAATGTTATTTACTAGTTACCAGCACTTGAGGAAAGAAAAGAAAATTCATTGGGGAACTGGAAGGAGAAGTAGCTGATTCAACTTCATCTATCAATAATTATTTAATTAGAACAAAGCTTCAAACTGGTATGTAACTAATCTTCTGCTATTTTACTTTATGTTAAGAGTTTATGAGCACATGGATTCGTTCTCCTAGCACTAAATGATTAGTAAGAACACCTACACAAGATTATTCAACAAAGAGGCGTACTGAAATATTTTCTGAATTGGACTTTAACGAAACCCTTAAGGGTGTAGCTAACATTTCTTTAAAGGAGAACGAAGATATGGTTGCTCTAGTAGAAATCCATTAGGAGAAATTCTGTATCCTGAATTAGTTAATGAACCTTCATGTATTCGATTGCCAAACTTTGAGGGAGATAGGTTTGAATTGAAATCTAATTATATTAGTCAATTGCCACACTTTCATGGATTAGAAAGAGGAGATGCCTATTATTTCCTTAGAGAATTTAACGAAGTTTGTCAAATGATGAAAATGCTGAACATGAGTATTGATGCTATTAAACTTAGATATATTCCTTTTTCTTTAAAAGACACAGCTAAGAGATGGTTATATACTCTATGGCCTGATTCAATTTCTGCAAGGACTAAATTTTGCTCTGTTTTTTTGGAAAAATATTATCCAATACATCAAACGATTAAAAAGAAAAAGAAAATATTAATGTGTAACCAAAATAGGGAGAATCATTATGGAAATATTTTGAAAGATTTAAAGGTTTACTCACTCAATGTCCACATCATGAAATGAGTAAAGCACAATTAATAGGTATAATTTATGAAGGCATTAAATCTTTATTAGAATCTACTTGTCAGAATGGATTTTTAAAATTATGTAGTAAAGAAGCATGGTGTTTAGAATGAAAAAGTGCATATTATTAACAGTTAAATGATGGTTAATTGCATAATATTTAGATTATCATATGAGAATTAAGCTATTATGTTATAATTGCACTATTATAAGCTTTAATTAAAGAATCTGCTTAATTTGGGGGAATTAATGTTAATGTAGTACATTTCTAAACTGTTGGTAAGTTGCAAGCTATGAAATCCTTAAGTATCCGAATTTTCTGATATTTCGGATAGTTATGTTTAACATACCGAACATGTATCTGATAGTTATGTTTAAACTGCCGAACAGTTATGTTTTGAAAGAATATTTTATTATTTCCTAAAGTACACGTGTCGAAACCATAATACATGACTTAAGTGAACTTTCGGTGAGTTATCTATAACTATCCGAAATTACAGCTGGGCATCAGATAGTTATATGTGTAACTCTCCGAAATCTCCTTTTATAAAATAGCTGTGGACACGTGTCATGTTCTGGGAAAGTACTTAAGTTGGTTTTTGATGAGTTATCTATAACTATCCAAAATGTATCTAAGCATCGAATAGTTAGACTTGTAACTCTTCGAAATGTTTCTTTTATTATTAAATTGCTGCTGACATGTGTCGAGATCTAGTAGATTTACTTAAGTTATATATCGGTGAGTTATCTGTAACTATCCAAAATGCATCTAGACATTAGATAGTTAAGTTTGTAACTATCTGAAATGCATCTAGGCATTGGATAATTAAGTTTGTAAGTATCCGAAATGCACCTAAGCATCGGATAGTTAAATTTATGCACATGTTTTATAGTTAAATCAGCGAAGCAAATCCATTGAGTTATCTGTAACTCCATAGACTATTTATTTTCTAATATGCCACTATAGCAGTTGCAGAAATAGAACAGTTGGAAGGAAAAACCACGATCGCACGTATCGCGCAAGGAGAAAAAAGCATCGTCGTTGATATGAATGAAGGAAATCTAACCGACCATTCAAGCAGAAGCAGTTACCACTGAAGAAATATAAAGGAAAAGAAGAAAAAGAAGTAAAGGTGTGATCGATGGGTATGGCCAATGTGTACAGAGGAGGAGCACCGAGCTTTCTGCAAATAGTATCGGCAATTCTCTGAAGCACCACACCAACCATCATTACCACCACCATAATCACCAACCATCAGAGGTCTATGAGGATACTTTCCTGATGTCGGGTCGATTCTGAGCCAAACATAGTGCTTGACAACCACTATGAGGAGTGATTGTGTCGTAGGAAGGGAAGCCATTTTCACCAAGCGCCGACTCATATTTCAAGAGATCGTAAGGCTTCTAGCCTTGGCTTTGGGTTGATGTCTGTATGCTGAAGAGGAGATCATCTTGCAATTATGGACTCGCGATTCTATAGGAAGAGGAGACAGAATTGTAAGTGGTTTAATTTTCAGTGGTGTAATCGCGTCGCATGTAGTGACGGAAGTATTTACTGTCGACTGAGATTACTTTACATTTCACCTTTCACCTATTTCCATGTTCATATTAAAACAAAAATACCAAAAACAATTTGTCTGTGTTTGTATTTTGTATTTGAGTGTTGTATTGTTTGTGTTGTATCGTGATTAATGTTATCTTTGTCACTGTTGTGATTGTTTTATGTTTGTTTTAGTTTTATAGTTTACTGAAATTGGTTCGTTCAAAAGACTTAAAGATTTTAATGGTTACTATTTGAATTATCTGAATGTTAGTATGCTTAATGATAATCCAGTGTTTACTAACATTAAAGAGCTTAATTGATGTTATTTATAATCTGTGGATTCGCCCAATGATTGGTCGAATTCCTCTATAAATAGCAGTATTAAAAAGAAAAGGCAATTTCGTGGAGTTAACTTAAGTCCACGAGGTTAGTCTGTTGAGTTAGCCATAACTCAACGAACTTTGTCCATTGAGTTAACTGTAACTCAACGGAGGGCTTATTGAAGATATAAATTTGATTGTTAACAAACGGAATAGTTCTTAATTCTTAAACAATTCTCTGTGGGATCGACTTGTACTTGAACACTAATACAATAGACACTGTGAACTTACAATTAAAATACAAATTGGAATTAATACCTAATTTGTGTGAAAGGTTGTTTGTTTACTTCTAAAAAAGAATAGGCATAAAGATAAATTAACTAAGTAAAAACAGAAGTTAACAAATCCAAGTTTTTCTGGTGCGTTGTTGGAGATCCAATTAGGTTTTCTGGTGTTGTGCTGGGTAATCAAACACATGGGCATACTTAGAAAACTTTGCAAAAAGAACTACTCAGTGGGAAAACTTGGCTGAAGCTATTACAAATAAAAGAATATTGCCAAGGGAAATGTATGAAATAGATTCAAGCACTATGCTTGAAGTTAAATTAACTAAATTAACAAAGAAAATAGAAGAGATCAAAAACTAACAAAAAAGAATGCAAATATTAATGACTTAGATATTATTTATGCTAGAAACCAGAAAGATAACTTTGAAAATTCTTATAACCCTAATTGGAGAAATCATCCGAACCTATCTTGGAGAAATAACAATTTCCAAGGAGGAGAAAATATAAATGACAAAAATATAAGTTATGAAGCAATAATTGAACAGGGATCTAGAATAGAGAAGTTAGAAAAGATAATTCAACAATTAAATAATCGTCTAGATCATGTATTTGGAAATACTACCATTTAGAATCATAATATGAATAGAAATATACCCCCTAGATAGAAGGAATCAATAGAAGTTGGACCTACTAGAGGATTGCCAATGCAAGTAGTACCTAACCCTATCAATAGAACTGTTAATGAAATTGATACCTCCTTTAGGAGGGAAATTAAATGAAGTAGTATGACTAAAGCAACTATGTATAATATAGTAAGTAGAAAAATATAAAAAGAAAAAAATGTAAGTTTAATTATAGTTAGTAATATCGTAGAGTTATTACTTAACTCAACAAACTTAGTCTATTGAGTTATGACTCAACTCCACGAGGGTAAGTAAGTAGTTATGTTAATTTTATCTTTGCTAAATTTTGTTTATGTTATATAGAATCACAACAGATGGAATTGATGAAATTACCGCTAGATGCATTGAGGGAAGTACTGAGTAACTTATCAGATAAAGATTTGTATAGATTGTGTTGTGTGTCAAAGGAAATTAAAGAATGTGTCAGAGAAAAATATTTTGATGGACTACAAGCTGCAAAAATGACTAATATTAGAGATGGATTTTTATGGAAGTCATTTAATCGTAGTTCAATCAGCTATAAATATGGAAGAAACTATTGGAATTCCACCTAATACATTAGAAGGAATAGATCATATTATGGGGATAGATGAAGGATTAATTATTTACAGAACCAAATCAAGGTATGCAATTCTATTACCTGATATTTTGATTAGAAATCCTATTACTAGAGAAGAATGGAATATAGGAAGGCCTAATAGATTTGAAGTACCAATTGAAAATTGTAAGTCAGCATTAACATTTTCTGATAAAAAATCAACCATTCCTGAAAAATTGTATTACTAGAGACCAATTGGAAATTGGGATGAGGATTTATGCTTAAGTGTGCATAATTTTCTGAATAGATCTTGGACTGAAAATACTATGATATATCTAGGACAGAAAGCATTAATTAACAACATACATGTCATACTTGATGGATATATATATCTAGTCATAGATATATTAGTTGCATTTAGATCTGATTTATATATAGTAAGCATAGATAGTTATGATGATGACTTTATAGAAATATTGCCTATACCTAGTGATATAGCTAAACCACTGTCTACAAAATATGATAAAATTCAATTAAGAGTATGGTATAATGAATATGACAATCTTACTTTATGTCTGATAAGATGGTGGGGTGAACTGATAAAATTTCAAATATGAATTATGAAAGACCTAAATGAATGGAAGTGGGAAGAGAAATATATTGAAATATATGTAGAAATAGAAACAACTACATTATCTTGGAACAGAAGATGATCCCTTTCTATTTTTCAATTCATTAATGGTAATACACTTATATTTAGTATTGATAACATACTGCAAGTTTACAAGTTAAAAAGGAAAGCAGACTGCATTAAAATAGAATTAATAGCAAGAAGAATTATGCCTAAAAAGTTTGCTTAAACTAACATGTTTATTCCATTTGTCACTACTTTTCAATCATGTTCTTAAACTATAATTTTGTACTTTTAACGTTGTGTGTACTCTGTATTTATTTTTAGAAAAGAAAGAAAAAATTTTAGTTTTTTTTTGTTAAGAATTTTGTTTTGATGATAAATGCTTTATTAAAGTTTATAAATAAGTCTAAATAATATTTTCTAAGTATAATAGTCAAGTAATTAAATGTTGACAAGCTATCAAAAAGTTTCATTTAAAATTTTGGATAGTTAACTTTCGATAGTTGGATTTTCGGATAGTTAAAGTTTTCAGATAGTTAGAATTTTGGATAGTTAAACTTTTGGATAATTAATATTTCGATTTAGTCGAAGAGTTATGTTAAAAACTTGTATAGGTAAGTTATCTACATGTGTGTTTTTAATGTTTTAAGTTGTCACGTGTTTTCCATGTGTATTCGGTAATGAAAATTGAAGAGTTAGATAACTGTTCAAGTTTTATATGCATGGATAGATAACTATTCAAGTTTTATAAAATGACTAACGAACAGATAAGTTTTCTTTGTTCAGTCATGTGTTTTGCAGGTGCAAAAACTCGAAGAGTTACAGATAAGTGTTCAAGTTTTTATAGGACTTAAAGGATAAGTGTTCGACTAAAGTAGTGACTTAGAAGATATTTTACAAATCTCCAAGAAGATAAAGTTTCAGTGAATCTACGAGTGGAAATTGTGGAAATTCAAAATGATAATGGAGAAAGTGGAAATTTCAAAATGATAGTGGACATAGTGAAAATTCAAAAGATAGTGGAAATCGTGGATAATTTGAATTTGAAATTAGTACGTGGATTATGAATTATGGATGAAGTGGATGAAGTGGATTATCAATTACATACCTCGTCCTTTTGTATCTCCTTCAATATCTTTCAATTTTTGATTTTGAAAAACTTTTCATTCACACATAAAAGCAAAGTATACAACAAAATAACAATTTAGCTTGTTAAATTAGTGTCTTGTGTGGAACCTAGGCTCTTATGCCTTTGGTGGCTCACAAGCAAGCCAATTGGTTTCCTAGAACAGATACCAACAAACTAGATTGATATTTTATTTATTTATTTTTTTATAGAATAAAACTAAAACTAAAATTTTTCTTTTCAAAAAAAGAAAAAAAATGCAGAATACACACAACATTAAAAGAACAAAATCATAGTTTAAAAACATGATTGAAAAGTAGTAACAAATGAAATAAACGTGTCAATCCAAGCAAACTTTTTAGGCATAATTCTTCTTGCTATTAATTCTATTTTAATGCAATTTGCTTTCCTTTTTAGCTTGTAAACTTGCAGTATGTTATCAATACTAAATATAAGTGTATTACCATTAATGAAATGAAATGCAGAAAGGGATCCTCTTGTGTTCCAAGATAATGTAGTTGTTTCTATTTCTACATCTATTTCAATATATTCTTCTTCCCACTTCCATTCATTTAGGTCTTTCATAATCCATATTTGAAATTTCTTCAATTCACCCCACCATCTTATCAGACATAAAGTAGCATCATCATATTCATTATACCACATTCCCAATTGAATTTGATCGTATTCTGAAGTTGGTGGTTTAGTTATATCACTCGGTATAGGTAATATTTCTATAAAATCATCATAACTATCTATGCTTACTATGTATAAATCAGATCTAAATGCAACTGATATATCTATGACTAGATATATGTATCCATCAAGTATGATATGCATGTTGTTAATTAATGATTTCTATCCTAGATATATCATAGTATTTTCAGTCCAAGATCTATTCAGAAAATTATACACACTTAAGCATAAATATTCATCCCAATTTCCAATTGGTCTCCAATAATATAATTTTTCAAGAATGATCGAATTTTTATCAAAAAATATTAAAGCTGACCCACAATTTTCAGTTGGTACTTCATATCTATTAGGCATTACTATATTTCATTCTCCTTTTGTGATAGGATTTCTAATCAAAATGTCGGGTAACAAAATTGCATATCTTGGTTTGGTTCGGTATATAATTAATCCTTCATCCATCCCCATAATTTGATCTATTCCTTTTAATGTATTGGGTGGAATTCCAGTAGTTTCTTCCATATTCAGATATTCATAGCAGATTGAATTATGATTAAATGACTTCCATAAAAATCCATCTCTAATCTTAGTCATTTTTGTAGCTTATAGTCCATGAAAATATTTTTCTCTAACATAGTCTTTGATTTCCTTTGATACACAACACAATCTGCACAGATCTTTGCTGACAGGCTACTCAATACTTCCCTTAGTGCATCCAATGGTAATTTCATCAATTCCATCTATTGTGATTCTGTATAACATAAACAAAAGTTAATAGAGACAAAATTAACATAGCTACTTCACACCCTCGTGGAGTTAGGTCATAACTTAATAGACTAAGTTCGTTATAAGTTAAGTAATAACTCTACGATACTACTAACTATAATTAAACTTACATTTTTTTTTATATTTTTCTACTTACTATATTATACATAGTTACTTCAGTTATACTATTTCATTCAGCTACCCTCCTAGAGGAGGTATCAATTTTATTAACAGTTCTGTTGATAGGATTAGGTATTGCTTGCATTGGCAATCCTCTAGTAGGTCTAACTTCCATTGATTCTTTCCATCTAGGGGGTATATTTCTATTTATATTTTGATTTTGAATTGCAGCATTTCCAAATACAAGATCCAGACGATTGTTTAATTGTTGGATTATCTTTTCTAATTTCTCTATTCTAGATCCTTATTCAATTAAAGCTTCATAACTTATATTTTTGTCATTTATATTTTCTCCTCCTTGAAAATTGTTGTTTCTCCAAGATAAATTCAGGTGATTTCTCCAATTAGGGTTATAAAAATTTCTAAAGTTATCTTTTTAGTTTCTAGCATACATAATATCTAGATCATTAACATTTGCATTCTTTTCTGTTAGCTTCTGATTTAATGATAACTCTTCTATTTTCTTTGTTATTTCAGTTAATTTAACTTCAAGCATAGTGCTTGAATCTATTTTATGCATTCCCCTTAGCAATATTCTTTTATCTATAATAGCTTCAACTGAGTTTTCCCACTATGCAGTTCTTTTTGCAAAGTTTTCTAAATATGCCCATGCTTCTTCACTACACAATTTTAAAAATTCATTCTGACAAGTAGATTCTAATAAAGATTTCGTTGAAACATCTATGCCTTCATAAATTATACCTATCAATTGTGCTTTACTCATTGCATGATGTGGATATTGAGTTAGTAAATCTTTAAATCTTTCAAAATATTTCCAAAATGATTCTCCCTATTTTTGGCTACACATTAATATTTCCTTCTTCTTTTTAATCATTTGATGTGTTGGATAATATTTTTCAGGAAAAACAGAGCAAAATTCAGTCCATGTAGAAATTGAATCAAGTGACAAAGTATATAATCATCTCTTAGCTGTGTCTTTTAAAGCAAAAAGGATATATCAAGTTTAATAGCATCAATACTCATGTTCAACATTTTCATCATTTGACAAACTTCGTTAAATTCTCTAAGGAAATAATAGGCATCTTCTCTTTCTAATCCATGAAAATGTGGCAATTGACTAATATAATTAGATTTCAGTTCAAACCTATCTCCCTCAAAGTTTGGCAATCGAATACATGAAGGTTCATCAACTAATTCAGGATACAGAATTTCCCCTAATGGTTTCTCTACTAGAGTAGTCATATCTTCATTCTCTTTTAAAGAAAGGTTAGCTGCACCCCTAAGGATTTTGTTAAAGTTTAATTCAGAACATACTTCAGTACGTCTCTATTTTGAAGAATCCTGCGTAGGTGTTCTTACTAATCGTTTAATGCTAGGAGAATGAATCCATGTGCTCATAAACTCTTAACATAAAGTAAACCAATAGAAGATTAATTACATACTAGTTTAAAGCTTTATACTTAGTAAATAGTTGTTGACGGATGAAGTTGAATCAACTGCTTCTCTTTCTAGTTCCCCAACGAAGTTCCTTTTCTTTCAAAAGTGCTGGTAACTCGTAAATAACATTTTGTTCTATATTTATAATGCACGTACATAAAGAAAATGAATCTCGTTGCAAGAACATGTCTTGCAACGTGCAATGTAGTTCCTATTTTTATGGGTACGTGTGTCATTTCAAATTTTAATAACCGCTAGATCTACGAAGTTTCGTTCGTGGCTGAAAGAATAACCGTTTAGCTTAATCCACGAACTAACCTCGTTGAGTTATAGTTAACTCAACGGACAAGCTTCAGTTACTATTGCTAACTTCACGAACTAACTTCGTTGAGTTATAGATAACTCAATAAAGTGACCTTATATTATATTATTGACCTCATGGAGATAAGGTTAACTCAACAAACTTACTTCATTGAGTTAACACTTAGCAACTTCTATGCTTACTCCTCGTATTAACTTCTATATTTTTTTCTCTTGCATTCTGTTAACTTAAATAAAGTTAAATACATGTCATTGAACTCATTTGAATCTGAACATTATATAAATATTTAACTTACAATTCATTTCATATTATGCAGATATTTTCAGCATTAATCGATTATCTTGCATTTAATCTTGTCATTCATAAAATTTGTATATATTTTAAACAATCTTGCATCTTGTTCAAACAATTATATAATATTCAAGATAATTCATTCATTACATCATTCTCCAATACTAATACAAAAACATCTGAATAACATAGATTCATTTATATAAATAATTTACATTACAATCAATCAGATATTTTTCATACAAATATATACAAGTAGACGAACAATACAATTTAATCTTTTCTCCTAAGTTCATCTACTTCCTTTTGGAGTCTTTCTACTTGTTGCTCTAATTGGTTAATCTTTTCTACAACTCCTGTAACTCCTCCAGAAGGTTCAGCAATCTCTGCAGTAGTATAATTTCTGTACTCTTTCATTGAAATGGTTCTAGATCTTATCCTTTTGGATGCCCATTTAGTGAAATCGATACAATCCACCATCAGTAGTGGAATCAGATCTCCATAAAATAATTTCTTCTTCATTGTTCTCAGCTTGGAAATAAAAACTATAGACCAATTTATCTGAATTCTGTTCACAACCGCATATGTGGCCCATTGGACAAATTGACTCAGTTCTATATTATGGCCTTGTCGTTGGTAGACATTCTTAATCAAAATGTTAGCTATCATGTGTGCTTTACCATTTAATTGCTTTAGTCTATTTAATAATGGCACACTAAGATTGATAGCTAAACAATCCTTTATGGCTATTTTATCCACTCGACTGCAGTTGTGCTTTCTAGAATTTCTAGTCCTTCATTCTTCAATCCTAGAATATTGTAGAGAAGCTCTAGTGTTATTTGTAGATCAGCTTCCTCCACGTTGGAAATTAATCCTCCTTGTCCTTCTCTTAAGTTTGCATAAAAGTAGGGCACTAGAATTTCATATACTGTATGCCCTCTTTCTTGAGAAATAAATTGTAGTAAATCTTGGAACTCAAATAAATCTTTGATTTCTTGCATTCCGTCCCAATTTACTAGTCTACTATAAATGATATCACAACCCCTTATCTCTTGGTATTTATTATAAGCTTCCTGACTCCAAAAGTGTACTTTATTTAGAATTGTTGTTTCTGTTAGGTCAGGAATGTGAATTTATTGCTCTAGAGAGGTTTGTTCTTGAACTTCCTCTTCCATATGTTGAACTTGAACTTGCTGAAAATGCTTTGCAGATTTCTTAATTTTTGCTTCTACTTTTGTCTGTGGTGGTGAGCTAGCAGAACTCTCCACTCTGTCTTGAATACTGTCCAAAATTTGCTGAAGAGTTCTTTGCTCTTTAGTGAAATTTGTCGAGTCATCTCTTTCCATATGTAATTATTCAGCTTCTTGATCATTTTCTTCTTTTTCTTCTTCCTCTTGACTACCAATCTGCAATGTCATGGTTCTTTCTGATTCTGTGGTAGATTGGGATGGAGTTACGAGTAAATCAGCTTCTGCCCTAATTTCTGTTTCTTCTGCTTGTATAGGTTGCAGACTAGTTTTAGCCTATTTTTCTTCTTCTCTTTGCTCTTGCTACTGCTGCTTTTGCTCCTCTTCAGAATCGGATAGCAGGTTTACAAAAATCGACTCTATAAGCCCTATTGATCTTGGTATTTCAGATTTAATCTCCTCTTGATATTCAAGCACTCTCTTTTCCTTTCCTTCTTCTAATTAATTTTGCCTGGTCTTCCTCTTCTTCTTTTGAGATTAAATCTACAAAAATGGGCCCTACAAGCATTTGAGCCATAGGTACTAGCTCTTCCTGTTTAACTTTTTCTATAATTTCTAGTCGTGAAGGACCAACTTCAACTCCTTTTGCAATAGGTCTGGCAGTAGCTTCTTGATATTGTTCCACTTTGATTTTATATTGGGCTTTCAACTTTTCTACAGCCCTCTTTTTGCACTATGCATCAAACACCAGATGTACTATAGCTACTGCCAATTCTTCTAGTTCTTCTTAGTCTTTTCCTATTTGAACTAGTTCTTGAAATTCTCTTCTTTCTTCCTCAATAGAAGGCCCCAAAATTGCTGCTCTTTCTAACATCCTTGGTTGAGGAACTGAAGGTCCTAGTTGCTGTTCCTCAGGAACAGGTCTTTCATTTTCAGCAGTCGGTTCCTCTTGTTCTTCATTTTCTTTCCTTTGTTGCTCCTACCTAATTTCTCCCCTTGCACAACCAGTAATGCACCTTTTGAACCATAGTCGGGACTTATGTTGGATTAGTTCTAGGGCAACTTCATTATTTGGCCTGATTCTTCTCTCTCTACTTACAACAACTTCCGTAGCAACTTTGATTCTTGTTTCCATTATCTAAGGTATTTGTATACCCAAATCTACTAACACTTTCCTCTAGTAGAAAAGGTCAGATTCTACCTTTTGTAGCTCTTTTTCCCTCATCGTATTCCTGATTTTTTGCCTCATGTGCCATTCCTTTGAATCTTTAAGAAATTCTGACGTGTCAACTGTATTTTCCCAGAACTCGGGTGTCATCTTCCTCATCGTGGAGTTACACAATAGAACGGAATCGCTATAATCTCTACTATTCTAAGCTCTAAATGATTTTGTGGATAATGCCCCCAAACCCTAAGTTTAGTATAAATAAGCCCTAAGTTTAGGCGAGTAATCAGGTCACTTCCCACTCAAAACTCTCACTCTCTCATCCATGGAATTACGGTTAACTCCACGAACTTAGTCCATAGACTTAACTACAATACTCTATCGAGTTAGAGTTAACTCAATGAGGTAAATTTGTTAACTTATCCAAGACTCAACGGAGTAAGTTCGTTGAGTTAAGTGTAACTCAATGGACTTCCTGTAAAGTTATATCTAATAAAAATGCATATAATAATAATTTTTACTTCGGTTAAGACTGAAGAATTTTTGGTCTAGCCAATCTTACTTTTTCCACACTTTAAAATTTTTAGTCAAACTGTTATATTCCTCAATTGAACCTAAATTACATATATATATATATATATATATATATATATTTCTATCGATTGAACCGATACAATACTTCGGTAACACCGACATTAAACTAACTATAACATAAATATCTTTTTATATTTTTGTGTTTCGGTCAGACCGATGGAACTTGTCGGTTAAACTGCAATAATTTTTTCTTTTTAAAATATGTTTCGGTAAAACCGATAATTCCTTTCGGTTTAATAGTGATTATATTTAAATAAGGTTTTTTTTTTACTTAGAAAATTTCTTACTAAGTGAAACTCGAGTAATCCTCTACTCTTACTTCTTCTATAATTCCAAAGGAACTTTTTGGTATTTTCAAAATAGGCCTAAGTCTTTGTCCATTTACTTTAAATATATTCTGATTTTTAGGATTTTCAATTTCAATAACTCCATAAGGATAAATATTTCGAATTATGTAAGGTCCTACCCATCTAGATTTTAATTTTCCTGGATGGTTATGGAGTCTAGTCATGTAAAGATATACTTCTTGTCCTATTTCATAGGTTTTTGGAATAAATTTCCTATCATGCCAAAACTTCATTTTCTCTTTTTCTCTTACAGTTTTTGAATAAGCTTCATTCCTAAATTCTTCTAATTCAATCAATTGTACTTTCCTATTTTCAACAGCTTGATTTAAATTAGTATTCAGAGTTTTCAATGCCCAATAAGCTTTATGTTCAATTTCAGATAGTAAATGACAACTTTTTCCATATACTAGCCTAAAAGGTGACATATCTAAGCTTGTCTTATAAGCAATTCTATAAGCCCAAAGTGCATCTATCAATCTATTAGCCCAATCTATTCTAGTAGGATTTACTACTTTTTCTAAGATTAACTTAATTTGTTTGTTTGCACTTTCTACTTGTCCACTTGTTTGCAGATGATATGATGTTACAATTTTGTGGTTTACTCCATATTTCTTCATTAAGGCTTCAAAACTTCTATTACAGAAATGAGTTCCTCTATCACTGATAATAGCTTTAGGTATCCCAAATCTAGCAATTATATTGGTTCTTATAAAATGTCTTACTACTTTGTTATCATTAGTTTTTGTAGGAATAGCTTCTATCCATTTAGATACATAATCCACCCCCAACAATATATAATTAAATTGATTAGACGTAGGAAATGGACCCATAAAATCTATTCCCCACACATCAAAGATTTCAACTTCAACAATAGGATTAAGAGGTAGCATATTCCTCTTTGATATTCTTCCCATTTATTGACATTTTAAACAACTTAAGCAATATTTATGAGCATCTTTGAATAGTGTTGGCCAATAAAATCCACATTGTAGAATTTTAGCTGTAGTTTTCCCTAAACCAAAATGCCCTCCACATGCTTGGTCATGGTAGAAAGACAATATGCTCTAATATTCAATTTCTAGAACACACCTCCTTAAAACTAGATCAGGATATTTCTTAAATAAGTATGAGTCTTCCCAATAGTAATATTTTACTCTTGAAAAGAACAATTTCTTATCCTGTCTATTCCAATCTTTAGGTGTTAAACTAGTAACTAAGTAATTAACTATTTTTGCATACCAATGCATTGTGTTGATGGTCATTAATTGTTCATCAGGAAAATTATCCTTAATTTTAATATTTAATTTTTCTATTTGTAATCTTGATAAATGATCTGCTACTACATTCTCACAACCTTTTTTATCTTTAATTTCTAGATCAAATTCTTGTAATAATAATATCCATCGGATCAATCTAGGTTTGGTCTCTTTTTTTGCTATTAGGTGTTTTAAAGCTAAATGATCCATGTATACTATCACTTTAGCTCCAATTAGATATGATCTAAACTTTTCTAAGGCAAACACAACAGCTAATAGTTCTTTTTCAGTAGTTGTATAATTAACTTGAGCATCATTTAAGGTTTTTCTTGCATAATGAATCACTCTAGGAGATTTTTCTATCTTCTGTCCTAACACTACTCCTACAACAAAATCAGATGCATCGCACATTAATTCAAATGGATGGCTCCAATCAGGTGCTTGACTTATAGGAGTTGAAATTAAGCTAGTTTTAAGCTTGAAAAATGCTTCTTTGCAATTTTTATCAAAATTGAATGGGACATCTTTTAATAGATTAGTTAAAGGTCTAACTATTTTGCTAAAATCTTTAATAAATCTTCTATAAAATCTAGCATGTCCTAGAAATGATCTAATATCTTTTATTGATTTAGGTTTTGGTAAATTAGAAATTACTTCTATTTTAGCTTTATCTACTTCCAACCCTTTCTTTGAAACATGTCCTAAGACTATTCCTTGTTTAACCCTGAAGTGACATTTTTCCCAATTCAGAACCAGACTTTTTTCCACACAGCGTTTTAATACTTGGTCTAAATTGTTTAAACATACTTCATATGAAGTTCCATAAATAGTAAAATCATCCATAAATATTTCTAAAAAATCTTCAGTCATTCTAGTGAATATACTTTGCATACACCTTTGAAAGGTGGGTGGTGCATTGCATAGCCTGAATGGCATTCTCTTAAAAGCATAAATTCCATTAGGATAGGTGAAAGTTGTTTTCTCTTGATCCTCTAATGTTACTAGGACTTGGTTATATCCTGAATACCTGTCTAGGAAACAAAAATATTCTTGCCCTAGTAATTTTTCTAGCATTTGATCATGAAAGGTAAGGGAAAATGATCTTTCCTAGTCACTACATTCAGCTTTCTATAGTCTATACACACTCTCCAGCCTGATTGAATTCTAGTAGGTATCAAGTCTTGACTTTCATTCCTTATAACTATTAATCCTAATTTCTTGGGAACTACATGGATTGGGCTAACCCATGAGCTATCAGAAATCGAATAAATTATGTCATTATCTAACCATTTAACTATTTCCTTCATGACTAGTTCTTTAAGGTTTGAATTTAATCTCCTCTCAAGAATTCTAATAGGTTTAACATTCTCTTCTAAATATATGTGGTGACAGCATAAAGTTGCACTTAACCCTTTTATATCAGTCATAGTCCATCCTATTGCTTCTTTATAACTTTTTACTACATCTTTTAATTTAGCAATTTGATCCTCTTTTAAATTTGAAGCAATAATGATTGGACATGTTCATTTTTCTTCCAAAAATATATAAGTTAATTCAGGAGGTAAAGGTTTTAATTCTAATTGCTACCCATCAAAAGCTAGAGCTCCTATTTGAACATCATCATTTTCTAAATTAATTTCTTCCTAATCTCCTTCTATATTTATGCTTTCACTTTCCTCTAAAGTTTCAGAATTGAGTTGCCTATTTAACTCTTCTTGAATCACATCATCTAGCATATCTCCTTCATCCTCTAAAAAATCTATGGTATGTAAGGACATTTCTAACTCCTCAAACTTTTCTGGTTTGAAAATATTTAATTGAGTATCCTCATTACCATATGCTAACTTCATTACTCTAGTTTTACAATTAATAACAGCCCCTGATGTTGCTAAAAATGGTCTTCCCAAAATTAAAGATGTATCACTTTTTTTATGCTTAATTTGTTGGGAATCCAAAATTACAATATCAATAGGATATATGAAGTTTTTGATTTTAATTAAGACATCCTCTATTTTTCCTCTAGGGTATCTTATACTTATATCAGCTAATTGAATAACAGTCCTAGTAGGGATTAAGCATTCTAATCCTAAGGATGCAAATATATCACTTGGCATAACATTTATACCTGCACCTAAGTCTATTAAGGTTCTTTCTAAAATGGTATTTCCTATGGTGCATGATATAACAAGGATTCCAAGATCAGATAACTTTTTAGGAATTTGTGGTAGAAATAGGGAACTACTTTGCTCAGCTAAAAAGACTTTCCTTAAAACTTTTCACTCTCTTTCCTTAGTACACCAACTCTTAAGAAATTTAGCATAATGTGACATTTTCTGCAATAAATCTAACAAAGGAATGTTATCTTGTACTTTTTCAAAAATTTCTTTAATTTTTTCTTGTTTTTCAGGAAATGTTTGTTGTAATCTTTCAGGATAGGGTGCTAATAATTGTGATTTAAAAGATTCTTTTTCTTTCATTTGATTTGTTTGATCATTTCTAGTCTCATTTGCGGATTCAGATTTTTCTTCATTGATTTCTATATTTTTAGATATTACATTTTCATTATCATTTTGGTTTTTGTTCTTATCCACCTTCATATTATTTTGGTTTTGAATTCTTGATGGTATATTAGTTCCAGATCTTAATGTTATACATACATCTTCCAGATTTTTGTTACTTTCTTGATGTTCTTGTATATCATTTTCGTGACTATGATCTTCAACTGTTTTTAGTCTTAAATTGTACTCTTTAAATTCCCTTGCATTGGTATTTTCTTTTGTTTGTATGTCTTGCAAATTATGCAGATCTATAACATTATAATTTTCATTTGTGTTGTCTTGTTGCATAACTTGTAATTTTATTGTATATTCGTCCAATGCTTTTAGTTTTCTTTGTAGATCATCTAATCTCATTTAATTCAATTTTTAATCAATTTTCATTATGGTTTTTTCAATTTCATAAATGATATCAATTTTAGGTTCCTAATATGCTTCCTTATAGTTTAATTAGTTGACTTCTTATTGCTGACACATAAATTGTTCTAGTTTGTCCATGTTTTGCTCTATGCTACACTCTAGTCTGTCATACCTATCTCAAACTTCCTTGTCTCTCAACATATTACACATTCTAAGCTGACCATTAGTTGGGTAAACCATAGGATTCTCATACTCAGATCTATTATAGTGAAGATAATTCATTTGTTGTTCATGTGATCTAACTATCTGTGATCGTTTCAGTTTCAAACAATCAGAAATGTTGTGACCTTCCAAATTGCAGAATTCACATATGCTAACTACAGGTTTCAGAAATCTTTGAGCATAAGCATATGGCATATTCTCCATTATAGAAGAAAACAAACAACACTCTTGCTATTAAAACAAAATAGCACTTACAGTTGCTTAGCTTCTTAGTTCCCCAGCAACGATACCAGAAAACTTGTTTAGTTGCTTTAGGTGGCACTAGAGAACTTGTATGGTTCCTAGGCAACGACGCCAGAAAACTTGTATTTGTTAACTTTTGTTTTTAACTTGGTTAATTTGTCTTTATGCTTATATCAATAATTTCTTGTTAGAAGTAAACAAACAACATTTCACACAAATTAGATATTAATTCCAATTTGTATTTTAACAACAAGTGCATAGTGTATATTGTATTTGTGTGCAAGTACAAGTCAATCCCACAGAGAATTGAGTAAGAATTGTGTACTATTTTGCTTTTTATATTATACTTAATGTGTTCAGTAATCACTCCATTGAGTTACAGTTAACACAACGGACTAAGTTCGTGGAGTTATGGCTAACTCAACAGACTAATCTCATGGACTTAAGTTAACTCCACGAGCCTATGTTTCCAGTTTAATACTACTATTTACAAAGGAATTCGACCAACCATTGGGCGGTTCCACAGATTGTAAATAACATCAATTAAGCTCTTTAATGCTAGTTAATATTAGATTTATCATTAAGCAACACTAACATTCAAATATTTTAAACAGTAACCATTAAAATCTTTAAGTATCTGGAATAAATCGATTTCAGTAAATTGTAATACTATTTTCTATTTTCTAAATCAAACAAACATAAAACATTCACAATACTGACAATGATAACTTTAATCATGATACAAAACAAACAATACAACACTTAAATACTAAATATAAACACAGATAAGTTGTTTTTGGTATTTCTGTTTTGAGATGTTCATGAAAATGGGCGAAAGGTGAAATGTAAAAATCTCTATCGATAGTAAATACTTCTATCACTACATGCTACGCAATTACACCATTGAAAACTTAATCACTTACAATTTTGCCTCCTCTCCCTATAGAATCGCGAGTCCAAAATTGCAAGATGATCTCCTCTTCAGCATACTAGCATCAACCCAAAACCAAGGCTAGAAGCTTTACGATCTCCTGAGATATGAGTCGGTGCTTGGTGAAAATGGCTTCCCTTCTCACAACACGATCACTCCTCACAGCGTTTGTTAGGCATCGTGTTTGGCTCGGAATCAACCCGACATCAAGAAAGTATCCTCATAGACCTCCAATGGTTGGTGATTATGGTAATGTTGATGATGTTGGTGAATTGTTGGTGATGGTGTGGATGCTTTAGTGAACCTCCGACGCTGCCTGCAGTTAGCGCGATCCTCCACCTTTACACACACCGCCAACCACACTTTCTTCATTTTTTCTCCTCTTCTTTTATATTTCTTCAATAGTAACTACTTCTGCTTTAGATGATCGATTGGATTTCCTTCATTCAAATCAACGATGGTGATTTCTTCTCCCTTCCACGAGTGAATTCCTATGTGATACGTGCAATCATGGTTTTCCTTCGAATGTCCTATTTTTGTAACCACTACAGTGGCATATTAGAAATTAAATGGTCCGTGGAGTTACAGATAACTCAATAGACTTACTTTGTTGATTTAACTATAAAACACGTGTAATAAAGAAATAAGCTGCTAACATAACGTGTTACCTTAGTGTGTATTCATGCAACTCAACGCATACAGTTATGCTAACTTAACGAGTTAAACATGTGCATCTCACGTGATATACTAAAGCATTTAAATTCAACACGTGCATAATTCTAACTTAACAAGTTCAAATATTTTGGACACTTACGAACCTAACTATCCGATGCTCAGATGCATTTTGGATAGTTAATAGATAACTTACCAAAAATCCACTTAAGTCATGCATTATGGTTTCAACATGTGTACTTTAGGAAATAATAAAATATTCTTTAAAACATAACTATCCAGTACATTAAACATAACTCTCCGAAATAATAGAAAATTTGGATACTTAAGAATTTCACAGTCTGCAATTTACCGACAGTTCAGAAATATACTAAATTAACATTAATTCCCTGAAATTATGCAGATTCTTTCATTAAAGCATATAATAGTGCAATTTTAACATAATGGCTTTTCTCATATGATAAGCTAAATATTATGCAATTAACCATCATTTAACCATTAATATTATGCACTTTTTTATTCTAAACATACGCCATTATAGAGATTTTAACTAGAAAATACATAGAAAATATGTACCGTTTATTAAAAGAAAGTTATTAACATATTGTTAGAAAAATTAAGTCTTGCAGTTGCCTCTTATTCAATTTACTGTCTTGTTTTATTGTTTGTCTGCAATTACTTGAGTAATTAAGTTCGTTGGGGGATCTTAAACCCTAGTCACTTGAACCAATTGGTTTGGGATGTGTTGACTGAAAACTCATTTTACAAGTAATTTAGATTCTATTTTTTTCAAAAAAAAAAAAAGGTTACCTGTTCTCACTTGTCATTGAGTAACTAGTTATCTTTCCCCTAAGCAAGGGATTTTGATCACATAAAAATATGATATTGTTGGAGGTAATACATAAAATATAAAAAAAAAGGGCAATGTACTCAAGCTTAGTTTATTTTATAGGTGCTATAACAATCCTGCTATAATCTACGTATATAATCTTTGTTATTTTTCTTTGTTATTATCTATTCTTTACACATAATGTAATGCATTTATTTTCTTAAGTTTGTGTACTCATTATTGAATTCTTTTAAGTTACCTAAAGGTATATCTCTATGAATTTTCTTTTGTAAACTGAATAAAATAAAAGTTAGAAAGTCTAAATTGTTAAATCTACTACTTATTTCTGTATTTAAAAAAAAAAAGTTATAGAGATTCAAATCTATTAGGGTTTGGCAACCCAATTTAAGTACGCCAAATTTTGAACTTAAATGACAAATCTATTAGGGCTTGACAACCTAATATTAAGTATGCCATAGCTTCTCTTGACTACATTTATATAGGGGGAGCAAACAATGACAAACAATGGTAAATTTAATCAAATGCAAATATTCTGGAACTTATACAAATAAAAAGTTAGACTTATTTAGTTAGTTTAACATATAGTTATGTATTTTACTTGAATTCAGCTTTTTATCTCACATATCGCTAACTAACCATCTGAGTTTTTCGTATTGTTAAGTTTTTACTCTTCTACAAACTCAAATAGTTAGATTTCTCTCTAAGTTTCTATTTTAAATTCTTATATTTTATCCTTTTAAGAAACTTGAACAGTTATGCTTAAGTCTTCGACTTTTATGCATATCCATCCAAGAAACTCAAACAGTTAACTTAATATTATTATATTTTTATGAAAGACTTAATATATGACAATAACTATTCTAGTTTGTCATATAGTTATGTGCTTTATTGCTAATAAAACTCGAACAGTTATCATAAGTCTTCGAGTTTTCTCATTTTTACTTAGCTAGTAGTTATTTTCTTTACACAAACAATTACGCTAAGTCTTTTGCTTTTGTCGGTTGTAAAACTCATACAGTTATTGTAAGCATTCGAGTTATTTATTAGTAACAAATCTTATATTTATGATTGAATTCGTTTATCCGTTTATAAACTCGAAGAGTTATAAATGTTTTACTGACAACCTTTCATGTTTCTACCTTGGTAAAACCTTAGTTTCACAATCTTTACTTCCACTAAGTTTTACAGTGAACAGCGAAGATTAATCAACAATGTCAGGACATGGAAGAGTACATGGTAGAATGACAAAAGTGTAGAAAAGAGAAATGGAACTTTAGAAGATAGAAAGTGATATCAACGACATTTACTCAAGGTATACTTATTCTAATGAAGTACTACATGAAATTAAAAAAGTTGTTCAAAATGAGAAAAAATTTTGTTGGAAATTTATTAGAAACTATGCTAACACACAGTTTAGACTAAAATAGATCAAACTTTTCACATTACAAATGTGGAAAAGAACATTACAACCTAACCCTAAGGTTGCTACAAGTTCTAGACAAGTATTTGAAAAATCGATACAATCTATTACTTATTATGGAAAGAAATGAGGACCAATGATAGAAAATACCAACAGGGAATTAGAATCTTTGTATTCCCAACTTTATTTTCCCCCGATTGTTTTAGACGGAATTCAAAAGTTTATTAATGAACAGAAAACTACCATTTGGATAGTGGGCCTTCGAAGTGAAGGACAAAAAGTTTATCAACTAAAAATGGCAGAGGTTGAGAGCTTAAAACTCTATATTCAATTATTGCAACCTAGGCATCATGGTGAAGGACTGTCAAGACCATAGGTGCCTTTAACAGAAGAAATTAGGAAAACATTAGAACCTCCTGAACAATTTGAAACACTGTAGACATATAGTCGAAAAAAGAAGAAGACATTAGAATATTTTGGACTAACTATAGGTGTACAAGGCATATTGCAACAAAGAGAAGAATCGTTGAAAAATGGAAAACTATGTTCCATTGCACAAGCTGGATAGGATTTTGTTTCAGGAATCCCAATAGATGTGACAAATATCAGATTACAAGCATACACTTTAAGGTATTGTGTCACATTAGTGCATAATGTTTCTTTTAATACAATGGATAGTTTTTCACATCATGTTGCAAGCCAACATCCTTTTCCTATGAAAAGAGAACATGTAGGAAATTTTAATGATATATATACAAATGATATCAATTTTGATGACATAGACACTGAGTCTATGAATTTTGAAGATATTTCATCTAAAGAGGAATGCACAGATATTCTTCCTCTTACTATATCTCGGATAGAGATTTTTGATTTTTGGTATAGTTACTTATACTACAATTTATACATGTGGTTATGTCTGTTATAGTATATAGTATATTTGTTGATAAATGTATATAATCAGCAAACTACATAGTTACAAATAGAATATGACATTGCTAATGTCTCAATTATAGAAATTTTAAAATTACAGAATGACTTTGTTACACAAACAAAGATAGAACATTCTTTCATACAAAGATAGTTGTTGTATAGACCAATTATAGAAATAAATGTTGCTGACAGATAGAATAGTACACAGACTATTGATACTGATATGTTTCACAAATATCACACAAAGGAAACTCAATAGATTATTGATACAACAATAACAAATATTTCAAACATTTATATTAGCTTTGATAAAAATTCCACCAGTTTTGAAAGATCTAAAAATATAGATGCTATTGATAATATTGAAACAAGTCCTAGGTCAAAAAATCATAATAGGAAAATACCTAATCTTGAACAGAATTTAGACGACAATACATTGTTATGGTTCAGAAATAGTTCCTGTTATGAAAAATTTCAAACATATAAAACTTTTACAATTTTATATTCAAGACCAGTTAAGTTTGAAGGGATGTGTTCGTGTTTTCCCAGCACTACACTAGAAAAACTTGGATTTGTTACTTCTATTTTTACTTAGTTAATTTATCTTTACGCCTATTCTTTCTTTTAGAAGTAAACAAACAACTTTTAATACAATTTAGATATTAATTCCAATTTGTACTTTAACTGCAAGTGCACAATGTCTATTGTATCAGTGTGCAAGTATAGGTCGATCCCACAGGAAATTGCTGATGAATTTAAGAAATGTTTGATTGTGAACAATTCAAATTTATATTCAATAAGCACTCCGTTGAGTTACAGTTAACTCAACGGACTAAGTTTGTTGAGTTATGGATAACTCAACGGACTATCCTCATGGACTTAAGTTAACTCCACGAGCCTGTCTCTTCTTTATAATACTGCTATTTACAGAGGAATTCGGCCAACCATTGGGCGATTCCACAGATTGTAAATAACATCAATTAAGCTTTTTAATGCTAGTTAACATTGGATTTATCATTAAGCAATACTAACATTCAGATGATTCAAATAGTAACCATTAAAATCTTTAAGTTGTTTTGTACGAACCAATTTCAGTAAACTGTAAAATTAAAACTAACATAAAACAATCATAAAACTGATGCAGATAACATTAATCACGATACAACACAAACAATACAACACTCAAATACAACATACAAACAAAGATAAATTGTTTTTAGTATTTTTGTTTTGATGTGAACATGGAAATGGGCGAAAGGTGAAATGTAAAGTAATTTCACTTGACAGTAAATACTTTCGACACTACTTGCAACGCGATTACACCACTGAAAATTGAACCACTTACAATTCTGTCTCCTCTCCCTATAGAATCGCGAGTCCAGAATTGCAAGATGATCTCCTCTTCAGCATACAGGCATTAACCCGAAGCCAAGGCTAAAAGCTTTACGATCTCCTAAAATATGAGTTGGCGCTTGGTGAAAATGTCTTCCCTTCCCACGACGTGATCACTCCTCACAGTGGTTGTCAAGCACTATGTTTGGCTCGGAATCGACCCGACATCAAGCAAGTATCCTCACAGACCTCCGATGATTGGTGATTATGGTGGTGATAACGATGGCTGGTGTGATACTTCGGAGAATCGCCGATATTGTCTGTAGAAAGCTCGATGCTCCTCCTCTGTATACACTGGCCGTCCATCGATCACACCTTTTCTTTTTTTCTTCTTTTCTTTTATATTTCTTTAGTGGTAACTACTTCTGCTTGAATGATCAGTTGGATTTCCTTCCTTCAGATCAACGGCGATGATTTCTTTCTCCCTGCGCGATTGAATTCCTACGTGATACGTGCGAACGTGGTTTTTCCTTCCAACTATTTGTTCCTACAACCGCTACAATGGCATATTAGAAAATATATATAGTCCGTGGAGTTACAGATAACTCAACGGACTTTCTTCGTTGATTTAACTATAAAACACGTGCAAAAAAAATAACAACTTAAGTTTATAACGCTAACCTAACACGTTGCCTTTGTGTTCAATATAGCAACTCAACGCGTACAGCTATGCTAACTTAACGAGTTATAACTTAAGTAAATCTACCAGATCTCGACACGTGTCAACAGCAGTTTAAACATAAAATAACATTTCGGAGAGTTACAGGTATAACTATCCGATGCTCAGATGCATTTTCGGATACTTAAGAATTTCACAGCCTGCAATTTACCAACAGTTCATAAATGTACTAAATTAACATTAATTCCCCAAATTAAGCAGATTCTTTCAATTAAAGCATATAACAGTGCAATTATAACATAATGGCTTAATTCTCATATGATAAGCTAAATATTATGCAATTAACCATCATTTAACTGTTAATAATATGCACTTTTTCATTCTAAACACTTCCCCCATACCTAAATTTTGCTAGTCCCTTAGCAAACTAAGATCTAATTAATTGGTCCTTCAAAAAGTGCTCGAATTAATTCTTCCCCTTTTGTTTTTTTTTCTTCTGTTTAGCATAAACATATATTCTGTATGTTTCAGTAATCCACCTGCAAAGATATTTAGAATATATGTAAATTACATACAAAGTATATCATCTTCATATAGGTGTTAATTATATTATCGTTTGTTCTTCTTTTCATCATCTGTAATCCTGAATTTTCCAATAAGTTTTCTAGAAGAAATTTCAACAACATACGAATCAAAGTACAATCCAATTCAATCTGATTAAGACAAGTAGAATAAAGAATTGTATTTCCATTAAACAACTTCAAAAGTCAATTCCAGATTCATATTTTAGCAATTCTAGATAATAGAAAATATACTCGATTCATAAGATATCTGTATTTCACAAAACACTTGTATCTTTTCAGAACAGTATATATATATATATTTTTTTTTGTACTTTAAAAGTTAATTTGACAAGCTTGAATCATACAAGAGCTTTCTAATGTACCCATGTAACGAGCTTTCAGTCAACAATCCCATATTTGATCAAGATCTTAGGTTGCCAAATTTTTAAAGTCCTTTTTCAGGTCAACAATCCTTACATACCTATCTGCTCAAGTACAAAAGGCTCGTGATCAAACAAGTCAATAAACTCTCAAGGTTTTTTTTCTTTTCTTTTTTTTCTTTTTTTTTCTTCTTTTTTTTTTTTTTCTAAAAATAAATGCACACACAAAACAAAGTATTAATCATATACTGTATATGCACGTATTTCATTAATACAGATGCAGTAAAACACCAATCTCATATAATCCTACTTCTATCATTTACTAAAAATATGAATCCATAACAATAAGCTCATACTTTATCTGTAGTTTAATAAGATCTACACATAAATCATTCTACAAGTTTAATCAGTCAAAGTAAATGTATCTTTCATCATATGTGTTTCATTTAATCTAGAATTCACATCTCAGCTCCTTCAGGACTTTAGATAATTTTCTGATTAAGCATTAAATATTCTGATTTCATTTTAAAATCGTAAAACTGTTAAACTCATGAAATTCAGAAAAATCATAAGATACTATATCTAGATTTACATAAATAATAAATTCTATAGCATCTTCTATAGCCTTCTAAATATAACATTCAAGCAGTTTATAAAAATTTTACAGTCTCAATTATCGGATAGTTACAACAAGTTCATAAAATTTTCAATTTCCTCAAAACTTTGCAGTACCATTTTAATTCCTTTAATTAACAAACTTACATGGCTGTTACTTTAATTACCTCCCTCCCATACCTACATTTTGCATTGTCCTCAATGTAAAAGATTTGACAATAAGTACAGTAATTGTAGCAGGCATGAATAAAGTTTTGTTTGATTTAAAATTCAGGATAAGTAATTGGTTACATACCTTGTTCCATTTGTATCTCTTCCTACATATTCCAATTTTTGATTCTGAAAAACTTTTCATTCCCAGATAAACACAGAATATAAAACAAAATAACATTTAACATATATTAATAAATCAGTGTCTTGTGTGGAACCCAGGCTCCTATGCCTTTGGTGGCTCACAAGCAAGCCAGTTGGTTTCCCAGAACAGATACCAACAAACTGGATTGATATTTTGTTTTGTTTGTTTTTTTTTTTATAAAATGAACATGAAAAACTTCAAAATTCCCTCTTTTTTTTTTTTTTAAATAAATGCAGAATACACACGTTAAACACACAAAATCATAGCTTAAGAACATGATTGAAAAGTAGAAACAAATGAAATAAATGTATCAGTCCAAGCAAACTTTTTAGGCATAGTTCTTCTTGCTATTAATTCTGTTTTAATGCAGTTCTTGTTCCTTTTTAATTTGTAAACATGCAATATATTATAAATTCCAAATACGAGTGTATTACCATTAATGATATGTAATGCAGAAAGGGATCCTTTTTGGTTCCAAGGTAATGTAGCAGTTTCTATTTCTACATCTATTTCAATATACTCCTCTTCCCACTTCCATTCATTCATGTCTTCCATAATCCATATTTGAAATTTCATCAGTTCATCCCACCATCTTATCAGACATAAAGTAGGATCATCTTCTTCATTATACCACATTCCTATTTGAATTTCATTAAATTTTTCAGATGGTGGTTTAGCTATTTCACTCGGTACAAGTAAAATTTCTATATAATCATCATAACTGTCTATGTTCACTATGTATAAATCAGATCTATATGCTATTGATATCTCCGTGACTAAATAGATATAACCATCAAGTATGACATGTGTTTGGTTAATTAATGATTTCTATCCTAGATATATTATAATGTTTTCATTCCAAGATTTGTTCAGAAAATTATATACACTTAAGCGTAAATCTTCACCCTAATTTCCTGTAGGTCTCCAATAATATAATTTTTCAGGAATTGCAGAATTTTTATCAAAAAATATTAAAGCTGACCCACAATTTTCAGTTGGTGCTTCAAATATATTAGGTCTTCCTATATTACATTCTTCTCCTGTTATAGGATTTCTTATCAAAATCTCAGGTAATGATAAACTTGCATACATTGGTCTCGTCTTGTATATGATTAATCCTTCATCTATCCCCATAATATGACTCATTCCTTCTAATGCATTGGGTGGAATTCCAGTAGTTTCTTCCATAGCCAAATATTCATGGGTATTTGAACTACAATTAAATGACCTCCATATGAATCCATCTCTAATCTTAGTCATTTTTGCAGCTTGTAGTCCCTGAAAATATTTTTCTTCAATACAGTCTTTAATTTCCTTTGATACACAACACATCCTACACAGATCTTTAGCTGACAAGTTACTTAGTATTTCCCTTTGTGCATCCAACGGTAATTGCATTAATTCCATTTGTCGATTCTGTAAAATAAAAACAAAAATTTAGTAGAGACAAAAATTAACATAACTACTACACACCCTCGTGGAGTTAAGGCATAACTCAACGGACTAAGTTCGTTGAGTTAAAAATTAACTCTACGATACTATTAACTTAAAATAAAACATATATACATACAGATAGTTGCTTCAGATATGCTGCTTCATTCAGCTGCCCTCCTAGAAGAGGTATCAATTTCATTAACCGTTCTATTGACAAGATTAGGTATAGCTTGTATTGGCAATCCTCCAATAGGTCTAACTTCCATTGGTTCCTTCTGTCTAAGTGATATATTTCTATTCTGATGTTGATTTGCAACATTTCCAAATATAAATTCGAGACGATTGTTTACTTGTTGGATTATCTTTTCTAATTTCTCTATTCTAGCTCCTTGTTCAATTAATACTTCATAACTTATGTTCTTCTCATTTATATTTTCTCCTCCCTGGAAATTGTTGTTTCTCCAAGATAAATTCGGGTGATTTCTCCAATTAGGATTATAAAAATTTCCCAAGTTATCTCTCTGGTTTCTAGCATAAATAATATCTAAGTCATTTATGTTTGTATTCTTTTCTACTAGCTTTTGATTTAATGATAACTCTTCTATTTTCTTTGTTAATTCATTTAATTTCACCTCAAGCATAGTATTGGAATCTATTTCATGCATTCCTCTTAGCAATAATCTTTTATCTACAATAGCTTCTGCCAAATTTTCCCACTGTGTAGTTCTTTTTGCAAAATTTTCTAAATATGCCAATGCTTTTTCACTACATAATTTTAAAAATCCATTTTGACAAGTAGATTCTAATAAAGATTTTGTTGAAACATCTATGCCTTCATAAATTATGCCTATTAATTGTGCTTTACTCATTACATGATGTGGACATTGAGTCAGTAAATCTTTAAATCTTTCAAAATATTTCCAAAATGATTCACCCTGTTTTTGGCTACACATTAATATTTCTTTCTTCTTTTTAATCGTTTGATGTGTTGAATAGTATTTTTCCAGAAAAACAGAGCAAAATTAAGTCCATGTAGAAATTGAATCAGGCGACAGAGTATATAACCATCTCTTAGCTATATCTTTTAAAGCAAAAGGGATATATCTAAGTTTAATAGCATCTATACTCATGTTCGGCATTCTCATCATTTGACAAACTTCGTTAAATTCTCTAAGGAAATAATAGGCATCCTCTCTTTCTAATCCATGAAAATGAGGCAATTGACTAATATAATTAGATTTCAGTTCAAACCTATCTCCCTCAAAGTTTGGCAATCGAATACATGAAGGTTCATCAATTAATTTAGGATACAGAATCTCTCCTAATGGTTTTTCTACTGCAGCAGCCATCTCTACGTTCTCTTTTAAAGAAAGGTTAGCTACAGCCCAAAGAATTTCGTTAAAGTTCAGTTCAGAAAATTTTTCAGTACTCCTCTGCAATGAAAATTCCTAGGTAGGTGTTCTTACTAATCGTTTAGTGCTTAGAGAACGAGTCCATGTGCTCATAAATAAATAGCAGAAGATTAATTGCATACCAGTCTGAAGCTTTCCATTCTATAAATATTTGTTGTCAGATGAAGGTTGAATCAGCTGCTTCTCCTTCCAGTTCCTCCAACGCTTTCTCCTTTCTCTTAAAAGTGTTGGTAACTCGTAAAAAACATTATGTTTCATATATATACTGCGCATCCATAAAGTGAATAAATCTCGTTGCAAGAATGTGTCTTGCAACGTGCATCGTGGTTCCTATTTTTATGGGTACGTGTACCACTACTAATTTCAAATTTTGGTAACCGCTAAACCGACGAAGTTTCGTTTGTGGTTAAAAGAATAACCGTTCTGCTTAATCCACAAACTAACCTCGTTGAGTTACAGATTACTCAACAGAACACAGTTGGTTACTGTTGATAACTCCACGGACTAACTTCGTTGAGTTACAGATAACTAAACGGAGTGACCTTATATTATATTACTGACATCGTGGAGTTACGGTTAACTCAATAGACTTACTTCGTTGTGTTAACACTTGGCAACTTCTAAGTTTTACTCTCATAAGTTTTCTATTCTGTTTTTTTTTTCTTCTTTGTTTTTCATTCTGCTAACTGTAATAAAGTTAAATCTATGTCATTAATACCTCATTTTGATTAAAATACATTTAAATCTGAACATTATATAAAGATTTAACTTGCAGGTCATTTTATGTTATGCAAAATTTACATTTTACCTTATAACATGTAGAAATTTTTAAGCAATTATCCTGTCATTTAGCAAATTGTAAATCTGTTACATATTCATAAAGTTCCACAAATTACATAATATTCAATAAATTCCATTCATTTCACATCCAAATACGTATGAAAATTGCACCTGAAAAATTATATTCATTAATATGAATCAATTACATTACAAGTACATCATACAATTTTACACAAGTAGACGAACAATATAATTTAATCTTTATGCCTAAATTCATCTACTTCCTTCTGGAGTTTTTCTAATTGCTGCTCTAATTGATTTATCCTCTCTACTGCTCCTGCAATTTCTCTAGAAGGTATAGCTAATTTTGCAACTACAAAATTTCTGTATTCTTTCACTGAAATGGTTCTAGATCTGATCCTTTTTGATGTCCATTTAGTGAAATCAATACAATCCACCATCAGCAGTGGAATCAAATCTCCATAAAATAATTTCTTCTTCACTGTTTTTAGCTTGGAGATAAAAACTGCAGACCAATTTATTTGGATCTTATTTACAACTGCATACGTGGCCCATTTGACAAATTGACTTAATTTTATGTCATGGCCCTGTCGTTGATAGACATTCTTAATCAGAATGTTAGCTACCATGTGTACTTTACCATTTAAATGCTTCAATCTGTTTAATAATGGCACACCAGAATTGATAGCTAAACAATCCTTAATTTGCTGCTCAGTCCATTCAACTACAGTTGTATCTTCCAAAATTTTTGTTCTTTCATTCTTTAAACCAAATATGTTGTGGAGAAGCTCTGGTGTTATCTGTACATCAGTTTCCTCCACATTTGAAATTAATCCTCCTCCTTCTCTTAAATTTGCATAGAAACAGGGCACTAAATTCTCATGACCTCTTTCTTGAGATATAAATTGCAGTAGACCTTGGAATTCAAATAGATCTTTGATTTCTTGCATTCCATCCCAATTTATTGGTCTATTGTAAATAATATCATAACCCCTTATTTCTTGGTATTTGGTATAAGCTTCTTGACTACAAAAATGTACTTCATTCAAAATTGTTGTTTCAATCGGGTTAGGAAGGTGACTTTGTTGCTCTAGAGGGGTTTGCTCTTGCTCTTCCTCTAGCATAGGCTGCATTTGGACATTCTCTTCAGATTCTTGAATTTTTGCTTTTGCTTCTGTCTATGGTGGTGAGCTGGCAGAACTCTCCACTCTGTCTTGAATTCTTTCCATAATTTGATGAAGAGTTTCTTGCTCTTCAGTGGAATCTGTGAAATTATTTTTGTCCAAATGGCTTCTTTCAGCCTCTTCATTTTCTACTCTTTCTTCTTCCTCTTGACTACCAATCTGTTATGTTACTGTTCTTTCTGATTTTGTAACAGATTGGGATGGAGTCACGGGTAATTCAGTTTTTGCCCTAATTTCTGTTTCTTCTTGTATAGGCTACAAACTAATTTTAGCCTAATTTTTTTCTTTTCTTTGCTCCTCCTCAGATTCGGATAGCAGGTTAATAAAAAATCTGCTCCACAGGCCCTGTAAAAATTGGTATTTCAAATTTAATTTCTTCATATTCAAGCACTTTTTCTTTTTCTTTCTTGTTTCTAATTAGTTGTGCCTGTTCTTCCTCTTCATCTTCTAAAATTAAATCTACAAAAATAGGCTCTACAGGCCTTCGAACCACAGGTACTGGCTCTTCCTGTTTAATTTTTCCAATAATTGCTGGTCTTGAAGGACCAGCTTCAGCTTCTTTTGCAGCATCTCTAACAGCAGTTCTGATAGTAGCTTCTTGATGCTGTTCCACTTTAATTTGCAGCCCTCTTTTTGTACAGTGCATCAAACACTAGGTGTGCTTTAGCCACTACCAAATCTTCTGATTCTCCTTGGTTTTTTCCAACTTGAACCAGTTCTGCAAATTCTCTTACTTCTTCTTCAGTCGAAGGCCCCATCATTTCTACTCGTGCCAATGGCTTAAATGGTGGAACTGAAGGTCCAGACTACTGCTCCCTAGGAACAGGTCTTTCAGTAGTTGGTTCCTCCCGTTCTTCAGTTGCCTCTTCATTTGCTTTCCTTTCTTGCTCCCAGATCACCTGTTTATCTCGTCTACAGATTCGACTTTTGAACCAGAGTCGAGACTTACGCTGGATTAATTCTAGGGCAACTTCATTACTTGGCCTTATTTGTCTTTCCTTGCTTATAGCTATTTCTATTGCTATTCTGATTCGTGTTTCCATCATTTAAGGTATTTGTATATCCATATCTACTAAATCTCTTCTAAACTTGAAAAGTTCTGATTCTACCTTCTGTAGCTCTTTCTCTCTTGTCGTATTTCTAATCTTCTACCACGTGTGCCACTCTTTTGATTCCTTCAGAAATTCTGATGTATCAACAACATCTTCCCAGAATTCAAGCGTCATCTTCCTCATCGTGGAGTTACACAACAGCACGAAATCGCTCTGATTTCTACTATTCTAGATTCTAAATGATTTGCCGGATAATGCCCCCAAAACCCTAGGTTTTAGTTTAAATAAGCACTAAGTTTAGGCGGGTAATCGGGTCATTTCCCGAACCAACTATTACCCTTTTATCTGTGGTCTTAGCTACAATACTCTATTGAGTTACCTGTAACTCAACGGAATAAGCTCGTTGACTAACTCAAGACTTAACGGAGTATGCTCGTTGAGTTAAGTGTAACTCAACGGACTCCCCGTACAAGCAAATATAACAAAAAAAATATTACAGAGAATAGTTTTTCAATTTTTTTGTCGGTTTAACCGATACTATGTTTCGGTCAGACCTAAATATTTTTTATTTTTTTATTTTTCTTTCAGTTGAACTGACACTATGTTTCGGTAAAACCAATATATTTTTTTCTGAAAATTAATATACAAATTTTTGTTTCCGATTTAACTGATACTATGCTTTGGTCAGACCTAAACATTTTTTTTTTTTTTTTTACTTTTCTTTCGGTTGAACCGATACTATGTTTCAGTAAAACCAAATTTTTTTTTTTTTTTAATGTTCTAGTCATACTGATGCTACGCTTCGGTCAGACCTAAATATTTTTTTAATTTTCCGGTCATACCAATGGATCCAATCGGTTGAACCGCAACTATTTTTATGTTTTATATATATTTTTAATGTTTTTTGTTATATATATATATATATATAAACATAAAAACTAATTTCTTACTAAGTAAAACTCGAGCAGTCCTCTACTCTGACTTCTTCTATAATTCCAAAGGAGCTTTTTGGTGTTTTCAGAATAGGTTTAAGTCTTTGTCCATTTACTTTAAATATATTCTGATTTTTAGGATTTTCAATTTCAATAGCTCCATAAGGATAAACATTTCGAACTATGTAAGGTCCTGCCCATCTAGATCTTAATTTTCCTAGATGGTTATGGAGTCTAGCCAGATAAAGATATATTTCTTGTCCTATTTCAAAGCTTTTAGGAATAATTTTTCTATCATGCTAGTATTTAATTTTCTCTTTTTCTCTTACAGTCTTCGAATAAGCTTCATTTCTAAATTCTTCTAATTCAATTAGTTGCATTTTCCTATTTTCAGCAGCTTGATTTAAATTAGTGTTCAGAGTTTTTAATGCCCAATAAGCTTTATGTTCTATTTCAGTAGGTAAATGACAATTTTTTCCATATACTAGCCTAAAAGGTGACATACCTAAGCTCGTTTTATAAGCAGCTCTATAAGCCCAAAGTGCATCTATCAATCTATTAGCCCAATCTGTTCTAGTAGGATTTACTACTTTTTCCAAGATTAATTTAATTTATTTATTTGCACTTTCTACTTGTCCACTTGTTTGCGGATGATATGATGTTGCAATTTTGTGGTTTACTTCATATTTATTCATTAAGGCTTCAAAAGTTCTATTACAGAAATGAGTTCCTCTATCACTGATAATAGCTTTAGGTATTTCAAATCTGGCAAATATATTTGTTCTTATAAATTGTATTACCACTTTGTTATCATTAGTTTTTGTAGGAATAGCTTCTATCCATTTAGATACATAATCTACCCCCAACAATATGTAATTAAATTGATTAGACATAGGAAATAGACCCATAAAATCTATTCCCCACACATCAAAGATTTCAACCTCAACAATAGGATTAAGAGGCATCATATTCCTCTTTGATATTCGTCCTATTTGTTGACATCTTAAACAACTTAAGCAATATTTATGAGCATCTTTGAATAGTGTTGGCCAATAAAACCCACATTGCAGAATTTTTGCAGCAGTTTTCCCTGAACCAAAATGTCCTCCACAAGCTTGGTCATGACAGAAAGACAATATGCTCGAATATTCAGTTTCTGGAACACACCTCCTTAAAACCAGATCAGGACATTTCTTAAATAAGTAAGGGTCTTCCCAATAGTAATATTTTACTCTTGAGAAAAACAATTTCGTATCTTGTCTATTCCAATCCTTAGGTGTTAAACCAGTAACTAAGTAATTAACTATGTCTGCATACCAAGGCATTGTGTTGATGGTCATTAATTGTTCATTAGAAAAATTATCCTTAATTTCAATATTTGATTTTTCTATTTGTAATCTTGATAAATGATTTGCTACTACATTCTCACAACATTTTTTATCTTTAATTTCTAGATCGAATTCTTGCAATAATAATATCCATCGGATCAATCTAGGTTTAGTTTCTTTTTTCTTTATTAGATGTTTTAGAGCTGAATGATCCGTGTATACTATTACTTTAACTCCAATCAAATATGATCTAAACTTTTCTAAAGCAAACACAACAGCTAATAATTCTTTTTCAGTAGTTGTGTAATTAACTTGAGCATCATTTAAGGTTTTGCTTACATAATGAATCACTCTAGGAGATTTTTCTATCTTCTGTCCTAACACTACTCCTACAGTAAAATCAGATGCATCGCACATTAATTCAAATGGATGGTTCCAATTAGGTGCTTGAATTATAGGAGTTGAAATTAAGCTAGTCTTAAGTCTGAAAAATGCTTCCTTGCAATTTTATTAAAGTTAAATGGAACATCTTTTAATAGATTAGTTAAAAGTCTAGCTATCTTGCTAAAGTCTTTAATAAATCTTCTATAAAAACCAGCTTGTCCTAGAAATGATCTAATATCTTTTACTAATTTAGGTTCTGGTAGATTAGAAATTACTTCTATTTTAGCTTTATCTACTTCCAACCCTTTTTCAGAAACAACATGCCCTAAGACTATTCATTGTTTAACCATGAAGTGACATTTTTCCCAATTTAAAACCAGATTTTTTTCCACACAGCGTTTTAATATTTGGTCCAAATTGCTTAAACACACTTCATATGAGTTGCCATATACAGTAAAATCATCCATAAATATTTCTAAAAATTCATCAGTCATTCTAGTAAATATGCCCTACACACACCTTTGAAAGGTAGCTGGTGCATTGCATATTCCGAATGGCATTCTTTTAAAAGCATAAGTTCCATTAGGACAGGTGAAAGTTATTTTCTCTTGATCCTCTAATGCTACTGGAATTTGATTATACCCTGAATACCCGTCTAGGAAACAAAAATATTCTTGCCCTGCTAATCTTTCCAGCATTTGATCTATAAAAGGTAAGGGAAAATGATCTTTCCTAGTCACAACATTTAGCTTTCTATAATCTATACATACTCTCTAGCCTGATTGAATTCTAGTAGGTATCAAGTCTTGACTTTCATTCCTAATAACTGTTAATCCTGATTTCTTGGGAACTACATGGATTGGACTAACCCACGAGCTATCAGAAATCGGATATATTATATCATTATCTAACCATTTAACTATTTCCTTTCTGACTACTTCCTTAAGGTTTGGATTTAATCTCCTCTCAGGAATTCTAACAGGTTTAGCATTCTCTTCTAAATATATGTGGTGACAGCATAAAGTTGAACTTAACCCTTTTATATCAGTCATAGTCCATCCTATTACTTCTTTATAACTTTTTACTACATCTTTTAATTTAGCTATTTGATCCTCTTTCAAATCTGAAGCAATAATGATTGGACAGGTCCGTTTATCTTCCAGAAATATATAGGTTAATTCAGGAGGTAAAAGTTTTAATTCTAAATGCTGCCCATCAGAAGTTAGAGCTCCTAATTGAACATCATCATTTTTTAAATTAATTTCTTCCTGATCTCCTTCTATATTTATGCTTTCACTTTCTTCTAAAGTTTCAGAATTGATTTGCCTATTTAATTCTTCTTGAATCACATCATCTAACATATCTCCTTCATCCTTTAAAAAGTCTATGGTATGTAAGGACATTTCTAACTCCTCAAACCTTTCTGGTTTGAAAATATTTAATTAAGTATCCTCATTACCATATGCTAACTTCATTACTCTAGTTTTACAATTTATAACAGCCCCTGATGTTGCTAAAAATGGCATTCCCAAAATTAAAGATGTATCACTATTTTTATGCTTAATTTGTTGGGAATCCAAAATTACAATATCAATAGGATATATAAAATTCTTGATTTTAATTAAGACATCCTCTATTTTTCCTCTAGGGTATCTTATACTTCTATCAGCTAATTGAATAACCGTACTAGTAGGAGTTAAGCCTTCTAATCCTAAGGATGCAAATATATCATTTGGCATAACATTTATACCTGTACCTAAGTCTATTAAGGTTCTTTCTAGAATGGTATTTCCTATGGTGCATGATATAACAGGGATTCCAGGATCAGATAACTTTTTAGGAATTTGTGACAGAAATAGGTAACTACTTTACTCAGTTAAAAAGACCTTTCTAAGAACTTTTCGCTCTCTTTTCTTAGTACACCAATCCTTCAGAAATTTAGCACAAGATGGCATATTCTGCAATAGATCTAACAAAGGAATGTTAACTTGTACTTTTTCAAAAATTTCTCTGATTTTTTCTTGTTTTTCAGGAATTATTTGTTGTAATCTTTCAGGATAGGGTGCTAAAGATTTTGATTTCAAAGACTCTTTTTCTTTTAGTTGATTTGTTTGATCATTTTTAACTTCAATTGCAAATTCAGATTGTTCTTCAGTGATTTCTAGATTTTCAACTATTACATTTTCATTATCATTTTGATTTTTACTCTTGTCCACCTTCATATCATTTTCATTTTGAGTTCTTGGTGGTATATCAGTTCTAGATCTTAATGTTACACATACATCTTCCAGATTTTCGTTACTTTCATGATGTTTTTGTATATCATTTTCGTGATTATGATCTTCAATTGTTTTTAGTTTTAAAGTGCATTCTTTAAATTCTCTTACATTAGTGTTTTCTGTTTGTTGTATATTTTGCAAGTTGTGCAAGTTTATAACATTATAATTTTCATTGTCCTGTTGCAAAACTTGTATTTTCATTGCATTTTTGTCTAATGCTTTTAATTTTGTTTCCAGATCATCTAATTTCATTGCATTCAATTTTTGATCAATTTTCTTTATGGCTTTTTCAATTTCGTAAATTATATCTTGTTTAGGTTCTGAATATGCCTCCTTATAGTTTAATTGGTTGACTTCTTGTTGTTGACACACAAAGTATTCCAGTTTGTCCAGATTTTGCTTTATACTATGCTCCAGTCTGTCATAGCTATCCCAAACTTCAGTGTCTCTCATCATATTACACATTCTATACTGATCATCAGTTGGGTAAACTATAGGATTCTCATACTCGGCTCTATTATATTGAGGATAATTCATTTGTTGTTCATGGGATCTATCAATCTGTAAATGTCTCAATTTCAAACAATCAGAAATGTCGTGTCCTTCAGAATTGCAGAATTCACATATGCTAATTAAAGGTTTCAGAAATCTTTGAGCATAAGCATATGCCATATTCTCAATTATAGAAGAAAACACACAACTCTAACTATTAAAATAAAATAGCTCTAATAGTTGCTTATATCTATTCAATTCAATTCTGTTCAATTCAATTCCCCAGCAACGGCGCCATAAAACTTGTTCGTGTTTTCCCAACACTACACTAGAAAAACTTGGATTTGTTACTTCTATTTTTACTTAGTTAATTTATCTTTATGCCTATTCTTTCTTTTAGAAGTAAACAAACAACCTTTAATACAATTTAGATATTAATTCCAATTTGTACTTTAACTGCAAGTGGACAGTGTCTATTGTATCAGTGTGCAAGTATAGGTCGATCCCATAGGGAATTGCTAACGAATTTAAGAAATGTTTGATTATGAACAATTCAAATTTATATTCAATAAGCACTCTGTTGAGTTATAGTTAACTCAACGGACTAAGTTCGTTGAGTTATGGATAACTCAACGGACTATCCTCGTGGACTTAAGTTAACTCCACGAGCCTGTCTCTTCTTTATAATACTGCTATTTACAGAGGAATTCGGCCAACCATTGGGCGATTCCATAGATTGTAAATAACATCAATTAAGCTTTTTAATGCTAGTTAACATTAGACTTATCATTAAGCAATACTAACATTTAGATGATTCAAACAGTAACCATTAAAATCTTTAAGTTGTTTTGTATAAACCAATTTCATTAAACTGTAAAATTAAAACTAACATAAAACAATCATAAACCTGATACAGATAACATTAATCACGATACAACACAAACAATACAACACTCAAATACAACATACAAACAAAGATAAATTGTTTTTAGTAGTTTTGTTTTGATGTGAACATGGAAATGGGCGAAAGGTGAAATGTAAAGTAATTTCACTTGACAGTAAATACTTTCGACACTACTTGCAACGCGATTACACCACTGAAAATTGAACCACTTACAATTCTGTCTCCTCTCCCTATAGAATCGCGAGTCCAGAATTGCAAGATGATCTCCTCTTCAGCATACAGGCATCAACCCGAAGCTAAGGCTAAAAGCTTTACGATCTCCTGAAATATGAGTCGGCACTTGGTGAAAATGTCTTCCCTTCCCGCGACGCGATCACTCATCACAGTAGTTGTCAGGCACTGTGTTTGGCTCGGAATCGACCCGACATCAGGCAAGTATCCTCACAGACCTCTAATGATTGGTGATTATGGTGGTGATAACGATGGTTGGTGTGATACTTCAAAGAATCGTCGATACTATCTGCAGAAGGCTCGGTGCTCCTCCTTTGTATACACTAGCTGTCCATCGATCACACCTTTTCTTTTTTTCTTCTTTTCTTTTATATTTCTTCAGTGGTAACTGCTTCTGCTTGAATGATCGGTTGGATTTCCTTCCTTCAGATCAACGGCGATGATTTCTTTCTCCCTGCGTGATTGAATTCCTGCATGATACGTGCGAACGCAGTTTTTCCTTCCAACTATCTGTTCCTGCAACTTCTACAGTGGCATATTAGAAAATATATATAGTCCATGGAGTTACAGATAACTCAACAGACTTTCTTCATTGATTTAACTATAAAACACGTGCAAAAAAAAAAACAACTTAAGTTTATAACGCTAACCTAACGCGTTGCCTTTGTGTTCAATATAGCAACTCAACGCATACAGTTATGCTAACTTAACAAGTTATAACTTAAGTAAATCTACTAGATCTCAACACGTGTCAATAGTAGTTTAAACATAAAATAACATTTCGAAGAGTTACAGGTATAACTATCCGATGCTCAGATGCATTTTCGGATACTTAAGAATTTCACAGCCTGTAATTTACCGACAGTTCATAAATGTACTAAATTAACATTAATTCCCCAAAATTAAGCAGATTCTTTCAATTAAAGCATATAACAGTGCAATTATAACATAATGGCTTAATTCTCATATGATAAGCTAAATATTATGCAATTAACCATCATTTAACCGTTAATAATATGCACTTTTTCATTCTAAATAGGATGCCATATATACAAGAAATGTTTGAATTTTAAGGCTTATTGACTCTACTTCCACAACAGCCAGGCCATCTTATTATACCAAAACTTGTAAGTTTTTCTACTCAAACTTAATAGTGCAAGAAGGTATTCCTATTTCAAATATACAAGAATTAGATATATTTTTAACTCTAGAATTTACTTTATTAAGTACTTGGTCTAAAAAATGGAGTTAAATTATCAAAAAGAAAATAGGTTTATGAATTGGGATGGGACATTAAAAGTTTAGCCAAAGATCCGATTGCCAGCAATCACATAAGATTACTAAATGATTTAAATGGCCAAGCACATTTTATTACAAAAATATTGCATGCTTCACTATTTCAAAGGTTTGGTCATGGTGCAAAGGTTGGTAGATGTTGTCTTTATGCTACATATGCGTTAATTAACCATATATATGTGAACTAGTATGATATTTTTGTTTCTCATATCTTAAACTTGTAGAGTAAATTATTTTATGGTGATACACTTTTGAGAATTGTGCAAGTCAAATAGATATTACACCTTAGCCATAGAAAAGATTAAAGTTAAGATCTTTCTCTGCAAAAGAACTACAAAAATACCAGAAAGCAGATACACCTGTAATTCAACAATAACAACAACAACAAGATCGGCAAACTCCATCACAATAGCAACAACAACAGTCAATACAGTTTTTAGAACAACAGCAACATATAGTATATGAACAATATATAGGTATACATATAAATATAAATACAAATATACATACAGATACACATACAGACATAAATATAGAATTCTTACAGCAACTGTCACAAGTTTCACATTCAGATTTAAATCAAGCAATAATTGATCAAATTAACAAAGTAAATACAAAAATTGCAAGGTAAATTTCAGATACCCTGGTAAATATTTTTTGAAGACAAAGAGGCTTGCGATTATACAAATTATGTATTACATGATTTATTCATTGTAATTTGTTATCGAAAATTACTTATGTAAAGAAATTTGCATTATGTAAACTATTTACTACATTTAATGATCATACACTTGTTTTTGACAATTCTTGTTTAAAATAGTTTTATTTAAATAGTTTATTCTTATCCACGAAAGTTATGCATGTTTAAAAATTTCTTTTTGAACGATATATACTTAGCAAATTTTTCTTCCTTACATTTTCTTTAACTTTCTGAAAATCTAACTATCAAAAGTTAACTATTCAAAATTTTAAATGAAACTTTCCAATAACTTGTCAACATTTAATTACGTGACTATTATACTTAGAAAATATTATTTAGACTTATTTATAAACTTTAATAAAGCATTTATCATCAAAACAAAATTCCTAACAATCTCCTCCTTTTTGATGATGTCAAAAGCACATTTGATTATTTGACTTATTAGCTTTTGACATCATCAAAAAGGAGGAGATTGTTAGGAATTTTGTTTTGATGATAAATGCTTTATTAAAGTTTATAAATAAGTCTAAATAATATTTTCTAAGTATAATAGTCACGTAATTAAATGTTGACAAGTTATCGGAAAGTTTCATTTAAAATTTTGGATAGTTAACTTTTGATAGTTAGATTTTCAGAAAGTTAAAGTTTTCGAATAATTAGAATTTCGAATAGTTAAACTTTCAGATAGTTAATGTTTCGATTTAGTTGAAGAGTTATGTTAAAAACTCGCATAGTTAAGTTATATGCATGTGTGTTTTTAATGTTTTAAGTTGTCACATGTTTTCCATGTGCGTTTAGTAATGAAAATCGAAGAGTTAGATAACTGTTCGAGTTTTTATACGCATGGATAGATAACTGTTCAAGTTTTTATACACATGGATTATGGATTAAGTGGATGAACATGCTGAACGTGAAAGACAACAGAGTTCGACTACAAATAGAGAGTACGAGCTACATCACAATAAGGGATCCCAATCTCGAAAACCAAGTCTGAATATTCAATCTGGATCCCTAATTGAAAAGTTAAGTTTGAATATTCATATTCTAAAAAATTCTCCAACATCAGAAGAACTTCGAAATTCCAAGCAATTTCAGAAAAGGAGCTACAAACGTAAGAAGTTTGGAAATTCGATAACTGGAGAAGAAGAGATACAGAAGCTAAGCAAAGAGAAAGAAAGAAGCTGTGTGCAAAAAGATCAGGTTTTATACAATTCAAAATTAGTTTTGAATAAGAGCTTTGTTTTTCTATTTGAATTGTATATCGAACATTACTGTATCAAAACCTTCAAGAAGAGAATTGAGCTGAAAAGATATTGTAAATTCTGTTTTTAAATAAAAAATAGAATTTCATTTATGAGTATTTTGTGCTTTTATTTTATCCGCTAGTATTTAATTACTAAAGACACAATTCACCCCCCCTCTTGTGATACAGACGATCCTACAACTGGTATCAAAGCATTATTATCATAATTAAGAGCTTTTATTTCTCTATTTAGGAATCAATTTTTCCTATCATTTTCTCAGGATCATCTATTTAAAATGGATAATATTGAAATCTTAATTATGATTGAGGGACAGACCACTAATCGTCCTCCTATGTTCGAAGGTAGCAATTATGGCTACTGGAAATATAGGATGATAGTATTCTTTTAGTCAATTGATTTCAAACTATGGCATATAATTAGCAATCCTATAGTGTTCCTTATGACTCCATATGATACTTGGACTTTTGATGAAAAGGAGCGAATGACACTGAATGCTAAAGGTTTAAACATCTTGTTTTGTACTTTATCTCATGATCAATTTAATAAAGTTTCTACATATCAAACTGCATATGTGATATGGCATGCATTAGAAGTTGCCAACGAAGATACTAATCAAGTCAAGGAATCTAAGATCAATATGTTAGTACATAAATATGAGCTTTTTAAAATGCACGAAAATGAATGTATCTCTGACATGTTTTCCCGTTTTCTTGAGATTGTAAATTCATTAAAATCTTTAGGTAAGAAATTCGAAGAAAAAGACTTGGTAAGAAAGATCCTTAAATCTTTAACTAAAATTTGGGCTCAAAAGACAAATATCTATTGAAGAGTCCAAAGACTTAAATACATATACTCTCGATGATCTCATAGGAAATCTAACAGCCTATGAAGTACAACATTTAGATCCAAAAAAGAAAAATCCTAGAAGGGATCTGGCTTTTGAGGCTGATAAAGTCTCAAAAGTCACTAGTGATTCTAACAATGATTTACTGTTGTTGACTAGAAAATTTAGAAATCTGTTGAAGAAACGTAGGAACTTCAGGTCAGCAAAGACATCTGGAGATGTAGAGAAGAAGTCATTCACGAAAGACAAAAGTATATGCTACAAGTGCAACAGACTAGGTCACTTTCTAACTGATTATCCTCTCAATAAAGATAAGAAGAATTCGAAGAAGAATTTCAGAAATAAGAAATTCAGAAAGAGAAGGGCACTTAAAGTGACATGGGATGACTCTTCAACTTCACAAAGTGAAGAAACAAAGGATTCAACATCAAACAATGAATCCTCATCAACATTAGATTCAGAAGAAAATCTACCAAATGTATGCTTTATGGCAAAATCCAGTGAGGTATCCTTTGATTAAAATGCTAATTTTGATAGTTCTGATGGATTACTTGTTGAATACAATAGACTAGCCAGAAAATATAAGAAAGTCAAAATAAAAAGAAAGGACACTAGGAAAATGCTAGATGAATCTAAAAATAAGATTGATTTTCTGAACTCTACGTTGAATAAATTTAAAGAAGAAAATCAAAGGCATGCACAGGAAATTTTAAAGTTCACTACTATAGAAAGAAAATTGCATGCTGATTGTGAAAATTTAATTGCTAATAAGAAGAAAATAATTTATGAAATTGAAAAATTGGAACTAACTATTACTGATTTAAATTCAGAAATTGATGTGTTAAAGATTAAAGTCTACGATCAAAAAGCTATATTAAGTAAATGGAATGATAGTCAAACTATAACAAATGAACTTAGTAGTAAAATATCAAATGTAGAAAAACATGGTATTGGTTTACACGATGCATCTTCTGAAAATTATATATTGCATGATGGTACTGCTAAAAATAATGTCTTTATTTCCAATACTAAGAATAGTAACAGAAAAATTATTCTGTGTGTAATTAAAAAGGGAGAAAAATATGTGCAAGTTGATAAAATGCAACATATAGATGATAGCACACGATGTAAGAATGTCAAAAGAAATTTTCAGAAAAATCAAGCTAAGTCATTTAAGAATCTTAATATTCTTGATCAATTTTCTTCATATTTAAAGAATATCGGATATTGGAAATCAAATAATGTCAAAAATGAAAATTTCAACTCTGGTTTACATAAAGATAAATGTTCTGACAATTATAACACTAGGAGAAGAAATGCAAGAATAATTATCAAAAAATAGATAAGTTGAAGTTTAAAAATATTGAGAATTTTGATATGACTCTCTCTAAAATTCTTGGACCCACTCAAAAATGGGTTCCAAGAGATAAAATCTCTTTTTAACTATTTTGTTGGTACACAAATCAAAATGAATAATGGATAGTAGAGCACCCAGCCACATGACTGGAGATATACGATTACTTACATAAATAACAAAGACCAAGAACGGACAAGTTACCTTTAGAAATAAAAGCAAAACAAAATATCCTTGGGTCTAGCAAGGTTCAGGTAACTGAGAAATGCTTTATAAATGATGTCTTATTAGTGGAAAACTTAGGTTTTAATTTATTGAGTGTTTTTGTTTTAATGAAGATTTATAGAGTAATTTTTGAAAAAGATTCCTATAAAATTATGGACATGTCTACAAACGAAATTGTATTCATTGTATACAAGAAAGGATCTATTTGTATTCTAAATTTGCCTTCTGATATTATTAAAGGCAATGCTTGCTTAATTGCAAAATTGGATGAAGTCATTTTATGGTATAGAAGGTTAGGACACTCAAATTTAAAATTATTACAAAAGTTGTCTAAAAAGAATCTAGTTAGAGGTTTACCTAGTATTAAGTACTCGAAAGAGTTTATGTGTGATGCATGTCAACTAGGTAAATTACATAAAACATCCTTTAAAAGCTTAAATGAAATAACAAGCAAAAGAGTATTAGAACTAGTGCATATGGATTTATTTGGACCTATTAGAACAACCAGTCTAGGAGGTAAACATTATGCTTTTGTACTAGTTGATGACTATTCTAGATTTACTTGGGTCCATTTTCTAGCTAATAAAACTGAAGTTTTTGAAATATTTAAGATATTCTGTAATAAAGTTTAGAATGAGCAAAATGTTAAAATTCAAAAACTTAGGAGTGATCATGGTATAGAATTTGATAATGATCAAATGGACACCTTTTGTGAAGAATTAGGCATAGATCATAGGTACTCATTTCCAAGAGCTCCTTCACAAAACGGGATAGTAGAATGTAAAAACAGATCACTTCAGGAAATGTCCAGAACCATGTTAAATGAGAATAAGTTACCACTATTTCTTTAGGCAGAAGCAGTTCATACAACATGCTATGTTATAAATAGAGTACATCTAAGACCAATTTTAAATAAAACTCCTTATGAGATATGGTATAACAGGGTTCTCAAAATAAGTTATTTAACACCCTTTGGGTGTAAGTGTTTTATTTTAAACACTAAGGAACGAAGAGATAAATTTAGAGTCAAATCAGATGAATGTATTTTTGTTGGTTATTCCACTAGAAGTAAGGCATGTAGAGTTTATAACAAATCAACAAAAATCATTGAGCAAACCCTGCATGTGAAATTTCATGAAAATTCTCATTTGAATTTAAGACATGCTCAAAACTTTAATTCAGAAATTCTCCCAAAAATAGTACTAAATGATGTTGACAGAGAAATTGATAGATTATCTAACAGAATAAGAAATCTAAGTTTGAATGATGAAAATTTAGAAGAAAATAATGTCATACCTATAAACAATGTGGAACATAGAAATTGGCGTTATGCTTCATCTCATCCTATTGATTAGATAATAGGCAATCCTAATCAAGGAGTTAGGACTCGGTCATCAGTAGTCAACATCTGTGGTGCTTATTCATTTGTTTCTTTACTAGAACCTAAGAAAATTGAAGATGCCTATTCGTGTTTTCCCAACACTACACTAGAAAAACTTGGATTTGTTACTTCTATTTTTACTTAGTTAATTTATCTTTATGCCTATTCTTTCTTTTAGAAGTAAACAAACAACCTTTAATACAATTTAGATATTAATTCCAATTTGTACTTTAATTGCAAGTGCACAGTATCTATTGTATCAGTGTGCAAGTACAGGTTGATTCCACAGGGAATTGCTTACAAATTTAAGAAATGTTTGATTGTGAACAATTCAAATTTATATTCAATAAGCACTCCGTTGAGTTACAGTTAACTCAACGGACTAAGTTCGTTGAGTTATGGATAACTCAATGGACTATCCTCGTGGACTTAAGTTACCTCTACGAGCTTGTCTCTTCTTTATAATACTGCTATTTATAGAGGAATTCGGCCAACCATTGGGCGATTCCACAAATTGTAAATAACATCAATTAAGCTTTTTAATGCTAGTTAACATTTGATTTATCATTATGCAATACTAACATTCAGATGATTCAAACAGTAACCATTAAAATCTTTAAGTTGTTTTGTACAAACTAATTTCAGTAAACTGTAAAATTAAAACTAACATAAAACAATCATAAAACTGATATAGATAACATTAGTCACGATACAACACAAACAATACAACACTCAAATACAACATACAAAAAAAGATAAATTGTTTTTGGTATTTTTGTTTTTATGTGATGGGCGAAAGGTAAAATGTAAAGTAATTTCACTTGACAGTAAATACTTCCGACACTACTTGCAATGCGATTACACCATTGAAAATTGAACCACTTACAATTCTGTCTCCTCTCCCTATAGAATCGCGAGTCCAGAATTGCAAGATGATCTCCTCTTCAACATACAGGCATCAACCCGAAGCCAAGGCTAAAAGCTTTACGATCTCCTGAAATATGAGTCGGTGCTTGGTGAAAATGTCTTCCCTTCCCGCAACGCGATCACTCCTCACAGTGGTTGTCAGGCACTGTGTTTGGCTCGGAATCGACCCGACATCAGGCAAGTATCCTCACAGATCTCCAATGATTGGTGATTATGGTGGTGATAACGATGGTTGGTGTGATACTTCGGAGAATCGCCGATATTGTCTGCAGAAAGCTTGGTACTCCTCCTCTGTATACACTGGCCGTCCATCGATCACACCTTTTTCTTTTTTTCTTCTTTTCTTTTATATTTCTTCAGTGGTAACTGCTTCTACTTGAATGATTGGTTGGATTTCCTTCCTTCAGATCAACGGCGATGATTTCTTTCTCCCTACGCGATTGAATTCTTGCGTGATACATGCGAACGTGGTTTTTCCTTCCAACTGTCTGTTCCTGCAACCGCTACAATGGCATATTAGAAAATATATAGTCCGTGGAGTTACAGATAACTCAACGGACTTTCTTCGTTGATTTAACTATAAAACACATGCAAAAATAACAACTTAAGTTTATATCGCTAACCTAACGCGTTGCCTCAGTGTATTTTCATGTAACTCAACGCGTGCAGTTATACTAACTTAACGAGTTATAACGTAAGTAGATCTACCAACTCTCAACACGTGTTAGCAGTAGTTTAAACATAAAATAACATTTCGGAGAGTTACAGGTATAACTATCCGATGCTCAGATGCATTTTCGGATACTTAAGAATTTCACAGCCTGCAATTTACCGACAGTTCATAAATGTACTAAATTAACATTAATTCCCCAAAATTAAGCAGATTCTTCAATTAAAGCATATAACAGTGCAATTATAACATAATGGCTTAATTCTCATACGATAAGCTAAATATTATGCAATTAACCATCATTTAACCGTTAATAATATGCACTTTTTCATTCTAACAATGCCTTAGAAGATGAATTTTTGTATTTAGCTATGCAAGATGAGCTAAATCAATTTATAAGAAATAAGGTATGGGATCTAATTCCACCACTTGAAAATCAGTCCATAATAGGAACAAGGTGGGTATTTAGAAACAAAGTAGATCAAGATGGACATATAGTTAAAAATAAAGCTAGATTAGTTGCTCAAGGTTACAAGCAAGAGGAAGGAATTGACTATGATGAAACATTTGCTCCTATTGCTAGACTAGAATCAATACGAATTTTGTTAGCTTATGCTTGTTATATGGATTTCAAATTATATCAAATGGATGTTAAGACTGCTTTTTTAAATGGATATATAAAAGAAGAAGTGTATGTAAAACAACCTCTAGGTTTTGAAGATTCAAAACATCCTGAGTATGTTTACAAGCTTAAGAAGGCACTATATGGCCTTAAACAAGCTCCTAGGTCTTGGTATGAAAGATTATCTAAATTTCTTATGGAAAAAGGGTATTCTATGGGAAAGGCAGATCATACTCTTTTTATCAAGAAGATCGAAAAAGATATATTAGTAGTTCAAATCTATGTAGATGACATCATATTTGGAGCAACAAATGATAAATTAGTTGAGTCCTTTTCGAAAGACATGACTAATCAATTTGAAATGAGTATGATGGGTGAACTATCATTTTTCCTAGGCTTACAAATTAAGCAATTAGATCAGGGTACTTTTATTTTACAAGAAAAATATGATCAAGATTTATTAAAGAGGTTTGGTTTAGACAATACTAAAACAAAGAATACATCAATGAGTACTATCACCAAGTTGGATAAACACGACTCTAGAAAAACTGTAGATGTAAAACAATATAGAAGTATGATTGGTTCATTACTCTATTTAACAGCTAGCCGATTAGATATTATGTTTAGTGTGTGTACTTGTACTAGATATCAATGTAATCCTAAGGAATCACACCTACTAGCTGTTAAACAAATTTTTAAATATCTATTAGGAACCATCAATTTCGAACTGTTTTACTTTAAACATAGTTCTTTAAACTTAGTAGGTTATAGTGATGTTGATTTCACAAGATGTAAGTTTGAAAGAAAAAGCACCAATGGCACTTGTCAATTGTTAAGTAATTCTTTAGTGTCATGGTTCAGCAAAAAGCAAAATTATGTAGCATTATCTACAACTGAAGCTGAATATATAGTTGCTACACTTTGTTGTGCTCAAATCCTGTGGATCAGACAAACCTTAAAAGATTTTAATTTAGACTATGAATCAACTAAGATTTTCTGTGATAGTAGTTCTGCAATAAGTTTATCTAAAAATCCTGTGTTACATTCACGAGCAAAACATATAGAAGTTCGACATCATTTTCTAAGGGATAATGTTATAAAAGGAAAAATAGTATTAACTTTTGTTCCTACCATAGAACAATTAGCAAATCTATTTACAAAACCCTTAGATGAAAATACTTTTTCAAAATTACGATTAGAACTTTGTATCTATAGGTTATTTGATATTTAAATGGTCCTGTTCATTACTTTTTTGTTTTGTTATAAGGTAGTTTTAGAATTTAATTTCTTTATTACAAAAAAAAAACAAAACAAAACAAAATATCCATTTTCGAATTACAGTTTTCTGGTAGTTAAGAATTTATGAAATTCTGATTTTTATTGAAGTCAATTTATTTAAGAAAAATTCAAAAAAGGTTACTTAAGGAAAGTTAAATTGATTCAATGTGAGTGCCAACTATATTTTTGTTACTTATGTATATGCTATTATAGAGATTTTAATAGGAAAATACATAGAAAGTATGTACTTTTTATTAAAGGAAAGTTATTAACATTCTGTTAGAAAAATTAAGTCTTGTGGTTGCCTCTAATTTAAATCTATTGTTTTATTTCTTTTTTGTCTGTAATTACTTGAGTAATTAAGTCCGTTGGGGGATCTTAAACCCTAGTCACTTAAACCAACTGGTTTGGGATGTGTTGACTGAAAACTCATTTTGCAAGTAATTCAAATTATATTTAAAACAAAAAAACAAAAATGGGGCAATGAAATCAAGCTTAATTTATTTTCCAAGTGTTATAACAATCCTGCCATAATCTATGCATATAATCCTTATTATTTTTTTGTTATTATCTACTCTTTACACATAATGTACGATATTTATTGTCTTAAGTTTGTGTACTCATTATTGAATTCTTTTAAGTTCCTGAAGGTATATCTCTATGAATTTTGTTTTGTAAACTGACTAAGATAAAAGACAGAAAGTCTAAATTGTTAACTCTACTACTTATTTCTGTATTTAATTCAAATTAAAAAGAAAGAAAGGAGAGACTCAAATCTATTTAAGGCTTAGCATCCTCTTTAAGTAAGCTATTTGACCTTTTAAAGCTAAATCTACTTAGGGCTTGGCAACCTAGATTAAGTACGCCATAGATTCTTTACACTACATTTATGTAGGGGGAGCAATTTCTCATATAATAATTCAACTCTTATGAACTATTATATGTTTTCATGAAAGAATCTACATAATTTCAGGAAATTAACATTAATTTAGTATATTTCTAAACTGTCGGTGACTTGTAGGTTTTTTTAATTCTTAAGTATCCGAATTTTCTATTATTTCGGCAAGTTATATTGCAAGTATCAGACAGTTGTGTTTTAAAACGTTCAATAGACTATTTTATTATTTCCTAAAGTGCACGTGTCGAAATCATAATGCATGACTTAAGTGGATTTTCGGTAAGTTATCTGTAACTCTTTGAAATGCGTTTGGGCATCGGAAAGTTAAATTTGTAACTGTCTGAAACATCTCTTTATTATAAAACTGCTTAAGTACACGTGTCGTGATCTGGAAGATTGACTTAAGTTATCTTTCGGAAGGTTATCTATAACTCTCTGAAATGTACGTGAGTATCGGATAGTTAGGTTTATAAGTCTTCGAAACTTTCTGAACACCTTAAGTTCAAATTGTGCACGTGTTGAATTTCACTGCTTTATAATGTCTTAGTCGAAACTCGAACAGTTATGTTTAACTCTTTGACTTTTCACACCTATTCCTTCGAGAAGCTCGAACAGTTATCATAAGTCTTCGAGTTTTCTCACTTTTCACTTAACCTGAAGTTATTTTCTTTATACGAATAATTACGCTAAGTATTCTACAATTGTTGGTTGTAAAACTTGTACAGTTATTGCAAACACTCGAGTTATTTATCGGTAACGGATCTTATATTTATGATTTCAATGATTGAATCCATTTATCCATTTATAAACTCGAAGAATTATAAATGTTTTACTAACAACCTTTTGTGTTTCTACCTTGGTAAAACCCTAGCTTCACAATCTTTACTTTCACTAAGTTCTACAGTGCAAAGCGAAGATTAATCGACAATGTCAGGACAAGGAAGAGGATGTGGTAGAATGACAAAAGTGCAGAAAAGAGAGCTGGAAATTCAGAAAATACAAAGTGAAATCAACGACATCTACTCCAGGTACACTTTTTCAAACGAAGTACTACACGAAATAAGAAAAGTTGTTCAAGATGAGAAAAATTTCTGTTGGAAATTTATTCAAAATTATGCTAAAACACAGTTTAGACTAAAACAGACTGAACTTTCCGCATTGCATTTATGGAAAAGAAATTTACCACCTAACCCTGCGGTTGTAAGTTCTAGACATGTACTAGAGACATCGGTACAGTCTATCACCTACTATGGAAAGAAGTGAGGACCAATGATCGAAAATTCAAACAGGGAATTACAATCCATGTATTCCTAACATTATTTTCCCCCAGCTGTTTTAGATGATATTAAGCAGTGTATAGATGAACAGAAAACTGCCATTAGCAAAATGGACCTTCGAAGTGAAGGACAAAGAGTTTATCAACTCAAAATGGTAGAGGTTGAGAGCTTAAAACTCTATATTCCATTATTACAACCTAGGCATCATGGTGAAGGACCATCAAGACCCCAAGTGCCTTTAACAGGAAAAATTAAGACAATTTTAGAACCTCTTGAACAACCTGAAACACTACAGACATATAGTCGGAAAAAGAAAAAGACAATTGAATATTTTAGACTAATTGCAGGTGTACAAGGAATATTGCAGCAAAAAGAAGAATCAGTGAAAAATAGAAAACTATGCTCCATTGCAGAAGTTGGACAAACATTTTTGTGAGGAATCCCAGCAAATGTGACAAATATTGACTTACAAGCATATACTCTAAGGTATTGTGTCACATTAGTGCATAATGTATCTTTTAATACAATGGACAGTTTTTCACACAATGCTGCAAGCACACATTCTTTTTCTACGAAAAGAGAGCATGTAGGAAATTTTGATGATACATATACAGATGATATCAATTTTGATGATATAGACACTGAGTCTATGAATATAGAAGATATTTCATCTAAAGAGGAATGTACAGATATTCTTCCTCTTACTGTATCTCGAACAGAGACTTTTGAATTTTGGTACAGTTGCTTATACTACATTTTCTATATATGGTTATGTCTGTTACAGTATATAATATACTTGTTGATAAATGTAAATAATCAACAACATACACAATTACAGATTGAATATTACACTGCCTATGTCTCACAAATAGAAATTTTAGAAATACAGGATGATTCTATTATACAAACAAATATAGAACATTCTTTCATACAGAAACAGCTGTTGTATAGATCAATTATAGACACATGATGCTGATAGATAGATTGATACAGAGACTATTGCTACTGAAATGTTTCCAGAAGAACAAACAGAAGAATTTCAGCAGATTATTGATACAACAATAATAGATATTTCAGACATTTATACTAGTTTTGATGGAAATTCCACTAGTTCTGAAAGATCTGAAAATATAAATGCTGCTGATAATATTGAAACAAGTCCCAGATCAGAACATCATGACAGGAAAATACTTAATCCTGAACAGAGTTTAGATGAAAATTATTATGGTTCCTGTTATGACAAATTTTAGACATATAAAACTTTTATAGTTTTATATTCAAGACTAGTTAAGTTTGAAGGGATGGCACACATACGAGAACTGTTTGAATTTCAAGGCTTGTTGACTCTACTTCCACAACAGCTAGGCCATCTTGCTATACCCGAACTTATCAGTTGTTTTTACTCAAACTTAACAATGGAAGAAGGTATTCTTGTTTCTAATATACAAGACAATGACATATATTTAACTCCAGATTTACTTCATCAGGTACTTGGTCTAAAAATGAAGGAGTTAAATTATCAGAACGAAAACATGTTTATCGATTGGGATGGGACATTACAAGTTTAGCCAAAGATCCAACTGCCAACAAACTATTGAGGTTACTAAATGACTTAAATGGCCAAGCACGTTTTATTGCAAAAATATTGCATGCTACATTGTTTCAAAGGTTTGGTCATGGGGTAGAAGTTGGCAGATGTTGTCTTTATGCTACATATGCATTAATAAACCATATACAGGTGAACTGGTATGATATTTTTGTTTCTCATATCTTCCATTTGCAGAGTAAATTATTTTTTGGTGATACGATTTTAAGAATTGTGGCAAGTCAAACAAATATTACACCTTGGCCACAGAAAAGATTAAAGTCAAGATCTTTCTCTGCAAAGGAACTTCAAAAATACCAAGAAGCAAATACACCTGTCCTTAGACAACAACAACAATAGGATCGACAAACACAGTCACAGCAGCAACAGCAACAATCCACACAATTTACAGAAATACAGCAACATATAGATATACAACAAGATATACATATAGATATACAACAAGGTATACATACAGAAATACATATAGGTATAGATACAAACATACATACTAAATTTTTACAACCATCACAAGTTTCTCAAAATGATTTAGATCAAGCATTACTTGATCAAATAAATAGAGTTAGTATAGAAATTGCAAAGAAAATTTCAAATACTCTGATTGATATTTTTCGAAGACAAAAAAGCTTGTGATTATTCAAATTATGTATTACATGATTTATGTATTGTAATTTGTTACCAAAAATATTATGTAAACTGTTTACTACAATTTAATGTTATGTGATTATTTTTCACAGTTTATGCTTAATCCATAAATTCTATGTATGTTTGAAACTATCGTTTTGATTAATATATACTTAGTAAGATTTCCTTCCTTACATTTAACTTGCTTAACTTCCTAAAGGAGGAGAAAATAGTTTGTTTACTTTTTTATAATGCCAAAAAGGGGGAGATATAAATTATGTCACTTATTAGGTTTTGACATCATCAAAAAGGGGGAGATTGTTAGGTATTTAATTTAGATGATATATGCTTTATTAACGTTTTTAAATAAGTCTACATAATATTCTCTAAGTATATTTCTCTAAGTATAATAGTTAACAAATTATCAAAAAGTTTCATTTTTATGTCAGATAAATTAAAGATTTTCGAAGAGTTAGATTTGCAATAGTTAAACTTTCGGATAGTTAACATTTCGGATAGTTAAACTTTTAGATAGTTAACGTCTCATTTTTGTCGAATACTTTATGTTAAAAACTCATATAGTTAAGTTATCTACACGTGTGTTTTTAATGTTTTAAGTTGTCACGTGTTTTCCATGTGCGTTCGGTAACGAAATATCGAATAGTTAGATAACTATTCGAGTTTTTATATGCATGGATAAATAATTGTTCGAGTTTTATAAAAGGACTAACGACTAGATAAGTTTCTTTGTTTAGTCATGTGTTTTGTAGGTGCAAAAACTTGAAGAGTTAAAGGATAAGTGTTCGAGTTTTTACAGGGCTTAAAGGATGAGTGTTCGACTAAATCGAAAACTTAGAAGATATTCTACAAGACTCTAGGAAGATAAAGTTTCGGTGAATCTACGAAGTGGAGATCATGGAAATTCAAAATGTTAGTGGAGAAAGTTGAAATTCAAATAGAAAGTAATTTGGATTAAAGAGAAAATTAGTACGTGAATTATGGATTAAGTGGATGAACATGTTGAACTTGAAAGACAACAGAGTTCGACTACAAATAGAGAGTACGAGCTACATTACAGTAGGGGATCCCAATCTCGAAAACTAAGTCTGAATATTCAATCTGGATCCCTAATTGAAAAGTTAAGTTTGAATATTCATATTCTGAAAAATTCTCCAACATCAGAAGAAGTTCGAAATTCCAAGCAATTTCAGAAAAGGAGTTGCAAACGTAAGAAGTCTGGAAATTCGACAACTAGAGAAGAAGAGATATAGAAGTTGAGCAAAGAGAAAGAAAGAAGCTGTGTGCATAAAGATCAGGTTTTATACAATTCAAAATTAGTTTTGAATAAGAGCTTTGTTTTTCTATTTGAATTGTATATCGAACATTACTGTATCAAAACCTTCAAGAAGGGAATTGAACTGAAAAGATATTGTAAATTCTGTTTTTAAATAAAGAATAGAATTTCATTTACGAGTGTTTTATGCTCTTGTTTTATCCGCTAGTATTTAATTACTAAAGACACAATTCACCCCCCTCTTGTGATACAAACGATCCTACAACTGTATTTACTGTAAAATCGTCTACATTGAGGACAATGCAAAATGTAGGTATGGGGGGAGGTAATTAAATTAAATCCAAGTAATCTTGTTAATTAGAGGAACTAGGAATAGCGCTGCAAATTTCTATGGAAATTGAAAATTTTTTTTATGAATTTGTTGTAACTAATCGAAATTTCCTGTAACTATCTGATAATTGAGATTGTCAAATTTTTACACATTGTAATTACTTGAATATTATACTTAGAATCGTATATAACATACTACAAATTTTGCTATTAATACAAATCTGGATATAGTATCTTATGTTTTTGCTGAATTTTATGAGTTTAACAGTTTCACGATTTTAAAAGAAATCAGAATGCTTAACTAAAACTTAGTAAATTATTTGAAATCTTGAAAGAGCTGAAATGTTGATTTTTGGATTAAATGAAATACATATGATCAAAGATACATTTAATTTGATTGATTAAACTTGTAGAATGATTTATGTGTAAATCTTATTAAACTATAGAAAAAGTATGAGCTTATTGATATGGATTCATGTTTTTAGTAAATTATAGAAGCAGGATTATATGAGATTTGTGTTTTACTGCATCTATATGAATGAAATACATATATATACTATATTGAAAAGAAAAAGTGGAAAAAAAAGGAGAAAAACTTTGAGAGTTTATTGATTTGTTTGATCATGAGACTTTTGTACTTGAGCAGATAGGTATGTAAGGATTGTTAACCTGAAAAGTGATTCTTTAAATTTGGCAACCTAAGATACTGATCAGATCTGGGATTGTTGATTGAAAGCTCGATACATGGGTACACTAGAAAGCTCTTGTATAATTCAAGCTTTTCAAATTAACTTTTAAAGTACAAATATGTATATACTATTCTGAAAAGATAAAAGTGTTTTGTGAAAATACAAAAATCTTTTGAATCGAGTATATTTTCTGTTATCTAAGATTACTGAAGTATGAATCTAGATTAGACTTTTGAAGTTGTTTATTTGAGATACAATTCATTATTCTTCTTATTTTAATCATATTGAGTTGGATTGTGTTTTGATTCGTATGTAGTTGAAATTTATTTTGGAAATCGTATTGGAAAATTCAAGATAATAGATGTTTGAAAAAGAAAAAATTGATAATATAATTACCATCTATGTGATGCTAATATATTTTGTATGTAATTTACATGTGTTTAAATATATTTGTAGGTTGAAGAGGAGAAAACAATGTTAAAATAGATTACTGAATTATTACAAAATATCTTTACATTAATCTAATCTATGTATTCTGAAGAAAAAAAATGAAGAATTAGTTCTAGCACTTTAGAAAGACCAATTAGTTAGATCTTAGTAGTTTGCTAAGGGACTAGCAAAATTTAAGTATGAGGGAAGTATTTAGAATGAAAAAGTGCATAATATTAACAGTTAAATGATAGTTAATTGCATAATATTTAGCTTATCATATGAGAATTAAGCCATTATGTTATAATTGCACTGTTATATGCTTTAATGAAAGAATCTGTATAATTTCAGGGAATTAGTGTTAATTAAGTACATTTCTGAACTATCAGTAAATTATAGGCTTTTTAATTCTTAAGTATCCGAATTTTCTATTATTTCGAAGAGTTATATTGCATGTATTGGACAATTATGTTTTAAACGCTTAAAGAATATTTTATTATTTCCTGGAGTACATGTGTTGTAACCTTAATGCATGACTTAAGTGAATGTTCGATAAGTTATTTGTTAACTATTCGAAATGTGTTTGAGCATCGGATAGTTAGGTTTTTACATATTTGAAATATTTGAACTCATTAAGTTAGAATTATACACATGTTTTATAGTTAAATCAATGAAGTAAGTCCATTGAATTACACTAACTCCATGGATCATTTATTTTCTAATATGCCACTATAGCAGTTGTAGAAATAGGAAATTCAAAGGAAAACCACGATTGCACGTATCACATAGGAATTCACTCATAGAATGAAGAAGAAATCACCATCGTTGATATGAATGAAGGAAATCCAACCGATCATTTAAGTAGAAGCAATTATTACTAAAAGAAATATAAAAGAAAAGGAGAAAGACGAAGAAGTGTGTGTGTGAAGGTGGAGAACCGCACTAACTACAAGAAGTGTTAGAAGTTCCCTAAGGCTTCACACTACTACCAAAATCACCAACTATCGAAGGTTTGTGAGGATACTTTTCAGATGTTGGGTCGATTCCCAGCCAAACACGGTAACTAACAACCACTATGAGGAGTGATCACGTTGTAGGAAGGGAAGCCATTTTCACTAAGCACCGACTCATATCTCAAGAGATCGTAAAGCTTCCAACCTTGGTTTCGAGTTGATGCCAGTATGCTAAAGAGGAGATCATCTTACAATTCTTGATTTGCGATTCTATAAGGAGAGGAGGCAAGATTGTAAGTGATTAAGTTTTCAATGGTGTAATCGCATCTCATGTAGTGATAGAAGTTTTTAATGTCGATAGAGATTTTTACATTTCACCTTTCGCTCATCTTCAGGAACATATCAAAACAAAAATACCAAAAACAACAAATTATCTATGTTTACATTTAGTATTAAAGTGTTCTATTGTTTGTTTTGTATCGTGATTAACGTTATCATTGTCAATATTGTGAATGTTTTGTGTTTGTTTGATTCAGAAAATAGAAAGTAGTTTTATTGTTTACTGAAATTGATTCGTTACAAATACTTAAAGATTTTAATGGTTACTACTTGAAATATCTAAATGTTAGTGTTGCTTAATTACAAATCTAATATTAACTAACATTAAAGAGCTTAATTGATGTTATTTACATTTTGTGGAACCGCCTAATGGTTGATCGAATTTCTCTATAAATAGTAGTATTTAACTAGAAAGGTAGGCTCGTAGAGTTAACTTAAGTCCACAAAGTTAGTCCGTTGAGTTAACCATAACAGCACGAACTAAATCTGTTGAGTTAACTGTAACTTAATGAAGTACTTAACTAAACATATATAAACTCCAATATAAAAATCAAAATAGTACACAATTCTTACTCAATCTCTGTAGGATCGACCTATACTTGTACACAAATACAATATACATTGTGCACTTGCAATTAAAAATACAAATTGGACTTAATATCTAATTTATGTGAAAGATTGTTTGTTTACTTCTAAAAGAATTTATTAATATAAGCATAAAAACAAATCAAACAAGTTTATGATTTAACTTTTTACATTAAACACACCTTTATTGAATCCAAGATGTACAAGCATAGAGAAAGTGTAGATGAACAATAGTGAAAGTTTCAATCTGAAAGTATTGTTGAAATTAGTCTAGATAATGATGCTGACCAACTTCAAAAGGAACTTGTAGAAGAAATTCAGTTTCTAACAGTTGAATAACAAGAACAGTTAGACAACTAGGAGGATGATGTGGTCACTAAACAACCTAAAAGCTTTGGAAGGGTTTCTAGACCTCTTGAAAGGTCTATACCATCATTTAATTATCTACTATTAACGGATGATGATGAACTAGAAACATATTAGGAAGTAGTCTATGCAAGTGATGCACAAGAGTGGGAGCTAGTAATGAAAGAGGAACTTAGGTCCCTTGAAAAGAATAAGACTTGGAAGCTAACTCCATTACCAGAAGGGTAGAAAATCCTAGGAAACAAGTAAGTGTTCAGGCTAAAAGAACAACCAGATGGCAACAAGAAATATAAAGCCAGACTTGTTGTTAAGGGTTTCCAACAAATTCAAGATATAGACTATAGAAAAGTATTTTCACTAGTTGTAAAAATGAATACTATAAGAATAGTCTTGAGTATTGTTGCTGTAGAAGATTTGTTTTTAGAGCAAATGGATGTAAAGACAACATTCCTACATGAAGACTTGGAGGAGGAGCTTTACATGACGCAACCAAAAGGGTTAGCAGTAACTGGCAAGAAAGCAAAGATAGTATGTAAATTGCTGAAGAGTTTGTATGGTTTGAAGTAAGCACCGAGACAATGGTATAAGAGATTCAATACCTTTATCTGTACCTTAGGCTTCAAGAGATGTGATACAGACTATTGCTACTACATAAAGTTGTTTGATGACTACTTTATTATTCTTTTGATTTATGTAGATAATATGTTAATTGCTTGCTCTAGTATGAAACAAATTAAGTAATTAAAAAAAAACTGTCAAAGGAATTTGACAAGAAGGATTTGGGAGAAGCCAAGAAAATCTTGGGCATGAGAATCATCTAAGATAGAATGGCTAAATTAGAAAAGTACTTAGAAAAGGTACTTACAAGATTCAACATCTCAAAGGAGAGGAAAACTGAATTACCTCTCGAACCCCAATTCAAGTTGTTTAAAGATCAATCTACTAAGACTAAAGAAGAGAGGATAAAAATGTCTAGAATACCATATGCTTCAGCAATGGGAAGCCTTATGTATGCCATGACATGCACATGACCAAATATATCTCATGCAATGAGAGTTGTCAGCAGATACATGGCAAATCCAGGAGCTAAACATTGGTCTACTATACTATGGATACTTAGATATTTCAAATATTCCCTAAACATAGATTTGAACTTCAAGAAAGGACCAATTGAATTGATTGGCTACTATGATGCTGATTTGGGAGGAGAGGTGGATAAAAGTAGAAGTTCTTCAGGTTATGTATTTTGCATAGGAAGTGCTACAATAAGTTGGAGATCCAAGCTGCAAAGTATTGTTACACTCTCAACCATAAAAGCTAAATATGTCATAGTTGTAGAGACAGCTAAAGAAAGAATTTGGTTAGGAAATGTACTAAGTTAGGGCACAAACAAAAAAGAAGCACTCTATTTTGTGACAATCAAAGTGCCATTTACTTAGCTAAAAATCTAAAATTCCATTCAAGATCCAAACATATGAGAATGAGGTTTCATTTTATAAGGGAAGAGATAGAGTAGAATAAGCTAGATCTGTAGAAGATTGTTGGTGCATAAAATATGAGAATGAGGTTTCAAGATCTGTTATGAAATTGATTAGATGAAACATGGTATCGTTATATAATTGCATCTACAATTTCAAAGGAGAATTGAATTATATATTGTAATTGAACCCTTAAATAAAATGATTTGATTAAACATATGAGAATTGTTGAGCTATATTTTTAGCTCAAGCTTTACTGCAAGTGCATAGTTCTTTTGGTGTACATGGCAAATACAGGTCATTCTTCCACAAGGATTGTGTTTATGACTTAATCAACTATTACTCAACTTGTTCTTCAAGCTCTTAGGTATACTTCAGTAAATTAATGACATGTGAATGTAGAATAATCAAAGTTAACACAAGCTCACAAATCATGCAATTTCAAGGCAATTTGTAGTGGAAAATGGTGATGTGAACAATTTCTTTACTTGTAAATCTATCAACTCATTCAATTATAACATGCACACAAGTTCCATGTGATTTCAGAAGTGATATCAATGCATCAATATTAAGGAAAGAAAAATAAAACAACAAGGTTCAATAGACTATACTACTCTATTCTAATTTATACTAAATGCATGCAACTATGTTATTTGCTAATCTAGCTAAACTATACTATACTACTTGCATTAGAAATTCTTTTTGGAGATTGATTAGGACAAAATGTGATCAATATAAGATATAACAAACTCAATTAACTACTGAAATTAAAATTAACAACTACATATAAGTGATAGGTTCTTCATTCAAATGAACATCAACACTTATTTTCTTCTTCTTTCAATTCACACCTTCTTCTCAAATGCGTCAAGCCACCATTGATGAGTGTCATTCACTCGTGTGAAAGCCTCACCAACAGCCCCAACAATACATGTGAACAGAGGATGCAAATTAGAAGTTGAAAAGAAGAATTAAACATTCATATATATTCATTGAACTCTATCTAGCTAAGAAGACATATAATTGAGATGTTCACCACCATTTCTCATCAATTCTTCCTTTTATACAAGAAAATAATAAACTCTAAGAGTTGTCACTACCTTAGGAGCTTCTTATCTTCTTCTCTAGAGCTTTGAATTCAATGGAACTTGGTAGCAAATCCATCTCCAAGCTTGGACGTCTTCTCCTTAGCCCTTGGAATGGTGAATAGCATGAATGGATGGTCTCTCTTTGGAAGCACAAGCCTCACCTCCAAGCTTCTTCTCCTCCTTCTTTCTCTTGTTGGAAGCACCAAGGTGTTGGCCGAAATTCCTCTCCCCTTGTATTTATGTTGTTTTGTCTTCTCTCTCTTTGATGTGGCACCTTGGTTTTATCACCAAGCCAATAAGATGCCATAGATCTAGGAGGGCCAATAAGGTGTTGGCATGTCCTCTTCTTTAAAGTTTAGTCCACCAACTTTTGATTCTTTACATCTTCTTTGGTCTTTTGCATTAAGCTCCTCCCATATATATGTTACCTACAATTAATGGAAGTTGAACTCCAAGAGACGTTAGCCAACATAGGACATGCAAAATAAATCAATGTGTTCCATGTAGAATTATATCTAATGGGGGATGCACTTGTTAATTAAATTTCTATATTGCACTATATTTCAAGACTTATATTACCCATAATTAATATCATTTATCCATCATAGATATATAATATCATGCAAAATTACTTATAAAATTCATTAAAAATGGGCAAAATTAAAGCTTGAACACCCCCTCACACTTAAACTTTGCTAGTCCTCTGGCAAAATTTAAAGAAGAAAAGATTAAGGAACCCCTTTTAAACAAACAAACACAATAAAGAAAATTAAGGCAAATTAAATTCTCACCAAGTAATGCAACAATACTTATAGATAATCTCCACTCACAAGTTGAGTTCATGTAATGGTGAGGAATATAGAATAGACATCTAATGCCAACCTAAGGAAAATAAGTTTTTAAGATACTATTAAGTGCAAAGTGCTTAGACCCATAATCAATAGCATCTAGGTTCATCTCACTTAATCCAAGAATACATGAAGGTTTCTTTAGGCTTCTATCCTCTAGTACATTGCCCCTTTATTTTCAATTGAGTTTTTTTTTTTTTTTTTTTTTTTTGAAACCTCTCTTTTCTCACATCCTACCACTACCCTTAGGATACCTCCTATAAAGGGTTTACACGTGAAGACTAAGAGGTTACTTAGCCTCTGTCCCCAGCAACCTTATGAGAATGGGTATCAAACCTTATTCCCAAATTCATATATCTACCCTTCTCATGGAACAACCTATTGGAAAGATTTCCTAAGCCACTCCTCAAGATTCATGTCATAAGAAGAGTCCTCTAGATACCACATGATTAAGAGTCTAGTGCAAGAATGTGTATATGTTATAAGTAAGAAACTATGGTTGGCATCTCAAATGCATATTCCTATCCTCACCTTAAAGATAAGCTCAGCTCTAAGTGTAAGACATCATAAGGAAAGAACATTACTAAGGAAAATTCAACATGCCACAAAAAGAAATTAAGTTTAAATGAAAACAAAGCTAAAACTAATAAAGAATTAATGATCTTAACCTTAAGAGCATACAATGGAGATTGAGTAGCATGCTAGTAAGGCTAAGATGCAATAATTCAAAATCAAAATTAAACTAACAAAGCTATTTCCTAAAAAAAAAATTGACATGCAAGTTCTTATCATGGATACACATAAAACATGGTGGCATGCAACATACAGAACGAATTTTCAAACTTACCACCAACCTGCTTGTGAAAGAAACTTACATTTGGAAAATTTTCAATTTCATTGCTGTAGTATGCATCCTAAAACATTTTTTTACTTTCTCCTCCCCCCCGCACTTAGTTCCTGCATTGTCCTCAATGTAGAAAGGATTGTTTCAACAATAAGAATAAGTGAAAAATGTTAGTGCATACCTGTTGTGCATTGCTCTTCAAGTAGTGTAGATAAAATGTATTTAACTCTAATTGTGGTTGAACATCAATTTGTCAAACAAACACATGATATAATGATAAAGTCTTTCAACCCATTCTACACCCTTCAAGTGTTTGAAAATCATGCATATAAAATTTAGACGTGAACTTGCAATAATCAATTTTATTGTTAACTACTAACACAATAATACATATAATGAAAAATTACTAAAAATTAAGAAAAGAAAAACTACATCTACAACTAAGTACATATAAAAACTAATTATAATTGGGTTCCAACAATAAAGCACTCTCTCCATGATTGTAGGTTTTTCCAAGATAATATTCTTTAAGTCTTTGACCATTCACTACAGTTTTAAATCTTGTCTTACAATTTTCTATAGCTATAGCTCCATGATTATATATATGTTTAATGATGAATGGTCCTGTCCATCTAGTCTTAAATTTTCCAGGGAACAAATGTAATCTAGAGTTATATAATAAAACTTCTTGTCCCTCATGAAAGTCCTTTCTCAAAATTTTCTTGTCATGGAATGCTTTTGCTCGTTCTTTTGCAATCTTTGCATTTTCATAAGCCTCTCTTCTTATTTCTTCCAGCTCATTGAGTTGATATTTTCTTGCTTTTCTTACATCATCAACACACATGTTAAATGTTCTAATAGCCTATTCTACTTTATGTTCTATTTCTATAGGTAAATGACATGCTTTCCCATAAACTACTCTAAATGGTGACATTCCCAACACAGTTTTATGGGCAGTCCTATAACCCCAAAGTGCATCATTAAGCTTTTCTGCCCAATCCTTCTTACTTGGTTTGATTACTTTTTCGAGCATCTGCTTGATTTGTCTATTGTATACCTCAACTTGCCCACTTGTTTGAGGATGATATGGTGTTGCTAACTTGTGAGTAACCCCATACTTCCTCAAAGCCATTTGAAATACTCTATTGCAAAAGTGAGGTCCATTATCACTAATTATAGCTCTTGGAATACCAAATCTAGCACAAATGTTAGATCTAAGAAAATCAACAACAACTTTAGCATCATTTCTCTTAGTTGGGATAGCTTCAATCCATTTAGAAACATAATCAACATCCAACAAAATATAAGAATAACCAAAAGAAATGGGAAATGGTCCCATGAAATCATTGCCCCAAACATCAAAAATTTCAACTTCAATGATAGGATTCAAAGGCATCATATTTCGTTTGGAAATTTTTCCCATTCTTTGGCATCTATCACAATGTCTACAATGATCTTTAGAGTCTTTAATTAGAGAAGGCCAATAAAATCCACATTCAAGAATTTTCAAAGAAGTTTTTCTATGGCTAAGATGACCTCCACAAGCATGATTATGACAAAAATTTAAGACATTAGCAATTTCATCTTCAGGAAGACATCTTCTTAAAATTTGATCAGAACCCATTTTATACAAATAAGGTTCCATCCAAACATAATATTTAGCCATGTACCTCAATCTTTTCTTATCTGGTTTAGATAAATCAGTTGGTATTAACCTTGTAGCAAGATAGTTAGCAATGTCTGCAAACCAAGGTAACTTACCAACTAGAAATAAACTCTCATCAGGAAATTTTTCATTAATCACATTATTGCATGCTGGAATATTTTCTAATCTAGAGAGGTGATCAGTAACTAAATTTTCTTTTCCAACCTTATCTTTAATTTCTATGTTGAATTCTTGAAACAATAAAACCCAACGAATTAATCTTGGTTTTGCATCTTTTTTACTCATCAAATGTTTAATAGCTGCATGATCAGTATGCACAATAACTTGATTGCAAACTAAATATGGTCTAAATTTATCTAGAGCAAAAACAACAGCAAGAAATTCTTTTTCTGTGGTAGTATAATTTACTTGAGCTTCATTCAAAGTTTTACTAGCATAGCATATGACATGATGTTTCTTATCAATTATTTGCCCAAGTACTGCACCTACTGCATAATTGGAGGCATCACACATAATTTCAAAAGGATAATCCCATATTGGGGCATGAATTATAGGAGGAGATATTAATGCATGCTTAAGTTGATTAAAGGTAGCAAGACAATGTTCATCAAAAACAAACTCAAAATCTTTTGCAAGTAAATTAGTTATAGGTCTTGCTATCTTGCTAAAATCATGAATAAATCTACGATAAAAACCAACATGTCCTAAAAAGCTTCTAACCTCCTTAACAAATTTAGGTGGCTGCAAATGAGATATAACGTCAATTTTTGCCTTATCCACCTCAATCCCTCTATTAGATATCACATGCCCAAGAACTATGCCTTCATTCACCATGAAATGGCACTTTTCCCAATTTAAAATAAAATTCTTTTCAATACATCTTTGCAAAACCATATTTAAATGATGTAAACAAATATCAAAATTTTTGCCAAAAACAGAAAAGTCATCCATGAAAATTTCTAAAAAAATTTCATTCATATCATAAAAAATTCCTGCCATGCATCTTTGAAATGTTGCAGGCGCATTACATAAACCGAAAGGCATACGCCTAAAAGTATAGGTTCCGCTTGGACAAGTAAAAGTAGTCTTTTCTTGATCCTCAGAGATTATGGGTATTTGATTGTACCTAGAGTATCCATCAAGAAAACAATAAAATTCATGTCCAGCTAACCTTTCTAGCATCTGATCAACAAATGGCAATGGGAAATGATCTTTACAAGTTGCAGAATTCAATTTACGATAATCAATACATACCCTCCAACTAGTTTTTATTCTAGTAGGCACTAACTCATGATCTTGATTTTCAACTACTGTAAAGCCCGATTTCTTAGGTACTACATGCACAAGGCTTACCCACCTACTATCACTAATAGGGTATATAATGCCATTGTCAAGCCATTTAACTATCTCCTTCTTTACCACCTCACTCATTTGGGGATTTAATCTACGTTGAGGTTCTCTAAAGGCATAGTTCTCATCTTCTAGGATAATTCTATGTTGAACTATAGTGGGACTAACTCCTACAATATCACTCAATTGCCAACCAAGAGCTCTCTTGTTTTTACTTAATATCTTCATTAATTTTTCTTCTTGGTTTGGGATTAAGTTTGCTCCAATTATAACAGGATATTCATTTTGCTTATCTATAAATGCATATTTCAGATTTTGTGGGAGTGCTTTTAATTTATTCCTTTCCTTAACTTCTAAAATCAAGTCATTATTCATTTCATGCTCACCACTATTCTCTTGTAACGATGCCTTGTGTTCTAGATTATCTTTAACGTCTAGAAAGCAAATTTCAGCACTAAGTTCTTCCTCATTACTACTATTTTCAACTTCTTCAAATAATTCAGAAATGCTTACACTAATGTTGTCATCTACTTGATGGTTTATAGTCCTATCTCTTTTAAAAATGTTCAATGATATCACCTTATTATTAAAGGAGATTGACATTTTACCATTTCTGCAATTAATGTGGGCATTAATAGTTGCTAAGAATGGTCTCCCTAGGATCAATGTAGATTCATTTGGTTCACAAGTTGGTGCATTGGTTTCTAAAATGATAAAGTCAGCTGGGTATATAAAATCTTCAATTTGAATTAAGACATCTTCTACAATACCCATGGGACTCCTATATGATCTATCAGCTAGTTTAATTAGTGTTCTAGTTTTCTTAATTCCTGTGATTCCCAATTGTTCATATAAGTGTTTTGGCATCACGTTAACTCCTGCACCAAGATCTAATAATGCTTTTTCAATTAAAACATTCCCTATTAAGCAAGTTATTAGAGGAACACCAGGATCATTGAATTTTTTAGCTAAACTATCAAGCAACATTGAACTACTTAACTCGGTTAAATAAACTTGCTTACTTAATTTTTTTCTTGGCTTCCTATGCTTGGTACAAAGGTTTTTAAGCACCCTCCCATATGCTGGAATTTTTCTAATTAATTCTAACATAGGCATATTAACATTGATTTTCTCAAATATGGTTCTTATAGCTTCATTTTCCTCATTTTCTTTGTTGTTGTCAAGCCGACTAGGAAATGGTGGTTTGTTGTTCATATTTTCAGATGTTTCTTCTTTCTTTTTATCCATTTCTAAGTCTATAACAGGGTTTTCTTCAATTAATTCTTCATTAGTTTCATCCATTAGACATTTTTCAAGTTCAACTCCTTCATGTTCTAGTTCTACATCCTTATGTTCATCTCTTGTCAACATATTTTCTTCCTTTTCATCTACGTTTTCTTCACTTTGTTTTTCTTCACTTTCATGTTCTAATATGTTTCTTTCTATGGTTTTTCCAGATCTTAAGATTAAATTCACGTTTTTATCTACATTAGAGTCTTCTTCATCATCTACGACAATTACATCTTCTTTTTGTTGTAGGAGCTTAGTGGCAACATAATAGCTATCTCCTAACTCTATGATTCTCTCTATATTCCTCATGGACTCTTCTATAGAACTACTACTAACATGAGAGCAATCAAAAACATCATTTCTTTCAACAATATGAGATTTATGCATATCAAAATCGTAAGAAAATTCACTAGCATCATGCAAGACATCATATTCATCACTAACATGAGTTGTTTCTTCTACTAGTTGAATTTTTATATTAAATAACTTGCTGGTACATATGCTTTCATCATGACCTTTTACATGGCAATAAGAACAAGCACTTTCAGATTAAAAATCATTTATAAACTTAAAAGGATCATCATGATGAAAATTTGACATACTTGTAAGAAATTTAAGCAATAAAATTCACAACTAAGCACAAGAAAGATATGTTTATCAAAATTTGTCAAACAACCAACTAAGAACTTCAAATATGGTAAAAATAAACTAAGCCAAATTGCCAATCCCCGGCAGCGGCGCCAAAAACTTGTTGAGCTATATTTTTAGCTCAAGCTTTACTGCAAGTGCATAGTTCTTTTGGTGTACATGGCAAATACAGGTCATTCTTCCACAAGGATTGTGTTTATGACTTAATCAACTATTACTCAACTTGTTCTTCAAGCTCTTAGGTATACTTCAGTAAATTAATGACATGTGAATGTAGAATAATCAAAGTTAACACAAGCTCACAAATCATGCAATTTCAAAGCAATTTGTAGTGGAAAATGGTGATGTGAACAATTTCTTTACTTGTAAATCTATCAACTCATTCAATTATAACATGCACACAAGTTCCACGTGATTTCAGAAGTGATATCAATGCATCAATATTAAGAAAAGAAAAATAAAACAACAAGGTTCAATAGACTATACTACTCTATTCTAATTTATACTAAATGCATGCAACTATGTTATTTGCTAATCTAGCTAAACTATACTATACTACTTGCATTAGAAATTCTTTTCGGAGATTGATTAGGACAAAATGTGATCAATATAAGATATAACAAACTCAATTAACTACTGAAATTAAAATTAACAACTAGATATAAGTGATAGGTTCTTCATTCAAATGAACATCAACACTTATTTTCTTCTTCTTTCAATTCACACCTTCTCAAATGCACCAAGCCACCATTGATGAGTGTCATTCACTCGTGTGAAAGCCTCACCAACAGCCCCAACAATACATGTGAATAGAGGATGTAAATTAGAAGTTGAAAAGAAGAATTAAATATTCATATACATTCATTGAACTCTATCTAGCTAAGAAGACATATAATTGAGATGTTCACCACCATTTCTCATCAATTCTTCCTTCTATACAAGAAAATAATAAACTCTAAGAGTTGTCACTACCTTAGGAGCTTCTTATCTTCTTCTCTAGAGCTTTGAATTCAATGGAACTTGGCAGCAAATCCATCTCCAAGCTTGGATGTCTTCTCCTTAGCCCTTGGAATGGTGAATAGCATGAATGGATGGTCTCTCTTTGGAAGCACAAGCCTCACCTCCAAGCTTCTTCTCCTCCTTCTTTCTCTTGTTGGAAGCACCAAGGTGTTGGCCGAAATTCCTCTCCCCTTGTATTTATGTTGTTTTGTCTTCTCTCTCTTTGATGTGGCACCTTGGTTTTATCACCAAGCCAATAAGATGCCATAGATTTAGGAGGGCCAATAAGGTGTTGGCATGTCCTCTTCTTTAAAGTTTAGTCCACCAACTTTTAATTCTTTACATCTTCTTTGGTCTTTTGCATTAAGCTCCTCCCATATATATGTCACCTACAATTAATGGAAGTTGAACTCCAAGAGACGTTAGCCAACATAGGACATGCAAAATAAATCAATGTGTTCCATGTAAAATTATATCCAACGGAGGATGCACTTGTTAATTAAATTTCTATATTGCACTATATTTCAAGACTTATATTACCCATAATTAATATCATTTATCCATCATAGATATATAATATCATGCAAAATTACTTATAAAATTCATTAAAAATGGGCAAAATTAAAGCTTGAACAAGAATGAGGTTTCAAGATCTGTTATGAAATTGATTAGATGAAACATGGTATCGTTATATAATTGCATCTACAATTTCAAAGGAGAATTGAATTGTATATTGTAATTGAACCCTTGAATAAAATGATTTGATTAAAATAGTGTCTCGACTTGTTTTTATTTTTGAAGTTTCAATTATAAATGAAAATGTTGAAAAACACAATTCACCCCCCTCTTGTGTAGCCATTCGATCCTACGCTATGTATCTGAAAGTCAGGAGATTTCGGAAGGTTACAACTAGAACCTTCCAAAATGACTTAAGTGAGACTTAAGTGAGTTTTTAGATAGTTGAGAATCTAAGTATTCAAAAGTTAGGAGATTTTAGAAGGTTACACTAGAACTTTCTGAAATGACTTAAGTGGGACTTAAGTAAGTTCAAATAATTGAGCAGCTAAGTATCCGAAAGTTAGAAGATTTCGGAAGGTTACAACTAGAACCTTCCGAAATGACTTAAGTGGGTCTTCAGACAATTAAGATGCTAAGTATCTAAATGACAGGAACTCCTTAGATAGTTAGCCTACTACAGTACCCAATCGTTCTAATAGATGTAGAGAGAGAGAAGCTCTTCGAATAGTTAAGACCTATAACTATCCGAAATGCCCCAATTTTTAGAAAGCTAGGAAGAATAGCTTTTAAAATTGAGTCTTCCTTCTTCGAAGAGTTAATGTACTATTATAAATGGCCCTATTGTAATTAAAGGTTTATTAACCCTAGGTTTGGGTAGTATATAAACCTTGATGATACTGTAAAACATATGGCTGGATTACGTCAAAGCTCATAAAAGAACATTCAACTCTCTGTGGACGTAGGCAATTGCAAAACCACATAAATCCTATGTTCTTATGTGTATTGATTTTTTCTTCCACTTCTCTTCACTTTACAGTTTTGGTGAGTTTGAGAGATGAGCTTTCAGAATCATGTTTATGTGTCACTAAGGAAGGTCCATTTCAATTTCCAACACTCAAAATAGGAAATGTATCAAAACTAAACAGCAAGCCTCTAAAGGTCGATACAAAAAGAAAGCACTCAGTCATAAGAGACAGAAAATTATGTCTGGACAGCCTCCCTTAGTGACAAATCTAGGGTTTCTAAAGGTTCTTCATCAAATGATAAAGAACTATTTACTATTAAAGTCAATTCCTTAGAACATCAATTTAAAGTGGTCTATGAGGTTTATGTCACTCAATTTTTAGCAAACTTAGTCAACTCTAGGGCTTTTGAGAAACATGCATTACACATGGCCTTACAATTACAGGATACTTTACTTCGAAGGAGAAATCAAGCTTTATTAGACAAACTCAGTGAGCAACCTAGTATAAAAATTCAAGAACCCTTAGAACCTGTCTACTATCACAATTTTTTTGACATGGCAAATAAGAAGAAATCTATTGCTAAACTTGAATTCTTTTTGTCTAAGAAAGGAGTTGATTTTAGGCATGTTGCTGGGAGACAATATTTTAAGCTTCCTAAATTTACTATTGGAACTTTATACCAAACTACTCTTGGTCCTACATAATTGATTTCTACACCAACTTAGTTTCTCTTGACAACTTCAATAGATCCTCCTCCTCCCAAAACTCAGCTTATGTACACTAAGAGAAGAAAGAAAATTCTCACCTCGCATTCTAGATTTGGGCAACGACATCCTCAAAATAAAGTAGTGTCCACTCCTCCACCTTCTCCTCCTCCTAAAGAAAATCAGTCCAAACAAGATACTGAAAATAAGGGCATTCCTCTTCCTCATCCTCCTAGCCCTCCTAAAGATAAATTAGCTTCCTCAAATGTAGAATCTCATCTGATCCCTTCTCCTCATACTAATATAGTCATTAAAGAATTGTATGAAGATTCAAGTTCTACAAGTGGTCCTCCTCCACATGAAGCCACTCCACCTATAGATCCTAAAGAAGCTGAAGATTAGGAGGTGCAATCAAAGATTTCTTTAGAAATCCCTATAGTTGAATACTATTTCAAATTTATAGTAGCTAGAGATTTATTCTACAATAAGTATAAGAGTATGAAGATTATTTATAGTAGACTTGTAAATTTTAAAGGCATGGATACCCTTCACAGTCTGCTCAATTATCAAGGGTTATTAGGTCTTATTCCTACTTCATCTAGATTATCAGTGCTTGAAGACCTAATTCCCCTTTTCTATTAAAATCTTAAGATTTTTCCACATCATTTCCTGTTGCACTTACCAAATCAAACAATAAGGATTGATGAAGCATTCTTACAAAACCCGAAACCAAGGCTAGAAGCTTTACGATCTCCTAAGATATGAGTCGGTGCTTGGTGAAAATGGCTTCCCTTCCTAAGATGCTCCTCATAGTGGTTGTTAGTCACCGTGTTTGGCTCAGAATCAACCCGACATCTAGAAAGCATCCTCATAGACCTCCGATGGTTGGTGATTTTGGTGGTGTGGTGTGGAGCTTCAGGAAACTTCTGACACTTCCTACAGCTAGCACAGTTCTCCACCTTCACACATGTAACGATTTTTGTTGTTAACACAACAACCGCAAATTTTACATTTATAAATTTTCCGCAAGCGCACGGTGCCTGTTTGGATTTTCCCAACACGACACTAGAAAAATTTTGATTTGTTACTTCTATTTTTACTTAGTTAATTTATCTTTATGCCTATTCTTTTTTTAGAAGTAAATAAACAACCTTTAATAAAATTTAGATATAAATTCCAATTTGTACTTTAACTGCAAGTGCATAGTGTCTATTGTATCAATGTGCAAGTATAGGTCGATCCCACAAGGAATTGCTAAAGAACTTGAGAACTGCTCGTTTGTTAACAATCAAATTTATATATTCAATAAGCTCTCTGTTGAATTACAGTTAACTCAACAGACAAAGTTCGTTGAGTTATGGCTAACTCAACGAACTAACCTCGTGGACTTAAGTTAACTCCACGAGCCTACATTTTCCTTTTAAATACTACTATTTACAGAGGAATTCGCCCAACCATTGGGCGATTCCACAGATTGTAAATAACATCAATTAAGTTCTTTAATGTTAGTAAACACTGGATTTATCATTAAGCAATACTAACATTCAAATAATTTAAACAGTAACCATTAAAATCTTTAAGTCTTTTGAACGAACCAATTTCAGTAAACTGTAAACTAAAACAAACATAAAACAATCACAATACTGACAAAGATAACATTAATCACGATACAACACAAACAATACAACACTCAAATACAATATACAAGCATAGATAAATTGTTTTTGGTATTTTTGTTTTAATATGAACATGGAAATGGGTGAAAGGTGAAATGTAAAGTAATCTTAGTTGATAGTAAATACTTTCGTCACTACTTGCAACGCGATTACACCATTGAAAATTAAACCACTTACAATTTTGTCTCCTCTCCCTATAGAATCATGAGTCCAGAATTGCAAGATGATCTCCTCTTCAGCATACAGGCATCAACCCGAAGCCAAGGCTAGAAGCTTTACGATCTCCTAAAATATGAGTTGGCGCTTGGTAAAAATGGCTTCCCTTCCCGCAACATGATCACTCCTCACAGTGGTTGTCAAGCACTATGTTTGGCTCGAAATCGACTTGACATCAAGAAAGTATCCTCACAGACCTCCAATGGTTGGTGATTATGGTGGTGGTAACGATGGTTGGTGTGTTACTTTGGAGAATTGCCAATACTGCCTGCAGAAAGCTCAGAGCTCCTCCTTTGTACACACTAGTCGTCCATCGATCACACACTTTTCTTCTTTTTCTTCTTTTCTTTTATATTTCTTCAGTAGTAACTGCTTCTACTTGAATGGTCGGTTGGATTTCCTTCATTCATATCAACGACGATGCTTTCTTCTCCTTGTGCGATACGTGCAAACGTGGTTTTTCTCTTCCAACTGTTTGTTCCTGCAACCGTTATAGTAGCATATTAGAGAATAAATAGTCCATGGAGTTACAAATAACTCAACGGACTTTCTTCGTTGATTTAACTATAAAACACATGCATAAATTTAACTATTCCATACTCATGTGCATTTCGGATACTTATAGACTTAACTATCCGATGCTCAGATGCATTTCGGATACTTATAAACTTAATTATCCGATGCTTAAATGCATTTCAGATAGTTACAAATAACTCAACGATATATAACTTAAATAAATCTACCAGATCTCGACACATGTCAACAGTAGTTTAATTATAAAATAAACATTTCGGAGAGTTACAAAGCTAACTATCCGATGCTTAGATGCATTTCGGATAGTTAGAGATAACTCACTGAAAATCCACTTAAGTCACTTTACTAGAACATGTCACATGTCCTCAACTATTTTATAAATAAAAAGAGATTTCAAAGAGTTACACATATAACTGTCCGATGCCTAGCTGCAATTTCGGATAGTTATAGATAACTCACCGAAAGTTCACTTAAGTCATGCATTATGGTTTCGACACGTGTACTTCAAGAAATAATAAACTATTCTTTCAAAACATAACTATTCGGCAATTTAAACATAACTATCCGATACATGTTTGGTCTGTTAAACATAACTTTCCGAAATATGTTCGGTATGTTAAACATAACTGTCCGAAATATCAGAAAATTCATATACTTAAGAATTTCACAGCCTACAACTTACCGATAGTTCAGAAATGTACTAAATTAACATTAATTCCTCAAAATTAAGCAGATTCTTTAATTAAAGCATATAACAGTGCAATTATAACATAATGGCTTAATTCTCATATGATAAGCTAAATATTATGCAATTAACCATCATTTAACCGTTAATAATATGCACTTTTTCATTCTAAACAGTGCCTATTGTATTAAGCAGTGCAAGTACGAGTCATCTCCACAAGGATTTTAATTTGTTGTATCAATGATATACTGAATGAATACAAGTTTGGCTGTAGAAATTTAGACACTAAAGGAGAGAGTAAATGGCTATTAATAGAAATCTAAAAAAGGGTATCAAATTCCAAGAGAATATACATATCAAGCATACAACCTCCAACAATACAATCTGAAATTTACACTTCAACGAGTGTGCATGCATTCACACTTAACATCATCCTCTAAATTCATATGTAACTACTGCATGAGTATGGTCAAAGTTACAACAAGGAATAGTCATTCATAACCAAGTAAAAACTATACTAAGTTAGCTATTGTTAGGCATATACACAAACACCACATATGCACAAAATTCTATTCACATAATCACAAGTTTTCACCATTGTTTTATATCAAAGTCTAACAGTAAAATGCTGTAATTACCACTACTCCTACTCCTAATATAACATGCAAGAACACACAAACAAGATCCACGACAACAAGTGGAAACACAACAATCAACACACATAACAAATAACAACTACCTATGCTCATATTACAACACAATTTAACACAAAATAAGTATAGGGATCCCACCCAAGTCCTCTTATACCTTTGAAGCAATTCCACTCCAACTCCACGTGCTCCCTTGAGGATGTTTTCCACCTCAATTTAGTAACTCCAATGGCTATCACACGTTGGAATTCCTCCCTTGAGATGCATCTTCGTTGGGCTGAAAATGGAGTGGCCACCTTTCTCTCAAGCTCCTCAAGCTTTGCACAAGTAACTCTTTCTAGGGATAGAGCAATAGTGCCTCCTCAATCCACCAATGTCTTCAACGTGATTCTCCCAAGGAGGCCATCCACTTCACCATGAAGCCTTAGACGTAGATCTCCTTGCAAGAGAATGGAGGTGGAAGCAAGATGGGGGAGGACGTCAAGACCCTTGGCTCACCATGCCTATGTAGTTGGCTTCTTAAGCTTGGAAGGAGGAGGGAAAGAGAGAAGAGAATGGACGACGTCCTTGCTGTTTTGGAGATGAAGAATAGCTGCCCTTGTGCGTTGGGTGAGATGGGCTCCAACAAGTGCTTTAGATGATCCCAAGGAAGATCAATGGCCCTCATTTTTCTATGCTTTACTTTTCCTTTTGCTAACCACTTACAAATAATGTTAAATGTCATACTTTAAATGAAACTTGATAACTAATACAATAAATGTGTGGCATGCATAAGGAACATTAAATTTGAACTAAAAATATACATACATGCAATAATTATCAAGTGACGACATGGACATGTATGAGAAATTTAATTCATAATTCATTTGCATGGAAGTAATGTTGTGTTGCTAAATGAAATTCCTCCATGATAACTTTACTCTTACGGTGGTGTTGTCAAAATAAATGTGTTACATGCAAAAGATTTCATGAAATAATAATAAAAAAAATCACTAGTTGCATATTTCATGAAATCAATTCTTCCATATTTGAAATTTCATCAATTCATCTCACCATCTTATCAGACATAAAGTAGGATTATCATATTCATTATACCACATTCCTAATTGAATTTTATAATGTTCTGCAGATAGTGGTTTAGTTATATCACTAGGTATAGGCAATATTTCTATAAAGTCATCATCATAATTGTCTATACTTACTATGTATAAATCAGATCTAAATGCAACTGATATATTTGTGACTAAATATATATATCCATCAAGTATGACATGTATGTTGTTAATTAATGCTTTTTGTCCTAGATATATCATAGTATTTACAGTTTAAGATCTATTCAAAAAATTATACACACTTAAGCATAAATCTTCCTCCCAATTTTCAATTGGTCTCCAATGGTACAATTTTTTAGGAATAGTCAAATTTTTATCAGAAAATGTTAATGTTGACCCACAATTTTCAGTTGGTACTTCAAATATATTAGGCCTTCCTATATTCCATTCTTCTTTAGTAATAGGATTTCTAATCAAAATATCGGGTAATAGAATTACATACCTTGATTTGGTTATGTAAATAATTAATCTTTCATCTATCCCCATAATATGATCTATTCCTTCTAATGTATTGGGTGGAATTCCAGCATTTTCTTCCATATTCAGATATTCATAGCTAATTAAACTACGATTAAATGACTTCCATAAAAATTCATCTCTAATCTAAGTCATTTTTGTAGCTTGTAGTCCATGAAAATATTTTTCTCTGACATAGTCTTTAATTTCTTTTGACACACAAGACAATCTGCACAGATCTTTAATTGATAAGTTACTCAATACTTCCCTTAGTGAATCTAGTGGTAATTTCATCAATTCCATCTATTGTGATTCTGTATAACATAAACAATATTTAGTAGAGATAAAATTAACATAGCTAGTTACTTACCCTCGTGAAGTTAGTTCATAACTCAACGGACTAAGTTCGTTGAGTTAAGTAATAACTCTACAATACTACTTACTATAATTAAACTTACATTTTTTTTCTTTTTATATTTTTCTACTTACTATATTATACATAGTTGCTTTAGTCATACTACTTCATTCAATTTCCCTCCCATAGGAGGTATCAATTTCATTAACAGTTCTATTGACAGGGTTAGGTACTTGTTTAGAATGAAAAAGTGCATATTATTAATAGTTAAATGATGGTTAATTGCATAATATTTAGCTTATCATATGAGAATTAAGCCATTATGTTATAATTGCACTGTTATATGCTTTAATTGAAGAATCTGCTTAATTTGGGGAAATTAATGTTAATTTGGTACATTTTTGAACTGTCGGTAAGTTGCAGGCTGTGAAATTCTTAAGTATCCGAATTTTCTGATATTTCAGATAGTTATGTTTAACATACCGGACATATTTCGGACAATTATGTTTAACAAACCGAACATATCAGATAGTTATGTTTAAATTGCCGAACAGTTATGTTTTAAAAGAATATTTTATTATTTCCTGAAGTACACGTGTCGAAACCATAATGCATGACTTAAGTGAACTTTCGGTGAGTTATCTATAACTATCCGAAATTGTAGCTGGGCATTGGATAGTTAGCCCTGTAACTCTTCGAAATCTCTTTTTATTTATAAAATAGCTGAGGACACGTGTCATGTTCTGGGAAAGTGACTTAAGTGGATTTTCGGTGAGTTATCTCTAACTATCCGAAATGCAGTTGAGCATCGGATAGTTAGCTCTGTAACTCTTCGAAATGTTATTTTATGATTAAACTACTATTGACACGTGTCGAGATCTGGTAGATTTATTTAAGTTATATATCGGTAAGCTATCTATAACTATCCAAAATGCATCTAAGCATCGAATAGTTAAGTTTATAAGTATCCGAAATGCACCTAAGCATTAGATAGTTAAATTTATGCACTTGTTTTATAGTTAAATCAACGAAGAAAGTCCGTTGAGTTATCTGTAACTCCATGGACTATATATTTTCTAATATGCCACTGTAGTGGTTGCAGGAATAGATAGTTAAAAGAGAAATACCACGTTTGCATGTATCACGCAAGGAAAGAAATCATTGCCATTGATAAGAATGAAGGAAATCCAACCGACCATTTAAGCAGAAGCAGTTACTACTGAAGAAATATAAAAGAAAAGAAGAAAAAAGAAGAGGTGTGTGATCGATAGGCGAACAGTGTGTGCAAAGGAGGATCAGCATCACAATTCTCTGAAGTACCACACCAACCATCATCATCACCACTATAATCACCAACCATCGGAGGTTTGTGAGGATACTTGCCTGATGTCAGGTCGATTCCGAGCCAAACACAGTGCTTGACAACCAGTGTGAGGAGTGATCGCATCGCAGGAAGGGAAGCCATTTTCACCAAGCGCCGACTCATATTTCAGGAGATCGTAAAGCTTTTAGCCTTGGCTTCGGGTTGATTCCTGTATGCTGAAGAGGAGATCATCTTGCAATTCTGGACTCGCAATTCTATAGGGAGAGGAGATAGAATTGTAAGTGGTTTAATTTTCAATGGTGTAATCACGTTGCAAGTAGTGTCGGAAGTATTTACTATCGATTGAGATTACTTTACATTTCACCTTTCGCCCATTTCCATGTTCATATTAAAACAAAAATACCAAAAACAATTTATCTATGTTTGTATGTTGTATTGTTAGTGTTGTATCGTGATTAATGTTATCTTTGTCAGTGTTGTGATTATTTTATATTGTTTTAGTTTTACAGTTTACTGAAATTGGTTCGTTCAAAAGATTTAAAGATTTTAATGGTTACTGTTTGAATTATCTGAATGTTAGTATTGCTCAATGATAAATCCAATGTTAACTAACATTAAAGAGCTTAATTGATGTTATTTACAATCTGTGGAATCGCCCAATGGTTGGCCGAATTCCTCTGTAAATAGTAGTATTAAAAAGAAAAGGCAAGCTCGTGAAGTTAAATTAAGTCCACGAGGTTAGTCCGTTGAGTTAGCCATAACTCAACGAACTTTGTCCGTTGAGTAAACTGTAACTCAACGGAGAGCTTATTGAATATATAAATTTGATTGTTAACAAACAAATAGTTCTCAAGTTCTTCAGCAATTCCTTGTGGGATCAACCTGTACTTGCACACTGATACAATAGACACTGTGCACTTGCAGTTAAAGTACAAATTGGAATTAATATCTAAATTGTATTAAAGGTTGTTTGTTTACTTCTAAAAGAAAGAATAGGCATAAAGATAAATTAACTAAGTAAAAACAGAAGTAACAAATCCAAGTTTTTCTAGTGTAGTGCTAGGAAAACACGAACAAGTTTTATGGCGCCGTTGCCGAGGAATTGAATTGAATTGTATAGAATTGAATTAATATAAGCAACTATTAGAGCTATTTCGTTTTAATAGCCAGAGTTGTGTGTTTTCTTCTGTAATTGAGAATATGGCAAATGCTTATGCTCAAAGATTTCTGAAACCTGTAATTAGCATATGTAAATTCTGCAATTCTAAAGGACACGACATTTCTGACTGTTTGAAACTGAGACGTTTACAGATGGTTAGATCCCATGAACAACAAATGAATTATCCTTAGTATAATAGATCCAAGTGTGAGAATTCTATAGTTTACCCTACTGATGGTCAGTATAGAATGTGTAATATGTTGAGAGACACTGAAGTTTGGGATAGGTATGACAAACTGGAGCATAGTATAGAGCAAAACCTGGACAAATTGGAATACTTTGTGTCAACAAGAAGAAGTCAACCAATTAAATTATAAAGAAACATATTCAGAACCCAAAAAGGATATAATTTACGAAACTGAAAAAACCATAATGAAAATTGATCAAAAATTGAATGCAATGAAATTGGATGATCTGGAAAGAAAATTAAAAGCATTAGACGAATATACAATGAAAATACAAGTTATGCAATAGGACAATGAAAATTATAATGTTATAAACCTGCATAATTTGCAAAATATACAACAAACAGAAAATACTAATGCAAGAGAATTTAAAGAATGCACTTTAAAACTAAAAACAATTGAAGATCATAATCACAAAAATGATATACAAAAACATCATGAGAGTAACAAAAATCTAGAAGATGTATGTGTAACATTAAGATCTAGAACTGATATACCACTAAGAACTCAAAATGAAAATCATATGAAGGTAGATAAGAGTAAAAATCAAAATGATAATGAAAATGTAATAGCTGAAAATCTAGAAATCACTGAAGAACAATCTGAATCTGCGAATGAAGCTAAAAATGATCAAACAAATCAACTGAAAGAAAAAGAGTCTTTGAAATCAAAATCTTTAGCACCCTATCCTGAAATATTACAACAAACAATACCTGAAAAACAAGAAAAAATCAGAGAAATTTTTGAAAAAGTACAAGTTAACATTCCTTTGTTAGATCTATTGCAAAAAATGCCACCTTGTGCTAAATTTCTGAAGGATTGATGTACTAAGAAAAGAGAGTGAAAAGTTCTTAGAAAGGTCTTTTTAGCTGAGCAAAGTAGTTCCCTATTTCTGCCACAAATTCCTAAAAAGTTATCTGATCCTGAAATCCCTATTATATCATGCACCATAGGAAATACCATTCTAGAAAGAACCTTAATAAACTTAGGTGCAGGTATAAATGTTATGCCAAGTGATATATTTGCATCCTTAGGATTAGAAGGCTTAACTCCTACTAGTACGGTTATTCAATTAGCTGATAAAAGTATAAGATACCCTAGTGGAAAAATAGAGGATGTCTTAATTAAAATTAAAAATTTTATATATCCTATTGATATTGTAATTCTGGATTCCCAACAAATTAAGCATAAAAATAGTGATACATCTTTAATTTTGGGAAGGCCATTTTTAGCAACATCAGGGGCTATTATAAATTGTAAAACTGGAGTAATGAAATTAGCATATGGTAATGAGGATACTCAATTAAATATTTTCAAAACAAAAGAGTTTGAGAAGTTAGAAATGTCCTTACATACCATAGACATTTTAGAAGATGAAGGAGATATGTTAGATGATGTGATTCAAGAAGAATTAAATAGGCAAATCAATTCTGAAATTTTAGAAGAAAGTGAAAGAATAAATATAGAAGGAGATTTGGAAGAAATTCATTTAGAAAATGTTGATGTTCAATTAGGAGCTCTAGCTTCTGATGGGCAACATTTAGAATTAAAACATTTACCTCTTGAATTAACCTATATATTTCTGGAAGATAAACGAACTTGTCCAATCATTATTGCTTCAGATTTAAAAGAGGATCAAATAGCTAAATTAAAAGATGTAGTAAAAAGTTATAAAGAAGCAATAGGATGGACTATGACTGATATAAAAGGGTTAAGTTCAACTTTATGCTGTCACCACATATATTTAGAAGAGAATGCTAAACCTGTTAGAATTCCTGAGAGGAGATTAAATCCAAACCTTAAAGTAGTCAGGAAGGAAATTGTTAAATGGTTAGATAATGACATAATTTATCTGATTTCTAATAGCTCGTGGGTTAGTCCAATCCGTGTAGTTCCCAAGAAATCAGGATTAACAGTTATTAGGAATGAAAGTCAAGACTTGATACCTACTAGAATTCAATCAGGCTGGAGAGTATGTATAGACTATAGAAAGCTGAATGTTGTGACTAGGAAAGATCATTTTCCCTTACCTTTTATAGATCAAATGTTGGAAAGATTAGTAGGGCAAGAATATTTTTGTTTCCTAGACGAGTATTCAGGGTATAATCAAATTCCAGTAGCATTAGAGGATCAAGAGAAAGCAACTTTCACCTGTCCTAATGGAACTTATGCTTTTAAGAGAATGCCATTCAGATTATGTAATGCGCTAGCTACTTTTCAAAGGTGTATGCAGGGCATATTTACTAGAATGACTGAAGATTTTTTAGAAATATTTATGAATGATTTTACTATATATGGCAACTCATATGAAGTCTGTTTAAAAAATTTAGACGTAATATTAAAACGTTGTGTGGAAAAAAATCTAGTTTTAAATTGGGAAAAATGTCACTTCATGGTTAAACAATGAATAGTCTTAGGGCATGTTGTTTCTAAGAAAGGGTTAGAAGTAGATAAAGCTAAAATAGAAGTAATTTCTAATCTACCAGAACCTAAATCAGTAAAAGATATTAGATAATTTCTAGGGCATGCTGGTTTTTATAGAAGATTTATTAAAGACTTTAGCAAGATAGCTAGACCTTTAACTAATCTATTAAAAGATGTTTCATTTAACTTTGATAAAAATTGTAATGAAGCATTTTTCAGACTTAAGACTAGCTTAATTTCAACTCCTATAATTCAAGCACCTAATTGGAACTATCCATTTGAATTAATGTGCGATGCTTCTGATTTTGTTGTAGAAGTAGTGTTGGGACAGAAGATAGAAAAATCTCCTAGAGTGATTCATTATGCAAGCAAAACCTTAAATGATGCTCAAGTTAATTACACAACTACTGAAAAGGAATTATTAGCTGTTGTGTTTGCTTTAGAAAAGTTTAGATCATATCTGATTGGAGCTAAAGTAATAGTATACACGGATCATTCAGCTCTAAAACATCTAATAAAGAAAAAAGAAACTAAACCTAGATTGATCCGATGGATATTATTATTGCAAGAATTTGATCTAGAAATTAAAGATAAAAAAGGTTGTGAGAATATAGTAGCAAATCATTTATCAAGATTATAAATAGAAAAATCAAATATTGAAATTAAGGATAATTTTCCTGATGAACAATTAATGACCATCAACACAATACCTTGGTATGTAAACATAGTTAATTATTTAGTTATTGGTCTAACACCTAAGGATTGGAATAGACAGGATAAGAAATTATTTTTCTCAAGAGTAAAATATTACTATTGGGAAGACCCATACTTATTTAAGAAATGTCCTGATCTGGTTTTAAGGAGGTGTGTTCTAGAAACTGAATATCCGAGCATATTGTCTTTCTGTCATGACCAAGCTTGTGAAGGGCATTTTGGTTCAGGGAAAGCTACTGCAAAAATTCTACAATGTGGGTTTTATTGGCCAACACTATTCAAAGATGCTCATAAATATTGCTTAAGTTATTTAAGATGTCAATAAATAGGAAGAATATCAAAGAGGAATATGATGCCTCTTAATCCTATTATTGAGGTTGAAATCTTTGATGTGTGGGGAATAGATTTTATGGGTCTATTTCCTATGTCTAATCAATTTAATTACATATTGTTGGGGGTGGATTATGTATCTAAATGGATAGAAGCTATTCCTACAAAAACTAATGACAACAAAGTGATAATACAATTTATAAGAACAAATATATTTGCCAGATTTGGAATACCTAAAGTTATTATCAGTGATAGAGGAACTCATTTCTGTAATAGAAGTTTTGAAGCCTTAATGAAGAAATATGGAGTAAACCACAAAATTGCAACATCATATCATCCGCAAACAAGTGGACAAGTAGAAAGTGCAAACAAACAAATTAAATTAATCTTAGAAAAAATAGTAAATCCTACTAGAACAGATTGAGCTAATAGATTGATAGATGCACTTTGGGCTTATAGAACTGCTTATAAAACGAGCTTAGGTATGTCACCTTTTAGGCTAGTATATGGAAAAAGTTGTCATTTACCTATTGAAATAGAACATAAAGCTTATTAGGCATTAAAAACTCTGAACACTAATTTAAATCAAGCTGCTGAAAATAGAAAAATGCAATTAATTGAATTAGAAGAATTTAGAAATGAAGCTTATTTGAAGACTATAAGAGAAAAAGAAAAAATTAAATTTTGGCATGATAGAAAAATTATTCCAAAAAGCTTTGAAATAGGACAAGAAGTATATCTTTATATGGCTAGACTCCATAACCATCCGGGAAAATTAAAATCTAGATGGGCAAGACCTTACATAATTCGAAATATTTATCCTTATGGGGCTATTGAAATTGAAAATCCTAAAAATCAGAATATATTTAAAGTAAATGGACAAAGACTGAAACCTATTCTGAAAACACCAAAAAGCTCCTTCGGAATTATAGAAGAAGTTAGAGTAGAGGACTACTCGAGCTTTACTTAATAAGAAATCAATTTTATGTTTATAAAAATATATATATATATATGAAATATAAAAATCGTTGCGATTCAACTGATTGGATCCATCGGTATGTCCAGAACATAAAAAAATATGTATATTAATTTTCAGAAAAAATGTTGGTTTCACCGAAACATAGTATCGGTTCAACCAGAAAAAGAAAAAAAAAAATTAGATCTGACCGAAACATAGTATCGGTTAAATCGGTAAAAAAACAGAAAAACTATTATCTATAGTATTTTTATTTTTATATCTGTTTGTACGGGGAGTTCGTTGAGTTATGCTTAACTCAACGAGATTACTTCGTTGAGTCTTAAGTTAGTCAACGAGCTTATTCCGTTGAGTTAACTGTAACTCAACGGAGTACTATAGCTAAGACCGCGAATAAAATAGTAATAGTTGGTTTGGGAAATGACCCAATTACCCACCTAAACTTAGGGCTTATTTAAACTAAAACATAGGGTTTTGGGGGCATTATCCAGCAAATCATTTAGATCTAGAATAGTAGAAATCAGAGCGATTCCGTGCTATTGTGTAACTCCACGATGAGGAAGATGACACCTAAATTCTGGGAAGAGGCAGTGGACACCGCACAGTTTCTGAAGGAATTTGAAGAATGGCACACACGACAAAAGATCTGAAATACAACAAGAGAGAAAAAGCTACAAAAGGTAGAATCAGAACTCTTTAACTTGAGGAAAGTTTTGGTTGAGTTAGAAATACAGATACCACAGATAATGGAAACACGAATTAGAGTGGCAACTGAAATTGCAATAAGTAAAGAAAGAAAGATCCAGCCAAACAATGAAGTAGCCCTAGAGTTAATTCAATGTAAAACCAGATTGTGGTTTAAGAAACGCATTGCTAGTCATGCAAGATGGGCAATATGGGAGGAGCAATGAGCAAGAGAATAGGAGGAACCAACTGCTGAAAGACCTGATCCTAAGGAACAGCAGTCAAGACCTCCAGTTCAGCCAACAGAGCCATTGCCACGAGTTGCATTTGCTTGGCCGAGAACTGAAGAAGAAGAGAAAAAATTTACTAGCTTGGTCAAGAGACCAAGGTGATACTCAAGAGATAGTTACGGCTAAGGCACATATTTTATATGATGCCATTAAGAAAAAAATGGTCGAAGAAAAGATAAGGGCCCAATACAAAATAAAAGTTGAACAGTATCAGGCAGCAACTAAATCAAGTGTTGCAGGAGAGGCTGGTCCTTCAAGACCAGCAGTTATAAAAATAGTTAAATAGAAAGAGCCAGTACCTGTGGCTTGAAGGCTTGCAGAGCCTACTTTTGTAGATTTAATTTCAGAAGATGAAGAGGAAGAACAGGCACAACTAATCAGAAAAAAGAAAGGAAAAGAAAAAGTGCTTGAATATGAAGAAATTAAATCTGAAGTACCAATTTTTACAAGGCCTGTAGAGCTAATTTTTATTAACCTGCTATCTGATTCTGAGGAGGAGCAGGAGGAGCTGCAGTAGTAGGAGCAAAGAAAAGAAAAAAATCAGGCTGAAATTAGTCTACAGCCTGTACAAGAAAGAATAGAAATTAGGGCAGAAATTGAATTGCCTGTGACTCCATCCCAATCTATTACAGAATCAGAAAGAACAGTAATAAAACAGATTAGTAGTCAGGAGGAAAAAGAAAGAGCAAAAAATGAAGAGGCTGAAAGAAGCTATTTGGACAAAAATAATTTCACAGATTCCACTAAAGAGCAAGTAACTCTTCAGCAATTTGTGGAGAGTTCTGCTAGCTCACCACCACAAACAGAAACAGAAATTCAGGAATCTGTAGAAAATGTTCAAATGCAACCTATAGAAGAGGAAGAGCAAGAGCAAACCCCTTTGGAACAACAAAGTTACCTTCCTGACCCAATTGAAACAACAATTTTGAATGAAGTACATTTTTGTAGTCAGGAAGCTTATACTAAATACCAAGAAATAAGGGGTTACGACATTATTTACAGTAGACCAGTAAATTGGGATGGAATGCAAGAAATCAAATATTTATTTGAATTCCAAGGTCTACTGCAATTCATTTCTCAAGAAAGAGGGCATGCAGTATATGAGAATCTAGTGCCACATTTTTATGCAAATTTAAGAGAAGGAGAAGGAGGATTAATTTCAAACGTGGAGGAAGCTGATTTACAGATAACACCAGAGCTTCTCCACAACATTTTTGGTTTAAAGAATGAAGGACTAAAAATTTTGGAAGATACAACTACAGTTGAATGGACTGAACAGGAAATTAAGGATTGTTTAGCTATCAATCCTAGTGTGCCATTATTAAACAGATTAAAGCATTTAAATGGTAAAGCACACATGGTAGCTAACATTCTGATTAAAAATGTCTATCAACAACAAGGCCATGACATAGAATTAAGTCAATTTGTTAAATGGGACACATATGTAGTTGTAAATAAGATTCAAATAAATTGGTCTGCAGTTTTTATCTCCAAGCTGAAAATAGTGAAGAAGAAATTATTTTATGGAGATTTGATTCTACTACTGATGGTGGACTGTATTGATTTCACGAAATGGGCATAAAAAAGGATCAGATCTAAAACCATTTTAGTGAAAGAATACAGAAATTTTGTAGCTACAGAACTAGTTGTACCTTCTGGTGGAATTATGGGAGCAGTAGAAAGGATAATCAATTAGAGCTTCAATTAGAAAAACTCCAGAAGGAAGTAGATGAACTTAGGCATAGAGATTAAACTGTATTGTTCGTCTACTTGTGTAAAATTGTATTAAATTGTATGATGTACTTGTAATGTAATTGATTCATATTAATGAATGTAAATTTTTCAAATGCAATTTTCATATGTGTTTTGGATGTGAAAATGAATGGAATGTATTGACTGTTATATATATTTTGTGAAATATTATGAAAGAATGTTTAATAGATTTACAATTTGCTGAATGATAGGATAAATGCTTAAAAATTTTTGCATGTTGCAAGGTAAAATGTAAATTCTGCATAACATAAAATGACCTGCAAGTTAAATCTTTATATAATGTTCAGATTTAAATGAATTTTAATCAGAATGATACATTAATGACATAGATTTAACTTTATTTCAGTTAGCTGAATGAAAAAGAAAAAAAGCAAAGAGGAACTTACGAGAGTAAAACTTAGAGGTTGCTAAGTGTTAACTTAACGAAGTAAGTCCATTGAGTTAAACGTAACTCCACAAGGTTAGTAATACAATATAAGGTCACTCTGTTGAGTTATCTGTAAATCAACGAAGTTAGTCCGTAGAGTTAGCAACAGTAACTGACTATGTTCCATTGAGTTATCTGTAACTCAACGAGGTTAGTTCGTGGATTAAGCAAAACGGTTATACTTTTAACCACGAACGAAACTTCGTCGGTTTAGCGGTTACCAAAATTTGAAATTAGTAGTGGTACATGTACCCATAAAAATAGGAACCACGATGCACTTTATGGATGTGCATTATATATATAAAATAGAATGTTATTTACGAGTTACCAGCACTTTTAAAAGAAAGTAGAATGCGTTGGAGGACCTGGAAAGAGAAGCAGCTAATTCAACTTCATCTGACAAAAAATATTTATTGAATGGAAAGCTTCAGACTAGTATGTAATTAATCTTCTGCTATTTATTTATGAGCACATGGACCCATTCTCCTAACACTAAACGATTAGCAAAAACACCTACCTAGGAATTTTTATCACAGAGGAGTACTGAAAAATTTTCTGAACTGAACTTTAACGAAATTCTTTGGGGTGTAGCTAACCTTTCTTTAAAAGAGAACGTAGAAATGGCTGCTCTAGTAGAAAAACCATTAGGAGAGATTCTGTATCCTGAATTAGTTGATGAACCTTCATGTATTCGATTGCCAAACTTTGAGGGAGATAGGTTTGAATTGAAATCTAATTATATTAGTCAACTACCACATTTTCATGGATTAGAAAGAGAGGATGCCTATTATTTCCTTAGAGAATTTAAAGAAGTTTGTCAAATGATGAAAATGCTAAACATGAGTATAGATGCTATTAAACTTAGATATATCCCTTTTTCTTTAAAAGACACAGCTAAGAGATGGTTATATACTCTATCGCCTGATTCAATTTCTACATGGACTGAATTTTGCTCTGTTTTTCTAGAAAAATATTATCCAATACATCAAATGATTAAAAAGAAGAAATTTTAATGTGTAGCCAAAAATAGGGTAAATCATTCTAGGAATATTTTGAAAGATTTAAAAATTTACTAACTCAATGTCCACATCATGCAATGAGTAAGGCACAATTAATAAGTATAATTTATGAAGGCATAGATGTTTCAACAAAATCTTTATTAGAATCTACTTGTCAAAATGGATTTTTAAAGTTATGTAGTGAAGAAGCATGGGCATATTTAGAAAACTTTGCAAAAAGAACTACATAGTGGAAAACTCGGCTAAAGCTATTGTAGATAAAAAAATATTGCCAAGAGGAATGCATGAAATAGATTCAAGTACTATGCTTGAGGTGAAATTAAATGAATTAACAAAGAAAATAGAAGAGTTATCATTAAATCAAAAGCTAGCAGAAAAGAATGCAAACATAAATGACTTAGATATTATTTATGCTAGAAACCAGAGAGATAACTTGGGAAATTCTCATCATCCTAATTGGAGAAATCACTCGAATTTATCTTGGAGAAACAACAATTTCTAGGGAAGAGAAAATATAAATGAGAAGAACATAAGTTATGAAGCATTAATTGAGCAAGGATCTAGAATAGAGAAATTAGAAAAGATAATCCAACAATTAAACAATCGTCTAGATTTTGTATTTGGAAATGCTGCAATTCAAAATCAGAATAGAAATATACCACTTAGATAGAAGGAACCAATGGAAGTTAGACCAACTAGAGGATTGCCAATACAAACAATACCTAACCCTATCAATAGATCTGTTAATGAAATTGATACCTCTTCTAGGAGGGTAGCTAAATGAAGCAACATATCTGAAGTAACTATCTGTATGTATATATGTTTTTATTTATAGTTAATCGTAGAGTTAGTCCTTAACTCAACGAACTTAGTCTGTTGAGTTATGCCTTAACTCCACGAGGGTGTGTAGTAGTTATGTTAATTTTTGTCTCTACTAAATTTTTGTTTGTGTTATATAGAATCGACAAATGGAATTGATGCAATTACCATTGGATGCACTAAGGGAAGTACTAAGTAACTTATCAGCTAAAGATCTATGTAGGTTGTGTTGTGTATCAAAGGAAATTAAAGACTGTATTGAAGAAAAATATTTTCAAAGACTACAAGCTGCAAAAATGACTAAGATTAGAGATGGATTCATATAGAGGTCATTTAATCATAGTTCTATTAACCATGAATATCTGGCTATGGAAGAAACTACTGGAATTCCACCCAATACATTAGAAGGAATAGATCATATTATGGGGATGGATGAAGGATTAATCATATACCAAACCAGACCAATGTATGCAATTCTATTACTTGATATTTTGATAAGAAATCCTATAACAAGAGAAGAATGGAATATAGGAAGACCTAATAGATATGAAGTACCAACTATAAATTATGGGTCAGCTTTAATATTTTCTAATAAAAATTCTACAATTCCTAAAAAATTATATTATTGGAGACCTATAGGAAATTAGGGTGAAGATTTACGCTTAAGTGTGTATAATTTTCTAAATAGATCTTGCAATGAAAATATTATGATATATCAAGGACAGAAATCATTAATTAACAGCATGCATGTCATACTTGATGGATATATATATCTAGTCACAGATATATCAATAGCATTTGGATTTGATTTATACATAGTGAGCATAGACAGTTATGATGAATATATAGAAATTTTACCTATACCGAGAGAAATAGCTAAACCACCATCTGCAGAATTTGATAAAATTCAAATGGGAATGTGGTATAATGACGAAGATGATCCTACTTTATGTCTGATAAGATGGTGGGATGAATTGATGAAATTTCAAATATGGATTATGAAAGACAAATGAATGGAAGTGGGAAGAGGAATATATTGAAATAGATGTAGAAATAGAAACTGCTACATTACCCTAGAACCGAAAAGGATCCCTTTCTGCATTTCATATCATTAATGGTAATACACTTGTATTTGGAATTTATAATATATTATACGTTTACAAATTAAGAAGGAACAAGAACTGCATTAAAATAGAATTAATAGCAAGAAGAACTATGCCTAAAAAGTTTGCTTAGACTGACACGTTTATTCCATTTGTTTCTACTTTTCAATCATGTTCTTAAGCTGTGATTTTGTGTGTTTAATGTTGTGTGTATTCTACATTTATTTTTAGAAAAAAAAAAAAAATTTAGTTTTCATTTTTATTTTATAAAAGAAAAAAAAAACAAAATATCAATCCAGTTTGTTGGTATCTGTTTTGGGAAATCAATTAGCTTGCTTGTGAGCCACCAAAGGCATAGGAGCTTGGGTTCCACACAAGACACTAAATTATCAATATCTGTTAAATGTTATTTTGTTATATATTCTGTGTTTATCTGCAAATGAAAAGTTTTGCAGAATCAAAAATCGGAATATGTAAAAGGAGATACAAATGAAATAAGGTATGTAACTAATTACTCATCCTGAATTTAAATCAACAAACCTGTAGCCATGCCTGCTTCAATTACTATACTTATTGTCAAATCTTTTACATTGAGGGCAATGCAAAATGTAGGTATGGGGGGGAGGTAATTGAAGTAACAGCCATGTAAGTTTGTTAATTAAAGGAATTAAAATGGTATTGCAAAGTTTTGAGGAAATTGAAAATTTTTATGAACTTGTTGTAACTATCCGATAATTGAGACTGTAAAATTTTTATAAATTACTTGAATGTTATATTTAGAAGGCTATATAAGATACTATAGAATTTACTATTTATGCAAATCTAGATATAGTATCTTATGTTTTTTCTGAATTTCATGAGTTTAACAGTTTCACGATTTTAAAATGAAATCAGAATGCTTAATGAAAGATCAGTGAATTATCTGAAGTCCTCAAAGAGCTGATATGTGAATTCTAGATTAAATGAAACACATATGATTAAAGATACATTTAATTTGACTGATTGAACTTGTGGAATGATTTATGTGTAGATCTTATTAAACTACAGAAAAAGTATGAGCTTATTGTTATGGATTCATATTTTCAGTAAATGATAGAAGCATGACTATATGAGATTGGTGTTTTACTGCATCTGTATTAATGAAATACGTACATATACAGTATGTGATTAATGTTTTGATTGTGTGTATTGTTGTGATTAAAAATAAAAAAATAAAAATAAGGGAAAATTTTGAGAGTTTATTGACTTGTTTGATCATGAGCCTTTTATACTTGAGCAGATAGGTATGTATGGATTGTTGACCTGAAAAAGGACTCTTGAAATCTGGTAACCTAAGATCCTGATCAGATATGGGATTATTGACTGAAAGCTCGTTACATGGGTACATTAGAAAGCTCTTGTACGATTCAAGCTTGTCAAATTAACTTTTAAAATAAAAAAAAAAGGAAAAAAAAACATATACTGTTTTGAAAAGATACAAGTGTTTTGTGAAATACAGATATCTTATGAATCGAGTATATTTTCTGTTATCTAGAATTATTGAAATATGAATCTAGAATTGACTTTTGAAGTTGTTTAATGGAGATACAATTCTTTATTCTACTTATCTTAATTAGATTGAATTGGATTGTACTTTGATTCGTATGTTGTTGAAACTTCTTCTAGAAATCTTATTGGAAAATTCAAGATGACAGATGATGAAAAGAAGAACAAATGATAATATAATTAACACTTATGTGATGATGATATACTTTGTATGTAATTTGCATATATACTAAGTATATTTACAGGTTGAATACTGAAACATACAGAATATCTATATAATAATTCTTATGCTGAACAAAAGAAAAAGAAGAAGAAGAAGAATTAATTCTAGCACTTTTAGAAAGACCAAGTAATTAGATCTTAGTTTGCTAAGGGACTAGCAAAATTAAGGTATGGGGGAAGTGTTTAGAATGAAAAAGTGCATATTATTAACGGTTAAATGATGGTTAATTACATAATATTTAGCTTATCATATGAGAATTAAGTCATTATGTTATAATTGCACTATTATATGCTTTAATTGAAGAATCTACTTAATTTGGGGGAATTAATGTTAATTTAGTACATTTCTGGACTGTCGGTAAGTTGTAGGCTGTGAAATTCTTAAGTATCCGAATTTTCTAATATTTCGGACAGTTATGTTTAATATACCAGACATATTTCGGACAATTATGTTTAACATACCGGATAGTTATGTTTAAATTGCCGAGCAATTATGTTTTGAAAGAATATTTTATTATTTTCTGAAGTACACATGCCGAAACCATAATGCATGACGTAAGTGAACTTTCGGTGAGTTATCTATAACTATCCGAAATTGAAGTTGGGCATCGGATAGTTAGCCCTGTAACTCTTCGAAATCTCTTTTTATTTATAAAATAGCTAAGGACACGTGTTATATTCTGGGAAAGTGACTTAAGTGGATTTTCGGTGAGTTATCTCTAACTATCCGAAATGCATCTAAGCATCGGATAGTTAGCTCTATAACTCTCCAAAATGTTATTTTATGATTAAACTGCTATTGACACGTATCGAGATCTGGTAGATTTACTTAAGTTATATATCGATGAGTTATCTATAACTATCCGAAATGCATCTAAGCATTGAATAGTTAAATTATAAGTATCCGAAATGCACCTGAGCATCAGATAGTTAAATTTATGCATGTGTTTTATAGTTAAATCAACGAAGAAAGTCCGTTGAGTTATTTGTAACTCCATGGACTATATATTTTCTAATATGCTACTGTAGCGGTTGCAGGAATAGATAGTTGAAAGAGAAAAACCACGTTTGCACGTATCGCGTAGGGAAAGAAATCATCGCCGTTGATATGAATGAAGGAAATCCAACAGACCATTCAAGTAGAAGCAGTTACTACTGAAGAAATATAAAAGAAAAGAAGAAAAAAGAAGAGGTGTGTGATTGATGGGTAGATAGTGTGTGTAGAGGAGGATCAACGTCGCAATTCTTTGAAGTACCACACCAACCATCATCATCACCACCATAATCACCAACCATCGAAGGTTTGTGAGGATACTTGCCTGATGTCGGGTCAATTTCGAGCCAAACATAGTGTTTGACAACCACTGTGAGGAGTGATCGCGTCGCGAGAAGGGAAGCCATTTTCACTAAGCGCCTACTCATATTTCAGGAGATCATAAAGCTTTTAGCCTTGGCTTCGGGTAGATGCCTGTATGTTGAAGAGGAGATCATCTTGCAATTCTGGACTCACGATTCTATAGGGAGAGGAGACAAAATTGTAAGTGGTGTAATCGCGTTGCAAGTAGTGTCGGAAGTATTTACTGTCGATTGAGATTACTTTACATTTCACCTTTCGCTCATTTTCATATTCATATTAAAACAAAAATACCAAAAACAATTTATCTATGTTTGTATGTTGTATTTGAGTGTTGTATTGTTTGTGTTGTATCGTGATTAATGTTATCTTTGTTAGTGTTGTGATTGTTTTATATTTATTTTAGTTTTACAGTTTACTGAAATTGGTTCGTTCAAAAGACTTAAAGATTTTAATGGTTACTGTTTGAATTATTTGAATGTTAGTATTGCTTAATGGCAGCATTTTCAAATACATGATCTAGACGATTGTTTAATTGTTGAATTATCTTTTCTAACTTCTCTATTCTAGATCCTTGTTCAATTAATGCTTCATAACTTATATTTTTGTCATTTATATTTTCTCCTCCCTAGAAATTGTTATTTCTCCAAGATAGGTTCAAGTGATTTCTCCAATTAGGGTTATAAAAATTTCCAAAGTTATCTTTCTAATTCCTAGCATAAATAATATCTAAGTCATTAATATTTGCATTCTTTTCTGCTAGCTTTTGATTTAATGATAATTCTTCTATTTTCTTTGTTAATTCAGTTAATTTAACTTCAAGCATAGTGCTTGAATCTATTTCATGCATTCCCCTTAGCAATATTGTTTTATCTGTAATAGCTTCAGTTGAGTTTTCCCACTGTGCAGTTCTTTTTGCAAAGTTTTCTAAGTATGCCCATGCTTCACTACACAGTTTTAAAAATCCATTCTGACAAGTAAATTCTAATAAAGATTTAGTTGAAACATCTATGCCTTCATAAATTGTACCTATTAACTGTGCTTTACTCATTGCATGATGTGGACACTAAGTTAGTAAATCTTTAAATCTTTCAAAATATTTCCGAAATGATTCTCCCTATTTTTGGCTACACATTAATATTTCCTTTTTCTTTTTAATCGTTTGATGTGTTGGATAATATTTTTCTAAAAAAATAGAGCAAAATTCAATCTATGCAGAAATTGAATCAGGCGATAGAGTATATAACCATCTCTTAGCTGTGTCTTTTAAAGCAAAAGGAATATATCTAAGTTTAATAGCATCAATACTCATGTTTGGCATTTTCATCATTTGACAAACTTCGTTAAATTCTCTAAGAAAATAATAGGCATCTTCTCTTTCTAATCCATGAAAGTGTGGCAATTGACTAATATAATTAGATTTCAATTCAAACCTATCTCCCTCAAAGTTTGGCAATCGCATACGTGAAGGTTCATAAACTAGTTCAGGATATAGAATTTCCCCTAATGGTTTTTCTACTAGCATAGTCATATCTTCATTCTCCTTTAAAGAAATGTTAGCTACATCCCTAAGGATTTCATTAAAGTCCTCTTCAGAAAATTTTTCAGTATGCTTCTGTGTTGAATAATCCTGTGTATGTGTTCTTACTAATCGTTTAGTGCTAGGAGAACAAGTCCATGTGCTCATAAACTCTTAACATAAAGTAAAATAGCAGAAGATTAATTGCATACCAGTTTGATGATTTGTTTTCAAGTAAATAGTTGTTGACAGATGAAGTTGAATCAGCTGCTTCTCCTTCTAGTTCCCCAACGAATTTTTTTTTCTCTCCTCAAGTGCTGGTAACTCGTAAATAACATTCTATTCTATATTTATAATGCACGTCCATAAGGCAAATGAATCTTGTTGCAAGAACGTGTCTTGTAATGTGCAGTATAGTTCCTATTTTTATGGATACGTGTTCCACTTCAAATTTCAAATTTCAGTAACCGCTAAACCCACGAAGTTTCATTCGTGGCTAAAAGAATAATTGTTCAACTTAATCCACAAACTAACCTCGTTGAGTTATAGTTAACTCAACGAACTAGCCTCGGTTACTATTTCTAACTTAACTAACTAATCTCATTGAGTTACAGCTAACTCAACGGACCAGCTTCATTGCCTATTTGCTAACTACATAGACTAACTTCATTGAGTTATAAATAACTCAACGGAGTGACCTTATATTTTATTATTGACCTCGTGGAGTTAAGATTAACTCAACGGACTTGCTTTGTTAAGTTAACACTTAGCAAATTTCTCTAAAACTTACTTCTCATATTAACTTCTATATTTTTTTTTTTCTCCTACATTTTATCAACTTAGATAAAGTTAAATACATTTCATTATTGTAGTTTCTAATTTAAACTCTTTTAAATCTGAACATTATATGTATATTTAACTTATAGTTCATTTCCTATTATGCAGAATTTACATTTTACTTTTCAGTATGTAGATATTTTCAAGCATTAACCAATCATCGTGCATTTAACCATGTCATTCATAAAATTTGTAAAACTTTTAAACAATCTTGCACATCTTTAAATAGCTATATAATATTCAATTCAATATAGTTCTCAATTAATTCACAATTACACAAATTCAAAATCATCTGAAGTTCAAACATTCATTTATATAAATAGTTTACATTTACATATAATCAAACATTTTTCAGTACAAGTAGATGAACAATACATTTTAATCTTTCTTCCTAAGTTCATCTATTTCCTTTTGAAGCTTTTTTAATTGTTGTTCTAATTGATTTATACGCTTAATGACTCCTATAATGTCTCTAGAAGGTCTAGCTATCGAAATAGCAGCTGTAGCATTATAATTTTTACATTCCTTCATTGAAATAGCTTTAGATCTTATCCTCTTAGATGTCCATTTCGTGAAGTCAATACTGTCCACCATCAGCAATGGAATAAGATCTCCATAAAATAAATTTTTTTATGTTGCTCTCAACTTGGAGATAAAAACTAAAGACCAGTTTACTTTAATCTTGTTCACAACTACATATGTGGCCCATTTAACAAACTGACTTAATTCTATATCATGGTCTTGTTGTTGGTAGACATTTTTAATCAAAATGCTAGCTACCATGTGTGCTTTACCATTTAAGTACTTCAATCTATTTAATAATGGCACACTAGGATTGATAGCTAAACAGTCTTTTATTTCCTGTTCTTTCCACTCGATTGCAATTGTGCTTTCTAGAATTTCAATTCCTTCATTTTTCAATCCAAAAATGTTGTGGAGAAGCTCAATTGTTATCTGAATATTAGCTTCTTCTACATTAGAAATTAAACTTCCTTCTTCTTCTCTTAAGTTTACATAAAAGTAAGGCACTAAATTTTCATAAACTACATGCCCTTTCTACTAAGAAATAAAGTTCAATAGGCCTTGGAATTCAAATAATTCTTTAATCTCCTCCATTCCAGTCTAATCTACTAGCCTACTGTAAATAATATCATACCCCTTTATCTCTTGATATTTGTTGTATGCTTCCTAACTCCAAAAGTAAACTTCATTTAGGATAGTAGCTTTAGACGGGTTAGGAATTTGGATTTGTTGCTCTAGAGGAGTTTGTTCTTGAATTTCTGCTTCTTCCTCAAAATGCTGAACTTGTATTTGTTGGAAATGATCTAGAGATTCCTACATTCTTGTTTCTACTTCTGTCTATGGCGGAGAGCTGGCAAAATTGTCCCATCTTCTTTCTTATACTCTTTCAAAAATTTGCTAAAGAGTCTCTCCCTCTTTAGTGGAATTTGTCAAGCCATTTTCTTTTTATTCCATATGTTCTTGTTTAGCTTTTTCTCTTTCTTCTTCCTCCTAACTACCAATCTGCATTGTCACTGTTCTTTCTGATTCTGTGGTAGATTAGGATGGAGTCACAAGCAAATCAACTGCTGCCCTAACTTCAGTTTCTTTTATTTATATAGGCTGCAGACTAATTTCAGCCTGTTTTTCTTTTTCTCTTTGCTCTTGCTGCTACTACTCCTACTCCTCCTCTAATTTGGATAATAAATCTACAAAAATGGGCTATTTATGCCCTATTGTAGACATTATAGGTTCAGGTTTAATTTCTTCTTGAACTTCAAGCACTATCTCTTTTCCTTTCCTTCTTCTAAATAACTATGCTTGGTCTTCCTCCTATTCTTCTTCTGACACTAAGTCAACAAAACTGGGCTCTCCAAGCCCTCAAGCCATAGGTACTAGCTCTTCCTATTTTACTTTTTCTATAATTATTGGTCCCAAAGGACTAGCTTTAGTTTCTCTTGCAGTAGGTATGGCAATGGCTTCTTGATGCTATTCAACTTTAACTTTGTATTGGGCCTTCAACTTTTCTGCAACCCTCCTTTTGTGAAGTACATCAAACACCATATGTGCTTTAGCATCAAATCTTCTGGTTCTCCTTAGTTTTTCCCAACTCAAACCAGTTCTTCAAATTCTTTCAACTACCACCCTTTCTAGTGATTTAGGTGGTGGAACTGAAGGTCCTGCTTGTTCTGTTGCTGTAGTCAACATTTCTACTACTGGTTCTTCAGCTGCCTTCCTCTGTTGCTCCCTGATTTCCCACCAGGCATGTCCATTAATATGACTCACAAACCAAAGTCGTGACCTGCAACAAATTAACTCTAGGGCAACCTCGTTGTTTGATCTAATTTTTCTTTCTCTATTTACAATTACTTCTGTTGCTACTTTAATCTTCATTTCCACAATCTAAGGTATTCTAATATCTAAATCAACCAAAACTTTTCTCTAGTAGAAGATGTCAGATTCTACCTTTTCTAATTCTTTCTCCCATGTCGTGTTCCTAATCTTTTGTCTTGTATGTCATTCCTCGAACACTTTGAGAAATCTTGTATTGTCAATTGCCTCCTAGAACTCTAGCGTCATCTTGTCTTCGTGGTGTGACGGAACGAAACGAAATCGCTCTGATATCTATTGTTCTAAGTTTTAAATGATTCTACGGATAATGCCCCCCCAAATCCTAAGTTTTAGTATAAATAAACCCCAAGTTTTTGGCGGGTAATCAGATCATTTTCTTGCACAAACTCTCACTCTCTCACTCACTTCTCCATGGAGTTACGGTTAACTCCACGAATTAAGTTTGTGGACTTAACTATAGTACTTCGTTGAGTTATAGTTAACTCAACGAAGTAAGTTCGTTAACTTATTCTAAACTCAATGAAGTAAGTTTGTTGAGTTAAGTGTAACTCAACGGACCTCTCGTAAAGTTATGACTAATAAAAATACTTATAATAATAATTTTTAATTTGGTCAAGACCAAAGAATTTTGGTCTAACCGATTCTTAATTTTTCAACATTTTAGAATTTTTGGTCAAACCGTTATATTTCTCAATTAAACTAAAATTAAATACTTTTTTTCTTTTTTCCCTACTAGTTGAACCGATACCATACTTTGATAAAATCGACATTTTTATTTAATATAATATATATATATATATACATATATAATACATATATATATATATGTGTGTGTGTGTGTGTTTTTATGTTTCGGTCAAATCGATGGATCCTTTCGGTGTGACCGTAACAAAATTTTTTCTTTTACTATATGTTTTGGTAAAACTGATAATTTCTTTTGGTTGAACTATCACTATATTTAAAATAAGTTTTTTTTTTTCTAACATATATCTATTTCTTACTAAGTAAAGCTTGAGTAGTCCTCTACTCTTACTTCTTCCATAATTCCAAAGGAACTTTTTGGAATTTTCAGAATAGGTCTAAGTCTTTGTCCATTTACTTAAATATATTCTAACTTTTAGGATTTTTAATTTCAATTGCTCCATAGGAATAAATATTTCAAATTATGTAAGGTCCTACCCATCTAGATCTCAATTTTCTTGGATGGTTATAAAGTCTAGTCATGTAAAGATATATTTCTTGTCCTATTTCAAAAGTTTTTGGAATAATTTTCTTGTCATGCTAGAACTTCATTTTCTCTTTTTCTTTTACAGTTTTCAAATAAGCTTCATTCCTAAATTCTTCTAATTCAATCAATTGCATTTTTCTATTTTCAACAACTTGATTTAAATTAGTGTTCAGAGTTTTTAATGCCTAATAAGCTTTACGTTCAATTTCAGCTGGTAAATGGCAACTTTTTCCATATACTAGTCTAAAAGGTGACATATCTAAGCTTGTCTTATAAGCAGTTCTATAAGCCCAAAGTGCATCTATCAATCTATTAGCCTAATCTTTTCTAGTAGGATTTACTACTTTTTCTAAGATTAACTTAATTTGTTTGTTTGCACTTTCTACTTGTCCACTTGTTTGTAGATGATATGATGTTGCAATTTTGTGATTTACTCCATATTTCTTCATTAAGGCTTCAAAACTTCTATTATAGAAATGAGTACCTCTATCACTAATAATAGCTTTAGGTATTCCAAATCTAGCAATTATATTAGTTCTTATAAAATGTATTACCACTTTATTGTCATTAATTTTTGTAGGAATAGCTTCTATTCATTTAGATACATAATCCACCCCCAACAATATATAATTAAATTGATTAGACATAGAAAATAGACCTATAAAATCTATTCCCCACACATCAAAGATTTCAACCTCAACAATAGGGTTTAGAGGCATCATATTCCTCTTTGATATTCTTCTTATTTGTTGACATCTTAAACAACTTAAGTAGTATTTATGAGTATCTTTGAATAGTGTTGGCCAATAAAATCCACATTGTAGAATTTTGGTAGCAGTTTTCCCTGAACCAAAATGTCCTCCACATACTTAGTCATGGCAAAAAGACAATATGCTTTGATATTCAGTTTCTGGAATACACCTCCTTAAAACCAAATTAGGACATTTTTTAAATAAGTATGGGTCTTCCCAATAGTAATATTTTACTCTTGAACAGAACAATTTCTTATCTTGTCTATTCCAATCCTTAGGTGTTAAACTAGTAACTAAATAATTAACTATGTCTGCATACCAAGGCATTATGTTTATGGTCATTAATTTTTCATCAAGAAAATTATCCTTAATTTAATGTTTGATTTTTCTATTTGTAATCTTGATAAATGATCTGCTACTACATTCTCACAACCTTTTTTATCTTTAATTTCTAGATCAAATTCTTGTAATAATAATATCCATCGGATCAATCTAGGTTTAGTCGCTTTCTTTGCTATTATGTGTTTTAAAGTTGAATTATTCGTGTATACTATCACTTTAGCTCCAATCAAATATGATCTAAACTTTTCTAAGGTAAACACAACAACTAACAATTCTTTTTCAGTAGTTGTATAATTAACTTGAGCATCAATTAATGTTTTACTTGCATAATGAATCACTTTGAGAGATTTTTCTATCTTCTGTCCTAGCACTGCTCCTACAGCAAAATTAGATGCATCACACATTAACTCAAATGGATGGCTCCAATTAGGTGCTTGTATTATAGGAGTTGGTTAAGCTTGAAAAATGCTTATTTGCAATTTTTATCAAAGTTGAATGAGACATCTTTTAATAGATTAGTTAAAGGTCTAGCTATTTTGCCAAAATCTTTAATAAATCTTCTATAAAATCCAGTATATCCTAAAAATGATCTAATATCTTTGACTGATTTAGGTTCTGGTAGATTAGAAATTACTTCTATTTTAGCTTTATCTACTTCCAACCCTTTCTTTGAAATAACATGTCCCAAGACTATTCCTTGTTTAACCATGAAGTGACATTTTTTCCAATTTAGAACTAGATTTTTTTTCCACATAGTGTTTTAATACTTGGTCTAAATTGTTTAAACACACTTCATATGAAGTTCCATACACAGTAAAATCATCTATAAATATTTCTAAAAAATCTTTAGTCATTCCAATGAATATGCCATGCATACACCTTTGAAAGGTAGCTGGTGCATTGCATAATCCAAATGACATTCTCTTAAAAGCGTAAGTTCCATTAGGACATGTGAAAGTTGTTTTCTCTTGATCCTCTAATGCTATTAGAACTTGGTTATATCTTGAATACCTGTTTAAGAAACAAAAATATTTTTACCCTGCTAATTTCTCTAGCATTTGGTTTATAAAAGGTAAGAGAAAATGATCTTTCCTAGTCATAGCATTCAGCTTTCTATAGTCTATACACATTCTCCAGCCTGATTTAATTCTAGTAGGTATCAAGTCCTGACTTTCATTTCTAATAACTGTTAATCCTGATTTCTTGGGAACTACATGGATTGGACTAATCCATGAGCTATCAGAAATCAGATAAATTATGTCATTATCTAACCATTTCACTATTTCCTTCTTGACTACTTCTTTAAGGTTTGGATTTAATCTCCTCTCAAGAATTCTAACTAGTTTAGCATTTTCTTCTAAATATATGTGGCGACAATATAAAGTTACACTTAACCCTTTTATATTAGCCATAGTTCATTCTATTACTTCTTTATAAGTTTTTACTACATCTTTTAATTTAGAAATTTGATCCTCTTTTAAATCTGAAGCAATAATGATTGGACATGTTTGTTTTTCTTTCAGAAATATATAGGTTAATTCAGGAGGTAAATGTTTTAAATCTAAATGTTGACCATCAGAAGCTAAAGCTCCTAATTGAACATTTTCATCTTCAATATTAAACTCTTCTTGATCTCCTTCTACATTTATGCTTTCACTTACTTCTAAAGTTTCAGAATTTAGTTGCCTATTTAATTCTTCTTGAATCATATTATCTAGCATATCTCTTTCATCCTCTAAAAAGTCTATAGTATGTAAAGACATTTCTAACTCCTCAAACTTTTTTGGTTTGAAAATGTTTAATTGAGTATCCTCATTGCCATATGCTAACTTCATCGTTCCAATTTTACAATTTATAATAGCCCTTGATGTTGCTAAAAATGGCCTTCCCAAAATTAAAGAAATATCATGATTTTGATGCTTAATTTGTTGGGAATCTAAAATCGCAATATCAATGGGATATATGAAGTTTTTGATTTTAATTAGGACATCCTTTATTTTTCCTCTAGGGTATCTTATACTTCTATCAACTAATTGAATAACGGTCTTAGTAGGGATTAAGCCTTCTAATCCTAAAGATGCAAATATATCATTAGGCATAACATTTATACCTGCACCTAAGTCTACTAAGGTTCTTTCTAGAATGGTATTTCCTATGGTGCATGATATAACAGAGATTCTTAGATCAGATAACTTTTTAGGAATTTGTGGCAGAAATAGGGAACTACTTTGCTCAACTAAAAAGACTTTCCTTAAAATTTTTCGCTCTCTTTTCTTAGTACACCAATCCTTAAGAAATTTGGCACAATGTGGCATTTTCTACAATAAGTCTAACAAAGGAATGTTAACTTGTACTTTTTCAAAAATTTCTCTAATTTTCTCTTATTTTTTAGGAAATGTTTGTTGTAATCTTTCAAGATAAGGTACTAATGATTGTGATTTACAAGATTCCTTTTTTTTCATTTCATTTGTTTGATCATTTTTAATCTCATTTTCAGATTCAGATTTTTCTTCATTGGTTTCTAAGTTTTCAGATATTACATTTTCATTATCATTTTGAATTTTGTTCTTATCCACCTTCATATTACTTTCTTTTTGAATTCTTGGTGGTATATCAGTTCCAGATCTTAATGTTATACATACATCTTCTAGATTTTCATTACTTTTATGATGTTCTTGTATTTCATTTTCATGATTTTGATCTTCAATTGTTTTCAGTTTTAACTTACATTCTTTAAATTCTATTGCATTAGTATTTTCTTTTGTTTGTATGTCTTGCAAATTATCCAAATATGTAACATTAAAGTTTTTATTTGTGTTTACCTATTGCTTAACTTGTAAATTCATCCAATGCTTTTAATTTTCTTTCTAAATCATCTAATTTTAATTTTTGATCAATTTTCATTATGGTTTTTTCAATTTCGTATATGATATCAATTTTAGGTTCTAAATATTCTTCCCTATAATTTAATTGATTGACTTCTTGTTCTTGACACATGTATTATTCCAGTTTGTCCATGTTTTGCTCTAAACTACACTCTAGTTTCTCATACCTATCCCAAACTTCTTTGTCTCTCAACATATTACATGTTCTAAACTGACCATTAATTGGGTAAATTATAGGGTTTTCATACTCAACTCTATTATATTGAATATAATTTATTTATTGTTCATGTGATCTAATCATCTGCAATCGTCTTAGTTTCAAACAATCAGAGATGTCATGACCTTCCAAATTACAGAATTCACATATGCTAACTCTAGGTTTTAGAAATCTTTGAGCATAAGCATATGTCATATTCTCAATTATAAAATAAAACACATAACACTCCCTCTACTAATAAAACAAAGTAGCACTCATAGTTACTTAGCTTCTCAATCCCCAGCAATGGCACCAGAAAAACTTGTTTAGGTTGTGAAAGTTAAATCAGAACTTGTTTGATTTGTTTTTATGCTTATATTAATAAATTCTTTTAGAAATAAACAAACAACCTTTCACACAAATTAGATATTAAGTCCAATTTGTATTTTAACTGCAATGCACAGTGTATATTGTATTTGTGTGCAAGTACAGGTCGATCTCATAGAGATTAAGTAAGAATTGTGTACTATTCTGATTTTTATATTAGAGTTTATATGTGTTCAATTAAGCACTCTATTGAGTTACAATTAACTCAATGTTACAGCTAACTCAACAGACTTAGTTCGTGGAGTTATGGTTAACTCAACAGACTTAGTTCGTGGAGTTATGGTTAACTCAACAGACTAACCTCGTGGACTTAAGTTAACTCTACAAGCCTACCTTTCTAGTTAAATACTACTATTTACAAACAAATTTGACCAACCATTGGGCAGTTCCATAGAATGTAAATAATATCAATTAAGCTCTTTAATGTTAGTTAATATTAGATTTGTAATTAAGCAACACTAACATTCAGATATTTCAAACAGTAATCATTAAAATCTTTGAATATCTAGAATGAATCAATTTCAGTAAACAATAAAACTATTTTCTATTTTCTAAATCAAATAAACATAAAACATTCACAATACTAACAATAATAACATTAATCACGATACAAAACAAATAATACAATACTTTAATACTAAATGTAAACATAGATAATTTGTTATTTTTGGTATTTTTGTTTTGATATGTTCCTAAAGATGAGCAAAAGATGAAATGTAAAAATCTCTATCAATAGTAAAAACTTCTATCACTACATGAGACGCAATTACACCATTGAAAACTTAATCACTTACAATCTTACCTCATCTCCCTATAGAATCGTGAACCAAGAATTGTAAGATGATCTCCTCTTCAGCATAATGGCATCAACCTGAAACCAAGGCTAAAAGCTTTACGATCTCCTAAGATATGAGTTAGTGCTTGGTGAAAATGGCTTCCTTTCTTGTGACGTGATCACTCCTTATAGTGGTTGTTAGTCACCATGTTTAGCTCGGAACCGACCCGATATACGAAAAGTATCCTCACAGACCTCTAATGGTTGGTGATTTTGGTAGTGTGGTGTGGAGCTTCAGGGAACTTCTAACGCTTCCTACAATTAGCGCAGTTCTCCACCTTCACACACACACCTCTTCTTCGTCTTTCTCCTCGTCTTTTATATTTCTTTTAGTAATAATTACTTCTGCTTAAATAATCGGTTGAATTTCCTTCATTCATATCAACGATGGTGATTTCTTCTTCATTCCATGAATGAATTCCTACGTGATACGTGCAATCGTGGTTTTCTTTCGAATTTCCTATTTTTGCAATTGCTATAGTGGCATATTAGAAAATATATGGTCTGTGGAGTTAGTGTAACTCAACGAACTTACTTCGTTGACTTAACTATAAAAACACATGCAATAAAGAAATAACTTATAAGTTTATAACACTATGTTAGGTATTTAATTTTGATGATATATGTTTTATTAACATATTTAAATAAGTCTACATAATATTCTCTAAGTATAATAGTTAACAAATTATCGAAAAGTTTCATTTTTATGTCGGATAAATTAAAGATTTCCGAAGAGTTACATTTGCAATAGTTAAACTTTCGGATAGTTAACGTTTTGGATAGTTAAACTTTCGGATAGTTAACGTTTTATTTTTGTCGAATACTTTACATTAAAAACTCGTATAGTTAAGTTATCTACACATGTGTTTTTAATGTTTTAAGTTGTCACGTGTTTTCCATGTGCGTTCGGTAATGAAAAATCGAATAGTTAGATAACTGTTTGAGTTTTTATACGCATGGATAGATAACTATTCGAGTTTTATAAAAGAACTAATGAACAAATAAGTTTCTTTGTTTAGTCACGTGTTTTGTAGGTGCAAAAACTCAAAGAGTTAAAGGATAAGTGTTCAAGTTTTTATAGGACTTAAAAGATAAATGTTTGACTAAATCGAAGACTTAGAAGATATTCTACAAGACTCTAGGAAGATAAAACTTCGGTGAATCTACGAAGTGGAGATCGTGGAAATTCAAATTGTTAGTGGAGAAAGTGGAAATTAAAATAGAAAGTAATTTGGATTAAAGAGAAAATTAGTAATTTGATGATGGTGCTAGGTTATCTGATATTTAAATGGTCTTGTTCATTGTATTTTGGTTTGTGATAAGGTAGTTTTAGAATTTAATGTCTTTATCATTAAAAAAAAACAAAAAAAAACAACAAAAAACAAAACAAAACAAAATATCTATTTTCGAATTACAATTTTCTAGTAGTTAAGAATTTATGAAATTTTGATTTTTATTGAAGTCAATTTATTTAAGAAAAATTCAAAAAAGATTACTTAAGGACAGTTAAATTGATTCAATATGAGTGCCAACTATATTTTTGTTACTTATGTATAGATATTTTAATAGGAAAATACATAGAAAGTATGTACTTTTTATTAAAGGAAAGTTATTAACATTCTGTTAGAAAAATTAAGTCTTGCGGTTGCCTCTAATTTAATTTACTGTCTTGTTTTATTTTTTTTTTTGTTTTTGTCTATAATTACTTGAGTAATTAAGTCCGTTGGGGGATCTTAAACCCTAGTCACTTAAACCAACTGGTTTGGGATGTGCTAACTAAAAACTCATTTTGCAAGTAATTCAGATTATATTTAAATAAATAAAAATTATTACTTGTTCTCACTTGTCATTGAGTAACGGGTTATCTTTCCCCTAAGTAAGGGATTGTAATCACATAAAAAGATGATATTGTGGGAGGTAATACATAAAATATATATATAAATATAAAAAAAAAGGGGGCAATGTACTCAAGCTTAATTTATCTTTCAAGGTCTTACAACAATCCTGCCATAATCTGTGCATATAATCCTTGTTATTTTTTGTTATTATCTACTCTTTACACATAATGTACGATATTTATTGTCTTAACTTTGTGTACTCATTATTGAATTCTTTTTAAGTTTCTGTAGGTATATCTTTATGAATTATCTTTTGTAAACTGAATAAGATAAAAGTTAGAAAGTCTAAATTGTTAACTCTACTACTTATTTCTGTATTTAATTCAAATTAAAATTTTCTTTTAAAAAGAAAAAAGAAAAAGGAGAGACTCAAATCTATTTAGGGTTTGGCAACCTACATTAAGTACGCCATAGATCTTTACACTACATTTATGTAGGGGGAGCAATTTCTCATATAATAATTCATCTCTTATGAACTATTATATGTTTTCATGAAAGAATCTGCATAATTGCAGGAAATACACTTTAATTAAGTACATTTCTGAACTATCGGTGACTTGCAGGGTTTTTTTTAATTCTTAAGTATCCGAATTCTCTAGTGTTTCAGCAAGTTATAATGCAAGTATTGGACAGTCGTGTTTTAAAATGTTCAATAGACTAGTTTATTATTTCCTGAAGTACTCATGTCGAAATCATAATGTATGACTTAAGTGGATTTTCAGTAAGTTATCTGTAACTCTCTGAAATGCATTTGGGCATCGGAAAGTTAGATTTGTAACTATCTGAAACATCTCTTTATTATAAAACTACTTAAGTACACATGTCGTGATCTGGAAGATTGACTTAAGTTATCTTTCGGAAGGCTATCTGTAACTCTCCGAAATGCACCTGAGCATCAGATAGTTAAGTTTATAAGTCTCCAAAACTTTCTAAAGACCTTAAGTTCAAATTATGCACGTGTTGAATTTCACTACTTTATAATGTCTCAGTTGAAACTCGAACAGTTATGTTTAACTCTTCGACTTTTCACACCTATTCCTTCGAGAAACTCAAATAGTTATCATAAGTCTTCGAGTTTTCTCACTTTTCACTTAGCTTGAAGTTATTTTCTTTATATGAACAGTTACGCTAAGTATTCTGCAATTGTTGGTTGTAAAATTTGTACAGTTATTGCAAGCACTCGAGTTATTTATCGGTAATGGATCTTATATTTATGATTTCAATGATTGAATCTGTTTATCCACTTGTAAACTCGAAGAGTTATAAATGTTTTACTAACAACCTTTCATGTTTCTACCTTGGTAAAACCCTAGCTTCACAATCTTTACTTCCACTAAGTTCTACAATGCAAAGCGAAGATTAATCAACAATGTCAGGAGGTGGAAGAGGACGTGGTAGAATGACAAAAGTGCAGAAAAGAGAGCTGGAACTTCAGAAAATGCAGAATGAAATCAACGACATCTATTCAAGGTACACTTTTTCAAATGAAATACTACATGAAATAAGAAAAACTGTGCAAGATGAGAAAAATTTCTATTGAAAATTTATTCAAAATTATGCTGAAACACAGTTTAGACTAAAACAGACTGAACTTTCTGCATTGCATTTATGGAAAAGACATTTACAACCTAACCCTACGGTTGTAAGTTCTGGACATGTACTAGAGACATCAGTACAGTCTATCACTTATTATGGAAAGAAGTGGGGACCAATGATCGAAAATGCAAACAAGGAATTACAATCCTTGTATTCCCAACATTATTTTCCCCTAGCTATTTTAGATGATATTAAATTGTATATAGATGAACAGAAAACTGCCATTAGTAAAATGGGCCTTTGAAGTGAAGGACAAAGAGTTTACCAACTCAAAATGGTAGAGGTGGAGAGCTTAAAACTCTATATTCCATTATTACCACCTAGGCATCATGGTGAAGGACCATCAAGACCCTAGGTGCCTTTAATAGGAGAAATTAAGACAATTTTAGCACCTCCTGGACAACCTGAAACACTATAGACATATAGTCGGAAAAAGAAAAAGACAATTGAATATTTTGGACTAACTACACGTGTACAAGGAATATTGTAGCAAAAGAAGAATCAGTGAAAAATGGAAAACTATGTTCCATTGCAGAAGCTGGACAGACATTTTTGTCAGGAATCCTAGCAGATGTAACAAATATTGGCTTACAAGCATATACTCTAAGGTATTGTGTCACATTAGTGCATAATGTATCTTTTAATACAATGGATAGTTTTTCATACAATGCTGCAAGCACACATTCTTTTCCTACAGAAAGAGAGAATGTAGGAAATTTTGATAATACATATACAGATGATATCCAATTTGATGATATTTTTGATAACATAGACACTAAGGGGGGGTTAGTGCACACCGGAATTCATGGAAAGGAAAGTAAAGTTTGCACTTTCCTTTTGTAAGTCGTTAGTGTGCATGTGAATTGACGGAAAGGAATTCTACACATTTCCGTCCATATATAAGATTCAATTTCCATTTCCGATGGAAATTTTCCCACCCTCGTGCACGCGATTTTCACCCAAGGGCACCCGATTTTCACCCTCTCGCGCACGCACTCACCCTCCCTCACGCTCGCCGTTGCCGTCGCACTCGCAATTGTGCTCGTCATCACGCTTGCTGCTCGCACTCGCCCTCACAGTCGTCGTCGTACTCGCACTGGCAGTCGCACTCACTGCTCACCCTCACTGCTCGCCTTGACGGAAGCCTCCTACGCATAGCACCGTCGAAACCTCCTCACACGGAAACCACCCCTGCCCTCGCTCTCGCCTGAAGCCACCGCTGTCACCTGAAGCCCTCGCTCTCGCCTGAAGCCACTGCTGTCACCTGAAGCCCTCGCTGTTGCCTGAAGCCACCGCTGTCACCTGAAGCCCTCGCTATCGCCTGAAGCCACCGCTGTCACCTGAAGCCCTCGCTGTCGCCTGAAGCTGCCGCTGTCGCTCGAAGCTGTTGTCACCTGTCGTTGCCCACCCAATAGGTTTGGCCTAAAGATACAAATCTTGCACTAATCAAACATATTTATTATAATAAAAGATGATCAACTCATAAAGCAAGCTTAATAGAGAGCTCTTGTTCAATAACTCCCATTATTCAAAAAGCAGAGCCATTGTGATTATTCTCTTTCTATTTTCTGTTGTTGCAATGTTGATCCTTCAAGATAAATGCAACCTTCCAATTTTAGAAGTTAAGCCAAAGGAAGGATACCAGCTAATGTGATGGGGGAAGCTCTTAGGGCTTATGCCATAAAGTGGTTGCTGATCTACTGATTTATGACAATCATGCCAGATGGAAATTCTAATGTCATCGTTCCAGTTTACGGTGCTTATTCGTGCTTATATTTGTTAAAGAATGTCAGTAGATGTCAAATAATGAACCAAGGATTATTATTTAGAGGATATATAAAAACTTCATGCCTTTCTCTCATTATGCAATTCTTCGATTTGAAATTTGACATAGTTCTTGATTCCTTGAAAGTCAATCATACATCCATGAAGACTTTTTTCATTTTTCTCATATCACAGTGCATCTTCACTAATTACCGTAGCATGAAGTCGACCTTTTAACTCCATCGAATATTTTTATTATTGTTGTTATTCCATATGTTTTATTGTAGTTGTTGAAACTGTGCTTGTGTAGAAAATGAGTACTCCTGATAAGGGAAGGACAGGTGGAGGTAGAAGTTACATTAGTTGGAATGCTGAAGCAGATGTGTATTTCTTAGATATTTTAGCAGAAGTATTGAATGAAGGAAATAAGAAAACTCATGATGGAAAAATCAAAGGTAGCACTTGGGATGAAGTAATTGAAAAATACAATACTAGAAGAAACACAGGTATCACGAGGAAGAATGTAGAAAGTCGCTTAAAAACTTGGCGACTAATGTATCGAAATTACTCCAAAATTGCCAACTAGAGTGGATGGGGTTGGAATTTCATCCAAGGTTACACTGACATTGATGATGAGATTTGGAAAGAGTTCGTTAAGGTTAATTTTTTAATCACTTATGACTTATAAAATATTGTAATCTTTATCTTTTTCCATTTGACTACAATTTTCTTTTTATAGGCACATCCAGAGTGTGAAAGCTACAAAGGCAAACCATGCTTGATATTTGAGCAATTGCAACAAATATTTGAAGGTAGTATGGCCACTGGGAATATGGCTAAACAAGGTGATGAGGTAGAGTTTGTACCAAACACGCAGGATGATGTGGAAATGAACACTTTCAATACCACTTAGGAAACAATGGACATGGATTCTGATTTACCTCCTTCATCAGGAGGAAGTTCAAGGGTGGCAATTGAGAAGAAGAAGAGACGAGCAAGACCTCATGCAGTGTCCCATCAAATCATATCAGATTCATTTAAAGATGCATCAAAAGCCATTATGCATATGTGTGAAATAGATCAACAAAATCAAACTACACGGAACGAGCAATTTAAAGAGTTGGTTGATACACAAAAAAAATTAGTTGAAGTACAGGAAAGGTTGGTTGATATTAAAGAAAAGACTAAAAACTATTTAGATCATGCTGTTGCAGCGTTACTTCAGATTGAAGGTCTTTCTACAGAAGAACAATATGAAGCTATGGAGTTATTCCAAAAGCCAGAATTTTGTAAAATGTTCTTAAGTTTACCAGCAGAAATGCGTTATGGATGGTTGAGGTTTAGGAAGTGAGCATATGGTTACAATGGATGGAATGTTTGTTTTGTGCATGAATTCACTTTCTTTCCAATCTTGAACTTCTTGTGTTTATGAAGTGTTTTCGTGAATGTAATCTTTTATGGATGAAATCTTTTTGTGGAAGGTCATATATGGATGAAATGTAAAATGGATATTATATATTGAAATGTGAAATGACTTATCATTATGAAATGTAAAATGCTTTTTATTAGTTGAAACATCGAATGTTTTTTTTTTTTGCTTAAAAATGTGAAATGTCTTTTATTTTCTTAAAAATGTGAAATGTCTTTTATATATTGAAATGTGAAATGGTAAATTCGTAATATTCTTGTTATTTTGTAGGTGAGGATGAATCCTAGTGACATGTTTACTACTACAGTTGATAATGCAATTTCATTCATACTGGATGAAGAAGAAGTGGCTAGAAGAAGGCGACTACGTCTATTAATGTCATGGACAATTTTAGCGAAAATGTCAAGTACGTCACTATTACTATACAATAACACAAGTCGTATATATAGTAAAGAAGGTGCAGATTACATTAAGAGATTACTAGATCCTTGTCAACCTCATCAAGCTTACAATTGTCGAAAGATTTACAGAATGAGTCAAAGTGTGTTTAAAAGTTTTTGTTCTTTAATGAGAAATGAAGGAGTTATTGCTGATACCGCCAACATTAGTGTAGAAGAGAAATTTGCCATGTTCCTTGTCACAGTAGGGCAAAATCAAAGGTATGGAGTAACAGTTGAGCGATTTAGTCGTTCAAGTTGGAGTGTTAGCAAATACTTTAATGAAGTATTAAATGATATAATACGTCTACATCATGTGCTTATAGCAAGACCTTTATCTTCAACACCAAGTCGAATTACAGATGATGTAAATGTTTATCCATATTTTAAGGTATGTATTCACTTTTGTATATATATTGCAGTTTTTATCTTATTTAAGGAATTAAATGATGTTTAATGTGTATAGGATTGCATTGGAGCTATTGATGGTACTCATATCAAAGCAACTATTTTTGGACAAGAAACAGCTAGATTTAGAAATAGGAAAGGTGAATTGTCTCAAAATGTGATGGCAGCATGTAATTTTGATATGAGATTTACATATATTTTAGCTGGTTGGGAAGGATCAGCAGCTGATGCTCGTATCCTTCAAGATGCAATTAGTAGACCTAATGGTTTCAAAGTTCCTCCAAGTAAATGCAATTAGTATATTTTCAAGTAATATGCACATTATAATACTAATTTCTATTCTTCTATAGGTAAGTTTTACTTGGTAGATGCTGGATATCCCAATCGACCAGAGTATATTTGCCCATTTCGAGGTGTACGCTATCATTTATCTGATTATGTTAATGATAGACTTCCTAGTAATGCTGTAGAAAACTTTAACTACAGGCATTCACAACTAAGAACAGTCATTGAGCGTACATTTGGAGTTGTGAAACATCGTTTTTCAATCTTACGAGGTCAGATGCCATATCCATATGAAACACAAGTGAAGATTGTGATCGCATGTTTTTTACTTCACAACTTCATTCGATTGGCTGATAAAGAAGATTTACTTGAAGATTTGCAAGATGAGTTAGAAGAATTAAATATTACTGATGATATACAACCAACAGGAGAAGTGCATATGGATGGTCATTCACAGGTTGGAAGGAGTCAAGAACAACGAAAAGAATTAGCTGATAAGATGCGTGAGGATATGATGATGGCAATGTGGGATGGAAGGACTATTTAAGTAATAAGTAGAATGCTTTGTATCTTTGGACTATTGTGTAGATTGATGTCGTAAAACTTTGGATGCTTTGTACTTTTAGACTACTTTTTAAATTTATGTTGTAATAATTAGAGCATGTATACTTTTTCAAGTCATTAATATTATTTTCATTTTCAATTCAAAAAATTACAGATTGATGTATTAATTACATAATTTTAGGTAGTGTTTTATAATATATTTTGGTTGAAATCTTAAATCTATTAGTTCAAACCATAGATTATAAATTATTCTTATTATTTTAATCTTTAAATACAATTTAGTTTAAAATACATATACATATATATATATTTATTTATATATATATAAAGTATCGGTTTTCCCGAACAACCAATTGAAAAAATATATATACATATATATATATTTATATATATAAAAAGTATCGATTGAACCGAACATGTTCGGTTCAACCGATACAAATATTAATATTTATATATATAAGAAGTATCGGTTGAACCGAACATGTTCGGTTCAACCGATACAAATATATATATTTATATATATAAGAAGTATCGGTTGAACCGAACATTATCGGTTCAACCAATGCTTATATATATGTATATATATATCTTTATATATATAAAAAGTATCGGTTGAACTGAACATGTTCGGTTCAACCGATACAAATATATATATTTATATATATAAGAAGTATCGGTTGAACCGAACATTATCGGTTCAACCGATGCTTATATATATGTATATATATATCTTTATATATATAAAAAGTATCGGTTGAACCGAACATGTTCGGTTCAACCGATACAAATATATATATTTATATATATAAGAAGTATCGGTTGAACCGAACATTATCGGTTCAACCGATGCTTATATATGTATATATATATATATTTATATATATAAAAAGTATCGGTTGAACCGAACATGTTCGGTTCAACCGATACTAATTTATGTTATACATATATATATATCTTTATATATATAAAAAGTATCGGTTGAACCGAACATGTTCGGTTCAACCAATTCAAAAATATCATAAAAAATTACAAATATGCAAAGCCCTCTACTCAACCGATTAATATATATATATATATATAACATAAATTATCGGTTGAACCGAAAGATCATCGATTCAACCGTTTTCAATATTAATAAATATTAATAGTTTATAATCTATCGGTTGAACCAATATATTTACGGTTCAACCGTTTTCCAATAAGTAAATATGTAAATAATAATAATATATCATTAAATATTTTATTCTTCTGCTCAACAAATACATTATCGGTTTTCCCAAGTTAAGTAAATATACATACATATATATTAAAATAATAATGGTAAACAATGGATTAATAATGATATAACATCTTTATATTATTTTTAAAAAAATTATAAATACACATAAAATATAATATAATAATTAAAATAATATAAAAAATTTAAGAAAAAGAGAGAATAATATTAGACATATATATCTAAGAATTAATAATAAAAATAATAATAAAATTTAATTTACAAAGAAAAAATGAAGATGTAGATTTTTAATGGTCTTAAGTATGCTTATCTTTTAGGGACCTTTTGCATTTTGATGATTATTATTCTATATTTCCTAATGTATAATTAAAAACATTTAATGTACATAATTATATTTGAATATCAAATAAATTAATATTATTTTTAGGTGTAAATATAAAATTACAAATTAATGTATCAATTACACAATTTTGAGTAGTGTATTAGAATTTATTTCATTATTTTTTCAATTTCCAAACATTCTGGCGTGTACTAAAACCCCATAGGAATTCTAACTTTCTGAACTTTCCGATAGATGCACTAAACCCCTATGGAAATTCTTACATTCCAGACATTCTATTTCCTTTCCTTCTGAACTTTCCATTTCCTTTCCGTCTTAACTTTCCGACGTGCACTAACAGCCCCTAAGTTTATGAATTTTGAAGATATTTCATCTGAAGAGGAATGTATAGATATTCTTCCTCTTACTGTATCTCGAACAGAGACTTTTGAATTTTGGTACAGTTGCTTATACTACACTTTACATATATGGTTATGTCTGTTACAGTATATAGTATACTTGTTAATAACTGTATATAATCAACAACATACACAGTTACAAATAGAATATGATACTACCAATGTCTCATGTATACAAATTTTAGAAATACAGGATGATTCTATTCCACAAACAGATATAGAATATTCTTTCATACAGAGACAGTTAAATAGATCAAATATAGATATACATATTGCTGATATACAGATTGCTACAGAGACTGTTGTTACTGAAATGTTTCCAGAAGAACAACCAGAAGAAATTCGGTAGATTATTGATACGACAATAACAGATATTTTAGACATTTATACTAGTTTTGATGGCAATTCCACCAGTTCTGAAAGATCTAAAAATATAGATGTTGCTGATAATATTGAAACAAGTCCCAAATCAGAACATCATGACAGGAAAATACCTAATCCTGAACAGAGTTTAGATGAAAATACACTATTATGATTCAGAAATAATTCCTGTTATAACAAATTTCAGACATATAAAACTCTTACAGTTTTATATTCAAGACCAGTTAAGTTTGAAGGGATGGCACACATACGAGAACTATTTGAATTTCAAGGCTTGTTGACTCTACTTCTACAACAGCCAGACCATCTTGCTATACCCGAACTTATCAGTTGTTTTTACTCAAACTTAACAGTGGAAGAAGGTATTCCTATTTCTAATATACAAGACAATGACATATATTTAACTCCAGATTTACTTTATCAGGTACTTGGTCTGAAAAATGAAGGAGTTATATTATCAAAAAGAAAACAGGTTTATCGATTGGGATGGGACATTACAAGTTTAGCCAAAGATCCAACTGCCAACAAACCATTGACATTACTAAATGACTTAAATGGCCAAGCATGTTTTATTGCAAAAATATTACATGCTACATTGTTTCAGAGGTTTGGTCATGGGGCAAGAGTTGGCAGATGTTGTCTGTATGCTACATATGCATTAATAAACCATATATAGGTGAACTGGTATGATATTTTTGTTTCTCATCTCTTATATTTGCAAAATAAATTATTTTATGGTGATACGATTTTGAGAATTGTGGCAAGTCAAATAGATATTACACCTTGGCCATGGAAAAGATTAAAGTCAAGATCTTTCTCTGCAAAGGAACTCCAAAAATACCAGGAAACAGATACACCTATCCTCAGACAACAACAACAATAGGATCGGCAAACACAGTCACAACCACAACAGCAACAATCCACACAATTTACAGAAACACTACAACATGTAGATATACAACAAGGTATACATACAGAAATACATACAGGTATAAATACAGACATACATATTGAAATTTTACTACAACCATCACAAGTTTCTCAAAATGATTTAGATCAAGCATTACTTGATCAGATAAACAGAGTTAGTACAGAAATTGCAAAGAAAATTTCAGATACTCTGATTGATATTTTTCAAAGACAAAGAGGCTTGTGATTATACAAATTATGTATTACATGATTTATTTTTTGTAATTTGTAACCAAAACTATTATGTAAACTGTTTACTGATTTTAATGTTATGTGATTATTTTTCACAGTTTATGATATTAAACAGTTTATGCTTAATCCATAAATCCTATGTATGTTTGAAACTATCGTTTTGATTAATATATACTTAGTAAGATTTCCTTCCTTACATTTAACTTGCTTAACTTCCTAAAGGGGAGAAAATAGTTTGTTTACTTTTTTATAATGCCAAAAAGGGGGAGATATAAATTATGTGACTTATTAGGTTTTGACATCATCAAAAAGGGGGAGATTGTTAGATATTTAATTTTGATGATATATGTTTTATTAACGTATTTAAATAAGTCTACATAATATTCTCTAAGTATAATAGTTAACAGATTATCGAAAAGTTTCATTTTTATGTCGGATAAATTAAAGATTTCCAAAGAACTAGATTTGCAATAGTTAAACTTTTGGATAGTTAACGTTTCGAATAGTTAAACTTTCGGATAGTTAACATTTCATTTTTGTCGAATACTTTATGTTAAAAACTTATATAGTTAAGTTATCTGCACGTGTGTTTTTAATGTTTTAAGTTGTCACGTGTTTTTCATGTGCATTCAGTAATGAAAAATTGAATAGTTAGATAACTGTTCGAGTTTTTATACGCATGGATAGATAACTGTTCGAGTTTTATAAAAGGACTAACGAACAGATAAATTTCTTTGTTTAGTCACATGTTTTGTAGGTGCAAAAACTCGAAGAGTTAAAGGATAAGTGTTCGAGTTTTTACATGACTTAAAGGATAAATGTTCGACTAAATCGAAAACTTAGAAGATATTCTACAAGACTCTAGGAAGATAAAGCTTCGATGAATCTACGAAGTGGAGATCGTGGAAATTCAAATTGTTAGTGGAGAAAGTGGAAATTAAAATAGAAAGTAATTTGGATTAAAGAGAAAATTAGTACGTGGATTATGGATTATGGATTGTGGATCAAGTGGATGAACATGCTGAACGTGAAAGACAACAAAGTTCGACTACTAATAGAGAGTACGAGCTACATTACAACAGAGGATCTCAATCTCAAAAACCAAGTTTGAATATTCAATCTAGATCCCTAACTAAAAAGTTAAGTTTGAATATTCATATTCTAAAAAATTCTCCAACATCAGAAGAAGTTTGAAATTCCAAGCAATTTCAGAAAAGGAGCTGCAAAGTAAGAAGTCTGGAAATTCGACAACTGGAGAAGAAGAGATACAGAAGCTGAGCAAAGAGAAAGAAAGAATTTGTGTGCATAAAGATCAGGTTATATATAATTTAAAATTAGTTTTGAAAAAGAGCTTTGTTTTCCTATTTGAATTGTATATCGAACATTACTATATCAAAACCGGGAAGAAGGGAATTGAGCTGAAAAGATATTGTAAATTCTGTCTTGAAATAAAAGAATAGAATTTCATTTATGAGTGTTTTGTGCTCTTGTTTTATCCACTAGTATTTAATTACTAAAGACACAATTCACCCCCCCTCTTGTGATACAAACGATCCTACACACTAACACAACATGTTACTTTAATGTATATTCAAGTAACTTAATGCATATAGTTATGCTAACTTAACGAGTTAAACATGTGCAACTCACGTAACATAATAAAACATTTAAATTCAACACGTGTATACTTCTAAGTTAACGAGTTTAGATATTTCAGATACTTACAAACCTAACTATCCGATGCTTAGATGCATTTCTGATAGTTACCAGATAACTTACCAAACATTCACTTAAGTCATGTATTAAAGTTACAACACGTGTACTCTAGGAAATAATAAAATATTCTTTAATCGTTTAAAACATAACTATTCGGTTCATGAAATATAATTCTCTGAAATAATAGACAATTCAGATACTTAAGAATTAAAAAGCCTGTAATTCACCAAAAGTTCAGAAATATACTTAATTAATGCTAATTCCTTGAAATTATGCAGATTTTTTCATTAAAGCATATAATAGTGTAATTATAACAAAATGGTTTAATTCTCATATGATAAGCTAAATATTATGCAATTAACCATCATTTAACCGTTAATATTATGCACTTTTTCATTCTAAATAGCTAGTTCGTTGAGTTATTAGTAACACAACAGAGTTAGTTCGTTGAGTTATCACCTTACCCAACGAAGTATGTCACGTGTATAGCACATGTTAAACTTGTTGAGTTATAAATCTATTTGTTTTATGCATTTAGTTAATATTAACACAACGCCTTATTATTACACTTGATAAAAAATTTTGAACAAGAAAGTTTATTTTATAGTAAATTTTTTAAAGGATCTAGAATTGATGATTCAAGAAGATTCGAGAGGAAAATATCGACAAAAAAATGTGTATTTCGAAATTTGAATTTGAAAGTAAAATAGAAGACATGAAGAGTGGATATTGATTATGGATAGACATGGAAGATATGCATACAATGGAAATTGATTATATAAGACATAGAATTCTTGTTGATCAAGAGAGTACTACACACCTAAAGAAATATACATATAGTGACACACCTCTTAGGAGAAAAACTCTTAGAAGAAAGAAAATTCAACAACTTCAGTAAAGAGGAGAATGTCAAATATTTGTCATTGAAGATTTACAAAAGAAGAAGAAAAAAAAAATCTCAAAGAGAATTGATTGGGAGAAATGTTTTTAATTTCGCAAATTAGTTTTCTTTGTAATTATGAAATTGATTAGATGAAATATTGTATTGTTATATCATTGCATCTAAAAGAGAATTGAATTGTAATTTGTAATTGGAACCTTGAATATAAAGTATTGAATAAAATAGTGTTTCAAATTATTTTAATTTTTAAGTTTCAATTATATATGAAAATGTTGAAAAACACAATTCACCCACTCTTTTATAGCTTTTTGATCCTACATATACATTAGAGTGTCTTTTGATAGTATATTTCTTCTGTTCATTATCTCTATATATTCATTCTTTCTCATATTGATATTCTAGAAACTTCATTGCATTTAATTTGTGTACTCAATCATCAAGATTTGTCATACTGTTAAATTGAGTGTGTTAAACACATTCTATTTTTGCTTCTTTTCCTTAAGATCATCTTCCAAAATAGATCCCTACAAATATACATTGCAATAGATTATACAAATATAAATAAATGATCATTATAATAGTTAGATACTTAATATTTCATATTATATAACAAATGGACATTTAATAAACTAAGTTACTAAAAATCTCTAGAAGAGGGAAGGGTTATAAATATACTAGGTAATCCATTATTTAGGTTTTCAAATAGTTAGTGTTCTAAGTTGTCGAAAAAATTTTGAAGTATCAAATAGACATCACACTTCTAACCAACATAAGCAACTTAACTCTAGGTCATAGAAACTTATCCTTCTAAGTGACTTAAAAACTCAAAGAGTTGCATCCATAAGTTTCTAATAATAACACTTGGTAAATGAAAGAGTCACCTAACAAATTTAAAAACTCAAACACTTAATCAACTTAAGTGACCAAAGAACCTAAAACACTTTATAGATATTCGACACTAAGGCCATAGTTTTTATCATCAAAAAATATGTTTAAACATAACAAACTAACTTTGTTAGGTTTACACAAACTATACAGACCTTCATCTTTTAAACCTCATATGAATCTTTAAGTTATCATGTGATTAACATTAACTTTACAAGTTTTAAAATTAAGTTTTTGACTTTTTAACATACAAAACTTTTAACCCAACGACTTTTTCAAACTTGCAAATTCAATAACCACTTCCTAGACTTTACATAAGATAACAAATCAACTAATTAAATATGTTGATCGTATCATCATTAAAATATAATGCTTAACATATCCTAACTTGTCACATTTGGATCTTGTCATGTTGTGTCTAAATCTCGACATATCGCATCTAGATGCTGGCATGCCACGTTTGGATGCAACATTCTCCACACCTAACATCGAACATGAATTTTTTTTGTAAAAAACACTCAACAAAATTAAAAGCCTTATTTCCATCAAACTTACAACACTCACCATTCATTAATCTCTCTTATAAAATATATTGAATATTTTGGTAACACTATAAAATACGTTCATGGCAAAGTTGCAAGAAAATTTCTTGATGCCACCCCTTTTGTAAAATCCTATCGTAATTATTACAATTAAAATTTATTTATATAATTATTTAAATCATGTTATACACTAATATGTATTAAATTTTCAACCTAATCTAAGTAATATTTATTGTTATTTTTTAAAATCAATGTCTGAAATTTAAAAGATTGATGAATTTTAAGACCTTTAGATCAACGATGAATATTTATTTAATTTAAGTAAAAATTTTATCATAACATTTATAATTATCTAATAATAAAATCTATATATACTAAAATAAAGAAAAAATTTTATCGTAGCCATGTAATTTTTAATTTTGTACGTGCTCCAACTTCAAAAGCCACTCATGTCATCTATCAATTCTCTATTCCTCGGGTGGTAACTTGGCGTACTGCAATAAAGAAATAACCGTTTACTAGCGACGGACCAAGAAATAAAGATGGACGACGCCACCGACTCCGGCGGATGGTCGACGTCGGGGGAGAATCAAGTCTCGCCGACGGAGGGTGACCTTCCACCTTCAAGGTTCTTCTCTGTTTCTCACGTCTGGATCTTTCTTTGCTTCTTATATATATATATATGTATGTATGTATGTATTTATATGTGTATTTGTGTGCATGAATATTGATCGATGAAGAAACGAAAAAGTCGTGCTTCCCCCAGACGAGTCTGGAACGATGCCGCTCCAAAGTAGACTCGAGGTGTGAATTTGTAGATGAAATTTTGTATTGTATTTTTTGTGCATGGATTTCATGGAGCTTCGTAATTCCAAGGCCCAGGCGTTGAGCAAGAACAAGAAACCGCAAGATGTGGACGATTCGGATCAAGCGACGGCGATGAAGAACTTGCCGGCGCACAAGAACAACCAAAAGGAAGAACGAAAGCAACCACCACCTCCCACCGGACATCCCAACGTGTACCTGCCGAGTGAACGAAACGAGCGGAAGTTGGTCCTCCATATCGTCAAGTCTCTCATGGTCCAGTGGTGTGCTTGCTTACAAACTCATCAAGTCCATCGATCTGCAATTTGTTCTTCCCCGGCTTGTTGAATCCATATATATATACATCATGCATGTGTATTAATTATTTTAGTCTGTGATCATCTTCTGATTGGTACGTTCCAGCCAGTCGGAGAATGGATTCGACTGGGATTTCGGCGACGGCGTCAGATTTATTTGGCTCGTGAAGGTAACAAATTCATGTCTGGTACGTGTTCGATTTTTGTTTCAAGAATCAAGAATCATGAACCAATTAAATCTCTAAATCGATTTTTTTCTCTTTAATCTTGCTTCTGCTGTAGACCGTCTACTCGAATGATCCTCGTGGTTATCTCTTGTTCCTGCGTCTCATAGCCAGAAACACAGTGGCATCACTGGCGAAGACGGTTGAAGACGTGCGTACGACGTCCCTAATTAATTAATCTCTCCATATTTAGGCATATATGCTTTCAGCTGTTTCAATTCCCTATATACATGATTTTTTCAAAAAGAATTTTCTGAAAATTTCTGAGTTGGTATGTTAATGTTACTGTAATATATATGTATGCCCATGAAGATCAAGATCCTGTTCAGATATAATACGGCATTGTACATCCAATTCGACAAGCTTTTACCTCCCAGCTTGAGGATGGATCCTGTAAGGTACGTGCTCTTATTAATTAGAATACATCATATGTATATACCCTTTGTTTTCAAGTTAAAGTTCTAATATAAATGTATACGAGTTCAACATGCACGCATACGTATGTACATGTCGTGATGATCGAATTCGTTCGTTCGACCAAAGCCGTGCTATGGCTGAGGTCGATGCCCAGATGCAATCATCCGTAGCTAGAGATGCAATCCTCAGAAGGAGTGCCATGGAAGAACGCAAGCAAGCAGCTAGCTCTCAAGCTCAAGCCTCCGACCTCACAGTTCAGGATGCCATGTCTTTGGCCGATGCCTTGACGCACGTCATGAGTCCGGAAGAGTACGGTGAAGTGGTTTGCACATTGGAAGAAGTCAGAGACGCCAGGTATACATATAATTTTCGTCGACGGCATACTCTTATCGATTCCAAGAACATTCATGCGATATTGTTACTTTTGTGGTCGTCGTCGTCGATCGTCAGGATCACAATAGATGAGGCGGTGATAAGGCTGACTCCAATATTCAAGAGGTACCCAGGTTTGACGCCCATCGTCGCTCACATCTACCAGAAAATAGAATCGCGCAGCGCCAAAAGGTGAAGTCGAAGATCGATCGAAAAGAGTTCATGGATATCTTTGAAGTAAGAGACATTGGTGGTTGCTTTTCAACTACTCAGCAAACTATATATAGAGTACCTTCAATATCTTCGAATATCCTTCCCCAATTTTAGTTAAAATTGTGACTTTGAGAAGACCTTCGACAATGCTAAATGCTAATTTCTATTCGACTCTTTAGGGTGATTTTGGCTGATCAGAAATAGACAGCTTGATGGAAATGCTATGGAATGATCAAATGCCAAGGAACGATCCTCTTGTAGTCTTCCCTAAGCTGACCCGCTGCCTTCTTCATTATTTATTATATATGCTTACATGCATCCTCCATGGAATGCTGAAGTTGTGTTTCAATGACAATCTAGTTTTAATTTGGAATTAAATTACCACATCATGGAAAATATAATCAAGCTCAAGAGAATTCTACGCACCTTAATTTTATGCTTGCTAGCTAAGGACTTACATACGGTCAACTCTTGCAAATCTACTTTGTTATATCTTGGAGAGGGGGACACAAACTATCTCAATTCCAAGATATCCTAGACTTTGAAATTACATCTTTACCGTTTACTTAACTTGGCCTTCTCCTACGTTACCAAAAGAAAAAATATATAAAAATGACTAAAACCCTATCATGAACAAAATATCATCTAAGCTTGATTGCTTGAGAGCATGGATACTGTTAAATTTTAACATAAAACCAATTAAGTTTAAGTCTAATTTTAACATAATATCAGAGTCTGAATCACACACGTTACTTATAAGAGGAAATTCAAAGAAGTCTAATAGGGGAGTGTTAGACTATAAAAGTTCTACATCAAAATCGATTAAGTGTAAACCTTATAATATTATGCTCCATTCTCTTGTTACCAATTGATTTTAAAATAAACTTAAAAGATAGCAGTATCCTTTAAATATTTATTTTAACAATTATTACACTAATATTAGGTTCTTGTTCTATCTAGATTGAGCAAATTGGATTTTACTTTTGTTACTCTTTGAACTATGATAGTTGTTGTCAAGAATGTTTTTGAAGCCTAGGTAAGGAATTGGTGCATTCTAGTCCATCAAATCGTTTGCTTCTTGTCTCTATTATATATTTTTACCAAGTTTAGAACATGCATCTCTTGACATTTTGATTTTATTTTATAGTTAATTACTATCCACTTATTTTTCCTCATTCAAGTCATTTCTAGAGGCCTAGAGTACTTTGGTTTCATTTTGTGGTACTTCACTATATATTCTAATTTTGCATATTTTGTTAGGACCCTAGTATTTTGATAATGCAAAACCTATGTGAGGAAACATATTGTATTTCACAGTTAAGTCAGTGCAGCATTAGATCAGAAGGCAGATAGAACAAATTTCATGCAAACGTATAAATGGAGAAGATTCTAGATGATACTGCCTTAAAGTTATAAGAAAATCGAATAGTTACAGGTTCAAAGAGTAAAACAGTAGCAAGTCCATCGGACAGTTAGAAGGATAACTATCCGATTTTACAAAGCGTTCGGAGATTTATTTAATCAAACAGTTAAGTTGGTTGAATGATTGGAGAGTTATGGAGTTAACTATCCAAAAGAAAAAGGAAAATCGAAAAGTTAGAAAGGCTAACTATCCGAAACTTAAGTCATTCAATTAACCACGTGCAGAAATGCAAAATAGAATCTTAAAGGACTTTTCGAAGAGTTAGATAACTATCCGAGTTTTCTTTCAGAGAGTTAGATAATTATTCAAGTTTTTTGGAAAGTTACAGGTATAACTTTCTGGAACTTAAGTCATCTTATTACGCACATGCAAAATGGAGAAGCCGGTAGTTGAAAGCTTAAAAGGGAAAATCAGAGAGTTAGATAACTATCCGAAATTTCAAAGAGAGTTTCAGTAAGTTACAGTTTAACTATCTGAAACTTAAGTTATTGAAATGCCACGTGCAGAATTCCAGAAAGAAGATCATTTCAATTTTCAAAGAGTTAGAAAGATAACTATCTGAAATTTCAAGAGAGTTTCGATGAGTTATAGTTTAACTATTTGAAACTTAAGTCATTAAATTTGAGTGATGAATCGATAAGTTATGGATGCTTTTCGGTAAGTTATTTTTATAACCATCCGAAAGCCTGAGATTTTCAGAAGGTTACTTACTGAATATCAGACAGAACGGTAACTTACCATATTTGGGTCTGATTATTTACCAAGTACAGTAGAATACATCCGTTGAGGAGAAATTATGATCGTTGGATATTCAAGCATAAATACAGACAAAACTTTCAATATTCAGTAGAGCTTACAAGTGAGATTGCAGATGCAATTACATACAGAGATATAGTATACATTGCAGATCAATTACTGATATAGAAGAAAACTCAAATTCAGTTTAACAAAGAATCGATTGAAAGCTAGATTTACATGAAGATTCTTAAAGCTCTCCATGTGCTGAAAGTTTGATACAAGAAGGATCATTTGGTTTGTGGCTTCAACCTTAAAGCTTCATTCAGTTGTTGGTTTGAGTTTCGACCTGAAAACTCAGGAGGTTAGTTTTCTAGAGTTTATACCTGAAAACTTCTAGGTGTTGGTTTTCTGAAGTTTATACCTGAAAACTTCTAAGTGTTGGTTTTCTAGAGTTTATACCTGAAAACTTCTATGTGGTTGGTTCTTGCTTCGACCTGAAAGCAAGTGTGTAAGTGTTGAGACACTTAGTGAAGCCTAAGTGACCCTTGGGGGTGGACTAGCCGAGTTAGTGAACCACCTAAAATTCTCTTGTGTTTCTTATCTTTATTTCCGCTGTGCATGATATTTTTATCTGATTATTACTTGTGCAAACTGATTAATCAAATTAGTTAGTAAAGTGAAAAATAGGCTTAAATTCACACCGTTCTCCATTCACCCCCCTCTAGTGAAGCCATTCGTTCCTAACAATTGGTATTAGAGCGAGGTTGATCTTTTTTTTTTTTAGATTTAACCATCTGAGATCATGGCATCTTTTCACAAAGAGGGTCAGAACTTCCATCATCTTCTCCTGTTTGATTGTATTAATTATAATTACTGGAAAAATAGGATGGAATGTTTCCTCAGAAGCTCAGATGTGAGTTTATGGAAAATGGTTGTTCTAGGAACACCTATTCCACCTAGTCATGAGGATGACTAGACTAAGGAGGATGAGAGAATCATCCAAATGGATGCTCGAGGGCTAAATATTATTTACTGTGCCTTATCTGCTGAACAATATAATAAAGTTTCAGCTTGTAAATCTGCTCATGAGGCTTGGAACACTCTTCAAATAACCTTTGAAGGAACCAGCCAAGTGAAAGACACTAAAATAAGCATTTTACTCAGAAAGCTTGAATTATTTAAAATGCTTGATGATGAAACTATCACTGATATGTTTTCAAAATTCACTGAGATTATTAATGGCTTAAGAGGTTTGGGAAAGGAATTTTCTGTCTGTGAACAGGCACAGAAAATCCTCAAAAGCTTAACTATGGAATGGAAGCAAAAGTCCACATCGATACAAGATTCCAAAGACCTCAACAAATACTCAGTAAAGGATCTAATAGGCAACCTACTGGCCCATGAAGTTCAAATGAAGGAATGGAAAGTTGAGGAAGGTAGTGGTAAAAAGAAAACTAAAACAAAGAAAGAACTAGCATTTCCATCAACATAGGAACTTCAAAGCTCGGATGATGATGAAGTTGTGCTATTGGCTAGAAAGTTTAGAAAATAGATGAAGAAAAAGAACCAAGCCAGCACATCAAAAAGCAATGCACCAATATGCTTTAAATGCAAGAAGCAAGAACATATACAACCTGATTGTCCACTGCAACAACAAGAAGAAAAAGAAATGAAGAAGAAGAAGAAGAGCTACAAAAAGAAAAAGGCATTGAAGGCTACTTGGGATGACAATAGTTCTTCTAGTAGCTCATCTAGTTTAGATGAAAAGGTACCAGTAAACGTATGCTATACAGCACAAGAGGTATGTTCCACTTCATCTCAAAGTGATTCTGATGTAGACAATGATAATCTAGATGTAAATATTCTTTTGTCTACTGTTGATAGTTTATATGTTAAATGCAAAAAGTATAAAAAGGAAATTAAGCATTTAACTGCATGTTTAAAAGAAGCACATACTAAACTTGAAAATCTACATGTTGAAGATAGGAAATGCTATAATGATGAACTGATAAATGAAAATGAAAAATTGAAATTTGAAATCACTGATCTAAAAAATACTATGCATAAATTTACCAATGGACAGAAAGGATTAGATCAAATCATTGGTTCTCAAAGATACAGTTCTAATAAACTTGGCCTAGGGTATGCTACTCCACAGGAAATACCCTACTGTGGTGGTGTTATCCGATCTTATAGAGATGGTACAACAGTGTTTGCCATCAAAAGAAGATCTGGTTCAATGTGGCTGCCAAAAGGCAATAAACTAAATATTGTCAGGACTAACATTTATAGACCCAAGAAAGTATGGGTACCAAAATCTCTTTCTGTTTGAATTGCAGGATTATATTGTTTAGAGGGAGTAGTTGATCTATAGCTCCAAACTAGTTATGACAGTAAAAATTTGGTATTACAAGAGGCACCATAAATTGGTAGAAAGTGCTCACTTAGACTGAGTGAAAATCGTGCCTAAAATCTTGATGCTCAAGGAGAGCAAAATGTGCAACAATTAGAAACAAGTGTTATCAGAATAAGCAGAATCTCGTGAAGAGAAATTTTTTTTAAGAAGCCAAACAATTGATAATCAGTTAAGAATCAGCTATGATATTCTGAAATGAACAAGTAGTATCAAAGTGGTATCATTGATTGAATTCTGTTCTTTAAAGGAAATAAGATCTGCATGAGCCAGGATGAATGTATACAAATCAAATTTATCATAGGACAACCAAAATCTATAGCAGACAGATTACAGTCTTCAAATTATCTTCTGCAAATTGAAAGAATCTCTTGAAATAGAGATCTAAGAGAAGAAAAATGAATTGGAATCAAAAGCTAAATGATTGAGAATCATTTATGATGTTTTTGATTAACAATTGATACCTAGTTCAATTGGTATTCTATATGTCATTTTGCAGAACAGGTGCAGCAAATTTGTCTACAAGGAAAAACATATGAGTAGGGGGAGAACCTACTATATGAAGGAAATTCAGAATGCTGTGTCAGTGCAAAAAGAAAGTATATAAAGAGGGCATGCATATAGGGGGAGAGTCTATAGCTTGCTATCATAAATCAAAGAACCTCCATACAGTTAGGGGGAGAGCATGTGGTAGAAATTACAAATATTAACTGCATATTTATAAATTGCTACATTAACTATTGACATTTCATTGTTTTCAGTTTTTACAGATGATGCAGTAATTACACGAAAACAAAGGAAGAAATATCACAAATCAGGAGAGCAATTACTGACTTCTCAGATGATAGAATGTCAACAACTAGCATTAGACAAGGATTAAGGAAATTGACTATTCAATTGATACTATGCTCAAATAAGAAAGAAGAAAAGCAGCACAACATCAAAGGAAAAGAAGAAAATAGACTGCAATGATGAAAATATCTCAACAATTGAGATCTACACACCAACAGTCAACATTTGATGGAAAATCAAAAATTGGTATTTGAAGATATTGATGCATTTGATTCTTTTCACAACTTGATATCTAATAGGATTATAGAGATCAAAAAATTGGTATATCATCAGATACAAATTTAATGACAAAAAGGGGAGAAGAAAATTCAACAAAAGAAAATTGTGGAACTCCTTTTATCTAATGACAATAAGGGGGAGAAGAATATAGAAAATTACATAGAAGGTAGGGGGAGCTTTCTCAGCACACAAACAAGGCGAGAAATTAACTTCATTGTATTATATTCATTGTAATTCTTTGCTTTACTTAGTTTCTATGTGATTAAATGTATAGCAACAATCTAGGGAGTGAAATACATGTAATTTAATGTAAAGGATTTTGTCATTATCAAAAAGGGGGAGATTGTTAGGACCCTAGTATTTTGATAATGCAAAACCTATGTGAGGAAATATATTGTATTTCACAGTTAAGTCAGTGTAGCATTAGATCAGAAGGCAGATAGAACAAATTCCATGCAAACGTACAGATAGAGAAGGTTCTAGATGATACTGCCTTAAAGTTACAGGAAAATTGGATAGTTACAGGTCCAAAGAGTAAAACAGCAGCAAGTTCATCGGACAGTTAGAAGGATAACTATCAGATTTTACAAAGCCTTTGAAGAGTTATTTAATCAAACAGTTAAGTTGGTTGAATGATCAAAGAGTTATGGAGTTAACTATTTAAAAGAAAAAGGAAAATCGAAAAGTTAGAAAGGCTAACTATCTGAAATTTAAGTCATTCAATTAACCACGTGTAGAAATACAAAACAGAATCTTAAAGGACTTTTCGGAGAGTTAGATAACTATCCGAGTTTTCTTTCGGAGAGTTAGATAACTATTCGAGTTTTTTAGAAAGTTACAGGTAAAACTTTTCAGAAATTAAGTTATCTTATTACGCACGTGCAAAATGGAGAAGCCGGTAGTTGAAAGCTTAAAAGGGAAATCGGAGAGTTAGATAACTATCCGAAATTTCAAAGAGAGTTTCGGTAAGTTATAGTTTAACTATCCGAAACTTAAGTTATTGAAATGCCACGTGTAGAATTCTAGAAAGAAGATCATTTCAGTTTTTAGAGAGTTAGAAAGATAAATATCCGAAATTTCAAGAGAGTTTCGGTGAGTTACAGTTTAACTATCCGAAACTTAAGTCATTGAATTTACCACATGCAGAATTCCAAACAGATGCTCAAATGGGTTTTCGGAGAGTTAGAAAGATAACTATCCGAAAAATGGGAAGTTTCGGTGAGTTAACTCACCGAAACTTAAGTTATTCTTTTATGCACGTGTAGAATTGAAGAGACAATTATCGGAGACTTAAGAGAAAGTTCGAAGAGTTATAGTAGTTAACTATTCGAAAGTCAGGAGCTCTTTTCAGTAAGTTGAATACAAGACTCCGAACACTTGACATTACACGTGAGCAACTTAAAATCCTCACGTGACTCAGATAACAAAATTTGAGTGATGAATCGGTAAGTTATGGATGCTTTTCGGTAAGTTATTTTTATAACCATCCAAAAGCCTGAGATTTTTGGAAGGTTACTTACTGAACATCAGACAGAACAGTAACTTACCATATTTAGGTTTGATTATTTACTAAGTACAGTAGAATACATCCGTTGAGGAGAAATTATGATCGTTGGATATTCAAGCATAAATACAGACAAATCTTTCAATATTCAACAGAACTTACAAGTGAGATTACAGATACAATTACATATAGAGACATAGTATACATCGCAGATCAATTACTAATATAGAAGAAAGCTCAAATTCAATTCAACAAAGAATCGATTGAAAGCTGGATTTACAAGAAGATTCTTAAAGCTCTCCATGTGTTGAAGGTTTGATCCAAGAAGGATCATTTGGTTCATGGCTTCAACCTTAAAGCTTCATTCAGTTGTTGGTTTGAGTTTTAACCTGAAAACTCAAGAGGTTGGTTTTCTGGAGTTTATACCTGAAAACTTCTAGGTGTTGGTTTTCTAGAGTTTATACTTGAAAACTTCTGAGTGTTGGTTTCTGGAGTTTATATCTGAAAACTTCTAAGTGTTGGTTTTTTGGAGTTTATACCTGAAAACTTTTGTGTGGTTGGTTCTTGCTTCGACCTGAAAGCAAGTGTGTAAGTGTTGAGACACTTAGTGAAGCCCAAGTGACCCTTGGGGGTGGACTAGCTGAGTTGGTGAACCACCTAAAATTCTCTTATGTTTCTTACCTTTATTTCCGCTGTGCATGATATTTTTATCTGATTATTACTTGTGCAAACTGATTAATCAAATTAGTTAGTAAAGTGAAAAATAGGCTTAAATTCACATTGTTCTCCATTCACCCCCCTCTGGTGAAGCTATTCGTTCCTAACATATTTCTCATTTGTTTAATGATTTTAGGTCTTCTATTTGTTTTGGCTACCTTTTAATTCCTTTTGTTTATTAAGTATTGTTTTAATTTAATTAGATTCTAATGTTGTTTGTCTATTAATCCAATTATTCTTACTAGTTAAATAGCTAACATAAAACAACTTATTTGTTGAGCATTTTTTCCTAAGGGAGGAGCTTTCCTCTTGTTAAGTTTTTCCTTGGGTGTAGTTTTTTCTTTACTAATGTTGTTTCTCTTATCATGTAAAAAAAATTGCTACCAACATCATTCCCTTTGCAAAAACTAGGTTATTCATCTAGGTATTAGGTAAATTATAAGAATGGAAGGATATCAAAGACACATCCTTGAAGATAGATCTATCATTCAATTGAAAGGGTGACACATCATCTACTACAAGGTTATTTCTTATTACATTTGCAAATAGATCTTCCTCTTTTCTATTAATCTATACTTCTTCAACAATTCCTTGATGTTCGTAGAGTAAAAAGAAGCACTTGAATCCATTATCTAATATTCAATAGAACTATTTATAATACAAGCAAGAGCATTTACAATTTCAACTAAATTTGTTGCTTCATCACTGTCTTGACTTCTCTTAGGTGTCTTATATTGATTCTTGTAATACCCCTTTTTATTACAGTTTTAGTAGGTTACATTATTCCTGCCTTTGCTCTTTCCTCTAGATTTTGAACTATTTTTGCCACTACCACTTCTCTATTGACTTTTACCTCTATTATCAACACTTAAGGTTGTTCCTAAAGTGCTTGTTTGAGAACTACTCCTCTAGATGTCCTCACTCAATATCAAATCTCTAATATCTATTAACTTTAGCATCTCATACCCTAGAGAGCTACTAACTTCAATGACCACTGTAGACCAACTTTCTAGTATAAAAGATAGTAGAATCAAGGCCTTCACTTCATCATTAAAGTCTATTTCAATTAAACTTAGCTCAGTTATAATGATATCAAACTCATTAATATGATCAACAACTAAACCACCTTCTTGCATCTTTAGATTAAATAATCTCATTATTAGATAAATCTTATTAGAAGTAGAAGACTTCTTATATATATCTAAAAGAGACCTCAACAAATCTATTGTGGTTCTCTCCTTAGCAATGTTGAAAGTGACATTCCTTGATAAAGTAAGTCTTATCACACCAAAGGCCTACTTGTTTAGTAATTCCCAACATATTTGATTCATCTCTTCAAGCTTAGTTCTTAATAAGGTCTTGTGTAACTTTCTTTGATAGAAGTAATCCTTTATTTACATCTTTTAGTATCCAAAGTCATGTCCATCTTTTAGTATTTCCTTTTTTTAATTATTTCTTAAAGATTTCTACAACAATAGTATTGAAATAACTAAGGAAAAGATGAGAAAGTGACTTGTAGATGCTTAGCTAAAACCTCACTTTGGTATTAGTTGAAAGGGAGTAGAATCAAAAGAAGAATAAAGGTCTTGTAGGGGAGGTGATCAATCTCCTATTTGTCATGCTAAAATCTAACTATAATTTTCCTTCTCCTTCTTTGTAGCACCTAGCTTTGGGCTTTTCTTCAACAAGTCTTCATAGAGAAAATAATAGTAACAAGTTGAAGGAATGGAGAAGTGGATGTTATATTTTGTAGTAGAGAAGGTAAAAGAGAATGATGCAATCACATACAAACAAAATAAGATTTACGTGATTCAATGTTAGGGCCTACATCCACAAGTGTTGGTGATTTCTATCTTTTATCTTATGTAATAGAATAGTTTTAGCACACCCCGCAAATCAAAGTTCCAACTCTATTTATAGAATAAGGTTATGGTTACACATGAGTATAGGAGTTTGATAACTCTTTGAACAAAATGGAGATTTGAGACAAACTTGTTGAAGCTTGGTGGAACCTCCAACCAAACCTTCCAGAACTTCGGTCTTAACTATCTAGACCTCTTAGAGACTTAGGCCCTATTTATGCATATTTCCCATCAGGAAATGAAATAGCGGAAGATGCAAGAAATAGTGGGGGATGGAAAGGAGAAGAAACAACGAGAAATGACAGAAAATAAAATGTTGTTTGTGCACATTAGGAAATAATAAGAAATGATAGAAAAGTTGAGATATCTGTGTATACTAGAAATGATAGGAAATGACAAGAAAGAATTTTAAAATATTTAAATTTATTTTTATAAAATATTAAAATATATATTAAGACTTTTTTAAAATTTTTAGTGTATTAACTTAAAATAACTATATAAAATGCACATATGAAATAACTTTTTCATCAAAAGTACATCTCATTAGAACTACATTGAATAGATTTTTTTAAGAAAGAATTTTTTTTAATGTTAGTTTTGTTAGGTATGATGTTAATATCAAAAACTTGAATGAAAAAAATGATATCATCAACATAGTGTAAGTTAAGTATGTGAGGACCTTTATTAAGTAACTTAATATCTTGAATAATATTTTTTTCCAAGACATGATTCAACATCCAATCTAGGAAAAAAGATACAATCATGAAAAGGAGAGGGGAAAAAGGATATCGTTGTCTTAAGCCATTAGAAGATTTGAATAAGCTTTCAAGTGAACTATTAGTCTTAATTAAGTTTGAATCTCCTTCTAAGGGAGATCGAAACTATCTCTAAGATTGTTAAGCAAGAAGGAAGCATTAATAATGTTATTGTTTTAGGCAGACTGATTACATTACAAAAGTTAGAGAAGTTTCACATCAATTTTGAATTAAAAATAAAAAAGAAAATAAATCTCTACTTTTTATCAAATCAAATAAAGAAATAAAAATAAAAATAAACCTTGGACCACTTGGGCTTTTTATCAAATCGAAATAAATAAAATAAATCCTTTACCTAATAAAAAATAAATCAAAAAAAATCTCAACTTTTTATCAAATTGAAGAATCCTCTACCAACATTACCTCCATGGTGATAGTGGGAGCAATGGTGATGACCTCACAGGCCTTCCTTCGCAGCCATAGATCCCACTTCCTCTTCCCACACTCCTCATCCCCAAGAACTTATCGTAGGCCATTGCCTATGGCTGCATTTGGTAGACGAGTTGGAGCACACCTATACGTTGGAATGTGTGCTAGGAGCACGCCCTAAACAAATAGTCGAGCTCCTTGTCAACACTTGAAGTGCTAGAGCTACAACGACGGCCAACAAAGTATATTTTTAGGCAATGTATTTTCCCAACTCCAGTAAGGCATCGCCAATCGAAAGTCCAAAATACCCTCATCACCTCTGCAACCTTAAACAATGCCCTTCAGGATTTTCACCCTAAACAATGCCTCCACCGATCTACAATGGAGTAAGCTCCTCTTTCACCTGATTTTTTCTTTTGTCGATTTGCGACCGTCGTATATTTTTAGCATTGAAACATTTGACACTCCAACAAATTACAATGGAAATGATATATTACCCTTTCTCTACTGCATTTGGATTATATTACTTTGCCATTTGATGTGAAAGCTTTTTTTTCTCACCAAAAGGGGTTTATAGTTCAATAAAATCCTTATAATTGAATGCATCTCTTCTCACATGCTTCTTCTTAGCTTTCTTTAATCCAATCAATGCCTTTTGTTTTCTTGTAAAGTAGGATTGAAAATGGGAAACAAACTAGAATATTTTTTAAAAAAAATTCTACAATACCTTTTATAGTAGTATATCATCAATCTAGGTTAATTTTAGATATGGAAATAATGGAGCATTGGAAATGATATATTACCCTTTCTCTATTGCATTTGGATTATATTACTTTGCCATTTGACATGAAAACTTTTTTTTCTCATCAAAAGGAATCAATAAAATCCTTATGGTTGAATGCATCTCTTCTCACATGCTTCTTCTCAGCTTTCTTTGATCTAGTCAATGCCTTTTATTTTTCCTATAGAGTATGATTGAAAATGGGAAACAAACTAGAATATTTTTTTAAAAAAATTCTACAATACCTATTACAGTGGTATATCATCAATCTAGGTTAATTTCAAATATGGAAATAAAGGAGATAAGGTATAAGATAGCCTTCCACTTGAATTGCCATAGTAACTAATGAAGATATTTAGAAACAGTCTTGACATAAGAATTTCCAAACTCTATCTGAAGTTTCAAAGCTTTAGCCTTGAGCTTTTTTAGCTCTTTCTCCTTTGCCTGAGAGGAGAAATATTTCAAACAATAAGAAGAAGAAATAGTAGTGTTAGTAGTAGTAGAAAAAAAAGTCTGTGGACTAGATAAAAAATCCATGCAACTTGTAAAATTTTGAGTTCTGTTATTTCCTTATTTTTATTAAATGAATATGGAAACTATATTTTTATTGATGGGAGTCATATGAATCATGCTTATTTTTATTTGAATATTTTCAATCACTAGTTTATTTGAATAGTTTTTAATTGAAATCATTTTATGTTTATTTCATGCAATTATATCTGAACTTACACTATCCTATTTGCACATTTGTTCAGTACAATGGAGAAATTTTTAGAAATTAGTGATTTGGTGGATCTTGAAGTTGAGGAAATTTTTGAGTTACTTCTATTATTTTATGCATGCATAATACAATTGTTGCAAACTTATAATTCAACCAAAAGGCAACAAGTTTATAGCATGCCCTATTCTAGAAAAGATGTTATTGACAACATGTTAGGAGGACATTGGAGAGTTTGTTTTGACATGTGTCGTATGATCCCATCTACTTTTATCACTTTGTGTCAAATATTAGGGGGGAAAAACCTTTTGGAGAATGGGAGGTGGGTTAGTGTTGAGGAGCAAGTGAAGACTTTTTTGCAAATAGTTGGACATAGACATAAAAATAGAGTACTACAAAACTACCAACATTTTGGGGAAACAATTAGTAAATATGTTTATAAAGTTTTAGATGTGTTACTATTATGGGCACTATTTGTGTTTTCCCAGCACAACACCAGAAAAACTTGGATTTGTTACTTCTGTTTTACTTAGTTAATTTATCTTTATGCCTTTTCTTTCCTTTTAAGAAGTAAACAAACAACCTTTAATACAATTTAGATATTAATTCCAATTTGTACTTTAACTGCAAGTGCACAGTGTTTATTGTATAAGTGTGCAAGTACAGGTCGATCCCATAGGGAATTGCTGACGAATTTAAGAACTGTTTGATTGTTGACAATTTAAATTTATATTCAATAAGCACTCCGTTGAATTATAGTTAACTCAACGGACAAAGTTTGTTGAGTTATGGCTAACTCAACAGATTATCCTCGTGGACTTAAGTTAACTCCACGAGCATGTCTCTTCTTTTTTATACTGCTATTTACAAAGGAATTCGGCCAACCATTGGGCGATTCCATAGATTGTAAATAACATCAATTAAGCTCTTTAATGCGAGTTAACATTGGATATATCATTAAGCAATACTAACATTCAGATGATTCAAACAGTAACCACTAAAATCTTTAAGTCTTTTAAACGAACCAATTTCAGTAAACTATAAAATTAAAACTAACATAAAACAATCACAAAACTGATACAGATAACATTAATCACGATACAACACAAAAATTACATCACTCAAATACAACATACAAACAAAGATAAATTGTTTTTGGTATTTTTGTTTTAATATGAACATGGAAATGGGCGAAAGGTGAAATGTAAAGTAATCTCACTTGACAGTAAATACTTCCGACACTACTTGCAATGCGATTACTCCATAGAAAATTAAACCACTTACAATCCTGTCTCCTCTCCCTATAGAATCGCAAGTCCAGAATTGCAAGATGATCTCCTCTTCAGCATATAGGCATCAACCCGAAGCCAAGGCTAAAAGCTTTACGATCTCTTGAAATATGAGTTGGCGCTTGGTGAAAATGGCTTCCCTTCCCGCGACGCGATCACTCCTCACAGTGGTTGTCAAGCACTGTGTTTGGCTCAGAATCGACCTGACATCAGGCAAGTATCCTCACAAACCTCCGATGGTTGGTGATTATGGTTGTGGTGATGATTGTGGTGATGATGATTATTGGTGTGGAACTTCAGAGAATTGCGACGCTCATCCTCCTCTGTACACACTGTCCGCCCATCGATCACACCTCTTCTTTTTTTCTTCTTTTCTTTTATATTTCTTTAGTAGTAACTGCTTCTGCTTGAATGGTCGGTTGGATTTCCTTCATTCGTATCAACGACGATGATTTCTTTCCCTACGCAATACATGCAAACGTGGTTTTTCTCTTCCAACTGTCTGTTCCTACAATCGCTATAGTGGCATTTTAGAAAATAGATTTAACTATAAAATACGTGCAATAAAGAAATAAGCCGCTAACATAACGCGTTACCTTAGTGTATATTCATGTAACTCAACGTGTACATTTATGCTAACTTAACGAGTTAAACATGTGCACCTTACGTGATATTCTAAAGCATTTAAATTCAACACGTGCATAAATCTAACTATCCAATGCTCAGGTGCATTTCGAATACTTACAGATAACTCACTGATATATAACTTAAGTAAATCTACCAGATCTCGACACGTGTCAGCAGCAGTTTTAATCATAAAATAACATTTCGGAGAGTTACAGAGCTAACTATCCGATGCTCAGATGCATTTCGGATAGTTAGAGATAACTCACCGAAAGTACACTTAAGTCATGCATTATGGTTTCGACACATGTACTTCAGGAAATAATAAACTATTCTCTCAAAACATAACTGTTCGGTAATTTAAACATAACTATCCGATACATGTTCGGTCTGTTAAACATAACTGTCCGAATATGTTCGATATGTTAAACATAACTGTCCGAAATATCAGAAAATTCGGATATTAAAGAATTTCACAGCCTGCAACTTACTAACAGTTCAGAAATGTACTAAATTAACATTAATTCCCCCAAATTAAGCAGATTTTTCAATTAAAGCATATAAAAGTGCAATTACAACATAATGGCTTAATTCTCATATGATAAGCTAAATATTGTGCAATTAACCGTCATTTAACCATTAATAATATACACTTTTTCATTTTAAACACTTCCCCCATACCTAAATTTTGCTAGTCCCTTAGCAAACTAAGATCTAATTAATTGGTCTTTCAAAAAGTGCTAGAATTAATTCTTCTCCCATTTTTTTCTATTCAGCATAAGAATATATATTCTATATGTTTCAGTAATCAACCTACAAATATACTTAGAATATATGTAAATTACATACAAAATATATCATCATCACATAGGTGTTAATTATATTATCGTTTGTTCTTCTTTTCATCATCTATTATCCTGAATTTTCCAATAAGATTTCTAGAAGAAATTTCAACAACATACGAATCAGAGTACAATCAAATTCAGTATGATTAAGACAAGTAGAATAAAGAATTGTATCTCCCTAAAACAACTTCAAAAGTCAGTTCCAGATTCATATTATAGCAATTCTAGATAACAGAAAATATACTCAATTCATAAGATATCTATATTTCACAAAACACTTATATCTTTGCAGAATAGTATATGTTTTTTTTTCTTTTCTTTTTCTTCTTTAAGAGTTAATTTGACAAGCTTAAATCATACAAGAGCTTTCTAATGTACCCATGTAACGAGCTTTCAGTCAACAATCCTAGATCTGATCAGGATCTTAGGTTGCCAGATTTCAAGAGTCCTTGTTCAGGTCAACAATCCTTACATACCTATCTGCTCAAGTACTGTAGGATCGTATGGCTACACAAGAGGGGGGTGAATTGTGTATTTTTAATATTTTCTGAAATATAATTGAAACTTTAAAACTCAAAAACAAGTCGAGACATTGTTATCATAAAATCATTTTTATTCAAGGTTTCAATTACAATATACAATTCAATTCTCCTTAGAAATTGTAGATGCAATTATATTTCGATACCATGTATCATCTAAACAATTTCATAACTACAAACAGAGAAAACTAATTTACGGAATTTAAAACTTTTCTCCCTGTTTGAGATCTTTCTTCTTCTTTTTCTTCTTCAGCAATTCTTCAATGACGAATATCTTATCTTTTCATGCTTCACCAAATTTGCTTTCTTCTGATACTTCAAATCTTCAGCGACGAAAATCTTACCTTTTTATGCTTCACTGAACTTTCTTCCACTTGAGAGATTTTGCCCGAAGAGGTGTTTTTGATCCTTGAAAAAGATTTTTCTTTTGGTGTACAGGAATAGTTTCATCCTTGAAAAGATTTTTCTTTTTGTGTGCAAGGATAAATTGATCAACGAGAATTCTATGCCTTTTATACTGTATCTTCATTTCATGCATATCCTTCACATTTAACCACTACCAGTTTTCCACTTCTCTACGTCTTTTCTTTTTCCTTCATCGAAACACACACATTCTAACCCACATTTATATTTTGAATTTTCTTTAATCATTAGTCCTGGATCTCTGAAAAATTTCCTGAAAATAAACTTTCTCGTCCAAAAATTTTTCATCAGTGTAATAAGAAGTCGTTACTTTAATGTTAACTAAACGAGTAACACAAGTATATATATATATATAACTTAACGTTTCTAACTTAACGAGTTCACCATGTGCTATTTCACGTGACAAATACTGTAGCTAACTCAACGAATCAGCTTAACCTTTCTTTCGGAAGGTTAAATAATAACTCACCGAAAACAGGTTAAGTTTCGGATAGTTACGACTATAAGTCACCGAAAAACTCTTTATATTATAAAACTAATGAGACACGTGTCAAGACCTGAAAACATGACTTAAGTTACCTTTCGAATAGTTACGACTGTAAGTCTCCGAAAAAACTTTAACTCACCGATTCAGTAATAAACAAATGTTTTTATAATAAGAATTTTACCACGTGCAAAAATAATAACTTAAGTTTATAATGCTAACCTAACGCGTTGCCTTAGTGTTCAATATAGCAACTCAATGCGTTTAGTTATGTTAACTTAACGAGTTAAACATGTGCACCTCACATGATACAATACAACATTCGTAACTTATAATTTCACCACGTGTATAACACTAACTTAACAAGTTCGTCTCTTCTTTTACTCACTAACTTAACGAGTTATCACATGACCTATTTTAACCTTTAAGCCTCTAACTTAACGAGTTCTCACGTGACCTCTATACAAACAAAACTCTAACTTAACGAGTTGTCTAAGCGTGCACTATTCATGATACAGAAGATATAACATTAAAACATATCATGCTTTTCAATAAAAACACACGTTAACTTAACGTTTAGCTAAATGAGAAATTAATGCAATGAAACGACTAATTATTAACTTCAGATCCAATACAGACAAGTATTTATATCAATAAGATTTTTCTGTATTAATTGATGATTTTAATTTCTTTTCACAAGCAATAGTAATTGAGCAAATATGATTATTTTCATTCAGCACACATCATCAAAACAAAAATACTCAACAATCTCCCCCTTTTTGGTGATGACAAAACCATATTAAATCAATTATGAAATATGTTTAACTCAACAAAGCACTTTCGTTGGGTTAACTTTTAATTCAACAAACTTGTTTGTTGACTTAAGTTCACTTAAGCTTATTTCTATTGTTTGTGTAAATTTTACCTCTCAGAACTAAAACTCTCAGATGCCAATAATTATATAAGTATCAGTTTTCTAATTATCATCTATCAGATTACAATAACCATTTAAATAGCATCTCCTTTTATAATATATATATGCAATTAAGATCATAATCATCTTTTTATAATATTTCTCCCCTTTTTTGTCATTAATCAAAAAGATAATTACAGAGAATATATATATATATATAAGAGATATAATTACAACAACTCTTTCTATAAACAAGAATAATAATTGAAGACATTTACAGAAAAATGTATTGTTCAATCAAATCAAACAAGTAATACAAACATTACATTTTGTATTTAGAAACAAACAAAAACAGTTATCGACCCCTCCTAAGTATATCACTTATAGCATTACATATTTTATCTCCTAGATGCCTAATATCATTTCTGATATCGTTAAGCACTACATCTAAGTCAGGAGGTAGCTAGGTTTGCTGTTCTGCTTGAACTGAATAACTTTGTTGTTGTTGTTGTTGTATATGGTCTATATCAGGTTGTTGTTGTTGTTGTCGTTGAGGTTTATGCATGGCCTGGAATTTTTGCAAATCTTTAACACTAAATGCTCTTATGCCTTTAGTTTCAGAGGGCTAGTCAGATAAAGTCAATTGGCTTGCAAGGATTCTACATACAGCATCACCATAAAATAACTTTCAACTCATATGCTGTAGTTGAGACATAAAAACATCAAACCAATTTATTTGAATTCTATTCAGCAGGCCATAAGTTGCATATAAACAACTTCTACTGACTTCCAAATTGTGTCCAACTCTCTGAAATAAATTTGCATGCAATATATTTGCAATAAACATTGCCTCTGCATTCAGATTTTCCATTAATCTCATTTCAGAATATACATCTAGAATTTTTGATAAAGACTGAATGTTCCATTCCAGTTGTCTTATTATGTCAAATCTGTTGGTAACAACAACACCTTCATTCTTTAATCCTAAAACTTCAAAAATTAACTCAGGAGACAACATACACTCCTATTCATTTATTTGAGTTTTCAGAAAATTTCCATTCTTGACCAGATTGCTATAAAAAGCTGCAATAAGCTCTATGTATTGCTTCCATTTCGTTCCTACTGGCAAGAATTTAATGAGGCCTTGAAACTCAAACAAATTTCTTATTTCCATCAAATTTCTGAATTTTATTGGACAAGCATGCAGAATCTGACATGTAATCAGATTATTGTATTTCTACAATGCTTCTTCAGATCTAAAATAAATTGCATTACCTTGAATTTTTAATATTGTACACAAAGAAGGTGATACCTGAAGCCGTGATTCAGAGTTTAATTCATCTTCAAGAACCTCCTCTTCAAAATGAATGTCATGTTGTTCCTCTTCCAAAATATTATCTTAAAGCTACTTAGGTAAGCTTGATTCTTCAGCTTCAACAGTGTTAGGAACATTGTCAATATGCTCAACATTCATCTGTTCAATCTCTATAGAATGTTCAGAGTACAATTTTTCCACAAATTCTACACCCGATGTATCTGTCTGTAATTGTTCATTTTGTTCAACAGATAATTCCATTGATTCATGGTGTGAATTCTCAGACTCTACTTCTATAGATTCCGTAGACAGTCGGTTAACTTTTAGCTCTTCTAGAGTCTTAACAATTTCAATATCTGCTACTCTAGACAATTCAACCTTTGAACTAGTTACTGCTTCAACATTGTCAATTATATTTGCAATAACTTGTTCAATGTCAGGTGCTTGATGCTCTGATTTGTCAATTTCTGCATCATTAGGACTTGTACTAATAGAAAAACTTGAGCTCATATTTGACTTGGATTTCTTCTCAAGTTTTCTAGTAAGGGAAAATAAAGTCTCATTATCTTCATCAGTTTCAGTGTGTTCGAAACTGATGAGTTTATCAAATGCACAATAAGGTACAATGTCTAGACATACATTGTCCTTTGGAAATAAATTTTCATCTGATTTTCCTTTTTCAATAGACTTTGTTTCCTTCGACATAATTTTTCTAACTTTCCTTCTTCTATAACATTTTTGTTTCTCCTTTTCAAGTATTGCTGTTTTCTTTTCAAATTGCTCTATAAAAGTTTTCTGCTTTAATTCTTCTAAGGCACTTTCTATTGCAACGACCTTTCGAAGACTGTCAGCTTTTGTTTTGTCTACAATAATATCTGATTTTACTTGTTTTGAATATAAAGGAGTAGGGATAGCTGATTCATGCCCTTCCTCAAATGCATGTAGTCTTGTACTATTTATAGGAGTTTGAGGAGTTCTATTTGATGAACCTACACCTTTTTCCAAATATTTTGCATATTGTTCCAAAAAAGCAATCTCAGCACATTTCATTCTGTATTCTCTATCAAATTTACTTTGAATCCCCATGTATGTAATACTAGCATCAGTATTTTGGAGTTCTTGTCTAACTTCATTTAGTATACCTTCAGGAAAGAAGTAATCTTTATAAATTTCAGCTAACCTTCTATCCACTCGAAGTATTTTCTTGAACCAAGTACGTGGAACTTCATCATTCTCTATTTCTTTTCCTTTTGCATCTCTTCTGCTTTTGCCTTTTCCTCTGCCACGACCTTTGTAGAACTTGGAGACCATCGTCTTAGGTTGTAACAGCAACAAGCGGGAAAGATTTTCTTGACAAAGTTTACAAATAACCTAAGTGCCCGTGTAATAAGTGTTTAAATAGGGATTTTAGGCGTATAACTAAACGTGAAGAGAAGTCGGGTTTAGAAATTAAATAAATATTGAATAAAGTTTATTCAATCAAAGTACCCGAAATATTCAAGTATAACTCATTGAGTTAACTAACCTAACGAGTAAAATGCTATCTAGAGGCATTTTTACACGTTACCTTATCTAACATAACGTCTAGTTAGTACACTTAAACAATTTTTGGATGCTTCCAACTGAAACGTTTTGAAAACAACACACATGCTAAACTTAACATTATCTTGAGAACATTGTAAACTATTTGAACATTTTGTCTTTTGAATCTAAAATAGTTTATTTGTCATTTTAAATTATTTCATCAAGATTTTAAGAGGACAGTAATTCAGATTAACTAAGATTTGTATTCTAAATTATATTAATCTATTTTTGACAATGTTAATCCTCCCCCCTACAAATATACTTCAAATATATTCAATCAACATACAAAATATACTTGTAGTGATAATAGATGTTAAATATAACTATACTTTTAAATTTTCTTTTCAGAAACTTCTATTATCTTGAGATCATCAAAAATGATTTCCAGAATCAATTCCTACTGTATATGAATCAAAACACAACTTTGAACTCAATGTGATTAATTCAAGGAGAATAAAAGAATATATCTCAAATAAACGTTTTCAAAAGTACTAATGTTGATTCAATAAATCAGTAGTCATATTGGTAGAAACTATATGCGATTCAAAGATATCTATAATTAATGAAACAACTTTTTCTTTTCAAAACAGTAAATATTGATAATTTTCTTTAAAAGTTAGTTTGAAAAACTTGAATCATACAAGAGCTTTCTAATGTACCCGTGTAATGAGCTTTCAGTAAACAATCCCAGATCTGATCAGGATCTTAGGTTGCCAGATTTAAAGAATCCTTTTTCAGGACAACAATCCTTACATACCTATCTGCTCAAGTACAAAAAGCTCATGATCAAACTGATTAATAAACTCTCAAAGATTTTCACTTTGTAAGCACTTTTCATTTTAAGCATAGTATATATGTATTCCATTAATACAGATGCAATAAAACACAAATCTCATACAATTTTTACTTCTATGATTGTACTGAGAATATGAATCAGTTTCAATAAGCTTATACTTTTGATTAACAGTTTAAGATGAGTGACATATAACTTATTCTACAAGTTTAATCAATTAAGTCAAATTTATGCATGATCATATGCATTTTCCTTGATTCAAAGAAAACATTTAATCAAAATTTCAGAATGTCAGAAGTATTTAATGTTTTTCATTTACATTTCCACTTAAAATCGTAAAAACTATTAAAATTGATAAACTACCTAAAATCAATAAGATACTACTATGATTTTACAATAAATACATAGTATCTTAAGCAGCAGTTTAGATATTACTTTAGATATTTATAATAAGTATATAATATCTATGAGGTGAACAACATCATCAATAATATTTATCTTTTTATGTGGAGTTTAAGCATTTTACACATCACATAGCCTACAAATACCTAAATTTAATCTAATGTTGCAAAATGTATTTTCGTTTAGAGGTTTTGTAAATATATCAGCTAATTGATTTTTACTAGACACAAATTCTAATTTAATTTTTCTTTTAATTACGTTATCTCTTAGAAAATGATGTCTAACCTCTATATGTTTTGCTCTTGAATGTAATACAGGATTTTTAGAAAGATTTATTGCAGAACTACTATCACAATAAATCTCAGTTGTATCATTAGATAATCCAAAATCTTCTAAAGTTTGCCTTATCCACAGAATCTGAGTGCAACACAGTGCAGCAGCAACATATTCAGCTTCTATAGTAGAAAGTGCTACACAGTTTTGCTTTTTACTAAACCATGACACTAAATTATTTCCCAATAATTGACATGTGCCACTGGTACTCTTTCTATCAGATTTAGATCCTGCATAATCAGCATCAGTATATCCTATAAGATCTATTGAACTATCCTTAGAATAATACAGTCTGAAATTTTTAGTTCCTTGTATATATCTAAATATTCTTTTAACTGCAATTAAGTGTGATTCCTTAGGATTAGATTGAAATCTAGCACAAACACACACAGCAAACATAATATCAAGTCTACTAGCAGTCAAATAAAGTAAACAACCAATCATACTTCTGTATTTTCTTTGATCTATAGATTTTCCTATGTCATCAATATCTAACTTTAAAGTAGTACTCATAGGAGTTCCTCGAATCTTTGTATCATTAAAATTAAATTTCTTAAGCATTTCATCTGCATATTTTTCTTGATTTAAAAATATACCTTTATCCATTTATGACACTCAGCAAATTAAAACCTAGGTTTTCTACAAATAGTACATTCGAAATAACACAAGTAGGAGTTATTTGAACATTGCCCATACCTATGATTTTATCTTTGCTTTTGTTTCCAAATGTTACACTTCCTTACATGGTATTTGTAAAATTTTGTAATAGACTTTTTTGTCCGATCATGTGACTTGATGCTCCACTGTCCAAGATCCATTTTGATGTTGTTTCCTCCTACAACACAAATTAAGAAAAACTTTTTATTGGTACCCAATGTTGTTGAGGACCAAGTTCATTAAACGCATATTTCTTCTTTTTGTTTAAAAATAGTTTAACATTATCATTTATATTTTATTAGTTGTAAGTACTATTGATTTATCATTAGCTTCATACTCACATATAGCATTATTGCTTTTGCAATCATTCTTTTTGTTTTCAGATGTAGTATAATCAAGACCAAACATATTTTTATCAGATGTTAATTTATTTTGGTCATGCTTATACATTTCTGTAAGTTCATACCAAGATTTTGTACTTGTATTAACACTTTCTATACATACAAAATCTTTTTCTGCACAAGAATTTTTTGTTTTATCACATGCAGAATGAGTAATTGGTCTAATACCAGTGTATTGAATTACATGCTCAGGTTTCTGAATTTTCAGTTTACTACAATTGTCTAAAATTTTAGAAACATTAGAAACTGAATTTCCAAAACAAGAAACAAGATTTTTAGAAACATTTATAGTCATGTTAAAAGTACAATTTGACAAATCACATTGATTTATATTATTACTGCATGATTCATCCCTTGAAGTACCTACTTCTACATATTTATTACCTTGTTTCATAATAAAAGGAATTTTAGTCTTAGATTTACTTGAACTGCAACTAATAAATCCTTTATTGGCTTGAGATTCAGGATATTCAGGATAATCAAATCCTAAGCCAAATTTATAAGACATTGCAGGGGTACTAGTTAGTTTGTCTAACTTAGTTTGACTTAAATTCCATTTCTCAATGGTAGAATTTAAATCTTGCTCTCTTAGTTTTAATTTATCTATCTCTAATTCAAGTTCATTTATATTGTTTCTCAACATTTCATTTTCAAATTCTATCTTTAATTTTTCAGCATTTATATTCTGTATTTGTTCATGCAAGATACATTCATTAAATCTAAATTTTTGCAAATCTCTAGCATGATTTTTATTATCACATTTAAACTTTTCTAAAGTAGTAGATAGGAAACAATTTTCTTCTTCCATAATAGATGAAGATTTTCTAATATTATTATTTTCCAGTTTACATACTTTAGGTTTTTGTAATAATGCATGATAAGCACATAATAATTCATCAAAGTTGAAATCTAAATGACTTTCAGGATCAGATATTACCTCAGACTCATCTGCCATGAAGCACACATGAGCAACGTCTTCTAACTCTTGTTCTCCTTCTGAATGTGAAGATTTTGATGCTGATTCCTTAGATTCAGACTCTTCAGACGTGTCATCCCAAGTGACCTTCAAAGTCTTTTTCTTGTAAAACTTTTTCTGATTTTTCTAAGCCGTCTTCTTCTGATTTGTCCTACTTTGCTTTTCATTTTTTCTCATAGGACAATCTGGAGAAAGATGTCCAGGTTTCTTACAGTTGTAACATACATACTTTCTAGATGAAGAATTCTTGTCATTCAATGATTTTGACGTTGAGGGTTTATCATTTTTGTTCCTTTGCTGTATCCTAGCTTTCCATGCTTTCTTGAATTTCCTAGTCAGCAAAATCAAATCCTCGTCAGAATCAATAGATATATTAGAAATTGAATTAATTTTGAAGGCTATTTCTTTCTTCATTTTTGGTTTGTTGTGACTTAGTGATTCATTTAATTGAACTTCATAAGCTGTTAAATTTCCTATAAGTTCATTCATAGTATAAACATTTAAATCTCGTGATTCCTCAATTGATGTTACTTTCTGAGACCATTTGGTACTTAGGGATCTAAGAATTTTCCTCACCAAATCCTTCTGTTCAAAATTTTTTCCTAAACATTTTAAAGAGTTTATGATATCTAGAAATCTAGAAAACATCTCAGAAATATTTTCGTCTTCATGCATCTTAAAGAGTTCATACTTATGAATCAACATGTTTATTTTTGTCTCTTTAACTTGAGAAGTACCTTCATGTGAAACTTCTAATGCATGCCACACCTCATAAGCACATTTATATGCCGACACTTTACTGAACTGTTCATAACTCAATGCACAAAATAAAATATTTAAGCCCTTAGCATTCAGAGTTTCATTTTCTTTTTCAGTAATTGTCCAAGTATTATAAGGAGTAGTTAACGGAGTATATGGTTTAGAAATCATGAACCACAACTTATGATCTATACTTTGAAGAAAAACAGTCATCTTATATTTCCAATATTCAAAATGTATTCCATCAAAGAAAGGAGGACGATTAAGATTTTGGCCTTCATATAAAGAAAAATTACCATTTCCAGTAGCCATTTTACCTTAGATTTTTCAACCTATTTGATTTTAAACAATCTAAAAACTTTAAAACAACTTGAGCCTTAAATCAATAGAGTTAAACGTATGCTCAGATATTAATTTCTATTTAAAAACAAATAAGGTAGAATAAGTAATGATATTAAATAAGTTGGTATCAATTTTATATCAAAGATTATTCACAAAGCTCTAATACCACTTGTAGGATCGTATGGCTACACAAGAGGGGGGTGAATTATGTATTTTTAATATTTTATGAAATATAATTGAAACTTTAAAACTCAAAAACAAGTCGAGACATTGTTTTCATAAAATCATTTTTATTCAAGGTTTTAATTACAATATACAATTCAATTCTCCTCAGAAATTGTAGATGCAATTATATTTCGATACCATGTACCATCTAAACAATTTCATAACTACAAATAGAGAAAACTAATTTGCGAAATTTAAAACTTTTCTCCCTATTTGAGATCTTTCTTCTTCTTTTTCTTCTTCAGCAATTCTTCAATGACGAATATCTTATCTTTTCATGCTTCACCAAATTTGCTTTCTTCTGATACTTCAAATCTTCAGTGATGAAAATCTTACCTTTTTATGCTTCGCTGAACTTTCTTCCACTTGAGAGATTTTGCCCGAAGAGGTGTTTTTGATCCCTGAAAAAGATTTTTCTTTTGGTGTGCAGGGATGGTTTAATCCTTGAGAAGATTTTTCTTTTTGTGTGCAAGGATAAATTGATCAACGAGAATTCTATGCCTTTTATACTGTATCTTCATTTCATGCATATCCTTCACGTTTAACCACTACCAGTTTTCCACTTCTCCACGTCTTTTTTTTTTCCTTCATCGAAACACACACGTTCTAACCCATGTTTATATTTCGAATTTTCTTTAATCATTAGTCCTGGATCTCTGAAAAATTTCTTGAAAATAAACTTTCTCGTCCAAAAATTTTTCATCAGTGTAATAAGAAGTCGTTACTTTAATGTTAACTAAACGAGTAACACAAGTATATATATATAACTTAACATTTCTAACTTAACGAGTTCACCATGTGCTATTTCACGTGACAAGTGCTGTAGCTAACTCAACGAACTAAGTCTATGGTGTTATGCTAACTCAACGAACCAGCTTAAACTTTCTTTCGAAAGGTTAAACGATAACTCACCGAAAACAGGTTAAGTTTCGGATAGTTACGACTATAAGTCATCGAAAAACTCTTTATATTATAAAACTAGTGAGACACGTGTCAAGACCTGAAAAAATGACTTAAGTTACCTTTCGAATAGTTACGACTGTAAGTCTCCGAAAAAACTTTAACTCACCGATTCAATAATAAACAAATGTTTTTATAATAAGAATTTTACCACGTGCAAAAATAACAATTTAAGTTTATAACGCTAACCTAACGCGTTGCCTTAGTGTTCAATATAGCAACTCAACGCATTTAGTTATGTTAACTTAACGAGTTAAACATGTGCACCTCACGTGATACAATACAACATTCGTAACTTATAATCTCACCACGTGTATAACACTAACTTAACGAGTTCATCTCTTCTTTTACTCACTAGCTTAACGAGTTATCACGTGACCTATTTTTACCTTTAAGCCTCTAACTTAACGAGTTCTCACGTGACCTCTATACAAACAAAACTCTAACTTAGCGAGTTGTCTAAACGTGCACTGTTCATGATACATAAGATATAACATTAAAACATATCATGCTTTTCAATAAAAACACACGTTAACTTAACATTTAGCTAAATGAGAAATTAATGCAACGAAGCGACTAGTTATTAACTTTAGATCCAATACAAACAAGTATTTATATCAGTAAGCTTTTTCTGTATTAATTGATGATTTTAATTTCTTTTCACAAGCAATAGTAATTGAGCAAATATGATTATTTTCATTCAGCACACATCATCAAAACAAAAATACTCAACAAGTACAAAAGGCTCGTGATCAAACAAGTCAATAAACTCTCAAAATTTTCCTCTCTTTTTTTTTTTTCAATCAAACTACAAACATAAAACAAAACATTAATCACATACTATATATGTACGTTTTTCATTAATACAGATATAGTAAAATGCCAATCTCATATAGTCCTGCTTCTATTAGTTACTGAAAATATGAATCCATAACAATAAGCTCATATTTTTTCTGTAGTTTAATAAGATCTACACATAAATCATTCTACAAATTCAATCAGTCAAATTAAATATATCTCTAATCATATGTGTTTCATTTAATCTAGAATTCACATCTCAACTCTTTCAAGACTTCAGATAATTTACTGATTTTTCATTAAGCATTCTGATTTCATTTTAAAGTCATGAAATTGTTAAACTCATGAAATTCAGAAAAAAAAAAACATAAGATACTATATCTGGATTTGCATAAATTGTAAATTCAATAGCATCTTATATAGCCTTCTAAATATACCATTCAAGCAATTTATAAAAATTTACAATCTCAATTATCAGATAGTTACAACAAGTTCATAAAAATTTTCAATTTCCACAACTTTGCAGTATCATTTTAATTCATTTAATTAACAAACTTACATGGTTGTTACTTTAATTACCTCCCCCCCATACCTACATTTTGCATTGTCCTCAATGTAAAAGATTTGACAATAAGTACAGTAATTGAAGAAGGCATGAATATAGTTTTGTTTGATTTAAAATTCAGGATGAGTAATTAATTACATACCTTATTTCATTTGTATCTCCTTCTGCATATTCTGATTTTTGATTCTGAAAAACTTTTCATTCACAGATAAATATAGAATATATAACAAAATAACATTTAATAGATATTGATAATTCAGTGTCTTGTGTGGAACCCAGGCTCCTATGCCTCTAGTGGCTCACAAGCAAGCTAGTTGGTTTCCCAGAACAGATACTAACAAACTGGATTGATATTTTGTTTTATTTATTTTCTTTTATTTATAAAATAAACATGAAAATTTCAAAATTCCTTCTTTTTTTTTTCTAAAAAATAAATGCAGAATACACACAACATTAAACACATAAAATCACAGCTTAAGAACATGATTGAAAAGTAGGAACAAATGGAATAAATGTATTAGTCCAAGCAAACTTTTTAGGCATAGTTCTTCTTGCTATTAATTCTGTTTTCACGTAGTTCTTGTTCCTTATTAATTTGTAAACGTGTAATATATTATAAATTCCAAATACAAGTGTATCACCATTAATGATATGAAATGTAGAAAAGGATCCTTTTTGGTTTTAGGGTAATGTAGCAATTTCTATTTCTACATCTATTTCAATATATTCCTCTTCCCACTTTCATTCATTTATGTCTTTCATTATCTATATTTGAAATTTCATCAATTCATCCCACCATCTTATCAGACATAAAGTAAGATTATCTTCGTTATTATACCACATTTCTATTGGAATTTTATTAAATTCTGTAGATGGTGGTTTAACTATATCACTCGGTACAGGTAAAATTTCTATATAATCATTATAACTATCTATGCTCACTATGTATAAATCAGATCTAAATGCAACTGATATATCTGTGACAAGATATATATATCCATCAAGTATGGCATGTGTTTGGTTAATTAATGATTTATGTCCTAGATATATCATAATATTTTCAGTCCAAGATCTATTCAGAAAATTATACACACTTAAGCGTAAATCTTCACCCCAATTTCCTGTAGGTCTCCAATAATATAATTTTTTAGGAATTGCATAATTTTTATCAGAAAATATTAAAGCTGATCCACAATTTACAGTTGGTACTTCAAATCTACTAGGTCTTCCTATATTCCATTCTTCTCCTATTATAGGATTTCTTATCAAAATATTAGGTAACAATAAACTTGCATACCTTGGTCTCGTCTTGTATATGATTAATCCTTCATCTATCCCCACAATATGATTTATTCCTTCTAATGTATTGGGTGGAATTCCAGTAGTTTCTTCCATAGCAAGATATTCATGGGTATTTGAACTACGATTAAATGACCTCCATATGAATCCATCTCTAATATTAGTCATTTTTGCAACTTGTAGTCCCTGAAAATATTTTTCTTCAATACAGTCTTTAATTTCCTTTGATACACAACACAACCTGCACAGATCTTTAGCTGACAAGTTACTTAGTACTTCCCTTAGTGCATTCAATGGTAATTGCATCAATTCCATTTGTCGATTCTGTATAACACAAACAAAAATTTAGCAAAAACAAAAATTAACATAACTACTACACACCCTCGTGGAATTAAGGCATAACTCAACGAACTAAGTTCGTTAAGTTAAGGATTAACTCTACGATACTATTAACTAAAAAAAAATAAAAAGATATATATACACAGATAGTTGCTTCAGATACACTGCTTCATTCAGCTACCCTCCTAGAAGAGGTTTCAATTTCATTAACAGTTCTATTGACAGGGTTAGGTATTGCTTGTATTGGCAATCCTCTAGTAGGTCTAACTTCCATTGGTTCCTTCTATCTAAGTGGTAAATTTCTATTTTGATTTTGAATTGCAGCATTTCCAAATACAAAATCTAGACGATTGTTTAATTGTTGGATTATCTTTTCTAATTTCTCTATTCTAGATCCTTGTTCCAATAATGCTTCATAACTTATGTTCTTCTCATTTATATTTTCTCCTCCCTGGAAATTGTTGTTTCTCCAAGATAAATTCGGATGATTTCTCCAATTAGGATTATACGAATTTCCCAAGTTATCTCTCTAGTTTCTAGCATAAATAATATTTAAGTCATTTATGTTTGCATTCTTTTCTGCTAGCTTTTGACTTAATGATAACTCTTCTATTTTCTTTGTTAATTCATTTAATTTTACCTCAAGCATAGTACTTGAATCTATTTCATGCATTCTTCTTGGCAATATTTTTTTATCTGCAATAGCTTCAGCCGAGTTTTCCCACTATGCAATTCTTTTTGCAAAGTTTTCTAAATATGCCCATGCTTCTTTACTACATAACTTTAAAAATCTATTTTGATAAGTAGATTCTAATAAAGATTTCGGTGAAACATCTATGCCTTCATAAATTATACCTATTAATTGTGCCTTACTCATTGCATGATGTGGACATTGAGTCAGTAAATCTTTAAATCTTTCAAAATATTTCCAGAATGATTCACCCTGTTTTTGGCTACACATTAATATTTCTTTCTTCTTCTTAATCGTTTGATGCGTTGGATAATATTTTTCTAGAAAAACAGAGCAAAATTCAGTCCATATAGAAATTGAATTAGGTGATAGAGTATATAACCATCTCTTAGCTGTGTCTTTTAAAGCAAAAGGTATATATCTAAGTTTAATAGCATCTATACTCATGTTCGGCATTTTCATCATTTGACAAACTTCGTTAAATTCTCTAAGGAAGTAATAGGCATCCTCTCTTTCTAATCCATGAAAATGTGGCAATTGATTAATATTATTAGATTTCAATTCAAACCTATCTCCCTCAAAATTTGGCAATCGAATACATGAAGGTTCATCAACTAATTTAGGATATAGAATCTCTCCTAATGGTTTTTCTACTAGAGCAGCCATTTTTACGTTCTCTTTTAAGGAAAGGTTAGATACACCCCAAAGAATTTCGTTAAAGTTCAGTTCAGAAAATTTTTCAATACTTCTCTACGATGAAAATGCCTAGGTAGGTGTTCTTACTAATTGTTTAGTGCTAGGAGAACGGGTCCATGTGCTCATAAATAAATAATAGAAGATTAATTACATACCAGTCTGAAGCTTTCCATTCAATAAATATTTGTTGTCGGATGAAGTTGAATCAGCTGCTTCTCCTTCTAGATCCTCCAACGCCTTCTCCTTTCTTTTAAAAGTACTGGTAACTCGTAAATAACACTCTATTTTATATCTATACTACACATTTATAAAGTGAATAAATCTCGTTCCAAGAACGTGTCTTGCAACGTGAATCGTGGTTCCTGTTTTTATGGGTACATGTACCACTACTCATTTCAAATTTTGGTAACCGCTAAACCGACGAAGTTTCGTTCGTGGTAAAAAAAAATCGTTCTGCTTAATTCACGAACTAATCTCATTGAGTTACAGATAACTCAATGGAATACAGTCGGTTACTGTTGCTAACTCCACGGACTAACTTCGTTGAGTTATAGATAACTCAATGGAGTGACCTTATATTATAATACTGACCTCGTGGAGTTAAGTTTAACTCAACGAACTTACTTCGTTGAATTAACACTTAGCAACCTCTAAGTTTTACTCTCGTAAGTGTCTCTATTCTTATAAAAATTTCTCTGCATTATGCTAACTGAAATAAAGTTAAATCTATGTCATTAATGCATCATTCTAATTAAAATACATTTAAATCTGAACATTGTATAAAGATTTAACTTGCAAGTCATTTTATGTCATGCAGAATTTACATTTTACCTTGCACATGCAGAAATTTTTACGCATTTATCCTGTCATTCAGCAAATTGTAAATCTGTTAAACATTCATTCATAATATTCCACAAAATACATAATATTCAATAAATTCCATTCATTTCACATTCAGAACACGTATGAAAATTGCATCTGAAAAATTATATTCATTAATATGAATCAATTATATTACAGGTTCATCATACAATTTCATACAATTTCACACAAGTAGACGAACAATACAATTTAATTTCTATTCCTAAGTTCATCTACTTCCTTCTGGAGTTTTTCTAATTGATTAATCATTTCTACTGCTCTTGAAATTCCTCTAGAAGGTACAGCTAGTTTTGCAGCTACAAAATTTCTGTATTCTTTCACTGAAATGGTTCTAGATCTGATCCTTTTTGATGCCCATTTCGTGAAATAAATACAGTCCACCATCAGCAGTGGAATCAAATCTCCATAAAATAATTTCTTCTTCACTATTTTTAGCTTGGAGATAAAAACTGTAGACCAATTTATTTGGATCTTATTTACAACTGCATACGTGGCTCATTTGACAAATTGACTTAATTCTATGTTATGGCCTTGTTGTTGATAGACATTCTTAATCAGAATGTTAGCTACCATGTGTGCTTTACCATTTAAATGCTTCAATTTGTTTAATAATGGCACACCAGGATTGATAGCTAAACAATCCTTAATTTGCTGCTCAGTCCATTCAACTGCAGTTGTATCTTCCAAAATTTTTGTTCCTTCATTCTTTAAACCAAAAATGTTGTGGAGAAGCTCTGGTGTTATCTGTACATCAGCTTCCTCTACGTTTGAAATTAATCCTCTTTCTCCTTCTCTTAAATTTGCATAAAAACAGGGCATTAAATTCTCATATACTGCATGCCCTCTTTCTTGAGATATAAATTGCAATAGACCTTGGAATTTAAATAAATCTTTGATTTCTTGCATTCCATCCCAATTTATTGGTCTACTATAAATAATATCGTAACCCCTTATTTCTTGATATTTAGTATAAGCTTCCTGACTACAAAAATGTACTTCATTCAAAATTGTTGTTTCAGTCGGGTCAGGAAAATGACTTTGTTGCTCTAGAGGGGTTTGCACTTGATCTTCCTCTAGCATAGGCTGCATTTGAACATTTTCTTCAGATTCCTAGATTTTTGCTTCTACTTCTGTTTGTGGTGGTGAGCCAACAGAAATCTCCACTCTGTCTTGAATTCTTTCCATAATTTGCTAAAGAGTTTCTTGCTCTTCAGTGGAATCTGTGAAATTATTTTTGTTCAAATGGCTTCTTTCAGCCTCTTCATTTTATGCTCTTTCTTTTTCCTCCTAACTACCAATCTATTCTGTTATTGTTCTTTCTGATTCTGTAACAGATTGGGATGGAGTCATGGGCAATTCAGTTTCTACCCTAATTTTTGTTTCTTCTTGTACAGGCTGCAGACTAATTTCAACCTGATTTTTTTCTTTTCTTTGCTCCTGCTGCTGCAGCTCCTCTTGTTCCTCAGAATCGGATAACAGGTTAATAAAAATTTGCTCCACAAGCCCTGTAAAAATTGGTACTTCAGATTTAATTTCCTCATATCCAGGCATTTTTTCTTTTCCTTTCCTTTTTCTGATTAGTTGTGCCTGTTCTTCCTCTTCATCTTCTGAAATTAAATCCACAAAAGCAAGCTCTGCAGGCCTTCGAGCCACAAGTACTAGCTCTTCCTGTTTAATTCTTCCAATAATTGCTGATCTCGAAGGACCAGCTTCAGCTTCTTTTGCAACATATCTGACAGCAGTTCTGGCAATAGCTTCTTGATGTTGTTCCACTTTAATTTTATATTGGGCTTTCAACTTTTCTACAGCCCTCTTTTTGTAAAGTGCATCAAACACTAGGTGTGCTTTAGCCACTGCCAAATCTTCTGATTCTCCTTGGTTTTTTCCAACTTGAACCAGTGCTTGAAATTCCTTTAACTCTTCTTCAATCAAAGGCCCCATCATTTCTGCTCGTGCCAACGACTTAAATGGTGGAACTGAAGGTCCTAACTGTTGTTCCTCAAGAATAGGTCTTTCAGCAGTTAGTTCCTCCCGTTCTTCAGTTGCCTCTTCTTCATTTTCTTTCCTTTCTTGCTCCTAGATCGCCTATCTAGCTCGTCTACAGATTCGTCTTTTGAACCAGAGCCGGGACTTACGTTGGATTAATTCTAGGGAAACTTCATTACTTGGCCTTATTTGTCTTTCCTTGCTTACAACTATTTCTGTTGGTATTCTAATTCGTGTTTCCATTATTTGAGGTATTTGTATACCCAAATTTACTAAATCTCTTCTAAAATTGAAAAGTTCTGATTCTACCTTCTATAGCTCTTTCTCTCTTGTCGTATTTCTGATCTTCTACCGCGTGTGCCACTCTTCTGATTCCTTCAGAAATTTTGATGTATCAACAGCCTCTTCCCAGAATTCATGTGTCATCTCCCTCATCGTGGAGTTACAAAACAGCACGGAATCGCTCTGATTTCTAGTGTTCTAAATTCTAAATGATTTGTCGGATAATACCCCCAAAACCCTAGGTTTTAGTTTAAATAAGCCCTAAGTTTAGGTAGGTAATCGGGTCATTTCCCGAACCAACTATTACTATATTATCCACAGTCTTAGCTACAGTACTCCGTTGAGTTACAGTTAACTCAACGGAATAAGCTCGTTGACTAACTCAAGACTCAACGGAATAAGCTCGTTGACTAACTCAAGACTCAACGGAGTAAGCTCGTTGAGTTAAGCATAACTAAACGGACTCCTCGTACAAACAGATATAATAATAAATAAAAATAAATACTTAAGATAATGTTTTTTTTTTTTACCGGTTTAACCGATACTATGTTTCGATCAGACCTAATTTTTTTTACTGAAAATTAATATACATATTTTTTATGTTCCGGTCATACCAATGGATCCGATCGGTTGAACCGCAATGATTTTTTTATATTTTATAATTATTTTTTTTATGTTTTTTTTTATATATAAAAACATAACATTTGATTTCTTACTAAGTAAAGCTCGAGTAGTCCTCTACTCTAACTTCTTCTATAATTCCAAAGGAGCTTTTTGGTGTTTTCAGAATAGGTTTCAGTCTTTGTCCATTTACTTTAAATATATTCTGATTTTTAGGATTTTCAATTTCAATAGCTCCATAAGGATAAATATTTCGAACTATATAAGGTCCTGCCCATCTAGATCTTAATTTTCCTGGATGGTTATGGAGTCTAGCCATATAAAGATATACTTCTTGTCTTATTTCAAAGCTTTTAGGAATAATTTTTCTATCATGCTATAATTTAATTTTCTCTTTTTCTCTTATAGTCTTCGAATAAGCTTCATTTCTAAATTCTTCTAATTCAATTAGTTGCATTTTCCTATTTTCAGCAGCTTAATTTAAATTAGTGTTCAAAGTTTTCAATGTCCAATAAGCTTTATGTTCTATTTCCGTAGGTAAATGACAACTTTTTCCATATACTAGCCTAAAAGGTGACATACCTAAGCTTGTTTTATAAGCAATTCTATAAGCCCAAAGTGCATCTATCAATCTATTAGCCCAATCTGTTCTGGTAGGATTTACTACTTTTTCTAAGATTAATTTAATTTGTTTGTTTGCACTTTCTACTTGTCCACTTGTTTGCGGATGATATGATGTTGCAATTTTGTGGTTTACTCCATATTTCTTCATTAAGGCTTCAAAACTTCAATTACAGAAATGAGTTCCTCTATCACTGATAATAGCTTTAGGTATTCCAAATTTGGCAAATATATTTATTCTTGTAAATTGAATTACCACTTTGTTGTCATTAGTTTTTGTAGGAATAGCTTCTATCCATTTTGATACATAATCCACCCCCAACAATATGTAATTAAATTGATTTGACATAGGAAATGGACCTATAAAATCTATTCCCCACACATCAAAGATTTCAACCTCAACAATAAGATTAAGAGGCATCATATTCCTCTTTGATATTCTTCCTATTTGTTGACATCTTAAACAACTAAAGCAATATTTATGAGCATCTTTGAATAGTGTTGGCTAATAAAACCCACATTGCAGAATTTTTGCAGCAGTTTTTCCTGAACCGAAATGCCCTCCACAAGCTTGGTCATGACAGAAAGATAATATGCTCGAATATTCAATTTCTAGAACACACCTCCTTAAAACCAGATCAGGACATTTCTTAAATAAGTATGGGTCTTCCCAATAGTAATATTTTACTCTTGAGAAAAATAATTTCTTATCCTGTCTATTCCAATCCTTAGGTATTAAACCAGTAACTAAGTAATTAACTATGTCTGCATACCAAGGTATTGTGTTGATGGTCATTAATTGTTCATCAGGAAAATTATCCTTAATTTCAATATTTGATTTTTCTATTTGTAATATTGATAAATGATCTGCTACTACATTCTTACAACCTTTTTTATCTTTAATTTCTAGATCAAATTTTTGTAATAATAATATCCATCAGATCAATCTAGGTTTAGTTTCTTTTTTCTTCAGTAGATGTTTTAGAGCTAAATGATCCATGTATACTATTACTTTAGCTCCAATCAGATATGATCTAAACTTTTCTAAAGCAAACACAACAGCTAATAATTCTTTTTCAGTAGTTGTGTAATTAACTTAAGCATCATTTAAGGTTTCGCTTGCATAATGAATCACTTTAGGAGATTTTTCTATTTTCTGTCCTAACACTACTCCTACAGCAAAATTAGAAGCATCGCACATTAATTCAAATGGATGACTCCAATCAGGTGCTTGAATTATAGGAGTTGAAATTAAACTAGTTTTAAGTCTAAAAAATGCTTCTTTGCAATTTTTGTCAAAGTTAAATGGAACATCTTTTAATAGATTAGTTAAAGGTCTAGCTATCTTGCTAAAGTCTTTAATAAATCTTCTATAAAAACTAGCATGTCCTAGAAATGATCTAATATCTTTTACTGATTTAGGTTCTAGTAGATTAAAAATTACTTCTATTTTAGCTTTATCTACTTCCAACCCTTTCTTAGAAATAACATGCCCTAAGACTATTCCTTGTTTAACCATGAAGTGACATTTTTCCCAATTTAAAACCAGATTTGTTTTTACACAGCGTTTTAATATTAAGTCTAAATTGTTTAAACAGACTTCATATGAGTTGCCATATACAGTAAAATCATCCATAAATATTTCTAAAAAATCTTCAGTCATTCTAGTAAATATGCCCTGCATACATCTTTGAAAAGTAGCTAGCGCATTGCATAATCCGAATGGCATTCTCTTAAAAGCATAAGTTCCATTAGGACAAGTGAAAGTTGTTTTCTCTTGATCCTCTAATGCTACTAGAATTTTATTATACCCTGAATACCCGTCTAGGAAACAAAAATATTCTTGCCCTACTAATCTTTCCAACATTTGGTCTATAAAAGGTAAGGGAAAATGATCCTTCCTAGTCACAGCATTCAGCTTTCTATAGTCTATACATACTCTCCAGCCTGATTGAATTCTAGTAGGTATCAAGTCTTGACTTTCATTCCTAATAACTATTAATCCTGATTTCTTGGGAACTACATGGATTTGACTAACCCACAAGCTATTAGAAATCGGATAAATTATGTCATTATCTAACCATTTAACTATTTCCTTCCTAACTACTTCTTTAAGGTTTGGATTTAATCTCCTCTCAGGAATTCTAATAGGTTTAGCATTCTCTTCTAAATATATGTGCTGATAGCATAAAGTTGAACTTAACCCTTTTATATCAGTCATAGTCCATCCTATTGCTTCTTTATAACTTTTTACTACATCTTTTAATTTAGCTATTTGATCCTCTTTTAAATCTGAAGCAATAATGATTGGACAGGTTCGTTTATCTTCCAAAAATATATAGGTTAATTCAGGAGGTAAATGTTTTAATTCTAAATGTTACCCATCAGAAGCTAGAGCTCCTAACTGAACATCATCATTTTTTAACTTAATTTCTTCTAGATCTCCTTCTATATTTATGCTTTCACTTTCCTCTAAAGTTTCAGAATTGATTTGCCTATTTAATTCTTCTTGAATCACATCATCTAACATATCTCCTTCATCCTCTAAAAAGTCTATGGTATGTAAGGACATTTCTAACTCCTTAAACCTTTCTGGTTTGAAAATATTTAATTAAGTATCCTCATTACCATATGCTAACTTCATTACTCCAGTTTTACAATTTATAACAGCCCTTGATGTTGCTAAAAATGGCCTTCCCAAAATTAAAGATGTATCACTATTTTTATGCTTAATTTGTTGGGAATCCAAAATTACAATATCAATAGGATATATAATGTTTTTGATTTTAATTAAGACATCCTCTATTTTTCCTCTAGGCTATCTTATACTTCTATCAGCTAATTGAATAACTGTATTAGTAGGAATTAAGCCTTCTAATCCTAAGGATGCAAATATATCACTTGGCATAACATTTATACCTGCACCTAAGTCTATTAAGGTTCTTTCTATAATGGTATTTCCTATGGTGCATGATATAACAGGGATTCTAGGATCAGATAACTTTTTAAGAATTTATGGCAGAAATAAGGAACTACTTTGCTCAGCTAAAAAGACCTTTCTAAGAACTTTTCGCTCTCTTTTCTTAGTACACCAATCCTTAAGAAATTTAGCACAAGGTGGCATTTTCTGCAATAGATCTAACAAAGGAATGTTAACTTGTACTTTTTCAAAAATTTCTCTAATTTTCTCTTATTTTTCAGGTATTGTTTGTTGTAATCTTTCAGGATAGGGTGCTAAAGATTTTGATTTCAAAGACTCTTTTTCTTTCAGTTGATTTGTTTGATCATTTTTAACTTCATTCGCAGATTCAAATTGTTCTTCAGTGATTTCTAGATTTTCAGCTATTACATTTTCATTATCATTTTGATTTTTACTCTTATCCACCTTCATATCATTTTCATTTTGAGTTCTTGGTGGTATATCAGTTCCAGATCTTAATGTTATAAATACATCTTCCAAATTTTCGTTATTCTCATGATGTTTTTGTATATCATTTCCGTAATTATGATCTTCAATTGTTTTTAGTTTTAAAGTGCATTCTTTAAATTCTCTAGCATTAGTGTTTTCTGTTTGATGTATATTTTGTAAATTATGCAAGTCTATAATATTATAATTTTCATTGTCCTGTTGCATAACTTGTATTTTCATTGTATATTCGTCTAATGCTTTTAATTTTCTTTCCAGATCATCTAATCTCATTGCATTCAATTTTTGATCAATTTTCATTATGGTTTTTTCAGTTTCGTAAATTATATCCTTTTTAAGTTCTGAATATGCTTCCTTATAATTTAATTGGTTGACTTCTTGTTGCTGAAACATAAAATGTTCTAGTTTATCTAGGTTTTGCTCTATACTACGCTCCAGTCTATCATACCTATCCCAAACTTCAGTGCCTCTCATCATATTATACATTCTATACTAACCATCAGTTGGGTAAACTGTAGGATTCTCATACCCGGCTCTATTATATTGAGGATAATTCATTTGTTGTTCATGGGATCTAACCATCTGTAAATGTCTCAGTTTCAAACAATCAGAAATGTCGTGTCCTTTAGAATTGTAGAATTCACATATGCTAATTACAGGTTTCAGAAATCTTTGAGCATAAGCATATGCCATATTCTCAATTACAAAAGAAAGCACACAACTCTAGCTATTAAAACTAAACAGCTCTAACAGTTGCTTATATCAATTCAATTCAATTCCCCAGCAACGGCACCATAAAACTTGTTTGTGTTTTCCCAGCACAACACCAAAAAAACTTGGATTTTTTACTTCTATTTTACTTAGTTAATTTATCTTTATGCCTTTTCTTTCTTTTAAGAATTAAACAAACAACCTTTAATACAATTTAGATATTAATTCCAATTTGTACTTTAACTGCAAGTGCATAGTGTCTATTGTATAAGTGTGCAAATACAGGTCGATCCCACGGGGAATTGCTGATGAATTTAAGAACTATTTGATTGCTGACATTTCAAATTTATATTCAATAAGTGCTCAGTTGAATTACAGTTAACTCAACAGACAAAGTTCGTTGAGTTATGGCTAACTCAACGGACTATCTTCATGGACTTAAGTTAACTCCATGAGTCTGTCTCTTCTTTTTTATACTGCTATTTACAGAGGAATTTGGCCAACCATTGGGCGATTCCACAGATTGTAAATAACATCAATTAAGCTCTTTAATGTTAGTTAACATTGGATTTATCATTAAGTAATACTAATATTCAGATGATTCAAACATAACCATTAAAATCTTTAAGTCTTTTGAACGAACCAATTTCAGTAAACTATAAAATTAAAACTAACATAAAACAATCTCAAAACTGATACAGATAACATTAATCATGATACAACACAAACAATACATCACTCAAATACAACATACAAACAAAGATAAATTGTTTTTGGTATTTTTGTTTTAATATGAGCATGGAAATGGGCGAAAGGTGAAATGTAAAGTAATCTCACTTGATAGTAAATACTTCTAACACTACTTGCAACGCGATTACACTACTGAAAATTAAACCACTTACAATCTTGTCTCCTCTCCCTATAGAATTGTGAGTCCAAAATTGCAAGATGATCTCCTCTTCAGCATACAGGCATCAACCCGAAGTCAAGGCTAAAAGCTTTACGATCTCCTGAAATATGAGTCGGCGCTTGGTGAAAATGGCTTCCCTTCCCGTGACGCGATCACTCCTCATAGTGGTTGTCAAACATTGTGTTTGGCTCGGAATCGACCTGACATCAAGCAAGTATCCTCACAGACCTCCGATGGTTGGTGATTATGGTTGTGGTGATGATTGTGGTGATGATTGAGATGATGATGATTGTTGGTGTAGAACTTCGGAGAATTGCGACGCTCATCCTCCTCTGCACACACTATCCACCCATCGATCACACCTCTTCTTTTTTTCTTCTTTTCTTTTATATTTCTTCAGTAGTAACTGCTTCTGCTTGAATGGTCGGTTGGATTTCCTTCATTCGTATCAACGGCGATGATTTCTTTCCCTACATGATACGTGCAAACGTAGTTTTTCTCTTCCAACTGTCTATTCCTGCAACCGCTACAATGACATTTTAGAAAATAGATTTAACTATAAAAAACGTGCAATAAAGAAATAAGCCACTAACATAACGTGTTACCTTAGTGTATATTCATGTAACTCAACGCGTACACTTATGCTAACTTAACGAGTTAAACATGTGCACCTCACGTGATATTCTAAAGTATTTAAATTCAACACGTGCATAAATCTAACTATCCGATGCTCAGGTGCATTTCGGATACTTACAGATAACTCACCGATATATAACTTAAGTAAATCTACTAGATCTCGACACGTGTCAGCAGCAGTTTTAATCATAAAATAACATTTCGGAGAGTTACAGAGCTAACTATCCGATGCTCAGATGCATTTCAGATAGTTAGAGATAACTCACCCAAAGTTCACTTAAGTCATGCATTATGGTTTCGACACGTGTACTTCTAGAAATAATAAACTATTCTCTCAAAACATAACTGTTTGGCAATTTAAACATAACTATCTGATACATGTTCGGTCTGTTAAACATAACTATCCGAATATGTTTGGCATGTTAAACATAGCTGTCTGAAATATCAAAAAATTTGGATACTAAAGAATTTCACAGCCTGCAACTTACTAATAGTTCAAAAATGTACTAAATTAACATTAATTCCCCCAAATTAAGCAGATTCTTCAATTAAAGCATATAACAGTGCAATTATAACATAATGGCTTAATTCTCATATGATAAGCTAAATATTGTGCAATTAACCATCATTTAACCATTAATAATATGCACTTTTTCATTCTAAACAGGCACTTGAGGTTATTCGACCCAAGGAGGATTTGAATGAGACACCACAATTTCTTAAGGACAACCCTAGATTTATGCCATATTTCGAAGATGAAATAGGAGCATTTGATGGTACACATGTTCATTGTGCTATTAGAAAAAATAAACAAATCTCATTTAGATGTGGTAGACATAGTAAGTGTAGGATCGTTGTATCACAAGAGGAGGGTGAATTGTGTCTTTAGTAATTAAAATTACTAGTAGATAAAACAAGAGCACAAAACACTTGTAAATAAAATTCTATTCTTTATAAACTTTAAAGAAAGAATTTACAATATCTTTTCAGCTCAATTACCTTCTTGTCGATTTTGATACAGTAATGTTTGATATACAATTTAAATAGAAAATAAAGTCCTTATTCAAAACTAATTTCGAATTGTATAAAACTTGATCTTTATGCATGTAGCTTCTTTTCCTTCTTTTTGCTCAGCTTTTGTATCTCTTCTTCTCCAATTGTTAAATTTCTAGACTTCTTGTGTTTGCAGCTCCTTTTTTGAAATTGCTTGGAATTTCGAACTTCTTTTGATGTTGAAGAATTTTTCTGGATTTGATATGTAGTTGATTATTCAGATTTAAGATTTGGGATTGAATATTCAAACTTGATCTTTCAGTTTGTGATTGGGATCAGGATGATCATGATGCAGCTCGTACTCTCTATTAGTAGTCGAACTCTGATTTCACATTTAGCATATTCATCCACTTAATCTATAATGCACAATCCACATACTAATTTCAAATTCAAATTATCCACGATTTCCACTATGTTTTTGAATTTCCACTATGTCTACTATCATTTTGAAATTTCCACTTTCTCCACTATCATTTTGAATTTCCACGATTTCCACTTGTAGATTCACCAAAACTTTATCATCCTAGAAATTTGTAGAATATCTTCTAAGTCACTACTTTAGTCGAACACTTATCCTTTAAGTCTTGTAAAAACTTGAACACTTATTTGTAACTCTTGAAGTTTTTGCACCTGCAAAACATGTGACTGAACAAGGAAAACTTATCTGTTCGTTAGTCATTTTATAAAACTCGAACAGTTATCTATCCATGCGTATAAAAACTCAAACAGTTATCTAACTCTTCGATTTTCATTATCGAACGCACATGGAAAACACGTGACAACTTAAAACATTAAAAACAGATGTGCAGATAACTTAACTATATGAGTTTTTAACATAACTCTTCAACTAAATTGAAATGTTAACTATCTGAAAGTTTAACTGTTCGAAAATCTAACTACCCAAAAACTTTAACTATCTGAAAATCTAACTATCTAAAATTTTAAATGAAACTTTTTGATAACTTGTCAACATTTAATTACATGACAATTATACTTAAAAAATATTATTTAGACTTATTTAAAAATGTTAATAAAGCATTTATCATCAAAACAAAATTCCTAACAATCACTCCCTTTTTGTTGATGTTAAAACCTAATAAGTCAAATAATCTATCTTCTCCCCCTTTTTGGCATTATAAAAAAGTAAATAAAATGTAAGGAAGAAAATTTTGCTAAGTATATATCATTTAAAAAGAAATTTTTAAACATGCATAACTTTCATGGATAAGAATAAACTATTTAAATAAAATTGTTTGAAACAAAAATTATCAAAAACAAGTGTATGATATTAAATGCAGTAAACAGGACATAGATTTGTTACCTTCTATGTCTTTTCTATTCTTTAGTAATTAAAATTACCAACGAATAAAACAAGAGCACAAAACATTCATAAATAAAATTCTATTCTTTATAAACTTTAAAGAAAGAATTTATAATATCTTTTCAGCTTAATTCTCTTCTTGTAAGTTTTGATACAGTAATGTCCAATATACAATTCAAATAGAAAATGAAGTCCTTATTCAAAACTAATTTTGTATTGTATAAAACCTGATCTTTATGTACGTAGCTTCTTTTCCTTCTTTTTGCTCAACTTCTGTATCTCTTCTTCTCTAGTTGTCGAATTTCTAAACTTCTTGCATTTACAGCTCCTTTTTTGAAATTGTTTGGAATTCCGAACTTCTTCTAATGTTGGAGAAATTTTTTGGATTTGATATGTAGTTGAATATTCAAGTTTGATATTTGAGATTTTGGGATTGAATATTCAAACTTGATCTTTTAGTTTGTGATTAGGATCAGGATGATCGTAATGTAATTCACACCCTCTATTAATAGTCAAACTTTGACTTCACGTTTAGCATGTTCATCTACTTAATCCATAATCCACATACTAATTTCAAATTCAAATTATCCACGATTTCCACTATCTTTTTGAATTTCCACTATGTCCACTATCATTTTGAAATTTCCACATTCTCCACTATCATTTTGAATTTCCACAATTTCCACTCGTAGATTCACCGAAACTATATCTTCCTAGAGATTTGTAGCATATCTTCTAAGTCACCGCTTTAGTTGAACATTTATCCTTTAAGTCTTGTAAAAACTTGAACACTTATCTATAACTCTTCGAGTTTTTGCACCTGCAAAGTACGTGATTGAACAAAGAAAACTTATCTATTCATTAGTCATTTTATAAACTTGAACAGTTATTTATCCATGCGTATAAAAACTCGAATAGTTATTTAACTCTTCAATTTTCATTATCAAACGCACATGGAAAACATGTGACAACTTAAAACATTAAAAACACACATGTAGATAACTTAACTATACGAGTTTTTAACATAACTCTTCGACTAAATCAAAACATTAACTATCCAAAAGTTTAATTATCCAAAAATCTATTTATCTGAAAACTTTAACTATTCGAAAGTTAACTATCCAAAAATCTAAATGAAACTTTTTGATAACTTGTCAACATTTAATTACATGACTATTATACTTAGAAAATATTATTTAGACTTATTTAAAAACGTTAATAAAGCATTTATCATCAAAACAAAATTTCTAACACTCTCCTCCTTTTTAACGATGTCAAAACCTAATAAGTCAAATAATCTATCTTCTCCCCTTTTTTGGCATTATAAAAAAGTAAATAAAATGTAAGGAATAAAATTTTTCTTAGTATATATCATTCAAAAAGAAATTTTTAAACATGCATAACTTTCATGGATAAGAATAAACTATTTAAATAAAACTGTTTTAAACAAGAATTGTCAAAAACAAGTGTGTGATCATTAAATGCAGTAAATAGTTTAAATAATGCAATTTCTTTACATAAGTAATTTTCGGTAATAAATTACAATGAATAAATCATGCAATACATAATTTATATAATCATAAGCCTCTTTGTCTTCAAAAAATATTTAGCAAAGTATCTAAAATTTTCCTTGCAATTTCTATACTTACTCTATTGATTTGATCAATTATTGCTTGATCTAAATCAGCTTGTGAAACTTGTGATGGTTGTTGTAAAAATTCTGTATTTATGTCTATATGTGTATCTGTATGTATATTTGTATTTGTATCTGTATGTATACTTATGTATTGTTCATGTATTGTATGTTATTGTTCTGAAAACTATGTCGACTAAGTTTGCCGATCTTGTTATTGTTGTTGCTATCGAATTACAAGTGTATCTGCTTCTTGATATTTTTGTAGTTTTTTTGCAGAGAAAGATCTTGACTTTAATCTTTTCTATGGCCAAGGTGTAATATCTGTTTGACTTGCCACAATTCTTAAAAGTGTATCACCATAAAATAATTTACTCTACAAGTTTAAAATATGATAAACAAAAATATCATACCAATTCACTTGTATATGGTTAATCAATGCATATGTAGCATAAAGACAGCATTTGCCAACCTCTACACCATGACCAAACCTCTAAAATAGTGAAGCATGCATTATTTTTGCAATAAAACGTGCTTGGCCATTTAAATCATTTAGTAATCTCATTTGATTGTTGGCAATCGGATCTTTAGCTAAACTTTTAATGTCCCATCCCAATTGATAAACCTGTTTTTTCCTAATAATTTAACTCCTTCTTTTTCAAACCAAGTACTTGATAAAGTAATTATGGAGTTAAACATATATCGAATTCTTGTATATTTGAAAAAGGAATACCTTCTTCCATTGTTAAGTTTGAGTATAAACAACTTACAAGTTTTGATATAACAAGATAGCTTGGCTGTTGTGGAAGTAGAGTCAACAAGCCTTGAAATTCAAACATGTCTCGTATATGTGCCATCCCTTCAAACTTAACTAGTCTTAAATATAATACTATAAAAGTTTTATATGTTTGAAATTTTTCATAATGGGAGCTATTTCTGAACCATAATAATGTATTGTCGTCTAATTTCTGTTCAAGATTAGGTATTTTCTTGTCATGATTTTCTGACCTGAGACTTATTTCAATATTATCAGCAGCATCTCTATTTTTAGATCTTCCAAAACTGGTGGAATTTCTATCAAAGCTAGTATAAATGTCTAAAATATCTGTTATTGTCATATCAATAATCTGCTGAGTTTTCTCTGTTTGATCTTCGTGAAACATATCAGTATCAACAGTTTGTGTACTCCTCTGTTTGTCAGCAACATTGATTTCTATAATTGGTCTATACAACAACTATCTCTGTATGAAAGAATGTTCTATATCTATCTATGTAATAAAGTCATTCTATAATTTCTATAATTGAGACATTAGTAATGTCATATTCTATTTGTAACTATGTAGTTTGTTGATTATATACATTTATCAACAAATATACTGTATACTGTAACAGACATAACCACATGTATAAAATGTAGTATAAGCAATTATACCAAAAATCAAAAATCTCTATCTGAGATACAGTAAAAGGAAAAATATCTATACATTCCTCTTCAAATGAAATATTTTCAAAATTCATAGACTTAGTGTCTATGTCATCAAAATTGATATCATCTGTATATATATCATCAAAATTTCCTACATGTTCTCTTTCCGTAGTAAAAGAATGTTGGTTTATAGCATGATGTGAAAAATAGTCTATTGTATTAAAAGAAACATTATGCACTAATGTGACACAACACCTTAAAGTGTATGCTTGTAATCTGATATTTGTCACATCTGCTGGGATTCCTAAAACAAAATCCTGTCCAGCTTGTGTAATGGAACATAGTTTTCCATTTTTTAACGATTCTTCTCGTTGCTGTAATATGCTTTGTACATCTACAGTTAGTCCAAAATATTCTAATGTCTTCTTCTTTTTCTGACTATATGTCTACATTGTTTTTGGTTGTTTAGGAGGTTCTAATGTTTTCTTAATTTCTCTTGTTAAAGGCACCTATAGTATTGAGGGTCCTTCACCATGATGCCTAGGTTTCAATAATGGAATATAAAGTTTTAAGCTCTCAACCTTTGCCATTTTTAGTTGATAAATTTTTTGTCCTTCACTACGAAGGCCTATTTTCCAAATGGCAATTTTCTATTCATCAATAAACTTTTGAATTTCCTCTAAAACAGCCAGGGGAAAATAATGTTTGGAATACAAATATTCTAATTCCTTATTGGCATTTTCTATCATTGGTCTCCATTTCTTTCCATAATAAGTAATAGATTGTATCGATTTTTTAGGTACTTGTCTAGAACGTATAACAACCTTAGGGTTAGGTTGTAATGTTCTTTTCCACATTTGTAATGCGGAAAGTTCAGTCTGTTTTAGTCTAAACTATGTTTCAACATAGTTGCTAATAAATTTCCAATAGAAATTTTTCTCGTCTTGAACAACTTTCGAATTTCATATAGTACTTTATTAGAAAAAGTATACCTTGAGTAAATGTCATTGATCTCACTTTCTATCTTTTAAAGTTTCATCTCTCTTTCTTGCACTTTTGTCATTCTACCACGTCTTCGTCCACATCCTAACATTGTTGATTAATCTTTGCTATTCACTATAGAACTTAATGGAAGTAAAGATTGTGAAACTAGGGTTTTACCAAGGTAGAAACACAAAAGGTTGTCAATAAAACATTTATAACTTTTCGAGTTTATAAACGGATAAATGGATTCAATCATTGAAATCATAAATATAAGATCTGTTACTGATAAATAACTCTAATACTTACAATAATTGTATGAGTTTTACCACCTATAAAAGTAGAAGACTTATGATAAAATAGCTAAGTAAAAATGAGAAAACTCGAAGACTTATGATAACTATTCGAGTTTTATGAGTAGTAAAGCACATAACTATACGACAAACTAGGATAGTTATTGTCATATTTTAAGTCTTTCATAAAAATATAATAATATTAAGTTAACTGTTCGAGTTTCTCAGATGGATATGCGAAAAAGTTGAAAACTTAAGCATAACTATTCAAGTTTCTTAAAAGGATAAAATAGAAGAATTCAAGTTCTATTTGTAGAAAAAACAGAAACTCAAAGAGAAATCTAACTATTCGAGTTTGTAGAAAAGTAAAACATAACAATATGAAAAACTTGGATGGTTAGTTATCGATATGTGAGATAAAATAGCTGAATTCAAGTGAAATACATAATTGTATGTTAAACTAACTGAATGAGTCTAACTTTTTATGAATATAAGTTCTAGAATTTTTTGCATTTGATTAAATTTACCATTATTTGTCATTGTGTGCTTCCCCTATATAAATGTAGTCAAGAGAAACTTATGGTGTACTTAATATTAGGTTGTCAAGTCCTAATAGATTTGTCATTTAAGTTCAAAATTAGCAGACTTAAGTGGGTTGCTAAGCCTTAAATAGATTTGTCATTTAAGTTCAAAATGGCATACTTAAACTAGGTTACCAAGCCCCAATAGATTTGTCATTTAAGTTCAAAATTAGCTGACTTAAGTGGGTTGCTAAGCTCTAAATAGATTTGTCATTTAAGTTCAAAATGGCGTACTTAAACTGGGTTGCTAAGTCCTAAATAGATTTGAGTCTCTCTAATTTTTTTTAATTTAAATATAGAAATAAGTAGTAGATTTAACAATTTAGAATTTCTGACTTTTATTTTATTCAGTTTACAAAAGAAAATTCATAGAGATATACCTTCAGGTAACTTAAAAGAATTCAATAATGAGTACAATAACTTAACAAAATAAATGCATTACATATGTGTAAAGAATAGATAATAACAAAGATTATATGTATAAATTATGGTAGAATTGTTATAACACCTGTAAAATAAACTAAACTTGAGTACATTACCCCTTTTATATATATATATATATATATATATATATATTACCTCCCACAATATCATCTTTTTACGTGATCATAATCCTTTACTTAGGGGAAAGATAACCAGTTAATGATAAGTGAGAATAGGTAACCCTTTTTTTTTTTAAATAGAATCTGAATTACTTGTGAAATGAGTTTTCAGTCAGCACATCTCAAACTAGTTAGTTCAAGTGATTAGGGTTTAAGATCCCCCAATAGACTTAATTACTCAAGTAATTGCAGACAAACAATAAAATAAGATAGTAAATTGAATAAGAGGCAACCACAAGACTTAATTTTTTTAACAATATGTTAATAACTTTCCTTTAATAAACGATACATATTTTCTATGTATTTTCTAATTAAAATCTCTATAATAGCGTATACATAAGTAACAAAAATATAGTTGGCACTCATATTGAATTAAATCAACTTTCCTTAAGTAACCTTTTATGAATTTTTCTTAAATAAATTGACTTCAATAAAAATCAAAATTTCATAAATTCTTAACTATAAGTAAATAATAATTCTAAAATAGATATTTTGAGTTTATTTTTTTTAATAAAGAAATTAAATTCTAAAGCTACTTTGTAACAAATCAAAATATTATGTAATGAACAAGACAATTTAAATATTAGATAACATATAGATACCAAGTTCTAATCATAATTTTGAAAGGGTATTCTCATCTATGGGTTTTGTAAATAGATCTAATTGTTCTATGTTAGGAACAAAATTTAATACTATTTTTTCTTTTATAATATTATCCCTTAGAAAATGATGTCGAACTTCTATATGTTTAGCTCATGAATGTAAGACAAGATTTTTAGACAAACTTATTGCAGAACTACTATCACAAAAAATCTTAGTTGGTTCATAGGCTAAATTAAAATCTTTTAAAGTTTGTCTGATCCATAGGATTTGAGCACACCAAAGTGCAATAGCTATATATTCAACTTCAATTGTAGATAATGCTACACAATTTTACTTTTTGCTAAACCATGATACTAAAGAATTTCCTAATAATTGACAAGTGCTACTAGTGCTTTTTCTTTCAGACTTACATCTTGCGAAATCAGCATCACTATAACCTATTAAATTTAAAGAACCATGTTTAAAGTAAAATAATCCGAAATTGATGGTTCCTAATAGATATTTAAAAATTCGTTTAACAGCAAGTAGGTGTGATTCTTTAGGATTAGATTGATATCTAGCACAAGTACACACACTAAACATAATATCTGGTCGGCTAGCTGTTAAATAAAGTAATGAACCAATCATACTTCTATATTGTTTTATATCTACGGTGTTTCCAAAATCATCTTTATCCAACTTAGTGATAGTACTCATTGGTGTATTCTTTGTTTTAGGGTTGTCTAATCCAAACCTCTTTAATAAATCTTGAATATATTTTTCTTGTAAAATAAAAATACCCTGTTCTAACTACTTAATTTGTAAGCCTAGAAAAAATGATAGTTCACCCATCATACTCATCTCAAATTGATTAGTCATGTCATTCGAAAAAGACTCAACTAATTTATCATTTGTTGCTCCAAATATAATGTCATCTACATAGATTTGAACTACCAATATATCTTTTTTGACCTTCTTAATAAAAAGAGTGTGATCTGCCTTTCCCATAGAATACCCTTTTTCCATAAGAAATTTAGATAATCTCTCGTACCAAGACCTAGAGGCTTGTTTAATGCCATATAGTGTCTTTTTAAGCTTGTAAACATACTCGGGATATTTTGAATCTTCAAAACCTAGAGGTTGTTTTACATAAACTTCTTCTTTTATATATCCATGTAAAAAAGTAGTCTTAACATCTATTTGATATAATTTTAAATCCATATAACAAGCATATGCTAACAAAATTCGTATTGATTCTAGTCTAGAAATAGGAGCAAATGTTTCATCATAGTCAATTCCTTCCTCTTGCTTATAACCTTGAGCAACTAACCTAGCTTTATTTTTAACTATATGTCCATCCTGATTTACTTTATTTCTAAATACCCACCTTGTTCCTATTATGGACTATTTTTCAGATGGTGGAACTAGATCCCATACCTCATTTCTTATAAATTGATTTAGCTTATCTTGCATAGCTAAATACCAAAATTCATCTTCTAAGGCATCTTCAATTTTCTTAGGTTCTAGTAAGGAAGCAAATGAATAAGCACCATAAATGTTGACTACTGATGACCTAGTCCTAACTCCTTGATTAGGATTGCCTATTATCTGATCAATAGGATGAGATGAAGCATAACGCCAATTTCTATGTTGTTCCACATTTTCTATAGGTATGACATTATTTTCTTCTAAATCTTTATCATTTAAGTTTATATTTCTTATTCCGTCAAATAATCTCTCAATTTCTCTGTCAACATCATTTGGTACCATTTTTGGGAGAATTTCTGAATTAAAGTTTTCAGCATGTCTAAAATCCAAATGAGAATTTTCATGAAATTTCACATGCAGGGTTTCCTCAATGATTTTTGTTGATTTATTATATACTCTATATGCCTTACTTCTAATGGAATAACCAACAAAAATACCCTCATCTGATTTGGCTCTAAATTTGTCTCTATGTTCCTTAGTGTTTAAAGTAAAACACTTGTAGCCAAAGGGTTTTAAATAACTTATTTTGGGAACCCTATTATACCATATCTCATAAGGAGTTTTATCCAAAATTGGTCTTAAATGTACTCTATTTATAACATAACATGCTGTATGAACTACTTTTGCCCAAAGAGATAGGGGTAACTTATTTTCATTTAACATGGTTCTGGACATTTCCTGAAATAATCTATTTTTACGTTCTACTATCCCATTTTGTGAAGGAGCTCTTGGAAATGAGTACCTATGATCTATGCCTAATTCTTCACAAAAGGTGTCCATTTGATCATTATCAAATTCTATACCATGATCACTCCTAAGTTTTTGAATTTTAACATTTTTCTCATTTTGAACTTTATTACAGAATATCTTAAATATTTCAAAAACTTCAGTTTTATTAGCTAGAAAATAAACCCAAGTAAACCTAGAATAGTCATCAACTAGTACAAAAGCATAATGTTTACCTCCTAGACTAATAGTCCTAGTAGGTCTAAATAAATCCATATGCACTAGTTCTAATACTCTTTTGCTTGTTATTTCATTTAAACTTTTAAAGGATGTTTTATGTAATTTACCTAGTTGACAAGCATCACACATAAACTCTTTTGAGTACTTAATACTAGGTAAACCTCTAACTAGATTCTTTTTAGACAACTTTTGTAATAATTTTAAGTTTGAGTGTCCTAGCCTTCTATGCTATAAAATAACTTCATTTGATTTTACAATTAAGCAAGCATTATCTTTAATAATATCAGAAGGCAAATTCAGAATATAAACGGATCTTTTCTTATATGCAATGAATAAATTTTCGTTTGTAAACATGTCCATAATTTTACAGGAATCTTTTTTTAAAATTACTTTGTAAAACTTCATTAAAACAAGAACACTCAATAAATTAAAACCTAAGTTTTTCACTAATAAGATATCATTTATAAAACATTTTTTAGTTACCTGAACCTTGCCAAACCCAAGGATATTTGTTTTGCTTTTATTTCCAAAGGTAACTTATCCGTTCTTGGTCTTTGTTACTTCTATAAGTAATCATATATCTCCAATCAAGTGGCTAGATGCTTTACTATCTATTATCTATTTTGATTTGTGTACCTGCAAAATAGTTAAGAAGATATTTTATTTCTTGGAACTCATTTCTAAGTGGGTCCAAGAATTTTAGAGAGAGTCATATCAGAATAATCAATATTTTTAAACTTCAACTTATCTATTTTCTAATAATTATTCTTGCATTTATTCCTCTTAATGTTGTAATTATCAGAACATTTATCTCTATGTAAACCAGAGTTGAAATTTTCATTTCTAACATTATTTAATTGCTGATCCCAATATCCGATATTTTTTAAATATGAAGAAAATTGATCAAAAATATTAAAATCCTCAAATGATTTAACCTGATTTTTTTGAAAATTTCTTTTGAAATTCTTGCATTGTGTGCTATTATTTATATGCTGCATTTGATCAATTTGCACATATTTATCTTCCTTTTTAATCACACACGGAATAGTTTTTCTTTTACTATTCTTAGTACTAAAAATAAAGACATTATTTTTAGCAATACTATCATGCAATATATAATTTTCAGAAGATGCATCGCGTAAACCAATACCATGTTTTTCTACATTTGATATTTTACTACTAAGTTCATTTGTTATAGTTTGACTATTATTCCATTTAGGTAATGTAGCCTTTTGATCGCAAACCTTAATCTTTAACATATCAATTTCTAAATTTAAATCAGTAATATTCAGTTTCAGTTTTTCAATTTCATAAATCATTTTCTTTTTATCAGCAATTAAATTTTCACAATTAGCATGTAATTTTCTTTCTATTGCAGTAAACTTTAAAATTTCCTATGCATGCTTTTGATTTTCTTCTTTAAATTTATTCAACGTAGAGTTCAGAAAATCAATCTTATTTTCAAATTCATCTAGCATTTTCCTAGTGTTCTTTCCTTCTATTTTTACTTATATTTTCTAGCCAGTTTATTGTATTCAATAAGTAATCCATCAAAATTAGCATTTTGATTAGAGGATACCTCACTAGATTTTGCCATGAAGCATACGTTTGCTAGATTTTCTTTTAAATCTGATGTTGATGAGGATTCATTGTCTGATGTTGAATCCTTTGTTTCTTCACTTTGTGAAGTTGAAGAGTTATCCCATGTCACTTTAAGTGCCATTATCTTTTTGAATTTCTTATTCCTAAAATTCCTCCTCGAATTCTTTTTATCCTTGTTGAGAGGACAATTAGCTTGAAAGTGACCCGGCTTGTTGCACTTGTAGCATATGATTTTGTCTTTCATGAATGACTTCTTCTCCATATCTCCAAATGTCTTTGCTGACCTGAAGTTCCTACGTTTCTTCAACAAATTTCTAAATTTTCTAGTCAACAATAGTAAATCATCGTCAGAATCACTAGTGACTTCTAAGACTTTATCAGCTTCAAAAGCTAGATCCCTTCTAGGATTCTTTTCTTTTGGATTTAAATGTTGTACTTCATAAGCAATCAGATTGCTTATGAGATCATCGAGAATATATGTATTTAAATCTTTGGACTCTTCAATTGATGTTGTCTTTTGAGCCCAAATTTTAGTTAAAGATCTAAGGATCTTTTTTACCAAGTCTTTTTTCTCGAATTTCTTGCCTAAAGATTTTAATGAATTTACAATCTCAAGAAAACAGGAAAACATATCAGAGATACATTCATTTTCGTGCATTTTAAAAAGCTCATATTTATGTACTAACATATTAATCTTAGATTCCTTGAACTAGTTAGTACCTTTGTTGGCAACTTCTAATGCATGCCATATCTCATATGCAGTTTGATATACAGAAACTTTGTTAAATTGATCATGAGATAAAGCACAAAACAAGATATTTAAACCTTTAGCATTCAGTGTCATTCGCTCCTTTTCATCAAAAGTCCAAGTATCATATGGAGTCGTAACTAACACTATAGGATTGCTAATTATATGCTATAATTTGAAATCAATTGACTGAAAGAATACTTTCATCCTATATTTTCAGTAGTCATAATTGCTACATTCAAATATAAGAGGACGATTAGTGGTCTGTCCTTTAGTCATAACTAATATTTCAGTATTATCCATTTTAAACAGATGATCCTAAGTAAATGACAGGAAAAATCGATTCCTAAATAGAGAAATGAAAGATCTTAATTATGCTCTGATACTAGTTGTAGGATTGTTGTATCACAAGAGGGGGGTGAATTGTGTCTTTAGTAATTAAAATTACCAGCAGATAAAACAAGAGGACAAAACACTCGTAAATAAAATTATATTCTTTATAAACTTTAAAGAAAGAATTTACAATATCTTCTCAGCTCAATTCCCTTCTTGTCGGTTTTGATACAGTAATGTTCAATATATAATTCAAATAGAAAATGAAGTCTTTATTCAAAACTAATTTCGAATTGTATAAAACCTGATTTTTATGCACGTAGCTTCTTTTCCTTCTTTTTGCTCAACTTCTGTATCTATTCTTCTCTAGTTATTGAATTTCTAGACTTCTTACGTTTGCAGCTCCTTTTCTAAAATTGCTTGGAATTCCGAACTTCTTTTGATGTTGGAGAATTTTTCTGAATTTGATATGTAGTTGAATATTCAAATTTGATATTTGAGATTTGGGATTGAATATTCAAACTTGATCTTTCAGTTTATGATTGGGATCAGGATGATCGTAATGCAACTCATAGTCTCTATTAGTAGTCGAACTTTGATTTCACGTTCAGCATGTTCATCCACTTAATCCATAATCCACAATCCACATACTAATTTCAAATTCAAATTATCCACAATTTCCACTATCTTTTTGAATTTCCACTATGTCCACTATCATTTTGAAATTTCCACTTTATCTACTATCATTTTGAATTTCTATGATTTCCACTCGTAGATCTACTTAAGTCTCTAACTATCCAATACTTAGCTTCTCAACTATCTGTAGATCTACTTAAGTCTCTAACTATCTAAAGATCCACTAAAGTCTTTGACTTTCAGATTCTTAGCTTCTCAACTATCTGAAGATCCACTTAAGTCCTTGACTTCTAGATACTTTCCTTCTTAACTATCTAAAGATCCACTTAAGTCCCTAATAAGTTATTTTAGAAGGTTCTAGTGGTAACCTTCCGATTTCTCTTGACTTTTAGATAGTTAGATTTGAGTCTTCTGACTACTCTATTTGTTGAGTATTTTTGTTTTGATGATGTGTGTTGAATGAAAATAATCATATTTGCTCAATTACTATTGCTTGTGAAAAGAAATTAAAATCATCAATTAATACAAAAAAAGCTTACTGATATAAATACTTGTCTGTATTGGATCTGAAGTTAATAACTAGTTGTTTTGGTGCATTAATTTCTCATTTAGCTAAACGTTAAGTTAACGTGTGTTTTTATTGAAAAGCATGATATGTTTTAATGTTATATCTTCTGTATCATGAATAGTGCACGTTTAGACAACTCGTTAAGTTAGAGTTTTGTTTGTATAGAGGTCACGTGATAACTCGTTAAGTTAGTGAGTAAAAGAAGAGACAAACTCGTTAAGTTAGTGTTATACACGTGGTGAAATTATAAGTTACGAATGTTGTATTGTATCATGTGAGGTGCACATGTTTAACTCGTTAAGTTAACATAACTAAACGAGTTGAGTTGCTATATTGAACACTAAGGCAACACGTTAGGTTAGCGTTATAAACTTAAGTTGTTATTTTTGCACGTGGTAAAATTCTTATTATAAAAACATTTGTTTATTACTGGTTCGTTGAGTTATCATAAAACAACGGAGATGGTTCGTTGAGTTATCATAACACAATGGAGATGGTTCGTTGAATTAGCATAACACCACGGACTTAGTTCGTTGAGTTAGCTACAATACTTGTCACGTGAAATGGCACATGAGGAACTCGTTAAGTTAGAAACGTTAAGTTATATATATACTTGTGTTACTCGTTTAGTTAACATTAAAGTAACAACTTCTTATTACATTGATGAAAAACTTTTGGACGAGAAAGTTTATTTTGTAGGAAATTTTTTAGAGATCCAAGACTGATGATTAAAGAAAATTCGAAATATAAACGTGGGTTAGAACGTGTGTGTTTCGATGAAGGAAAAAGAAAAGACGTGGAGAAGTGGAAAACTGGTGGTGGTTAAACGTGAAGGATATGCATGAAATGAAGATACAGTATAAAAGGCATAGAATTCTTATTAATCAATTCATCCTTGCACACAAAACGAAAAATCTTTTCAAGGATCAAACCATCCCTACACACCAAAAGAAAAATCTTTTTCAAGGATCAAAAACACCTTCTCGGGGAAAATCTCTCAAGTGGAAGAAACTTTAGTGAAGCATAAAAAGGTAAGATTTTCGTCACTGAAGATTTGAAGTATCAGAAGAAAGCAAATTCAGTGAAGCATAAAAAGGTCGTCACTGAAGATTTGAAGTATTAGAAGAAAGCAAATTCGGTGAAGCATGAAAAGACAAGATATTCGTCACTGAAGAATTGCTGAAGAAGAAAAAGAAGAAAAAGAAAGATCTCAAACAGGGAGAAAAGTTTTAAATTCCGCAAATTAGTTTTCTCTGTTTGTAGTTATGAAATTGTTTAGATGATATATGGTATCGAAATATAATTGCATCTACAATTTCTGAGGAGAATTGAATTGTATATTGTAATTGAAACCTTGAATAAAAATGATTTTATAAAAACAATGTCTCGACTTATTTTTGAGTTTTAAAGTTTCAATTATATTTCAGAAAATATTAAAAATACACAATTCACCCCCCTCTTGTGTAGCCATACGATCCTACAAGTGGTATCAGAGCTTTGTTAATAATCTTTGATATAAAATCGATACCAACTTATTTAATATCATTGCTTATTCTACCTTCCTTGTTTTTAAACAGAAATTAATATCTGAGCATACATTTAACTCTATTGATTTAAGGCTCAAGTTGTTTTAAATTTTTTAGACTGTTTAAAATCAAATAGGTTGAAAAATCTAAGGTAAAATGGCTACTGGAAATGGTAATTTTTCTTTATATGAAGGCCAAAATCTTAATCGTCCTCCTTTATTTGATGGAATACATTTTGAATATTGGAAATATAGGATGACTATTTTTCTTCAAAGTATAGATCATAAGTTGTGGTTTATGATTTCTAAACCATATACTCTGTTAACTACTCCTTATAATACTTGGACAATTACTGAAAAAGAAAATGAAACTCTGAATGCTAAGGGCTTAAATATTTTATTTTGTGCATTGAGTTATGAATAGTTCAGTAAAGTGTCGGCATATAAATCTGCTTATGAGGTGTGGCATGCATTAGAAGTTTCACATGAAGGTACTTCTCAAGTTAAAGAGACAAAAATAAACATGTTGATTCATAAGTATGAACTCTTTAAGATGCATGAAGACGAAAATATTTCTGAGATGTTTTCCAGATTTCTTGATATCATAAACTCTTTAAAATGTTTAGGAAAGAATTTTGAACAGAAGGATTTAGTGAGGAAAATTCTCAGATCCCTAAGTTCTAAATGGTCTTAGAAAGTAATATCAATTGAGGAATCACAAGATTTAAATGTTTATTCTATGAATGAACTTATAGGAAATTTAACAGCTTATGAAGTTCAATTAAATGAATCACTGAGTCACAACAAACTAAAAATGAAGAAAGAAATAGCCTTCGAAATTAATTCAGATTCTGATATATCTACTGATTCTGACGAGGATTTGATTTTGCTGACTAGAAAATTCAAGAAAGCATGGAAAGCTAGGAAACAGCAAAGGAACAAAAATGATAAACCCTCAACGTCAAAATCATTGAATGACAAGAATTCTTCATCCAAAAAGTATGTATGTTACAACTGTAAGAAACCTGGACATCTTTCTCCAGATTGTCCTATGAGGAAAAATGAAAAGCAAAGTAGGACAAATCAGAAGAAGACGGCTCAGAAAACTCAAAAAAAGTTTTACAAGAAAAAGGCTTTGAAGGTCACTTGGGATGACACATCTGAAGAGTCTGAATCTAAGGAATCAACATCAAAATCTTCACATTCAGAAGGAGAACAAGAGCTAGAAGACGTTGCTCATGTGTGCTTCATGGCAGATGAGTCTGAGGTAATATCTGATCTTGAAAGTCATTCAGATTTCAACTTTGATGAATTATTATGTGCTTATCATGCATTATTACAAAAACTTAAAGTATGTAAACTGGAAAATAAGAATATTAGAAAATCTTCATCCATTATGGAAGAAGAAAATTGTTTCCTGTCTACTACTTTAGAAAAGTTTAAATGTGATAATGAAAATCATGCTAGAGATTTGCAAAAATTTAGATTTAATGAATGTATCTTGCATGAACAAATACAGAATATAAATGCTGAAAAATTAAAGATAGAATCTGAAAATGAAATGTTGAGAAACAATATAAATGAACTTGAATTAGAAATAGATAAATTAAAACTGAGAGAGCAAGATTTAAATTCTACCTTTGAGAAATGGAATTTAAGTCAAACTAAGTTAGACAAACTAACTAGTACCCCTACGGTGTCTTATAAATTTGGCTTAGGATTTGATTATCCTGAATATCCTGAATCTCAAGCCAATAAAGGATTTATTAGTTGCAGTACAAGTAAATCTAAGACTAAAATTCCTTTTATTATGAAACAAGGTAATAAATATGTAGAAGTAGATACTTCAAGGGATGAATCATGCAGTAATAATATAAATCAATGTGATTTGTCAAATTGTACTTCTAACATGACTATAAATGTTTCTAAAAATCTTGTTTCATGTTATGGAAATTCAGTTTCTAATGCCTCTAAAATTTCAAACAATTGTAGTAAACTGAAAATTCAGAAACCTAAGCATGTAGTTCAATACACTGGTATTAGACCAATTACTCATTGTGCATGTGATAAATCAAAAAATTCTTGTGCAAAAAAAGATTTTGTATGTACGGAAAGTGTTAATACAAGTACAAAATCTTGGTATGAACTTACAGAAATGTATAAGCATGACCAAAATAAATTAACATCTGATAAAAATATGGTTGGTCTTGATTATACTACATCTGAAAACAAAATGAATGATTGCAAAAGCAATAATGCTATATGTGAGTATGAAGCTAATGATAAATCAATAGTACTTACAACTAATAAGAATATAAATGATAATGTTAAACTATTTTTAAACAAAAAGAAGAAAAATGCGTTTAATGAACTTGGTCCTCAACAACATTGGGTACCAAGAAAAAGTTTTTCTTAATTTGTGTTGCAGGAGGAAACAACATCAAAATGGATCTTGGACAGTGGAGCGTCAAGTCACATGACCGGACAAAAAAGTCTATTACAAAATTTTACAAATACCATGAAAGGAAGTGTAACATTTGGAAACAAAAGCAAAGATAAAATCATAGGTATGGGCAATGTTCAAATAACTCCTACTTGTGTTATTTCGAATGTACTATATGTAGAAAACCTAGGATTTAATTTGCTGAGTGTCATAAAACTAACTGAAAATGGATTTTATGTAGTGTTTGAAGATAATGTATGCAAAATAATTGATAAAAATACAGATGAAATTAAGTTTATTGCTAAAAGAAAAGGTTCTGTATGTATTTTATCTTTACTTTCTGGTGTAGTTGATTTAAATTCATATTTGCTAGCTGAAACTAGTGATGCATATCTATGGCATAGAAGGATTGGGCATATAAATATGAGACTGTTACATAAACTATCTAGAAAACATTTAGTGAGAGGTTTACCAAAGATTAAATACTCAAAGAACTTTATGTGTGATGCATGTGAGTTAGGTAAACTTCACAAAAACTCTTTTAAATCCAAAACTGATATTTCAAGCAAGAGAGTCTTAGAACTTATACATATGGATCTATTTGGACTAACAAGAATCATGAGTCTTGGTGGTAAATGATATATATTTGTTTTAGTAGATGACTTCTCTAGATACACTTGGATATATTTTCTAGCATTTAAGACAGAAGTTTTTGAAAAATTTAAAATGTTTTGCAATTTTGTTCAAAATGAGCAAAGTGTCTCTATTCAAAAACTTAGGAGTGATCATAGAACTGAATTTCATAATGATCAAATGGATAACTATTGTAATGAGCATGGCATTGATCACAGATTTTCTTTTCCAAGAGCACCGTGTCAAAATGGTGTTGTTGAGAGAAAGAATAGATCACTTCAAGAAATGGCCAGAACTATATTGAATGAACATAAGTTACCTCAAAATCTTTGGGCTGAAGTAGTAAATACAGCTTGTTATGTTATTAACAGAAGTCATTTAAGACCTCATGTTAATAAAACTCCTTTTGAAATTATGTTTAATAGGGTTCCAAAAATTTCCTATATGAAACCATTTGGCTAAAAGTGTTTTATTCTTAATACTAAGGATAAAAGGGATAAATTTCAAGCCAAATCAGATGAAGGAATTTTTGTAGGTTACTCTACTAGAAGTAAAGCCTATAGAGTATATAATAAGACTTCTAAGACTATTGAAGAAACCCTCCATGTAAGTTTCAATGAAAATTCTCTTAGAGAATCTCAATTTAAAGCTGATAATGATGATATGATCAATTTTCCAAATGAGTTAGAGATCAATAGAGAGATTGTTGATTTATCTGAGAATATCAAAAATATGAACTTAAATGATCAAACTAATGATGAAAGTGATGGACTTTCAGATGTTGATGAGAATATTGAGGAAAATCAGAGAAATTGGCATTATTCTTCATCACATCCCATTACTCAAGTCATTGGCAATATTAATGAGGGAGTTAAAACTAGAGCTTTAGTAAATTTAAATAGTATGTGTATGTTTGTTTCTATGGTGGAACCAAGGAATATACAAGAAGCATTATCTGATGAAAATTGGATAGTGGCAATGCAAGAAGAATTAAATCAATTCATTAGAAATGATGTATGGGAATTAGTCTCTCCACTAGAAAATCAGTTCATAATAGGTACAAAGTGGATCTTTAGAAACAAAACTAACGAAACTAGTCAAATTATAAGGAATAAAGCTAGATTAGTTGCACAAGGGTATACACAGGAAGAAGGATTAGATTATGATGAAACATTTGCTCCTATGGCTAGGTTAGAAAGTATTAGAATATTATTGGCCTATGCTTGTTATATGGATTTTAAATTATATCAAATGGATGTAAAGAGTGCATTTCTAAATGGTTTAATTAATGAAGAAGTCTATGTAAAACAACCACCTAGATTAGAAGATATTAAAAATCCTGACTTTGTGTATAAATTGAAGAAAGCCTTATATGGTTTGAAGTAAGCACCTAGATCATGGTATGAAAGATTGTCTACTTTTTTAATCGAAAAAGGCTATATCATGGGGAAAGTGGATCATACTCTATTTATTAAGAGAGATGGTAAAGATCAGATTGTTGTTCAAATATACATGGATGATATAATCTTTGGAGCAACCTTTGATAAGTTGATAGAAATATTCTCTAAAGAGATGACTAATCAGTTTGAAATGAGTATGATAGGAGAACTTTCATATTTTCTAGGACTTCAAATTAAGCAAATGGATAAAGGTATATTTTTAAATCAGGAAAAATATGCAGATGAAATGCTTAAGAAATTTAATTTTAATGATACAAGGATTCGAGGAACTCCTATGAGTACTACTTCAAAGTTAGATATTGATGACATAGGAAAATCTATAGATCAAAGAAAATACAGAAGTATGATTGGTTCTTTACTTTATTTGACTGCTAGTAGACCTGATATTATGTTTGTTGTGTGTGTTTGTGCTAGATTTCAATCTAATCCTAAAGAATCACATTTAATTGCAGTTAAAAGAATATTTAGATATATATAAGGAACTAAAAATTTCGGATTGTATTATTCTAAGGATAGTTCAATAGATCTTATAGGATATACTGATGCTGATTATGTAGGATCTAAATTTGATAGAAAGAGTACCAGTGGCACATGTCAATTATTGGGAAATAATTTGGTGTCATGGTTTAGTAAAAAGCAAAACTGTGTAGCACTTTCTACTACAGAAGCTGAATATGTTGCTGCTGCACTGTGTTGCACTCAGATTCTGTGGATAAGGTAAACTTTAGAAGATTTTGGATAATCTTATGATACAACTGAGATTTATTGTGACAATAGTTCTGCAATAAATCTTTCCAAAAATCCTATATTACATTCAAGAGCAAAGCATATAGAGGTTAGACATCATTTTCTAAGAGATAACGTAATTAAAGGAAAAATTAAATTAGAATTTGTGTCTAGTAAAAATCAATTAGCTGATATATTTACAAAACCTCGAGACGAAAATACATTCTGCAACATTAGATTAAATTTAGGTATTTGTAGGCTATGTGATGTGCAAAATGCTTAAACTCCATATAAAAAGATAAATATTATTGATGATGTTGTTTACCACATAGATATTATATACTTATTATAAATATCTAAAGTAATATCTAAACTGCTACTTAAGATACTATGTATTTATTGTAAAATCATAATGGTATCTTATTGATTTTAAGTAGTTTATCAATTTTAATGGTTTTTACGATTTTAAGTGGAAGTGTAAATGAAAAACATTAAATACTTCTGACATTCTGAAATTTTGATTAAATGTTTTCTTTGAATCAAGGAAAATGCATATGATCATGCATAAATTTTACTTAATTGATTAAACTTGTAGAATAAGTTATATGTAACTCATCTTAAACTATTAATCAAAAGTATAAGCTTATTGAAACTGATTCATATTCTCGGTACAATCATAGAAGTAAAAATTGTATGAGATTTGTGTTTTATTGCATCTGTATTAATGGAATACATATATACTATGCTTAAAATCAAAAGTGCTTACAAAGTGAAAATCTTTGAGAGTTTATTGATCAGTTTGATCACGAGCTTTTTGTACTTGTGCAGATAGGTATGTAAGGATTGTTGTCCTAAAAAAGGATTCTTTAAATCTGGCAACCTAAGGTCCTGATCAGATCTGGGATTGTTGATTGAAAGCTCATTACACGGGTACATTAGAAAGCTCTTGTATGATTCAAGCTTTTCAAACTAACTTTTAAAGAAAATTATCAATATTTACTGTTTTGAAAAGAAAAAGTTGTTTCATTAATTACAGATATCTTTGAATCGCATATAGTTTATACCAATATGACTACTGATTTATTGAATCAACATTAGTACTTTTGAAAACGTTTATTTGAGATACATTCTTTTATTCTCCTTGAATTAATCGAATTGAGTTCAAAGTTGTGTTTTGATTCATATACAGTAGGAATTGATTCTGGAAATCATTTTTGATGATGTCAGGATAACGGAAGTCTTTGAAAAGAAAATGTAAAAGTATAGTTATACTTAACATCTATTGTCACTACAAGTATATTTTGTATTTTGATTGAATATATTTGAAGTATATTTGTAGGGGGAGCATTAACAATGTCAAAAATAGATTAATATAATTTAAAATACAAATCTTAGTTAATCTGAATTAATGTCCTCTTAAAATCTTGATGAAATCATTTAAAAAGACAAATAAACTATTTTAGATTCAAAAGGCAAAATGTTCAAATAGTTTACTATGTTCTCAAGATAATGTTAAGTTTTAGCATGTGTGTTGTTTTCGGAACGTTTTAGTTGGAAGCATCCAAAACTTGTTTAAGTGTACTAACTAGACGTTATATTAGATAAGGTAACGTGTAAAACTGCCTCTAGACAGTGTTTTACTCGTTAGGTTAGTTAACTCAACGAGTTATAATTGAATATTTCGGGTACCTTGATTGAATAAACTTTATTCAATATTTATTTAATTTCTAAACCCGACTTATCTTCACGTTGAGTTATACGCCTAAAAACCCTATTTAAACACTTATAACACGGGGACTTAGGTTATTTGTAAACTTTGTCAAGAAAATCTTTCCTACTTGTTGCTGTTACAACCTGTGACGATGGTCTCCAAGTTCTACAAAGGTTGTGGTAGAGGAAAAGGCAAAAGTAGAAGAGATGCAAAAGGAAAAGAAATAGAGAATGATGAAGTTCCACGTACTTGGTTCAAGAAAATATTTCGAGTGGACAAAAGGTTAGAAGAACTTTATAGAGATTACTTCTTTTCTCAGGATATATTAGATGAAGTTAGACAAGAACTTCAACATACTGATGCAAGTATTACATACATGGGTATTCGAAGTAAATATGATAGAGAATACAGAATAAAATGTGCAGAGATTGCATTTTTGGAACAGTATGCAAAATATTTGGAAAAAGGTGTAGGTTCATCAAATAGAACTCCTCAAACTCCTATAAACGGTACAAGACTACATGCATTTGAGGAAGAGCATGAATCAGCTATCCCTACTCCTTTATATTCAAAACAAGTAGAATCAAATATTGCTGTAGACAAAACAAAAGTTGACAGTCTTCGAAAGGCCGTTGCAATAGAAAGTGCCTTAGAAGAATTAAAGCAGAAAACTTTTATGGAGCAATTTGAAAAGAAAATAGCAATACTTGAAAAGGAGAAACAGAAATGTTATAAAAGAAGGAAAGTCAGAAAAATTATGTCTAAGGAAACAAAGTCTTTTGAAAAAGGAAAATCAGATGAAAATTTATTTCCAAAGGACAATGTATGTCTAGACATTGTACCTTATTATGCATCTGATAAACTCATCAGTTCTGAGCACACTGAAACTGATGAAGATAATGAGACTTTATTTTCCCTTGCTAGAAAGCTTGAGAAGAAATACAAGTCAAATATGAGCTCAAGTTTTTCTATTAGTACAAGTCCTGATGATGTAGAAATTGACAAATCAAAGCATTAGACACCTGACATTGAACAAGTTATTGCAGATATAATTGACAATGTTGAGGCAGTAATAGTTCAAAGGCTGAATTGTCTAGAGTAGCAGATATTGAAATTGTTAAGACTTCGGAAGAGCTAAAAGTTAACCAGCCTTCTACAGAATCTATAGAAGCAGAGTTTGAGAGAATTCACAGCATGAATTAATGGAAATATCTGTTGAACAAAATGAAAAATTATAGACAGATACACCGGTTGTAGAATTTGTAGAAAAATTGTACTCTGAACATTCTATAGAGACTGAACAGATGAATGTTGAGCATATTGACAATGTTCCTAACACTGTTGAAGCTGAAGAATCAAGCTTACCTGAGCAGCTTCAAGATAATATTTTGGAAGAGGAACAACATGACATTCATTTTGAAGAAGAGGTTCCTGAAGATAAATTAAACTATGAATCACGGCTTCAGGTATCACCTTCTTTGTGTACAATATTAAACATTCAAGGTAATACAATTCATTTTAGATCTGAAGAAGCATTGCAGAAATACAATAATCTGATTACATGTCAGATTCTGCATGCTCGTCCAATAAAATTCAGAAATTTGATGGACATAAGAGATCTGTTTGAGTTTCAAGGCCTCATTAAATTCTTGCCAGTAGGAATGAAATGGAAGTAATACACAGAGCTTATTACAGCTTTTTATAGCAATCTGGTCAAGAATGGAAATTTTCTGAAAACTCAAATAAATGAACAGGAGTTTATATTGTCTCCTGAGTTAATTTTTGAAGTTTTAGGATTAAAGAATGAAGGTGTTGTTGTTACCAACAGATTTGACATGATAAGACAACTAGAATGGAACATTCAGTCTTTATCAAAAATTCCAGATGTATATTCTAAAATGAGATTAATGGAAAATCTAAATGTAGAGGCAAGGTTTAATTGTTATACATAATTTGATTGTGTATTTTTGGATACTTCAAACTAATAACCTTCCGAAACATTTAACCTATTGGAGACTTACAACTAACAAGCTTCCAATTGGGCTTGGGCAACTTGTGTCATACTCCACACCTGATCTACTTACCCTAACAATTTATAAGTACTATTTGGTTAACTCTGGCTATCCAAATGTAGTTGGTTTTCTTGCACCATACAAGACCACTAGATATCTGTTCGGTTACCTAGCACGACACCAGAAAACATGTTTGGATCTCCAACAACGCACTAGAAAAACTTGGATTTGTTAACTTCTATTTTTACTTAGTTAATTTATCTTTATGCCTATTCCTTTTTTAGAAGTAAACAAACAACCTTTCACACAAATTAGATATTAATTCCCTTTGTATTTTAACTACAAGTGCATAGTGTCTATTGTATTAGTGTGCAAGTACAGGTCGATCCCACAGGGAATTGCTTAAGAATTGTGAACTGTTCTGTTTTTAACAATCAAATTTATATATTCAATAAGCTCTCCGTTGAGTTATAGTTAACTCAACGGACAAAGTTCGTTGAGTTATGGCTAACTCAATGAACTAACCTCGTGGACTTAAGTTAACTACACGAGCCTGCCTTTCCTATTTAATATTGCTATTTACAAAGGAATTCGGCCAACCATTGGGCAGTTCCACAGATTGTAAATAACATCAATTAAGCTCTTTAATATTAGTAAACACTGGATTTATCATTAGGCAATACTAACATTCAGATAATTCAAATAATAACCATTAAAATCTGTAAGTCTTTTGAATGAACCAATTTCAGTAAACTGTAAAACTAAAACAATCATAACACTGACAAAGATAACATTAATCACGATACAAAACAAATAATACAACACTCAAATACAAAATATAAACACAGATAAGTTGTTTTTGGTATTTTTGTTTTGATATGAGCATGGAAATGGACGAAAGGTGAAATGTAAAGTAATCTCAGTCGACAGTAAATACTTCCGTCACTACAAGCAATGTGATTACACCACTTACAATTCTGTCTCCTCTCCCTATAGAATCGCGAGTCTAGAATTGTAAAATGATCTCCTCTTCAGCATATAGGCATCAACCCGAAGCCAAGGCTAGAAGCTTTACGATCTCCTGAGATATGAGTCGACGCTTGGTGAAAATGACTTCCCTACCCGTGACACGATCACTTCTCACAGTGGTTGTCAAGCACTATGTTTGGCTCAGAATCGACCCAACATCAGGAAAGTATCCTCACAGACCTCTGATGGTTGGTGATTATGGTAGTGGTGATGATGGTTGGTGTGGTACTTTAGAGAATTACCAACGGTGATCCTCCTCTGCACACACTGGCTACACCCATCGATCACACACTTACTTATTTTTCTTCTTCTCTTTTATATTTCTTTAGTGGTAACTGCTTCTGCTTGAATGGTTGGTTGGATTTCCTTCATTCATATCAACAACGATGATTTCTTCTCCCTACGCGATACGTGCGATTGTGGTTTTTCCTTCCAACTGTCCTGTTTCTACAACCGCTATAGTGGCATATTAGAAAATAAATAGTCCATAGAGTTATAGATAACTCAACGGACTTGCTTCGCTGATTTAACTATAAAACACGCATAAATTTAACTATCTGATGCTCAGGTGCATTTTGGATACTTACAGACTTAACTATCCAATGCCCAAATGCATTTCGGATAGTTACAAATAACTCATCGATATATAACTTAAGTAAATCTACCAGATCACGACACGTGTCAGCAGTAATTTAATAATAAAAGAAACATTTCGAAGAGTTACAAATCTAACTATCTGATGCCCAAATGCATTTTGGATAGTTAGAGATAACTCACCGAAAATCCACTTAAGTCACTTTCCTAGAACATGACACGTGTCCACAGCTATTTTATAAATAAAAGGAGATTTCGGAGAGTTACACATATAACTATCCGATGCCCAGCTACAATTTCAGATAGTTATAGATAACTCACCGAAAGTTCACTTAAGTCATGCATTATGGTTTCGACACATGTACTTCAGGAAATAATAAAATATTCTTTTAAAACATAATTGTTCGGCAATTTAAACATAACTATCCGATACATGTTCGGTATGTTAAACATAACTGTCCGAAATATCAGAAAATTCGGATACTTAAGAATTTCACAACCTGCAATTTACCGACAGTTTAGAAATGTACTAAATTAACATTAATTCCCCAAAATTAAGTAGATTCTTTAATTAAAGCATATAATAGTGCAATTATAACATAATGGCTTAATTCTCATATGATAAGCTAAATATTATGCAATTAACCATCATTTAACCGTTAATATTATGCACTTTTTCATCCTAAACACTTCCCCCATACCTAAATTTTGCTAGTCCCTTAGCAAACTAAGATCTAATTAATGGGTCTTTCTAAAAGTGCTAGAATTAATTCTTCCCTTTTTTTTCTTCTGTTCAGCATAAGAACTAGTATTATTATATAGATATTCTGTATGTTTCAGTAATCAACTTGCAAATATACTTAGAATATATGCAAATTACATACAAAGTATATCATCATCACATAGGTATTAATTATATTATCATTTGTTCTTCTTTTCATCATCTGTCATCTTGAATTTTCCAATAAGATTTCTAGAATAAATTTCAACAACATACGAATCAAAGTACAATCCAATTCAATATGATTAAAACAAGTAGAATAAAGAATTGTATCTCCATAAAACAACTTCAAAAGTCAATTCTAGATTCATATTTCAGCAATTCTAGATAATAGAAAATATACTTGATTCATAAGATATCTGTATTTCACAAAACACTTGTATCTTTTCAGAACAGTATATGTATTTTTGTACTTTAAAAGTTAATTTGACAAGCTTGAATCATATAAGAGCTTTCTAATGTACCCATGTAACGAGCTTTCAGTCAACAATCCCAAATCTGATCAGGATCTTAGGTTGCCAGATTTCAAGAGTCATTTTTCAGGTCAACAATCCTTACATACCTATCTGCTCAAATACAAAAGGCTCATGATCAAACAAGTCAATAAACTCTCAAAGTTTTTTTTTTCTCTCTCTTTTTTTTCTCTTTTTTTTTTCTTTTACAAAACAAAAACATTAATCACATACTGTATATGTATGTATTTCATTAATATAGATGCAATAAAACACCAATCTCCTACTTCTATCATTTACTAAAAATATGAATCCATAACAATAAACTCATACTTTTTCTGTAGTTTAATAAGATCTACACATAAATCATTCTACAAGTTTAATCAATCAAATTAAATGTATCTTTAATCATATGTGTTTCATTTAATCTAGAATTCATATTTCAGCTCCTTTAGGACTTCAGATAATTTACTGATTTTTCATTAAGCATTCTGATTTCATTTTAAAATCGTGAAACTGTTAAACTCATGAAATTCAGAAAAAAACATAAGATACTATATCTAGATTTGCAAAAATAGTAAATTCTATAACATCTTATATAGCTTACTAAATATAACATTCAAGTAGTTACAGTTTATAAAAATTTTACAATCTCAATTATCAGATAGTTACAGTAAGTTCATAAAAATTTTCAATTTCCACAAAACTTTGTAGTACCATTTTAATTCCTTTAATTAACAAACTTACATGGCTGTTACTTTAATTACCTCCCTCCCATACCTACATTTTGCATTGTCCTCAATGTAAAAGATTTGACAATAAATGCGATAATTATAGCAGGCATGAATACAGTTTCGTTGATTTAGCACCTAACTCAACGAATGAGTTTAAATCTAAATTCAAGATAAGTAATTAGTTACATACCTTGTTTCGTTTGTATCTCCTTCTACATATTCCGATTTTTGATTTTGAAAAACTTTTCATTCACAGATAAAAGCAGAATATATAACAAAATAATATTTAACAGATATTGATAAATCAATGTCTTGTGTGGAACTCAGGCTCCTATACCTTTGGTGGCTCACAAGCAAGCCAGTTGGTTTCCCAGAACAGATACCAACAAACTGGATTGATATTTTGTTTTTGTTTTCTTTTATAACATAAAATTAAAACTAAAAAAAAAAAATTCTTCTTTTTCTAAAAATAAATGCAGAATACACACAACATTAAACACACAAAATCACAGCATAAGAACATGATTGAAAAGTAGAAACAAATGGAATAAATGTGTCAGTCCAAGCAAACTTTTTAGGCATAATTCTTCTTGCTATTAATTCTGTTTTAATGTAGTTCGTGTTCCTTCTTAATTTGTAAACTTGCAATATATTATCAATGCTAAATACAAGTGTATTACCATTAATGAAATGAAATGCAGAAATGGATCCTTTTCGGTTCCAGGGTAATGTAACCGTTTCTATTTCTACATCTATTTCAATATATTCCTCTTCCCATTTCCATTCATTCATGTCTTTCATAATCCATATTTGAAATTTCATCAATTCATCCCACCATCTTATCAGACATAAAGTAGGATCATCATATTCATTATACCACATCCCTATTTGAATTTTATCAAATTCTGCAGATGGTGATTTAGCTATTTCTCTTGGTATAGGCAAAATTTCTATATATTCATCATAACTATCTATGCTTACTATGTATACATCAAATCTAAATGCAATTGATATATCTGTGACTAGATATATATATCCATCAAGTATGACATGCATGCTATTAATTAATCATTTCTGTCCTAGATATATCATAGTATTTTCAATCCAAGATCTATTCAAAAAATTATACACACTTAAGCATAAATCTTCATCCCAATTTCCTGTAGGTCTCCAATAATATAATTTTTCAGGAATGGTAGAATTTTTATCAGAAAATATTAAGGCCGACCCACAATTTACAGTTGGTACTTCATATCTATTAGGTCTTCCTATATTCCATTCTTCTCTTATGATAGGATTTCTTATCAAAATATCAGGTAATAGACTTGCATACCTTGGTTTGGTCCTGTATATGATTAATCCTTCATTCATCCCCATAATATGATCTATTCATTCTAATGTATTAGGTGAAATTCCAGTAGTTTCTTCCATATTCAGATATTCATGGGTAATTGAACTACGATTAAATAACTTCCATATGAATCCATCTCTAATCTTAGTCATTTTTGCAGCTTGTAGTCCTTGAAAATATTTTTCTTCAATACAATCTTTAATTTCCTTTGATACTCAGTACTTCCCTTAATGCATCCAGCGGTAATTTCATCAATTCCATTTGTTGATTCTGTATAACACAAACAAAAATTTTAGTAGAGACAAAAATTAACATAACTACTACATACCCTCGTGGAGTTAGGGCATAACTCAACAGACTAAGTTCGTTGAGTTAAGGACTAACTCTACGATACAACTAACTATAAATAAACTTATATATACATATAATTACTTCAGTTATACTACTTCATTCAGCTATCCTCCTAGAAGAGGTATCAATTTCATTAACAGTTCTATTGACAGGGTTAGGTATTTCTTGTACTGGCAATCCTCTAGTAGGTCTAACTTCCATTGATTCCTTCTGTCTAAGTGGTATATTTCTATTCTGATTTTGAATTGTAGCATTTCCAAATACAAAATCTAGATGATTATTTAATTGTTGGATTATCTTTTCTAATTTCTCTATTCTAGATCCTTGTTCAAGTAATGTTTCATAACTTATATTCTTCTCATTTACATTTTCTCCTCCCTGGAAATTTTTGTTTCTCCAAGATAAATTCAGGTGATTTCTCCAATTAGGATTATAAGAATTTCCAAAGTTATCTTTCTGGTTTCTAGCATAAATAATATCTAGATCATTAATGTTTGCATTCTTTTTTGCTAGCTTTTGATTTAATGATAACTCTTCTATTTTCTTTGTTAATTCAGTTAATTTCACTTCAAGCATAGTACTTGAATCTATTTCATGCATTCCTCTTGGCAATATTCTTTTATCTGTTATAACTTCAGCCGAGTTTACCCACTATGCAGTTCTTTTTGCAAAGATTTCTAAATATGCCCATGCTTCTTCACTACATAGTTTCAGAAATCCATTTTGACAAGTAGGCTCTAATAAAGATTTCATTGAAACATCTATGCCTTCATAAATTATACCTATTAATTGTGCTTTACTCATTGCATGATGTGGACATTGAGTTATTAAATCTTTAAATCTTTCAAAATATTTCTAGAATGATTCACCCTATTTTTGGCTACACATTAATATTTCTTTTTTCTTTTTAATCATTTGATGTGTTGGATAATATTTTTCCAGAAAAATAGAGCAAAATTCAGTCCATGTAGAACTTGAATTAGGCGACAGAGTATATAACCATCTCTTAGCTGTCTTTTAAGGCAAAAGGTATATATCTAAGTTTAATAGCATCTATACTCATGTTCGGCATTTTCATCATTTGACAAACTTCATTAAATTCTCTAAGGAAGTAATAGGCATCCTCTCTTTTTAATCCATGAAAATGTGGCAATTGACTAATATAATTAGATTTCAGTTCAAACCTATCACCCTCAAAGTTTGGCAATCGAATACATGAAGGTTCATCAACTAATTCCGGATACAGAATTTCTCCTAATGGTTTTTCTACTAGAGCAGTCATCTCTATGTTCTCTTTTAAAGAAAGGTTAGCTACACCCCAAAGGATTTCGTTAAAGTCCAGTTTAGAAAATGTTTTAGTACGCCTCTATGTTGAATATTCCTAGTTAGGTGTTCTTACTAACCGTTTAGTGCTTAGAGAACGAGTCCATGTGCTAATAAAAAAAATAGCAGACGATTAATTACATACCAGTCTAAAGCTTTCCATTCAGTCGAATCAACTGCTTCTCCTTCCAGTTCCCCCAACGCATTCTCCTTTCTTTTAAAAGTGTTGGTAACTCGTAAATAACATTTTGTTTTATATATATAATGCACATCCATAAAGTGAATAAATCTCGTTGCAAGAACGTGTCTTGCAACGTGCAGCGTGGTTCCTATTTTTATGGGTATGTGTACCACTATTAATTTCAAATTTTAGTAACCGCTAAGCCGACGAAGTTTCATTCGTGGTTAAAAGAATAACCGTTCTGCTTAATCTACGAACTAACCTCGTTGAGTTACAGATAACTCAATGGAACAATGTCAGTTACTATTGCTAACTCCACAGACTAACTTCGTTGAGTTACAGATAACTCAATGGAGTTGCCTTATATTATATTACAGACCTCGTGGAGTTAAGTTTAACTCAACAAACTTACTTTGTTGAGTTAACATTTAGCAACCTCTAAGTATTCTCCTCGTAAGTACCTCTCTATTTTTTTTTTATGCATTCTGCTAACTGAAATAAAGTTAAATCTATGTCCTTAATGTAGCATTCTAATCAAAATTTGTTTAAATCTAAACATTATATAAATATTTAACTTACAGGTCATTTTATGTTATGTAGAATTTACATTTTACCTTGCAACATGTAGATATTTTCAAGATTCTATTTTTTTAATCCTGTCATTCAGCAAACTGTAAATCTTTTTAAACATTTATGCATAATGTTCCACAAATTATATAATATTCAATATAGTTCATCCATTTCATCAATCTAAACACGCATGAAAAGTATATCTGAAAAATATATATTCATTCATATGAATCAATTTACATTACAATCAAATCAGACATTTTTCATACAATTATATATAAGTAGACGAACAATACAATTTAGTCTTTATTCCTAAGTTCATCTACTTCCTTCTGGAGTTTTTCTAATTATAGCTTTAATTGGTTAATTCTCTCTATAGCTCCTATAATGCCTCCAAAAGGTGCAGCAATCTCTGTAGCTACAAAATTTCTATACTCTTTCACTGAAATGGTTCTTGATCTAATCCTTTTTGATGCCCATTTAGTGAAATTGATACAATCCATCATCAGTAGTGGAATCAAATCTTCATAAAATAATTTCTTCTTTACTGTTCTCAACTTGGAGATAAAAACTGTAGACCAATTTATTTGAATTCTATTTACAACTGCATATGTGGCCCATTTGACAAATTGACTTAGTTCTATGTCATGGTCTTGTCGTTGATAGACATTCTTAATCAAAATATTGGCTATCATGTGTGCTTTACCATTTAAATGCTTCAATCTATTTAATGAAGGCACACGAGGATTGATAGTCAAACTGTCCTTGATTTCTTGTTCTGTCCATTCAACGTCAGTTGTACTTTCCAAAATTTCTTGTCCTTCATTCTTTAATCCAAAAATGTTGTGAAGAAGCTCTGGTGTTATTTATACATCAGCTTCCTCTACATTGGAAATTAATTTTCCTTCTTCTTCTCTTAAATTTACATAAAAGTAGGACACTAGATTTTCATATACTGCATACCCTCTTTCTTGAGAAATAAAATTCAGTAGACTTTGGAATTCAAATAATTCTTTAATTTCTTGCATTCCGTCCCAATTTACTGGTCTACTGTATATAATATCATAACCCCTAATTTCTTGGTATTTATTATAAGCTTCCTGACTCCAAAAATGTACTTCATTCAGAACTATTGCTTTAGTCGGGTCAAGAATGTGACTTTGCTGTTCCAAAGGGGTTTGTTCTTGATCTTCCTCTATCATATGCTGAGCTTGAACATGTTCTAGAAATTCCTAAATTTTTTCTTCTACTTCTGTTTGTGGTGGAGAGCCGATAAAACTCTCCACTCTATCTTGAATTGTTTCATTTAAATTAGTGGAATCTGCAAAGTCAGTTTTGTCCAAATGGCTTCGTTCAGCTTCTTCTTCATATTCTGTTCTTTCTTCTTCCTCCTGACTACCAATCTTCTCTATCACTGTTCTTTTTGATTTTGTGGCAGATTGGGATGGAGTCACGGGCAATTTAATTTCTACCCTATTTTTTGTTTCTTCTTCTTGTACAGGCTGCAGACTAATTTCAACCTGTTTTTCTTCTTCTCTTTGCTCTTGCTGCTACTGCTCCTGCTCCTCAAAATCGGATAGCAGGTTTATAAAAATTGGCTCCACAGGCCTTGTTGATATTGGTACTTCAGATTTAATCTCCTTTTGACATTCAGGCATTATCTTTGTTCCTTTCCTTCGTCTGATTAATTATGTCTGGTCTTCCTCTTCTTCTTTTGAGATTAAATCTAAAAACAAAGGCTCTACACACCTTTGAGCCATAGGTACTAGCTCTTCTTGTTTAATTTTTTCAATATTTGCTGGTCTCGAAGGACCAACTTCAGCTTCTCTTGCAGCAAATTTGACAACAGTTCTGGCAGTAGCTTCTTGATGCTATTCCACTTTAATTTTATATTGGGCTTGCAATTTTTCTGCAGCCCTCCTCCTGCGTAGTGTATCAAATACCAAATGTGCTTTGGCTACTACTAAATCTTCTGGTTCTCCTTAGTTTTTCCCAACTTGAACCAGTCCTTGAAATTCTTTTAATTCTTCTTCAGTCGAAGGCCCCAATATTGTTGTTCGTGCCAACGGCTTAAATGGTAGAACTGAAGGTCCTAGCTGTTGTTCCTCAAGAACAGGTCTTTCAGTAGTCGGCTCCTCCTATTCTTCCTTTGTTTGTTGTTGCTGCCTTATTGCACCCCTTGCACGACCAGCAATGCACTTTTTGAACCATAATCTGGCTTTACGTTGGATTAGCTCTAAGGCTACTTCATTGTTCGGCTTGATTTTTCTTTCTTTGCTTAAAGCAATTTCTATCGCTACTTTTATTTTTGTTTCTACTATCTAGGGTATTTGTATACCCAAATCAACCAAAAATTTCCTCAAGTTGAAGAGTTCTGATTCTACCTTTTGTAGCTCTTTTTCTCTTGTCATGTTCTGAATCTTCTACCGCATGTGCCATTCCTCTGACTCTTTCAGAAACTGTGCTGTGTCAACTGCATCTTCCCAGAACTCGGGTGTCATCTTCCTCATCATGGAATTACACAATGGCATAGAATCGCTCTAATCTTTCTGTTCTAAGTTCTAAATGGTTTACCGGATAATGCCCCCAAAACCCTAGGTTTTAGTCTAAATAAGTCCTAAGTTTAGGCGGGTAATCGGGTCATTTCCCGAACCAACTCTTACTCTCTCATCCGTGGTCTTAGCTACAGTACTTCGTTGAGTTACAATTAACTCAACGGAATAAGCTCGTTGACTACCTCAAGACTCAATGAAGTAAGTTCGTTGAGTTAAGCGTAACTCAACGGACTTTCTGTACAAACAGATATATAATAATAAAAAACTTAAAATAATAGTTTTTTTCTATTTTTTACCGATTTAATTGATACTATGTTTCGGTAAAATCAAAATTTTTTACTGAAAATTAAGATAGATTTTTTATATTCCAGTCATACCTATGGATCTAGTCGGTTGAACCGCAACGATTTTTTTATATTTTATAATTTTTTTTAATAAAAATGAAAATAAAATAAAAATTGATTTCTTACTAAATAAAGCTCGAGTAGTCCTCTACTCTAACTTCTTCTATAATTCCAAAAGAGCTTTTTGGTATTTTCAGAATAGGTCTAAGTCTTTGTCCATTTACTTTAAAGATATTCTGATTTTTAGGATTTTCAATCTCAATAACTCCATAAGGATAAATATTTCAAACTATGTAAGGTCCTGCCCATCTAGATCTTAATTTTCTTGGATGGTTATGGAGTCTAGCCATGTAAAGAAATACTTCTTGTCCTATTTCAAAGCTTTTTGAAATAATTTTCCTATCATTCCAGAATTTCATTTTCTCTTTTTCTCTTACAATCTTCGAATAAGCTTCATTTCTAAATTCTTTTAATTCAATTAATTGCATTTTCCTATTTTCAGCAGCTCGATTTAAATTAGTGTTCAAAGTTTTTAATGCCCAATAAGCTTTATGTTCTATTTCAGCTAGTAAATGACAAATTTTCCATATATTAGCCTAAAAGGTGACATACCTAAGCTTGTCTTATAAGCAGTTCTATAAGCCCAAAGTGTATCTATCAATCTATTATCTCAGTCTGTTCTAGTAGGATTTACTACTTTGTCTAAGATTAACTTAATTTGTTTGTTAGCACTTTCTACTTGTCCACTTGTTTGCGAATGATATGATGTTGCAATTTTGTGGTTTACTCCATATTTCTTCATTAAGGCTTCAAAACTTCTATTACAGAAATGAGTTCCTCTATCACTGATAATAGCTTTAGGTATTGCAAATCTGGCAAATATATTGATTCTTATAAATTGTATTACCACTTTGTTGTCCTTAGTTTTTGTAGGAATAGCTTCTATCCATTTAGATACATAATTCACCCCCAACAATATATAATTAAATTGATTAGACATAGGAAATGGACCCATAAAATCTATTCCCCACACATCAAAGATTTCAACTTCAACAATAGGATTAAGAGGCATCATATTCCTCTTTGATATTATTCCTATTTGTTGACATTTTAAACAACTTAAGCAATATATAATTAAATTGATTAGACATAGGAAATGGACCCATAAAATCTATTCCCCACACATCAAAGATTTCAACTTCAACAATAGGATTAAGAGGCATTATATTCCTCTTTGATATTATTCCTATTTGTTGACATTTTAAACAACTTAAGCAATATTTATGAGTATCTTTGAATAGTGTTGGCCAATAAAATCCACATTGCAGAATTTTTGCAACAGTTTTCCCTGAACCAAAATGCCCTCCACAAGCTTGGTCATGACAAAAAGACAATATGCTCTGATATTCAGTTTCTGAAACACACCTCCTTAAAACCAAATCAGGACATTTCTTAAATAAGTATGGGTCTTCCCAATAGTAATATTTTACTCTTGAGAAAAACAATTTCTTATCCTGTCTATTCCAATCCTTAAGTGTTAAACTAGTAACTAAGTAATTAACTATGTTTATATACCAAGGTATTGTGTTGATGGTCATTAATTGTTCATCAGGAAAATTATCCTTAATTTTAATATTTGATTTTTCTATTTGTAATCTTGATAAATGATTTGCTACTACATTCTCACAACCTTTTTTATCTTTAATTTCTAGATCAAATTCTTGTAATAATAATATCCATCGAATCAATCTAGGCTTAGTCTCTTTTTTTGCTATTAGATGTTTTAAAACTGCATGATCTGTGTATACTATTACTTTAGCTCCAATTAGATATGATCTAAACTTTTCTAAGGCAAACACAACAGCTAATAGTTCTTTTTCAGTAGTTGTGTAATTAACTTGAGCATCATTTAAGGTTTTTCTTGCATAATGAATCACTCTAGAAGATTTTTCTATCTTCTATCCCAACACTGCTCCTACAGTAAAATTAGATGCATCGCACATTAATTCAAATGGATGGCTCCAATCAGGTGCTTGAATTATAGGAGTTAAAATTAAGCTAGCTTTAAGTCTGAAAAATGCTTCTTGCAATTTTTATCAAAGTTGAATGAGACATTTTTTAATAGATTAATTAAAGGTCTAGCTATCTTGCTAAATTCTTTAATAAATCTTCTATAAAAACCAGCATGTCCTAGAAATGATCTAATATCTTTTACTAATTTAGGTTCTAGTAGATTAGAAATTACTTCTATTTTAGCTTTATCTACTTCCAACCCTTTCTTAGAAACAACATGCCTTAAGACTATTCCTTGTTTAACCATGCATTCAGCTTTCTATAGTCTATACATACTCTCTAGCCTGATTGAATTCCAGTAGGTATCAAGTCTTGACTTTCATTCCTAATAACTGTTAATCCTAATTTCTTGGGAACACATGGATTGGGCTAACCCATGAGCTATCAGAAATCGAATAAATTATGTCATTATCTAATCATTTCACTATTTCTTTCCTGACTACTTCTTTAAGGTTTGGATTTAATCTCCTCTCAGGAATTCTAACAGGTTTAGCATTCTCTTCTAAATATATGTGTTGATAGCATAAAGTTGAACTTAACCCTTTTATATCAGTCATAGTCCATCCTATTGCTTCTTTATAACTTTTTACTACATCTTTTAATTTAGCTATTTGATCCTCTTTTAAATCTGAAGCAATAATGATTGGACAGGTTCGTTTCTCTTCCAGAAATATATAGGTTAATTCAAGAGGTAAAGGTTTTAATTCTAAATGTTGCCCATCAAAAGCTAGAGCTCCTAATTGATCATCATCATTTTCTAAATTAATTTCTTCTAGATGTCCTTCTATATTTATGCTTTCACTTTCTTCTAAAGTTTCAAAATTGATTTGCCTATTTAATTCTTCTTGAATCACATCATCTAACATATCTCCTTCATCCTCTAAAAAGTCTATGGTATGTAAGGACATTTCTAACTCCTCCAACCTTTCTGGTTTGAAAATATTTAGTTGAGTATCCTCATTACCATATGCTAACTTCATTACTCCAATTTTGCAATATATAATAGCCCCTAATGTTGTTAAAAATGGCATTCCCAAAATTAAAGATGTATCACTATTTCTATGCTTAATTTGTTGGGAATCCAAAATTACAATATCAATAGGATATATAAAATTTTTGATTTTAATTAAGACATCCTCTATTTTTCCTCTAGGCTATCTTATACTTCTATCAGCTAATTGAATAGCTGTATTAGTAGGAATTAAGCCTTCTAATCCTAAGGATGCAAATATATCACTTGGCATAACATTTATACCTGCACCTAAGTCTATTAAGGTTCTTTCTATAATGATATTTCCTATGGTGCATGATATAACAGGGATTCTAGGATCAGATAACTTTTTAAGAATTTATGGCAGAAATAAGGAACTACTTTGCTCAACTAAAAAGACCTTTCTAAGAACTTTTCACTCTCTTTTCTTAGTACACCAATCCTTAAGAAATTTAGCACAAGGTGGCATTTTCTGCAATAGATCTAACAAAGGAATGTTAACTTGTACTTTTCAAAAATTTCTCTGATTTTTTCTTAATTTTCAGGTATTGTTTGTTGTAATCTTTCAGGATATGGTGTTAAAGATTATGATTTAAAAGATACTTTTTCTTTCGTTTGTTTTGTTTGATCATTTTTAGCCACATTAGCAGATTTAGATTGTTCTTCATTGATTTCTAGATTAGCTATTACATTTTCATTATCATTTTGATTTTTACTCTTATCCACCTTCATATTATTTTCATTTTGAGTTCTTGATGGTATATCAGTTCCAGATCTTAATGTTACACATACATCTTCCAGATTTTCATTACTCTCATGATGTTTTTGTATATCATTTTCGTGATTATGATCTTTAATTGTTTTTAGTTTTAAAGTGCATTCTTTAAATTCTCTTGCATTAGTATTTTCTTTTGGCTGTGTATTTTGCAAATTATGTAGATCTATAACATTATAATTTCCATTGTCCTGTTGCATAACTTGTATTTTCATTGTATATTCATCCAATGCTTTTAGTTTTCTTTCTAGATCATCTAATCTCATTGCATTCAATTTTTGATCAATTTTCATTATGGTTTTTTCAATTTTGTAAATTATATCTATTTTAGGTTCTGAATATGCTTCCTTATAGTTTAATTGGTTGACTTCTTATTGTTGACACATAAAGTATTCTAGTTTGTCCAAGTTTTGCTCTATACTATGCTCTAGTCTGTCATACCTATCCCAAACTTCTGTCTCTCAACATATTACACATTCTATACTGACCATCAATTGGGTAAACTATAGGATTCTTATACTCGGCTCTATCATATTGAGGATAATTCATTTGTTGTTCATGGGATCTAGCCATCTGCAAACGTCTCAGTTTCAAACAGTTAGAAATGTCATGACCTTCAAAATTGCAGAATTCACATATGCTAACTACAGGTTTCAGAAATCTTTGAGCATAAGTATATGCCATATTCTCAATTATAGAAGAAAACACACAACACTCTCGCTATTAAAATGAAACAGCTCTAACAGTTGCTTATATTAATTCCATGGCAACGACGCCATAAAACTTGATCGGTTACCTAGCACGACACTAGAAAACTTGTTTGGATCTCTAGCAACACACCAGAAAAACTTGGATTTATTAACTTCTGTTTTTACTTAGTTAATTTATCTTTATACCTATTCCTTTTTTAGAAGTAAACAAACAACCTTTCACACAAATTAGATATTAATTCCCCAACAACGGCGCCATAAAACTTGTTCGGTTACCTAGTATGACACTAGAAAACTTGTTTGGAGCTCCAACAACGCACTAGAAAAACTTGGATTTGTTAACTTCTGTTTTTACTTAGTTAATTTATCTTTATGCCTATTCCTTTTTTAGAAGTAAACAAACAACCTTTCATACTGTTGAGTATTTTTGTTTTGATGATGTGTGCTGAATGAAAATAATCATATTTGCTTAATTACTATTACTTGTGAAAAGAAATTAAAATCATCAATTAATACAGAAAAAGCTTACTGATATAAATACTTGTCTGTATTGGATCTAAAGTTAATAACTAGTCATTTCGTTGCATTAATTTCTCATTTAGCTAAATGTTAACTTAACGTGTATTTTTTATTGAAAAGCATGATATGTTTTAATGTTATATCTTATGTATCATGAATAGTGCACGTTTAGACAACTCGTTAAGTTAGAGTTTTGTTTGTATAGAGGTCACGTGAGAACTCGTTAAGTTAGAGGCTTAAAGGTTAAAATAGGTCACGTGATAACTCGTTAAGTTAGTGAGTAAAAGAAGAGACGAACTCGTTAAGTTAGTGTTATACACGTGATGAAATTATAAGTTACGAATGTTGTATTGTATCACGTGAGGTGCACATGTTTAACTCGTTAAGTTAACATAACTAAACGCGTTGAGTTGCTATATTGAACTCTAAGGCAATGCGTTAGGTTAGCGTTATAAACTTAAGTTGTTATTTTTGCACGTGGTAAAATTCTTATTATAAAAACATTTGTTTATTACTGGTTCGTTGAGTTATCATAACACAACAGAGATGGTTCGTTGAATTAGCATAACACCACAGACTTAGTTTGTTGAGTTAGCTACAGTACTTGTCACGTGAAATGGTACATGAGGAACTCGTTAAGTGAGAAACATTAAGTTATATATATACTTGTGTTACTCATTTAGTTAACATTAAAGTAACGACTTCTTATTACACTGATGAAAAACTTTTAGACGAGAAAGTTTATTTTGCAGGAAATTTTTCAGAGATCTAGGACTGATGATTAAAGAAAATTCGAAATATAAACGTGGGTTAGAACGTGTGTGTTTCGATGAAGGAAAAAGAAAAGACGTGGAGAAGTGGAAAACTGGTGGTGGTTAAACATGAAGGATATGCATGAAATGAAGATACAGTATAAAAGGCATAGAATTCTCGTTGATCAATTTATCCTTACACACAAAAAGAAAAATCTTTTCAAGGATCAAACCATCCCTGCACACCAAAAGAAAAATCTTTTTCAGGGATCAAAAACACCTTCTCGAGGAAAATCTCTCAAGTGGAAGAAAGTTCAGTGAAGCATAAAAAGGTAAGATTTTCGTCACTGAAGATTTAAAGTATCAGAAGAAAGCAAAGTTAGTGAAGCATAAAAAGGTAAGATTTTCGTCACTGAAGATTTGAAGTATCAGAAGAAAGCAAATTCAGTGAAGCATAAAAAGGTAAGATTTTCGTCACTAAAGATTTGAAGTATCAGAAGAAAGCAAATTCGGTGAAGCATGAAAAGACAAGATATTCGTCACTGAAGAATTGCTGAAGAAGAAAAAGAAGAAGAAGAATGATCTCAAACAGGGAGAAAAGTTTTAAATTCCGCAAATTAGTTTTCTCTATTTGTAGTTATGAAATTGTTTAGATGATACATGGTATCGAAATATAATTGCATCTACAATTTCTGAGGAGAATTGAATTGTATATTGTAATTGAAACCTTGAATAAAAATGATTTTATGAAAACAATGTCTCTACTTGTTTTTGAGTTTTAAAATTTCAATTATATTTCAAAAAATATTAAAAATACATAATTCACCCCCCTCTTGTGTAACCATACGATCCTACACATACAAATTAGATATTAATTCCAATTTGTATTTTAACTGCAAGTGCACAATGTCTATTGTATTAGTGTGCAAGTACAGGTCGATCCCATAGGGAATTGCTTAAGAATTGCAAACTATTCCATTTTTAACAATCAAGTTTATATATTCAATAAGCTCTCCATTGAGTTACAATTAACTCAACGGACAAAGTTCATTGAGTTATGGCTAACTCAACAGACTAACCTCGTAGACTTAAGTTAACTCCATGAGCCTGTCTTTCCTATTTAATACTGCTATTTACAGAGGAATTCGGCCAACTATTGAGCGGTTCCACAGATTGTAAATAACATCAATTAGGCTCTTTAATCTTAGTAAACACTGGATTTATCATTAGGCAATACTAACATTCAGATAATTCAAACAATAACCATTAAAATCTGTAAGTCTTTTGAACAAACCAATTTCAGTAAACTGTAAAACTAAAACAAACATAAAACAATCACAACACTGACAAAGATAACATTAATCACGATACAAAACAAATAATACAACACTCAAATACAAAATATAAACACAGATAAGTTGTTTTTGGTATTTTTGTTTTGATATGAGCATGGAAATAGGCGAAAGGTGAAATGTAAAGTAATCTCAGTCGATAGTAAATACTTCCATCACTACATGCGACACAATTACACCACTAAAAATTAAACCACTTACAATTTTGTCTCCTCTCCCTATAGAATCGCGAGTCCAGAATTGTAAAATGATCTCCTCTTCAGCATATAAGCATCAACCCGAAGCCAAGGCTAGAAGCTTTACGATCTCTTGAGATATGAGTCGGCACTTGGTGAAAATGGCTTCCCTTCCCGCGATGCGATCACTCCTCACAGTGGTTGTCAAGTACTGTGTTTGACTCAGAATCGACCCAACATTAGGAAAGTATCCTCATAGACCTCCGATGGTTGGTGATTATAGTGGTGGTGATGATGGTTGGTGTGGTACTTCAGAGAATTGTCGACGGTGATCCTCCTCTGCACACACTGGCCACACCCATCGATCACACACTTACTTCTTTTTCTTCTTTTCTTTTATATTTCTTCAGTGGTAACTACTTCTGCTTGAATGGTCGGTTGGATTTCCTTCATTCATATCAACGACGATGATTTCTTCTCCCTGCGCGATACGTGCGATCGTGGTTTTTCCTTTCAACTATCTTGTTTCTACAATCGCTACAGTGGTATATTAGAAAATAAATAGTCCATGGAGTTATAGATAACTCAACGGACTTGCTTCGTTGATTTAACTATAAAACACACATAAATTTAACTATCCGATGCTCATTCGGATACTTACAGACTTAACTATCTGATGCCCAGATGCATTTCGGATAGTTACAAATAACTCACCAATATATAACTTAAGTAAATCTACCAAATCACGACACGTGTTAGCAGCAATTTAATAATAAAAGAAACATTTCGTAGAGTTACAGGTCTAACTATTCGATGCCCAAATGCATTTCGGATAGTTAGAGATAACTCACCGAAAATCCACTTAAGTCACTTTCCCAGAACATGACACGTGTCCACAGCTATTTTATAGATAAAAGGAGATTTCGGAGAGTTACACATATAACTATCTAATGCCCAGTTGCAATTTCGGATAGTTATAGATAACTCACCAAAAGTTCACTTAAGTTATGAATTATGGTTTCGACACGTGTACTTCAGGAAATAATAAAATATTCTTTTAAAACATAACTGTTCGACAATTTAAACATAACTATCCGATACATGTTCGATATGTTAAACATAACCGTCTGAAATATCAAAAAATTTGGATACTTAAGAATTTCACAGCCTGCAATTTACCGACAGTTCAGAAATGTACTAAATTAACATTAATTCCCTAAAATTAAGCAGATTCTTTAATTAAAGCATATAATAGTGCAATTATAACATAATAGCTTAATTCTCATATGATAAGCTAAATATTATGCAATTAACCATCATTTAACCGTTAATATTATGCACTTTTTCATTCTAAACAATATCACTTACTAAAATTCTAATCCTCACAACCACACAGTATAGAGGAGCATTTCAATTATTTACATTCTTCTTTGAGGAATGTTGTTGAGCGTGCATTTGGAGTATTAAAGAGGAGGTGGCACATTATGAATCATATGCCGCCATTTCCATACCCTACTCAAGTAAAATTAGTGGTCGCTTGCATGGTCTTACACAACTTCATAATTGATCAAAAGTTTGTAATGGATCAAGAAGCATTATTGATCAATCAAGACAAAGAACCTATTGAAGTTTATGATCAAGAAATGTTAATAAGTACCAACTATGAAGTTCCTATTATGTTAGACAAGTTGGACATGAGTACTATGCATGACAACATTAGGGATCTAATAATGCAAAATGAATGATTTGTTTAATAACTCAAATTTCAAACATTTTATTCCATTGTTTTGTTATTTCTATTGTTCAAATATGATTTGTAGTATAAATTGGCCTGTATTGTTATTATTCCATTGTTGAATGTCATTTCTATTGCTTAAATATTTCCAATGTTTGAATGTTATTTGTTATTATTAGACTTCTCTAATGTTTTCTAACAGAATGTACGTGAATCTCTTATTACAATTAAAATCGATCGTTCAATCAACTTTCTATGACACGATTCTGAAACACTCACCTCTTAACTCACCAAAACTTGAAGTGAAGAGTAAGAGAAAGAAATAACACAATGAAGACACAAGTTATACGTGATTCAACAACAGCCTACGTCCACGGAGAGTTGAGGGTTCTTCTATGAGCTTCGACACAAAAAACTACACTGTTTTACAATATCATAAAGGTTTATATACTACTCAACTTAGGGTTAATAAACCTTTAATTACATTCAAGCCATTACAGTAGAGAAATAAAGTTTTGGAGAAGGGACTCTTCCTAACTTCCTGAAATCTGTAACATTTCCGATAGTTACAGACTTAACTATCCGAAGAAATTTTTCTTTCTTCATTTATTGTAACGGGCAGTACTGTAGTAGGCTAACTATCTAGAGAGATTTGGTATTTCAAATAGTTATAGACTTAACTGTTTGGAAACTCACTTACTTCTCTCTCTCTGTCCTTTCGAAAGGTTCTACCGTTAACTCTCTGAAAGCTACATGTCTTTCGGATAGTTACTGTCTTAACTATCCGAAAACTCACTTAAGTGTCTCTTCAATCATTTTGGAAGGTTCTGCCATTAACCTTCTGAAAGCTTATGATTTTCGAATAATTACTACTTAACAATCCAAAGATCCACTTAAGTTACTACTTTTTGGATACTTAGCTTCTTAATCGTCCGATCGTACACATAAGTGTCCTTTAAGTCATTCCAGATGATTATAGCCAGTAACCCTTCGAAATCTTTTGACTTTTTGATAGTTAGCTCAAAGCCTCCGACTGAAACTTTATTTTCAGATACTTAGGCCTGATAACCTACCGAAAATATAAATTTACCGGATACTTACTTTTAATAAGCTTCCGACTGAACATCGACTTCTTGTAGCATACTCCACACCTATACTACCTGCCCTAACAATCTCCCACTTGGAGTTTGACACAATGATCAAAGAAAAATCAATCTCTACTCTTGGCTTACAGATTATTGCAATAGCAGCTCAAGTAATCATCAATTCTTCATCTTCTTCTTCTTTTCAATTATTTAGGAGACCAATTAAAGCCATATAGAGCCTTAATTTTTGTAGATTCAAACTTTGGTTAACATATCTACAGCATTTTCAGTTCCAGCAATCTTTTGCAAATCTAACCTGTTCTGCTCTATCTCTTCCCTTATGTAATGAAATCTCATTCTCATATGCTTGGACCTTGAATGAAACTTCAGATTTTCAGCTAAATAAATTACACTTTGATTGTCACAGAATAGAATGCTTCTTTTCTATTTATGCCCTAATTCAACTGGTACATTCTTTAGCCAGATTCTTTCTTTAATTACCTCTACTACTACAACATATTTAGCTTCTATGGTCGAGAGTGTAATAATACTTTGCAGCTTGGATCTCCAACTAATTGCAGTACTTCCTATGCAGAAAACATAGCCTGAAGTACTTCTGCTTTTATCCAACTCTCTTCCCAAATCAGCATCATAGTAGCCAATCAATTCAACTGGTTCTTTCTTGAAATTTAGGTCTATATCTAGGGAATATTTGAGATATCTAAGTATTCATAGTACAGCGGACCAATGCTCAACTCCTGGATCTGCCATATATCTACTGACCACTCTCACTACATGAGATATATCAAGTCTTATGCATATCATGGCATACATTAAACTTCCCATTGCTGAAGCATATGGTATTTTGGACATTTTTGTCCTTTTTTCTTCAGTCTTAGCTGACTAATCTTTAGATAACTTGAAGTAGGGTCCAAGAGGTAGTTCAGTTTTCCTCTCATTTGAGATATTAAATCTCCTTAGTACCTTTTCTAGGTACTTCTTCTGATTTAATCTCAAAGTGTCTGCCACTCTATCTCAGATAATTCTTATATCCAAGATTTGCTTAGCTTCTCCCATATCCTTTATGCTAAATTCTTTTGACAGTTGTCTCTTTAATTGCTTAATCTGTTCTATACTAAAACAAGCAATTAACATATCATCTACATAAATCAGTAGAATAATGAAACAATCATTAAACAGTTTTATGTAGTAGCAAAAGTCTGTATTACATCTTTTAAAGCCTAGGGTACAGATAAAGGTATCAAATCTCTTATACCATTGTCGTGGTGCTTGCTTCAAACCATATAGACTTTTCAGCAATCTACGTACTATCTTTCTTTTCTTGCTAGTTACTACAAATCCTTCTATTGCATTATGTAGAGTTCTTCCTGCAAGTCACCATGTAGGAATGCTGTCTTTACATCCATTTACTCCATGAGCAAATTTTCTGCAGCAATAATGCTTAAGACTATTCTTATAGTATTCATCTTCACAACAATAGAGAATACTTCTGTATAGTCTATGTCTTGAATTTGCTGAAAACCCTTGACGACAAGTCTGGCTTTATATTTCTTGTTGCCATTTGGATGTTCTTTCATCCTGAACACCCACTTGTTTCCTAGGATTTTCTTTCCTTCTGGCAATGAAGTTAGCTCCCAAGTTTTATTCTTCTCTAGAGACTTCATTTCTTCTTTCATTGCTAACTCCCATTTGTGTGCATCACTTGCATAGATTGCTTCCTGATATGTTTCAGGTTCACCATCATCCGTCAGTAATAGATAATTAAATGATGGTACATACCTTTCAAGTTGTCTAGAAACCCTTCCAGATCTTCTAAGTTGTTTGGTAACAACTTCATCTTCTTGATCATCTAGATGTTCTTGTTGTTCAACCTCTAGAAGCTGAATTTCTTCTATAGGTTCCTTCTAAGGTTGTTCAACATCATTATCTAGACTAATCTCAGTAGTACTTTCAGACTGAAGTTCTGACTACTATTCATCTACACTTTCTCTATGCTTGTACATCTTGGATTCAATAAATGTGACATCTTTTGCACGGATTATTTTCTTGGTTTCTTCTATCCAGAATCTGTAACCAAAATAATCTTTACCATAGCCAATGAAATAACATTTCTGTGATTTTGAATCTAACTTGTCTCTTTTATCACTATTCAAGTGGACAAATGACTTGGATCCAAAGACTTTTAAGTGAGCATAGTTGACCTCTTTCCCTGTCCACAATTCTTTAGGGTTTTTGAGCCCCATTAGGACAAATGGTCCTCTATTTATCAAATAGTCAGCTGTATTGACAACTTCTACCTAGAATGTCTTGAGAAAACCTACATGTAGTCTCATGCATCTTGCTCGTTCATTCAAGGTCTTATTCATCCTTTCAGCAACTCCATTTTGTTGTGGAGTTCCAGCTACAGTCATCTGCCTTCTAATCTCTTACTCCTCATAGTAAACTTTAAATTCATAGCTATCATATTCTCCTCCATTATCTAACCTGCTGGATTTGATTTTTCTTCCACTCTAATTTTCCACTTCTACCTTCCATTTCTTGAAGACTTGGAAAACTTCAAACTTCTGTTTCAGAAAATAAACTCATACCTTCTTTGTACTGTCATCAATGAAGGTGACATAATAGATAGCACCTCCTAAAGAATTGATTGGGGTAGGCCCCCACACATCCGTGTGAACTAACTCCAATTTCTGTGACTTAAGATCATGAGGAGTCTTGGCAAAGCTGACTTTCTTCTGCTTTCCCTCAATGCAGTCCTCACATATCCCTAAATTGACATTCTTTAGCTTAAGGATTTTCCCTTCTACCACTAAAACCTTCAGTCCATTCTCACTGAGGTGTCCTAGTCTTTTATGCCATAAGTTAGTGTCTTCAGTATCACTAACTGCTGCAATAGTGTCATCTTGATCCGATGTTAGATATAAGGTGTCAATCCTCTATCCTAAGGCAATAATTCTTGCACCTTTGGTTACCTTTCATTTGCCTGCACCAAAGGCAATCTGATAACCATCATTATCTAGGAAACTTATGGAAATTAAATGCTTTGCAAGATCAAGAACATATCTGACCTCTTGCAATTTTCATATCTCTTGTTTTGTTTTTATGTGTACCTCTCCTATTCCCAACACATCCAAACTTGTGTTGTTAGCTAGGTACACCTTTTTTATAGGAGTTGCACGATAATTGTGCAACAAATCCTTCCTATAGGTAGTGTGGAATGAAGCTCCTGAGTCTAGTACCTATGAGTCAATTGAACTGTCTACACAACATACTAGGGTATCATCTGAATCGTAGGAGACAACATTTGCACCTACTTCTTCTGATTCTTTTCCTTTGCTGTCTTTCTTAGGAGCCTTGCACTATAACTTGAAGTGCCCCCATTGATTGTAGTTCCAACATTTAATATTTGATCTCACTTTACTAGTACCTTTGGACTTTGACCTTCCTTTGGATTTAAATTGTTTTGATTTACTTCTCCCTCTACTTTCAACACTAAGGGCAGAAGTTGAAGCTGACAATTCATTTTTTTTGTAAATGTCCTCACTCAAAATTAAATCTCGAATGTCACTCATTTTGAGCTTCTCATGACCTAGTGAACTACTTACACCAGTCACAACATGAGACCAACTTTCTCTACTGAATGTAGTTGATTCAAAATAGTATTTAACTCATTAACGTGGTCTGTAACATTTCCACTTTCATGCATTTTCAGATTAAATAATCTACACATGAGAAATACCTTGTTGGCGGCTGATGGCTTCTCATACATGTTGGACAAAGCTTTCATTAAGTCAGCCATTATTTTCTCCTTGGCAATGTTTGAATGAACGTTCCTTGCTAGTGACAACTTGACGAGACCTAGAGCTTTTCTATTCAGCAACTCCCACTCTTCCTGATCCATCTTCTTTGGTTTTCTTTCGAACAGAGGTTGATGAAGATCCTTCTGATACAAACAGTCTTCTATTTGAGACCTCCAATATCCAAAATATTTTCCATCGAACTTCTCGATCTTGAGCTTTCTACCGTCTGCCATTTTATTGAACTAAAAAACATTCGGCTCTGATACCAGTTGTTACAATTAAAATCGATCGTTTAGTCAACTTTCTATGACACGATTCTGAAACACTCACATTTTAACTCACCAAAACTGGAAGTGAAGAGTAAGAGAAAGAAATAACACAATGAAAACACAAGATATACGTGGTTCAGCAACAGCCTACGTCCATGTAGAGTTGAGGGTTCTTCTATGAGCTTTAGCACAAAAAATCGCACTATTTTACAACATCATAAAGGTTTATATACTACCCAACTTAGGGTTAATAAACCTCTAATTACATTCAAGACATTACAGTAGAGAAATAAAGCTTCGGAGAAGGGACTCTTAATTTTGGAGCATTATCTTTCTAATTTTCTGAAATCTGTAACATTTCGGATAGTTACAGACTTAACTATTCGAAGAAATTCTTCTTTCTTCATTTATTGTAACGGGCAGTACTGTAGTAGGCTAACTGTTTGGAGAGATTCAGTATTTCGGATAGTTATAGACTTAACTATCCGAAAACCCACTTACTTCTCTCTCTTTATCCTTTCGGAAGGTTCTGCCGTTAACTCTCCGAAAATTGCATGTCTTTCGAATAATTACTATCTTAACTATCCGAAAACTCACTTAAGTGTCTCTTCAATCATTTCGAAAGGTTCTGCCATTAACCTTCCGAAAGCTTATGATTTTCGGATATTTACTGCTTAACTATTTGAAGATCCACTTAAGTTACTACTTTTCGGATACTTGGCTTCTTAACTGTCCGATCGTACACATAAGTATCCTTTAAGTCATTTTGGATGGTTATAGCCAATAACCCTCCGAAATCTTTTGACTTTTGAATAGTTAGCTCAAAGCCTCTGACTGAAATTTTATTTTCGGATACTTAGGCCTTATAACCTATCAAAAATATAAATTTGCCGGATACTTACTGTTAACAAGATTCCGACTGAATCTGGACTTCTTGTGGTATACTCCACACCTATACTACCTGCCCTAACATCTCTTAAGGGGAGAGCAATCATCAAAATGTATCCCAAAGACGAGCACTCCTAGAGTAGCATGGGAAGATGATCTAGTTTCTACATTGCTAAATATTTGCATAGAACTTACTGACTTGGGGTATAACCTAACACACACCTGGATGCAAAAGGATATGACTTACGTGAACAAAAATTGTTGGAGAGGACAGGAACGAGGTGAACAAGATCACACTTAAAGAACAAATTAGAAAAATTAAGGAAAGATTGGCAATTGTGGAAAACAATTGACTCCTAAACGAGTATCAGATGGAATCCTACAACCAAGACTTGGGAAGATGTGGATGACATATGGTGGGAAATTTTTCAAAAGGTATGTAATTGTTCTACAATAATTTTATTTCATTTCATTAGTCACCAACTTATTTGATAATTTTGTTTGATATGTGTAGATCGAATCAAATTGTAAGAAATTTCACTATCGAGGCATAAAATTTACTGGCAAGTTGGAGAGACTTTTTGATGGCACTATTGTAGTAGGTGAGTCTGTTTATATCCCAAGCTTCGAAGTAAATCTATCCTAGAGTAGTGAGTAGATACCTATAGAGGATTTAAACATGGAAGCAGACATTCACACACCCACTATTGGAAGCACACCGACATCGACATCCACTACATCTTTTACAAGTAGAAGACGTCAACACGTTGCAAGCCTAAATGATCAGATTGATTCATTAGAGTCAATCATATTAAAATTTGAAGAACGTTAATAGATATATGATTATCCTTAATGCATCAAGAATCTTAAAGAGATTGGATTTATGGAAGGCATAGAAATATGGGTGTATGCCATGTTGAAATTTGAGAAACAAGTCACTTGAGAAAGCTTTCTAAAGCTAGAACCAGATTCAGTGAAGGTCCAATGACTAGAAATGACCTTCATGAATTGGAAGAAGACAAGGACGATATGAAGACTTTTAGTAATTATATTGTATTATTTATTTAATTAATGTTAACATATTATAAATAAATAATGTATTATTTATTAAATGTTTATATAATAAAATACAAATTTTTATTACTATGTATTGTCAATTTAAACTTACATATTAGAATCTTAATCTTATTATGTACTACATCAGGATAATCTTATAAATAATTATCACTATTTATTAAAAAATCGGGTCAAGTTGGACTAGCTTGTAATGGTCTAATCTAATTGACACCTTTAGATTGAAGTCAAATTTCAAACTAGATCGGGGTGTCTCAAAAAAATTATTTATACAATATTTTGATACACCATATTTATTTAAGTACAAATAATAAGAATATAATCATCAAAAGATATAACATTAGTTTAAAAAAAATAAAAATAAAAACTAAGTTATTAGTAGTCTTAATCAAACGATTCCTAAAAATTCCTCAAAAATTAGAATTAAAATCAACAAGTCTTCCAAATTTAAACAGCTTTAACTGAAAAGCTGGTGCTACCAAATGCTACTTATGTTCGCCACCCACTAGAGTGCCAAAGTGATCAACATCCTCTTAGAATGTGGCCTCTTGGAAGCCACCACTAGCGATAAGCTCAGGTTAGCTTGCTCAAACCCCTCCATCTCTCCAATCAAGGTCTACTATAGATTTGACCCGACTACTGAAAGCTTGCACCTTGGCAACCTACTTGGGATCATCGTCCTTTCCTGATTCAGGTGGCGTTTCGACGAAGACAGTGACGATGGACCAAAGTTTTGAGCTTTCCCGGTATTCTTCGGTGGAGTTTTTGGCGCGCATGAGTTTCCGTCCCTCTCCCAAGCTTTTAGACAAGACGACGTGTGAAATAGATGTATCTTTAGATATCATGGGAAATCTTTTCTTATGATTTTGCGTTTGCACAAATAACTTAATTCAATGAAAACTCTTTTACTATGCTTTCATTTCTTATGATTTTCTTCCATCTCCATGTATACAAATCCCTCCTCAAGCTTTAATTGTTTAAACATCTTAAAGGCTTAAGCTTTAATTGTTTGAATCTCTTCAATATTTAAACTTTAATTATTTAAACTTCTTAGAAATCTAAGCTTTAATTGTTCGAACAATTTTAGATGGTTTAGCCCAACCATTTGATCCTTCACATGCCAACTTAAGTTACACATGTGACTTCGTAACCTATCTGAAATTTGTCAAGTATTTTATCTCTTGAGTAGACGGAAACTTAACTAAATCGACCAATTTTCCTTGGCATCTCATGCACGACTACAAATACTTGTTAGAGTATTTCTTTTGCACCTAACATTTTCTTCATAGATAAAATACATAATACAAATCAAATGGATTTAATTATGAGTCTATTTTTTTAGATAGCGACGACATTTTTTGATGTGCGTCTAAAATGTTAAATTAAATTGAATTTTAATATGTTATTTTGTAAGATTAGATGCATGATTACAAAAGAAACAATAAAATGATTGAAAACAATAAAGAAAAAATGATTCAAGAATAAAGTAAAATAATAAATCCTTTTAGACAACCATGGTCAAAGATGTTATGAACGTCAACATTTATATTTTTCTTTAATTATTTATATCAACATACCTAATTCTATTATTATTATTATTATTATTGTTATCGTTATCGTTATTTTCATCGTCGTCGTTGTCGTTGTTTTCTTTATAAGAGATTATTATTATAATAATAATAAGAGTTTAATATTATTTGTATAGTTCAAAAATAGTGTAAGTATTTATTGATAATAAAAATTGTATTTAAAATAAATAGATATTTTCATTATTAATATTTATTTTTAATCGTAAAAATTAACAAATTTTAAGTTAATCTATTTAAACGCAGAATGCGCCAGACCCTCGTAAAATCCTCATTGAACTCGTAAACCCAGGAATCTTTCCTCCTCGGCCTTCTTCCTCTTTTGCTCGCGCTTCCCTCATCGGTCCTTCCCGAACCAGTTGTTTTCCACCATTTCGGTTTCTCTGCTCGAGCATGGCCGGGTGCGAGGAGAAATTCCAGGACAAACCCATGTTCTTCAAGGCCTTAACGCCCGGCTTCGATGAAAGATTGGTACCATTCCTCTCCTTTGTTTCTCTTCTGCCATTGATTTGGGTCCTTTTTTTTTCTCCTTCGTGGCTGTATTGGGTTGAAATTACTTTACTGCCGTTTGCCTCTTCTTTTGAATCGATTTCCATCTGTGGGTGCGTTCTGGGCATTGCAAATTTGGTGTGCGAATGGCAATGCTGCGTGTGTTTGTGGAGAATCGGTCCCATTGCTGGTGTAAAACGGGTAAGGAGTACGTTATAAAAATGCGTTCATAATTTTATGCAATAAAATAATATTTTCCGAATTAAAATGAAATATGATAGAAGACATATGTTCAACTATGCTTTATAACACAGTGTCAAGACTTTTAAGGAAGGACATATACAAAATCTAAGTGTCGCTGATATGAGAACGTTATGGTGGATGAATGTAAATATTTTAAGAGATAAATTAAGAAGTGAAATCATTTAAATTAAACTGATCTAGTATCAATTGGCGATAAAATGAAATTGAATTATCTCAGACAGTTTAGGTGTACATATTAGAAAAAAGGAGCACTAAAATTTGGATGATTAAAAGTGGCAGAAGAAGTTGAAAAATAAAATGACCAGGAACTGAGAAAAGACTCAGAGTTGCATAACCTAGCAGAAAATGTAGCTTGGTTCAAAAAATAGTGAATATTACTTGATTCAAAAAAGACATTAACACATTTGTAGAATTAAATAAATAGAAAGGATTCCCCTGTTGCTAACTCCAAATAATGTGATTGTTGTAGTTGATTAATTTTCCTTATTTATGTTGATAGAAATAATGCATGCATTTCAATACTATCTTTTTTGTTTGTTTGTTGTGTGCTCCTCACACTAAAATTGTGGTGCAATAATCTAGCATGTGATATTCGGAAATGCTTAAATATTTCAAATAATTCTTTTAACATCCAAAGTTCTAATTGTTATGTACCACCTTTTCTTCTTGATATGATTTTAATTCTTTTTGCTATTGTTTCCCACTCTATTAAAGTTTCCCTTCTTTTATGTGGTTATTGATATCATTGTCTTGATTTCTTCAGGATACACCTGCTGCTTTTGTTGAGAACATTATACCTGAGAAGATTGCAACCATCTGGGACCCTTTTGGGAAGCCCTGGACTTTTATGATCCAAGGAGAGATTCCAAAATTATACTTGACAAAAGTTTGTGTGTGCCTACAGCCTAGATATAGGGTACTCATTGCTTTTCTGTTACGAAGGTGATATGGATTTCAGTGTTGTTATGTTTGAAACAAACTCATGTTGGAAGGAGTACACCATCTTAGACAAGCAAAAGGATCTTCAATTTAAAAATACCATTGAAGACGACCAATGCCAAGATGATGCTCTTAAGCAAAGTGGAGTACATAAAGTGATCAAAACAGAATCTGCAGACCCTGAGGAATATGCAGGTATCAAAGATGAGAATGTGAAATATGAGAGGGTGGTAAACATGTTAGATGGTGCTAGTGAGAACAATCTTTTGAGAGATACAGAAGTCCTGGAAAATAGTGCTCATGGAAGAAACATACAAAACAAGAGAATTGAAAGAGTGGTCCAGGTTCCAGGTAATGAGTTTAGTGTGACAGCCAAGAGAATGAAAATGGAAATTGAACATGAACCTCCTGAAAAGATTATCATGCTTTAGAAGATCAAAAAGGAAAATGCAGATCAAGAGGATTACCTGGAGGGTGTTGATTCAGTTAAAACATTGGAAAAATGTGAGGAAGCTCCTGAAGAGAGTTGCAAGGAGAATAGTATATCTAAAGGCAAAAGGCCACAAATGATCACCAAGAAAAATAATGATTGGAAATGGACTTTTGAAGATGACAAAAAATCAGAGAATGTGGTAAAAAAGAGAGACATTATGGAGGAAAGCAATGTAGAGGATGAAGATCTAGAGAATGCCGTTAGAACGGACCTCAAAAGAAAATTTTTGATAAAGAATATCCAAGAGGTAAAACATTGAATTCCTTTCTTGATAACTTGCTCTGTGTTTTGTCATATTTTACCATACAATATAAAATATACTATTAGTGAGTTAAAGATGATTGACAGGAGATTTGCAGACCTGTGCAGTGTGAAACAGCTCACACATTTTAGGGTCACCTTGAAGCCACGAAACCTTGAAGGGCACTTTTATCTGGTATGATTTTCTTCATTTCTGCACTATGATAGGCAAAGAGTGATTCCACTGCTGAATTGATATCCTCTTACATCAAAAGTCTTTTACCTTGGCATCAGATTGACATGTTTAAATTTTGATGTACAGTATAGTCCAGTTAAATTCAAGGAGCAAGCTGACATTTCAGAGAAAAATGAATTGGTTCTTAAAGACCCAAAAGGCAATTTTTGGCTAACATGTATTATTCATTCAACTAAAAATAGAACTTTAATATCAAGAGGCTGGAAAGAATTTTCTCTTGGTAATAATCTTAGGCTAGGAAATGTTTGTGAGTACCAGTTCAATGATGAGTCAAAGGAAAATATGAAGATCGTGCTTAAGAACAGACATATGAAAATATTCAACAGACATATGAAAATATTCAAATCTTAGGCTGGAAAGAAATTTCTCTTATGTCTGTTTGTTTTTCGTCTTATATTGTTGCTTCTTTATGCAACAGTTGGACGGTGTTTGTCTATCCTCTTTCCAATATGAGATTCTTAGACATCAGATTCAATTCTTCAAGTGATCATGTTCTTAACGAGGGATAGTATGCAATAGCTCCATCTTTCTTTTATCTATCTAATTTCAATTATCATGAAATCAATCCTTGCATTATGCTATCAAGTAATTCTTTCATATTTTACCAGGTTAGCAGCTATAAATGTCCGAAGGACATGTGGGATGATCTTAACAGGCTCACCTTCATTTTGGGTACAATTAGCACCCAGCAGTTTCAAATCTTTTAGTCTTGTAAGATAACTTCATTTTGTCCTTAGATTGCTTATGTACCAGTCTCCATTTAGTTACCATTGTTTATCATTTTTTTTGGTTTCTTTCCTAGTCTCACAAACTGATTTTCTGATATGCATGCAGCAAATTCCAAATGCTTTCGCAATAGCAAGGAAAATGTATCGGAAGAATCATGTGACACTTGCGTATCAACTCAGAATCGTACTTTGTTAACCAATGGTTGGAAAATCTTTTGTGACAAAAATAATTTAAGACCAGGAGATATTTGTGAGTTTACATGTGAAAAGAATATGGAGGAGATCCAGTTTTTTCATGTTAGCATACTGAAAGAACCACCAAATTCCAGGTACTCTTCCTGTCTCCAATTCTATAGAGACTTCTTATATTTTTCCTTCAACCATGTTTTTTGAGCTTTGGTGCTTCAGAATTTAGTTCATTATTGAGAAAATATATTATTTCTCCTGTTAAACACAATGAACACATATCCATTCATGTACTTATTGCCGTAATTGATTTTTTTTAATAGAAGTATATCTGAATCATCTTTAGACATTTGTACACATTTTGAGCATTAAAGTTGATATTTTAAATATTTTTATAGTCATTTGTTATCCTTTAGAGTAAAATTTGAAGGAAATATTGTTAATTCACCAATCACATACTATGGTATTGGCAACGAGAAGTCCACTGATTGCTTATATCTGAAGCAAAACTATAAAAGAAGCAACCAGAGAAGTAGATCATAAACATCATCATAATCACATAAGTTTTGATTTTGAAACTGAATTTTAGTTTTTCCTTGAGTTCATCCATGATAATTCTTAAACATTTATACTACGTTTTTGACCTTGTTGCAGAAGATGATAACTTGAATGTGGAAGAGCTTGCAGAACTTGTCAGCCTTTTTTGACAATTTTTGTACGACAACAATGCACAATGTGGGCTCACTCACATCATGTGAAGTTGGATGGCTCAACAGAGGAATTCAAAATTATATTCAACTTTGGAAAATGAAATATTGTACTTCAAGACTATAATTGAAATCAATGAGTAGCTGATTTTTTTCACGCTTGAATTCTTTGTGGTACCTAATCTATATTGCCTTTTGCTGTTGGATAAACATGCAAATTTGTTCTTTCCATGATAAATAACAGCTTAGTTCTTGTAAAGGTAGAACATGATTTTCTCTCTTACAGACTTAAAATGTTTTGTACATATCCAATTTTGCTGATGCCTGCCCATTATACTGGTAGCTCAGCTTAAGGAGTTTTAAATGTACTTATTCATATGTAAGTGATTAATCAATTATAAAGCTATGTTTGATTTCATAGAAAATTTTATTATTCCACCAACTTTTGTTATTTTGAGGTCGTTGGGATGGTAGTATGACCTCAAAAGAGAGGGAGATGGAAACAAAGTTCAGTACCATAATAAAAATATGTTAGAATCAATATGGTGAGGGTTTAGTCATACATTGTCTAAAACATCATTGTATCTCTTGTATTGCCTCAATCTGTAGGAACCCCTTTGTAGTTAAAAGAAATGAACTTGAACCAACCTTTGTTTTCATCATGTTATTAGAGCATGGATTAGAATCCTAAAGCAATCGTCACCCACCATCCATCATCACCATTGTCTTTAGTGGAGGATACATGATCTAACTTAATGTTACCTTTAATCACATTATCTCATAAGACATTATGTTGAACCTCTATATGTTTGGTTCTACTATCCAAAATCTATCTCGAACTATGTACCTATATCAAGAAGATAACATGTTAGTCTTTGGTACTCATACTTGCTTGCGACCAAGTTCTCTAGAGGGAGAAATAATATTGTTACTATTTATATTTAACTTTACTTTTGGAATATATTCAATATGACTTTTTCTTTTACAATTCTCAAAAAATCTATAATTAACTTTGTAATAAAACCTTTTAGGATAAAAATTATACTTTTTATGATTCATTTTAGGATTAGTAAATTTTCTAGGAATTACTTTCGCATAAACATTATATAAACTATGACTACCATAATAAACTTTTTGTCTAAAAACAAAATTTTCTTTAAAATCATTCCTTTTGTAGTTGTTATTAATTTTTCCTTGTTTCTAAGAGGAAGTATCATCATTATTTACTCTAACATACTTGTCTCCTCTTTTGACAACAAAAGGAATAATAATCTTTGCAAAATTTTTAGAACTTCTAATAACTTTGTTGTTGTTTTCAGATTTTTCAAAACATGATGAGGGCTTCAAAGTTTGGGTTTGGGGAAGATCTAGAGGACTATCAATGAATGATGCCTAGAACTTGGAAGTTTGTTGCTTGGGCAATCAAGAAGAATGATGGTAGTGGAAGTCGAGAGGATTAGGTTGAGATTTTCAAGGTTCTCAATTGGAGGAGCTTCATTCAAGAAAGAGATGGAGCTCACCTATAGTCAGTCAAGAAGATGGAGTGATCACTTGGAAGCTTGTAGGAAGGTCACTCGAACGATCACTTGCAAGTGGAGCACTACCCTAGAACAATTGGTTAGGAAGATGGGAGAAGCTTCATCCGGGAAGATGGAGCTTGCCTACGTTTGGTTGAGAAGATAGAGTAGTCACCTAGAAGGTTGTGGGAAGGTCATTGGAAGATGGAGCGATCCCCTATCGAAAAGATTGGGATTTCAGAAAGGGGGAGGCTAGAAATGTTCTAGCGGTAAGGGAAAATTTTCCCTTTTATATTTAGGAATGTTAAGACATTCCTTTCCTGCATTGGTATGCCACATTAACACCTACCTAATAGACTTTAGCCATTTTCCTTTCCTTTGGTTGAATTCTGTTAGGCACTAATCCCCCTTAGTTTTATTAGAGAAATGTTAGTGTTTTCAATAAGATTATCAATTAGAGATTGATTGGAAATCTATTTAATAATCACATAATTTAATTCATTTACTTTTAACTTCAAAGAATTGATTTCAGCATGATATTCAACAACTTTATCATTTAATAAATGAATTTTTTCATCACATTGAAACCTAACAACATGTAGATTTTCTAATTCCAAATGTAAATTTTTCTCTATAGATAACAATTCATTTATCTTTATACCTTGACTTTCATTTTCTCACTTAAATTTATCAAGAGTAGCATTTAAGAGTTTATGATCATGATCATTCTACCCTATAAAATTTTTCAAAGTTTTAATTTCAAATTTTGACTTTTTGTACTTTTGTGCTAACTTATTATAACTCATTAAAAGCTCATCATAATCATCATAATTAAACTCTAAATCTAAAGATACCTTATTTGAGTTTGCTATGAAACACAAGTTAGCTACTTCTTGGATTCTAGAGTTGATAAGGTAGTCTCAAAATCTATCTTATCTAAACTCTAACTAGATTCATCCCATGAAACCTTCAAGGTCTTCTTCTTCTTAAAGTTCTTTTTATTCTTCTACTTTTTGGATTTTGCTACAACCTTCTCAAACTTCAATAGTGGGTAACTCTTATGGAAATGTTTGAGTTTGGTGCACTTGTAGCAAATCATCTTCTCCATTTTTGAAGATGGTTCTCCTTTGTCTTTACTAATTCTTGAAGCTTTATTGGTCTTTTTTTCCATGCCTTTTTGAATTTTCTTGTTAGTAGTAGTATATCCTCATTTGAGTTTGACAGAATTTTAGAATCTGAGCTTAGATCTTTTCTTGATTGCTTCCCCTTAAATTCTTCTAAATTTTCTTATATCTAAACTTCATAAGTAGTGTGATTGCCAATTAACTTGTCAAGAGAATAAAAATTCAGATTTTTAGATTCTTCAATGGAAATAGTCTTTTGAGTCCATGAACTAGTTAGTAATCTTAATACCTTTCTAACTAAATCACTTTTTTCAAAATATTTCTCTAATCCTTTTAATGCATTTATTATCTCAAGCTATCTAGAAAATATGTTAGAAATTGATTCCCCTTCATACATCTTAAATAGTTTGTACTTATGAACTAACATATTAATTTCAAATTCTTTAACTTGATTGGTTTCTACGTTATAAATTTCTAATTCATGTTATACTTCATATACAAAATTATATGCATAAATTTTATTAAATTGATCAAAAGATAAAACACAATATAAGATATCTAATTCCTTAGCATTTAAACTTTGTTTTTCCTTATCATCAAAAATTCAAGTGGTATGAGGAGATGTAAGAACAGCAAATGGCTCACTAAATATACTTTATAATTTAAAATCAATGAATTTTATGAAAACAATCATTCTCCTTTTCCAATACCCATAGTTAGTGTTATCAAATAAAGGTGGTTAATTTAAATTTTGTCCCCTAGCTAAAAAACCATTACCAAAAGTCATTCTATTTAGATCATTAAATTTTATAAAAATAAACCTCACTCTAGTAACAATTGAAAAAAGATCGAAATAACTTCACAAGAGGGGAGGAGAATTGTAAACTTAAATCGATTAAAAACTTAAAGCACAAAATCATAGCAAACACACAAAATCTTTTCAAACTATTTTTCTATTTATGCACAAGATTTTTACACTACCACACAAGGTATAAAATTCAAATATTTTCAAACATTTACCCTTAAACAAAAATTACACTTTATATTAAAATTTCACTTACTCCTTTTGATCTTTAAGAAACTACATAAGAATTGACCTATTAGGGATAATGTTCTTATCCATTAATATGTTTATATTTTGATGATTGACAAAATGATTTATACTTCAATTATGTAAAATGATGAACTTCAAAATATTATCTAAGCCCATAAGTTTACAAGTTATAGTAATTAACTTTATGAACAATCATTAAGTTATATAGTTAACTTTATGGATAATTGTAAACTTATCTGATTCATAACACTGATTTATAACTCTAGAATTTATAAGTATATAATTTTACGAAGACTTGTAAAGTTACCTTATAACTTTATAGACATTCGTAAAGTTATGAAATTGCATATATATAAGTTATGAATCTTAAGCTCATAAAGTTATGAGTTTAACTTTACAGATCTTCGTAAACTTATGATATATATAATCTGTAAAGTTATAAGGATAACTTGACAGACATCTATAAGGTTATCTCTTAAGGGTTCGTAAGTTTGTCAAGATAAGTCATTATGTTTTACACGTGTTAGCTTATAAGAGTTTGTAAAGTTAAAGAGATAAGTTTACGGATGTTCATCATATTCTGCTATACATAAAGCTTGTAAAGTTATGAGCATAACTTTATAAAGGGTCATAATGTTATGACTTTGATGGATTTATTTAATTGTTATATTTTTATTTAATCAATTTTTGTTATAGGAAGATTTAATTTATAGATGACACGTGGTACACATGTATTCACACACGTTCTACTATATTTCTAAAGACTTGATCAAATATTTATAGATGGCAATTAGAGATAAATTTGACAAAATCAAGAATGAAGATCATGGTTTGAAAAAAATCTAGAAACTAAATAGGTCCGTTGAGTAAAGCTTAACTCAACAAAGTAAGTCTATTGAGTTACAGTTAAGTCCATAGAGTAAGTTCGTTGAGTTACATTAACTCTACAAGCCAATTATTTTTCTACTATTCATGTAGTGAGCAATTATAGGAAATTTGAAAAAGAAGGAATGTGTATGCAGGATCATGTGTAATCAGTTAGAATTCTTTATGTAATATAAATTGAGTAAAATCAAAGTAACTCTAGAGAGAGAAATTCTTAGAAGTCTTGAAGATTCTTGGAAAATGAGAGTTGAAAGTCATCCGAAGAAACTCCATAGCAACAAAGTTATTACTTGAAGATTTAAGTGTTGTCGTATCTACAAGAGGAAAGTTTTTATTACACTTATGCTTACTAGATTAATTTCTCTTTCCATTATGCCTTAAATTGAAAAAGAAAACCTCTATTCACAAGGGGTGTTGTGGAGGAAACTCTGAAAGGTATTCTTTTAGAAGAGTTTCGAGTAACTTTACGAAAGTGTAGATAATTATACAAAGATTCATATAGTTAGCACGATAACTGTATGAGAGTACGCATAGTTAAAGGAAGAACTTGACGAAGAATTAGTGTCTTATCAAGTTAATTTTGCTTTGAGTAAAGCTATAGTATACTGGGTTTTGAGTGAACCAAAAACTCTTAAGGATAGTGAATTCTTGAGTAGGAACTCAAGGAGTGAACGTACCGTTGTTGAGGGAAACCACTATAAATTGTCTGTGTGATTTAATCTTTGTTTAATTTTCACATTTACTAGATTTAAAAAGGGACCAAAAATACTAGAAAATCTGTAGTATACTTAATTCACCCTCCCTCTTAAGTATAAACCTTTCCTACATGACTTCTACTTTCTCACCAAACACTTCTTAAACTATTGGAATCTTGTTCCTTAAGATGCTCCATAGACCTTCAACTTGATTCCTTAAACTTTATGCCTTCCAAGTGCATCTCATGTGGTGTAGCTAGATTTCTATGTAGTGTGGAAATTTTGGATTCTATGAACTCTAGATGATTGTAAGTGATTGGAATTTGTAATGGATTAGGATTATCTGAACTACAACTCGAAGCCCTTATTTATAACCTTCGACTTTCAGGTGTATGTTCATTCACTTCTTACATTTTTCCATGATCCCACATTCTTTTTGAAATGTTCTTGAGCTCCATGATCTCCTATTCTAGATCTGAAAGAAACAAACCTTTAAAGAATCATTAGTTTGCATAAGTCATTGTCTTTGTCGTATAGTTATGTCATTAGTCTTATTCAAACTTGTATAGTTATTTCATAACTCTTTGAACAATTATCTAATAATTATGCATAAAACTTTAATACTTATCCATAACTCTTCGATTGTCTTAGAAATGCACATATAAATCACATAAAAACTTAAAACCTTTAAAACTCACATAGAAAAACATAAACTTATGAGTTTCTAATTATAACTCTTCAACTTTGAAAGTGAGGATCAAAATAGCTTTATACGAAGGTGGGTGAATTGTGAATTTAAATCTATAAATGATAAGCTAAGAAACACATTGTAAAAAATATTTCTTAAACTATTTTTCTATTATGCACAAGATTTTTATAATTATTACACAATATAGGGAATAATAATAACACTTTCAAATTTTTACCTTTGAGTAATAAAAATAACATTGAAAACTTACACCTTTTGATTTGAATTGATCTACAAGAAACCTTTCATCTTCACTTCACAGAGCTCTTCTTCAATAGTTATTGGAACCTTACGCTTTTGAATTCCTCCTTGACCTTCAACCTTAATTCCTTCTAACCTTCAGCTCTTTAGATTGATCTTGTGTGGTGTAAGTGGTTTTTGCTATGTGGAAACTTTTGCTCTCACTTAGTATTGAATTGGGATGTCTTGAAGTGTAGTTCAGATCCTCTATTTATAGTTGTTGAACTAGAGATGCACGTTAAACATGTTCTTGTATGATTCCCACATTCTCCTATTGTATATCCATTGAGAATATGCTTCTAAAGAATTGTAGAGTTTTTCACCTAAGTCATTTTAGTTGAACAATTAACTTGTAATACTTGTAAAAACTTGAACACTTATTTGATAATTCTTCGAGTTTTCTACCTGCAAAACATATGACTAGAAAAATTAGTCACTCATAAAACTCGAATAGTTATTTGAATCCATGTGTAAAAACTTGAATAGTTATCTTAACTCTTCGATTCTTTAAAACATGCACATGTAAAATACATGAAAAACTAAAGTTATTTAAAAACGCACATGCAGATAACTATAACTATATGAGTTTTTTAAATAACTCTTTGACTTTCTCGAAATGTTAATCATAACTATATGACTTTTCCAAAACATGTTAACACCTAACTATATGACTAAGGTAAAGACTTAGACTTATTTCGACCTATTTTCAAACTAAGTCAAATATTCATCATCAAAACAAAAATTCCTAACAATCTCCTTTTTTATGATGATAAAACCTTATAAGTCTAACATTTTAAAAATTATATCTCCCCTTTTTTGTCATTAAACAAAAACATAAAATCACTTGAGAGATAAAACATTGATAAATACTAAGTATAAAATCAATAAAACTAGATAGTCACTAAAAACTCAAAATGTGGATTTACAAAAATTGTTTAAATCAGAAATACATTCAAGCACAAACCATTTTTTCAAACAAGAATTCAACATAAGCATTCAAAAGTTACATAAAATAGTTCATTCAACACATGACACAACAATTTAATTTCTATTTCTTTTTAATATATCTAATAGAGTTTTTGAAAATTTCTAGGCAATTTCAACTCCAACTCTATTTACTTGATTAATAATTTTTTAATCCAAAATATCTGTTCTCTCCTAATGTTGCTCTAACTGTGTTGGATATGTGGTTGGATCTATAATTAGGTCTTGTTGTTGTTGTTGTTGCTATTGTTGATGTTGTTGTTGTTGTAGTAGTGACTGTTGTACCTCCTACTAATATTGTGCCTATCATTGTTGTACCTATGGTTAATTAGTAGTTTGATATTTTTGTAATTCCTTTGTAGAAAAAGATCTAGATTTAATATTTTTCTATGGTCAAGGTGATATATCTATGTGACTTACCACAATTCTCAATATTGCATCTCCATAAAATAATTTACTTTGCAAATTTAAGATGTGATGAATAAAAACATTATACCAATTCACTTGAATATGATTTATTACAATATACGTGACATAAAGATAGCATTTGACAACTTTAACTTCATGACCAAATCTCTGAAAAGTTAAAGTATGTAGCAATTTTACTATAAACCTTGTTTAGCCATGTAAATCATTTAGTAATTGAAGTTCACTACTAGTATAAGGATTTCTAGCAAGTTGTTATATGTCCCAACCAAACTGATATACTTGTCTTCTTTCTAAATGTCTAACTCCTTTATTTCTTAGTCCTAATAATTGATATATTAAATTTGAAGTCAAGTATATATCTAAATCTTGCACATTAGAAACAAGAATATCATTTTCAACCATTAAGTTGGCATAAAAAGAACTGATAACATCTTGAAAGTTCAAATGGCCATGTTGTTGTGGAATTAGCATCAACAACTCTTGAAAATTAAACATTTCTCTAATGTGGTCCATCTCCTCAAATTTGACTAATCGTGCAAATAACATAGTAAAAGTTCTATAATTCAAATATTTATTGTTTAGAATGAAAAAGTGCATAATATTAACGGTTAAATGATGGTTAATTACATAATATTTAGCTTATCACATAAGAATGAAGTCATTATGTTATAATTGCACTGTTATATGCGTTAATGAAAGAATCTACATAATTTCAAGATATTAGCATTAATTAAGTACATTTCTGAACTGTCAGTGAATTGCAGGTTGTGAAATTCTTAAGTATCTGAATTTTCTATTGTTTCAGAGAGTTATGTTTAATGTACCGGATAGTTATGTTTTTAACGATAGAAGAATATTTTATTATTTCCTGGAGTACACCTGTTGAAACCTTAATGCATGACTTAAGTGGATTTTCGGTAAGTTATCTACTAACTATCCGAAATGCATCTAGGCATCGGATAGTTAGAATTGTAAGTGTCTGAAATATCCTTTTATTCATAAAACTGCTTGAGAACACGTGTCGCGTTCTGCAAACTTGACTTAAGTTATCTTTCGGAAGGTTAGGTGCTAACTATCCAAAATGCATCTAGGCATCGGATAGTTAAGGTTTGTAAGTATCTGAAATATCTGAATTCGTTAAGTTAGATTTATGCACGTGTTGAATTTAAATGCTTTATTATGTCACATGAGTTGCACATATATAACTTATTAAGTTAGCATAACTATATGTGTTGAGTTACTTGAATACACACTAAGGTAACGCGTTATGTTAGCAGCTTATTTCTTTATTGCACATGTTTTATAATTAAATCAATGAAGTAAGTCCATTGAGTTATCTGTAACTCCATGGACCATTTACTTTCTAATATGCCACTATAGCAGTTGTAGAAACAAGAAATTCAAAGGAAAACCACGATTACACGTATCACGTAGGAATTCACTTATAGAAGGAAGAAGAAATCACCATCGTTGATATGAATGAAGGAAATCCAAGCGATCATCTAAGTAAGAGCAGTTACTACTAAAAGAAATATAAAAGAAGAGGAGAAAAATGAAGAAAGTGTGTGTGTAGAGGTGGAGGACCACGCTAACTGCAGGCAGCGTCGGAAGTTCCCTAAAGCTCTACACTACCACCAAAATCACCAACCATCAGAGGTCTATGAGAATACTTTCCTGATGTTGGGTCGATTTCAAGCCAAACACAATGCTTGACAACCATTGTGAGGAGTGATCGCGTCGTGGGAAGGGAAGCCATTTTCACCAAGCACTGACTCATATCTCAAGAGATCGTAAAGCTTCTAGCCTTGGTTTCGGGTTGATGCCAATATGCTGAAGACGAGATCATCTTACAATTCTAGATTCGCGATTCTATAGGGAGAGGAGGCAAAATTGTAAGTGATTAAGTTTTCAGTGGTGTAATCGCGTTGCATGTAGTGACAAAAGTTTTTACTATCGATAGAGATTTTTATATTTCACCTTTCATTCATCTTCAAGAACATATCAAAACAAAATACCAAAAACAACAAATTATCTGTATTTACATTTAGCATTTAAGTGTTGTATTGTTTGTTTTGTATCGTGATTAATGTTATCATTGTCAATATTGTGAATGTTTTATGTTTGTTTGATTTAGAAAATAGAAACTAGTTTTACAGTTTACTGAAATTGATTCGATCCAGATACTTAAAGATTTTAATGGTTACTGTTTGAAATATCTGAATGTTAGTAGTGCTTAATGATAAATCTAATATTAACTAACATTAAAGAGCTTAATTGATGTTATTTACAATCTGTGGAACCACCCAATGGTTGGTCGAATTCCTCTGTAATTAACAATATTCATGTGGAAAAATTAGGCTCGTGGAGTTAACTTAAGTCCACGAGGTTAGTCCGTTAAGTTAGCCATAACTCCACGAACTAGGTCTGTTGTGTTAACTGTAACTCAACAGACTGCTTACTGAACACATTTATACTTCAATATAAAAATCGAAACAATACACAATTCTTAATCTCTTTGGGATCAACCTATACTTGCACACAAATACAATATACATTATGCACTTGCAGTTAAAATACAAATTAGAATTAATATCTAATTTGTGTGAAAGGTTGTTTGTTTACTTCTAAAAGAAATTATTGATATAAGTAAGTTTAAAAATAGAAGTTAACAAAACCGAAACAAGTTTTCTAGCGTCGTTGTCGGGGATTGAGATACTAAGCAATTGTGAGTGCTGTTTTGTTTTAATAGCAAGAGGAGTGTTGTGTGTTTTATTCTATAATTGAGAATATGGCATATGCTTATGCTCAAAGATTTCTGAAACCTGTAGTTAGCATATGTGAATTCTACAATTTAGAAGGTTATGACATTTTTGATTGTTTGAAATTGAGACGATTACAGATGGTTAGAGCACATGAACAACAAATGAATTATATTCAATATAATAGAGCTGAGTATGAGAATCCTATAGTTTACCCAACTAATGGTCAGTTTAGAATGTGTAATATGTTAAGAGACAAAGAAGTTTGAGATAGGTATGACAAACTAGAGCGTAGTGTTTGGAATGAAAAAGTGCATATTATTAACGGTTAAATAATAGTTAATTACATAACATTTAGCTTATCATATGAGAATTAAGCCATTATGTTATAATTGCACTGTTATATGCTTTAATTTTGGGGAATTAATGTTAATTTAGTACATTTCTGAACTATCGGTAAGTTGTAGGCTGTGAAATTCTTAAGTATTCGAATTTTCTGATATTTCGGACAGTTATGTTTAACAGACCGAACATGTCAAATAGTTATGTTTAAATTGCCGAACAGTTATGTTTTGAAAGAATATTTTATTATTTCCTAAAGTACACGTGTCAAAACCATAATGCATGACTTAAGTGAACTTTCGGTGAGTTATCTATAACTATCCGAAATTGCAGCTGGACATCGGACAGTTATATGTGTAACTCTCCGAAATATCTTTTTATTTATAAAATAGCTGAGGACACGTGTCATGTTCTAGGAAAGTGACTTAAGTGGATTTTCGGTGAGTTATCTCTAACTATCCGAAATGCATCTGAGCATCGGATAGTTAGACCTGTAACTCTTCGAAATATTTATTTTATTATTAAACTGCTGTTGACACGTGTCGAGATCTAGTAGATTTACTTAAGTTATATATCGGTGAGTTATCTGTAACTATCCGAAATGCATCTGAGCATCGGATAGTTAAGTTTGTAAGTATCCGAAATGCACCTAAGCATCGGATAGTTAAATTTATGCACGTGTTTTATAGTTATATCAACGAAGAAAGTCCGTTGAGTTATCTATAACTCCATAGACTATTTATTTTCTAATATGCCACTATAGCAGTTGCAGGAGCAGGACAGTTGGAAGAAAAACCATAACTGCACGTATTGCGCAGGGAGAAGAAAGCATCACCGTTGATATGAATGAAGGAAATCCAACTGACCATCCAAGCAAAAGCAGTTACTACTGAAGAAATATAAAAGAAAAGAAGAAAAGGGTGTGATCGATGGATGGCCAGTGTATACAAAGGAGGAGCACCGAGCTTTCTGCAGACAATATCGACAATTCTCCAAAGTATCACACCAACCATCATTATCACCACCATAATCACCAACCATTGGAGGTCTATGAGAATACTTTCTTGATGTCGGGTCGATTCCGAGCCAAACACAGTGCCTAACAACTACTGTGAGGAGTGATCGCGTCGCGGGAAGGGAAGCCATTTTCATCAAGCGCTGACTCATACTTTAGGAGATCATAAAGCTTTTAGCCTTGGCTTTGAGTTGATGCTTGTATGCTGAAGAGGAGATCATCTTGCAATTCTGGACTCGCGATTCTATAGAGAGAGGAGATAGAATTGTAAGTGGTTTAATTTTCAGTTGTGTAATCGCGTTGCAAGTAGTGATGGAAGTATTTAATGTCGAGTGAGATTACTTTACATTTCACCTTCTGCCCATTTCCATGTTCATATTAAAACAAAAAAATATCAAAAACAATTTATCTGTGTTTGTATGTTGAATTTGAGTGTTGTATTGTTTGTGTTGTATCGTGCTTAATGTTATCTTTGTCAGTGTTGTGATTGTTTTATGTTTGTTTTTAGTTTTACAGTTTACTGAAATTGGTTTGTTCAAAAGAACTTAAAGATTTTAATGGTTACTGTTTGAATTATTTGAATGTTAGTATGCTTAATGATAAATCCAGTGTTTACTAACATTAAAGAGCTTAATTGATGTTATTTACAATCTGTGAAATCGCCTAATGGTTGGCTGAAATCCTTCGTAAATAGCAGTATTTAAAAAGAAAGACAGGCTCGTGGAGTTAACTTAAGTCCACGAGGTTAGTCCATTGAGTTAGCCATAACTCAACGAACTTTGTCCGTTGAGTTAACTGTAATTCAACGGAGGGCTTATTGAAGATACAAATTTGATTATTAACAAACGGACAGTTCTCAGTTCTTAAGCAATTCCCTGTGGGATCGACTTGTACTTGCACACTAATACAATAGACACTGTGAACTTGCAGTTAAAGTACAAATTGGAATTAATATCTAAATTGTATTAAAGGTTGTTTGTTTAATTCTAAAAGAAAAAGACTAGGCATAAAGCTAAATTAACTAAGTAAAAATAGAAGTAACAAATCAAAGTTTTTCTGGTGTCATGCTAGGAAAATCCAAACACGTAGCTTAGAGAAAAACATGGACAAACTGGAACAATACATGTGGCAACAACAAGAAGTCAACCAATGAAACTATAAGGAAGCATATACAGAACCTAAAATTGATATCATTTACGAAACTGAAAAAACCATAATGAAAATCAGTCAAAAAATGAATGCAATGAGATTAGATGATCTAGAAAGAAAATTAAAAGCATTTGACGAATTTACAAGGAAATTACAAGTTATGCAATAGGAAAACACAAATGAAAACTTTAATATTACAGATTTGCATAATTTGCAAGACATACAAACAAAAGAAAATACCAATGCAATAGAATTTAAAGAATGCAATTTAAAACTAAAAACAGTTGAAGATCATAATCACAAAAATGAAATATAAGAACATCATGAAAGTAATGAAAATCTAGAAGATGTATGCATAACATTAAGATCTAGAACTGATATACCACCGAGAATTCAACAAGAAAATAACATGAAGGTGGATAAGAACAAAAATCAAAATGATAATGAAAATGTAATATCTGAAAATTTAGAAGTCAATGAAGAAAAATTTGAATCTGAATATGAGACTAAAAATGATCAAACAAATGAAATGAAAGAAAAAGAATCTTGTAAATCACAATCATTAGCACCCTATCCTTAAAGATTACAATAAATATTTCTTGAAAAACAAGAAAAAATTAGAGAATTTTTGAAAAAGTACAAGTTAATATTCCTTTGTTAGACTTATTGCAGAAAATGCCACCTTATGTTAAATTTCTTAAGGATTAGTGTACTAAGAAAAGAGAGCGAAAAGTTTTAAGGAGAGTCTTTTTAGTTGAGCAAAGTTGTTCCCTATTTCTGCCACAAATTCCTAAAAAGTTATTTGATCTTGGAATCCCTATTATATCATGCACCATAGGAAATACCATTGTAGAAAGAACCTTAATACACCTAGGTGCAGGTATAAATGTTATGTCGACTGATATATTTGCATCCTTAGGATTGGAAGGCTTAATCCCTACTAGGACTGTTATTCAATTAGTTGATAGAAGTATAAGATACCCTAGAGGAAAAATAGAAGATGTCCTAATTAAAATCAAAAACTTCATATATCCTATTGATATTGTAATTTTGGATTCCCAACAAATTAAGCATCAAAATCCTAATTAACACATCTTTAATTTTGGGAAGGCCATTCTTAGCAACATCAGGGGCTGTTATAAATTGTAAAACTAGAGTAATGAAGTTAGCATATGGTAGTGAGGATACTCAATTAAACATTTTCAAACCAGAAAAGTCCTTACATACTATAAACTTTTTAGAGGATGAAAGATGTATGCTAGATGATGTGATTTAAGAAGAACTAAATAGGCAACTAAATTCTAAAACTTTAGGAGAAAGTGAAAGCATAAATATAGAAGGAGATCAAGAAGATATTTATATAGAAAATGAAAATGTTCAATTAGAAGCTCTAGCTCTTGATGGTCAACATTTAGAATTAAAACATTTACCTCCTGAATTAACCTATATATTTCTAGAATAAAAACAAACATGTCCAATCATTATTGCTTTCGATTTAAAAGAGGATCAAATTGCTAAATTAAAAGATGTAGTAAAATCTTATAAAGAAGCAAGAGGATGGACTATGACTAATATAAAAGGGTTAAGTGCAACTTTATGCTGTCACCACATATATTTAGAAGAGAATGCTAAACTTGTTAGAATTCTTGAGAGGAGATTGAATCCAAACCTTAAAGAAGTAGTCAGGAAGGAAATAGTGAAATGGTTAAATAATGATATAATTTATCTGATTTCTGATAGCTCATGGGTTAGTCTAATCCATGTAGTTCCCAAGAAATCAAGATTAATAGTTATTAGGAATGAAAGTCAGGACTTGATACCTGCTAGAATTCAATCAGGTTAGAGAGTGTGTATAGACTATAGAAAGCTGAATGTTGTGACTAGAAAAGATCATTCTCCCTTACCTTTTATAGATCAAATGCTAGAGAAATTAGCAAGGCAAGAATATTTTTATTTCCTAGATGGGTATTCAGGATATAACCAAGTTCCAATAGCATTAAAGGATCAAGAGAAAACAACTTTCACCTGTCCTAATAGAACTTATGCTTTTAAGAGAATGTCATTCAAATTATGCAATGCACCAGCCACCTTTCAAAGGTGTATGCAGGATATATTCACTAGAATGACTGAAGATTTCTTAGAAATATTTATAGATGATTTTATTGTTTATGGAACTTCGTATGAAGTGTGTTTAAACAATTTAGACCAAGTATTAAAATGCTGTGTGGAAAAAAGTCTGGTGCTAAATTGGGAAAAATATCACTTCATGGTTAAACAAGGAATAGTCTTGGGACATGTTGTTTCAAAGAAAGGGTTGGAAGTAGATAAAGTTAAAATAGAAGTAATTTCTAATCTACTAGAACCTAAATCAGTAAAAGATATTAGATCATTTCTAGGATATGCAGGATTTTATAGAACATTTATTAAAGATTTTAGCAAAATAGCTAGACCTTTAACTAATCTGTTAAAAGATGTCCCATTCAACTTTGATAAAAATTGCGAAGAAGCATTTTTCAAGCTTAAAACTATCTTAATTTCAACTCATATAATACAAGCACCTGATTGGAGCCATCCATTTGAATTAATGTGTGATGCATCTGATTTTACTATAGGAGTAGTGTTGGGTCTGAAGATATAAAAGTCTCCTAGAGTGTTTCATTATGTAAGCAAAACTTTGAATGATGATCAAGTTAATTATACAACTACTGAAAAAGAACTGTTAGCTGTTGTGTTTTCTTTAGAAAAGTTTAGATCATATCTAATTGGAGCTAAAGTGATAGTATACACGGATCATTCAACTTTAAAACACCTAATAGCAAAGAAAGAGACTAAACCTAGATTGATCCGATGGATATTATTATTACAAGAATTTGATCTAGAAATTAAAGATAAAAAAGGTTGTGAGAATGTAGTAGCAGATCATTTATCAAGATTACAAATAGAAAAATCAAATATTGAAATTAAGGATAATTTTCCTGATGAACAATTAATGACCATCAACACAATGTCTTGGTATGCAGACATAGTTAATTACTTAGTTACTGGTTTAACACCTAAGGATTGGAATAAACAAGATAAGAAATTGTTCTTTTCAAGAGTAAAATATTACTATTGGGAAGACCCATACTTTTTTAAGAAATGTCTTGATCTGGTTTTAAGGAGGTGTGTTCCAAAAACTAAATATTAGAGCATATTATCTTTCTACCATGACCAAGCATGTGGAGGGCATTTTGGTTCAAGGAAAATTGCTGCCAAAATTCTGCAATGTGGTTTTTATTGGCCAATACTATTCAAAGATGCTCATAAATACTACTTAAGTTGTTTAAGATGTCAACAAATAGGAAGAATATCAAAGAGGAATATGATGCTTCTTAATCCTATTGTTGAGGTTGAAATCTTTGATATGTGGGGAATAGATTTTATGGGTCCATTTTCAATGTCTAATCAATTTAATTATATATTGTTGGGGGTGGATTATGTATCTAAGTAGATAGAAGCTATTCCTATAAAAACTAATGACAACAAATTGGTAATATATTTTATAAGAACTAATATAATTACTAGATTTAGAATACCTAAAGCTATTATCAGTGATAGAGGAACTCATTTCTGTAATAGAAGTTTTGAAGTCTTAATGAAGAAATATAGAGTAAACCACAAAATTGCAACATCATATCATCCGCAAACAAGTAGACAAGTAGAAAGGGCAAACAAACAAATTAAGTTAATCTTAGAAAAAGTAGTAAATCCTACTAGAAAAGATTGGGCTAATAGATTAATAGATGCACTTTGGGCTTATAGAACTGCTTATAAGACAAGCTTAGGTATGTCACCTTTTAGGCTAGTATATGAAAAAAGTTGTCATTTACTAGATGAAATTGAACATAAAGTTTATTGGGCATTAAAAACTCTAAATACTAATTTAAATCAAGCTGTTGAAAACAAGAAAATCCAATTGATTGAACTAGAAGAATTTAGGAATGAAGCTTATTCAAAAACTGTAAGAGAAAAAGAGAAAATGAAGTTCTGGCATGACAAGAAAATTATTCCAAAAACCTTTAAAATAGGACAAGAAGTATATCTTTACATGACTAGACTCCATAACCATCTAGAGAAATTAAGATCTAGGTAGGCAGGACCTTACTTAATTTGAAATATTTATTCCTATGGGGCTATTGAAATTGAAAATCCTAAAAATCAGAATATATTTAAAGTAAATGGACAAAGACTTAGACCTATTTTAAAAATACCAAAAAGTGCATTTGGAATTATAGAAGAAGTAAGAGTAGAGGACTACTCAATCTTTACTTAGTAAGAAATTACCTAAGTGTTTGTTTTGTGAAAAAAAAAAAAACCTTATTTAAATATAGTCACGATTCAATCGAAAGAAATTATCGATTTAACTGAAACATATATTAAAAGAAAACATTGTTGCAATTCAACCAACAAGATCCATCGGTCTAATTGAAACATAAAAGAACTATATATTATATTGAGTGAAAATGTTAGTTTTACTAAAGTATAGTATCGGTTCTTATGAAAGAAAAAAAAAAACAGTATTTAATTTCGGTTCAACCGAGGAAAATAACAGTTTGGCCGAAAGGCTAAAATGTTGAAAAAATTAAGAGTCAATTAGACCAGAAATTCTTCAGTTTAGACCAAAGTAAATTATTATTATAAGTATTTTTATTAGTTATAACTTTATAGAAAGTCTATTGAGTTATGCTTAACTCAACAAACTTACTCCGTTGAGTCTAGGATTAGTCAATGAACTTACCTCATGAAGTTAACTATAACTCAACAAAGTACTATAGTTAAGTCCATAGACTTAGTCCATGGAGGTAACCGTAATTCCACGGAGAAGTGAGCGAGAGAGCGAGAGTTTGCGCAGGAAAGTAACCTGATTACCCACCTAAATTTAGGGCTTATTTATACTAAAACTTAGGATTTGGGGGCATTATTTGTAGAATCATTTAGAACTTAGAATAGTAGAGATCAGAGTGATTCTGTTTCATTTCGTAACTCCACGATGACACTAGAATTCTAGGAGGACGTAGTTGACACATCAAAATTTCTTAAAGATTCGAAAGAATGGCACACAAGGCAGAAGATTAGAAATACAATGAAGGAAAAAGAACTACAAAAGGTAGAATCTGACCTTTTCTATTGGAGAAACATTTTGGTAGATTTAGGCATAAAAATACCTCAGATTATGGAAACAAGAATCAGAGTAGCTACGGAAGTTGTTGTAAATAAAGAAAGACGAATCAGGCCAAATAATGAAGTTACCTTATAATTGATCCAACGTAAGTCTCGACTCTGGTTTAAAAGACGCATAGGTAGATGGGCTTAGTGGGCAATCTGGGAGGAATAGAGGAAAGGAAATGAAGAACAGGCCACTAAAGAACAACAAGAAGAGTCGATTGCTAAAAGACCTATCTCTAAGGAATAGCAGCCAAGACCATCCATTCCACCGCCAAGGCCATTAGAAAGAGTAGCATTTTTGGGACCATCTATGCTAGAGGAATGGAAAGAATTTGCAGAGCTGATGAAAGTTGCCAAGAGCCAAGGAAATTCTAAAGATATGGCTGTGGCAAAATCTCATTTACTTTATGATGCACTTTATAGGAAAAGGGTCGAAGAAAAGTTGAAGGCCCAATACAAAATTAAAGTTGAACAACATCAAGAAGCAGTTAGAGCAAGTGCTGCAATAGAAGCTGAAGTTGGTCTTTCGAGACCAGCAATTATAGAAAAAGTTAAATAGGAAGAGCTAGTATCTATGGCTTGAGGGCCTATAGAGCCCATTTTTGTAGATTTAATCTCAGAAGAAGAAGAGGAAGATCAGACACAGTTAATCAGAAGAATGAAAGGAAAAGAGATAATGCTTGAACATCAAGACAAGATTAAATCTGAAATGCAAATATCAGTAGGGCTTGTAGGGCCTATAGAGCCAATTTTTGTAAACCTGCTATCCAATTCTAAGGAGGAGCAGGAGCAACAGCAGCAAGAGCAAAGAGGAGAAGGAAAATAGGCTGAAATTAATCTGTAGCCTGTACAAACAGAAAGAACAAAAATTAGGGTAGAAGCTGATTTACTCGTGACTCCATCCCAATTTGCCATAAGATCAGGAAGAACATTGACAATGCAAATTGGTAGTCAGGAGGAAGAAGAAAGAGAAGAAGCTGAACAAGTACGCATTGAACAAGAAAGGAATGACTCGACAGATTCCATTGAAGAGGGAGAAACTCTTCAACAATTAATTGAAAGAATTCAAGATAGAGTAGAGAGTTTTGCCGGCTCTCCACCACAAACAGAAGCAAAAGCAAAAATGCAAGAATCTCCAGAGCATTCCCAGCTAATTCAAAGTCAGCACATGGAAGAGGAAATTCAAGAACAAACCCCTCTAGAGCAACAAATTCAAATTCCAGACTCGATTGAAGCAATAGTTTGGAATGAAGTACACTTTTGGAGTCAGGAAGCATACAATAAATATCAAGAGATTAGAGGTTATGACATTATATACAGTAGACCAGTAAACTAGGACGGTATACAAGAAATTAAGGATTTATTTGAATTCCAATGTCTACTGCAATTTATTTCTTAACATAGAGGGCATGTAGTGTATGAGAATCTAGTGCCTTGCTTCTATGCCAATTTGAGAGAAGGAGAAAGTAGATTAATTTCTAACATGGAGCAAGTTGATGTATAGATAACACTAGAGCTTCTCCACAACATTTTAGGATTGAGAAATGAAGGGAAAGAAATAATGGAAAGCACAACTACCGTTGAGTGGACAGAACATGAAATCAAGGATAGTTTAGCTATCAATCCTAGTGTACCATTATTAAACAAATTGAAGCACTTAAATGGGAAAGCACACATGATAGCTAACATTTTGATTAAAAATGTCTACCAACAACAAGGCCATGATATTGAATTAAATTAGTTTGTCAAATGGGCCACATATGCAGTTGTGAATAGAATCCAAGTTAACTGGTGTCAAGTCTTCCTGTCTAAGATAAAATCTATAAAGAAGAAATTATTTTATGGAGATTTGATACCTATACTAATGGGGGACTATATTGACTTCACGAGATGAACATCTAAAAGGATAAAATCAAGAGCTATTTCAGTGAAGGAGTATAGAAACTACAATGCTGCAGCTGCTAAAGTATCTGTACCTTCTAGAGAAATTATTGGAGTTGTAGAGAGGATAAATCAATTAGAGCAACAATTAGAAAAACTCCAGAAGGAAGTAGATGAACTTAGGAAGAAAGATTAAATTGTATTATTCATCTACTTATACTTATATTTGTATGTAAAATATCTAACTGAATGTAAATGTAAATTATTCATATAAATGAATGAATATTTTTTAGATGTTTTTGCATTTGTGTTTGAGAATGAATGATGTAATGGATGAACTATCTTAAATATTATATAACTATTTAAACAATGTGCAAGACTGTTTAAAAGATTTACAAATTTCCTGAATGACATGATTAAATGCATGATGTTTGGTTAATGCTTGAACATATCTACATGCTGAAAAGTAAAATTTAAATTTTGCATAATAGGAAATGAACTGCAAGTTAAATATGCATATAATGTTCAGATTTAAATGAGTTTTAAATTATAACACTACATTAATGACATGTATTTAACTTTATTTAAGTTGACAAAATGAAGGAGAGAAAATATAGAAGTTAATATGAGGAGTAAGTTTTAGAAAATTTGCTAAGTGTTAACTCAATGGAGTAAATCCATTGAGTTAACCTTAACTCCACAAGGTCAATAATAGAATATAAGGTCACTCCGTTGAGTTAACTGTAACTCAACAAAGTTAGTTCGTGGAGTTACCAAATAGTAACCTAAGTTAGTCCATTGAGTTAACTATAACTCAATGAGGTTAGTTCGTGGATTAGGCTAAATAGTTATTCTTTTAGCCACAAATGAAACTTTGTGGGTTTAGTAGTTACTAAAATTTGAAATTAGAAGTGGAACACGTATCCATAAAAATAAGAACCATACTACACTTTACAAGACACGTTCTTGCAACGAGATTCATTTGTTTTATGGGTGTACATTATAAATATAGAACAGAATGTTATTTACAAGTTACCAGCACTTTTGAAAGAAAAGAAAATTTGTTGGGGAACTAGAAGGAGAAGCAGCTCATTCAACTTCATCCATCAACAACTATTTACAAAAACAAAACTTCAGACTGGTATGTAATTAAACTTCTGCTATTTTACTTTATGTTAAGAGTTTATGAGCACATGGATTCGTTCTCCTAGCACTAAACGATTAGTAAGAACACCTACACAAGATTATTCAACATAGACCCATACTGAAATATTTTTTGAATTGGACTTAAACGAAATCCTTAGGGGTGTAGCTAACCTTTATTTAAAAGAGAATGAAGATATGGCTACTCTAGTAGAAAAACCATTAGAGGAAATTTTGTATCCTGAATTAGTTGATGAACCTTCATGTATTTGATTGCCAAACTTTGAGGGAGATAGGTTTGAATTGAAATCTAATTATATTAGTCATTTACCACACTTTCGTGGATTAGAAAGAGAGGATGTCTATTATTTCCTTAGAGAATTTAACGAAGTTTGTCAAATGATGAAAATTCCGAACATGAGTATTGATGCTATTAAACTTAGATATATCTCTTTTGCTTTAAAAGACATAGCTAAGAGATGGTTATATACTCTGTCGCCTGATTCAATTTCTACATGGACTGAATTTTGCTCTGTTTTTCTGGAAAAATATTATCCAACTCATCAAACAATTAAAAAGAAAAAGGAAATATTAATGTGTAGCCAAAAATAAGGAGAATCATTCTGGAAATATTTTGAAAGATTTAAAGATGTATAACTCAATGTCCACATCATGTAATGAGTAAAGCACAATTAATAAGTATAATTTATGAAGGCATAGATGTTTTAACGAAATCTTTATTAGAATCTACTTGTCAGAATGGATTTTTAAAACTGTGTAGTGAAGAAGCATGGGCATACTTAAAAAACTTTGCAAAAAGAACTACACAGTGGGAAAACTCGGCTGAAGCTATTACAGATAAAAGAATATTACCAAGGGGAATGCATGAAATAGATTCAAGTACTATGCTTGAAGTTAAATTAACTAAATTAACAAAGAAAATAGAAGAGTTATCATTAAATCAAAAACTAGTAGAAAAGAATGCAAACATTAATGACTTAGATATTATTTATGCTAGAAACCAGAAAGATAACTTTGGAAATTCTTATAACCCTAATTGGAGAAATCACCCGAATCTATCTTGGAGAAACAATAATTTCCAGGGAGGAGAAAATATAAATGACAAAAATATAAGTTATGAAGCATTAATTGAATAAGGATCTAGAATATAGAAATTAGAAAAGATAATTCAACAATTAAACAATCGTCTAGATCTTGTATTTAGAAATGTTGCAATTCAAAATCAAAATATGAATAGAAATATACCCCCTAGACAAAAGGAATCAATAGAAGTTAGACCTATTGGAGGATTGCCAATGCAAGCAGTACCTAACCTTGTCAACAGAACTGTTAATGAAATTGATACCTCCTATGGGAGGGAAACTAAATGAAGCAGTATAACTTAAGTAACTATGTATAATATAGTAAGTAGAAAAAGATATAAAAAAAGAAGAAGAAAAAAATATAAGTTTAATTATAGTTAGTAATATCATAGAGTTATTACTTAACTCAACGAACTTAGTCCATTGAGTTATGACCTAACTCCACGAGGGTAAGTAGCTATGTTGATTTTGTCTTTGTTAAATTTTTGTTTATGTTAAATAGAATCACAATAGATGGAATTGATGAAATTACCACTAGATGCACTAAGGGAAGTATTGAGTAACCTGTCAGCTAAAGATTTGTACAGATTGTGTTGTGTATCGAAAGAAATTAAATACTATGTTAGAGAAAAATATTTTCATGGACTACAAGCTGCAAAAATGACTAAGATTAGAGATGGATTTTTATGGAAGTCATTTGATCGTAGTTCAATCATCTATGAATATCTGAATATGAAAGAAACTACTAGAATTCCACCCAATACATTAGAAGGAATAGATTATATTATGGGGATAGATGAATGATTAATTATATACAGAACCAAAGCCAAGTATGCAATTCTATTACCTGATATTTTGATTAGAAATCCTATCACTAGAGAAGAATGGAATATAGGAAGGCTTAATAAATTTGAAGTATCAACTGAAAATTGTGGATCAGCTTTAACATTTTCTGATAAAAATTTGACCATTCTTGAAAAATTATATTACTAGAGACCAACTAGAAATTGGGATGAAGATTTATGCTTAAGTGTGTATAATTTTCTAAATAGATCTTGGACTAAAAATACCTTGATATATCTAGGATAAAAAGAATTAATTAACAACATACATATCATACTTGATGGATATATATATCTAGTCACAAATATATCAATTGCATTTAGATCTAATTTATACATAGTTATGATAATGACTTTATAGAAATATTACCTATACCGAGTGATATAGCTAAACCATCGTCTTCAGAATATGATAAAATTCAATTAGGAATGTGGTATAATGAATATGATGATCCTACTTTATGTCTAATCAGATGGTGGGATGAATTGATGAAATTTCAAATATGGATTATAAAAGACCTAAATGAATGGAAGTGGGAAGAGAAATATATTGAAATATATGTAGAAATAGAAATAGTTACATTATCTTGGAACAAAAGAGGATCCCTTTCTGCAATTCAATTCATTAATGGAAATACACTCATATTTAGTATTTATAACATACTACAAGTTTATAAGTTAAAAAGGAAAGTGGATTGCATTAAAATAGAATTAATAGCAAGAAGAATTATGCCTAAAAAATTTGCTTGGACTAACACATTTATTCCATTTGTTACTACTTTTCAATCATGTTCTTAAACTATGATTCTGTGTTTTAATGTTTTGTGTATTCTGCATTTATTTTTAGGAAAAGAAAAAAAAAGAAAATTTTTAGTTTTTATTTTATTTTATAAAAAGAAAAAGAAAATAAAAACAAAATATCAATCCAGTTTGTTGGTATCTATTCTAGGAAACCAACTAGCTTGCTTGTGAGCCACCAAAGGCATAGGAGTCTGGGTTCCACACAAGACATTGATTTAACAATTTATGTTTTGTTATTTTGTTATATATTCTGCTTTTATTTGTTAATAAAAAGTTTTTTAGAATCAAAAGTCGAAAGATATTGAAGGAGATACAAAAGAACAAGGCATGTAATTGATTACTTATCCTAAATTTACATTTCAACTTAGTTTGTAGAGTTATTCATTAACTCAACGAATTAAGTCCGTTGAGTTAGGTGCTAAGTCAACGAAACAATTTTCCTGCCTACTAACAATTACTGTATTTACTGTAAAATCTTTTACATTGAGGACAATGCAAAATGTAGGTACGGGGGGGAGGTAATTTAATTAAAATCCAAGTAATTTTGTTAATTAGAGGAATTAGAATGGTATTGCAAAAGTTTTATGGAAATTGAAAATTTTTATGAATTTGCTATAACTATCTGATAATTGAGATTGTTAAATTTTTAAGAACTATAATTTCTTGAATGTTATATTTATAATCTTATATATAAGATGCTACAAAATTTTACTATTCATACAAATCTAGAGATAATATCTTATGTTTTTGTTGAATTTTATGAATTTAATAGTTTCACGATTTTAAAAAGAAATCAGAATGCTTAACTGAAACTCAGTAAATTATCTGAAATCCTAAAAGAGCTGAAATGTTGATTTTTGGATTAAATGAGATGCATATGATCAAGGATACATTTAATTAGATTGATTAAACTTGTAGAATGATTTATGTGTAGATCTTATTAAACTACAAAAAAAGTATGAGCTTATTGATATGGATTCATATTTTCAGTAAATAATAGAAGTAGGACTATACGAGATTTGTGTTTTATTGCATTTGTATTAATGAAATACGTATATATACTATGTTGAAAAGAAAAAAAAGGAAAAAAAGAGAAAAACTTTGAGAGTTTATTGACTTGTTTGATCACGAGCCTTTTGTACTTGAGCAAATAGGTATGTAAGGATTGTTGACCTGAAAAATGACTTTTTAAATTTGGCAACCTAAGATCTTGATTAGATCTGGGATTATTGACTGAAAGCTCGATACATGGGTACACTAGAAAGCTCTTGTATGATTCAAGTTTTTCAAATTAACTTTTAAAGTACAAATATGCATATACTGTTCTAAAAAGATAAAAGTGTTTAGTGAAATACAGATATCTTTTGAATTGAGTATATTTTTTGTTATCTAAGATTGTTGAAGTATGAATCTAGAATAGACTTTTGAAGTTGTTTATTTGAGATACAATTCTTTATTCTACTTGTTTTAATCATATTGAATTGGATTGTGTTTTGATTCGTATGTAGTTGAAATTTATTCTGGAAATCATATTGGAAAATTTAGAATAACAGATGTTTGAAAAGAAAAAAAGATGATAATATAATTAACACCTATATGATGCTAATATATTTTGTATGTAATTTACATATGTTCTAAATATATTTGTAGGTTGAAGAGGAGAAAATAAAGTTAAAACAGATTACTAAAAAATACGGAATATCTATATAGTAATCTAATTTATTATTCTAACGAAGAACGAAATGAAGAATTAATTCTAGCACTTTAGAAAGACCAACTAGTTAAATCTTAGTTTGCTAAGGGACTAGCAAAATTTAAGTATGGGGGAAGTGTTTAGAATGAAAAAGTGCATAATATTAACGATTAAATGATGGTTAATTGCATAATATTTAGCTTATCAAATAAGAATTAAACCATTATGTTATAATTGCACTATTATATGCGTTAATGAAAGAATCTGCATAATTTCAGGATATTAGCATTAATTAAGTACATTTCTGAACTATCGATGAATTGCAGGCTGTGAAATTCTTAAGTATCTGAATTTTCTATTGTTTCGGAGAGTTATGTTTAATGTATCAGACAGTTATGTTTTTAACGATAGAAGAATATTTTATTATTTCCTAGAGTACACGTGTTGAAACCTTAATGTATGACTTAAGTAGATTTTCGGTAAGTTATCTGCTAACTATCTGAAATGCATCTAGGCATCAGATAGTTAGATTTCTAAGTATCTGAAATATCCTTTTATTCATAAAACTACTTGAGTACACATGTCGCATTCTGGAAACTTGACTTAAGTTATCTTTTGGAAGGTTAGGTGCTAACTATTCGAAATGCATCTAGGCATTGAATAGTTAAGGTTTGTAAGTATCCGAAATATCTAAACTCGTTAAGTTAGATTTATGCACGTGTTGAATTTAAATGCTTTATTATGTCACATGAGTTGCACATGTATAACTCGTTAAGTTATCATAACTATACGCATTGAGTTACTTGAATACACACTAAGATAACACGTTATGTTAGCAGCTTATTTCTTTATTGCACATGTTTTATAGTTAAATCAATGAAGTAAGTCCGTTGAGTTATCTGTAACTCCACAGACCATTTATTTTCTAATATGCCACTGTAGCAGTTGTAGAAACAGGAAATTCGAAGGAAAACCACGATTACACGTATCATGTAGGAATTCACTCGTGGAAGGAAGAAGAAATCACTGTCATTGATATGAATGAAGGAAATCCAACCGATCATCTAAGCAGGAGCAATTACTACTGAAAGAAATATAAAAGAAGAGGAGAAAAATGAAGAAAGTGTGTGTGTAGAGGTGGAGGACCGTGCTAACTACAGGCAACATCAAAAGTTTCCTGAAGTTCCACACCACCACCAAAATCACCAACCATTAGAGGTTTGTGAGAATACTTTCCTGATGTCGGGTCGATTCCGAGCCAAACAAAGTTCCTGACAACCACTATAAGGAGTGATCGCTTCGCGGGAAGGGAAGACATTTTCACCAAGCATCGACTCATATCTCAAGAGATCGTAAAGCTTCTAGCCTTGATTTTGGGTTGACACCAATATGCTGAAGAGGAGATCATCTTACAATTCTAGATTCGTGATTCTATAGGGAGAGGAGGTAGGATTGTAAGTGATTAAGTTTTCAGTAATGTAATTGCGTCGCATGTAGTGACGAAAGTTTTTACTATCGATAGAGATTTTTACATTTCACCTTTCATTCATCTTCAGGAACATATCAAACAAAATACTAAAAACAATAAATTATCTGTGTTTACATTTAGCATTTAAGTGTTGTATTATTTGTTTTGCATCGTGATTAATATTATCATTGTTAGTATTGTGAATGTTTTATGTTTGTTTGATTTAGAAGATAGAAAATAGTTTTACAGTTTACTGAAATTGATTTGTTCCAGATACTTAAAGATTTTAATGGTTACTATTTGAAATATCTGAATGTTAGTAGTGCTTAATGATAAATCTAATATTAACTAACATTAAAGAGCTTAATTAATGTTATTTACAATCTGTGGAACCGTCCAATGGTTGGCTGAATTCCTCTGTAATTAATAATATTCAACTAGAAAAATTAGGCTCGTGGAGTTAACTTAAGTCCACGAGGTTAGTCCGTTGAGTTAGCCATAACTCCATGAACTAGGTTCGTTGTGTCAATTGTAACTCAATGGAGTGCTTACTAAACACATTTATACTTCAATATAAAAATCAGAATAGTACACAATTCTTACTCAATCTCTTTGGGATCGACCTATACTTGCACACAAATACAATATACAATGTGTACTTGCAGTTAAAATACAAATTAGAATTAATATCTAATTTTTGTGAAAGATTGTTTGTTTACTTCTAAAAGAAATTATTGATATAAGCAAGTTTAAAAATAGAAGTTAATAAAACCCAAACACTTATCATAATAAGAATGACCTTTAAACCAAAACAAAGTTGCATCTTCCAAATCCTACTCTAGGTTTGGAATTTTTCTATTATACTGATCTTCTATGTTGGGACTTTCAACATTTTCAGTAAACATATTTTTATTATCATCAACAACATCATTATCAAAATTTTCATCAAAGTTAGCAATATCAAAACTTTTTGAATAAAATCTTGTGAGGTCAACAACTATCGTATCTATATTTTGATCAATAGCATTTATATCAACATTTTCATTAAGCTCAACATTCTCAATAGCTGAAATATCATCCATATGTTCTTTAACATGTATAAATGTATGCAACAACTATCTGTTAGAACCCTTGTATTTTGATAATACAAAAATTCGTGCAAGGAATCAAGTTGTATTTCACAAGATAGCTATAGAAGATAGTTCAATTAAACTACAAGATAGAAGAAAGAAAAATCAGAAAGTTCTAGGTAAAAATATCTGGAAGGGAAAAGAGTTTCGATAGGTTTTAAAGGGAAACTATTCGGAAGTTAAAGAAAAATAGTTGCAAGCTAAAAAGAAGAGTTTTGAAATGTTTCAAGAGAAACTATCTGAAAGTCAAATAATTTTGGAAAGTTTCAAAGATAGCAAATTGGAACTAGGAAGGTTCACATGAAGAATTTAAAAACTCACGTGGCAAGTAAAAATAAAAGTTCAGAGAAGACGAAAGCTTTGATATAAAGATTCGAAAGGTTAGAATGAAACTATCCAAAAGTTGGGAAAATTTCAGAAGGTTTTAATTGAAATAGGTTGTACTTAAAAGATCTCACGTCTAACTTAAAGACTCATGTGACTAATAGAAATAATGACTTAGAAAATTCAGACACTTTGAAAGAGAATTTTTGAAAAGTTTCAAATGTAATTATCTGAAAATGAAGAAACTTTGAAAGGTTTCTGTACAAGCAAGTATAAATGAAAAAGACCTCATGTGACAAACTTAAGTGTTCATAGGACACAAACAAAGGGACTTCTTAGGCAATCAAAAGGTTTCAAATGAAACATTCCAAAGATTTAGAAGTTTAAGAAGGTTCTAGTTCTACTACTTACATAATGGTAACTTACTATATTTGGGACTGACTATTCAATAAGTACAAAAAGACAAATACCGTTGAGAGAAATATGATCATTATACCTCTTGGTATAAGTATGATCAACAAGTCAAAGTAAAAGATAACAATTATCATATACACTCATACATAGAGCTATACAAAAATTACAAAAACAATACAGATTCAGCAAATGCAAAATTGAAGAATACTCAAGCACATTCAAGTGTAGAAAGCTCTCTACCCACAAACTCTAGTTGAAAGCTTCAAAATGTTGGTTTGTGAGTTTATAACTTAAAACTCATGGTTGGTTGAGAGCTTGAACCTAAAAGCTGAAAGTGTTAGTTGCTAAGCTTCTACTTGAAAGCTGAAGAGGTTGGTTCTTGCTTTGACCTAAAAGCAAGGGTTGTAAGTGCTTAAACACTTAGTGAAGGCCAAGCTATGTCTTAGGAGTGGACTAGCTATTAGTGGTGAACCACATAAACATTACTTTGTGTGATTTTATTTCATGCTTTAATTATGTCCTACTTTAATCATCATTTCATAAATTGCTTACACATTCATTAAAATTGAATTAAGTCAAATTAGATTTAAAAATACACACACTCACCATTCACCCCCCTCTAATAAGTTCATATGATCCTAACAATTGGTATTAGAGCAAGGTTAATCTCTACTAAGATTTAACCATCTAGATTTATGACTCAATTTGTTGAGAGACAGAACATTCATAGACTTCCCCTATTCAATGAATCCAATTACAATTATTGGAATAATAGAATAGAGTGTTTCTTCAAGAGTTCAGATGTAAAACTTTGGAAGATAGTTGTTTTTGGAACATTCCTTCCTACTAGTAATGAAATGGACTAGACTAAAAAGGATGAGAAACTCATCCAACTAGATGCTCATGGGTTGAATACCATATATTATGCACTTTCTACTGAACAATATTATAAGGTCTTTGCATGCAAGTTTGCTCATAAGACTTAGAAAATCCTTCAAGTTACACATGAAAGCACTAGCCAAGTGAAGGACACAAAAATAAGTAATCTATTAAGAAAGCTTGAATTATTTAAAATAAATGAAAATGAATCCATTACTAAAATGTTTTCTAGATTTTGAGAAATCTTACAATAGAGTGGAAACAAAAATCCACTTCTATCCAAGATTTAAAAGACCTCAATAACTATTCTATGGAAGAACTAATGAGCAATTTGCTAGCCCACAAGGTTTAAATGAAAGATTGGAAGGAATAGAAAGGAACTACTGAAAACAAAGTTGAGAAGAAAAAGGAAATCGCCTTTCCTTCAACTGAGGAGTTTCAAAGCTTAGATGATGATGAAGTACTATTGCTAGCAAGGAACTTTAGAAAATTTATAAGGAAAAACAACAAAGCCAGCACTTCAAAGAGTATGATCCTTACATACTTCAAATGTAAAAGGTAAGAACATATACAAGCTTTCTGTCCTTTGCAATCAAAAGAGGATCAACAAGATAAGAAGAAAAGGTGGAAGAGCAAAAAGAAAATGACTCTAAAAGCTACTTGGGATGATAGTAGCTCCTTAAGCAGCTCTTCAAATTCTAAAGATGAAGCAACAGCAAACATGTGCTTTACAACATAAGAGGTATGCTCCACATCTTCTTACTGCTCGGATAATGAAAATAATGATCTAGATATAAATAGTCTTCTTTGTATAGTAGATAGCCTATATATAAAATGTAAAGATTACAAGAAAGATATCAAAAGTTTAAATAATTGTTTAGAAGATACTTTTGTTGAATTATAAAAAGCTCTTGTTGATAATAGAAATTTAAAAACTAAAATGGATAAATATAGTTGTGATAATTTTGAACTGAAGGAAGAACAAACAATATTAAAAAATGAAATTATTGATTTGAAAAATATTATATGTAAGTTTACACAAGGATAGAAAGGATTAGATAAAATAATAGGATCTAAAAGATAAAATGAAATTAAATATGGCCTTGGATATGCTACACCACAAGAAGTACCTTATTATGGTAGCATGATTCAATTCTATAGAGATGGCACTACAATCTTTGCCATTAAAAAAAAATCTGATCATATGTGATTGCCAAGAGGCAATAAATTCAATATTTTAAGGACTAACTCTACTGGACCCAAGAAGATTTGGGTACCAAAAACCTTAATTTTAGTATAATTTGCAAGATTGTAAGGAACTCCAAGCACAAATGTTAAGATGGATTGTTAACAGTGGATGCTCAAAGCATATAATAGGTAAGAAGAGACTTCTTGAATCTATTAAGGAAATAAATTCAAGATTTGTTCAATTTGGAAATAATGAAAAATGTAAAATTACTTCTATAAGAAATATTGCATTTGAAAATGGTAGAAATGAAAATGTCTTACATGTTAATAACTTAAAACAAAATTTACTAAATGTAGGACAACTTTGTGATAGAGGATATAATATTTTATTACTACTGAAAAATGTTTTATCAAGATTCAAACAAAATTAAATTTACTGGTTTTAGAAATAGTTCCATATATGCACTAAACTTATCATGTGAAAATTCTACAAATGATTCTTATTTAGTGGCATCTAGTGAGGATGATTGGTTATGGCATAAGAGACTTGGACATGTAAATATGAAAACACTCAAAAAATTATCCAAACATGATTTTGTTAGGGGAATGCCTAAGCAAAAGTTTATGAAAGACAAAATCTATAGTGAATGCATGTTAGGCAAGCATAAAAGATCTTCTCTACATGGCAAGAATGACATTACTACCAGAAAGCCATTAGAATTACTACACTTGAATCTATTTGGTCCAACTCAAACCTTAAGTCTAGAAGGACAAAAATATACACTTGTGATTATAGATGATTTCTCTAGACTTACTTAGGTTATATTTTTGGCTCATAAGAGTGAGACATGCATTGAATTCAGAAATTTTTGCATAAGAATTCAGAACCAAAAAGAACTAACTATAAAGAGAATTAGAAGTGATCATGGAGGAGAATTTGAAAACTTTTGCAACAATTTTGGTATACTACATGAATTCTCTTGTCCTATAACTCTAGCTCAAAATAGAGTTGTAGAAGAAAAGAATAGAATACTGTAAGAAATGGCTAGAACTTTGTTGAATACTGTAAATTTACCAAAGTCCCTTTGGGCTAAAGCTATAGGTACAACATGTTATATTTCCAATAGAACTCACATCAGGTCTATTTTAAATAAGACACCATTTGAATTATGGTATGGAAAAGCACCAAATGTTGGATACTTTAAGACATTTGAATATAGATGCTATGTTTTAAATACTAGAAATGCAAAAGACAAATTTGATTCTAAATCAATTCCTACCACACTAGTTGGTTATTCCTCTAGAAGCAAAGCCTATAGAGTATATTTTGAAAAAAATAGAAGAGTAGAGGAAATGATAAATGTTCAGTTTGATGAAGATTTGATACAGAATATTAGAAATCTAAAGATTAATAGTGAAAGTGAGAATGAAGAATATGAAAAGATAAATCCAAGTAGAAATCTAATTCTCAAGTATCAAGTTAGAAAGAACAAACCTGGAAAAATAGATTAGATCATCTAATGGAACAAATAATTGGAAATATAAATAAAGGAGAGTAAACAAGAAGTAGGACACAAGATATATGCAATTATTATGCATTTATGTCAGAAATTAAACCAAAATTAGTTGATGAAGCTTGCAATGACAATTACTAAATCATGGCTGTGAAAAAAGAATTAAATCAATTTTAGAAAAATAATTTTTGGGAATTAGTGAAGAAATCAATTGGAAAAATAATCATTGGAACTAAATAGGTATTTAGAAATAAATTAGATGATGAAGAAAAAATTGTTAGAAATAAAGCTAGACTGGTTGCACAAGGATATAATTAGCAAGAAGACATTGACTATGAAGAAACCTTTACACCTATAGCTAGAATTGAAGCCATCATAATGTTACTTGCATTTGCTTGTAACATGAAAATCAAGTTATATAAGATGGATGTGAAATGTGCTTTTCTAAATGGAGATATACAAGAAGAAGTCTTTGTCAAATAGCTACCAAGGTTTGAAGATGAAGAAAAATCAGATCACATCTATAAGTTAAACAAAGCCTTGTATAGACTGAAACAGGCACTCAAGGCATGGTATGATAAATTGAAAATGTTTTTGATTGATAATGAATTCAGTATAGGCAAAGTGGACAACACTTTGTTTATCAAAACAATTAATTTACATGTGCTGATTGTTCAAATCTATGTTGATGATATTGTTTTTGGTACTACATCTGAAAAACTATGTCATGAGTTTCAAATTTTGATGAAAAATAAGTTTGAAATGAGCTTGATGGGAGAATTGAAATTCTTCTTAGGGCTACAAATTCATCAGATGAAAAATGACATCTTCATTAATCAAGAAAAATACTACAAGAAAATTTTAAAGAAATTTGGTTTTGAAAACATCAAATCTACAAGCACCAAATGAGTGCAAATACTAAACTTGAAAGTGATGATTTAAGCATTGGAGTAGATCAAAATAAATACAAAGGTATGTGTAGACACCTAAATCTTGACCTCCTCTTAGGAACTACCTTTTTTACTATTACAAACCCTCGCGGTGTACACTATCATTGCACTTATGCAATTATGCATCTTTGTCATTTGGAGTAGTGCTAGATGGCTTTGGCCCTTGTTCGGGTATGTGACCACTATTGGTCCCCCAATAGAGTTTCCTTCGTCTAACCATATGGTTAGGGCCTCCCAATCCTCAATTGACTGATCCTCTAGTTGGATCATCAATCAGAGTTTCTGATTGTCTGAATTAGCTCGAACAATTTGGGTCGTCCATTCAGCCCCTATCTTGATTGGCATCTCAGGATGTTGAATCAGTCGTCTGATCACATATTCATGATCAAAGTACCTTGGATTGTATAGATACACTATTCGATCGATGTTGATGCATGTTGATCGGCTAGTTCTACCCTAAACGATCGTGGCCATCCGAACAAGGTGTTTTGACTTTGAATCCATCTCATCTGCCATTAAGTTCTTTTGATCATCTAGATATGATCAAGGCCCCTTGGGTCGATTGATCCTTCAATTGGATTATTGATTGCACCCGTGATCTTCCTGGATTAACTCTAGGGAATCCTAGCCTTCCATTTGGGTGAGGAATGAGAATCTCACTCATCCGGCTAACGATCAAGAAATTTGATCATAGGATGAGGCTCATCTCCTCCTTGATTAACCAACCCTTTAATCGGATTGTCAATCGGGTCTCCAGATTGTCTGAAGTCAACTCAGACAATCTAGGCCATCTGTTTTAGGATTCGACTTCTCGAGGCCATTTCGGCATCCTACAAGTTGAATTTTCTAAAATGAAGGCTAGATTCGGACTCAGCATGTCTGAATTACTAGGGAGGACTCTTACCCAAATTTGGCCATGTGGCACAACTACCACGTGTTGCCCTCTCACCTTGCCATGTGGCACAACTACAACGTGTTGCCCTCTCACCTTACCATGTGGCAGTCGACATCTCACCAACTCCTTGGTGTCGGATCTGCTAGATCTGAATCCAGATTTCTCCTTTAAAACCTCCTAAGGATTTGTGAAAAACCACAAATCCACTTTTCTCTCATCGTAAAATCGCACCATCAGTCGCTGCACGCCATCGTCCTACCGCCGCGATCACTACTCATCTCCAGCCATCTCGCGACCATTTTTCCACATGTAGATACCCACTCGGATGACTAGTTATACATTTGTGAAGTTCGAAATTTTGTTTTCCAGCATTTTCTTCCAAATGCATGTTGTTTTTCGTGGTTGACGACAAAGCTTGCCGTCAACCCTTTTTCCCACATGGGTTTTACGGATTTTTTGTCTTGGTTTGACCTCCTCCGATCGAGATTGAGGTGCATTTAAGCTCAGGAGGTCACGCCTCGACATGTATGACCTTCATCTGGGATGCGCGAGCTTGACTTTGTTGTTCCCCAACTTGCTGGAAAAGGTAGTTGTCATCGGAGACGATGGCTACCTCAGCCGCGGGACTCGTTGAGTTCCGGCAAACATCGAGGTTTTGCTAGATCATTCGATCTTGTAGTGGCGAGATCTAGTCTGTCTGATCACACGGTTTAAGTCTTAACTGTTCGATCTTTTTTTTTGATCATGTGAGATCCAACCGTTGGATATCATCATGATGCATCTGCACTGTTCGATCAAATTTAATATCTAATTGATCTCAACTATCCGCTCGAGATCAAGATGTTTGATCTCAACCACTGGATTGATCTGTTGAGGATTGTCAGATCTAGATTTGAGGGTTCTCCAAGTCGTCCAGTCTTGACCACCAAATTCAAATCTAACAATCTTGCCATGAGCTTTGCTGCTAGAAATGCGCACTCCACTCCACTACTACAGCTCTAACACACTACGCCATCTCGGCGTGTCCTACTACGTCGCCGTCGCTCCGATGCACTTCGCTATCCTGCCACGCCATCGTTGCCTCCAAAGTAGGCTTCCCACTACTCCATTGCCCCAGCTTGAATGCTTTTCAGGCGTGGCGTCGCGTCGTCGTTCCTACACGACACCACGCATTCACAACTGTAGTTGTGCTCGGTGTCTCCACTAGTGCTTCATTGCTGGGCCTTTGTTGGTGCCCCGTGCATCTCAGCACTGACGGTTGGGGGTGAGAGGACCGCAAATCTCAATATTGAGATTCGTGGGTTATCAAATTCTAGTGACATCACTAGAGAAGATGATATTGTCATTGTCCCTCCAACATCCCCCTTGGTCGTCCGATCTTCGACGACTGAGAATATCTCAGCCGTATGTGTGTCCTAGACAGGTGCAGATCTGAGTAAACTTAAAATTTACCTGGATCCGAGTTGGGTACCTAGATTCTACATAATCAGATCTGGGCTCGATGGATTAAACCTAGGTTACTGGTTAGACTGGTTAACCTAGGATTAATTTGAGGCTCCACCCTAGATTAACCAATTATATCCAGTTAATCAAAGGCAGGTGACTAGCTAGGCCAGTTAATATAGTTAGTTGATGAGCTAACATCATGTTGATGTCACGTCGTCTGTTAACATCATCATACCATTTGATGACATCATTGTGTCATTTTTTGACGGAATGCTGACGTCAGCACTACTTAAATTGGTTTAATTTGAGCTTAACCCTCTAAGGAGGCCTTATCACTCTTTCATGTGATACTTTAGAGGGGGAATATTACCTGTTTAGGTGTATTCCAGGTTGTTTTTACCTTAGGGGAGGTCCCTTTTGTACATTTTGTATAAAAGCCCTTAAGAACAATTTTATCACGAACCTTTGTTACCCTCTAAGGAGGCCCTATCACCTTTCCATGTGATACCTTAGAGGGAGAATATTACCTGTTTAGGTGTATTCCAAGCTATTTTTACCTCAAGGGAGGTCCCTTTTATACCTTTTGTATAAAAGTCCCTAAGGATAATTTTATCTTGGATCATTTTACCTCTTGGGGTGGCCCGACCACAATATTGACTTGTGGTACCCTAAGGGAGATATCAAGTCTATGGCTTTGATATCCTAGGCTTGTCATGTATGTTTTCTACATGACCCTTCTACTCCTAGTTGACTTTTTATAAAAGTCAACCCTAAAGGCTTTTGCCTTTACGTAGGCCTTTTAGGCCCAAGGTTTCTTGCCTTCCCAAACCTAAGTTTAGGTAGATATTTTGAGAGATGCCACACATAGGTCACTATTTGTGTTTTCCCAGCACTACACTAGAAAAACTTGGATTTGTTACTTCTATTTTTACTTAGTTAATTTATCTTTATGCCTATTCTTTCTTTTAGAAGTAAACAAACAACCTTTAATACAATTTAGATATTAATTCCAATTTGTACTTTAACTGCAAGTGCACAGTGTCTATTGTATCAGTGTGCAAGTACAGGTCGATCCCATAGGGAATTGCTGACGAATTTAAGAAATGTTTAATTGTGAGCAATTCAAATTTATATTCAATAAGCACTCCGTTGAGTTACAGTTAACTCAACGGACTAAGTTCGTTGAATTATGGATAACTCAACGGACTATCCTCGTGGACTTAAGTTAACTCCACGAGCCTGTCTCTTCTTTATAATACTGCTAATTACAGAGGAATTTGGCCAACCATTGGGCGATTCCACAGATTGTAAATAACATCAATTAAGCTTTTTAATGCTAGTTAACATTGGATTTATCATTATGCAATACTAACATTCAGATGATTCAAACAGTAACCATTAAAATCTTTAAGTTGTTTTGTACGAACCAATTTCAGTAAACTGTAAAATTAAAACTAACATAAAACAATCATAAAATTGATACAGATAACATTAATCACGATACAACACCAACAATACAACACTCAAATACAACATACAAACAAAGATAAATTGTTTTTGGTATTTTTGTTTTGATGTGATGGGCGAAAGGTGAAATGCAAAGTAATTTCACTTGACAGTAAATACTTCCGACACTACTTGCAACGCGATTACACCACTGAAAATTGAACCACTTACAACGGACTTCCTTCGTTGATTTAACTATAAAACACGTGCAAAAATAACAACTTAAGTTTATAACACTAACCTAACGCGTTGCCTTAGTGTATTTTCATGTAACTCAACGCATGCAGTTATACTAACTTAACGAGTTATAACGTAAGTAAATCTACCAGCTCTCAACACGTGTGAGTAGTAGTTGAAACATAAAATAACATTTCAGAGAGTTACAAGTATAACTATCCGATGCTCAGATGCATTTTTGGATACTTAAAAATTTCACAGCCTGCAATTTACCGACAGTTCATAAATGTACTAAATTAACATTAATTCCCCAAAATTAAGTAGATTCTTCAATTAAAGCATATAACAGTGCAATTATAACATAATGGCTTAATTCTCATATGATAAGCTAAATATTATGCAATTAACCATCATTTAACCATTAATAATATGCACTTTTTCATTCTAAACACTTCCCCCATACCTAAATTTTGCTAGTCCCTTAGCAAACTAAGATTTAATTAATTGGTCTTTCAAAAAGTGCTAGAATTAATTCTCCCCCCCTTTTTTTTTTTTCTTCTGTTTAGCATAAACATATATTCTGTATGTTTCAGTAATCAACCTGCAAAGATATTTAGAATATATGTAAATTACATACAAAGTATATCATCTTCATATAGGTGTTAATTATATTATCGTTTGTTCTTATTTTCATCATCTGTAATCTTGAATTTTCCAATAAGTTTTTCTAGAAAAAATTTCAACAACATACAAATTAAAGTACAATCCAATTCAATCTGATTAAGACAAGTAGAATAAAGAATTGTATTTCCATTAAACAACTTCAAAAGTCAATTCCAGATTCATATTTCAGCAATTCTAGATAACAGAAAATATGCTCGATTCATAAGATATCTGTATTTTACAAAACACTTGTATCTTTTTAGAACATTATATGTTTTTATTTTTTTTTTTGTACTTTAAAAGTTAATTTGACAAGCTTGAATCATGCAATAGCTTTCTAATGTACCCATGTAACGAGCTTTCAGTCAACAATCCCAGATCTGATCAAGATCTTAGGTTGCCAGATTTTCAAAGTCCTTTTTCAGGTCAACAATCCTTACATACTAATCTGCTCAAGTACAAAAGGCTCGTGATCAAACAAGTTAATAAACTCTCAAGGTTTTTTTTTTTAAAAAAAAAAAATAAATGCACACACAAAACAAAGCATTAATCACATACTGTATATGCACATATTTCATTAATACAGATGTAGTAAAACACCAATCTCATATAATCCTGCTTCTATCATTTACTAAAAATATGAATCCATAACAATAAGCTCATACTTTATCTGTAGTTTAATAAGATCTACACATAAATCATTCTACAAGTTCAATCAGTCAAAGTAAATGTATCTTTCATCATATGTGTTTCATTTAATTTAGAATTCACATCTCAGCTCCTTCAGAACTTCAGATAATTTTCTGATTAAGCATTAAATATTCTGATTTCATTTTAAAATCGTGAAACTGTTAAACTCATGAAATTCAAAAAAATCATAAGATACTATATCTAGATTTACATAAATAATAAATTCTATAGCATCTTCTATAGCCTAATATTCATGGGTATTTGAACTACGATTAAATGACCTCCATATGAATCAATCTCTAATCTTAGTCATTTTTGCAGCTTGTAGTCCCTGAAAATATTTTTCTTCAATACAGTCTTTAATTTCCTTTGATACACAACACATCCTGCACAGATCTTTAGCTGACAAGTTAATTAGTATTTCCCTTTGTGCATCCAACGGTAATTGCATTAATTCCATTTGTCGATTCAGTCTGAAGCTTTCCATTCTATAAATATTTGTTGTCGGATGAAGGTTGAATCAGCTGCTTCTCCTTCCAGTTCCTCCAACGCTTTCTCCTTTCTCTTAAAAGTGCTGGTAACTCGTAAATAACATTCTGTTTCATATATATACTGCGCATCCATAAAGTGAATAAATCTCGTTGCAAGAACGTGTCTTGCAACGTGCATCGTGGTTCCTGTTTTAATGGGTACGTGTACCACTACTAATTTCAAATTTTGGTAACTGCTAAACCGACGAAGTTTCGTTTGTGGTTAAAAGAATAACCGTTCTGCTTAATCCACGAACTAACCTCGTTGAGTTACAGATTACTCAATAGAACACAGTCGGTTACTGTTGATAACTCCACGAACTAACTTCGTTAAGTTACAGATAACTCAATGGAGTGACCTTATATTATATTACTGACCTCGTGGAGTTACGGTTAACTCAACGGAATTACTTCGTTGAGTTAACACTTGGCAACTTCTAAGTTTCACTCTCGTAAGTTTTCTATTCTGTTTTTTTTTTTTTTTTCTTTGTCATTCTACTAACTGTAATAAAGTTAAATCTATGTCATTAATGCCTCATTTTGATTAAAATACATTTAAATTTGAACATTATATAAAGATTTAAATTGCAGGTCATTTTATGTTATGCAGAATTTACATTTTACCTTATAACATGTAGAAATTTTTAAGTAGTTATCCTGTCATTCAGCAAATTGCAAATTTGTTACATATTCATAAAGTTCCACAAATTACATAATATTCAATAAATTCTATTCATTTCACATTCAAATAAGTATAAAAATTGCATTTGAAAAATTATATTCATTAATATGAATCAATTACATTACAAGTACATCTTATAATTTCATACAATTTTACACAAGTAGACGAACAATACAATTTAATCTCTATGCCTAAGTTCATCTACTTCCTTCTGGAGTTTTTCTAATTGCTGCTCTAATTGATTTATCCTCTCTACTACTCCTGCAATTTCTCTAGAAGGTACAGCTAATTCTGCAGCTACAAAATTTTTGTATTCTTTCACTGAAATGGTTCTAGATGTTATCCTTTTTGATGTCCATTTAGTGAAATCAATATTATCCACCATCAGTAGTGGAATCAAATCTCCATAAAATAATTTCTTCTTTACTATTTTCAGCTTGGAGATAAAAACTATAGACCAATTTATTTGGATCTTATTTACAACTGCATACGTGGCCCATTTGACAAATTGACTTAATTCTATGTCATGGCCTTGTCGTTGATAGACATTCTTAATCAGAATGTTAGCTACCATGTGTGCTTTACCATTTAAATGCTTCAATCTATTTAATAATGGCATACTAGGATTGATAGCTAAACAATCCTTAATTTGCTGCTTAGTCCATTCAACTACAGTTGTATCCTCCAAAATTTTTGTTCCTTCATTCTTTAAACCAAATATGTTGTGGAGAAGCTCTGGTGTTATCTGTACATCAGCTTCCTCCACGTTTGAAATTAATTCTCCTTCTCCTTCTCTTAAATTTGCATAGAAATAGGGCACTAAATTCTCATATACTGCATGCCCTCTATCTTGAGATATAAATTGCAGTAGACCTTGGAATTCAAATAGATCTTTGATTTCTTGCATTCCATCCCAATTTACTGGTCTACTGTAAATAATATCGTAACCCCTTATTTCTTGGTATTTGATATAAGCTTCCTGACTACAAAAATGTACTTCATTCAAAACTGTTGTTTCAGTCGGGTCAGGAAAGTGACTTTGTTGCTTCAGAGGGGTTTGCTCTTGCTCTTCCTCTAGCATAGGCTGCATTTGGACATTCTCTTCAGATTCCTGAATTTTTGCTTTTGCTTCTGTCTGTGGTGGTGAGCCGACAGAACTCTCCACTGTGTCTTGAATTCTTTCCATAATTTGCTGAAGAGTTTCTTGTTCTTTAGTGGAATTTGTGAAATTATTTTTGTCCAAATGGCTTCTTTCAGCCTCTTCATTTTCTACTCTTTCTTCTTCCTCCTAACTACCAATCTATTCTGTTACTATTCTTTCTGATTCTGTAACAGATTGGGATGGAGTCACGGGTAATTCAGTTTCTACCCTAATTTCTGTTTCTTCTTGTACAGGCTGCAAACTAATTTCAGCCTGATTTTTTTCTTTTCTTTGCTCCTCCTGCTCCTCCTCAGATTCGGATAGCAGGTTAATAAAAATCTGCTCCATAGGCCCTGTAAAAATTGGTACTTCAGATTTAATTTCTTTATAATCAGGCACTTTTTCTTTTCTTTCTTTTTTCTGATTAGTTGTGTCTGTTCTTCCTCTTCATCTTCTGAAATTAAATCTACAAAAATAGACTCTGTAGGCTTTCGAACCACAAGTACTAGCTCTTCCTATTTAATTCTTCCAATAATTGCTGGTCTCGAAGGACCAGCTTCAGCTTCTTTTGCAGCATCTCTAACAGCAGTTCTGGTAGTAGCTTCTTGATGCTATTCCACTTTAATTTTATATTGGGCTTTCAACTTTTCTGTAGCCCTCTTTTTGTACAGTGCATCAAACACCAGATGTGCTTTAGCCACTACCAAATCTTCTGATTCTCCTTGGTTTTTTCCAACTTGAAGCAGTTCTACAAATTCTCTTATTTCTTCTTCAGTCGAAGGCCCCATCATTTCTGCTCGTGGCAATGGCTTAAATGGTGGAACTGAAGGTCTAGACTACTGCTCCTCAGGAACAGGTCTTTCAGTAGTTGGTTCCTCCCGTTCTTCAGTTGCCTCTTCATTTGCTTTCCTTTCTTGCTCCTAGATCACCCGTTTAGCTTGTCTACAGATTCATCTTTTGAACCAGAGTCGGGACTTACGCTGGATTAATTCTAGGGCAACTTCATTACTTGGCCTTATTTGTCTTTCCTTACTTACAACTATTTCTGTTGCTATTCTGATTCGTGTTTCCATTATTTGAGGTATTCGTATATCCATATCTACTAAATATCTTCTCAACTTGAAAAGTTCTGATTCTACCTTCTGTAGCTCTTTCTCTCTTGTCGTATTTCTGATCTTCTGCTACGTGTGCCACTCTTCTGATTCCTTCAGAAATTCTGATGTATCAACAACATCTTCCCAGAATTCAAGCATCATCTTCATCATCGTGGAGTTACACAACAGCACGTAATCGCTCTGATTTCTACTATTCTAGATTCTAAATGATTTGTCGGATAGTGCCCCCAAAACCCTAGGTTTTAGTTTAAATAAGCACTAAGTTTAGGCAGGTAATCGGGTCATTTCCTGAACCAACTATTACTATTTTATCCGCAGTCTTAGCTACAGTACTCCGTTGTGTTACAGGTAACTCAACAGAATAAGCTCGTTGACTAACTCAAGACTTCACGGAGTAAGCTCGTTGAGTTAAGCGTAACTCAACGGACTTCCCGTACAAGCAAATATAATAATAATAATATTACAGAGAATAGTTTTTCTATTTTTTTTTTTACAAGTTTAACCGATGCTATGCTTCGGTCGGACCTAAATATTTTTTTATCTTTCTTTTGGTTGAACCGATACTATGTTTCGGTAAAATAAAATTTTTTTTTGTAAAAATTAATATACAATTTTTTTCTGGTTTAACCGATACTATGCTTCGGTAAAACCAATATTTTTTTTAATGTTCCGGTCATACCGATGCTACGCTTTAGTCAGACCTAAATATTTTTTTAATTTTCCATCCATACCGATGGATCCAATCGGTTGAACCGCAACTATTTTTATGTTTTATATATATTTTTAATGTTTTTTTTATTTTTTATTTTATATATATATATATATAAACATAAAAACTAATTTCTTACTAAGTAAAACTCGAGTAGTCCTCTACTCTGATTTCTTCTATAATTCCAAAGGAGCTTTTTGGTGTTTTCAAAATAGGTTTAAGCCTTTGTCTATTTACTTTAAATATATTCTGATATAAGCAATTGTTAGAGGCCAGAATTTCATTTTCTCTTTTTCTCTTATAGTCTTTGAATAAGCTTCATTTCTAAATTCTTCTAATTCAATTAGTTGCATTTTCCTATTTTCAGCAGCTTGATTTAAATTAGTGTTCAGAGTTTTTAATGCCTAATAAGCTTTATGTTCTATTTCAGTAGGTAAATGACAACTTTTTCCATATACTAGCCTAAAAGGTGACATACCTAAGCTCGTTTTATAAGCAGTTCTATAAGCCCAAAGTGCATCAATCAATCTATTAGCCCAATATGTTCTAGTAGGATTTACTACTTTTCCAAGATTAATTTAATTTGTTTGTTTGCACTTTCTACTTGTCCACTTATTTGCGGATGATATGATGTTGCAATTTTGTGGTTTACTCCATAATTCTTCATTAAGGCTTCAAAACTTCTATTACAGAAATGAGTTCCTCTATCAATGATAATAGCTTTAGGTATTCTAAATCTAACAAATATATTTGTTCTTATAAATTGTATTACCACTTTGTTATCGTTAGTTTTTGTAGGAATAGCTTCTATCCATTTAGATACATAATCCACTCCCAACAATATGTAATTAAATTGATTAGATATAGGAAATGGACCCATAAAATCTATTCCCCACACATCAAAGATTTCAACCTCAACAATAGGATTAAGAGGCATCATATTCCTCTTTGATATTCTTCCTATTTGTTGACATCTTAAACAACTTAAGCAATATTTATGAGCATCTTTGAATAGTGTTGGCTAATAAAACCCACATTACAGAATTTTTGCAGTAGTTTTCCGTGAACCAAAATGTCCTCCACAAGCTTGGTCATGACAGAAAGATAATATGCTCAAATATTTAGTTTCTGGAACACACCTCCTTAAAACTAGATCAGGACATTTCTTAAATAAGTAAGGGTCTTCTCAATAGTAATATTTTACTCTTGAGAAAAATAATTTCTTATCCTGTCTATTCCAATCCTTAGGTGTTAAACCAGTAACTAAGTAATTAACTATGTATGCATACCAAGGCATTGTGTTGATGGTCATTAATTGTTCATCAGGAAAATTATCCTTAATTTCAATATTTGATTTTTCTATTTGTAATCTTGATAAATGATCTGCTACTACATTCTCACAACCTTTTTTATCTTTAATTTCTAGATCGAATTCTTGCAATAATAATATCCATCGGATCAATCTAGGTTTAGTTTCTTTTTTCTTTATTAGATGTTTTAGAGCTGAATGATCCGTGTATACTATTACTTTAGCTCCAATCAAATATAATCTAAACTTTTCTAAAGCAAACACAACAGCTAATAATTCTTTTTCAGTAGTTGTGTAATTAACTTGAGCATCATTTAAGGTTTTGCTTGCATAATGAATCACTCTAGGAGATTTTTCTATTTTCTGTCCTAACACTGCTCCTGCAGCAAAATCAGAAGCATCGCACATTAATTCAAATGGATGGTTCCAATTAGGTGCTTGAATTATAGGAGTTGAAATTAAGCTAGTCTTAAGTCTAAAAAATGCTTCCTTGCAATTTTTATCAAAGTTAAATGGAACATCTTTTAATAGATTAGTTAAAGGTCTAGCTATCTTGCTAAAGTCTTTAATAAATCTTCTATAAAAACCAGTATGTCCTAGAAATGATCTAATATCTTTTACTGATATAGGTTCTCGTAGATTAGAAATTACTTCTATTTTAGCTTTATCTACTTCCAACCCTTTTTTAGAAACAACATGCCCTAAGACTATTCCTTGTTTAACCATGAAGTGACATTTTTCCCAATTTAAAACCATATTTTTTTCCACACAGCGTTTTAATATTTGGTCTAAATTACTTAAACACACTTCATATGAGTTGCCATATACAGTAAAATCATCCATAAATATTTCTAAAAATTCATCAGTCATTCTAGTAAATATGTCCTGCACACACCTTTGAAAGATAGCTGGTGCATTGCATAATCCGAATGGCATTTTTTTAAAAGCATAAATTCCATTAGGATAGGTGAAAGTTGTTTTCTCTTGATCCTCTAATGCTACTGGAATTTGATTATACCCTGAATACCCGTCTAGGAAACAAAAATATTCTTGTCCTGCTAATCTTTCCAGCATTTGATCTATAAAAGGTAAGGGAAAATTATCTTTCCTAGTCACAACATTCAGCTTTCTATAATCTATACATACTCTCCAGCCTGATTGAATTCTAGTAGGTATCAAGTCTTGACTTTCATTCCTAATAATTGTTAATCTTGATTTCTTGGGAACTACATGGATTGGACTAACCCACGAGCTATCAGAAATCGGATATATTATATCATTATCTAACCATTTAACTATTTCCTTCTTGACTACTTCCTTAAGATTTGGATTTAATCTCCTCTCAGGAATTCTAACAGGTTTAGCATTCTCTTCTAAATATATGTGGTGACAGCATAAAGTTGAACTTAACCCTTTTATATCAGTCATAGTCCATCCTATTGCTTCTTTATAACTTTTTATTACCTCTTTTAATTTAGCTATTTGATCCTCTTTCAAATTTGAAGCAATAATGATTGGACAGGTCCGTTTATCTTCCAGAAATATATAGGTTAATTCAGGAGGTAAATGTTTTAATTCTAAATGCTGCCCATCAGAAGTTAGAGCTCCTAATTGAACATCATCATTTTTTAAATTAATTTCTTCCTGATCTCCTTCTATATTTATGCTATCACTTTCTTCTAAAGTTTCAGAATTGATTTGCCTATTTAATTCTTCTTGAATCACATCATCTAACATATCTCCTTCATCCTCTAAAAAGTCTATGGTATGTAAGGACATTTCTAACTCCTCAAATCTTTCTGGTTTGAAAATATTTAATTGAGTATCCTCATTACCACATGCTAACTTCATTACTCCAGTTTTACAATTTATAACAGCCCCTAATGTTGCTAAAAATAGCCTTCCCAAAATTAAAGATGTATCACTATTTTTATGCTTAATTTGTTGGGAATCCAAAATTACAATATCAATAGGATATATAAAATTCCTGATTTTAATTAAGACATCCTCTATTTTTCCTCTAGGGTTTCTTATACTTCTATCAGCCTATTGAATAACCGTACTAGTAGGAGTTAAGCCTTCTAATCCTAAGGATGCAAATATATCACTTGGCATAACATTTATACCTGCACCTAAGTCTATTAAGGTTCTTTCTAGAATGGTATTTCCTATGGTGTATGATATAACAGGTATTCCAGGATCAGATAACTTTTTAGGAATTTGTGGCAGAAATAGGTAACTACTTTGCTCAGCTAAAAATACCTTTCTAAGAACTTTTCGCTCTCTTTTCTTAGTACACCAATCCTTCAGAAATTTAGCACAAGGTGGCATATTCTGCAATAGATCTAACAAAGGAATGTTAACTTATACTTTTTCAAAAATTTCTCTTATTTTTTCTTGTTTTTCAGGAATTGTTTGTTGTAATCTTTCAGGATAGGGTGCTAAAGATTTTGATTTCAAAGACTCTTTTTCTTTCAGTTGATTTGTTTGATCATTTTTAGCTTCAATTGCAGATTCAGATTGTTCTTCAGTGATTTCTAGATTTTCAGCTATTACATTTTCATTATCATTTTGATTTTTACTCTTGTCCACCTTCATATCATTTTCATTTTGAGTTCTTGGTGGTATATCAGTTCCAGATCTTAATGTTACACATACATCTTCCAGATTTTCATTAATTTCATGATGTTTTTGTATATCATTTTCGTGATTATGATCTTCAATTGTTTTTAGTTTTAAAGTGCATTCTTTAAATTCTCTTACATTTGTGTTTTCTATTTGTTGTATATTTTGCAAGTTGTGCAGGTTTATAACATTATAATTTTCATTGTCCTGTTGTAAAACTTGTATTTTCATTGCATTTTTGTCTAATGCTTTTAATTTTGTTTCCAGATCATCTAATTTCATTGCATTCAATTTTTGATCAATTTTCTTTATGGCTTTTTAAGTTTTGTAAATTATATCCTGTTTAGGTTCTGAATATGCCTCCTTATAGTTTAATTGGTTGACTTCTTGTTGTTGACACACAAAGTATTCCAATTTGTCCAGATTTTGCTCTATACTATGCTCCAGTCTATCATAGCTATCCCAAACTTCAGTGTCTCTCATCATATTACACATTCTATACTGACCATCAGTTGGGTAAACTATAGGATTCTCATATTCGGCTCTATTATATTGAGGATAATTCATTTGTTGTTCATGGGATCTATCAATCTGCAAATGTCTCAATTTCAAACAATCAGAAATGTCGTGTCCTTCAGAATTGCAGAATTCACATATGCTAATTAAAGGTTTCAGAAATCTTTGAGCATAAACATATGCCATATTCTCAATTACAGAAGAAAACACACAACTCTGACTATTAAAATGAAACAGCTCTAACAATTGCTTATATCTATTCAATTCAATTCAATTCCCCGGCAACGGCACCATAAAACTTGTTCGTGTTTTCCCAGCACTACACTAGAAAAACTTGGATTTGTTACTTCTATTTTTACTTAGTTAATTTATCTTTATGCTTATTCTTTCTTTTAGAAGTAAACAAACAACCTTTAATACAATTTAGATATTAATTCCAATTTGTACTTTAACTGCAAGTGCACAGTGTCTATTGTATCAGTGTACAAGTATAGGTCGATCCCACAAGGAATTGCTAACGAATTTAAGAAATGTTTGATTGTGAATAATTCAAATTTATATTCAATAAGCACTCCGTTGAGTTACAGTTAACTCAACGGACTAAGTTCGTTGAATTATGGATAACTCAACGGACTATCCTCATGGACTTAAGTTAACTCCACGAGCCTGTCTCTTCTTTATAATATTGCTAATTACAGAGGAATTCGGCCAACCATTGGGTGATTCTACAGATTGTAAATAACATCAATTAAGCTTTTTAATGCTAGTTAACATTGGATTTATCATTATGCAATACTAACATTCAGATGATTCAAACAGTAACCATTAAAATCTTTAAGTTGTTTTGTACGAACCAATTTCAGTAAACTGTAAAATTAAAACTAACATAAAACAATCATAAAATTGATACAGATAACATTAATCACGATACAACACCAACAATACAACACTCAAATACAACATACAAATAAAGATAAATTGTTTTTGGTATTTTTGTTTTGATGTGATGGGCGAAAGGTGAAATGCAAAGTAATTTCACTTGACAGTAAATACTTCCGACACTACTTGCAATGCGATTACACCACTGAAAATTGAACCACTTACAATTCTGTCTCCTCTCCCTATAGAATCGCGAGTCCAGAATTGCAAGATGATCTCCTCTTTAGCATACAGGCATCAACCCGAAGCCAAGGCTAAAAGCTTTACGATCTCCTGAAATATGAGTCGGCGCTTGGTGAAAATGTCTTCCCTTCCCGCGACTCGATCACTCCTCATAGTGATTGTCAGGCATTGTGTTTGGCTCGGAATTGACCCGACATCAGGCAAGTATCTTCACAGACCTCCGATGATTGGTGATTATGGTGGTGATACGATGGTTGATGTGATACTTCGGAGAATCACCGATACTGTCTGCAGAAAGCTCGGTGCTCCTCCTCTGTATACACTGGCCATCCATCGATCACACACTTTCTTTTTTTTCTTCTTTTCTTTTATATTTCTTCAGTGGTAACTGCTTCTGCTTGAATGGTCGGTTGGATTTCCTTCCTTCAGATCAACGACGATGATTTCTTTCTCCCTACGCAATTGAATTCCTGTGTGATACGTGCAAACGTGGTTTTTGCTTCCAACTGTCTGTTCCTGCAACTGCTATAGTGGCATATTAGAAAATATATAGTCCGTGGAGTTACAGATAACTCAACGAACTTCCTTCGTTGATTTAACTATAAAACACGTGCAAAAATAACAACTTAAGTTTATAACGCTAACCTAACGCATTGCCTTAGTGTATTTTCATGTAACTCAACGCATGCAGTTATACTAACTTAACGAGTTATAACGTAAGTAAATCTACCAGCTCTCAACACGTGTGAGCAGCAGTTTAAACATAAAATAACATTCCAGAGAGTTACAAGTATAACTATCTGATGCTCAAATGCATTTTTGGATACTTAAAAATTTCACAGCCTGCAATTTACCGACAGTTCATAAATGTACTAAATTAACATTAATTCCCCAAAATTAAGCAGATTCTTCAATTAAAGCATATAACAGTGCAATTATAACATAATGGCTTAATTCTCATATGATATGCTAAATATTATGCAATTAACCATCATTTAACCGTTAATAATATGCACTTTTTCATTCTAAATAGTCACCCCCTAGTGGCTTCAATCAACTATGTTGACCTTGGTCAAAGTCAACTGACCTTGACCTTTGACCTTTTCACCTACTTTGACTAAAGTCCTACGGTCTTTACATAGGCCTTATGGGTCTATGATTTCTGGGGGGAACCTTTCTATTGTCATGTAATCCCTTATTTCCCGTTTTAAAGCCTGATAGGACATTTGCATGACTCTTTAGAGAGGCCGACTTCAATCAGGCAAGTAGGGTGTCTCACACCTTTCCTACTCATAGAGTCTTGGGGGGCTTTTCTTGTCTGTCCCTTGATACATGAGAGATCGATAGTGTAGGTTTTCCTAGTCTCCCTTTAATGGATTAGGTGGCGACTCCTTCACCAATGTATACCCTTTTTGGGTTCATGATGGTGGGGTGTTAGCGTCATTCGTGGGCGTTTGGGTCACCTCTGATATTATTTTTCGAACATTCACAGTATGATTGAATCTCTTTTGTATTTATCAACAAGTAGACCTGACATCATGTTTAGTATATGCTTATGTGCAAGATTTCAAGCATCACCAAAAGAATCACATCTGAAATCAATAAAGAGAATATTTAAGTATTTACAAGGTACTAAAGATTTTGGAATATTTTACTCAATTGATAGCAATTTAAATTTAATAGGATATAGTGATGTAGATTATGTAGGTAGCAGATCAGATAGAAAAAGCGCAAGTAGAACATGTCAACTACCCGAAAATTCTTTAATTTCTTGGTTCAGTAGAAAACAAAATTGTATTGCACTATCCACTACTAAAGTAGAATACATAACAGTAGGTCTGTGTTGTGCTCAAATTTTATGGATACACCGAACGTTAACAAATTGAAATTTTAGAATATAGAAATATACTGTGATAACAATAGTGTCATAAATCTGTCAAAGAATATTGTACTTTATTCTAGAGCAAAGCATATTGAAATCAAACATCACTTCTTAAGAGATCATGTGGAAAATGGTTATATCTCACTTAAGTATGTCCCAACAGAAAATCAACTAGTAGAAATTTTCACTAAACCCTTAAATGAGTCAACATTTAATCATATTAGAAGAAATCTAGGCATTTGTTTCATACATGACTTATGATTCAATTATTCATGCTTATTATCATCACAACTCAAGCTCACCATATGGGAGCTTGTTTTTTGCTAACATGTACTTTTACAAGAATTTAGATAATGCATCTTCTCAAGGGGAGAGCAATCTAAAATCTATTAGACAACTTAGAATCAAAGGGGGAGAAATATCAAAATCCTTTCTCAACGAGTCATCCCTTTTAAGAGAATGACAAAAAGGGGGAGAAAAAGGAATATTATAGTATTTGACAAGTTGTATTTGACAAGAGGAGAGATTAATTGATAAGTTGTAATTGACTATAAATCTCTATATTTTTTATGTTCTATATGATTAATTGTATAGAAATAAGCTAGGGAGTGAAATACATACAACTTAATGTTAAATATTTTGTCATTATCAAAAATGGGGAGATTGTTAGAACCCTTGTGTTTTGATAATACAAAAATCCATGTGAGGAATCAAGTTATATTTCACAGGACAACTACAAAAGATAGTTCATTTAAACTACAAGATAGAAGAAAGAATAATCGAAAGGTTCTTGGTAAAAATATCTAGAAGGGAAAAGAGTTTCAGCAGGTTTCAAAGGGAAACTATCTAGAAGTTAAAAGAAAATAGTTGTAAGCCAAAAAGAAGAGTTTCAAAATGTTCCAAGAGAAACTATCCAAAAGTCAAATAATTTCAAAAAGTTTCAAAGATAGCAAATCGAAACTAGGAAGGCTCATGTGAAGAACTTAGAAACTCACATGGCAAGTAGAAATAAAAGTTCAAAGAAGTCGAAAGCTTTGAAATAAAGATTCGGAAGGTTAGAATGAAACTATCTGAAAGTTGGGAAAATTTTGGAAGGTCTCAATTTAAACAGCCTACACTAAAAAGATCTCACGTGTCTAACTTAAGGACTCATGTGACTAACAGAAATAACAATTCAGAAAAGTTAGATACTTTGAAAGAGAATTTTCAAAAAGTTTCAAATGTAACTATCTAAAAATGAAGAAACTTCAAAAGGTTTCTATACAAGTAGGTATAAATGAAAAGGACCTCACATGACAAACTTAAGTATTCATGTGACACAAATAGAGGGACTTCTCAAACGATTAGAAGGTTTCAAGAAAACCTTCAGAAGGTCTTAGATGAAACATTCCAAATATTTAGAAGTTTTAGAAGGTTCTAGTTCTAGTGCTCACACAATGGTAACTTATTATATTTGAGATTGACTATTCAATAAATACAAAAGGACAAATACCATTGAGAGAAATATGATCATTATACCTCTTGGTATAAGTATGATCAATAAGTTAAAGTAAAAGGTAACAATTATCATATACACTCATACATAGAGCTATATAGAAATTACAGAAACAATATAGATTCAGCAAATGCAAAATTGAAGAATACTCAAGCATATTCAAGTGTAGAAAGCTCTCTACGCACAAACTTTGGTTGAAAGTTTCGAAGTGTTGGTTTGTAAGTTTATAACTTAAAACTCAAAGTTGGTTAAGAGCTTAGACTTGAAAGCTCAAAGTGTTGGTTGTTGAGCTTCTACTTGAAAGCTCAAGAGGTTGGTTATTGCTTTGACCTGAAAGCAAGGGTTGTAAGTGCTTAAACACTTAGTGAAGCCCAAGCTATGTCTTAGGGGTGGACTAACCGTTAGTGGTGAACCACCTAAAAATTACTTTGTGTGATTTTATTTCATGCTTTAATTCTATCCTGCTTTAATCATCATTTCATATGTTGCTTACACATTCATTAAAATTGAATTAAGTTAAATTAGATTTAAAAATATACATACTCATCATTCACCCCCTCTCTTGGTAAGTCCATACAATCCTAGCACTATCTTAGGAAATAATGTAGCTCATAACCAATAACACACTAATTGATAACACTAATTTCAAGAACTATGTTTATCGAAACATCAATAATATTATATTCAATTTGCAATATATCACTATTTTGCTGAACATATAAATTTACCAACCAAAAATTGATTATTCTTAATAGCCATTATTAGTAATTGACAAAATTATTCAAGCAACATAAAAATAGAGTATTGTCTTGTGACACTCTATAAGGAATGATATCTGTACATTCTTCATTAGATATTATATCATCAAAATGAATAGACTCTATTTCCACATCATCAAATATATCATCAAAATTAGTAAATTCTTTATTATACCGATCATCATTATTTTCGTCATCTTCAAATATTGGTTGTTGATTTTCAAATAAATTTTTAGATATAGTAGTATGTCTTGAAAAATTGTCCATCATATTGAATGAAACATTGTAAATTAAAGTAACACAATACATCAATGTGTAAACTTGCAATCCTAGGTGTGTTAGGTCTACTAGTATTCCTCTATTATCTTCTTTCTAGTAGTGGCAATGGAATACAATTTTTCATTTCTCAAACCTCTCACTACTACAAAATTCTCCTTTCACCTATAGTTAGCCTTAGATGTTCAATTTTTCTTTTCTTCCAACTATAAGTCTATAGCTTTTCTTTAGATTGTGGTTGCTCCTATGTTTCTCTGATTTCACTATTGAGCAGCACCTAAGGTTCAAATGGTCCTTCACCATCTTTTCTCTTCTAATAATACTAAATATCATTGCAGTGCATCAACCTTTGCCATTTTTAATTGAAAAACTCTCTCCTTCACTATGAATGCCTATTTTTCATACGGCATTTCTTTGTTCATTTATGTGTCTTTTTACTTCATCTAAGATAGCTAATGGAAAAGAAAATTTGGAATATAGATTATGTAGTTGATTATTTACTCTAGCAATTAATTTTTCCCATTTATTTCCATAAGTCTTTATTGACTATATCGATGCTTTCTTTAAAACAGTAGTAACCTCAATGTTTGGTTGCAAAGTTCTTTTCCATATTTGCAAACATAAAAGTTTAGTTTGTTTTGCTCTAAAGTTTGTTTCTATAGGATTCCTTATAAATTTCCAACAATAATTTTTCTCATTTTATACTGTTCTACATATATCTTGTAAAATTCCTATTGGAAATATATACCGTGAGTAAATGTCATGTATCTATCTTTCAATTTCCTTTAGTTCCAACTTTTTCTTCTATGCTTTTGTGAGTCATTCTCTTCCATCTCCATGTCTAGATAGTTGCAAGCTTTTACGATTCTTGAAATTAGGAACTTAGTGGAATCACAATTAATAAACTAGGGTTATGATAATATAAACATGAAAGGTTGATAGTAAAAAGGATAATTCTTCTAATTTCGATTAGATATTTAGATTTAACATTAAGCTCATAACTAAATAAAATCTAAATGCAACAATAAAGCATAAAAACTCAAAGGGTTATGTTAACTATACTAGTTTTCAACCTATTAGACATGAAAAGTCATCATAACCTTACAACTTTTCACTAAAAGCTATTTTAAGAGATATATTAAGAAACTCAAAAATTTATAATAACTATACGAGTTTTCTAAGCAATTAACCTCACAACTATATGACAAACTCAAAAAGTTATCTATAACTTAATAGAAATGAGTATAAATGTTGAACCTGAGAATAATCGAGGTTTTAAATTAGGAACACTCTCCCCCTACATTAATGCATCATTAAATATAAGACATTAAAATCATGGCTTACTTCAAATGGGTTGCCAAATCATAAAAAGATGGGAAAATAAAGTTTGCCAATATAACTTATATTTTTATTTTACTTAATAAAAAATACAATAATGAATAGAAATTAAAGGTAAAATCTTTGAATTAATGTTCAACTAGTTTTGCCTAAGTAAAAATTCATAAAGATATTCTTTTTAGACATATTCAAAATTCCTTCAATGATTGTCCAACTTAAAGAAATAAATATAATACTTTATGTGTAAATAAAAGATAAAAACTAAAAATTCAAACATATTATATACACAATTTATGATAAAATTGCCACAACATTTGCAAATCAAATAAGCTTAAGTACATTACCTTTTCTTTTTATTTACGATTGTCTCCCATAATATAATCTTTTTATGCAATCACAATTTCTTGCTTAGGGAAAAGCTAACTAGTTACTTAATGATAAGTGAGAATGTGCAAACTCTTTTCTTTTATTTTCCTTTTATCTTTGAAATCAATAACCTTAATTACCCATATAATGAGTTTTCAGTCAGTACATCTTAAACTAATTAGTTCAAGTGACTAAGGTTCAAGATCCCCCAACAAACTTAATAACTAAAGTAATTTTAGATTATGATCCAAAAGATTTTTTTTTATAATAAAAACAAAATAGTAATATGAGAGGAAACCCTAAGACTCAATCTCTTACATAGATTATTAAAAATTTTCCTTAATATATTAAACATACTTTCTATGTGTTTTTGTAGAGGATTGCAAGACTACATAAGAGGGGGAGGTAAATTTGTTTTTCAATAATTTTAACAATAATTGAAACTTCAAAATTAAAATAATATAAAATATTATTTTATTCAATACTTTATATTCAAGGTTTCAATTACAATATATAATTCAACTCTCCTTAGAAATTTTAGATGCAATGATATAATGATACAATATTTCATCTAATCAATTTCATAATTACAAATATGGAAAACTAAATTACGGAATTAAAAACATTTCTCTCTATTTGATATCTTCATTTTCTTCTTCTTCTATAAATCCTCAGTGACAATTATCTAACTTTCACCAAAGATATTGAATTTTCATCCTTTTGAGAATTTTCTCCTGAGAGGTGTATCCCTATAAGTATATTTTTGTAAGGTGTGTAGGGTTATAGATCAATGAGAATTTTATGCCTTATATAATCATTTCAATTGCATGCATATCCTCTACATTCATCCACTCTTTACATCTTCTATTTTAATTTCAAATTCAAATTTTGAAATACACACATTCTATTCCATGTTTTCCTCTTAAATTTTCTTGAATCATCTTAAATCATTGATCTTGAATCCTTTGAAAAATTTTCTATAAAATAAACTTTCTCATCTAAAATTTTTTGTTAAGTGAAATAACAAGACATTGTGTTAATATTAACTAAATGTGTAAAATAGAATAGACTTATAACTCAACACATCCAACTCAATGAGTTCAACATGTGACATACATGTGATATGCACGTTTGGCAATGTGGTAACTAATAGAGTAAGTTCCTTGATTGTTGGGTTAACTAACAAACTTATATTAAATGTTTAATCAATAAATAATTTTATCATGAGCAAAAATTATAACTTTATAAGTTTATAATACTAACCTAATGTGTTACCTTAGTATTCAATTAAGCAACTCAATGCATGCAGTTATATTAACAAGTTAAACATGTGCAACTCATGTGATATGGTATAACATTCATAAACTTTAAATTCAACATGTGCATAATGCTAACTTAATGAGTTATGATATACAACTTAACATTTTGTTTACTAACTCAACGAGTTCTCACAAATCTTTAAGCCTCTAACTCAATGAGTTCTCACATGACCTTTTTACAAAAAAACCACTAACTCAACAAGTTGTTACCATGCACTATACATGATATAAATATGTAAAATTAAAACATATTATGTTTAATACTATAAAAATACATGTTAACTTAATGACAAGTTGTATAAAAAGTTAGTATAAATTAACAAGTTATGTAATAGCATAATTTTTGATCCATTACAGACAAGTATTGTTTAGAATGAAATTGTGCATAATATTAGTGGTTAATGCATGGTTAATTGCATAATATTTAGCTTATCATATAAGAATTAAGCTATTATATCATAATTACATGAGTAAACGCCTTAATTAAAGAATATGCATAATTTCAAGGAATTAGTAATTAATTATCATTTATAATGAATTAGAAATTACTTCTTTTACATATCAAGTGTTAAATGTTATATAAATATTTGTTTTACTAAACTACAAAACTAAACGAGTTCATTGAGTTAAAGCTTAACTTAACAAGGTCGGTCCGTTGAGTTAAAGTTAAGTCAACGGAGTAAGTCCGTTGAGTTACACTAACTCCATGAACCAGTTATTTTCTTACATTCGATTGTGAGCAATTGTAGGTACAAGAAATGTGAAGGCAGCCACGATTGCACGTACCATGCATGATTTTTATCGTGGAATGAAGAAGTAATCACCATCATTGATGTGAATGAAGGAAATCTAACTAGTCATTTAGGCAAAAGTAGTTATTACAAGGAAGAAATATAAAAGAAAAGAAAAGGAACGCTCACTACAAAAAGCATCAGACATTCCTTGAGCTCCCACTAATACCACCATTATCACCATCCATTGGAGGTTTATAAAGATACTTTCCAAATGTCAAGTCGATTCCAAATAAAACACGGTGACTGACAACCACTATGAAGAGTGATCACGTCACAAGAAGGAAAGACATTTTTACTAAGCACCAAATCATCTCTTAAGAGATAATAAAGTTTCTAACCTTGGTTTCAAGTTGATGTTGCTATACTAAAGAGGATATCAACTTACAAAAGTCTAAGTTCACAATCCAATAGGGAGAGGAGTGTTTGATAGTAAGTAGTTAAGTTTTTAGTGGTGTAATCACATCACATGTAGTGATAAAAGTTTCTTACTATCAATAGAGAATTTTACCTTTCATCACTCCCTCATCTTAAGGAACAAAACAAAAACCATTATCTGTTTTCACTTACAAATTTATGTTTATCAAGTCTATGTTGTATCATTTGTGTTTGTACTATTAGTTAGTTATTGTTGAATGTTTAGTGTTTATTTTATTCTAGTGAATAGAAAATCGTATTACTAATTTCTTAAACCAGTTAATATAAATCTCTAAAATCTTGATTGATAAATTTACTATTTGGAGTATTGAATGCTAAAATTGATCAATGATGAATGTAATAAAAAGTAACATTTGAAAGCTTAATTGATGTTGTTTGTAATGTACAAAATCACCCAATAGATGGCTAAGTTGTTTTGCAAGCAGCAATATTAATTTGAAGTTACTAGAAATGCTTGTTGAGTTAACCATAACTCCACGAGAGAAGTTTGATGAGTTAATTGTAACTCTACGAATAAAGTCTATTGAGTCAACTATAAATCAATAGAGTGAGCATATTGTGAATATACACTAAACTCTAGCTATGAAAATTTATAGAGTCAATTTGATTTCGACAATTCCCTTTGGGTTTGACTTATACTTGCATACTTATACAATAGATGTTGCACACTTGCAGTCAATTTAATGAACTAAGTTACTAAAATTAAATATTGTTCATGAAATTACTTATTACTTATAAAAATACACTTAAGTTGACAAGACAAGTTTTTCTAGCATTGTTGCTAGGGAATTGAAAATCTAAAATTCATAGCACCATTTTGTTTTCATAGTAGTAAGAGTGTTGTGTGATTTTATTATTGAGAATATGACATATGTGTATGCTCAAAGATTTCTGAAACCAATAGTCAACATATATGAAAACATGAAAATAAATGAAATTACAAATGAAGTAGGAATTGAGAAAATTAATCCAATTAAAGGAAACCATCCTAGTTAAAAATTTTGATAAAGAACCAGAAATGCAAGAAAACCATGAAATTTCTAACAACGTAGAAAACGTATATGTAACATTGAGATCTAGAACCTATGTGTCACCTAGAATTCAAAAAGAAAATGAGTTACATTTAAGTAAGAACAATCTTCAAAATGAAAACAAACATATAATATTTGAAGACAGAAATGAATGAAGAAAAAATCTAAAAGTAAAATTACAAATGGGCAAGAAAAAGATAAGGATAAGATAGAATCTGAAGGGAATTTGGGACAAAAAAATGATTCATTTAAATCACAAGCATTAGCTCCCTATCCTAAAAGATTACAATAAACATTTCCTGAAAAATAAGAGAAAATTTGAGAGATATTTGAAAAAGTGCAAGTTAACATTCATCTATTAGACTTATTGTAGAAAATGCTACTTTGTGCTAAATTTCTTTAGGATTGGTGTACTAAGAAGAGAGAGAGGAAAGTGTTGAAAAGAGTCTTTTTAGCAGAGCAAAGTATTTCTATATTTTTACCTTAGATTCCAAAAAAAATATTTGATCTATAAACACCTATTATATCATGCGTAATAGGTAATACAATTTTGGATAAAACCTTAATTGACCTAGGTGTAGGTATAAATGTTATGTCAAGTGACATATTTGTATCCTTAGGATAAGAAGGCTTAAATCCTACTAGTACTGTCATTCAATTAGTAGATCGAAGTATAAGATACCCTAGAGGAAAAATAGATGATGTTTTGAATAAAATTAAACACTTTATTTATCCTATGAATATTGTTGTTTTGGATTCCCAAAAAAATATAAATCAAAATAGAAGTACATCTTTAATTTTGGGAAGGTCATTTCTAGCAACGTCTAAGGCAATTATCAACTGTAAAAGTGGAATGATGAAATTAGCTTATGGTAACGAGGATACTCAATTAAATATTTTTAAATTAGAAGGAAATAAAGGCTTAGAATATCTTTACACACTATAAACTTTCTAGAGGATGAAGGGGACATGTTAGAAGATGTGATTCAAGAAGAATTAAATAGACAATTAGATACTGAAGATCTGAAAAGAGTGAAAATGTAGATAAAGACTTAAGCATAGAAGTAAAAAGAGATCAAGATGAATTTGATATTAGGGATGAAAATGTTAAATTTGGAGCTCTAGTTGCTAATGGTTAGCATCTAGAATTAAAATCATTACCTCTTGAGTTAACCTATAGATTTCTTGAGGAAGAAAGGATGTGTCCTATAATTATATCATCAGATTTAAAAGAAGATCAGATTTCTAAATTAGAATGTGTAGTAAAGAAATATAAAGAAGTAATAGGTTGGACTATGACTAATATAATAGGGTTAAGTGTAACTATATGCTGACATTATATATATTTGATAGAAAATGTTAAACCAATAAGAATTCCTGAATGTAGATTAAATCCAAACTTTAAAGAAATAGTCAAGAAAGAAATTGTAAAATGGTTAGATAATGATATCATATATTCGATTTCTATGTGCTCATGGGTTAGTCCAATCTATGTTATTCCTAAGAAATCAAGGATAACAATTATTAGGAATGAACGTCAAAAATTGATTCTAACAAGAATCCAATTAGGTTAGAGTGTGTATAGATTATAGAAAGCTAAATGCTGTAACTAAGAAAGATCATTTTCCTTTACCATTTTTAGATTAAATCTTAGAAAGATTAGCAGATCAAGAATATTTTTATTTCCTAGATAGGTATTCAGGATATAACCAAGTTCCAATAGTATTAGAGGATCAAGAGAAACAACTTTCATGTGTCTTAGTGGAACTTATGCTTTTAAAAGAATGTCATTTGGATTATGCACTACACCAACTACTTTTCAAATGTGTATGTAGGGTATTTTTGCCAAAATGACTAAAGATTTTCTAGAAATATTCATTGATGGCTTTACAATATATGGAACTTCATTTGAAGTACGTTTAAAAAACTTAGAACTAATGTTGAGTCGTTGTGTAGAGAAAAATTTAGTTTTGAATTAGGAAAAATGTCATTTTATGGTGAAAAAAGGAATAATCTTAGGGCATGTTGTTTTAATGAAAGGACTAGAATTAGATAAAGCCAAAATAAAAGTTATTTCAAATCTACCAAAACCTAAATTAGTAAAAGATATTAGATTATTTTTAGGACATGTAGGATTTTACATGAGATTTATCAAAGTACTATGACTAAATAACTTCCATAAAAATCTATCACTTATATTGGTTAGTTTAGAAGGTTGTAGTCTATGGAAATACCTTTTTGTTACACACTCCTTAATCTATTTTGATACATATCACAACCTACACAAATCTTTAGCTAACAAATAACTTAATACCTCTCTCAATGCATCTAATGGCAATTCCATAATTTCCAATTGCTGTGATTCAATTACAACGTTTAGCTCTAATGATATTTGAAGTTGTTGACGGATGAAGTTGTATCACCTACTCCTTCTAATTCCCCAACAAACTCTCTTCTCTTCACTTAATATTGGTATCTAGTTTATAACACTCTATTTTACTTTAATAATGCTTGTCCATGTTGTAGATGTATCTCATTGTAAGAACGTGTCTTGTAATGTGCAATATGGTTTCTATATTTATGGATACGTGCTTCACTTTTAAATTTAAATTATAGTAACCGCTAACACACAAAGTCTTGTTCATGGAGAGAATATTAATTGTTTAGCTAACTCCATAAACTAACTCTGTTGAGTTACAAATAACTCAATAGAGTAACCTTAGTTACTATTCCTAACTTAATAAACTAACCTCGTTGAGTTAATAGTTAACTCAACAGACTAGCTTAGGCTTCTCATTCTTAACTCCACAGAATAACTTTGTTGAGTTACAAATAACTCAACGGAGTGACCTTATATTCTATTATGAACTTCGTGGGGTTAAGACTAACTTCGTTGAGTTAACACTTAGGTAATTTTTCACTAAGAAACCTGTGTCTCAAATTAACTTCCTATACTTCTTGTATTTTCATTTTGCATATTATTAACATGAATATGGTTATATACATAATCATCCATTCAATTAATTCATGTTGATAAAAAAAATTCCTATCATTGCATTGCATTTTTACTTATCATATTAGACATAGTATTATAAATTTTCAACTAAATATATATATGTCTGAAATTTCAATACAACTTTGAATTAAATCATTCATTCACAATCATAAAATTTCAATAGCAGATTAATTTTCAAACATGCATATTATATATATATATATTATTTTAATTAAAGACCTTAGACAAAAAGTTTTTACAAGTAGATGATTAATACAATCATTCTCTTTTTTTTAATTCATCTACTTCCTTCTAGATTTCCCTTAATTGCTGTTCTAGTTGTGCTATATGATCCAAAGCTAATGAAGACTCTCTAGAAGGTTCCATAGTAGAAGTGGCAGTAGTAGTAGCATAATTCCTGTACCCCTTTACTAAAATGGCCCTTGATATCATCTTTTTTAACGTCCATTTCGTGAAGTCAATTCTTTCCACCATCAGTAGTGGAATCAAATCTCCATAAAATAGTTTTTTCTTTAAAGCTTTAATCTTGAAGAGGAATACCTTACACTAGTTTACTTGGACTTTATTTACAATTGCATATGTGACCCACTTGATAAATTGACTCAATTTTAAATCATGGCCTTGTCTTTGATAAACATTTTTTATTAGTAAAGTAGCCACAATATGTGCCTTCCCTTTGAGATATTTCATTCTATTCAGTAATAGTACACGAGGATTAATGGTTATGCACTATTTAATCTCCCATTCAATCCATTCCATAGTAGTTGTTTCTTCAAGAATGTCCACTCCTTGATTCTTAAGTCCAAATAGGTTGTAGAGGAGCTTGGGTGTGATCTGGATATCAACTTCCTCCACATTTGAAATTAAGATTTCATTTTCTTCCCTCAAATTTGCATAAAAGGCAAGCACTAGATTTTCATAAACATCATGTCCACTTGACTTTGGAATTAATCCTAGTAGGCCTTCAAATTCAAATAATTCTCTAACATCTTTCATTCTAATTCAGTTAACTAGCCTACTATAGATAATCTCAAACCCTCTTACCTCTTGATATCTTTCAATAGATTTCTAACTCCTGAAATGTATAAGATTCATTATAGTTATTGTTGAGGGGTCCAAAAATTGAGCTTCCATTTCTAGCTCTTGAGGGGCTTGTTCTTCAATTTCCTCCATTCCTTGATCTTATTGCTAAAAAGAAGATCTATGTAGAGATTCCTATTCTTCATTTTTGATATGCAGTGGAGGGTCAGCTGTAGGATCGTCTATATCACAAGAAAGGGGGTGAATTGTGTCTTTAGTAATTAAACTAGCGGATAAAACAAGAGCACAAAACACTCGTAAATGAAATTCTATTCTTTTATTTCAAGACAGAATTTACAATATCTTTTCAGCTCAATTCCCTTCTTGATGGTTTTGATACAGTAATTTTTGATATACAATTCAAATAGGAAAACAAAGCTCTTTTTCAAAACTAATTTTGAATTGTATAAAATCTGATCTTTATGCACACAGCTCTTTTCTTTCTCTTTGCTCAGCTTCTATATCTCTTCTTCTCCAGTTGTCGAATTTCCAGACTTCTTGCGTTTGCAGCTCCTTTTCTAAAATTGCTTGGAATTTCGAACTTCTTCTAATGTTGGAGAACTTTTCAGAATATGAATATTCAAACTTAACTTTTCAGTTAGGGATCCAGATTGAATATTAAGACTTGGTTTTTGAGATTGGGATCCTTTGTTGTAATGTAGCTCGTACTCTCTATTAGTAGTCGAACTCTGTTGTCTTTCATGTTCAACATGTTCATCTACTTGATCCACAATCCATAACCCATAATCCACGTACTAATTCTCTCTTTAATCCAAATTACTTTCTATTTAAATTTCCACTTTCTTCACTAACAATCTGAGTTTCCACGATCTCCACTCGTAGATTCATCGAAATTTTATCTTCCTGGAGTCTTGTAGAATATCTTCTAAGTCTTCGATTTAGTCAAACATTTATCCTTTAACTTCTATCAAAACTCGAACACTTATCCTTTAACTCTTCGAGTTCTTGCACCTGCAAAACACGTGACTAAACAAGGAAACTTATTTGTTCATTAGTCCTTTTACAAAACTCGAACAGTTATCTATCCATGCATATAAAAACTCGAACAGTTATCTAACTATTCGATTTTTCATTACCGAACGCACATGGAAAACACATGACAACTTAAAACATTAAAAACACACGTGCGGATAACTTAACTATACGAGTTTTTAACATAAAGTATTTGACAAAAATGAAACGTTAACTATCCGAAAGTTTAACTATTGCAAATCTAGCTCTTCGGAAATCTTTAATTTATCTGACATAAAAATGAAACTTTCCGATAATCTGTTAACTATTATACTTAGAGAATATTATGTAGACTTATTTAAATACGTTAATAAAGTATACATCATCAAAATTAAATACCTAACAATCTCCCCCTTTTTGATGATGTCAAAACCTAATAAGTCACATAATTTATATCTCCCCCTTTTTGGCATTATAAAAAAGTGAACAAACTATTTTCTCCCCCTTTAGGAAGTTAAGTTTTATAAATGTAAAGAAGGATATCTTACTAAGTATATATTAATCAAAACGATAGTGTCAATCATACATAGGATTTATGGATTAAGCAAAAATTGTTTAATATCATAAATTGTGAAAAATAATCAGTAAACAGTTTACATAATGATTTTGGTTACAAATTACAAAAAATAAATCATGTAATACATAATTTGTATAATCACAAGCCTCTTTGTCTTCGAAAAATATCAATTAGGGTATCTGAAATTTTCTTTGCAATATCTGTACTAACTCTGTTTATCTGATCAAGTAATGCCTGATCTAAATCATTTTGAGAAACTTGTGATGGTTACTGTAAAAATTCAGTATGTATGTCTGTATCTATACCTATATGTATTTCTCTGTGTATACCTTGTTGTATATCTGTATGTTGTTATGTTTCTGTAAATTCTACGGATTGTTGCTGTGTTTGCCGAACCTGTTGTTGTTGTTGTCTGAGGATAGGTGTATCTGTCGCTTGGTATTTTTGGAGTTCCTTTGTAGAGAAAGATCGTGACTTTAATCTTTTCTATGGCCAAGGTGTAATATCTATTTGACTTGCCACAATTCTCAAAATTGTATCACCATAAAATAATTTACTCTGCAAATGTAAGATATGAGAAACAAAAATATCATACCAGTTCACTTGTATATGGTTGATTAATGCATATGTAGCATAAAGACAACATCTGCCAACTTCTGCCCCATGACCAAACCTCTGAAACAATGTAGCATGCAATATTTTTGCAATAAAATGTGCTTGGCCATTTAAGTCATTTAGTAATGTCAATGGTTTGTTGGCAGTTGGATCTTTGGCTAAACTTGTAATGTCCCATCCCAATCGATAAACCTGTTTTCTTTCTGATAATTTAACTCCATTTTTCAGACCAAGTACCTGATGAAGTAAATCTGGAGTTAAATATATGTCATTTTCTTGTATATTAGAAATAGGAATACCTTCTTCCACTGTTAAGTTTGAGTAAAAACAACTGAAAAGTTCGGGTATAGCAAGATGGCCTAGCTATTGTGGAAGTAGAGTCAACAAGCCTTGAAATTCAAACAGTTCATGTATGTGTGCCATCCCTTCAAACTTAACTGGTCTTCAATATAAAACTGTAAAAGTTTTATATGTCTGAAATTTGTCATAACAGGAATTATTTCTGAACCATAATAGTGTATTTGCATCTAAACTCTGTTCAGAATTAGGTATTTTCCTATCATGATGTTCTGATCTGGGACTTATTTCAATATTATCAGTAGCATCTATATTGTCAGATCTTTCAGAATTGGTGGAATTTCTATCAAAACTAGTATAAATGTCTAAAATATCTATTATTGTCATATCAATAATCTGCTGAATTTCTTCTGTTTGTTCTTCTGGAAACATTTCAGTAGCAACAGTCTTTGTAACAATCTGTATATCAGCAACCTATATATCTATATGTGATCTATACAATTGTCTCTATATGAAAGAATGTTCTATATCTATCTGTGGAATAGAATCATCTTGTATTTTTGAAATTTGTATATGTGAGACATTGGTAGTATCATATTCTATTTGTAACTGTGTATGTTATTGATTATATACATTTATCAACAAGTATACGATATATTGTAACAGACATAACCATACATATAAAGTGTAGTATAAGCAACTGTACCAAAATTTAAAAGTCTCTGTTCGAGATATAGTAAGAGGAAGAATATCTGTACATTCCTCTTCAGATGAAATATCTTCAAAATTCATAGACTCAGTGTCTATGTCATCAATAATATCATCAAATTTGATATCATTTGTATATATATCATCAAAATTTCCTACATTCTCACTTTCCGTAGGAAAAGAATGTGTGCTTGCAGCATTGTGTGAAAAACTGTCCATTGTATTAAAAGATACATTATGCACTAATGTGACGCAATACCTTAGAGTATATACTTGTAAGCCAATATTTGTCACATCTACTAGGATTCCTGACAAAAATGTCTGTCCAACTTCTGCAACGGAGCATAATTTTCCATTTTTCACTGATTCTTCTTTTTGCTACAATATTCCTTGTACACCTGCAATTAGTCCAAAATATTCAATTCTCTTTTTCTTTTTCCGACTATATGTCTGCAGTGTTTCAAGTTGTTCAGGAGGTTCTAAAATTGTCTTAATTTCTCCTGTTAAAGGCACCTGTTGTCTTGATGGTCCTTCACCATGATGCCTAGGTAGTAATAATGGAATATAGAGTTTTAAGCTCTCCACCTCTGCCATTTTGAGTTGATAAGCTCTTTGTCCTTCACTGCGAATGCCCATTTTGCTAATGGCAGTTTTCTGTTCATTGATATACTATTTAATATCATCTAAAACAGCTAGGGGAAAATAATGTTGGGAATACAAGGATTGTAATTCCCTGTTTGCATTTTCGATCATTGGTCCCCACTTCTTTCCATAATAAGTGATAGACTATACCGATGTCTCTGGTACATGTCCAGAACTTACAACAGCAGGGTTAGGTTGTAAATTTCTTTTCCATAAATGCAATGTGGAAAGTTCTATCTGTTTTAGTCTAAACTGTGTTTCAGCATAATTTCAAATAAATTTCCAATAGAAATTTTTCTCATCTTGAACAACTTTTCTGATTTCGTGTAGTACTTTGTTTGAAAAAGTGTACTTTGAGTAAATATCGTTGATTTCATTCTGCATTTTCTGAAGTTCTAGCTCTCTTTTCTGCACTTTGGTCATTCTACCACGTCCTCTTCCACGTCCTGACATTGTTGATTTATCTTCGCTTTGCACTGTAGAACTTAGTGGAAGGAAAGATTGTGAAGCTAGGGTTTTACCAAGGTAGAAACACGAAAAGTTGTTAGGAAAACATTCATAACTCTCTGAGTTTAGAAATGGATAAACGGATTCAATCATTGAAATCATAAATATAAGATCCGTTACCAATAAATAATTCGAGTGCTTGCAATAACTATACAAGTTTTACAACCAACAATTGCAGAATACTTAGCGTAATTATTCATATAAAGAAAATAACTTCAGGCTAAGTGAAAAAGTGAGAAAACTCGAAGACTTATGATAACTGTTCGAGTTTCTCGAAGGAATAGGTGTGAAAACTCGAAGATTTAAACATAACTCTTCGAGTTTCGACTGAGACATTATAAAGCAGTGAAATTCAACACGTGCACAATTTGACTTAAGGTGTTCAAAAAGTTTTGGAGACTTATAAACATAACTATCCGATGCTCAGGTGCATTTCGGAGAGTTACAGATAACCTTTCGAAAGATAACTTAAGTCAATCGTCCAGATCACGACACATGTACTTAAGCAGTTTTATAATAAAGAGATGTTTCGAATTGTTACAAATCTAACTTTCCGATGCCCAGACGCATTTCGGAGAGTTACAGATAACTTACCTAAAATCCACTTAAGTCATGCATTATGGTTTCGACATGTATACTTTAGGAAATAATAAAATAACCTATTGAACGTTTTAAAACACAACTGTCTGATACTTGTAATATAACTTGCCGAAACAATAGAAAATTCGGATACTTAAGAATTAAAATACCTGCAAGTCACCGACAGTTTAGAAATGTACTTAATTAAGGTGTATTTCCTAAAATTATGTAGATTTTTTCATGAAAACATATAATAGTTCAAAAGTTATGAATTATTATACGAGAAATTGCTCCCCCTACATAAATGTAGTGTAAAGAATCTATGGCGTACTTAATCTGGGTTGCCAAGCCCTTAGTAGAGTTGGCTTAAAAAGGTTAAATAGCTTACTTAAAGAGGATGCTAAGCCTTAAATAGATTTGAGTCTCTCTTCTTCTTTTTTTAATTTGAATGAAATACAGAAATAAGTAGTAGAGTTAACAATTTAGACTTTCTAGCTTTTATCTTATTCAGTTTACAAAAGATAATTCATAGAGATATACCTATAGAAACTTAAAAGATTTCAATAATGAGTACACAACTTAAGACAAATAAATATCGTACATTATGTGTAAAGAGTAGATAATAACAAAAATAACAAGGATTATATGCACAGATTATGTTAGGATTGTTATAACACCTTGATAGATAAATTAAGCTTGAGTACATTACCCCCTTTTTTTTTTTATATATACATATATATATATTTTATGTATTACCTCCCACAATATCATTTTTTTACGTGATCATAATCCCTTGCTTAGGAGAAAGATAACCAGTTACTCAATGACAAGTGAGAACAGGTAATTTTTTTTTTTTTAAATATAATCTGAATTACTTGCAAAATGAGTTTTCAGTCAGCACATCCCAAACCAATTGGTTTAAGTGACTAGGGTTTAGGATCCCCCAATAGACTTAATTACCCAAGTAATTACAGACAAAAAATAAACAAAAATAAAACAAGACAGTAAATTAAATTAGAGGCAACTGCAAGACTTAATTTTTCTAACAGAATGTTAATAACTTTCCTTTAATAAAAAGTACATACTTTCTATGTATTTTCCTATTAAAATCTCTGTAATAGCATATACATAAGTAACAAAAATATAGTTGGCACTCACATTGAATCAATTTAACTTTTCCTTAAGTAATCTTTTCTGAATTTTTCTTAAATAAATTGACTTCAATAAAAATCAGAATTTCATAAATTCTTAACTACCAGAAAACTGTAATTCGAAAATAGATATGTTGTTTTGTTTTTTTTTTTAATAATAAAGACATTAAATTCTAAAACTACCTTATAACAAACCAAAATACAATGAACAGGACCATTTAAATATCAAATAACCTACAGATACCAAGTTCTAATCGTAATTTTGAGAATGTATTTTCATCTAAGGGTTTTGTAAATAGATCTACTAATTGTTTTGTGGTAGGAACAAAATTTAATACTATTTTTCCTTTTATAACATTATCCCTTAGAAAATGATGTCGAACTTCTATATGTTTTGCTTGTGAATGTAAGACAGGATTTTTAGATAAACTTATTGCAGAACTGCTATCACAGAAAATCTTAGTTGGTTCATAGTTTAAATTAAAATCTTTTAAGGTTTGTCTGATCCACAAGATTTGAGCATAGCAAAGTGCAACAACTATATATTCAGCTTTAGTTGTAGATAATGCTACACAATTTTGCTTTTTGCTAAACCATGACATTAAAGAATTACCTAACAATTGACAAGTGCCACTAGTGCTTTTTCTTTCAGACTTACATCCTACGAAATCAGCATCACTATAACCTACTAAGTTTAAAGAATTGTGTTTAAAGTAAAACAGTCCGAAATTGATGGTTCCTAATAGATATTTAAAAATTCGTTTAATAGCAAGTAGGTGTGATTCCTTAGGATTTGATTGATATCTAGCACAAGTACACACACTAAATATAATATCTGGTCGACTAGCTGTTAAATAGAGTAATGAACCAATCATACTTCTATATTGTTTTACATCTACAGTTTTTCCAGAGTCATCTTTATCCAACTTGGTGATAGTACTCATTGGTGTATTCTTTGTTTTAGTGTTGTCTAAACCAAACTTCTTTAATAAATCTTGAGTATATTTTTCTTGTGAAATAAAAGTACCCTGATCTAATTGCTTAATTTGTAAGCTTAGGAAAATGATAGTTCTCCCATCATACTCATTTCAAATTGATTAGTCATGTCTTTCGAAAAGGACTCAACTAATTTATCATTTGTTGCTCCAAATATGATGTCATCTACATAGATTTGAACTACTAATATATCTTTTTCAATATTCTTGATAAAAAGAGTGTGATCTGCCTTTCCCATAGAATACCCTTTTTCCATAAGAAATTTAGATAATCTTTCATACCAAGACCTAGGAGCTTGTTTAAGGCCATATAGTGCCTTCTTAAGCTTGTAAACATACTCAGGATGTTTTGAATCTTCAAAACCTGGAGGTTATTTTACATACACTTCTTCTTTTATATATCCATTTAAAAAAGCAGTATTAACATCCATTTGATATAATTTGAAACCCATATGACAAGCATATGCTAACAAATTTCGTATTGATTCTAATCTAGCAATAGGAGCAAATGTTTCATCATAGTCAATTCCTTCCTCTTGCTTGTAACCTTGAGCAACTAATCTAGCTTTATTTTTAACTATATGTCCATCTTGATCTACTTTGTTTCTAAATACCCACCTTGTTCCTATTATGGATTGATTTTCAGGTGGTGGAACTAGATCCCATACCTCATTTCTTATAAATTGATTTAGCTCATCTTGCATAACTAAAAACCAAAATTCATCTTCTAAGGCATCTTCAATTATCTTAGGTTCTAGTAAAGAAACAAATGAATAAGCACCACAAATGTTGACTACTGATGACCTAGTCCTAACTCCTTGATTAGGATCGCCTATTATCTGATCAATAGGATGAGATGAAGCATAACGCCAATTTCTATGTTGTTCCATATTTTCTATAGGTATGACATTATTTTCTTCTAAATTTTCATCATTCAAACTTAGATTTCTTATTCTGTCAGATAATCTATCAATTTCTCTGTCAACATCATGTGGTACTATTTCTAGGAGAATTTCTGAATCAAAGTTTTCAGCATGTCTTAAATCCAAATGAGAATTTTCATAAAATTTCACATGTAGGATTTCCTCAATGGTTTTTGTTGATTTATTATAAACTCTATATGCTTTACTTCTAATGGAATAACCAACAAAAATCCCTTCATCTGATTTGGCTTTAAATTTGTCTCTTCGTTCCTTAGTGTTTAAAATAAAACACTTACAGCCAAAGGGTTTTAAATAACTTATTTTGGGAACCCTGTTATACCATATCTCATAAGGAGTTTTATCTAAAATTGGTCTTAGATGTACTCTATTTATAACATAGCATGTTGCATGAACTGCTTCTGCCTAAAGAAAAAGGGGTAACTTATTCTCATTTAACATGGTTCTGGACATTTCCTGAAGTGATCTGTTTTTACGTTCTACTATCCCATTTTTTGAAGGAGCTCTTGGAAATGAGTACCTATGATCTATGTCTAATTCTTCACAAAAGGTGTCCATTTGATCATTATCAAATTTTGTACCATGATCACTCCTAAGTTTTTGAATTTTAACATTTTTCTCATTCTGAACTTTATTACAGAATATCTTAAATATTTCAAAAACTTCAATTTTATTAGCTAGAAAATAGATCCAAGTAAATCTAGAATAGTCATCAACTAGTACAAAAGCATAATGTTTACCTCCTAGACTGGTTGTTCTAGTAGGTCCAAATAAATCCATATGCACTAGTTCTAATACTCTTTTGCTTGTTATTTCATTTAAGCTTTTAAAGGATGTTTTATGTAATTTACCTAGTTGACACGCATCACACATAAACTCTTTCGAGTACTTAATACTAGGTAAACCTCTAACTAGATTCTTTTTAGACAGCTTTTGTAATAATTTTAAGTTTGAGTGTCCTAGCCTTCTATGCCATAAAATGCCTTCATCCGATTTCGCAATTAAGCAAGCATTGTCTTTAATAATATCAAAAGGTAAATTTAGAATACAAATAGATCTTTTCTTGTATGCAGTGAATAAAATTTCGTTTGTAATCATGTCCACAATTTTATAGGAATCTTTTTCAAAAATTACTCTGTAAATCTTCATTAAAACAGGAACACTCAATAAATTAAAACCTAAGTTTTCAACTAATAAGAAATCATTTATAAAACATTTCTCAGTTACCTGAACCTTGCTAGACTCAAGGATATTTGTTTTGCTTTTATTTTCAAAGGTAACTTGTCCGTTCTTGGTCTTTATTATTTCTATAAGTAATCGTATATCTCTAGTCTTGTGGTTGGATGCTCCACTGTCCATTATCCATTTTGATTTGTGTACCTACAAAACAGTCAAAAAGAGATTTTATCTCTTGGAACACATTTTTGAGTGGGTCCAAGAATTTTAGAGAGAGTCATATCAAAATAATCCATATTTTTAGACTTCAACTTATCTATTTTCTGATAATTATTTTTGCGTTTCTTTCTCTTAGTGTTATAATTATCAAAACATTTATCTCCATGTAAACCAAAGTTGAAATTTTCATTTTTGACATTATTTGATTTCCAATATCTGATATTCTTTAAATATGAAGAAAATTGATCAAGAATATTAAAATTCTCAAATGTCTTAGCTTGATTCTTTTGAAGATTTCTTTTGAAATTCTTGCATCGTGTGCTATCATTTATATGTTGCATTTCATCAATTTGCACATATTTTTCTCCCTTTTTGATTACACACGGAATAGTTTTTCTCTTACTATTCTTAGTACTGGAAATAAAAACATTATTTTTAGCAGTACCATCATGCAATATATAATTTTCAAAAGATGCATCGTGTAAACCAATACCATGTTTTTCTACATTTGATATTTTACTACTAAGTTCATTTGTTAAAGTTTGACTATTATTCCATTTACTTAATATAGCCTTTTGATCGCAAACTTTAATCTTTAACACATCAATTTCTGAATTTAAATCAGTAATAGTCAGTTCCAGTTTTTCAATTTCACAGATCATTTTCTTCTTATCAGCATTTAAATTTTCACAATCAGCATGCAATTTTCTTTCTATAGCAGTGAACTTTAAAATTTCCTGTGCATGCCTTTGATTTTCTTCTTTAAATTTATTCAACGTAGAGTTCAGAAAATCAATCTTATTTTCAGATTCATCTAGCATTTTCCTAGTGTCCTTTCTTTCTATTTTGACTTTCTTATATTTTCTGGCCAGTCTATTGTATTCAACAAGTAATCCATCAAAACTATCAAAATTAGCATTTTGATCAGAGGATACCTCACTGGATTTTGCCATAAAGCATACATTTGCCAGATTTTCTTCTGAATCTGATGTTGATGAGGATTCATTGTCTAATGTTGAATCCTTTGTTTCTTCACTTTGTGAAGCTGAAGAGTCATCCCATGTCACTTTAAGTGCCCTTCTCTTTCTGAATTTCTTCTTCCTGAAATTCCTCATTGAATTCTTCTTATCTTTATTGAGAGGACAATCAGTTTGAAAGTAACCCGGCTTGTTGCACTTGTAGCATATACTTTTGTCTTTCGTGAATGACTTCTTCTCCATATCTCTAGATGTCTTTGCTGACTTGAAGTTCCTGCGTTTCTTCAATAGATTTCTAAATTTTCTAGTCAATAACAATAAATCATCATTAGAATCACTGACTTCTGAGACTTTATCAGCCTCAAAAGCCAGATCTCTTCTAGGATTTTTTCCTTTTGGATCTAAATGTTGTACTTCATAGGCTATTAGATTTCCTATGAGATCATCGAGAGTATATGTATTTAAGTCTTTGGACTCTTCAATAGATGTTGTCTTTTGAGCCGAAATTTTAGTTAAAGATCTAAGGATCTTTCTTACCAAGTCTTTTTCCTCGAATTTCTTGCCTAAAGATTTTAATGAATTTACAATCTCAAGAAAACGGGAAAACATGTCAGAGATACATTCATTTTCGTGCATTTTAAAAAGCTCATATTTATATACTAACATATTGATCTTAGATTCCTTGACCTGATTAGTACCTTCGTTGGCAACTTCTAATGCATGCCATATCTCATATGCAATTTGATATGCAAAAACTTTATTAAATTGATCATGAGATAAAGCACAAAACAAGATGTTTAAACCTTTAGCATTCAGTGTCATTCGCTCCTTTTCATCAAAAGTCCAAGTATCATATGGAGTCGTAACTAACATTATAGGATTGCTAATTATATGCCATAATTTGAAATCGATTGACTGAAAAAATACTTTCATCCTATATTTCCAGTAGCTATAATTGCTACCTTCAAACGTAGGATGACGATTAGTGGTATGTCCTTCAGTTATAACTAAGATTTTAGAATTATCCATTTTAAACAGATGATTCGAAGTAAATGATAGGAAAAACCAATTCCTAAATAGAGAAATGAAGGCTTTCGAATGCTTTAAACAGTTTAAAATGCTCTGATACCAGTTGTAGGATCGTCTGTATCACAAGAGGGGGGGTGAATTGTGTCTTTAGTAATTAAACTAGTGGATAAAACAAGAGCACAAAACACTCGTAAATGAAATTCTATTCTTTTATTTCAAGACAGAATTTACAATATCTTTTCAACTCAATTTCCTTCTTGACGGTTTTGATACAGTAATTTTTGATATACAATTCAAATAGGAAAACAAAGCTCTTTTTTAAAACTAATTTTGAATTGTATAAAACCTGATCTTTATGCACACAACTCTTTTCAATTTTGAATTGTATAAAACCTGATCTTTATGCACACAACTCTTTTCTTTCTCTTTGCTCAGCTTCTGTATCTCTTCTTCTCCAGTTGTCGAATTTCCAGACTTCTTGCGTTTGCAGCTCCTTTTCTAAAATTACTTCGAATTTCGAACTTCTTATGATGTTGGAGAACTTTTCAGAATATGAATATTCAAACTTAACTTTTTAGTTAGGGATCCAGATTGAATATTCAGACTTGGTTTTTGAGATTGGGATCCTCTGTTGTAATGTAGCTTGTACTCTCTATTAGTAGTCGAACTCTGTTGTCTTTCATGTTCAGCATGTTCATCCACTTGATCCACAATCCATAACCCATGATCCACGTACTAATTCTCTCTTTAATCCAAATTACTTTCTATTTAAATTTTCACTTTCTTCACTACAATCTGAGTTTCCACGATCTCCACTCGTAGATTCATCGAAATTTTATCTTCCTGGAGTCTTGTAGAATATCTTCTAAGTCTTCGATTTAGTCGAACATTTATCCTTTAACTCCTATCAAAACTCGAACACTTATCCTTTAACTCTTCGAGTTCTTGTACCTGCAAAACACGTGACTAAACAAGGAAACTTATCTGTTCATTAGTCCTTTTACAAAGCTTGAACAGTTATCTAACTATTTGATTTTTCATTACCGAACGCACATGAAAAACACATGACAACTTAAAGCATTAAAAACACACGTGCGGATAACTTAACTATACAAGTTTTTAACATAAAGTATTCAACAAAAATGAAATGTTAATTATCCGAAAGTTTAACTATTGCAAATCTAGCTCTTCGGAAATCTTTAATTTATCCGACATAAAAATGAAACTTTCCGATAATCTGTTAACTATTATACTTAGAGAAATATACTTAGAGAATATTATGTAGACTTATTTAAATACGTTAATAAAGCATACATCATCAAAATTAAATACCTAACATCAGCCACACTATCCACACTCTTTTCCTTAAAATTATTCAAGTATTCTTGAAGAGTTTCATCCTCTTCACTTGAATCTTCCCAATTCTTAATTTATGTTTCTTCTTTTTCAGCATCCTCTCATTCTTCCTCTTCCTCTTCCTCCTCTTCTCCAATCTCCACAACTAATGTCCTTTTTGTGTTAGTGGAAGATTTGGATGCAATTTTGGGCACAGAAGTTTCTACCTGTTCAAACTCTTCTTCTTGCTCTTGCTCTTCTTCTTCTTTAGATAACAATTCTATATAAATGGGCTCCTTATGCCCTTGTGTCAAAATTATCGACTCCTGTTTAATTATTTGAGCCTTAGGTACTTTTTCTTTTCATTTTCTTCTAATTAATTGTGTTTGTTCTTCCTCTTCTTCATCAAACAATAAGTCAATAAAATAAGGCTCTTTATGCCCTTGTGCCATAGGTTTTGGCATTTTCTATTTAATAGTTATTGGCCTCGAAGGATTAGCTTCAAATTCCCTTAGTGTAGTGGTTGGTGTTACTCCAGCTATTGCAAAATACTATTCTACTTTAATTTCATAATGGGCTTTTAACTTATTTTCTGCTTGTTTCTTCATCACAACATCATATAAAATTTAAGCTTTAGCATAAGTCATAGCTTCCTCTTCTCCCTGATCTTTACAGAATTGAACTAAATGTTCAAATAATTTTCTTCCCTCTACAAACACAGGTGTATAAAATTAGGCTTGTGTCCTGGAAATCTTCGATTGTTCAAATGGTCCAAGTTGCTCCTACTCTTGTTGTTATTGTCTTTCAACAAATCTTTTAGTTGCATAGTAAATCTAATGTAGAAATCATGCTCTACATTTTCGTTAGATTAGTTTTATAGCAGTCTCATTATTTCATCTGATCCTACATTCTCGGTTTACTACTAAATCTATAGCTACTCTCATTCTTGTTTTAAAAATACTTGGAACTTTAACATTCAATTCAATAATTTTCTTGGAAAAATGGAAGATTCATTCCTCTATCTCTAGTAGTTCCTTCTCTCTTATTGTATTTCTGATCCTCTACCATGAGTGCCACACCTCTAACTAATGAAGAAAGTTTGTATGTCGATCTCGTCCCACCAATTTTGTATCATCTTTAGTTTCGTTGCTTTACGGAATGGAACATAACAGAAATGGATTTCACAATGCTAAGTGCTAAATGATTATTTTTACTGATAATTCTCCCAATCCTAAGTCTTAAATGTTAAATAAGCTCTAAGTTTTGGCAGGTTATTAGGTAAATTATACACAACTTAACATTACTACTCCATTGAGTTACAGGTTAACTCAATAGACTAAGTTCATGGACTTATCATAGTACTCCATTGAGTTACAGGTTTACTCAATGGAATAAGTTTGTGGACTTACCGCTAGACTCAACAAAGTAAGTTTGTTTAGTTAGGCTTAACTCAATAGACTTCCAAGAACAACAAAAAAAACTTTATCTAATTATATATAATATAAATATAATTTTTGCTTCAGTCAAAACCTCTTTGATTTGACTAACTCTTACTTTTAATTTTTTCCAAATTCAATTGAACTGATATTTTACTTTGGTCGAACCAGCGATTAATATATATATTTTTTTCTTTATTTTTTTTATTTCTATCAAACCAATAGATTTCCAGTTAGATTGAAATTTTATATATAAAATTTTCACTATTTCGGTTAGACCGATATATTGTTCTCATCAACCCAACATTGCATAATCATATACAAAAATTAATAATAATATTTTTAAACTCTAGTTGAACCAAGAATAAATTTTAGTTAAATCAAAATTATTTTAATATTAATAATTATATCTATATATTTTTCTCATTACTTGATCAAACCAATATCACCCCTCAATCGAACTAATAACTTTTCCTAAGTCATTAGGTTAAATCAATATTACATCTCGATTTACCTAACAAGTTTATGTAATATATATATATTTGTATATTCTCTTTTAGCCTTAGTTAACCTAGTGGACTTCTGGTTAAACTAAGATGGCCTATATTAAAATATATTATATATATTTAATTTTTTTAAATAATTTATTATTATTGTTAACTATATATATATAATGCATTTCTCTTAAGTAATGAGACTTGGGTAGTCTTCCACTCTTACTTTTTCTATAATTCCAAATGTATTTTTTGGAAATTTAAGTATGTATCAAAGTCTTTGTCCATTAACTTTAAATAAATTCTGATTTTTAGGATTTTCAATTTTAATTACTCCATGGGAATAAATATTTCGTACTACATATGGTCCTACCCATCTAGATCTTAATTTCCCTAGATGGTTATGAAGTCTAGACATGTAAAGATACACCTCTTGTCCTATTTCAAAAGTTTTTAAGATAATTTTTCTATCATGTCATAACCTCATTTTTTTTACTAATGTTCTCGAATAAGCTTCATTTCTAAACTCTTGTAATTCGATTAATTGTATCTTTTTATGCTCAATAGCTCTATCTATGTCAATATTTAAAGTCCTTAATGCCCAATAGCTTTATGTTCTAGTTCAATCGATAAGTAACAACTCTTTTCATATGCTATCCAAAAAGGTGACATTCCTAGATTAGTTTTATAAGTAGTTTTGTAAGCCCAAAGTACATCTATTAACCTTGTAACTCAATCTTTTCTAGTAGGGTTAACTACTTTTTCTAGAATTAATTTGATTTATTTATTTACACTTTCAACTTATCCACTTATTTAACGGTGATATGAAGTTGCAATCTTGTGATTTATTCCATATTTCTTCATTAAAGCTTCAAAACTTCTATTACAAAAGTGAGTTCCTCTACCACTAATAATAACTTTAAGCACTCCAAATCTAGCAATTATATTAGTTTTTATAAACTGTATTACTACTTTGTTGTCATTGGTTTTTGTAGGATTTACTTCTATCTATTTAGACACATAATCCACACCTAGCAATATATAATTATATTGATTAGACATAGGGAATGGACCCATAAAATCAATTCCCCGCACATCAAATATTTTGACTTCAACAATAAGATTTAAAGGCATCATGTTTCTCCTTGATATCCTTCCTATATATTGACATCTTACACAACTCAAACAATATTTGTGAGCATCTTTAGATAATGTTGGCTAATAAAATCCACATTGTAAGACTTTGGTAGTAGTTTTTCCTGAACCAAAATATCCTCCACATGCTTAGTCATGATAGAAAGATAATATGCTTTCATATTTAGTTTCGAGAATACACCTCCTAATGACTAAATTAGAACATTTCTTAAATAAGTAAGGGTCTTTTCAATAGTAATATTTTACTCTAGAAAAGAACAATTTCCTATACTGTCTATTCTAATCCTTAGGTGTTAATCCTATAACTAAATAATTAACTATGTTTGCATACCAAGACATTATTTTTAATGTCATTAATTATTAATCAAGAAACTAATCCTTAATCTCTATTTGAGATTTTTCTATTTATAACCTAGATAAGTGATCAACTACTTGTGAACGTTCAAAAAATCAGGGGTGAACCGAACGCCCATGAATGACACCAACACCCTACCATCACAAACCCAAAAGGAGCCTACATTGGTGTAGTCACCACCTAGTCCATTAAAGGAAGACTAGGAAAACCTACACTATCGATCTTTTATGTATCAAGGGACCGATAAAAAAGCCCTCAAGACTCTAGGCAATTCTTTTGGGTACGAGTAGGCAAGGTGTGAGGCACCCTACCCACTCAGTCGAAGCTAGCCTCTCTAGAGGGTCGTGTAAATGTCCTATCAAGCTCTAAAGCATAAAACAAAGGATTACAAGACAATAGAAAGGCTTTCCCCAAAAATCATAAGCCTATGTAAACACTACAAGTCTTTAGTTGACTTTGATCAATCAAAGCTACATAGTTGACTTTGACCAAGGTCAACTTAGTTAATTGGGTTCACTAGGGATGACTTATGTATGGGATCACTCAAAAGTTTTACCTAAACATAGGTTTAGGAAAGCTAGAAACTCTAGGTCTAAAAGGCCCAAGTAAAGGCAAAAGCCTTTAGGGTTGTCTTTTATAAAATGTCAATCAAGGGTAGAAAGGTCATGTAAAAAATATGCATGATGGGCTCTAGATATTAAAGTCATAGACTTGACATCCCCCTGAGGATACCACAACTCAATATTATGGTCATACCGCCCCAAGGAGTAAAAAGGTCCAAGATAAAATTATCCTCAAGGGCGTTATACAAAATGTACAAAGGGGACCTCCCTTAAGATAAAAATGGCCTAGAATACAGTCAAACAGGTAATATTCCCCCTTTGAGCTATCACATGGAAAGGTGATAAGACCTCCTTAGAGGGTTGCTTCAAGTGATAGAAAAAAAACCACCAAAAGGGATGCTGACATTAGCACACGGTTTGCTGACGTCATTAAATGACTTGACATTAGTGAGGTTAATGGATGGATCATTGGATAAATCGATGACCTAACCTAGATTAACTAGATATAGCCAATTAATCACGGCCGTGCAAAAGGGAGGCAAACCAAGTTCACCAGCACAACTAATAAACACTGATTTGCTGGAGACGGTCACACAAAAGGGAGGCAAATCGGGTTCACTAGCACAACCGATAAACCCTGGTTTGCTAGAGACGATCGTGGATCTGAAGTGGATCCAAATCACACGATCTGAGCTATAAAACTCAGATCTCGTAGGACATGTGGACGATCCAAATCCTACATCTTGGGAGATCGGACGGTCCACGGCCACTCGCAGCTCATTGGATTCTAGCGAGCTCACGACGTAGTTGGCCTTTGTCTCTAGTGATGGCTACTAGCTCAAACAAGCCCGAGAGGGGCAAAGATTGCCCTCCCTACCCTAGCAATTTCTTGGGGCATCGGAGAGGGACACTATGAGCTTGGCGAGGCCAAAGGAGAGGGTCGACGAATGGAGGTCGTAGTAGAGCACAGTGGTGCGGTGGAGTACAATGACGTGGCGAAGTGTAGTTGAGTAGCCTCAAGTAGCAATGGCACGACAGAATGACAAGTGCAGCACGACACAGTAGGGCATGTCGGTGTAGCGGAGCGTGCGTTGCCAGTGGTAGAGCTCATAGCAAGCAACCTTGCAACAAGATCGGTAGATCTAAATCTAACGATCAAGATCAAATGACTCAAAGAACCCTTAGATCTAGATTTGACAATCCTCATCAGATCGATCTAGTAATTGAGATCATCTACCTCGATCTCAAATAGATGGCCAAGATCCATGTTTGGATTTTTCCAACAATACATTAGAAAAACTTGGATTTGTTACTTCTGTTTTTACTTAGTTAATTTATCTTTATGCCTATTCTCTCTTTTAGAAGTAAACAAACAACCTTTAATACAATTTAGATATTAATTCCAATTTGTACTTTTAACTGCAAGTGCACAGTGTCTATTGTATCAGTGTGCAAGTACAGGTCGATCTCATAGGGAATTGCAGACGAACTTGAGAACTGTTCGTTTGTTAAAAATCAAATTTATATATTCAATAAGCTCTCCATTGATTTATAGTTAACTCAACAGACTAAGTTCCTTGAGTTATGGCTAACTCAACGGACTAACCTCGTGGACTTAAGTTAACTCCACGAGCTTGACTTTTTTTTTTAATACTGCTATTTACAAAGGAATTCGGCAAACCATTGGACGATTCCACAAATTGTAAATAACATCAATTAAGCTCTTTAATGTTAGTTAACATTGGATTTATCATTGAGCAATACTAACATTCAGATAATTCAAACAGTAACCATTAAAATCTTTAAGTCTTTTGAACGAACCAATTTCAATAAACTATAAAACTAAAATAAATATAAAACAATCACAACACTGACAAAGATAACATTAATCACGATACAACGCAAACAATACAACACTCAAATACAACATACAAACATAGATAAATTGTTTTTTGGTATTTTTGTTTTAATATGAACATGTAAATGGGCGATAGGTGAAATGTAAAGTAATCTCACTTGATAGTAAATACTTCTGACACTACTTGCAACATGATTACACCACTGAAAATTAAACCACTTACAATCCTGTCTCCTCTCCCTATAGAATCACGAGTCCAAAATTGCAAGATGATCTCCTCTTCAACATACAGGCATCAACCTGAAGCCAAGGCTAAAAGCTTTACGATCTCCTGAAATATGAGTCGACGCTTGGTGAAAATGGTTTCCCTTCCCGCGATGCAATCACTCCTCACAATGGTTGTTAGACACTATGTTTGGCTTGGAATCGACCCGACATCAGGCAAGTATCCTCACAAACCTCCGATGGTTGGTGATTATGGTAGTGATGATGGTGATGATGATGGTTGGTGTGGTACTTCAGAGAATTGCAACGCTGATCTTCCTCTACACACATTGTCCATCCATCGATCACACCCTTCTTCTTTTTTTCTTCTTTTCTTTTATATTTCTTCAGTAGTAACTGCTTCTGCTTGAATGGTCGGTTGGATTTCTTTCATTCGTATTAACGGTGATGATTTCTTTCCCTACGCGATACGTGCAAACGTGGTTTTTCTCCTCCAACTGTTTGTTCCTCCAACTGTTTGTTCCTACAACCGCTACAGTGGCATATTAGAAAATATATAGTCTGTGGGGTTATAGATAACTCAACGGACTTTCTTCATTGATTTGTTTATAAAACACGTGCATAAATTTAACTATCCGATGCTCAAATGAATTTCAGATACTTATAAACTTAACTATCCGATACTCAGATGCATTTTGGATAGTTACAAATACTCACTGATATATAACTTAAGTAAATCTACCAGATCTCGACACGTGTCAACAGCAATTTAATCATAAAATAACATTTTGGAGAGTTACAGGTTTAACTATCCGATGCTTAGCTGCATTTCGGATAGTTACAGCTAACTCACCAAAAATCCACTTAAGTCAATTTCCCAAAACATGACACGTGTCCTCAGCTATTTTATAAATAAAAAGAGATTTCGGAGAGTTACAGGGATAACTATCCGATACCCAGCTGCAATTTCAGATAGTTAAAGATAACTCACCGAAAGTTCACTTAAGTCATTCATTATGGTTTTGACACGTGTAGTTCAAGAAATAATAAAATATTCTCTCAAAACATAACTATTCGGCAATTTAAACATAACTATCCGATACATATTCAATTTGTTAAACATAACTGTCCGAATTTGTTCGGTATGTTAAACATAACTGTCCGAAATATCAGAATATTCGGATACTTAAGAATTTCATAGCCTGCAACTTACCGACAGTTCATAAATGTACTAAATTAACATTAATTCCCCCAAATTAAGCAAATTCTTCAATTAAAGCATATAATAGTGCAATTATAACATAATAGCTTAATTCTTATATGATAAGCTAAATATTATGCAATTAACCATCATTTAACCATTAATAATATGCACTTTTTCATTCTAAACAATCCATCGAAGAGAGATCCGACGGTTGGATCTCGTGCGACTTAAAGCAAAGGATCAGAAGATCAAGATTTAACCATCCAAATCCAACGACCCATATCTATTAAAGGAAGATCCGATGGTTGAAAATAAATCTCGATGTTCGTTGAGATCTGGCGAAGCCTATGGTAGGGATAACTTTCATCTCCAATGGTAGCAAGGCTTCTCCGGTGAACTAGAGAAGTAAAAACAAGGGTGTGACATCTCAATGACGATTAGGAACATCGAGCCTAGGGCTCACAACCTCAAGCATGGAAAAATCTAAGTCGTAGATGGTCAGGAGAAAGGAAAATGAGGGAGGTATAATTGTGGCTGACGGTGAGCTCACCATTTCACCTGTAAAACATGTCAAATTAGGGTGGAAACACACTGAAGAAAAAGTGGAAGCTCCAAAAATGATGATTCATAGGAAATGGCGTTACCTACACGCGAGGAATCACAGACGTAGGCTTGCTGGAGGTGGCGGTAGTGCTTCCTGCAACTCCTCAGAATAGCTTCTCAGGTGGCTCTGCAATCAATGAATCGTGGGGAAGGCTTTTGATTGTAGTGGCAGGAGTAGTCAGAGTGGAAGTAGGGGCGTCGAGCAAACACACGAAAGTCGAGAAGCTCATTGGAAAGTCACAATGGGTGCCAAAAAATTCCAAGTGCGGTGACCACCCACGATGAAGAAGGTCGAGTTTTGTACGAAACCTGACCTTAGATCTGGATCTTCCCAGATCTAGGTCTAGCTAAGGTCCATCAAATCTGCCACATAGGTAGAAATTGACAAAAGCTATGGGCCCCACCCTTATCATGTGTCAAGGGGAGAAAGGACAATAGATAACAGTCTCAATAGGTGGGACCCACCTATCGGGTGAGGTGTCACCATGTAGTTGGTCCACGTGGCCAAGGTGGTTAGATGTCGACTACCACATGGCAACACGAGAGGGTGACACATGGTAGTTGTGCCATGTGGCTAAAGTTGGGTAAGGGTCCTTCCTAGGTAACTCAGGCATGCTAAGTCCGAATCCAACCTTTGTTTTGGCAAATTTGACTTGTAAGATGCTAAAATAGCCTCAAGAAGTTGAATATTCAAATAGACGGCCTAGATTGTCTAAGCTGATTTCAAACAATCCAGAGACCCGATTGATGATCTGATTGAAGGGTTGGTTAATTGGTGAGGAGATGAGCCTCATCCTATGGTCGGATTTCTTGATCGTTAGTCAGATGAGTAAGATACTCATTCCTCTCCCAAATGGAGGGCTAAGACTCTTTGAAGTTAATCTAGGAAGATCTAAGGGTGTGTTCGACGATCCAATTGAAGAATGACCATCCAAGGGGCACTGATCATATCTAGATGATCAAAATTACCCAATGGTAGACGGGATGGATTCAAAGTCAAAACATCTTGTACGAATGGTCATGATCATCTAAGGAAGATTAGAGCAATTGACATGCGTCAACGTCGATCGGAGAGTGTATCTATATGATCCAAGGTACTCTAATCATGAATATGTGATCATTTTGACATCCTAAGATGTGCCTAACAAAATAGGGGTTGAATGGATGACCAAGATTGTTCGAGGTTGATCTGGACAATCGGAAGTCTCGATTGACGATCCAAAGGATCGGTCAATTAAGGATAAGGAGGCCTTAACCATAAGTTAGACAAAGGAAACTCCACCAAGGGACCAATAGAAGTCATATACCTAGACAAGGGCCAAGGCCATCTAGCGCTACTCCAGATGACAAAGATGCATAGTTGCATAAGCACAATGATAATGTACACCTCAAAGGTTTGCAATGGTGAAAAAGGTAGTTCTTAAGAGAGGGTCAAGATTTGGGTGTCTACACTACTACCTCTAGTCCTTTCATTAAAACAACATGCCCTAAGACTATTCCTTTTTTCACTATAAAATGACATTTTTCCCAATTCAAAACCAAATTTTTCTCTACACAATGGCTCAACACAAGTTCTAACTTCTTTAAACATACTTCAAATGAAGTTCCATATATTGTAAAGTCATCCATGAATACTTCTAGAAAATCTTTAGTCATTTTGGTAAAAATACCCTACATACACCTTTGAAAAGTAGTTGGTGTATTGCATAATCCAAATGGCATTCTTTTAAAAGCATAAGTTCCACTAAGACACATGAAAGTTGTTTCTCTTAATCCTCTAATACTATTGGAACTTGGTTATATCTTGAATACCCATCTAGGAAACAAAAATATTCTTGATCTACTAACTTTTCTAACATTTAATCTAAAAATGGTAAAGGAAAATGATCTTTCCTAATCACAACATTCAACTTTCTATAATCTATATACACTCTCTAGCCTAATTAGATTCTTGTTGGAATCAATTCTTGACTTTCATTCCTAATAACAATTATCCTTGGTTTCTTAGGAACGACATGGATTGGACTAACCCATGAGCTATCAGAAATCAGATATATGATATTATTATCTAACCATTTCACAATTTCTTTCTTAACTACTTCTTTAAGGTTTGGATTTAATCTACATTGAGGAATTCTTATTGGTTTAACATTTTCTTCTAGATATATATAATGTCAGCATATAATTGGACTTAACCCTTTTATATCAGCCATAGTCCAACCTATTACTTCTTTATATTTCTTTACTACACAATCTAATTTAGAAATTTGATCTTTTAAATTTGATGATATAATTATAGGACACATCCTTTCTTCCCCAAGAAATCTATAGGTCAACTCAAGAGATAATGGTTTTAATTCTATATACTAATCATTAGCTACTAGAGCTCCAAATTTAACATTTTCATCCTTAACATCAAATTTGTCTTGATCTATTTTTACTTCTATGCTTAAGTCTTTATCTACATTTTTACTCTCTTCAAGATCTTCAATATCTAATTATTTATTTAATTCTTCTTGAATCACATCTTCTAACATGCTCCCTTCATCCTCTAGAAAGTTTATAATGTGTAAAGATATGTCTAAACCTTCATTTCCTTCTAATTTAAAAATATTTAGTTGAGTATCCTCATTACTATAGGTTAATTTCATCATTTCACTTTTACAATTGATAATTTCCCCTAACGTTGCTAGAAATGGCCTCTCCAAAATTAAAGATATACCTCTATTCTAATTCATAGTTTTTTGAAAATCCGAAACAACAATTTCCACAAGATAAATGAAGTTCTTAACTTTAATCAAGGCATCATCTATTTTTCCTTTAGAGAATCTTATACTTCGATTTGCTAATTGAATGATAGTACTAGTAAAATTTAAGTCTTCTAATCCTAAGGATACAAATATGTTATTTGGTATAACATTTATACCTACACCTAGGTCTATTAAGGTTCTATCCAAAATTGTATTACCTATTGTACACGATATAACAAGTGTTCCTCAATATGATAATTTCTTTGAAATCTGAGATAGAAATACAAAACTACTTTGTTCTGCTAAAAAGACTCTTTTCAACATTTTCCTCTCTCTCTTCTTAGTACACCAATCTTTAAGAAATTTAGCACAAGGAGGTATTTTCTACTATAAGTCTAATAGAGGAATGTTAACTTACACTTTTTCAAATATGTCTTGAATTTTCTCTCATTTTTTAGGAAATATTTGTCGTAATCTTTTAGGATAAGGAGCTAATGTTTGTGATTTAAAGGATTTGTTTTCTTGTCTCAAATTCTATCTCATCCTTATCTTTTTCTTGTCCATTTGCAATTTTACATTTAGATTCAGATTTTTCTTCATTTATTTCTGTCTTCAAATATTATATGTTCATTTTCATTTTGAAGATTATTCTTACTTAAATGTAACTCATTTTCTTTTTGAATTCTAGGTGGCACATAGGTTCCAAATCTCTATGTTACATATACATTTTCCACATTCTCACAAATTTCATGGTTTTGTTGCATTTCTTGTTCTTTCTCAAAATTTTTAATTATGATGGTTCCCACATACTTTTCAAGTGGATTAATTTTCTCAATTCTTATTTCATTTGTAATTTCATTTATCTTCATGTTTTGTACTTGTTGCACATTTTCAAGTTTTAATGTTCATTTATATTATCTTGTTGATTTTGCATGACTTGTAATTTCATTGTAAATTCATCAAGTGTATTTAACTTTCTTTCTAGATCATCTTATCTCATTACATTCAGTTTTTAATCAATTTTCATTATAGTTTTCTCAATTTCATAAACAATATCTATTTTAGGTTCTAAAAAATTTCCTAATAATTTACTTGGTTAACTTCTTGATCATAATACATGTATTCTTCTAATTTGTCTAAGTTTGGTACTAAATTTCATTCAAGCCTATCATACCTATCTAAAGTTTCTTTTTTTCTAGACATATTACCCGTCTTGAAGTGATTGTTAGTTTAGTAAACTATAGGTGTTTCATACTCAATCCTATATTGGATATAATTCATCTGTTGCATATTTGATCTAGCCATCTACAATCATCTCAACTTTAAACAATCAGTAATGTCATGTCCTTCTAAATTACAGAATTCACATATGCAAACTACAGGTTTCAGAAATCTTTTAGCATATGCATATTCCATATTCTCAATGATAAAATCACACAACACTCTTACTTCTATGAAAACAAAATAGTGCTATGATTTTTAGATTTTCAATTCCCTAGCAACAATGCTAGAAAAACTTGTCTTGTCAACTTAAGTGTATTTTTTATAAGTAACAAGTTATTTCATGAACAATTTCTAATTTCAATAACTTAGTTTGTTAAATTAACTACAAGTGCATAACATCTATTGTATGAGTATGCAAGTACAAGTCATACCTATAGGGAATTATCGAAATCAATTTGACTCTTTAAATTTTATAGCCATAATTTAATATATACTCAAATCTACTCACTATGTTGATTTATAGCTAACTCAACGAACTTAGCTCATGGAGTTATAGTTAACTCAACAAACTTCCTTCGTGGAGTTATGGTTAACTCAACAAGCTCTCTAGTAACTTCAGATTAGTGTTACTGATTGTAGAAGAACTCGACCATCCATTGGGTAATTCTATACATTACAAACAACATCAATTAAGCTTCTAAATGTAATTTATATTACATTCATCATTGGTTAATTTTTGCATTCAATACTTGAAATAATAAATTTATCAATCATGATTTCAGCGAGTTATATTAACTCATTTAAGCAATCAATAATACAATTTTCTATTCATTGGAATAAAATAAACACTAAACATTCAACAATAACTAATTAACAATACAACATAGACTTGATAAACATAAATTTGTAAGTGAAAACAGATAATGGTTTTTGTTTTGTTTTTGTTCTATTCCTTAACATGAGCGAGTGATGAAAGGTAAAATTCTTTATTGATAGTAAGAAACTTTCGTCACTATATACAACATGATTACACTACTAAAAACTTAACCACTTACTATTAAGCACTCATCTCCCTATTGGATTGCGAACCTATACTTTGTAAGTTGATCTCCTCTTCAATATAGCGACATCAACCCAAAACCAAGGCTAGAAGCTTTACTGTCTCTTAAGAGATGATTTGGTGCTTGGTGAAAATGTCATTCCTTCTATTGAGTATTTTGTTTTTATGATGTGTGCTGAATGAAAATAATCATATTTGCTCAATTACTATTGCTTGTGAAAAGAAAGTAAAATCATCAATTAATACAAAAAAGCTTACTGATATAAATACTTGTCTGTATTGGATCTGAAATTATACTAAGTTAATAACTAGTCGTTTCATTGCATTAATTTCTCATTTAACTAAGCATTAAGTAAACGTGTATTTTTATTGAAAAGCATGATATGTTTTAAAGTTATATTTTCTGTATCATGAACAGTACACGTTTAGACAACTTGTTAAGTTAGAGTATTGTTCATATAGAGATCACGTGAGAACTTGTTAAGTTAGAGGCTCAAAGGTTAAAATAGGTCACATGAGAACTCCTTGAGTTAGTGAGTAAAAGAAGAGACGAACTCGTTAAGTTAGTGTTGTACATGTGGTGAAATTATAAATTACGAATGTTATATTATATCACGTGAGGTGCACATGTTTAACTTGTTAAGTTAACATAACTAAACGCATTGAGTTACTATATTGAACACTAAGGCAACGTATTAGGTTAGCGTTATAATCTTAAGTTATTATTTTTTGCACGTGGTAAAATTCTTATTATAAAAATATTTGTTTATTACTGGTTCGTTGAGTTAGCGTAACACAACGGAGATAGTTCATTGAGTTATCGTAACATAATGGAGATGGTTCGTTGAGTTAGCGTAACACCACGAAGATAGTTTGTTGAGTTAACTGTAGTATTTGTCACGTGAGTTGGCACATGAGGAACTCGTTAAGTTAGAAATGTTAAGTTATATATATACTTGTGTTACTCGTTTAGTTAACATTAAAGTAACGACTTCTTATTATACTTGATAAAAAATTTTGGAAGAGAAAGTTTATTTTGCAAGAAATTTTTTAGAGATCCAGGATTAATGATTAAAGAAAGTTCGAAATGTAAACGTGGGTCAAAACGTGTGTATTTCGATGAAGGAAAATGAAAAGACGTGAAGAAGTGGAAGACTGATAGTGATTAAACATGGAGGATATGCATGAAATGAATATACAGTATAAAAGGCATAGAATTCTCGTTGATCAATTATCCCTATACATCAAATGAAAAATCTTTTCAGAGATCAAACTATCCCTACACACCAAAAGAAAAATCTTTTCAGGGTTCAAAAACACCTCTTTAGGGAAATGCTCTTAGATGAAAGAAAATTCAGTGAAGCATAAAAAGGTAAGATATATCTCACTAAAGATTTGAAGTATTAGATGGAAGAAAATTCAATGAAGTAGAAAAGGTTAGATTTATGTCACTGAAGATTTAAAGTATCAGAAAAAAGTAAATTTGGTGAAGTAGAGAAAGACAAGATATTCATCACTAAAGAAGAAAGAGAAGAATTGCTGAAGGAGAAAGAGAAGAAGAAAAAGAAGAAAGATCTCAAACAGGGAGAAATGTTTTAAATTCTGCAAATTAGTTTTCTCTGTTTGTAGTTATGAAATTGTATATATGAAACATGGTATCGATATATAATTGCATCTACAATTTCTAAGGAGAATTGAATTGTATATTATAATTGAAACCTTGAATAAAAATGATTTTATAAAAACAGTGTCTCGACTTATTTTTGAGTTTTAAAGTTTCAATTATATTCGAAAATATTGAAAAACACAATTCACCCCCCTCTTGTATAGCCATACGATCCTACACCTTCCTAATACTAAAGATAAAAGGGATAAATTTCAAGCCAAAGCGGATGAAGGAATTATTGTAAGTTACTCTACTAGAAGTAAAGCCTATAGAGTATATAACAAGACTTCTAGGACTATTGAAGAAACCCTCCATATAAGCTTCAATAAAAATTCTTTTAGAGAATCTCAATCTAAAGCTGATAATGATGATATGATCAATTTCCCAAAAGAGTTAAAGATCAATAGAGAGATTGAAAATTTATCTAAGAAAATCAAAAATATGAACTTAAATGATCAAACTAATGATGAAAGTCATGGACCTTCAGATGTTGATGAGAATATTGGGGAAAATTAGAGAAATTGGTATTATTCTTCATCACATCCCATTACTCAAGCCATTGGTAATATTAATGAGGGAGTTAAAACTAAAGCTTCAGTAAATTTAAATAGTATGTGTATGTTTGTTTCTATGGTGGAACCAAGGAATATATAAGAAGCATTATCTAATGAAAATTGGATAGTGGCAATGCAAGAAGAACTAAATCAATTCATTAGAAATGATGTTTGGGAATTAGTCTCTCCACCAGAAAATCAGTCCATAATAGGTACAAAGTGGATTTTTAGAAACAAAACTAACGAAATTGGTCAAGTTATAAGAAACAAAGCTAGATTAGTTGCACAAGGGTATACACAGGAAGAAGGACTAGATTATGATGAAACATTTGCTCCTATGGCTAGGTTAGAAAGTATTAGAATATTATTGGCCTATGCTTGTTATATGGATTTTAAATTATATCAAATGGATGTAAAGAGTGCATTTCTAAATGGTTTAATTAATGAAGAAGTCTATCTAAAATAACCACCTGGATTTGAAGATATTAAAAATCCTGAATTTGTGTATAGATTGAAGAAAGCCTTATCTACTTTTTTAATAGAACAAGGTTATATCATGGGAAAAGTAGATCATACTCTATTTATCAAGAGAGATGGTAAAGATCAGATTGTTGCTCAAATATATGTGGATGATATAATCTTTGGAGCAACTTCTGATAAACTGATAAAAATATTTTCTGAAGAGATGACTAGTCAGTTTGAAATGAGTATGATAGGAGAACTTTCATATTTTCTAGGACTTCAAATTAAGCAAATGGATAAAGGTATATTTTTAAATCAAGAAAAATATGCAGATGAAATGCTTAAGAAATTTAATTTTAATGATACAAGGATTCGAGGAACTCCAATGAGTACTTCTTTAAAGTTAGATATTGATGACATAGGAAAATCAATAGATCAAAGAAAATATAGAAGTATGATTGGTTCTTTACTTTATTTGACTGCTAGTAGACCTGATATTATGTTTGTTGTGTGTGTTTGTACTAGATTTCAATCTAATCCTAAAGAATCACACTCAATTGCAATTAAAAGAATATTTAGATATATACAAGGAACTAAAAATTTCAGACTGTATTATTCTAAGGATAGTTTAATAGATCTTATAGGATATACTGATGCTGATTATGTAGGATCTAAATCTGATAGAAAGAGTACCAGTGGCACATGTCAATTATTGGGAAATAATTTAGTGTCATGGTTTAGTAAAAAGCAAAACTATGTAGCACTTTCTACTATAGAAGCTAAATATGTTGCTGCTGCATTGTGTTGCACTCAAATTCTGTGGATAAAGCAAACTTTAGAAGATTTTAGATTATCTTATGATATAACTGAGATTTATTGTGACAGTAGTTCTGCAATAAATATTTCCAAAAATCATGTATTACATTCTAGAGTAAAGCATATAGATGTTAGACATCATTTTCTAAGAGATAACGTAATTAAAGGAAAAATTAAATTATAATTTGTGTCTAGTAAAAATCAATTAGCTGATATATTTACAAAACCTCTAGACAAAAATACATTCTGCAACATAAGATTAAATTTGGGTATTTGTAGGCTATGTGATGTGTAAAATGCTTAGACTCCACACAAAAAGATAAATATTATTGATGATGTTGTTCACCTCATAGATATTATATACTTATCATAAATATCTAAGTAATAGCTAAACTACTGCTTAAGATACTATGTATTTATTGTAAAATCATAGTAGTATCTTATTGATTTTAAGTAGTTTATAAATTTTAATGGTTTTCACGATTTTAATTGGAAGTGTAAATGAAAAACATTAAATACTTCTGAAATTCTGAAATTTTGATTAAGTGTTTTCTTTGAATCAAGGAAAGTGCATATGATCATGCATAAATTCGTCTTGATTGATTAAACTTGTAGAATAAGTTATATGTAACTCATCTTAAACTATTAATCAAAAGTATAAGCTTATTGAAACTGATTCATATTTTCAATAAAATCATAGAAGTAAAAATTGTATGAGATTTGTGTTTTATTGCATCTGTATTAATGGAATACATATATACTGTGCTTAAAATGAAAAGTGCTTACAAAGTGAAAATTTTTGAGAGTTTATTGATCAATTTGATCACGAGCCTTTTGTACTTGAGCAGATAGGTATGTAAGGATTGTTGTCCTCAAAAAGGATTATTTAAATCTGGCAACCTAAGGTCCTGATCAGATCTGGGATTGTTGACTGAAAGCTCATTTCACGAGTACATTAGAAAGCTCTTGTATGATTCAAACTTTTCAAACTAACTTTTAAAGAAAATTATCAATATTTACTGTTTTGAAAAGAAAAAGTTGTTTCATTAATTACAGATATCTTTGAATCGAATATAGTTTCTACCAATATGACTACTGATTTATTGAATCAACATTAGTACTTTTGAAAATGTTTATTTGAGATACATTCTTTTATTCTCCTTGAATTAATCATATTGAGTTCAAAGTTGTGTTTTGATTCATATACAGTAGGAATTGATTCTGGAAATCATTTTTGATGAATTCAGGATAACAGAAGTTTTTGAAAAGAAAATTTAAAAGTCTAGTTATACTTAACATCTATTGTTATACAAGTATATTTTGTATGTTATTGAATATATAAGAAGTATATTTGTAGGGGGAGGATTAACAATGTCCAAAACAGATTAATATAATTCAAAACACAAATCTTGGTTAATCTGAATTAAAGTCCTCTTAAGATCTTGATGAAACAATTTAAAAAGACAAATAAACTATTTTAGATTCATAAGAAGAGAATGTTAGAATAGTTTACAATGTTCTTAAGATAATGTTAAGTGTAGCATGTGTGTTGTCTTCAGAAGGTTTTAGTTGAAAGCATCCGAAACTTGTTTTTTTTTGTTAAGTGTACTAACTGAATGTTATGTTACATAAGGTAACATGTAAAACTACCTTTAGACAGCGTTTTACTCATTAGGTTAGTTAACTCAACGAGTTCTACTTGAATATATCGGGTACCTTGATTGAATAAACTATATTCAATATTCATTTAAAATCCAAACCCGACTTATACACGTTGAGTTATTCGCCTAAAAACCCTATTTAAACACTTATTACACGGGCACTTAGGTTATTTGTAAACTTTGTCAAGAAAATCTTTCCCACTTGTTGTTATTACAACCTACGACGATGGTCTCTAAGTTCTACAAAGGTCATGGCAGAGGAAAAGGCAAAAGTAGAGGTGATGCAAAAGGAAAAGAAATCGATACTGATGAAGTTTCATGCACCTAGTTCAAGAAAATACTTCGAGTGGACAAAAGGTTAGCAGAAATTTATAGAGATTACTTCTTTCCTCAAGGTATACTAGATGAAGTTAGACAAGAGCTTCAACATACTGATGAAAATATTATATACATGAGTATTCGTAGTAAATATGATAGAGAATACAAAATGAAATGTGTTGAGATTGCATTTCTTGAGCAGTATGCAAAATATTTGGAAAAAGGTGTAGGTACATCAACTAGAATTCCTCAAATACCTATAAACGGTACAAGACTACATGCATTTGAGGAAGAGCATGAATCAGCTATCCCTACTCCTTTATTTTCAAAACAAGTAGAATCACATATTGTTGTAGATAAAAGAAAAGTTGACAGTCTTTGAAAGGCTATAGCAATAGAAAGTGCCTTTGAAGAATTAAAGCAGAAAACTTTTCTAAAGCAATTTGAAAAGAAAACAGCAATACTTGCAGAGGAGAAACAAAAATGTTATAGAAGAAGGAAAATCAGAAAAATTATGACTAAGGAAACAAAGTCTATTGAAAAAGGAAAATCGGATAAGCATTTATTTCCAAAGGACAATGTATGTCTAGACATTGTACCTTATAGTGCATCTGATAAACTCATTAGTTCCGAGCATACTGAAACTAATGATGATAATGAGACTTTATTTTCTCTTGCTAAAAAACTTGAGAAGAAATCCAAGTCAAATATGAGCTCAAGTTTTTCTATAAGTACAAGCCCTAATGATGCAGAAATTGAAAAATCAAAGCATCAGGCAACTGACATTGAACAAGTTATTGCAGATATAATTCACAATGTTGAGGTAGTAACTAGTTCACTTGCTGAATTGTCTAGAGTAGCAGATATTGAAAAAGTTAAGACTCTAGAAGAGCTAAACGTCAACCAGCCTTCTTCAGAATCTATAGAAGCAGAGTCTAAGAATTCATAGCATGCACAAATGGAACTATCTGTTGAACAAAATGAACAATTACAGACAGATACACCGGTTGTAGAATTTGTGGAAAAATTGAACTCTGATCATTCTATAGAAACTAAACAAATGAATGTGGCAGATATTGAAGATGTTCCTTACACTGTTGAAGCTAAAGAATCAAGCTTACATACGCAGCTTCAAGAAAATATCTTCACAAAGGAATAACATGACATTCATTTTGAAGAAGAAGTTCCTAAAGATGAATTAAACTCTAAATCACGGCTTCAGGTATCACCTTCTTTATGTATAGTATTACAAATTCAAGGAAATTCAATTTATTTTAGATCTGAGGAAGCATTGCAGAAATACAATAATCTAATTACATGTCAGATTCTGCATGCTAGACTAATAAAATTCAGAAATTTGATTAATATGAGAGATTTATTTGAGTATCAAGACCTCATTCAATTCTTGCCAGTTGGAACGAAATGGAAACAATACAAAGAGCTTATTGTAGCTTTTTACAGCAATTTAGTCAAGAATGAAAATATACTACAAACTCAAATAAATAAACAAGAGTTAATATTGTCTCCTGAATTAATTTTTGAAATTTTGGGATTAAAGAATGAAGGTGTTGTTACCAACAGATTTGACATAATTAGACAATTGGAATGGAACATTAAGTCCTTATCAAATATTCCAGATGTATATTCTGAAATGAGACTCATAGAAAATCTGAATGCAAAGGCAAGGTTTATTGCAAATATATTGTATGCTAATTTATTTCAAAGAGTCGGACACAATATGGAAGTCAGTAGAAGTTGTTTATATGCCACTTATGGTCTGCTGAATAAAATTCAAATCAATTGGTTTGATGTTTTTACTTCTCAACCACAGCATATGAGTTCAAAGTTATTTTATGGTGATGTTGTATGAAAAATCCTTGTAAGCCAATTGAATTTATTTGACTGGCCCTCTGAAACTAAAGGCATGAGAGCTTTTAGTATAAAAGATTTGCAAAAATTCCAAGTCTTGCATAAACCTCAACAAACACAACAACAACAACCAATAGATTGTATAGAACAGATTCGGCCACAACAACCCCAACTACCTCCTGACCTAGATGATGTACTTAACGACATCAAAAATGATATTAGGCATCTAGGAGATAAAATATGTAATGCTATAAGTGATATACTTCAAAGGAATAGATAACTGCTTGTTTGCTTGTATCTGAATACAAAAGGTAATGTTTGTATTCATTGAACAATACATTTTTTTGTAAATGTTTACCATTTTTATTATTGTTTACAAAGAGCATTGTTGTAAATATATCTCTTACTATATATTCTATGTAATTATCTTTTTGATTAATGACAAAAAGGGGGAGAAATGTTAAAAAAAAAAGATAATTATGATTTTAATATCATATAGTATAAAGGGAGATGATATTTATGGTTATTGTAATCTAACAAATGATAATGTAATCTGAAAGAAAATTATATAATGAAAGGTAGAGAAATGATACTTATATAATTATTGACATCTGAAAGTTTTATTTCTGAGAGGTGAATTTTACACAAACAATAGAAATAAGCTTAAGTGAACTTAAGTCAACAAACTTGTTTGTTGAATTAAAAGTTAACCTAGCAAAGGTGCTTTGTTGAGTTAAATATATTTCATAATTGATTTAATATGGTTTTGTCATCATCAAAAAGGGGGAGATTGTTGAGTATTTTGTTTTGATGATGTGTGCTGAATGAAAATAATCATATTTGCTCAATTACTATTGCTTGTGAAAAGAAAGTAAAATCATCAATTAATACAAAAAAAGCTTGCTGATATAAATATTTGTCGGTATTGAATCTAAAATTATACTAAGTTAATAACTAGTCATTTCATTGCATTAATTTCTCATTTAACTAAACGTTAAGTAAACGTGTGTTTTTATTGAAAAGCATGATATGTTTTAAAGTTATATTTTCTGTATCATGAATAGTGCACGTTTAGACAACTCGTTAAGTTAGAGTGTTGTTCATATAGAGATCACGTGAGAACTCGTTAAGTTAGAGGCTTAAAGGTTAAAATAGCTCACGTGAGAACTCGTTGAGTTAGTGAGTAAAAGAAAATACGAACTCGTTAAGTTAGTGTTGTACACGTGGTGAAATTATAAGTTACGAATGTTATATTGTATCATGTGAGGTGCACATGTTTAACTCGTTAAGTTAACATAACTAAACGCGTTGAGTTGCTATATTGAACACTAAGGCAACGTGTTAGGTTAGCGTTATAATCTTAAGTTATTATTTTTTGTACGTGGTAAAATTCTTATTATAAAAACATTTGTTTATTATTGGTTCGTTGAGTTAGTGTAACACAACAGAGATAGTTCGTTGAGTTATCGTAACACAATGGAGATGATTCGTTGAGTTAGCATAACACCATGGAGATAGTTTGTTGAGTTAACTACAGTACTTGTCATGTGAGTTGGCACATGAGGAACTCGTTAAGTTAGAAACGTTAAGTTATATATATACTTGTGTTACCCATTTAGTTAACATTAAAGTAACGACTTCTTATTATACTTGATGAAAAATTTTGGAAGAGAGTTTATTTTGCAGGAAATTTTTCAAAGATCCAGGATTAGTGATTAAAGAAAGTTCGAAATGTAAACGTGGGTTATAACGTGTGTATTTCGATGAAGGAAAAAGAAAAGACGTGAAGAAGTGGAAGACTGATAGTGATTAAACATGGAGGATATGCATGAAATAAAGATACAATATAAAAGGCATAGAATTCTCATTGATCAGTTATCTTTGCACATCAAACGAAAAATCTTTTCAAAGATCAAACTATCCCTACACACCAAAAGAAAAATCTTTTCAAGGATCAAAAACACCTCTTCAGGGAAAAGCTCTTAGGTGGAAGAAAATTCAGTGAAGCATAAAAAGGTAAGATATATGTCATTGAAGATTTGAAGTATTAGATGGAAGAGAATTCAATGAAGTAGAAAAGGTCAGATTTATGTCACTGAAGATTTAAAGTATTAGAAGAAAGCAAATTCGGTGAAGTAGAGAAAGACAAGATATTCATCACTAAAGAATTGCTGAAGAAGAAAGAGAAGAAGAAGAAGAAAGATCTCAAATAAGGAGAAATGTTTTAAATTCTGTAAATTAGTTTTCTCTGTTTGTAGTTATGAAATTGTATAGATGAAACATGGTATCGATATATAATTGCATCTACAATTTCTGAGGAGAATTGAATTGTATATTGTAATTGAAACCTTGAATAAAAATGATTTTATAAAAACAGTGTCTCGACTTGTTTTTGAGTTTTAAAGTTTCAATTATATTCGAAAATGTTGAAAAGCACAATTCACCCCTCTCTTGTGTAGCCATACGATCCTACATATTCCTATGATGCGATCACTCCTCACAGTGGTTGTTAGTCATCGTGTTTTGCTTTGAATTGACTTGACATCTAGAAAGTATCCTCATAGACCTCTAATGGATTATGTTAATGGTGGCATTGGTGGGAGCTCAAGGAACATCCAATGTTTTCTATAGTCAACATGGTTCTCCCCCCCCTTTCTTCGTTCTTTTCTTTTCTTTTATATTTCTTCCTTGTAATAACTACTTATGCCTAAATGACTAGTAGGATTTCCTTCATTCGCATCTAGTTGTGAAAAGTTAAATCAGAACTTATCTATTCAGAAAACTTGTTTAATTTGTTTTTATGTATATATTAATAAATTCTTTAGGGTAAACGAACAACTTTTCACACAAATTAGATATTAAGTCCAATTTGTATTTTTAACTATAAGTGCACAATGTATATTGTATTTGTGTGCAAGTATAAGTTGATCCCATAGAGATTGAGTAAGAATTATGTACTATTTTGATTTTTATACTAGAGTTTATGTGTGTTCAATTAAGCTCTCCGTTGATTTACAATTAATTCAACGGACTTAGTTCATAGAGTTACAGTTAACTCAATGGACTATCCTCATGGACTTAAGTTAATTCCATGAGCCTACCTAGTAACTTCCAATTAAATGCTGTTATTCACAAAGAAATTCAGCCATCCATTGGGTGGTTCCATAGAATGTAAATAACATCAATTAAGCTTTTTAATGTTAGTTAATCTGAGATTTATCATTAATCAACACTAACATTCTGATATTTCGAACAGTAACCATTAAGATTTTTTTTTAGCATTCTATATGCACCAATTTCAATAATCTATAAAACTGTTTTCTATTTTCTGAATCAACTAAACATAAAACATTCACAATACTAACAATGATAACATGGATCACGATACAAAACAAATAATACAACACATAAATACTAAATGTAAACATAGATAATTAGTTTTTTGGTATTTTTGTTTTGATATGTTCCTGAAGTTGAATGAAAGGTGAAATGTAAAAATTCTCTATCGATAGTAAAAACTCTCGTCACTACATGCGACGCAATTATACTACTGAAAACTTAATCATTTACAATCTCACCTCCTCTCCCTATATAATCGTGAACCAAGACTTGTAAGTTGATCTCCTCTTCAGTATATTGGCATCAACCCAAAACCAAGGCTAGAAGCTTTATGATCTCCTGAGATATGAGTTGGTGCTTGGTGAAAATGGTTTCCCTTCCTATGATGAGATCACTCCTCATAGTGGTTGTTAGTCACTATGTTTGGCTCAGAATCGACCTGACATCTAGAAAGTATCCTCATAGGCCTCAAATGGTTGGTGATTGTGGTGGTGTTGTAGAGCTTCAGGGAACTTCTAACGCTTCCTGTAGTTAGCACGGTCATCCACCTTCACACACACCTTTTTCTTTGTCTTTCTCCTCTTCTTTTATATTTCTTTCAATTGTAACTGCTTTTGCCTAAATGATCAATTGGATTCTCCTCATTCATATTAATGATGGTGATTTCTTCTTCATTCCACGAATTAATTCCTGTGTACTATGTGCAATCGTAGTTTTCCTTCGAATTTCCTATTTCTACAACTGCTACAGTGGCATGTTAGAAAATAACTGGTCCGTAGAGTTAGTGTAACTCAACGGACTTACTTCGTTGACTTAACTATAAAAACATGTGCAATAAAGAAATAACTTATAAGCTTATAACACTAACACAATGTGTTACCTTGGTGTATATTCAAGTAACTCAACGCGTATAATTATGCTAACTTAACGAGTTAAACATGTATAGCTCACGTGACATAATAAAACATTTAAATTCACACATGCGTAATTCTAACTTACAAATAAAAAGATATTTTAGATAGTTAGAAACTATAAGTATCCAATGCTTATATATATTTCAGATAGTTAGCACCTAACCTTCTAAAAGGTAACTTAAGTCAAGTTTCCAAATCATGACACATGTCCTCAATAATTCTTATGATAAAAAAGGTATTTCTGATACGTGATACATTTCGAATAGTTATCATCTAACTTACTGAAAATCCACTTAAATCATGTATTAAGATTACAACACGTATCCTTCATAAAATAATAAAGTATTCTTTAAGCATTCAAAACATAATTGTCCAATACATGAAATGTAACTCTCCGAAATAACAAACATTTCAGATACTTAGGAATTACAAAGGCTATAACTCACTGACAGTTCAAAAATATACTTAATTAACACTAATTCCCTGAAATTATGCAGATTCTTTCATTAAGGCATATAATAGTACAATTATAACATAATGGCTTAATTCTCATACGATAAACTAAATATTATGCAATTAACTATTATTTAATCGTTAATATTATGCACTTTTTCATTCTAAACACTTCACATACCTTTGATGGATTGTGGTAATGGCGGCATTGGTGAGAGTTCAAGGAACGTTTGATGTTTTCTATAGTTAGCATGGTTCTCCCCTCCTTTCTTCATTCTTTTTCTTTTCTTTTATATTTCTTCCTTGTAATAACTATTTCCGCCTAAATGACTGGTAGGATTTCCTTCATTTGCATCAACGATGGTAATTACTTCTTTATTCCATGATAAAAATCTAGTGTGGTACATGAAATTATGGCTCCCTTCTCATTTCCTATACCTATAACTGCTCACAGTCAACATAAGAAAATAACTAGTCCATGGAGTTAGTGTAACTCAACGGGCTTTCTTCGTTGACTTAACTATAACTCAACAGACTAACTTCGTTGAGTTAAGTTTAACTCAACGGATTTGTTCAATTTTGCAGTTTAGTAAAACAAATATGTATATAACATTTAACACTTGATATGTAAAAGAAGTAATTTCTAATTCATTATAAATGATAATTAATCACTAATTCCTTGCAAATTATGCATATTCTTTAATTAAGGTGTGTACTCATATAATTGTGACAAAATGGCTTAATTCTTATATGATAAGCTAAATATTATGCAATTTGTTAGGATTGTGTGGACTTACTAAAGGGGGGGTGAATAGTGAGTGTATGTATTTTTGAATCTAACTTGACTCAATTCAAAATTTTAATGAATGTGTAAGCAAGGTATGAAATGATGATTAAAGTAGGACAGAATCAAGTAGGAAATAAAATCACACAAGTAATTTTTAGGTGGTTCACCACTAACGGCTAGTCCACCCCCATGACACAACTTGGGCTTCACTAAGTATTTTACTACTTACAACCCTTGTTTTCAAGTCAAAGCAAGAACCAACCTCTTGAGCTTTCAAGTAGAAGCTTAGCAACCAACACTTCGAGCTTTCAGGTCTAAGCTCTTAACTAACAATGAGTTTTAAGGTATAAACTCAAGAACCAACACTTTAAAGCTTTCAACTAGAGTTTATGCATAGGGAGCTTTCTGTACTTGAGTGTGCTTGAGAATTCTTCAATTTTGTATTTGCTGAATTTGTATATTTCCTAGAATTTTTATGTCACTCTCTATATGATAATCGTTATATTTCTTTTTCAGTTATTGATCATGTTTATACCAAGAGGTATAATGATCATATTTCTTTCAACGATATTTGTCATTTTGTACTTACTAAGTAGTTAGTCCCACATATTGTAAGTTATCGTTCAGTATAATTCAAATATATTGTATTCTTGAAAAACTTCCAAAAATCTAACCAATTGTCTTGAAACTATCTAAAAACCCAAATAGTTATTTTGTAACTATCTGAAAAACTCTAACAGTTATCTTGTAACTATTTGAAAAATTCAAATAGTTATCCTTTTATGCTTGTCACGTGATTCTTTAAGTTCTGCACGTGAGTCTTCTTAGTTTCAGACAGTTTACTTGAAACTCTCCAAAAACTCGAATAGTTATTTTGTAACTACTCGAAAAACTCGAATAGTTATCCTTTTATGCTTGTCACGTGATTTTTTAAGTTCTACACGTGAGTTTTCTTAGTTTCGAATAATTTGCTTGAAACCCTCCAAAAACTCGAATAGTTAGTCTATAACTATCTGAAAAACTCAAATAATTGACTTGTAACTATCTGATTTGTTTGCAGCTATGTTCTTTTAACTTCCGAATAGTTTCCCTTGAACCTTCAAAAGCTCTTTCACTTTTGGACTATTTCACTTGGAACCTTTTGATTTCTCCTTTCTTTTGTTTTGTAGTTGACTGAACTATCTTCTAAGCTATTCTGTGAAATACAATTTGATTCCTCACATGGATTTTTGTATTATCAAAACACAAGGGTTCTAAGAATCTCCCCCTTTTTGATAATGACAAAAACCTTTTACATTAAATTACATGTATTTCACTCCCTAGATTGTTTCTATACAAGGAATCACACATAACATAAATAATGTAGAGATTTACAAGAATAATGTAACTTATCAGTTAATCTCTCCCTTTGTCAAAGACAACTTATCAAATACTGTAATAATCCTACTTCTCCCCCTTTTTGTCATTCTCTAGAAGGGATGACTCATTGAAAAAGGATTTCTCCCCCTTTGATTTTGAGTTGTCTAACAGATTTTCATATTGCTCTCCCCTAAGAGGATTCATTATCTAAATCCTTGCAAAAGTATATGTTAGCATAAAACAAACTCCCATATGATGAGCTTGAGTTGTTATGATAATAGACATGAAATAATTGCATCATAAATCATGTTTGGAACAGATGCCTAGATTTCTTCTAATATGATTAAATGTTTAGTCATTTAAGGATTTAGTGAAAATGTCTACAAGTTGATTTTCTACTAGGACATACTTAAGTGAGATATGAACTTTTTCCACATAATCTCTCAAGAAATGGTGTCTAATTTCAATATGCTTTGCTTTGAAATGAAGTACTATATTCTTTGATAGATTTATTACACTACTATTATCAAAGTATATTTCTGTATTTTGAATTTTTAATCTATAATCTGCCAATGTTTGTTGCATCCATAATATTTGAGCACAACACAAACCTACTGCAATATATTCTGCAATATATAGTAAATAATGCAATACAGTTTTGTTTCCTACTGAACCAAGAGATTAAGGAATTTTTGAGCAGTTGACATATTCCACTTGTGATTTTTCTATTTGATCTACTGCCTACATAATCTACATCACTATATCCTATTAAAATTAGGCTACTATCAATTAAGTAATATAATTTGAAATCTTTAATGCCTTGTAAATACTTAAAGATTCTCTTTATTGATTTCAAATGGGATTCTTTTGGTGATGTTTGAAATCTAACACATAAGCATACACTAAACATGATGTCAGGCCTACTTGTTGATAAATACAAAAGAGATCCAATCATACCTCTGTATTTCTTTTGATCTACTGCAATACTTGAATCATCACTTTCAAGTTTAGTGTTTCAACTCATTGGTGTACTTACAAATTTGATATTTTCAAAACCAAATTTCTTTAGAATTTCCTTACAGTATTTTTCTTAATTAATGAAAATACCATTTTTCATCTAATGTATTTATAGTCCTAAGAAAAACTTCAACTCTCCCATCAAGCTCATTTCAAATTTATTTTTCATCAAATTTTGAAACTCATTACATAGTTTTTTAGATGTAGCACCAAAAACAATATCATCAACATAGATTTGAACAACCAACATATGTAAATCAATTATTTTGATAAACAAAGTGTTGTCCACTTTGCCTATACTAAAATCATTATCAATCAAAAATCTTTTCAATTTATCATACCATGCCTTGGGTGCCTATTTCAATCCATATAAAGCTTTATTTAACTTGTAGACGTGATCTGATTTTTCTTCATCTTCAAATCCTAGTGGCTATTTGACAAAGACTTCTTGTATATCTCCATTTAGAAAGGCACATTTCACATCCATCTGATATAACTTTATGTTCATGTTACAAGAAAATGCAAGTACCATTCTAATAGCTTCAATTCTAGCTATAGGTGCAAAAGTTTCTTCATAATCAATGCCTTCTTGCTGATTATATCCTTGTGCAACTATCTAGCTTTATTTCTAACAATGTTTCATTCATCATCCAGTTTATTTCAAAATAACCATTTAGTTCCAATGGTTTCTTTACTAATTCCCAAACATTATTTTTTTGAAACTGATTTAATTCTTCTTGCATGGCCATAATCCAATAATTGTCATTGTAGGTTTCATCAACTGATTTTGGTTCAATTTCTAACACAAATGCACAATAATTGCATATATCTTGTGTCTTGCTTTTTGTCTACACCCCCTTGTTTATGTTTCCAATTATTTGCTCCATTGGATGATTTGATCTGATTTTCTAAGTTCGTTCATTCTAATCTAATGCTTGAGGTTTGGATTTCTACTTGCACTTATCTTTTTCATATTCTTCATTTTCACTTTCACTATCAATCTTCAAATTTCTCATATTTTGTATCAAATCTTTATCAAGCTGAACATTTATTGTTTCCTCTACTCTTCTATCTTTATTAAAATATACTCTATAGGCCTTACTTCTAAATGAGTAACTAACTAGAGTTGTAGGAACTAATTTAGAATCAAATTTGTCTTTTGCATCTCTAGTGTTTAAGACATAGCATCTACACTTGAATGTCTTAAAGTATCCCACATTTGGTGTTTTTTCATGCCACAACTCAAATGGCGTCTTATTTAGAATTGACCTAATGTGAGTTCTATTTGAAATATAACAAGCTTTTCCAACATCTTTAGCCCAAAGAAATTTTGGTAGTTTGGCAACATTCAACAATGTTCTAGCCATTTCTTGTAAAGTTCTATTTTTTCTTTCTACAACTCCATTTTGAGCTGGAGTTCTAGGGCAAGAGAATTCATGTAGTATACTAAAGTTGTTACACAGGTTTTCAAATTTTGAGTTCTCAAATTTTCCTTTATGATTACTTCTAATTCTTTTTACAATTAGATCTTTCTGATTTTGAACTCTTGTGCAGAAGTTTCTAAATTCAATACATATTTCACTTTTATGAACCAAAAATATAACCCAAGTATGTCTAGAAAAATCATCAACAATCACAAGTGTATATTTTCGTCCACTTAGGCTTAGGATTTGTATTGGACCAAAAAGATCCATATGTAGTAGTTCCAAAGGCTTTTTGGTATCAATATCATTTTTGTCATATAATGAAGCTCTTTTCTGTTTGCCTAACATGCATTCACTATAGATTTTGTCTTTCTTGAACTTTAATTTTGGAATTCCCCTTACAATATCATGTTTGGACAATTTTCTAAGAGTTTTCATATTAACATGTCCAACCCTCTTATGTCATAACCAATCATGCTCACTAGATGCCACTAAACAAGAATCATTTACAAAATTTTTACAAGAAAAGTTTAGTGCATATATGGAACTATTCTAAAACTAGTAAATTTAATTTTGTTTGAATCTTGATCAATAATGAAACATTTTTCAACAGTAAATAAGATATTATAACCTCTATCACACAATTATCCTATGCTTAGTAAATTTTGTTTTAAGCCATTAACATGCAAGACACTTTCAATTCTAGCATTTTCAGATGTAATATTTCCTATAACAGTGATTTTACATTTTTCATTATTTACAAATTTAACAAATCCTAAATTTATTTCTTTAATAGATTCAAGAAGTCTTTTCTTACTTGTCATATGCTTTGAGCATCCACTATCAACAATCTATCTTGACATTTGTGCTTGAAGGTCCTTGCAATCTTGCAAATTATACTAAAATTAATACTTTTGGTACCCAAATCTCATTGAGTCTAGTAGAGTTAGTCCTTAAAATATTGAATTTATTGCCTCTTGGCAGCCACATATGACCAGATCTTCTTTTAATGGCAAAGATAGTAGTGTCATCTCTATAGGATCGAATCATGCCACCATAGTAAGATACTTCTTATGGTGTAGCATACCCTAGGCCATTTAATTCCATTTTGTCATTGAGATTCTATAATTTTATCTAATATTTTCTATCCTTGTGTAAACTTACATATTATATTTTTCAGATCAATAACTTCATTTTTTAATATTGTATTTTCTTCCTTTAGTTCAAAATTATCACAACTATATTTATCCATTTTAGTTTTTAAATTTCTATTTTCAACAAGAACTTTTTCCAATTCAGCAAAAGTATTTTCTCAATAATTATTTAAACTTTTGATATCTTTCTTATAATCTTTACATTTTATATACAGACTATCTACTGTCCAAAGAAGACTATTTACATCTGAATCATTTTCCTCATTTTCTAAGCAATAAGGAGATGTGGAGCTTACCTCCTTTGCAGTAAAGCACATGTTTGTAGAAACCACTTCCTTAGAATTTGAAGAGCTGCTTGAGGAGCTATTGTCATCCCAAGTAGCTTTCAAAGTCATTTTCTTTTTACTCTTCCACCTTTTCTTCTTATCTTGTTGATCCTCTTCTGATTGCAAGGGATAGAAAGCTTGTATATGTCCTTGCCTTTTACATTTGAAGCATGTAGGGATCATATTCTTTGAAGTGCTGGCTTTGTTATTTTTCTTCATAAATTTTCTAAAGTTCCTTGCCAATAGTAGTACTTCATCATCATTTGAGCTTTGAAGCTCCTTAGTTGAAGGAAAGGCAATTTCCTTTTTCTTCTCAACTTTGTTTTTAGCAGTTCCTTCCAATCTTTCATTTGAACCTCATGGGCTAGTACATTACCCATTAATTCTTCTAAAGAATAATTATTAAGGTCCTTTAAATCTTAGATAGAGGTGGATTTTTGTTTCCACTCTATTGTTAGACTTCTCAAGATTCTTTGTACATGTTCACACATAGAAAATTCCTTTCCCAAGCCTTTCAAATTGTTAATAATCTCAGTGAATCTAGAAAACATCTCAGTAATTGATTCACTTTCATTCATCTTAAATAATTCAAGCTTTCTTAGCAAAATACTTATTTTGGTGTCCCTTACTTGGCTGGTACCTTCATGTGTAACTTGAAGAATTTTTCAAGCCTCATGAGCAGATTCACATGTAGAAACTTTGTTATATTATTCAACTGTAAGTGCATAGTATATAGCATTCAGGTCACGAGCATCTAGTTGGATGAGTTTCTCATCCTCCTCAATCTAGTCCATTTCACTACTGGGAGGAAGAGATGTTTCAAAAACAACTATCTTCCAAAGTTTTACATCTAAACTCCTAAGGAAACACTCCATTCTATTCTTCCAATAATTGTAATTGGAACCATCAAATAGGGGAGATTTGTGAATATTTTGTCCCTTAGAAAATTGAGCCATAAATCTAGATGGTTAAATCTTAGTAGGGATTAACCTAGCTCTAATAGCAATTGTTAGAATCGTATGAATTTACCAGAGGAGGGTGAATCGTGAGTGTATGTATTTTTGAATCTAACTTGACTCAATTCAAAATTTTAATGAACGTGTAAGCAATGTATGAAATGATGATTAAAGCAGGATAGAATCAAGTAAGAAATAAAATCACACAAGTAATTTTTAGGTAGTTCACCACTAATGGCTAGTCCACCCTCAAGACATAGTTTGGGCTTCACTAAGTATTTTACTACTTATAACCCTTACTTTCAGGTTAAAGCAAGAACCAACCTTTTGAGCTTTCAAGTAGAAGCTCAACAACCAACACTTTGAGCTTTCAAGTCCAAGCTCTTAACCAACAATGAGTTTTAATATATAAACTCAAGAACCAACACTTTAAAGCTTTCAACTAGAGTTTATGCATAGGGAGCTTTCTATACTTGAGTGTGCTTGAGAATTCTTCAATTTTGCATTTGTTGAATCTATATATTTTCTAGAATTTCTGTGTGACTCTCTATATGATAATCGTTATATTTCTTTTTCACTTATTAATCATATTTATACCAAGAGGTATAACGATCATATTTTTTTCAACAATATTTGTCCTTCTGTACTTACTAAGTAATCAATCCCACATATAGTAAGTTACCGTTTAGTATAATACAAATATATTCTATTCTTGAAAGCCTTTTGATCTAACCAGCTGTCTTGAAACTATCCGAAAACTCAAATAGTTATTTTGTAACTATCTGAAAAACTTGAACGATTATTGTTTGGGTTTTGTTAACTTCCGTTTGTAACTTAGTTAATTTATCTTTATGCTTATCAGTAATTCATTTTTAGAAGTCAGTAAACAATCTTTCACACAAATTAGATATTAATTCCAATTTGTATTTTAATTGCAAGTGCACAGTGTATATTGTATTTGTGTGCAAGTATAGGTCGATCCCACAAAGAATTGAGGTAGAATTGTGAACTGTTCCATTTTTAATAATGAAATTTATATATTCAGTAAGCACTCTGTTGAGTTATAGTTAACTCAATGGACTAACCTCGTAGAATTGAAGTAACTCAATGAAGCTATCTATCGAGTTTAATACTACTATTTACAGAGGAATTCAACCAACCATTAGGTGGTTCCATAGATTGTAAATAACATCAATTAAGCTCTTTAATGCTAGTTAATATTAGATTTATCATTCAACAACATTAATATTCAAATATTTCAAACAGTAACCATTAAAATCTTTAAGTATTAGGAACGATTTAAATCAGTAAACTATAAAACTATTTTCTATTTTCTAAATTAAACAAACATGAAACATTCAAAACACTAACAATGATAACATTAATCACGATACAAAACAAACAATACAACACTCAAATATTAACTATAAACACAGATAAGTTGTTTTTGGTATTTTGTTTTGTATGATCATGAAAATGGGCGAAAGGGGAAATGTAAAAGTAATCTCTATCGACAATAAAAACTTCTGTCACTACATGCGATGCGATTACACTACTGAAAACTTAATCACTTACAATTCTGCCTCCTCTCCCTATAGAATCACGAGTCCAGAATTGCAAGATGATCTCCTCTTCAGCATACTGGCATCAACCCGAAACCAAGGCTAGAAGCTTTACGTTCTCTTGAGATATGAGTCAGTGCTTGGTGAAAATAGCTTCCCTTCTCGCGACGCGATCACTCCTCATAGTGGTTGTCAAATACTGTATTTAGCTCGGAATCGACCTAACATCAAGAAAGTATCATCACAGACCTCCGATGGTTGGTAATTATGGTGGTGATGGTTGTGGTGGTTGGTGTGGTACTTCAGGGAACTTCCGACGTTGCCTGCGGATAGCTCGGTTTGTCCTCCGCACACACTAGCCACCCTTTCTTCGTCTTTTCTCCTTTTCTTTTATATTTCTTTAGTAGTAACTGCTTCTGCTCAGATGATCGGTTGGATTTCCTTCATTCATATCAACGATGGTGATTTCTTCTCCCTTTCACGAGTGAATTCCTGCGTGATACATGCAATCATGGTTTTCCTTTGAATGTCCTATTTTTGTAACCGCTATAGTGGCATATTAGAAAATAAATGGTCCATGGAGTTACAGATAACTCAACGGACTTACTTCGTTGATTTAACTATAAAACACATGCAATAAAGAAATAAGCTGCTAACCTAATGCGTTACCTTAGTGTGTATTCATGTAACTCAACGCGTATAGTTATGTTAACTTAACGAGTTAAACATGTGCATCTCACGTGACATAATAAAGCATTTAAATTCAGCACGTGCATAAATCTAACTTAATGAGTTCAGATATATAACTTAAGGTTTTTACTCGCTAACTCAACGAGTTCTCATGTGATCTTTTTATACCTTTAAACCTGTAACTCAACGAGTTGTTACTGTTCACCTAAATATTCTTTTAGCGTTTAAAACCTAACTGTTTGGTACATGCAATATAACTCTCCAAAATAATAGAAAATTTGGATACTAAAGAATTAAAAACCAACAACTTACCAATAGTTCAGAAATGTATTAAATTAATGCTAATTACTTGAAATTATGCAGATTCTTTCATTAAAGCATATAACAGTGCAATTATAACATAATTGCTTAATTCTCATATAATAAGCTAAATATTATGCAATTAACCATCATTTAATCATTAATATTATGCACTTTTTCATTCTAAACACTTCCCCCATACTTAAATGTTGCTAGTCCCTTAGCAAACTAAGATCTAACTAATTGGTCTTTCTAAAGTGCTAGATTTAATTCTTCATTTCGCTCTTCTTCAGAATAATAAATTAGATTACTATATAGATATTCTGTATGCTTCAGTAATCTATTTTAACTCTCTTTTTTTCTCTTCAACCTGCAAATATATTTAGAATATATGTAAATTTTATACAAAATATATCAGCATCACATAGGTGTTAATTATATTATCATTTTTTTCATTTCAGCATCTGTCATCCTGAATTTTCCAATATGATTTCTAGAATAAATTTCAAGTACATTCGAATCAAAACACAATCCAATTCAATATGATTAAGACAAGTAGAATAAAGAATTGTATCTCAAATAAACAACTTCAAAAGTCTAACCTAGATTCATACTTCAGCAATTTTAGATAACAAAAAATATACTCGATTCAAAAGATATCTGTATTTCACAAAACACTTATATCTTTTCAAAACAGTATATGCATATTTGTACTTTTAAAAGTTAATTTGACAAGCTTGAATCATACAAGAGCTTTCTAGTGTACCCATGTATCGAGCTTTTAGTCAACAATCTCAGATCTGATCAAGATCTTAGGTTGCCAAATTTAAAGAGTCCTTTTTTAGGTCAACAATCCTTACATACCTATCTACTCAAGTACAAAAGGCTCGTGATCAAACAAGTCAATAAACTCTCAAAATTTTTCTCTTTTTTTCTTTTGAACACAGTAAATGAACGTATTTCATTAATACAGATGCAATAAAACACAAATCTCGTATATTCCTACTCTTATTATTTACTGAAAATATGAATCCATATCAATAAGCTCATACTTTTTCTGTAATTTAATAAGATCTACACATAAATCATTGTACAAGTTTAATCAATCAAATTAAATGTATCATTGATCATATGTATTTCCTTTAATCCAAAAATCAACATTTCAGCTCTTTCAGGATTTCAGATAATTTACTGAGTTTTAGTTAAACATTCTGATTTCTTTTTAAAATCGTGAAATTATTAAACTCATAAATTTCAGCAAAAACATAAGATACTATATCTAGATTTGTATGAGTAGCAAAATTGGTAGCATCCTATATGAGATTATAAATATAACATTTCAGCAGTTATAGTTCTTTAAAAATTGTGCAGTTTCAATTATCAGATAGTTATAGCAACTTCATCAAAAAATTTCAACTTCTCTAGAACTTTTGCAGTACTATTTTAATTCTTCTAACTAACAAAATTACATGGCTGTTACTTTAATTACCTTCCCCCCATACCTACATTTTGCATTGTCCTCAATGTAAAAGATTTTTTAGTAAATATAGTAATTGCAGCAGGCATGAATATTGTTTCGTTGACTTAACACCTAACTCAACGAACTTAATTCGTTGAGTTAATGAATAACTCCACGAACTGAGTTTTAAATGTAAATTTAGGATAAGTAATTAATTACATACCTTGTTCTTTTGTATCTCCTTCAATATCTTCTGATTTTTGAATCTGAAAAACTTTTCATTCACAATTCAAAGCAGAATATATAACAACAAAACATAACTTGTTAATCAGTGGCTTGTGTGGAACCCAGGCTCCTATGCCTTTGGTGGCTCACAAGCAAGCCATTTGGTTTCCCAAAACAGATACCAACAAACTGGATTGATATTTTGTTTTTCTTCTTTTTTTCTAAAAATAAATGCAGACTACACATAACATTAAAAACATAGAATCATACTTTAAGAACATGACTGAAACGTAGTAACAAATGGAATAAACGTATCAGTCTAAGCAAACTTTTTTGGCATAATTCTTCTTGCTATCAATTCTATTTTAATGCAGTCTATTTTCCTTTTTAATTTGTAAACTTGCAGTATGTTATCAATACTAAATATAAGTGTATTTCCATTAATGAAATGAAATGCAAAAAGAGATCCTCTTCTATTCCAATATAGTGTAGCTATTTCTATTTCTACATTTATTTCAATATATTCCTCTTCCCACTTCCATTCATTTAGGTCTTTTATAATCCATATTTGAAATTTCTTCAATTCATCTCACCATCTTATCAAACATAAAGTAGGATCATTATATTCATTATACCACATTCCTAATTAAATTTTATCATATTCTGCAGATGGTGATTTAGCTATATCACTTGGTATAGGTAATATCTCTATAAAATCATCATAACTGTCTATGCTTACTATGTATAAATCAGATCTAAATGCAACTAATATATCTGTGACTAGATATATATATCCATCAAGTATGACATATATGTTGTTAATTAATGCTTTCTGTCCTAGATATATCATATTGTTTTCAGTCCAAGATCTATTCAGAAAATTATACACACTTAAGCATAAATCTTCATCCCAATTTCCAGTAGGTCTCCAATAATATAATTTTTTAGGAATGGTCGAATTTTTATCAAAAAATATTAAAGTTGACCCACAATTTTCAGTTAGTACTTCATATCTATTAGGCCTTCCTATATTCCATTCTTCTCTTGTGAGAGGATTTCTAATTAAAATATCAGGTAACAAAATTGTATACATTGGTTTGGTTCTGTATATAATTAATCTTTCATTCATCCCCAAAATATGATCTATTCCTTCTAATGTATTGGGTGGAATTCCAGCAGTTTCTTCCATATTTAGATATTCATAGCTAATTGAACTACAATTAAATGACTTCCATAAAAATCCATCTCTAATCTTAGTCATTTTTGCAGCTTGTAGTCCTTGAAAATATTTTTTTCTAACACAGTCTTTAATATCCTTTGATACACAATACAATCTGCACAGATCTTTAGCTAACAAGTTACTCAGTACTTCCCTTAGTGCGTCCAGTAGTAATTTCATCAATTCCATCTGTTGCGGTTCTGTATGACATAAAGAAAAATTAACAAAGACAAAATTAACATAGCTACTACACACCCTCGTGGAGTTAGGTCATAACTCAACGGACTAAGTTCGTTGAGTTAAGTAATAACTCTACGATACTATTAACTATAAGTAAACTTACATTTTTTTTATATTTTTTCTACTTACTATATTATATATAGTTACTTCAGTTATGATGTTTCATTCGGTTACCCTCCTAGAAGAGGTATCAATTTCATTAACAATTCTATTAATAGGGTTAGGTACTGCTTGCATTGGAAATCCTCCAGTAGGTCTAACTTCTATTAATTCTTTCTATCTAGGGGGTATATTTCTATTTATATTTTGATTTTGAATTGCAGCATTTCCAAATACAAAATTTAGACGATTGTTTAATTGTTGAATTATCCTCGTTCAATTAATGCTTCATAATTTATATTCTTGTCATTTATATTTTCTCCTACCTAGAAATTGTTGTTTCTCCAAGATAAATTCAGGTGATTTCTCCAATTAGGGTTATACGAATTTTCAAAGTTATCTTTTTGGTTTCTAGCATAAATAATATCTAAGTCATTAACGTTTGCACTTTTTTCTACTAATTTCTGATTTAATGATAACTCTTCTATTTTCTTTGTTAATTCAGTTAATTTAACTTCAAGCATAGTGCTTGAATCTATTTCATGCATTCCCCTTGGCAATATTCTTTTATCTGCAATAACTTTAGCTGAGTTCTCCCATAGTGTAGTTCTTTTTGCAAAGTTTTCTAAGTATGCCTATGCTTCTTTATTACACAATTTTAAAAATCCATTCTGATAAGTAGATTCTAATAAAGATTTCATTGAAGCATTTATGCCTTCATAAATTATACCTATCAATTGTGCTTTACTCATTGCATGATGTGGACATTGAGTCAGTAAATCTTTAAATCTTTCAAAATATTTCCAAAATGATTCTCCCTGTTTTTGGCTACACATTAATATTTCCTTTTTCTTTTTAATCATTTGATGTATTGGATAATATTTTTCTAGAAAAATAAAGCAAAATTCAGTCTATGTAGAAATTAAATCAGGTGATAGAGTATATAACCATCTCTTAGTTGTGTCTTTTGAAGCAAAAGGGATATATCTAAGTTTAATAGCATCTATACTCATGTTCGGCATTTTCATCATTTGACAAACTTTGTTAAATTCTCTAAGGAAATAATAGGCATCCTCTCTTTCTAATCCATGAAAATGTGGCAATTGACTAATATAATTAGATTTCAATTCAAACCTATCTCCCTCAAAGTTTGGCAATCGAATACATGAAGGTTCATCAACTAATTCAGAATACAGAATTTCCCCTAATGGTTTCTCTACTAGAGCAGTCATATCTTCGTTCTCTTTTAAAGAAAGGTTAGCTACACCCCTAAGGATTTCGTTAAAGTCCAATTCAGAAAATTTTTCAATACGTCTCTATGTTGAATAATCCTGTGTAGGTGTTCTTACTAATCGTTTAATGCTAGGAGAATGAATCCATGTACTCATAAACTCTTAACATAAAATAAGATAGTAGAAGATTAATTACATACCAGTCTGAAGCTTTATATTCAGTAAATAGTTGTTGACGGATGAAGTTGAATCAACTGCTTCTCCTTCTAGTTCCCCAACGAATTTTCCTTTCTCAAATGCTAGTAACTTGTAAACAACATTCTGTTCTATATTTATAATGCACGTCCATAAAGCAAATGAATCTCGTTGTAAGAACGTGACTTGTAACATGTAGTATGGTTCCTACTTTTATGGTACGTGTGCCACTTCTAATTTCAAATTTCAATAACCGCTAAACCCACGAAGTTTCATTCGTGGCTAAAAGAATAATCGTTTAGCTTAATCGATGAACTAACCTCGTTGAATTACAGATAACTCAACGGAATAGCTTCGGTTACTATTGCTAACTCCACAGACTAACTTCGTTGAGTTACAGATAACTCAATGGAGTGACCTTATATTATATTATTGACCTAGTGGAGTTAAGGTTAACTCAACGGACTTACTTCGTTGAGTTAACACTTAGTAGGTTTTCTAAACTTACTCCTCGTATTAACTTCTATATATAAATTTCTCTCCTACATTCTTTTCAACTTAAATAAAGTTAAATGCATGACATTAATGTAGTGTTCTAATTTAAACTCATTTAAATCTGAACATTATATAAATATTTAACTTGTAGTTCATTTCATGTTATGCAGAATTTAAATTTTTCTTTGCAGCATGTAGATATTTTCAGGCATTAATTAGTTAATGTGCCTTTAATCTTGTCATTTAGCAAATTTGTATATCTTTTAAACAATCTTGCATTTTGTTCAAACCATTATATAATATTCAATATAGTTCATCCATTTCATCATTCTCAAACACAAATGAAAAATACATCTGAAAAACACACATTCATTAATATGAATAGTATACATTACAATAACTCAGATATTTTTCATACAAATGTACACAAGTAGACGAACAATACAATTTAATATCTTCTCCTAAGTTCATCTACTTCCTTTTGGAGTCTTTTTACTTGTTGCTCTAATAAGTTAATTCTTTCTACAGCTCCTGTAACTCCTCCAGAAGGTTTAGCAATTTCTGCAGCAGCATAATTTCTGTACTCTTTCACTGAAATGGTTCTTGATCTTATCCTTTTGGATGCCCATTTCATGAAATCAATACTATCCACCATCAATAGTGGAATCAAATCTCCATAAAATAATTTCTTCTTTACTGCTTTTAGCTTGGAGATAAATACTTTGTACCAATTAACTTGAATTCTGTTTACAACTACATAAGTAGCCCACTTGACAAATTGACTAAGTTCAATGTCGTGGCCTTGTCTTTGATAAATAGTTTTTACTAGTATGATTGCGATCATGTGTGCCTTTCCATTTAAGTACTTTAGTCTATTCAGTAATGGCACACTAGGGTCGATGGCTATGCACTATTTAATTTCCTGTTCAGCCCATTCCACTGCAGTTATTTCTTCTAGAATTTCAATTCCTTCATTTCTCAGTCCGAAAATATTGTGGAGAAGCTTTGGTGTTATCTGTACATCAACTTTCTCCACGTTGGAAATTAATCCTCTTTCTCCTTCTCTCAAATTTGCATAAATGTAGGGCACTAAATTCTCATATACTGCATGCCCTCTCTGTTGAGAAATAAATTGTAGTAGACCTTGGAACTCAAATAAATCTTTGATTTCTTGCATTCCGTCCTAATTTACTAGTCTACTGTAAATAATATCATAACCCCTAATCTCTTGGTATTTATTATAAGCTTCCTAACTCCAAAAGTATACTTCATTTAAAATTGTTACCTCAGCCGGGTCAGGAATATGAATTTGTTGCTCTAGAGGGGTTTGTTCTTGAACTTCCTCTTCCAAATGCTGAACTTGGACTTGTTGAAAATGCTCTACAGATTCCTAAATATTTGCTTCTGCTTTTGTCTGTGGTGGTGAGCTGGTAGAACTCTCCACTCTGTCTTGAATACTTTCCATAAATTGCTGAAGAGTTTCTTGCTCTTTAGTGGAATCTGTAGAGTCATTTCTTTCCATATATACTTGTTCAACTTCTTGTTCATTTTCTGTTCTTTCTTCTTCCTCCTGACTACCAATCTGCATTGTAACTGTTCTTTCTGATTCTATGGCAAATTGGGATGGAGTTACAGGCAAATCAACTTCTACCCTAATTTCTGTTTCTTCTTCTTGTACAGGTTGCAAACTAGTTTCAGCCTATTTTTCTTCTCTTTGTTCTTGTTGCTGCTGCTCCTGCTCCTCCTCAAAATCGGATAGTAGGTTTACAAAATTTGGCTCTATAGGCTCTATTAACATTTGTATTTCAGATTTAATCTCATCGTGATATTCAAACACTATCTCTTTTCCTTTCCTTTTTCTGATTAATTGTGTCTAGTCTTCCTCTTCCTCGTCTAAAATTAAATCCTCAAAAATAAGCTCTGCAGGCCTTTGAGCCACAAGTACTGGCTCTTCCTGTTTAACTTTTTCTATAATTACTAGTCTCGAAGGACTAGCTTCATCTCCTTTTGCAGCAGGTTTGGCAGTAGCTTCACAATGTTGTTCCACTTTGATTCTATATTGGGCTTTCAGCTTTTCTGCAACCCTCTTTTTGCACCATGCATCAAACACCAGATGTGTTATAGCTATTGCCAATTCTTCTAGTTCTCCTTGGTCTCTTCCTATTTGAACCAGTTCTTGAAATTCTCTTTTTTCTTCTTCAATAGAAGGCCCCAAAATTGCTACTCATTCCATCGGCCTTGGTGGTGGAACTGAAGGTCCTGGCTGCTGTTCCTCAAGAACAGGTCTTTTAGCAGTCGGTTCCTCTTGTTCTTCAATTGCCTTCCTTTGTTGCTCCCATCTAATTTCTCCCCTTGCACAACCAACAATGTTCCTTTTGAACCATAGTCGGGACTTACGTTGGATTAGTTCTAGGGCAACTTCATTATTTGGCCTGATTTTTCTTTCTTTACTTACAGCAATTTCCGTAGCAACTTTGATTCTAGTTTCCATTATCTGAGGAATTTGTATACCCAAATCTACTGACTCTTTCCTCCAATAGAAAATGTCAAATTCTACCTTTTGTAGTTCTTTTTCTCTCGTCGTATTTCTGATTTTCTACCTCGTGTGCCATTTTTCTGAGTCTTTAAGAAATTCTGAAGTGTCTATTGCCTTTTCCCAGAACTCAGGTGTCATCTTCCTCATCGTGGAGTTACACAATGGCACAGAGTCGCTCTGATCTCTACTATTCTAAGTTCTAAATGATTCTACGGATAATGCCTCCAAAGATCCGAAGTTTAAGATAAATAAGCCCTAAGTTTAAGCAGGTAATCGGGTCATTTCCCACACCAACTCTTGCTCTCTCATCCGTGGAATTACGGTTAACTCCACGGACTAAGTCCGTGGACTTAACTACAGTACTTCGTTGAGTTATAGTTAACTCAACGGGGTAAGTTCGTTAACTTATCCTAGACTCAACGGAGTAAGTTCGTTGAGTTAAGCGTAACTCAACGGACTTCCCGTAAAGTTATATCTAATAAAAAAAATACTTAAGATAATAAATTATTTTTTTCTTTTTTGAATAAAATAAAATGATTTCTTACTAAGTAAAACTCGAGTAGTCCTCTACTCTTACTTCTTCTATAATTCCAAAAGAACTTTGTGGTATCTTCAAAATAGGTCTAAGTCTTTGTCCATTTACTTTAAATATGTTCTGATTTTTAGGGTTTTCAATTTCAATAGTTCCATAGGGATAAATATTTCGAACTATGTAAGGTCCTGCCCATCTAGATCTTAATTTTTCTGGATGGTTATGGAGTCTAGTCATATAAAGATATACTTCTTGTCCTATTTCAAAGGTTTTTGGTATAATTTTCTTATCATGCCAGAACTTCATTTTCTCTTTTTCTCTTACAGTTTTTGAATAAGCTTCATTCCTAAATTCTTCTAATTCAATCAATTGTAATTTCCTATTTTCAGCAGCTTGATTCAAATTAGTGTTCAGAGTTTTTAATGCCCAATAAGCTTTATGTTCAATTTTAGCTGGTAAATGACAACTTTTTCTATATACTAGCCTAAAAGATGACATACCTAAGCTTGTCTTATAAGTAGTTCTATAAGCCCAAAGTGCATCTATCAATTTATTAGCTCAATCTGTTCTAGTAGGATTTACTACTTTTTCTAAGATTAACTTAATTTGTTTGTTTGCACTTTCTACTTGTCCACTGGTTTGCGGATGATATGATGTTGCAATTTTGTGGTTTACTCCATATTTCTTCATTAAGACTTCAAAACTTCTATTACAAAAATGAGTTCCTCTATCACTGATAATAGCTTTAGGTATTCCAAATCTGGCAATTATATTGGTTTTTATAAAATGTATTACCACTTTATTGTCATTAGTTCTTGTAGTAATAGCTTCTATCCATTTAGATGCATAATCCACCCCCAACAATATGTAATTAAATTGATTAGACATAGGAAATGGACCCATAAAATCTATTCCCCACACATCAAAGATTTCAACTTCAACAATAGGATTAAGAGGCAGCATATTCCTCTTTGATATTCTTCCTATTTGTTGACACTTTAAACAGCTTAAGTAGTATTTATGAGCATCTTTGAATAGTGTTGGCCAATAAAATCCACATTGCAAAATTTTGGCAGTAGTATTCCCTGAACCGATATGCCCTCCACATGCTTGGTCATGGCAGAAAGACAATATGCTTTGATATTCAATTTCTGGAACACACCTCCTTAAAACCAGATCAAGACATTTCTTAAATAAGTATAGGTCTTCCCAATAGTAATATTTTACTCTTGAAAAGAGCAATTTCTTATCCTGTCTATTCCAATCTTTAGGTGTTAAACCAGTAACTAAGTAATTTACTATATCTGTATACGAAGGCATTGTTTTGAAGGTCATTAGTTGTTCATCAAGAAAATTATCCTTAATTTCAATATTTAATTTTTCTATTTGTAATCTTGATAAATGATCCGCTACTACATTCTCACAACCCTTTTTATCTTTAATTTCTAAATCAAATTCTTGTAATAACAATATCCATCGGATCAATCTAGGTTTAGTCTCTTTCTTTGCTATTAGGTGTTTTAAAGCTGAATGATCCATGTACACTATCACTTTAGCTCTAATCAGATATGATCTAAACTTTTCTAAGGAAAACACAACGGCTAACAACTCTTTTTCAGTAGTTGTGTAATTGACTTGAGCATCATTTAAGGTTTTGCTTGCATAAGGAATCACTCTAGGAGATTTTTCTATCTTCTTTCCTAGCACTGCTCCTACAGCAAAATCAGATGCATCACACATTAATTCAAATGAATGGCTCCAATCAGGTGCTTGTATTATAGGAGTTGAAATTAAGCTAGTTTTAAGCTTGAAAAATGTTTCTTTGTAATTTTTATCAAAGTTGAATGGGACATCTTTTAATAGATTAGTTAAAGGTCTAGCTATTTTGCTAAAATCTTTAATAAATCTTCTATAAAATCCAGCATGTCCTAGAAATGATCTAATATCTTTTACTGATTTAGGTTTTGGTAGATTAGAAATTACTTCTATTTTAGCTTTATCTACTTCCAACCCCTTCTTTGAAACAACATGTCCCAAGACGATTCCTTGATTAACCATGAAGTGACATTTTTCCCAATTTAGAACCAGATTTTTTTTTCACACAGCGTTTTGATACTTGGTCTAAATTGTTTAAACACACTTCATATGAAGTTCCATAAACAATAAAATCATCCATAAATATTTCTAAAAAATATTCAGTCATTCTAGTGAATATGCCATGCATACACCTTTGAAAGGTGGCTGGTGCATTGCATAATCCAAATGACATTCTCTTAAAAGCATAAGTTCCATTAGGACAGGTGAAAGTTGTTTTCTCTTGATCCTCTAATGCTACTGGAACTTGGTTATATCCTGAATACCCGTCTAGGAAACAAAAATATTCTTGCCCTGCTAATTTCTCTAGCATTTGATCTATAAAAGGTAAGGGAAAATTATCTTTCCTAGTTACAGCATTCAGCTTTCTATAGTCTATACATACTCTCCAGCCTGATTGAATTCTAGTAGGTATCAAGTCCTGACTTTCATTCCTAATTACTGTTAATCCTGATTTCTTGGGAACGACATGGATTGGATTAACCCATGAGCTATCAGAAATCAGATAAACTATGTCATTATCTAACCATTTCACTATTTCCTTCCTGACTACTTCTTTAAGGTTTGGATTTAATCTCCTCTAAGGAATTCTAACTGGTTTAGCATTCTCTTCTAAATATATGTGGTGACAGCATAAAGTTGCACTTAACCCTTTTATATCAGTCATAGTCCATCCTATTGCTTTTTTATAAGTTTTTACTACATCTTTTAATTTAGCAATTTGATCCTCTTTTAAATCTGAAGCAATAATGATTGGACATGTTCGTTTTTCTTCCAAAAATATATAGGTTAATTCAGGAGGTAAAGGTTTTAATTCTAACTATTGCCCATCAGAAGCTAGAGCTCCTAATTGAACATCATTAATTTCTTCTTGATCGCCTTCTACATTTATGCTTTCACTTTCTTCTAAAATCTCAAAATTAAGTTACCTATTTAATTCTTCTTGAATCACATCATCTAGCATATCTCCTTCATCCTCCAAAAGGTCTATAGTATGTAAGGACATTTCTAATTCTTCAAACTTTTCTGGTTGAAAATGGTTTAATTGAGTATCCTCATTACCATATGCTAACTTTATAATTCCAGTTTTACAATTTATAACAGCCCCTGATGTTGCTAAAAATGGTCTTCCCAAAATGAAAGATGTATCACTATTTTTATGCTTAATTTGTTGGGAATCCAAAATTACAATATCAATAGGATATATGAAGTTTTTGATTTTAATTAAGACATCCTCTATTTTTCCTCTAGGGTATCTTATACTTCTATCTACTAATTGAATAACAATCCTAATAGGGATTAAGTCTTCTAATCCTAAGGATGCAAATATATCACTTAGCATAACATTTATACCTGCACCTAGGTCTATTAAGGTTCTTTTTAGAATGGTATTTTCTATTGTGCATGATATAACAGGGATTCCAGGATCAGATAACTTTTTAGGAATTTGTGATAGAAATAGAGAACTACTTTGCTCAGCTAAAAAGACCTTCCTAAGAACTTTTCACTCTCTTTTCTTAGTACACCAATCCTTAAGAAATTTAGCACAAGGTGGCATTTTCTACAATAGATCTAATAAAGGAATGTTAACTTGTACTCTTTCAAAAATTTCTCTAATTTTTTCTTGTTTTTCAGGTATTGTTTGTTGTAATCTTTCAGGATAAGGTGCTAATGATTGTGATTTAAAAGATTCTTTTTCTTTCATTTGATTTGTTTGATCATTTTTAGTCTCATTTTCAGATTCAGATTTTTCTTCATTGATTTCTATATTTTCAGATATTACATTCTCATTATCATTTTGATTTTTGCTCTTATCCACCTTCATATTATTTTCATTTTGAATTCTTGGTGGTGTATTAGTTCTAGATCTTAGTGTTATACATACATCTTCTAGATTTTCGTTACTCTCATGATGTTCTTGTATATCATTTTCGTGATTATGATCTTCAATTGTTTTTAGTTTTAAAGTGCATTCTTTAAATTCTCTTGCATTAGTATTTTCTTTTGTCTGTATATCTTGAAAATTATGCAGATTTATAACATTATAATTTTCATTGTCCTGTTGCATAACTTGTATTTTCATTGTATATTCATCTAATGCTTTTAGTTTTGTTTTCAAATCATCTAATCTCATTGCACTCAATTTTTGATCAATTTTCATTATGGTTTTTTCAGTTTCGTATATAATATCTATTTTAGGTTCTAAATATGTCTCCTTATAGTTTAATTGGTTGACTTCTTGTTGCTGACGCCTATATTGTTCTAGTTTGTCTATGTTTCGTTCTAAACTACACTCCAGTCTGTTATACCTATCCCAAACTTCATTGTCTCTCAACATATTACACATTCTAAGCTGACCATCAATTAGGTAAACTATAGGATTCTCATACTTAGCTCTATTATATTAAATATAATTCATCTGTTGTTCATGTGCTCTAACCATCTGCAATTGTCTTAGTTTCAAACAATCAAAGATGTCGTGACCTTCCAATCTGCAGAATTCACATATGCTAACTACAGGTTTCAAAAATCTTTGAGTATAAGCATATGCCATATTCTCAATTAGAAAATATAACACACAACACTCCTCAGCTATTAAAACAGAACAGCACTCACAGTTGCTTAGCTACTCAATTCCTCGGTAATGCCGCTAGAAAACTTGTTTGGGTTTTGTTAAATTCCATTTGTAACTTAGTTAATTTATCTTTATGCTTATCAGTAATTCCTTTTTAGAAGTCAACAAACAATCTTTCACACAAATTAGATATTAATTCCAATTTGTATTTTAACTACAAGTGCACAGTGTATATTGTATTTGTGTGCAAGTACAGGTCGATCCCACAGAGAATTGAGGTAGAATTGTGTACTATTCCGTTTTTAATAATGAAATTTATATATTCAGTAAGCACTCTGTTGAGTTATAGCTAACTCAACGGACTAACCTCGTGGAATTGAAGTAACTCAACGAAGCTATCTATCCAGTTTAATATTGCTATTTATAGGGGAATTCGGCCAACCATTAGGTGGTTCCACAGATTGTAAATAACATCAATTAAGCTCTTTAATGCTAGTTAATATTAGATTTATCATTCAACAACACTAACATTCAGATATTTCAAACAGTAATCATTAAAATCTTTAAGTATCAGGAACGATTTAATTCAGTAAACTGTAAAACTATTTTCTATTTTCTAAATTAAACAAACATGAAACATTCAAAACACTAACAATGATAACATTAATTACGATACAAAACAAACAATACAACACTCAAATACTAACTATAAACACAAATAAGTTGTTTTTGGTATTTTTGTTTTGTATGATCATGAAAATGGGCGAAAGGGGAAATGTAAAAGTAATCTCTATCCATAGTAAAAACTTCTGTCACTACATGCGACAGATTACACTATTGAAAACTTAATTACTTACAATTCTGCCTCCTCTCCCTATAGAATCGCGAGTCCAGAATTGCAAGATGATCTCCTCTTCAGCATACTAGCGTCAACCCGAAACCAAGGCTAGAAGCTTTACGTTCTCCTGAGATATGAGTCGATGCTTGGTGAAAACAATTTCCCTTCCCGCGACACGATCACTCCTCATAGTGGTTCTCAAGCACTGTGTTTGGCTCAGAATTGACCCAACATCAGGAAAGTATCATCACAGACCTCCGATGGTTGGTGATTATGGTGGTGGTGGTGATGGTAGTGTGGAACTTTAGGGAACTTCCGACATTGCCTATAGATAGCTCGGTTTGTCCTCCTCCGCACACACTAGCCACCCCTTCTTCGTCTTTTCTCCTTTTCTTTTTTATTTCTTTAGTGGTAACTACTTCTGCTCAAATGATCGGTTGGATTTCCTTCATTCATATCAATGATGGTGATTTCTTCTCCCTTCCACGAGTGAATTCCTGCATGATATGTGCAATCGTGGTTTTCCTTTGAATGTCCTTTTTTTGTAACCACTACAGTGGCATATTAAAAAATAAATGGTCTGTGGAGTTACAAATAACTTAACGGACTTACTTCATTGATTTAACTATAAAACACGTGCAATAAAGAAATAAGCTGCTAACCTAACGCATTACCATAGTGTGTATTCATGTAACTCAACGCGTACAGTTATGCTAACTTAACGAGTTAAACATGTGCATCTCACGTGACATAATAAAGCATTTAAATTCAACACGGGCATAAATCTAACTTAATGAGTTCAGATATATAACTTAAGGTTTTTACTCACTAACTCAACGAGTTCTCACATGATCTTTTTATACCTTTAAACCTGTAACTCAACAAGTTGTTACTGTTCACCTAAATATTCTTTTAGCGTTTAAAACCTAACTGTCCGGTACATGCAATATAACTCTCCGAAATAATAGAAAATTTGGATACTAAACTGTAGGATCGTATGGCTACACAAGAGGGGGGTGAATTATGTATTTTTAATATTTTCTGAAATATAATTGAAACTTTAAATCTCAAAAACAAGTCGAGACATTGTTTTCATAAAATCATTTTTATTCAAGGTTTCAATTACAATATACAATTCAATTCTCCTTAGAAATTGTAGATGCAATTATATTTCGATACCATGTATCATCTAAACAATTTCATAACTACAAATAAAGAAAACTAATTTACGGAATTTAAAACTTTTCTCCCTGTTTGAGATCTTTCTTCTTCTTCTTTTTCTTCTTCAGCAATTCTTTAGTGACGAATATCTTGTCTTTTCATGCTTCACCGAATTTGCTTTCTTCTGATACTTCAAATCTTCAGTGACGAAAATCTTACCTTTTTATGCTTCACTGAACTTTCTTCCACTTGAGAGACTTTCCCCGAGAAGGTGTTTTTAATCCCTGAAAAAGATTTTTCGTTTGGTGTGCAGGGATGGTTTGATCCTTGAAAAGATTTTTCGTTTTGTGTGCAAGGATAAATTGATCAACGAGAATTCTATGCCTTTTATACTGTATCTTCATTTCATGCATATCCTTCACATTTAACCACTACCAGTTTTCCACTTCTCCACGTCTTTCCTTTTTCCTTCATCGAAACACACACGTTCTAACCCACGTTTATATTTCGAATTTTCTTTAATCATCAGTCTTGGATCTCTGAAAAATTTCCTACAAAATAAACTTTCTCGTCCAAAAGTTTTTCATCAATGTAATAAGAAGTCGTTACTTTAATGTTAACTAAACAAGTAACACAAGTATATATATAACTTAACGTTTCTAACTTAACGAGTTCCTCATGTGCCATTTCACGTGACAAGTACTGTAGCTAACTTAACGAACTAAGTCCATGGTGTTATGCTATCTCAACGAACCATCTCCGTTGTGTTATGATAACTCAACAAACCATTTTCGTTGTGTTATGATATCTCAACGAACCAGTAATACACAAATGTTTTTATAATAAGAATTTTACCACGTGCAAAAAATAACAACTTAAGTTTAAAATGCTAACCTAACATGTTGCCTTAGTGTTCAATATAGCAACTCAACGCGTTTAGTTACGTTAACTTAACGAGTTAAACATATGCACCTCACGTGATATAATACAACATTTGTAACTTATAATTTCACCACGTGTATAACACTAACTTAACGAGTTCGTCTCTTCTTTTACTCACTAACTTAACGAGTTATCACGTGACCTATTTTAACCTTTAAGCCTCTAACTTAACGAGTTCTCACGTGACCTCTATACAAACAAAACTAACTTAACGAGTTGTCTAAACTTGCACTATTCATGATGCGGAAGATATAACATTAAAACATATCATGCTTTTCAATAAAAGCACACATTAACTTAACGTTTAGCTAAATGAGAAATTAATGCAACGAAACAACTAGTTATTAACTTCAGATCCAATACAGACAAGTATTTATACCAGTAAGCTTTTTCTGTATTAATTGATGATTTTAATTTCTTTTCACAAGCAATAGTAATTGAGCAAATATGATTATTTTCATTCAGCACACATCATCAAAACAAAAATACTCAACAATCTCCCCCTTTTTGATGATGACAAAACCATATTAAATCAATTATGAAATATGTTTAACTCAACAAAGCATCTTCGTTGGGTTAACTTTCAATTCAACAAACTTGTTTGTTGACTTAAGTTCACTTAAGCTTATTTCTATTGTTTTTGTAAATTTTACCTCTCAGAACTAAAACTCTCAGATGTCAATAATTATATAAGTATCAGTTTTCTAATTATCATCTGTCAGATTACAATAACCATTTAAATAGCATCTCCTTTTATAATATATATATGCAATTAAGATCATAATCATCTTTTTATAATATTTCTCCCCCTTTTTGTCATTAATCAAAAAGATAATTACAGAGAATATATATATATATATAAGAGATATAATTACAGCAACTCTTTCTGTAAACAAGAATAATAATTGAAGACATTTACAGAAAAATGTATTGTTCAATCAAATTAAACAAGTAATACAAACATTACATTTTGTATTCAGAAACAAACAAAAACAGTTGTCGACCCCTCCTAAGTATATCACTTATAGCATTACATATTTTATCTCCTAGATGCCTAATATCATTTCTGATGTCGTTAAGCACTGCATCTAAGTCAGGAGGTAGCTGGGTTTGCTGTTCTGCTTGAACTGAATAACTTTGTTGTTGTTGTTGTTGTATATGGTCTGTATCAGGTTGTTGTTGTTGTTGTCGTTGAGGTTTATGCATGGCCTGGAATTTTTGCAAATCTTTGACACTAAATGCTCTCATGCCTTTAGTTTCAGAGGGCCAGTCGGATAAATTCAATTAGCTTGCAATGAGTCTACATACAGCATCACCATAAAATAACTTTGAACTCATATGCTGTAATTGAGAAGTGAAAACATCAAACCAATTGATTTGAATTCTATTCAGCAAGCTATAAGTTGCATATAAACAACTTCTGCTGACTTCCATATTGTGTCCAACTCTCTGAAATAAATTTGCATGCAATATATTTGCAATAAACTTTGCCTCTACATTCAGATTTTCCATTAATCTCATTTCAGAATATACATCTGGAATTTTTGATAAAGACTGAATGTTCCATTCCAGTTGTCTTATTATGTCAAATCTATTGGTAACAACAACACCTTCATTCTTTAATCCTAAAACTTCAAAAATTAACTCAGGAGACAACATAAACTCCTGTTCATTTATTTGAGTTTTCAGAAAATTTCCATTCTTAACCAGATTGCTATAAAAAGCTGCAATAAGCTCTGTGTATTGCTTCCATTTCGTTCCTATTGGCAAGAATTTAATGAGGCCTTGAAACTCAAACAGATCTCTTATGTCCATCAAATTTTTGAATTTTATTGGACGAGCATGCAGAATCTGACATGTAATCAGATTATTGTATTTCTGTAATGCTTCTTCAGATCTAAAATGAATTGCATTACCTTGAATTTTTAATATTGTACACAAAGAAGGTGATACCTGAAGCCGTGATTCAAAGTTTAATTCATCTTCAGGAACCTCTTCTTCAAAATGAATGTCATGTTGTTCCTCTTCCAAAATATTATCTTGAAGCTGCTTAGGTAAGCTTGATTCTTCAGCTTCAACAGTGTTAAGAACATTGTCAATATGCTCAACATTCATCTGTTCAGTCTCTATAGAATGTTCAGAGTACAATTTTTCCACAAATTCTACAACCGGTGTATCTGTCTGTAATTGTTCATTTTGTTCAACAGATATTTCCATTGATTCATGCTGTGAATTCTCAGACTCTGCTTCTATAGATTCTGTAGAAGGCTGGTTAACTTTTAGCTCTTCTGGAGTCTTAACATTTTCAATATCTGCTACTCCAGACAATTTAGCCTTTGAACTAGTTACTACCTCAACATTGTCAATTATATCTGCAATAACTTGTTCAATGTCAGGTGCCTGATGCTCTGATTTGTCAATTTCTACATCAACAGGACTTGTACTAATAGAAAAACTTGAGCTCATATTTGACTTGGATTTCTTCTCAAGTTTTCTAGCAAGGGAAAATAAAGTCTCATTATCTTCATCAGTTTCAATGTGTTCGGAATTGATGAGTTTATCAGATGCACAATAAGGTACAATGTCTAGACATACATTATCCTTTGGAAATAAATTTTCATCTGATTTTCCTTTTTCAAAAGACTTTGTTTCCTTAGACATAATTTTTCTGACTTTCCTTCTTCTATAACATTTCTATTTCTCCTTTTCAAGTATTGCTGCTTTCTTTTCAAATTGCTCCATAAAAGTTTTCTACTTTAATTCTTCTAAGGCACTTTCTATTGCAACAACCTTTCGAAGACTATCAACTTTTGTTTTGTCTACAGCAATATCTGATTCTACTTGTTTTAAATATAAAGGAGTGGGGACAGCTGATTCATGCTCTTCCTCAAATGCATGTAGTCTTGTACCGTTTATAGGAGTTTGAGGAGTTCTATTTGATGAACCAACACCTTTTTCCAAATATTTTGCATACTGTTCCAAAAATGCAATCTCAGCACATTTCATTCTGTATTCTCTATCATATTTACTTTGAATACCCATGTATGTAATACTTGCATCAGTATGTTGAAGTTCTTGTCTAACTTCATCTAATATATCCTGAGAAAAGAAGTAATCTCTATAAAGTTCTTCTAACCTTTTGTCCACTCGAAATATTTTCTTGAACCAAGTACGTGGAACTTCATCATTCTCTATTTCTTTTCCTTTTGCATCTCTTCTGCTTTTGCCTTTTTCTCTGCCACGACCTTTGTAGAACTTGGAGACCATCGTCGCAGGTTGTAACAGCAACAAGCGGGAAAGATTTTCTTGACAAAGTTTACAAATAACCTAAGTCCCCGTGTTATAAGTGTTTAAATAGGGTTTTCAATCGTATAACTCAACGTGAAGATAAGTCGGGTTTAGAAATAAAATAAATATTGAATAAAGCTTATTCAATCTAAGTACCCGAAATATTCAAGTATAACTCGTTGAGTTAACTAACCTAACGAGTAAAACGCTGTCTAGAGGCAGTTTTATACGCTACCTTATCTAATATAACGTCTAGTTAGTACACTTAAACAAGTTTCGGATGCTTCCAACTAAAACCTTCCGAAAACAACACACATGCTAAACTTAACATTATCTTGAGAATGTTGTAAACTATTTGAACATTTTGTCTTTTGAATCTTGAATAGTTTGTTTGTCTTTTTAAATTATTTCATCAAGATTTTAAGAGGACATTAATTCAGATTAACTAAGATTTGTATTTTAAATTATATTAATCTATTTTTGACATTGTTAATGCTCCCCCTACAAATATACTTCAAATATATTCAATCAAAATACAAAATATACTTGTAGTGACAATAGATGTTAAGTATAACTATACTTTTACATTTTCTTTTCAGAGACTTCCATTATCCTGACATCATCAAAAATGATTTCCAGAATCAATTCCTACTGTATATGAATCAAAACACAACTTTGAACTCAATTCGATTAATTCAAGGAGAATAAAAGAATGTATCTCAAATAAACGTTTTCAAAAGTACTAATGTTGATTCAATAAATCAATAGTCATATTGGTATAAACTATATGCGATTCAAAGATATCTGTAATTAATGAAACATCTTTTTCTTTTAAAAACAGTAAATATTGATAATTTTCTTTAAAAGTTAGTTTGAAAGGCTTGAATCATACAAGAGCTTTCTAATGTACCCGTGTAATGAGCTTGCAGTCAACAATCCCAAATCTGATCAGGACCTTAGGTTGCCAGATTTAAAGAATCCTTTTTCAGGACAACAATCCTTACATACCTATCTGCTCAAGTACAAAAGGCTCGTGATCAAACTGATCAATAAACTCTCAAAGATTTTCACTTTGTAAGCACTTTTCATTTTAAGTACAATATATTTGTATTCCATTAATACAGATGCAATAAAACACAAATCTCATACAATTTTTACTTCTATGATTATACTGAGAATATGAATCAGTTTCAATAAGCTTATACTTTTGATTAACAGTTTAAGATGAGTTACATATAACTTATTCTACAAGTTTAATCAATTAAGTCAAATTTATGCATGATCATATGCATTTTCCTTGATTCAAAGAAAACATTTAATCAAAATTTCAAAATGTCAGAAGTATTTAATGTTTTTCATTTACATTTCCACTTAAAATCGTAAAAACCATTAAAATTGATAAACTACTTAAAATCAATAAGATACTACTATGATTTTACAATAAATACATAGTATCTTAAGCAGCAGTTTAGATATTACTTTAGATATTTATAATAAGTATATAATATCTATGAGGTGAACAACATCATCAATAATATTTATCTTTTTATGTGAAGTTTAAGCATTTTACACATCATATAGCCTACAAATACCTAAATTTAATCTAATGTTGCAGAATGTATTTTCGTCTAGAGGTTCTGTAAATATATCAGCTAATTGATTTTTACTAGACACAAATTCTAATTTAATTTTTCCTTTAATTACGTTATCTCTTAGAAAATGATGTCTAACCTCTATATGCTTTGCTTTTGAATGTAATACAGGATTTTTGGAAAGATTTATTGCAGAACTACTATCACAATAAATCTCAGTTGTATCATAAGATAATCCAAAATCTTCTAAAGTTTGCCTTATCCACAGAATCTTAGTGCAACACAGTGCAGCAGCAACATATTCAACTTCTGTAGTAGAAAGTGCTACACAGTTTTGCTTTTTACTAAACCATGACACCAAATTATTTCCCAATAATTGACATGTGCCACTGGTACTCTTTCTATCAGATTTAGATCCTACATAATCAGCATCAGTATATCCTATAAGATCTATTGAACTATCCTTAGAATAATACAGTCCGAAATTTTTAGTTCCTTGTATATATCTAAATATTCTTTTAACTACAATTAAGTGTGATTCTTTAGGATTAGATTGAAATCTAGCACAAACACACATAGCAAACATAATATCAGGTCTACTAGCAGTCAAATAAAGTAAAGAACCAATCATACTTCTGTATTTTCTTTGATCTATAGATTTTCCTATGTCATCAATATCTAACTTTAAAGTAGTACTTATAGGAGTTCCTCGAATCCTTGTATCATTAAAATTAAATTTCTTAAGCATTTCATCTACATATTTCTCCTGATTTAAAAATATACCTTTATCCATTTGCTTAATTTGAAGTCCTAGAAAATATGAAAGTTCTCCTATCATACTCATTTCAAACTGATTAGTCATCTCTTTAGAGAATATTTCTATCAACTTATCAGAGGTTGCTCCAAAGATTATATCATCCACGTATATTTGAATAACAATCTGATCTTTACCATCTCTCTTAATAAATAGAGTATGATCTACTTTTCCCATGATATAGCCTTTTTCTATTAAAAAAGTAGACAATCTTTCGTACCATGATCTAGGTGCTTGCTTCAAACCATATAAGGCTTTCTTCAATTTATACACAAAGTCAGGATTTTTAATATCTTCAAATCCAGATGGTTGTTTTACATGGACTTCTTCATTAATTAAATCATTTAGAAATGCACTCTTTACATCCATTTGATATAATTTAAAATCCATATAACAAGCATAGGCCAATAATATTCTAATACTTTCTAACCTAGCCACATGAGCAAATGTTTCATCATAATCTAATCCTTCTTCCTGTGTATACCCTTGTGCAACTAATCTAACTTTATTCCTTATAATTTAACCAGTTTCGTTAGTTTTGTTTCTAAAGATCCACTTTGTACCTATTATGGATTGATTTTCTAGTGGAGAAACTAATTCCCATACATCATTTTTGATGAATTGATTTAGTTCTTCTTGCATTGCCACTATCCAATTTTCATCAGATAATGCTTCTTGTATATTCCTTGGTTCCACCATAGAAACAAACATACACATACTATTTAAATTTACTAAAGCTCTAGTTTTAACTCCCTCATTAATATTACCAATGACTTGAGTAATGGGATGCGATGAAGAATAACGCCAATTTCTCTGATTTTCCTCAATATTCTCATCAACATCTGAAAGTCCATCACTTTCATCATTAGTTTGATCATTTAAGTTCATATTTTTGATTTTCTCAGATAAATCATCAATCTCTCTATTGATCTCTAACTCATTTGGAAAATTGATCATATCATCATTATTAGCTTTAGATTGAGATTCTCTAAGAGAATTTTCATTGAAGCTTACATGGAGGGTTTCTTCAATAGTCCTAGAGGTCTTGTTATATACTCTATAGGCTTTACTTCTAGTAGAGTAACCTACAAAAATTCCTTCATCCGATTTGGCTTGAAATTTATCCCTTTTATCCTTAGTATTAAGAATAAAACACTTGCATCCAAATGGTTTCATATAGGAAATTTTTGGAACCCTATTAAACATAATTTCAAAAGGAGTTTTATTAACATGAGGTCTTAAATGACTTCTGTTAATAACATAACAAGCTGTATTTACTGCTTCAGCCCAAAGATTTTGAGGTAACTTATGTTCATTCAACATAGTTCTCGCCATTTCTTGAAGTGATCTATTCTTTCTCTCAACAACACCATTTTGACACGGTGCTCTTGGAAAAGAAAATCTGTGATCAATGCCATGCTCATTACAATAGTTATCCATTTGATCATTATCAAATTCAGTTTCATGATCACTCCTAAGTTTTTGAATAGAGACACTTTGCTCATTTTGAACAAAATTGCAAAACATTTTAAATTTTTCAAAAACTTCTGTCTTAGATGCTAGAAAATATACCCAAGTGTATCTAAAGAAGTCATCTACTAAAACAAATACATACCGTTTACCACCAAGACTCATGATTCTTGTTGGTCCAAATAGATCCATATGTATAAGTTCTAAGACTCTCTTGCTTGAAATATCAGTTTTGGATTTAAAAGAGTTTTTGTGAAGTTTACCTAACTCACATGCATCACACGTAAAGTTCTTTGAGTATTTAATCTTTGGTAAACCTCTCACTAAATGTTTTCTAGATAGTTTATGTAATAGTCTCATCTTTATATGCCCAATCCTTCTATGCCATAGATATGCATCACTAGTTTCAACTAGCAAATATGAATTTAAATCAACTGCACTAGAAGGTAAAGATAAAATACATACAGAACCTTTTCTTTTAGTAATAAACTTAATTTCATCTGTATTTTTATCAATTATTTTGCATACATTATCTTCAAACACTACATAATATCCATTTTCAGTTAGTTTTATGACACTTAGCAAATTAAATCCTAGGTTTTCTACATATAGTACATTCGAAATAACACAAGTAAGAGTTATTTGAACATTGCCCATACCTATGATTTTATCTTTGCTTTTGTTTCCAAATGTTACACTTCCTTTCATGGTATTTGTAAAATTTTGTAATAGACTTTTTTGTCTAGTCATGTGACTTGACGCTCCACTATCCAAGATTCATTTTGATGTTGTTTCCTCCTACAACACAAATTAAGAAAAACTTTTTCTTGGTACCCAATGTTGTTGAGGACGAAGTTCATTAAACGCATATTTCTTCTTTTTATTTAAAAATAGTTTAACATTATCATTTATATTCTTATTAGTTGTAAGTACTATTGATTTATCATTAGCTTCATACTCACATATAGCATTATTGCTTTTGCAATCATTCTTTTTGTTTTCAGATGTAGTATAATCAAGACCAAACATATTTTTATCAGTTGTTAATTTATTTTGGTCATGCTTATACATTTCAGTAAGTTCATACCAAGATTTTGTACTTGTATTAAAATTTTTCGTACATACAAAATCTTTTTCTACACAAGAATTTTTTGTTTTATCACATGCAGAATGAGTAATTGGTCTAATACTAGTGTATTGAATTACATGCTCAAGTTTCTGAATTCTCAGTTTACTATAATTGTCTGAAATTTTAGAAACATTAGAAACTGAATTTCCAGAACAAGAAACAAGATTTTTAGAAACATTTATAGTCATGTTAGAAGTACAATTTGACAAATCACATTGATTTATATTATTACTGCATGATTCATCCCTTGAAGTACCTACTTCTACATATTTATTACCTTGTTTCATAATAAAAGGAATTTTAGTCTTAGATTTACTTGAACTGCAACTAATAAATCCTTTATTGGCTTGAGATTCAGGATATTCAGGATAATCAAATCCTAAGCCAAATTTATAAGACACCGCAGGGGTACTAGTTAGTTTGTCTAACTTAGTTTGACTTAAATTCCATTTCTCAAAGGTAGAATTTAAATCTTGCTGTCTTAGTTTTAATTTTTATATCTCTAATTCAAGTTCATTTATATTGTTTCTCAACATTTCATTTTCAGATTCTATCTTTAATTTTTCAGCATTTATATTCTGTATTTGTTCATGCAAGATACATTCATTAAATCTAAATTTTTGCAAATCTCTAGCATGATTTTCATTATCACATTTAAACTTTTCTAAAGTAGTAGATAGGAAACAATTTTCTTCTTCCATAATGGATGAAGATTTTCTAATATTCTTATTTTCCAGTTTACATACTTTAAGTTTTTGTAATAATGCACGATAAGCACATAATAATTCATTAAAGTTGAAATCTGAATGACTTTCAGGATCAGATATTACCTCAGACTCATCTGCCATGAAGCACACATGAGCAACGTCTTCTAACTCTTATTCTCCTTCTGAATGTGAAGATTTTGATGCTGATTCCTCAGATTCAGACTCTTCAGACGTGTCATCCCAAGTGACCTTCAAAGCCTTTTTCTTATAAAATTTTTTCTGAGTTTTCTAAACCGTCTTCTTCTGATTTGTCCTACTTTGCTTTTAATTTTTCCTCATAGGACAATCTGGAGAAAGATGTCCAGGTTTCTTACAATTGTAACATACATACTTTCTAGATGAAGAATTCTTGTCATTCAATGATTTTGACATTGAGGGTTTATCATTTTTGTTCCTTTGCTGTTTCCTAGCTTTCCATGCTTTCTTGAATTTCCTAGTTAGCAAAATCAAATCCTCGTCATAATCAGTAGATATATCAGAATCTGAATTAATTTCGAAGGCTATTTCTTTCTTCATTTTTAGTTTATTGTGACTCAGTGATTCATTTAATTGAACTTCATAAGCTGTTAAATTTCCTATAAGTTCATTCATAGTATAAACATTTAAACATCGTGATTCCTCAATTGATGTTACTTTCTGAGACCATTTAGAACTTAGGGATCTGAGAATTTTCCTCACTAAATCCTTGTGTTCAAAATTCTTTCCTAAACATTTTAAAGAGTTTATGATATCAAGAAATCTGGAAAACATCTCAGAAATATTTTCGTCTTCATGCATCTTAAAGAGTTCATACTTATGAATCAACATGTTTATTTTAGTCTCTTTAACTTGAGAAGTACCTTCATGTGAAACTTCTAATGTATGTCACACCTCATAAGCAGATTTATATGTCGACACTTTACTGAACTGTTCATAACTCAATGCACAGAATAAAATATTTAAGCCCTTAGCATTCAGAGTTTCTTTTTCTTTTTCAGTAATTGTCCAAGTATTATAAGGAGTAGTTAACGGAGTATATGGTTTAGAAATCATGAACCACAACTTATGATCTATACTTTGAAGAAAAACAGTCATCCCATATTTCCAATATTCAAAATGTATTCCATCAAATAAAGGAGGACGATTAAGATTTTGGCCTTCATATAAAGAAAAATTACCATTTCCAGTAGTCATTTTACCTTAGATTTTTCAACCTATTTGATTTTAAACAGTCTAAAAATTTTAAAACAATTTGAGCCTTAAATCAAGAAAGTTAAACGTATGCTCAGGTTAATTTCTATTTAAAAATAAGGAAGGTAGAATAAGCAATGATATTAAATAAGTTGGTATCGATTTTATATCAAAGATTATTCACAATGCTCTGATACCACTTGTAGGATCGTATGGCTACACGAGAGGGGGGTGAATTGTGTATTTTTAATATTTTCTGAAATATAATTGAAACTTTAAATCTCAAAAACAAGTCGAGACATTGTTTTCATAAAATCATTTTTATTCAAGGTTTCAATTACAATATACAATTCAATTCTCCTCAGAAATTGTAGATGCAATTATATTTCGATACCATGTATCATCTAAACAATTTCATAACTACAAACAGAGAAAACTAATTTACGGAATTTAAAACTTTTCTCCCTGTTTGAGATCTTTCTTCTTCTTTTTCTTCTTCAGCAATTCTTTAGTGACGAATATCTTGTCTTTTCATGCTTCACCGAATTTGCTTTCTTTTGATACTTCAAATCTTCAGTGACGAAAATCCTACCTTTTTATGCTTCACTGAACTTTCTTCCACTTGAGAGATTTTCCCCGAGAAGGTGTTTTTGATCCCTAAAAAAGATTTTTCTTTTGGTGTGCAGGGATGGTTTGATCCTTGAAAAGATTTTTCGTTTTGTGTGCAAGGATAAATTGATCAACGAGAATTCTATGCCTTTTATACTGTATCTTCATTTCATGCATATCCTTCACGTTTAACCACTACCAGTTTTCCACTTCTCTACGTCTTTCCTTTTTCCTTCATCGAAACACACACGTTCTAACCCACGTTTATATTTCGAATTTTCTTTAATCATCAATCCTGGATCTCTGAAAAATTTCCTGCAAAATAAACTTTCTCGTCCAAAAGTTTTTCATCAATGTAATAAGAAGTCGTTACTTTAATGTTAACTAAACAAGTAACACAAGTATATATATAACTTAACGTTTCTAACTTAACGAGTTCCTCATGTGCCATTTCACGTGACAAGTACTGTAGCTAACTCAACGAACTAAGTCCATGGTGTTATGATATCTCAACGAACCATCTCCGTTGTGTTATGATAACTCAACGAACCATTTCCGTTGTGTTATGATATCTCAACGAACTAGTAATACACAAATGTTTTTATAATAAAAATTTTACCACGTGCAAAAAATAACAACTTAAGTTTAAAACGCTAACCTAATGCGTTGCCTTAGTGTTCAATATAGCAACTCAACGCGTTTAGTTATGTTAACTTAACGAGTTAAACATGTGCACCTCACGTGATACAATACAACATTCATAACTTATAATTTCACCACGTGTATAACACTAACTTAACGAGTTCGTCTCTTCTTTTACTCACTAACTTAACGAGTTATCACGTGACCTATTTTAACCTTTAAGCCTCTAACTTAATGAGTTCTCACGTGACCTCTATACAAACAAAACTCTAACTTAACGAGTTGTCTAAACGTGCACTGTTCATGATACAAAAGATATAACATTAAAACATATCATGATTTTCAATAAAAACACACGTTAACTTAACGTTTAGCTAAATGAGAAATTAATGCAACAAAATGACTAGTTATTAACTTCAGATCCAATACAGACAAGTATTTATATCAGTAAGCTTTTTCTGTATTAATTGATGATTTTAATTTCTTTTCACAAGCAATATTAATTGAGCAAATATGATTATTTTCATTCAGCACACATCATCAAAACAAAAATACTCAACATAAAGAATTAAAAACTAGCAACTTACCGATAGTTCAAAAATGTATTAAATTAACGCTAATTCCTTGAAATTATGCAGATTCTTTCATTAAAGCATATAACAGTGCAAATATAACATAATGGCTTAATTCTCATATGATAAGCTAAATATTATGCATTTAACCATCATGTAACCGTTAATATTATGCACTTTTTCATTCTAAACAGTTATCCTATAACTATCTCAAAAACTCAAACAATTATCCTTTTATGCTTGTCACATGATTCTTTAAGTTCTACACATGAGTCTTCTTAGTTTCAAACAATTTGCTTGAAACTCTCTAAAAACTCGAATAGTTAGTCAGTAACTATCTGAAAAACTCGAATAGTTATCATTTTATGCTTGTCATGTGATTCTTTAAGTTCTGCACATAAGTTTTCTTCGTTTCAAACAGTTTGCTTGAAACCTTTTGAAAGCTCGAATAGTTATTCTGTAACTATCCGAAAAACTTGAACAATTATCTTGTAACTATTCGATTTGCTTGCAGCTATTTTCTTTTAACTTCCAGATAGTTTCCCTTGAACCTTCCAAAGCTCTTTTTACTTTTGGACTATTTCACTTAGAACTTTCTAATTTCTCCTTTCTTCTATTCTATAGTTGACTGAACTATCTTCTAAGTTGTTTTATGAAATACAACTTATTCCTCACATGGATTTTTGTATTATCAAAATATAAGGGTTCTAACACAATTAATCATTCATTAACCGCTAATATTATCAACAATTTTATTTTAAACAATCATCATTCATGAATCATGATTTATTACATTAAAATCAATATCAAGACATCAACTTATCATTTATCATTCATCATCCATCAACACATTCAAACACAAGTCATAAAGTTAAAATAATTATTTTATTTCTGAATTCAAATTAGAAAATACTTCATTTTTGTAATTATATCAAATATATTTACATTTAATGTACATAATTATATTTAAATATTTAAATTTACAAATTCATTAATGAATTCATCTTTCTATCGTTGTCCTCGAACACAAGTAAGCTCCCAATATTTAACACACATTAATGCTTCTAAAATATCATCTTTTAATTTTATTCTTCTATCATCTAATATATTACTACTAATACTAAATGTCTATTCACATGCTACAAACAAAATTAGAAATGTTAGTAAATCTCTAGCCGTTAATAATAAAATAGGAAATGTGCAGTTTTGTGTTTTCCACCAATTTATTACATCAAAATTTAGAAAATCAAGATTATCTCTTATTAAATAGCTACGATTAGTATTATTAAAATTATTTAATTCTTTTATATTTGTTACGTTAAAATCACTATATTCATCATCAAATATACTATAATCAATTATTGATGATGATGATGATGGTTGTGAAAAATAGGGCATATTTTGTGTTTGTTGTTGTGTTCCATATTTTATAACATACATATCAAACATATTATTTAAATTTTCTTATATATTTTCAATTATTACATCAAGTTCTATATTTAAACAAGTTTATATTATATTTATTAATTTTTTAACAACTTTTGTTTAGTCCTAGGATCTAAACAAACACTTAATGTATATAAGAGAGATATTTTATTCCAATATTTTAAAAAAAATTCTTTCATTTTTAAAATTATAGGTGCAAAAAATAGATAATTACTATAATTATTAAAAACCCTTGCAATATTATATAAGTAGTGGATTGCATAAACAAATGTATAATAATATATTCTTGATAAATGTTCTATTACATTATAAAATGGTTTTAAAAATTCAATAAAACAATTAGCTATTGCAAAATTATTTTCATGTAGTTGTGTTGTACTATCGTCTATTCTACCATTATAATAAGTTTTTATAACTTCTTTATAAGGTAAACAATTATTTAACATTAAATAAAACGAATTCCACCTATGAGAGACATCCATTGTAAATGTTTTATGTGATAATCGAAATGAATCATATACATGATTAAATTCTTCTTGTCGTCTACCACTAAATAAAATGTAACATAATTCAATTCTAATATTTTCTAGAAAAGATTTTAATTCTTTGACACCTACTTGAACTATAAAATTAATTATATAACATATACATCTTTGGTGAAATAAATCAAAACCATTTGATGGAGTTAATCTACTTTTAAACATAGAGATAATTGCATTATTACTAGATGCATTATCAAATGTAATACAACCTACTTTTTCTTTAATTCCATAAAATTCAAAAATTTCCATAATAGTAGAAAAATATTTTGAGCATTATGTGAATGATTTATTCTTCTAAATCCTATTAATATTTTTTGTAAAACCCAATTATCATGAATAAAATATGTAATAATAGCAATATATCCTGCTTTACTTCTACCCTCCCAAATATCAGATGTACATACTATAGATGTATTAATAGAATCTATTATATTAACTAATTCCATTCTAAGTTTATTATAAAGTTCAATAATATCTTGCCTAGTTGTATTTCTAGAAATTTTTTTAAATTGTGGACAATAAGCTTGTAAAATATGTTCTTGAAAATGTTGACTATCACCATAATTAATAGGTAAATTTTGAACAGTAATAAATTTAGCATGTAATTCTCTAGCATTACTAGGATTATAATGACATTATATTATATTACTTTTAGTGTTAAATTAAGTTATGTTTAAATCATTTTATTTATTTCAAGATTTTTAAATGAACAACTAGCTACATGTCTAGATAAATGACTTGTACCATCTAAAACTTTGCATGAAAAGTCTACATTACAAATGTTGTAGTAGGCTCTCTCCACCGTAGTACCATCTCCCAACTCTTTCATCTTTATTATAAACTTCAACCATAAATTTAACATTCTTCTTGATTTAGCAACAATAGTTGAAGTTGATACTCTACTTTCTATAGTTTGAGCTTGAGAGTATTATTGTTTCTACTCAAAATCATCACCAGCCTCAACAGCATTATTAAAGATGAAGTCATTAAAGTTATATGCCAGTTTTGCAAAGAATTTAACTTGAAAGTTGAAGAAAGTTGAAGCCTAAAAGATGATCTTTGTATTTTGTAAAAGAAAGAGAGAAGATTTAATGAGTATGAATTATGAAAAAAATTCTAACATTCTTCTCTATTTATAGATTTTTTCATCATTATTTTTCTCTCCCTTTCATTCCTTCTCTTTTCCTTTTTTTTACCGTTGGTTTCAACATTCAATTTTTACAAATGTTATTTCAATGTTCATTTTTTACAAATGTTTATTTTTTGACGAATGTTTCTTTTTTTATGAACGTTTCATTTTTTTCTTGTTGAAATAATGTTTGTAAAATAGACTTCTCTTCTCTCTTTTTTTTACTGTTGGTCTCAACATTTATTTTTTACAAATATTATTTCAACATTCGTTTTTAACGAATATGATACAGGCTAACCTAGGTTGGGCCCAAATTAACCTGTAGGTCAACCCGACCTGACCCAAATCAACCTGTAGGCTAGCCTAGCTCACCCTGAATCAGCCTATAATCTAACCCAACCTATGGGCCAATTTTTTAATATATTGTACCCTAGACCATCTTAATTTTTTAAATCAAGTCAGACTAGGCCAAGTTGGCTCATAATAGTCTAACCTAATTGACACCTCTAGAGGTGAGATGTATAAAATTAAAAAAAAAAAAAAAAAAAAAAAGAGAGAGAGAAAGAAGAGTAGAAAACAAAAATCAAAATATAATAATGAAAAAAATGATATCTACGACTCAACGCCGAAGTACCTGGAACGTGGATTGCTTTCGTGAATATACGATCATTCCATTTAATTTGTGAACTCCAAGGACGTGAAACGTAAATCGCTTCCGTGAGTTTAGTATCATATCGGCTATAAAAGTACTTGAAATAGTGGTTTTCCTTGAGGTTTTGTTGACTCCAAAACTGTGGATTGGCGTTTTCCCTAGTCAATTCAAAACTGAGTTTTCAAGGAGAGCATCCTTTCTTTGTGATCAACCAACACGGTTTTGACGAATAGCGATGACTTTTGAAACGAAGGGCCATTATCATTAGTGTTCGAAGTCATTAATCGATCGGTGGACCATCATCGTACCTTCTTGGTTGACTTTCCACTCAGGTCCTAGAAAAGATTATTACCTAAGGAATAATTCGCCATTCGAGGAATATTATTCCCCATTAATACATTTGCATGACATCGAATGAATATGCATAAATAGAAGGAAAACTAATATAGATAAATCAATATGTATGCGACTTTGTACATGTGCATCAAGCTAATATGATCAAAGCTATATGGTGCTAGCAAATATACCATCAATGAGCGATCTGAAGATTGACGCATATGCATGATAATCAAATGTGTACATGCTTTACAAATTTGATATATGTGATATATATGGGCAAACACATATATGTATAGAAATTAAATACATATATCCTTGACATAAAAGACCTATGAATGCATAAAATAAAATGCATATATGTTGACAAATATACAAAATAGATGTTTAAATAAATTTTGAAAAAAATATCAAATGTTCTTATATATCAACTTAAACTATCTAATATTCACTTAGATATATCAAATCAATCATTTAAGTGATTAAAGATAACTTTTAGATATGAATCTAAACTATTTAAAATATAAAATACTCTTAGATATAAGTCTAAATTATCTAAAAAGGTGCATTTATACCTACTACCAAGCACTTACTTTTGTAAGAATTCTGGAGTTAATTGTGTTTAAATAAAAACAAAACCAGGATGGGTGACCATTTGGAAAGTTTTTGTGTAGTGCTTATAAGCAATAGTGTTAGCTCTGCTCAAGCATTGGCAAGCTGTAGGTATGTGCACTACTTACCCAATTCACGTGCCAACATTGCGGAAATCTATCATGTTAGGGCCTAATAAGGTCTCTTACAAGCTTTTGCCTCCTTGGATACTCTTAGTGTACCAGGCCATTTGAGTGTCCATTGAGACTCACATGTTATCACCTCCATGGATACTCCTAGAGGATCAAAAAAAAAAAATTATCTAAAAATATATTTTAATATGAAATATATATATATATGCATATACAAATCACCAAAATATCCATCTACATGCACAAGTTATCAAAATACCCTTGCATGTAGAAATTAACATACCCTTCTACATGTGGAAATTACCAACATACTCTCTTGCATGTGGAACTTACCATCATCTAAAAATTAGCAATATACCCTTCTATATGAGAAAATCAAAACACCCTCATATATCTCTAAAATTACCAAAATGCCCTTGTGTATTTCTAAATTACCTAAAACACCCTTTATGCATATCTAAATGTCTGGATTAACAAAATTCCCTCTCACATTTCCAAATATCAAATACTTATAAGGAACAAAAAACTTAAATTGCCTAAATCAAAATTTGCATTTATATATGAGTCTAAACTATTTGAAATATAAAAATGTTATTAGATATGAGTTTAAACTATTTGAGTTATAAAATACTCTTTGATATGAACTTAAATTATCTAAAATATTGAATGCCCTTAGATATGAATTTAAATTATCTAAATATCAAATGTTTCTAGATATGAGCCTAAACTATCTAAAATATCATACACTTAAGATATAAGCTTAAACTATCTAAGATATTAAATATTTCTAGTAATAAGTATAAACCTTTCATTACATCATGTTATCTCATTGTCATTTTGAATTATTCAATACTAGTTTGTGCTATTGTTCATAAGAAATGAAATTAAATTTTGATACTATATGTGTTTAATGTGATTAATATGATGTAAATGAGACATCTTTCTTTAAAAAGTGTAAGATACAAAATTATTAATTAATTTTTAAGAGATCCAATATGTTACAAATGAGAATAATCAACAATATTTGTAATATGAGAAAAACTCAAGTTAACAATATTGTTTTGATTAAAAGAAAATAAAAGGAATACATTGACTAATGTTTGGTGTTACCACAAAAGCTCCAATGTATCCAAATATATTGAAAATCTATTAAGGACTTGGAGAAAACATTTATTGAAAACATATATTGAAAATCTTTGAGTAAATAAATGTATGTGTATTCTTGTATGCCCTTTTTGTTGAGGAGAAAATTATCATTTAACATCACATTTGAACTACTCCCAAAATAAAAAAACTTCCCTCACATGATACAAACCACAAAATTTGATCTACTTTTAATTTCCTTCCACACATAAAAAGAGATTTATTCATGATTGCCAAAGACATTTCAAAAGCATGAGATTAAACCAATCTAATCCACTATTCATAATCAATGGCCTAAGGAGAGGAGGATGAACCAAGAAGGCTAAAAGGAGAGGAGGAGAAATGACAAGATCAATGATGGGCAAGTGGGAGCATATGTGGGCTTGGGATCACAACCACTAATGTCCTATGGCTCTAAGTGGACAAATTGAAGATTGAAGATTAGAGATGGTGACGCAGAGACAATGGGCGTAGTTACAAGGGTTACACTTGAGATCGATGATAGGTAGGTGGGAGTAGATGTGAGCTTGGCAACATGACCACCAATGTCCTGTGGCTACCGAAGGATGAATCGATGATTAAAGATGGCAATGTAGAGACTTTGAGTGTAGGAACAAGGGTTACACTTGAAATCGATGATAGATGTAGGGACAAGATATAGACCTTTGATTTTGGGTGGTTGGCTGTGTAAATGTTGAGAGGATGTTATCATCATTTACTTGAAATAAACTTCAATCATTGTAGGCATTGATGTGAGCTCATGTTGAATACCTTCACATAGTTATTTGCATAGGTGTGTTGCAAATTTCACTATGGTACACTTTGTTTGAATATTCATCGATCTATCATGTTTCTTTCTCCATTTTTTTTCTTCTTCTTTCGAGTTATCAGGCTATTGATTTAGAGAAGATTCTAGATTGTTCCTGCTATATATATATTCTTGTTGTAACTTTGTTTTTGGGTAATTTTTGACATAGTGAAAAATCTTCCCCATGTCTCTATTCTCCTCTACATTCTTTCTACTATGATACTTCTTTTTCTTCTTCCTCTTCTTCTTCTCCTCTTTTCTTAACTTGGTTTTAAAGTCAAGGTTCCCCTCCATCATGTCCTCCATGTCGAGCTTTTTGTTTAGAATAAAAAAATACATAATATTAGAGCTTAATGAATGGTTTATGGCATGTTATTTAGCTTAGTAGATAGGAATTAGGCCATTATATTACAATTATATAAATCTGAGGCTTAATTGAAGAATATGTATAATATAAAGGAATTAACAATAATTAAGTATCATTTCAGAACTATTGTAAAATTTCCTTGATACATATTATTAAATATTGTTTACACTTGTGTAGTATTTATATAAATTGTTTTATTATATTACTGAACTACAAGATTGAATGAGTTCATTGAGTTAGCAGTTAACCCAATAGAGTTAGTTTGTTGAGTTATGTTAACTCCACAAACTAAATGTCTTTATCAAATTTAAAACTACAATTGAAAAAAGACTTGATAAGAATATTAAAGTGCTTCAAAGTGACAATGGGGGAGAATATGTGGTGTTCAAAAATTATTTACAATCATGTGATATTCAACATCATTTTTCATGCCCATATACACATGAGCAAAATGGAATTTTCTAAAGAAAACATAGACATATTGTTGATTCAGGTCTTACATTGTTGGCTCATTCAAATCTTCCAAAGAATTTTTGGGTAGAAGCCTTTTAAGTTGTTGTATACCTTATAAATCAAATGCCTTCAAGTCAGTTGCAAAATAGAAGTCCCTTGCAAGTTCTTTTCAACTCTACTCTAGATTACACATTCTTGAAAGTTTTTGGCTACAAGCATTTTCCAAATATGAGGCATTATTTATATAATAAGTTCAATTATAAAACTATTCCATGCATATTTCTTAGATATGCTCTTGATCACAAGGGATATTTGTGTTACTCTTCAGAAAATAAGAAGATATATATTTTAAGGGATGTGGTATTCAATAAAGAAGATTTTTCCCTAAATAAAATGCTTATCAATGCTCCTTCAACTATGATGCAAGAGCAAATCAAAACTATCAACATTCCAAATGTTATTTTGCCATGTGATATGCAAAATTCCAAAAGGGGGAATTCATTTAAAGAAGAGATGATAGAAGACATTCAGCAAACACCTCCTATTAAAGATATTGCTCAAACAAAAGATGATAATGATCAAGTAGTTGAATTTCATCATGATGTTATTAATCCAAAGCACAACAGAACTATTACATGTGTTGCAAGAGGTATCTTTAAACCAAACCCTAAATATGCTTTGAATGTGGTTGGAACTAGAAGTATTCCTTCATGTTTTGAACATGCTATTAAGGATTCTAATTGGGTTTCAATAATGAATGATAAATATGCAGCCTTAATGAAAAATAATACATGATCTTTAGTGTCTTGTTTAGAATGAAAATATGCATAATATTAACAGTTAAATAATAGTTAATTGCATTATATTTAGCTTATTATATGAGAATTAAGCCATTATGTTATAATTGCACTATTATATACTTTAATGAAAGAATCTGCATAATTTCAAGGAATTAGTGTTAATTAAGTATATTTTTACACTGTTAGTGAGTTATAGGTTTTGTAATTCTTAAGTATCTGAAATGTCTGTTATTTCGGAGAGTTACATTTTATGTACCGGACAATTATATTTTGAACATTTAAAGAATACTTTATTATTTCCTGAAAGACACATGTTGTAACCTTAATATATGACTTAAGTAGATTTTTAGTAAGTTAGGTGCTAACTATCTGAAAAGCATGTAAGTTTCAGCTACTTATAGTTGTAAGTATCCGAAATATCCTTTTTATTCATAAAGTAGAATTACGCACATGTAAATTTAAATGTTTTATTATGTCACATGAGCTGCACATGTTTAACTCGTTAAGTTAACATAACTATATACATTGAGTTACTTAAATATACACTAAGGTAACACGTTGTGTTAATGTTATAAGCTTATAAGTTATTCATTTACTACACGTGTTTTATAGTTAAGTCAACGAAGTAAGTCCGTTGAGTTACACTAACTCCATAGACTACTTATATTTTAACATGCCACTAGAGCAGTTGCAAAAACAGAAAATACGAAGGAAAACCACGATTGCATGTATCACGTAGGAACTAACTTGTATAATGAAGAAGAAATCGCCATCATTGATATGAATGAAGGAAGTCCAACCGATCATATAGGGAGAAGCAGTTACTACTAAAAGAATATAAAAGAAAAGGAGAAAGACGAAAAAAAGTGTGAAGAGTGTGTGAAGGTGGAGAACCACGCTAACTGCAGAAAGCATCAATAGTTCCCTGAAGCTCCACAACACCACCAAAATTACCAACCATCAAATGTCTGTGAGGATACTTTTTGAATGTCGGGTTGATTCCAAGCCAAACATAGTGATTGACAACCACTATGAGGAGTGATCACGTTGTAGGAAGGGAAGTCATTTTCACCAAGCATTGACTCATATCTCAAGAGATCGTAAAGCTTCTAACCTTGGTTTTAGGTTGATGTCAATATACTAAAGAGGAGATCAACTTACAAGTCTTAATTCATGATTCTATAGGGAGAGGAGGCAAGATTGTAAGTGATTAAGTTTTCATTGGTGTAATCGCGTCATATATAGTGATAGTTCTTACTATCGATAGAGATTTTTACATTTTACTTTTCGTTCATCTTCAGGAACATATCAAAACAAAAATACCAAAAGCTAATTATCTGTGTTTACATTTAGTATTAATGTGTTGTATTGTTTGTTTGTATCGTGATTAATGTTATCATTATCAGTATTGTGAATGTTCTATGTTTAGTTGATTCAGAAAATAGAAAGCAGTTTTATAGATTACTGAAATTGATTCGTACAAAATACTAAAAATCTTAATGGTTACTATCTAAAATATCTGAATGTTAGTGTTGATTAATGACAAATCTCAGATTAACTAACATTAAAAAGCTTAATTGATGTTATTTACATTTTATGGAACCACCCAATGGATAACTAAATTCCTCTGTGAATAACAACATTTAACTAGAAAGGTAGGCTCGTGGAGTTAAGTCCACGAGGTTAGTCTGTATGTACTTAATTGAACACATATAAATTCTAGTATAAAAATTAAAATAGTACACATTTCTTACTCAATCTCTATAGGATCAACCTATACTTGCATATAAATACAATATACACTATGCACTTGTAGTTAAAAATACAAATTGGACTTGATATCTAATTTGTGTGAAAAGTTGTTTGTTACCTTAAAAGAATTTATTAATATATACAATAGACAAGATCTGATTGAACAAAATAGGTTTTCTAATTTAACTACAAACAACCCAAACATGCCTCCACCTAAAGATGCAAATATTATTGGTTGTAAATGGATATACAAAATTAAAGAAAAATTTGATGAGACTACAGAAAGATATAAGGCAAGATTAGTTGCTCAAGGGTTCTCACAATAATATAGAATTGATTATAATTAAACCTTTAGTCTAGTTGTTAAACTAGTTACAATAAGAACTATTACAAGTCATGCCTTCTCAAATAATTGGAGTATGAGATAATTAGATGTCTCAAATGCTTTCTTACATGGGGATACTAAAGAAAACATTTATATGCAGTAGCCAACAGGTTTTGTTAATCAAAGGCATCCAAATTTTGTTTGTAAATTGTATAGATCCTTATATAGTTTAAAATAGACCCCAAGAGCCTGGTTTAGTAAGTTGAAGACTTTTTTGTAGTAGCAAGGATTTTGAGAGTCAAGAAGTGATGTTTCCTTGTTTACTAAGAAAACCAACAACTCCAACACCTATGTACTAATATATGTTAATGACATTATACTCACTAGTTCTTCATCAAATGAAATTTAGAACATTATCAAAGAGTTATCTAATTCTTTTGTTATAGGGGATCTAGGTGAATTAAGTTATTTTTTGGGACTAGAAGTCCAAAGGATAGGGGACACACTTCATCTCAACCAATCAAAATATTTGGTTGATATTTTGAGGAGATTCAAACTTAAAGGCATCAAATAATGTCACACTCCTATGATGAGTGGACAAAAACTCACTCAAAAGATAGGTGATTACTTGAAAAATCCCTTTGAATATCAAAGCTTGATTGTATCCTTACAATACTTATGCATAACTAGACCAAATGTCTCTTATGTAGTGAACAAATTATCACAATTTTTGGCTACCCCAAAGTCAAATCATTTAAAGGTTATAAAAAGGGTACTTAGGTACTTAAAAGGGTCTATTTCACATGGAATTCCATATCAACATTCACTAGATGAAAGATTACAAGTTGTTCATGCTTATAGTGATGTAGATTGGGGAGGAGATTCGGATGATCGAAGATCATACTCTAGTTATTACATATTTTTGGGGAAGAACCTTATTTCATGGACTTCACGTAAGCAAAAAGTTGTTTCTAGTCAAGCACTGAAGCAAAACTGAGGGCACTTGTTCTTACAGTATGTGAAGTTATTTGGTTAAAGATGCTATTAAAAGAATTAAACATTGTAGCCACCACTCCAACTATATGGTGTGATAACCTAAGCACAATTCAACTTGCAAAAAATCTAGCTCAACATACATGATGAAAATATATTGAGATTGACATGAATTTTATTAGAGATCACATTGTGTAGAAGACATTCCGAGTGTGGTACATTAATTTACATCAGCAAATTGCCAATGCTCTTACAAAGTCTATTGGGAGACAAATTTTCCAAGATTTTTGTTGCAAGCTTTCAATGGTGGCTGCCCCCACTTAGCTTGAGGGAGGCTATTTGAATATTCGTCAGTTCTATCATGTTTCTTTCTCAGTTTTTTTCTTTTCTTTCAAGTTATCGGTCTATCGATTTAGAGAAGATTCTAGATCGATCCTGTTGTATATATATTCTTGTTGTAACTTTATTTTTGGGTAATTTTTGACATAGTGATTAATCTTCCCCACGCCTTTGTTCTCCTTTGCAATCACACGGAGCCTTAGTGTCTATGACATTATTCAATAATTCTTATCAAATATATTATTTATGTTTATTTATTTTTATACATCAACTTGAAAACATTACATTTTAACTATAAACATTAACTAGAAAAAAAGTTGAGTTGAATTCTACAATATTTTTGGAAATGTTATTTTATTTCTATACGTTTGATTACAATAATCATTATAAGACGTAACTTTGACTTTTTTGCAGCTCTCTCCAAAGAGCTTGTCATTCTGCTAATTTTTTTCCAATTCCTTTCTTATTTTTACACTGGTCAAGTCAATGTCTTGAATTCAAATTTAAGAAAAAATATTACAAATATCACACCTGCATGTCACCAAAAAATATTTTTTTGAGGAAGTACCCTAGATGGAAAAATATTAAGCTGTTGCTATTGTTGACTTTACGTGAAATAGTAAATGATCACAGGAGATTCACAAATATTCTCATTGCATACAATGATGAGAGAGAAATTACAGTGGAGATGTCAAAGGACTTGTCATTGACCAAGTAAGAGGTATTAATAATTTAATAATTAATTTATATTTAATGAATAATAATAATATAAAATTCTTAATAATATCTCTTTACTACAATATTCTTTGAAAACGTCTTTGGACCGTTAAATTCTAAACACACACATATATGTATATATGCATTTATCACAATAGATTCTTCCCTGTAGAAAGATGCACAAAATTGTGCACCTACTATTCCCTTAATCGCAAGTTCAAATTTCATAGAAATCAAAATTTCAAAACATATGGAAAATATCTTAACTTTGCAAAAAAATTCCTCCTTACAAAAAGATGTTATTTCTTCCTTACTTTCACCTCTTCCAACTTACAACGAGGGGGGTAGTTTGTCTGTTTATATTGCCGTTAAAATTTAATAATGGATTCGATGAAAAGAAGTAAAATTTAAATAACGAAAGAATATGCAAAGTAGCGTTTTCTCTACTAAGAGTGTATACTTTAGTATACGATTCTTTAATGATATACAAGATGTTAAGAATGCTTTTGAGAGCATGCAATCAAAAATTGCATATATATTTTGAAGTTGAACGTAGGATTTTATGGTTGCATTTGTTTGCAGGGAATGGAGTGAGGGAATCATCACTGTAGTAATGATCGAAAGGCGTTGCACGTAACAGTGAAAGAGGTGGATGAAGACGCAATGTTTGTTTGTAGAGTCATTGCACTCAAGAATAATATCAACTTTGCGATCATACCCTTACATACGCTTAATTAAGAGCAAACGGGTGACAGATTGGCGGGAGGAGAGAGTAGAGGAAAGGCATGGTAGAGAAGGGGGGGTGACCCATATTCAGATTGGTGCTCCTTTCTTATGTGCTCTTCTTGTTTTATGGTCTTCTCAGTGGTGATGGTTGTGGACTCCGTTGTGGGTGTGAGCCATCGCACGTAGTTGACCCAGAGGTTGCCCCCCATATGTGGTGGTGGAAATTCTAGAGGAGAGAATAAGATCAGGAAGGTGATGGTTAATGGCATTCAGGACCATTCCATAAAGCTCTTTGATTGGGACCATTCTATGCTTAGGGCCTTGATGCGATTCGCAAGCTTCGAATGGTATGAGCTAAGGTTATTTAGTCGATGCTCTTTTTTATCAGCGATAAATAAGTCTCTTCAGGACAAGATCGGACAACCACCGTGAGGATCTATTCCAGGTGTGCTCACAACTCACACCAAATTTTTTTTCTTCTTTGACGTACAACTGTTGAGGGAACTTGCACTTATTGAAAGAAGTGACGCACACCGCTCCCACTTTATTGTGTAGAGAGGCAGGTTCCATCTCTCAAGGTGCCAGCAACACATCATCTTTCGACTAAAAGAAGTCATATCGATCGTATAATATCATCAGAAATTCATTCTAAACCAGAAAACCTAAAATAAGCTCGAACTTTTAAGGTGATAGGAATGTCCACCTGTAAAAGTACAGTACAGACGAACACCATTCATCCGTATCAAGGGCAAAAGAAGGCAGGCATGCATGCATGATCTTCTCACAGTGCAGCGGCATCCCTGCCCTCGTCACCTGCAAACCAGAAGCTTCATATATACTGCTGAACACCAAAAGGTCAAACAGCCCAACTAAGAAGGAGCTTGGATGCCGAATATATATATAGAGAGAGAGAGGGAGAGAGAGAGATGGAAGGGCAGGTTTCGTTTATTCATTTTTTTTCTTCAAATTTGCAATAGCAAATAATATATATGTCCCTTTCTTCTCCGTTGGGCGTTCCCCATGTCCTTAAGCCATGCATAAAGAAGAATAATTGATTACCTAGAATAGTCAAACATACTACTCGTAATTCGTTTTGAGTGCCATAAAAATTTAACATTATCAAAGGAAAAAAATAAAAATCAATGAACAATAACATGGCCAGAGACCAAGCACACATCAACCTCCTGTTGCCTCTGTCGTATGAAACCCTCCCACCTTCCCTTCCCTTCCCTTCCCTTCCTCTGCTTAATCATCTTCCCTCTCCCGCTAGCTGAAAAGTTCCTATTCTCTTCGACGACTGCACGTTGGTTTCTTCTTGGGGCGCGGCAGATAAATTAATAAACACACACACGGAAGCATTCCGGATAGATAGGCATAGATAAGCGTGCTGCAAGAAATTAACCGAGATGGGGGGTCCGGAGTTGGACGACGACGAGTGTGATTACCTCTTCAAGATCATCCTCATCGGCGACTCGGCGGTGGGGAAGTCGAATCTGCTGTGGAGGATCTCCGGAAAAGGGTTCAGGCTTGACTCCAAGCCGACGATCGGGGTCGAGTTCGCGTATCGCTGCATCAAAGTAGGCAATAAGCTGGTGAAGGCCCAGGTTTGGGACACGGCAGGCCAAGAACGGTAAGTCTCGTCGTCGTCCGTCTCATGATTAATTGATTTTTTTTTATTTTTTTATTTTTTGATGTCCGTCGACCTCGCACGTGTGTCATGATATGCAGGGTGGGAATTTATTTTCTTGATTTTTACGTTTTTCAATTAGAAATCTACTCGATCGACTTGATGAATTATAAATCTGTGCTTAATTGGTTGGGGCAAGTTCTCCCGCTTCAATTCCCTTCTAACAAAGGAGGGCTAATCCAGCCAGCGTTCTTCTGCCACCGTGAATAAATTTCTATGAATTCTGCGGATACCATGCAATAGACATAATTGACCTAAATTTTCCATTTTAATTTGTCACTCTTGATATATATATATAGATTTTTCCATTCGGTTTTTTCCAATCTTTCAATAAGAACAATAAAATGCTACCAGTGACATCACAAAGAATAGGCCTTCCTGGTTGTATCAGTTTTTTAAATGATTTTATTACCAAATTAAAATCTACTTACATAATTAATTAGTTAATCTATACTATAGTTTATTTTTTAACTTAATCTGAATTGTATTTGTTGTAATCTTTTTCATTTAAAAATCAATGGTTAAAATTCGACGAAGATTAGTGAATTTTAAGACCTTTAAATCGATGGGCGATATTTAATTAATCTATATAAAATCGGTTAGAATATATGGCAAGTGGCCCTCACCTAGACAAATCCTTGCACAGCTATGTATTATTTAGAGTTTAACCAGAAAGGCCCATATTATCATTGCCATTTTTCCATTTCAAATTTTGTTTTGGACTTCATCGATATTTCAAACTTGCCCCATTTTTGAGTTCTTTTTTCATTTTCAGATTGTCTCTCCAAATTCATCATGGCTCCAATTTAGCAGAATGGCTATATTTCAAAAGAGAGAAAAGAAAAACATGCCTCTGATGATGAAATGAACTCCTACAAGGAATTGTTCATTCATGTTATTACTGCAAAAGAAAATGCTTGTTTGTTTACCACCACACTAGCACATGAGTTGGACCATCCATCCTCTTTTCATATTTCACTAGTGGCCCGTTCTCCCGTTTGCCCCACCAACACCACAAAAACACAGCAATGGCCGAAATTTCAACGCTACATCCAGTGGTGCCATGCCTTCCATGGCGAATCGATAGCCTGCCTGCTCAAGTACCAAGTTCCATACATTTTGTGGAAGCCAGAGACTTCCCCACTGCTGCTTTGTGCTGTTGCGACCTACAACCATGTAAAAAACCATCAAATATTATAACACAATCATGCTTAAAAATAATGAGAAAAGAGAATAGATTAGCCTTTTGTATGGTCTTTGATAGCACAGTTTACAATATTTTGCAGGAAGGAAAATTTTTGATTCAAATTTAGCCAAGTCATTATTACCAATATGCAACAAAAATTGCATATCATTCCACAATTATTCAAAGATATTCAGTATGGAGTAAGGAATACATGGTGTTTGATTTGCCTGTGCATTCATTCATGCAGGTATAGAGCAATCACAAGTTCCTACTACCGTGGAGCCCTCGGGGCGTTACTTGTCTATGACATAACGAAGCGAGTGACATTCTGCAACTTGCAGAACTGGTTGACGGAAATACGGGATTTCAACAATTCCGATATGGTGATAATGCTCGTAGGGAACAAATCTGATCTCAGTCATAAGAGAGAAGTCACCGAAGAGGAAGGTCGCAATCTTGCGGAAACTGAAAGGCTTTGCTTCATGGAGACGTCCGCACTGGAGAACAAAAATGTGGAGGAGGCTTTTGTAACTATGATTGCTCAGATTCACGACATCATTAGTCAAAAGATCTTGGAACCAAATTCTGACGAGACATCAGTCCCTCGTGCCGGCCAGGCTCTCGGTAACCTAGAAGATGAAGTATCTGCAACAAGACAGCAGTCAAGGTGTTGTTATTCCTAATCATGAATGCAGAAAGGATACTTTTATGATTGGCAAAAAAATAGAGCTATCACTTCAGGTTTACAGTCACAGTCAAGAAATTCTTTTCCTCCATGAGAAAAAGCTATACCGCATTCATTTGCATGTATTCGTGAGTAGTGAGTTCTACCGTTGTTTGAATTGTAAATTTACCCAAACGAGCATAAAATTCTCCGACTATAGGTTCGTCTGGGATCTTTTCATGTTGTACCCTTCGGTACCAGGACAACTTTAGTTGTAATAGAGTGGAATTTACAATAGACCAACTATATCTCCACGCAAACAATGTTTACATTAATTTCCTAATTGAGAAAACAGATCCTCCAAGTGTCCTTCAGCAACAATCACTCCCATCTTATTGGAGAATACTTCACCAACCAAATTATTCAAATTTGTGTTGATGTTTGCTGTGCAAACTCGAATGTAGTCATTAATGTTATTCTTCGTTCCATCTGCACAAAAAATTGTAATGAAACATTATGATGTATGCTTGTAGATAGTTAACTCATATTAAAGTTTGAAAACATACCTTCAGCAACAATAGGTTCATATGAAGGTGGAGAAGATATCCAATTTCCATTCAAATCCTTCATATGACTTCTATCAGATGCAAAGAAACGAATAAAATTTGGGGCATGTATTACTCTGAATAATCTGCAAAATACATGGCAAGATGGGTTCACTGCTCAAAACAAACTCCGAAAAAATCATATGGCTTCACTTCTCTAATATTACTTGAGTACGATAGCTACACAAGTATCACATCACATTTTAATTTGAATCAGTATGAAACAAGCCAGTTTCACAGGGGAAATCTTGACGTAAGTAGTAACAAGTCTGTGATCAAAAGGGCGTAACAAAGCTCAAATTATGATGAATCCTCGCACAAATAATTATGGCCATGTGTGGAAACTGAATTTCATAGACCAAGGCCTTGAAGACCAACAAACATGGTGGTTCATGAATTTTACCTATGAATCACCAGTTTAATGCAAATGGGTTGTGTTGCGTGCTTATTGTGTCAGCTATCACTTGTATACCATATTATTGTATAGTGTGATGAAATTATGATTGTTTATTTACAATGCTGTCACTTCAATACTTACATCTCACTTGACAATTTTTTAATTCTGAATGAATAATAACTATATTAAATTCAATTTAAATCAGTCAATCATATTAGATCATGTAAAAATGAAGTTAAAGTTATGGTCATTAATCATGAATAACATAAATACCTCAAAAAGGTTTTTTTTTTTTTGACATTCTTATGTTGTGTTGGGTGGTTATTGTGTTTTCAAGTCAAGAAAATAATTATACATGTATATTGAGACACCTAGATTTTTTAGTGTCAAGAAGTTTATTAATGAATATAGGCACCAATACACGTTGCTCATTATATTTCAAATGCTGCTTTTTGTGATGAAATTTTTAGGCCTAATACATTCACATGAAATATACATATATAAATAAGCCCAAAGGCCTATGAAGTTCTCACTAGAACCCAGTCACAACCAATGACCTGACCATCTGGTTATAGAGTGACAAAACTGCATTAAGATACAGCTCATGCCATAATTCCACTATATAGACTTAACCATATACATCTTTTCTTCCATATATTTTTATTAATGGTTAAATATTCGGTTAAATTATATAAATTTGAAACATTTTTCATAATTTCTAACCAAGTAGTTTTAGGCATCTTTTTAGTTTATCTTTTATAGTATTATCACTCATACATTTAAGCAATCGCATTTCTGCAACATTAACTTTTTCTAGATATTCATGTTTTCCAGCCCAACATTCTAAATCATGAGGTATAACCAAATGAATAGTAAATTTATAATATTTTCCTTCTAATTTTAAGGGTATCTTACTACATAACACTCTTAACAATTTTTCTCCACTTCATCCATACTACTTTAATCTTATGAATAATATCCTCTATAATTGTCCATTGCAATTTGTTATAAATCCTAAGCATTTAAAAATCTTACTTTTATGAATATTATGATTATTTAATTATATAACTTCATCATTATTCTGATTTTTATTGAACCTACAATCCATATACTCAATTTTTAACCTACTCAATCTATATACTTTGAACTCTAAAGTATCCCTCCATAATTTTAATTTAAAACTAATTCCTAATTTATTTTCTTCAATCATAACTATGTCATCAACGAATAACATACACTAAGGTACTTCTTGAATTTCCATAATTATTTTATCCATAACCAAGACAAATAAATATAGGCTTAAAGAGGATCTTTAGTGTAAACTTATGTCTATAGTAAATTTCTTAATTTCTCTTCCTATAACTTTAACACTAGTAACTACTCTTTTATATATTTCTTTTATAATATCAATATATCCTATAAGTACTCTTTTTCTTTCTAATATTCACCATAATAGATTTCTAGGTACTCTATCATAAACTTTCTATAAATCAATGAAAACCATATAAGGTCTTTCTTTTTAATTCTAAAATTTTTTATTAGTTTTCTATGTAAATAAATAGTTTTCATTGTTGACCTACCTAACATAAACCTACATTAATTTTTTGTGATTTTAGTTGCATGCCTTAATTTTTTCTCAATTATCCTTTTTTATAGTTTCATAATATGACTCTTTAGCTTAATATCACAATAATTATTACAATTTTGTATGTCTCCATTATTCTTAAATATAGCAATTATTGAGTCAAGGGTTTAAGAACCTAGGAAGTATGGATTCTTATAAATATACATCACATCCACACTCTATGCATGCCAAATATGACATGGCTAGGATTTTTCATAATTCTTTTTAAACACATCACTTGGCACCTTTAAGGTATTTTTAACTAGATAATAATTGAAATTCACTTTAGATACAATGCAAACTTATTAAAAACATAATACAGATTTGATAGGGCATATGTTTTTTAGTTATATATTACTAAAATAATAAAGGGCTTTTTAGTTACATGTTACCAAAATAATATAAAGTAACTCTTTTGATCATTTGTATGCACTTATATACCTATTTTGTAATATTTGCATGTGTTATTTTAAATATTTAAATATATTCTTTATTCAATATTGTATCCAAGTTGTCATATCCTAAATTTCAGACAATTATAAAATCCTCAAATCCTAATCATGTCATATACAAATTCCCAAATTGTATATACACTTCCTAGTTAGGCACATTTTTCCCAAGTTAGATATTTCTTTTTGAATTAGTAATGGATAATAAAAAAATCTAAAATTTTATTAGGGATTTTAGATATTTTTAAGGGTTTTTATTTACATTTAATAAGAAAACTGTTTTGTTTTGGTTAATGAGCGTTGCTAAGTTTTGTTTACAACTTATGAACTTTTTGTATTGCAATTACATTTATTTATTGTTTAAAAATTATTTTTAATCTTTACAATTGGTTAATCCATGATACTATTTAATAATGTTTTATTTCTTCAAATATAAATGTGAATACATGTCTGAAAGTAAAATTATTTAATTAATTCGGGATGCCAATGCACTCGATTGCCCAAAGCATCTCAAGGTTTTTCTTCATCCTCTCTCATCTTACAAGGTTTTCAAGTTTTTGTTTTCCATATAGATTAAAGTGACGATCTGAGGGATCATTGAATAGTTCTTTTGGTCAATAAATGAAACAATCCAAAATTTGAATATTTGACATTGATGTCAAAATAAAGCAACTTTATCATTGTCGCATGGTGCATCATCAGTTTAATTAATTTAGAATATTGCAATTTAATTAATACTTATGTTATATGGAAAATTTTTATCCAATGATAATGCTTCAAATATGTATATAATGTTAATCTTTATATGGAAAATATTTTAATCATTATGTTATAATGTTTATTTGTCGCATAGATTCAAATATGAGAATACCACCTGTTGACTAGACAAGTCTACATATATTGGACCTTCCCTAGAACCACCTTGGTGGTAATCTTGTGCACTGGGTTTGCCCCTTTTAATTAAATATATATAGTCCATTTTTAAATGAACTTTATTGGAACTCCAAGATTTGCCACTAGAACAATTGTCCATATTGTAAAAGCAAGTAGGATAATACACTAACAGTGAAATAGATATAGTTTTCATCTAAATTTAGGTATACAATCAACTATTAAATGAACAAAAATGTTTCTTTGGAATTGTTAAATCAGATAATGACAACTTTACTTGTTTACACTCTACACTATGGAATTCTATAGCTAAAATTTAACAGTGTAAAAAATGTGCAGAAATGGAACCAAATATATTAAAAAGGCTTTTTTCCATCACCTTCTAAACTTAGCATGCAGTGATAGTGTTGGCCGAATAGCTTCCATAACATACTGATTCAGAGAACAAGGAACAGAAAGGTTTGAATCCAAATCCCACACAAGGTGATGGCATTGTCCTCTATTTTGGTTCAACTGCCACCAGGAGATTGCAGATTTACAGACATATACAAATTAAATAGTTATTTGGAACATAAAGTAACTAAACCAATAGGACAAGGCATTTTCCACCACAAAGCTGTTGCAGCTCAAGAATCACCTGAATGCACAAAACATGATAATCCCACAAAACTAACCCATCAACTTCTTTGCTAGCCTTTTGCCACCACAATGGGATCTGCAGAATGAAAGAGAACAAAGTTCAAATTATTAAAAATGAAATTTCATCGGTTAGTAGAAACAGGTTGTAACGAACTGCTTAGACCATTATAATACATTGTATGACCAAATTCATCTTCAACAGTTCAACCTCTTTAAGAAAAAGCTGCAGTCAATGTAACACCGCATCTATCCATCTCTACAAGGTTGCGTCTCAGGATTTATCTCACAGAACAATTACAACAAAAACCAAAGCAATTCTCACCTGAATTCAGGCTATTAAGTATCAATAACCAATTCAAAATTAAAGAAGACTAACCTACGCTAGACAACTAAGGAATCTAATAGGATAAATAAGCAAAAGAGAGCAACTTTGTTCAATATATGAGACTGTCACACACAAGCTTAAGGTCTCCCCTCCCATGGTGACTATTCTGCCAAGTAGTAGATCTAAGCCAATAAGGATGCAAAGTTGATGGATCCACGGTGAATATTATTGAATTGCACTGGGTGAAATGCAAGAGATTGAGGGTGTTCATCCTCAAACAAGCCACAGACCTTGATAACCTTCATTTGAACTTGATGTGAGTTATCTAAGGTCAAGCTAAGTAGGGGATGACCCTCAATCAGATCTTACCAGTGAGTGATAACCAATGACCCAACTACTTATTACACCATTACATCAATCAACAGAAATACTAGTCAACTAACAACTCCTTATTACAACCCCCTCCCCCATTCAAAAGACCTCCTCAAGCTCAAGCTGAGGAAAGAGTTGCATATCTCCCAATAACCCTCTCATCTGGTGGACTCTAAATTTTCGCTATATCACACAAGTATCTATGCTACTGCTTGGTCACTCTTCTTGATCATTCAACACCATAGAATTTGCTCGGGATCTCTTGAAAGAGTTGGATACCCCACCTGTTGTTCAGGAGGAATGATAGTCATCACTGGTCTGATTTTCTTCCACAGCCAGGACACATAGAAGATAGTATGAATCTTCAAACCTTCAGGTAGTTGTAGCTTACAAGCGGCTGATCCAATCTTCTTTGAAATAGTAAAATTTGGAAGGGACCATGAAATCTTTTACTAGGCTTATAATTGGGATGTGCTACAACAGAACCTTGTCTCCGTGGCTGTGATTTGAGATAGATCCATTCACCCACTTCTAGCTGCATATCTTTGTGCTGCTTGTCTTCCATGCTTTTCATTTGATCTTGCACTCTTCAGAGATTCTGCTACAAAAGGGCTAATATTTCATCTCCATTGCTAATCCACAGCTGCCACCTTGGTAGTGACTGGAATGTAGGACAATAAGTGGGGTGATTGGCATCCATATGGGGCTTCAAATAAATATATTCCAGCAAAGGCATGAACTGAGGTATTGTAGCAATGTTCATCCCAAAGAATCCATTTTGCTCATTCCTTTTGGTTGATGGAAAACAAAGCATTGTAAATATGTCTCTATATTGTGGCTTACCATCTTGTGTTAGGATCAAAAAACTTTACTAGAAGAGGGTGAATAGTGATTTTATAAATTTTAATCAACTTTTAAAACAATAAATCAAATTCTCCAGTGAATATACAATGTAAAAGTGACATAAATATGAATAACAGTAAATAATGTGAATCAAAATAAACAAGGCACACAACCATAAGAACAACAAGATTTATAATGGTTTACCAATCGACTATGTCCACACCAAGTAAATATGCTTGAGCCCTACTTTATATCTACTATTGTTCATGAGCCAAAACCTAGCTATTTATAACCATGTTGTTATGGGTCAACACACCACACCTACCACCTTAGTTAAATGCCCTAAGTTTTCCCTTGGCCAATACCACCAAGTCCACCACCTTGACCAATCCATCAAGTGCACCTCTCACAAGTAAGGAGCTCTCACCACTAACTAGTGAGCGCTCACCACAACTCAATGAGTTAAGTTATATAACTATAATAAAATTTGTAAAGCACTTAAACACAACATCAACTTACAATCTTAGTGTTAGAATCGTAAGGCTCACCAAAAAGGAGGTGAATGGTGTGTGTGAAATTTTAACTTCTTTTTAAACTTAATTGGTTGATTCAATTTATCTTTAAGCTTAATTAATAGATATGCATGCAAAGCAGTAAAGAATAACGAACACAAAAAAATTTTTAGGTGATTCACCAACTTAGCTAATCCATCCTCAAGATTCACTTGAACTTCACTAGGTATATAAATACTTACAACATTTGCTTTTAGGTTGAAGCAAGAACCAACACTTGAGCTTTTAGGTAGAAGCTCAACAATCAACCTTTCTTCGAGTTTTCAAGTCTAAGCTCTTAACCAACAGTGAGTTTTCAAGTAGAAACTCACAAACTAACAGCTTTAAACTTCGAACCAGAGTTTGAACGTAGGGAGCATTTGTGCTACAGTAAGCTAGAGAATATTTTTCTTCTGTATTTTGTAAACTAAGTGTATTGTTGGAGTTTTTGAATAGCTCACAATATTTGATAACCATTGTTTTAATTTTTCCTTTACTTATCATATTTATACCAAAAGGTATAACGATCATATTCTCTTCTAACAGATGTTTTCTACTATACTTACTATATAGTAAATCCTAAAAATAGTAAGTTACCATTTTGTATACTGTCTAACTTGTAACATTTCGATTCCTTTTGATTTTTAGATAGTTAGCTGTGTAACTTTTAGAATGATAGTCGTAACTCTCTAAAAATCCACTTAAGTCCTTTTGTCTGTGTCACGTGGGATTTTAAGTCATACACGTGAGGCTTTTTAGTTTCAGTCAGCTTATAACTCTTTGAAAAACTCGAACAGTTATCTTGTAACCCTTCGAAAAACTTGAACAATTACACTTCAAGGCTTTTGACTGCTCAACATATATTTCTTTATTTCTGCACGTGCATAATTGAATGACTTAACTTTTAGATAGTTATATCTATATCCTTTCAAAACTTCCTATTTTTTGGATAGTTAGCTTTCTAACTCTCCAAAAAATCCTTTTAAACTTTCAACTGGATATCCGAATTTTACACGTGTAATTAAATGACTTAAATTTCAGATAGTTAGTCTTCTTAACTTTCTAATTTCCTTGACTTTCCAAATAGTTAGCTTCTCTAACCCTCCGATCATTCAACCAACTATCTTCCAAACTTTCTGAAGGCATTGTAATTTCGAATAGTTATCATTCTACCTGTCCAATGATGTACCTGTTGCTTTAAATTGACTCTTCAGATACTTATCCCTATAACTCACCGAAGATCCATTTCTTCCGAATACTTAAGCTTGGTAACCTTCTGAAAATCCTACTTTTCTATTGCAACAGTTTCTGAACTATCAGTTTGCTGAACTGTCTTATGATCTCTGTGAAATACAATTTGTTTCCTCACCTAGAATTTTGCATTATCAAAATACAAGGGTTCTAACAATCTCCCTCTTTTTGATAATGACAAAATCTTTTACAATTAATTAAATATATTTCACTTTCTAGATTATTTCTATACAATTAGTCATAAAGAAAACAAGCAAAACAAAATTTATAGGAAGCACAGAAAACTAAAGTAAATATCTCCTCTTGTCTGTGTGCTAGGAATTCTTCCTCTGCCTTCCATGTAATTTCTTTTTATACTTCTCCCCCTTTTTGTCATTAGATAAAAGGAAATCTCTATTTTTGATATCATAACTCCTGTAAGCAAAAATCGTCTCCCCTTTTAATCCTGAGTTGGATAGATCTTCTCCTGTTGATCCCTTCTATTTCCTAACTTGCTCTTCCCTTGAAAAGATGCACACTTTAAAGTCCTACATGAGTACACATTAGCAAAAAAAAGCTCTCATACGATGAGCTTGAGTGGTAATGATCATAAAACCAATATAAATACATTATAAGTCATGTATAGAGCATATGCCTAGATTTCTTCTAATATGATTAAATGATGATTCATTTAATGGTTTGGTGAAAATGTCTGCAAGTTGATTTTCTGTTGGAACAAACTTAAGTGAAATATATCATTTTTCCATATGATCTCTCAAACAATAATGTTTAATCTCGATATGTTTGACTCTGAAGTAAAGTACTATATTCTTAGATAAACTTATTGCACTGCTGTTATCACAATATATCTTTGTATTCTAAATTTTCAATCTGTAATCTGCTAAAGTTTCTACATCCATAAAATTTGAACACAACATAGACTTACTACAATATATTCTGCCTCAGTAATAGATAATGCAATACAATTTTGTTTCCTACTGAACCAGGAAATTAAAGAATTTCCAAGCAGTTGACATGTGTCACTTGTGCTTTTTCTATCTGATCTACTACCTACATAATCTGCATCACTATAACTTGTTAAAGTTAGATTGCTATCAGTTGAGAAATATAATCTAAAATCTTTAGTGCCTTATGAATACTTGAAGATTCTTTTGACTGATTTCAGAAGAGATTTTTTTAGTGATGTTTGAAATCTAACATACAAACATACATTGAACATGATATCTGACCTACTTACTAATAAATATAACAAAGATTCAATCATATCTCTGTATTTCTTTTGATCTACTACAACACTTAAGTCATTATTTTTAAGTTTAGTATTTAAACTCATTGGTGTTTGCAGATTTGATATTTTCAAAGTCAAATTTCTTCAGAATTTCTTTGCAGTATTTTTCCTGATTAACAAAGATGTCATTTTTCACTTAATGAATCTGTAGTCTTAAGAAAAATTTCAATTCTCCCATCATGCTCATTTCAAATTTATTTTTCATCAAATTCTGAAAGTCATGATATAGTTTTTCTAATGTAACCCCAAATACAATATCATCAACATAGATTTGAACAATCAACATGTGCAAATCAAAAGTTTTGATAAACAAAATGTTGTCCACTTTGCCTATGATGAAATCATTATCAATTAAGAACTTTTTCAATTTTTCATACCATACCTTAGGTACCTGTTTCAAATCATATAATGTTTTATTTAATCTGTAGACATGATCTAAATTTACTTCATCTTCGAATCTAGGGGGTTGCTTGACAAATATTTCTTCTTGTATTTCTCCATTCAGAAATGCACTCTTTACATCCATTTGAAACAGTTTTATTCTCATACTGCTTGTAAAAGCAAGTAATATTCTGATAGATTCAATTCTGACTATAGGTATAAAAGTTTCTTCATAATCAATACATTCTTGCTGATTATATCCTTACGCAATCAATCGAGCTTTATTTCTCAGTATGTTTCCTTCTTCATCTAATTTATTTCTGAAAATCCATTTAATCCCAATGATGGAATGATGGATTTTCCTACAGGTTTCTTCACCAATTCCTAGGCATTATTTTTTTGAAACTGATTTAATTATTCCTACATAGCCAATGTCTAGTAATTATCCTTACAAGCTTCATCTACTGATTTTAGCTCAATTTCTGACACAAATGCACAATAATTACAAATATCTTGTGTCTTGCTTCTTGTCTATAATTCTTTAAATATATATCCAATTATTTGTTCCATGAGATAGTCTAATTTGAATTTCCAACTGTTTTGATTCTGATGTGATGCTTAGGATCTGAATTTTTGCTTGCAATTATCTTTTTCATAACTTTTATTTTCACTTTCATTGTCAATCTTCAAATTTCTAAAATTCTATATCAAATTTTCATCAAATTGAACATTTACATTTTCCTCTACTCTTCTATATTTGTAAAATATATTCTATATGCTTTGCTTCTAGAGGAATATCTAACTAATATGGCAGGTTCAAATTTTGAATCAAACTTGTTTTTAGCATCTCTAATGTTTAAGACATAACATTTACATCTAAATATCTTAAAATATCCAACATTTAGTGTCTTATCATACCAAAATTCAAATGGTGTCTTATTCAGCATAGATCTGATATGAATTCTGTTGGAGATGTAACAAGCAGTATTAACAGCTTCAGCCCAAAACAATTTTGATAAGTCAGTAGCATTCAACATAGTTCTAGTCATTTCTTGCAATGTTCTATTCTTTCTTTCTACAACTCTATTTTGAGTTGAAATTCTAGGGTAAGAGAATTCATGTAAGATTCCAAAAGTATTGCAAAGATTTTCAAATTCTCTGATCACTTCTGATTTTCTTCGTTGTCAGTTCCTTCTAATTTTGTACTTTTATGTAGAAATTTCTGAATTCATTACATGTCTCATTTTTATGTACCAAAAATATTACCTAAATTAATCTAGAGAAATCATCTACAATAATAAGTATATATTTTCGACCCCCTAGACTTGATATTTAAGTTGGACCAAAAAGATCCAGATGTAAAAGTTCTAATGATTTTTTAATGGTAATCTCATTTTTGCTATGTAAAGAAGTTCTTTTTTGCTTACCTAACATACAATCACTGCACATATTGTCTTTCTTGAATTCAAGTTTAGGCAGTCCCCTAACTAGATTATTTTTGGATAACTTTTTAAGAATTTTCATACTAACATGTCCAAGTCTTTTATGTCACACCCAATCATCTTCACTAGATGCTATCAAATAAGAATTATTTGCAAAATTTTCACATAGAAAGTTTAGTGTATATATTGAGTAATTTTTAAAACCAGTAAATTTTATTTCATTTATATCTTGATCAGTAATGTAATAATTTTCAGCAGTAAATGAAACATTATATCCTTTATCACACAATTATCCTACACTTAGTAAGTTTTATTTTAATCCATTGATATACAAGACATTCTCAATTCTACCATTTTCAGATATTGTATTTCTTATTGCAGTAATTTTACATTTTTCATTATTACCAAATTTAATAGATACTGAACTTAAGTTTTTAACTGAATCAAGAAATCTTTTCTTACCTGTCATATGTTTTAAGCATTCACTGTCTACAATCCATTTTGTTATTTGTATTTGAAGTTCCTTGTTATCCTGTAATTTATATTGAAATTAAGGTTTTTGATACTTAAATCTTCTTAGGTCCAACAGAGTTAGTCCTTAAAACATTAAATTTATTACTTTTTGACAGCTACATATAACTCGATCTTCTTCTGATAGCAAATATAATAGTGTCATCTTTATATGATCGAATCATGCCACTACAATAAAGTACTTCCTGTGATGTAGCATACCCTAGGCTAAATTTAATTCCATTTGGTCATTGAGATCCTATGATGTTATCTAACCCTTTTTAACCTTGTATAAATTTGCAAACAGTACTTTTCAGATCAGAGATTTTAACTAATAAATTTTTATTTTCTTCTCTTAACTCATAGTTATCACAACTATATTTATCTATTTTAGTTTTCAAATTTCTATTTTCAACAAGAACTTTTTCTAACTCAACAAAAGAATTTTCTAAACAATTATTTAAACTTTTAATCTCTTTCTTATATTCTTTACATTTAACATATAGACTATCTACTATACACAGAAGATTATTTACATCTATGTCATCATGCTTATTTTCTGAACAATAAAGAGAAGTGGAGCATACCTCTTGTACTGCAAAGCATACGTTGGTTGCAACTTCATCTTTAGAATCTGAAGAACTACTTGTGGAGCTACTATCATCTCAAGTAACTTTAAAAGCCATTTTCTTTTTATTTTTTCATCTTTTCTTCTTTTCCGTTTGATTCTCTTCTATCTACAATAAACAGAAGGTCTATATATACCTTTGCCTTTTGCATTTAAAACATGTAAAGATTGTTCTTTTGAAGGAGCTAGTTTTATTATTTTTCTTTATGAATTTTCTGAAATTCCTTGCCAGCAGCATAATCTCATCATCATCTGAGCTTAAAGTTTCTTTTGTTGAAGGAAATACAATTTCCTTTTTCTTCTCAGCTTTCTTTTCAACAGTTCATTCTTGTTTCTTTCAGTCTTTCATCTAAACATCATGGGCTAGTAAATTGTCCAATAGTTCTTCAACAGTGTAGTTGTTGAGGTGCTTAAAGTCTTGAATAGAGGTGGATTTTTGTTTCCACTCAACAATTAAACTTCTCAAAATCTTTTGTACCTATTCACGTGAAGAGAATTCATTTTTCAAACCTTTAAGACTGTTAATAATCTCAGTAAATTTTGAAAGCATTTCAGTTATACTTTCATTATCATTCATTTTAAATAATTCTAATTTTCTCAACAAGATGTTGATTTTTATGTCATTTACTTAGCTTGTACCTTCGTATGTAACTTGAAGGATTTTCCAAGCTTCATATGCTGATTTACATGTAGAAACTTTATTATACTATTTAACTATTAGTGCACAATATATAACATTCAACCTTCGAACATCTAATTAGATGATTCTCTTATCCTCCTCAGTCTAATCCATAACATTACTAGTAGAAAGTGTAGTTCTAAGAACAATAATCTTCTAGAGTTTTACATCAAAACTCCTAAGGAAACACTCCATTCTATTCTTCCAATAATTATAGTTGGAACCATCGAATAGAAAAGGTCTGTGGATGTTTTGCCCATTAGCAAATTGTGTCATTATAATCTAGATGGTTAAATCTTTAAATAGATTAACTAAGCTCTAATACCAATTGTTAGGATTGTAAGGTTCACCAGAAAGGGAGTGAATGGTGTGTATGTGAAATTTTAACTTCTTTTTAAACTTAATTGGTTGATTCAATTTATCTTTAAGCTTAATTAATAAATATGCATGTAAAGTAATAAAGAGTAATGAACACAATGAGACTTTTAGGTGATTCACCAACTTGGCTAGTCCACCTTCAAGATTCACTTGGACTTCATTAAGTATATAAATACTTACAACACTTACTTTCAAGTTGAAGTAAGAACAACACTTGAGCTTTCAGCAACCAACCTTTCTTCGAGCTTTCAGGTTCAAGCTCTTAATCAACAGTGAGTTTTCAGGTAGAAACTCACGAACCAACTTTAAACTTCGAACTAGAGTTTGAGCGTAGGAAGCTTTTGTGCTACAGTAAGCTAAAGAATATTTCTTTTCTGTGTTTTGTAGACTGAGTGTATTGCTGAAGCTTTTGAATAGCTCACAATATTTGATAATCGTTGTTTTAATCTTCCCTTTACTTATCATATTTATACTAAAAGGTATAACAATCATATTCTCTTCTAATCGGATGGTTAGTTGTGTAACTCTCCGAAAGATAGTCGTAACTCTCCGAAAATCCACTTAAGTTCTTTTGTCTGTGTCACATGGGATTTTAAGTCATACACGTAAGGCTTCTTAGTTTCGATCAGTTATCTTATAACCCTTTGAAAAACTCGAACAGTTATACTTCAAGGCTTTTAACTACTCGACAAATATTTCTTTATTTATGCACGTGCATAATTGAATGACTTAAGTTTCAGATAGTTATATCTGTATCCTTCTGAAACTTTCTATTTTTTGGATAGTTAGCTTTCTAACTCTCCGAAAAATCCTTTTAAACTTCTGACTAGATTTTTAAATTCTACACTTGTGTAATTGAATGATTTAAGTTTCGAATAGTTAGTCTTCCTAACTTTCCGATTTCCTTGACTTTCTGGATAATTAGCTTCCCTAACCTTCCGATCATTCAACCAACTATCTTCCAAACTTTCCGAAGGTATTGTAATTTCGGATAGTTATCCTTCTACCTATCTAATGGTGTATCTGCTGCTTTAAACTGACTTTTCAGATACTTATCCCTATAACTCACCGAATCTATTTCTTCCAGATGCTTAAGCCTGATAAACTTCTGAAAATCTTGTTTTTCTCTTGTAGTAGTTTCTAAACTATCTGTATCAACTTATCTACCTTCTGATCTTCAATTTGTTGAACTGTCTTGTGATCTCTGTAAAATATAATTTATTTCCTCACCAAAGGTTTTGCATTATCAAAATACAAATGTTCTAACACTTAGAACCTCTACTTTCTTTTTTATGTGCTTTTGAATGCTAATGCTTAAGAATGTTTTAGTGCAATGTGAATGCAATATTATTCACCCTCAAAATGCTTACAAAAATGCTTGGAAAATTAAGAATGTACATTTGTGGTTTTTTATATTATATTTGCATTTTGTCTTTGAATTTACTGAAAAAAATATTATATAACATTTCCTATCTTACTCTAAATCGTTTGTGGACTTTTAATTTGCTTTAAATTAATTTTTTAAAAATCACTATTCATCATTCTCTAGTAAAGTCATCAATCCTAATATCTTGGTTTGTTTTATCTCATTAGGGATGAAAGGTACCACCCATACAAAGTTTACTTCCATATGAAATCATTAATTCTTGCCAAAAATTGCTAATGAAGATGAGATCCCTATCACTAACAATTGACAAAGGTATATCATGCAATTGAATCACAAATATAAGGAATGTTAGATCGAAATTCATTAAACAAGGAGGTGAATTGTGAATCTAATACTTTTAAAAAAATTTGTCTAAAATTAAAACACTTTGAGAAAACTATGAATTATGTAGAAGAAAAAATAACAAAACAAGAAATTTACATATAAAATTTTTATAGTAGTTCTCCAAATAGGTATGTTTATTCCTCAAGCATCAACTTAAGATTCCACTAGTCTCCAGTGTTTTTGGTTTACACCAAACTTTTACACTTGATTCAAAGCAACAACCTTGAATCTACACAGATATTTTAGGCTAACACCTCAACCTCAAACATACACAAAGCAACAACCTCATGCACACACACCTTTTCAATTTAATAGAAAACAAAAACCTAGATACAACACAGAAGAAAAATGCGAAACATTCAAAACAATTTAACACAACATTTTTCTTGAAAACAAAATAGTAAAGAAAAAAATCATAGTTGGAAGCATTGTAACATAAACTCTTCAGTTACTGAACTACTCTCAATCTGCATAGAAAAACGGATTAAAAAAATGGGTGCCCATTGCTAAGTCTGTTTTTCTCTGTTCCTCAATCTACAGCAATTCACCAAAACTCTTCTACTGATTTCAGCTCACACTCTACAACAAAAATTTTCCAAGTAGTCTTGTATTACTTCCTTGCTACATATTGCCAACATTGTCTTTTGAGTATATAAATCTGCATTTTTATTTTTTTTTTGGAAACTTGACATTGATTTAGTGATCAAATTAATCAGTATTGATTTATCTTCTCCTTTAGTTTTCAATCACATAATCTATTTCCTACATATCTTTTGTTACATCTGCATACTTAACATAAACGTTCAAAACACCATATTAAGGATAACCACAACATGTTATTTCCATGAACAAACAAGAAATAAAATAAAACTTAATTTTAAAATTTAAGTCAATGAAAATTTCAGGAAAACTAAAAATGAAACAATAAGGTCTGCAAAACTCGTGAAATAAGTATTAAAAGTTAAACCAAGTTTGTGTACAGTTAAAACAAAAATACAATGCGATTGAAACAACAAAGAAATAAGATACAGTTAAACTAAAATATTACATGACTAGATTGTACAAGGAATGTGGTTAAACTAGAAAATTATATGGTTAGACCAATCAGAAAATATAATAATAAATCAATGATTTACCAACATTTTGTCTAATCAGTGTAGCACCAAACAAAATGCATTGTCACCAAACATTTTGCATTTAACAGATTCAAGATAAAAACAGGTGCCTAATTACTAAAACAGAGAATCAAAATCTACCAGACATTTGTGATTTGCCTGATTACATCACTAGACAAATCTATTATAATACTAAACATTTCCATCAGAGAGGAAGCACCTTCCACTAGACAAATGCATTGGACATTTTATTAATCAAAGAAAAACTCCGTTGATTGCTATTTCCACCAAATAATCTCATTGGTATGGTGTGCCCAGCAGACACTTTGCACTTAACCATTATTCTTCCAGGCAACAAGACATACAATAATTACCTTAAGAAACAAAGACTAAGTTTTTCATCAAAAAAATAAATAAACTAAGTTATCCATCAATAAAATAAACTAAGTTTGCATCAAAATAAATTAAGTTTTTCGTCATCAAAATAAATAAATCTGTAACAAGGAAGGCATGAGCAATGTCTCAAATGGTACAAGGGTGCTTGATAGGAGGTGAAGTGTACATACTTTGTAGTATGATCAGCCACCACAAAGAATATAGATTTTCCTTTAGAAAAACAATGCCTCCACAAAATTCATGCTAATTTCAATCCAACTGATTTTGGGTATTTGTAAAGGCTATATCAACCAAGGTATTCAGCTTCACTTTCATATCAAACTTTGGCAAGTTAAAAAATTAATACATGTCAATAAAATTTCATTAAGTCAAATATGGTAAAGAAAATCACCTTTTGTTAAGAAAGTATACATCATTCTTAGTTATTATCTTATAATGTTGATGATATTAGGTCTACATTATCTTATATTACTAGTTATGGTAGAAGACAAAGAAATTTTGATTTTAACTGTGATTCTTTTAGTTTTCCTCATAAAAAATTTACTTTTGATATACTTCATAGATGAAATTTTTGGTATTTAATCTTAAGTAGTTGTCTTCCCTACCAACATTTAAATAATAAAAGAATATCTCAGAATACACTTAGTCACCAAGGATATGAGCAAATCATGGTATTTCTTAAGTATTAAGTTTGCCAATTCAAGGGAGAGTGTGGCATTATCTTAGAAGAAGTACATTGTAGATCTACTACAAGGGACAAGGTTTTTAAGCTGCAAGTCTAAAAGTACACCTATAGAGAAAAGTCCATCCTTTTGGTGTGATTCCCTTGGTCTCATGGAAGACCTCAAGAAATACATCATTTGTGTTATTACTTTTCTCTCCTAATTTATGCACTAACCTACGGTCATCCATTAAAAAGGTGTTTTGCATGTACTTCCATTTATCAAGGGAGCCTTAGACAAAGGCCTTATCTACATAGGGCACCGTCAATTCAAGCTATGCAAGAGATAAAAGCAATAGAAAGTTCACTTCAACTTATTACTTATGTTGGAGAGAATGTCACTTGGAGAAATAAAAAGTAGAATGTTATATCTTGATCTAGTGCAAAAGCAAAGTAACATCCAATGGCACAAACAACTTATGAGATAATGTGGATTAGGTCCTAATTGATGGATCTTGGCTTCACTATTGAGGTACCTCTGGAGATGCATTATGATACTCAAGCTGTCAATCCTACATTCCATGAATGAATAAAACACTTAGAAGTAGGCTATCATTTTGTTCAAGACATAGTGATGCAAGAGTTAATTTCAACTCCACATATGCAACTGTCAAAGCAGATACTAATATTCCATTAATATGTTGGAATTTTCAAGATACTTTGTGTAAAATTAGACATGGACAATATATATACTCTAGCTTAAGGGGGAGTATTAGAGTCATACTACTATTATGCATTATCCACTTATCCATTGCCCTACATATGTGTCTTTAACTCACTCCATATGAAATATATCCTCTTTTCTCTTCTCCTTTACACATATTAATGGAATATACATATTAGTATTATTACAACTCATATTTCAATATTACATTAAGATTGTTTGTAAATTATAATGTTATTTAGGGAATAATAGAGCTAATATTACACATAATTATTATTGAGAATGTATAAACACATATAATGTATACTTAAAAATAAAAAAAATTTAATCAGCAGCTATGTGCCAAAAGTTAAACTCACCACTTGGGTAACTTAGAAAGTATGGATGGAATACAAGAGGTTGACTTAGAGGTTGATTGTCATCCAACAACAAGCCATAAACATTGACAGGCTCCAAATGAACTGTGTGTGAGTTATCTAAGGTCATGCCAGGTAGAGGATGAGCCCCAATTTGATCTTAGATGCGAGAAACAGTTGATAACCCAACTATTGGATATGCCATTACATCAATAAACAAAAATAATAATCAATTTCAAACTCCTTATTATAACCCCCAACTCAAGACATGCAAAAAAATGAAAATAATGACAAAATCCTAGGCCTGCAAATGAATATTTGAAATCGAAAATCCAATTCAAGTCCAATTCCGTTTAGCATTTAGTTGTCCAAATCAAATATGTAACGTCCCTTAATTAGATTTTGAAATTTATATCTGAAAACTATTTAAATCAAATAAGTACTTATGTACGTACATATGTATGTATAAATAAATAATTTCATTTAGATTTATAATTTATGATTTTTAATATGAAATAATCACATTCCAATTCAAATGTCCTGATTCAACTATTGGACTAAGCCTTTTTTAACAAAATATAGTATATCAATGTAAAATAGTCATGTTCAAAGTCAGATTTTTAAATCGGATTTGTAGGTTCGGATTTTGAATTGAGTTTCTATAGGATTCAGATATTATTCAAATTCGAATTTACAAACTCAGGCATTTGAATGAAGTTTTCCCAAAGTTGATTATTGCCTGAATTCCAATAAATTTGTTGGATGCAAATACAAATAATTAAATAGTTATCCAAAATTCTTATATTAAACGAAGAAATTCGGGTTATCTGGGCAATAAATGGATATATGGATATGAAATCCCGAATCCCTAGAGAAATATAGGTAATCTGACCTATCTTGGGAAAATGAACTTTCACAGAAACACGGTGTGGAAACAACACGTGCATAAGCAAAGAAGCAGATGTTGCTACCTGTCTGGCCTCGTTGGAAACGAACACCACAAAGAGATCAAACCCATCTGGGTCGGCCAGTCCCAACTGCATAAGCTTCTTGCACAGGTGGTAGACGTTCTCCTCGCTTTTTCGGTGAAGACATCGCACACAATCAAAGGATCAGAAGGAGGACTCAAAATCTACAGAAGTGGAAATAGTTGGTGGTCGTAGCAGGCAATTACCAGTAGCAACGGGTGTGGACGAAACAGGAGAGGTCAAGGGCAGCAGGGGAGGCTGCATTTTCCGTTGCCATTGCCAAGGCGGTGGGCGAAACGGCGGTGGACGGTGGTGGAGACGAAGACTTTTTCATCGTTCCTAACGGATCCAGTGCCTGCGGTGTCGCCCTTCGGCCTTTATCAATGCAATGCACGTGGAATACCAGACGATTAATTAAAATAAATAATTACGGTTAAAGTAAATCAAAATAAAATATATCTTAGAAAGGAAAATACCTGAGGTAATAATTATATACTATTTATGAACATCAACTATTGATAAAATTATTAGCATTTTTCACTAAAATAAATAAATAAATCCAAGAAATACATGTGGATATGATGATATTTTAAGAATTTAGCAGAATCAAATATGTTATTATCAAATTTTCACTGATTTACATTTGTATTAAATATTCCGTGATGCTTTGTTTGCTTGCTAAAAGTTTTTGTTTTTCTTTTGATAATGGTAGTATTTTACATGTGCTAAAATTCGAATATTATGAATATTACCCTTCCTGACTAATTGAATTATTATAGTTGACCTTAAGCTGGAAAAAAAATTAACATTATTAAATCATATGAGTCATATTTTACACTTTATATTTTTAACAATGAATCTAAATTTTTAACAAGTAAAATTTCAACAAGAAAAGTTAACATAATTTAGATCATACGAATTCACTGAACACGATTTAAAAATTATTTATCGCAAATAGACATTAAAATAAAGGCTTGAGGGAGTTCTTGATTCTGATATGAGCATTAAATTAAAAACAATTCTTAGGTGTTCTTCTGATTCGAGGGATCCGTACTTGATCCCAAGATCTTCCACATTGAGAGTGCCGATCAACCAACCCTTAACCTATTTATATAAGCATTTCTAAGAGAGACACAGAGGGTTTGGCATTATATACTCTCGATTTTCCTAATCAAGAATGTGTTTCTCTAATTTCTTAACTAATCCATCAAGGTGACTACCAAAATTTGTATTTTCAAGAAAAGATAATTAAACATGTTTTAATTTTAGATATGTCAAGCCCCACTAGGTAAGAAAGGTCTCTTTATTTTGTAGCTGCTAATCCTCTCCTCAATTGAATATTGAGTATTCTCTTTCATGTTATAAAGCTCTAATACCATAATAAAAAATCAATGACGAAAGATTGTTGTGCATGTAACATTCAGTAAGAGAAATAATAATAATAGGTAGAGAAATAAAAGAAAAAAATAGTAAGTTAAGAATATTGTGCTTAAGTGTCATAGCCCTTCCTTAATTTATAAGAAATGATTTGATGCAAAATGGTTACACTATGCCAATTTAGACCAACAAAAAATATGTAGCTAAAAAAAGTTTAATAAACCATCTAGAATAGAACCTACAAGCATAAATCACTCTATAATGAAATGTTTGTGTACTAATAAAGTTCAGAAATTAAATTTTCAAAAAGTCTAAATTCCTATTAATTGAAAAGTCTAGATTTTTGAAAAAATCAAGAGTATTTGTACATATTTTAAAAAGTCAAGATTCCTAAAGAAGGTCTATGTTAGAGGGAATGTTCAGAGTTTAAATTTTTTTTTTAATCAAAGTATTTTAAAAAAAAATTATTTACTTTTTATTTACTCTATTTCTTAACTTCATAATACTTATATTTTAAGAAAATTTATCAAATCTTTTTATTTTTATTCTTTTTCTAATTTTGTAAATTATTATAACTTTTTTTTAAGCTTCAATCTGACCAAAGTACACCAACCAAAGTTTTCTATTTGTTTTTTATATATTTTTTAAGACTAAAGCTTTTTAATTTTTTTTAACTTTTAATCTTCGATTGGACCGAAGTTGTGTTTAGGTCCACTCAAAATTTTTTATTTGTTTTAAAACCTTCCATCAAATTAAAAGCTTCAGTCTAACCAAAGATTTTTATTTTGTTAATATTCTTTAAGCTTTAATCAAACTAAAGCATAACTTCGATCTACTCAAAGTTTTTTAATTGTTTATTTCTATTTTAACTTTTTTTTAAAGCTTCCATTAAACCAAAAGCTTCAATTCAATCAAAAAATTTATATTTTGTTAATATGCTTTAGTTTAACTAAAGTTTTTTATTTTTTTTATATTATTTTAACTTTCTTTTAAAGTTTCGGTCTAATCAAAGATTTTATATTTTGTTAATATTGTTTAAGCTTTGGTTTGGCTGAAGTTCTTTATTTTTTAAATTTTTCTTAAACCTTCAATTAGATTGAAAGCTTCAGTCTAACTAAAGATTTTATATTTTGTTAATTGTTTAAGCTTCGATTAGATTAGTGCACAATTTTGGTTCAATCGAAGTTTTTTATTTTTTATTTTTTTTATAATTTTTATAAATTTTTTTAAACCTTCAATTAGACTAAAAGCTTCATTCCAACCAAAGCTTTTGTATTTTTTATTAAAATTAAAAGAAAAAAATGCAACTTTACTAAATATATTTTTAATTAAAATACTCTAATAATTATTTTTTATTTTTTTTATTTATTCTATTTCTTCACTTCAGGATATTTAGGATCTTTAAAACCAGGAGGTTGTTTTACATATATTTTTTTATAAAACCATTAAGAAAAACACTTTTAACATCCATTTGAAATAATTTAATATTCATGTAATATGCAAAAGTTAATAAGGGTCTGTTAGTGCATGACGGAAAATTATGACAGAAAGGAAAAGGAAAATTTTAACGGAAAGGAAATGGAAAATTTGTAGCGGAAAGGAGAAGGAAAATTCTGAGAGGGGTTTAGTGTAGTATGGAAAATTCTGATGGAAATTCTGACAAAAGTTTATTACAACTAATATTCGAAAAATACAAATACATCTTAATTGAAATATTACAATACGAAATAATATCATCAAGTTCTTCCATCCTACATTGCCATCATATATCTTCTCGTATCTTATCTGCCATTTCTTTTCTTTGTTCTTGAGTCATTCGAACTTAGGCATTGCTTTCTATATGTATCTCTCCCATTGGTTGTATGTCATCAATAATATTTAACTCTTCCAACTCATCTGGCAGGTCCTCAAGTAAATCTTCCTTATCAGTCTTACGAATAAAATTATGAAGCAAAAAACATGCGATGACAATCTTTACTTGTGTTTCATATGGATATGGCATTTGACCACGTAATATTGAGAATCGATGTTTCACAACTCCAAATGTACATTCAATGACTGTTCTCAGTTGTGAATGTCTGTAGTTGAAATTTTCTACAACATTACGAGGAACTCTATCATTAACATAATCAGATAGATGGTATCTTACACCTCGATATGGACAAATATATTCTGGTCGATTTGGATATCCCGCATCAACTAAGTAAAACTTACCTGTATAAAAAAAATATTAGTATGGTGATGTCTTTATAACTTGTAGAAGTGGAAAACACATTTACTTGGTGGAACTTGAAAACCATTAGGTCTAGTAACTACATCTTGGAGAATACAAGCATCAGCAGCTGATCCTTCCTAACCAGCTAAAATATATGTAAATTCCATATCAAAATTACATGCTGCCATTACATTTTGAGATAATTCACCTTTCCTGTTCCTAAATCTTGCTGTTTCTTGTCCATAAATAGTTGCATTGATATGTGTACCATCAATAACTCCAATACAATCCTATAAACATGTATTTTTATTTTGATATTGACTAAAATAACATTAAAGATAAGGAAACACCAAAGGTGTGGAAATGTACCTTAAAATATGGGTACACATTTTAGTCTTGACGAATTCGACTTGGTGTTTCAGATGAAGGTCTTGCTAGAAGAACATGATTTAGTCATAATACAGCATTCAAGACTTCATTAAAGTATTTACTAACTGTCCAACTTGATCGACTAAATCGTTTTGTAATTACTCCATACCTTTGATTTTGCCCAACTATCACAAGGAACATGGCAAACTTCTCTTCTACACTTATATTGTTGGTATCTTTCAGGACTTCTTCCCTCATTAATTCACAAAAACCCTTGAAAACACTTTAACACATTCTATAAATCTTTCAACAATTGTAAACTTGATGTGGTAAAGAAGGATTTAGTAATCTTCTTATATAATCTGCACCTTCTTTACTATAAATACGACTTGTACTTGAAAACAAAGTTGAGGTATTTGCAATCCCTGCTAAAATATTCCAAAAAGCAAGTAAACGTCTTCGCCTTCTTCTAACATGTTCTTCCTCTTCTTCAAATAATATCAATGTATTATTTACTAGTTCGTCAAAATCCTCTTCAAAATTCATCGTCACCTACAAAATTTCATGTCCAAACATATTACAAGGTTGTAATGCAAATAAACATATTACATGAAATCATTCCACAATTAATAGAACATAACAAAATATGATAAACAAACATCAATAATAATATCATTCCACATTTCCTTGTCCAAACAAAAAGTAGTTACATCATACATCTAATACAAAAAAAAAACATGTAAATCATCTTTAGTCTTCCATCTTTTCTAAGTGAAATTTCAACCATCCTTGTCGCATTTCTTTTGGAATTGATAGAAATATTTTACTGATTTCTTGCTTTTGGAATAATTGAGTAGTTTTATATCGATCAGTCATAGATAGATCTTCAATCTCAAATATTGAAACAATAGCTTCATCTAAAAAAGACTCAGACTTCTTTTGCCATGCAAACATTTCCTTCTTCCATGCAAACATTTCCTTCTTACATACAAACATCTCCTTTTGTATGTGAACCATCTCTCTCATTTGTTCATTACATACCTCACCATTAACAGTATCTTGTTCACACAAAGTAAAAAAAGCTCGTGACATATCTTTTAAACTTTCTACTATCATTTGTTAAGATTCTGCATGAGGGCGTGCTCGCTTCCTCTTTTTCCTCTACTCCAATGGAACATGTGCACTTCCTCCTGAACTAGGAGGTATGTCAGAATCGAGGTCCATTCCATCTTGTGTAATGTCTGGAGTAAATGTATTTGGAACTTGAGTGTTTGGTACAATGTCTACTTCTTCTACCTGTCTAAACATATTTCCACTAGCCATAGTACCTTCAAAAATGAGTTGTAATTGTTCATAAATCAAACATGGTTTTCCCTTGCAGCTTTCACACTCTAGATGTGCCTACATAAAATTACAATATATATTAAGAAAAATTCAATACAATTGGGATAATCTTAAAGTATGTAAATAAAAATCTTACCTTAATAAACTCCTTCCATATCTCTTCATCTATGTTAGTATACCCTTGTATGAAATTTCATCCCCATCCACTCTGATTTGCAATTTTTGAATAGTTACGATAAATTTGTCTCCATGTCTTTAAGCAACTTCCCACATTCTTCTTTGTAATACATGCATTTCTTATATTATTGTATTTTTCAACTACTTCATCCCAAGTGCTCCCTTTTATCTTTCCATCTTGGGTTTTTTTGTTTCCCTCATTTAATACTTCTAACAAAATATCTAAAAAGAATGCATCTGCATCAGCATTCCAAGTCATATAAGTTTGTCCTCCATTACCTTGTCCTCTATCAGGAGTACCCATTTACTACATAAGCTCAAATATTAATTAACTACTTTGACAGAAGATTATGAGATTTACAAAAACATAATATATTTTGTAAATCTACTCAATAATTGAAAATGAAAGCAAACCAATAAATATATATTAATATTAAATGGTTAATGAATTAAATAACTTATGCTAAGCAATAAATGCAAAACAATATCCTATGCCAAACAGAATTACCTTACGAATCACATCAATAAATGGTACATGAGGGGGTAATATCCTATAACATATATTTTTAGTTTCAAAATTACTTGCATCTATATTTCTATTTCAAACTAAATTTAATCAGTTTTCAACAATAATAGGTATCAATGGTACTAAACCACTACTCCCTTAGAACTAGATTACTGGTTTTCGTTTCTTGCAATAATAGTTTTCAACAAAACATATCTGTATGGATGCCAGAATAGTCTTGATCAAAACTGATTAAAAACATATCTAAAAACTGATCAAAACAATAAACAAATAGTATTGCTATTATGCCACAATAGTATTGATCAAAACATATCTAAAAACAAATAGTATTGCTGAAAACTCTAATTAAACAAAACTATTATGTATGGATGCCGGAATACCGAGCATTCGGATGCGGCGGTAGCGGCAGCAGCGGATGCGAGCGGCAATGGCCGATGCGGCGGCAGCGACCGTGATCGACGACTGCGACGGTTGCGAGCGGTCGCGACGGATGCGATGGCTACAGGCTTTGGATGCGAGCGGCAGCGGCGGATGCGGCAACAGCGATGGATGCGAGGGCAACGACCGTGAGCGACGACTGCAATGGTTGCCAACGTCAACGATGGCTGCGAGCGGTCGCGACAGATGTGATGGCTGCGAGCTTCGGATGCGGTGGCAGCGGCGGATGCGGGGGCAGCGACCATGAGCGACAACTACGACGGTTGCGAGCATGAGCTTCAGATGCGACGGCTGTGAGCGTCAGCGATGGTAGCGAGCGTGAGCGGCGTGAGCAACGGCTGCGAGCGTGAGGAGGGGGCGACGAGCGACGGATGCGGGCGACGACCGTGAGCGACGACGAATGTGGGCGACGAAAGACTGTTAGGAGAGAGATTGAAAAATTTCTGGACTTGGGAGGTCGGAAACGACAAAAGGGTAAAGGTAAATTTACATATTTATATGTCGGTAAATTTACACTTTCTTTTTCCTTCAATATTGTGCACACTAACGACATTCTAACGGAATTCAGCGATTTTCCTTTCCGTCAGCTAAATTCCATCAGGCACTAACCCCCCTTAAAATTCTAATAGATTCTAATCTAGCAACACGAGCATATATTTCATCAAAATCAATGCCCTCATCTTGCTTGAAAAATTGAGTAACTAATCTAACTTTATTTTTAGTAACTTGACCAGTCTCATCTGTTTTATTTCTAAACACCCACCATGTATCAATCACAAATTGATTTTCAAGTGGTGGAACCATATCCCATATATTATTCTTAATGAATTGATTAAGTTCATCTTGCATAGCTTCAAACCAAAATTCATCAGATAATGTATCATGAATAGTTTTAGGCTCCACTAGAGAAACAAAAACATGTTCTACACATAGATTAAATGAGAATCTAGTCTGAACACCCTTATTTATATCTCATATAACTTGATCTATAGGGTGAGATGAAGAGCAACATCAAGACCTAACTATTTCATCAAGTAATGCATCATCTTCAACCTCATCAACAATATTGTCATTAATTACAGGTATAATTTCTAGTTGAATAAGTTCACTATCACTATCTTCATAAAATTGATTTAAATCTAAATAAGAATTTTCATTAAATTTAACATGTAGAGAGTCTTGGATAGTTTTTGTTGATTTATTGTAAATCTGATAGGTTTTACTCCTAGATGAATAATCAACAAAAATTCCTTCATTTGATTTGGCTCTAAACTTATCTCTCTTTTCACTAGTATTCAAAATATAACATTTACAATCAAATGCTTTCATATATGAAATTTTAGGAATCTTGCCAAAACAAATTTCAAAAGGAGTTTTATCTAATATTAGCCTTAGGTAAACTCTATTAATAATATAACATATAGTGTTAACTACTTTAGCCCAAAAATTTTGTACAATCCTATTTTCATGTATCATGTTCCTTGCCATTTCTTGGAGTGACCAATTTTTTCTCTCAACAACACTATTTTATGATGATGCTCTTGGAAAAAAATATCTATGGTCAATTTTAAGATTTTGACAGTAATTATTCATCTGATCATTATCAAACACAATACCATGATCACTTCTTAATTTCTGTATGGTCAAGCCTTTTTCATTTTGTACTTTACTACAAAAATTCTTAAAGACATCAAATATATCAGTTTTGCAAGATAGAAAATACATCTAAGTAAATCATGAATAATCATCAACTAGAACAAAAACATATTTTTTTCCTCCTAAACTTTAGGTTCTATTTGGTCTAAATAAATCCATATGTATTAATTCTAAAACTCTTTTACTTGTTACCTCATTTAAAGATTTAAAAGAGCTTTTCATTATTTACCTAATTCACATGAATCACACATAAATTCCTTAGAATATTTAATTTTAAGTAAACCCCTAACAAGTTCTTGTTTGGACAACTTATTTAATAACTTTATATTAGTATGTTCTAGCCTCCTATTTAGAATGAAAAAGTGCATATTATTAACGGTTAAATGATGGTTAATTGCATAATATTTAGCTTATCATATGAGAATTAAGCCATTATGTTATAATTGCACTGTTATATGCTTTAATTGAAGAATCTGCATAATTTTGGGGAATTAATGTCAATTTAGTACATTTTTGAATTGTTGGTAAGTTGCAAGTTGTGAAATTCTTAAGTATCCGAATTTTTTGATATTTTGGACAGTTATGTTTAACATACCGACCATATTTCAGACAGTTATGTTTAATAGACCGAACATGTCGAATAGTTATGTTTAAATTGCCGAACATTTATGTTTTGAAAGAATATTTTATTATTTCCTAACGTACACGTGTCAAAACCATAATGCATGACTTAAGTGAACTTTCGGTGAGTTATCTATAACTATCTGAAATTGCAGTTGGGCATCGAACAGTTATATGTGTAACTCTCCGAAATATCTTTTTATTTATAAAATAGCTGTAGACACGTGTCATGTTCTAGGAAAGTGACTTAAGTAGATTTTTGATGAGTTATCTCTAACTATCCGAAATGCATTTGAGCATCGGATAGTTAGCCCTATAACTCTCCGAAATGTGTATTTTATTATTAAACTACTATTGACACGTGTCGAGATCTGGTAGATTTACTTAAGTTATATATCGGTGAGTTATCTGTAACTATCTGAAATGCCTCTGAGCATTAGATAGTTAAGTTTGTAAGTATCCAAAATGCATCTGAATATCAGATAGTTAAATTTATGCACGTGTTTTATAGTTAAATCAAAGAAGAAAGTCTGTTGAGTTATCTGTAACTCCATGGACTATTTATTTTCTAATATGCCACTGTAGCGATTGCAGAAATAGATAGTTGGAAGAAAAAAAACCACGTTCGCACGTATCACGCAGGAATTCACTCGTCGCAGGGAGAAGAAAGCATTGCCATTGATATGAATGAAGGAAATCCAATAGACCATTCAAGCAAAAGCAGTTACTACTGAAGAAATATAAAAGAAAAGAAGAAAAAAAAGAAGGTGTGTGATCGATGGACAGCCAGTGTATACAGAGGAGGAGCACCGAGCTTTCTGCAAACAGTATCGGCAATTCTCCAAAGTACCTGTTTAGAATGAAAAAGTGCATATTATTAACGATTAAATGATGGTTAATTGCATAATATTTAGCTTATCATATGAGAATTAAGCCATTATGTTATAAGTGCACTGTTATATGCTTTAATTGAAGAATCTGCTTAATTTTAGGGAATTAATGTTAATTTAGTACATTTATGAACTGTCGGTAAATTGCAGGCTGTGAAATTCTTAAATATCCGAAAATGCATTTGAGCATCGAATAGTTATACCTGTAACTCTCTGAAATGTTATTTTATGTTTAAACTGCTGCTGACACATGTCGAGATCTGATAGATTTACTTAAGTTATAACTCGTTAAGTTAGCATAACTATATGCGTTGAGTTGCTATATTGAACACTAAGGCAACGCGTTAGGTTAGTGTTATAAACTTAAGTTGTTATTTTTGCACGTGTTTTATAGTTAAATCAACGAAGGAAGTCCGTTGAGTTATCTGTAACTCCACGGACTATATATTTTCTAATATGCCACTGTAGCGATTGCAGGAACAGATAGTTGGAAGGAAAAACCACGTTCACACGTATCACGTAGGAATTCAATCGCGTAGGGAGAAAGAAATCATCGCCGTTGATCTGAAGGAAGGAAATCCAACCGACCATTCAAGCAAAAGCAGTTACTACTGAAGAAATATAAAAGAAAAGAAGAAAAGAAGAAGTGTGTGATCAATGGATGGCCAGTGTATATAAAGGAGGAGCACCGAGCTTTCTGTAGACAGTATCGGCGATTCTCCGAAGTATCACACCAACCATCGTTATCACCACCATAATCACCAATCATCAGAGGTCTGTGAGGATACTTGCCTGATGTCGGGTCGATTCCGAGCCAAACACAGTGCCTGACAACCACTGTGAGGAGTGATCGCGTCGCGGGAAGGGAAGCCATTTTCACCAAGCGCCGACTCATATTTCAGGAGATCATAAAGCTTTTAGCCTTGGCTTCGGGTTGATGCCTGTATGCTGAAGAGGAGATCATCTTGCAATTCTGGACTCGCGATTCTATAGGGAGAGGAGACAGAATTGTAAGTGGTTTAATTTTTAGTGGTGTAATCACGTTGCAAGTAGTGTCGGAAGTATTTAATGTCAAGTGAGATTACTTTACATTTCACATTTCGCCCATTTTCATGTTCACATCAAAACAAAAATACCAAAAACAATTTATCTTTGTTTATATGTTGTATTTGAGTGTTGTATTGTTTGTGTTGTATCATGATTAATGTTATCTATATCAGTTTTATGATTGTTTTATGTTAGTTTTAATTTTACAGTTTACTGAAATTGGCTCGTACAAAAAAAACTTAAAGATTTTAATGGTTACTATTTGAATCATCTGAATGTTAGTATTGCTTAATGATAAATCCAATGTTAACTAGCATTAAAAAGCTTAATTGATGTTATTTATAATCTGTGGAATCGCCCAATGGTTGGCTGAATTCCTCTGTAAATAGCAATATTATAAGGAACAGACAGGCTCATGGAGTTAACTTAAGTCCATGAGGATAGTCCATTGAGTTAGCCATAATTCAACGAACTTAGTCCGTTGAGTTAACTGTAACTCAACGGAGTGCTTATTGAATATAAATTTGAATTGTTCACAATCAAACATTTCTTAAATTCGTTAGTAATTCCCTATGGGATCGACCTGTACTTGCACACTGATACAATAGACACTATGCACTTGCAGTTAAAGTACAAATTGGAATTAATATCTAAATTGTATTAAAGGTTGTTTGTTTACTTCTAAAAGAAAGAATAGACATAAAGATAAATTAACTAAGTAAAAATAGAAGTAACAAATCCAAGTTTTTCTAGTGTAGTACTGGGAAAACACGAACAGTATCACACCAACCATCGTTACCACCACCACAATCACCAACCATCAGAGGTCCGTGAGAATATTTTCTTAATGTCGGGTCGATTCCGAGCCAAACACAGTGTCTGACAACCACTGTGAGGAGTGATCACATCACGGGAAGGGAAGCCATTTTCACCAAGTGCCGACTCATATTTCAGGAGATCGTAAAGCTTTTAGCCTTGACTTCGGGTTGATGTCTGTATGCTGAAGAGGAGATCATCTTGCAATTCTGGACTCACAATTCTATAGGGAGAGGAGACAGAATTGTAAGTGGTTTAATTTTCAGTGGTGTAATCGCGTTGCAAGTAGTGTCGGAAGTATTTACTATCAAGTGAGATTACTTTACATTTCACCTTTCGCCCATTTCCATGTTCATATTAAAACAAAAATACCAAAAGCAATTTATCTATGTTTGTATGTTGTATTTGAGTGTTGTATTGTTTGTGTTGTATCGTGATTAATATTATCTTTGTTAGTGTTGTGATTGTTTTTAGTTTTACAGTTTACTAAAATTGGTTCGTTCAAAAGACTTAAAGATTTTAATGGTTACTATTTGAATTATTTGAATGTTAGTATTGCTTAATGATAAATCCAATGTTAACTAACATTAAAGAGCTTAATTGATGTTATTTACAATCTGTGGAATCGCCCAATGATTGGCTGAATTCCTCTGTAAATAGTAGTATTAAAAAGAAAAGACAGGCTCGTGGAGTTAACTTAAGTCCACGAGGTTAGTCCGTTGAGTTAGCCATAACTCAACAAACTTTATCCGTTGAGTTAAATGTAATTCAACGGAGAGCTTTTTGAATATATAAATTTGATTGTTAACAAACGAACAGTTCTTAAGTTCTTCAGCAATTCCCTATGGGATCAACTTGTACTTGTACACTGATACAATAGACACTTTGCACTTACAGTTAAAGTACAAATTGGAATTAATATCTAAATTGTATTAAAGGTTGTTTGTTTACTTCTAAAAGAAAGAATAGGCATAAAGATAAATTAACTAAGTAAAAACAGATGTAACAAATCCAAGTTTTTCTGGTGTAGTACTGGGAAAACACAAACACCTCCTATGCCATAAGTAAGATTCACTAGATTTAACAATTAAACATGAATTATAGTCAAGGACACTACATGGAAATTTCAAAATATTTACTAAATTTTTCCTTTTAGCAATAAACTTAGTTTCATTAAATGAATTTAAGATGATAAAAATTTTATTATCATCAAACAATAATTTATACCCTTTATCTTGCAAGTCACTAGTAATAAAAATCTTTTATGTTACATTGACCTTGCCAATGCGTAAAATCTTACTTTGACTTTTGTTTCCAAATGTAACTAACCCTTTCTTGACATAATTAATGCTATCAACAATTCTTTATTTCCCATCATGTGACTTGTTGCTCCATTATCCACTATCTATCTCAAGCTATGTACCTATATCAAAATAAAATATTAGTTTATGGTACCCATACCTACTTAGGACCAAGTTTCCTAGAAGGAGAAACAACTATTCTATTAACAATATTTAATTTGTCTTTTGAAATCCATTTAGTATGACTTTTCTTTTATGATTCACAAAAGATTTGTTTTTATTAGCCTTATGTATTCTTTTGGGATAATGGTTATCCTTCATGTAAATAAATTTAGTAAAAGTAGTAAATTTCTTTGAAGCTCTATATAGATAAGCATACCAAAAATTAGGAGTATCATCATAAAATTCTCATGTAAAAATAGATTTATCTTTAAAAACCTTCCTTTTATGGTTGTTGGTGATTTTTCTTTGTTTCTTAGAAGATGAATCATCATTATTCATTCTAACATATTTATCTCCTCTTTTAACAACAAAAAGAATAACAATTTAGTAGTATTTTCAAAACTACTAATAAACTTATTGCTATTTTCAGAAACTTTAGAACATGCAGATGTTGAGATATCAAATCATATTGTACATTTAGTTCTATCTAATGACATGTTAGTATTATCAATCATATCATTAATTATAGTTTAACTAGAATTCCATTTACTAATCACAAAAGTTAATTCACTTACTTTTAACTTCAAAGAACTAATTTCAACATGATTTTCAATAATTTGATCATTTAAAGCACGTATCTTTTCATCATTCTGGAATTTAATAGCATGTAGATTTTCCATTTCTAAATGTAGACTTTCATCAATAGATAGTAAATCATTAATTTTAATAGCCTAATTTTCATTCTCATTTTTAAATTTATCAAGTATAGTATTTAAAAATCATGATCATGTGAATTCTATACTATAGAGTTTTTCAAATTTTTAGTCTCAATTTTAGCCTTTTTATACTTCTAAACAAGCTTATTATAACTCATCAATAGTTTATCATAATCATAAAAATTTATGTCAAAATTAGATGTTATCTTATTGGATATTACCATTAAGCATAGGTTTACCACTTCTTCCTTCTCGGATTCTAAGGTTGATGAGGCTACTTTAGAACTATTGTATTTGAACTTTAATTGGAATCATCCCATGAGACCTTCAAAGTTCTCTTCTTCTTGAAGATCTTCCCTTTTTTTTTTGCTTTCTGAACTTTGTTCCAGCTTTCTCCATTTTTAGCAACAAACAACTCTTTTGGAAGTGTCTTGACTTGTTGCATTTGTAGTAGATTGTCTTCTTAGCTTTTGCAAATTGATCCCATTTTTCTCTATTAATTCTTGTAGCTTTGTTAGCCCTTCTTTTCTTCCAAGCTTTCTTGAATTTTCTAGTAACCAATAGTAAGTCCTCATTTGAATCTAGCAATATCTCAGAACTGAGCTAACTTCAAAAGCCAAATTCTTCCTTACATGCTTTTCTTTTGATTCCTCTAGCTTTTCCTACATCTATACTTCATATGTTGTGAGATTCCCAATCAACTCATCTAAAGAATATAAATTTAAATTTTTTGATTCTTTTATAGATGTAGTTTTATGAGTCCATGAACTAGTTAGAGATCTTAAAATTGTTCTAACAATATCACTTTCTTTAAAAGATTTTCCTAAACTTTTCAAAGCATTTGTAATTTCAAGGAACCTAGAAAACATGTTAGAAATAGACTCTTGCATTTTGAATAACTCATATTTATGAACTAACATATTAATTTTAGATTCTTTAACTTGATTGATTCCTTTATTTGTAATTTCCAATACATGCCAAACTTCATAAGCAGAATCATATATGGATATTTTATTAAACTAATCAAACGATAATGTACATGATAAAATATTCAGTCCCTTACATTTAAGCTTTGTTTTTCTTTTTCGTTAAATGCCCAAGAGTATGAGAGTATTTAAAATAGTAAATGGTTCACTAACTATGCTCCATAATTTAAAATCTATTGATTTTATAAATACAATCATCCTTCTATTCCAATAAGCATAATTAAAACCATCAAATAGTAGTGATTGATTTAAAATTTTCCCCTTAGATAGAAAATTACTACTAGAAGTCATTTCTATTTAAGATCGTTAGATCCTCTACTAAATAAACCTAATGCTCTGATATCAATTGAAAGTGAGGATCAGAAATAGTTTCACAAGAGGAGAGGTGAATTTTGACTTTAAAAATTTAAACATTGAATCTCACAAAACACATTGTAAAAATCTTTTTCCATTATGTATACAATTTTTACAATTTATTACACAACATGGTACAATTCATAACACTTTCAGAATTTACCCTTGAGTAATAAAAATAACTACATAAAGAACTTACACCTTTTAATCTTCTATTTCACTACACAAAATCTTTCACCTTTTTTTCTCCAAGATTTTCCTTAGTAGTTATTGGAACATTGCTCTTCTAAATTACTCATTGATCTTCAACTTTGATTCCTTCTGACCTTCAACTCTTTAGATTGATTTTGTGTAGTGTAAGTGGTTATTAGTGTGTGTAGAAGCTCTTTAGTTCTACATTCAGCACATTCATATATTTTTTCCATAATTTCATGATCTCATGTCCTTTTGAATTTCAAAATATCCATGTACATCATGTTCTTGCATGATTCCCACATTTTCTTATTGTAGATCCATCGAAAATGCTCTTTTTGGAGGAACATAGAGTTTTCTTCTTAAGTCGTTGCTTTAGTCAAACATTTATTTTGTAATTCTTATAAAAACTCAAACACGTATCTAATAACTCTTTAAGTTTTTCACTTACAAAACACGTGATTAAAAAAAAACTTAACATTATGTTAGTCACTTATAAAACTCAAACGGTTATTAAATTCATGTGAAAAAACTCAAATAGTTATTTAACTATTTGATTTCTTTAAAGAACGCATATGGAAAACATATGAAAACTTAAACTGTTTAAAAACACACATATAGATAACTATAACTATACAAGATTTTAATATAACTCTTCAACTAACTTAAAACGTTAACTATAACTATACTACTATTCAAAAAGTTGTTAACGTCTAACTATACAACTAAGGTAAAGATTTATACTTAGTAAAATATACATCATCAAAATAAAATTCCTAACACATATAAATGACATTAATGTCCTAAGGAGGAAATAAGATTAGTTGGCCTAACTAGAGAACTCTACGTAAGTTTTCTAGTTATGTGTAAGAAAGGTATTAAACACCCCACACACTCAACTAGAAGTCGACATCTTAAGTGCCTGATATTGTGATTTAGGTTTTATAGAAGAAAATAGATGAAATGTTGTGTTTCACCATATTGCAGCATTTTAAACTATGATTAATTTATGTTTACTTTTATTAAAATCTATTTATATGAAAATAAGTATTATTATTTCTAAATATAAAAATAATCTACAAGGAAAGTAATTATTATTTTCAAAATTAATATGAAAGTTGAAGTAATCACATTAATATCCAAGTTAATTTAGATTTTATTTTTTCAATTCTTTCAAATTTCAATACTTGTATAAACACTTAAAGTTCAAATTCTACACTTTCTAATAAATGCACAAATATACTAAAAAAAATGCTTCCCACCATTTTCATTTCTCATAAATTCCAAAGTTCATTATCATTTCAATGACAAATGACAATGTCCTTGGTATTTTATAATTTTGTTGTAGTTATAGAATGAATATTTAGGTTCAAAGCCTAAATTTGTCTACGTTGAAAATTTTAAAAAAATGTCTTAATAATAATATAACCATGTAATTTTCATTGTCAAAAACCACCTACCATTCTTGACATTTTTATCCTCTCTCCCTTTCCCTTTCCTTCAGCCATCATTTTTTTTAAATTTTTATTATTTGCAACATGAAGAGAAATACGTGTATTTACCTTATTACTTTTATCCAAATTAAAGAAGTTGTTGGTTTTTAATTTATAATAATAGTAGTGTTTTTTCTTTAATTCGAATCGTAGAGTATAGAAGCCTAAATTAATATAACATCCTAATATATTTCGTCTACAGGGTCAACATGCACGTTCATTATCTCATCTAATTAGAAGCACAAAGATTTTGACTTTTGAATGTTTGATATTTTTTATTCTTGTTTTCCTTCAAGTTACTTTTGGCTCAGGAATAATACTATCTTCAATCACCCTTTTAGGAATATTTCTTGAATATTCTGTAATATCCTCAATTTTATCTGCTTTTTGATTAACCAATCTGCCTTCAAAGCCTTGCTATAATATCACTGCTTCAATTGTAGTTTCATGATTAGAGACTTTTATTATCATTTAATTAAATCTTTTTCTGTAAAAAAACCTAATTAGAAGAAGCACAGAACACATGGGACCATTGGGAAATGAATATTTTACCATCGTATTTGCAATAGACGTATCGAAATACGCTACGTTTTGGCAAAGTCGTTTCCAAATCCATCTTCAAAACGCCATGACTAATTATTCCATACACCAGCGTTTCTTGGGCAAAAATTTTAACGTAAAACTTAGTGTGTTCGGCTCAATATTTTTTATTCTCAATGTTATCGAATAAATTGCTTTTTTCTGCCAGCGTTTTTAAGCATTTTCGAATAAAGGATTATAGCGCTTGATTGCTGTAGCATTTCTCTTCTATAATATGACGTATTTTACGTTGTAAGGCTTTACAAATATAAATATTTTCAATCGCATGTAAATGTTTTAAATAATATGATATTGGCAAGATTGATAAAAGAATATAATATATGATAAAACTTTGGTGTGTTGTCTAAAACGCATCTTGGTCATGCCCGTGTTTCCAAACATGGATCATAAAACACTTGAAAAGTATTCCTTCAACATGAATGCCAATTATTCGAAATAATCATGGATAATTTCTAGGCACGTACATGTACCAGCACAGACTAATCGAAAATATTTATTATAATGGTTTTTGTCTACATGTGCTCGTGCACTAGCAGAGACTCCCTCATCCTCATCCTCATCCTCCTCCTCCTCCTCCTCCTCATTCTCCTCCTCATCCTCATCCTCATCCTCATCCTCATCCCATCTATGCATGTGCTTCTCCCGCTATATATATATATTTGTGTATATGTCATATATAATTTAGCTTGCATGCAAACACAAAATAGAAGAAATACATACAATATAGAGATGTCTCTCAGAATAGGCAACACGAGGATATAAGTGATTATATATGCATGTGTACGTACGTATAGCGATCGTATACATATGGTAGGCGGGTGATCTCAGGAGGCCCTCAGCGCTTGCGATACATGGGCTCCTTCTGAGCGTTGAAGTAGACGGCGGCGACGGGAAGCTGGAGGTGGAACTGAGCGGCAAAGGCGCGGGTGTTGAAATTGGCTCTTGCCGACGGCGGTCGCATCACAGGTGCCGGCCCTGGTTGCCGGAACAGCACGAAGACGTAGCGGTGGATCCCGATCGGCGGACGAGGACCCATGTAAGGAAGCACCTCCCTCCCTGCATCCAAACCCTTCCTTCGTCACCACGCACCTCCATCTCCACCAGTAAATTACATTAACTATTATTAATAATATATATAAAATGGTACACGATTTAGAATTAAAATTTATGAATACTACTACATGCACGCATGTAAAGCCATGATTCAAATGAACTAGCAAACAACTAATCAATTAAATGAAAGTTTGCGGATTAAAAAAAAGTTCAAAGTAATACGTAAGGAAACGATACTAATATAGCTAGATTTGGTTCTGTGTGCAAGTTCAATTACCAATAAAAATATCAAAATCTGACATAAAATGAATTTTTCCTTTTTGAATGTTATACTCTACCAAAACCGATGATACCACCACTCTTTTCGCTGGGAAGAACGCGTGGAGTTCATGCACCAGACACGGGGGAAGGCGTTTCACTTCGGTCGGTTACGACCAACTTGTCATGTGCCGAACAAGGAGAAGAGGGGGGCGTTTTGCCCAAACGCCAACGCCGCATGCCGTATGTAATTAATCGGACGGGCAGCCGGCCGGCAACTAGTAATATATACATGGGGATAGATCATCGATTAAGCAGAGGAATTACGTACGTACCTTGGGACGCGTCGATTCCTCCAGGGACATCAGTGACAATCCTGCAAGCGCCACTAGTAATAAGTCCCAATTCATTAACTGATGATGATCGACCAAATTAATACATATGTCATGGGGACATACCAGTGAACCCACTCTTTCATGGTTGGGTCACTGGGGCTTGGAGCATCAGGATCCGTCATCACCTGCAGGTAACAATCATCACACAATTAATTAGTTGCATATATATTACATATAGACTCGTGTACGTATTACATATATATATGCTAGCTCCATTGCATGTACCAGGGTGTAGAGATCACGAGAAGTGCCGCCGGCGATCTGGATGGTGGGGGGATTGACGGCAATGGAAGGTTTGATGTTGCATCCGTTGTTGACATGTTTGGTTCCATAGCGAATGGACATGCTCACACTGGGAACGAATAGATCGACCACCTCCCCTATCACCTTCCCCACCACCAGAGGATCAACATAACCAGCCATGTCTGGATCGAAAACTATGTATACCTACACGACCGCCAAATACGAATGAAGGAATAGATACATCTAGCGCATCTCCACATATATATATACACACATGGTAGTGGAGGAGAAGGAGAAGTGTGGTGGCGGTGCAGGCGAAGAGGGATTAGGAATCGGTGCATGCAGGAGGGAGGCAGGAGGGGGTGATCACGGACCGGTGCATGCGGCAGGTGGTGGAAGTACGCTGGATTCGAACGTGGAGGGGTCCACGTGGAGAGGTACACGTGATAAAAGATACTAAATTACAAAACTTTTTTTTTTTTAAATGTTAGGATTTTCTCATGAACTTTATTATTCTACGGTTTTTTCTTTTTCCTCGTATTCATTTATGTTTTATTTATATATTAATAATTGGTTGATGTCACATTATTTTATGTGACCTTTTAACCCCTATACGTATTTTTTATCACATAGATGTATGTAAATCCATTTAAAATATGTATTTCTATTCTAATATATATATATATCCAACTCGTAGCTAATTGTTTTGAATAGAAAAGTCTTTTTTTTAATTTTAGGTTTTATTTTATTTTTAAATTATTCCATATTTTTCTTTGCATATGCATGGTTTTCTTTAATTAAGTGCTAAACTATCTTTTTGAATTCTGTGTACGGATTAATTAAGATTTTTTTCCCTTGAGACTACATTGAAATATTTAATTCAAAATTAATTCATTGTGAACGGAGAGGTCCAGGTTCTTTTTTATATTAATCATGGCTTTTCTTATTTTTAGTACATGACTTGTGACGTTCGCATTTATAAATCAGGTTGTAATCACCTGACGCAATAGACATCATATATCTACAAGTACATATCATAAAAGTATCAATATTTGATAATAGTGTATTAGTAAGATTTATAAGAAATTTGATAGAAGTATCATGTAATAATACTTTATAAAAGTAACTTTACTAAATTTTTAAAAGTAATATAGAAAAAAGTGAAAACCATAAAAGATGATAAATTGGTTTTGACACAAACGAAGGCACGAGAAGATGAGTACAGGCATTTGTAATGATAATAATTTGTAAAGCAATAGCAAATGTAGAGGAAAAAAGAGTTTTGGCCATTAATGGAATTAAAAAAGGTAAAATCTTTTTATTATTATAATATATTAGATAATATTTTATAAAAAAAATTATAATATTGTTCATAAATAAAGTTGTAGTTCTAATGTTTTTGATATAAGATATGATGTTCCTGAGGTAACAAAGTTTTTTTCTTTTTACAGGTATACTTAAACTTACATTTACACAAATTCGAACCTACAATCTTACAAGCAATAAGAAAATGTCACTGTTTAGATAGACAAGCTTGTATATTCATGATAGACAAAGTAATACAAAGATGAGGAAGTTGGACACCTCATGGCACCCAAAATTCACAAATCGCATTGGATTTGATTCTTCCATTTTTTTTTTGATATTTTTGTATGCAAATTTACTATCTAATAGTTCGAAATTCCGTCTTCTTGGTTGAATCGTGTAGATAATCTTCCCTCCTTTATTTTAAATTTCACTTTACAATTTTTATTTCATTTTCTCAACCTAAATTGTTGCAAATTAAAATAAAATACCCTACGAGCATTGGTCAAATATAAAAACAGAATATATGAAAATTAAAAAAATGTATGAATTATATGCATATCAATACCATATTATTATATTATATTATATTATATTATATTATATTATATTATATTATATTATATTATATTATATTATATTATATTATATTATATTATATTATATTATATTATATTATATTATATTATATTATATTATACTAGGTAAACAATATGGAAAAAAAAAAGGTTAAATCAACTAGTGACTTTTAAATGAGCACATAAAGCCCTTAAGAATGCCACAAACAAAAATTGAAAAAGACTAATTTTTTTAATCCAAGAAATTATTTTAACAAGTTATTTTTTCCATAATTGTAAAACGTTGTCTCAAAAATATTGATTGTTATCCTAGTGCTACTAATCATGAATTACGTCAAATAATGTTCAACGTAATCACTCAAGTATATGATAGTATGTGTATGCAAATGTAATGTATATTTGCAGTTCCCCTCGTAAGCTTGGTTTTCTCGCCTAAGCCACAAGGACAATTCTGCTCAAGGGCAAGACAAGGCACCTGCCTTACCTACTCTGTTAAAATCTTCCCATAGAGTTGAAATGGACTAGACTTCATTATATCATGAATAGGCTGCAAGGTAGAATTTGGCACCTGCTAAACCATTTAACCTGATTAAGTTTTGGGTTTCTAATACAAAAATATAAAAGATAGAATTTGATACTCTTCTCTTGAACGTGTAATATCTCCTCTCCTCTTGTTGAAGCTTAGTTGTTCCACACTTTCTTATAACTTCCAAACAATTTGTGTTCAACTCTCTCTCTTGCTTCGTTAGCTTTATTGACTTCTTAGACGACTAGCATCTTCTCTAACCTCTTGCTACTTGAGCTGTTAGTGTGTAGAAGGAGAAAGAAGAGAAAACATTGATTCTTGTCTTGGAGCATTGCCCTAGTGCATATTTGTACATGGCATACAATAAGATTACTTGGGTCATTCTCAAGTAGTGGACATCTCGTGCAGAGAACTTAATTTCCAAAATACTGTCTCCTACACTCCCCCCTTGATTCAAGTAAAGAGTAATTTAGAGAGAGCTTGTGTCTAAGATGTTGAATATATGGTGTAGGCAATGCTTTTGTGACTGTCTTCGAGGTTCAAGTCTTGGGTTATATGTTGAACTCAAATGCTCCCTGGTAAGAAGGCTCTCGAATGAAGTGGTAATCCACTTCAATGTCATGTTTATTTGTGAAAAATATGATCATGTACCGTGCGTAGGTTGGTTATATTGTTCCACAATGCTAGTAGCGAAGAAGTGGAGCAAAACCGTATTTCTCTTAAAAGATAATATAGCACATTAAATTAGCAATTGTAGATGTCACGGTGTGATATTATGACTTGCAATTGATCACATTACCATGGCTTGTTCATTAACCATCCATGATATAGGATAAGTCCCTCGTGGTAGACACAACCCTATGGTGGAACATGGATAAAATGTTCTCATGGCCATATCAATATTAGAATAGGCAGCCGACCCACCCTTAATGTATCATCCCTTTCACATATTGTAGAATACGTTTCATAGATTTAAGATGATCTGAGTGAGTCTTCTCGAGAAATTATGATAAGTGGTTTACTGCATACGTGATATCATAGATGCTTGGGTTAGAGAGCAGGTCCCCAACACGCAAAAGATGTTGATCATGAGCGAGAGGAGCGAGAGATGGTGACCACTTGATTATATGAGAGTGGTGGCATATATATCTCCTTTGAAAGGATTGAAGATTAAGTAGCAGTGTAAGACACCTCCTTTCCAAGAAAATAGTTCTATCCGATCTAGATGCAACTATCAATTTCTTTACAGATGGGTGTGATGAAATAATTTACAATGGATGGATTATTCCCATTGGCTATTGGATCATCCACATAAATCAATATTATCATAAAAGTAATCCCATTACAATAAATAAATGAAGAGTGAGCCATCAATGAGGCTGTTGCAAATTCTGCCTTCGGGTAGGACTACATGTAGGCAATGTAATCAGGCATGAGGTACTCGCTTTTACTCATACAATGCCCTGTTGAGTTTAAAAACATGTGACGGTTTAAGAGGATCAACATAACCTTGCAGTAGAGATGTAAATATCTTCCTTGGTGGAAAGAATTCCAAACATCCAACTCCTAGAGTGGCCATTGATTTGATACTACCAGTGCATGGATTGGTCCTGTGGTAGTATGTGTTTACAACAGACTAAATGTTGATCCTCTTATTGTTGGTGAAAACCCATAGCCAATAATTGAACTCTATATTAATGCTCCATTGTCCATTAGGTTTTCCATAAGAAGAGTAAGGGTAAGAACAATAATTAAGAAATTACCATTGTTCCTGAGGAAATTACAATGCTCCATTCCGAGCTCTTGTGTCAAATTCTTGTATGCATTTCACAAAATTTCCATTGAAGTCATGGTTGAGCACTAAACTCCATGGAACCATCGTTGGATTCCAACATGCGGGTGAAGTAAGTTATGAGCTTACGGTGATAGTTCGTATACCCTGTCTAATATTTTCAAAATTCCATCCACCTTACGAAGATCACTTGCATGATAATTTAATATCATGATATTCACAAAGACATCTATTTATTTCAAATATTATATTCTTTAAATCTACTGGTGTGCTTAACGTCATAATTCAATTGTGTGATTGATCTCTAAGATAATCTGTGATTTTCACTCCATGATAATCTCCCATCACAATGAATTAGAATTGATATTATTGATGTCTCACTCCAATGTTCAATAATTGGTTGATATTATTGGATGTTAAGTTATATTCCTCATGTTAATTATACAGATTCTCACTTGCTGGTCTCTATCTCTTAACTCTCCTTTAACCACTTGTTTCTTCTTATCCTCTTTTTTTACAGACATCTACCTTTTCTTGATGATCCAAATCACTTAATTAAATTATTTAAATTACCTAATTAAATATTTTAAATCATATGATTAAATTGCTTAAATCACTTGAATTATTTGTAGAAGGTAGTGATTTTATCTAAAGGCTTTGATAATGGATTGATTTCTGTGAGAGAGTAACTTGTGATAAGAAAAAGAGGACAGATTAAGAAAACAAAAGAGAAGGTCTCTTAAGATTAACATAAAACTGGAGGAAGACGAGAATACATATAAGGTAAATTAAACCTGCCCATTGTGCACGTTGCTATTAACGTGCTTACAACCTTCACATGATTTTTAATTAAAAAAATAAACAACACTAACTGCCATACACACGTTGCACGTACAACAAAACAATCAAATCATAAGCAACAATACGTAAATAACTAAATATATCTAAAGCAGTAGTGATAATAAACTCCTCCCCATTTAGATAGGCTAGACTCCTACCTTCCATCGAAGGTCTTGAAAGCGTTCCACAGGTAGAGATTTGGTAAATATGTCGACCACTTGATCCTTAGTGTTGTAGTATAGAAGATGAACCTCCCCTTTTGACTGCATTTCCTACGTAGCAAATAACTTAATGTTAAGATATTTGGTTTTTCCATGAAATACAGGAATATGGGATATTGAGATCGCAAGTTGGTTATCCACATGAATTTCAGTAAGAGTACATTGAACTAAATGTAAGTTTTGTAACCACACTACCTGGTTGACGGCTACATTTGCAGCAACGATTTCTGCCTCAACTGTCGACTAAGCTACTAGGCTTTGTTTCTTTTGAGTTCCAACTAAAAAAAATTTCTCCAAATGCAAAACAATAGCCTATGGTGCTCCTTAAATCATTAATAGACCCACCAAAATTGTTGTCTGAAACAGTTTGACCCAAAATTGAGGGTGTCTTTGATATATCACGTCACCCTTTTTGCAATCAACTAGTGATCATGCTTTTGCACAATCCATGAAATGTGATAGCATATCAACAGCAAACTGTAGATCAAGTCTGGTGGTTGTAAGGTACATTATGTTCCCTATAAGGCTTCGATAGAGCTTCCACAACCACAACCTATGAAGATGTGGACAACTTTTCCTTTAAATTCAATGATGTTGCTATTGGATTGCAATCATCCATTGCGAACTTGTGAAGAAGCTCTTTCATATACTTATGCTAGTTGAGAGTAATAGAATAATCACCTTGCTTGATTTCAAATCCTAAGAAATAGAACATTAATCCAAGATCTGACATTTGAAACTCCTTCATAATTAGGTGCTTGAATTTCTTAATCAACTCCACATTGCTTCCAATGACAAGTAGGTTGTCCACATATAATGAGATGATTATTATCCCCTTGTCATTTGCTTTTGAATATAACGGTTGAAAACCAATTTTCACCAAAAATTAGTCTATGTGGTTGTACCATGCTTAGGAGGCTTGCTTAAGCCTATATAGGACTTTCTTTAACTTAAGGACCTTATGAGGTTCTAAGGAACTTTCAAATCCTAGAGGTTGAATAATGTAAACTTGTTCTAAAAGCTCCCCATTTAGGAACACCGACTTCACATCTAGATGGTGTAGGCACCAATTGAGATGAGCAGTTATCACTAACAGCAATCTTATAGTCTTTAATCGTGCCATTGGTGCATACATGTTAGTATAGTCAATACCAAATTGTTGTGTACCCTTTTACCACTAATCGCACCTTTAACTCATTAACAGTACCATTTGAATTGAGCTTAGTCCTAAACACCCACTTGACTTTGATAATTTTTTGATCAGGAGGTGCATTTACCAAGGTCCAAGTATCATTTGCTTGAATCGATGCAAGCTCTTACTTCATTGCATGTTTCCAAAGATCATCCTTCAAGGCTGCCTCTATGCATAATGGTTCCATATGGGCTAGGTTTGTCCTTTGGTATATTTCTACTAGAAATCTTGTTCCACAAATGGGTTCATGATCATAACTCACTTCATCTTCTAAAGTGACATCATTTTTATTTTCCTCTTGATGCTCCTACTCTTCTTCTTCATTAGGCATTGACTTTGCTTAAAAATGTGATCCTCAAGTAACACTTTGAGTATTTTGATTTTTAGAGTTGCTTTCTTCCTAGATCCAGGTCCCCTCTTCGTCGAAGGAGACATTTGTGGAGGTAACAATTTTTCCTGTATGGCGCTAAAATACCTTATACCCTTTGGACTTGGAGGAGTACCCAACTAGTACTCCCACTACTACTTTTGGATCAAGTTTATCTTGATGAACTTGAGGCACCCGAGTGTAGCATATACTCCTAAATACTTTCAAATGGTTAAGAGAGGGTTTGAATCCAAACTAGATCTCAAATAGAGTTGCACCCCTAAGAAATTTTGTTGGCAGCCGATTTTGTAAATAGACTATCATATTGCAAGCCTCCGCTCAAAAACACTTGGCCATTTGTTTTTCAAGAAGGAGATATCGTGCCATTTCTAAAATGGTTCTATTTTACGTTCACTCACTCCATTTTATTGGGGGGTGTATGGTATGGTCAGTTGATGTTGAAATCCATCATTATTGTAGTTGTCTACAAATACATGACTCGTGTATTCACCCCTATTATCAAATCACAACATTTTTATTTTCTTGCAACTTTGGTTTTCTACTCATGGCATAAGCTTCCTAAATATGTGTGGAGCTTGTGATTTTGAGTGCATAAAATACACCCAACACATACAAGAGAAGTCATCAATGAACTCTATGTAACACAAACTTCCATTTAAAGAAGTCACACTCATTGGTCCAACAATGTCTGTATAGACTAGTTGCAATTTCTCTCATGCACACCATGAAGAAGGAAGGAATTGTCAAGGAGTTAGCTTACCCAACTTACAGGCTCCACAACTTGGCATTATTAATGTAAACTTCAAAAGTTTGGTCGAGGTTCTATCTTACCGTAGATACTACATTCTATCTAAGTTGCAATGACCAAGTTGTTTGTGCCACAATTGAGTAAAATCCACTACAGATGTGTATGCAGCCACACAAGTGGCATCGATATTGAGATGGAAGCTCTTCCCTTTCATGCGAACCTTGAATAAAGGGTTTCCTTAGGCATCAAAAATGGAGCAATGTTGTGCTTAAATACTAATTTGAAATTTTTTTTAAGCAACTATTCAATTGAGATTAAATTTTGTGTAATCTTAGGAACATGTAGAACATCAAACAATATTCATTTTCCTCCAATAGTAGAAAGCACAACTATGCCCTTGCCAATAGCATTTATAATATTGCCATCACCAATTCTAACATTGATATGATCGATCTCATCTAAATTAGTAAAAATAGTTCGATCTAAAGTCATGTGATTAGTGCATCTACTATCTAACAACCAATCACAAGTTAGAACCCTTGTATTTTGATAATACAAAAATCTATATGATAAATTAAAATGTATTTCATAGGTACAACTGAAGAGTCAAGGTCTAAAAAAGCTATTGGATTAAAGTACACATTAGTCAAAAAGCAACCTACAGAACTTGTTGAGTTATCTAACTTAATGTGTATTTATAAGGAGAAGAGCAAAATGACTCATTGAGTTAACATAACTCAATGTGCAAAGACAAGGTAGAACATATCTCATGTGCATAACTCATTAAGTTAGCAAGTCTCACATGTAGAACTTGTTGAGTTAAATAACTCAATGTGTAGACAAAGAAGAACAACTCATTAAGTTAGCAATAACTTAATGACCTAAAAAGAAGATAGTAAAGACATGCATCACATGTACAACAAAGGAATCTCACATGACAAAACTCGTTGAGTTAGCATAACTGAACGTGTACTTACATAAGATAAGGAAAAATAAGTCATTAAGTTAGTAATAACTTAATGACCTAGAAAAAGAATAATTGTATGTTAAGAAAGACAAACATCACATGTACAATAAAGGAATCTCATGTGACATAACTCATTGAGTTAGAGCATAAGTCAATATGTATTTACAAAGACAAGGAAGAATAACTCGTTAAGTTAACAATAACTTAACGACCTAGAAGAAGATTGGTAGAAAGCTATTCGATAAGATATCAAATGGTAACTTACTATTTACAAGAGTGACAAGAATTAAGTACAACAGATTGATATCATTGAAGATCAACAGTACAACAAATTCTATAACATTAAAAAATCAAGTACAATAGATTGATATCGTTGAAGATAATATAATCGTAGCAATTACAAATATAAATATAACTAGATCATTCAAAAAGAAGGTGGAGAGGAAATACTATAGATCATCTATTATTACAAAAGAAAGTATAATTTAAATTACACACAATAAAGAATAGATTGAGAAGGTGTGAAAGCTGAAAATACAAGAAGATTATCCAAGCTCTTCGTGCACTAAAAGTCAGATCTAAGAATGATCATTGGTTTGTGGCTTTAACTAGAAAGGTACACAAAGTGTTGGTTCGTGGCTTCGACCTAAAAGCCACATAAGGTTGGTTGTAGAGCTTCGACCAAAAAGTTCATGAATTGTAGGTTGAGAACTTCAACTTGAAAGCTCAAGGTATTAGTTCTTGCTTCAACCTGAAAGTAAGTCTATGTAAATGTTGGAACACTTAGTGAAGCCTAAGTGATCCTTAGTGGTGGACTAGCCAAGTTGGTGAACCACCTAAAATTTATTGTGTTCTTATATTTTATTTCCGTTATACATGTGTCATTTATCTGTTTGTGATATTTATGCATATACTCCAACAATATAATATAGAAATAATTTTAATTAGGCATATATCACCATTCACCCTCCCTCTAATGAGTCATTCAATCTTAACAATTGGTATCAGAGCAAGTTAATCCTTGTTAAGATTTAACCATTTAGGATTTATGGCATCACATTTAGAATGAAAAAGTGCATAATATTAACGGTTAAATAATGGTTAATTGCATTATATTTAGCTTATTATATGAGAATTAAGTTATTATGTTATAATTGCACTATTATATGCTTTAATAAAAGAATTTGCATAATTTCAAGGAATTAGTGTTAATTAAGTATATTTCTGCACTGTCGGTGTGTTACAGGCTTTGTAATTCTTAAGTATCTGAAATGTTTGTTATTTCAAAGAGTTACATTTTATGTACTAGACAGTTATATTTTGAATGCTTAAAAAAATATTTTATTATTCATGTAGGGCATAAGTTGTAACCTTAATATATAACTTAAGTGGATTTTCGATAAGTTAGGTGCTAACTATCCAAAAGGCATGTAAGTTTCAAATACTTATAGTTATAAGTATCTGAAATATCCTTTTTATTCGTAAAGTTAGAATTGCGCACATGTAAATTTAAATATTTTATTATATCATGTGAGTTACGCATATTTAACTTGTTAAGTTAACATAACTATACGTGTTAAGTTACTTAAATATATACTAAGGTAACACGTTGTGTAAGCGTTATAAGCTTATAAGTTATTTCTTTACTATACGTGTTTTATAGTTAAGTCAACAAAGTAAGTCCATTGAGTTACACTAACTCCATGGACTACTTATTTTCTAACATGCCACATAGTAGTTACAAAAACAGGAAATACGAAGGAAAATCACGATTGCATGTATCACACAAGAATTAACTCATGGAATGAAGAAGAAATCACCATCGTTGATATGAAGGAAATTCAATCGATCATATAGGCAAAAGCGGTTACTACTGAAAGAATATAAAAGAAGAGGAGAAAGATGAAAAGTGTGTGTGAAGGTGGAGGACCATGCTAACTACAAGAAGCGTCGAAAGTTCCTTGAAGCTCTACAACACCACCAAAAATCACCAACCAACCATCGAAGGTCTGTGAGGATACTTTCTAGATGTCAGGTTGATTCCGAGCCAAACACGATGACTGACAACCACTATGAGGAATGATCGCGTCGCAAGAAGAGAAACCATTTTTACCAAGCATCGACTCATATCTCAAGAGATTGTAAAGCTTCTAGCCTTGGTTTTGGGTTGATGCCAATATATTGAAGAGGAGATCAACTTACAAGTCTTAGTTCATGATTCTATAGGGAGAGGAGGCAAGATTGTAAGTGCTTAAGTTTTCAATGGTGTAATCGTGTCACATGTAGTGACAGAAGTTCTTACTATCGATAGAGATTCTTACATTTTACCTTTCGTTCATCTTCAAGAATATATCAAAACAAAAATACCAAAAAACTAATTATCTATGTTTACATTTAGTATTAATATGTTGTATTGTTTGTTTTGTATCGTGATTAATGTTATCATTGTCAATATTATGAATGTTTTATATTTGTTTGATTCAAAAAATAGAAAATAGTTTTATTATTTATTGAAATTGATTCATACAGAACACTTAAAAATCTAAATAGTTACTACTCGAAATATCTGAATGTTAGAGTTGATTAATGATAAATCTCAGATTAACTAACATTAAAAAGTTTAATTGATGTTATTTACATTCTGTGGAATCACCCAATAGATGGTCGAATTCCTCTATGAATAGCAACATTTAACTGGAAAGGTAGGCTCTTAGAGTTAACTTAAGTCCACGAGGTTAGTTCGTTGAGTTAGCCGTAACTCCACGAACTAAGTCTGTTGAGTAAACAGTAACTCAACAAAGTGTTTAATTTAACACATATAAATTCTAGCATAAAAATTAAAATAGTACACAATTCTTACTCAATCTCTATGGGATCGACCTATACTTGCACACAAATACAATATACACTGTGCACTTGTAATTAAAAATACAAATTATATTTAATATCTGATTTGTGTGAAAAGTTGTTTGTTACCTTAAAAGAATTTATTAATATATACAATAGACAATATCTAATTGAACAATATAGGTTTTCTAATTTAACTTCACAAACAACCGAACACATCACTTCATAAAGAGGGTAAGAATATCCATCGTCCTCTTTTGTTTAACAATACTAATTATAGTTACTAGAAAAATAGGATAAAATATTTCCTTAGGAGCTTAGATGTGAGACTTTGGAAAGTGGTAGTTCGTGGAACACCCTTTCCAACCAATCATGAGGATGATTAGATTAAGGAGAATAAGAGAATCATCTAGATGGATGCTTGTGGGTTAAATATCATTTACTATAAATTAACTCTTAAATTATTTAACAAAGTCTCAATATATAAATCTGCTCACAAAACTTGGATTACTCTTCAAATAACTTTTAAAGGTATTAGTCAAGTGAAAGATACTAAAATCAACATCTTACTTAAAAAGTATGAATTATTTAAAATGTTTGATAATGAATCTATCATTGACATGTTTTCTAGATTTACCAAGATCATTAACAATCTAAGAGATCTAAGAAAGGAATCTTTTGTTCATGAATAGATATGGAAAATTCTCAAGAACTTAACTATGTGGTGGAAATAGAAGTCCACATCAATACAAGATTCTAAAGATCATAACACATACTTAGTAGAAGACCTGATGGGCAATCTACTAGCCCATGAAGTTCAAATGAAAGAATGGAAAGATAAGGAAGAAACTACTAAAAAGAAAATAAAAAAGAAGAAAGAGTTAGCCTTCCCATCAACTAAGGAACTTCAAAGTTCAAAAGAAGATGAAGTCATGCTATTAGCCACAAACTTCAAAAAATGGATGAAGAAAAGAAGTAAAGCCAACATCTTAAAAAACAAGGTTTTAGTGTGCTTTAAATGCAAAAAGTAGGGACATTTACAACCCCATTATCCACTACAACTAGAAGAAGATCAACAAAAAATGAAAAAAAAGAAGAATAAGAAGAAAATGACATTAAAGGCTACTTGGGATGATAGCAGTTGATCTAGTAGCTCATCTAGCTTAGATGAAGATGCATCAGCTAACATGTGTTTCATAACATAAGAGGTATGTTCTACTTCATCTCAATGTAATTTTGATGTAGACAATGATAGTTTAGATGTAAATAGTCTTCTATCTACTATAGATAGTTTATACATTAAATGTAAAAATTATAAAAAGGAAATTAAGCATTTAACTACATGTTTAGAAGATGCATATGCTAAACTTGAAAAAAAACATGTTGATAATAGGAATTGCAAAATCAAAATGGAAAATTGTAACTACAAGAATGATGAATTGATAGATGAAAATAGGAATTTGAAATTAATAACTTAAAAAATATTGTGCATAAATTTACCATGACAAAATGAATTAAATAAAATCATTAGTTCTCAAAGATATATTTCAAATAGATTTGGCCTAGGGTATGCTACTCTATAGAAAATCACTTACTGTAGTGGTGTCATCTGATCTTATAGAGATGAGACTATAGTATTTGTCATCAAAAGAAGATCTGGACCAATGTAACTACCAATAGGTAATAATTTAAATGTTTTCAAGACAAACATTTCTAGACCTAAGAAGATATGGGTACCAAAATCTATTTTCTTTATTTAAGTTGCAGGATCATGACATTTAGGGGAGTAGTTGGTTTATGTTAGTGTTTTCCCAGCACTACACTAGAAAAACTTGGATTTGTTACTTCTATTTTTATTTAGTTAATTTATCTTTATGCCTATTCTTTCTTTTAGAAGTAAACAAACAACCTTTAATACAATTTAGATATTAATTCCAATTTGTACTTTAACTGCAAGTGCACAGTGTCTATTGTATCAATATATAAGTACAGGTCAATCCCATAGGGAATTGCTAACGAACTTAAGAAATGTTTGATTGTGAACAATTCAAATTTATATTCAATAAGCACTCCGTTGAGTTACAGTTAACTCAACGGACTAAGTTCGTTGAGTTATTGATAACTCAACGGACTATCCTCGTGGACTTAAGTTAACTCCACGAGCCTGTCTCTTCTTTATAATACTGCTAATTACAGAGGAATTTGGCCAACCATTGGGCGATTCCACATATTGTAAATAACATCAATTAAGCTTTTTAATGCTAGTTAACATTGGATTTATCATTATGCAATACTAACATTCAGATGATTCAAACAGTAACCATTAAAATCTTTAAGTTGTTTTGTACGAACCAATTTCAGTAAACTGTAAAATTAAAACTAACATAAAACAATCATAAAATTGATACAGATAACATTAATCACGATACAACACCAACAATACAACACTCAAATACAACATACAAACAAAGATAAATTGTTTTTGGTATTTTTGTTTTGATGTGATGGGTGAAAGGTGAAATGTAAAGTAATTTCACTTGACAGTAAATACTTCTGACACTACTTGCAACGCGATTACACCACTGAAAATTAAACCACTTACAATTCTGTCTCCTCTCCCTATAGAATCGCGAGTCCAAAATTGCAAGATGATCTCCTCTTCAGCATACAGGCATCAACCCGAAGCTAAGGCTAAAAGCTTTACGATCTCCTGAAATATGAGTCGACGCTTGGTGAAAATGTCTTCCCTTCCCGTGACGCGATCACTCCTCACAGTAGTTGTCAGGCACTATTTTGGCTCAGAATCGACCCGACATTAGGCAAGTATCCTCACAGACCTCCGATGATTGGTGATTATGGTGGTGATACGATGGTTGGTGTGATACTTCGGAGAATCGCCGATACTGTCTGTAGAAAACTTGGTGCTCCTCCTTTGTATACACTGGCCATCCATCGATCACACCCTTTCTTTTTTTTCTTCTTTTCTTTTATATTTCTTCAGTGGTAACTGCTTCTGCTTGAATGGTCGGTTGGATTTCCTTCCTTCAGATCAACGACGATGATTTTTTTCTCCCTACGCGATTGAATTCCTGCGTGATACGTGCAAATGTGATTTTTCCTTCCAACTGTCTGTTCCTACAACCGCTACAGTGGCATATTAGAAAATATATAGTCCGTGGAGTTACAGATAACTCAACGGACTTCCTTCGTTGAATTAACTATAAAACACGTGCAAAAATAACAACTTAAGTTTATAACGCTAACCTAACGCGTTGCCTTAGTGTATTTTCATGTAACTCAACGCGTGTAGTTATACTAACTTAACGAGTTATAACGTAAGTAAATCTACCAGCTCTCAACACGTGTCAGCAGCAGTTTAAACATAAAATAACATTCCGGAGAGTTATAGGTATAACTATCTGATGCTCAGATGCATTTTCGGATACTTAAGAATTTCACAGCCTGCAATTTATCGATAGTTCATAAATGTACTAAATTAACATTAATTCCCTAAAATTAAGCAGATTCTTCAATTAAAGCATATAACAGTGCAATTATAACATAATGGCTTAATTCTCATATGATAAGCTAAATATTATGCAATTAACCATCATTTAACCGTTAATAATATGCGCTTTTTCATTCTAAATAGTTTACAACTTCAAATCACTCTCTACACTTGACCAAAATCTAACAATCAATATAATAAGCATTTTAGAAAAGCTAAACATTTAGGAATCATTTATGAAAGCAATATTTGGTATCACAGGAGACACCATCAATTGGTATAAAGAATTACATATAGATTGCATGGCAAGTATGCCTAAAATCAGGATATTCAGGGGGAGCAAAATCTACAATAGCTAGGGAAAATTACTAATTTCAAAAACAAGCATTATGAGATAGAAGTACAAAAAGAGAGAGAAATCAAAGAATTCAAGCATACAAACAAGAGAGCACACAAATAAGGGGAAAGCCTACAATTCGAAATCCAAGGAAAATTAAGAATGAATTCCAATATCATCAAAAAGATTCATAAATTCAAGTACAAAGATGTAGGATCATAGTATCACAAGAGGGGGGTGAATTGTGTCTTTAGAAATTAAAAATTTCCAACGGATAAAACAAGAGCACAAAACACTCAAAAATAAAATTCTAATATTTATTGATTAAAGAAAGAATTTACAATCACTTTTCAGCATAATTCGCTATTTATCGATTTTGATACAATATAGTCTGAGATACAATTCAAAGAGAAAATAAAACCTTATTCTAATCTTGTTTGAATTGTATAACCAAATCTGATCTTTTTGCACGTAACTTCTTTTCTTTCCTTTTGCTCAACTTCTGTATCTCTTCTTCTCCTATTGTCAAATCTCTTAAACTTCTTGTGTTGCAGCTCTTTTTTTGAATTTGCTTGGAATTCAAACTTCTTCTAATGTTGGAAGATTTTTCTAGATTTGAATATTCTAAATTGAATACTCTGACTTGGGATTTGAGATTGAATACTTAGGATTGGGATATTTGTAGTGTAGCTCGTACCCTCTATTTATAGTAGTCGAACTATGACTTCACATTCAACATGTTCATCCACTTAATCTATAATTTCACGTACTAATTTAAATTTAAATTATCTACGTTCTCCACTGTCTTTTTGAATTTCCATAATGTCCACTTCTTATTTTGAATTTCAACTATCTCTACTATCATTTTAAATTTCCACGATTTCATATTATAGATCTATCGAAAATTCTTCTTCCTGAATATTTGTAGAATATCTTCTAAGTCATAGCTTTTAGTTGAACACTTATCCTTTAAGTCCTGTAAAAACTCGAACACTTATTTGTAACTCTTTGAGTTTTTGCACCTGCAAAACAAGTGATTTAAATAAGAAAACTTATCTATTTGTTAGTCACTTTATAAGACTCAAACGGTTATCTTTTCATGCATATAAAAACTCAAATAGCTATCCATATAAAAACTCAAATAATTATCCAACTCTTCGATTTTCATTATCGAACACACATGGAAAACACATGAAAACATAAACCATTAAAAACACACGTGTAGATAACTTAACTATATGAGTTTTTAGCATAACTCTTTAACTAAATAGAAATGCTAACTATCCGAAAGTTTAACTATCCGAATCTTAAATGAAACTTTCTGATAACTATAAATCACTAACGCTTAATTATGTGACTATTATACTTAGATTTATTTAGACTTATTCATAAACTTTAGTAAAATATTCATTATCAAAACAAAATTCCTAACAATCTCCTCCTTTTTGATGATGACAAAACCTAATAAGTCAAATAATCTTTCTCCCCCTTTTTGGAATTATAAAAAGTAAATTTTATATATTTAAGGAAGAAAAAAAACATTTTAAGTATATATTTTTCAAAAAGAATTTCAAACATGTATAACTCAAACGTGGATAAAATTTGTTTAATTAATAATTGTTGAAAACAAGTATCTAACATAGATATTGTAAATAATTTACATAATTTTTGCCAACAAATTACAATTAATGAAATCATGTAATACATAATTTATTTTTATTTACAAGCCTCTTTGCTTTGAAAAATATCAAATAGAGTATTTGAAATTTACTATGCAATTTCTGTACTCACTCTGTTTATTTAATCAATAACTGCTTGATCTAAATCTATATGTTGAGTTTGTGTTTGTTGTTGTAATAAATTTGTATGTCTTTGTGTGTATTGTTCGTATACTATATGTTGCTATTGTTGTTGTTGTGTTGACTATTCTGACTACCATTGTTGCTACTCTTGCTGATTTTGTCGTTCTTGCTGATCTTGTTGTTGTTCCTATTGTCGAATTGTAGGTAGATCTGTTTCTTAGTATTTATGTAATTCTTTTGTAAAGAAAGATCATGATTTTATCTTTTTCTGTGTCCAAGGTATAATATTTATTTAACTTGCCACAAGTTTTAAAAGAGCATCACCATAAAATAATTTGCTTTGCAAATTTAGAATATAATAAACAAAAATATCATACCAGTTCACCTATATATGATCAACTAATACATAAGTTGCATAAAGACAGCATTTGCCAACTTCAGCTCCATGAACAAACTTCTGAAAAATTAAAGCATGTAATATCTTTGCAATAAATTGTGTTTGGCCATTTAAATCATTTAAGAATCTCAATTAACTATTGGCAGTCTGATCTTTTGCTAATTATTTAATGTCCCATCCTAATTAATAAACCTATTTTTTCTTTCTGATAATTTAACTCCATTTTTCAATCAAAGTATTTGACAAACTAATTTTGGAGTTAAATATATGTCTGATTCTTATATATTTGAAATAGGAATATCATTTTCTACTATTAAGTTTGAATAAAAACAACTTATAATATTTGATATGGTGAGATAGCATGGCTATTGTGGAAGCAATGTCAATAAGCCTAGAAACTCAGACATTTTTTTTATGTATGTCATCTATTCAAACTTAACTAGTCTAGAATATAAAACAATAAAAGTTTTATACATTTGAAACCTTTCATAATAGGATCCATTTCTGAACCATATAAGTATGTTATCTTCCAAATTCTATTTAGGATTAGGAATTTTCCTGTCATGTGCTTTTGACCTAGGACTTGTTTCAATATTTTCATCAATAGCTAAATTTTTAGATCTTTTAGAACTAGTGGAATTTCTATCAAAACTAGTATAAATGTCTGAAATACCTACTATTATTGTATCAACAATGCTTTGTGCTTCTTTTGTTTGATTTTCGTCAAACATATTAGTAACTATCATTTGTATATCAATATCAATAATCTATATGTTAATATCTGTATCAATAATATTTATTTCTATAATTCTATTATAAAACAACTGTCTCCTTATTGGAAAATATTCTATGTCTATTTGTGGTATAGAAATATTCTATATTTCTATAATTTCTGTATTTGAGACTTGAGCAAAATTATATTCTATCTATAACTATCTATTCTACTAACTATATATAGTTATGAACAAATAACATGTATATTGTAAAAGACATAACCAGATATATACAATCTGATATAAGCAATTATACCAAAAATTTATGTTTTCAATTTGAGATACAGTAAGAGGAAGAATATCTGTACATTCCTCTTTAGATGATATATCTTCAAAATTCATAGACTCTATGTCAATGTCATCAAAAATATTATCAAAATTAATATCATCCATATATGTATAATCAAAATTTCCTACATTTCCTATTTCTATAGGAAAAGAATGTTGTCTTGCAGTAGTATGTAGAAAACTATCCATTATATTGAAGAAAACATTATAGGTTAATGTAACATAATACCTTAATGTATATACTTTTAATTTGATATTTGTCACATCTACTAGTATTCTTGAAACGAAATTTTGTCCAACTTATGCAATGGAATAGAGTTTTTCATTTCTTAAAGATTCTTCTCTTTGCTGCAAAATTCCTTGTACACCTATAGTTAATCCAAAATATTCTATAGTCTTTTTCTTTCGACTATATGTCTATAGTGTCTCAAAATTTTCTAGTGGTTCTAGGGTTTACTTGATTTCACCTGCCAAAGGCACCTACGGTTCTAATGGTCCTTCACTAGGTTGCTTAGGTTGTAATAATGGTATATAAAGTTTTAAACTTTCAACCTTAACCATTTTTAACTGATAAACTCTTTGACCTTCACTTCGAAGGCCCATTTTCCAAATTGTGGTTTTCTATTCATTTATAAATTTCTGTATTTCAACTAAAATAGTTGAGGGAAAATAATATTAGGAATATAAAGTCGATAATTCCCTATTGGTATTTTCTATCATTGGTCCCCACTTCTTTCCATAATATGTAATGGACTGTACTGATTTTTCAAGTACTTGTCCAAAACTAGTAACAACCTTAGGGTCAGGTTGTAACGTTCTTTTCCATAAATTCAAGGCAGAAAGTTCAATCTGTTTTAGTCTAAACTGAGTTTCAACATAATTTTGAATAAATTTCCAATAGAAAGTTTTCTCTTCTTAAACAAACTTTTGAATTTCATACAGAATTTCATTGGAAAATGTATACCTAGAGTAAATGTCTTTAGTCTCGCTTTCAATTTTCTAAAGTTCTATCTCTCTCTTTTGAACTTTTGTCACTCTACCACATCCTCTTCCACGTCTTGACATTGTCGATTAAGCTCTCCTTTTCACTATAGAACTTAGAGGAAGTAAGGATTTTTAATCTAAGGCTACGAAGGTAGAAACACAAAAGGTTGTCAATAAAACATTTATAACTCTTCGAGTTTATAAACAAATAATTGGATTCAATCATTGAAATCATAAATATAAGATCAATTTTTCATAAATAACTTAAAAGCTTACAATAACTATACGAGTTTTACAACTTAACAAAGATGAAGACTTAGCATGTAAAGAAAATAAATTTTGGCTAAGTAAAAAAGAGAGAATGAGAAACTTAAAGACTAATGATAAATATTCGAGTTTTATGAGCGGTAAAGCACATAACTATATGACAAACTAGAATAGTTACTGTCATATTTTAAGTATAATATAAAAATATAGCAATATTATGTTAATCGTTCTAGTTTCTCAAACAGATATGCTAAAAAGTCGAATGCTTAAGCATAATTGTTTGAGTTTCTTAAAGAAATAAAGTATAAGAATTTAAAATAGAAACTCAGATAAAAACCTAACTATTCGAGTTTGTAGGATAATAAAACATAACTATTCGAAAAATTCATATGGTTATTTATCTATTTGCAAGAACAAAAATGGCAGATATTAAAAGAAATGCATAACTATATGTTAAACTAGTTTAACTTTTTCTCTATGTAAGTTTCACAATACTTTCATCTAAGTAGATTTGTTGTTGCTCCCCTTACATTAATGTATTAAAGATAAACTATGGCGTACTTAAAATTAGGTTACTAAGTCCTAATATATAGATCTTACATTAAATTCAAATAGCTAACTTAAGTGGGTTGCTAAGCCCTAATATATAGATTTTGCATTAAATCTAAATAGTTGACTTAAGTGGGTTGCTAAGCCCTAATATATAGATTTTGCATTAAATCCAAATAGCTAACTTAAGTGGGTTGCTAAGCCCTAATATATAGATTTTGCATTAAATCCAAATAGCTGACTTAAGTGGGTTGCTAAGCCCTAATATATAAATTTTTCATTTAAGGCATTTTGGCTTACCTTAGATTGGGTTGCCAAGCCCAAGTATAAAATCTCTCTCTTTTCTTGTAAAACAAAAATAAGCAATAGTTTAACAATTTATACTTTATAACTTTTATTTTATTTAGATTACAAAAGAAAATTCTTGGAGATATACCTTTAGGTAAATTAAAAGAATTCAATAATGAGTACTCAACATAAGAAAATAAATGTATTACTTTATGTGTAAAGAATAGATAGTAACTAAAAAAAAATACAAAGATTATACATATAGTTTATGGCAGAATTGTTATTGCACTTGTAAAATAAACTAAGCTTGAGTACATTACCTCCTTTTTCTTTTTGCTACCTCCCATAATATCATCTTTTCATGTGATCACAATCTCTTGCTTAAGGGAAAGATAACCAATTACTCAATGATAAGTAAGAATAGGTAATCCCTTTTTTTTTTAAATATAATCAGAATTACTTATATAATGAGTTTTTAGTCAACACATCCCCAAACCAGTTGATTCAAGTGACTAGGGTTTAAGACCTCCCAATAGACTTAATTACTCAAGTAATTTCAAATCCAAATAAAATTTAGATAGTAAATAAAATAAGAGGCAACCTCAAGACTTAATTTCTATAACAGAATGTTAATAACTTTCCTTTAATAAACTATACATACTTTCTATTTGTTTTCTAGTTAAAATCTCTATAAAGGCGTATACATAAGTAACAAAATATAGTTGGTACTCATATTGAATTAAATTAACTTTTCTTAAGTAACATTTTCTGAATATTTCTTAAATAAATTGACTTCAATAAAAATCAGAATTTCATAAATTCTTAATTACCATAAACATTAATTCCAAAGTAGATATTTTGAGTTTTTCTAAATATAAAGAAATTAAATTCTAAACTTCTTTTTAACAAACCAAAATATTATATAATGAACAAGACAATTAAACATCAGATAACCTACAAATACCAAGTTCTAATCGTAATTTTGAAAAAGTATTTTCATCTAAGGGTTTAATGAATAAATCAGCTAATTGTTCTATGGTTAGAACAAAATTTAATGCTATTTTTCCTTTTATCACATTATCCCTTAGAAAATGATGTCTAACTTTTATATGTTTAGCTCATGAGTATAAAACAAGACTTTTAGACAAACTTATTACAGAACTACTATCATAGAAAATCTTAATTGGTTCGTAGGTTAAATTAAAATCTTTTAAAGTATGTGTGATTCATAGGATTTGAGCACAACAAAGTGTAGCAACTATATATTCAGCTTCTGTTGTAGATAATGCTACACAATTTTACTTTTTGCTAAACCATGACACTAGAAAATTTCCTAATAATTGACAAGTGTCACAGGTGCCTTTTCTTTCAAACTTATATCCTACGAAATCAACATCACTATAACCTATTAAATTTTAAAAATTGTGTTTAAAGTAAAATAATCTGAAATTGATGGTTCCTAATAGATATTTAAAAATTCTTTTAATAGCAAGTAGGTGTGACTCTTTAGGATTAGATTGATATCTAGCACAAAAACACACACTAAACATAATATTTGGACGGCTAGTTGTTAAATAAAGTAATGAGCCAATCATACTTCTATATTGTTTTAAATCTATAGATTTTCCAGAGTCATCTTTATCCAAATTAGTGATAGTACTCATTGGTGTATTTTTCATTTGTGTTGTCTAGTCCAAACCTCTTTAATAAATCTTGAAACACATACACTTCTCACATGAATGTTTGCATTATCAAAACACAAGGGTTCTAACAATCTCTCCCTTTTTGATAATGACAAAATCCTTTACATTAAATTACATATATTTCACTCCTTAGATTATTTATATATAGAGAATCACACAAAGCATAAATAAAATAAAGATTTTCAATGTATACAATATAATGAAGTTAATTTCTCCCCCTATCTATGTGTTGGGAATTTCAATACTGTAATTTCCCCTTTTTGCTTAATCAATTTCATCAATATCTTCAAATACTGATTTTGAATTTGCATCAAATGTCAATTGTCTATGTGCTAATATCAATTGTTGAAATATTTTCATAATTGCAATCTATTTTCTTCTTTCGAGCACAATATCACTTGAAGTATCAATTTCCTCAATCCTTGTTTGATACCAATTGTTGATATATCAATTTTTTTTTTGAGATGTTAGTAATTGCTCTCTTAGTTTCTGGTATTTATTCCTTTGTCTTGTTTGTTTACTCCATCATCTGTAAAAATTGAAAATAGTGAAATGCCAATTGTTAATGTAGCAATTACGAGTATATAGTTAATATTTGTAGTTGCTACCACATACTCTCCCCTATTTGTATGGAGGTTTTCTGATATATGATAATAAGATATAGGCTCTCCCCCGATATAAGTGCCCTCTTTATAAACTTTCTTTTTGAACCAAAGCAACATTCTGAGTTTCCTTCATATGGTAGGTTCTCCCCCTACTTATATGTTTTTCCTTGCAGATAGATTTGTTGCACCTATTTTGTAAAATGTTATCAACTAAACTAGGTATCAATTGTTAATCAAAAATATCATAAATGATTCTCAATCATTTAGCTTTTGATTCTCAAACATTTATCTTCTCTTAACTCTTTATTTCAAGAGGTTCTTTCAATTTTGCAAAAGATGATTTGAAGACTATAATCTAGCTACTACAAATCCTTTTCTAACAAATTTGATTTCCTTGCTTTTGTATTCATCCATCCTAGCTCGTGTAGATCTTATTTCCTTTAAAAAACATGATTCAATCATTGATACTACTTTTGATACCAATTGTTAATTTCAGAACATCATAACTGATCCTTTATTGTTTAGCTTCTGATATCTCTTCAAGAGATTCCTCTTTTTCTAACAATACTTGTTTCTAACTGTTGCAAATTTTGCTCTCCTTGAATATCATGAATTTAGGCACATTTGCCACACAATCCGTGTGTAGCATTTAATACCAATTAATGGTGCCTTTAGTGATACCAAATTGTTATTGTCATAATTGATTTGAAGCTATAGATCAACTACTCCCCCTAAATAATATAATTCTGCAATTCAAATAGAAATAGATTTTGGTACCCATACTTTCTTGGGTCCATAGGTGTTAGTCCTGAAAAAATTTAACATATTGCCTTTTGGCAACCACATTGATCTAGATTTTCTTTTGATGGTAAACACTGTAGTACCATCTCTATAAGATCGGATAACACCACCATAGTAAGGTATTTCCTGTGGAGTAGCATACCCTAGGCCAAATCTATTTAAACTATGTCTTTGTGAACCAATGATTTTATTTAATTCATTTTGTTCATTGGTAAACTTATGCACAATATTTTTCAAATCAACAATTTCATTTTTCAGATTTTCATTTTCATTTATCAATTCATCATTCTTGCAGTTTCTATTTTCTATATGTAGTTTTTCAATTTCAGTATATATTTCTTCTAAACATGCAGTTAAATGCTTAATTTTCTTTTTATAATTTTTGCATTTAACATACAAACTATCAACAATAGACAAAAGAATATTTAAATCTAAATTATCATTGTCTACATCAGAATCACTTTAAGATGAAGTGGAACATACCTCTTGTGCTATGTAGCACACATTTACTAGTATCTCTTCATTTGAACTAGATGAGCTACTAGAGGAACTACTGTCATCTCAAGTAGCCTTCAATGCCATTTTCTTTTTGTAATTCTTCTTCTTCTTCATTTCTTTTTCTTCTTCTAGTTGCAGTGGACAATCAAGTTGTATATGTCCTTGCTTCTTACATTTAAAGCACACTAGAGTAGTGCTCTTTGATGTGCTAGCTTTGTTCTTTTTCTTCATCCATTTTCTGAATTTTCTAACCAATAGCACAACTTCATCTTCATCTGAACTTTGAAGTTCTTGAGTTGATGGGAAGGCTAGCTCTTTCTTCATTTTTGTTTTCTTTTTAGCACTTCCTTCCTCATCTTTTCATTCCTTCATTTGAACTTCATGTGCTAGTAGATTGCCCATCAAATCCTCTACTGAGTATTTGTTGAGGTCTTTGGAATCTTGTATTAATGTGGACTTTTGCTTCCATTCCACAATTAAACTTTTAAGGATTTTCTACACTTATTCACAGATAGAAAATTCCTTTCCCAAGCCTCTTAAACCATTAAAAATCTCAGTAAATCTAGAAAACATATCAGTAATTGTTTCATCATCAAGTATTTTAAATAATTCAAACTTTCTAAGTAAAATGCTGATTTTTGTGTCTTTCACTTGGTTGGTTCCTTCAAAGGTTATTTGAAGAGTATTCCAAGCCTCGTAAGTAGATTTACAAGCTGAAAGTTTATTATATTGTTCAGTAGATAAGGTATAGTAAATAATGTTCAACCCTCGAGCATCCATTTGGATGATTCTCTCATCCTCCTTAGTCCAATCATCCCCATGATTGGGTGGAATAGGTGTTCCTAGAACCATCATTTTCCAAAGACTCACATCTAAGCTCCTTAGGAAACATTCCATCTTGTTTTTCTAGTTATTATAGTTAATACCATCAAACAAAAGAGGACGATGGATGTTCTGACCCTCTCTATGAAAAGATGTCATGATCTCAAATGGTTAAATCTATAAAAAGAGATCAACTTGCTCTAATACCAATTGTTAGGATCTTATGGCTTCACTAGAGGGGGGGTGAATGGTGATCTAAGTGTATTTAAAACTTTTTCTTACTTAATTAACCAATTTTAAATAAACAGTTTACACAAGTACTAAATAGATATATAAACATGCACAACAGAAATATAAATAAGAAACACAAGGGAACATACCTCTTACACTAACATTCAGATATTCCAAACAGTAACCATTAAAGTCTTTAAGTATCTAGAACGAATCAAGTTCAGTAAACAATAAAACTATTTTCTATTTTCTGAATCAAATAAACATAAAACATTCATAATACTAGCAATGATAACATTAATCACGTTACAAAACAAACAATACAACACTTTAATACTAAATGTAAATACAGATAATTAATTGTTTTTGGTATTTTTGTTTTAATATGTTCCTGAAGATGAGCGAAGAGTGAAATGTAAAAATCTCTATCGATAGTAAAAACTTATGTCACTACATGTGATATGATTATACCATTGAAAACTTAATCACTTACAATTTTGCCTCCTCTCCCTATAGAATCGTGAATGAAGAATTGTAAGTTGATCTCTTATTCAGCATACTAGCATCAACCTGAAACCAAGGCTAGAAGCTTTACGATCTCTTGAGATATGAGTCAGTATTTGGTGAAAATGGCTTCCCTTCTTGTGACATGATCACTCCTCATAGTAGTTGTTAGTCACCGTGTTTAGCTCAGAATCGACCCACCATTCGAAAAGTATCCTCACAGACTTCTGATGGTTGGTGATTTTGGTGGTGGTGTGGAGCTTTAGGGAACTTCTAACGCTTCCTACAGTTAGCACAGTTCTCCACTTCACACACCACACACTTTTTCTTCATCTTTCACCTCTTCTTTTATATTTCTTTTAGTAATAACTACTTTTTCTTAAATGATCGATTGAATTTCCTTCATTCATATCAACGATGGTGATTCCTTCTTCATTCCACGAGTGAATTCCTACGTGATACGTGCAATCGTGGTTTTCCTTCGAATTTTTTGTTTCTACAACTGCTAAAGTGGCATGTTAGAAAATAAATGGTCTATGGAGTTAGTGTAACTCAATGGACTTACTTCGTAGATTTAAATATAAAACACGTGCAAATAAGAAATAACTTATAAGCTTATAACACTAACACAATGCATTACCTTAGTGTATATTCAAGTAACTCAACACGTATAGTTATGCTAACTTAACGAGTTATACATGTACAGCTCACGTGACATCATAAAACATTTAAATTCAACACATGCATAATTCTAACTTAATGAGTTCAAATATACAACTTACAGTTTTTACTCACTAACTCAACGAGTTCTCCCGTGATCTTTTTACACTTTTAAACCTATAACTCAACAAGTTGTTACTGTGTACCTGAATATTCTTTTAACGTTTAAAACATAACTGTCTAATACATGAAATATAACTCTCCAAAATAATAGACATTTCAGAGACTTAGGAATTAAAAAGCTTGTAATTCTCTAACAGTTCAGAAATGTACTTAATTAACATTAATTTCCTGAAATTATGTAAATTCTTTCATTAAAGCATATAACAGTGTAATTATAACATAATGACTTAATTCTCATATGATAAGCTAAATATTATGCAATTAACCACCATTTAACTATTAATATTATGCACTTTTTCATTCTAAACAATTACCTTATTTCATAATAAAAGGAATTTTAGTCTTAGATTTACTTGAACTGCAACTAATGAATCATTTGTTGGCTTGAGATTCAAGGTATTCAGGATAATCAAATCCTAAGCCAAATTTATATGACACTGCAAGGATACTAGTTAGCTTGTCTAACTTAGTTTGACTTAAATTTCATTTCTCAATGGTGGAATTTAAATCTAGCTCTCTCATTTTTAATTTATCAATCTCTAAATCAAGACCATTTATGTTGTTTCTCAATTTTTCATTTTCAAATTCTATCTTTAATTTTTTAGCATTTATATTCTATATTTGTTCATGCAAGACACATTCATTAAATCTAAATTTATGCAAATCTATAGCATGATTTTCATTATCACATTTAAACTTTCTAAAGTAGTAGACAGGAAATAATTTTCTTCTTCCATAATAGACAAAGAGTTTCTAATATTCTTATTTTCTAGTTTACAAACTTCAAGTTTTTGTAATAATGCATGATAAGAATATAATAATTCATCAAAGTTAAAATCTGAATGACTTTCAGGATCAAATATTACCTCAGACTCATCTGCTATAAACCACATATGAGCAACATTTTCTAACTCTTGTTCTTCTTCTGAATGTGAAGATTTTGACGATAATCCTCAAATTCAAACTCTTCTAATGTGTTATCCCAAGTGACCTTCAAAGCCTTTTTCTTGTAAAACTTTTCTAAACCTTTTTCTGAGCCTTCTTCTTATTTGTCCTACTTTGCTTTTCATTTTTCCTTATAGGACAATCTAAAGAAAGATGTTCAGGTTTCTTGCAATTGTAACGTATATACTTTCTAGATGAAGAATTCTTTTTATTCAGCGACTTTGACGTTGAGGGTTTGTCATTTCTATTCCTTTGCTGTTTCATAGCTTTCCATGCTTTCTTGAATTTTCTAGTCAACAAAATCAAATCATTATTAGAATCAGTTGATATTTTAGAATCTGAATTAATTTCGAAGGCTATTTCTTTCTCCATTTTTAATTTGTTGTGACTCAATGAATCATTTAATTGAACTTCATAAGTAGTTAAATTTCCTATAAGTTCATTTATAGTATAAACATTTAAGTCTCATGATTCCTCAATTGATGTCACTTTCTAAGACTATTTAGAACTTAGGGATCTAAGAATTTTTCTCACCAAATCCTTCTGTTCAAAATTCTTTCCTAAGTATTTTAAAGAGTTTATAATATTAAGGAATCTGGAAAACATCTTAAAAATACTTTCATCTTCATTCATCTTAAAGAGTTCATACTTATGAATTAACATATTAATCTTAGTCTCTTTAACTTGAGAAGTACCCTCATATGAAACTTTTAATGTATGCCACACCTCATAAGTAGATTTATATGCCGATACTTACTAAACTGTTCATAACTCAATGCACAAATTAAGATATTTAAGCTTTTTGCATTTAGAGTTTCATTTTCTTTTTCAGTAACTATCCAAGTATTATAAGGAGTAGTTATCAGAATATATGGTTTAGAAATCATAAACCATAACTTGTGATCTACACTTTGAAGAAAGACTATCAACCTATATTTCCAATATTCAAAATGTATTTCATCAAATAAAGGAGGACGGTTAAGATTTTGGCCTTCATATAAAGAAAAATTACCATTTCTAGTAGCCATATTACCTTAGATTTTTTAACCTTTAAGATTTTAAACAATTTAAAACTTTCAAAAACAACTTGAGCCTAAAATCAATAAAGTTAAGCTTATGCTCAGATATTAATTTCTGTTAAAAACAAGGTAGAACAAGCTCTAATATTAATTAAGTTGGTATCGATTTTATATCAAAGATTATTAACCAACTCTAATACCACTTATAGGATCAAATGGCTACACAAGAGGTGGGTGAATTGTGTTTTTCAACATTTTCAATTATAATTGAAACTTCAAAATTAAAAAAGTCGAGACACTATTTTAATCAAATCATTTTATTCAAGGTTTCAATTACAATATACAATTCAATTCTCCTCAGAAATTATAGATGCAATTATATAACGATACCATGTTTCATCTAATCAATTTCATAACTACAAATAGAGAAAACTAATTTATAGAATTTAAAACATTTCTCCTTGTTTGAGATTTTTCTTCTTCTTCTACAAATCTTTAGTGACTAATATTTGACTTTCTCTACTTCACCGAATTTAATTTCTTTTGATTCTTCAATTCTTCGGTGACATATATCTAACTTTCTCTTCTTCACTGAATTTTCTTCTATCTAAGAGCTTTTCCCTAGAGAGGTGTTTTGATTCTTGAAAATATATTTCATTTGGCGTGTAGGGATGATTGATCAACAAGAATTCTCTACCTTTTATATTGTATCTTCATTTCATGCATATCCTCCACGTTTAACCGTAATCAATTTTCCACTCTTTACATCTTCTCTTTTTGCTTCATCAAAATACACACATTCTGACCCATGTTTTCCTCTCGAATTTTCTTAAATCATCAATCTTGGATCTTTGAAAAATTTCCTACAAAATAAACTTTCTCATCTAAAAATTTTCCATCAAGTGTAATAACAAGTCATTGTGTTAATGTTAACTAAACAAGTAGATTTATAACTTAACGAGTTCATCATGTGCCAAATCACGTGATATGTACTATAGCTAACTCAACGAACTAAGTCTGTGGTGTTACACTAACTCAACAAACCAGCTTAACCTGTCTTTCGAAAGGTTAGATACTAACTCACCAAAAAGTGTTTAAGTATCGAATAGTTAAGTTTTCAAAGTATCCGAAATACCTTTTTACCATAAAATTAGTGAGACACGTGTTGTGACCTAGAAACGTGACTTAAGTTATCTTTCAAAAGATTAGATGTTAACTATTCGAAATAAGTTTGAGTTTTGGATAGTTACACTTGCAAGTATCCAAAAATCCTTAGATAACTTACCGAACCAGTAAATAAATGTTTTAAATAATAAAATTTTTATCATATGCAATAATAATAACTTTAAGTTTATAACACTAACCTAACGTGTTGCCTTAGTATTCAATATAGCAATTCAATGTGTGCAATTATGTTAACTTAACAAGTTAAACATGTGCAACTCATGTGATACAATATAACATTCGTAAACTTTAATTTTACCACATGCATAATACTAACTTAACAAGTTCGTCTCTTCACTTTAACATTTTGTTCACTAACTCAACAAGTTCTCACATTACCTATTTTAACCTTTAAGCCTATAACTCAATGAGTTCTCACGTGACCTTTATACAAATAAAACACTAACTCAACAAATTGTCTTAACATGCACTATACATGATATAGAAAATATAACTTTAAAACATATCATGCTTTTCAATAAAAACACACATTAACTTAACATTTAGTTAAATGAAAAATTAGTATAACTTAACGACTAGTTATTTAACTTAGCATAATTTTAGATCCATTACAAACAAGTATTTATATTAGTAAACTTTTTCTATATTAATTGATGTTCTTAATTTACTTTCATAAACAATAGTAATTGAGTAAATATGATTACATTCATTTAGCACACATTATCAAAACAAAATACTCAACAAAATGGCTAGAACTTTGATAAATGAGAATAATCTATCTTAGTTTCTATGGGTAGAAGTAGTAAATACAGCATGTTATGTGATCAATAGAGTTCATTTGGGACTTATCTTAAATAAAATGCCATTTTAGATTTGGCATGAAAGAGTTCCTAACATTACATATATGAAACCTTTTGGATGCAAATGCTTTAGCTTAGATACTAAGGATAACAAGAATAAGTTTCACGTAAAATTAAATGAAGGTATCTTTGTTGGTTATTGTTTAGAATGAAAAAGTGCATATTATTAATGGTTAAATGATGGTTAATTGCATAATATTTAGCTTATCATATGAGAATTAAGCCATTATGTTATAATTGCACTGTTATATGCTTTAATTGAAGAATCTGCTTAATTTTGGGGAATTAATGTTAATTTAGTACATTTATAAACTATCGGTAAATTGTAGGCTGTGAAATTCTTAAGTATCTGAAAATGCATCTGAGCATCGGATAGTTATACCTGTAACTCTCCGAAATGTTATTTTATGTTTAAACTACTGCTGACACGTGTTGAGAGCTGGTAGATTTACTTACGTTATAACTCGTTAAGTTAGTATAACTGCACACGTTGAGTTACATGAAAATACACTAAGGCAACGCATTAGGTTAGCGTTATAAACTTAAGTTGTTATTTTTGCACGTGTTTTATAGTTAAATCAACGAAGGAAGTCCGTTGAGTTATCTGTAACTCCACGGACTATATATATTTTCTAATATGCCACTGTAGCGGTTGCAGGAACAGACAGTTGGAAGGAAAAACCACGTTTGCACGTATCACGCAGGAAGAAAGACATCATCGCTGTTGATCTGAAGGAAGGAAATCCAACCGACCTTTCAAGCAGAAGCAGTTACTACTGAAGAAATATAAAAGAAAAGAAGAAAAAAAGAAGAAGTATGTGATCGATGGACGGCCAATGTATACAGAGGAGGAGCACCGAGCTTTCTGCAAACAGTATCGGCGATTCTCTGAAGTATCACACCAACCATCGTTATCACCACCATAATCACCAATCATCGGAGGTTTGTGAGGATACTTGCTTGATGTCGGGTCGATTCCAAGCCAAACATAGTGCTTGACAACCACTATGAGGAGTGATCGCATTGCGGGAAGGGAAGACATTTTCACCAAGCGCCGACTCATATTTTAGGAGATCGTAAAGCTTTTAGCCTTGGCTTCGGGTTGATGCCTGTATGCTGAAGAGGAGATCATCTTGCAATTCTGGACTCGCGATACTATAGGGAAAGGAGACAAAATTGTAAGTGGTTTAATTTTTAGTGGTGTAATCGCGTTGCAAGTAGTTTTGGAAGTATTTACTATCAAGTGAGATTACTTTACATTTCACCTTTCGCCCATCAAATCAAAACAAAAATACCAAAAATAATTTATCTTTGTATGTATGTTGTATTTGAGTGTTGTATTGTTTGTGTTGTATCGTGATTAATGTTATCTGTATCAGTTTTATGATTGTTTTATGTTAGTTTTAATTTTACAGTTTACTGAAATTGGTTCGTACAAAACAACTTAAAGATTTTAATGGTTACTATTTGAATCATCTGAATGTTAGTATTGCTTAATGATAAATCCAATGTTAACTAGCATTAAAAAGTTTAATTGATGTTATTTACAATCTGTGGAATCGCCCAATGGTTGGTCGAATTCCTCTGTAAATAGTAGTATTATAAAGAACAGACAGGCTCGTGGAGTTAACTTAAGTTCACGAGGATATAACTAAGTTAACTTGAGTTATATCTAACTCAACGGACTAAGTTCGTTGAGTTAACTGTAACTCAACGGAGTGCTTATTGAATATAAATTTGAATTGTTCACAATCAAACATTTCTTAAATTCGTCAGTAATTCCCTATAGGATCGACCTGCACTTGCACACTGATACAATAGACACTGTGCAATTGCAGTTAAAGTACAAATTGGAATTAATATCTAAATTGTATTAAAGGTTGTTTGTTTACTTCTAAAAGAAAGAATAGGCATAAAGATAAATTAACTAAGTAAAAATAGAAGTAACAAATCCAAGTTTTTCTAGTGTAGTGTTGGGAAAACCCAAACAAGTTTTATGGCGTCGTTGTCGGGGAATTGAAATGAATTGAATTGAATTAAGTCGAAGTACATTGAATTGAATTGAATTAATATAAGCAACTATTAGAGATGTTTCATTTTAATAGCCAGAGTTGTGTGTTTTCTTCTTTAATTGAGAATATGGCATATGCTTATGCTTAAAGATTTCTGAAACCTTTAATTAGCATATGTGAATTCTGCAATTCTGAAGGACACGACATTTCTGATTGTTTGAAATTGAGACATTTACAGATCGATAGATCCCATGAACAACAAATGAATTATCCTCAATATAATAGAGCCGAGTATGAGAGTCCTATAGTTTACCAAACTGATGGTCAGTATAGAATGTGTAATATGATGAGAGACACTGAAGTTTGGGATAGCTATGACAGCCTAAATCTTGAGCACCCTATCTTGAAAGATTACAACAAACAATTCCTAAAAAACAAGAAAAAATCAGAGAAATTTTTGAAAAAGTACAAGTTAACATTCCTTTGTTAGATCTATTGCAGAATATGCCACCTTGTGCTAAATTTCTAAAAGATTGGTGTACTAAGAAAAGAGAGCGAAAAGTTCTTAGAAAGGTCTTTTTAGCTGAGCAAAGTAGTTCCCTATTTCTGCCACAAATTCCTAAAAAGTTATCTGATCCTGGAATCTCTGTTATATCATGCACCATAGGAAATACCATTCTAGAAAGAACCTTAATAGACTTAGGTGCAAGTATAAATGTTATGCCAAGTGATATATTTGCATCCTTAGAATTAGAGGGTTTAACTCCTACTAGTACGGATATTCAATTAGCTGATAGAAGTATAAGATACCCTAGAGGAAAAATAGAGGATGTCTTAATTAAAATCAAGAATTTTATATATCCTAATGATATTGTAATTTTGGATTCCCAACAAATTAAGTATAAAAATAGTGACACATCTTTAATTTTGGGAAGGCCATTTTTAACAACATCAAGGGCTGTTATAAATTGTAAAACTAGAGTAATGAAGTTAGCATATGGTAATGAGGATACTCAATTAAATATTTTCAAACCAGAAAGGTTTGAGGAGTTAGAAATGTCCTTACATACCATAGACCTTTTAGAGGATGAAGGAGATATGTTAGATGATGTGATTCAAGAAAAATTAAATAGGCAAATCAATTCTAAAACTTTAGAAGAAAGTGAAAGCATAAATATAGAAGGAGATCAGGAAGAAATTAATTTAAAAAATGATGATGTTCAATTAGGAGCTCTAGCTTCTGATGGGTAGCATTTAGAATTAAAACATTTACCTCCTGAATTAACCTATATATTTCTAGAAGATAAACGGACCTGTCTAATCATTATTGCTTCAGATTTAAAAGAGGATCAAATAGCTAAATTAAAAGATGTAGTAAAAAGTTATAAAGAAACAATAGGATGGACTATGACTAATATAAAAGGGTTAAGTTCAACTTTATGCTGTCACCACATATATTTAGAAGAGAATGCTAAACCTGTTAGAATTCCTGAGAGGAGATTAAATCCAAACCTTAAAGAAGTAGTCAGGAAGGAAATAGTTAAATGGTTAGATAATGATATAATATATCCGATTTCTGATAGCTCGTGGGTTAGTCCAATCTATGTAGTTCCCAAGAAATCAGTATTAACAGTTATTAGGAATGAAAGTCAAGACTTGATACTAGAATTCAATCAGGCTGGAGAGTATGTATAGACTATAGAAAGTTGAATGCTGTGACTAGGAAAGATCATTTTCCCTTACCTTTTATAGATCAAATGCTGGAAAGATTAGCAGGGCAAGAATATTTTTGTTTCCTACACGGGTATTCAGGGAATAATCAAATTCCAGTAGCATTAGAGGATCAAGAGAAAACAACTTTCACCTGTCCTAATGGAACTTATGCTTTTAAAAGAATGTCATTCGGATTATGCAATGCGCCAACTACCTTTCAAAGGTGTGTGCAGGGCATATTTACTAGAATGACTGATGAATTTTTAGAAATATTTATAGATGATTTCACTGTATATGGCAACTCATATGAAGTGTGTTTAAGCAATTTAGACCAAATATTAAAACACTGTGTGGAAAAAAATCTAGTTTTAAATTGGGAAAAATGTCACTTCATGGTTAAACAAGGAATAGTCTTAGGGCATGTTGTTTCTAAAAAAGGGTTGGAAGTAGATAAAGCTAAAATAGAAGTAATTTCTAATCTACCAGAACCTAAATCAGTAAAAGATATTAGATCATTTCTAGGACATGTTGGTTTTTATAGAAGATTTATTAAAGACTTTAGCAAGATAGCTAGACCTTTAACTAATCTATTAAAAGATGTTCCATTTAACTTTGATAAAAATTGCAAGGAAGCATTTTTCAGACTTAAGACTAGCTTAATTTCAACTCCTATAATTCAAGCACCTAATTGGAACCATCCATTAGAATTAATGTGCGATACTTCTGATTTTGCTGTAGGAGTAGTGTTAGGACAGAAGATAGAAAAATCTCCTAGAGTGATTCATTATGCAAGCAAAACCTTAAATGATGCTCAAGTTAATTACACAACCACTGAAAAAAAATTATTAGCTATTATGTTTGCTTTAGAAAAGTTTAGATCATATTTGATTGGAGCTAAAGTAATAGTATAAACGGATCATTCAGCTCTAAAACATCTAATAAAAAAAAAGAAATTAAACCTAGATTGATCCGATGGATATTATTATTGCAAGAATTCAATCTAGAAATTAAAGATAAAAAAGGTTGTGAGAATGTAGTAGCAGATCATTTATCAAGATTACAAATAGAAAAATCAAATATTGAAATTAAGGATAATTTTCCTAATGAACAATTAATGATCATCAACACAATGCCTTGGTATGCAGACATAGTTAATTACTTAGTTACTGGTTTAACACCTAAGGATTGGAATAGACAGGATAAGAAATTGTTTTTCTCAAGAGTAAAATATTACTATTGGGAAGACCCTTACTTATTTAAGAAATGTCTTGATCTAGTTTTAAGGAGGTGTGTTCTAGAAACTGAATATTCAAGCATATTGTCTTTCTGTCATGACCAAGCTTGTGGAGGACATTTTGGTTCAGGGAAAACTACTGCAAAAATTCTACAATGTGGGTTTTATTGGCCAACACTATTCAAAGATGCTCATAAATATTGCTTAAGTTGTTTAAGATGTCAACAAATAGGACGAATATCAAAGAGGAATATGATGACTCTTAATTCTATTGTTGAGGTTGAAATCTTTGATGTGTGGGGAATAGATTTTATGAGTCCATTTCCTATGTCTAATCAATTTAATTACATATTGTTGGGGGTGGATTATATATCTAAATGGATAGAAGTTATTCCTACAAAAACTAACGATAACAAAGTGGTAATACAATTTATAAGAACAAATATATTTGCCAGATTTGGAATACCTAAAGCTATTATCAGTGATAGAGGAACTCATTTCTGTAATAGAAGTTTTGAAGCCTTAATGAAGAAATATGGAGTAAACCACAAAATTGCAACATCATATCATCCGCAAACAAGTGGACAAGTAGAAAGTGCAAACAAACAAATTAAATTAATCTTGGAAAAAGTAGTAAATCCTACTAGAACAGATTGGGCTAATAGATTGATAGATGCACTTTGGGTTTATAGAACTGCTTATAAAACGAGCTTAGGTATGTCACCTTTTAGGCTAGTATATAGAAAAAGTTGTCATTTACCTGCTGAAATAAAACATAAAGCTTATTGGGCATTAAAAACTCTGAACACTAATTTAAATCAAGCTGCTCCAGTAGAAAAACCATTAGGAGAGATTCTGTATCCTGAATTAATTGATGAACCTTCATGTATTCGATTGCCAAACTTTGAGGGAGATAGGTTTGAACTTAAATCTAATTATATTAATCAATTGCCACATTTTCATGGATTAGAAAGAGAGGATGCCTATTATTTCCTTAGAGAATTTAACAAAGTTTGTCAAATGATGAGAATGCTGAACATGAGTATAGATGCTATTAAACTTAAATATATCCCTTTTGCTTTAAAAGATACAGCTAAGAGATGGTTATATACTCTGTCGCCTGATTCAATTTCTACATGGACTGAATTTTGCTCTATTTTCCTGTGAAAATACTATCCAACACATCAAACGATTAAAAAGAAGAAAGAAATATTAATGTGTAGCCAAAAACAAGGTGAATCATTCTAGAAATATTTTGAAAGATTTAAAGATTTACTGACTCAATGTCCACATCATGCAATGAGTAAAGCACAATTAATAAGCATAATTTATGAAGGCATAGATGTTTCAATGAAATCTTTATTAGAATCTACTTGTCAAAATGGATTTTTAAAATTATATAGTGAAGAAGCATGGGCATATTTAGAAAATTTTGCAAAAAGAACTGCATAGTGGGAAAATTCGGTTGAAGCTATTGCAAATAAAAAATTATTGCCAAGAGGAATGCATGAAATAGATTCCAATACTATGCTTGAGGTGAAATTAAATGAATTAACAAAGAAAATAGAAGAGTTATCATTAAATCAAAAGCTAGCAAAAAAGAATACAAACATAAATGACTTAGATATTATTTATGCTAGAAACCAGAGAGATAACTTGGGAAATTTTTATAATCCTAATTGGAGAAATCATCCGAATTTATCTTGGAGAAACAACAATTTCCAAGGAAGAGAAAATATAAATGAGAAGAACATAAGTTATGAAGTATTAATTGAACAAGGAGCTAGAATAGAGAAATTAGAAAAGATAATCCAACAAGTAAACAATTGTCTAGAATTTATATTTGGAAATGCTGCAAATCAAAATCAGAATAGAAATATATCACTTAGACAGAAGGAACCAATGGAAGTTAGCCCTACTAGAGGATTGCCAATACAAGCTATACCTAATCCTGTCAATAGAATGGTTAATGAAATTGATACCTCTTCTGGGAGGGCAGCTGAATGAAGCAACATACCTGAAGCAACTATCTATATATATATATGTTTTTATTTTTATTTTAAGTTAATAGTATCGTAGAGTTAATTTTTAACTCAACGAACTTAGTCAGTTGAGTTATGCCTTAACTCCACGAGGGTGTGCAGTAGTTATGTTAATTTTTTGTCTCTGCTAAATTTTTGTTTTTATTTTACAGAATCGACAAATGGAATTAATGCAATTACCGTTGGATGCACAAAGGGAAATACTAAGTAACTTGTCAGCTAAAGATCTGTGCGGCTGTGTTGTGTATTAAAGGAAATTAAAGACTGTATTGAAGAAAAATATTTTCAGGGACTACAAGCTACAAAAATGACTAAGATTAGAGATGGATTCATATGGAGGTCATTTAATCGTAGTTCAAATACCCATAAATATCTGGCTATGGAAGAAACTACTAGAATTCCACCTAATGCATTAGAAGGAATGAGTCATATTATGGGGATAGATGAAGGATTAATCATATACAAGACGAGACCAAGGTATGCAAGTTTATCATTACTTGAGATTTTGATAAGAAATCCTATAACAGGAGAAGAATGTAATATAGGAAGACCTAATATATTTGAAGCACCAACTAAAAATTGTGGGTCAGCTTTAATATTTTCTGATAAAAATTCTGCAATTCCTAAAAAATTATATTATTGGAGACCTACAAGAAATTGGGATGAAGATTTACGCTTAAGTGTGTATAATTTTCTAAACAGATCTTGGAATGAAAATATTATGATATATCTAGGATAGAAATCATTAATTAACCAAACACATGTCATACTTGATGGTTATATCTATTTAGTCATGGAGATATCAATAGCATATAGATCTGATTTATACATAGTGAGCATAGACAGTTATGATGATTATATAGAAATTTTACCTGTACTGAGTGAAATAGCTAAACCACCATCTGAAAAATTTAATGAAATTCAAATGGGAATGTGGTATAATGAAGAAGATGATCCTACTTTATGTCTGATAAGATGGTGGGATGAACTGATGAAATTTCAAATATGGATTATGAAAGACATGAATGAATGGAAGTGGGAAGAGGAGTATATTGAAATAGATGTAGAAATAGAAACTGCTACATTACCCTGGAACCAAAAAGGATCCCTTTCTGCATTACATATCATTAATGGTAATACACTCGTATTTGGAATTTATAATATATTGTATGTTTACAAATTAAAAAGGAACAAGAACTGCATTAAAATAGAATTAATAGCAAGAAGAACTATGCCTAAAAAGTTTGCTTGGACTGATACATTTATTCCATATGTTTCTACTTTTCAATCATGTTCTTAAGCTGTGATTTTGTGTGTTTAACGTGTGTATTCTGCATTTATTTTTTATTTTTTTTTTAAAAAAGGGAATTTTGAAGTTTTTCATGTTCATTTTAAAAAACAAACAAACGAAACAAAATATCAATCCAGTTTGTTGGTATCTGTTTTGGGAAACCAATTGGCTTGCTTGTGAGCCACCAAAGGTATAGGAGCCTGGGTTCCACATAAGATACTGATTTATTAATATCTGTTAAATGTTATTTTGTTTTATATTCTGTGTTTATCTGGGAATGAAAAGTTTTTCAGAATCAAAAATCGAAATATGCAGAAAGAGATACAAATGGAACAAGGTATGTAACCAATTACTTATCCTGAATTTTAAATCAAACAAAACTTTATTCATGCCTGCTACAATTACTATACTTATTGTCAAATCTTTTACATTGAGGACAATGCAAAATGTAGGTATGGGGGGGAGGTAATTAAAGTAACAGCCATGTAAGTTTGTTAATTAAAGGAATTAAAATGGTACTGCAAAGTTTTGAGGAAATTGAAAATTTTTATGAACTTGCTATAACTATCCGATAATTGAGACTGTAAAATTTTTATAAACTGCTTGAATGTTATATTTAGAAGGCTATAGAAGATGCTATAAAATTTATTATTTATGTAAATCTAGATATAGTATCTTATGATTTTTCTGAATTTCATGAGTTTAACAGTTTCACGATTTTAAAATGAAATCAGAATATTTAATGCTTAATTAGAAAATTATCTGAAGTCCTGAAGGAGCTGAGATGTGAATTCTAGATTAAATGAAACACATATGATGAAAGATACATTTACTTTGAATGATTTAACTTGTAGAATGATTTATGTGTAGATCTTATTAAACTACAGATAAAGTATAAGCTTATTGTTATGGATTCATATTTTTAGTAAATGATAGAAGCAAGATTATATGAGATTGGTGTTTTACTGCATCTGTATTAATGAAATACGTGCATATACAGTATGTGATTAATGCTTTGTTTTGTGTGTGCATTTATTTTTAGAAAAAAAAAAAAAAAAACTTTGAGAGTTTATTGACTTGTTTGATCACGAGACTTTTGTACTTGAGCATATAGGTATGTAAGGATTGTTGACCTGAAAAAGGACTCTGAAAATCTGGCAACCTAAGATCTTGTTCAGATCTGGGATTGTTGATTGAAAGCTCGTTACATGGGTACATTAGAAAGCTCTTGTATGATTCAAGCTTGTCAAATTAACTTTTAAAGTACAAAAAAAAAAAAAAAAAACATATACTGTTCTGAAAAGATACAAGTGTTTTGTGAAATACAGATATCTTATGAATCGAGTATATTTTCTGTTATCTAGAATTACTGAAATAGGAATCTGGAATTGACTTTTGAAGTTGTTTAATGGAAATACAATTCTTTATTCTACTTGTCTTAATCAGATTGAATTGGATTGTACTTTAATTTGTATGTTGTTGAAATTTCTTCTAGAAAAACTTATTGGAAAATTCAAGATTACAGATGATGAAAGAAGAACAAACGATAATATAATTAACACCTATATGAAGATGATATACTTTGTATGTAATTTACATATATTCTAAATATCTTTGCAAGTTGATTACTGAAACATACAGAATATATGTTTATGCTGAACAGAAGAAAAAAAAAACAAAAGGGGAAGAATTAATTCTAGCACTTTTTGAAAAACCAATTAATTAGATCTTAGTTTGCTAAGGGACTAGCAAAATTTAGGTATGGGGGAAGTGTTTAGAATGAAAAAGTGCATATTATTAACGGTTAAATGATGGTTAATTGCATAATATTTAGCTTATCATATGAGAATTAAGCCATTATGTTATAATTGCACTGTTATATGCTTTAATTGAAGAATCTGCTTAATTTTGGGGAATTAATGTTAATTTAGTACATTTATGAACTATCGGTAAATTGCAGGTTGTGAAATTCTTAAGTATCCGAAAATGCATCTGAGCATCGGATAGTTATACCTGTAACTCTCTGAAATGTTATTTTATGTTTAAACTGCTGCTGACACGTGTTGAGAGCTGGTTGATTTACTTACGTTATAACTCGTTAAGTTAGTATAACTGCACGCATTGAGTTACATGAAAATACACTAAGGCAACACGTTAGGTTAGCGTTATAAACTTAAGTTGTTATTTTTGCACGTGTTTTATAGTTAAATCAACGAAGGAAGTCCGTTGAGTTATCTGTAACTCCACGGACTATATATATTTTCTAATATGCCATTGTAGCGGTTGCAGGAACAAACAGTTGGAAGGAAAAATCACGTTTGCACGTATCACGCAGGAATTCAATCGCGCAGGGAGAAAGAAATCATCACCGTTGATCTGAAGGAAGGAAATCAAACTGACCATTCAAGCAGAAGCAGTTACTACTGAAGAAATATAAAAGAAAAGAAGAAAAAAAAGGAGTGTGTGTGATCGATGGACGGCCAGTGTATACAGAGGAAGAGCACCAAGCTTTCTGCAGACAGTATCGGCGATTCTCCGAAGTATCACACCAACCATTGTTATCACCACCACAATCACCAATCATTGGAGGTCTATGAGGATACTTGCCTGATGTCGGGTCGATTTCGAGCCAAACGTAGTGCCTAACAACCACTGTGAGGAGTGATCACGTCGCGGGAAGGGAAGACATTTTCACCAAGCGCCAACTCATATTTCAAGAGATCGTAAAGCTTTTAGCCTTGGCTTCAGGTTGATGCCTGTATGCTGAAGAGGAAATCATCTTGCAATTCTAGACTCGTGATTCTATAAGGAGAGGAGATAGAATTATAAGTGGTTTAATTTTCAGTGGTGTAATCGCGTTGCTAGTAGTGTTGGAAGTATTTACTGTAAAGTGAGATTACTTTACATTTCACCTTTCGCCCATCACATCAAAACAAAAATACCAAAAACAATTTATCTTTGTTTGTATGTTGTATTTAAGTGTTGTATTGTTTGTGTTGTATCATGATTAATGTTATCTGTATCAGTTTTATGATTGTTTTATGTTAGTTTTAATTTTACAGTTTACTGAAATTGGTTCGTACAAAACAACTTAAAGATTTTAATGGTTACTGTTTGAATCATCTGAATGTTAGTATTGCTTAATGATAAATCCAATGTTAACTAGCATTAAAAAGCTTAATTGATGTTATTTACAATCTGTGGAATCGCCCAATGGTTGGCCGAATTCCTCTGTAAATAGCAGTATTATAAAGAACAGACAGGCTCGTGGAGTTAACTTTAAGTCCACGAGGATAGTCCGTTGAGTTAACTATAACTCAACGGAGTGCTTATTGAATATAAATTTGAATTGTTTAGAATCACACATTTCTTAAATTCGTCAGCAATTCCCTGTAGGATCGACCTGTACTTGCACACTGATACAATAGACACTGTGCACTTGCAGTTAAAGTACAAATTGGAATTAATATCTAAATTGTATTAAAGGTTGTTTGTTTACTTCTAAAAGAAAGAATAGGCATAAAGATAAATTAACTAAGTAAAAATAGAAGTAACAAATCCAAGTTTTTCTAGTGTAGTGCTGGAAAACCCAAACAGTTATTCACATAGAAGTAAAGCATATAGAGTATTTCATATGGTTACTAAAACCATAAAGAAAACTCTTCATGTGGTATTTGATGAAACACATGCTGAAAATTTAGATTAGGTTAGTAAAAATATATCAGATGATGAATTACAACCTGAAATTGCTCTTGACAAGGAAAATAGACAATGTGGTGAAGTTCATAAAGACAAAAATTGGAGGTACTCATCTAATCATCCACCATAATTAATTATAGGTGATTCTCATCAAGGTGTTATGAGTAGATCTAGGTTAAATATTGTTGGTACTTATGCTTTTATTTCTCAGATTGAACCTAAAAATGTTTCTAATGCGTTAGAAGATGAATACTGGATAATGACAATGCAAGAAGAATTGCAACAATTTGTCAGAAACAATGTGTGGGAATTAGTACTATTTCCTCCAAATCATCAAGTTATAGGAACTAAATGGATATTTAGAAATAAATCTAATGAAACAGGCCATATTGTTAGAAATAAGGCTAGACTAGTAGTTCAAGGATATAATCAGGAGGAAGGCATAGTCTATGATAAAACATTTGCTCCTGTTGCTAGATTAGAAGCTATTAGAATATTGTTAGCCTTTGCTTGTTACATGAATTTCATTCTATATCAAATGGATGTTAAAAGTGTGTTTCTTAATGGTTATATTAAGGAGGAAGTATATGTTAAACAACCACTAGGGTTTGAAGATGAAAAATATCCTGAATATGTTTTTAGATTGAATAAGGCTCTCTGTGGATTAAAGCAAGCCCCTAGATCTTGGTATGAAAGATTAAAAAAATTTCTTATTAAGAAAAATTTTAATATGGGTAAAGTAGATACTACTTTATTTGTTAAAAAATCTGGGAAGGATATTCTAATTGTACAAATCTATGTTGATAACATCATATTCAGATCAACAAATGAAAACATGTGCAAAGCTTTTGCTAAGGACATGTCTAAAGAATTTGAAATGAGTATGATGGGAGAATTAAATTATTTTCTTAGCTTGTAGATTAAACAAACTGTTAAATGAATTTTTTTAAATCAAGAAAAATATACAAATGAGTTGTTTAAAAAGTTTGAGTTTACAAATACTAAAATTAAAGTCATACCTATGTGTACATCTCTAAAGCTAGATGAAGATAATATAGGAAAACCAATAGATCAAAAGAAATATAGGAGTATGATTGGATCTTTATTATACCTAATATCTAGTAGACTAGATATTATGTTTAGTGTTTGTGTGTGTGCAAGGTTTCAGGCACATTCTAAAATATCTCATTTAAATGTTGTTAAGAGAATTTTTAGATATCTTCAAGACACTTCAAATTATGGTATCTTCTACTTTAAAGACAATTCTATAGATCTTATAGGGTATTGTGATGTTGATTATACAAGGAGCAAATCAAATAGAAAGGGTACGAGTGGAACATGTCAACTACTAGGAAATTCTTTAGTTTCTTGGTGTAGTAAGAAACAAAATTGTGTTGCTCTGTTCACTATCAAAGCTAAATATGTGGTAGTCTCATTATGTTGTGCTCTGGTTTTATGGATTAGACAAACCCTAAAGGATTTTGAAATACATTCAGAACAAACTAAAATTCTGTGTGATAGTAGTTTTGCTATTAGTCTTTCTAAAAATCCTGTATTACACTATAGGTCAAAACACATTAAAGTTAGACATCATTTCTTAAGAGATAATGTTCTAAAAGGAAAGATTAAATTAAATTTTATTCCTACTACTAAGTAATTAGCAGATCTATTTACTAAACCATTAGATGAAAACACTTTTTCAAATCTAAGAAGAAATTTAGGTGTATGCAAACTGCATGATGTTTAAAAAGTTGTCTAGTGCATCTTGATTTTAAGTATTTTAATGTTTTAACTGATTTACGATGTTATTGATATTGTGAATGTTAATTAGTTTCATATAATTTGATAATTATATAGTATCAGTTAAAATGGTAATATTAAATATGCTAAAAATCTAATTTCAAAAAAGAAACTTAAGCTCAGATAAATAATTCAAATTTTGATCTAATTGTTAGATGTATTAAGTATGATTGCAGAGTTGACAGCTAAAATCCTTTATATGAAGTTATAAATCCGTATCTTATTTCCTATTATTCAGAATTAATATCTAACAATAGCAACATCTTACTTTTGTCTATACTTAATGTTCCGAATATCGATGGACAAAAGTCTAATTGATGTGTTTATTAAGAGAAAATCAGTCCCACAAGCCTATTATACTTGAGCTAGTAGGTACAAAGGGATATCTTAAAATCTAGGATTGTTGACTGAAAGCCTAGAACAAAGGTATAATAGAAAATCTGGTTGTTAAAGGACTGATTATATGAATGAAAAAAAAAAAAAGGTTAGTGCAATAATTCAAATGATTAACTTGTTACTAACATGATGTGTTAACATATATCAATATTTGATTGTGTTTCATAAAGATACACTATTTATACTTATATATGAGATTGAAAGTTTAAAATTACTTGATTATGCTAAAGAAATCTATATATCAGATCATGTTTGATTTCTTACCTAAAACTTTAAGTTTTCTAGTATGATATTATGATTAGAAGCACATGAAATGTTAAACAAAATAAAATTATTACAAGGTATATTATATTTTGTTTACTTCTTTCAGTATTTATTTCTTTCAGTATTTACTTCTTTTCAATTTGTTTCATTGTTATTTTTCAATTACAGTTACTATTTAAGCTTAAATGCACATGTGTAGGGGGAGAAAAACTGATAAAAACTGAAAAAAAAGGGATAAAAACTAAGAAAAAGTGATAAAAACAAAAACTAAGAAATATTTAGGAAGTACATTCATGATTTTTAATCAAGCCTAGAAAGCTAGCTAAGTTTACGAGACCTCGTAAACTTATGCTATTTAAGTAAGTTTACAGAACCTCGTACAGTTAACATATTAAGTTTACGAAGAAATATGTGGTTGAGTAAAAATGAAAATCTATTTATATACAAAGTTCTTTCATAAACTTAGGGACATAAGGTTACGATGGGGTTTGTCAACTTATGATTTTTGATTACTAAATATAGTAATCTTAGTTGAATATATTTAAAATCTATTTACCTGATAAACTTTATATATTTAAGGTGTAATAGTTAGCCTAAAAACTCATTTGGTTCGTCGTCTTCTACCTAAAACCTAACGGAGTTAGGATATTGAGTTAAGTCCTGAACTATGTTATCAGCAACTAGGTTTAAGGAATACTGGTCTGGAAATTTTAGAAACCACAACTGGCTTAGGTTGGCAAGATTCAAATATTAAATCATGCCTTTGTATAGATCCTACTATTCCACTATTAAACAAAATGAAATATCTAAATGGAAAAGCTTGATTTATTGCCTTTGTTCTTATAAGAACAATCTATTAGAGGCAAGGGCATGAATTGGAATTAAGCCAGCTTGTTAATTTGGCCACTTATGCAGTCATGAACAAGATCCAAGTAAATTGGTATAGGGTATTTATCTCCAAACTGAAATCTGTCAAAACAAAATTGTTTTTTGGATATGCCATATACAAATTACTAAGTGGATCTTTATCTTTGGCCAAATGGATAATTTGCCAACAAAGGTCAAGGTATTTGACTGTAAAAGATTTTACACGATTTGCAGTAAATGACATGACATCAACTTATGGATAGTCAATTACTACTATTACCTCTACGTTAGAAGATCAAACACATACCTAGATAGAACCCTCCTCTTCTAAATCTTCAACTAACCTTCTACTACTTGCATAGATCGAACAATTGCAAAAATCAATGGTAATAATGCAGGCAAATATTGAAAAATTAAAAGACAAGTTGTAGTTGAAAATATTCGCTTGTATGTATGTAATATTAAAACATTTGTAGATGTTCACTTTTTGAAATGACAAAAAGGGGGAGAAGTTACATTTCAAATATGTTGAATCAAATGATTGCCTGAATGGTTTGAATTTTATTTTAGGAAGGACAATGAGTATGTTAAATGCTAAATGTTTATGAAATGTTAAATTTCTTATTGCATGTTTGACTTATTTGAAAAGTTTTGTCATCAAGCCTAAATGTTTAAAATGAAAAAGTGCATAATATTAATAGTTAAATAATGGTTAATTGCATAATATTTAGCTTATCAAGCATGATCTAAAAATCTGATTTAAGTGTGGTTTTATAGTATTAAGCATGATCTATTTTATTTGCATATATTTATATCATGTACTGGTGCACAGTAACAACTCGTTGAATTAGTATTTTTTTTGTTGAAAGATCACGTGCCAACTCAATGAAATATAGGTTTAAAGGTGTAAAAAGATCACGTGAGAATCCGTTGAGTTAGTGAGTAAAAACTGTAAGTTGTATATCTGAACTCGTTAAGTTAGAATTATGCACGTGTTGAATTTAAATGTTTTACTATGTCACGTGAGCTGCACATGTATAACTCGTTAAGTTAGCATAACTATATGCATTGAGTTACTTGAATATACACTAAGTTAACGCATTGTGTTAATGTTATAAGCTTATAAATTATTTCTTATTTGCACGTGTTTTATAGTTAAATCAATAAAGAAAGTTTGTTGAGTTACACTAACTCCACAGACCCTTTATTTTCTAACATGCCACTATAGCAGTTGTAAAAATAGGAAATTCGAAGGAAAACCACGATTGCACGTATCATGCAGGAATTCACTCATGGAATGAAGAAAAAATCACCATCGTTGATATGAATAAAGGAAATCCAACTGATCATTTAAGCAGAAACAATTATTACTAAAAGAAATATAAAAAAAGAGAAGAAAGACGAAGAAAGTGTGTGTGAAGTGGAGGACCGCACTAACTACAGGAAGCGTCGGAAGTTCCCTGAAGCTCCACAACACCACCAAAATCACTAACCATCAAAGGTCTATGAGGATACTTTTCAAATGTCAGGTCGATTCCAAGCCAAACACGGTAATTGATAACTACTATGATGAGTGATCGCGTCGCAAGAAGGGAAGTCATTTTCACCAAGCAACGACTCACATCTCAAGAGATCATTAAGCTTCTAGCCTTGGTTTCGAGTTGATGCCAGTATGTTGAAGAGGAGATCAACTTACAATTCTTGGTTCGCAATTCTATAAGGAGAGGAGGCAAGACTATAAGTGATTAAGTTTTTAATAGTGTAATCACGTCACATGTAGTGACAGAAGTTTTTACTATTGATATAGATTTTTGCATTTCACCTTTCATTCATCTTCAAGAACATATCAAAACAAAAATACCAAAAATAATTAATTATCTATATTTACATTTAGTATTAAAGTATTATATTGTTTGTTTTATATTGTGAGTAATGTTATCATTGTCAGTATTGTGAATGTTTTATGTTTATTTGATTCAAAAAATAGAAAATAATTTTATTGTTTACTGAAATTGATTTATCCCAGATACTTAAAGACTTTAATGGTTACTATTTGCAATATCTGAATGTTAGTGTTGTTTAATGACAAATCTCATATTAACTAACATTAAAAAGCTTAATTGATGTTATTTACATTCTGTAGAACCGTCCAATGGTTAGTCGAATTCCTCTATAAATAACAGTATTTAACTGTAAAGGTAGGCTCGCAGAGTTAACTTAAGTCCACGAGGTTAGTCCGTTGAGTTAACCATAACTCCACAAACTAAGTTCATTGAGTTAACTGTAACTCAACGAAGTGCTTAACTAAACACATATAAACTCTAATATAAAAATAAAAATAGTAGACAATTATTACTCAATCTCTATGGGATCAACCTATACTTGCACACAAATACAATATACACTATGCACTTGTAGTTAAAATATAAATTGGACTTAACATCTAATTTGTGTGAAAAGTTGTTTGTTTGCTTTTAAAAGAATTTATTAATACAAGCATAAAAACAAATCAAACAAGATTTTCACATCGAATAGCTTCCATTCAAAATCAAAATATGAATAGAAATATACCCTTTAGACAAAAGGAATCAATAAAAGTTAGACCTACAGGAGGATTGTCAATTCAAGTAGTACCTAACCCTTTGAACAAAACTATTAATGAAATTGATACCTCTTATGGGAGGGAAGTTAAATGAGGCAGCACAATTATTAGCAACTATGTATAATATAGTAAGTAGAAAAATATAGATAGAAAACATAAAAAAATGGAAATTTTAGTTATAGTTAATAGTACCATAGAGTTATTACTTAACTTAACGAACTTAGTCCATTAAGTTACGACCTAACTCCACGAAGGTATCTGTAAGTAGCAATATTAATTTTATCTCTTTTAAATTTTGTTTTATGTGGATGAATATAAAATCACAACAGATGGAATTGATGGAATTACCACTAGATGCACTAAGAGAAGTATTGAGTAATTTGTCAGCTAAAGATCTATGCAGATTGTATTGTGTGTCAAGGCAAATGAAAGAATGTGTTAGAGAAAAATATTTTCATGGACTACAAACTACAAAGATAAGCAATAGTAGAGATGGATTTTTATGGAAGTCATTCAATCGTAGTACAATCAGTTATGAATATCTGAATATAGAAGAAACTATTGAAATTCCAACTAATTCATTAGAAGAAATAGATCATATTATGAAAATAGATGAAGGATTAATCATATATAGAACCAAACCAAGGTATGCTATTCTGTTACCTGATATTTTTATTAGAAATCCTATCACTAGAGAATAATAGAATATAGAAAGACCTAATATGTTTGAAGTACTAACTGAAAATTATGGGTCAACTTTAACATTTTCTAATAAGAATTCGACTATTCCTGAAAAATTATTTTATTAGAGACTAACTAGAAATTGGGATGAAGGATTACGTTTAAGTGTGTATAATTTTATGAATAGGTCTTGCAATGAAAATATTATGATATATCTAGGAGAGAAAACATTAGTTAATAACATACATAGTAAGCATAGACAATTGGAAGATACTAATGGAGATACAAAAAAATAAAGTATGTGATTAATTACTTATCTTGAATCTATATTTATGCATAGTTCGTGTAGTTATTAGTTTGTTGAGTTATGTGCTAAGTTAACAAAATAGTTTGTCATGCCTACTATCATATACTGTATTTTCTGTAAATCTTTTACATTGAGGACAATGCAAAATGTAGGTATGGGGGAGAGGTAATTAGATTAAAATCTAAGTAATCTTGTTAATTGTAGGAATTAGGATCATATTGCAAATTTCTGTAGAGTCTAATAAAATTTTTATAAATTTTGTTGTAACTATCCAAAATTTCACTACAACTATTTGAAACCTTCCAATAGCTGAAACTGTAATTTTTTTTTTTATAACTGTAACAACCTAAATGTTATATTTCAAATCTTACATAAGATGCTACAATATTTTACTATTAATACAAATTTGGTATAGTACCTTATGTTTTTACTAAATTTTATGAGTTTAACAATTTTACAATTTTAAAAAAAAAAAATCAAAATGCTTAATTGAAAGTCAGAAAATTATCTGAAATCCTAAAAGAGCTAAAATGTTGATTTTTGGATTGAATGAAATGCATATGATCAAGGATACATTTAATTTAATTGATTAAACTTGTAAAATGATTTATGTGTAAATCATATTAAACTACAAAAAAAGTATAAGTGTATTGATATGGATTCATATTTTTCAGTAGATTGTAGAAGTAGGATTATATGAGATTTATGTTTTATTGCATTTGTATTAATGAAATACATATATATACTGTGTTGAAAAGAAAAATGAGGATAAAATGAAAAACTTTGAGATTTTATTGATTTATTTGATCAAAGCCTTTTGTACTTGAGCATATAGGTATGTAAGGATTGTTGACTTGAAAAATGACTCTTGAAATCTAGCAACCTAAGATCCTGATCAAATTTGAGATTGTTAACTAAAAACTCAATACATGGGTACACTAGAAAGCTCTTATATGATTCAAGCTTTTTAAATTAACTTTTAAAGTAAAAATATGCATATACTATTTTGAAAAAATGAAAGTGTTTTATTAAAAGTACAAATATATTTTAATCAAGTATATTCTCTGTTATTTATGACTACTGAATTGTGAATCTAGATTAGACTTTTGAAGTTGTTTATCTGAGATACAATTCATGATTCTTCTTATTTTAATCATATTAAGTTGAATTGTGTTTTGATTTGTATATAATTGAAATTTATTCTGAAAATCATATTGGAAAATTTAGGATAATAGATGTGAAAAAAAAATTAATAGTATAACTATCACCTACTTTATGCTAGTATATTTTGTATGTAATTTACATATTTTTGAAATATATTTGTAGGTGGAGGAGGAAAAATAATGTTAAATTAGATTAATGAATTATAGATAATATCTTTATATTAATCTAATCTTAGTATTCTAAAGATACAAGATGAAGAAATATTTTTCATAAGAAATACTAATTTCTAAAGAAAAGAAATAGTTTTAGTACTTTAGAAAGACCCATTAACTAGATCATATTAGTTGGCTAAGGGACTAGCAAAAGTTAGGTATAAGGGAAGTGTTTAGAATGAAAAAGTGCATAATATTAATGGTTAAATAATGGTTAATTGCATAATATTTAGCTTATCATATGAGAATTAAATTATGTTACAATTACACGATTATATGCCTTAATCAAAGAATGTGCATAATTTCAAGGAATTAACGTTAATTAGATATCATTTCTAAAAGATTAAAACCTAATTTAAGTGTGGTTTTATAATATTAAGTATGATCTATTTTATTTCTATATATATATCATGTATAGGTGTACAATAACAATTCGTTGAGTTATAGTTAACTCAACGAGGGAAGTCCGTTGAGTTACACTAACTCCACGAGCTAGTTATTTTCTAATATGCCACTATGAGCAACGTGCATATAAAAAGCGTCAAAGGCAGACATTTCATCAAAGGCAGTTACTACTGAAAGAAATATAAAAAGAAGAGAAAAATGAAGAAGGGTGGAGAACCATGCTAATTGCAAAAAGCGTTGGAAGTTCTTTGAAGCTCCACAACACCACCATAATCACCAACCATCAGAGGTCTATGAGGATACTTTTCATATGTCAAGTCGATTCCAAGCCAAACATGGTGACTGACAACCACTATGAAAAGTAATCGCATTGCAAGAAATGAAGTCATTTTCACCAAGCACTAAATCATCTCTCAAGAGATCATAAAGCTTCTAACCTTGGTTTTGGGTTGATGCCAATATACTAAAGAGGAGATCAACTTACAAGTCTCGGTTCGCAATTCTATAGAAAGAGGAGGCGTTATTGTAAGTGATTAAGTTTTCAATGGTGTAATCGCGTCACATGTAGTGACGAAAGTTCTTACTATCAATAGAGAATTTTTACATTTCACCTTTTGTTCATCTTCAAGAATATATCAAACCAAAAACTACAAAAACAAAACTAATTATCTATTTTTATAGTTAGCATTTAAGTGTTTTACTGTTTGTTTTGTATCGTGATTGATGTTATTATTGTCAGTATTATAAATGTTTTGTGTTTATTTGATTCAGAAAATAGAAAATAGTTTTATTGATTACTGAAAGTAATTCGTAGAAAATACCCAAAATCTTAATGGTTATTGTTTGAAATATCTGAATGTTAGTGTTGATTAATGATAAACACCGTAAAAACTAACATTAAAAGCTTAATTAATGTTATTTGCATTCTGTGAAATCGCCCAATAGATGGTCGAATTCCTTTGTGAATAGCAACATTTAATTAGAAATTACTAGTTAGGCTCGTAAAGTTAACTTAAGTCCACAAGGATAGTCTATTGAGTTAATTGTAACTCCACAAACTAAGTCCGTTAAGTTAGCAGTAAGTCAATGAAGTGCGTAATTTAACACATAAACCTATGGCTATAAAAAAATCAAAATAGTATGAAATCTTTAACTCAGTCCCTATGGAATTGACTTATACTTGCACACAAATATAATAGACATTATGCACTTACAGTTAAAAATAAATTGAACTTAATATCTAATTTGTGTGAAAATTATTTGTTTACTTCTAAAAGAAATTATTAATATATACTTAAAGCAAACCAAATTCAACCCAAGCATTCCTCTAAACTTAACGAACTTACTTTATTGCATTTAGACTTGTTTCTTTTCTATCAATGGCTTCTTTGGATAAACACAATGAACTTATTCTATTGAGTTTACATGATACTACAAGTCCTTTGTTGTATTTATGTAAACCTTACAAACTTATTCCTTTGCATTTACACTTGTCTCAGTCATGTATTTTATCTAAGTTCATTGAGTTTGACTAAACTCTATGAACCTACTCTGTTGCATTTGTATCATGTATTCTTTAAGTTCTTTAGATTTGAGTAAACACCAAGAAGTTACACTATTCTATTTGTACACTATAATCTTCACCAAATAGCATGCTGACACTTGGACACATGAATCAATTGCACATGAGCCAAATATAAAAGTTGTAAAGTTATTTTTAATTCTACAAGTTTTTCACATAAGCTCAATATAAAAATTGTAGAATTATCTTTAACTCTACGAGTTTTTCATTTACGTCTAATATAAAACTTGTAGAGTTATTTTATAACTCAACAAGTCTCTTGCCTTTAACTTGTTGAGTCTTATGCTCATCTATTGTGTTTAGATATCTAACAAGACAATTATTTGTTAGGTTAAGTCATCCAACATTTTTAGTAGCTCACCATCACCTTGATAATTGTCAACTAGATATTTCTTTAGCTTTCCTACAACTTGCCATCCATTTGCTGACCTTTCAAATGATTATCTTTCAACACACTATCTAATCCAAATAACCTTTCAAATTGCTATTGCCTAAAGTTGCTTCTATTCTCCTACAATTTCTATATTCACGACTCTTCTTCTTCACTTGTGAAATACATAATTTTCCTTACATAGATTTTTATATTATCAAAACCTAGATGTTCTTTCTAATTCGACTCCCTACTTATCTTAAAGATTTCCTATGCAATAATATGGCAAATGAAATTAGATATTGTATTAAAGATTACATAACTATTAACCAGTATGCTTTTCTTTCTAATTTGATTAAGCATTCAAAGCCAAGTTCATACAAAGAGGCCAAAGAAAATCTAGATTGGTGTAAGGCAATGGAATTGGAGCTGCAAGCATTAGAAACCAACAAAACGTGGGAGGTTGTAGATCTGTTAGAAGGAAAAAGACCCATTAATTGTAAATGGGTGTATAAAGTCTAGCACAAGGTTGATGACACCATAGAAAGGTATAAGACATGTTCAATTATCAAAGGCTATATGCAACAAGAAGGTTTCAACTATACTGAAATGTTTGCACTCGTAGCAAAATTAGTAACTATTAGGACCTTATTGGTTGTTGCTGCTATTAAAGGTTGGCACCTACACCAATTAGATGTCAATAATACATTTTTGCACAATGATCTAAAAGAAGTCTACATGAGCATGCCACCAAGAGTACAAGCAAAGAAGGATAATTCAATCTGTCTTCTCAAAAAATCACTATATGGTTTAAAACAATCTTTCCAAAATTGGTATTTTAAACTTGTCAAAACTCTCATGGATAGAGGATTCTCTCATTCAAGAGTAGATTATAGTTTGTTCACTAGACGATCTTCTAATTCAACAAAATGCAGGGTTGTATTAGTTTATGTTGACGATATTATTGGTGTAAGTGAAGAAGAATAAGAAATTCAAAACTAAAACATCTTAGTGACCTAACGTATTTTTTGGGATTGGAAGTTAGGAAGGATAACGTATTTTTCTTTCTCAATAGAAATATACCATTGATTTACTTCACACTACTAGAATGTTAGGTTGTAGTACCAAATCTATACCCATGGTATAAAATTACAAATCTAATTGTAATAGTCTCATTCTTAAAGATCTCACTTCTTACCATCAATTAGTAGGGAAACTCATTTACTTAACTATCACACAACCTGATTTAGTTTATAGTGTTCAATACTTTAGTTAGTTCATGCAATCACCTATTGAAGATCAATGATTAGGATTTTTGCAAATTTTGCATTACTTAAAAGAATCTTTTGGGAAAGGTCGAAAGGTCTTCTCTTCAAGTCCACTTCCTCACCACATTTGACCGCCTATTGTGATTCTGAATGGGCTCATTGCCCATTCACAAGAAGATCTATGACAAGTTTTTCTATTTTTCTTAGTGATTCTCTCGTATCTTGGAGATCTAAAAAGCAACGAATTGTTGCAAGATCTTCTACCAAAGTAGAATGCAAAGCTATAGCTTCTACAGTTAGTGAAATAACACGGTTAAGAACACTTCTTAAATATTTGAATCTAATACAGTTGCACTTCAAATTGCCAAAAATCCAGTTTTTCATAAAAGAACTAAACACATCAAATTAGATTGTTATTTCGTACACAAAAAATATTTAGATCATGTTATTGGTTTAAACTATACTCAAGCTACTCAACAGGTTGTAGACGTTCTTATTAAGCCTCTTGGAAAGTCAGATTTTCATTTCTTTTTAGATAAATTGGGTATCATTGACATTAAGCCCCTAGTTTAGGGGGTGTGTGTTAAACTGGTTTTTTTTTTTTCTGAACTATATATACATTGTTTACCAGACTCGAATCCTTCCGATGACTTAGGATTTGCTCCAACTTGTATAGGTTTATATCATCTTTTTTTTTTTACAGACTCCCTAGGTCTGATGAATAATAACTAGCTAGGGATTCTCCAATCCGCTTCATCCGTCTAAGAGTATATACACTGGCGATCTGGTTGCTGTCCTCACGTCACCTTCGAAGGTTGTCACAAGAGATTAAGTCATTCTCACACCCATTTTAATATTTCAATGGTTAATTCTAGCATAACAGCTACTTCTGAGAATAGGAATTTTAAAGAAATCGAATGCCTATTTTGATATTTCAATGATCTATTTTGGCATAACAACTAATTTTGGGAATAGTGATCTTAAGAAAATTAGATGCTCATTGTGATATCTCAATGGTCCATTTTGACAGAACAACTAATTTTGAGAATAGGGATTTTAAAGAAATTGAATAACCCATTTCGGTATTTCAATGGTCCATTCCAACATAATAGCTAATTTTGGGAATAAAGATTTTTAAAAAATTACATGCCCATTTTAGTATTTTAATGATCCATCCTAACATAACAGCTAGTTTGGGAGTATGGATTTTAAGAAAATTAGATACACATTTTGATATTTTGGTGGCCCATTCTAGCACAATGGCTAATTTTTTGTAACATTGCTACTTATCCATTTTTCACCTTGTCATTGCCATATATGGCCATATTACTTTGTCCAACGGTCATATACTGAAAATCTTATAAATACCCCACTCCTTTCTCTCATTTCTTCACCCAACTTTCTCCAATCTTCTCATTTTATGTTTATACCTTACTCTAAACTCTCTAAATCTCTAATCTGTGTGATTTCTTTCTCATCTTGAGCTTGTAGCATCCTCCTTTTCAAATCTTTGAAGCTTTATCAACAATTAGCAATGACCAACAATAATAACTTCGATTAAGATTTTCCACAATAGCCAAGAACTCTCAAAGTATTACATCACATGGAAATCATAACATCAACCAAGACATCTTTATTAACTACAACAAAGTTTCAAGGAAAGTTAGAATATGGTCAAAATTGACCATAAAAATGAAAATCATGAATGACAACACTATGAAGGAGAGAATCTACTATATTACATCTGCAATGTAAACTTCTCTTTTAACAGTACTAATCATTTAAATTGACGTTTACTTAATTGTGAAACTAAATCCATAAAGCATGCTAGAGATTATATTATGCAAACTTAATTAAGTTTTATTTCTAAAGGAAATATGTTTACATAATATGATTATCCAAAAAAGGATAAGGAACTTCATGTAAGATTTATTAATGTTAATAATTTATCAATTAACTTTGATAATAATATGTACTTTGATAAATATATTATCTACAATATAAACATATCTCTAAAAATACCATTAGACAATATATAATTAATCAATTTAACATTATTAGACAATAACTTATCAAATTATTAAAATTATGAGTTCAAATAAAAATTGTATTACTTGTACATCTAATATTTAGAAGGATAGAATTAAAGTAGAACATATTACTATTATTACTCATTTTATTGATTGTAAATAGATTTTACAACAAAGATTAATAAAATTTAGAAAAATATATTATCCCCACACAATTGAAAATACCTTTTCTACAATTATGGATATTTTTTATTTATTTTATAATAAAAATAAATTTATTAATATTACTTTTGATAATACTTCAAATAATATTACAATTATTCTTATGTTTAAAAGTAAATTAAATCTATCAAATAATTTTGAATTATTTCATTTAAGATGTATATGTCATACCATTAATCTTATAGTTCAGGTTGATATTATAAAATAAAAGATTTTGCTAAAGAAAATAAGACTAATAGACAATCAGAAGAATTTGACTTACCTCATAAAAAATTTATTCTTGATATTTCTTATATATGAAATTCTTCGTATTTGATATTAAACTTACATATAATTATAATTTAACTAACTATGGTAAAAGAATAAATGATAATACTTTCAAATTATTAATTACTATTCAATGATAAAAATATATAAAACCTGTTATTCTACTTTTGTTTATGCATTACATTATTTGTGTAACGTTGCATTAAATTTCAAAATAAAGTATTAGATTTAATGAAAAAAAAAAAAAAAACTAACTTATTGACACGATATTCACTTGTTATATACTTTGAGTGCTTATTTAGGTCTTAAAAGTAAATTAAAATTAGTTGGCAAATTAATAAATAAGATAGAAAAATGTTTGCGTTCAACTAGACTTGACTTAACAAATGATAGAAAAATTATATAAAATATTTGATTTATATACCATATAAAATAGTGTACAAACAACATTAGTTTTATCTTTTATGTCATCATCATTCATGACATGATGATAATGAGCTTACAATGTTTATACAAGAATTACATACTTCACAACCTTCAACAACCAAAATGAGCTTACGATCACGGAGTTCCAAGGCAAGTGTTGGGACCAAAATGAGCTTACGATCATCGTTATCATTTGTTGATTGAAAGACATCTAATAAAATTTAGAATGACACAAAGACGGGCACGCACAAATCAAGAAATTATCCAAGCCCTTTAAATTCAAAGACGTAAAAATTGTATTGGAACAAATAATAATCATGAAAATAAAATTACAATCATTACAAACAATATCTTAGATAATTGTGACTATGACGTTAATGCGTCGTGTAGAAAATTCGCAAGACTGTTATTATTGTTAATCGTAAATAATATCGTCTCCCAAGCAATTCTTGAACTCTAATCCAATGGACCGCGCAGAGATGGGAGGAGGAGGCAAGGGATCGAAGGCCTTCTGTCGAGAGAGATTCGAGGACAACTCTCGTTGCATTTATGCTTTGGGCCGTTTTCGATCTTTTTGATGATGGAGAATAATGAAATCAATAGACAACACACTTTTTTCCCTTAAAAAAGTAGATGCATCATGAAATTCCCGGATGGTGAATAACTTGTAGGTAGGAGGGACAAAAGCTTTGGAATTTCCACCATTACCTCAGAAGAAACCATCCGGTGTAACCAACGGATGGTGTGCTGCGTGAGAGGCAGGAAAAATCAGCTCCTTCCGAGTGACGTTGTAGGCCTGCCCCTTTCACGATCTTACAAGGCTTCCACCACTTCGCTTTTAATTCTTTCCGTTTGTGAAAGTAGGGCGTCATGAACCCTGAGCTTGAGCTGAAAAATCAAAACTGAAAGCTCAGTTAGCTTGCAGTAAGTAGTGAGTTTCACTAACAGCAGGCAGTTATCCTGATATTATTACCCGGAAGCAGAGTGCAAGCAAGATCTGTGAGAGGAAAGAAAGAGGAAACGCGGTAGGTTAAAAGCTTAGGAGTGTCAAAACAGGTCAGATTGATCAGGCTAGACGCCAATCCACAATTCAACTAGAATTTTTTTCCAGATGGATTACTTGTCAGGTCATAACTTGTTTTTTAATGCCGACCTTACACATTAAGAGAAAACAGGTTGAGTTAGACCAAGAGATCAAAATGACTTAAACAATCATCTAACCAAACATATACATAAAAATATTGATTTTGTTAGTGTTATGTTGTGGGATCCATTTAGTTGTATTGGAGTGTATGTACATGCCCAACCAAGTGTTGTATCAACATATACAAGTTCTAAAATCCTAATCAATTGAGTTTGGTATCAAAGCAAACACTAAATTCCTCACCACCACCGCCGACATTAGGGCTCTTCACCACCTAATTCCATCCATCATTTTTGTTCTAAAAAAAAAAGGGGTTTCTTCCTTCACGTCATCTTCCTTGCTATCGGCAGTCGTACATCATTGGCTGCCGATAGTCATACATCATCAGTTAGACTGCTGGTTGCCGCTAACTATACAAACTGACCCGCCTTCTTCCCTTTCATCAATGAGTAGTCTTGACTCCCAATGTCCTTTGGACTAGATAGTCTTGTCTAGTGTTCCTCACATTACAATCTAGCAATGTCAATTCGTCCATAAGGAGCTTCCGCTACGAGGTTCTACGTCTAACAACTTCTGTTCTCTGTTGAAATGACACTTCTAGTAATATCGCAACCAGCTGTCTTCTGTGAACTCCAAAAATACCATAATAGGTTCCACGACTAAAATTGCTCCTCTGCTATCGCCCACAATCAGAACTCTCTCAATCAAGCCTCTTTGATAGATTTGAGATAGATCATCCAAGCTATACACATCGCAAAGCTCCATTTTGTCCTTACAAAGACTGAGACAACATAGTCCATAGTCTTGTTCGTCACCCAAACAGTTGGCAAATTCAAGTGTCTTGTTGGTCAGATTACATAGTTGACTAAGACGTGACTCGAGACTTCTACACTCAACTCTCTCTTTTTTTCCTATGAACACTCCCAACTCAAGCTCCACAATCTGCAACCATACCCCCACTCAACGTCATCATCATCTTCTCATCCAAAACTTCCCAAGGATCACAAAAAAGCTCAATGACTTCAATTACATACTTTCAGCTCAAAGTTTTGAAACTATCATTATTGCTCACCATCAGTTACACCATTCGACAAAACCTCCATCAAATGTCAATTATTCCACTTACAGGAATTGGCTCATTGATGATGTCACCATGATCAGTTGGATGTTGGTTAATATGGAGCCTTACTATTGCTCGTAAAGTGTCATTGATGTGACTACTAAGAAGATCTAGAACAATTTGAGATGAATTTATGGTTATGAGAAAAGCATATCCAATACTTTCCAAGTGTACAAACAACTTTTTCAACTTTGGCAGGGAGATAAAACCTGTTCAGAACACTACACCATTCTACATGAATTGATCAATGAGTTAAATATATATCAATCACCCACTATAGACATTGATACTTTTCAATGGTATTGTGAAGAACTAACAGTTGTTTACCTTGCTAGTCTTAATCCAAATATTTCTTTTCAGATTCGTGAACAAGTTCTTGGAGTAGATCATATGTCTAATCTTGACGAGACTTTTGCCAAAGCCATGCATATATCTACATAATCCATCTCAATTGTCACTTCATCTAGTGGCAAGCAATCAACTTTAGTAAGTTCTACTAGTCATCATTGTGATCAAGAAGAGATTGAACATGGAGATCAACAATGTCCCAAGTGTCAATAGTATGGAAAGTTGAGCACAGATCAAAAAAATGTTAAGATAAATTTTTACATCTAAAGCCTTAAACAACACATATTAGCATTTAGACTAGCAGTGTTGCTAACACACCATTTGGTCCTGCCGTCACCATCTTGTAGGTAGATTATGATCATCTTTTATTACAAAGATCACATCCTACTATTATGAGTGCTCACATCTCATCATCTAGTACAGGAATTAATCCTAGTATTACCTTGATTTGCTCTTGAAATGAACCCTAGATTATAAACTTTGGAGCATCTTCTCACATAATAGGTACATCTATCTTATTTGACTACTTGTCCTCCTTACCCGACAAATCATCTATCACCATTGCTGATGTCATTCACATTCTATTTCTAGTCAATGAGAGATTCAAGTCTCCTCATAGATAAGGCTAAATAATGTTTTTATGTACCTAATTTCTCATTTAATATCTTATTCATAAGTGCTATTACCATTCAACTATCTATTTTGTAACCTTCTTTCCTTTTCATTACACCTTTTAGAACTTGTCGATGGAGATGAGGATTGGTTTAGGCCATAGATCATCATCATCGGGAGCATATATGTTGGTCCACAACTATATACCTCATGAGTTGCTTGCTTGTGCATCAAGAATAGATTCCTCTATTCTATGATATCATTGTCTAGGTCATCTATCTTGTGAGAAACTCTATCAAGCTCTCTCCTAAGTGTCTATTTCTCCTTTCAATTATGAGTCTTATCAACTTGGAAAGCACACTAGTGCCTCAACAATTGCATCTTGTATCTTCTATGCATATGTTTGATTTAATCCATTATGATATTTAGCGTGCTAGTCGTATATTGTCTATTCGTGATTTTAGGTATTACATTATCTTTATTGATGGTTATTTTGAAGTATCTTGGGTTTACTTGTTAAAGGACCGCCAAAATATTATTGATATATTAAACACCTTTCTTGCAGAAATAAAGAATCAATTTTCTATCTTAAAATTTTGCACACTAATAATGCCCTTGAGTTTATGCAAGCAGATTTTCAAATTATTTGTCCTTTGAGTATCTTGCATCAAACCACATGTCCTCACATTTCTCAACAAAATAGGGTTAATGAAGCGAAAACATCAACACATCATTGATGTCACTCATACCCTTATGATGCAAACTCATATCCCTAAATATCTATGGTTGGATGTCATTATTATTGTTGTTTATCTTATTAATAAAATGTCATCCATTCCATTAGGAGGGTTATTCCTCTTCATCATCTTTATCCTGATCAGAAGTTGTTTCTTATTTCCCTTAAGGTTTTCGAGTGTATTGCTTTTGTCTAAAACCTCTCTTAATCTTGAAAATTTGTCTCTTTAGGCCATCAAGTGTATATTTGTTGGTTACTCGCAATTTCAAAAGGAGTTTTGAGTATATTATTTTTCTATTTGCAAATATTATACCTCAATGAATGTCACATTCTTTGAAAATCAGTCCTATTTTTAGAATTCATCTATTAATCTACTTCCTATTGATTCTGAAGTTCAAGGTTCTCTTCCTACTCTTGGTCTTGTCAAACTTCCTCTCACCTAGTAAGCCTTGCCACAAAATCTAAGGTACCTCCTAGACTTGATGCTGATGCTCAACCTCTACCACAGGTTTATAATCATTATCTAAGGCACCCTCCTACTATGCCCATGTCAATCCTTGATCTTGATACAATGTCCACCACACCTTCCTTGGATGACCTTCCCATTGCTTTTCAAAAAGAGAAGCATTCTTGCATCGAACATCCTATATCTTCCCTTGTTTCTTATGCCAACCTTAATACCACCTATCACACCTTTACTTTTGTCATTTCTGAAGAGTCTTTACCTAAGGATTATAAGGAGGCTATTCACACTCATCACTAAAAGACTGTAATGGATGAAGAAATGAGCACCCTCCTTTCATGTGACACTTGGGATCTTGTCTCTTGTCCAAAAGGAGTGAACATAGTCTCTTGCAAGTGGGTCTACACCATTAAACAGAAGCTAGATGGAAGTATTGACAAGTATAAAGTTTGATTGGTAGTTTAAGGTTTCTCTCAAGAATATGATATTGACTACTCAAAAATGTTTTCTCCTGTTACATGTCTTGATTCTATCTGAGTGATTCTTTCTATAACTATCAACTAACAATTGGTCATTAACTCAACTAGATGTTAAGAATGCATTCCTCTATGGCAACTTAAATGAGTATGTATTTATGGAACAACCATCAAGATATGTCACTCAAAGAGAGCCTCAAGTCTGCAACCTTAACAAAGTCATCTATAGTCTAAAGCAAAGCCTAAAGACTTAATTTGAAAAGTTTAACAGTGTCATGTATAGTGGCAACTTTAACAGTTGCAAAGTAAACCATTTCATCTTTATTAAACATATCTCATAGAGGATTGTTATTCTAGCAGTATATGTTAATGATATACTGTTTACAAGAAATGATGATAAGGCAATTGAATCCACAAAAAGTTTTTTACGCAAGCATTTTGCTACTAAGGACGTAGGAACACCTTGATATTTTCTTGAAGTTGAGTTTGCCTTCTCTAAGGATTGTCTATCCCTATCTAAAAGGAAATATATTTTGGATTTATTAAAAAAAATTGGTCTTAAAAGGTGCAACTCTAAAGCACTCCTATTGAGTAGACTCACTCCTTTTAGGATAAAGACTCACCATTATTTAACCATCTTAGAAGATATAGACCAGTGGGTAAACTTACCTATTTAATTGTCACTAGACTAGAGATTTCCTATACTATGAATCTACTCAATTAATATATGCATAAACCCAGAGAAGTACATTGATAGGGAACTCTTAAAGTGATTGCATATCTCGAAAGGGCTCTAAGGAAAGATTTTCTCTATAGAAAACATGGTCATCTACAAATTAAAGGTTACACAAATGCAACATATGCAAGAGACAAGATAGGTAGAAAATCCACTTCTAAGTACCTGACCTATCTTGGTGGGAATTTAATCACTTAATATAGTAAAAAATAGAATGTAGTGTCAAAGTCAAGTGAAGAGGCCAAATATTGTGTCATGGTGAATGCTACCTTAGAATTAATTTGATTACAAACCTTACTTTGTGAATTTACAACCATTTATATTCCAAATAATCTAACCTTCCATGAAAGGACCAAACATAGGGAAGTCAACTATCATTTTATTTGAGATAATGTCTTGAAAGGGATTATATCCACTACATACACACAGTTCGAAGGTCAACTAGCTGATATTCTCACTAAAGGTCTTGTAGTGAGTGTTTTTGAAACCTTTTATAACAAGTTAAAGCTGTTTGATCTATATGCTCTAGCTTAAGGAAGAGTGTTAGTATTATGTAATGTTGTGGGATTCATTTAGTGTCTAAATGGATATCCATATAGTTGTATTGGGGTATATATACATATTCAACTAAGTGTTGTGGTATACAAGTTCCAAAACCCTAATCAATTGAATTGATTTCAACACAAAAAACACTCACAAGAAAATCAAACATATATTTCCCAAGAACAAGATCATTTCACAAAAAATAAAGGTATATTTATATTTGAGATGATATCAACAGTTCATAGAAAAATATCAATATATGAGATAAACAGTAATGAAATAAGAATCTTTATTTTTTTTAATTAACTAAAACAACTAAGATTCATCACTTTTACATATCAAATTTTTATCTTAATCTCTCCATTATATATAGCAACCTAAATCGTAATCCCACTCTTGGAGATTACACATAAGTCATATAAAAATAAAAAATAATAAATTTATAACATATAACGAACTAGCGGATTAGTATGTCTGGTTTAAAAAAATGGATTAGCAGGTTAGTTCAGAAACACAACCGGTCAACAAAACTGTAAATACCTCAGATCAAATCGATCATGTCAACTGTGTTGAACCAGATTGAAAATGTTGACCCGAACCTAAAAATAATGGGTAAAATCAAATATGTTAATGGATTCAACACAACCCATTAACATCCCCAAGATAGAATCAATATAAGAATGGCATTAATAGGAATTTTTTTACATGAACTAATTTGAGTTGCAAGGAAAAATCACTCCAAGAGTATGAATAAAAACAAGAACTTAGGAGCATTGCCTCAAAGTAATGCATCAAATATGAAAAAGACTTAATTTTAGGATATCTTACTAACCTCTTCAATTCCTTTTCCACTCTTTACTGACACATGGAGACTATCATTGGGTCCAAACATTTTGTATTTTCCCAATTCACCTTCTTCACCATTGGTCTGGAATTCTTGCAGGAGATCACACTTCGAAACAACATTGAGCCAAAGATGATTTTTGAACCTTTCCTTTATATCCTTGTACGTGATAAACTACACAACACAATGTAATAAATATACCTACATTATATGTGAAACAGATTATCCAAAATAATTAATGGCCATAAATTAGGCATTCAAAAAAGACACATTTGTAGCTTTACTGAGTTCACAAATGGCAAAAATAAAAATAAAAAAATAAAAAGTTTCCATGAGCCTCTGTACAAGGCAAGAATATATTATTTTAAAGATGTCTGACTCGAACTTGAACCCTAAGTATTAGGTAAAAGTTTCCTAAGTATTAGGTACCATTTTGTTCTTTATAGTTGCATTAGTTTCCGATCATTGACAACCATTTAGCTAGGATATCTATTAAACCCTGTATGTATTCTTATGAGTCATTGACAATAGCACATCATTAATGCTCTCCAACTCTACATTGTATCAGAGCATTTGAAGAAACCTTAGAATCCAATGCAGCTGCCTGGCATACTAGTAGACATCATTCCCACCACCTAGCACACTGCCGACCAAGGCAGTCCACTACCACCAGTCGGGGCAGGACCTCTTGCACTCTCCTCTGCACCCTTCAACTCCAATTTTTACTGCCAACAACCCTCCAACCAACAATGGTCCCCTCCACCACCCCAAGTGCTGCCACTTCCTCTTCCTTTCCCTAGGAGGATAACTGGCCTCTTCCCTGGTGATCTGCAGCGTAGATAGCCATTGTTGCTGATCACAGCCATGAACTAGGTTATCACCATTCTTCTCAACACTACTTATGTGTAGATCTATGTTCTACACACATGTTTGTGCTTCCTAATCACCATTGTAGGTGCCTCGATGGTTTTGTGCTGCGGTTTTGTACACCGCACCTTTTAATTCAAAACAGACCTTTCTTTACTGATTTCAGAGGTGAAAAAGAAATTCTCAGGAATCACTGATCAAGATCTTAGTGGCAAATATAAAAGTTGAATGAAAATAATTATTTTTTATAAGCATAGAGTTTTGAAACATTTATTGCCTCACATTGAAAGCACAAGCACCTTACACAACTGCCGATGATGTATTAATTTATGTTATTGATATCACATCACATCCTAGTGTCATCTGTCCAAGTCCCATGTGGCACCTTTCTAATACTGTTTATCGAAATTTTCAGTGAGAATTAGAACAAACTTTTACTGTCATTTCCTAACATTATTCATCTGAAACTTCAATGAATAATATTGGAAAGTTGGCTAAGTCGTCAGAAGGTTAGCCTGTCAGATGATATGTTAACCTATTATCAAGTAAATAAGTTCTTGCCTTCTGACGAAATTTCCGATGGAAACATCGATAGTATATTTATTGAAATTTCCGATGAGAAGTGGCATGAACCTTTACTTGTTATCTCTTAACATTGTTCATTGGATGTTTTGATATACAACATCGATAGGTTGATCAGGTTGTCAGAAGGTTAGCCCAACCTTTCTCTGATACTTTGGACTATACTCCAATAACATCACCAGAAGCTTTGGTAATTAACAAATGGACTCGGACTATCTACAACTTTAATAACAATAGATATAGCCTTCAACAGGTAACAATTCTTTTTTGGGAAATTCTCTAGAAAGGGAATACTCTACTATATCAATATAATGACTTGTCACGTTTAACCAAGTATGGATATGTGGTGCCATACCGACTCTCCCTTAACAACCTCTAACGACTAGAGTCTCTTATGCCTAGAGGCTATAAATACTTGTTTGATAGACCTTAGCAAGGTACCCTGAGGTCTCCAAGGAGAAACCACCAAAAAAAATCAACAAACTATTGTTGAATATTTCTTTACTCCCAAAGCATCAATGACCTCTACACTCCAACGACCTTCCACTCTTTGATCCTTTAAAGATCTACGTCTCTGTCAATTCTTCTAGTCAAGCTTGCAGATAGAAATGTCTTATTGAGTCCAACGAGTTCACTTGTAAGCGCATACGCGGTTATGAGCTAAGCATTATCCAAATCACAGTAGGGTATGATTCCTAGTCTTAATTTTTAAGATTCAACTAGATGTTGGAATTCACAAATACCCTAAAAACATTAGAAAAAAATTCCAACATTTTCTTTTCTGGTGTTTTCAAGGTGCACAAACACCCTTTTAATCACATGTATCCTAATACAATGTCAAAGTTGAGTATATATCGATAACTCAAATTGCATGTGAGATAATGTACATTAAATTTTTCCTTATAGAGCCTAATTTTTAGTTGGGACACCATAAACATGCATTTGACAACTAAGTTGCAATATTTATTGTCAACAATTATACTTCCATGTGTTTAATGTACATTGAAATTGATATTCACTACATCTCAAATATGGTAATGAAGGCTGTTATTTCGATATCATACACCTAGTCTTCAAAGTAACTAGCAAATATCTTTCCTAAGGCTTGCATGTTGGGACTTTTGAAAACCCTTGTACTTAGCCAAGCATGATAAATATGCACACACACTCCAATTTCAGACAAAGTATTGAGTATGTGATTTAGAGTTGTATTAGTTTCCAATTATTGGGTTAACAAATATCCATTTATATACGATAACTATTTTTTGATAACTAGATAGGATATCTAACAAAACCTAATATACATGTATTCTCTTAAGTAGTCATTGCTCATTAATAGTAACGTATCATTATACCAGCAACAAGATAACACAATTGGTTATCCATTCTATTGTGGTAAACAAGGTTCAAACCCAAGACAAAACATTACCATTAAGACAAACAATAACACATCATTATTCATCTCAAATTCTTCACAATAAGTGTCTAGGCTTTAGGTAACAGTCCATGGCAAAACATAAGAATAAAACTGAAGGATTTCAAAAAAAGTGTTTAAAGATGAAAAGGCTTTCTTGATTATTGTGTTAATACAGATAGAAAAAAGCAAATAAATAGTAATAGAGTAAACAGGTCCATAAATGGATAATTCATTTACTCTAAAACTTATAAAACCAAACACACTCTCACTCAAGCTAGAAGGTATATATTAGTCATTCCAAGCTTGTTACAAAGATAACAGAAAATACTATAACTAAGACCCTTAATAAAGATATCTGTTATTTCTTCTAAAGACAGAGTGTAAGGTGTAGAGATAACCCCTTTGATCACCAAGTCATGCATATAGTGACAATCCACTTCGATATATTTAGTGTGTTCATGAAAAGTTTCATTTTTAACAATATATATAGTCAAGTGATTATCACAATGCATCTTCATAAGCAGTTCAACAACCACACCAAGTTCCTTTAGGAGAGATCTGATCTATACAAGTTCACAAGCAGTTTCTTATATTCAGCCTCAACACTTGAACATGAGACCACTTTATTTTTTGTTACACCAAATAATAAAATTTCCACCTACATAAGTACAATAACCTGAAGTAGATTTTCAGTCCCTTTTATCTCTAAGATAACCTAAGTCAGAAAATACTCCTACCCTGAGATCATCATGAACCTCATACAATAAATATTTGCCTAGTGTTCCTTTTATATAAGCAAGCACTCATTGAGCTCTTATCAAATGAATTTATCTAGGATCATACATAAACTAACTCAGTAGACCAATAATATAAGTAATACCTAGCCTGGTTGCTATGAAATACGTGAGCTTCCCAATCAAACACCTATATTGGTTAGGATCTTTCAACTTATCAGAGTTGGTATCCTAAAAAGAAGGGTTTTGTTTAATAGGTGTAGACTTTGACTTGCAACCAAGAAATCTAGTCTCCTCAAGCAAGTCTAACACATACTTGCACTAAGATAACACTATTTTACCTATAGAGTAAGAAAATTCAATACCAATAAAATAACCTACCCTACCCAAATATTTGATCTAAAAAATACTAGCAAGATGCTCCTTAGTTCTTGTAATGTCTTCAACATCATTTCCTATAATAATAATGTCATTCACATACATAGTAAGTATGACAACCTCACGAACTATGATGAATGAAAATAGATTGATCAACAACATATTTATAGAAACCACCATCAAGCATCACCTAACTAAGCTTGTCAAACCAAATCCTAGGACTCTGTTTCAATCCATAAATGGACTTTTTTAACAAACATACTTGGTACTCCACCTGAGCAACATATCTAAGAGGTTGCTCTATGTATATTTCTTCATTGAGATCACCATATAAAAATGCATTTTTACATCAAGTTGATGTAAAAACCAATTCTGATTCACTACCAAGGAAAGAATAACACAAATAGAATTGAGATGAACTACAAGAGTAAATGTTTCCTCATAATTTATGCAATATTCTTGAGTAAATCTTCAAACAAGCTTTGTATTGCTCAACAGAATCATCAGATTTGTACTTAATAGTGAAGACTCATCTGCATGAGACTAGGTTAACATCAATAGGACATTTGACCAACTCCCAAGTACCACAAGATGCTAGAGTCTTCATCTCTTCATCTATAGTCTCTTTCCAACATGGTAATTGTAATGCTTCCTGATAAGTATTTGAAATAGATTTAGATGAAACTCTCAAAGAAAAATGACAACAGGTAAAGCTTAAGTGATCATAGGAAACAAAATGAGCTATAGGATGTTGAGTACAACAACAATTACCTTTTCTTAAGGCAATTGGATGATCATCATCATTAGGATTCAATTCAAGCAGCATAAGTTGTAAGGTAATGTTAGGTTCGAAATCAACTTCAACGATTGAAGGACCATCTTCAAGGGGTTCAACTAATGGAACCTCAACAACAACAGGCGGTCTACCTCGACGATGGTACACCCATAGAGGATGATCTGGCAACCTATTGTCATAATGCTCGCCATTAAAAGGAAGTATCAAATTAGGTAAAGGATAAGAAGAATCAATTTTAGAGAAATAAGCTTGAAAACACTTATATCCTTTTTAGATTCTAGAGTATCCAACAAAAACATATTTGATAGTCCTTACAGAAAGTATATCTAAGATAGGGGAAAGATCCTAGACATAGACCACACACCCAAAACACAAGGAGGAAGAGTAAACAAATCTTTAGCAAGACTCAAGTGACAAAGAGGCACTTCTCCATTAAGAGGAGTAGAGAACATGTGATTGACAAGATAGGCCGTAGTAAGAATAACATTAGACCATAGATATTTTGGAACCTTCATATGAATAAGAAGGGTCCAAGTAATATCAAGTAGATAATGGTGTTTATGCTTGGCTACACCATTCTGTTAAGAGGTATGATAATACGAAGTTTGATGAATAATGCTAAGAGAGGTATACAAGTTTTGAAATTTCACACTAACAAATTTCAAAGTATTATCAATACGCAAATATAATAGAGTAACATCAAATTGATTTCAAATTTCAACAAAAAAATATTCAACAATGGTGGTGATACTTTAATGATCTTTTAACAAGTAAACCTAATATACACGAGAATAGTCATCAACAAAGACAATATAATAACGAAAACCATTAACAAACCAACTAAGACCACAAATGGCATAGTAAATCAAATCAAAAATCTGACGACTAGGAGCAAGTTGAACATGAGATTATGATGGCCGACAATGTTTACCTAATTGACATGACTCATTAAAAATTAAAGAGATAACTAAGGTAAAGCTTGCTGAAACTACTAGAATGAAGGATGTCTCAAACAATAGTACCATAAAACAAATAAGGTGGAGTCATCAACTGATAACAAGGTAGTCAAACCACAACTTAGTGTATCTCATACTAAGGTATAGACTTTATCGCTGCTCTTATGACTCAAATTAATTCTCACCCCCTGTCTATAGGTCCTGAAAGATACAATGAAGATGAAAAAATGTCACAAAGCATGAAAGTTGAATAGTAATGATGCTAATAGATAAAAGATTTACTAGTAATTTAGGGACATAAAATGTATGATTAAGACGAATGTTAGAGGTGACCTATACAGTCCCTCTACTAGAAACATTACAAGCATGACCATCAACAACAATTATGCTACAAAGGTTTGATTAGGTTAAATACCTCTTAACATAATGGTGTAATAAAAACCTAATCAAGATTAGGTTCTGATACCATGTTTCAAGATGAAAAAGCTTTCTTGATTATTGTGTTAATACAAAGAGAAAAAGACAAGTAAATAGTAGTAGAGTAAACGGATCCATAAAAGAATAATCCATTTACTCAAAAAACCAAACACACTCACAAAGAGCATGGTATAACACAAAAATATAGTAAAACTTTATTTTCAGATCTTCATTGATAACTATATATGAAACCAGACATATAGCAAAAGTCAACCACAAATACAAGGGTTAGTTATGCATTATATTCAAGTATGAAAAACAAAAATGAAGTGCATTAACCTGATCAGAGGGTGAAGTTCCACATTCTCCAGTAAGATCATGAACAAACAATATGGCAGTCGGCAAATGGGTTAAAACCGCAAGTGTCAGTTTTTCCAGATTATTCCTGTCATCTATGTGATCCACCAGGTTAAGAGTGTAAGTTCTAAAAGTAACAGAAATAAAATAAACATTAGATGATGAAATCAGAATATACTTTCATCAGTCTTGCAACACTATGAACTGAACTTATGGAAGAAGACTTGAGGTCTACTTGGATCGGATTATAAGGTATAGGTTATAAGATTAGGTGTACAATTGATTCAATTTTCACAATCAAAAATAAAAGATTTTGATGAGACAGACTTTGTGGACAATTTATACAATTGTACATGGCAACTTTGTGAGAGATGCTACCACAATCTTTATATTGAAAATTTCACTGTTTATGAGATTGTAAAATGAGTTTTTATTCATATAATTTATTAAAATATAATCTCACCCAAACAATACTACAAAAACATCATAATGATAGCTATAATCTCACTATGTGAAATCAACTACATAAATCTTTTTCTTTCGTGTATTTCTATTTATAGTCAAAACTTGAGTTATATAATCCCGTACAATGTATATAATCTTGATTATACATCATTTGGACATCCTATAATCTAAACCAAATGCAGCCCCAGACTCAAATTTTGCGATTGATTTTTTAGCATCAAATTAATTTGAAAACTTGAACAATGAAATCCAAAAGGCCTTAACACAGTTCAGACAAAATAACAAACAGCTTGATTAATTTTGAGATGTATGACAAGAATCTTCCAACGTTTTGTGGCTTTGTAAAATACCAAATTCATGAAAAGAAGGTAGCCAAAGAAAGCAGGACCTTGAATCAAAATCATTAATTAAAAGCTACTAAAAGTATAGAAAAATTACCATCCTTTCTTGTTAAAAGCCCAGGTGTATCGGTTACCTGTAGTAAGCAATAATTATTTTATAAAATGTTGACTGAGTAAAAAATGCACAGTTCACATGAAAAAATTGATATCAGTACTCTAACTGGAATTTTCCGGAAGCAACTAATTGTCTAGACAGCACATAATCAAATCCATACAGAAAAAATAAAGTGGCACACCTGAAATCTATCATAGTTGAAAGAAATATGTCCCATGAGAATACCTCTCGTAGTGAAAGGGTAATTACAGACCTAGTAAAGGGAGGAAAAAAAACATTATCACAAAACAGCTCCTTCAAAATATGCACTAGGATAGTGTTAATTGCAATTACAACAATACCAGGGTTTACATGACCATATAGGTGAAATTCCAAGTGAAACTCAAACAAAGAAAATGATGCCTACTGAGCAATAAAGATGTCTGTAGACAACGCAAACATGTAATTGCAGTAGGCATAAAATTGTCATCAAGTGATCATATGGTAGTGTTAGTTTTACAATACAAATCGTGTTTAGCCCAGGAAATTGAGCTTGTGGGAGTTAGTGAAGGTGCTGGTGAATCAAGCAAAAGATGGCAATGGCACATGACAGTCAAACATCAGCATATTTAGTGAAATATCAAAGTCATGAGTAAATTGGTTAAGTAAAAGATTTCAAAGAATATGTATATTTGCAGTAAGTGGGAAATGTGGCTTTTAAAATGAGCACTTACCTCTGGCTTGCCCGTGGAGAGCACACGAACTAGAGATGACTTTCCCACATTGGGTGCTCCCACAAGACAGAGTGTTGGCTTCTCTGGATCAATCACTGGCATAAGGCGCAATGCCTGTGAAATCTCTATGCTATGAGAAATACAAAGAGTATAAAAGTAGAGAGCTCAGAAACAAAATAAATAAGAAATAAAAGAAAAATAAACTTCTAAGAATACTTCCAAACACATTTAACAGTTGACGCCCTAGCTAAAGTGGATCTTCAAGACTTGTCAAACACTGCTTGGAATACTGGTACCCTTCCACTTGAGGTTCACAGACAGGTGCATTTGGATATGGTTGTTGTCCCTAGTGGACGTATCTACTAGCTTTGTTGTTTTGTCATCTACTCCTTTCCTTGTATTGTTGCTTCAGTTAGTACCTCCAGGAACTTCTACAGTGAAGCTGATGATTGAGTTTCTCTATACTTTGGGCTAGACTTGGTTCCGAAGCTTTGTATTGTCTTGTTTTCCTTAGGTCCATGTATGTCTTGGATTGTACGTCACTCAGGCCCTATCCTGAGGTAGTAAATGTTGGTTCTTAGTGAAAAAAAAAGAAGAGAACAATGTATTCAAGTTGTCATTCCTGAGGTTGCCAAAAAAATTTAAAAATTAAAAGCTGCCATCCAAAGATCACTAGTGAATTAGATGCCCATTCCTCAAACAAGAAAGGGTATTTGCATTATAAGGTGTTCAGAGGAAGAAAATTTTTTTCTTGAGGCAACGTACTTAGGGTGATTTTCTTGAAATTGTCTTCAGGACCTTGCTGCTAAGAACTACTTAGAACCCTTTTGTGAAAGGGCCCCTTCACTTTCACGCCAGACACACTTGGTCTAGGTCAAAATAGGATGATTTGATGAATAAGACCCATCCCTACTCCTAGAGTAAATGCCTCAATTAGAAGTGGATCTTAAAGAAGGAACTAGTGGTATTAGTTGTTATCTCTGCTTCTTGGTTGTATTGTCCTATCTTTCCTTTTGGAACCCCACCCCATAAATAAACTGAAGATTTTTTTAAAAAAAATTTAGTCAAAAGGTAAATCAACCAAAAGGATCCAATCTGAAGTGGATTTCCTGCATCAAGAAAAAGAGCCAAACAGAAATTTGGATGCAAAATCAAGTCCAACACCTGTTCTAAAGTTTCTATGTCATTTGTGAATCCACTTGTCTTGCATTATGCATAATCATATTTCATGGATGAATCCACTTGTCTTACATTTCCAGAGGAACTCAAAAGGAACCACGTTGAAAGCAGAAGCCATGCATCAATCATCCAAACTTTCTATAGAAAGTACAATCTCCAATTTCTCATCATAGGTTACTAGCAGTTGAATTTCAAGTCAAATATCATGCAAAATGGAGGAAGTCAACAAACCTTTGCAACACGTATTAAATCATCAATAGCTTTCCCATCATGTTGGAAAACTTCTTCAAGCTTCATTACACCCTGCCATTAATTTGCAGTTTAGAACTATTAACATCTGATTAAGGCATCAAGGCTATCAACTTGGGTGACTTGGGCAACCTAGGCTTTTAATTTTATATTTTCAGAATTTTATACCAACATTTCATAAATAAAAAACTTAACATTCAAAGTTAAATAAATAATAACCAAAAGATTATAACTCAACATTAAAGTTGAATTAGGACATGGTAGAAAAGCTTACCAAAGTTTGCCAAACATGCTTCTAGAGAAGTTGGAGACATTAGTGGGGTTTTGAAGCTAGGAATAAGAGAACAATACTTTTTCAACATTAAAAACGTCTAAAATAGCTCTAAATAGCATGGATCCCACTGAACCTATCTTCAATTGGAGCCATCAACAGGGCTTTGGTTTTCTCGTACCTTTATTCCTAAATCATTTTTTACCTTATCCCTAACAATATTACCATTCATCCATTTAAACATGTATATCTCAGCAACAATAATTTTTTACTTGTGGTCATATTTTACAGCCCAACATTATAAGTCATAAAATATAACTAACTAAATAGCAGTTTTATAGAATTTTCCTTTTTATTTTAAGAACATTCTTCTATCACGTAACATTTCAAAAGCATTTCTCCATTTCATTCATTCTACTTTAATCTTATAAATAATATCTTTTAAAATTTCACTTTGCTACTTATTATAAATTTTAAGTATTTAGAAGTCTTACTTTTATAAATCTTATAGTCATCTAAGTATAAACCTTCAACATTATTTCTATTTTCATGGAACCTACATCCATATATTCAATTTTCGACCTACTCAATTTAAATCCTTTGGACTCTAAAGTATTTTTCCATATAAGGTTATTTAGGTTAAATAGGTATTTTTCATTATCAAAGCCATAAAAGTCATGAAATCCACAACAACCATCAAAAACGAGAGATGGAGAATACGAGGAAATGGTAAAAAAGCTTTTAAGGTATAAACAGCATTATCTACATGTGGGTTATCTCTAGAATGCTCCCAAGGCTGAATATTATGAGATGGTTATTGACTACCAAAAATACTACACCACTACCATGCCATGAACTCATAAAGTAGAATGAAAAGAAAGTATGAGACAAATTAAATAAAGTATACCCAACTCGTGTATCCATAGAGACAACATCTGGAAGGCAGCAATAATCACATGACAAACCAGGCACTCTACATAGTATTGAATTGTATTTTTGATATGTATCTTTTTTCCGATACACCGATACTCAAAACAATATTGATATTGAATACATTGGTGTTGGATAAAACAAGGCTCTATAAATTTTTGAAAGTGTTAAAATTTTTAGAGTTAAAAATGTAATATTCAAATATGTTTAGATGTTATTGCGTTTGTATAATTGCCATTATGATGCTAATCAGATTCATTTGTATTGTTATTTGTTATTTGATGTGTATTTCAATGTTATGGATTGCTTCAGTTAAGAACACTTAAATCTATAAATAACTGCATTAAATACAATATTAATAATAAAAATATTGAACGTATATTTTCTCTAATTTGGATTACTGAAAAAGTGCCTAGGCACCCATGCTTGATGCCTTAACACCTAGGCAGTTTAAGAGCTATGAATTCAAAACAAATTATATATAGATAAAAACAATATTTATGCAGATGAGAAATAATCATTTACCTCACTCAATCTTTCCTCTGCCTCACGCTTCGTTAATGACTGCAATATTATAAACATTTGAACTAGGTAAAAGCATTCTTTATTTAAGGAATATATATTTAAAACAAACACAAAGCAATTATAACATTTACATAACTGAAACTCATACCATATAAGTTAGAATAAATTGATCCTTAAGTATTAGACTTCTTGTTAGTCAAATTTGTGTACTATAAATATAGGACGTACTTTGTTGTTAGGTGAACTAAGGTTTTTGGACGTTGTACTTTGTCATTTAAGGGTATAAGATAAATGATGTATTAGGTTAGTGTATCATAGATTTAGTCCTACATTGTTTAGTGTATCTTACCCCTACCCTTCCCCTCCAAGGAAGTCCCAACTTTAGTGGAAGAAGCAATGATGTGTTTGGTGGAGCCCTGGATTGCTATGGAAGAGGTTGGATGCTCAATTCTTACCTCAGTCACGAAGAACAATGAGCAAGCTAATAAAAAAACATGAGAACCTTGCAACAAACAAATCAACAAAGATTTATGAGGAAGACTACAAGACAATACAAGACACTTCCATCTTAAAGAACTTGTCGCTCCCCCTAGGGATTAGCTGCTATTTACAATGCATGGGTCACCACAAGTTGGGCCTTATGCTTTCCTTAGATTCTAGGCACACAGGGCCACAATTCCCCCTCGCCCATATACAATTTTAGTGCCGTATTCCCCACTGAAACAAGTAGGGACTACTTCAACCCCTCCTTTCAAGCCCATTAGATACCCCTTGATTGTTAGGCGAATGTCTCCACGATGCCACACTTGTTCACAATAGAATAAGTCTTACAATATTCCTTACATCCCAAGCTTTCCAATGGATATAAACATGCCTATACTCCACCACATTTAGGTAGAGAAATGTGGAAAACTAGACAACCTTCCATTCTGGCCACACATCCTGTACATCCTGGATATCTTCACTTCTCACACGTCTCACAAGGTGAAAACATGGGAATTTACTTTCTGGAATATACCAACAAATGGTCATAGTGGTCTTCAGCAACTTCCAAGGATCACATACATGTGTGACTTGCAAAATAACTCCTCATAAATTGAATACCAATTGGCAAAATCTGGCCACTAACTCCAAAATGTCACTGCTGGTTTAACAAAAATTGCTTGCCTGTCAACTTAGTCATGATTTCTCACCAGTGAAATCCAAAGGTTGTTGTCTAGATGCCCAATCACCTTGTCAAAAGGGTCCTGCCAAGTGGAGACTGCAAATGTGTTGGCGAGTCTAGTCCATGTGTTAGTGAGTCTACTGAATATATTCATGAGTCTCCCAAATGTGTTGGGGAATCTGCAAACTGGTCAATCATCCGTCAACAAATGTTGGTGAGTTGCTAACATGAGTCAACAAGCCTCAGCTGGTTGGCCTCCAGTTGGTGGCTAACTTGAAATGGTGAAATTCCAAGTTTTCCTCTAAACATGTAATAGGCTTCTTAGATGAATCTGGTTGGACTCTCCTCTAGTTTCCTCACTTGCCAATGAATATCTATAGTTTAGTTATCCCTTCTAATTACAGATCATGTCATCCACCCCCCCATAAGAAGGTTGAAACTCTTGTGAAATCTTAACTTCATATGTGATCATTGCCAAGCTAAGAGCACATCATTCTTGATTTTTTTTTTTATAAGATCCCCAATCTATTAAAGGAGTGGGGGCCCAATCATATAATTGTTACAAGTATAGAGAGACTGTTACAAGTGGGGAGGGATTTGTTAAGTATAACAATAAAGGAAGAACCCATAACAAAACAGCCATAAATAGAGACCATTAACAACTTCAACTGTTGGGAATAGCCAAAGCATCCATCCAAGCATGTCTCCAGGTTTCCATCAAAAGGCTCTCAACACATCTGAAAGCTCCTGTATACCTGTTGATACCCATCTTTGCCAATACGTCTACAACCCAATTAGCTTCCTGAGGCACATGTCGAAAAGAGTATACAAGCCACATCAACCAACAGAGATTGGTCCAAACTAGCATGCCTTGTCCCACCACACATTCATTGTTTTTGGTACCCTTTTAGAGGGAAAAAGAATCAATTTTCACCTCTAGGCACTCAAAATGTAGACCCATGCCCCTACAGGTATGTAAACCACCGTGTAGGACCTAAAGTTCTATATTGATCACACTGGTCTACTCATAGAAAATGTGGAAAGTGAAGAAAAGGGTCTCATTAACATCTCGAACCACACCTCCCCCCACCGCATAGCACTTTAGATTAACCACACCATCCATGTTAAGTTTGACTCTCTGAGGCAAAGACTTCTCCCATGCAATTCATCTAATGGTGGCCATTGTAGTATCCATGTGCTCAAAACCCAGATGTCCCTAAGTCAGGACCTCCTCTAATAGATAGCAGATCTTATTGAAAGTATAAATGAAGGTAGTCATTGCAACTTCAAGTCTTTCCTTGATCCTATCAAAGGAACCTTTCTTGTTATCAAATTGTCAAATATCTGTCCTTCCAACATTCCCGCAGAATATTAGCCACCAAGAACTTCAACCTATTGATCGACAAGGCCTTGCTCTTCCAAATCAATGTGCACTAGATAAACTGCTTCAAATCAGTTTGGTTGCATAAGTTAAGATCCTACTTCCTATTAACCCAAAATTTGCTTAAAATTACCAAGTCACCCTCAAAACAAAGATGATAAGAAGATTCTTCTTCTTGCCAAAATTTGCGACACTTGTAGCATGAGGCCATCTAGTAACCTCTCCTTTTGACATTAACCTCCATCAGAAGTATGAAATGAAAAAGTTTCCGAAGAAAGAAGGAGACCTTAGAGGGTATAAACCTCTTTCATAAGCCCTCATTCCACCTAGCCTGATCCACCTTCTTATGAATCGTTTCCCAAACTGTCTTGATTAAGAGATCCCCACTTGCTATCAGTTTCCAATTGAAGATATCATCATCATCTAAGATAAATTGTAAGCTGGTGTAGATTTCCCGAATGATATTAATTAGGAGAGGGGTCTGCTCGAGCACTTCTAGATTTGCTGCCACTTCAACCATCATTAAATCCTCCAAGCCAACCACCAGCTACACATGAGTCAAGATTGCCCTAAAAGGTATCCACGACTCTCTCTAGAAGTTGATATTCTTAGCCACTTGGCAAACAAAGCAACCTACCTTCACACCGCTCATAGGTTCCACCACTTGGATAGTTCATTACAGACCTACTTCTTGAAAGTATACTCATGCTTTGCAGAAGAGATTTTCACCCAGAGTGACTTCTTGCTAATCAATCTGTAAGTCATTTTCATCCTCAAAGCTAACATGAGCTCCCTTAGATCTCTAAGGCTCAAACTGTCTTCATTCACAGGTTTAGTTACTCTAGCCCATCAAAACCAATGCATCTTTCCTTCACCCTACAAGAACTTGCCAAATAAGAAATGCATCTTGTTAAGGATTCCCACTAGAATATCATAGACACTCATCATGTAAATTGGTAAGCCAAAAAGTATGTGTTTCAACAGTGTAATCCTTGCACTTAGTGAAAGTAGTTTGTTTTTCCAACTTGCCAACTTGTTATATACTTTTACACAAGACTATTAAAGTAGATACATTTCACTCTCCCTGTGAAGATCAAACACCCCACGTAGTAGAAAGGAAAATCCCCTCTAACAAAACCCATGATATTTTTGATCATGTCTACCCTATAGTTGGAGATGTTCGTAGAAGCCACAAAGAAGTTTTTTCTTACATTTACTTTCTAACCTATGAAACACTTAGAGGGGTTTGTGCCACCAAGAAAGCCAAGAAATGGAAACTTTGGAAAGTTTTCCTACCTTGCTTGGTGTTTGTGTCATCTAGGAAGTTGGAAATAAATTCTCAATTTTCTTAGGTATAAAAGTGTCTACCTTCCCAACTTTGGGATTGAATGAGGTTCAAAAGTTTCTCTCCGCACACAGGAATCTCTAGACCATCCAACCACCGCACACAGGAATCTCTAGACCATCCAACCACCGCGGAATCTCTAGACCATCCAACCACCGCACACAGGAATCTCTAGACCATCCAACCACCGCACACAGGAATCTCTAGACCATCCAACCACCGCACACAGGATCCTTGAAATCTCACAATCCCACAAGCATTGTCATCGATTCTCCTCTACCTCCAAGTTCGTGTGTGAGCATTGACATCGATTCTCCTCCTCCTATACATAGGAATCTCTGATCTTCCACCCTTTGCACACAAGATCCTTGAAATCTCACTATCCCACAAGTGTTGTCATCAATTCTCCTCTACCTTCAAGTTCTCCTGTGCACAGAAATCTTCAATTTTCTGCCCTACTACACATAAGAATCTCACAACGCACTGTCAACCCACAAGAATCTCCAATCTTTCACTCTACTGTGCACAGGAAAATCTCACCCTATTAAGGAAAGCTCACTGATCACTGCTATTAATGAAGTAGAAAGTAAATTCCATGGATGGTTTAATATTGAGGAACTAGAAAGAGAGTCACTTGTAGAGTTAAATTGAGCACTTTCTTGCAGAGCTTGAAGGTAACATTAAAGCGTAGTTCTTCTATCATTTTCTACCATCACTTGGCACATCCTATGAATTAGAATAAGTAGTGATCCCTAGTTGATATACCATATATGTTTTCAAAAAAATAAGTTGGACGCATCCTCCATTCTTGTTTTCTATTCAGCATTCTTCTTGCAGTTAAGTTGAATTAACAGTATGTCAGTTACATTGTCAGTGTTAGTGAGCAATATTTTTGATTGCTCCATTTTTGGCAACCTATAACTACCATGATAGTAGCCATAAAATGCATAACAATTCTGCAATGTTGACCTCCTTAAAAAAAACTCTACACTGTTTATTGCTTTCTCTATTCAATTTACATCATCAATTCAAGGATATTTAAGCAGAACCTCTTGTCTGAAGATTTCAGGAATTTTGAATATTTTGGATTTGAACTTTAAAGTGGCACTTTTTATACACCCGTGAACACAATGACACTACTTTTTTATGTCTTGGTTATAAATGAAATAACCAAAGAAATTCAATGATAAATACCTTGGTGTATGCTATTGGCTGATGACATAGTTTTATTCAAGGAAATTAAGTGGTGTTTCTCTTTTTGTCTTCGTGATGGATTTTTTTTGTTGGTGGTATGCTACTGCTATCAATAAGTTGATGAATGTGTACTCTTTTCTAGTCCATTTAGGTAAGCCGTAAGTGTTGATTCAAAGAAGTATGTAAAGAAACCAGTGTTTTATTGGCATGAATGCATGATTTATTATTATTTGTTTTTGTTAATTATTCAAGAAACAAGACTTGAAATATACATGCAGTAAACAAGTGATTTTTCAAATCCCAAAAATGATTAATACTCTTCAAACAAGATTATTTAATATTGACATCAAACTAGTAATTTACAATTTTTGTGCTGGCTGCAGTGTTCCCATGAAACTTGCTTTTGTAAAATTAAAAGTAAAATTTTATAAAACTGCTATTAGTTATACTTTATGGTTTAGAATGAAAATGACACAATGATTCCTACACATCAACCAGTATTGGAATATGTTTGAGATGAGTTCATTTCATCACTTATTCAATATATGAGTTGTATCAACGTCTGATTCAAGAGGGACAGCCTATTTATCATCTGCCCAGCTTGTGTAGGAAAATGTATATGTACATATTATTGTTTTCATAAGGAAGTTAAGCCTGCACCAATTAAAACTGTGAAAATGGCCTATTTATAATAATAGATCACCACACATGCTTGGTTTTGCTATTTATGTTTTAGTTAAATATATTATTGATGTAATGAGTACACCAATGTCATGTGTAGTTTAATATGTTTAGAAATGGTCCTTTAAATTGAATGTGGTTTCTACAAATAATTCTTCAAATGGCATTTGGGAACTGTTTTGCATATTGACCTTATTTGATACATGACGGTGAAGTTTAAGGCTTGTTAATGATATTTGATGCACGTTATGGTTGATGTCTATACAATTATATCAAATGTAGCTTGACATGTTTGGAAATGTCTTGTTCTACAAGGTGGATGTTTTATTTAAATTTATAATTGACCACTTTATGTGGGCAACTTTCTACATGCTTAAATTATATGTTCTTGCTTAAATTACATGTATTTGTTGATATTACTCAATAGTTTGGTATGACAACCATGTTGATTTTTTTGTTAAATGTTGATCTTTAGAAATCATTACTATACTAGAATTATATTACTCTAACATAAATGTTTTTAGTGAAGTATTTATGAAAAATCCAGAGAACAGCAAGAAACTTAAAAGAAGATATAACAATTGGAATAATCAAAATGATGCATTATTTATAAATATACTATGTGAGATTTTGAATGAAAGGAATGAGAAGACTCATGATGGTAAAGTCAAACTAAAAACATAGAAGAAAATGATTAAAAAATACGAGGAAATAAGATGTGCTATTAAGAAGAAAATTGTTGACAGTCAAATAAAGACTTGACAACTTATATACAGAACTACACTTTAATTTCAAATCAATGTGGATGAAGGAGAGATTATGTACATGCTCATAGAGATATCTTAAAAGAAGTATGAGAACAATTTATTAAAATAAAATTAAGAACTACACTTTAATTTCAAATCAATGTGGATGAAGGTGAGATTATGTACATGGTCATAGAGATATCTCAAAAGAAGTATGAGAACAATTTATTAACTTCTTTAATTTCTTAGCATGTTCTACCACTTGTAAGCCTAATTTTCCTTGTATAGGCTGAATGGCTTGAAAAAGTTTGGGTGTTTGACCCATGGTAGCAACATTTTTCTTTAGCCTTCGTGTCAAGCTTTGACATATTGGCTTATCATTGTTCTCATCTTCTTAACTACTTGTTGTCGAGCTCTTTGGAACATATCTCACATAGTGCATGTAAGACTCATGGCACATAAAATGTTCCTTCTCCTCAAAAATATGGTGCTCTTGATCATCTTTAATATATTTAAAGCACTAATGCAGAGTTGAAGGTACTACCAGATTTTCATGTAGCCATGGTCTGCCTAGTAAAGAACAATAAGAAGCATCAATGTCCAATATATAAAAAAGTGTTTTTGTTTCAAAATCTTCAATGGTTGCATTAAGTGTTAGAGTGCCCAGAGGAATTTGAAAATGTTCACCAAATCCTGAAATAATGATGTCAATTGGTTGCATTTGGCACAATGCTACACAAGGTGCTTTTTAGGATGATATTAACTAACAGGATCGATGTGAATCCTTCTCATTGCTTGGTTACAGAACACTCCTTTGCAATAAAATGACCAATTGTAATTGGTGTAATTCAATAACATATCATCCTTAGTGAACATCACCTTTGTACTAGGCAGCTTCATCCTATTACCTGTTAGATGTGCTCCATAAACTTCTGGCTCTTTAACAGCCAACCCAAGTGCTTCTAAGATATCATTTAGCATAAGCACATCCATTAATGTCATATTTCATGGAATTTTGACTAGTTGACGTACCACCTCATCTTTTGTTATTTGGCTTGTACTTTCATTTGGCTTATGGGTTCCAGACATTTCACCTTTTCTTTGATTTTCAATTTTCATTTCAAACGATTCATTTTCACAAAATAGATTTACTAGCAAAAGATCATTCATGTCTTCCAGGGTATTTTCCTCAATGTTCCTCTATGCTTTTTCTAAATTTGTTTCAAATTCTATTTGTTGGTCCTTTAACATTTTGGTTTCCTAAGGATTGAACATATGTCTTCATTTGAAGAACTTGTTTTACTAAAAATAGTTTATACAGTTGTCATATTTACTATCATGTAATTTGAAGATTGAACTAGCCTTTCATGAGGTTTCAGAGGTTCTTGTTTTGCTGATTTTCAAATCTCAGTTTTTCCTTCTTGAATCATTCTTTCAATTAAATTCTAGAACATCCAATAATTCTCTATGTTGTAACACAATAAGCGATGGTATTTACAATAAATTTGTTTATCAATTTCATTGACTTCTTGTGGGTGTTTTGGTTCGGGCAATGTGATCTTGTTTTCTTTCACCACCTAATTAAAAATTTTACCAACCACTTCCTTTATGAATGAGTAGATCTTATTCCACTTTTCTTCCATAGATACTCTATTACAAGCCTTAGGCTATATATGGCCATTTTCCTCCCTTGAAGTTGAGGTTATCTTGGCTGAATACATTGCACTTGACTCCTTTGAGTTATTTCCTTTTGAGGCCTAGGGTGGATTGGACCTAAAGCCTTTGTATAAATCATTAAGGTTAGATTCCAAGAAGAGTTCAATGCTCCTCGCTTTCATTGTTAATTGCTCAAAAGTTGGGAATATCTCCCCGATATAGAATAAGCAATTACCAGTAGCATTCCTTTAATACATAGGACTACTAAAAACTGCTTGAGTCCTTATTCATAATGCACACTTTTATTCTTCCACCTTAAAATGTAATCTGCAATAGGTTCATTGAGACTTTGTTTAAGCATATATGACTTTGCTAGGTTATAACCTTTCCAATAGTGTTGAAGAACCACTACATAAACAATGTTTGCAAATAGACCCTTGCTAGAGTGTGTTCTACCACTTAAATGTCCATTCACTTAACAACAAAAAGAAGACCCTTGCTAGAGTGTGTTCTACCACTTAAATGTCCATTCACTTAACAACAAAAAGAAGACCCTTGCTGGAATGTCCCAACTGATCCTGTAAGAATCGATTTGGCAAAGATTGATTGAATCTTGTCAAGGATTCCAACTGGCACATCAAAGGCACTAAGCATGTGAATAGACAAACTGGACAACATGGGTCAGATTAACGTAATTCTAACCCCTAGGGAGGGGAGCTTGCTCTTCCATAACACAAGCTTTTCTTCAACCTTGTGAACCAGACTTTCAAAGTAAATACATTTAGTTCTCCCTTTAAAGAGGAGGCATCCTAAATAGTGAAATGGAAAATCCCCCTATGGAAACTAGTAAGCTCCTTAATCATGCTCACTCACTGCCTAGGAGGGTTTTTGGGGCCAATGAAATAGTTTTTGCTGAAATTAGTCTTCTGACAAGAGAATTCTTGGTAATCCTTCAAAAGATGTAGGACCTCCTTGATGTCATCTTTATTACTGTTAAAGAAGAAGATAATGTCATCCACGTATAGGAGGTGTGAGATAATAGTGTTGCCAATTCCAACATTGTAAGAAGTGATCCGATTAGTTCCAAACAACCTCTGTAAGTCACGGCTAAGAATCTCTTCAGTAAGGATAAAGAAATAAGGAGACAATAAATCACCTTAACTGAGACCCCTAGAAGCTTAGAAAAACCATGTGGTAAAGCCTTGAATCATTACTGAAAAATGATTTTCTCCACACATTTTTTCAGCAATTCAATGTTGCTATAAGAGAAGCCAAATTTGTTTAGTACTTTCCAAAATAGCAAGCTATTCAAGCCTCTATTAAAGGCTTTTTCTATGTCTAAGTTGAAGATGAGATTCCCACCGTGATAACCATTATCTATGCTTTGTGCCAATTCCTGAACCAAAGATAAGTTATCTACAATACTGAAGCCTTCCACAAAGGCACCTTAGGCAGGAGAAATAAGTTTAGCCAGGAAGTAGGAAATCTTTTTGGCTATGATTTTGGCAATAATCTTGCACCTAACATTGTAAAGACTGATGAGGCAGAAATCCTTAAAACTTGTTGATGCCTCTTTTTTAGATATTAAAGATAAAAAGGTGGTTTTCCTTGATCTGTCGTGTTTTCTCTCTTTAAAGAAGGTTTGAACAACCAAAACCAGATCCTCCTCAATAATGTCCCAGCAACATTTATAGAACTCAACTGTAAAGCCATCAAGGCCCAGAGCATGATCACTTTCTATGGAAAAAGTGGTCTCTTTGATTTCATCTATATCAGGTATGGACAAGGAAAGAAATCGTTTTCTGCTTGAGAAACAATGAAAGACATTAAAAAAAATAGTTTACTTTACATTGTTAAAAAAATTGAAAGGTACGAAAGGGGAAACAACAAGCTATGCAACAAATGTGATTACATTGTTATACTTGTTTTTCTTTTCTCTCTCTCCTTTTTTTTGTTTTCTTTTCCTTCCCCTCTCTTATCCATCTTTCACCTCATCTTCTTCCATTTGCATGAGTAGCAAAGTAAAGCAACGATGCCAACAACTCATCCAACATGAGAGGAGGCTATTGCAACCCATAATGATGGGAGAGGGGCTAAAAAAACTCACTGGTGACAGTAGCACATGGCACCAAAGGTAGAAAAGGAGCAACTTCAATTGGTGAGGTTTGATGCGATGGCCAATGATAATGGAAAAAAAATGAGTGAATATCAGTGCATGCAAGACATGAGAGGGGAGTTAGCAACAGGACTAGTAGGTGGACCGATGCTTTAAATGAATCAGTCAATCTAGCCTTCCTCCAAGAAAAAAATACACCAAATTTCCCAATCCAATGATCCAAATTGATCCAAGTTGATGGATCAATTGTTCTAGAATGATATCAAAAATTTAGTAGGTTTTCATATTGACCTTCTTCAAAACCAATCTAGAACGATGAAATTTCACTTTTTGAAACCTTGTTTATAACCACCACAATTGCTACCATTATCTTCACTCTTTTTAATCATATAGTTTTGTGTTAACCTGAAATTTGTTAAGGACCAAATTTATAATCACTATTTAACAAGCTAGAAGCTCAACTTAAGGGGGAGTTACAAAGTATAAAGATTCTCATATGCATTTTTGCATTCCATTTATTAAATTTCTTGTAGATTATGTGTTTTTCCATCTCATTCTCATAAACAATCATCAATATCATTTTCCAACCTATCCATATAAATACACCAAGATATAGATCATGTAATAGGAAAATCTACTACAGCACTTCTAGAAATTTGAGAAAGAAGCACAAAGTTCACATTACATTTGAATACGCTGTTTTAATCATTACAAATGAAATATACACATGGAATTCAACTTCAAATATTCACGATAATATGTAAATCTGATGTGATGAAATGATATATCATGGGAAATCTGATTTGATGATTTCTCACTGACATGGACAAAATGCCATCATTTCCCCAACATTTTTTCCTACCCCTGCATCAAGGCACCAAAGCAACCAAAACATACTTCCCACTGGCACTCTTCCAAACTTAACAATCAAGAGGCATATTTACAGATATTGCATCGACCAGATTCCACTGAGCGACATGAGTTCAGCAAGAATCCTCCAACCCAATGCCCCTTGGTCCTCTTTCAACATCAAGGTAGTTTATATAGGGATTTTCTTTTGATCTTGTTATGTAGATCTTATGGTAAAATCCAAGGTTTTGATGTAAAATCATGTAGATCTACCATATTTTTTCTTTTTAAAGATTTTTATATTTTTTTAAATTATTACAGTTCAGAACCACAAAGATGCAATATTTGTGTGTTTCATTATGTGGGAAAAAATAGTACAAAAGGGTATAAATATACCTTAGAGATGCATGGATATCCATGTAGCAAGCTAAACGGATCTTAGCTGAAAAGCCTAAATCCCACACTCCCCCTCGAGCTAAACTATGTATGGATATCAATCATATTTAGCATGTTACAAAAATACTCCAATACCCAAACCTTTGGTGAGAACATTGACAAGTTGATCTTCAAATCAAGTATAAGGAGTTGATATAATATTCCTCAAAACATTGTTTCTAATGAAATGATAATCGACTTCCACATGTATGATTCTCTCATGAAAAGTCGGATTGTAGGCTGTATATTGCAACTTGATTGTCTCAATGCATGGGCATGGAACCACTAACATCAACTCTCAAGTCTTGTAGTAAAAGCTTTAGTCATATTAACTCGAAAGTAGCATTGGAAATAACATGGTATTCAACTTCAACGATGGATTTCGATACTGCATTTTGTTTCTTGCTCCATCATGTAATCAAATTGCCTCTAAGGAAGGTTAAGTAGTTAGATGTGGATTTCTTGTTACTTTTATCACTAGCATAGTCAACATCAGAGAAGTCTTCAATCTGAAGAGGCCCATGATTTTCATACAAGAGACTCTTCCCTAATTTTTTCTTGATAAATGACAACACTCAAATAGCACCCTACCAATGAACTATTTTAGGTGCATACATGAATTAACTGAGTAGATTGACAGCATAGCAAATATTGAGTTTGATGGCTATCAAGTATATAAGTTTCCCGATCAATCTCCTATACCATCTTGGATTTTCATACACAAGAGATTGCTCATCTCAAAAAGAGTAAGAGCTTGTTCAATGAGAGTGTTTTTAGGTTTGTAGCCTTCCAAACCTATTTCTCTTAACAATTCCAATGCATATTTACTTTAAGAGAGAGATAAACATCCCTTGAAATATGCAATCTCAATTCCTAGGAAGTATCCTAGGGTGTTCATATCCTTGGTGGCAAAATGTTGATGAAGAAAACGTTTAATTTCTTCAATGCATTGAATGTCATTGTCTATCAAAAACATATCATCAACATAAACAACAAGAATAACCACGTCACGAGGAATTTTCTTGATAAAGAGGGAGTGATCCACCCTACAACTATCAAAACCTCCACTCCACATGACACTGTTGAATTTTTCAAACCATAACTTTGGACTTTGTTTTAAACTATAAATGGCCATATTAAGTAGGCACACTTTAGACTCCTAAGCAACATAACCTAGAGATTACTCTATGAACACCTATTCCTTCAAATTACTATAAAGAAAAGCATTTTTCACATCAAGCTGAGTTAGTAGCCAACATTGATTTACTATCATAGTAAGAAGAACACAAATAAAGTCAAGGCAAGCAACAGAAGAAAAAGTTTTAGAGTAGTCGATTTCATATTTTTAAGAGAACCCACAAGCAACAAGGCAAGCCTTGTAGCAATCAATAATGTCATTAGCATGTCTTTTAATGGTGAAGACTCATCTACAAGAGACTACATTCGCATCACTAGGACAAGAAACCAAATCTCAAGTGCTACGAAATAAAAGAGCATTCATCTCTTCATCCATAGTTGTCTTTCAATAGGGGATATGAAGTACTTCATAATGATCTCTGGGTAAAGTTTCACTAGAGATAGCAAGGGAAAAATCATAAAAAGTAAAACTAAAGTGGTTATAAGACAGAAATTTGGAGATGGGATGTTGGGTGCAAGTGCAAGAGGTTTTGCGTAAGATAATAAGAAGCGCTTCGGTAAAGGACTCACCTTCTGGGGTAGGAGTTAATTGAGATGGCATAAAGTAAATCTCAAAGTACATAATTTGGTCCATTTAATTTTTTAGATACTCTAGGAAAGTTTTTAACCAATAGTTCCCTTTATGTGAGTTTGACAAGGATGTCATGATATTACAAACAATCCACAACACATAGTTCATAGATTATTATTGTTAGCTAAAGATGAACAATGCAGGATAGAAAAGAAAAACTAGGAAAATAGGACTATGACAACAAGAGAGAGTAGATACTGAAGTATGAATCCCCCTTTCCTTTCTCTTCCTTGGTGTCTGACGGAAGTCGAAGGCCTAGAGGAGATCGAATTGGACTGTCTGACAGAGAGCAGATTGGGTTGACAAGAATCAAACTAGATTGTCTGACAAAGAAGCCAAACAGGACTACTTGGACTTCAAGAATCTACTTGCAAAATGTTACATGTAGTTATACAAGATGGTTGGCATTTGTGGCTACCTTAGATGCCAAGCAAAAGGAGTGGAGGCTTCTATTCTAGATGGAGAACCTTTAGCGATGCTAGAATAAAGGCTCAATGGAATCGACACTTGGTGGAAAGGAGGGGAAACAAAGGCTCTAATACCAAGTTCAGAACCACAAAGATACAATATTCATGTGTTTCATTATATGGGCAAAAATAGTCCAAAAAGGTATAAATATACCTTAGAGATACATGGATATCCATTTAGCAAACTAAATGGATCTTAGCTGAAAAGCATAAATCCAACAATTACATAATATTATTTCATGTGATATCTCACCTACATATAAACATAAGAAAAAATGAGGGTAATCAATAAAATTAGAAATAATCTATAAATAGAAATAATTTTACACAATTGAGTGATGCAATTCTAATTCATTATGAAGTAATGATGAAGAGGAAGCACCAATGAAGAGGCAAAACAAGAAAGTCAAGGGTTTTTCAAACTTCAGCAAATTTCTACTAACATATCCACCAAAGTCCAACATGTCTTCTATTTTAATCCAATAAAAAACTGAAGTATATTTTTATAATTATCCATATCTTCCATGCAAAACTTTGAAATAGTTCCTTTGCACTAAATAAGTGAAGTTGCTGACATGCTTAAGTTAGAAGTAATATAATAAATACTTCAAATACAATGAAATCATGTATGCATTGGAAGAGCCACTAGAACTTTGTGAAACATTCAAAAATTTACATACAATAAACAAACACAAAATGTGGCAACTAGAAAACTCACTACTAATATTGAATTTTATTGAAATTACGCAAACCTGAGCACAAAGAGATGCATGTTGTTTCCCAACAAAAAGGATCTTTTTTCTAAGAGAATTTACACATCCCAAAACCTGCAAAATAATATGCAAACAAAAATATCAATTATTGCTACAACCACGCGTAAAAAACCCTCTCTAACAACACCATACAACTAGAATCAAAAGTGCTTTCAGCCAAATAACCAACATGTTCATCTTACTCAAGTGGCTTCATAATTATGGACAAGGATTCAAATATCAATATCATATTGAAGATTGGTTATCCAAAAAAGGAAATATATCAAGAATTGTATTAGTGGAAATGTAGTACTTTCGTAGAGATGACTAAAAAACTTTGAATTTCAACTTGAAACTCAGTGATAAGATAAACTACCATAAGTATATAAAACACGTAGCTAAAATTTTTCGGCAATAGTCATACATAAAATGTCAATTAGATTGAGATATAGTAGTTATATTCATGAGAAAAGTCTTAAATCATGTACAAATAACTGAAAAAGATTCATAAGGACAAAAGATTTAAAATTCAGATTAAATTTCAATATACATGATTTAAAATGTTTTGATAACCTGTCAAGCATGATTAGGTAGTCTTGTTTTGATACTATTGTTGTGTATTAGTACATTTAGTTGTTAGTATGAATGCAAATGCTTGTAGAATCTAGAGAAAAATCGTAGAGAACTTTGCTTACCAGATTTCAGAATATGATTGCAAGTTATTTACATTTTCTACTATGAACCTAGTTGTGAATCATATTAGTTAATATTTTTCCATAAAAGTACATCATTTTACCTTTCTAAAGAGACTAATTTCATAGCATTCTGAATTATAAGGTGGAAGTTATGAATTTCTAAAGTTGAAGGTGTATTCCATGGCCACACATTAATTTCTGCAAGTTTTTGGCTTAGAAAAATTATTTCATTGCATTTTTCTTTGGTAGCATTTTTCTAAGTTTTGTGAATCTAATGTTATGGTCCATTTTATATTATGTTAATATGTACATTCTTAGGAAATGAAAAATAAGAAAGGTAGTAGAAGATCCTATTTTAGTTAGAATATTCAAGCAGATGAGATGATATTAACAAAGGTATGTGATACCATTAAAGAAGGTAATGGTAAAACTCTTAATGAAAATATACGAATTGATACTTAACTAAAAGTAATCGATGATTACAATAAAGAAACAGAAAGTAACATCCAAAAGAAAAATATCGACAATTAAATGAAAACATAACGACAAATGTACAAGATTTATATTAAGATTGGTGCACAAAGTGTTGAAGATGGAACTATATTCATAAGCATACTAATATCCCAAAAGAAGTTTGGAATGATTTCGTTACGATTAGTTGAATTTTTTCAAAATTAAATTTAACATCTAATTAGCTTATAATTTGTACTAATATATTTTTTTCTAATAGATTCATCTAGAGTGTGCACAATACAAGGGCAAGGTATGTCCCATATATTACCAACTTTAGATAATATTCAAAGGAAATCTTGTAATAGACTTGACTAAAATGAGTATAACAAATCTGAGAGCAACTATGAACTTGAGTGAAGATATAAACGACCTTGATAATATACCTTTTACACAAAATGCTATGGAATTTAAGGTAAAAACTCAAGATCCTTCTCCTATTCAAGGTCTTTCTCCTACTCAAAATTCTTCTTCTAGTTTAAATGATGTAGATTCATGCAAGAAAGGAAAACATCTACATCCACATGTTGAATCACAACTTATGACAACTACAATAAAAGATGATATATCACTTATAAATTATTTTAGTGATGATATAGAAGAAAATATGAGAAAAATAACATGCATAGAACGTGTCATACAATTACAAGAGAACATAATATTGATCTAAAAGAAAAAGATAGCATTTACACAACGTATTAAAGAAAGAAAATTAACATACATGGAAGATGAAATTGTAAGAGAAAAAAGACTATGAAGAAGATGATGTTCTCACTATTTTACTTTCACTTACAAATCTTATAGAAGAAGAGAAATATAAGGCAATGCAATTATTGGAGATAGAATTAAAGAAGAATCAATTTAGACGTCTACCACTAAACATGAGAACTTCATAGTTGAAGTTTAATTTAAAATGTACTTTTTTCATATGAACTTTGTCACTTATGTTGAACATGTTAGAATTTTATTTCACTTGTGTTATCATTTAAATGTTATGGAACATGTAAATATTTTGTTGATGTATGTACCGATTTTTTTTTAATTTAATTGTATGCTATTATTATGTTTTCTTTATTAAGTCATAATTGATATGATGGGTACAGATAAAGATGTCTATGTCCATTATTAATGAAGACGAAGAACAAAGGAAGAAAAAAAAAAGCTATTTTTTAACATGGACACACTTCAATCTTTACAATGAAATGGACTGTCAGTACATATTACAATGAAATGGTAAATGTTATATTAAAAATAGGTGATATATTTTTAGCTAAACATGAAGTTGTCACACACAATTGAATTTAAAATGATGTCAATGTTTATCCATACTTCAAGGTACACACTTCAATCTTTACAATAATTTTGATATTTGATATTATTCATTTATATATTAATTAAATTTATTTTTAGTATGAGTAGGATTGTATAGGTGTTATTGATAGTACATACATTAAAGCCACAATTTATAGAAAGGAGAGTATCTGATTTAGGAATAAAAAAGGTGAATTGTCACACAATGTATTAGCTGCATGCAATTTTAATATGAAATTTACCTATATTCTTAGTAGGTAGGAAGGTTCAGTTACTGATGCTCGACTCCTTCAAGATGTGACAAGTCAATGTAATGATTTACAAGTGTCACAAGGTATAGTACTTATGATTTACCTTTATTTCACTTATCAATTAAAATTGAACTTATTTCAAAGGATGTTCAAATACGTGTAAGTAAATTTTATTTAATTGATGCTAGATTTCCAAATAGGTTTGAGTTTATATGTCCATTTCAAGGTGCTTAATATCACTTATTAGAATATAAAGGAAATCGACAACTAACTAATACAGTGGAAAACTTCAACTATAAACATTCACAATTGAGAGCAATAATTGAACGTACGTTTGGAGTAGTCAAACATCATTTTGCAATATTACGAGGAAATATGTCATTTTCTTTTACAACTCAAGTAAAAATAGTGTTAGCATGTTTTTTAATTTACAACTTCATTCATAAAGTAAATAAAACAGACTTGTATCAAGATCTTGAAGATGAATGTAATATACAAGTTGACAAATGTAAAAGAACAATATGAAATAGTTAACACTATTGAGAACAACATAAAAAAGCAAAGAAAAGAAATTACAGATAAATTTCATGAAAATATCATGAATATAATGTGGGATAGTTGTTAGGGTAAGTAGTATAGGTGTGGAGTATGCCACAAGAAGTCCAGGTTCAATCGGAAGCTTTTAACAGTAAGTATCCGACAATTTTATATTTTTGGTAGGTTGTAGACCTAAGTATTCGAAAGTAAAAGTTCAGTCAGAGGCTTTGAGTTAACTATCCGAAAGTCAGAAGATTTTGGAGACTTACTGGCTGTAACCATCCAAAATGACTTAAAAGACACTTAAGTGGACATTCGGACAGTTATGAAGCTAAGTATCCAAAAGTCAGACACTTAAGTGGATCTTCGAATAGTTAAGAAGTCAAGTATCCAAAAAGCAGTGACTTAAGTGGATCTTCGGATAGTTACTGCCTAACTATCCGAAATTCATAAGTTTTCGAAAGGTTATCGGTAGAACCTTCCGAAATGCCTTAAGAGACACTTAAGTGAGTTTTCGGATAGTTAAGATGTAACTATTCGAAAGACATACAGTTTTCGAAGAGTTATCAACAGAACCTTCTGAAAGGACAGAGAGAGAGAAGTAAGTGACTTTTCGGACAGTTAAGTCTGTAACTGTCCGAAATACCGAATCTCTCCGGACAGTTAGCCTGGTACAGTACCGCCCGTTTAGAAAGAAGATTCTCTTCGAATAGTTAAGTCTGTAACTATCCAAAATGTTGCAGATTTTGGAAAGATAAGAAGATAAGGCTTCGATATTAAGAGTCTCTTCTCCGAAGCATTATTTTTTTACTGTAATGGCTTGTATATAATTAAAGGCTTATAAACCCTAAGTTGGGTAGTATATAAACTTTTATGATATTGTAAAATATTGCAGTTGATTGTGCCGAAGCTCATAAAGGAACCCTCAACTCTCTGTGGACGTAAGTTGTTGCTGAACCACGTAAATACTATTTCTTCTCTGTATTATTTCTTCTCTTACTCTTCACTCCTAGCTTCGGTGAGTTTAGAGCTGAGTGTTTCAATATCATGCTATAGAAGGTTAACTAAACGATCCGTCATAGTATCAATAACTAGTATAAGAGCTAAAGGTTCTTCAGTTTAACAGAATGACAAACGATAGAAAACTCAGGATCGAGAAGTTTGATGGTAAAGATTTCGAATACTAGAGGTCTCAGATCGAAGACTGTTTGTATCAGAAGGATCTTTATGAACCTTTGTTCGAAAGAAAACCAGAGAAGATGGATCAAGAAAAGTGGGAGTTATTAGACAGAAAAGCTCTAGGTCTCGTCAAGTTGTCACTGGCAATGAACGTTCATTCAAACAATGCCAAGGAGAAAACAACAGCTGACTTGATGAAAGCTTTGTCCAACATGTATGAGAAACCTTCAGCTGCCAACAAGGTATTTCTCATGCATAGATTATTTAATCTGAAAATGCATAAAAGTGAAAATGTAACTGACCACGTTAATGAGCTAAATACTATTCTGAATCAACTGCATTCAGTAAATATTGTATTTGATGATGAAGTCAGAGTCCTAATTTTATTATCCTTATTACCAGAAAGTTGGTCTCCTGTCGTGACTGGTGTAAGTAGTTCACTAGGTCATAAGAAGCTTAAGATGAGTGACATCCGGAATTTAATTTTGAGTGAGGACATTCGTAGGAAAAGTAAATTGTCAACTTCAACTTCTGTCCTTAGTATTGAAATCAAAGGGAGAAGTAAATTAAAACAATTTAAATCCAAAGAAAGGTCAAAGTCCAGAGGTACCAGTAAAATGAGAGCAGATATCAAATGCTGGAACTGCAATCAATAGGGGCACTTCAAGTCACAGTGTAAGGCTCTCAAAAAAGACAGTAGAGGGAAGGAATCAGAAAGAGCAGTTGCAAATGTTGTCTCATACGATTCAGATGATGCCCTAGTATGTTATGTTGACAGTTCAATTGACTCATAGGTACTGGACTCAGGAGCTTCTTTTCACATTACCTATAGGAAGGATTTGTTGCACAATTATCGTGCAACTCCTATGAAAAAGGTGTACCTAACTAACACAAGTTTGGATGTGTTGGGAATAGGAGAGGTACACATAAAAACTAAACAAGGGATATGAAAATTGTAAGAAGTCAGATATGTTTCAGATCTTGCAAAGCAACTAATTTCCATAAGTTCCCTAGACAATAATGATTATCAGATTGCCTTTAGTGCAGATAAATAGAAAGTAACCAAAGGTGCAAGAATTATTGCCTCAAAACAGAAGACAGACACCTTATACTTAACATCGGATCAAGATAACTCTATTGCAGTAGTCAGTGATACTTAAGATATTAACTTATGACATAAAAGATTGGGACACCTCATTAAGAATGGACTAAAAGTTTTAATGGTAGAAGGGAAAATCTTTAAGCTGAAGAATGTCAATTTAAAGATATGTGAGGACTGCATTGAGGGAAAGCAGAAAAAAGTCAGCTTTGCCAAAAATCCTCATGACCCTAAGTCACAGAAATTGGAGCTGGTTCACACAGATATGTGAGAGTCTGCTCCTATCAATTCTTTAGGAGGTGCTATCTATTATGTCTCCTTCATTGATGATAGTACAAGGAAGGTATGGGTTTATTTTCTGAAACAGAAGTCTGAAGTTTTCTAAATCTTCAAGAAATAGAAGGTAGAAGTGGAAAATCAGAGTGAAAGAAAAATCAAATCTATCAAGTCAGATAATGGAGGAGAATATGATAGTCATGAATTTAAAGTTTACTGTAGGGAGTAAGGAATCAAAAGATAGAAGACTGTAACTGGAACTCCACAACAAAATGGAGTTCCTGAAAGGATGAACAAGACCTTGAATGAACGGGCAAGATGTATGAAACTGCATGCAGATTTTTCCAAAACATTCTAGGCAGAAGCTGTTAATACAGCTACCTATCTAATAAATAGAGGATCATCTGTCCCAATGAGGCTTAAGAACCCTGAAGAGTTATGGACAAGGAAAGAGGTCAACTATACTCACTTAAAAGTCTTTGAATCCAAGTCATTTGTCCACTTGAATAGTGACAAAAGAGACAAGTTAGATTCAAAATCACAGAAATATTATTTCATTGGTTATGGTAATGATTATTTTGGTTACAAATTCTGGGTAGAAGAAACCAAGAAAATAATCCGTGCAAAAGATGTAATATTCATTGAATCCAAAATGTTTAAGCACAGAGAAAGTGTAGAAGAACAGCAGTCAGAGCTTCAATCTAGAAGTACTGCTGAGATCAGTCTAGATAATAATGTTGAACAACCTCAGAAGGAACCTGTAAAAGAAATTCAACTTCCAGATGCTGAACATCAAGAGCATCTAGATAATCAAGAAGATGAAGTTGTCACTAGACAACTTAGAAGGTCTGAAAGGATTTCCAGACAACCAAAAAGGTATGTACCATCATTCAATTATCTGTTATTGACGGATGATGGTGAACCTAAAACATATCAGAAAGCAATCTATGCAAGTGATGTACACAAATGGGAGTTAACAATAAAAGAAGAAATGAGATCCTTAGAGAATAATAATACTTGAGAGCTAACTTCTTTGCCAGAAGAAAAGAAAATCCTAGGAAACAAGTGGGTGTTCAGGATGAAAGAATAACCAGATGACAACAAGAAATATAAAGTCAGACTTGTCGTCAAGGGTTTTCAGCAAATTCAAGATATAGACTATACAGAAGTATTCTCTCCTGTTGTGAAGATGAATACTATTAGAATAGTCTTAAGCATTATTGCTACAAAAAATTTGCTCTTGGAGTAAATAGATGTAAAGACTACATTCCTACATGGTGACTTACAGGAAGAACTTTACATGATGCAGCCAAAAGGATTTGCAGTTATTAGCAAGAAAAGAAAGACAGTTTGTAGATTGCTGAAAAGTCTATATGGTTTAAAGCAAATACCACAACAATGGTATAAGAAATTTAATACCTTTATCTGTACCCTAGGCTTCAAAAGATGTGATACAGATTATTGCTGCTACATAAAACTGCTAAATGATTGCTTCAATATTCTACTGATTTATGTAGATGATATGTTAATTGCTTGTTCCAGTATGAAACAGATTAACCAATTGAAGAGACAACTGTCAAAAGAATTTGACATGAAGAATATAGGAGAAGTCAAGCAAATCTTGAGTATGAGAATTATCCGAGATAAAGTAGCAGGCACTTTGAGATTAAATCAGAAGAAGTATCTAGAAAAGGTACTAAGGAAATTTAATATCTCAAATGAGAGGAAAACTGAACTACCTCTCGGACCCCACTTCAAGTTGTTTAAAAATTAATCAGCTAAGACTGAAAAAGAAATGACAAGAATGTCCAAAATACTATATGCTTCAGCAGTAGGAAATTTAATATATACCATGATATGCACAAGACCTAATATATCTCATGTAGTGGAAGTGGTCAATAGATATATGACAGAACCAAAAGCTGAGCATTGATCTATAATACTGTGGATACCCAAATATCTCAAATATTCCCTAGATGTAAATCTAAATTTCAAGAAAGGACCAGTTGAATTGATTGGCTACTGTAATGCTGATTTAGGAAGAGAGTTGGACAAAAGCAGTACTTCAGGTTATGTTTTCTGCATGGGAAGTACTGCAATTAACCAATCTGCAAAGTATTGTTGCACTCTTAACCACAGAAGTTGAATATGTTGCAGTAGTAGAGGCAGCTAAAGAAAGAATCTAACTAGAGAATGTACTAGCCGAATTAGAGCACAAACAGAACAGAAGCATTCTGTTCTGTGACAATCAAAGTGCAATTTATTTAACTGAGAATCCGAAATTCCATTCAAGGTCCAAGCATATGAGAATGAGATTTTATTTCATAAGAGAAGAGATAGAGCAAAACATGTTAGATCTGCAGAAGATTGCAGGAACTGAAAATGCAGCAGATATGCTAAGTAAAGTTCTGAATCTGCAGAAATTAAAGTTCTGTATGGCCTTAATTGGTCTCCTGAAAAAATTGAAAAGAAGAAGGAGATGAAGAGTTGATGATTATATGAGTAGCTGTTGCAATAATCTGTAAGCCGAGTGTAGAGATTAATTTTTTCTTTCGATCATTGTAACAAACTTTAAGTGAGAGATTATTAGGGCAAGTAGTATAGGTGTGGAGTATGCCACAAGAAGTCCAGGTTCAATCGAAAGCTTTTAACAGTAAGTATCCGGCAATTTTATATTTTCGATAGGTTGTAGACCTAAGTATCCGAAAGTAAAAGTTCAATCGAAGGCTTTGAGTTAACTATCCGAAAGTCAGAAGATTTCAGAAAGTTACTAGCTATAACCATCCGAAATGACTTAAAAGACACTTAAGTAAACGTTCGGACAGTTATGAAGCTAAGTATCCGAAAGTCAGACACTTAAGTGGATCTTCAGATAGTTAAGAAGTTAAGTATCCGGAAAGCAGTGATTTAAGTGGATCTTCGGATAGTTAGGCAGTAACTATCCGAAATTCATAAGTTTTCGAAGGTTATCGGCAGAACCTTTCGAAATGTCTAAAGAAACACTTAAGTGAGTTTTCAAATAGTTAAGATGTAACTATCCAAAAGACATGCAGTTTTCGGAGAGTTATCAGTAGAACCTTTCGAAAGGACAGAGAGAGAGAAGTGACTTTTCGAACAGTTAAGTCTGTAACTGTTCGAAATATCGAATCTCTCCAGACAGTTAGTCTGGTACAGTACCGCCCATTCAGAAAGAAGATTCTCTTCGGATAGTTAAGTCTGTAACTATCCGAAATGTTGTAGATTTCGGAAACATAAAAAGATAAGGCTTCGATATTAAGAGTCTCTTCTCCGAAGCATTATTTTTCTACTGTAATGGCTTGTATGTAATTAAAGATTTATAAACCCTAAGTTGGGTAGTATATAAACTTTTATGATGTTGTAAAACATTACGGTTGATTGTGCCGAAGCTCATAAAGGAACCTTCAATTCTCCGTAGACGTAGGCTGTTGCTGAACCACGTAAATCATGTTTCTTCTTAGTATTATTTCTTCTCTTACTCTTCACTCCTAGCTTCGGTGAGTTTAAAGCTGAGTGTTTCAATATCGTGCTATGGAATGTTAACTGAACGATCCATCATAGTATCAACAATAGTCATGAATGAGAATATTACAAACATCATAATGAGCATATTTATTGTAATATACATTTTTTGTACCTTCAAATAAAATATAGAATTTAATAATATAATTTACCTTTTATTGTTTTAAACATGTAATATAACTAAGATGTGTGAATTTCTGTAATTTTTGATTTAATTTTATATAGAATAAATGAAATACAAGGATGATCTAAATAGAATAATGATATACTTAATTAATTAATAAATAATATATAAAGATTTAATTTAATAATATGTTAATTTATTAATATGTTAATTTATTAATGTAAGTAATTCATTCCTTGATTAATTGCATTTTCACTAATTACTTTAATTTGTTACTTAACTTCATTAAAAATCAATTCTGTTTAATTCCGTTCAATTCAGTCGATATACACAAACATTTAAATTTTAATTTTTATCAAATTCCTAAACATACACAAACATCCGAATTTTAAATTCTTTTTGCTAAATTCTGTAGAATTCAAATTCGAAGTACATAAACAAGCCCTGACTTGTGTTTGAGTGTTTCTCTAGTTGTACTCACTTATAACTAACTCTACATTATAAATAGGGTTGTAAACTTGCTATTGAAGTGTGTGTCATTTTATTATATGAGAAAAGAAAAGGAAAGAAGAAACATCACTAACATCTATGGACATAGGTCTTTGTGTTGAACTACATAAATCCTTGTTTGTGTGTTTGGATCATTCTCCTCTTCCTCTTCCACTATGTTCATCCTCTTCTCTATTTTCCTTTTACCACTTGTGAGTGAGAGAGGTAAAGATACGAAAGTGGTCCAAAGCTAAGTGTTGTACATGAAATCTTAGTGTGAAGATTCCCCTTTTCAACATTAATAACCAAGATGAGTCATCACATCCATCCACCACTCAACTCCATAGTCCAAAGCTTTCATCCAACCTTATTCACCATCAACTACCCCTTAAACTCAAACCCAACCACCAAGAAGTCCACCATAATCTCCTTCTTAGGCATACATCTTCTTTAGAACAACAACCATCTCCATTAACACTAGAGCCTTCCTAGCCTCCACTTTGCCTATTCAAATCAAACTTACATGTGTCCAAGCAATTACCAAATGAACAAAACTTCCTAAAAATCTCAGTGCCCCACCATTCAAGAAGTAGGTTGTAACAAGCCACCCACCATCTAGGAGAAGGTGCCCTAAATATCAAAAAGGTTACACTCTTTTCAACTACTTGATCCAAACACAACCTTAGCACCGCCATCAAGCTCTTCATACCCAATAATAAAACAATGCTTTTGTGGTGTTGAAAGCAAATCATCAATCACCAAGAAGCCCACAAACAATGATAGAGGCCCTATAGAATGAGTTGTAGTCCACCTTCATCTTCCATTGTACCACTATAGTGCTCACTAGCCACTCTTGAATGACTTCGTCCTCAATAACAATTTAAGCTCAATTTCTATTTGTTAAGGAGAGTTTCCCAATAGGAGATACACTTTCCCATTAATGCATAGCAAACAACCTTACCAAACAAACTCTAACATCCATTATAATCCCTTAGCATATAAGTAGCTAGTGATGGCATCCCCTACAAACCATCTATTTCCTACATTCATCACTCCAATGTCCCAACTCAAGCCATTTGAAACATCTTTCCCTCCCTTCCAATCAAGCACCTAAGCCTTTGGAAGCAAGCTTGCTATTGATGTTCAATTAGAGCTAACTAAATTTTGATTCACCATGTCACTCAACTTCTCCTTTTGTTGCCACACCCACCACAAGTGGTTCATCAAAGGCCCCCAAAGAATAGGCACATGGCTCCTTTGAGCTAACCTCCAACATGGACAGCATCTTCTATCAGTAACCACCCAATAATAACAATGCTCAAGCTCCTCTATAATTTCTTAAAATGTTCCCCAAAAAATTGTTTTAATTACTCCAAGATGTATATTATTGATTACTTTAGCTTTTTCTTAAAGTTTCATACCAAAACTCATAGTTTTTGGATATTTTTATGTGGTCTTCCATAAATTGACCAAAGTTCCACTTATTTTTCATGCTAGTGTCACAAATAGCAAGAATATACAAATCAGATTGTAATATGTAATATCCTTTGTAATATGTAGTATCACAGTGGTTAACTACTATTGCATACCTCTTCATAAATGCCATCCCCAAGAGTCAACTCTATAAGAGAACATTCATAAGGATGCAATGATCTTTTGTTGGGAAACTTTTCCAAGTAGTGCCTCAAAGGAACAACTAATTCCTGAATCAAGGAGTATGCAAACTTCATATTGGAAATTTATTGTTTTGAGTCCATTCCACTGTTGTCTATGAAATTGGATTGTGAACTTACCTTCATTAAAGCATCAAGCTGCTTTGCACCTTTATTTCTTTCTCGTTTTGCTGCATTTGAAATGCCTATATAACAATGGGATATTTAGTTGAGATACTGATGGTAAAGTCATAGTTACACAACAAAGTTGCATGTACTAACAAAAATTAACAGGGACAATGGTGATAATATTAATCACTAACCACCTTTTGTAGGAGGAATATTTTTTGCTTTTCTCCTTGCTGAAGCAAGAATGTCAATTGATGGCATCACCATTGGCAACCTTTGAAATGCTCCTGTTTTCTCACGTGTTCTAGACTTTTTTTCCTGTAGACATGGGTCTTTAAGAATCCTTGCTTAGTTAAATAAAAGATGAAAACAATTTCCAAGAATGCTTGCTAATATATACAAACTAAAGCAAACCTATTTAGAAAAAATCAAACAAATAATTCGGCACTAAGCAGGTAATAAATATTCTATGCAAATTAGAAGAAAATAAAGAAATATAGAAAATAAAGCATCCATAAACTATTATAATGTAAAGTATCAACGAGAACATATTCCTATAAAGTGGTTTATCACATTGAATAAAAAATTAAGTCCTAGTTACCCATATGTGATTGTGTCAAGTACTAACAAGTTCCAAGCATTGTGCGTAGCATGTTCTCCCACATTGACAAAAATCATTTCAATTACCTAAATGGCATTGACCCAGTTGACTGTAAATGAACTGAAGAGTATTTATCCACATCCTAATTCATAGCATCACAAAAAGGTCCAACAATAACATTTTATCATATGAATGCAATAAATTGTATTAGTTGCTTCAAAAAATAAATAGCATTAGAATTCACAGGGTAATAAGTGCATAACATGAGGATTTGTCTCAAAGGTGGTGGACAATTAACCAGATGCATTGTCATCTTTTTGCACTGCCACCATTTGCTACTTCTCTCTGTCATTATCAGCACCACTAATAGACAAAAGAAGATGAAGGGGAAAAAAGAGAAGAGAGGGGAAAGAAGAAAAGAGAGAAAAAAAGGGGGACAAAAAAATCATGAAAGGGAAGAAGGCTTCAATCGCATGAAAAAAAAAGATAAAATAAAGGGAGAGAGGGATGATGTGTTACAAAAAAGGTGGAATTTTAAAAAAAAAAAAAAGGAGAAAAAAAGAAAGGGAAGAAGAGAGAAGTATGTTAAAAATTTATTAAAATTAAAAAAATAATAATAAAGGAGAGAAAGAAAAGAAGTGTTTAATATTCCATTATCAATCTTCAATCAAGTTAGTTATATTTTTTACATGAAAGTGTCAATGTTATAGCAATGTTGCTTTATCAAAGTTATTTGTCTTCCATGAGATCAATCTTGATGTTAGACAGTATTGTCCTATTACTTTTTTATTGGATAATTGATGATGATTGTATTAGTATTTGTAGAAGCATATATGTAAGCCTCTTAAGATGTGTAAGTATTCATATGTTGATAGAGTCTATGATGTCTACAACAAATCAACCTCTTAGTATGCATAGCTATTCGTTGTTGACTAAATCTAATGATGTCAACAACATATCAATGTTTACACCTATTAAAGTGTGATCAACTAGGGTTTGGCTATTCTTCTTACTTGCCTAGCATTGTTGTTACTTGTAGTTAGTGTCTATCTATTATGTATCTCCTTATTTAATTTGTTGTAAATTATTTATATATGAGTCTATTACAAGTTGAACGTTCTAACTTGAAAGAGAGTGTTAGAGTTTATGAATAAATGAATCCTTATATGGATCCTATGTAGTGTCATTTGTTCTAAAAGGATTTAGTCTCGCATTAGTTGTCATACATGTATCCACTCTTTGTGGCCTCTATAAATAGAGGTCTTATGTTATCATAGTAAAATTAATCTACTTCCAACTATGCTCTTGTGTTCCAACAGTTGTGTAAATGTTATCATAGTAAAATCAATCAACTTCCACCTATACTCTTGTGTTCCAACAGTTCCATACCTTCCATATAAGCATGTAACCCACCAAATGGCAAGCAGCATCAACCTCCATACATAATTTTTCAGCTCCAGATGCCACTTAACTTAAAGTCAATTCTTGCAAAATCTGAACCAGATGAGAACTGCCAAAAAGCCTCCATCCATGAGCTTGTTCCATCAGTCACTGAGCTCCCCACACTCAAAAAAGAGACGAGCACATGTCTCTTGCTCTTTCCAACAAAAGCAACAGTAACTAGCCTGATTTATCTTATCTTTCCTCCATTCCTCTTCTCTTCTTCCATTTTTCTTCATAGTTCTAACATAACATTTGTAGATTTAACTTTTTAATTTTTTTTTTGCAGATTTCATTTCATGACTGGATGAAGAGCTAGTGTGCTGGTGCAGTCATGTCAGACACAGAGACTTTGTCATGGCTGGAGGCACTTGACATATGATACGGTTTTAGTCAGCATGTTTTCCTCAGATGTCAGTCTTTTGCACTCTTTTGTATCCCTTTTGTTAAGGTTTTTTTCCTAGAACCCTTTTTCCTTCCTTTTGCTTTTTTGGTTTTAGCTTGCCTATGATTTGTATACACCCCTATTTTCTCATTTTTATAATATATTTCCCATTGCTGCTTAAAAAATGCTGATTTCAAAACAAATTTCAAATTTATAAAGGGGCCAATTTAAAATGGTATGCATATATTTTGCAAGTTTACTTTTATTATATGGAGCTAAGGTAACATTTAAATTCCTAGAACCACTTATTAAACTTGAATTTTTAGAAAAGTAAAAATATCCAAGATGTATATGTTGACTGATGTTTGATATATTATGTCATTCATTTTGTAAGTTATACAGTAATACTTTTGTAATCTTCTTCCATGAATAATGAAAATTATGCTTGACATCTCTTTTGGTGTACATTGTGTTGTATTATATGTGATACATATAAGACATTCTTCAAAAAGAAGATGTAAGGTGTGGAGATTGTTTATTAACTTTTGAGGAGTCTCTTAATTAATTAATCAATTTATCAACAAATAATTATTGAGGTAAAAAACCTATGTTAACAATGTATATATTTCTTTTTCAGTTAGTACTTGCTATTTTTGAATAAAATTCTGGTTATGCTTGTAGTTTACGAATCTATTGATGCATGCATGTATTTCATTTTATTTATTTGATTTATTTTACATTGCTTTCTTTTCTGTGTGATTTTACAATTGTAAGTGAGTGTTTCAGGATCTTCAGCTATACAAGTAAATAGGTGCATGACCCATTAAAATAGGGATAATCTGAATAGATTGATTTGAGTCACATTAGATAAAGAAAATGCACCCAAAATGGTAGCTCAGTAAGCAAAGATTAAGCTCGACAATAGATGCTATCCAACAAGAACTATGCAATTGGCATGCATCCACTTACCTAATTGTTAGGAAGAACAGTTTGAATTAAAATCAAATTATATAAGACAATCACCAAAGTTCCTTGAAGCTAAAAGTGAAAATGTATATTGGCTTCTTAATGAATTTAAAAAAATATGTGCAACGATGAAAATATAACATTTGTCTGAAGATACAATTTGATTGAGATTTATTCCATTCACATTAAAGGAGAACACCAAGAAATGACTCTACAGCTTGTCAGCAAACTCTATTGACACATGGCCACAATTTCACTCCATCTTTCTCAAAAAATACTACTTAATGCACAAGATAAACAATATGTGCAAAGCTATCAATGGGTGTACAAAAAAAGCTGATGAAACTTTTTGCAAGTACTTTGAGAGATCTAAAGGATTGATGGCACAATGCCCACATCACAAAATTAAGCCATGAAAACAATGTCAAATTATTTATAAAGGATTAGACTTACCAACTTGAACCATGTTTGAATCAATGTGTTAAAGAGATTTCATAAAACTTGACATGAAACATAGCAATTCTTAAAGGACTTTGGCAGCAAAAACAATGCAATGGAAGAGTTTAGCTACGCCTAACCAAGAAAAAAATACTACAGCTAGAGAACTGCACTCAATTAGTATTGTGATAGCTATTGAAGCCAAGATGAGTGTTATGATGAAATGGCTTAAAGTCTTAGAAATCATACACAACTTGTGATCTTCATCCATGTCATGATGTATAGGGTGCAACACAATAGAGCATGTGTCAGAGGAATGCCCATTTACTTAGTGATAGATTGAATTGATTCAAGAAAGAGTCAATGCAATATTCTCAAGGCCTAGAAATGACCCATATGCCCTAACTTATAATCTAAGGTAGCAAAATCACCCTAACTTTTCATGAAGTTCACACACTCAAGATGTGAGACATCCACCTCTTTTGGTGAGCGAGGCAACATGGGCAATCAATCTAGAACCTACCAACCACAACCAGATTTCTCTAAAAGAGTGCCATAAGTGTGTGATAGTGATAGTTAAAAAAGAAAATCATAGCTATTATGAAAGGGAATAACATATTAATATAGACAAATGTGTAATACATGCCTATGGTGGTAGGGTATGCACAAGCTATTGCCCGACTACAAACTCAAATGGGACAAGTTGTCGCATTAAGAGAAAAAGACAAAGGGGTCCTCCCTAGTCAAACTATTCCAAACCCTCAAGGGCAAGGACAAAACCAAAATCAACCTTAAGATTCAAGTCCATCAAGAACAAGCACCAATAGAGCTACGTAGCTCTTTATACACTCTTCATGATTAAGCATCTCTATTTTGTACAATTTTTCCTTTCCTATTCTACAAACTAGGTATCTCATTCCTTACCCTACTCTATTTTGTTTCAAAATCATATTTATATCTTTTACATTGAAGATAATGTAAAGTTTATGGTGTGTTTATGTCTAACGGAAAGTATGTCACTTTATACCATCACTTTCCAAAGAAAGTTTTGCAAGATGAAGCAAAGCCATCTTCTTTCTCAAACTAGAGGGTCTAAAAATGACGAAAAGTAAAGAAAAAAATGAAAAAGAGGAAAAAAATAAAAAGAAATGTAATTTGTTAAATTGATATGTAAAAAAATAAAATAATAATAATTAATGAATAATTATAATAATAATAAACTTTTACAATATGTTAAATTTATATATTATAAATTTAACTTCATAATATATAGCGTACTATTATGAAGAATGTAAACATTTTTAATTTTTCCGTAAACTTGAGACGTCTACAAATATTTTTATGTTATTCATTTATATTTTATTACATTCTGCTGTTTTTTCACTTTCCGTCACTTTCTAAACTTTCTGTCACTTTTTAGTCAATGTACAAATACCACAATTTTCTAGCGATTTTCTGTAACTTTCTTTTCCATTACTTTTTAAACTTTTCAACACTTTCTTTTCTGTTACTTTCTATCACTTTTCGAGTATACAAACAGACAATCAGATACAAGGGGTAACTTTTTTCATTCATTTTGTTGTTTTACCATCTTTGTTATCATTTTGTATTTAAGATTATCAAGTGTTGCTATTTTATTGTGTTAGTTGTTTGCTTTCTTGTCCTTAAGTGTTGGAAATGTTAATCTAAAAAACAAAAACAAAAAATTCCCATAAGTCTTGCTATTTGGATATGGACAATTGCTCTAGTTAGAAACCTTAGTGAACTTACAGAAGAAACTCCCTTAAACTCTAAGATGGGTTGTCTAATTTGAAAGATAGCATCACTTGATTTATTTTTTTAAGCCACTTGTACCTAACTTACACTATCACATGGTCCTTGGTGAAAGGTAGTAAAGGAAATCTAAACCACTTTAGGAATGAAAAATACGAGACAATGAACTCAAAGTATTACACCTAGGATTTTCCACAAGATTATGCAAAAAAAATTGAAAAACAAATTTGAAGGGCAAGGTAATTGCTACTCAAGGTAATAACTTTGGTATTGTCTCAAAAAAACTAATAAACTAGAGTATTAGAGGGGGATTGAAACTTAGAACTAAGAATTAACCTCACTTACACAAAGTATATAAAGGCCAAAGCTTTAGAAAGGTGATGTGAAAAATAAGATTGGATCCCAACTTTTAGAGGGAGGGAGGAGCCTCAACTAGATGTAAGCTTATGGAATTTCCAATTGAAAGTAGTTAACAATACAAGTGGCTACAGGGTTGGATTGTTGGCAGGTTGGTGGTTACAGGGTCCCTGTGGCTATTTTACAGTATGTTGCCAATACATGGATGTTTGTAGATGCTTCCTTAGCTCAAGCACATACATTGAAATTCCCACTGAAATGCTATGAGATGATTTCAGGGCTGAAGTTCAACTTCAAGAAAAGTTCAGTGGCAGGGATTAATGTAACTGAGAACCTCAAGACCCATTTTTCTTAAATCCTGAAGCGTAGAATTGAAGGTTCTCCTATGAATTATTTGGGGCTGCCACTACATTTCAAAAAAATCTGAAGTGGCTGAATGGTACTTCTTGATTGATAAGATTGATGGAAGATTAGAAGGGTGGCAAAAAATGTCTGGAAGAGCTGGTAGGCATTCCACTGAAGAGTATGTTGCTAAGCGCTCATGCATTTCATATGTCACTTTTTAAACTTCCAAAGGGAGTCATCAAAGTGTTTGAAGCAAAATGTAGTAGATGGCTGTGAAGGGGCAACAAAGACACAGAACTGCAACTGGTCAAATGGGATCTGCCACCCATTTGTGCAAGGAAGCTTAGGTATTCATTGATTGAAGACTTTTAAACAAGCACTCTTATGCAAGTGGTGGTGGAGATGGTTCTCTATGGAGGGGCTGATTAAAGGCAAGCACTCTACAGTACAACAAAGACTCTTACAGGCCATTCACACTCTCTGCTGGTGCTTAAGACTAGCTTGTAATGGGGTGATTTTTTTCGCATGAAAATCATCACAAAGTGTCTATTCTTCATAATGTTGTACAAGTCATGAATTACTGGTCTGGGGTATTGTGAGGGTTTGTTTTGGATCTTTCTTGTATTAGGTAGGGTCAAAGACCTTCGACCTTGGGTTTTTTTTGCAACCTAGTTATTGTATTAGTTGTTCTTATCTAATAAGAATTAACTTTATCCTTTACAAAAAAATGCTAATGATAACTCTTGCTAGATTGGATGATTGCTGCATGAGGTCTGATAGTAGAATGGAGTGGGTTATCCAATTATGCAAATATCTCAATGACAGTAAATTCTCTGAGTTGGTAGTTCTTGATTTTATTGAGAACATTAGATTGGATGTTTCATGTGCTACCTTTGGTTCCTATGTATAACTTTGGGAAACTAGTGGTACTTTCTCTGTGAGAACTCCATACTTTGTTTTAGCCTATGGTGGAAGCCAAATGGCTTGTGTTTGACAAATCTAGAATGATATGGTCTCTAATACCACATAAAGCAATTATGATGAAGAATAGGCTACAACATTAGTACTTCCCACTCACTAGCAGATGCACTATTTGTCATGCACCCTCATCAATTTAAAAGGGGGATGAGTGTTGCTATGATGCCAGCCTTTTAAGTTTTAAGATAACCTGGATTTTTGTTAATAGATGCACAACCATCAAGATCAGATTTGACTACTGCTTCCTGATGTCATTTGGTAGACCCATTGGTTGGAGTGGTACAAAAGGATTTTCCAGAGTGTGGCCTCCACCCTTACAACATTGTGGAACCAAGTGATTTCTTCAACTTTAGAGTAGGCCCCTGCCTGTGCACCAATTAATATATCTGATGCTTTTGTTCAAACATAGCTACCAACTCCTCTTCCTACCATTTGATCCTCTCTGACTCCCTATTTCTATGTTTCTCTACCTTTTTGTCTCTCTTGTATTTTATCTTTTTGATAAGCTTTATGTGCTTATATTTTTATGAATTATATGAAATTTTAACACTTAAATAAAGATGATATTTTGTAATTGGAGGGAATACAAACTCCATCCTCTTATATATAGGGAAATAATTACTCGACACACAAGTATCCTTATAAGGATTCATATAACGATTAATTTATTCTAACAGACATTGATTGATACTTCAAGATTTTCCACAACATATGTTAGAAAGAACTTTACTAAGAGTTATTAGAATGAGGGGAAAAGAGAGGTTCGTCATTCATTGGATTAAGTGATGAAAGTGAAAAAAAAATTAAGTGTTCATCACTCCAGCAGGAGAGCTTTTATTCTACTAGAAGTCTTTAATAAACCTATATAGGGATTTCATGTCATTATATGACGTAAGTGGTGGAGTGACCATGTCCACTAAATATTGCAATCTTCCTTGCAATTCAGGCGCAAGTTGACAGAAACAAGAATTAAAAGTCAGGAAAAATACCAGGGCCTGAGGCTTCTTCTCGTCTGAGGGTCCAGGCTTGAAGCTCTTACTAATGACTTGCCCAGTACTGGATTGAAACTCCCGAGAGAAACAAACGGTGGCAGAAACAGAGACATTACCTGAACTTTCAGTAAAAAAATAATAAATAAAAGATTTAGAATACCCTATGAGTTGAAAGAACTAGGAAGAGCAGGAAAGAAGATACCTTTCTGGAGGCAAGGGGTTGTTCGATGGCAGAAATTGGCTGTTGATGGAACCCGCCATAGCTGCAAAAGGTTGAAGTTCCTGCAAGTGTGCATTCTACCCTCTACCATCCACTCTAGTAAACCAGTCTCCACCCGTTCTCACAAAACAAGTGCTCCGTAAAGTAAAAGACCAAGATTAGGCCTCAAATAGGCAACTCACTGAAGTTACCCTGCACTGCCTCAAACTTGTGAGCTTTGGTTTTCCACCATCATCCTTCTTCCTTGCTATCTTTCTTTGGGAAGAGAGGCCGGGAAGGAGAGAGGGAGCTCCCGAGACGCGTGCGCAGAGGACGAGTGAAAGGCGAAGGAGATGCCGAGGAGGAACAGGGCGAAAGAAAAGAGGCTGGACGACAGGAAAATGAGCATGTAACGACGGAAGTTGAAAAGAACGATGAAAAATAAAGATTAATATTATTAATAACAATGAAATTTTAATATTATTTATGTATTAGAAAAAAGAAATCGGTATTTATGAAAAATAATAAGAAATTAAAAAGTTAATATTTTTTAAAATTAAATAATAAATTAAAAATAGTATTTTATAATACAAATTATAGTATACATTAAAATTTCGTAAAAAAATGTGACATAAGAAACAACATGCTTATTATTAAGATACTCATAATATAAATAACATTATTTATTATAACCAAATTTTTTTAATATAAACAACATATTTTATGTTATATATGATTTCTTTACAACATAGAAAATATAATTTCTTCACATATTTAGTCACCTACTTTTATAACAAACTTCAATAGATTCATCATCTACTTCAAGAAATTTATCTACAAAATCTTAAGTAAATTCTCTTTATTTACTTTTCTAATAAAATTATACTAAAATAATTCTAGTGAATATACCTTACATACACCTTTGAAAGGTGGCTAGTGCATTACATAATCTAAATAACATCCTCTTAAAAGCATAAGTTCCATTAATACATGTGAAAGTTGTTTTCTCTTAATTATCTAATGTTACTGGAACTTGATTATATTCTGAATAACCGTTTAGGAAACAAAAATATTTTTGCCCTACTAATTTATCTAGCATTTGATCTATAAAAGGTAAGGGAAAATTATTTTTTCTATTCACAACATTCAGCTTTCTATAGTTTATATACACTCTCTAGTCTAATTGAATTCTAATAAGTGTCAAGTCTTGACTTTCATTCCTAATAACTATTAATTCTGATTTCTTGGGAACTATACGGATTGGACTAACCCATGAGCTATCAGAAATTAGATAAATTATGTCATTATCTAACCATTTCACTATTTCCATCTTGAATACTTCTTTAAGGTTTGGATCTAATCTTCTCTCAAGAATTCTAACTGATTTAGCATTCTCGTATAAATATATATGGTGACAGTATGAAGTTGCACTTAACTCTTTTATATCAGTTATAGTCCATCATATTGCTTCTTTATAAGTTTTTACTACATCTTTTAATTTAGATATTTGATCCTCTTTTAAATCTGATGCAATGATGATTGGACATGTTCGTTTTTCTTCTATAAATATATAGGTCAATTTAAGAGGTAAATGTTTTAAATCTAAATGTTGACCATCATAAGCTAGAGCTCCTAATTTAACATTTTCATCTTCGATATTAAACTCTTCTTGATCTCTTTCTACATCTATGCTTTCACTTACTTCTAAAGTTTCAAAATCTAATTGCCTATTTAATTCTTCTTGAATAACATCTTCTAACATATCTCCTTCATCCTCTAGAAAGTTTATAGTATTTAAGGACATTTCTAACTCCCCAACTTTTTCTAGTTTGAAAATATTTAATTGAGTATCCTCATTATCATAAGCTAATTTCATCACTCCATTTTTACAATTTATAATAGCCCCTGATGTTGCTAAAAATTGTCTTCCCAAAATTAAAAATGTATTATGATTCTGATGCTTAATTTGTTGGGAATCTAAAATCACAATATCAATAAGATATATGAAGTTTTTTATTTTATTTAAAACATCTTCTATTTCTCCTCTAGGGTATTTTATACTTCTATTTGCAAATTGAATGACCGTCCTAGTAGTAATTAAGTCTTCTAATCCTAAGGATGCAAATATATCACTAAGCATAACATTTATACATGCACCTAGGTCTATTAAGATTCTTTCCAGAATGGTATTTCCTATGGTGTATGATATAACAGAGATTCCTAGATCAAATAACTATTTAGGAATTTGTGACAAAAATAGAGAACTATTTTGCTTAGTTAAAAAGACTTTCCTTAAAACTTTTTGCTCTCTTTTCTTAGTACATCAATCCTTTAGAAATTTAACATAAGGTGACATTTTCTGTAATAAGTCTAATAAAGGAATGTTAACTTGTACTTTTTCAAAAATTTCTCAAATTTTTTCTTATTTTTTAGGAGATGTTTGTTGTAATATTTAAAGATAGGGTGCTAATAATTATAACTTACAATATTCTTTTTCTTTCTTTTCATTCTTTTGATTATTTTTAGTTTCATTTTCAGATTCAAATTTTTCTTCATTGATTTATAAGTTTTCAAATATTATATGTTCATTTTCATTTCAAATTTCATTCATACCTACTATCACTTTGCTTTCTTTTTGAATTCTTGATGGTATATCAGTTCCAGATCTTAATGTTATACATACATCTTCAAGATTTTCATTAATTTCATGATATTCTTGTATTTCATTTTCATGATTTTGATTTTCTATTGTTTCTAGTTTTAAATTATATTCTTTAAATGTTATTTCATTGGTATTTTCTTTTGTCTATATGTTTTGCAAATTATGTAGATCTTCAACATTAAAGTTTTCATTAGTATTTTCATTTTGCCTAACTTGTAATTTCATTATAAATTCATCCAATGCTTCTACTTTTCTTTTTAGATCATCTAATCTCATTGCATTCAATTTTTTATCAATTTTCATTATGATTTTCTTAGTTTCATAGATGATATTGATTTTAGGTTTTGAATAATCTTCCTTATAATTTAGTTGGTTGACTTCTTATTACTGATACATGTATTATTCCAGTTTGTCCAAGTTTTGCTCTAAACTATGCTCAAGTCTATCATACCTATCTCAAACTTCCTTATCTTTCGACATATTAATTGTTCTAAATTGACTATTAGTTAGGTAAACTATATGATTCTTATACTCAGTTTTATTATATTGGATATAATTCATTTATTGTTCATGTAATCTAACCATTTGCAATCGTCTCAATTTCAAACAATCAGCAATGTCATACCATTCTCAATTGTAGAAATCACATATGCTAACTATAGGTTTCAAAAATCTTTGGGCATAAGCATATGCTATATTCTCAATTAAATATAAAAAAAAGAACACTCCCTCTAATATTAAAACAAAACACCACTCACAGTTGCTTAGCTTTTTAATTTCCGGCAACGGTGTTAGAAAAACTTGTTTACTAATTGTTTGTGAAGTTAAATTAGAACTTATCTATTTAGAAAACTTGTTTGATTTGTTTTTATGCATATATTAATAAATTCTTTTAGGGTAAATAAATAACTTTTCACTCTTCACAGTGGTTGTCAGTCACCGTATTTGACTCAGAATCGACCCAACATTCGGAAAGTATCTTCACAGATCTTCGATGGTTGGTGATTTTAGTGGTGTGGTTGGTGGAGCTTTAGGGAACTTTCAACGCTTCCTGTAGTTAGCGTGGTTCTCCACCTCCCCTCTTACAGTCTTTTTCTTCGTCTTTTATATTTCTCTCAGTAATAACTACTTCTGCTTAAATGATCGGTTGGATTTCCTTCATTCATATCAACAATGGTGATTTCTTCTTCATTCCACAAGTGAATTCCAACGTGATACGTGCAATTGTAGTTTTCTTTCAAATTTTCTATTTCTACAATTAATACAGTAGTATATTAGAAAATAAATAGTTCGTAGAGTTAGTGTAACTTAATGGACTTACTTCACTGCAATAAAGAAATAACTTATAAGCTACTAACACAACACGTTACTTTAGTGTATATTCAAGTAACTTAATGTGTATAGTTATGCTAACTTAATGAAGTATACATGTGCAGTTCACGTGACATAATAAAGTATTTAAATTTAACATATGCATAATTCTAACTTAACAAGTTTAGATATACAACTTTCGATTTTTACTCACTAACTCAACGAAGTTCTCACGTGATCTTTTTACACATTTAAACTTGTAACTCAATGAGTTATTACTGTGTACTTGTACATGATATAAATATATGCAAATAAAGTACATCATGCTTAATACTACAAAACCACACTTAAATTAGGTTTTTAGATCACGACACTTGTCCTTAGTAAGTTTTATAATAAAAAGATATTTCAGATACTTGCAAACTAAACTAACCGATGCTCAGTCACATTTCAGATAGTTAGTAGATAACTTACCGAAAATCCACTTAAGTCATGCATTAAGGTTACAACACGTGTAGTCTAGGAAATAACAATAAAATATTCTTTTAGTGTTTAAAACATAACTTAACAAGGGAAGTCCGTTGAGTTAATAGTTAAGTCAATAGAGTAACTCTGTTGAGTTACACTAACTCAACAGACCAACTATTTTCCAATATGCCATTGTGAGTAGTTATAGAAATAGAAAATACAAAGGAAAACCACGATTGCATGTATCACGTAGGATTTAACTCATGGAATGAAGAAGAAATCACCATCGTTGATATGAATGAAGGAAATCTAACCGATCATTAAAGCAGAAGCAGTTAAATCCTACGTGAACTCATTAAGTTAGAATTATGCACGTGTTGAAATTAAATATTTTATTATGTCACGTAAGCTATACATGTTTAACTCGTTAAGTTAGCATAACTATATACGTTGAATTACTTGAATATACACTAAGGTAACACATTGTGTTAGTATTATAAGCTTATAAGTTATCCCTTTATTGCACGTGTTTTATAATTCAGTTAGTACAACTATATGCGTTAAGTTACACTAACTTCATAGATCAGTAATTTTTTAACGTGCCACTGTAGTAATTGCAAAAATAGGAAATTCAAAGGAAAACCATGATTGCATGTAGGAATTAACTCATGAAATGAAGAAGAAATCACCATTGTTAATACAAATGAAGGAAATCCAACCGATCATTTAGGTAGAAGTAGTTACTATTGAAAGAAATATAAAAGAAGAGGAGAAAAGTTGTGTGTGAAGGTGGAGAACTGCGCTAACTATAGGAAGCATCAGAAGTTCCTTGAAGCTCTACAACACCACCACAATCATCAACCATTTGAGTTCTATGAGGATACTTTCTAGATGTCAAGTCGATTCCAAGCCAAACATGGTGATTGACAACTATTATGAGAAGTAATCGCATCATAGGAAGGGAAGCTATTTTCACCAAACACTAACTCATCTCCCTAGAGATCGTAAAACTTTTAGCCTGAGTTTCAGGTTGATGCCAATATACTGAAGAGGAGATCGAGTTACAAGTCTTGGTTCACGATTCTATAGAGAGAGGAGGCAAGATTGTAAGTGATTAAGTTTTCAGTGGGGCAATCACGTCGTATGTAGTGACAGAAGTTTTTACTATTGATAGAGAATTTTTACATTTCACCTTTCGTTCAACTTCAAGAACATATCAAAACAAAAATACCAAAAAAACAAATTATCTATGTTTACATTTAGTATTTATGTATTGTATTGTTTATTTTATACTGTGATTAATGTTAACATTGTTAGTATTGTGAATGTTTTATGTTTAGTTGATTCAAAAAATAGAAAATAGTTTTACAGATTACTAAAATTGATTCATAAAGAATAATAAAAAAAAAATTAATGGTTACTGTAAACTTTAGTATAAAAATCAAAATAATACCTAATTCTTACTCAATCTCTATGAGATCAACCTATATTTGCACACAAATACAATATACACTATGCACTTGTACTTAAAAACACAAGTTGGACTTAATATCTAATTTGTGTGAAAAGTTGTTTGTTTGCCCTAAAAGAATTTATTAATATATGCACAAACAATTGTTAAACTAGTTTTTCTAGTGTCATTACTGGAGATTTAGAAGCCAAGCAACTATAAGTACTGTTTTATTTTAATATCAAAGGGAGTGCTGTGTTTTTTTTATATATAATTGAGAATATAGCATATGCTTATGCCTAAAGATTTCTAAAACATGTAGTTAGCATATGTGAATTCTGTAATTAGGAAGGGCATGACATTGTTGATTGTTTAAAATTAAGATGATTGTAGATAGTTAGATTACATGAACAACAAATGAATTATATCCAATATAATAGAACTGACTATGAGAATCCTATAATTTACCCAACTAATGGTTAATTTAGAACAAGTGATACGTCAAGAGACAGGGAAGTTTGGGATAAGTATGATAGACTTGAGCGTAGCTTAGAGCAAAACTAGAACAATATATGTATTAGCAACAAGAAGTTAACCAACTAAATTATAGGGAAGATTATTCAAAACCTAAAATCAATATCTATGAAACCGAGAAAACCATAATGAAAATTGATCAAAAATTGAATGCAATGAAATTAGATGATCTTAAAAGAAAGCTAAAAGCATTAGATAAATTTATAGTGAAATTACAAGTTATGTAGAATGAAAATACAAATGAAAACTTTAATGTTGAAGATCTACATAATTTGCAAGACATATAGACAAAAGAAAATGCCAATAAAATAGCATTTAAAAAATGTAATTTAAAACTAGAAATAATAGAAAATCAAAATCATGAAAATAAAATACAAGAACATCATGAAAGTAATGAAAATCTAGAAGATGTATGTATAACATTAAGATATGGTACTGATATACTTCTAAGAATTCAAAAAGAAAGTAAAGTGAAGATAGGTGTAAAAGAAATATGAAATGAAAATAAACATGTAATATCTAAAAAATTAGAAATCAATGAAGAAAAATCTGAATTTGAAAATGAGACTAAAAATGATCAAAAGAATGAAAAGAAAGAAAAAGAATCTTGTAAGTCACAATTATTAGCACCTTGTTTAGAATGAAAAAGTACATAATATTAACGGTTAAATATTGGTTAATTACATAATATTTAGTTTATCATATGAGAATTAAGCCATTATGTTATAATTGCACTATTATATGCTTTAATGAAAAAATCTGCATAATTTTAGGGAATTTGTGTTAACTAAGTACATTTTTGTACTATCGGTGAGTTACAAGCTTTGTAATTCTTAAGTATCTGAATTTTCTGTTATTTCGGAGAATTACATTTCATGTACTAGACAGTTATGTTATAAATGCTTAAAGAATATTTTATTATTTCCTAAAGTACATGTGTTGTAATCTTAATACATGACTTAAGTGGATTTTCAGTAAGTTAGATGTTAACTATCCAAAATATGTTTGAGCATTAGATAGTTAGGTTTGCAAGTATCCGAAATATCTTTTTATCATAAAACTTACTAAGGACACATGTCGTGATCTAGAAACTTAACTTAAGTTACCTTTCAAAAGGTTAGGTGCTAACGATCTGAAATGCATGTAAGTTTCGGATAGTTATAGTTTGTAACTATTTGAAACATCTGAGCTCGTTAAATTAGAATTATGCACGTGTTGAAATTAAATGTTTTATTATGTCACGTAAGCTGCACATGTATAACTCATTAAGTTAGCATAACTATATACCTTGAGTTTCTTGAATATACACTAAGGTAACGCATTGTGTTAATGTTATAAAGCTTATAAGTTATTTCTTTATTGCACGTGTTTTATAGTTAAGTCAACGAAGTAAGTTTGTTAAGTTACACTAACTCCACAGACCATTTATTTTCTAACATGCCACTATAGTAGTTGTAGAAATAAGGATTTTGAAAGAAAGCTACGATTACACGTATCACGTAGGAATTCACTCATGGAATGAAGAAGAATTCACCATCATTGATATAAATGAAGGAAATATGAGAAATATAAAAGAAGCAAAAATAGTTACTATTGAAAGAAATATAAAAGAAAAGGAGAAAGATGAAGAAAGTGTGAAGTGGAGGATCGCGCTAACTATAGGAAGCATCGAAAGTTCCTTGAAGCTCCACAATACCACCAAAATCACCAACCATCGGAGGCCTGTGAGGATATTTTCTGGATGTCGGGTCGATTCCTAGCCAAACACAATGACTGACAACCATTGTGAGGAGTGATCGTGTCGTAGGAAGGAAAACCATTTTCACCAAACACCGACTCATATCTCAAGAGATCATAATGCTTCTAGCCTTGGTTTCGAGTTGATGCTAGTATACTGAAGAGGAGATCAACTTACAAGTCTTAATTCGCGATTCTATAGGGAGAGGAGGCAAGAATGTAAGTAATTAAGTTTTCAGTGGTGTAATCGTGTCACATATAGTGATAGAAGTTTTTATTGTCAATTGAGATTTTTACATTTCACCTTTCGCTCATCTTTAGGAACACATCAAAACAAAAATACCAAAAATAACTAATTATCTGTATTTACATTTACTATTAAAGGGTTGTATTGTTTGTTTTGTATCATGATTAAAGTTATCATTGTCAGTAGCGTGAATGTTTTATGTTTATTTGATTTAGAAAATAGAAAATAGTTTTATTGTTTACTAAAATTGATTCATACAGAATACTAAAAATCTTGTTGGTTACTGTTCAAAATACCTAAATGTTAGTGTTGCTTAATGACAAATATCAAATAAACTAACATTAAAAAGCTTAATTGATGTTATTTACATTCTATGAAACTACCGAATGGATGGTCGAATTCCTCTGTGAATAACAGTATTTAACTGCAAAGGTAGGCTCGTAGAGTTAACTTAAGTCCACGAGATTAATCCATTGAGTTACCTGTAACTCCACGAACTAAGTCTATTGAGTTGACAATAACTCAACGAAGTACTTAATTGAATACATACAAACTTTGACATAAAAATTAAAATAGTACACAATTCTTACTCAATCTGTATGAGATCGACTTGTACTTGCACACAAATACAATATACACTATGCATTTACAGTTAAAAATACAAATTAGACTTAATATCTAATTTGTGTGAAAAGTTGTTTGTTTACTTCTAAAAGAATTTATTAATATAAGCATAAAAACAAATCAAACAAGTTTTTCCAACCTAAACACACCCTATCCTAAAAGATTACAATAAATAGCTCCTGAAAAATAAGAAAAAATTAGAGAAATTTTTGAAAAAGTATAAGTTAACATTCCTTTGTAAGACTAATTGCAGAAAATACCACCTTGTGCTAAATTTCTCAAGGATTGGTGTACTAAGAAAAGGGAGCAAAAAGTTTTAAGGAAAGTCTTTTTAGCTGAGCAAAGTAGTTCTCTATTTTTGTCATAAATTCCTAAAAAGTTATTTGATCTAGGAATCTCTGTTATATCATGCACCATAGGAAATACCATTCTAAAAAGAACCTTAATAGACCTAGGTGCAGGTATAAATGTTATGCCTAGTGATCTATTTGCAACATTAGGATTAGAAGGTTTAATCCCTACTAAAACTGTAATTCAATTAGCTAATAGAAGTATAAGATACCTTAGAGGAAAAATAGAAGATGTCCTAATTAAAATCAAGAATTTCATATATCCTATTGATATTGTGATTTTGAATTCCCAACAAATGAAACATTAGAATCATCATACATCTTTAATTTTGGGAATGCCATTTTTAGCAACATCAGAGGTTATTATAAATTGTAAAAATGGAGTGATGAAATTAGCATATGGTAATGAGGATACTCAATTAAATATTTTCAAACCAGAAAAGGTTGAGGAGATAAAAATGCCCTTAAATACTATAGACTTTCTAAAGGATTAAGGAGATATGCTAAAAGATGTGATTTGTTTAGAATGAAAAAGTACATAATATGAATGGTTAAATGATGGTTAATTGCATAATATTTAGTGTATCATATTACAATTAAGTCATTATGTTATAATTGCACTGTTTTATGCTTAATGAAAGAATTTGCATAATTTCAGTAAATTAATGTTAATTAAGTACATTTCTGAACTGTTGGTGAATTACAGGCTTTGAAATTCCTAAGTATACAAATTTTTTGTTATTTCGAAGAGTTGTATTGCATATATCGGATAGTTATGTTTTAAACGATAGAAGAATATTTTATTATTTTCTAGAGTACACGTGTTGTAACCTTAATGCATGACTTAAGTGAATGTTCGATAAGATATTTTGTAATTATTTGGAATGTGTCTTAGCATAAGATAATTAGATTTGTAAGTATTCGAAATATTTGAATTCGTTAAGTTAGAATTATGCACATGTTGAAATTAAATGTTTTAGTATGTCATGTGAGTTGCACATGTTTAACTCGTTAAGTTAACATAACTATACGCATTGAGTTACTTGAATATATACTGAAGTAACGTGTTGTGTTAGTGTTATGTAGAAATAGGTAATGTAAACTATCGGATAGTTAACGTTTCATTTTAGTTGAAGAGTTATGTTAAAAGCTTGTATAGTTGGGATATCTACATATGTGTTTTAATGGTTTAAGTTTTCACGTGTTTTCCATGTGCGTTCGGTAATGAAAAATCAAAGAATTAGATAACCGTTCGAGTTTTATACACATAGATGGATAACTGTTTGAGTTTTATAAAATAACTAACAAACAGATAAGTTTTCTTGTTTAGTCATGTGTTTTGCAGGTGCAAGAGTGTAGGATCGAATGGCTATACAAGAGGAGGGTGAATTGTGTTTTTCAACATTTTCGATTATAATTGAAACTTCAAAAATAAAAATAATTCAAGACACTGTTTTAATCAAATCATTTTCTTTAAGGTTTCAATTACAATATATAATTCAATTCTCTTCTAAAATTGTAGATGCAATTATATAACAATATCATGTTTCATCTAATCAATTTCATAACTACAAATAGAGAAAACTAATTTACGGAATTTAAAACATTTCTCCTTGTTCGAGATTTTTCTTCTTCTTCTTCTTCTTCTACAATTCTTCAGTGACAAATATCTGACTTTCTTTGCTTCACCGAATTTGCTTTCTTCTGATACTTCAGATCTTTAGTGACATAAATCTAACTTTTTCTACTTTACTGAATTTTCTTCCATCTCAGAGCTTTTCTCTAAAGAGGTGTTTTTGATTCCTAAAAAGATATTTCGTTTGGTGTGCAGCAATAATTGATCAATGAGAATTCTATACCTTTTATATTATATATTCACTTCATGCATATCCTCCACGTTTAATCACTATCAGTTTTCCACTCTTCACGTCTTCTTTTTTTCCTTCATCGAAATACACATGTTCTGATCCACGTTTTTTTTTCGAATTTTCTTTAATCATCAATCTTGGATCTCTGAAAAATTCCCTGCAAAATAAACTTTCTCGTCCAAAATTTTTCATCAAATGTAATAAGAAGTCGTTGTGTTAATGTTAACTAAACAAATAATACAAGTTGATTTATAACTTAATGTATCTAACTCATCGAGTTCATCATGAGCAAAATCATGTGACAAGTAATGTAGCTAACTCAACAAACTAAGTTCATGGTATTACGTTAACTCAACAAACTAACTCCGTTGTGTTACTGATAACTCAATGAAACAGAAATAAACAAATATTTTTATAATAAGAATTTTACCACGTGCAATAATAACTTTAAGTTTCTAACGCTTACGTAGCGTGTTGCCTTAGTGTTCAATATAGCAACTCAATGCATGCAGTTATGTTAACTTAATGAGTTAAACATGTGCAACTCATGTGATACAATATAACATTCGTAAACTTTAATTTCATCACGTGTACAATACTAACTTAACGAGTTCGTCTCTTCATTTTGCTCTTTTAATCACTAACTTAACGAGTTCTCACGTGACTTATTTTAACTTTTAAGTCTATAACTCAACGAGTTCTCACGTGACCTTTATACAAATAACGCACTAACTCAACGAGTTGTCTAAACGTGCACTATTCATGATATAGAAAATATAACTTTAAAACATATGCTTTGCAATAAAAACACATGTTAACTTAACGTTTAGTTAAATTAAAAGTTAGTATAACGTAACGACTAGTTATTTAACTTAACATAATTTCATATTCATTACATACAAGTATTTATATCAGTAAATTTTTTCTATATTAATTTATGTTCTTAATTTATGTTCACAAACAATAATAATTGAGTAAATATGATTATATTCGTTTATCACATATCATCAAAACAAAATACACAACAAAGAACTAGAAGAGTTACAAGAAGATACAATATGAAGGAAAACCACGATTGCACATATCACGTAGGAATTCACTCGTGGAACGAAGAAGAAATCACCATCGTTGATATGAATGAAGGAAATCTAACCGATCATTTAAGCAGAAGTAGTTATTATTGAAAGAAATATAAAAGATAAAGAAAAAGACTGTGTGAGGAGGTGGAGAACCTCGCTAACTACAAGAAGCATCAAAAGTTCCTTGAAGCTCCACCAACCACACCACCAAAATCACCAACCATCAGAGGTCTATGAGGATACTTTCTAAATGTCAGGTCGATTTCGAACCAAACACGGTGACTTACAACCACTGTAAGGTGTGATCACATCGTAGGAAAGGAAACCATTTTCACCAAGTACCGACTCATATCTCAAGAGATCGTAAAGCTTCTAGCCTTAATTTCAGGTTGAAGAGGAGATCATCTTACAATTCTTGATTCGTGATTCCATAGGAAGAGGAGGCAAGATTGTAAGTGATTAAGTTTTCAGTGGTGTAATCATGTCGCATGTAGTGATCGACCTATACTTGCACACAAATACAATATATATTATGTACTTGCAATTAAATACAAATTGGACTTAATATCTACTACAAAGATTTAACTAGTTGGTCTTTCTAAAGTGTTAAAATTAATTCTTCATTTTATATCTTCAAAATACATAGATCAGATTAATATAAAGATATTCTGTATTTTTTAGTAATCTATTTTACATTGATTTCTCTTCTTCAACCTGCAAATATATTTAAACATATGTAAATTACATATAAAATATATTAGCATCACTTAGATGGTAATTATATTATCATTTTTTCTTTTCAAACATCTGTTATCCTGAATTTTCCAATATGATTTTCAGAATAAACTTCAACTACATACGTATCAAAACACAATCCAACTCAATATGATTAAAACAAGAAGAATAATGAATTGTATCTCAAATAAACAACTTTAAAAGTCTAATCTAGATTCATACTTCAGGAATCTTAAACAATAGAAAATATATTCGATTCAAAAGATATCTGTACTTCATAAAACACTTTTATCTCTTTAGAATAGTATATGCATATTTGTACTTTAAAAATTAATTTGAAAATCTTAAATCATATAAGAGCTTTCTAGTGTACCCATGTATCGAGCTTTTAGTCAACAATCCCAGTTCTAATCAAGATCTTAGGTTGCCAGATTTAAAGAGTCATTTTTAAGGTCAACAATCCTTACATACCTATCTACCCAAGTGTAAAAGGCTCGTGATCAAACAAATCAATAAACTCTCAAAGTTTTTCTCTTTTTTACCTCTTTTTTTCTTTTTAACATAGTATATATACATATTTCATTAATACAGATGCAATAAAACACAAATCTCATATAGTCCTACTTCTATAATTTACTGAAAACATGAATTCATATCAATAAGCTCATACTTTTTCTGTAGTTTAATAAGATTTACACATAAATCATTCTACAAGTTTAATCAATCAAATTAAATGTATCCTTGATCATATGTATTTCATTTAATCCAAAAATCAACATTTTAGCTCTTTCAGGATTTTAGATAATTAACTGAGTTTCAGTTAAGCATTTTGATTTCTTTTTTCAAAATCGTGAAACTGTTAAACTCATAAAATTCAGCAAAAACATAAGACACTATATCTAGATTTGTATTAATAGTAAAATTTTGTAACATTTTATATACGATTCTAAATATAACATTCAAGTAGTTACAATTCTTAAAATTTTGACAGTTTCAATTATCGAATAGTTACAACAAATTTCGGTTAGTTACACCAAATTCATAAAAAAAATTTCAATTTCCACAGAAATTTGCAACACAATCTTAGTTCCTCTAATTAATAAGATTACTTGACTTTTAATCTAATTACCTCCCCCCATACTTATATTTTGCATTGTCCTCTATGTAAAAGATTTTATAGTAAATACAATAAATGTTAGCAAGCATTAATATTGTTTCGTTGACTTAGCACCTAACTCAACGAACTTAATTCTTGTTGAGTTAATGAATAACTCTACGAACTAAGTTTAAATTTAAATTTAGGATAAGTAATCAATTACATACGTTATTCTTTTGTGTCTCTTTCAATACCTTCCGACTTTTAATTTTGAAAAACTTTTCATTTACAAATAAAAGTAGAATATATAACAAAATAACATCTAACAACAAAACATAAATTGTTAAATCAATGTCTTGTCTGGAACCTAGGCTTCTATGCCTTTGGTGGATCACAAGCAAGCGAATTAGTTTCCCCAAATAGATACCAACAAACTAGATTGATATTTTGTTTTTCTTTTCTTTTTCTTATAAAATAAAACTAAACTAAAAATTTTCTTTCTTTTTTTTTCTAAAAATAAATGCAGATTACACACAACATTTAAAGTACAAAATGTAACAAATGGAATAAACATGTCAGTCCAAGCAAACTTCTTAGGCATAATTCTTCTTGCTATTAATTATGTTTTAATATAGTTTGCTTTCCTTTTTACTTTGTAAACTTGCATTATGTTATCAATACTAAATATAAGTGTATTACCATTAATAAATTGCAATGCAAAAAGGGATCCTCTTCTATTCCAATATAATGTAATTATTTCTATTTCTATATATATTTCAATATATTCCTCTTCTCACTTCCATTCATTTAGGTCTTTCATAATCCATATTTGAAATTTCATCATTTCATCCCACTTCCGTCGCGATCACGATTGAAAACTTAATCACTTACAATCTTGCCTCCTCTCCATATAGAATCGCGAATCCAAAATTGTAAGATGATCTCTTCTTCAGCATACTAACATCAACTTGAAACCAAGGCTAGAAGCTTTACAATCTCCTGAGATATAAGTCGGTACTTGGTGAAAATAGTTTTCCTTCCTGTGATGCAATCACTCCTCATAGTGATTGTCACTCACTATGTTTTGCTCGGAATCAACCTGACATTTGGAAAGTATCCTCACAGACCTCCAATGGTTGGTGATTTTGGTGGTGGTGTGGAGCTTCAAGGAACTTCCGACGCTTCCTCTAGTTAGTGTGGTTCTCCACTCTGCACACACCCTTTCTTTGCCTTTCTCCTCTTCTTTTATATTTCTTTCTAAAGTAACTGCTTCTACTTAGATGGTCGGTTGGATTTCCTTCATTCATATCAACGATGGTGATTTCTTCTTCATTCCACAAGTGAGTTCCTACGTGATACGTGTAATCGTGGTTTTCCTTCGAATGTCCTGTTTCTACAATTGCTATAGTGGCATATTAGAAAATAAATGGTTTGCAGAGTTACAGATAACTCAACGAACTTACTTCGTTGATTTAACTATAAAACACGTGTAATAAAGAAATAACTAGTTGAAATGTTTTAGATACTTACAAACCTAACTATCCGATTCTCATATACATTTTGGATAGTTAGCACTTAACCTTTCGAAAGATAACTTAAGTCAAGTTTCCAGAAAGCGACACGTGTCCTCAGGCAATTTTATGATAAAAAAATATTTCATATACTTAAAAATCTAACTTTCTGATGCTCAAGCACATTTCAGATAATTACCAAATAACTTATCAAAAATTCACTTAAGTTATGCATTGATGTTTCAACACGTGTACTCTAGGAAATAATAAAATATTCTTCTATCATGTGATGCGTGTGTCTTCCATCAAGTATATGTATATGTCATTATATATGGTTGTATTTCTTTGGTAATTTCTACAGGGGAAACTTGTCTTTTGGGTATCATCCATCGTTGCCCCTATATATGTAAGGGGTCATCCATGTCCAAGGGATGCCAAGGAAACAACCCAAATCCCTAGATTTCGTTCTCCCCCTTTTTTGTACCAGCAACCATACAACAAGGAATCACGATAGATTGATCACCCGTGGACATACCCATGTTGGGGAACCACGTAAATTTGTAGTTATTCCAAATTCTCCACTCGCATTCCTCTCATCCACGTTGATCTCTTCTCCACGGCACCCCTAGATGCTCCACATTTGATTGATCTTTCTGCACAACAACTGGTATCAGAGCTAGGTTGGACATCTCCGGGTTTGCATTTGTATTTTCGAAGAGTTTCATCAAGGTTCAAGCTATTTCCGCAAGGGATCTCTCCATCGCCATTACTACCGTCGTCGCCGACGCTAGTTTGCACACTCCAACGCCAACTCATGCGACTTCATTGTCCGTGCTCTGTTGTATCTCAAATTTTGAGGGCATGTAGTAAGCTTCCTGAACTTCCTTCCTTTAAAATTTCGTGGTCAAAAGTTTCGTATTCAAAGAGATACAGTAGGAGGCGTCTGACTAGAACACAACATTTTTTTGGACAAGTGACTCGTTGATTGTCGAATTTTGGGCATTTTGTGATTGTGGTTTTGTGCGAGTATTTGCTACTGTTTTGTGCTAAGTAGTGTGCTTGACTTGTGGCTGATTACATTTCGTTGAAATCAGTAGTTTCAGTAGCATATTGTTGTTGAGATATTGCTTGCTATTGTGTACCTTACCGTAGAATTGTGTGTATTGTTGGTTGTTTGTTGATTTAAAAACATGAATACTTCGGGGTTGAAGATAGAAAAGTTTGATGGTAAGAATAGCTTCAGCTTATGGTAAATTAAGATGAAAGCACTTCTAAAGCAACAAGGTATTTGGGCTCCTTTAAATAAGGAAACTACTCTGAACAGAAATTCGCTAGAGTTTGAATTGCAGGAGGAGAAAGCTCACTCCACCATCTTGTTGTATTTGTCTAATGAAGTTATAATAAAAGTTGCTGATAAATCTACCTCTTTTGGTCTTTGGCAGAAACTTGAGTCATTGTATATGACTAAGTCTTTAACATACAAATTGTTGTTAAAGCAAAGACTGTTCTCTTTAAAGATGATAGAAGGTCTTTGTTATTGTATGTTGATGATATTCTTATAGCTGCAAAGAATATCGAAGTGATACAGGAGTTGAAGGACACATTAAAATCAAAATTTAATATGAAGGATCTTGGTCCAACTAGCAGAATTCTTGGAATGGAGATTGGGCATGAAAGAAATTCCGGTAAGCTGTTTTTGAATCAATAGAAGTATATTGAAAAGATCCTTAGCAGATTTGGTATGACTTCATGAAGGTCAACACAAAGGACAACTTGGCTGATATGTTTACAAATGGCGTTGTTGAAAGCAAGTTCAAGCATTGCTTGGACTTACTCAATGTCTATTGCTGCTGCTGACCCATGCTGGTCTTAATGATCTATCACTTGTTCGTGGTGAAGATTGATGGAAGACAATGTGGAGATTTGTGATGTGTGTGTCTTCCATCAAGTATATGTATATGTCATTGTATATGGTTATATTTCTTTGGTAATTTATACAGTGACAAACTTGTCTTTTGGGTATCACCCATCGTTACCCTTATATATGTAAGGGGTCATCCACGTCAAGGGATGCCAATGCAACAAGATAAATCCCTAGATTTTGTTCTCCCCCTTTTTTGTACTAGCAACCATACAACAAGGAATCACAATAGATTGATCACTTTTGGACGTACCCGTGTTGGGGAACCATGTAAATTTGTTGTTCTTCTAAATTCTCCACTCGCATTCCTCTCATCCACGTTGATCTCTTCTCCACGCCACCCATAGATGCTCCTTGTTTGATTGATCTTTCCGCACAACATATCATTAAAAATATAACTGTCCAATACAAGTAATATAACTCTCTAAAATAATAGAAAATTCAAATACTTAAGAATTAAAAACCTGCAACTTACCGACAATTCAGAAATGTACTTAATTAACACTAATTCCTTGAAATTATGCAAATTCTTTCATTAAAGCATATAATAGTACAATTATAAGATAATGGCTTTAATTCTCATATGATAAGCTAAATATTCTGCAAATAACCATCATTTAATCGTTAATATTATGCACTTTTTCATTTTAAACAACACCTGAGCTTCTCCACAACATATTTGAATTGAAAAATGAAGGAATAGAAATTCTATAAGAAACAACTATAGTGGAATGGGTTGAACAAGAAATTAAACAATGCATAGCTAGTGACCATCACGTGTCAATACTTAACAAAATGAAGTATTTAAATCGAAAGACACACATGGTGGCAACTATATTGGTAAAGATTGTTTATCAAAGATAAGGCCACGACGTTGAACTCAGTTAATTTGTCAAATGAGCCACATATGCAGTTGTGAACAGAATTCAAGTTAATTGGTGTAAATATTTTTCTCCAAGCTGAGAGCAGTAAAGAAGAAATTATTTTATGGATATCTGATTCTCTTTACTGATAGTGGAAGGATTAAACTTCACGAAATGGACACTTAAAATGATGAGATACTAAGCCATTTCAGTGAAGGAATATAGAATTTATGCTGCTACTACTGATACTGCTGGATCTTTTAAAGACTTTACAGGAGTTGTAGAATAGATTAATCAATTAGAGCAATAATTAGAAAAACTCTAGAAGGAAGTAGATGAATTAAGGAATAGAGATTAATTGTATTATTCATGTACTTGTACTAAATATCAGATTGAATGTAACTATAAATGATATATATATATATTAATGATTGAAAATCAATATAACTATAATAACTAAGCCAAACACGGTGACTAACAACCACTGTGAGGAGTGATCGCATCATAGGAAGGGAAGTCATTTTCAACAAGCATCGACTCATCTCCTAGGAGATCGTAAAGCTTCAATCCTTGGTTTCAGGTTAATGCTAATATATTGAAGAGGAGATCAAGTTACAAGTCTTGGTTCGTGATTCTATAGGGAGAGGAGGCAAGATTGTAGGTGATTAAATTTTTAGTGGTGTAATTGCATTGCATGTAGTGATGGAAGTTTTTACTATCGATAAAGAATTTTTACATTTCACCTTTTGTTCAACTTCAAGAACATTTCAAAACAAAATTACCAAAAAACAAATTATTTGTGTTTACATTTAGTATTTATGTATTGTATTGTGATTAATGTTATCATTGTTAGTATTGTGTATGTTTTATATTTAGTAGATTCAAAAAATAGAAAATAGTTTTCTAGATTACTAAAATTGATTCGTACAGAATACTAAAAAAAATTTTAATGGTTACTGTTTGAAATATTTGAATGTTAGTGTTGATTAATGATAAATCTCATATTAACTAACATTAAAAAACTTAATTAATGTTATTTACATTCTATGGAATCGCCTAATGGATGGCCGAATTTCTCTATGAATAGCAGCATTTAATTAGAAATTACAAGTTAAGCTCGTAGAGTTAACTTAAGTCTATGAGGATAGTCCATTGAGTTAACTATAACCCCATAGAGAGCTTAATTGAACACATGTAAACTCTAGTATAAAAATCAAAATAGTACCTAATTCTTACTCAATCTCTGTGGGATCGACTTGTACTTACACACAAATACAATATACACTATGCACTTGTAGTTAAAAACACAAATTGGACTTAATATCTAATTTGTGTGAAAAGTTACTTGTTTGCTCTAAAAGAATTTATTAATATATGCACAAGCAATCGTTCAACAATGGACATCTAAGAAGATAAGATCTATAGCCATTTCTGTGAAGGAGTATAAAAATTATAATGTTGTTGATGGTGCTGCTAGGACTATTGGACCTTTTGGACAATTTACAGGAGCTATAGAATAGATAAATCAATTAGAACAATTAGAAAAACTCCAAAATGAAGTAGATGAACCTAGGAAAAAAGATTAAATGTATTATTCATCTACTTGTTCTGAAAAATATTTGATTGTAAGTAATTGTAAATAATTTATATATATGAATGTTTAAACATCAATATGCTGTTGAATTCATATGTTTGTGAATGAATGATTTAACTTAGAACTGTATTGAAGATAAATTTCGTATATCTATTTATTTAAAGCTTTGCAAGACAAGTTTTAAAATTTTATGAATGATGTGATTAAATGCACGATGATTTGATAATGACTAAATATATCTGCATACCGAAAAGTAAAATTTAATTTCTACATAACATGAAACGAATTGTAAGTTAAATATGCATATAATGTTTGAATTTAAATGAGTTTAAACCCGAACACTATATTAATGTAATGTAGTTAACTTTATTTAAGTTGATAAAATGTAGGAAAAAAAATTACAGAAGTTACTATGAGAAATAAGTTTCTTAGGAAAATTTGCTAAGTATTAACTCAACGAAGTTAGTTCATGGAGTAGACCTTAATTCTACGAAGTCAATTGTAAATATAAAGGCACTCTATTGAGTTAAGTGTAACTCAACGAAATTAGTCTGTGTAGTTAGCAAATAGAAATCGAAGCTAGTCCATTGAGTTGGCTGCAACTCAACGAGGTTAGTTTGTTAAGTTAAGAACGGTAACTGAGGCCACTCCGTTGAGTCAACTATAACTCAATAAAGTTAGTCCATGGAGTTAGTTGAACAGTTATTCTTTTCTCCACAAACAAAACTTTGTGGGTTTAGTGGTTATTGAAATTTAAAAATTAGAAGTGGAGCTCGTATCCATAAAAATAGGAACTATACTGCACGTTACAAGACACATTCTTGCGACGAGATTCATCTACATTATGGACATGTATTATAAATAGGAACAGAATGTTATTTACTAGTTACCAGCAATTGAGAAGAGAAAAGAGAACTTGTTGGGAGAACTAGAAGGAAAATCAGCTGATTCATCTTCATCCATCAACAACTATTTATTTAGAACAAAGCTTCAAACTGGTATATAATTAATTTTTGTAATTTACTTTATATTAAGAGTTTATGAGCACAGAGACTTGTTCTCCTAGCACTAAACGATTAGTAAGAACACCTACACAAATTATTCAATACAAAGGCATACTGAAATATTTTTTGAATTAGACTTTAAATATACTCCATAGAGGTATATGTAAGTAGTTATGCTAATTTTATCTTTGTTTAAATTTTGTTTATGTTGCTAAAATACAGAATCACAAGAGATGGAATTGATGGAATTACCACTAAATGTATTGAGAGAAGTACTAAGTAACTTATCAACTAAAGATCTGTGTAGATTGTGTTGTGTATCACGACAAATTAAAGAATGTGTCAGAGAAAAGTATTTTCATGGACTACAAGCTACAAAGATAACTAATATTAAAGATGGAATTTTATGGAAGTCATTTAATTGTAGTTCAATCAGTTATGAATATCTAAACATAGAAGAAACTACTAGAATTCTACCCAATACATTAGAAGGAATAGATCATATTATAGGAATAGATGAATGATTGATTGTTTATAAAACCAAACCAAAGTATGCTATTCTGTTACTTGATATTTTGATTAGAAATCATATTACTAGAAAATAATGGAATATAGAAGGCCTAATAGGTTTGAATTACTAATTGAAAATTATGGGTCAGCTTTAACATTTTCTAATAAAAAATCAACTATTCCTGAAAAATTATATTATTGGAGATCAACTGGAAATTGGGATGAAGATCTATGTTTAAGTATCATTTTTTGAATAGGTCATGGAATGAAAACATTATGATATATCTAGGAGAGAAAGCATTAGTTAACAATATACATGTCATACTTGATTGATATATATATCTAGTCACGAATATATCAGTTACATTTAGATCTGATTTATACATAGTAAGCATAGACAATTATGAGGATGAATTAATAGAAATATTACCTATACCTAATGATATAGCCAAACCACCATCTATAGAACATGACAAAATTCAATTAGGAGTGTGGTATAATGAATCTAATGATCCTACTCTATGTTTAATAAGATGGTGGGATGAATTGATGAAATTTCAAATATAGATTATAAAAGACTTGAATGAATGGAAGTGGGAAGAGGAATATATTGAAATATAAGTAGAAATAGATGTTGAGTATTTTGTTTTAATGATGTGTGCTAAACGAATGTAATAATATTTACTCAATTACTATTGTTTGTGAAAGTAAATTAAGAACATCAATTAATACAAAAAAAGTTTACTGATGTAAATACTTGTTTGTTATGGATCTGAAATTATATTAAGTTAAATAATTAGTCGTTAAATTATACTAACTTTTCATTTAACTAAACATTAAGTTAATGTATGTTTTTATTGTAAAGTTTGATATATTTTAAAGTTATATTTTTTGTATCATGTACAGTGCATGTTAAAGACAACTTGTTAAGTTAATGCGTTATTTGTATAGAGATCATATGAGAACTCATTGAGTTATAAGCTTAAAAGTTAAAATAAGTCACGTGAGAACTTGTTAAGTTAGTGAGCAAAAGAAAGAGATAAACTAGTTAAGTTAGTATTGTGCACGTGGTGAAATGAAAGTTTACGAATGTTATATTGTATCACGTGAGTTACACATGTTTAACTCGTTAAGTTAACATAACTAAACATATTGAGTTGCTATATTGAACACTAAGGCAATACGTTAGGCTAGCGTTATAAACTTAAAGTTATTATTCTTGCACGTGGTAAATACCTTATTGTAAAAACATTTGTTTATTACTAGATCGGTGAGTTATCAAGATTTTCGAATACTTAGAAAACTTAACTATCTGATACTTAAACTATTTTCAGTGAGTTAGCATTTAACCTTTCAAAAGAAATGTTAAGCTAGTTCGTTGAGTTAACTGTAACACCACGAAGCTGGTTCCTTAAGTTAGCATAACACCACAAACTTAGTTCGTTGAGTTAGCTACAATACTTGTCACGTAATTTGGCACATGATGAACTCGTTGAGTTAGATACGTTAAGTTATAAATCTACTTGTTTTACTCGTTTAGTTAACATTAACACAACGACTTGTTTATTACACTTGATGAAAAATTTTGGATGTTAAAGTTTATTTTGTAAGAAATTTTTTAGAGATCCAGAATTGACGATTAAAGAAAATTTGAAAGAAAAACGTGGGTCAGAAAAAGTGTATTTCGATGAAGGAAAAAGAGAAGACATGAAAAGTAGAAAACTGATTGTAGTTAAATGTGGAGGATATGCATGAAGTGAATATACAACATAAAAGGCATAGAATTCTCATTGATCAATTATCCCTACACACCAAATGAAATATATTTTCAGAGATCAAAACACCTCTCTAGGAAAAAGCTCTTAGATAGAAGAAAATTCAATGAATTAGAAAAAGTCAAATATATGTCACTAAAGATTTGAAGAATCAGATAGAAGCAAATTTGATGAAGTAGAGAAAGTCAGATATTTGTCACTAAAGAATTGCAAAAGAAGAAGAAGTAAAAGAAGAAGAAGAACAAGGAGAAATGTTTTAAATTCTGCAAATTATTTTCTTTGTTTGTAGTGATTAAATTGATTAAATAAAACATGATATCATTATATAATTGCATCTACAATTTCTGAGGAGAATTGAATTGTATATTGTAATTGAAACCTTGAATAAAATTATTTGATTAAAACAATGTCTCGACTTGTTTTTAATTTTGAAGTTACAATTATATTTAAATATGTTGAAAAACACAATTCACTCCCCTCTTGTGTAGTCATTCGATCCTACAAGTGGTATCAGAGTTGGTTAATAATCTTACAAGTGGTATCAGAGTTGGTTAATAGTCTTTGATATAAAGTCGATACCAACTTAATTAATATTAAAGCTTATTCTACATTCCTTGTTTTTAAATAGAAATTAATATCTTAGCATACGTTTAACTTTGTTGATTTTAGGCTTAAGTTGTTTTTAAAGTTGTAAATTGTTTAAAATCAAATAGGTTGAAAAATCTAAGGTAAGATGGCTATTGGAAATGGTAATTTTTCTTTATATGAAAGTCAAAATCGTAATGGTCCTCCTTTATTTGATGGAATACATTTTGAATATTGGAAATATAGGATGACAATCTTTCTTCAAAGTATAGATCACAAGTTGTGGTTCATGATTTCTAAATCATATACTCCATTAACTACTTCTTATAATACTTAGATAATTACTAAAAAAGAAAATAAAACTCTGAATGATAAAGGCTTAAATATCTTATTTTATGCATTGAGTTATGAACAATTCAGTAAAGTGTTGGCATATAAATCTGCTTATGAGGTGTGGCACGCATTAGAAGTTTCATATGAAGATACCTCTTAAGTTAAAGAGAATATGATTAACATGTTAATTCATAAGTATGAACTTTTTAAGATGCATGAAGACAAAAGTATTTCTGAAATGTTTTTCAGATTCCTAGATATTATATACTATTTAAAATGCTTAGGAAAGAATTTTGAATAGAAGAATTTAGTGAGAAAAATTCTCAAATCCCTAAGTTCTAAATGGTCTTAGAAAGTGACATCAATTGAGGAATCACGAGACTTAAATATTTATACTATAAATGAACTTATAGGAAATTTAACTACTTAAGAAGTTCAATTAAATGATTCACTAAGTTACAACAAATTAAAAATGAAGAAAGAAATAGCATTCGAAATTAATTCAGATTCTGAAATTAGACTTGGTTTTTGAGATTGGGATCCTCTATTGTAATGTAGTTCGTACGCTCTATTAGTAGTCGAACTCTGTTGTCTTTCACGTTCAACATGTTCATCCACTTGATCCATAATCCATAATCCATAATCCACGTACTAATTTTCTCTTTAATCCAAATTACTTTCTATTTAAATTTCCACTTTCTTCACTAACATTTTGAGTTTCCACGATCTCCACTCGTAGATTCACCGAAACTTTATCTTCCTAGAGTCTTGTAGAATATCTTCTAAGTCTTCGATTTAGTCGAACATTTATCCTTTAACTCCTGTCAAAACTTGAACACTTATCATTTAACTCTTCGAGTTTTTGCACCTGCAAAACATATGACTAAACAAGGAAACTTATCTGTTCATTAGTCCTTTTATAAAACTCGAACATTTATCTATCCATACGTATAAAAACTCGAACAGTTATCTAACTATTCGATTTTTCATTACCGAACGCACATGGAAAACACGTGACAACTTAAAACATTAAAAACACACGTGCGGATAACTTAACTATACGAGTTTTTAACATAAAGTATTTGACAAAAACGAAACGTTAACTATTCGAAAGTTTAACTATTGCAAATCTAGCTCTTCGGAAATCTTTAATTTATCCGACATAAAAATGAAACTTTCCGATAATCTGTTAACTATTATAGTTACAGAAATATACATAGAGAATATTATGTAGAATTATTTAAATACATTAATAAAGCATACATCATCAAAATTAAATACCTAACAATCTCCCCCTTTTTTTATTCTTTTGTTTTATATTTCTTCAGTAATAACTGCTTCTTCTTGAATGGTCGGTTGGATTTCCTTCATTCATATCAACGGTGATGATTTCTTTCCCTACGCGATACGTGCAAACGTGGTTTTTCTCTTCCAACTATCTATTCCTGCAACCGCTACAATGGCATATTAGAAAATATATAGTCCGTGGAGTTACAGATAACTCAACGAACTTTCTTCGTTGATTTAACTATAAAATACGTGCATAAATTTAACTATCTGATGCTCAAGTGCATTTCGGATAGTTACAGCTAACTCACCAATATATAACTTAAGTAAATCTACCAGATCTCAACACGTGTCAGCAGCAGTTTAATCATAAAATAACATTTCGGAGAGTTACAGGTTTAACTATCCGATGCTCAGATGCATTTCAGATAGTTACAGCTAACTCACCAAAAATCCACTTAAGTCAATTTCCCAGAACATGACACGTGTCCTCAGCTATTTTATAAAATAAAAAGAGATTTCGGAAAGTTACAAGTATAACTATCCGATGTCCAATTGCAATTTCGGATAGTTATAGATAACTCACCGAAATTTCACTTAAGTCATTCATTATGGTTTCGACACATGTACTTCAGGAAATAATAAAATATTCTCTCAAAACATAATTGTTCGGTTATTTAAACATAACTATCCGATACATATTCGGTATGTTAAACATAACTATCCGAATTTGTTCGGTATGTTAACATAACTGTCTGAAATATCAAAAAATTTGAATACTTAAAAATTTCACAGCCTGCAACTTACCAACAGTTCATAAATGTACTAAATTAACATTAATTCCCCCAAATTAAGCAAATTCTTCAATTAAAGCATATAATAGTGCAATTATATCATAATGGCTTAATTCTTATATGATAAGCTAAAAGTTATGCAATTAACCATCATTTAACCGTTAATAATATGCACTTTTTCATTCTAAACAATATCCACTTAAAAAAGCAAGCTTAACATCCATTTGATATAATTTGAAATCCATATAACAAGCATATGCTAACAAAATTCATATTGATTCTAATCTAGCAATAGGAGCAAATGTTTCATCATAGTCAATTCCTTCCTTTTGCTTGTAACCTTGAGCAACTAATCTAGCTTTATTTTTAACTATATGTCCATCTTGATCTACTTTGTTTCTAAATACCCACCTTGTTCCTATTATGGATTGATTTTCAGGTGGTGGAACTAGATCCCATACCTCATTTCTTATAAATTGATTTAGCTCATCTTACATAGCTAAATACCAAAATTCGTCTTCTAAGGCATCTTCAATTTTCTTAGGTTCTAGTAAAGAAACAAATGAATAAGCCCCATAAATGTTGACTACTGATGACCTAGTCCTAACTCCTTGATTAGGATCGCCTATTATCTGATCAATAGGATGAGATGAAGCATAACGCCAATTTCTATATTGTTCCATATTTTCTATAGGTATGACATTATTTTCTTCTAAATTTTCATCATTCAAACTTAGATTTCTTATTCCATCAGATAATTTATCAATTTCTCTGTCAACATCATTTGGTACTATTTCTGGGAGAATTTCTGAATCAAAGTTTTTAGCATGTCTTAAATCCAAATGAGAATTTTCATGAAATTTCACATGTAGGGTTTCCTCAATGGTTTTTGTTGATTTATTATAAACTCTATATGCTTTACTTCTAATGGAATAACCAACAAAAATCCCTTCATCTAATTTGGCTTTAAATTTGTCTCTTCGTTCCTTAGTGTTTAAAATAAAACATTTATACCCAAAGGGTTTTAATTAACTTATTTTGGGAACCCTGTTATACCATATCTCATAAGGAGTTTTATCTAAAATTGGTCTTAGATGTACTCTATTTATAACATAGCATGCTGTATGAACTGCTTCTGCCTAGAGAAAAAGGGATAATTTATTCTCATTTAACATGGTTCTGGACATTTCCTAAAGTGATTTCTTCTTACGTTCTACTATCCCATTTTGTGAAGGAGCTCTTGGAAATGAGTACTTATGATCTATGCCTAATTCTTTACAAAAGGTGTCCATTTGATCATTATCAAATTCTTTACAGTCAAAAAAAGATTTTATCTCTTGGAACCCATTTTTGAGTGGGTCCAAGAATTTCAGAGAGAGTCATATCAAAATAATCCATATTTTTAGATTTCAACTTATTTATTTTCTGATAATTATTTTTGCGTTTCTTTCTCTTAGTGTTATAATTATCAGAACGTTTATCTCCATGTAAACCAAAGTTGAAATTTTCATTTCTAACATTATTTGATTTCCAATATCCGATATTCTATAAATATGAAGAAAATTATGTTAGGACCTTAGTATTTTGATAATGAAAAACCTATGCGAGGAAACATATTGCATTTCGCAGTTAAGTCAGTGCAGCATTAGATCAGAAGGCAGATAGAACAAATTCCATGTAGATGAACAGATGGAGATGTTTTCAAATAATACTGTCTTAAACTTACAGGAAAATCGGACAGTTACAGGTCCGAAGAGTAAGTTTAAAACAGCAGCAATACTATCAGACAGTTAGAAGAATAACTATCCGAAATTGTAAAGCCTTCGGAGAGTTATTTTATCAAACAGTTAAGGGGATTGAATGATCGTATAGTTAAGGAGTTAACTATCCGAAAGCTTAAAGGACTTTTCGGAGAGTTACAGGTATAACTATCCGAAAGTTAAATCATTCAACAAACCACGTGCAGAAATACAAAACGGAAGCTTAAAGGACTTGTCGGAGAGTTAGATAACTATTCGAGTTTTCTTTTTGGAGAGTTAGATAACTATTTGAGTTTTTTGGTAAGTTACAGGCATAACTTTTCAGAACTTAAGTCATTTTATTACGCACGTGCAAAATGGAGATGCCGGCAGTTGAAAGCTTAAAAGGGAAAATCGGAGAGTTAGAAAGATAACTATCTGAAATTTCAAGAGAGTTTCGATGAGTTACAGTTTAACTATCCAAAACTTAAATCATTGAATTTCCCACGTGCAGAATTCCAGATAGATGCTCAAATGGGTTTTCGAAGAGTTAGAAAGATAACTATCTAAAATTTCAAAAGAGTTTCAGTGAGTTACAGTTTAACCATCTGAAACTTAAGTCACTGAATTTCTCATGTGTAGAATTCCAGAAAGAAGTGCAAATAAGCTTTCGGAGAGTTAGAAAGATAACTATCCGAAATCCTAAAGCGTTTCGGTGAGTTACAAGGATAACCATCCGAAACTTAAGTCAGCCTTTATGCACGTGCTGAATTAAAGCAATCGGAAAGTTAACAGAGACAAACTATCTGACAAGTATATAACTGTTCGGTGAGTTACAGTTACAAGTATCCGATTGGATGACAGCTCACATTTAAATATTCTGGAATCCTACCTGGCAGTAAAGGTTAAGTGATCTTTCGGTGAGTTACAGTTATTCTTCGGAGAGTTGCATAGCTAACCATCCGAAAGAACAGGAAAATCGTTAAGATATCTTGAAACGATTTTTTCTGAACGGTCACTTGCAGTATTGGGACTTGATCCTAATCAAGTACAGTAGAATACACCCGTTGGAGGAAAATATGATTGTTGTACATATCAAGTATATATTCAAAATACAGACAACGGATATACAGATATACATAGTGAGCTACACTAAAAATTCCAATTACACTCAAGTTTGCAAACAATGAAGAATATTCAGAAGATCTATTGCAGAAAAATCTCTTGCGCCAAAACTCTGATTGAAGGTTTAAAGTTGTTGGTTTGTGGCTTCAACCTGAAAGCTACATACAGTGTTGGTTTTAGTTTCGACCTGAAAACTCTAGAGGTTGGTTTACTGAAGTTTTTACCTGAAAACTTCTGTGTAGTTGGTTCTTGCTTTGACCTGAAAGCAAGTGTGTAAGTGTTGAAACACTTAGTGAAGCGCAAGTGAATCTTGGAGGTGGACTAGCCAAATTGGTGAACCACCTAAAAATTTGCTTTGTATTTCTTATCTCTATTGATTTGCATTATTAGTTTCATCTCATTACATTTTTGTTGAATCATTCGATTCAACATTAAAAGAATTTTAAAACTACACACTTTCACCATTCACCCCTCCTCTGGTGAGCCTATCGATCCTAACAAATTGATCAAGAATATTAAAATTCTCAAATGTCTTAGCTTGATTCTTCTGAAGATTTCTTTTGAAATTCTTGCATCGTGTGCTATCATTTATATGTTGCATTTCATCAATTCGCACATATTTTTCTCCCTTTTTGATTACACACGGAAAAGTTTTTCTCTTACTATTCTTAGTACTGGAAATAAAGACATTATTTTTAGTAGTACCATCATGCAATATATAATTTTCAACAAATACATCGTGTAAACCAATACCATGTTTTTCTACATTTGATATTTTACTACTGAGTTCATTTGTTAAAGTTTGACTATTATTCCATTTACTTAATATAGTCTTTTGATCACATACTTTAATCTTTAACACATCAATTTCTGAATTTAAATCAGTAATAGTCAGTTCAAATTTTTTAATTTCACAAATCATTTTCTTTTTATCAACAATTAAATTTTCACAATCAACATGCAATTTTCTTTCTATAGTAGTGAACTTTAAAATTTCCTGTGCATGACTTTGATTTTCTTCTTTAAATTTATTCAACTTAGAGTTTAGAAAATCAATCTTATTTTCAGATTCATCTAGCATTTTCCTAGTGTCCTTTCTTTCTATTTTGACTTTCTTATATTTTCTAGCCAGTCTATTGTATTCAACAAGTAATCCATCAAAACTTTCAACATTAGCATTTTGATCAGAAGATACCTCACTGGATTTTGCCATAAAGCATACATTTGCTAGATTTTCTTCTGAATCTGATGTTGATGAGGATTCATTGTCTGATGTTGAATCCTTTGTTTCTTCACTTTGTGAAGCTGAAGAGTCATCCCATGTCACTTTAAGCGCTCTTCTCTTTTTGAATTTCTTATTCCTGAAATTACTCCTCGAATTCTTCTTATCTTTGTTGAGAGGACAATCAGTTTGAAAGTGACCCAGCCTATTGCACTTGTAGCATATACTTTTGTCTTTCGTGAATGACTTCTTCTCCATATCTCTAGATGTCTTTGTTGACCTGAAGTTCCTGCGTTTCTTCAACAGATTTCTAAATTTTCTAGTCAACAACAATAAATCATCGTTAGAATCACTAGTAACTTCTGAGACTTTATCAGCCTCAAAAGCCAGATCCTTTCTAGGATTTTTCCCTTTTGGATCTAAATGTTGTACTTCATAGGCTGTTAGATTTCCTATTAGATCATCGAGAGTATATGTATTTAAGTCTTTGGACTCTTCAATAGATGTTGTCTTTTGAGCCCAAATTTTAGTTAAAGATCTAAGGATCTTTCTTACCAAGCATTTTTCCTCAAATTTCTTGCCTAAAGATTTTAATGAATTTACAATCTCAAGAAAACAAGAAAACATGTCAGAGATACATTCATTTTCGTGCATTTCAAAAAGCTCATATTTTTGTACTAACATATTGATCTTAGATTCCTTGACCTGATTAGTACCTTCGTTGGCAACTTCTAATGCATGTCATATCTCATATGCAGTTTGATATGCAGAAACTTTATTAAATTTATCATGAGATAAAGCACAAAACAAGATGTTTAAACCTTTAGCATTCAGTGTCATTTGCTCCTTTGCATCAAAAGTCCAAGTATCATATGAAGTCGTAACTAACACTATTGGATTGCTAATTATATGCCATAATTTGAAATCGATTGACTAAAAGAATACTTTCATCCTATATTTCCAGTAACCATAATTGCTACTTTCGAACATAGGAGGACGATTAGTGGTCTGTCCTTCAGTCATAACTAAGATTTCAGAATTATCCATTTTAAACAGATGATCTGAAATAAATGATAGGAAAAACCAATTCCTAAATAGAGAAATGAAGGCTTTCGGATGCTTTAAACAGTTTAATTGCTCTGATACTAGTTGTAGGATCATCTGTATCACAAGAGGGGGGTGAATTGTGTCTTTAGTAATTAAACTAGCGGATAAAACAAGAGCACAAAACACTCGTAAATGTAATTCTATTCTTTTATTTCAAGACAGAATTTACAATATCTTTTCAGCTCAATTCCCTTCTTGACGATTTTGATACAGTAATTTTTGATATACAATTCAAATAGGAAAACAAAGCTCTTTTTCAAAACTAATTTTGAATTGTATAAAACCTGATCTTTATGCATACAGCTCTTTTCTTTCTCTTTGCTCAGCTTTTGTATCTCTTCTTCTCTAGTTGTCGAATTTCCAGACTTCTTGCGTTTGCAACTCCTTTTCTAAAATTGCTTGGAATTTCGAACTTCTTCTGATGTTGGAGAACTTTTCAGAATATGAATATTCAAACTTAACTTTTCAGTTAGGGATCCAGATTGAATATTCAGACTTGGTTTTTGAGATTGGGATCCTCTGTTGTAATGTAGCTTGTACTCTCTATTAGTAGTCGAACTCTGTTGTCTTTCACGTTCAGCATGTTCATCCACTTGATCCACAATCCATAATCCACGTACTAATTTTCTCTTTAATCCAAATTACTTTCTATTTAAATTTCCACTTTCTTCACTAACATTTTGAGTTTCCACGATCTCCACTCGTAGATTCATCGAAACTTTATCTTCCTAGAGTCTTGTAGAATATCTTCTAAGTCTTCGATTTAGTCGAACATTTATCCTTTAACTCTTGTCAAAACTCGAGCACTTATCCTTTAACTCTTCGAGTTTTTGCACCTGCAAAACATGTGACTAAAAAAGGAAACTTATCTGTTCATTAGTCCTTTTATAAAACTCAAACAGTTATCTATCCATGCGTATAAAAACTCGAACATTTATCTAACTATTCGATTTTTCATTACCGAACGCACATGGAAAACACGTGACAACTTAAAACATTAAAAACACACGTGTGGATAACTTAACTATACGAGTTTTTAACATAAAGTATTCGACAAAAACGAAACGTTAACTATCTGAAAGTTTAACTATTGCAAATCTAGCTCTTCGGAAATCTTTAATTTATCCGACATAAAAATGAAACTTTTAGATAATCTATTAACTATTATACTTAGAGAAATATACTTAGAGAATATTATGTAGACTTATTTAAATACGTTAATAAAGTATACATCATCAAAATTAAATACCTAACATTTACCTAAGATTAAATACTCAAAGGATTTCATGTGTGATGCATGTGAGTTAGGCAAACTTCATAAAAATACTTTTAAATCCAAAATTGATATATCAAGTAAGAGAGTCTTAGAACTTATATATATAGATTTATTTGGACCAACAAGAATCATGAGTCTTGGTGGTAAACGGTATGTATTTGTTTTAGTAGATGACTTCTCTAGATACACTTGGGTATATTTTCTAGCAACTAAGGAAGAAGTTTTTAAAACGTTTAAAATGTATTGCAATCTTGTTCAAAATGAACAAAATGTCTCTATTCAAAAACTTAGGAGTAATCATGGTACTGAATTTGAAAATGATCAAATAGATAATTACTATAAAGATCATGACATTGATCACAAATATTCTTTTCCAAGAGCACATTCTCAAAATGGTGTTGTTGAGAGAAAGAATCGGTCACTTCAGGAAATAGCCAAAACTATGTTAAATGAACATAATTTACCTCAAAGTCTTTGGGTTGAAGTAGTGAATACAGCTTATTATATTATTAACAGAAGTCACTTAAGACCTCTTGTTAATAAAACTCCTTTTGAAATTATGTTTGATAGGGTTCCAAAAATTTCCTATATGAAATCATTTGACTGTAAGTGTTTTATCCTTAACATTAAGGATAAAATGGATAAATTTCAAGCCAAAGTGGATGAAGGAATTTTTAGAGGTTACTCTATTAGAAGTAAAGCCTATAGAGTTTATAATAAGACTTCTAAAACCATTGAAGAAACCCTTCATGTAAGCTTCAATGAAAATTCTTTTAGAAAATCTCAATCTAAAGCTGATAATGATGATATGATCAATTTTTCAAAAGAATTAGAGATCAATAAAGAGATTGAAGATTTATCTAAGAAAATTAAAAATATAAACTTAAATGATCAAACTAATGATCAAAGTGATGTACCTTTAGATGTTGGTGAGAATATTGAGGAGAATCATAGAAATTAGCGTTATTCTTCATCACATTCCATCACTTAAGTCATTGGTAATATTAATGAGGGAGTTAAAACTAGCGCTTCAGTAAATTTAAATAGTATGTGTATGTTTGTTTCTATGGTGAAACCAAAGAATATAGAAGAAACATTATCTGATGAAAATTAGATAGTGGCAATGCAAAATGAACTAAATTAATTCATTAGAAATGATGTTTGAGAATTAATCTCTCCATTAGAAAATCAGTCCATAATAGGTACAAAGGGGATCTTTAGAAACAAAACTAATGAGACTAGTCAAGTTACAAGAAACAAAGCTAGATTAGTTGCACAAGGGTATACATAGGAAGAAGGACTTGATTATGCTGAAACATTTGCTCTTATGGTTAGGTTAGAAAGTATTAGAATATTATTGTCTTATGCTTGCTATATGGATTTTAAACTATATCAAATGGATGTAAAAAGTGCATTTCTAAATGGTTTAATTAATGAAGAAGTTTATGTGAAACAACCACCTGAATTTGAAGATATTAAATATCCTGACTATGTGTGTAAATTAAAGAAAGTCTTATATGATTTGAAGCAAGCACCTAGATCGTGGTATGAAAGATTATCTACTTTTCTTATATAACGAGGATATATCATGAGAAAAGTAGACCATATTCTTTTTATCAAGAAAGATGATAAAGATCAGATTGTTGTTCAAATATATGTAGATGATATAATCTTTGGAGCTACTTCTAATAAACTGATAAAAATATTTTCTGAAGAGATGACTAGTCAGTTTGAAATGAGTATGATAGGAGAACTTTCATATTTTCTAGGACTTCAAATTAAGCAAATGGATAAAGGTATATTTTTAAATCAGGAAAAGTATATAGTTGAAATGTTTAAGAAATTTAATTTTAATGATACAAGGATTCGAGAAACTCCTATGAGTACTTCTTGAAAGTTAGATATTGATGACATAGGAAAATCAATAGATCAAAGAAAATACAGAAGTATGATTGGTTCTTTACTTTATTTGATAGCTAGTAGACCTGATATTATGTTTGCTGTGTGTACTTGTGCTAGATTTCAATCTAATCCTAAAGGATCACACTCAATTGCTATTAAAAGAACATTTAGATATATATAAGGAACTAAAAATTTTGAACTGTATTATTCTAAGGATAGTTCAATAGATCTTATAGGATATACTGATGCTGATTATGTAGGATCTAAATCTTACAGAAAGAGTACTAGTGGCACGTGTCAATTATTGGGAAATAATTTGGTGTCATGGTTTAGTAAAAAGCAAAACTATGTAGCACCTTCAACCACTAAAGCTAAATATGTTGCTACTACATTGTGTTGCACTCAGATTTTGTGAATAAGGCAAACTTTAGAAGATTTTGGATTATCTTATGATACAACTGAGATTTATTATGATAGTAGTTCTGCAATAAATCTTTTCAAAAATCCTGTATTACATTCTAGAGCAAAGCATATAGAGGTTAGACATCATTTTCTAAGAGATAACGTAATTAAAGGTAAAATTAAATTAGGATTTGTGTCTAGTAAAAATCAATTAGCTGATATATTTACAAAACCTCTAGATGAAACTACATTCTGCAACATAAGATTAAATTTAAGTATTTGCAGGCTATGTGATGTGTAAAATGCTTAAACTCCACAAAACATAAATATTGTTGATGATGTTGTTTACCTCATAAATATTATATACTTATCATATATATTTAAGTAATATCTAAACTGCTACATAAGATACTATGTATTTATGATATATTTATTATAGTATCTTATTGATTTTACTTTTTTTTATGTAGTATATTTTATATGTAAGTTACGTATGTTTGCAATATATTTGCAAGGGAAGGAGGTGTTGGAAATAAAACCCGATCGTTCAATAATGATACTATGGCACAATTATGAAAAATCACCTTTGGAACTCACTATAACTGTAAAGTAAAGAGAATAGAAGAAGAAACACACTAAAGACACAGGACTTACGTGGTTCGGCAACTGCCTACGTCTACGGAGAGTTGAAAGTTCTTCTATGAGCTTCAGCACAATCAACCGTATGTTTTTATAACATCATAAATGTTTATATACTACCCAAACTAAGGTTAATAAACCTTTAATTACAATAGAGCCATTACAATAGTGAAATACACTTTGGATAAAGGAAGACTCATTTCTAAAGCCTTTCATCCCAACTTTTTAAAAGTTGTAGCATTTCGAATAGTTACAGGACTTAGCTATCCAAAGAAATTCTTCTCTCTTCATTTGTTATAATGGTGGATACTGTAGTAGGCTAACTGTCCAGAGAGATTCTATCTTTCGGATAGTTATAATCCTAACTATCCGAAAACTCACTTACATCTCTCTTAGTCCTTTTGGAAGGTCTACCTGTAGTTTTCCGAAAATTCTTACCTTTCGAATAGTTACTATCTTAACTATCTGAAAACCCACTTAAGTATCTCTTAAGTCCTTTCGAAAGGTTGTAGTTGTGACCTTCCGAAAACCCATGACTTTCGAATAGTTGTTGTCTTAACTATTCAAAGATTCACTTCAGTCCCTAATTTTCAGATACTTAGTTTCTTAACTATCCGAATATCCACTTAAGTGTCCTCTAAGTCATTTTAGATGGTTCTACTTATAACCTTCTGAAATCTCCTAACTTTTGGATAGTTAGCTCAAAGCTTTTCGACTATTCTATTATTTTCGAATACTTCAAACCGATAACCTTCTGAAAATATTAATTTGCTAAAGACTTACAGCTGATAAGCTTCTGACTGAACTTGGACATCTTGTGGCATACTCCACACCTTTACTATTTGCCCTTACAAGAGGAAAAATAGTGTTAAATTAGATTACTGAATTATATAGAATATCTTTATATTAATCTAATCTTAGTATTCTGAAGATACAAAATGAAGAAATATTTTTCATTAAGAATACTGATTTCTAAAGAAAAGGAATAATTCTAGCACTTTAGAAAAAACCTATTAACTAGATCATATTAGTTTGCTAAGGGACTAGCAAAAGTTAAGTATAAGGGAAGTACTTAGAATGAAAAAGTGCATAATATTAATGGTTAAATAATGGTTAATTACATTATATTTAGCTTATCATGTGAGAATTAAGTCATTATATTATAATTGCACGATTATATGTCTTAATTAAAGAATGTGCATAATTCTAGTAAATTAGCGTTAATGAAGTGTATTTTTGAACTGTCGTTGAGTTATAGGCTTTTTAATTCCTAAGTATCCGAAATGTCTATTATTTCGGAGAGTTACATTTTTTCTTGTTTTATACGAGAGAGTTGTGTTTTAAACACTTAAAGAGTATTTTATTATTATTTCAAGAAGGATACGTGTCGTAACCTAGAAACTTGACTTAAGTTATCTTTCAAAATGTTAGAGGCTAACTATCCAAAATGCATATAATTTTTAGATAGTTATAGTTCGTAACTATTTGAAAGTCTTTTTACCCTTGTAAAGTTATCATTACGCATGTGTGAATTTAAATGTTTTATTATGTCACGTGAGTTGCACATGTTTTATATTAAGTCCATTTAGTTAAGCTTTACTCAATGAAAGAAGTCTGTTGGGTTAACATTTAAGTCTGTTGTGTTATACTAACTTCACGGACCAGTTATTTTCTAACATGCCATTATAGTAGTTGCAGAAACAGAAAATATAAAGGAAAACCATGATTGCATGTATCATGCAGGAATTAACTTGTGGAATGAAAAAGAAATCATCATCATTGATACGAATGAATGAAATCTAACCGATCATTTAAGCAAAAGTAGTTACTATTGAAAGAAATATAAAAATAAGAGGAGAAAAATGAAGAAGGTGTGTGTGAGTGTAGAGAACTGCACTAACTACAGAAAGTGTCGGAAGTTTCTTGAAACTCCACAATACCACTATAGTCACCAACCATCGGAGGTTTGTGAGGATACATTTTGGATGTCGAGTTGATTCCAAGCCAAACATAGTGACTAACAACCATTATGAAGAGTGATCGTGTTGAAAGAAGAAAAATCATTTTCACCAAGCACTGACTCAGATCTCAGGAAATCGTAAAGCTACTAGCCTTGGTTTTAGGTTTATGCTAATATACTGAAGAAGAGATCAACTTACAAGTCTTAGTTCACGATTAAGTTGAGGCAATAGTATAATCGTGTTGCATGTAGTAATAAAAGTTTTTATTATTGATAGAGAATTTTTACATAGTACATTACTCTTACTCAATCTTTATGAGATCGACCTATACTTGCACACTAATACAATAGTCACTATATACTTGTAGTTAAAATATAAATTGAACTTAATAGCTAATTTATGTGAAAAATTATTTATTTACCTTTAAAAAAATTTATTAATATAAATATCAAAACAAGCCAAATGAGTTTTCCTTATAAACACCAAGTAAGATGCATCAGGTGTCAAAATGTAGAAAAGTAAGAATGAAAAGAAAAGAAAAGAAGAAAAAGAAAGAAAAATAATTTAAAAAATAGAAAATAACAAAAATAAAGAAAGGAAAAAGACATCAACTCGTTGAAATAAAGAAAGAAAGAGAGAGAAATTTGACTAGAAGTAATTTAGATAGTTGAGGCAGGTGGCCAACCAAGATGCATCGAGTGTCGAAATGTAGTAAAGTAATATTCAAAAGAAAAAGAAAGAAAAATAATTAAAAAATAGAAAATAACAAAAATAAACGGAAGGGAAAGACATTAGTTCATAAAAAAAAAAAAAAAGTTTGACCAGAAGTAACTTAGATGGTCGAGTTGGGCGACCAACCAAGACGCATCAAGCATCGAAATGTAGAAATGTAAGGGGGGGTTTGTGCACTCGGAATCTGATAGAATTAAAAAAATTTTCCATCAGATTCCAAGTCATGAGGTGTTTGTGCATTTTGGAATTCAAATTCCTAAGGAATTTGAATTCCAATCATGTGTAATGGTTGGGAAAATGAATTCCCAACCTAAAAGGTTGGGAAAAGGTTGGAATTCATTTTCCAAAAGATCGCTCGATGCTCACCTTCACTTGTTGAAGTATATATTGTTAATATTTTTTATTTTAATTAATTATTTTAATATTATTTTTATTAAAAATAAAATATTAATTATATTATTATTATTATTTAATTTTATAATATTTAAATCATAAAATATTATTTAATTAAATTATTATTATTATTATTATTATTTATTATATTATATTATTTAATATACAATATCAAAATTTCAAAAATTATATAATTTTCCTAACTTTCTTTGGCTAACAAAAACAAAGTCTTAAAAGTCATTTATGGCTAATAAAATGTTCAGAATTATATTTTTTTATAATCAAAGTATTTCGATAATTATTTATTATTTACTTTTATTTATTCACTTCATAATAATTATATTTTTTAAAAAGTTATTTATTATTACATTACAAGGAATATAGAATTTATAATTAACCTTTTGTTGTTTTAAACATGTATTATAACTAAAAAGTTATCAATTTTTGTAATTTTTAATTTATTTTATATAATGATATACTTAATTAATTGATAAATGATATATAAACATTTAATTTAATAATATGTTCATTTATTAATGCAAGTAATTCATTTCTTGGTTAATTACATTTTCACTAATTACTTTAATTCATTACTTAACTTTATTAAAAATCAATTCCTTTCAATTCTGTCATGTGCACAAACACCTAAATTTCAATTTCTATCAAATTCTTGAACATGCACAAACAATTAGATTTTGAATTCTTTCCATTAAATTTTGTATAATTCAAATTTTATTAGAATTTAAATTCTGCGGAATTCAAATTCTAGATACACAAATATGACTTAAGAATCAAAAGAAAAGAAAAAATAAAAAATAAAAAATAAACATAGGGGAAAGAAAAATAGAAGAAATAATTAAAAAAAAGATTGACACATGTAAATCTTTCTTATGTAGGTCAAAAAAAATTAGATACATGAAAGACTCTCCTATGTAAGTTAAAGAAAATTACACATGAAAAACTCTGCTACATGAGTTAAAAAAATATTTGACATATGAAAAACTTCCTAATAGAATTTCTCTTGCCTTGTATATATAAACAATAATGAAAAAACTATGAAATTTATTAGAAACAATGAGAAAAGAATAATCTCATAGCATTTACTCAATTGAACCAAATGATGTTAGTTAAATGGTATTGTCTTATCATCTTTTAGTACATCGTTAGTTTAGCTTCATTATGAAGGGACTACTAAATATTAACAATTAAAATTGTAACGCAAATTTTTTCAAAATATACGTATAAAATATAGTTTATCATAATTTCCTATATGAAATGTTGTTACTGGGACAAAATAATCATAACTATTGGACACAACATAAATGATTAAAATATTCTACGGTATGACTTTTTTGAATAAAATATACTATTTTATATTGATAAAATATAAAATATACTTTGACGCCCAAGAGATAATACCTCAAATAAACATTATTTCTCCTTTTCTTTTCTTTTCAACTCAAATATATATGTATTTAGTAGCCTCTATTCCTTTAATCAAGGACAATCATGTAAGCACAAACTAAGTATATGAAAACCCCACAATAAGAGATATGATGTTATTTTTCAGATTTCATGACCATTTTAAAGTATAAGATAATCTCTCCTTTTGGTTTTACTTCTAAACTTCAATTAAAGGTATTTATCCACTCCATACTAACTAAATTATTAAGGGTAACAACTACAGAAATTTTCAAAAAAAAAAAAATTGAAGGTACTTATCCACTTTTTTTTTCTTGCACAATTAAAAAAACACTTTGATTAAAGGTATTTTCTTAAGAATCTGAATTTTTTAATTTAAAAAATCTAAACTTTTTATTTTTTTTATTTTTTAAACTTTCTGTCATGTACAAATACCTTTTAAATAAAAAAAATGAATGTGAAAATACAATTATCACGAAAAAACCATCAGTTCAAAAAGACGACTGCACCATAAGTTCACTTATATGAAGAAGACGTGGAAATAAATTGAATCAAGTAAAACACAAGTAAATGATAACCATGCGTGACAAATGGCATTCACTATGTGCAATTATGTTCTAATAATCATGTGCCATGTTAATAATAACTAAACAAAGCCAAATAATATCACTCAAAATACAAGCAAAAGGTAAGAAACAGATTACACTAATTTATGTATGATGATTATATTATTATTATTATTTTGTGTAATTTTTTATTAATTTTTTCTATTTAATTATTGATGTTATTATTATTATATTAATTTATAGACGTATAGTAATCTCGATAATGCAGTGTACCACAGTTCCCAGCACTGTTACAGCTCATTTCCGACAGAAATAAAAGTGCCAGTTATTATTATTATTATTATTATTTATTTATTTTTAACTTAAGCTTGAAACAGAAATTAAAAGAAATAAAATACCAAGAAAACTTGATTAAGCAAATTAGACCACCTCCTCCTAGATTCTAAGTTCTTATTCAACATAGAAATGAATTAAGCAATAAACCCAATAATTAAGATAAAATCAAAAGGTAAGGAGACCTACCTGATTCACTTAAACCGAAAGAAAATAAACCTGCTCAACTAACTAAACTAACCAAATTGAATTAAAATATCAAACCATAGGCAACAGAACAAAAATAAGCCGAAACCGATTTATATTTATTTACAATCAGATATTAGCATTCATCACAACCTGAAAATAGTCAAAGGGATGGATAGTCAACAAATTCATTCTTCATCTTTCTTTTTCTTTCCCTGGATCATCCTTGGAGGGTGAAGCTACCAATCTCAATAAAATCATCTTAGCAATGTGCAAAACAAGAATTTTACGTATCCACACAGGGACCAAAGGTTGCAGGGTGAGGCCGAAACCAAATGGCGAATTAAAAATCGAATGAAAATAATGTGGACGCATGAAATCGTGGCAGTTTTAAAATCTATCAAATGCAGAAATTTACTTACTTGTTCAGGGTTAAAGGTATGATCAAAATGGTTGAAGACAATGGCATTTCAAATATTAACGAATACAAAAAAATTTTCTTTTCGTCAATGCATAAACGTCATGTTCCAAGGTAGAGAGATTTCTAAAGACATTAAATATTCAAAACACTTTAATCACAAACATCACAGATTTCTACTAGGACATTGATTGGAGCATATAGGAGTGTTCACCTAAAAATTAGATTTTTAACTAATGGTAGATGTCAACAAAAATTTAATTATATAGGTAATTCTTTTGATTTACCATATAAAATATTTACGGTAAATGTTCTGCATAAGTAGAATTCTTTATATTTAATAATAAATAATTATTTATCTTATAAAGAAGGTATAAAAACTTATTATAATAGTAGAATTTATGATAGTATAATACCATTAGATGATAATAATTTTGTAATAGTTAATTTTTTTATTGAATTTTTAAAATCATTTTATAATGTAATTGAACATTTATCAAGAGTATATTATTCTATCTTTATTTATGTAATTCACCATTTATATAATACTGTAAGAATTTTTAATAATTATGGTAATTATTCATTTTTCACTCTTATTATGGTAATTTTTAAAAAATAATATTTAACTAATAAGTAATAAGCCTTTTAAATAGTTTTTATGGAAAGAATGAGGTCCCCTGAACGCAGAGCTGTCTTTTTTTGAGTCCCCCTCCATGGCGGACTTCCCCGGACGATGCTGAATCAAAAGAAAAGAACCCTGATTCCTGGACAAATCCGTTTAGGGATTCAGCCATGGCGGACGAATCGGCGAAGAGGTTCCAGCAAATAATGGACCGGCTTTACCACTTCCCCAAATCCAGGTGCATCCCGGACCCTTGAGGAAATCGGAAGTTTCTCTTGCTTATTATTATTATTATTATTTTTCTGCCGTGGCGTTTCTTTCGCTGATTGGAAGAAAATTTCTGGTTCTTGGCTTGCAGTGGTGGTGGTGCGGGGTCGTCGCAAAAGGGGAAGAGAGGAGGCGGATGTGGAGGAGACTTGAGTTCCAGGAAGTGTGTGGACAGCGGTGTAAGGAAAGTTTCCGATGTAGGGAATGGAGCGAAGGATTGGCCGCAGCTATGCAGGCCATGGGACCGAGGGGATCTTTTCAGGCGGTTGTCGACTTTCAAGGCCATGACTTGGTTTGGGAAACCCAAGGTCTTGCTTTTGTCTTTTCTTTTTTTCTGGTTGTATTGATTAGGCTGGATTATGTTCGCGTCGGAGTTAGTAATGAAGCATGTTTGTTTTTGTCACTTTTAGTTTGGAAATTTTCATGCATTCTATGTTATTTACATCTGATTCGTTATGTTGTCGAAGTCCTTTTCATATATATTGTCAATCATCCAGGCTGTCAGTCCTGTGAACTGTGCTAGGAGAGGTTGGATTAACGTGGACATGGACACAATAGCATGTGAGGCATGTGGTTCACGGCTTCTGTTTTCGACACCTTCGTCATGGACGCTTAATCAAGGTGTGAACAATTTTTTGGATTTACCAGCTTAACGGTTTTATGTATCTATTCAAACTAGTGTAATGGTTGCTGTGTTAGTAGATACCTCTAACTGTAAACTTCATTTTCCCGTTCATTTTCCCGTTCACCTCATATGTAATTTAGTACGGTTCAAAATATATGAAAAATTTTTAACAATGAAAAATAGACAAAGTCATAAGAACTCTAAACCTTTGTTGAATTTGATATAATTTCTGAACCTATCATTTGTGTTGCAGTTGAAAAAGCTGCTGCAGTATTCAGTTTGAAGCTTGACAATGGACACAAGCTTCTTTGTCCATGGAAAGATAATATATGTGACGAATTTTTAGCACTCTTTCCTCCAACCCCTGATCCAGATCTGGTTGAGGGCTACAGAAAACGTGCTTCAGCAATGTTAAGACTTTCAGCGCTTCCTGTTATCTCGCCATCTGCCATTGACCACATCACTAATCCTCAATTAGAACAGCTTCTTGAAGAAACTTCTAGTATAGGAAGCACATTGGACAAATGCATCAAGCTTAATGATGATTCTAGTCATCTACTAACAGACTATGTTTCTGATGCTGCTTCTACAAGTTTATATTTCCAGGTATGGCATACACATATTTCTATTTGGGTGTATATGCTATGTGTTGAATAAAGATCTGCTATTGCTTATTTTCTATGTTTGATTTATCATTATTTGATATAATAGGTGTTAATAGTATGTTCTGTTTATTCCAATGTTTGTGCATGCTTGTGTGTGTAAACAGGTAGCTTCTACCATATATGTGCGTAAAAAATGAGTTTTACACTAATTTATGAATGGTGATCTAGTATTGCTTATTTCTATTTTGGTTTATTAAGTTTGATATATAGGTGTTTATAATATGTTCTGTTTATTCTAGTGTGTTTATAATATGCTAATTCTCTATATATATATATTGAAACCAATATATTTTACTATATATTTATTATTTATGTATATGTATATATGAATGAATCAAATGAGTTCAATAATAAGTTTATGTGTTAATGATGAAGGATGGCCACCAATCATAATGAATGGTGGAGAAAACGGGCCATCGAATGGTTATGATAAAGCTGAGATATCTAATGCTGTTGGAGAATGAGGAGCCACAAATGACTCTTCCTTTTCCTCTCACTAAATTGACGTCTTGGAGATTGGCTAGGGGCTTGATGAATTTCATTATTTATTTGCCTAGTTGAAGGATGTAAGGGATACTTCACTTTTGATCTTCAACTAGGTACCTAATCTTTTTCAGTAGATTATGAATACCCTCTTGTTGGTGGATTTTAGCAACATCGTCGGTGGATTTCGGCTTATCCTCCTTTGTTCTAGACTGGTTGGTGCTACTCATCTTTGGTTCCTCATCATTTGGTATTAGAGCCACTCGATCCATGGCCAACACTATCACCAAAGAGGAGTTCAACAAGTTGGAAGATGCTCTTGCGCAGCTTATGATGACATTTGATTGCTTTACCAATTAGTGACGCCAACATGGGTGGCAACCCCTACCCTTTGAGGATTCATCCAATGAGGATGATTTCTCTTATGTCTGTGAACCTCACCATGGCTAGTGCGTCAACGATTATTGGGGTTCAAGCAATTTCAAACTGCGGATGGATCTCCCTACCTTCAACGACCAATTACATATTGTGGATTTCCTTAATTGGTTGGTTGAGGTTGAGCGTTTCTTCGATTTTATGGAGATACCCGAGGAACAAAAAGTCAAGTTGGTGGCTATTGGCTAAAAGGTGATGCCTCGACTTGGTGGGAGCAACTTCTCATTAATTGTGTACATCTTCAAAAGCCTTCCATTTGCATGTGGGAGAAGATGAATCGGGTTTTGTGAGTGTGTTTCCTTTGCATAGATTATGAACAGATATTGTTCAATTAAAATATCAAAATTGCAAGCAAGGCAATGTTGACTACACGTAGGAGTTCTATAGATTAGCGTTGTGAAATAACCTTCATGAGATGGAGTAGCAGTAGATTTCCTGATATATTGGAGGCTTGAAGTTTGATATCCAAGATTGTCTCACCCTACAAACCACCTACACATTGATGGATGCAGTTAGCTTGGTAAAACGAGTTGAATACCATGTATCCAAGAGGCATCCAGTCAATGACAACAATAGTGGAACCTTCCAACAAGCTATATAACATGCCCCTGATGGATCCTAGCTCTAGTTCTCAATCCTCCAATGGAGCTACACGTGGTTCTTTGAATTCTTACTCTAAACCTGAGCTTAATCAATGTTATTGTTGTCAACACGTGGGCCATCAGTCTAATCAATGTCACAAACACGGTGTTGTCAATGTTGCAGCCAAAGTCTTTGAACCTCCTTAGAATGAAGAGGTTGGCTTAAGGATAGACTAGTTTGACACTAGCGATGACAACCACCAATATGTTGATGGAGAACACTTGTCGCATGTTACTTGTCATCTTATCCTTGCCCTAAAAGTGGTCGATGCCTCTTAGTGACACAACCTCTTTCACACTCGTTGCATTATTGCCAACAAAGTTTGTGACGTCATTGTTGACGGTGGCATCACTAACAACTTTGTATCTTGTTGTATGGTCATGGGCCTTCCTATTGAACAACATCTCCAACCTTATCAAATAAATTGGATTTGGTGCAACAACATTGTTGTTGATGTCAACTAGTTCTGTTATGTTCCTATTTCCATTAGTCAACGCTACAACAACATTGTCTCTTGTGATGTCGTTGACATGGACGCGTGTCATGTTATCTTGGGGTGATCTTGACAATATGATGTCGACGCCACTCATAGTTGCAAGAAGAATGAGTATATCATCCACTCAAAGGGGTAACATATTGTTCTCATGCCATTACTGACAGACAACTATCCTCCCTCTTGTTCATTCAAGTAGAGCTTCTTGGTGGTGGACCATCGTCATTTCATGGATGGCTTGAAGCAAGGGTAGGAGGGATATGCCCTTGTGGTGACCAATTCTATAGGATTGACGACTCTGTCTCCTCCCAGCAAGGTTCAAAGCTTATTATAGGAATACACTGCCATCTTGCAGGAACCCCCTTAAGGCCTTTCACTACTTAGAAACATCCAACATCAGATAGATCTCATTTCAGGATCGTTGCTTCCCAACTTGCCCTACTACCTGTTGAGGAACCTATTGAGGGACTCGACGGAAGACGGGCTGAGGGATCTGAAGGATCCATAGGCGGGTAACGGGTGAACACTTTAGGGACTTGTGAGGAGACGAGTGGAAGGACCTTATGCACTCAATGAGAGAAGGGAGAAGACTTTAGGGACTTATGAGAGAAGGGGGTTTATCTTGATGATTCCTCCTACGAACTCGAACTTGTGAGGGATTTTGGGACATATAAGGATTGGTAATACTTTTATTATCAGTTTGAGCTTTTGACATAATGGTAGTCTGGTCCTAACACTATTGACTGAGCCCCAAAGAAGCATCCATCTTGCAAGCACAAGTTGATGAGTTGATCTGACAAGTACTAATTCAGCCTAGCTTGAGCCCTTGCGTGGTGCTTACCCTCATTGTGCCAAAGAAGAATGGGGACTGGAGGATGTGCATGGATAATCACACCATCAACAAGATAACAATCAAGTATCACTTTTCGATTCCCTATTTAGATGATATGCTTGATATGTTAGCAGGGTTGCACATCTTCTCCAAATTAGATCTGCATAGCGGCTACTATCAAATTTAGATATGTAAGGGCTATGAATGGAAAACAACCTTCAAGATGAAAGAGGGACTCTACAAATGGATGGATGATCATGCCATTCAATTTGTCAAACACACCTAGTACATTTATGTGGCTCATGACATGAGTTTTAAAGCCTTTTATTGAAAATTTTGTTGTCATCTATTTTGACAACATACTTATCTATAGTGCTGATGAGGAAGCTCATTTGCAGCACTTAAGAGAGGTCCTCGATACTTTACACACTCATTGTTTATACATCAACTACAAGAAATGTGATTTTATGTCCCCTAAGCTCTTATTTTTGGGATTTGGAGTTGGTGCTAACAGATTGTAGGTGGGCAACGCCAAAATTTAGGCCATATAAGAATGACCTTGACCTCGCATAGTTGGAGAAGTTCGTAGCTTTCATGGTCTAGCTACCTTTTACCACCGATTTGTTTAGCACTTCAGCACTATAATGGCTCCTTTGATGGACTGCTTGAAGCAACGAGGGCCACTCCAATGGTCAGATGATATTGAGACAAGTTTTTGTACTATCAAGGAGAAGTTTGCACAACACCAGTCCTTGCCCTCTTGGACTTCCAAAAGATTTTTGAAGTTGATTCCATGGTGGGAATTGGCGTGGTGTTATTTTAAAAAGGCCATCTTGTCTCATTCTTCAACAAGAAGTTGGCTGAATCATGTTGTTGGTGGATCACTTATGAGCAAGAGCTTTATGCCCTTGTGCATCCTCTCAGACATTGGGAACATTATTTGGTGCAATGCGAGTTCATTGTGCACACCGATAATCAAACTCTCTACTTGCTGAATCATTCCTTGATGATCAATTGGATGCTTGCGAGATGGTTGGCTTTTCTATGAAAATTTGTTTTCACCATAAACACAAGTCGAGAGTCAAAATAGAGTCGTCGATGCCCTTCAATGAGATTTGGAAGTCTTGCTTCAATTTTCGACTCTCCAAGGACTATGCTTTACAGAATGGATTCCTCTTATGTGGCTCTCAACTTTGCATTCCCCAAGATTCTCTCCATGAGAAATTGATTCGAGAAATGCACAATGGCGGCCTTGGTGGGCACCTAGGGTGGGATAAAACCATAGCATTGCTTGAAGATTGTTTTCATTGGCTGCAACTCAAGCGTGATGTAGCATGCTTTATACGTCACTATCATATGTGCCAAGAGGCCAAAGACAAACTCAAAACATAGGGTTGTGTTTGTCGTTGTTGGTCCTGCAAGCACCTTGGGTGGATGTCTTGATGGACTTTATCCTTAACCTCCCTCGTACTTGTGGAGGTATGGATTCTATATTTGTAATGGTTGATTGATTTTTAAAAATAACCCATTTCATTCATTGCAGGAGAACCAATGATGTGTCACATGTTGCCACCCTCTTCTTTTGAGAGATTGTTTGGCTCCATGGATTGCTAGTCCATAACCTTCAATTGTGACTTGCGATTTCTGTCTCACTTTTAACGATTGTTGTGGAAGAAATTGGATACTACCCTCAACTTTAGCTCGACGTGCCATCTACAAACTGATAGGCAAACAAAGGTGGTGAATCATACTCTTGGCAACCTCCTTCGTGCTCTTTCAAGAGTGCGACCTAAACAATGGGATCAAGTCCTAGCTCAAGCTGAATTTGCTTATAATGCTATGTTGAATTGTACAATGGGCAAGCCTCCTTTCTTGATTGTTTATGGATGACTCCTGAAGCAAGTGGCCAACTTAGTGGCTCTTTTGGCCACTGGTCTGTTAGTGGATCAGCTGATTGTAAATATTTGTGACATTTGCAAGGAGGTATAGGAATGTATACATCAAAGTAATCAGTCTTATAAAGCTTTAGTTGACAAACACTACTGCTATCAATCATTCGAAGAAGGAGAACTCGTTATGGTCTTCCTTTGCAAGGAGAGGTTTCCTACTGGAACTTATTCAAAGCTTCAACCCAAGAAATATGGGCCTTGCAAGATTCTTTGAAAAGTCAATGACAATGCTTATGTTATTGATATCCCTAGCTCATTTTCTATATCTTCTATATTCAACGTTAGTGACCCATACAAGTATTATCCTGATACTGAACATAGAGCTGATGAATTAAGCTTGGAGTTGAGCTCTTGTAAAGAAGAGGCATCAGATGAAGGATGGCCACCAATCATAATGAATGATGGAGAAAACGAGCCATTGAATGATTATGATAAAGTTGGGATATCTAATGCTATTAGAAAACGAGGAGCCACAAACAACTCTTCCTCTTTGTCTCACTAAATTGATGTCTTTGAGATCGGCCAAGGCTTTGATGAATTTTATTATTTATTTGCTTGGTCGAAGGACGTAAGGGGTACTTCACTTTTGATCTTCAACCAGGTACCTAACCTTTCTTGGTAGATTTTGAATACCCTCTTATTGGTGGATTCCAGTAACGTCGTCGGTGGATTCCAACTTATCCTCCTCTATTTCAGACTGCTGGTGTTGCTTGCCTCTAGTTCCTCATCAGTTAATCCTAACAAAAACGTAAAGGAAAAATGTATAAGTTATATTCAACAATAATTATCACACTAAAGTGTGTGTGTGTGTGTATTGAAACCAATAGATTTTACTATATATTTATTATGTATGTATATCTATATATTTATGAATAAATGAGTTCAACATTAAATTTATGTGTTAATCCTAACAAAAATGTAGATTATATTATTGATAAGTTATATTCAGCAATAATTATCACACTAAAGTTATCATTGCATCAAAGTGTCATAGAAATATTTAAAAAATAAAAATTCCCCTTATATAATATTTGTTGTATGCAATTATTTGATGGATACATTAAATGATGACTAATGTTGATGCTAGATATTATAATGCACAGAAACTTAAAAAAAAGAGAGTTTTTAATTATATAAAAAAATTTCAGAAAAATTATATATTGCTAGGCATTAGAATGCCTAGACTTCTTATCATGCATTGCAATGTTTTGAAAAATGAAAAATGGACATTATATAGATTGAAATTAAAACATTTTTTAAAAAAAATGATGATTTAAACTGGCATTTTTTGGAAAAAGATATAAATAAATAATGAATAAATATAACTATATTTACAAATATGCAATTACCACAATCATCAAAATATTTTAATAAAATAAATTATACTTTAATTACGTGTAATACAATTTCAAATATATATTTTTATTGTGTGTAATTATCACTCAAGAGTAAATAATTAAATTCAAAATATAAATAAATATATAAAATGTTTAATTCAAGTTATAAACAACAAAATACATAACAAAATGGTGAAATTTTATCAAAGAAAATAACTCAAAAGATGAAGTCTAAATAATAAAAATGTGGTCATCTAAATGCCAAACACGAAAAATGACATTTTTTCTCAGAAAAATGGGGGGAAAATGGCAGTCTTTTTCTAAAAAAGAAACTGATTGGGGTGAAATATGTTTAAATGACATTTTTTTTCATTTTTATACAACAATGATGTTGTGGTGCCTAGATAGTTTCTTGTTAAGTATGATCACACATGGAATAAGATAGTTTATTATTAACTCAACTTATCCATCATGACCTACTGCTCAAAAAAACTTATTTTCCATGACCTAGATGGCCAAAATGCATAATTTCAAAAATTTTCTTGGCTCAATGTATCTTTGCGTGCGTAATCACAATATTTTTCTTAGCCTTTTTATACAACTCACTTTCTCAGCATGGTCAAAACATCTTTATCGATTGTTCATACATGGGTAAATATCATTGCTTGCTCATATTGTTAATCTCCTTCTAACAATATACTATGAAACATGTTATCTATGTATTTTTTGGTTTCATCACTTGATTCCAATTGTTTATTTCTTTGCAACATCAAGGAGCAACAATTGTTCACAATTTTGAAGCTTTCTCATCATAGCGCAATAGTAGTCTTATAGAGGTTACATGACACATAGGTTGGGCAATAGGTTGGAAAATCCAAGACCTTATCTTCATATATACACATAATGTGTGTGAAAATAAGGAATGATGGAAGATTGCTGATTTATTAATAACCAGTAGGTCCTCTCTATATAGATGTTACTTGAAGAAAATTAGTACATAATAGACAGTGTAGGACTACTATTGCTGTAACATAATAGGTCCTCTCTAGTGCTGTAACACTGTCCTTTAAGTTGAAGTGTCTAACTTACAATAGACTTAAATATAGCAAAATGATTACCAAAAGTGGGAGACAACTGTAATGGGTAGAAGAAATGTAGATGTAGAATTTGCTACACCACAAGTAGCAATAACATGCACATAACAGGCATTGACAACAGCCTTTCTTATTGACTACATATGTGAACAATGGTCAATCTTGTTGATTACATAATAAATAGGGATGAACATTGTTCAACATGCTACGATGGACACTGATGCTTGCACAACAATACTTGCAAGTTGCATTAATATTGATAACTATACACACAAACATAAAAATTGAATCTATGTTGTATTTTTAGTTAACATTTACATAACATAATCTAATTTTGAGAATTACAACCAATTAAACAATCTAATTGTAGTATATAAGCAAGAGAGAATGATAATTTGATGAGTTACTAAAGTTTGTCTTTATGATACAAGGTCATTGTCAAAAAATAATACAAAGGAGTATAAAACCAAATTAATAAAATACCTGCATTTAGTAGAGATTTTTTTGCTCCTACTTCCATCTTAACACCATTAATGGTTGATAGACATAATAGGCATAATGGGTATGTGGATATATGGATGTCCATGTAAAGCAGAGTCTTTGCCTATATATGTAATCTATACCCTACAATAGAAATGAATCTTTTTTCTTCAACATGATATCAAAGCTAAGGCTTTAACCCTATCCCTAAAAAAAAGGAAAATAGGGGAGCAGCAGACTGTTGCTGTCATCCCTTTTTCTCTCCACTGGTCGCTCCAACAGAAGTTGTTGGTTTCCACTGCACAGCACTGTGCAGCCCCTCCCTTCTGCCAGCCTATGACAGACCAGAAACTGCTGCCAGCAGCCAGCTTGATTGATTTTGCTGTCCAGGCAGCACTTCCCAAGGTCAGCTGACTTCTTCTCATGGTGTTGTAAGCTACTGTGCCCTAAGGCCAGCTGGCCAAGCATTTTCTCTGCATCCTTGAGCCATCATCTCCTATTTTAGGGCTTTCAGCAGATTTTTGCAGCCCTCCTACCGGTTGTCCAGTTCTTGTAGAGACTGTTACAGTAGCTTCCAGTCCAGTTGTGCCTAGGGTTATGTAAAGCCCTACCAAATCTTCTACAAAACAGTCCATACAACAAGTTTTCAGTCACAAATAATAGTTTTCTTTGGCAGGCAGTCCCTATTCAGTGATTTTTTGGTATAGTTCATTTCTAATTTGGTGTCATAATGGCTACTTCGAAGGATGCTTGGTTGAAAGGACTTGTTACCACTACTATCTAGTTGATAAACAACAATCTACAATTATCTACTATGGGCCAAGGCTTTTCATACTTTTCTTGGAGCTCATAGAAAGATTGATCACATTGACAAGAATTCTGTAGAGGTGAAAGACCCAATCTATGTCAATTGGTATGCTGACAATTTTGTTGTCAATTCTTGGATAGTTAATAGCATGGAGGACGTTGACAGCCACCTTATGGAGTACATATGGGAATGAGTAGAATATGATTTAAGTGTATGAGATATATGAGCAGATGTTCCCCCATCAACTATACCAACCTATTGTTGTTGATGTGGTTACAATGAGGCATTATCCCAAGGAAGCTTTCTGTGGTGACATTTCTAGGACTAAGCCTAGATTTGGCCACTCAAATATGTGGTAAGCTATTAGGTATTGAGTCCATTTCAACATTGTTATCCACCTTTTCTTGGGTTCTTGGGTCTAACTTTGGTTTCTTTGACTGCTACTAAAGGTCATGGGGGATGTAGTACATGTAGTAGTGGGCATACTTGGTGGTTGTGGTTGTAGGCCATGTGAGCACTATGAGAGGAAATAACATGCTTTAGACTACTATTGGGTCAAGTATGGGAGACCACCATTAGTTTACTATGTCACATCCAATACTATCACCTCTAACCCATATAATTGATGGTCATCATCTATAATCTCTCAATCTGACCATGACAAGTTCCTTTAAATGTGGGCCATATAGAATACAATTTCAGTGGCCCATGCCATCATATTAGTTGATAGTGTTTTACTAGTAGTTAGTGATCATTCTTGGAGTATAGACTTTAGTGCTTTCTCCTACATATTAGGTACTAAGACTTTTTTACCTATCTCCCTAACTTATCTAATATCCATTTATTGTGATGAAATTTTCAAAATATTTGTAGTTTGATGTTATTCTTACTACATTATATTTTATTAATCATATGTTCTCATCTTCCTTTGGAGGGGAAATACCTCTTAGACATCTTGGTCTTGGTAAAGTTATTTTCTCTCTTGCCTTAGGTCTTTAGGTCTACCACTTTTGTAAAGGATGTTTCTCTTGGGTTGGACAAGCTTTCACCTTGATTCTTAAATTGTATTTTTGTTAGATATTCTAGAACTTAGTAAGGGTACAACTATTATCATCCTCCTACTCATCATTATATTATTTCAACAAATGTTCATTTTGGGTTTAAATGTGTTGAAAATCTTACTTTACTAAGAAGGATTACACAAGTATATATAACCTATACAATAGCTAAACTCTAACAATAGCAAAATTCCTAAAATACCCTCATACATAGGAATAATTTCTAACATTTCCTTGCAAGTTGGGGCATATATATCAAACATTTCTAGCTTGTTACATAATTCTTTAAAGACATTACAATTTATACCTTTCATAAAGATATCAACAAATTGTGAAGATCTAGTATAAGGAGCGTTGATGGTTCCTACCAAAATAAGATCTCAAACATAATGACAATCAATCTTTATATGTTTGGTACACTTATAAAGGTAGGATTGCTTACAATATTAATGACAGCTTAGTTATCACAAACATATTTATTGATAAATTGTTCTTTACTCCAAGTTTTGTTAGGAGAGACTTTGGCTACATCATCTCACTAGTTGTGTAAGACATTGGTTTGTATTTGGCTTCAACGCTAAATTTGGATACTGCATTATGCTCTTGCTTCTCTTGGTGATCAAATTTCTATCCACATAAGTGCAATAGTTTGAAGTATATCTCTTGTCACCTTTATCATCTTCATAGCCTAAATTTGATGATGCCTTAACATTCAAATTCTTATTTCTAGAGTATATTAACCCTTTGCTTAGACTGCCTTACTATAAATTAGTTTGCTAACTAATCAATGATATCTTCTAATATCTTGTATTGATTTTGAAGTAGTATCCTAATGAGAAGGATTTTATTGAACGAGTGTTTGTTCATGTTCACAACCTAATAAATTAGTTCCTTTTTGAAAATCAAGAGCATATTTTCTTTGTGATAAAACCATTTTGTCATTTGAGTAGGCAAATTGAAGACCTAAGAAATATTTTAGCTTTCTCTAGCTAGGAACTCCTTCATTTTGAGAATCCTACTTGTGTCATTACCTATCAACAAAATATTATCCACATAGACAACCAATATTATGCAACCTACTGCACCTTGTTTTATAAACCTTGAATGATCTACAACATATCTTTTAAAACCTTGTAAAATCATAATAGAACTAAACTTGTCAAATCATGTTTTTGAACTCTGTTTAAGTCTATATATGACCTTTTGAAGTACATAGACAGTGTTCTTCTGAGCAACATAATCAAGAAGTTGTTCCATGAAATTTTTATTTATTTAAGTCATCATATAAAAATGCATTATGCACATTTAGTTAAGATAGAGACCATTTGCAATTGATAGCCATTGATAAAATAACTTGGATGGAGTTAGGCAAGCAATAGGAGAGAATGTTTCAGTATAATCAATACTATGAGTTTGCATAAAATTATGAATAACAAGATGGATTTTATACCTATCCATATGACCATCAACTTTGCATTTAATGGTGAAAACCTATCAATAGCACACAACTCAAGTATCTTCTGGTTAAGCAACCAAATGACATGTACCCTAACCAGTTAAAACTTGCATTTCTTCATTTATGGTAGTCTTCCGTCAAGGAAAGGGAAGGGCCTCATGATAACTTTGTGGAATAGATTTTGATGATAAATAAAGGGTAAATTGACGATAGGTAGGACTTAGGAAATCATAAGAGACATAAGTAGACATTAGGTGCATGGTAGTAGTATGAGTACCTTTACAATGAACAATAGGTATTGTCAAGGTTAGAAGTAGGAGTTACATTTGGGGAAGAGATTGGCTCAACCATGGTGGATGAATATGGATGATATCAATTCATTGATAAACTTGTAAGGGCTTGGATTGTTGAGAAATATTACCTATTGAAACATCCTATCTAGTAGGTAATGTGGTAGGGTCAACACATAGAAGTTGTGTCAAAGGATCACTTGAAGGATCAATAGAATTGTTAAAATAACGAGTATCCTCTAAGAAAATGACATTAGTAGAAACAAAGTAGTGATACATTGGAGGATGAAAATAACGATAGCCTTTTTGAGTATGAGAATAATCGATAAATACACATTTGATAAATTGAAGATTAAGTTTATTAAGACTACAAGCAAGGTTTTTAACAAAGGCAATACATCTAAAGAGTTTAGGTGAAAGAGAAAAAGGCTTCTGTTGAGGACATAAGCAACGAAAGGGAATTTCTCCCCCTAATGAAGAAGATGGTTATAATTAATGAGATAAATTGCAGTAAGATTGACATCTGACCACAAATATTTGGACACATGCATCTCAAGCATGAGAGTGTGAGTAATATATAAAAGATGATTTTTGCCTTTCATAAGTCCATTTTGTTCAGAAGTATATGTGCAAGTGGTGTGGTTAAGAATACTATTTTCCTTACAAAAATGTTTAACATCATGATGAAGGAATTTTAAGCATTGTTAGTATGAAAAGTTTTTGGAATAACACCAAATTAAGTTTTGATTTCATTGAAAAAAGTATGGATTACATGAAAAAGATGCTAATGATCCTTCAATACATATAGCCAAGATACTCTAGAGAAATTGTTAACAAATACAATATAATAATAGAAATAAAAAAAATAGAGAGAACCCTAGTAGGTCTTCAGATTATAATGAACTAATTCCAAAAAACTTTTACTAGTAGATAACTCACAACTTCTATTGGTAGCACAAAACTACTTACATAGAATGCAAGACTTGTAGCTAACAAGACACAAGGATACCTAAGGAAGAACATCCTAAAGCTTATGAAAGGAAGTATGGCCAAGTCAACAATAACATAGTAAGGATGAATTGGTAAACTTTGTTACAACAGCAAGCCCCTTAGGTATATTGTCTTTAGCAAACACATATATACCTTGTCCACGTTCATGGATCAAACTAATTCTCCTCCTTGTTTGTAGATTTTAAAAAATGCAAGGAAAAGGAAAAAGAGTAATAGAATAATGCAATTGTTTAATAATAGTACTTATAAATAAAAGATTAACTAGGAAATCAAGAATAAAAAGAACTTTATCAAGAGAAATATTGGGATTTATAGGGATGGTGCCTTCATCAAAAATTGTGCAACTACACTCATCTACAAGAGCAACAAAATTAATATTGGATAGTTTTGTAAGGCAGGAGAAAAGGTTTTGTGAGCCAAACATATGATTAGGTACACTAGAATCTATAATCTACAAATTATCAAAGGTAGTATGCAAAGTTTGTATACCTGAGGGGATAACATAAGTAGTAGTTGTTTTGGAAGTTTGTTGAGCTCGAAAAAGAAGCAATTAATCATGGCCTACTTGGGAAATAGTCACTGATTGGGTTGTAGCTGAAGTAGAAGTTTCTGTGTAGAAACACTATTGGTGGAGGCAACATATGTAAATGGTGGACATTTGAATTTCTCACAACATTGCTTTGATGGATGATTTTTATGGCCACAATGTACACATGGTGGTTACACTTCCCCATCCTTCTATGCTCCTAGGGAGGTGACTGTCTCCAGCTTCCACAACTACTAGTAGCAAGAAATGTTAATGATTTAGTAGTGACAATCGAAGTGCTTGTAGAGATTCACAAAATCATTATAGCCTTGAAAAAGTGGATTGCAGAGACAAAATAGACTTACCATTGAGAATTTGCCCTTGGATATGCGTTGGCAAGTTAGGGTTCAAGTTAGCAAGAAAAATTGCAACAACAAGCTCTTCCCAATGGTGTTTCATGGTAGGTGTTATGCTAAAGAAGAGGAAGAAGAGATGGAGAATCAAACACACAACACCTAGATTTACATGGTTCCCCAACTTAGGTACGTCTACGGATGGAGAGGGCTAAAGTTCTCTACTTGTTTAGGTGGAATACAAAATGATCAGCACACCTATGGGTGCCCTAGGTCCATGCTTAAATGGCATAGACAATACAATTTGTTAAAATGACCAAACTACCCTTATAAGGATTCAAGTCAGATATACAACAATCTCCACCTTGACTTGAATTACAAATTTCACCTTGAGCAAAGCTTTCCATCACAATGACCCATGCAGGGTCAACAACATCCATATATGTTGAGTAAGTCAAGACATTACTTGAACTTACTCTCAATCACTCCTTTTGTAAACATATTAGTTGGATTGTCTCTAGTGTTGATCTTCAGGATTTTTATTCTGTCTTCACTTCTAAGAAAGTGATATCTGACATCAATGTATTTTGTATGATCATGGAACACATTGTCCTTTGTCAAACAAATGACACTGAGACTGTCACAGAAGATATCAGCTCTGTCAACTTGTAATCCAAAGTCTCCAAGTAGCCCTTTTAGCTAGATTCCTTCCTTTGCAGCTTCTGTCATTGTCATGTACTCAGCCTCGGTAGTAGAGAGTGAAACCGTAGACTGAAGTGTAGATTTTCAACTGACAACTGAATTTGCTACTGTAAAAATATATCCTGTTAAGGACCTCCTCTGATCACCATCTTTAGCAAAATTTGAATCTGAATATCTTGCCATATTGCAACTCTATTTGACACCATATATCAGCCCAACATCTGAAGTTCCCTTCAAATATCTAAAAATTCTTTTTACAGCTTACTAATGGTCTTTCCCTGGCTTTGACATAAATCTGCTTACCACACTAAGAGGATAGGCTAAATCTAGGCGAGTACATACCATTGCATACATCAAGCTCCCAACAGCCTAGGAGTAAGGAACATGTTGCATGTATTCCTTTTCCGATTGTGTTTGAGATGACATGATTGATGATAATTGAAGATTCCTGTCATAGGGTATCCCAATGGCTTTACTAAAAGTCATTCCAAATTTATTCAAGATCTTCTGCACATAGTTGTGTTGATAAAGAAGCAGCTTTCCAACACTTCTGTCATGTTGTATCTCCATCCCTAGGATCTTGCTTGCAGCACCTAAGTCTTTCATTGTAAATTCAGATTTCAAGGTATTTTTCAAATCCTGTATAACATTGATATCTTTGGCTGTAATTAATATATTATTAACATATACAAGAGCAAGTATACTTGTGTATCATTATTTAAGTATTTGATATACACACATGAATCAAAGTAGTTGCATAGAAAATCAACTTTGGTAATAAAAGAATCAAATCTTTTATACCATTGTCTTGGAGATTGCTTGAGTCCATACAAGGACTTCTTAAACTTACAAACCAAATCTGATCTCTCTATCTTTACAAAACCAATTGACTGTTCCATCCATATCTCTTCTTTTAAGTCATCGTGTAGGAATACTGTCTTCACGTCAAGCTGTTCAAGCTTTAAGTTTTTTGTTGCAACAATAGTCAAAAGAATTCTAATGGACGTGTGTCTAACCACTGGTGCAAATATTTCATTGTAGTCTATACCTTCCTGTTGAGAATAGCCTTTAGTCACCAATCTTGCCTTGAATTGTGTTTCAAAATTGCCTTGTGTTCCAACTTTTCTTTTGAATACCCACTTGCAATCTACAACATTCTTATCTTTTGGATGCTTCACTAAATCCCATGTTTGATTTTTCTGAAGGGATTGAAGCTTCTATTGCATAGCTTCCATCCAATGAGCAGCATTTGAATCCTTTATAGCAGCATCATATGTTGGAGGATTAATAGCTTCCTCCACCTCACTTGCAGCTTGTAAGGCAAAAGCAATCATATTGTTGAAATCATACTTCTGCGGGCGCAGAGGAACCCTCCTAGGTCTATCCCTAGCAACACATCTCTCTTGTGGTTCCTCCTCAGGTTGATTTGCATTTTCATTTGGGTCCAAATGCTGATCTTCATTTGAAGCTATTTGTTCTAGGACATACTGTTGTGACAAGTCAAACTCTACCTGCTCAGGAGCACTGGATTCATCTGACACTATGAACAACTCTTCATTTTGTATCAAAGTGGTCTCATCAAAAGTGACATCATGACTGTGAATTACTTTTCTTGTTTCTCTATTAAAGATTCTGTACCCTTTGACTCTCATACCATATCTAACAAAGATGTCCTTTCTGGCACGTGGCTCTAACTTGCCATTATCTACATGATAGTATGTTGAACAACCAAAAATCTTCAATTTGGAATAACTTGCAGCCCTGTTCATCCACACTTCATAAGGTATCTTGTCTTCTATACCATTGGAGGGTAACCTGTTGACAAGATAAGAGGCTGTGTTAACAGCCTCAGCCTAAAATTTCTTCTCTAATCTGGCATGAGAAAGCATACACCTTGCTTTCTCCAATAATGTGCGGTTTAGGCGTTCTGCAACTCCATTTTATTGTGGAGTGCCTCTAATTGTGTAGTGTCTTGTGATACTTGCCTCTTTACAAAAGTTATCAAACTTATGAGAGTAGAATTCTAAACTATTGTCAGTTCTCAAGTATTTCACCTTCCTACCAACTTGATTTTCAACTTGAGTCTTCCACTGCTTAAAGCTCTTGAAAGCCTCACCTTTATATTTCAAAATGAAAACCCATGTCATACGTGAATAATCATCCACTATAGAAAGGAAATATCTGAAACCTGCAAGGGAGGGTTGTTGGGAAGGTCTCCAACAATCTGCGTGGACATTCAAACCTCTGTTAATTTAACTCCAAATCTTGACCTACCTATGGACATTCAAAAGGTACATGATCCACTATAGGTCAATCCATTTCTAATTTTGTTTCATATCATGATCACCACCCTTCTTTTTGCAAATCTGCCTTGTTTCTATCACGAGAGTATTCCTAGGAATCATCACAAAGCCATTCTTCTTCTATAATAGAATGTGGTTATGGATGGAGAAATGCAAGTATTGAAATCTCATGGTATCAAGGATCTTGTGACTCATCTTGAAGGTGTGATGATTCTACTTGGATGTTTACCATTAAGTGCAAAGTGGATGGTACCATTATTGTGTATAAGGTTTGCTCAGAAGTGTGAAGCTTCACTCAAACTTATGAAGTTTACTATATAGAGACATTTTTTCTTATTACTTAACTTAATTCTATACAAGTTCTTTTAATGGTGGTGAATTAGTTTTGGCAACTTTATCAGCTTAATGTAAAGAATGTTTTCTTATGTGTTATCTCTTGTGCAGGTATTCATAGAAAAACCTTGGGTATATATTACTTAGGGGGAGGATACAATATGCCTTCTTTGGAAGGCCTTTTATGAATAGAAATAGAGCACACACTCTTATTGTTAATAGCATAGCTTTTTGGGATAGTTCATTAGGGCGTGTTAGTGCATGATGGAAAATTCTGACGGAAAGGAAAAGGAAAATTCTGACGGAAAGGAAATGGAAAATTTGTAACGGAAAGGAAAAGGAAAATTCTGAGAGGGGTTTAGTGCAGTACGGAAAATTCTGATGGAAATTCTGACAAAAGTTTATTACAACTAATATTCGAAAAATACAAATACATCTTAATTGAAATAGTACAATACGAAATAATATCATCTAGTTCTTCCATCCCACATTGCCATCATCATATCTTCTCGCATCTTATCTGCCATTTCTTTTCTTTGTTCTTGAGTCATTCGAACCTGGGCATTGCTTTCTATATGTATCTCTCCCATTGGTTGTATGTCATCAATAATATTTAACTCTTCCAACTCATCTAGCAGGTCCTCAAGTAAATCTTCTTTATCAGTCTTACGAATTCCGTTAGGCACGAGAGAGGGAGAAAAATTTTCTGAATAGGGGTGATCGGAAATTTTCTGACGGTAAAGGAAATTTTTGGATTTTATACAACGGTAAAATCCGACTTTCCTTTCCGTCAAGTGTAATGCACACTAACAGCATTCTGACGGAATTCAATAATTTTCCTTTCCGTCAGGCACTAACCCCCCCTTAGAGATTCTTCAAGATGCTGGGAGGTATCATCAGTTGATAGGGTAGTTGATCTATTTGATAGTTATATGTCTAGACATTTCTCATGCAGTAAGACTTAGTTTATACAAGAGTCCTGGATAGTGCATTGGCAGGGTGCACTTCAAGTTTTTGCTTATGTTAGGAGTAATCTTAGTAAAGTATTGATTTATTCTAGGTATGGACGCTTATGCATTGAGGCATATTCAAATTTGTGGTATGCAGTTTGCATAGGTAACAAGACATTTACTTTTGGTTTTTGCCTGCATGTTGATGAAGTTTTGTTACTTGGAGAAGCAAGATGTAAAACACAGTGTTTAGATCAAGTTCTAAGGCAGAGTATTAGTCTATAGCTTATATCATGAGTGAATTAATGTGGTGGGAATCTCTCTTAATAGAGTCAGGCATGAAAGTGTAGTTGCCTGTGACCATACATTGTGATAATTAAATGGTCATTTTCATTGTTAATAATCCTGAATGTATTTAGTACATAGAAGTAGATTGTCATATTCGAGAAGTGGTTGTGAATGGTATCATTTGTGTTTCTTGAAACTCACTCCTCATAGTAGCTAATTGATATTTTCACTAAGGGATTGAGTTTTTGCTTGAAAATTTATGTAACAAGCTAAGAATGTTGGATATGTATGGTACTACTTGAGGGGGATTGTTAGACATAATAGACATAATGTGTGTTGGGTATATGAGTATATGGATACTTAAGGAAGAGTCTCCTTATATATATGTAATCCATACCTTACAATAGAAATGAATCTTATTTTTCTCTTTGACAATGGTTAAAAATACATATAATAATAATATATATACTATTCATGATATATTATTATATTTATTTTTATGATGTAATTATTTTCAGTATCTATATATATTCTCATATATATATTAGTATAATTATTGATTCTGGTTCTGTATATTCTCTCTTGCAACTACCTTGTTTAAATATTGAAATCTCTGACTATATATTCTAAATATACCTGTAATTCCCTTTTCCTTTGAAGTAGGTAGTGTATGTGCACCAGATGTACGCTTCTCAAAGTGTTTAGATCTTAAAGCATCATGGAAGTTCTGAATTGCTTTTTTTTGCTTTTGTTTTCTCTCAATCACATTACTCTCTCTACAAAATTGTCACTCTTTTTTGTTCACTATATTAGGTAGGTAGTTAATGTCCTCATAACAAGAATAGAAACTGAGAATCTTTGACTTTGTTTTCTCTACCATGATATGGAATTCCCTCAACCTTTCACTTCAAGATACTTTAAAATCATTTAACCCTCCTGCTCTTGCTCTTTTTCGTCTTTGTTTTCTTTAGTAATTGTCTCATTTGATCCTTGACAATGGTGAGACATCAAAGACACTTCCTAACATTCTTGCAGTCATCAACCAGATGTTATTTCAATTTGGACATGCCACCTCTTTCTATTTTCTTCCCACAATATTTGTGTTGAATCTTCCTTTTGTTGTTATCAAGAAGAAACCTATCGAGCTAACCATGATTTCATTTCTGCCAAATTCCTACTCATGTTCCTAACACTTTAGTCGGATTTATCTAACATCTTCATAGCTTCCATTGAGTGTGAATATCTCCTCACCCATAGCTGCCTTTCAATAGGATATTTCTAGTGTCTCATAGTGATTTTAGGGAATAGACTGAAATAGAATAGAAAACACAAACTCTTGAAAGGATGAGTTAAATGATGATATGAAACAAAATTAGAAATGGGATGTGCAGTATAGGTTCTTTTACCCTTTCCTCAGGGTTATAGGAAGCTCAAAGGGCTTTGGTAAGTCAGATGTACCTGCATCCATGGTAGAGGATGGTTGAGACATAGGTAAAGTCGGTTGTGTCTCTCATTGGTGATGATATACCTATAAAGGAGGAGTTGCTGGTCTGGCATCACCTTTAGATCTTGCTTCTATGGTTGGCAATTCAAGAGAGACAGGCAGGGAAACTCTCAACGTGACTATTTTGTGACTCAAAATAGCAATACGACTCAGAAGGTAATCTTGACACAAACAAAGTATCATTGCATAGAAGGGTGATAGCATCAATACCCTTTCTGAGTGTGAAGGTATCCAACAAAAACACAAGTGATTAGGGGGCTAACTTATTCGGACCAGGTGTAAAATTTTGAACAAAGTTTACACCCAAAAACTTTAAGAGGGATAGAAAAAATTCAGTCAAGATGAAGTTACTGTAGGTGCTTTGGTACTATGTGATTTAGGGTAAAAATGTGTTATTCATTAACTTTGTACAGTGCCTCTCTATATATAGAGGTTATAAGAGGTGACAATTACAAAAATACCCATATAGTACTAAGCCACATAATACACCTAATAAACCATACAATACTCCTAACAGCTACATTTTGTGCTGTCGACGTTTCGTTCATGTTCTCATATTCATCAATTTACAAGATTTTCAATACCATATTCTGGTTTCCTTGCATTGTAATGCTGTCTTATTTTTGTTTCCCTGGTCCCCAAAATCTTTCAAATATATTGATGCAATAAGATTTTCTATTACAGCTAAATATCATTTGTTGGATTCGTTGACACTAAGTGAATTATAACCTTTCACTCTGAAATTAAAATATCTTTTCAAAATAGGTTCATTTTGATTTGCGTAAAATTCTTTAACCTTCGTGTCTTATGTACTCTTTAAAGCTCTGTATTCCTTTAAGTGACATTAGGTGGTAAGCTAATTGGAAAGAGTTTGCAGGCACAGAAGATAATTAGTTTATGTGGATGGGAACTTTGCTTGCTTTCATATTATGTGGACTATGAAATGAAGTCTGATCATTCTGTTGAGAAAGCTAAATCAAGTGCTGTTGTATATTCATCTCATACTTCTATGGATATTCCAGCAGAAGAAGAAAACCAAGAATCCCTAAAAAATCAATGTGATCCAGCATCTGCTGTCCTTGATTGTAAATTCTGTGGTGCTCGTGTGGGATTATGGGCTTTCAAATCCATTCCACGACCATTGGAACTCTTCAACTTATCTGATTTTCCTGATGTGGGTAATCAGAATGATTCAAATCGTACAAATAACGTGCTGGAACAACAAGAAATTCATGCATGCGATAGTGGGGGAAAAAATCCGAGTTCTATAGGGCTTGAGGGTTCTTCCATTCTAAATTTGACAATTGCAGGTGGCCTCCCACCGGCAAAACAAAATTTCAGACCAAGAGTTTCCTTACCAATTATTAGCAGACACCTGAGAGCTGAATTGAGTACAGTATATGATGCCAAAGATTATTCATCTCCAGCTTCATTGGGAAAAGATAATGCCATTGATCAGGCACAAAGTAGTGATGCATTGATGCATCAAATTGCATGTAGTAACGGTGAGAGAGCTGTTTCATCAGAAAGTACAGAGACATTAAAGCGCAAAAGGGATGACAATGAATTCCGCAATTTTGACAATGAGGAAGCAAGTATTACATGTGAGTCTAGTCATGAGCATAAAGGATCTTCTGTTCAGGAAGTTGGAAAAGAAAAATTAGTTGGAAATGAAAACAATAACATGAAAATAGACAGGTTTCTTGATTCATGTCCAACTTCTGATCCTGTTGCAGTAACTTCAGGTACTGAGATTTATGAGAATGATTCTGTGAAATGGATATTCACATTGTCGGTAGCTTGTCTCATGGAAATAAATTATGTCGAACTGTATACTTGCTGTGTTCTCACACATTACTTTCATTAGCACGTCTATTTTTAAGCTTCCTGAAACCCAAAAACGTGGTATTTAGATCCTTGTTCTCGACAAATGCTTTGATCATTTAGAACGATGTATGAAACCCATCTTAGATGTATATTTTGTATTTATTATATAGTCTTCTTTGAGTTTTATAAAAAAATTTTCTTGTAAAAGTAACATGTATGATGCATGTCAATTTCCCTTGGTGACTGTCAGGCTTGTATTTAACCCGGTCCTATTTAAATAACTGTAGAAGATTAAACTTGTCATATTCTCGTACATGAACATGCTTGCAAATGGTAAAGAAATTTTCCAGTTAAAAAGTTCGTGCATGTTTTGTTGACTGGTAGTGCTTTTGATGTAGGCATGCCTATGCGGATGCAATTAATCAATACAGGAGTGTTTGATCCTATAGGACAACATAGGCCATTCTGCCCCTGGATCGTTTCTGGGAATGGCAATGGTACGCCTGGTTGGAAATTGACACTTTCTGCTGTAATTCAGGACAAAGATTCCTCACCCTCTGTACTCAAGCAAGCACCATTGAGATTAGTCAATGAGGTAACACTGTACTGATGAATGGCAAATAAAAGTGCTTTTGATGACTTCCTACTTTTATGATTTTGGTGTCTCATATAGGTTTGGCTGATCTTCCTGTTGTAGGTGGATGATCCTGTTATTTCAGTGAGGAGACTTTTTGCAACTCCGCTATCAAAAAAAATCAGAAGGCAATAGATGAACTGAAACCAGTTGCACGCGATAAAAATTGAAGTTTTCAAGTGCCATCTACTGGTACTGAAGCAAGAGCTAGTAGCCTAGGAAATGGGTGCATTTTGCATGCAGCTGAAATTGTCTTTCACATTGGTGATGACAGCAATAACTGGACATGAGGTATATGATAAGTGATGGAATAGCGCGAGTAATGGAAATGTGATTTACAATTCTTTGTTCATGGCTTGGTTTAATATTTTTCTCTCAAACATATTTAACGAGAATGTGGGAAGAATTTGAAGTAGTGGAGATGTGGGATGCTTCACTCATCCAGCAATCCACAGTTGGTGATAATGATCTTTGAGTATGGGCGGTTGAAGCCTCTCTCTGCAACAACGGCTCTCTTATCTCCAATCAGCTTTGCCACCCTGTTCAGCAGCCATGAGAAATCGATACTTACTAAATATTTGTAAGCATCTTTTATATTTTTTAAAAGATTACCTGAAGTAAGGGGAGCTTGTGTTTTCTTGCACTGTCTTCACTCTAGATATTTTCTCGACAACATCCATTCCGTCTTGTACTTTTCCGATCACAAGTGTTGATGCATCTAGCTCTGGGGAGTCCTTGGTGGTTATGACAAACTCTGTACCATTTGGGTCTGTTCCTACCTCCTCTTCGTCAATCTCCAGCTTTCCTTTCCTGGCCACCAGTTTCACTTTCGGTGGTGGCTTCAGTGGATCTCTGATGATGATGCCCAGTGATCCGGCCACATTTTTTACCGCAGGAAATTTCTTGCCGTATGTTTCCCATTCGGAAAAGAGCTCATCCGCTGCCATGCTTGGTTCTGTGCTTTTGGCAATCTCAGCATCCCCCCCAAATGATCTCAGCCCTCCATGTTGTATGTAGTTGGGCATGATTTTCACAAACTCCTTTCTTCTGTAGCTGATACCGGCCGTACCAGAGACGAGGCTGGCAAATCTAGCGGCCCCGGCAGGTGTGTTGTCACCGTTGAGCTCTACTACAATCCGGCCAGCAGGTTCCCTGTTGATGGAGACATCAATGAATGCTTTCTTTGACGTTGGTTTGCTGCTGCCGTCGTTCTTGGGTCCTCTATCCTCAATGATTTCAGTAGCCTCACTTGGGACGTTTTCTTCGTTGGTGGCTTGGATGTAGTCTTCGTTGGCGGCTTGGAGTTGGACGGCGGGGGATTGGTCGTCTTCGACATCTTGGCTTCGGCCGGTGATTGTTACAGCCTGGGTTCGATCGTTAGATAGAAGGAACGTCGACAGGAGCAATGGCAAAGATGAGCCACCAATGACAAGTTGTCGTCTCGAGGGCAGATGGGAGTGCCTAAGAGTTGGTGCCCTCTCTGCCTGTGCCGTGGCAAAGATCTGTCGTCGGGATCCGGGTTGGGTGCTTCTTGTGTGTTGCGGTGGATGTGTTGTTAGTGGAGGGGGGATGTGAGATGACGAGTTTAGCGGTTTGGAATGGAGCTTCATTCTCCGGGCTTTTGGTCCTAGGTCACTCTCATTTCAGTTGGCTTCTGCATCTGCTTTCTCTCCTTCTCTAGGAGACAAGCGTGTCCGATCTGTGGAGGAAAATTAGTTGAATTAATTTGTGGATGAAAAGCATCCATTTCGTACAAGTGGAATTGGTAGTCTTTTTAGATGATAAGTGGACCCGCTGATTTTACGGACGACGTAAAGGATTGAATAGCTTATATAGCATGTGATCCACTTGGACTGGGACTAAAGTTTTGGGTTACTCTTCCTAGGAACCTGGGGATGTCGAGATTTTTCTTGGGAATGAACTTGGATGCAAAATATTGAAGAATAGTAATATGCAAAATGATCATATTCCATTCTATTTGTCCTGAATTTTGATATCTAATATTGCGCGTCCAAGATTTTATATAAACCAACCCCTTGTCCTGAGTCTTGTCGATTAAATTAAAAATACTTTAGCTATGAAACCACCACCAAGGACACAAAAGTTTACGCCATGGTCCACAGAAATAGAACAATAAGGAAATTGCCCTCTCCTTCAGCATCATCTCCCCAGGGACCCATAAACTTTAGTGTAAGTGGATTCAATGAAGGGAGTGCCTTGATTGAACTTCTTTAACAGTATCTATTCCAGCAGACTGCTGTTCAATTTTATAACAAAAACAAGTAAGATCAATTGTGTTTTCTAATGTCAAAGTAATATTCAAAACATGTTTATCAAAAATTTTATTAAAAGCAATGAAGAAAGAAGAGCCAATTAAACTGAAAGAAAAGAATTTACAAGTGAAGGTAGGAGAAAAAATATTGAGTAGAAAGTTATCATCTAAAAGCAAGCGACTGTCACCAACATTGGAGGTCCAAAATTCAAACGGTACAAAGCAATTAACAAATAAATGTTTTGTATTTTCTTGACAAAGATTGCAATGAGGGCATATAGGATTTCCATTTCAACCTTTTTTTCCTTAAGTTTTCTCTAGTAAAAAGTTTATCTTGGATACAAAGTCAAGTAATGATTTTGGCTTTAAGAGAAATCTTAGCCTTACATGTTTGTTTATGAAATTGAATTCTTATACCCTCATCTATTAAATTAATATAGCAAGACTTGATTGAGTAAACTCCATTGGTTGATAATTTCTAGACTACTTTGTTAGGTTCAAAAGTAATATTAGTTGAATTAATGATAGTCAATAAAGTTAAAGCAAAATTTCTAAGTTTAGAATTAATCAAATTCTACAGCTTCCTCTTCACGATCAAAGACTTGATTGCCTCAATAATAGTGATTTCGAGACAATTGAGAATTGTCTCCCCGATCCCTCTCCCTCGACGCCATCTGTTCACGTGCTCGCCTGTCGCTTCCTTCCATCTATGCGTCGTAGTTCGTCGCCCATTGCATTCTTCCTCGCGTCCATGTCACCCCCTATCGAAAGCTTCCTCCATCTGGGTGTTGCAATCTGTCACCCATCACATTCTTCCTTGCGTTTGTGTTGTCCCTTATTATAAAAGCTTCCTCCGTCTGCACATTGCAGTCCGTCGCCTGTCGCATTCTTCCTCGCGTCCTATTTTTTAACCATTTTGCTAGGTATCGATTTCATTGTCCTTATAGATATATTTCAATGCAAGCCTTTCATTGTTCATTATGATTGCACTTATTTTACGATGAACCGTAGCTAGAAACATGAATTTTCTTATTGGGTTTCATGTTTATGTGTTGTAGCTAAAGGTCTCCAAGAAGAAAGTGAAGAACATTCCATTGTAATCACTTGTAACTAATTTTATTTTAAAAAAATAATCTGTATGTTGAAATTTTGAACACAAATTTGCTACATTATCTAAACATATAGATTTTAGGCAAATTGGTTTCATTTTATACAGTGAATTTGTACAACTATATGTGTAGTTTTTTACCATGATTCCTTTTGGATTTGAGTGTAGATATTAGTAGTTAAAATCCTACATGTTCGAAAAATGATCTACTATCTTTTGCTATTTTGGGTTTTGATAAATTTGAAATAATTTATACTTTAGTTTTATCTAACTCTAATTTTTTTATTGAAATAATATGTCCTAAGATTATTTTTTGTTTTATTATAAAATGACATTTTTCTCAATTCAAAACCATATTTTTTTCTAAACAATGGACTAATACTAATTCTAAGTTTTTCAAATATACTTCAAATGAAGTTCCATATATTGTAAAATCATCTATGAATATTTTAAGAAAATCTTTAGTTATTTTAGTGAAAATATCTTGCATACACTTTTGAAAAGTAGTTGATACATTGCATAGTTTAAATGACATTTTTTTAAAAGCATAAGTTCTATTAAGATACATGAAAATTGTTTTTTCTTGATCTTCCAATGCTATTAGAATCTAATTATATTCTGAATACCTATTTAGGAAACAAAAATATTCTTGCCTTGCTAACTTTTTTAACATTTGATCTATAAACGACAAAGGAAAATAATCTTTCTTAGTTATAACATTCAGCTTCTTATAATTTATATACACTTTTTAGCCTAATTAGATTATTATGGGTATCAATTCTTGACTTTCATTATTAATGACTATTACTTCTGATTTCTTAGGAATTACATGGATTTGACTCATTCATGAGCTATCAGAAATTAGATATATAATATCATTATCTAACAATTTCACTATTTCCTTCCTCACTACTTTTTTTAGGTTTGGATTTAATATTCTTTCAGAAATTCTAACTAGTTTAACATTTTCTTTCAAATATATATAGTGTCAACAAATAGTTAGACTTAACCATTTTATATCAGCCATTATCAAAGATTTTAACAAAATAGTTAGACTTTTAACTAATTTATTAAAGGATGTCTCATTTAACTTTGATAGAAATTGTAAGGAAGCTTTTTTTAAGCTTAAAATTAGCTTAATTACAACTGTAATACAAGCTACTAATTGGAATCACCCATTTGAGTTAATGTGTGATGCATTTGATTTTGTTGTAAGAACTATGCTAGGGTAGAAAATAGAAAAAACTTCTAAAGTGATTCATTATGCAAGTAAGACTCTAAGTGATGCTTAAGTAAATTACACTACTATTAAAAAAGAGTTATTAGCTATTGTTTTTGTTTTAGAGAAATTTAAATCATATTTGATTGAAGCTAAAGTAATAGTATATATAGATCATTTAGCTTTGAAACATCTTATAGCAAAAAAAGAGACTAAGCTTAGACTGATCTGGTGGATATTATTCTTGCAAGAATTTGATTTAGAAATTAAAGAAAAAAAAGGATATGAGAATATAGTGGTTGATCACTTGTTAAGGTTGCAAACATCAAAAACTAAAATAGATATTATGATCATTTTCTTAACGAACAATTAATGACAATCGAAACAATGTCTTGGTATGTAAATATAGTTAATTATTTAGTTACAGTATTAACACCTAAGGATTGGAATAGACAAGATAAGAAATTATTCTTTTCAAGAGAGAAATATTACTATTGGGAAGATCCTTACTTATTTAAGGAATGTCCTGATTTAGTCATAAGAATGTGTGTTCTAGAAATTGAATATAAAAGTATATTATCTTTCTATCATGACCAAGCATGTGGAGGGTATTTTGGTTTAAGAAAAATTACTGCCAAAGTCTTATAATGTAGATTTTATTGGCTAATATTATTTAAAGATGCTCATAAATGTTGTGTGAGTTGTTTAAGATGTCAACAAATAAAAAGGATATTAAGGAGAAATATGATGCCTTTAAATCTTATTGTTGAAGTTGAGATTTTTGATGTATGAGAAATTGATTTTATGGGTCCATTCCTTATTTTAAATCTATTTAGTTATATATTGTTGGGTGTGGACTATTTATCTAAATGGATAGAAGCAATTCTTACTAGAACAAATGACAACAATGTTGTAATACATTTTATCAAAACTAATATCATAACTAAATTTGGAGTGCCTAAAACTATCATTAGTGATAGCGAAGCTCACTTTTGTAATAGAAATTTTGAAGCTTTAATGAAAAATATAGTATAAAGCACAAAATTGCAACTTTATATCACCCCCAAGCTAGTGGATAGGTTGAAAGTGCAAATAAACAAATTAAACTAATCTTGAAAAAAGTAGTTAATCTTATTAGAAAAGATTGGGCTACTAGGTTAATAGATGTACTTTGGGCTTATAGAATAGCTTACAAATCTAATTTAAGGATGTCTCTTTTTAGGTTAGTATATAAAAGAGTTGTCATTTACTTGCTGAATTAGAATATAAATCTTATTAGGCATTAAGGACTTTAAATGTTGACATGGATCAAGCTATTAAATATAGAATGATTTAACTAATAGAATTAGAAGAGTTTAGAAATGAAGCTTATTTTAGAACATTTGTGGAAAAAGAGAAGATGAAGTTTTGACATGATAGAAAAATTATCCTAAAAACCTTTGAAATAGGATAAGAAGTTTATTTTTATATGTTTAGACTTCATAGCCATATAGAGAAATTAAGATTTAAATGGGCAAGACCTTATATTGGTTGAAATATTTATTCTCATGGGTAATTGAAATTGAAAATCCTAAAAATTAGAATATATTTAAAATTAATGGATAAAGACTATGACCAATCCTTAACTTTCCAAAAAGTGTATTCAAAATTAGAGAGGAAGTGAGAATGGAAGATTACCCAAACCCCATTAGTTAATAGAGATCAATTATATATAAATATATAAAAATAAAAAATTTATATTTATATATATAAATAATAAACTTTGTTTGATCAAATTGGAAATCCATCGATCTGACTTAAGTTGAAGTGAAAACATAGTATAAGGTTTCGGTTCAATCGAAGTTGAACTTCGGTTTGACCGAAAATTATAAAAAATTTGTATCAATTGCACCAAGACGTGTTATCGGTTCAACCGAAAGTAAATAAAATTAAAAAAAAAGAGAAAAGCAACTTCGGTTTGATTGAAAGTTATAAAAAAATTGTATGAGTTAAACTGAGATGTGTTATTGGTTCAATCGAAAGTTAAAAAAAAGAAAGAAAGAGGAAAACAACTTTGGTTCAACTGAAACTTAGTCTTGATTTAATCAAAGTTTTGAAAAGAAAATAATAATAATAATAAAGCTTCAGTTTGACCAAAACTTAGTAGCAGTTCAACCAAAGCTTGAAAAAATTTATATATTTTGGAGTCGGTCAAATTGGAAGTCTATTGAGTCGATTGAAGCAAAAAATAAAATAAAAATAAATAATATATATATATATAATAATTTTATAAGATATAACTTCTAAGGAGGTTCATTGAGTTACACTTAACTCAATGAACTTCGTGGATTATTTAGGTAAGTCCATAAACTTAGTCCGTTGAGTTAACATGTAACTTAACGAAGTAGTAAGGGTAAGCTGTGCGTAAATTTGTGCGAGAAATAACCTAATAACCCACCAAAAACTTAAGGTTTATTTAACCCTTAAAACTACGGATTGGGGGAAATTATCAACAAGAATCATTAGAAACTTAGCAATGCTGAGAGAAGCCTCTGTTTCATTTAGTAACTCCACGAAGCTAAAGATGGAGCATAACTAGTGAGATGAGATCAATACAACAAATTTTCTTAACCAATTTGAAGCATGACATTCATGGAAGAAGATACGAAATACAATTAGGGAAAATGAACTCCAAGAGGTAGAAGAACAAATCTTCCATTTTACACAGAAAGTTGTAGATTTAAGAGTAAAGATTTCAAGTATACTTGAGATAAGGATGAGAATGGCAATTGAAATAGTAGTTAATAAAGAATGTAGGATTAAACTAAATAATGAAGTTACCTTAGAATTAATTAGACAGAAATCAAAGCTATTGTTTCTCCACCAAATATTTTTTGCTATAGAGAGATACATGAATAGGGTATAACAAGAGCAACTTGAACCCTTAATACGATAAGAGACACCTAAGGAGAATGTTCAATTTGTGTATCTGGAATCAGAGGAGGAAAGAAAAGAATTTGAAAGTTTGGTTCAACTCTATAAAGAGCAAGGAGAAGATGAACCGATGGCTTTTGCTAAAGCCTATATTTTGTATGATGCTATGAAGAAGAAACGGGTGAAAGACTAATTGAAAGTCCATTATAAAATTAAAGTAGAACAATATCATATAGCAGCAAGAGTAACCCCAGTTGCTATACATAAAGAATAGGAAGCTAGGCTTTCGAGGCCTGTAATAGTAAAGAAGGAACCTAAAATTTTAGAAAGAGGGCATAAAGAGCTCAATTTTGTTGATTTATTATCATCTAAAGAAGAAGATGAACAATAACAATTAATAAGGAAAAAAGGAAAAGAAGTACAACCTTTGACTTAAATAGTTAAAGGTTAAGCTGGTTCGTTGAGTTATCACAACACAATGGAGATAGTTCGTTGAGTTAACTACAGTACTTGTCACATGAAATGGCACATGAGGAATTCATTTAGTTAGAAATGTTAAGTTATATATATATACTTGTGTTACTCGTTTAGTTAACATTAAAGTAACGACTTCTTATTACACTGATGAAAAATTTTTGGACGAGAAAGTTTATTTTGCAGGAAATTTTTCAGAGATCCAGGATTGATGATTAAAGGAAATTTGAAATATAAACGTGGGTTGGAACGTGTGTGTTTCGATGAAGGAAAAAAAAAAGACGTGGAGAAGTGGAAAACTGGTAGTGATTAAACGTGGAGGATATGCATGAAATGAAGATATAGTATAAAAGGCATAGAGTTCTTGTTGATCAAACCATCCTTGCACACAAAAAGAAAAATCTTTTCAAGGATCAAACCATCCCTACACATCAGAAGAAAAATCTTTTTTAGGGATCAAAAACACTTTCTCGGGGAAAATCTCTCAAGTGGAAGAAAATTCAGTGAAGTAGAAAAGGTCAGATTTATGTTACTGAAGATTTGAAGTATCAGAAGAAAGTCAATTCGGTGAAACAGAGAAAGACAAGATATTCGTCACTGAAGAATTGCTGAAGGAGAAAAAGAAGAAGAAGAAAGAACTCAAACAAGGAGAAATGTTTTAAATTCCATAAATTAGTTTTCTCTGTTTGTAGTTATGAAATTGTTTAGATGATACATGGTATCGAGTTATATTTGCATCTACAATTTCTGAGGAGAATTGAATTGTATATTGTAATTGAAACCTTGAATAAAAATGATTTTATGAAAACAATGTCTCGACTTGTTTTTGAGATTTAAAGTTTCAATTATATTTTAGAAAATATTAAAGATACACAATTCACCCCCCTCTTGTGTAGCCATACGATCCTACAAGTGGTATCAGAGCTTGAATTAATAATCTTTGATATAAAATTGATACCTACTTATTTAATATCATTGCTTATTCTACCTTCCTTGTTTTTAAACAGAAATTAATATCTGAGCATACGTTTAACTTTCTTGATTTAAGGCTCAAGTTGTTTTAAAGTTTTAGACTGTTTAAAATCAAATAGGTTGAAAAATCTCAGGTAAGATGGCTACTGGAAATGGTAATTTTTCTTTATATGAAGGCCAAAATCTTAATCGTCCTCCTTTATTTGATGGAATACATTTTGAATATTGGAAATATAGGATGACTGTTTTTCTTCAAAGTATAGATCATAAGTTGTGGTTCATGATTTCTAAACCATATACTCAGTTAACTACTCCTTATAATACTTGGACAATTACTGAAAAAGAAAATGAAGCTCTGAATGCTAAGGGCTTAAATATTTTATTTTGTGCATTGAGTTATGAACAGTTCAGTAAAGTGTTGGCATATAAATCTACTTATGAGGTGTGGCATGCATTAGAAGTTTCACATGAAGGTACTTCTCAAGTTAAAGAGACAAAAATAAACATGTTGATTCATAAGTATGAACTCTTTAAGATGCATGAAGAAGAAAATATTTCTAAGATGTTTTCCAGATTTCTTGATATCATAAACTCTTTAAAATGTCTAAGAAAGAATTTTGAATAGAAGGATTTGGTGAGGAAAATTCTCAGATCCCAAAGTTCTAAATGGTCTCAGAAAGTAACATCAATTGAGGAATCATGAGATTTAAATGTTTATACTATGAATGAATTTATAGGAAATTTAAAAGCTTATGAAGTTCAATTAAATGAATCAGTGAGTCACAACAAACTAAATATGTTTAACTCAACAAAGTACCTTCATTGGGTTAACTTTTAATTCAACAAACTTGTTTGTTGACTTAAGTTCACTTAAGCTTATTTCTATTGTTTGTGTAAATTTTACCTCTCAGAACTAAAACTCTTAGATGTCAATAATTATATAAGTATGAGTTTTCTAATTATCATCTATCATATTACAATAACCATTTAAATAACATCTCCTTTTATAATATATATATGCAATTAAGATCATAATCATCTTTTTATAATATTTCTCCCCCTTTTTGTCATTAATCAAAAAGATAATTACAGAGAATATATATATATATATAAGAGAATACAACAACGATTTCTGTAAACAAGAATAATAATTGAACACATTTACAGAAAAATGTATTGTTCAATGAATCAAACAAGTAATACAAACATTACATTTTGTATTCAGAAACAAACAAAAACAGTTATCTACCCCTCTTAAGTATATCACTTATAGCATTACATATTTTATCTCCTAGATGCTTAATATCATTTCTGATGTCGTTAAGCACTACATCTAAGTCAGGAGGTAGCTAGGCTTGCTGTTCTTCTTGAACTGAATAACTTTGTTGTTGTTGTATATGGTCTGTATCAGGTTGTTGTTGTTGTTGTCGTTGAGGTTTATGCATGGCCTGGAATTTTTGCAAATCTTTGACACTAAATGCTCTCATGCCTTTAGTTTCAGAGGGTTAGTCGGATAAAGTCAATTGGCTTGCAAGGATTCTACATACAGCATCACTATAAAATAACTTTGAACTCATATGCTGTAGTTGAGACATAAAAACATCAAACCAATTTATTTGAATTCTATTCAGCAGGCCATAAGTTGCATATAAATAGCTTCTGCTGACTTCCAAATTGTGTCCAACTCTCTAAAATAAATTTGGATGCAATATATTTGCAATAAACCTTGCCTCTGCATTTAGATTTTCCATTAATCTCATTTCAGAATATACATCTGAAATTTTTGATAAAGACTGAATGTTCCATTCTAGTTGTCTTATCATGTCAAATCTGTTGGTAACAACAATACCTTCATTCTTTAATCCTAAAACTTCAAAAATTAACTCAGGAGGCAACATAAACTCCTGTTCATTTATTTGAGTTTTCAGAAAATTTCCCTTCTTGACCAGATTGCTATAAAAAGGTGCAATAAGCTCTGTGTATTGCTTCTATTTCGTTCCTACTAGCAAGAATTTAATGAGGCCTTGAAACTCAAACAGATCTCTTATTTTCATCAAATTTTTGAATTTTATTGGACGAGCATGCAGAATCTGACATGTAATCAGATTATTGTATATCTGCAATGCTTCTTCAGATCTAAAATGAATTGCATTACATTGAATTTTTAATATTGTACACAAAGAAGGTGATACTTGAAGCCATGATTCAGAGTTTAATTGATCTTCAGGAACCTCTTCTTCAAAGTGAATGTCATGTTGTTCCTCTTCTAAAATATTATCTTGAAGTTGCTCAAGTAAGCTTGATTCTTCAGCTTCAACAGTGTTAGGAACATTGTCAATATGCTCAACATTCATTTGTTCAGTCTCTATAGAATGTTAAGAGTTCAATTTTTCCACAAATTCTACAACCGATATATCTGTCAGTAATTGTTTATTTTGTTCAACAGATAATTCCACTGATTCATGCTGTGAATTCTCAGACTCTGCTTCTATAGATTCTATAGAAGGCTGGTTAACTTTTAGCTCTTTTGGAGTCTTAACATTTTCAATATCTGCTACTCCAGACAATTCAGCCTTTGAACTAGTTACTACTTCAACATTGTCAATTATATCTGCAATAACTTGTTCAATGTTAGGTGCCTGATGCTCTGATTTGTCAATTTCTGCATCATCAGGACTTGTACTAATAGAAAAACTTGAGCTCATATTTGACTTGTATTTCTTCTCAAGCTTTCTAGCAAGGGAAAATAAAGTCTCATTATGTTCATCAGTTTCAGTATGCTCGGAACTGATGAGTTTATCAGATGCACAATAAGGTACAATGTCTAGACATACATTGTCATTTGGAAATAAATTTTCATCTGAGTTTCCTTTTTCAATAGACTTTATTTCCTTAGACATAATTTTTCTGACTTTCCTTCTTCTATAACATTTCTGTTTCTCTTTTTCAAGTATTGCTGTTTTCTTTTCAAATTGCTCCATAAGTATTGCACTTTCTATTGCAACAGCCTTTCGAAGACTGTCAACTTTTGTTTTGTCTACAGCAATATCTGATTGTACTTGTTTTGAATATAAAGGAGTACGGATAGCTGATTCATACTCTTCCTCAAATGCATGTAGTCTTGTACGATTTATAGGAGTTTGAGGAGTTCTATTTGATGAACCTACACATTTTTCCAAATATTTTGCATATTGTTCCAAAAATGCAATCTCAGCACATTTCATTCTGTATTCTCTATCAAATTTACTACAAATACCCATGTATGTAATACTAGCATTAGTATTTTGGAGTTCTTGTCCAACTTCATTTAGTATACCTTTAGGAAAGAAGTAATCTTTATAAATTTCAGCTAACCTTCTATCCACTCGAAGTATTTTCTTGAACCAAGTACATGGAACTTCATCATTCTCTATTTCTTTTCCTTTTGCATCTCTTCTGCTTTTGCCTTTTTCTCTGCCACGACCTTTGTAGAACTTGGAGACTAAGCGCCGACTCATATTTCAAGAGATCATAAAGCTTTTAGCCTTGGCTTCGGGTTGATGCCTGTTTGCTGAAGAGGAGATCATCTTGCAATTCTAGACTCGCGATTCTATAAGGAGAGGAGATAGAATTGTAAGTGGTTTAATTTTCAGTGGTGTAATCGCGTTGCAAGTAGTGACAGAAGTATTTACTGTCGAGTGAGATTACTTTACATTTCACCTTTCACCCATTTCCATGTTCATATTAAAACAAAAATACCAAAAACAATTTATCTGTGTTTGTATGTTGAATTTGAGTGTTGTATTGTTTGTGTTGTATCGTGATTAATGTTATCTTTGTTAGTGTTGTGATTGTTTTATGTTTGTTTTAGTTTTACAGTTTACTGAAATTGATTCATTCAAAAGACTTAAAGATTTTAATGGTTACTGTTTGAATTATTTGAATGCTAGTATGTTTAATGATAAATCCATTGTTCACTAACATTAAAGAGCTTAATTGATGTTATTTACAATATGTGGAATCGCCCAATGGTTGGCTGAATTCCTCTGTAAATAGCAGTATTTAAAAAGAAAAGATAAGCTCGTGGAGTTAACTTAAGTCCACGAGGTTAGTTCGTTGAGTTATGGCTAACTCAACGAACTTTGTTTGTTGAGTTAACCGTAATTCAACAGAGGGCTTATTGAAGATACAAATTTGATTGTTAAAAAATGGGTAGTTCTCAGTTCTTAAGAATTTCCCTATGGGATCGACCTGTACTTGCACATTGATACAATAGACATTGTGCACTTGCAGTTAAAGTACAAATTGGAATTAATATCTAAATTGTATTAAATGTTGTTTGTTTGCTTGTAAAAGAAAAAGAATAGGCATAAAACTAAATTAACTAAGCAAAAACAGAACTAACAAATCAAAGTTTTTCTGGTGTCGTGCTGGGAAAATCCAAACACTAAGCTTGTCTTATAAGTAGTTCTATAAGCCTAAAGTGCATCTATCAATCTATTAGCCCAATCTGTTATAGTAGTATTTACTACTTTTTCTAAGATTAACTTAACTAAAATAGATAAATTAGAAAAGATAATTCATAATTTAAACAACCATTTAGATCATATATTTGGAAATACAACATTCCAAAATTAAAATTTAAATAGAAATATACCACCTAGACTGAAAGAACTAATTGAAGTTAAACTTACAGGAGGATTACCAAGTCAAGTAGTATCGAAAACTTTAAATAGAAATGTAAATAAAATTTATACCTTCGATAAAAGGGAAATAGAATGAATTAATATAATTACTATTAACAATATATATATATTTAAAGAAGAAAAAAAAATCACAAAAAATAGAACATATAACAAAATAGTTTTATTTATTATTCACAGGTTTGTTGAGTTATTACTTTAACTCGATAGACTTATTTCGTTGAGTTGCTACCTAACTCAATGAGCATAACACAATAAGAATTAATTTTTATTTACATTTTTATGTTGCTGAATACAAAATCACAAAGTCTACGAATTATGGATTTGCCATTAGACATGTTGAGAGAAGTATTAAGCTACTTATCAGCTTAAGATTTATGCATATTACGATGTGTCTCAAAGTAGGTTTATGGATGCATAGTAGAAAGTTACTTCCATAGATTGCAAGCTGCTAAGATGAGCAATACTGATGATGGATTCTTATGGAAATTATTCAGTCGTAGTACAATAAGTTATAAATATAAGAGCATAGAAGAAACTTTTGGAGTTCCACCTAATGCATTAGGAGTACACTATATTATGGGAAGTGACTTAGGATTGATCATTGATAGAAGGAAATCAAGGTATGATGTGCTCTTATCGAATATTTTTATTAGAAATCCTGTCATTAGAGAAGAATTTAGTATTGCAAAATCAAGTACCTTTGAGGTACCCATAGAAAATTCAGGTGTAACACTAACATTCTCTAATTGGAATTCAACGATACCATATAAGATGTTTTATTAGAGATCAACTAGAAGTTGGGATGGAGGAATATGCTTAAATATTTACAATTTTGAGAAGAAGCGTTGGCATGAAAATACATAGTATCTTAGAGAAAGAGCATTAGTTAACAGAACTCATATAACACTTGATGGTTATGTATATTTAGTTGCGAACATATTAGTTGCACTTAGATCTGATCTTTACATAGTAAGCATTGATAAGTATGATGAAATGGTAAAAATTTTACCAATACCTAAAATTGTAGTTGAACCACCAGCTTCCCAATATGTCAAAGTTAAACTTGGTCTTTAGTATAATGAATTTGAGTACCCTACATTGAGCCTAGTAAGGTGGTGCAATGACTTATTAAAATTTCAAATTTGGATAGTGGAAGATTTAAGTAAGTGGAAATGAAGAGATGAATACATTGAATTGTTCATGGAAATTGAAGCACCTATATCATTATGGTCAAGTAAAGGAACAATTACCACACTCCATTTCACTAATGGTAACACTCTAATATTTAGTATTGATAACATACTTCAAGTCTATTAATTGAAGAAGCAAGCAAAGTCAATAGAAGTGGAACTAAAAGCTAGAAGAATTATACCTAAAGGTTTTGTGTTGATTGATACATTCATTTCATATGTCACTACTTTTCAGTCATGTTCTTAAACTATTGTTTGGGTTGGAAAACTTGTTTGATTTGTTTTTATACTTATATTAATAAATTCTTTTAGAAGTAAACAAACAACTTTTCACACAAATTAGATATTAAGTTCAATTTGTATTTTTAACTGCAAGTGTACAATATATATTGTATTTGTGTGCAAGTACAAGTCGATCTCATAGAGATTGAGTAAGAATTATGTACTATTTCGATTTTTATATTGGAGTTTATATGTGTTTAGTTAAGCATTTTGTTGAGTTATAGTTAACTCAATGAACTTAGTTCATGGAGTTATGATTAACTTAACAGACTAACCTCATGGACTTAAATTAACTTCACGAGCATACCTTTTCAGTTAAATATTGCTATTCATAGAGGAATTCAGCCATCCATTGGGCGATTCCATAGAATGTTGTTTAGAATGAAAAAGTACATATTATTAACGGTTAAATGATGGTTAATTGCATAATATTTAGCTTATCATATGAGAATTAAGCCATTATGTTATAATTGCATTGTTATATGCTTTAATTGAAGAATCTGCTTAATTTTAGGGAATTAATGTTAATTTAGTACATTTATGAACTGTCGATAAGTTGTAGGCAGTGAAATTCTTAAGTATCCAAATTTTTTGATATTTCGGACAGTTATGTTTAACATACTAAACAAATTCGGACAGTTATGTTTAAAATTTTTAAACTGTAAAATTTTTATAAACTACTTGAATGTTATATTTAGAAGGCTATAGAAGATGCTATAAAATTTATTATTTTTGTAAATCTAGATATAGTATCTTATGATTTTTCTGAATTTCATGAGTTTAACATTTTCACGATTTTAAAATGAAATCAGAATATTTAATGCTTAATCAGAAAATTATCTGAAGTCCAGAAGGAGCTGAGATGTGAATTCTAGATTAAATGAAACACATATGATGGAAGATACATTTACTTTGACTGATTGAACTTGTAGAATGATTTATGTGTAGATCTTATTAAACTATAGATAAAGTATGAGATTATTGTTATGGATTCATATTTTTAGTAAATGATAGAAGCAGTATTATATGAGATTGGTGTTTTACTGCATCTGTATTAATGAAATACGTGCATATACAGTATGTGATTAATGCTTTGTTTTGTGTGTGCATTTATTTTTAGAAAGAAAAAAAGAAAAAAAACTTTGAGAGTTTATTGACTTGTTTGATCACGAGCCTTTTGTACTTGAGCAGATAGGTATATAAGGATTGTTGACCTGAAAAAAGACTCTGAAAATCTGGCAACCTAAGATCCTGATCAGATCTGGGATTGTTGACTGAAAGCTCGTTACATGGGTACATTAGAAAGTTCTTGTATGATTCAAGCTTGTCAAATTAACTTTTAAAGTACAAAAAAAAAAAAACATATACTGTTTTGAAAAGATACAAGTGTTTTGTGAAATACAGATATCTTATGAATCGAGTATATTTTCTGTTATCTAGAATTGCTGAAATATGAATCTGGAATTGACTTCTAAAGTTGTTTAATGGAAATACAATTCTTTATTCTACTTGTCTTAATCAGATTGAATTGGATTGTACTTTGATTCGTATGTTGTTGAAATTTCTTCTAGAAAACTTATTGGAAAATTCAGGATTATAGATGATGAAAAGAAGAACAAACGATAATATAATTAACACCTATATGAAGATGATATACTTTGTATGTAATTTACATATATTCTAAATATCTTTGCAGGTTGATTACTGAAACATATAGAATATATGTTTATGCTAAACAGAAGAAAAAAAAACAAAAGGGGAAGAATTAATTCTAGCGCTTTTTGAAAGACCAATTAATTAGATCTTAGTTTGCTAAGGGACTAGCAAAATTTAGGTATGGGGGAAGTGTTTAGAATGAAAAAGTACATATTATTAACGATTAAATGATGGTTAATTGCATAATATTTAGCTTATCATATGAGAATTAAGCCATTATGTTATAATTGCAATGTTATATGCTTTAATTGAAGAATCTGCTTAATTTTTGGGAATTAATGTTAATTTAGTACATTTATGAACTGTCGGTAAGTTGCAGGCTGTGAAATTCTTAAGTATCCGAATTTTTTGATATTTCGGATAGTTATGTTTAACATACCGAACAAATTCAGACAGTTATGTTTAACAGTCCGAATATGTTTCGGATAGTTATGTTTAAATTGTCGAACATTTATGTTTAGATAGAATATTTTATTTTTTCCCGATGTACACGTGTCAAAACCAGAATGAATGTCTTAAGTGAATTTTCGGTGAGTTAGCTGTAACTATCCGAAAATGCATCTAAGCATCAGATAGTTATACCTGTAACTCTCCGAAATGTTATTTTATGTTTAAACTGTTGGTGACACGTGTCGAGAGCTGGTAGATTTACTTAAGTTATAACTCATTAAGTTAGCATAACTGTACGCATTGAGTTACATGAATATACACTAAGGTAATGCGTTATGTTAGCAGCTTATTTCTTTATTGCATGTATTTTATGCACGTGTTGAATTTAAATGCTTTAGAATATCACGTGAGATGCACATGTTTAACTCGTTAAGTTAGCATAACTGCACGCGTTGAGTTACATGAATATACACTAAGGTAACGCGTTAGGTTAGCGGCTTATTTCTTTATTGCATGTATTTTATAGTTATTTTCTAAAATGCCACTGTAGTAGTTGCAGGAATAGACAGTTGGAAGGAAAAACCACGTTTGCGCATATCACGCAGGAATTCAATCGCGCATGGAGAAGGAAGCATCGCCGTTGATCTGAAGGAAGGAAATCCAACCGATCATTCAAGCAGAAGCAATTACTATTGAAGAAATATAAAAGAAAAGAAGAAAAAAAGAAGAAGGTGTGATCGATGGACGGCCAGTGTATATAGAGGAGGAGCACCGAGCTTTCTGCAGACAGTATCGGCGATTCTCTGAAGTATCACACCAACCATCGTTATCACCACCATAATCACCAATCATCGGAGGTTTGTGAGGATACTTGCCTAATGTCGGGTCAATTTCGAGCCAAACATAGTGCCTGACAACCACTGTGAGGAGTGATCGCGTCGTAGGAAGGGAAGACATTTTCACCAAGTGCCGACTCATATTTCAGGAGATCGTAAAGCTTTTAGCCTTGGCTTCGGGTTGATGTCTGTATGCTGAAGAAGTGATCATCTTGCAATTCTGGACTCGCGATTCTATAGGGAGAGGAGACAGAATTGTAAGTGGTTTAATTTTCAGTGGTGTAATCGCATTGCAAGTAGTGTCGAATGTATTTATTGTCAAGTGAGATTACTTTACATTTCACCTTTCACCCATTTCCATATTCACATCAAAACAAAAATACCAAAAACAATTTATCTTTGTTTGTATGCTGTATTTGAGTGTTGTATTGTTTGTGTTGTATCGTGATTAATGTTATCTGTATCAATTTTATGATTGTTTTATGTTAGTTTTAATTTTACAGTTTACTGAAATTGGTTCGTACAAAAAACTTAAAGATTTTAATGATGACTATTTGAATCATCTGAATGTTAGTATTGCTTAATGATAAATCTAATGTTAACTAGCATTAAAAAGCTTAATTGATGTTATTTACAATCTGTGGAATCACCTAATGGTTGGCCGAATTTCTCTGTAAATAGCAATATTATAAAGAAGAGACAGACTCGTGGAGTTAACTTAAGTCCACGAGGATAGTCCATTAAGTTAGCCATAACTCAACGAACTTAGTTCGTTGAGTTAACTGTAACTCAACGGAGTGCTTATTGAATATAAATTTGATTTATTCACAATCAAACATTTCTTAAATTCGTTAGCAATTCCCTATGAGATCGACCTCTACTTGCACACTGATACAATAGACACTGTGCACTTGCAGTTAAAGTACAAATTGGAATTAATATCTAAATTGTATTAAAGGTTGTTTGTTTACTTCTAAAAGAAAGAATAGGCATAAAGATAAATTAACTAAGTAAAAATAAAAGTAACAAATCCAAGTTTTTCTAGTGTAGTGCTGGGAAAACCCAAACAAATGTAAATAACATCAATTAAGCTTTGTAATATTAGTTAATCTTAGATTTCTTATTAAGCCACACTAACATTCAAATTAACAGTAACCATTAAGATTTTTAGTATTCTTTATGAATCAATTTTAGTAAATAATAAAACTATTTCCTATTTTCTGAATCAAACAAACATAAAACATTCACACCACTAACAATGATAACATTAATCATGATACAAAACAAATAATACAACACTTTAATACTAAATGTAAACATAAATAATTAATTATTTTTGGTATTTTTGTTTTGATATGTTCCTAAAGATGAGCAAAAGGTGAAATGTAAAAATCTCTATCGACAGTAAGAACTTCTATTACTACATGCGATGCGATTACACTACTAAAAACTTAATCACTTACACTCTTGCCTCCTCTCCCTATAGAATTGTGAACCAAGACTTGTAAGTTGATCTCCTCTTCAATATACTGGCATCAACTAGAAACCAAGGCTAGAAGTTTTATGATTTCCTGAGATATGAGTCGATGCTTTGTGAATTTGGCTTCCCTTCTTGTGACGCGATCACTTCTCGTAGTAGATGTCAGTCACCGTGTTTGGCTTGGAATCGACATGACATCTGGAAAGTATCCTCATAGACCTCCGATGGTTGGTGATTTTGGTGGTGTTGTGGAGTTTCAAGGAATTTCCGACGCTTCCTGTAGTTAGCGCGGTCCTCCACTCATACACCCTTCTTCGTCTTTCTCCTCTTCTTTTATATTTCTTTCAGTAGTAACTATTTTTGCTTAAATGATCTGTTAGATTTCCTTCATTCATATCAACGATGGTGATTTCTTCTTCATTCCACGAGTTAATTCCTATGTGATATGTGCAATCGTGGTTTTCTTTCGTATTTCCTGTTTCTGCAACTGTTAAAGTGGCATGTTAGAAAATAACTGGTCTGTAGAGTTAGTGTAACTCAACGGACTTACTTTGTTGACTTAACTATAAAACACGTGCAATAAAGAAATACTTAACGAGCTCATATGCTTCAGATAGTTATAACTATAAGTATCTGAAACTTACATGTATTTTGGATAGTTAGCACTTAACCTTTCGACAGATAACTTAAGTCAAGTTTTCAGATCATGACATGTGTCCTCAAGAAGTTTTATGATAAAAAGATATTTCGAATACTTGCAAACCTAACTATCCGATGGTCAAACACATTTCAGATAGTTAGCACCTAACTTACCGAAAATCCACATAAGTCATGTATTAAGGTTACAACACATGTACTCTAGGAAATAATAAAATATTCATTAAGCGTTTAAAACATAAATGTTCGGTACATGAAATGTAACTTTTCGAAATAATAGAAAATTTGGATACTTAAGAATTTCAAAGCATGTAACTCACCGATAGTTCAGAAATGTACTAAATTAACACTAATTCCTTGAATTTATGCAGATTCTTTCATTAAAGCATATAATAGTGCAATTATAACATAATGACTTAATTCTTATATGATATGCTAAATATTATGCAATTAACTATTATTTAACCATTAATATTATGTACCTTTTCATTTTAAATACTTCCCCCATACTTAACTTTTGCTAGCCCCTTAGTAAACTACTAAGATCTAACTAGTTGGTCTTTTTAAAGTGCTAGAACTAATTCTTCATTTTGTATCTTCAGAATACATAGATTAGATTAATGTAAAATATTCTGTATTAATTCAGTAATCTAGTTTAGCATTGTTTCCTCCTCTCCAACCTGCAAATATATTTAAAACATATGTAAATTACATACAAAATATATTAGCATCATATAGATGGTAATTATATTATCATTTTTTTTCTTTTCAAACATCTGTTATCCTGAATTTCCCAATATGATTTCTAGAATAAATTTCAACTACATACAAATCAAAACACAATTCAACTCAATATGATTAAAACAAGAAGAATAATGAATTGTATCTCAAACAAACAACTTCAAAAGTCTAATTCTAGATTCATACTTTAGTAATCATAGATAACAGAAAATATACGCGATTCAAAAGATATCTATATCTTCACAAAACACTTTTATCTTTTCAGAATAGTATATGAATATTTTTACTCTAAAAGTTAATTTGAGAAGCTTGAATCATGCAAGAGCCTTCTAGTATACCCATGTATCGAGCTTTTAGTCAATAATCTCATATCTGATTAGGATCTTAGGTTGCCAGATTTAAAGAGTCCTTTTTAAGGTCAACAATCCTTACATACCTATCTACTCAAGTACAAAAGGCTCGTGATCAAACAAATCAATAAACTATCAAAGTTTTTCTTCTTTTTTTTCCTCTTTTTTTTTCTTTTCAACATAGTATATATATATATTTCATTAATACAGATGCAATAAAACACAAATCTCATATAATCCTACTTCTATAATTTACTAAAAACATGAATCCATATCAATAAGCTCATACTTTTTCTGTAGTTTAATAAGATTTACACGTAAATCATTCTACAAGTTTAATCAATCAAATTAAATGTATTGTTTAGAATAAAAAAGTGCATAATATTAACGATTAAATGATGGTTAATTGCATAATATTTAGCTTATCATATGAGAATTAAGCCATTATGTTATAATTGCACTATTATATACTTTAATGAAAGAATCTACATAAATTTAGGTAATTATTGTTAATTAAGTACATTTATGAACTGTTAGAGAATTATAGGCTTTTTAATTCTTAAGTCTCTGAATTTTCTATTATTTTGGAGAGTTACATTTCAAGTACTTATGTTTTAAATGCTTAAAGAATATTTTATTATTTCCTAGAGTACACGTGTTGAAACCTTATTACATGACTTAAGTTATTTTCGAAAGGTTAGGTGCTAACTATTCGAAATGCATGTGAGTTTTAGATACTTATAGTTGTAACTATCCGAAACATCTAAACTTGTTAAGTTATTTCTTTATTGCATGTGTGTTTTAGTTAAATCAACAAAGTAAGTACGTTGAGTTACACTAACTTCATGGATCATTTATTTTCTAACATGCTGTTGTAGTAGTTGCAGAAACAGAAAATTTAAAGGAAAACCACGATTGCACGTATCACGTAGGAATTCACTTGTGGAATGAAGAAGAAATCACCATTGTTGATATGAATGAAGGAAATACAATCGATCATTTAAGCAAAAATAATTACTACTGAAAGAAATATAAAACAAGAGGAGAAAGACGAAGAAAGTGTAGTAGGAAGAGAGGTGGAGAACCACGCTAACTGTAGGAAGCGTCAGAAGTTCACTGAAGCTCCACACCACTACCAAAATTTGCAACCATCGGAGGTTTGTAAGGATACTTTCTGGATGTCAGGTCTATTTTGAGCCAAACACGGTGACTGACAACCACTATGAGGAGTGATCGCGTTGTAGGAAGGAAAGTCATTTTCATCAAGCATCGACTCATATCTCAGAAGATCGTAAACCATCTAGCCTTGGTTTCGGGTTGATGCTAGTATGCTGAGGAGGAGATCAACTTACAAGTCTTAATTCGCGATTCTATAGGGAGAGGAGGCAATATTGTAAGTGATTAAGTTTTCAATGGTGTAATCGCATCGTATGTAGTGACAGAAGTTTTTACTATCGATAGAAATTTTTACATTTCACCTTCTGCTCATCTTCAAGAACATATCAAAACAAAAATACCAAAAACAACTAATTATCTATATTTATATTTAGTATTAAAGTGTTGTATTGTTTGTTTTGTATCGTGATTAATGTTATCATTGTCAATATTGTGAATGTTTTATGTTTATTTGATTTAGAAAATAGAAAATAATTTTATTATTTATTGAAATTGATTTGTCCCAAATACTTAAAGACTTTAATGGTTACTGTTTGGAATATCTGAATGTTAGTGTTGCTTAATGACAAATCTTAGATTAACTAACATTAAAGAGCTTAATTGATGTTATTTACATTTTGTGAAACCGCCTAGTGGTTGACCGAATTCCTTTGTGAATAACAGTATTTAACTGGAAAGGTAGGCTTGCAGAGTTAACTTAAGTCCATGAGGTTAGTCTATTGAGTTAACCATAACTTCATGAACTAAGTTCGTTGAGTTAGCTGTAACTCAATGGAGTGCTTAACTGAACACATAAACTCCAATATAAAAATCGAAACAGTACACAATTCTTACTCAATCTCTATGAGATCAACCTATACTTGCACACAAATACAATATACACTATGCACTTGTAGTTAAAATACAAATTGGATTTAATATCTAATTTGTGTGAAATGTTGGTTGTTTACTTCTAAAAGAATTTATTAATATAAGTACAAAAATAAATCAAACAAGTTTTCTAGCATTGTCTAATAGACAAGTTTCTGATTTAACTTTTCACAACAATATAAGTTTTTCTGACACTATTGCCAGGGATTGAGAAGCTAAGTAACTGTGAGTGCTGTTTTGTTTTAATAGCAGAGGGAGTATTGTTTGTTTTTATTATATAATTGAGAATATGACATATGCTTATGCTTAAAGATTTCTGAAACCTATAGTTAGCATATGTGAATTCTGCAATTTGGAAGGTCATGACATTTTTGATTGTTTGAAATTGAGACAATTGCAAATGGTTAGATCACATGAACAACAAATGAATTATATTCAATATAAAAGAAATGAATATGAGAATCCTATAGTTTACCCAACTAATGGTTAGTTTAGAACAAGTAATATGTTGAGAGATAAGGAAGTTTGGGATAGGTATGACAGATTTGAGTGTAGTTTAGAGCGAAACATGGATAAACTATAACAATACATGTGTCAACAACAAGAAGTCAACCAATTGAATTATAGGGAAGAATATTCAGAACCTCAAATCGATATCACATATGAAATGGAAAAAATCATAATGAAATGGAAAATTGATCAAAAATTGAATGCAATGAGACTAGATGATCTTGAAAGAAAGCTAAAAGCATTAGATGAATTAACAAAGAAATTACAAGTTATGCAACATGAAAACACAAATGAAAACTTTAATGTTACAGATTTGTATAATTTGCAAGAAATACAGACAAAAGAAAATACCAAAGAAATAGAATTTAAAGAATGTAATTTAAAACTGAAAACAATTGAAGAACAGAATTATGATAAATGAAATATAAAAACATCTTGAAAGTAATGAAAATCTAGAAGATGTATTTATAACATTAAGATCTGGAACTAATATACCACCAAGAATTTAAAAAGAAAGTAATGTGAAGGTGGATAAGAACAAAATTCAAAATGATAATGAGATTGTAATATCTAAAAACTTAGAAATCAATGAAGAAAAATCTGAATCTGAAAATGAGATTAAAAATGATCAAAAGAATGAAATGAAAGAAAAAGAATCTAGTAAGAGACAATCATTAGTAACCTATCTTGAAAGATTACAATAAACATTTCCTAAAAAACAAAAAAAAATTAGAGAAATTTTTGAAAAAATACAAGTTAACATTTCTTTGTTAGACTTATTGTAGAAAATGCTACATTGTGCTAAATTTCTTAAGGATTGGTGTACTAAGAAAAGTGAGCAAAAAGTTTTAAGGAAAGTTTTTTTAGCTAAGCAAAGTAGTTCCCTGTTTCTGCCACAAATTCTTAAAAAGTTACCCGATATAGGTATCCTTGTTATATCATGCACCATAGGAAATATCATTCTAGAAAGAACCTTAATAGACCTAGGTGTTGGTATAAATATTATGCCTAGTGATATATTTGCATCCTTAGGATTAAAAGGCTTAATCCCTACTAGGACTATCATTCAATTAGCTGATAGAGGTATAAGATATCCTAGAGGAAAAATAGAGGATGTCCTAATTAAAATCAAAAACTTCATACATCCTATCGATATTGTGATATTGGATTCCTAACAAATTAAGCATCAAAATCATGATACATCTTTAATTTTGGAAAGACCATTTTTAGCAACATCAAGGGCTGTTATAAATTGTAAAAATGGAATGATGAAATTAGCATATGGTAATGAGGATACCCAATTAAACATTTTCAAACCAAAAAAGTTTAAGGAGTTAGAAATGTCCTTACATACTATAGATTTTTTAGAAGATGGAGATATGCTAGATGATGTGATTCAAGAAGAATTAAATAGGCAACTAGATTCTGAAACTTTAGAAGTAAGTGAAAGCATAGATGTAGAAGGAGATCAAGAAGAGTTTAATATAGAAGATGAAAATATTCAATTAGGAGCTCTAGCTTCTAATGGTCAAGATTTAGATTTAAAACCTTTACCTCCTGAATTAACCTATATATTTCAAGAAGAAAAATGAACATGTCCAATCATTATTGCTTCAGATTTAAAAGAGGATCAAATTTCTAAATTAAAAGATGTAGTAAAAACTTATAAAGAAGCAATTGGATAGACTGACTGATATAAAAGGGTTAAGTACAACTTTATGCTGTCACCACATATATTTAGAAGAGAAGGCTAAACCAATTAGAATTTCTAAGAGGAGATTAAATCCAAACCTTAAAGAAGTAGTTAGGAAGGAAATAGTGAAATGGTTAGATAATGACATAATTTATCTGATTTTTGATAGCTCATGGGTTAGTTTAATCCATATAGTTCCCAAGAAATCAGGATTAACAGTTATTAGGAATGAAAGTCAGGACTTGATACCTACTAGAATTCAATCAAGCTAGAGAGTTGAATGCTATGTCTAGGAAAGATCATTTTCCCTTACATTTTATAGATCAAATGCTAGAGAAATTAGTAGGGTAAGAATATTTTTGTTTCCTAGACGGGTATTCAGGATATAACCAAGTTCCAATAGCATTAGAGGATCAAGAGAAAACAACTTTCACATGTCCTAATGGAACTTATGCTTTTAAGAGGATGTCATTCAAATTATGCAATGCACCAGCTACCTTTCAAAGGTGTATGCAGGGCATATTCATTGGAATGACTGAAGATTTTTTTAAAATATTTATGGATGATTTTACTGTATATGGAACTTCATATGAAGTGTATTTAAATAAGTTAGACCAAGTATTAAAACACTATATGAAAAAAAATCTGGTTCTAAATTAGGAAAAATGTCACTTCATGGTTAAACAAGGAATAGTCTTGGGATATGCTTCAAAGAAAGAGTTGGAAGTAGATAAAGCTAACATAGAAGTAATTTCTAATATACCAAAACCTAAACCAGTAAAAGATATTAGATCATTTCTAGGACATGCATGATTTTATAGAAGATTTATTAAATATTTTAGCAAAATAGCTAGACCTTTAACTAATCTATTAAAAGATGTCCGATTTAACTTTGATAAAAATTGCAAAGAAGCATTTTTAAGCTTAAAAATAGCTTAATTTCAACCCCTATAATACAAACACCTAATTGGAGCTATCCATTTGAATTAATGTGCGATGCATCTGATTTTGCTATAGGAGTAGTGCTGGAACAGAAGATAGAAAAATCTCCTAGAGTGATTCATTATGTATGCAAAACTTTAAATGATGCTCAAGTAAATTATATGACTATTGAAAAAGAACTATTAGCTGTTGTGTTTGCCTTAGAAAAGTTTAGATCATATCTGATTGGAGCTAAAGTGATAGTATACATAGATCATTTAGCTTTAAAACACCTAATAGCAAAGAAATAGACTTAACCTAGATCGATCTAGTGGATATTGTTCTTGCAAGAATTTGATCTAGAAATTAAAGATAAAAAAGGTTGTGAGAATGTAGTATCAGACCATTTATCAAAATTATAAATAGAAATATCAAATATTAAAATTAAGGATAATTTTCCAAATGAACAATTAATGACCATAAACACGATGCCTTGGTATGCATAGTTAATTACATAGTTACTAGTTTAACACCTAAATATTGGAATAGACAAGCTAAGAAATTGTTCTTTTCAAGAGTAAAATATTATTATTGGGAAGACCCATACTTATTTAAGAAATGTCCTGATCTTGTTTTAAGGAAGTGTGTTTTAGAAATTGAATATCATAGCATATTATCTTTTTGTCGTAAACAAGCATGTGAAGGACATTTTGGTTCAGGGAAAATTACTGCCAAAATTCTACAATGTAGATTCTATTGGCCAACACTATTCAAAGATGCTCATAAATATTACTTAAGTTGTTTAAGATGTCAACAACTAGGAAGGATATCAAAGAGGAATATGATGCCTCTAAATGTTATTGTTGAAGTTGAAATCTTTGATGTGTAGGGAATAGATTTTATGGGTCCATTTCCTATGTCTAATCAATTTAATTATATATTGTTGGGGGTGGATTATGTATTTAAATGGATTGAAGCTATTCATACAAAAACTAATGACAACAAAATGGTAATACATTTTATAAGAACTAATATTATTGCTAGATTTTGCTATTGTTAGTGATAGAGGAACTCATTTCTGTAATAGAAGTTTTGAAGCCTTAATGAAGAAATATGGAGTAAATTAGAAAATTGCAACATCATGTCATCTGCAGACAAGTGGACAAGTAGAAAGTGCAAACAAATAAATTATGTTAATATTAAAGAAAGTAGTAAATCCTACTAGAATAGATTGGGCTAATAGATTAATAGATGCACATTGGGCTTATAGAACTGCTTATAAGAGAAGCTTAGGTATATCACCTTTTAGGATAGTATATGGAAAAAGTTGCTATTTACTAGTTGAAATTGAACATAAAGCTTATTGAGCATTAAAAACTTTGAACATTAATTTAAATCAAGCTAATGAAAATAGAAAAATGCAATTGATTGAATTAGAAGAATTTAGGAATGAAGCTTATTCGAAAACTATTAAAGAAAAAGAGAAAATGAAGTTTTGGCATGATAAGAAAATTATTTCAAAAACTTTTGAAATAGGACAAGAAGTATATTTTTACATGACTAGACTTCATAACCATCTAGGAAAATTAAGATCTAGATGGGCATGACCTTACATAATTTGAAATATTTATTCCTATGGAGCTATTGAAATTGAAAATCCTAGAAATCAAAATATATTTAAAGTAAATGAACAAAGACTTAGACCTATTCTGAAAATTCTGAAAAGTTCATTTGGAATTATATAAGAAGTAAGAGTGGACTACTCGAGCTTTATTAAGTAAGAAATAGATATATGTTTGTTTTGAAAAAAAAAAACTTATTTTAAATATAGTGGTCCAATCGAAAGAAATTATCAGTTTTACTAAAACATATATTAAAAGAAAAATATTATTACAGTCACACCGAAAGGATCCATTGGTTTGACCGAAACATGAAAATGTAAATATATATATATATATATTAAGTAAAAATATCGGTTTTGTCGAACACATGGCATCGGTTCAACTAAAAGAAAAGAAAAAATTTGTGTTAATTTTGGTTCAATCAAGGAAATATAACGGTTTGACTGAAATTCTAAAATGTTGAAAAATTAAGAGTTGGTTGTTTAAAACAAAGAAGTGCATAATATTAACGGTTAAATGATGGTTAATTACATAATATTTAGCTTATCATATGAGAATTAAGCCATTATGTTATAATTGCACTGTTATATGCTTTAATGAAAGAATTTGCATAATTTCAGGGAATTAATGTTAATTTAGTACATTTCTGAACTGTCGGTAAATTGTAAGCTGTGAAATTCTTAAGTATCTGAATTTTATGTTATTTCGGAGAGTTATGTTTTAAAGAATATTTTATTATTTCCTGAAGTACACGTGTTGAAACCATAATGCATGACTTAAGTGGATTTTCGGTAAGTTATCTGTTAACTATCCGAAATGCATCTAGGCATCGGATAGTTAGGTTCGTGAGCATCCGAAATATTTGAACTTGTTAAGTTAGAATTTTGCACGTGTTGAATTTAAATGCTTTAGTATATCACGTGAGATGCATATGTTTAACTCGTTAAGTTAGCATAACTGTACGCGTTGAGTTACATGAATACACACTAAGGTAACGCGTTATGTTAGCACCTTATTTCTTTAGTGCACGTGTTTTATAGTTAAATCAACGAAGTAAGTCCGTTGAGTTATCTATAACTCCACGGACCATTTAATTTCTAATATGCCACTATAGCGGTTATAAAAACAGGACATTTGAAGGAAAACCACGATTGCACGTATCACGTAGGAATTCACTCGTGGAAGGGAGAAGAAATCACCATCGTTGATCTGAATGAAGGAAATCCAATCGATCATTTAAAGCAGAAGTAGTTACTATTGAAGAAATATAAAAGAAGAGGAGAAAAAATGAAGAAAGTGTGGTTGATGGTGTGGGGCAGTGTGTGCAAAGGTGGAGGACTGCGCTAACTGCAAGCAGTATTGGAAGTTCACTGAATCATCCACACCATCACCAACAATTCACCAACATCACCAACATTACCATAATCACCAACCATCAGAGGTCTGTGAGGATACTTTCCTGATGTCGGGTTGATTCCTTGCCAAACACGGTGTTTGATAACCACTATGAGGAGTGATCACGTCGCAGGAAGGGAAGCCATTTTCACCAAGCACCGACTCATATTTCAAGAGATCGTAAAGCTTCTAGCCTTGGTTTCGGGTTGATACTAGTATGCTGAAGAGGAGATCATCTTGCAATTCTGGACTCGCAATTCTATAGGGAAAGGAGGTAGAATTGTAAGTGATTAAGTTTTCAGTGGTGTAATCGCATAGCATGTAGTGACAGAAGTATTTACTGTCGATAGAGACTTTTACATTTCACCTTTCGCCCATTTTCAGAACATCTCAAAACAAAAATACCAAAAACAACAACTTATCTGAGTTTATATTTAGTATTTAAGTGTTGTATTGTTTGTTTTGTATTGTGATTAAAGTTATTATTGTTAGTATTGTGAATGTTTTGTGTTTATTTGATTCAAAAAATAGAAAATAGTATTACAGTTTACTAAAATCGATTGTTCCGAATACTTAAAGATTTTAACGATTACTGTTTGAAATATTTGAATGTTAGTGTTGCTTAATGATAAATCTAATATTCACTAGCATTAAAGAGCTTAATTGATGTTATTTACAATCTATGGAACCACCCAATGGTTGGCCAAATTCCTCTATAAATAGCGGTATTAAACTGAGAAGATAGGCTCGTGGAGTTAACTTAAGTCCACGAGATTAGTTCGTTGTGTTAACTGTAACTCAATGGAGGGATTACTGAACACATTAAGTATATTATAAAAAATAGAACAATACACAATTCTTACTCAATTTCTCTATGGGATCGACCTGTACTTGCACACAAATACAATATACACTATGCACTTGCAGTTAAAATACAAATTGGAATTAATATCTAATTTGTGTGAAAGGTTGTTTGTTTACTTTTAAAAAGGAATTACTGATAAGCATAAAGACAAATTAACTAAGTTAAAAATAGAAGTTAACAAATACAAGTTATTTAGTGTTGTTGCCTAGGAACCAATACAAGTTCTCTAGTGCCACCTAAAGCAACCTGACCATTGGTCAAATCAAAAATTCTTTGATCTTGATCGAATTAAAAATTATTATTATAAGTATTTTATTAATTATAACTTTACGGGAGGTCTGTTGAGTTACGCTTAACTCAACGAACTTACTTCGTTGAGTCTAGGATAAGTTAACGAACTTACTCTGTTGAGTTAACTATAACTCAATGAAGTACTTAAGGTAAGTCCACAGACTTAGTTCGTGGAGTTAACCATAACTCCACGAAGTAGTATATGTAAGAAGCGATATTTTACGCGGGAAAATGACCCGATTATCCAACATAAACCTAGGGTTTATTTAAGCAAAAACTTAGGAATTGGGGACATTATTTGTAGAACCATTTAGCACTTAGAGCACCAAAAATCGTTCCGTTCTATTTAGTAACACCACGAAGATACAAGATGATGCTAGAATTCTGAGAAGTAGTGGACACTACAAGATTTCTCAAGGAGTTAGAGGAATGGTATACACGATAGAAGATTAGGAACACGACATGAGAGAAAGAATTAGAAAAGGTTGAATCTGATATTTTCTACTGGAGAAAAGTTTTGGTTGATTTAAATATTAGAATACCTCAGATAGTAGAAATTAGAATCAAAGTAGCAATAGAGATAGCTATGAATCGAGAAAGGAGGATAAGACCAAATAATGAGGTTGCCCTAGAGTTGATCCGACGCAAGTCATGACTGTGGTTTGTAAGACATATTGCTGGACACGTCCAGTGGGGCATCTAGGAGTGACAAAAGAAAGTAGCTGAAGAACTTGCAGCTGAAGAGTCGATTGCTGAAAAACCTATTATAGAGGAACAATAGCCAAGACCATCTATTCCATTGCTAAGGCCATTAGAAAGAGTAGCATTTTTGGGTCCATCGATGCTAGAGGAATGGAGAGAATTCGTAGAGCTTGTTAAAGTTGCCAAGAGACAAGGAAATTCTGAAGATATGGTTGTGGCAAAGACTCATTTACTCTATGATGCACTATGCAAGAAAAGGGCTGAAGATAAGTTGAAGGCTTAATATAAAATTAAATTAGAAATGCATTCTAAAGCAGCTAGATCACTAGCTACAAGAGAAACTAAAGTTGGTCCTTCCAAACTAGTGACTATTAAGCAGGAAGAGCTAGTACCTATGGCTTAAGGGCTTAGAGAGCCCAGTTTTGTAAACTTAGTCTCAGAGGAAGAAGAGGAAGAACATGTACAATTAATTAGAAGAAAAGGAAAAGAAAAGGTGCTTGAGGCTAAGGAGATAGTTAAATCCGAGCCTATACTATTAGTAGGGCCTAAAGAGCCCATTTTTGTTAATCTGCTATCTAAATCTATGGAGGAGTAGGAGTAGTGTTTAGAATGAAAAAGTGCATATTATTAATGGTTAAATGATAGTTAATTGCATAATATTTAGCTTATCATATGAGAATTAAGCCATTATGTTATAATTGCACTATTATATGCTTTAATTGAAGAATCTGCTTAATTTGGGGGAATTAATGTTAATTTAGTACATTTCTGAACTGTCGGTAAGTTGCAGGCTGTGAAATTCTTAAGTATCCGAATTTTCTGATATTTCGAACAGTTATGTTTAATAGACCAAACATATCGAATAGCTATGTTTAAATTGCCGAACAGTTATGTTTTGAGAAAATATTTTATTATTTCCTGAAGTACATGTGTCGAAACCATAATGCATGACTTAAGTGAACTTTCGGTGAGTTATCTATAACTATCCAAAATTGTAGTTGGGCATCAGATAGTTAGCCTTGTAGCACTCTGAAATCTCTTTTTATTTATAAAATAGCTGAGGACACGTGTCATGTTCTGGGAAAGTGACTTAAGTGGATTTTTGGTGAGTTATCTCTAACTATACGAAATGCATCTGAGCATCGGATGGTTAGCTCCGTAACTCTCCGAAATGTTATTTTTTGATTAAACTACTGCTGACACGTGTCGAGATCTTGTAGATTTACTTAAGTTATATATCGGTGAGTTATCTGTAACTATCCGAAATGCATCTGAGCATCGGATAGTTAAGTTTATAAGTATCCGAAATGCACCTGAGCATCGGATAGTTAAATTTATGCATGTGTTTTATAATTAAATCAATGAAGAAAGTCCGTTGAGTTATCTGTAACTCCATGGACTATATATTTTCTAATATGCCACTGTAGCGGTTGTAGAAACATGACAGTTGGAAGAAAAACCACGACTGCACGTATCGCACAGGGAGAAGAAAGCATCGCCGTTGATACAAATGAAGGAATCCAACCGACCATTCAAGTAGAAGCAGTTACTACTATAGAAATATAAAAGAAAAGAAGAAAAAAGAAGAAGGGTGTAATCGATGGGTGGACAGTGTGTATAGAGGAGGATCAGCGTCACAATTCTCTGAAGTACCACACCAACCATCATCATCACCACCACAATCACCAACCATTGGAGGTCTGTGAGAATACTTTCTTGATGTCGGGACGATTCCAAGCCAAACACAGTGCCTGACAACCATTGTGAGGAGTGATCGCGACGCGGGAAGGGAAGCCATTTTCACCAAACGCCAACTGATATTTCAGGAGATCGTAAAGCTTTTAGCCTTGGCTTCGGGTTGATGCTTGTATGCTGAAGAGGAGATCATCTTGCAATTCTGGACTCGCGATTCTATAGGGAGAGGAGACAAAATTGTAAGTGGTTTAATTTTCAATGGTGTAATCGTGTTGCAAGTAGTGTCGGAAGTATTTACTATCAAGTGAGATTACTTTACATTTCACCTTTCGCCCATTTCCTTGTTCATATTAAAACAAAAAGACCAAAAACAATTTATCTATGTTTGTATGTTGTATTTGAGTGTTGTATTATTTGTGTTGTATCGTGATTAATGTTATCTTTGTTAGTGTTGTGATTGTTTTATGTTGTTTTAGTTTTACAGTTTACTGAAATTGGTTCGTTCAAAAGACTTAAAGATTTTAATGGTTACTGTTTGAATTATTTGAATGTTAGTATTGCTTAATGGTAAATCCAATGTTAATTAACATTAAAGAGCTTAATTGATATTATTTACAATCTATGGAATCGCCCAATGGTTGGCCGAATTCCTCTGTAAATAGCAGTATTAAAAAGAAAAATGACAAGCTTGTGGAGTTAACTTAAGTCCACAAGGTTAGTCCGTTGAGTTAGCCATAATTCAACGAACTTTGTCCATTGAGTTAACTGTAATTCAACGGAGAGCTTATTGAATATATAAATTTGATTGTTAACAAACAAACAGTTCTCAAGTTCTTCAGCAATTCCCTATGGGATCGACCTGTACTTGCACACTGATATAATAGACACTATGCACTTGTAGTTAAAGTACAAATTTGAATTAATATCTAAATTGTATTAAAGGTTGTTTGTTTACTTCTAAAAGAAAGAATAGGCATAAAGATAAATTAACTAAGTAAAAACAGAAGTAACAAATCCACGTTTTTCTAGTGTAGTGCTGGGAAAACACAAACAAGTAGCAGCAGCATTAAACACAAAGAAGAGAAGAAAAAAAAGCTGAAATTAACCTACGGCCTGTACAAATAGAAGAAACAAGTAGGACAGAAGTTGATTTACCCAAGACTCCATCCCAATCTGCCACAGAATCAGAAAGTATAATAATAATGCAGATTGGTAGTTAGGAGGAAGAAGAAAGATAAGAAGTTGAGTAGGAAGTTGAACAAGAAGAAAAGAATTCGATAGATTCCTTTGAAGAGAATGAAACTCTTCAACAACTTATGGAAAAAATTCAAGATAAAAATGTGAAAAGTTCTACAAGCTCTCCACAACAATTCAAAGTAGAAGAACAAGAATCTTTGGATTATTTTCAACAACAATTACAACAACAAGCTCAGCAACTTGAAGAGGAAATTCAAGAACAAACCCCTTTGAAGCAACAAATCCAAATTCTTGACCCTTCCCAACAGCAAGTTCTGAATGATGTATGTTTTTGGAGTTAAGAAGCAATGAATAAATATGAAAAGATAAAGAGGTTTGATATTATTTATAATAGATCAGTAAACTAGGACGACATAGAGGACATTAAAGAATTATTTGAGTTCCAAGGTCTACTGCAATTTATTTTTCAGTAGAAAGGGCATGTAGTGTATGAAAATCTAGTGTCCTATTTTTATTCAAATTTAAGAGATGAGGAAAGAGGATTAATTTCCATTTGTTCCATCTGTTGTGATTCTGTAACATAAACAAAATTTAAATAGAGATCAAATTGACATAGCTACTTACATATCTTCATGGAGTTAGGCAATAACTCAATAGACTTAGTTCGTTGAGTTAAGTAATAACTCTACGATACTACTAACTATAATTAAACTTTTATTTTTTATATTTTTATATTTTTCTACTTACTATATTATACATAGTTGCTAAGAATTATACTACCTGATTCAGCTTCCCTCCCATAGGAGGCATCAATTTCATTAATAGTTCTATTGATAGGGTTAGGCACTACTTACATTGGCAATCCTCTAGTAGGTCTAACTTCTATTGATTCCTTCTATCTAAGGGGTATATTTCTATTTATATTTTGATTTTGAATGACAGCATTTCCAAATACATGGTCTAGATGATTGTTTAATTGTTGAATTATCTTTTCTGATTTCTCTATTCTAGATCATTGCTCAATTAATGCTTTATAACTTATATTTTTGTCATTTATATTTTCTCCTTCCTGGAAATTGTCATTTCTCAAGCTAGGTTCGGGTGATTTCTCCAATTAGGGTTATAAGAATTTCCAAAGTTATCTTTCTAGTTTCTAGCATAAATAATATCTAAGTCATTAATATTTGCATTCTTTTTTGCTAGTTTTTGATTTAATGATAACTCCTCAAATTTCTTTGTTAACTCAGTTAATTTAACTTCAAGCATAGTGCTTGAACCTATTTCATGTATTTTCCTTGGCAATATTCTTTTATCTGTAATAGCTTCAACTGAATTTTCCCACTGAGTAGTTCTTTTTGCAAAGTTTTCTAAATATGCCCATGCTTCTTCACTACATAGTTTTAAAAATCCCTTTTGACAAGTAGATTCTAATAAAGATTTAGTTGAAACATCCATGCCTTCATAAATTATATCTATTAATTGTGCTTTACTCATTGCATGATGTGGACATTGAGTTAGTAAATCTTTAAATTGTTCAAAATATTTTTAGAATGATTCTCCCTATTTTTGGGTACACATTAATATTTCCTTTTTTTTTCTAATTGTTTGATGTGTTGGATAATATTTTTCTTAAAAAAGAGAGCAAAATTAAGTCTATGCAGAAATTGAATCAGGTGACAGAGTATATAATCATCTCTTAGCTGTGCCTTTTAAAACAAAAGGAATATTTTTAAGTTTAATAGCATTAATACTCATGTTCGGCATTTTCATCATTTGACAAATTTCGTTAAATTCTTTAAGGAAATAATAGACATCTTTTTTTTCTAATCCATGAAAGTATGGCAATTGACTAATATAATTAGATTTCAATTCAAACCTATCTCTCTCAAAGTTTGGCAATTAAATACATAAAGGTTCATCAACTAGTTCAGGATATAGAATTTCTCCTAATGGTTTTTCTACTAGAGTAGTTGTAATGCTTTTATGTGTTGTTAAATTAACGGCAAAAGCGCAAATTTTACATTTATAACCGCAAGCGCACGGTGCCCATTGTAATAAGCATGTGCAAGTACGGGTCGAATCCACAAGGAGTTTGTCTTAAATAATTTTATTAAAATGATTACTCGATTAAATATCCACATTAAACTAATTCATAATCAAACTCTAATTACTTAATATTAATATACAAAATTCGTAGCACAATTAAGGTTTATAAGATTACCCCAAAATCCAATTAGTTATGATAAGATATTTAAGAAATCAATGAGTATTAATCTGGAAATCACAGAATTTATGCTCAACTTTTAACTCCAATAACATCCAACTTGAACGTTTAAAAATCCAGAATAAATAACGGTTGGAAATATCCTCGGATTATCTTTCAAATGGCTGTGATTTCGTGGATTAAATCAACTTAAAACGCTAGCAATATCTTATTTAAGAAAGGGGCGCAGACGGTTATGGAAACTTTCCAAAAATGCACCTTCGGTTCAAAAATCAAATCTCCGTCAAATCTTCATGAAATGCTACGAAATAAGTGTGCCTTGAAAGTAGATCCATTACACTAACAAGGAAAATTTACAGAACTGAATTCCACAAAATACACGATGCAAGCACAGCACAGGCGTCGAGCTCGAAATTAGCACTCGACAAAGACTCAAAACCGCTGATACCTTCACAAAATAAAATAAAAAATCTTCAGAAAACATTCTAAAAAATTCTAAAACTTTGTAAACTTATTCTACATTCATTATACTTACAAAACAAAACAAAAAAAATGGAATTTATAGATGACGAACATGTAGATACAATTCGAAGAAAAACTACTAACAATCTGGCCATCTAAGAACGTAAAACTGCCTTCACAATTCACATCATCACATTCATTCACACTAAACATATAATATGAACTTAATCCTGATATCAATTAACATCAAAATAGTATGTGATCTTTAATATAGAACATTTGAAACAAAGATTTATGCATAGAATTTCGTCCTTCCACATACTCAAACTATACTCATATATATAAAATTGTAAAACATGAAAACTAGTATGAGGATCTCTCCTTTCCATCATACCTTTTAATCTTCCACGTTTCTTCAAGCAATGACTCCCCAAAGTCCTTGAAATCGATGCTCCACAGGGCTGTCACCACCTGTAGCACGTCCAAGTGAAGCTTCTAAGGTTGCCTTGAAGAAGAGTGGTGCACGTCCTCAAGATCTTGCCTCCAAGACCCACAACTTTGGCTTCCACATCTAAGAATGGTGCTTCCGATGACTCAACCCTAAAGATCCTAACCTTTTGCTCCACTCCAAATCCACCAAGATGAACACCCAAGGAGATCCTAATGTATGGCCATCTAAATTGAAGAGAAGGTGTCTTCTAGGAGGAGTGGAAGGCATTAAAGCTCACCATTCTTGAAGGGAGCTTGTTCAAGATCAAGGGGAAGATGGGACTTTCCGGATGAAGATGCTGGAATGGCTGGAACCGCCAGCTGCAATGTGTTGGAAGAGGAGGAGATAGTCTAGAATTGAGTGGTCAAACACTTTAAATACTCTAGGCTTTTGTTTCTTGGGCTCTAATAAGTTGCATCCAATGGCCCACATTTTTTCCTCTTTAATCCACCTTGATTTTATGATTTATTGACCTATAAAACTCAAAACCAAGTTGGATGCACATATACATTGAATATAAATCCTATGATGCAAATATAGTTTACATGCATGCATGAGTTGCCATATATGGAAAGTTGCCAAATTAGGAAGGTTTTGGTCTACAACTTTTTCACATGTACATACATGAATTACTTAAAGTTCTTTAGTTTAACATCATATTTAAGTGATTTGGCAATCATATAATGTATATAAAGTCATACATTGAAGAATTATAAGAATTATGTCTAATACAAGGGCTATTGACTAGGTGTTAATTTAATAAAGGATAAATTTGTGCATTATTGACTATTTAACCAATAAAACATGCATAGTTCTAAAATATGATTTTCATGTAATCTTTCAGAAGAACATATATAATGATGACTTATAATCCTTAATATGCATGAATTAACATATATAAAATGCACAAATTGATACTTTACAGCAGTCATATCTTCGTTCTCCTTTAAAGAAAGGTTAGATACACCCCTAATGATTTCGTTAAAGTCCAATTCAGAAAATCTCTCAATATGCTTCTGTGTTGAATAATCCTAGGTGTTCTTATTAATTATTTAGTGATAGGAGAATGAGTCCATGTGCCCATAAACTCTTAACATAAAGTAAAATTACAGAAGATTAATTACATACCAGTCTAAAGCTTTGTTCTCAGTAAATAGTTGTTGATAGATGAAGTTGAATTAGCTACTTCTGCTTCTAGTTCCCTAACGAATTTTCTTTTCTCTTCTCAAGTGTTGGTAACCAGTAAATAACATTCTGTTCTATTTTTATAATGCACGTCTGTTTGGGGTTGTTAAGTCATATCATAAACTTGTTTGATTTTGTTTGTATGCCTATATTAATAAATTCTCTTTGAAGTAAACAAACAACCTTTCACACAAATTAGATATTAAGTTTAATTTGTATTTTAACTACAAGTGCACAGTGTATATTGTATTTGTGTCCAAGTACAGGTCGATCCCACAAAGATTGAGTAAGAATTGTGTACTGTTCCAATTATTATATTGGAGTTTATATGTGTTTAGTTAAGGACTCCGTTGAGTTATAGTTAACAAAACGGACTTAGTTCATGGAGTTATGGTTAACTCAACGGACTAATCTCGTGGACTTAAGTTAACTCCACGAGCCTCTCTTTCCAGTTAAATACTGCCATTTACAAATGAATTCGACCAACCATTGGGTGGTTCCACATAATGTAAATTACACCAATTAAGCTCTTTAATGTTAGTTAATATTAGATTTGTCATTAAGAAACACTAACATTCAAATATTTCAAATATTTACTTTAATGTTAACTAAACGAGTAACATAAGTATATATATAACTTAACCTTTCTAACTTAATGAGTTCCTCATGTGCCAATTCACGTGACTAGTACTGTAGCTAACTCAATGAACTAAGTCTATGGTGTTACGTTAACTCAACGAACCATCTCCATTGTGTTACGATAACTCAATGAGCCAGTGAAAAATAAATGTTTTTATAGTAAGACTTTTACCACGTGCAAAAATAACAACTTAAGTTTATAACGTTAACCTAACGTGTTGCCTTAGTGTTCAATGTAGCAACTCAACGTGTTTAGTTATGTTAACTTAACGAGTTAAACATGTACACCTCACGTGATACAATATAACATTCGTAACTTATAATTTCACCATGTATATAACACTAACTTAACGAGTTCGTTTCTTCTTTTACTCACTAACTTAACGAGTTCTCACGTGACGTATTTTAACCTTTAAACCTCTAACTTAACGAGTTCTCACGTGACCTCTATACAAATAACACTCTAACTTAACGAGTTGTCTTAACGTGCACTATACATGATACAGAAAATATAACTTTAAAATATATCATGCTTTTCAATAAAAACACACGTTAACTTAACGTTTAGTTAAATGAGAAATTAATGCAATGAAACAACTAGTTATTAACTTAGTATTATTTCAGATCCAATACAGACAAGTATTTATATCAGTAAGCTTTTTCTATATTAATTAATAATTTTAATTTTCTTTCACAAGCAATAGTAATTGAGCAAATATGATTATTTTCGTTTAGCACACATCATCAAAATAAAATACTCAACAAAAAGCAATGGTAATTGAAGAAGCTAAGGATTTGTCAGCATATACCATGGATGAATTAATTGGAAATCTCTCTACATATGAAGTTAAACTTAAAGCTAAACTTGTCCCTAGAGAAAAGAATCAGAAGAAGAAGTAAATTGCATTTCAAGTATCTTTTAATATAGAAAGTAATTCTAATTCTGATTCAAAAATTATTCTTTTAGCCAAGAAATTCAAGAAAGTCTAGAGAAAAAGGAAAGATGTAAAGAGAACTAAATCTTTAAGAAATGGAAAAGAAAAGAAAGACAGATGTTCCTATTTGTTATAAATGTAACAAAAAGGGACAATTTAGATTTAATTGTCCCTCAAGGTCAAAGGAGGAAAAGAAATCTGATAAGAAGTTTTATGGAAAAGAAGAGTAAATCCAAGTCTAAATTTAAATTTGCAAAGAAAGGATTTAAGAAGAAGGCTTTGCAAGCAACATTGAAAGCCATTCAGATGATGATGAAATATCAAATTCTTCTAGCTCAAGCTCAAGTTTAGACATAGATAAAGAATTAGCAAATCTTGCTAATGTAGCCTTTATGGCATCCACGTCTAAGGTAAAATTTTTTGATCATGAAGAAAATGTTTCTAATGATAACATAGATACTAGACTTCTTCATGAATACAATAGATTAGTTTCAAATTATCAAAAGTTAAAATTGAAAGAAATATCTTATAAATCTCAGATTTCTAACTGGGAAGAATTAAATAAATCTCTGCATGATCAATAAAATGAGTTAAATCTGGAATTTCAAAAATAAAAATCCAAATGTTTCTATTTGTGAATTATTTATAAGTGTTGAAAAGTTTACTTCTGAGTTAGATTAAATTTCTAAATTATACAAGGAAGCCACATCTGAAATTGTTTATCTGAAATCGGAACACAAGAATCTAGAAGAAAAATTAATTAAGGTTGATAAAAATCTAATAACATGGGTAACTGGTAAAACAACACTAGATAAACTAGAAAGAACCTAGTTTCTTGTTAAAAATAAAATTGGATTAGGTTTTGATTATCATGATAGTACTATTGAACATTCAAAAATAAAATCTATTTGATTTGTGAATACGAAAATGATTAATTATAAATCTAAAAAGAAGTTTTATAATTTCAGGAAGTTTAGTGCTTATGGTAAGTCTAAAAATAGAAGGTCTAATTACTATGGTTACTATAAAAATTATAAGAAACAGTTAAACAATCCAAATATTCTGAATCATATGTTTAAGACTCAGTATAATAAGAAAAATAGCTTTAGTAATCTAGAAACAAGCTTAATTTGGAAGAAAAGGATTAAAATTGTTCAAAAATGGGTTCTTAAGGATAGCCGTAGCATTTCAATATGTAGTTCTTCAGATGTTTCTGGACCCAAACAAATCTAAGTTCCAAGAAATGTGATTTTACCTTTTCTGTAGGTGATAAAATCTAAATGGGTGATGGACAGTGGAGCTTCAAGTCATATGATAAGTAGAAAAGAATTGCTTGAAGATATTCAAGAGTGTAGACAAGGAACTGTTACATTTGAAAATTTAGAGAAAAGTAAAATACGTGGTGTTAGCGAGGTAAGAGTTACTGACTCTATAAGTATATCTAATGTTTTGTTAGTTTATAACTTGATTTTTAATCTTATTAGTGTAAATCAATTACAAGATAAAAGATATAAAGTTATTTTCAAAATAACAAATGTCTTATTGTTGAAAATTGTTTTGATTATGTTAAATTTAAGGCAAAAAGAAAAGGATCTGTGACTATTCTGAAATTTCCTTCTAATGCTCTAGATAAAAAGTCATGTTTAATTGCCAAATCTGAAGATGCATAGGTATGACATAGAAGGTTAGGACATGCTAATATGAAATTATTATGTAAGTTAGCAAGGCATGAACTTGTTAAGGGTTTATCTAAATTGAAATTTTCAAAAGATCATGTTTGTGATGCATGTAAGTTGGGTAAATAACATAAAACTTCTTTTAAATCTATTAACCAAGTATCTAGTAAGAGAGTCCTAGAATTAGCACATATGGACTTATTTGGACCAACTAGAACTCAAAGCTTAAGTGGAAAAAAATATGCACTTGTCTTAGTGGATGATTATTCTCGATTAACATGGGTTTATTTTTTAGCACATAAATCTGATGTGTTTGAGTTGTTTAAAGCCTTTTGCAATAAAGTCCAAAACGAAAAAGACTTACATATTAAGAAAATTAGAAGTGATCATGGAACAAAATTTGAAAACTCTAAAGTGGATAAATTTTGTGAGGACTTAGGCATAGAACATTGGTATTCATTTCCAAGAGCCCTCTCTCAAAATGGAGTTGAAAGAAAGAATCGATCACTTTAGGAAATGGCTAGAACTTTGACAAATGAGAATAACTTACCTCATTTTATGTGCGTAGAAGTAGTAAATACAACATATTATGTGTTAAATAGAGTTCATTTGAGGTCATTTTTAAATGGAACATCATTTGAAATTTGACATGAAAGAGTTCCTAATATTTCGTATATGAAACCTTTTGGATGTAGATGTTTTATTTTAGATACTAAGGCTAACAAAGATAAGTTCCACGCAAAATCAAATGAAGGTATCTTTGTTGGTTATTCACATAGAAGTAAAGTACATAGAGTATTTCATATGAATACTAAAACCATAGAGGAAACTCTTCATGTGGTATTTGATGAAACACTTGTTGAAAATTTAGATCAGGTTAGTAAAAATATATTAGATGATGATTTACTACCTGAAATTGCTCTTGAAAAGGAAAATGGGCAAGATGGTGAAGTTCATAAAAATAAAAATTGGAGGTACTCGTCTAGTCATCCACCGGAATTAATTATAAGTGACTCTAATCAAAGTGTTTTAACTAGATTCAGGTTAAATATTGTTGGTGCTTATGCTTGTATTTCTTAGATTGAACCTAAAAATGTTTCTGATGCATTAGAAGATGAATACTAGATAATGGCAATGCAAGAAGAATTGCAGCAATTTGTTAGAAATAATGTGTGGGAATTAGTATCATTACCTCCAAATCATCAGGTTATAGGAACTAAATGGATGTTTAGAAATAAATTTGATGAAACAGGCCATATTGTTAGAAATAAGGCTAGATTGGTAGCTCAATGATATAATCAAGAGGAAGGTAAAGACTATCATGAAACATTTGCTCCTGTTGTTGGATTAGAAGCTATTTGAATATTGTTAGCCTTTGCTTGTTATATGAATTTCATTCTATATCAAATAAATGTTAAAAGTACTCTTCTAAATGGTTATATTAAGGAAGAAGTATATGTTAAACAACCACTAGGGTTTGAAGATGAAAAATATCTTGACTATGTTTTTAGATTGAATAAGGCTCTCTATGGATTAAAGTAGGCCTACTAAAATTAAAGGATGACATCATATTAGAAAAATAATTTCTAATATAGGTAAAGTTGATACTACTTTATTTGTTAAAAAATCTGTGAATGATATTATAGTTGTGCAAATCTATGTTGATGACATCATATTCGGATCAACAAATGAAAACATGTGTAAAGCTTTTGCTAAGGACATGTTTGAAGAATTTGAATTGAGTATGATGGGAGAGTTAAATTATTTTCTAGGCTTGTAGATTGAACAAACTGTTAAAGGAATTTTTATAAATCAAGAAAAATATACAAAAAGTTGTTTAAAAAGTTTGAGTTTACAAATACTAAAATTAAAGTCACACCTATGAGTGCATCTCTAAAGCTAGGTGAAGATAATATAGGAAAACCAGTAGACTAAAAGAAATATAGGTGTATGATTAGGTGATTATTATACTTAATAGCTAGTAGACTAGATATTATGTTTAATGTTTGTGCATGTGCAAGGTTTTAGCCACATCCTAAAATATCTCATTTAAATGTTGTTAAGAGAATTTTTAGATATCTTCAGGGCACTCCAAATTATAGTATTTTCTACTTTAATGATAGTTTTATAGATCTTATAGGTTATAGTGATGTTGATTATGCAGGTAGCAAATCAAATGGAAAGAGCACAAGTGAAACATGTCAACTTTTAGGAAATTCTTTAGTTTCTTGGTGTAGTAAGAAACAAAATTGTGTAGCTCTGTCCACTACTGAAGCTGAATATGTAGCAGCTTTATTATGTTGTACTCAGCTTTTATAGATTAGACAAACTCTAAAAGATTTTGGAATACATTTAGAACAAACTAAAATTGTGTGTGATAATAGCTTTGCCATTAGTCTTTCTAAAAATCTTGTATTACACTCTAGGTCAAAACATATTGAAGTTAGACATCATTTCTTAAGGGATAATGTTCTAAAAGGAAAGATTAAATTAAATTTTATCTATACTATTGAACAATTAGTAGACCTATTTACTAAACCATTAGATGAAAATTCTTTTTTTAATCTAAGAAGAAATTTAGGTTTATGCAAACTACGTGATGTTTAAAATGTTGTCTAGTGCATCCTAATTTTACGTATTTTAATGTTTTAACTGATTTACGATGTTATTGATATTGTGAATGTTAATTATTTTCATATAATTTGATAATTATATAGTATCAGTTAAAATTTTAACATTAAATGTGTTGAAAATCTAAATTAAGAAGAGAAACTTAAGTTCAAATAAATATTTCAAATTTTGATCTGATTGTTGGACGTATTAAGTATGATTGAAGAGTTGACAATTGAAATCCTTCATATGAAGTCATAAATCTGTATCTTATTTCCTTTTATTCAGAATTATGTCTAACAATAGCATCATTTTACTTTTGTCTATGCTTTATGTTCTGAATATCGATGGACAAAAGTCCAATTGATGTGTTTATTAAGAGAAAATCAATCCCACAAGCCTATTATACTTGAGCTATTAGGTACGAAGGGATATCTTGAAATCTGGCAACCTAAGGTCTAAATTGACTTGGGATTGTTGACTAAAAGCTTGGTACTAGGGTATAATAGAAAGTTTGGTTGTTAAAGGACTGAATATATGTATGAAAAAAAAAAACAAAAAGAAAAATGTTACTATATCAGAAATAGTTCCAATGAATAACTTGTTACTAACATGATGCACTAATATATATCAAATTTGTTTGTGTTTCATAAAGATACATTATTTATACTTATATATGAGATCGAGAGTTTGGAATTACTTAGTTATGCTTAAGAAATCTATATATCAGAAAATATTTGGTTTACTATCTGAAACTTTATGTTTTCTGGTATGCAATGACGATTAGAGGCACATGAAATGTTAAACAAAAATAATAACGTATATTATATTATATTTTCTTATTTCAGTATTTACTTATTTTAGTTTTCTTATTTTAGTATTTACTTATTTTAGTTTTTTTCATTTTTATGTTTAAGTATTTCGATTACAATTGCTTTTTAAGTTTAATGAACGCGTGTAGGGAGAGAAAAACTAATAAAAACTAAGACAAACTACGAAAATCATTAGATTACTTACATATAATCTTTGACTAAGATTTCTAGGAAAAACATTCAAGATTATTAAATCAAACCTAGATAGCCAGCTAAGGTTATGAGACCTCATAAACTTAAGCAATTTAAGTATATGAACCTTGTACTATTACTAATATAAGTTTACGGAACCTCATAAAGTTAACATATTAAGTTTACGAAGAAATATTTGGTTCAGTAAAAATGAAAATTTCTTTATATACGAAGTTATTTTGTAAACTTAGGAACATAAGGTTACGAAGGGGTTCGTAAACTTATGATTTTTGATTATTGATTATAATAATCTTAGTTGAATATATTTAAAATCCATTTAACCGATAAACTTTAAATATTTAAGGTGTGATAGTTATTTCATAAATTTATGGATTATTTGAATTTCAAGAATTAGTCAAGATTATCTAAGAAGAAAATACTTTTTCTTATATCAGTAGATTAGTTCCTATTTTTTATAGCAATTTGATTGAAGTGGAAGGCAAACTGATAACCAACATTGAAGAACAGAACATTGAGTTAAGTCCTGAACTTTGTTATCAGTAGCTAGGTTTATGCAATATTAGTCTAGAAATTTTAGAAATTACAATTGGCTTAGGTTGGAAAGAATCAGATATTAAATCGTGCCTATGTATTGATCCTATTATTCACTATTAAACAGAATGAAATATCTCAATGGAAAAGCTCGATTTATTACCTTTGTTCTTATCAGAATAATATATCAAAGGCAAGGACATGAGTTGGAATTAAGGCAGTTTGTTAAATTGGCCACTTATGCTGTCATGAACAAGATCCAAGTAAATTGGTATCAAGTTTTTATCTCCAAACTTAAATCTGTTGAAACAAAATTATTTTTTGGAGATGCCATTTTCAGATTACTTAGTGGATCTTTACCTTTGGTCAAATGGAAAATTTGCTAGCAAAGGTCAAGGTATTTGATTATAAAAGATTTTACACGATTTGTTGTAAATGATACTAAATCAACTTATCGACAGTCAATTACAAGAGTAGGTTCTACTATAGAAGGTCCAACAAATACCTAGATAGAACCATCTTCTTCTGAAGCAAGACCTTCAACTAACATTCTACTACTTGCTAGGCTAGAACAACTATAAGAATCAATGGCAAAAATGCAGACAGATATTGAGAAATTAAAAGAAAAATTGTAGTTGCAAACCTAAACTTTTCTTTATAAAAAAAAATGTAAACACGTATGTAAATATTTTATTTTTTGAAATGACAAAAAGAGAGAGAAAGTATTATAATTTCAAATATATGTGATTGAATGATTAACTGAATGCTATGTTAAATATATATGATTGAATGATTAACAGAATGCTATGTTAATTATATGTGAATTGAATAATTGCCTGAATGGTTTAAATTTTATTTCAAGAAGGAAAATAAGTATGTTAAATGCTAAATGCCTGTTATGAAATGTTAAATTCTTATTGAATGTTTGAATTATTTGAAAAGTTTTGTCATCATCAAAAAGGGAGAGATTATTAGGGATAATATTCTTATCCATTAATATGGTTATATTTTGATGAGTAACAAAATGATTTTCTAAGTATGCAAAATGATAAATTCATAAATAATAACAAGTTCATAAGTTTAAGTATAATCGTAAATTTATCTGATGTATAACTCTGGTTTAAGGCTCTGAATTTTATATAAGTATATAATTTTATGGAAACTCGTATAGTTACAATGATAAATTGATGAACGGTCATAAAGTTATGATGTTACTTTTTGTATATATAAGTTATAAGTCTTAATCTCATAAAGTTATGACTTTAACATTATGGATCTTCGTAAACTTATAATATATAGGATTCATAAAGTTATAAGGATAACTTAACAGACCTTCGTAAGGTTATCTCTTAAGGAGATCGTAAAATTATAAGTCTTGTATAGGTAGTTTTTAAAAGATAAAGAATTATACGCGTGTCAGCTTGTAAGAACGTGTTGTAGGAAATCTAAAATAGAAAGAACATGTTGTAGGATCATGTGTAGATAGTGACAGGTTTAAAAGTGTAAAAAGATCATGTGAGAACTTGTTGAGTTAGCAAGTAAAACTATAAGTTGTATATCTGAACTCATTAAGTTAGCATTATGCACATGTTGAATTTAAATGTTTTATTATGTCATGTGAGTTGCACATGTTTAACTCGTTAAGTTAGTATAACTATACGCGTTGAGTTACTTGAATATACACTAAGGTAATGCGTTGTGTTAATGTTATAAGCTTATAAGTTATTTCTTTATTTCACATGATATATTATTTTATATTAAGTTCATTGAGTTAAGCTTTACTCAACGAAGAAAGTCTGTTGAGTTAACAGTTAAGTCAATAGAGTAAGTCTATTGAGTTACACTAACTCCATGAACTAGTTATTTTCTAACATGCTACTATTATCAGTTGCAAAAATAGGAAATTCGAAGGAAAACCACGATTTCCCGTATCACACAGGAATTAACTTGTGAAATGAAGAAGAAATCACCATCGTTGATACAAATGAAGGAAATCCAACCGATCATTTTGGCAAAAGTAGTTACTACTAAAAGAAATATAAAAAGAAGAGGAGAATGACGAAGTGTGTGTGTGTAGGTGGAGAACCGTGCTAACTACAGAAAGCATCAGAAGTTCCCTGAAGCTCCACAACACCACCATAATCACCAACCATTGGAGGTTTGTGAGGATACTTTCCAGATGTCGAGTCGATTTTGAGCCAAACATGATGACTAACAACCATTATGAGGAGTGATCTCATTGTAGGAAGGAAAGCCATTTTCACTAAGCACCGACTTATATCTCAAGAGATTGTAAAGCTTCTAGTCTTAGTTTCGGATTGATGCCAAGATATTGAAGAGGAGATCAACTTATAAGTCTCGATTTGCGATTCTATAAGGAGAAGAGGCGTGACTATAAGTGATTAAGTTTTTAGTGGTGTAATCACATTGCATGTAGTGACGGAAGTTTTTACTATCGATAAAGAATATTTACATTTCACGTTTCGTTCGTCTTCAAGAACATATCAAAACAAAAATACCAAAAAACTAATTATCTATGTTTATAGTTAGTATTTATGTGTTGTACTATTTGTTTTGTATCGTGATTAATGTTATCATTGTTAGTAATGTGAATGTTTTGTGTTTATTTGATTCAGAAAAAAGAAAATAGTTTTATTGATTACTAAAATTGATTCGTACAAAAATCTTAATGGTTACTGTTCAAAATATCTGAATGTTAATGTTAATTAATGATAAATCTCAAATTAACTAACATTAAAAAACTTAATTGATGTTATTTACATTTTGTGGAACCGTCCAATAGATGGCCAAATTCCTTTGTGAATAGCAACATTTAATTGGAAATTACAAGTTAGGCTCGTAAAGTTAACTTAAGTCCACAAGAATAGTCCGTTAAGTTAATTGTAAATCAACAGAGAGTTTAATTGAACACATATAAAACTCTAATTATAAAATCAAAATAGTACATAATTCTTACTCAATTTCTATGGGATTGACCTGTACTTGCACACAAATACAATAGACACTATGCACTTGCAGTTAAAATATAATTTGGACTTAATTCTAATTTGTGTGAAAAGTTGTTTGTTTACTCTAGAAGAATTTATTAATATAAACATAAAAACAAACCAATCAAGTTTTCTAAATAGACAAGTTTTCTGATTTAACTTTTCACAATCAAACAATTACCTAGTTTGGGGAACCACTATAAAATCTTTTGTGCCATTTACTTTCTGCTTTGCATTTTACAATTATAAAATCAATTAATTAGGGTTCATTGGTGTCAACAGCTTTTGAAAATTTAAAAGCAAAATAAATTTTATTAGGATACTATTCACCCCTCCTCTAGTGTGCCATTCAATCCCATCATATGATTGGGTCATTATTATACTTAATAACTAGTAGACTAGATATTATGTTTAGTGTTTGTGCTTGTGTAAGATTTTAGGCATATCTTAAAATATGTCATTTAAATATTATTAAGAGAATATTTAGATATCTACAAAGAACTCCTAATTGTGGTCTATTCTATTTTAAAGATAGTTCTATAGATCTTATAAGATATAGTGATGTTGATTATGTAGATAGCAAATTAGATAGAAAGAGCATGAGTGGAACATGTTAACTGTTAGGAAATTTTTTAGCATTAGATAGTATCATTTAAAATTTTAACATTAAATGTGTTGAAAATCTTAATTAAGAAAAGAAACTTAAGGTTAGATATATATTTCAAATTTTAAACTGATTGTTAGATGTATTATGTATCATTAAAGAATTGAAAACCAAAATTCTTCATATGAAGTCATAAATCTGTATCTTATTTCATATTGTTCAGAATTGATATCTAACAACAACATTATTTTATTTTTGTCTATGCTTATTGTTTTGAAAATTTATGGACAAAGTCAAAATGATGTGGTTTTTAAGAGAAAATTAGTCTCACAGGCCTATTATACTTGAGCAATTAGGTATGTTAGGATGTCTTGAAATCTGGTAACTTAAGGTCAAGTTTGATTTGAGATTGTTGACTAAAAACTTGATACAAAAGTATAATACAAAGTCTGGTTGTTAAAGGATTAAATATATGTATTAAAAAAAAAAAGTTACATAATTAAAAGCAAATAAATTTTATTAGGACACTATTTACCTCCCCTCTAGTGTGCCTTTTGATCCCATCACCAGCTATAGTCCTCTACCTTCGGATTCCTTATTCTTCACAATAGGTTTTAAATTCATGATTGTCATATTTCCCTCCATTGTCTGACATAATGGATTTTAATTTTCTCCCACATTGATTTTCCACTTCTACCTTCTATTTCTTGAAAACTTGGAGAACTTTAGACTTATGTTTGAGAAAATAAATCCACACATTTCTAGTGCTATCATCAATAAAGGTGATATAATAAAAGACACTTCCTAAGGAACTAATAGGGGTAGGTCCCCACACATCCGTGTAAACCAGCTCCAATTTCTATGACTTTAGATCGTGAGGAGTCTTGGCAAAGCTAACTCTCTTTTGCTTTCCCTTAATGTAGTCCTCACATACTCCTAAATTAACATTTTTCAACTTAGGGATCTTCCCACCTGCCACTAGAACTTTCAATCCTTTCTCACTAAGTTGTCTTATCCTCTTATGCCATAGGTTAGTGTCTTTGGTGTCACTAATTGCTGCAACGAAATCATCTTGATTTGATGTTAAATATAAGATGTCAGTCCTTTGTTTTGAGGCAACAACTTTTGTACCTTTTGTTACCTTCCATTTGCCTACACCAAAGCTAGTTTGGTAACCATCTTCATCCAAACAGCTAATGGAAATTAGTTGCTTTGTAAGATTAGGAACATATCTTACTTCCTACAATTTCCATAGGCCTTGTTTTGTTTTTGTGTACCTCACCTCTTCCCAACACATCTAAACTAGTGTTGTTGGTAAGATACACCTTCTTTACAAGAGCTGCATGATAATTGTGTAAAAAATTCTTCTTGTAGGTAGTGTGGAATGAAGCTCCTAAATCTAGTACTCATGAATCAATGAAACTATCAACACAACATAGTAGAGCATCATCTGAATCATAGGAGACTACATTTGCACCTGCTCCTATTGTTCCCTTTCCTTTACTATTTTTCTTAAGAGCCTTGCATTGTGACTTGAAGTGCCCCCATTGATTACAATTTCAACATTTTATGTCTATTCTCACCTTGTTGATACCTTTGGATTTTAACCTTCCTTTGGATTTAACTTGTCTTGATTTATTTCTCCCTCTACTTTCAACATTTAGGGTAGAAGTTGAGGTAGATAATTCACTTCTCCTACGGATGTCTTCACCTAGGATTAAATCTCGAATGTCACTCATCTCAAGTTTGTCATGACCTAGTGAACTACTTACACTTGTCATGATAGAAGACCAATTGTCTGGTAGTAATGATAATAAAATCAACACCCTTACTTCATTATTGAACACTATATCTACTAAATTCAACTGATTCATTATAGTGTTTAATTCATTAATGTGGTTAGTTACATTTCCACCTTCATGCTTTTTCAAATTGAATAATCTATGCATGAGAAATACCTTATTGGTGGTTGATGGCTTCTCTTACATGTTGGACAACACCTTCATCAAATCAGCTATTGTTTTCTCTTTGGAAACATTCGAGTGAACATTCCTTGCCAAAGACAACCTAATAAGACCTAACGCTTTACTGTCCAACAACACCCACTCTTCCTGGTTCATCTTCTCTGACTTTCTTCTAAATAAAGGTTGATGAAGACCCTTCTGATACAAGCAGTGTTCTATCTGAGATTTCTAGTAGTTGAAATCTTTTCCATCAAACTTCTTGATCCTTAGCTTCCTATCATCTACCATGATGTCAACCCGAACCTCCACTTTGATACTAGTTGTTAGAATTTGGACAGACCTCCTTGGGTGAATCACTAGTACGATTCTGGAAGAATAGAATAAACAAGAAGAAAGAAATACACACAGTCAAGAACACAGAATTTACGTGGTTTGGCAAGCAGCCTTCGTCCATGAGATGTCTAGTGGTTTCTTGAGTTTCGATGCTATCAACTACAATGTTTTACAATCTCATTAATACTTATATATAATGCCAAACCTTGGGTTAAAGCCATTAATTACAACAGTGCCATTCAATTTTTGCAATGTTTTAGATGAAACCTTTTGAAGAGCTTTTGACTTTCGGATACTTGAGGGTGTGACCCTCCAAAAGCTCTCCAATGCCTTTGACTCAATTTCGAAAGGTTTTATTTGAAACCTTCTGAAGAGCTTCTAACTTTTGGATACTTTCAGTCTTAACCTTTCGAAGAAGCCCTCTCTACACTCGTCAAACCTATCAAATACTTTATCTAGGTCTTCTAGTAAAAATCTCTAAAAGAGCAAGTATTTCGAAAGGTTTAAGTTCAAAACCTTTCGAACGCCCCTTAAGTTCTGTGCAAAATGGCACCTTCCACTTTAAACTATTTGAACTGCTCCAAATTTTTGGATTCTTTTTAGTGTAACTATCCAAAGACTCCCAGACCCACTTAAGCTTCATTTCGGATGTTCTACTTGGAACCTTCCAAAAACTCCTATCGTTCGGAAGGTTCAGACTAGAAACCTTTTGACTACTTCTATCGTTCAGAAGGTTTAAACTAGAAACCTTCTGAAAGCACCTATCTATCGAAACGTTTCTACTGAAACCTTCTAACTAGTGGTGGTCCATCTTATAGCATACTCCGCACTTGTACCACTTAACATATCAATTAATTCTTCCTTTTGGCTTTCTTCTAAATTAGCAACTATTATGATAAGACATTTTCTATTTTTCTCTAAAAATTTATAATGTAAATTTTCAGGTAAAGGTTTTAATTCTAGTTTCTGTCCATCTACAACAAATGTCAAATAGAGTCACATTTAAATTTATGTTATGAAAAGTCTCTTTTTCTTCTTGCAATTCATTAAATCTTTTTGTTTCTAAATAATTATTCATTTCTTTTTGAATAACATCATCTAATATATGTATTTCATCTTCAATAAAATTAATTGTATAAATAGGGACTTTGTCTTCTTCATTATCATTAAGTACTCTAATTTCAAATAAGTTTATCTTTAAGCATTCATTTTCATAAACCAAAATCATTTTTCCACTTTTGCAATTTATTATAGCACTTGAAGTAGCCAAAAAAGGTTTTCCTAAAATTAAAGTTATATCCTTTTAGTTATAGATGGTTTGTTGATTGTCTAAAATAACGAAATCTACTGAATAAATGAAATTATCAATCCTAATTAGCATATTGTTGTGTATTTTATTTTGATGATGTATGCTAAACGAATGTAATCATATTTACTCAATTACTATTGTTTATGAAAGTAAATTAAGAATATCAATTAATACAGAAAAAGTTTACTAATATAAATACTTGTCTGTAATAGATCTGAGATTATGCTAAGTTAAATAACTAGTCGTTAAGTTATACTAATTTTTCATTTAACTAAACATTAAGTTAACATGTGTTTTTATTATAAAGCATGATATGTTTTAAAATTATATTTTCCGTATCATGTACAGTGCACATTAAAGACAACTCGTTAAGTTAGTATATTATTTGTATAAAGGTTACATGAGAACTCGTTGAGTTATAGGCTTAAAGCTTAAAATAGGTCATGTGAAAACTCGTTAAGTTAGTGAGTAAAAGAGTAATAGGAAGAGACGAACTCGTTAAGTTAGTATTGTACATGTGGTGAAATTAAGGTTTACGAATGTTATCTTGTATCACGTGAGTTACACATGTTTAACTTATTAAGTTAACATAACTACACGTGTTGAGTTGCTATATTGAACACTAAGGCAATACGTTAGGTTAGCATTATAAACTTAAAGTTATTATTCTTGCACGTGGTAAATATTTTATTGTTTAAAATATTTATTTATTACTGGTTCATTGAGTTAACTGTAATACCACGAAATTGATTTGTTGAGTAAGCGTAACATCAGGGACTTAGTTCGTTGAGTTAGTTATAGTACTTGTCATGTGATTTGGCACATGATGAACTCGTTCAGTTAGATACGTTAAGTTATAAATATACTTGTTGTACTCGTTTAGTTAACATTAATACAATGACTTGTTATTACACTTGATGGAAAATTTTGAACGAGAAAGTTTATTTTGCAGGAAATTTTTTAGAGATCTAGGATTGATGATTAAACAAAATTCAAAAGGAAAATGTAGGTCAGAACGTGTGTATTTCGATGAAGGAAAAACAAAAGACGTGAAGAGTGGAAAATTGATAGTGATTAAACGTGGAGGATATGCATGAAGTGAATATACAGTATAAAAGGCATATAATTCTCGTTGATCAATTATCCTCGCATACCAAACGAAATATATTTTCAGGGATCAAAACACCCCTTCGAGGAAAAACTCTCCAATAGAAGAAAATTCAGTGAAGTAGAGAAAGTCAGATATATGTCACTGAAGATTTGAAGAAGAAAGCAAATTCGGTGAAACAAAGAAAGTTAGATATTTGCCATTAAAGAATTGCAGAAGAAAAAGAAAAATCTCAAATAGGGAGAAATGTTTTAAATTTCGCAAATTAGTTTTCTCTATTTGTAGTTATGAAATTGGTTAGATGAAATATGGTATCGTTATATAATTGCATCTACAATTTCTAGGGAGAATTGAATTGCATATGGTAATTAAAACCTTGAATAAAATGATTTGATTCAAACAGTGTCTCGACTTGTTTTTAATATTGAAGTTTTAATTATTTGTTGAAAACATTGAAAAACACAATTCACCCCTCTTGTGTAGCCATTCGATCCTACACATATCTTCTATTTTTCCTTTAAGATGTCTAATACTTCTATCAATCAATTTAATTATTGTTTTAGTAGGCATTAATCTTTTCAAACCTAACAAATTAAAGATATTACTAGACATAACATTGATTCTAACTCCTAAATCTATTAAAATTATATTTAAATAAGTTTTTCCTATGGTGCAAGCAATAGTAGGAGTACTAAGATCATTTAATTTTTCTGGAATTTATTAGAGAAGAAAGAACTACTTTGATTGGCCAAAAATATTTTCTTTAGATTCTATCTATTTCTTTTCTTAGTACATTAATCCTTAAGAAATTTAGCATAGGGTGACATCTCTTTTAATAAGTCCAATAAAGATATATTTACTTAAACTTATTCAAAGATTTCCTTTATCTTATTTTCTTTATCTAGATCTTTTGTCTTAAGTCTTTCAAGAAATGGAGCTTGAGTTTCTAAGGTTTCACTTTGAATATTTTCTCTTTGTGTTTCATTGTCCTGCTCATGATTTTTGCTATAGTTATTTTGCTCAACTATATTTTCATTTTCATATTCTTGATTTTCCTCTATTAAATCTTTATTTTCAGCATCATTGTTTTCTTTTTCAAATTCATTCGCTTTTAAAGAAGGTAATTGCATGTCTTTACTAGATCTTAGAGTCACATTAACTTCTTTTATCTCTATATCTGCTTCACTTTTCAAATTATTATTTTGGATTGAACTTATATTAATTTCAATTAAGTCCATTTTAATCTCTTCTTGTTGAAATATTTTAATATGTTCATCTATTGCATCAAAAGTTGTTCTATCATTTTCTCAATATGATTTTCTTTGATATTTTCAATTTTTGTAAAATATTCATTACTAATATTAGAGTTTTTATCTTTTGTTTGTATCTGATAACAATCATGTTTAGAATTTTCTATTGATTTTGAATTATCTTATTGTGATCCATCATTAAAATTTTCTATCATTTCATCAATAACATTTAATATATCTTCTAATGACATTTCCCATTTTTCATCATAATTCTAATTGTATTTCTCTTCTTCTTGATAAACTAAATTTAATGGTTTATAATGCATTATGCACTATAATTAAACGTTCTTTATTAGTATGCCCATATTCATTACATTTTGAATTTTTTATTCCATAATCTACGAGTTCATTGAGTTCATACCAAAGACAATAATCCAAACTATGTCTTGTAACTTTATAATAATCATAGTATAGAGTTTGTGCATTGGATTGCATGTTCTAGTAAGAATACATCTTTCTTAATTTTATTTTGATTTTACTAAAATATTCAAATATTGATGACACTTTTACTCCCCAACAATGATGCCAAAAATTTGTATTTGTGCTTGTGTGTTTGATTTTTAATTTATTGCAATTACACAATGTCTTATTGAAGGTAATGGTAAATATAAATCAATCTCATAGAGAGTAATGGTTATTAATAATATATTTCAATTAAGTACCCTTAATTAATTAATAGTTGTTAGGCTATAATTTAATTAAGAGTTTTAAACAATTCTAAAACCACTAACCTATAAATGACATTTGTTAAGTTTGATCAAATTATATGAAGTACTTTGTAATGTTTGCACAAACCTTACAAACAAATGCAATGAAATCCAGCCAAGCTTTAAACTTCACAAATTGAATTCAAATTGTTATATTCTACTCAAAACTTTCAATGATATAACTAATTCTACACAAAAGCAAAATTGATTAAACTTCTAAATTTACTTTTTTAATAGTTAAACACAAATAAACTTTGTTTACCCTACAAACATAGACATTACAAATGAACATATGACTTCTTTTAGATCTCATTCATACTTACAAAAGAAAAGAACAATGTTTTGAATTACAAACTTAAGAACACACAAATATAGGTGATGTAATCAATAACCAAGTAGTTGATCCAACACTATTTCTACCCATTTACTTTGAATTTAGAGATGTTTTCTTCAATAGAATTTGGTTTCAACACCCTTTCTAGTGTAGCAATTACTCACAATGTGAATCAGTCTCCACACGAGATGTTACAAACCTTGATTCTTGCTCTTAGAAAGATAAAATGGCTAAACGTAGAGAGAAAGTAGTTTGGCAATTGTTCAAACTTGAATTTATGCAATTTCTATAGGTTAACTCATGCATTTTGTGAGAAAGTAGTATGAGGGTTTAAAGGCTTGCTACACTCGCTAAGTGTAGTCGTGTTCTCTATGAAAGTGGCCTAAATTAGTTTTAATCAATTTATAGTTATTTTGTTATAATTTTCAAGTTACCTTTGAGTTATTACTAGGGGACTAGCAAATCTTAAGTATGGGGGACTTGTTCAAACTTGAATTTATACAATTTCTATAGGTTAACACATGCATTTTGTCGGATTTAAGTTGCCATTAGTATAGTTTAATATGGAATGATAAGTTATGTATAATTCCAAGCAAATGCATGTTTTAGATGTAATTAATGCATAAATTTTATTGTTAAGGTCATTAAAAATTATTTGGCAAATGTTTGGTGTGAAAAACTTATTTGATTTGTTTTTATGCTTATATTAATAAATTCTTTTTGAAATAAACAAACAACTTTTCACATAAATTATATATTAAGTCCAATTTGTATTTTTAACTGCAATTGCACAATGTATATTGTATTTATGTGCAAGTACAGGTCAATCCCACAAAGATTGAGTAAGAATTGTGTACTATTTCAATTTTTATATTGGAGTTTATATGTGTTCAATTAAGCACTTCATTGAGTTACAGTTAACTCAACGGACTTAGTTTATGGAGTTATGGATAACTCAACGAACTAACCTCATGGACTTAAGTTAACTCAACAAACTAACCTTGTAGACTTAAGTTAACAGATAAACTTATATTCCAAGAAATGAAGAACGTGGTTAACGTAGAAAAGAACATGATTTACATGAAGAATTGTTATTCACTTGAAGGATAGAAGCCATCAAGTTGTATTCGTAGAAACTACTCAACACAATGTGTTTAGAATGAAATTATGCATAATATTAGTGATTAATAATGGTTAATTACATAGTATTTAACTTATCATATGAGAATTAAGCCATTATGTTATAATTATACAATTATGAGCTTTAATTAAAGAATATGCATAATTTAAAGGAATTAAACATTAATTAAGTATTATTTCTAAAAGATTGAAAACCTAGTTTACATGTGGTTTTATAGTATTAAACATGAAGTCTCATAATATTACTAAGGTAAGTTTACGAAACCTCGTAACATTACTAAGATAAGTTTATGGAACCTCGTAAAGTTAGTAATTATTCACACGTCCAATTATGAATTATTAAAAATTACTTTTTTTTACATATTAAGTGTAAGCGTTATATAAATATTTGTTCTATTAAACTATAGAACTTGACAAGTCTATTGAGTTAAGCTTAACTCAATGAGGTTGGTTCGTTGAGTTATAGTTAAGTCAACAAAGTAAGTCCGTTAAGTTATACTAACTTCATGGACTAGTTATTTTCTAATATTTGATGGTGAGCAATTACAGAAAATTTGAAGGAAACTACGTTTCTTGAATCACACCATGATCTAAATCATGGAATGACAAAGTAATCATCATCATTGATGAGAAGGAAGGAAATTTAACTAGTGATTTAGGTAGAAGCAGTTATTACTGAAAGAAATATAAAAGAAAAAGAACAAAGAATAAAGAAAATGGGGGGAGAACCACGCTAACTATAGAAAGCATCAGACGTTCCTTGAGCTCCTATCAATTCTACCATTACCACCATTTATCAAAGGTCTATAAGGATACTTTCTAGATGTCGAGTCGATTCCGAGCCAAACACGATGATTGACAACTACTATGAGGAGTGACCGCATCACAAGAAGGAAAGACATTTTCACCAAGCACTAAATCATCTCTCAAAAGACAGTAAAACTTCTAGCCCTAGTTTCAGGTTGGTGCCTCTATGCTGAAGAGGAGATCAAGTTACAAAAGTCTAGGTTCGCAATCTAGTAGGGAGAGGAGTATTTAACAGTAAGTGGTTAAGTTTCAATGGTGTAATCGTGTCACATGTAGTGATAAAAGTTTCATACTGTCAATAGAGAATTTTACCTTTCATCACTCACTCATCTTAAGGAACAAAACAAAAATCATTATCTTTTGTTATGCTTATTAAGTCTGTGTTGTATCGTTTGTGTCTGTATTGTTAGTATTGTTGAATGTTTGTGTTTATTTTATTTCAATTATAAAAATAGTATTACTGAGTGTTTAAACTAGGTAATATAAATATCTGAAATCTTGATTAATAAATTCTATTGTTTGGAATATTGAATGCTAGAATTAATCAATGATGAAGGTAATATGAAATAACATTCAAAAGCTTAATTAATGTTGTTTGTAATATATAGAACTACCCAATGAATGGATGTGTTCTTTTGCAAGCAGCAATATTAATCGTAAGTTACTAGAGTGCTCATTGAGTTAACCATAACTCCATAAGGGAAATTTGTTGCATTAAGCATAACTACACAAAGTAAGTCTATTGAGTTAACTGTAAATCAACGGAGTGATCATATTGTAAATATACACTAAACTCTGGCTATGAAAAGTTATAGAGTAAATTGATTTTGATAATTCCCTATAGGTTTGACTTGCACTTACACACTTATACAATAAATGTTGTGCACTTGTAATCAATTTAACGAACTAAGTTATTGAAATTAGAAATTATTTGTGAAAATTACTTATTATTTATAAAAAATACACTTACGTAGACAAGACACAATGTACTATCTCCACTCACAAGAACGTGGTCTCATATCAATACTACCATATAAGGAAACATGGAAACTACGTTGTCGCTCTCTCCCTCTTCGTCCAATGCCATTCCCATGCATATTCAATTCAGAACTTCCATAATCCACCTATCCAGTTCCTCTAGAGAGGAGATTGATGACCTCTTATTCTTCATTCTTCACCTTGATGTGGTCACTATAGGCTTCTCTAACCTAAGCATACTCTTGAAGGAAAGTCTCTTGGCACCTATTGCTTCCCTATGTTGCTTCTTACCACTGAATTTATGTGAGTGACACATAGACATTTAGTGTAAGTTATGAAAGAAGGATTGCTAGTTTGACAACTTAGTGGTTCAGAAGTAAAGACAAAGAGAAAATCTTGACTTGAGTAAGTCTCAAAGGGGGAAGGTTGTAGTGCCAAATTAGGTATTCTCTCATTTTTCCTTTTTTATTTCTTTAATTCTTAGTATTCCCCTCATATTATGTTAAACCCTTGCCTGTTTATGAAATTAGTGTAAACTATGATAATATCTTTGTTATTCAATGTTGTGTTTGTGTTTATTTCCATTTGAAGGAGTTATCTCGTTGAATATGTTGTGTTTATTTGTTAAGTGTTGTATCTTGAATAGAAAAGAAAACAGTCAAAAATATTAAAGTCAATTGATGAATCTTATTTTAAGAAAGTTAACCAACTTACCAATGTAGTGAGTCTGTTGGTTAAGTAGTTTGCCAACAAAGTCCATTGGTTAACCTATTCCATTAACTGCAAAGAAGAAAATGTTTGAGAAATTGATACACTAATTTCAAGTGACTTGCACTTCGAGGTTTCATTATGGTCATACTAACCCTACGCTCGTATCATTAGTAAAGACATTTACCAATGATATTTCGATAAGTATAAAATCTTAATATCATATAGAGGAAGTAGAAGTATTTTTCCCAATAGCTACACATAGTTAAAAATAGTTTAAGTAGAATTACATGTTAATTAGAATTTACTTCAAGAAATTGAAAGAGTTAATTAGTTAGAAGGAACAAACGTGAAATTGTTAAGTTTTTAATTAATTGTTAGGCATCCTAAGTAAAACTAATAACTCTAATCCCTGAAGACAAGCCCATATTTGCATTCTATTTACAATTGAATCTATGCACTTGCAGTATAACAAAGTATCAACTATTTAGTAATTAAATATAGTGTACTAAATAGGAGTGAACAGTAATCCAAAGACATACAAACAAACAGATAGAAGAATGAAGGTTGGATCACTTCCTTTCTAGTGTTCATCACCTTTTATAAGTTTGATTTCAGCAACTATCAATTGCTCCATGATCTTCCACTTGTCGTTTCCATCTCCCATGATACTTTCATAGCATCTCTCCACATGGATTCTCATCATTTCATTTAAAGAAATTATTACAGGAGAAAACTACATATACTCAAGAAATGAAATTAGAAAGCTCTCATAAAGTTCAACAATCCTTTTACGAATATATCTAATCCATAATCACTTTAAAATTGAATTTAAATAAAACTCACATGATAACTTAAAATATCACATGCAATAGAGAATAACCAAACTATACAAATAAGTTTGTATAGTTTACACAAACCTTACAAACTAAGTCTATATAATTTATTCAAACCTTATAGACTAAGTCCATATAGTTTGAACTTAAGCATTAAAACTTCAATTTTATTTTTATATTCTAACAAATTCAATTAACTTAGCTCGATTTACCTTAATTATAACCATAATCAAAGAGCTTATTATATTTTAGAGGTTAACTATTCATTGTCTTGCTAATCTATTTTTACTCATAATACTTCTCAATAATAAGAATAAATCTACGTTCTTTTATAAATTAACCTCTACAAACATAATTTTTTTAGTCTAAACACAACATATAATATGATTTGTTCTTATAACAAAATATAGCATGTAATCCACAATACAATGTAAGAGAAATAATTCATGACTTGTACTAGTGTTGTGTGTATAATCATGCTTCACGCAAATGATTTCATGTCTTAATAATGTTGCTATTAAATACATACATGAAGTCAACCTATAAAACTAATTCAATTTCTAATAAATGAGTTATTGGACTTAGTATTACCTCAATCAAAGATAAATTTGTATATTAATGACTTTTAGTTCATAAAACAAGCATAGTTCTAAAAATATAAATGATATGTAATTTATCATTAAAACATATATAATGTAACTTGAGATATACAATATGCATGTATTAGTATACACTAAAATATACAAATTTAGACTTTACAACTAACATCCCAACTCATATGCTTGGGAATCTCTTGCATCTTGGAAAAAAGAGTCACCATTAAATTTATTGGAAGGTAAACTAGGAAAACCTTATGATGCAACATAGGACAATGCATGCAAGTGACATCCATCTCCTAAGGAGATAATGTTAGTTGACCTAACTAAAGAGTTTCAAGTAAGTTTTCTAGTTATATGTAAAGAAGGTATTAAGGGGGGGTTTGTGCTTTCCAGTAATGCTAGGAAAGCTTGGGAAAGGTAGCATTGGGAAACACTTTCCCAAGGTTGCCATGTTTGTGTAAAATGATCATTAGTAGATGATTTCCCAACTCCCCCCCTCGGTAAGGTCAATAAAACATCTCCCAAAAACCCTTGAAGCATTCACTACTCCAACACTTGTGATTGCCAATGCTCACAACTACTGACACTCACGACTATCGATGCTTGCAACTCTGACACTTATGGCTCAGATGTTCGCGACTATTGCTCTTGAGTTGTGTCATCGCATTGCAACAAGCCATCACATTGTCAATGCTCTAGAAGATTCGCTCCCATCCATCACAGTTGCTCCACAAGGTGAGCAAAAGATGCATATTTCCATATTTGTGATTTCTTGATGTATATTGTTCCTATTTACTTAATGTCCTATTTGCTTGATGTATATTGGATTTGTTAATATATAAAACTCATATTATTATATAAATTTATGTCTTATGATCTAGATGATTTTAAGTTAATTAATTGAGATGATTATGCATAAGATTGTTTGATCATATATATATACACCTGTAATGGTTTTTGCTTCAAATTATATGAAGTTTAGATTACACATAATTGAGATTATTATATGTTGAACCTGAGTTTAATAAGATTGTATCATTGTTCTATTATAATCAATTAATATTGAAGTAAAAAAATTTTCTATCATCGTTTTCTTATATGAACCTTTTTTTTTATCAATTGATTTTAAGATAAGATTCGATAAGATTAGAAGAAAAACTTGTAATCTATACATGCATAGTTTCATAATCTTCTTAAATATGTATTATTATATTTAAAAATGCACTACAAAATACTTTGAACTTTTTTCATTTTCTTATGATTTCATTTTTATGCATTTTGTATTATAATTTATTCATAACAAAATAATTATGTACTATATATTATATTATAGTATACTACTTTAAAACATAATTAATATATACTATATTATTTAAAATATTACTTTCAAGTTGTACTATTATTTAATATTTCAAAAATTATTAAAAATTGTATTTCTCATCATTTCTTATTATGTCAAAATTTTATGTCATTTTTCATTATTCCATTTCCTGTTGTGCACAAACATGTAGCAATTTCCTATCATTTTTCGTCATTTCTTAACGTACACAAATGCTTAAACGTTTCTATCATTTCCCAACAATTCTAACAATTCCCATCATTTCCTTTTCTGAGAAAAATTATGCACAAACACCCCCTAAATACCTCATATGCCCAACTAAGGATTGGTCTCTCAAATACATAATAGGTGTTAGTATGTGTGTGTATATTAATGTAAATGCATTTATGTATACAACACGAGAATAGAAATTGAGTTAGACCCAAAAGAGAGTGAAGCAATGGGCTAAAGATGAGGAAAGTTAAGGGTTTATGAGAAAATCATGTATAACATTATTCATCTACGTGTGGAGATGGATCCTAGATGAGCCTGGTTCTAATGGGTTAAAGCCTAAGGTCAATCGGGTGATGCGATAGACCACACTATTGTATATCAACAAGGAGGTATAATGGGTTAAAGCCTAAGGTCAATCGGGTGATGCGATAGACCACACTATTGTATATCAACAAGGAGGCTGGTGAATTATACATGGAGGTGCCTAACTTAGGCTAACAATATGCAAGGGTGCAAGGAGGCTAATCTTGAATGTTAGGTGAGTTTGGCTACCATGGGCTTCTAATTGGCCTAAAGTCACATATTGCTAGAAATCATAGACCTTACAACGATAGGGTTTGTGTTATTCACTAACCAACCAAGGTAGGAGAGTTAAGGTATAAAGATAACAAGACAAATCCACATCTAGCATAGAGTTTATCTAGAATGTGCATGCACAATAAATGCTAAAAGGTTGTAATTAGGGGCATTTATAGGTGTATACTTAGTTTAAAAAAAATTTAGGATCTTCAAGCAAGACTTGACGACAATAGCAATAGTTCCAATGGTGAAGGTAGTGATTCCAACAATGGAAATAGTGATTCTAGTGTTGTTGGTAGTGGAGGCATGGCTTTGACGATGATTCCAATGGAGCTAGTAGAGAAGGCAATGGTGGAGTTGGTAAGGGACTTTTTGGCAAATCTTTGAAAGCTTCAACAACAATGGCAAAGACTTGATGAATCCTCATGGAAGCAAGTGGAGGCTTGCAAACAATGTGATAAAGCTCATCAGGCCAAGCAATGAAAACGTAGGATCCAAGTGGCAAGGCTAGTTGGTCTTATGGTAGAGCAAGTGATAGGGCTAGTGGTGGATTTGGCAAAGCTCATGATGGATGTGGTGGAAAGCTTGCAATGAAGTAGATGAAGGTAGAGGAAGAACTTTCTCTTAGGGTTGCTCAAGGTCAATTCTCAATCTTCCCTTTGAGGTGTGGGTGGAGTTCAACGATTTTAGAGGGGTAATAAAGGCCCTAGCTAAACATGGTAGAGTTAGAGCAACAATGCTTCTTTGTTTCTTATGAATGGGGAACCTAATTATCAATTAAAGCATTAGAGGGAAGTTCGATCGAGGTGCATGGAATCCAGTGAGATCCAAGCAAGGTGCCCAGTTGATGGGTCAAAGTGGCCTTTTATAGCCACATTCGAGGGGTGTTGAAACAGTGGAGAGGGTAGTGAACAATAGTGGCATTAGTGATGAATGGTGGTTACAAAGTCCAATGCTTGTTGGTTCTTCACTAGGTCGTGAGCTCCTTTAATGCAAATAGTATAGGAGGCAAGGTGCACAAAGAGTTGTAATGGTCTACATGTAGGTGTTGATATGAAAACCAAGGAATCACTCATGGAGGAGGTGCATCTCATTGAATGCATGTCAAAGAGTGTGTTGGTGTTGGTGTTGGTTTCGCACACAGACAATAGACTAATGAGAGTTGAATCTTTCACGAGATCATCAAGGGGCCATGCAAATTCTTAAAGGAGGCACAGGAGGAGTCATGGAGCAGCAGCACACTAATTCAGACCAAGTGTTGGTTGATACACTAAATGATGAGGAATGCTAGGCAGCAAGGCTAGAGGAGATGTTATCGTCAAAGACAAAAGTGCAAGCAAAATAGGCAAGATCTCGGTTGTTCAATCGAACTGATCTAGATCGTTAGATTGACAAAGGGATAATATTAAATCTGAGTCATTAGATTAAAGAGATAAGCTTAATTAAATCTGAGTTGCTATATATTTAAGTTAGGAAAATGCAAGTTGTTGGATCACAATGCAATCTAGACCATCAAATGAAAATTATAAGGTCGAGATCGATGTCACTTAAGTTAAATGAATCGTAACCATTAGATCTCATAGATTAAAATCAATAACTAACTTAGATTATAATGCGAAGGGGTATCTGATCCAATCATTGATCCGAGATCAAATGATCGAGACTTGTCTGTCCCTAAAGGTGTGTCTGAAGAAGGTCGCCAAGGAGCAAGTGGTGACAAGTTGATTCTTCTACCACTTGTCAATTGGAAAAGCCATCAAAGGGGGGTGACATGTGTGGCAACAAGCTGATTCTATCACAGACCTCCCAGAAATCAATCACAAGTGGTCAAAATCCATTGCAAGGGTTGCCAAAGAAGCCATTGGAGGTGTCGTCATGCGAGTTTCGACTATTTATTTGCTTGAGACGATTCTTTAGGGTATTCCAAGGAGTATTGGAATATTTCTTAGGCATGAACGAGCACTCCCTTAGCTCAAGATTGGCTCGGGTGACATGATTTAAGGCGTCGATGTTTTTCTACATGTGAAGAGTCCAAGAGTGAGATCTACAAGAGGCTTTTTTTATTCAAATCAAAAGTTATCATCGGTTTTGAATTTGTTTTTAACTCTTGATTTAGATTTGTTTAATGAGATGGTGACATCATCAAGATGTCATCACTTAGCAATAATTTTCATTAAGATAGTATAAGTTGATTTTCTTGATAAATTTTTAAGATTTAATTATTTTTTATCGTAATAATTAATTATTATAATAAATATTATTTCATATGAAGAATTGAGTCATTCGTCAAAATAATTTGTTCAGCTTAAAGAAGTTTGTGCTTGACGAAAAAAATTCAAAAGAAAAATAAAATTGTTTGACCTTGGTAGGCGATTAGGAGGGAAGAGTAAAAAAAATATTAAAATGAAATTTAATGACATTAATATTTATTATTTTTAATAAATAAAAAGTACATTTAATATTAGTAGTTTATGCACTTGAATTTAATTTATACATTTTATTTGTATTTGATATTAAATTTTGTTAATATTAATATTTAATTTAAAAAAAATTATGATTCATTTTTTTTGTAAGTTACTGATTTTCCTTGTTATGCCCAAACAACCCCTTATTGTTATTTCTCTTCTCCAACCTTCTATTAATGAGCGAGCCTTAAACACATGTGGTGGAGAAAAAGTTCTAAAACCATGTTCAAATTATTACATGTAAAAGTAGGGAGCATCATTCCAATGTATCATATATTAAATATTAAAGTCAATTTATGTACATTTACTTGTAACATTTATACATATATAAATAAAACACAAGAAAGAAACATTTACTTTATGATACTTATGGACATACAAATAAGTCACGGATGAGAGGAAATGTTGGAAAAGTTCTGTATCGATAAAAGTAGAAACAAAATTAGCTTTTATATATGATGAACTATTTCAATTATTATCAATTAGGTTTAAATTAAATTTTTAATATTAAACATGTATTCGTCGTAAGAAGAATTAAATCATATATAGGATGAATTGAAAGTCATTTTATTTGAAATTTTTATATACTTATATAAATTGAACAAATAATTATTTAAAGTTAAAGAGGAAAAAGATAAGAAAAAATAGAATAAGAAAAAATTGAAGTACAAAAGAAAAAATATGATGATGAGGATCAAAAATCTACAAAAGATGAAGGGGAATATATATATATATATTAAATGAAATATTGCATGTTAGGCGTCATATGTGATCTCATTTAGTGAGTGGTTAACGCTCAAAAGGCAAACAACCCTTGTTTCTTCTGGAAAGTTGATTTGTCATGTTGACGCTGCTGCGTGGAATTTTTTTTTTTTTTTTCATTTAAAAAAAGACATGTTCAATCGGACTTTGACAGATCAAGTGTGCCTTTTCTTTTCTTTTCTTTTTTTAAAAAAAATTAAGTATGCTTGTTGTACTGACAAAAAAATCCAAAAAAAGATGCCAACATGCAATAATGTATAAATTTTGTATTCGTCAACATTCAAAGCTTGTGATCGAGGACAGTATTGAGTTTTCCTTCTCAACACGGAAAGAATTTTGAGTAACCTATTATGATATGATATGATATGATATGATATAATAGGTCACGATTATATGGGACCCGTAAATTTTTATTTTTATTTTGTAGCTTTGCGGCGGCCATTGTTGCGGGCCATTTTTTTCGAATAAAAACACCAGGCACGTCCGAGGGAAAAAATCACCGTTCTCGCGATCATTGAAAGTTGACCTGCAGCCGCAAAAAAATCAACCTGTTATTTTCAAGTTAACGATCGATTAAATTGAATAATTTGTTAGCTGGTGACAGATTGCAAGAAATTTATTTATTTAAAATCATTCAAAATTTATATTTTAGTCTCTATCTTTTTAATTTTTTCATAAAAAGCTTCTAAAGTTTTTGAAATTGCACCTAAGTCTACCAACAGTTTAAACGGCTAATTAAGGATCTATTGACCATTTTGATTTTCTTTATAATATGTAAACAAGCTTTTTATTATTAGTGAAAATATTTTAAATAAAAAAAGATATGTTAAATGCATATACTTTTTGTCGTCCTGTTCACTAAGAACATAGATGATGATTTTGCAAATATAAATATTAACAACTATTTTGTTTTATTATTGTAAAAGTTTTTTTTTTTTTCTTTATTATATATATATATATATATTGTAATTTTTGTCATGTATAATGTCAACTAGTTTGCAATGTTTTGTAACTTAATGTCAATCAATGTACGTAGATACCCTATTTTTAAGGCTTTTCGTACATAAAAGATGTTGTCTCGATCACACAACTTAAAATCAATCTCTAAGTCACGAAAACACTTGTTCACACCTATGGAATATACCAACACTTTAAGAACCTTCCTAGGCAAATCGATTGATAGTTGAAACCCATGCGATGACACCTCCAACAAGTTTCATGGTGGATTTATATGACCCTACGGTGATTTCTAACAAGGTCCCTAACAAAACTAGCCCATCACTGCTTGTGCTGCCCCCTTTCACAGTCTTTTCCTTTTGACGAGTGGTGAAATTAGCCTACCACCCACCAGTCGTGCTTGTCAATGCCACCCCCTCTAACAACCTTCCTTTAACAAGCTTATGCGGTTGAATCCTAACCCTCCAATTTGAAATCAAATGGTCGGATCAGATATCTCTTCGTATTATAATTTAGACCGTTGATTTTGATTTACAAGATCCAAACAACTACAATTCATCCAACTTAAGTTAAATTAATTTTAGCTTTGCAATCTCCATTTAATGGTCATGATTGCATTGTGATCTAAAAACCTACGTCTTCTTGACTTAAATCTCGCAATCAGATTTAATTAAACTCATCTTTTGATTTAACAACTTTAAATTAAGTCTTCATTTAATCAATGGTCTAAATCATGATATTTTATAGTTCAATCCAATGATTCCAATATTTTATGATTTGATCGGACAGCTTATATTCCATTTTACCCCTTCGACGCGGATTAATCTGATCAATCCCCTTTTTTCCTTTTTCATCTCTAGTGATAACTAAAATCCCTTACTTTCGCACCTCTACCACTACGTCAATAGCCTTCCACACGAGTGATGTTGAAACCTACACACACTTATCAACCATGTGTGTAGCACCTTCTCCACACGAACATCTATCATTATTCTCACTTGTTACCATCACAACCTCTCAGGCAACACACATTCAACGTGCTAAATTGTTCAATGTCAACTATTGCAAAAATGAGTCAACACCTTGCACAACCCTCCATGCTAGTTGACACAAACTTAGTAGTAGCATCTACCACCAAAACCTTACATGTATTCAATAGAACATGCCTTCCTTGTAGACGACCCTTCAATTTCCACATCAACACCCATGTGCATCCTCCTTGAGAAGCATTGTAATTCTCATTGTAGACCTCATTTCCTTCACCACTCACATTGAAGGAGCATGTGACCCAATGAGCTCATAAGGAGGATCTACCAAGCATCGGACTATCCAATGTCAACCTATGACTCCTTGACTTCTCTACAACTATCACTCACCATCAATGTTGTAACTGCTTGCTATCTACTTTCGTTGGCTTGTATCCCCATCTACAAGCCTATAAAAAGTTCTCACCTTCGATTTTGGCACCACGACAATGACAAGGATGATAAAAGACATAGAGTGATCTTCAAGGTGATTGTGAGCCTCCATAAGCTAAAAAAGCCCTCTACAAGCTTTATTGCTTTTATGTCTATTAAGCTTTCCATTAAAAATCATCTAGTTTCCACCATCCCTAAGCCTCCACTAGCCTTGTTGAGCTTTGTTGCATCATCCATCATGTTTTACTACTTTCATCATCAAATTTCATCACTAGTCTAGTTGAGCCCCCTACCAAAGATTCACTAAATCCTTCACCATCTCTATTGCTTGCTCCACCAGCTTAATTGCTTGCTTTGCTAATTCCACTACCACCTCTAGTGCCATTATTTCCCCACTAGACCAGGTCACTCTACCATCATACTAGTTCACTCTACTAATTCAACTACTTACTCTATCAACTCTATTGTTGCCTTTAGCACCATTTTTTGCCATTAAACCAACACACTCTACCATTAGACCAACTTACTTCACCGTTAGATCAATTGTCCTTGTCACCTCCACTATTGGAGCTACTACCACTAGCTATTAGAACTATCACCTCCATCACTAGAAACTGCCTAGTCATTGGAAACCACTATCATCATCGTTAGATCTTGTCTAAAGACCTTGATCTCTTGCAACCTAGGTATATACCCATAGATTCTCTTGTATGCAACTTTTTCTATAGTATTTGCCATGCATTTGTTCTAGTGTGCACCAAATGAACTCCACACTAATTACAAATTTGTCTTAAGGTATTTTCCATCATCGTTAGTCAACTCCTCAGCCACCACACTTTGGTTGTATTAAGGTAGATGTGTAGAGTCAATCTTCTATTCGTAGGTTAGCAGCCAAAGTCAAAGGTGGAAGTTGGGACCTCAGCCACAACATCTAGAAGAGCTCATTTGGATAACTAATAGCTTAGCTAGAGGAGTTAAGGAGGTTGACTCAGTTGTCTAGCAAGTATAGTCATGGAAGCTTTTGGAAGAACTTGCTGAAAGCTAACAGTTGTGCAAAGGAAGACTAGGGTAGAATTTGTAATTGTTATATTTAAGGTTCACACTTTTCCCTATAAATAGTGATATATTTGCACAAGTTTATATGTGCTGTTATCAACATCTTAAGAGCTAGGTCATCCATGGACATAGGTAGTTGCTGAACTATGTTAAATTTTGTATGTTCATCTTCTACTTTCTCTTCTTCTTTATCTTCCAACCACTGTGAGCTGAGAGGATCTTTGCGAGCAAATAGACACAATGCCTTTACTAGTAGATTCTAGTTTAGGATGTCAAAGAACAAGAGAGAAGGCTATGAGGAGGAGGAGAGAGAGCAAAGGTTATTGTAGTCTCTTTCCCATCAACTAGTATCAGAGTGTAGGTTCCAGGTGGATGTGTGGTGAAGAACACCATCGATAGAAGATTGCAAGTGTAGAGGAGGTGGTGATTTGAGTTGTGGGTGACTCCTGTCGCAATCAGTGTACATGGTAGAAAAGAGTGGATTCTAGAGAGTACGCAAGATCCAAGAAGAAGATTGGAGAATGAAAGTTTAACATTGAGAAGTTCGAGGTAAAGATTTCAGTTTCTAAAGGATGTAGATGGGGGACTATCTATACTAGAAAGACTTTTATCTATCGTTGTTTGGTAGAAAATCAGAGAATATAGAATAGGAAGAGTGGGATCTTTCACACCGGAAAGCTCTCGATATGATACAATTGTCACTAGCATGGAACATGTTGTTCAATGTTGCTAAGGAAGTGACAACGATCAGAATCATGGAGGCTTTATCCAACACCTACGAAAAGTTGATGACGTCAAATAAAGTTTTCCTTATGTGTTGTTTTTTCAACCTAAATATATGGGAAGGTGTACCAATAGCCAACCATGTAAATGAGCTAAACACTTTACTAGACTCAATAAAGATCGTGCTTGATAATGAGGTCCAAACATTAATATTTTTGTCAAGCTTGTTGTCAAGTTGGTCCACAATGATGACTTCTATAAGTGACTCATTGGGACATGAAAGTTTGGACATGAGCTAGATCATCGACTTGGTACTGAACGAGGACATCTGTCGGAAGAGCAATGGAGAGGCATCGACTTTAGCACTCAGCGTGAAGAGCCACAAGCAAAGTTAATCTAAAGGTTGGAGCTTCAAAAAGAATCGTTAGAAATCCCAAGGCAAATAATTCATGTTTTCAAGGGAGAGAATTGCTTAGAGTTTTGCTCGAAGAAAAAGCTACGATCTTCAGCTCTTCAATGTCCTACTAGTTGTGAATGAGTTGCCTTCTTCTTGACTTTGATGCCCCTATACACCTCTAAAAGGGAGCTCGAATTCTTCTTTCTAGCAAAGTACATAGTTACCTAAGATGATCTTGGCATGTAGGATCACCACTAGAATAGAGAAGAAGCCTTGGAGGAGGAAGACGCCAAACTCACCAAGGTCTTGAAGATGGCTTCATGTACAACAATGGAGGAGAGGAGAGTCAACCTTCTTGCAGGAATTTTTGGACAAAAATGGAGATAATCCTTGGCTGGTCAACCTCCTCTCTTTTCTTCTTCCTTTGCTATTTCATCTATGGTAATAATTCAAACCCTTTCCATAGAATTGATCATTGACAAATTTGAGATCTCCTAAATTAAGCAAGTATCATGATGTTTGATTGATTTAGATCTTCAAGAATTGAAAGTATGAAATGGACCATTTGACCATGGGTTGTTGATTTCTCATGATGTAATCCAAGGGTCCACGTCCTTCACCTTTTATCAACAACTCAAAAATAATATTAGATGCATAAGCACATTACACGTAAATTCCTATTAGATTATGAAGCAAAAAAAAATGAAATGTGCATAATACATTGCATACTTATTTGAAGATTATTTGATTTCATATGATATTTCTTTTAAGATATACATGAAATTAATATATAAAATTACTTATATCTACACATGGGCTAATTGATTAGGTGTTAATTTAATAAAGGATAAATTTGTGCATTAATTAACTTTTAACCAATAAAACATGCATAACTCTAAAATATGATTTTCATGTAATCCTTCTATAGGATCGTATGGCTACACAAGAGGGGGGTGAATTGTGTATTTTTAATATTTTCTGAAATATAATTGAAACTTTAAAACTCAAAAATAAGTTGAGATAGTGTTTTCATAAAATCATTTTTATTCAAGGTTTCAATTACAATATACAATTCAATTCTCCTCAGAAATTGTAGATGCAATTATATTTCGATACCATGTTTCATCTATACAATTTCATAACTACAAACATAGAAAACTAATTTGCGAAATTTAAAATATTTCTCCCTGTTTGAGATCTTTCTTCTTCTTCTTCTTTCTTCTTCCTTCTTCAGCAATTCTTCAGTGACAAATATCTTGTCTTTTTATGCTTCACCGAATTTACTTTCTTCTGATACTTCAAATCTTCAATGACGAAAATCTTACCTTTTTATGCTTCACTGAATTTTCTTCCACTTGAGAAATTTTGCCTGAAGAGGTGTTTTTGATCCTTGAAAAAGATTTTTCTTTTGGTGTGCAGGGATGGTTTGATCCTTGAAAAGATTTTTCTTTTTGGTGTGCAAGGATGGTTTGATCAACGAGAACTCTATGCCTTTTATACTGTATCTTCATTTCATGCATATCCTCCACGTTTAATCACTACCAGTTTTCCACTTCTCCACGTCTTTTCTTTTTCCTTCATCGAAATACACATGTTCCAACCCACGTTTATATTTCGAATTTCCTTTAATCATCAGTCTTTGATCTCTGAAAAATTTCCTGCAAAATAAACTTTCTCGTCCAAAAATTTTTCATCAATGTAATAAGAAGTCGTTATTTTAATGTTAACTAAACGAGTAACACAAGTATATATATATAACTTAACGAGTTCCTCATGTGCCATTTCACGTGACAAGTATTGTAGCTAACTCAACGAACTAAGTCCGTGGTGTTATGCTAACTCAACGAACCAGCTTAACCTTTCTTTCGGAAGGTTAAATGATAACTCACCGAAAACAGTTTAAGTTTCGGATAGTTACAGATGTAAGTCACCGAAAAACTCTTTATATTATAAAACTAGTGAGACACGTGTCAAGACCTGAAAACATGACTTAAGTTACCTTCCGGATAGTTACGAATATAAGTCTCCGAAAAGCTTTAACTCACCGATTTAGTAATAAACAAATGTTTTTATAATAAGAATTTTACCACGTGCAAAAATAACAACTTAAGTTTATAACGCTAACCTAACGCGTTGCCTTAGTGTTCAATATAGCAACTCAACGCGTTTAGTTATGTTAACTTAACGAGTTAAACATGTGCACCTCATGTGATACAATACAACATTCGTAACTTACAATTTCACCACGTGTATAACACTAACTTAACGAGTTCGTCTCTTCTTTTACTCACTAACTTAACGAGTTATCACGTGACCTATTTTAACCTTTAAGCCTCTAACTTAACGAGTTCTCACGTGACCTCTATACAAACAAAACTCTAATTTAACGAGTTGTCTAAACATGCACTATTCATGATACAGAAGATATAACTTTAAAACATATCTTGCTTTTCAATAAAACCACACGTTAACTTAACGTTTAGTTAAATGAGAAATTAATGCAACGAAACGACTAGTTATTAACTTCAGATCCAATATAGACAAGTATTTATATCAGTAAGCTTTTTCTATATTAATTGATGATTTTAATTTTTTTTCACAAGCAATAGTAATTGAGCAAATATGATTATTTTCATTCAGCACACATCATCAAAACAAAAATACTCAACACCTTCATAAGAGCATATATAATTTTGACTTATAACATATATTATGTATGAATTAATATAAATAAAATGCATAAATTGATACTTTACATGCATATTTTTTCAAAAGAGAAGACATGTAGATGAATTTGAACAAAAAATATATCAAGCCTGTAGGATCGTCTGTATCACAAGAGGGGGGGTGAATTGTGTCTTTAGTAATTAAAATACTAGCAGATAAAACAAGAGCACAAAACACTCGTATATGAAATTCTATTCTTTATTTAAAAACAGAATTTACAATATCTTTTCAGTTCAATTCCCTTGACGATTTTGATATAGAAATGTTCAATATATAATTCGAATATAACAATAAAGCTCTTATTGAAAACTAATTTCGAATTGTATAAAACCTGATCTTTCTTTGTCTTTGCTCAGCTTTTGTATCTCTTCTTCTCTAGTTGTCGAATTTCCAGACTTCTTACGTTTGCAACTCCTTTTCTAAAATTGCTTGGAATTTCAAACTTCTTCTGATGTTGAAGAACTTTTCAGAATATGAATATTCAAACTTAGCTTTTCAGTTAGGGATCCGGATTGAATATTCAGACTTAGTTTTCGAGATTAGGATCATCTATTGTAATGTAGCTTGTACTCTCTATTAGTAGTCGAACTTTGTTGTCTTTCACGTTCAGCATGTTTATCCACTTAATCCATAATCCACGTACTAATCTTCTCTTTAATCCAAATTACTTTCTATTTGAATTTCCACTTTCTCTACTAACATTTTGAATTTCCATGATCTCCACTTCGTAGATTCACCGAAACTTTATCTTCCTAGAGTCTTGTAGAATATCTTCTAAGTCTTCGATTTAGTCAAACACTTATCCTTTAAGTCCTGTAAAACTCGAACACTTATCCTTTAACTCTTCGAGTTTTTGCACTTGCAAAATACGTGACTAAACAAAAAAACTTATCTAGTCGTTAGTCCTTTTATAAAACTCGAATAGTTATCTATCCATGAGTATAAAAACTCGAACAGTTATCTAACTATTCGATTTTTCATTACCGAACACACATGGAAAACACATGACAACTTAAAACATTAAAAACACACATGTAGATAACTTAACTATACGAGTTTTTAACATAAAATATTCGACAAAAACGAGACGTTAACTATTCGAAGCGTTAACTATCAGAAAGTTTAACTATTACAAATCTAACTCTTCGGAAATCTTTAATTTATCTGACATAAAAATGAAACTTTCCAATAATCTGTTAACTATTATACTTAGAGAATATTATGTAGACTTATTTAAAAACGTTAATAAAACATATATCATCAAAATTAAATACCTAACAAAGCCACTTATGCTATGATGGCTGATATTAAAGTTAACTAGGCAAAATTGGTAATTGCTTATATTTTTCATCTGTAAGGTTTTTTATTCTATGAAGATTTGATTTTTAAGTTGATGGCTTAATACTTCAATTTGTCATGCAAGACTCTAAAATCTATTAAGACAAAATTTCTGAAATTCAAAGATCTACAAAGAATGTCTCTATCAGATCCTCTAGTTATACCTAAGCCTACATCAATACTTGAGCCATAGATACCTCCTACTGCTGAGCATTCTCAAGAGCCATTCTATAACCTCCAAAGATCCTCCTTGTGTGGATAATCAGTAGCTTAGTCGGAGGAGTTGAGGAAGTTGACTCAATTGTCTAGTGAGTGTAGTCATGGGAGCTTTCAAAAGAATCTACTAGAAGTCAATGGCCGTGCAATGAAAGACTAAGGTAGAATTTGTAATTGCTATATTTAAGGTTCACACCTTTCCTTATAAATAGGGATGTATCTACACAAGTTTATGTACATCGTTATCAACATCTCAAGAGCTAAGGTACCTATGAATGTAAGCAGTTGCTAAACCATATTAAATCTTATGTGTTCATCTTTTACTTTCTCTTATTCTTCATCTTCCAACTATCGTGAGTCGAGAGGGTGAGTTTCTTTACAAGCAAACAGACGTATTCCATTTATTGGTAAGTTCTAGTTTAGGACATCAAAGAACAAAGGAGAAGACTGCAAGGAGGAAGAGAGAGGGCAAAGGTTGTTGCAATCTCTTTCCCATCAGGTTGGTTAGTGAGCAACACTAACCAATGCTTGGCCATGGCACTTGACATTCATTTACTTTATGGATGCAAGACTATGGCCTCTAATAACATACAACCTCGAGCCCACCAAAAAGTCTACGATAGCCTAATGTTACTTCTATTTTTACTTAGTTAATTTATCTTTATGTCTATTCTTTCTTTTAGAAGTAAACAAACAACCTTTAATACAATTTAGATATTAATTCCAATTTGTACTTTAATTGCAAGTGCACAGTGTCTATTGTATCAGTGTGCAAGTACAGGTCGATCTCATAGGAAATTGCTGACGAATTTAAGAAATGTTTGATTGTGAACAATTCAAATTTATATTCAATAAGCACTTCGTTGAGTTACAGTTAACTCAACGGACTAAGTTCGTTGAGTTATGGATAACTCAACGGACTATCCTCGTGGACTTAAGTTAACTCCACGAGCCTGTCTCTTCTTTATAATATTGCTAATTACAGAGGAATTCAGCCAACCATTGGGTGATTCCACAGATTGTAAATAACATCAATTAAGCTTTTTAATGCTAGTTAACATTGGATTTATCATTATGCAATACTAACATTTAGATGATTCAAACAGTAACCATTAAAATCTTTAAGTTGTTTTGTACGAACCAATTTCAGTAAACTATAAAATTAAAACTAACATAAAACAATCATAAAATTGATACAGATAACATTAATCACGATACAACACCAACAATACAACACTCAAATATAACATACAAACAAAGATAAATTGTTTTTGGTATTTTTGTTTTGATGTGATGGGTGAAAGGTGAAATGTAAAGTAATTTCACTTGACAGTAAATATTTCTGACACTACTTGCAACGCGATTACACTACTGAAAATTGAACCACTTACAATTCTGTCTCCTCTCCCTATAGAATCGCGAGTCCAAAATTGCAAGATGATTTCCTCTTCAGCATACAGGCATCAACCCGAAGCCAAGGCTAAAAGCTTTACGATCTCTTGAAATATGAGTCGGCGCTTGGTGAAAATGTCTTCCCTTCCCGCAACGCGATCGCTCCTCACAGTGATTGTCAGGCATTGTGTTTGGCTCGGAATCGACCCGACATCAGGCAAGTATCCTCACAGACCTTCGATGATTGGTGATTATGGTGGTGATACGATGGTTGGTGTGATACTTCGGAGAATCGCCGATATTGTCTACAAAAAGCTCAATGCTCATCCTCTGTATACATTGGCCGTCCATCGATTACACTCTTTCTTTTTTTTCTTCTTTTCTTTTATATTTCTTCAGTGGTAACTACTTCTGCTTGAATGGTCGGTTGGATTTCCTTCCTTCAGATTAACGGTGATGATTTCTTTCTCCCTACGCGATTGAATTCCTACGTGATACGTGCAAACATGGTTTTTTCCTTCCAACTGTTTGTTCCTGCAACCGCTATAGTGGCATATTAGAAAATATATAGTCCGTGGAGTTACAGATAACTCAACGGACTTCCTTCGTTGATTTAACTATAAAACACATGCAAAAATAACAACTTAAGTTTATAACGCTAACCTAACGCGTTGCCTTAGTGTATTTTCATGTAACTCAACGTGTGTAGTTATACTAACTTAACGAGTTATAACGTAAGTAAATCTACCAGCTCTCAACACGTGTCAGTAGCAGTTTAAACATAAAATAACATTTTGGAGAGTTACAGGTATAACTATCCGATGCTTAGATGCATTTTCGGATACTTAAGAATTTCACAGCTTACAATTTACCGACAGTTCATAAATATACTAAATTAACATTAATTCCCCAAAATTAAGCAAATTCTTCAATTAAAGATATAACAGTGCAATTATAACATAATGACTTAATTCTCATATGATAAGCTAAATATTATGCAATTAACCATCATTTAACCATTAATAATATGCACTTTTTCATTCTAAACACCTAATCCATTCAATACTTAGGATTTGCCTTCTAACATTTATACATCTTATTGACTTGAGTCATGCGTTTTTATGCATGATTCATTGACCCTATTGTCGATAGATAATAGTGTGGTCAACCTTATCACCTAATTAATGTTAGGCCTTAGCTTGCTAAAATTAGGCTCATTTAGTCTAGGCCTCTTTAGGGTCTATCCTCATTTCACACATAAATGGTGGATGTTGTATATAACTATCTCCTAGACTCCTAATTATTTTCATTTTAGATCCATTGGCTTGTTTCCCTTTGAGCTTGTTGGTCTAACCTCTCTTTTTGTGTTGTACATATAGATGCACTTGTATACACACTAGTACCTATTAAGCATCTAAGAGATCAACTCATGATTAGACATATAAGGTATCTAATACCTTCTCCATGTATAACTGAAAAGCTTACCTAAAATTCTCAAGTTAAGCTACCTAATCTTATCTCTTTTTTATGGAACAAACATCATTTACATGCATTACATTATATTGCATTGTACATTAAAGTTTTTCTAGCTTACGTTTTTAATAGACTAGGTGACGACTCCTTTCTTTGAAGTGTAAGAATTCCTAAACATTGAGTCAAGATATCGATTGATTCACTTTATTAATGGCAATATCATAATATAGAAGACTTGTTGAGATAGGTGTCAATGGTCACATACAATTGTCTAATGGATGTAATAATATATCATAAAGACCATATTATTTGTAGGGTCATTTGGATGCCCCTAAATTTTGAGATGCCTAACTTCAACTTCAAAATTGGTGCAAACACTCTAACAAAGGATCAACAAAGGAGGAGTTTATACACAAAGGAAAGTGAGGGAAAGTAGTGAAAAGGAAAATAAGGGAAAGTGATGAAAAATTATGGTGTGTTTGTGTTTGATGGACCGTCACTTTCTCTTGTCGCTTTTTAGAGAAAGTTTTACAAGAGGAAGTAGAGTCATCCTCTTTCTCAAGTTAGAGGGTTTGAAAATAACAGAAAGTGAGGGAAAAAGAAGAAGAAGAAAAAAATAAAAGGAATATAATTTGTTATATTCGTATGTTAAAAAAAAGATGAAATAATAATAATAATATTAATTAATGAATAATTATAATAATAATTAATTTTTACACTATGTTAAATTTATATTATAAATTTAACTTCATAACGTATAATGTACTATTACGTAGAATGTAAATATTTTTAATTTTTTCTTAAACTTGAGATGTTTATAAATATTTTTATGTTATTTATTTATATTTTATTACATTTTGTTATTTTTTCATTTTTTGTATATTTTTGTTACTTTCTAGTATGTGTACAAATATTATAATTTTTTGATGAATTTTTGTAATTTTTTTTTCATTACTTTTTATAACTTTATTTATTTATTATTTTCTATGACTTACACAAACAACTTTAAAGATGAAGGTGAGGAAAGAGAAATGCATTGAAAAACTTTGCACGTACAAGAGAAGGGTGATTCAAGTTTGCTTGTAAACAAGAGTTTATTACAAAAAAAGCCATCATTATTTAGAGAAAGTGTCATTCCTCTCCTCGTGACCTTCCTCCTCCATCCAAAGTTCATTTCTTTTTCTCACGTATATATTTCTCTTCCAGCTGCAAGAGGCATTCAAGATGGGAAGACGTCTTTCAATTTATTTTTAATGTGGAAATGGATCGAGTAAAGCATCTGTCGTCGTCGGAATGCGAAGGAGAACGAGAGAAGTGGAAGGAGGAGGAGGGTTTTGAGGGCATTTCCGAGAATGTGGTACCAGGCAAGTGCAACGGCGAACGCATCTCAAGTACACTTCAAGGGCAGAATTTGTCCCACGGAATAAATGCCATCTCCGAATAGGAATCAGATACATGAAATTCGATCCCATGTAAAGTTAGATTACGATGAGATTTTGATTCTTGAACTTTATCACACCTATTTTAAGGAAAAAGGTATTTAATTATATTTTGACATAGTTTTACATCTTAGTCAAATAAATTTTATTAATAATATTATTGAAGTTTTTTTTATTTATCATCGAGGTACTTTATCAGGAAATATAAAAGAAAAATTAAATCTATATAATTTAATTAAAATTTGAAAAAAAATTTCATATCGTCGAAGCAGCACGATGTATAGATATGTTAAATATGTATGTGTGAGTTACCGTGGAGGCAGAGCCGAAGCAGCACGCCGCAACCACCACGTGGCACATCACCGCCGGTAGTTTTCTTCCCGTGTGCACTACAGGGCAAAAACGGTCAAGCCTCCGCTTCTCCTCTCTCGCTCTCTCCCTCTCGCTCGCTCTCCCTCTCCCTCTCCCTCTCCCCTCCGGTGGCCGTGATCGGAAGACAAAGAAGATGACGGACAGCACGGACGACATAGCCGAGGAGATCTCCTTCCAGGCCTTCGACGACGACTGCCGCCTCCTCCAAAGCCTCCTCCACGAGGTCCTCCACAACGAGGCCGGCCCCCTCTTCACCGATGCCTTCGAGCGCCATCGGATCCTCGCCCAGGTTTTCCACACCCTGGCCACTACTATATCACTGCTCTGTTGTGAGTGTGTGTGCGGATAGAGGCAATGGATAAATCGTAGATGGATTTGCTGAGTGTTTTTTTGGTAGGGGGTGGGAGGGGATAGGAAGAATGGATGAGATTTTAGGTTGTTCCTTTTGTCTCAAAGTGATGGTTCTCAGAAAAAAGGGTCCAAGGCTCTTTCTTCTTTTATTTTGTTTGCGATGACTCAGGGCTTGGTAGTTAAGATATAGAGCTACCTTCTGGTATATGTCTAGGTGATCCTTTTGTGATCTGGACATCAGATCTGCAATGTGAGGTGACGATGTGTTCCTTTCTTTTTCCCGTTATTTGTTTGCTCTCTAGTTCTCTTTGATCTTTCTATGTTGATGGCTTGGGCTTTGATGTGATATATTGCTTATTTTGCGTGTAGAGTGCTGTGAATATGAGGTCGGCTGGGCTCGTGGATATGGCAGAATTGTTGGAGAAGCAACAGGCGTCCGATATATCCAAGTTGTCTCTCGAGGAGGCATTGAATTTGGTTCGTGCTTTCAGTCATTACCTCACCTTAATGGGAATTGCAGAAACGCATCACAGGTCATTTTTCTTGTGGAATTACTTAGTTTTGGTTTGATTACATTGCTTCTACTTATAGCTGTAGACGTATAATTTTCATGTTAATATATTCTCTCAGTTTGTTATATCTATAAGTATGTATTCCTCTAGACCTGTACATGTTGCCAAGACATATTCATTCTTAACCAAGTGATTCGGGGTTTCTTCTTCTTCTTCTTCTTCTTAACTCATCTCAATTTGTTTCAACTTGGTATTAGAGTTAGATTTTTCCTGGTCACCATGGCATCTTCCTCAACCACCCTCACTCGAGCGTCTACTTGTGGTCCTCCTTCCTCTCTATTGAACTACAATATTGCTCACCATTTTCCTCAACGCCTCACTTGCACCACCTATCTAATGTGGTCTGCTCAATTTCATGATGTACTCTTTGTTCATGATCTCACTCATACCATTGGCTGCACCTCTCCTTCTCCTCTTCTGGTGGCCAATCCCAATTCTAACCATTTGGATAAATTTGTTATCAGCTAGATTCGTGCCACCATTGATCCCTCCATTCAAGCCATGCTCACATGTAGCTCCACTACTTTGGGTGCCTAGCTCAAGCTTGAGAGGCACCTTGCTCCTGTCTCTGAGTTCCACATCTAAACTCTATGTGCACAACTGAGTTCTCTCAAGAAGAAACTTGACAAGCCTGTTGATGATGGTCTTATTCAAGCCAAGATCATCACTGACAACATGGCAGTGGTTGGATGTTCTATTTTTGATAGTGATTTAACATATCTTATCACTGACAACCTTGGGCTGGAGTGCTAGCATTTTGTGCTTCCTTGGCTACCTAGCATGCATGGCTTGGTCCTCCTTGTAATTGAATTGTTAAATCTCTACAACATCATCTTCAACTGTCGTTTGCCTCCTTAACAACATCTACTACTTGTTGAGTCTATTTGCTTGGAAAATATTTCAATCAGACTAGACAATCTATTTTACCTTTTGAGTTTATACATCTTGATTTATGGGGACTTTCTGTAGTTCCCTTAATCTTGAATTATCATTACTTGCTCACAATTGTGGATGATTACTATCATTTTTCATAAATATTTCCCATGCACACCAAATCCTTTATTTTCAATGTATTTGTTTAGTTTAAAACATTCATTGAGAAACAATTTAACTTACAATTGAAAGCTATTCAAATAAATGGAGGAGATGAGTTTACTTTTTCTTCTTTTGTGAATTTTCTTAAGCTCAACAATATTCATCATCAAATCTCTTACCCATACTCAAAAGGGTGTTGTGGGAAGGAAACATCGCCATCTCTTATAAATGGCATGATGTCTTTTATTTCAAGCAAGACTACCTTCATCACATTGGCTTTTTGCCTTTCAAATGATGACTAATCTCATTTATATTGTTCTCTCTTTTGTGCTTCACTACATTATCACCATATGAAGCTTTCTACCATCGGTATTGAAACTACCATGCTTTATGTGTTTTTGGTTGTACTTGTTATCCATTGCATTTGGGTCAATAACATAAGCTTCAATTAAAGTCCAAACTATGTATTTTTCTTGGCTATTCTTTTGAACATAATGGTTATTGGTGTTACGATGAGAGCATTTGGCAAGTTTTTGTTAGTTGGCACATTACCTTTGATGAGAAGCATTGCCTAGCCTTCACATTTGCTACATCTACTGCATATCTTGTTTCCCTTTTCCTTCCCTGTGCTTCTGACATTCTCCCACCATTGTTGCCTATCAATTCAACTCCTACCACCAAATCTGACACTTCTACTTCAACATTTAATACTTCCATTACTTCTTTGAAATCTTCTACCTCGTTAAATATACCATCACTTGCCTAATTCTTACTCTTGTAGTAGTCTATAACTAACCTCTACAAGAACTTAGTATTTGTAATACCTTTCTTTAAGGTGATTTGTAACTGTTTACATACATCAACCACTAGGCTTTCATGATCTGTTGCATCCAAATTATGTTTACTACCTCAGTAAAGCCATCTATCGTCTTAAACAAGCTTTATGAACCTATTTCCAAAAATTGCAACAATTTCTTTTCTCCTATGGCTTCTTTACCGGCCAATTAGATCCTTCTCTTTTTATTAAACATTAGAATGACCATCTTTTGATTCTTGTATATGTAGATGATATTATTGTTATCGGATTTTCGTCTAAACTTATTACTTGGTTCATTCATGATCTTTGCTCTTCATTTGATTGCTGACATTTATGACATGGAAATTACACACACCTATCATGCTACTCATATTTCTCAAGCTTGTTATGTTGTTAACTTGCTTTAGAAGTTCAATACAAACCTCTGCTAGCCCTGCTTCACTTCAATTACCTCTTCTTGTATTTCCTCCACCACTAGCAAAATCCAACTCACAATGACCTCTTGCAAGAAAAGTGCATTCTCCATTATGTCAAAGGCACAATTAATCATGGTCTTATCCTTAAATCTATAGTATTTCCTGATTTTCTTCCTCCATTCCATCTCTTCAACTTGTTGCTTACAATGATGCTGTTTAGGCTAGCAATTTGTTTGATTGATGATCCACCTTTGGTGCTTGCATCTTCCTAAATTGTAATCTACTTTCATGGATTGCTAAAAAAAACCCTTTGTTTCCCTATCCAGTAAAGAATTTGAATATTAGGCACTTGCCAACACTATTGTTGAACTTTGTTGGCTTACCTTTCTTCTCTGAGAATCTTGTCTACAGCTACCTCCTCCTATTCTTTATAGCAACAATCTCTCTGCAGTCAAAGTTACAAGCAACCCTGTCTTCCACACCAAGATTCGTCACATTGAAGTTGACTATCACTTTGTATGTGAATTAATTGTTCATAGAGCTCTTCAAATCATACACATCCCCTTTAATCAACATGTCACCTATGGCTTCATAAAGGCACTTTCCTCTACATGACATAAATGGTTTTGTTCCAAGCTTGGACTTCAGCAAGTTTTGCCAAGCTTGAGGGGGCATATAGAGGTATAATTTGCCAAGCTTGAGGGGGCATAATTTTTCATTCTTATCCAAGTGATATGAGATTTCTTCCTCAGAGCTCATCTCCATCTATTTCAACTGTAGCTTTTTTGGTTTAATTACTTTGCTTATATCATTTGAAACTTTTTTATTCCTTTCAAATATATGGATGGCATGGCTGAAGTTGGAATGCATTATTATCTTTGCAACAGTAGATCTGAAATACTGTGACAGTCTTGTACTTCTTGGCGTTAATAGAAGTACATCCTTTAATTTTGAATGTGCATCATATTAATTCATGCATGTGAATGCCTCTTTCTACCAATGACATGATAATATTACACTATTACCTGCTTTGGAAATTTAGGTACTTGTAGCACGAAGCTATAGTAATATCTTTAAATGAGTAGCTTAATTTTATTTTTGGTTTTAGTTGTATTTTTATAATTTTATCATATATAATTATCAATTACCAATTCAATATTTTGATTTTGATTCTGTTTTCATTTGTTTCATTTCATGTTAGGGTTCGAAAAACACGCAGTACAATCCAGTTATCAAAATCTTGTGATGACATTTTTGATAAATTGATACAAAGTGGGATTCCTCCAGAGGAGCTTTATGACACTGTTTGCAAGCAGGTCCTTGCATATGTTTGTTTTTTTGCTAGTTTGCATGTTCCATCCTCTATGCATTTTGCCAATTAATTTTTTCTATGGATGTTGTAGGTAGTTGAAATTGTTTTAACAGCACATCCTACTCAAATAAATCGACGTACGTTGCAATATAAACACATAAGAATAGCGGTAAGTTCCACACACCTAGTGATGATTGCAATTTCTAAGTACTTTCATTTTGGGTATATCCTTCATTCTTGGTGTGCATGTGTTGATTTCCATTCTAACCTGGTCAGATGATCTTATAGGATGTGCCAGTTTCTATTCAAAAACATTTTCTTTTCCTTATTATTCATTAGCTTGCTTGATAAATTTGAACTAGATTTAAGGTTTAATGAAGTGTATTTATTTTTTCATGGTTATTTTCTGAATGATCAAAGTAATTACCATATACATATGAACCCCTCTACGGTGGAATTGTAACATTTTTTTGTGTGGGACAAAATATATCATGCAAATTTCTAATAACATAAGAATTCATAACATTAAGGTGAAACAACTTACACCATATTTAGCATACATAACAAAATAAACATCAAAATTAAAGATAATTAAACTTTAGAATACCACTCTATCAATATAAAAAACAAAAATTATTTTCTAGGGGTTTTAATTGAATTCTTGATTTGTCTTTTGAGTTAAGAATGAAATTGTAGAGATTCATTCAAGAGAGGGAAATGAAAAGGGTTTTATATGGAAGATACACTCCTTTACAGAATCCATATACCTAAATGCCCAAAAATTCATATTAAGATTTATCAATTCCCCTTAAGTTGGAGCATATAGATTATGCATTCCTAACTGATCACATGGTTTCTAGAAGATACTAACATTCAACTCTTTTATAAAGATGTTTGCAACTTGTTGTGATGACCTGGTATAAAGAGTGTTGATTGAGAACTAATTTATGAATATAGTGACAATTCACCTCAATGTGCTTATTGTACTCATGAAATATTAGATTACTAACAATGAAGATGACAACTTGACTATCACAATACATATTGATAGACATTTCAATCTTTACTCTTAGTTAAAAGTGACTTAAGCCACATCATCTCATTTACTTTATGTCATTAATTGGTATTTTACTTTAGTACTCAACATTGACTCAATGTTTTGCTTCTTGCTCCATCCATGTGATAGTGTTCCCACCTACATAAGTATAATAGCTAAATGTGAATTTTCTGTCACCTTTATCACCTATGTAGTTTGAATCTAAGTAAGCTTCAATATGCAAGTGTCTATGTCTAGAATAGACCTATCCTTTGCCTAGATTACCTTTAACAAAGGTAATAACTCTCATGACTCCATGTCAATAAATTATTCTAGGCTATGCATAAACTAACTTTGAAGTCCAATTGCATAGAAAATATTAGGGTGAATTAGAAAATATTAACGTGAGTTACAATAAGATAAATCAGTTTTCCAATCAATTTTGTAATATCTTCTAACATCTTAGAAGAGATCAAAGGTCATGTCCTAAAACAAAGGCTTCTATTTAATAGGAGTGTGCTTAGAGTTGCATCCTAATAGCCCAATTTTGTTTAATAAGTTTAGAACATGCTTTCTCTAAAAAACTTAATGTCCAAAAAATACCTTGTTTTTCTCATATTTTTGCAACAAAATATGGTTCTAGGCACTCTTTTGTCTTTTTGATTCATTTAGATCACTAACTACCCATAGAATATCGTTTTCATATACAACTAGTATAACATATCTCAAATAACTCCTTTTAATGAAAACTAAGTGATCCACTACACATTGTTTAAAACCTTATTGCTCCATAACTGAGTTAAACTTATCAAATCATGCCACAAACTCTATTTAAGTTTATCTTAGAAGGAGATTAGGAAAAAGTGAAAAGTGCTTTCATTCTAAGACAACATACATATATAGAGTCCAAATAAGGTTAAATGGATCCTCCATTTAACATCCCTATACATTCACACTCCCTCTTAAGTTGGAATATATATATTTTTCATTTCAAGCTTGTTACAAAGATAAGAAAAATTATTATAGCTATGCTCCTTTGTAAAAAGATCAACAATTTCCTCTTTATACAAAGTATAGGGCGTGCAAATAACTCCTTTGATCACCAAATCATGAACGTAATGATAGTAAACTTCAATATGCTTGGTTCTTTCATAAAAGACTTCATTCTTGGTGGTGTAAATAGCTAACTGATTGTTATAATGCATCTACACAAGAAGATCAACAGTGATCCAAAGTTCCTCTTGGAGGGACTTGATCCATATTACTTTACATGCAGTTTCTTTCATAGCTTTGTATTCGACTTTAGCACTTGAGCAGGAAACAATACTCTTCTTTTTGTTGCGCTATATAACAAGATTACCACTGACATATGTACAATAACCAAAGATGGACTTTCTGTCCCTCTTGTTTCCAACATACCCAGAATTAGAAAAAGCTTCAACTCTAAGATGTCCATTGGCACAATACAGGAGTCCTTTTCCAAGAATTCCTTTAATATAGGCAAGTACTCGTTGGGCCCCCTTTAAATGAACTTGTCTAGGATCATGCATAAATTGGTTGAGAAGCCCAACAATATAAGCAATGTTTGGTCTAGTGATAGTGAGATATATAAGTTTACCAATTAATCGTCTGTATTGATTTGCATCCTCTAATGGTGTTGAGTTTGTGATTGAGAAGGGAGGATTAAGCTCGATGGGCATGAATTCTGATTTTCAACCAAGATAACCTATTTTATCAAGTAGATCTAGAGCATATTTATGCTGAGTTAACATGATTTTTTGTTTGGAGTACATGAATTCAATGCTAAGGTAAGGCACATTGAAGCTTTTGATGAGATAGATGCTTTAGATGATAGTGCTAAAGTATCGAAGAGGTAGAGGAGCCATTAGATGACAACAATGTAGCCAAGCCAAAACTAAGTGTGTTTCACACAAGGGTGTAGGTGCCATCACTGCCTTTACATTCCAAACCAATCTTTGCCCTTGTCTGAAGATCCTAAAAGGTGCAATGGAAGGGAAAGAAGGTTACAAAACATGAAAGTTGGACGGTAATCACACTAATAGAAAGAAGGTTGATAGGTAGTTCAAGTACATAAAAGGTTTAGTCAAGAGAAATATTAGAAGTGACTTGAACAAACCTTCTACCAAAAACTTTGCAAGTCTGACTATCAATGACAATCACATTGCAAAGATTTGGTAGGTGTTGTATTCGATCAAATAAGGAGAGATTGCCTATCATATACTGAGAGGTTCTTGAGTCTACAGTCTAAGAAGTGATGTCTTCCTTAGCTGTCATAGCAGAAGTCATGCCTAAAGAGTGAGAGACTAGTGTTGTCGTGGCTTGAGTAGAGGTGAATTGTGATTGCATTAGTCTTTCAAGGTCATCCTTGGAAATCTTCACCATTGTAGTATCATCAATAGTTGCTATAGATGAAGAAGTCCTGTGTTTATAATAGTTCAGGTTCAAGTAGGTTTGCCAAATTTGTCCATGTATTTTTTAGACTGATGTCTAAACTTGCCATAATGTTGATACTTAGGTCTTCCTTTTCCTTCACCTCCTTTTCCATGAGTGTGAAAAGTGGAGGCAACCAAAGTTGTTCCATCAGTAGGAGTAGGTGTAGTAGGTACAACTGTGGAGATTCGCAGGACTTTGGCAAAAGTTTCTTCTAAATCAAGCATTTAGTCTAGGCCAAGTACTTAACCTTAGATCTGAGAATTGAGATCAAGGGCTAGACTAGTCAAGAAGGCAGCCACAAGTAGCTCTTCGCGGTAATGCTTAGTCACACTGATGTTAGTGGTGGAAGGTTAGTAGAGATCTAGTTCTTCAACAATTTCACGAAGGATAGTATAATATTATTGGGGTCTTAGATCCCCCTGTCTAAGGGTGAATAGTCTCTCATATACGTAAAAAGTTTTGACCACATTTTTCTCATACCCATAAGTTTTTTTTAAAAAGAGTTAAGTCTTGCATGTAGGCCGTATCATAGAAACATTATGAGCAATTGTTGGTTCAATATTGGCAAGTAACTAAGAGACAATAGCTGTATCATCTACAAGCCAATCTTCATAGGTTTTAGATTTTTCACTTGAAGGCTCACTAGTTAAGTGACTTATTTTCTTATGGGTAAGTATAATCGTCTCAAAGTTTTGTGCCCATAGGATGTAGTTAGAGTCATCTAGTTTTTTTGACACAGGTATAAGATTGCGAATCAGAAAGTTTCTTTGGAACCAACTCTCTAACCATTGAAAGTTTTGCAAGTAGAGAAGAAGTAGATGTAGCAAAGAGACAAGTTTAGATGCACTCTGTAGTAGGGCACATAGATGAATCCACCAATTACTAGGCTAGACTTTGCAATGGAAGGACCTAGATCAACATAAAAAGGCAACAAACTAATAGAGGCCCCAACAACTGTTTGGCAAATAACATGAGAAGGCAACTGCATTGATTGTAGTTACCACACCAGCAAGAGTTGGCACTGTCGTTGAAGAGGTTGACATAGGAACGAGTAGCCTATAAGCATGAGACATCCATGACCAGGCTGCAATTTGTGGCCCTCATGAACAGACGATGTGCGACAACCTTCAACTCGATAGTATGAGGGCACCAATTAGAAGATCAGTCACGTAGATGAAGAGGAAGACTCAATGGCAGCTTTCGACGGAGTTCTCAACGGAAGGAGGTGGAGCTATAGCTAACCGAAGACAACTGTGCTGTCTGAAGTGTCAGAAGAAGGGAGGAGAATGAGAGTGGTTTTCACAATATTAACCCTAATAACCTTGCTTTGATACCATCTTAGAAGGAGATTAGGAAAAAGTGAAAAGTGCTTTCATTCTAAGACAACATACATATATAGGGTCCAAATAAGGTTAAATGGATCTTCTATTTAGCATCCATATACATTCACAGTCTATAAATAACCTTTTTAAATAAGTAGACAGTGTTCTCCTCCTAAGCAACATACCTTAGAAGTTTTCCATGAAAACTTGTTCTTGAAGATCACCATATAAGAAGGTATTGTAAACATTCAATTAGCAAAAAAAGAAGCCAAGAATTATTCATAGCAATGGAGTTAATAATATGAATGGAATTAAGATGAACAACTAGGAAGATGTTTTAACATAATCTATACCATAAGTCTATGTAAACTCATGAGCTATAAGTTGGGCTTTGTGTTGCACCCTATTGCCATTGGATTTACACTTGATGGTAAACAACCATCTACAACTAGCAATTAAAGTATCTTTAGGATGAGTCACTAGTTGTCATGTGCCCTTAGCTTCTTATACTTTTATTTCATCATCCATCAAAGCCTTTCATTGTGAAAGGATTGGTGCTTCATCATAATTTTGAGAAATAGTTTTTGATGATAGGAAAAGGGCAAACTAATAGAAAGTAACACTAAAGGAATTGTAAGAAATATAATGAGAAATAAGATGTGCAATGGTAGATCTTTTACCTTTACGGTGTGCAATAGGTACATTATAATTTGAGGTGGTAGGACCTACATTTGGTGGACTTGGCATGGTAGTTGTGGTAGGTGTGATTGTGTGCTATTGGTGTTGATAAACCTACAATTAACATGATTGCTCTAGCAATGCAATGAGTGATTGTTCCTCTTATAGATAAAGAGGTTGAGTTAATATAGGGAGGTTGTGGTACAAGATCAATGTTAGAAGTAGTGTCAGACCTTCCAAGATAAGGAGTATGCTTTAAAAAATTTACATCAATCAAAACAAAGTAGTGACATGTTGAAGGATGATAATATCAATACCTTTTTTAAGTTTGAGAATAATTGATGAGTACATATTTAAGAGAATGAGGAACAAGTTTATTAAGACTCAAATTAAGATCTTTGACAAATGTAGTACAACCAAAAGCCTTGAAAAGAATAGACAATAAATCTTGCTAAGGACACAAGTGATGGAAAGGGATTTCACCTTAGAAAGGGAAGATGACAAATAGTTGATGAGAAAGGAAGTAGTAAGTATAACACTAGACCATAAATATTTGGATATATACATCTTAATCATGTGGGTGTAAATGACAAGAATAAGATGATAGTATTTTCTTTTAACAATATCATTCTGTTAAAATGTAAGGACATAAGTAGTTTGGTAAATAATATCATGATTTTCACAAAATTTTTTAACATCCTATTAAATGAGCTCTAAGGCATTATTAGTATGAAAAGTATTAGAATAATAACAAATTTGTTTATTATTTTATTGAAAAACTTTTGAATGACATTAAAGATATGTTGATGGTCTTTTAAGATATAGACCTAAAAAATTTTAGAAAAATTATCAATAAAGACAATATAGTAACAGAAACTAGAAATAAACTACAGATGAGTTAATTTCCAAATATCATAATGAACTAACTATAATAGACTCTCACTAGAAGACAAATCAAGATTCTTATAGGTAGCCTTAAATTGCTTATCTAAATAACATGACTAACAACTAACAAAACTTATGGTAACCTAAGGAATAACCTCCTAAAGCTTACAAATTGAACAATGACTGAGGCCACGATGCCACAAAAGAAAAGATTCACTAGAATTTGCAATCAAAGCTAGTTCATGAGGGATATTATCTCTAGCCAGCACAAACTAGGCCAAAAATGTTTGAATTCCATGGGGTTTTCCACTTTGGGGATAAGAGTAAGAAATGTCGCCTTCCACAAAGTATAGCTTTAACTAGATCTTCCCCTACAATATCCCAACATTGCTAATAAAATTCTACTATAAATCCGTTTGGACTAGGAGCCTTATCCTTTCCCATAGCAAGGACAGTACTTTTAGTTCCTCTAAGGTATGTAACAAAGTCCTTTGTTGTCTTCTGTTGATACCACCATAGGAAGAAGGTTCAATAGGTTTTTGTCCCAATCCTCTCTTTCGGACTTCAGTAATCCAGCATAGAATTCAATGGCTTTGGTTTTGAGCTTTGCAACATCTCCCTCCAAGTTTTTAGGCATCTAAGCATGGTAGTTTGTTTTCTTCTTTGTTTAACACCATATGAAAGATTAGGAATTGCAATCACCTTCCTTTAACCACCTATTACAAGCCTTTTGAGCAAAGAATACCATCCTTCTGTTATCATTTTTGATCAATTCCTTTCTGTCCTGCTCTAGCTTAGAGTGAGTTTCCATGCCCCAATCATCCTGCAAAGCGTGATAGTGAGTGAATAGCTGCTTGTAGATCTTGCAAACATGAGTGATCTTTTGTTCATTCCTGTAAGAGTAGCTTGCAGAGTGTCCCAAACTCTCTTCATAGGTCAGATATGAGATATGCTGTGAGTCATCTGTTCTTCCATGCTATTGATAATCCAAGAGATAAAGCACAATTTTTTGCATACCATTGGGTGTAGTTTGCAGCCTTGATGTCAAGAGGATCCTCCAAAATGTGCCAAAAAGGATTTAAAAGTGTCAAGCCATAACGGATAGTTGTTGGTGTTGAGTTTTACATTGGTAGCAATGAAGTTTTTTGTCCAAAGTCTCTTTAGTAGGCTCCATTGATGCAAAGGTACCATGTAGTAGAGGTGTATTGTTACTTAGGGCATTTCACAAACCCTAATAGTGATTGAGGAGTGTTAAAGAGTTTTTCAAGCTTGTAACAATATGAGAGAAGGTGGCAAAGGCTCCTGCTACTGTTAGGAAAGTTCTGCTGGTAGTAGCAGGTGAAGAACAGGAGCTGTTGGTGGCAATTGATGTGCATGTTGTCAGTAGAAGAGGTTGGTGGTGGCAAGTCTAGCAGTGTCAGTGACAGTTTCTGGCAAGAGATGGGGCGGTGGGAGGGCAGAAATCATGTAGTGGTGGTGTGAGCGATGGCTTGGGGTTTCCCCTAGGGCTCTGTTACCATGTTAAGAGTGAAAAGGTTGAAATTTATCCATGAGGGGGAAATACAAAGGGTTTTATATGGGAGATACACTCCCTTATGGGATCCATATACTTGAACACCCAAATACATTAAGACTTAACAGAAATCTTCATAAAAAGACTTTATACTGTATAGTTTGAATGATTTCTTTGCAAAATGATTTTATCAAAAAATATCCATTATCAAAATATCTACATTGATATATTAAGTATTCAAAATCTAAAATAATATTTCACATGTATGCTATTTAGAATTCTTATTCATTGAATGATAATTGGAAACAATTACCAAATTGTTAATACTCTTGTTCAAGTGCTAGGACTTGTGGGTGATGTAGCACATGCTCAATGTGTGGTGTGGAGTCACTGAAGTGTATGATCCATTGATTTGTGAGATCGTAATAGAACTGATTATGTGTCTTCATGTGTTGGTGTGGTGATGTGAGTAATGTGTAGGCATGTGTTAATGTGAGTGGCATGTAGTCTAAGGGGGGAGAACATACAAGTCTAGGAAGCAGAGAATGGTAGTAATGTAGGAGGCAATATGACCTACAGCTACAACCTTGTGTTGTGGCATCTTGCATGCCAATGTGCCAAGAGAAATGGGGATATTGGGATTTCTTTCTTAATATGTCACTTATATATAAGTATAATTTTTTAGCAATAACCAAACTGGAGCGATGGACTTGGTTTGCCACAGTTTGTTTGTCTTGTCTACAACCAATTGATTTTTATCTTGATGTCAAAAGTGGTTTGAATCAAGGTTATTAATTATTATAGTGCCAAGGTCCCAAAATAAAAATCAAGTCTATTTGTTCTTTTGTTTGAATCAACATGAATTGGATCAAAGTCTTCATTTTTGTTTTTTAAACATCTTGATTGAAATGCATGATATAGACACTTGTTGTAATTGACATCGACAAGTTTATTTTTTCTATCTTGTTCCATGTGCCCTCCTTTTAGTATACAAGAAAAACTAACAAACAAACAGATAGTAAATGCAATATGTGGAAATGATAAATAAGTAAATAACGGTTAAAAGCAAATTAGTGTGAGCTTCAATTATTAAAAAAATTGAAAGGTGCTCCAATTTCTTTCATAGTTAGAGGTCATGCAACATAATTCAAATATATGCATAGCAATCTTTATGAACTTGGGAACAAACACCTTCATATGTGTCCCATCAAAAAATTAAATCATTACAAAAAGAATATTGCATTGAAAAAATAGATATTTAAAAAATCAGATATTAGAAAACTAGATATTAAATAACTTAAAATTATATGGTTACTTCATTTTAGAAAATCAATGGAATCTTTCCATTGAGTTACCAAAATTTCCTTTCTTTTGTTTATATGCCTCTACTTAAATTAAAATTTTCATATATTGCTCTTTACTCTTGGCCTGACTTACCATTGCATCTTGGTCTAAGTCATAAATATCAAATCTATTTTCTATTTTAATGTAATAAATCTAGGATTTGTAATGCTTTTACACTTAGGGCTCTATTTGGTTTAGATTATAGATGTCTAGATTGTATATAATCAAGATTATGTTCAATAGTTGAATTTATGGATTTTGTGATACTGTAGTTGTACTATTGATTATCATGTTTAATTGACATTATAGATATTCATTTATAAAAATAAAAATGTATAGTCCAAACCATAATCTCATAATCTAAGAAAAAGTGGATTCTGAGATTAGGAATTTATAACTAAAAGTTACTACGCATAATTGATTTGATTTTCACCATAATTTGTTTTGTTAATGTTATGTGTTTCACATTATTGTCACATCACTATAGTCCTATAATTTGAGCATCATAAACCTGAACGAGCCTTAAACTATGTTTGGCTTAGATTATAGGTCATTTTGGTTATCAATAATTTAGATTATAAGCACTATCTATAATTTATGTGGTAGTCATCATTATCATGAGTTTGAAGTACTATTTATATTCACGAAGAATCACATTTGGACGAAATTATGCTCAAGTAGACAATAGGAACAAAAACTTTAATTTGTATAATAATTTTAAATTGGTTGAAAATCTGATTATTGAGATTATGGATGTTATCTTATAGAAATACTGCACACAATCTTATCGACTTTTCACAAAATTTGTCACATCAGAAGTATTTGTTTTAGATTATGAAAATGAAATTGATTATGCACACAATCTCATAATTTTCTTTCCCATAATCCAATCCAAACAAGGCATTAGTGTACTGGATGATGAAGGTATAAACTTCAATGCTTAGCAATAATCTCAACAATAGGCCCATAATCCTTTTCTTTTTGCTGAAAATTCAGTTTTTTTCTTAGTCATATTTTGCTTGTGCAAGGTAATCCATAATTAGCCTTTCATCACAATCAACCAATCTCAACAAAACAATGATTGGTTATAAAGTTCTAAGATAATTTTCCAAAACTTTCCAAAAGTCCATTGAAAGCAAAAGATTTGATGGTTGTCCTCCTTGTAGACTTGTTGCCTAACCAGATTCATTCCACAAATCTAAGATAAACAACCTTTCCTATATACCCTTCTCTTTATGCAAAGCTTAGATAGTAAGGAATGAAATAGCGAATCATGTTGTAACACATCTAACAGGTTTCTGTTAGGATCTTTGGCTAAATTAGGGGGGGGTGAATGATGCAATAAAATTTAGAAGAACGCAAGTCATGGGAATGTTAAAATAATCTCACATTGAGGATGCGACTTTTGGTTATATGCAGATGGGCCTATCTACTCATATCCTATTAATTTTATATTGGATCATATTTCAACAAATTCATTTAAGATCATTTGTTAGCTTCATTGTCTTATGATTTGTTGTTTATGCATGTGCATCTCTAATCTTATGTGGTTGTTTGGCTTTGGCATTTAACTTTTTTCATCTATATGTTATCTTCGGGATTTCTGCATTGCCATACACTTATTTAAGCTTGGCTAGTGTTTCTTTTCCAACTCCTATTGAAGTCCATTTGCTATCTAGGTTCAGTGGCTTAGTACTACATTCCTCTTTTTTTCAATATGGCATTTCCTAATTCCTACATTAAATATTCCTGAGTGATTATATATTAATATCATTTGTTTTTCACGTCTACTAATTCCAGCATCTTCTGGAGTTCAATGATCGCCCGGATCTTAGTCATGAGGATAGAGAAAAACTTATTGAAGATTTGGTACTTTTATCCCACAGAAGTTTGTTTGATTTACTGAGACATTAATAATTAGGCTGTTTATAATATATTCATCTGTTTCCCATAAATCAGGCAAGGGAGATAACTTCAATATGGCAAACTGATGAACTTAGGCGTCAAAAACCAACTCCTGTAGATGAAGCTAGGGCTGGTAAAGTTTTGCTAAATTTGTTTTCCTTTCTTTTCCATTGTCAAATGACCATGATTCTTCCACAGGCTTGCACATTGTAGAGCAATCACTTTGGAAAGCTGTGCCTCATTATTTGCGTCGGGTTAGCAATGCACTAAAAAAGGTGCTTGCATTGCTATTTGTGTTGGCATTCAAATGACTACATTGTCTTGGCAGAAGTGGCTGATAAGTTTTTACTTGCTTTCTGCAGCATACAGGACGACCACTTCCACTTACCTGTACTCCAATAAAGTTTGGCTCTTGGATGGGAGGTGATCGTGATGGAAATCCAAATGTCACATCAAAAGTTAGTCTACGCCTTTTTTCAGACATTTGACCATTTTCAAGGGGAAATAATAAACCGGAATTAGTTTTTAGAAACCTGATATATTGCCTCTATTCTCCCCTCAATCTCCATTGTTTTCTATTTATTTTTTATTCTCGAACATTATTAAGCTGGCATATGGATTCTAGTTACGTGCATGGTTTAAATATTTGCAATATTTTAATCATTAACCTTAAACAATAAACCCCATATTAGATAATCATTAAAACATCGGAGATTAATGCTATACATAATAAATTCATTGTTTTTGTGTAAACATTTTCATGTGGAAGCCCTTTAGCTAACAAAAGAAAAATTGTCATTGCAAGAAATTAAGAACTACATAATAAGTCTAATTTGGCATTTGCATGTAAATCAAGTTGTTATTAAATAAAACTTCATATGCTGGATTAGTCATAGTAATGTAAAGCTAGAATTTTCCATCCACTAAATTGTACACGATCAAAGAAAAAAAATGAAAAAGTGAATATTTTCTTGTCAAATGTTGGAATAATTAGGAGCAAATTAATCATACCACAAAAACTAACTTGTTCATTTATTGATAGAAATTGATACTTGAAAAGGTATACCTCTAATGTACAAGCAAGCCCCTTCATCTGGCAACCTGGAAAGTGGTCTTCCCATGCCTCATTCACCAGAATATGTTTAACCTGGATGGGATTGGATGCTTCCGCATGTTAGACCATGTGTAACAGTATCCCTAATTGACAAATCAATAAGCTCCTCCAACTTGTTCCAAATGGAACAGAGACACATCTGTTCTGAGAAGCTCCCCCTCCCGAACTCTCTAACAGAGACCTAAGGCAATTGATATCTCCCATAAAAAATTCTCGAAAGAGGCCATCTTCTGTTCACGTCAGAAAGTTCATGCCAACAATGCTCCTCATGGACATTCTGGGGACCGTAAATGACTGAATAGATAACTAGAGGTGTAATTTTTGCTCTTGAACAACACTGAAGTTGAGAATAAGCCAACGTCAAAGTCCTTAACTGTCCATACTTTGGAACTCTAGGCTACCAAAATTCCTCTAGAGGTGCCTTCATAAGGTTTGAAAGCAGATTTGTCTAGGATGTCCCCATCAGCTAATCTTCATAGCTCATGATCATCAATCTCTTCTGTATCTTCATCTTCTGAATTCCCATCAGTATTTTGACTAATTCCCCCACCAGTTTTTGCTTAGTCAACCCACAACCCATTACATTCCAGCATAGAAAATTAATCATGAAATAACTCTATCTATGCATTGCGCTCCAGGAGTCCCTGCTTCCTCTAAACCTGTCTGGCACCTAGAATGAAAATTCCCATCTAGTAGAACCACCCCTAGTCACCAATTTCACTCTTCATGGGATCATGTTCAATGATGTAGACACATTCATCTCAAGGTCTATTTGTGGGTGCTCCTAGACAACTTTTAGGGTCCATTTGTTTAGATCTGAGTTCCAACTCCCAAGATGGTTGGACTGTTGGAGCTGATCGGGTTTAAACAAATGGCAGAACTCCTCAAAAAATTGTGCCCAAAGATGGGCTCCAATGTAAAAAATAGTTGAATGGAGTCCGTGGGGAGCCATCTTTCACTAACGCTCGACAGGATCTTGAGGTGATTTTACTATAATATCCCTTCCCTGTTATATCTGTCAGTCCATCTTCCATTTTTTTTGCCTCCAGTGTTATGCAAATATCACAAATTTTGATTGATTCAGACCATCATTTATGAATATGCAACTGGCAAATTTTCAATAATCACAGTTATGAAATCCCATTTCAATTTTTTTGCTCCGTCACAGTTATGAAATCAATGGTTAAAAAATTAAAAACAGATATGTTCTTGTGGGTTTTTTGTATAATTTGCAGCCAACTTCAACTGCAGTAACATATTAGAAAGTACTAATATTGGATTTGCAAAAAACTTATATCATTGTCACAATATTTTTCCAACATGGAGCAAGTTTTTTAATAGTTTGTTTTAAAAATTTCAATATAACTATATCTTTAACGATAGTAAAAAAATTAGAAAGTACTAATATAGATAATATTATTAATTCTAATTCAATTAATAGTACAAATTTATTAACAAGTATTGATTTTAACATTACATGATAATCACAACATTAACTATGTATAACAAATGAAATAGTTGAACTGCTAATATCATTGTATAGTAAATTTTTCTTCTTCACCGAGGATAATATAAGAAGTTCATTGTAATATTAGAACTATAATGTTTTTAACAAATGCAACCCTTAACTTCCTACTAAAACAGTGGGGAGCTGGGTTTGATGAGCTAGGTGTGTGGAGCAACTCCACTCCATTGGAATAGAGTTAGGCTTCACAAACAAACAAACCTTTACTTCTATGTTAAAATCTGGTTTCTGCTAAACGTTATCCTAGGTTAGATTCTACCAGATTCTCATTTTTAGTTATTTTTCTCTTTCATGGAGTTTAGTTACTTTTCCTAAAAGCATCAGTAAAGACCTTATTTAGAATAACTTCAATACTATTAAAGCTATTGAAAGGGTGGGAAAATGATCAAACATTCATCAAACTAGGGTTACAAGCATATAAACATGAGAGAGATAACTGGATATCCATTTAAGTCCACTTAAATGGATATCCACTACTATACTAATATTCTAATACTTTCCCTCAAGCTAGTGTATATATATATTGAGTATGTCTAATTTGTTACATAGATTCTTAAACATCCTAATACCCAAACCTTTAATGAAAAGATCTACAACTTGATCTGAAGACTAAGTATAAGGGCTATATATGACATCCTCAATCACATTATCTTTGTTAAAATGATAATTAACTTTAATATGTTTTGTCTTCTCATGGAATATAGGATTATTGACAATATATGTTACTACTTGGTTATTACAATGCATGACCATGAGCATGTTGATGACAAATCCCAACTCTTGTACTAAAGACTTCAATTACATTATTTCACATGCTATCTATGCCATTACTTGATATTTTGCTTTTGCACTAGATTTAAAAACAACATTTTGTTTCTTATCATGTTACATGACTAGATTACCTTTAAGATAGGTATAATAACCTTAAGTGGACTTTCTATTAGTTCTATTTCTTGCATATTCTGAATCTATATATCCACCAATTCTTAAATGTCCATGGTTTTCATAAAAGAGTCTTTTTCTTGAAGCTCATTTAATAAAGGCTAGACATGGATAGTTTCTTGCTAATGCACATTGCTAGGTTCTTGCATAAATTGACTAAGAAGATTTACTGTGTAAGTGGTGTTTGGTTTTGTAATAGTTAGTTATATAAGTTTTCCAACCAACCTCTTGTATTTCCTTGAGTCTTCCAATTGTTGTGAAGTTGTATTCTAGAAAGGAGGATTTTGTTTAATAGGCATGCTTTCAAGTTTGCATCCTTCCAACCTAATCTCCTTCAACAAGTTTAAGGCATATTTTCATTGAGATAGGGAAACTTACATGATTCTCTCTTTGAGCAACATAACTTGAAAGTTGTTTAATAAGAATTTGTTCATCTAAATTATCATATAGAAAGACATTTTTAATATCTAATTGGAACATTTGCCAAGTTTGATTAATGGCAATGGAGAGAAGAACTTTGATAGAATTAAAATGTACAATAGAAGAGAAAGTTTTAGAATAATCAATACCATGCAATTGAGAGAAGTCTTGAGCCATTAGATGGGCTTTGGGTACAAAAACCCTAGGATTTTTCCTTAAGTGGTGGTGGTGAGTGGCTAACGTTGGTTTGGGTACAAAAACCCTAAGATTTTGCCTTAGGCTTTGATACCATGTTGGAAGGGTGGAAAAATGATTATACATTCATTGAACTAGGGTTACAAGCATATAAATCTAATAGAGTTCACTAGATATCCATTTAAGAACTTAAATGGATATCCACTTGTTACAAGTCTATGAATGACATTGTTGATAGATAGGGCCTTGCCTACATCCCCTTGTTGAATCTAGCAAAACGTCCACCTAAGTGTCAACCATAGTTCCCACTTCTATGTCCAACCCCTCTACAACTTTTATAGACCATTGAATCCTAGCAAGTGTAAGATTAATGATCAAAGTCCAAACACTTCAAGCATTGATTCTTCCTCCATGTATTCTTACCACCTTTGCATTGATGCCCTCTAGCACATGGGGTGCATTATGCCTTGCCCCCACAACCTCTTGGGTCATTGCCTTTTGCCCATCACACCCATCACCTCATCTCTTGCCTTTTGAGCATCCTCATCCTTCCACACTATCTTCTTCCTTCTTCCTCCTATCCTCCCTTGGCTTCTTTTTTCTTCTACTTCAACTTCTCATGTTTTCAGAAGTTTCCTTCATGATGAGGTGGTGTGAGGGGTTCACGAGTGGCTTGAGTGTGTGGGGAAGTTTAGAGAAAAATGAAATCAATGGTTGGGACTTGAGATTTAAGACTTCATATATAAGATTAAGAGTTTGAATCAACCAACCAGCTGGTTGACCATTCGATCCCCATGGTGCATAACCTCTAAAGTCTTCTCTACCCTCCAAATGGGCATCTTGATGGTCGATTGTTTTGAGTCACCTCATTTTCTTTTGTATTTTCTTCTCTCTTCCTCTTCTATTCCCTTTGTAATCTAATTTTCTTATTTCCTAATTATTTGTGATGTTAGAATTGAAATTCAATTTCATCAAATTTCTGAAAATCAAGATTGAAAATGATTGAAAAATGTAAAAACCTTAGATGGACAATAGATCAACACAAAGAGGAATATTAAGTGGCTTTTCCATTGAGATTTGATGGCTACAGTGGTCTCCAATGAAAGATACCTGCTAGCACCAGGGAATGCCAAGAAGAGGAAGAAGTGGACTGAGATGATGAAAAACGGTTCTGAAACAGCATCTATAGCAGGGTGTTGTGGACAAATGTCAGATTGACATCTGAACCATGGTCAAAATGCAAGCAATACCATTTGTTTTAAAACTTTTATTTTTTGTTAATATCTTTCTTTTTATGTGGCATACTACAAATTGCTTGAAAGTAATTAGGTTTGTTTCTTTAAGATCATGGAATTTGGTTAAAAATTAAAAGCGGCAAACTTAATACACAAAGTCTCCTATCTGTGTAGGGTTTAGTTATGATGTAGTTGTATGCAACCTCAACTCCATAGATGGAGAGGTTATTTCCTAACTTTCAAACCTGTGATCTTCAATTCACAGTTGAATAGCCATTCTATCATGCCAAGCCACCAAGTCTCTCAGCCTACAGAATTGGATGGGTATCTTTTTTGATTTTTATCTTTGACTTAGATTTGTTTACAAATTCAAAATATTATGTAATTTGGGGATTTTCTGCTTTTAATCTGATTTTTTACTAGATTTAGATTTGATTTTGATCTAGGTTTGTTTTGTTAAGGAGATAATTTTTCATTTTTTGCTAAGTACTTGAAAAGATGAGGCTAGATTTTGTCGTTCACAGAAATCCTAAATGCAATAGTAGAATGGTACTTCTGGAGAGAGGTGGAGATGAACTTAAGGCTGTATCTCAAAGGATGGTTGTGTCATAGAATATCATTAAAGTTTTCTTTCTTTATTCTTTGTTTTGTTTTTGGTCTACCTGCGGTATAGCTTTTGGCCTCTCTTTGTACTATGCTTTTGTTTAATCAAAGTTTCTTTTCCATATTCACAAAAAAATGATACATGAGAGAGAAGATAGGTGTCGTTACAATATAGATGTTTGTACCAAGTTCTCAAATATAATATATTTTAACATTTAAGAATTGCAATATAAATTTCTTATTGCATTAAAAACTGTGGTTGATGGGATTCTTAAATACACCTGTTTTTGTGGAATAAACTTTTTTTAAGTGGTTAATAAAAAAAATTTCATTAAAACCAAAAAGGAAAAGATAAAAAATGATCTAGCAGGAAGCTAGAAATAAATTTCACCAAGGTTTACCATGGTAAATGGGCTGGGGATAATGACCTGGGCATGTAACATGTGGAGTTTTGGAGTATTCCTTAGATTCAGTTCCCTAATCAGGTTTTCTGCTTCATTTTCTGGGATAGATCAGGAAAAGCTTGAATGATAAGTGAATCTAGGACAGGATGATTCTCAAGGGTGTATGCTATTCTGCAGTACATTTGTATCTATTTGGATCCATGTTCACTTCTGGGGTTGACTCTCTTGTGTTATGTTCAGATGATAGTTATTTGGTAAATTTGTAGTAGTTATTTTCTTCCATACATACATAATGTTGAAAGCACCAAAATAATATTGCTTGACTCAAAATCCAAAAGTCCTGTCATTCTTCCAATAAAAACTTTTGTCGTCACTGTTATGAATTTCTCAAGTATTTCTTTCTATGAACTTTCAATGAATAAGAAGCTTTTTTTCTTAACAGGAAAGATAAGCTGCTTTTGTCAAAAGGCTTTATTGACTTTGATACGATCTGTCATATTAAATCCAAAAGTACCACCATTCTTCCTTAAAAAAATTGTTGCATCACTGTTATGAATTTCCCAATTATTTTTTTGTATGAACTCTCAATGAAATATAAGAAGCTTTTGCCAAAAGGCTTCATTTACTTTTACTTTGATATGACATGCCATATTTTATAATATTGTTTACTTAGTTGTAGAACAAAGTCAATATATGTCATTGAATTTTCACCTTCTAACAGGTTACTAGAAATGTTTCACTGTTATCACAATGGATGGCAATCGATCTGTACCTTAGGGAGGTAGACAATCTACGGTTTGAACTTTCAATGAACAGATGCAGTGAAAATTTGGAAAGGCTTGCACATGAAATTCTGCTCAAAGGTCTGTTTGGGTCTTGTGAAATTCAGGTTTTAGATTTATTATTTTCTCCCATTATCAGATATTAGTCCCATCGTTACCTTTCACCTTGACAAAAAATGTATTAATCATCAATAACCAAAGAGGAATGAAGTTGCCACATGATCTGCTTTTTGGAACAAAATTTGGAAAGAGTAATTTCTTTATCAAGATTGTGTACTACTGCTACAAGCCTGAAGTCCAAGCCAAATGCCCTTTTTCTTTCATGATAAGTTTTTGAATATATCTATGTGGTTTTTATTTAATGTTCTTCTCATGAAGAAACTGTACCTGAGAGCCGGAATCAGACATTAAGCATGAATTCTACAAAAAATTACGGCCAGCAGACTTTGCCAGCTCAACTTCCAGTTGATGCCTCTGTACCTTCTTGCAGTGGTAAGTTTTGTTCAAATTAAGTTCATTTTTTCTGTTGCATCCATGTTCATGCAGGTGATGTTCAAGTTCCTGTAAAAACTGTCCAATTGACCAAAACCTATTGGTTTGACAATATTAATATAACCAAATAAAAAATGCTTTTATCCATAATTAAAACTGTAGCACTATTCAAATAAAAATAACCGTGTTCTAGAAAAAGTCATTTAAATTAATTTCAACACAATCCTTCTGCCATTAAATGAAAAAATGGTTGTTTTAGTGGCCCATTTAACATTTATTTTTGTTCAATATGTGTAATGCCTATTCTTTATTTTTGGACCATTGAAAGATAATAAACAGCATCTATTTGCCTTTTTCTGAAACTAGAAATTACATCTGGGACCGATTTTATATTTCTTGGATTTTGCATAGTCATTTTCAAATACCTCCAACATGACAGAGTTTGAAGAAAATCTTACAAATTTTGAGTAATATTTCATATTTTATTTTTTCAAAATCAGAGAATCAAGAAAAAGTTTCATTCTATTTTTTATTATCATAGTTTTCTCTTGGTATGAAATTTGACGGTAAAATTAAGACAGAGTTGAGAAGGATTTCAAATGGATTTTATATAGTAACACAATATCGTATGATCTTCATTACTTTGAAATTGATGTAGAATCACAATTTTACAAAATTTTGCATTCCCAAAACCATATCCAAACTATGCATTAGATAGAAATTAATGTTTGATGGATTCTATGAGACAAGGAAAAAGTGAGATTATTAAAACACTATGGATTATATATATACATATAAAGATTATCTACACATATATATATATATATATTTAATAGAAAATCCCCATTCTATTTATAGGGCAAGGACCCAATTAAAAAGACAAGGATATAAGGGTGGAGGGGACTAGGCCAAAACTCCACCAAAAGATAGAAACGGAAAAGTACAAGCCTAAGGAGATAGGAAAAAAAGGAGACAAAGGCAATCTAGGGGTGAAGGAAAGATGGAAATGGGGACTTAAGGCATGCTACTTGGAATCTCTAGGTTATCTAGGAACCATTGCTAGTGAGCTTCTCTAGGAAGAGTTGCAACCATATTGGAAAGGCAACATTGGTTGCAGGTGAAACCTGTCTTGGCAAGTGTGTCTGCTAGGCAATTAGTCCCTTGGTGCACATGCTCAAGGGAGTGGACTTGATTGACTTAGTCCTTCAGCTTGGACCAGAGCGGCAATGTTTGACCAGAGATGCATTGCTTATTCTATAGGCCCTTGACTTGAGTGAAGGAGTTTGACTCGATTTCAGTGTGCTCCATCTAAATGCCTAGGTCTATGCATATAGCTAAACCATTGAAAAGGGCAAGGAATTCTACCCTAAGAACACTTGTTGGCCGGTATGCCTCTTGGAAAGCAGCAAGCATTTCTACACCATCTGTGTTGATCTTGAGTCTCAGGTAGGGGGGGCTTCTCCCAAGTAAACCATCTGATCAGCTGGAGCTTAGCTTTGAGGTTCCTGAAACCAAGTTTAGAGAGCAAGGGAGCCTCATCATAGTAACATTGAACCTTGTGAGAAGCCTTGTGGAAAGTGTCCAAGGAAGAGTCTACTTTGGCCATGATGTTGGAGGAAGAACCTTTACAATTCTCATATATTGAAGAGCAATGCTTCTTCCAACATTCCCAAAGGATGTTGGTGACCAGGAACTTAAGGGAATTTTTGGCTAGGAGTTTGCTTTTCCTGAAGAGGGACCTATGAAGAAAGTGTTTCCACTCTAGTTGGTTTCTTAGGTTGAGGTCTAGTTTCCTGTTTATCCAAAATCTACAAAGAATTGTCCATTCTCCTTTAAAACAGAAGTGCAGTTTAGAGTCTTCCTGGGGCTGGATATCGCAACATAAGCATCTAAAGGCCATTTTATAACCTCTTCTTTTGGTGCTGACTTCAATAGGGAGGATGGAGTGGAAAAGACACCAAAGAAAGGAGACCCTTGTGGGTATGAATTTGGAACAAATACCAATGTTCCATCTGGACGGACAATTTCTTTTCCTGATAGTGTCCCAAGTTGTTCTGACCAGAGCTCACCATTTAAGGAATGTACCCAGCGGCTTTGGTTAGAGAAGTTGTGAGCAAACTGAAATGTCTTTGAACCTCATCTGCAATGGAGCTAGGAAGGGAGAGATGGTTAAGAGAGTTGTGATTAGTTGCAGCCTCAAAACTAGCTTGCATCCATAGAAGTTGAGATGGGACTGGAGGGAAGCCACCAATCATGCCAGAAGTTGATACTGCCTTTTCAACCCATCCATTTGGCAGAACGAGCTGTCTCCAAGTAGTGCATAATGATCTCTATTTGGCTGGCCTATCACAGGATTAATGTTCAAATGGAAAACTGTGTTTGTTGATAAGGAGATCAACCTACAAGGATTTGGTTTTAATGAGCCTCCATGTCATCTTCAGCCTCATCGCTACCATAAATTCCTTAAGGTCACGCATGTCATACTGCCTTTTTCCACTGGTTTGGTAATGCTACTCCATTTCAATCAATAAGTCATGCCTTCCCTCTAGAGAAAATTAGCAAACATAAAGTGTATCCTATCAAAGATCCCAATTGGGATGTCAAAAGCACTCATGATGTGGATTGGGAGGTTGGAGAGGATGTGCTTGATCAATGTGATCTTAGACCTCAGGGAAGGAAGCCAACCCTTCCAACTTGCCAATTTACTTTGAATTTTTTGAACCAAGCCTTCAAAATAAATGTTCTTTATTCTTCCTTTGAAAATAGGGCAGTCCAAATAATGGAAGGGAAAGTCACCTCATTGGAAGCTTGTGATGTTTCCGATCATGGTGGCTCTTGGATTGGAAATGGTTTTGGGAGCAACAAAGAAGCTTTTACTAGTGTTCACCTTCCATCTCGAGAAGCATTGATACTCCTATAGGAGATCCATTACATTTTCAATGTCATTTTTCTAGTCGTTCACAAAAAGGATAGCATCATCGATGTAGAGGAAGTGGGACACAACTTGATTGCCCCTACCAACATTGTAGAGTGTGAGCTTGTTTAGGGAGATCAAATTCTGAAGACCTCTAGCAAGAATTCTTCTATGATAATCAAAAGATAGGGCAAGAGGGGGATACACTACTGCAGGGCCTTGGAAGCTTTGGAAAAACTTGAAAATTTTCCATTGATCGCCACAGAAAAGTTATGTTCTATACATTTTTTACAGATCTCTATGTAGGAGGGGGAGAAACTGAATTTGAGCATGACCTGCCAGATGGCCCCCATTCAAGTCTATCAAAAGCCTTTTCCATATCCAAGTTAAGGATGATGTTCACTCCTTGGAAACCATTGTCAATGTTCAAATCAATATTGTCAACAATACTTTGATCTGCCATAAAAGCTCCTTGTAAGGGAGAAATAATTTTAGAGAGAAGGCTTGCAGTTCTTTTGGATATTATCTTTGAGAGTATCTTGCATCTAATGTTACAGAGGCTGATAGGCCTAAAGTTATGGAAATCTCGAGGATCCTCTCTTTTGAGGATAAGAGTTAGGAAGGTGGCCTTCTAGGAATTATCTAAGGGATTGCCACGGAAGAAATGCTGAATAGCCTAGATCCAATCGTCTACATTAATATCCCAATAGGAGTGGAAGAAGGTGGAAGTAAAGCCATCAGGCCTGAGGGCACAGTCCTTGTGAACAGAGAAAGTTGCTTCTTTGATTTCGTTTGCATCCAAAATACAATATAATAGATCATTATCTTCAGTATGTACAAGCTCAAGAATATTCTGTAGAAGGGGGCTGACATTTTGAGAGGCTTCTATTTTAAGTAGAGTTGCAAAGTAATCTTTCCTACATTCTATTGCTTCAAGTAATCTTTCATTTGGTGAGTTGTAGCCATTATTGGCCATGAGTGCCCCAAGTTGTTGAGTTGTTTTCTTCTATTAATGACTTTGTGAAAATAGGTTGAATTTTGGTCTCCTTCAGCAAGTCATTTGATACATGTTTATTGGGCCAAAAAATATCCTTTTGATGATTCCTTATAACCAAAGTCGATTTCAGATGTTCTAGTTGAGAGAAAGCTTCATTGTTCCAATTCATTTGAAGGTCATTTTCAAGGACTTCAATTTTCTACGATAATTGATCTGTGACTTGATTTATGTCCCCAAATCTTTGCTTGTTCCAACTTTTTAGGTGACTCTTGAGTGCAAAAAGGTTTTTGGTGATTCTCTTAGTGGGGCAGTGAGTATGTATGCTGTTCCAGTTCTAAGAAATTTCTTGCCTAAAATCCTCCTACAAAGTCCACATTCTTTGAAACTGAAATGGGGTAGTGCCTAACTAATTGTCTACTGTGAAGGAAAGCAACATAGGGGAATGGTCAGAGTGGATTCGAGTTTGATATTCCACAAGAGTTTTCAATGGGAGTTACCAAAGTTGGTCAGAAATTTGTCAAGGTTTCTATACTGTCTACTTGGTCCTTTATAATTGTTACAATATGAGAAAAGATCACCAAGGGAGGGGGGTTCCATCAGACCTATGTCATGAATAAGATTGTTGAAGTCCCTTTCTCCTACCAGATTAAAGGAGCCACTAGAGACAATGCCCTTTGTACCTTTAACCACATTAAAATCTTTGTTCCATGGAGAATCTAGATAGTGGTGATTGAGTAGCTAAAGCTCCTCCAAAAGATGACATCTAACCCCTGTGGAGTAGGATGCATAGACCATTTTAAAAAGGAGCTTATTCCCATATTGTAAAGTAACCTAGTAAGTGGAATATTGATCTAATTCTTGAACCAAGGAAGTGGTAATGGAGTTTGACCAAAAGAGCCATATTTTTCCCGAGATGGCATTAGGCCTCCAGTTGGGAAGATGGAGGTAATTGACAATTTGTTGACCTGATGAATTTTGTGGTGATAGATTTTATCCTTGAGATAAAAATGAGAGGCCTTATTTCTAAGACCCTTACAATTCTAGATGAGCATCTTCACGGGGACAAAGGAACTTGGGAAAGAACCTCCAAGGAGGGTTAGAGGGAGGAGGGAATAATGAACCTCTATGGAGGGGGCACCACCCTCTGTCGTCACCAATTGAGAATTGCTGGCCTTAATGGCTTTTGCAGGATCATGATTTTCCTTGGACATAGGTCTTTTGAATTCTACATGACTTTTCTCCTTCTGATTTGTGCTTAGGATTAGTTGCATTAGCCTATCTTATTTGTTTTGGGTTGCTAAAGGAGCCATCAATAGAGTTTTGAGTCAGGTCAGCAAGCAATTCCTCCTCAAAAGCTTTGTCCTCCATGTCAACCTAGGAAGCTTTTGGAATTTCTGTGTATTGATTTCCAAAGTAGTGTGGAGGTTCTGAATCCAAAGGTTTTGTCTAAAGGGTCTTCTTGTTTGATGGATTTAGAATTCTTGTGGTATTTTTTATTTTTCTTCTTCCTTTTGCAAACTTGAGTCCATTCTACCTCAACATTGTTATGATCCTCTGTACTTATAATTTTAGTGCGAGTTGTTTCTTTCAATGGAGGTAAATTTTCTTTGGTATTTTGGGGTTACAAGCAGCCCTAATCTTGATTGGTAGCATCCTCTGAATGAGTTTCAATTGTAGTAGTATCATTGGTGGCATTTAAAGTGGGTTGTTTCTTTGAGTTTTGACATTTGCTCGCTTGGTGACCTATCTTAAAACAATTTGTATAGAATCTAGGTTCTTATTGGCTATATTGTCATTCTTGATGATAAGCTTGTTGGTGTTCTTGATTTTAATGCTTTGTGGAAAAGGTTTTGAGAAGTCTATTTTGATGCAAAGGACTATTAAGCCAATCCTTGTGAAATTCTAGACATCTTGATGCATACATAGAGTCCCAACATGCTAATAATGGATTTGATAGTTGTTAGGGCTTGAAGGTGCACATGAAACTTTGGAAAATGCACTTAGACTAATGCCCAAATAGATTCTAGACCTAAGGTGAACGAGGAAGACCAATAGGTGATGAACATGTTTTTACCCTTCATCGTCCAATAGTCTTTTACATAAGTCTTAATGAAATCTTCTCTAGACTTGTTGTGGATAAAATATATCTAGAATCAATCGCCGCTAGGGTGCCACTAGGGAGTTGAAATTTTAGACATAGAAGGCCTCTAGGAACTAAAATGTCCCACTAGGGTTCAATAGAAAGTGCCAACAAGTTGAGAGAACTCATCTAATGTGAAAGTTAAAATTGATTCTCCATTCTCCAGCACCAAAGCTCTAACCGAAATGTTTGAGAATGTCAAAGGAATGAAGGAATCCTGTAGTGTTGTAGTGAAGGAGACCTGACAACCTCTAGGAGTGATAATCGCCTACTCATGAGACTTCATAAGGTTGAGGAAATGGATCGGCAATCGAAAAGGATCACTGGGTTCTTTAAAGGGTGCCTTTGATGAGCCCATTGATCAAGAGGAGAGTGAGGGAAAGGTAGAGGATGGCTCCTTTAAGGTTGTAACAGTGCCGACACCTAAAAACCCTTGAAAAAGACTAACTAGGATCAAACTAAAGATTATATGTGTGTGTGAACTTGTAGGCACTTACAACAATTTGCTATGAGTGCCTACCATCGGATGATTGAGATAAATGTTGAAATTTCATCTCAGCTATTCCCTAAACTCACCCCCACCTAACACCCACTCTTGCCTATGTCCTGTCCCCATCTACCTCTTGCCCATGGTGGTGTACATGTGAGGTAAGTCATCTAATTAGGGAAGGTCATTCATATAGGGAAGACCTGACCATTAGCTTTTGATTTCCTCTGTTGTCCAAGTGCACATCCAAGGAAGGAGAAAGCACATGGGCATGAACTTACTCTTTTGTTGAGTGGTGTATGACCAACTATAAAGGAGGTGAGTCTAGCCATTGTGAATCTTTCCAACCGTCCCTTTATGAATCTCTCCCCCTCCCTCCCTTCATGTGCTTGCTCTTGTTGAGAACTCTTCAACACCTTTAACAAATTGTTGTAGGTGCATATAGGAGCATATCTCTCTCTCTCTCTCTCTCTCATATATATCTATATCTATATATATATATATATACAACTTAAATACACAATATAAGTTGTTAGTATTAGATATTTTGTTTAAACTAAAGTCCCCAATCTATTAACGAGGTGGGGGCCCGATCAAACATGAAGTATTACAAGTATGAAATGCTCTAAATTCAAGTCAAGCTCGAACATTAAAAGGGAACCTACAAAGTAAATAGGGGAAAGGAGACACCCAGTTAGCAACTATAGCAACTTGGAATTGCCAATCTATCCATCATTCGTTGTCTAGGGATCCCTAAAGGTAAATCCTCCAAACACTCATGTACAACTCTCTATCTATTCAAGCCCCTCTTAGCTAGAGAATCTGCCACCTAGTTGCTTGTTAGCCTTTGATGTTTAGATTAAAATTAGGAAGAGAAATACTCAAGTATATAAGAATTCAAGAATCAAGTAGTGGAATTGAAAAAGTGAAAAGAAAGTGATATTTAGAGATAACTTGTTCAAAGAAAGAATATGGAAATTAGATAGAGAGGTAAATAAATTTTGGAATAAAATAACTAGTATTAAAAAGATTACTAGGGAAATTTTAGGAGAGCCTTGTAAAGTAGCTCCACTAATTAAAGAGAGTTGGTAGTGAAATGAAAATATACAAAAGATAATCAAAGAAAAATAATGCTATAAAACTTATCATAAATGAGGAAAATTTAGAGAAGTATAAGTTAGCAAAAAGGAATGTTAAGAAAATTTTTAGTAAAGTAATTATATGATAATTTGATTACAAAACAAGTAGAAAATAGAATATATGAATTAGCTAAGGCTAAAGAAGGAAATTTTTAAGGTGTATTAAAAATGAGGATGGTAGAGTTTTAGTAAATAAAATAAAATAAAAATTAAATGGTATAGGTATTTTAGTAAACTTTTTGATGAAATTACTATAAGAAACTCTTACATGTAAAATTTAGATAGCAATATATGTTAGAGTTGATTGACTTCACTAAAAGAAGACAAATAGTGAATTATATATGATTTAAATGTATTAACAGAAAATATGCAGGATTAATGGATGAATGCAGTGCAAATACAAAATTAACGCACAATCTATGAGAATTTTATAGTGGTTCATGGTTCATCCCAAAGCAAGACTATATCCACTCCACCCTAGGCATTTCTGCTTGAGCCTTATATTAATCTAATTTTGTTTTGTGCCAACACCTTGTAATTTGCAAAATCTATCAAGCCCTTACTTCTCGCAATCCAAGGAGTCATCATCACAATTCAGTGAGACAAGTTTGTACAACAAAAACAACTTACAAACATAGAGTACTATATCCCTTTTGCTTACTCTACTTATGATGCTTAAAAATCTTCAAGGAAGCTCTAGAATGAATGCTTTTTAAGAGAAAAGGAAGCAAAATGAAGCTTTAGAAATCAGAATGAAGCACAATAGATGTTGAAGAAAATGGGGTTGTACAACGTATGGGTGTGTTTACATATTGTTTGGAGACCTAACAATGAGGTCACAACAGCTAGAAATCACTTTATACTTTCAATGGATCAATATATCACTAATCATATCGATGTCATTTTTCTAACATTCAGATGGAATGATACTTTGTTGATCAAAATGGTATGTCAATCATAAAAGCCCCAACACTTTTTAATAAAATTGGCATAGTAATTTTCAAAATTGGTATGCTATTTTTGCTTCAAAGAGTAACTATAGTTTTGTCCCAAAAAATGGTATTCTGGTACCAGTAATCAATATGTCATTTTTGTTCTACAGCCTTCTCTACCAGAAAACAATTTGTTAATGATATATTTGGCATTTTATTTTTGTTTTAGAGTTTGGTTGCACTTTTGACCTAGAAATTGGTATGCTGACTTCATGGTAGGTTAAACACTAAATTATAAACTGGTTTAAACTCTTTTAAACATTTATTCTAAGTACATGCAGTTCTAAATATCCTATATGAAGATTCTAACATGAGAGAGCATAAAGAAATTTATAATTTTTCTTAGGATACAAATCATCTTAACTTAAAATTACATAAATAATACAAGACTTTAAAATAATTTTTGTATCTTCTAGTATGATGTGATTCTCTTGAGCTCTTTTTGCTTTTTCTCTATCTTTACGTGACTTTCTCAAGTTCCTTGATATATATGTCCTGCTGCTTCCTTTTACTTATATTAATTTTGTTTGGCTTTGTTTTATAAAAATTTCCATATTTCCTACACCAAATTTAATATATACTACTATATATTTATCATTAAATTTTGTGTCATTAAAACTAATTGAGGAAGATTTTTTTAACAATAAAAGAATATAAACTATAGTTATCTTAGAAGAATTAGTAGTTTGAATGTAAAAAAGGCTATTAAGAAAATGAAATGTGAGAAAACTATTAAACAATATGGTATTCCTATAAAAGTGTAGAAGTATATGGGTGAAGTAGAGATTAAATGGTTAACTAAGCTTTTTAATATAATTTTAAAGATAAAGAAGATTTCAAATCAATGAAGAAAGAACTCTTTAATATCTATATCTAAGAATAAGGGAGACATACAGAATTGTAATTATTATTGTGATATTAAGTTAATGAATTATACTATGAAATTATACAAAAAGGTAATTAAACAATGACTAAAGCATGTATCTAAAATTACAACAAATCAATTTGGATTTTTTCTGAGTAGTTTAACAATAGAAGCTATTCATTTACTTAAACAACTAATATAAAATTTAAGAGTTAAGAAAAAGAACCTCTATATGTTTTTCATTGAATTATGATGGAGTACCTAAAAACCTATTGTGATGAGATTTAGAAAGACAAAGAATACCCATAGAATATATTGATATTATAAAGGACACTATGTAAGAGTAATTATTATTGTTAAAAGCATTAGAGGAGAAACTAGGAATTTTGCGATTGACTGGCTTACACTAAGGTTTCTCTCTAAGTTCATGTTTGTTTGTCTTAATCATGGATGAAATAACTAAAGAATTTTAGGAAAAAATACCTTGGTGTATGTTATTTGCTAATAACATAAATTTAGTTGATAAAAGTAAGTTAGGAATTAGTTCTAAATTAGAGTTTTGGAGAGATACTTTAGTCCAAAGGATTTAGGTTAGATAGTTCAAAAATTGAAATATGGTATGTAGGTTCAATGAAAAAAGGAATAATCATGGTTTATACTTAGACGGTCATGAAATTCATAAAAGTAGGACTTTTAAATATTTAAGATTTATAATAAGTAGCAATGGTAAAATTATAAAGGATGTTATTCATACTTCACAGGATTAAAGTAAGATATATGAAGTGGAAAAATGTGTTTGAAGTATTATGCGATGGGAGGATACCTTAAAATTAAAAGGAAACTTTTATAAAGTTGTTATTTTCCTAGCTATACTTTATGGCTTAGAATGTTGAACTTTAAAGTTTGTCCATATACAAAAGTTAGTTTATTAAGATGAACATACTTAGATGGATGATTGATAATATTATAAGAGATGAACTAAAAAATGATTTTACTAGGAATAGAGTAGGAGTTGCACTAATTAAAGATAAGATAAAAGAAGCTTAGCTTAATTCATTTAGTCATATCTTTGGTAGGTCAAAGAATGTATTAGTTAGGAAAGGAGAATTATTTAATGTAGAATAAGCTAAAAGAAGTAGAGGAAAACTTAAAGCTACTTGTTTAGAAATTGTGAGAAAAGATTAAATGTATAAATGCATATATGACAGTACTTGTTTTTCTCTCTATTAGTTCAATTGAGTAGATATTGATTATTTATTGTAATGTCTGTTGCATGTAAAGACGGAGAGTCTCATTTCCCTGTGCAATTTCCAGGCAACATTGGTCATATGGTGAGATCTCTTCTTATCTCTTGCAACTTACTCCTGTGTTAGTTCTTTATTTTTTAAAATCATAAGCTGTAACTATTATCATGTCCTTTTGAAATATTTGTGGTCTCAGAACAATGAAATATCAGCTACTTCACTGCCAGATGCCTCTCAAAGTTTGACCAGAAAAATAGAAAATGGAGGTATGCCTGCAGGAAAAGTTTTTTCAACTTCTAGTCAGCACATATCTGGCACCCAAAGTCCAGTTAATATCTCAAAAGCAACCACATTGGGTTCTAACCAGCATAGTTCTCCAAGAAAATTAGCTGACTCTCAAATAGGAAGATTCAGCTTCCAAAAGCTTTTAGAACCACGTTTGCCACATCGTGCTGGAATTGCTCCTTACCGAGTTGTTCTTGGTGATGTGAAGGATAAGGTTAGAATCTTCTTAATTCCCAAGTACTTTTCTTTGTATCTTAGATATGCTGACATTTGAAAAGAAGTTAGCTATGCTGCATGTTTTCTTCTGAGTTTGGTAATGAACAAACCTCTAATATTTGAATTTAATAACCCAGCTTACAAGAACAAGGAGGCAACTTGAGCTTCTGCTTGAGGATCTTCCTTGTGATCATGAACCCCAGGACTATTACATGACATCAGAGCAGCTACTGGAACCACTTCTTTTATGCCATGAATCTTTGGTATGTACTGTTTTTCTTTTGTAAGAAAATCCTAATTCTTACATTTTCAACTTTGAAAACATATATATTTCATTCAAACATCACAGCAATCATGTGGATCTGGTGTTCTAGCTGATGGCCGTCTGGCAGATCTAATAAGAAGAGTTGCTACCTTTGGGATGATACTAATGAAGCTTGACTTGCGCCAGGTTTATTCTTAATTAGCTGAAATAAGATTTTATGGAAGATCAAGTACACTGACATTTTATCTTTGACAGGAATCTGGTCGGCATGCTGATACACTTGATGCAATAACCTCATACTTGGGCATGGGTGTTTACAGTGAATGGAATGAGGAAAAGAAACTGGAATTTCTTGTCAGAGAGCTCAAAGGAAAGCGGCCACTGGTTCCACAATCTATGGAGGTATGTTGGATTTCATTGCAGGATACATCTTCATATCTACTTTAATAAAAGTGATTGAGACAGTTTTTTGATTCTATGAGTCATTACAAGTAGAAGGTACCTATTCTAGATGTGATATTGGAAGTCCTAAGATATAAAGCAGCATGTATAAGCTTGTTAGTTATTGCTTTGTTCTTTGACTATTCTGTATAAATGTACTGTCAACTGCAACTTCATTTAAATGTAAGTAGCTAATATCAAATGTGGTGCGCCAGTACTCCCCAACCTGTGGTATTAGGGGTTACCATAGATGGCAGGTTTGCAGACTCCATTTCCCCCAAAGTCATGCATTCATGCTCTATTTTTATCACTTCATCTATTTTTAATGAAGCATACATTTATGATGTATCCGTTTAAGTCTGCCCATTTTCCTGCATGTATTCCTTATTCTTTTATAAAAAGAAGTGCAAGTATCTAGATTCTCCCTCCATACAAGGAACAAACTAAAGGTTGGAGCATACAGGTTAATCCCGATGTGCAAGAAGTTTTGGACACCTTCCATGTAGCTGCTGAACTAGGGAGTGATTCACTTGGGGCATATGTTATTTCCATGGCATCCAATGTATGGACCAAAACCATCTTTATCTCTCATAGATTATTGTTGATATACCTTGTTCTTAGCATTATCTTTTTACATGGCTGTTTTCCAGGCAAGTGATGTTCTTGCGGTGGAGCTGTTACAAAAGGATGCTCAACTTTATGTACGTGGGAATCTAGGAGGTCCATGTCCAGGTGGAAGGTAAGTGAAAAGATTAGGACTCTAGTTTGGTACTGTGCCCATTTCCCTAAAGTCCCTAAAGCATAGTTGGGCAAATAAAGCTCCTATAAAATTTTTCTTGATTTCAAAGATATTCTTTTTTATCACATAAAATGCAAGATATGTTTGTCCACTTGTTTTTTTTTGTTTTTTTTTATGAGCAATGTTTTCCTTAATTTCTCTATTTTTGTTGTAGATCTTACATATCTAAAAGTTATCACTTTTGGGTTCTCATTGATGATCTAACGTCATAACTTCATTATTCCTATGATCCTATCATTGCTAAATATGTGTTACATATATTCATTCTAGTCTTAGTTTAAATCCTTTGGACTTTGGCGTCCTTTAGTATGATTTTCAATTTACAAGACAAGTAATGTAAAACTAAACCTACAAGAAACTCCAAGTTAATCAAATCTTAAGATCTATATAAAGATCTATTTATTTTAACACTTATTTTCAAATCGGAGTATTTAAGATGCCTGGCTTGCAATAGACTCAAAACATAACTTTAACAATGAAAAATAAAGATAGATAATTATGGTAGGCATAGAAGCAATAAAATATTATAGTTTTAGGAGTAGCAACAATAGGTAGGCAGCAATGCATGCAAGCACGAATAATGGTCAATCTTTTGGACCACGCAAAAGACAAGTACAAACAACATACAGTTGACCCGAATGGTCAAAAGAAACATGTGATAGATGTTTGACAAGCCCAGATATTTAGATTGTTAAGATCATTAGACTTAGTCAACAGAGACAAGTACTTATAAATACTGAAAGAAACTTGCAAACATCAACACTAATATAATCATCATTGAACCATCTAATAGCATTGACTGAGCAATACTACCTAGAATCAAGACTTGTCTTGTGGAAAATAAATGCTATATTGATGGGACAACACTATTTCAATGTCAAGATTCACACACAAACACAACCAAAAGGAACTTGGAGGTTGATAATAAATGCATTGACAAGTTTTAACTTTTTCTTTTTCTTCTTCCACCAAGAATTTTTATTGACACATTTTTTATTTCAATACTCTCTATTCTCCTTTCTCTCCTTCCTTTTTTTCATTACTTCTTCTCACTTCACCCACTCTCTTTTAACTTTCTTAAACAAGATCTATGCCTCCACTTCTTTGTTGTTTCTTCATTTTTTGACACACCACTTTGTTACCCCTTTCTTCTTCTTCATTTGTTGTCTTGCATGTGAACCCATCATTGATGGGTTACAAAGACAAGTAGAGGGGACAGGAAGCTTTTAGTTGATAGTGGGGATAACATTATAAACCTTGGAGGGGCCATTTGGTGGTGGAGGAGAGAGGCCAAAGGGTGTGGTGAATAGTGTGGCCTATGAGGGACTACTGATGGTTGTAGCCCCCAGGAGGCTGGCAATAGGAGACAGAGGTTTTGGAGGTGTCAATAGCAATGCTAGAGGTTGCATTAGTGGAATAGAGACATCCACAAGATCTTGAGTAGGTGGTTGCCATAGCTGTGGCTGGAGATGATAACTAGAGGATGCTGGAGGTGGAGGGGGAGTGGTGATGGCTGTTGGTTTCTAGGATTTTGGTGGGAGGACTAGGGCTTAGTAGAAGAGAAGATGACTTGAGTTCAATAATTGAGAGATGTCTAATGTGAGAGGAGAGATAAACAGAGAGAAGAACAGTGCAGTGAATGATGAGGGAGTTTGGGGTGTCATTGCTTACAGTGGAAGGAACATGGCCTGGCTCTTGGAAACACATGTCTCTCCCCTCATTCCATTGGGGGTGGCAAGGCATTGAAAAGGAATGTTGTAGGGCATCAACCATGGTGGTTAGTGGATTGCAGAGGCCTAGGCAAAGATGGCCACAGGTGGTGAGATTGGAACTGTTGCCTTCACTGTTTGAAGGCAAGCCATTGTGCCAAGGACTGTAGGGCTTCGGTGGTGTGATATTGGTGCAAAGGAGTTGGGCACAGAAGTTACTCTTGTTTTGTTAGGAAGGCAGAAAGTGGACGAAGGTCGAACATTTGCAAGTTGTTTGCAAGGAGCAGATGACTAAGCCGCTTGAATCTTTGTTGGCCAAATGCAGATGATCACCTGAATATGTGGGTCATTTGATCTCTTGTGATGGTCTCATCTACGAAGTGACTCATTTGGAGCCTAGTTGAATCACTAGTAGGAGGTGAAGATCATTTGATGGATTAAAAGGATCTTCAGAGGAGCACTTTTGGTGTGGTTTCCATATCCTAAGTGGATGTTGAGGTCAGTTTCTCAGAGGCCATTTGGGAGGTTGGAGTGTATGTTGTGCAGTCTAGCTAGCCTTTGAAGGACAACAGGCATGGAACGATCTTCTGGGTGTTCCTTTGAACTTGTGGAGTAATCTCAGTTTCTTGTCCATGGTGCATTCTTTTGGCCATCTGACTAGGGCTCAAGAGAAATTGGCCCTTAAGGAAGACATGGTAGCTGCAATGGTGGAGGTTGAGCTTAAGGTGGATGAATCCAAGATTCTTCCTGCACTTGCTTGGGTGCATTGGGAACTCCAAACTTTGTAATTTTGGTTTTAAAGAAGCAATTGGGGCTACTGATGGCATTGACACATTCTAAGACAGTAGTACTCTTTTACATTTGAAGGACAATTGGGTGGGGGATTTCTCAATTTCGATTGTCTTCAGGGATTCAGTTTCAAATCTTCACTGAATGCTCACCAATGTCTATGGGCCTATTTGCATTTCAAACAAAACAAGACTTTTGGCTGAACTAGATGGGGCTAGAAGTAGATGGGCTCATCCATGGGTTTGGTGGGCAACTTCAACTGTATTTGTCACCTGCTTGAGAGATCCAATGTGGGTTGTATGACAGAAGAGATGAGAGTGTTCTTTTTGTGGATTGGAGACTTTAACTTGGTGGAGATTGATTGTCACAATTGCCACTTTACCTCCTTGACTTTTCAGGACAACCCCACTCTTAAAGTTTGACAGAGTTTTGGTGGACAGTAATTGGCTAGAGCCCAAAGGCCCAAGTCACAAGCTTACCCAGACCTCGTTGAGATCATGTTCCCTTGATCAGTGATGCTTTTTGGACTAGGTTTAGGAGCAGCTTCAAGTTGGAGGCTGTGCAGTTCAAAGATCCCTCTTTCCAAGATCACGTGCACTGAGTCCGGGCGACAAATGTCAAGGGAAACATGATCCAAATGTTGGTCACCAAGCTTAGAAACTTGAAGGCAGAGTCAGAGAGATGGAAATCTAATGGGAATTGCAAGAAGAGAAAAGACAAAAATAGATTTCTGAAGATTATTGTAGACCTGGATAGTAAAGAGATGGAGTCGGGGCTCTCAGCTGAGGATAGATAATATCGGACTCTCACCAAAGATGGGCTAGGTGAACTCTTGGAAGAGTAGGAGGCACGTTGGAGATTTAGATCTAGGGAGATCTGGTTGAAAGAAGGCAATAATAGCACATCTTTTTCCATACAAATTCTTCAAAAGGGAAGAGAATTAATACTTTGACCAGAATTCAGATCAGGGGCCATGATTTTGAAGGGAAGCAGATGAAGTCAGCTGTCGTTGACCATTTAGAGATTTGTTCTCTTTGACTTGGTGATGCTGCTGGAGCCCTTCTTTCTGCCTAATTTGATTGAAGATGATCAGGAGTTGTTGACCACTAGGTTCCAGCAGGAAGAGATTAGGGCTGCCATTGGGAGATGGAGATACAGCACCTACACCAGACAGTATTCACAGTTTTTTTAGAGTCTTCTTTGACACCATCAAAGGGGAGTTATAGCATTGATACAAGAGTTGTAGGCAACTAATCCAACGTGTGCCTCAATAATACCTTCATTCTTCTGATCCCTAAGATTAGTGGAGTGATGGATATCACTGACATCAAATCCATCTTGTTGCTGAATTTGTTGTTGAAGATTGTGACCAAAACCCTTTGCAACAGAATTCTGAAATTGGCAAATAACCTGGTGCACTCTGTGCAATCTACTTTTCTCCCAAGTAGAGGTCTTCCGGACAGTTTTCTGGCTGCCTGGGTAGTGTTGTCAGATTATTGCATTCGTAGAAGTTATGGGTCTCTGCTAAAGATTGACTTTGTCAAGGCATTTGAATGAATCAATTAGAAATCCTTTATAGATGTGCTTTATGCCTATAATTCCCAGAGAAATGGGTTGGTTGGATTCATGACATCTTCTGCTAGTGCATCTGCTCTTATTAATGGAACAATCCATGGGAGATTTCCTTACAAGGGGGCCGTGAGGCAGGGAGGTCATTTTTTGCCAGTCTTATTCAACCTGATGGTGAACGTACTTTCATTCATGTCCTTCCAGGCCGTTCAGGATAAGTGGTTGGACTGTTGGCTTATTGAGAGAGATAAAGTGCCTCTTTCCGTTCTTTGGTATGTAGATGAAATGCTGATGTTTATTGGGGATGCAACGGAACATGCAAACAGGGTGAAGGCCCTTTTCCGATGTTTCAAGATGATTTCAGGACTGAAGTTGAATTTGAAGAAAAGCTCAGTGATTGGCATTGATATTGTTCATGAACATACAGGCAGACTTTCTTTTATCCTCCATTATAAAATGGAGTCGCTGCAGTGAAAGTATTTGGGTTTGCCTCTACACTTTAGGAGGCTCAAAGTTTCTGACTGGAGATTCTTGATTGGCGATTGGCAGGGTGGTGAAGCAAATATTTGAGCTTGGGAGGCAGAAGTATGTTGCTCAAATCGGTCCTGGTAAGTGTCCCAGCATTTCACATCTTTGTTCAGGCTTCCAAGTGGAGTGGTAAAAATTGTTAAGGCTAAATGTTGTAAATGGCTTTGGAAAGGTAATGGTGATCATGGTGGCATCCACCTAATTAATTAGAGTCAAATTTGTAGACCACTGGATCAGGGAGGTCTTGGTATTAAAAATTTGAAGCACTTCAATCATGCACTACTTGCAAGTGATGGTGGCAATGATTTTCAGAAGAAAAAAGTGTTTGTACAGGAATTCTTAATAGTAGATATGGCAGCACAGGTCACAGTAATGGCTGAGTCAGCATAGTCTTGTGGCTCCTCATTTATGGAGATTTTTAAAACAAAGACAGCAATTTATAGAGGTCACTGTTTTTTCCAGATTAAATCAGGTAATCAAGCTCTGTTTTGTCTTGATAGAGGACTTGGCAGAGATTTCCAAACACCTCCCACATTTTTTGCCATCACCAGGTTGCCATTGGCCCAGGTGGCATCTGTTCATTTTTCTAGGTTTGTTGGAGGGAGCTGAGACCTCGGCTTGAGAAAAAACTTGGAGGAAGAAGAAATCCCTTTGGTGGCCGAACTGCTCAACCTATTATCCAACACGACTGCTCTGAATTGACAGGAATTGGGCTTACTTTCATGGGATGGAGCTTCAAGCAGCCTCTTTTCAGCTTAAAGTTGCTATTAAGTAATTACCGGTTGAGGCTGAGAAATGGCCTTTTTACAAGATGGTATGGAAATTCAGAACTCCAGTGAAGATTAAGGCTTTCATGTGGCTGTTTTTCAATGGACAGCTAATAATCAAGGTATTTGGATCTAAATGGGCCCCAGCAGATGACAGAAGTTGTGTGATTTGTGGCAAGGAGAAGGATGTCAATCATCTCTTTTCTGGTTGTGACATGGTGCTCAAATTTTGAGGAACATATTGAACAATTTGGTGTAAGACATACTTTATTTTAGTGCGAGAGATCTGCTATTGTAGGAAATCAAGTGGTTGGTGAAAGGAAAATTTTCCAAGACAAAGCATAGGCTGATGCAAGCTATATACAAGCCAGTTGTTGGAGCATCTAGACAGCAAGGAACAATGTAGTTTTCTGTGAGAAGCCACTTCATGTGGAAGACATTATTGAATCTTCAGCTGGTCTTCTTAAGCATTGGGAATGTTTGTTGTAATCCCATTTGTTTAGGGTTGCCTTTTATTGTAGGGTTTGTGGGTTTGTTTTCATGTTGCAAGGTCTTTGTCAGGATTCCTTGCTTTCCATGCTGTTGATTCTCATCAACCAGTCCTTTTGTACTTTGGTTATTCTTATCTAATAAGAATTAACTTTGTCTTTTGTCAATATGAAAATGACTCAGGTTTGTAAGTAAGGAGAACAAAGAAGAATGGGAGACCACCATGGTTAGGTTGAGTCTGTTGTCATCGTCACAAGGTAGCAATGGTGGCTATGGTTTTGTCTACTCTCCTTTGCTATCTAAAAATCTTCAGATCTAATATCATATTGAAATGTTGGTATCTTACTCAATTGGTTGAGCTAGATGTCTACATTTTAATAGTATGAATCATTGATTTAATATCTTGATAATTATTAAAAAAAAATTATCATAGTTGTTTGTAATGGAAGACAAATGAAGAGCCCCCTCAACCAAAGAGAAGAGAGAAAAATTCAATAAAGGAAAAAACTAGATAATAAGTCATCCTTTATAAAATACACTTGCTTTTATGTTGCTCAAAGAAAAAACTCTGCACGCCTCTATAAGTTAAACATAAAAATCATACTTTATTTTGAAAGCAAAGTGTATATCTTGGTAGTGAGAAACTAATAATGCACTTGCTTTTACGTTGCTCAAAGAAAAAACTCCACACTTCTGTATGATATACATAAAAATCATAGTTTATTTTGAAGGCAAGGTGTATATCTTGGTAGTGAAAGACTGAAAAATGTTCAGCTCATCAAGTAATGCATGAAAGACAGTTAAGTGATTTTGAACCAATTGATCTCCTTAACTGGTGCAGAGTTTAAAATCCCATAAAATCAAGTTGCCCATTGTACCCCAAACTATTTTAATATATATAAACTTGACTATACTTAATCCCATGCAAGCTATATTCAGCTCTCTATTACTATTTCATCATGCATTCACCACTATAACTTGATTTCTGACTGGGTCATTGTTGGATTTGGTAATGGATCCAGCAAGGATTCATGTTGTAGTTAGGTTTTTTCCTTGCAAAAACATAAGTATATTTTGTATGGAATACTACTAAAATGTAGTTAATTATTGAAATATGTAATTATACATATTACTAAATATACATATTTGCATATCATTGAAATATATACATTGCCTTTTTCTGAAATACTCATAATTATATATTATAAGTCCAAATTCAAAGTCATGCATTACCTTTTTTGTGTTCTTAAACCTAGTCAATGTTCTTATCTTTTCTCTTATTTACAAACTTGAATGTTTTTAATGTTCAATGATATATTTGTTGAGCATCAGTCAGACATGTTGTCAATGATCGACTCAAATGTACTAAGACCAAGTCAACTAATTGATATTCATGCCTTTCTACTGTGTGATCAAAGTAAATGGGCTTTGTTCATTATTTGAATTTGCTCCCTGCTGTTCCTCGATGGCTAGTCACTAACCACAATTTTTTACCTTTGTCTTAGTTATTTTACGTATTTCCTTAATTATGCTTAATCTATTGGAAGCTAGATATCTTAGATACTCATTTTGAATGAGAGTATTAAAGTGTTAAGGTTATATGTTGTCATGTGGGTTTAGTTTCATATTATTTATCATGTACTTATTTTCCTTGTGTAGCGTTTATATATAGAAGCATTGTCTTGGTTAACGAACCATCTCACTTCCAAAATTTATTGCCTTCTCAAACATAGTGTTAGAGTATGTTTATGTATTAAGGTTATGTATATGTAGTAGGTTTAGTTTTACATGGTTAGCATTGTATGTCTCTTCCTTGTAGTCTCTATATATAAAAGTTCTTTGTTAGTAAGATTCATTCTATTTCTATCTATTTCTTTATTTCAATATAGAAATTGAATTTCAATTCTACTCTGTTTCTAAACAAATTATATTATTCCAATCCTGTTACTATTCGTGCAAACCAAACTTGTTAATTATCTTTATTACTATAATTCTAGAAACATAAGGGTTTATTTTGGTGGTGGATAGTGATGGCACCAGATGTTCCCTTGGAAAAAAAAAAGATTATGGTTTCAAAGCCAAGTGTACCTATCGATATTTTCATTAATAATTCTTAACAGAGTACTGTTAAATAAGTTGTTAATTATCTTTATTACTATACTTCTAGAAACATGAGTAAGGGTTTATTTTGGTGGTGGATAGTGATGGCACCAGATGTTCCTTTGGAAAAAAAAAAAAAGATAGTGGTTTCAAAGACAAGTGTACCTATCGATATTTTCATTAATAATTCTTAACAGAGTACTGCTAAATAAGTTGAGCTAGTTGGAAAAACTTAATAGGAAGCAAAACTGCGTATGAAAAATCATGCCATTTGGGAGTTGGGCTTCCCAGGATATAAATGTACTGGGGAAGTGATCCAAAAAATTCTGTTCCTTGAGTAATAATTAGCAAATTGTTTTTGATTGGCCTTTTCTGTTCAATGAAGATTTTTGTATATAGATTTTAAATGTAGTTATCTCAATGATAATTATGCAATTTCAAATATCATATAAACTTGCAATATCAATCGCAAGTAATTGAAACTTTTTATTGATTGTAATGGCAATGGAACAGCTTGAGGGTTGTCCCTTTATTTGAGACTGTGAAGGACTTGAGAGGAGCAGGCTCGGTAATCAGGAAGCTGTTATCAATTGACTGGTATAGAGAACATATTATAAAGAACCATGCTGGCCAACAGGAGGTAATTTATTCTACCTTTATTTAGGTGATCTCTTTGAAATTCTTCTAATCTTACAAGCTTGTGAACAGGTTATGGTCGGTTACTCTGATTCTGGAAAAGATGCTGGGCGCTTTACAGCTGCATGGGAATTATACAAAGCTCAAGAAGATGTTGTTGCTGCTTGCAATGACTATGGTATCAAAGTGACACTGTTTCATGGGCGAGGTGGCACTGTAGGTCGTGGTGGTGGGCCAACATATCTTGCCATCCAGTCCCAACCTCCAGGATCTGTAATGGTAAGTGTCACATTTCCTGCATGAGAATGCATGTGATATCAAAATTCAATTACTGGTCAAATTTTCTTAAGATAACTACAATTAAACAGCATTTTACAAGTTAATTTACTATTCAGTTTGTCTAGATTGTTTTATTGCTTTCTGTTTTGTGTCTTCAATTGCTGTTCATCAAGAACGTGCATATTGTTTCCAGAATTTTGGTTCTGCTCTCCTTAGCAGAGTCTGTCTTTCAGGTAGTTGACGGTTGAATTCCAAACTGCTCTGTTTTCCTTTTTGGTCTTTTAATATTGCACTTGGATTTTTGTATAAAGTAATGATTTGGAAAAGCAAATACCATTTGAAAATTCAAGAGCACTGTAATCATTTCGTGTAGTTTGTAATTGAATTTTCATATATCATGTTCAGGGGTCTTACTTGACAGTTGAGTTCCAAACTGCTCTGTTTCCTTTTTGGTCCTTTAATCTTGCATTTGGATTTTTGTAGCAAGTAGTGATTTGGAAGAGTAAGCACCATTTGAAAATTTAAGTTCTTTGTTGCTGTAATCGTTTCATGTTTTCATATGTCATGCTTAGGGTACACTTAGGTCAACTGAGCAAGGGGAGATGGTGCAGGCCAAATTTGGCCTGTCTCAAACTGCAGTACGTCAGCTTGAGATATACACAACTGCTGTGCTTTTGGCAACATTACGCCCTCCGTTACCACCAAAAGAAGATAAGTGGCGTAGAGTCATGGAAGAGATATCCAATGCCAGCTGCAACAGCTACCGGAGTACAGTTTATGAGAACCCAGAGTTCCTTGCCTACTTCCAAGAGGCTACTCCACAAGCTGAACTAGGTTTCCTCAACATTGGCAGTCGGCCAACAAGAAGGAAGGCTTCAACAGGAATTGGGCACCTCCGTGCCATTCCATGGATCTTTGCATGGACACAGACTCGATTTGTGCTTCCTGCATGGCTTGGGATTGGGTCTGGTCTTAAGGATGCAGTGGAGAAGGGCTACCAAGAAGACATGGAGGCAATGTACAACGAATGGCCTTTCTTTCAGTCTACAATAGACCTGATTGAGATGGTACTTGGAAAGGCTGACATTCCCATAGCAAAGCACTATGATGAAGTGCTCGTCTCTGAGAGCAGAAGGGAGCTTGGTGAAGAGCTGAGAAAAGAGTTGCTGACAACAGAGAAGTATGTTTTGATGGCCAGTGGACATGAGAAACTTTCAGAAAACAACAAGAGTTTGAGGAAACTGATCGAGAGTCGTCTCCCATATCTCAATCCAATACATATGCTGCAAGTTGAAATATTGAAGAGGTTGAGGCAAGATAAGAATAACCACAAGCTCTTAGATGCACTGCTCATCACCATAAATGGAATTGCTGCAGGGATGAGAAACACTGGTTGATGCGTTGGTCGCCTTCATTTCTTCTTCACTCTCTTTGTTGAGCATTCCATGAATGCAATCACTTGGACTCCATGGAAAGTGATATCTGGAAAGGTTTGATATTTTTCAAAAATATTGTGTTCCTAATATGCCATCTGTTTGTGGCGTGTCTGTTGCTAGATTTCTCGTCTTAGCTGAATAGTCAGAAAACCAAACCCGATTTGCAGCAGTCGCACATTAAGGATTATGAGATTTCTATTTTGACAGTAGTCTGATTTTATCAGTTTAGGTTGCTTATGAAATTCAATAAATTTCAGTGTCCTGAAAAAATAATGTCTCAGCTGTTGTATCCCTTTTGTTATATTGGTGTCATATACCATGTGGATCTCATACTTGATGTTTTTTTTTTTTTAACTTTTCTAATGTTGGTAATGTTTCTGCTTGGGTTTTATGCTTGTGTAATTTGTAGCTAGATTTTCTTTTCCAGTGCATGATTGTGGAATGAATTTTGTGGAAAATTAGATTTACTTTGGTGTAGATAATATATAATCAAAATTACGCACAGTAGTCAAATGCTATATATATAGATTTTGGTATCATAGATTATTATTATGTATAATCTTTTTTACTTGAGATTGTACATCTTGAGATTATGTAAGTATTTTAAAAAGAAAATTTATAATTGAATTTATAATCTCATGATCAACTGAGTTTGGATTTTGCTGGATGTGTATGATTGCAATTTTTGATAAAACACCTTATGTTGAATTAAACACTTGGAATAAAAATGCTGCAACTCAAAAACATTGGTGCTGAATGTCAAATTTATTATGATGCTTTTATTGGAATTTGAATTTTAATAGAAACAATGAGTATTCTTTTTCTGAAACAAATGCATTACTAAAATTCTCAATGCAAGACTTTGAAACGAAATGAAGGTTGATTTTCTTGCTAATCATTTGGCAGTTGTAGATAATTTCTTGAGATTCAATCATAAAAGACTTAAAAACTATTGAATCATAATTTAAAATGAAAAATAAAGGTTTTGGTTATTCTATGAAGTTCCCTTTTCAAACATCTATTTCATTAAATATTTTTAAGATGTTTTAAAATTTTTATGTAATTGAATGTTTTTGAAAATTTTACATTTAGATTCAATTATAGATGATTTTATAGATATCAATTGTAAAAGAAAATTATTTTCTAATGCGATTGTAGTCTATCGCACTATAAATAGGTTACTTCTAACTCAGGAGGAAGGAAGCATAAATTTGCTACCTTAAGTATGTGTGGCACATACTTGAGGATGAAGAAACCACTTGGAACCCATAAGGAGGAAGCATTTCAATGGCTGTAATGGTAGAATAAGCAAATCATGGGAGACAATGGAGTTGCTATAGTTAGAAACATAGGGGAGGGTTTGAAGATTAATTAAAGCAGGATCTACAGTAGTGAAGACAACAGGATAGACAGTGGAAAATGGGTTGTGTTTCATTGCAAATTTTGGTCGACATATAATAATACAAGTAACAAACATTGATTTATTACACATGAAGCCTTTACATTTGGGTTGTTATAAATAGACCCAATATATGCACAATGCTACACAGTAACATCCCCCCTCAAGCCAAAGGTGCACACTGAGAAACAGCTAAATCTGCAAGGATTTTATTTAAATCCAACGACCGATTTGGTTAGAGCGCCGCTCATTTGAGGAAATACGCTTTGACAGTCGAACGATGATGCACCCCTACATGATCGACATTATATGTAGGCGATGTGTTCAGTCCATTAACGTTGAACTGGATCTGCTGTGAGATGCACGGTGCTAATAATTTTATCACACCATATTGTTGATGTTGAAGTGGGTGGTATGCATGTGGAGTTCACATAGGAGCATCTTCAACCATAAAACTTCACCTGTCGTTAGAGCCAACTTGCGGTGTTCAATCTCAATGCTGGATGGTAAGACTGCATTCTACATCCGAGATGGGATTATTCCCAAAAAAAAAAATGCAATAGCCAGAGTAAAGAGTGTCAGTCATCAATATGCTGAAGGCTTGCAGCTGCCTTAAGTTTGTCTTATGATAGCGGGAAGGAAACTTGTTTGTTTTCTCAAAGCAGCAAGATCTACAGAAGCCAATTTTATTTCCATTAACAAGCAACCCAACCCGTGAGAAGCAACAAGAGATGTGATTTGTAGATGTTTAGATGCCTCAAATGTCCATGTCAGATGAATATCAGATGTCCATGGAGGTGTGCATTGGCAACTAAAGCTTGTGGAATGTCCATGAGAGTAGTCGCGACGTTGAAGACGAAGGAAGGTGGAATGAGTGCCCCAAACAGGCAGGCACCCACCCATCTATTTATGTTGAGATTAAGAGAGTTTTTTACGTCAATGAAATGGTTTCAATAGCCTCTTGGGACTTGTTCAACTTTTAAGCGTACTAACCTGGGTGACGACTGGTATACTGAAAAGTAGCCTACCATCTTCCAGGTTCTCTACCCTATTTTGAACATACTAATTTGGATAATTGGCAGGCACACTGTTAAATAATAGCCCCAATAGCCTCTAGGGTCTCTTGAGGTATAGTGACGAGGAAATTGATATGCCAAGCAATTTACACCAGCAGGGCTTGGAGCGAATTGATGCATCAAAATTACTCAAGCTTACTTTGGACGAAAACGTGATAGCCCTCCTCCGTCCGCTCACTGCAACCTTCCATCCGTTGCAACATCCTTCCGCACAAACGTGTGTCGTTCCTAAACCCACGCGTTAGGACGTCGAAATCTCCTTCGCCCAACGTGCACCCGCGAGAAGGAGAACTTAGCACGCAAGAAACTCCGAACGCCCTAAACCCATGCATCGTGACGTCGAATCTCCTCCGCCCAACACGCACTCGCGATGTGCGACACCCGAAAGCACAACTACAACGACGATGATATCTCGGCAGACGGGGAATCTTCCAACGCCCTAAACCTGTTGGCGCACCTGTGATGCGTGACGCCCAATCTCAGGAATCTTTGGACCGATCAGGTGGCCATTACTTTGCATTTCCTAATTTTAGATGCTTCGATGGTTTTACAATGGCCGTTACTTCGAAATGATTTACACCCGTCCATCTCTCTTGGGGCTGGTTCATGTCCCATCATTTAAGGTCATCTACGCCCGCGCATCCATGCATACCATGGAATCTTAAGAACCCGCATAATCTTCCTACTAAGGATGTACCACTAGCAAAGTCACAGAACCTGCATGTACTACTAGCAAGGGAAAAGACCCACCTCCTAAGGAAGCATTCTGGTAAGGATAAATCTCATGTCACCTCTGCCAAGCAAAGAACTGAACTTCAGTTGAAATCTAGGGGGGGTTAGTGACTGACGGAATTCAGCTGACGGAAAGTAAAATTATTGAATTACATCAAAATGCTGTTAGTGTGCATTACACTTGACGAAAATGAAAGTTGGATTTTACCATTGTATAAAATCTAAAAATTTCCTTTAACGTCAAATCCTTTTCGATCGCCTCCGTTCAGAAAGTTTTTCTCCCTCTCTCGCGAAACCCTCGATCGAGACTTCTCGCGATGTTCACCTGCGGATTCGCCGTGTGCATTTCCCCTGAAAGCTTCTCTCCTTCTCGTGCCTACGTCGGTAGTGGCCCGGTCTCACGCCTGCTCTGGACTCCTCTCCACGTTGGTCCCCGCTCCCTCTAGCCTGTGATCGGCTCGTGTAGCCCCCTAGTGCATTCTTCTCCATGTCGATCCCCTGTCGTCTTCCTCGCTTGCGTTGGACCCCAACCGCCGCCCATCACATCCTCTGCATCGTCGGTCCGTTCTTACCAGGTTCGATGCATTGCCCAATCTATTTCAGTAACTGAGTTTTCCGGTTTCGTGGTTTTGCCTTTTCCGACGAAATTTTTTTTCGATAGGGGGAGAAGCTTTTCTTACTTCACAACGTTTGCCCACGGATTCGCTGTGTGCATTTCCCCTGAAATGTCGTCCTCGCGATCGAACCCTCGTAAAGCTTCTCTCCTTGTCGCACCTACACCGGTAGTGGCCTGGTCTCGTGCCCGACAAACGCTCTGGACTCCTCTCCGCGCTAGTCCCCACTCCCTCTAGCCTGCGATCGGCTCGTGCAGCCCCCTAGCGCCTTCTTCTCTGTGTTGATCCCCTGTTGTCTTCCCCATGTGCATTTCCTCTTACTGGTGAGTATAGTGGTTAATGTTTTTTCAAAATTGAAAGAGGTCAAATTCCTTATATCTCTATATTCATGAAAAGAACATCCATATGAAATACACATTTCTGGATTGATGTTGCATCCCTACTTCTGATACACATTAGTGAAGAGGAGATTATAGCTTGGAAAACTCATTGGAAGTTACTGTTGGCTATTGAAAAGCTTATCAAAGTTCACCAGAAAACTTGTCACTTGTTAGTAGTGCTAAAAGTCTAAAATCTATGCTTTCGATGCCTAGAGGACTTATGACATTAAGGTGATGCTTTAGCTACTTGCATCAACCGTATGATTAAAAATTCAATTAAGCTAAAGTTTTTAAAAGGCTCTTAGAAGATAATGCATGCTTTACAAATAAACTTTTAACTTGGAAAAATGTGATGCCATCATATGATTATAACAGAAGATTCTCTATTCAGATTATTTTAAAATGAGTCCATTTTTTAAAAGAAAAGTAGTAGATACAGAAGATTCAACTAAGAACACAAGTGACTAAAAAGGTATTTTGTAGTGGATATTTTGTAGTTATGTTCTATCATTGATTCATCTCTATAATATTTCAACATACTGTCCCCCTAGCTCTATTATACATGTTTTGTATTATTCATATCTATGATTGTGTTATTTTGTCAATATCATATTCTTCTTTGCTTATCTATGATTGTCTTATTTTGTCAATATCTATGATTGTCTTATTTTGTCATTTATCATATTTTGTCATAGCTTAGTATGATTTTCGTGTATCGTTCGTCTTCGTCTAATAAGAATTTCATGGGTTTCACACTGTTTGCCGTAACGAAGCAGTGTGATTGTTCATTTGATTGATTTTCGTTTGTGCCACATCATACTCTTGATAAGAATTTTGGTTTTCAATTTATTTTATTAATTATGTCCATTATTGTTGATTAACTAACACTTGTTTATGTATTACATTGAAATCATTATGTTCAAAATCAAAGGTGATAAAATTAATTAAAGTATTTATTGGGCTTTATCTTAGGCACACATCTTTTATGGGATCCCTTGCTTGTTTTATTTATGCACATTTTATTACTCTGTTATGTTACATATGATTTACAGTGTGGATAATAACTAGCAAACTTATGTTGGCCTTTCTTACTTTAAATTCATGTCTTGCAAGGTAGATGCAAGAATTATAATTGTAATGGAGGACTCTGTAAGAAAGAGTTAACATGTTCTTCCTAAAAGACAAATATTTTATATGAAGAATAAATATTTCTAGTTGACATGTTTTGTATTATTCATATCTATGATTGTGTTATTTTGTCATTTATTATATTTTATTGATATCATATTCTTCTTTGCAATATGGTTGAGCAAGTCATCCTCTTTTAAAACTATAGGATCATTGCATCAGATGCTCCAAAGGTTATTATTTTGCTTTCATTTTCAAATATTGAGTAGATTGACAAAATATATTATGTTTTTGCAAATCTCATAATCTTATGTCGGAGTAGTTAATTAATATTTGATCTTATGTAGTAAATGAGTACTCCTGATAGAGGACGGAGTAATGGAGGACGAACTTATATGACTTGGAATGCTGATGCAGATGCATTCTTTTTAGATATTTTGTCAGAAGTATTAAATGAGGGAAACAAAAAAACCCAAGATAGAAAGATAAAAGGGAGCACTTGGGATGAAGTAGTTGAAAAATACAATAATAGAATGAATGCATGTATTACAAAGAAGAATGTGGAAAGTCGCTTAAAGACATGGAGACAAATTTATCGTAACTACTCAAAAATTGCAAATCAGAGTGGATGGGGATGGAATTTCATACAAGGGTATACTGACATAGATGAAGAGATATGAAAGGAGTTTATTAAGGTAAGATTTTTATTTACATACTTTAAGATTATCCCAATTGTATTGAATTTTTCTTAATATATATTGTAATTTTATGTAGGCACATCCAGAGTGTGAAAGCTACAAGGGAAAACCATGTTTGATTTATGAACAATTACAGCTCATTTTTGAAGGTACTATGGCTAATGGAAATATGTCTAGATAGGCAGAAGAAGTAGACATTGTACCAAACACTCAAGTTCCAAATACATTCACTCCAGACATTACACAAGATGTAATGGACCTCGATTCTGACATACCTCCTAGCTCAGGAGGAAGTGCACATGTTCCATTGGAGTAGAGGAAAAAGGGGAAGCGAGCACGCCCTCATGCAGAATCTCAACAAATGATAGCAGAACAGAATCTCAACAAATGATAGCAGAAAGTTTGAAAGATACGTCACGAGCTTTTCTTACTTTGTGTGAACAAGATACTGTTAATGGTGAGGTACGTAATGAACAAATGAGAGAGATGGTTCACATACAAAAGGAGATGTTTGTATGTAAGAAGGAAATGTTTGCATGGAAGAAGGAAATGTTTGCATGGCAAAAGAAGTCTGAGTCTTTTTTAGATGAAGCTATTGCTTCAATATTTGATATTGAAGATCTATCTATGATTGATCGATATAAAGCTACTCAATTATTCCAAAAGCAAGAAATCAGTAAAATATTTCTATCAATTCCAAAAGAAATGCGACAAGGATGGTTGAAGTTTCACTTAGAAAAGATGGAAGACTAAAGATGATTTACATGTTTTTTTTTGTATTAGATGTATGATGTAACTACTTTTTGTTTGGACAAGGAAATGTGGAATGATATTATTATTGATGTTTGTTTATCATATTTTGTTATGTTCTATTAATTGTGGAATGATTTCATGTAATATGTTTATTTGTATTACAACCTTGTAATATGTTTGGACATGAAATTTTGTAGGTGACGATGAATTTTGAAGAGGATTTTGACGAACTAGTAAATAACACATTAATGTTATTTGAAGAAGAGGAAGAACATGCTAGAAGAAGGCGAAGACGTTTACTTGCTTTTTGGAATATTTTAGCAGGGATTGCAAGTACCTCAACTTTGTTTTCAAGTACAAGTCGTATTTATAGTAAAGAATGTGCAGATTATATAAGAAGATTACTAGATCCTTCTTTACCACATCAAGTTTACAATTGTCGAAAGATTTATAAAATGAGTCAAAGTGTTTTCAAGGGTTTTTGTGAATTAATGAGGAGGGAAGAAGTCCTGAAAGATACCAACAATATCAGTGTAGAAGAGAAGTTTGCCATGTTCCTTGTGACAGTTGGGTAAAATCAAAGGTATGGAGTAACTACAGAATAATTTAGTCGATCAAGTTGGACAGTTAGTAAATACTTTAATGAAGTCTTGAATGCTGTATTACAACTAAATCATATTCTTTTAGCAAGACTTTCATCTGAAACACCAAGTCGAATTTGTCAAGACTCAAATGTGTACCCATATTTTAAGGTACATTTCCACACCTTTGGTGTTTCCTTATCTTTAATGTTATTTTAGTCAATATCAAAATAAAAATGCATGTTTATAGGATTGTATTAGAGCTATTGATGGTACACATATCAAAGCAACTATTTATGGACAAGAAACAACAAGATTTAGGAACAGGAAATGTGAATTATCTCAAAATGTAATGGCAGCATGTAATTTTGATATGAAATTTACATATATTTTAGCTGGTTGGGAAGGATCAGCTGCTGATGCTCGTATTCTCCAAGATGTAGTTACTAGACCTAATGGTTTTCAAGTTCCACCAGGTAAATGTGTCTTCCACTTCTACAAGTTATGAAGACATCACCATACTAATATTTTTTTAATACAGGTAAGTTTTACTTAGTTATGCTGGATATCCAAATCGACCAGAATATATTTGTCCATATCGAGGTGTAAGATACCATCTATTTGATTATGTTAATGATAGAGTTCCTCGTAATGCTATAGAAAATTTCAACTACAGACATTCACAACTGAGAACAGTCATTGAGCGTACATTTGGAATTGTGAAACATCGATTCTCAATATTACGTGGTCAAATGTCATATCCATATGAAACACAAGTAAAGATTGTCATCGCATGTTTTTTGTTTCATAATTTTATTCGTAAGACTAATAAGTAAGATTTACTTGAGGACCTGCTAGATGAGTTTGAAGAGTTAAATATTATTGATGACATACAACCAATGAGAGAGATACATATAGAAAGCAATGCCTAGGTTCAAATGACTCAAGAACAAAGAAAAGAAATGGTAGATAAGATGCGAGAAGATATGATGATGGCAATGCGGGATGAAAGAACTGGATGATATTATTTTATATTATAATATTTTAATTAAGATGTATTTGTATTTTTCAAATATTAGTTATAATAAACTTTTGTCAGAATTTCCATCAGAATTTTTCGTCCTACATTAAACCCCTCTCAGAATTTTTCCTTTTCATTTCCGTTACAAATTTTCTATTTACTTTCCGTCAAAATTTTCCTTTTCATTTCCATCAGAATTTTCCGTCATGCACTAAAGGATTTGGAGGGGTGGGAAAGGAAATACTCACTTTTTATATGGAGGAGGAAATCTTCCACAGATTCCTTTATATGCAAACGTCCTACCTATCGATAACAAAATCTGTCTTTAATTCTTTCTTTATCGTAAATTCCAACATGCATAAATCCCTCCCCCCCCCTCCTCTTTATTAATAATCAATGGAGTAAAGAAGAATAACGTAATCAAACTTATTTCTCGATTCAATAAAAACCCAAAGAAGTTAATATGATACCTCAAAAAATAACAATAGAATATAGTCAAAAGCAGGCTCGATTACGCCTATTCCTAATCTTAAATTAAGTCATCTCAATGTACAAAATCTTTTCTTTCATTTATTCCCTCCTAAGTGGTTTTTAACCTTTAACTTATCATGATATCTAATGCTTACTAGTTAAGTGCTAGGACTTAATCCTGAACATAAATTATTCAAATTTTATATGAATTGGTACATGTACATATGCTGTTTCTTCACTAGACACGCACTACATACTGAAGTGTAGGGCAAAAAGGAAATTTTTTTATGGTGGCTTGCAAGGACGGAAGCAGTGGCACACCACACACATCTTACCATGTAGTAGGGTCTTTTCCACAAATATTCTTGCAATCATAAAAAAATTTAAAATGTAAAATTAGAAGTAAAGTTCAACAAATATATAATAACTACAACTGAAATATCCTCTGTAGCATAAATCTGAAAAAGGGGACAATATATCAAAGATAAAATCGCTATGCCTTATACCTAATCTACCATCTGATCACTTTTCATTAAACCAAAGGAAATTAAACTCAAGAAGATTTCTAAATAGTAAATTAACAGTCACTAAATCACACTAGTAATGAAATCAAATGAAAGGGTAGAAGGCAATGACAAATAAATCAATAGGAAGAAGGAACAGGAAAATATAAGAATTGAATTCACAAATACAAAGTCTCAACTTCGGCCTTTTTTGATGAGATTGTAATCAACATAAACCTTCCTAACAAATAGAATAAGTTGATTTTTGTTATCCATATGATATCAAAATTAAAGTCTCACGTTTCCAATTAATGCTTACAATAAACTCTCGTAAGAAATTTATATGCATAGTTTTTTTTTTTTTTAAATTATTAATTTACAACGAAATCTCTAATAATTCCTTAAATTAAGAAATTGACCATGCTGAAGTCAGTCTGATCATCACGCTGTAAACCAAATTGATACATTTTCATTTTCACGAATTGATGTTTCTTATGCCACATCAGCTCCACCCCAAAAATCATCTACGAAATTTCAAGGCCATCCCAACTGCTGAATTAAGCTATAGGACCAGGAAAGGTAAATAAATACATTGCACTTGAACAAGTTCAATAAGTAGATTATTCATTGAAAAAAACATGTTCCTTTTTCCTTTTCAGAAAATAACCACACAACTGTACCCCCCAAAAGCAGATCGGTAAATATAATAAACAAAAATTATAAGGAACCTTAAACAGAACGTGAAGCTCAGATTTTACATATAATTTATCTGAACTTTTTAGTGCTTCTTACACTATATCTCTGTAGATATATGGAAACCAGCTTTGCACCTTCAGTTCACAACCGGGAGTAATATCCAAGAGCCAAAAACTCGGACACAATCAGGACATCAACCATCTTGAATCATGGCCACGCCATTAATTTTTTTCATGAATTACCGTTACTATCGTTGAATCAAATGCAGAGATCATTTACCTTATGTGATACCCCATCAACATCCTCTGTGCTTTCAACGATAGTATTTTCCTACAATAAAAAATTGGTAATAAAATTATACCACATTTTTTCAATTTTACATTAGTTTTACATTATCAGCAAACACAAATAGCTGAAGAAGTTGAGAGCACTGTTTTTAAAAAAACATCAATCAAAAAATCATGTTACACGATATTTCCATGAGAGAAAATTCAAAGAAGGCTCTAACTATGAGAGTTAAATGTTATTTTTGTATTCTAAGTGTTAATATGCTTGTGTAAGGTATGTTGGTTAATAGATACATTTACCATTGAGTTTATTTCTCACTAATATATATTGTACTCATCATCCTTAATCAAAAAAAGATACAATTACACTACTAAAGGCATATCTTAGAAAATTTTCACTACTAAACGCATGGGCAAACCAAAGTATTTGCTAGTTACCAAGTTTGCTTATTCAAGCATAAATTAAGGAAAGTCCATTAGCAAGATGCACTTGTGTACTTGCCTATGTTAAAAAGGCAATGGAAAGGGGTCGGTCTCGTATATTAGAAAAATAGTCATGTAATGATTGAGGTATATTCTAACTCAATCTATTTAGGTAACAAACAAGATAAGAAATCTACTTCAGGTTTTTATACATATGTTAGTGGTAACTTGGTCACTTAACGAAGCAAGAAACAATGTCTTAAGTCCAGTGTTAAAGTTTCTTTTTTTTTTTATTTACAGAAACCTAATCTCAATATTATTCATCAGGTGGTTAAAAGCCTACAAATATAGGAAAAAGTTACAAAAGGGGCAGATCGATTGGTAATCTGGGAAGACAAAAGTCTACAGAAACAACAAAACAAAACAAAAACCAACGACCAGAAAAACACAAGATAATCATCATCTCCACCCACTGGGGATATTGAGTGCATCCAAGTGAGCTTGTCTACAAGCCATGGTAGGGATGTCAACCCTACTGAAAAAACCCCTAATCCCATTGAGGCTTGCCTTAGCCATAGCATTCGCAACCCTGTTGGCCTCATGGGGGATGTACTACAAGGATTGAATGCAATCTGTCTAGTGACAAAGATGTATCCATCCCAAGATAGAGTAACTGATAAGGACCCCCCCCTCCTTAAAGAATCTGAAGGAGGGATAGAGAGTCAATCTCCACTTCCAATGATCCAAAGGAATACACCTATGCTGATAGCAAAGCAGACCCTCAAAAAGGGCAAGAGCCACAGCATCCAAAGTGTTTACTATACCATGATAACTGCTGAAACCAAAAATGATGGATTCAATGTCATCATGTACAACACCTCCCCATGCTGCATCTCCCTCCATGGTGACTACACCATCTATGTTTAGCTCAAACCTCAATCTGGCTTATCTATCCCATTTCACCCATATAATTGAAGGTCTAGTGTAATTTGGCAGTTTGAAGCTAATTCTTTGTAGAGTAGTTCTTTACCCAAGTCAATAGTGGGACTTCTTGTAAGTGTTGATAAAGATAGAGAGAGCAGTCTCTGTTCTATCTATGATACTATCAAATGATCCCTTCCTGTATGTGGTGTGAGCATATAGCAAAGGCACACAACAGTTGTGGCAAAGTCTGACAGACACCTCTTCAAGACTAAGCAAATGACCTCCCTTTAAGACCAATGGTGACAACCATATGGGAATGGCTAATGGTTCAACAAGGGAAAATGAGAATAGAGCAACAAGAGAGTTGATGACAATGGAAAAAGGTAGCAGCGGTGTCTTCCCTTACTTTGTCAACGACAAAGGTGACAACATCAAATGATCTTGTTGAAGAGAATGATGAAAAATTGAACCAAAGATAGAGGAGAAATATTTTGCAATGAAGGCAAAGGCACATGAGATGTGCGAGAGATGAGAAGGAAAAGAAAGCGGAGATACACGACATTCTACCATTTTCCTTTTACTCTACTCTTGTCTGTGGAAGGCGAAAAGTAGTGGAATCAAAAGGAGGGCTAAGGTGATGATAGGGACAAGATGCAAGAGGAATAGGGAACATTAACATAAAGGCAAGATAATGGCTTAGATGTAGGAGGAAGAGCATTAGCAACCTAGAAAAGGACTAGCGATAGTGGTGGTTGAGTGGAGGGTGTGACTAAGGCTTCCCTCCTTCCTACCTAAATCTTACATAGTTAATGGATTCTCAAAACTTAAACTCTGATACTATGTTGAAATACAAGAAATGAACGAAAGTAGAATAATTTCATTAAAATAGCATAAAGACTATTTATAAAGGCTAAAAGAGTAGATATATGCATGATAACCAATGTGAGAATAAGTCCACTTATAACACAACACTAGGAATCCATATAAGGATTCATTTATTCATAGACTCTAACAAAGGTGATTCTTAGTGCAACAATAAGACTGCTACATCATAAAATAAAGGTCGTGGTTCAAATCTTAGGAAATACTATGCTTATTAAAGTAAGGTCATATACAATTGAGCCCTCCCTAGATCCTACTTTGATGGAAGCTCCATGCACTGGATTGTCCATTTTTCACTGATATTTAGTAAATATTCATTTTACAAAATTTTGTGTGAACAATAAGTTCCATTCTGCACCAAAATAGTAGTTTCAAGCTCCATCATTAACTAATATATCAATTTTTGAACATGATAAACAATTGGTTAAGCATAGGAGCCGTTCCATTTCCTTTCAAACAGGAAAGATGTACCCTTCAACTGAAAAATGAATTGACCATTATGAACTGAGAATTGTAGTACTTCAAATATTTATATTGAATGCATGCTTATTTCTTCCTTCAAAAGTAAAGATTTTAAGCATTATTGCATAATTTAGAGGATCTGAGAGGATGCTTACTTCTAAATTCCTTTTTTGTTTTACACCTATACACTTGGAAGCACTGATGCTGGCACTTTTCAAAAGGCTCCTTGCACTGCAATTTGGCTTGTTTATACCATTTTCTGTAGCATAATAAATGTCTGGTCCCTCGCCTTGCTGTGATATTGGACTTTCAAGTGCATTCCGAACAGCAGAAGCAGAAGTGTCTTTTCCAGAATCATTGTTGTTATCAGCAGTTTCATCTTTAGATGCATAAACGCGCTCCCTGGAAAAAGTGAAGCAGCCATTCTAACATATACAACAGCTCAAAGTATATAATTTGAAGAAACTCAGCAGTAAAAGTGAAGGATGCCACATATAAATATTTAATGAGATATACTCAACTGTAAGAGTTTCATCAATTATGAATCTTGAGCAACATAAACAAAAAAGTATCAGATTACTTTTCTGTCAAACCCAACCAATAAACTAAAGCACCTTGGATACTTCTAACCAACAGACACAAGTACAAAAATTACCAATAGATACTTCTAGAATAGCCCATGGCATATTTGAAAAAGAAAACCAAAGAATAAGAAAATATGTGACCAAAGAAAAACCGTTAGATTGCATTTGATGACAAAGACCCACTATAGCCAACAACTTTTGTCCTTGGTGGACTGCAAAGCTTGACAAAGGGATAAACTTCCAAGTTCCTATGGCCAAAACCCCACACCAAAGGGAGGGAACAACATGTCAAAGAAAATAAAAACAAACAGATAGGAATGGGTCGCCGACAAATCTTCAAGATTACTACATGGTCATCTGTAAGTAAATCATCATTACATGGAATCCTTGACATCAAGAGGCTCCTGAGTGATATGGTGGAGCTTTCTTTATACTCCAAGTGCAAGTTGAAATGATAAAACTCAAACAGGATAGTTCTTACCATTTAGTTTAATTGAGGTGCCAGTGAGATTCCATAAACCAGCATCGACATGTAGGTTGGAAGAGGCCATATTAGGGATAAGCTGTCACAAAAAGCTTGTCTTTACAGGGAGGTGGTTGTTCAACAGGAGATTGCTGGACTTTTGGTTATCCATTCATCTACAAATCAGTCAATAGGGCACAAGGGAGGAAGCTAAGCATGCAATGGGGTGTCCCCAACACAGACCCTTTATTAACTGGTGCCGATGGCAGGTGGCCCTTTTAGGGCCAGCAGAACAGGGGGGATTTGCTGGAAGGGGGTGGACAACCATGCAGCCTCTGTTCCTAGGGCCATAGCAGCCTACTGATGCCCTAGATGGGCTGTTCAGTGACTCCTTGTTGCAGACTTGCAGCAACGACAGGGTGCTAGGGTTCAGCAAGAAAAAAGGAGGTTGAAGTTGGTGGAGGTTGGTAGTGGTGGTGGTGTGAAGAGAGAAGGGTAGTCTAAACTACTTTCACAAGTATCAAATGTATTAATACTTCCAATTTTTAGAGGTTTTAAATCAAAAATCAAACTGTCAAATATAGTATGAAAAACATATGTAAACAAAATTTCAAATGAATTGGAAATTTCTATCATATTCATCAAAAGGGCTGTGTGTGTGTTTTAGGATAATTTTAATGCTTCATTTTATGATCACAAAAGCTATCTGAACTATCACAATGGAGTCCAAGAAGGCTATGTAGGGCCTAAAGAAGACAAGGGCGAGGGCATCTACTCTAATCCAAGACATATGGAAGGCATCTTGGCATCACGGAAGCTGGCCTTTCCAATGTACCAAGGAGAGGATGACCCAGCTTTCTGGGTGATTCTGAAACACCAAAAAGTCTAATATGTGGCATTGTACTTCAAAGGAGAGGTGATGCAATGGTATGGTTGGTATGAAGTTGTGCATCAGTATCACAAGTGGAAGGAGTTCATCAGTATCGTGAGGTTTGGGGGTGACAATGAGAGGCGATGTAGCCTAGCTCCAATGGGATGCATTCTTGGTGAAGATGTCACCACCAAGGCAATGAAGTCCACTACGAAGGTGGCAAGAAACCCATCTCCAAAGAAAAATCATGACAATGAGATCTAGAGAGGAGTAAAATGGCATTTGGTAGTAGTGTGATCATCGGTAAACAAAACTAAGGAAAATGATAGGGTGTAGCAAGAGCAAGAAAAAGGAGGCATGGAAGGAGAAAGTTGTCATCACCTACTGGAGGATGTTGATCCTCCAACCAATCTACAAAAGAGTACTAGCAGGAAGAAGGAGAAGAATGTGGTTCTGTTTCCCAGAAAGACAAGGTTGGAGAGGAAGAAAAGGTTGGGGATGAGGCAGCATAAAATTGCAATGATCAAAAACCTGAAATCCTTAAGAAGATGGAAAGTTGTTGCACAAGTTGTTTATTAAAACAGGGAGTGGTTAAAGGAGAAAATCTTGCTATTGAATGAAATTATGAGTGTACCTACAATAAACTTGCTGGAAACTATGGGCTCTTTAGCAAAAAGGAAGCACTCCTATTGTCCATTGCCTTGAGATCCCAGAATCCTCCTAATTGGTAGCATTTGTGGCTGCCTCAATCACCTCTACAAGCAATTCCACACAGTTAACAAAGCAAGTGGCACCTTCGATGCCCTACTCTCCATTGGCCAATTCTTCCTCAATGATTTCAATGGTCTAGTGAAGATGTAAGAGTATCTCAATGGTAGGCCACAGGTTCCAATACCTACCTAACTCACCAATGAATATGGAGCTGGAGTGGCAAGGACACTGATGGAGATGTTGAAGTTGATGGTAAACCAGGGGATTAAGACTGAACGAGTGTAGGCCTGCAACAAACTTTACTGGCTTAAAGGTTGCAGCAAGTTTGTTCTACATGGTCCGTTGGTGGCAGTCTCTTCTGGAAGGGAACAGTTGGAATCTGAAAGTCATGTCTGTTGGAGATTTAGTGATGTTGATATAAGGGCATGGTGAGCATTAGTTGAAGATACAGAAATTACTGGTATTTTCCTAACAAATGAGTGACTTAATGGGAGGTGGGACAAGGCCAACCTTACTGTTGCTACACCTCCTGTGGATGAACAACAGGCCACCTCCTTGGGTTTGATGAAGATTAATAAAGGTTGCATAGTTGAAGGTAGTCCTAGAAATGGCCATTTGCATATGCGTAAAGTTCAAGAAGTACCCTCTGGCCTACCTACCAAAGGGTTCTGCAATTGGACAAGATGCCATGAACAAGGCCATTTTGGTGCTATGGCTGGTGCTATGAAAGGGAGAAGAGACTCCAAGGGCAACCTAGGAACCCTATGAGGTGATCTGCTGGCAATGCCCAGAGCTAGTCATTGGGGACAACGACAATCTTAAAGGAGGAGCAATGCCCAGAGCTAGACTGGAGGCAATTGTTCCATGGTTGGTTAGTTGATTAGTTAGATTTTAGTGTCAATTTTCTAGTGTAATTGTCCTCCACAAACATTGTAATATTGCTATAAATAACAAATGGGGGTGTTTAGTGCCAATCTCATGTCTACATGACCCAACTAGCAAATTCCCATAAAACCCTAGCCAGTTAGATCACCACCGATGCACAAGTTGTGATACATTCCAATAGTGGGACATAACACATTCAATTTTGATACTCCTCATCTTTCCTCCTTTCAAACCCTAATTTCCCATAAAACCCAAGCAATCACCTAGTGCTAAACCCTCCAAAACCATCAACAGTTGCCTCCATCTCCATCCACTACAGCTATCACCTCTAGTTGCCACTATCAAGTTCCAAGGCCCATACCACCACCTCTGACAATCCCTACAATCACAAACCAAGGTATTAGTACCCATTCTGTTGCTACCTCCTCCATCACCTCTAAACATTGTACTCACTTCTATTGATGCCTCTTACATCATCTCTGCAAGCTACTCCACCCCCATCTCATCATCTTCTTCCTTTTTGCAAGATTGACAAAAGGATGGAGTAGATCAAAACCACAATCTACCAAACACCATTGCCCCTTACAACACTAATTGGTGCCTTTGCCATTCTACCATATTTGCCACAATTAACTTTTCCTATAGGACATCCCTGTACTCTCGATGTTGAAGGTGCTGCCACCTCTTCCCTTCAACCGCCCCCCCCCCCCCCCCCCCCCCCATGTGAATCTATCAAAAAAATAAGGGAGAGAGTTGTTGGGTGTTACCTCATGAATGTTTAAAATATATATATGTATATATATGATAGAAATAAAAAAGAGAGGAATGGAAAGAAGGGAACATGATATAAAAAAAGGAAAATAGGAAAAAAAAAAAGGCAGAATGAAAAATAGAGAATAAAGAGTTTTTGTAGCAAAAAAATGTTGGTCAAAGTTAAAGAAAAAGAGAAAAAATCTTTAAAAAAAATTATCAATGCATCTATCATTAACCTCTAAGTTTCATCCGCTTGTGTCATGAGTCTCAACATTAAAGCAACATTGCTCTGTCAATGTAATATTTGTTTTCTACGAGACAAGTCTTGACATTGACCAATGTTCCCCTGTTACTACTTTTTAATAGTTTGATGATGATTATATTAATATTTGCAGTTCATATTTGCAAGTTTCTTTCAGTATTTATAGGTACCTGTCTATATTAACTGAGTCTAATAATGTCAACAATTTGTGTTTTAGACTTTTTTTGGTAAAAAACTGTGTTTTAGACTTACATATCAATATTCATGCCTGCCTACAATGTGGTTAAAGAAATTGACTATTGTTTCTGCTTGCATATTGATGTTACCTGTCTATTACTGTTGCTACCACTACTACTATAGTTATTGCAATTCCTACCCTATGATGTTGGAAAGCTGGAACATGGGCATGTTCTCGACTTTGGAATGTGTGTTCCAATTTTGGATAAGACCATGATTTGGAATGCTTAAGCTCATTCCCTAGCACCCTATGCATTAATTCTCATAATGTTCCATTCAAAACTATAATCCCCAAGATCACAAGATTTCCACAAGATGAGTTTACCGCAATGTTCACCAAAGTGTCTATTCAACTTCACATTTCTCTTTCCAAAAACACATCATGTTCCCAAATCTGATAGGAACGTTTCACCTTCCCAAAGTGGATGCAAGATCATTTGGTGACTGCAAATCAAGCATCTATTTTAACAAAACTCATGTTCTCACTTTTCACTCCTCTCTTCTATGTACCCTCCTCTACTCCATCCTCTTCTGTTCATCCACATTCCAGAACTTCTGAGACCAGATCATAAATGCAGAGGGGCAGATGGGAAAGTTGCAAGTTTGTAAACCATCATCCTTTCTTCTTTTTCTTCTCATTAACAAGGTATTTGGAAAGAGGCAATGGTTAGATACTGTTGAAGATCACACAATGGTACCAGAAGGTCCCTTTGTCAATGGTGAAGATACAATAATGATGGATGATGATGCAAATCATTGTCACGTGAGATTGAATTTATTGGAGTTGGTGTTGGTAAGAATCCTAGTGTTTGATGAAATGAATGTGCAAACACTCTAAAGCAATATACATAATAAAAATTTACCATTGTTGTCACTGAATGTTGGAAGAAGAGTAGAAGATATTATATGCCACTTTTGGTGGATTCACAAAGTTTAATGCCTACTAAATTCCTACATAAACAAGGCCTATTACAATTTTCTATGTTTATTTGGTTGTTTATTGTTATATTTAAACTTGTTGCAAACTAAATATACTTAAATGCTCTTGCTTAAAGGAGAGTGTTAGAATGTACGAATAAATTGATCCTTATATGGATCTTAAGGTTAATTTACGATTTTCTTTCTTTTTTGGTGAAAACCCAATCTATTCATGAGGCAAGGAAGATAAGTTAGGATTTCTTATGAGCTTAGTTTCACATTACTTGTGCTTGTCATTGTGTAGTCTTTATGTATAAAGACATCATCTTGATTAATAGATTATTCTACTTCCACCATTTTTTATCTTCACATCTATAATTGCCTTTCACTTGAAATATAATTTACTGTCTTTCCTATCTAATCCCTAAAACACAAGGCTCACAAATGCACACAAGTTTTCAATAAACTTTTGTGGTTAAGGATGAAGCACCAACGTACAAATCACTCCAATTATCCTAAATTCCAACTGCTTAGGTTTCTGCTTCTCATTCTCATTTTAAGTATGATGTTTACAAAATATGCTTCACTCAATTTTCGGATCATTATCTAGTGCAATTATAACTGTTTCTTGTTTCTTCCTCCATTCTACATTTTTGGGACTTTTCCCGATGCATCTGTTGTTGTAAAGATAAAAAAATACAAAAAATGTATGGTGAGAATGCTTGCCCAGATTCTGAATAAAAAAATTACCTAGGCAAAGAGGCATGTTGACGTTGGAGAGGGGTCCTTCTTTCACCTTTTCCGTAGTGCTCTTCTAGATGAGCAAATTGATGCTTAAATCGATCAACACCACTGTCAAAAACATATAATGGCCACTGTCAAAAACATATAATGGCCATCTATCAATTACTCAAGTTATAAGAAAATTCTTTAATAATCAAAACCAAAGAAGAAGAATTTCATGATGTATAAATAAAAATATATTGCAAAGCTGTTGGTGATGTTCTAGTTCTACCAAGTTGGAATGTTGAGACCTAATATAATGGTAATTGCTACAAGCAAATCCTATACATGAATCTATATTACTAGATCCCTGAGTCCAATTGTTAGATTCAAAAAAAATCAAAAAACATATTCATAGAATATATACATTTCAATACATTTTCTTAATAACAACAATTTATATCATGAATGGTCAATCTCATGAATCTTTTTCTTTATGTATTTTTATTTACAGTCAAATTTTCGATTAAATTACATAATTTTAAATTATTTCACAAAATTCCTATCCAAATTTTAGGTTTTTCGCTACTTCTTTCAGTTTTTACTGTACTAATTAATTTTCCTCTCCTAAAAATATCATTAAACCATCTAAGATAATTTTTTCTTATCTTATCTTTTATTAATGCAGCAACTCTTATCTTATTTCTAATAAAATCATTTTTTAGTTTATGCCTTATAATATTAACACTCATTTATCTAAGAATTTGCATCTCTACAACACTAATTTCTTTTGCATATAATCATGTTTTACAATCCAACATTATGAGCTACAATGTCTAGCTTGACAACACTAACTTTTGATTTTAAAGGTATCCTCTTGTTACTTAATACTCTAGTAGCATTTCTCCACTTCATTCAGTCAACTTTAATACTTTGAATAACGTTCTTTATAATTTTTCTATTGCTACTTAATATAGATCTTAAATACTTAAAAATTTTACTTTTATGAATCTCATGAAAGTCACTACTCAAACTTGAAAACTACTAGTTGTCAATACTTGATCCTCAACTTCTTCCTAAAAAGCAATAGTCCTATGTACTTCATTGAAAACCTTTTTGTCTCACAAGCCACAAATTTTGCCACTGATTGGATCTCTACCTTCGAAACTATTATTTGAAAATATTAGGATTTATGGAAGTTTACCTTGAGACACATAACTAGGCCAAAGAATTTCAGAAAACATTAAAGATGTTTGATTCTGATCCCACCTTTTATACAAAGCAGCAACGACAGGGTGCTAATTACAAAGGATTATTGTCAAAAATGTGTTCATAATTTGATCACATAAACATGACAAGATCATTACACTTTTCATGATTAATGCCAGACACATTTTATTCCTCTGAAAACAGCAAACCAAACAAGTTACTATTTTGATTACAAATTTAGGACCCTACATCAACGAAATGTGACATGAAGAATGTTTAGATTGGTGCCATAAGAGAATATGTACCTTGGGTACAAAAAGCTAGTTTGATCTGCACCACGAAGATATTCCTGAAGCATCTGTGGATGATACTCTAAAATCTGTTTGCTTTGAAAAAGTAGTCAATTAGGGAAAGTATGACCTCGAAAGAGTGGTGTTACTCTAAGCATGGTGAACTTCAAGCTTGTGTTACTTTACCTCTCGATAAATTAGTTCACGCACATCATCTTTTGTTAGTTTCCTTCGTTCAAATTCAAACTCCATTTTTGATATGAGATGTGCTGATGGTTCACGGTCCACATTTGCTAAGCCCCTGAAGTATGGATCAGCTAATGCCTGAAAAGACACCCATCATAAAGTATCAATCTGAAGAACCTAAAATTTCCCTTTCAATGGAAGTTGTTTGATCATTTTCAAAGAAAAACTATGAATGCACTGATAAGGACAAGTAAATAAATCTAGGTGAAAGTAGAAAAGATAAAGGAAGACCAAAAATTGTCTTTTGAAATAGAGAAGAAAATTTTGGAATTATATAATACAATAGAGAATATGATGGCAAAGAGGAATAAATGGAGGCAAATGATTAGTGCTAAAGGCACTGATTGTTGTATGTGAAGTTGCACTATGACGTCATTTCTTGTTATTCCAGTAATGCAATATTACCTCCTCAGCAGATGGTCTATCTTTTGAATCAAAAGCAATCAGCCGTACAAGCAAACGAAGGGCCAAGGGATCTACACCAGGAAACTTTTGTGTGAATGGAACTGCTGACTTTTTTCTCATGTTGCTCAAATAACGTTTAGCCTTCTCATTACGTATCTGCAACATCAAAGAATCAGAGCAAAGAATGGAAAAATATTACCGAGACATGGATCCCACAAGGCATTTATTAATTATAAAACAAGAAGGTGAGAGAACCATATCTTATCTAATGTAAATGGCATGTCTTAGCAATGGGATTAACTGAAGATTAACATTACATAATCTGAAAAATACATATATATATACACACAAGACCTAGTGGGCCTAATGGGCCTATGCATGTTTATATTCTAACACTCCTCAAGCTACAGTATATATATCTACAAGACCCAACTTGTTAGACAGACTATTCAATGGACTAATTCATAAAGCTTTGGTGAAGATGTCTACAATTTCATCATCAGATCTTGTGAATGGAAGCAAGACAAAATGGACTAATTCATAAAGCTTTGGTGAAGATGTCTACAATTTCATCATCAGATCTTGTGAATGGAAGCAAGACAAGGTCACGATCAACTAAGTCATGAATACAATAACAATTAATCTCAACATATTTTGAACATTCCCGATAATATTCATTGCTAACAATATAGATAGCAGTTTGATTATCATAAAATATGTTTATAGGACTGAGAATGGTTATTCCCCATTTGGAGAGTAAATTCTTGATTCACATTAGTTCACTCAGTTTGAGACATGGAGCAAAGTTTAGCCTCTACACTTGATTTTGAAGGAACACCCCATTTCTTGCTTCACCAAGTCACCAAATTGCCACCCATATATGTGTAGTATCTGGATGTAGACCTTTTGGTATCATTGCCTAATTCAAAATATATCTGAGTATGCCTTGACCTGAAGATTACCATGTTTGGAATAAATCAATCATTTTCCTGATGATCCCTTTATATAGGATAGAAAATGTATAGCACCATTCCAATGTACTTGTCTAGGTTCTTGCACGAATTAACTAAGTATAGCAATAGTGTAAGCAATGTCAAGTCTAATAACTATAAAGTAGATAAGCTTACCAATAAGTCTACAATATTGTTCCACATCAGAATATAAATCTGATTCGCTATCCCAAAAGGGTGGATTTAACTCAACTAGAGTGGATTCTAGCTTGCAACCCAATAAACTTGTCTCCTCCAACAAATCCAGAGCATATTTTCTCTAGGTAAGGAGCATCTAATGCCCTTTGTAGGCAAATTCAATGCTTAGAAAATACTTTAGTCTACCTAGATCTTTAATGGAAAAATTATTTTGTAGAATCTCTTTTGTTTGATGAAGTCCTACCACATCACTACATGTTAGGATGATGTTGTCAACATATACTACTAAAATGACAGTCATCATGACTGTTGTGAATAAAGAAAGATCAACAACACACTTCTTGAAATTATGTTGTAGCATCATCAAGTTGTACTTAGTAAACTAAGCTTGTGGACTTTGTTTAAGACTATGAATAACTTTCTTAAGAAGGCATACAGTTGTCTCCTCCTGAGTAGCAAACCCTAGAGGTTTCTTCATAAAAACCTTCTCATTAAGATCACTATAGAGAAAAGCATTGCTAACATCTATTTAACAAAGTTCACCTTTGATTAACAGCCATAGATAGAAGAATGTGAATAGAGTTCAAACAAGCAACAAGAGAGAAAGTTTCCTTAATAGTCAACATCATAAGTCTAGGTGAAGCTACGAACAACCAAACGTGCCTTGTAATGGTCCACCATACCATTGGATTTTCTTTTGATTGTAAAGACCTAATGACAGCTGGCCACCGATGAGTTGACAAGGCAAGGAAGTAACTCTCGTGTATTGCAACTAACTAATGTTTGCATTTCTTCATCCATAGCATGCTTCCAATGAGAAAGAGTAAGTGTTTCACAAAAATCCTTAGGTATTGATTCCGAAAATAAAGATAGGGCAAAATTGCAATGAGAGGAACCAAGAGAATCATAGGAAACAAAGTTAGAAATAAGAAAAGGGGTAGAAGCACGAGTACTTATGTGATAGGCAATGGGAATGTCAAGGTCTGAAAATGGTGGACATGCAAACATGGAAGAGGTAGGATGATCTAGAGTTAAAGTCCATTGTATGTATCATCATTGATGATAAACCTACAAAAGACGAGAAATAAAGCATGCTCCAAGAGACTCAGTGAAATAAACAACAGAAAGAGAAACAAGTAAAGGACAAGGAATTGGATCCAAACATGTGTTACTAACGACATCCATCTCAAAAAAATAAGGAACATCCTCCAAGAATCGAACGTCAACTGAAGCAAAGTAACGATGAGTAGGAGGATGATAGCATTGATAGCCTTTCTAAGTGCGAGAGTAGCCGATAAAGACACACTTGATGGAACATGGTGCAAGTTTATCTAAGCTTGGAGAAAGATCCTTGACAAAAGTAGTGCACCCAAAAACACGAGGTGGTAAAGTAAAGACTTCATTGTCTAGAAACAATTGTCAATAAGGAATCTATCCCCCAAAAGCAGAGATGATAGTGTTTACGCTCAGTAATGTCATCTTGTTGGGATATGTATGGACAAATAGTTTGATGTAAAATTCCATAAGTAGAGCAAATGGTATGCACCTCATTTTGAAGAAACTCTAAGGTATTATCAATATGAAAAATTTTAAGAATAATACCAAACTAATTTTCAAGTTCATTGAAAAAGGTACATATGGCATTGACAATATTTTTGCAATCCTGTAAAAGGTATACCCATGAGACTCGAGAATATTCATCAATAAAGACAATATAGTAATTATGACTCAACACAAATAGAGTCCGAGAGGGACCTCAGATATCACAAGTAATAAGCTTTAGCATAGTAGATGAAGATGACAACTCACAACTTTGATAGGTAGCACAGAAATGCTTACCTAAAATACATAACTCACAAGTGACAGACAACACAGAAATCCATGGAAGATTGACTCAAAGTTTACTAAGAGCTAAATGTCCAAGCCCTTGATACCATAATATGGAAAACTCACTAGAGGTAGTAATAGACGCAAGCCCTCTAGGTATATCATCATGAGCCAGTACATAAACTCCATTGCCTCGATCATGCCCCAAACTAATCATTTTCCTCATTTGTAGGTCCTGAAATATATAATGAAAGGGAAAGGAGAAAAATAGTATAGCTGTTTAGTAATTGCACTGATTGATAAAAGGTTTATAGAAAATTCTAATATATATAAAATATTGTCAAGGGTTATGTTGGAGGTGATGATGACACTCCCCTCAGCATGGACTATGTAATTTCGATCATCTACAATAGCAACAGATCAAAGATTGGATAGTTCGGAAAGGTGTGTAAAAAGTGTTTTGATACCACTCATGTGTGTTGAGGTGCCAGAATCAATAATCCAAGAATTTTCAAGAGCAATTGAGGAAGCTATACCAGAGAAAAAAGCATGTGTAGCATTAATAGTGTTAGCACTAAAGGATTGATTAGCTTTCAACAACATGTATTCATCATAATCCTATTGAGAAAGACTAACAGTCTTAGAGTTGGATGGAGCATCTACAAGAGTAATTTCTATGGCTGGTGCAACAAGCATTGGTAGTTGTGTAGGTCTACCAAATTTAGCCCAATTTCTCGAAAGGGTGGTTGTGGCAACTACAATGTTTGTAGGGAGTCTATGACCTTCCACCAGATCAGCCACAACCACAAGATGAGTTCCCCCCACGAGAGTCATAGGAGATCAGTGTAGTGGACTCCACAAGATGGACGACTGGAAGAGCTACTAGTTGGACGTGGAGGGTGCGATCCAATGGGGTCTGTAGAGACGAAATAGAATCCCCACCGAGTATCTGACTACGAATCTTGTCTACAACATTGGGTTGCATCCTAGCCAAGAAAATGGCTACTCCAAGCTCCTCTCAATAATGTTTTAGGATGGGAAGATTGGTAACCAATGGCTAGTGGATTTCCAATTCATCCAAAAGAGACTTGATTGAAGCAAAGTATTCGTGCAACAATTGATCACCCTATCGATTTGAAAACATGGACTCAAAGATCTCACAAACCCTTGCTATATTATTTTTATTGTCATAGGTTGCGTGAAGGGTTTCCCACATCAGGCTAGTAGGATGGACGTGTGTTATGCTTTGCGTGATAACTTTCTCCACACTCGCGAGCATCCAACTGGCCACAACATAGTCAGACGCACGCCAAGCTGCATAACCAAAGTCCTTGATGTCTAATATGCATATCATAGATGTTTCAGTTTCATATGAGCACCAAGAAGTTCTTGAATGCACTTGCCCACAAATGATAGTTCGATGGGGAGAGCCTTACACCAATGGCTATGAGTTTTCAAGTCCACTCGTCCATGCATGGAATAGTCGGTAAGGATGAAGAACCAACCATCATGAATAGAATGATGATGTCGATGCCTACGCCAAGGGATAGCATCGGAGAGGAGAACTATAGCAATGCTAGTGAAGGAGAGAGACAACCAACATATTAGCCCTAAACCAGTTTTGATACCATCTTAGCAATGAGATTCATTGAAGATTAACATTACATAATCTGAAAAATACATATATATATACACAAGACCTAGTGGGCCTATACATGTTTACATTCTAACAACATGAAAGTAAAATTGATAATGGCACATTTTTTAAAGTGTCTTGAGAATAAACGGTTGCACCATTTAAACTAGAATGGGAATTAGAACCAACAACATAGACAATGAGGCCAAATTTTTAACGATAACACTAGGTAAGTTTCCTAACTTCACTTTAATTTCCCTTTATAAATACATGAGATAAAAGTGACCAGACAAATTTCATTATTAGATTATAAATGCATGGTAAATATATATTGATCATATCTAAAGGCCATAAAATTCAATATTTTTCTATTAAATTTCAAGTAATGTGAGACTAAACTCACTTATCATACAAAATCCTAATATATTATTTACTCTAATAGACTCCCTCAAGCTAAAGAATCTAGCATGCAACAGACTCATACATAAGCAAACTAGAATAAAATAAACAATAAGATGCATAGCAAACAAATATAATTAGAAGTAAAAATATTGTCTAAACAAGAAAAATGACCAAACCCTAGTTAATCACACTAAAACAATGTAGATACTACTACACTATTAACATCATTGAACTAAGTCCAACATATGTACACCTACACATGTTAAGAAAACTTACACACATGCTTCTACAATATAAGCATCATCAATTATCCAATAAAGGTGGAGATTATTAACTTGAGACATTTCACAAATCCTAAATTTTGTAGAGAATGTTCAAACTTTAACAAAGCAACACTACTACAACATTGATACTCACACAAGAAAAAATATAACTAATTTAATTGAAGATTAATAATGAAGTATTAAACACTTTTTGCCTTTTTTCTTTCCTTTTTTTCGTCTCCTTTCTTTAAAAACTTCCACCAAATTGTTTTCTTTTTTTTCTTCCTCTCTTTCCATTGTCCTCTTCTTCCCCTTTTTTCTCCTTCTTACCCTTTTTTTCCTTTCTTTTCTTTCCTACTTTTCTCCTTCTCCTTTTTTTTTCTTTCTTTCCTCCTTCATTTTCTTTTTTCCACTCTCTTCTTTGTGTATTTGTCTACCCCTCTACAACATTAATGGGTATGAGCAACAAGGAAAATGATGGAACCAATAGGGAGAAAGGAGAGAAGAGGGAGTCTATTAAATTGCTAGTGACCTTAGCAAAAAGTCAATCAAGTGTCAATGAAAGATCTAGCAACAAGTAGATTTGAGTAGAAGAAAGAGATCAAGTAGAGATGGAGATCAAGATCATTATCATCATCATAATCATTGAGATGGGAAGAGGCATAGGAAGGAATGATACAAATGGAAGAAGGGCAAACCATAGTGACAAGTAGTGCTAGTGCAAACAACGAAATGGGCCACCAATGAGCCAAGAAGGCCTGACGATAATAGACAATGCCAACTACTCCTTTATCTAAAGAGATCATTGGATGTCATTACTAGAGAGACTTCTATCGACAAGCAAAAGGGATGATTATGAGGTATAGGATTAGGATTTAAGACTTAAGAGAGAGTGAATTAGGAATTACTAGACTTGAGATGAGAAGCAATGTCGATGACTTCAAAAAGAGCTATCAATAGTGGCGATTGGGAGTGAGGAGGGTGACGACTATGATTTCTATCCTCCCCACTATCTTCCAAATTTTTTTAAACTCTCAAAATCTAATCTATAATACTATGGTAAAATCTAAGAAATGTATGAAGTTGCTTTATTATTCATAAGCAAACAAAGCCTCTATATATAGAGGCTACATAGAAAAGACAAAAACACCATAAACAGTGTAGGACTAAACTTACAACATAAAATCCTAATATATTATTTACTCTAATACAATAAGACTAATGATTCATTTTCAATAATTTCAAATTTATTTAAAAAAGACTAATGAAATTTTATTTTGATATTTGTAATTCATCAAACTCAATAAATAAAGTATGATAAATTCCTTTCCTTCAAGATCTTAGGCATGTCCAAACACTCATTATTTTTCTAAATTTCCATTACTTTCTATCATTTTCTATTTCCTAACTTTCCTAATTTTCCTTTTTGCCAAATTCTATGTGCATAAACAGACCTTAAATATAACTTTCCTTTTTGTACCCTTGAATTTTCACTTTTTTTGATTATCCCTTCAAGGTGATCTTTAATAATTTTAAAGAGAATTATGTAAAACAATAGAGCATTCTTCATTTTATAGTCTTACTAGAACAACAACCCAAGATTTCAATCAAAGCACTAACAAGAGATAGTCATCCAAATATAATCAGAATGAGTGGCAACTATGTTGGAAGGCCAAGATGAAGGTTAATAGAAAGGGGCTATGCTAGCATTCAGGGAATTTGCCAAGTGCAAGTACTTCTATCCAAATCAAAAGGTAGTGGCTAAAGGACTAGAGATATGTCTTGATTTTTATGTAATGCCTTAAGGAAGTAATGACATAATTAGTGGGATACAATGGCTGAAACCATTGAATGATGCCACTTTGAATTTTGAATTGACGAGTTCTGAATTTGTGTATCATGAAAGGTAGATTATTGAGGTGTTGAGGAGATTGAAAAAACTAAGAGCATTTCATACATGGCCCTCATACAAGAACCAATGGAGAATGAGCAATCAGAACAGAAGATGGAAGTTGAACAATGTGTTGAAGAATTGCTCAAGGAGTTTTTAGATGTTTTTAAAGAGTCACAACATTTGCCAATTAAAAGGGATTTTGTCATTGAATTAAACTCAAAGATCCAACTAAAGACATGGTTGTTAAACTACATTGGGTGCACCTAATCTCAAATGTTCCAGCATTGGTAATACCAAAAAAATTGAAGATCTATAGTGATGAAGAAGATGCGGTAGATGGAAAAATGAGTTTAGGGTTTCTTCGTCCATTGCATTCGAGAGGCAGCAAACTCTTCACTGAGTTCACACTTACAAAATGGCATAAAGTTTTTACAATAATCACCTCGCCTACTAATACTAACAAGAAAAATAAAGTCTAAGGTTAACATGTAATGCTGAACTGAACTAGACCATAAATGGATTAGATCCAGTTCCACTTAATCTTGTTGCATTTTCCCTGCAGTTGAAGCAACCTTGCCCTTAAGGTTTGAAAATTAAGTCACCAAGCAATGGTAATCTTCCCATGATATGTCTATCCTTTCTCCTTCCCAATGAATCAACACTTTTGTAACTACCTTGTTCCCTCATTTTCCCATCCTGCAATCCAATATTCTTGTTGGTTCCTTGTTGGCTTCAAAGTACATGATAGGTTGTTCTAGACCAACAACATTTAATACCTATTTGATCTTCCTTCTAAGCTGCGAGATGTGGAAGACTAGATGAATTTAGGATCCTAGCAGCAACAAGCAGTATGTGACCTTACTAACCCACATTTCCACTTGAAATGGGTGATGGTACCTTGGTGCAAGTTTCTGAATTCTGTGATCTGCAACACTATATTGACAATATGGCTATAATTTTAAATAAACCCAATTGGCCACCTCATTTTCCTCCTGCAGTCAACTATCGATTTCATCCTATTCTGGGCCTTGTTAATATTTTCATGCAACTTTGGAATAAGATCGCACAACTCTACAATTCCTCATCCACAATAGCCACCTTCATCGTGTTTGGAACATACAAAAGTGATTTGACCCCATACGAAGCTCTAAATGGTGTGCAGCCTAAAGAGTTGTGAATGCAAGTATTATGCTAGTATTCCACCCAAGCTAGCCATTTAGTCCAATTTTTGGGGTGTTGAAACATAAAACATTGAAGATAAGTTTCTATTGTATGATTTAAATTCACCATTTGTCTATCACTTTAAGGATGATATGTAGAAAACACACACAATTGTGTCCCTTGCAAGTGCATCAATGTACGCCAAAATGTGCTCGTAATAGGAGATCTCGGTCACATACAATGGTCTTAGGTACCCTAGGCAATTGGAGCACACAAATACTTGGGCTATTTCTCATGTAGTGAAAAGGTGTTTAAGCAATACAAGGTGGTAGTATTTGGTGAGTCAATCGATCACCATCATTATAATCATTTTTCCCTAGGATGGTGGTAGTTTCTCTATGAAATCCACATTGATGTCCATTCAACTACTCTTGGGGATTGGTAAAAGCTATAATAGTCCTACAAGCATGGTGTTGTACACATTAGCTTTCAACCTATGTGAGCTCTTCTCATACCCCAAATGGCCTATAGTGGGTGAGTCATGGAACTCCTTAAGTAACATCTCACACAAATTCTATTCTTCAACGATGACTATTTGCCCCTTATAAAATAGCACTTCATCCATCAACCAGTCAAGATTAAGTTTCCCCTTCTCCTATTCTCTAACCAATTGTAATACACTTCTAAACTTTGATGGATCTCCTTAATCTAACTGAACCAGGCAAGCGTAATAATTGTAATCGTTTAATTTGGCAATTTTGATAGTTGTTGCACTCAAGATAACTACCCTTTTTTCACTTCCTGATTTGTATTCTATCTTGTAATCTAGTTTGAGGAGCATGGTGAACCATATTTCTTGTGTTTGAGTCCTAATTTGCTATTCCTCTAGATATTTCAAATCAAGTTGATCTATTCAAATGATAAACTGTCTTTCCCAAAGAAGTTGCTTCCATTTGCTAATAGTTGTTAGGACGGCCAACAACTTTTTTTTATAAATGGGTAGGTGCAATTGTTTCACTTTGCAAGCATTGCTCATATAAGTAAGTGGGTGCCCTACCTACATCAACATCGCCCCATGTCAACTCTAGATGCATCACACTCTACCACAAACTTCTTTGAAAAATCTAGTAATGCTAATACTGAAAAGCTACTTCTTCTTAATATTGCTAACTGTCAATCTAGCTACTTATACTACTAATTGTCCAGATGAACTCCCCCTCCTTAAGTGCAACATTCAACAGCTAAACTATCTTCTTGTAGTCTTATATAAACCTCCTATAATAGCTAGACAAGCCTAAAAAGCTACATAAGCCTCTCACACTTCTAAGTATTGGCCAGGTGACAATAACTTTCTTTCACTTTATCTTCCTCTATTGCTACTCTTTTAGGTCCAACCATATGCCCCAAGTATGAAATGAATTTCACTACAAACTCACATTTACCTTTCTTGGCATAAAATTTGTTGACACTTAGTACCTACAAAATCTAGTTTAGGTATTGCAAATGATTTTCATATATAATGATATTTATCAACATATCATTGAAGAAAATTAACATGAATTGTCACAAGCAAAATCTGAATATATCATTCATCACCACCTAAAATGTGGTCAAGGTATCGCATAACCTGAATGACATCACCATAAACACATACAATCCATTATGAGTTTTAAAAGCAGTCTTGTGTATGTCTTTTTCTATCATTTTAATTTGATGGTAACCCGACCTAAGGTCAATCTTGGAGAATCACTTAACTTGACTCAACTCAACTAATAACTCGTCTATCACTTTGGATACTTGTCCTAGAGTTTTTTTTTATTGAGTTCTTTATAGTCAATACACATTCTTCATAACTCATCTTTTTCCTTCATTAATAAAACCAATGAGGCAAATTCACTTATACTTAGCCTAATTTGTTGAGCTGCCAAATGATTCTGTATCAGTTTCTCTATTTCCTTCTATTGGAAATAAATGTACTTATATGGTTTTACTACAACTAGACTGTTGTTTACAATGGTCCCTACTTCTGGCTACTACTACTCCCACAGGTTCAGTAGACAACTATTAGAATTTCCATAAGAGGTGATCAACTTCTGGATGATTAGCCCCCTTACCATTATTAACCTTCTCCTCCAACTCTTCCCCTTGCACGAAGGACATGTAAGTGATCTACCTACAAACTGAATACATTGATCTGTTCTGGTGGTCGTCCCTTCCATGTGATTGTCTTGTCATTGTAATGGAATTGACATGTCATCCTTTGGAAATTAAAAATCAAGTCTCCCTAGGGTCTCAACTATGAATGACTATTATCACATTATTACTACTCAATTGTATCACATACAAATCTATGGTAATTAAGATCCCTTCTACCTTCATCTTCACATTAGGGTAACACCGATCACACCCTACACAATCCCTTAATGCAAGTCGCACCTGCAACCCCTTTTTTGGATTGACTGTCAATTTTAGTTTCCTAAGATTGCTCTTACTGACAAAATTATGAGTACTTCTTAGGTCAAGCTACACCACAATATCTTTTCAACACACCTTCCTTGTAAATGTAATGTTTTTAAATGACTTTCCCCAATTAAGGCCTATAATGATATTTATAAGGGTGTCTCCCCTTCTTCCCCTTTATCATCTTTGAATTCTATTCCCTATAAGAGGCAAAGGACTTATTCTTACACACATTACCCCTATGGAACTTCTCATCACATTTGAAATAGAGCTCTAACTCTCTTTTCCTTTGTTCTTCTTCACAAGTTAACTTGAACATTGGCTTTCCCTTTTATTGAATTGGTGATGAACCCAACTACTGAAATAGTGGAATGCTAAACTACTGGACTAGTTGCTCCTCCTATTGGGGCTTCTCCAACCTTAACCATTAGTTGTTCACACTTTCACAACCAGCTCCCCACCTTGTTGACCTCTTACTACTCCAAGGCAACCCCCGACTAGCCCCCTAAGATGAACCTTGTTGTCAGGTCCAATGGGATTCTTGCAATCTCACAAGGGATATTATTGACAATAAATCTCCTAGTTGAAAACACTAACTGTCATATCAAATGTCTTCATGCAACCCACTGATGAAGTAGTCAATCAATGTTTCCTATGATAGCCCCCTGCTTTTGGTCAAAATGTCAATAAACTCTTAAAGATACTCCAACACAGTTCTTGTCTAACGCAACTTAAAGAGTTCCCCTCTGAAATTTCTCATCACACTCTCCCCAAAGCATGCTATCAATCCTTCAATAAATTCACCCATTCCATTCTCAGTTGATCTCCTACGAAAGATTGGAACCACCAAGCAGCCACACCTTTAAGGTTAATCAAGCAAACAACTACTCACTCCTTTGGTTCAATTTGATGATAGTTCAATAGTTTCTCAACCATGCAATCCCATTCTTTTGGATCTTTACTATTACCACCCCCAAATGTCAAAAACTCAAGCCTTAGGCTCGAAAGGAACCTACCTGTTGAGTGCCTCTTGAAACTTTGCTCAAACCACTCTTTCACTTGACGCAATCCAATTCATCTAATCAGACACATTCATGAATAGCTCTACAACCTGCTCCTTGATTCATGACATCCACTATTCTAACTTTGCATCAAGATGTTGAAACATCTTCATCACTAATAGCTCCTCTTTCGTGTGTTTCTCTTCATTACTCCTCATGCTTCCTCAATCTACACCCAGCTATGATGCCAAATGCAAGGAGTGTACCTGATCTTGAACATTCTAACATTAGTAATGCCAAGAAAATCGAAGATCTATAGTGAAAAAGACATGGTAGATGAAAAATTGAGTTTAGAATAGTAGCATTAATTTTCCCTTTTCTTCATTGTTTCTTGGTATCAATTTCACCAATTTCCTTTTGCATTTTCTAGACTAAATTAAATGAAATTAATTAACCCTTTCCCTATGGAGATGACCCATACTTGCTAATGTACTATTATGTACACCATGCACTAGCAGATTTAAGCTTGGATTGAAAAATCCACCAACAGTGATCCACTCTCTCCAAGATTTTCTATTCTCATAAAGAATGTTCTATGCAAAGGGTTCATCAAACTTACCACTGACATGCTTACTATGTCGTACCACATAGGGAGCAATGACTTCACAGTTTCTCATTTTCTTTATACAAATGACACTATCTTGTTTATGAATGGTAAGAAAAACAATCTCGAAAATGCTAAAGTTTCTTAAATAGTATCAAGATTTTTTTGGACAAAAGGTGAATGTAGATAAGAGTCAAATCATTATATCCAAGAAAAGTTCAAAAGCTAGGATTAAGATGATTGCAGATGCTACAGGTTTCAAAAGAGGTTCTCTTCCATTCACATATCTTAGTTATCCAATCTTCAAGGGGAGAGCAAGAGCCTCATATTTTGATGGGCTCCTTCAAATAATCCAAAAGAAGTTACCAGATTAGAAATCCATTGTCCTTTCTCCTAGAAGTAAGATCATCCTTTTTAAACATGTTCTTGCCAACATTCTAATACATTTGCTCAGTATCTATGCTCAACCCATCAGAGTGCTTTATACAATTCAAAGAGAGCGTGCCAATTTCCTCTAGGGAGGTGCAAATGAAAAGAAGTAACATTAGATTAATTGGGACAAGATAACCAAACCTATTGTGAAAGGTAGCCTTGGTATTAGCAACATTTGGGATATCATAGGAGCACTTCGAATGAAGATGGTATAGCATCTAATGAATCATCAAAATATCTATACCAAGGCTTAGAATGCTCTTTACAAAAAATAGTCACTTCTCCACCATGAAACACCCCTATATGGTAAAAGAAGTTACTTCCATATTCATGAAAACCAAAGTTTCAAATATTGGTATATTGATGACATATTGGTGAAAGTGCAATATTTTTGTGAAAACAGCCAAAAAACTCTAAATTTTAACTGGAAATTTAAGAATAAGATAAAATAAGTTATGATAAGTATATAAAAACAATTAAATAAGGTTTTTAACCAATTATCATGCATAAAATATCAATTAGATAGAGATATAGCAGTCATATAGATGAGAAAGTCTTAAATCATATATAAATAACTAAAAAAAATCATAACGACAAATGATTTAAAATTTAGGTAACATTTTAATAAAATCCAGGTTAGTGTATATTTGAATTCCTACTCACTCATTTCACAAGGAAAAAAAATACCCCATCTTATGCTTGACTATGAAACTCAATCTCAAAACCTTAGTGTTATGCAACCACAACGCAGCCACTAGGCTACAACCCACTAACTTAAAAAAAATCCAAGTTATAGTTTAATATATTTAAGATTATATTTTAATAGAAACCAAATTACATTTCATTATATATCAGGTTACATTTCAATAAAATTTAGGTTATAATTCAATATTTATCAGGTTACATTTAAATAAAATCAAGGTTACAATTCATAAATGGAATATGGATTAATAAGATTATGCATGGTACAAGAGAATTTCCATAATCTCTATAACTAAAAATTTTATAAACTATAACATTTTAGAGTAAATTATAAATTTTTATTCCTCTAATGTAGTTAATATCTTTTTAAAAAAATCTCATGTGAATTAATTAAAAAATAGAAAATAAAGTTTGTTAGAATATAAAAAATAGGTGGAAGAGAAATGTTATTCATAAGAAAATACAATTTTTTTTAAAAATATCAAGATTTTTGTGACTTTTTTAATACTTCCACCATTTTTTATGTAATAACTTTTCTCTTTTTTTTTCTTCTCACTTCCCTTCTCCTTTTTTTTCCTTTTCTCTTCCCCTTTTCTATAATCTCAATAATTAAAATTTTAATTGATTATAAGATTTTAGAGTAAATTATAATTTTTTATTCCCATAATGTAAGTAATATCTTTAAAAAAAATCTCAAATGAATTAATTAAAAAAATAGAAAATAAAGTTTGTAAGACTACAAGAGAAAGGTAGAAGAGGAGTGTTATTTATAAGCAAACATAATTTAAAAAATAAAAAATTAGGTCCTTTTGTGATTTTTTAATACTTCCACCATTTTCTAAACATAAATTTTATGTAATGATTTTTTCATTGTTTTCCTTTTCTCTTTCTTTCTCTTTTTTTCTTTTTTCTACACATGTTTCTTCTTTCTCTTTTTTTTTAATATCTTTCCCTTTCTTTCTTTTACTTTTCCTTCCTCACGTGCTTCACCCCCTCCCTCCTCCATCATTCATCTCTCACCACCTGCAAAACCCTAATGGGTTACAATGGTAAGCAAACAACGATCAGCAAAAGCTACAATGGAGAACCCACCTCTAAATCAACTAATCCTTTCAGTAGATCGATCTATCTATCCTCTAACAAGTCAAAAAATTAGCTAGATCAAATAATTCATTGATTCATCACTAATACTATACAATGAATCATTTCAACTACTATAGTATCAAAAATACCTCATGTTTTGGGATTGACTAAGTGAAAAACCAAGACAAATCACCAATCCAGATCAACTTTTGAATCCTTGGTGGAGATTAAGGTTAAGCTTCATGGGATGCCTAGAAGGCTAGAACCATCATTTGTGATGGAAACATGATTTTTACAAGCAATCTCTGGCAGGATTTAATAAAACTACAAGGGAGAAAGATGTGCTTTAGTTCAGCATACCATCCTCAAAGTGATGAACAAACTAAGTTAGTTAATTGCACTCTTGAGACTTATCTCCTTTGCCTCACTTTCCAACAGCCATAGTTATATGTGAATTGGCTCCCTGAGTTGAGTTTTGGTATAAAATTACCACTCATATGTCCACAGGATTAACTTCCTTTGAAGCCATGGGTGAATTGGCTCCCACAATTATGGGTGCCCTTCACCAATGTTACTCTCATATATTCTAGACACTACTTAAGTACCTGAAGTGGTTTCACAATTGAAGAGTCAAGACCAAATTTTGAGCTTCTTGAAATCCAATATACATAAAGCTCGGCAAAGAATGAAATCTTAAGCAAACAAGAGGAGGGAAGCCAAGTTAAATGTTAGATATTGGTTTTATTTAAAGTTACAGCCTTCTAAACAAGGTACTATTGTTGCCAGAACTAATCAAAAGTTAACAACTCATTACCATGGTCCATTCAAAATTGAATAAATAGGTAAGATGGCATATCAATTGGCATTGCCAGAGGGTCTAAGATACACCCTATATTTAATTTCTCACAGTTGAGGAAGAATGTTGGATGATCTACTTAAGTTGCAACACCAAAATTACCAGTTCATCATCCTCTATTACACAGAACTCCAGCAAAAAATTTAGATTGTAGGATGAAGAAGGGACAAGGAAGCAGTCACCAAGATACTGGTACACTAGGATGGTGAGGAAGAAGCCTCAACTACATGCGAGGAGTGTACGGATATTGCTGCTTGTTTTCCTCAAATCAACATTATGGACGTCTTTTAGGAGGGAAGTTAATTGTAATAATAACCTAATGGTCAAGTTATCAAGCCAAGTTTTAGTTGAGTCAAGGCATATATTCAAGTAGTGATGCAAATAAGAGAGTGCAAGAATTGTAATATCATCTATTGAAGTTGTCTCAATTGTGCTGAGCCTGGGTGAAAGGATCAACTTCTCAATTCCAATTTCTCACCATTGATCCACCATTTCAGCATCCATATTACTTACGATCAATCACTTGGTGAGTGAATCATCACAATTAAGAGCACCAATAGAGGATAACATTTGGTGGCATGGACAAAGTTTAAAAAGCTAAAGGTAGAAGCTAGTTTGGGCATCAAGGACATCCAGCTTTTCAACCTAGTTTTTTTGTCCAAGTGGTTATGGGGATTAGGTGAATGAGGAGAATTTGGGAGATCATGGCAACAAGCAATTATTGGGAAATGGTACGAGGGAAGTCTAAAGCTTGGGCAAACCATTCTAAAGCAGAGTTAAGATTGTTTTTTATGCCTCATTTTATCCTTCCATTAGCAATCCATATTTTCCATTCTTGTATTGCTTTTTTCTAGTCTTCTTTCCCATTTTCCAAAGAAACCATAATAGGTTGATCCCCTTGCTTTCCTCATTATACAACCCTCTTACTGTAGAGCCCCTATTCTCCTCAATCTGCAGAGACAAAATGTAAAGTACAGTGTCAAGTGTATGGAAGGGTATCTTAGAAGTTGCATAAGTTATGTTAAGTGTGTACATTATCTACAGTAGGTAATGGTAAGTGGGGACGATTTTAGAAGGATCTTTGGGTGGAACCCTCCCATTTGAAGATGTCATGTCCTAGTCTTTTTAGAATAGTGATATCTCCCACCATGAAAAGATTTCTATTTTTTTCCCTTCCATAGCAAGACCCATTTGGCATGTTCCTTTTCAAAGGAATCTTAGCAACTTGGAATTTTGTTGGCTTCATGAAACTCTTGAGCTTTGTAGCTGACCGGTTATACTCTAATCCAAATTGGTATAAGCAATTATGGAAGAATGTCACGTCCTCAATCAAAACGTAGACAAAAACATCAGCAATGGTGGTACGGCCCATGAAATATGGTAGGTCAAAAGGATTTCCTCAGTTGAGTGAGATGTACACATGGGATGGGCATTCAACAATGGGGCCTCCAAACGCCCCTAATGCATTATTTATACTTACATTTAGAATATTTTATTAAAGTTGTTACTAACTAAAAATCTAACTAATCCAATTAACAAGTGTGGAATACAACATTCCTCTCCCCTTAAGATTGACAACATCCATGATAATGAGTGCAAATATTGCTAATGGAACATTGACTTGCAGCACTTGAAACATCGACTTATATTGACTTGCAGCACTTGACACATTGACTTATCAACCTCTATCTCAACATCAAAAGCTTTACAATTCTTCTCATCATGTTCAAACCCTTCCTTAAACCAATCGTAGTTTGTTGGTTCATATTTCTTGAATGGTTGTGCACCAAGGACATGAATCAAGTCATCCTAATGGAGTACCTCTTTCTCCAGCAATAGCTTTGCAATCTGGGCAACATGTTCTGTATTTCTTTTATCAATGCCAGTGTCTGTTCATATGCCTTTCCAATCCATGCCCTAGCTTCATTATCTATTATTGCTCCAAGCATGTTGCTGTATGGCTTCAACATCTCAAACTTGTCTTCTCTTTGAGGAAATGAAAGAAGACCAACCTTCTCACTGAAACCATAAACTGCAACTTAGGCATGTCATCTTGGTAATATTTCTCAAGATCATTCTATGCTCCAGTTGGGATCTTTCGTATCAGAACCTTTTTTGATGCTGGGCCACCTAAAGTCGTGCATGTCATGTCAAACAATTGTGCCTTTGTCGTTAAGGGATTTTCGTTGTGTGCCTATTGTGCATAGCCCAATGTTGCACTTCCACGAAGGACAATTGTGACTTTGAGTAAAGGCTCCTCATGTTCCAAAAACTATCTGACAATAGCATGACCTAATTCATGGTACACAACTGTTCATCGTTCCAACTTGCTAACTACCTTGTTTTTCTTTTCCAATCCTCCAATAACTCTGTCAATGGCTGCCTCAAAATGATGAAATGTAATCTGTGTTTCATCATTTATTGTGGATACAAGAGCAACCTCATTACACACATTTGCAATATTAGCCTTAGCAACTCCAAGACCAGGGGCATTAAGCCTTTGGGAATAAAAGGATGGCTCATTGTCAAGTTTGAGCTTTTGGAGATAAATATGGAAGATCTAGTCATGACCTTTTATATCATGCTTATCTATGGCAATTTACTAATTAAATCAGCCTGGCCTCAACAGGGCCTTATCCAAAATATCTAGTCAGTTTGTCCCGGCAAGCATAACAACTCTAGATGTTGTTCCAAAACCATCCATCTCCACGAGTTATTGGTTAAAAGTGTTTTCCCAATCATCATTGGAACTTGAAAAGCCTCCACATCCCCTTGCTTGACCAATTTCATCAACAAAGATAATGCTAGGAGCACATTGCCTAGCTTCTCGGAGCAAACTCTTCACTTGAGATTGTCTGACTCCAATAAGCATTCCCATAAATTTTGAAACAGATATAGACAAAAATGAAACTCTAAATTCAGTAACAGTTGCTTTTGCAAGAAGAGTCTTTTCAATACCAAGGGGGCCAACAAGAAGGGCACCTTGGGTATCTTAGCACCCAATTCCTCGTACTTTTTAGGATTGTTTAGAAAGCGTACAAACTCCATAATCTCTTGCTTTCTTCATCACAACTAGCAACATCTTTGAAAAATACCTTATTTTTTGAATTCCTGTCCAACTTAGTAATATGAGCTTTTCCAATATTAAAGATTCCACAAGGACCTTAGTAGTTCCACCACCAAAACCAAAACCTCACTACATTCTTTGTGCCATGATTGCAAGAATTCCTAGCAAAAGGAGAGTTGGAGCAAATTCTATGAGTTCTTGATAGCACATAACTTCAAAGACATAAGTTACAATAATAAAGTCATGAGAATCGATTCCTAAGGCTTCCTGAGCTTCTTCCAATTTCTCCTCAAATGACTCAACACTTCCAATATTGAAAAAGAACTTGTAACGGCTACCACACTTGGGAAGAATATTCACTCCACCCCCTTGTCATCATCCTTATTAATCTGAGTGTTAGTCTAGTGGTGACTTTTCACATAAACTTTTGTAACAAATTTATTCAAGATTACAATATGATCAACTAAACCAGGTTCCAATAAGTTATTTTTGAAATATTGGGAACTAATCTCTTTCTGATCGATGAGACCAATATATGAAAGGAACAATGCCAGAAAAATAAAAGGTGCAATAGAATTTTGTATCTGTCTCATTAGATTTTCCTGAAAAATCCAACCAAACTCCTCAACATTTGATTCCTATTTTGAATTAGAATTTGCTTTCTCCTCCTTTGAGATCCCCTTCTTCTCCTTGGGACAGTTGTTCTCATATTCTTCTTCTTGGGCAATTCACTCAAGAAGAGTCATTGCAACCTCAAGTTCACAAAAAAATAATTTTGTTCCACCAGCTAAATCCCTAGACATGGCACCCTTACCAGCACCAACAAGAAACATTAGATACCCTCTCAAGTTCCCCAACCTAGGAATACAACCACTTTCCTTGTGCAACCTTAAGATCGTCTTGTCCAAGAGCAACAACCTCACTGCATATCCACCAAAAAGATCAACCTTTGACTAGAATCTATTGTGCCTCCAATGAAGCCCTCTCCCTTCTTTTTCTTCTTCATATCTACTATGCCTTCTATTACAAAGGAAGGAGGTCTTAGGGCCTTCTATGGTGACAACCATGATAGTGAGAGAGATAAAACAATGGTTGATCAACTCCGATGGTGGTGAGAGAATCTATGGATTGGTGGGCACCAGGGCAATGGTAGATGGCAGGGCAAAACCAATCACCTCCTCCTTTCTCAAGAGAAACTCATGATTGGTTGCAACCACCTTAGATTTCTTCTCTCAGGTATAGATTTTAGGAAAGTAAGCTTCTCCATCAAAACTTTCTTCACCACTAATAGGCATGGCAAACGATTTCAAATGCTCTTCTTTCGACTTCTTGGCCTTGTGGGAGATCTTGGAAGTTTTTGCAAATGATCGAACATCAACCAGAATCTCCTTCAACATTTGTAGATTTTCTTGATGCATCTCTAAGATCAACTCTTGGAAAGCATTGGGAGCCATCGATCAACCACACTAACCATTATATTTTGGCTCTGATACCAATAGTCACATACCCAATTGAAACATCATCACCAATGATCTAGTTGATGAAATATGGACGGTGAAACTCATTGACCTTTCAATAGGCCAAAAGGATATTTTCGATAGAGTGAGATCTACACATGGGATGGCCATTCAACAATGGGGCTTCTAGACACCCCCTAATGCATTATTTATACTTGCATTTACAATATTTTGTTAAAGTTGTTACAACTAAAAATCTGATCAATCCAACTAACAAGTGTGGAATACAACAAAGAACAATGGCTCTTTCTTAGTTTCATCAGTTCTCAAATTTTTACATGGTGTCATAACACAGATCAATGGCACAAACAATCATGGAATGGTAAAATCCCTTCCAAAATCCAATTTTTTGCATGGCTGATATGGCAAGAACATGTTCCAACAAAAGATGCTTACTAGAGACAACTTGCAATTGGCTAGAAGATTTTATTTCTGCTATTCTGATTTGGACACACTTTGGCTTCTTCTTTTTCACACACAGATATGACTAATTGGTGGGAAAATACCCAGGATTCAAATGGGATTGTTTTCACTTTGTTGCTGATTTCTGGTATGGGTGGACTGCAGACCTACAGCAAGGAAGTAGAAAGGAGAAGGAAAATTTGGGATTTGGTTCCCCAAGTAACATGGTGGAGCAGATGGATTGAGAGGAATGCAAAAGTGCTTGATGAAGGAGCTACAGGATCTGATGTTCCCTGGACAGAGGCTGTGGTCTCTCCTAGTTGAGCAGTCTGCCCTAACAAAATGTGATAGGGAATCGAACTTGAATATGCCAACCTGGCTTAATTCAGTCATAAGCTAACATGTAGCTTGGTTGACCTTCCTTGAAGCCTACTTTTCCATTTTTCCTAGCATCTGTATTGTCTATACTTGTTAGTTGTTTGTCATCTTTACATTCCTGTTGACATGTATGAGACCTGCCTGTTGTATTGATAGCCATTTTATCTTGTTTTTGTATCCTGTTTTCATTATTAACGTTTTCTAGCATCTGTATCGTCTAGAGCTTTGCTTGTTACTTGTTTGTTATCTTTACTTTCCTATTGTCATGTATGAGACCTGCCCATTGTCCTGATAAGCATTTGATCTTGTTTTTGTATACTGTTTTTGTTATTAAGGTATACTTCTTCTTCTCTGCCCAAAAAGATAATATGGGAAAAAAAAAATCCAATAACATAGCCTTTCTTTTGAAAAAAAAAGCATAAACATAAAATTTTCAGACAGTATTTGTCACCAAGTGGAGAACATTTGGATATTGATGCAAATATAATGTTGCAACTGTGTAAGAAAAATTGTTTGTAACAAAAGGCTCACATGAATATAACTTAATAATAGTAAAAAAATTCTCCAAACCAATGTTTATTTGCACACTATAGACTCACTGGAACTAGAATTGCAAAGAGAGAGTATTCACCCTGGCTATAGACTCTCTGGAAGGAGTACCAAGTAAATCAGTCATGAGATCCAACTGATGAACCACATTTTTTCCAGGGAAAAGGGGCTTCCCTGTTAGCATCTCAGCAAATATGCACCCTATACTCCAGATATCGATAGCAGGTGTGTACTGACAAAATATGAAGATACACTTGAAATTAGTAAATTCCAATGGCAGTGACAAAGACCAACACAAATGCTATACAGATAAATTGATTTCTGCATGAATGGACTCATTATTTCATATTGGTGGAAGTTTCATACACCAGATTTGCATTTAGAGGGGTAAGAACAATTGCTTTATATCTTAAGGTTCAAAAAACTGATAAAGGTATCCAAAAACATTCACAATCGGATATTTATATTGACAATTTCACATCTAGTACACAATATAAACAAATTTAATATAAATAACCAAACATCCAGTTTCTAAATTGGATGTTTATGTTCACCTTTTCACAAAGTAATTGATGCAGTTGTAGGGCTTGCAAATGTGCATGTCTTCAACCTATCACCCACAAAGTAATGGGCAAACTGAGAATTTGAACAGAACCATAGAAACCTATTTGCATTGTTTCACATTTCAGCATCCCAGGAACTAGATTTGTTGGCTCCCTTAAGTATTGGCACAACACCAACACACACTGTTTGAGGCATTATATGGGGTCAAACCACCTACCCCTTTCCTATGTACTGGACACAACCAAGGTGGCTGTTGTGGACAAGGGGTTGCAGAGATGAGAAGTTCTGTTTCAGAGACTGTAGGAAAAGATTAGTAAAGCCCAAAACAAAATGAAAATCATGCCTAATCATCATGGGCACAAGGAGTATAAGGAAGTTGAATGAGTTTATTTAAAATTACAACCATATAGACAAGGCAATGTAAAGACATGCCAAGCACAAAAACTCAGCACCATGTTAGCATGGGCCATTTTCGATTGAAGCTCGAGTTGGCAAGATGGCTTACTATCACAAGGTTTTTCTTGAAAGTCTATATACCTCCCCGTTGAAACCAGAGAACTCTTCTCTAGTCGGTTTATCAATGTACTCCTTGGTTGAAAAGTCAATGGTCATTCTACCACCTACAAAGTTTTACTTCTTCACACACACATAGCCTTCATCCTCCAATGTCTGATGACTTGCTTCACCTTCAACAAGTCCTTGGTTGCATAAGATAGTGTTCTCTACTCAACTTCGCTACTAGGACCTCCTATTTATAGACACAACCCTGACTCAAGAGTCGCGACTCTCAGGCTTGTCTTTCAGATGACCATTACGATAGTGTTCGCCTACCATTGGGCATTGGTGTCGCTCATCAATACCCGTATCTTCTGCTGTCTCAGTTGTACGTTAGCAACTAATATGTTCGCCAACTGTCCCAACTTCAAGTCACTTAACTCGCAACGGTTCATTTTTCGTTGTCATCGACCATTAGATTAGCACTCCAACAGTTTCAGTTTAATTGTTCCTTCGAACCTACCGTAGTTAATTTACATCATGCAAGTTAACTTCGTGTGAGCATCACATTCTCCCCCACCTAATTCATCGTCGTCCTCAATGACTTTGTGAAGTCTTGAATGAGATCTTCAAATTGCCAGAGTGTGGTGTCCTTTTCCCAGATCACTCCTTTGGTAGTTAGCCCTTTCATTGCACTAGAAAAAACGTCCATCTATTCTTCCAACTATGTCCATTGACCCATTTGTTTAAGATCGTCGTTGCCTTTTTGTCAAGCTCCTTTCAAACTTAGGTTGGTGTATGGTGTAACTTTCCTTGCGAGAGATCCTCTAAGTCTTCATGGAAAGGTTTAAGAAAATTGATGTTAAAGACCAAGTGAAGTTTCAACATGTCAGGTAACTCTAGCTGATAGGCTAACTTCCCGACCCATCTCTTCACAATAAATAACCCTTCGTAACACTGTATAAGCAAGTAGTGTGCTTCTCTCTTATAGATCTTTTTCAAGATCAACCTGAGCAAGACCTTGTCACCACATCAAACTTCAATGGCCATCTACCCACTTCTTCATCCTTTCTTGCACCATTTGCAAATAGTCTTGGACTTCTTCTAAGCTATCTTGTTGACTCCTGGCAAAGTGATATATTGCTAGACACCAATCCTGCACATTCTTTGCGAGTTTATGCAAGGTCAAGGGTTGACATCCTATCACCAACTCGAAAGGATTATTCCTTATTAACATATTTGGATGAAGATTGTGACAGAACTGAGTAACATTCAACAGTTCAACCCAAATCTGCTGATTGGCCATTACGAAATGCCTAAGATATTCCTCCACAAGAGGGTTCATCCATTCAGTCTATCCGCCAAACTGTGGATGATTCTTTGTTGAGAAGTTAAGTTAAGTTCCCAACATCTTGAACAATGCTCTCCAAAATCTCCCCATAAAGCGAATGTCCCTATCACTCACAATGTCCTTTGGAAGATCCTAGTGTTTGACGACATTCTACATGGACAATCATACCATGGTCTCCACAATACACTCCTTTGGTGCCACCACAAGACAACGTACTTCGATAATCAATCGACCACTACTATGATTGATGTATACTCCGACACTTTCAATAGTATACTGATGAAGTCCATAGAGACACTCTCTCATGACTTCTTTGGAATAGACAAGGGTTGTAGCAAATTTGCTACCCTCCTTCTTTCGATTTTGTCTAGTTGGTACACTAAACAAGTATAGACGTAGTGATCAATATCTTTTTCTTTTTCCAACCAATAGTAACTTAAACTCAAGAGTGTCATGGTCCTTTTCTAACCTGAGTAACCTACCTATTACGAATCATGCGTCTCATGCAATAGCTCATTCCAAAGTCTACCACTCTTCAATATGTATGATTGTCGACCCTTGGTAAAGAGGACTATCTCCTCCTCCTAAAAGCGTTGTATTGTCTATCTCAGACTTGTTGTAGGATCTTAATTGAAGCAGCATCTCATGTTGTCTCTTCCTTTATCCTCTTTAATATGTCACATTACACCAATGACATGTTGGCAACTATGTGTTTTGAGTTGACCTGACGACTCAATGCATTAACTTTATTTGATTTCCTTGTCTTATACTATAATTGGAAGTCAAACTCAATCAAGAAGTCCTACCATCAAGCTTACTTTGGTGTTAGCTTCTTCTACCCTTAAAAACAACTCGTTGTCACATTGTTTATGTAAACGATGAACCTCAATCTAAGGAAGTAGTGTCTTCACACCTTTAGACAATGTACAATCACTGTCATTTTCCTTTCATAAATGGAGCATCTCCTCTTCGTCTCGTTCAGCTTCCGACTTTCAAATGCGAGAGGTCTCCCTGCTTGCATTAAAATACCTCTAATTGTCATGTCTAAGGTGCTAGTCCACACCTCGAAGCTTTTTTGGAAGTCTAGTAGATGAAGTATGGGTCCCTTGATAATCCCTTCTTTGAGTGTTAGGAATGCATTCCTGCAACCATTCTCATCTCCGATCTTTCTTCAAAAGATCTGTGAGAGGGACTACAATCTTCCAATACTTGTAGATGAATCTCCTATAGTAGTTGGCCAACCTTAGGAACAAGCATAACTCTACAACGTTCTTTGGCATTGTCTATTCAAGGACTATCATGATCTTTCATAGGTCCATCTGGATGCCTCCACACCCCACGATGTGACCAAAGAAGTCAACTTCCTTCTTTGCAAACGAACACTTCTCCTTCTTGAGGTAGAGTTAAAACTCTCGTAGCTTCATGATAACTCTCCTCAAATGTTGAACGTACTCCTATAATGATCGATTATAGATGAAGATGTCATCTAAGTACACTACTACAAACTCATCTACGTACTCGGAGAATACATTGTTTATAAGATTACAGAATGTAGTCAGGGTGTTTGTCAACCCAAACGACATTACAAGAAACTCAAAAGACTTATAACATATTACATATGTTGTATTGTGCTCATCCTCCGCTTTGATGCGCACCTGATAGTAACTTGACTACAAGTTTATCTTGGTGAAGACCTCAGTATTCCTTAGTTAGTCAAATAGGTCCTCGACGTTCAACACTAGATACTGATTCTTCACTGTTACCTTATTGAGCGTCTAATAGTTCACGCATAGTCGTAAGCTTCCGTCCTTTTTCTTCTGAAAAAGTACTGATGTTCTATAAGGTGTCTTGCTTGGTCGTAACATTCCATCATCTATGAGCTTTTTGTGTTGTTTCTTTAGTTCCTCAAGGTGGGCAAATGGCATCTGATAGGATAATTGCATAGGAGGCACCACTCTTAAAACCGACTCAATTGCACGGTCCATGTTCTGCTTCGGGGATAATGTCTTTGGTAGCTTGTCAAACATTACATCAGCGAACTCCCTCAAGAGTTCCTAGATCTCTTCAAGTAGAGACTAGTCATCGTCTCCTAAAACTTCCTCAACAACTTTTCTCACACAAGCGACGTACATTGGTTTACCCCTCCATAGCTCATCATTATGTTGCATGGCCAACAACATTGCAGGTGCTTCCTACTCCTTTCAGGCTTTGATGAAATAAGGAGTAGCAGCATTGTTAAACATAATCTCATTTAGATAAGGCATTATACTTACCTTTGCAGTCCAAATGAAGTTCATCTTCAAGATAATCTGAGAATCATTGAACGACATGACTATGAACTCACAACGTCTCCTCTACTCTCTAATATGAACGATAACAATTGTGTTCCCCTTTGTCTGCCTAGCCTAGGTGTTGACAGTCTTGAAGCTCCATCCTGTCCTTCGCACAACCAAGTTAAAGGATGGAGTGTCCTCCTCAAAGAAGTTGTGTATAGCATCGGTGTCCATCATAGTCAGTGCCTCCTTACCATTAACCTTGATGTCTATATACAATAGATCGTTCCTCCAGGGGTAGCATCTCTTCGCCTACATGGCGTTGAGTCGAAGTGGGTTGACACTATACTTCTTCCACGTCAATGGCTCATTGTCTTCTTGAACTAAGGCATTGAGTCACTCTTTCTTCGAACAGCGTCTCATTCAATGTAGACCGTTGCAAATATAACACCTAATAGACTTCTCTTTGCCCTTACTTACTGGCGGTTTGGACTTATTGTTCTTTGGCTACTTACCCTTGCCTTTACCCTTGAACTTGTTCTTCCCAAGCTTACCTCCACTTTCCGTAAAGTTAGTTTTGAAGTCAACATGCACTTTAACAACATTGAGGGCACTCAATAGATCTTTGACGCCTTGTCGTCAAAGTTCCACCTAAGTCCAACTCTAAAGGCTCGAGAGAAAGTTATATAGTTTGTACTCCTCGACCATGTCAGTAATCTACAATATCAAGGAGTTGAATTCCTTAATATAATCTCACACAGTGCCCATTTGTCACAACTTTTACGACTTGTCACACACTACCTAGGAGGTGTTAGTCGATAGAAATTGTTGACGGAGTTCCTTGTAGAACAACTCCTATGTCGTCGTAAGGTCTGTGTCTCATGCACAGAATATTCTCCATCACAGCTTTGCATCTATGGTCAAGAACATACTTGCTAGTGTGACCTCCTCTTCCAAGGTATAGCAAGCTTTGAAATAAGCTTCCATATTCCAAAGGAAGTTCTGCAACTCCCTCATTTCACATATCTCAATGAAGGCTCTAGGCTCTGAAATGTATGGCTTAGAGGAAAGAGAGGGAAAAAGTGTGGTACTTGTGATTGTCTTTTTCAAGATACATAGTTCATCCTAAACAACGTGGACCTCCAAGACAATGTCGTTCGTCTTTTTCAACAATCTCTGAATGTTGTCGTGCGATGCCTCCAACAAAGCCAACCGTCATTCGATATCTCCAATCGAACATTTCAAGTCACTGTTGTGACTTGAAAAAAAGCTACTTCCTTCTGCCATCCCGACAATGAAACCACTGTCATAGGGTTTTTCTCGAAAGTCGATGTACCTCTCTACCAACACTAGAGAACTCTTCTCTAGTCAGTTTATCGACGTACTCCTTGGTTGAAAAGTCAATGGTCACTCTACCATCCATAGAGTTTTTCTTCTCACACACAGCCTTCTTCCTCCGGCATTTGATAACTTGCTTCACCCTCGACAAGTCCTTGATTGCATAAGGTAGTGCTCTCTGCTCAACTCTGCTACTAGAGCCTCCTATTTATAAGCACAACCCTTGCTTGAGAGTCGCGACTCTCGAACTTTGCCGTTACACTTTTGGTGCGATGCTTCGTCTTCCAGATGACCGTTACAACAATACTTGCCTATCATTAGGCATTGATGTCACTCATCAACGCCTGTATCTTCCACTATCTCAGCTGTACGTTGACTTTACTTGTCAACTGACGCGTCCACCAACTGTTCTAGCTTTAAGTTACTTCTACTTCCGTTATGATTGGCACTCCTGTAGTTTCAGTCTAATTGTCCCTTCGAACCTACCATAGGTTAACTTCATGTGGGCATTACACCTACCATCTTTGAATTCCACTAGATTATTGCATCCATCAAGTGTTTCATGTGTCTTAGCATAGATAAAAAATTGGGTCAACACAATGTCATTACACCAAAGCAGCCAGTTATGTAGCCTGAGGTAGGTGAACAGCCTTACAAAATTCTTAGCAAGCAAATGGAAAGGCATGGAAATAGGATAGTTACAAGGGTGCTCATACAATAGGAAGGCAAGGATGCTAGATTAGCTTCTTGGGAGGACTATCATCAGATTTTGGCTGAATTTCCTAACCTTGAGGACCATTTCTTCCACAATGGGAGTGATGAGACAGGTGGACTAGCTGGCTCACCTGTTCGTTGGTCTAGGCCAGTGTTTATTTTGCAATAGTTGCAATGTATTAAAAGGGATGTATGTTTTAATTTAGGGGTCATTTAGTCATTTCTATATTGAACTCCATCGAAGAGTGTCACCACTCAAAATCAATGATAAACCCTAGTTTTTTAGTTTTCTTCCTTGATCTTCTTCATCACCAACAACATAAATCACCAATTTTTCTATCATTATCAATGCTAAACATTCACATAGGATTGAAGATTGCCACATATGGTAATGAAATTCTTAATCTCTACTCCCTACATGAAATCTTCAAAGCAGCTTGCAAATATCTTCACTAAGGGGTAATGAGATGACAAAAGCAAATCAAGGCAGCCTAAGGTAATCGTCTGATTGAATCCTACAACCTAAAGATTTGTCAAGACAACCCCCACTTGACTAACCTAGCTCAATTGCTTAAGGCAACCAAATTACTTGTCTTGATAACTATGATGCAAACACATAAACTATTGAATATCTACACAATTTTTAAGTTTTATGTACTTATCAATTATTACATAATAAATTTTTTTCCCAATTTTTACTTTTAAAAGGCGGACTAACCCTACAAATAAGACCAACCCAACCTAGTCACAAGCCAAGGACAATGCTAGGCTAGGAGTTTAGGAAAAAAAGGATAGCCTGACCCAAACTACCTTCCTTACCACTCTAGCCTAGGTACCTAATAGGTTCTGAGACCTAATCATGTTGAGTATTTTACAAGCTAGACTGACCTATCCCAACCCAATTTGTACATCTAGTTGAGACTCTTATGAAAAAAAACCCTAAATTTGCTAAACACGATAACACTATCCTTCTACTTCTCCCAACCCCCCAAGCCATCATCCTCCATCCTCCCCTATCATCTCCAACATTGCCCTTCTCACCATATACTATTGTTACTCCTCTCTCCTCTTCCCATGCACCATAATTGTCATGTATCCCCCCTCCCCCCATGTAGAATGGAGATTCACACTAAAATTTCTCCTCCTTTCACCATCACCGCACCATTGTAGTCCCACCTCATTCCTGTCATCATGTGCTATTAATTGTGGTATCTCCATCAACTTGCATGTCCCTCCACCAACCTCCTCCATGCCCTGTAATCATGGCCAGCAGTAAACTTTCCTGGTGAGAACAACAAGAAATATGTCCTTACAAAATTTCCATTGTTTTTATTAATTGCAAATCTGAAAATTTATAGGAGATAGAATTTTTAAAATGGTATTTTGAAGATGATTTGCCCCTTGTGATTTACCCTAAACCCTAATTACATGAAAGTGAAGGAAATGAATGCAACCCAAAAATCACTAATTCAGTAAATACCATTCTAAATAACTATAAATGTATTGCTTAACTAAATATAAAGTTCAAAAACTCACCTTAGAAAAAAAAGACCCACATAGTTCTGGAGCTCGATACCATCTAGTTGCAACATAATCCTTCAAATTAAATGAAATAAAGAAAATAAAATCAATGCATGTCAAATGGTGCATTTGGAAGTGCATATGGAATTGCAGCTTTTGATTAAAAATGATTTTCTAGAAAATTAATTCCAAAGTTATCTTCCACAATTTTTTGAAATGCCTTCCACAACTCATTTTAAAAAGCAGGCTATCTACTGATTCTGCGGTAAAAAGATTTTCATAGAAAATATCTAAAATATGGCTTTTCTTAAAAATATGACTTTTCATTATAAGCTAACAGAACAAGAAGCATTTCAAACACAGCCAAAGAGCACACTAGTGAATGTTTTTAAGTCAACAAAAAACGTTGTTACCATATTATTGATGTTGAACAAGCAGAAGCTTTTGAACATAAGCTTTCTGAGAGAATCTATGTTGCAGTGTATAAAGTATAAACAAGCCATGCAAATGTCATCTCCTAAACAAGTTTTGTTTACATTATTAAATTGCATTTGAAATGCAAATCATCTTTTGACCAGAAGCAACTGATACATGTAACCATCTCCGAATGTATTATGCATTCCTGATTTTTTTTTTGTTAGCCTTTTAATCCTAGTCAATTTTAAATTCACTATACATGGGTCCTCTCATAATCCACGTTTTGGTGATAGCAGTATTCTGTTTTATAGATAGGCTGTAAAGTAACCATGACTCAAACAAAGAACAGAAATTTTAGAGCAGAAGGGAGATGTACAGTCCAGAAGATGGCTGACGGTGCATCATTAAATGATACACGTGCAAGACCAAAATCACAAATTTTCAACTTGCAGTCTGCATTTGCAAGGATATTTTTTGGCTTTAAATCACGATGGAACACGTTTGCTGCACGAAGTACCCAAAAAATAACAAAATTCATCTATTAGTAGATGGGAAAAAAAAATGGAAATAGAACAGGTCAGATAAATTGTTCAAAGAGATCATACAATGACCTAACCTGTATGGATATACTTCAATGCTCGGAGAAGCTGGTATAAGAAGAACTGGTAATGTTCTGGGGTAAGATCATCATTTGCCTTGATCACCTGGTGAAGGTCAGACTCCATCAGCTCAAAAACAACATAGATATCCTTGAATTCTCTTCGGGAAGGTGGAAGCATGATGTGTTTAATCTCCACAATGTCAGGGTGACGCAGTAGTCGAAGCAGCTTGATCTCTCTGAGAATCCGTGTGGCATCAGAAACGTGTTCGAAGACATCATTGATCTTCTTGATTGCAACTCTTTCACCAGTGTGTGTATCAATGGCAGATCCAACGACCCCATAGCTCCCTTTCCCAATGACTTCATGGATATGATATTGACTGGCCTCACCATACTCAGTGAAGAATTCCGCATCAAGTACGCTCTGACAGATTCAAGAAAAATAATGAAATGATTTTCTCGCAATCAACCACAAATGAACCAAGGAAAAAAAATGTACGAAATAAAAGTCAGAATCTTCTCTACACGATTTTATCAAAAACAGAATTACCTAAACAAATACAACAAGAATCAGCGTACACAAAGAAATGCGAGCGGTATCAAAAATATTTGTGTAGGTATATAAAAGTAAGTACAAAAAAAAGTTACTACTTGCGTAGCCGAAGAAGACGAGAGGAAGCTGACACCTTAGAACTTGGCCATAATGTCACAAACCAGATCGTCACCTTAACTATCAACAATTTCCTTCCTCTGTTTTTTGCTTAAAAGCCAATCAATCAAACACGGATAAACAAACAGAGCAAATGATCATGGAATGCGAGCAGGCTAAGTAAGCAAACAAAACAGAAACGGATGGTGTTACAAATATCACGTCATTAAGACACGAAATCATCATACGTCCCTACCGATGGTCCCTTACCTTCCTGTGAGGATCGACGTACGCCATTCTGGAATGCGCCTGAACCCGACAACCCTAATACCGTGCTCCTCGTCTCCTCCCACTTCTTCTTCTTCGTCGGGATCCCGACTAGTCTACTCCCGCCAGGCGAGCGGAAAAGGAGGAGGTCGTTGGTTTTGGACGGCAAGAGAACAAGCCACGAACGTCATCCACAAGACCGTCTCCCACCATATATAGAGCGGAAGCAAAACGCTAGACCTTGGAGCCGCGGATCCAACGCACAACCAGCAGCATTCCTCTCTCTCTCTCTCTCGAAACGTGTTGTCTTCTCAGCTTGAATTTCTGTCCTCCACAAATTGCGTCGTGCGGTGTCTCCCGTCGCCTCTCCTCGTCTCTGACTACCACCACCTCTCCTGCTACTCCACCTTTCACTCTTCTCAGCCGCCCGTCTCCGATCCTGATCCACTTTGGCTCCTTCGGTTCTTCCCGTCTTCTTCTTCTTCTTCTTGACCTTCTTCGTTTTCGTGTGGCGCTGGTGTGGCGCGCGGGACGGGAAGAGTCAAGAACGGAAGCTCGGAGGCTTTCGATTTGAGGACGTGCTTTCTCGGTTAATTTGTCTATGACGTGAATTTCATAGAATAATAATTTTATAAAATGATCGTACACATAAATATTTTATAAAATACGCTTACATGGAAAGTGACCTTCGAATCGGTCTTAACCATGGTTTAGAATCACGTTCTACTTTTTTTTTATTTTGGTTCAAGAACTCGGTCGTGCAGCAACCGAATTCTAATAAAATATATATATACATGATTTTTTTTTGCTTGGTTAGCCTTTCAAAAATTCTAAATAGCTTATATATCCATTAAATTATAACATTATCTATCTTAGTTAAAACAACGATAATAGACTTCTCCTTCTTCTTTTCTACCTTAATTAATTTTATTTTATGCAACTTTTACTTTATTTTAAATACATATCTTTTTTAAATTGAAAACATGGCAATTAGTTATACAATACAAGCCGAGTGTTGCCATCTTTTCTACAAATGTCCACCAAGCCATTAACCAGATATGCATCATATGGTTAAGATAATAAAAATAATAGGTTGTTTTTAATATCTTGTGGTTAACCTGAATTTGCAATCCATGGATGATTATGAATATCTGACTAATGAATGTTATATTAATTTAAAACATGGATTGCAAGCTTGATCAACTATATAAATTTAAGCGCAACAATTTCATGTTGTATGATAGCACACAAAGAGTCGCTATACTTGCATAGGAAATAATAATAATAATAATAATGTACCATTACGCTTGGGGTTTAGTGATAATGATGATTAAGTAGAGCATGCGAACAAGTAATTAATTGTTGATCAATAATAATAATAATGAGCATGAGCATGTAATTGTCAGTCTATCAAGTGGTACGTAGTAAACTATGGTAGATAATAATAAAGTAATTCAACAGCCTTATGACATGAAATATAATATGAATGCATGTAGAAGAGAAGCATACCTTGTTTGCATTGTTGGTGTTGGGATATTTAATTACGTACCAATCTAACACAAAATATATTCCATATTCTTTGAGCTTATCTATTCCAAAATATTTAGTAATGTTTCTTCGCAAGCATTAAAGGCATCTGATTAAAATCTAAGTTGCACATATATGTGAATTATTAAAATTAATAGTGAGCATGATTTGCCTTGAAATAACAATATTTGATGCTCTAATGTGGACATCACAATCTCCCATGATTGCTCAGAATGAGATATTAATATATTATATATGGTGAAACCAATGGAGTTGAAAATTTCTCTGTGACCATTAATTAGAATTATTTGCAACAAATAATGCCAAATAGGAATGATAAATATATGTGCTTCTATCAGAATGTGAGGGCGAACTCAATCCTACGAGGTGAGGGAGAGGTAGAAAAGGAGAAGGAGGAGAGAGGTTGATGAACCTAGAAAACACTATCTTATTTAATTGACTAATTGAGGTTTTCATACAAAAAGGGGACTTATATACTACACCAAAAAAAAAAATCATAACAATTCAAAGTGAAAGACATAAATACAATGGTAGGATGAAAATAAAATAAGAAGAAATTACTAAATATAAAAACCTAACTTAAAATCCAATACTTCCCCCTTTAAGTTGCCGCATAAATGTCATCTAAGTTAATCTTTCCTGCAAAATAGTGTAACTAATAATTTAGCAAAAGTTTAATAAATATATCTACTAATTGTTCGCTTGATTGCACATATTCTATTTCAATCACTCTTTTTTGAATGTTTTCTCTCACAAAGTGACAATCTATGTTAAAATATTTTGTTATTTGGTGAAACATTAGATTTGTTGTAATATAAGTTGTTGCCTTGTTGTCGCAATATAGGCTAGTTGGTCCCTACAAAATAACTCCAATACCTGTTAATATATCTCTTAACCATATTATTTCGCTATTGTAATCTAACATTGAACAAAATTCAGATTCTGTTGATGATTTTGACACAATGTCTTGCTTCTTTGCCTTCCTAGATATAAAGGACCTACCAAGAAAAATTATGTATCTAGTGATAAATTTAGTAGTAAAAGTGTAATTTTCATAATCAGCATCACAATATGCCTCTAATTTTAAGTTATTATTACAATGCAAGGTTATACCCTTACCAAGATTGCCCTTTAAGCATCTAACAACATTAATGGCAACATCATAATGTTCTTGATAAGGTCTTGAAAGGAAGTGACTTAAATGGTTTACAACATAAGAGATGTCTAGTCTTATGACAATAGCATAATTTAATTGACCAATAAGGTGTCTGTATTTAATAGGATCTATAAGGATATTTTTGGGATCATCCTAAAGCTTAAAATAGGTACATTAGCTAGTTTGCTACCTAATAAATTAATTTCATTTATAAGATCTAAAACACATTTATGTTGGGAAACATTTACACCAATACTTGAGATAGCCACTTCAAGCCCTAAGAAGTAAATTTGCCTAAGTCTTTAATGGGAAAATTCTACCTTAAAAAATTCTTTAATTTTTGAATTTCATCATTATTGTTATCTATAATTAAAATATCATCAACATATATAAGAATAACAAAATCAACATGCTTGTTTTTCATAGTGAAAAGAGAATAATTAGCCTTGCTTTCGGTATATCCAACATCAATAAGAGTCTTAGAAAGAGTATTAAATAAGTTCCTACCAACTTACTTTAGCCCAAAAATTTCTTTTTTTAACCTACAAATCTTGTTAGGATCAAAAGACTCCCCTTGAAGGTGAAGCCCAAGTGGAAGCTTCATGTATAACTCTTCTTTTAATTCCCCATGGAGATAAGCATTAGTTATTTCTAACTATTGTAGGTTCCAACCTAATTTACAAGCAATAACAATAGTAGTACAAAGAGTAGAAATTTTTGCAATCAGTGCAAAAGTTTGATCATAATTGATCCTTTCTTTTAGTAAAACATTTAGCAACTAATCTAACTTTATATCTATCTATACGTCTATTTTCCTTTCTTTTAATTTTATAAATCTATTTGCAACTGATGAGTTTTTTCCCTATGGGAGATCTACAATATCCTAAGTAGAAGTTTGTTGAAGTGCAAACAACTCTTCTTGCATGTCTCTTTCTCAATGTTTATCATGGATGACATCATTAAAGAGTGTTGGTTTATGTTTTATATCTAAGGACAAATTAGCAAAAGGCTTGGACAAATGTTTATAAGAGATGGAGTCATGTAAAGGGTAATTGATATCTTCATTAACATGGTTGACATTACACACATAGTCATTGTGCTTATGAGGAGGATGTTTGACCCTAGTTGACCTTCTAATATTATCAACATTTTCATTTGTAACATTAACTTTAGGTTCATGAGTGTTATTTTCATTGTCAATAGATTCATAATTTGATCTTAAGGTATAATATGTGGTGTGGGTTCTATGTGATCATCTCTTGGATTGTCTTCAACATCATTATCCAAAATGTAGCCACCATTTTAGGAAGAAACATGCAAACCATGAGATTGATTTTGTGCCTTATCTTTTGATGTGGCTATGGTGCCTTGTATGGGTTTGAGCCAAACATGACTATGAGACTCAAAATTAAGGTCGACAAAAGGATAAATATCCTTAACAAAAGTGGCATCCCTATTAATCAAAGACTTTTGAGTTTTAACATTGTATAATTGATATCCCTTTTATCCTAATGGGTAGCCCATAAAAACACATTTAGATGCATGTTCATCAAATTTTTCCTTGTTTGCAAGTTAGTGGCAAAGGCAATATGTAGGATCGAATGGTTACATAAGAGAGGGGTGAATTGTGTTTTTCATCATATTTGATTATAATTGAAACTTCAAAATTAAAAACAAGTCAAGACACTGTTTTAATCAAATTATTTTATTTAAGGTTTCAATTGCAATATATAATTCAATTCTCCTCAGAAATTGTAGATGCAATTATATAATAATACCATGTTTCATCTAATTAATTTCATATCTACAAATAGAGAAAACTAATTTACGGAATTTAAAACATTTCTCCCCGTTTGAGATTTTTCTTATTCTTCTTCTTCTACAATTCTTCAGTGACAAAAATCTGACTTTCTCTGCTTCACCGAATTTGCTTTCTTCTAATACTTCAGATCTTCAGTGACAGAAATCTGACTTTTTCTGCTTCATTGAATTTTCTTCCATCTGAGAGCTTTTCCCCGAAGAGGTGTTTTTGATCCCTAAAAATATATTTCTTTTGATGTGCAGGGATAATTAATCAACGAGAATTCTATACCCTTTATACTGTATATTCACTTCATGCATATCCTCCACGTTTAATCACTATCAGTTTTTCACGTCTTTTCTTTTTCTTTCATCGAAATACACATGTTCTAACTCACGTTTTCCTTTCAAATTTTCTTTAATCATCAATCCTAGATCTCTGAAAAATTTCTTGCAAAATAAATTTTCTCATCCAAAATTTTTCATCAAGTGTAATAAGAAGTCGTTGTGTTAATGTTAACTAAATGAGTAAAACAAGTAAATTTATAACTTAATGTATCTAACTCAATGAGTTCATCATGTGTCAATCACGTGACAAGTACTGTAGCTAACTCAACGAACTAAGTCTGTAGTGTTACGTTAACTCAACGAACTAGCTTCATAGTGTTACACTAACTCAACAAATCAACTCTATTGTGTTACTAATAACTCAACGAACCAGAAATAAACAAATGTTTTTATAATAAGAATTTTACCACGTGAAATAATAACTTTAAGTTTATAACGCTAACCTAATGTGTTGCCTTAGTGTTCAATATAGTAACTCAACGTGTGCAGTTATGTTAACTTAACGAGTTAAACATGTGCAACTCACGTGATACAATATAACATTCGTAAACTTTAATTTCACCACGTGCACAATACTAACTTAACGAGTTCGTCTCTTCATTTTACTCTTTTACTTACTAACTTAACGAGTTCTTACATGACTTATTTTAACCTTTAAGCCTATAACTCAACGAGTTCTCATGTGATATTTATAAAAATAATATACTAACTCAACGAGTTATCTAAACGTGCACTGTTCATGATACAGAAAATATAACTTTAAAACATATCATGCTTTACAATAAAAACACATGTTAACTTAATGTTTAGTTAAATGAAAAACTAGTATAACGTAATGACTAGTTATTTAACTTAGTATAACTTCAGATCCATTATAGTATTTATATTAGTAAACTTTTTCTGTATTAATTAATGTTTTTAATTTACTTTCACAAACAATAGTAATTGAGTAAATATGATTATATCCGTTTAGCACATATCATTAAAACAAAATACTCAACACAAGACATCCAAAAGACCTAAGTTGATGATAATTGAAATCCTTACCATACAAGATGAAATATAGAGTTTTATCTTGGAGTGGTATGCTAAGCATACAATTTATCAAGAAAATCACAACCTTAATACATTGCTCCTAAAAATTGAGAGAACACCCAATTTAAATTTTAAGGCCTGAGTGGTGTCTAAAATGTGTCTATGCTTACATTTAACTACAACATTTTGTTGCAATGTATATGAGCATATATGCAAATGCAAATTACCTAAATTATTCAAGAGAGCTCTAGCATCATTGTTAATGAATTCAATTCCATTATTAATTCTAATTTATTTAACCTTAGATTCAAATTGATTTTCAACATGAGAAAAAAAACATTTTAAATGATGTACAACCTTAGACTTGCTTTTCATAAAAAAAAGTCATGTCAGCCATCAACTATAATAAGAAAATAATAAGCACTTGAAGTGGATGGCTCATCAAAGGGACCCCAAACATCCAAATGCAATAATTGAAATTTAAAAGAACTTCTAGTAGTTTACGACATTAGTTTCCCAAATTACAAGATTCACAACATTCCATTGAAGATAAATGATAAGCAACTAAACTACTTAAAGTAAGAGTCTTTTTAGCCAAAGGGTGGTGTTTGGTTTTCCCAACACTACACTAGAAAAACTTGGATTTGTTACTTCTATTTTTACTTAGTTAATTTATCTTTATGCCTATTCTTTCTTTTAGAAGTAAACAAACAACCTTTAATACAATTTAGATATTAATTCCAATTTGTACTTTAACTACAAGTACATAGCGTCTATTGTATCAGTGTGCAAGTACAGGTCGATCCCACAGGGAATTGCTGAAGAACTTGAGAACTGTTCGTTTGTTACAAATCAAATTTATATATTCAATAAGCTCTCTGTTGACTTACAGTTAACTCAACGGACTAAGTTCATTGAGTTATAGCAAACTCAACGGACTATCCTCGTGGACTTAAGTTAACTCCACGAGCCCGTCTCTTCTTTATAATATTGCTATTTACAGAGGAATTCAGCCAACCATTAGGCGATTCCACAAATTGTAAATAACATCAATTAAGTTTTTTAATGCTAGTTAACATTGGATTTATCATTAAGCAATACTAACATTCAAATGATTCAAACAGTAACCATTAAAATCTTTAAGTCTTTTGAACGAACCAATTTTAGTAAACTGTAAAATTAAAACTAACATAAAACAATCACAAAACTGATACAGATAACATTAATCACGATACAACACAAACAATACAACACTCAAATACAACATATAAACAAAGATAAATTGTTTTTGGTATTTTTGTTTTGATGTGAATATGGAAATGGGCGAAAGGTGAAATGTAAAGTAATCTCACTTGACATTAAATACTTCCGACACTACTTGCAACGCGATTACACCATTGAAAATTAAACCACTTACAATTCTGTCTCCTCTCCCTATAGAATCATGAGTCCAGAATTGCAAGATAATCTCCTCTTCAGTATACAAGCATCAACCCGAAGCCAAGGCTAAAAGCTTTACGATCTCTTAAAATATGAGTCGGCGCTTGGTGAAAATGGCTTCCCTTCCCGCAATGCGATCACTCCTCACAGTGGTTGTCAGGCACTGTGTTTAGCTCGGAATCGACCCGACATTAGGCAAGTATCCTCACAAACCTCCGATGGTTGGTGATTATGGTGGTGATGATGGTGGTTGGTGTAGTACTTTAGAGAATTAAAACGCCGATCCTCCTCTACATACACTAACCTTCCATCGATCACACCCTTCTTCTTTTTTTCTTCTTTTCTTTTATATTTCTTCAGTAGTAACTACTTCTGCTTGAATGGTCGGTTGGATTTCCTTCATTCACATCAACGTCGATGCTTTCTTCTCCTACGCGATACGTGCAAACGTGATTTTTCCTTCCAACTGTCCTGTTTCTACAATCGCTACAGTGGCATGTTAGAAAATATATAGTCCGTAGAGTTACAGATAACTCAACGTACTTTCTTCGTTGATTTAATTATAAAACACGTGCATAAATTTAACTATCCGATGCTCAGGTGCATTTCGGATACTTATAAACTTAACTATCCAATGCTTAGATGCATTTTGGATAGTTAGAATTAACTCACCGATATATAACTTAAGTAAATCTACCAGATCTCGACACGTGTCAACAGCAGTTTAATCATAAAATAACATTTCGGAGAGTTATAGGTCTAACTATCCAATGCTTAGATGTATTTCGGATAGTTATAGCTAACTCACCGAAAATCCACTTAAGTCACTTACTCAGAACATGACACGTGTCCTCAGCTATTTTATAAATAAAAAGAGATTTCGGAGAGTTACAGGGATAACTATCCGATGCTCAGCTGCAATTTCGGATAGTTATAAATAACTCACCGAAAGTTCACTTAAGTCATTCATTCTGGTTTCGACACGCATACTTTAGGAAATAATAAAATATTCTCTCAAAACATAACTGTTCGGCAATTTAAACATAACTATCTGATACATATTCGGTCTGTTAAATATAACTGTTCGAATTTGTTCAGTATGTTAAACATAATTGTTCGAAATATCAAAAAATTCGGATACTTAAGAATTTCACAGCCTACAACTTACCGACAGTTCATAAATGTACTAAATTAACATTAATTCTCCAAAATTAAGCAGATTCTTCAATTAAAACATATAATAGTGCAATTATAACATAACAGCTTAATTCTCATATGATAAGCTAAATATTATGCAATTAACCATCATTTAACTGTTAATAATATGCACTTTTTCATTCTAAACACTTCCCCCATACCTAAATTTTGCTAGTCCCTTAGCAAACTAAGATCTAATTAATTGGTTTTTAAAAGTGCTAGAATTAATTCTTCCCCTTTTATTTTTTCTTTTGTTTAGCATAAAAATATATTCTGTATGTTTCAGTAATCAACCAGCAAAGATATTTAGAATTTATGTAAATTACATACAAAGTATATCATCTTCATATAGGTGTTAATTATATTATCGTTTGTTCTTCTTTTCATCATCTGTCATCCTAAATTTTCCAATAAGATTTCTAGAAGAAATTTCAACAACATACGAATCAAAGTACAATCCAATTCAATCTGATTAAGACAAGTAGAATAAAGAATTGTATTTTCATTAAACAACTTCAAAAGTCAATTCCAGATTTATATTTCACCAATTCTAGATAACATAAAATATACTCGATTCATAAGATATCTGTATTTCACAAAACACTTGTATCTTTTCAGAACAATATATGTTTTTTTCTTTTTCTTTTTTTTCTTTAAGAGTTAATTTGACAAGCTTGAATCATACAAGAACTTTCTAATGTACCTATGTAATGAGCTTTCAGTCAACAATCCCAGATCTGATCAGGATCTTAGGTTGCCAGATTTCAAGAGTCCTTTTTCAGGTCAACAATCCTTACATACCTATATGCTCAAGTACAAAAGGCTCATGATCAAACAAGTCAATAAACTCTTAAAATTTTCCTCTTTTTTTTTTTTTTTTATTATCTCAACTACAAACACAAAACAAAAACTTAATCACATACTATATATGTACGTATTTCATTAATACAGATGCAGTAAAACACCAATCTCATATAATTCTACTTCTATCATTTACTGAAAATATGAATCCATCTCAATAAGCTCATACTTTTTCTGTAGTTTAATAAGATCTACACATAAATCATTTTACAAGTTCAATTAGTCAAATTAAATGTATCTTTAATCATATGTGTTTTATTTAATCTAGAATTCACATCTCAGCTCCTTCAAGACTTCAGATAATTTTCTGATTAAGCATTAATTATTCTGATTTCATTTTAAAATCATGAAACTGTTAAACTCATGAACTTCAGAAAAAACATAAGATACTATATCTAGATTTACATAAATAATAAATTCTATAGCATCTTCTATAGCCTTCTAAATATAACATTCAAGCAGTTTATAAAAATTTTACAATCTCAATTATCGGATAGTTACAGCAAGTTCATAAAAATTTTCAATTTCCTCAAAACTTTGCAGTACCATTTTAATTTCTTTAATTAACAAACTTACATGGTTGTTACTTTAATTACCTCCCCCCATACCTACATTTTGCATTGTCCTTAATGTAAAAGATTTGACAATAAATACAATAATTGTAGCAGACATGAATAAAGTTTTGTTTGATTTAAAATTTAGGATAAGTAATTGGTTGCATACCTTGTTCCATTTGTATCTCCTTCTGCATATTCCGATTTTTGATTCTGAAAAACTTTTCATTCCTAGATAAACATAGAATATAAAATAAAATAACATTTAACAGATATTAATAAATCAGTGTCTTGTGTGGAACCTAGGCTCCTATGCCTTTGGTGGCTCACAAGTAAGCCAGTTGGTTTCCTAGAATAGATACCAACAAACTGGATTGATATTTTGTTTTGTTTGTTTTTTTATAAAATGAACATGAAAACTTCAAAATTCCTTTTTTTTTTTTTCTAAAAATAAATGCAGAATACACAACGTTAAACACACAAAATCACAGCTTAAGAACATGATTGAAAAGTAGAAACAAATGGAATAAATGTATCAGTCCAAGCAAACTTTTTAGGCATAGTTCTTCTTGCTATTAATTCTATTTTAATGCAGTTCTTGTTCCTTCTTAATTTGTAAACATGCAATATATTATAAATTCCAAATACGAGTGTATTACCATTAATGATATGTAATGCAGAAAGGGATCCTTTTTGGTTCCAGGGTAATGTAGCAGTTTCTATTTCTACATCTATTTCAATATACTCCTCTTCCCACTTCCATTCATTCATGTCTTCCATAATCCATATTTGAAAGTTCATCAGTTCATCCCACCATCTTATCAAACATAAAGTAGGATCATCTTCTTCATTATACCACATTCCTATTTGAATTTCATTAAATTTTGCAGATGGTAATTTAGCTATTTCACTCGGTATAGGTAAAATTTCTATATAATCATCATAACTGTCTATGCTCACTATGTATAAATTAGATCTAAATGCTATTGATATCTCTGTGACTAAATAGATATATCCATCAAGTATGACATGTGTTTGGTTAATTAATGATTTCTGTCCAAGATATATTATAATGTTTTCATTCCAAGATCTGTTTAGAAAATTATACACACTTAAGTGTAAATCTTCACCCCAATTTCCTATAGGTCTCCAATAATATAATTTTTCAGGAATTGCAGAATTTTTATCAGAAAATATTAAAGCTGACCCACAATTTACAGTTGGTGCTTCAAATCTATTAGGTCTTCCTATATTCCATTCTTCTCCTATTATAGGATTTCTTATCAAAATATTAGGTAATAATAAACTTGCATACCTTGGTCTCGTCTTGTATATGATTAATCCTTCATCTATCCCCATAATATGATTTATTCCTTCTAATGCATTGGGTGGAATTTCAGTAGTTTCTTCCATAGCCAGATATTCATGTGTATTTGAACTACGATTAAATGACTTCCATATGAATCCATCTCTAATCTTAGTCATTTTTGCAGCTTGTAGTCCCTGAAAATATTTTTCTTCAATATAGTCTTTAATTTCCTTTAATACACAACACAGCCTACACAGATCTTTAGCTGACAAGTTACTTAGTACTTCCCTTAGTGCATCCAACGGTAATTGCATCAATTTCATTTGTCGATTCTGTATAACATAAACAAAAATTTAGTAGAGACAAAAATTAACATAACTACTACACACCCTTGTGGAGTTAAGGCATAACTCAACGGACTAAGTTCGTTGAGTTAGAAATTAACTCTACGATACTATTAACTAAAAATAAAAAACATATATACATATAGATAGTTGCTTCAGATATGCTACTTCATTCAACTGCCCTCCTAGAAGAGGTATCAATTTCATTAACCGTTCTATTGATAGGATTAGGTATAGCTTGTATTGGCAATCCTCCAATAGGTCTAACTTCCATTGGTTCCTTCTGTCTAAGTGATATATTTCTATTCTAATTTTGAATTGCAGCATTTCCAAATATAAATTCTAAACGATTGTTTACTTGTTGGATTATCTTTTCTAATTTCTCTATTCTAGCTCCTTGTTCAATTAATACTTCATAACTTATGTTCTTCTCATTTATATTTTCTCCTCCCTAGAAATTGTTGTTTCTCCAAGATAAATTCGGGTGATTTCTCCAATTAGGATGATAAGAATTTCCCAAGTTATCTCTCTGGTTTCTAGCATAAATAATATCTAAGTCATTTATGTTTGTATTCTTTTCTGCTAGCTTTCGATTTAATGATAACTCTTCTATTTTCTTTGTTAATTCATTTAATTTCACCTCAAGTATAGTATTGGAATCTATTTCATGCATTCCTCTTGGTAATATTCTTTTATCTACAATAGCTTTAGCCGAATTTTCCCACTATGTAGTTCTTTTTGCAAAATTTTCTAAATATGCTCATGCTTCTTCACTACATAATTTTAAAAATCCATTTTGACAAGTAGATTCTAATAAATATTTCGTTGAAACATCTATGCCTTCATAAATTATACCTATTAATTGTGCTTTACTCATTGCATGATGTGGACATTGAGTCAGTAAATCTTTAAATCTTTCAAAATATTTCCAGAATGATTCACCCTATTTTTGGCTACAAATTAATATTTCTTTCTTCTTTTTAATCATTTGATGTGTTGGATAATATTTTTCCAGAAAAATAGAGCAAAATTTAGTCCATGTAGAAATTGAATCAGGCGATAGAGTATATAACCATCTCTTAGCTGTATCTTTTAAAGAAAAAGGGATATATCTAAGTTTAATAGCATCTATACTCATGTTCGGTATTTTCATCATTTGACAAACTTCGTTAAATTCTCTAAGGAAATAATAGGCATCCTCTCTTTCTAATCCATGAAAATGTGGCAATTGACTAATATAATTAGATTTCAGTTCAAACCTATCTCCCTCAAAGTTTGGCAATCAAATACATGAAGGTTCATCAATTAATTCAGGATACAGAATTTCTCCTAATGGTTTTTCTACTAGAGCAGTCATCTCTACATTCTCTTTTAAAGAAAGGTTAGCTACACCCCAAAGAATTTCGTTAAAGTTCAGTTCAGAAAATTTTTCAGTACTCCTCTGCAATGAAAATTCCTAGGTAGGTGTTCTTACTAATCGTTTAGTGCTTAGAGAACGAGTCCATGTGCTCATAAATAAATAGCAGAAGATTAATTACATACCAGCTTGAAGCTTTCCATTCTATAAATATTTGTTGTCGGATGAAGTTGAATCAGCTGCTTCTCCTTCCAGTTCCTCCAACGCCTTCTCCTTTCTTTTAAAAGTACTGGTAACTCGTAAATAACATTCTGTTTCATATATATACTGCATATCCATAAAGTGAATAAATCTCATTGCAAGAACGTGTCTTGCAACGTGCATCGTGGTTCCTGTTTTTATGGGTACGTGTACCACTACTAATTTCAAATTTTGGTAATCGCTAAACCGACGAAGTTTAGTTCGTGGTTAAAAGAATAGCTGTTCTGCTTAATCCACGAACTAACCTCGTTGAGTTACAGATTACTCAACGGAACACAGTCGGTTACTATTGCTAACTCCACGGACTAACTTCGTTGAGTTAAAGATAACTCAACGGAGTGACCTTATATTATATTACTGACCTCGTAGAGTTACGGTTAACTCAACGGACTTACTTCGTTGAGTTAACACTTGGCAACTTCTAAGCTTTACTCTCGTAAGTTTCTCTCTATTCTTTTTTCTTTCTTTTTCATTCTGCTAACTATAATAAAGTTAAATCTATGTCATTAATGCATCATTTTGATTAAAATTCATTTAAATCTAAACATTATATAAAGATTTAACTTGTAGGTCATTTTATGTTATGTAGAATTTACATTTTACCTTATAACATGTAAAAAATTTTAAGCAGTTATCCTATCATTCAGCAAATTGTAAATCTGTTACATATTCATTCATAAAGTTCCACAAATTACATAATATTCAATAAATTCCATTCATTTCACATCCAAAACACGTATGAAAATTGCATTTGAAAAATTATATTCATTAATATGAATCAATTACATTACAAGTACATCATACAATTTCATACAATTTTACACAAGTAAACGAATAATACAATTTAATCTCTATGCCTAAGTTTATCTACTTCCTTCTAGAGTTTTTCTAATTACTGCTCTAATTGATTTATCCTTTCCACTGCTCCCGAAATTCCTCCAAAAGGTACAGCTAGTTCTACAGCTACAAAATTCCTGTATTCTTTCACTGAAATGGTTCTAGATTTGATCCTTTTTTATGTCCATTTAGTGAAATCGATACAGTTCACCATCAGTAGTGGAATCAAATCTCCATAAAATAATTTCTTCTTCACTATTTTCAGCTTGGAGATAAAAACTGTAGACCAATTTATTTGGATCTTATTTACAACTACATACGTGGCCCATTTGACAAATTAAATTAATTCTATGTCATGGCTCTGACGTTGATAGACATTTTTAATTAGAATGTTAGCTACCATGTGTGCTTTACCATTTAAATGCTTCAATCTGTTTAATAATGGCACACCAGGATTGATAGCTAAACAATCCTTAATTTGCTGTTCAGTCCATTCAATTGTAGTTGTATCTTCCAAAATTTTTATTCCTTCATTCTTTAAACCAAATATGTTGTGGAGAAGCTCTGGTGTTATCTGTACATTAGCTTCCTCTACATTTGAAATTAATCCTCCTTCTCCTTCTCTTAAATTTGCATAGAAACAGGGCACTAAATTCTCATATACTGCATGTCTTCTTTCTTGAGATATAAATTGTAGTAGACCTTGGAATTCAAATAGATCTTTGATTTCTTGCATTCCATCCCAATTTACTAGTCTACTGTAAATAATATTGTAACCCCTTATTTCTTGATATTTAGTATAAACTTCTTGACTACTAAAGTGTACTTCATTCAAAATTGTTGTTTCAGTTAGGTTAGGAAAGTGACTTTGTTGCTCCAAAGGGGTTTGTACTTGATCTTCCTCTAGCATAGGCTGCATTTGAACATTCTCTTTAGATTCCTGAATTTTTGCTTTTGCTTCTGTCTGTGGTGGTGAGCCGGCAGAACTCTCTACTCTGTCTTGAATTCTTTCCATAAATTGCTAAAGAGTTTATTGCTCTTCAATGGAATCTATGAAATTATTTTTGTCCAAATGGCTTCTTTCAGGCTCTTCATTTTCTACTTTTTCTTCTTCCTCCTGACTACCAATCTATTCTGTTACTATTCTATCTAATTCTGTAACAGATTGGGATGGAGTCACGGGCAATTCAGTTTCTACCCTAATTTTTGTTTCTCCTTGTACAGGCTGCAAACTAACTTCAGCTTGATTTTCTTCTTTTCTTTGCTCCTCCTGCTCCTCCTCAGAATCGGATAGCAGGTTAATAAAAATCTGCTCCATAGGCCCTGTAAAAATTGGTACTTCAGATTTAATTTCTTCATATTCAGGCACTTTTTCTTTTCCTTTCTTTTTTCTGATTAGTTGTGTCTGTTCTTCCTCTTCATCTTCTGAAATTAAATCTACAAATATAGGCTCTACAGGTCGTTGAGCCACAAGTACTAGCTCTTCTTGTTTAATTCTTCCAATAATTACTGGTCTCGAAGGACCAGCCTCTCTTACAGCACTTGATTTAGTTGCTGCCTGATACTATTCAACTTTTATTTTGTATTGGGCTTTCAACTTTTCTGCAGCCCTCTTTTTGTATAGTGCATCAAACAACAGGTGTGCTTTAACCACTACCAAATCTTCTGATTCTCCTTGGTTTTTTCCAACTTGAACCAATTCTACAAATTCTCTTATTTCTTCTTCAGTCGAAGGCCTCATCATTTCTGCTCGTGCCAACGGCTTAAATGGTGGAATTGAAGGTCCTAACTGCTGTTCCTCAGGAGTAGGTCTTTTAGTAGTTGGTTCCTCCCGTTATTCAGTTGCCTCTTCTTCATTTTCTTTACTTTCTTGCTCCCAAATCACCTCTTTAGTTCGTCTACAGATTCGTCTTTTGAACCAGAGCCGGGACTTACGTTGGATTAATTCTAGGGCAACTTCATTACTTGGCCTTATTTGTCTTTCCTTGATTATAGCTATTTCTGTTGCTATTCTGATTCGTGTTTCCATTATTTAAGGTATTTGTATACCCAAATCTACTAAATCTCTTCTGAAATTGAAAAGTTCTGATTCTACCTTCTGTAGCTCTTTCTCTCTTGTCGTATTTCTAATCTTCTACCGCGTGTGCCACTCTTCTGATTCCTTTAGAAATTCTGATGTATCAACAGCCTCTTCCCAGAATTCAGGCGTCATCTTCCTCATCGTGGAGTTACACAACAACACAGAATTGCTCTAATTTCTACTGTTCTAGATTCTAAATGATTTACCGGATAATGCCCCCAAAACCCTAGGTTTTAGTTTAAATAAGCCCTAAGTTTAGGCAGGTAATCGGGTCATTTCTCGAACCAACTATTACTATTTTATCCGCGATCTTAGCTACAGTACTCCGTTGAGTTACAGTTAACTCAACGGAATAAGCTCGTTGACTAACTCAAGACTCAATAGAGTAAGCTCGTTGAGTTAAGCGTAACTCAACGAACTTCCCGTACAAGCAAATATAATAATAAAAATATTATAGAGAATAGTTTTTCTATTTTTTTACCGGTTTAACCGATACTATGTTTCGGTCAAACCTAAATATTTTTTATTTTTTTTATTTTTCTTTCGGTTGAACCGATACTATGTTTCGGTAAAACCAATATTTTTTCCTGAAAATTAATATACAATTTTTTTAATGTTTCGGTCATATCGATGGATCTAGTCGGTTGAACCGCAACTATTTTTATGTTTTATATATATTTTTAATGTTTTATATATATATATATATATATAAACATAAAAACTAATTTCTTACTAAGTAAAGCTCGAGTAGTCCTCTACTCTAACTTCTTCTATAATTCCAAAGGAGCTTTTTGGTGTTTTCAGAATAGGTTTAAGTATTTGTCCATTTACTTTAAATATATTCTGATTTTTAGGATTTTCAATTTCAATAGCTCCATAAGGATAAACATTTCAAACTATGTAAGGTCCTGCCCATCTAGATCTTAATTTTCCTGGATGGTTATGGAGTCTAGCCATATAAAGATATACTTCTTGTCCTATTTCAAAGATTTTAGGAATAATTTTTCTATCATGCCAAAATTTAATTTTCTCTTTTTCTCTTATAGTACTCGAATAAGCTTCATTTCTAAATTCTTCTAATTCAATTAGTTGCATTTTCCTATTTTCAGCAGGTTGATTTAAATTAGTGTTCAGAGTTTTTAATGCCCAATAAGCTTTATGTTCTATTTCAATAGGTAAATGACAACTTTTTCCATATACTAGCCTAAAAGGTGACATACCTAAGCTCGTTTTATAAGCAGTTCTATAAGCCCAAAGTGCATCTATCAATCTATTAGCCCAATCTGTTCTAGTAGGATTTACTACTTTTTCCAAGATTAATTTAATTTGTTTTTTTGCACTTTCTACTTGTCCACTTGTTTGCGGATGATATGATGTTGCAATTTTGTGGTTTACTCCATATTTCTTCATTAAGGCTTCAAAACTTCTATTACATAAATGAGTTCCTCTATCATTGATAATAGCTTTAGGTATTCCAAATTTGGCAAATATATTTGTTCTTATAAATTGTATTACCACTTTGTTATCATTAGTTTTTGTAGGAATAACTTCTATCCATTTAGATACATAATCCACCCCAACAATATGTAATTAAATTGATTAGACATAGGAAATGGACCCATAAAATCTATTCCTTACACATCAAAGATTTCAACCTCAACAATAGGATTAAGAGGCATCATATTCCTCTTTGATATTCTTCCTATTTGTTGACATCTTAAACAACTTAAGCAATATTTATGAGCATCTTTGAATAGTGTTGGCCAATAAAACCCACATTGCAGAATTTTTGCAGTAGTTTTCCCTGAACCAAAATGTCCTCCACAAGCTTGGTCATGATAGAAAGACAATATACTCGAATATTCAGTTTCTGGAACACACCTCCTTAAAACCAGATCAAGACATTTCCTAAATAAGTATTGGTCTTCCCAATAGTAATATTTTACTCTTGAGAAAAATAATTTCTTATCTTGTCTATTCCAATCCTTAGGTGTTAAACCAGTAACTAAGTAATTAACTATGTCTGCATACCAAGGTATTGTGTTGATGGTCATTAATTGTTCATCAGGAAAATTATCTTTAATTTCAATATTTGATTTTTCTATTTGTAATCTTGATAAATGATCTGCTACTACATTCTCACAACCTTTTTTATCTTTAATTTCTAGATCAAATTCTTGCAATAATAATATCCATCGGATCAATCTAGGTTTAGTTTCTTTTTTCTTTATTAGATGTTTTAGAGCTGAATGATCCGTGTATACTATTACTTTAGCTCCAATCAGATATGATCTAAACTTTTCTAAAGCAAACACAATAGCTAATAATTCTTTTTCAGTAGTTGTGTAATTAACTTGAGCATCATTTAAGGTTTTACTTGCATAATGAATCACTCTAGGAGATTTTTTTATCTTCTGTCTTAACACTACTCCTACAGCAAAATCAGAAGCATCGCACATTAATTCAAATGGATGATTCCAATTAGGTGCTTGAATTATAGGAGTTGAAATGAAGCTAGTCTTAAGTTTGAAAAATGCTTCCTTGCAATTTTTATCAAAGTTAAATGGAACATCTTTTAATAGATTAGTTAAAGGTCTAGCTATCTTGCTAAAGTCTTTAATAAATCTTCTATAAAAACCAGCATGTCCTAGAAATGATCTAATATCTTTTACTGATTTAGGTTCTAGTAGATTAGAAATTACTTCTATTTTAGCTTTATCTACTTCCAACCCATTTTTAGAAACAACATGCCCTAAGACTATTCTTTGTTTAACCATGAAGTGACATTTTTTCCAATTTAAAACCAAATTTTTTTCCACACAGCGTTTTAATATTTGGTCTAAATTGCTTAAACACACTTCATATGAGTTGCCATATACAGTAAAATCATCCATAAATATTTCTAAAAAATCTTCGGTCATTTCAGTAAATATGCCCTACACACACCTTTGAAAGGTAACTAGCGCATTGCATAATCTGAATGGCATTCTCTTAAAAGCATAAGTTCCATTAGGATAGGTGAAAGTTGTTTTCTCTTGATCCTCTAATGCTACTGGAATTTGATTATACCCTGAATGCCCATCTAGGAAACAAAAATATTCTTGCCCTGCTAATCTTTCCAGCATTTGATCTATAAAAGGTAAGGGAAAATGATCTTTCCTAGTCATAACATTCAGCTTTCTATAGTCTATACATACTCTCCAGCTTGATTGAATTCTAGTAGGTATCAAGTCTTGACTTTCATTCCTAATAACTGTTAATCCTGATTTCATGGGAACTACATGGATTGGACTAACCCACTAGCTATCAGAAATCGGATAAATTATATCATTATCTAACCATTTAACTATTTCCTTCCTGACTAATTCTCTATGGTTTGGATTTAATCTCCTCTCAGGAATTCTAACAGGTTTAGCATTCTCTTCTAAATATATGTAGTGACAATATAAAATTGAACTTAACCCTTTTATATCAGTCATAGTCCATCCTATTGCTTCTTTATAACTTTTTACTACATCTTTTAATTTAGCTATTTGATCCTCTTTTAAATCTGAAGTAATAATGATTGGACATGTCCGTTTATCTTCCAGAAATATATAGGTTAATTCAGGAGGTAAAGGTTTTAATTCTAAATGCTGCCCATCAGAAGCTATAGCTCCTAATTGAACATCATCATTTTTTAAATTAATTTCTTCCTGATCTCCTTCTATATTTATGCTTTCACTTTCTTCTAAAGTTTCAGAATTGATTTGCCTATTTAATTCTTCTTGAATCACATCATCTAACATATCTCCTTCATCCTCTAAAAAGTCTATGGTATGTAAGGACATTTCTAACTCCTCAAACCTTTCTAGTTTGAAAATATTTAATTAAGTATCCTCATTACCATATGCTAACTTCATTACTCCTGTTTTACAATTTATAACAGCCCCTGATGTTGCTAAAAATGGCCTTCCCAAAATTAAAGATGTATCACTATATTTATGCTTAATTTGTTGGGAATCCAAAATTACAATATCAATAGGATATATAAAATTCTTGATTTTAATTAAGACATCCTCTATTTTTCCTCTAAGGTATCTTATACTTCTATCAGCTAATTGAATAACCGTACTAGTAGGAGTTAAGCCTTCTAATCCTAAGGATGCAAATATATCACTTGGCATAACATTTATACCTGCACCTAAGTCTATTAAGGTTCTTTCTAGAATGGTATTTCCTATGGTGCATGATATAATAGAGATTCCAGGATCAGATAACTTTTTAGGAATTTGTGGTAGAAATAGGGAACTACTTTGCTTAGCTAAAAAGACCTTTCTAAGAACTTTTCGCTCTCTTTTCTTAGTACACCAATCCTTCAGAAATTTAGCACATGGTGGCATATTCTGCAATAAATATAACAAAGGAATGTTAACTTGTACTTTTTCAAAAATTTCTCTGATTTTTTCTTGTTTTTCAGGAATTGTTTGTTGTAATCTTTCAGGATAGGGTGCTAAAGATTTTGATTTCAAAGAGTCTTTTTCTTTTAGTTGATTTATTTGATCATTTTTAGCTTCATTCGTAGATTCAGATTGTTCTTCAGTGATTTCTAGATTTTCAGCTATATTTTCATTATCATTTTGATTTTTACTCTTGTCCACCTTCATATCATTTTCATTTTGAGTTCTTGGTGGTATATCAGTTTCAGATCTTAATGTTACACATACATCTTCCAGATTTTCGTTACTTTCATGATGTTTTTGTATATCATTTTCGTGATTATGATCTTGAATTGTTTTTAGTTTTAAAGTGCATTCTTGAAATTCTCTTACATTAGTGTTTTCTGTTTGTTGTATATTTTGCAAGTTATACAGGTTTATAACATTATAATTTTCATTGTCCTGTTGCATAACTTGTATTTTCATTGCATTTTTGTCTAATGCTTTTAATTTTGTTTCCAGATCATCTAATTTCATTGCATTCAATTTTTGATCAATTTTCTTTATGATTTTTTCAGTTTCGTAAATTATATCCTTTTTAGGTTCTGAATATGGTTCCTTATAGTTTAACTGGTTGACTTCTTATTGTTGACACACAAAGTATTCTAGTTTGTCCAGATTTTGCTCTATACTATGCTCCAGTCTGTCATAGCTATCCCAAACTTCAGTGTCTCTCATCATATTACACATTCTATACTGACCATCAGTTGGGTAAACTATAGGATTCTCATACTCGGCTCTATTATATTGAGGATAATTCATTTGTTGTTCATAGGATTTAACAATCTGTAAATGTCTCAATTTAAAACAACCAGAAATTTCGTGTCCTTCAGAATTGTAGAATTCACATATGCTAATTACAGGTTTTAGAAATCTTTGAGCATAAGCATATGCCATATTCTCAATTACAGAAGAAAACACACAACTCTCGCGATTAAAACGAAACAGCTCTAACAGTTACTTATATTAATTCAATTCACTTCAACTCAATTCAATTCAATTCAATTCAATTCCCCGGCAACGGCGCCATAAAATTTGTTTGGTTTTCCCAGCACTATACTAGAAAAACTTGGATTTGTTACTTCTGTTTTTATTTAGTTAATATATCTTTATGCCTATTCTTTCTTTTAGAAGTAAACAAACAACCTTTAATACAATTTAGATATTAATTCTAATTTGTACTTTAACTGCAAGTGCACAGTGTCTATTGTATCAGTGTGCAAGTACAGGTCGATCCTAGAGGGAATTGCTGAAGAACTTGAGAACTGTTCGTTTGTTACAAATCAAATTTATATATTCAATAAGCTCTCTGTTGACTTACAGTTAACTCAACGGACTAAGTTCGTTGAGTTTTGGTTAACTCAACGGACTATCCTCGTGGACTTAAGTTAACTCCACGAGCCCGTCTCTTCTTTATAATATTGCTATTTACAGAGGAATTCGGCCAACCATTGGGCGATTCCATAGATTGTAAATAACATCAATTAAGCTTTTTAATGCTAGTTAACATTGGATTTATCATTAAGCAATACTAACATTCAGATGATTCAAACAGTAACCATTAAAATCTTTAAGTCTTTTGAACGAACCAATTTTAGTAAACTGTAAAATTAAAACTAACATAAAACAATCACAAAACTGATACAGATAACATTAATCACGATACAACACAAACAATACAACACTCAAATACAACATACAAACAAAGATAAATTGTTTTTGGTATTTTTGTTTTGATGTGAACATGGAAATGGGCGAAAGGTGAAATGTAAAGTAATCTCACTTGACAGTAAATACTTCCAGCACTACTTGCAACGCGATTACACCACTGAAAATTAAACCACTTACAATTCTGTCTCCTCTCCCTATAGAATCGTGAGTCCAGAATTGCAAGATAATCTCCTCTTCAGCATACAGGCATCAACCCGAAGCTAAGGCTAAAAGCTTTACGATCTCCTGAAATATGAGTCGACGCTTAGTGAAAATGGCTTCCCTTCCTGCGACGCGATCACTCCTCACAGTGGTTGTTAGGCACTATGTTTGGCTCGGAATTGACCCGACATCAGGCATGTATCCTCACAAACCTCCGATGGTTAGTGATTATGGTGGTGATGATGGTGGTTGGTGTGGTACTTCAGAGAATTGCGACGCCGATCCTCTACACACACTGACCTTTCATCGATCACACCCTTCTTTTTTTTTTCTTCTTTTCTTTTATATATCTTCAGTAGTAACTGCTTCTGCTTGAATGGTCGGTTGGATTTCCTTCATTCATATCAACGGCGATGCTTTCTTCTCCTGCGCAATACGTGCAAACGTAGTTTTTCCTTCCAACTGTCTTGTTTCTGTAACCGCTACAGTGGCATATTAGAAAATATATAGTCCGTGGAGTTACAGATAACTCAACGGACTTTCTTCATTGATTTAACTATAAAACACGTGCATAAATTTAACTATCTGATGCTTAGGTGCATTTCGGATACTTATAAACTTAACTATTCGATGCTCAAATGCATTTCGGATAGTTAAAATTAACTCACCGATATATAACTTAAGTAAATCTACCAGATCTCGACACGTGTCAACAACAGTTTAATCATAAAATAACATTTCGAAGAGTTATAGGTCTAACTATCCGATGCTCAGATGCATTTCGGATAGTTACAACTAACTCACCGAAAATCCACTTAAGTCACTTACCCAGAACTTGACACGTGTCATCATCTATTTTATAAATAAAAAAAGATTTCGGAGAGTTACAGGGATAACTATCCGATGCTCAACTGTAATTTCGGATAGTTATAGATAACTCACCGAAAGTTCACTTAAGTCATTCATTCTGGTTTCGACACGCGTACTTCAGGAAATAATAAAATATTCTCTCAAAACATAACTATTCAACAATTTAAACATAACTATCTGATACATATTCGGTCTGTTAAACATAATTGTCCGAATTTGTTCGGTATGTTAAACATAACTGTTCGAAATATTAGAAAATTCGGATACTTAAGAATTTCACAGCCTGCAACTTACCGATAGTTCATAAATGTACTAAATTAACATTAATTCCCCAAAATTAAGCAGATTCTTCAATTAAAGTATATAACAGTGCAATTATAACATAATGGCTTAATTCTCATATGATAAGCTAAATATTATGCAATTAACCATCATTTAACCGTTAATAATATGTACTTTTTCATTCTAAACAAGTGGCTAAGCCTATGGTGTCACACATCATTACTTAGTTTGCTAGTGTGATTAATAGAGCAGTAGATTTCATTATCATAATTTGGGTTGAATAGGTATAAGTCTTCATGCCTATCACCTTGACTAATCACCTTATTGCTCAATAGGTCCTACAAAATGTAATGTCAAGGAAAGAAGGTAATGCTACAATTCAAGTTATCTACTATTTTGGCAACAAATAAGAGATTAACATTAAAATTTGGAATGTATAAGACATTCTTAATCTCTATATTATCTTTTAAGTTCACTTTGCTAACCCCTTCTATAGGAGAACATTGATGATTAGGAAGTCTTACATTCATTTTATTTTTCAACACAAAAATACTAGAAAATTTATTTTTAATTTGAGTCATGTCATCTATAGCACTACTATCTATAATCTATGATTTATATATGTCATTATTTCTTATAAGATTAACACATAGACTTGCCGTATTGCAAACACTAACATCAAGGTTGTCTTCCTTGTTAAGTTGGTTTAGGAGCTTATAAAATTGCTTGGTAGTAAGTTAGTTCAAATTTAAACGCTAACCTTCAATATTTTGCCCTTTAGTATTGCAAGCATTAGCCTTTTTTTCTTGTCTATTGATGTTCTTTTTGTGAAATTTGTGACCCAAGAGAAAGCTTATAAGGAAATAACACTTCTCTTTGAGATAACTCATTTTCTTGCAATTTGTGTAATAAAGTTTCTCTTTCTTTCCTTGATCCCCATAATTGGCTTTAGGTTTACTAATGTTCAAGGTAATAAATTCACTCAAGGATCCATTATACACCTCCATTTGTTTCTCTTCTCCTAAAATGATGCAATACACATGATCCATATTGGGAAGTGGTTTAGTACCTAACAATTGGGTTCTAATATCATTGAAGTTTTCATTTAAACCCATTAAGAAGTCAACAATCTAGTTATTTTGCTAATTTTCCATCACTTCTTTAAAAATAGGGCAATCCTCACCATTACTACACTAACATAACCATATTGTTGCACCTTATCCATGTTAGGACCCTAGTATTTTGATAATGCAAAAACCTATGTAAGGAAACTAAATTGTATTTCACAGATATGATAGCTCAGCAAAAGATCAGAAAGCATACGAACAAATGGAGAAAGTTCTAGAAGATACTGCTATAGAGCTATAGGAAAATCGGATAGTTACAGGTCTAAGTATCCGAAGAGCAAGTTTAAAGTAGCAGCAATTCTATCGGACAATTAGAAGAATAACTATCCGAAATTATAAAACATTCGGAGAGTTATGAAAGGCAGTTGGTTGAATGATCGGAGAGTTAAGGAGTTAACTATCTGAAAGCAAAAGGAAAATCGAAAAGTTAGAAAGGCTAACTATCCGAAACTTAAGTCATTCAATTAACGACGTGCAAAAAGTCAGAACAGAAGCTTAAAAGAGTTTTCGGAGAGTTGGAAAGATAACTATTCGAAATTTAAAGGATTTCGGTGAGTTATAGGTATAACTTTCTGAAACTTAAGTTATCCTATTACGCACGTGTAGAATGGAGAAAGACGGTAGTTAAAAGCTTAAAGGAAAAAATCAGAGAGTTAAATAACTATCTGAAATTTCAAGAGAGTTTTGGTGAGTTACAGTTTAACTATTTGAAACTTAAGTCATTGAATTTCCCACGTGTAGAATGGAGAAGACGGCAATTAAAAGCTTAAAAGGAAAAATCAAAGAGTTAGATAACTATCTGAAATTTCAAAAGAGTTTCAGTGAGTTACAGTTTAACTATCCGAAACTTAAGTCATTGAATTTCCCACGTATAGAAATTTAGACAGAAGCTTAATTGAGTTTTCAGAGAGTTAGAAAGCTAACTATCCGAAAAAATAGGAAGTTTCGGTGAGTTATAGCTTTAACTATCCGAAACTTAAGTTATTCTATTATGCACGTGTAAAAATGAAAAGATAGTTGTCAGAAGCTTAGAATAAGAAAATCGGAGAGTTACTGTAGCTAACTATCCGATAGTTAGGAAAATTTCGGTGAGTTACAACTATAGGTATTTGAACTTTAAGTACTTCACATGTATGACTTAAAACTCACGTGACAAATAAACTTAAGTGGATTTTCGGTGACTTACGATCATTCTTCGGAGAGTTACACTGCTAACCATCTGAAAGTTTGAGAAGATCGGAAGGTTATCTTGAGATACCTTTCTAAACGGTAACTTACCATATTTGGATCTGCAAACTCAACAAGTACAGTAGAATAAATCCGTTGAGGAGAAAATATGATCGTTGGATATTCAAGCATATATACAATCAGATCATTCAGTATTGAACAAGAGCTAAGATGTGAGATTACAGATACAATTACATATAGAGATACAGTACACATTGTAGATCAATTACTCATACAGAAAAAAGCTCAAATTCAGTTCAACATAGAATCAATTGAAAGCTGGATTTACAAGAAGATTCTTAAAGCTCTCCATGTGCTGAAAGTCTGATCCAAGAAGGATCATTTGGTTTGTAGCTTCAACCATAAAGCTTCATTCAGTTGTTGTTTTGAGTTTCGACCTGAAAACTCAAGAGGTTGGTTTTCTAGAATTTATACCTGAAAACTTCTAAGTGTTGGTTTTCTGGAGTTTATACCTGAAAACTTCTAAGTGTTGGTTTCTGGAGTTTATACCTGAAAACTTCTAAGTGTTGGTTTTCTGGAGTTTATACTTGAAAACTTCTGTGTGATTAGTTATTGTTTCGACCTGAAAGCAAGTGTGTAAGTGTTGAGACACTTAGTGAAGCCCAAGTAACCCTTGGGGGTGGACTAGCTGAGTTGGTGAACCACCTAAAATTCTCTTGTGTTTCTTACTTTTATTTCCACTGTGCATGATATTTTTATTTGATTATTAATTGTGCAAACTGATTAATCAAATTAGTTAGTAAAGTGAAAATAGGCTTAAATTCACACTATTCTCCATTCACCCCCCTCTAGTGAAGTCATTCATTCCTAACAATTAGTATCAGAGTAGGTTGATCTCTTTTTATAGATTTAACCATCTTAGATCATGACATCTTTTCACAAAGAGGGTTAGAACATCCATCATCCTCCCTTGTTTGATGGTATTAATTATAATTACTGGAAAAACAGGATGAAATGTTTCCTTAGAAGCTCAGATGTGAGTTTATGGAAAATGGTTGTTCTAGGAACACCTATTCCACCTAGTCATGAGGATGACTAGACTGAGGAGGATGAGAGAATCATCCAAATGGATGCTCTAGGGCTGAATATTATTTACCATGCCTTATCTGTTGAACAATATAATAAAGTTTCAGCTTGTAAATCTGCTCACGAGGCTTGGAACACTCTTCAAATAACCTTTGAAGGAACTTGCCAAGTGAAAGACACTAAAATAAGCATTTTACTTAGAAAGCTTGAATTATTTAAAATGCTTGATGATGAAATTATCACTGATATGTTTTCAAAATTCACTGAGATTATTAATGGCTTAAGAGGTTTGGGAAAGGAATTTTCTGTCCGTGAACAGGTACAGAAAATCCTCAAAAGCTTAACTATGGAATGGAAGCAAAAGTCCACATTGATACAAGATTCCAAAGACTTCAACAAATACTCAGTAGAGGATCTAATGGGCAACCTACTAGCCCATGAAGTTCAAATGAAGGAATGGAAAGTTGAGGAAGGTAGTGGTAAAAAGAAAACTGAAACAAAGAAAGAACTAGCCTTTCCATCAACATAGGAACTTCAAAGCTCGAATGATGATGAAGTTGTGCTACTGGCTAGAAAATTCAGAAAATAGATGAAGAAAAAGAATCATGCCAGCACATCAAAAAACAATGTACCAATATGCTTTAAATGCAAGAAGTAGGGACATATACAACCTAATTGTCCACTGCAACAAGAAGAAAAAAAAGAAATGAAGAAGAAGAAGAGGAGCTACAAAAAGAAAATGGCATTGAAGGCTACTTGGGATGATAGTAGTTCTTCTAGTAGCTCATCTAGTTCAGATGAAGAGGTACTAGTAAACGTGTGCTATACAGTACAAGAGGTATGTTCCACTTCATCTCAAAGTGATTCTGATGTAGACAATGATAATCTAGATGTAAATATTCTTTTGTCTACTATTGATAGCTTATATGTTAAATGCAATAATGATAAATTGATAAATGAAAATGAAAATTTGAAATAAAAAATCACTGATCTGAAAAATTCTGTGCATAAATTTACTAATGGACAAAAAAGATTAGATCAAATCATTGGTTCATAGAGACATGGCTCAAATAGATTTGGCTTAGGGTATGCTACTCCATAGGAAATACCCTACTGTGGTGGTGTTATCTGATCTTATTGAGATGGTACAACAGTGCTTGCCATCAAAAGAAGACCTGGTTCAATGTGGCTACCAAAAGGCAATAAACTAAATATTGTCAGGACTAACACTTATGGACCCAAGAAAGTATGGGTACCAAAATCTATTTCTGTTTGAATTGCAGGATTACATGGTTTAGGGGGAGCAGCTAATTTACAAGGTCAAATTATTTTTTTTGCAAATCAATGGTATGATTAATTAGAGAAGGGTGAAAAATTTGAAAATTTGTTATGAGAGTAACTATTTGGTATTGTAAGAGGCACCATAAATTGGTAAAAAGTGCTCACTTAGACTGAGTGGAAATTGTGCCTAAAATCTTGATGCTCAAGGAGAGCAAAATTTGCAACAGCTAGAAACATGTACATAGAAAAGAGAGCAGCAGTCAGACTATAGTCACAAATTGCTCTCTGCATATGTTTTGAAGGAGTCTATTGAAGAGAGATTTTAAGAAGCTAAATAGTTGGTAATCAGAAGGCAATCAGTTAAGAATCAGTTATGATATTATGAAATTAACAATTGGCATCAAATGTAGCATCAATGATTGAATCATGTTCTTTAAAGGAAACAAGGCTTGCACGAGCCAAGTTGAATGACTACAAACGCAGGGAAATCAGATTCATCAAAGGACAACCAAAATCTGTAGTAGATAGATTACAATATTCAAATTATCTTCTGCAAATAGAAGAACCACTTGAAACAAAGATCCAAGAGAAGATAAACGAATTGGAGTCAGAAGCAAATTGATTGAAAATCTTTTATAATATTTTTGATTAACAATTGATATTTAGTTCAATTGATATGATATATGACATTCATTTTGTAGAACAGGTACAACAAATTTGTCTGCAAGGAAAAACATATAAGTAGGAGGAGAACCTACTATATGAAGAGAATTCAAAATGTTACTTCAGTACAAAATAAAAGTGTATAAAGAGGGCATGCATATAGGGGGAGAGCCTATAACTTGCTATTATAAATCAGAGAACCTCCATACAGATAGGGGGAGAGCTTGTGGCAAAAATTACAAATATTAATTGCATATTTATAAATTGCTACATTAACTATTGACATTTCACTGTTTTCAGTTTTTACAGATGATGCAATAATTACATGAAAACAAATGAAGAAATATCACAAATCAGGAAAGCAATTACTGACTTCTTAGATGATAGAATGTCAACAACTAGCATCAGACAAGGATTAAGGAAATTGACACTTCAATTGATATTATGCTCGAATAAGAAAGAAGAAAAGCAGCACAACATCAAGGGAAAAGAAGAAAATAGACTGCAATGATGAAAATATCTTAACAATTGAGATCTACACATCAACAGTCTACATTTGATGGAAAATCAAAAATTAGTATTTGAAGATATTGATGCATTTGATTCTTTTCACAACTTGATATCTGACAGGATTATAGAGATCAGAAAATTAGTATATCATCATATACAAATTTAATGACAAAAAAGGGAGAAGAAAATTCAACAAAAGAAAATTGTGGAACTCCTTTTATCTAATGACAAAAGGGGGGAGAAAAATATAGAAAAATACATAGAAGGCAGGGGGAGCATTCCCAACACATATACAAGGTGAGAATTTAACTTCATTGTATTATATTCTTTGTAAATCTTTGCTTTACTTAGTTTCTGTGTGATTGAATGTATAGCAACAATCTAGGGAGTGAAGTACATGTAATTTAATGTAAATGATTTTGTCATTATCAAAAAGGGAGAGATTGTTAGGACCCTAGTATTTTGATAATGCAAAAACCTATGTAAGGAACCAAATTGTATTTCACAGATATGATAGCTCAGCAAAAGATTAGAAAGCAGATGAACAGATGGAGAAAGTTCCAGAAGATACTACTATAGAGCTATAAGAAAATCAGACAGTTATAGGTTTAAGTATCCGAAGAGCAAGTTTAAAGCAACAGCAATTCTATAGGACAATTAGAAGAATAACTATCTGAAATTATAAAGCCTTCGGAAAGTTATGAACGGTAGTTGGTTGAATGATTGGAGAGTTAATGAGTTAACTATCCAAAAGCAAAAGGAAAATTGGAAAGTTAGAAAGGTTAATTATCCGAAACTTAAGTCATTCAATTAACCACATGTAGAAAGTCAGAATAAAAGCTTAAAAGAGTTTTCAGAGAGTTGGAAAGATAACTATTCGAAATTTAAAGGATTTCGATGAGTTACAGGTATAACTTTCCGAAACTTAAGTTATCCTATTACGCACGTGCAGAATGGAGAAAGATGGTAGTTAAAAGCTTAAAGGGAAAAATTAGAGAGTTAGATAACTATCCGAAATTTCAAGAGAGTTTCGGTGAGTTACAGTTTAACTATCCGAAACTTAAGTCATTGAATTTCTTACGTGCAGAATGGAGAAGACGATAGTTAAAAACTTAAAAGGAAAAATCGAAGAGTTAGATAACTATTCGAAATTTCAAGAGAGTTTTGGTGAGTTACAGTTTAACTATCCAAAACTTAAGTCATTGAATTTCCCACGTGTAGAATGGAGAAGACGATAGTTAAAAGCTTAAAAGGAAAAATCGAAGTGTTAGATAACAATCCGAAATTTCAAGAGAGTTTCGATGAGTTACAGTTTAATTATCCGAAACTTAAGTCATTGAATTTCCCACGTGCAGAAATCCAGACAGAAGCTTAAATGAGTTTTCGAAGAGTTAGAAAGCTAACTATCCAAAAAAATAGGAAGTTTCGGTGAGTTACAGCTTTAACAATCCGAAACTTAAGTTATTCTATTATGCACATGTAAAAATGAGAAGATAGTTGTCGGAAGCTTAGAAGAAGAAAATCGAAGAGTTACTGTAGCTAACTATTCAATAGTCAGGAAAATTTCAGTGAGTTACAACTACAGGTATCTGAACTTTAAGTACTTCACGTGCATGACTTAAAACTCACGTGACAAATAAACTTAAGTGGATTTTCGGTGAGTTACGATCATCCTTCGGAGAGTTACACTGCTAACCATCCGAAAGTTTGAGAAGATCGGAAAGTTATCTTGAGATACCTTTCTAAATGGTAACTTACCATATTTGGATCTGCAAACTCAACAAGTACAGTAGAATAAATCCGTTGAGGAGAAAATATGATCGTTGGATATTCAAGCATATATACAGTCAGATCATTCAGTATTGAACAAGAGCTGAGATGTGAGATTACAGATACAATTACATATAGAGATACAGTACACATTGCAGATCAATTACTGATACAGAAGAAAGCTCAAATTCAATTCAACATAGAATCGATTGAAAGCTGGATTTACAAGAAGATTCTTAAAGCTCTCCATGTGCTGAAAGTCTAATCCAAGAAGGATCATTTGGTTTGTGGCTTCAACCTTAAAGCTTCATTCAATTGTTGGTTTGAGTTTCGACTTGAAAACTCAAGAGGTTGGTTTTCTGGAGTTTATACCTGAAAACTTCTGAGTGTTGGTTTTCTGGAGTTTATACCTGAAAACTTATGAGTGTTGGTTTCTAGAGTTTATACCTGAAAACTTTTGTGTGGTTGGTTCTTGCTTCGACCTAAAAGCAAGTGTGTAAATGTTGAGACACTTAGTGAAGCCCAAGTGACCTTTGGGGGTGGACTAGTCGAGTTGGTGAACTACCTAAAATTCTCTTGTGTTTCTTACCTTTATTTCTGCTGTGCATGATATTTTTATTTGATTATTACTTGTGCAAACTGATTAATCAAATTAGTTAGTAAAGTGAAAAATAGGCTTAAATTCACACTTTTCTTCATTCACCTCCCCTCTGGTGAAGCCATTCGTTCCTAACAATCCATTGGTTGTGTTCAAATGGAAATTCCTTCGATTTGGATAGTTTTAACGATCCATCAATGAATCTTAATTTATTTTTGGCACTAAGAGCACATATGACTGTGGGATACCACACTTCATAGTTATCACATTAAGCAACTTAGACATGTTAGGATTCTCAATGGTAGATAGGTAACATGGATCAGATTTGGATTTATTTTTCTAGAAAGAACCCCCAATGGAACTAGAATCAATCATAATGCAAGGACTGAAAAGAAAAAAAACAAATTAACACATGTCTCGATCAATTTCAAGATAAGTTGTAACTTGCATAATGAATAGAAGCATGAGTATTATTTTAGTAAGATTGATATGTATGATTGTGAAAATATGAGTCATATGTATTGTATGTATATGATATCAACTAGAAAAAAAATGAAATAAACTTAATTTTCAAAGTAATGGGATGTATAAATAATAGATCTGACAAAGAGATGGCGATTTGGAGAGATGACCAATGTAGACAAAGATAGAGGACAAAAACATTGATAGTGGATAGAGACAGAGGACATTAGCACACCTAATGCTCTGATACCATATTAGAACATGTAGGTGAGCTCGATCCTACGAGATGGGAGAGCGATGGAAAAGAAGAAAGGGGAGAGAGGTTGATGAACCTTAGAAAATGTTGTCTCATTCAACTAACTAATTAAGGTTTTGATAGAAAAAGGAGACTTATATACTACACCTAAAAAAAATCCTGGCTGTTCAAAGTAAAAGACATAAACACAATCGTAGAATGAAAGTAAAATAAGAAAGAACAACTAACTATAAAAACCCATTAACCCATCTAGCTATAAGTCTTGAAGATATTTTTTTACCAACGTCACAACATCATTAATATTCAAGACATTTCAATCGGTACCATTGTGAAGAGAACAAATGAATCATTATAGCATCATCAAATGAAGTCATTTAGTTGGTGTTAATAGATATTTATTGTTATTATTATTATTTTCTCCCTTTGCATGTGATTTATTTCAACAAAATCATGTAGTATCAAGTTTTTTATATTTACATGTCATTTGACCCATGTATGATCTCAAAATCAACTCTCTTTTTTTATATATACATGATGGTTCATCTTGACATAATTTTTTTAACAAGTGTTGATCCATTTGTATTCCTACGTGATATACATCCTATATATAACATAATTTTTTTACATTCAAATGATGGCACTTATTATATGCATGTCATATATATATATATATATATATCAATGTGATGATAAATATTCATATGCCACCACTAGGAACATATATAAAACACTAAGCATGATATTTTTTTTGTCATGTTGATCACATAATGATTTCTATGAACATCATATCTATCATGTAATGTCATTCTCATGTTTATATTTTGGGCACTTAATCAGAGGATATAAGAAAAAAAGAGAAGGAGAAGTGTCTTGGTCAAAAATAATTTAATTGATATAAAAAGTATCCAAAACAATGTGGACTCATTTACGTAGACCTATACCAATATTTCCGTGTAGGATGATGGCCTTCCGTACATATTTTTCATTAGGAAATGAGATAGGGAGAAATATATAAAATAGTGGGAGATGAAAATAAGAAGAAATAACATAAAATGATAGAAAATAAAATATTATTTATATATATTAAAAGTTGATAAAAAAATTTTAAAATATTTATATATACCAAGAAATAATAAAAAATGATAACAAAATTTTATTTAGAGAACCAAACCTTTTTCTTTTTCATGCCATATATTTATATTTGTAGAGCTAGCCAGCTATAACATGATAAAATATACATAAAATGGACGCATGCTAGCTAAGTGGGGTCGCTCAATCTCGTAGATATAAAATTTTCAAATATTAAACTGTAAACATCTTCAAAGCTTGTTGAGTATCATTGACAATGATCTCCGTACAAATGTGATACCTATGTTTGCCAGCAAAAGAATCTAGACATCATTATTAATAATGACGTGATGAATAAGGGATTTTTTGCGTTCAAAATCTTAGGAATCTTTTATAAAGTGAATTCCAATAACAAACAGAAAGTAATGAAAAGTACTTTTCTTAAAATCTGATAAAAATTGAAATCTAAATACTCAAATAAGTAATAGAATTTAAAATTTGTGTTTATGCACATCTAAGAAAGTAATGAAATTCAAAGAAATTAGTTTTGGATTTTAATTTATATGTTAATATAATTAGCTTCAACTTTAATACTAATAATTAAGTAAAATTTAACATTTTCATCAATCTGATATTAATAATGAAACATTAATTAACGTCATAATAGTAATGCCATTAACCTTATAACGTTCATATTTGAAAAATCTTTATCAAGAAAAGCAAGCAAGATGAGAACATGACACTGAAGGTAAGTCTCTATTGCGGCAAGCTTGCTTAGAAGGGTTTAGGGTTTGTAATGTGAGAGGCAGGAGGTGATTGAGGATGGGTGCAAATGCGATGTGAGATGAAGGTAATTGACAAGTGTGTAGAATGAGTTGTGGTTTGACGAGGGCATGACACAGGTTGAAGGCGCACAAGGGTTTGGAGTAGAGAGGGTCAATGGTTGCCATAGGAGGCACACAAGGGGGGTTGAAAGGGTTATGCAAGTGAAGTGTTTCTTCCTTTGATTGGAGGGACGCAGTCATGATTGCAGGTGGAGAGCATGAAGAGTTTGCGCGGAATTTAATTTTGAAAGGGATGAGGGTGGAAATGAATTTCTACCCTACCTGGTATATGAGTTTTTATATAAGGAAGTCAATGGAGATAAATTTCTTTCCATCACATTTGCACAAACATCCTCATCCTAAGAATTTGAATTCTATCATATTCTACTTTTTTGATCAATTTAAGATATACAAACATCTACTTAATTCTATGTTTGTTACAATATCTATAAAATTTATGATAGATTTTTTATCGAGAAAATGGAGAACGTTGGCACCCACACCCAAATGGTTTTGGTTGTGGGTGCCATGATCTGATAGTTGCGATTTAATTTTGATTTTCATAGAGGAGGTTGTCATCGTTCGTTCTCATTGTTATCAAATTTGAAAGTTAAATCTCTCTCTCTTTCTCTTTTCCATTGTGACTATACTAGTGTTGTTCAGGCGTAGTGTCTTGCTTCATGGGGGAAGGGGGATGGCAAAGTGTGTTAGAGAAGGATTGTAAGGAGTTAAGGTTAGAGATAGAGGTGTCAATAGGCTAGGTTGGTCCGACTTGTCTTAGAAAGTATCAACCTATTTAGGCTACGAGGTGGGTTAGGTTGGGTCAAATTTTTTTTTAATTTTTTTAGAATAGCTTGGCCTAATTTGAAATTTTTTTAGGACAATCAAACCTAGCCTATAACCCGACTTACTTTTATAATTTTTTATTTTTTTCTTAAGTTTAACCAAAGGTCAACTTTGATTTGATTGAATTTTTTTTAGTTTTTTATTCTGATCGTATCTTTACTTCGATCTAACCAAAATTTTTATTTTCTTTTTCGATCTAATCGCTTAACTTCGGTTCGACAAAAGTTTTTGATTTTTTTAAACATATTATTATTATTATTATTATTTTTCTTCAATTTGATTGATCGAAATTTTTTATTTTTTCCTTCGATCTAACTAATATATTTTAATATTTTAATTTTTCCTTCGGTCTAATCAAAGATAAACTTTAGTTTGACCGAAGTTTTTTAAATTTATTATTTTTTTCTTTGATCTAATCAAAGTTAAACTTTGGTCCAATCAATGTTTTTTATTTTCTTTATGTTTTCCTTTGGTTTGATCGAATTTTAACTTCAATCCAACCTAAGTTTTTGATTTTATTTATTTATTTTTTTTATTTTAAATTTTAAAAAAAATTTACAATGTTTTCGATAATCAATTCATCATTCAAACACATTATTTTATTTATAAATACATGTAAGTCATGATGATTCATCACATTAACATCAATATCAAGACATCATCAATGGACCATTCATAATTCATCATCCATTAACATATTCAAACACAAGTCATAAAGTTAAAATAATTATTTTATTTCTAAATTTAAATTTAAATTACATTATTTTTGTAATTACATCAAATATTTTTACATTTAATGTACATAATTATATTTAAACATTTAAATTTACAAATTCATTAATGAAGTCATCTTTTTGTTATTGTCTACGAATAAGTAAACTCCCAATCTTTAACACACATTAATACTTCTAAAATATCATCTTTTAATCTTACTCTTCTATCATCTAATATATTACCACTAATACTAAATGCTTGTTCATATACTATAGAAGAAGTTGGAATTGTTAGTAAATCTTTAGCTATTAATGATAAAATAAGAAATGTGCATTTTTATGTTTTCCTTCAATTTATTACATCAAAATTTAGAAAATTAGGATTATCTCTTATTAAATAGTTATGATTAAAATTATTTAATTCTTTCTTATTTGTTACGATAAATCACTATGTTCATCATCAAATATACTATAATCAATTATTGATGATAATGATGATGATGGTTGTGAAAAGTAAAATATATTTTGTATTTGTTGTATTCCATATTTTGTAACATACATATCAAACATATTATTTAAACTTTATTCTACATTTTCAATTGTTACATCAAGTTCCACGTTTAGACAAGTTTATATTACATTTATTAATTTTTTAACAATTTTTACTTTAGTCTTAGGATCTAAATAAGCATTTAATGTATATAAAAGAGGTATCTTATTCTAATTTTTATTTTTTATTTTTCATTGATTTAAAAATGAATTTTATTTTAACATTTGTTTAACGTACACATACTTAGCCTAACCTAAATTGGCCTATGAGCCAATTCGAGTTCAACCTGAATCGACCCACATGCCAACTTGACCTAACTTAGTTTAAAAAATCAGGTTGGACTAGGTCAAGCTAGCCTATAATGACTCAACTCAATTAACACCTCTAGTTAAAGGTGGATCGACAGCATTGTTCAACGAGTGTCTTATTCAATTTCAGAAAAAATGTTGATAATTTTTTTATTCAATTTTCATTGGTGCATGAATGAATAATGTAAAAGAAAAACAAAACCAAACTGGTGAGCTGCATCTACAAGAATCCACCAAAAAAAAGAGATGACGGGGTATTCAACGACAGTGAGGTTGATATCATTTGTTACAACCTGAGAGAATCTACTTCACTAATGTATCCAATGACGGTTGACATCTTTACAGAACTGGGCGTCACTTAAGTTAGATCATCATAAAATTTGGTTTTCTCATCCATTGTTAAATCAGGATGTCCTGTGTGTAAAAAATCTTACAAGGATTTTTGTACCTTTCGTGCAATATGATCTATGAGCCTCAGTTAAAATATTGATACTTACGTACATACATATCCTCATCTTATATTTACACATTTGACTTATGGGGAAGTACAACAATTCAATTTGTTTTTAGACAAATGTTATTTCGCGTTATTTTCACGCATATTATTTTTTAGGACGGAAACGAATGTTAAAATGAACAAATGTACATCCCAAAAACTCCCAATACGTCATCCTATCGTTGGTTCCATCTAATCAGAGGTATAAACAATCATTCGATGTATTCATCTTTCATATAATGTGTATTGCTTACGTATTGATGCCAAAATGCATGTTTACATGTTGATATGGAATTTACTTTAACAAATGATACTTATATGTACTATAATATGCATACAAGAATGAGAGGATTTTCAATTAAGAAGAGTTGGTTTAAATGATTGAAAAGTAACGGTGACATGTTAGCACATAATTTTATTTATTGCAAAAAAGGAGAAAAAGATATGAATGATAAACTTAGAGTAGGAAGAGATGTTAATAGATGGCGATGTAGTCTAAGAGAGTTGTTTTACAAGGTTATATGTTGTTTATAATGAATAGATGGTATAATGTAACGAAGAGGATTATTTTGCAAGGTTGTATGTGGTTCATAAGAAAATAGAAGTGTGAAAAGTTAAGAAATTTGTTATAAAACATAATCATGACTTTACATCATCTAATAAAATGTCAAATTTGCAATCTCATAAGAAATTGTTTCTTGCAATAAAAGAATTAGTAGATACTTTATCAAAATAGGTGATAAGTAACTTTATGTTGTTTCCTTGTTGGGTATTTTGTTTTGATGATGTGCGTTGAATGAAAGTAATCATATTTGCTCAATTACTATTGTTTTTGAAAGGAAATTAAGAACATCAATTAATACAGAAAAAACTTACTAATATAAATAATTGTCTGTATTAGATCTGAAATTATACTAAGTTAAATAACTAGTTGTTTCGTTGCATTAATTTCTCATTTAACTAAATGTTAAGTTAACGTGTGTTTTTATTGAAAAACATGATATGTTTTAAAGTTATATTTTCTGTATCATGAACAGTGCACGTTTAGACAATTCGTTAAGTTAGAGTGTTATTTGTATAGAGGTCACGTGAGAACTCGTTAAGTTAGAGGCTTAAAGGTTAAAATAGGTTACGTAAGAACTCGTTAAGTTAGTGAGTAAAAGAAAAGACGAACTCGTTAAATTAGTGTTATACACAAGGTGAAATTAAAGGTTACGAATGTTATATTGTATCACGTGAGTTGCACATGTTTAACTCGTTAAGTTAACATAACTAAACACGTTGAGTTGCTATATTGAATACTAAGGCAATGCATTAGGTTAGTGTTATAAACTTAAGTTGTTATTTTTGCACGTGGTAAAATTCTTATTATAAAAACATTTGTTTATTATTAGTTCGTTGAGTTATCTGTAACACAATGGAGTTGGTTCATTGAGTTATCATAACACCATGGAGTTGGTTCATTGAGTTAGCGTAACACCACAGACTTAGTTCGTTGAGTTAGCTACAATACTTGTCACGTGAGTTGTCACATGAGGAACTCGTTAAGTTAGAAACGTTAAGTTATATATTTACTTGTGTTACTCGTTTAGTTAACATTAAAGTAACGACTTATTATTACACTTGATGAAAAATTTTGGATGAGAAAGTTTATTTTGCAGAAATTTTTTTAGAGATTCAGGATTGATGATTAAAGAAAATTCGAAATGTAAACGTGGGTTAGAACGTGTGTATTTCGATGAAGGAAAAAGAGAAGACGTGAAGAAGTGGAAAACTAGTAGTGATTAAACGTGGAGGATATGCATGAAATGAAGATACAATATAAAAGGCATAGAATTCTCGTTGATCAACCATCCCTACACACCAAACGAAAAATCTTTTCAGGGATCAAAAACACCTCTTCGGGGAAAAACTCTTAGGTGAAAGAAAATTCAGTGAAGTAGAAAATGTCAGATTTATGTCACTGAAGATCTGAAGTATTAGAAGAAAGCAAATTCGGTGAAGTAGAGAATGACAAGATATTCATCACTAAAGAAGAAGAAAAAGAAAGATCTCAAACAGGGAGAAATGTTTTAAATTCCGCACATTAGTTTTCTCTGTTTGTAGTTATGAAATTGTATAGATGAAACATGGTATCAATATATAATTGCATCTACAATTTCTAAGGAGAATTGAATTGTATATTGTAATTGAAACCTTGAATAAAATGATTTTATCAAAAATAGTGTCTTGACTTGTTTTTGAGTTTTAAAGTTTCAATTATAATAGGAAAAAGTTGAAAAACACAATTCACTCTCCTCTTGTGTAGTCATACGATCCTACAAGTGGTACCAGAGCTTTGTTAATAATCTTTGATATAAAATCGATACCAACTTATTTAATATCATTGCTTATTTTTCCTTCTTTATTTTTTAAACAGAAATTAATATTTGAGCAAACTCTTAACCTTCTTGATTTAAGACTCAAATTGTTTTTATTGTTTTAAACTATTTAAAATCAAATAGGTAGAAAAATCTAAGGTAAGATGGCTATTGAAAATGGTAATTCTTCTTTGTATGAAGGCCAAAATCTTAATCGTCCTCCTTTATTTGATGGAATACATTTTGAATATTGGAAATATAAGATGACAATCTTTCTTCAAAGTATAAATCATAAGTTGTGGTTCATGATTTCTAAACTATATACTCCGTTAACTACCCCTTATAATACTTGGACAATTACTAAAAAAGAAAATGAAACTCTAAATGCTAAAGGCTTAAATATTTTATTTTGTGCATTGAGTTATGAATAGTTCAGTAAAGTGTCGGCATATAAATCTGCTTATGAGGTATGACATGCATTAGAACTTTCACATGAAAATACTTCTCAAGTTAAAGAGACTAAGATTAGCATGTTAATTCATAAGTATGAACTCTTTAAGATGCATGAAGACGAAAGTATTTTTAAGATGTTTTCCAGATTCCTTGATATCATAAACTCTTTAAAATGCTTAGGAAAGAATTTTGAACAAAAGGATTTGGTGAGGAAAATTCTCAGATCCTTAAGTTCTAAATGGTCTTAGAAAGTGACATCAATTGAGGAATCACGAGATTTAAATGTTTATACTATAAATGAACTTATAGGAAATTTAACAACTTATGAAGTTCAATTAAATGATTCACTGAGTCACAACAAATTAAAAATGAAAAAAGAAATAGCCTTTGAAATCAATTCAGATTCTGAAATATCTACTAATTCTGACGAGGATTTGATTTTGCTGACTAAGAAATTCAAGAAAGCATGGAAAACTAGGAAACTGCAAAAGAACAAAAATGATAAACCCTCAACGTCAAAATCACTAAATGACAATAATTCTTCATCCAGAAAGTATGTATGTTACAACTATAAGAAACTTGGATATCTTTCTCCAGATTATCCTATAAGGAAAAATGAAAAGCATAGTAGGACAAATTAGAAGAAGATGGCTCAGAAAACTCAAAAAAAGTTTTACAAGAAAAAGGCTTTGAAGGTCACTTGGGATGACACGTTAGAAGAGTCTAAATCTGAGGAATTATTATCAAAATCTTCACATTCAGAAGAAGAATAAGAGTTAGAAGACATTGCTCATGTGTGCTTCATGATAGATGAGTCTGAGATAATATCTGATCCTAAAGTTATTCTGATTTTAACTTTGATGAATTATTATGTGCTTATTATGCATTATTACATAAACTTAAAGTTGGTAAACTGGAAAATAAAAATATTAGAAACTCTTTGACCATAATGGAAGAAGAAAATTGTTTCCTGTCTACTACTTTAGAAAAGTTTAAATGTGATAATGAAAATCATGCTAGAGATTTGCATAAATTTAGATTTAATGAATGTGTTTTGCATGAACAAATATAAAATACAAATGCTGAAAAATTAAAGATAGAATTTGAAAATGAAATGTTGAGAAACAATATAAATGATCTTGAGTTAGAGATTGACAGATTAAAAATAAGAGAGCTAGATTTAAATTCCACCATTGAGAAATGAAATTTAAGTCAAACTAAGTTAGACAAACTAACTAGTACCCCTGTGGTGTCATATAAATTTGGCTTAGGATTTGATTATCCTGAATATCTTGAATCTCAAGTCAATAAAGGATTTATTAGTTGCAGTTCAAGTAAATCTAAGACTAAAATTCCTTTTATCATGAAACAAGGTAATAAATATATAGAAGTAGGTAATTCAAGGGATGAATCATGTAGCAATAATATATACCAATGTGATTTAGCTAAATGTACTTCTAACATGACTATTAATGTTTCTAAAAATCTTTTTTCTTGTTCTGGAAATTCAGTCACTAATGTTTCAAAAATGTCAAACAATTGTAGTAAACTGAAAATTCAGAAACTTGAGTATGAAATTCAAAACTCTAGTGTTAGACCAATTACTCATTCTACATGTTCTTTATCTGAAAATTCTTGTGCAGAAAAAGATTTTGTATGTACTGAAAATTCAAATACAAGTACAAAATCTTAGTATGAACTTACTGAAATGTATGAGCATGACCAAAATAAATTAACATCTGATAAAAATCGATTTGGTCTTGGTTATACTACATCTGAAAACAAAAAGAATGATTATAAGAGCAATAATGCTATAAGTAAGTATGATGCTAATGATAAATCATTAGTACTTACAACTAATAAGAATGTAAATGGTAATGTTAAATTGTTTTTAAACAAAAAGAAGAAATATGCATTTAATGAACTTGGTCCTCAACAACATTGGGTACCAAGGAAAAGTTCTTAATTTGTTTTGCAGGAGGAAATAACATCAAAATGGATCTTGGATAGTGGAGCATCAAGTCACATGACCAGACAGAAAAGCCTACTGAAAAATTTTACAAATACCAAGAAAGGAAATGTTACATTTGGAAACAAAAGCAAGGATAAAATCATAAGTATGGGTAATGTTTAAATAACTCCTACTTGTGTTATTTCAAATGTACTATATGTAGAAAACCTAGGATTTAATTTGCTGTGTGTTATAAAACTAACTGATAATGGATATTATGTATTATTTGAAAATGATGTATGCAAAATTATTGATAAAAGTACAGATAAACTTAAGTTTATTGCTAAAAGAAAAGGTTCTGTATGTATTTTATCTTTACCTTCTAGTGTAGTTGATTTAAATTCATGTTTGCTAGCTGAAACTAGTGATGCATATCTGTGGCATAGAAGGATCAGGCATATAAATATGAAATTATTACATAAATTATCTAGAAAGCATTTAGTGAGATGTTTACCAAAAATTAAATACTCAAAGGACTTTATGTGTGATGCATGTGAGTTAGGTAAACTTCACAAAAACTCTTTTAAATCTAAAACTGATATATTAAGCAAGAGAGTCTTAGAACTTATACATATGGATCTATTTGGACCAACAAGAATCATGAGTCTTGGTGGTAAACGGTATGTATTTGTTTTAGTAGATGACTTCTCTAGATATACTTGGGTATACTTTCTAGCATCTAAGACAGAAGTTTTTGAAAAATTTAAAATGTTTTGCAATCTTGTTCAAAATGAACAAAGTGTCTCTATTCAAAAACTCAGGAGTGATCATGGTACTGAATTTGATAATGATCAAATGGATAATTACAATATAGATCACAGATTTTCTTTTCTACGAGCATTGTCTCAAAATGGTGTTGTTGAGAGAAAGAATAGATCACTTCAAGAAATGGCCAGAACTATGTTAAAGGAACATAACTTACCTCAAAATCTTTGGGCTGAAGTAGTGAATACAGCTTGTTATGTTATTAACAGAAATCACTTAAGACCTCTTGTTAATAAAACTCATTTTGAAATTATGTTTGATAGGGTTCCAAAATTTTCTTATATGAAACCATTTGGTTGCAAGTGTTTTGTCCTTAACATTAAGGATAAAAGAGATAAATTTCAAGCCAAAGCGGATGAAGGAATTTTTGTAGGTTACTCTACTAGAAGTAAAGCCTATAGAGTATATAATAAGACTTCTAGAACTATTGAAGAAACCCTCCATGTAAGTTTCAATGAAAATTCTTTTAGAGAATCTCAATCTAAAGTTGATAATGATGATATGATCAATTTCCCAAAAGAACTAGAGATCAATAGAGAGATTGAAGATTTATCTGAGAAAATAAAAAATATGAACTTAAATGATCAAACTAATGATGAAAGTGATGTACCTCCCGATGTTGATGAGAATATTGAGGAAAATCAGAGAAATTGACATTATTCTTCATCGCATCCCATCACTCAAGTCATTGGTAATATTAATGGGGGAGTTAAAACTAGAGCTTCAGTAAATTTAAATAGTATGTGTATGTTTGTTTCTATGGTGGAACCAAAGAATATAGAAGAAGCATTATCTAATGAAAATTGGATAGTGGCAATGCAAGAAGAACTAAATCAATTCATTAGAAATGATGTTTGGGAATTAGTCCCTCCACCAGAACAACAATCCATAATAGGTACAAAGTGGATCTTTAGAAATAAAACTAATGAGACTAGTCAAGTTATAAGAAACAAAGCTAGATTAGTTGTATAAGGGTATACACAAGAAGAAAGATTAGATTATGATGAAACATTTGCTCCTGTGGTTAGGTTAGAAAGTATTAGAATATTATTGACCTATGCTTGTTATATGGATTTTAAACTATATCAAATAGATGTCAAGAGTGCATTTCTAAATGGTTTAATTAATGAAAAAGTTTATGTAAAACAACCACCTGGATTTGAAGATATTAAAAATCCTGACTATGTGTATAAATCGAAGAAAACCTTATATGGTTTGAAGCAAACACCTAGATCGTGGTATGAAAGGTTATCTACTTTTCTAATAGAACAAGGATATATCATGGGAAAAGTAGACCATACTCTATTTATCAAAAGAGATGATAAAAATCAGATTGTTGTTCAAATATATGTGGATGATATAATCTTTGGAGTAACTTCTGATAAACTGATAAAAATATTTTCTAAAGAGATGACTAGTTAGTTTGAAATGAGTATGACAGGAGAACTTTTATATTTTCTAAGACTTCAAATTAAGCAAATAGATAAAGGTATATTTTTAAATCAGGAAAAATATATAGATGAAACGCTTAAGAAATTTAATTTTAATGATACAAGGATTCGAGGAACTCCTATGAGTACTTCTTTAAAGTTAGATATTGATGACATAGGGAAATCAATAAATCAAAGAAAATATAGAAGTATGATTGGTTCTTTACTTTATTTGACAGCTAGTAGACCTAATATTATGTTTGCTGTGTGTGCTTGTGCTAGATTTCAATCTAATCCTAAAGAATCACACTCAATTGCTGTTAAAAGAATATTAGATATAAACAAGGAATTAAAAATTTCATACTGTATTATTCTAAGGATAGTTCAATAGATCTTATAGGATATACTGATGCTGATTACGCATGATTTAAATCTGATAGGAAAAGTACTAGTGGCACATGTCAATTATTGGAAAATAATTTGGTGTCATGGTTTAGTTAAAAGCAAAACTGTGTAGCACTTTCAACCACTGAAGTTGAATATGTTACTACTGCATTGTGTTGCACTCAGATTCTATGGATAAAGCAAATTTTAGAAGATTTTGGATTATCTTATGATACAACTGAGATTTATTGTGACAGTAGTTCTGCAATAAATCTTTCCAAAAATCCTGTATTACATTCTAGAGCAAAACATATAGAGGTTAGACATCATTTTCTATGAGATAATGTAATTAAAAGAAAAGTTAAATTAGGATTTGTGTCTAGTAAAAATCAATTAGCTAATATCTTTACAAAACCTCTAGATGAAACTACTTTCTGCAACATAAGATTAAATTTAAGTATTTGTAGGCTATGTGATGTGTAACATGCTTAAACTCTACAAAAAGATAAATTTTGTTGATGATGTTGTTTACCTCATAGATATTATATACTTATCATAAATATCTAAGTAATATCTAAAGTGCTGCATAAGATACTATGTATTTATTATAACATTATGGTAGTATCTTGTTGATTTTACGTATTTTATCAATTTTAATGGTTTTCAAAATTTTAAGTTGAAGTGTCAATGAAAAACATTAAATACCTTTGGAATCCTGAAATTTTGATTAAATCATCTTAAACTACTAATCAAAAGTATGAGCTTATTGAAACTGATTCATATTTTCAGTAAAACCATAGACGTAAAAATTGTATGAGATTTGTGTTTTATTGCATCTGTATTAGTGGAATACATATATATTGTGCTTATAATGAAAAATGCTTACAAAGTGAAAATCTTTGAGAGTTTATTAATCAGTTTGATCTCGAGCCTTTTGTACTTGAGCAGATAGGTATGTAAGGATTGTTGTCCTAAAAAAAGATTCTTTAAATCTAGCAACCTAAGGTCCTGATCAGACTTGAGATTGTTGACTAAAAGCTCATTACACGGGTACATTAGAAATCTCTTGTATGATTCAAACTTTTCAAACTAACTTTTAAAGAAAATTATCAATATTTACTGTTTTGAAAAGAAAAAGTTATTTCATTAATTACAGATATCTTTGAATCAAATATAGTTTCTACCAATATGACTATTGATTTATTGAATCAACTTTAGTACTTTTGACAATGGTTATTTGAGATACATTCCTTTATTCTCCTTGAGTCAATCATATTAAGTTCAAAGTTATGTTTTGATTTATATACGGTTGGAATTGATTCTTGAAATCATTTTTGATGAATTAAGGATGACATAAATCTTTTGAAAAGAAAATTTAAAGTATAGTTATAATTAACATCTATTTTATACATATATATTTTGTATGTTATTGAATATATTTGAAGTATATTTGTAGGGAGAGGAATAACAATGTTCAAAATAGATTAATATAAATTAAGAATATAAATCTTGGTTAATCTGAGATTAGTCTGTTAGGAATTTTGTTTTGATGATATATGCTTTATTAAAGTTTTTAAATAAGTCTAAATAATATTCTCTAGGTATATTTCTCTAAGTATAATAGTTAACAGATTATCGGAAAGTTTCACTTTTATGTCGGATAAGTTATAGATTTCCAAAGAGTTAGATTTTCGATAGTTAAACTTTCGGATAGTTAACGTTTCATTTTTGTCGAATAGTTTATGTTAAAAAGTTGTATAGTTAAGTTATCTACACGTGTGTTTTTAATATTTTAAGTTGTCACGTGTTTTCCATGTGTGTTCGGTAATGAAAATCGAATAGTTAGACAACTGTTCGAGTTTTTATACGCATGGATAGATAAGTCTTCGAGTTTTATAAAATGACTAACGAATAAATAAGTTTGGTATGTTTAGTCATGTGTTTTGCAGGTGCAAAAACTTGAAGAGTTACAGATAAGTGTTCGAGTTTTTACAGGACTTAAAGGATAAGTGTTCGACTAAATCGAAGACTTAGAAGGTATTCTACAAGACTCCAGGAAGATAAAGTTTCGATGAATCTACGAGTGGAGATCGTGGAAATTCAAAATGATAGTGGAGAAAGTGGAAACTCAAAAAGATAGTAATTTAGGTTAAAGAAATAATTAGTACGTGGATTATGGATTAAGTGGATGAACATGCTGAACGTAAAAGACAATAGAGTTCGACTACTAATAGAGAGTACGAGCTACATTACAACAGAGGATCCCAATCTCAAAAACCAAGTCTGAATATTCAATCCGGATCCCTAACTGAAAAGTTAAGTTTGAATATTTATATTTTGAAAAGTTCTCCAACATTAGAAGAAGTTTGAAATTCCAAGCAATTTCAGAAAAGAAGCTGCAAATGTAAGAAGTCTGGAAATTCGACAACTAGAGAAGAAAAGATACAGAAGCTGAGCAAGGAGAAGGAAAGAAGCTGTGTGCATAAAGATTAGGTTTTATACAATTTGAAATTAGTTTTCAATAAGAGCTTTATTTTTCTATTTGAATTATATATCGAACATTACTGCATCAAAACTGTGAAGAAGGGAATTGAGCTGAAAAGATATTGTAAATTCTCTTTTTACATAAAGAATAGAATTTCATTTACGAGTGTTTTGTGCTCTTGTTTTATCCACTAGTATTTTAATTACTAAAGACACAATTCACCCCCCTCTTGTGATACAGACGATCCTACAACTAGTATCAGAGCATTTTATCTTAATTAAGAGCTTTTATTTCTCTATTTAGGAATCAGTTTTTCCTATCATTTACTTCGGATCATTTGTTTAAAATGGATAATACTGAAATCTTAGTTATGACTGAGGGACAGACCACTAATCGTCCTCCTATGTTCGAAGGTAACAATTATGGCTACTGAAAATATAGGATGAAAGTATTCTTTTAGTCAATCAATTTTAAACTATGGCATATAATTAGCAATCCTATAGTGTTAGTTACGACTCCATATGATACTTGGACTTTTGATGAAAATAAGCGAATGACACTGAATGCTAAAGGTTTAAACATCTTATTTTGTGCTTTATCTCATGATTAATTTAATAAAGTTTCTGCATATTAAATTGCATATGAGATATGGCATGCATTAGAAGTTGCCAATGAAGGTACTAACTAGGTCAAGGAATCTAAGATTAATATGTTAGTACATAAATATGAGCTTTTTAAAATGCACGAAAATGAATGTATCTCTGACATGTTTCCTCATTTTCTTGAGATTGTAAATTCATTAAAATCTTTAGGCAAGAAATTCGAGGAAAAAGACTTGGTAAGGAAGATCCTTAGATCTTTAACTAAAATTTGGGCTCAAAAGACAACATCTATTGAAGAGTTCAAAGATTTAAATACATATACTCTCGATGATCTCATAGGAAATCTAACAGCCTATGAAGTACAACATTTAGATCCAAAAAAGGAAAAATCCTAGAAGGGATCTGGCTTTTGAAGCTAATAAAGTCTTAGAAGTCACTAGTGATTCTAACGATGATTTATTGTTGTTGACCAGAAAATTTAGAAATCTGTTGAAGAAACGCAAGAACTTCAGGTCAGCAAAGACATCTAGAGATATAGAGAAGAAGTCATTCACGAAAGACAAAAGCATATGCTACAAGTGCAATAGATTGGGTCACTTTCAAACTGATTGTCCCCTCAACAAAGATAAGAAGAATTTGAGAAGAAATTTTAGGAGTAAGAAATTCAGAAAGAGAAGGGCACTTAAAGTGACATGGGATGACTCTTCAACTTCACAAAGTGAAGAAACAAAGGATTCAACATTAGACAATGAATCCTCATCAACATCAGATTCAGAAGAAAATCTAGCAAACGTATGCTTCATGGCAAAATCCAGTGAGGTATCCTCTGATCAAAATGCTAACTTTGATAGTTTTGATAGATTACTTGTTGAATACAATAGACTAGCCAGAAAATATAAGAAAGTCAAAATAGAAAGAAAGAACACTAGGAAAATGCTAGATGAATCTGAAAATAAGATTGATTTCTGAACTCTATGTTGAATAAATTTAAAGAAGAAAATCAAAGGCATGCACAGGAAATTTTAAATTTTACTACTATAGAAAGAAAATTACATGTTAATTGTGAAAATTTAATTGCTGATAAGAAGAAAATGATCTGTGAAATTGAAAAATTGGAACTGACTATTACTGATTTAAATTCAGAAATTGATATGTTAAAGATTAAGGTCTACAATCAAAATGCTATATTAAGTAAATGGAATAATAGTCAAACTATAACAAATGAACTAAGTAGTAAAATATCAAATGTAGAAAAACATGGTACTGGTTTACACGATGCATCTTCTGAAAATTATATATTGCATGATGGTACTGCTAAAAATATTGTCTTTAATTCAAGTACTAAGAATTGTAAAAGAAAAACTATTCCATGTGTGATTAAAAAGGGAGATAAATATGTGCAAATTGATAAAATGTAGCATATAAATGATAGCACACGATGCAAGAATGTCAAAAGAAATTTTCAAAAAAATCAAGCTAAGTCATTTGAGAATTTTAATATTCTTGATCAATTTTCTTTATATTTAAAGAATATCAGATATTGGAATCAGAAATCAAATAATGTCAGAAATGAAAATTTCTACTATGGTTTACATAGAGATAAATGTTCTGATAATTATAACACTAAGAGAAAGAAACACAAGAATAATTATCAGAAAATAGATAAGTTGAAGTTTAAAAATATTGATAATTTTGATATGACTCTCTCTTAAATTCTTGGACCCACTCAAAAATGAGTTCCAAGAGATAAAATCTCTTTTTGACTGTTTTGTAAGTACACAAATCAAAATGGATAATGGACAGTGGAGCATCCAGCCACATGACTGGAGATATGCGATTACTTACAGAAATAACAAAGACCAAGAATAGACAAGTTACCTTTGGAAATAAAAGCAAAACAAATATCCTTGGGTTTGGCAAGGTTCAGGTAACAGAGAAATGCTTTATAAATGATGTCTTATTAGTGGAAAACTTAGGTTTTAATTTATTGAGTGTTCATGTTTTAATGAAGTTTTATAGAGTAATTTTTGAAAAAGATTCCTGTAAAATTATGGACATGTCTATAAATGAAGTTTTATTTATTGCATACAAGAAAAGATCTGTTTGTATTCTGAATTTGCCTTCTGATATTATTAAAGACAATGCTTGCCTAATTGCAAAATTAGATGAAGTTATTTTATGGCATAGATGGTTAGGACACTCAAACTTAAAATTATTACAAAAGCTGTCTAAAAAGAATCTAGTTAGAGGTTTACCTAGTATTAAGTATTCGAAAGAGTTTATGTGTGATGCATGTCAACTAGGTAAATTACATAAAACATCCTTTAAAAGTTTAAATGAAATAACAAGCAAAAGAGTATTAGAACTAGTGCATATGGATTTATTTGGACCTACTAGGACAACCAGTCTAGGAGGTAAACATTATGCTTTTGTACTAGTTGATGACTATTCTAGATTTACTTGGGTCTATTTTCTAGCTAATAAAATTGAAGTTTTTGAAATATTTAAGATATTCTGTAATAAAGTTCAGAATGAGCAAAATGTTAAAATTCAAAAACTTAGGAGTGATCATGGTACAGAATTTGATAATGATCAAATGGACACCTTTTGTGAAGAATTAGGCATAGATCATAGGTACTCATTTCCAAGAGCTCCTTCACAAAATGAGATAGTAGAACGTAAAAACAGATCACTTCAGGAAATGTCCAGAATCATGTTAAATGAGAATAAGTTACCTCTATTTCTCTAGGCAGAAGCAGTTCATATAGCATGCTATGTTATAAATAGAATACATCTAAGACCAATTTTAGATAAAACTCCTTATGAGATATGGTATAACAGGGTTCCCAAAATAAGTTATTTAAAACCCTTTGGCTATAAGTGTTTTATTTTAAACACTAAGGAACGAAGAGACAAATTTAGAGCCAAATCAGATGAGGGTATTTTTGTTGGTTATTCCATTAGAAGTAAGGCATATAGAGTTTTTAACAAATCAACAAAAACCATTGAGGAAACCCTACATGTGAAATTTCATGAAAATTCTCATTTGGATGTTTGACATGCTGAAAACTTTGATTCAGAAATTCTCCCAGAAATGGTACCAAATGATGTTGACAAAGAAATTGAGAGATTATCTGACGGAATAAGAAATATAAACTTGAATGATGAAAATTTAGAAGAAAATAATATCATACCTATAGAAAATATGGAACAACATAGAAATTGACGTTATGCTTCATCTCATCCTATTGATAAGATAATAGGTGATCCTAATAAAGGAGTTAGGACTAGGTCATCAGTAGTCAACATTTGTGGTGCTTATTCATTTGTTTCTTTACTAGAACCTAAGAAAATTGAAGATGCCTTAGAAGATGAATTTTGGTATTTAGCTATGCAAGATGAGCTAAATCAATTTATAAGAAATGAGGTATGGGATCTAGTTCCACCACCTGAAAATCAGTCCATAATAGGAACAAGGTGGGTATTTAGAAACAAAGTAGATCAAGATGGACATATAGTTAAAAATAAAGCTAGATTAGTTGCTCAAGGTTACAAGAAAGAGAAAGGAATTGACTATGATGAAACATTTGCTCCTGTTGCTAGACTAGAATCAATACGAATTTTGTTAGCATATGCTTGTTATATGGATTTCAAATTATATCAAATGGATGTTAAGACTGCTTTTTTAAATGGATATATAAAAGAAGAAGTGTATGTAAAACAACCTCTAGGTTTTGAAGATTCAAAACATCCTGAGTATGTTTATAAGCTTAAGAAGGCACTATATGGCCTTAAACAAGCTCCTAGATCTTGGTATGAGAGATTATTTAAATTCCTTATGGAAAAAGGGTATTCTATGGGAAAGGCAGATCACACTCTTTTTATCAAGAAGATCGAAAAAGATATATTGGTAGTTCAAATCTATGTAGATGACATCATATTTGGAGCAACAAATGATAAATTAGTTGAGTCATTTTCGAAAGACATGACTAATCAATTTGAAATGAGTATGATGGGTGAACTATCATTTTTTTAGGCTTGCAAATTAAGCAATTAGATCAGGGTACTTTTATTTCACAAGAAAAATATACTCAAGATTTATTAAAGAGATTTGGTTTAGACAACACTAAAACAAAGAATACACCAATGAGTACTATCACTAAGTTGGATAAAGATGACTTTGGAAAAACTATAGATGTAAAACAATATAGATGTATGATTGGTTCATTACTTTATTTAACAGCTAGCCGACCAGATATTATGTTTAGTGTGTGTACTTGTGCTAGATATCAATCTAATCCTAAGGAATCACACCTACTTGCTGTTAAACGAATTTTTAAATATCTATTAGGAACCATCAAATTTGGACTATTTTACTTTAAACACAGTTTTTTAAACTTAGTAGGTTATAGTGATGCTGATTTTGTAGGATGTAAGTCTGAAAGAAAAAGTACTAGTGACACTTGTCAATTATTAGGAAATTCTTTAGTGTCATGGTTTAGCAAAAAGCAAAATTGTGTAGCATTATCTACAATTGAAGCTGAATATATAGCTGCTGCACTTTGCTGTGCTCAAATCCTTTGGATCAGACAAACTTTAAAAGATTTTAATTTAGACTATGAACCAACTAAGATTTTCTGTGATAGTAGTTCTGCAATAAGTTTGTCTAAAAATCCTGTCTTACATTCACGAGAAAAACGTATAGAAGTTCGACATCATTTTCTAAGGGATAATGTTATAAAAGAAAAAATAGTATTAAATTTTGTTCCTACCACAGAATAATTAGCAGATCTATTTACAAAACCCTTAGATGAAAATACTTTTTCAAAACTACGATTAGAACTTGGTATCTGTAGGTTATCTGATGTTTAAATTGTCCTGTTCATTGCATTTTGGTTTGTTAAAAAGGTAGTTTTAGAAATTAATGTCTTTATTATTAAAAAAAACAAAACAAAACAAAATATCTATTTTCGAATTACAGTTTTCTAGTAGTTAAGAATTTATGAAATTTTGAGTTTTATTGAAGTAAATTTATTTAAGAAAAGTTCAGAAAAGATTACTTAAGGAAAGTTAAATTGATTCAATGTGAGTGCCAACTGTATTTTTGTTACTTATGTATATGCTATTATAGAGACTTTAATAGGAAAATACATAGAAAATATGTACTTTTTATTAAAGAAAAGTTATTAACATTCTGTTAGAAAAATTAAGTCTTGTGGTTGCCTCTAATTTAATTTACTATTTTGTTTTATTTCTTTTTTTGTTTGCAATTACTTGAGTAATTAAGTCCGTTGGGGAATCTTAAACCCTAGTCACTTAAACCAACTAGTTTGGGATGTGCTGGCTAAAAACTCATTTTGCAAGTAATTCAGATTATATTAAATTTTTTTTTTTTTTTACCTATTCTCACTTGTCATTGAGTAACTGGTTATCTTTCTCCTAAGCAAGGGATTATGATCACGTAAAAAGATGATATTATGGGAGGTAATACATAAAGTATATATATATATATATGAATATAAAAAAAAAAAGGGGGCAATGTACTCAAGCTTTATTTATTTTCCAGGTGTTATAACAATCCTGCCATAATCTGTGCAAAAAATCTTTGTTATTTTTCTTTGTTATCATCTACTATTTACACATAATGTACTGTATTTATTTTCTTAAGTTCATGTACTCATTATTGAATTCTTTTAAGTTCTTGAAGGTACATCTCTATGAATTATCTTTTGAAAACTGAATAAGATAAAAGCTAGAATGTCTAAATTGTTAAATCTACTACTTATTTCTGTATTTAATTCATATTTTTAAAAAAATAAAATAGAGATACTCAAATCTATTTAAGGCTTAATATCCTTTTTAAGTAAGCTATTTGACCTTTTAAAGCCAAATCTACTTAGGGCTTGTCAACCCAGTTTAAGTACGCCATAGATTCTTTAGACTACATTTATGTAGGGGGAGCAATTTCTCATATAATAATTCAACTCTTATGAACTATTATATGTTTTCATGAAAGAATCTACATAATTTCAGGAAATTAACATTAATTAAGTACATTTCTAAACTGTTGGTGAAATACAGTTTCTTTTTAATTCTTAAGTATCCGAATTTTCTGTGATTTCGGAAGACTATATTGTATGTATATCGGACAATTATGTTTTAAATATTCAATAGAATGTTTTATTATTTCCTGAAGTACACGTGTCGAAGCCTAAATGCATATCTTAAGTGAATGTTCGGTAAGTTATCTGGTAACTCTCCGAAATACATCTGAGCATCGGATAGTTAGGTTTATAAGTATCTAAAAATATCTGAACACCTTAAGTTAGAATTATACACGTATTGAATTTCATTTCTTTATTATGTCTCAGTTGAAACTCGAACAGTTATATTTAACTCTTCGACTTTCACACCTATCCATTCGAGAAACTCGAACAGTTAACTTAATATTCTTATATTTTTCTGAAAGACTTAATCTCTAACAATAACTATTCTCATTTGTCTTATAGTTATGTGCTTTACTGCTCACAAAACTCGAATAGTTATCATAAGTCTTCGAGTTTTCTCACTTTTCACTTAGCCCGAAGTTATTTTCTTTACACGAACAGTTACGCTAAGTATTCTGCTTTTGTCGGTTGTAAAACTCGTACAGTTATTGTAAGCACTCGAGTTATTTATCAGTAACGGATCTTATATTTATGATTTCAATGATTGAATCTGTTTATTCGGTTATAAACTCGAAGAGTTATAAATGTTTTACTAACAACCTTTCGTGTTTCTACCTTGGTAAAACCCTAGTTTCACAATCTTTACTTCCGCTAAGTTCTATAGTGCACAACGAAGATTAATCGACAATGTCAGGACATGGAAGAGGATGTGGTAGAATGACAAAAGGGCAGAAAAGAGAGCTGGAACTTCAGAAAATGCAAAGTGAAATCAACGACATCTACTCAAGGTACACTTTTACAAATGAAATACTGCATGAAATTAGAAAAGCTATTCAAGATGAGAAAAATTTCTGTTGGAAGTTTATTCACAATTATGCTGAAACACAGTTTAGACTAAAATAGATTGAACTTTCCGCATTACAACTATGGAAATGAACTTTACAACCTAATCTTGCGGTTGTTACAAGTTCTAGACATGTACTTGAAAAATCTGTATAGTCTATCACTTACTATAGAAAGAAATGGGGACCAATGATAGAAAATGCAAATAGGGAATTAGAATCTTTGTATTTCCAACATTATTTTCCCTCGGCTGTTTTAGATGACATTCAATAGTATATAGATGAATAGAAAACTACCATTAAGAAAATGGGCCTTCGAAGTGAAGGACAAAAAGTTTATAAACTAAAAATGGTAGAGGTTGAAAGCTTAAAACTCTATATTCCATTATTACCACCTAGGCATCATGGTGAAGTACCATCACGACCACATGTGCCTTTAACAAGAGAAATTAAGAAAATTTTAGAACCTCCTGAACAACCAGAAACACTGTAGACATATAGTCGGAAAAAAAAAAAGACAATATAATATTTTGGACTAACTGCAGGTGTACAAGGAATATTGCAGCAAAAAGAAGAATCATTGAAACATGGAAAACTATGTTCCATTGTAGAAGCTGGACAGACATTTGTGTCAGGAATCCCAGTAGATGTAACAAATATTGGATTACAAGTATACTCTAAGGTATTGTGTCACGTTAGTGCATAATGTATCTTTTAATACAATGGACAATTTTTCACATCATACTGCAAGCACACATTCTTTTCCTACGAAAAGAGAATATGTAGGAAATTTTGATGATACATATACAGATGATATCAATTTTGATGATATTTTTGATGATATAGACACTGAGTCTATGAATGTTGAAGATATTTCATCTGAAGAGGAATGTACAGATATTCTTCCTCTAACTGTATCTTAGATAGAAACTTTTGATTTTTGGTATAGTTGCTTATACTACAGTTTATACATATAGTTATGTCTATTACAGTATATAATATACTTGTTGATAAATGTATATAATCAACAACATACACAGTTACAAATTGAATATCACATTGCCAATGTCTCAAGTATAGAAATTTTAGAAATACAGAATGAATCTATTATAGAACATTCTTTCCTATAGAGACAATTGTTGTATAGATCAATCATAGATATACATGTTGCTGATAGACAAATTAATACAGAGACTGTTGCTACTAATATGTCTCAAGAAGATCAAACAGAAGAATTTCAGCAGATTATTGATACGACAATAATAGATATTTCAGACATTTATACCAGCTTTGATAGAAATTCCACCAATTCTGAAAGCTCTGAAAATATAGATACTACTGATAATATTGAAACCAGTCCTAGATCAGAACATCATGATAGGAAAATACCTAATCCTGAACAGAGTTTAGACGAAAATGCATTATTATGGTTTAGAAATAGTTCCTGTTATGACAAATTTCAAACATATAAAACTTTTACAGTTTTATATTCAAGACCAGTTAAGTTTGAAGGGATGGCACATATACGAGAAATGTTTGAATTTCAAGGCTTGTTGACTCTACTTCCACAACAACTAGGCCATTTTGTTATACCAGAACTTATTAGTTGTTTTTACTCAAACTTAACAGTGGAAGAAGGTATTCTTGTTTCCAATATACAGGAAAATGACATATATTTAACTCCAGATTTACTTTATCAAGTACTTAGTCTGAAAAATGAAGGAGTTAAATTATCAAAAAGAAAATAGGTTTTTCAATTGGGATGAGACATTAAAATTTTAGCCAAAGATCTAACTACCAACAAACCATTGAGATTACTAAATGATTTAAATGGCCAAGCACGCTTTATTGCAAAAATACTGCATGCTTCATTGTTTCAGAGGTTTGGTCATGGTGCAGAAGTTGGTAGATGTTGTCTTTATGCTACATATGCATTAATTAACCATATACTGGTGAACTGGTATGATATTTTTATTTCTCATATCTTACATTTGCAGAGTAAATTATTTTATGGTGATACGATTTTGAGAATTGTGGCAAGTCAAACAGATATTACACCTTGGCCACAGAAAAGATTAAAGTTAAGATCTTTCTCTACAAAGGAACTACAAAAATACTAGGAAGCAGATACACCTGTAATTCAATAACAACAACAACAGGATAGGCAAACATAGTCACAACAGCAACAACAACAATCAACATAATTTTCAAAACAACAGCAATATACAGATATAAATACAGGTATACATATAGATATAAATATAGGTATAAATATAGACATCCATTATGAATTTTTACAACAACCATCACAAGTTTCACAAAATAATTTAGATCAAACAGTAATTGATCAGATAAACAGAGTAAGTACAAAAATTGCAAAGCAAATTTCAGATTCTCTAATTAGTATTTTTCGAAGACAAAGAGGCTTGTGATTATACAAATTATGTATTACATGATTTATTTCTTGTAATTTGTAATCAAAAATATTATGTAAACTGTTTACTGTATTTAATACTCACGTGATTATGTTTTTTTCACAATTTATATTTAAACAGTTTATGCTTAATCCATGAAAGTTATGCATGTTTTAAAAAATATATATATATATTTTTTAACAATATGTATTTAGAATATTTTTCTTCCTTACATTTTATTTACTTTTTTATAATGCCAAAAAGGGGGAGAAGAGATAGATTATTTGACTTATTAAGTTTTGACATCATCAAAAAGGGGGAGATTGTGAGGAATTTTGTTTTGATGATATATGCTTTATTAAAGTTTTTAAATAAGTCTAAATAATATTCTCTAAGTATATTTCTCTAAGTATAATAGTTAACAAATTATCGGAAAGTTTCATTTTTATGTCGGATAAGTTAAAGACTTCCGAAGAGTTAGATTTTCGAGTGGAGATCGTGGAAATTCAAAATGATAGTGGAGAAAGTGGAAACTCAAAAAGATAGTAATTTGGATTAAAGAAATAATTAGTACGTGGATTATGGATTAAGTGGATGAACATGCTGAACGTGAAAGACAATAGAGTTCGACTACTAATAGAGAGTACGAGCTACATTACAATAGAGGATCCCAATCTCAAAAACCAAGTCTGAATATTCAATCCGGATCCCTAACTGAAAAGTTAAGTTTGAATATTCATATTCTGAAAAGTTCTCCAACATTAGAAGAAGTTTGAAATTCCATGCAATTTCAGAAAAGGAGCTGCGAACGTAAGAAGTCTGGAAATTCGACAACTAGAGAAGAAGAGATACAAAAGTTGAGCAAAGAGAAGGAAAGAAGCTATGTGCATAAAGATCAAGTTTTATACAATTTGAAATTAGTTTTGAATAAGAGCTTTATTTTTCTATTTGAATTGTATATCGAACATTACTGTATCAAAACCGTGAAGAAGGGAATTGAGCTAAAAAGATATTGTAAATTCTCTTTTTACATAAAGAATAGAATTTCATTTACAAGTGTTTTGTGCTCTTGTTTTATCCGCTAGTATTTTAATTACTAAAGACACAATTCACCCCCCTCTTGTGATACAAACGATCCTACATAGTCCTCTTAAGATCTTGATGAAATAATTTAAAAGACAAACAAACTATTTTAGATTAAAAAAAAAGGAATATTAGAATAGTTTACAATGTTCTTAAGATATTTTATATATGTTAATTATAGCTTGTGTGTTGTCTTCGAAACATTTCAGTTGAAAGCATCTGAAACTTGTTTTTGGTAGTATACTAACTAAACGTTATGTTATGTAAGGTAACGTGTAAAACTACCTCTAGACAGCATTTTACTCATTAGGTTAGTTAACTCAACGAGCTATGCTTAAATTTTTTTTGGGTACCTTGATTGAATAAACTTTATTCAATATTCATTTAAAATTCAAACCTGACTACTATACACGTTGAGTTAGTCGCCTAACACCTTATTTAAACACTTATTACACAGACACTTAGGTTACTCGTAAACTTTGTCTGAAAATTTTTCCTACTTATTGTTGTTACAACCTACGACGATGGTCTCCAAGTTCTACAAAGGTCGTGGCAGAGTAAAAGGCAAAGGTAGAGGAGATGGAAAAGGAAAAGAAATAGATACTGATGAAGTTCCACGAGCATGGTTTAAGAAAATACTGTTAGGACCATTGTGTTTCGATAATGCAAAAAACCTGTGTGAGACAATAAATTGTATTTCACAGTATAGACAGTTCAATAGAAGAGCAAAAGTCAGATAAGATGTTACACACAATTCAGAGGCAGCTACAAGCAATAAAAAGGATATTGAAAGATTACTAGGCTTAACTATCCAAAAGAGATATATTTTCGGAGAGTTACTAATCTAAGTATCTGAAAGGCAGCATAAAGCAGTAGCAACACTATCAGATAGTTAAAAGAACAACTATCCGAAAGTAGAAGGCCTTTGGAGAGTTAGAAAGAAGCTTAAAAGAAGAATCAGAAAGTTACTATAGCTAACTATTCAAGATTTGAAGAGTTTCGGTGAGTTACAGTTATAACCATCCGAAACTTAAGTTATTTTATTATGCACATGCTGAAATAAGAAAGTAGTCGAAAACTTAAAGAAGTATTTTGGAGGGCTATTATAGCTAACTATCCGATAGTCAAAGAATAGTTCGGTAAGTTATAGCTGCAAGTATCCGATCGAATGACAGCTCATATGTACGATCTGAAATCCCACATGATAGAAAGACTTAAGTGACTTTTCGGTAGGTTACTATTGATTTTCGGAGAGTTACATGGCTAAGCCTCCGAAAAACCCAAGAAATCGGAAGGGTATCTTGAAATACCTCCTTGAACATTAACTTACCATATTTAGGTCTGATTTCTTAGCAAGTATAGTAGAATACATCTGTTGGAAGAAATTATGATCGTTATACCAAGAGGTATAAATATGAGAAGTAAGGGAAAAACTAAGATAACGATTATCATATACTGTGAGTTACAAACACATTCAGAGATACACTCAAGTCTACATCATTAAGAAATAATCTCAAGTCTTCTACAGCACAAAAGCTCCCTATGCTTAAACTCTATGTCAAAAGTTCAAAGTATTGGTTCGTGAGTTTCAACCTGAAAACTCTCTATTGGTTGAGAGCTTCAACCTGGAAGCTCAAAGAAAGGTTGGTTGTTGAGCTTATACTTGAAAGCTCTAAGTGTTGGTTCTGCTTCAACCTGAAAGCAAGTGTTGTAAGTACTCGTATACTTAGTAAAGCCCAAGTGAATCTTGGGGGTAGATTAGCTAAGTTGGTGAACCACCTAAAAATCCTCTTGTGTGCATTTCTTTCTATTGTTTTGATTTCATTTTATACAATTAATCAATCAAGTTTATAAAGAAGTAAAATTTATACACTAGCACCATTCACCCCCCCTCTAGTAAGCCTATCGATCCTAACAATTGGTATCAGAGCAAGGTTAATCTATTGCAAGATTTAACCATCTGGATTTATGGCACAATTTGCTGAGGGGCAAAACATCCACAGACCTCCTCTATTCGATGGTTCCAACTATAACTATTGGAAGAATAGAATGGAGTGTTTTCTCAAGAGTTTTGATGTAAAACTCTGGAAGATTGTTGTTCTTGGAACTACACTTCCAACTAGTAATGTTATAGACTGGACTGAGGAGGATGAGAGAATCATCCAGTTGGATGCTCGAGGGCTTAATGCTATATACTATGCACTAACTGTTGAATAGTACAACAAAGTCTCTGCATGTAATTCTGCTCATGAAGCTTGGAAAATCCTTCAAGTTACTCATGAAGGGACAAACCAAGTAAAGGGCACAAAAATTAGCATTCTATTAAGAAAGCTAGAATTATTTAAAATGAATGATAATGAAAATATCACTGAAATGTTTTCAAGATTTATTGAGATAATTAACAGTCTTAAAGGCTTGGGAAAGAAATTTTCCTCTCGTGAATAGGTACAAAAGATCTTGAGATGCTTAATTGTCGAGTGGAAACAGAAATCTACCTCCATCCAAGATTCTAAGGATCTCAACAACTATACTGTTGAAGAATTGCTGAGCAATCTTCTAGCTCACGAGGTTCAAATGAAGGATTAGAAGGAACAAGAGAGAGCTGTTGAAAAGAAAGCTGAGAAGAAAAAGGAAATAGCATTTCCTTGAACAGAAGAAGCTCCAAGCCTAGATGAGGATGAGATTATGTTGCTGGCAAGGAATTTTAGGAAATTCATGAAGAAGAGTAATAAGACCAACTCATCAAAAAGAACAATCCCCACATGCTTCAAATGCAAAAGGCAAGGACACATATAGACCTTTTGTCCGTTGCAAACATAAGAAGATCAATCAAATAGGAAGAAAAGATGGAAGAACAAAAAGAAAATGGCTCTCAAAGCTACTTGGGATGATAGTAGCTCATCAAACAGTTCTTTAGACTTTGAAAGTGAGTTGTAGCCAACATGCGCTTTGTAGCTCTAGAGGTATGCTCCACTTCTTCTTCTTGTTCAAAAAATGAGCATGATGAATTAGATATTAATAGTCTTCTGTGTACTTTAGATAATCTATATGTTAAATGTAGAGAAAACAAGAAAGAAATGAAAAGACTAAATGTTTGTTTAGAAGATTTTTTTGTTGATTTAGAAACAACACTAGTGGAAAATAGAAACTTGAAAACTAACTTGGACAAATATAGCTATGATAATTGTGAATTAAAAGAAGAAAATAAAAGTTATTAACTAAAATCTCTAATCTAAAAGGAATCATCTACAAATTCACTCAAGGTCAGAAATGACTAGATAAAATAATAGGATCTCAACGTCCTAATGGAACTAAATTTGGCCTAGGGTATGCTACACCATAGAAAGTACCTTATTGTGGTGAAATGATTCGATCATATAGAGATGGCACCACTATTTTTGCTTTCAGAAGAAGATCGGGTCATATGTGGCTGCCAAGAGGCAATAAATTTAATGTTTTAAGGATTAACTCTATTGGACCCAAGAAGATTTGGGTACCAAAAGCTTTAATTTCAGTATAAATTGTAGGATAACAAGGAGCTTGAAACACGTAGAACAAAATAGATTGTGGATAGTGGATGCTCTAAGCACATGATAGGTAAGAAAAGTTTTCTTGATTCTGTTAAAGCATAAGTTCAGGATCTGTTAGATTTGAGAATAATGAAAAATGTAAAATTACTAGAGTAGGAAATATAACTTCTGAAAATGGTAAAATTGAGAATGTCTTGCATGTTAATGGATTAAAACAAAATTTGTTAAGTGTAGGACAACTCTGTGATAAAGGATATACTGTCTCTTTTAATGCTGAAAATTGTTATATCATAGATCTAGTTACAAATGAAATAAAATTTGCAGGAGTTAGAAATTGCTCAATCTATACCTTAATTTTTTCATGTGAAAATTCTGCAAACAATTCTTGTTTGGTAGCATCTAGTGAGGATGATTGGCTGTGGTACAAAAGACTTGGTCATGTCAGCATGAAGACTCTCAGAATTTTATCTAAAAATAATCTAGTCAGGGGACTACCTAATCTTAAATTTAAGAAAGATAAAGTGTGTAGTGACTGTATGTTAGACAAACAGAAAAGAACTTCTCTTCATAGTAAAAATGAGATTTCAACCAAAAGGCCACTAGAACTTCTTCATCTAGATCTTTTTGGCCCTACTCAAACATCAAGCCTTGGGGGTCAAAAATATACTCTTGTTATTGTAGATGATTTTTCTAGATTAACCTGGGTAATATTTTTGGCACATAAACATGAAACATGCAATGAGTTCAGAAATTTCTACACTAGAATTCAAAATTAGAAGGAACTGATTATAAAGAAAATCAGAAGTGATCATGAAGGAGAATTTGAAAACATTGAATTCGAAAGTCTGTGTAATTCTTTTGGAATTTTTCATGAATTCTCCTACCCTAGAACTCTAGCTCAAAATGGAGTTATGGAAAGAAATAATAGAACATTGCAAGAAATGGCTAGAACTATGTTGAATGCCACTGATCTACCAAAGTTTCTTTGGGCTGAAGCTATAGGAATAACTTGTCACATCTCTAATAGAACTCACATCAGATCTATGAAGAATAAGACACCTTTTGAACTTTGGTTTGATAAGACTCCAAATGTTGGTTATTTTAAGACATTTAGATGCAAATGCTTTGTCTTAAACATTGGAAATGCTAAAGACAAGTTTGATGCAAAATCTGAACCTACCATACTTGTTGGATACTCATCTAGAGGCAAAGCTTACAGAGTATACTTTGCTAAAGACAAAAGAGTAGAGGAGAGCATAAATGTTCAGTTTGATGAAGAATTGATTCAGAACTTCAAAAATTTGAAGATTAACAATGATAGTGAAAATGAGAAGTTTGAACAAGATAATTGCAAGCAGAAACTCAAATCCCAAGCTTCAGATTAGAATCAAAATAGTTGGAAATTCAAATCTGATCACCCCATGGAACAAATAATTGGAAACATAACCAATGGAGTATAAACTAGAAGCAAAGCACAAGATATTTGTAATTATTGTGCTTTTATATCAGAAATTGAGCCAAAATCAGTAGATGAAGCTTGTAAGGATATTTATTGGACAATGACCATGCAAGAAGAATTAAATCAATTCTAGAAAAATAATGTCTAGAAATTAGTGGAAAAACCTATAAGAAAATCCATCATTGGAACTAAATGGATTTTCAAAAACAAATTAGATGAAGAAGTAAACATACTCAGAAATAAAGCTCGACTGGTTGCACAAGGTTATAATTAGCAAGAAGGTATTGACTATGAAGAAACTTTTACACCTGTAGCCAAAATAGAAGCTATCAGAATGTTGCTTGCTTTTGCAAGCAGTATGAGAATAAAATTATTTCAGATGGATGTGAAAAGTGCATTTTTGAATGGAGAAATTCAAGAAGAAGTATTTGTTAAACAATCTCCTAGATTTGAAGATGAAGACAAGCCAAATCATGTCTATAAACTAAACAAAGCTTTATATGGTTTGAAATAGACACCTAGGGCATGGTATGAGAAATTGAAAAAGTTCTTAAATGAAAATAATTTCTCTATAGGCATAGTGGACAACGCTTTGTTTATCAAAACTTTTGATTTGCACATTTTGATAGTTCAAATATATGTTGATGATATAGTTTTTAGAGCTACATCATAAAAACTATATCATGGATTTCAAAATTTGATGAAAAATAAATTTGAAATGAGCATGATGGGAGAATTGAAGTTTTTCTTAGGTTTACAGATCCACCAAGTACAAAATGGCATCTTTGTCAACCAAGAAAAATACTGCAAAGAGATGTTAAAGAAATTTAGCTTTGAAAACATCAAATCTACAAACACACCAATGAGTTCAAGCACTAAACTTGAAATTGATGACTCAAGTATTGTAGTAGATCAAAAGAAATATAGAGGCATGATTGGATCTCTATTGTATCTTTCAGCAATTAGGCCAGATATCATGTTCAGTGTATGTCTGTGTGCCAGATTTCAAGCATCACCAAAGGAATCTCATATGAAATCAGTCAAAAGAATTTTCAAATATCTATAAGGCACTAAAGATTTTGGATTATACTACTCAATTGACAGTAGTCTAACATTAACAAGCTATAGTGTTGTAGATTATGTAGGTAGCAGATCTGACAGCAAAAGTATTAGTGGCACATGCCAACTACTTGGAAATTCATTAATTTCATGGTTTAGTAGGAAACAAAATTGTATTGCATTATCTACTACTGAAGCCGAATATATTGCAGCAGGTTTGTGTTGTGCTCAAATCCTTTGGATGCATCAAACTTTAGCAGACTATAAATTGAAAATTCAGAATATAGTTATATTTTGTGATAATAGCAGTGCAATAAGCCTATCTAAGAATACAGTACTTCATTCTAGAGCCAAGCATATTGAGATCAGATATCATTTTTTGAGAGATCATGTGGAAAAAGGGAACATCTCACTCAAGTTTGTTCCAATAGAAAATCAACTTGCAGATATTTTCACCAAACCTCTAAATGAATTGACCTTTAATCATATTAGAAGAAATCTAGGTATATGTTCATTGCATGATCTTTAAATGCTTTCTTCAATTATTCCTCAAGCTCACCATATGGGAGCTTGCTTTCTACTAACATATACGCGTGTAGGGCCTATCAGATATCAGTTTTTACAAGTCACATTTTTATATAATGACAAAAAGGGGGAGAAGTATAAAGAATTACATGGCAGTTTAAAGGATAGTACATGAAAAGGGAGAAGTATAACAAGAAATATCATGGTAGTTTAAAGAATTATATGGAAGACAAGGGGAGAAATCCCAACACTCAAATAGGGGGAGTTTTTCAAGACCAGCACTCAATTAGGGGGAGTTTCTTTCTCTAATTTGTGCTTCACTTGTCTCTTGTGAGTTTTAGAAAATTTGTTTTACTTGTCTTCTGAGTGATAGAATGCATAGAACATCTCTAGGGAGTGAAATACATGTAATTAAATGTAAAGGATTTTGTCATTATCAAAAAGGGGGAGATTGTTAGGACCATTGTGTTTCGATAATGCAAAAAACCTGTGTGAGGCAATAAATTGTATTTCATAGTATAAATAGTTCAGCAGAAGAGCAAAAGTCAGATAAGATGTTACAGACAGTTCAGAGGCAGCTGCAAGCAATAAAAAGGATATCGAAAGATTACTAGACTTAACTATCCAAAAGAGATATATTTTCAGAGAGTTACTAGTCTAAGTATCCGAAAGGCAGTATAAAGTAGTAGCAACACTATCGGATAGTTAGAAGAACAACTATTCGAAAGTAGAAGGCCTTCGGAGAGTTAGAAAGAAGCTTAAAAGAAGAATCAGAAAGTTACTGTAGCTAACTATCCGAGATTTGAAGAGTTTCGGTGAGTTACAGTTATAACCATCCGAAACTTAAGTTATTTTATTATGCACGTGTTGAAATAAGAAAGTAGTCGGAAACTTAAAGAAGGATTTTAGAGGGCTATTGTAGCTAACTATCCTATAGTCAAAGACAGTTCGGTAAGTTATAGCTGCAAGTATTCGATCGAATGACAGCTCATATGTACAATCTGAAATCCCACATGGCAGAAAGACTTAAGTGACATTTTGGTAGGTTACTATTGATTTTCGAAGAGTTACATGGCTAAGCCTCCGAAAAACCCAGGAAATCGGAAGGGTATCTTGAAATACCTCCTTGAATGGTAACTTACCATATTTAGGTTTGATTTCTTAGCAAGTATAGTAGAATACATCTGTTGGAAGAAATTATGATCGTTATACCTCTTGGTATAAATATGAGAAGTAAGGGAAAAGCTAGGATAACGATTATCATATACTGTAAGCTATAAACACATTCAGAGATACACTCAAGTCTACATCATTCAGAAACAATCTCAAGTCTTCTACAGCACAAAAGCTCCCTATGCTTAAACTCTGTGTCAAAAGTTCAAAGTGTTGGTTCGTGAGTTTCAATTTGAAAACTCTCTGTTGGTTGAGAGCTTCAACCTGAAAGCTTAAAGAAAGGTTGGTTGTTAAGCTTATACTTGAAAGCTCTAAGTGTTGGTTCTTGCTTCAACCTAAAAGCAAGTGTTGTAAGTACTCGTATACTTAGTGAAGCCTAAGTGAATCTTGGGAGTGGACTAGCCAAGTTGGTGAACCACCTAAAAATCCTCTTGTGTGCATTTCTTTCTATTGTTTTGATTTCATTTTATACAATCAATTAATCAAGTTTATAAAGAAGTAAAATTTATACACTAGCACCATTCACCCCCCTTTGGTAAGCCTATCGATCCTAACAAATACTTCAATTAGACAAAAGGTTAGTAGAAATTTATAGTGAATACTTCTTTCCTGAAGGAATACTAAATGAAGTTAGATTAGAACATCCTAACACTAATGAAAGTATTAAATACATGGCTATTCGAAGCAAGTTTGATAGGGAATATAGAATGAAGTGTGCTGAAATTGCATTTTTAGAACAGTATGCAAAATATTTGGAAAAAAGTGTAAGTACATTAACTAGAATTCCTCAAACACCTATAAGTGGTACATGCCTATATGCATTTGAGGAAGAACATGATTATGCTATTCCTACTCCTTTGTATTCAAAAGAAAAACAACCAAATATTGCTGTGGATAAAAGAAAAGTTGAAGGTCTTTGAAAGGCAATAGCAATAGAGAGTGCCTCTGAAGAATTAAAATAGAAAACTTTTATGGACCAATTTCAAAAGAAAATAGCAATACTTGAAGAAGAGAGACTAACTTGTTACAAAAGAAGAAAAGTCAGGAAAATTATGTTTGAGGAAACAAAGTCTGTTGGAAAAGAAAAATCAGATGAGCCTTTATTTCCAAAGGAAAATATATGTCTAGACATTATTCCTTTGTGCATTTGAAAAACTCATCAGTTCCAAGCATACAAAAATTGATGAAGATAATGAGACTTTATTTTCTCTTGCTAGAAAACTTGAAAAGAAATCCAAGTCAAATATGAGTTCAAGTTTTTCTATTAGTTCAAGCCTTGATGATGTAGAAATTGAAAAATCAGAACATCAGACAACTGACATAGAACAAGTTATTAAAGATATAATTGACAATGTTGAGGTAGTAATTAGTTCAACGACTGAATTATTTGGAATAGTGGATATTGAAAAACTTAAGACTTTAGAAGAGTGTAGGATCATATAGCTACACAAGAGGGGAGTGAATTGTGTATTTTTAATATTTTTTGAAATATAATTGAAACTTTAAATCTCAAAAACAAGTCGAGACAGTGCTTTCATAAAATCAATTTTATTCAAGGTTTCAATTACAATATACAATTCAATTCTCCTCAGAAATTGTAGATGCAATTATATCTCGATATCATGTATCATCATAACAATTTCAATTCTCCTTGCTATATTGAACACTAAGGCAACGCGTTAGGTTAGCGTTATAAACTTAAGTTGTTATTTTTGCACGTGGTAAAATTCTTATTATAAAAACATTTGATTATTACTGAATCGGTGAGTTATCGTTTAATCTTCGGAAAGAAAGGTTAAGCTGGTTCGTTGAGTTAGCATAACACTACAGACTTAGTTCGTTGAGATAGCTATAGTACTTGTCACGTGAAATGGCACATGAGGAACTCGTTAAGTTAGAAACGTTAAGTTATATATATATACTTGTGTTACTTGTTTAGTTAACATTAAAGTAACGACTTCTTATTACACTGATGAAAAATTTTTGGACGAGAAAGTTTATTTTGCAGGAAATTTTTTAGAGATCAAAGACTGATGATTAAAGGAAATTTGAAATATAAACGTGGGTTGGAACGTGTGTGTTTCGATGGAAGAAAAAGAAAAGACGTGGAGAAGTGAAAAACTGGTAGTGATTAAACATGGAGGATATGCATGAAATGAAGATACAGTATAAAAGGCATAGAGTTCTTGTTGATCAAACCATCCTTGCACACTAAAAAGAAAAATCTTTTCAAGGATCAAACCATCCCTGCACACCAAAAGAAAAATCTTTTTCAGGGATCAAAAACACCTCTTCGGGCAAAATCTCTCAAGTGGAAGAAAATTCAGGGAAGCATAAAAAGGTAAGTTTTTTGTCACTAAAGATTTGAAGTATCAGAAGAAAGCAAATTCAGTGAAGCATAAACAGACAAGATATTCGTCACTGAAGAATTACTGAAGAAGGAAGAAGAAAGAAGAAGAAGAAAGATGTAGGATCATATGGCTACACAAGAGGGGGGTGAATTGTGTATTTTTAATATTTTCTGAAATATAATTGAAACTTTAAATCTCAAAAACAAGTTGAGACAATGCTTTCATAAAATCATTTTTATTCAAGGTTTCAATTACAATATACAATTCAATTCTCTTCAGAAATTGTAGATGTAATTATATCTCGATACCATGTATCATCTAAACAATTTCATAACTACAAACAGAAAAAACTAATTTGCAGAATTTAAAACATTTCTCCCTGTTTGAGATCTTTCTTCTTTTTCTTTCTTCTTCTTCAGTAACGAATATCTTGTCTTTCTTTGCTTCACCAAATTTGCTTTCTTATGATACTTCAACTATTCAGCGACATAAATCTAACCTTTTCTACTTCACTGAATTTTCTTCCACTTGAGAGATTTTGCCCGAAGAGGTGTTTTTGATCCTTGAAAAAGATTTTTTTTTTGGTGTGCAGGGATGGTTTGATCCATGAAAAGATTTTTCTTTTTGTGTGCAAGGATGGTTTGATCAACGAGAACTCTATGCCTTTTATATTGTATCTTCATTTCATGCATATCCTCCATGTTTAATCACTACCAGTTTTCCACTTCTCCACGTCCTTTCTTTTTCCTTCATCGAAACACACACGTTCCAACCAATGTTTATATTTCGAATTTCCTTTAATCATCAGTCTTGGATCACTGAAAAATTTCCTGCAAAATAAACTTTCTTGTCCAAAAGTTTTTCATTAGTGTAATAAGAAGTCGTTGCTTTAATGTTAACTAAATGAGTAACACAAGTATATATATATAACTTAACGTTTCTAACTTAACGAGTTCCTCATGTGCCATTTCACATGACAAGTTCTGTAGCTAACTCAACGAACTAAGTCCGTGGTGTTATGCTATCTCAACGAACTAGCTTAACCTTTCTTTCGGAAGGTTAAATGATAACTCACCGAAAATAGTTTAAGTTTTAGATAGTTACGGATGTAAGTCACCGAAAAACTCCTTATATGATAAAACTAGTGAGACACGTGTCAAGACCTGAAAACATGACCTAAGTTACCTTTCGGATAGTTACGACTGTAAGTCTCCGAAAAACTTTAACTCACCGATTTAGTAATAAACAAATGTTTTTACAATAAGAATTTTACCACGTGCAAAAATAACAACTTAAGTTTATAACGCGTTGCCTTAGTGTTCAATATAGCAACTCAACACATTTAGTTATGTTAACTTAACGAGTTAAACATGTGCACCTCACGTGATACAATACAGCATTCGTAACTTATAATTTCACCATGTGTATAACACTAACTTAACGAGTTTGTCTCCTCTTTTACTCACTAACTTAACGAGTTATTACGTGACCTATTTTAACCTTTAATCCTCTAACTTAACGAGTTGTCTAAACGTGCACTGTTCATGATACAGAAGATATAACTTTGACACTAAATGCTCTCATGCCTTTAGTTTCAGAGGGCCAGTTGGATAAAGTCAATTGGCTTGCAAGGATTCTACATACAGCATCACCATAAAACAACTTTGAACTCATATGTTGTAGTTGAGACATAAATAAATCAAACCAATTTATTTGAATTCTATTCAGCAAGCCATAAGTTGCATATAAACAGCTTCTGCTGACTTCCAAATTGTGTCTAACTCTCTGAAATAAATTTGCATGCAATATATTTGAAATAAACCTTGCCTCTACATTCAGATTTTCCATTAATCTCATTTCAGAATATGCATCTGGAATTTTTGATAAAGACTGAATGTTCCATTCCAGTTGTCTTATCATGTCAAATCTGTTGGTAACAACAACACCTTCATTCTTTAATCCTAAAACTTCAAAAATTAACTCAGGAGACAATAGAAACTTTTGTTCATTTATTTGAGTTTTCAGAAAATTTCCATTCTTGACCAGATTGCTATAAAAAGCTGCAATAAGCTCTGTGTATTGCTTCCATTTCGTTCCTACTGGTAAGAATTTAATGAGGCCTTGAAACTCAAACAGATCTCTTATTTCCATCAAATTTCTGAATTTAATTAGACGAGCATGTAGAATCTGACATGTAATCAGATTATTGTATTTCTGCAATGCTTCTTCAGATCTAAAATGAATCGCATTACCTTGAATTTGTAATATTGTACACAAAGAAGGTGATACCTGAAGTCGTGATTCAGAGTTTAATTCATCTTCAGGAACCTCTTCTTCAAAATGAATGTCATGTTGTTCCTCTTCCAAAATATTATCTTGAAGCTGCTCAGGTAAGCTTGATTCTTCAGCTTCAACAGTGTTAGGAACATTGTCAATATGCTCAGCATTCATCTTTTCAGTCTCTATAGAATGTTCAGAGTTCAATTTTTCCACAAATTCTACAGCCGATGTATCTGTCTGTAATTGTTCATTTTGTTCAACAGATAATTCCATTGATTCATGCTGTGAATTCTCAAACTCTGCTTCTACAGATTCTGTAGAAGGCTGGTTAACTTTTAGCTCTTCTGGAGTCTTAACATTATCAATATCTACTACTCCAGACAATTCAGCCTGTGAACTAGTTAATGCTTCAACATTGTCAATTATATCTGCAATAACTTGTTCAATGTCTGGTGCTTGATGCTCTTATTTATCAATATCTGCATCATCAGGACTTGTACTAATAGAAAAACTTGAGCTCATATTTGACTTGTATTTCTTCTCAAGCTTTCCAGCAAGGAAAAATAAAGTCTCATTATCTTCATCAGTTTCAATATGCTCAGAACTGATGAGTTTATCAGATGCACAATAAGGTACAATGTCTAGACATACATTGTCCTTTGGAAATAAATTTTCATCTGATTTTCCTTTTTCAATAGACTTTGTTTCCTTAGACATAATTTTTCTGACTTTCCTTCTTCTATAACATTTCTGTTTCTTCTTTTCAAGTATTGCTGTTTTCTTTTCAAATTGCTTCATAAAAGTTTTCTACTTTAATTCTTCTAAGGCACTTTCTATTGCAACGGCCTTTCGAAGACTGTCAACTTTTGTTTTGTCTACAGCAATATCTAATTCTACTTGTTTTGAATATAAAGGAGTAGGGATAGCTGATTCATGCTCTTCCTCAAATGCATGTAGTCTTGTACCGTTTATAGGAGTCTGAGGAGTTCTATTTGATGAACCTACACCTTTTTCCAAATATTTTGCATACTGTTCCAAAAATGCAATCTCAGCACATTTCATTCTGTATTCTCTATCAAATTTACTATGAATACCCATGTATGTAATATTTGCATTAGTATGTTGAAGTTCTTGTCTAAATTCATTTAGTATACCTTCAGGAAAGAAGTAATCTTTATAAATTTCAGCTAACCTTCTATCCACTCGAAGTATTTTCTGGAACCAAGTACGTGGAACTTCATCATTCTCTATTTCTTTTCCTTTTGCATCTCTTCTGCTTTGGCCTTTTCCTTTGCCATGACCTTTGTAGAACTTGGAAACCATCGTCGTAGGTTGTAACAGCAACAAGGGGGAAAGATTTTCTTGACAAAGTTTACAAATAACCTAAGTGCCCGTGTAATAAGTGTTTAAATAGGGATTTTAGGCGTATAACACAACGTGAAGAGAAGTCGGGTTTAGAAATTAAATAAATATTGAATAAAGTTTATTCAATCAAAGTACCCGAAATATTCAAGTATAACTCGTTGAGTTAACTAACCTAACGAGTAAAACGCTGTCTAGAGGCATTTTTACACGTTACCTTTTCTAACCTAATGTATAGTTAGTACACTTAAAACAATTTTCAGATGCTTCCAACTGAAACTTTTTGAAAACCACGCATATGCTAAACTTAACATTATCTTGAGAACATTGTAAACTATTTGAATATTTTATCCTTTGTAGGATCTAAAATAGTTTATTTGTTTTTTAAAATTAGTTCATCAAGATTTTAAGAGGACATTAATTCAGATTAACTAAGATTTGTATTCTAAATTATATTAATCTATTTTCGACATTGTTAATGCTCCCCCTACAAATATACTTCAAATATATTCAATCAACATACAAAATATACTTGTAGTGACAATAGATGTTAAGTATAACTATACTTTTAAATTTTCTTTTCAGAAACTTCTATTATCTTGAGATCATCAAAAATGATTTCCAGAATCAATTCCTACTGTATATGATTCAAAACACAACTTTGAACTCAATGTGATTAATTCAAGGAGAATAAAAGAATGTATCTCAAATAAACGTTTTCAAAAGTACTAATGTTGATTCAATAAATCAGTAGTTATATTAGTAGAAACTATATGCGATTCAAAGATATCTGTAATTAATGAAACAACTTTTTCTTTTCAAAACAGTATATATTGATAATTTTCTTTAAAAGTTAGTTTGAAAAGCTTGAATCATACAAGAGCTTTCTAATGTACCCGTGTAATGAGCTTTCAGTCAACAATCCCAGATCTGATCAGGACCTTAGGTTGCTAGATTTAAAGAATCCTTTTTCAGGATAACAATCTTTACATACCTATCTGCTCAAGTACAAAAGGCTCGTGATCAAACTGATCAATAAACTCTCAAAGATTTTCACTTTGTAAGCACTTTTCATTTTAAGCACAGTATATATGTATTCCATTAATACATATGCAAAAAAAACACAAATCTCATACAATTTTTACTTCTATGATTGTACTGAGAATATGAATCAGTTTCAATAAGCTTATACTTTTGATTAACAGTTTAAGATGAGTGACATATAACTTATTCTACAAGTTTAATCAATTAAGTCAAATTTATGCATGATCATATGCATTTTCCTTGATTCAAAGAAAACATTTAATCAAAATTTCAGAATGTCAAAAGTATTTAATGTTTTTCATTTACATTTCCACTTAAAATCGTAAAAACCATTAAAATTGATAAACTTCTTAAAATCAATAAGATACTACTACGATTTTACAATAAATACATAGTATCTTAAGCAGTAGTTTAGATATTACTTTAGATATTTATAATAAATACATAGTATCTTAAGCAGCAGTATATCCTATTAGATCTATTGAACTATCCTTAGAATAATACAGTCTGAAATTTTTAGTTCCTTGTATATATCTAAATATTCTTTTAACTGCAATTAAGTGTGATTCTTTAGGATTAGATTGAAATCTAACACAAACACACACAACAAACATAATATTAGGTCTACTAGTAGTCAAATAAAGTAAAGAACCAATCATACTTCTGTATTTTCTTTGATCTATAGATTTTCCTATGTCATCAATATCTAACTTTAAAGTAGTACTCATAGGAGTTCCTCGAATCCTTGTATCATTAAAATTAAATTTCTTAAGCATTTCATCTACATATTTTTCCTAATTTAAAAATATACCTTTATCCATTTGCTTAATTTGAAGTCCTAGAAAATATGAAAGTTCTCCTATCATACTCATTTCAAACTGATTAGTCATCTCTTCAGAGAATATTTCTATCAACTTATCAGAGGTTGCTCCAAAGATTATATCATCCACGTATATTTGAACAACAATCTGATCTTTACCATCTCTCTTAATAAATAGAGTATGATCCACTTTTCCCATGATATAGCCTTTTTCTATTAAAAAAGTAGACAATCTTTCATACCATGATCTAGGTGCTTGCTTCAAACCATATAAGGCTTTCTTCAATTTATACACAAAGTCAGGATTTTTAACATCTTCAAATCCAGGTGGTTGTTTTACATAGACTTCTTCATTAATTAAACCATTTAAAAATGCACTCTTTACATCCATTTGATATAATTTAAAATCCATATAACAAGCATAGGCCAATAATATTCTAATACTTTCTAACCTAGCCACAGGAGCAAATGTTTCATCATAATCTAATCTTTCTTCCTATGTATACCCTTGCACAATTAATCTAGCTTTATTCCTTATAATTTGACCAGTTTCGTTAGTTTTGTTTCTAAAGATCCACTTTGTACCTATTATGGACTGATTTTCTAGTGGAGAGACTAATTCTCATACATCATTTCTAATGAATTGATTTAGTTCTTCTTGCATTGCCACTATCCAATTTTCATCAGATAATGCTTCTTGTATATTCCTTGGTTCCACCATAGAAACAAACATACACATACTATTTAAATTTACTGAAGCTCTAGTTTTAACTCCCTCATTAATATTACCAATGACTTGAGTAATGGGATGTGATGAAGAATAACGCCAATTTCTCTGATTTTCCTTAATATTCTCATCAACATCTGAAAGTTCATCACTTTCATCATTAGTTTGATCATTTAAGTTCATATTTTTAATTTTCTCAGATAAATCATCAATCTCTCTATTGATCTCTAACTCATTTGGAAAATTGATCATATCATCATTATCAACTTTAGATTGAGATTCTCTCAGAGAATTTTCATTGAAGCTTACATGGAGGGTTTCTTCAATAGTCTTAGAAGTCTTGTTATATACTCTATAGGCTTTACTTCTAGTAGAGTAACCTACAAAAATTCCTTCATCCGATTTGGCTTGAAATTTATCCTTTTTATCCTTAGTATTAAGAATAAAACACTTGCAGCCAAATTGTTTCATATAGAAAATTTTTGGAACCCTATTAAACATAATTGCAAAAGGAGTTTTATTAACATGAGGTCTTAAATGACTTCTGTTAATAACATAACAAGCTGTATTTACTCCTTCAACCCAAAGATTTTGTGGTAACTTATGTTCATTCAACATAGTTTTGGCCATTTCTTGAAGTGATCTATTCTTTCTCTCAACAACACCATTTTGACATGGTGCTCTTGGAAAAGAAAATCTGTGATCAATGCCATGCTCATTACAATAGTTATCCATTTGATCATTATCAAATTCAGTTCCATGATCACTCTTAAGTTTTTGAATAGAGACACTCTGCTCATTTTGAACAAAATTGCAAAACATTTTAAATTTTTCAAAAACTTCTATCTTAGATGCTAGAAAATATACCCAAGTGTATCTAAAGAAGTCATCTACTAAAACAAATACATACCGTTTACCACCAAGACTGATGATTCTTGTTGGTCCAAATAGATCCATATGTATAAGTTCTAAGACTCTCTTGCTTGAAATATCAGTTTTGGATTTAAAAGAGTTTTTGTGAAGTTTACCTAACTCACATGCATCACACATAAAGTTCTTTGAGTATTTAATCTTTGGTAAACCTCTCAATAAATGTTTTCTAGATAGTTTATGTAAAAATTTCATATTTATATGCCCAATCCTTCTATGCCATAGATATGCATCACTAGTTTCAACTAGCAAACATGAATTTAAATCAACTACACCAGAAGGTAAAGATAAAATACATACAGAACCTTTTCTTTTAGCAATAAACTTAATTTCATCTGTATTTTTGTCAATTATTTTGCATACATTATCTTCAAACACTACATAATATCCATTTTCAGTTAGTTTTACGACACTCAACAAATTAAATCCTAGGTTTTGTACATATAGTACATTCGAAATAACACAAGTAGGAGTTATTTGAACATTGCGCATACCTATGATTTTATCTTTGCTTTTGTTTCCAAATGTTACACTTCCTTTCATGGTATTTGTAAAATTTTGTGATAGACTTTTCTGTTCGGTCATGTGACTCGACGCTCCACTGTCCAAGATCCATTTTGATGTTGTTTCCTCCTACAACACAAATTAAGAAAAACTTTTTCTTGGTACCCAATGTTGTTGAGGACCAAGTACATTAAACGCATATTTCTTCTTTTTGTTTAAAAATAGTTTAACATTATCATTTATATTCTTATTAGTTGTAAGTAATATTGATTTATCATTAGCTTCATACTCACATATAGCATTATTGCTTTTACAATCATTCTTTTTGTTTTTAGATGTAGTATAATCAAGACCAAACAGATTTTTATCAGATGTTAATTTATTTTGGTCATGCTTATACATTTCAGTAAGTTCATACCAAGATTTTGTACTTGTATTAACATTTTTCGTACATACAAAATCTTTTTCTGCACAAGAATTTTTAGTTTTATCACATGCAGAATGAGTAATTGGTCTAATACCCGTGTATTGAATTACATGCTCAGGTTTTTGAATTTTCATTTTACTACAATTGTCTGAAATTTTAGAAACATTAGAAACTAAATTTCCAGAACAAGAAACAAGATTTTTAGAAACATTTATAGTCATGTTAGAAGTACAATTTGACAAATCACATTGATTTATATTATTACTGCATGATTCGTCCTTTGAAGTACCTACTTCTACATATTTATTACTTTCTTTCATAATAAAAGGAATTTTAGTCTTAGATTTACTTGAACTGCAACTAATAAATCCTTTATTGGCTTGAGATTCAAGATAATCAAATCCTAAGCCAAATTTATAAGACATCGCAAGGGTACTAGTTAGTTTGTCTAACTTAGTTTGACTTAAATTCCATTTCTCAATGGTGGAATTTAAATCTCTCTCTTTCAGTTTTAATTTATCTATCTCTAATTCAAGTTCATTTATATTGTTTCTCAACATTTCATTTTCAGATTCTATCTTTAATTTTTCAACATTTATAATCTGTATTTGTTCATGCAAGATACATTCATTAAATCTAAATTTTTGTAAATCTCTAGCATGATTTTCATTATCACATTTAAACTTTTCTAAAGTAATAGACAGGAAACAATTTTCTTCTTTCATAATGGATGAAGATTTTCAAATATTCTTATTTTCCAGTTTACATACTTTAAGTTTTTGTAGTAATGCATGATAAGTACATAATAATTCATCAAAGTTGAAATCTGAATGACTATCAAGATCAGATATTACCTCAGACTCATCTGCCATGAAGCACACATGAGCAACGTCTTCTAACTCTTGTTCTCCTTCTGATTTTGATGCTGATTCCTCAGATTCAAACTCTTCAGGCGTGTCATCCCAAGTGACCTTCAAAGCCTTTTTCTTGTAAAACTTTTTCTGAGTTTTCTAAGCTGTCTTCTTCTGATTTGTCCTACTTTGCTTTTCATTTTTCCTCATAGGACAATCTGGAGAAAGATGTCCAGGTTTCTTACAGTTGTAACATACATACTTTCTGGATGAAGAATTCTTGTCATTCAATGATTTTGACGTTTAGGGTTTATCATTTTTATTGCTTTGCTGTTTCCTAGCTTTCCATGCTTTCTTGAATTTCCTAGTCAGCAAAATCAAATCCTCGTCAGAATCAGTAGATATATCAGAATCTGAATTAATTTCGAAGGCTATTTCTTTCTTCATTTTTAGTTTGTTGTGACTCAGTGATTCATTTAATTGAACTTCATAAGTTGTTAAATTTCCTATAAGTTCATTCATAGTATAAACATTTAAATCTCGTGATTCCTCAATTGATGTTACTTTCTGAGACCATTTGGAACTTAGGGATCTGAGAATTTTCCTCACCAAATCCTTCTAATCAAAATTCTTTCCTAAACATTTTAAAGAGTTTATGATATCAAGAAATCTAGAAAACATCTCAGAAATATTTTCGTCTTCATGCATCTTAAGGAGTTCATACTTATGAATCAACATGTTTATTTTGGTCTCTTTAACTTGAGAAGTACCTTCATGTGAAACTTCTAATGCATGCCACACCTCATAAGCAGATTTATATTCCGACACTTTACTGAACTGTTCATAACTCAATGCACAAAATAAAATATTTAAGCCCTTAGCATTCAGAGTTTCATTTTCTTTTTCAGTAATTGTCCAAGTATTATAAGGAGTAGTTAACGGAGTATATGGTTTAGAAAACATGAACCACAACTTATGATCTATACTTTGAAGAAAAACAGTCATCCTATATTTCCAATATTCAAAATATATTCCATTAAATAAAGGAGGACTATTAAGATTTTGGCCTTCATATAAAGAAAAATTACCATTTCTAGTAGCCATCTTACCTTAGATTTTTCAACCTATTTGATTTTAAACAGTCTAAAAGCTTTAAAACAACTTGAGCCTTAAATCAAGAAAGTTAAACGTATGCTCAGATATTAATTTCTGTTTAAAAACAAGGAAGGTAGAATAAGCAATGATATTAAATAAGTTGGTATAGATTTTATATCAAAGATTATTAACAAAGCTCTGATACTACTTGTAGGATCGTATGGCTACACAAGAGGAGGGTGAATTGTGTATTTTTAATATTTTCTGAAATATAATTAAAATTTTAAATCTCAAAAACAAGTCGAGACAGTGTTTTCATAAAATCATTTTTATTCAAGGTTTCAATTACAATATACAATTCAATTCTCCTCGAAAATTGTAGATGCAATTATATCTCGATACCATGTATCATCTAAACAATTTCATAATTACAAACAGAGAAAAATAATTTGCGGAATTTAAAACATTTCTCCCTGTTTGAGATCTTTCTTCTTCTTCTTTCTTCTTCTTCAACAATTCTTTAGTGACGAATATCTTGTCTTTCTCTGCTTCACCGAATTTGCTTTCTTATGATACTTCAACTCTTCAACGACATAAATCTGACCTTTTCTGCTTCACTGAATTTTCTTCCACTTGAGAGATTTTGCCTGAAGAGGTGTTTTTGATCCCTGAAAAAGATTATTCTTTTGGTGTGTAGGGATGGTTTGATCCTTGAAAAGATTTTTCTTTTTGTGTGCAAGGATGGTTTGATCAACGAGAACTCTATGCCTTTTATACTATATCTTCATTTCATGCATATCCTCCACGTTTAATCACTACCAGTTTTCCACTTTTCCACGTCTTTTCTTTTTCCTTCATCGAAACACACACGTTCCAACCCACGTTTATATTTCGAATTTCCTTTAATCATCAGTCTTGAATCTCTGAAAAATTTCCTGCAAAATAAACTTTCTCGTCTAAAAGTTTTTCAATAGTGTAATAAGAAGTCGTTACTTTAATGTTAACTAAAAGAGTAACACAAGTATATATATATAACTTAACGTTTCTAACTTAACGAGTTCCTCATGTGCCATTTCACGTGACAAGTACTGTAGCTAACTTAACGAACTAAGTCCGTGGTGTTATGCTATCTCAACGAACCAGCTTAACCTTTCTTTCGGAAGGTTAAACGATAACTCACCGAAAACAGTTTAAGTTTCGGATAGTTACGGATGTAAGTCACCGAAAAACTCTTTATATGATAAAACTAGTGAGACACGTGTCAAGACCTGAAAACATGACTTAAGTTACCTTTCGGATAGTTACGACTGTAAGTCTCCGAAAATCTTTAACTCACCGATTCAGTAAAAAACAAATGTTTTTATAATAAGAATTTTACCACGTGCAAAAAATAACAACTTAAGTTTATAACGATAACCTTAGTGTTCAATATAGCAACTCAACGCGTTTAGTTATGTTAACTTAACGAGTTAAACATGTGCACCTCATGTGATACAATACAACATTCGTAACTTATAATTTCACCACGTGTATAACATTAACTTAACGAGTTCGTCTCTTCTTTTACTCACTAACTTAACGAGTTATCACGTGACCTATTTTAACCTTTAAGCCTCTAACTTAACGAGTTCTCACGTGACCTCTATACAAACAAAACTCTAACTTAACGAGTTTTCTAAACGTGCACTATTTATGATACAGAAGGTATATGGCATAGAAGGTTAGGACACTCAAATTTAAAATTATTACAAAAGTTGTCTAAAAAGAATCTAGTTAGAGGTTTACCTAGTATTAAGTACTCGAAAGAGTTTATGTGTGATGCATGTCAACTAGGTAAATTACATAAAACATCCTTTAAAAGTTTAAATGAAATAACAAGCAAAAGAGTATTACAACTAGTGCATATGAATTTATTTGGACCTACTAGGACAACTAGTCTAGGAGGTAAACATTATGCTTTTGTACTAGTTGATGATTATTCTAGATTTACTTAGGTCTATTTTCTAGCTAATAAAACTGAATTTTTTGAAATATTTAAGATATTCTATAATAAAGTTCAAAATGAAATAAATGTTAAAATTCAAAAACTTAAGAGTGATCATGGTACAAAATTTGATAATGATCAAATGGACACCTTTTGTGAAGAATTAGGCATAGATCATAGGTACTCATTTCCAAGAGCTCCTTCACAAAATGGGATAGTAGAACATAAAAACAGATCACTTCAGGAAATGTTCAGAACCATGCTAAATGAGAATAAGTTACCCCTATTTTTCTAGGCAGAAGTAGTTCTTACAGCATGCTATGTTATAAATAGAGTACATCTAAGACCAATTTTAGATAAAACTACTTATGAGATATGGTATAACAGGGTTCCCAAAATAAATTATTTAAAACCCTTTGGTTGTAAGTGCTTTATTTTAAACACTAAGAAACAAAGAGACAAATTTAGAGTGAAATCAGATGAAGGTATTTTTGTTGGTTATTCCATTAGAAGTAAAGCATATAGAGTCTATAATAAATCAACAAAAACCATTGAGGAAACCCTACATGTAAAATTTCATGAAAATTCTCATTTAGATATTAGACATGCTGAAAACTTTGATTCAGAAATTCTCCCAAAAATGGTATCAAATGATGTTGACATAGAAATTGAGAAATTATCTAACGGAATAAGAAATATAAACTTAAATGATGAAAGCTTAGAAGAAAATAATGTCATACCTATAGAAAATACGGAACAACATAGAAATTGGCGTTATGCTTCATCTCATCCTATTGATCAGATAATAGGTGATCCTAATAAAGGAGTTAGGACTAGGTCATCAGTAGTCAACATTTGTGGTGCTTATTCATTTGTTTCTTTACTAGAACCTAAGAAAATTGAAGATGCCTTAGAAGATGAATTTTGGTATTTAGCTATGCAAGATGAGCTAAATCAATTTATAAGAAATGAGGTATGGGATCTAGTTCCACCACCTGAAAATCAGTCCATAATTGGAACAAGGTGGGTATTTAGAAACAAAGTAGATCAAGATGGACATATAGTTAAAAATAAAGCTAGATTAGTTGCTCAAGGTTACAAGCAAGAGGAAGGAATTGACTATGATGAAACATTTGCTCCTGTTGCTAGACTAGAATCAATACAAATTTTGTTAGCATATGCTTGTTATATGGATTTCAAATTATATCAAATGGATGTTAAGACTGCTTTTTTAAATGGATATATAAAAGAAGAAGTGTATGTAAAACAACCTCTAGGTTTTGAAGATTCAAAACATCCTGAGTATATTTATAAGCTTAAGAAGGCACTATATGGCCTTAAACAAGCTCCTAGATCTTGGTATGAGAGATTATCTAAATTCCTTATGGAAAGAGGGTATTCTATGGGAAAGGCAGATCACACTCTTTTTATCAAGAAGATCGAAAAAGATATATTGGTAGTTCAAATCTATGTAGATGACATCATATTTGGAGCAACAAATGATAAATTAGTTGAGTCATTTTCGAAAGACATGACTAATCAATTTGAAATGAGTATGATGGGTGAACTATCATTTTTTCTAGGCTTACCAATTAAGCAATTAGATCAGGGTACTTTTATTTCACAAGAAAAATATACTCAAGATTTATTAAAGAGGTTTGGTTTAAACAACACTAAAACAAAGAATACACCAATGAGTACTATCACCAAGTTGGATAAAGATGACTCTGGAAAAACTGTAGATGTAAAATAATATAGAAGTATGATTGGTTCATTACTTTATTTAATAGCTAGCCGACCAGATATTATGTTTAGTGTGTGTACTTGTGCTAGATATCAATCTAATCCTAAGGAATCACACCAACTTGCTGTTAAACGAATTTTTAAATATCTATTAGGAACCATCAATTTCTTTAAACTTAGTAGGTTATAGTGATGTTGATTTTGCAAGATGTAAGTCTGAAAGAAAAAGTACTAGTGACACTTGTCAATTATTAGGAAATTCTTTAGTGTCATGGTTTAGCAAAAAGCAAAATTGTGTAGCATTATCTATAACTGAAGCTGAATATATAGTTGGCACACTTTGCTGTGCTCAAATCCTGTGGATTAGACAAACTTTAAAAGATTTTAATTTAGACTATGAACCAACTAAGATTTTCTGTGATAGTAGTTCTGCAATAAGTTTATCTAAAAATCCTGTCTTACATTCACGAGCAAAACATATAGAAGTTCGACATCATTTTCTAAGGGATAATGTTATAAAAGGAAAAATAGTATTAAATTTTGTTCCTACCACAGAACAATTAGCAGATCTATTTACAAAACCCTTAGATGAAAATACTTTTTCAAAATTACGATTAGAACTTGGTCTCTATAGATTATCTGATGTTTAAATTGTCCTATTCATTGCATTTTGGTTTGTTAAAAAGGTAGTTTTAGAATTTAATGTCTTTATTATTATTATAAAAAAAATATCTATTTTTGAATTACAGTTTTCTAGTAGTTAAGAATTTATGAAATTCTGAGTTTTATTGAAGTCAATTTATTTAAGAAAAATTCAGAAAAGATTACTTAAGGAAAGTTAAATTGATTCAATGTGAGTGCCAACTGTATTAAAGGAAGTTATTACAGAGATTTTAACAGGAAAATACATAGAAAGTATGTACTTTTTTATTAAAGGAAAGTTATTAACATTCTGTTAGAAAAATTCAGTCTTGCGGTTGCTTATAATTTAATTTACTATTTTGTTTTATTTCTTTTTTGTCTACAATTACTTGAGTAATTAAGTCCATTGGGGGATCTTAAACCCTAGTTACTTAAACCAACAGGTTTGGAATGTGCTGACTGAAAACTCATTTTGCAAGTAATTCAGATTACAATTAACTAAAAAAAAAAAAATTATTACCTGTTCTTACTTGTCATTGAGTAACTAGTTATCTTTTCCCTAAGTAAGGGATTGTGATCACGTAAAAAGATGATATTGTGGGAGGTAATACATAATATATATATATATATATATGAATAAAAAAAAAAGGGGGGGGCAATGTACTTAAGCTTAATTTATTTTCCAAGTGTTATAACAATCCTGCCATAATCTATGCATAAAATCATTGTTATTTTTCTTTGTTATTATCTACTCTTTACACATAATGTACGATATTTATTGTCTTAAGTTTGTGTACTCATTATTGAATTCTTTTAAGTTCCTGAAGGTATATCTTTATGAATTATCTTTTGTAAACTGAATAAGATAAAAGCTAGAAAGTCTAAATTGTTAAATCTACTATTTTCTGTATTTAATTCATATTTAAAAATAATAATAATAATAATAGAGAGACTTAAATCTATTTAAGACTTAGCATCCTTTTTAAGTAAGCTATTTGACCTTTTAAAGCCAAATCTACTTAGGGCTTGACAACCTAGTTTAAGTACGCCATAGATTCTTTAGACTACATTTATGTAGGGGGAGCAATTTCTCATATAATAATTCAACTCTTATGAACTATTATATGTTTTTATGAAAGAATCTGCATAATTTCAGGAAATTAACATTAATTCAGTACATTTCTGAATTGTCGGTAACATACAAGCTTTTTAATTCTTAAGTATCCGAATTTTTTGTGATTTCGAAAGACTATATTATATATATATCGGACAGTTATGTTTTAAATGATCAATAGAATATTTTATTATTTCCTGAAGTACACGTGCCAAAGCCTAAATGCATATCTTAAGTGAATGTTCGGTAAGTTATCTAGTAACTCTCCGAAATGCATCTGAGCATCGGATAGTTGGGTTTATAAGTATCTGAAAATATCTGAACACCTTAAGTTAGAATTATGCACGTGTTGAATTTCATTGCTTTATAATATCTCAGTTGAAACTCGAACAATTATGTTTAACTTTTCGACTTTCACACCTATCCATTCGAGAAACTCGAACAGTTAACTTAATATTATTATATTTTTTGAAAGACTTAAACTTTGACAATAGCTATTCATGTTTGTCATATAGTTATGTGCTTTACTGCTCACAAAATTCGAATAGTTATCATAAGTCTTCGAGTTTTCTCACTTTTCACTTAGCTAGAAGTTATTTTCTTTGCACGAATAGTTACGCTAAGTATTCTGCTTTTGTCAGTTGTAAAACTCGTATAGTTATTGTAAGCACTTGAATTATTTATTAGTAATGGATCTTATATTTATGATTTCAATGATTGAATCCGTTTATCCATTTATAAACTCGAAGAGTTATAAATGTTTAACTAACAACCTTTCGTGTTTCTACCTTGGTAAAACCCTAGTTTCGTAATCTTTACTTCCATTAAGTTCTACAGTACATAGCGAAGCTTAATTGACAATGTCAGGACGAGGAAGAGGACGTGGTAGAATGACAAAAGTGCAGAAAAGAGAGTTGGAACTTAAGAAAATGCATAATGAAATCAACGACATCTATTCAAGGTACACTTTTTCAAATGAAATACTACATGAAATTAGAAAAGCTGTTCAAGATAAGAAAAATTTCTGTTGGAAGTTTATTTGAAATTATGTTGAAACACAATTTAGACTAAAACAGACTGAACTTTCCGCATTACAACTATGGAAATGAACTTTACAACCTAACCCTGCGGTTGTTACAAGTTCTGGACAGATACCTGAAAAATCGGTACAGTCTATCACTTATTATGGAAAGAAATGGGGACCAATGATGGAAAATGCAAATAAGGAATTAGAAACATTGTATTCCCAACATTATTTTCCCTCGGCTGTTTTAGATGACATTCAACAGTATATAAATGAATAGAAAACTGCCATTAGCAAAAGGGGCATACGAAGTGAAGGACAGAGAATTTATCAACTAAAAATGGCAAAGGTGGAGAGCTTAAAACTCTATATTCCATTATTACCACCTAGGCATCGTGGTGAAGGACCATCAAGACCCCTAGTGCCTTTAACAGGAGAAATTAAGAAAATTTTAGAACCTCCTGAACAATAAGAAACACTACATACATATAGCTAGAAAAAGAAAAAGACATTAGAATATTTTGGACTAACTGCAGGTGTAGAAGGAATAATGTAGCAAAAAGAAGAATCATTGAAAAATGGAAAACTATGTTCCATTGTATAGGTTGGATAGACATTTGTGTCAGGAATCCCAGCAGATGTGACCAATATTTGATTACAAGCATATACTCTAAGGTATTGTGTCACATTAGTGCATAATGTATCTTTTAATACAATGGACAGTTTTTCACATCATGCTGCAAGCACACATTCTTTTCCTACGAAAAGAGAACATGTAGGAAATTTTGATGATACATATACAGATGATATCAATTTTGATGATATTTTTGATGATATAGACACTAAGTCTATGAATATAGACGATATTTCATCTGAAGAGGAATGTACAGATATTTTTCCTCTAACTGTATCGCAGATAGAAAATTTTGATTTTTGGTATAGTTGCTTATACTACAACTTATACATATGGTTATGCTTGTTACAGTATATAATATACTTGTTGATAAATGTATATAATCAACAACATACATAGTTACAGATTGAATATCAAACTACCTATGTCTCAAGCATAGAAATTTCAAAAATACAAGATGATTCTATTATATAGACAAATATAGAACATTCTTTCATATAGAGACAGTTGTTGTATAGATCAATTATAGACATACATGTTGCTGATAGATAGATTGATACAGATACTGTTGCTACTGAAATGTTTCCAGAAGAACAAATAAAAGAATTTCAGCAGATTATTGATGCGACAATAATAGATATTTCAAACATTTATACTAGTTTTGATAGAAATTCCTCTAGTTCTAAAAGATCTGAAAATATAGATGCTGCTAATAATTTTGAAACAACTCTCAGATCAGAACATCATGATAGGAAAATACCTAATCCTGAACAGAGTTTAGATGAAAATACATTATTATGGTTCAGAAATAGTTCCTGTTATGACAAATTTCAAACATATAAAAATTTTACAGTTTTATATTCAAGACCAGTTAAGTTTGAAGGGATGGCACATATATGAGAAATGTTTGAATTTCAAGGCTTGTTGACTCTACTTCCACAACAGCCAGGCCATCTTGTTATACCCGAACTTATTAGTTGTTTTTATTCAAACTTAATAGTAGAAGAAGGTATTCCTACTTCCAATATACAAGAAAATTATATATATTTAACTCTAGATTTACTTTATCAAATACTTGGTCTGAAAAATGAAGAAGTTAAATTATTAGAAAGAAAACAGGTTTATCATTTGGGATGGGACATTCAAACTTTAGCCAAAGATCCAACTACCAACAAACCATTGAGGTTACTAAATGACTTAAATGGCCAAGCACGTTTTATTGCAAAAATACTACATGCTTCATTGTTTTAGAGGTTTGGTCATGGTGCAGAAGTTGGCAGATGTTGTCTTTATGCTACATATGCATTAATTAACCATATACAGGTGAACTGGTATGATATTTTTATTTCTCATATCTTACAATTGCAGAGTAAATTATTTTATGGTGATACGATTTTGAGAATTGTGGCAAGTCAAACAGATATTACACCTTGGCCACAGAAAAGATTAAAATCAAGATCTTTCTCTGCAAAGGAACTCCAAAAATACCAGGCAACAGATACACCTATAGTTTGACAACAATAGCATAGGCAAACACAATCACAGCAGCAACAACAACAATCAACACAATTTTCAGAACAACAACAGCAACATACAGATATAAATACGAGTATACATACAGATATAAATACAGGTACACAAATAGATACAAATACAGGTATACATACAGACATCCATACTGAATTTTTATAGCAACCATCACAAGTTTCACAAAATAATTTAGATCAAGTAGTAATTGATCAGATAAATAAAGTAAGTACAAAAATTACAAAGCAAATTTCAGACACTCTAATCAGTATTTTTCGAAGACAAAGAGGCTTGTGATTATACAAATTATGTATTACATGATTTATGTATTGTAATTTGTTACCAAAAATATTATGTAAATTGTTTACTACAATTTAATACTCATGTGATTATTTTTCACAATTTATATTTAAACAGTTTATGCTTAATCCACGATAGTTATGCATGTTTAAAAATATCTTTTTGAACCATATGTACTTAGAATCTTTTTCTTCCTTACATTTTATTTACTTTTTTATAATGCCAAAAAGGGGGAGAAGAGATAGATTATTTTTGACTTATTAAGTTTTGACATCATCAAAAAGGGGGAGATTGTTAGGAATTTTGTTTTGATGATATATGCTTTATTAAAGTTTTTAAATAAGTCTAAATAATATTCTCTAAGTATATTTCTCTAAATAGAATAATTAACAGATTATCGAAAAGTTTCATTTTTATGTCGGATAAGTTAAAGATTTCCGAAGAGTTAGATTTTCGATAGTTAAACTTTCAGATAGTTAACATTTCGTTTTTGTCGAATAATTTATGTTAAAAACTCATATAGTTAAGTTATCTGCACGTGTGTTTTTAATGTTTTAAGTTGTCACGTGTTTTCCATATGCGTTTAGTAATGAAAATCGAATAGTTAGGTAACTGTTTGAGTTTTTATATGCATGGATAGATAACTATTCGAGTTTTATAAAATGACTAACAAATAGATAAGTTTGCTATGTTTAGTCACGTGTTTTGCAGGTGCAAAAACTCGAAGAGTTACAAATAAGTTTTCAAGTTTTTACAAGACTTAAAGGATAAGTGTTCGACTAAATTGAAGACTTAGAAGATATTCTACAAGACTCTAGGAAGATAAAAGTCTTGATGAATCTATGAGTGGAGATCGTGAAAATTCAAAATGATAGTGGAGAAAGTGGAAACTTAAGAAGATAGTAATTTGGATTAAAGAAAAAATTAGTACGTGGATTATGGATTATGGATTATGGGTTATGGATTAAGTGGATGAACATGTTGAACGTGGAAACAGAGTTCGACTACTAATACAGAGTACGAGCTACATTACAATAGAGCATCCCAATCTCAAAAACCAAGTCTTAAAATTCAATCTGGATCCTTAACTGAAAAGTTAAGTTTGAATATTCATATTTTGAAAAATTCTCCAACATCAGAAGAAGTTCAAAATTTCAAGTAATTTCAGAAAAGGAGCTGCAAACGTAAAAAGTCTGGAAATTCGACAACTGGAGAAGAAGAGATACAGAAGCTGAGCAAAGAGAAAGAAAGAAGCTGTGTGCATAAAGATCAGGTTTTATACAATTCAAAATTAGTTTTGAATAAGAGCTTTATTTTTCTATTTGAATTGTATATTGAACATTACTGTATCAAAACCTTCAAGAAGGGAATTAAGCTAAAAAGATATTGTAAATTCTGCCTTTAAATAAAGAATAGAATTTCATTCACGACTATTTTGTGCTCTTGTTTTATCTGCTAGTATTTAATTACTAAAGACACAATTCACCCCCTCTCTTGTTATACAAACGATCATACAAAGTTTATGTAAAATAATCTTATAGATTTGAAGACATTAATAATCCTAACTATGTGTATAAACTAAAGAAAACCTTATATGGTTTTAAGCAATCACCTAGATCTTGGTATGAAAAGTTATCTACTCTTCTAATATAACAAGGATATATCATAGGAAAAGTAGTCCATACTTTTTTTATCAAGAAAGATGTTTAGAATGAAAAAGTGCATAATATTAACGGTTAAATGATGGTCAATTGCATAATATTTAGCTTATTATATGAGAATTAAGCCATTATGTTATAATTACATTGTTATATGCTTTAATGAAGGAATCTGCATAATTTCAAGGAATTAGCGTTAATTTAATACATTTCTGAACTGTCGATAAGTTACAGGTTTTTAATTTTTAGGTATTTGAATTTTCTGTATTTTGGAGAGTTATATTGCATGTACCGAACAGTTATGTTTTTAATGCTTAAAGAATATTTTATTATTTCCTGGAGTACATGTGTTGAAACATCAATGCATGACTTAAGTGGATTTTCGGTAAGTTATCTGCTAACTATCCGAAATGCATCTGAGCATCGGATAGTTAGGTTTGTAAGTATCTGAAATATCTAAACTCGTTAAGTTAGAATTATGCACATGTTGAATTTAAATGCTTTAGTATATCACGTAAATAACACATGTTTAACTCGTTAAGTTAGCATAATTATACGCATTGAGTTACTTGAATATACCTTGAAGTAACGCGTTGTGTTAGTGTTATGCAGAAATAGGAAAAGAAAACTTTCGGATAGTTAATGTTTCGTTTTAGTCGAAGAGTTATGTTAAAAACTCGTATAGTTAAGTTATCTACATGTGTGTTTTTAATGTTTTAAGTTGTCACGTGTTTTCCATGTGCGTGCGGTAATGAAAATCGAAGAGCTAGATAACTGTTCGAGTTCTTATATGCATGGATAGATAACTGTTCGAGTTTTATAAAATGACTAATAAACAGATAAGTTTTCTATGTTCAATCATGTGTTTTGCACGTGCGAAAACTCGAAGAGTTATTGTTGAGTATTTTGTTTTGATGATGTGTGATGAATGAAAAATAATCATATTTGCTCAATTACTATTGCTTGTGAAAGGAAATTAAAATTATCAATTAATACAGAAAAAACTTACTGAGATAAATATTTCTCTGTATTGGATCTGAAATTATACTAAGTTACTAACTAATTGTTTCGTTGCATTAATTTCTCATTTAACTAAATGTTAAGTTAACATGTGTTTTTATTGAAAAGCATGATATGTTTTAAAGTTATATTTTTTGTATCATGAACATTGTATGTTTAGACAACTCATTAAGTTAGAGTTTTGTTCGTATAGAGATCACGTGAGAACTCGTTAAGTTAAAGGCTTAAAGGTTAAAATAGGTCACGTGAGAACTCGTTGAGTTAGTGAGTAAAAGAAGAGACGAACTTGTTAAGTTAGTGTTGTACACATGGTGAAATTATAAGTTACAAATGTTATATTGTATCACGTGAGGTGCACATGCTTAACTCGTTAAGTTAACATAACTAAACGCGTTGAGTTGCTATATTGAACACTAAGGCAACGTGTTAGGTTAACGTTATAAACTTAAGTTGTTACTTTTGCACGTGGTAAAATTCTTATTATAAAAACATTTGTTTATTACTGGTTCGTTGAGTTATCTGTAACACAACGGAGATGGTTCGTTGAGTTATCGTAACACCACGAAGCTAATTCATTGAGTTAGTGTAACACCACGGACTTTGTTCATTGAGTTAGCTACAATACTTGTCTCATGGATTGGCACAAGAGGAACTCGTTAAGTTAGAAACGTTAAGTTAATATCTACTTGTATTACTCGTTTAATTAACATTAAAGTAACGACTTCTTATTACACTTGATGAAAAATTTTGGAAGAGAAAGTTTATTTTGCAGGAAATTTTTCAGAGATTCAGGATTGATAATTAAAGAAAGAAAATTTGAAATGTAAACGTGGGTCAGATTGTGTGTATTTTGATGAAGGAAAAAGAAAAGACGTGTAGAAGTGGAAAACTGGTAGTGATTAAATGTGGAAGATATGCATGAAATGAAGATACAATATAAAAGGCATAGGATTCTCGTGGATTAAACTATCCCTGCACATCAAATGAAAAATCTTTTCAGGGATCAAACTATCCCTGCACACCAAAAGAAAAATCTTTTCAAGGATCAAAAACACCTCTTCAGGGAAAAGCTCTCAGGTGGAAGAAAGTTCAGTGAAGCATAAAAAGGTAAGATATACGTCACTAAAGATTTAAAGTATCAGAAGAAAGTAAATTCGGTGAAATAGAGATAGACAAGATATTCGTCACTGAAGAATTGCTAGAGAAGAAAGAGACAGAGAAGAAGAAAGATCTCAAACAGGGAGAAATGTTTTAAATTTCGCAAATTAGTTTTCTCTATTTGTAGTTATGAAATTGGATAGATGAAACATGGTATCGATATATAATTGCATCTACAATTTCTGAGGAGAATTGAATTGTATATTGTAATTGAAACCTTGAATAAAAATGATTTTATGAAAACAGTGTCTCGACTTGTTTTTGAGTGTTAAAGTTTCAATTATAATCGAAAATGCTGAAAAACACAATTCACCCCCGCTCTTGTGTAGCCATATGATCCTACAGTTATAGATAAATGTTCGAGTTTTTATAGGACTTAAAGGATAAATGTTCGACTAAAACGAAGACTTACAAGAACTAGAAGAGTGACAAGAAGATACAATATGAAGGAAAACCACGATTGCACGTATCACGTAGGAATTCACATGTGGAAGGAAGAAGAAATCACCATCGTTGATATGAATGAAGGAAATCCAATCGATCATCTAGTCAGAAGCAGTTACTACTGAAAGAAATATAAAAGAAGAGGAGAAAGACGAAGAAAGTGTGTGTGTGTAGAGGTGGAGGACCGCGCTAACTACAGGAAGTGTCGGAAGTGCCCTGAAGCTCCACACCACCATCATAATCACCAACCATCGGAGGTCTGTGAGGATACTTTCCTGATGTTGGGTCGATTCCGAGCCAAACACGGTGCCTAACAACCACTATGAGGAGTGATCGCGTCACGGGAAAGGAAGTCATTTTCACTAAGCACCAACTCATATCTTAGGAGATCGTAAAGCTTCTAGTCCACGAGGTTAGTCCGTTGAGTTATCCATAACTCCACGAACTTAGTCCATTGTGTTAACTGTAACTCAACGGAGTGCTTAACTGAACACATAAACTCCAATACAAAAATCAAAACAGTACACAATTCTTACTCAATCTCTGTGGCATTGACCTATACTTGCACACAAATACAATATACACTGTGCACTTATAGTTAAAATACAAATTGGAATTAATATCTAATTTGTGTGAAATGTTGTTTGTTTACTTCTAAAAGTAATCATCGATAAAGGCATAAAGACAAACCAATACAAGTTTTCTGATTTAACCTTTCACATCAAGACAAGTTTTCTAGTGTCGTTGCTGGGGATTGAGAAGCTAAGCAACTGTGAGTACTATTTTGTTTTAATAGTAGGAGAAGTGTTGTGTGTTTTATTTTATAATTGAGAATATGGCATATGCTTATGTTCAAAGATTTCTGAAACCTATAGTTAGCATATGTGAATTCTGCAATTTGGAAGGTCACAACATCTCTGATTGTTTGAAACTGAGACGATTGCAGATGGTTAGATCACATGAACAACAAATGAATTATATTCAATATAATAGAGCTGAGTATGAGAATCCTATAGTTTACCTAGCTAATGGTCAGTTTAGAATGTGTAATATGTTGAGTGACAAAGAAGTTTGGGATAGGTATGACAAACTAGAGCATAGCTTAGAGCAAAACATGAACAAATTGGAACAATACATGTGTCAACAACAAGAAATCAACTAATTAAACTATAATGAAGCATATTCAGAACCTAAAATTGATATTATATACGAAACTAAAAAAATATAATGAAAATTGATCAAAAATTGAATGCAATGAGATTAGATGATTTGGAAAGAAAATTAAAAGCATTGGACGAATATACAATGAAATTACAAGTCATGCAACAAGAAAACACAAATGAAAACTTTAATGTTACAGATTTGCATAATTTGCAAGATATACAAACAAAAGAAAATACCAATGCAATAGAATTTAAAGAATGCAATTTAAAACTAAAACCAGTTGAAGATCATAAGCACGAAAATGAAATACAAAAACATCATGAAAGTAATGAAAATCTAGAAGATGTATGTATAACATTTAGATCTGGTACTGATATACCACCAAGAATTCAAAAAGAAAATAACATGAAGGTGGATAAGAACAAAATACAAAATGATAATGAAAATATAATATCTGAAAATGTAGAAATCAATGAAGAAAAATCTGAATCTGAAAATGAGACTAAAAATGATCAAACAAATAAAATGAAAGAAAAAGAATATTTTAAATCACAATCATTAGCACCCTATCCTGAAAGATTACAACAAACATTTCCGGAAAAACAAGAAAAAATTAGAGAAATTTTTGAAAAAGTGCAAGTTAACATTCCTTTGTTAGACTTATTGCAAAAAATGCCACCTTGTGCTAAATTTCTTAAGGATTGGTGTACTAAGAAAGAGAGCGAAAAGTTTTAAGGAAAGTCTTTTTAGCTGAGCAAAGTAGTTCCCTATTTCTACCACAAATTCCTAAAAAGTTATCTGATCTTGGAATTCCTGTTATATTATGCACCATAGGAAATATCATTCTAGTAATAGACCTAGGTGCAGGTATAAATGTTATGCCGAGTGATATATTTGCATCCTTAGGATTAGAAGGCTCAATCCCTACTAGGACTGTTATTCAATTAGCTGATAGAAGTATAAGATACCCTAGAGGAAAAATAAAGGATGTTTTAATTAAAATCAAAAACTTCATATATCCTGTTAATATTGTAATTTTGGATTCCCAACAAATTAAGCATCAAAATCATAACACATCTTTAATTTTGGGAAGACCATTCTTAGCAACATCAAGGGTTGTTATAAATTGTAAAATTGGAGTAATGAAGTTAGCATATGGTAATGAGGATACTCAATTAAACATTTTCAAATAAGAAAAGTTTGAGGAGTTAGAAATGTCCTTGCATACTATAGACTTTTTAGAGGATGAAGGAGATATGCTAGATGATGTGATTCAAGAAGAACTAAATAGGCAACTAAATTCTGAAAATTTAGGAGAAAGTGAAAGCATAAATGTAGAAGGAGATCAAGAAGAAATTAATATAGAAAATGAAAATGTTGAATTAGGAGCTTTAGTTTCTAATGGGCAACATTTAGATTTAAAACCTTTACCTCCTGAATTAACCTATATATTTCTGGAAGAAAAATGAACATGTCCAATCATTATTGCTTCAGATTTAAAAGAGGATCAAATTGCTAAATTAAAAGATGTAGTAAAAACTTATAAAGAAGCAATAGGATGGACTATGACTAATATAAAAGGGTTAAGTACAACTTTATGCCGTCACCACATATATTTAGAAGAGAATGCTAAACCAGTTAGAATTCCTAAAAGGATATTAAATCCAAACCTTAAAGAAGTAGTCAGGAAGGAAATAGTGAAATGGTTAGATAATGACATAATTTATCTGATTTCTGATAACTCATGGGTTAGTCCAATCCATGTAGTTCCCAAGAAATCAGGATTAACAGTTATTAGGAATGAAAGTTAGGACTTGATACCTATTAGAATTCAATCAGGCAGGAGAGTGTGTATAGATTATAGAAAGCTGAATGCTGTGACTAGGAAATATCATTTTCCCTTACCTTTTATACATCAAATGCTAGAGAAATTAGTAAAGCAAGAATATTTTTGTTTCCTAGATGGGTATCCAGGATATAACCAAGTTCCAATAGCATTAGAGGATCAAGAGAAAATAACTTTCACCTGTCCTAATGAAACTTATGCTTTTAAGAGAATGCCATTCGGATTATGCAATGCATCAGCCACCTTTCAAAGGTGTATGCAAGGCATATTCACTTGAATGACTAAATATTTTTTAGAAATATTTATGGATGATTTTACTATTTATGGAACTTCATATGAAGTGTGTTTAAATAATTTAGACAAAGTATTAAAATGTTGTGTGGAAAAATATCTAGTTCTAAATTAGGAAAAATGTCACTTCATGGTTAAACAAGGAATAGTCTTGGGACATGTTTCAAAGAAAGGGTTGGAAGTAGATAAAGCTAAAATAGAAGTAATTTCTAATCTACCAGAACCTAAATCAGTAAAAGATATTTGATCATTTCTAGGATATGCTAGATTTTATAGAAGATTTATTAAAGATTTTAGCAAAATAGCTAGACCTTTAACTAATCTATTAAAAGATGTCCCATTTAACTTTGATAAAAATTGCAAAGAAGCATTTTTCAAGCTTAAAACTAGCTTAATTTCAACTCCTATAATACAAGCACCTGATTGGAGCCATCCATTTGAATTAATGTGTGATGCATCTGATTTTGCTGTAGGAGTAGTGCTAGGACAGAAGATAGAAAAATCTCCTAGAGTAATTCATTATGCAAGCAAAACTTTAAATGATGCTCAAGTTAATTATACAACTACTGAAAAAGAGCTGCTAGCTGTTGTGCTTGCCTTAGAAAAGTTTAGATCATATCTGATTGGAGCTAAAGTGATAGTATACACGGATCATTCAGCTTTAAAACATCTAATAGCAAAGAAAGAGACTAAACCTAGATTGATCCGGTGGATATTATTATTACAAGAATTTGATCTAGAAATTAAAGATAAAAAAGGTTGTGAGAATGTAGTAGTAGATCATTTATCAAGATTACAAATAGAAAAATCAAATATTGAAATTAAGGATAATTTTCCTGATGAACAACTAATGACCATGAACACAATGCCTTGGTATGCAGACATAGTTAATTACTTGGTTACTGGTTTAACACCTAAGGATTGGAATAGACAGGAGAAGAAATTATTCTTTTTAAGAGTAAAATATTACTATTGGGAAGACCCATACTTATTTAAGAAATGTCCTAATTTGGTTTTAAGGAGGTGTGTTCCAGAAACTGAATATCAGAGCATATTGCCTTTCTGCCATGACCAAGCATGTGGAGGGCATTTTGGTTCAGGGAAAATTGCTGCCAAAATTCTACAATGTGGTTTTTATTGGCCAACACTATTCAAAGATGCTCATAAATATTGCTTAAGTTGTTTAAGATGTCAACAAATAGGAAGAATATCAAAGAGGAATATGATGCCTCTTAATCCTATTGTTGAAATTGAAATCTTTGATGTGTGGGGAATAGACTTTATGTGTCCATTTCCTATGTCTAATCAATTTAATTATATATTGTTGGGGGTGGATTATGTGTCTAAATGGATAGAAGCTATTCCTACAAAAACTAATGACAACAAAGTGGTAATACATTTTATAAGAACCAATATAATTGCCAGATTTGGAATACCTAAAGCTATTATCAATAATAGAGGAACTCATTTCTGTAATAGAAGTTTTGAAGCTTTAATGAAGAAATATGGAGTAAACCACAAAATTGCAACATCTTATCATCCGTAAACAAGTGGACAAGTAGAAAGTGCAAACAAACAAATTAAGTTAATCTTAGAAAAAGTAGTAAATCCTACTAGAAAAGATTAGGCTAATAGATTAATAGATGCACTTTGGGCTTATAGAACTGCTTATAAGACAAGCTTAGGTATGTCACCTTTTAGGCTAGTATATGGAAAAAGTTGTCATTTACCAGTTGAAATTGAACATAAAGCTTATTGGGCATTAAAAACTCTGAATACTAATTTAAATCAAGCTGCTGAAAATAGGAAAATGCAATTGATTGAACTAGAAGAATTTAGGAATGAAGCTTATTCGAAGGCTGTAAGAGAAAAAGAGAAAATGAAGTTCTGGCATGACAAGAAAATTATTCCAAAAACCTTTGAAATAGGGCAAGAAGTATATCTTTACATGACTAGACTCTATAACCATCCAAGAAAATTAAGATGTAGATGGGCAGGACCTTACATAATTCAAAATATTTATCCCTATGGAGCTATTGAAATTGAAAATCCTAAAAATCAAAATATATTTAAAGTAAATAGACAAAGACTTAGACCTATTTTAAGAATGCCAAAAAGTTCCTTTGGAATTATAGAAGAAGTAAGAGTAGAGGACTACTCGAGCTTTACTTAGTAAGAAATTTTCTAAGTATGTTTTTGTTGTGCGGAAAGATCAAACAAACGTGGAGCATCTAGGGGTGGCGTAGAGAAGAGATTTGCGTGGAAGAGAGGATTGTGAGTGGAGAATTCGAAGAACAACAAATTTACGTGGTTCCCCAACACAGGTACGTCCACGGGTGATCAATCTATTGTGATTCCTTGCTATATGGTTGCTAGTACAAAGAAGGGGGAGAATGAAATCAAGGGATGGTTTGGCATGGCATCCCTTGGACATGGATGACCCCTTACATATATAGGGGCAACGGTTGGTGATACTCAAAAGACAAGTTTGCCCCTATACAAATTATCAAAGAAATACAACCATATACAATGACACATACATATACTTGATGGAAAGACACACGCATCACAAATCTCCACCTTGTCTTTCATTAATCTTCACCATGAATAGGTGATGGATCACCAAGACCCAACTTGGGTCAGCAGTAGCAATAAACATTGAGTAAGTCCAAGCAATGCTTGAACTTGCTTTCAACAATGCCCTTTGTAAGCATATCAGCCAGATTATCCTTTGTGTTGACCTTCATAATCTTTATCCTATCTTCATTCCTGAGGAAGTGATACTTATCATCAATATGTTTAGTTCTATCATGAAAGACATTATCTTTGGAAAGATGTTTGTGTTTTCCCAATACTACACCAGAAAAACTTGGATTTGTTACTTCTGTTTTTACTTAGTTAATTTATCTTTTTGCCTATTCTTTCTTTTAGAAGTAAACAAACAACCTTTAATACAATTTAGGTATTAATTCCAATTTGTACTTTAACTACAAGTGCATAGTGTCTATTGTATCAGTGTGCAAGTATAGGTCGATCCCACAGGGAATTGCTGAAGAATTTGAGAACTATTCGTTTGTTAACAATCAAATTTGTATCTTCTATAAGCCCTCCATTGAATTATAGTTAACTCAACGGACAAAGTTCATTGAGTTATGGCTAACTCAATGGACTAACCTCATGGACTTAAGTTAACTCCACGAACCTGTCTTTTCTTTTTAATACTACTATTTACAGAGGAATTCGACCAACCATTGGGCGATTCCACAGATTGTAAATAACATCAATTAAGCTCTTTAATGTTAGTTAACATTGGATTTATCATTAAGCAATACTAACATTTAAATAATTCAAACAGTAATCATTAAAATCTTTAAGTCTTTTGAACGAACCAATTTCAGTAAACTGTAAAACTAAAACAAACATAAAATAATCACAACATTGATAAATATAACATTAATCACGATACAACACAAACAATACAACACTCAAACACAACATAAAAACATAGATAAATTGTTTTTGGTATTTTTGGTTTAATATGAACATGGAAATGGGCGAAAAGTGAAATGTAAAGTAATCTCACTTGACAGTAAATACTTCCGACACTACTTGCAACGCGATTACACCATTGAAAATTAAACCACTTACAATTCTATCTCCTCTCCCTATAGAATCGCGAGTCCAGAATTGCAAGATGATCTCCTCTTTAGCATACAGGCATCAACCCAAATTCAAGGCTAAAAGCTTTACGATCTCCTGAAATATGAGTCGGCGCTTGGTGAAAATGGCTTCCCTTCCCGTGACGCAATCACTCCTCACAGTGGTTGTCAAGCACCGTGTTTTGCTCGGAATCGACCTGACATCAAGAAAGTATTCTCACAGACTTCTAATGGTTGGTGATTGTGGTGGTGGTAACGATGGTTGGTGTGGTACTTTGTAGAATTACCGATACTACCTGCAGAAAGCTCGATGCACCTCCTCTGTACCCACTAGCTGTCCATCGATCACACACTTTTCTTCTTTTTCTTCTTTTCTTTTATATTTCTTTAGTAGTAACTACTTCTACTTGAATGGTCGGTTGGATTTCCTTCATTCATATCAACGACGATGCTTTCTTCTCCCTACGCGATACGTGCAGTCGTGGTTTTTCTTCCAACTATCCTATTTCTGCAACCGCTACAGTGGCATATTAGAAAATAAATAGTCCAGTGAGTTACAAATAACTCAACGGACATTCTTTGTTGATTTAACTATAAAACACATGCATAAATTTAACTATCTGATGCTCAGGTGCATTTTAGATACTTATAAACTTAACTATCCGATGCTTAGATGCATTTCGGATAGTTACAAATAACTCACCGATATATAACTTAAGTAACTCACCGATATATAACCCTATGCCAGATCAGGCCTAGTGCATACCATAGCATACATAAGACTTCCAACTACCTGTGCATAAGGAACTCGCTGCATATCAAGCTTTTAAGAATCAGTTTGTGGACACATCGTAGATGACAATTTGACATTTCTGTCATAAGGTGTGCTAATGGCTTTGCATGAAGCCATACCAAATCTACTAAGGATCTTCTCAATATACTTCTGTTGATTCAAAAATAGCTTACCAGAATTTCTTTCATGCCTAATCTCCATTCCAAGAATTCTGCCAGCTGGACCAAGATCCTTCCTATCAAATTCTGATTTTAATGTATCCTTCAGCTCCTGTATCACTTCGATATTCTTCGTAGCTATAAGAATATCATCAACATACAATAACAAATAAACATGTGAACTCTTATCAAGAGTTTTAACATATACACATGAATCATAGTTGTTGCATCTAAAACCAACTTTAACTATAAAGGCATCAAACCGTTTGTACCATTGGCGTGGTGATTGTTTAAGTCCATACAAGGACTTATTTAATTTGCACACCCAATCAGATTTACCTTTCACCACAAACCCTGTTGGTTGTTCCATCCAAATATTTTCTTCCAACTCACCATGCAAGAAGGTCGTCTTTACATCTAGTTGTTCCAATTCTAAATTCTGTGCTGCAACAATGGATAACAAAATTCTAATAGATGTATGACGTACAATAGGAGCAAATACCTCATTAAAGTCAACTCCTTCTCGCTGTGAATAACCTTTGGCGACTAATCTTGCCTTGTGCTGCACACCTACGTTGCCTTGAGTCCCAATCTTCTTTTTATAGACTCATTTGCAACCAACAATATTTGTGTTCTTTGGACATTTCACTAGTTCCCAAGTCTTGTTCTTATGGAGAGATTGGAGTTCCTCCTCTATAGCAGACATCCAAAGACCAGCTTCTAAATCTTTCATTGCAGCTTCATATGCAAGTGGATCAACAAAATCCTCCACCTCAACTACTACTTGAAGGCAAAAGCAACGAAACTGTCGTAGCCATATCTAATCGAAGGTTTAACGTCTCTTCTAGGACGATCTTTGCCAATGGTTCTTGGTGGTGGTTGCTCCACCTCTTCCTCCTCAACTTCATTTTCCTGAGTTTTAGATGAGATTTCTCTAATTTCAACTTGATCAGTGATAGGCGGTTGCTGTGTGTCATCTATCTCCATCTGTTCAGGAAGGGTGTGCTCAATTTCTAATGTTTCACCTGCTAGTCTATCGGTTGATTGCAAAAGAGAATTCTCATCAAATGTAACATCACAGCTATATATTACTTTGTGAGATTCAATATCATATATCTTGTATCCCTTTACACCAACACCATAGCCCGCAAATATGCCTTTCTTGGCACGCGATTCTAGCTTGCCATTGTTCACATGATAGTAAGTTGGACACCTGAAAATTCTGAGCTTTGAATAACTAGCAGATCTTTTCAACCATACCTCAAGAGGTATCTTCCCATCTAAGGCACTAGAAGGGGACCTATTCACCAGATAGGAAGCTATGTTAACAGCCTCTACCCAAAACTTCTTACTCAAGCCTACATGAGACAACATACAACGTGCCTTTTCTAGGAGTGTTCTGTTCAATCTTTCAGCCACTCCATTTTGCTGAAGGGTATACCTGACAGTGTTATGCCATGTAATGCCTTCATCTTTACAAAAGTTATCAAATTCTTGAGAATGAAACTCAAGACCATTATCAGTTCTAAGATATTTTACCTTTTTGTCTGTTTGGTTTTCTACCTACTTCTTCTAATGTTTGAAGCAAGAAAAAGCTTCACTTTTGTGTGTCAAAAAGAAAACCCAGTTCATCCTTGAATGACAGTCAATGATAGAAAGAAAATATCTGGTGTTAGAACCCGAGTATTTTGACAATGCAAAACCTATGTGAGGAAACATATTGTATTTCACAGTTAAGTCTGTACTGCATTAGATCAGAAGGTTGTTAGAACAATTTCCAAGCAGATGAACAGATCAAGAAGGTTCCAGATGAACAGATCAAGAAGATACAATAAAATTGGACAGTTACAGGTCTAAGTATCCAAAGAACAAGTTTAAAGTAGCAGCAATACTATCGAATAGTTAGAAGAATAACTATCCGATTTTACAAAGCCTTCGGAGAGTTATTTAATCAGACAGTTAAGGAGATTGAATGATCGGATAGTTAAGGAGTTAACTATCCGAAAGCTTAAATGACTTTTCGGAGAGTTACAAGTATAACTATCTGAGAGTTAAGTCATTCAATAAACCACATGTAGAAATACAGAACGGAAGCTTAAAAGACTTGTCGGAGAGTTAGATAACTATCTGAGTTTTCTTTTCGGAGAGTTAGATAACTATTCGAGTTTTTTGGTAAGTTACAGGCATAACTTTTTGGAACTTAAGTCATTTTATTACACACGTGCAAAATGGAGAAGCCGATAGTTGAAAGCTTAAAAGGGAAAATCGGAGAGTTAGATAACTATCCGAAATTTCAAAGAGAGAGTTTCGGTAAGTTACAGTTTAACTATCCGAAACTTAAGTTACTGAAATTGCCACGTGCAGAATTCCAGAAAGAAGATCATTTAAGTTTTCCGAGAGTTAGAAAGATAACTATCCGAAATTTCAAGAGAGTTTCGGTGAGTTACAGTTTAACCATCTGAAACTTAAGTCAGTGAATTTCCCATGTGCAGAAATCCAGACAGATGCTCAAATGGGTTTTTCGGAGAGTTAGAAAGATAACTATCCAAAATTTCAAAAGAGTTTCGGTGAGTTATAGTTTAACAATCTGAAACTTAAGTCATTGAATTTCCTACGTGCAGAATTCCAAAGAGTGGCTCAAATAAGTTTTCGGAGAGTTAGAAAAATAACTATCCGAAATCTTAAAGCATTTCGGTGAGTTACAAGGATAAACTTCCGAAACTTAAGTCAGCCCTTTATGCATGTGCTAAATTAAAGCAATCGAAAAGTTGACAGAGTCAAACTATCCGACAAGTATTTAACTGTTCGGTGAGTTATAGTTACTCTTCGGAGAGTTGCATAGCTAACCATCCGACAGAACAGGAAAATTGGTAAGATATCTTGAAACGATTTTTTGAACAGTCGCTTGCTGTATTGGGACTTGATCCTAATTAAGTACAGTAGAATACATCCGTTGGAGGAAAATATGATCATTATACATATCAAGTATATATTCAAAATACAGACAACGGAGATACGGTAGAGATATATAGTGAGCTACACTTCAATTCTATTGACACTCAAGTCTGCAAAGAGTGAAGCATATTCTAAAGATCTACTGCAGAAAAAGCTCTTGCGCCAAAACTCTGATTGAAGGTTTAAAGTTGTTAGTTTGTGGCTTCAACCTAAAATCTGCAATGCTGTAGACAAAACAAAAGTTGACAGTCTTCAAAAGGCCGTTGCAATAGAAAGTGACTTAGAAGAATTAAAGCATAAAACTTTTATGCAGCAAGTTGAAAAGAAAATAATAATACTTGAAGAGGAGAAACAGAAATGTTATAGAAGAATAAAAATCAGAAAAATTATGTCTAAGGAAACAAAGTCTATTGAAAAAGGAAAATCAGATGAAAATTTATTTCCAAAGGACAATGTATGTCTAGACATTGTACCTTATTGTGCATCTGATAAACTCATCAGTTCCGAACACACTGAAACTGATGAAGATAATGAGACTTTATTTTCCCTTGCTAGAAAGCTTGAAAAGAAATACAAGTCAAATATGAGCTCAAGTTTTTCTATTAGTACAAGTCCTGATGATGCAGAAATTGACAAATCAGAGTTTAAGCTTCTATTCTAGATTTCTGCACGTAGTTAATTGAATAACTTAAGTTTTGGATAGTTAGCCTTTCTAACTTTCCGATTCTCCTTGAGCTTTCGGATAGTTAGCTCCTTAACTTTTCGATCATTCAACCAATTGCCTTACACAACTCTCCGAAGGCTTTATGATTTTGGATAGTTATTCTTCTAACTGTCTAACAATGTTGTTGTTGCTTTAAATTAATTCTTTGGATACTTTAGTTTGTAACTCACCGAAGATTAACTTTCTTCCGGATACATAAGCCTAGAACTGTTCGATTTTTTGTAGCTTTATAGCAGCACATTCTGGAATTAATTATAGCTTGTTTGTCTGCCTTTTGATCTTTTGCTACACTGTCTTATCTGTGAAATACAATATGTTTCCTCACATAGGTTTTGCATTATCAAAATACTCGAGTTCTAACAATCTCCCCCTTTTTGATAATGACAAAATCCTATACATTTATTTACATGTATTTCACTCTCTAGATTATTTCTATACATTTAGTCACACAGAAACTATGTAAAACAAGAATTTACAATGAATATACTATAGAGGTGAGATTCCTCCCCCTGACTTTGTGTTATCTTCTCCCCCTATCTGTGTGCTGAGTTTGTCTTCCCTCTTTTTAATACTTCTTTTTCTATCTATGCTGAAAATACTGTAAGTTTTCATATTCTTCTCCCCCTTTTTGTCATTATATAAAAAGGTGACAACTGTAAAACTGATATCTAATATGTCCTACACGAGTACAAGTTAGCAGAAAGCAAGCTCCCATATGGTGAGCTTGAGGAAGAATGAATAAAAGCATTTAAAGATCTTGTAATGAACATATGCCTAGATTTCTTCTAATATGATTAAAAGTTGATTCATTTAAAGGTTTGGTGAAAATATCTGCAAGTTGATTCTCTGTTGGCATAAACTTGAGTGAGATGTTCCCTTTTTCCACATGATCTCTCAGAAAATGATGTCTGATCTCGATATACTTGGCTCTGGAATGAAGTACTATATTCTTAGATAAACTGATTGCACTACTGTTATCACAGAATATGACTCTATTTTGAATTTTCAGTCTGTAGTCTACTAATGTTTGCTACATCTAAAGAATTTGAGTACAACATAGACCTACTGCAATATATTCAGCTTTAGTAGTAGACAATGCAATACAATTTTGTTTCCTACTCAACCATAAGATTAATGAATTTCCAAGTAGTTGGCATGTGACACTTGTGCTTTTTCTGTCAAATCTGCTGCCTACATAATCTGCATCATTATAGCCTGATAACATTAGGCTGCTGTCAGCTGAGTAGTATAATCTGAAATCTTTAGCACCTTGTAGATATTTGAAAATTCTTTTTACTGATTTCAGATGAAATTCCTTTGGTGATGCTTGAAATCTAGCACACAAGCATACACTAAACATGATATTTGGCCTACTTGCTGAAAGATATAATAGAGATCCAATCATGCATCTATATTTCTTTTGATCTATTACAACACTTGAGTCATTGATTTCTAGTTTTGTACTTGAACTCATTGAAGTATTTGCAGATTTAATATTTTCATAGCTAAATTTCTTTAACATCTCTTTGCAGTATTTCTCTTGGTTGATAAAGATGCCATTTCGTACTTGATGGATTTGTAAACCTAAGAAAATCTTCAATTCTCCCATCATGCTCATTTCAAATTTATTTTTCATCAAATTTTGAAATCCATGACAAAGTTTTTCTAATGTAGCTCCAAAAACTATATCATCAACATATATCTGTACGATCAAAATGTGTAAATCAACAGTTTTGATAAACAAAGTGTTGTCCACTTTGCCTATAGAGAAGTCATTTTTAGTTAAGAATTTTTTCAGTTTCTCATACCATACCCAAGGTGCCCGTTTCAGACCATATAAAGCTTTGTTTAATTTGAAGACATGATCTGGCTTGACTTCATCTTCAAATTCGGGAGGTTGTTTAACAAAAACTTCTTCCTGAATTTCTCCATTCAAAAAGGCATTTTTTACATCCATCTGAAACAATTTTATTCTCATACTGCTTGCAAAGGCAAGCAACATTCTGATAGCTTCTATTCTGACTATAGGTACAAAAGTTTCTTCATAGTCAATACCTTCTTGCTGATTATAGGCCTGTGCCACTAAACGAGCTTTATTTCTGAGTACGTTTCCTTCTTCATCTAATTTGTTTCTGAAAATTCATTTAGTTCCAATGATGGATTTTCATACAGGTTTTTCCACTAAATTCCAGACATTGTTTTTCTGGAATTGATTTAATTCTTCTTGCATAGCCATTGTCTAGTAAATATCCTTACAGGCTTCATCTACTGATTTTGGCTCTATTTCTGATACAAATGCACAAAAATTGCAAATATCTTGTGCTTTACTTCTCATTTGTACCCCTTTAGTTATATTTCCAATTATTTGTTCCATAGGGTGATCAGATCTGAACTTCCAACTGTTATGATTCTGATACCTATTGTTCTGATTCTGATCTGAAGCTTGGGATTTGAGTTTCTGCTTACAGTTATCTTTTTCAAAGCTTTCATTATCACTTTCACTGTGAATCTTCAAATTTCTAAACTTCTGTATCAATTCTTCATCAAATTGAACGTTTATGCTTTCTTCTACTCTTCTGTCTTTGGCAAAATATACTCTGTAAGCTTTGCTTCTGGATGAGTATCCAATAAGTATGGCAAGTTCAAACTTTGCATCAAACTTGTCTTTAGCATTTCTAGTGTTTAAGACAAAGTATTTGCATCTAAATGTCTTAAAGTAACCAACATTTGGAGTCTTATCAAACCAGATTTCAAAAGGTGTCTTATTCATCATAGGTCTAATGTGAGTTCTATTAGAGATATGACAAACTGTACCTACAGCTTCAGCCCAAAGAAATTTTGGCAGATTAGTGGCATTTAACGTAGTTCTAGCCATTTCTTGCAATGTCCTACTCTTTATTTCCACTACTCCATTTTGAGCTGGAGTTCTAGGGCAGGAGAATTCATGCAAAATTCCAAATGAATTGCACAAATTTTCGAACTCATGATTTTCAAATTCTCCTCCATGATCACTTCTAATTTTCTTTACTATTAGTTCCTTTTGGTTTTGAATTCTAATGCAAAAATTTCGAAACTCACTGCATGTCTCATTTTTATGAGTTAAAAATATTACCCAGGTTAATCTAGAAAAATCATCTACAATAACAATAGTATATTTTCGACCTCCAAGGCTTGAAACTTGAGTTGGACCAAACAGATCCAGATGTAAAAGTTCTAATGGCCTTTTGGTTGAAATTTCATGTTTGCTATGGAGTGATGTTCTCTTTTTCTTTCCTAGCATACAGTCATTGCACACCCTGTCTTTTTTGATTGTAAGATTAGGCAATCCCTTGACAAGATCACCCTTGGATAATTTTCTAAGAGTCTTCATACTAATGTGACCAAGTCTTTTATGCCACAACCAATCATCTTCACTAGATGCTACCAAACAGGAATTGCTTGTAGTATTTTCACATGGAAAAATTAATGTATAAATAGAATAGTTTCTAAAATCAGTAAATTTTACTTCATTTGTTGCCGGATCAATAATGTAACAGTTTTCAGCAGTAAAGGAAACTGTATAACCTTTATCACATAATTGTCCTACACTTAATAAGTTTTGTTTTAATCCATTGACATGCAAGACATTTTCAATTATGCCATTTTCTAATGTGATATTTCCTATAGCAGTAATTTTACACTTTTCATTATTTCCAAATTTAACAGATCCTGAATTTAAACTTTGAACGGAATCAAGAAATCTTTTCTTACTTGTCATGTGCTTTGAGCATCTACTGTCCACAATCCATTTTGTTGTACGTGCTTGAAGCTCCTTATCATCCTACAATTTATACTGAAATTAAGGCTTTTGGTACCCAAATCTTCTTGGGTCCAGTAGTATTAGTCCTTAAAACATTAAATCTATTGCCTCTTGGCAGCCACATATGACCTGATCTTCGTTTGATGGCAAACACAATGGTTCCATCTCTGTATGATCGAATCATTCCCCCATAGTAAGGTACTTCCTATGGTGTAGCATACCCTAGGCCATATTTACTTCCATTAGGTCGTTGAGATCCGATAATTTTATTTAGTCCCTTTTGACCTTGAGTAAATTTACATATGGTATTTTTCATATCAGATATTATGGTTACTAAGTTTTTATTTTCTTCTTTCAATTTACAGTTATCACAATTATATTTATCCAAGTTAGATTTCAGATTTCTATTATCAACTACAATTGTTTCTAATTCAACAAAAGAGTCTTCTAAGCAATTATTTAACCTTTTAATTTCTTTCTTAAATTCTCTACATTTAACATAGAGATTATCTACAATAGACAGAAGACTATTAATATCTATTTCATCATGCTCATCTTTTGAGCTAGAAGAAGAAGTGGAACATACCTGTTAAGCTGCAAAGCACACATTTGCTTCAGCTTCATCTTTAGAATCAAATGAACTACTTGATGAGCTATTGTCATCCCACATAGCTTTGAGTGTCATCTTCTTTTTGTCCTTCCATCTCTTTTTCTTATCTGCCTAATCCTCTTCTGTCTGAAGTGGACAGAAAGTTTGTATGTGTCCTTGCCTTTTGCATTTAAAGCATGTAGGGACAGTTCTTTTGGAGGAGTTGGTCTTATTCTTTTTCTTCATGAACTTTCTGAAGTTCCTTGCTAGCAACATGATCTCATCATCATCTGAGCTTGGAGCTTCTTCTGTTGAAGGAAATGTTATTTCCTTTTTCTTCTCAACTTTCTTTTCAACAACTCCTTGCTCTTTCTAGTCCTTCATTTGAACTTCGTGGGCTAGAAGATTGCCCAACAATTCTTCAACTATGTAATTGTTGAGATCCTTGGAATCTTGGATAGATGTGGATTTCTGTTTCCACTCAACAGTTAAGCTCCTCAGGATCTTCTGTACCTGTTCACGAGAAGAAATTTTTTTTCCCAGGCCTTTTAGACTATTAATAATTTCAGTGAATCTTGAAAGCATTTCAGTTATGTTTTCATTATCATCCATTTTAAACAATTCTAATTTTCTCAACAGAATACTGATTTTAGTATCATTTACTTGGCTTGTACCTTCGTGAGTAACTTGAAGAATTTTTCAAGCCTCATGAGCAGACTTACATGTAGATACTTTATTATATTGTTCAGTAGTTAGTGTACAATATATGGCATTCAGCCCTCTAGCATCTAACTAGATGATTCTCTCATCCACCTCAAACCAGTTCATAATATCACTGGTTGGAAGTGTAGTTCCAAGAACAACAATCTTCCAGAGTTTTACATCAGAACTCCTAAGGAAACACTCCATTCTATTTTTCCAATAATTATAATTGGAACCATCGAATAGAGGTGGTTTGTGGATGTTTTGTCCCTCAACAAATTGAGCCATAAATCTAGATGGTTAAATCTTATAACGGATTAACCAAGCTTGGATATCAATTGTTAGGATCGATAGGCTCACTAGAGGGGGGGTGAATGGTGAAGGTGTGTAAGTTTTTAATTCTTTTAAGTTAGAATTGATTGATTCTACAAAATAGTGAGATGAGATGAATTAATTGTAAGCAAAGCAGTAAAAAGAAATTAGCACACAGCAATTTTTAGGTGGTTCACCAACTTGGCTAGTCCACCCCTAAGATATACTTGGGCTTCACTAAGTATTCAAATACTTACAACACTTGCTTTCAGGTTCAAGCAAGAACCAACACTTAGAGCTTTTAGGTATAAGCTCAATTACCACCCTTCCTTTCTCGAGCTTTCAGGTTGAAGCTCTCAACCAACAATGAGTTTTTAGGTTGAAACTCACAAACCAACAACTTTGAATTTTTCTATCAAAGTTTTGGCACACAGAGCTTTTCTACAGTGAATCTTCAAGAGTATACTTGATTGTTTGTAGAGTTGAGAGTGTATCTGGAATTGTGTAGCTCACTATATAATGTATGATCGTTATCTCTATCTTCTTCTCTTAAACTTCTCATATTTATACCAAAAGGTATAACGATCATATTTTTCTTTCAACGGATGTATTCTACAGTACTTGCAAAATAATCAGACTTAAATATGGTAAGTTACCATTCTATCTGATGTTCAGTAAGTAACTTTCCGATTTCCTTTAATTTTCAGATGGTTATATGAATAACTCACCAAAGAGCATCTATAACTTACCGAACCTTCACTTACATCCTATTGTCTGTGTCACGTGAGGATTTTAAGTTGCTCACTTGAGATATCAAGTGATTAGAGACTTGTAGTTTTAACTTACCAAAAAACTCTTGACTTCGGGATAGTTAACTACAGTAACTCTCTGATTTTTCTTTTAAGCTTCCGACTACTGTCTCTTTAATTCTGCACGCGCGTAATAGGATAACTTAAGTTTCAGATGGTTATACATGTAACTCATCGAAATCCTTCAAATTTCAGATAGTTATCTTTCTAACTCTCCGAAAAGTCTTTTAAGCTTCTGTTCTAGATTTCTGCATGTGGTTAATTGAATAACTTAAGTTTCAGATGGTTATACCTGTAACTCATCGAAATCCTTCAAATTTCGGATAGTTATCTTTCTAACTCTCCGGAAAGTCTTTTAAGCTTCTATTCTAGATTTCTACACGTGGTTAATTGAATAACTTAAGTTTTAGATAGTTAGCCTTTCTAACTTTCCGATTCTCCTTGAGCTTTCAAATAGTTAACTCCTTAACTTTCTGATCATTCAACCAACTGCCTTACACAACTCTCCGAAGGCTTTATGATTTCAAATAGTTATTCTTCTAACTGTCCGATAATGCTACTATTGCTTTAAATTAATTCTTCGGATACTTAAGTCTGTAACTCACCGAGGATTAACTTTCTTCTGGATACATAAGCTTGGAACTGTCCGATTTTCTGTATCTTTATAGCAGCACATTCTGGAATTAACTGCAGCTTGTTTGTCTGCCTTCTGATCTTTTGTTGCACTATCTTATCTATGAAATACAATATGTTTCCTCACATAGGTTTTGCATTATCAAAATACTTAGGTTCTAACACAATGAAAGTTCCCAACGACGATTACAAAGGCAAAGACGAAGGCAAATATGTAGCATAATTACTCAAGCGTGTGTAGGAGTTGCACATAATATTACACAAATTAGAAGGAATTCTACTGAACGAATATATAGTAGGGAGGGAGAACGATATATTAGGACATTATTAGATTCATTAATACCTCACCAATCATATAACTGTTGAAAAATATATCGCATGAGTCGAACTATTTTTATGGAATTTTGTGAGTTGCTTAAAAGAGAAAGAGTTATACAAGATAGCCGAGGTATAAGTGTAGAAGAGAAATTAGCAATTTTTCTTGTTACAGTTGGTCAGAACCAACGATATGGAGTAACTATTAAGCATTTTCGAAGATCTGCTTGGATGATTAGCACATATTTCAATGAGGTTGTCAATGCTATAATCAGATTACATGATATACTTATAGCAAAATCTTCATCATCAACACCAAACCGAATTCGTAATGATCCAAATGTCTACCCATATTTTAAGGTAAAATGTGAATTATATTATTATGCTATTCTTCTATTTTATTGAATGTATTTTGCATAGATGTTTAACAATACATTTTTTACATGTTCTCAATATAGGATTGCATTGGCGCTATCAATGGTACACATGTCAATGCCATAATTTATAGACAAGAAACTACTAAATATAGGAATAGGAAAGGAGAATTAAAACAAAATGTATTGGTAACTTGTAATTTTGACATAGAAATCACGTATGTACTTGCTGGTTGGGAAGGATCAACTACAAATGCAAGGATTTTACAAGATGCGACTTCTCGACCACATGGGCTTGAAGTACCACCTAGTATGACAACACTATTACCATTCAGATTATTTATTTATATAAATGTAAATAATAAAAATGCTAAATGTTATGTATATTGTGTAGGTAAGTATTATCTGGTAGATGCAAGATTCCCAAATCATTTGGAATTTATTTCTTCATTTCAAGGTGTATGATATCATTTATCAAAATATGATCAAAATCGAGTTCCAAGTAACGTGGTAGAGAATTTCAATTATAGACATTCTCAATTAAGAAATGTTATAGAACGTACATTTGGAATGATCAGCATCGGTTTGCAATTTTATGAGGTTACATGCCATATCCATTTGAAACACAAGTTAAAATTATTTTAGCATGTTTTCTTGTCCATAATTTCATTAGAAGAGCAGATCGAGAAGACTTATTACAAGATCTAGCAAATGAATTGCGTGAAGAAAATATTGTATTAAATGAAGAATTTGTTAACAATATTGAAGAAGATAATGTACATTGTTCTATTAATTTGAGTATGGAACAAAGTAGTAGCTGATGTAACATGTGAAAGAATTATGTATTCTATGTGGGAGAGGGATAATATGTAAAAAAATGTATTCAATGTAGTTCTAATGAATTTTACTTTTGATGAAAAAGTTATTTCATATGTACATTTTGTATAGTTATTTGAAGTTAATACATCAAAAATTTAGAAATATTCATAATATATATTTAAAATGGTTTATAAAGGTAAATTTAAACCGTTTAAAAAAACTTCTTGTCATTTCCTATCATTTCCTAGTATGCACAAATAGCTCAAATTTTCCTATCATTTCCTGATGTGCACAAACACCATTTTATTTCCTATCATTTCCTATCATTTCTTCTCTTTTCCATCTCCTACTATTTCTTGGATCTCCCATTGTTTCATTTCCCAACGGGAAATGTGCATAAACAAGCCTATAATAGGGATTCCCAAATCAGATAATTTTTTAGGAATTTATGGCAAAAATAGGGAACTACTTTGCTCAACTAAAAAGACTTTCCCTAGAACTTTTCTTAGTACACCAATGGTTAAGAAATTTAGCACAAGGTGGCATTTTCTACAATAAGTCTAACAAAAGAATGTTAACTTGTACTTTTTCAAAAAAATTTCTAATTTTTTCTTATTTTTTAGGAAATGTTTATTGTAATCTTTTAGGATAGGGTGCTAATGATTGTGATTTACAAGATTCTTTTACTTTCATTTCATTTGTTTGATCATTTTTAGTCTCATTTTCAGATTTAGATTTTTCTTCATTGATTTCTAAGTTTCAGATATTACATTTTCATTATCATTTTGAATTTTGTTTTTATCCACTTACATATCACTTTCTTTTTGAATTCTTGGTGGTATATTAGTTCCAGATCTTAATGTTATACATACATCTTCCAGATTTTCATTACCTTCATGATGTTCTTGTATTTCATTTCCATAATTTCGATCTTCAAGTGTTTTTAGTTTTAACTTACATTCTTTAAATTCTATTGCATTGGTATTTTCTTTTGTCTGAATGTCTTGCAAATTATGCAAATTTGTAACATTAAAGTTTTCATTTGTGTTTTCCTATTACATAACTTGTAATTTCATTGTAAATTCATCCAATGCTTTTAGTTTTCTTTCTAGATCATCTAATCTCATTGCATTCAATTTTTGATCAATTTTCATTATGGTTTTTTCAGTTTCGTATATGATATCAATTTTAGGTTCTGAATATTCTTTCCTATAGTTTAATTGGTTGACTTCTTGTTGCTGACACATGTATTGTTCTAGTTTGTCCATATTTTGCTCTAAACTACGCTCCAATCTGTCATACCTATCTCAAACTTCTTTGTCTCTCAACATATTACACGTTCTAAATTGACCATTAGTTGGGTAAACTATAGGATTCTCATACTAAACTCTAATATATTGAATATAATTCATTTGTTGTTCTTGTGATCTAACCATCTACAATCATCTTAGTTTCAAACAATCAGAGATGTCATGCCATCCAAATTGCAGAATTCACATATGCTAACTATAGGTTTCAGAAATCTTTGAGCATAAGCATATGCCATATTCTCAATTGTAGAATAAAACACACAACACTCATTCTGCTATTAAAACAAAATAGCACTCATAGTTGCTTAGCTTCTCAATCCCTGACAACGGTGCCAAAAAACTTGTATTGTATTTGTGAACTTCTATTTGTTAGGTGGCACCAGAGAACTTGTTCGATTTGTGAAAAGTTCTGTGATTTGTTTTTATGCTTATATCAATAATTACGTTTAGAAGTAAACAAACAACCTTTCACATAAATTAGATATTAAGTCCAATTTGTATTTTTAACTACAAGTGCACAGTGTATATTGTATTTGTGTGCAAGTACAGGTCGATCCCATAGAGATTGAGTAAGAATTATGTAATGTTCCAATTTTTATATTGGAGTTTATATGTATTTAGTTAAGCACTCTGTTGAGTTATAGTTAACTCAACGGACGTAGTTCGTAGAGTTATGGTTAACTGAACGGACTAACCTTGTGGACTTAAGTTAACTCCACGAGTGGACAAGTAGAAAGTGCAAATAAACAAATTAAGTTAATCTTAGAAAAAGTAGTAAATCCTACTAGAACAGATTGGGCTAATAGATTGATAGATGCACTTTGGGCTTATAGAACTGCTTACAAGACAAGCTTAGGTATGTCACCTTTTAGGCTAATATATGGAAAAAGTTGTCATTTACTAGTTGAAATTGAACATAAAGCTTATTGGGCATTAAAAACTTTGAACACTAATTTAAATCAAGCTACTGAAAATAGAAAAATACAATTGATTGAATTAGAAGAATTTAGGAGTGAAGATTATTTGAAAACTGTAAGAGAAAAAGAGAAAATGAAGTTCTAGCATGATAGGAAAATTATTCCGAAAACCTTTGAAATAGGACAAGAAGTATATATTTACATGACTAGACTCAATAACCATCTAGGAAAATTAAGATCTAGATGGGCAGGACCTTACATAGTTCGAAATATTTATCCCTATGGAGCTATTGAAATTGAAAATTCTAAAAATCAGAACATATTTAAAGTAAATGGACAAAGACTTAGATTTATTTTGAAGATACCAAAAAGTTCTTTTGGAATTGTAGAAGAAGTAAGAGTAGAGGACTACTCGAGCTTTACTTAGTAAGAAAGTTTCTAAGTATATATATATAAATAAATAAAAACTTATTTAAAACATAGTCACAGTTCAACCGAAGGAAATTATCAGTTTTACTGAAACATATTTTAAAAGAAAAAATCGTTGTGGTTCAACCGACAGGATCCATCAGTTTGACCAGAACACAAAAATATAAAAAAAATCTATATATTATATTTAGTTAAGTGTCGGTGTTACCAAAGTATAGTATCAGTTCAACTGATAGAAAAAAAAAGAAAATATTTAATTTTGGTTCAATCGAGGAATATAATGGTTTGACTGAAAATTCTAAAATGTTGGAAAATTAAGAATCGGTTAGACTAGAAATTCTTCGATCTTAATCGAGGTAAAAAGTATTATTATATGTATTTTTATTAGATATAACTTTACAGAAAGTTCGTTGAGTTACACTTAACTTGATGAACTTATTCCGTTGAGTCTAGAATAAGTTAACGAACTTACCCCATTGAGTTAACTATAACTCAACGGAGTATTGTAGTTAAGTCCACGGACTTAGTCCATGGAGTTAAACGTAATTCCACGGATGAGAGAGCAAGTGTTTGTGTGGGAAATGATTCGATTACCTGCCTAAACTTAGGGCTTATTTATATTAAACTTATGGTTTGGGGGAATTATTCGCAGAATCATTTAGAACTTAGACCAGTAGAGATCAGAGTGATTCCATTTGTTGCGTAACTCCATGATGAGAAATATGACACCCGAGTTCTGGAAGGACGCAGTTGACATGCCATACTTCCTTAAAGACTCGAAGGATTGGCACACAAGGCAAAAGATCAGAAATACGATGAGAGAAAAAGAACTACAAAAGGTAGAATCTGAACTTTTCAACTAGAGAAGAGTTTTAGTAGATTTGGGTATACAAATACCTTAGATTATGGAAACAAAAATAAAGGTTGCTACAGAAATTGCTGTAAGCAAAGAGAGAAAAATCAAGCCAAACAACAAAGTTGTCCTAGACTTAATCCAACGTAAGTCTCGGCTCTAGTTCAAAAGACGCATAAGTAGACGAGCTTAATGGGCGATCTGGGAGCAAGAAAGGAAAGAAAATGAAGAGTAGGCCACTAAAGAACAACAAGAGGAATCGATTGTTGAAAGACTTGTCCTTGAGGAACAACAGCTAGGACCTTTAGTTTAGCTAACAGAGCCATTACCACAAGTAGCATTTGCTTGGTTGAGAACTGAAGAAGAAGATAAAGAGTTTGCTAGCTTGGTCAAAATAGCAAGAGACCAATGGGATGATGAAGGAATGGCTCTAGCCAATGCACATATTTTGTATGATGCCATAAAGAAAAGAAGGGCCGAAGAAAAGTTGAGGGCCCAATACAAAATTAAAGTTGAACAATAGCAAGAAGCAGCTAGATCAAGTGCTGCAAGAGAAGCTGAAGTTGATCCTTCGAGACTAGTTATTATAGAAAAAATTAAATAAGAAGAGCCAGTACCGGTGGCTCAAGGGCTTGTAGAACCTATTTATGTAGATTTAATCTCAGATGAGGAAGAGGAAGATTAGACACAATTAATTAGAATAAGGAAAGGAAAAGAGATAGTGCTTGAATAGCAAGAAGAGATTAAACCCGAGCCTGCAAAATCAATAGGGCCTGTAGAGCCAATTTGTGTAAACCTGCTATCCGATTCTAAGGATGAGCAGCAGTAGCAAGAATAAAGAAGAGAAGGAAAATAAGCTGAAACTAATCTACAGCCTATACAAATAGAAGAAACTGAAATTAGGGTAGAAGCTGATTTGCCCGGAACTCCATCCTAATCTACCACAAAATTAGAAAGAACAGTGACAATGCAGATTGGTAGTCAGGAGGAAGAAGAAAAAGAAGAAACTGAACAAGAAGCTGAACAAGTACATATGGAAAAAGATGACTCGATAAATTCCATTGAAGAGCAAAGAACTCTTCAGCAAATTTTAGAAAGCATTCAAGATAGAGTAGAGAGTTCTACCAGCTCTCCACCACAGATAGAAGCAGAAGCAAAAATAAAGGAATCTGTCGAGCATTTTTAGCAAATTCAAACTTAGCTTATGGAAGAGGAAGTTCAAGAACAAACCCTTCTAGAGCAACAAATGCACATTCCTGACCCAACTGAAGCAATAGTTTTAAATGAAGTACACTTTTGGAGTTAGGAAGCTTATAATAAATACCAAGAGATAAATGGTTATGATATCATTTACAGTAGACCAGTAAATTGGGACGGAATGCAAGAAATCAAGGATTTATTTGAGTTCCAAGGTCTACTGTAGTTTATTTCTCAAGAGATAGAGCATGCAGTATATGAAAATCTAGTGCCCTGCTTTTATGCAAATTTAAGAGAAGGAGAAAGTGGATTAATTTCCAATGTGGAGTAAGATGATGTACAGATAACACCAGAGCTTCTCCACAACATTTTAGGATTAGAGAATGAAGGACTAGAAATTCTAGAAAGCACTACTGCTGTTGAGTGGACAGAATAGGAAATCAAGGATTGTTTAGCTATCAATCCTGGTGTGCTATTGTTAAATAGACTAAAGCACTTAAATGGTAAAGCACACATGATAGCTAACATTCTAATTAAGAATGTCTACCAACGATAAGGTCATGATTTAGAACTGAGTCAATTTGTCAAATGGGCCACCTATGCAGTTGTGAACAGAATTCAGATTAATTAGTCTGCAGTTTTTATCTCCAAGTTGAAAGCAGTAAAGAAGAAATTATTTTATGGAGATTTGATTCCACTGCTGATGGTGGACTGTATTGATTTCATGAAATGGGCATCTAAAAGGATAAGATCAAGAACCATTTTAGTGAAAGAATAGAGAAATTATGTTGTTGTAGAGATTGTTGGACCTTCTGGAGGCATTACAAGAGTTGTAGAAAGGATAAATCAATTAGAGCTACAATTAGAAAAACTTCAAAATGAAGTAGATGAACTTAGGAGAAAAGATTAAATTGTATTGCTCGTCTACTTGTATATGTTTGTATGAAAAATATCTAAGTGATTGTAATGTATACTATTCATCATTCGTGTTTGAGAATAATGTAATGGATGAACTATCTTGAGTATTATATAAATGTTTGAACAAGTTGCAAAAATTGTTTAAAAGATATACAAACTTGCTGAATGACAAGATTAAATGCAAGATAACTAGATAATACCTAAAATATCTGCATGCTGCAAAGTAAAATATAAATTCTACATAACATGAAATGAATTGCAAGTTAAATATTTATATAATGTTCAGATTTAAATGAGTTTTAATTAGAACACTGCATTAATGTCATGTATTTAACTTTATTTGAGTTGAAAAAAGTGTAGGAAAAAAAAAATATATAGAAGTTAATACAAGGAGTAAGTTTTAGAAATTTGCTAAGTGTTAACTCAACGAAGTAAGTTTGTTGAGTTAACCTTAACTCCACGAGGTCAATAATATAATATAAGGTCACTCCGTTGAGTTAACTATAACTCAACGAAGTTAGTCCGTGGAGTTAGCAACAGTAACCGAAGTTAGTCCGTGGAGTTAGCAACAGACCAATGAATGGTTATTCTTTCAGCCATGAACAAAAGTTCATGGGTTTAGCAGTTATTAAAAATTTGAAATTAGAAGTGGCACATGTTTAGAATGAAAAAGTGCATATTATTAACGGTTAAATGATGGTTAATTGCATAATATTTAGCTTACCATATAAGAATTAAGCCATTATGTTATAATTGCACTGTTATATGCTTTAATTGAAGAATCTGCTTAAGTTTGGGGAATTAATGTTAATTTAGTACATTTCTGAACTGTCGGTAAGTTGTAGGCTGTGAAATTCTTAAGTATCCGAATTTTTTGATAATTCGAATAGTTATGTTTAACAGACCAAACATGTCGGATAGTTATGTTTAAATTGCCGAGTAGTTATGTTTTGAAAGTTTCCTAAAGTTAATAACTAGTCGTTTCGTTGCATTAATTTCTCATTTAGCTAAACGTTAAGTTAACGTGTGTTTTTATTGAAAAGCATGATATGTTTTAAAGTTATATCTTCTGTATCATGAACAATGCACGTTTAGACAACTTGTTAAGTTAGAGGCTTAAAGGTTAAAATAGGTCACGTGATAACTCGTTAAGTTAGCGAGTAAAAGAAGAGACGAACTCGTTAAGTTAGTTTTATACACGTGGTGAAATTATAAGTTACAAATGTTGTATTGTATCACGCGAGGTGCACATGTTTAACTCATTAAGTTAACATAACTAAACGCGTTGAGTTGTTATATTGAACACTAAGGCAACGCGTTAGGTTAGCGTTATAAACTTAAGTTGTTATTTTTGCACGTGTAAAATTCTTATTATAAAAATATTTGTTTATTACTGAATCAGTGAGTTATCTATAACTATCCGAAATTACAACTGAGCATCGGACAATTATATGTATAACTCTCCAAAATCTCTTTTTATTTATAAAATAGTTGAGGACACGTGTCATGTTCTGGTAAAGTGACTTAAGTGGATTTTCAGTGAGTTAGCTGTAACTATCCGAAATGCATTTGAGCATCGGATAGTTAGACTTGTAACTCTCTGAAATGTTATTTTATGATTAAACTACTGCTGACACGTGTCAATATCTGGTAGATTTACTTAAGTTATATATCGGTGAGTTATTTGTAACTATCCGAAATGCATCTGAGCATCGGATAGTTAAGTTTATAACTATCTAAAATGCATCTAAGCATAGGATAGTTAAGTTTACAAGTATCCAAAATGCACCTGAGCATTGGATAGTTAAGTTTATGCACGTGTTTTATAGTTAAATCAACGAAGAAAGTTCGTTGAGTTATCTGTAACTCCACAGACTATTTATTTTCTAATATGCCACTGTAGCGGTTGCAAAAACAAGACAGTTGGAAGAAAAACCATGATTGCATGTATTGCGTAGGGAGAAGAAATCATTGCCGTTGATATGAATGAAGGAAATCCAACCGACCATTCAAGCAGAAGCAGTTACTACTAAAGAAATATAAAAGAAAAGAAGAAAAATAAGAAAAGGTGTGATTGATGGACGGCCAGTGTATACAAAGGAGGAGCACCAAGCTTTCTACAGACAGTATCAGCGATTCTCTGAAGTATCACACCAACCATCATTACCACCACTATAATCACCAACCATTGGAGGTCTGTGAGAATACTTTCTTGATGTCGGGTCGATTCCAAGCCAAACACAGTGTTTGACAACCATTGTGAGGAGTGATCGTGTTGCGGGAAGGGAAGCCATTTTCACCAAGCGTCGACTCATATTTTAGGAGATCGTAAAGCTTTTAGCCTTGGCTTCGGGTTGATGCCTGTATGCTGAAGAGAAGATTATCTTGCAATTCTGGACTCGCGATTCTATAGGGAGAGGAGACAGAATTGTAAGTGGTTTAATTTTCAGTGGTGTAATCGCGTTGCAAGTAGTGTCGGGAGTATTCACTGTCGAGTGAGATTACTTTACATTTAACCTTTCGCCCATTTCCATGTTCATATTAAAACAAAAATACCAAACACAATTTATCTATGTTTGTATGTTGTATTTGAGTGTCGTATTGTTTGTGTTGTATCGTGATTAATGTTATCTTTGTCAGTGTTGTGATTGTTTTATGTTGTTTTAGTTTTATAGTTTACTGAAATTGGTTCGTTCAAAAGACTTAAAGATTTTAATGGTTATTGTTTGAATTATCTGAATGTTAGTATTGCTTAATGATAAATCCAATGTTAACTAACATTAAAGAGCTTAATTGATGTTATTTACAATCTGTGGAATCGCCTAATGGTTGGTCGAATTCCTTTGTAAATAGTAGTATTAAAAAGAAAAGACAGGCTCGTGGAGTTAACTTAAGTCCACGAGGTTAGTCTGTTGAGTTAGCCATAACTCAACAAACTTTGTCCGTTGAGTTAACTGTAATTCAACGGAGAGCTTATTGAATATATAAATTTGATTGTTAACAAACAAACAGTTCTCAAATTCTTCAACAATTCCCTATGGGATTGACCTGTACTTGCACACTGATACAATAGACACTGTGCACTTGCAGTTAAAGTACAAATTGGACTTAATATCTAAATTGTATTAAAGGTTGTTTGTTTACTTCTAAAAGAAAGAATAGACATAAAGATAAATTAACTCAGTGAAAACAGAAGTAACAAATCCAAGTTTTTCTGGTACATTATTGGAGATCTAACCAGATATTCTGGTGTCGTGCTGCGAAAACACAAACAGCACACGTACCATAAAAGTAGGAACCACACTACACATTACAAGACACGTTCTTGCAACGAGATACATTTGCTTTATGGACGTGCATTATAAATATAGAATAGAATGTTATTTACAAGTTACCAGCACTTGAGAAAGGAAATTCGTTGGGGAACTAGAAGGAGAAGCAGTTGATTCAACTTCATCCATCAACAATTATTTACTGAATATAAAGCTTCAGACTGGTATGTAATTAATCTTCTGCTATCTTATTTTATGTTAAGAGTTTATAAGCACATGGATTAGTTCTCCTAGCACTAAACGATTTGTAAGAACGCCTTCATAGGATTATTCAACATAGAGACGTACTAAAATATTTTTTGAATTAAACTTTAACGAAATCCTTAGGGCTGTAGCTAACATTTCTTTAAAAGAGAACGAAAATATGGCTACTCTAGTAGAGAAACCATTAGGGGAAATTCTATATCCTGAATTAGTTGATGAACCTTCATGTATTTGATTGCCAAACTTTAAGGGAGATAGGTTTGAATTGAAATCTAATTATATTAGTCAATTGCCACATTTTCATGGATTAGAAAGAGAAGATGCCTATTATTTTCTTAGAGAATTTAACGAAGTTTGTCAAATGATGAAAATGCCGAATATGAGTATAGATGCTATTAAACTTAGATATATCCTATTTGCTTTAAAAGACACAGCTAAGAGATTGTTATATACTTTGTCGCCTGATTCAATTTCTACATGGACTGAATTTTGCTCTGTTTTTCTGGAAAAATATTATCCAACACATCAAACAATTAAAAAGAAAAAGGAAATATTAATGTGTAGCCAAAAACAAGGAGAATCATTCTAGAAATATTTTGAAAGATTTAAAGATTTATTGACTCAATGTCCACATCATGCAATGAGTAAAGCACAATTGATAGGTATAATTTATGAAGGTATAGATGTTTCAACGAAATTTTTATTAGAATCTACTTGTCATAATGGATTTTTAAAATTGTGTAGTGAAGAAGCATGGACGTACTTAGAAAACTTTGCAAAAAGAACTACATAGTGGGAAAACTCAGTTGAAGCTATTACAGATGAAAGAATATTGCCAAGGGGAATGCATGAAATAGATTCAAGCACTATGCTTGAAGTTAAATTAACTAAATTAACAAACAAAATAGAAGAGTTATCATTAAATCAAAAACTAGCAGAAAAGAGTGCAAACGTTAATGACTTAGATATTATTTATGCTAGAAACCAGAAAGATAACTTTGGAAATTCTTATAACCCTAATTGGAGAAATCATTCAAATTTATCTTGGAGAAACAACAATTTCCAGGGAGGAGAAAATATAAATGATAAAAATATAAGTTATGAAGCATTAATTGAACAAGGATCTAGAATAGAGAAGTTAGAAAAGATAATTCAACAATTAAACAATTGTCTAGATCTTGTATTTGGAAATGCTACAATTCAAAATCAAAATATAGATAGAAATATACCCCCTAAATAGAAGGAATCAATAGAAGTTAGACCTATTGGAGGATTACCAATGCAAGTAGTACCTAACTTTATCAATAGAACTGTTAATGAAATTGATACCTCCTTTGGCAGGGTAGCTGAATGAAACAGTATAACTGAAGTAACTATGTATAATATAGTAAGTAGAAAAATATAAAAAAATGTAAGTTTAATTATAGTTAGTAGTATCGTAGAGTTATTACTTAACTCAACGGACTAAGTTCGTTGAGTTATGACCAAACTCCACGAGGGTATGAAGTAGCTATGTTAATTTTTGTTTATGTCATACAGAATCACAACATATGGAATTGATGAAATTACCACTGGATGCACTGAGGGAAGTATTGAGTAACCTGTCAGCTAGAGATCTATGCCGGCTGTGTTGTGTATCAAAGGAAATTAAAGAATGTGTTAGAGAAAAATATTTTCATGGACTACAAGCTGCAAACATGACTAAGATTAGAGATGGATTTTTATGGAAGTCATTTAATCGTAGTTCAATCAGCTATGAATATCTGAATATGGAATAAACTACTGGAATTCCACCCAATACATTAGAAGGAATAGATCATATTATGGGGATGGATGAAAGATTAATTATTTACAGAACCAAACTAAGGTATGCAATTCTGTTACCTGATATTTTGATTAGAAATCCTATCACAAGAGAAGAATAGAATATAGGAAGGCCTAATAGATATGAAGTACCAACTGAAAATTATGGGTCAGCTTTAATATTTTCTGATAAAAATTCGACCATTCCTGAAAAATTATATTATTGGAGACCAACTAGAAACTAGGACGAAGATTTATGCTTAAGTGTGTATAATTTTCTGAATAAATCTTGGACTGAAAATACTATGATATATCTAGGACATAAAGCATTAATTAACAACATACATGTCATACTTGATGGATATATATATCTAGTCACAGATATATCAGTTGCATTTAGATCTGATTTATACATAGTAAGCATAGACAGTTATGATGATTTTATAGAAATATTGCCTATACCGAGTGATATAGCTAAACCACCATCTACAAAATATGATAAAATTCAATTAGGAATGTGGTATAATGAATATGATGATCCTACTTTATGTTTGATAAGATGGTGGGATGAATTGAGGAAATTTCAAATATGGATTATAAAAGACCTAAATGAATGGAAGTGGGAAGAGGAATATATCGAAATAGATGTAGAAATAGAAACAGCTACATTATCTTGGAACATAAGAGGATCCCTTTCTGCATTTCATTTCATTAATGGAAATACACTTATATTTAGTATTGATAACATACTACAAGTTTACAAATTAAAAAGGAAAATGGACTGCATTGAAACAGAATTAATAGTAAGAAGAATTATGCCTAAAAAGTTTTCTTGGACTGACACGTTTATTCCATTTGTTACTACTTTTCAATCATGTTCTTAAACTATGATTTTGTGCATTTAATGTGTGTGTGGACTGCATTTATTTTTAAAAAAAAATGAGAAAAAGAAGAAAAATTTTTAGTTTTAGTTTTATTCTATAAAAAAGAAGAAAATCAAAATATCAATCCAGCTTATTGGTATCTATTCTGGGAAACCAACTAGCTTGCTTGTGAGCCACTAAAGGCATAGGAGCCTAGGTTCCACACAAGACACTAATTAGCAAGTTATGTTTTGTTATGTTGTTATATATTCTGCTTTTATTTGTGAATGAAAAGTTTTTCAGAATAAAAAATCGAAAGATATTGAAGGAGATACAAAAGAACAAGGTATGTAATTGATTACTTATCCTGAATTTACATTTAAACTCGGTTCATGGTGTTATTCATTAACTTAACAAATTAAGTTTGTTGAGTTAGGTGTTAAGTCAACGAAACAATATTCATACCTACTACAATTACTATATTTACTAAAAAATCTATTACATTGAGGACAATGCAAAATGTAGGTATGGGGAGAGGTAATTAAAGTAACAACCATGTAATTTTGTTAATTAGAAGAATTAAAATGGTACTACAAAAGTTCTGTGGAAATTGAAAAATTTTGATGAAGTTGCTATTACTATCCAATAATTGAAACTACAAAATTTTTAAAGAACTGCAACTACTGGAATGTTATATTTTTAATCTGTTGTGCGGAAAGATCAAACAAACGTGGAGCATCTAGGGGTGGCGTGGAGAAGAGATCTGTGTGGAAGAGAGGATTGCGAGTGGAGAATTCGAAGAACAACAAATTTACGTGGTTCCCCAACACGGGTACGTCCACGGGTGATCAATTTATCGTGATTCCTTGCTGTATGGTTGCTAGTACAAAGAAGGGGGAGAACGAAATCAAGGGATGGTTTGGCATGACATCCATTGGACGTGGATGACCCCTTACATATATAGGGGCAACAGTTGGTGATACACAAAAGACAAGTTTGCCCCTATACAAATTATGAAAGAAATACAACCATATACAAAGACACATACATATACTTGATGGAAGACACACGCATCACAAATCTCCACCTTGTCTTTCATCAATCTTCACCACGAACAGGTGATGGATCACCAAGACCCAACTTGGGTCAGCAACAGCAATAGACGTTGAGTAAGTCCAAGCAATGCTTAAACTTGCTTTCAACAACGCCCTTTGTAAACATATCAGTTGGATTGTCCTTTGTGTTGACCTTCATAATCTTTATCCTGTCTTCATTCCTGAGGAAGTGATACTTAACATCAATATGTTTAGTTCTATCATGAAAGACATTATCTTTGAAGAGACAAATAGCGCTAAGACTATCACAGAAGATATCAGCTTTATCAATGCGCAAACTAAAGTCTCCAAGTAAGCCTTTCAACCAAATCCCTTCCTTTGCAGCTTTTGTCATAGCCACATATTCAGCCTCAGTTGTGGACAGAGATACCGTAGGTTGAAGAGTTGATTTCCAAATCAGAATAGAACCTACAAATGTAAAGACATAACCAGATAATGATCTCCTTCTATCAACATCACCTACATAGTCTGAGTCTATATAACCAGCAATAGTACAACCCTAATCTACTGCATACATCAAGCCAACACCTAGAGTTCCTTTCAAATATCTGAATATCCTTTTAACTGCTTTCCAATGTTCCCTGCCCGGATTGGACATGAACCTACTAACAACACTCAAAGGATATGCTAGATCAGGCCTAGTGTATACCATAGCATACATAAGACTTCCAACTGCTTGTGCATAAGGAACTCGTTGCATATCAAGCTTTTCAGAATCAGTTTGTGGACACATCGCAGATGACAATTTGACATTTCTGTCATAAGGCGTGCTAATGGCTTTGCATAAAGCCATACCAAATCTGCTAAGGATCTTCTCAATATACTTCTATTGATTCAAAAATAGCTTACCAGAATTTCTTTCACGCCTAATCTCCATTCCAAGAATTCTACCAACTAGACCAAGATCCTTCATATCAAATTCTGATTTTAATGTGTCCTTCAACTCCTGTATCACTTCGATATTCTTCACAACTATAAGAATATCATCAACATACAATAACAAATAAACATGTATACTCTTATCAAGAGTTTTAACATATACACATGAATCATAGTTGCTGCGTCTAAAACCAACTTTAACTATAAAGGCATCAAACCTTTTGTAACATTGGCATGGTGACTGTTTAAGTCCATACAAGGACTTATTTAATTAGCACACCCAATCAGATTTACCTTTCACCACAAACCTTGTTGGTTGTTCCATACAAATATTTTCTTCTAACTCACCATGTAAGAAGGCTGTCTTTACATTTAGTTGTTCCAATTCTAAATTCTATGCTGCAGCAATAGATAACAAAATTCTAATAGATGTATGACGTACAATAGGAGCAAATACCTCATTGAAGTCAACTCCTTCTCGTTGTGAATAACCTTTGGCGACTAATCTTGCCTTGTGCTGCACACCTGTGTTGCCTTAAGTCCTAATCTTCTTCTTATAGACCCATTTGCAACCAACAATATTTGTGTTCTTTGGACGTTTCACCAATTCCCAAGTCTTATTCTTATGGAGAGATTGGAGTTCCTCCTCCATAGCAGACATCCAAAGACCAGCTTCTGAATCTTTCATTGTAGCTTCATATGTAGGTGGATCAACAGAATCCTCCACCTCAATTGCTACTTATAAGGCAAAAGCAACCAAACTGTCGTAGCCATATCTAATTGGAGGTCTAACGTCTCTTCTAGGACGATCTTTGCCAATGGTTCTTGGTGGTGGTTGCTCCACCTCTTCCTCCTCAACTTCATTTTCTTGAGTTTCAGATGAGATTTCTCTAATTTCAACTTGATCAGTGATAGGCGGCTGCTCTGCGTCATCTATCTCCATTTGTTCAGGAAGGGTGTGTTCAATTTCTGGTGTTTCACCTGCTAGTTTATCTATTGTCTACAAAAGAGAATTCTCATCAAAAGTAACATCACGACTATATATTACTTTGTGAGATTCAATATCATATATCCTGTATCCCTTTATACCAACACCATAGCCCACAAATATGCCTTTCTTGGCACATGGTTCCAGCTTGCCATTGTTCACATGATAGTAAGTTGGACACCTAAAAATTCTAAGCTTTGAATAACTAGCAGATCTTTTCAACCATACCTCAAGAGGTATCTTCCCATCTAAGGTACTAGAAGGGGACCTGTTCACCAGATAGGAAGTTGTGTTAACAACCTCTACCCAAAACTTCATGCTCAAACCTACATGAGATAGCATACAACGTGCCTTTTCCAAGAGTGTTCTGTTCAATCTTTCAGCCACTCCATTTTGCTGAGGGGTATACCTGACAGTGTTATGCCGTGTAATGCCTTCATCTTTACAAAAGTTATCAAATTCTTGAGAACAAAACTCCAAACCATTATTAGTTCTAAGATATTTTACCTTTCTGTCTGTTTGGTTTTCTACCTACTTCTTCCAATGCTTGAAGCAAGAAAAAGCTTCACTTTTGTGTGTCAAAAAGAAAACCTAGTTTATCCTTGAATGATAGTCAATGATAGAAAGAAAATATTTGGAACCTGCAATAGAAGGCTGACGTGAAGGCCCCCAACAATCAGCATTAATATAATCAAGAACTCTCTTGGAGCTATGCTGATTACGTGCAAATGACACTCTTTTCTGTTTGCCAAAGACACAATGCTTGCACATGTCAATACAAGCAACCTTGTGCCCATCAAACTTGCCTAGACTACTCAGTTTCTACATTCCTTTATGCCCCAAATGACCCATCCTTGAGTGCCACATGATAGAAAAATCCTGCTGACCAGATATAGCTGATGTAGCTGCACTAACAATTGGAGTGCCCTACAAAATATATAAGGGACCAAATTTGGTTCCCTTCATAACAACTAACGAGTCTTTCAGTATGTTGATCTTCCCCTCACCACCTGTATATCTATAACCCTTAGCAACAAGGGCCATCAGTGAGATCAAACTTTTTCCAAGCTTTGGGACATGCCAAACGTTCTCCAAAATTCTAACTATGCCATCATGTAGTTTAAATTTTATAGTGCTCACACCAACTCTAGAACACACATCATCATTGGCCAAAGTCACTTGACCACCCTCCACCTGCTCGTAGGTGTCAAAATACTCCCTAGTAGGAGTCATATGATGTGAAGCTCCTAAGTCTATAATCCACTGATCATCAAAATAGGCACTGCAATAAACTATAAGAGAAAAGTCATCACCTAACGTAGAACTGGTTTCTGCCACAGCAGCCTTTTCTTTGTTCATAAGCTTGGGACAATGTGATTTCTAGTGTCCTTTCTCCTTACAGTAATGGTAAATATCCCTAGAGTACTTGCCCTTCGACTTGCTTCTGCTTCTATTCTTCCCTCCACCTTGTCTTTGGCTTCTTCCCCTATTCTCTTGCTGCTGAGCTGAGAGGCCAACACCACTTGCCTCGTTTCTACCATGCACCATGTGCTTGAGCTCCTTGGAATGAAGGCTAGACCTCACTTCTTCTAGTGTAATTGAATCTCTTCCATCTACACAAGACTAAACAAAGTTTTCATAACTCAATGGGAGTGAAGAATGCAAGATAAGAGCTGCATCTTCATCTTCTATGATTACTCCAATATTCTTGAGTTCCATCAGAATAGCATTTAGCTGATCTAAATGCTGCTTAAGAGGTACACCTTCTATCATCTTTAAAGAGAACAATCTCTGCTTTAACAACAATTTGTTTGTTAAAGACTTAGTCATATACAATGACTCAAGTTTCTACCAAAGACCTAGCGAGGTAGATTCATTAGCAACTTCTATTATAACTTCATCAGACAAACACAACAAGATGGTGGAGTGAGCTTTCTCCTCCTACAATTCAAACTCTAGCGAATTTCTATTCAGAGTAGTTTCCTTACCTTATTTAAAGGAGCCCAAATACCTTGTTGCTTTAGAAGTGCTTTCATCTTAATTTGCCATAAGTTGAAGCTATTCTTACCATCAAACTTTTCTATCTTCAACCCCGAAGCACTCATGTTTTCAAAACAACAAACAACCAGCAATACACACGAGATACAATGTAATTTCAACAAACACAATTCTACGGCAAGGTACACAATAGCAAGCAATATCTCAACAACAATATGCTACTAAAACTACTGATTTCAATGAAATGCAATCAGTCACAAGCCAAGCACACTACTTATCACAAAATAGTAGCAAATACTCACACAAACCAAGCACAAAACCACAATCACAAAATGCCTAAAATCCGACAATAAAAGAGTCACTCGTCTAGAAAACTATTGTGCCCTAGTTAGACGCCTCTTGTTGTATCTCTCTGAATACGAAACTTCTAACCACAAAATTTTAAAGGAAGGAATTTCAGGAAGCTTACTACACGTCCTCAAAATTTAAGATGCAACGGAGCATAGACGAGGAAGGCACATGACTTGGCGTCGGAGTGTGCAGATTGGTGTCGGCGATGACGATAGTTGCGGCAATGGGGGATATCTACACGTCCTCAAAATTTGAGACGCAACGGAGCACAGACGAGGAAGGCACACGACTTGGCGTTGGAGTGTGCAGACAGACGCCGATGACGATGGCAATTACAACAATGCAGAGATCCCTTGCGGAAATGGCTTGAACCTTGATGAAACTTTTCGAAACTTTACATGCAAACCCGGAGATGTCCAACCTAGCTCTAATACTAGTTGTTGTGTAGAAAGATCAAACAAACGTGGAGCATCTAGGGGTGGTGTGGAGAAGAGATCTACATGGAAGAGAGAATTGCGAATGGAGAATTCGAAGAACAACAAATTTACGTGGTTCCCCAACATAGGTACATCCACGGGTGATCAATCTATCGTGATTCCTTGCTGTATGGTTGCTGGTACAAAGAAGGGGGAGAACAAAATCAAGGGATGGTTTGGCATGACATCCCTTGGACGTAGATGACCCCTTACATATATAGGGGCAACGGTTGATGATACACAAAAGACAAGTTTGCCCCTTTACAAATTATCAAAGAAATACAACCATATACAAAGACACATACATATACTTGATGGAAGACACACGCATCACATAATCTTATATAAGATGCTACAAATTTTACTACTCATACAAATCTAGATATAGTATCTTATGTTTTTGTTTAAATTTATGAGTTTAACAGTTTCACGATTTTAAAAAGAAATCAGAATGTTTAACTAAAACTCAATAAATTATCTAAAATCTTGAAAGAGCTAAAATGTTGATTTTTGGATTAAATGAAATACATATGATCAATGATACATTTAATTTGATTGATTTATGTGTAGATCTTATTAAACTACAAAAAAAGTATGAGTTTATTGATATGGATTCATATTTTCAGTAAATAATAGGAGCAAGACTATACGAGATTTGTGTTTTATTACATCTGTATTAATGAAATACGTACATATATTGTGTTGAAAAGAAAAAAAAAAAAGTAAAAGAAAAAACTTTGAAAGTTTATTGACTTGTTTGATCACGAGCCTTTTGTACTTGAGTAGATAGGTATGTAAGGATTGTTGACTTGAAAAAGGACTCTTTAAATTTGGCAACCTAAGATCCTGATCAGATTTGAGATTGTTGACTGAAAGCTCGATACATGGGTACACTAGAAAACTCTTGTATGATTCAAGCTTGTCAAATTAACTTTTAAAGTACAAATATGCATATACTGTTCTGAAAAGATACAAGTGTTTTGTGAAATATAGATATCTTTTGAATCAAGTATATTTTTTGTTATCTAAAATTGCTGGAGTATGAATCTAGAATAAACTTTTGAAGTTGTTTATTTGAGATACAATTCATTATTCTACTTGTTTTAATCATATTGAATTGGATTGTATTTTGATTCGTATGTAGTTGAAATTTATTCTAGAAATCATATTGGAAAAGTCAAGATGACAAATGCTGAAAAGAAAAAATGATAATATCATTAACACCTATGTGATGCTGATATATTTAGTATGTAATTTACATATGTTCTAAATATATTTGCAGGTTGAAGAGGAGAAAATAATGTTAAAATAGATTACTGAAACATATAGAATATCTATATAGTAATCTCAATTATGTATTCTAAAGAAGAACGAAGTGAAGAATTCATTCTAGCACTTTAGAAAGACCAACTAGTTAGATCTTAGTTTGCTAAGGGACTAGTAAAATTTAAATATAGGGGAAGTGTTTAGAATGAAAAAGTGCATAATATTAATGGTTAAATGATGGTTAATTGCATAATATTTAGCTTATCATATGAAAATTAAGCCATTATGTTATAATTGCACTATTATATGCTTTAATGAAAGAATCTACATAATTTCAAGGAATTAGCATTAATTTAGTACATTTTTTAATTGTCGGTAAATTGTTGGTTTTTAATTCTTAAGTATCCGAATTTTCTGTTATTTCGGAGAGTTATGTTTAATGTACCAGACAGTTATGTTTTAAATGCTGAAAGAATATTTTATTATTTCCTGAATTACACGTGTTGAAACTTTAATGCATGACTTAAGTGGATTTTCGGTGAGTTATCTGTTAACTATCCGAAATGCATCTAGGCATCGAATAGTTAGGTTCGTAACTATCCGATATATCTGAACTCGTTAAGTTAGATTATACATGTGTTGAATTTAAATGCTTTATTATGTCACGTGAGATGCACATGGTTAACTCGTTAAGTTAGCATAACTATACGCGTTGAGTTACATGAATACACACTAAGGTAACGCATTATGTTAGCAACTTATTTCTTTATTGCACGTGTTTTATAGTTAAATCAACGAAGTAAGTCCGTTGAGTTATCTATAACTCCACAGACCATTTATTTACTAATATGCCACTATAACGGTTGTAGAAACAAGACATTCGAAGGAAAACCATGATTACACGTATCACGTAGGAATTCACTCGTGGAAGGAAGAAGAAATCACCATCATTGATATTAACAAAGGAAATCCAACCGATCATCTAAGCAGAAGTAGTTACTACTAAGAAATATAAAAGAAAAGGAGAAAAGACGAGGTGTGTGTGTGTGTGCAGAGGTAGAGGACTGCGCTAATTGTAGGCAACGTCGGAAGTTCCCTGAAGCTCCACATCACCATCACCAACATCACCATAATCACCAACCATTGGAGGTATGTGAGGATACTTTCCTGATGTCGGGTCGATTTCGAGCCAAACACGGTGTCTGACAACCATTGTGAGGAGTGATCGCATCGCGAGAAGGGAAGCCATTTTCACCAAACATCGACTCATATCTCAAGAGATTGTAAAGCTTCTAGCCTTAGTTTCAGGTTGATGCCAGTATGATGAAGAGGAGATCATCTTGCAATTCTGGACTCGCGATTCTATAGGGAGAGGAGGCAAGATTGTAAGTGGTTAAGATTTCAGTGGTGTAATTGCGTCGCATGTAGTGACAGAAGTTTTTACTGTCGATAGAGATTACTTTTATATTTCACCTTTCTCCCATTTTCATGACCATATTAAAACAAAAATACCAAAAATAATAAATTATCTGTGTTTATATTTCGTATTTAAGTGTTGTATTATTTGTTTTGTACCATAATTAATGTTATCATTGTCAATATTGTAAATGTTTCATGCTTGTTTGATTTAGAAAATAGAAAATAGAAAATAGTTTTACAATTTACTGAAATTGATTCGTTCCTAATACTTAAAGATTTTAATGGTTACTGTTTGAAATATCTGAATGTTAATGTTGCTGAATGATAAATCTAATATTAACTAGCATTAAAGAGCTTAATTGATGTTATTTATAATCTATGGAACCACCCGATGGTTGGCCGAATTCCTTTGTAAATAGCAATATTAAATTAGAAAGATAGCTTTGTTGAGTTAATTTAATTCCACGAGGTTAGTTTGTTGAGTTAGCTATAACTCAACAAAGTGCTTACTGAATATATAAATTTCATAATTAAAAATGAAACAGTATACAATTCTTACTCAATTCTCTATGGGATTGATCTGTACTTACACACAAATACAATATACACTGTGCACTTGTAGTTAAAATACAAATTAGATTAAATATCTAATTTGTGTGAAAGGTTGTTTGTTTACTTCTAAAAAGGAATTACTGATATAAACAAGTTTAAGATTTAACTTTTCACAACCAAACAAGTTTTCTCAGAACTCCTACTACAATTTCTACAAATAAATGTAAAACTAAAGGGAAGTTGGTTTTCTACATTAGTTTTTTACTTGGTCTTAAGAAGCATCATTGTAATTTTAACATTAGAATTTGATAGTTGAAAAGTATTCTAAAGTTACTAGTTTAATTGAAAATTATTCTAATTTTTATGGGTGAAATGTATGCAACACTATTACACACAACCGACCAAACAAGCATTAACATGCATCTCTTTAATTTTTCAAAGCCAACATATAACATATATGAACATAGAAACATTCATACAAAAACTCAAAACATATATGTTACAAATAAAAAGGAAAATAGAATGAACACCTATTTTCTCCACGTGAATTCCTTTCTTTAAAACTTGCTTAAGAGCAGATACTTCGTATACCACTTTTTAGATGATATACTCCTTCAATCGAATAGGGCTTCCAAGAGGTGTCACTTCCATGGCTCTTCTACCAAGTGAAGAAGATGAAATGGCCAATATCTGAATTTCCACCCTTCAAGAATATGTTTAAGCAAGGAGGTTCCAAATGGATGAATAGGGGAATGGAAGAAGAAGAAGGGGCGTCACTTCCTTCTTGGATGAAATAAATGGGTGCAATAAGAAGAAAATGAAGTGAAATTTGTTAAACGAAGTGGGGAGAGAGAGTGAAAGAAGAAGATAAAACTGTATTTATAATAACAATCAGATGTCTCGTAAGGATGCATTGCAACCAAATTTCTTAATGAACCTATTATATTTCTCCATTTCAGTCCACAATTTTTGTCATGTCATTCATTGCATCCTTTGGAATGGGAATACGTCTTTTAATGTCATTCCTTTTTAAAAACTATCATCATGTATATTTCCACATTGTCTCATACAATCTTTCTTCTTTTCTTCATTGCAGATCTAACAAGAATAAGCTTTTGGAGATGTGTAATTTTTTTCCATAAGTCACCATTTTTGTAGAATAGTTATTCTATAACACTTATGAAAACTAGAACAATTATCATAACTCTTCTAGTTTTGTCACCTACAAAACATGTGATCTAAAATTTTATAACATTAAGCATTTACAAAACTTGAATAGTTATCCATTATCTATACATAAAACTCGAACAGTTATCATAACTCTTCTAGTTTTTCAAAGTTGTACATGAAAAACACGTGAAACTTATAACTTTTAAAACACACGTACATAAATCATAACTATACAAGTTTTTTAATAATAACTCTTTGACTTTTTATACACTTAATCTTAATTATATGACTTTTTACTTAACTTTTGAAATTAATTCTTCTCGTCTTTCTTCCTTCTCGAACTCTATTTTAAAAATGAAATTTACAATATCTTCAATTCTTCTTATAAAATCATATAAGATATCTTTTTGTGAAGCATATTTTATATAATAATTATCATAAATCAATTTATGCATTATTTAACCGTTTAAATCATGTAAAACCTTAAAATCATAATTATCATACATTCTTCATTAAATCACATATAATTGCAATTATAATCTATAAAATGCATAAATTAATATATAAAAAATATAAACTTTGAAGTCTATGCATCCTTCTCCTTAGATCTAATAACCTTCCCTAGATGAATCCTTGTAGGCTATCATACCCTTTTTACTTTTCTCTTGTTCGTATGTCATTGTCATATGTTAAGTTATTAGTCTAGTTGCACCAAGAGATTGACCTACAGTTGGGGAGGGTAGGTGCCTAACATCTTCCCACTCTATACCCCAAGCACTTATTTAAATCTCTACTATAGACCAATCCTTATCTATTTCTTTGTGAGAGGGAGTTTTTTCCCTTTGGTTTTCTTAATTTTACTTTAATAAACTAGGTGGCAACTCCATTTTTTTTTTTCCCTTCCTTGAGTGGAATCGTCAACCCCTTTATGGCATTTCTTTGGAGATGTTACATATGTCATATTGACATCGACCTCTACTTCTAAGAACTTCTCCAACACCATGCCCTTTAAGCTCAATTCATGTCATCTTTGGTGTAGTTGGCAAACTTGTTCACCAAGGCTCTACCTTGCAACTATCATCTCTTCCTTCAAGACAAACTTTGAGTCTACTCTACTCTCTCTTGTTTGTATGAGAGTGTTAATAGCCAATAATTTGTCTTGTTCTTGTTATACATGTGTCTGTCTTTCTTTGGTAATTGTACATCCTTGCTTCTATTAATACCAACTCAAGCTTGGTGTGACAACAAGTGATTCCTTTGCCTTGTAAGCCCTATTTTCCACATCCTTCTCTCCCGACCTCCTCTTCTCTTCGAGACATCTTCTAGGTAGATATTGCACTTACAATAGATATAGGCAAGATAGATGTAATAGAGGAGGACACACTATAAGAGAAGGTTACAATAAATAGATGCAACAAAGGAGGATGCAATAGAAGAGATGTGGTAGTAGCTTGCGAAAGAGGACACAACAGTGATGGAGAAGGATTTTGTGATCAGAATGTGGGAGATGTGTGGAGAAGGGTTTTGTGAGGAGGGCTTTTTTGCGAATTTCACTTGAAAGATATCGAAGTTCATGTAGTCGTTGTTATCTACTAGCGAAAATATTTACGAAGGATGTATAGTAAATTTCACTCGCTTTATGGTGAAAACTTCTTTATCTAAAAATACTGTTTGGATTACAAATTTGGATACTCTAATGGTGAATAGTGAAAATTGTTGGAGCTGCTAGAATTCAAATGGATCTTTAGTTTTTTTTTTCTAGATCATCTCCTTTTATAATAATAATTTTATCTTAAAGGGTGTTAGTTGTAATATCATCTTGATATTTTTGAAAGTTTATAATAACTTTTTTTTGGTTTGGACATTAATACTGTAAATGAAGTGTCTGGTTAAATTTTTTATTTTTCTTTTTTATATATATTTTTTGTCTTATTCCTTTTCACTCTTTCTTGTAGATTTCCTTTTAGAAGTCTCCTACTTGTTGCATTTAGGATTTGAAAACTTCCCCTTTACTAAGGTTTCATGGTGAAGTGATTTTATTCTAATATTATTTCAAATTTTACAATAAAAAAAAGGAATTCTATGATTGAATTATAGAATTCACAAAAAAAAAAATCGAATGTGAATAGCAATAACGCCCAGTTTGAAAAATACCTTTCAAGTACGTTTACTATGCTCATCTACGTTTGATAAAAAGTTATTATTTTAAAAATTTACCTTAATATTAAATAATAATTAGGTGATCGTATTTCTACGGTTCCATGATGCGCGCGCATGTGGTACGTACACACGTACGTATTATATTTGTTTCCTTCGGATATCATTAATTTCCAATCTATATTGTTTATATCAACAGGTGTAAGAGTGGGACAACAAATATCATCTAACATACGGCTAGAACACATGACCTCTAGAACATGTTATGAAAAATATCATCACATGGGTCTATCTTAAGATCCAAACCTTTAGACCCAAAAAATATTATGATACGTATATTTAATGTAAATAATATATATTGGTATATAAGTTAGACAAGGCAAAGGATGCTTATTTTTAACGGTAATTGGTTGTATATTAATATCTTCAACTTTGTTTAACAAGGGAAAAAAATTGATGAACATTTTTAGTTTATAAATTGATTATTAGAATTAAATAGATGCATTTATTATTCATATTTATTTTTTGTAATTAAATAAATTTATGATAAATTTAAGTTTACCCAATGCCACTGTTAATGATGACCTTTTAATATAATTACCCATAGAAATTACGGTTTTTTTTATATTGAAGTAAGAATTCAACCGAAATACAAATGATAATATGCGAACCGAAAGGTTGGAACTTACGTATAATTAGGTAGTAGATGAGTGCAAGTGTGAAATTGGAATGGTTTTTTTACAAAAATTATATGATGGAAATACAAATGTAATTAGTAGACATAGTTTAAAATATTATATTAATATATTTTAAATTTACAAAGTGATAATTAGCTAAAAGATGATAATTAAAAAATAACTTAATTGACAAAATGATGATTAGCGAAGTCGGAGATATCGTCATTAATTAATTAAAAAATTCACATTTTAGTTTTATGAAATGGCATGACTGCAGGATTCCATCGGTCACTCGCGAGACTCTACTGTATCGGTGGCGGTGACTCCGGTGACGGGCGAGAGATGGAACCCTAGGTCGGCGGTAGCCATGGCGTTGGCCTTCTGCTTCTCCTCCCCTTTCCTCGCCGTTTCTCGTCGTCTCCATCTCCAACCCGTACATTTCGGCCTAGTCAGCTGCCTTTGTCCCCCTTCTTGTACTCGAAAACAGTCCTCCCGCCGCATGTGCTCGGATTGTCACTCCTCCTCCTTCTCCTCCGCTTCACCATCAGACTCGTGGATTCCCGTCGTGAATTCCGATGATAAATTCCGCGGCTGGTTCGTTGCACTGTCTGAGGGGAATCGTGGCGGAACAGGTTAGGATATTTTCCTTTTGCTCTTTTAGTTCTAGTGATTTAACCGGTTGGTGCGTTTCTGATGTTCTTGTTTGCTTTGTTGGTTAGGTGATCGGAAGCTGTTCGTTGCTGCGATTGGGGCCTCGGTCGTAATTATGCTCGTCTCCATGGCACACTTCTCTCTTTCTAAGAAAGGTTCTTTTTTTATAAGAATCTTTTGCATATTTTTCTTTTCTATGGATTTCACTGATTTCACTTTGTTCGGATGAGGAAGATTTTGGATTTTGACTCCGAGTTATTGCAATAAGTTACTTCATTGTGTTGTTGGGTGGCTACGCTTAGACGTGTCTTTCATCCAAGTTGTTTTTTGTACATCTTAATCATCCATGGAAGAGGATAGAAAACGAAGGAACAGAAGCTCGTTTAGAAATTTGGTAGTATACGTGGGGCATTTGAATCTCTTATGGTGAGATATTATGTGCTTCATAATTACCCATGGAGAGACAGAAAAAGTAATTCAGATAAAGGAAATGGGAAATGACTAAGAAGATGTGGTGTAAGATGGGTGGATAGGAACATGCCACAATCAGAATGTGAATCTCAAAAAACAAGTAAAGGTGAAGTAGAGAATGGACAAGAAGGAATGAAAGTTGAATGGAAAAACTGCATAGAAAAGAGAGTAAATTGTGGTGCACCACTCAAGGGATATATTAAGAAGGAATGCCATTTGATATTTACTCTATTATTTGCCTCTTTCCACCACTTCTTATATCCATTAAGCAAATTTTTCTGTTGCTAAAGATGATCCATGTTAAAGGAATGTTGGAATTTGGACTATATAAAGGAAACATTAATTGTCAATATTTTTGTGAATAATGAAATTGTAAGGGCGTATTAGTGCACAACGGAAAGTTCAGACAGAAAAAAAATGAAAAGTTTGGACAAAAAGGAAATGAAATTTCTAGAAAGTCAGAATTCCCTAATGGGGTTACTACATGTGTTGGAAAGTTTGGAAAATTAGAATTCCTTAGGGGGGTTAGCACATAGTAGAATGTTTGGAAAGTTAGAAATTGAAAAAATAGATTGTGTACTACTTAAAATAGAATATTTGATAAATCACTCTTCATTTTGAAATTTCAAAAGTAAAATAATATTAATGACATAAAAAGTACATTTGATAAATTGTTTTAATTTTCAAAATTTATTCAAAAGTACAACATCATATATTACAAAGATATCTTTTAAGAAATCATTTCAAATATTACAACATCAATAATAACAAATAGCCTTTCATCCTACATTGACATTATCATATCTTCGTGATTCTTATTTACTAATTGTTTTCTTTGTTCTTGACTCATTACAACCTATGTATTTGCTTTCATATGTACTTCTTTGGTTGGTTGTATATCATCAGTAATATTTAATTCTTCCAACTTATCTTGTGGATCTTCAAGTAAATCTTCTTTATCAGTCTTATAAATGAAATTGTGAAGTAAAAAACATGCAATGACAATCTTCACTTGTGTTTCATATGGATATGATATTTGACCTTGTAATATTGAGAAATGATGTTTGATAATTTTAAATGTACGTTCAATCACTATTTTCAATTGTGAATGTCTATAGTTATATAGCATTACTAAGAAGTCTATTATTAACATAATCAAATAAATGATATTGTATACCTCAAAATGGACAAATATATTCTGGTTGATTGGGATATCCAACATCTACCAAATAAAATTTATCTGTATAAAAAATATATTAGTATGCTAATGTAATTATAACTTCAAAATATACTTAACACATTTACCTAAAGGAATTCGGAAGCTGTTAAGTTTATTTATCCATCATGAAGGATACGAACATTAGCTACTGATCATTCCCAACTAGTTAAAATATATGTAAATTCTATATCAAAATTACATGTTGCTATAACATTTTGATACAATTCACTTTTCCTATTCCTAAATCTTGCTATTTCTTGTTCATAAATGATTACTTTGATATGAGTACCATCAATAGCACCAATGTAATCCTATAAACATTAAATATCATTTAATATTGATAAAAATAACTTAAAAAGTAAGAAAATTACAAAGGTGAATAAATACCTTAAAATATAGGTAGACATTTGGATCATTTTGAATTCGACTTAGTGTTGAGGACGAAGGTGTTGCTAGAAATACATGATTTAGTTGTATCAAAGTTCTGGTCATCAAAGTTCTTTTTCCTTGCATACCAAAACTAGTATAAATACAACATGATTGAGTTATTTTGGACAAGAGTTGCATGATTGAGAGAGGTCTAAGGTTAAGAGAAGTTGACTTGAATTCCATTGATAATATGTTGTAGTATTAATAGCAGTAAGAGTTAGTTGTAGTTCCTGTAATAGTAGTAACAACAACAAAAATAATTTGAGATAATTATAAGGAGAACTATATCTTAGAATAGTGGAGTAACCATCAACTATTACAATTCGAGATAGTAAACAAATAGACAAATGTTGTCTATTTTCAGAAAGCAGGTAGATAGAAGTGATGTATCCTTAATAATTTTTTATAGTTCCACCATTTTTTTTAACACAACTGTTTATGTAATAAATTTTTCATTTTTCCTCTCTTTTTTTCTCTCCCTCTTTTTGTCTCATTTTTTCTTTCCTTTTTTCCCTTTTACTTCTTCCTTTTTTCTCTCTCTCCCCCTTTTTTCTCTTTCTCTCTCCTTTTTTTTTCTTTTATTCTTTTCCTTTACTTTGTCTTCTACACAAAAGACTGAGGGAAGGATGACAAAGCAGGGATGGTGGTGATAGCAGAGGAGGTTACCTCTTATAGACAAAATGATGATCTTGCAAGAGATTCAGTGGAGTTGGAATAAGACAGTCATGGGGTGTGGTAGGAGTGGGAGGGAAAGCATTCTTGTGGTCTCACACATCATCAAGCCTCTCATCTTCAGGAATTGACATCTTCCATTTGATGCCATCACCTTTCATGGGAAGCCTCACTAACAACATTGTTGCACCTGCATTGATGTCATCTTCTTGTCGAAGGAAGCAGATGAGGAGGAAAGTGAGATTCCTTTGTCTTCATGGGTTTTGCACCAAGAGGAGGGCTTGATGATAGCATGGAACACGAGGAGGGAGGGTTGTGAAGCCCTGTAGGTAGGAATAAGAGGTAGGGTTGGGTGGGAGAGAAGGTGGAGAGAGGTGGTGGTTAGTTGCTGCTCTAGGGTTTAAAACTTGGCTAGTAGGGGTTTATGTGAGAGTGGAGTCAACAGTAGATAGAGGGGTGGTTGACGTAGGGAAGATGGTGATGGCCAGCAGTGGTGGAAAAACTATGCAGATGGTAGGAGAGGGGCTGGACACAGTAACAGGAGGAGGGGTGTTGGTGGTGGTGTGTATGGGGAAAGATAGACTAGTGGCATTGGTGGTAGTGGCATGGATAGGGGTTGACAGTGGTGGCGGCTAGGGCTTTCCTCCTCCCTTCCGGAATTTTTTGCACTTTCTAGACTTTTAAAACTTAGGGTTTGATACCATGTGAGAATACAAGGGATATGTGGAAGAGGAATGATCTTATTAGCAAACATAAGACCTCTATCTTTTGCTTTTGGCAGATTTCACAGATTTGCTGAGATTTTTGCTCTCTTTTATTTTTATTTTATTCTATCTTTTCTGGGGGACTTTGGTCTAGTCCTCCCCACATGTAACCTTTTTATTTTTGGGTCTCCGTCCTATAAATAGATCAAGGATTTTCTTTAAAAAAATATAGAGCCTCTATATATAAAGACTACATAAAAGTGATAATACAACTTAAACAATTTAGGATCAAACCCACCCATAACCCTTAACCCTAATTCATTAATATTCTCTAACAGGGACAATATTTTTTAACTAGATAACTTTTACAAGTAAGACAACATAAATTGGATGATATTAGACATGACATTGTTGGGACAGATTATTCATGAAATTTTCTAGATAATTTACTGGTATTCTTGACTAGTTATAGTTCTCTTTTGACTTTTCATATTAGGCATTGATCTACCACTGCACAGCAGTTGCTGTGTATGGACAGAAACCAATCATTGGACATTTCGTGCATGAAAATCAAAAGGTACTCTCACATTTTAAATAAAATATGGGGATGATTTTAGTTGAGATGAAAGTAGATGATGCATTTTAGTCATCTATAAATTGTATTTCTGTATCACAGCATATTTATATTTATATTGGATGATTCTGTGTTTTATGTGTGACTCATGATGCTTACTAGCTTTTGTAAGTGTCAGCTTGAGTCAAGTGATTTTGTTGCTCATGTATAACTCATGATACTTACTACCTTGTGTAAAGTGTTAATTCCACTTGAACCATGCAGCCCCTCTGCTGAAAAGGAGATTGAACCAAAATGATTAGGATAGATAATGGTTAGAAAGTTATAATGTAATTTTCCTTTTAACATGCGGGCAAACTTTTGCTTTGTTGTTGCCTTGTTGGTCTAATAACTAATAGGTTTGAAACTCAAGCTACTGAAATAGGCACCATAGACTGGAAATTATTTATTTTCAATAATTTTATTAAGTATTAACTATGTTGCATGTACATGCCAATGCCCATGCACATTAGTTTTTAGTTAATTACCTTATTAACTTTAAATTATTATGAAAATTTTCAAATTGAAATTAAATATTCTCTTATGATATATTCACTTGGTGTAGGATTTTTCATATTTTTCTTGTTTAAGAATACTTGATTTTAATTGAAGTTTTTATTGTTTTAGTTCCATTACATCTAATTATATTAAAATTTTCTCCTTTAATTTGCTTGTGTCCTTTACATTGGTGTTCAAAATTGAATTAGTGCTTTCTCTTTTGATGTCTACAGATTAGATTTAGGATTGTAACAAATGTTTTTGTTCCATTACATCTAATAATATTACTTTTCTCCTTTAATTTGATTGTGTGCTTTATGTAGGTGTTCAAAATTGAATTATTGTTTTCTCATTTTTGTTTACAGATATATTTGATTTAGGATTGCGACAAACACTTCATCTTCATTTTGTATTTGAGGACGTTTTGATAGTTTTCATAATGATAAAATGGCAATTCTGAAAATAAGAAGGCAGATGCCCATGCTACTTATACTAAAAATGCAAATAGAGAGAAAAGATGGAAATAATGTGAGATGTTACTACTGTGTGCAAGCTGTAATTGAATGTATGTGTGAGCATTGTACTAGGAAGAGTTTTTTTTTGGTATCATGTTGCCTTTGGAAAGTGATTTTCATTTTTTATTTTAAAAAAGATAGAACTACAAGGCTAAGCCCTTTTATGGATTTTTCTACTGACAGGTTTGCTTCTCATGCTTTTTTCACATGTATTCTGATACACATGTTAATATATATGCACCTCAATGTACTAAGGTAATTCTTTTACATTATTCCAACAGGTTTCAGCTTTCAATTGATTGCCCCTTTTCAGCCTATTATGGAGGTTTTCAGGAGATCAAGGCCTGCAAAAACTCTGAATAAAGAAATCATGATCAACACACAGGAGGCTGCTGAGAAAATGGAGGACAAAACTGTAGTGCCACAATCTGTTTCTGAGCATGTAAAGTATGACATAAAATCAGGTAGTTCATCTTATCTACTATTGGCCTCTAGCCTGTTCCTGTGAATCTAAGTCATGTAACTGGTTTGGTTCATTGCCTAAGAATATGAATAAATTCTATCTAGGTCATGTGGATGGCTCATTACTTAGGCATAGGAAAAAACTGTATGTAGATCTTGCAGTCTTAATTACTTTATTTTGATGTCTGCAAAGATGAAATGATGCATAACAGCATCATTTTTTTGCCTAAATTGATGGTGTTTCTTTAGAATTGATCATGTCTAACCTTTTTTCCATGTTCAACTTTAGGTAAAAAGGGGTATAAGATTGTTCCTGTTTCTGCTGACTCAAATCAACAGCGAGCCTTGACCCTTTTGCAAGAGCTAAAGGCAGGTTTTCAGTCATTGTAATTATTAAAAAGTGCTTGGTGCTCATTCAGCCATGGTAAACTGATTGCTTGAGCATTTATTATGGGATAAAGTAGTTTGTATTTACAAGGACAACTTGTTAAATGAAATGAAAATTTTAGGAACTAACAGATGCATCAAAGAATTTATACAATGGTTGCATCTTACCAACCCATAATCCCATATTATTTTTTGTTAGAAGCATATTCCTTCCCTTCTAAGCAAAAAAAAAAGTATAACTACTTTTGGTATATTTTCTGGCATGGATATTTTGGGTCTTGTAGAAGGGGTTGTTCTTTGGTCACCTGGCAAATTTCTTGCCCTTGAGTCAAACTTGTTGAGATCCTCACTTAGGCATTTTTCATATGCTAAGAAGTTTATGCCTAGCTTTGTTTTTTAAAAATTTCTGGTACTAATCCCATCTGATGCTTCTCCTCCTAGGAGTTCATGATGTCCCATCAGCCATTTGATGTCCCATCGGCCATTTGGAGAATTAGATTAGGTGACCACTCAATTCCTCCTTTTCTTTATCCATGGAGTACTTTCACCATGTGTGTGGGGGAGATGAAGTTTACCATCCTACAGAGTGGTTCCTCCTCAGGCAGTAAATGATGATCCATGTAGCAATACCAGATACTTGTCTTGGACATTTTTCTTTTATTTTATTATTTCTCTCCTTGTTTGCTAAAAAATCTCTCTTTTTTTTCTTTACAAAGTTTTTTGGCTTTGCTTTCTTGGCTCTAACTTTTGTGCATATCCTTTTTTGTTTCATCAATGGAAGTTCTTGCTTACCACTTAGTTAGGGGAAAAACAAAAGCCAACTCACTTTTGTTGTTGACCCTGTCAAATATCAAACTTGGTCAAAACAAAATCCACTGATGTGCTGGTCCTGCAATACCAAGCAAACTTTCGAGTTTTGATGATCATATATAAGTAACACCTATGGATTTGCTCCATGGCTGAAGAAATTGTGCATTCCTGTTGAACTTGATGGGATCATCAACATGAAAGTGGGCTTGGACTAAAACATCACTTAAACACTGGTTTAACAGAGAGTAGTTCCATCTTTCTGAAAGAAATGCTTATCTGATTTTTTTCCCTGGATTAAGGATTTCCGTCACTTCCATTGACCAAAATTCCTATAATTTTACAATTTTCCAAAGCAAATCTCATGATATTCCCGTATGGGAATTATGTGAATATACAGGAGTCACAAAATTCTGTATTGGGATGTGCACAAATGCTCATTTAGATTTTGTGGATAATATTCTTAGTAAGCATTCAATTAAATGTTACCTTAGGGAGCTTTTAGGTGGCCAAAATGGTCATAAGCAAAAGAACAGTCTTTCTTTCTGAAAGAACAAACAAACTCTCATTCCATTATGTTAGTTATTTCCTATTTGTTCAGACTCTAACGCTCTTCCTCTTCTACATGAATACAATAATTCAGTGTGTTATCTTTCATACATAGTTCTCTTTATATAGCCCTAATATTTTTAGCACAAAAATTCAATAAATACTTAGCTTGAATGCTTTCCACAGATCGTTGAAGATGATGCCAAACCCTATGAACTGTGTACCAGGAGAGAATATGCAAGATGGTTGGTAAAAACTAATTCTTTGCTGGAAAGGTACTAAAAGTGCATACATAATTTCATTTTGAGAATAAAATCTATTTGCTATTGTGTCTCTGAATTAGTGAAATGTATAGAGATCCAAAACATAGGATAGTCCCATCTATATTGATTGCTGGCTCTACAACTTCTGCATTTGATGACGTGGATAGTAGTGACCCAGATTTCATGTTTATCCAAGGTAAAAATATCAACTACTCAAATTTGAAGAAATTTCGTGAACTTTTACTGACTCGGTTACATTAAGCCATTGGAGAAAGTGGCCTTGTTCCAAGTAGGCTTTCAGTGATAAACAACCTGGAATTGGATAATAATTCGTGTCCCATGGGTAAATATGTATTTTCCCCTGAAAGGTACAGCCTGCCTTTATTCTATTGTTAATAAATGCATTTGCTTTACTTCCTTGCCTTTCTTATTCAATTATCTTTGCAGTTTAATTTCTCGAATTGACCTTATAAGTTGGAAAGCTAAATTGGAATATCCACTTGCTCCAGAAGCAGAAGAAAAGGTATTTGAGATTTTTTTGGAGCATCATTTTTGAATTATTAGATGCCTTAGGAACTTTCAACGTTTACCTCTTAAAGTTTTACTTTTTCTGCAGTCCAGATGTTAAGAAAGAACATCGGTTTTATGGATCTAGGAACAGTGAATATGGATGTGCTGCAGGCATTATTTATGGATACACTAGCTGGTGAAAGAAGCATTCTGGGAAGAGTATTTGGTATCTTTTCTAGGTTTCTGGTTATTGATCTCAGTATGATTTGCATGGGTTATTTCTTGTTGCCAGCATGCTTTATCATTTTCACTAACTAACTTGTTCAGCAATCCTTCCCATTTAATCTGCAAGAAAAATGTCATAAAATGTTATCTTTTCACTCTTCGGTGCATGACAATTGCTTAATCAGTCCTGAAGTTCCTGCGTTGAGCTTTTCTCTATTATGAAGTGAAGCATTATATTCACTTCTGGTAAGATTAATATGCATGGAATTTATTATGGGAAAATCAAAAGGTTGGCTATAGTTCTGATGTTACTAATTTACCACGATCCAGTTAATTGTTCACCGTTCTCCATTGTTATCATCACCCTAACTTGTTCATCCTTTCTTCAATTTCATTTCATTTCTGAAAAATTTAGAAACTTCTGTTGCATCGCGGTTGTTTATGAATTGCCAGGAAATATCAGGCTCCTTCAACCACAGAAGCCTATAACTAAAGCACAAGTGGCAGTTGCCTTGACAAGTGGTAGGATGGCAGATGCAGCTCGGATTGAGGTATCTCGAATGGAAGCAGAGAGACTATCCAAATTGGTGAACTCAAAGGAAATCATGACTGAATTGATTCATAAGGGTGATATACCACGGTTTTGGGATCAAAAAATAAATGAAGAAAAAATACGTGGTTTAGACATTCAAAAGGAATTAGTAGCATTATCACAAAATTTGGCAGAGGAAAAAATAGCTTATGAGCAGGAAATAACTGACCATATAAAAGAAAAAGCAGCTCTGGACTGTCAGTGGCAACTTCTTTCTGGCCTCAAGGAAGAAGTTGATAGGATGACTGAAAGGGTTGTCAATGACAAAATGACTGTTGTAGCAGAGCAATCAAGTCTTGAAGAACTGCTTGCTAAGCTACACGAGGAGCAGAATGCTACATTTGAAGCCAAATCTATATTGGAAGCTGAGAAAGAAGCTCTTAGAATTCTTAGGTGAGTCATGCTTGAATACTCTTTTCCAATCTATGTTGAAGGGCAAATAGTAGTGGATCTTGTCATTATTTTAGTCAATGACAACTTCATTTTTGTATTGTTAGGATTGTTTTACATAATTTTTAATCCATGGTGTTCAATATTAGTTTTGTATCGAGTATTGATGCTAAGAAAAAAAAATTATCAAGTGTGGGAGCCAAGAAAACCATTGCTTGCTAGGTCTCTACTTCTGCAATAGAAGGAAATAGAATCTTGGAATGAGAATGATCTATTGGTTGCTACCTTGGAAATGTCTTTGTGGAGAGTGCCTACAAACAAGTATGAGTGCATATGTCATGCCCTTCCTCCTGCCGAGCTTCTGGCTCTCATACATGGGTTGTGGGTCATGGAATGTTCTTCCTGTATGAGCATTCCACAAATAGCAAAGTCGTATGCATTGGCTAGTGTGCACTTGCTTGGTATAACCTAGTTCTATTATATCGTCCTCTATTGTCTTAGCACTTTGCTTAAGCTTGTCTAGCCAATGCCATGCATGTCTGGTCCTTAAAAAAGTTAGCCGGTGGCCCTCAGCCACTCAGTTAGAAGGAATCGACTGATGATGCCCTGCTATACCACCATCTACTCGACACTTTCCCTATCTTGGCTGCTCTTTCTTCCTTAGGTTAGGGATGCTATCCTCTTGGTGCGTTGGCCACAGATGTCAATTAGTGATAGTTGTAATTATTAGTCTATCGTGGAACTTTCACTCATGCATTCATGAATTCAAAGGAGGGCATTTTAACCAATAAAGATTGTTTTCTTTAAAAGGTGTTATTTTATGATGAGTTGATGTGAAGCATTGTGTTTCTTCTACGAGATCGGGATATTAAACCAGATGTAGCTTTTCTTTTCTTTCTTCTTTGTACTTTTGATTTTTAACTTTTGTTGATTATCCCTTAGAGGTGATCCTTAATGATTTTAAAGAGAATCGTGTCAAAAAATAGAGCATTTTTCATTTTCATTTTCATTTTCTTGTTAGTGCAGCATCTTTGTGTCTAGGTATTCTATTGGATTTGTTTCCTTTTTAATAGAATCAAGTTACTTTCATTTCTCCTCTGCTAGTTCACATTCGTTCACCGAAAAAAATAGGCTTCTTAAAAAAAAACAGAGCCTAATCCTACGATGCGACATTTCTTATTTACCACTAGATGATGCACTTAATTCATGCTTTAATGGGGTAAAATGAGCATTTTTTTTTGCTTACATTTGTAAGTGCTCGTATGCAGGTCTTGGGTGGAAGATGGAGCACGGCGAAGCCAATTTCGAGCAAAGGTTCTGGAAGATGCTGTTCAAAGGTGGAAATGGGATGGCCAGGCTGGGCTTTCGAAGAACACTTAATATTATAAACCAGAGGATAGGATACTGCTCGGATCAAGGACGAATTCTCATGGCTCCACCGTTCTTTGATCGGGGGAAGGCCATTGAAATATCTTTTATTTCAAGATGGTGCAAGCTGCTGCAAATTTCTGCATCTTTGGAATGGATGACAGATTTGTAGGGTGCATTTGCCCACCATATCTTCTTCAGCCGAATTCTATACTGAGCAGGTCGCTTTCCTTCGGTTTCGTAAATGGAAGCAATGAACCCGTGAGCACAAAATTTTCCATATTTCTTTTGGGAAAAGATTCACCGTTTCGGGTGGCTTCGATGTCTTTTCCCATATTCCCAATGACATTTTCGCTACTTTTTTACCATTTTAGTTGCAATTGGTATAAATTATGCTGCAGAGTATTTTTATATTTGTATTACTAAGCCACTCTACCATCTACCGACTATTAAAAGAACCTTTGGAAATAATAGTTTCTGCTTCGAATTATTGAAAGAATCATTTTCTTTCTTGTTTCTTTCCCATCTCTCTTGGTTCTTCATGTCATTTCTCACGAACTTAATCTTCTCTTTTAATTTTACGTAAATCTTGCAAGGTATGCTTGAAGGAAATCGTTTTGATAGAAAAGAGTTGATCATGTCTTTGAGTTTCAGTTGTAATGCTAACATTTAGGTGGGGTTTGTGCACTTAAATGTTGAGAATTCTAATCATGTGTAAATAAATTGAATTTTAATCATATGTAAAGGTTGAGAAAATGTTGAGAATTCATTTTTTGAATAGTTGTTTGACGTCACCCTTGTGCTCGTCCTCGCCCTTGCTCGTTCTTGCATCAAAAACAATATTAGTATGTTTTATCATTCTCGATGATTGATTGTTGGTATGTTTTTTTGTCTCAGTAATTCTTTGGAAGCCCCTCGTATTGGTTCAGGATCAGACACTTGGGTCATTGGTTTCGTTTGTCTCCGTCTTTTCTTTTGGTGTTTTTAAAGACCTCTTGTCTTCTTTCTTCTTCATGGGTTCTATTTCTGCTATGTTGACATGCCCTCCTCATAATGTTCTTTGGGGTTTTACACCATCATCAATCGTTGTGTCGTGTGGTACCAAAGGACCTGTTGCTTTGAGACCAAGTTTTTGATTGAAAGATTTATCTGAGGTTTCATTCATGTCTATGCCTTCCTTCTCGGGAACTTGGTTGGGTTGGAAAGCTTTAGAGGAAAGTTGTTCAGATTCTAATGATTGAGTTGAGTGGTGGTCCTTTAAAGTGCTTCCAGACATTGTTGTCGACCATTCTTTGGAAGCCTCTAAAGATTCATTTGCTTGTTAAAGATTCATGTAGTTTATTGATGGTTGAAACCTTTCTTGTTAATTAGTATTTTTGATGTTTTGTTGTTGCTATTAAAATCATGCTTCATATGTTTGGTTTATTAATGATTAAAAATTTTTAAATTCTAATTAAAATCATTATAAACATATTTAAGTAAAGATTCTTAAAGTTACTAATTTGTCCTTATTAGTCATAGGTTATTATGCTTCATATTTTACACAAAATTTTTCATTCCGTTTTTCCTAATATATCCAAGTAGCTAGGTATTATTTTATATGTCAATCTAATGTTTATGGTAATGCCCATTTTTATGTTACGGTGCATTTTATATTATGTTGATATATGCATTCCTAGGAAATGGAAAACAAGAAAGGTAGTGGAAGATCCTATTTTAGTTGGAGTGTTCAAGTAGATGAGATGATATTAATAAGGGTGTGTGATGCTATTAAGGAGGGTAATGGTAAAACTCTTAATGGAAAGATACGAGTTGATACTTAGTTGAAAGTAATTGATGATTACAATAAAGAAACAAGAGGTAACATCCAAAAGAAAAATATTAATAATCGAATGAAAACATGGTAACAAACGTACAAGATTTATGCTAAGATTGATGTACAAAGTGGTTGGTGATGGAACTACATTCATGGACATACTGATATCGCAAAAGAAGTTTGGGATGATTTTGTTATAGTTGAATTTTTTCAAATTTAAATTTAACATTTGATTAGCTTATAATTTGTACTAATATTTTTTTTTCCTAATAGATTCATCTAGAGTGTGCATAGTACAAGGGTAAAACATGTCCCATATATGACCAGCTTCAAATAATATTTGAAGGAAATCTTGCAACAGGCTTGACTAAAATGAGTATAACAAATCTAAGAATAGTTGTAAACTTGAATGAAGATACAAATGGCCTTGATAATGTACCTCTTACATAAAATGCTATGGAATTTGAGGCTGAAACTCAAGATCTTTTTCCTACTCAAGCTCCTTCTCCTAGTTTGAATGATGTAGACTCATGTAGGAAAGGAAAATGTCCACGTCCACATGCTGAATCACAACAACTTATGGCAAATACAATGAACAATGTTGGTGTATCACTTATGAATTATTTTAATGAGGATATAGAAGAAAATACGAGCAAAATGGTATACATAGAGCATGTCATTCAACTATAAGAGAACATGATATTGATTCAAAGGAAAAGATGGCATTTACACAATGTATTGAAGAAAGAAAATTTACATGGAGAGGAAGATAGAATTGTTAGAGAAAAAAGATCGTGAAGAAGATGATGCTCTCACTATTTTACTTTCACTTATAGATCTTACAGAAGAAGAGAAATACAAGGCAATGCAATTATTAGAGATAGAATAAAAGAAGAATCAATTTAGGTGTCTACCACCGAACATGAGAACTTCATGGTTGAAGTTTAATTTGAAATGTACTTTTTTCATTTAAAAATTTAACTTTTATTGAACATATTTGAATTTATTGAACTTGTGTTATCCTTTAAATGTTATGTAACATGGTGTAAACATTTTGTTGATGTATGCATTATTTTTTATTTATTTAATTGTATACTATTATTATGTTTTCTTTATTAAATCATAATTGGTATGATAGGTACAGATGTAGGGACTGGAATTTATGATGGTGTTTATGTCCATTATTAATGAAGACGAAGAATGAAGGAAAGAAAAAAGAAAAGTTATATTGGGAACATGGCAATTTTTATGCAGAATTACTATAAATGAGATTCAAACATCCACCACTTGCATATACAGCATGGAAGGAGTGGAATATGTACAAAGATTGTTAGATCCATCATCACTATATCAAGCATACAATTGCAAGAAAATTTATTGAATGAGTCAAAATGTTTTTTTATAATTTTGTGGATTATTAAGAAATATGAAAATAATATTAAATAGTAGAAATATGAGTGTAAAGGAGAAACTTGCTATTTTTTAGTAATAATTGGACAAAATCAGAGGTATGGAGTAACTAGAGAGTGTTTTCATCGCTCAACATGGACTGTTAGTACATATTTCAATGAAATGATAAATGCTATATTAAAAATAGGTGATACACTTTTAGCTAAACATGAAGTTGCTATACACAATCGAATTCAGAATGATGTTAATATTTATTCATATTTCAAGGTACCCACTTCAATCTTTACTGAAATTTTGATATTTCATGTTATTCATTTATATATTAATTAAATTTGTTTTTGGTATGAGTAGGATTATATAGGTGCTATTGATGGTACACACATTAAAACCACAATTTATTGAAAGGAGAATGCACGGTTTAGGAATAGAAAAGGTGAATTGTCACAAAGTGTATTGGCTGCATGTAATTTTAATATAGAATTTACCTATGTTCTTAGTGGGTGGGAAAGTTTAGCTGTTGATGCTTGACTCCTTCAAGATGCGACAACTCAATGCAATGGTTTGCAAGTGCCACGAGGTATATAACTTATGATCTACCTTTATTTCACCTATAAATCAAAATTGAATTTATTTCAAATGATGTTCAAATACATGCAGGTAAATTTTACTTAGTTGATGTTGGATTTCCAAATAGGCCTGAGTTTATATGTCCATTTCGAGGTATTCGATATCACTTATCAAAATATGAAGGAAATCGGCAACCAACAAATGCTATGGAAAACTTCAACTATAGACATTCATAGTTAAAGATAGTAATTGAATGTACATTTAGAGTAGTCAAATATCGTTTTGCAATATTAGAGGATATATGCCATTTTCTTTCACAACTCAAGTAAAAATAGTGTTAGCGTGTTTTTTAGTTTATAACTTCATTCGTAAAGCAAATAAAATAGACTTATGTCATGATCTTGAAGATGAAGTATAATAAGATGATAGTGATATATAAGTTGAAGACTCTACAAATGTAGGACAATATGAAATAATTAACACTATTGGGAACAACATATAAGAGCAAAGGAAAGAAATTGCTGATAAATTTCGTAAAAATATTATGAATGTAATGTGGGATGGTCGTGAATGAGAATATTACAAACATCATAATGAGTAGATTTTTGTAATATACATTTTTTTGTACATTATGAGGAATATAGAATTTATAATTAACCTTTTGTTGTTTTAAACATATAATATAACTAAAATGTATCAATTTATGTAATTTTTGATTTATTTTATATAATGATATACTTAATTTATTGATAAATGATATATAAATATTTAATTTAATAATATGTTCATTTATTAATGTAAGTAATTCATTCTTTGATTAATTATATTTTTACTAATTATTTTAATTTGTTACTTAAATTTATTAAAAATCAATTTTGTTTAATTCTATTCAATTCTGTCATGTGCACAAATACCTAAATTTTAATTTTCGTTAAATTTCTGAACGTACACAAACACTCAAATTTTAAATTCTTTTTGTCAAATTCTATAGAATTCAAATTTTATTAGATTTTAAATCCTACGAAATTCAAATTCTAAATGTACGAATAGACTCTTTAAGAGAAATATGATAGACGCATGTACACTACAAAGATTATATATGATACCTCATGATGAGAATGCGTACAAAATGGATGGAGTGCATAAGGTTAGACTGAATACTGAAGAGCCTTCTTAAGACTATAAGTAGATGACTATGAAATGAAACTAGAATGCTACTACGATTCACGCACCATCGAACTTACCAAAAGAAATCGACTCTTTGAAGCATATATCAAAACTAAAAGTAAATACTGAAAGCTTTAGCTAGTACGGTATTCGAAGATTGCTACAGGGCAAAATGCTAATTGTGAACCTGGCAACAGACGAGAATTAGGCTACGAGGAAGTCATGATGACATAAGCGAAAAAGAAAGAAAGAAAAGGTAAGAAACAATATCTGTAAGAAGGTAAGTAAAGGTGACGAAAGTGGAAAAGCCCGTACGAGCGAGAATGACCTTTACCCGCCCTTCGATAAGTAATTTCTAAAGTTCTTTTATTTAGAAAAAGATAAGAAACAATATCTGTGAGAAGATTTATAGCATGAAAAATTCTGTCCTACAGGCTTGATGGGTGAAAGAATCGAATGCAGTCGAGGCAGATGCCAAATAGTGGCCCTCTTACATGATATCCTTCAAAAATAAGAAGATAACAAGAAGAAGGACGAGACATCTTCTTAAATAACGAATATAAATTTACTTATATGATCTCAAAAAAAAAAAAAGACTCTTCGACAAAAATATAAACTGTCAAGATATTTTGTATTTTCCTATATGAATATAATCCAAAACTCATCAACAAGAATATAAACTATCATGACATTACATATTCTCTTACAAGAGTACAAACAAAATCTCTACGTGTGCTCCATACAAATATAAACTATCATGATATTTTTGAATTCTTTTACGAGTACAAACAATATATATATATATATATACATATTTATGTTTGTGTGTGTGTATGTATGTATATGTGCATGTACATTGAATAAGTCATGATGACATTTTGTATTTTATGTATGAGTATAAATACAAAAAGTTAAATGTGAAATACTCTAGATTTTGATAATGCAAAAATCTATGTGAGGAAACAAATTGTATTTCATAGGTGTCAAGATAATTTAACAAATTGAATATCAGAAGGTAGATAAATAGATACAGTTAATTCAGAACTTTCTGTCAAAGAGAGAATTTTTCGATAAGTTAAAGACTTAAATATCCGAAGAGTTAGTTTAAAAGTAGCGGATACACCGTCAGACAGTTAGAAGGATAACTATTTAAAATTTCAATGCCTTTATAAAGTTTGAAAGATAGCTGGATGAATAATCGGAGGGTTAGGAAAGCTAACTATCTAGAAATTCAAGAAAATCAGAAAGTTAGGAAGGCTAACTATCTGAAACTTAAGTCATTTAAATTACTCACGTGTAGAAATTTAGACAGAAGCTTAAAAAGATTTTTGAAAAGTTACGAAAGCTAACTATCTGAAAAATAGGAAGCCTTGGAAGGTTATAGAATGAACTATCCGAAACTTAAGTCATTCTATTATGCACGTACCGAAATAAGAAAATAGCAATCGAAAGCTTACAAGGAAATACAGAAGTTTATTGTAGCTAATTATCTGAAAGTTAAAACACTTCAGTAAGTTAACAACTACAACTATCCGAAAGTTAAGTTACTTAAATACACGTGTAGAATTCAAAAACTTAGTCGGAAGCTTGAAAGGGTGATTCGGTAAGTTAAGAAAGCTAACTATCTAAAAGTTAAATATGTTTTGGTAAGTTACAACTTTAACTATCCGAATCGAAGAAGATCTCTCGTGTATGACTTAAATCCACATGTGACGAGACTTAAAGATAGTTTCTACTCATCGGAAGGTTATAAATGAATATTGGAAAGTTACCACTGCTAACTATCCGAAAGTTACAAGGAATCAGAAGGTTAACTTGAAAAACCTTCCTAAATGGTAACTTACCATATTTGGACCTGCAATTTCAATAAGTACAGTAGTATACTTTTGTTAGAAGTGAATATGATCGTTATGCTTAATGCTATAAATATAAATAGCAGACAAGAGACTTATATAGCTTTTTGAATATACAAATCCATACACCAAGCTTCACATATACAGTAGAACATCTTCAAGATCAAATCTTCAGCAAAGACAAACTCAAGTCTAAAGCTCTCCACGCAAATAAACTCTGATTTCTTAAGGCTAGTAGTTTATTGAAGTGTGCCAACTAAAAACTTCAGAGATAGGTTGGTTGGAGCTACGATTAGAAAGCTTAGTTTGATTGGTTAGTTCTTGCTTGGACCTTAAAGCAAGTGATTGTAAGTTGTGAAAGTTTAGTGAAACCCAAGTGAATCTTGGGGGTGGACTAGCCGTTAGTGGTGAACCACCTAAAAATCTCTTTGTGTCAAGTTTTTATTACTGCTTTGTATGCTTATTTAATATCAGTGCTTACTAACTAATTAGATCAACTAGTTAAGATTGAAAATAATAAAAAACAAGTGAATAGTACCATTCACCCTCCCTCTAGTAAGCCTTTAGGTCCTAACAAAATGTACTCTTTAACAAGAGTATAAGTTATTATGGCATATTGTATTTCCTTATATGAGTACAAACATTAAAAAAAAAAATTCTTTGGTAAGAGTATAAGTAAAATATATGTACTTGTCTTGTTAGTTTAAGTGTATTTTTTTATAAGTAATAAGTAAATTCATGAACAATTTCTAATTTCAGTAACTTAGTTTATTAAATTAATTGCAAGTGCACAACATCTATTGTATAAGTGTGCAAGTACAGGTTGAACTCATAGGGAATTGTCGAAATCAATTTGACTCTAAATTTTCATAGCTAAAGTTTAATGTATATTTACAATATGCTCACTCTATTGATTTATAGTTAACTCAATGGACTTAGTTCGTAAAGCTATGCTTAACTCAACAGACTACCCTCGTTGAGTTATGGTTAACTTAATGAGTCTTCCTAGTAACTTCTAATTAATATTGTTGCTTGTAGAGGAATACAACCATCCATTGGGCGATTTTATATATTACAAACATCTTTTAAGCTTTTGAATGCTATTTATATTACATTCATCATTGATCAATTCTAGCATTCAATACTCTAAACAATACATATATCAATCAAGATCTCAAAGATTTATATTGACTGGTTTAGATAATCAATAATACAATTTTCTATTAACTAGAATAAAATAAACACTAAACATTCAACAATAACTAACAATACAAACACAAATGATACAACATAGATTTGATAAACATAAATTTGTAAATGAAAACAAATAATGATTTTTTGTTTTGTTCTTTAAAATGAACGAGTGATGAAAGGTAAAATTCTCTATTGATAGTAAGAAACTTCCGTTACTACATGCAATGCGATTATACCACTGAAAACTTAGTCACTTACTGTCAAGTTCTCCTTTCCTTATTGAATTGTGAACCTAGACTTTTGCAAGTTGATTTTCTCTTTAACATAGTGGCATCAATTAGAAACCAAGGCTAGAAACTTTACCATCTCCTAAGAGATGATTTAGCGCTTAGTGAAAATGTCTTTCCTTCTTGTGATGTGATCACTCATCATAGTGGTTATTAGTCACTGTGTTTTACTCGAAATCGACTTAACATCTTGAAAGTATCCTCACAGACCTCCGATGAATGGTGGTATTGGTGGGAGCTCAAGGAACGTCTGATGCTTTCTATAGTGAGCACAATTCTCTCCCTTTTTCTTCATTCTTTTTTTTTTCTTTTATATTTCTTTCTTGTAATAACTACTTTTGCCTAAATGATTAGTTGAATTTCCTTTATTCGTATCAAGGATGGTGATTACTTCTTCATTCTACGATAAAAATCATGTGTGGTACATGCAATCAAGACTTCCTTCACATTTCCTATACCTATAACCTCTCACAATCGAATATAAGAAAATAAATAGTCTGTGGAGTTAGAGTAACTCAACGGACTTACTTTGTTGACTTAACTATAACTCAATAGACCATCCTCATTGAGTTAAACTTAACTCAACGGACTCATTCATGAAAGGATCGAATGACACACTAGAGGGGGGGTGAATAGTGTCCTAATAAAATTTATTTTTCTTTTAAAACTTTCGAAGCTGTTGACACTAATGAACCTTGATTAATTAATTTTGGAATTAAAACTTGCAGTGCAGAAAGTAAAGAACACAAAGAGATTTATAATGGTTCCCTAAACTAGGTAGTTCACTCCTCAAGGCCACAACCTCGAGAATTCCACTAAGTGCTTTTAAGGCTAAGCACAAACCTTAAACAAGTTGCTTTTGCAGGCTAAGCAACAACCTTACATATGTTTTTAAAGGCTAAACAAAAACCTCACACAAAGCACCAACTTTGTGTACTCAAGACCCCAATCTTGAGCAAGTGAAGTATCACACTTCACTCTCTTCACCAAGGCCCCGACCTTGTGAATGTATACTCACAACACCCTTGTGAGTTAAGGTTTTCAAGTAAACGAGAAGACAATTTAAAACCAGGAGTCACTGATTCAAAATGAAAATGACACACAACACCAGATCAACTCCTATGAAGAGTTGACATAGAAGCTCTGAGGAGAATTCTTGATTGATCTGCAACTAATGATCTTCTAGACTTTGTTGCAGACGAATCTTCAGGGTGTTTGCAAAATTATTGAGCAGACAATTTCTTCTTTCGAGTGTTGAAAAATTCTATGTATGTCTCTTTCAGTTTTTTGCAAAATCCTTTTTATTTTTCCTTCGAGATTTGCATAAGTGGAAAGAATTCTGAAATGGTCAGATGCCTTATGTAGGAATTCATTTTCGGCAACCTTCAATCATAATAAAGTTGAGATCTACAATCAAAAGATATCTTGCTACAAAGATTAGTCAATTAATAATAGTTGCAGTTTCTATAAAAGTAAAATCTTCGGAGGCTTTCAGAAAATCAAAGACTTAAACAGATAACCTACCAAAACTCAAAATCATTTTGGATAGATAGAACTAACATACCAAAAGACCACTTAAGTCATGTATTAAAATTAAAACACGTGTCCTTTTGAAACCACGTTATAAAATATTAAAAAATAAACTATTCGATAGAGTGGACATGTTTCGGATACTTATAAAGATAACTCTCCGATCCTTAAGTCATTTCGGATAGTTACACAGGTAACCTTCCGAAAAGTCACTTAAGTCAGAAATTAATAGAAAACTCAAGCATCTGAAGCTTAAAACAGTTTTTGGATAGTTACTGAAGATAACTCTTCGATTCTTAAGAGTTTTCGGATAGTTACATTGTAACCTTCTAAAAAGTCACTTAAGTCAAGCGATGAGAGACTGACATGTGTCCTTCAGAAGAAAGTAATCGAAAATATATTAAAATAGAGAAACAACTAACTCTCCAGAATAAAAACCTTAACTATCCGAAACCAAAGGGATTTTAGAGACTTACCATAAAAAATCATATCCGAACATAAAAAGACTTAACTCACCGAAGATAAATACTTTTTGGATAGTTACTGATATAAGCATCCTAAAAGCTAGGAGAGAGAGACATAACCATCCGATTTGTCCTGTTTTGTTCGATGACTTATAAAATAACTCTTCGATCAATACACTGTAGACAAAATAACCTACCGAAATCTAATTTAAAAGATTTTGAGAACAAAGCAATTAGCCAAAATTCATTTGAATTAAAAGACAGCTAACATATGGTAGAAATAATTAAACTACACATTTTTCATCATCAAAATTAACTGATAAATAAATGAACTAACAATTTCCCCCTTTTTGATGATGACAAAACTATAAACAGATATATTCTCCCCCTTTGTCAGAATTAAAAAGTGGAGACAATTAAATGAAGAATACTCGGAGATAAATAAGATGTAATTTTATTGATTGAAGAGTAAGAACAATAGGGATAAAGAAAAAGAAATTGAAAATTACATCAAAGGAAAAATAAACAAATTAAGGTGCAGTTGACTTTTGCTGTAACAATTCTTGAATTAAGTGATCCTTCTCTCTCAGAAGTTGTTCTAAATGAGCCACTTGATCCAAAAGCATCTGATTATGCTGAAGTAGAAGCTCATTCTGTTTTAGGAGGGTCTTAGAATTGTCAACTGCAGTAAATGAAGCTATTGGAGCTGGAGGAGGTGCTGCAGGAGGTGGAGTTTCTATAGAAGGAGGTACAGCAGGAGGTGGATGTTTTGCAGAAGGAGAAGCTGAATTCTGAGTTGTAGATGGTTGAAAATGAGAGGGAAACTCAACCAGATCAGAAGATGACATTCTCTGAAGATCTTTAATTTGTAATACTCTTCTTTTAATGGATTTCAGAGGTTTGCCTAATAAATCAATGTATCTGGCCATCAAATGATAAATAAAATCTCCATAGTACAAAAAACTTTGCAGATGAGAAATCTGAGCAATAATAACTTTTGCCTAGTTAACCTTGATACCAGCCATCACAACATAAGTGACTTGGTAGATTTTCCTTTCCAATTCATCTGCATGACCAATCTTCTAAAATACAGAGGTAGACAGAATTGTAGCAATCATTTGGGTCAAATCATTTAGATGTGTAGTCTTTACTAACTTGAATTTTCTGTTAGAAGTTTTTTCAATCAATTTATTCATCTCGGATTCCTGCCACCCAAGCTCTGATGGAGAAAGAGCAATATTTATACCAATAGATGGTATTCCAAAAAGATTCTCCAAAAATTCTCCATCAATCCTTATTATTTGATTTTGGAGGTGCATGAGACAAAAATGAGGAAAAATTTCAAGGTTTGAGTAGAAAGGGGAATTAGGTCTTCAAAAACAGACAACCCTGAGGGAGAAGAAATAAGACCTAAAAGCCCTTAATGAAAAAGTAGACTATGAATGGAATCCATTCCTTTAAAATTTACTAGTTTGCTATAAAAAATCTTCATGTCTTGATATTTATTAAAAAAGAGATCCCTAGTTGCAAAGGATTTGAAATAATATACATCTGTAGGGATGTCTGAAGAAAAATTGACTTCAACCTCTAGATCTTCATCTACGGGAGGGTTTGTAGAAGGAGGAGGAGATTGAGGAGCAGAGACAAAACCTGAATCTTCATACAATCCTTGTATCACCATTTGAGTGTGAGGAGAAGGAATTGGATGAGATTCTACATCAGATGAAGGAGGAAGATGTGTGAATTCTTCTCTATGTACAAGCAAAGATTGAGCAAAACTCAGATGAGAAGAAAGGGTTTTCTTCTCTTAGAGTAAGTAAATGAAGTAGATGGAAGGGGAGAGTAGACAATTGTAGGCAAAATTTGACTAGCTGAGGAGATCAAATGAGAAGGACCAGGAGCAATTTGGTGTAGAATTCCAATACATAACTTAGGAATTGGAGGATATGAACGATTAGCCACATGCCTGAAATCAATTCCTTTCTAGGGCAAAAAGAATTCAGGTTCAACCATTGATTTCTTCTTTGCTGCCATATCAGAAAAATCATAAAGACAAGCAAGCTCTGTAGGCTCTTGAATCTTAAGTCCTGGTTTCTCACTAAGTTTATGCAATAATGCTTGAGTTCTCCTCCTAACTAGAGTATCTTGTAAATGTAGGGCCATATGCAGTGCTCATTTTTCAGATGCCCTAGTATCCTTAGAAGCATTCAAAAATTAGCTAACATAAGCCTCATAAGCAGATTTAAATTGAGGTTCTAAGGAGTTCACTTTGGTAGTAAATATGTCTTCATCATCTGAAGAAGAATCCTTAGAAACCCTAAAATCAACACAATCTGTTTTACTGCTTTGTGAAGCATGGGTAGAAGTGGTCTTCAGTTTCTTATGACTAGTGGAAGTTTTGATGTATTTTCTCGAGGAAGGCTTCTTGGTTTTCAACTGTTTTCTACTTTTAACACTAGTGGTAATAGGACGAAATTTATGAAGAACAGACAATTGTTTCTCCAAACATAATAACTGAGTAACTATTTTTGAAGTGCCATATACTGACTCAATAACAATAACCTCTTCTCCGGCAGAAATAATTTGTTGAACTTGTTCAAGAGAAAGATCTTCCATACCTGTTTGGAGATCTTATTCCATTCTGTGAATTCGTTGTTCTTGCACTTGTAGAGAGAGGGTAGAGAAACGACCAGATGAAGCCATGAAGGAGGAGGTGCAAAAAAGGGATGAAGTAGATGAAGGATTTGAGAATCGGAAGGTTAAGATAGAGTAAGAAGATAACCCTCCGAAAGCATATAAAAATCAGAAAGTTCCAGAGATCGGTGAGTTAGAGGCCTAACTTATCAAAAGAAAAGAATTTTCGGATAGTTACAGGATAACTATCTGAAAAAGAAATAAGGCACAAGACAGTAACTTGCTGAAAACTAAGAAGTTTTTAGATAGTTACAACTTAACTGTCCGAAAAACCCTTAAGACAAAAGGACTAACTCTCCGACGACTGCCAACACCCAACCAGGTAAAGAAAATAACTCTCCCTAAAAATATGATGATTAAAAAATCTTAAAATTGAGAAAATCAGACATATCAAAAAGAATAAACTCCCCCTGAATATATGAATAAAAGAAATCAGCAAAAAAAATTTGTTGAGGTATTTGTATTTTTATAATGTTTTTATTTTATATATATTTTTTGTTTTTATTTGATATATATATATATTTGGACTAGATATATCAATATAAATATATATAAGTAGTTCTTGACTAAGAAAAAGAAAATTTTTATTTTTTATTTAAATTTTAATTGTGTGAGAATTACTGAGTTATTCAAGGCTCCACATTAAGATAAAGAACACATTTCACTTAGGATAAGGACTTGATCCTATGGTACACCTTATTAACCTTAAAGAAATCAATTTTTATAGACTTGAGTGCTAGAACTTAATGATTTTAGAATAGAAAAATTCAGACACATTTAATATGTTCTCTTCGGCTAGTATGAAATTTCCATGAAGTAACCCCAAGGTATATTTTCCCTTAACCATGTCTGTTATGTAATTAACTAAGAGGAAAAGATCTTTGAGAATTATGAAACTATCAATACTGCATAGCCATAATCGAAGGTTTTTTTTTTTTTTTTAACAATATTGGTGTTGGTTTCTCTTTGCAACAAACATTCCAATTTTTTTAATTTTTTAATTTTAAACAATGGCAATCATTTTGACAGTACTAAAAAAATGGAAAGTGTAGAAAGTTAAAAACATTTGGACAAGGTCAGGTTAAATATCTTTAGTCTTATTGCTTCCAACCACTTTTCCTTGTTTTTCACCCTCACATATTAAACACTTCTAAATTTTCTAATCATGAAACATTCAGTCTAGCAAATAAGAATACAATCATTGAATTAATTAAGGTAACTTGGCTATTTTTCGGATTTAGGCCCCCATTCTAAGTGTCATGTGGACATTATTCTATTTGTAGAGCAGAAACCTTCAATAATGTTGAGTTATTCTAAGTTGATTTTAATATAGATGTATGAAATCATTGTAATTTATAAACTCAATAGAAAATCCCATGAAGAGAGTTTGTTGTTTTGTTTTTGTTTTAAAGTTTGAAGAATAATAATTGGTAAATATTCTCAAGAAATAACTCAAAATAAGAATTAGATAGAAATAGATTATCAAACTAACTTAATATAATTAAAACAGATAATAGAAAATAAGATGGTGAAATAAATATAAAAGAAATAGAAGATAAAAGATAGTAGGTAAAGCTAAAAATCATTTAGGCAGCATATTCTTAAATCTCTTCTCAATTTGATAAATTGTTTTTCTCCAAGAGGCTTTGTAAAAATATCTGCCAACTACTCATGAGTAGAAACAAAATTCAGCTCAATGTTCTCCTTCATAACATTATCTCTCAAAAAATGGTGTCTTATCTTAATATGTTTTGCCCGAGAGTGCAACACAAGGTTCTTTGACAAACTTATTACACTATTACTGTCACAATTAATAGGTGTTTTTCCATATGTAATTCCATAATCTTTCATAGTTTGTTTCATCCAAAGAATTTTTGTACAACATAGGGCAACAGCAACATATTCAACTTCAGTAGTTGATAGGGCAACACAATTCTACTTCTTACTGAACCATGAAATTAATGAACTGCCAAACAGTTGGCAAGTTCCACTAGTACTCTTTCTATTAGATTTGCATCCAGCATAATCAGCATCACTGTATCCAATTAGATCCAAACTGCTATCTTTGAAATACATTAAACCAAAATTTGAAGTTCCTTGTAGGTATTTCATTATCCTTTTAACTACAGATAAATGAGATTCTTTTGGTTGAGCTTGAAAATGAGCACATGCACAAACACTGAACATGATATCAGGTCTAGAAGCAGTTAAATAAAGAAGAGAACCTATCATTCCTCTATATTTAGTAATATCAATAGCTGGTCTAGATTCATCTTTATCCAATTTAATTGATGAACTCATAGGAGTGCTAGAGGACTTGTAGTTACTCATTCCAAATTTTTCTAAAAGTTGCTTTATATATTTCTCTTGATATACAAAAATTCCTTTTTCAACTTGTTTAATCTGCAATCCCAGAAAGAAAGTCAACTCACCCATTAAACTCATCTCAAACTGATTTTTCATTTGATCTGCAAACTTATTGCTTAAATCCTCATTAGTTGCTCCAAAAATGATATCATCTACATAGATCTGAACAACTAACAAACCTAAATGATTTTTCTTAAAGAATAAGGTATTGTCAACCTTACCAATAGAAAAACCATTATCTAATAGAAAGGATTTCAGCCTATCATACCAAGCTCTCGGAGCTTGTTTCAACCCATACAAGGCCTTCTTCAGTTTGTAAACATGCTTAGGAAAATTAGCATCAGCAAAACCAAGTGGTTGCCTAACATAAACTTCTTTAATGAAACCATTTAAAAATGCACTTTTAATATCCATTTGATATAGTTTAAAATTTATATGAGTAGCAAAAGCTAGAAAAATTCTAATAGATTCTAATCTAGCTATAGGTGCAAAGGTTTCTTCAAAATCTATTCCCTCTTATTGGTTATACCCTTGGGCTACTAGTCTAGCCTTATTTCTAATTACTTGTCTTGATTCATCAGATTTATTCTTAAATATCCATTTAGTGCCAATAATTGAATGATCTAGAGGCTTAGGAACTAAGTCCCAAACTTCATTTCTTCTAAATTGATTAAGTTCTTCCTACATGGCACTAATCCAAAATTCATCATTTAATGCCTCATCAATGTTTTTAGGTTCTATTACAAATAGAAATGCATAACACCCAGAAACATTAATCCTAGATCTTGTTTGCATACCTTTAGAAATATCACCAATAATAAACTCCTTAGGGTGTTGAGACAAAAATTTATGAGTCAAAGGATTATCATTTCTTTCTTGACCCATGGTACTAGATTCCCCAATATTTGGTTCATCACATTCATAATCTGAAGTATCAATAATTTCTTTTGAAGTATTACTTAGCTCTTCATCAAAATTTACATGCATAGATTCTTTAACAGCCAAAGAAATTTTGTTATAAATTCTATATGCTTTACTTCTTGAAGAATATCCCAAAAATATACCTTCATCAAATTTTGCTTCAAATTTATCTTTATTCTCTTTTGTATTCAGAATAAAACATTTAGATCCAAAAGCTTTAAAATAATGTACTTTAGGAATTCTTCCCATCCATAGTTCAAAAGGAGTCTTATTCATGTCTCTTCTTATGGTTACTCTATTTAAAATATAACATGCAGTACTAATTGCCTCAGCCTAAAAATAATAAGCAACCTTGTTTTCATTCAGCATAGTTCTAGCCATTTCTTGAAGAGATCTATTCTTTCTCTCTACAACTCCATTCTGAGAAGGGGCTCTAGGAAAGGCAAATCTATGTTCTATTCCTAGATCTTGGCAAAGTTTTTCCATCTTTTCATTTTCAAATTCCCCTCCATGATCACTCTTAATTTTCTGAACTTTCAATTGCTTTTCATTTTGAACCATGTTTAGAAAAATTTTAAACTCCTCAAATACTTCACAATTATGTCTAAGAAATATTACCCAAGTATATCTTGAAAAATCATCAACTAGAACAAATACATCTCTTACCACCTAAACTTTCTGTTCTAGTAGGGCCAAATAAATCCATGTGAATTAATTCCAAAATTCTTCTTGTTATAATTTGCTTTCTTGATTTGAAAGAACTCTTCTTCTGTTTTCCCAATTCACATGCATCACAAATTTTATCCTTTTTAAATTTCAAATTAGGTAAACCATCTACTAGGTTCTTCTTAGCTAACTTATCTAGCTACTTCATATGAATATGACCTAGTCTACGAAGCCATAACCATGTATTGTCTAAATTATTTGCAATTAAACAGGAATCAGTGGTAGAAATATCATCAGGTAAATTTAGAAAACATACATCATTTCTTCTATGAGCAGTAAATTTAACTTCATTAGAATTTTCATCAATAACAAGGTACTTCTTAGATTTAAACAAAACCATATAACCTTTATCTTCTAACTGAGTAATACTAATTAAATTATGCTCTAAATTTTCAACTAGTAAGACATTATCTAAAACCATTTTATCATTTACATAAACATATCCGATACCAATAATCTTCCCTTTTTGATCATTGCCAAATCTGACATTTCGTCCATCAATCATCTTCAGGTCTTTTAGGACAGATTTATCTCCAGTCATATGCTTTGAAGCACCACTGTCCATCACCCATCGTGATCTTTTAGTTTTGACATGCAAGGACAGTTATAATCACATCCTTTGGTACCCATATTTTCTTGGGTCCATTTTTGTCAATGGAAAATATTTGAAATCTATTTTGTTTTGAAATCCATGTGTTATTTCAATTAAAGTATTTCTTTTTAACACATAGATAACTTTCTCTTTATTAATTGTTTTCAAATAGCCATTTCCATAATCCATTTTATAGCTGTTTGAAAAATTAACAGAAGCATATGTTTTTTGTGGTTCATAGTTAAAACCTATACCAGTTCTATCACCAAAAACTTTATAACTATTAATAATATTTGTCAGTTTCTTATCTCCTTTAGTAAAAGCTCCTAGTTTAAATTTTAATCTACCAATTTCTTGTTCTAATTTTTCTATATCAGTATTAGAACTAGAATTTTCAACACATTGATTTTTAAGTTTTTCATTTAATTTTTCAAATTCATCTTGTAGCCTTTTGTTTTCTAAAAAACTATCCTTTAGTTCTTTAATAAGTTCTGAATTATATTTTTCAAGTTTAGAAATTTTATCATGCATATCAGAACTATCCGCAACAAATTTATTTTTCTTTAATGTAGAATTTTCAATTTTTAATGCAGTAATTTCCTTTTCTAGCTTAGCAGCAGTTTTATTACTATTTGATAATTTTCTTTTTAACATAGAGTTTTCTAAACTAACATTTTTTAGTTCTTCCAATAATTCATTATAATCATCTTGATTTATATCAGATACATTAGAATCATTATTAGAAATAATTTCCTCAGCTCTATTAGGATCAAAATGTACCTCATTAGTGTTAGCCATAAAGCAGACATTGGCTAGCTCTTCAAACTCGGACTCAGTCTGTGTACCATTAGTACTGGTACCCTCAGATGCTTCAGATTCTGTAGAATCATCCCAAGTAACTTGGAATGCTTTCTTCTTTCCTTGATTTAAATCTTCTTTGATGAAATTTCTGTTTTCCATGAGATTTCTTATTGTTAAAATTCTTTCTTTCATCCTTCTTTTGATATGTGCATTGACTCTGAAAATGCCCATATCTGTTGCAGTGGAAGCATTTTGTAGTAGATTGCTTCCCTTTATCATGACTTTTTCCTTTCTTCCAGAATTTTCTGTATTTTCTGATAATACAGGCCAATTCTTTTGGAAACTCATTAACAGACTCCTTAGATGGTTGTTGAGCTTTCAGTGCAAGCTCCTTTTTCTTTTCAACTTTCCTTGAGGTTTCTCCTTCCTCTTCTTTCCAGTCCTTTAGTTGAGTCTCATAGGCTAACAGATTGCTAGTGAGATCTTCAAGAGTGAAAGTCTTCATATCCTTTGAATCTTGTAGGGAGGTAGCCTTAGCTTTCTAGTCTTTATTCAGACTTCTCAAGACTTTGATAACCTATTCTTTCATGGGAAATTCTTTTCCGAGATTTTTCAGACCATTTATAATCTCAATGAAACGAGAAATGAGATCAGTGATACTCTCATTCTCTTTCATTTTAAACATTTCATATTTCCTCAGTAGGATACTTATTTTTGTATCCTTCACCTCATTTGTTCCTTCATATGTAATTTCTAATGCACGCCAAGCTTCATGTGTAGTAGAACAAGCAAAGATCTTGTTGTATATATCAGTTGTGATTGCACAAGTTAGTGCATTCATTCCTCTTGCATCCATTTGTATTTTCTTCTCATCTTCATCATTCCACATGTCTTCAGGAACATTTGGAAGTTGTATACCACGAACCACTGCTCTCCATACCTTCACATCCATAGATTTTAAAAAATTAGTCATTTTATTTTTCTAAAAGCCATAATTATTTCCATCAAAAAGTGGAGGTCGGTGTACATGCTGACCCTCTGCCATTGATCTCAGATTGATTAAATCTATTATAGAGATAACCAGGCTTTGATACCACTTGAAAGGATCGAATGACACACTAGAGGGGGGGTGAATAGTGTCCTAATAAAATTTATTTTGCTTTTAAAACTTTGGAAGCTGTTGACACTAATGAACCTTGATTAATTGATTTTGGAATTAAAACTTGTAGTGTAGAAAGTAAAGAACACAAAGAGATTTATAGTGGTTCCCCAAATTGGGTAGTCCACTCCTCAAGGCCATAACCTCGGGAATTCCACTAAGTGCTTTTAAGGCTAAGCACAAACCTTAAACAAGTTGCTTTTGCAGGCTAAGCAACAACCTTACATATGTTTTTAAAGGCTAAACAAAAACCTCACACAAAGCACCAACTTTGTGTACTCAAGACCCTAATCTTGAGCAAGTGAAGTATCACACTTCACTCTCTTCACCAAGGCCCCGACCTTGTGAAGGTATACTCACAACACCCTTGTGAGTTAAGGTTTTCAAGTAAACGAGAAGACAATTTAAAACCAGGAGTCACTAACTCAAAATGAAAATGACACACAACACCAGATCAACTCCTATGAAGAGTTGACATAGAAGCTCTGAGGAGAATTCTTGATTGATTTGCAGCTAATGATCTTCTAGACTTTGTTGCAGACGAATCTTCAAGGTGTTTGCAAAATTATTGAACAGACAATTTCTCCTTTCGAGTGTTGAAAAATTCTGTATATGTCTCTTTCAGTTTTATGCAAAATCCTTTTTATTTTTCCTTCAAGATTTGCATAAGTGGAAAGAATTCTGAAATGGTCAGATGCCTTATGTAGGAATTCATTTCCGGCAACCTTCAATCGTAATAAAGTTGAGATCTGCAATCAAAAGATATCTTGCCACAAAGATTAGTCAATTAATAATAGTTGCAGTTTCTATAAAAATAAAATCTTCGAAGGCTTTCAGAAAATCGAAGACTTAAACAGATAACCTGTCGAAACTCAAAATCATTTCGGATAGATAGAATTAACATACCGAAAGACCACTTAAGTCATGCATTAAAATTAAAACACGTGTCCTTCTGAAACTGCATTATAAAATATTAAAAAATAAACTATCTGATAGAGTGGACATGTTTCGGATACTTATAAAGATAACTCTCCGATCCTTAAGTCATTTCGAATAGTTACATAGGTAACCTTCCGAAAAGTCACTTAAGTCAGAAATTAATAGAAAACTCAACCATCCAAAGCTTAAAATAGTTTTCAGATACTTATTGAAGATAACTCTTCGATTCTTAAGAGTTTTTGGATAGTTACATTGTAACCTTCTAAAAAGTCACTTAAGTCAAGTGATGAGAGACTGACACATGCCTTTCAGAAGAAAGTAACCGAAAATATATTAAAACAGAGAAACAACTAACTCTCCAGAATAAAAACCTTAACTATCCGAAACTAAAGGGATTTCGGAGACTTACCATAAAAAATCATATCCGGACATAAAAAGACTTAACTCACCGAAGATAAATACTTTTTGGATAGTTACTGATATAACCGTTTGGAAAGCCAAGAGAGAGAGACATAACTATCTGATTTGTCCTATTTTGTTCGGTGACTTATAAAATAACTCTCTGATCAATACACTATAGACAAAATAACCTGTCAAAATCTAATTTAAAATATTTTGAGAACAAAGCAGTTAGCCAAAATTCATTTGAGTAAAAATATAGCTAACATATGGTAGAAATAATTAAACCACACGTTTTCATCATCAAAATTAACTAATAAATAAATGAACTAACAATTTAGTTCTACAATTTAGTAAAACAAATATTTATATAACATTTAACACTTGATATGTAAAAGAAGTAATTTCTAATTTATTACAAATGATACTTAATGAATCACTAATTCTTTGAAATTATGCATATTCTTTAATTAAGGTGTGTACTCGTATAATTGTGACATAATGACTTAATTCTTATATGATAAGCTAAATATTATGTAATTAACCATTCATTAACCACTAATATTATGCATAATTTCATTTTAAACACTTCCCTCATACTTAAGTTTTGCTAGTCCCTTAGCAAACCTATTATTGTCTTGCTAAAACTATATTTTTTTGATAAAGTGCTAGGACTATTTTACTTTTGTTGTTTTAAATCTACAGCTTCCTACAAAAATTCAATCTTAGAAAGTTATTCAATCTCACACATATATCAAATCAAATAGAGATTTATGCACATGTTTTTCACTATCCAAGTCTAATCTCAACCCATATGTACTTTATATAGATGATGATATCAATCAAAACTTTAATGTACATATTCTAATCCTTTGAAAATATTGATTCATCTTGGAAACAAGTGTACTTATCATATCTACTGAAAATCATTGCTTCGTTGTTGATTGTAAAAAAAAACTTCTTGCCTTGCTACAAAGATTGAATGGTAAATGGTGCAAATGCATTTTCGGTGAAAAAGAGTTTTCTCTTTTCTTCTCTCTCTCTCTCTCTCTCCCTCTCTCTTTTTGGTACATTGACCAAAGTCATACCTTCAATTTTATTGAACCAATTGCTACATGATATGCTACATCAAAAATTGCTAAGGTAAGACAATAATAATTGAGGAAGATAATTCCCAAATATACAAAAATTTAATACATTGCCCCAATAGTATTATGGGATGATCCTATTTCCATTAATTGCTTTGATCAACATCATTATAAAGATGAAAACACACAATGGTCAAGACTATATGAAGATAGCTAGAAATGATTTTTCATCTCCACTAAAGTGAAATAAATGGAAAATGATTTCCTCTCTTCAACTGAATAATGACAAAAAGTTTCATCAATTTTAGGATAAAATTTCGAAAGGTTTCAGCTTAAGTTTTGAATAGTTTCAACTTTTAGAAGGTTTCAACTTAAGTTTTGGATAGTTTCACCTAAGTTTCGGATAGTTTTAACAAAATTTGTTAAAATTTTATCAAATTCAACAGAAAATTGCAAAACAATCCTAATTCCTAAAAATGACAAGATTTAATTTGATTTTAATCTAATCACCTCTCCCCTATACTTACATTTTACATTGTCCTCAATGTAATAGATTAACATAATATGCAGTACATGATAGCAAGTATGATAAATTAGTTTCGTTAGCTTAATACCTAAGTCAACAGACTTAGTTCATTGAGTTGGACATAACTCTACGAACTGCATAAGAATGTAATTTTAGGAAAGGTAATTAATTAGTGTACATTGTTCTCTTGTAACTCCATTAATGTCTTCCAACTTTTGTTCTTGATAAGTCCTTCATTCACCAAAATTAACAATATTAGAAAAATTTAGATCGTATCTTATGGGGAGTCGCACTATCATTTACACTAATCATACAACACTTAAATATTTATTGATTAAGAAAGATGCAAAACCAAGACTAATCAAATGGATTTTATTGTTATAGGAATTTGATTTAGAAATTAAGGATAAAAGGGGGTGTGAGAACTCTATTGCAGACCATATGTCCTAAATAGATGCATCCTTCCTTTCTAATCCACCTATCAATGACACATTTCCAGATGAATAGTTGTTTATGATAAATTTAAGTCTATGGTATGCTTATATAGTTAATTATTTAGCTACTAGCTTAATACCTCAAAATTGGTCTAGAATTGACAAGAGAATGTTTTTATCTAAGGTTAAGTATTTCTTTTAGGATGACCCTTATCTTTTTAAACAATGTTTTGATCAAATTATTAAGAGGTGTATTCTAGAAAATGAAATACAATAGGTTCTATCATTTTATCATGACCAAGCTTGTGGAGGACATTTTGGAGCTAAGAAAACTACATTAAAAATACTTCATAGTGGACATTATTGACCCACTCTATTTAAAGATGCACATGAATATTGTAAAAGATGTATGCAATGTCAAAAGGTGGGTAGAATTACAAAAATAAACATGATGCTACTGAATCTAATATAAGAAGTAGAAGTTTTTGACGTATAGGGTATAGACTTTATGGGACCCTTCCTTAGTTCTAATACTTATATTTTGTTAGCTATGGAGTATGTAACTAAGTGGGTAGAAGCAATTCCTACTAAAACTAATGATACTAAAATTGTTAGTTAGTTTATAAAAGCCAATATATTCTCATGTTTTGGAATTCCTAAGGCTATTATAAGTGATAGAGGAACTTATTTTTGTAATAGAACTTTTGAAGCTTTATTAAGAGAATATGGAGTATTTCACAAGTTAGCAACTTCATGTCGTCCTCAAATGAGTGATCAAGTTGAAAGTGCAAACAAGAAAATTAAATGAATATTAGAAAAAGTAATTAACCTCACTAGGAAAGATTAGGCAAATAAGTTAGATGTTGTTCTTTGGGCATATAGAATAGTCTATAAAATCGCACTCGGAACATCTCCTTATAAGTTAGTATTTGAAAAAACTTGTCACTTACTTGTGGAGCTAGAGCATAAAGCAATATGGGCATTAAGACAATTTAATGTTGAGATAAAAGAAGTAGGAGAGAATAGAAAGGGACAATTAGTAGAATTAAGAAATGTTGCATATGAAAATTCAAAACTAGTGAAAGAGAGAATGAAAGCATGGCATAATAAAAGAATTGTGCAAAGAAATTTTAAACCAGGTGAAGAAGTATTATTATATAATTCAAGATTACACTCATATCCAGGGAAATTAAAATCTAGATGGATTGGTCCATTTGTAGTTAAGCATGTTTATCCTTATGGTGCAATAGATTTGGAAAACCCTAAGGATCACAATATTTTCAAGGTAAATGGTAAATGAGTAAAGCATTTTCTAAGATTTTTAGATAGAGATCACATAGACATTATGGAATTAGAAGATATATAAGAAAGAAACAAATTTATAATATATAGTTTACCAACAGAGTAAGTTTGTTGGTTAATTGGTTTACCAACAGAATAAGTTTGTTGGTTAACTGGTTTACCAATAGAATAAGTTTGTTGGTTAACTAGTTTACCAATAGAATAAGTTTGTTGGTTATTGTTGTATTGTCATTTTAATTATCATACATTTATGCATATATAGTTTACTAATAGAGTAAGTTCGTTAGTTAACTAGTTTACCAATGGAATAAGTCTGTTGGTTATCTTTCTTATGGTATTTTCTTATCTTATGTGCATGTAAATTTAGTTTACCAACAAAGTAAGTTTGTTGGTTAGCTAGTTTACCAACAAAGTAAGTCTGTTGGTTAGCTAGTTTACCAACAAAGTAAGTCTGTTGGTAAACTTTCTCAGTTTAATTTTTATTGTCATTTGTCTATGTTTAGTTTTATTTAGTTACTAACAAAGTAAGTCTGTTGGTTATTAGTTGAGTTGTTATATAACATAATGGGACCTTCCTTGTTCGACTTTTGGGTATTGTTTGGTCTTTATAAGAACTTAGTAATTGAATTGAATATAATCATATAGCAATTAAAACACAAATTACAAGAGTAAATTGAAAATTTTTTGTGTTACATTCAATGTACAACAATAAGAGCAGTTTAATACTGACATCATTGGTCAGAAAATTTAGTTTCTAATTCTTCTACATCATTCTATAAACGCCCAACTTGATGGATTAAGAAATCCATTTTCTAGAGTAAGGCATTGGAATTCCTAGTGTTATCAATGGGAATGCTTTTGAAAGTTTGTGATGTAGAAGGCAAGTCTGGATTTTCTAGAGCTTGAACCTAAGGATCTTTTGTAGATAATTGTTGTAGGTCTTTAGCAATGATAATTCTTGATTTTAATCTCTTTGCCTACTAATTTTATAAATCAACTTTAGCAAGTAGTAATTGGTAAATAAGATCCCCATAGAACAACTTTTTAACATTTGAAATTTTATACAGAAAGATCCTAAACCAATTAACTTGAATCCTATTCAACACTACATATGTGGCCATTTTTACAAATATTTCAAAATCATGGCCCTATCATTAACAAATTGTTTTGATCAGAATGAGAGCAACCAAATGTACTCTGCCACTTAATTGTTTCAATCGATTGAGTAGAGCAACATGAGGATCAATAGCCATAGCAGCTTTCATCTCTCGTTCTAACTAATCAATCGTAGTGGTGGATTCAAGAATTTTAAGGCCTTCATATTTTAATCCCAAAATAGTAAACACAAACTTAGGTGTAAGAAAAATGTCTTCTTCAATAACATTGCTCACCAAAACACCTTCTTGAGTATACAAATTCAAGTAAAAAGTAGGGACTAAACCATCAACCCTTAAATTCTGACTTGAATTAGGAATTACTTGCAGCAGACCTTGGAATTCAAATAGTTCTTTGATATCTTTCATGAAATTAAAATCTACTAGTCTACTATATAAAACATCATACCCCTTAATTCTATTAAATATAGACTAAGCATCTTGATCCTTGATGTAAACCAAGTTAATTCCCTTTTTATTTTCTAGATTAGAAAATTTGGTAGATGTTTCTAGATAAGTAATTCCATATGTCAAAGCAAGTGGTTGAGTAAAACTTTCCTCTCTAATAAGAGGAATGTCGGCCATATCTAGATAGTATGTCTGTTTATATTATGGAGATGGAATCTCTACCTACTCTTGAGTATAATATGTATCTCTAACCTTTAGTGTATATGTCTATGCAACATCTTTATAGTTGATCCTTCTTCATCACCGAAGGTTAGGTTGAAAGAAAAACTGTACTCTATAGTCAGTTGTTGTCTATCTATAAATTGTTGGAGAGTTTCATTGTCCTCTTTAGCTTCAAAGTCTAATTTTGTATTATCTTCATCAGTTGAGACATTAGACTGTGATGAGCCTGTAGATGCCCTATTATTTCTCCACTTGTTTAGAATGAAAAAGTGCATAATATTAACGGTTAAATGATGGTTAATTGTAGAATATTTAGCTTATCATATAAGAATTAAGCTATTATATTATAATTACACTGTTATATGCTTTAATGAAAGAATCTATATAATTTCAAGGAATTAGCGTTAATTAAGTACATTTTTGAACTGTTGGTAAGTTACAGACTTTGAAATTCTTAAGTATCCAAATTTTCTGTTATTTTGGAGAGTTATATTACATGTACTGGACAGTTATGTTTTAAATGCTTAAAGAATATTTTATTATTTCTTGGAGTACACGTGTTGTAACCATAATGCATGACTTAAGTGAATGTTTGGTAAGTTATTTGTTAACTATCTGAAATGCATTTGAGCATCGAATAGTTAGGTTTGTAAGTATCCGAAATATCTGAATTCGTTAAGTTAGAATTATGCACGTGTTGAAATTAAATGCTTTATATATCACGTGAACTGCACATGTATAACTCGTTAAGTTAGCATAACTATATGCGTTGAGTTAATTGAATATACACTAAGGTAATGCATTGTGTTAGTAAGCTTATAAGTTATTTCCTTATTGCACGTGTTTTATAGTTAAATCAACGAATTAAGTCCATTGAGTTATCTATAACTCCACGAATCATTTATTTTCTAATATGCCATTGTAGCAGTTGCAGAAATAGGAAATTCAAAGGAAAACCACGATTACACGTATCACGTAGGAATTCACACATGGAATGAAGGAGAAATCACCATCGTTGATATGAATGAAGGAAATCCAACAATTTGTTATGCTGTGAGGTCACACAAAACTAAACATCCAAGGGTGCATGGAGAAGAGATTTACGAGCAAGGGAGATGAATGAGTGGAGAATCAGAAGAACAACAACAAATATACGTGGTTCCCCAACACGGGTACGTCCACGGGTGATCAATCTATTGTTCTTTGCTTGCTATATGGTTGTTGGTACAAATGAGGAGGAAGACGAGAAAGCTAGGGATTTGGCATACCTTCTTGGTTGGCCATTATTCCTCTTTATACAAGTTAGGAGCAACAATGGGTACAAATGACAAGTTTGCCCCTTTACAAATTATCAAAGAAATACAACCATATACAATGACAAATACATATACATGATGGAAGACACAAGCATCACAAATCTCCACCTTGTCTTTCATCAATCTTCACCATGATCAAGTGATAGATCACCAAGACCTAGCGTGGGTCAGCAGCAGCAATAGACGTTGAGTAAGTCCAAGCAATGCTTGAACTTGCTCTCAACAACGCCCTTTGTAAACATATCAGCCGAGTTGTCCTTTGTGTTGACTTTCATAATCTTTATCCTGTCTTCATTCCTAAGGAAGTGATATTTAACATCAATATGTTTAGTTCTATCATGAAAGACATTATCTTTGGAGAGACAAATAGCACTAAGACTATCACAAAAGATATCAGCTTTATCAATGCGCCAACCAAAATCTCCAAGTAAGCTTTTCAGCCAGATCCCTTCCTTTGCAGCTTCTGTCATAGCCACATATTCAACCTTAGTTGTGGACAAAGATACTGTAGGCTGAAGAGTTGATTTCCAACTCACAATAGAACCTGCAAATGTAAAGACATAACTAGATAATGATCTCCTTCTATCAACATCTCTTGCATAGTCTGAATCTGTATAACCAGCCATAGTACAGCCCTGATCTACTGCATACATTAAGCCAATGCTTGGAGTTCCTTTCAAATATCTGAATATCCTTTTAACTACTCTCCAATGTTCTCTGCTCGGATTGGACATGAACCTGCTAACAACACTTAAAGGATATGCCAAATCAGGCCTAGTGCATACCATAGCATACATAAGGCTTCCAACTGCCTGTGCATAAGGAACTCATTGCATATTGTTTGGTTACCCAGCACGACACTAGAAAACTTGTTTGGATCTCCAACAACACACCAGAAAAACTTGGATTTGTTAACTTCTATTTTTACTTAGTTAATTTATCTTTATGCCTATTCCCTTTTTTTTAGAAGCAAACAAACAACCTTTCACACAAATTAGATTTTAATTCCAATTTGTATTTTAACTGCAAGTGCACAGTGTCTACTGTATTAGTGTGCAAGTATAGGTCGATCTCACAAGGAATTGCTTAAGAATTGAGAAATGTTCCGTTTTGAACAATCAAATTTATATATTCAATAAGTTCTTCCTTGAGTTATAGTTAATTCAACGGAAAAAGTTCGTTGAGTTATGGTTAACTCAACGGACTAACCTCGTGGACTTAAGTTAACTCCACGAGCCTGCCTTTTCTTTTTAATACTACTATTTATAGAGGAATTCGGCCAACCATTGGGTGATTCCACAGATTGTAAATAACATCAATTAAGCTCTTTAATGTTAGTAAACATTGGATTTATCATTAAGCATACTAACATTCAGATAATTCAAACAGTAACCATTAAAATCTTTAAGTCTTTTGAACGAACCAATTTCAATAAAATATAAAACTAAAACAAACATAAAATAATCACAACACTGACAAAGATAACATTAATCACGATACAACACAAACAATACAACACTCAAATACAAAATACAAACACAGATAAGTTGTTTTTGGTATTTTTGTTTTAATATGAACATGGAAATGGGCGAAAGGTGAAATGTAAGGTAATCTCAATCGAGAGTAAATACTTCTGTCACTACATGCGACGCGATTACACCACTGAAAATTAAACCACTTATAATTCTATCTCCTCTCCCTATAGAATCGCGAGTCCAGAATTGCAAGATGAACTCCTCTTCAACATACAGGCATCAACCCGAAGCCAAGGCTAGAAGCTCTACGATCTCTTGAAATATGAGTTGGCGTTTGGTGAAAATGGCTTCCCTTCTCTTCCCGCGATGCGATCACTCCTCACAGTGGTTGTCAGACACTGTATTTGGCTTGGAATCGACCTGACATCAGGAAAGTATCCTCACAAACCTTCGATGATTGGTTATTATGGTGGTGGTAATGATGGTTGGTGTGGTATTTCAGAGAATTACCGATATTATCTACAAAAAGTTTGGTGGTCCTCCTCTGTACACACTGGCCATACCCATCGATCACACACACTTTACTTCTTTTTCTTCTTTTCTTTTATATTTCTTCAGTGGTAATTGCTTCTGCTTGAATGGTCGGTTGGATTTCCTTCATTCATATCAACGACGATGCTTTGTTCTCCCTACGCGATACATGCAATCGTGGTTCCTCTTCTAACTGTCCTATTTCTGCAACCGCTATAGTGGCATATTAGAAAATAAATAGTCCATGGAGTTACAGATAACTCAACGGACTTGCTTCATTGATTTAACTATAAAACACGTGCATAAATTTAACTATTCGATGTTCAGGTGCATTTTGGATACTTACAAACTTAACTATCCGATGCCTAGATGCATTTCGGATAGTTATAGATAACTCACCGATATATAACTTAAGTAAATCTACCAAATCTCAACACGTGTCAGTAGTAGTTTAATAATAAAAGAAACATTTCGGAGAGTTACAGGTCTAACTATTCGATGCTCAGATGCATTTCGGATAGTTAGAGATAACTCATCGAAAATCCACTTAAGTCACTTTCCTAGAACATGAAACGTGTTCACAACTATTTTATAAATAAAAGGAGATTTCAGAGAGTTACACATATAACTATCCGATGCCCAACTGCAATTTCGGATAGTTATAGATAACTCACTGAAAGTTCACTTAAGTCATGCGTTATGGTTTCGACACGTGTACTTCAGGAAATAATAAAATATTCTTTTAAAACATAACTGTTCGGCAGTTTAAACATAACTATCCGATACATGTTCGGTATGTTAAACATAACTATACGAAATATTAGAAAATTCAGATACTTAAGAATTTCACAGCCTGCAACTTACCGACAGTTCAAAAATGTACTAAATTAACATTAATTCCCCCAAATTAAGCAGATTCTTTAATTAAAGCTTATAACAGTGTAATTATAACATAATGGCTTAATTCTCATATGATAAGCTAAATATTATGCAAGTAACCATCATTTAACCGTTAATAATATGCACTTTTTCATTCTAAACACTTCCCCCATACCTAAATTTTGCTAGTCCCTTAGCAAACTAAGATCTAATTAATGGGTTTTTCTAAAAGTGCTAGAATTAATTCTTCTCCTTTTTTTTCTTCTGTTCAGGATAAGAACTAGTATTATTATATAGATACTCTATATGTTTCAGTAATCAACCTGCAAATATACTTAGAATATATGCAAATTACATACAAAGTATATCATCATCACATAAGTATTAATTATCTTATCGTGTTTCTTCTTTTCATCATCTGCCATCTTGAATTTTCCAATAAGATTTCTAGAAGAAATTTCAACAACATACATATCAAAGTACAATCCAATTCAATATGATTAATACAAGTAGAATAAAGAATTGTATCTCCATTAAACAACTTCAAAAGTCAATTTTAGATTCATATTTCAGCAATTCTAGATAACAGAAAATATACTCGATTCATAAGATATCTGTATTACACAAAACACTTGTATCTTTTCAGAATAGTATATTTATTTATTTTTGTACTTTAAAAGTTAATTTGACAAACTTAAATCATATAGGAGCTTTCAAATGTTCCCATGTAACGAGCTTTCAGTCAACAATCCCAGATTTGATCAGGATCTTAGGTTGCCAGATTTCAAGAGACCCTTTTTAGGCCAACAATCCTTACATACCTATCTGCTCAAGTACAAAAGGCCCGTGATCAAACAAGTCAAAAAACTCTCAAAGTTCTTTTTTTTTCTCTATTTTTTTTTTTCTTTCTTTTTTTTTTCTTTCAAAATACAAAAACAAAACAAAACATTAATCACATATTGTATATGTACGTATTTCATTAATACAGATGCAGTAATCACCAATCTCATATAGTCCTGCTTCTATTATTTACTGAAAATATGAATACATAACAATAAGCTCATACCTTTTCTGTAGTTTAATAAGATCTACACAAAAATCATTCTACAAGTTTAATTAGTTAAATTAAATGTATCTTTAATCATATGTGTTTCATTTAATCTAGAATTCACATCTCAGCTCCTTCAGGACTTCAGATAATTTTTTCATTAAGCATTCTAGTTTCATTTTAAAATCGTGAAACTGTTAAACTCATGAAATTCAGAAAAAACATAAGATACTATATCTAGATTTGCATAAATAGTAAATTCTATAGCATCTTATATAGCCTTCTAAATATAACATTCAAGCAGTTACAGTTTATAAAAATTTTACAGTCTCAATTACTGGATATTTACAGCAAGTTCATAAAAATTTTCAATTTCCACAAAACTTTGCAGTACCATTTTAATTCCTTTAATTAACAAACTTACATGGTTGTTACTTTAATTACCTCCCCCCCATACCTACATTTTGCATTGTCCTCAATGTAAAAGATTTGACAATAAATACAGTAATTGTAGCAAGCATGAATATAGTTTCGTTGATTTAGCACCTAACTCAATGAATGAGTTTAAATTTAAATTCAGAATAAGTAATCAGTTACATACATTGTTTCATTTGTATCTCCTTCTGCATATTCCGATTTTTGATTTTGAAAAACTTTTCATTCATAGGTAAAAGAAGAATATAAAACAAAATAACATTTAACAAATAAATATAAATCAGTGTCTTGTGTGGAACCTAGTCTCCTATGCCTCTGGTGGCTCACAGGCAAGCTAGTTGGTTTCCCAGAACAGATACCAACAAACTGGATTGATATTTTGTTTTTTTTCTTTTATAAAATAAAATGAAAACTACATTTTTTTTTGTTTTTTGTTCTAAAAATAAATGTAGAATACACACAACATTAAACATACAATATCACAGCTTAAGAACATGATTGAAAAGTAGAAACAAATGGAATAAACATGTTAGTCCAAGCAAACTTTTTAGGCATAATTCTTCTTGCTATTAATTCTGTTTTAATGTAGTTCTTGTTCCTTCTTAATTTGTAAACGTGTAATATATTATAAATTCCAAATACAAGTGTATTACCATTAATGATATGAAATGCAGAAAGGGATCCTTTTCGGTTCTATGGTAATGTAGCAGTTTCTATTTCTACATCTATTTCAATATATTCCTCTTCCCACTTCCATTCATTTATGTCTTTCATAATCCATATTTGAAATTTCATCAATTCATCCCACCATCTTAACAGACATGAAGTAGGATCATCATATTCATTATACCACATTCCTATTTGAATTTTATCAAATTCTGCAAATGGTGGTTTAGCTATTTCTCTCGGTATAGGTAAAATTTCTATATATTCATCATAATAGTCTATGCTCACTATGTATAAATAAGATCCAAATGCTATTGATATATCTGTGACTAGATATACATATCTATCAAGTATGACATGCATGTTGTTAATTAATGATTTCCGGCCTAGATATATCATAATATTTTCAGTCCAAGATCTATTTAGAAAATTATACACACTTAAGCATAAATCTTCACCCCAATTTCTTGTAGGTCTCCAATAATATAATTTTTCAGGAATGGTAGAATTTTTATCAGAAAATATTAAAGTCGACCCACAATTTACAATGGGTACTTCATATCTATTAGGTCTTCCTATATTCCATTCTTCTCTTGTTATAGGATTTCTTATCAAAATATCAGGTAATAGACTTGCATACCTTGGTCTGGTCTTGCATATGATTAATCATTTATCCATCCCCATAATATGATCTATTCCTTCTAATGTGTTGGGTGGAATTCCAGTAGTTTCTTCCATAGTCAGATATTCATGGTTAATTGAACTACGATTAAATGACCACCATATGAATCCATCTCTAATCTTAGTCATTTTTGCAGCTTGTAGTCCTTGAAAATATTTTTCTTCAATACAGTCTTTAATTTCCTTTGATACACAACATAGCCTACACAGATCTTTAGCTGATAAGTTACTCAGTACTTCCCTTAGTGCATCCAACGGTAATTGCATCAATTCCATTTGTCGATTCTGTATAACACAAACAAAAATTTAGTAGAGACAAAAATTAACATAACTACTGCACACCCTCGTGGAATTAAGGCATAACTCAACAGACTAAGTTCGTTGAGTTAAGGACTAACTCTACGATACTATTAACTATAAATAAAGTTATATATACATATAGTTACTTTAGTTATGCTGCTTCATTCAGCTACCCTCCCAAAAGAGGTATCAATTCCATTAATAGTTCTATTGACAGGGTTAGGTATTGCTTGTACTAGCAATCCTCCAATAGGTCTAACTTCCATTGATTCCTTCTATCTAAGTGGTATATTTCTATTTTGATTTTGAATTGCAGCATTTCCAAATACAAAATCTAGACGATTGTTTAATTGTTGGATTATCTTTTCTAATTTCTCTATTCTAGATCCTTGTTCAAGTAATGCTTCATAACTTATATTCTTCTCATTTACATTTTCTCCTCCCTGGAAATTGTTGTTTCTCCAAGATAAATTCGGGTGATTTCTCCAATTAGGATTATAAGAATTTTCAAAGTTATCTTTCTGGTTTCTAGCATAAATAATATCTAAATCATTTATGTTTGCATTCTTTTCTGCTAGCTTTTGATTTAATGATAACTCTTCTATTTTCTTTGTTAATTCAGTTAATTTCACTTCAAGCATAGTACTTGAATCTATTTCATGCATTCTTATTGGCAATATTTTTTTATCTACAATAGCTTCAATCGAGTTTTCCCACTGTGTAGTTCTTTTTGCAAAGTTTTCTAAATATGTCCATGCTTCTTCACTACAAAGTTTTAGAAATCGATTTTGACAAGTAGATTCTAATAAAGATTTCGTTGAAACATCTATGCCTTCATAAATAATACCTATTAATTGTGCTTTACTCATTGCATGATGCAGACATTGAGTCAATAAATCTTTAAATCTTTCAAAATATTTCCAAAATGATTCACCTTGTTTCTGGCTACACATTAATATTTCTTTTTTCTTTTTAATCATTTGATGTGTTGGATAATATTTTTCCAGAAAAATAGAGCAAAATTTAGTCCATGTAGAAATTGAATCAGGCGACAGAGTATATAACCATCTCTTAGCTGTGTCTTTTAAAGAAAAAGGGATATATCTAAGTTTAATAGCATCTATACTCATGTTCAGCATTTTCATCATTTGACAAACTTCATTAAATTCTCTAAGGAAATAAAAGGCATCCACTCTTTCTAATCCATGAAAATGTGGCAATTGACTAATATAATTAGATTTCAGTTCAAACCTATCTCTCTCAAAGTTTGGTTATCGAATACATGAAGGTTCATCAACTAATTCAGGATACAGAATTTCTTCTAATGGTTTTTCTATTGAAGCAGCCATCTCTACGTTCTCTTTTAAAGAAAGGTTAGCTACACCCCAAAGAATTTCGTTAAAGTCTAGTTCAGAAAATGTTTCAATACGCCTCCGTGTTGAATATTCCTAGGTAGGTGTTCTTACTAATCGTTTAGTGCTTAGAGAATGAGTCCATGTGCTCATAAATAAATAATAGAAGATTAATGACATACTAGTGTGAAGCTTTCCATTTAGTAAATATTTGTTGATGGATGAAGTCGAATCAGCTGCTTCGCCTTTTAGTTCCCCAACGCTTCTCCTTTCTTTTAAAAGTGCTGGTAACTCGTAAATAACATTCTATTTTATATATTTTGTTTTGTTTTTGTATTTTGAAAGAAAAAAAAAAGAAAAAAAAAGAAAGAAAAAAAAAGAGAGAAAAAAAAAACTTTGAGAGTTTATTGACTTGTTTGATTACGAGCCTTTTGTACTTGAGTAGATAGGTATGTAAGGATTGTTGACTTGAAAAAAGACTCTTGAAATCTAGCAACCTAAGATCCTGATTAAATCTGGGATTGCTGACTGAAAGCTCGTTACATGGGTACATTAGAAAGCTCCTGTATGATTTAAGTTTGTCAAATTAACTTTTAAAGTACAAAAAAAAATACTTATACTATTCTGAAAAGATACAAGTGTTTTGTGAAATATAGATATCTTATGAATCGAGTATATTTTCTGTTATCTAGAATTGCTGAAATATGAATCTAGAATTGACTTTTGAAGTTGTTTAATGGAGATACAATTCTTTATTCTACTTGTCTTAATCATATTGAATTGGATTGTACTTTGATTCGTATGTTGTTGAAATTTCTTCTAGAAATTTCATTGGAAAATTCAGGATGGCAGATGATGAATAGAAGAAACATGATAAGATAATTAATACATATGTGATGATGATATACTTTGTATGTAATGGGCATATATTCTAAGTATATTTGCAGGTTGATTACTGAAACATACAAAATATCTATATAATAATACCAGTTCTTATGCTGAATAGAAGAAAAAAAGGGGGGAAGAATTAATTCTAGCACTTTTAGAAAGACCATTAATTAGATCTTAGTTTGCTAAGGGACTAGCAAAATTTAGGTATGGGGGAAGTGTTTAGAATGAAAAAGTGCATATTATTAACGGTTAAATGATGGTTAATTGCATAATATTTAGCTTATCATATGAGAATTAAGCCATTATGTTATAATTGCACTGTTATAAGCTCTAATTAAAGAATTTGCTTAATTTGGGGGAATTAATGTTAATTTAGTACATTTCTAAACTATTAGTAAGTTGCAGGTTGTGAAATTCTTAAGTATCCGAATTTTTTGATATTTCGGACAGTTATATTTAACATACCAAACATGTATCAGATAGTTATGTTTAAACTGCCGAACAGTTATGTTTTAAAAGAATATTTTATTATTTCCTGAAGTACACGTGTCGAAACCATAACGCATGACTTAAGTGAACTTTCGATGAGTTATCTATAACTATTTGAAATTGCAGTTGGGCATCAGATAGTTATATGTGTAACTCTCCAAAATCTCCTTTTATTTATAAAATAGCTGTGAACACGTGCCATGTTCTAGGAAAGTGACTTAAGTGGATTTTCGGTGAGTTATCTCTAACTATCCGAAATGCATCTGAGCATCGGATAGTTGTACCTGTAACTCTCCGAAATGTTTCTTTTATTATTAAACTGCTGTTGACACGTGTCGAGATTTGGTAGATTTACTTAAGTTATATATCGGTGAGTTATCTGTAACTATCCGAAATGTATTTGGGCATCAGATAGTTAAGTTTGTAAGTATCCGAAATGCACCTGAGCATCAGATAGTTAAATTTATGCACGTGTTTTATAGTTAAATCAACGAAGCAAGTCCGTTGAGTTATCTGTAACTCCATGGACTATTTATTTTCTAATATGCCACTGTAGCAGTTGCAAAAATAGGATAGTTAGAAGAGGAACCATGATTGTGCATATCGCGTAGGGAGAAGAAAGCATCGTCGTTGATATGAATGAAGGAAATCCAATCAACCATTCAAGTAGAAGCAATTACCATTGAAGAAATATAAAAGAAAAGAAGAAAAAGAAGTAAAGGGTCTGTGATCGATGGGTATGGCCAGTGTGTACAGAGGAGGAGCACCGATCTTTCTACAAACAGTATCAGCAATTGAACAACCATCATTATCACCACCAGAATCACCAACCATCGGAGGTCTGTGAGGATACTTTCTTGATGTCGGGTCGATTCCGAGCCAAACACAGTGCCTGACAACCACTTTGAGGAGTGATCGCGTCGTGGGAAGGGAAGCCATTTTCACCAAGCGTCGACTCATATTTCAGGAGATCGTAAAGCTTCTAGCCTTGGCTTCGGGTTGATGCTTGTATGCTGAAAAGGAGATCATCTTGCAATTCTGGACTCGCGATTCTATAGGGAGAGGAGACAGAATTGTAAGTGGTTTAATTTTCAGTGGTGTAATTGCGTTGCAAGTAATGTCGGAAGTATTTACTGTCGAGTGAGATTACTTTACATTTCACCTTTCGCCCATTTCCATGTTCATATTAAAACAAAAATACCAAAAACAATTTATCTATGTTTGTATGTTGTATTTGAGTGTTGTATTGTTTGTGTTGTATCGTGATTAATGTTATCTTTGTTAGTGCTGTGATTGTTTTATGTTGTTTTAGTTTTACAGTTTACTAAAATTGGTTCGTTTAAAAGACTTAAAGATTTTAATGGTTACTGTTTGAATTATCTGAATGTTAGTACTACTTAATGATAAATCCAATGTTAACTAACATTAAAGAGCTTAATTGATGTTATTTACAATCTGTGGAATCGCCCAATGGTTGGCTGAATTCCTCTGTAAATAGCAATATTAAAAAGAAAAAAGACAGGCTTGTGGAGTTAACTTAAGTCCACGAGGTTAGTCCGTTGAGTTAGCCCTAACTCAACGAACTTTGTCCATTTAGTTAACTATAATTCAATGGAGAGCTTATTGAATATATAAATTTGATTGTTAACAAATGAACAGTTCTTAAGTTCTTCAGCAATTCCCTATGGGATCGACCTATACTTGCACACTGATACAATAGACACTATGCACTTGCAGTTAAAGTACAAATTGGAATTAATATCTAAATTGTTAAAGGTTGTTTGTTTACTTCTGAAAGAAAGATTAGGCATAAAGATAAATTAACTAAGTAAAAATAGAAGTAACAAATCCAAGTTTTTTTAGTGTAGTGTTGGGAAAACACAAACAAGTTTTATGGCGCCGTTGCTAGGGAATTGAATTGAATTAATATAAGCAACTATTAGAGTTGTTTCGTTTTAATAGCCAGAGTTGTGTATTTTCTTTTGTAATTGAGAATATGGCATATGCTTATGCTCAAAGATTTCTGAAACCTGTAATTAGCATATGTGAATTCTGCAATTCTGAAGGACACGACATTTCTGACTGTTTCAAATTGAGACGTTTACAGATGGTTAGATCTCATGAACAACAAATGAATTATCCTCAATATAATAGAGCCGAGTATGAGAATCCTATAGTTTACCCAACTAATGGTTAGTATAGAATGTGTAATATGTTGAGAGACATGGAAGTTTGGGATAGGTATGATAGACTAGAGTGTAGTATAGAGCAAAATCTTGACAAACTGGAATACTTTATGTGTCAACAACAAGAAGTCAACCAATTAAACTATAAGAAAACATATTCAGAACCTAAAAAGGATATAATTTACAAAACTGAAAAAACCATAATGAAAATTGATCAAAAATTGAATGCAATGAAATTAGATGATCTGGAAAGAAAATTAAAAGCATTAGATGAATATACAATGAAAATACAAGTTATGCAACAGGACAATGAAAATTATAATGTTATAAACCTGCATAATTTGCAAAATATACAGCAAACAGAAAATTTTAATGCAAGAGAATTTAAAGAATGCACTTTAAAACTAAAAATAATTGAAGATCATAATCATGAAAATGATATACAAAAACATCATGAGAGTAACGAAAATCTGGAAGATGTATGTGTAACATTACGATTTGGAACTGATATACCACCAAGAACTCAAAATAAAAATAATATGAAGGTGGATAAGAGTAAAAATCAAAATGATAATGAAAATGTAATAGCTGAAAATCTAGAAATCACTAAAGAACAATCTGAATTTGCTAATGAAGCTAAAAATGATCAACCAAATCAATTGAAAGAAAAAGAATCTTTGAAATCAAAATCTTTAGCACCCTATCCTGAAAGATTACAACAAACAATACCTGAAAAACAAGAAAAAATCAGAGAAATTTTTGAAAAAGTACAAGTTAACATTCCTTTGTTAGATCTATTGTAGAAAATACCACCTTGTGCTAAATTTCTGAAGGACTGGTGTACTAGGAAAAGAGAGTGAAAAGTTCTTAGAAAGGTTTTTTTTGAGCTGAGTAAAGTAGTTCCCTATTTCTGCCACAAATTCCTAAAATGTTATCTGATCTTGGAATCCTTGTTATATCATGCACCATAGGAAATACCATTCTAGAAAGAACCTTAATAGACTTAGGTGTAGGTATAAATGTTATGCCAAGTGATATATTTGCATCCTTAGGATTAGAAGACTTAACTCCTACTAGTACGGTTATTCAATTAGCTGATAGAAGTATAAGATACCCTAAAGGAAAAATAGAGGATGTCTTAATTAAAATTAAAAATTTTATATATCCTATTGATGTTGTAATTCTAGATTCCCAACAAATTAAGCATAAAAATAGTGATACATCTTTAATTTTGGGAAGGCCATTTTTAGCAACATCAGGGGCTGTTATAAATTGTAAAACTAGAGTAATGAAGTTAGCATATGGTAATGAGGATACTCAATTAAATATTTTCAAACCAGAAAGGTTTGAAGAGTTAGAAATGTCCTTACATACCATAGACTTTTTAGAGGATGAAGGAGATATGTTAGATGATGTGATTCAAGAAGAATTAAATAGGCAAATCAATTCTGAAACTTTAGAAGAAAGTGAAAGCATAAATATAGAAGGAGATCTGGAAGAAATTAATTTAGAAAATGATGTTCAATTATGAGTTCTAGCTTCTAATGGGTTAGTCCAATCCATGTAGTTCCCAAGAAATCAGGATTAACAGTTATTAGGAATGAAAGTCAAGACTTGATACCTACTAGAATTCAATCAGGCTGGAGAGTATGTATAGACTATAGAAAGCTGAATGCTGTGACTAGGAAAGATCATTTTCCCTTACATTTTATAGATCAAATGCTGGAAAGATTAGCAGGGTAAGAATATTTTTGTTTCCTAGATGGGTATTCAGGGTATAATCAAATTCCAATAGCATTAGAGGATCAAGAGAAAATAACTTTCACCTGTCGTAATGGAACTTATGCTTTTAAGAGAATGCCATTCGAATTGTGCAATGTGCCAGCTACTTTTCAAAGGTGTATGCAGGGCATATTTACTAGAATGACTGAAGATTTTTTAGAAATATTTATGGATGATTTTACTGTATATGGCAACTCATATGAAGTTTGTTTAAGCAATTTAGACCAAATATTAAAACGTTGTGTTGAAAAAAATCTAGTTTTAAATTGGGGAAAATGTCACTTCATGGTTAAACAAGGAATAGTCTTAGGGCATGTTGTTTCTAACAAAGGGTTGGAAGTAGATAAAGCTAAAATAGAAGTAATTTCTAATCTACTAGAACCTAAATCAGTAAAAGATATTAGATCATTTCTAGGACATGCTGGTTTTTATAGAAGATTTATGAAAGACTTTAGCAAGATAGCTAGACCTTTAACTAATCTATTAAAAGATGTTTCATTTAACTTTGATAAAAATTGCAAGGAAGCATTTTTCAAACTTAAGACTAGCTTAATTTCAACTCCTATAATTCAAGCACCTGATTGGAACTATCCATTTGAATTAATGTGCGATGCTTCTGATTTTGCTGTAGGAGTGGTGTTGGGACAGAAGATAGAAAAATCTCCTAGAGTGATTCATTATGCAAGCAAAACCTTAAATGATGCTCAAGTTAATTACACAACTACTGAAAAAGAATTATTAGCTGTAGAATTAATCCAAAGTAAATCCTGGCTTTGGTTCAAAAGACGAATCTGTAGACGAGCTAGATGGGCGATCTAGGAGCAAGAAATGAAAGAAAATGAAGAAGAGGCAACTGAAGAACAGGAGGAACCAACTACTGAAAGACTTGTTCCTGAGGAAGAGCAATCAGGACCTCCAGTTCAGCCAATAGAGCCATTGCCACAAGTTGCATTTGCTTGGCCGAGAACTGAAGAAGAAGAGAAAGAATTTGCTAGCTTGGTCAAGATAGCAAGAGACCAAGGTGATACTCAAGAGATAACTACAGCTAAGGCACATATTTTATATGATGCCATTAAGAAAAAAAGGGTCGAAGAAAGGATAAGGGCCCAATACAAAATAAAAGTTGAACAGTATCAGACAGCAACTAAATCAAGTGTTGCAGGAGAGGCTAGTCCTTCAAGAACAACAGTTATAAAAAGAGTTAAATAGGAAGAGCCAGTACCTGTGGCTCGAAGGCCTACAGAGCCTACTTTTGTAGATTTAGTTTCAAAAGATGAAGAGGAAGAACAGACACAACTAATCAGAAAAAAGAAAGGAAAAGAAAAAGTGCTTGAATATGAAGAAATTAAATCTGAAGTATTAATTTTTACAGGGCCTGTGGAGCAAATTTTTATTAACTTGTTATCCGATTCTGAGGAGGAGTAGGAAGAGCTGCAGCAGCAGGAGCAAAGAAAAGAAGAAAATCAGGCTAAAATTAGTCTGTAGCCTGTACAAGAAGGAAGAACAGAAATTAGGGCAGAAACTAAATTGCTTGTGACTCCATCCCAATCTATTATAGAATCAGAAAGAATAGTAATAGAACAGATTGGTAGTTAGGAGGAAGAAGAAAGAGTAGAAAATGAAGAGGTTGAAAGAAGCCATTTGGACAAAAATAATTTCACAGATTCCACTGAAGAGCAAGAAACTCTTCAGTAATTTATGGAGAGAATTCAAGACAGAGTGGAGAGTTCTACCGACTCACCACCAGAAACAGAAATAGAAATTCAAGAATCTATAGAAATTGTTCAAATGCAGCCTATAGAAGAGGAAGAGCAAGTACAAACCCCTCTAGAACAACAAAGTCACCTTCCTGACCTGATTGAAACAACAATTTTGAATGAAGTACATTTTTGTAGTTAGGAAGCTTATACCAAATACCAAGAAATAAGGGGTTACGATATTATTTACAGTAGACCAGTAAATTAGGATGAATGCAAGAAATCAAAGATTTATTTGAGTTCCAAGGTCTACTGCAATTCATTTCTTAAGAAAGAGGGCATGTAGTATATGAGAATTTAGTGCCCTATTTTTATGCAAATTTAAGAGAAGGAGAAAGAGGATTAATTTCCAACGTGGAGGAAGCTGATGTACAGATAACACTAGAGCTTCTCCACAACATTTTTGGTTTAAAGAATGAAGGACTAAAAACTTTGGAAGACACAACTGCAGTCGAGTGGACTGAACAGGAAATTAAGGATTGTTTAGCTATCAATCCTAGTGTGCCTTTATTAAACAGATTGAAGCATTTAAGTGGTAAAGCACACATAGTAGTTAACATTCTGATTAAAAATGTCTATCAATGACAGGGCCATGACATAGAATTAAGTTAATTTGTTAAATGGGCCACATATGCAGTTGTAAATAAGATTCAAATAAATTGGTCTGTAATTTTTATCTCCAAGCTGAAAATAGTGAAAAAGAAATTATTTTATGGAGATTTGATTCCACTGCTGATGGTGGACTATATTGATTTCACGAAATGGACATCAAAAAGGATTAGATCCAGAACCATTTCAGTGAAAGAATACAGAAATTTTGTAGTTGCAAAACTAGTTGTACCTTCTAGAGGAATTATAGGAGCAGTAGAGAGGATTAATCAATTAGAACTTCAATTAAAAAAACTCCAAAAGGAAGTAGATGAACTTAGGCATAGAGATTAAATTGTATTGTTCGTCTACTTGTGTAAAATTGTATGAAATTGTATAATGTACTTGTAATGTAATTGATTCATATTAATGAATGTAATTTTTTCAGATGCAATTTTCATACGTGTTTTGGATGTGAAATGAATGGAATTTATTGAATATTATGTAATTTGTGGAACTTTATGAATGAATATGTAACAGATTTACAATTTGTTGAATGATAGGATAACTGCTTAAAAATTTCTACATCTTGTAAGGTAAAATGTAAATTCTGCATAACATAAAATGACTTGCAAGTTAAATCTTTATATAATGTTCAGATTTAAACGTATTTTAATTAGAATGATGCATTAATGACATAGATTTAACTTTATTTCAGTTAGCAGAATGAAAAAGAAAAAAAAAAGAATAAAGAGGAACTTACGAGAGTAAAACTTAGAAGTTGCCAAGTGTTAACTCAACGAAGTAAGTCCGTTGAGTTAAACGTAACTCCACGAGGTCAGAAATATAATATAAGATCACTCCGTTGAGTTATCTGTAACTCAACGAAGTTAGTCCATGGAGTTAGCAATAGTAACCGACTGTATTCTGTTGACTTATCTGTAACTCAATGAGGTTAGTTCGTAGATTAAGCAAAACAGTTATTCTTTTAACCACGAACGAAACTTCGTTGGTTTAGCGGTTACCAAAATTTGAAATTAGTAGTGGAACACATACCCATAAAAATAGGAACCATGATGCACGTTACAAGACACGTTCTTGCAACGAGATTTATTCACTTTATGAATGTGAAATATATATATAAAACAGAATGTTATTTACGAGTTACCAGCACTTTTAAAAGAAAGGAGAATGCGTTGAAGGAACTAGAAGGAGAAGCAACTGATTCAACTTCATCCGACAACAAATATTTATTGAATGGAAAGCTTCAAACTGGTATGTAATTAATCTTTTGCTATTTATTTATGAGCACATGGACTCGTTCTCTAAGCACTAAACGATTAGTAAGAACACCTACCTAGGAATTTTCATCGCAGAGGAGTACTGAAAAATTTTCTAAACTGAACTTTAACGAAATTCTTTGGGGTGTAGCTAAGCTTTCTTTAGAAGAGAACTTAGAAATGGCCACTCCAATAGAAAAACCATTAGGAGAGATTTTGTATCTTGAATTAGTTGATGAACCTTCATGTATTTGATTGCCAAACTTTGAGGGAGATAGGTTTGAACTGAAATCTAATTATATTAGTCAATTGCCACATTTTCATGGATTAGAAAGAGAGGATGCCTATTATTTCCTTAGAGAATTTAACGAAGTTTGTCAAATGATGAAAATGCTGAACATGAGTATAGATGCTATTAAACTTAGATATATCCCTTTTGCTTTAAAAGACACAGCTAAGAGATGGTTATATACTCTGTTGCCTGATTCAATTTCTACATGGATTGAATTTTGCTCTATTTTTCTTGAAAAATATTATCCAACACATCAAACGATTAAAAAGAAAAAAGAAATATTAATGTGTAGCCAGAAACAGGGTGAATCATTTTGGAAATATTTTGAAAGATTTAAAGATTTATTGACTTAATGTCTGCATCATGCAATGAGTAAAACACAATTAATAGGTATTATTTATGAAGGCATAGATGTTTCAACGAAATCTTTATTAGAATCTACTTGTCAAAATGGATTTCTAAAACTTTGTAGTGAAGAAGCATGGACATATTTAGAAAACTTTGCAAAAAGAACTGCACAGTGGGAAAATTCAGTTGAAGCTATTGCAGATAAAAAAATATTGCCAAGAGGAATGCATGAAATAGATTCAAATACTATGCTTGAGGTGAAATTAAATGAATTAACAAATAAAATAGAGGAGTTATCATTAAATCAAAAGCTAGCAGAAAAGAATGCAAACATAAATGACTTAGATATTATTTATGCTAGAAACTAGAGAGATAACTTGGGAAATTCTTATCATCCTAATTGGAGAAATCATCCGAATTTATCATGGAGAAACAACAATTTCCAGGGAGGAGAAAATATAAATGAGAAGAATATAAGTTATGAAGCATTAATTGAACAAGGATCTAGAATAGAGAAATTAGAAAAGATAATCCAACAATTAAACAATCGTCTAGATTTTGTATTTGGAAATGCTGCAATTTGAAATTAGAATAGAAATATACCACTTAGACAGAAGGAACCAATGGAAGTTGGACCTACTGGAGGATTGCCAATACAAGCAATACCTAACCCTGTCAATAGATCTATTAATGAAATTGATACCTCTTCTGGGAGGGTAGCTGAATGAAGTAGCATATCTGAAGCAACTATCTATATGTATATATGTTTTTTTTTTTAGTTAATAGTAACGTAGAGTTAGTCCTTAATTCAACGAACTTAGTCTGTTGAGTTATGCCTTAACTCCACGAGGGTGTGTAGTAGTTATGTTAATTTTTGTCTCTGCTAAATTTTTGTTTATGTTATACAGAATCGACAAATGGAATTGATGCAATTATCGTTGGATGCACTAAGGGAAGTACTAAGTAACTTGTCAGCTAAAGATCTGTGCAGACTGTGTTGTGTATTAAAGGAAATTAAAGACTGTATTGAAGAAAAATATTTTCAAGGACTACAAGCTGCAAAAATGACTAAGATTAGAGATGGATTCATATGGAGGTCATTTAATCGTAGTTCAATTAACCATGATTATCTGGCTATGGAAGAAACTATTGGAATTCCACCCAATGCATTAGAAGGAATAAATCATATTATAGGGATAGATGAAGGATTAATCATATACAAGATGAGACCAAGGTATGCAAGTTTATTATTACCTGATATTTTGATAAGAAATCCTATAATAGGAGAAGAATAGAATATAGGAAGACCTAATATATTTGAAGTACCAACTGTAAATTGTGGGTCAACTTTAATATTTTTTGATAAAAATTCTACAATTCCTGAAAAATTATATTATTGGAGACCTACAGGAAATTGGTGTGAAGATTTACGCTTAAGTGTGTATAATTTTCTGAATAGATCTTGGAATGAAAATATTATGATATATCTAGGACAGAAATCATTAATTAACCAAACACATGTCGTACTTGATGGATATATATATCTAGTCACAGAGATATCAATAGCATATGAATCTGATTTATACATAGTGAGTATAGACAGTTATGATGAATATATAGAAATATTACCTGTACCGAGTGAAATAGCTAAACCACCATTTGCAGAATTTAATAAAATTCAAATAGGAATGTGGTATAATGAAGAAGATGATCCTACTTTATGTCTAATAAGATAGTGGGATGAATTGATGAAATTTCAAATATGGATTATGGAAGACATAAATGAATGGAAGTGGGAAGAGGATTATATTGAAATATATGTATAAATAGAAACTACTACATTACCTTGGAACCAAAAAGGATCCCTTTCTGCATTTCATATCATTAATGGTAATACACTTGTATTTGGAATTTATAATATATTACATGTTTACAAATTAAGAAGGAACAAGAACTGCATTAAAACAGAATTAATAGCAAGAAGAACTATGCCTAAAAAGTTTGCTTGGACTGATACATTTATTCCATTTGTTCCTACTTTTCAATCATGTTCTTAAGTTGTGATTTTGTGTGTTTAATGTTGTGTGTATTCTAGGTTTATGTTAAAAAAAAAAAAATTTATTTTTTTGAAGTTTTCATGTTTATTTTATAAAAGAAAAAAAAAACAAAATATCAATCCAGTTTGTTGGTATCTGTGCTGGGAAACCAACTAGCTTGCTTGTGAGCCACCAAAGGCATAGGAGCTTGGGTTCCACACAAGACACTGATTTATTAATATCTGTTAAATGTTATTTTGTTTTATATTTTGCTTTTATCTGTGAATGAAAAGTTTTTCAGAATCAAAAATTGGAATATGCAGAAGGAGATACAAACAGAATAAGGTATGTAACTAATTACTCATCCTGAATTTTAAATCAAGCAAAACTGTATTCATGCCTGCTACAATTACTATACTTATTGTCAAATCTTTTACATTGAGGACAATGCAAAATGTAGGTATGGGGGTGAGGTAATTGAAGTAGTAGCCATGTAAGTTTGTTAATTAAAGGAATTAAAATGGTACTACAAAGTTTTGAGGAAATTGAAAATTTTTATGAACTTGTTGTAACTATCCGATAATTGAGACTGTAAAATTTTTATAAACTGCTTGAATGTTATATTTAGAAGGCTATATAAGATGTTATTGAATTTACTATTTATGCAAATCTAGATATAGTGTCTTATGTTTTTTTCTGAATTTCATGAGTTTAACAGTTTCACGATTTTAAAATGAAATCAGATTGCTTAATGAAAAATCAGTAAATTATTTGAAGTCCTGAAGGAGCTGAAATGTGAATTCTAGATTAAATGAAACACATATGATTAAAGATACATTTAATTTGACTGATTGAACTTGTAGAATGATTTATGTGTAGATCTTATTAAACTACAGAAAAAGTATGAGCTTGTTGTTATGGATTCATATTTTCAGTAAATGATAGAAGCAGGACTATATGAGATTGGTGTTTTACTACATCTGTATTAATGAAATACATACATATACAATATGTGATTAATGTTTTGTTTTATGTTTGTATTTAATAAAAAATAAAATAAAATAAAATTTGAGAGTTTATTGACTTGTTTGATCACGAGCATTTTGTACTTGAGTAGATAGGTATGTAAGGATTGTTGACCTGAATAAGGACTCTTGAAATCTGGCAACCTAAGATCTTGATCAGATCTGGGATTGTTGACTGAAAGCTCGTTACATGGGTACATTAGAAAGCTCTTGTATGATTCAAGCTTGTCAAATTAACTTTTAAAGTACGAAAAAAAAAAATATATATATATATATATATATACATATACATATACTGTTCTGAAAAGATCCAAGTGTTTTGTGAAATACAGATATCTTATGAATCGAGTATATTTTCTATTATCTAGAATTGTTGTAATATGAATCTAGAATTGACTTTTGAAGTTGTTTAATGGAGATACAATTCTTTATTCTACATGTCTTAATCATATTGAATTGGATTGTATTTTGATTCGTATGTTGTTGAAATTTCTTCTAGAAATCTTATTGGAAAATTCAAGATGATAGATGATGAAAAGAAGAACAAACAATAATATAATTAACACTTATGTGATGATGATATACTTTGTATGTAATTTGCATATATTCTAAGTATATTTGCAAGTTGATTATTGAAACATACAGAATATATTTTTATGCTAAACAAAAGAAAAACAAAGGGGAAGACTTAATTCTAGCACTTTTAGAAAGATCAATTAATTAGATCTTAGTTTGCTAAGGGACTAGCAAAATTTAGGTATGGGGGAAGTGTTTAGAATGAAAAAGTGCATATTATTAACGGTTAAATGATGGTTAATTGCATAATATTTAGGTTATCATATAAGAATTAAGCCATTATGTTATAATTGCATTGTTATATGCTTTAATTGAAGAATCTGCTTAATTTTGAGGAATTACTGTTAATTTAGTACATTTCTGAACTATCGGTAAGTTGTAGGTTGTGAAATTCTTAAGTATCCGAATTTTTTGATAATTCGGACAGTTATGTTTAACATACCGAACATATTCGGACAGTTATGTTTAACAAACTGAACATGTATCGGATAGTTACGTTTAAATTGCCGAACAGTTATGTTTTGAAAGAATATTTTATTATTTCCTGAAGTACACGTGTCGAAACCATAATGCATGACTTAAGTGAACTTTTGGTGAGTTATCTATAACTATCCGAAATTGTAGTTGGGCATCGGACAGTTATATATATAACTCTCCGAAATCTCTTTTTATTTATAAAATAGCTGAGGACACGTGTCATGTTCTAGGAAAGTGACTTAAGTGGATTTTCGGTGAGTTATCTCTAACTATCCGAAAATGCATCTGAGCATCGAATAGTTAGACTTGTAACTCTTTGAAATGTGTATTTTATTATTAAACAGCTGCTGACACATGTCTAGATTTGGTAGATTTATTTAAGTTATATATCGGTAAGTTATCTGTAACTATCCGAAATGCATCTAAGCATCGAATAGTTAAGTTTGTAAGTATCCGAAATGCACTTGAGCATCGGATAGTTAAATTTATGCACGTGTTTTATAGTTAAATCAACGAAGAAAGTCCGTCGAGTTATCTATAACTCCACGGACTATTTATTTTCTAATATGCCACTGTAGCGGTTGCAGAAACAGGGCAGTTGGAAGAAAAACCACGACTGCACGTATCACGTAGGGAGAAGAAAGCATCGCCGTTGATATGAATGAAGGAAATCCAATTGACCATTCAAGCAGAAGCAGTTACTACTGAAGAAATATAAAAGAAAAGAAGAAAAAGAAGAAAAGTGTGTGATCAATGGACGACCAGTGTATACAGAGGAGGAGCACCGAGCTTTCTGCAGACAGTATCGGCGATTCTCTGAAGTATCACACCAACCATCGTTACCACCACCACAATCACCAACCATCATAGGTCTGTGAGAATACTTTCTTGATGTTAGGTCGATTCCGAGCCAAACACAGTGCTTGACAACCACTGTGAGGAGTGATCACGTCGTGGGAAGGGAAGCCATTTTCACCAAGCGCTGACTCATATTTCAGGAGATCGTAAAGCTTTTAGCCTTGGCTTCGGGTTGATGCCTGTATGCTGAAGAGGAGATGATCTTGCAATTCTGGACTCGCGATTCTATAGGGAGAGGAGACAGAATTGTAAGTGGTTTAATTTTTAGTGGTGTAATCGCGGTGCAAGTAGTGTCAAAAGTATTTACTGTCAAGTGAGATTACTTTACATTTCACTTTTCGCCCATTTCCATGTTCATATTAAAACAAAAATACCAAAAACAATTTATCTATGTTTGTAGGTTGTATTTGAGTGTTGTATTGTTTGTGTTGTATCATGATTAATGTTATCTTTGTTAGTGCTGTGATTGTTTTATGTTGTTTTAGTTTTACAGTTTACTGAAATTGGTTCGTTCAAAAGACTTAAAGATTTTAATGGTTACTGTTTGAATTATCTGAATGTTAGTACTGCTTAATGATAAATCCAATGTTAACTAACATTAAAGAGCTTAATTGATGTTATTTACAATCTGTGGAATCGCCCAATGGTTGGCCGAATTCCTCTGTAAATAGTAGTATTAAAAGGAAAAAAGATAGGCTCGTGGAGTTAACTTAAGTCCACGAGGTTAGTCCGTTGAGTTAGCCCTAACTCAACGAACTTTGTCCGTTGAGTTAACTGTAATTCAACGGAGAGCTTATTGAATATATAAATTTGATTGTTAATAAACGAACAGTTCTTAAGTTCTTCAGCAATTCCCTATGGGATCGACTTGTACTTGCACACTGATATAATAGACACTGTGCACTTGTAATTGAAGTACAAATTGGAATTAATATCTAAATTGTATTAAAGGTTGTTTGTTTACTTCTAAAAGAAAGAATAGGCATAAAGATAAATTAACTAAGTAAAAACAGAAGTAACAAATGTAAGTTTTTCTAGTGTAGTGTTGGGAAAACACAAACAGTTTCCCAGAACAGATACCAACAAACTAGATTGATATTTTTTTTTTCTTTTCTTTTATAACATAAAATGAAAACTAACATTTTTTTCTTTTTTTTAAAAAAAATAAATGCAGAAGACACACAACATTAAACACACAAAATCACAGCTTAAGAACATGATTGAAAAGTAGAAACAAATGGAATAAATGTGTTAGTCCAAGCAAACTGTTTAGGTATAATTCTTCTTGCTATTAATTCTATTTTAATGTCATTCTTGTTCCTTCTTAATTTGGAAACTTGTAATATATTATCATTGCTAAATACAAGTGTATTACTATTAATGAAATGAAATGCAGAAAGGGATCCTTTTCGGTTCCAGGGTAATGTAGCAGTTTCTATTTCTACATCTATTTCAATATATTCCACTTCCCACTTCCATTCATTTATGTCTTTCATAATTCATATTTGAAATTTCATCAATTCATCCCACCATCTTATCAGACATAAAGTAAAATCATCATATTCATTATACCACATTCCTATTTGAATTTTATCAAATTCTGTAGATGGTGGTTTAGCTATTTCTCTCGGTATAGGTAAAATTTCTATATATTCATCATAACTATCTATGCTCACTATTTATAAATCAGATCTAAATGCAACTGATATATCTGTGACAAGATATATATATCCATTATGTATGACATGCATGCTATTAATTAATGATTTATGTCCTAGATATATCATAGTATTTTCAGTCCAAGATCTATTCAGAAAATTATACACACTCAAGCATAAATCTTCATCCCAATTTCCTATAGGTCTCCAATAATATAATTTTTTAGAAATGGTAGAAATTTTATTAGAAAATATTAAAGTCGACCCACAATTTACAGTTGGTACTTCATATCTATTAGGTCTTCCTATATTCCATTCTTCTCTTGATATAAGATTTCTTATCAAAATATCGGGTAATAGACTTGCATACCTTGGTCTGGTTCTATATATGATTAATCCTTCATCCATCCCCATAACATGATCTATTCCTTCTAATGTATTGGGTGGAATTCCAGTAGTTTCTTCCATATTCAGATATTCATGGGTAATTGAACTACGATTAAATGACTTTCGTATGAATCCATCTCTAATCTTAGTCATTTTTGCAGCTTATAGTCCCTGAAAATATTTTTCTCCAACACAGTCTTTAATTTCCTTTGATACACAATACAGCCTGCACAAATCTTTAGCTGACAAGTTACTCAGTACTTCTCTTAGTGCATCCAATGGTAATTGCATCAATTCCATTTGTTGATTCTGTATAACACAAACAAAAATTTAGTAAAGACAAAAATTAACATAACTACTGCACACCCTCGTGGAGTTAGGGCATAACTCAACGGACTAAGTTTGTTGAGTTAAGGACTAACTCTACGATACTATTAACTATAAATAAATATATATATACAGATAGTTGCTTTAGTTATACTGCTTCATTCAGATATCCTCCTAGAAGAGGTATCAATTTCATTAACAGTTCTATTGACAGGGTTAGGTATTGCTTGTATTGGCAATCCTCCAGTGGGTCTAACTTCCATTGATTCCTTCTGTCTAAGTGGTATGTTTCTATTCTGATTTTGAATTGTAGCATTTCCAAATACAAAATCCAAACGATTGTTTAATTGTTGGATTATCTTTTCTAATTTCTCTATTCTAGATCCTTATTCAAGTAATGCTTCATAACTTATATTCTCCTCCTTGGAAATTGTTGTTTCTCCAAGATAAATTCGGGTGATTTCTCCAATTGGGATTATAAGAATTTCCAAAGTTATCTTTCTGGTTTCTAGCATAAATAATATCTAAATCATTAATGTTTGCATTCTTTTCTGCTAGCTTTTGATTTAATGATAACTCTTCTATTTTCTTTGTTAATTTAGTTAATCTCACTTCAAGCATAGTACTTGAATCTATTTCATGCATTCCTCTTGGCAATATTCTTTTATCTGTAATAGCTTCAATCGAGTTTTCCCACTATGCAGTTCTTTTTGCAAAGTTTTCTAAATATGCCTATGCTTCTTCACTACATAGTTTCAGAAATCCATTTTGACAAGTAGATTCTAATAAAGATTTCGTTGAAACATCTATGCCTTTATAAATTATACCAATTAATTGTAATTTACTCATTGCATGATGTGGACATTGAGTCAGTAAATCTTTAAATCTTTCAAAATATTTCCAAAATGATTTACCTTGTTTTTGGATTCTAAATATGCCTTTACAAACCAATTTATTTGAATTCTATTTACAATTGCAAGCGTTGCCCATTTGACAAATTGACTCAGTTCTATGTCATGGCCTTATTGTTGATAGACATTTTTAATCAAAATGTTGGCTATCATGTGTGCTTTACCATTTAAATGCTTCAGTCTATTTAATAAAGGCACACTAGGATTGATAGCCAAACTGTCCTTAATTTCCTATTCTGTCCATTCAACGGTAGTTGTACTTTCCAAAATTTATTGTCCTTCATTTTTTAACCCAAAAATGTTGTGGAGAAGCTCAGGTGTTAACTGTACATCCACTTCCTCCATGTTGGAAATTAATTTTCCTTCTTTTTCTCTTAAATTAGAATAAAAATAGGGCACTAGATTCTCATATACTACATGCCCTCTTTCTTGAGAAATAAAATTTAGTAGACCTTGGAATTCAAATAATTCTTTGATTTCTTACATTCCATCCCAATTTACTGGTCTACTGTATATAATATCATAACCCTTAATTTCTTGGTATTTATGATATGCTTCCTAACTCCAAAAATGTACTTCATTTAGAACTATTGCTTCAGTCGGGTCAGGAATGTGACTTTGTTGTTCTAGAGAGGTTTGTTCTTGATCTTCCTCTTCCATATGCTGAACTTGAACATGTTCTGCAAATTCTTGAATTTTTGCTTCTACTTTTGTCTGTGGTGGAGAGCCGATAAAACTCTCCACTCTGTCTTGAATTATTTCATTTAATTCAGTGGAATCTGCAAAGTCATTTTTGTCCAAATGGCTTCGTTCAACTTCTTCTTCATTTTCTGTTCTTTCTTCTTCCTCCTGACTACCAATCTGCTCTGTCACTGTTCATTCTAATTCTGTGGCTGATTGGGATGGAGTCACGGGTAATTCAGTTTCTGCCCTAATTTTTGTTTCTTCTTCTTGTACAGGCTGTAGACTAATTTCAGCCTGTTTTTCTTCTTCTCTTTGCTCTTGCTGCTGCTCCACTTTAGAATCGGATAGTAGGTTTATAGAAATTGGCTCCACAGGCCCTGTTGATATTGGTACTTCAGATTTAATCTCCTTTTGACATTCAGGCACTATCTCTTTTCCTTTCCTTCATGTGATTAATTGTGCCTAGTCTTCCTCTTCTTCTTCTGAGATTAAATCTAAAAACAAAGGCTCTGCATGCCTTTGAGCCACAGGTACTGGCTCTTCCTGTTTAATTTTTTCAATAATTGCTAGTCTCGAAGGACCAGCTTCAGCTTCTTTTCTTGCAGTAAATTCGATAGTAGTTCTGGCAGTAGCTTCTTGATGCTGTTCCACTTTAATTTTATATTGGGCTTGCAATTTTTCTACATCCCTCCTCTTGCGTAGTGCATCAAACACCAGATGTGCTTTGGCTACTACTAAATCTTCTAGTTCTCCTTGGTTTCTTCCAACTTGAACCAGTCCTTGAAATTCTTTTAATTCTTCTTCAATCGAAGGCCCCAACATTGCTGCTCGTGCCAATGGCTTAAATGGTGGAACTGAAGGTCCTAGCTGCTATTCCTTAGGAACATGTCTTTCAGCAGTCGGCTCCTCTTATTCTTCCTCTGCTTGTTGCTGTCGCCTTATTGCACCCCTTGCACGACCAGCAATGCACTTTTTGAACCATAATCTGGCTTTGCGTTGGATTAGTTCTAGGGCTACTTAATTGTTTGGCCTTATTTTTCTTTCTTAGCTTAAAGCAATTTCTGTCGCTACTTTTATTTTTGTTTCTACTATTTGGGGTATTTGTATACCCAAATCAACCAAAAATTTCCTCAAGTTGAAGAGTTCTGATTTTACCTTTTGTAGCTCTTTTTCTCTTGTCATGTTTCGAATCTTCTACCGCGTGTGCCATTCCTCTGACTCTTTTAGAAACTATGCTATGTCCACTACATCTTTCCAAAACTCAAGTGTCATCTTCCTCATCGTGGAGTTACACAACAGCACGAAATCGCTTTGATCTCTACTATTCTAAATTCTAAATGGTTTACCGGATAATGCCCCAAAAACCTTAGGTTTTAGTTTAAATAAGCCCTAAGTTTAGGCGGGCAATCGGGTCATTTCCCGAACCAACTATTGCTCTCTCATTTGCGGTCTTAGTTGCAGTACTGTAACTCAACGGAATAAGCTCGTTGACTAACTCAAGACTCAACGAAGTAAGTTCGTTGAGTTAAGCGTAACTCAACAGACTTCCGGTAAAAAAAGATATGATAAATAAAATAAAATAAAAATACTTAAGATAATAGTTTTTCTATTTTTTTACCGGTTTAACCGATACTGTGTTTTAGTTAGACCTAATTTTTTTTATCAATTGAACCGATACTATGTTTCGGTAAAACCAAATTTTTTTTTTTACTAAAAATTAATATAGATATTTTTATGTTCTGGTCATACCGATAGATCCGATCGGTTAAACCGCAATGATTTTTTATATTTTATAAATATATATATATATATATATATATATATATATATATATATATATATATATATATTTTATATGAAAACATAAAATAAAAACTGATTTCTTACTAAGTAAAGCTCGAGTAGTCCTCTACTCTAACTTCTTCTATAATTCCAAAAGAACTTTTTGGTATTTTTAGAATAGGTCTAAGTCTTTGTCCATTTACTTTAAATATATTCTGATTTTTAGGATTCTCAATCTCAATAGCTCCATAAGGATAAATATTTCGAACTATATAAGGTCCTGCCCATCTAGATCTTAATTTTCCTAGATGGTTATGGAGTCTAGCCATATAAAGATATACTTCTTGTCCTATTTCAAAGCTTTTTGGAATAATTTTCCTATCATGCCAGAATTTCATTTTCTCTTATAGTCTTCGAATAAGCTTCATTTCTAAATTCTTCTAATTCAATTAATTGCATTTTCCTATTTTCAGAAGCTTGATTTAAATTAGTGTTTAGAGTTTTTAATGCCCATTAAGCTTTATGTTCTATTTCAGCTGGTAAATGACAACTTTTTCCATATACTAGCCTAAAAGGTGACATACCTAAGCTTGTCTTATAAGCAGTTCTATAAGCCCAAAGTGCATCTATCAATCTATTAACCCAATCTGTTCTAGTAGGATTTACTACTTTTTCTAAGATTAACTTAATTTGTTTGTTTGCACTTTCTACTTGTCCACTTGTTTGTGGATGATATGATGTTGCAATTTTGTGGTTTACTCCATATTTCTTCATTAAGGCTGCAAAACTTCTATTACAAAAATGAGTTCCTCTATCACTGATAATAGCTTTAGGTATTCCAAATCTGGCAAATATATATTGGTTCTTATAAATTGTATTACCACTTTGTTGTCATTAGTTTTTTGTAGGAATAGCTTCTATCCATTTAGAGACATAATCCACCCCCAACAATATGTAATTAAATTGATTAGACATAGGAAATGGACCCATAAAATCTATTCCCCACACATCAAAGATTTCAACCTCAATAATAGGATGAAGAGGCATCATATTCCTCTTTGATATTCTTCCTATTTGTTGACATTTTAAACAATTTAAGCAATATTTATGAGCATCTTTGAATAGTGTTGGCCAATAAAATCGACATTGCAGAATTTTTGCAATAGTTTTCCCTGAACCAAAATGCCCTCCACAAGCTTGGTCATGACAGAAAGACAATATGCTCGGATATTAAGTTTCTAGAACACACCTCCTTAAAATCAGATCAGGACATTTCTTAAATAAGTATGGGTCTTCCAAATAGTAATATTATACTCTTGAGAAAAACAATTTCTTATCCTGTCTATTCCAATCCTTAGGTGTTAAACGAGTAACTAAGTAATTAACTATGTCTGCATACCAAGGTATTGTGTTGATGGTCATTAATTGTTCATCAAGAAAATTATCCTTAATTTCAATATTTGATTTTTCTATTTGTAATCTTGATAAATGATCTGCTACTACATTCTCACAACCTTTTTTATCTTCAATTTCTAGATCAAATTCTTGTAATAATAATATCCATCGGATCAATCTAGGCTTAGTTTCTTTTTTTGCTATTAGATGTTTTAAAGCTGAATGATCCGTGTATACTATTACTTTAGCTCCAATCAGATATGATCTAAACTTTTCTAAGGCAAACACAACAGCTAATAGTTCTTTTTCAGTAGTTGTGTAATTAACTTGAGCATCATTTAAGGTTTTGCTAGCATAATGAATCACTCTAGGAGATGCTAATATCTTCTGTCCCAACATTGCTCCTACAGCAAAATCAGATGCATCACACATTAATTCAAATGGATGGCTCTAATCAAGTGCTTGAATTAAGGATACCCGTCTAATTCAAAAGGATGGCTCCTACTGGAATTTGATTATAACTTAAATACCCGTCTAGGAAACAAAAATATTCTTGCCCTGCTAATCTTTCCAGTATTTGATCTACAAAAGGTAAGGGAAAATGATCTTTCTTAGTCACAGCATTCAGCTCTCAATAGTCTATACATACTCTCTAGCCTGATTGAATTCTAGTAGGTATCAAGTCTTGACTTTCATTCCTAATAACTGTTAATCCTGATTTCTTGGGAACTACATGGATTGGACTAACCCACGAGCTATCAGAAATCGGATAAATTATACCATTATCTAACCATTTCACTATTTCCTTCCTCATTACTTCTTTAAGGTTTGGATTTAATCTCCTCTCAGGAATTTTAACAGGTTTAGCATTCTCTTCTAAATATATTTGGTGATAGCATAAAGTTGAACTTAATCCTTTTATATCAGTCATAGTCCATCCTATTGCTTTTTTATAACTTTTCACTACATCTATTAATTTAGCTATTTGATCCTCTTTTAAATCTAAAGCAATAATGATTAGATAGGTTCGTTTCTCTTCCAGAAATATATAGGTTAATTTAGGAGGTAAATGTTTTAATTCTAAATGTTGCCCATTAGAAGCTAGAGCTCATAATTGAACATCATTTTCTAAATTAATTTCTTCTAGATCTCCTTCTATATTTATGCTTTCACTTTCCTCTAAAGTTTCAGAATTGATTTGCCTATTTAATTCTTCTTGAATCACATCATCTAACATATCTCCTTCATCCTCTAAAAAGTCTATGGTATGTAAGGACATTTCTAACTCCTTAAACCTTTCTGGTTTGAAAATATTTAATTGAGTATCCTCATTGCCATATCATAACTTCATTACTCTAGTTTTATAATTTATAACAGCCCCTGATGTTGCTAAAAATGACCTTCCAAAATTAAAGATGTATCACTATTTTTATGCTTAATTTGTTGGGAATCCAAAATTACAATATCAATAGGATATATAAAGTTTTTGATTTTAATTAAAACATCCTCTATTTTTCCTCTAGGTTATCTTATACTTCTATCAGCTAATTGAATAACTGTACTAGTAGGAGTTAAACCTTTTAATCCTAAGAATGCAAATATATCACTTGGCAGAACATTTATACCTGCACCTAAGTCTATTAAGGTTCTTTCTAGAATGGTATTTCCTATGGTGCATGATATAACAAGGATTCCAGGATCAGATAACTTTTTAGGAATTTGTGGTAGAAATAGGGAACTACTTTGCTCAGCTAAAAAGACATTTCTAAGAACTTTTCGCTCTCTTTTCCTAGTACACTAATCCTTCAGAAATTTAGCATAAGGTGACATTTTCTGCAATAGATCTAACAAAGTAATGTTAACTTGTACTTTTTCAAAAATTTCTCTGATTTTTTCTTGTTTTTCAGGTATTGTTTGTTGTAATCTTTCAGGATAGGGTGCTAAAGATTTTGATTTCAAAGATTCTTTTTCTTTTAGTTGATTTGTTTGATCATTTTTAGCTTCATTAGCAAATTCAGATTGTTCTTTAGTGATTTCTAGATTTTCAGCTATTACATTTTCATTATCATTTTGATTTTTACTCTTATCCACCTTCATATTATTTTCATTTTGAGTTCTTGGTGGTATATCAGTTCCAGGTCTTAATGTTACACATACATCTTCCAGATTTTCGTTACTCTCATGATGTTTTTGTATATCATTTTCGTGATTATGATCTTCAATTGTTTTTAGTTTTAAAGTGCATTCTTTAAATTCTCTTGCATTAATATTTTCTGTTTGCTGTATATTTTGCAAATTATGTAGGTTTATAACATTATAATTTTCATTGTCCTATTGCATAACTTGTATTTTCATTGTATATTCATCTAATGCTTTTAATTTTCTTTCCAGATCATCTAATCTCATTTCATTCAATTTTTGATCAATTTTCATTATGGTTTTTTCAGTTTCATAAATTATATCCATTTTAGGTTCTGAATATGCTTCCTTATAGTTTAATTGGTTAACTTCTTATTGCTGACACATAAAGTATTCTAGTTTGTCCAGGTTTTGCTTTATACTATGCTCCAATCTGTCATACCTATCCCAAACTTCAGTGTCTCTCAACATATTACACATTTTATACTGACCATCAGTTGGGTAAACTATAGGATTCTCATACTTGGCTCTATTATATTGAGGATAATTCATTTGTTGTTCATGGGATCTAGCCATCTGCAAACGTCTTAGTTTCAAACAGTCAGAAATGTCATGACCTTTATAATTGCAAAATTCACATATGCTAACTACAAGTTTCAGAAATCTTTGAGCATAAGCATATGCCATATTCTCAATTACAGAAGAAAACACACAACACTATGGCTATTAAAATGAAACAGCTCTAACAGTTGCTTATATTAATTCCCCGACAACGGTGCCATAAAAGTTGTTTGGTTACCTAGCACGACACCAGAAAACTTGTTTGGATCTCTAGCAACGCACTAGAAAAACTTGGATTTGTTAACTTCTGTTTTTACTTAGTTAATTTATCTTTATGCCTATTCCCTTTTTTTTAGAAGTAAACAAACAAACTTTCACACAAATTAGATTTTAATTCCAATTTGTATTTTAACTGCAAGTGCATAGTGTCTATTGTATTAGTGTGCAAGTACAGGTCGATTCCATAGGGAATTGCTTAAGAATTGAGAACTGTTCCGTTTTGAACAATCAAATTTATATATTCATTAAGCTCTCCGTTGAATTACAGTTAACTCAACGGACAAAGTTCGTTGAGTTATGGCTAACTCAACGGACTAACCTCGTGGACTTAAGTTAACTCCACGAGCCTGTCTTTCCAATTTAATATTGCTATTTACAGAGGAATTCGGCCAACCATTGGGCGGCTCCACAGATTGTATAAAGAAGAGACAGGCTCGTGGAGTTAACTTAAGTCCATGAGGATAGTCCATTGAGTTAGCCATAACTCAACGAACTTAGTCCGTTGAGTTAACTGTAACTCAACGGAGTGCTTATTGAATATAAATTTGAATTGTTCACAATCAAACATTTCTGAAATTCGTTAGCAATTCCTTGTGGGATCGACCTGTACTTGCACACTGATACAATAGACACTGTGCACTTGCAGTTAAAGTACAAATTGGAATTAATATCTAAATTGTATTAAAGGTTGTTTGTTTACTTCTAAAAGAAAGAATAGGCATAAAGATAAATTAACTAAGTAAAAATAGAAGTAACAAATCCAAGTTTTTCTAGTGTAGTGCTGGGAAAACCCAAACACTTTTCAATAAAAACACACGTTAACTTAACGTTTAGCTAAATGAGAAATTAATGCAACGAAACGACTAGTTATTAACTTCAGATCCAATACAGACAAGTATTTATATCAGTAAGCTTTTTCTGTATTAATTGATGATTTTAATTTCTTTTCACAAGCAATAGTAATTGAGGAAATATGATTATTTTCATTCAGCACACATCATCAAAACAAAAATACTCAACAATCTCCCCCTTTTTGATGATGACAAAACCATATTAAATCAATTATGAAATATGTTTAACTCAACAAAGCACCTTCGTTGGGTTAACTTTTAATTCAACAAACTTGTTTGTTGACTTAAGTTCACTTAAGCTTATTTCTATTGTTTGTGTAAATTTTACCTCTCAGAACTAAAACTCTCAGATGTCAATAATTATATAAGTATCAGTTTTCTAATTATCATCTATCAGATTACAATAACCATTTAAATAGCATCTCCTTTTATAATATATATATGCAATTAAGATCATAATCATCTTTTTATAATATTTCTCCCCCTTTTTGTCATTAATCAAAAAGATAATTATAGAGAATATATATATATAAGAGATATAATTACAACTCTTTCTATAAACAAGAATAATAATTGAAGACATTTACAGAAAAATGTATTATTCAATCAAATCAAACAATTAATACAAACATTACATTTTGTATTCAGAAACAAACAAAAACAGTTATCGACCCCTCCTAAGTATATCACTTATAGAATTACATATTTTATCTCCTAGATGCCTAATATCATTTCTGATGTCGTTAAGCACTACATCTAAGTCAGGAGGTAGCTAGGTTTGCTGTTCTGCTTGAATTGAATAACTTTGTTATTGTTGTATATGGTCTGTATCAGGTTGTTGTTGTTGTTGTCGTTGAGGTTTATGCATGGCCTGAAATTTTTGCAAATCTTTGACACTAAATGCTCTCATGCCTTTAGTTTCAGAGGGCCAGTCAGATAAAATCAATTGGCTTGCAAGGATTCTACATACAGCATCACCATAAAATAACTTTGAACTCATATGCTGTAGTTGAGACATAAAAACATCAAACCAATTTATTTGAATTCTATTCAGCAAGCCATAAGTTGCATATAAACAGCTTTTGCTGACTTCCAAATTGTGTCCAACTCTTTGAAATAAATTTGCATGCAATATATTTGCAATAAATCTTGCCTCTGCATTTAGATTTTCCATTAATCTCATTTCAGAATATACATCTGGAATTTTTGATAAAGACTAAATGTTCCATTCCAGTTGTCTTATCATGTCAAATTTGTTGGTAACAACAACACCTTCATTCTTTAATCCTAAAACTTCAAAAATTAACTCAAGAGACAATATAAACTCTTGTTCATTTATTTGAGTTTTCAGAAAATTTCCATTCTTGTCCAGATTGCTATAAAAAGCTGCAATAAGCTCTGTGTATTGCTTCCAATTCGTTCGTATTGGCAAGAATTTAATAAGGCCTTGAAACTCAAACAGATCTCTTATTTCCATCAAATTTCTGAATTTTATTGGACCAGCATGCAGAATCTGACATGTAATCAGATTATTGTATTTCTGCAATGCTTCTTCAGATCTAAAATGAATTGCATTACATTGAATTTTTAATATTGTACACAAAGAAGGTGATACCTAAAGCCGTGATTCAGAGTTTAATTCATCGTCAGGAGCCTCTTCTTCAAAATGAATGTCATGTTGTTCCTCTTCCAAAATATTATCTTGAAGCTGCTCAGGTAAGCTTGATTCTTCAGCTTCAACAGTGTTAGGAACATTGTCAATATGCTCAACATTCATCTGTTTAGTCTCTATAGAATGTTCAGAGTACAATTTTTTCACAAATTCTACAGCCGATGTATCTGTCTGTAATTGTTCATTTTGTTCAACAGATAATTCCATTGATTCATGTTGTGAATTCTTAGACTCTACTTCTATAGATTCCGTAGAAGGCTGGTTAACTATTAGTTCTTCTGGAGTCTTAACATTTTCAATATCTGCTACTCCAAATAATTCAGCCTTTGAACTAGTTACTCCTTCAACATTGTCAATTATATTTGCAATAACTTGTTCAATGTCAAGTGCTTGATGCTCTGATTTGTCAATTTCTACATCATCAGGACTTGTACTAATAGAAAAACTTGAGCTCATATTTGACTTGGATTTCTTCTCAAGTTTTCTAGTAAGGGAAAATAAAGTCTCATTATCTTCATCAGTTTTAGTGTGTTCGAAATTGATGAGTTTATCAGATGCACAATAAGGTACAATGTCTAGACATACATTGTCCTTTGGAAATAAATTTTCATCTGATTTTCCTTTGTCAATAGACTTTGTTTCCTTAGACATAATTTTTCTAACTTTCCTTTTTCTATAACATTTTTGTTTCTCCTTTTCAAGTATTGCTGTTTTCTTTTCAAATTGCTCCATAAAAGTTTTCAGCTTTAATTCTTCTAAGGCACTTTCTATTGCAATAGCCTTTCGAAAACTATCAACTTTTGTTTTGTCTACAGCAATATCTGATTCTATTTGTTTTGAATATAAAGGAGTAGGGATAGCTGATTCATGCTCTTCCTCAAATGCATGTAGTCTTGTACCGTTTATAGGAGTTTGAGGAGTTCTATTTGATGAACCTACACCTTTTTCCAAATATTTTGCATACTGTTCCAAAAATGCAATCTTAGCACATTTCATTCTGTATTCTCTATCAAATTTACTATGAATACCCATGTATGTAATACTTGCATTAGTATGTTGAAGTTCTTGTCTAACTTCATCTAATATATCCTGAGAAAAGAAGTAATCTTTATAAAGTTCTTCTAACCTTTTGTCCACTCGAAATATTTTCTTGAACCAAATACGTGGAACTTCATCATTCTCTATTTCTTTTCCTTTTGCATCGCTTCTGCTTTTTCCTTTTCCTCTGCCACGACCTTTGTAGAACTTGGAGACCATCGTCGCAGGTTGTAACAACAACAAGCGAAAAAGATTTTCTTGACAAAGTTTATAAGTAACCTAAGTGCCCGTGTAATAAGTGTTTAAATAGGGTTTTTAGGCGAATAACTCAACGTGAAGAGAAGTTGGGTTAAGAAATAAAATAAATATTGAATAAAGTTTATTCAATCAAGGTACCCGAAATATTCAAGTATAACTCGTTGAGTTAATATTGAGTAAAACCCTGTCTAGAGGTAGTTTTACACGTTACCTTATCTAACATAACGTCGAGTTAGTATACCAATTTTCGGATGCTTCCAACTGAAACGTTCTGAGAATAACACACATGCTAAACTTAACATTATCTTGAGAACATTGTAAACTATTTGAACATTTTGTCCTTTGAATCTAAAATAGTTTATTTGTCTTTCTAAATTATTTCATCAAGATTTTAAGAGGACATTAATTCATATTAACTAATATTTGTATTCTAAATTATATTAATTTGTTTTCGACATTGTTAATCCTCCCCCTACAAATATACTTCAAATATATTCAATCAAAATACAAAATATACTTGTAGTGACAATAGATGTTAAGTATAACTATACTTTTACATTTTCTTTTTAGAGACTTTCGTTATCCTGACATCATCAAAAATGATTTCCAGAATCAATTTCTACTGTATATGAATCAAAACACAACTTTGAACTCAATTCGATTAATTCAAGGAGAATAAAAGAATGTATCTCAAATAAACGTTTTCAAAAGTACTAATGTTGATTCAATAAATCAGTAGTCATATTGGTATAAACTATATGCGATTCAAAGATATCTGTAATTAATGAAACAACTTTTTCTTTTCAAAACAATAAATATTGATAATTTTCTTTAAAAGTTAGTTTGAAAAGCTTGAATCATACAAGAACTTTCTAATGTACCCGTGTAATGAGCTTTCAGTCAACAATCCCAGATCTGATCAGGACCTTAGGTTGCCAGATTTAAAGAATCCTTTTTCAAGACAACAATCCTTACATACCTATCTACTCAAGTACAAAAGGCTTGTGATCAAACTAATCAATAAACTCTCAAAGATTTTTACTTTGTAAGCACTTTTCATTTTAAGCATAGTATATATGTATTCCATTAATACAGATGCAATAAAACACAAATCTCATACAATTTTTACTTCTATGATTGTACTGAGAATATGAATCAGTTTCAATAAGCTTATACTTTTGATTAACAGTTTAAGATGAGTTACATATAACTTATTCTACAAGTTTAATCAATTAAGTCAAATTTATGCATGATCATATGCATTTTCCATGATTCAAAGAAAACATTTAATCAAAATTTTAGAATGTCATAAGTATTTAATGTTTTTCATTTACACTTCCACTTAAAATCGTAAAAACTATTAAAATTGATAAACTACTTAAAATCAATAAGATACTACTATGATTTTACAATAAATACATAGTATCTTAAGCAGCAGTTTAGATATTACTTTAGATATTTATAATAAGTATATAATATCTATGAGGTGAACAACATCATCAATAATATTTATCTTTTTATGTGGAGTTTAAGCATTTTACACATCACATAGCCTACAAATACGTAAATTTAATCTAATGTTGCAGAATGTATTTTCGTCTAGAGGTTTTGTAAATATATCAGCTAATTGATTTTTACTAGACACAAATTCTAATTTAATTTTTTCTTTAATTACATTATCTCTTAGAAAATGATGTCTAACCTCTATATGCTTTGCTCTTGAATGTAATACAGGATTTTTAGAAAGATTTATTGCAGAACTACTGTCACAATAAATCTTAGTTGTATCATAAGATAATCCAAAATCTTCTAAAGTTTGCCTTATCCACAGAATCTGAGTGCAACACAATGTAGCAGCAACATATTCAGCTTCTGTAGTAGAAAGTGCTAGATAGTTTTGCTTTTTACTAAACTATGACACCAAATTATTTCCCAATAATTGACATGTGCCACTGGTACTCTTTCTATCAGATTTAGATCTTGCATAATCAACATCAGTATATCCTATAAGATCTATTGAACTATCCTTAGAATAATACAGTCCGAAATTTTTAATTCCTTGTATATATCTAAATATTCTTTTAACTGCAATTAAGTGTGATTCCTTAGGATTAGATTTAAATCTAGCACAAACACACACAGCAAACATAATATCAGGTCTACTAGCAGTTAAATAAAGTAAAGAACCAATCATACTTCTGTATTTTCTTTGATCTATAGATTTTCCTATGTCATCAATATCTAACTTTAAAGAAGTACTCATAGGAGTTCCTCGAATCCTTGTATCATTAAAATTAAATTTCTTAAGCATTTCATCTACATATTTTTCTTGATTTAAAAATATACCTTTATCCATTTGCTTAATTTGAAGTCTTAGAAAATATGAAAGTTCTCCTATCATACTCATTTCAAACTGATTAGTCATCTCTTCAGAGAATATTTTTATCAACCTATTAGAGGTTGCTCCAAAGACTATATCATCCACGTATATTTGAACAACAATCTGATCTTTACCATATCTCTTAATAAATAGAGTATGATCCACTTTTCCCATGATATAGCCTTTTTCTATTAAAAAAGTAGACAATCTTTCATACCATGATCTAGGTGCTTGCTTCAAACCATATAAGGCTTTCTTCAATTTATACACAAAGTCAGGATTTTTAATATCTTCAAATCCAGGTGGTTGTTTTACATAGACTTCTTCATTAATTAATCCATTTAGAAATGCACTCTTTACATCCATTTGATATAATTTAAAATCCATATAACAAGCATAGGCCAATAATATTCTAATACTTTCTAACCTAGCCACAGGAGCAAATGTTTCATCATAATCTAATCTTTCTTTCTGTGTATATCCTTATGCAACTAATCTAGCTTTATTTCTTATAATTTGACCAATTTCGTTAGTTTTGTTTCTAAATATCCACTTTGTACCTATTATGGACTGATTTTCTGGTGGAGAGACTAATTCCCATACATCATTTCTGATGAATTGATTTAGTTCTTCTTGCATTGCCACTATCCAATTTTCATCAGATAATGCTTCTTGTATATTCCTTGGTTCCACTATAGAAACAAACATACACATACTATTTAAATTTACTGGAGCTCTAGTTTTAACTCCCTCATTAATATTACCATGACTTGAGTAATGGGATGTGATGAAGAATAACGCCAATTTCTCTGATTTTCCTCAATATTCTCATCAACATCTAAAAGTCCATCACTTTCATCATTAGTTTGATCATTTAAGTTCATATTTTTTATTTTCTCAGATAAATCATCAATTTCTCTGTTGATCTCTAACTCATTTGGAAAAATGATCATATCATCATTATCAGCTTTAGATTGAGATTCTCTAAGAGAATTTTCATTGAAGCTTACATGGAGGGTTTCTTCAATGGTCCTAGAAGTCTTGTTATATACTCTATAGGCTTTACTTCTAGTAGAGTAACCTACAAAAATTCCTTCATCTGATTTGGCTTGAAATTTATCCCTTTTATCCTTAGTATTAAGAATAAAACACTTGCACCCAAATTGTTTCATATAGGAAATTTTTGGAACCCTATTAAACATAATTTCAAAAGGAGTTTTATTAACAAGAGGTCTTAAATGACTTCTGTTAATAACATAACAAGCTGTATTTACTGCTTTAGCCCAAAGATTTTGAGGTAACTCATGTTCATTCAACATAGTTCTGGCCATTTCTTGAAGTGATCTATTCTTTCTCTCAACAACACTATTTTGACATGGTGCTCTTGGAAAAGAAAATCTGTGATCAATGTCATGCTCATTACAATAGTTATCCATTTGATCATTATCAAATTCAGTTCCATGATCACTCCTAAGTTTTTGAATAGAGACACTCTGCTCATTTTGAACAAAACTGCAAAACATTTTAAATTTTTCAAAAACTTCTGTCTTAGATGCTAGAAAATATACCTAAGTGTATCTAGAGAAGTCATCTACTAAAACAAATACATACCATTTACCACCAAGACTCATAATTCTTGTTGGTCCAAATAGATCCATATGTATAAGTTCTAAGACTCTCTTGCTTAAAATATTAGTTTTGGATTTAAAGGAGTTTTTGTGAAGTTTACCTAATTCACATGCATCACACATAAAGTCCTTTGAGTATTTAATCTTTGGTAAACCTCTCACTAAATGTTTTCTAGATAGTTTATGTAACAGTTTCATATTTATATGCCCAATCCTTCTATACCATAGATATGCATCATTAGTTTCAGCTAGCAAACATGAATTTAAATCAACTACACCAGAAGGTAAAGATAAAATACATACAGAACCTTTTCTTTTAGTAATAAACTTAATTTCATCTGTATTTTTATCAATTATTTTGTATATATTATCTTCAAACACTACATAATATCCATTTTCAGTTAGTTTTATGACACTTAGCAAATTAAATCCTAGGTTTTCTACATATAGTACATTCGAAATAACACAAGTAGGAGTTATTCGAACATTGCCCATACCTATAATTTTATCTTTGCTTTTGTTTCCAAATGTTACACTTCCTTTCATGGTATTTGTAAAATTTTGTAATAGACTTTTCTGTCCGGTCATGTGACTCGACGCTCCACTGTCCAAGATCCATTTTGATGTTGTTTCCTCCTGCAACACAAATTAAGAAAAACTTTTTCTTGGTACCCAATGTTGTTGAGGACCAAGTTCATTAAATGCATATTTCTTCTTTTGTTTAAAAATAGTTTAACATTATCATTTATATTCTTATTAGTTGTAAGTACTATTGATTTATCATTAGCTTCATACTCACATATATCATTATTACTTTTGCAATCATTCTTTTTGTTTTCAGATGTAGTATAATCAAGATCAAACAAATTTTTATCAGATGTGAATTTATTTTGGTCATGCTTATACATTTCAGTAAGTTTATACCAAGATTTTGTACTTGTATTAACATTTTCCATATATTCAAAATCTTTTTCTACACAAGAATTTTTAGTTTTATCACATGCAGAATGAGTAATTGGTCTAACACCAGTGTATTGAATTACATGCTCAGGTTTCTGATTTTTCAGTTTACTACAATTCTCTGAAATTTTAGAAACATTAGAAACTGAATTTCCAGAACAAGAAACAAGATTTTTAGAAACATTTATAGTCATGTTAGAAGTACAATTTGACAAATCACATTGATTTATATTATTACTGCATGATTCATCCCTTGAAGTAACTACTTCTACATATTTATTACCTTATTTCATAATAAAAGGAATTTTAGTCTTAGATTTACTTGAACTGCAACTAATAAATCCTTTATTGGCTTGAGATTCAGGATATTCAGGATAATCAAATCCTAAGCCAAATTTATAAGACACCGCAGGGGTACTAGTTAGTTTGTCTAACTTAGTTTGACTTAAATTCCATTTCTCAAAGGTAGAATTTAAATCTTGCTCTCTCAGTTTTAATTTTTCTATCTCTAGTTCAAGTTCATTTATATTGTTTCTCAACATTTCATTTTCAGATTCTATCTTTAATTTTTCAGCATTTATATTCTGTATTTGTTCATGCAAGATACATTCATTAAATCTAAATTTTTGCAAATCTCTAGCATGATTTTCATTATCACATTTAAACTTTTCTAAAGTAGTAGATAGGAAACAATTTTCTTCTTCCATAATGGATGAAGATTTTGTAATATTATTATTTTCCAGTTTACATACTTTAAGTTTTTGTAATAATGCATGATAAGCACATAATAATTCATCAAAGTTGAAATCTGAATGACTTTCAGGATCAGATATTACCTAAGACTCATCTGCCATGAAGCACACATGAGCAACGTCTTCTAACTCTTCTTCTCCTTCTGAATGTGAAGATTTTGATGTTGATTCCTCAGATTCAGACTCTTCAGACGTGTCATCCCAAGTGACCTTCAAAGCCTTTTTCTTGTAAAACTTTTTTTGAGTTTTCTGAGCCGTCTTCTTCTGATTTGTCCTACTTTGCTTTTCATTTTTCCTCATAGGACAATCTGGAGAAAGATGTCCAGGTTTCTTATAGTTGTAACATACATACTTTCTGGATGAAGAATTCTTGTCATTCAATGATTTTGACGTTGAGGGTTTATCATTTTTGTTCCTTTGCTATTTCCTAGCTTTCTATGCTTTCTTGAATTTCCTAGTCAACAAAATCAAATCCTCGTCAGAATCAATAGATATATCAGAATCTGAATTAATTTCGAAGGCTATTTCTTTCTTCATTTTTAGTTTGTTGTGACTCAGTGATTCATTTAATTGAACTTCATAAGCTGTTAAATTTCCTATAAGTTCATTCATAGTATAAACATTTAAATCTCGTGATTCCTCAATTGATGTTACTTTCTAAGACCATTTAGAACTTAGGGATCTGAGAATTTTCCTCACCAAATCCTTCTGTTCAAAATTCTTTCCTAAACATTTTAAAGAGTTTATGATATCAAGAAATCTGGTAAACATCTTAGAAATATTTTCGTCTTCATGCATCTTAAAGAGTTCATACTTATGAATCAACATGTTTATTTTAGTCTCTTTAACTTGAGAAGTACCTTCATGTGAAACTTCTAATGCATGCCACACCTCATAAGCAGATTTATATGTCGACACTTTACTGAACTGTTCATAACTCAATGCACAAAATAAAATATTTAAGCCCTTAGCATTCAGAGTTTCATTTTCTTTTTTAGTAATTGTCCAAGTATTATAAGGAGTAGTTAACAGAGTATATGGTTTAGAAATCATTAACCACAACTTATGATCTATACTTTGAAGAAAAACAGTCATCCTATATTTCCAATATTCAAAATGTATTCCATCAAATAAAGGAGGATGATTAAGATTTTGGCCTTCATATAAAGAAAAATTACCATTTCCAGTAGCCATTTTACCTTAGATTTTTCAACCTATTTGATTTTAAACAGTCTAAAAACTTTAAAACAACTTGTGCCTTAAATCAAGAAAGTTAAACGTATGCTCAGATATTAATTTCTGTTTAAAAACAAGGTAGAATAAGCAATGATATTAAATAAGTTGGTATCGATTTTATATCAAAGATTATTAACCAAGCTCTGATACCACTTGTAGGATCGTATGGCTACACAAGAGGGGGGTGAATTGTGTATTTTTAATATTTTATGAAATATAATTGAAACTTTAATTCTCAAAAACAAGTCGAGACATTGTTTTCATAAAATCATTTTTATTCAAGGTTTCAATTACAATATACAATTCAATTCTCCTCAGAAATTGTAGATGAAATTATAACTCGATACCATGTATCATCTAAACAATTTTATAACTACAAATAGAGAAAACTAATTTGCGGAATTTAAAACTTTTCTCCCTGTTTGAGATCTTTCTTCTTCTTCTTCTTTAGCAATTCTTTAGTGACGAATATTTTGTCTTTTCATGCTTCACCAAATTTGCTTTCTTCTGATACTTCAAATCTTCAGTGATGAAAATCTTACCTTTTTATGCTTCATTGAACTTTCTTCCACTTGAGAGATTTTTCCCAAAGAGGTGTTTTTGATCCCTGAAAAAGATTTTTCTTTTGGTGTGCAGGGATGGTTTGATCCTTGAAAAGATTTTTCGTTTTGTGTGCAAGGATAAATTGATCAACGAGAATTCTATGCCTTTTATACTGTATCTTCATTTCATGCACATCCTTTACGTTTAACCACTACCAGTTTTCCACTTGTCCACGTCTTTTCTTTTTCCTTCATCGAAACACACACGTTCTAACCCACGTTTATATTTCGAATTTCCTTTAATCATCAGTCTTGGATCTCTAAAAAATTTCCTGAAAATAAACTTTCTCGTCCAAAAATTTTTCATCAGTGTAATAAGAAGTCGTTACTTTAATGTTAACTAAACGAGTAACACAAGTATATATATATAACATAACGTTTCTAACTTAACGAGTTCACCATGTGCTATTTCACATGACAAATACTGTAGCTAACTCAATGAACTAAGTCTGTGGTGTTATACTATCTCAACGAACCATCTCCGTTGTGTTATGATAACTCAACGAACCTGTAATAAACAAATGTTTTTATAATCAGAATTTTACCACGTGCAAAAATAACAACTTAAGTTTATAACGCTAACCTAACGCGTTGCCTTAGTGTTCAATATAGCAACTCAACGCGTTTAGTTATGTAAACTTAACGTGTTAAACATGTGCACCTCACGTGATACAATATAACATTCGTAACTTATAATTTCACCACGTGTATAACACTAACTTAATGAGTTCGTCTCTTCTTTTACTCACTAACTTAATGAGTTATCACGTAACCTATTTTAACCTTTAAGCCTCTAACTTAATGAGTTCTCACGTGACCTCTATACAAACAAAACTTTAACTTAACGAGTTGTCTAAACGTGCACTGTTCATGATACAGAAGATATAACATTAAAACATATCATGATTTTCAATAAAAACACACGTTAACTTAACATTTAACTAAATGAGAAATTAATGCAACGAAACGACTAGTTATTAACTTCAGATCCAATACAGACAAGTATTTATATCAGTAAGCTTTTTCTGTATTAATTGATGATTTTAATTTCTTTTCACAAGCAATAGTAATTGAAAAAATATGATTATTTTCATTCAGCACACATCATCAAAACAAAAATACTCAACATTATCTATCTATGGTGGATAAATGATATTAATTATGGGTAATATAAGTCTTGAAATATAGTGCAATATAGAAATTTAATTAACAAGTGCATCCCCCATTGGATATAATTTTACATGGAACACATTGATTTATTTTGCATGTCCTATGTTGGCTAACGTCTCTTGGAGTTCAACTTCCATTAATTGTAGGTAACATACATATGGGAGGAGCTTAATGCAAAAGACCAAAGAAGATGTAAAGAATCAAAAGTTGGTGGACTAAACTTTAAAGAAGAGGACATGCCAACTCCTTATTGGCCCTCCTAGATCTATGGCATCTTATTGGCTTGGTGATAAAACCAAGGTGCCACATCAAAGAGAGAGAAGACAACAACATATATACAAGGGGAGAGGATTTTCGGCCAACAACTTGGGGTGCTTCCAACGAGAGAATACAAAAGGAGAAGAAGCTTGGAGGTGAGGCTTGTGCTTCCAAAGGGAGACCATCCATTCATGCTATTCACCATTCCAAGGGCCAAGGAGAAGACGTCCAAGCTTGGAGGTGAAGTTGCTGCTAAGTTCCATTGAATTCAAAGCTCTAGAGAAGAAGATAAGAAACTCCTAAGGTAGTGACAACTCTTAGAGTTTATTATTTTCTTGTATAGAAGGAAGAATTGACGAGAAATGGTGGTGAACATCTCAATTATATGTCTTCTTAGCTAGATAGAGTTCAATGAATGTATATGAATGTTTAATTCTTCTTTTCAACTTCTAATTTGCATCCTCTATTCACGTGTATTGTTGGGGCTGCTGGTGAGGCTTTCACACGAGTGAATGACACTAATGGTGGCTTGGCGCAAATGAGAAGAATGTGTGAATTGAAAGAAGAAGAAAATAAGTGTTGATGTTCATTTGAATGAAGAACTTATCATTTATATCTAGTTGTTAATTTTACTTTCAGTAGTTAATTGAGTTTGTTATATCTTATATTGATCACATTTTGTCCTAATCAATCTCTAAAAAGAATTTCTAATGCAAGTAGTATAGTATAGTTTAGCTAGATTAGCAAATAGCATAGTTGCATGCATTTAGTATAAATTAGAATAGAGTAGTATAGTTGTAAAGTTAAGATTTGTGCATTTTATTATATGTTAAAACATGCATTTTATGGATTACAAGTGCATAGTATATGATTTTTATATTGAATTACATGAAAGTTATATTTTTAGGCTATGCATGTTTTTAGGAATTAAAAATGAAATAATGCACAAATTTACCTTTAATGGAATTAATGTTAAATTTAATAGACTACGTGTAGACACTTAGTTATTTAGGATAAATTACATGGAACACAATTGTATTGCACGCATGATCTTCACTTATCAATTTTACTTATGCTTTTCAAAGATTTAGTATTAAGATATAAAAGTGATGCATGATAAGAATTTAAAATTATACTCTCATTATCTTAATGAAATATTGTTATAGATGCACCTATAATGATTTTTTGTAATTATTCATGATATAATTCTACATGTGATTGAATAATCGTAATTTGTGTATGAGTTTTATTGATGAAAATAGGTGACATCAAGGAATTATAAGAGGGTTAAATCTCAGCCCTTGGATGGTGTATCAAAAGGTAAAATGGGCTGAGATAAATCTCAACCATTGGATCAATCTTGGAAGACCAAGAGTCACCAATATTAATAGGAGTAAGCCTCACGTCGAAAGCATCTCTTCTCATTTTCTTCCATTCCAACCAACGGTTCTCTTCTCCAAGGACTCCTCTTCTCGTGGCTGAAGGTGGACACTCAAGGGTGTTGTTCCCCCTCTCAAACTAGCATCATATCTCTCTTTTTCCATCTTGATTCACGTCCTCAAAGGGTTTCCAAGGGTGATGGTTGTGGCTGTCTTGGTGGAGGAAGCTTGGATGGCAAGTGGGAGTGGTGTTTGACATGTGAATTTGGGTGGTTCCAAGGAGCATCTTCAAAAGCAAAGGAGGGGCTGGAAACTCTGTTTTGACGTCCAAGGGAAGTGGAAGGAGGCTGAGTGCTCTTGCTCTTGCAACCGTGGAAGGCCCTTGCTATAGGTGACGTTCCAAGGGGTGAGACCTTGGGAAAACGTGGTTGAAGAGTGTGGTTTCATCCAACCATGGATCCATTGCTGAGGAATGGGTGTTCTTCAAGGTATGAGTGAGATTTGAGAGAGATCCCTATGCATATTTTAGGTTCATGTTGTGTATGTATGCATAGGTATGTTGTTTCATGTTTTTATGTTATGTTTGTATACGTTTGTGTTGTTTGAATGTTATTGCATTGCATTTCAGTGTAGTTTTCATATAGTTAATTAATTCTAGATGTTATCTTGATGTGGATTCTAGTTTAAACGTGGTTTTCATCTTGTTTATATGTGCATATCATGGCTGTAAATAGGATGTTCGATGAAATGGTTGCTTATGTAATAAGGGGAACCATGTACAGAGTTTGGGTATTTTTATTATTTCAATTCTCTCATCTCAAACATTGGCTTTGAATAATTTTTGATGCAATCTCATGTATTTCCGAGTCTACTTACCAATGGTTTTGGTTTCGTAATTTTTGGAGATCATTTGACTGGTATTTTCGATTTAAGTGTTGACAGGTGTTTCTGACCTGGACGCAAGTTCTGGGCAGAGTTTTTGAGCGTCTTTGATTATCAATTTCTCGGAGTACAAATTGTATTTGTATGATCTGTAAAATGGGTTTTTGAGATGACGAAGTTAACGTGCATTGAGATTTTGTTTCACGACATTTCATAAATATTTCAGGAAGATACGAATTTTCTTGTGAAGTCGCGCAATCTGTGTTTTGATCTCCGCTTGTTGCACATCTGTGCTAGATTCGTCACTAATAATTCTATGGTTTGAATTAGGTCTCGAAATTATGCTAGATTTTTAGATCTTTTAAAATCCTTTCCAAATCATATTTTTACATGATTTTTCAGTGAGTATTTTGGGAAGAAATGATTTCCATAAGTGGATGCAAATTCTGCAATTTAGAGAGTTCTTTTAGAGTTACGAATGAGATTGTATGGAAGTGTTTTTCAAGTAATTAAATTAACTAGTTAATCACATATGTATAATTTCTAATATAATTACCAATCATAGTGCTAACTTTTGTTTTGATAAAAATAAGATGTATAGAATGTTTTCAGGTTATGTTATGACATAAGTCAAGTAATTAATCTAATAAAAGTTATTTAGACCAACTCCCTGTGGAAATGACCTGTACTTGCACCGCTTAATACAATAGGCACTGTGCGCTTGCGGTTAAATTATAAATGTAAAACTTGTGCCTTATTGACACACGTTTCATCCCTACAATAGTCTATTGAACCTTCTTGTTTTATTTTTCTTTCTTCAATTTTGATGCATTGATATCACTTCTGAAATCACGTGGAACTTGTGTGCATGTTATAATTGAATGGGTTGATAGATTTACAAGTAAAGAAATTGATTCAAATCACCATTTTCCACTACAAATTGCCTTGAAACTGCATGATTTGTGAGCTTGTGTTAATTTTGATTATTCTACATTCACATGTCATTAATTTATTGAAGTATAGCTAAGAGCTTGAGGAACAAGTTGAGTAATAGTTGATTAAGTCATAAACACAATCCTTGTGGAAGAATGACTTGTATTTGCCATGTACACCAAAAGAACTATGCACTTGCAGTAAAGCTTGAGCTAAAAATATAGCTCAACAAGTTTTTGGCGCCGTTGTCGGGGATTGGCAATTTGGCTTAGTTTATTTTTACCATATTTGAAGTTCTTAGTTGGTTGTTTGACAAATTTTCATAAACATATCTTTTTTGTGCTTAGTTGTGAATTTTATTGCTTAAATTTCTTGCAAGTATGCCAAATTTTCATCATGATGATCCTTTTAAGTTTATAAATGATTTTTTATCTGAAAGTGCTTGTTCTTATTGCCATGTAAAAGGTCATGATGAAAATATATGTACCAGCAAGTTATTTAATATAAAAATTCAACCAGTAGAAGAAACAACTCATGTTAGTGATGAATATGATGTCTTGCATGATGCTAGTGAATTTTCTTATGATTTTGATATGCATAAATCTCATATTGATGAAAGAAATGATGTTTGTGATTGCTCTCATGTTAGTAGTAGTTCTATATAAGAGTCAATGAGGAATATAGAGAGAATCCTAGAGTTAGGAGAGCTATTATGTTGCCACTAAGCTCCTACAACAAAAAGAAGATGTAGTTGTCATAGATGATGAAGAAGACACTAATGTAGATGAAAACGTGAATTTAATCTTAAGATCTGTAAAAACCATAGAAAGAAACATATTAGAACATGAAAGTGAAGAAAAACAAAGTGAAGAAAACGTAGATGAAAAGGAAGAAAATATGTTGACAAGAGATGAACATAAAGATGTAGAACTAGAACATGAAGGAGTTGAACTTGAAAAATGTCTAATGGATGAAACTAATGAAGAATTAATTGAAGAAAACCCTGTTATAGACTTATAAATGGATAAAAGGAAAGAACAAACATCTGAAAATATGAACAACAAACCACCATTTCCTAGTCGGCTTGACAACAACAAAGAAAATGAGGAAAATGAAGCTATAAGAACCATATTTGAGAAAATCAATGTTAATATACCTATGTTAGAATTAATTAGAAAAATTCCAGCATATGGGAGGGTGCTTAAAAACCTTTGTACCAAGCATAGGAAGCCAAGAAAAAAATTAAGTAAGCAAGTTTATTTAACCGAGTTAAGTAGTTCAATGTTGCTTGATAGTTTAGCTAAAAAATTCAATGATCCTGGTGTTCCTCTAATAACTTGCTTAATAGGGAATGTTTTAATTGAAAAGGCATTATTAGATCTTGGTGCAGGAGTTAACGTGATGCCAAAACACTTATATGAACAATTGGGAATCACAGGAATTAAGAAAACTAGAACCCTAATTAAACTAGCTGATAGATCATATAGGAGTCCCATGGGTATTGTAGAAGATGTCTTAATTCAAATTGAAGATTTTATATACCCAACCGACTTTATCATTTTAGAAACCAATGCACCAACTTGTGAACCAAATGAATCTACTTTGATCCTAGGGAGACCATTCTTAACAATTATTAATGCCCACATTAATTGCAGAAATGGTAAAATGTCAATCTCCTTTAACAATAAGGTGATATCATTGAACATTTTTAAAAGAGATAGGACTTTAAACCATCAAGTAGATAACAACATTAGTGTAAGCATTTCTGAATTATTTGAAGAAGTCGAAAATAGTAGTAATGAGGAAGAACTTAGTGCTGAAATTTGCTTTCTAGACGTTAAAGATATTCTAGAACACAAGGCATCTTTACAAGAGAATAGTGGTGAGCATGAAATGAATAATGACTTGATTTTAGAAGTTAAGGAAAGGAATAAATTAAAAGCACACCCACAAAATCTGAAATATGCATTTATAGATAAGCAAAATGAATATCCTGTTATAATTGGAGCAAACTTAACCCCAAACCAAGAAGAAAAATTAATGAAGATATTAAGTAAAAATAAGAGAGCTCTTGGTTGGCAATTGAGTGATATAGTAGGAGTTAGTGCCACTATAGTTTAACATAGAATTATCCTAGAAGATGAGAACTATGCCTTTAGAGAACCTCAACGTAGATTAAATCCCCAAATGAGTGAGGTGGTAAAGAAGGAGATAGTTAAATGGCTTGACAATGGTATTATATACCCTATTAGTGATAGTAGGTGGGTAAGCCCTGTGCATGTAGTACCTAAGAAATCGGGCTTTACAGTAGTTGAAAATCAAGATCATGAGTTAGTGCCTACTAGAATAAAAACTAGTTGGAGGGTATGTATTGATTATCGTAAATTGAATTCAGCAACTCGTAAAGATCATTTCCCATTGCCATTTGTTGATCAGATGCTAGAAAGGTTAGCTGGACATGAATTTTATTGTTTTCTTGATGGATACTCTAGGTACAACCAAATACCCATAATCTCTGAGGATCAAGAAAATACTACTTTTACTTGTCCAAGCGGAACCTATGCTTTTAGGCGTATGCCTTTCGGTTTATGTAATGTGTCTGCAACATTTCAAAGATACATGGCAGGAATTTTTTATGATATGAATGAAAAAATTTTAGAAATTTTCATGGATGACTTTTTTGTTTTTGGCAAAAATTTTGATATTTGTTTACATCATTTAGATATGGTTTTGCGAAGATGTGTTGAAAAGAATTTTATTTTAAATTGGGAAAAGTGCCATTTCATGGTGAATGAAGGCATAGTTCTTGGGCATGTGATATCTAATAGAGGGATTGAGGTGGATAAGGCAAAAATTGACGTTATATCTCATTTGCAGCCACCTAAATTTGTTAAGGAGGTTAGAAGCTTTCTAGGACATGTTGGTTTTTATCATAGATTTATTCATGATTTTAGCAAGATAGCAAGACCTATAACTAATTTACTTGCAAAAGATTTTGAGTTTGTTTTTGATGAACATTGTCTTGCTGCCTTTAATCAACTTAAGCATGCATTAATATCTCCTCCTATAATTCATGCCCCAATATGGGATTATCCTTTTGAAATTATGTGTGATGCCTCCAATTATGCAGTAGGTGTAGTACTTGGGCAAATAATTGATAAGAAACATCATGTCATATGCTATGCTAGTAAAACTTTGAATGAAGCTCAAGTAAATTATACTACCACAGAAAAAGAATTTCTTACTATTGTTTTTGCTCTAGATAAATTTAGACCATATTTAGTTTGCAATCAAGTTATTGTGCATACTGATCATGCAGCTATTAAACATTTGATGAGTAAAAAAGATGCAAAACCAAGATTAATTCGTTGGGTTTTATTGTTGCAAGAATTCAACATAGAAATTAAAGATAAGGTTGGAAAAGAAAATTTAGTTGCTGATCACCTCTCTAGATTAGAAAATATTCTAGCATGCAATAATGTGATTAATGAAAAGTTTCCTAGTTGGTAAGTTACCTTGGTTTGCAGACATTGCTAACTATCTTGCTACAGGGTTAATACCAATTGATTTATCTAAACCAGATAAGAAAAGATTGAGGTACATAGCTAAACATTATGTTTGGATGGAACCTTATTTGTATAAAATGGGTTCTGATCAAATTTTAAGAAGATGTCTTCTTGAAGATGAAATTGCTAATGTCTTAAATTTTTGTCATAATCATGCTTGTGGAGGTCATCTTAGCCATAGAAAAACTTCTTTGAAAATTCTTGAATGTGGATTTTATTGGCCTTCTCTAATTAAAGACTCTAAAGACCATTGTAGACATTGTGATAGATGCCAAAGAATGGGAAAAATTTCCAAACGAAATATGATGCCTTTGAATCCTATCATTGAAGTTGAAATTTTTGATGTTTGGGGCATTGATTTCATGGGACCATTTCCCATTTCTTTTGGTTATTCATATATTTTGTTGGTTGTTGATTATGTTTCTAAATGGATTGAAGCTATCTCAACTAAGAGAAATGATGCTAAAGTTGTTGTTGATTTTCTTAGATCTAACATTTTTGCTAGATTTGGTATTCCAAGAGCTATAATTAGTGATAATGGACCTCACTTTTGCAACAGAGTATTTCAAATGGCTTTGAGGAAGTATGGGGTTACTCACAAGTTAGCAACACCATATCATCCTCAAACAAGTGGGCAAGTTGAGGTATCCAATAAACAAATCAAGCACATGCTCGAAAAAGTAATCAAACCAAGTAAGAAGGATTGGGCAGAAAAGCTTAATGATGCACTTTGGGGTTATAGGACTGCCCATAAAACTGTGTTGGGAATGTCACCATTTAGAGTAGTTTATGGGAAAGCATGCCATTTACCTATAGAAATAGAACATAAAGCAGAATGGGCTATTAGAACATTTAACATGTGTGTTGATGATGTAGGAAAAGCAAGAAAATATCAACTCAATGAGCTGGAAGAAATAAGAAGAGAGGCTTATGAAAATGCAAAGATTGCAAAAGAACGAGCAAAAGCATTCCATGACAAGAAAATTTTGAGAAAGGACTTTCATGAGGGACAAGAAGTTTTATTATATAACTCTAGATTACATTTGTTCCCTGGAAAATTTAAGACTAGATGGACAAGACCATTCATCATTAAACATATATATAATCATGGAGCTATAGCTATAGAAAATTGTAAGACAGGATTTAAAACTGTAGTGAATGGTCAAAGACTTAAAGAATATTATCCTGGAAAAACCTACAATCATGGAGAGAGTGCTTTGTTGTTGGAACCCAATTATAATTAGTTTTTATATGTATTTAGTTGTAGATGTAGTATTTCTTTTCTTAATTCTTAGTAATTTTTCATTCTATGTATTAGTGTGTTAGTAGTTAACAATAAAATTGATTATTGCAAGTTCACGTCAAAATTTTATATGCTTATTATCATGCATCTATCCTTGTTGTTTCATGTCATCTTGAGTTTATATGGTGAACCATTTATGCTGAAATTTTATGATATATGATGGTACTTGTATACTTTGATGATATTTCACCATGTAAATAACTCTTACATACACTCTTGAATTACATAACTGATGTGAATGTCTTAGTGCATGAAAAGTTGGAAGAGAGGCGTAGATAACAGGTTGATACGCATCGAGAATCAAAAAGAAACACACATGGCAGCAAACAACAATGAGAGGAGGGTGGTAATCAAAGACATGTTCTATCCTACACAAAGAAGTAGGATCACTTGCATTCAACTACCAGATGAGAATGGAGCACATTTTAAGTTGAAATCCCACTACATCAGCCAATTACCAAAGTTCATGGGACACGATGATGAGGATGCCTATGGCTTCCTTGAAGAATTTGAAGATGTATGCAACTTAATGAAGATACAAAATCTAATAGATGATTCCATCCTATTGAGATTTGTTCCCTTTGCCTTGAGAGATGGAGCAAGAAGGTGGCTTCAAAGTTTACCACCCAACTCTATTACTTCATGGGAGCAATTTAGTGCCATCTTTTTGAAAAGATTCTATCCAATTGCCAAAACAAATGAGATGAGAAAGGTTATTAATTCTTGCTATCAAATGCCAGAAGAATCATTTGCTAATTTCTTTAGCAGGTTCAATGAATTGCTTGTGAGGTGTCCACATCATGGGATACCCTTGTGGAGACAATGCCAAATCGTGTATGATGGAATCCCTACATCAGTAAAGGGTTTGCTGGAATCCATGGTGCAAGGAGACTTTGCAGATCTTGAAGACATAGTGGCATGGAACTTCTTGGGAGAGTTGGCGGCAAAGACATTAAGTTGGGAAAAATCCTCTCCAAGATCTGAAACAAGGCAAGAGAAAGGCATTCATTCCATAAATGCAACCACGACCCTTGAAATGAAATATGGAAGCCTATTGAAAAGGGTTGAAGCAATAGAAGGAAAAGGGAAAGAACCACTCAAGTGCTTGGGATGTAATATGGTAGGCCATATTGTGAATGAATGTCCCATGTTGGCTAACCCTTTTACTGATGTTCAGGAAATATACACAAGGAACAATCAAAGGCAAGAAGTTTATGGCAACTCCTACAACCCATCTTGGAGGAACCACCCAAACTTTTCATGGAGAAACTCACATTTTCAAGATAATCAACATGGTGAATCCTTAAATTTTCAAGGCAATCAACCTACACGAAATACTATGGAATTGGCTAAGAAAAATGATCATTTAGCAGCAATAGAAGACATGGGAAAGAAGATAGACAGCTTGATCAAAGGCAAGGAAACATTTGCCATGAACAATACTAAGTATCAACCAATTGTGCATGCTAATGCACAATCAATCAGCAAGATAGAGGCGCAACTATCCCAAATATCAGCAAGGCTTTGCGAGAGGGAGAAAGGAACCATTCCAAGCCAAGCTATCACAAATCCACATGTCAACCAAGTGGAGACAACTTCAGGAGAAAAGTAAAGAGAAGAATCACTTGCAATCAACAAGATAGCTAGAGGCAACCTTTTATCTCCACGACTTATGCTCGGCTTATTTGATAAGAGACTTATTTTATTTCATGCTTGAGATGTTTAATTTTAAAGAACAGAATTTGATGATATATTTGAAAGTAGTTAGATGCATGATTTTCAAATACTTGAAGGATGTAGAATGGGTTGAAAGACTTTATCATGATATGATATGTTTGTTTGACAAATTGATGTTCAACCACAATTAGAGTTAAATACATTGTATCTACACCACTTGAAGAGCAGTGCACAACAGGTATGCGCCAACATTTTTTTTACTTATTCTTATTGTTGAAACAATCCTTTCTACATTGAGGACAATGTAGGAACTAAGTGCGGGGGGGGAGGAGAAAGTAAAAAAATGTTTTAGGATGCATACTACAGCAATGAAATTGAAAATTTTCCAAATGTAAGTTTCTTTCACAAGCATGTTGGTGGTAAGTTTGAAAATTCGTTCTATATGTTGCATGCCACCATGTTTTATATGTATCCATGATAAGAACTTGCATGTCAATTTTTTTATTTTTTTTAGGAGATAGTTTTTTGTTAGTTTAATTTTGATTTTGAATTATTGCATCTTAGCCTTACCAACATGCTACTCAATCTCCATTGTATGCTCTTAAGGTTAGGATCATTAATTCTTTATTATTTTTAGCTTTGTTTTCATTTGAACTTAATTTCTTTTTGTGGCATGTTGAATTTTCCTTAGTAATGTTCTTTCCTTATGAGGTCTTACACTTAGAGCTGAGCTTATCTTTATGGTGAGGATAGGAATATGCATTTGAGATGCCAACCATAGTTTCTTACTTATAACATATACACATTCTTGCACTAGACTCTTAATCATGTGGTATCTAGAGGACTCTTCTTATGACATGAATCTTGAGGAGTGGCTTAGGAAATCTTTCCAATAGGTTGTCCCATGAGAAGGGTAGATATATGAATTTGGGAAAAAGGTTTGATACCCGTTCTCATAAGGTTGCTGGGGACGGAGGCTAAGTAACCTCTTAGTCTTCACGTATAAACCCTTTATGGGAGGTATCCTAAGGGTAGGGGTAGGATGTGAGAAAAGAGAGGTATCTATTCAAAAAAAAAAAAAAAAAAAAGAAGAAGAAGAAGAGAAAAAGAAGAAGTTGTTCTATAGAATGAATAAAGAAAATACTTTTATAGAATCAAAAAGAAGAAAAACTCAATTGAAAATAAAGGGACAATGTACTAGAGGATAGAAGCCTAAAGAAACCTTCATGTATTCTTGGATTAAGTGAGATGAACCTAGGTGCTATTGATTATGGGTCTAAGCACTTTGCACTTAATAGTATCTTAAAAACTTATTTTCCTTAGGTTGGCATTAGATGTCTATTCTAAATTCCTCACCATTATAGGAACTCAGCTTGTGAGTGGAGATTATTTATAAGTATTGTTGCATTACGTGTCGAGAATTTAATTTGCCTTAATTTTCTTTATTGTGTTTGTTTGTTTCAAGGGGTTCCTTAATCTTTTCTTCTCTAAATTTTGCTAGAGGACTAGCAAAGTTTAAGTGTGGGGGGGTGTTCAAGCTTTAATTTTGCCCATTTTTAATGAATTTTATAAGTAATTTTGCATGATATTATCTATCTATGGTGGATAAATGATATTAATTATGGGTAATATAAGTCTTGAAATATAGTGCAATATAGAAATTTAATTAACAAGTGCATCCCCCATTGGATATAATTTTACATGGAACACATTGATTTATTTTGCATGTCCTATGTTGGCTAACGTCTCTTGGAGTTCAACTTCCATTAATTGTTGGTAACATACATATGGGAGGAGCTTAATGCAAAAGACCAAAGAAGATGTAAAGAATCAAAAGTTGGTGGACTAAACTTTAAAGAAGAGGACATGCCAACTCCTTATTGGCCCTCCTAGATCTATGACATCTTATTGGCTTGGTGATAAAACCAAGGTGCCACATCAAAGAGAGAGAAGACACAACAACATAAATACAAGGGGAGAGGATTTTCGGCCAACAACTTGGGGTGCTTCCAATGAGAGAATACAATAGGAGAAGAAGCTTGGAGGTGAGGCTTGTGCTTCCAAAGACCATTCATTCATGCTATTCACCATTCCAAGGGCTAAGGAGAAGATGTCCAAGCTTGGAGGTGAAGTTGCTGCTAAGTTCCATTGAATTCAAAGCTCTAGAGAAGAATATAAGAAGCTCCTAAGGTAGTGACAACTCTTAGAGTTTATTATTTTCTTGTATAGAAGGAAGAATTGACGAGAAATGGTGGTGAACATCTCAATTATATGTCTTCTTAGCTAGATAGAGTTCAATGAATGTATATGAATGTTTAATTCTTCTTTTCAACTTCTAATTTGCATCCTCTATTCATGTGTATTGTTGGGGCTGTTGGTGAGGCTTTCACACGAGTGAATGACACTCACCAATGGTAAGTGAATTACCACTAGATGCACTAAGGGAAGTACTGAGTAACTTGTCAGCTAAAGATCTGTGCTAATTGTGTTGTGTATCAAAGGATATTAAAGAATGTGTTAGAGAAAAATATTTTCATGGACTACAAGCTACAAAAATGACTAAGATTAGAGATGAATTTTTATGGAAGTCATTTAATTGTAGTTCAATTTGCTATGAATAACTGAATATGGAAGAAACTACTGGAATTCCACCCAATACATTAGAAGGAATAAATCATATTATGGGGATGGATGAATGATTAATTATATACAAAACCAAACGAAGGTATGCAATCCTGTTACCCGACATTTTGATTAGAAATCCTATCATAAGAGAAGAATGGAATATAGGAAGGCCTAATAGATATGAAGTACCAATTGAAAATTGTGGGTCAGCTTTAATATTTTCTGATAAAAATTCGACCATTCCTGAAAAATTATATTATTGGAGACCAATTGGAAATTGGGATGAAGATTTATGCTTAAGTGTGTATAATTTTCTGAATAGATTTTGGACTGAAAATACTATGATATATCTAGGACAGAAATCATTAATTAACAGCATACATGTCATACTTGATGGATATATATATCTAGTCACAGATATATTAGTTGCATTTAGATTTGATTTATACATAGTAAGCATAGATAGTTATAATAATGACTATATAGAAATTTTGCCTATACCGAGAGATATAGCTAAACCACCATCTATAGAATATGATAAAATTCTATTAGGAATGTGGTCTAATGAATATGATAATCCTAATTTATGTCTGATAAGATGGTGGGATGAATTGATGAAATTTCAAATATGGATTATGAAAGACATAAATGAATGGAAGTGGGAAGAGGAATATATTGAAATAGATGTAGAAATAGTAATAGCTACATTATCTTGGAATAGAAAAGGATCCCTTTCTACATTTCATTTCATTAATGGTAATACACTTATATTTAGTATTGATAACATATTGCAAGTTTACAAATTAAGAAGGAAAACGAACTACATTAAAACAGAATTAATAACAAGAAGAATTATGCCTAAAAAGTTTGCTTGGACTAACACGTTTATTCCATTTGTTACTACTTTTTAATCATGTTCATAAATTATAATTCAGTGCTTTTAATGTTATGTGTATTTTGCATTTATTTTTAGAAAAAAAAGGAAAAGAAATGAAAAAAATTTTAGTTTTAGTTTTATTTTATAAGAAAAAAAAAAATATATATCAATCCAGTTTGTTGGTATTTGTTCTGGGAAACCAACTGGCTTGCTTGTGAGCTACCAAAGGCATAGGAGCCTAGGTTCCACACAAGACACTAACTTAACAATATCTATTTTGTTAAATGTTATTTTGTTATATATTCTGCTTTTATTTGAGAATGAACAGTTTTTCAGAATCAAAAATCGGAATATACTGAAGGAGATACAAAAGAACAAGGTATGTAATTGATTACTTATCCTGAATTTAGATTTAAACTCAATTCGTGGAGTTATTCATTAACTCAACAAATTAAGTTTGTTGAGTTAGATGCTAAGTCAACGAAACAATATTCATGCTTGCTACAATTACTGTATTTATTGTAAAATCTTTTACATTGAGGACAATGCAAAATGTAGGTATGCGGGGGAGGTAATTAAATTAACAGCCATGTAAGTTTGTTAATTAAAGGAATTAGAATGGTACTGCAAAGTTTTGTGGAAATTGAAAATTTTTATGAATTTGCTGTAACTATCTGATAATTGAGACTATAAAATTTTTAAGAATTGTAACTGCTTGAATGTTATATTTAGAATGCTATATAAGATGTTATAGAATTTTATTATTCATACAAATCTACATATAGTATCTTATGTTTTTACCGAATTTTATGAGTTTAACAGTTTCATGATTTTAAAATGAAAATAGAATGCTTAACTGAAACTCAGTAAATTATCTGAAATCCTGAAAGAGTTGAAATGTTGATTTTTAGATTAAATAAATACATATGATCAAAGATACATTTAATTTGATTGATTAAACTTGTAGAATGATTTATGTGTAGATCTTATTAAACTACAGAAAAAGTATGAGCTTATTGATATGGATTCATATTTTCAATAAATAATAGAAGCAAGACTATATGAGATTGGTGTTTTATTGCATCTATATTAATGAAATACGTACATATATTATGTTGAAAAGAAAAGAAAAAAAAGAGAAAAACTTTGAGAGTTTATTGACTTGTTTGATCACGAGCCTTTTGTACTTAAGTAAATAGGTATGTAAGGATTGTTGACCTAAAAAAAAAGGACTCTTTAAATCTAGCAACCTAAGATCTTGATCAAATCTGGGATTGTTGACTGAAAGCTTGATACATGGGTACACTAGAAAGCTCTTGTATGATTTAAGCTTGTCAAATTAACTTTTAAAGTACAAATATGCATATACTGTTCTGAAAAGATATAAGTGTTTTGTGAAATATAGATATCTTTTGAATCAAGTATATTTTCTGTTATCTAAAATTGCTGAAGTATGAATCTAGAATAGACTTTTGAAGTTGTTTATTTGAGATGAAATTCTTTATTCTACTTGTCTTAATCATATTGAATTGGATTGTGTTTTGATTCGTATGTTGTTGGAATTTATTCTGGAAATCTTATTGGAAAATTTAGGATGACAGATGCTGAAAAGGACAAATGATAATATAATTAACACCTATGTGATGATGATATATTTTGTATGTAATTTACATATATTCTAAGTATATTTGTAGATTGAAGAGGAGAAAACAATGTTAAAATAGATTACTAAAAAATACAGAATATCTATATAATAATCTAAGTTCTTATGCTAAAAAGAACAAAAGGAGAAATTAATTCTAGCACTTTAGAAAGACCAATTAATTAGATCTTAGTTTGCTAAGGGACTAGAAAAATTTAAGTATGGGGGAAGTGTTTAGAATGAAAAAGTGCATAATATTAATGGTTAAATGATGGTTAATTGCATAATATTTAGCTTATCATATGAGAATTAAGCCATTATGTTATAATTGCACTATTATATGCTTTAATGAAAGAATCTGCATAATTTCAGGGCATTATGTTATAATTGCACTGTTATATGCTTTAATGAAAGAATCTACATAATTTTAGGGAATTAATGTTAATTTAGTACATTTCTAAACTGTCGGTAAATTGCAGGCTGTGAAATTCTTAAGTATTTGAAATTTCTATTATTTTGGAGAGTTATGTTTAATGTACCAGATAGTTATGTTTTAAAGAATATTTTATTATTTCCTGAAGTACACGTGTCGAAACCATAATGCATGACTTAAGTGGATTTTCAGTAAGTTATCTGTTAACTATCTGAAATGCATCTGGGCATCAGATAGTTAGGTTTGTAAGTATCAGAAATATCTAAACCGTTAAGTTAGATTTATGCACGTGTTGAATTTAAATGCTTTAGTATATCACATGAGATGCACATGTTTAACTCGTTAAGTTAGCATAACTGTATGCGTAGGGTTACATGAATGCACACTAAGGTAACGCGTTATGTTAGCAGCTTATTTCTTTATTACACGTGTTTTATAGTTAAATCAACGAAGTAAGTTCGTTGAGTTATCTATAACTCCACGGACTTACTTCGTTGAAAATGGGCGAAAGGTGAAATGTAAAAAATTAATCACTATCGACAGTAAATACTTTCGTCACTACATGCTATACGATTACACCACTGAAAACTTAATCACTTACAATTCTGCCTCCTCTCCCTATAGAATCACGAGTCCAAAATTGCAAGATGATCTCCTCTTCAACATATTGGCATCAACCTAAAACCAAGGCTAGAAGCTTTATGATCTCCTGAGATATGAGTCGGTGCTTAGTGAAAATGACTTCCCTTCCCGCGACGCAATCACTCCTCACAGTGATTGTCAGGCACCGTGTTTAGCTTGGAATCGACCCAACATCAGGAAAGTATCCTCACAGACCTCCGATGGTTGGTGATTATGGTGGTGGTGTGGAGCTTCAGGGAACTTCCGACGCTGCCTGCAGATAGCTCGATTTTCCACCTCTGCACACACACCCTTCTTCGTCTTTTCTCCTTTTCTTTTATATTTCTTTAGTAGTAACTACTTCTGCTTAGATGATCAGTTGGATTTCCTTCATTCATATCAACGATAATGATTTCTTCTCCCTTCCATGAGTGACTTCCTGCATGATACGTGCAATCATGGTTTTCCTTCGAATGTCCTATTTCTGTAACCACTATAGTGACATATTAGAAAATAAATGGTCCGTGAAATTACAGATAACTCAACGAACTTACTTCATTGATTTAACTATAAAACACGTGCAATAAAGAAATAAGCTACTAACATAACGCGTTACCTTAGTGTGCATTCATGTAACCCTACGCGTATAGTTATGCTAACTTAACGAGTTAAACATGTGCATCTCAAGTGATATACTAAAGCATTTAAATTCAACACATGCATAAATCTAACTTAACGATTTAGATATTTTAGATACTTACAAACCTAACTATCCGATGCCCAGATGCATTTCAGATAGTTAACAGATAACTTACCGAAAATCTACTTAAGTCATGCATTATGGTTTCGACACATGTACTTCAGGAAATAATAAAATATTCTTTAAAACATAACTGTCCGGTACATTAAACATAATTCTCTGAAATAACAGAAATTTTGGATACTTAAGAATTTCACAACCTGCAATTTACCGATAGTTTAGAAATGTACTAAATTAACATTAATTCCCTGAAATTATGTAGATTCTTTCATTAAAGCATATAACAGTGCAATTATAACATAATGGCTTAATTCTCATATGATAAGCTAAATATTATGCAATTAACCATCATTTAACCGTTAATATTATGCACTTTTTCATTCTAAACAATAACCCTCTAAAATCTTCTGACTTTTAGATAGTTAACTCAAAGCCTTCTGACTAAAACGTTATTTCGGATACTTTGACCTAATAACCTTTCAAAATTATATTTCTACTGGAGACTTACTGCTAACAAGCTTTCGACTGAACTTGGACTTCTTGTGGCATACTCCACACTTGTACTACTTGCCCTAACAATCTCCCACTTGGAGTTTGACACAATGATTGAATAAAAAACAATCTCTACTCTTGGCTTACAGGTTATTGCAATGGTAGCTCAAATAAGCATCAACTCTTCTTCTCCATCTTTTCTTAATTCTTCAAGAGATCAATTAAGGCCATATAGAGCCTTAATTTCTATAGATTCAGAACTTAGTTAACATGACTACAACATTTTCAGCATCGGCAATCTTCTGTAGATCTAATCTGTTCTGCTCTATCTCTTCCCTTATGAAATGAAATCTCATTCTCATATGCTTGGATCTTGAATGAAACTTTGGATTTTCAGCTAAATAAATGGCATTTTGATTGTCACAGAATAGAATGCTTCTTTTCTATTTGTGCCCTAATTCAGCTAGTACATTCTCTAGCCAGATTCTTTCTTTAGCTGCCTCTACAACTGCAACATATTCAACTTCTATGGTCGAGAGTGCAACATTACTTTGCAACTTGGATCTCTAGCTAATTGCAGTACTTCCTATGTAGAAAACATAGCCTGAAGTACTTTTGCTTTTATCCAACTCTCTTCCCAAATCAACATCATAGTGGCCAATCAATTCAACTGGTCCTTTCTTGAAGTTTAGATCTACATCTAGGGAATATCTAAGATATCTGAGTATCCACAGTATAGCAGACCAATGCTCAGCTCCTAGATCTGCCATATATCTATTGACCACTCCCACTACATGAGATATATCAGGTCTTGTGCATATCATGGCATACATGAAACTTCCCACTACTAAAGCATATGGTATTCTAGAAATTTTTGTCTTTTTTTCTTCAATCTTAGTTGATTGATCTTTAGACAACTTGAAATGGGGTCCAAGAGGTAGTTTAGTTTTCCTCTCATTTGAGATATTAAATCTCCTCAGTACCTTTTCTAAGTACTTCTCCTGATTTAATCTTAATGTGTCTGCCATTCTATCTCGGATGATTCTCATTCCCAAGATTTGCTTGGCTTCTCCCATATCCTTCATGTTAAATTCTTTTGACAGTTGTCTCTTTAATTGCTTAATCTGTTCCATACTTGAACAAGCAATTAACATATCATCTACATAAATCAGTAGAATAATGAAACAATCATTAAACAGTTTTATGTAGTAGCAATAGTTTGTATCGCATCTTTTGAAGCCTAGGGTACAGATAAAGGTATCAAATCTCTTATACCATTGTCGTGGTGCTTACTTCAAATCATACAGACTTTTCAGCAATCTACATACTGTCTTCCTTTTCTTGCTAGTTATTGCAAATCCTTTTAACTACATCATGTAGAGTTCTTCCTGCAAATCCCCATGTAGGAATGCTGTCTTTTCACCCATTTGCTCCAAGAACAAATTTTCTATAACAATGCTTAAGACTATTCTTATAGTATTGTTTAGAATGAAAAAGTGCATAATATTAACGGTTAAATGATGGTTAATTGCATAATATTTAGCTTATCATGTGAGAATTAAGCCATTATGTTATAATTGCACTATTATATGCTTTAATGAAAGAATCTACATAATTCCAGGGAATTAATGTTAATTTAGTACATTTCTGAACTGTCAGTAAATTGCAAGCTGTGAAATTCTTAAGTATCCGAATTTTCTGTTATTTCGGACAGTTGTGTTTAAGGTACCGAGCATGTACTGAAGAGTTATATTTATATTATCGAACAGCTATGTTTTAAAAGAATATTTTATTATTTCTTAAAGTACACGTGTCGAAACCATAATGCATGACTTAAGTGGATTTTCAAAAGGTTATCTGTAACTATTCGAAATGCATCTAAGCATCGGATAGTTAAGTTCGTAAGTGTTTGAAATATTTGAACTTGTTAAGATAGAATTATGCACATGTTGAATTTAAATGCTTTAGTATATCACGTGAGATGCACATGTTTAACTTGTTAAGTTAGCATAACTGTACGTGTTGAGTTACATGAATACACACTAAGGTAACGCGTTATGTTAGCGACTTATTTCTTTATTGCACATGTTTAATAGTTAATCAACGAAGCAAGTCCGTTAAGTTATCTGTAACTCCACGGACCATTTATTTTCTAATATGCACTGTAGCGGTTGCAGAAACAAGACAATTGGAAGAAAAAAACCACGATCACACGTATCACGCAGGAATTCACTCGTCGAAGGGAGAAGAAATCATTGTTGTTGATATGAATGAAGGAAATCCAATTGACCATTCAAGCAGAAGTAGTTACCACTAAAGAAATATAAAAGAAAAGAAGAAAAAAGAAGGAAGTGTGTGTGGTCGATGTGTGTGGCCAATGTGTGCAAAGGAGGATCATCGAGCTTTCTACAGGCAGCGTCGGCAATTCTCTAAAGTACCACACCAACCATCACCACCACCTCCATAATCACCAACCATCGGAGGTCTGTGAGGATACTTTCCTGATGTCGGGTCAATTCTAAGCCAAACACAGTGCCTTACAACCATTGTGATGAGTGATCACGCCGCGGGAAGGGAAGCCATTTTCACCAAGCACCGACTCATATCTCAAGAGATCGTAAAGCTTCTAGCCTTGGCTTCGGGTTGATGCCTATATGTTGAAGAGGAGATCATCTTGCAATTCTAGACTCGCGATTCTATAGGGAGAGGAGACATAATTGTAAGTGGTTTAATTTTCAGTGGTGTAATCGCGTCGCATGTAGTGACGGAAGTATTTACTGTCGACTGAGATTACTTTACATTTTACCTTTCACCCATTTTCATGCTCATATCAAAACAAAAATACCAAAAACAACTTATCTGTGTTTATATTTTGTATTTGAGTGTTGTATTGTTTGTTTTATATCGTGATTAATGTTATCTTTGTCAGTGTTGTGATTGTTTTATGTTTGTTTTAGTTTTACAGTTTACTAAAATTGGTTCGTTCAAAAGACTTAAAGATTTTAATGGTTACTATTTGAATTATCTGAATGTTAGTATTGCCTAATGATAAATCTAGTGTTTACTAACATTAAAGAGCTTAATTGATGTTATTTACAATTTGTGGAACTACCCAATTGTTGGCCGAATTCCTCTGTAAATAGCAGTATTAAATAGGAAAGGTAAGCTCGTGGAGTTAACTTAAGTCCACGAGGTTAGTCCGTTGAGTTAGCCATAACTCAACGAACTTAGTCCGTTGAGTTAACTGTAACTCAACGGAGAGCTTATTGAATATATAAATTTGATTGCTAAAAATGGAACAGTTCGCAATTCTTAAGCAATTCCTTGTGGGATCGACCTGTACTTGCACACTAATACAATAGACACTATGCACTTGCAGTTAAAATACAAATTGGAATTAATATTTAATTTGTGTGAAAGGTTGTTTGTTTACTTCTAAAAAGGAATTCAGTGATATAGGCATAAAGATAAATTAACTAAGTAAAAACAGAAGTCAACAAATCCAAGTTTTTCTGGCGTGTTGCTGGGTAACCAATCAAGTTTTCAGGTGCCGTGCTGGAGATCCAAACAAGTATTCATTTTCACAATTGGAGAGAATACTTCAGTATAGTCTATGTCTTGAATTTGTTGAAAACTCTTGACTACAAGTCTGGCTTTATATTTCTTATTGTCGTCTGGTTGTTCTTTCATCCTGAACACCCACTTGTTTCCTAGGATTTTCTTTCCTTCTAGCAATGAAGTTAGCTCCCAAGTTTTATTCTTCTTTAGGGACTTCATTTCTTCTTTCATTGCTAACTCCCATATATGTACATCACTTGCATAGATTGCTTCTTGATATGTTTTAGGTTCACCATCATCTATCAGTAATAGATAATTGAATGATGGTACATACCTTTCTGGTTGTCTAGAAACCCTTCCAGATCTTCTAAGTTGCCTTGTAACAACTTCATCTTCTTGATCATCTAGATATTCTTATTGTTCAGCCTTTGGAAGTTGAATTTCTTCTACAGGTTCCTTCTAAAGTTGTTCAACACCATTATCTAGATTGATCTCAACAGTACTTTCAAACTGAAGCTCATACTGTTGTTCATCAATACTCTCTTTGTGCTTGTACATCTTGGATTCAATGAATGTGACATCTTTTGCATGGATTATTTTCTTGGTTTCTTCTACCTAGAATTTGTAACCAAAATAATCCTTACCATAGCCAATGAAATAACATTTTTGTGATTTTGAATTCAGCTTGTCTCTTTTGTCACTGTTCAAGTGGACAAATGACTTCGATCCAAAGACTTTTAAGTGAGCATAATTGACCTCTTTCCCTATCCACAACTCTTTAGGGTTTTTGAGCCCCATTGGGATAGATGATCCTCTATTTATTAGATAGGTAGCTCTATTAACAGCTTCTACCTAGAATGTCTTGGGAAAGCTCGTATGTAGTCTCATGCATCTTGCCCATTCATTCAAGGTCTTGTTCATCCTTTCAACAACTCCATTTTGTTGTGGAGTTCCAGTTACATTCCTTTGCCTTCTAATCCCTTACTCCTCATAGTAAACTTTGAATTCATGGCTATCATATTCTCCTCCATTATCTGACCTGATGGATTTGATTTTTCTTCCACTCTGATTTTCCACTTCTACCTTCCATTTCTTGAAGACTTGAAAAACTTCAGACTTTTGTTTCAAAAAATAAATCCATACCTTTCTAGTGCTGTCATCAATGAAGGTGATATAATAGAGAACACCTCCTAAAGAACTGATAGGGGTAGGCCCCCACACATCCGTGTGAACCAACTCCAATTTCTATGACTTAGGATCCTGAGGAGTCTTGGCAAAGCTAACTTTCTTCTACTTTCCCTCAATGCACTCCTCACATATCCCTAAATTGACATCCGGAGTCTTGGCAAAGCTGACTTTCTTCTACTTTCCCTCAATGCAATCCTCACATATCCCTAAATTGACATCCTTCAGCTTAGAAATTTTCCCTTCTACCACTAAAACATTCAGTCAATTCTTACTAAGGTGTCCCAGTCTTTTATGCCATAAGTTAGTGTCTTTAGTATCATTGACTACTGTAATAGTGTCATCTTGATCTGATGTCAAATATAAGGTGCCAGTCCTCTGTCTTGAGGCAATAATTCTTGCACCTTTGATTACCTTCCATTTGCCTACACCAAAGGCAATCTGATAACCATCATTATCTAGGGAACTTATGAAAATTAGTTGCTTTGCAAGATCAGGAACATATGTGACTTCTTGCAATTTCCATATCCCTTGTTTTGTTTTAATGTGTACCTCTCCCTTTCCCAATACATCTAAGCTTGTGTTGTTAGCTAGGTACACTTTCTTCACAGGAGTTACATGATAATTGTGCAACAAATCTTTCCTATAGGTAGTGTGGAAAGAAGCTCCTAAGTCCAGTACCCACGAGTCAATGGAATTGTCCACACAGCATACTGTTCAAGCTTTAATTTTGCCCATTTTTAATGAATTTTATAAGTAATTTCGCATGATATTATCTATCTATGGTGGATAAATGATATTAATTATGGATAATATAAGTCTTGAAATAGAGTGCAATATAGAAATTTAATTAACAAGTGCATCCCCCATTGGATATAATTTTACATGGAACACATTGATTTTATTTTGAATGTCCTATGTTGGCTAACGTCTCTTGGAGTTCAATTTCCATTAATTGTAGGTAACACACATATGGAAGGAACTTAATGTAAAAGACCAAAAGAAGATGTAAAGAATCAAAAGTTGGTGGACTAAACTTTAAAGAAGAGGACATGCCAACACCTTATTGGCCCTCTTAGATCTATGGCATCCTATTGGCTTGGTGATAAAACCAAGGTGCCACATCAAAGAGAGAGAACACATCCCAACATAAATGCAAGGGGAGGGGAATTTCGTAGGCCACCTTGGTGCTTCCAACGAGAGAAAGAAAGAAGAGAAGAAAGCTTGGAGGTGAGGCTTATGCTTGCAAGGAGACCATCCATTGATGCTATTCACCATTCCAAGGGCTAAGGAGAAAACGTCTAGGCTTGGAGGTGAGGTTGCTGCCAAGTTCAATTGAATTCAAAGCTCTAGAGAAGAAGAGAAGAAGCTCCTAAGGTAGTGACAGCCCTTAGAGTTTATTATTTTCTTGTATAGAAGGAAGAGTTGATGAGAATTGGTGGTGAACATCTCAATTATATGTCTTCTTAGCTAGATAGAGTTCTAATGAATGTATATGAATGTTTAATTCTTCTTTTCAACTTCTAAATTGCATCCTCTATTCACGTGTATTGTTGGGGCTGTTGGTGGGGCTTTCACAAGAGTGAATGACACCCATCAATGGTGGCTTGGCGCATTTGAGTAGGAGGTGTGAATTGAAAGAAGAAGAAAATAAGTGTTGATGTTCATTTGAATGAAGAACCTATCATTTATCTCTAGTTGTTAATTTTAATTTCAGTAGTTAATTGAGTTTGTTATCTCTTATATTGATCACATTTTATCCAAATCAATCTCAAAAAGAATTTCTAATGCAAGTAGTATAGTATAGTTTAGCTAGATTAGCAAATAGCATAATTGCATGCACTTAGTATAAATTAGAATAGAGTAGTGTAGTGTATTTTTTCTTCATATTCTATTTTTTTTTTCTTATTTTCTTTTGCATATATCTTGCTTCTAAACTCACGTGGAATTGGTGTGGATTTCATACTTGAATGGCTTGATAGATTTACAAGTAAAGAAATTGATTCACATCACCATTTTCCACTACACATTGCCTTGAAACTACATGATTTGTGAGCTTGTGTTATTTTTGATTATTCTACATTCACATGTCATTAATTTACTGAAGTATACCTAAGAGCTTAAAGAGCAAAGTTGAGTAATAATTGATGAAGTCATAAACACAATCCTTGTGGAAGAATGACCTGTATTTGCCATGTACACCAAAGGAACTGTGCACTTGCAGTAAAGCTTGAGCTAAAAATATAGCTCAACACATACTAGGGCATCATCTGAATCATAGGAGACAACATTTGCACCTACTCCTTCTGATTCCTTCCCTCTGCTATCTTTCTTGGGAGCTTTACACTATGACTTAAAGTGCCCCTATTGATTGCAGTTTCAACATTTAATATCTGATCTCACCTTATTGGTACCTCTAGACTTTGACCTTCCTTTGGATTTAAATTGTTTTGATTTACTTCTCCCTCTACTTTCAACACTAAGGGTAGAAGTTGAAGCTGACAATTCACTTTTCCAGCGAATGTCCTCACTCAAAATTAAATTTCGAATGTCACTCATTTTGAGCTTTTCATGACCTAGTGAATTACTTACACTAGTCATGACAAGTGACTAACTTTTTGGTAATGAGGATAATAAAATCAAGGCCCTGACTTCATCATCAAATACTATATCTACTGAATGTAGTTGATTCAAAATAGTATTTAACCCATTAACGTGATTTGTAACATTTCCACTTTTATTCATTTTTAGATTGAATAATCTACGCATGAGAAATACCTTGTTGGCAGTTGATGACTTCTCATACATGTTGGACAGTGCTTTCATCAAGTCAGCCGTTGTTTTCTCCTTGGCAACATTTGAATGAACGTTCCTTGCTAGTGACAACCTAATGAGACCTAGAGCTTTTCTATTGTAAAGTCATAATTTATGCATATTTTATATAGTTAATTGATGCATTTTATGTGCTTAAAGTCATATACTTTTAAGTGTTTAATGAAGATTTAAGTTATAATGCATTTTGGGCAAATAATGTAGTTATGGGCTTAAATGAAGAAAGTAATGCATAAATGAGACTCTATTTGTTATTTCGCATTTCATGAAAACACATTTACATCTCGGTGGCAATACAATTGCATTTTATTAAGTAGATTAAATTTACTTTAGCACTTAGGATTAATTATTTAAATAAGTACATGAGTATTTTTGGAATTCAATGAAAAATATGATTTTTTCCATTTTAAAGAATCCATGTTTAGGAATATATCTTATATTATTTCTTGAGTGTTTTGATGTATTTGTTTATGTTTTATAGGTTGAAAAATAAGAAGAATAAAGCAAATAAGTTGGGATGAACTTTGGCCCTTCGATTGAAGATCAAAGGTGGAGATCAAGTTCCACCACTTGAAGCCTCTATAAAAGGAGAGGTGTTGAGTATTTTTGTTTTGATGATGTGTGCTGAATGAAAATAATCATATTTGCTCAATTACTATTGCTTGTGAAAAGAAATTAAAATCATCAATTAATACAGAAAAAGCTTATTGATATAAATACTTGTCTGTATTAGATCTGAAGTTAATAACTAGTCGTTTCGTTGCATTAATTTCTCATTTAGCTAAACGTTAAGTTAATGTGTGTTTTTATTGTAAAGCATGATATGTTTTAATGTTATATCTTCTATATCATGAACAGTGCACGTTTAGACAACTCGTTAAGTTAGAGTTTTGTTTGTATAGAGGTCACGTGAGAACTCGTTAAGTTAGAGGCTTAAAGGTTAAAATAGGTCACGTGATAACTCATTAAGTTAGTGAGTAAAAGAAGAGACGAACTCATTAAGTTAGTGTTATACACGTGGTGAAATTATAAGTTACGAATGTTGTATTGTATCACGTGAGGTGCACATGTTTAACTCGTTAAGTTAACATAACTAAACACGTTGAGTTGCTATATTGAACACTAAGGCAACGCGTTAGGTTAGCGTTATAAACTTAAGTTGTTATTTTTGCACGTGGTAAAATTCTTATTATAAAAACATTTGTTTATTACTGGTTCGTTGAGTTATCATAACACAACGGAGATGGTTTGTTGAGCTATCATAACACAATGGAGATGGTTCGTTGAGATAGCATAACACCACGGACATAGTTCATTGAGTTAGCTACAGTACTTGTCACGTGAAATAGCACATGGTGAACTCGTTAAGTTAGAAACGTTAAGTTATATATATACTTGTGTTACTCGTTTAGTTAACATTAAAGTAACGACTTCTTATTACACTGATGAAAAACTTTTGGACGAGAAAGTTTATTTTGCAGGAAATTTTTCAAAGATCCAGGACTGATGATTAAAGAAAATTTGAAATATAAACGTGGGTTAGAACGTGTGTGTTTCAATGAAGGAAAAAGAAAAGACGTGGAGAAGTGGAAAATTGGTAGTGGTTAAACGTGAAGGATATGCATGAAATGAAGATACAGTATAAAAGGCATAGAATTCTCGTTGATCAAATAATCCTTGCACACAAAAAGAAAAATCTTTTCAAGGATCAAACCATCCCTGCACACCAAAAGAAAATTTTTTTCTAGGGATCAAAAACACCTTCTTGGGGAAAATCTCTGAACTGGAAGAAAGTTCAATGAAGCATAAAAAGGTAAGATTTTCGTCACTGAAGATTTGAAGTATTAGAAGAAAGCAAATTCGGTGAAGCATGAAAAAACAAGATATTCGTCATTGAAGAATTGCTGAAGAAGAAAAAGAAGAAGAAGAAAGATCTCAAACAGGGAGAAAAGTTTTAAATTCCACAAATTAGTTTTCTCTGTTTGTAGTTATGAAATTGTTTAGATGATACGTGGTATCGAAATATAATTGCATCTACAATTTCTGAGGAGAACTGAATTGTATATTGTAATTGAAACCTTAAATAAAAATGATTTTATGAAAACAATGTCTCGACTTGTTTTTGAGTTTTAAAGTTTCAATTATATTTCAGAAAATATTAAAAATATACAATTCACCCCCCTCTTGTGTAGCCATACGATCCTACAAGTGGTATCAGAGTGAGGTTAATAATTTTTGATATAAAATCGATATCAACTTATTTAATATCATTGCTTATTCTACCTTCCTTGTTTTTAAACAGAAATTAATATCTAAGCATACGTTTAACTTTATTGATTTAAAGCTCAAGTTGTTTTAAAGTTTTTTGACTGTTTAAAATCAAATAGGTTGAAAAATCTAAGGTAAAATGGCTACTGGAAATGGTAATTTTTCTTTATATGAAGGCCAAAATCTTAATCGTCCTCCTTTATTTGATGGAATACATTTTGAATATTGGAAATATAGGATGACTGTTTTTCTTCAAAGTATAGATCATAAATTGTGGTTCATGATTTCTAAACAATATACTCCGTTAACTACTCCTTATAATACTTGGACAATTACTGAAAAAGAAAATGAAACTCTGAATGCTAAGGGCTTAAATATTTTATTCTGTGCATTGAGTTATGAACAGTTAAGTAAAGTGTTGGCATATAAATCTGCTTATGAGGTGTGGCATGCATTAGAAGTTTCACATAAAGGTACTTCTCAAGTTAAAGAGACTAAAATAAACATGTTGATTCATAAGTATGAACTCTTTAAGATGCATGAAGATGAAAGTATTTCTGAGATGTTTTCCAGATTTCTTGATATCATAAACTCTTAAAATGCTTAGGAAAGAATTTTGAACAGAAGGATTTGGTGAGGAAAATTCTCAGATCCCTAAGTTCTAAATGGTCTCAGAAAGTAACATCAATTGAGGAATCACAAGATTTAAATGTTTATACTATGAATGAACTTATAGGAAATTTAACAGCTTATGAAGTTCAATTAAATGAATCACTGAGTCACAACAAACTAAAAATGAAGAAAGAAATAGCCTTCGAAATTAATTCAGATTCTGATATATCTACTGATTCTGACGAGGATTTGATTTTGCTGACTAGGAAATTCAAGTAAGCATGGAAAGCTAGGAAACAGCAAAGGAACAAAAATGATAAACCCTCAACGTCAAAATCATTGAATGACAAGAATTCTTCATCTAGAAAGTATGTATGTTACAACTGTAAGAAACCTGGACATCTTTCTCTAGATTGTCCTATGAGGAAAAATGAAAAGCAAAGTAGGACAAATCAGAAGAAGACTGCTTAGAAAACTCAGAAAAAGTTTTACAAGAAAAAGGCTTTGAAGGTCACTTGGGATGACACGTCTGAAGAGTCTTAATCTGAGGAATCAACATCAAAATCTTCACATTCAGAAGGAGAACAAGAGTTAGAAGACGTTGCTCATGTGTGCTTCATGGTAGATGAGTCTGAGGTAATATCTGATCCTGAAAGTCATTCAGATTTCAACTTTGATGAATTATTATGTGCTTATCATGCATTATTACAAAAACTTAAAGTATGTAAACTAGAAAATAAGAATATTAGAAAATCTTCATCCATTATGGAAGAAGAAAATTGTTTCCTGTCTACTACTTTAGAAAAGTTTAAATGTGATAATGAAAATCATGCTAGAGATTTGCAAAAATTTAGATTTAATGAATGTATCTTGCATGAACAAATACAGAATATAAATGCTGAAAAATTAAAGATAGAATCTGAAAATGAAATGTTGAGAAACAATATAAATGAACTTGAATTAGAGATAGAAAAATTAAAACTGAGAGAGCAAGATTTAAATTCTACCTTTGAGAAATGGAATTTAAGTCAAACTAAGTTAGATAAACTAACTAGTACCCCTGCGGTGTCTTATAAATTTGGCTTAGGATTTGATTATCCTGAATCTCAAGCCAATAAAGGATTTATTAGTTGCAGTTCAAGTAAATCTAAGACTAAAATTCCTTTTATTATGAAACAAGGTAATAAATATGTAGAAGTAGGTACTTCAAGGGTTGAATCATGCAGTAATAATATAAATCAATGTGATTTGTCAAATTGTACTTCTAACATGATTATAAATGTTTCTAAAAATCTTGTTTCTTGTTCTGGAAATTCAGTTTCTAAAATTTCAGACAATTGTAGTAAACTAAAAATTCAGAAACCTGAGCATGTAATTGAATACACTAGTATTAGACCAATTACTTATTTTGCATGTGATAAAACAAAAAATTCTTGTGCAGAAAAAGATTTTGTATGTACAGAAAGTGTTAATACAAGTACAAAATCTTGGTATGAACTTACTGAAATGTATAAGCATGACCAAAATAAATTAACATCTGATAAAAATCTGTTTGGTCTTGATTATACTACATCTGAAAAAAAAAAGAATGATTGTAAAAGCAATAATGCTATATGTGAGTATGAAGCTAATGATAAATCAATAGTAGTTACAACTAATAAGAATATAAATGATAATGTTAAACTATTTTTAAACAAAAAGAAAAAATATGCGTTTAATGAACTTGGTCCTCAACAACATTGGGTACCAAGAAAAAGTTTTTCTTAATTTGTGTTGCAGGAGAAAACAACATCAAAATGGATCTTGGACAGTGGAGCGTCAAGTCACATGACCGGACAAAAAAGTCTATTACAAAATTTTACAAATACCATGAAAAGAAGTGTAACATTTGGAAACAAAAGCAAAGATAAAATCATAGGTATGGGCAATGTTCAAATAACTCCTACTTGTGTTATTTCGAATGTACTATATGTAGAAAACTTAGGATTTAATTTGCTGAGTGTCATAAAACTAACTGAAATGGATATTATGTAGTGTTTGAAGATAATGTATGCAAAATAATTGATAAAAATATAGATGAAATTAAGTTTATTGCTAAAACAAAAGGTTCTGTATGTATTTTATCTTTACCTTTTGGTGCAGTTGATTTAAATTCATGTTTGCTAGCTGAAACTAGTGATGCATATCAATGGCATAGAAGGATTGGGCATATAAATATGAGACTGTTACATAAACTATCTAGAAAACATTTAGTGAGAGGTTTACCAAAGATTAAATACTCAAAGAACTTTATGTGTGATGCATGTGAGTTAGGTAAACTTCACAAAAACTCTTTTAAATCCAAAACTGATATTTCAAGCAAGAGAGTCTTAGAACTTATACATATGGATCATACTCTATTTATTAAGAGAGATGGTAAAGATCAGATTGTTGTTCAAATATACGTGGATGATATAATCTTTGGAGCAACCTCTGATAAGTTGATAGAAATATTCTCTGAAGAGATGACTAATCAGTTTGAAATGAGTATGATAAGAGAACTTTCATATTTTCTAGGACTTCAAATTAAGCAAATGGATAAAGGTATATTTTTAAATCAGGAAAAATATGTAGATGAAATGCTTAAGAAATTTAATTTTAATGATACAAGGATTCGAGGAACTCCTATGAGTACTACTTTAAAGTTAGATATTGATGACATAGGAAAATCTATAGATCAAAGAAAATACAGAAGTATGATTGGTTCTTTACTTTATTTGACTGCTAGTAGACCTGATATTATGTTTGCTGTGTGTGTTTATGCTAGATTTCAATCTAATCCTAAAGAATCACACTTAATTGCAGTTAAAAGAATATTTAGATATATACAAGGAACTAAAAATTTCAGACTGTATTATTCTAAGGATAGTTCAATAGATCTTATAGGATATACTGATGCTGATTATGCAGGATCTAAATCTGATAGAAAGAGTACCAATGGCACATGTCAATTATTGGAAAATAATTTGGTGTCATGGTTTAGTAAAAAGCAAAACTGTGTAGGACATTCTACTACAGAAGTTGAATATGTTGCTGCTGCATTGTGTTGCACTCAGATTCTGTGGATAAGGCAATCTTTAGAAGATTTTGGATTATCTTATGATACAACTGAGATTTATTGTGACAGTAGTTCTGCAATAAATCTCTCTAAAAATCCTGTATTACGTTCAAGAGCAAAACATATAGAGGTTAGACATCATTTTCTAAGAGATAATGTAATTAAAGGAAAAATTAAATTAGAATTTATGTTTAGTAAAAATCAATTAGCTGATATATTTACAAAACCTCTAGACGAAAATACATTCTGCAACATTAGATTAAATTTAGGTATTTATAGGCTATGTGATGTGTAAAATGCTTAAACTCCACATAAAAAGATAAATATTATTGATGATGTTATTCACCTCATAGATATTATATACTTATTATAAATATCTAAAGTAATATCTAAACTGCTGCTTAAGATACTATGTATTTATTGTAAAATCATAATAGTATCTTATTGATTTTAAGTAGTTTATCAATTTTAATAGTTTTTACGATTTTAAGTGGAAGTGTAAATGAAAAACATTAAATACTTCTGACATTCTAAAATTTTGATTAAATGTTTTCTTTGAATCAAGGAAAATGCATATGATCATGCATAAATTTGACTTAATTGATTAAAATTGTAGAATAAGTTATATGTAACTCATCTTAAACTGTTAATCAAAAGTATAAGCTTATTGAAACTGATTCATATTCTCAGTACAATCATAGAAGTAAAAATTGTATGAGATTTGTGTTTTATTGCATCTGTATTAATGGAATACATATATACTGTGCTTAAAATGAAAAGTGCTTACAAAGTAAAAATCTTTGAGAGTTTATTGATCAGTTTGATCACGAGCCTTTTGTACTTGAGCAGATAGGTATGTAAGGATTATTGTCTTGAAAAATGATTCTTTAAATCTGGCAACCTAAGGTCCTGATTAGATCTGGGATTGTTGACTGAAAGCTCAATACACGGGTACATTAGAAAGCCCTTGTATGATTCAAGCTTTTCAAACTAACTTTTAAAGAAAATTATCAATATTTATTGTTTTGAAAAGAAAAAGTTATTTCATTAATTACAGATATCTTTGAATCGCATATAGTTTATACCAATATGACTACTGATTTATTGAATCAACATTAGTACTTTTGAAAATGTTTATTTGAGATACATTCTTTTATTCTCCTTGAATTAATCAAATTGAGTTCAAAGTTGTGTTTTGATTCATATACAATAGGAATTGATTCTGGAAATCATTTTTGATGATGTTAGGATAACGGAAGTCTCTTAAAAGAAAATGTAAAAGTATAGTTATACTTAACATCTATTGTCACTACAAGTATATTTTGTATTTTGATTGAATATATTTGAAGTATATTTGTAGGGGGAGGATTAACAATGTCGAAAACAGATTAATATAATTTAGAATACAAATCTTAGTTAATCTGAATTAATGTCCTCTTAAAATGTTGATGAAATGATTTTAAAAAAAAGAAGAAGAAGAAGAAGAAGAAGAAGACAAATAAACTATTTTAGATTCAAAGGACAAAATGTTCAAATAGTTTACAATGTTCACAAGATAATGTTAAGTTTAGCATGTGTGTTGTTTTCGGAAGGTTTTAGTTGGAAGCATTCGAAACTTGTTTAAGTGTACTAACTAGACGTTATGTTAGATAAGGTAACGTGTAAAACTGCCTCTAGACAACGTTTTACTCGTTAGGTTAGTTAACTCGATGAGTTATACTTGAATATTTCGGGTACCTTGATTGAATAAACTTTATTCAATATTTATTTAATTTCTAAACCCGACTTCTCTTCACGTTGAGTTATACGCCTAAAAACCCTATTTAAACACTTATTACACAAGGACTTAGGTTATTTGTAAACTTTGTTAAGAAAATCTTTCCCGCTTGTTGCTGTTACAACCTATAACGATGGTCTCCAAGTTCTACAAAGGTCATGGCAGAGGAAAAGTCAAAAGCAGAAGAGATGCAAAAGGAAAAGAAATAGAGAATGATGAAGTTCCACGTACTTGGTTCAAGAAAATATTTCGAGTGGACAAAAGGTTAGAAGAACTTTAGAGAGATTACTTCTTTTCTCAAGATATATTAGATGAAGTTAGACAAGAACTTCAACATACTGATGCAAGTATTACATACATGGGTATTCGAAGTAAATATGATAGAGAATACAGAATGAAATGTGCTGAGATTGCATTTTTGGAACAGTATGCAAAATATTTGGAAAAAGGTGTAGGTTCATCAAATAGAACTCCTCAAACTCCTATAAACGGTACAAGACTACATGCATTTGAGGAATAGCATGAATCAACTATCCCTACTCCTTTATATTCAAAACAAGTAGAATCAGATATTGCTGTAGACAAAACAAAAATTGATAGTCTTCGAAAGGTTGTTGCAATAGAAAGTGCCTTAGAAGAATTAAAGCATAAAACTTTTATGGAGCAATTTGAAAAGAAAACAGCAATACTTGAAAAGGAGAAACAGAAATGTTATAGAAGAAGGAAAGTTAGAAAAATTATGTCTAAGGAAACAAAGTCTTTTGGAAAAGGAAAATCAGATGAAAATTTATTTCCAAAGGATAAGGTATGTCTAGACACTATACCTTATTGTGCATCTGATAAACTCATCTGTTCCGAACACACTAAAACTGATGAAGATAATGAGACTTTATTTTCCCTTGCTAGAAAACTTGAGAAGAAATCCAAGTCAAATATGAGCTCAAGTTTTTCTATTAGTACAAGTCCTGATGATGTAGAAATTGACAAATTAGAGAATCAGGCACCTAACATTGAACAAGTTATTGCAGATATAATTGACAATGTTGAGGGAGTAACTAGTTCAAAGGCTGAATTGTCTAGAGTAGTAGATATTGAAATTGTTAAGACTCCAGAAGAGCTAAAAGTTAACCAGCCTTCTACAGAATCTATAGAAGTAGAGTTTGAGAATTCACAACATGAATCAATGGAATTATCTGTTGAACAAAATGAACAATTCCTGACAAATACATCGGCTGTAGAATTTATGGAAAAATTGTACTCTAAACATTCTATAGAGTCTGAACAGATGAATGTTGAGCATATTGACAATGTTCCTAACACTGTTGAAGTTGAAGAATCAAGCTTACCTGAGCAGCTTCAAGATAATATTTTGGAAGAGGAACAACATGACATTCATTTTGAAGAAGTGGTTCCTGACGATGAATTAAACTCTGAATCACGGCTTCAGGTATCACCTTCTTTGTGTACAATATTAAAAATTCAAGGTAATGCAATTCATTTTAGATCTGAAGAAGCATTACAGATATACAATAATCTGATTACATGTCAGATTCTGCATGCTCGTCCAATAAAATTTAGAAATTTGATGAAAATAAGAGATCTGTTTGAGTTTCAAGGCCTCATTAAATTCTTGCCAGTAGGAATGAAATGGAAGTAATACACAGAGCTTATTGCAACTTTTTATAGTAATCTGGACAAGAATGGAAATTTTTTGAAAACTCAAATAAATGAACAAGAGTTTATATTGTCTCCTGAGTTAATTTTTGAAGTTTTAGGATTAAAGAATGAAGGTGTTGTTGTTACCAACAGATTTGACATAATAAGACAACTGGAATGGAACATTTAGTCTTTATCAAAAATTCCAGATGTATATTCTAAAATGAGATTAATGGAAAATCTGAATGTAGAGGCAAGATTTATTGCAAATATATTGCATGTAAATTTATTTTAGAGAGTTGGACACAATTTGGAAGTCAGCAGAAGCTGTTTATATGCAACTTATGGCCTGCTGAATAGAATTCAAATAAATTGGTTTGATGTTTTTATGTCTCAACTACAACATATGAGTTCAAAGTTATTTTATGGTGATGCTGTATGTAGAATCCTTGCAAGCCAATTGACTTTATTTGACTGGCCCTTTGAAACTAAAGGCATGAGAGCATTTAGTGTCAAAGATTTGCAAAAATTTCAGGCCATGCATAAACCACAATGACAACAACAACAACAACCTGATATAGACCATATACAACAACAACATCAAAGTTATTCAGTTCAAGTAGAATAGCAAACACAGCTACCTCCTAACTTAGATGCAGTGCTTAACGACATCAGAAATGATATTAGGCATCTAGGAGATAAAATATGTAATGCTATAACTGATATGCTTAGGAGGGGTCGATAACTGTTTTTGTTTGTTTCTGAATACAAAATGTAATGTTTGTATTACTTGTTTGATTCATTGAACAATACATTTTTCTGTAAATGTGTTCAATTATTATTCTTGTTTACAGAAATCGTTGTTGTAATTCTCTTATATACATATATATATTCTCTGTAATTATCTTTTTGATTAATGACAAAAAGGGGGAGAAATATTATAAAAAGATGATTATGATCTTAATTGCATATATATATTATAAAAGGAGATGCTATTTAAATGGTTATTGTAATCTGATAGATGATAATTAGAAAACTGATACTTATATATAATTATTGACATTTGAGAGTTTTAGTTCTAAGAGGTAAAATTTACACAAACAATAGAAATAAGCTTAAGTGAACTTAAGTCAACAAACAAGTTTGTTGAATTAAAAGTTAACCCAATGAAGGTGCTTTGTTGAGTTAAACATATTTCATAATTGATTTAATATGGTTTTGTCATCATCAAAAAGGGGGAGATTGTTGAGTATTTTTGTTTTGATGATGTGTGCTGAATGAAAATAATCATATTTGCTCAATTACTATTGCTTATGAAAAGAAATTAAAATCATCAATTAATACAGAAAAAGCTTATTGATATAAATACTTGTCTGTATTGGATCTGAAGTTAATAACTAGTCGTTTCGTTGCATTAATTTCTCATTTAGCTAAACGTTAAGTTAACGTGTGTTTTTATTGAAAAGCATGATATGTTTTAATGTTATATCTTCTATATCATGAACAGTGCACGTTTAGACAACTCGTTAAGTTAGAGTTTTGTTTGTATAGAGGTCACGTGAGAACTCGTTAAGTTAGTGAGTAAAAGAAGAGACGAACTCGTTAAGTTAGTGTTATACACGTGGTGAAATTATAAGTTACGAATGTTGTATTGTATCACGTGAGGTGCACATGTTTAGCTCGTTAAGTTAACATAACTAAATGCGTTGAGTTGCTATATTGAACACTAAGGCAACACGTTAGGTTAGCGTTATAAACTTAAGTTGTTATTTTTGTACGTGGTAAAATTCTTATTATAAAAACATTTGTTTATTATTGGTTCATTGAGTTATCGTAACACAACGGAGATGGTTCGTTGAGTTATCATAACACAATAGAGATGGTTCGTTGAGATAGCATAACACCACGGACATAGTTCGTTGAGTTAGCTACAGTACTTGTCACGTGAAATAGCACATGGTGAACTCGTTAAGTTAGAAATGTTAAGTTATATATATACTTGTGTTACTTATTTAGTTAACATTAAAGTAACGACTTCTTATTACATTGATGAAAAACTTTTGGACGAGAAAGTTTATTTTGCAGGAAATTTTTCAGAGATCCAGGACTGATGATTAAAGAAAATTTGAAATATAAACGTGGGTTAGAACGTGTGTGTTTCGATGAAGGAAAAAGAAAAGACGTGGAGAAGTGGAAAACTGGTAGTGGTTAAACGTGAAAGATATGCATGAAATGAAGATACAGTATAAAAGGCATAGAATTCTCGTTGATCAAATAATCCTTGCACACAAAAAGAAAAATCTTTTCAAGGATCAAACCATCCCTGCACACCAAAAGAAAAATCTTTTTCAGGGATCAAAAACACATTCTCGGGGAAAATCTCTCAAGTGGAAGAAAGTTCAGTGAAACATAAAAAGGTAAGATTTTCATCACTGAAGATTTGAAGTATCAGAAGAAAGCAAATTCGGTGAAGCATGAAAAGAGATATTCGTCACTGAAGAATTGTTGAAGAAGAAAAAGAAGAAGAAGAAAGATCTCAAACAGGGAGAAAAGTTTTAAATTCCGCAAATTAGTTTTCTCTGTTTGTAGTTATGAAATTGTTTAGATGATACATGGTATCGAAATATAATTGCATCTACAATTTCTGAGGAGAACTGAATTGTATATTGTAATTGAAACCTTAAATAAAAATGATTTTATGAAAATAATGTCTCGACTTGTTTTTGAGTTTTAAAGTTTCAATATATTTCAGAAAATATTAAAAATACATAATTCACCCCCCTCTTGTGTAGCCATACGATCCTACAAGAGGCAAGGCCAACAATTCCTCCCTCTCTTGGATGAGCTTTCCCCCAATTCTAGCCCTTGGAGTAGTCAGCCCCTCTCCCTTTCTCAAGCTTGTGTGGAGTTGGTCTCCTCCCCCCTCTCATGGAGCTACAAGAAGGAGGTTTGCAAGGTTTGGCTGACCTCTTCCTCTCCTCTCTTGGTGGTTGCTAGTAGGAGGATGGCTAGGGCATCATTTCCAGCACTTGTGGGCGTTGTGTGGAGCACATTTCCAGCCATGCAACTGTCTCCCTTCTTCCATGGATCATTCCTAGTAGAAGAAAGGCAAGGGTTGTGGACTTGAGGTGGACGACTACTTGTTTCTTGGTGTTTGGTGGTGTTTGAAGACTTCCCACTTCTGGAAGAGAACTCATGTAGTGATAACCACGAATTTCTTGGTTAGGAGGATGGCTAGGAGCACATCTCATGCACCATTCTTCTCTAAAACAAGTTTGCACTTCAAGGTAAAAAGGGTTGTATTGGTTTAGCTCTTTAGGTTTTCATTTCCTTGTTTTAAGTTGTGTTCTTTGTAATTTCAGTAGGTTAATGATAGTTTTAGGTTTAGTTGTCATGTTACATTATAGTTTAATCATAGAAATTTAATTTCAGTAGCATATTATATTTGTTTTGAATGAATGAAAGCAAATTTGGGTTGAATCTTGTGCATATGTGAATATTTATATGCTAACAAAGCTAACTTGTGGCTGCTTATCGTCGGTGTAAAATCCTGTAAATTTGGCAATATTGTTTAGGTCGTAACTCGATGATCCAGTGATGTTTTGCTTGATTTTTTGATTCTATTTTGTAGAGTTTCGAGTGTACTTTACTCCTTTATAGTTTTTAGAATTTTTGTGATCAATTTATATAGGTTTTCAAATTTATTTTGTTGATGTCACATCTGGCGCAACCTGGCATTTTTTGCCCAATTTTTGCTTCTATGCCGAACTCGAATTCCTTTTATCTACATCACGAAATCGACTTCTGTAAATTTTATCTATTAGAGGAACGAGATAAGTTTCGAAGCACGCTGATTTTACAGACTTTTATGAAGATTTGAAAATCTTATGCCATTTTTAACAACTGTGCGCAATTCAAGTATGTTAGTTGCCAGTCTGCGCGCCTGTAGTAAAAGCATTGTTGACACTTGCCTATTTCATATTTTGTAACGAAATCAGTGGGGTTGTAAAGTTAATCCAATGAGTACTCAGTATGATATTTTTATTGTATTTTACCGTTGAGATACTGAGAGGAGGATATGTGTGAACTTGACTGAATTTTGAGATTCTGTGCTGTAGTGATTTAGTGTTTTATGAATGAAAATAAGGAATTAGTACTCTATTGAATGAATTTTTGATAAATTTTGAATCACTTGTAATTATTATTGCTTTTTCACCTTAGAAATATTTTGTAAAAGCCAAATCCTTGTAGATTCGACCTGTACTCGTCGGAGTATATTACAATTGCACCGTGCACTTGCGGTTATTTTAAAATGAGTTTTGAGTTTAATGTTTTATCATTTTGGTCATTTTGTGAGTTTTAAGATCTTATTTTGGGGACAACAAAAACCTCAACAAGTTTTTGATGCTGTTGCCAAGGATTTGGTTATGAATTTTTACCGAATTTCTTTGGTGCTTAAATTATTTTTACATTGTCATTTTTAATTTGTGTTAATTTTCTTGTTTATACAACATCTTAATTCTTTATTCTTTTAAAGTTGGAGTGGTAAAATTGAATTCTGCATTGTAAGAAGTTGCAAAACTTCATGACATATCTTCATGAATGCTTATCTTTGTTAACATGTTAATTGCTAAATCATGTTGAAAATTACCCAAAATTTTTTTTTAAAAAAAAAAGTACTTTGTCATGTGTTGAATTTTCTATTACAAGTGCTAAATGTGGTTCATGGAATCAATGAATGCACCTTTTTTTAATTGAAGGTAGATATACCATTGGGCCCTTGGTATACTCAATCTACCATCATAGCATTATTGTTTTTCTTTTTCACCACATAGACTCAAGATTATGTGAGTCCCTAGAAAATATGTCAAATTGCAATTTCACTCTTGAATTGAATATTTGGAAAAGTAGAAGCCATATATAAACATGTTGTTGTTAAGTAATTCCAAGCATTTATGTGTAGTTAAGATTTTACCACATATATATATATGCTATTTTTGGGGTGATGGACAATCATTTTATTGCAACTACAAGTTAACCTTTGCCTGGGAATTTCTACATTTTGAATTAAATGTTAAAAGCACTTTAGTTTTATCTTGTAAACAGGTTGTGTGATTTATTTTTTTTTCTTATACACATATGTGTGGGAAGAAGATATCTTACTTTTTAAAATGAGATAAAGTAGGTATGAGAGAAGAAGAAACACAAGCTTGTTAAATTTTACCTATAGGTGCTTACTTTGACAACAAACAAATGATAGGAAGTTCTCACTCAAAGACTTAAAGTTTTGAGGTATTCAAGCAATTGTTCCACCACCACATGCTTCTTTTCATTTTATTCTCATTTCCTACCATTAATTTAAGATGTTTATTTTATTTTTTCTTTTGAATGTAGTATGTTCCTTAGTTTTAGTAGAATTTTATTTCCTAGTGTTTTAAGTGACTTAGGCTCATACCCCTATCTTATGGTATATTTAATTATTGGGTTTATTGTATATCCTTTTGCATTAAGAGATATAATGAGAAGGTAATGGGGTGACTTAGTTTACTTAAATCATTCATCTTATTGTATTACCTTTAATTGTTGTTTAAATTAAAAATAATGAATAATAATAAATGTTGAAGGGAACATTGATGCCATTTTCAAAGTCATTATTACAACATTGCCAAGTTTTTGCATATAGATGTATATTTTTCACCACCATGTGAACTTATTGCAATATTTAAGTGTGGGGGTGCGAGCTTTTTGTATTTATGTGTAAACTTCTTCATGCAAGCTTACTTTTATATCTGGAGAAAAATTTTCATGACATTCAACTACCTACCTGCTATGATCAAGGATAATGAATATGAGATTTAATATTTTTTTCTGAGTTATACACATCCTATATTTTAATATGGAACTTGAATTGTTTTAGTTGGATATGTATAATTTTCTAAATAGTTGTAGGGGTTGTCATGTGCATATATTGCTAATTTGAAAGTTCGTGTTCCTTTCACTTAGGTTTTATTTCCTTTCATTTTTATTATATTCATGATGCTAGTGGTGAAGTCCAACTTTGTTTTTGAATGTATTATTAATGCATGATATGTGTGACCTAAGCTTTGTGATATGCCTTTTATAAGTTTCTTTGTATGTTATTATTGAAATAGGCATTTTGGTACATTCATGTGGTCATTTACTATGATGCAAAAGTTAAACTAATATTTGCTACGAACTCACCATCAAAATAATAATAATAATATTCAAAAAAAAAAAATGCCTTATGTCTTTTGTGTTTTGTTATGTTTGTTGTATTTGTTATTTTCCCATTTGATGTGTTTGTTAGTAGTGTAGTTTGTTTCTTTTCTATGTACAAGCCAAGTACGCACCCCTTATACTTATTCTTTTTCATGCATGTATGCTTTTCATGTTATACTCTTGTTCCATTTGCATGTTTATCACTTCTTGTATGAGTTTTGCAAATGGCATTCTATTATTTTGAATGTGCATATGAAGTTCATGATAGGCATGGGGGGAAATTTCTTGACTTGTTTAGTGTTGTTTATTTGTTGTTTATATCGTCGACATGCTTGTCACTTAGCTTGGTCATTTTCTTCACATTGAGGACAATGCATAAACTAGGCATGGGGGGGAGGCATTTGATGATATTTTGTTATATTATGTTTAGGTTATTGTGTTTTTGTGATTTTAGTATGTGTTTTGTTGTTTTTATGCTATGTTTAAAAATTTTCTATGTAATTTTCTATTTTTGATTGGAGCTCAAGTAGTTGAGGTTGTAAACTCAAGAGTTGCTATTGGAATTAATGGGACTATCCCCCCATTTTATTTTGAGTGGTATCTCCAAAGCTATATGCGTGGACCTATTATGAGTTCTTTAAAGGAAGATGAGTTTCATGCTGATGTGTTTTTAGTTGAGTCTTCCTAGCTACTTAAATTAATGCCTTGTTTCTTTTGCACCCATTTTTGAGCGATCTTAAGCCAAGTGCCACCATAATAATGGGTTACTCTATAACCTTGAGGTGAGATAATATGGATCATCCCAAACTTTCATGAGAATTTGATAGTTGTGTTTAGGACAGTTTTCAAGGTTATCACACTTGATATGTTAAGAATGGTGTTGGGGTAAGTAGTTGGAGAAATAAGGTGTATACCATTATGAATTTAGTTAGTTTATGGTTAAAAAGAAGAGAAGAAAAAGAAAAAAAGTGTGATTTGAAAAAATAAAATAAAATAAATAGAAAAAAAAGAGAGAAAAATATGAAAAAAGAAGAAGGAAAGAAAGCAATAAAGTAAATAGGTTGGTTTGTAGTCCAATGGGTAGTGAGAATGGTGTGGGGAGTGAATAAAGTTTTCCTTTTGTTATCAATTTTTCCTTTCTTGAGTGTTGGGGGTTTGGCATATCAAGTGTGGTACCTTGTCGACTTGGACTAGACATTTTCCAACAGTTCTCATGGGAAGGAAGGAATCACTACCTACCATTTTGTAGTTATTGCATATTTTCATTATCGTGTGCTTTATATTCTCGTATGTGTAGTGAGGGTGAGACTCTTCTTGATGCAAGGCAAATGGTCCTAGTGGACAGGTGACTCCTTGAGTATGTTAGTATTGACTTGTTGGAATTTAAAAGATTATGAGTTATCTTTTCCCTTTTGAGCCACCACCAGTGCCCAAAGACCTTGACAGCGGGGATTGAGCCTAGCAACCTTTCACTTGAGCTTTAATCTCTCTCTTGTTTTATGTTTGTCTATTATCTTTTTAGTGTTTTAATGTGTTATGTATGGATTTTACATGGTTTTACTATGGTTTTGTTTTGTTTTGTCTTCATTTGTTTTGATTTAGACTTTGTGGGTATGTCTTCTGTAAACCCTCCGAAGACAACACTCCGCCACTAGGGTGACCTAGGGGTTTAATGGCTTATTGCATAAGCTAAATGCAGCCGCGATTCCTACAAAAGTGAGTTAGGATTTCTATTTTTAGTAGTTAGTTTTGTTTTTAAATAAGTATGCCACCTTGTCAATTGTGTTTATCTTTTAGACTTCTAGCTAGTTATGCTAGGGACTAGCATAATTTAGGATTGGGGGTTTTGTAAATTCATAATTTATGCATATTTTATATAGTTAATTGATGCATTTTATGTGCTTAAAGTCATATACTCTTAAGTGTTTAATGAAGATTTAAGTTATAATGCATTTTGGGCAAATAATGTAGTTATGGGCTTAAATGAAGAAAGTAATGCATAAATGAGACTCTATTTGTTATTTCGCATTTCATGAAAACACATTTACATCTTGGTGGCAATACAATTGCATTTTATCAAGTAGATTAAATTTACTTTAGCACTTAGGATTAATTATTTAAATAAGTACATGGGTATTTTTGGAATTCAATGAAAAATATGATTTTTTCCCTTTTGAAGTATCCATGTTTAGGAATATATCTTATATTATTTCTTGAGTGTTTTGATGTATTTGTTTATGTTTTATAGGTTGAAAAATAAGAAGAATAAAGCAAATAAGTTGGGATGAACTTTGGCCCTTCGATTGAAGATCAAAGGTGGAGATCAAGTTCCACCACTTAGAGCCTCTATAAAAGGAGAGGCAAGGCCAACAATTCCTCCCTCTCTTGGACGAGCTTTCCCCCAATTCCAGCCCTTGGAGTAGTCAGCCCCTCTCCCTTCCTCAAGCTTGTGTGGAGTTGGTGTCCTCCCCCCTCTTGTGGAGCTACAAGAAGGAGGTTTGCAAGGTTTGGCTGACCTCTTCCTCTCCTCTCTTAGTGGTTGCTAGTAGGAGGACGGCTAGGGCATCATTTTCAGCACTTGTGGGTGTTGTGTGGAGCACATTTCCAGCCATTCAACTGTCTCCCTTCTTCCATGGATCATTCCTAGTAGAAGAAAGGCAAGGGTTGTGGACTTTAGGTGGACGACTTCTTGTTTCTTGGTGTTTGGTGGTATTTGAAGACCTCCCACTTCTGGAAGAGAACTCGTGTGGTGATAGCCACAAATTTCTTGGTTAGGAGGATGACTAGGACCATATCTCATGCACCATTCTTCTCCAAAACAAGTTTGCACTTCAAGGTAAAAAGGGTTGTATTGGTTTAGCTCTTTAGGTTTTCATTTCCTTGTTTTAAGTTGTGTTCTTTGTAATTTCAATAGGTTAATGGTAGTTTTAGGTTTAGTTGTCATGTTACATTATAGTTTAATCATAGAACTTTAATTTCAGTAGCATATTATATTTGTTTTGAATGAATGAAAGCAAATTTGGGTTGAATCTTGTGCATATGTGAATATTTGTATGCTAACAAAGCTAACTTGTGGCTGTTTGTCGTCGGTATAGAATCCTGTAAATTTGATGATTTTGTTTAGGTCATAACTTGATGATCCAGTGATGTTTTGCTTTAGTTTTTTATTCTATTTTGTAGAGCTTCAAGTGTACTTTACTCCTGTATAGTTGTTAGAATTTTTATAATCGATTTGTATAGATTTTCAAATTTATTTCGTTGATGTCGCATCTGGTGCATCCTGGCATTTTTCGCCTGATTTTTGCTTCTATGTCGAAGATTTGAAAATCTTATGCCATTTTTAGCAACTGTGTGCAATTCAGGGATGTTAGTTGTTAGTCTGCACGCCTGTAGGAAAAGCATTGCTAACACTTGCCTATTTCATATTTTGTAATGAAGTCAATGGGGTTGTAAAGTTAATCCAATGAGTACTTAGTATGATATTTTTACTGTATTTTACCGTTGAGATACTGAGAGGAGGATATGTGTGAACTTGATTGAATTTCGAGATTCTATGCTGTAGTGATTTAGTGTTTTATGAATGAAAATAGGGAATTAGTACTCTATTGAGTGAATTTTTGATAAATTTTGAATCACTTGTAATTATTATTGTTTTTGCACCTTAGAAATATTTTGTAAAAGCCAAATCCTTATGGATTCGACCCGTACTCACCGGAGTATATTACAATTGCACTATGCACTTGCAGTTATTTTAAAATGAGTTTTGGGTTTAATGTTTTATCATTTTGGTCCTTTTGTGAGTGTTTAGATCTTATTTTGGGGACATATGTCCAGCAACTCCCACTCTTCCTAATCCATCTTCTCTAGTTTTCTTCCAAACAGAGGTTGATGAAGATCATTCTGTTACAAATAGTCTTCAATCTAAGACCTCTAGTATCCGAAATCTTTTCCATCGAACTTCTCGACCTTGAGCTTTCTATCATTTGTCATTCTATTAAATTGAAAAACCTTCTGCTCTGATACCAGTTATTATTTTACCCGATCGTTTAGTTAACTCACTATGATACGATTTTGAAAACTCTCCTCTAAACTTACCAAAAACTAGAAATGAAGAGAAAGAAGGAAGAAGGAACAATGAAGACATAAGATTTACATGGTTCAGCAACAGTCTACGTCCACGGAGAGTTGAGAGTTCTTCTATGAGCTTTGGCACAATCAACTGCAATGTTTTACAACATCATAAAGGTTTATATACTACCCAACTTAAGGTTAATAAACCTTTAATTACATTTGAGCCATTATAGTAGAGAAATAATGCTTCGGAGTGGGAACTCTAAATTTCGGAGCTTTATCTTCCTATCTTTCTAAGAACTGCAGCACTTCGGATAGTTATAGAACTTAACTATCCAAAGAAAATTCTTCTTTCTTCATTTTTTGTAATAGGTGGTACTATAGCAGGCTAACTGTCTAGAGAGATTCAGCCTTTCGGATAGTTACAGATTTAACTGTCCGAAAACCCACTTATGTCTCTTTCTATCCATTTGGAAGGTTCTACCGTTAACTCTTTGAAAATTGCATGCATTTTGGATAGTTACTATCTTAACTATCTGAAAACTCACTTAAGTGTTTCTTTAGTCACTTCAGAAGGTTGTAGGTATAACCTTCCAAAAAATTTATGATTTTCGGATAGTTATTACTTAATTATTCGAAGATCTACTTAAGCCACTACTTTTTGGATACTTGGCTTCTTAAATATCTGAACATCCACTTAAGTATCTGACTTTCAGATACTTAGGGGGGGTTTGTGCACTCGGAATCTGACGGAATTGAAAATTTTTTCCGTCAGATTTTGAGTTATGTGGTGTTTGTGCATTTTGGAATTCAAATTCCTTGGGAATTTGAATTCCAAACATGTGCAAAAGTTGGGAAAATGAATTCCCAACCTAAAAGGTCGGAATTCATTTTCTGACAGTCGGCCCCTCGCATCCTGCTCGTCGCCCTCACCCGCGTGCTCGTCGTCTCGCTCATCGCTCTTGCCTGCGTGCTCGTCGCCCTCGCCCGCGCGCTCGTCGGCCCCTTGTCGATTCCCCGTCGCCCTCGCCCACGTGCTTGTCGGCCCCTCGTCGATTCCCCCTCGTGCTCATCAACACCGACACTCGGCTCCTCGCCTACGCTCGACCCCTCGTCGATTTGCTGCGCGCTCGTCGACCCCTCGTCGATTCCCCCTCGCCCTCTGTTTCTAGGAAAGAGAGGAGGGTAATTCAATTCAGTTGTGGGAAGGTTACACTCCAAGCTCTGATATTGCAACAGAAGGTACACAAATGTTTTCTTGTTTCTGTTGTCATTGAAATATTAAGAAGGTACACAAATGCTCGCTCCAAGCTCGTCGATGCTCTGATATTGGGGTTATGTTTCTGTTGCAACAACTCTGATGTTGCTCTGATAGTGTTATGATACACAAAAGGAACTACTAACTATAACTTGAGTTTTACTTCAAAATCCTTTCTTAATATTAATGCTTATAGTGATGCAGAATGAGGAACATGTTCATTTAAACAATGATCAATTACTGGTTACTACATTTACATTGATGCAAATTGTTTTTATTTTGGCTGTTGTCGTTGTTATTATAATCTATCGTGACTATAATCTTGTAATGAAATAAAAACTCATCTTGTTTTCAAGTCATGCACTTGTATACTTCAAAAATTCAAATCCATGGGTTATAGTGATGAAGAACAAAAGAAGCACATCTCCGGTTGCCAACAAGAAATGATGTTCTCAGTTTCCAAGCATGCGTACATGGAATTATTGATAGTTTCTGTTTACAATAAAAATGTACTGTGTTTTCTTTGATTCTTTCTATTACAGAAGTTTTAGATTATAATCATAATGGTAACAAATGTTGCTTTAGCAAATGTTTTTTGCAAAACAAATTATTCTATTACTTCTGAACAATAGTGGAAGGTGTAATTGATTTCCCAGTCTACAATGAGGGGAGTACTGTATTCTTCATCTCTATGTTATGTTGTGTTGCATTTTATATTTTGTTCATATATGTATTCTTAGGAAATGGAAAACAAGAAAGGATGTGGAAGATCTTATTTTAGTTGGAGTGTTCAAGCAGATGAGATGATATTAAGAAAGGTGTGTGATGCTATTAAGGAGGGTAATGGTAAAACTCCTGATGGAAAGATACGAGTTGATACTTGGCTGAAGGTAATTGATGATTACAATAAAGAAACAGGAGGTAACATCCAAAAGAAAAATATTGATAGTCGAATGAAAACACGGCGACAAATGTACAAGATTTATACAAAGATTGGTGCACAAAGTGGTTGGAGATGGAACTACATTCATGGACATATTGATATTGCAAAAGAAGTTTGGGACGAATTTGTTATGGTTAGTTGAATTTTTTCAAATTTAAATTTAACATTTGATTAGCTTATAATTTGTACTAATATTTTTTTTCCTAATAGGTTCAGCCAAAGTGTGCACAATACAAGGGTAAAGCATGTCCTATATATGACCAGCTTCAAATAATATTTGAAGGAAATCTTGCAACAGGCTTAACTAAAATGAGTACAACAAATTTGAGAGCAGCTGTAAACTTGAATGAAGATACAAATAACCTTGATAATGTACCTCTTACACAAGTTGAAGACTCTACAAATGTAGAAAGACAATATGAAATACTTAACACTATTGGGAACAACACACAAGAGCAAAGAAAAGAAATTGCAAATGAATTTCGTGAAAATATTATGTATGCAATGTGGGATGGTCGTGAATGAAAATATTACAAACATCATAATGAGTAAATTTTTTGTAATATGCCTTTTTTTTGATCATTACGAGGAATATAAAATTTATAATTATCCTTTTGTTGTTTTAAATATGTAATATAATGGGAAAGTTATCAATTTCTGTTATGTTGTGATTTATTTTATATAATGATATATTTAATTAATTGATAAATGATATATAAACATTTATTTTAATAATATATTCATTTATTAATGTTAACAATTCATTAATAAATTAATTACATTTTCACTAATTATTTTAAGTCAATACTTAATTTTATTAAAAATCAATTTTATTCAATTCCCTCCAATTCTGTCATGTGCACAAACACCTGGAATTCAATTTTCGTCAAATTCCTGAATGTGCACAAACACCCAGATTTTGAATTCTTTCCGTCAAATTCTGTAGAATTCAAATTCCGTTAGAATTCAAATTCTACGGAATTCAAATTCTAGGTGCACAAACAGGCCCTTAGCTTCATAACTGTCTGATTGTCCACTTAAGTGTCCTTTAAGTCATTCTAGATGGTTACAACTAGTAACCCTTTGAAATCTTCTGACTTTCAGATAGTTAGCTCAAAGCCTTTTGACTGAAATGTTATTTCAGATACTTTGACTTGATAACCTTCTAAAATTATAAATCTACCAGAGACTTACTGTTAACAAACTTCCGATTGAACCTAGACTTCTTGTGGCATACTCTACACCTATACTACTTGCCCTAACATCAGGAAGCATATAACAAATATCAAGAGATAAAGGGGTATGACATTATTTACAGTAGGCCAGTAGATTGGACTAGAATGGAGGAGATTAAAGAATTATTCGAATTCTACGGCCTATTGAACTTTATTTCAAAAAAAAAAGGCCATGCAATATATGAAAATTTAGTGCCTTGCTTTATGCAAACTTGAGAGAGAAAGAAGGAAATTTAATTTCAAACGTGGAAGAAGTTAATGTACAAATAACACTAGAGCTTCTCCACAATATTTTTGGGTTGAAAAATAATGGCATTGAAATCCTGGAAAATACAACTACAACTGAATAGACAGAATAAGCAATCAAGCAATGTTTGGCCATCGACCCTAGTGTACCATTACTGATCAGACTGAAGTATTTAAATGGGAAAGTACACATGGTGGCAAACATTTTAGTTAAAACTGTCTATCAGAAGCATGACCACGATATTGAACTAAGTCAATTTGTTAAATGGGCCACGTATGTAGTTGTAAATAGAATTCAAGTTAATTGGTGTCAAGTCTTCCTATCAAAGATAAAGTTTGCAAAGAAAAAACTATTTTATGGAGATTTGATACCAGTATTAACTTCACGAAATGGACATCTAAAAGGATAAGATTTAGAGCCATTTCAGTGAAGGAATACAGAAATTATGCTATTGTTGAGATAATTAGACCTTCTTGAGACATTATAGGAGTTGTTGAGTGTATCAATCAATTAGAACAACAATTAGAAAAGCTATAGAAGGAAGTAGATGAACTTAGGAAGAAAGATTAAAATGTATTACTCATCTACTTGTATTGAAAAAAATATATATATTTGACTATATGTAAATGTAAACTATTTATATAAATGAATGTTTGAATTTCAGATGTTTCTTAATTAATGATTGTGAATGAATGATATAACTGAGAATTGTCTTGAATTGAATATTATATAGCTATTTAAAGATTTGCTGACTGTTTTAAAAGATTTATGTAACGATTTTTGTTGTTAATACAATAATCACAAATTTTACATTTATAAATATTTCGCAAGTGCACGATGCCTATTGTATTAAGCAGTGCAAGTACAGGTCATCTCCACAAGGATTTTAATTTGTTGTATCTAATGATATACTGAATGAATACAAGTTTGGCTGCAAAAATTTAGCCACTAAAGGAGAGAGTAAACGGCTATTATCAGAGGTCTAAAATGGGTGCCAAAATCCAAGAGAATATGCATATAAAACATACAACCTCAAACAATACAATCTGAAATTTACATTTCAACACTTCAACGAGTGTGCATGCATTCACACGTAACATCATCCGCTAAATGTATATGCAACTACCACATGAATATGGTCATAATTACAGCAAGGACTAGTTATTCACACCCAAGTAAAAACTATACTAAGTTAGCTATTGTTAGGCAAATACACAAACACCACATATGCACAAAATTCTATTCACATAATCACAAGTTTTCACCATTGTTTTATATCAAAATCTAACAATAAAATGCTGCAATTACCACTACTCCTACTCCTAATGTAACATGCAAGAACACACAAACAAGATCCACGACAACAAGTAGAAACAAAACAATCAACACACATAACAAATAACAACTACCTATGCTCATGTTACAACACAATTTAACACAAACTAAGCATAAAGATCCCACCCAAGTCCTCTTATACCTTTGAAGTAATTCCACTCCAACTTCACGTGCTCCCTTGAGGATGTTTTCCACCTCAATTCAGTAGCTCCAATGGCTGTCACATGTTGGAATTCCTCCCTTGAGATGCACCTTCGTTGGGCTGAAAATGGAGTGACCACCTTTCTCTCGAGCTCCTCAAGCTTTGCACAAGTAACTCTTTCTAGGGATAGAGCAATAGTGCCTCCTCAATCCACCAATGTCTTCAACTTGATCCTCCCAATGAGGCCACCCACTTCACCATGAAGCCTTGGACGTGGAGCTCATTGCAAGAGGATGGATGTGGAAGCAAGATGGGGGAGGATGTCAAGACCCTTGGCTCACCATGCCTATGTAGTTGGCTCCTTGAGCTTGGAAGGAGGAGGGAAGGAGAGAAGAGAATGGAGGACACCTTCTTGTTGTTGGAGAATGTAGCTCTTGTGCGTAGGGAAAAATGGGGCTCCAACGAGAATGGCTTGGGCCATATATAGTGAGATTCTAGATCTAGATCTAGAATCTCAAAAGTGCTTTAGATGATCCCAAGGAAGATCAATGGCCCTCATTTTTCCATGCTTTACTTTTCATTTTACTAACCACTTACAAATAATGTTAAATGTCACACTTTAAATGAAACTTAATAACTAATACAATAAACGTGTGGCATATGTAAGGAGCATTAAATTTATACTAAAAGTATACATACATGCAATAATTATCAATTGACAACATTGACATGTATGAGAAATTTAATTCATAATTCATTTGCATGGAAGTAATGTTGTGTGTTGCTAAATGAAATTCCTCCACATGAATTCACTCTTATGGTGATGTTGTCAAAATAAATGTGTTACATGCATAAGATTTCATAAAATAAAAAAATCACTAGTTGCATATTTCATAAAATCAATTCTATACTTAACTATGATCCTATGTGTGGGTTATTTGATGTGATGCAACTAGAATAGTGATAAATTTGTGCATTTTTCCAACACTTAGCTCATTTGACATGTAATAGCCTCAAACATAGTTGACATGTAATCTCATTCAAAAACATATATTTAACATAGTTAAGTCCATAACTATCATGCAATAATATCTAATAAAATGCACAAATTTTGTCTCTACAATTTACAATTTTTATGAATGACATGGTTAAATGCACAATGATTGGATAATGTATGAATATATCTGCATACTGAAAAGTAAAATGTAAATTTTGTATAATAGGAAATGAACTATAAGTTAAATATGCATATAATGTTCAGATTTAAAGGAGTTTAAATTAGAACACTACATTAAAGACATGTATTTAACTTTATTTAAGTTGATAAAATGCAAAGAAAAAAAAATATAAAAGTTCATACGAGGAGTAAGTTTTAGAAAAATTTGTTAAGTGTTAACTCAACGAAGTAAGTCCGTTGAGTTTGTAGGATCGTATGGCTACACAAGAGGGGGGTGAATTGTGTTTTTCAACATTTTCGATTATAATTGAAACTTCAAAATTAAAAACAAGTTGAGTAACTATTTTCATAAAATCATTTTTATTCAAGGTTTCAATTACAATATACAATTCAATTCTCCTTAGAAATTGTAGATGCAATTATATATCGATACCATGTTTTATCTATACAATTTCATAACTACAAACAGAGAAAACTAATTTACGGAATTTAGAATATTTCTCCCTATTTAAGATCTTTCTTCTTCTTCTTCTTTTTCTTCTTCAGCAATTCTTCAGTGACGAATATCTTGTCTTTCTCTGCTTCACCGAATTTGCTTTCTCCTGATACTTTAAATCTTCAATGACATAAATCTTAGTTGTTTTTGCTTCACTGAATTTTCTTCCATCTGAGAGCTTTTCCCTGAAGAGGTGTTTTTGATCCTTGAAAATATATTTCATTTGGTGTGCAGGGATAACTTAATCAACGAGAATTCTATGCCTTTTATGCTGTATATTCACTTCATGCATATCGTCCACATTTAATCACTACCAGTTTTCCACTTCTTTACGTCTTTTCTTTTTCCTTCATCGAAATACACACGTTCTGACCCACATTTACATTTCAAATTTTCTTTAATCATCAATCTTAGATCTCTGAAAAATTTCCTGCAAAATAAACTTTCTCGTCCAAAATTTTTCATCAAGTGTAATAAGTCATTACTTTAATGTTAACTAAACGAGTAAAACAAGGAGATATATTACTTAACGAGTTCCTCATGTGCCAACTCACGTGACAAGTACTATAGCTAACTCAACGAACTAAGTCCATGGTGGTACACTAACTCAATGAACTAGCTTTGTGGTGTTACGATAACTCAACGAACCAACTCCATTGTGTTACAGATAACTCAACGAACCAATAATAAACAAATATTTTTATAATAATAATTTTACCATGTGCAATAATAACAACTTAAGTTTTATAACGCTAATCTAACGCGTTGCCTTAGTGTTCAATATAGTAATTCAATGCATGCAGTTATGTTAACTTAATGAGTTAAGCATGTGCAACTCATGTGATACAATATAACATTCGTAACCTTTAATTTCACCACGTGTACAACACTAACTTAACGACTTTCTCTCTTCTTTTACTCACTAACTTACCAAGTTCTCACATGACCTATTTTAACCTTTAAGCCTCTAACTTAACGAGTTCTCATGTGACCTCTATACGAATAAAACTCTAACTTAATGAGTTGTCTAAACGTGCGCTATTCATGATACAGAAAATATAACTTTAAAACATATCATGCTTTTCACTAAAAACACATGTTAACTTAACATTTAGTTAAATGAGAAATTAATGCAATGAAACGACTAGTTATTTAACTTAGTATAATTTTAGATCCAATATAGACAAGTATTTATATCAGTAAACTTTTTCTGTATTAATTGATGTTCTTAATTTCCTTTCACAAGCAATAGTAATTGAGAAAATATGATTACTTTCATTCAGCACACATCATCAAAATAAAATACTCAACAAAGTTAACCTTAGCTCCACGAGGTCAATAATAAAATATAAGGTCACTCTATTGAGTTATCTGTAACTCAACGAGGTTAGTTCGTGGAGTTAGCAAATAAGTGACGAAGCTAGTCTGTTGAGTTAGCTGTAACTCAACGAGATTAGTTTGTTGAGTTAGAAACAGTAACCGAAGCTAGTTCGTTGAGTTAACTGTAACTCAACAAGATTAGTTCGTGGATTAAGCTGAATGGTTATTCTTTTAGCCACGAACGAAACTTCGTCGATTTAGCGGTTATTGAAATTTAAAAATTATAAGTGGAACACATATCCATAAAAATAGGAACCATACTGCACGTTACAAGACACGTTTTTGCAATGAGATTCATTTGCCTTATGGTCGTGCATTATAAATATAAAACAGAATGTTATTTACGAGTTACCAGCACTTAAGGAGAGAAAAGAAAAATCATTAGGGAATTGGAAGGAGAAGCAGCTGATTCAACTTCATCCGTCAACAACTATTTACTGGAAACAAAGCATCAGACTGGTATGTAATTAATCTTCTGCTATTTTACTTTATGTTAAGAGTTTATGAGCACATGGATTCGTTCTCCTAACACTAAACGATTAGTAAGAACACTTACACAGGATTATCCAACACAGAGGCATACTGAAATATTTTCTGAAGTAGACTTTAACGAAATCCTTAGGGGTGTAGCTAACCTTTCTTTAAAAGAGAACGAAGATATGGCTGCTCTAGTAGAAAAACCATTAAGGTAAATTCTGTATCTTGAATTAGTTGATGAACCTTCATGTATTCGATTGCCAAACTTTGAGGGAGATAGGTTTGAACTGAAATCTAATTATATTAGTCAATTGCTACACTTTCAAGGATTAGAAAGAGAAGATGCCTATTATTTCCTTAGAGAATTTAACGAAGTTTGTCAAATGATGAAAATGTCGAACATGAGTATTGATGCTATTAAACTTAGATATATCCCTTTTGCTTTAAAAGACAACTAAGAGATGGTTATATACTCTATCGCTTGATTCAATTTCTACATGGATTAAATTTTACTTTATTTTTTTGGAAAAATATTATCCAACACATCAAATGATTAAAAAGAAAAAGGAACTATTAATGTGTAGCCAAAAACAAGGAGAATCATTCTAGAAATATTTTGAAAGATTTAAAATTTATTAACTCAATGTCCACATCATGCAATGTGTAAAGCACAATTAATAGGTATAATTTATGAAGACATAAATGTTTTAACTAAATCTTTATTAGAATCTACTTGTTAGTATGGATTTTTAAAACTGTGTAGTGAGGAAGCATGTGCATACTTAGAAAACTTTGCAAAAAGAACTGCATAGTGGGAAAACTCGACTGAAGCTATTATAGATGAAAGAATATTGCCAAGGGGAATGCATAAAATAGATTTAAGCACTATGCTTGAAGTTAAATTAACTGAGTTAACAAAGAAAATAGAAGAGTTATCATTAAATCAAAAGCTAACAGAAAAGAATGCAAATATTAATGACTTAGATATTATTTATGCTAGAAACCAAAAAGATAATTTTGGAAATTCTTATAACCCTAATTGGAGAAATCACTTGAACCTATCTTAGAGAAATAACAATTTCTAGGGAGGAGAAAATATAAATGACAAAATATAAGTTATGAAGCATTAATTGAACAAGGATCTAGAATAGAGAAGTTAGAAATGATAATTCAACAATTAAACAATCGTCTAGATCATATATTTGGAAATGCTGCCATTTAGAATCATAATATGAATAGAAATATACTCCCTAGACAGAAGGAATCAATAGAAGTTAGACCTACTGGAGGATTGCCAATGCAAGCAATGCCTAACCTTGTCAATAGAACTGTTAATGAAATTGATACCTCCTTTGGGAGGGAAGCTGAATGAAGCAGTATAACTGAAGCAACTATGTATAATATAGTAAGTAGAAAAGTATAAAAAGAAAAAAATGTAAGTTTAATTATAGTTAGTAATATCGTAGAGTTATTACTTAACTCAACGAACTTAGTCCATTGAGTTATGACCTAACTCCACAAGGGTATGTAAGTAGCTATGCTAATTTTATCTCTGCTAAATTTTGTTATTGTTATATAGAATCACAACGGATGGAATTGATGAAATTACCACTAGATGCACTAAGGGAAGTACTAAGTAACTTATTAGCTAAAGATTTGTGCAGATTGTGTTGTGTGTCAAAAGAAATTAAAGAATGTGTTAGAGAAAAATATTTTCATGGACTACAAGCTGCAAAAATGACTAAGATTAGAGATGGATTTTTGTGGAAGTCATTTAATCGTAGTTTATTCAGCTATGAATATCTGCATATGGAAGAAACTACTCGAATTTCACCCAATACATTAAAAGGAATAAATCATATTATTGGGATAGATGAAGGATTAATTATTTACAGAACCAAACCAAGGTATGCAATTCTGTTACTCGATATTTTGATTAGAAATCCTATTACTAGAGAAGAATGAAATATAGGAAGGCCTAATAGATTTGAAGTACCAATTGAAAATTCTAGGTCAACTTTAACATTTTCTGATAAAAATTTGACATTCCTAGAAAATTGTATTACTAAAGACTAACTAGAAATTGGGATGAAGATTTATGTTTAAGTGTGTATAATTTTCTGAATAGATCTTGGACTGAACATACTATGATATATCTAGGATAGAAAGCATTAATTAACAACATACATGTCATACTTGATGGATATATATATCTAGTTATGGATATATCAGTTGCATTTAGATCTGATTTATACATAGTAAGTATAGATAGTTATGATGATGACTTTATAGAAATATTACCTATACCGAGTGATATAGCTAAACCACCATCTGTAGAACAAGATAAAATTCAATTAGGAATGTGGTATAATGAATATGATGATCCTACTTTATGTCTGATAAGATGGTGGGATGAATTGATGAAATTTCAAATATGGATTATGAAAGACCTAAATGAATGGAAGTGGGAAGAGGACTATATTGAAATATATGTAGAAATAGAAACAACTACATTATATTGGAACAGAAAAGGATCCATTTTTGCATTCCATTTCATTAATTTCTGTAATTTCAGAGACGAAACTCATTAATTTTCTTGAGTTTCCTAAGGTTTAACCTTAGGAGCTTCTTGGATTTATGATGATACTTGAACTCTTTATCGTATTTATGTAATTATTACCTATTAATATGTAATTAAAGTTTTTATCATGGTTTTAGTGATGTGAATATTTTGCTAAGCATTTATTTCCTTGAATTTGTTTAAGACAAGCTTCTTGTGGATTGACCTGCTCTTGCATATGCTTAATACAATAGGTATCATGCGCTTGTGGTTTATAAATGTAAAATTTGGGATTTTTGTGTTTTAATTCTAAATACAACAAATTTCCTTACAAGTTTTTGGCACCGTTGCCGGGGAGCTTGGTGTTTTAACAGTCTTTAAAATTGTGTTTAGTGAATATATTCCTTTGTGTATTGTATTTCTCTTCTAAATATTTTATTTTCTTTTTTCTTTCTTTTCTTGGAAACACCATATGAGCTAAATATATATATAAGTGATGGTGTGAATCTCTTTTGGAATTGAAATGATAATCTTTGTGTAGTCAATTCATAGTGTTGTATGATTTTTAGTACAAAATTGTTTTAAGAATGTGATTTGAAAAACTTTTCTGGTTTGATGCTAGATGTAAAATCTGAGTTTCATGATTTTCTTGAGTTGCTAAAATGTTTAAAGTTTCATTTAAATCAGTATTTGTTGAATTTGGAATTGTATTGAGAGATTTATGAATTTGTGAAGATGGTGGTGTTATGAGTTTCAAAGCAAAACTAACCTAACTAAAGTTTTTCCTTTGAGAAAATGTTACAACACCACGATTCAAAGTTTCTAGTGGTTATTTTTCTATGAAAGTACACTTCTTTATCTATAATTTGAGTATTTTTGCAATAAATTTTGATGTGTAGGAATTTCTATGTAAATTTTCAAAGTTGTTAGATGAGATAGATTTCAAGATAGAGTACATTACACTTTAGAAATTGATAGTCTTTTAAAATTTTATGCATACTTTTGCACAAAAGTAGGACTACGAATTTACATGAATTACATGGATTGATCTTGCTAAGTTAACAAATTCTATGCGTTAATTTAGTCACATGCATATATGTTGTAAAACCCTTTCATCCAAAGTTATGTTTGTGAATAAGATAAATGCTTAAATATCCTTTTGATAAGCCTTTAATTGTTATTCATTGTTATATAGGCTAATCTAAAATAGATATGCATGATTTAAGAATTCGTAGTTAGTCATGCTATAACTATTTTCCTAGTTGTAAAATGACTTCATTATCATTGTCAATTAGAGATTGTGGCATTTCTAAGACACTTTAGCATAAGAATTTCCCTATATTAGACCTTATCATGTTTATGTTACATAAAGCCATAAATTTCATGTAAGAAAAAGGCACATAGCTCACACACTCTTACAACTCCTTATGCAGATTCAACTTGTATTTTGTTACTTCAAGGAATTAATTGAAAAACTCGCTACTAGGTGTGTTATTTGACGACTATTTCATTGTTAAGCATGGACAAACATAATGCTTTTCATGCTATTATTAAGAAACCTCTTATGCCTACATGTACTAAGTGTATGTTATTTGATCATGAAAATGATGAATGCCCTTTTTACATGTTGAAAGAAAATGCAAATTTGCATGAGACGAATTGTAATCTCATGGGAAGTGTAGTTGGGCCTTGTGGGAGCACTTTTTCTCATCCTTCAAGCTTTAGTGAAGATTTAGCTAAAGTTGAAGAATGTTTGAAGCAACTTAGCATGGGCAGAAGCAACCACTATCAATTGGAAAATACTTTTGAGGGTCAACCACATTTTGGGTGGAAAATGCGTAATGGCCAAGATGTTTAGGTAGATACCTTTGCTCTTTTGAGGTCAGGAAGAGATTATTGTGGGCCTAGTGAAACATCTCAACCATCAATTGTAGAACCACCCAAAGTAGATCAACCTACTATCATCTTAGACTCTAATCAAGGACCAGATTCCTATCCACATGGTGATAATGGACTTGCATATAAAGAATCAAATAACAATCTACTTGCACCTTATCCCCATAGATTAAGATCTAGGACTAGTTCAGATGAGTCCTTAAACAAGATTAAAGAAATTTTTGAGCAAGTTAGAGTAAACATTCCCTTGCTAGAAGCCAACCAACAAGTCCCGGCTTATGCAAAATTTCTTAAAGACCTGTGCACTAGGAAAAGGATTAGTACTATCCAAAGGAAAGTTTTCCTAACAGAAATTTCTAGTTCTCATTTCTCTGATTATACCCCAAAGAAATATGGTGACCTTGGAACCCCTACTATATCTTGTGTCATAGGGAACACTTGTTTTGATAAAGCCTTAATAGACTTAGGGGCAACCATCAATGTTATGTCTTCTAGTGTCTACATGGATTTAGGACTTAAGAAATTAAACCTACTAGGATGGTTATCCAATTAGTGGATCATTCGATTAGAACCCCTTTAGGTGTAATAGAAAATATCTTAATTAAAGTTCTAGACTTTATTTACCCAATTGATTTTGTAGTACTAGAGAGTCATCTTGTCGGCCAGCCCACTAAGAGAAATACTTCATTAATTTTGGGGCGACCTTTCTTGGCAACAACCAATGCTTATATTGGTTGTAGAAATGGGTCCATGCAAATCTCTTATGGAGATTTAAGGGTGGAGTTGAATATTTTTGAACGAAATAATCAGAATGAGGAGCACCTAGATGAGAATTATGAAGTTAAACTTGTAAATGTTTTTGAGGAAATTGACATTGAATGTGAAGAAGAGTGTGTAAATGTGCAAGAGATATATGATGTTGTTGACATAGATGAATCATTGGAAGATAGTAATGAAGAAAAAATCAATGTAGTGAACTATGTGGTACCATTGGATTATACTTTATTTGAACCTCGGCCAATTAAGAAACCATCAATTGTGGAACCTCCAGAGTTAGAACTTAAACCTTTACCCCAAGAGCTTAAGTATATTTACTTAGGGGAAGGTGAAAATCTTCCTGTGATCATTGCTTCTACTCTAGCATTAGAGCAAGAAGAGGAATTACTTGAGGTTCTAAGAAGAAATAAGGAAGCTATTGGTTGGACAATATATTAAGGGGGTGAGTCCTACTATATGCCAACATAGGATCCAAGTAAATGAGGAGATTCGACCTTCTAGAGATCCACAAAGAAGACTTAACCCCAATATGAGTGAAGTAGTAAGGAAAGAACTTCAAAAGTGGTTAGATCATGGAATTATTTTTGCTATTTCAGATAGTATTTGGGTTTCACTAGTCCAAGTGGTCCCAAAGAAATCTAGAATAACTGTAGTAGAGAACAACCATAATGAACTAGTACCAACGCGAGTGTAGACAGGGTGGAGAGTTTGCATCGATTATAGGAAATTGAATGTAGCCACTTGGAAAGATCACTTCCCCTTGCCCTTTACAGATCAGATGTTAGAGAAATTAGCAATGCAAGAGTTTTATTGTTTTTTAGATGGTTATTCAAGCTACAATCAAATCCCTGTCGCATTAGAGGACCAAGATAAGACGACATTTACCTGTCCCTTTGGAACTTTTGCTTTTCGACGAATGCCGTTTGGGCTATGCAATGCACCTGCAACCTTTCAAAGGTGCATGACAGGTATTTTTTCTGATATGATTGGAAGATTCTTAGAAATATTTATGGATGATCTTTCCATATCCGGGTCCTCTTTTAAGGAATGTCTACATCACTTAGAGTTGGTACTTCAACGGTGTATAGAATATGACCTTGTACTAAATTGGGAAAAATGTCATTTCATGGTACAACAAGGTGTTGTACTTGGTCATATTGTATCAAAGAGGGGCTTGGAAGTAGACAAAGCAAAAGTTGATTTGATTGCTAATCTTCCAACTCCAAAGTTTGTGAGAGATATTAGAGCTTTTCTCGGTCATGTTGGATTTTACCGTAGATTTATTAAGGACTTTAGTAAAATTGCCCGTCCATTGACTTCATTGCTTGTGAAGGATCACCTTTTTGAGTTTTCTGAACTTTGTCATAATGCCTTCAAGCAATTGAAGAGAGCTTTAACGACAACACCTATAGTGCATTCCCTAGATTGGAATGAACCATTTGAACTTATGATTGATGCTTTAGATTATGCATTAGGAGCTGTACTTTGACAAAGACTAGATAATTTATCACGGGTAATATATTATGCTAGCAAGGCATTGACCGGTGCTCAATTGAATTACACTATTACTGAGAAGGAGTTCTTGGCCGTGATTTTTGCTTTAGAAAAGTTTAGATCTTACCTTATTGGGTCTCATATTGTAATTTACACTGACCATTCTGCTATTAAATATTTGTTAGCAAAGAAGGATGCCAAGTCTAGGTTAATTAGGTGGATTTTATTACTACAGGAGTTTGACATTGAAATTAAGGATAAAAAGGGATGTGAAAATGTGGTCGCTGATCATTTGTCCTGCCTTACTTCACCACCTGTAGGCCCACCTATCAATGATTCTTTCCTTGATGAACAAGTATTTTCCATTAACCCTAGCCCTTGTATGCAGATATAGTCAACTATTTAGTTGTTGGGTTAATACCCACTCATTGGTCATCTAGGGAGAAAAAGGAATTTTTATTTCGAGTTAGAGATTTTTATTGGGATGACCCATATTTGTTTAAAAACTGTCCAAATCTAATAGTACGGAGATGTATACCTGACTCGAAGATTGCAAGTGTGCTAAATTTTTGCCATGACCAACCTGGAGGAGGTCATTTGAGCTCAAGGAAAACAACAGCCAAGGTCCTTCAATGCGGCTTCTTTTGGCCAACAATTTTTAAGGATGCCTTTAATCACTGCAAAACTTGTGAATCATGTCAAAGAGTGGGCAAGATAGGAAGGAAAGATATGATGCCACTCACACCAGTAATTGAAGTTGAGATTTTTGATTTGTGGGGAATAGACTTTATGGCCCTTTTCTGAATTCTAGAGGCTATTTGTATATCTTATTGGCTATTGATTATGTGTCTAGGTGGATAGAGGCCATCCCCACTAAATCTTGTGATACCTAAAGTAGTGATTAATTTTATTAGGTTTCACATTTTCTCTCGCTTTGGCACTCCATGAGCAATAATTAGTGATCGGGGAACTCATTTCAATTGTAAGAGTTTTGAGGCTCTAATGAAGAAATATGGAATAACACATAAAATGGCAACCCTGTATCACCCTCAAACTAATGGTCAAGTGGAGAATGCAAATAAGCAAATAAAGCAAATTCTCGATAAAATAATAGGACCAAATAAGAAGGATTGGGTAGAAAAATTAGAAGAAGCTTTATGGGCATATAGAACTGCCTACAAGAGTGTATTGGGAATGTCGCCATTTAGAGCTATTTTTGGTAAAGCATGTCATTTGCCAGTTGAGTTAGAACATAAAGCTATGTGGGCAATTAAGAAACTCAACTTGGATGAGCATGCAATTAAACAAGCAAGAAACCTACAGATCATGGAATTAGAAGAATTAAGGAATGAGGCTTATGAGAATTCTAGAATAGCTAAAGAAAAGGCCAAAATATTCCATGATAAGAAGATTTTGAGGAAGGAATTTCAATCGGGCCAGCAAGTGCTACTTTATAACTCTAGACTCCACATTTTCCCTGGGAAATTTAGATCAAGATGGAGTGGCCCCTATATTGTGAAGAAGATGTACCCTCATGGAGCGGTGGATATAGAAAACCCAAAAACAAAGGATGAATTTAAAGTCAATGGCCACCGCCTAAAGCTGTTTCTGAACTAGAAGATGGGACAACCTTCTATAGAGCAAGATCTGTTGGAACCCATCTATGGTTAGGGTAGTGTTAATATATTTATTTATTTACATACTTATTTTTGCCTTGTTAGTTTATGCTTATTGAGTTGTTTAGCTTTTATCTTATATTAAGTGTTTATGTTGTAACTTCTACCATTCTTGTTGTATCAGTAATTCTTTTCTTTGAAACTATTCAATAGAGCACTACCCATTCTAATGTGTTTTTCTTAGCAGGACTTGAAGACAACATATAATTGGTATGCTTTTCCTATTTACACTTTTGTTGCACTTCATATTACTTTAGTTATTTGTTACACTGGATAGTCGTTGGAGACAGACGAGGGCAAATAGACTAGTTAGGGTAGAGGACTTAGACCCACCAGTTGTAGAAATGGCCAACCAAAGGGGACTTAGGCCTTTAGCAGATATTTATTATCCACCCCAAGTTGACCAATCATCTTGCTTAGTTCTACCTCATATTGAAGGTCAGAAATTTGAGTTACACTCCGGTTATATAAGTCAATTGCCAAGATTCTTAGGTCGAGAAAATGAGGACGTTTATTTGTTTTTGCAAGAATTCAATGAAGTCTGTAGACTGGTGCACATCCCTGACGTACCCATGGATGTTGTACGATTAAGATTCATACCATTTGCACTTAAAGATGATGCCAAGCGTTGGATGAATAGTCTTGCACCATCTTCTATAAACTCTTGGGTAGAATTCTATGCGACTTTTCTTAAAAAGTATAACCCCATCCACCGCACTATTCAATTAAAGAATTCCATACTTAGTTTTAAACAAAAAACTGATGAGACCTTTTGGAGATTCTTTGAGCGTTTCAGAACCTTATTAGCAAGATGTCCTAATCATGGCATCGAAAAAGCAAAGAAATGTACTATTTTATATGAAGGATTGAATGCTTCTTCGAAGCAGTTATTGGAATCCATGTACTCTGGGAAGTTTCTGCAATTTAATGAAGACGAAGCTTGGGAGGCATATGAGCATTTAGCGGAACAAACTATCCAATGGGAAGAACCATCTCCTACATCATCAAGAGATAGGAGTATAGGTGCTGCATTGAGTAGAGGGGTTCATGCTATGGAGCCCCTAACAGCCTTAGAAGCTCGAATGAGTTCTAAAATGACTAAGCTAGAGGAACAAATGCAAGAAGTTCTAAATCTTCATAAGAAGAAGGATCCCATTGTCAACATTTCTGAGATTCATTGTGAGGGGTGTGGCCTTGATAACCATAGTATTGATCAATGTCCTATGATTTATGGGCAAACTAAGCCAATCTGTGCTATGCAAAATTTTTGAGGAGGTTATAGCTCTCAATATTATAACCCAAATTGGAGAAACCACCTAAACTTCTCTTGGAAGACGTAAGATAATCATAGGGGTGGTGGGCCATCAATTGGATTAGGAGTTGGAACATCATAGTCTAGTCACCCTACCCAAGCTTTACCAGCTTTGCCAGCCCCTCCCGAGCCTTCTATTATGGATTTGGAGAAGAGATTAATTGAAATGGAAAAAGGCATCCAAACGATGCTAAAGATAACACCTGTTCTGACTGAACATTCACTTGCAATTCAGCATATAGAATCCCAACTTGCGCGGTTGTTACCTGCCTTTACACCATCCACGGATAGGCAATCATTGCCTAGTCAGCCTGTGCCCAACCCTAGAACCAATCATGGGGGGGGAAGTACTTCTTGATTTTATTCTCACAAGTGGTAGTGTAAAAAAAAAAAAAATAATAATAAAATAAAATAAAAAAATAAAATAAAAATTTCTACTTTATATGTCTTTATTTCATATGCTTTGTATTCTATTTTCTTCAGTTTTGATTTATTTGTTAGTTTTGTAGTTTCCTTTGTATGTCCAAGAGCAAGGTACGCAATGCTACATCTCTCTAATCTCTATTGCATTTGCACGAATTTTATAGTATACATTTTTCTATAGATATGCTACGCAATCTCTATTGCATGTCTTTAGGAATAAAACTTTATATGCTTTATGCTTATGTTTGCACATCTCGAAGAGACATCTATTTGCTTACCTTGCCTTTTACTTCTTATTTGTTCAGTGTAATAATAGATCATCTACATGCATAACATTTCCATACTTAAGTGTCATAATAGATTCATTGAGGACAATGCATCATTTAAGTGTGGGGGGCTGGCATGTAGATTATTCTCATTATTTTTATTGCATTTTCATGTATTTTTTTTGTGATGTTAGTGAATTTTCATGTGTTTTTCTTGTTATTTTTGTTGTTATTGTTCTTACATTGTGTTTTGATTAGACCCAAGTGATGAGATTTTGAAACTCAAGAAATGCTAATAGGATTTATGGGTTTAGCCCCATTACTTTTTGAGTGGACTCCAAAACCTAAAGCGTGGACCTATTGTTATGTTCTTTAGAGAAAGATGAGTCTCATGTTAGTTGTGCCTTGAGTGAAGTCTTCTTTATCACTAGGATTAATGCCTTATTTGATGCACTTATTTGAGTGATCCCAAGCTAAGTGCCACCACTAAGAGGTTTGCATATTATGTAACCTTAAGGTGAGATTTTTATTTAGGATCCTCCCAAACTTTTATGAGATTTTGAAGGATATGCCTAAGAAAGTACCAAGGTCATCATTACTAGTATGCTAAGCAAGTTTTGTTGGGAATCAAGGTTCTGAAAAAAAAAAAAAAAAAAAAAGAATGAAAACAAAAATGAAAAAAAAAAATAGAAAGAAAGAAAGAAGAAGCAAGTAATGTTGAAAAGGGAGCTTAAAGATCATATGGGAAGAAAGAAAGTAGCTAACTTTCTTCAATTCTTAGCTTTCCCTTCTTTTATGCATATGGGTGTTTGGCACGCTATGTAGTTGGTACCTTTGTAACTTGTACTAGACATTTTCCAACATTTCTCAACAAAAGAGAGGGAGTTGTAGTCACTACCTGTTATTTGGTTATTACTGCATATTCATAGTCATGTGCATTATATGTTCTTATGTGTAGTGAGGGTGAGATTCTTATTGTATCAAGGCAGATGGTCCTTTTGATAAAGTGACTCTTCTTACACTCTAATATGGGCTTATTGGAATCTAAAGAACTAGTGAGGTTTCTTTTCTACTAAGCCACCATTATGCCTATTGACCTTATAGCACCATTGAGCTTAATAATTTCTCATTTGAGTCTGATCTTTGTCTTTATTTTGTTGTGTATCTTATTTACTTGTCTTTTGATTGTTTTTGGTTGTGTTTTCTTTTTATTTTAATTTGGACTTTGTGGGTGTATCTACTGAAAACCCTCCGGAGACAAAAAACTCCGCCACTAGGGTAGCCTAGGGGTTTAACGGCTTACTACATATGCTAAATGTAGTTGTTACGCCTACGAAAAGGAGCGCTAGTTTGGATTTCCCTTTGGTTTTGTTTTGTATTTGAATAAAAGCTTCTAGTAATTGTCATTCTAATCATTTCCTAGTTTATATACTTGAATACTTGCTAGGGACTAGCAAGACTTAAGTGTGGGGGTATTTGTCAGGAGTAAAATTGTGCATTTTTATGTGATATTATTTGTGCTTCTTATGACTTAAATGTTAAATAATGCACGATTATAATTGAAATATCATCACATAGGCATTTACATGAGTATGCATGATTATGAGATTTAATGACTTAAATTTGCACAACTTAGCCCTTTTGTTAATTATTGACTTAATGATCATGGGAATGAATAGTGATTATTTACTTAGATGTCTTAGATGTTTTCTTCTTGTTATATTTTAATTTGTTTGCTTAAGTTTTAAAGGTTATCTAAAGGAAATAAGATGGATGAATCTCAACCGTTGGATCTACCAAGGAAGAGATCAACTACCAAGTCTATTTAAAGGGAAGGACAACCCAAAACTAGGTTTTGTCTTCTCCTCTCCAAGCAAAAACGTGGCTCCTTCTTCTCCTTGGATTACCGGCGGCCAAAGCTCCTTGGAAGCAAGTCACTTCCTCTCCGGTGTTGCTGATTTCGGTGGTGTGTGGAGAGAGCAAGTTGGACCCAAGGGAGGTGTGTTCGTGGAAGCTCCAAGGAAGGACGTGGATGCATAGAAGGTGATTTTGTTGGGTGCAACTCCCCTTCTTCTTCGGTGTACAACTTTCTTGTGTGGAGGACAATAGGAACCTCTTGTGGAGAGGCCTCTTCATCCTGTTTGGAGGTGATATGCGTGGAGAAAGCAAGGAAGGAGCCAACTAGGGCATGGTTGGTGGACGTCCATGAGAAGGAAGCTTGTTGCCTTCATCCTTTGGTGAAATCTTGAAACCCCTTAGTATTTCAGGAGGAAAACGTGGTGTGACAGGCCATGTTGGAGTCTTGAGGACGTGAGGGAGGCCAACTTCAGGAGCTTACTTCAAGGTGTTGGAGATTTAAAGGTATAACTTGGAGTGGGTTGACCAAAAACTAACATTATGTTTGCATATGTTGTGTCTTATCATTGTGTTTGATGTTGTTTTTGTATTACATATGTCTTTGCATGTTTAGGTTTATTTTTAGTAGTATAATCTTCATTTTTATGTTGTAAAACTCTTAGTTCATTTAATGAAACTTTCCTCTGAAAATGAATGATTTTCGTGTAGATATGTGAATACATGTAGTCAAGGTGTTTGTTTACTGTAAAGATAGAACTTTCCTTGTGTTGTTTTCTTTGTAAATCGAGTTTTTCTCAATGTTTTTCATTGATTCTTACTCTATTTCTGTAGAGAAATAAAAGACGATTCTTTCTGAATACTTTGTTTAATATTTTGAGCATTTTTGATTTGATTTTTCCATTTTATACGAAGAGTATATTGTCAGTTCGAAATCACATTTTCGATCAGTAGTTTTACGGAAATGTCTGATGCGATTTCTCCCTCTGTACAGTATGTTTTTAAGATATGTAAATAGGTGTTATTAGATTGATAAGTCTACTTTCGTTCAACAGTGATTTCATAGATTTTTATGAAGAATTGATAAAGTTATCAAGTTTTTACTGTGAGTGAGTGTTTTGCATTATTTCAAGATCGTTTTGCGCACCTTACTAGGGCTTAATATTATTTTCAATTGAAGATGATTTAGACTGTAAAATCACCGTGTACTTTTAGATAACTTGAAACCCTTTCCAGTTCCTATTTTTACATGATTTTTCAATTCCTATGTTGGGAGAAATCATTATTATAATTAGAGATATTTTCTGTGATTTCGGAGAATAAGTTAGGAAGGGAGTGGATTTTTGTAGTTCCGGATTCTAGTCAAACAGAATCCTGCCCTACATTACTCCTTTCATAAAAGACGCTTTTGGTAGAGTTTTTTAGTGTTTCTTGATTCTATTTTGTAAGAAATTTCGTGTGCATTACAGTCATGTAAATTTTGTATTTCTTTAGAATTTATTTCGTTGGTTTTTGATTTTTTTTATCAGAGGTCGCAACCGTTTTGAATTCCTATTCGGCTGCCAGTTTCAGTGCTCGACGCCTGAGTGTTAGCCTGCACTGCAAACTTTATGGAAAGCTGTTCTGTTAATTTTCTATATTAGTAGTACGAGTCTTTGTTCAAAGCCCTTTGATTTCGCCAGATTTCATGGAGTTTTGATTGAGTTATGATTTTTGCACCAAAGGTGCGTTTCTGGAAAGTTTACATAATGATTCTGCGCCCTGTCAGTAAATACAACACTTTTAGACATTTATAATGATTTAGTCTATGAAATTACTTTCATTTCGAAGATAACTCGATGATCTTTCCAACCAATATTTTATCTGGATTTTTCAATATCCAGGTTGGATGTAAGGAGAGTTAAAAGTAGAGCTTAATTTCTGTAATTTCAGAGACGAAACTCATTAATTTTCTTGAGTTTCCTAAGGTTTAACCTTAGGAGCTTCTTGGATTTATGATGATACTTGAACTCTTTATCGTATTTATGTAATTATTACCTATTAATATGTAATTAAAGTTTTTATCATGGTTTTAGTGATGTGAATATTTTGCTAAGCATTTATTTCCTTGAATTTGTTTAAGACAAGCTTCTTGTGGATCGACCCGCTCTTGCATATGCTTAATACAATAGGTACCGTGCGCTTGCGGTTTATAAATGTAAAATTTGGGATTTTTGTGTTTTAATTCTAAATACAAAAAATTTCCTTACACCCTGCAGTGTCTTATAAATTTGGCTTAGGATTTGATTATCTTGAATATCTTGAATATCTTGAATCTCAAGCCAATAAAGGATTTATTAGTTGTAGTTCAAGTAAATCTAAGACTAAAATTCATTTTATCATGAAACAAGGTAATAAATATGTAGAAGTAGGTACTTCAAGGGATGAATCATGTAGTAATAATATAAATCAATGTGATTTGTCAAATTGTACTTCTAACATGACTATTAATGTTTCTAAAAATCTTGTTTCTTGTTTTGGAAATTCAGTTTCTAATGTTTCTAAAATTTCAAACAATTGTAGTAAACTAAAAATTCAGAAACCTAAGCATATAATTCGAAAAACTGGTATTAGACCAATTACTCATTCTACATGTGATAAAACTAAAAATTCTTGTGTAGAAAAAGATTTTATATGTATTGAAAATTTAAATACAAGTACAAAATCTGGTTATGAACTTATTGATATGTATGAGCATGACCAAAATAAATTAACATCTGATAAAAATCCGTTTGGTCTTGATTATAGTACATCTGAAAATAAAAGAATGATTATAAGAGCAATAATGCTATATGTGAGTATGAAGCTAATGATAAATCAATAGTACTTACAACTAATAAGAATATAAATGATAATGTTAAACTATTTTTAAACAAAAAGAAGAAATATGCATTTAATGAACTTGGTCCTCAACAACATTGGGTACCAAGAAAAAGTTTTCCTTAATTTGTTTTGTAGGAGGAAACAACATCAAAATGGATCTTTGACAGTGGAGCATCAAGTCACATGACCGAACAGAAAAGTCTACTACAAAATTTTACAAATACCATGAAAGGAAGTGTAACATTTGGAAACAAAAGCAAAGATAAAATCATAGGTATAGGCAATGTTCAAATAACTCCTACTTGTGTTATTTCAAATATACTATATGTAGAAAACCTAGGATTTAATTTGCTGTGTGTGTTTGTGCTAGATTTCAATCTAATCCTAAAGAATCACACTTAATTGAAGTTAAAAGAATATTTAGATATATACAAGGAACTAAAAATTTCAGATTGTATTATTCTAAGGATAGTTCAATAAATCTTATAGGATATACTGATGTTGATTATGTAGGATCTAAATCCGATAGAAAGAGTATCAGTGGCACATGTCAATTATTGGGAAATAATTTGGTGTCATGGTTTAGTAAAAAGCAAAACTATGTAGCACTTTCTACTACAGAAGCTGAATATGTTGCTGGTGCACTGTGTTGTACTCAGATTCTATGGATAAGGCAAACATTAGAAGATTTTGGATTATCTTATGATACAATTGAGATTTATTATGACAGTAGTTCTGCAATAAATCTTTTCAAAAATCCTGTACTACATTCTAGAGCAAAGCATATAGATGTTAGACATCATTTTCTAAGAGATAATGTAATTAAAGGAAAAATTAAATTAGAATTTGTGTCTAGTAAAAATCAATTAGCTGATATATTTACAAAACCTCTAGATGAAAATACATTCTGCTACATTAGATTAAATTTGGGTATTTGTAGGCTATGTGATGTGTAGAATGCTTAAACTCCACATAAAAAGATAAATAGTATTGATGATGTTGTTCACCTCATAGATTCTAAAGTAATATCTAAACTGCTGCTTAAGATACTATGTATTTATTGTAAAATCATAGTAGTATCTTATTGATTTTAAGTAGTTTATCAATTTTAATAGTTTTTACGATTTTAAGTGGAAGTGTAAATGAAAAACATTAAATACTTCTAACATTCTGAAATTTTGATTAAATATTTTTTGTTTGAATCAAGGAAAGTGCATATGATCATGCATAAATTTGACTTAATTGATTAAACTTGTAGAATAAGTTATATGTAACTCATCTTAAACTGTAAATTAAAAGTATAAGCTTATTGAAACTGATTCATATTCTCAGTAAAATCATAGAAGTAAAAATTGTATGAGATTTGTGTTTTACTGCATCTGTATTAATGAAATACATATATATTGTGCTTAAAATGAAAAGTGCTTACAAAGTGAAAATCTTTGAGAGTTTATTGATCAGTTTGATCATGAGCCTTTTATACTTGAGTAGATAGGTATGTAAGGATTGTTGTCCTCAAAAAGGATTCTTTAAATCTGGCAACCTAAGGTCCTGATCAGATCTGGGATTGTTGACTGAAAACTCATTACACGAGTACATTAGAAAGCTCTTGTATGATTCAAGATTTTCAAACTAACTTTTTAAAAAATAAAAGAAAAAAAAGAGAGGGTGTTTTATTAATTACAGATATCTTTGAATCGAATATAGTTTCTACCAATATGACCATTGAGTTATTGAATCAACATTAGTACTTTTGAAAACGTTTATTTGAGATACATTCTTTTATTCTCCTTGAATTAATCATATTGAATTCAAAGTTGTGTTTTGATTCATATACAGTAGGAATTGATTCTGGAAATCATTTTTGATGAAGTTAGAATAATGGAAGTTTCTGAAAAGAAAATTTAAAAGAATAGTTATACTTAACATCTATTGTCACTACAAGTATATTTTGTATTTTGATTGAATATATTTGAAGTATATTTGTAGGGGGAGGATTAACAATGTCAAAAACAGATTAATATAATTCAGAATACAAATCTTGGTTAATCTGAATTAATATCCTCTTAAAAGATTGATGAAATAATTTAAAAAGACAAACAAACTATTTTAGATTCAAAAGACAAGAATATTAGAATAGTTTACAATGTTCTCAAGATAATGTTAAGTTTAGCATGTGTGTTGTTTTCGAAACGTTTCAGTTGGAAGTATCCAAAAATTGTTCTAAGTGTACTAACTAGACGTTATGTTAGATAAGGTAACGTGTAAAACTGCCTCTAGACAGCGTTTTACTCATTAGGTTAGTTAACTCAATGAGTTATACTTGAATATTTCGGGTACCTTGATTGAATAAACTTTATTCAATATTCTTTTAATATCTAAACCCAACTTCTCTTCACGTTGAGTTATTCGCCTAAAACCCTATTTAAACACTTATTACACAGGCACTTAGATTATTTGTAGACTTTGTCAAGAAAATATTTCTCGCTTGTTACTGTTACAACTTGCGACAATGGTTTCCAAGTTCTACAAAGGTCGTGGCAGAGGAAAAGGCAAAAGCAGAGGAGATGCAAAAGGAAAAGAAATAGAAAATGATGAAGTTCCACACACTTGGTTCAAGAAAATATTTCGAGTGGACAAAAGGTTAGCAGAAATTTATAGTGAATATTTCTTTCCTGAAGGTATACTGAATGAAGTTAGACAAGAACTTCAAAATACTGATGCAAATATTACATACATGGGTATTCGTAGTAAATTTGATAGAGAATATAGAATGAAGTGTGCTGAAATTGCATTTTTGGAATAGTATGCAAAATATTTGGAAAAAGGTGTAGGTTCATCAAATAGAACTCCTCAAACTCCTATAAATGGTATAAGACTACATGCATTTGAGGAAAAGCATGAATCAGCAATCCCTACCCCTTTATATTCAAAACAAGTAGAATCAAATATTGTTGTAGATCACAGAAAAGTTGAAGGTCTTCGAAAGGCAGTTGCAAAAGAAAGTGTCTTTGAAGAATTAAAGCAGAAAACTTTTATGAAGCAATTTGAAAAGAAAACAGCAATACTTGAAGAGGAGAAACAGAAATGTTATAGTAGAAGGAAAGTTAGAAAAATTATGTTTAAGGAAACAAAGTCTGTTGAAAAAGAAAAATCAGATGAAAATTTATTTCCAAAGGACAATGTATGTCTAGACAATGTACTTTATTGTGCATCTGATAAACTCATTAGTTCTGAGCACACTGAAACTGATGAAGATAATGAGACTTTATTTTCCCTTGCTAGAAAGCTTGAGAAGAAATACAAGTCAAATATGAGCTCAAGTTTTTCTATTAGTACAAGTCCTGATGATGCAGAAATTGACAAATCAAAGCATCAGGCACTTGACATTGAACAAGTTATTACAGATATAATTGAAAATGTTGAGGCAGTAACTAGTTCACAGGCTGAATTGTCTGGAGTAGCAGATATTGAAAATGTTAAGACTCCAGAAGAGCTAAAAGTTAACCAGCCTTCTTCAGAATCTATAGAAATAGAGTCTGAGAATTCACAGCATATATCAATGGAGATATCTGTTGAACAAAATGAACAATTACAGATAGATACACTGGCTATAGAAATTATGGAAAAGTTGAACTCTGAATATTCTATAGAGACTAAACAGATGAATGTTAAGCATATTGAAAATGTTCCTAACACTGTTGAAGCTGAAGTATCAAGCTTACCTGCATAGCTTCAAAATAATATTTTGGAAGAGGAACAAAATGATATTCATTTTGAAGAAGAGGTTCCTGAAGATGAATTAAACTCTGAATCACGACTTCAGGTATCACCTTCTTTGTGTACAAGAATATATATTCAAGGTAATTCAATTCATTTTAGATCTGAGGAAGCTTTGCAGAAATACAATAATTTGATTACATGTCAAATTCTGCATGCTCGTCTAATAAAGTTTAGAAATTTGATGGAAATGAGAGATCTATTTGAGTTTCAAGGCCTCATTCAATTCTTGTCAGTAGGAACAAAATGGAATCAATATACAAAGCTTATTGCAGCTTTTTATAGCAATCTAGTCAAGAATGAAAATTTTCTAAAAACTCAAATAAATCAACAAGAGTTTATATTGCCTCCTAAGTTAATTTTTGAAGTTTTGGGATTAAAGAATGAAGGTGTTGTTGTTGCAAACAGATTTGACATGATTAGATAACTAGAATGGAACATTTAGTCTTTATCAAAAATTCCAGATGTATATTCTGAAATGAGATTAATGGAAAATCTGAATGTAGAGGCAAGGTTTATTGCAAATATATTGCATGCCAATTTATTTCAGAGAATCGGACACAATATGGAAGTTAGTAGAAGTTATTTATATGCAACTTATGGCCTACTGAATAGAATTCAAATCAGTTGGTTTGTTGTTTTCACTTTTCAACTACAGCATATGAGTTCAAAGTTATTTTATGGTGATGTTGTATGTAGAATCCTTGCAAGCTAATTAAATTTATCCAACTGGCCCTTTGAAACTAAAGGCATGAGAGCATTTAGTGTCAAAGATTTGCAAAAATTCCAAGTTTTGCATCAACCTCAACAACAACAACAACAATAACAACAACCTGATTATACAAACTATATACCACAACAACAACAAAGTTATTCAGTTCAAACAGAACAGCAAACCCAGTTACCTTCTGACTTAGATGCAATGCTTAACGACATCAGAAATGATATTAGGCATCTAGGAGATAAAATTTGTAATACTATAAGTGATATACTTAGGAGGGCTCGATAACTATTTTTGTTTGTTTCTGCATACAAAATGTAATGTTTGTATTCATTGTTTGATTCTTTGAACAATACATTATTTTTCTATAAATGTTTGCAATTCTTATTATTGTTTACAGAAAGAGTTGTAAATATATCTCTTAATTCAAAAGGGGGAGAAATGTTAATTATCTTTTACAATTCTTACTTATCTTTTTGATTAATGACAAAAATGGGGAGAAATGTTATAAAAAGATGATTATGATTTTAGTTGGGAGATAATATTTAAGTGGTTATGACAAATGATAATCTAAATGATACTTATATAATTAATGACATCTAAGAGTTTTAGTTCTGAGAGGTGATATTTACACAAACAATAGAAATAAGCTTAAGTGAACTTAAGTCAACAAACTTGTTTGTTGAATGAAAAGTTAACCCAACGAAGGTGTTTTGTTGAGTTAAATATATTTCAAAATTGATTTAATATGGTTTTGTCATCATCAAAAAGGGGGAGATTGTTGAGTATTTTGTTTTGATGATGTGTGCTAAATGGAAATAATCATATTTGCTCAATTACTATTGCTTGTGAAAAGAAATTAAAATCATCAATGAATACAGAAAAAACTTACTGATATAAATACTTGTCTATATTGGATCTAAAATTATATTGTTAAATAACTAGTTGTTTCATTGCATTAATTTCTCATGTAACTAAACGTTAAGTTAACGTGTGTTTTTTTATTGAAAAACATGATATGTTTTAAAGTTATATCTTCTGTATCATGTACAGTGCACGTTTAGACAACTCGTTAAGTTAGAGTTTTGTTCAAATAGAGATCACATGACAACTCGTTAAGTTAGAGGCTTAAAGGTTAAAATAGGTCACATGAGAACTCGTTAAGTTAGTGAGTAAAAGAAGAGACAAACTCGTTAAGTTAGTGTTATACACGTGGTGAAATTATAAGTTACGAATGTTATATTGTATCAAGTGAGGTGCACATGTTTAACTCGTTAAGTTAACATAACTAAACACGTTGAGTTGCTATATTGAACACTAAGGCAATGCATTAGGTTAGCATTATAAACTTAAGTTGTTATTTCTACACGTGGTAAAATTCTTATTATAAAAACATTTGTTTATTGCTGAATCGGTGAGTTAAAGTTTTTCAGAGACTTATAGTCGTAACTATCCGAAAGGTAACTTAAGTCATGTTTTCAGGTCTTGACACATGTCTCACTAGTTTTATGAGAAAAAAAGTTGTTTTCGATGACTTACAACCGTAACTATCTGAAACTTAAACTGTTTTTGGTGAGTTATCGTTTAACCTTTCGAAAGAAAGGTTAAGCTGGTTTGTTGAGTTATCCATAACACCACGGATTTAGTTTGTCGAGTTATCTACAGTACTAGTCACATGAATTAGTACATGAGGAACTCGTTAAGTTAGAAACGTTAAGTTAATATCTACTTGTGTTACTCGTTTAGTTAACATTTAAAGTAATGACTTCTTATTATACTAATGGAAAATTTTTGGAAGAGAAAGTTTATTTTGTAGGAAATTTTTCAGAGATCCAAGACCGATGATTAAAGAAAATTTGAAATATAAACATGGGTTAGAACGTGTGTGTTTCGATGAAGGAAAAAGTAAAGACGTGAAGAAGTGGAAAACTAGTAGTGATTAAACGTGGAGGATATGCATGAAGTTAACATATAGTATAAAAGGCATAGAATTCTTGTTGATCAAATTATCCTTGCACATAAAATGAGAATCTTTTCAAGGATCAAACTATCCCTGCACACCAAAAGAAAAATCTTTTTAGGGATCAAAACACTCTTTGGGGAAAATCTCTCAGGTGAAAGAAAATTCAGTGAAGCAGAAAAAGGTATTATTTATGTCACTGAAGATTTAAAGTATCTAAAGAAAGCAAATTCTTTGAAACATATAAAGACAAGATATTTGTCATTGAAGAATTGCTGAAGAAGAAAAAGAAGAAGAAGAAACATCTCAAACAGGGAAAAATGTTTTAAATTCTGCAAATTAGTTTTCTCTATTTGTAGTTATGAAATTGTATAGATGAAACATGGTATCAAAATATAATTGCATCTACAATTTCTGAGGAGAATTGAATTGTATATTGTAATTGAAATTGTTGAGCTATATTTTTAGCTCAAGCTTTACTGCAAGTGCACAGTTCTTTTGGTGTACATGGCAAATACAGGTCATTCTTCCACAAGGATTGTATTTATGACTTAATCAACTATTACTCAACTTGTTCTTCAAGATCTTAGGTATACTTCAGTAAATTAATGACATGTGAATGTAGAATAATCAAAATTAACACAAGCTCACAAATCATGTAGTTTCAAGGCAATGTGTAATGGAAAATGGTGATGTGAATCAATTTCTTTACTTGTAAATCTATCAACTCATTCAATTATAACATGCACACAAGTTCCACGTGATTTCAGAAGTGATATCAATGCATTAATATTGAGGAAAGAAAAATAAAACAAGAAGGTTCAATAGACTATACTACTGTATTCTAATTTATACTAAATGCATGCAACTATGCTATTTGCTAATCTAGCTAAACTATACTATACTACTTGCATTAGAAATTCTTTTTGGAGATTGATTAGGACAAAATGTGATCAATATAAGATATAACAAACTCAATTAACTACTGAAATTAAAATTAACAACTAGATACAAGTGATAGGTTCTTCATTCAAATGAACATCCACACTTATTTTCTTCTTCTTTCAATTCACACCTTCTTCTCAAATGCGCCAAGCCACCATTGGTGAGTGTCATTCACTCGTATGAAAGCCTCACCAATAGCCCCAACAATACACGTGAATAGAGGATGCAAATTAGAAGTTGAAAAGAAGAATTAAACATTCATATACATTCATTGAACTCTATCTAGCTAAGAAGACATATAATTGAGATGTTCACCACCATTTCTCATCAATTCTTCCTTCTATACAAGAAAATAATAAACTCTAAGAGTTGTCACTACCTTAGGAGCTTCTTATCTTCTTCTCTAGAGCTTTGAATTCAATGGAACTTGGCAGCAACTCCACCTCCAAGCTTGGATGTCTTTTCCTTAGCCCTTAGAATGGTGAATAGTATGAATGGATGGTCTCCCTTTGGAAACACAAGCCTCACCTCCAAGCTTCTTCTCCTCCTTCTTTCTCTCGTTGGAAGCACCAAGTTGTTGTGTCTTCTCTCTCTTTGATGTGGCACCTTGGTTTTATCACCAAGCCAATAAGATGCCATAGATCTAGGAGGGCCAATAAGGTGTTGGCATGTCCTCTTCTTTAAAGTTTAGTCCACCAACTTTTGAATCTTTACATCTTCTTTGGTCTTTTGCATTAAGCTCCTCCCATATGTATGTTACCTACAATTAATGGAAATTGAACTCCAAGAGACGTTAGCCAACATAGGACATGCAAAATAAATCAATGTGTTCCATGTAAAATTATATCCAATGGGGGATGCACTTGTTAATTAAATTTCTATATTGCACTATATTTCAAGACTTATATTACCCATAATTAATATCATTTATCCACCATAGATAGATAATATGATGCAAAATTACTTATGAAATTCATTAACAATGGGCAAAATTAAAGCTTGAACACCCCCCCACACTTAAACTTTGCTAGTCCTCTAGCAAAATTTAGAGAAGAAAAGATTAAGGAACCCCTTGAAATAAACAAACACAATAAAGAAAATTAAGGCAAATTAAATTCTCGCCAAGTAATGCAACAATACTTATAGATAATCTCCACTCACAAGCTGAGTTCCTATAATGGTGAGGAATTTAGAATAGACATCTAATGCCAACCTAAGGAAAATAAGTTTTTAAGATACTATTAAGTGCAAAGTGCTTAGACCCATAATCAATAGCACCTAGGTTCATCTCACTTAATCCAAGAATACATGAAGGTTTCTTTAGGCTTCTATCCTCTAGTACATTGTCCCTTTATTTTCAATTGAGTTTTTCTTCTTTTTGATTCTATAAAAGTATTTTCTTTGTTCATTCTACAGAACAACTTCTTCTTCTTCTTCTTCTTCTTCTTTTTTTATTTTTATTTATAGATACCTCTCTTTTCTCACATCCTACCCCTACCCTTAGGATACCTCCCATAAAGGGATTACACGTGAAGACTAAGAGGTTACTTAGCCTTCGTCCCCAACAACCTTATGAGAACGGGTATCAAACCTTATTCCCAAATTCATATATCTACCCTTCTCATGGGACAACCTATTGGAAAGATTTCCTAAGCCACTCTTCAAGATTAATGTCATAAGAAGAGTCCTCTAGATACCACATGATTAAGAGTCTAGTGCAAGAATGTGTATATGTTATAAGTAAGAAACTATGGTTGGCATCTCAAATGCATATTCCTATCCTCACCTTAAAGATAAGCTCAGCTCTAAGTGTAAGACATCATAAGGAAAGAACATTACTAAGGAAAATTCAACATGCCACAAAAAGAAATTAAGTTCAAATGAAAACAAAGCTAAAAATAATAAAGAATTAATGATCCTAACCTTAAGAGCATACAATGGAGATTGAGTAGCATGCTAGTAAGGCTAAGATGCAATAATTCAAAATCAAAATTAAACTAACAAAGCTATTTCCTAAAAAAAAAAATTGACATGCAAGTTCTTATCATGGATACACATAAAACATGGTGGCATGCAACATATAGAACGAATTTGCAAACTTACCACCAACATGCTTGTGAAAGAAACTTACATTTGGAAAATTTTCAATTTCATTGCTGTAGTATGCACCCTAAAAGATTTTTTTACTTTCTCCTCCCCCCCGCACTTAGTTCCTACATTGTCCTCAATGTAGAAAGGATTGTTTCAACAATGAGAATAAGTAAAACAAAAACGTTAGCGCATACCTGTTGTGCACTGCTCTTCAAGTAGTGTAGATAAAATGTATTTAACTCTAATTATGGTTGAACATCAATTTGTCAAACAAACACATGATATCATGATAAAGTCTTTCAACCCATTCTACACCCTTCAAGTATTTGAAAATCATGCATCTAACTACTTTCAAATATATCATCAAATTCTGTTCTTTAAAATTAAACATCTCAAGCATGAAATAAAATAAGTCTCTTATCAAATAAGCCGAGCATAAGTCGTGGAGATAAAAGGTTGCCTCTAGCTATCTTGTTGATTGCAAGTGATTCTTCTCTTTACTTTTCTCCTGAAGTTGTCTCCACTTGGTTGACACATGGATTTGTGATAGCTTGGCTTGGAATGGTTCCTTTCTCCCTCTCGCAAAGCCTTGCTGATATTTAGGATAGTTGCACCTCTATCTTGCTGATTGATTGTGCATTAGCATGCACAATTGGTTGATACTTAGTATTGTTCATGGGAAATGCTTCCTTGCCTTTGATCAAGCTGTCTATCTTCTTTCCCATGTCTTCTATTGCTACTAAATGATCATTTTTCTTAGCCAATTCCATAGTATTTCGTGTAGGCTGATTGCCTTGAAAATTTGAGGATTCACCTTGTTGATTATCTTGAAAATGTGAGTTTCTCCATGAAAAGTTTGGGTGGTTCCTCCAAGATGGGTTGTAGGAGTTGCCATAAACTTCTTGCCTTTGATTGTTCCTTGTGTATATTTCCTGAACATCAGCAGAAGGGTTAGCCAACATAGGACATTCATTCACAATATGGCCTACCATATTACATCCCAAGCACTTGAGTGGTTCTTTCCCTTTTCCTTCTATTGCTTCAACCCTTTTCAATAGGCTTCCATATTTCATTTCAAGGGCCGTGGTTGCATTTATGGAATGAATGCCCTTCTCTTGCCTTGTTTCAGATCTTGGAGAGGATTTTTCCCAACTTAATGTCTTTGCCGCCAACTCTCCCAAGAAGTTCCATGCCACTGTGTCTTCAAGATCTGTAAAGTCTCCTTGCACCATGGATTCCAGCAAACCCTTTACTGATGTAGGGATTCCATCATATACAATTTGGCATTGTCTCCACAAGGGTATCCCATGATGTGGACAACTCACAAGCAATTCATTGAACCTGCTAAAGAAATTAGCAAATGATTCTTCTAGCATTTGATAGCAAGAATTAATAACCTTTCTCATCTCATTTGTTTTGGCAATTGGATAGAATCTTTTCAAAAAGATGGCACTAAATTGCTCCCATGAAGTAATAGAGTTGGGTGGTAAACTTTGAAGCCACCTTCTTGCTCCATCTCTCAAGGCAAAGGGAACAAATCTCAATAGGATGGAATCATCTGTCAGATTTTGTATCTTCATTAAGTTGCATACATCTTCAAATTCTTCAAGGAAGCCATAAGCATCCTCATCATCGTGTCCCATGAACTTTGGTAATTGGCTGATGTAGTGGGATTTCAACTCAAAATGTGCTCCATTTTCATCTGGTAGTTGAATGCAAGTGATCCTACTTCTCTATGTAGGATAGAACATGTCTTTGAGCACCACCCTCCTCTCATTATTGTTTGCTGCCATGTGTGTTTCTTTTTGATTCTCGATGCATATCAACTTATTATCTGCACCTCTCTCCCAACTTTTCACGCACTAAGACATTCACATCAGTTATATAATTCAAGAGTATATGCAAGAGTTATTTACATGGTGAAATATCATTAAAGTATACAAGTACCATCATATATCATAAAATTTCAGCATGAATGGTTCACCATATAAATTCAAGATGACATGAAACAACAAGGACAGATGCATGATAATAAGCATATAAAATTTTGATGTGAACTTGCAATAATCAATTTTATTGTTAACTACTAACACACTAATACATAGAATGAAAAATTACTAAGAATTAAGAAAAGAAAAACTACATCTACAACTAAATACATACAAAGACTAATTATAATTGGGTTCCAACAACAAAGCACTCTCTCCATGATTGTAGGTTTTTCCAGGATAATATTCTTTAAGTCTTTGACCATTTACTACAGTTTTAAATCCTGTCTTACAATTTTCTATAGCTATAGCTCCATGATTATATATATGTTTAATGATGAATGGTCCTGTCCATCTAGTCTTAAATTTTCCAAGGAACAAATGTAATCTAGAGTTATATAATAAAACTTCTTGTCCCTCATGAAAGTCCTTTCTTAGAATTTTCTTGTCATGGAATGCTTTTGCTCGTTCTTTTGCAATCTTTGCATTTTCATAATCCTCTCTTCTTATTTCTTCCAGCTCATTGAGTTGATATTTTCTTGCTTTTCCTACATCATCAACACACATGTTAAATGTTCTAATAGCCCATTCTGCTTTATGTTCTATTTCTATAGGTAAATGACATGCTTTCCCATAAACTACTCTAAATGGTGACATTCCCAACACAGTTTTATGGGCAGTCCTATAACCCCAAAGTGCATCATTAAGCTTTTCTGCCCCAATCCTTCTTACTTGGTTTGATTACTTTTTCGAGCATGTGCTTGATTTGTCTATTAGATACCTCAACTTGCCCACTTGTTTGAGGATGATATGGTGTTGCTAACTTGTGAGTAACCCCATACTTCCTCAAAGCCATTTGAAATACTCTGTTGCAAAAGTGAGGTCCATTATCACTAATTATAGCTCTTGGAATACCAAATTTAGCAAAAATGTTAGATCTAAGAAAATCAACAACAACTTTAGCATCATTTCTCTTAGTTGGGATAGCTTCAATCCATCTAGAAACATAATCAACGACCAACAAAATATAAGAATAACCAAAAGAAATGGGAAATGGTCCCATGAAATCAATGCCCCAAACATCAAAAATTTCAACTTCAATGATAGGATTCAAAGGCATCATATTTCGTTTGGAAATTTTTCCCATTCTTTGGCATCTATCACAATGTCTACAATGATCTTTAGAGTCTTTAATTAGAGAAGGCTAATAAAATCCACATTCAAGAATTTTCAAAGAAGTTTTTCTATGGCTAAGATGACCTCCACAAGCATGATTATGACAAAAATTTAAGACATTAGCAATTTCATCTTCAGGAAGACATCTTCTTAAAATTTGATCAGAACCCATTTTATACAAATAAGGTTCCATCCAAACATAATGTTTAGCCATGTACCTCAATCTTTTCTTATCTGGTTTAGATAAATCAGTTGGTATTAACCCTATAGCAAGATAGTTAGCAATGTCTGCAAACCAAGGTAACTTACCAACTAGAAATAAACTCTCATCAGGAAACTTTTCATTAATCACATTATTGCATGTTGGAATATTTTCTAATCTAGAGAGGTGATCAGCAACTAAATTTTCTTTTCCAACCTTATCTTTAATTTCTATATTGAATTCTTGCAACAATAAAACCCAACGAATTAATCTTGGTTTTGCATCTTTTTTACTCATCAAATGTTTAATAGCTGCATGATTAGTATGCACAATAACTTGATTGCAAACTAAATATAGTCTAAATTTATCTAGAGCAAAAACAACAGCAAGAAATTCTTTTTCTGTGGTAGTATAATTTACTTGAGCTTCATTCAAAGTTTTACTAGCATAGCATATGACATGATGTTTCTTATCAATTATTTGCCCAAGTATTGCACCTACTGCATAATTGGAGGCATCACACATAATTTCAAAAGGATAATCCCATATTGGGGCATGAATTATAGGAGGAGATATTAATGCATGCTTAAGTTGATTAAAGGCAGCAAGACAATGTTCATCAAAAACAAACTCAAAATCTTTTGCAAGTAAATTAGTTATAGGTCTTGCTATCTTGCTAAAATCATGAATAAATCTACAATAAAAACTAGCATGTCCTAGAAAGCTTCTAACCTCCTTAACGGATTTAGGTGGCTGCAAATGAGATATAACGTCAATTTTTGCCTTATCCACCTCAATCCCTCTATTAGATATCACATGCCCAAGAACTATGCCTTCATTCACCATGAAATGGCACTTTTCCCAATTTAAAATAAAATTCTTTTCAACACATCTTTGCAAAACCACATCTAAATGATGTAAAAAATATCAAAATTTTTGCCAAAAATAGAAAAGTCATCCATGAAAATTTCTAAAATTTTTTCATTCATATCATAAAAAATTCCTGCCATGCATCTTTGAAATGTTGCAGGTGCATTACATAAACCGAAAGACATACACTTAAAAGCATAGGTTCCGCTTGGACAAGTAAAAGTAGTCTTTTCTTGATCCTCGGAGATTATGGGTATTTGGTTGTACTCAGAGTATCCATTAAGAAAATAATAAAATTCATGTCCAACTAACCTTTCTAGCATCTGATCAACAAATGGTAATGGGAAATGATCTTTACGAGTTACTGAATTCAATTTACGATAATCAATACATACCCTCCAACTAGTTTTTATTCTAGTAGGCACTAACTCATGATCTTGATTTTCAACTACTGTAAAGCTCGATTTCTTAGGTACTAAATGCACAAGGCTTACCCACCTACTATCACTAATAGGGTATATAATGCTATTGTCAAGCCATTTAACTATCTCCTTCTTTACCACCTCACTCATTTGGGGATTTAATCTACGTTGAGGTTCTCTAAGGCATAGTTCTCATCTTCTAGGATAATTCTATGTTGAACTATAGTGGGACTAACTCCTACAATATCACTCAATTGCCAACCAAGAGCTCTCTTGTTTTTACTTAATATCTTCATTAATTTTTCTTCTTGGTTTGGGGTTAAGTTTGCTCCAATTATAACAGGATATTCATTTTGCTTATTTATAAATGCATATTTTAGATTTTGTGGGAGTGCTTTTAATTTATTCCTTTCCTTAACTTCTAAAATCAAGTCATTATTCATTTCATGCTCACCACTATTCTCTTGTAAAGATGCCTTGTGTTCTAGATTATCTTCAACGTCTAGAAAGCAAATTTCAGCACTAAGTTCTTCCTCATTACTACTATTTTCGACTTCTTCAAATAATTCAGAAATGCTTACACTAATGTTGTCATCTACTTGATGGTTTATAGTCCTATCTCTTTTAAAAATGTTCAATAATATCACCTTATTGTTAAAGGAGATTGACATTTTACCATTTCTACAATTAATGTGGGCATTAATAGTTGCTAAGAATGGTCTCCCTAAGATCAAAGTAGATTCATTTGGTTCACAAGTTGGTGCATTGGTTTCTAAAATGATAAATTCGGTTGGGTATATAAAATCTTCAATTTGAATTAAGACATCTTCTACAATACCCATGGGACTCCTATATGATCTATCAGCTAGTTTAATTAGTGTTCTAGTTTTCTTAATTCCTGTGATTCCCAATTGTTCATATAAGTGTTTTAGCATCACGTTAAGTCCTGCACCAAGATCTAATAATGCTTTTTCAATTAAAACATTCCCTATTAAGCAAGTTATTAGAGGAACACCAGGATCATTGAATTTTTTAGCTAAACTATCAAGCAGCATTGAACTACTTAACTCGGTTAAATAAACTTGCTTACTTAATTTTTTTCTTGGCTTCCTATGCTTGGTACAAAGGTTTTTAAGCACCCTCCCATATGCTGGGATTTTTCTAATTAATTCTAACATAGGCATATTAACATTGATTTTCTCAAATATGGTTCTTATAGCTTCATTTTCCTCATTTTCTTTGTTGTTGTCAAGCCGACTAGGAAATGGCGGTTTGTTGTTCATATTTTCAGATGTTTCTTCTTTCTTTTTATCCATTTCTAAGTCTATAATAGGGTTTTCTTCAATTAATTCTTCATTAGTTTCATCCATTAGACATTTTTCAAGTTCAACTCCATCAAGTTCTAGTTCTACATCTTTATGTTCATCTCTTGTCAACATATTTTCTTCCTTTTCATCTATGTTTTCTTCACTTTGTTTTTCTTCACTTTCATGTTCTAATATGTTTCTTTCTATGGTTTTTCCAGATCTTAAGATTAAATTCACGTTTTCATCTACATTAGAGTCTTCTTCATCATCTATGACAATTACATCTTCTTTTTATTGTAGGAGCTTAGTGGCAACATAATAGCTATCTCCTAACTCTATGATTCTCTCTATATTCCTCATGGACTCTTCTATAGAACTACTACTAACATGAGAGCAATCAAAAACATCATTTCTTTCATCAATATGAGATTTATGCATATCAAAATCGTAAGAAAATTCACTAGCATCATGGAAGACATCATAGTCATCACTAACATGAGTTGTTTCTTCTACTGGTTGAATTTTTATATTAAATAACTTGCTGGTACATATGCTTTCATCATGACCTTTTACATGGCAATAATAACAAGCACTTTCAAATAAAAAATCATTTATAAACTTAAAAGGATCATCATGATGAAAATTTGACATACTTGCAAGAAATTTAAGCAATAAAATTCACAACTAAGCACAAGAAAGATATGTTTATGAAAATTTGTCAAACAACCAACTAAGAACTTCAAATATGGTAAAAATAAACTAAGCCAAATTGCTAATCCTCGGCAACAGCGCCAAAAACTTGTTGAGCTATATTTTTAGCTCAAGCTTTACTACAAGTGCACAGTTCTTTTGGTGTACATGGCAAATACAGGTCATTCTTCCACAAGGATTGTGTTTATGACTTAATCAACTATTACTCAACTTGTTCTTCAAGATCTTAGGTATACTTCAGTAAATTAATGACATGTGAATGTAGAATAAACAAAATTAACACAAGCTCACAAATCATGTAGTTTCAAGGCAATGTGTAGTGGAAAATGGTGATGTGAATCAATTTCTTTATTTGTAAATCTATCAACTCATTCAATTATAACATGCACACAAGTTCCACGTGATTTCAGAAGTGATATCAATGCATCAATATTGAGGAAAGAAAAATAAAATAAGAAGGTTCAATAGACTATACTACTCTATTCTAATTTATACTAAATGCATGCAACTATGCTATTTGCTAATCTAGCTAAACTATACTATACTACTTGCATTAGAAATTCTTTTTGGAGATTGATTAGGACAAAATGTGATCAATATAAGATATAACAAACTCAATTAACTACTGAAATTAAAATTAACAACTAGATACAAGTGATAGGTTCTTCATTCAAATGAACATCCACACTTATTTTCTTCTTCTTTCAATTCACACTTTCTTCTCAAATGTGCCAAGCCACCATTGGTGAGTGTCATTCACTCGTGTGAAAGCATCACCAATAGCCCCAACAATACACATGAATAGAGGATGCAAATTAGAAGTTGAAAAGAAGAATTAAACATTCATATACATTCATTGAACTCTATCTAGCTAAGAAGACATATAATTGAAATGTTCACCACCATTTCTCATCAATTGTTCCTTCTATACAAGAAAATAACAAACTCTAAGAGTTGTCACTACCTTAGAAGCTTCTTATCTTCTTCTCTAGAGCTTTGAATTCAATGGAACTTGGCAGCAACTCCACCTCCAAGCTTGGATGTCTTTTCCTTAGCCCTTGGAATGGTGAATAGTATGAATGGATGGTCTCCCTTTGGAAACACAAGCCTCACCTCCAAGCTTCTTCTCCTCCTTCTTTCTCTCGTTGGAAGCACCAAGTTGTTGTGTCTTCTCTCTCTTTGATGTGGCACCTTGGTTTTATCACCAAGCCAATAAGATGCCATAGATCTAGGAGGGCCAATAAGGTGTTGGCATGTCTTCTTCTTTAAAGTTTAGTCCACCAACTTTTGATTCTTTACATCTTCTTTGGTCTTTTGCATTAAGCTCCTCCCATATGTATGTTACCTATAGTTAATGGAAGTTGAACTCCAAGAGACGTTAGCCAACATAGGACATGCAAAATAAATCAATGTGTTCCATGTAAAATTATATCCAATGGGGGATGCACTTGTTAATTAAATTTCTATATTGCACTATATTTCAAGACTTATATTACCCATAATTAATATCATTTGTCCACCATAGATAGATAATATCATGCAAAATTACTTATGAAATTCATTAAAAATGGGCAAAATTAAAGCTTGAACAGAAATCTTGAATAAAAATGATTTTATGAAAACAATGTCTCGACTTGTTTGTGAGTTTTAAAGTTTCAATTATATTTTAGAAAATATTGAAAAACACAATTCACCCCCCATCTTGTGTAGCCATACAATCCTACATATTTGCAATGAACCTTGCCTCTACATTCAAATTTTCCATTAATCTCATTTCAGAATATACATCTGGAATTTTTGATAAAGATTGAATGTTCCATTCCAGTTGTCTAATCATGTCAAATCTGTTTGTAACAACAACACCTTCATTCTTTAATCCCAAAACTTCAAAAATTAACTCAGGAGACAATATAAACTCTTGTTGATTTATTTGAGTTTTCAAAAAATTTTCATTCTTGACTAGATTGCTATAAAAAACTACAATAAGCTTTGTGTATTGCTTCCATTTTGTTTCAACTGGAAAGAATTGAATGAGGCCTTGATACTCAAATAGATCTTTTATTTCTATCAAATTTTTGAATTTTATTGGTCAAGCATGCAGAATTTGACATGTAATCAGATTATTATATTTCTGCAATGCTTCTTTAGATCTAAAATGAATTGAATTACCTTGAATTTTTAATATTGTACACAAAGAAGGTGATACCTAAAGCCTTGTTTCAGAGTTTAATTCATCTTTAGGAACCTCTTCTTCAAAATGAATGTCTTGTTGTTCCTCTGTGAAAATATTTTCTTGGAGCTGCGTATGTAAGCTTGATTCTTCAGCTTCAATAGTGTAAGGAACATTGTCAATATGCTCAACATTCATCTGTTTAGTCTCTATAGAATGATCAGAGTTCAATTTTTCCACAAATTCTACAACCGATGTATCTATCTATAATTGTGCATTTTATTCAATAGATATCTCCATTGATACATGCTGTGAATTCTCAAACTCTACTCCTATAGATTCTGAAGAAGGCTGGTTAACGTTTAGCACTTTTAGAGTCTTAACTTTTTCAATATCTGCTACTCTAGACAATTCAGCCTGTGAACTACTTACTGCCTCAACATTGTCAATTATATCTACAATAACTTGTTCAATGTCTTGCTCTGATTTTTCAATTTTTGCATCATCAAGACTTGTACTAATAGAAAAACTTGAGCTTATATTTGACTTGTTTTTCTTTTCAAAATATTAATTATTGATAATTTTCTTTAAAAGTTAGTTTGAAAAGCTTGAATCATATAAGTGCTTTCTAATGTACTCGTGTAATGAGCTTTCAGTCAACAATTCCAGATCTGATCAGGACCTTAGGTTGCTAGATTTAAATAATCCTTTTTCAGGACAACAATCCTTACATACCTATCTACTCAAGTACAAAAGGCTTGTGATCAAACAGATTAATAAACTCTCAAAGATTTTCACTTTGTAAGCACTTTTCATTTTAAGCACAGTATATATGTATTCCATTAATACAAATGAAATAAAACACAAATCTCATACAATTTTTACTTCTATGATTTTACTAATAATATGAATCAATTTCAATAAACTTATACTTTTGATTAACAATTTAAGATAAGTTACATATAAATTATTCTACAAGTTTAATCAATTAAGTAAATTTATGTATGATCATATGCATTTTGCTTGATTCAAAGAAAACACTTAATCAAAGTTTTAGAATTTCAAAAGTATGTAATGTTTTTCATTTGCACTTCCACTTAAAATCGTAAAAACCATTAAAATTGATAAACTACTTAAAATCAATAAGATACTACTATGATTTTACAATAAATACATAGTATCTTAAGCAGCAGTTTAGATGTTACTTTAGATATTTATGATAAGTATATAATATCTATGAGGTGAACAACATCATCAATACTATTTATCTTTTTATGTGGAGTTTAAGCATTTTACACATCACATAGCCCACAAATACCCAAATTTAATCTAATATTGTAGAATGTATTTTCGTCTAGAGGTTTTGTAGATATATCAGCTAATTGATTTTTACTAGACACAAATTCTAATTTAATTTTTCCTTTAATTACGTTATCTCTTAGAAAATGATGTCTAACCTCTATATGCTTTGCTCTAGAATGTAATACAGGATTTTTGGAAAGATTTATTGTAGAACTACTATCACAATAAATCTCAGTCGTATCAAAAGATAATCCAAAATCTTCTAAAGTTTGCCTTATCCACAGAATTTGAGTGCAACATAATGCAGCAGCAACATATTCAGCTTCTGTAGTAGAAAGTGCTACACAGTTTTACTTTTTATTAAACCATGACACTAAATTATTTCCCAATAATTGACATGTGCCACTTGTACTTTTTCTATCAGATTTAGATCCTGCATAATTAGCATCAGTATATCCTATAAGATCTATTGAACTATCTTTAGAATAATATAGTCTGAAATTTTCAGTTCCTTGTATATATCTAAATATTCTTTTAACTGCAATTGAGTGTGATTCTTTAGGATTAGATTGAAATCTAGCACAAACACACAGCAAACATAATATCAGGTCTACTAGCAGTCAAATAAAGTAAAGAACCAATCATACTTCTGTATTTTCTTTGATCTATTGATTTTCCTATGTTATCAATATCTAACTTTAAAGAAGTACTCATAGGAGTTCCTCGAATCCTTGTATCATTAAAATTAAATTTCTTAAGCATTTCATCTGCATATTTTTCCTGATTTAAAAATATATCTTTATCCATTTGCTTAATTTGAAGTCCTAGAAAATATGAAAGTTCTCCTATCATACTAATTTCAAACTGATTAGTCATCTCTTCAAAGAATATTTTTATCAGCTTATCAGAAGTTGTTCCAAAGATTATATCATACACGTATATTTGAACAACAATCTAATCTTTACCATCTCTCTTGATAAATAGAGTATGATCCACTTTTCCTATGATATAGCCTTTTTCTATGAAAAAAGTAAGTAATCTTTCATACCATGATCTAGGTGCTTGCTTCAAATCATATAAGGCTTTCTTCAATTTATACACAAAGTTAGGATTTTTAATATCTTCAAATCTAAGTGGTTGTTTTTGTTAGGATCGGTAGGCTCACTAGAGGGGGGGTGAATGGTGAATGTGTGTAAATCTTTTGATGTTGAATCAAATGATTCAATAGATATGAAATGAGATGAATCTAAAAGAATGCAAAGCAGTAGAGAAAAGTAACACACAACAAATTTTAGGTGGTTCACCAACTTAGCTAGTCCACCCCCAAGATTCACTTAGGCTCCACTTAGTGTTTCAACACTTACACACTTGCTTTCAGGTCGAAGCAAGAACCAACCACATAGAAGTTTTCAGGTATAAACTTCAGAAAACCAACCTCTTGAGTTTTCAGGTTGAAACTCAAACCAACAACTGAATGTAGCTTTCAGGTTGAAGCCACGAACCAATAGCTTGAATCTTTCAATCAGAGTTTTGGTGCACAGAGCTTTCTCTATAGTAGATCCTTTGAGTATTCTTTACTATTTGTAGACTTGAGTGTAATTGAAATTGGAGTGTAACTCACTGTATATTGTATATACATTATCTCTGTCTTTTCCTCTCTTAAACTCCTCATATTTATACCAAAGGTATAACGATCATATTTTTCTTTGAACAGATGTATTCTACTATACTTGCTAAATAATTAGACCTAAATATGGTAAGTTACCGTTCTGTCGGATGTTCAATAAGTAACCTTTCAATAATCTCTAACTTTCGGATGGTTATAAAAATAACTTGTCGAAATACATTCATAACTTACCGATTCTTTACTCATCTCCTTTTATCTAAGTCACGCGAGGATTTTAAGTTGCTCACGTATAATGTCAAGAGTTTGGAGTCTTGTATTTTAACTTACTGAAAAGAGCTCCTGACTTTTGGATAGTTAACTACTATAACTCTTCGAACTTTCTTTTAAGTCTCTGACAGCTGTCCCTTCAAATCTGCACGTGCATAAAAGCATAACTTAAGTTTTAGATAGTTAAGAGTGTAACTCACTGAAACTTCCCATTTTTCAGATAGTTATCTTTCTAACTCTTCGAAAACCCATTTGAGCATCTGTTTGGAATTCTGCACGTGGGAAATTCAATGACTTAAGTTTCGGATGGTTAACCTGTAACTCACCGAAACTCTCTTGAAATTTCAGATAGTTATCTTTCTAACTCTCCGAAAACTTATATGAGCTTTTGTCTGGAATTCTACACGTGGGGAATTCAATGACTTAAGTTTCGGATGGTTAAACTATAACTCACCAAAACTCTCTTGAGGTTTTAGATAGTTATCTTTTAACTCTCCGAAAACTTATATAAGCTTCTGTCTGGAATTCTGCATGTGGCAATTTCAATGACTTAAGTTTTGGATAGTTAAACTGTAACTTACCGAAAGTCTCTTGAACTTTTGGATAGTTATCTAACTCTCCGATTTTTCCTTTTAAGCTTTCAACTGCCGGCTTCTCCATTTTGCACGTGCGTAATAAGATGACTTAAGTTTCAAATAGTTAAACCTGTAACTCTCCGAAAAACTCGAATAGTTATCAAGCTCTTTGAAAAGAAAACTCGGATAGTTATCAAACTCTCTGAAAAGAAAACTCGGATAGTTATCTAACTCTCTAAAAAGTCCTTTAAGATTCCGTTCTGGATTTCTACATGTGGTTAATTGAATGACTTAAGTTTCGGATAGTTAGCCTTTCTAACTTTTCGATTTTCCTTTTGCTTTCGGATAGTTAACTTCTTAACTCTCCGATCATTCAACCAACTTAACTGTCTGATTATTTAACTCTCCGAAGGCTTTGTAAATTCGGATAGTTATCCTTCTAACAATCCGATAGTTTTGCTACTGCTACTGTAAACTTGCTCTTCGGATACTTTGATCTGTAACTGTCCAATTTTCTATAGCAACATATTCTGGTATAGACTGCAATCTATTTGCTGCATAGAATTTGTACTATCTGCCTTTTGATCTTATACTGCACTAACTAAACTATGAAATACAATATGTTTCCTCACATAGGTTTTGCATTATCAAAATACTTGGGTTCTAACAATCTCCCCCTTTTTGATAATGACAAAATCCTTTACATTTATTTACATGTATTTCACTCTCTAGAGTATTTCTATACATTCAGTCACATAGAGAACTAAATAAAATAGGAATTTATAAAGAGTATATTGACGTGGTGAGATTCCTCCCCCTGACTTTGTGCTGTCTTCTCCCCCTATCTATGTGCTGAGTTTTTCTTCCCCTTTTTATAGTTCTCTTTCTGTTCTTGTTGGAAATACTATAAGTGACCATATACTTCTCTAATTTCCAAATTCTTCTCCCCCTTTTTGTCATTATATAAAAAGGTGAGGACTGTAAAACTGATATTGAGTTTATCCTGCACGAGTATAAGTTAGCAGAAAACAAGCTCCCATATGGTGAGCTTGATGAAGAAATTTTTTTTAAAGATCTTGTAAAGAGCATATGCCTAGAATTCTTCTAATATGATTAAAAGTTAATTCAATTAAAGGTTTGGTGAAAATATCTGCAAGTTGATTTTCTGTTGGCACAAACTTAAGTGAGATGTTTCCTTTTTCCACATGATCTCTTAGAAAATGATGTTTGATCTCGATATGCTTGGCTTTGGAATGAAGTACTGTATTCTTGGATAGACTGATTACACTACTGTTATCACAAAATATGATTGAATTCTGAATTTTCAGTCTGTAGTCTGCTAGAGTTTGCTGCATCCAAAGAATTTGAGCACAACATAGTCCTGCTGCAATATACTTGGCTTCAGTAGTGGATAAAGCAATACAATTTTGTTTCCTACTAAACTAGGAGATTAAAGAATTTTCAAGTAGTTGACAAGTACCACTAGTGCTTTTTCTGTCAGATCTGCTGCTTGCATAATCTGCATCACTATAGCCTATTAAAATCAGATACTATCAGCTGAGTAGAATAGTCCAAAATCTTTGGTTCCTTGTAGATATTTGAAAATCCTTTTGACTGATTTCAAGTGTGATTCCTTTGGTGATGCTTGAAATCTAGCACACAAGCATACACTGAACATAATATCTGGCCTGTTAGCTGAAAGGTACAATAGGGATCCAATCATGCCTCTATATTGCTTTTGATCCATTACAACACTTGAATCATCCATTTCTAGTTTAATGCTTGAACTCATTGGAGTATTTGCAGGTTTGATGTTTTCATAACCAAATTTCTTCAACATCTCTTTGCAGTATTTTTCTTGGTTGACAAAAATGCCATTATGAGCTTGATGAATCTGTAATCCCAAGAAAAACTTCAATTCTCCCATCATGCTCATTTCAAATTTATTTTTCATCAAATTTTGAAATTCATGACAGAGTTCTTCTGAAGTGGCTCCAAAAACTATATCATCAACATATATCTGTACAATCAAAATATGCACATCAAAAGTTTTGATAAACAAAGTGTTGTCCACTTTGCCTATAGAAAAACTTTTTCAATTTCTCATACCAAGCTCTGGGTGCCTGTTTCAAACCATATAGAGCCTTTCTTAGTTTGTAGACATGATCCGGCTTGAATTCATCTTCAAATCTAGGAGGTTGTTTAACAAACACTTCTTCCTAAATTTCTCCATTTAAGAAGGCACTTTTCACATTCATCTGAAACAATCTCATCTTCATACTACTTGCAAAAGCAAGCAACATTCTGATAGCTTCAATCCTAGCTACAGGAGCAAAAGTTTCTTCATAGTCAATACCTTCTTGTTGATTGTAGCATTGTGCAACTAATCGAGCTTTATTTCTGAGAATGTTACCTTCTTCATCTAATTTGTTTTTGAAAATCCATTTAGTTCCAATGATGGATTTTCTTGTAGCTTTTTCTACAAGTTCCCAAACATTATTTTTCTGGAACTGATTTAATTCTTCCTGCATAGCCATTGTCCAGTAGGTATCCTTATGTTTAGAATGAAAAAGTGCATATTATTAACGGTTCAATGATGGTCAATTGCATAATATTTAGCTTATCATATGAGAATTAAGCCATTATGTTATAATTGCACTGTTATATGCTTTAATTGAAGAATCTGCTTAATTTTGGGGAATTAATGTTAATTTAGTACATTTATGAACTGTCGGTAAATTGCAGGCTGTGAAATTCTTAAGTATCCGAAAATGCATCTGAGCATCGGATAGTTATACCTGTAACTCTCCGGAATGTTATTTTATGTTTAAACTGGTGCTGACATGTGTTGAGAGTTGGTAGATTTACTTACGTTATAACTCGTTAAGTTAGTATAACTGCACGCATTGAGTTACATGAAAATACACTAAGGCAACGCGTTAGGTTAGCGTTATAAACTTAAGTTGTTATTTTTGCACGTGTTTTATAGTTAAATCAATGAAGGAAGTCCGTTGAGTTATCTGTAACTCCACGGACTATATATTTTCTAATATGCCACTATAGCAGTTGCAGGAACAGACAGTTGGAAGGAAAAACCACGTTTGCACGTATCACGCAGGAATTCAATCGCGTAGGGAGAAAGAAATCATCGCCGTTGATCTGAAGGAAGGAAATCCAATCGACCATTCAAGCAGAAGCAGTTACCATTGAAGAAATATAAAAGAAAAGAAGAAAAAAAAGAAAGAGTGTGATCGATGGACGGCCATTGTATACAGAGGAGGAGCACTGAGCTTTCTGAAGACAGTATTGGTGATTCTCCGAAGTATCACACCAACCATCGTATCACCACCATAATCACCAATCATCGAAGGTCTGTGAGGATACTTGCCTGATGTCAGGTCGATTCCGAGTCAAACACAATGCCTGACAACCACTGTGAGGAGTGATCGCGTCGTGGGAAGGGAAGACATTTTCACCAAGCGCCAACTCATATTTCAAGAGATCGTAAAGCTTTTAGCCTTGGCTTCGGGTTGATGCCTGTATGCTGAAGAGGAGATCATCTCGCAATTCTGGACTCGCGATTCTATAGGGAGAGGAGACAGAATTGTAAGTGGTTCAATTTTCAGTGGTGTAATCGCGTTGCAAGTAGTGTCGGAAGTATTTACTGTCAAGTGAAATTACTTTACATTTCACATTTCGCCCATCACATCAAAACAAAAATACCAAAAACAATTTATCTTTGTTTGTATGTTGTATTTGAGTGTTGTATTGTTGGTGTTGTATCGTGATTAATGTTATCTGTATCAATTTTATGATTGTTTTATGTTAGTTTTAATTTTACAGTTTACTAAAATTGGTTCGTACAAAACAACTTAAAGATTTTAATGGTTACTGTTTGAATCATCTGAATGTTAGTATTGCATAATGATAAATCTAATGTTAACTAGCATTAAAAAGCTTAATTGATGTTATTTACAATATGTGGAATCGCCCAATGGTTGGCCGAATTCCTCTGTAATTAGCAGTATTATAAAGAAGAGATAGGCTCGTGGAGTTAACTTAAGTCCACGAGGATAGTCCGTTGAGTTATCCATAACTCAACGAACTTAGTCCGTTGAGTTAACTGTAACTCAACGGAGTGCTTATTGAATATAAATTTGAATTGTTCACAATCAAACATTTCTTAAATTCGTCAGCAATTCCCTGTGGGATCGACCTGTACTTGCACACTGATACAATAGACAGTATGCACTTGCAGTTAAAGTACAAATTGGAATTAATATCTAAATTGTATTAAAGGTTGTTTGTTTACTTCTAAAAGAAAGAATAGGCATAAAGATAAATTAACTAAGTAAAAATAGAAGTAAAAAATCCAAGTTTTTCTAGTGTAGTGTTGGGAAAACACGAACAAGTTTTATGGCACCATTGCCGGGGAATTGAATTGAATTGAATAGATATAAGCAACTGTTAGAGCTGTTTCATTTTAATAGTCAGAGTTGTGTGTTTTCTTCTGTAATTGAGAATATGGCATATGCTTATGCTCAAAGATTTCTAAAACCTTTAATTAGCATATGTGAATTCTGCAATTCTAAAGGACACGACATTTCTGATTGTTTGAAATTGAGACATTTACAGATTGATAGATCCCATGAACAACAAATGAATTATCCTCAATATAATAGAGTCGAGTATGAGAATCCTATAGTTTACCCAACTGATGGTTAGTATAGAATGTGTAATATGATGAGAGACACTAAAGTTTGGGATAGCTATGACAGACTGGAGCATAGTATAGAGCAAAATCTAGACAAACTGGAATACTTTATGTGTCAACAACAAGAAGTCAACTAATTAAACTATAAGAAGGCATATTCAGAACCTAAACAGGATACAATTTACGAAACTGAAAAAGCCATAAAGAAAATTGATCAAAAATTGAATGCAATGAAATTAGATGATTTAGAAACAAAATTAAAAGCATTAGACAAAAATGCAATGAAAATACAAGTTTTACAACAGGACAATGAAAATTATAATGTTATAAACCTGCACAACTTGCAAAATATACAACAAACAGAAAACACAAATGTAAGAGAATTTAAAGAATGCACTTTAAAACTAAAAACAATTGAAGATCATAATCACGAAAATGATATACAAAAACATCATGAAAGTAACGAAAATCTAGAAGATGTATGTGTAACATTAAGATCTGGAACTAATATACCACCAAGAACTCAAAATGAAAATGATATGAAGGTGGACAAGAGTAAAAATCAAAATGATAATGAAAATGTAATAGCTGAAAATCTAGAAATCACTAAAGAACAATCTAAATCTGCAATTGAAGCTAAAAATGATCAAACAAATCAACTGAAAAAAAAAGAGTCTTTGAAATCAAAATCTTTAGCACCCTATCCTGAAAGATTACAACAAACAATTCCTGAAAAACAAGAAAAAATAAGAGAAACTTTTGAAAAAGTACAAGTTAACATTCCTTTGTTAATCTATTGCAAAATATGCCACCTTGTGCTAAATTTCTGAAGGATTGGTGTACTAAGAAAAGAGAGCGAAAAGTTTTTAGAAAGGTCTTTTTAGCTGAGCAAAGTAGTTACCTATTTCTGCCACAAATTCCTAAAAAGTTATCTGATCCTGGAATCTCTGTTATATCATGCACCATAGGAAATACCATTCTAGAAAGAACCTTAATAAACTTAGGTGCAGGTATAAATGTTATGCCAAGTGATATATTTGCATCCTTAGGATTAGAAGGCTTAACTCCTACTAGTACGGTTATTCAATTGGCTGATAGAAGTATAAGATACCCTAGAGGAAAAATAGAGGATGTCTTAATTAAAATGAAGAATTTTATATATCCTATTGATATTGTAATTTTGGATTCCCAACAAATTAAGCATAAAAATAGTGATACATCTTTAATTTTGGGAAGGCCATTTTTAGCAACATCAGGGGTTGTTATAAATTGTCAAACTGGAGTAATGAAATTAGCATATGGTAATGAAGATACTCAATTAAATATTTTCAAACTAGAAAGGTTTGAGGAGTTAGAAATGTCCTTACATACCATAGACTTTTTAGAGGATGAAGGAGATATGTTAGACGATGTGATTCAAGAAGAATTAAATAGGCAAATCAATTTTGAAACTTTAAGAGAAAGTGAAAGCATAAATATAGAAGGAGATCAGGAAGAAATTAATTTAAAAAATGATGATGTTCAATTAGGAGCTCTACCTTCTGATGGGTAGTATTTAGAATTAAAACCTTTACCTCCTGAATTAACCCATATATTTCTGGAAGATAAACGGACCTGTCCAATCATTATTGCTTCAGATTTGAAAGAGGATCAAATAGCTAAATTAAAAGAGGTAATAAAAAGTTATAAAGAAGCAATAGGATGGACTATGACTGATATAAAAGGGTTAAGTTCAACTTTATGCTATCACCACATATATTTAGAAGAGAATGCTAAACCTATTAGAATTCCTGAGAGGAGATTAAATCCAAACCTTAAGGAAGTAGTTAGGAAGGAAATAGTTAAATGGTTAGATAATGATATAATATATCCGATTTCTGATAGCTCGTGGGTTAGTCCAATCCATGTAGTTCCCAAGAAATCAGGATTAACAGTTATTAGGAATGAAAGTCAAGACTTGATACCTACTAGAATTCAATCAGGCTGGAGAGTATGTATAGACTATAGAAAGCTGAATGGTGTGACTAGGAAAGATCATTTTCCCTTACCTTTTATAGATCAAATGCTGTAAAGATTAGCAGGGCAAAAATATTTTTGTTTCGTAGACGGGTATTCAAGGTATAATCAAATTCCAGTAGCATTAGAGGATCAAGAGAAAACAACTTTCACCTGTCCTAATGGAACTTATGCTTTTAAAAGAATGCCATTCGGATTATGCAATGCACCAGCTACCTTTCAAAGGTGTGTGCAGGGCATATTTATTAGAATGACTGATGAATTTTTAGAAATATTTATGGATGATTTTACTGTATATGGCAACTCATATGAAGTGTGTTTAAGCAATTTAGACCAAATATTAAAACGTTGTGTGGAAAAAAATCTGGTTTTAAATTGGGAAAAATGTCACTTCATGGTTAAACAAGGAATAGTCTTAGGGCATGTTGTTTCTAAAAAAGGGTTGGAAGTAGATAAAGCTAAAATAGAAGTAATTTCTAATCTACCAGAACCTAAATCAGTAAAAGATATTAGATCATTTCTAGGACATGCTGATTTTTATAGAAGATTTATTAAAGACTTTAGCAAGATAGCTAGACCTTTAACTAATCTATTAAAAGATGTTCCATTTAACTTTGATAAAAATTGCAAGGAAGCATTTTTTAGACTTAAGACTAGCTTAATTTCAACTCCTATAATTCAAGCACCTAATTGGAACCATCCATTCGAATTAATGTGCGATGCTTTTGATTTTGCTGTAGGAGCAGTGTTAGGACAGAAAAGAGAAAAATCTCCTAGAGTGATTCATTATGCAAGCAAAACCTTAAATGATGCTCAAGTTAATTACACAACTACTAAAAAAGAATTATTAGCTGTTGTGTTTGCTTTAGAAAAGTTTAGATCATATTTGATTGGAGCTAAAGTAATAGTATACATGGATCATTCAGCTCTAAAACATCTAATAAAGAAAAAAGAAACTAAACCTAGATTGATCCGATGAATATTATTATTGCAAGAATTCGATCTAGAAATTAAAGATAAAAAAGGTTGTGAGAATGTAGTAGCAGATCATTTATCAAGATTACAAATAGAAAAATCAAATATTGAAATTAAGGATAATTTTCCTGATGAACAATTAATGACCATCAACACAATGCCTTGGTATGCAGACATAGTTAATTACTTAGTTACTGGTTTAACACTTAAGGATTGGAATAGACAGGATAATAAATTATTTTTCTCAAGAGTAAAATATTACTATTGGGAAGACCCATACTTATTTAAGAAATGTCCTAATCTAGTTTTAAGGAGGTGTGTTCCATAAACTAAATATTCGAGCATATTGTCTTTCTGTCATGACCAAGCTTGTGGAGGACATTTTGGTTTAGGGAAAACTACTGTAAAAATTCTGCAATGTGGGTTTTATTGGCCTACACTATTCAAAGATGCTCATAAATATTGCTTAAGTTGTTTAAGATGTCAACAAATAGGAAGAATATCAAAGAGGAATATGATGCCTCTAAATCCTATTGTTGAGGTTGAAATTTTTGATGTGTAGGGAATAGATTTTATGGGTCCATTTCCTATATCTAATCAATTTAATTACATATTGTTGGGAGTGGATTATGTATCTAAATGGATAGAAGCTATTCATACAAAAACTAACGATAACAAAGTGGTAATACAATTTATAAGAACAAATATATTTGCCAAATTTGGAATACCTAAAGCTATTATTAGTGATAGAGGAACTCATTTCTGTAATACAAGTTTTGAAGCCTTAATGAAGAAATATGGAGTAAATCACAAAATTGCAACATCATATCATCCGCAAACAAGTGGACAAGTAGAAAGTGCAAACAAACAAATTAAATTAATCTTGGAAAAAGTAGTAAATCCTACTAGAACAGATTGGGCTAATAGATTGATTGATGCACTTTGGGCTTATAGAACTGCTTATAAAACGAGCTTAGGTATGTCACCTTTTAGGCTAGTATATGGAAAAAGTTGTCATTTACCTGCTAAAATAGAACATAAAGCTTATTGGGCATTAAAAACTCTAAACACTAATTTAAATCAAGCTGCTGAAAATAGGAAAATGCAACTAATTGAATTAGAAGAATTTAGAAATGAAGCTTATTCAAAGACTGTAAGAGAAAAAGAGAAAATTGAATTCTGGTATGATAGAAAAATTATTCCTAAAAACTTTAAAATAGGACAAGTATATCTTTATATGGCTAGACTCCATAACCATCTAGGAAAATTAAGATCTAGATGGGCAGGACCTTACATAGTTCGAAATGTTTATCCTTATGGAGCTACTGAAATTGAAAATCCTAAAAATCAGAATATATTTGAAGTAAATGGACAAAGACTTAAACCTATTCTGAAAACACCAAAAAGCTCCTTTGGAATTATAGAAGAAATCAGAGTAGAGGACTACTCGAGTTTTACTTAGTAAGAAATCAGTTTTTATGTTTATATATATATATATATATATATAAAACATTAAAAATATATATAAAACATAAAAATAGTTGCGGTTCAACCGACTGGATCCATCGGTATGGCCGGAAAATTAAAAAATATTTAGGTCAGACCAAAGCGTAGCATCGGTATGACCGGAACATTAAAAAAATATTGGTTTTACCGAAGCATAGTATCGGTTAAACCGGAAAAGAATTGTGTATTAATTTTCAGAAAAAAATTTTGTTTTACCGAAACATAGTATCGGTTCAACCAAAAGAAAGATAAAAAAATAAAAAAATATTTAGGTCTGACAGAAGCAATCGGTTAAACCTGTAAAAAAAAAAAAAAAAAACAGAAAAACTATTCTTTGTAATATTTTTATTATTATATTTGCTTGTATGGGGAGTCCGTTGAGTTACGCTTAATTTAACGAGCTTACTCCATTAAGTCTTGAGTTAGTCAACGAGCTTATTCCGTTGAGTTACCTGTAACACAACGGAGTACTGTAGCTAAGACCGCGGATAAAATAGTAATAGTTGGTTCGGGAAATGACCCGATTACCCGCCTAAACTTAGTGCTTATTTAAACTAAAACCTAGGGTTTTGGGGGCATTATCCGACAAATCATTTAGAATCTAGAATAGTAGAAATCAGAGCGATTATGTGTTGTTGTGTAACTCCATGATGATGAAGATGACGCCTGAATTTTGGGAAGATGTTGTTGATACATCAGAATTTCTGAAGGAATCAGAAGAGTGGCACACGCGGTAGAAGATCAGAAATACGACAAGAGAGAAAGAGCTACAGAAGGTAGAATCAGAACTTTTCAAGTTGAGAAGAGATTTAGTAGATATGGATATACGAATACCTCAAATAATGGAAACACGAATAAGAATAGCAACAGAAATAGCTGTAAGTAAGGAAAGACAAATAAGGCCAAGTAATGAAGTTGCCCTAGAATTAATCCAACGTAAGTCCCGACTCTGGTTCAAAAGACGAATCTGTAGACAAGCTAAACGGGTGATCTGGGAGCAAGAAAGGAAAGCAAATGAAGAGGCAACTAAAGAATGGGAGGAACCAACTGCTGAAAGACCTGTTCCTGAGGAGCAGTAGTCTGGACCTTCAGTTCCACCATTTAAGCCATTGACACGAGTAGAAATGATGGGGCCTTCGATTGAAGAAGAAATAAGAGAATTTGCAGAACTGGTTCAAGTTTGAAAAAACCAAGGAGAATCAGAAGATTTGGTAGTGGCTAAAGCACATCTGGTGTTTGATGCACTGTACAAAAAGAGGGCTGCAGAAAAGTTGAAAGCCCAATATAAAATTAAAGTGGAACAGCATCAAGAAGCTACTACTAGAACTACTGTTAGAGATGCTGCAAAAGAAGTTGAAGCTGGTCCTTCGAGACCAGCAATTATTGGAAGAATTAAACAGGAAGAGCCAGTACCTGTGGTTCGAAAGCTTGCAGAGCCTATTTTTGTAGATTTAATTTCAGAAGATGAAGAGGAAGAACAGGCACAACTAATCAGAAAAAAGAAAGAAAAAGAAAAAGTGCCTGATTATAAAGAAATTAAATCTGAAGTACCAATTTTTACAGGGCCTGTGGAGTAGGTTTTTATTAACCTGCTATCCGAATTTGAGGACGAGCAGGAGGAGCAAAGAAAAGAAAAAAATCAGGCTGAAATTAGTTTGCAGCTTGTACAAGAAGAAACAGAAATTAGGGCAGAAACTGAATTACCCGTGACTCCATCCCAATCTGTTACAGAATCAGAAAGAACAGTAACAAAACAGATTGGTAGTCAGGAGGAAGAAGAAAGAGTAGAAAATGAAGAGGCTGAAAGAAGCCATTTGGACAAAAATAATTTCACAGATTCCACTGAAGAGCAAGAAACTCTTTAGCAAATTATGGAAAGAATTCAAGACAGAGTGGAGAGTTCTACCAGCTCACCACCACAGACAGAAGCAAAAGCAAAAATTCAGGAATCTGAAGAGAATGTCCAAATGCAGCCTATGCTAGAGGAAGAGCAAGAGCAAACCCCTCTAGAGCAACAAAGTCACCTTCCTGACCCGACTGAAACAACAATTTTAAATGAAGTACATTTTTGTAGTCAGGAAGCTTATATCAAATACCAAGAAATAAGGGGTTACGATATTATTTACAGTAGACCAGTAAATTGGGATGGAATGCAAGAAATCAAAGATCTATTTGAATTCCAAGGTCTACTGCAATTTATATCTCAAGATAGAGGGCATGTAGTATATGAGAATTTAGTGCCCTGTTTCTACGCAAATTTAAGAGAAGGAGAAGGAGAATTAATTTCAAACGTGGAGGAAGCTAATGTACAGATAACACCAGAGCTTCTCCACAACATATTTGGTTTAAAGAATGAAGGAACAAAAATTTTGGAGGATACAATTGCAGTTGAATGGACTGAGTAGCAAATTAGGGATTTTTTAGCTATCAATCCTGGTGTGCCATTATTAAACAGATTGAAGCATTTAAATGGTAAAGCACACATGGTAGCTAACATTCTGATTAAGAATGTCTATCAACGATAGGGCCATGACATAGAATTAAGTCAATTTATCAAATGGGCCACGTATGCAGTTGTAAATAAGATCCAAATAAATTGGTCTGTAGTTTTTATCTCCAAGCTGAAAATAGTAAAGAAGAAATTATTTTATGGAGATTTGATTCCACTGCTAATGGTGGATAGTATTGATTTCACTAAATGGACATCAAAAAGGATAAGATCTAGAACCATTTCAGTGAAAGAATACAAAAATTTTGTAGCTGTAGAATTAGCTGTACCTTCTAGAGAAATTGCAGGAGCAGTAAAGAGGATAAATCAATTAGAGCAGTAATTAGAAAAACTCCAGAAGGAAGTAGATGAACTTAGGCATAGAGATTAAATTGTATTGTTCGTCTACTTGTGTAAAATTGTATGAAATTGTATGATGTACTTGTAATGTAATTGATTCATATTAATGAATATAATTTTTCAGATGCAATTTTCATACTTATTTGAATGTGAAATGAATAGAATTTATTGAATATTATGTAATTTGTGGAACTTTATGAATATGTAACAGATTTACAATTTGCTGAATGACAGGATAATTGCTTAAAAATTCTGCATGTTATAAGGTAAAATGTAAATTCTGCATAACATAAAATGACCTGCAATTTAAATCTTTATATAATGTTCAGATTTAAATGTATTTTAATCAAAATGAGGCATTAATGACATAGATTTAACTTTATTACAGTTAGTAGAATGACAGAAAAAAAAAAAAAAATAGAATAGAAAACTTACGAGAGTGAAACTTAGAAGTTGCCAAGTGTTAACTCAACGAAGTAATTCCGTTGAGTTAACCGTAACTCCACGAGGTCAGTAATATAATATAAGGTCACTCCGTTGAGTTATCTGTAACTCAACGAAGTTAGTCCGTGGAGTTAGCAACAGTAATCGACTGTGTTCTGTTGAGTAATCTGTAACTCAACGAGGTTAGTTCGTGGATTAAGCAGAACAGTTATTCTTTTAACCACAAACGAAACTTCGTCGGTTTAGCGGTTACCAAAATTTGAAATTAGTAGTGGTACACGTACCCATTAAAACAGGAACCACGATGCACGTTGCAAGAACATGTCTTGCAATGAGATTTATTCACTTTATGGATGCGCAATATATATATGAAACATAATGTTATTTACGAGTTACCAGTACTTTTAAGAGAAAGGAGAAAGCGTTGGAGGAACTGGAAGAAGAAGTAGCTGATTCAACCTTCATCCGACAACAAATATTTATAGAATGGAAAGTTTCAGACTGGTATGTAATTAATCTTCTGTTATTTATTTATGAGCACATGGACTCATTCTCTAAGCACTAAATGATTAGTAAGAACACCTATCCAGGAATTTTCATTGCAAAGGGGTACTGAAAAATTTTCTGAATTGAACTTTAACGAAATTCTTTGGGGTGTAGCTAACCTTTCTTTAAAAGAGAATGTAGAGATGACTGCTCTAGTAGAAAAACCATTAGGAGAGATTCTGTATCTTGAATTAATTAATGAACCTTCATGTATTCGATTGCCAAACTTTAAGGGAGATAGGTTTGAACTGAAATCTAATTATATTAGTCAATTGCCACATTTTCATGGATTAGAAAGAGAGGATGCCTATTATTTCCTTAGAGAATTTAACGAAGTTTGTCAAATGATGAGAATGCCGAACATGAGTATAGATGCTATTAAACTTAGATATATCCCTTTTGCTTTAAAAGATACAGCTAAGAGATGGTTATATACTTTGTTGCCTGATTCAATTTCTACAAGGACTGAATTTTGCTCTGTTTTTCTGGAAAAATACTATTCAACACATCAAACGATTAAAAAGAAGAAAGAAATATTAATGTGTAGCCAAAAATAGGGTGAATCATTTTGGAAATATTTTGATAGATTTAAAGATTTACTGACTCAATGTCCACATCATGCAATGAGTAAAGCACAATTAATAGGCATAATTTATGAAGGCATAGATGTTTCAACGAAATCTTTATTAGAATCTACTTATCAAAATGGATTTTTAAAATTATGTAGTGAAGAAGCATGGGCATATTTAGAAAATTTTGCAAAAAGAACTACACAGTGGGAAAATTCGGCTGAAGCTATTGCAGATAAAAGATTATTGCCTAAAGGAATGCATGAAATAGATTCCAATACTATGCTCGAGGTGAAATTAAATGAATTAACAAAGAAAATAGAAGAGTTATCATTAAATCAAAAGCTAGCAGAAAAGAATACAAACATAAATGACTTAGATATTATTTATGCTAGAAACTAGAGAGATAACTTGGGAAATTCTTATAATCCTAATTGGAGAAATCACCCAAATTTATCTTGTAGAAACAACAATTTCTAGGGAGGAGAAAATATAAATGAGAAGAAGATAAGTTATGAAGTATTAATTGAACAAGGAGCTAAAATAGAGAAATTAGAAAAGATAATCCAACAAGTAAACAATCGTCTAGAATTTATATTTGGAAATGTTGTAAATCAAAATCAGAATAGAAATATACCACTTAGACAGAAGGAACCAATGGAAGTTAGACCTACTGGAGGATTGGCAATACAAGCTATACCTAATCCTATCAATAGAACGGTTAATGAAATTGATACCTCTTCTAGGAGGGCAGCTAAATGAAGCAGCATATCTAAAGCAACTATCTGTATGTATATATGTTTTTATTTTATTTTAAGTTAATAGTATCGTAGAGTTAATTTTTAATGCAACGAGCTTAGTCCGTTGAGTTATGCCCTAACTTCACGAGGGTGTGCAGTAGTTATGTTAATTTTTGTCTCTGCTAAATTTTTTTTTATTTTACAGAATCGACAAATGGAATTAATGCAATTACCGTTGGATGCACAAAGGGAAATACTAAGTAACTTGTCAGCTAAAGATTTGTGCAGGATGTGTTGTGTATCAAAGGAAATTAAAGACTGTATTGAAGAAAAATATTTTCAGGGACTACAAGCTGCAAAAATGACTAAGATTAGAGATGGATTCATATGGAGGTCATTTAATCGTAGTTCAAATACCCATGAATATTTGGCTATGGAGGAAACTACTGGAACTCCACCCAATGCATTAGAAGGAATGAGTTATATTATGGGGATAGATGAAGGATTAATCATATACAAGACGAGACCAAGGTATGCAAGTTTATCATTACTTGAGATTTTGATAAGAAATCCTATAACAGGAGAAGAATGTAATATAGGAAGACCTAATATATTTGAAGCACCAACTGAAAATTGTGGGTCACCTTTAATATTCTCTGATAAAAATTCTGCAATTCCTGAAAAATTATATTATTGGAGACCTACAGGAAATTGGGGTGAAGATTTACGCTTAAGTGTGTATAATTTTCTGAACAAATCTTGGAATGAAAACATTATAATATATCTAGGACAGAAATCATTAATTAACCAAACACATGTCATACTTGATGGTTATATTTATTTAGTCACGGAGATATCAATAGCATATAGATCTGATTTATACATAGTGAGCATAGACAATTATGATGATTATACAGAAATTTTACCTGTTCCGAGTGGAATAGCTAAACCACCATCTAAAAAATTTAATAAAATTCAAATAGGAATGTGGTATAATGAAAAAGATGATCCTACTTTATGTCTGATAAGATGGTGGGATGAATTGATGAAATTTCAAATATGGATTATGGAAGACATGAATGAATGGAAGTGGGAAGAGGAGTATATTGAAATAGATGTAGAAATAGAAACTGCTACATTACCCTGGAACCGAAAAGGATCCCTTTCTGCATTACATATCATTAATGGTAATACACTCGTATTTGGAATTTATAATATATTGCATGTTTACAAATTAAAAAGGACTAAGAACTGCATTAAAATAGAATTAATAGCAAGAAGAACTATGCCTAAAAAGTTTGCTTGGACTGATACATTTATTCCATTTGTTTCTACTTTTCAATCATGTTCTTAAGCTGTGATTTTGTGTGTTTAATGTTGTGTATTCTGCATTTATTTTTTAGAAAAACAAAATATCAATCTAGTTTGTTGGTATCTATTCTGGGAAACCAATTGGCTTGCTTGTGAGCCACCAAAGGCATAGAAGCCTGGGTTCCACACAAGACACTGATTTATTAATACCTGTTAAATGTTATTTTGTTTTATATTTTGTTTTTATCTGGGAATGAAAAGTTTTTCAGAATCAAAAATCGGAATATGCAGAAGGAGATACAAATGAAACAAGGTATGTAACCAATTACTTATCCTGAATTTTAAATCAAACAAAACTTTATTCATGCCTGCTGCAATTACTGTACTTATTGTCAAATCTTTTACATTGAGGACAATGCAAAATGTAGGTATAGGGGGGAGGTAGTTAAAGTAACAGCCATGTAAGTTTGTTAATTAAAGGAATTAAAATGGTACTGCAAAGTTTTGAGGAAATTGAAAATTTTTATGAACTTGCTGTAACTATTCAATAATTGAGACTGTAAAATTTTTATAAACTGCTTGAATGTTATATTTAGAAGGCTATAGAAGATGCTATAGAATTTATTATTTATGTAAATCTAGATATAATATCTTATGATTTTTCTGAATTTCATGAGTTTAACAATTTCACGATTTTAAAATGAAATCAAAATATTTAATGCTTAATTAGAAAATTATCTGAAGTACTAAAGGAGCTGAGATGCGAATTCTAGATTAAATGAAACACATATGATGAAAGATACATTTACTTTGACTGATTGAAATTGTAGAATGATTTATGTGTAGATCTTATTAAACTACAGATAAAGTATGAACTTATTGTTATGGATTCATATCTTTAGTAAATGATAGAAGTAGGATTATATGAGATTGGTGTTTTACTGCATCTGTATTAATGAAATACGTGCATATACAGTATGTGATTAATGCTTTGTTTTGTGTGTGCATTTATTTTTAGAAAAAAAAAAAAAAAACCTTGAGAGTTTATTTACTTGTTTGATCACGAGCCTTTTGTACTTGAGCAGATAGGTATGTAAGGATTGTTGACCTGAAAAAGGACTTTGAAAATCTAGCAACCTAAGATCTTGATCAGATCTGGGATTGTTGACTGAAAGTTCGTTACATGGGTACATTAGAAAGCTCTTGCATGATTCAAGCTTGTCAAATTAACTTTTAAAGTACACAAAAAAAAAAAAACATATGTTGTTCTGAAAAGATACAAGTGTTTTGTGAAATACAGATATCTTATGAATCGAGTATATTTTCTGTTATCTAGAATTGCTGAAATATGAATTTGGAATTGACTTTTGAAGTTGTTTAATAGAAATACAATTCTTTATTCTACTTGTCTTAATCAGATTGAATTGGATTGTACTTTAATTTGTATGTTGTTGAAATTTCTTCTGGAAAAACTTATTGGAAAATTCAGGATTACAGATGATGAAAAGAAGAACAAACGATAATATAATTAACACCTATATGAAGATGATATACTTTGTATGTAATTTACATATATTCTAAATATCTTTGCAGGTTGATTACTGAAACATACAGAATATATGTTTATGCTAAATAGAAGAAAAAAAAAACAAAAGGGGGAGAATTAATTCTAGCACTTTTTGAAAGACCAATTAATTAAATCTTAGTTTGCTAAGGGACTAGCAAAATTTAGGTATGGGGGAAGTGTTTAGAATGAAAAAGTGCATATTATTAACGGTTAAATGATGGTTAATTACATAATATTTAGCTTATCATATGAGAATTAAGCCATTATGTTATAATTGCACTGTTATATGCTTTAATTGAAGAATCTGCTTAATTTTGGGGAATTAATGTTAATTTAGTACATTTTTGAACTGTCGGTAAATTGTAGGCTGTGAAATTCTTAAGTATCCGAAAATGCATCTGAGCATCGGATAGTTATACCTGTAACTCTCCAGAATGTTATTTTATGTTTAAACTGCTGCTGACACGTGTTGAGAGCTGGTAGATTTACTTATATTATAACTCGTTAAGTTAGTATAACTGCATGCGTTGAGTCACATGAAAATACACTAAGGCAACGCGTTAGGTTAGCGTTATAAACTTAAGTTGTTATTTTTGCACGTGTTTTATAGTTAAATCAACGAAGGAAGTCCGTTGAGTTATCTGTAACTCTACGGACTATATATTTTCTAATATGCCACTGTAGCGGTTGCAGGAACAAACAGTTGGAAGGAAAAACCACGTTTGCACGTATCACGCAGGAATTCAATCGCATAGGGAGAAAGAAATCATCGCCGTTAATCTAAAGGAAGGAAATCCAACCGACCATTCAAGCAGAAGCAGTTACCACTGAAGAAATATAAAAGAAAAGAAGAAAAAAAAGAAAGAGTGTGATCGATGGACAGCTAGTGTATACAGAGGAGGAGCACCGAACTTTCTACAGACAGTATCAGCGATTCTCCGAAGTATCACACCAACCATCGTATCACCACCATAATCACCAATCATCGGAGGTTTGTGAGGATACTTGCTTGATGTCGGGTCGATTTCGAGCCAAACATAGTGCTTGACAACTACTGTGAGGAGTGATCGCGTCGCGAGAAGGGAAGACATTTTCACCAAGCGCCGACTCATATTTCAGGAGATCGTAAAGCTTTTAGCCTTGGCTTCGGGTTGATGCCTGTATGCTGAAGAGGAGATCATCTTGCAATTCTAGACTCACGATTCTATAAGGAGAGGAGACAGAATTGTAAGTGGTTCAATTTTCAGTGGTGTAATCGCGTTGCAAGTAGTGTTGGAAGTATTTACTGTCAAGTGAAATTACCTTACATTTCACCTTTCGCCCATCACATCAAAACAAAAATACCAAAAACAATTTATCTTTGTTTGTATGTTGTATTTGAGTGTTGTATTGTTGGTGTTGTATCGTGATTAATGTTATCTGTATCAATTTTATGATTGTTTTATGTTAGTTTTAATTTTATAGTTTACTGAAATTGGTTCGTACAAAACAACTTAAAGATTTTAATGGTTACTGTTTGAATCATCTGAATGTTAGTATTGCATAATGATAAATCCAATGTTAACTAGCATTAAAAAGCTTAATTGATGTTATTTACAATCTATGGAATCGCCCAATGGTTGGCCGAATTCCTCTGTAATTAGTAGTATTATAAAGAAGAGACAGGCTCGTGGAGTTAACTTAAGTCCACGAGGATAGTCCGTTGAGTTATCCATAACTCAACGAACTTAGTCCGTTGAGTTAACTGTAACTCAACGGAGTGCTTATTGAATATAAATTTGAATTGTTCACAATCAAACATTTCTTAAATTCGTCAGCAATTCCCTATGGGATCGACCTGTACTTGCACACTAATACAATAGACATTGTGCACTTGCAGTTAAAGTACAAATTGGAATTAATATCTAAATTGTATTAAAGGTTGTTTGTTTACTTCTAAAAAAAAGAATAGGCATAAAGATAAATTAACTAAGTAAAAATAGAAGTAACAAATCCAAGTTTTTCTAGTGTAGTGTTGGAAAAACACGAACACCTTACATGCTTCATCTACTGATTTTCGCTCTATTTCTAACACAAATGCACAAAAATTGCAGATATCTTGTGCTTTGCTTCTAGTTTGTACCCCTTTAGATATATTTCCAATAATTTGTTCCTTAGGATCTGAACTTCCAACTATTATGATTCTGATACCTATTGTTGAGATTCTGGTCTGACACTTGTGAATTGAGTTTCTGCTTGTAGTCATCATCTTCAAAGTATTCATTTTCACTATCATTTTTAATCTTCAACTTTTTAAAATTCTAGATCAGATCTTCATCAAATTGAACATTTATACTTTCCTCTACTCTTCTATCTTTAGCAAAATATACCCTGTAAGCTTTGCTTCTAGAGGAGTAACCAACAAGTATGGCAGGTTTAAACTTTGCATCAAACTTGTCTTTAGCATTTCCTGTATTTAAGACAAAGCATTTGCATTCAAATGTCTTAAAGTAGCCAACATTTGGAGTCTTATCAAACCAAATTTCAAATGGTGTCTTATTCAACATAGATCTAATGTGAGTTCTGTTGGAAATATGACAAGCTGTTCCTACAACTCTGCCTAGAGAAATTTAGGTAGATCCGTGGCATTTAACATAATTCTAGCCATTTCTTGCAATGTCCTATTTTTCCTTTCCACAACTCCATTTTGAGCAGGAGTTCTAGGATAGGAGAATTCATGCAGAATTCTGAATGAATTGCAAAGGTTTTCAAATTCATAGTTTTCAAATTCTCCTCCATGATCACTTCTAATTTTCTTCACTGTTAGTTCCTTTTGATTTTGAACTCTTATGTAGAAATTCCTGAACTCATTGCAAGTTTCATTTTTATATGTCAAAAATATTACCCAAGTTAATCTAGAGAAATCATCAACAATAACAAAGGTATATTTTCGACTCCCAAGACTTGATACTTAAGAAGTACCAAACAAATCCAGATGTAGCAATTCCAATGGCCTTTTGGTGGTAAAAACATTTTTGCTGTGAAGAGCAGTTCTCTTCTGCTTCCCTAGCTTACACTCACTACACACTCTATCTTTCTTAAAAGTGAGTTTTGGCAGACCCTTGACAAGATCACCCGTGGATAGCTTTTTGATATTCTTCATACTGATGTGGCCAAGTCTTCTATACCACACCCAACCTTCTTCACTAGTTGCTACCAAACAGGAATTACTTGCAAAATTGTCACATGGAAAGTTTAATGTATAAATTGAGCAATTTCTAATACTAGTAAATTTTGTTTCATTCGTGGCTGGATCAATAATGTAACAATTTTCAGCATTAAAAGAAACAATATAACCTCTATCACATAATTGTCCTACAATTAACAAATTTTGTTTTAATCCATTTACTTGCAAGACATTTTCAATTATACCATTTTTAGATGTAATATTTCCTATTGCAGTTATTTTACACTTTTCATTATTTCCAAACTTAACAGATCCTGAACTTAAGTTTTTAACAGAGTCAAGAAAACTTTTCTTACCTGTCATGTGCTTTGAGCATCCACTGTCCACAATCCATTTTGTTGTACGTGCTTGAAACTCCTTGTCATCTTGCAAATCATACTGAAATTAAAGCTTTTGGTACTTAAATCTTCTTAGGTCTAGTAGAGTTAGTCCTTAAAACATTAAATCTATTGCCTCTTGGTAGCCATATATGACCTGATCTTCGTTTGATGGCAAATATAGTGGTTCCATCTCTATAAGATCGAATCACTCCACCATAATAAGGTATTTCCTATGGTGTAGCATAGCCTAGGCCATATTTATTTTCATTTGGTCGTTGAGATCCTATTATTTTATTTAATCCTTTTTGACCTTGAGTAAATTTACATATGGTATCTTTCAAATCAGATATAGTAGTTAATAAATTTTTATTTTCTTCTTTTAATTCATAGTTAACACAACTATACTTATCTAAATTTGATTTTAGATTTCTATTTTCAACTATAGTTGATTCTAATTCAGCAAATGAATCTTCTAAGTAATGATTTAACCTTTTAATTTTTTTCTTAAATTCTCTACACTTCACATATAAATTATCTACAATAGACAGAAGACTGTTAATGTCTAAATCATTATGCTCATTTTCTGAACTAGAGGAAGAAGAGCATACCTCTTGTGCTGCAAAACACACGTTGGCTGCAACTTCATCTTCAGAATCTGATGAACTGCTTGAAGAGCTACTGTCATCCCACGTAGCTTTGAGAGCCATCTTCTTTTTGTCCTTCGATCTCTTCTTCTTATCTCCTTGATCCTCTTCTGTCTAAAATGGACAGAAGGTCTATATGTGACCTTGCCTTTTACATTTGAAACATGTAAGAACAGTTCTTTTAGAGGAGCTGGGCTTATTCTTTTTCTTCATGAACTTTCTGAAGTTCCTTGCCAACAACATGATCTCATCATCATCTGAGCTTGGAGCTTCTTCTGTAGATGGAAATGCTATTTCCTTTTTCTTTTCAGCTTTCTTTTCAACAGCTCCTTCTTGCTCTTTCCAGTCCTTCATCTGAACTTCGTGGGCTAGAAGATTGCCCAATAGTTCTTCAACTGTGTAATTGTTGAGATCCTTGAAATCTTGAATAGATGTGGACTTCTATTTCTACTCAATAGTTAAGCTCCTCAGGATCTTCTGTACCTATTCACGTGAAGAGAATTCCTTTCCCAAACCTTTCAAATTGTTAATGATTTCAGTAAATCTTGAAAATATTTCAGTTATGTTTTCATTATCATTCATTTTAAACAATTCTAGTTTTCTCAATAGGATACTGATTTTTGTATCCTTAACTTGGCTTGTACCTTTGTGAGTAACTTGAAGGATTTTCCAAGCCTCATGAGCAGACTTACATGCAGATACTTTATTATATTGATCAGTAGTTAGTGCACAATAAATGACATTCAACCCTTAAGCATCCAACTAGATGATTTTCTCATCCTCCTCAGACTAGTTCATAACATCACTAGTTGAAAGTGTAGTTCCAAGAACAACAATCTTCTAGAGTTTAACATCAGAACTCCTAAGGAAGCACTCCATTCTATTCTTCCAATAGTTATAATTGGAACCATCGAATAGAGGAGGTTTGTGGATGTTTTGTCCCTCAACAAATTGAGCCATAAATCCATATGGTTAAATCTTATGAAGGATTAACCAAGCTTTGATACCAATTGTTAGGATCGGTAGGCTCACTAGAGGGGGGGTGAATGGTGAATGTGTGTAATTTTTAAAATCTTTTGATGTTGAATCGAATGATTCAACAGATATGAAATGAGATGAATCTAAAAGAATGCAAAGTAGTAAAGAAAAGTAACACAGCAAATTTTAGGTGGTTTACCAACTAGGCTAGCCCACCCCTAAGATTCACTTGGGCTCCACTAAGTGTTTCAACACTTACACACTTGCTTTCGGGTCGAAGCAAGAACCAACCACATAGAAGTTTTCAGGTATAAACTTCAAAAAACCAACCTCTTGAGTTTTCAGGTTGAAACTCAAACCAACAACTGAATGTAGCTTTCAGGTTGAAGCCACGAACCAACAACTTGAATCTTTCAATCAGAGTTTTGGCGCACAAAGTTTTCTCTATAGTAGATCCTTTGAGTATTCTTTACTATTTGTAGACTTGAGTGTAATTAAAATTGGAGTGTAACTAACTGTATATTGTATATACGTTATCTCTGTCTTTTCCTCTCTTAAACTCCTCATATTTATACCAAAGGTATAACGATCATATTTTTCTTTCAATGGATGTATTCTACTGTACTTGCTAAATAATCAGACCTAAATATGGTAAGTTATCGTTCTGTCGGATGTTCAGTAAGTAACCTTCCGATAATCTCTGGCTTTCGGATGGTTATAAAAATAACTTGTCGAAATGCATTCATAACTTACCGATTCTTTACTCATCTCCTTTTATCTAAGTCACGCGAGGATTTTAAGTTGCTCATGTGTAATGTCAAGACTTCGGAGTCTTGTATTTTAACTTACTAAAAAGAGCTCCTGACTTTCGGATAGTTAACTATTGTAACTCTCCGAACTTTCTTTTAAGTCTCCGACAATTGTCCTTTCAAATCTGCACGTGCATAAAAGCATAACTTAAGTTTCGGATAGTTAAGAGTGTAACTCACTAAAACTTCCCATTTTTCCAATAGTTATATTTCTAACTCTCTGAAAACCCATTTGAGCATTTGTTTGGAATTCTACATGTGGGAAATTCAATGACTTAAGTTTCGGATGGTTAACCTGTAACTCACCGAAACTCTCTTGAAATTTCGGATAGTTATCTTTCTAACTCTCCGAAAACTTATATGAGCTTCTTCCTAGAATTCTGCATGTGGGGAATTCAATGACTTAAGTTTCGGATGGTTAAACTGTAACTCACCGAAACTCTCTTGAGGTTTCGGATAGTTATCTTTCTAACTCTCTAAAAACTTATATAAGCTTTTGTCTAGAATTTTGCACGTGGTAATTTCAATGACTTAAGTTTCGGATAGTTAAACTGTAACTTACCAAAACTCTCTTGAACTTTCGAATAGTTATCTAACTCTTTGATTTTTCCTTTTAAGCTTTCAACTGCCGGCTTCTCCATTCTGCACATGCGTAATAAGATGACTTAAGTTTCGGATAGTTAAACCTGTAACTCTCCGAAAAACTCAAATAGTTTTCTAACTCTCTGAAAAGAAAACTCGGATAGTTATCTAACTCTCCGAAAAGTCCTTTAAGATTCCGTTTTGGATTTCTACACGTGGTTAATTAAAAGACTTAAGTTTTGGATAGTTAGCCTTTCTAACTTTCCGATTTTCCTTTTGCTTTCGGATAGTTAACTCCTTAACTCTCCGATCATTCAACCAACTTAACTATCCGATTATTTAACTCTCTGAAGGCTTTGTAAATTCGGATAGTTATCCTTCTAACTGTTTGATAGTTTTGCTGCTGCTGTTGTAAACTTGCTCTTCGAATACTTTGATCTGTAATTGTTTGATTTTCTGTAGCAGCATATTCTGTTATAGACTGCTATCTGTTTGCTGCATGGAATTTGTACTATTTGCCTTTTGATCTTATACTACACTTACTAAACTGTGAAATACAATATGTTTCCTCACATAGGTTTTGCATTATCAAAATACTCAAGTTCTAACAGTTTTACATAGACTTCTTCATTAATTAAACTATTTAGAAATGCACTCTTTACATCCATTTGAAATAATTTAAAATCCATATAACAAGCATAGGCCAATAATATTCTAATACTTTCTAACCTAGCCACAAGAGCAAATGTTTCATCATAATCTAGTCCTTCTTCCTGTGTATACCCTTGTGCAACTAATCTAGCTTTGTTCCTTATAACTTGACCAGTTTTGTTAGTTTTGTTTCTAAAGATCCACTTTGTACCTATTATAGACTGATTTTCTAGTGAAGAGACTAATTCCCAAACATCATTTCTGATGAATTGATTTAGTTCTTCTTGCATTGCCACTATCCAATTTTCATCAGATAATGCTTCTTGTATATTCCTTGGTTCCACTATAGAAACAAACATACACATATTATTTAAATTTACTGAAGCTCTAGTTTTAACTCCCTCATTAATATTACCAATGACTTGAGTAATGGGATGTGATGAAGAATAACGCCAATTTCTTTGATTTTCCTCAATATTCTCATCAACATCTAAAGGTCCATCACTTTCATCATTAGTTTGATCATTTAAGTTCATATTTTTTATTTTCTCAGATAAATCTTCAATCTCTCTATTGATCTCTAACTCTTTTGGGAGATTGATCATATCATAATTATTAGCTTTAGATTGAGATTCTCTAAAAGAATTTTCATTGAAGCTTACATGGAGGGTTTCTTCAATAGTTCTAGAAGTCTTGTTATATACTCTATAGACTTTACTTCTAGTAGAGTAACCTACAAAAATTCCTTCATCCACTTTAGCTTAAAATTTATCTCTTTTATCCTTAGTATTAAGAATCAAACACTTGCAGCCAAATGGTTTTATATAGGAAATTTTTGGAACCCTATTAAACATAATATCAAAAGGAGTTTTATTAACACGAGGTCTTAAATGACTTCTGTTAATAACATAACAAGCTGTATTTACTACTTCAGCCCAAAGATTTTGAGGTAACTTATGTTCATTCAACATAATTCTCGCCATTTCTTGAAGTGATCTATTCTTTCTCTCAACAACACCATTTTGACACGGTGCTTGTTTGGGTTTTCCCAACACTACACTAGAAAAACTTGGATTTGTTACTTCTGTTTTTACTTAGTTAATTTATCTTTATGGCTATTCTTTCTTTTAGAAGTAAACAAACAGCCTTTAATACAATTTAGATATTAATTCCGATTTGTACTTTAACTGCAAGTGCACAGTGTCTATTGTATCAGTGTGCAAGTACAGGTCAATCCCATAGGGAATTGCTGACGAATTTAAGAAATGTTTGTTTGTGAACAATTCAAATTTATATTCAATAAGCACTCCGTTGAGTTACAGTTAACTCAACGGACTATCCTCGTGGACTTAAGTTAACTCCACGAGCCTATCTCTTCTTTATAATACTGCTATTTACAAAGGAATTCGGCCAACCATTAGGCGATTCCACAGATTGTAAATAACATCAATTAAGCTTTTTAATGCTATTTAACATTGGATTTATCATTAAGTAATGCTAACATTCAAATGATTCAAACAGTAACCATTAAAATCTTTAAGTTTTTTGTACGAACCAATTGTAGTAAACTGTAAAATTAAAACTAACAGAAAATAATCATAAAACTGATATAGATAACATTAATCACGATACAACACAAACAATACAACACTCAAATACAACATACAAACAAAGATAAATTGTTTTTGGTATTTTTGTTTTGATGTAATTGGCGAAAGGTGAAATGTAAAGTAATCTCACTTGATAGTAAATACTTCCGACACTACTTGCAACGCGATTACATCATTGAAAATTAAACCACTTACAATTCTGTCTCCTCTCCCTATAGAATCACGAGTCCAGAATTGTAAGATGATCTCCTCTTCAGCATACAAGCATGAACCCGAAGCCAAGGCTAAAAGCTTTACGATCTCCTGAAATATGAGTCGGCGCTTGGTGAAAATGGCTTCCACTCAACGGACTTTCTTCGTTGATTTAACTATAAAACATGTGCAAAAATAACAACTTAGGTTTATAACGCTAACCTAACGTGTTGCCTTAGTGTTCAATATAGCAACTCAATGTGTACAGTTATGCTAACTTAATGAGTTATAACTTAAGTAAATCTACCAGATCTCGACACGTGTACATCTAGAAATAATAACATGTTCTCTCTAAACATAACTGTTCGGCAATTTAAACATAACTATCTGATACATATTCGGTCTGTTAAACCTAACTGTCCGAAATATCAGAAAATTCGGATACTTAAGAATTTCACAGCCTGCAACTTATCGAAAGTTCATAAATGTACTAAATTAACATTAATTCCCCAAAATTAAGTAGATTCTTCAATTAAAGCATATAACAATGCAATTATAATATAATGGCTTAATTCTCATATGATAAGCTAAATATTATGCAATTAACCATCATTTAATCATTAATAATATGCACTTTTTCATTCTAAACAGTGCTCTTGGAAAAGAAAATCTTTGATCAATGCCATGCTCATTACAATAATTATCCATTTGATCATTATCAAATTCTTTACCATGATCAGTCCTAAGTTTTTGAACAGAGACACTTTGTTCATTTTGAACAAGATTGCAAAACATTTTAAACTTTTCAAAAACTTCTATCTTAGTTGCTAGAAAACATACCCAAGTGTATCTAGAGAAGTCATCTACTAAAACAAATACATATCGTTTACCACCAAGACTCATGATTCTTGTTGGTCCAAATAGATCCATATGTAGAAGTTCTAAGACTCTCTTGCTTGAAATATCAGTTTTGGATTTAAAAGAGTTTTTGTGAAGTTTACCTAACTCACATGCATCACACATAAAGTCCTTTGAGTATTTAATCTTTGGTAAACCTCTCACTAAATGTTTTCTAGATAGTTTATGTAACAGTTTCATATTTATATGCCTAATCCTTCTATGCCACAGATATGCATCACTAGTTCAAGTAGCAAACATGAATTTAAATCAACTGCACTAGAAGGTATAGATAAAATACATACAGAACCTTTTCTTTTAGCAATAAACTTAATTTCATCTGTATTTTTATCAATAATTTTGCATACATTATCTTCAAACACCACATAATATCCATTTTCAGTTAGTTTTATAACACTTAGCAAATTAAATCCTAGGTTTTCTACATATAGTACATTCGAAATAACACAAGTTGAAGTTATTTGAACATTGCCCATACCTATGATTTTATCTTTGCTTTTGTTTCCAAATGTTACACTTCCTTTCATGGTATTTGTAAAATTTTGTTGTAGACTTTTCTATCCAGTCATGTGACTTGACGCTCCACTGTCCAAGATCCATTTTGATGTTGTTTCCTCCTACAAAACAAATTAAGAAAAACTTTTTCTTGGTACCTAATGTTGTTGAGGACCAAGTTCATTAAATGCATATTTCTTCTTTGTGTTTAAAAATAGTTTAACATTTTCATTTACATTCTTATTAGTTGTAAGTACTATAGACTTATTTTTAACATCATACTTACTTATAACATTATTGCTCTTATAATCATTCTTTTTGTTTTCAGATGTAGTATAACCAAGACCAAACCGATTTTTATTAGATGTTAATTTATTTTGGTCATGCTCATACATTTCAAGAAGTTCATACCAAAATTTTGTACTAATATTAACATTTTCCGTACATACAAAATCTTTTTCTGCACAAGAATTTTCAAATTTATCACATGTAGAATGAGTAATTGGTCTAACACTAGTGTTTTGAATTACGTGCTCGGGTTTCTGAATTTTCAATTTACTACAATTGTCTAAAATTTTAGGGACATTAGAAACTAAATTTTCAGAACAAAAAACAAGATTTTTTGAAACATTAATAGTCATGTTAGAAGTACAATTTGACAAATCACATTGATTTATATTATTACTATATGATTCATCCCTTGAAGTACCTACTTCTACATATTTATTACCTTGTTTCATGATAAAAGGAATTTTAGTCTTAGATTTACTTAAACTGCAACTAATAAATCCTTTATTGGCTTGAGATTCAGGATATTCAAGATAATCAAATCCTAGGCCAAATTTATATGACATCGTAGGGATACTAGTTAGTTTGTTTAACTTAGTTTGACTTAAATTCCATTTCTCAATGGTAGAATTTAAATCTAGTTCTCTTAGTTTTAATTTATCTATCTCTAATTCAAGTTCATTTATATTTTTTCTCAAGATTTCATTTTCAAATTCTATCTTTAATTTTTCAACATTTGTATTCTGTATTTGTTCATGCAAGACACATTCATTAAATCTAAATTTATGCAAATCTCTAGCATGATTTTCATTATCACATTTAAACTTTTCTAAAGTAGTAGACATGAAACAATTTTCTTCTTCCACAATGGATAAAGAGTTTCTAATATTCTTATTTTCCAGTTTACAAACTTTAAGTTTTTGTAATAATGCATGATAAGCACATAATAATTCATCAAAGTTAAAATCTGAATGACTTTCAAGATCAGATATTACCTCAGACTCATTTGCCATGAAGCACACATGAGCAATGTCTTCTAACTCTTGTTCTTCTTCTGAATGTGAAGATTTTGATGATAATTCCTCAGATTCAGACTCTTCAGACGTGTCATCCCAAGTGACCTTCAAAGCCTTTTTCTTGTAAAACTTTTTCTAAGTTTTCTGAGCCATCTTCTTCTGATTTGTCCTACTTTACTTTTCATTTTTCCTTATAGGACAATCTAGAGAAAGATGTCCAGGTTTCTTACAATTGTAACATACATACTTTCTAGATGAAGAATTCTTGTCATTTAGTGATTTTGATGTTGAGGGTTTGTCATTTCTGTTCCTTTGCTGTTTCCTAGCTTTCCATGCTTTCTTGAATTTCCTAGTCAGCAAAATCAAATCCTCGTTAGAATCAGTAGATATATCAGAATCTGAATTAATTTCAAAGGCTATTTCTTTCTTTATTTTTGGTTTGTTGTGACTTAGTGATTAATTTAATTGAACTTCATAAGCTGTTAAATTTCCTATAAGTTCATTCATGGTATAAATATTTAAATCTTGTGATTCCTCAATTGATGTTACTTTCTGAGACCATTTAGGACTTAGGGATTTGAGAATTTTCCTCACCAAATCCTTTTGTTCAAAATTCTTTCCTAAGCATTTTAAAGAGTTTATGATATCAAGAATTCTGGAAAACATCTTAGAAATACTTTCGTCTTCATGCATCTTAAAGAGTTCATACTTATGAATCAACATGTTTATTTTAGTCTCTTTAACTTGAGAAGTACCTTCATGTGAAACTTCTAATGCATACCACACCTCATAAGCAGATTTATATGCCGACACTTTATTAAACTGTTCATAACTCAATGTATAAAATAAAATATTTAAGCCCTTAACATTTAGAGTTTCATTTTCTTTTTTAGTAATTGTCCAAGTAATATAAGGGGTAGATAACAGAGTATATGGTTTAGAAATCTTGAACCACAACTTATGATCTATACTTTGAAGAAAAACAGTCATCCTATATTTCCAATATTCAAAATGAATTTCATCAAATAAAGGAGGACAGTTAAGATTTTGGCCTTCATATAAAGAAAAATTACCATTTTCAGTAGCCATCTTACCTTAGATTTTTCAACCTATTTAATTTTAAACAGTCTAAAAACTTTAAAACAACTTGAGCCTTAAATCAAGAAAGTTAAACGTATGCTTAGATATTAATGTATATTTAAAAACAAGGAAGGTAGAATAAGCAATTATATTAAATAAGTTGATATCAATTTTATATCAAAGATTATTAACAAAACTCTAATACCACTTGTAAGATCGTATGACTACACAAGAGGGGGGGGTGAATTGTGTTTCTCAATATTTTCAAATATAATTGAAACTTTAAAACTCAAAAACAAGTCAAGACATTGTTTTCATAAAATCATTTTTATTCAAGGTTTCAATTACAATATGCAATTCAATTCTCCTCAGAAATTGTAGATGCAATTATATCTCGATACCATGTATCATCTAAACAATTTCATAACTACAAATAGAGAAAACTAATTTGCAGAATTTAAAACATTTCTCCCTATCTGAGATCTTTTTTTTTCTTCTTCTTCTCTTTCTTCTTCCGCAATTCTTCAATGACGAATATCTTGTCTTTTTATGCTTCACTGAATTTGCTTTCTTCTGATACTTTAAATCTTCAATGACATAAATCTGACTTTTTCTGCTTCATTGAATTTGCTTCCACCTGATACTTCAAATCTTCAATGACATATATCTTACTGTCCACCATCAATAGTGGAATCAGATCTCCATAAAATAGTTTCTTCTTTACTACTCTCAGCTTGGAGATAAAAACTGCAAACCAATTAATCTAAATTTTATTCACAACTGCATATGTGGCCCATTTGACAAATTGACTCAGTTCAATATCATGGCCTTATCATTGGTAGACATTCTTAATCAAAATGTTAGCTATCATGTGTGCTTTACCATTTAAGTGCTTTTGTCTATTTAATAATGGCACACTTGGATTGATAGCTAAACAATCCTTTATTATTTGTTCTGTCCACTCGACTACAGTTGTGCTTTCCAGAATTTCTATTCCTTCATTCTTTAGTCCTAAAATATTGTGGAGAAGCTCTGGTGTTATCTATACATCAGCTTCCTCCACGTTGGAAATTAATCCACTTTCTCCTTCTCTTAAATTTGCATAGAAGCAGGGCACTAGATTCTCATATACTACATGCCCTTTCTGTTGAGAAATAAATTGTAGTAGACCCTGGAACTCAAATAAATCCTTAATTTCTTGCATCCCGTCCTAGTTTACTAGTCTACTGTAAATGATATCATAACCCCTAATCTCTTGATATTTATTATATGCTTCTTGTCCAAAAGTGTGCTTCATTCAAAACTGTTGCTTCAGTCAGGTCAGGAATTTGAATTTGTTGCTCTAGAGGGGTTTGTTCTTGAACTTCCTCTTCCATGTGCTGAACTTAAATGGGCTGAAAATGCTCTAGAGATTCCTACATTTTTGTTTTTGCTTTTGTTTGTGGTGGTGAGCTAGTAGAACTCTCCACTCTATCTTGAATTCTTTCCAAAATTTGCTGAAGAGTTTCTTGCTCTTCAGTGGAATCTATCGAGTCATTTCTTTCTTGTTCAATATGCTCTTGTTCAATTTCTTCTTTTCCTTCTTCCTCCTAACTACCAATCTACATTGTCACTATTCTTTCTAATTCTGTGGCAGATTGGGATGGAGTTATGGGCAAATCATCTTCTACCCTAATTTCTATTTCTTCTGTTGGTATAGGCTGTAGATTACTTTCAGCCTGATTTTCTTCTTCTCTGTTAAGTATTTTGTTTTAATGATGTATGCTGAATGAAAGTAATCATATTTGCTCAATTACTATTGCTTGTGAAAAGAAATTAAAATCCTCAATTAATACAGAAAAAGCTTACTGATATAAATACTTGTCTGTATTGGATCTGAAATTATACTAAGTTAATAACTAGTCATTTCGTTGCATTAATTTCTCATTTAACTAAATGTTAAGTTAACGTGTGTTTTTATTGAAAAGCATGATATGTTTTAAAGTTATATTTTCTATATCATGAATAGTGCACATTTAGACAACTTGTTAAGTTAGAGTTTTGTTTGTATAGAGATCACGTGAGAACTTGTTAAGTTAGAGGCTTAAAGGTTAAAATAGGTCACGTGAGAACTCGTTAAGTTAGTGAGTAAAAAAAGAGACGAACTCGTTAAGTTAGTATTATACACGTGGTGAAATTATAAGTCACTAATGTTATATTGTATCACGTGAGGTGCACATGTTTAACTCGTTAAGTTAACATAACTAAACGTGTTGAGTTGCTATATTGAACACTAAGGCAACGTGTTAGGTTAGTGTTATAAAACTTAAGTTGTTATTTTTGCACATGGTAAAATTCTTATTATAAAAACATTTGTTTATTACTGGTTTGTTGAATTATCGTAACACAACGGAGATAGTTCGTTGAGTTATCGTAACACAACGTAGATGGTTTGTTGAGTTAGCGTAACACCACGGAGATAGTTCGTTGAGTTAGTGTATGGATCTCCAACACGGCACCAGAAAACTTGATTGGTTACCCAGCAACGTGCTAGAAAACTTGGATTTGTTAATTTCTGTTTTTACTTAGTCAATTTATCTTTATGCCTATATCACTGAATTCCTTTTTAGAAGTAAACAAACAACCTTTCACACAAATTAGATATTAATTCCAATTTGTATTTTAACTACAAGTGCATAGTGTCTATTGTATTACTGTGCAAGTATAGGTCGATCCCATAGGGAATTGCTTAAGAATTGCGAACTGTTCTGTTTTTAACAATCAAATTTATATATTCAATAAGCTCTCTATTGAGTTACAGTTAACTCAACGGACTAAGTTCGTTGAGTTATGGCTAACTCAACGAACTAACCTCGTGGACTTAAGTTAACTCCACGAGCTTGTCTTTCCTATTTAATACTGCTATTTACAAAGGAATTCGGCCAACCATTGGGCGGTTCTACAGATTGTAAATAACATCAATTAAGCTCTTTAATGTTAGTAAACACTAGGTTTATCATTAGGCAATACTAACATTCAAATAATTCAAATAGTAACCATTAAAATCTTTAAGTCTATTGAATAAACCAATTTCAGTAAACGGTAAAACTAAAACAAATATAAAACAATCACAACACTGACAAAGATAACATTAATCACGATACAAAACAAACAATACAATACCCAAATACAAAATACAAACACAGATAAGTTGTTTTTGGTATTTTTGTTTTGATATGAGCATGAAAATGGGCGAAAGGTGAAATGTAAAGTAATCTCAGTCGACAATAAATACTTCCGTCACTACATGTGACACGATTACACCACTGAAAATTAAACCACTTACAATTCTGTCTCCTCTCCTTATAGAATCGTGAGTCCAGAATTGCAAAATGATCTTCTCTTCAACTTACAGGCATCAACCCGAAGCCAAGGCTAGAAGCTTTACGATCTCCTGAGATATTAGTTGGCACTTGGTGAAAATGGCTTTCCTTCCCGCGACGCAATCACTCCTCACAATGGTTGTTAGGCACTATGTTTGGCTCAGAATCGACCCGACATTAGGAAAGTATCCTTACAGACCTCCAATGGTTGGTGATTATGGTGGTGGTGATGATGGTTGGTGTGGTACTTCAGAGAATTGCCGACATTGCCTACAGAAAGCTCGATGATCCTCCTCTACACACATTGGCCATACCTGTCGACCACACACTTTACTTCTTTTTCTTCTTTTCTTTTATATTTCTTTAGTGGTAACTACTTCTACTTGAATGGTCAGTTGGATTTCCTTTATTCATATCAACGACGATGATTTCTTCTCCCTTCGACGAGTGAATTCCTACGTGATATGTGTGATCTTGGTTTTTTTCTTCCAATTGTCCTGTTGCTGCAACTGCTACAGTGACATATTTGAAAATAAATGGTCCATGGAGTTACAGATAACTCAATGGACTTGCTTTGTTGATTTAACTATAAAACATGTGCAATAAAGAAATAAGCCGCTAACATAACGTGTTACCTTAGTGTGTATTCATGTAACTCAACGCGTACAATTATGGTAACTTAATGAGTTAAACATGAGCATCTCACATGATATACTAAAACATTTAAATTCAACACGTGCATAATTCTATCTTAACAAGTTCAAATATTTCAGATACTTAAGAACTTAACTATCCGATGCTCAGATGCATTTCAGATACTTAAGAATTTCACAGCTTGCAATTTGCCAACAGTTCAGAAATGTACTAAATTAACATTAATTCCCTGGAATTATACAGATTCTTTCATTAAAGCATATAACAGTGCAATTATACCATAATGGCTTAATTCTCATATAATAAGCTAAATATTATGCAATTAACCATCATTTAACCGTTAATATTATGCAGTTTTTCATTCTAAACACTCCCCTCATACCTACATTTTGCTAGTCCCTTAGCAAACTAAGATCTAATTAATTGGTCTTTCTAAAAGTGCTAGAATTAACTCTCTCTTTTTCTTAGGTTCAGCATAAGAACTTGTATTATTATATAGATATTCTGTATGTTTTAGTAATATTGTTTTCTCCTCTTCAATCTGCAAATATACTTAGAATATATGCAAATTACGTACAAAGTATATCATCATCACATAGGTGTTAATTATATTATCGTTTGTTCTGAATTTCATCATTTGTCATCCTGAATTTTCCAATAAGATTTCTAGAATAAATTTCACCAACATACGAATCAATGTACAATCCAATTCAATCTGATTAAGACAAGTAGAATAAAGAATTGTATCTCCATAAAACAACTTCAAAAGTCAATTCTAGATTTATATTTCAGCAATTCTAGATAACAGAAAATATACTCGATTCATAAGATATCTGTATTTCACAAAACACTTGTATCTTTTCAGAACAGTATATGTATTTTTGTACTTTAAAAGTTAATTTGACAAGCTTGAATCATATAAGAGCTTTCTAATGTACCCATGTAATGAGCTTTTAGTCAACAATCCTAGATCTGATCAGGATCTTAGGTTGCCAGATTTTAAGAGTCCTTTTTCAAGTCAACAATCCTTACATACCTATATGCTTAAGTACAAAACGCTCGTGATCAAACAAGTCAATAAACTCTTAAAGTTTTGTTTTTTTTAAAAACAAAATATAAAAAAAATTAACCACATATTGTATATGTACGTATTTGATTAATGCAAATGTAATAAAACACCAATCTCATATAGTCCTACTTCTATCATTGACTGAAAATATGAATCCATAACAATAAGCTCATACTTTTTCTATAGTTTAATAAGATCTACACATAAATCATTCTACAAGTTCAATTAGTCAAATTAAATGTATCTTTAATAATGTGTTTTATTTAATCTAGAATTCACATCTCAACTCTTTCAGGATTTCAAATAATTTACTGATTTTTCATTAAGCACTCTGATTTCATTTTAAAATCGTGAAACTGTTAAACTCATGAAATTCAGAAAAAAAACATAAGATACTATATCTAGATTTGCATAAATAGTAAATTCTATAGCATCTTATATAGCCTTCTAAATATAACATTCAAATAGTTACAGTTTATAATAAAATTTTCAATTTCCACAAAACTTTACTGTACCATTCTAATTCCTTTAATTAACAAATTTGCATGGTTGTTACTTTAATTACCTCCCCCCCATACCTACATTTTGCATTGTCCTCAATGTAAAAGATTTGATAATAAATACAGTAATTGTAGCAGGCATGAATACAATTTCGTTGATTTAGCACCTAACTCAATGAATGGGTTTAAATCTAAATTCAAGATAAGTAATCAGTTACATACCTTGTTTCATTTGTATCTCCTTTTACATATTCCAATTTTTGATTCTAAAAAACTTTTTATACATAGATAAAAGCATAATATATAACAAAATAACATTTAACAGATATTGATAAATCAGTGTCTTGTGTGGAACCCAGGCTCCTATGCCTTTGGTGGCTCAAGAGCAAGCTAGTTGGTTTCCCAACATAGATACCAACAAACTGGATTGATATTTTGTTTTTGTTTTTGTTTTTTTTATTTTATAAAATACACTAAAAGTAAATGCAGAAAACACACAACATTACAAGCACAAAATCACAGCTTAAGAACATGATTGAAAAGTAGAAACAAATGGAATAAACGTGTCAGTCCAAGCAAACTTTTTAGGCATAATTCTTCTTGCTATTAATTCTATTTTAATGCAGTTCGTGTTCCTTCTTACTTTGTAAACTTGTAGTATATTATCAATGCTAAATAAAAGTGTATTACCATTAATGAAATGAAATGCAGAAAGGGATCCTTTTCGGTTCCAAGATAATGTAGCAGTTTCTATTTCTACATTTATTTCAATATATTCCTCTTCCCACTTCCATTCATTTATGTCTTTCATAATCCATATTTGAAATTTCATCAATTCATCCCACCATCTTATCAAACATAAAGTAGGATCATTATATTCATTATACCACATCCCTATTTGAATTTTATCAAATTTTGCAGATGGTGGTTTAGCTATTTTTCTTGGTATAGGCAAAATTTCTATATATTCGTCATAACTATCTATGCTTACTATGTATAAATCAGATTTAAATGCAACTGATATATCTGCAACTGATATATCTATGACTAGATATATATATCCATCAAGTATGACATGCATGTTGTTAATTAATGATTTCTGTCCTAGATATATCATAGTGTTTTCAGTCCAAGATCTATTTAGAAAGTTATACACACTCAAGCATAAATCTTCATCCCAATTTCCTATAGGTCTCCAATAATATAATTTTTTAGGAATTGTCAAATTTTTATCAGAAAATATTAAAGCCGACCTAGAATTTTTAGTTGGTACTTCATATCTATTAGGTCTTCCTATATTCCATTCTTCTCTTGTGATAGGATTTCTAATCAAAATATCAGGTAATAGAGTTACATACCTTGGTTTGGTCATGTATATAATTAATCCTTCATCCATCCCCATAATATGATCTATTCCTTCTAATGTATTGGGTGGAATTCCAGTCGTTTCTTCCATATTCAAACATTCATGGCTAATTGAACTACGATTAAATGACTTCCATATGGATCCATCTCTAGTCTTAGTCATTTTTGTAGCTTGTAGTCCTTGAAAATATTTTTCTCCAACATAGTCTTTAATTTCTTTTGATACACAACACAGCCTACACAAGTCTTTAGCTGACAAGTTACTCAGTACTTCCCTTAGTGCATCCAACGGTAATTGCATCAATTCCATTTGTTGATTCTATATAACACAAACAAAAATTTTTAGTAGAGACAAAAATTAACATAACTACTGCACAACCTTGTGGAGTTAGGGCATAACTCAACAGACTAAGTTCGTTGAGTTAAGGACTAACTCTACGATACTTTTAATTATAAATAAACTTATATATATATATAGTTACTTCAGTTATACTACTTCATTTAGCTATCCTCCTAGAAGAGGTATCAATTTCATTAACCGTTCTATTGACAGGGTTAGGTATTGCTTGTATTGGCAATCCTCTAGGTCTAACTTCCATTGATTCCTTCTATTTAAGTGATATGTTTCTATTTTGATTTTGAATTGCAGCATTTCCAAATACAAAATCTAGACGATTGTTTAATTGTTGGATTATCTTTTCTAATTTCTCTATTCTAGATCCTTGTTCAAGTAATGCTTCATAACTTATATTCTTCTCATTTATATTTTCTCCTCCCTAGAAATTGTTGTTTCTCCAAGATAAATTCGGGTGATTTCTCTAATTAGGATTATAAGAATTTCCAAAGTTATCTTTCTGGTTTCTAGCATAAATAATATCTAGATCATTAATGTTTGCATTCTTTTCTACTAGCTTTTAATTTAATGATAACTCTTCTATTTTCTTTGTTAATTCAGTTAATTTCACTTCAAGCATAGTACTTGAATCTATTTCATGCATTCCTCTTGGCAATATTCTTTTATCTGTAATAGATTCAGTCGAATTTTCCCACTGTGTAGTTCTTTTTGCAAAGTTTTCTAAATATGCCCATGCTTCTTCACTACATAGTTTCAAAAATCCATTTTGATAAGTAGATTCTAATAAAGATTTCGTTGAAACATCTATGCCTTCATAAATTATACCTATTAATTGTGCTTTACTCATTGCATGATGTGGACATTGAGTTAGTAAATCTTTAAATCTTTCAAAATATTTCCAGAATGATTCACCTTGTTTTTGGCTACATATTAATATTTCTTTTTTCTTTTTAATCGTTTAATGTGTTGGATAATATTTTTCTAAAAAAACATAGCAAAATTCAGTCCATGCAGAAATTGAATCAGGTGACAAAGTATTTAACCATTTCTTAGCTGTGTCTTTTAAAGCAAAAGGGATATATCTAAGTTTAATAGCATCTATACTCATGTTCGGCATTTTCATCATTTGACAAACTTCGTTAAATTCTCTAAGGAAATAATAAGCATCCTCTATTTCTAATCCATGAAAATGTGGCAATTGACTAATATAATTTGATTTCAATTCAAACCTATCTCCCTTAAAGTTTGACAATCGAATACATGAAGGTTCATCAACTAGTTTAGGATATAGAATTTCTCCTAATAGTTTTTCTACTGGAGTAGTCATCTCTACGTTCTCTTTTAAAGAAAGGTTAGCTACACCCCAAAGGATTTCATTAAAGTCCAGTTCAGAAAATATTTCAGTACGCCTTTGTGTTGAATATTCCTAGGTGTTCTTACTAATCGTTTAGTGCTAGGAGAACGAGTCCATGTGCTCATAAATAAAATAGCAGTCGATTAATTACATACCAGTCTGAAGCTTTCCATTTAGTAAATATTTGTTGATGGATGAAGTCGAATCAGCTGCTTCTCCTTCCAGTTCCCCCAACGCATTTTCCTTTCTTTTAAAAGTGCTGGTAACTTGTAAATAACATTTTGTTTTATATATATAATGCACATCCATAAAGTAAATAAATCTCGTTGTAAGAACGTGTCTTGCAATGGGCAGCGTGGTTCCTGTTTTTATGGGTACGTGTACCACTACTAATTTCAAATTTTGGTAACTACTAAGCCGATGAAGTTTCGTTCGTGGTTAAAAGAATAACTGTTCTGCTTAATCCATGAACTAACCTCATTGAGTTATAGATAACTCAACGGAACAATGTCGGTTACTGTTGCTAACTCCACGAACTAACTTCGTTGAGTTACAGATAACTCAATGGAGTAACCTTATATTATATTACTGATCTCGTGGAGTTAAGTTTAACTCAACGAACTTACTTCGTTGAGTTATCACTTAGCAACCTCTAAGTCTACTCCTCGTAAGTACCTCTATGTTTTTTTTTCTTTTTTCTACATTCTGCTAACTGAAATAAAGTTAAATATATGTCATTAATGCAGCATTCTAATCAAAATTTGTTTAAATCTGAACATTATATAAATATTTAACTTGTAGTTCATTTCATGTTATGTAGAATTTACATTTTACCTTGCAGCATGCAGATATTTTCAAGCATCTATTTTTTTAATCCTGTCATTTAGCAAATTGTAAATCTTTTTAACATTCATGCATAATGTTCCACAAATTATATAACATTCAATATAGTTCATCCATTTCATCATTCTAAACATGCATGAAAAATATATCTGAAAAACATATATTCATTCATATGAATCAATTATAGTACAATCAAATTAGATATTTTTCATACAAATATATACAAGTACAAGTAGACAAACTATACAATTAGCCTCTATTTCTAAGTTCATCTACTTCCTTCTGGAGTTTTTCTAATTGCTACTCTAATTGTTCTATCCTTTCTACAACTCCAATAATGCCTCTAGAAGGTACAGATACTTCAACAGCTACAACATAATTTATGTATTCTTTCACTGCAATGGTTCTTGATCTTATCCTTTTAGATGTCCATTTCGTGAAATTAATACAGTCTACCATCAATATAGGTATCAAATCTCCATAAAATAATTTCTTCTTTGCAGACTTCATTTTGGATAGAAAGACTTGACACCAATTAACTTGAATTCTATTCACAACTACATAAGTGGCCCACTTGACAAATTGACTTAGTTCAATGTCATGGCCCTATCATTGATAGACATTTTTAATCAAAATGTTAGCTATCATGTGTGCTTTACCATTTAAATGCTTCAGTCTATTTAATAATGGCACACTAGGATTTATAGCCAAACTGTTCCTGATTTCCTGCTCTATCCATTCAATGGCAGTTGTGCTTTCCAAAATTTCTTTTCCTTCATTCTTCAATCCAAGAATGCTGTGGAGAAGCTCTAGTATTATCTATACATCAGCTTCCTCCACGTTGGAAATTAATTGCCCTTCCTTTTCTCTTAAATTAGTATAGAAGCAGGGCACTAGATTTTCATATATTGCATGCCCTTTCTGCTGAGAAATAAATTGCAGTAGACCTTGGAACTCAAATAATTCCTTAATTTCTTGCATTCCGTCCCAATTTATTGGTCTACTGTATATGATATCATAACCTCTAATCTCTTGGTATTTATTATAAGCTTCTTGACTCCAAAAGTGTACTTTATTCAGAACTGTTGCTTCAATCGGGTCAGGAATGTGACTTTGTTGTTCTAGAGGGGTTTGTTCTTGATCTTCCTCTTCCATAGGCTAAACTTGAACTTGCTGAAAATATTCTATAGATTCCTGAACATTTGCTTCTGCTTTTGTCTATGGTGGTGAGCCGGTAGAACTCTCCACTTTGTCTTGAATTGTTTCATTAAATTCAATTGAATATGCAAAGTCATTGTTTTCCATATGGCTTTGTTCAACTTCTCGTTTAGTTTCTGTTCTTTCTTCTTCCTCCTAACTACCAATCTACACTATCACTATTCTTTCTGATTCTGTGGCAGATTGGGATGGAGTCATGGGCAAATCAACTTCTACCCTAATTTTTGTTTCTTCTTCTTGTACAGGCTGTAGACTAATTTTAGCCTGTTTTTCTTCTTTTTGCTTTTGCTGCTGCTCCTGCTCCTCCTCAGAATCGGATAGCAGGTTTACAAAAATTGGCTCTATAGGCCCTATTGATATTGGTACTTCAGATTTAATCTCCTCTTGATATTCAGGCACTATCTCTTTTCCTTTCCTTCTTCTGATTAATTGTGTCTGGTCTTCCTCTTCTTCTTCTGAGATTAAATCTATAAACATAGGCTCTGCATGCCTTTGAGCCATAGGTACTAGCTCTTCCTATTTAATTTTTTCAATATTTGCTTGTCTCAAAGGACCAACTTCAGTTTCTCCTCTTGCAGCAAATCTGATAGTGGTTCTTTGATGATGTTCAACTTTAATTTTGTATTGAGCTTTCAATTTTTCTACAGCCCTCCTCTTGCAAAGTGCATCAAATACCAGGTGTGCTTTAGCTACCGCTAAATCTTCTAGTTCTCCTTGGTTTTTCCCAACTTGAACCAGTCCTTGGAATTCTCTTAATTCCTCTTCAGTTGAAGGCCCCAACATTTCAGCTCGTGCCAACAACTTGAATGGTGGAACTGAAGGTCCTAGCTGCTGTTCATCAGGAACAGGTCTTTCAGCAGTTGGCTCCTCTTGTTCTTCCTCTGCTTATTGTTGACGCCTTATTGCACCCCTTGCACGACCAACAATGCACTTTTTGAACCATAATTTGGCCTTGTGCTTGATTAGCTCTAAGGCTACTTCGTTGTTTGGCTTGATTTTTCTCTCTTTACTTACAGTAATTTCTGTTGCTACTCTGATTCTTGTTTCCACTATCTAGGGTATTTGTATACCCAAATCTACTAAAAATCTTCTCAAGTTGAAAAGTTCGGATTCTACCTTCTATACCTCTTTTTCTCTTGTCGTATTCCTGATTTTCTGTCATGTGTGCCATTCCTCTGACTCTTTTAGAAATTGTGATGTATCAACAGAATCTTCCTAGAACTTGGGCGTCATCTTCCTCATCGTGGAATTACACAATGGCATAGAATCGCTCTGATCTTTCTGTTCTAAGTTCTAACTGATCTATCGGATAATGCCCCCAAAACCCTAAGTTTTAGTCTAAATAAGCCCTAAGTTTAGGCAGGTAATTGGGTCATTTCCCGAACCAACTCTCGCTCTCTCATCCGTGGAATCACGAATAACTCCACGGACTAAGTCCGTGGACTTAACTACAGTACTCCATTGACTAACTCAAGACTGAACGGAGTAAGCTCGTTGAGTTAAGCGTAACTCAACGGACCTCCCGTATAGACAGATATAATAATAAAAAATACTTGAGATAATAGTTTTTTTTTCTTCGATTTTTACCAGTTTAACTGATACTATGTTTTGGTCAAACTGATTTTTTTTCCCGATTGAATCGATATTATGTTTCGGTAAAACCAAAAAATTTTTTTTTACTAAAAATTAATATAGATTTTTTATGTTCCGATCATACCGATGGATCTAGTCGATTGAACCGCAATGATTTTTTTTATGTTTCTTTTATAATTATTTTTTTATTTATAATTTTTAATAAAAGTGAAAATAAAATAAAAATTGATTTCTTACTGAGTAAAGCTCGAGTAGTCCTCTACTCTTACTTCTTCTATAATTACAAAGGAGTTTTTTGGTATTTTCAGAATAGGTCTAAGTCTTCATCCATTTACTTTAAAGATATTCTAATTTTTAGGATTTTCAATCTCAATAGCTCCATAAGGATAAATATTTCGAACTATGTAAGGTCTTGCTCATCTAGATCTTAATTTTCCCAAATGGTTATGGAGTCTAGCCATATAAAGATATACTTCTTGTCCTATTTCAAAGATTTTTGGAATAATTTTCCTATCATGCTAGAATTTCATTTTCTCTTTTTCTCTTACAGTCTTCGAATAAGCTTCATTTCTAAATTCTTCTAATTCAATTAATTGCATTTTCCTATTTTCAAAAGCTTGATTTAAATTAGTGTTCAGAGTTTTTAATGCCCAATAAGCTTTATGTTCTATTTCAGCTGGTAAATGACAACTTTTTCCATATACTAGCCTAAAAGGTGACATACCTAAGCTTGTCTTATAAGCAGTTCTATAAGCCCAAAGTGCATCTATCAATCTATTAGCCCAATCTGTTCTAGTAGGATTTACTACTTTTTCTAAGATTAACTTAATTTATTTGTTAGCACTTTCTACTTGTCCACTGGTTTGCGAATGATATGATGTTGCAATTTTGTGGTTTACTCCATATTTCTTCATTAAGGCTTCAAAACTTCTATTATAGAAATGAGTTCCTTTATCACTGATAATAGCTTTAAGTATTCCAAATCTCGCAAATATATTGGTTCTTATAAATTGTATTACTACTTTATTGTCATTAGTTTTTGTAGGAATAGCTTCTATCCATTTAGATACATAATCCACCCCCAACAATATATAATTAAATTGATTAGACATAGGAAATGGACCCATAAAATCTATTCCCCACACATTAAAGATTTCAACCTCAACAATAGGATTAAGAGGCATCATATTCCTCTTTGATATTCTTCCTATTTGTTGACATCTTAAACAATTTAAGCAATATTTATGAGCATCTTTGAATAGTGTTGGCTAATAAAACCCACATTGCAGAATTTTTGCAGTAGTTTTCCTTGAACCAAAATGCCCTCCACAAGCTTAGTCACGACAGAAAGACAATATGATCTGATATTCAGTTTCTGGAATACACCTCCTTAAAACTAGATTAGGACATTTCTTAAATAAGTATGGGTCTTCTCAATAGTAATGTTTTACTCTTGAGAAAAACAATTTCTTATCCTGTCTATTCCAATCCTTAGGTGTTAAACCAATAACTAAGTAATTAACTATGTCTACATAGCAAGGCATTATGTTGATGGTCATTAATTGTTCATCAGAAAAATTATCCTTAATTTCACTATTTGTTTTTTCTATTTGTAATCTTAATAAATAATCTACTAATACATTCTCACAACCTTTTTTATCTTTAATTTCTAGATCAAATTCTTGTAATAATAATATCCATCAGATCAATCTAGGCTTAGTTTCTTTTTTTGCTATTAAGTGTTTTAAAACTGCATGATCCGTGTATACTATTACTTTAGCTCCAATCAGATATGATCTAAACTTTTCTAAGGCAAACACAACAGCTAATAGTTCTTTTTCAGTAGTTGTGTAATTAACTTGAGCATCATTTAAGGTTTTGCTTGCATAATGAATCACTCTAGGAGATTTTTCTATCTTCTGTCCCAACACTGCTCCTACAGCAAAATGAGATGTATCACACATTAATTCAAATGTATGACTCCAATAAGGTGCTTGAATTATAGGAGTTGAAATTAAGCTAGTTTTAAGTCTGAAAAATGCTTCCTTGCAATTTTTATCAAAGTTGAATGGGACATCTTTTAATAGATTAGTTAAAGGTCTAGCTATTTTGTTAAAGTCTTTAATAAATCTTCTATAAAAACCAGCATGTCCTAGAAATGATCTAATATCTTTTACTGATTTAGGTTCTGGTAGATTAGAAATTACTTCTATTTTAGCTTTATCTACTTCCAACCCTTTCTTAGAAACAACATGCCCTAAGACTATTCCTTGTTTAACCAAGAAGTGACATTTTTTCCAATTTAAAACCAGATTTTTTTCCACACAATGTTTTAATATTTGGTCTAAATATTTTAAACAAACTTCATATGAGTTGCCATATACAATAAAATCATCCATAAATATTTCTAAAAAATCTTCAATCATTCCAGTAAATATGCCTTGCATACATCTTTGAAAAGTGGCTGGTGCATTGCATAATCTGAATGGCATTCTCTTAAAACCATAAGTTCCATTAGGATAGGTGAAAGTTATTTTCTCTTGATCCTCTAATGCTACTGGAATTTGATTATAACCTAAATACCTATCTAGGAAACAAAAATATTCTTGCCCTACTAATCTTTCCAGCATTTGATCTATAAAAGGTAAGGGAAAAAGATCTTTCCTAGTCACAACATTCAACTTTCTATAGTCTATACATACTCTCCAGCCTGATTGAATTCTAGTAGGTATCAAGTCTTGACTTTCATTCCTAATGACAATTAATCCTGATTTCTTGGGAACTACATGGATTGGGCTAACCCACGAGCTATCAGAAATCGGATAAATTATGTCATTATCTAACCATTTCACTATTTCCTTCCTGACTACTTCTTTAAGGTTTGGATTTAATCTCCTCTCAGGAATTCTAACAAGTTTAGCATTCTCTTCTAAATATATGTGGTGACAGCATAAAGTTGAACTTAACCCTTTTATATTAGTCATAGTCCATCCTATTACTTCTTTATAATTTTTTACTACATCTTTTAATTTAGCTATTTGATCCTCTTTTAAATTTGAAGCAATAATAATTGGACATGTTCGTTTCTCTTCTAGAAATATACAGGTTAATTCAGGAGGTAAAGTTTTTAATTCTAAATGTTGCCCATCAGAAGCTAGAGCTCCTAATTGAACATCATCATTTTCTAAATTAATTTCTTCCAGATCTTCTATATTTATGCTTTCACTTTCCTCTAAAGTTTCAGAATTGATTTGCCTATTTAATTATTCTTGAATCACATACTCTAACATATCTCCTTCATTCTCTAAAAAGTCTATGGTATGTAAGGATATTTCTAACTACTCAAACATTTCTGGTTTGAAAATATTTAATTGAGTATCCTCATTACCATATGCTAACTTCATTACTCTAGTTTTACAATTTATAACAGCCCCTGATGTTGCTAAAAATGGCCTTCCCAAAATTAAAGATGTATCACTATTTTTATGCTTAATTTGTTGGGAATCCAAAATTACAATATCAATAGGATATATAAAATTCTTCATTTTAATTAAGACATCCTCTATTTTTCCTCTAGGGTATCTTATACTTCTATCAGCTAATTGAATAACCATACTAGTAGGAATTAAGCCTTCTAATCCTAAGGATGCAAATAAATCACTTAGCATAACATTTATACTTGCACCTAAGTCTATTAAGGTTCTTTCTAGAATGGTATTTCCTATGATGTATGATATAACAGGGATTCCAGGATCAGATAACTTTTTAGAAATTTGTGGCAGAAATAGGGAACTATTTTGCTCAGCTAAAAAGACCTTTCTAAGAACTTTTCGCTCTCTTTTCTTAGTACACCAATCCTTCAGAAATTTAGCACAAGGTAGCATTTTCTGTAATAGATCTAACAAAGGAATGTTAACTTGCACTTTTTCAAAAATTTCTCTGATTTTTTCTTGTTTTTCAAGTATTGTTTGTTGTAATCTTTTAGAATAGGGTGCTAAAGATTATGATTTAAAAGATTCTTTTTCTTTCAATTGATTTGTTTGATCATTTTTAGCCTCATTAGCAGATTCAGATTGTTCTTCAGTGATTTCTAGATTTTTAGCTATTACATTTTCATTATCATTTTGATTTTTACTCTTATCCACCTTCATATTATTTTCATTTTGAGTTCTTAGTGGTATATTAGTTCTAGATCTTAATGTTATACATACATCTTCCAAATTTTCATTACTCTTATGATGTTCTTGTATATCATTTTCGTGATTATGATCTTCAATTGTTTTTAGTTTTAAAGTGCATTCTTTAAATTCTCTTGCATTAGTATTTCCTTTTGACTGTGTATTTTGTAAATTATGCAGATCTATAACATTATAATTTTCATTGTCCTGTTGCATAACTTGTATTTTCATTGTATATGCGTCCAATGCTTTTAGTTTTCTTTCCAGATCATCTAACCTCATTACATTCAATTTTTGATCAGTTTTCATTATGGTTTTTTCAGTTTCGTAAATTATATCCATTTTAGGTTCTGAATATGCTTCCTAATAGTTTAATTGGTTGACTTCTTGTTGCTGACACATAAAGTATTCTAGTTTGTCTAGGTTTTGCTCTATACTACGCTCTAGTCTGTCATACCTATCCCAAACTTCCATATCTCTCAACATATTACACCTTCTATACTGACCATCAGTTGGGTAAACTATAGGATTCTCATACTCGGTTCTATTATATTGAGGATAATTCATTTGTTGTTCATGGGATCTAGCCATCTGCAAATGTCTCAGTTTCAAATAGCCAGAAATGTCGTGTCCTTCAGAATTGTAGAATTCACATATGCTAACTACAGGTTTTAGAAATCTTTGAGCATAAGCATATGCCATATTCTCAATTACAGAAGAAAACCCAAAACACTCTAGCTATTAAAACAAAATAACTCTAATAGTTGCTTATATAAAATTCCCCAACAACGGTGCTAGAAAACTTGTATGGGTTACCCAACAACGCACTAGAAAAACTTGGATTTGTTAACTTCTATTTTTACTTAGTCAATTTATCTTTATGCCTATATCACTGAATTCCTTTTTAGAAGTAAACAAACAACCTTTCACATAAATTAGATATTAATTCCAATTTGTATTTTAACTACAAGTGCACAGTGTCTATTGTATTAGTGTGCAAGTACAGGTCGATCCCACAGGGAATTGCTTAAGAATTGCGAACTATTCCATTTTTAACAATCAAATTTATATATTCAATAAGGTCTCTGTTGAGTTACAATTAACTCAACAGACTAAGTTCGTTGAGTTATGGCTAACTCAACAGACTAACCTTGTGGACTTAAGTTAACTCCACGAGCCTGTCTTTCCTATTTAATACTGCTATTTACAGAGGAATTCAGCCAACCATTGGGCGGTTCCACAGATTGTAAATAATATCAATTAAGCTCTTTAATGTTAGTAAACACTAGGTTTATCATTAGGCAATACTAACATTCAGATAATTCAAACAGTAACCATTAAAATCTTTAAGTCTATTAAACAAACCAATTTCAGTAAACTGTAAAACTAAAACAAACATAAAACAATCACAACACTAACAAAGATAACATTAATCACGATACAAAACAAATAATACAATACCCAAATACAAAATACAAACACAGATAAGTTGTTTTTGGTATTTTTGTTTTGATATGAGCATGAAAATGGGTGAAAGGTGAAATGTAAAGTAATCTCAATCGACAATAAATACTTACGTCACTACATGCGACGCAATTACACCATTGAAAATTAAACCACTTACAATTCTATCTCCTCTCCCTATAGAATCGTGAGTCCAGAATTGCAACATGATCTCCTCTTCAACATACAGGCATCAACCCGAAGCTAAGGCTAGAAGCTTTACGATCTCCTGAGATATGAGTCGGCACTTGGTGAAAATGGCTTTCCTTCCTGCGACACGATCACTCCTCACAATGGTTGTCAAGCACTATGTTTGGCTCAGAATCGACCTGACATCAGGAAAGTATCCTCACGGACCTCTGATGGTTGGTGATTATGGTGGTGGTGATGATGGTTGGTGTGGTACTTTAGAGAATTGCCGACGCTGCCTACAGAAAGCTCGGTGATCCTCCTCTACACACGTTGGCCATACCCGTTGACCACACACTTTACTTCTTTTTCTTCTTTTCTTTTATATTTCTTCAGTGGTAACTGCTTCTGCTTGAATGGTCGGTTGGATTTCCTTCATTCATATCAACGACGATGATTTCTTCTCCCTTCGACGAGTGAATTCCTGTATGATACGTGCGATCATGGTTTTTTTCTTCCAACTATCCTATTTCTATAACCGCTATAGTGATGTTTAGAATGAAAAAGTGCATATTATTAACGGTTAAATGATGGTTAATTTCATAATATTTAGCTTATCATATGAGAATTAAGTCATTATGTTATAATTGCACTGTTATATGCTTTAATTGAAGAATCTGCTTAATTTGGGGAATTAATGTTAATTTAGTACATTTATGAACTGTCGGTAAGTTGTAGGCTGTGAAATTCTTAAGTATCCGAATTTTCTGATATTTCGGACAGTTATGCTTAACCTACCGAACAAATTCGGACAGTTATGTTTAATAGACCGAATATGTATCGGATAGTTGTCTAAATTGCCGAACAGTTATGTTTTGAAAGAATATTTTATTATTTCCAAAAGTACATGTGTCGAAACCAGAATGGATGACTTAAGTAAACTTTCAGTGAGTTATCTATAACTATCCGAAATTGCAACTAGGCATCGGATAGTTATCCCTGTAAGAAATTAGATACACAAATTAGATAGTAAAATCTTTTAGGGATCAAAAACCTTTTAGGGAAAAGCTCTCAAGGGGAAGAAAATTCAATGAAGTAGAAAATGTCAGATTTATGTCATTGAAGATTTGAAGTATCAAATGGAAGAAAATTTAGTGAAGTAGAAAAGGTCAGATTTATGTTGTTGAAGATTTGAAGTATCAGATGGAAGAAAAGGTTAGATTATGTCACTAAAGATTTGAAGTATTAGATGGAAGAAAATTCAGTGAAGTAGAAAATGTCAAATTTATGTCATTGAAGATTTGAAGTATCAGGAGAAAGCATATTCGGTGAAGCAGAGAATGATAAGATATTCATCACTAAAGAATTGCTGAAGAAGAAAGAGAAGAAGAAGAAGAAAGATCTCAAACAGGGAGAAATGTTTTAAATTCTGCAAAATAGTTTTCTCCATTTGTAGTTATGAAATTGTATAGATGAAACATGGTATCGATATATAATTGCATCTACAATTTCTAAGGCAAATTGAATTGTATATTGTAATTCAAACCTTGAATAAAAATGATTTTATGAAAATAGTGTCTCGACTTGTTTTTGTATTTTAAAGTTTCAATTATAATCGAAAATGTTGAAAAACATAATTCACCTCCCTATTGTGTAGTCATATGATACTACAAATGGTATCAGAGCTTTGTTAATAATCTTTGATATAAAATCGATACCAACTTATTTAATATCATTGCTTATTCTGCCTTCCTTTTTTTAAACAGAAATAAATATCTAAGCATACGTTTAACTTTCTTGATTTAAGGCTCAAGTTGTTTTAAAGTTTTAAACTGTTTAAAATCAAATAGGTTGAAAAATCTAAGGTAAGATGGCTACTAGAAATGGTACTTTTTCTTTGTATGAAGGCCAAAATCTTAATTGTCTTCCTTTATTTGATGGAATACATTTTGAATATTGGAAATATAGGATGACAGTTTTTCTTCAAAGTATAGATCATAAGTTGTGGTTTATGATTTCAAAACCATATACTCTGTTAACTACTCCTTATAATACTTGGACAATTACTGAAAAAGAAAATGAAACTCTGAATACTAAGGGCTTAAATATTTTATTTTGTGCATTGAGTTATGAACAGTTCAGTAAAGTGTCAGCATATAAATCTGCTTATGACGTGTGACATGCATTAGAAGTTTCACATGAAGGTACTTCTCAAATTAAAGAAACTTAGATAAACATGTTAATTCATAAGTATGAACTCTTTAAGATGCATGAAGACGAAAGTATTTCTGAGATGTTTTCCAGATTTCTTGATATCATAAACTCTTTAAAATGCTTAGGAAAGAATTTTGAACAGAAGGATTTGGTGAGGAAAATTCTCAGATCCCTAAGTTCTAAATGGTCTCAGAAAGTAACATCAATTGAGGAATCATGAGATTTAAATGTTTATACCTTGAGTGAACTTATAGGAAACTTATCTACTTGTGAAGTTCAATTAAATGAATCACTAAGTTACAACAAACTAAAAATGAAAAAAGAAATAGCCTTCGAAATTAATTCAGATTCTGATATATGTATTGATTTTGACAAGGATTTGATTTTGCTAACTAGGAAATTCAAGAAAGCATGGAAAGCTAGGAAACAATAGAGGAATAGAAATGATAAACCCTCAACGTCAAAATCACTAAATGACAAGAATTTTTCATCTAGAAAGTATGTATGTTACAATTGTAAGAAACCTGGATATCTTTCTCCAAATTATCCTATAAGGAAAAATGAAAAGCACAGTAGGATAAATCAGAGGAAGACGGCTCAGAAAACTCAGAAAAAGTTTTACAAGAAAAAGACTTTGAAAGTCACTTGGGATGACACGTCTAAAGAGTTTGAATCTGAGGAATCATCATCAAAATCTTTACATTCAGAAGAAGAACAAGAGTTATAAGACGTTGCTCATGTGTGCTTCATGGTAGATGAGTTTGAGGAGGAAACAACATCAAAATGGATTTTGGACAGTGGAGCATAAAGTCACATGATTGGACAAAAAAGTCTACTAAAAAATTTTACAAATACCATGAAAGGAAGTGTAACATTTGGAAACAAAAGCAAGGATAAAATCAAAGGTATGGGCAATGTTCAAATAACTCCAACTTGTGTTATTTCGAATGTACTATTTGTAAAAAACCAAGGATTTAAATTTGTTGAGTGTTATAAAACTAACTGAAAATGGATATTATGTAGTGTTTGAAGATAATGTATGCAAAATTATTGATAAAAATACAGATGAAATTAAGTTTATTGCTAAAAGAAAAGGTTCTATATGTATTTTATCTTTACCTTCTAGTGCAGTTGATTTAAATTCATGTTTGCTAGCTGAAACTAGTGATGCATATCTGTGGCATAGAAGGATTAGGCATATAAATATGAAACTATTACATAAACTATCTAGAAAACATTTAGTGAGAGGTTTACCAAAGATTAAATACTCAAAGGACTTTATATGTGATGCATGTGAGTTAGGTAAACTTCACAAAAACTCTTTTAAATCCAAAACTGATATTTCAAGCAAAAGAGTCTTAGAACTTATTCATATGGATCTATTTGGACTAACAAGAATCATGAGTCTTGGTGGTAAACGGTATGTATTTGTTTTAGTAAATGACTTCTCTTGATACACTTCGGTATACTTTCTAGCATCTAAAACAGAAGTTTTTGAAAGGTTTAAAATGTTTTACAATCTTGTTCAAAATGAATAAAGTGTATCTATTCAAAAACTTAGGAGTGATCATGGTACAAAATTTGATAATGATCAAATGGATACTTATTGTAATGAGCATGGCATTGATCACAGATTTTCTTTTCCAAGAGTACCTTCTCAAAATGGTGTTGTTGAGAGAAAGAATAAATCACTTCAGGAAATGGCCAGAACTATGTTGAATGAACATAAGTTGCCTCAAAATCTTTGGGCTGAAGCAATGAATACAACTTATGTTATTAACAGAAGTCACTTAAGACCTCGTGTTAATAAAACTCCTTTTGAAATTTTGTTTAATAGGATTCCAAAAATTTCCTATATGAAACCATTTAGCTGCAAGTGCTTTATTCTTAATACTAAGGATACAAAGGATAAATTTCAAGCCAAAGCAGATGAAGGAATTTTTGTAGGTTACTCTACTAGAAGTAAAGCCTATAGAGTATATAACAAGACTTCTAGAACTATTGAAGAAACCCTCCATGTAAGCTTCAATGAAAATTCTTTTAGAGAATCTCAATCTAAAGTTGATAATGATGATATCATCAATTTTCTGAAAGAGTTAGATATCAATAGAGAGATTGAAGATTTATCTGAGAAAATCAAAAATATGAACTTAAATGATCAAACTAATGATGAAAGTGATGAACCTTCAGATGTTGATGAGAATATTGAGGAAAATCAGAGAAATTGGCATTATTCCTCATCACATCCCATTACTCAAGTCATTGGTAATATTAATGAGGGAGTTAAAACTAGAGCTTCAGTAAATTTAAATAGTATGTGTATGTTTGTTTCTATGATGGAACTAAGGAATATCAAAGAAGCATTATCTGATGAAAATTGGATAGTGGCAATGCAAGAAGAACTAAATCAATTCATCAGAAATGATGTTTGGGAACTAGTCTCTCCACTAGAAAATAAGTCCATAATAGGTACAAAGTGGATCTTTAGAAACAAAACTAATGAAACTGGTCAAGTTATAAGGAACAAAGCTAGATTAGTTGCACAAGGGTATACACAAGAAGAAGGACTAGATTATGATGAAACATTTACTCCTGTGGCTAGGTTAGAAAGTATTAGAATATTATTGGCCTATGCTTGTTATATGGATTTTAAATTATATCAAATGGATGTAAAGAGTGCATTTCTAAATGGTTTAATTAATGAAGAAGTCTATGTAAAACAACCACTTGGATTTGAAGATATTGAAAATCCTGACTTTGTGTATAAATTGAAGAAAGCCTTATATGGTTTGAAGCAAGCACCTAGATCATGGTATGAAAGATTATCTACTTTTTTAATAGAACAAGGTTATATCATGGGAAAAGTAGATCATACTCTATTTATCAAAAGAGATGGTAAAGATCAGATTATTGTTCAAATATACGTGGATGATATAATCTTTGGAGCAACTTCTGATAAACTGATAAAAATATTTTCTAAAGAAATGACTAGTTAATTTGAAATGAGTATGATAGGAGAACTTTCATATTTTCTAGGACTTCAAATTAAGCAAATGGATAAAGGTATATTTTTAAATCAGGAAAAATATGCAGATGAAATGCTTAAGAAATTTAATTTTAATGATACAAGGATTCAAGGAACTCCTATGAGTACTTCTTTAAAGTTAGATATTGATGACATAGGAAAATCAATAGATCAAAGAAAATACAGAAGTTTGATTGGTTCTTTACTTTATTTGACTGCTAGTAGACTTGATATTATGTTTGCTGTGTGTGTTTGTGCTAGATTTCAATCTAATCCTAAAGAATCACACTCAATTGCAGTTAAAAGAATATTTAGATATATACAAGGAACTAAACATTTCGGACTGTATTATTCTAAGGATAGTTCAATAGGTCTTATAGGATATACTGATGTTGATTATGTAGGATCTAAATTTGATAGAAAGAGTACCAGTGGCACATGTCAATTATTGGGAAATAATTTGGTGTCATGGTTTAGTAAAAAGCAAAACTATGTAGCACTTTCTACTACAGAAGCTGAATATGTTGCTACTACACTATGTTGCACTCAGATTCTATGGATAAGGTAAACTTTAGAAGATTTTGGATTATCTTACGATTCAACTGAGATTTCTTGTGACAGTAATTCTACAATAAATCTTTCCAAAAATCCTGTATTACATTCAAGAGCAAAGCATATAGAGGTTAGACATCATTTTCTAAGAGATAACATAATTAAAGGAAAAATTAAATTAGAATTTGTGTTTAGTAAAAATCAATTAGTAGATATATTTACAAAACCTCTAGATGAAAATACATTCTGCAACATAAGATTAAATTTGGGTATTTGTGGCTATATGATGTGTAAAATGCTTAAACTCCACAAAAAAAAAGAAAAAAAGATAAATATTATTGATGATGTTGTTCAACTCATAGATATTATATACTTATCATAAATATCTAAGTAATATCTAAACTGTTGCTTAAGATACTATGTATTTGTTGTAAAATCATAGTAGTATCTTATTGATTTTTAAGTAATTTATCAATTTTAATGGTTTTCACAAGTTTAAGTGGAAGTGTAAATGAAAAACATTAAATACTTCTGAAATTCTGAAATTTTGATTACATGTTTTCTTTGAATCAATGAAAGTGCATATGATCATGCATAAATTTGACTTGACTAATTAAACTTGTAGAATAATTTATATGTAAATCATCTTAAACTGTTAATCAAAAGTATAAGCTTCTTTAAACTGATTCATATTTTTAGTAAAATCATAGAAGTAAAAATTGTATGAGATTTGTGTATTATTGCATCTGTATTAATGGAATACATATATACTGTGCTTAAAATGAAAAGTGCTTACAAAGTGAAAATCTTTGAGAGTTTATTGATCAGTTTAATCACGAGCCTTTTGTACTTAAGCAGATAGGTATGTAAGGATTGTTGTCCTAAAAAAAGATTCTTTAAATCTAGCAACCTAAGGTCCTGATTAGATCTGGGATTGTTGACTAAAAGCTCATTACACGGGTACATTAGAAAGCTCTTGTATGATTCAAGCTTTTCAAACTAACTTTTAAAAAACATTATCAATATTTACTATTTTGAAAAGAAAAAAGTTATTTCATGAACTACAAATATCTTTGAATTGAATATAGTTTCTACCAATATGACTACTGATTCATTGAATCAATATTAGTACTTTTGAACACGTTTATTTGAGATACATTATTTTATTCTCCTTGACTTAATCATATTAAGTTCAAAGTTGTGTTTTGATTCATATACAGTAGGAATTGATTCTGGAAATCATTTTTGATCAATTCAGGATACTAAAAGTTTCTGAAAAGAAAATTTAAAACTATAGTTATACTTAACATCTATTGTTAATACAAATATATTTAGTATATTATTGAATATATTTGAAGTATATTTGTAGGGGGAGGATTAATAATGTCCAAAACAGATTAATATAATTCAGAATACAAATCTTGGTTAATCTGAATTAAAGTCCTCTTAAAATCTTGATGAAATAATTTAAAAAGACAAACAAACTATTTTTAGATTCATAGGACAGGAATGTTAGAATAGTTTACAATGTTCTCAAGAAAATGTTAAGTGTTGTATGTGTGTTGTCTTCGGATGGTTTTAGTTGAAAGTATCCGAAACTTGTTTATTTTTTTTAAGAGTACTAATTGAATGTTATGTTATATAAGGTAACATGTAAAACTACCTCTAGACAGTGTTTTACTCATTAGGCTAGTTAACTCAACCAATTACACTGGAATTTTTTTTTTGAGTATCTTGATTGAATAAACTATATTCAATACTCATTTGAAATCCAAACCCGACTTATACACGTTGAGTTATTCACCTAAAACTCTATTCCTACACTTATTACATGGGCACTTAGGTTATTTGTAAACATTGTCAAGAAAATATTTCCCGCTTGTTACTGTTACAACTTGCGACGATGGTCTCAAAGTTCTACAAAGGTCATGGCAAAGGAAAAGGCAAAAGTAGAGGAGATGCAAAAGGAAAAGAAATCGATACTGATGAAGTTCCATGCACTTGGTTTAAGAAAATACTTCGAATAGACAGAAGGTTAGCAGAAATTTATAGAGATTACTTCTTTCCTCAAGGTATATTAGATGAAGTTAGACAAGAACTTCAAAATACTAATGGAAATATTACATATATGGGTATTTGAAGTAAATATGATAGAGAATACAAACTGAAATGTGCTAAAATTGCATTTTTAGAATAGTATGCACAATATTTGGAAAAAGGTGTAGGTACATCAACTAGAATTCCTCAAATACCTATAAATGGTACTAGACTACATGCATTTGAGGAAGAACATGACTCAGCTATCCCTACTCCTTTGTATACAAAAGAAGTAGAATCAAATATTGCTGTAGACAAAAGAAAAGTTGATAGTCTTCGAAAGGCTATAGCAATAGAAAGTGCTTTTGAAGAATTAAAGTAGAAAACTTTTATGGAGCAATTTGAAAAGAAAATAGTAATACTTGAAGAGGAGAAACAGAAATTTTATAAAAGGAAAATCAGAAAAATTATGTCTAAGGAAACAAAGTCTGTTGAAAAATGAAAATCGGATGAGCATTTATTTCCAAAGGACAATGTATGTCTAAACATTGTACCTTATAGTGCATCTGATAAACTCATCAGTTCCGAGCATACTAAAACTAATGATGATAATGAGACTTTATTTTCTCTTGCTAGAAAACTTGAGAAGAAATACAAGTCAAATATGAGCTCGAGTTTTTCTATTAGTACAAGTCCTGATGATGTAGAAATTGAAAAATCAGAGCATCAGGTAATTGACATTGAACAAGTTATTGCAGATATAATTGAAAATGTTGAGGCAGTAACTAGTTCACGGGCTGAATTGTTTAGAGTAGCAGATATTGAAAAAGTTAAGACTCCAGAAGAGATAAACGTCAACCAGCCTTTTTCAGAATTTATAGAAGTAGAGTTTGAGAATTCACAGCATGTATTAATGGAAATATCTGTTGAACACAATGAACAATTACAGATAGATACACTAGTTGTAGAATTTGTGGAAACATTGAACTCTGATCATTCTATAGAGATTGAAAAAATGAATGTTGAGCATAATGAAAATGTTCCTTACACTATTAAAGCTAAATAATCAAGTGTACATATGTAGCTTCAAGAAAATATGTTCATAGAGGAACAACATGACATTCATTTTGAAGAAGTTCCTGAAGATGAATTAAACTCTAAATCATGGCTTCAGGTATCACCTTCTTTGTGTACGGTATTACAAATTCAAGGAAATTCAATTTATTTTCGATTTGAGGAAGCAGTGCAGAAATACAATACTCTAATTACATGTTAGATTCTGCATCCTAGACCTATAAAATTCAGAAATTTGATTGATATGAGAGATTTATTTGAGTATCAAGGCCACATTCAATTCTTGCTAGTTGGAACAAAATGGAAGCAATACAAAGAGCTCATTGCAGCTTTTTATAGCAATCTGGTCAAGAATAAAAACATACTGAAAACTCAAATAAATAAACAGGAGTTAATATTGTCTCCTAAATTAATTTTTGAAATTTTGGGATTAAAGAATGAAGGTGTTGTTGTTACAAATAGATTTGACATAATTAGACAATTGGAATGGGACATTTAGTCTTTATCACAGATTCCAGATGTATATACTAAAATGAGACTCATAGAAAATCTAAATGCAGAGGTAAGATTTATTGCAAATATATTGCATGCAAATTTATTTCAGAGAGTTGGACACAATATGGAAGTCAGTAGAAGTTGTTTATATGCAACTTATGGTCTACTGAATAGAATTCAAATCAATTGGTTTGATGTTTTCACTTCTCAACTACAGCATATGAGTTCAAAGTTATTTTATGGTGATGCTATATGTAGAATCCTTGCAAGCCAATTTAATTTATCTAACTGGCCCTTTGAAACTAAAGGCATGAGAGCTTTTAGTATAAAGGATTTGCAAAAATTCCAAGCCTTGCATCAACCTCAACAACAACAACCTGATTGTACAGACCATATACAACAACAACAACAAAGTTATTTAGTTCAAGTAGAACAGCAACCCCAACTACCTCCTGACCTAGACGATGTACTTAACGACATTAGAAATGATATTAGGCATCTAGGAGATAAAATATGTAATGCTATAAGTGATATACTTAGGAGGAATAAATAACTATTTGCTTGCTTGTATCTGAATACAAAATGTAATGTTTGTATTCAATGTTTGATTCATTGAACAATACATTTATTTTTTCTGTAAATGTTTACAACTCTTATTCTTGTTTACAGAAGTATTGTTGTAAATATATCTCTCGTTTATATATTCTGTGTAATTATCTTTTTGATTAATGACAAAAAGGGGGAGAAATGTTATAAAAGAAGATGATTATGATTTTAATTGCATATATTATAAAGGGAGATGATATTTAAGTGGTTATTGTAATCTAATAGATGATAATGTAATCTGAAAGAAAATTATATGGTTATTAAATTATATAATGAAAGAAAGAGAAATGATACTTATGTAATTATTGACATCTGGAAGTTTTATTTCTGAGAGGTGAATTTTACACAAACAATAGAAATAGGCTTAAGTGAACTTAAGTCAACAAACTTGTTTGTTGAATGAAAAGTTAACCCAACAAAGGTGCTTTGTTGAGTTAAATATATTTCATAATTGATTTAATATGGTTTTGTCATCATCAAAAAGGGGGAGATTGTTGAGTATTTTGTTTTGATGATGTATGCTGAATGAAAGTAATCATATTTGCTTAATTACTATTGCTTGTGAAAAGAAATTAAAATCATCGATTAATACAAAAAAAACTTACTAATATAAATACTTGTCTGTATTGGATCTGAAATTATACTAAGTTAATAACTAGTCGTTTCGTTGCATTAATTTCTCATTTAACTAAATGTTAAGTTAATGTGTGTTTTTATTGAAAAGCATGATATGTTTTAAAGTTATATTTTCTGTATCATGAATAATGCACATTTAGACAACTCATTAAGTTAGAGTTTTGTTTGTATAGAGATCACGTGAGAACTCGTTAAGTTAGAGGCTTAAAGGTTAAAATAGGTCACGTGAGAACTCGTTAAGTTAGTGAGTAAAAGAAGAGACGAACTCGTTAAGTTAGTATTATACACGTGGTAAAATTATAAGTTACGAATGTTATATTATATCACGTGAGGTGCACATGTTTAACTCGTTAAGTTAGCATAATTAAACGCGTTGAGTTGCTATATTGAACACTAAGGTAATGCGTTAGGTTAGCGTTATAAAACTTAAGTTGTTATTTTTGCACGTGGTAAAATTCTTATTATAAAAATATTTGTTTATTACTAGTTCGTTGAATTATCGTAACATAACGGAGATGGTTCGTTGAGTTATCGTAATACAATGGAGATGGTTTGTTGAGTTAGCGTAACACCACATAGATAGTTCGTTGAGTTAGCTACAGTACTTGTCATGTGAGTTGGCATATGAGGAACTCGTTAAGTTAGAAACGTTAAGTTATATATATGTTTGTTTTACTCGTTTAGTTAACATTAAAGTAACGACTTCTTATTACACTAGATGAAAAATTTTGGATGAGAAAGTTTATTTTGTAGGAAATTTTTCAAAGATCCACGATTAATGATTAAAGAAAATTCGAAATGTAAACATGGGTCAGAACGTGTGCATTTCGATGAAGGAAAAAGAAAAGACGTGAAGAAGTGGAAGACTGATAGTGATTAAACATGGAGGATATGCATGAAATAAAGATACAATATAAAAGACATAGAATTCTCATTGATTAGTTATCCCTGCACACCAAACGAAAAATCCTTTCAAGGATCAAAAACACCTCTTTGGGGAAAAGCTCTCAGGTGGAAGAAAATTCAGTGGAATAGAAAATGTCAGATTTATGTCACTGAAGATTTAAAGTATCATATGGAAGAAAATTCAATGAAGCAGAAAAGGTCAGATTTATGTCACTGAAGATTTGAAGTATCAGATGGAAGAAAATTCAGTGAAGCAGAAAATGTCAGATTTATGTCATTAAAGATTTGAAGTATCAGATGGAAGAAAATTCAGTGAAGTAGAAAAAGGTAAGACATACATCACTGAAGATTTAAAGTATCAGAAGAAAGCAAATTCGATGAAGTAGAGAAAGACAAGATATTCGTCACTAAAGAATTGCTGAAGAAGAAAAAAAAGGAAGAAGAAGAACGATCTCAAATAGGAAGAAATGTTTTAAATTCTGCAAATTAGTTTTCTCTGTTTGCAATTATGAAATTGTATAGATGAAACATGGTATCGAAAAATAATTGCATCTACAATTTCTAAGGAGAATTGAATTGTATATTGTAATTGAAACCTTGAATAAAAATGATTTTATGAAAATAGTGTCTCGATTTATTTTTGAATTCTAAAGTTTCAATTATATTCGAAAATGTTGAAAAACACAATTCACCCCCCTCTTGTGTAGTCATACAATCCTACATTTATTCTATAATTGAGAATATGGCATATACTTATGCTCAAAGATTTTTGAAACCTGTAGTTAGCATATGTGAATTCTGCAATTTGGAAGGTCACAACATCTTTGATTGTTTGAAACTAAAACGGTTGTAGATGGTTAGATCACATGAACAACAAATGAATTATCTTCAATATAATAGAGTTGAGTATGAGAATCCTATAGTTTACCCAACTAATGGTCAGTATAGAATGTGTAATATGTTGAGAGACACAGAAGTTTGGGATAGGTATGACAGACTAGAGCGTAGCTTAGAGCAAAACATGGACAAACTAGAACAATATATGTGTCAGTAACAAGTAGTCAACCAATTAAACTATAAGAAAGCATATACAGAACCTAAAATTGATATTATATACAAAACTGAAAAATCATAATGAAAATTGATCAAAAATTAAATGCAATGAGATTAGATGATCTGGAAAGAAAATTAAAAGCATTTGATGAATATACAACGAAATTACAAGTTATGCAATAGGACAACACAAATGAAAACTTTAATGTTACAGATTTACATAATTTGGAAGATATATTGACAAAAGAAAATACCAATGCAATAGAATTTAAAGAATGCAATTTAAAACTAAAAATAGTTGAAGTTCATAATCACGAAAATGAAATACAAGAACATCACGAAAGTAATGAAAATCTGGAAGATGTATGCATAACATTAAGATTTGGAATTGACATACCACCAAGAATTCAAAAAGAAAGTAACATGAAGGTGGATAAGAACAAAAATCAAAATGATAATGAAAATGTAATATCTAAAAACGTAGAAATCAAAGAAGAAAAATCTGAATCTGAAAATGAGACTAAAAATGATCAAACAAATGAAATGAAAGAAAAAGAATCTTTTAAATCATAAACATTAGCACCCTATCTTGAAAGATTACAACAAACATTTCCTGAAAAACAAGAAAAAATTAAAGAAATTTTTGAAAAGTATAGGTTAACATTCCTTTGTTAGACTTATTGCAAAAAATGCCACCTTGTGCCAAATTTCTTAAGGATTGGTGTACTAAGAAAAGAGAGCGAAAAGTTTTAAGGAAAGCCTTTTTAGCTGAGCAAAGTAGTTCCCTATTTCTACCACAAATTCCTAAAAAGTTATCTGATCCTGGAATCCCTGTTATATCATGCACCATAGGAAATACCATTCTAGAAAGAACCTTAATAGACCTAGGTGCAGGTATAAATGTTATGCCAAGTGATATATTTACATCCTTAGGATTAGAAGGCTTAATCCCAACTAAGACTATTATTCAATTAGTTGATAGAAGTATAAGATACCCTAGAGGAAAAATAGAGGATGTCCTAATTAAAATAAAAAACTTCATATATCTTATAGATATTGTAATTTTGGATTCCCAACAAATTAAGCATAAAAATCGTGATATATCTTTAATCTTGGGAATGCCATTCTTAGCAACATCAGGGGTTGTTATAAATTTTAAAACTGGAGTAATGAAGTTAGCATATAGTAATGAGGATACTCAATTAAACATTTTTAAACTAGGAAAGTTTGAGGAGTTAGAAATGTCCTTACATACTATAGACTTTTTAGAGGATGAAGGAGATATGCTAGATGATGTGATTCAAGAAGAACTAAATTCTAAAACTTTAGGAGAAAGTGAAAGCATAAATATAGAAGGAGATCGGAAGAAATTAATATAGAAAATGATGATATTCAATTAGGAGCTGTAGCTTCTAATGGGCAACATTTAGATTTAAAACCTTTACCTCCTGAATTAACCTATATATTTCTAGAAGAAAAATGAACATGTCCAATCATTATTGCTTCAGATTTAAAGGAGGATCAAATTGCTAAATTAAAAGATGTAGTAAAAACTTATAAAGAAGCAATAGGATGGACTATGACGGATATAAAAGGGTTAAGTGCAACTTTATGTTGTCACCACATATATTTAGAAGAGAATGCTAAACTAGTTAGAATTCCTGAGAGGAGATTAAATCCAAACCTTAAAGAAGTAGTCAAGAAAGAAATAGTGAAATTGTTAGATAATGACATAATTTATCCAATTTTTGATAGTTCATGGGTTAGTCCAATCTATGTAGTTCCCAAGAAATCAAGATTAACAGTTATTAGGAATGAAAGTCAAGACTTGATACCTATTAGAATTCAATCAGGCTGGAGAGTGTGTATAGACTATAGAAAGCTGAATGCTGTGACTAGGAAAGATCATTTTCCCTTACCTTTTATAGATCAAATGTTAGAGAAATTAGCAGGGCAAGAATATTTTTGTTTCCTAGATGGGTATTTAGGATATAACTAAGTGCCAGTAGCATTAGAGGATCAAGAGAAATCAACTTTCACCTATCCTTATGGAACTTATGCTTTTAAGAGAATGCCATTCAAATTATGCAATGCATCAGCCACCTTTCAAAGGTGTATGCAGGGCATATTCACTACAATGACTGAATATTTTTTAAAAATATTTATGGATGATTTTACTGTTTATGGAACTTTATATTAAGTGTGTTTAAATAATTTAGACCAAGTATTAAAATGCCATGTGGAAAAAGTCTGGTTCTAAATTTGGAAAAATGTCACTTCATGGTTAAACAAGGAATAGTCTTGGGACATGTTGTTTCAAAGAAAGGGTTGGAAGTAGATAAAGCTAAACTAGAAGTAATTTCTAATCTACCAGAACCTAAATTAGTAAAAGATATTAGATCATTTCTAGGACATGCTAGATTTTATAGAAGATTTATTAAAGATTTTAGCAAAATAGCTAGAACTTTAACTAATCTATTAAAAGATGTCCCATTTAACTTTGATAAAAATTGCAAAGAAGCATTTTTCAAGCTTAAAACTAGCATAATTTCAACTCCTATAATACAAGCACCTGATTGGAGCCATCCATTTGAATTAATGTGCGATGCATCTAATTTTGCTAGAGGAGCAATGTTCAGACAAAAGATAGGAAAATCTCTTAGAGTAATTCATTATGCAAGCAAAACTTTAAATGATGCTTGTTTGGTTTTTCCCAACACTACACTAGAAAAACTTGGATTTGTTACTTCTATTTTTACTTAGTTAATTTATCTTTATGCCTATTCTTTCTTTTAGAAGTAAACAAACAACCTTTAATACAATTTAGCTATTAATTCCAATTTGTACTTTAACTACAACTACATAGTGTCTATTGTATTAGTGTGCAAGTATAGGTCGATCCCACAGGGAATTGCTGACAAATTTAAGAAATGTTTGATTGTGAATAATTCAAATTTATATTCAATAAGCACTCCGTTGAGTTACGGTTAACTCAACGGACTAAGTTCGTTGAGTTATGGCTAACTCAACGGACTATCCTCGTGGACTTAAGTTAACTCCACGAGCCTGTCTCTTCTTTATAATATTGCTATTTACAAAGGAATTCGGCCAACCATTGGGTGATTCCATAGATTGTAAATAACATCAATTAAGTTTTTTAATGCTAGTTAACATTGGATTTATCATTAAGCAATGCTAACATTCAGATGATTCAAATAGTAACCATTAAAATCTTTAAGTTTTTTTGTACGAAACAATTTCAGTAAACTGTAAAATTAAAACTAACATAAAACAATCATAAAACTGATATAGATAACATTAATCACGATACAACACAAACAATACAACACTCAAATACAACATACAAACAAAGATAAATTGCTTTTGGTATTTTTGTTTTGATGTGAACATGGAAATGGGCGAAAGGTGAAATGTAAAGTAATCTCACTTGATAGTAAATACTTCTGACATTACTTCCAACGCGATTACATCACTGAAAATTAAACTACTTACAATTCTGTCTCCTCTCCTTATAGAATCACGAGTCCAGAATTGCAAGATGATCTCCTCTCCAGCATACAGGCATCAACCTGAAGCCAAGGCTAAAAGCTTTACGATCTCCTGAAATATGAGTCGGCGCTTGGTGAAAATGTCTTCCCTTCTCGCGACGCGATCACTCCTCATAGTGGTTGTCAAGCACTTTGTTTGGCTCGAAATCGACCCGACATCAGGCAAGTATCCTCACAGACCTCCGATGATTGGTGATTATGGTGGTGATAACGATGGTTGGTGTGATACTTCGGAGAATCGCCGATACTATCTACAGAAAGCTCGGTGCTCCTCCTCTGTATACACTGGCCGTCCATCGATCACACTTTCTTCTTTTTTTCTTCTTTTCTTTTATATTTCTTTAGTAGTAACTGCTTCTGCTTGAATGATCGGTTGGATTTCCTTCCTTCAGATCTACAGCGATGATTTCTTTCTCCTTGCGTGATTCAATTCCTGCGTGATATGTGCAAACATGGTTTTTCCTTCCAACTATCCTGTTTCTGCAACCGCTATAGTGGCATTTTGGAAAATATATAGTCTGTTGAGTTACAGATAACTCAACGGACTTTCTTCGTTGATTTAACTATAAAACACGTGCAAAAATAACAACTTACGTTTATAACGCTAACCTAACGCGTTGCCTTAGTGTTCAATATAGCAACTCAACGCATACAGTTTTGCTAACTTAACGAGTTATAACTTAAGTAAATCTACCAGATCTCGACTCGTGTACATCTAGAAATAATAAAATATTCTCTCTAAACATAACTGTTCGGCAATTTAAACATAACTTTCCGATACATATTCAGTCTGTTAAATATAACTATCCAAAATATCAGAAAATTCGGATACTTAAGAATTTCACAGCCTGCAACTTACCGACAGTTCATAAATGTACTAAATTAACATTAATTCCCCAAACTTAAGCAGATTCTTCAATTAAAGCATATAACAGTGCAATTATAACATAATGGCTTAATTCTCATATGATAAGCTAAATATTATGCAATTAACCATCATTTAACCATTAATAATATGCACTTTTTCCTTCTAAACACTTCCCCCATACCTAAATTTTGCTAGTCCCTTAGCAAACTAAGATCTAATTAATTGGTCTTTCAAAAAGTGCTAGAATTAATTCTTCCCCTTTTGTTTTTTTCTTCTGTTTAGCATAAACATATATTCTGTATGTTTCAGTAATCAACCTGCAAAGATATTTAGAATATATGTAAATTACATACAAAGTATATCATCTTCATATAGGTGTTAATTATAATATCGTTTGTTCTTCTTTTCATCATTTGTAATCCTAAATTTTCCAATAAGTTTTCTAGAAGAAATTTCAACAACATATGAATCAAAGTACAATCCAATTCAATCTGATTAAGACAAGTAGAATAAAGAATTGTATTTCCATTAAACAACTTCAAAAGTCAATTCCAGATTCATATTTCAGCAATTCTAGATAACAGAAAATATACTCGATTCATAAGATATCTGTATTTCACAAAACACTTGTATCTTTTCAGAACAATATATGTTTTTTTCTTTTCTTTTCTTTTTTTGTACTTTAAAAGTTAATTTGACAAGCTTGAATCATACAAGAGCTTTCTAATGTACCCATGTAACGAGCTTTCAGTCAACAATCCCAGATCTGATCAAGATCTTAGGTTGCCAGATTTTCAGAGTCCTTTTTCAGGTCAATAATCCTTACATACCTATCTGCTCAAGTACAAAAGGCTCGTGATCAAATAAGTCAATAAACTCTCAAAGTTTTTTTCTTTTTCTTTTTTCTTTTTTTTTAAAAATAAATGCACACACAAAACAAAGCATTAATTACATACTGTATATGCACGTATTTCATTAATACAGATGCAGTAAAACACCAATCTCATATAATCTTGCTTCTATCATTTACTAAAAATATGAATCCATAACAATAAACTCATACTTTATTTGTAGTTTAATAAGATCTACACATAAATCATTCTACAAGTTCAATCAGTCAAAGTAAATGTATCTTTCATCATATGTGTTTCATGTAATCTAGAATTCACATCTCAACTCCTTCAAGACTTCAGATAATTTTCTGATTAAGCATTAAATATTCTGATTTCATTTTAAAATCGTGAAAATGTTAAACTCATGAAATTTAGAAAAATCATAAGATACTTTATTTAGATTTGCATAAATAGTAAATCCAATAGCATCTTATATAGCCTTCTAAATATAACATTCAAGCAGTTTATAAAAATGTTACAGTCTCAATTATCGGATAATTACAGCAAGTTCATAAAAATTTTCAATTTCCTCAAAACTTTGTAGTACCATTTTAATTCCTTTAATTAACAAACTTACATAGCTGCTACTTTAATTACCTCCCCCCCATACCTACATTTTGCATTGTCCTCAATGTAAAAGATTTGACAATAAGTACAGTAATTGTAGCAGGCATGAATAAAGTTTTGTTTGATTTAAAATTCAGGATAAGTAATTGGTTACATACCTTGTTCCATTTGTATCTCTTTCTGCATATTCCGATTTTTGATTCTGAAAAACTTTTCATTCCTAGATAAACACAGAATATAAAACAAAATAACATTTAACAAATATTAATAAATTAGTGTCTTATGTGGAACCCAGACTCCTATGCCTTTGGTGGCTCACAAGCAAGCCAATTGGTTTCCCAGAACAGATATCAACAAACTAGATTGATATTTTGTTTTGTTTGTTTTTTTTTTTTTTTTTAAATGAACATGAAAACTTCAAAATTCTTTTTTTTTTTCTTTCTAAAAATAAATGCAGAATACACAACATTAAACACACAAAATCACAGCTTAAGAACATGATTGAAAAGTAGAAACAAATGGAATAAATGTATCAGTCCAAGCAAACTTTTTAGGCATAGTTCTTCTTGCTATTAATTTTATTTTAATGTAGTTCTTGTTCCTTTTTAATTTGTAAACACGCAATATATTATAAATTCCAAATATGAGTGTATTACCATTAATGATATGTAATGCAGAAAGGGATCCTTTTTGGTTCTAGGGTAATGTAGCAGTTTCTATTTCTACATCTATTTCAATATACTCCTCTTCCCACTTCCATTCATTCATGTCTTCCATAATCCATATTTGAAATTTCATCAGTTCATCCCACCATCTTATCAGACATAAAGTAGGATCATCTTCTTCATTATACCACATTCCTATTTGAATTTCATTAAATTCTACAGATGGTGGTTTAGCAATTTCACTTGGTACAGGTAAAATTTCTATCTAATCATCATAACTGTCTATGCTCACTATGTATAAATCAGATCCATATGCTAATGATATCTCCATGACTAAATAGATATATCCATCAAGTATGACATGTGTTTGGTTAATTAATGATTTCTGTCCTAGATATATGATAATGTTTTCATTCCAAGATCTGTTCAGAAAATTATACACACTTAAGCGTAAATCTTCACCCCAATTTCCTGTAGGTCTCCAACAATATAATTTTTCAGGAATTGTAGAATTTTTATCAGAAAATATTAAAGCTGACCCACAATTTTCAGTTGGTGCTTCAAATATATTAGGTCTTCCTATATTCCATTCTTCTCCTGTTATAGGATTTTGTATCAAAATATCAGGTAATGATAAACTTGCATACCTTGGTCTCGTCTTGTATATGATTAATCATTCATCTATCCCCATAATATGACTCATTCCTTCTAATGCCTTGGGTGGAATTTCAGTAGTTTCTTTCATAGCCAGATATTCATGGGTATTTGAACTACGATTAAATGACCTCCATATGAATCCATCTCTAATCTTAATCATTTTTGCAGCTTGTAGTCCCTGAAAATATTTTTCTTCAATATAGTCTTTAATTTCCTTTGATACACAACACAGCCTACACAGATCTTTAGCTGACAAGTTACTTAGTACTTCCCTTAGTGCATCCATTGGTAATTGCATCAATTCCATTTGTTGATTCAGTCTCAAGCTTTCCATTCTATAAATATTTGTTGTCGGATGAAGGTTGAATCAGCTGCTTCTCCTTCCAGTTCCTCCAACGCTTTCTCCTTTCTTTTAAAAGTGCTGGTAACTCGTAAATAACATTCTGTTTCATATATATATTGCGCATCCATAAAGTGAATAAATCTCGTTGCAAGAACGTGTCTTCCAACGTGCATCGTGGTTCCTATTTTTATGGGTACGTGTACCACTACTAATTTCAAATTTAGGTAACCGCTAAACCGACGAAGTTTCATTTGTGGTTAAAAGAATAACCGTTCTGCTTAATCCACGAACTAACCTTATTGAGTTACAGATTACTCAACAGAACACAGTCGGTTACTGTTGCTAACTCCACGGACTAACTTCGTTGAGTTACAGATAACTCAACGGAGTGACCTTATATTATATTACTGACCTCGTGGAATTACGGTTAACTCAATGGACATACTTCATTGAGTTAACACTTGGCAACTTCTAAGTTTCACTCTCGTAAGTTTTCTATTCTATTTTTTTTTTCTTTGCTTTTCATTCTGCTAACTGTAATAAAGTTAAATCTATGTAATTAATGCCTCATTTTGATTAAAATATATTTAAATCTGAACATTATATAAAGATTTAACTTGTAGGTCATTTTATGTTATGCAGAATTTACATTTTACCTTATAACATGCAGAAATTTTTAAGCAGTTATCCTGTCATTCAGCAAATTGTAAATCTGTTACATATTCATAAAGTTCCACAAATTACATAATATTCAATAAATTCCATTCATTTCACATCCAAATACGTATGAAAATTGCATCAGAAAAATTATATTCATTAATATGAATCAATTACATTACAAGTACATCATACAATTTCATACAATTTTACACAAGTAGACGAACAATACAATTTAATCTCTATGCCTAAATTCATCTACTTCCTTTTGGAGTTTTTCTAATTTTAGGTCTTAGCTACAGTACTCCGTTGAGTTACAGTTAACTCAATGGAATAAGCTCGTTGACTAACTCAAGACTCAACGGAGTAAGCTTGTTGAGTTAAGCGTAACTCAACAGACTCCCCATACAAGCAATTATAATAATAAAAATATTACAGAGAATAGTTTTTCTATTTTTTTACTGGTTTAACCGATACTATGCTTCGGTCAAACCTAAATATTTTTTATTTTTTTATTTTTCTTTGGTTGGACCGATACTATGTTTCGGTAAAACCAATATTTTTTTCTGAAAATTAATATACAATTTTTTAATGTTCCGGTCATATCGATGGATCTAGTCGGTTGAACCGCAACTATTTTTATGTTTTATATATATTTTTAATGTTTTTTTTTTTTATATATATAAACATAAAAACTAATTTCTTACTAAGTAAAGCACGAGTAGTCCTCTACTCTGACTTCTTCTATAATTCCAAAGGAGATTTTTGGTGTTTTCAGAATAGGTTTAAGTCTTTGTCCATTTACTTTAAATATATTCTGATTTTTAGGATTTTCAATTTCAATAGCTCCATAAGGATAAACATTTCGAACTATGTAAGGTCCTGCCCATCTAGATCTTAATTTTCCTGGATGGTTATGGAGTCTAGCCATATAAAGATATACTTCTTGTCCTATTTCAAAGCTTTTAGGAATAATTTTTCTATCATGCCAAAATTTAATTTTCTCTTTTTCTTTTACAGTCTTCGAATAAGCTTCATTTCTAAATTCTTCTAATTCAATTAGTTGAATTTTCCTATTTTCAGCAGCTTGATTTAAATTAGTGTTCAGAGTTTTTAATGCCCAATAAGCTTTATGTTCTATTTCAGCAAGTAAATGACAACTTTTTCCATATACTAGCTTAAAAGGTAATATACCTAAGCTCGTTTTATAAGCAGTTCTATAAGCCCAAAGTGCATCTATCAATCTATTAGCTCAATCTGTTCTAGTAGGATTTAGTACTTTTTCCAAGATTAATTTAATTTGTTTGTTTGCACTTTCTACTTGTCCACTTGTTTGTAGATGATATGATGTTGCAATTTTGTGGTTTACTCCATATTTCTTCATTAAGGCTTCAAAACTTCTATTACAGAAATGAGTTCCTCTATCACTGATAATAGCTTTAGGTATTCCAAATCTAGCAAATATATTTGTTCTTATAAATTGTATTACCACTTTGTTATCATTAGTTTTTGTAGGAATAGCTTCTATCCATTTAGATACATAATCCACCCTCAACAATATGTAATTAAATTGATTAGACATAGGAAATAGATCCATAAAATCTATTACCCACACATCAAAGATTTCAACCTCAACAATAGGATTAAGAGGCATCATATTCCTCTTTGATATTCTTCCTATTTGTTGACATCTTAAACAACTTAAGCAATATTTATGAGCATCTTTGAATAGTGTTGGCCAATAAAACCCACATTGCAGAATTTTTGCAGCAGTTTTCCCTGAACTGAAATGTCCTCCACAAGCTTGGTCATGATAGAAAGACAATATGCTCGAATATTCAATTTCTGGAACACACCTCCTTAAAACTAGATCAGGACATTTCTTAAATAAGTAAGGGTCTTCCCAATAGTAATATTTTACTCTTGAGAAAAACAATTTCTTATCCTGTCTATTCCAATCCTTAGGTGTTAAACTAGTAACTAAGTAATTAACTATGTCTGCATACCAAGGCATTGTGTTGATGGTCATTAATTGTTCATCAGGAAAATTATCCTTAATTTCAATATTTGATTTTTCTATTTGTAATCTTGATAAATGATCTGCTACTACTTCTCACAACCTTTTTTATCTTTAATTTCTAGATCAAATTCTTGCAATAATAATATCCATCGGATCAATCTAGGTTTAGTTTCTTTTTTCTTTATTAGATGTTTTAGAGCTGAATAATCCGTGTATACTATTACTTTAGCTCCAATCAAATATGATCTAAACTTTTCTAAAGCAAACACAACAGCTAATAACTCTTTTTCAGTAGTTGTGTAATTAACTTGAGCATCATTTAAGGTTTTGCTTGCATAATGAATCACTCTAGGAGATTTTTCTATTTTCTGTCCTAACACTGCTCCTATAGCAAAATCAAAAGCATCGCACATTAATTCAAATGGATGGTTCCAATTAGGTGCTTGAATTATAGGAGTTGAAATTAAGCTAGTCTTAAGTCTGAAAAATGCTTCCTTGCCATTTTTATCAAAGTTAAATGGAACATCTTTTAATAAATTAGTTAAAGGTCTAGCTATCTTGCTAAAGTCTTTAATAAATCTTCTATAAAAACTAGCATGTCCTAGAAGTGATCTAATATCTTTTACTGATTTAGGTTTTGGTAGATTAGAAATTACTTCTATTTTAGCTTTATTTACTTCCAACCCCTTTTTAGAAACAACATGCCCTAAGACTATTCCTTATTTAACCATGAAGTGACATTTTTCCCAATTTAAAACCAGATTTTTTTCCACACAGCGTTTTAATATTTGATCTAAATTGCTTAAACACACTTCATATGAGTTACCATATACAGTAAAATCATCCATAAATATTTCTAAAAATTCTTCAGTCATTCTAGTAAATATCTACGCACACCTTTGAAAGGTAGCTGGTGCATTGCATAATCCGAATGGCATTCTTTTAAAAGCATAAGTTCCATTAGGATAGGTGAAAGTTGTTTTCTCTTGATCCTCTAATGCTACTGGAATTTGATTATACCCTGAATACCCGTCTAGGAAACAAAAATATTCTTGCCCTGCTAATCTTTCCAACATTTGATCTATAAAAGGTAAGGGAAAATGATCTTTCCTAGTCACAACATTCAGCTTTCTATAGTCTATACATACTCTCCAGCCTGATTGAATTCTAGTAGGTATCAAGTCTTGACTTTCATTCCTAATAACTGTTAATCCTGATTTCTTGGGAACTACATGGATTGGACTAACCCGCGAGCTATCAGAAATTGGTTAAATTATATCATTATCTAACCATTTAACTATTTCCTTCTTAACTACTTCTTTAAGGTTTGGATTTAATCTCCTCTCAGGAATTCTAACAGGTTTAGCATTCTCTTCTAAATATATGTGGTGATAGCATAAAGTTGAACTTAACCCTTTTATATCAATCATAGTCCATCCTATTGCTTCTTTATAACTTTTTACTACATCTTTTAATTTAGCTATTTGATCCTCTTTTAAATCTGAAGTAATAATGATTGGACAGGTTCGTTTATGTTCCAGAAATATATAGGTTAATTCAAGAGGTAAATGTTTTAATTCTAAATGCTGCTCATCAGAAGCTAGAGCTCCTAATTGAACATCATCATTTTCTAAATTAATTTCTTCCCAATCTCCTTCTATATTTATGCTTTCACTTCCTTCTAAAGTTTCAGAATTGATTTGCCTATTTAATTCTTCTTGAATCACATCATCTAACATATCTCCTTCATCCTCTAAAAAGTCTATGGTATGTAAGGACATTTCTAACTCCTCAAACCTTTCTGGTTTGAAAATATTTAATTGAGTATCCTCATTACCATATGCTGACTTCATTACTCCAGTTTTACAATTTATAACAGCCCCTGATGTTGCTAAAAATGGCCTTCCCAAAATTAAAAATGTATCACTATTTTTATGCTTAATTTGTTGGGAATCCAAAATTACAATATCAATAGGATATATAAAATTCTTCATTTTAATTAAGACATCCTCTATTTTTCCTCTAGGATATCTTATACTTCTATCAGCTAATTGAATAATCGTACTAGTAGGAGTTAAGCCTTCTAATCCTAAGGATGCAAATATATCACTTGGCATAACATTTATACCTGCACCTAAGTCTATTAAGGTTCTTTCTAGAATGGTATTTCCTATGGTGCATGATATAACAGGGATTCCAGGATCAAATAACTTTTTAGGAATTTATGGCAGAAATAGGGAACTACTTCACTCAGCTAAAAAGACCTTTCTAAGAACTTTTCGCTCTCTTTTCTTAGTACACCAATCCTTCAGAAATTTAGCACAAGGTGGCATATTCTGTAATAGATCTAACAAAGGAATGTTAACTTGTACTTTTTCAAAAATTTCACTGATTTTTTCTTATTTTTCAGGAATTGTTTGTTGTAATCTTTCAGGATAGGTTGCTAAAGATTTTGATTTCAAAGACTCTTTTTCTTTCAGTTGATTTGTTTGATCATTTTTAGCTTCAATTGCAGATTCAGATTGTTCTTTAGTGATTTCTAGATTTTCAACTATTACATTTTCATTATCATTTTGATTTTTACTCTTGTCCACCTTCATATCATTTTCATTTTGAGTTCTTGGTGGTATATCAGTTCCAGATCTCAATGTTACACATACATCTTCTAGATTTTTGTTACTTTCATGATGTTTTTGTATATCATTTTCGTGATTATGATCTTCAATTGTTTTTAATTTTAAAGTGCATTCTTTAAATTCTCTTACATTAGTGTTTTCTGTTTGTTGTATATTTTGCAAGTTGTGCAGGTTTATAACATTATAATTTTCATTGTCCTGTTGCAAAACTTGTATTTTCATTGCATTTTTGTCTAATGCTTTTAATTTTGTTTCAAGATCATCTAATTTCATTGCATTCAATTTTCTTTATGGCTTTTTCAGTTTCGTAAATTATATCCTGTTTAGGTTCTGAATATGCCTCCTTATAGTTTAACCGGTTGACTTCTTGTTGTTGACACACAAAGTATTCCAGTTTGTCTAGATTTTGCTCTATACTATGCTCTAGTCTGTCATAGCTATCCCAAACTTCAGTGTCTCTCATCATATTACACATTCTATACTGACCATCAGTTGAGTAAACTATAGGATTCTCATACTCGGCTCTATTATATTGAGGATAATTCATTTGTTGTTCATGGGATCTAACAATCTGTAAATGTCTCAATTTCTAACAATCAGAAATGTCATGTCCTTCAGAATTGTAGAATTCACATATGCTAATTAAAGGTTTCAGAAATCTTTGAGCATAAGCATATGCCATATTCTCAATTACAGAAGAAAACACACAACTTTGACTATTAAAATGAAACATCTCTAACAGTTACTTATATTAATTCAATTCAATTCAATTCACTTCGAGTCAATTCAATTCAATTCAGTTCAATTCAATTCCGCGGCAACGACGCCATAAAACTTGTTTGGTTTTTCCCAGCACTACACTAGAAAAACTTGGATTTGTTACTTCTATTTTTACTTAGTTAATTTATCTTTATGCCTATTCTTTCTTTTAGAAGTAAACAAACAACCTTTAATATAATTTAGATATTAATTCCAATTTGTACTTTAACTGCAAGTGCACAGTGTTTATTGTATCAGTGTGCAAGTATAGGTCGATCCCACAGGGAATTGCTGATGAATTTAAGAAATGTTTGATTGTGAACAATTCAAATTTATATTCAATAAGCACTCCATTGAGTTACGGTTAACTCAACGGACTAAGTTCGTTGAGTTATGGCTAACTCAACGGACTAAGTTCGTTGAGTTATGACTAACTCAACGGACTATCCTCGTGGACTTAAGTTAACTCCACAAGCTTGTCTCTTCTTTATAATATTGCTATTTACAGAGGAATTCGGCCAACCATTGGGCGATTCCACAGATTGTAAATAACATCAATTAAGTTTTTTAATGCTAGTTAACATTAGATTTATCATTAAGCAATGCTAACATTCAAATGATTCAAACAGTAACCATTAAAATCTTTAAGTTTTTTTGTACGAACCAATTTCAGTAAACTGTAAAATTAAAACTAACATAAAACAATCATAAAACTGATACAGATAACATTAATCACAATACAACACAAACAATACAACACTCAAATACAACATACAAACAAAGATAAATTGTTTTTGGTATTTTTGTTTTGTTGTGAACATGGAAATGGGTGAAAGGTGAAATGTAAAGTAATCTCACTTGACAGTAAATACTTCCGACATTACTTACAATGCGATTACACCACTGAAAATTAAACCACTTACAATTCTGTCTCCTCTCCCTATAGAATCGCGACTCCAGAATTGCAAGATGATCTCCTCTTCAACATACAGGCATCAACCCGAAGCCAAGGCTAAAAGCTTTACGATCTCCTGAAATATGAGTCGACGCTTGGTGAAAATGTCTTCCCTTCCTACGACGTGATCACTTCTCACAGTGGTTGTCAGGCACTGTGTTTGGCTCGGAATCGACCCAACATCAGGCAAGTATCCTCACAGACCTCCGATGATTGGTGATTATGGTGGTGATACGATGGTTGGTGTGATACTTCGGAGAATCGCCGATACTGTCTGCAGAAAGCTCGGTGCTCCTCCTCTGTATACACTGGCCGTCCATCGATCACACTTTCTTCTTTTTTTCTTCTTTTCTTTTATATTTCTTCAGTAGTAATTGCTTCTACTTGAATGATCGATTGGATTTCCTTCCTTCAGATCAATGGCGATGATTTCTTTCTCCCTACGCGATTGAATTCCTACGTGATACGTACAAACGTGGTTTTTCCTTCCAACTGTCCTGTTTCTGCAACCGCTATAGTGGCATTTTGGAAAATATATAGTCTGTGGAGTTATAGATAACTCAACAGACTTTCTTCGTTGATTTAACTATAAAACACGTGCAAAAATAACAACTTACGTTTATAACGCTAACCTAACGCGTTGCCTTAGTGTTCAATATAGCAACTCAACGCGTACAGTTATGCTAACTTAACGAGTTATAACTTAAGTAAATCTACCAGATCTCAACACGTGTACATCTGGAAATAATAAAATATTCTCTCTAAACATAACTGTTCGGCAATTTAAACATAACTATCCTATACATATTCGGTCTGTTAAACATAGTTGTCCAAAATATCAGAAAATTCGAATACTTAAGAATTTCATAGCCTACAACTTACCGACAGTTCATAAATGTACTAAATTAACATTAATTCCCCAAAATTAAATAGATTCTTCAATTAAAGCATATAGCAGTGCAATTATAACATAATGGCTTAATTCTCATATGATAAGCTAAATATTATGCAATTAACCATCATTTAACCGTTAATAATATGCACTTTTCATTCTAAACAATGCTCAAGTTAATTATACTACTAAAAAAGAGCTGTTAGCTGTTGTGTTTGCCTTAAAAAGGTTTAGATCATATCTAATTGGAGCTAAAGTAATAGTATACATAGATCATTCATCTTTAAAATACCTAATAGTAAAGAAAGAGACTAAACCTAGATTGATCCGATGGATATTATTATTGTAAGAATTTGATCTAGAAATTAAAGATAAAAAAGGTTGTGAGAATGTAGTAGTAGATCATTTTTCAAGATTACAAATAGAAAAATCAAATATTGAAATTAAGGATAATTTTCCTGATGAATAATTAATGACCATCAACACAATGCCTTGGTATATAGACATAGTTAATTACTTGGTTACTAGTTTAACACCTAAGGATTGGAATAGATAGGATAAGAAATTGTTCTTTTCAAGAGTAAAATATTACTATTGGGAAGACCCATACTTATTTAAGAAATGTCCTGATCTAGTTTTAAGGAGGTGTGTTCCAGAAATTGAATAATAGAGCATATTGTCTTTCTGCCATGACCAAGCATGTGGAGGGCATTTTGGTTTAGGGAAAACTACTGGCAAAATTCTGCAATGTAGATTTTATTGGCCAACACTATTCAAAGATGCTCATAAATATTGCTTAAGTTGTTTAAGATGTCAACAAATAGAAAGAATATCAAAGAGGAATATGATGCCTCTTAATCCTATTGTTGAGGTTGAAATCTTTCATGTGTAGGGAATAGATTTTATGGGTCCATTTATTATGTCTAATCAATTTAATTATATATTGTTGGGGGTGGATTATGTATCTAAATGGATAAAAACTATTCCTACAAAAACTAATGACAACAAAGTAGTAATACATTTTATAAGAACTAATATAATTGCTAGATTTGGAATACCTAAAGCTATTATTAGTGATAGAGGAACTCATTTCTATAATAGAAGTTTTGAAGCCTTAATGAAGAAATATGGAGTAAACCACAAAATTGCAACATCATATCATCCGCAAACAAGTGGACAAGTAGAAAGTGCAAACAAACAAATTAAGTTAATCTTAGAAAAAGTAGTAAATCTTACTAGAAAAGATTGGGCAAATAGATTAATAGATGCACTTTGGGCATATAGAACGGCTTATAAGACAAGCTTAGGTATGTTACCTTTTAGGCTAGTATATGGAAAAAGTTGTCATTTACTAGCTGAAATTGAACATAAAGCTTATTGAGCATTAAAAGCTCTGAACACTAATTTAAATCAAGTTGCTGAAAATAAGAAAATGCAATTGATTGAATTGGAAGAATTTAGGAATGAAGCTTATTCGAAAATTGTAAGAGAAAAAGAGAAAATGAAGTTCTAGCGTGACAAGAAAATTATTCCAAAATCCTTTGAAATAGGACAAGAAGTATATCTCTACATGACTAGACTCCATAACCATCTAGGAAAATTAAGATCTAGATGGGCAAGACCTTACATAATTTGAAATATTTATCCCTATGGAGCTATTGAAATTGAAAATCCTAAAAATCAGAATATATTTAAAGTAAATGGACAAAGACTTAGACCTATTTTGAAAATACCAAAAAGTTCCTATGGAATTATAGAAGAAGTAAGAGTAGAGGACTACTCGAGCTTTACTTAGTAAGAAATTATCTAAGTTAAAAAAAAAAACTTTTTGAAACATAGTCACGGTTCAACCGAAAGAAATTATCAGTTTTATCGAAACATATATTAAAAGAAAAAAATTGTTGTGATTCAATTGATAGGATCCATCGATCTGACCGAAACATAAAAACATAAAAAAATATCTATATATTATATTAAGTAAAAATGTTAGTTTTATCAAAGCATAGTATCGATTCAACCGGTATGAAAAAAAAAGAGTAATTAATTTTGATTCAACTGAGGAATATAACAATTTGACTGAAAATTCTAAAATGTTAAAAAATTAAGAGTCAATTAGATTGGAAATTCTTTGGTCTTGACCGAAGTAAAAATTATTATTTTAAGTATTTTTATTAGTTATAACTTTATGGAAAGTCCGTTGAGTTATGCTTAACTCAACGAACTTACTCCGTTGAGTCTAGGATAAGTTAACAAATTTACCCTGTTGAGTTAACTATAACTCAACGAAGTACTGTAGTTAAGTCCACAAACTTAGTCTGTGGAGTTAACCGTATCTCCACGGAGAAGGAGTGAGAGAGCGAGAGTTTGCACGGGAAAATGACCCGATTACTTGCCTAAACTTAGGGCTTATTTATACTAAAACTTAGGATTTGGGGGTATTATCTACAGAATCATTTAGAACTTAGAACAGTAGAGATCAGAGCGATTCTGTTCCATTTCGTAACTCCACGATGAAAAAAATGACACCATAATTTTGGGAGGAAGTAGTTGACACGACAAGATTTCTTAAAGAATCGGAAGAATGGCACACAAGGCAAAAGATCAAAAATACAACGAGGGAAAAAGAGCTACAAAAGGTAGAATCTAACATTTTCTACTAGAGAAAAGTTTTAGTGGATTTAGGCATACAAATACCTCAAATTATGGAAACGTGAATCAGAGTAGCTATAGAAGTTGCATTAAATAGAGAGAAAAATCAGACCAAATAATGAAGTTTCCCTAGAATTGATCCAACGTAAGTCCGAACTATGGTTCAAAAGATGCATAGGTGGATATACACAGTGGGCAATCTAGGAGCAACAAAGGAAAGGAATTGAGGACTATGCAATTGAAGAATAAGAGGAACCGACTGCTGAAAGACTTGTCCCTAAGGAACAGTTGCTAGGACCTTCAGTCCCGCCAATAGAACCATTACCACGAATAGCATTTGTTTGGCCGAGAATTGAAGAAGAAGATAAAGAGTTTGCTAGCTTGGTCAAAATAGCAAAAGACCAAGGAGATAACGAAGAATTGGCTATAGCCAAGGCACATATTCTATATGATGCCATAAAGAGAAGGTAGGAAAAAGAAAAAGTTAAATAGGAAGAGCTAGTACCTATGGCTCGAAGAAGAAAAAGAGGAAGATCATACACAATTAATTAAAAGAAGGAAAGGAAAAGAGATAGTGCTTGAACATCAAAAAGAGATTAAATCTAAGATGCAAATATCAGTAGGGCCTATAGAGCCGATTTTTGTAGACTTGCTATTCGATTCTAAGGATGAGCAAGAGCAGTAGTAGCAAGAGCAAAGAGAAGAAGAAAATCAGGTTGAAAATAATCTGCAGCCTGTACAAACAGAAATTAGGGTAGAAGATGATTTACCCGTAACTCCATCCTAATCTGCCACAAAATCAGAAAGAACAGTGACAATGCAGATTGGTAGTTAGGAGGAAGAAGAAAAAGAAGAAACTAAACAAGAAGCTGAACAATAGCATATTGAACAAGAAAGAAATGACTCGACAAATTCCACTGAAGAGCAAGAAACTCTTCAACAAATTATGGAAAGAATTCAAGACAAAGTGGAGAGTTCTGCCGGCTCACCACCATAGACAGAAGTAGAAGCAAAAATGTAAGAATCTCTAGATGATTTTCAGCCAATTCAAGTTCATCACATGGAAGAGGAAGTTCAAGAACAAACCCCTCTAAAGCAACAAATTCAAATTCCTAACCCAACTAAAGCAACAGTTTTGAATGAAGTACACTTTTGGAGTTAGGAAGCATATAATAAATATCAAGAGATTAGGGGTTATGATATTATTTATAATAGACTAGTAAATTGGGACGATATGCAGAAAATTAAAGATTTATTTGAGTTCTAGGATCTACTGCAATTTATTTCTCATTAAAAAGGGCATGCAGTATATGAGAATCTAGTGCCCTACTTCTATGCAAATTTAAGAGAAGAAGAAAGTAGATTAATTTCCAATGTGGAGCAAGATGATGTAAAGATAACACCAGAGCTTCTCCACAACATTTTAGGATTGAGAAATGAAGGAAAAGAAATTATGGAAAGCACAACTGCCGTTGAGTGGACATAACAAGAAATCAAGGGTAGTTTAGCTATCAATCCTGGTGTGCCATTATTAAACAGACTAAAGTACTTAAATGGTAAAGCACACATGATAGCTAACATTTTGATTAAAAATGTCTACCAACGATAAGGCCATGATATTGAATTAAGTCAGTTTGTCAAATGGGCCACATATGCAGTTGTGAATAAGATTCAAGTTAATTGGTTTGCAGTTTTTATCTCCAAGTTAAGAGCAGTAAAGAAGAAATTATTTTATCTCCAAGTTAAGAGCAGTAAAAAAGAAATTATTTTATGGAGATTTGATTCTACTACTGATGGTGGATAATATTGACTTCACAAAATGGGCATCCAAAAGGATAAGATCAAGAATCATTTCAGTGAAAGAATATAGAAATTATGCTGCTGCTGAGATTGCTGAACCTTTTAGAGGCATTACAGGACCTATAGAGAGGATAAATTAATTAGAACAACAATTAGAAAAACTCTAGAAGGAAGTAGAAGAACTTAGGAAGAAAGATTAAATTGTATTGTTTGTTTACTTGTACTTATATTTGTATGAAAAATATCTCATTAATTGTAATGTAAACTATTCAAATAAATGAATGTATGTTTTCTAGATGTATTTTTCATTCATATTTGAGAATGATATAATAGAGAACTATCTTGAATATTATATAACTGTTTAAACAATGAGCAAAACTATTTAAAAGATTTACAAATTTGCTGAATGACATGATTAAATGCATGATGTTTAGTTAATGTTGAATGTATCTGTATGCTGAAAAGTAAAATGTAAATTCTGCATAACAAGAAATGAACTACAAGTTAAATATGCATAAAATGTTCAGATTTAAATGAGTTTAAATTAGAACACTGCATTAATGACATGTATTTAACTTTATTTAAGTTGACAAGATGCAATAGAAGAAAAAAATATAGAAGTTAATATGAGGAGTAAGTTTTAGAAATTTGCTAAGTGTTAACTCAACGGAGTAAATTTGTTGAGTTAACCTTAACTCCACGAGGTCAATAATATAATATAAGGTCACTCTGTTGAGTTATCTATAACTCAACGAAGTTAGTCCGTGGAGTTAGCAATAGTAAGCGAAGCTAGTCCGTTGAGTTAACTATAACTCAACGAGGTTAGTTCATGGATTAAGCTAAATGATTATTCTTTTAGCCACGAATGAAACTTCGTGGGTTTAGCGGTTACTGAATTGTGAAATTAGAAGTGGAACACGTATCCATAAAAATAGGAACCACACTACACATTACAAGACACGTTCTTGCAATGAGATTCATTTGCTTTATGGGCGTGCATTATAAATATAGAATAGAATGTTATTTAAGAGTTACCAATACTTAAGGAAAGAAAGAAAATTCATTGAGGAATTGGAAGGAGAAGCAGCTGATTCAACTTCATCCGTTAACAACTATTTACTAAAAACAAAGCTTTAGACTGGTATGTAATTAATCTTCTATTATTTTACTTTATGTTAAGAGTTTATGAGCACATGGATTCGTTCTCCTAGCACTAAATGATTAGTAAGAACACCTACACAGGATTATTCAACATAAAGGTGTACTAAAATATTTTCTGAATCGGACTTTAACGAAATCCTTAGGGGTGTAGCTAACCTTTTTTTAAAAGAGAACGAAGATATGGTTGCTCTAGTAGAAAACTATTAAGGGAAATTCTATATCCTAAATTAGTTGATGAACCTTCATGTATTCGATTGCCAAACTTTGAGGGAGATAGGTTTGAACTGAAATCTAATTATATTAGTCAATTACCATACTTTCATGGATTAGAAAGAGAGGATGCCTATTATTTCCTTAGAGAATTTAACAAAGTTTGTCAAATGATGAAAATGCCGAACATGAGTATAGATGCTATTAAACTTAGATATATCCTTTTTGCTTTAAAAGACATAGCTAAGAGATGGTTATATACTCTATCGCCTGATTCAATTTCTACATGGACTGAATTTCGCTTTGTTTTTTTGGAAAAATATTATCCAACACATCAAACGATTAAAAAGAAAAAGGAAATATTAATGTGTAGCCAAAAATAGGGAGAATCATTTTGGAAATATTTTGAAAGACTTAAAGATTTACTGACTCAATGTCCACATCATGCAATGAGTAAAGCATAATTAATAGGTATAATTTATGAAGGCATAGATGTTTCAACGAAATCTTTATTAGAATCTACTTGTCAGAATGGATTTTTAAAACTGTGTAGTGAAGAAGTATGGGCATACTTAGAAAACTTTGCAAAAAGAATTGCATAGTGGGAAAACTCGGCTAAAGCTATTACAGATAAAAGAATATTGCCAAGGGGAATGCATGAAATAGATTTAAGCACTATGCTTGAAGTTAAATTAACTGAATTAACAAAGAAAATAGAAGAGTTATCATTAAATCAAAAGCTAGCAGAAAAGAATGCAAACGTTAATGATTTAGATATTATTTATGCTAGAAACCAAAAAGATAACTTTGGAAATTCTTATAACCCTAATTGGAGAAATCACCCAAATCTATCTTGGAGAAACAACAATTTCTAAGGAGGAGAAAATATAAATGACAAAAATATAAGTTATGAAGCATTAATTGAACAAGGATCTAGAATAGAGAAATTAGAAAAGATAATTCAACAATTAAACAATCGTCTAGATCTTGTATTTGGAAATGCTGTAATTCAAAATCAAAATATGAATAGAAATATACCCTCTAGACAGAAGGAATCTATGGAAGTTAGACCTACTAGAGGATTGCCAATACAAACAGTACCTAACCCTATTAATAGGACTATTAATGAAATTGATACCTCCTATGGGAGGGAAGCTGAATGAAGCAATATAACTAAAGTAACTATGTATAATATAGTAAATAGAAAAATATAAAAAGAAAAAAAATGTAAGTTTAATTGTAGTTAGTATTATCGTAGAGTTATTACTTAACTCAACGAACTTAGTCCATTGAGTTATGACCTAACTCCACGAGGGTAAGTAGCTATGTTAATTTTGTCTCTATTAAATTTTTGTTTATGTTATACAGAATCACAACAGATGGAATTGATGAAATTACCACTAGATGCACTAAGGGAAGTACTAAGTAACATGTTAGCTAAAGATCTATGCAGATTGTGTTGTGTATCGAAGGAAATTAAAGACTGTGTCAAAGAAAAATATTTTCATGGATTACAAGCTGCAAAAATGACTAAGATTAGAGATGGATTTTTATGGAAGACATTTAATCGTAGTTCAATCAGCTATGAATATCTGAATATAGAAGAAACTACTGGAATTCTACCCAATACATTAGAAGGAATAGATCATATTATGGGGATAGATGAAGGATTAATTATTTACAGAACCAAACCAAGTTATGCAATTCTGTTACCCGACATTTTGATTAGAAATCCTATAACTAGAGAAAAATGAAATATAGGAAGGCCTAATAGATATGAAGTACCAATTGAAAATTGTGGGTCAACATTAATCTTTTCTGATAAAAATTCGACCATTCTTGAAAAATTGTGTTACTGGAGACCAATTGGAAATTGGGATGAAGATTTATGCTTAAGTGTGTATGATTTTTTGAATAGATCTTGGACTGAAAATACTATGATATATCTAGGACAAAAAGCATTAATTAACAACATACATGTAATACTTGATGGATATATATATCTAGTCACAAATATATCAATTGCATTTAGATCTGATTTATACATAGTAAACATAGATAGTTATGATGATGACTTTATAGAAATATTACCTATATTGAGTGATATAGTTAAACCACCGTCTTCAGAATATGACAAAATTCAATTAGGAATGTGGTATAATGAATATGATGATCCTACTTTATGTCTAATAAGATGGTGGGATGAGTTGAGGAAATTTCAAATATGGATTATGAAAGATTTAAATGAATGGAAGTGGGAAGAGGAATATGTTGAAATAGATGTAGAAATAGAAACAACTACATTATCGTGGAACAGAAGAGGATCCCTTTCTGCATTTCAATTCATTAATGAAAATACACTTATATTTAGTATTAATAACATACTACAATTTTACAAGTTAACAAGGAAAACATACTGCATTAAAACAGAATTAATAGCAAGAAGAATTATGCTTAAAAAGTTTGCATGGACTAACACATTTATTCCATTTGTTACCACTTTTCAATCATGTTCTTAAAGTGTGATTCTGTGTTTTTCATGTTAGGTGAATTCTACATTTATTTTTAGAAAAACAAAAGAAAAGAAAAATTTTAGTTTCAGTTTTATTTTATAAAAAGAAAAAGAAAAGAAAAACAAAATATCAATCTTGTTTGTTAGTATCTATTTTGGGAAACCAATTGGCTTGCTTGTGAGCCACCAAAGGCATAAGAGCCTAGGTTCCACACAAGACATTGAATTAACAATTTATGTTTTGTTATTTTGTTATATATTTTGCTTTTATGTGTGAATGAAAAGTTTTTTAGAATAAAAAATCAAAAGATATGGAAGGAGATACAAAAGAACAAGGTATGTAATTGATTACTTATCTTGAATTTACATTTAAACTTAGTTCGGGGAGTTATTCATTAACTCAACGAATTTAATTCGTTGAGTTAGGTGCTAAGTCAACGAAACAATATTCATGCCTGCTAACATTTACTTTATTTACTGTAAAATCTTTTACATTGAGGACAATGCAAAATGTAGGTATGGGGGGAGGTAATTAAAGTAACAGCCATGTAATTTTGTTAATTAAAGGAATTAGAATGGTACTGCAAAGTTCTATAGATATTGAAAATTTTTTTTTTTTTTTGAATTTGCTATAACTATCTGATAATTGAAACTGTAAAATTTTTAAGAACTATAACTACTTGAATGTTATATTTATAATCTTATATAAGATGCTACAAAATTTTACTATTCATACAAATCTAGATATAGTATCTTATGTTTTTGCTGAATTTTATGAGTTTAATAGTTTCACGATTTTAAAAAGAAAAAAAGAATACTTAACTAAAACTCAATAAATTATCTAAAATCCTAGAAGAGCTGAAATGTTGATTTTTGGATTAAATGACATACATATGATCAAGGATACATTTAATTTGATTGATTAAACTTGTAGAATGATTTATGTGTAAATCTTATTAAACTACAGAAAAAGTATGAGCTTAGTGATATGGATTTATATTTTCAATAAATGATAGAAGCAGAACTATATGAAATTTGTGTTTTATTGCATCTGTATTAATGAAATACATATATATATTGTATTGAAAAGAAAAGAAAAAAAAGAAGAAAAAAAGACTTTGAGAGTTTATTGACTTGTTTGATCATGAGCCTTTTGTATTTGAGCAGATAGGTATGTAAGGATTATTGACTTGAAAAAGGATTCTTTAAATCTGGCAACCTAAGATCCTGATCAGATCTAAGATTGTTGACTAAAAACTCGATACATGGGTACACTAGAAAGCTCTTGTATGATTCAAGCTTTTCAAATTAACTTTTAAAGTACAAATATGCATATACTATTCTGAAAAGATAAAAGTGTTTTGTGAAATACAGATATCTTTTGAATCGAATATATTTTCTGTTATCTAAGATTGCTGAAGTATGAATCTAGAATTGACTTTTGAAGTTGTTTATCTGAGATACAATTTTTTATTCTACTTGTTTTAATCATATTGAATTGGATTGTGTTTTGATTCGTATGTAGTTGAAATTTATTCTAGAAATCATATTGGAAAATTTTGGATAACAGATGTTGAAAAGAAGAAAAAAATGATAATATAATTAACACCTATGTGATGCTGATATATTTTATATGTAATTTACATATGTTTTAAATATATTTGCATGCTAAAGAGGAGAAAACAAAATTAAAATAGATTACTGAAAAATGCAGAATATCAATATAGTAATCTAATTTGTGTATTCTAAAGAAGAAACAAAATGAAGAATTAATTTTAGCACTTTAGAAAGATCAACTAGTTAGATCTTAGTTTGCTAAGGAACTAGCAAAATTTAAGTATGGGGGAAGTGTTTAGAATTAAAAAGTGCATAATATTAAGGGTTAAATGATGGTTAATTGCATAATATTTAGCTTATCATATGAGAATTAAGACATTATGTTATAATTGCACTGTTATATGCTTTAATGAAGGAATCTACATAATTTCAAGGAATTAATGTTAATTAAGTATATTTTTAAACTGTTGGTAAATTGTAGGATGTGAAATTCTTAACTATTTGAATTTTCTATTATTTTGGAGAGTTATATTTAATGTATTGGATAGTTATGTTTTAAATGCTTAAAGAATATTTTATTATTTCTTGGAGTACACATGTTGTAACCATAATGCATGACTTAAGTGAATGTTCGGTAAGTTATTTGTTAACTATCTGAAATGCATTTGAGCATTATTAGATAATTAAGGTTGTAAGTATCCAAAATATCTAAACTCATTAAGTTAGAAATTATCTACACTTATGTTTTTAATGTTTTAAGTTGTCACATGTTTTCCATGTGCATTCAGTAATGAAAATCAAAGAGTTAAATAATTGTTCGAGTTTTTATACGCATGGATAGATAATTGTTTGAGTTTTTATTAGATAACTGTTCGAGTTTTATAAAATGACTAACGAACAGATAAGTTTTCTATGTTCAGTCATGTGTTTTGCAGGTGCAAAAACTTGAAGAGTTATAGATAAGTGTTCAAGTTTTTACAAGACTTAAATGATAAGTGTTCAACTAAAACGAAGACTAATATGCCAATGTAGTAGTTGCAGAAACAGGACATTCGAAGGAAGACCACGATTGCACGTATCATGCAGGAATTCATTCATGGAATGAAGAAGAAATCACCATCGTTGATATGAGTCAAGGAAATCCAATCGATCATCTAAGCAAAAGTAGTTACTACTGTAAGAAATATAAAAGACAAAGAAAAAGTGTGTGCAAGTGTGGAGAACCGCGCTAACTGCAAGTAGCGTCGGATGTTCCCTGAAGCTCCACACCACCACCAAAATCACCAACCATCGGAGGTCTGTGAGAATACTTTCCTAATATCGGGTCGATTTCGAGCCAAACATGGTGCTTGACAACCACTGTGAGAAGTGATCGCATCGCGGGAAGGGAAGCCATTTTCACCAAGAACTGACTCATATCTCAGAAGATTGTAAAGCTTCTAGCCTTGGTTTCGGGTTGATGCCAATATGCTGAAGAGGAGATCATCTTGCAATTTTGGACTCGCGTTTCTATAGGGAGAGGAGGCAATATTGTAAGTGATTAAGTTTTCAGTGGTGTAATCGCATTGCATGTAGTGACGGAAGTATTTATTGTCGATAGAGATTTTTACATTTCACCTTTCATTCATTTCAAGAACATATCAAAATAAAAATACCAAAAACAACAAATTATCTGTGTTTACATTTAGTATTAAAGTGTTGTATTGTTTGTTTTGTATCATGATTAATGTTATCATTGTCAGTATTGTGAATGTTTTATGTTTGTTTGATTCAGGAAATAGAAAATAGTTTTACAATTTACTGAAATTGATTCGTTCCAGATACTTAAAGATTTTAATGGTTACTGTTTGAAATATCTAAATGTTAGTGTTGCTTAATGATAAATCTAATGTTAACTAACATTAAAGTGCTTAATTGATGTTATTTACAATTTAAGGAACCGCCCAATGGTTGGCCAAATTCCTCTGTAAATAGCAGTATTTAATTGGAAAGATAGACTCGTGGAGTTAACTTAAGTCCATGAGATTAGTCTGTTGACAATAAGCTAAGTCCGTTGTGTTAATTGTAACTCAACAGAGTGCTTAACTGAACACATAAACTCCAATATAAAAATCGAAACAATACACAATTCTTACTCAATCTCTATGGGATTAACTTGTACTTGCACACAAATATAATATACACTATGCACTTGCAGTTAAAACACAAATTGGAATTAATATCTAATCTGTGTGAAAGGTAGTTTGTTTACTTCTAAAAGTAATTATTGATATAAGCATAAAGACAAATTAAACAAGTTTAAGAATTAACTTAACAACCCCAAACACTTAACGAGTTGTCTTTAATGTGCATTGTACATGATATAGAAAATATAACTTTAAAATATATCATGCTTTACAATAAAAGCACATGTTAACTTAACATTTAGTTAAATGAAAAATTAGTATAACTTAACGACTAGTTATTTAACTTAGCATAATCTCAGATCCATTACAGACAAGTATTATATCAGTAAACTTTTTCTATATTAATTGATGTTCTTAATTTACTTTCACAAACAACAGTAATTGAGTAAATATGATTATATCTGTTTCACATATCATCAAAACAAAATACTCAACAATCTCCCCCGTTTTTATGATGACAAAAATCATATTAAATCAATTATGAAATATGTTTAACTCAACGAAACACCTCCGTTGGGTTAAGTTTTAATTCAACAAACAAGTTTGTTGACTTAAGTTCACTTAAGATTATATCTATTGTTTGAGTGAAAAACATCTCTCAGGAATAAAAACTTCTTAGACAAAATATTTCTACATAATCATTTCCCCCCATTTTTTTATATATATGCAATTTAAAGTCATAATCATCTCCCCCTTTTTGTCATTAATTAAAAAGATGATTACATAGTAGAAAAAATTGAGAGACAAGTATGTACAACTCAACTTTCTATAAACATTAACAAGAATGAAATCATTTACAGTAAAATTCATTGTTTAAATAATCAAATAATAAATACAAACATTACATTTTGTATTCAAACACAAGCAAACAGACAAATGACAAGACATTTATTTATTCCTCCTAATGATATCAGTAATAGTAGTACAAATTTTATCGCCTAGATGCCTAAAATCATTTTTAATGACATTTAGCATTGCATTTAAGTCAAGAGGTAGATCGTGTTGCTATTGTACTTGATCTAAACAGTTTTGCTGTCGTGGTTGGTGTTCTGTAATGTCAGGCTATTGTTGTTGCTGTTGTTGATGCATAGACTGGTATTTTGTAAATCTTTAATACTGAAAGCTCTCATGCCTTTAGTTTCAGAGGGCCAATTAGATAAAGTTAATTGGTTTGCAAGAATTCTACATACAACATCACCAAAAAAGAACTTTGAACTCATATGCTGTAGTTGATATGTGAACATATCAAACCAATTAATTTGAATTCTATTTAGGAGGCCATAAGTTGCATATAATCAACTTCTGCTGACTTCCAGATTATGTTCGACTCTCTGAAATAAATTGGCATGTAGAATATTTGCAATAAACCTTGCCTCTACATTTAGATTTTCCATTAATCTCATTTCTAAATATACATTTGGAATCTATGATAAAGACTGAATGTCCCATTCTAGCTATCTAACCATGTCAAATCTGTTAGTAACAACAGCACCTTCATTCTTCAATCCCAAAACTTCAAATATTAATTCAGGAGATAAAGTGAACTCCTGTTGAGTTATTTGAGTTGTCAATATATTATCATTCTTGACCAGATTGCTGTAAAAAGCTACAATAAGCTCTTTATATTACTTCCATTTTGTTCCAATTGGCAAGAATTGGATTAAGCCTTGAAACTCAAATAGATCTCTTATTTCTAGTAAATTTCTAAACTTTATTGGTCGAGCATGTAGAATCTGACATGAAATCAAATTATTGTATTTCTGCAATACTTCCTTAGATCTAAAATAAATTGAATTTCCTTGAATTTGTATTATTCTATACAAAGAAGGTGATACCTGAAGCCTTGATTCAGAATTTAATTCATCTTCAGGAATCTCTTCTTCAAAATGAATGTCATTGTGTTCCTCTGTCAAAATATTTTCTTGAAGCTGCTTAGGTAAGCTTGATTCTTTAGCTTCAACAGTATGAGGAACATTTTCAATATCCACCATATCCATACATTCAGTTTCTATAGACTGTTTAGAGTTCAAGTTGTCCACAAATTCAACAACCGTGTTATCTATCTATAATTCTTCATTTTCATCAACAAATATTTCTATTTCAATATGCTGTGAATTCTTTGATTCTGGTTCTATAGATTCAGAAATAGGCTGACTAACATGAAGCTCTTCTGGAGTCTTATCTTTTTCAATAGTTACCACTCTAGACAATCCAGCCTCTGAACTAGTTACTGCCTCAATATTATGAAGCACATCTATAATAACTTGTTTAATATCACTTGCCTGATGCTCTGATTTTTCAATGTCCTTATCATTAGGGCTTGAAACTATAGAAAAACTTAAACTAATTTGTTTCTCTGATTTCTTTTTAAGTTTTCTAGAAAATGAGAATAAAGTTGCATCATCATCATCAGTTTCAGTGTGTTCTAAATTGATGAGCTTATCAGATGCACTGAAAGGCACAATGTCTAGACATACATTGCCCTTTGGAATTAAATCATCATCTGATTTTTCTTTTCCAACAACATTTGTTTCCTTAGAAACAATTTTTCTAACTTTTCTTCTCTTATAACAAGTCAACTGTTCTGTAACTATTGTTGCTGTTTTCTTCTGAATGTTTTCCAAAAAAGTTTTCTGTTTTAATTCTTCAAAGGCACTTTCTATAGCTATTGCCTTTCGAAGATTTTCAACTTTTTCATGATCAACAACAATATTTGTTTGTTTTTCCTTTGAATATAAAGGTGTAGGTATAGCAGATTCATGTGCTTCCTTAAATGATTATAGTCTTATTCCACTAATAGGTGTTTCAGGAATTTTATTTGAAGTACCTACTCCTTTTTCTAAATATTTAGCATATTGTTCCAAAAATGCTATCTCCACACATTTCATGTGATATTCTCTATCATATTTACTTCTTATACCCATATATTGTATACTGACAGCTATATTGTGAAGTTCATGTCTAACATCATCCAATATTTCTTCAGAAAAGAAATAGTCGCTATAGATTTGAGCTAACATTTTGTCAACTTGCAAAATTTTCTTAAACCACGCTCGTGGAACATCATCAACATCTACTTCTTTGCCTTTAGTATTTCCTCTACCTCTTCCTTTTCCTCTGCCATGCCCTTTATTGAACTTGGAAAACATCATAGCAGGTTGTAATAGGAACAAGTGGGAAAGATTTTTAGAAAGATGTTTACAAGATAACCTAAGTTCTCATGAAATAAGTATTTAAATAGGGTTTCTATAGAATAACTTAACGAGTCTATTAGTCAGATTTGAGTTTTAAAAGAATATTGAATAAAATTTATTCAATAAAGGTACCCGAAAAATTTAAGCATAACTCATTGAGTTACCTAACCTAACGAGTAAAACGCTATCTAGAGGTAGTTTTACATGTTACCTTACATAACATAACGTCTAATTAACATACTTAACAACAATTTGGATGTTTTCAACTGAAAGCTTTCGAAAGCAACAAATAAGCTAAAAGTAACTTAAACAACCATTATCTTGAAAACATTGTAAACTATTCTAATTCTTTTTATGAAAATAAAATAGTTTGTTTGTCTATTAAATTGTTTCATCAAGATCTTAAGAGGACTAAACTCAAATTAACTAAGATTTATACTCTAAATGAGATTAATCTGTTTTTGACATTGAAATTCCTCCCCCTACAAATATACTTCAAATACATTCAATAACTTACAAAATATACTTGTATAAAGTAGGTGTTACTTATAACTATACTTTAACTATTCTTTCTAGAAATTTATGTTATCCTAAATTTATCAAGAATGATATCGAGAATCAACTCCAACTATATATGAATTAAAACATAACTCTAAACTTAATATGATTAACACAAGAAGAATAAAGAAATGTACCACAAATAAACATTTTCAAAAGTACTTGTTTAGATTCAGCAAATCAGCAGTCATATTGGTAGAAACTATATTCGATTTAAAGATATCTGTATTTAATGAAACAACTTTTATCTTTTCAAAACAGTAAATATTGATAATTTTCTTTAAAAGTTAGTTTAAAAAGCTTGAATCATACAAGAGCTTTCTAATGTACCAATGTAATGAGCTTTCAATCAACAATCCCAAGTCTGATCAGGACCTTAGGTTGCTAGATTTAAAGAATCCTTTTTGAGGACAACAATCCTTCCGTACCTATCTGCTCAAGTACAAGAGGCTCGTGATCAAACTGATCAATAAACTCTCAAGGATTTTCTCGTTGTAAGCACTTGTAATTTTAAGCATAGTATATATATGTATTTCATTAATACAGATGCAATAAAGCACAAATCTCATACAATTTTTACTTCTATGATTTTACTGAAACTATGAATCAATTTCAATAAGCTCATACTTTTGATCAGTAGCTTAATATGATTTACATATAAATTATTCTACAAGTTTAAAAATCAAGTCAAACTCATGCTTAATCATATGCACTCTCATTGATTCAAAGAAAATATTTAATCAAAATTTCAGGATTTCAAAGGAATTAATGTCTTTCAGTGACATTTCCACTTAAAAATTTAAAAACATTAAACTTGGAAAGATAAGTAAAATCAATAAGATACTACAATAATTTTATCATAAATACATAGTATCTTATGCAACATCATAGATATTACTCAAGTATATATGATAAGTATATAATATCTATGAGGTAAACAACATCATCAATAATATTTATCTTTTGTGAAGTTTAAGCATTTTATACATCACATAGCCTACAAATACCTAAATTTAACCTTATGTTGCAGAATGTATTTTCATTTAGAGGTTTTGTAAATATATCAGCTAATTGATTTTCACTAGACACAAATCCTAATTTAATTTTTCCCTTAATTACGTTATCTCTTAGAAAATGATGTCTAACCTCTACATGTTTAGCTCTAGAATGTAATACAAGATTTTTGAAAAGATTTATTGCAAAACTATTGTCACAATAAATCTTAGTTATATCATAAGATATTCCAAAGTCTTCTAAAGTTTGCCTTATCCACAGAATCTAAGTATAACACAATGCAGCAGCAACATATTTAGCTTCAAGGGTTGAAAGTACTACACAGCTTTGCTTTTTACTAAACCATGACACCAAATTATTTCTCAATAATTGACATGTGCCACTGGTACTTTTTCTATCAGATTTAGATCCTACATAATCAGTATCACTATATCCTATAAGATCTATTGAACTATCCTTAGAATAATACAGACCAAAATTTTTAGTTCCTTGTATATATCTAAATATTCTTTTAACAACCATTAAGTGTGATTCTTTAGGATTAGATTGAAATCTAGCACAAGCACACACAACAAACATGATATCAGGTCTACTAGTTGTCAAATAAAGTAAAGAACCAATCATACTTCTGTATTTTCTTTGATCTATTGATTTTCCTCTGTCATCAATATCTAACTTTAAAGAAGTACTCATAGGAGTTCCTCGAATCCTTGTATCATTAAAATTAAATTTCTTAAGCATTTCAACTGCATATTTTTCTTAATTTAAAAATATACCTCTATCTATTTGCTTAATTTGAAGTCCTAGAAAATATGAAAGTTCTCTCATTATAATCATCTCAAACTGACTAGCCATCTCTTTAGAAAATATTTTTATCAATTTTTCAAAAGTTGCTCCAAAGATTATATCATCCACATATATTTGAACAACAATTTGATCTTTATCATCTTTTTTGATAAAAAGAGTATGGTCTACTTTTCCCATGATATAACCTTGTTCTATTAGAAAAGTAGATAATCTTTTATACCACGATCTAGGTGTTTGCTTCAAACCATATAAGGCTTTCTTCAGTTTATATACAAAGTTAGGATTATTAATATCATCAAATCCAGGTGGTTGTTTTCGATAAACTTCTTCATTAATTAAACCATTTAGAAATGCACTCTTTACATTCATTTGATATAGTTTAAAATCCATATAACAAGCATAGGCCACTAACATTCTAATACTTTCTAACCTAGCCACAAGAGCAAATGTTTCATCATAATAAAGTCCTTACTCTTATGTATACCCTTATGCAACTAATCTAGCTTTGTTTCTTATAACTTGACTAGTCTCATTAGTTTTGTTTCTAAAGATCCATTTTGTACCTATTATGGACTGATTTTCTAGTGGGGAAACTAATTCCCAAACATCATTTCTAATGAATTGATTTAGTTCATCTTACATTACCACTATCTAATTTTCATCAGATAATGTTTTTTCTATATTCTTTGGTTCCACCATAGAAACAAACATACACACTATTTAAATTTACTGAAGCTCTAGTTTTAACTCTCTCATTTATATCACCAATGATTTAAGTGATGGGATGTGATGAAGAATAACGTCAATTTCTATGATTTTCCTCAATATTCTTATCAACATCTAAAAGTACATCACTTAGATCATTAGTTTGATCATTTGAGTTCATATTTTTAATTTTCTCAAATAAATCTTCAATCTCTCTATTGATCTCTAATTCTCTTGGGAAATTGATCATATCATCATTATTAGCTTTAGATTGAGATTCTCTAAAAGAATTTTCATTGAAGCTTACATGAAGAGTTTCTTCGATGGTTCTAGAAGTCTTATTATAAACTCTATGGGCTTTACTTCTACGAGAGTAACTATTTAGAATGAAAAAGTGCATATTATTAACGGTTAAATGATGGTTAATTGCATAATATTTAGCTTACATATGAGAATTAAGCCATTATGTTATAATTGCACTGTTATATGCTTTAATTGAAGAATCTGCTTAATTTTCGGGAATTAATGTTAATTTAGTACATTTATGAACTATCGGTAAGTTGCAGGCTGTGAAATTCTTATGTATCTGAATTTTCTAATATTTCGGATAGTTATGTTTAACATACCGAACAAATTCGGACAGTTATGTTTAACAGACCGAATATGTATCGGATAGTTATGTTTAAATTGCCGAACAGTTATGTTTTGAGAGAATATTTTATTATTTCCTGAAGTACGCGTGTCGAAACTAGAATGAATGACTTAAGTGAACTTTCGGTGAGTTATCTATAACTATCAGAAATTGTAGTTGAGCATCGGATAGTTATCCCTGTAACTCTTCGAAATCTCTTTTTATTGATAAAATATCTAAGCACACGTGTCATGTTCTGGAAAATTGACTTAAGTGGATTTTCGGTGAGCTAGCTGTAACTATCCGAAATGCATCTGAGCATTGGATAGTTATACCTGTAACTCTCCGAAATGTTATTTTTTGATTAAAACTACTACTGACACATGTCAAGATCTGGTAGATTTACTTAAGTTATGTATCGGTGAGTTATCTGTAACTATCCAAAATGCATGTAAGCATCGGATAGTTAAGTTTATAAGTACCCGAAATGCACCTAAGCATCGGATAGTTAAATTTATGCACGTGTTTTATAGTTAAATCAATGAAGAAAGTCCTTTGAGTTATTTGTAACTCCATGGACTATATATTTTCTAATATACCACTATAGCAGTTGTAGAAATAGGACAGTTGGAAGGAAAAACCACGTTTGCACGTATCGCGTAGGAGAAGGAAGCATCACCGTTGATATGAATGAAGGAAATCCAACCAATCATTCAAGCAGAAGTAGTTACTACTGAAGAAATATAAAAGAAAAGAAGAAAAAAAGAAGAAGGTGTGATCGATGGATGGACAGTGTGTGCAGAGGAGGATGAGCGTCGCAATTCTCTGAAGTACCACACCAACCACCATCACCACACCATAATCACCAACCATTAGAGGTCTGTGAGGATACTTGCCTGATGTTAGGTCGATTCCGAGCCAAACACAGTGCCTGACAACCACTACGAGGAGTGATCGCGTCGCGGGAAGGGAAGCCATTTTCACCAAGCGCCGACTCATATTTCAGGAGATTGTAAAGCTTTTAGCCTTGGCTTCGAGTTGATGCCTGTATGCTGAAGAGCAGATCATCTTGCAATTCTGGACTCGCGATTCTATAGGGACAAGAGACAGAATTGTAAGTGGTTTAATTTTCAGTGGTGTAATCGCGTTGCAAGTAGTGTCGGAAGTATTTACTGTCAAGTGAGATTACTTTACATTTCACCTTTCGCCCATTTCCATGTTCACATCAAAACAAAAATACCAAAAACAATTTATCTTTGTTTGTATGTTGTATTTGAGTGTTGTATCGTGATTAATGTCATCTGTATCAGTTTTGTGATTGTTTTATGTTAGTTTTAATTTTACAGTTTACTGAAATTGGTTCGTATAAAAGACTTAAAGATTTTAATAGTTACTGTTTGAATCATCTGAATGTTAGTATTGCTTAATGATAAATCCAATGTTAACTAGCATTAAAAAGCTTAATTGATGTTATTTACAATCTGTGGAATCGCCCAATGGTTGGCCGAATTCCTCTGTAAATAGCAATATTATAAAGAAGAGACAAGCTCGTGGAGTTAACTTAAGTTCACGAAGTTAGTTCGTTGAGTTAGCCATAACTCAACAAACTTAGTCCATTGAGTTAACTGTAAGTCAACGGAGAGCTTATCGAATATATAAATTTGAATTGTTAACAATCAAACAGTTCTTAAATTCGTCAGCAATTCCTTGTGGGATCGACCTGTACTTGCACACTGATACAATAGACAATGTGCACTTGTAGTTAAAGTACAAATTGGAATTAATATCTAAATTGTATTAAAGGTTGTTTGTTTACTTCTAAAAGAAAGAATAGGCATAAAGATAAATTAACTAAGTAAAAACAAAAGTAACAAATCCAAGTTTTTCTAGTGTAGTGTTGGGAAAACCCAAACAAGTTTTATGGCACCGTTGCCTGGGAATTGAATTGAATTGAGTAGAATTGAATTGAATTGAATTGAATTGATATAAGCAACTATTAGAGCTGTTTCGTTTTAATAGTCAGAGTTGTGTGTTTTCTTCTATAATTGAGAATATGGCATATGCTTATGCTCAAAGATTTCTGAAACCTATAATTAGCATATGTGAATTCTGCAATTCTGAAGGACACGACATTTTTGACTGTTTGAAACTAAGACATTTATAGATTGTTAGATCCCATGAACAACAAATGAATTATCCTCAATATAATAGAGCCGAGTATGAGAATCCTATAGTTTACCCAACTGATGGTCATTATAGAATGTGTAATATGATGAGAGACACTGAAGTTTGGGATAGCTATGACAGACTGGAGCATAGTATAGAGCAAAATCTGGACAAACTGGAATACTTTGTGTGTCAACAACAAGAAGTCAACCAATTAAACTATAAGGAGGCATATTCAGAACCTAAACATAATATAATTTATGAAACTGAAAAAAACATAAAGAAAATTGATCAAAAATTGAATGCAATGAAATTAGATGATCTGGAAACAAAATTAAAAGCATTAGATGAAAATGCAATGAAAATACAAGTTATGCAACAGGACAATGAAAATTATAATGTTATAAACCTACATAACTTGCAAAATATACAACAAACATAAAACACTAATGTAAGAGAATTTAAAGAATGCAATTTAAAACTAAAAACAATTGAAGATCACAATCATGAAAATGATATACAAAAACATCATGAAAGTAACGAAAATCTGGAAGATGTATGTGTAACATTAAGATCTGGAACTGATATACCACCAAGAACTCAAAATGAAAATGATATGAAGGTGGATAAGAGTAAAAATCAAAATGATAATGAAAATGTAAGCTTAAAATCTAGAAATCATTGAAGAACAATCTGAATCTACGATTGAAGCCAAAAATGATCAAACAAATCAACTGAAAGAAAAAGAGTCTTTGAAATCAAAATCTTCAGCACCCTATCCTAAAAGATTACAATAAACAATTCCTGGAAAACAAGAAAAAATGAGAGAAATTTTTGAAAAAGTACAAGTTAACATTCCTTTGTTAGATCTATTGCAGAATATGCCACCTTGTGCTAAATTTCTGAAGGATTGGTGTACTAAGAAAGAGAGTCAAATGTTCTTAGAAAGGTTTTTTTAGCTGAGCAATGTAGTTCCCTATTTCTACCACAAATTCCTAAAAAGTTATTTGATCCTAGAATCCCTGTTATATCATGCACCATAGGAAATACCATTCTAGAAAGAACCTTAATAAACTTAGGTGCAGGTACAAATGTTATGCCAAGTGATATATTTGCATCCTTAGGATTAGAAGGCTGAACTCCTACTAGTACGGTTATTCAATTAGCCGATAGAAGTATAAGATGCCCTAGAGGAAAAATAGAGGATGTCTTAAATAAAATCAAAAATTTTATATATTCTATTGATATTGTAATTTTGGATTCCCAACAAATTAAGCATAAAAATAGTGATACATCTTTAATTTTGGGAAGGCTATTTCTAGCAACATCAGGGGCTGTTATAAATTGTAAAACTGGAGTAATGAAGTTAGCATATGGTAATGACGATACTCAATTAAATATTTTCAAACTAGAAAGGTTTGAGGAGTTAGAAATGTCCTTACATACCATAGACTTTTAGAGGATGAATGAGATATGTTAGATGATGTGATTCAAGAAGAATTAAATAGGCAAATCAATTCTGAAACTTTAGAAGAAAGTGAAAGCATAAATATAGAAGGAGATCGGGAAGAAATTAATTTAAAAAATGATGATGTTCAATTAGGAGCTCTAGCTTCTGATGGGTAGCATTTAGAATTAAAACCTTTACCTCTTGAATTAACCTATATATTTTGGGAAGATAAATGGACCTGTCCAATCATTATTGCTTCAGATTTAAAAGAGGATCAAATAGCTAAATTAAAAGATATAGTAAAAAGTTATAAAGAAGCAATAGGATGGACTATGATTGATATAAAAGGGTTAAGTTAAACTTTATGCTGTCACCACATATATCTAGAAGAGAATGCTAAACCTGTTAGAATTCCTAAGAGGAGATTAAATCCAAACCTTAAAGAAGTAGTCAGGAAGGAAATAATTAAATGGTTAGATAATGATATAATTTATCTGATTTCTGATAGCTCATGGGTTAGTCCAATCCATGTAGTTCCTAAGAAATCAGGATTAACAGTTATTAGGAATGAAAGTCAAGACTTGATACCTACTAGAATTCAATCAGGCTGGAGAGTATGTATAGACTATAGAAAGCTGAATATTGTGACTAGGAAAGATCATTTTCACTTACCTTTTATAGATTAAATGCTTGAAAGATTAGCAGGGCAAGAATATTTTTGTTTCCTAGATGGGTATTTAGGGTATAATCAAATTCCAGTAGCATTAGAGGATCAAGAGAAAACAACTTTCACCTGTTCTAATGGAACTTATGCTTTTAAAAGAATGCCATTTGGATTATGCAATGCGCTAGCTACCTTTCAAAGGTGTGTGCAGGGCATATTTACTGGAATGACTGAAGATTTTTTAGAAATATTTATGGATGATTTTATTGTATATGGCAACTCATATGAAGTGTGTTTAAGCAATTTAGACCAAATATTAAAACACTATGTGGAAAAAAATCTAGTTTTAAATTAGGAAAAATGTCACTTCATGGTTAAACAAGGAATAGTCTTAGGGCATGTTGTTTCTAAAAAAGGGTTGGAAGTAGATAAAGCTAAAATAGAAGTAATTTCTAATCTACCAGAACCTAAATCAGTAAAAGATATTAGATCATTTCTAGGACATGCTGGTTTTTATAGAAGATTTATTAAAGACTTTAGTAAAATAGCTAGACCTTTAACTAATCTATTAAAAGATGTTCCATTTAACTTTGATAAAAATTGCAAGGAAGCATTTTTCAGACTTAAGACTAGCTTAATTTCAACTCCTATAATTCAAGCACCTAATTGGAACCATCCATTTGAATTAATGTGCGATGCTTCTGATTTTGCTGTAGGAGCAGTGTTAGGACAGAAGATAGAAAAATCTCCTAGAGTGATTCATTATGCAAGCAAAACATTAAATGATGCTCAATTTAATTACACAACTATTGAAAAAGAATTATTAGCTGTTGTGTTTGCTTTAGAAAAGTTTAGATCATATCTGATTGGAGCTAAAGTAATAGTATACACGGATCATTCAGCTCTAAAACATCTAATAAAGAAAAAAGAAACTAAACCTAGATTGATTCGATGGACATTATTATTACAAGAATTTGATCTAGAAATTAAAGATAAAAAAGGTTGTGAGAATGTAGTAGCAGATCATTTATCAAGATTACAAATAGAAAAATCAAATATTGAAATTAAGGATAATTTTCTTGATGAACATTTAATGACCATCAACACTATGCCTTGGTATGCAGACATAGTTAATTACTTAGTTACTAGTTTAACACCTAAGGATTGGAATAGACAGGATAAGAAATTATTTTTTTCAAGAGTAAAATATTACTATTGGGAAGACCCATACTTATTTAAGAAATGTCCTGATCTAGTTTTAAGGAAGTGTGTTCCAGAAACTGAATATCCAAGCATATTGTCTTTCTGTCATGACCAAGCTTGTGGAGGACATTTTGGTTCAGGGAAAACTACTGTAAAAATTCTGCAATGTGGGTTTTATTGGCCAACACTATTCAAAGATACTTATAAATATTGCTTAAGTTGTTTAAGATGTCAACAAATAGGAAGAATATCAAAGAGGAATATGATGCCTCTTAATCCTATTGTTGAGGTTGAAATCTTTGATGTGTGGGGAATAGATTTTATGGGTCCATTTCCTATGTCTAATCAATTTAATTACATATTGTTGGGGGTGGATTATATATCTAAATGGATAGAAGTTATTCCTACAAAAACTAATGATAACAAAGTGGTAATACAATTTATAAGAACAAATATATTTGCCAGATTTGGAATACCTAAAACTATTATCAATGATAGAGGAACTCATTTCTGTAATAGAAGTTTTAAAGCCTTAATGAAGAAGTATGGAGTAAACCACAAAATTGCAACATCATATCATCCGCAAACAAGTAGACAAGTAGAAAGTGCAAACAAACAAATTAAATTAATCTTGGAAAAAGTAGTAAATCCTACTAGAACAAATTGGGCTAATAGATTGATAGATGCACTTTGGGCTTATAGAACTACTTATAAAACGAGCTTAGGTATGTCACCTTTTAGGCTAGTATATGGAAAAAGTTGTCATTTACCTGTTGAAATAGAACATAAAGCTTATTGGGCATTAAAAACTCTGAACACTAATTTAAATCAAGCTATTGAAAATAGAGAAATGCAATTAATTGAATTAGAAGAATTTAGAAATGAAGCTTATTCGAAGACTGTAAGAGAAAAAGAAAAAATTAAATTTTGACATGATAGAAAAATTATTCCTAAAAGCTTTGAAATAGGACAAGAAGTATATCTTTATATTGCTAGACTCCATAACCATCTAGGAAAATTAAGATCTAGATGGGTAGGACCTTACATAGTTCAAAATGTTTATCCTTATGGAGCTATTGGAATTGAAAATCCTAAAAATCAGAATATATTTAAAGTAAATGGATAAAGACTTAAAACTATTCTAAAAACACCAAAAAGTTCCTTTGGAATTATAGAAGAAGTCAGAGTAGAGGACTACTCGAGCTTTACTTAGTAAGAAATTAGTTTTTATGTTTATATATATATATATAAAAAAAAAAACTTTAAAACTATATATAAAACATAAAAATCGTTGCGGTTCAACCGACTGAATCCATCGGTATGACTAGAACATAAAAATTGTATATTAATTTTCAGACAAAAAAATATTGGTTTTACCAAACATAGTATCGGTTCAATCGAAAGAAAAATAAAAAAAATAAAGAATATTTAGGTCTGACCGAAGCATAGTATCGGTTAAACTGATAAAAAAACAGAAAAACTACTATATGTAATATTTTTATTATTATATTTGCTTGTACGAGAAGTCCGTTGAGTTACGCTTAACTCAACGAGCTTACTCCGTTGAGTCTTGAGTTAGTCAACGAGCTTATTTCGTTGAGTTAACTGTAACTCAACGGAGTACTGTAGCTAAGACCACAGATAAAATAGTAATAGTTGGTTCGGGAAATGACCCGATTACTTGCCTAAACTTAGGGCTTATTTAAACTAAAACCTAGGGTTTTGGGGGGCATTATCCGGCAAATCATTTAGAATCTAGAACAGTAGAAATCAGAGCGATTCCGTGCTGTTGTGTAACTCCACGATGAGGAAGATGACGCCTGAATTCTAGGAAGAGGCAGTGGACACCGCACAGTTTCTGAAGGAATCTGAAGAATGTCACACGCGGTAGAAGATCAGGAATACAACAAGAGAGAAAGAGCTACAAAAGGTAGAATCAGAACTATTTAACTTGAGGAAAATGTCGGTTGAGTTAGAAATACAAATACCACAGATAATGGAGACATGAATCAGAATAGCAATAGAAATAGCTGTAAGCAAGGAAAGACAAATAAGGCCAAGTAATGAAGTTGCCCTAGAATTAATCCAACGTAAGTCCTGGCTCTGGTTCAAAAGATGAATCTGTAGACGAGCTAAATGGGTGATCTGGGAGCAAGAAAGGAAAGACAATGAAGAAGAGGCAACTGAAGAACGAGAGGAGCCGACTGCTGAAAGACCTGTTCCTGAGGAGCAGCAGCCTAGACCTTCAGTTCCACCATTTAAGCCATTGGCACGAGCAGAAATGATGGGGCCTTCGACTGAAGAAGAAATAAGAGAATTTGCAGAACTTGTTCAAGTTGGGAAGAACCAAGGAGAATCAGAAGATTTGGCAGTGGCTAAAGCTCACCTAGTGTTTGATGCATTGTACAAAAAGAGGGCTGCAGAAAAGTTGAAAGCCCAATATAAAATTAAAGTGGAACAACATCAAGAAGCTACTACTAGAACTACTGCCAAACCTGTTGCAAAAGGAGATGAAGCTGGTCCTTTGAGACTAGTAATTATAGGCAAAGTTAAATAGGAAGAGCCAGTACCTGTGGCTCGAAGGCCTGTAGAGCCTATTTTTGTAGATTTAATTTCAAAAGATGAAGAGAAAGAACAGGCACAATTAATCAGAAAAAAGAAAGGAAAAGAAAAAGTGCCTGAATATGAAGAAATTAAATCTGAAGTACCAATTTTTACAAGGCCTGTGGAGCAGATTTTTATTAACCTGCTATCCAATTCTGAGGAGGAGTAGGAGGAGCAAAGCAAAGAAGAAAATCAGGCTGAAATTAGTTTGCAGCCTGTACAAGAAGAAATAGAAATTAGGGCAGAAACTGAATTGCCCATGACTCCATCCCAATCTGTTACAGAATCAGAAAGAACAGTAACAGAACAAATTGGTAGTCAGGAGGAAGAAGAAATAGTAGAAAATGAAGAGGCTGAAAGAAGCCATTTGGACAAAAATAATTTCACAGATTCCATTGAAGAGCAAGAAACTCTTCAGCAATTTATGGAAAGAATTCAAGATAGAGTGGAGAGTTCTACTGGCTCACCACCACAGACAGAAGTAGAAGCAAAAATTCAGGAATCTGAAGAGAATGTCCAAATGCAGCCTATGCTAGAGGAAGATCAAGAGCAAACCCCTTTGGAGCAACAAAGTCACCTTCTTGACCCGACTGAAACAACAATTTTGAATGAAGTACATTTTTGTAGTCAGGAAGCTTATACCAAATACCAAGAAATAAGGGGTTATGATATTATTTACAGTAGACCAGTAAATTGGGATGGAATACAAGAAATCAAAGATCTATTTGAATTCCAAGGTCTACTACAATTTATATCTCAAGAAAGAGGGCATGCAATATATGAAAATTTAGTGCCCTATTTTTATGCTAATTTGAGAGAAGGAGAAGGAGGATTAATTTCAAACGTGGAGGAAGCTAATGTACAGATAACACCAGAGCTTCTCCACAATATTTTTGGGTTAAAGAATGAAGGAATAACAATTTTTGAAGATACAACTACAGTTGAATGGACTGAATAGCAAATTAAGGATTGTTTAGCTATCAATCCTAGTGTGCCATTATTAAACAGATTGAAGCATTTAAATGGTAAAGCACACATGGTAGCTAACATTCTGATTAAGAATGTTTATCAACGACAGGGCCATGACATAGAATTAAGTCAATTTGTCAAATAGGCCACATATGCAGTTGTAAATAAGATTCAAATAAATTGATCTATAGTTTTTATCTCCAAGCTGAAAACAGTGAAGAAGAAATTATTTTATGGAGATTTGATTCCACTGTTGATGGTGGACTGCATCAATTTCACTAAATCGACATCAAAAAGGATCAGATCAAGAACCATTTCAATGAAAGAATACAGGAATTTTGTAGTTGCAAAACTAGTTGTACCTTTTGGAGGAATTACAAGAGTAGTAGAGAGGATTAATCAATTAGAGCTTCAATTAGAAAAACTCTAGAAGGAAGTAGATGAACTTAGGCATAGAGATTAAATTGTATTGTTCGTCTACTTATGTAAAGTTGTATGAAATTGTATGATGTACTTGTAATGTAATTGATTCATATTAATGAATACAATTTTTCAGATGCAATTTTCATACGTGTTTTGGATGTGAAATGGATGGAATTTATTGAATATTATGTCATTGTGGAACTTTATGAATGAATATGTATCAGATTTACAATTTACTGAATGATAGGATAACTACTTAAAAATTTCTACATGTTATAAGGTAAAATGTAAATTCTGCATAACATAAAATGACCTGCAAGTTAAATCTTTATATAAGATTTAGATTTAAATGAATTTTAATAAAAAATGATGCATTAATGACAGATTTAACTTTATTACAGTTAGCAGAATGAAAAAGAAAGAAAGAAAAAACAGAGAGGAACTTACGAGAGTAAAACTTAGTAGTTGCTAAGTGTTAACTCAACGAAGTAAGTCCGTTGAGTTAAACGTAACTCCACGAGGTTAGTAATATAATATAGGGTCACTCTGTTGAGTTATCAGTAACTCAACGAAGTTAGTCCGTGGAGTTAGCAACAGTAACCGACTGTATTCTGTTGAGTTTTCTGTAACTCAACGAGGTTAGTTCGTGGATTAAGCAGAACAGTTATTCTTTTAACCACGAACGAAGCTTCGTCGGTTTAGCGGTTACCAAAATTTGAAATTAGTAGTGGTACACGTACCCATAAAAACAAGAACCACGATGCATGTTGCAAGCCACGTTTTTGCAACGAGATTTATTCACTATATGGATGCACAATATATATATAAAACAGAATGTTATTTACGAGTTACCAACACTTTTAAAAGAAAGGAGAATGCGTTGGAGGAACTAGAAGGAGAAGTAGCTGATTCAACTTCATCCGACAACAAATATTTATAGAATGGAAAGCTTCAGACTGGTATGTAATTAATCTTTTGCTATTTATTTATGAGCACATGGACTCATTCTCTAAGCACTAAACGATTAGTAAGAACACCTACCCAGGAATTTTCATTACAGAGGAGTACTGAAAAATTTTCTAAATTAAACTTTAACGAAATTCTTTGGGGTGTAGCTAACCTTTCTTTAAAAGAGAATGTAGAGATGGCTACTCCAATAGAAAAACCATTAGGAGAAATTCTGTATCTTGAATTAATTGATGAACCTTCATGTATTCGATTGCCAAACTTTGAGGGAGATAGGTTTGAACTGAAATCTAATTATATTAGTCAATTGCCACATTTTCATGGATTAGAAAGAGAGGATGCCTATTATTTCCTTAGAGAATTTAACGAAGTTTGTCAAATGATGAGAATGCCGAACATGAGTATAGATGCTATTAAACTTAGATATATCCCTTTTGCTTTAAAAGATACAGCTAAGAGATGGTTATATACTCTGTCGCCTGATTCAATTTCTATAAGGACTGAATTTTACTCTGTTTTTCTGGAAAAATACTATTCAACACATCAAACGATTAAAAAGAAGAAAGAAATATTAATGTGTAGCCAAAAATAGGGTGAATCATTTTGGAAATATTTTGATAGATTTAAAGATTTACTGACTCAATGTCCACATCATGCAATGAGTAAAGCACAATTAATAGGCATAATTTATGAAGGCATAGATGTTTCAACGAAATCTTTATTAGAATCTACTTATCAAAATGGATTTTTAAAATTATGTAGTGAAGAAGCATGGGCATATTTAGAAAATTTTGCAAAAAGAACTACACAGTGGGAAAATTCGGCTGAAGCTATTGCAGATAAAAGATTATTGCCTAAAGGAATGCATGAAATAGATTCCAATACTATGCTCGAGGTGAAATTAAATGAATTAACAAAGAAAATAGAAGAGTTATCATTAAATCAAAAGCTAGCAGAAAAGAATACAAACATAAATGACTTAGATATTATTTATGCTAGAAACTAGAGAGATAACTTGGGAAATTCTTATAATCCTAATTGGAGAAATCACCCGAATTTATCTTGGAGAAACAACAATTTCTAGGGAGGAGAAAATATAAATGAGAAGAAGATAAGTTATGAAGTATTAATTGAACAAGGAGCTAAAATAGAGAAATTAGAAAAGATAATCCAACAAGTAAACAATCGTCTAGAATTTATATTTGGAAATGCTGTAAATCAAAATCAGAATAGAAATATACCACTTAGACAAAAGGAACCAATGGAAGTTAGACCTACTGGAGGATTGGCAATACAAGCTATACCTAATCCTATCAATAGAACGGTTAATGAAATTGATACCTCTTCTGGGAGGGCAACTGAATGAAGCAGCATATCTAAAGCAACTATCTGTATGTATATATGTTTTTATTTTATTTTAAGTTAATAGTATCGTAGAGTTAATTTTTAACGCAACGAGCTTAGTCCGTTGAGTTATGCCTTAACTTCACGAGGGTGTGCAGTAGTTATGTTAATTTTTGTCTCTGCTAAATTTTTTTTTATTTTACAGAATCGACAAATGGAATTAATGCAATTACCGTTGGATGCACAAAGGGAAATACTAAGTAACTTGTCAGCTAAAGATTTGTGCAGGATGTGTTGTGTATCAAAGGAAATTAAAGACTATATTGAAGAAAAATATTTTCAGGGACTACAAGCTGCAAAAATGACTAAGATTAGAGATGGATTCATATGGAGGTCATTTAATCGTAGTTCAAATACCCATGAATATCTAGCTATGGAAGGAACTACTGGAATTCCATCCAATGCATTAGAAGGTATAAATCATATTATGGGGATAGATGAAGGATTAATCATATACAAGATGAGACCAAGGTATGCAAGTTTATTATTACCTGATATTTTGATAAGAAATCCTATAACAGGAGAAGAATGGAATATAGGAAGACCTAATAGATTTGAAGCACCAACTGTAAATTGTGGGTCAGCTTTAATATTTTCTGATAAAAATTCTACAATTCCTGAAAAATTATATTATTGGAGACCTATAGGAAATTGGGGTGAAGATTTACGCTTAAGTGTGTATAATTTTCTTAACAGATCTTGGAATGAAAATATTATGATATATCTAGGACAGAAATCATTAATTAACCAAACACAAGTCATACTTGATGGATATATATATCTAGTCACGGAGATATCATTAGCATATAGATCTAATTTATACATAGTGAGCATAGACAGTTATGATGAATATATAGAAATTTTACTTGTACCGAGTGAAATAGCTAAACCACCATCTGCAGAATTTAATGAAATTCAAATAGGAATGTGGTATAATGAAGAAGATGATCCTACTTTATGTCTGATAAGATGGTGGGATGAATTGATGAAATTTCAAATATGGATTATGGAAGACATAAATAAATGGAAGTGGGAAGAGGAGTATATTGAAATAGATGTAGAAATAGAAACTACTACATTACCTTGGAACCAAAAAGGATCCCTTTCTGCATTACATATCATTAATGGTAATACACTCGTATTTGGAATTTATAATATATTGCATGTTTACAAATTAAGAAGGAACAAGAACTGCGTTAAAACAGAATTAATAGCAAGAAGAACTATCCCTAAAAAGTTTGCTTGGACTGATACATTTATTCCATTTGTTTCTACTTCTCAATCATGTTCTTAAGCTGTGATTTTGTGTGTTTAATGTTGTGTATTCTGCATTTATTTTTAGAAAAAAGAAGAAGAGAATTTTTGAAGTTTTCATGTTCGTTTTATAAAAAAAACAAATAAAACAAAATATCAATCCAGTTTGTTGGTATTTGTTTTGGGAAACCAACTAGCTTGCTTGTGAGCCACCAAAGGCATAGGAGCCTGGGTTCTACACAAGACACTAATTTATCAATATCTATTAAATGTTATTTTGTTATATATTCTGTGTTTATCTGGGAATGAAAAAGATCGAAATATGCAGAAGGAGATACAAATGGAACAAGGTATGTAACCAATTACTTATCCTGAATTTTAAATCAAACAAAACTTTATTCATGCCTGCTACAATTACTGTATTTATTGTCAAATCTTTTACATTGAGGACAATGCAAAATGTAGGTATGGGGGGGAGGTAATTAAAGTAACAGCCATGTAAGTTTGTTAATTAAAGGAATTAAAATGGTACTGCAAAGTTTTGAGGAAATTGAAAATTTTTATGAACTTGCTGTAACTATCTGATAATTGAGACTGTATAATTTTTATAAACTGCTTGAATGTTATATTTAGAAGGCTATAGAAGATGCTATAGAATTTATTATTTATGTAAATCTAGATATAGTATCTTATGTTTTTTTTTCTGAATTTCATGAGTTTAATAGTTTCACGATTTTAAAATGAAATTCGAATACTTAATGCTTAATCAGAAAATTATCTAAAGTCCTGAAGGAGTTGAGATGTGAATTCTAGATTAAATGAAACACATATGATGACAGATACATTTACTTTGACTAATTGAACTTGTAGAATGATTTATGTGTAGATCTTATTAAACTACAAATAAAGTATGAGCTTATTGTTATGGATTCATATTTTTAGCAAATGATAGAAGCAGGATTATATGAGATTGGTGTTTTACTGCATCTGTATTAATGAAATACGTGCATATACAGTATGTGATTAATGCTTTGTTTTGTTTGTGCATTTTATTTTATTTTATTTTATTTTTTAAAAAAAAAAAGAAGAAGAAAAATTATTGAGAGTTTATTGACTTGTTTGATCACGAGCCTTTTGTACTTGAGCAGATAGGTCTGTAAGGATTGTTGACCTAAAAAATGACTCTTGAAATCTGGCAACCTAAGATCTTGATCAGATCTAGGATTGTTGACTGAAAACTCGTTACATGAGTACATTAGAAAGCTCTTGTATGATTCAAGCTTGTCAAATTAACTTTTTTAAAAAAAAAAAAACATATACTGTTCTGAAAAGATACAAGTGTTTTGTGAAATACAGATATCTTATGAATCGAGTATATTTTCTGTTATCTAGAATTGCTGAAATATGAATCTGGAATTGACTTTTGAAGTTGTTTAATGGAAATACAATTCTTTATTCTACTTGTCTTAATCAGATTGAATTGGATTGTACTTTGATTCGTATGTTGTTGAAATTTCTTCTAGAAATCTTATTGGAAAATTCAAGATGATAGATGATGAAAAGAAGAACAAACGATAATATAATTAACACTTATATGAAGATGATATACTTTGTATGTAATTTACATATATTCTAAATATCTTTGCAGGTTGATTACTGAAACATACAGAATATATTTTTATGCTAAATAGAAGAAAAAACAAAAGGGGAAGAATTAATTCTAGCACTTTTAAAAATCAATTAATTAAATCTTAGTTTGCTAAGGGACTAGCAAAATTTAGGTATGGGGGAAGTGTTTAGAATGAAAAAGTGCATATTATTAACGGTTAAATGATGGTTAATTGCATAATATTTAGCTTATCATATGAGAATTAAGCCATTATGTTATAATTGCACTGTTATATACTTTAATTGAAGAATTTACTTAATTTTGGGGAATTAATGTTAATTTAGTACATTTATGAACTGTCAGTAAGTTGCCGGCTGTGAAATTCTTAAGTATCCAAAGTTTCTGATATTTCAGACAGTTATGTTTAACATACCGAACAAATTCGAACAGTTATGTTTAACAGACCGAATATATATCGGATAGTTATGTTTAAATTGCCGAACAGTTATGTTTTGAGAGAATATTTTATTATTTCCTGATGTACGCATGTCGAAACCAGAATGAATGACTTAAGTGAACTTTCGGTGAGTTATCTATAACTATCCGAAATTGCAGCTGAACATCGGATAGTTATCCCTGTAACTCTCCGAAATCTCTTTTTATTTACAAAATAGCTAAGGACACATGTCATGTTCTGGGAAATTGACTTAAGTGGATTTTCGGTGAGTTAGCTATAACTATCCGAAATGCATCTGAGCATCGGATAGTTATACTTGTAACTCTCTGAAATGTTATTTTATGATTAAAACTACTGCTGACACGTGTCGAGATCTGGTAGATTTACTTAAGTTATGTATCAGTGAGTTATCTGTAACTATCTGAAATGCATTTAAGCATCGGATAGTTAAGTTTATAAATATCCGAAATGCACCTAAGCATCGGATAGTTAAATTTATGCACGTGTTTTATAGTTAAATCAACGAAGAAAGTCCGTTGAGTTATTTGTAACTCCACGGACTATATATTTTCTAATATGCCATTGTAGCGGTTGTAGAAACAGGATAGTTGGAAGGAAAAACCACGTTTGCACGTATCACGCAGGAGAAGGAAGCATCGCTGTTGATATGAATGAAGGAAATCCAACCGATCATTCAAGAAGAAGTAGTTACTACTGAAGAAATATAAAAGAAAAGAAGAAAAAAGAAGAAGGTGTGATCGATGGATGGACAGTGTGTGTAGAGGAGGATGAGCGTCGCAATTCTCTGAAGTACCACACCAACCACCATCACCACACCATAATCACCAACCATCGGAGGTCTATGAGGATACTTGCCTAATGTCAGGTCGATTTCGAGCCAAACACAATGTCTGACAACCACTGTGAGGAGTGATTGCGTCGCGGGAAGGGAAGCCATTTTCACCAATTGCCGACTCATATTTTAGGTGATCGTAAAGCTTTTAGCCTTGGCTTCGGGTTGATGCCTGTATGCTGAAGAGGAGATCATCTTGTATTTCTGGACTCATGATTCTATAGGGAGAGGAGACAGAATTGTAAGTGGTTTAATTTTCAGTGGTGTAATCACGTTGCAAGTAGTGTCGGAAGTATTTACTGTCAAGTGAGTTTACTTTACATTTCACTTTTCGCCCATTACTATGTTCACATCAAAACAAAAATACCAAAAACAATTTATCTTTGTTTGTATGTTGTATTTGAGTGTTGTATTGTTTGTGTTGTATCGTGATTAATGTTATCGGTATCAATTTTGTGATTGTTTTATGTTAGTTTTAATTTTACAGTTTATTGAAATTGGTTCGTACAAAAGACTTAAAGATTTTAATGGTTACTGTTTGAATCATCTGAATGTTAGTATTGCTTAATGATAAATCTAATGTTAACTAGCATTAAAAAGCTTAATTGATGTTATTTACAATCTATGGAATCGCCTAATGGTTGGCCGAATTCCTCTGTAAATAGCAATATTATAAAGAAGAGACAGGCTCGTGGAGTTAACTTAAGTCCACGAGGTTAGTTCGTTGAGTTAACTGTAAGTCAACGAAGAGCTTATTGAATATATAAATTTGAATTGTTAATAATCAAACAGTTCTTAAATTCATCAACAATTCCCTATGGGATCGACCTGTACTTGCACACTAATACAATAGACACTATGCACTTGCAGTTAAAGTACAAATTAGAATTAATATCTAAATTGTATTAAAGGTTGTTTGTTTACTTCTAAAAGAAAGAATAGGCATAAAGATAAATTAACTAAGTAAAAACAGAAGTAACAAATCCAAGTTTTTCTAGTGTAGTGTTGGGAAAACCCAAACAGTAACGTACAAAAATTCCTTCATCTGCTTTGGCTTGAAATTTATGCCTTTTATCCTTAGTGTTAAGAATAAAACACTTACAGTCAAATGGTTTCATATAGGAAATTTTTGGAACCTTATCAAACATAATCTCAAAGGGAGTTTTATTAATAAGAGGTCTTAGGTGACTTCTGTTAATAATATAACAAGTTGTATTCACTACTTCAGCCCAAAGATTTTGAGGTAAATTATGTTCATTTAACATAGTTCTGGCCATTTCCTAAAGTGATTGATTCTTTCTCTCAACAACACCATTTTGAGACGATGCTCTTGAAAAAGAATATCTTTGATCAATGCCATGATCTCTACAGTAATTGTCCATTTGATCATTTTCAAATTCATCACTATGATCACTCCTAAGTTTTTGAACAAAGACACTTTGCTCATTTTGAACAAGATTACAATACATTTTAAACGCTTCAAAAACTTCTATTTTAGTTGCTAGAAAATATACCCAAGTGTATCTAGAGAAGTCATCTACTAAAACAAATACATACCATTTACCACCAAGACTCATGATTCTTGTTGGTCCAAAAAGATCCATATGTATAAGTTCTAAGACTCTTTTGCTTGATATATCAGTTTTGGATTTAAAAGAGTTTTTATGAAGTTTACCTAACTCACATGCATCACACATGAAATCCTTTGAGTATTTAATTTTTGGTAAACCTCTCACTAAATTCTGTTTAGATAATTTATATAATAGTTTCATATTTATATGCCCAATTCTTCTATGCCAAAGATATGCATCACTAGTTTCAACTAGTAAACATGAATTTAAATCAACTACACCAGAAGGTAAAGATAAAATACATAGAAAACCTTTTCTTTTAGTAATAAACTTAAGTTCATCTGTAATTTTATCAATAATTTTGCATACATCAACTTCAAATAAAACATAGTATCCATTATCAATTAGTTTTATAACACAGCAAATTAAATCCTAGGTTTTCTACATATGGTACATTCGAAATAACACAAGTAGGAGTTATTTGAACATTGCCCATACCTATGATTTTATCCTTACTTTTGTTTTCAAATATTACACTTCCTTTCTTGATATTTGTAAAATTTTTCAGTAGACTTTTCTGTCCAATCATGTGACTTGATGCTCCACTATCTAAAATCCATTTTGATGTTATTTTCTCCTGCTAAACAAATTAAGAAGAACTATTTCTTGGTACCCAATGTCTTTGAGGACCAAGTTCATTAAAAGCATATTTCTTCTTTTTGGTTAAAAATGGCTTAACATTATCATTTATATTTTTATTAGTTGTAAGTACTACTAATTTATCATTAGCTTTATACTCACTTATAGAATTATTGCTCTTATTGATATTCTATTTATTTTTAGATATAGTATAACCAAGACCAAATCGATTTTTATCAGATGTTAATTTATTTTGGTCATGCTCATACATTTCAGTAAGTTCGTACCAAGATTTTGTACTTGTATTTAAATTTTTAGTACATACAAAATCTTTTTCTCCACATGAATTTTCAAATAAAGAACATGTAGATCTAGTAATTGGTCTAATACTAGTGTTTTGAATTTCATGCTCAGGTTCCTGAATTTCTAGTTTACTACAATTGTCTGAAATTTTAGAAACATTAGTAACTAAATTTCCAGAACAAGAAATAAGATTTTTAGAAACATAGATAGTCATGTTAGAAGTACATTTATATAAATCACATTGATTTATATTATTACTGCATGATTTATCCCTTGAAGTACCTACTTCTACATATTTATTACCTTGTTTCATAATAAAAGGAATTTTAGTCTTAGATTTACTTGAACTGCAACTAATAAATCCTTTGTTGGCTTGAGATTCAAGGTAGTCAGGATAATCAAATCTTAAGCCAAATTTATATGACACTACAAGAGTACTAGTTAGTTTGCCTAACTTAATTTGACTTAAATTCCATTTCTCAATGGTGGAATTTAAATCTAGCTCTCTCATTTTTAATCTTTCAATCTCTAACTCAAGATCATTTATGTTGTTTCTCAATTTTTCATTTTCAGATTCTATCTTTAATTTTTTAGTATTTATATTCTGTAACTATTCATGCAAGACACATTCATTAAATCTAAATTTATGCAAATCTCTAACATGATTTTTATTATCACATTTAAACTTTTCTAAAGTAGTAGATAGGAAACAATTTTCTTCTTCCATAATGGACAAAGAGTTTCTAATATTCTTATTTTCTAGTTTACACACTTTAAGTTTTTGTAATAATGCATCATAAGCACATAATAATTCATCAAAGTTAAAATCTGAATGACTTTCAAGATTAGATATTACCTCAAACTCATCTGCCATAAAGCACACATGAGCAATGTCTTCAAATTCTTGTTCTTCTTCTGAATGTGAAGATTTTGATGATAATTCCTTAGATTCAGACTCTTCTGATGTGTCATCCTAAGTGACCTTCAAAGCCTTTTTCTTGTAAAACTTTTTCTAAAATTTCTGAGCCTTCTTCTGATTTGTCCTACTTTGCTTTTTATTTTCCCTTATAGGAAAATTTGGAGAAAGATGTCTAGGTTTCTTGCAGTTGTAACATACATACTTTCTGGATGAAGAATTCTTTTCATTCAGTGACTTTGACATTAAGGGTTTGTCATTTCTGTTTCTTTGCTATTTCCTAACTTTCCATGCTTTCTTGAATTTCCTAGTCAGCAAAATCAAATCCTTGTTAGAATTAGTTGATATATAAGAATCTAAATTAATTTCGAAGGCTATTTCTTTCTTCATTTTTAATTTGTTGTGACTTAGTGAATCATTTAATTGAACTTCATAAGTAGTTAAATTTCCTATAAGCTCATTTATAGTATAAACATTTAAGTCTCGTGATTCCTCAATTGATGTCACTTTTTGAGACCACTTGGAACTTAGGGATCTGAGAATTTTTCTCACCAAATCTTTCTGTTCAAAGTTCTTTCCTAGGCATTTTAAAGAATTTATGATATGTAGGAATTTGGAAAACATCTCAGAAATACTTTCGTCTTCATGCATATTAAAGAGTTCATACTTATGAATTAACATTTTAATCTTAGTCTCTTTAACTTGAGAAATACCTTCATATGAAATTTCTAATGCATGCCACACCTCATAAGCAGATTTATGTACCGACACTTTACTCAACTATTCATAACTCAATGCACAAAATAAGATATTTAAGCCTTTTGCATTTAGAGTTTCATTTTCTTTTTCAGTAATTGTTCAAGTATTATAAGGAGTAGTTAACAGAGTATATGGTTTTGAAATCATGAATCACAACTTGTGATCTATACTTTGAAGAAAGATTGTTATCTTGTATTTCCAATATTTAAAATGTATTCCATCAAATAAACGAGGACGATTAAGATTTTGGCCTTTACACAAAGAAAAATTACCATTTTCAATAGCCATCTTACCTTAGATTTTCCAACCTATTTGATTTTAAAAAGTTTAAAATTTTAAAAATAACCTGAGCCTAAAATTAACAAAGTTAAATGAATGCTTAGATATCAATTGCTGTTTAAAACAAGCAAGGTAGAATAAGCAATGATATTAATTAAGTTGGTATCGATTTTATATCAAAGATTATTAGTGTGGCTCTGATACCACTTGTAGGATCGAATGGCTACACAAGAAGGGGGTGAATTGTGTTTTTCAACATTTTCGATTATAATTGAAACTTCAAAAATGAAAACAAGTTGAGACACTTTTTTAATCAAATCATTTTATTCATGGTTTCAATTACAATATACAATTTAATTCTCCTTAGAAATTGTAGATGCAATTATATAACGATACCATATTTCATCTAACCAATTTCATAACTACAAACAGAGAAAACTAATTTGCAAAATTTAAAACATTTCTCCCTATTTGAGATTTTTCTTCTTCTTCGTCTTCTTCTTCTATAATTCTTCAGTGACAAATATCTGTCTTTCTCTACTTCATCGAATTTACTTTCTTCTGATTCTTCAAATCTTCAGTGACATAAATCTGACTTTCTCTACTTCACTGAATTTCCTTCTATCTGAGAGCTTTTTCTTGAAGAGGTGTTTTGATCCCTGAAAATATATTTCGTTTGGGGTGCAGGGATAATTGATCAATGAGAATTCTATGCCTTTTATACTATATATTCACTTCATACATATCCTCCACATTTAATCACTATCAATTTTCCACTTTTCACGCCTTTTGTTTTTCCTTCATCGAAATACACACATTCTGACCCATGTTTTCCTTTCGAATTTTCTTTAATCATCAATCCTAGATCTTTGAAAAATTTCTTGCAAAATAAACTTTCTCATCCAAAATTTTCCATCAAGAGTAATAACAAGTCATTGTGTTAATGTTAACTAAATGAGTAAAACAAGTTTATTTATAACTTAACGTATCTAACTCAACAAGTTCATCATGTGCCAAATCATGTGACAAGTACTATAACTAACTCAATGAACTAAGTCCGTGATGTTACGCTAACTCAATGAACCGACTTCATGGTGTTACGCTAATTCAACGAACCAACTTCGTTGTGTTACAAATAACTCAACGAAACAGAAATAAACAAATATTTTTATAATAAGAATTTTACCACATGCAATAATACTAACTTTAAGTTTATAACACTAACCTAACGCGTTGCCTTAGTGTTCAATATAGTAACTCAACGCGTGTAGTTATGTTAACTTAATGAGTTAAACATGTGCAACTCATGTGATACAATATAACATTCGTAAACTTTAATTTCACCACGTGTACAATACTAACTTAATGAGTTTGCCTACTCTTTTACTCACTAACTTAACGAGTTCTCACGTGACCTATTTTAACCTTTAAGCCTATAACTCAATGAGTTCTCACGTGACCTTTATACAAATAACTCACTAACTTAACAAGTTGTCTTTAACGTGCACTGTACATGATACAGAAAATATAACTTTAAAACATATCATGCTTTATAATAAAAACACACATTAACTTAACATTTAGTTAAATGAAAAATTAGTATAACTTAACGACTAGTTATTCAACTTAGCATAATCTTAGATCCATTACAGACAAGTATTATATCAGTAAACTTTTTTTGTATTAATTGATGTTCTTAATTTACTTTCACAAACAACAGTAACTAAGTAAATATGATTATATCCATTTATCACATATCATCAAAACAAAATACTCAACAATTTAGTTTCTGGAACACACCTTCTTAAAACTAGATCAAGACATTTCTTAAATAAGTATGGGTCTTCCCAATAGTAATATTTCACTCTTGAAAAGAACAATTTCTTATCTTGTCTATTCTAATCTTTAGGTGTTAAACCTGTAACTATGTAATTAACCATGTTTGCATACCAAGGCATTGTGCTTATGGTCATTAATTGTTCATCAAGAAAATTATCCTTAATTTCAATGTTTGATTTTTCTATTTGTAATCTTGATAAATGGTCTACTACTACATTCTCATATCCTTTTTTATCTTTAACTTCTAGATCCAATTCTTGCAATAATAATATCCACCGGATCAACCTAGGTTTAGTCTCTTTCTTTGCTATTAAGTGTTTTAAAGCTAAATGATCCATGCATACTATCACTTGAGTATCATTTAAAGTTTTGCTTGCATAATGAATCACTGTTTGGTGTGAAAAGTTAAATCTTAAACTTGCTTATATCAATAATTTCTTTTAGAAGTAAACAAACAACCTTTCACACAAATTAGATATTAATTCCAATTTGTATTTTTAACTACAAGTGCACAGTGTATATTGTATTTTTGTGCAGGTACAAGTCGATCCTACAAAGATTGAGTAAGAATTGTATACTGTTCCGATTTTTATATTAGAGTATAAATGTATTTAGTAAGCACTCTGTTGAGTTACAGTTAACACAACGAACTTAGTTCGTGGAGTTATGGCTAACTCAATGGACTATCCTCGTGGACTTAAGTTAACTCCATGAGCCTAATTTTTCCAGTTGAATATTGTTAATTATAGAGGAATTCAGCCAACCATTGGGCAATTCCACAGATTGTAAATAACATCAATTAAACTCTTTAATGTTAGTTAATATTAAATTTATCATTAAGCACTACTAACATTCAGATATTTCAAATAGTAACCTTTAAAATCTTTAAGTATCTGGAACAAATCAATTTCAATAAACTATAAAACTATTTTCTATTTTCTAAATCAAACAAACATAACACATTCACAATACTAGCAATGATAACATTACTCACGATACAAAATAAACAATACAACACTTTAATACTAAACGTAAACACAGATAATTTGTTGTTTTTGGTATTTTTGTTTTGATATGTTCCTGAAGATGAATGAAAGGTGAAATGTAAAAATCTCTATCGACAATAAATGCTTCTGTCACTACATGCGACACGATTACACTATTAAAAACTTAATCACTTACAATCTTGCCTCCTCTCCTTATAGAATTGCGAGTCCAAAATTGCAAGATGATCTCCTCTTCAGCATACTGGCATCAACCCGAAACTATGGCTAGAAGCTTTACGATCTCCTAAGATATGAGTCGGTGCTTGGTGAAAATGGCTTCCCTTCTCGTGACGCGATCACTCCTCACAATGGTTGTCAGACATCGTGTTTAGCTTGAAATCAACCCGACATTAGGAAAGTATTCTCACAAACCTCCGATGGTTGGTGATTTTGGTGGTGGTGTGGAGCTTCAAGGAACTTCCGATGCTACCTGCAATTAATGTAGTTCTCCACTACTACACACACAATTTTTCTTCATCTTTTATATTTCTTACAATAGTAACTGCTCCTACTTAGATGATCGATTGGATTTCACAGTGGTCGTTAGGCATCGTGTTTAGCTTGAAATCCACCCGACATCAGGAAAGTATTCTCACAGACCTCTGATGGTTGGTGATTTTGGTGGTGAGGTGGAGCTTCAGGGAACTTCTGACGCTGCCTACAGTTAGCGTAGTTCTCCACTACTACACACACAATTTTTCTTCATCTTTTATATTTCTTACAATAGTAACTGCTCCTACTTAAATGATTGATTAGATTTCCTTCATTCATATCAACGATGGTGATTTCTTCTTCATTCCATGAATGAATTCTTGCGTGATACGTGCAATCATGGTTTTCCTTCAAATGACCTATTTCTGCAACTGCTACATAGGCATATTAGTCTTCATTTTAGTCGAACACTTATCCTTTAAGTCTTATAAAAACTCGAACACTTATCTGTAACTCTTTGAGTTTTTACACCTGCAAAATACATGACTGAACATAGAAAACTTATATGTTTGTTAGTCATTTTATAAAACTCGAACAGTTATCTAACTCTTTGATTTTCATTACCGAACGTACATGGAAAACACGTGACAACTTAAAACATTAAAAACACACGTGCAAATAACTTAACTATGCAAGTTCAGATATTTCGGCTACTTACAACCTTAACTATCTGATGCCTAGATGCATTACGGATAGTTAACACCTAACCTTCCGAAAGATAACTTAAGTCAAGCATTAAGGATTCAACACGTGTACTTCAAGAAATAATAAAATATTCTTTAAGTATTTAAAACATAACTGTCTGGTACATTAAACATAACTCTTCGAAACAACAGAAAATTCAGATACTTAAGAATTTCACAGCCTACAATTCACCAACAGTTTAGAAATGTACTTAATTAACATTAATTCCCTGAAATTATGCAAATTCTTTCATTAACGCATATAACAGTGCAATTATAACATAATGGCTTAATTCTTATATGATAAGCTAAATATTATGCAATTAACCATCATTTAACCCTTAATATTATGCACTTTTTCATCTAAACACTTCCCCTATACTTAAATTTTGCTAGTCCTTTAGCAAACGAAGATTTAACTAGTTGGTCTTTCTATAGTGCTAGAATTAATTCTTCATTTTGTTTCTTCTTCAGAATACACAAATTAGATTACTATATAAATATTCTGTATTTTTCAGTAATCTGTTTTAACTTTGTTTTCTCCTCTTCAACCTGCAAATATATTTAAAACATATGTAAATTACATACAAAATATATCAGCATCATATAGGTGTTAATTATATTATCATTTTTTCTTCTTTTCAAACATCTGTTATCCTGAATTTTCCAATATGATTTCTAGAATAAATTTCAACTACATACGAATCAAAACACAATCCAATTCAATATGATTAAAACAAGTAGAATAAAGAATTGTATCTCAAATAAACAACTTCAAAAGTCTAATCTAGATTCATACTTCAGCAATCTTAGATAACAAAAAATATACTCGATTCAAAAGATATCTGTATTTCACAAAACACTTTTATCTTTTCAGAATAGTATATGCATATTTGTACTTTAAAAGTTAATTTGAAAAGCTTGAATCATACAAGAGCTTTCTAGTGTACCCATGTATCGAGCTTTCAGTCAACAATCCCAGATCTGATCAGGATCTTAGGTTGCTAGATTTAAAGAGTCCTTTTTCAAGTCAACAATCCTTATATACCTATCTACTCAAATACAAAAGGCTCGTGATCAAACAAGTCAATAAACTCTCAAAGTTTTTCTCTTTTTTTTCTTTTCAACACAGTATATATATGTATTTCATTAATACAGATGCAATAAAACACAAATCTCATATAATCCTACTTCCATTATTTACTGAAAATATGAATCCATATCAATAAGCTCATACTTTTTCTGTACTTTAATAAAATCTACACATAAATCATTCTATAAGTTTAATCAATCAAATTAAATGCATCCTTCATCATTTGTATTTCATTTAATCCAAAAATCAACATTTCAGCTCTTTCAGGATTTCAAATAATTTACTAAGTTTCAGTTAAGCATTCTGATTTCTTTTTAAAATAGTGAAACTGTTAAATTCATAAAATTCAACAAAAACATAAGATACTATATCTAGATTTGTATGAATAGTAAAATTTTGTAACATCTTATATATAAGATTATAAATATAACATTCAAGTAGTTACAGTTCTTAAAAAATTTTGTAGTCTCAATTATCGGATAGTTACAACAAATTCATAAAAAATTTTCAATTTCCACAGAACTTTTGTAGTACCATTCTAATTCCTCTAATTAACAAAATTACATGGATGTTAATCTAATTACCTCTCCCCCATACCTACATTTTGTATAGTCCTCAATGTAAAAGATTTTATAGTAAATTCGGTAAATGTTAGCAGGCAGGAATATTGTTTCGTTGACTTAGCACCTAACTCAACGAACTTAATTCATTGAGTTAATGAATAACTCCATGAATTGAGTTTAAATGTAAATTCAAGATAAATAATCAATTACATACCTTGTTCTTTTGTGTCTCCTTCAATATCCTCTAATTTTTTATTCTGAAAAACTTTTCATTCACAAATAAAAGTAGAATATATAATAAAATAACAAAACATAAATTGTTAAATCAATGTCTTGTGTGGAACCCAGGCTCCTATGCCTTTGGTGGCTCACAAGCAAGCCAGTTGGTTTCCCAGAATAGATACCAACAAACTGGATTGATATTTTGTTTTTTTTCTCTATAAAATAAAATAAAAACTAAAAATTTTCTCTTCTTTTTTTTTCTAAAAATAAATGCAGAATACACATAACATTAAAAGTACAGAATCACAATTTAAGAACATGATTGAAAAGTAGTAACAAACGGAATAAACGTGTCAGTCTAAGCAAACTTTTTAGGCATAATTCTTCTTATTATTAATTCTATTTCAATGCAGTCTGTTTTCCTTTTTGTTGAGTATTTTGTTTTGATGATGTGTGCTGAATGAAAATAATCATATTTGCTCAATTACTATTGCTTGTGAAAAGAAATTAAAATCATCAATTAATATAGAAAAAGTTTACTAACATAAATACTTGTATGTATTGGATCTAAAATTATACCAAGTTAATAACTAGTCGTTTCATTACATTAATTTCTCATTTAACCAAACATTAATTTAACGTGTGTTTTTATTGAAAAGCATGATATGTTTTAAAGTTATATCTTCTGTATCATGAACAGTGCACGTTTAGACAACTCGTTAAGTTAGAGTGTTATTTGTATAGAGGTCACGTGAGAACTCGTTAAGTTAGAGGCTTAAAGGTTAAAATAGGTCACGTGAGAACTCGTTAAGTTAGTGAGTAAAAGAAGAGATGAACTCGTTAAGTTAGTGTTATACATAGGGTGAAATTATAAGTTACGAATGTTATATTGTATCACGTGAGGTGCACATGTTTAACTCGTTAAGTTAGCATAACTAAACGCGTTGAGTTGCTATATTAAACACTAAGGCAACGCGTTAGGTTAGCGTTATAAACTTAAGTTGTTATTTTTGCATGTGGTAAAATTCTTAATATAAAAACATTTGTATATTACTGGTTCATTGAGTTATCGTAACACAACAAAGATGGTTCGTTGAGTTATCATAACACCATGGAGATGGTTCGTTGAGTTAGCATAATACCATGGAGATAGTTTGTTGAGTTAGCTATAGTACTTATCACGTGAGTTGGCACATGAGGAACTTGTTAATTTAAAAATGTTAAGTTAATATCTACTTGTGTTACTCGTTTAGTTAATATTAAAGTAACAACTACTTATTACACTAATGAAAAATTTTGGACAAGAAAGTTTATTTTGCAGGAAATTTTTCAAAGATCTAAGACTGATGATTAAAGATAATTTGAAATATAAACGTGGGTCAGAACGTGTGTATGTCGATGAAGGAAAAAGAAAAGACGTAGAGAAGTGGAAAACTGGTAATGATTAAACATAGAGGATATGCATGAAATAAAGATATAGTATAAAAGGCATAGAGTTCTCGTTGATCAAACTATCCTTGCACACAAAATGAAAAATCTTTTCAAGGATCAAACTATCCCTACACAAAAAACAAAAAATATTTTCAGGGATCAAAAACACCTCTTTGGGGAAAAGCTCTTAGGTGGAAGAAAATTCAGTGAAGCATAAAAAGGTAAGATTTTCGTCATTGAAGATTTGAAGTATCAGAAGAAAGCAAATTCGGTGAAGCATAAAAAGACAAGATATTCGTCACTAAAGAACTGCTGAAGAAGAAAGATCTCAAATAGGGAGAAATGTTTTAAATTCCGTAAATTAGTTTTCTCTGTTTGTAGTTATGAAATTGTTTAGATGATACATGGTATCGATATATAATTGCATCTACAATTTCTGAGGAGAATTGAATTGTATATTGTAATTGAAACCTTGAATAAAAATGATTTTATGAAAACAATGTTGACTTATTTTTGAGTTTTAAAGTTTCAATTATATTCGAAGATATTGGAAAACACAATTCACCCCCCTCTTGTGTAGCCATATGATCCTACAAGTGGTATCAGAGCTTTTTTAATAATCTTTGATATAAAATCGATACCAACTAATTTAATATCATTGCTTATTCTACCTTCCTTGTTTTTAAACAAACATTAATATCTAAGCATACGTTTAACTTTCTTGATTTAAGGCACAAGTTGTTTTAAAGCTTTTAGACTGCTTAAAATCAAATAGGTTGAAAAATCTAAGGTAAGATGGCTACTGGAAATGGTAATCTTTCGTTATATGAATGCCAAAATCTTAATCATCCTCCTTTATTTAATGGAATATATTTTGAATATTCGAAATATAGGATGACTATTTTTCTTCAAAGTATAGATCATAAGTTGTGGTTCATGATTTCGAAACCACATACTCCGTTATCTACCCCTTATAATTCTTGGACAATTACTGAAAAAGAAAATGAAACTCTGAATGCTAAGGGCTTAAATATTTTATTTTGTGCATTGAGTTATGAACAATTCAGTAAAGTGTCGGCATATAAATCTGCTTATGAGGTGTGGCTTGCATTAGAAGTTTCACATGAAGGTATTTCTCAAGTTAAAGAGACTAAAATAAGCATGTTAATTCATAAGTATGTACTCTTTAAGATGCATGAAGACGAAAGTATTTCTAAGATGTTTTCTAGATTTCTTGATATCATAAACTCTTTAAAATGCTTAGGAAAGAATTTTGAACAGAAGGATTTGGTGAGGAAAATTCTCAGATCCCTAAGTTCTAAATGGTCTCAGAAAGTAACATCAATTGAGGAATCACGAGATTTAAATGTTTATACCATGAATGAACTTATAGGAAACTTAACAGCTTATGAAGTTCAATTAAATGAATCATTGAGTCACAATAAACTAAAAATGAAGAAAGAAATAGCCTTTGAAATTAATTCAGATTCTAATATATCTACTGATTCTGACGATGATTTGATTTTGTTGACTAGGAAATTCAAAAAACCATAGAAAGCTAGGAAACAGCAAAGGAATAAGAATGATAAACCCTCAACGTCAAAATCACTAAATGACAAGAATTCTTCATCCAGAAAGTATATATGTTACAACTGCAAGAAACCTGGACATCTTTCTCCAGATTGTCCTATAAGGAAAAATGAAAAGCAAAATAGGACAAATTAGAAGAAGACGACTCAGAAAAAGTTTTACAAGAAAAAAACTTTGAAGGTCACTTGAGATGACACGTTTGAAGAATCTGAATCTGAGGAATCATCATCAAAATCTTCACATTCAGAAGGAGAACAAGAGTTAGAAGACGTTGCTCATGTGTGCTTCATGGAAAATGAGTCTGAGGAGGAAACAACATCAAAATGGATCTTGGACAGTGGAGCGTCAAGTCACATGACCGGACAGAAAAGTCTATCACAAAATTTTACAAATACCATGAATGGAAGTGTAACATTTGGAAACAAAAGCAAGGATAAAATCATAGGTATGGGTAATGTTCAAATAACTTCGACTTGTGTTATTTCGAATGTACTATATGTAGAAAACCTAGGATTTAATTTGTTGAGTGTTATAAAACTAACTAAGAATGGATATTATGTAGTTTTTAAAGATAATGTATGCAAAATTATTGATAAAAATATAGATGAAATTAAGTTTATTGCTAAAAGAAAAGGTTTTGTATGTATTTTATCTTTACCTTCTAGTGTAGTTGATTTAAATTCATGTTTGCTAGCTGAAACTAGTGATGCATATCTGTGGCATAGAAGGATTGGGCATATAAATATGAAACTATTACATAAACTATCTAGAAAACATTTAGTGAGAGGTTTACCAAAGATTAAATACTCAAAGGACTTTATGTGTGATGCATGAGAGTTAGGTAAACTTCACAAAAACTCTTTTAAATCCAAAACTGATATTTCAAGCAAGAGAGTCTTAGAACTTATACATATGGATCTATTTGGACCAACAAGAATCATGAGTCTTGGTGGTAAACGGTATGTATTTGTTTTAGTAGATGACTTCTCTAGATACACTTGGGTATATTTTCTAGCATCTAAGACAGAAATTTTTGAAAAATTTAAAATGTTTTGCAATTTTGTTCAAAATGAACAAAGTGTCTCTATTCAAAAACTTAGGAGTGATCATGGTACTGAATTTGATAATGATCAAATGGATAATTATTGTATAGATCATGGCATTGATCATAGTTTTTCTTTTCCAAGAGCACTATCTCAAAATGGTGTTGTTGAGAGAAAGAATAGATCACTTCAGGAAATGGCTACAACTATGTTGAATGAACATAAGTTAACTCAAAATCTTTGGGCTGAAGCAGTGAATACAGCTTGTTATGTTATTAATAGAGTCACTTAAGACCTCGTGTTAATAAAACTTCTTATGAAATTATGTTTAATAGGGTTCCAAAAATTTCCTATATGAAACCATTTGGCTGCAAGTGTTTTATTCTTAATATTAAGGACAAAAGGGATAAATTTCAAGCCAAAGTGGATGAAGGAATTTTTGTAGGTTACTCTACTAGAAGTAAAGCCTATAGAGTATATAACAATACTTCTAAGACTATTGAATAAATCCTCCATGTAAGCTTCAATGAAAATTCTTTTAGAGAATCTCAATCTAAAGTTGATAATGATGATATGATCAATTTCCCAAAAGAGTTAAAGATTAATAGAGAGATTGAAGAATTATCTTAGAAAATCTAAAATATGAACTTAAATGATCAAACTAATGATGAAAATGATGAACCTTCAGATGTTGATGAGAATATTAAGGAAAATCAGAGAAATTGGCGTTATTCTTCATCACATCCCATTACTCAAGTCATTGGTAATATTAATGAGGGAGTTAAAACTAGAGCTTTAGTAAATTTAAATAGTATGTGTATGTTTGTTTCTATGGTGGAACCAAAGAATATAGAAGAAGCATTATTTGATGAAAATTGGATAGTGGCAATGCAAGAAGAACTAAATCAATTCATTAGAAATGATCTTTGGGAATTAGTCTCTCCACTAGAAAATCAATCCATAATAGGTACCAAGTGGATCTTTAGAAACAAAACTAGTCAAGTTATAAGGAACAAAGCTAGATTAGTTGCACAATGGTATACACAGGAAGAAGGACTAAATTATGATGAAACATTTGCTCCTATGGCTAGGTTAGAAAGTGTTAGAATATTATTGGCCTATGCTTGTTATATGGATTTTAAATTATATCAAATGGATGTAAAGAGTGCATTTCTAAATGGTTTAATTAATGAAGAAGTTTATGTAAAACAACCACTTGGATTTGAAGATATTGAAAATCCTGACTTTGTGTATAAATTGAAGAAAGCCTTATATGGTTTGAAGCAAGCACCTAGATCATGGTATGAAAGATTATCTACTTTTTTAATAGAACAAGGTTATATCATGGGAAAAGTAGATCATACTCTATTTATCAAAAGAGATGGTAAAGATCAGATTGTTTTTCAAATATATGTGGATGATATAATCTTTGGAGCAACTTCTAATAAATTGATAAAAATATTTTCTGAAGAAATGACTAATCAATTTGAAATGAGTATGATAGGAGAACTTTCATATTTTTTAGGACTTCAAATTAAGCAAATGGATAAAGGTATATTTTTAAATCAGGAAAAATATGAAGATGAAATGCTTAAGAAATTTAATTTTAATGATACAAGGATTTGAGGAACTCCTATGAGTACTTCTTTAAAGTTAGATATTGATGACATAGGAAAATCAATAGATCAAAGAAAATATAGAAGTATGATTGGTTCTTTACTTTATTTCACTGCTAGTAGACCTGATATTATGTTTGTTGTGTGTGTTTGTGCTAGATTTCAATCTAATCCTAAAGAATCACACTCAATTGCAATTAAAAGAATATTTAGATATATACAAGGAACTAAACATTTCGGATTGTATTATTCTAAGGAAAGTTCAATAGGTCTTATAGGATATATTGATGCTGATTATGTAGGATCTAAATTTGATAGAAAGAGTACCAATGGCACATGTCAATTATTGGGAAATAATTTGGTGTCATGGTTTAGTAAAAAGCAAAACTGTGTAGCACTTTCTACTATAGAAGCTGAATATGTTGTTGCTGCACTGTGTTGCACTCAGATTCTATGGATAAGGCAAACTTTAGAAGATTTTGGATTATCTTATCATTCAACTGAGATTTATTGTGACAGTAGTTCTGCAATAAATCTTTCCAAAAATCATGTATTACATTCAAGAGCAAAGCATATAGAGGTTAGACATCATTTTCTAAGAGAACGTAATTAAAGGAAAAATTAAATTACAATTTGTGTCTAGTAAAAATCAATTAGCTAATATATTTACAAAACCTCTAGATGAAAATACATTCTACAACATTAGATTAAATTTGAGTATTTGTAGGCTATGTGATGTGTAAAATGCTTAAACTCCACATAAAAAGATAAATAGTATTGATGATGTTGTTTACCTCATAGATATTATATACTTATCATAAATATCTAAAGTAATATCTAAACTACTACTTAAGATACTATGTATTTATTGTAAAATCATAGTAGTATCTTATTGATTTTAAGTAGTTTATCAATTTTAATGGTTTTTACGATTTTAAGTGGAAGTGTAAATGAAAAACATTAAATACTTCTGACATTCTGAAATTTTGATTAAGTGATTTCTTTGAATCAAGGAAAGTGCATATGATCATGCATAAATTTGACTTAATTGATTAAACTTGTAGAATAAGTTATATGTAACTCATCTTAAACTGTTAATCAAAAGTATAAGCTTATTGAAACTGATTCATATTCTCAGTAAAATCATAGAAGTAAAAATTGTATGAGATTTGTGTTTTATTGCATCTGTATTAATGGAATACATATATACTGTGCTTGAAATGAAAAGTGCTTACAAAGTGAAAATGTTTGAGAGTTTATTGATCAATTTGATCACGAGCCTTTTATACTTGAGCAGATAGGTATATAAGGATTGTTGTCCTGAAAAAGGATTCTTTAAATCTGGCAACCTAAGGTCCTGATCAGATCTGGGATTGTTGACTGAAAGCTCATTACACGGGTACATTAGAAAGCTCTTGTATGATTCAAGCTTTTCAAACTAACTTTTAAAGAAAATTATCAATATTTACTGTTTTGAAAAGAAAAAGTTGTTTCATTAATTACAGGTATCTTTAAATCGAATATAGTTTTTACCAATATGACTACTGATTTATTGAATCAACATTAGTACTTTTGAAAACGTTTATTTGAGATACATTCTTTTATTCTCCTTGAATTAATCGTATAGAGTTCAAAGTTGTGTTTTGAATCATATATAGTAGGAATTGCTTCTGGAAATCATTTTTGATGAAGTCAGAATAACGGAAGTTTCTGAAAAGAAAATTTAAAAGTATAGTTATACTTAGCATCTATTGTTATACAAGTATATTTTGTATGTTATTGAATATATAAGAAGTATATTTGTAGGGGAGGATTAACAATGTCCAAAAACAGATTAATATAATTCAGAATACAAATCTTGGTTAATCTGAATTAATGTCCTCTTAAAAGCTTGATGAAATAATTTAAAACGACAAACAAACTATTTTAGATTCAAAGGATAGGAATGTTAGAATAGTTTACAATGTTCTCAAGAAAATGATAAGGTATAGCTATTGTGATGTGTTCGGAACGTTTCAATTGGCAGCATCCAAAAATTGTTTTAAGTGTACTAACTAAACATTATGTTAGATAAGGTAACGTGTAAAACTACCTCTAGACAACGTTTTACTTGTTAGGTAAGTTAACTCAACGAGTTATACTTGAATATTTCGGGTACCTTGATTGAATAAATTTTATTCAATATTTATTTAATTTCTAAACCTGACTTCTCTTCACGTTGAGTTATTCGCCTAAAACCCTATTTAAACACTTATTACACAGGCACTTAGGTTATTTGTAAACTTTGTCAAGAAAATATTTCTCGCTTGTTGCTGTTACAACCTGCAATGATGGTCTCCAAGTTCTACAAAGGTTGTGGTAGAGGAAAAGGCAAAAGCAGAGGAGATGCAAAAGGAAAAGAAATAGAAAATGATGAAGTTACACGCACTTGGTTCAAGAAAATACTTCGAGCAGACAAAAGGTTAGCAGAAATTTATAGAGATTACTTCTTTCCTCAGGGTATATTAGATGAAGTTAGACAAGAACTTCAACATACTGATGCAAATATTACATACATGGATATTCGTAGTAAATATGAGAGAGAATACAGAATGAAATGTGCTGAGATTGCATTTTTGGAATAGTATGCAAAATATTTGGAAAAAGGTGTAGGTTCATCAAATAGAATTCCTCAAACTCCTATTAGTGGTACACGACTACAACCATTTGAGGAAGAACATGAATCTACTATCCCTACTCCTTTATATTCAAAATAATTAGAATCAAATATTGTTGTTGATAAAAGAAAAGTTGAAAGTCTTCGAAAGGCTATAGCTATAGAAAGTGCTTTTGAAGAATTAAAGTAGAAAACTTTTATGAAGCAATTTGAAAAGAAAATAGCAATACTTGAAGAGGAGAAACAGAAATTTTATAGTAGAAGGAAAATCAGAAAAATTATGTCTTCAAAGACAAAGTCTATTGAAAAAGGAAAATCAAATGAAAATTTATTTCCAAAGGACAATGTATGTCTAGACATTGTACCTTATTGTGCATCTGATAAACTCATCAGTTTCGAACATACTGAAACTGACGAAGATAATGAGACTTTATTTTCCCTTGCTAGAAAGCTTGAGAAGAAATACAAGTCAAATATGAGCTCAAGTTTTTCTATTAGTACAAGTTCTGATGATGTAGAAATTGAAAAATCAAAGCATCAGGCACCTGACATTGAACAAGTTATTGTAGATATAATTGACAATGTTGAGGCAGTAACTAGTTCACAGGCTGAATTGTTTGGAGTAGCAGATATTGAACAAGTTAAGACTCCAGAAGAGCTAAAAGTTAACCAGCCTTCTTCAGAATCTATAGAAGTAGAGTCTGAGAATTCACAACATGTATTAATGGAAATATCTGTTGAACAAAATGGACAATTACAAACAGATACACCGACTATAGAATTTGTGGAAAAATTGAACTTTGAAGATTCTATAGAGACTGAATAGATGAATGTTGAGCATATTGAAAATGTTCCTTACATTGTTGAAGCTGAAGAATCAAGCTTACCTAAGTAGTTTCAAGATAATATTTTCACAGAGGAACAACATGACATTCATTTTGAAGAAGAGGTTCTTGAAGATGAATTAAACTCTGAATCACAGCTTCAGGTATCACCTTCTTCGTGTACAGTATTACAAATTCAAGGTAATTCAATTCATTTTAGATATGAAGAAGTATTGCAGAAATACAATAATTTGATTCCATGTCAGATTTTGCATGCTCGTCCAATAAAATTCAGAAATTTGATGGAAATGAGAGATCTATTTGAGTTTCAAGGCCTCATTCAATTCTTGCCAATTGGAATGAAATGGAAGCAATACAAAGAGCTTATTGTAGCTTTTTATAGCAATCTGGTCAAGAATGGAAATTTTCTGAAAACTCAAATAAATCAACAAGAGTTCACATTGTCTCCTGAGTTAATTTTTGAAGTGTTAGGATTAAAGAATGAAGGTATTGTTGTTACAAACAGATTTGACATGATTAGACAACTAGAATGGAACATTCAGTCTTTATCAAAAATTCCAAATGTATATTCTGAAATGAGATTAATGGAAAATATGAATGCAGAGGCAAGGTTCATTGCAAATATATTGCATGCAAATTTATTTCAAAGAGTTGGACACAATTTGGAAGTTAGCAGAAGTTGTTTATATGCAACTTATGGCCTGCTGAATAGAATTCAAATCAATTGGTTTGATGTTTTCACTTCTCAACTACAGCATATGAGTTCAAAGTTATTTTATGGTGATGTTGTATGTAGAATCCTTACAAGCCAATTGAACTTATCCGACTGGCCCTCTGAAACTAAAGGCATGAGAGCATTTAGTGTAAAAGATTTGCAATGATTCCAGGTCATGTATAAATCTCAATGACAAAAATAATAACAACCTGATTGTCTAGACCGTATACAACAACAACAGCCAAGTTATTTAGTTCAAGCAGAACATCAAACCCAGATACCTCCTGACTTAGATGCAGTGCTTAATGACATCAGAAATGATATTAGGCATCTAGGAGATAAAATTTGTAATGCTATAAGTGATATACTTAAGAGGGATCATTAACTGTGTGTTTGCTTGTTTCTGAATACAAAATGTAATGTTTGTATTCCTTGTTTGATTCACTGAACAATACATTTTTTTCTGTAAATGCATTCTATTCTTATTATTGTTTACATAAAGAGTTGTTGTAAATATATCTCTTACTATATATATATTCTCTGTAATTACCTTTTTGATTAATGACAAAAAGGGGGAGAAATATTATAAAAAGATGATTATGATTTTAATTGCATATATTATAAAGAGAGAAGATATTCAAATGGTTATTGTAATCTAACAGATGATAATGTAATTTGAAAGAAAATTATATGGTTATTAAATTATATAATGAAAGGTAGAGAATTGATACTTATATAATTATTGACATCTGAAAGTTTTAGTTCTGAGAGGTGAAATTTACACAAACAATAGAAATAAGCTTAAGTGAACTTAAGTCAACAAACTTTTTTGTTGAATGAAAAGTTAACCCAACAAAGGTGCTTAGTTGAGTTAAATATATTTCATAATTGATTTAATATGGTTTTGTCATCATCAAAAAGGGGGAGATTGTTGAGTATTTTGTTTTGATGATGTATGCTGAATGAAAATAATCATATTTGCTCAATTACTATTGCTTGTGAAAAGAAATTAAAATCATCAATTAATACAGAAAAAGTTTACTAACATAAATACTTGTCTGTATTGGATCTGAAATTATACTAAGTTAATAACTAGTCGTTTCATTGCATTAATTTCTCATTTAACTAAACGTTAAGTTAACGTGTGTTTTTATTGAAAAGCATGATATGTTTTAAAGTTATATCTTCTGTATCATGAATAGTGCACGTTTAGACAACTCATTAAGTTAGAGTGTTATTTGTATTAGAGGTCATATGAGAACTCGTTAAGTTAGAGGCTTAAAGGTTAAAATAGGTCACGTGAGAACTCGTTAAGTTAGTGAGTAAAAGAAGAGACGAACTCATTAAGTTAGTGTTATACACGTGGTAAAATTATAAGTTACGAATGTTATATTGTATCACGTGAGGTGCACATGTTTAACTCGTTAAGTTAGCATAACTAAATGCATTGAGTTGCTATATTGAACACTAAGGCAACACGTTAGGTTAGCGTTATAAACTTAAGTTGTTATTTTTGCACGTTGTAAAATTTTTAATATAAAAACATTTGTATATTACTGGTTCATTGAGTTATCGTAACACAACAAATATGATTCGTTGAGTTATCATAACACCACGGAGATGGTTCGTTGAGTTAGCATAACACCACGAAGATAGTTCGTTGAGTTAGCTATAGTACTTGTCATGTGAGTTGGTACATGAGGAACTCGTTAATTTAGAAACGTTAAGTTAATATCTACTTGTGTTACTCGTTTAGTTAATATTAAAGTAACGATTACTTATTACACTAATGAAAAATTTTGGACGAGAAAGTTTATTTTGCAGGAAATTTTTCAGAGATCCAAGACTAATGATTAAAGAAAATTTGAAATGTAAACGTAGGTCAGAACGTGTGTATTTCGATGAAGGAAAAAGAAAAGACGTGGAGAAGTGGAAAACTGGTAGTGATTAAACGTGGAGGTTATGCATGAAATGAAGATACAGTATAAAAGGTATAGAGTTCTCGTTGATCAAACTATCCTTGCACACAAAACGAAAAATCTTTTCAAGGATCAAACTATCCCTGCAAACAAAACAAAAAATCTTTTCAGGGATCAAAAACACCTCTTCGAGCAAAAGCTCTTAGGTGGAAGAAAATTCAGTGAAGCATAAAAAGGTAAGATTTTTGTCACTGAAGATTTGAAGTATCAAAAGAAAGCAAATTCGGTGAAGCATAAAAAGACAAGATATTCGTCATTGAAGAATTGCTGAAGAAGAAAGAAGAAGAAGAAGAAGAAGAAGAAAGATCTCAAACAAGGAGAAATATTTTAAATTCCACAAATTAGTTTTCTCTATTTGTAGTTATGAAATTGTTTAGATGATACATGGTATCGATATATAATTGCATCTACAATTTCTTAGGAGAATTGAATTATATATTGTAATTGAAACCTTGAATAAAAATGATTTTATGAAAACAATGTTTTGACTTGTTTTTGAGTTTTAAAGTTTCAATTATATTCGAAAATATTGAAAAACACAATTCACCCCCCTCTTGTGTAGCCATGCGATCTTACACTTTTTAACTTGTAAACTTGCAGTATGTTATTAATACTAAATATAAGTGTATTTCCATTAATGAATTGAAATGCAGAAAGGGATCCTCTTTTGTTCCAAGATAATGTAGCTATTTCTATTTCTACATATATTTCAATATATTCCTCTTCCCACTTCCATTCATTTAGGTCTTTCATAATCCATATTTTAAATTTCCTCAATTCATCCCACCATCTTATCAGACATAAAGTAGGATCATCATATTCATTATACCACATTCCTAATTGAATTTTATCATATTCTAAAGATGGTGGTTTAGCTATATCACTCAGTATAGGTAATATTTCTATAAAGTCATTATCATAACTATCTATGCTTATTATGTATAAATCAGATCTAAATGCAACTAACATATCATTCATTTAGCAATCAAATACATGAAGGTTCATCAACTAATTCAGGATATAGAATTTCCCCTAATGGTTTTTCTACTAGAGCAGCCCTATCTTCGTTCTCTTTTAAAGAAAGGTTAGCTACACCCCTAAGGATTTCGTTAAAGTCCAATTCAGAAAATATTTCAGTACGCCTCTATGTTGAATAATCCTATGTAGGTGTTTTTACTAATTTTTTAGTGTTAGGAGAATGAATCCATGTGCTCATAAACTCTTACATAAAGTAAAATAGCAGAAGATTAATTACATGCTAGTCTAAAGCTTTGTATTCAATAAATAGTTGTTGATGGATGAAGTTGAATCAGCTGCTTCTCCTTCTAGTTCCCCAACAAATTTTCTTTCCTCTCCTTAAGTGCTGGTAACTTGTAAATAACCTTCTGTTCTCTATTTATAATGCACGTCCATAAAGCAAATGAATCTCATTGCAAGAACGTGTCTTGTAACATGTAGTGTGGTTAACTCAACGGAGTGACCTTATATTTTATTATTGATCTCGTGGAGTTAAGGTTAACTCAATGGACTTACTTCGTTAAGTTAACACTTAGAAAATTTTCTAAAACTTACTCCTCGTATTAACTTCTATATTTTCTCTCCTACATTTTGTCAACTTAAATAAAGTTAAATACATGTCATTACTGTAGTGTTCTAAATAAAACTCATTTAAATCTGAACATTATATGCATATTTAACTTGCAGTTCATTTCCTATTATGCAGAATTTACATTTTACTTTTCAGCATGCAGATACATTCAGCATTAACCAAACATCATGCATTTAATCATGTTATTTAGAAAATTTGTAAATCTTTTAAACAGCCTTGCACATTGTTTAAATAGTTATATAATATTCAAGATAGTTCATCCATTACATCATTCATTCTCAAACATGAATGTAAAAACATCTTAAAAACATTCATTCATTTATATGAATAATTTACATTTACATTCAGTTAGATATTTTCCATACAAATATAAGTAGATGAACAATAAAATTTAATCTTTCTTCCTAAGTTCATCTACTTCCTTCTAGATTTTTTCTAATTATTGCTCTAATTGATTTATCCTCTCTACAACTCCAATAATGCCTCTAGATGGTCCAGATACTTCAACAATTGTAGCATAATTTCTGTATTCTTACACTAAAATAACTCTAGATGTTATCCTTTTGGATGTCCATCTCGTGAAATCAATATTATCCACCATCAGTAGTGGAATCAAATCTCCATAAAATAATTTCTTCTTTACTGCTCTCAGTTTGGAGATAAAAACTGCAGACCAATTAACTTGAATCTTATTCACAATTGCATATGTGGCCCATTTGACAAACTAACTTAATTTAATATCATGGCCTTGTTGTTGATAGACATTTTTAATCAAAATGTTAGCTATCATGTGTGCTTTACCATTTAAGTGCTTCAATCTGTTTAATAATGACACACTAGGATTGATAGCTAAATTTTCCTTGATTTCCTATTCTGTCCACTCAACAATAGTTGTGCTTTCCATAATTTCTTTCCCTTCATTTCTCAATCCTAAAATGTTGTGGAGAAGCTCTAGTGTTATTTGTACATCAGCTTGCTCCATGTTGGAAATTAATCCACATTCTTCGTCTCTCAAATTGGCATAGAAGTAGGGCACTAGATTTTCATATACCGCATGCCCTCTCTATTGAGAAATAAATTGTAGTACACCCTAGAACTCAAATAAGTCCTTAATTTCTTGCATACTATCCCAGTTTACTGGTCTACTGTATATGATATCATAACCCCTAATCTCTTGATATTTATTATATACTTCTTGACTCCAAAAGTGTACTTCATTTAAAACTGTTGCTTCAGTTAGGTTAGGAATTTGAATTTGTTGCTCTAGAGGGGTTTGTTCTTGAATTTCCTCTTCCATGTGGTGAACTTGAATTGGCTGGGAATGCTCTAGAGATTCTTGCATTTTTGCTTCTACTTCTGTCTATGGTGGAGAGTCAGTAGAACTCTCCACTCTATCTTGAATTCTTTCAATTAATTGCTAAAGAGTTTCTCCCTCTTTAGTGGAATCTATCGAGTCATTCCTTTCTTGTTCAATGATTACTTGTTCAGCTTCTTTTTTAGTTTCTTCTTTCTCCTGACTACTAATCTACATTATCACTATTCTTTCTGATTCTGTGGCAGATTGGGATGGAGTCATAGTTTGTACAAGTTGTAGATTAATTTCAGCCTGTTTTCCTTCTCCTCTTTGCTCTTGTTGTTGCTACTCCTACTCCTCCTCAGAATCGAATAACAGGTTTACAAAAATTTACTCTACATGCCCTACTGATATTTGCATTTCAAATTTAATCTCGTCTTGATGTTTAGGCACTATCTCTTTTCCTTTCCTTCTTCTAATTAATTGTGCCTGATCTTCCTCTTCTTCTTCTGAGATTAAATCTACAAAAATAGGCTCTGTAGGCCTTCGAGCCATAGGTGCTGGCTCTTCCTGTTTAACTTTTTCTATAATTATTGGTCTTGAAGGATTAGCTTCAGCTTCTCTTGTAGTAGGTATGGCAGTGGCTTCTTGATGTTGTTCAACTTTAACTTTATATTGGGCCTTCAACTTTTCTACAGCCCTCCTCTTGTAAAGTGCATCAAACACCAGATGTGCTTTAGCTACTTGCCAAATCTTCTGGTTCTCCTTGGTTTTTCCCAACTCGAACCAGTTCTTCAAATTCTCTTAATTCTTCTTTAGTGGAAGGCCCTATAACTACCACCCTTTCTAGTGGTTTAGGTGGTGGAATTGAAGGTCCATGCTATTGTTCCTTAGGGACAGGTCTTTTAGTAGTCAATTCCTGTTGTTCATTTCCTTTCCTCTGTTGCTGCCACCTAATTTCACCACTTGTACAACCAGTAATTTCTCACAAAAATCATAATCTAGCCTTGCATTGGATTAGCTATAAGGCAACTTCATTATTTGGCCTGATTCGTCTTTCTCTGTTTACAACAACTTCCGTTGCTACTTTGATTCTCGTTTCCATAATCTGAGGTATTTTTATGTCTAAATCTACCAAAACTTTTCTCTAGTAGAAAAGGTCAGATTCCACCTTTTGTAGCTCTTTTTCCCTCATTGTATTTCTAATCTTTTGCCTTGTGTGTCATTCTTCCGATTCTTTAAGAAATTCTGATGTGTCAACTACATCCTCCTAGAATTCTGGTGTCATCTTTGTCATCGTGGAGTTACGAAATGGAACGAAATCGCTCTGATCTCTACTAGTTTAAGTTCTAAATAATTTTGCGGATAATGCCCCCAAATCCTAAGTTTTAATATAAACAAGCCCTAAGTTTAGGCAGGTAATCGGGTCATTTTTCCATGCAAACTCTCGCTCTCTCATCTATCTCTCCGTGGAATTACGGTTAACTCCATGGACTAAGTTCATGGACTTAACTACAATACTCTGTTGAGTTATGGTTATCTCAACGGGGTAAGTTCGTTGACTAATCCTAGACTCAACGGACTTTCCGTAAAGTTATAACTAATAAAAATACTTATAATAATAATTTACTCTAGTCTAGACCGAAGAATTTCCGGTCTAATCGACTCTTAATTTTTTCAACATTCTAGTATTTCGATCAGATCGTTATATTCCTCGGTTGAACTGAAATTAAATTTTGTATATATATTTTTTCTTCTAGTAGAACCGATACTATGCTTCGTTAACACCAACATTTTCACTTAATAATATATAGTTTTTTTTTACGTTTTTATGTTTCGATCAAATCAATGGATCTTGTCGATAAATCGCAATGATTTTTTTTTCTTTTAAAATATGTTTCGGTAAAATCGATAATTCCTTTTGGTTGAACCATGACTATGTTTAAATAAGGTTTTTATATATATATATATATTTAGAAAATTTCTTACTAAGTAAAGCTCGAGTAGTCCTCTACTCTTACTTCTTCTATAATTTCAAAAGAACTTTTTGGTATCTTCAAAATAGGTCTAAGTCTTTGTCCATTTACCTTAAATATATTCTGATTTTTAGGATTTTCAATTTCAATAGCTCTATAGGAATAAATATTTTGAACTATATAAGGTCCTGCCTATCTAGATCTTAATTTCCCTAGATGGTTATAGAGTCTAGTCATGTAAAGATATACTTCTTGTCCTATTTCAAAGGTTTTTGGAATAATTTCCTTTGTCATGCCAAAACTTCATTTTCTCTTACAGTTTTTGAATAAGCTTCATTCCTAAATTCTTCTAATTCAATCAATTGCATTTTCCTATTTTCAACAACTTGATTTAAATTAGTGTTCAGAGCTTTTAATGCCCAATAAGCTTTATGTTCAATTTTAGTTGGTAAATGACAACTTTTTCCATATACTAGCTTAAAAGGTGACATACCTAAGCTTATCTTATAAGCAGTTCTATAAGCACAAAGTGCATCTATTAATCTATTAGCCCAATCTTTTCGAGTAGGATTTACTACTTTTTCTAAGATTAACTTAATTTATTTATTTGCACTTTCTACTTGTCCACTTGTTTGTGGATGATATGATGTTGCAATTTTGTGATTTACTCCATATTTCTTCATTAAGGCTTCAAAACTTCTATTACAGAAATGAGTTCCTCTATCACTAATAATTGCCTTCAATATTCCAAATCTAGCAATTATATTAGTTCTTATAAAATGTATTACCACTTTGTTGTCATTAGTTTTTGTAGGAATAGCTTTTATCTACTTAGATACATAATCCACCCCCAATAATATATAATTAAATTGATTAGACATAGGAAATGGACCCATAAAATCTATTCCCCACACATCAAAGATTTCAACCTCAACAATAGGATTAAGAAGCATCATATTCCTCTTTAATATTCTTCCTATTTATTGACATCTTAAACAACTTAAGCAATATTTATGAGCATCTTTGAATATTGTTGGCCAATAAAATCTACGTTGTAGAATTTTGGCAACAGTTTTCCCTGAACCAAAATGCCCTCCACATGCTTAGTCATGGTAGAAAGATAATATACTCTGATATTCAGTTTTTGGAACACACCTCTTTAAAACCAGATTAGGACATTTCTTAAATAAGTATGGGTCTTCCCAATAGTAATATTTTACTCTTGAAAAGAACAATTTCTTATCCTGTTTATTCCAATCCTTAAGTGTTAAACTAGTAACTAAGTAATTAACTATGTTTGCATACCAAGGCATTGTGTTGATGGTCATTAATTGTTCATCAGGAAAATTATCCTTAATTTCAATATTTTATTTTTCTATTTGTAACCTTGATAAGTGATCTGCTACTACATTCTCACAACCTTTTTTATCTTTAATTTCTAGATCAAATTCTTGTAATAATAATATCCATCGTATCAATCTAGGTTTAGTCTCTTTCTTTACTATTAGATGTTTTAAAGCTAAATGATTCATGTATACTACCACTTTAGCTCCAATCAGATATGATCTAAACTTTTCTAAAGCAAACACAATAGCTAATAGTTCTTTTTTAGTAGTTGTATAATTAACTTGAGCATCATTTAAGGTTTTGCTTGCGTAATGAATCATTCTAGGAGATTTTTCTATCTTCTGTCCCAACACTGCTCTTACAGCAAAATCAGATGCATCACACATTAATTCAAATGGATGGCTCCAATTAGATGTTTGAATTGTAAGAGTTGAAATTAAGCTAGTTTTAAGTTTGAAAAATGCTTCTTTGCAATTTTTATCAAAGTTGAATGGGACATCTTTTAATAGATTAGTTAAAGGTCTAGCTATTTTGCTAAAAATTTTAATGAATCTTCTATAAAATCCAGCATGTCCTAGAAATGATCTAATATCTTTTACTAATTTAAGTTCTGGTAGATTAGAAATTACTTCTATTTTAGCTTTATATACTTCCAACCCTTTCTTTGAAACAATATGTCCCAAGACTATTCCTTGTTTAACTATGAAGTGACATTTTTCCCAATTTAGAACCAAACTTTTTTCCACACAGCATTTTAATACTTGGTCTAAATTGTTTAAACACACTTCATACGAAGTTCCATAAACAGTATAATCATCTATAAATATTTTCTAAAAAATCTTCAGTCATTCTAGTGAATATGCCCTGCATACACCTTTGAAAGGTGGCTAGTGCATTGCATAATCCAAATGACATTCTCTTAAAAGCATAAGTTCCATTAGGACACGTGAAAGTTGTCTTCTCTTGATCCTCTAATGCTACTGGAACTTGGTTATATCCTGAATACCCGTCTAGGAAACAAAAATATTCTTGCCCTACTAATTTCTCTAGCATTTAATCTATAAAAGGTAAGAGAAAATGATCTTTCCTAGTCACAACATTCAGTTTTCTATAGTCTATACACACTCTCCTGCCTGATTGAATTCTAGTAGGTATCAAGTCCTAACTTTCATTTCAAATAACTATTAATCCTGATTTCTTGGGAACCACATGGATTGGACTAACCCATGAGCTATTAGAAATCAGATAAATTATGTCATTATCTAACCATTTCACTATTTCTTTTCTGACTACTTCTTTAAGGTTTGGGTTTAATCTCCTCTCAAGAATTCTAACAAGTTTAACATTCTCTTCTAAATATATGTGGTGGCAGCATAAAGTTGCACTTAACCCTTTTATATTAGTCATAGTCCATCCTATTGCCTCTTTATAAGTTTTTACTATATCTTTTAATTTAGCAATTTGATCCTCTTTTAAATCTGAAGCAATAATGATTGGAAATGTTCATTTTTCTTCTAGAAATATATAGGTTAATTCAGGAGGTAAAGGTTTTAAATCTAAATGTTGTCCATCAGAAGCTAGAGCTTCTAACTGAACATCATCATTTTCTATATTAATCTCTTCCTGATCTCCTTCTATATTTATGCTTTCTCTTTCTCCTAAATTTTCAGAATTTAGTTGCCTATTTAGTTCTTCTTGAATCACATCATCTAGCATATCTCCTTCATCCTTTAAAAAGTCTATAATATGTAAGGACATTTCTAACTCCTCAAACTTTTCTAGTCTGAAAATGTTTAATTGAGTATCCTCATTATCATATGCTAACTTCATTACTCTAATTTTCCAATTTATAATAGCCCCTGATGTTGCTAAGAATGGTCTTCCCAAAATTAAAGATGTATCATGATTTTGATGCTTAATTTGTTGGGAATCCAAAATTACAATATCTATAGGATATATGAAATTTTTTATTTTAATTAGGACATCCTCTATTTTTCCTCTAGGGTATCTTATACTTCTATCAGCTAATTGAATAACAGTCCTAGTAGGGATTAAGCCTTCTAATCCTAAGGACGTAAATATATCACTCGGCATAACATTTATACCTACACCTAGGTCTATTAAGGTTCTTTCTAGAATAGTATTTCCTATGGTGCATGATATAATAGAGATTTCAAGAATAGATAACTTTTTAGGAAATTGTGGCAGAAATAGGGAACTACTTTGCTTAGCTAAAAAGACTTTCCTTAAAACTTTTCTCTCTCTTTTCTTAGTACACCAATCCTTAAGAAACTTAGCGTAAGGTAGCATTTTTGCAATAAGTATAACAAAGGAATGTTAACTTGTACTTTTTCAAAAATTTCTCTAATTTTTTCTTATTTTTCAGGAAATGTTTGTTGTAATCTTTCAAGATAGGGTGCTAATGATTGTGATTTAAAAGATTCTTTGTCTTTCATTTCATTTGTTTGATCATTTTTAGTCTCATTTTCATATTCAGATTTTTCTTCATTGATTTCTAAATTTTCAGACATTACATTTTCATTATCATTTTGGATTTTGTTCTTATCTACCTTCATATTACTTTCTTTTTGAATTCTTGGTGGTATATCAGTTCCAAATCTTAATGTTATGCATACATCTTCTAGATTTTCATTACTTTCATGATGTTCTTGTATTTCATTTTCGTGATTATGATCTTCAACTATTTTTAGTTTTAAATTGCATTCTTTAAATTCTATTGCATTGGTATTTTCTTTTGTCTATATGTCTTGCAAATTATGCAAATCTGTAACATTAAAGTTTTCATTTGTGTTTTCTTGTTGCATAACTTGTAATTTCATTGTAAATTTGTCCAATGCTTTTAATTTTCTTTCTAGATAATCTAATCTCATTACATTCAATTTTTAATCAATTTTCATTATGATTTTTTCAGTTTCATAAATGATATCAATTTTAGGTTCTAAATATGATTCCTTATAGTTTAATTGGTTGACTTCTTGTTGCTGACACATATATTGTTCCAGTTTGTCCATGTTTTTCTCCAAGCTACACTATAGTCTATCATACCTATCCCAAACTTCCTTATCTCTCAACATATTACACATTCTAAGCTGACCATCAGTTGGGTAAACTATAAGATTCTCATACTTAGCTTTATTATATTGAATATAATTCATTTGTTGTTCATGTGATCTAACCATCTTCAATCGTCTTAGTTTCAAACAATCAAAGATGTCATGACCTTCCAAATTGCAAAATTCACATATGCTAACTACAGGTTTCAGAAATCTTAGAGCATAAGCATATGCTATATTCTCAATTATAGAATAAAACACATAGCACTCCTCCTACTATTAAAAGAAAACAACACTCACAATTGCTTAGCTTCTCAATCCCTGGCAACGGCGCCAAAAAACTTGTTTGGTGTGAAAATTTAAATCTTAAACTTGCTTATATCAGTCATTTCTTTTAGAAGTAAACAAACAACCTTTCACACAAATTAGATATTAATTCCAATTTGTATTTTTAATTGCAAGTGCACAGTGTATATTGTATTTTTGTGCAAGTACAGGTCGATACCATAGAGATTGAGTAAGAATTGTGTATTGTTCTGATTTTTATATTGAAGTATAAATGTGTTTAGTAAGCACTCCATTGAGTTATAGTTAACACAACGGACATAGTTCGTGGAGTTATGGCTAACTCAATAGACTAACCTCACGGACTTAAGTTAACTCCACGAGCCTAATTTTTCCAATTGAATATTGTTAATTACAAAGGAATTTGGCCAACCACTAGGTGGTTCCATAGATTGTAAATAACATCTATTACAGTAGAAATTAAAGTGATTCTGTGCTGTTGTGTAACTCCACAATGAGAAAGATGAAGCCTGAATTCTAGGAAGAGGTAGTGGACACCACATAGTTTCTGAAGGAATCTGAAGAATGGCACACGAGGCAGAAGATCAGAAATACAACAAGAGAGAAAGAGCTACAAAAGGTAGAATCAGAACTCTTTAACTTGAGAAAAATTTTGGTTGAGTTAGAAATACAGATACCATAGATAATGGAGACATGAATTAGAGTGGCAATTGAAATTATAGTAAGTAAAGAAAGAAAGATACGGCCAAACAATGAAGTAGCCCTAGAATTAATCCAACATAAGTCCCGACTCTAGTTCAAAAGACGAATCTGTAGACGAGCTAAATGGGTGATCTAGGAGCAAGAAAGGAAAGGAAATGAAGAAGAGGCAACTAAAGGACAAGAGGAGCTGACTACTGAAAGACCTGTTCCTAAGGAGCAATAGCTTGGACCTTCAAATCCACTTCCTAAACCATTAGAAAGGTTGGTAGTTATGGGGCCTTCAAACGAAGAAGAAATAAGAGCATTTGAAGAACTGGTTCAAGTTGGAAAAAACCAAGGGGAATCAGAAGATTTGGTAGTGGCTAAAGCATACCTAGTGTTTGATGCACTTTACAAAAAGAGGGCTGCAGAAAAGTTGAAAGCCCAATATAAAATCAAAGTGGAATAGCATCAAGAAGCTACTGCCCAACCTACTACAAAAGGAGATGAAGTTGGTCCTTCGAGACCAGCAGTTATAAAAAAAGTTAAACAGGAAGAGCTAGTACCTGTGGCTCGAAGGCCTACAGAGCCTACTTTTGTAGATTTAATTTTAGAAGATGAAGAGGAAGAATAGGCACAACTAATTAGAAAAAAGAAAGGAAAAGAAAAAGTGCCTGAATATGAGGAAATTAAATCTGAAGTACCAATTTTTACAAGGCCAATGGAGCAGATTTTTATTAACCTGCTATCCGATTCTAAGGAGGAGCAGGAGGAGCTGCAGCAACATGAGCAAAGTAAAGAAAAAAATCAGGCTGAAATTAGTTTGCAGCCTGTACAAGAAGAAACAGAAATTAGGGTAGAAATTGAATTGCCCGTGACTCCATCCCAATCTATTATAGAATCAGAAAGAACAGTAACAGAGTAGATTGGTAGTCAGGAGGAAAAAGAAAGAGCAGAAAATGAAGAGGCTAAAAGAAGCCATTTGGACAAAAATAATTTTACAGATTCCACTGAAGAACAAGAAACTCTTCAACAATTTATGGAGAGAATTCAAGACAGAGTGGAGAGTTCTGCCGGCTCACCACCACAAACAGAAATAGAAATTTAGGAATCTATAGAAAATATTCAAATGCAGCCTATAGAAGAGGAAGAGCAAGAGCAAACCCCTCTAGAGCAACAAAGTCACCTTCCTAACCCGACTGAAACAATAATTTTGAATGAAGTACATTTTTGCAGTCAGGAAGCTTATACCAAATACCAAGAAATAAGGGGTTACAACATTATTTATAGTAGACCAGTAAATTGGGATGGAATGCAAGAAATCAAAGATTTATTTGAATTCCAAGGTCTATTGCAATTCATTTCTCAAGAAAGAGGGCATGTAGTATATGAGAATTTAGTGCCCTATTTTTATGTAAATTTAAGAAAAGGAGAAAGAGGATTAATTTCCAACATGGAGGAAGCTGATGTACAGATAACACTAGAGCTTCTCCACAACATTTTTGGTTTAAAGAATGAAGGAATAACAATTTTGGAAGATACAACTGCAGTTGAATGGACTGAACAGCAAATTAAGGATTGTTTAGCTATCAATCCTGGTGTGCCATTATTAAACAGATTGAAGCATTTAAATGGTAAAGCACACCTGGTAGCTAACATTCTGATTAAGAATGTCTATCAACGACAGGACCATGACATAGAATTAAGTCAATTTGTCAAATGGGCCACATATGCAGTTGTAAATAAGATCCAAATAAATTGGTCTGTAGTTTTTATCTCCAAATTGAAAACAGTGAAGAAAAAATTATTTTATGGAGATTTGATTCCACTGCTGATGGTGGACTGCATCGATTTCACGAAATGGACATCAAAAAGGATCAGATCTAGAACCATTTCAGTGAAAGAATACAGAAATTTTGTAGCTACAGAACTAGCTGTACCTTCTAGAGGAATTACAAGAGCAGTAGAGAGGATTAATCAATCAGAGCTTCAATTAGAAAAACTCTAGAAGGAAGTAGATGAACTTAGGCATAGAGATTAAATTGTATTGTTCGTCTACTTGTATAAAATTGTATGAAATTATATGATGTACTTGTAATGTAATTGATTCATTTTAATGAATGTAATTTTTTTCAGATGCAATTTTCATACGTGTTTTGGATGTGAAATGAATGGAACTTATTGAATATTATGTCATTGTGGAACTTTATGAATGAATATGTAACCGATTTACAATTTGCTGAATGACAGGATAACTGCTTAAAAATTTCTACATGTTGTAAGGTAAAATGTAAATTCTGCATAACATAAAATGACTTGCAAGTTAAATCTTTATAGAAGGTTCAAATTTAAATGAATTTTAATCAAAATGATGCATTAATGATATAGATTTTACTTTATTTCAGTTAGCAGAATGAAAAAGAAAAAAAAAAAAACAGAGAGGAACTTACGAGAGTAAAACTTAGAAGTTGCCAAGTGTTAACTCAATGAAGTAAGTTCGTTGAGTTAAATGTAACTCCATGAGGTTAGTAATATAATATAAGATCACTCCATTGAGTTATCTGTAACTCAACGAAGTTAGTCTGTGGAGTTAGCAATAGTAACCGACTGTGTTCTGTTGAGTTTTCTGTAACTCAACGAGGTTAGTTCGTGGATTAAGGAGAACGGTTATTCTTTTAACCACGAACGAATCTTCATCGATTTAGCGGTTACCAAAATTTGAAATTAGTAGTGGTACACGTACCCATAAAAACAAGAACCACGATGCACATTGCAAGCCACGTTCTTGCAACGAGATTTATTCACTTTATGGATGTGTAGTATATATATAAAACAGAATGTTATTTACGAGTTACCAGCACTTTTAAAAGAAAGGAGAATGCGTTGGAGGAATTGGAAGGAGAAGCAGCTGATTCAACTTCATCTAACAACAAATATTTATTGAATGGAAATCTTCAGACTGAATCAACAAATGGAATTGATGCAATTACCGTTGGATGCACTAAGGGAAGTACTGAGTAATTTATCAGTTAAAGATCTGTGCAGGCTGTGTTGTGTATCAAAGGAAATTAAAAACTGTATTGAAGAAAAATATTTTCAGGGACTACAAGCTGCAAAAATGACTAAGATTAGAGATGGATTCATATGGAGGTTATTTAATCGTAGTTCAAATACCCATGAATATCTGACTATGGAAGAAACTACTGGAATTCCACCCAATGCATTAGAAGGAATAAATCATATTATGGGGATAGATGAGGGATTAATCATATACAAGATGAGACCAAGGTATGCAAGTTTATTATTACTTGATATTTTGATAAGAAATCCTATAACAAGAGAAGAATGGAATATAGGAAGACCTAATAGATTTGAAGCACCAACTGTAAATTGTGGGTCAACTTTAATATTTTCTGATAAAAATTTAGCAATTCCTAAAAAGTATATTATGAACTTGTTGTAACTATCTGATAAATAAGATTGTAAAATTTATATAAACTGTAACTACTTGAATGTTATATTTAGAATGCTATATAAGATGCTATTGAATTTACTATTTATGCAAATTTAGATATAGTATCTTATGTTTTTTTTTTTTTTTTCTGAATTTCATGAGTTTAACAATTTCATGATTTTAAAATGAAATCAAAATGCTTATATTCTAAGTATATTTGCAGGTTGATTACTAAAACATACAGAATATATTTTTATGCTAAACAAAAGAAAAACAAAGGGGAAGAATTATTTCTATCACTTATTTAAAGACTAATTAATTAGATCTTAGTTTGCTAAGGGACTAGCAAAATTTCGATATGGGGGAAGTGTATAGAATGAAAAAGTGCATATTATTAACGGTTAAATGATGGTTAATTACATAATATTTAGCTTATCATATAAGCATTAAGCCATTATGTTATAATTGCACTGTTATATGCTTTAATTGAAGAATATGCTTAAATTGGGGGAATTAATGTTAATTTAGTACCTTTATGAATTGTTGGTAAGTAGCAGGCTGTGAAATTCTTAAGTATCCGAATTTTCTAATATTTCGAATAGTTATGTTTAACATACTGAACATATTCGGACAGTTATGTTTAACATACCGAACATATTCGGAAAGTTATGTTTAATAGACCGAACATGTATCAGATAGTTATGTTTAAATTACCGAACAGTTATGTTTTGAGAGAATATTTTATTATTTCCTGAAGTACATGTGTCGAAACCATAATGAATGACTTAAGTGAACTTTCGGTGAGTTATCTATAACTATCCGAAATTGTAGCTAGGCATTGGATAGTTATCCCTATAACTCTCTGAAATCTTTTTTTATTTATAAAATAGTTGAGGACACGTATCATGTTCTAGGAAAGTGACTTAAGTGAACTTTCGGTGAGTTATCTATAACTATCCGAAATTGCAGTTGGGCATCGAATAGTTATCCCTGTAACTCTCCAAAATCTCTTTTTATTTATAAAATAGCTAAGGACATGTGTCATGTTCTGGGAAAGTGACTTAAGTGGATTTTCGGTGAGTTATCTATAACTATCCGAAATGCATCTGAGTATCAGATAGTTAGACCTGTAACTCTCCGAAATGTTATTTTATGATTAAACTACTGCTGACACATGTCGAGATCTGGTATATTTACTTAAGTTATATATCGGTGAGTTATTTGTAACTATCCAAAATGCATTTAAGCATCGGATAGTTAAATTTATAAGTATTTGAAATGCACCTTAGCATCGGATAGTTAAATTTTTTGCACGTGTTGAATTTAAATGCTTTAGTATATCATGTGAGATGCACATGTTTAATTCGTTAAGTTAGCATAACTGTACGCGTTGAGTTACATGAATATATACTAAGGTAACGCGTTATGTTAGCAGCTTATTTCTTTATATTTTCTAATATGCCACTATAGCGGTTGCAGGAATAGATAGTTGGAAGAGAAAAACCACGTTTGCACGTATCGCACAGGGAAAGAAATCATCGCTATTGATACAAATGAAGGAAATCCAACTGACCATTCAAGTAGAAGCAGTTACTACTAAAGAAATATAAAAGAAAAGAAGAAAAAAAGAAGAAGGGTGTAATCGATGGGCGGATAGTGTGTGCAGAGGAGGATCGGCGTCGCAATTCTCTGAAGTACCACACCAACCATCATCATCACCACCATAATCACCAACCATCGGAGGTCTGTAAGGATACTTGCCTGATGTCGGGTCGATTTTAAGCCAAACACAGTGCCTAACAACCACTGTGAGGAGTGATCGCGTCGCGGGAAAGGAAGCCATTTTCACCAAGCACCAACTCATATTTCAGGAGATTGTAAAGCTTTTAGCCTTGGCTTTAGGTTGATGCCTGTATGCTGAAGAGGAGATCATCTTGCAATTCTGGACTCGCGATTCTATTGGGAGAGGAGACAGAATTGTAAGTGGTTTAATTTTCAGTGGTGTAATTGTGTTGCAAGTAGTGTCGGAAGTATTTACTGTCAAGTGACATTACTTTACATTTCACCTTTCACCCATTTCCATGTTCATATTAAAACAAAAATACCAAAAACAATTTATCTATGTTTGTATGTTGTATTTGAGTGTTCTATTGTTTGTGTTGTATCGTGATTAATGTTATCTTTGTCAGTGTTGTGATTGTTTTATGTTTATTTTAGTTTTACAGTTTACTGAAATTGATTCGTTCAAAAGACTTAAAGATTTTAATGGTTACTATTTGAATTATCTGAATGTTAGTATTGCTTAATGATAAATCCAATGTTAACTAACATTAAAGAGCTTAATTGATGTTATTTACAATCTGTGGAATCACCCAATGATTGGCCGAATTCCTTTGTAAATAGTAGTATTAAAAAGAAAAGACAGGCTCATGGAGTTAACTTAAGTCCACGAGGTTAATTCGTTGAGTTAGCCATAACTCAACGAACTTAGTCCGTTGAGTTAATTGTAATTCAACTAAAAGCTTATTGAATATATAAATTTGATTGTTAACAAACGAATAGTTCTCAAGTTCTTCAGCAATTCCCTGTGGGATCGACCAGTACTTACACACTAATACAATAGACACTGTGCACTTGCAGTTAAAGTACAAATTGGAATTAATATCTAAATTGTATTAAAGGTTGTTTGTTTACTTCTAAAAGAAAGAATAAGCATAAAGATAAATTAACTAAGCAAAAATAGAAGTAACAAATCCAAGTTTTTCTAGTGTAGTGCTGGGAAAACCCAAACAGTCCTCAAAAAGGATTCTTTAAATCTGGCAATCTAAGGTCTTGATCAGACCTGGGATTGTTGATTGAAAGCTCATTACACGGGTACATTAAAAAACTCTTGTATGTTTCAAGCTTTTCAAATTAACTTTTAAAGAAAATTTTCAATACTTACTGTTTTGAAAATAATAATAATAATAATAAATAAATAATAAAAATTGTTTCATTACATACAGATATCTTTGAATCACATATAGTTTCTACCAATATGACTATTGATTTATTGAATCAACATTAGTACTTTTGAAAATTTTTATTTGAGATATATTCTTTTATTCTCCTTGAGTTAATCATATTAAGTTTAAAGTTATGTTTTGATTCATATATAGTTGGAATTGATTCTGGAAATCATTCTTGATGAATTCAAGATAACAAAAGTTTCTAAAAAGAAAATTTAAAGTGTAGCTATAATTCACATCTATTTTATACAAATATATTTTGTATGTAATTGAATATATTTGAAGTGTATTTGTAGGGGGAGGAATTACAATGTCCAAAACAAATTAATATAATTCAAAATATAAATCTTGGTTAATCTGAGTTTAGTCCTCTTGATGAAACAATTTAAAAGACAAACTAACTATTTTAGATTCATAAAAAGAGCATATTAGAATAGTTTACAATGTTCTCAAGATGATGTTATATATGTTAAGTTTAGCTTGTGTGTTGTCTTCGGAAGATTTCAGTTGAAAGCATCTAAAACTTATTTTTGGTAAAGTGTACTAACTAAACATTATGTTATGTAAGGTAACGTGTAAAACTGCCTCTAGACAGCGTTTTACTCATTAGGTTAGTTAACTCAACGAGTTATATTTAAATATTTTGGGTATCTTGATTGAATAAACTGTATTCAATATTCATTTAAAATCTAAACCCGACTACCATACGCATTGAGTTAGTCGCCTAAAACCCTATTTAGACACTTATTACATGGGAACTTAGGTTATTCGTAAACTTTGTGTCTGTAAATCTTTCCTGCTTGTTCTTGTTACAACCTGCGACGATGGTCTCCAAGTTCTACAAAGGTCGTGGCAAAGGAAAAAGCAAAGGCAGAGGAAATGGAAAAGGAAAAGAAATAGATGTAGATGAGATTCCACGAGCTTGGTTTAAGAAAATACTTCAAGTGGACAAAATGTTAGCAAAAATATATAGTGACTACTTCTTTTCTGAAGAAATACTAGATGAAGTTAGACAAGAACTTCAAAATATAGATGCCAGTATATAATAAATGGGAATAAGAAGTAAATATGATAGAGAATATAGAATGAAATGTGCTGAAATTGCATTTTTAGAAAAATATGTAAAATACCTGGAAAAAGGTGTAGGTTCATCAACTAGAATTCCTCAAACACCCATAAATGGTACAAGATTACATGCATTTGAGGAAGAACTTGAATCTGCTATTCCTACTCCTTTGTATTCAAAAGAAAAAAAAACTAATATTGTTGTGGATAAAAGAAAAGTTGAAGGTCTTCGAAGGGCAATAACAAAAGAAACTGCCTTAGAAGAATTGAACTAGAAAACTTTTATGGAACAATTTTAGAAGAAAATAGCAATACTTGAAGAAGAGAGGCTGACTTGTTATAGAAGAAGAAAAATCAAGAAAATTATGTCTAAGGAAACAAAGTCTGCTGGAAAAGAAAAATCAAATGAACATTTATTTCCAAAGGACAATGTATGTCTAGACATTGTTCCTTTTAGTGCATTTGAAAAACTCATCAGTTCCGAGCATACTAAAACTAATGAAGATAATGAGACTTTATTCTCTCTTACTAGAAAACTTGAAAAGAAATCCAAGTCAAATATTAGTTCAAGTTTTTCTATTAGTTCAAGCCCTAATGATGCAATAATTGAATAATCAGAGCATTAGGCAACTGATATTGAACAAGTTATTGAAGATGTGCTTGAAAATATTGAGTCAATAACTAGTTCATAAGCTGAATTGTTGAAAGTAGCGGATATTGAAAAAGTTAAGACTCCAGAAGAGCTTAATGTCAGTCAGCCTTCTTTAGAATCTATAGAAGTAGAGTTTGAGAATTCACAATATGTATCAATGGAGATATCTATTGAACAAAATAAACAATTACAGACAAATACACTAACTATAGAATTTGTAGAAAAATTGAACTCTGACCATTCTATAGAGACTGAATAGATGAATGTTAAGCATATTGAAGATGTTCCTTACACTGTTGAAGCTAGAGAATCAAGCTTACATACGCAGCTTCAAGACAATATTTTCATAGAGGAACAATATGACATTCATATTGAAGAAGAGGTTCCTGAAGATGAATTAAATTCTAAATCAAGGCTTTGGGTATCACCTTCTTTGTATAAAGTATTACACATTCAAGATAATTCACTTCATTTTAGATCGTAGGAAGCATTGCAGAAATTCAATAATCTGATTACATGTTAGATTCTGCATGCTTGTCTAATAAAGTTCAAAAATTTGATGGAAATAAAAGATCTATTTGAGTTTCAAGGCTTAATTCAATTCTTGCTAGTTGGAACAAAATGGAAACAATATAAAGAGCTCATTGTAGCCTTTTATAGCAATCTGGTCAAGAATGACAATATATTGACAACTCAAATACATCAACAGGAGTTCACATTGTCTCTTGAATTAATTTTTCAAGTTTCGGAATTAAAAAATAAAGGTGTTGTTGTTACAAATAGATTTAACATGGTTAGACAGTTGGAATGGGACATTCACTCGCTATCAAAGATTCCAGATGTATATAGTGAAATGAGGTTAATGGAAAATTTGAATGTAGAGGCAAGGTTGTAGGATCATTGTATCACAAGAGGGGGGGTGAATTGTGTCTTTAGTAATTAAAATTACTAGCAGATAAAACAAGAGCACAAAACACTTGTAAATAAAATTCTATTCTTTATAAACTTTAAAGAAAGAATTTACAATATCTTTTCAGCTCAATTCCCTTCTTGACGGTTTTGATACAGTAATGTCTGATATACAATTCAAATAGAAAATGACGTCCTTATTCAAAACTAATTTAGAATTGTATAAAACTTGATCTTTATGCACGTAGCTCCTTTCCTTCTTTTTGCTTAGCTTCTGTATCTCTTCTTCTCTAGTTGTCGAATTTCCAGACTTCTTGCGTTTGCAGCTCCTTTTCTGAAATTGCATGGAATTTCGAACTTCTTCTTCTGATGTTGGAGAATTTTTCTAGATATGAATATTCATACTTGATTTTTCAATTTGGGATCCAAATTGAATATTCAGACTTGGTTTTTGAGATTGGGATCCTCATTGAATATTCAAACTTGGTTTTTGAGATTGGGATCCTCATTGTAATGTAGCTCGTACTCTCTATTAGTAGTCGAACTCTGACTTCACGTTCAGCATGTTCATCCACTTAATCCACAATCCATAATCCACGTACTAATTTTTTCTTTAATTCAAATTACTATCTTTTTGAATTTCCACTTTCTCCACTATCATTTTGAATTTCCACAATCTCCACTCATACATTCACCGAAACTTTATCTTCCTAGAGTTTTTGTAGAATATCTTCTAAGTCTTCATTTTAGTCTAACACTTATCCTTTAAGTCCTATAAAAACTCGAACACTTATCTATAATTTTTCAAGTTTTTGCACTTGCAAAACACATGACTGAACATAGAAAACTTATATGTTCATTAGTTCTTTTATAAAACTCGAATAGTTATCTATCCATGCATATAGAAACTCGAACAGTTATCTAACTTTTCGATTTTCATTACTGAACGCACATGGAAAACACATGACAACTTAAAACATTAAAAGCACACATGTAGATAACTTAACTATACAAGTTTTTAACATAAACTCGAACAGTTATCTATCCATGCATATTGTATAGATGATATTTGTGCACATTTTTATATGATAATTCATGCATTCTATGTCTTGAAACTCAAGTTATATGCACTTATACAAGAAAATACATGTTAATCACATTTTTATGACATTGCATGAATATGTGCACAACTGCACCCCTTTAAAGCAATTTTCACGAAACATACTAGATGTTCATATGCTTGAATGTATGATTTAATAATTCTTAGGCCAAGAAAGAGATTTTAAAGGTCATCAAGGTATTGAAATAATTTGATATGTGTTAGGTATTTAATTTTGATGATATATGCTTTATTAACGTTTTTAAATAAGTCTACATAATATTCTCTAAGTATAATAGTTAACAGATTATCGAAAAGTTTCATTTTTATGTTGGATAAATTAAAGATTTCTGAAGAGTTAGATTTGTAATAGTTAAACTTTCAGATAGTTAAACTTTCGGATAGTTAACGTTTCCTTTCTATCGAATACTTTATATTAAAAACTCGTATAGTTAAGTTATCTACACGTGTGTTTTTAATGTTTTAAGTTGTCACATGTTTTCCATGTGCATTCGGTAATGAAAAATCGAATAGTTAGATAACTGTTTGAGTTTCTATACGCATGGATAGATAACTGTTTGAGTTTTATAAAAGGACTAACGAACAGATAAGTTTCTTTGTTTAAGTCACGTGTTTTGTAGGTGCAAAAACTCGAATAGTTAAAGGATAAGTGTTCGAGTTTTTACAGGACTTAAAAGATAAATGTTCGACTAAATCGAAGACTTAGAAGATATTCTACAAGACTCCAGGAAGATAAAATTCTCAATATATCTATGAGTGGAGATTATGGAAATTCAAAATGATTGTGGAGAAAGTGGAAACTCAAAAAGATAGTAATTTGGATTAAAGAGAAAATTAGTACGTGGATTATGGATTGTGGATCAAGTGGATGAACATGTTGAACGTGAAAGACAACAGAGTTCGACTACAAATAGAGAGTACGAGCTACATTACAAAAGGGGAATCCCAATCTCAAAAACCAAGTCTGAATATTCAATCTAGATTCCTAACTAAAAAGTTAAGTTTGAATATTCATATTCTGAAAAGTTCTCCAACATCAGAAGAAGTTCGAAATTCCAAGCAATTTCAGAAAAGGAGCTGAAAATGTAAGAAGTCTGGAAATTCAACAACTAGAGAAGAAGAGATACAAAAGCTGAGCAAAGAGAAAGAAAGAAGCTGTGTGCATAAAGATCAGGTTTTATACAATTCAAAATTAGTTTTGAATAAGAGCTTTGTTTTCTTATTTGAATTGTATATCGAACATTACTGTATCAAAACCGACAAGAAGGGAATTGAGCTAAAAAGATATTGTAAATTCTATCTTGAAATAAAAGAATAGAATTTCATTTACAAGTGTTTTGTGCTCTTGCTTTATCTGCTAGTATTTAATTACTAAAGACATAATTCACCCCCCTCTTGTGATATAGACGATCCTACAACTGGTATTAGAGTACTTAAACTATTTAAAGCATCCAAAAAGCCTTCAATTCTCTATTTAGGAATTGGTTTTTCTTGTCATTTACTTCAGATCATTTGTTTAAAATGGATAACTCTGAAATCTTAGTTATGACTGAAGGACAGACCACTAATCGTCCTCCTATGTTCAAAGGTAGCAATTATGGCTACTGGAAATATAGGATTAAAGTATTCTTTTAGTCAATTGATTTCAAATTATGGCATATAATTAGCAATCCTATAGTGTTAGTTACGACTCCATATGATACTTGGACTTTTGATGAAAAGGAGCGAATGATACTAAATGCTAAAGGTTTAAACATCTTGTTTTGTGCTTTATCTCATGATCAATTTAATAAAGTTTCTGCATATCAAACTGCATATGAGATATGGCATGCATTAGAAGTTGCCAACGAAGGTACTAACTAGGTCAAGGAATCTAAGATTAATATGTTAGTACATAAATATGAGCTTTTTAAAATGCACGAAAATGAATGTATCTCTGACATGTTTTCCCATTTTCTTGAGATTGTAAATTCATTAAAATCTTTAGGCAAGAAATTCGAGGAAAAAGACTTGGTAAGAAAGATCCTCAGATCTTTAACTAAAATTTGGGCTCAAAAGAAAACATCTATTAAAGAGTCCAAAGATTTAAATACATATACTCTCGATGATCTCATAGGAAATTTGACAACCTATGAAGTACAACATTTAGATCCGAAAGGGAAAAATCCTAGAAGGGATCTGGCTTTTGAGGCTGATAAAGTCTCAGAAGTCACTAGTGATTCTAACAATGATTTACTGTTGTTGACTAGAAAATTTAGAAATCTGTTGAAGAAACGTAGAAACTTCAGGTCAGCAAAGACATCTGGAGATATGGAGAAGAAGTCATTCATGAAAGACAAAATCATATGCTATAAGTGTAATAGACCGGGTCACTTTCAAACTAATTGTCTACTCAACAAAGATAAGAAGAATTCGAGGAGGAATTTTAGGAGTAAGAAATTCAGAAAGAGAAGGGCACTTAAAGTGACATGGGATGACTCTTCAGCTTCACAAGGTGAAGAAACAAAGGATTCAACATCAGACAATGAATCCTCATCAACATCAAATTTAGAAGAAAATCTGGCAAACGTATGCTTCATAGCAAAATCCAATGAGGTATACAAATCAAAATGGATAATGGACAGTGGAGCATCCAGCCACATGACTAGAGATATACGATTACTTACAGAAATAACAAAGACCAAGAATGGACAAGTTACCTTTGGAAATAAAAGCAAAACAAATACCTTGGGTCTGGCAAGGTTCAGGTAATTGAGAAATGCTTTATAAATGATGTCTTATTAGTGGAAAACTTAGGTTTTAATTTATTGAGTGTTCCTGTTTTAATGAAGTTTTACAGAGTAATTTTTGAAAAAGATTCTTGTAAAATTATGGACATGTCTACAAACGAAATTTTATTCACTACATACAAGAAATGATCCGTTTGTATTTTGAATTTTCCTTCTGATATTATTAAAGACAATGCTTGCTTAATTGCAAAATCAAATGAAGTCATTTTATGGCATAGAAGGCTAGGACACTCGAATTTAAAATTATTACAAAAGCTGTCTAAAAAGAATCTAGTTAGAGGTTTACCTAGTATTAAGTATTTGAAAGAGTTTATGTGTGATGCATGTCAACTAGGTAAATTACGTAAAACATCCTTTAAAAGCTTAAATGAAATAACAAGCAAAAGAGTATTAGAACTAGTGCATATGGATTTATTTGGACCTACCAGAACAACCAGTCTAGGAGGTAAACATTATGCTTTTGTACTAGTTGATGACTATTCTAGATTTACTTAAGTCTATTTTCTAGCTAATAAAACTGAAGTTTTTGAAATATTTAAGATATTCTGTAATAAAGTTGAGAATGAGCAAAATGTTAGAATTCAAAAACTTAGGAGTGATCATGGTATAGAATTAGGCATAGATCATAGGTACTCATTTCCAAGAGCTCCTTCACAAAATGGGATAGTAGAACGTAAAAACAGATCACTTTAGGAAATGTCCAGAACTATGTTAAATGAGAATAAGTTACACCTATCTCTCTAGGCAGAAGCAATTCATATAGATTCAATATGAGTGCCAACTCTATTTTTGTTACTTATGTATATGTTATTACAGAGATTTTAACAGGAAAATACATAGAAAGTATGTACTTTTTATTAAAGGAAAGTTATTAACATTCTGTTAGAAAAATTAAGTCTTGTGGTTGCCTCTAATTTAATTTACTATCTTGTTTTATTTTTATTTGTTTTTGTCTGTAATTACTTGAGTAATTAAGTCCGTTGGGGGATCTTAAACCCTAGTCACTTAAACCAACTGGTTTAGGACGTGCTGACTGAAAACTCATTTTGTAAGTAATTCAGATTATATTTATAAAAAAAAAATTACCTATTCTCACTTGTCATTGAGTAACTGGTTATCTTTCCCCTAAGCAAGGGATCGTGATCACGTAAAAAGATGATATTGTGGGAGGTAATACATAAAATATATATATATGAATATATAAAAAAAAAAAGGGGGCAATGTACTCAAGCTTAATTTATCTTTCAAGGTGTTATAACAATCCTACCATAATTTGTGCATATAATCCTTGTTTTTTTTTTGTTATTATCTACTCTTTACACATAATGTACGATATTTATTGTCTTAAGTTGTGTACTCATTATTGAATTCTTTTAAGTTTCTGAAGGTATTTCTCTATGAATTATCTTTTGTAAACTAAATAAGATAAAAGCCAGAAAGTCTAAATTGCTAACTCTACTACTTATTTCTGTATTTCATTCAAATTAAAAAAGAAAGAAAGAGAAACTCAAATCTATTTAAGGCTTAGCATCCTCTTTAAGTAAGTTATTTGACCTTTTAAAGCCAAATCTACTTAGGGTTTGGCAACCCAGATTAAGTACGCTATAGATTCTATACACTACATTTATGTAGGGGGAGCAATTTCTTGTATAATAATTCATCTCTTATGAACTATTATATGTTTTCATGAAAGAATCTGCATAATTTTAGGAAATACACTTTAATTAAGTACATTTCTAAACTTTCGATGACTTGCAGGTGTTTTAATTCTTAAGTATCTGAATTTTCTATTGTTTCGGCAAGTTATATTGCAAGTATCGGATAGTTGTGTTTTAAACGTTCAATAGAATATTTTATTATTTCCTGAAGTACACATGTTGAAACCATAATATATGACTTAAGTGGATTTTCGGTAAGTTATCTGTAACTCTCCAAAATGCGTCTAGGCATCGGAAAGTTAAATTTGTAACTGTCCAAAACATCTCTTTATTATAAAACTACTTAAGTACACGTGTCGTGATCTAGACGATTGACTTAAGTTATCTTTCGAAAGGTTATCTATAACTCTCCGAAATGCACCTGAGCATCAGATAGTTAGATTTATAAGTCTCCAAAACTTTCTAAACACCTTAAGTTAAAATTGTGCACGTGTTGAATTTCATTGCTTTATAATGTCTCAGTTGAAACTCAAACAGTTATGTTTAACTCTTCGACTTTTCACACCTATTCCTTCGAGAAACTCGAACAGTTATCATAAGTCTTTGAGTTTTCTCACTTTTCACTTAGCCTGAAGTTATTTTCTTTATATGAACAGTTACGCTAAGTATTCTGCAATTGTTGGTTGTAAAATTTGTACAGTTATTGCAAGCACTCGAGTTATTTATCGGTAACGGATCTTATATTTATGATTTCAATGATTGAATCTGTTTATTCCTTTATAAACTCGAAGAGTTATAAATGTTTTACTAACAACCTTTCGTGTTTTTACCTTGGTAAAACCCTAGTTTCGTAATCTTCACTTCCGCTAAGTTCTACAGTGCACAACAAAGATTAATCGACAATGTTAGGACGTGGAAGAGGACGTGGTAGAATGACAAAAGTGCAGAAAAGAGAGCTGGAATTATAGAAAATACAAAATGAAATCAATGACATCTATTCCAGGTACACTTTTTCAAACGAAGTACCACACGAAATCAGAAAAGATGTTCAAGATGAGAAAAATTTCTATTGGAAATTTATTCGAAATTATGTTGAAACATAGTTTAGACTAAAATGGATTGAACTTTCTGCATTGCATTTATGGAAAAGAAATTTACAACCTAACCCTGTGGTTGTAAGTTCTGGACATGTACAAGAGACATCGGTACAGTCTATCACTTACTTCGGAAAGAAGTGGGGACCAATGATCAAAAATGCAAATAGGGAATTACAATCCTTGTATTCCCAACATTATTTTCCCCCAACTGTTTTAGATGATATTAAACAGTGTATAGATGAATAGAAAACTACCATTAGCAAAATGGACTTTCGAAGTGAAGGACAAAGAGTTTATCAACTTAAAATAGCAAAGGTTCAGAGCTTAAAACTCTATATTCCATTATTACAACCTAGGCATCATGGTGAAGGACCATCAAGACCCCAGGTGCCTTTAACAAGAGAAATTAAGACAATTTTAGAACCTCTTGAACAACCTAAAACACTACAGACATATAGTCGGAAAAAGAAAAAGACAATTGAATATTTTGGACTAACTACAGGTGTACAAGGAATATTGCAGCAAAAAGAAAAATCAGTGAAAAATGGAAAACTATGCTCCATTGTAGAAGTTGGACAGACATTTTTGTCAGGAATCCCAACATATGTGATAAATATTGGCTTACAAGCATATACTCTAAGGTATTGTGTCACATTAGTGCATAATGTATCTTTTAATACAATGGACAGCTTTTCACACAATGCTGCAAGCACACATTCTTTTCCTACGGAAAGAGAGAATGTAGGAAATTTTGATGATACATATACAGATGATATCCAATTTGATGATATTTTTGATAACATAGACATTGAGTCTATGAGTTTTGAAGATATTTCATCTAAAGAGGAATGCACAGATATTCTTCCTCTTATTGTATCTCAAACAGAGACTTTTGAATTTTGGTACAGTTGCTTATACTACACTTTATATATATGGTTATGTCTGTTACAGTATATAGAATACTTGTTGATAAATGTATATAATCAACAACATACATAGTTACAAATAGAATATGATACTACCAATGTCTCACACATACGAGAACTGTTTGAATTTCAAGGCTTGTTGACTCTACTTCCACAACAACTAGGCCATCTTGTTATACCCGAACTTATCAGTTGTTTCTACTCAAACTTAACAGTGGAAGAAGGTATTCCTGTTTCTAATATACAAGGCAATGACATATATTTAACTCCAGATTTACTTGATCAGGTACTTGGTCTAAAAAATGAAGGAGTTAAATTATCAGAAAGAAAGCAGGTTTATCATTTGGGATGGGACATTCAAACTTTAGCCAAAGATCCAATTGCCAACAAACCATTGAGGTTACTAAATGACTTAAATGGCCAAGCACGTTTTATTGCAAAAATATTGCATGCTACATTGTTTCAGAGGTTTGGTCATGGGGTAGAAGTTGGCAGATGTTTTCTTTATGCTACATATGCATTAATTAACAATATACAAGTGAACTGGTATGATATTTTTGTTTCTCATATCTTACATTTGCAGAGTAAATTATTTTATGGTGATACGATTTTGAGAATTGTGGCAAGTCAAATAGATATTACACCTTGGCCACAGAAAAGATTAAAGTCAAGATCTTTCTCTGCAAAGGAACTCTAAAATACCAAGAAGAAGATACACCTGTCCTCAGACAACAACAATAGGATCGGCAAACACAGCAACAATCCACACAATTTACAGAAACACAGAAACATAAAGATATACAACAAGGTATACATATAGATACACATATAGGTATAGATACAGACATTCATACTTAATTTTTACAACAGCCATCACAAGTTTCTCAAAATGATTTAGATCAAGCATTACTTGATCAGATAAATAGAGTTAGTACAGAAATTGCAAAGAAAATTTTAGATACTCTGATTGATATTTTTCGAAGACATAGAGGCTTGTGATAATACAAATTATGTATTACATGATTTATTTCTTGTAATTTGTAACCAAAAATATTATGTCAACTGTTTACTGAATTTAATGTTATGTGATTATTTTTCACAGTTTATGTTTAAATAGTTTATGCTTAATCCATAAATTTTATGTATGTTTGAAACTATCGTTTTGATTAATATATACTTAGTAAGATTTCCTTCCTTACATTTAACTTGCTTGACTTCCTAAAGGGGGAGAAAATAGTTTGTTTACTTTTTTATAATGCCAAAAGGGGGAGATATAAATTATGTGACTTATTAGGTTTTGACATCATCAAAAAGGGGGAGATTGTTAGGTATTTAATTTTGATGATATATGCTTTATTAACATTTTTAAATAAGTCTACATAATATTCTCTAAGTATATTTCTCTAAGTATAATAGTTAACAGATTATCGGAAAGTTTCATTTTTATGTTGGATAAATTAAAGATTTCTGAAGAGTTAGATTTGCAATAGTTAAACTTTCGGATAGTTAATATTTTGGATAGTTAAACTTTCGGATAGTTAACATTTCATTTCTATCGAATACCTTATATTAAAAACTTGTATAGTTAAGTTATCTGCACATGTGTTTTTAATGTTTTAAGTTGTCACATGTTTTCCATGTGCGTTCGGTAATGAAAAATCGAATAGTTAGATAACTGTTCGAGTTTTTATACGCATGGATAGATAATTGTTCAAGTTTTATAAAAGGACTAACAAACAGATAAGTTTCTTTGTTTAAGTCACGTGTTTTGCAGGTGCAAAAACTCGAAGAGTTAAAGGATAAGTGTTTGAGTTTTTATAGGACTTAAAAGATAAATGTTCGACTAAATCGAAGACTTAGAAGATATTCTACAAGACTCCAAGAAGATAAAATTCTCGATATATCTACGAGTGGAGATCGTGGAAATTCAAAATGATTGTAGAGAAAGTGGAAACTCAAAAAGATAGTAATTTGGATTAAAGAGAAAATTAGTACGTGGATTATGGATTGTGGATCAAGTGGATGAACATGTTGAACGTGAAAGACAACAGAGTTCGACTACAAATAGAGAGTACGAGCTACATTACAAAAGGGAGATCCCAATCTCTAAAACCAAGTCTGAATATTCAATCTGGATCCCTAACTAAAAAGTTAAGTTTGAATATTCATATTCTAAAAAGTTCTCCAACATCAGAAGAAGTTCGAAATTCCAAGCAATTTCAGAAAAGGAGTTGAAAATGTAAGAAGTCTGGAAATTCGACAACTAGAGAAGAAGAGATACAAAAGTTGAGCAAAGAGAAAGAAAGAAGCTGTATGCATAAAGATCAGGTTTTATACAATTCAAAATTAGTTTTGAATAAGAGCTTTGTTTTCTTATTTGAATTGTATATCAAACATTACTATATCAAAACCGTCAAGGAGGGAATTGAGCTGAAAAGATATTGTAAATTCTATCTTGAAATAAAAGAATAGAATTTCATTTACAGGTGTTTTGTGCTCTTGTTTTATCCGCTAGTATTTAATTACTAAAGACACAATTCACCCCCCTCTTGTGATACAGACGATCCTACAATATGGCCACATATATTTTACACACTATGGTTATGAACTTGTGGACATTAAATGCAATAATATGACATTGGTTATGAATGATTTTAAATACATGTTACTAATTGATTCATTCATGGATGAACTTACATTTCACATTTGTAAACATGTTAAAATGAATGTTACATACCTTAGAAATAAATATATTTCAAGTTCATAACTAGAGTTATTTTTGGCATGTATTACTAACATTACATGCATGACTTAAATGGATTTGATTATAGGTGAATGAGGGCCCTTAGATCAAGCCTTAGGATCTTCAATCCTTGATGATCAAAATCTCTATAAATAGGCCTTGTATCCCACGAGCTCTCCCTCTCTCCCAACTCCAATTTTCGGAATTCCTCTTGGTGCTCCAAGCAAGGTGAAGGAAGAGCTCCCCTCTTGGTGTCTTCTCCTCCAAACGTCTCTTGGAGGTAAGGTTCTTCTTCTTCTTGTCTTCTCCAATACTTCATCCGGCATCCTACATCTTGAGGAGCTGAATTGCTGCTGCAAATCCCCTCTTGTTGGTGCTGAATCTGTGGATGAAGCTTCATTGGAGATACACTTGAATATGTAGAAACTTGCATCCAAGAGAGCTCTTCAATTGTTCTACACATTGTTGTATTTCCTTCGGCATTGGACCTCCAATCTGTGGAGGGAACAAGCAACTTTGGATGTGGAGAATTGTTGGAGAAGGTAGCCATCTCAAGTGTGAAGCAAGGAGGTGATGTCCCTTGTGTTCAAGCCATTAGAGGTGTGATCTTAAGGTAATAGGAGTAGACATTTGAGTGGAGATGGAGTTGTAATTTCAATTTCAGTAGTATATGTTTGTTAATTGTTGTTGTTTGTGTTGTCCACATGATTTCCCCTTATTGTAATGTTGAATTCTTGTGGTTATATCAATGTTTTTCAATTCTAAGTTTAGTTTGAGTTTTGTGCCCTTTATGTGTTTGATTTTATGTTTCTTTGTGTGGATTCTTTTCAAATGTTTGTTCCTCTAACTCTAACATAGTTTGGACGTTTTTACTTAACTCTAACCTCCTGATTTACTTGGTTTTGATTGTATATAGCTTGTGCTTAGTAGATTAGAGCATACATGGATTTAGATGTATGGTTATAAGTCCATGTATGCTAGTTTTGTAGTAGAATTAGTAGTTTGATGTAGTGTAATTTTATTTTCTATTTTTGTAGTGTAATAATTATTGTGTGATGCTTTCTCTTAAGTGATCGATAGAGGGGGACATGAATGAGGTTTCTCATTACTGATTCAACTCTATATGAAGTCATTTCTAACATATACATGATTATCAAGGCAAACATGTGATGAGAATGCATTTACACAAGGCATATCTATAAACTCTAGTGAATTTTATGTTTAATTGCTGGTCCCTGTGGACTCGACCTGTTCTTGCATGCTTTCTATAATTGACTCCATGCGCTTGTGGTTATAAATATTAAAACTCGGTTGTGTGTTAATTTTATAACATATAAACCCCGAACACATATAAAAACTCGAAAAGTTATCTAACTCTTCGATTTTCATTAATGAACGCACATGGAAAACATGTGACAACTTAAAACATTAAAAACACACGTGTAGATAACTTAACTATACGAGTTTTTAATATAACTCTTCGACTAAATTGAAACGTTAACTATCCAAAAGTTTAACTATCTGAAAATCTATCCGAAAACTTTAACCATCCGAAAACTTTAACTATCCAGAAGTTAATGTTAGTTCATTATTTTATCAGTTAATTTTGATGATGAAAAACGTGTGGTTTAATTATTTCTACCATATTTTAGATGTCTTTTTACTCAAATGAATTTTGGCTAACTGCTGTGTACTCAAAGTCTTTTAAATTAGATTTCGGCAAGTTATTTTGTCTACAATGTATTGATTAGAGAGTTATTTTATAAGTCACCGAACATAATAGGACAAATCGAATGGTTAAGTCTCTCTCTTGGCTTTTTGGACAGTTATATCAGTAACTATTCGAAAAGTATTTATCTTCGGTGAGTTAAGTCTTTTTATGTCCAAATATGATTTTTATGGTAAGTCTCCAAAATCCCTTTGGTTTCGGATAGTTAGGTTTTTATTCCAGAGAGTTAGTTGTTTCTTTGTTTTAATATATTTTCAGTTACTTTCTTCTGAAGGACACATGTCAGTCTCTCATCACTTGACTTAAGTGACTTTTCAGAAGGTTACGATGTAACTATCCGAAAACTCTTAAGAATCAGAGAGTTATCTTCAGTAAGTATCCGAAAATAGTTTTTAAGCTTCGAATGGTTTAGTTTTCTATTATTTCTGACTTAAGTGACTTTTCGGAAGGTTACCTATGTAACTATCCGAAATGACTTAAGGATCAGAGAGTTATCTTTATAAGTATCTGAAACATGTCCACTCTATCAGATAGTTTATTTTTTTTATATTTTATAACGTTGTTTCAGAAGGACACGTGTTTCAATTTTAATACATAACTTAAGTGGTCTTTCGGTATGTTAGTTCTATCTATTCGAAATGGTTTTGAGTTTCGGTAGGTTATTCGTTTAAGTCTCCGATTTTCTAAAAGCCTCCGAAGATTTTATTTTTACAGAAATTGCAACTATTATTAATTGACTAATCTTTGTGGCAAGATATCTTTTGATTGCAAATCTCAACTTTATTATGATTGAAGGTTGCTGAAAATGAATTCCAGCATAAGGCATCTGACCATTTCAGAATTCTTTCCATATATGCAAATTTCGAAGGAAAAATAAAAATGATTTTGTAGAAAACTAAAACATACACACACAAAATTTTTCAACACTTGAAAGGAGAAATTGTCTGCTCAGTATTTCTACAAACACTTTGAAGATTCATCTGCAACAAAGTTTAGAAGATCAACAGCTATAGATCAATCAAGAATTCTCCTCAGAGCTTTTGTGTCAACTCTTCATAGGAGTTGATCTAGTGTTGTGTGTCATTTTCATTTTGAGTCAGTGACTCCTGAGTTTAAATTGTCTTCTCGTTTACTTGAAAACCTTAACTCACAAGGGTGTTGTGAGTATACCTTCACAAGGTCAGGGCCTTGATGAAGAGAGTGAAGTGTGAAACTTCACTTGCTCAAGATTGGGGTCTTGAGTACACAAAATTGGTGTTTTGTGTGAGGTTTTTGTTTAGCCTTTAAAAACATCTGTAAGGTTGTTGCTTAGCCTGCAAAAGTAACTTGTTTAAGGTTTGTGCTTAGCCTTAAAAGTACTTAGTGGAATTCTCGAGGTTGTGGCCTTGAGGAGTGGACTACCTAGTTTGGGGAACCACTATAAATCTCTTTGTGTTATTTACTTTCTACACTGCAAGTTTTAATTCCAAAATCAATTAATCAGGGTTCATTAGTGTCAACAGCTTCCAAAGTTTTAAAAGCAAAATAAATTTTATTAGGACACTATTCACCCCCCCTCTAGTGTGTCATTCGATCCTTTCAAGTAGTATCAGAGCTTGGTTATCTCTGTAATAGATTTAATCAATCTAAGATCAATGACAAAGGGTCAGCATGTACATTGACCTCCACTCTTTGATGACAATAATTATAGTTTTTGGAAAATAAAATGACTAACTTTTTAAAATCTATGGATGTGAAGGTATGGAGAGCAGTGGTTCATGGTATACAACTTCTAGATGTTCCTGAATACATGTGGAATGATGAAGATGAGAAGAAAATACAAATGGATGCAAGAGGAATGAATGCACTAACTTGTGCAATCACAACTGATATATACAACAAAATTTCTGCTTGTTTTTCTGCACATGAAGCTTGGCGTGCATTAGAAATCACTTATGAGGGAAAAAATGAAGTGAAGGATACAAAAATTAGTATCCTATTGAGGAAATATGAAATGTTTAAAATGAAAGAGAATGAGAGTATCACTGATCTCATATCTCATTTCATTGAGATCATAAATGGACTGAAGAATCTTGGGAAAGAATTTCCCATGAAAGAATAGGTTATAAAAGTCTTGAGAAGCCTGAACAAAGATTGGAAAGCTAAGGCTACCTCCTTACAAGATTCAAAGGATATGAGGACTTTCACTCTTGAAGATCTCATTAGCAATCTGTTAGCCTATGAGACTCAACTGAAGGACTAGAAAGAAGAGGAAGGAGAAACCTCAAGGAAAGTTGAAAAGAAAAAGGAGCTTGCACTGAAAGCTCAACAACCATTTGAGGAATCTGTTAATGAGTTTCCAGAAGAATTGGCTTGTATTATTAGAAATTACAGAAAATTCTAGAAGAAAGGAAAAAGTCATGATAAAGGGAAGCAATCTGCTACAAAATGCTTCAATTGCAACAAATATGGGCATTTTCAGATCCAATGCACATATCAAAAGAAGGATGAAAGAAAGAACTTTGATAAGAAGAAATCTCATGGAAAATAGAAATTTCATTAGAGAAGATTTAATCAAGGAAAGAAGAAAGCATTCCAAGTTACTTGGGATGATTCTACAGAAATTGAAGTATCTAAAGATACTAGTACTGATAGTACACAGACTGAGTTCGAGTCTGAAGAGCTAGCCAATGTCTGTTTTATGGCTAACACTAATGAGGTACATTCTAATTCTAATTTAGCTGAGGAAATTATTTCTGATAATGATTCTAATGTATCTGATATAAATCAAGATGATTATAATGAATTATTGGAAGAACTGAAAATTGTTAGTTTGGAAAATTCTATGTTAAAAAGGAAATTATCGAAAAGTAATAAAACTACTACTAAGTTAGAAAAGGAAATTAAAAACTGAAAATTCTACATTAAAGAAGAATAAATTTGTTGCTAATAGTTCTAATATGCATGATAAAATTTCTGAACTTAAAAAATATAATGCAGAACTTATTAAAGAACTAAAAGATAGATTTTTAGAAAACAAAAGGCTACAAGATGAATCTGAAAAATTAAATGAAAAACTTAAAAATTGGTGTGTAGAAAATTCTAGTTCTAATACTGATATAGAAAAATTAGAACAAGAAATTGGTAGATTAAAATTTAAACTAGGAGTTTTTACCAAAGGAGATAAGAAACTGACAAATATTATTAATAGTTATAAAGTCTTTGGTGATAGAATTGGTATAGGTTTTAACTATGAACCACTTAAAACATATGCTTCTATTAACTTTTCAAACAACTATAAAATGGAGTATGGAAATGGCTATTTGAAAACAATTAATAAAGAGAAAGTTATCTATGTGTTAAAAAGAAATACTGTTAATCAAAATAACACATGGATTTCAAAACATAATAGATTTCAAATATTCTCCATTGACAAAAATGGACCCAAGGAAATATGAGTACCAAAGAATGTGATTATGACTGTTCTTGCAGGTCAAAACTAAAAGATCACGATGAGTGATGGATGGTGGTGCTTCAAAGCATATGACTGGAGATAAATCTATCCTAAAAGATCTGAAGATTATTGATGGAGGAAATGTCAGATTTGGTAATGATCAGAAAGGTAAGATTATTGGTATCAAATCTGTTTATGTAAATGATAAAATGGTTATAGATAATGTCTTACTAGTTGAAAATTTAGAGCATAATTTAATTAGTATTACTCAGTTAGAAGATAAAGGTTATATGGTTTTATTTAAATCTAAGAAGTGCCTTGTTAGTGATGAAAATTCTAATGAAGTTAAATTTACTGCTCATAGAAGAAATGATGTATGTTTTCTAAATTTACCTGATGATGTTTCTACCACTAATTCCTGTTTAATTGCAAATAATTTAGATAATGCATGGTTATGGCATCGTAAACTAGGTCATATTCATATGAATCAGCTAGATAAGTTAGCTAAGAAGAACCTAGTAGATGGTTTACCCAATTTGAAATTTAAAAAGGATAAAATTTGTGATGCATGTGAATTGGGAAAACAGAAGAAGAGTTCTTTTAAATCAGGAAAGCAAATTATATCTAGAAGAATTTTGGAATTAATTCACATGGATTTATTTGGCCCTACTAGAATAGAAAGTTTAGGTGGTAAGAGATATGTATTTGTTCTAGTTGATGGTTTTTCAAGATATACTTGGGTAATATTTCTAAGACATAAGAGTGAAGTATTTGAGGAGTTTAAAATTTTTCTAAATATGATTCAAAATGAAAAGCAATTGAAAGTTCAAAAAATTAAGAGTGATCATGGAGGGGAATTTGAAAATGAAAATATGGAAAAACTTTACCAAGATCTAGGAATAGAGCATAGATTTGCCTTTCTTAGAGCCCCTTCTCATAATGGAGTTGTAGAGAGAAAGAATAGATCTCTCCAAGAAATGGCTAGAACTATGCTGAACGAAAACAAGGTTGCCTATTACATTTGGGCTAAGGCAATTAGTACTGCATGTTATATTTTAAATAGAGTAACCCTAAGAAAAGACTTGAATAAGACTCCTTTTGAGCTATGGATGGGAAGAATTCCTAAGGTACATTATTTTAAAGCTTTTGGATCTAAATGTTTTATTCTGAATACAAAGGAGAATAAAGATAAATTTAAAGCAAAATCTGATGAAGGTATATTTTTGGGATATTCTTCAAGAAGTAAAGCATATAGAATAACAAAAATTCTTTGGCTGTTGAAGAATCTATGCATGTAAATTTTGATGAAGAGCTATGTAATGCTTCAAAAGAAATTACTGATACTTCTGATTATGAATGTGATGAACTAAATATTGGAGAATCTAGTACCATGGGTCAAGAAAGAAATGACAACCCTTTGACTCATAAATTTTTGCCTCAACATCCTAAGGAGTTTATTATTGGTGATATTTCTAAAGGTGTGCAAACAAGATCTAGGATTAATGTTTCTGGGTGTTATGCATTTCTATCTGAAATTGAACCTAAAAACATTGATGAGGCATTGAATGATGAATTTTGGATTAATGCCATGCAATAAGAACTCAATCAGTTTAGAAGAAATGAAGTATGGGACTTAGTTCCTAAACCTCTAGATCATTCAATTATTGGCACTAAATGGATATTTAAGAATAAATCTGATGAATCAGGACAGGTAATTAGAAATAAGGCTAGACTAGTAGCCCAAGTGTATAACCAATAAGAGGGAATAGATTTTGAAGAAACCTTTGCTCCTATAGCTAGATTAGAATCAATTAGAATTTTTCTAGCTTTTGCTGCTCATATGAATTTTAAACTTTATCAAATGGATGTTAAAAGTGTATTTTTAAATGGTTTTATTAAAGAAGTATTTGTTAGACAACCTCCTGGTTTTGTTGATGCTGATTTTCCTAAGCATGTTTTCAAACTAAAGAAGGCCTTGTATGGTTTGAAACAAGCTCCGAGAGCTTGGTATGATAGGCTGAAATCCTTTCTGTTAGATAATGGTTTTTCTATTGGTAAGGTTGACAATATCTTATTCTTTAAGAAAAATCATCTAGGTTTATTAGTTGTTCAGATCTATGTAGATGATATCATTTTTGGAGCAACTAATGAGGATTTAAGTAATAAGTTTGCATATCAGACGAAAAATCAATTTGAGATGAGTTTAATGGGTGAGTTGACATTCTTTTTGGGATTGCAGATTAAACAAGTTGAAAAAGGAATTTTTGTATATCAAGAAAAATATACAAAGCAACTTTTAGAAAAATTTGGAATGAGTAACTACAAGTCCTCAAGCACTCCTATGAGTTCATCAATTAAATTGGATAAAGACGAATCTAGACCAACTGCTGATATTACTAAATATAAAGGAATGATAGGTTCTCTTCTTTATTTAACAGCTTCTAGACTTGATATCTTGTTCAGTGTTTGTGCCTGTGCTCGTTTTCAAGCTCAACCAAAAGAATCCCACCTTTCTACAGTTAAAAGGATAATGAAATACTTACAAGGAACTAATGTATTTCAAAGATAGCAGTTTGGATCTAATTGGATATAGTGATGTTGATTATGTTGGATGCAAATCTGATAGAAAGAGTACTAGTGGAACTTGCCAATTGTTTGGTAGTTCATTAATTTCATGGTTCAGTAAGAAGCAGAATTGTGTTGCTCTATCAACTACTAAAGCTGAATATGTTGATGTTGCCCTATGTTGTGCACAAATTCTTTGGATAAGACAAACTATGAAAGATTATGGAATTACATATGGAAAAACTCCTATTAATTATGACAGTAATAGTGCAATAAGTTTGTCAAAGAACCCTATGTTGCACTCTCGGGCAAAACATATTGAGATTAGACACCATTTTTTGAGAGATAATGTTATGAAGGATAACATTGAGCTGAATTTTGTTTCTACTCATGAGCAGTTGGCATATATTTTTACAAAGCCTCTTGAAGAAAAACAGTTTATCAAATTGAGAAGAGATTTAGGAATATGCTGCCTAAATGATTTTTAGCTTTACCTACTATCTTTTATCTTCTATTTCTTTTATATTTACCTCACCATCTTATTTCTATTATTTGTTTTAATTATATTGAGTTATTTTGATAATCTGATGTTCTATTTCTTATTTTACGTTATTTCTTGAGAATATTTACAAATTATTATTCTTTAAACTTTAAAACAAAAAAAAACAACAAACACTCTTCATGGGATTTTCTACTGAGTTTATACATTACAATGATTTCATACATCTATATTAAAATCAACTCAAAATAACTGACAACATTATTGAAGGTTTCTACTCCACAAATAGAATAATGTCCACATGACACTTAGAATGGGGATCTAAATCCGAAAAATAGCCAAGTTACCTTAATTAATTCAGTGATTGTATGCCTATTTGCTAGACTGAATATTTCTTGATTAGAAAATTTAGAGGTGTTTAATATGTAAGGGTGAAAAAAAGGAAAAGTGACTGGAAGCAATAAGACTCAAGATATTTAACCTGACCTTGTCCAAATGTTTTTAACTTTCTACACTTTCAAATTTGTTTTTTTCCATTATTGTCAAAGTGATTGCCATTATCAAAAAAAAAAAAAAAAAAAAAACATGTTTGTTTTAAAGAGCAACCAACACCAATTTAAAAAAAAAAAATCTGATTATTGGCTATGCAGTACTGACAATTGCATAATTCTCAAGATCTTCTTTTCTTCTTATTTAATTACATAATAGGCATTGTTAAGGGTAAATATACCTTGGGGTTGCTTCATGGAAATTTCAAACTGGCCGGAGAGAACATATTAAATAATTCTGATTTTTTCTATTCTAAAAACATTAAGTTATAGCACTGAAGTTTATGAAAACTGATTTTTTTACGGTTAATAAGGTGAACCATAGGATTAAGTTCTTATCCTAAGTGAAATGTGTTCTTTATCTTACTATGGAGTCTTGAATAATTTAGTAATTCTCACACAATTAAATTTTTTTTTTTAAAAAAAATATTTCTTTTTCTTAATCTAGAACTACTTATATATATTTATATCGATATATCATATTAAAAATAATAATAATAATAATAATTTTTGCTGATTTCTTTTATTCAAATATTCAGGGGGAGTTTATTTTTTTTGATATATCTGATTTTCTCAATTTTAAGATTTTTTCGTCAGCATATTTTCAGGGGGAGTTATTTTCTTTACCTAGTTAGGTGCTAGTAGTCATCGGAGAGTTAGTTTTTTTGTCTTAAGGGTTTTTCGGACAATTAAGTTGTAACTATCCGAAAACTTCTTAGTTTTCAGCAAGTTACTGTCTTGTGCCTTATTTATTTTTTGGACAGTTATTTTGTAACTATCCGAAACTCTCATTTCCTTTTGTAAGTTCAACCTCTAACTCATAGATCTCTAAAACTTTCCGATACTTATATGCTTTCAGAGGGTTATCTTCTCACTCTATCTCAACTCTCCGATTCTCAAAATCTTTGTCTGCTTCATCTCTTTTTCGCGCCTTCTCTTTCATAGCTTCATCTAGACATTTTTCTGGTCTCTCTTTGCAAAAGCAAGAACAGTGGATTCACAGAATGGAACAAGATCTCCAGACAAGTATGGAAGATCTTTCTCCTAGACAAGTTCAACAAATTATTTCTATCAGAGAAGAGATTGTTGATATTGAGTTTGTTTATGGAACTTTAGAAATAGTTACACGTTTCCTATGTTTGGAAAAACAACTCTCTTCTTCGAAAATTTTGTCCTGTTAATACTCCTTTTCCACATCAAAAGCGTTTGAAATCCAAACAAAGAACTTTCAAGAGAAAATCCACCAAAAACTCTACTTGTTCTAAGAAATAGAAAACTTCTACCCGTGCTTCATAGAGTAGTAAAACAGATTGTATTGATTCTAGGGTTTCTAAGGATTCTTCTTCGGATGATGAAGATATATTTACTACCAAAGTGAACTCCTTAGAACTTCAATTTAAATCTGTTTATGAGGCTTATGTTAGCCAATTTTTGAATACTTCTGAGGATACTAGGGCATCTGAAAAACGAGCATTGCATATAGCCCTACATTTACAAGACACTTTAGTCAAGAGAAGAAATCAAGCATTATTGCATAAACTTAGTGAGCAACTAGGAATTAAAATACTTGAGCCTACAAAGCCTGCTTGTCTTCATGATTTTTCTGATATGGCAGTAAAGAAGAAATCAATGGCTAAACCTGAATTCTTTTTGCCTTAGAAAGGAATTGATTTCAGGCATGTGGTTGGTCGTTCATATCCTCCAATTCCTGAGTTATGTATTGGAATTCTACACTAAATTGCTCCTGGTCCTTCTCATTTGATCTCCTCAGCTAGTCCAGTTTGCCTATAGTTGTCTCCTCTCCTCTTCCATCTACTTCATTTACTTACACTAGGAGAAGAAAGAAAACTCTCTCCTCTCATCTGAGTTTTGCCAAACCTCCTTTTGTAAATAAAGAAGACTCCACACCTCCTCCACCTTCATCTAATGTAGAATCTCATCCAATTCCTTCTCCTCATTTATCAAATGGTGATACAAGGATTGTATGAAGATTCGAGTTTTGACTCTGTTGCTCAATCTCCTCCTCCTTCTACAAACCCTCTAGCGGATGAAGATCTAGAGGATGTAGTCAATTATTCTTCAGAAATGCCTACAGATGTATATTATTTCCAATTTTCTGCTACTAGGGATCTCTTCTTCAATAAATATCAAGGCATGAAGATTATTTATAGCAGACTAGTAAATTTTAAAGGAATGGATTCCATTCATAGTCTGCTTTTTCATCAAGGGCTTTTAGGTCTTATTTCTTTCCCCTTAGGGTTATCTGTTTTTGAATACCTAATTCCCCTTTTCTACTCAAACCTTGAAATTTCTCCTCATTTTTGTCTCCTACACCTCCAAAATCAAATAATAAGGATTGATGGAGAATTTTTGGAGAATCTTTTTGGAATACCATCTACTAGTATAAATATTGCTTTCTCCATCAGAGCTTGGGTGGCAGGAATCCAAGATGAATAAATTGATTGGAAAAACTCCTAACAGAAAATTCAAGTTAGTAAAGACTGCAGATCTAAATGGTATGGCCCGGATGATTGCTACAATTCTATCTACCTCTGTATTTCAAAAGATTGGTCATGCAAATGAATTGGAAAGGAAAGTCTACCAAGCCACTTATGTTGTGATGGCTGGTATCAAGGTTAACTAGGCAAAAGTTATTATTGCTCAGCTTTCTTATCTACAAAGTTTTCTGTACTATGGAGATTTTATTTATCATCTGATGGCCAGATACATTGATTTTTCAGGGAAGCCTCTGAAATCCATTAAAAGAAGAGTATTACAACTTAAGGATCCTTAGAGAATGTCATCTTCTGATCCGGTTGAGTTGCCCTCTCATTTTCAACCATCTGCAACTCAGAATGCAACTTCTCCTTCTACAGCAAATACACCTCCTACTGTACCTCCTTCTGCTCCACCTCCTCCAGCTCCAACAGCTTCATTTATAGCAGTTGACAGTTCTGAGACCCTCCTAAAACAGAATGAGCTTCTACTTCAGCATAATCAGATGCTTTTGGATCAAGTGGCTCATTTAGAACATCTTCCAAAAGAGAGGGATAACTTAATTCAAGAATTGTTATAGAAAAAGTCAACTGCATCTTAGTTTTGTTGTTTTGCCTTTGATGTAATTTTCATTTCTTTATGTATCTCTATTGTTATTACTCTTAAATCAATGAAATTACATTTTATTTCTCTCCAAGTATTCTTCAATTAATTGTCTCCACTTTTTAATTCTAACAAAGGGGAGAATATATTTGTTTACAATTTTGTCATCATAAAAAAGGGAGAGATTGTTAGTTCATTATTTTATCAGTTAATTTTGATGATGAAAAACGTGTGGTTTAATTATTTCTACAATATTTTAGATGTCTTTTTACTCAAATGAATTTTGGCTAACTACTGTGTACTCAAAGTCTTTTAAATTAGATTTCGACAGGTTATTTTGTCTACAGTGTATTGATTAGAGAGTTATTTTATAAGTCATCGAACAGAACAAGACAAATCGGATGGTTAAGTCTCTCTCTTGGCTTTTCAAACAGTTATATCAGTAACTATCTGAAAAGTATTTATCTTTGGTGAGTGTTTGTGTTTTCCCAACACTACACTAGAAAAACTTGGATTTGTTACTTCTGTTTTTACTTAGTTAATTTATCTTTATGCCTATTCTTTCTTTTAGAAGTAAACAAACAACCTTTAATACAATTTAGATATTAATTCCAATTTATACTTTAACTGCAAGTGCACAGTGCCTATTGTATTAGTGTGCAAGTACAGGTCGATCCCATAAGGAATTGCTGAAGAACTTGAGAACTGTTCGTTTGTTAACAATCAAATTTATATATTTAATAAGCTCTCCGTTGAATTATAGTTAACTCAACAGATAAAGTTCGTTGAGTTATGGCTAACTCAATGGACTAACCTCGTGGATTTAGGTTAACTCCACGAGCCTGTATTTTCTCTTTAATACTGCTATCTACAGAGGAATTCAGCCAACCATTGGGCGATTCCACAGATTGTAAATAACATCAATTAAGCTCTTTAATGTTAGTTAACATTGTATTTATCATTAAGCAATACTAACATTCATATAATTCAAACTATAACCATTAAAATCTTTAAGTCTTTTGAACGAACCGATTTCAGTAAACTGTAAAACTAAAATAACATAAAACAATCACAGCACTAACAAAGATAACATTAATCACGATACAACACAAATAATAGAACACTCAAATACAACATACAAACATAGATAAATTGTTTTTGGTATTTTTGTTTTAATATGAACATGGAAATGGGCGAAAGGTGAAATGTAAAGTAATCTCACTTGACAGTAAATACTTCCGACACTACTTGCAACGCGATTACACCATTGAAAATTAAACCACTTACAATTCTGTCTCCTCTCCCTATAGAATCACGAGTCTAGAATTGTAAGATGATCTCCTCTTTAGCATACAGGCATCAACCCGAAGCCAAGGCTAAAAGCTTTACGATCTCTTGAAATATGAGTCGGCACTTGGTGAAAATGGCTTCCCTTCCAGCAACGCAATCACTCCTCACAATGGTTGTCAGGCACTGTGTTTGGCTCTGAATCGACCTGACATTAAGAAAGTATTCTCACAGGCCTCCGATGGTTGATGATTGTGGTGGTGATGAGGATGGTTGGTGTGGTACTTCAGAGAATTGCGACGCTGATCCTCCTCTGCACACACTATCTGCCCATCGATCACACCCTTCTTCTTTTTTCTTCTTTTCTTTTATATTTCTTCAGTAGTAACTACTTCTACTTGAATGGTCGGTTGGATTTCCTTCATTCGAATCAATGGCGATGCTTTCTTCTCCCTACGCGATACGTGCAGTCGTGGTTTTTCTTCCAACTATCATGTTTCTGCAACTGCTACAATGGCATATTAGAAAATATATAGTCCGTGGAGTTACAGATAACTCAATAAACTTTCTTCATTGATTTAACTATAAAACACGTGCATAAATATAACTATCTGATGCTCAAGTGCATTTCAGATACTTATAAACATAACTATCTGATGCTTAGATGCATTTCAGATAGTTAGAAATAACTCACAGATATATAACTTAAGTAAATCTACTAGATCTCGACACGTGTCAGCATCAGTTTAATCATAAAATAATATTTTGGAGAGTTACAAGTCTAACTATCTGATGTTCAGATGCATTTTAGATAGTTACAAATAACTCACCGATATATAACTTAAGTAAATCTACTAGATATTGACACGTGTCAGCATCAATTTAATCATAAAATAACATTTCGAAGAGTTACAGGTCCAACTATTCGATGCTCAGATGCATTTCGGATAGTTATAGATAACTCATCGAAAGTTCACTTAAGTCATTCATTATGGTTTCGACACGTGTACTTTAGGAAATAATAAAATATTCTCTCAAAACATAATTGTTTGGTAATTTAAACATAACTATCCAATATGTTCGGTCTGTTAAACATAACTGTCCGAAATATGTCCTGTATGTTAAACATAACTATCTAAAATATCAGAAAATTCAGATACTTAAGAATTTCACAGCATGCAACTTACCAACAATTCAGAAATGTACTAAATTAACATTAATTCCCCCAAATTAAGCAGATTATTCAATTAAAGCATATAACAGTGCAATTATAACATAATGACTTAATTCTCATATGATAAGCTAAATATTATGCAATTAACCATCATTTAACCGTTAATAATATGCACTTTTTCATTCTAAACACTTCCCCCATACCTAAATTTTGCTAGTCCCTTAGCAAACTAAGATCTAATTAATTGGTCTTTCTAAAAGTGATAGAATTAATTCTTCCCCTTTGTTTTTCTTCTATTTAGCATAAAAATATATTCTGTATGTTTTAGTAATCAACCTACAAATATACTTAGAATATATGCAAATTACATACAAAGTATATCATCATCACATAAGTGTTAATTATATTATCGTTTGTTCTTCTTCTCATCATCTGTCATCTTAAATTTTCCAATAAGATTTCTAGAAGAAATTTCAACAACATACAAATCACAGTACAATCCAATTCAATATGATTAAGACAAGTAGAATAAAGAATTGTATCTCCATTAAACAACTTCAAAAGTCAATTCTAGATTCATATTACAGCAATTCTAGATAACAGAAAATATACTCGATTAATAAGATATCTGTATTTCACAAAACACTTGTATCTTTTCAGAACAGTATATATATATATTTTTTTTTGTGTACTTTAAAAGTTAATTTGACAAGCTTGAATCATACAAGAGCTTTCTAATATACCCATGTAACGAGCTTTCAGTCAACAATCCCAGATCTGATCGGGATCTTAGGTTGCCAGATTTCAAGAGTCCTTGTTCAGGTCAACAATCCTTACATACCTATCTGCTCAAGTACAAAAGGCTCGTAATCAAACAAGTCAATAAACTCTCAAAATTTTCCCCCTTTTCTTTTTTCCTTTGGTTTTTTTTTTTTTCAATCAAACTACAAAGACAAAACAAAATATTAATCACATACTATATATGTATGTATTTCATTAATACAGATGCAGTAAAACACCAATCTCATATAGTCCTACTTCTATCATTTACTGAAAATATGAATCCATAACAATAAGCTCATACTTTTTCTATAGTTTAATAAGATCTACACATAAATCATTCTACAAGTTCAATCAGTCAAAATAAATGTATCTTTCATCATATGTGTTTCATTTAATCTAGAATTCATATCTCAGCTATTTCAGGACTTCAAATAATTTACTAATTTTTCATTAAGCATTTTAATTTCATTTTAAAATCATGAAATTGTTAAACTCATGAAATTCAAAAAAAAAAAAAAAAAAAAACATAAGATACTATATCTAAATTTGCATAAATAGTAAATTCAATAGCATCTTATATAGCATTCTAAATATAACATTCAAGCAGTTACAATTTATATAAATTTTACAGTCTTATTTATCAGATAGTTACAGCAAGTTCATAAAAATTTTCAATTTCCTCAAAACTTTGCAGTACCATTTTAATTACTTTAATTAACAAACTTACATGGTTGTTACTTCAATTACCTCCCCCCCATACCTACATTTTCCATTGTCCTCAATGTAAAAGATTTGACAATAAGTACAGTAATTGTAGCAGGCATGAATACAGTTTTGCTTGATTTGAAATTCAAGATGAGTAATTAGTTACATACCTTGTTTCATTTGTATCTCCTTCTACATATTCTGATTTTTTATTCTGAAAAACTTTTCATTCACAGATAAAAGTAAAATATAAAACGAAATAACATTTAACAGATATTAATAAATCAGTGTCTTGTGTGGAACCTAGGCTCCTATGCCTTTAGTGGCTCATAAGCAAGTCAATTGGTTTCCTAGAACAGATACCAACAAACTAGATTGATATTTTGTTTTTTTTGTTTTTTTTTATAAAATAAACATGAAAACTAAAAAGAATTTTTTAAAAAAATAAAATAAAATAAATGCAGAATACACACAACATTAAACACACAAAATCACAACTTAAGAACATGATTGAAAAGTGGAAACAAATGGAATAAACGTGTCAGTCCAAGCAAACTTTTTAGGCATAGTTCTTCTTGCTATTAATTATGTTTTAATGTAGTTCTTGTTCCTTCTTAATTTGTAAACATGTAATATATTATAAATTCCAAATACAAGTGTATTACCATTAATGATATGAAATGCAGAAAGGGATCTTTTTTGGTTCCAAGGTAATGTAGCAGTTTCTATTTCTACATCTATTTCAATATACTCCTCTTCCCACTTCCATTTATTTATGTCTTCCATAATCCATATTTGAAATTTCATCAGTTCATCCCACCATCTTATCAGACATAAAGTAGGATCATCTTCTTCATTATACCACATTCCTATTTGAATTTTATTAAATTCTGCAGATGGTGGTTTAGCTATTTCACTCGGTACAGGTAAAATTTCTATATATTCATCATAACTGTCTATGCTCACTATGTATAAATCAGATCTATATGCTATTGATATCTCTATGCTAGATATATATATCCATCAAGTATGACATGTGCTTGGTTAATTAATGATTTCTGTCCTAGATATATCATAATATTTTCATTCCAAGATCTATTCAGAAAATTATACACACTTAAGCGTAAATCTTCACCCCAATTTCCTATAGGTCTCCAATAATATAATTTTTCAGGAATTGCAGAATTTTTATCAAAAAATATTAAAGCTGACCCACAATTTACAGTTGGTACTTCAAATCTATTAGGTCTTCCTATATTCCATTCTTCTCCTGTTATAGGATTTCTTATCAAAATATGAGGTAATAATAAACTTGCATACCTTGGTCTCGTCTTGTATATGATTAATCTTTCATCTATCCCCATAATATGATTTATTCCTTCTAATGCATTGGGTGGAATTCCAGTAGTTTCTTCCATAACCAGATATTCATGGTTAATTGAACTACGATTAAATGACCTCCATATGAATCCATCTCTAATCTTCGTCATTTTTGCAGCTTGTAGTCCCTGAAAATATTTTTCTTCAATACAGTTTTTAATTTCCTTTGATACACAACACAGCCTGCACAGATCTTTAGCTGACAAGTTACTTAGTACTTCCCTTAGTGCATCCAACGGTAATTACATCAATTCCATTTGTCGATTCTGTATAATACAAACAAAAATTTAGCAGAGACAAAAATTAACATAACTACTGCACACCCTCGTGGAGTTAAGGCATAACTCAACGGACTAAGTTCATTGAATTAAGGACTAACTCTACGATACTATTAACTAAAAATAAAAAACAAAGATACATACAAATAGTTGTTTTAGATATGCTGCTTCATTCAGCTACCCTCCTAAAAGAGGTATCAATTTCATTAGCCATTCTATTGACAAGATTAGGTATAGCTTGTATTGTCAATCCTCTACTAGGTCTAACTTCCATTGGTTCCTTCTATCTAAGTGGTATATTTCTATTCTGATTTTGAATTGCAGCACTTCCAAATACAAAATCTAGATGATTATTTAATTGTTGGATTATCTTTTCTAATTTCTCTATTCTAGATCTTTGTTCAATTAATGCTTCATAACTTATATTCTTCTCATTTATATTTTCTCCTCCTTGGAAATTGTTGTTTCTCCAAGATAAATTTGGGTGATTTCTCTAATTAGGATGATAAGAATTTCCCAAGTTATCTCTCTGGTTACTAGCATAAATAATATCTAAGTCATTTATGTTTGCATTCTTTTCTGCTAGCTTTTGATTTAATGATAACTCTTCTATTTTCTTTGTTAATTCATTTAATTTCACCTCAAGCATAGTATTTGAATCTATTTCATGCATTCCTCTTGTCAATATTTTTTTATCTGCAATAGCTTCAGCCGAATTTTCCCACTATGTAGTTCTTTTTGCAAAGTTTTCTAAATATGCCCATGCTTCTTTACTACATAACTTTAAAAATCCATTTTGACAAGTAGATTCTAATAAAGATTTTGTTGAAACATCTATGCCTTCATAAATTATACCTATTAATTGTGCTTTACTCATTGCATGATGCAGACATTGAGTCAATAAATCTTTAAATCTTTCAAAATATTTCCAGAATGATTCACCTTGTTTTTGGCTACACATTAATATTTCTTTTTTCTTTTTAATCGTTTGATGTGTTGGATAATATCTTTCCAGAAAAATAGAGTAAAATTCAGTCCATGTAGAAATTGAATCAAGCGATAGAGTATATAACCATCTCTTAGCTGTGTCTTTTAAAGAAAAAGGGATATATCTAAGTTTAATAGCATCTATACTCATGTTCGGCATTTTCATCATTTGACAAACTTCGTTAAATTCTCTAAGGAAATAATAGGCATCCTCTCTTTCTAATCCATGAAAATGTGGCAATTGTCTAATATAATTAGATTTCAGTTCAAACCTATCTCCTTCAAAGTTTGGCAATCGAATACATGAAGGTTCATCAACTAATTTAGGATACAGAATCTCTCCTAATGGTTTTTCTATTGGAGCAGCCATCTCTACGTTCTCTTTTAAAGAAAGGTTAGCTACACCCCAAAGAATTTCGTTAAAGTTCAGTTCAGAAAATTTTTCAGTACTCCTCTGCAATGAAAATTCTTGAGTAGGTGTTCTTACTAATCGTTTAGTGCTTAGAGAACGAGTCCTTGTGCTCATAAATAAATAGCAGAAGATTAATTACATACCAGTTTGAAGCTTTCCATTCAATAAATATTTGTTGTCGGATGAAGTTGAATCAGTTGCTTCTCCTTCCAGTTCCTCCAACGCATTCTCCTTTCTTTTAAAAGTGCTGGTAACTCGTAAATAACATTCTATTTTATATATATACTGCACATTCATAAAGTGAATAAATCTCATTGCAAGAACGTGTCTTGCAACGTGCATCGTGGTTCCTGTTTTTATGGGTATGTGTACCACTACTAATTTCAAATTTTGGTAACTGCTAAACCGACGAAGTTTCGTTCATGGTTAAAAGAATAACTGTTTTGCTTAATCCACGAACTAACATCGTTGAGTTATAGATAACTCAACAGAATACAGTCAGTTACTATTGCTAACTCCACGGACTAACTTCGTTGAGTTAACACTTAGCAACTTCTAAGTTTTACTCTCGTAAGTTCCTCTCTCTTCTTTTTTTCTTTTTTTTTTTTCATTCTGCTAACTAAAATAAAGTTAAATCTATGTCATTAATGCATCATTTTGATTAAAATTCATTGAAATCTGAACATTATATAAAGATTTAAGTTGCAGGTCATTTTATGTTATGCAGAAATTACATTTTACCTTACATGCAGAAATTTTTTAGCAGTTATCCTGTCATTCAGCAACTTGTAAATCTGTTACATATTCATTCTTAAAGTTCCACAAATTACATAATATTCAATAAATTCCATTCATTTCACATCCAAAACACGTATGAAAATTGCATCTGAAAAAATTACATTCATTAATATGAATCAATTACATTACAAGTACATCATACAATTTCATATAATTTTACACAAGTAGACGAACAATACAATTTAATCTCTATGCCTAAGTTCATCTACTTCCTTCTAGAGTTTTTCTAATTGAAGTTCTAATTGATTAATCCTCTCTACTGCTCCTGTAATTCCTCTAGAAGGTACAGCTAGTTCTACAGCTACAAAATTTCTGTATTCTTTCACTGAAATGGTTCTAGATCTGATCCTTTTTGATGTCCATTTCGTGAAATCAATACAGTCCACCATCAACAGTGGAATCAAATCTCCATAAAATAATTTCTTCTTCATTGTTTTCAGCTTGGAGATAAAAATTGCAGACCAATTTATTTGGATCTTATTTACAACTGCATATGTGGCCCATTTGATAAATTGACTTAATTATATGTCATGGCCCTGTCGTTGATAGACATTCTTAATCAGAATGTTAGCTACCATGTGTACTTTACCATTTAAATGCTTCAATTTGTTTAATAATGGCACACTAGGATTGATAGCTAAACAATCTTTGATTTGCTGTTCAATCCACTCAACTACAGTTGTATCTTCCAAAATTTTTAGTCCTTCATTCTTTAAACCAAAAATGTTGTGGAGAAGCTCTAGTGTTATCTGTACATCAGCTTCCTCCACGTTTGAAATTAATCCTCTTTATCCTTCTCTTAAATTTGCATAAAAGTAGGGCACTAAATTCTCATATACTGCATGCCCTCTTTCTTGAGAAATAAAATTCAGTAGACCTTGGAATTCAAATAAATCTTTGATTTCTTGCATTCCATCCCAATTTACTAGTCTACTATAAATAATGTCGTAACCCCTTATTTCTTGGTATTTGGTATAAGCTTCCTAACTACAAAAATGTACTTCATTCAAAATTGTTGTTTTAGTTGGGTCAGGAAGGTGACTTTGTTGTTCTAGAGGGGTTTGCTCTTGCTCTTCCTCTTCTATAGGCTGCATTTGAACATTTTCTACAGATTCCTGAATTTCTGTTTCTATTTGTGGTGGTGAGCCGATAGAACTCTCCACTCTGTCTTGAATTCTCTCCATAAATTGCTGAAGAGTTTCTTGCTCTTCAATGGAATCTGTGAAATTATTTTTGTCTAAATGGCTTCTTTCAGCTTCTTCATTTTCTGCTCTTTCTTTTTCCTCCTGACTACCAATCTATTCTGTTATTGTTCTTTCTGATTCTGTAACAGATTGGGATCGAGTCATAGGCAATTCAATTTCTGCCCTAATTTCTATTTCTTCTTGTACAGGCTGCAAACTAATTTTAGCCTGATTTTCTTCTTTTCTTTGCTCCTGCTACTGCAGCTCCTCCTGCTCCTCCTCAGAATCGGATAACAGGTTAATAAAAATTTGCTCCACAGGCCTTGTAAAAATTGGTACTTCAGATTTAATTTCCTCATATTCAGGCACTTTTTCTTTTCCTTTCTTTTTTCTGATTAGTTATGTCTGTTCTTCCTCTTCATCTTTTGAAATTAAATCTACAAAAGTAGGCTCTGTAGGACTTCGAGCCACAAGTACTGGCTCTTCCTGTTTACCTTTTTTTATAACTATTGGTCTCGAAGGACCAACCTCTCCTACAGCACTTGATTTAGTCACTGCTTGATACTGTTCAACTTTCATTTTGTATTAGGCCCTTATCCTTTCTTTGACCCTTTTTTTCTTAATGGCATCATATAAAATATCTGCCTTAGCCGTAGCTATCTCTTGAGTATCACCTTGGTCTCTTGCTATCTTGACCAAGCTAGCAAATTCTTTCTCTTCTTCTTCAGTTCTCGGCCAAGCAAATGCAACTCATGGCAATGGCTCTATTGGCTGAACTAGAGGTCTTGACTGCTGTTCCTCAAGTACAAGTCTTTCAACAATTGGTTCCTCTTGTTCTTCAGTTGCCTCTTCTTCATTTTCTTTCCTTTCTAGCTCCTAGATATCCCATCTAGCTCGTCTACAAATTCGTCTTTTGAACTAGAGCCGGGACTTACGTTGGATTAATTCTAGGGCTACTTCATTATTTGGCTGTATCTTTCTTTCTTTACTTACTGCAATTTCAGTTGTCACTCTAATCGTGTCTCCATTATCTATGGTATCTGTATTTCTAACTCAACCAAAACTTTCCTCAAGTTAAAGAGTTCTGATTCTACCTTTTGTAGCTCTTTCTCTCTTGTTGTATTTCTGATCTTCTACCGTGTGTGCCATTCTTCAGATTCCTTTAGAAATTGTGCGGTGTCGACTGCCTCTTCCCAGAATTCAGGTTTCATCTTCCTCATCATGGAGTTACACAACAGCATGAAATCGCTCTGATTTCTACTATTCTAGATGCTAAATGATTTGCCGAATAATGCCCCCCAAACCCTAGGTTTTAGTTTAAATAAGCCCTAAATTTAGGCAGGTAATCGGGTCATTTCTTGAACCAACTATAACTATTTTATCCGTGGTCTTAGCTACAGTACTCCATTGAGTTACAGTTAACTCAACGGAATAAGCTCGTTGACTAACTCAAGACTCAACGGAGTAAGCTCGTTGAGTTAAGCATAACTCAATGGACTCCCCGTACAAGCAAATATAATAATAATATTACAGATAATAGTTTTTCTGGTTTTTTTTCGGTTGAACCGATACTATGTTTCGGTAAAACCAACATTTTTTCTGAAAATTAATATACATATTTTTTTATGTTCTGGTCATACTAATGGATCCAGTCGATTGAACCGCAACGATTTTTATATTTTATATATATATCTATTTTTTTTTAATGTTTTTTTTTCATATATATATAAACATAAAAACTAATTTCTTACTAAGTAAAGCTCGAGTAGTCCTCTACTTTGACTTCTTCCATAATTCCAAATGAGCTTTTTGGTGTTTTCAAAATAGGTCTAAGTCTTTGTCCATTTACTTTAAATATATTCTGATTTTTAGGATTTTCAATTTCAATAGCTTCATAAGGATAAATATTTCGAACTATGTAAGGTCTTGCCCATCTAGATTTTAATTTTCCTAGATGATTATGGAGTCTAGCCATATAAAGATATACTTCTTGTCCTATTTCAAATCTTTTAGGAATAAGTTTTCTATCATGCCAAAATTTAATTTTTTCTTTTTCTCTTACAGTCTTCGAATAAGCTTCATTTCTAAATTCTTCTAATTCAATTAATTACATTTTTCTATTTTCAGCAGCTTGATTTAAATTAGTGTTTAGATTTTTTAATGCCCAATAAGCTTTATGTTCTATTTCAACAGGTAAATGACAACTTTTTCCATATACTAGCCTAAAAGGTGACATACCTAAGCTCGTTTTATAAGCAGTTCTATAAACCCAAAGTGCATCTATCAATCTATTAGCCCAATCTGTTCTAGTAGGATTTACTACTTTTTTTAAGATTAATTTAATTTGTTTGTTTGCACTTTCTACTTGTCCACTTGTTTATGGATGATATGATGTTGCAATTTTGTAGTTTACTCCATATTTCTTCATTAAGGCTTCAAAACTTCTATTACAGAAATGAGTTCCTCTATCACTGATAATAGCTTTAGGTATTCCAAATCTGGCAAATATATTTGTTCTTATAAATTATATTACCACTTTGTTGTCATTAGTTTTTGTAGGAATAGCTTCTATCCATTTAGATACATAATCCAACCCCAACAATATGTAATTAAATTAATTAGACATAGGAAATGGACCCATAAAATCTATTCCCCACACATCAAAGATTTCAACCTCAACAATAGGATTAAGAGGCATCATATTCCTCTTTGATATTCTTCCTATTTGTTGACATCTTAAACAACTTAAGCAATATTTATGAGCATCTTTGAATAGTGTTGGCCAATAAAACCCACATTACAGAATTATTGCAACAGTTTTCCCTGAACCAAAATGCCCTCCACAAGCTTGGTCATGACAGAAAGACAATATGCTCAGATATTCAGTTTCTAGAACACACTTCCTTAAAACCAGATCAGGACATTTCTTAAATAAGTATGGGTCTTCCCAATAGTAATATTTTACTCTTGAAAAAAACAATTTCTTATCCTGTCTATTCCAATCCTTAGGTGTTAGACCAGTAACTAAGTAATTAACTATGTCTACATACCAAGGCATTGTGTTGATGGTCATTAATTGTTCATTAGGAAAATTATCCTTAATTTCAATATTTGATTTTTCTATTTGTAATCTTGATAAATGATCTGCTACTACATTCTCACACCCTTTTTTATCTTTAATTTCTAGATCAAATTCTTGTAATAATAATATCCATCAGATCAATCTAGGTTTAGTTTCTTTTTTTTTATTAGATGTTTTAGAGCTGAATGATCCGTTTATACTATTACTTTAGCTCCAATCAGATATGATCTAAACTTTTCTAAAGCAAAGACAACAACTAATAATTCTTTTTCAGTAGTTGTGTAATTAACTTGAGCATCATTTAAGGTTTTGCTTGCATAATGAATCACTCTAAGAGATTTTTCTATCTTCTGTCCTAACACTACTCCTACAGCAAAATCAAAAGCATCGCACATTAATTCAAATGGATGGTTCCAATTAGGTGCTTGAATTATAGGAGTTGAAATTAAGCTAGTCTTAAGTCTGAAAAATGCTTCCTTGCAATTTTTATCAAAGTTAAATGGAACATCTTTTAATAGATTTGTTAAAGGTCTAACTATCTTGCTAAAGTCTTTGATAAATCTTCTATAAAAACCAGCATGTCCTAGAAATGATCTAATATCTTTTACTGATTTAGGTTCTGGTAGATTAGAAATTACTTCTATTTTAGCTTTATCTACTTCCAACCCTTTCTTAGAAACAACATGCCTTAAGACTATTCCTTGTTTAACCATGAAGTGACATTTTTCCTAATTTAAAACTAGATTTTTTTTTACACAGCGTTGTAATATTAAGTCTAAATTTTTTAAACAAACTTCATATGAGTTGCCATATACAATAAAATCATCCATAAATATTTCTAAAAAATCATCAGTCATTTTAGTAAATATTTCTAAAGGTAGCTAGCGCATTGCATAATCCGAATGGCATTCTCTTAAAAGCATAAGTTCCATTAGGACAGGTGAAAGTTGTTTTCTCTTGATCCTCTAATGCTACTGGAATTTGATTATACCCGTCTAGGAAACAAAAATATTCTTACCCTGCTAATCTTTCTAGCATTTGATCTATAAAAGGTAAGGGAAAATGATCTTTCCTAGTCACAGCATTCAGCTTTCTATAGTCTATACATACTCTCCAGCCTGATTGAATTCTAGTAGGTATCAAGTCTTGACTTTCATTCCTAATAACTGTTAATCCTGATTTCTTGGGAACTACATGGATTGGACTAACCCACGAGCTATCAGAAATCGGATAAATTATGTCATTATCTAACCACTTAACTATTTCCTTCCTAACTACTTCTTTAAGGTTTGGATTTAATCTCCTCTCAGGAATTCTAATAGGTTTAGCATTCTCTTCTAAATATATGTGGTGGCAGCAAAAAGTTGAACTTAACCCTTTTATATCAGTCATAGTCCATTCTATTGCTTCTTTATAACTTTTTACTACATCTTTTAATTTAGCTATTTGATCCTCTTTTAAACCTGAAGCAATAATGATTGGACAGGTTCGTTTATCTTCCAGAAATATATATGTTAATTCAGGAGGTAAAGGTTTTAATTCTAAATACTGCCCATCAGAAGCTAGAGCTCCTAATTGAACATCATCATCTTTTAAATGAACTTCTTCTAGATCTCCTTCTATATTTATGCTTTCACTTTCTTCTAAAATTTCAGAATTGATTTGCCTATTTAATTCTTCTTGAATCACATCATCTAACATATCTCCTTCATCCTCTAAAAAGTCTATGGTATGTAAGGACATTTCTAACTCCTCAAACCTTTCTGGTTTGAAAATATTTAATTGAGTATCCTCATTATCATATGCTAATTTCATTACCCCAGTTTTACAATTTATAACAACCCTTGATGTTGCTAAAAATGGCCTTCCCAAAATTAAAGATGTATCACTATTTTTATGCTTAATTTGTTGGGAATCCAAAATTACAATATCAATAGGATATATAAAATTTTTGATTTTAATTAAGACATCCTCTATTTTTCCTCTAGGGTATCTTATACTTCTATCAACTAATTGAATAACTATACTAGTAGGAGTTAAGCCTTCTAATCCTAAAGATGCAAATATATCACTTGGCATAACATTTATACCTGCACCTAAGTCTATTAAGGTTCTTCCTAGAATGGTATTTCCTATGGTGCATGATATAACAAGGATTCCAAGATCAGATAACCTTTTAGGAATTTGTGGAAGAAATAGGGAACTACTTTGCTTAGCTAAAAAGACCTTTCTAAGAACTTTTCACTCTCTTTTCTTAGTGCACCAATCCTTCAGAAATTTAGCACAAGGTGGTAGTTTCTGCAATAGATCTAACAAAGGAATGTTAACTTGTACTTTTTCAAAAATTTCTCTGATTTTTTCTTGTTTTTCAGGTATTGTTTGTTGTAATCTTTCAGGATAGGGTGCTAAAGATTTTGATTTCAAAGACTCTTTTTCTTTCAGTTGATTTGTTTGATCATTTTTAGCTTCGTTAGCAGATTCAGATTGTTCTTCAGTGATTTCTAGATTTTCAGCTATTACATTTTCATTATCATTTTGATTTTTACTCTTCTCCACCTTCATATCATTTTCATTTTGAGTTCTTGGTGGTATATCAGTTCTAGATCTTAATGTTATACATACATTTTCCAGATTTTCATTACTCTTATGATGTTTTTGTATATCATTTTCGTGATTATGATCTTCAATTGTTTTTAGTTTTAAAGTGCATTCTTTAAATTCTCTTGCATTAGTATTTTCTATTTGCTGTATATTTTGCAAATTATGTAGGTTTATAACATTATAATTTTCATTGTCCTGTTGCATAACTTGTATTTTCATTGTATATTCGTCTAATGCTTTTAATTTTCTTTCCAGATCATCTAATCTCATTGCATTCAATTTTTGATCAATTTTCATTATGGTTTTTTCAGTTTCGTAAATTATATCCTTTTTAGGTTCTGAATATGCTTCCTTATTGTTTAATTGGTTGACTTCTTGTTATTGACACAAAATATTCCAATTTGTCCAAATTTTTCTCTATACTATGCTCCAATCTGTCATACCTATCCTAAACTTCAATGTCTCTCAACATATTACACATTCTATACTGACCATCAGTTGGGTAAACTATAGGATTCTCATACTCGGATCTATTATACTGAGGATAATTCATTTGTTGTTCATGGGATCTAACCATCTACAAACGTCTCAGTTTCAAATAGTCAGAAATGTCGTGTCCTTCAGAATTGCAGAATTCACATATGCTAATTACAAGTTTCAGAAATCTTTGAGCATAAGCATATGCCATATTCTCAATTACAGAAGAAAACACACAACTCTAGCTATTAAAACGAAACAGCTATAACAGTTGCTTATATTAATTCAATTCAATTCTATTCTATTCAATTCAATTCCCTTGCAACGATGCCATAAAACTTGTTTGTGTTTTCCCAGCACTACACTAGAAAAACTTGGATTTGTTACTTTTATTTTTACTTAGTTAATTTATCTTTATGCCTATTCTTTCTTTTAGAAGTAAACAAACAATCTTTAATACAATTTAGATATTAATTCCAATTTGTACTTTAACTACAAGTGCACAATGTCTATTGTATTAGAGTGCAAGTACAAGTCGATCCCATAGGGAATTGCTGAAGAACTTGAGAACTGTTCGTTTGTTAACAATCAAATTTATATATTCAATAAGCTCTCCATTGAATTACAGTTAACTCAATGGACAAAGTTCGTTGAATTATGGCTAACTCAACAGACTAACGTCGTGGACTTAAGTTAACTCCACGAGCCTATCTTTTTTCTTTAATACTGCTATCTACAAAGGAATTCGGCCAACCATTGGGCGATTCCACAGATTGTAAATAACATCAATTAAGCTCTTTAATGTTAGTTAACATTGGATTTATCATTAAGCAATACTAACATTCAGATAATTCAAACCGTAACCATTAAAATCTTTAAGTCTTTTGAACAAACCGATTTCAATAAACTGTAAAACTAAAACAACATAAAACAATCACAGCACTGATAAAGATAACATTAATCACGATACAACACAAACAATACAACACTCAAATACAACATACAAACATAGATAAATTGTTTTTGGTTTTTTTGTTTTAATATGAACATGGAAATGGGCGAAAGGTGAATGTAAAGTAATCTCACTTGATAGTAAATACTTCCGACACTACTTGCAACGTGATTACACCATTGAAGATTAAACCACTTACAATTTTGTCTCCTCTCCCTATAGAATTGCGAGTCTAGAATTGCAAGATGATCTCCTCTTCAGCATACAGGCATCAACCTGAAGCCAAGGCTAAAAGCTTTACGATCTCCTGAAATATGAGTTGGTGCTTGGTGAAAATGGCTTCCCTTCCCGCGACGCGATCACTCCTCACAGTGATTGTCAACCACTGTGTTTGGCTCAGAATCGACCCGACATCAAGAAAGTATTCTCACAGACCTCCGATGGTCGGTGATTGTGGTGGTGATGATGATGGTTGGTGTGGTACTTCAGAGAATTGCGATGCTGATCCTCCTTTGCACACACTATCCGCCCATCGATCACACCCTTCTTCTTTTTTCTTCTTTTCTTTTATATTTCTTCAGTAATAACTACTTCTACTTGAATGGTTAGTTGGATTTCCTTCATTCGTATCAACGGTTTTTCTTTCATTTGTCGATACGTGTTTCTTTCTTTTATATTTCTTAAGTTATTTCTTCTCAGTAATAACCCTTCTTCTTTCTTCTCCTTGTGCGATACGTGCAGTCGTGGTTTTTCTTTCATTTGTCCTGTTTCTGCAACTGCTATAGTGGCATATTAGAAAATATATAGTTCGTGGAGTTACAGATAACTCAACGGACTTTCTTCGTTGATTTAACTATAAAATACATGCATAAATATAACTATCTGATGCTTAGGTGCATTTCGGATACCTATAAACTTAACTATCCGATGCTTAGATGCATTTCGGATAGTTACAAATAACTCACCGATATATAACTTAAATAAATCTACCAGATCTCGACATGTGTCAACATCAGTTTAATCGTAAAATAACATTTTGGAGAGTTACAGGTCTAACTATCTGATGCTCAGATGTATTTCGAATAGTTACAAATAACTCACCGATATATAACTTAAGTAAATCTACGAGATCTCGACACGTGCCAGCATCAGTTTAATCATAAAATAACATTTTGGAGAGTTACAGATCTAACTATCCGATGCTCAGATGCATTTCGGATAGTTATAGATAACTAACCGAAAGTTCACTTAAGTCATTCATTATGATTTCGACACGTGTACTTCAGGAAATAATAAAATATTCTCTCAAAACATAACTATTCAGCAATTTAAACATAACTATCCAATATGTTCAGTCTGTTAAACATAACTGTCCGAAATATGTCCGATATGTTAAACATAACTATCTGAAATATCAGAAAATTCAGATACTTAAGAATTTCACAGCCTACAACTTACCGATAGTTCAAAAATATACTAAATTAACATTAATTCCCCTAAATTAAGCAGATTCTTCAATTAAAGCATATAACAGTGCAATTATAACATAATGGCTTAATTCTCATATGGTAAGCTAAATATTATGCAATTAACCATCATTTAACTGTTAATAATATGCACTTTTTCATTCTAAACAGTGAGTTAAGTCTTTTTATGTCCGGATATGATTTTTATGGTAAGTCTCCGAAATCCCTTTGGTTTCGAATAGTTAAGGTTTTTATTCTGGAGAGTTAGCTGTTTCTTTGTTTTAATATATTTTCGGTTACTTTCTTCTGAAGGACACGTGTCAATCTCTCATCGCTTAACTTAAGTGACTTTTCGGAAGGTTACGATGTAACTATCCGAAAACTCTTAAGAATTGGAGAGTTATCTTCAGTAAGTATCCAAAAATAGTTTTTAAGTTTCGGATGGTTGAGTTTTCTATTATTTCTGACTTAAGTGACTTGTCGGAAGGTTACCTGTGTAACTATCCGTAATGACTTAAGGATCGGAGAGTTATCTTTATAAGTATCCGAAACATGTCCACTCTATCGGATAGTTTATTTTTTTTATATTTTATAAGGCTATTTCAAAAGGACACATGTTTCAATTTTAATACATGACTTAAGTGGTCTTTCGGTATGTTAGTTCTATCTATCCAAAATGGTTTTGAGTTTTGGTAGGTTATCTGTTTAAGTCTCCGATTTTCTAAAAGCCTCCGAAGATTTTATTTTTACAGAAACTAAAACTATTATTAATTGACTAATCTTTGTGGCAAGATATCTTTTGATTGTAGATCTCAACTTTATTATGATTGAAGGTTGCCGAAAATGAATTCCTACATAAGGCATCTGACCATTTCAAAATTCTTTCCATATATGCAAATTTCGAAGGAGAAATAAAAAGGATTTTGTAGAAAACTGAAACATACACACACAGAATTTTTCAACACTCGAAAGGAGAAATTGTCTGCTTAGTATTTCTGCAAACACTTTGAAGATTCATTTGCAACAAAGTCTAGAAGATCAACAACTGCAGATTAATCAAGAATTCTCCTTAGAGCTTCTATGTCAACTCTTCATAGGAGTTGATCTAGTGTTGTGTGTCATTTTTATTTTGAGTTAGTGACTCCTGAGGTTAAATTGTCTTCTCGTTTACTTGAAAACCTTAACTCACAAGGGTGTTGTGAGTATACTTTCACAAGGTCGGGGCCTTGGTGAAGAGAGTGAAGTGTGAAACTTCACTTGCTCAAGATTGGGGTCTTGAGTATACAAAGTTGGTGCTTTGTGTGAGGTTTTTGTTTAGCCTTTAAAAACATCTATAAGGTTGTTGCTTAGCCTACAAAAGCAACTTGTTTAATGTTTGTGCTTTGCCTTAAAAGCACTTAGTGGAATTCTCGAGGTTGTGGCCTTGAGGAGTGGACTACCCAGTTTGGGGAACCACTATAAATCTCTTTGTGTTATTTACTTTCTGCATTACAAGTTTTAATTCCAAAATCAATTAATCAAGGTTCATTAGTGACAACAGCTTCCAAAGTTTTAAAATCAAAATAAATTTTATTAGGATACTATTCACCCGCCCTCTAGTGTGCCATTTGATCCTTTCAGTTAACTATCCAAAATAAAAATGAAACTTTCTGTTAACTTGTCAACATTTAATTATGTGACTATTATACTTAGAGAATATTATTTAGACTTATTTTATAAACTTTAATAAAGCATTTATCATCAAAACAAAATTCCTAACAATCTTCCCCTTTTTATGATGTTAAAACCTAATAAGTCAAATAATCTATCTTCTCCCCCTTTATAGCATTATAAAAAAGTAAATAAAATGTAAGGAAGAAAAACTTGCTAAGTATATATCGTTCAAAAAGACATTTTTAAACATGCATAACTATCGTGGATAAGAATAAAATATCATACCAGTTCACCTATATATGGTTAATTAATGCATATGTCGCATAAAGATAGCATTTGTCAACCTCTACACCATGACCAAACCTTTGAAAGAGTGAAGCATGCAGTATTTTTGCAATGAAATGTGCTTGGTCATTTAAATCATTAGTAATCTCATTGGATTGTTGGCAGTCGGATCTTTGGCTAAACCTTTAATATCCCATCCCAACTGATAAACCTATTTTCTTTCTGATAATTTAACTCCTTCATTTTTTAGACCAAGTACTTGATAAAGTAATTCTAGAGTTAAATATATATATCGTAGTCTTTGAAAGGATCGAATGACACACTAGAGGGAGGGTGAATAGTGTCCTAATAAAATTTATTTTGCTTTTAAAAACTTTGGAAACTGTTGACACTAATGAACCCTGATTAATTGATTTTGGAATTAAACTTGTAGTGCAGAAAGTAAAGAACACAAAGAGATTTATAGTGGTTCCCCAAACTAGGTAATCCACTCCTCAAGGCCACAACCTCGAGAATTCTACTAAGTACTTTTAAGGCTAAGCACAAACCTTAAACAAGTTACTTTTGCAGGCTAAGCAACAACCTTACATATGTTTTTAAAGGCTAAACAAAAACCTCACACAAAGCACCAACTTTGTATACTCAAGACCCCAATCTTAAGCAAGTGAAGTATCACACTTCACTCTCTTCACCAAGGCCCTGACCTTGTGAAGGTATACTCACAACACCCTTGTGAGTTAAGGTTTTCAAGTAAACGAGAAGACAATTTAAAACCAGGAGTCACTAACTCAAAATGAAAATGACACACAACACCAAATCAACTCCTATGAAGAGTTGACATAAAAGCTCTGAGGAGATTTCTTGATTGATTTGTAGTTGATGATCTTCTAGACTTTGTTGCAGACAAATCTTCAAGGTGTTTGCAAAATTATTGAACAGACAATTTCTCCTTTTGAGTGTTGAAAAATTCTGTGTGTGTCTCTTTAAGTTTTCTGCAAAATCCTTTTTATTTTTCCTTCGAGATTTGCATAAGTGGAAAGAATTCTGAAATGGTTAGATGCCTTATGTAGGAATTCATTTCTGGCAACCTTCAATCATAATAAAGTTGAGATCTACAATCAAAAGATATCTTGCCACAAAGATTAGTCAATTAATAATAGTTGTAGTTTCTGTAAAAATAAAATCTTCGAAAGCTTTTAGAAAATCGGAGACTTAGAAAGATAACCTGCCGAAACTCAAAAACATTTTGGATAGATAGAACTAACATTCCAAAAGACCACTTAAGTCATGTATTAAAATTGAAACACATGTCCTTCAGAAACTATGTTATAAAATATTAAAAAATAAACTATCTAATATAGTGGACATGTTTCGGATACTTATAAAGATAACTCTTCGATCCTTAAGTTATTTCGGATAGTTACACAGGTAACCTTTCGAAAAGTCACTTAAGTCAAAAATTAATAGAAAACTCAACCATCTAAAGCTTAAAACAATTTTTGGATACTTACTAAAAATAACTCTCCGATTCTTAAGACTTTTTGGATAGTTACATTGTAACCTTCCGAAAAGTCACTTAAGTCAAGCGATGAGAGACTGACACGTGTCCTTTAGAAGAAAGTAACCGAAAATATATTAAAATAGAGAAACAACTAACTCTCCGAAATAAAAACCTTAACTATCCGAAACCAAAGGGATTTCGGAGACTTACCATAAAAAATCATATCTGGACATAAAAAGACTTAACTCACAGAAGGTAAATACTTTTCAGATAGTTACCGATATAATCATCCGAAAAGCCAGGAGAGAGAGACATAACCATCCGATTTGCCCTGTTTTGTTCGGTGACTTATAAAATAACTCTCCAATCAATACACTATAGACAAAATAACTTGTCGAAATCTAATTTAAAAGATTTGGAGAACAAAGCAGTTAGCCAAAATTCATTTGAGTAAAAAGACAGCTAACATATGGTAGAAATAATTAAACCACACATTTTTCATCATCAAAATTAACTAATAAATAAATGAACTAACAATCTTGTATATTGGAAACAGGAATACCTTCTTCCACTGTTAAGTTTGAGTAAAAACAACTTACAAGTTCTAGTATAATAAGATGGCTTGGCTATTCGAGTCAACATTTCTTGCATATGTGCCATCCCTTCAAACTTAACTAGTCTTGAATATAAAACTGTAAAAGTTTTATATGTTTGAAATTTTTCATAACAAGAACTATTTCTGAACCATAACAATGTATTTTCGTCTAAATTCTGTTCAGGATTAGGTATTTTCTTGTCATGATGTTCTGATCTGGGACTTGTTTCAATAGTATCAGCAGCATCTATATTTTTAGATCTTTTAGAACTGGTGGAATTTCTATCAAAGCTAGTATAAATGTCTGAAATATTTGTTATTGTCGTATCAATAATCTGTAGAATTTTCTCTATGTGATCTTTTTAAAACATATCAGTACCAATAGTCTATCCGATATACAGTAAGAGGAAGAATATCTATATATTCCTCTTTAGATGAAATATCTTCAAAATTCATAGACTTAGTGTCTATGTCATCAAAAATGTCATTAAAATTGATATCATCTATATATATATCATCAAAATTTCCTACATGTTCTCTTTCCGTAGGAAAAGAATGCTGGCTTGCAACATGATGTGAAAAACTATCTATTGTATTAAAAGAAACATTATGCACTAATGTGACACAATACCTTATAGTGTATGCTTGTAATCCGATATTTATCACATCTACTAGGATTCCTAACACAAAATCCTGTCCAGCTTGTGCAATGGAACATAGTTTTCCATTTTCCAATGATTCTTCTCTTTGCTGCAATATGCCTTGTACACTTGTAGTCAGTCCAAAATATTCTAATGTCTTCTTCTTTTTTCAACTATATGTCTATAGTGTTTCTAGTTGTTCAGGAGGTTCTAAAGTTTTCTTAATTTCTCCTATTAAAGGCATCTATGGTCTTGATGGTCCTTCACCATGATGCCTAGGTTGCAACAATGGAATATAGAGTTTTAAGCTCTCAACCTCTACCATTTTTAGTTGATAAACTTTTTGTCCTTCACTTCAAAGGCCCATTTTCCAAATGGCAATTTTCTGTTCATCAATAAATTGTTGAATGTCATTGATCTCATTTTCTATCTTTTGAAGTTCCATCTCTCTTTTTTGCAATTTTGTCATTCTACCACATCCTCATCCACATCCTGACATTGTCGATTAATCTTCGCTGTACACTGTAGAACTTAGTAGAAGTAAAGATTGTGAAACTAGGATTCTACCAAGGTAGAAACACAAAAGGTTGTCAGTAAAACATTTAAAACTCTTCGAGTTTATAAACGGATAAACGAATTCAATCATTGAAATCATAAATATAAGATTCATTACTGATAAATAACTCGAATGCTTGCAATAACTGTACGAGTTTTACAACCGACAACAGCAGAATACTTAGCGTAATTGTTCGTGTAAAGAAAATAACTACTTGCTAAGTAAAAATGAGAAAACTTGAAGACTTATGATAACTATTCGAGTTTTTTGAGTAATAGAGCACATTATACGACAAACTAGAATAGTTATTGCCATAGTTTAAGTCTTTCAAAAAAAATATAATAATATTAAGTTAACTGTTCGAGTTTCTTGGATAGATATGCGTAAAAGTCGAAGACTTAAGCATAATTGTTCGAGTTTCAACATGAGACATAATAAAGTAATGAAATTCAACACGTGCATAATTCTAACTTAAGGAGTTCAGATATTTCGGATACTTACGAATCTAACTATCCGATGCTCAGATGTATTTCGAACAGTTACCAGATAACTTACTGAACATTCACTTAAGGTATGCATTAAGGCTTCAACACGTGTACTTCAGGAAATAATAAAATATTCTTTTAATCGTTTAAAACATAACTGTCTGGTATATACAATATAACTTTCTGAAATAATAGAAAATTTAGATACTTAAGAACTAAAAAGCCTGTATTTCATCGATAGTTCAAAAATGTACTTAATTAATGTTAATTTCCTAAAATTATGTAGATTCTTTCATTAAGGCATGTAATAGTGCAATTATAACATAATGGCTTAATTCTCCTATGATAAATTGCTCCCCCTACATAAATGTAGTCTAGAGAATCTATGGTGTACTTAATATTAGGTTGCCAAGCCCTAATAGATTTGTCATTAAAGTTCAAGATTAGTTGACTTAGGTTGGTTGCTAAGCCTTAAATAGATTTGTCATTTAAGTTCAAAATCTAGTGTACTTAAACTAGGTTGCGAAGCCCTAAATAGATTTGAGTCTCTCTACCTTTTTTTTAAAATTTAAATAGAGAAATAAGTAGTATATTTAACAATTTAGACTTTCTGGCTTTTATCTTATTCAGTTTACAAAAGAAAATTCATAGAGATATACCTTCAAGTAACTTAAAAGAATTCAATAATGAGTACACGAACTTAAGAAAATAAATGCATTACATTATGTGTAAAGAATAGATAATAACAAAGAAAAATAACAAAAATTATATGCATAGATTATGGAAAAATTGTTATAACACCTGTAAAATAAATTAAGTTTGAGTGCATTGTCCCCTTTTTTTTTTATATTCATATATATATATATATACTTTATGTATTACCTCCGTCAACATCATCTTTTTATGTGATCACAATCCCTTGCTTAGGGGATAGATAATCAGTTACTAAATGATAAGTGAGAATAGGTACCTTTTTTTTTTTTTAAATAGAATCTGAATTACTTGTAAAATGAGTTTTCAGTCAGCATATCCCAAACCAGTTGGTTCAAGTGACTAAGGTTTAAGATCCCCCAACGGACTTAATTACTCAAGCAATTGCAAACAAACAATAAAACAAGACAGTAAATTGAATAAGAGACAATCGCAAGATTTAATTTTTCTAACAATATGTTAATAACTTTCCTTTAATAAATGGTACATATTTTCTATGTATTTTTCAGTTAAAATCTCTATAATGGCGTATACATAAGTAACAAAAATACAGTTGGCACTCATATTGAATCAAATTAACTTTCCTTAAGTAACCTTTTTTGAATTTTTCTTAAATAAATTGACTTCAATAAAAATCAGAATTTCATAAATTCTTAACTACTAGTAAATAGTAATTCTAAAATAGATATTTTGAGTTTGTTTTTTTTTTTAATAAAGAAATTAACTTCTAAAGCTATTTTATAACAAACAAAAATGTTATGCAATGAATAGGACAATTTAAACATCAAATAACCTACAAATACCAAGTTCTAATCGTAATTTTGAAAAAGTATTCTCATCTAAGGGTTTTGTAAATAGATTTGCTAATTGTTCTATGGTAGGAACAAAATTTAATACTATTTCTCCTTTTATAACATTATCCCTTAGAAAATGATGTCGAACTTCTATATGTTTAGCTTGTGAATGTAAAACAGGATTTGAAAGGATCGAATGGTACACTAGGGGGGGTGAATAGTGTCCTAATAAAGTTTATTTTGCATTTAAAAACTTCAGAAGCTATTAACACTAATAAACCCAGATTAATTGATTTTGGAATTAAAATTTGCAGTGCAGAAAGTAAAGAACACAAAGAGATTTATAGTGGTTCCCCAAACTAGGTAGTCCACTCTTCAAGGCCATAACCTCGAGAATTTCACTAAGTGCTTTTAAGGCTAAGTACAAACCTTAAACAAGTTGCTTTTGCATGCTAAATATTAGAAGGAAAATTCAGAATACAAATAGATCATTTCTTATATGTAATGAATAAAATTTCGTTTGTAGACATATCCATAATTTTGCAGGAATCTTTTTCAAAAATTATTCTGTAAAATTTCATTAAAACATGAAAACTCAATAAATTTAAACCTAAGTTTTTTACTAATAAAACATTATTTATAAAATATTTTTCAGTTACCTGAACCTTGCTAATCCCAAGGATATTTGTTTTGCTTTTATTTCCAAAGGTAACTTGTCCATTCTTGGTCTTTGTTACTTTTGTAAGTAATCATATATCTCCAGTCATGTGACTGGATGCTCCACTATCCATTATCCATTTTGATTTGTGTACCTACAAAATAGTTAAGAAGAGATTTTATCTCTTGGAACCTGTTTAGAATGAAAAAGTGCATAATATTAACGGTTAAATGATGATTAATTGCATAATATTTAGTTTATCATATGAGAATTAAGCCATTATGTTATAATTGCACTATTATATGCTTTAATGAAAGAATCTGCATAATTTCAAGGAATTAATGTTAATTAAGTATGATTTTGAACTATCGGTAAATTATAGGTTGTGAAATTCTTAAGTATCCAAATTTTTTGTTATTTCAGAGAGTTATATTGAATGTATCGGACAATTATGTTTTAAAGAATATTTTATTTCCTGATTTACACATGTTGACACTTGAATACATTTACTTGAGTGGATTTTCGATAAGTTATCTGTTAACTATCCGAAATGCATCTAAGCATCAGATAGTTAGATTTGTAAATGTCTGAAATATCTCTTTATTATAAAATTGCTTAAGGACACGTGTCATGATTTGGAAGATTGACTTAAGTTATCCTTCGGAAAGTTATCTATAACTATTCGAAATGCATCTGGGCATCGAATAGTTAGGTTAGTAAGTATCCGAAATATCTGAACCGTTAAGTTAGATTTATGCACGTGTTGAATTTAAATGTTTTAGTATATCACGTGAGATGCACATGTTTAACTAGTTAAGATAACATAACTATACGCGTTGAGTTACACGAATACACACTAAGGTAACACGTTATGTTAGCAACTTATTTCTTTATTGCACATGTGTTTTTAATGTTTTAAGTTATCACATGTTTTCCATGTGCATTCGGTAATGAAAATCGAAGAGTTAGATAACTGTTCGAGTTTTTATACGCATGGATAGATAACTGTTCAAGTTTTTATAAAATGACTAACGAATAGATAAGTTTTCTATGTTCAGTCACGTATTTTGTAGGTGCAAAAAAAAACTCGAAGAGTTATAGATAAATGTTCGAGTTTTTACAAGACTTAAAGGATAAGTGTTCAACTAAAACGGAGACTAATATGCCACTATAGCAGTTGCAAAAATAGGACATACAAAGGAAGACCACGATTACACATATCACGTAGGAATTCACTCGTGGAATGAAGAAGAAATCATCATCGTTGATATGATGAAGGAAATCTAACCGATCAATTAAGCGAGAGTAGTTACTACTGTAAGAAATATAAAAGATGTAGAAAAAGTATGTGCAAGGTGTGTTGGAGAACCGCTCTAATTGCAAGTAGCGTCGGAAGTTCCCTGAAGCTCCACACCAACACCACCATCACCATCACCAACCATCGGAGGTCTGTGAGGATGCTGGCCTGATGTCGGGTCGATTCCGAGCCAAACACAATGCCTGACAACCATTGTGAGGAGTGATTGCATTGTAGGAAGAGAAGCCATTTTCACCAAGCATTGGTTCATATCTCAGGAGATCGTAAAGCTTCTAGCCTTGGTTTCGGGTTGATGCCAGTATGCTGAGGAGGAGATCATCTTGCAATTCTAGACTCACGATTCTATATGGAGAAGAGATAGGATTGTAAGTGATTAAATTTTCAGTGGTGTAATCGCATCGCATGTAATGATGGAAGTTTTTACTATCGATAGAGATTTTTACATTTCACCTTTCATTCATCTTCAGGAACACATTAAAAACAAAAACACCAAAAACAACTACTTATTTGTGTTTACAGTTTGCATGTAAGTGTTGTATTGTGATTAATGTTAGTGTTGTTTGTATTGTGAATGTTTTATGTTTGATTGATTTAGAAAATAGGTAATAGTTTTACAGTTTACTGAAATTGATTCGTTCCAGATACTTAAAGATTTCAATAGTTACTATTTGAAATATCTGAATGTTTGCGTTGCTTAATGATAAATCTAATCTTAGCTAGCATCAAAAAGCTTAATTTACGTTATTTACAATCTGTGGAATCGCCCAATGGTTGGTTGAATTTCTCTGTAGTTAATAGTATTATTAGACTCGTGGAGTTAATTTAAGTCCACGAGGTGAGTTCGTTGAGTTAGCCATAACTCCATGAACTAGGTTTGTTGTGTCAACTGTAATTCAACGGAGTGTTTTATTGAACACATAAATTCCAATATAAAAATCAAAACAATACACAATTTTTAGTCTAACTTTCTCTATGGGATCAACCTGTACTTGCACACAAATACAATATACACTGTGCACTTGCAGTTAAAACACAAATTGGAATTAATAGCTAATTCGTGTGAAAGGTTTTTAGTTTGCTTCTAAAAGTAATTATTGGTATAAGCATAAAAACAAAAGTTAACTAAAACATCCAACCAGAACCCATTTTTGAGTGGGTCCAAGAATTTTAGAGTCATATCAAAATAATCAATATTTTTAGACTTCAACTTATCTATCTTCTGATAATTATTCTTGTGTTTATTTCTCTTATTATTATAATTATCAAAAATTTATCTCTATGTAAACCAGAGTTGAAATTTTCATTTCTGACATTATTTGATTGTTGATCCCAATATCCAATATTTTTTAAATATAAAGAAAACTGATCAAAAATATTAAAATTCTCAAATGACTAAGCTTGATTTTTTTGAAAATTTCTTTTGAAATTCTTGCATCGTGTGCTATCATTTATATGCTGCATTTTATCAATTTGCACATATTTTTCTCCCTTTTTAATCACACATGAAATAGTTTTTCTTTTACTATTCTTAGTACTAGAAATAAAGACATTATTTTTAGCAGTACCATCATGCAATATATAATTTTCAAAAGATGCATCGTGTAAACCAATACCATGTTTTTCTACATTTGATATTTTACTACTAAGTTCATTTGTTATAGTTTGACTATTATTCCATTTACTTAATGTAGCCTTTTGATCATAAACCTTAACCTTTAACATATCAATTTCTGAATTTAAATTAGTAATAGTTAGTTTCAGTTTTTCAATTTCACAGATCATTTTCTTTTTATCAGCAATTAAATTTTCACAATTTGCATGCAATTTTCTTTCTATTGCAATAAACTTTAAAATTTCCTATGCATGCTTTTGATTTTCTTCTTTAAATTTATTCAATGTAGAGTTCAGAAAATCAATCTTATTTTCAGAATCATCTAGCATTTTCCTAATGTTCTTTCCTTCTATTTTTACTTTCTTATTTTTTCTAGCCAGTTTATTGTATTCAATAAGTAATCCATCAAAACTATCAAAATTAGCATTTTGATCAAAGGATACTTCACTGGATTTTGCCATGAAGCATACATTTGCCAAATTTTCTTCTGAATCTGATGTTGATGAGGATTCATTGACTAATGTTAAATCCTTTTTTTCTTCACTTTGTGAAGTTGAAGAGTCATCCCATGTCACTTTAAGTGCCCTTCTCTTTCTAAATTTCTTATTCCTAAAATTCCTCCTCGAATTCTTCTTATCTTTGTTGAGAGGACAATCAATTTGAAAGTGACCCAGCCTATTGCACTTGTAGCATATGATTTTGTCTTTCATGAATGACTTCTTCTCCATATCTCTAGATGTCTTTGCTGATCTAAAGTTCCTGCATTTCTTCAATAGATTTCTAAATTTTCTAGTCAACAACAGTAAATCATCATTAAAATCATTAGTGACTTCTGAGACTTTATCAGCCTCAAAAGCCAGATCCCTTCTAGGATTCTTCCCTTTTGGATCTAAATGTTGTACTTCATAGGTTGTTAGATTTCCTATGAGATCATCGAGAGTATATGTATTTAAATCTTTGGACTCTTCAAGAGATATTGTCTTTTGAGCCCAAATTTTAGTTAAAGATCTAAGGATCTTTCTTATCAAGTCTTTTTCCTCGAATTTCTTGCCTAAAGATTTTAATGAATTTACAATCTCAAGAAAATGGGAAAACATATCAGAGATACATTCATTTTCATGCATTTTAAAAAGCTCATATTTATGTACTAACATATTAATCTTAGATTCCTTGACCTGGTTAGTACCTTTGTTGGCAACTTCTAATGCATGCCATATCTCATATGCAGTTTGATATGCAGAAACTTTGTTAAATTGATCATGAGATAAAGCACAAAACAAGATGTTTAAACCTTTAGCATTCAATGTCATTCGATCCTTTTCATCAAAAGTCTAAGTATCATATGGAGTCGTAACTAACACTATAAGATTGTTAATTATATGCCATAATTTGAAATCAATTGATTGAAAGAATACTTTCATCTTATATTTCTAGTAGCCATAATTGCTACCTTCAAACATAGGAGGATGATTAGTGATCTGTCCTTTAGTCATAACTAAGATTTCAGTATTATCCATTTTAAATAGATGATCCTAAGTAAATGACAGGAAAACCTAATTCCTAAATAGAGAAATGAAAGCTTTTCAGATGCTTTGATACTAGATGTAGCAAAGTGTAGACAATCTGACAAGAATTTAGCTCTGATACCAGTTGTAGGATCGTTGTATCACAAGAGAGGGGGTGAATTGTGTCTTTAGTAATTAAAATTACCAACGAATAAAACAAGAGCACAAAACACTCGTAAATAAAATTTTGTTCTTTATAAACTTTAAAGAAAGAATTTACAATATCTTTTAGCTCAATTCCCTTCTTGACGGTTTTGATACAGTAATGTCTGATATACAATTCAAATAGAAAATGAAGTCCTTATTTAAAACTAATTTCAAATTGTATAAAACTTGATCTTTATGCATGTAGCTCATTTCCTTCTTTTTTCCCAACTTTTGTATCTCTTCTTCTCCAATTGTCAAATTTTCAGACTTCTTGTGTTTGTAGCTCCTTTCTGAAATTGCTTGGAATTTCAAACTTCTTTTGATGTTGGAGAATTTTTCTAGATATGAATATTCATACTTGATTTTTTAGTATGGGATCCAAATTGAATATTCAGACTTGATTTTTGAGATTAGGATCCTCATTGAATATTCAAACTTGGTTTTTGAGATTGGGATCATCATTGTAACGTAGCTCGTACTCTCTATTAGTAGTCGAACTCTAACTTCATGTTCAGCACGCTCATCCACTTAATCCACAATCCATAATCCATGTACGAATTTTTTCTTTAATTCAAATTACTATCTTTTTGAATTTCCACTTTCACCACTATCATTTTGAATTTCCACGATCTCCACTCGTAGATTCACCGAAACTTTATCTTCATGGAGTTTTTGTAGAATATCTTCTAAGTCTTCGTTTTAGTCAAACACTTATCCTTTAAGTCCTGTAAAAACTCGAACACTTATCTGTAACTCTTCGAGTTTTTGTACCTGCAAAACACATGACTGAACACAGAAAACTTATTTGTTCATTAGTCCTTTTACAAAACTCAAACAGTTATCTATCCATGCGTATAAAAACTCGAACAGTTATCTAACTCTTCAATTTTCATTACCGAACGCACATGGAAAACATGTGACAACTTAAAACATTAAAAACACACGTGCAGATAACTTAACTATACGAGTTTTTAACATAAACTCGAACAGTTATCTATCCATGCGTATAAAAACTCGAATAGTTATCTAACTCTTCGATTTTCATTAAAGAACGCGCATGGAAAACATGTGACAACTTAAAACATTAAAACACACATGTAGATAACTTAACTATACGAGTTTTTAACATAACTCTTCGACTAAATCGAAGCATTAACTATCCGAAAGTTTAACTATTTGAAAATCTAACTATTTGAAAGCTTTAACTATCCGAAAGTTTAACTATTTGAAAATCTAACTATTTGAAAACTTTAACTATCCAGAAGTTAACTATCCGAAATAAAAATGAAACTTTCCGATAACTTGTCAACATTTAATTACGTGACTATTATACTTAGAGAATATTATTTAGACTTATTTTATAAACTTTAATAAAGAATTTATCATCAAAACAAAATTCCTAACAAAGGTTTATTGCAAATATCCTGCATGCCAAATTATTTCAGAGAGTCGAACACAATATGAAAGTCAGCAGAAGTTGTTTATATCCAACTTATGGTCTGTTGAATAGAATTCAAATCAATTGGTTTGATGTTTTCATGTCTCAACTAAAGCATATGAGTTCAAAGTTATTTTTTGGTGATGTTGTATGTAAACTCCTTGCAAACCAATTAAATTTATCCGACTGGCCCACTGAAACTAAAGGCATGAGAGCTTTTAGTGTAAAAGACTTGCAAAGATTCTAAGCCATGCATCCACCTCAACCTCATCATCAACAACAACAACAACAAGAATGTACAAAACAGATACAATCGCCTATATAGCCAAGTTATTCAGTTCGAGCAGAACAACAACCCTAGCTACCTCCTTCCCTAGATGATGTGCTTAACGAAATTAGAAATGATATTAGGCATCTAGGAGATAAAATATATAATGTTATAAGTGATATACTTAGGAGGGATAGATAAATGTCTGTTTGCTTGTTTCTGAATACAAAATGTAATGTTTGTATTTATTGTTTGATTATTTGAACAATACATTTTTTCATAAATGGTTCAATTCTTATTTATGTTTACAGAAAGTTTTGCTGTAAATATGTCTCTCAATTTATATATGGTGTAATCATCTTTTTGATTAATGACAAAAAGGGGGAGAGATGTTATAAATTCAAAAGAAGAAGATGATTGTGATTTTAATTGCATATATTATAAAGGGAGATGATATTTAAGTGGTTATTGTAATTTGACAAATGATAATGTAATTTGAAAGATAATTATATGGTTATTAAAATTTGAAAGATACTTATGTAATTATTGACATCTGAAAGTTTTATTTCTGAGAGGTGAATTTTACACAAACAATAGAAATAAGCTTAAGTGAACTTAAGTCAACAAACTTGTTTGTTGAATTAAAAGTTAACCCAATGAAGGTACTTTGTTGAGTTAAATATATTTCATAATTGATTTAATATAGTTTTGTCATCATCAAAAAGGGGGAGATTGTTGAGTATTTTGTTTTCATGATGTGTGCTAAATGAAAGTAATCATATTTGATCAATTACTATTACTTGTGAAAGGAAATAAAGAACATCAATTAATACAGAAAAAGTTTATTAATATAAATACTTGTCTGTAATGGATCTGAAATTATACTAAGTTAAATAACTAGTCGTTTCGTTACATTAATTTCTCATTTAACTAAACGTTAAGATAATGTGTGTTTTTATTGAAAAGCATAATATGTTTTAAAGTTATATTTTCTGTATCATGAACATTACACGTTTAGACAACTCGTTAAGTTAGAGTTTTATTTGTATAGAGGTCACGTGAGAACTCGTTAAGTTAGAGGCTTAAAGGTTAAAATAGGTCACATGAAAACTCGTTAAGTTAGTGAGTAAAAGAAGAGACGAACTCGTTAAGTTAGTATTGTACATGTGGTGAAATTAAAGGTTACGAATGTTATATTGTATCACGTGAGTTGCACATGTTTAACTCGTTAAGTTAACATAACTAAACGCGTTGAGTTGCTATATTGAACACTAACGCAACATGTTAGGTTAGCGTTATAAACTTAAGTTGTTATTTTTGCATGTGGTAAAATTCTTATTATAAAAATATTTGTTTATTACTGGTTCGTTGAGTTATCTGTAACACAACGAAGTTGGTTCGTTGAGTTATTGTAATACCACGAAGCTAGTTCGTTGAGTTAGCATAACACCACAAACTTAGTTCGTTGAGTTAGCTACAGTACTTGTCACGTGAGTTGGCACATGAGGAACTCGTTAAGTTAGAAACATTAAGTTATATATTTACTTGTGTTACTCGTTTAGTTAACATTAAAGTAATGAATTCTTATTACACTTGATGAAAAATTTTGGACAAGAAAGTTTATTTTGTAGGAAATTTTTCAAAGATCCAGGATTGATGATTAAAGAAAATTTGAAATGTAAACATGGATCAGAATGTGTGCATTTTAATGAAGGAAAAAGAAAAGACGTGAAGAAGTGGAAAACTAGTAGTGATTAAACGTGGAGGATATGTATGAAATGAAGATACAATATAAAAGGCATAAAATTCTCGTTGATTAGTTATCCCTATACATCAAACGAAAAATCTTTTCAAGGTTCAAAAACACCTTTCGAGGAAAAGCTCTCAGGTGGAAGAAAATTTAGTGAAGTAGAAAAAGGACAGATTTATGTCACTAAAGATCTAAAGTATCACGAGAAAGCAAATTCGGTGAAGTAGAGAAAGACAAGATATTCGTCACTGAAGAATTGCTAAAGAAGAAAAATAAGAAGAAAGATCTCAAACAAGGAGAAATGTTTTAAATTCTGCAAATTAGTTTTCTTTGTTTGTAGTTATGAAATTGTATAGATGAAACATGGTATCGATATATAATTGCATCTACAATTTCTAAGGAGAATTGAATTGTATATTGTAATTGAAACCTTAAATAAAAATGATTTTATGAAAATAGTGTCTCAACTTATTTTTAATTTTGAAGTTTCAATTATAATCAAAAATGTTGAAAAACACAATTCACCCCCCTCTTGTGTAGCCATACGATCCTACAATAAGAATCTCTATCAACAATAAGAACTTCTGTCATTACATGTGACGTGATTACACCACTAAAAACTTAACCACTTACAATCTTGCCTCTTCTCCCCATAGAATCTCAAACCAAGACTTGTAAGTTGATCTCCTCTTTAGTATATTGGCATCAACCCGAAACCAAGGCTAGAAGCTTTATGATCTCTTGAGATATGAGTTGGTGCTTGGTAAAAATGACTTTCCTTCCTACAATGCGATCACTCCTCACAATGGTTGTCAATCACTGTGTTTGGCTCAGAATCGACCCGACATTCGAAAAGTATCCTCACAAACCTCCAATTGTTGGTTGGTGATTTTTAGTGGTGTTGTGGAGCTTCAAGGAACTTTCGACGCTTCCTATAGTTAGCGTGGTCCTCCACCTTCACACACACTTTTTCCTCTTCTTTTATATTTCTTTCAATAATAACTGCTTCTGCCTATAGATCGGTTGGATGTCCTTCCTTCGTATCAAGGATGGTGATTTCTTCTTCATTCCATGAGTTAATTCTTACATGATACGTGTAATTGTGGTTGTCCTTCAAATTTCCTATTTCTGCAACTACTATAGTGGCATATTAAAAAATAAGTGGTCCATAGAGTTAGTGTAACTCAATGAACTTACTTTGTTGACTTAACTATAAAACACATACATAATTCTAACTTTACGAATAAAAAGAATATTTCGGATACTTACAACTATAAGTATCCAAAACTTATATGCCTTTCAGATACTTACAACTATAAGTATCCAAAACTTATATGCCTTTCGGATACTTACAACTATAAGTATCCAAAACTTATATGTCTTTGGATAGTTAGCACCTAACATTTCGAAAGATAACTTAAGTCTCCAAATCATGACACATGTAGGATCGTATGGCTACACAAGAGGGGGGTGAATTGTGTTTTTCAACTTTTTCCGATTATAATTGAAACTTCAATACTTAAAAACAAGTTGAGACACTGTTTTCATAAAATCATTTTTATTCAAGGTTTCAATTACAATATACAATTCAATTCTCCTCAGAAATTGTAGATGCAATTATATATCGATACTATGTTTCATCTATACAATTTCATAACTACAAACAGAAAAAACTAATTTACGGAATTTAAAACATTTCTCCTTGTTTGAGATCTTTCTTCTTCTTCTTCTTCTTTCTTCCTTAGCAATTCTTCAGTGATGAATATCTTGTCTTTTTATGCTTCACTGAATTTGCTTTCTTCTAATACTTCAAATCTTCAGTGACGTAAATCTTACCTTTTTATGCTTCACTGAACTTTCTTCCACCTTAGAGTTTTTCATCGAAGAGGTGTTTTTGATCCCTAAAAAGATTTTTCATTTTGTGTGCAGGGATAGTTTGACCAATGAGAACTCTGCCTTTTATACTGTATGTTAATTTCATGCATATCCTCTACGTTTAATCACTACCAGTTTTCCACTTTTTCACGTCTTTTATTTTTCCTTCATCGAAACACACACGTTCTGACCCACGTTTACATTTCGAATTTTCTTTAATCATCAGTCTTGGATCTTTGAAAAATTTCCTGCAAAATAAACTTTCTCTTCCAAAATTTTTCATCAAGTGTAATAAGAAGTCGTTACTTTAATGTTAACTAAATGAGTAACACAAGTAGATATTAACTTAACATTTCTAACTTAACGAGTTCCTCATGTGCCATTTCACGTGACAAGTACTGTAGCTAACTTAATGAACTAAGTCTGTGGTGTTACGCTAACTCAACGGACCATCTTCGTTGTGTTACGATAACTCAACGAACTAGTAATAAACAAATGTTTTTATAATAAGAATTTTACCACATGTAAAAATAACAACTTAAGTTTTATAACGCTAACCTAACGTGTTGCCTTAGTGTTCAATATAGCAACTCAACGCGTTTAGTTATGCTAACATAACGAGTTAAACATGAGCACCTCGCGTAATACAATATAACATTCGTAACTTATAATTTCACTACGTGTATAACACTAACTTAACGAGTTCGTCTCTTCTTTTACTCACTAACTTAACGAGTTCTCACATGACATATTTTAACCTTTAAGCCTCTAACTTAACGAGTTCTCACGTGACCTCTATACAAATAATACTCTAACTTAACGAGTTGTCTAAACGTGCATTATTCATGATACAGAATATATAACTTTAAAACATATCATGCTTTTCAATAAAAACACACGTTAACTTAATGTTTAGTTAAATGAGAAATTAATGCAATGAAACGACTAGTTATTAACTTGGTATAATTTCAGATCCAATACAGACAAGTATTTATGTTAGTAAGCTTTTTCTGTATTAATTGATGATTTTCATTTCTTTTCACAAGTAATAGTAATTGAGCAAATATGATTATTTTCAATCAACGCACATTATCAAAACAAAATACTCAACAATCTCCCCCTTTTTGATGATGACAAAACCATATTAAATCAATTATAAAATATGTTTAACTCAACAAAGCACCTTCATTGGGTTAACTTTTAATTCAACAAACAAGTTTGTTGACTTAAGTTCACTTAAGCTTATGTCTATTGTTTGTGTAAAAATCACTCTCAGAAATAAAATTTTCAGATGTCAATAATTATATAAGTATCATTTCTCCACCTTTCATTATATAATCATCTGTCAGATTACAATAACCATTTAAATATCATCTCCCTTTATAATATATGCAATTAAAATCATAATCATCTTTTTATAATATTTCTCCCCCTTTTTGTCATTAATCAAAAAGATAATTATAGATAATATATATATATAGTAAGAGATATATTTACAACAACTCTTTCTGTAAACAATAATAAGAATAGAATGCATTTACAGAAAAAAATGTATTGTTCAATGAATCAAACAAGGAATACAAACATTACATTTTGTATTTAGAAACAAGCAAATAGACAGTTAACGATCCCTCTTAAGTATATCACTTATAGCATTATATATTTTATCTCCTAGATGCCTAATATCATTTCTGATGTCCTTCAGCACTACATCTAAGTGAGGAGGTAGTTGGAGTTGTTGTTCTGCTCGAACTGAATAACTTGGCTATTGTTGTTGTATGTGGTCTGTATAATCAGGTTGTTGTTGTTGTTGTCGTTGAGGTTTATGCATGACCTAGAATCATTACAAATCTTTTACACTAAATTCTCTCATGCCTTTAGTTTCAAAGGGCCAATCGGATAAATTCAATTGGCTTGCAATGAGTCTACATACAGCATCACCATACAATAACTTTGAACTCATATGTTGTAGTTGAGAAGTGAAAACATCAAACCAATTGATTTGAATTCTATTCAACAGGCTATAAGTTGCATATAAACAACTTCTATTGACTTCCATATTGTGTCCAACTCTCTGAAATAAATTTGCATACAATATATTTGCAATAAACCTTGCAGCTGCATTCAGATTTTCCATTAATCTCATTTCAAAATATACATTTGGAATTTTTTGATAAAGACTGAATGTTCCATTCCAGTTGTCTAATCATGTCAAATCTGTTTGTAACAACAACACCTTCATTCTTTAATCCCAACACTTCAAAAATTAACTCAAGAGACAATGTAAACTCCTATTGATTTATTTGAGTTTTCAGTATGTTGTCATTCTTGACCAAATTACTATAAAAAGCTGTAATAAGCTCTTTGTATTGCTTCCATTTCGTTCCAACTGGCAAGAATTGAATGAGGCCTTGAAACTCAAATAGATCTCTTATTTCCATCAAATTTCTGAATTTTATTGGACGAGCATGTAGAATCTGATATGTAATCAGATTATTGTATTTCTACAATGCTTCTTCAGATCTAAAATGAATTGAATTACCTTGAATTTTTAATACTATACACAAAGAAAGTGATACCTGAAGCCTTGATTCAGAGTTTAATTCATCTTTAGAAACCTCTTCTTCAAAATGAATGTCATGTTGTTCCTCTGTGAATATATTTTCTTGAAGTTGCTCTAGTAAGCTTGATTCTTCAGCTTCAATAGTGTAAGGAACATTTTCAATATGCTCAACATTCATCTATTCAGTCTCTATAGAATCTTCAGAGTTCAATTTTTCCACAAATTCTATAGTCGATGTATCTGTCTATAATTGTTCATTTTGTTCAACAGATATTTCCATTAATACATGTTGTGAATTCTCAGACTCTGCTTCTATAGATTTTGAAGAAGGCTGGTTGATGTTTAGCTCTTCTAGAGTCTTAACTTATTCAATATTTGCTACTCTAGACAATTCAGCCTATGAACTAGTTACTACCTCAACATTTTCAATTATATCTGCAATAACTTGTTCAATGTCAGGTGTCTGATGCTCTGATTTTTCAATTTCTACATCATTAGGACTTGTACTAATGGAAAAACTTGAGCTCATATTTAACTTGGATTTCTTCTCAAGCTTTCTAGCAAGGGAAAATAAAGTCTCATTATCTTCATCAATTTCAGTATGTTTGGAATTGATGAGTTTATCAGATGCACAATAAGGTACAATATCTAGACATACATTGTCCTTTTGAAATAAATTTTCATCTGATTTTCCTTTTTCAATAGACTTTGTCTTTGAAGACATAATTTTTCTAATTTTCCTTCTACTATAAAATTTCTGTTTCTCCTCTTCAAGTATTGTTGTTTTCTTTTCAAATTGCTCCATAAAAGTTTTCTGCTTTAGTTCTTCAAAGGCACTTTCTATTGCTATAGCCTTTCGAAGACTTTCAACTTTTCTTTTATCAACAGCAATATTTGATTCTAATTATTTTGAATATAAAGGGGTAGGAATAGCAGATTCATGTTCTTCCTCAAATGGTTGTAGTCATGTACCACTAATAGGAGTTTGAGGAATTCTATTTGATGAACCTACACCATTTTCCATATATTTTGCATACTATTCCAAAAATGCAATTTCAACACATTTCATTCTGTATTCTCTATCATATTTACTACGAATACCCATGTATGTAATATTTGCATCAGTATGTTGAAGTTCTTGTCTAACTTCATCTAATATACCCTGAGGAAAGAAGTAAGCTCTATAAATTTCTGCTAACCTTTTGTCCACTCGAAATATTTTCTTGAACCAAGTGCGTGGAACGTCATCATTTTCTATTTCTTTTTCTTTTGCATCTCCTCTGCTTTTGCCTTTTCCTCTACCACGACCTTTGTAGAAATTGGAGACCATCGTCGCAGGTTGTAACAACAACAAGCGAGAAATATTTTCTTGACAAAGTTTACAAATAACCTAAGTGCCCGTGTAATAAGTGTTTAAATAGGGTTTTAGGCAAATAACTCAACATGAAGAGAAGTCGGGTTTAGATATTAAATAAATATTGAATAAAGTTTATTCAATCAAGGTACCCGAAATATTCAAGTATAACTCGTTGAGTTAACTAACCTAACGAGTAAAACACTGTCTAGAGGTAGTTTTACACGTTACCTTATCTAACATAACGTTTAGTTAGTATAATTAAAACAATTTTTGGATGCTTCCAACTAAAATGTTCCGTACACATCATAATAGCTATACCTTATCATTTTCTTGAGAACATTGTAAACTATTCTAACATTCCTGTCCTTTGAATCTAAAATAGTTTGTTTGTCTTTTTAAATTATTTCATCAAGATTTTAAGAGGACATTAATTCAGATTAACCAAGATTTGTATTCTGAATTATATTAATCTATTTTTGGACATTGTTAATCCTCCCCCTACAAATATACTTCTTATATATTCAATAACATACAAAATATACTTGTATAACAATAGATGTTAAGTATAACTATACTTTTAATTTTTTTTTTTTTCAAAAACTTCCGTTATTCTGACTTCATCAAAAATGATTTCCAGAATCAATTCCTACTGTATATGAATCAAAACACAATTTTGAACTCTATATGATTAATTCAAGGAGAATAAAAGAATGTATCTCAAATAAACATTTTCAAAAGTACTAATGTTGATTTAATAAATCAGTAGTCATATTGGTTGAAAATATATTCGATTCAAAGATATCTGTAATTAATGAAACAACTTTTTCTTTTCAAAATAGTAAATATTAATAATTTTCTTTAAAAGTTAGTTTGAAAAGCTTGAATCATACAAGAGCTTTCTAATGTACCTATGTAATGAGCTTTTAGTCAATAATCCCATATTTGATCAAGACCTTAGGTTGCCAGATTTAAAGAATCCTTTTTTAAGACAACAATCCTTACATACCTATCTGCTCAAGTACAAAAGGCTCGTGATCAAACTGATCAATAAACTCTCAAAGATTTTCACTTTGTAATCACTTTTCATTTTAAGCATAGTATATATCTATTCCATTAATACAGATGTAATAAAACACAAATCTCATACAATTTTTACTTCTATGATTTTACTGAGAATATGAATCAGTTTCAAAAAGCTTATACTTTTGATTAACAGTTTAAGATGAGTTATATATAACTTATTCTACAAGTTTAATCAATTAAGTCAAATTTATGCATGATCATATGCACTTTCCTTGATTTAAAGAAAACACTTAATCAAAATTTCAGAATGTCAGAAGTATTTAATGTTTTTCATTTACACTTCCACTTAAAATTGTAAAAACCATTAAAATTGATAAACTACTTAAAATCAATAAGATACTACTATGATTTTACAATAAATACATAGTATCTTAAGTAGTAGTTTAGATATTACTTTAGATATTTATGATAAGTATATAATATCTATGAGGTGAACAACATCATCAACACTATTTATCTTTTTATGTGGAGTTTAAGCATTTTATACATCACATAGCCTACAAATACCCAAATTTAATCTAATGTTGCAGAATATATTTTCGTCTAGAGGTTTTGTAAATATATCAGCTAATTGATTTTTACTAGACACAAATTCTAATTTAATTTTTCCTTTAATTATGTTATCTCTTAGAAAATGATGTCTAACCTCTATATGCTTTGCTCTTGAATGTAATACAGGATTTTTCGAAAGATTTATTGCAGAACCACTATCACAATAAATCTCAGTTGAATCATAAGATAATCCAAAATCTTCTAAAGTTTGCCTTATCCACAGAATCTGAGTACAACACAATTCAACAGCAACATATTCAGCTTCTGTAGTAGAAAGTGCTACACAATTTTGCTTTTTACTAAACCATAACACCAAATTATTTTCCAATAATTGACATGTGCCACTGGTACTATTTCTATCAGATTTAGATCCTGCATAATCAGCATCAATATATCCTATAAGATCTATTGAACTATCCTTAGAACAATACAGTCTGAAATGTTTAGTTCCTTGTATATATCTAAATATTCTTTTAACTACAATTGAGTGTGATTTTTTAGGATTAGATTGAAATCTAGCACAAACACACACAGCAAACATAATATCAAGTCTACTAGTAGTTAAATAAAGTAAAGAACCAAGCATACTTCTGTATTTTCTTTGATCTATTGATTTTCCTATGTCATCAATATCTAACTTTAAAGAAGTACTCATAGGAGTTCCTCGAATCTTTGTATCATTAAAATTAAATTTCTTAAGCATTTCATCTGCATATTTTTCCTGATTTAAAAATATACCTTTATCCATTTGCTTAATTTGAAGTCCTAGAAAATATGAAAGTTCTCCTATCATACTCATTTCAAACTGATTAGTCATCTCTTCAGAGAATATTTTTATCTGCTTATTGGAAATTGCTCCAAAGATTATATCATCCACGTATATTTGAACAACAATCTAATCTAAATCTGATGAATTGATTTAGTTCTTCTTGCATTGCCACTATCCAATTTTCATCAGATAATGCTTCTTCTATATTCTTTAGTTCCACTATAGAAACAAACATACACATACTATTTAAATTTACTGAAGTTCTAGTTTTAACTCCCTCATTAATATTACCAATGACTTGAGTAGTGGGATGTGATGAAGAATAACGCCAATTTCTCTGATTTTCCTCAATATTCTCATCAACATCTGAAGGTCCATCATTTTCATCATTAGTTTGATCATTTAAGTTCATATTTTTTATTTTCTCAGATAAATATTCAATCTCTCTATTGATCTCTAACTCTTTTGGGAGATTGATCATATCATCATTATCAGCTTTAGATTGAGATTCTCTAAAAGAATTTTCATTAAAGCTTACATGGAGGGTTTCTTCAATAGTCCTTGAAGTCTTGTTATATACTCTATAGGCTTTACTTCTAGTAGAGTAACCTACAAAAATTCCTTCATCCGCTTTGGCTTGAAATTTATCCCTTCTATCCTTAGTATTAAGAATAAAACACTTGCAGCCAAATGGTTTCATATAGGAAATTTTTGGAACCCTATTAAACATAATTTGAAAAGGAGATTTATTAACATGAGGTCTTAAATGACTTTTGTTAATAACATAAAAAGCTATATTCATTGCTTCAACCCAAAGATTTTGAGGTAACTTATGTTCATTCAACATAGTTCTAGCTATTTCCTGAAGTGATCTACTCTTTCTCTCAACAACACCATTTTGAGACAGTGCTCTTGGAAAAGAAAAACTATGATCAATGCCATAATCTATACAATAATTATTCATTTGATCATTATCAAATTTAGTACCATGATCACTCCTAAGTTTTTGAATAGAGACACTTTGTTCATTTTGAACAAAATTGCAAAACATTTTAAATTTTTCAAAAACTTTTGTCTTAGATGCTAGAAAATATACCCAAGTGTATCTAGAGAAGTCATCTACTAAAACAAATACATACCGTTTACCACCAAGACTCATGATTCTTGTTGGTCCAAATAGATCCATATGTATAAGTTCTAAGACTCTCTTACTTGAAATATCAATTTTGGATTTAAAAGAGTTTTTGTGAAGTTTACCTAACTCACATGCATCACACATAAAGTCGTTTAAGTATTTAATCTTTGGTAAACCTCTCACTAAATGTTTTCTAGATAGTTTATGTAGTAGTTTCATATTTATATGCCCAATCCTTCTATGCCAGAGATATGCATCACTAGTTTCAGCTATCAAACATGAATTTAAATCAACTACACCAGAAGGTAAAGATAAAATACATATAGAACCTTTTCTTTTAGCAATAAACTTAATTTCATCTGTATTTTTATCAATAATTTTGCATACATTATCTTCAAACACCACATAATATCCATTTTCAGTTAGTTTTATAACACTCAGCAAATTAAATCCTAGGTTTTCTACATATAGTACATTCGAAATAACACAAGTCGAAGTTATTTGAACATTACCCATACCTATGATTTTATCCTTGCTTTTGTTTCCAAATGTTACACTTCCATTCATGGTATTTGTAAAATTTTGTAGTAGACTTTTCTATCCGGTCATGTGACTTTATGCTCCACTGTCCAATATCCATTTTAATGTTGTTTCCTCTTGCAAAACAAATTAAGAAAAAAATTTTCTTGGTACCCAATGTTGTTGAGGACCAAGTTCATTAAACGCATATTTCTTCTTTTTGTTTAAAAATAGTTTAACATTATCATTTACATTTTTATTAGTTGTAAGGACTTATTTTTAACATCATACTTACTTATAGCATTATTGCTCTTATAATCATTCTTTTTATTTTCAGGTGTAGTATATTCAAGACCAAACCGATTTTTATAAGATGTTAATTTATTTTGGTCATGCTCATACATTTCAGTAAGTTCATACCAAGATTTTGTACTTTTATTTGAATTTTCAATACATACAAAATTTTTTTCTGTACATAAATTTTTAGATAAAGAACATGCAGAATGAGTAATTGGTCTAACACTAGTGTTTTGAATTACATGCTCGGGTTTCTGAATTTCCAATTTACTACAATTGTCTGAAATTTTAGAAACATTAGTAATTGAATTTCCAGAACAAGAAACAAGATTTTTAGAAACATTTATAATCATGTTAGAAGTACATTTTGACAAATCACATTGATTTATATTATTACTACATGATTCATCCCTTGGAGTACCTACTTCTACATATTTATTACCTTGTTTCATGATAAAAGGAATTTTAGTCTTAGATTTACTTGAACTGCAACTAACAAATCCTTTATTGGCTTGAGATTTAGGATATTCAGGATAATCAAATTCTAAGCCAAATTTATATGACACCATAGGGGTACTAGTTAGTTTGACTTAAATTCCATTTCTCAATGGTAGAATTTAAATCTATCTCTCTCCATTTTAATTTATCTATCTCTAATTCAAGTTCATTTATATTGTTTCTCAACATTTCATTTTCAGATTCTATCTTTAATTTTTCAGCATTTGTATTCTGTATTTGTTCATGCAAGGCACATTCATTAAATCTAAATTTATGCAAATCTCTAGCATGATTTTCATTATCACATTTAAACTTTTCTAAAGTAGTAGACAGGAAACAATTTTCTTCTTCCATAATGGATAAAGAGTTTCTAATATTCTTATTTTCTAGTTTACAAACTTTAAGTTTTTGTAATAGCGCATGATAAACACATAATAATTCATCAAAGTTTAAATCTGAATAACTTTCAAGATCAGATATTACCTCAAACTCATCTGCCATGAAGCACACATGAGCAACGTCTTCTAACTCTTGTTCTCCTTCTGAATGTGAAGATTTTGATGATGATTCCTCAGATTCAAACTCTTCAGACGTGTCATCTCAAGTGACCTTCAAAGCTTTTTTCTTGTAAAACTTTTTCTGAGTTTTCTGAGTCATCTTCTTCTGATTTGTCCTACTTTGAAGAAAAACAATCATCCTATATTTCCAATATTCAAAATGTATTCCATCAAATAAAGGAGGACAATTAAGATTTTGGCTTTCATATAAAGAAAAATTACCATTTCTAGTAGCCATCTTACCTTAGATTTTTCAACCTATTTGATTTTAAATAGTCTAAATACTTTAAAACAACTTGAGCCTTAAATTAAGAAAGATAAACATATGCTTAGATATTAATTTCTGTTTAAAAACAAGGAAGGTAGAATAAGCAATGATATTAAATAAGTTGGTATCGATTTTATATCAAACATTATTAACAAAGCTCTGATACCACTTGTAGGATCGTATGGCTACACAAGAGGGGGGTGAATTGTGTTTTTCAACTTTTTTCGATTATAATTGAAACTTCAATACTTAAAAACATGTCGAGACATTGTTTTCATAAAATCATTTTTATTCAAGGTTTCAATTACAATATACAATTTAATTCTCCTCTGAAATTGTAGATGTAATTATATATCGATATTATGTTGCATCTATACAATTTCATAACTACAAATAGAGAAAACTAATTTATGGAATTTAAAACATTTCTCCCTATTTGAGATCTTTCTTCTTCTTCTTTCTTCTTCAGCAATTCTTCAGTGACGAATATCTTGTCTTTTTATGCTTCACTGAATTTGCTTTCTTCTGATACTTCAAATCTTCAGTGACGTAAATCTTACCTTTTTATGCTTCACTGAACTTTCTTCCACTTGAGAGTTTTTCCCTGAAGAGGTGTTTTTGATCCTTGAAAAGATTTTTCGTTTTGTGTGTAGAGATAGTTTGATCAACGAGAACTCTATGCCTTTTATACAATATGTTAATTTCATGCATATCCTCCACGTTTAATCACTACTAGTTTTCCACTTCTTCACGTCTTTTCTTTTTCCTTCATCGAAACACACACGTTCTGACCCATGTTTACATTTCGAATTTTCTTTAATCATCAGTCTTGGATCTCTAAAAAATTTCCTGCAAAATAAACTTTCTCTTCCAAAATTTTTCATCAAGTGTAATAAGAAGTCATTACTTTAATGTTAACTAAACGAGTAACACAAGTAGATATTAACTTAACCTTTCTAACTTAACGAGTTCCTTATGTACCATTTCACGTGACAAGTACTGTAGCTAACTTAACGAACTAAGTCCATGGTGTTACGCTAACTCAACGAACCATCTTCGTTGTGTTAAAATAACTCAATGAACTAGTAATAAACAAATGTTTTTATAATAAGAATTTTACCACGTGCAAAAATAACAACTTAAGTTTTATAACGCTAACCTAATACATTACCTTAGTGTTCAATATAACAACTCAACGTGTTTAATTATGCTAACTTAATGAGTTAAACATGAGCACCTCACGTAATACTATATAACATTCGTAACTTATAATTTCACTACGTGTATAACACTAACTTAACAAGTTCGTCTCTTCTTTTACTCACTAACTTAACGAGTTCTCACGTAACATATTTTAACCTTTAAGCCTCTAACTTAACGAGTTCTCACGTGACCTCTATACAAATAACACTCTAACTTAACGAATTGTCTAAACGTGCACTATTCATGATACAGAAGATATAACTTTAAAACATATCATGCTTTCAATAAAAACACACGTTAACTTAACGTTTAGTTAAATGACAAATTAATGCAATGAAATGACTAGTTATTAACTTGGTATAATTTCAGATCCAATACAGACAAGTATTTGTCAATAAGCTTTTTCTGTATTAATTAATGATTTTCATTTCTTTTCACAAGCAATAGTAATTGAGCAAATATGATTATTTTCATTCAGCACACATCATCAAAACAAAATATTCAACAACACATGTCCTCAATAAGTTTTATGCTAAAAAGGGATTTCAGATACTTGTAAACCTAACTATCCGATGCTCAAACACATTTCGGATAATTAGCATCTAACTTACCGAAAAATTCACTTAAGTCATATATTAAGGTTACAACACGTGTCCTTCAGGAAATAATAAAGTATTCTTTAAACGTTTAAAACATAATTGTTCAATACATAAAATGTAACTCTCTAAAATAACAAACATTTCGGATACTTAGGAATTACAAAGCTTGTAACTCATCGACAATGCAGCAATATACTTAATTAACACTAATTCCTTGAAATTATGCAGATTCTTTCATTAAAGCATATAATAGTGCAATTATAACATAATGACTTAATTCTCATATAATAAACTAAATATAATGCAATTAACCATTATTTAACCGTTAATATTATACACTTTTTCATTCTAAACAAGCTATAGTACATGTCTCGTGAATTGGTACATGATGAACTCGTTAAGTTAGATACGTTAAGTTATAAATCTACTTATTTTACTCGTTTAGTTAACATTAACACAACGACTTGTTATTACACTTGATAAAAAATTTTGGACGAGAAAGTTTTTTTTGCAGGAAATTTTTCAAATATTCAGGATTAATGATTAAAGAAAATTCTGAAGGAAATGTGAATCAAAACATGTGTATTTCGATGAAGGAAAAAGAGGAGATGTGAAGAGTGGAAGACTGATTATGGATAAACATGGAAGATATGCATGAAACAGAAATACAATATAAAAGGCATAGAATTCTCATTGATCAAATTATCTTTGCACACCAAATGAAATATATTTTCAATGATCAAACACCTCTCTAGGGAAAAACTCTCAGATAAAAGAAAATTTGTTGAAGAAGAGAAAGTTAGATATATGTCACTAAAGATTTGAAAAATTAGAAGAAAGTAAATTTGGTGAAGCAAAGAAAGTCAGGTATTTGTCACTAAAGAATTGCAAAAGAAGAAGAAGAAGAAGAAAATCTCAAATAGTGAGAAATGTTTTAAATTTCACAAATTAGTTTTCTTTGTTTGAAGTTATGAAATTGATTAGATGAAACATGGTATCATTATATAATTGCATCTATAATTTCTAAGGAGAATTGAATTGTATATTGTAATTGAAACCTTGAATAAAATGATTTGACAAAAACAGTGTCTCAACTTATTTTTAATTTTGAAATTTCAATTATAATTGAAAATGTTGAAAAACACAATTCACCCCCCTCTTATGTAGCCATTCGATCCTACAATGGTTGTATTCTATTGCAAACTACAATTCTAATTTAAGATTACCTGAGAGCTTGTTGAGTTGAGTAAACATAACTCAACGAGGTAAGTCTGTTGAGTTAACTGTAAATCAATGGAGTGAGCATATTGTGCATATACATTATATTCTAGCTATGAAAATTTATTAAGCAAAGTGATTTCGACAATTCTTTGTGGGTTCGACCTGTACTTGCACACTTATACAATAGATGTTGTACACTTGCAGTTAATTTAATGGATTGGATTTGATATCTTGTTTGTGAAAATTACTTGTTACTTATAAAAAAAATACACTTAAGCAAACAAGACAAGATTCCAAATCCAAACGAAGCTTGGTACATGAGATTTTTTGTGGTGTTTTTGACCAATAATGTTACTATACAATTATTATTCCTTTGATCAACATTAGTATTAAGGGAATCTTGTCAGACTTTCTTAGTTGCTAGTAGTTAAGCTGAATGCATGAGTAAACCAAGAACTTATTGATCAATTGAACATCTAATCAAAATCCTTGTTGTCAATTGGATTAGAAATATGCCTAAGCCAATTGTGGATTTTCATTGTTGTGTCATGTGTTTAAAAATAACTAAAAATAATGCTCTTGAATTCTTTGTTAAGACCTAACTAAGTAATACCTCATAATGGATCATTCTTTGTGATTCTATTTTCTTTAAATAATTTGATACATTGTGAAAATTCATTACAAGGCCTAGATTTGATTGTATGCAACAATAATCTAATAATGAAGTAATTTTCTCCTATTACAAATGAATCGTTAAACAATTGCCTTAAAAGATCTACAAATTTTATGCCCTTATGTCAAAATTCTTGTAATTTGGCTTACATTGCAAAACAATATATAAAAAATAGTTGATAAACATGAAAATCATCGTAATATAAAAAAAATAAACAAGAGTTAAATTACCAAAGTGGCATTAATTTTATGTCTCAAATTTGTTAGTTCATTGTAGATAATTAAAGATTCCAACAATAAATACTTGTAGATTTTCATGTTATGTCATGTGTTTAAAGGGTTACTAATTGTTACTAACAATTTTTTCTATATGATGTATTTTGTTAGAGCACATGTCATTCACATATACTTATTTTATCTTTTCACCTTACACCATCACCAAAATTGAACACAGTACAAGAAATATGGCCTATGAAAAAAGGAAATATGTGAATTGGAGCACAAAACAAGATGAAATTTTTTTAGGTATATTAATAGTAGAAATCAAAGAAGAAAATGCAAAACAACAAGATGGTAAGCTTAAAGCAAAGACATGGATAAAGGTGATTGTTGAATACAATACTCAAACAAATGTCAATGTTGAGAAAAAACATGTGGAAAGTAGAATGAAAACTTGGAGGACCATGTATAAAAATTATACAAAGATTTCAAAGCAAAGTGGATGGGGGTGGGATTATATTCGTGGTCATATTGATATACCAAAGGAAATATAGGATGAATTTGTTCAAGTACATAAATATTTTATATTGTTACCTTGAATACATTTTCACTTCAACTTGTTACTAATAGTGGACTATTTATATGTTTTCTTTGTAGCAACATCTAGAATGTAAATCATATGTAGGAAAGCCATGTCCTATCTATGATGACTTATATATAGTATTTGATGGCAATATGGCTACTAGAGTGAATAGTCAAATTCCCCAAGATGTATAAGAAACACAAGAAAAGGGAACTCCAGAACCTAAAGACCCCATTCCTATTTTTAGTACTCAACTTCCTCCATCAATTCCTGAATTTGAAGAGGGCACTAGAAGCCCTAGCCCTTGTAATGTGGAGCAGATATTTAGTACAAAGGCATGGAAAAGAGCTCGACCACATGTAGAATCTTCTCAATATATTGCAAAGTCAATGAATGAAATAAGTAGACCTATGAAAAAGTTTGTGGAATAGGATGACCTATCTTATCAAAAGTTTTCATTAAGAATAGAAATAGAACAATGTGTTCCTTACTTGATGAAATTGGAAGGTCTTACTAGGGGGAAAAATTTGCTGGGGTACAGTTGCTAGAAACTGAGATGAAAAGAGCTATTTTCCTATCAGTAGAGACTGATGCAGATCAGATTGAATGGGTGCAGTACAATGTGAAGGATAAGTGAATTGTTTTATTATGTTTAGAATAATATGTGAACTCTTCAGTTGTATTATGTTTTTATATTAGTTGTCTTTAGAAGTAGTGAACATGTTATATTCTATTTTTTCCCTAATTATGAAACTTAGGAATGTTTCTATTGTTGATATTTGAAAAGTGTGTAGTGGTTGAAATGTTTAGCAGGTTATTACATTATATGTTGATATTTGAGTGTTGAAATGTTTAGCAAGTTATTACATTACATGTTAATATTTGAGTGTTGAATGGTTTAGTAGGTTATTACATTATATGTTGATATTTGAGTGTTGAAATGTTTGGCAAGTTATTACATTATATGTTGATATTTGAGTGTTAAATTGTTTAGCAAGTTTTTACATTATATGTTGATATTTGAGTGTTGAATTATTTGGTAGGTTATTTTACATATGGAAAACAAAAGAGAACGAGATGAAAGGAGACGACAAAGACAGCATAGGTTGCTAATGTTGATTCTACAAACATGTGGATTAGTAAAACAATATACTATAGATATTACTCCAAACGTAATAAAATAGATCTACAGTAGAGAACGACAATGATATATCTTGAGATTGTTAGTCTTATCACTACCTCACCAAGCATATCATTGTCGAAAAATATATTGAATGAGTCAACATGTTTTTCAAAAATTCTATGAATTACTTGGAAGACAAAGGGTAATATAAGATAGTTGAAGTGTTACTATTGAGGAGAAACTAGCGATTTTTCTTGTCACAGTTGGATAAAACCAAAGATATGGAGTTGCCACTAGTGTTTTCATCATTTCACTTAGATAGTTAGCACATATTTCAATGAGATTGTAAATGCTATCTATAGAATACAAGATTTACTTAGAGTGAAGCCTTCATTATCAACAAATAGTAGAATTCAAAATGATTTGAATGTCTTCCCATATTTTAAGGTAAGATGTGAATTTCATTTTATTCAAATTTTAAAAAGTTGACATTGTATTACTAACATTCTATTTGATTTTTCAATGTAGGATTGCATTGGTGCTATTAATGGTATACATGTAAATGTGACAATTTATGGAGAAGACAATGTGAGATATAAGAATAAGAAGGGAGAATTAACATAAAATGTATTAGCAACTTGTAACTTTGATATAAAAATTACGTATGTACTTGTAGGATGGGAAGGATTAGCTACAGATACAAGGATCTTACAAGATGCTATTTCCTAACCTTATGGGCTTCAAGTCCCACTTGGTATGGTATAATTGTGTACATTTTTAATAATTTTAGATATTGGTTTATTGAAATTGCTGAATATTATAGTGTATTATGCAAGTAAGTTTTATTTGGTAGATGTAGGCTTCCCAAATCGTTCCAAATTTATTTCTCTATTTCGTGGTATGTAATATCTTTTATCGGAATATGATTAGAATCGTGCTCTAAATAATGCAGTAAAGAATTTTAATTACAAACACTCTCAATTAAAGAATGTAATTGAACATACATTTGGAGTGATCAAACATCAATTTACTATTTTACGAGGTTACATGTCATATCTATTTCAAACACAAGTTAAGATTGTATTAGCATATTTTTTTATACACAATTTCATTAGAAGAGCAGATCAAGAAAACTTACTTCAAAATCTAGTAGATGAATTGGTTGAAGCAAATGTTGATATGTTTGAGAAACCTATTGATAATGTTGTTGAAAAAAGTATAAGTTGTTCTAGTAATATGAGTATAGAATAAAGAAAAAGAATAGTTGATAGGAAACAAAATTATATTATGTATTCCATGTGGAAAAGAAATTGAAATGTTGTTTGTTGAAACATTTGATCTAATGAATTATGTTTGCGATGAAAAGTTTATTCATAACAAAATAATTAATATATAGTCTATTATTTAAAATATTACTTTCAAGTTGTACTATTATTTACTATTTCAAAAAATTATTAAAAATTATATTTCTCATCATTTCATATTATATACAAATACGTCAAAATTTCATGTTATTTTTCATTATTTCATTTTCTATTCTATACAAACACATCAAACTTTTTTATAATTTCTTGTAATTTCCTAATATATAAAAATGCGTAAACTTTCCTATCATTTCTCAAGTTTTCCATTTTCAACAATTTCCATGATTTCCTTTCTCGACAAGAATTGTGCACAAATACCCCTTAAAATGCTCATTTGTACGAGGACTCCAAAACTTTCTTACTTAAGTAAAAATATTCAATATTCTATTACATGAGCAATCCAACGCTCTACTACAAGAGCAGTCAAAATTTGAAAGGCGATATGCTCCGTTACATATGAGCATGGAATTCTTGCTACCATAAAATTTCTTTTTCCAATTGTTATTTTTAATGTAAGTATGAATGTTATTGTGTTAAAATCTTTTTCTTAATTATATATAGCTATTATTTATGATATTTTTCGTGGTAATTAATGAATTTTCATCAAAAATAATTCGAGAGAAATCTAAAATGAACAAGTACTTAATAAATATAAATTAATTTTAAAAGCGTAAAAGATCTTACGTAAACAATAGTCGGTAAAGAAGTAATTGAATAATAACCCAGAAAAGATGGATGCCTGTGTTGTCTACCTGCCACATAGTATGTGTCATGAGCGCATGCAGATCGATTAGGCAAGGGAATATTTGTTGCACGGTTGTACCAGATAAATGTATATATTCAATGCCGTCTTCCCTTTCTCAGTGATAAGAGAAATTTAAAGTATTTGCTAGTGATTTCCTTCGTGGAGACAATAATGGTACAAGAAAACATATATAAACAAGTATCAAGTTAGACCTGATCGACCATTTTAAAATAGGGATTATGGATGGCTTTAGAATTTTTTTTAATCATGCAAATTAAACCTGCTCATCATGCACCAGTCAAATTAATAATATTATTATCTTTTCTGGTTGGTAGAGTTGGCACGGGTGGTTCATGGTTCTTATTATAAACAAATTCTAGCTTGACGCTTCTGCTAATTAATTTAAAGAAAAAGTCATCAACCTAATGATGCCAAACACGTTATCGCTTGGTTTGGATTTAGAAATTGGTGCATATACCTATGAATCATGCATGCGGACCACATAATTATATATCAACCATCAGCAAGTTTGTTCAAAAGTGAAAGTATTCAACGTCACGGAAACCTAACACATGCACACGCATTGGGCTGATGGAGAGGGCAATCTCGTTTACCCTTGTCCATCTTTGCAACGATCGAGGTACAAATTACACACACATATCCGAAGCCGGAGGGAATCAAGGTGATCAGGTGAACCAAAGAGATCAGACATGCATGCCTGCCCTGATCAGTGCAGAAAGCCATGGCATAATGGTTGATTCCTCCTTCACCAAATACCTAGCTACCACCCGTTCTCATGGATGCACCTCACTGATCATCTCCTCCAGGCTTCTTAAATTATCAGCCCTAGCTACCTCTCTCACATCATATGGGCTTAATTCCTTACAATGCCGAAGTAAGAAGACAAGAAGGAAGAAGCCAGAGATGGTGGACAGGACCATCATCACCCTCCATATTTACAGTAGGTTGAAGACACCATCCACACAACTCAGTTTGATATCAACTCCTCACCACCAAGATGATGATGGAAATGAATTCTACTACTTAAACCTTAAATCTTAAATACTAAAACAGAAAAAGGAATGACTTTTTTCTGTTTGTATTAATAAATATCATTTTCATTCATCGTTATCAGATATTATGGTGTACGGAGAAGGGAGATTTTTGCGTGGGTTGTTAGTCTTTTCAACTGCTTGGGTTGAGCATTTCATACTTTGAGATTATTTTAGTGGTGATAAAAAATTCTCAAACTTTTACTATTTAATCTCTTGTGGCGTACGTAGGTTTGAGTTTTTAAACTTGTACTTGTGGTTGAATTTTTTACTTCAGTGTCAAAAAAAATTAATATAGAAGTCATTGATCAACGAGTCAAAAATACTAATGATAAAATTGGATTACTTCCACATTTTTCTCTCTAATGTTGTTTTCTTTCTCTTTAAAATTAATCTATTTGATTGCCTCGCTACTTTGATGGGACACATGGCCAGCAGAGGACCTCACCCCAAGGCAATCGTGTTCAATCATGAAGATTGGTGCCGACGGCCACAATGCGATGGTAATGGTGATGGTTACAGGTAACGGCTTATTCCACCTCGAGGAGTTCCCCGATTGGCTGGTTGAAGTTCAATGCATCTTCGATTATATGGAGGTTGAGGAGAGGCGTAAGATAAAGCTAGTAGCTTGTAAGTTGAAGGGGGAAGCTTTTGCATGGTGGCAGTAGATCTTGTTGAAATGAGCTCGCCAATAGAAGGAGCCCATTCATTTCTGGTAGAAGATGAAGAAATTATTACACAAGCATTTCTTATTGGTTGATTAAGAATAAGTTCTCTTCCAACTTTAGTAGCGTAGGCAAGGGTTGAGATCGGTCGGAGAATATACAAGAATTTTATCATTTGGCGTTGTGCGATTGTTAAGATTGATAGATTTACTAAATGAGGGTGAATGATGATTTTGATATTAATTGTAAATTTTAATGAATTAACAAAATAGTTAATTTATCCTTTAATGTAATAATTAAAATTGAACATACAAGATAGAAAAGATAAATTATATAAAGAGAATTTTAATTAGTTTACCATTAACGATTAGTTCACTCTTAAGTATGACTTAGACTTTGTTGTGTCAACACTTATAATATAAATTTTTAGGTTGAAGTTAAAATCAACCATATCTAATGAGCTTTCAAGTACAATCTTTGAATCAATTTTTTTTTTTTTTAAGGTAATACTTGATAAACACTAAAATAGCTTGATGAATATTAAGAGTATCTATGTAGGTGATAGCAGGTGATACTCCATGGACACTTAAAAGGTGATAGCAGGTGATACTCCATGGACACTTAAATAGTTATCTTCCAAACATTCCTAACTAGTTAGATAACATGTGATTTTTAGATAAGTGCACACACCTAATGTGTGCCTACACCTAAACAAAGCCAATACTACTGCTCATGAGTACTACACAAGAATTTCTCAAATAGTCACTCATTTTGGTACTGCTCCCACCCAAACATGATTAACTCTAAAGTTCTTACAAGAGTGGGTGTTTAGTAGTAGCTTTGAATCAATTTTAATTTAAAGCTTTCATGTCGAAGTTTCTAATCCATAGTAATTGAAGTTTCAACAAGTTGAAACTTTTAACTAACAATTTCTTTTTGTATCAAAGTTTAAGCATGTGGAGAGCTTTGATGTTGATTCTTCAACTTTTGAAAATCTATGTTGATGTTCTTCAAAAGTATTCTTTGTATTTTGTATATTTTTCTCATCTGTTGCTCAAGTAATTAGATAATTCTACCAAAATAATCTTTAACTATTTAAGATATAGTATAATGTGGTGTTTATCTAAACATAACAAACTTACTCTATTATGTTTAGACTTATTCTCTTTTCAATCAATAACTTCTATGTGCATAAAAGATAAATACAACATATTTATTTCATTGACTTTACTTAAATGCTATGAATTCCTTGTAGAGTTTGCGTAAACCTTACAATTTTTTTCCATTGGGTTTTCCCTTCAGTCTTAGTCTTGTATTCAATTTAAGTTCATTGAGTTTGACTAAATATCATGAACTTACTTTGTTGAGTTTGTGTTGTTCATGTCAACCTATATTTAACTTAAGTTTGTTGAGTTTGGGTAAACATTACGAATTTACTTTGTTGAGTTTGTATTGTCCATCTCAACTTGTATTCAACTTAAGTCCGTTGAGTCTACATAAATACTATGACTCATCATGTGGTTTATATAAACCTAACAAACTTGTTGAGTTTGTCCTTGTGTTTTTATTGCCTATAAGTTCACTGAGACTACATAAATACCATAAACTTACTTTGTTGTCTTTAATTGTTCTTCTGAACTATTGGCACATTAAGTCTCTAATTTCTTCAATGGTCCTAGTGCATGATTTCTGCTATTGGTATATTGCCATAAATTGTCTTTCTAACTTTTCTTTATACCTATGAAATACATAATCACCTTACATAAGTTTTTACTTTAAAAAAATATAGAGGTTCTTTTAATTTCTTTATTTTTGATAATGATGAAAAATTTTACAATTATTACATGCATTTCACTCTTTAAAAAAATATTATACATGAGTAGCACATAGAATATAGATGTTTACAAATGTTGCAAAAGATTCACAAGTAAATTCTCCCTTATTTTGCATAAGTATTGCACATATTCTATAGGCTTCAACTTCTTTCTATCTAATACTAATTTATATTATTTGTCTTTCATAAAGTTTACTTTTTCTCCCCTATTTGTATGCATCATCTCTCCCCTTGGTTGCATAACTTCTCCTTTTTCTTTTCCATAATCTCTCTCCCTTATTGTATAATCTCTCCCCCTTTTTTGTCATTACACAAAAGGAGGTTAGAATTTCTCTTCTAATATATGCATAGCTAATTGTTTCACCCAATGCTAAATAGGAATACCACTTGTCAATTTAAGTATGTTGATTGATATTAATTGTGAACCAACAAAGGCTAGCTCACCCTATCTGGTAGCTCCCCATGTGTTCCTACATAAAAGAGGTTAGATAAAGAACAAGTTCCAAGTGGTGAGCTTGTGTGTTATGCACAAGAATAAACACATATAGTGTTGTTTTTTTAACGGATCGTTCAGTTAACCTTTTATGACATGATACTAAAACACTCAGCTCTAAACTCACTGATGCTAGGAGTGAAGAGTAAGAGAAGAAATAATACAGAGAAAAAATAGGATTTACGTGGTTTAGCAATAGCCTATGTCCACGGAGAGTTCAAGGTTCCTTATGAGCTTCGGCACAATCAACCGCAATGTTTTACAACATCATAAAGGTTTATATACTACCCAACTTAGGGTTTATAAACCTTTAATTACATACAAGCCATTACAGTAGAGAAACAATGCTTCGTAGAAGAGGCTATTAATTTCGGAGCCTTATCTTCTTAACTCTCCGAAATCTGCAACATTTTGGACAGTTACAAACTTAACTATCCGAAATGAATATTCTTTCTGAATGGGCGGTACAGTACCAGGTTAACTGTCCGAGAGATTCTGTATTTCGAACAGTTACAGACTTAACTGTCTGAAAAGTCACTTACTTTTCTCTCTTTGTCCTTTCGGAAGGTTATGCTGATAACTCACCGAAAACTACATGTCTTCCGGATAGTTATACCTTAACTATCCGAAAACTCACTTAAGTGTCTTTTCAAGCATTTCAGAAGGTTTTGCCGATAACCCTCTGAAAAACTCATGAACTTCAGATAGTTACTGTCTAGCTATCCGAAAATCCACTTAAGTCATTGCTTTCTGGATACTTGGCTTCTTAACTATCCGAAGATCCACTTGAGTGTCCTTTAAGTCATTTCGGATAGTTACAACTTAACTCTCCGAAATCTTCTGACTTTCGGATAGTTAACTCAAAGCCTCCAACTTAACTTTTATTTCCGGATACTTAGGTCTGTAACCTATAGAAAATATATAGTTGCCGAATACTTACTGCTAACAAGCTTCTAATTGAACTTGGACTACTTGTGGCATACTCCACACCTATAATACTTGCCCTAACAATCTCCCACTTGGAGTTTGTCACAATGATCGAAAAAAAAAATCAATCTCTACACTCGGCTTACAGATTATTGCAACTGCTGCTCAAATAATCATCAACTCTTCATCTCCTTCTACTTTTCAGTTTTTCAGGAGACCAATTAAGGCCATATAGAGCCTTAATTTCTGTAGATTCAGAACTTTGGTTAGCATATCTACTGCATTTTCAAATCCAGCAATCTTCTAAAGATCTAACTTGTTCTGCTCTATCTCTTCCCTTATGAAATGAAATCTCATTCTCATATGCTTGGACCTTGAATGGAACTTCGGATTCTCAGCTAAATAAATTGCATTTTGATTGTCATAGAATAGAATGCTTTTATTCTATTTGTGCTCTAATTCGACTAGTACATTCTCTAGCCAGATTCTTTCTTTAGCTGCCTCTGCCACTACTATTAGGATCGATAGGCTCACCAGAGGTGGGGTGAATGGTGAACGTGTGTAGTTTTAAAATTTTTTTGATGTTGAATCGAATGATTCAACAAAAATGTAATGGACTGAAACTAAGAGAAAGCAAATCAGCAAAGATAAGAAACACACAGCAAATTTTTAGGTGGTTCACCAAATTGGCTAGTCCACCCCCAAGATTCACTTGGGCTTCACTAAGTGTTTCAACACTTACACACTTGCTTTCAGGTCAAAGCAAGAACCAACTATACAGAAGTTTTCAGGTAAAAACTTTAGTAAACCAACCTCTAGAGTTTTCAGGTCGAAACCCAAACCAACATTGTATGTAGCTTTCAGGTTGAAACTACAAACCAACAACTTTAATTCTTCAATCAGAGTTTTGCACACAGAGCTTTTTCTACAATAGATCTTTAGAATATGCTTCACTGTTTGTAGACCTGAGTGTAAATGGAATTTGGAGTATATGCTCTATGTATCTCTGTTGTCTGTATTTTGTATATATACTTGATATGTACAACGATCATATCTTTCTCCAATGGATGTATTCTACTGTACTTGATTAGCCTCAAGTCCCAATATGGCAAGTGATCGTTCAAAAAATCGTTTCAAGATATCTTACCGATTTTCCTGTTCTTTCGGATAGTTAGCTATGTAACTCTCCGAAGAGTTTTTGTAACTCACCGAAAGATCACTTAACCTTTTCTACCACATAGGATTCTAGAATATTTAAATGTGAGCTGTCATCCAATCGGATACTTATAACTGTAACTCACCGAATAGTTATATACTTGACGATTGCTTTAATTTAGCACGTGCATAAAGGGTTGACTTAAGTTTCGGAAGGTTATCCTTGTAACTCACCGAAATGCTTCAGGATTTTAGATAGTTATTTTTCTAACTCTCCGAAAAACTTATATGAGCCATTCTTTGGAATTCTGCACGTGGGAAATTCAATGACATAAGTTTTGGATAGTTAAACTATAACTCACCGAAACTCTCTTGAAATTTCGGATAGTTATCTTTCTAACTCTCTGAAAACCTATTTGAGCATCTGTTTGGAATTCTGCACGTGGGAAATTCAATGACTTAAGTTTTGGATAGTTAAACTGTAACTTACCGAAACTCTCTTTGAAAACTTCGGATAGTTATCTAACTCTCCGATTTCTCCTTTAAAGCTTTCAACTACCGGCTTCTCCATTTTGCACGTGCGTAATAAAATGACTTAAGTTCTGGAAAGTTATGCCTGTAACTTACCGAAAAACTCGAATAGTAATCTAACTCTCTGAAAAGAAAACTCGGACAGTTATCTAACTCTCCGACAAGTCCTTTAAACTTCTGTTCTGTATTTCTACACATGGTTTATTGAATGACTTAACTTTCGGATAGTTATACCTGTAACTCTCCGAAAAATCCTTTAAGCTTCCGGATAGTTAACTCCTTAACTATCCGATCATTCAATCCCCTTCACTGTCTGATTAAATAACTCTCCGAAGGCTTTGTAAAAATTCGGATAGTTATCCTTCTAACTGTCTGATAGTCTTGCTACTGTTTTACTCTTCGGATACTTGAACCTGTAACTATCTGATTTTGCTGTATCTTAAAGGTATTATCATCTAGAACCTTCTTGATCTGTTCATCTACATGGAAATTATTCTAACAGCCTTCTGATCTAATGTAGAGTAGACTTAACTGTGAAATACAATATATTATCTCACATAGGTTTTGCATTATCAAAATACTCGGGTTCTAACAATCTCCCCCTTTTTGATAATGACAAAAACCTTTACAATTATTTACATGTATTTCACTCTCTAATGTATTTCTATACATTTAGTCACATAGAGAAACATAAAACATGAATTAATCAAAACTATACTGACGAGAGGGAATTTCTCCCCCTGACTATGAGCTTACTTCTCCCCCTATCTGTGTGTTGAGTTTTTCTTCTCCTTTTAATAATTCTCTTTCAGTGCTTGCTTGAAATACTATAAGTGACCGAATTTTCAAATTCTTCTCCCCCTTTTTGTCATTATATGAAAAGGTGAGGACTACAAAACTGATTTTCTGTAAAAACTAATATTGATTGTATCCTACACGAGTAGGTTAGTAGAAAAAAAAAGAAAGCTCCCATATGGTGGGCTTGATGAAAAAATATTTAAAGATCTTGTAAAGAACATATTCCTAGATTTCATCTAATATGATTAAAAGTTGATTCATTTAAAGGTTTGGTGAAAATATCTGCAAGTTGATTTTCTGTTGGCACAAACTTAAGTGAAATGTTCCCTTTCTCCACATGATCTCTCAGAAAATGATGTCTGATCTCGATATGCTTGGCTCTGGAATGAAGTACTGTATTCTTAGATAGACTGATTGCACTGCTGTTATCACAAAATATGATTGAATTCTAAATTTTCAGTCTATAATCTGCTAGAGTTTGCTGCATCCAAAGGATTTGTGCACAACATAATCCAACTGCAATATACTCGGCTTCAGTAGTAGATAATGCTATACAATTTTGTTTCCTACTGAACCATGAGATTAAAGAACATCCAAGTAGTTGACAAGTACCACTAGTGCTTTTTCTATCAGATCTGCTGCCTGCATAATCTGCATCACTATAACCTGTTAAAATCAAGCTACTGTCAGCTGAGTAGAATAATCCAAAGTCTTTTGTTCCTTGTAGATATCTGAAAATCCTTTTGACTAATTTCAAATGTGATTCCTTTGGTGATGCTTGAAATCTAGCACACAAGCATACACTGAACATAATATCTAGCTTGCTAGCTGAAAGGTATAACAGGGATCCAATCATACCTCTATATTGCCTTTGATTTACTACAACACTTGAATCATCCATTTCTATTTTAATGTCTGAACTCATTAGAGTATTTGCGGATTTGATGTTTTCATAACCAAATTTCTTCAACATCTCTTTGTAGTATTTTTCTTGGTTGACAAATATACCATTATGCATTTGATGAATCTATAATCCCAAGAAAAACTTCAATTCTCCCATCATGCTCATTTCGAATTTATTTTTCATCAAATTCTGATATTTATGACAAAAATTTTCTAAAGTGGCTCCAAAGACTATATCATCAACATATATCTGAACAATCAACATGTGCACATCAAAAGTTTTGATAAACAAAGTACTGTCCACTTTGCCTATAGAAAAATTGTTTTCAGTTAAAATTTTTTTCAATTTCTCATACCAAGCTCTAGGTGCCTGTTTCAAATCATATAGAGCCTTTCTCAGTTTGTAGACATGATCCGGCTTGAGTTCATCTTCAAATCCAGGAGGTTGTTTAACAAACACTTCTTCCTGAATTTCTCCATTTAAGAAGGCACTTTTCACATCCATTTGAAACAATCTTATCTTCATACTACTTGCAAAGGCAAGCAACATTCTGATAGCTTCAATCCTAGCTACAGGAGCAAAAGTTTCTTCATAGTCAATACCTTTCTATTGATTGTAGCCTTGAGCAACTAATCGAGCTTTATTCCTGAGAATGTTACCTTCTTCATCTAATTTGTTCTTGAAAATCCATTTAGTTCCAATGATGGATTTTCCTGTAGGTTTTTCTATTAGTTCCCACACATTGTTTTTCTAGAACTGATTTAATTCTTCCTACATAGCCATTGTCTAGTAGGTATCCTTACAAGCTTCATCTACTGATTTTGGCTCTATTTCTGACATAAATGCACAAAAATTGCAGATATCTTGTGTTTTGCTTCTAGTTTGTACCCCTTTAGATATATTTCCAATAATTTGTTCCTCGGGATGATCAAATCTAAACTTCCAACTGCTATAGTTCTGATATCTATGGTTGAGATTCTGGTCTGATACTTGTGAAATGGTATTCTGCTTGCAGTTATCATCTTCAAAGTATTCATTTTCACTATCATTATTAATCTTCAGCTTTTTGAAATTCTGGAACAGATCTTTATCAAACTGAACATTTATACTTTCCTCCACTCTTCTATCTTTAGCAAAATATACTCTATAAGCTTTGCTTCTCGAGGAGTAACCAACAAGTATGGCTGGTTCAGACTTAGCATCAAACTTGTCTTTAGCATTTCCTATATTTAAAACAAAACATTTGCATCCAAATGTCTTAAAATAGCCAACACTTGGAGTTTTATTGAACCAAATTTCAAAGGGTGTCTTATTCAATGTGGATCTAATGTGAGTTCTGTTGGAAATGTGACAAGCTGTTCCTACAACTTCTGCCTAGAGAAATTTAGGAAGATCCATGGCATTTAGCATAGTTCTAGCCATTTCTTGTAGTGTCCTATTTTTCCCTTCCACAACTCCATTTCGAGCAAGAGTTCTAGGACAAGAGAATTCATGCAGAATTTCAAAAGAATTGCAAAGGTTTTCAAATTCATAGTTTTCAAATTTCCCTTTATGATCACTTCTAATTTTCTTCACTATTAGTTCCTTCTGATTTTGAACTCTAATGCAGAAATTTCTGAATTTATTGCAAGTTTCATTTTTATGTGTCAAAAATATTACCCAAGTTAATCTGGAGAAATCATCAACAATAACAAAGGTATATTTTCGACCCCCAAGACTTGATACTTGAGAAGGACCAAACAAATCTAGATGTAGTAGTTCTAATGGCCTTTTGGTGGACACAACATTTTTGCTGTGAAGAGCAGTTCTCTTCTGCTTCCCTAGCATACACTCACTACACACTCTATCCTTCTTAAAAGTGAGTTTAGGCAGTCCCTTAACAAGATCACCCGTGGATAGCTTTCTGATATTCTTCATACTGATGTGACCAAGTCTTCTATGCCACACCCAATCGTCTTCACCAGTTGCTACCAAACAAGAGTTGCTTGCAGAATTTTCACATGGAAAGTTTAATGTATATATTGAGCAATTTCTAATACTAGTAAATTTTGTTTCATTTGTGGCAGGATCAATAATGTAGTAGTTTTTTAGCATTAAAAGAAATAGTATAGCCTTTATCACATAATTGTCCTACACTTAACAAATTTTGTTTTAAACCATTTACATGCAAGACATTCTCAATTATACCACTTTCAGATATAATATTTCCTATTGCAGTTATTTTACACTTTTCATTATTTCCAAACTTAACAGATCCTGAACTTAAGTTTTTAACTGAATCAAGAAAGCTTTTCTTACCTGTCATGTGCTTTGAGCATCCACTATCCACAATCCATTTAGTTGAATGTACTTGAAACTCCTTGTCTCCCTGCAAATCATAATGAAATTAAAGCTTTTGGTACCCAAATCTTCTTGGGTCTAGTAGAGTTAGTCCTTAAAATATTAAATCTATTACCTCTTGGCAGCCACATATGACCTGATCTTCGTTTGATGGCAAACACAGTGGTGCCATCTCTATAAGATCGAATCACTCCACCACAATAAGGTATTTCCTGTGGTGTAGCATACCCTAGGCCATATTTATTCCCATTTGATCGTTGAGATCCTATTATTTTATTTAATCATTTTTGTCCTTGAGTAAATTTACATATAGTATCTTTCAAATCTGATATAGTAGTTAATAGATTTTTATTTTCATCTTTTAATTCACAGTTATCACAACTATACTTATCTAAGTTTGATTTTAGATTTCTATTTTCAACTATAGTTGATTCTAATTCAGCAAATGAATTTTCTAAACAATGATTTAATCTTTTAATTTCTTTCTTAAAAACTCTACACTTCACATATAAATTATCTACAGTAGATAGAAGACTATTTATGTCTAACTCATCATGCTCATTTTCTGAACTAGAGGAAGTAGAGCATACCTCTTGTGCAGCAAAACAAACATTTTCTGTTGCTTCTTCTTCAGAATCTGATGAACAGCTTGAAGATCTACTGTCATCCCACGTAGCTTTGAGAGCCATCTTCTTTTTATCCTTCAATCTCTTCTTCTTATCTCCTTGATCTTCTTCTGTCTGAAATGGATAGAAGGTCTATATGTGTCCTTGCCTTTTACATTTGAAGCATGTAGGGACTGTTCTTTTAAAAGAGCTGGACTTATTCTTTTTCTTCATAAACTTTTTGAAGTTCCTTGCCAACAGCATGATCTCATCATCGTCTGAGCTTAGAGCTTCCTTTGTAGATGGAAATGCCATTTCCTTTTTCTTTTCAACTTTCTTTTCAACAACTCCTTCTTGCTCTTTCCAGTCCTTCATTTGAGCTTCGTGGGCCAGAAGATTGCCCAACAGTTCTTTAACTGTGTAATTGTTGAGATCCTTGGAATCTTAAATAGATGTGGACTTCTGTTTCTACTCAATAGTTAAGCTCCTCAGGATCTTCTATACTTGTTCACGTGAAGAGAACTCCTTTCCCAAGCCTTTCAGACTGTTAATGATTTCAGTAAATCTAGAAAACATTTCAGTTATGTTTTCATTATCATTCATTCTAAACAGTTCTAGTTTTCTCAAAAGAATATTAATTTTGTATCCTTAACTTGGCTTCTACCTTCATGAGTAACTTGAAGGATTTTCCAAGCCTCATGAGCAGACTTACATGTAGATACCTAATTATATTGATCAGCAGTTAGTGCACAATAAATGGCATTCAGCCGTCTAGCATCCAACTGGATGATTTTCTCATCCTCCTTAGACTAGTTTGAAATATCACTGGTTGGAAGTGTTGTTCCAAGAACAACAGTCTTCCAGAGTTTAACATCTAAACTCCTAAGGAAGCACTCCATTCTATTCTTCCAATAGTTATAATTGGAACCATCGAATAAAGGAGGTCTGTGGATGTTTTGTCCCTCAGCAAATTGAGCCATAAATCCAGATGGTTAAATCTTATCAAGGATTAACCTTGCTCTAATACCAACTGTTAGGATCGATAGGCTCACTAGAGGGGGGGTGAATGGTGAACGTGTGTAGTTTTAAAATTCTTTTGATGTTGAATCGAATGATTCAATAGAAATGTAATGAATTGAAACTAAGAGAAAGCAAATCAACAAAGATAAGAAACACACAGCAAATTTTTAGGTGGTTCACCAAATTGGCTAGTCCACCCCCAAGATTCACTTGGGCTTCACTAAGTGTTTCAACACTTACACACTTGCTTTCAGGTCAAAGCAAGAACCAACTACACAGAAGTTTTCAGGTAAAAACTTCAGTAAACCAACCTCTAGAGTTTTCAGATCGAAACTCAAACCAACACTATATGTAGCTTTCAAGTTGAAACTACGAACCAACAACTTTAATTCTTCAATCAGAGTTTTGCACACAAAGCTTTTTCTACAGTAGATCTTTCGAATATGTTTCACTGTTTGTAGACTTGAGTGTAAATGGAATTTAGAGTATATGCTCTATGTATCTCTATTGTTTGTATTTTGTATATATACCTGATATGTACAACGATCATATTTTTCTCCAACGGATGTATTCTATTGTACTTGATTAGACTCAAGTCCCAATACGGCAAGTGACCATTCAGAAAATCGTTTCAAGATATCTTACTGATTTTCCTATTCTTTCGGATAGTTAGCTATGTAACTCTCAAAAGAGTTTTTGTAACTCACCGAAAGATCACTTAACCTTTTCTACTTGGTAGGATTCCAGAATGTTTATATGAGCTGTCATCCAATCGGATACTTATAACTGTAACTCACCAAACAGTTATATACTTGCCGATTGCTTTAATTTAGCATGTGCATAAAGGGCTGACTTAAGTTTCGGAAGGTTATCCCTGTAACTCACCGAAATGCTTCAAGATTTCGGATAGTTATTTTTCTAACTCTCTGAAAAACTTATATGAGCCATTCTCTGGAATTCTACACGTGGGAAATTCAATGACATAAGTTTCAGATAGTTAAACTGTAACTCACCGAAACTCTCTTGAAATTTTGGATAGTTATCTTTCTAACTCTCCGAAGACCTATTTGAGCATCTGTCTGGAATTCTACACGTGGGAAATTCAATGGCTTAAGTTTCAAATAGTTAAACTGTAACTTACCGAAACTTTCTTTGAAAATTTCGGATAGTTATCTAACTCTCCAATTTCCCCTTTAGAACTTTCAACTACCGGCTTCTCTATTTTGCACGTGCGTAATAAAATGACTTAAGTTTCGGAAAGTTATACTTGTAACTTATCAAAAAACTCGAATAGTTATCTAACTCTCCGAAAAGAAAACTCGGATAGTTATCTAACTCTCCGACAAGTCCTTTAAACTTCCGTTCTGTATTTCTACATGTGGTTTATTGAATGACTTAACTTTCGGATAGTTATACCTGTAACTCTCCGAAAAATCCTTTAAGCTTCCAGATAGTTAACTCCTTAACTATCTGATCATTCAATCCCCTTCACTGTCTGATTAAATAACTCTCCGAAGGCTTTGTAAAAATTCGGATAGTTATCCTTCTAACTGTCTGATAGTCTTGCTACTATTTTACTCTTCAGATACTTGAACCTGTAACTGTCTGATTTTGTTGTATCTTGAAGGAATTATCATTTGGAACCTTCTTGATCTATTCATCTACATGGAAATTATTCTAACAGCCTTCTGATCTAATGTAGAGTAGACTTAACTGTGAAATACAATATATTACCTCACATAGGTTTTGCATTATCAAAATACTCGAGTTCTAACAACTGCAACATATTTAGCTTTTGTGGTCGAGAGTGCAACAATACTTTGCAACTTGGATCTCTAGCTAATAGTAGTACTTCCTATGTAGAAAACATAACCTGAAGTACTTTTGCTTTTATCCAACTCTCTTCCTAAATCAGCATCATAGTAGCCAATCAATTCAACTAGTCCTTTCTTGAAATTTAGATCTACATCTAGGGAATATCTGAGATATCTGAGTATCCATAGTACCACAAACCAATGCTCAACTCCTGGTTCTGCCATATATCTACTGACCACTCCCACTACATGAGATATATCAAGTCTTATGCATATCATGACATACATTAAACTTCCCACTACTGAAGCATATGGTATTCTAAACATTCTTGTCCTTTCTTCTTCAGTCTTAGCTGACTAATCTTTAGACAACTTGAAGTGGGGTCCGAGAGGTAGTTCAATCTTCCTCTTATTTGAGACATTAAATCTCCTTAGTACCTTTTCTAGATACTTCTTCTGATTTAATCTCAAAGTGTCTACCACTCTATCTCGGATAATTCTCAAACCCAAGATTTGCTTGGCTTCTCCCATATCCTTCATGTCAAATTCTTTTGACAATTGTCTCTTCAATTGCTTAATTTGTTCCATACTAGAACAAGCAATTAATATATCATCTACATAAATCAGTAGAATAATGAAGCAATCATCTAGCAGTTTTATGTAGCAGCATAGTCTGTATCACATCTTTTGAAGCCTAGGATATAGATAAAGGTATCAAATCTCTTGTACCATTGTCGTGGTGCTTGCTTCAAACCATACATACTTTTCAGCAATCTACAAACTGCCTTTCTTTTCTTGCCAGTAACTGCAAATCCTTCTAGCTGCATCATGTAAAGTTCTTCCTACAAGTCACCATGTAGGAATGCTGTCTTTACATCCATTTGCTCCAAGAGCAAATTTCTTGCAACAACAATGCTTAAGACTATTCTAATAGTATTCATCTTCACAACAGGAGAGAATACTTTTGTATAGTCTATATCTTGAATTTGCTGAAAACCCTTGACGACAAATCTAGCTTTATATTTCTTGCTACCATCTGGTTGTTCTTTTATCCTAAACACCCACTTGTTTCCTAGGATTTTCTTTCCTTCTAGCAAAGAAGTTAGCTCCCAAGTATTATTCTTCTCTAGGGATCTCATTTCTTCTTTCATTGCTAACTCCCATTTGTGTGCATCACTTGCACAGATTGTTTCCTGATATGTTTCAGGTTCACCATCATCTGTCAATAACAGATAATTGAATGATGGTACATACATTTCTGGTTGTCTGGAGACCCTTCCAGACCTTCTAAGTTGTCTAATGACAACTTCATCTTCTTGATCATCTAGATGTTCTTGATGTTCAACCTTTGGAAGCTAAAATTTCTTCTACAGGTTCCTCCTAAGGTTGTTCAACATCATTATCTAGACTGATCTCAGTAGTACTTCTAGACTGAAGCTCTGATTGCAGTTCTTCTACACTTTCTCTATGCTTAAACATCTTGGATTCAATGAATATGACATCTTTTGCACGGATTATTTTCTTGGTTTCTTCTACCTAGAATCTATAACCAAAATAATCCTTACCATAGCCAATGAAATAACATATCTGTGATTTTGAATCCAACTTGTCTCTTTTGTCACTATTCAAGTGGACAAATGACTTGGATCCAAAGACTTTCAAGTGAGCATAGTTGACCTCTTTCCCTGTCCACAACTCTTCAGGGTTCTTAAGCCCCATTAGGACAGATGGTCCTCTATTTATTAGATAGGTAGTTGTATTAACAGCTTCTACCTAAAATGTTTTGGGAAAACCTGCATGTAGTCTCATGCATCTTGCCCGTTCATTCAGGGTCCTATTCATCCTTTCAACAACTCCATTTTGTTGTGGAGTTCTAGCTACAATCCTCTGCCTTCTAATTCCTTGCTCCTCACAGTAAACTTTAAATTCATGGCTATCATATTCTCCTCCATTATCTGACCTGATAGATTTGATTTTTCTTCCACTCTGATTTTCCACTTCTGCCTTCCATTTCTTGAAGACTTGGAAAACTTCAGACTTCTGTTTCAGAAAATAAACCCATACCTTCCTTGTATTATCATCAATGAAGGTGACATAATAGAGAGCACCTCCTAAAGAACTGATAGGAGCAGGCCCCCACACATCTGTGTGAACTAGCTCCAATTTCTATGACTTAGATCATGAGGATTCCTGGTAAAGCTGACTTTCTTCTGCTTTCCCTCAATGCAGTCCTCACATATTCCTAAATTGACATTCTTCAGCATAGGGATTTTCCCTTCTGCCACTAAAACTTTCAGTCCATTCTCATTGAGGTGTCCCAATCTTTTATGCCATAAGTCAGTGTCTTCAGTATCACTAACTGCTGTAATGGAGTCATCTTGATCCGATGTTAAATATAAGGTGACTGTCCTCTGTCCTAAGGCAATAATCCTTGCAATTTTGGTTACCTTCCATTTTCCTACACCAAAGGCAATCTGATAACCTTCATTTTCTAGGGAACTTATGGAAATTAATTGCTTTGCAAGATCTCGAACATATCTAACTTCTTGCAATTTCCATATCCCTTACTTTATTTTAATGTGTACCTCTCTAATTCCCAACACATCCAGACTTGTGTTGTTAGCTAGGTACACCTTTTTCATAGGAGTTGCACGATAACTGTGCAACAAATCCTTCCTATAGGTAGTGTGGAAAGAAGCTCCTGAGTCTAGTACCCATGAGTCAATTGAACTATCAACACAATATACTAGGGCATCATCTGAATCGTAGGAGACAACATTTGCAACTACTCCTTCTGATTCCTTCCCTCTGCTGTCTTTCTTGGGAGCCTTACACTATGACTTGAAGTGCCCCCATTGATTACAGTTCCAACATTTGATATCTGCTCTCATTTTACTAGTACCTATGGACTTTGACCTTCCTTTGGGTTTAAATTATTTTGATTTACTTCTTCCTCTAGTTTCAACACTAAGGGCAGAAGTTGAAGCTGACAATTCACTTTTCCTACGAATGTCCTCACTCAAAATTAAATCTCGGATGTCACTCATCTTGAGCTTCTCATGACCTAGTGAACTACTTACACTAGTCATGATAGGAGACCGACTTTCTAGCAATGAGGATAATAAAATCAAGGCCCTGACTTCATCATCAAATACTATATCTACTGAGTGTAGTTGATTTAGAATAGTATTTAGCTCATTAACGTGGTTAGTTACATTTCCACATTCATGCATTTTTAAATTAAATAATCTATGCATGAGAAATACCTTGTTGGCGGCTGAAGGCTTCTCATATATATTAGACAAAGCTTTCATCAAGTCAGTTGTTGTTTACTCCTTGACAACGTTTGAATGAACGTTTCTTGCCAGTGACAACCTGACGAGACCTAAAGCTTTTCTATCCAATAACTCCCACTCTTCCTGATCCATCTTCTCTAGTTTTCTTCAGAACAATAGTTGATGAAGATCCTTCTGATACAAACAGTCTTCGATCTGAGACCTTCAATATCCGAAATCTTTTCCATCAAACTTCTCGATTCTGAGCTTTCTATCGTCTGCCATTCTGTTAAACTGAAGAACCTTTGGCTTTGATACTAGTTGTTGTTTTCTTAATAGGTCGTTCAGTTAACCTTCTATGACACAATACTTAAACACTCAGCTCTAAACTTACCGATGCTAGGAGTGAAGAGTAAGAGAAGAAATAATACAGAGAAAAAATAGGATTTACATGGTTTAGCAATAGCCTACGTCCATGGAGAGTTGAGGGTTCCTTATGAGCTTCAGTACAATCAATTACAATATTTTACAACATCATAAAGGTTTATATACTACCCAACTTAGGGTTTATAAACCTTTAATTACATACAAGCCATTATAGTAGAGAAGCAATGCTTCGGAGAAGAGGCTATTAATTTCGGAGCCTTATCTTCTTAACTCTCCAAAATCTATAACATTTCGGATAGTTACAGACTTAACTATCGGAAAAGAATATTCTTTTTGAATGGGCGGTATAGTACCAGGTTAACTGTCCAAGAGATTCTGTATTTCGGATAGTTACAAACTTAACTGTCCGAAAAGTCACTTACTTTTCTCTCTCTATCCTTTTGGAAGGTTATGTTGATAACTCATTGAAAGTTGCATGTCTTTCGGATAGTTATACCTTAACTATCCGAAAACTCACTTAAGTGTCTTTTCAGGCATTTCAGAAGGTTCTGCAAATAACCCTCGGAAAAACTCATGAACTTCGGATAGTTAGGTAGTAACTATCCAAAGATCCACTTAAGTCATCGCTTTCTGGATACTTGGCTTCTTAACTATCCGAAGATCCACTTAAGTGTCTTTTAAGTCATTTCAGATAGTTACAACTTAAACTCTCCGAAATCTTCTAACTTTCAGATAGTTAACTCAAAGCCTCCGACTTAACTTTTATTTCTGGATACTTAGGTCTGTAACCTACCAAAAATATATAATTGATGGATACTTACTGCTAATAAGCTTCTGATTGAACCTAGACTACTTGTGGCATACTCCACACCTGTAATACTTGCCCTAACATATAGAATTATAAATTATGCATAGAGAAAATGCCTAATTCACATCTAATGTGATTAAAAGTTGATTTAGTTAGGGTTTTGTAAAACTATCAACAAGTTGTGCTATTATAGGAACAAATTCTAGTGAAATGTGGTATTTTTCAACATAATCCATTAGAAAATGATGTCTAATGTCAATGTCTTTAGCTCTTGAGTATAAAATAGTATTCTTAGACAAATTAATGGTACTACTACTATTACAATGAATTGTAGGATTTAGAAAATTTAATTTGTAATTTACTAAGGTTTGTTGTATCAATAAAATTTAAGTATAATATAGTCTAGCTGTAATGTATTCTATTTTAGTAGTTAATAAAACAATATTGTTAGGAAAATAATTATTTTTGATCATGTTAAGTTAGCATTTAAATGTTTAAGCATAAACCTAACAGAATAGTTCATAGTGCTTAAGTGAACCATGCAAAGACCCATATAATTTGTATAAACCTATTGAAGTTAGTTCATTGTGTTTAGACTTACATTTTGATGATGAAAAACTATGGACTTATTCTTAGATATCTCTAAAGCTAAGTCTCCATGTGTTTTAGGGCTCTTTGGTTACTTAAGACATTAATTGTTCATACTTTAAATTTGTTGGATGACTTTCTCAATTGTTGAGTGAGTCACTATCGGAAACTTATAGATTAAATCTCCAAGTTTTTCGATCACTTAGAAGGCTAAGTTCCTTCATACAGAGTTAAGTGATTTTTGATGGTCAGAAGTTTGAACAATAATTGTCTTATACTTTTAGACATTTTCAATGACTTAGAACATTAATTGTCCAAAGATCTGAATGTTGAATCACCTTACTAGTTTATAACTCTTCAAACATTTAGAGCATTTTTTATCACTTATTCTATTAAATGTCTAACAATTATTCAAAATGAAATGTTAAGTATCCACATGTATTTAAGGAATGATTATTCATATCTAGATAACTTATTACATTGTAGATTTACAAAGATTTGTTTCGCAAGTTGATTTTAAGGAAAGGAATCAAAAATAGAAAGAGCATTTGACACATTCAATATGATAGAGTGGCAAATCATGATAATTGACAACTTTACAAGAAACATAATCAATGCTACGAACACTTGTGAACAATATGCAAGAAAGAACAAAAATCAAGAAAAACAACAAAGGGAAAATATACTCTCTAGCATATCTCTCAAAAAATCAAGTGTGGAGAAATTCTTGAAGCATTCCACGAGGAGAATAGTTAGGACGCTAAAGTTTTTTTCATGAAAAATCAAAAGCCATTGTGCAAGGAATAATTTAGCAACTCAACTATGCATGTTGGTTTGAGTTTTACTTTTAGTTCTCTTATGTTTTAAATGACATTTTTGTAATTATGAATGCTTATATGTTGAATTTTAATTTTTCAATTAAATTCTTAATTGAGAAAAGCTAACTCACTAAGGTGTTGTGAGTAACCTTTTCAAATTCAAGGATTTGAGAAGAAGGTGAGGTTGGTGCCTTATCTACACATGGTTGTAGCCTTGTGAATATAGGGTTGTCGCCTTGTGTTATATATAAAGTGAGACTTTGTGTAGTTTGGTTAGGTGTGTAGCTAGAAAACACTACTATAAGAGTTTGAAACTTTTGTAAAGGTTGATATTAGGCTTTATTTCTGATAATATTTCTTGTGTCATCTAATTTATTTCTAAATACTCACTTAGTGTTAATAATAGATTTTCTTGTGGGTTTCTCAACTAGTTCCTAAACATTATTTTTTTGAAATTGATTTAATTCTTCTTACATGTCCATAATATAATAGTCATCATTGTAAGCCTTTTAAACATTCTTTGGTTCAATTTCTAAAACAAATGCATAGTAATTACATATATTTTGAATTCTCCTCCTTGTTTGCACTCATTGATTTATATTATCAATAATCTACTCAATAGAATGATCAAACTTGATTTTCCAATTTTGTTTATTTAAGCTAGATGGTTGAAAATTAGGTTTCATCCTTGGTTGATCCTTCTTATTAGCTTCTAGTTTTTCTTCACTATCGCTTTTAATCATGATCTATTTCATTTTGTGATCAAGTCCTCATCAAAACTTACATTGATAAACTCTTCTACTCTTCTTTCTTTTTCAAAGTAAACTATATAGGCTTTATTTCTAGAAGAGTAGACTACAAAAATAGTTGGATCTAATTTTAGATCAAATTTATCTTTTTAATATTTTATATTTAAAATAAAATATTTGCATTCAAAGATTTTAAAGTATGACATGTTAAGTGCTTTGCCAAACAATAACTCAAATAGTGTTTTGTTTAATATAAACCTAATGTGAGTTTTATTAATTGTGTAGCAAGCTATTCCAATAGCTTTTGCCCATAAAAATTTAAGCAAATTAGATGCAAATCAAATAGTGTCTTGACCATTTCTTGTAATGATATATTTTTCCTTTGCACTATTCCATTTTAAGCTAGAGTACTTGAATAGGAAAATTTATGCATAACTGTATTGGGCTTGTTAACTTCTATTTTTATGCTTATCAATAATTACTTTTAGAAGTAAATAAACAATCTTTCACACAAATTAGATATTAATTCTAATTTGTATTTTTAACTGCAAGTGTATAGTGTATATTGTATTTGTGTGCAAGTACAAGTCGATCCTACAAAGAGATTGAGTAAGAATTGTGTACTATTTTGATTTTTATATTGGAGTTTATATGTATTCAGTTAAGTACTCCGTTGAGTTATAGTTAACACAACATACTTAATTCGTGGAGTTATGGTTAACTCAATAGACTAACATCGTGGACTTAAGTTAACTCCACGAGACTATTTTTCCAGTTAAATATTATTATTTACAGAGGAATTCGGCCAACCATTGGGCAGTTCCACAAATTGTAAATAACATCAATTAAGCTCTTTAATGTTAGTTAATATTAGATTTATCATTAAGCAACACTAACATTTAGATATTTCAAATAGTAACCATTAAAATCTTTAAGTATCTAGAACGAATCAATTTCAATAAACAATAAAACTATTTTCTATTTTTCTGAATCAAACAAACATAAAACATTCATAATACTGACAATGATAACATTAATCACGATACAAAACAAACAATGCAACACTTTAATACTAAATGTAAACATAGATAATTGGTTCTTTTTGGTGCTTTTGTTTTGATATGTTCTTGAAGATGAGAGAATGGTGAAATGTAAAAATCTCAATTGACAATAAAAAATTCCGTCACTACATGCGATGCGATTACACCACTGAAAACTTAATCACTTACAATCTTGCCTCCTCTCTCTATAGAATCATGAGTCCAAAATTGTAACAAGAGGGGGGTGAATTGTGTTTTTCAATATTTTCCAATATAATTGAAACTTTAAAACTCAAAAATAAGTCGAGACACTATTTTCATAAAATCATTTTTATTCAAGGTTTCAATTACAATATACAATTCAATTCTCCTTAGAAATTGTAGATGCAATTGTATCTCGATACCATGTATCATCTATACAATTTCATAACTACAAATAGAAAAAACTAATTTGCGGAATTTAAAACATTTCTCCCTGTTTGAGATCTTTCTTCTTCTTCTTCTCTTTCTTCTTCAGCAATTCTTCAGTGACATATATCTTCCCTTTTTTTGCTTCACTGAATTTTCTTCCACCCGATACTTCAAATCTTCAGTGACATATATCTTACCTTTTTATGCTTCACTGAATTTTCTTCCATCTAAGAGCTTTTCCTCGAAGAGGTGTTTCTGATCCTTGAAAAGATTTTTATTTTGGTGTACAAGGATAACTGATCAACGAGAATTCTATGCCTTTTATACTGTATCTTCATTTCATGTATATCCTCCACGTTTAATCACTACCAGTTTTCCACTTCTTCACGTCTTTTCTTTTTCCTTCATCGAAATACACATGTTCTGACCCACGTTTACATTTCAAATTTTCTTTAATCATCAATCCTAGATCTTTGAAAAAATTTTCATCAAGTATAATAAGAAGTCGTTACTTTAATGTTAACTAAACGAGTAACACAAGTATATATATAACTTAACGTTTCTAACTTAACGAGTTCCTCATGTGCCAACTCACGTGACAAGTATTGTAGCTAACTCGACGAACTAACTCGTGGTGTTATGGATAACTCAACGAACTATCTCCATTGTGTTATGATAACTCAACGAACCAGTAATAAACAAATGTTTTTATAATAAGAATTTTACCACGTGCAAAAATAACAACTTAAGTTTATAACACTAACCTAACGTGTTGCCTTAGTGTTCAATATAGCAACTCAATGTGTTTAGTTATGTTAACTTAATGAGTTAAACATGTGCACCTCACATGATACAATATAACATTCGTAACTTATAATTTCAACACGTGTACAATACTAACTTAACGAGTTCGTCTCTTCTTTTACTCACTAACTCAACGAGTTCTCACGTGACCTATTTTAACCTTTAAGCCTCTAACTTAATGAGTTCTCACGTGATCTCTATACGAACAAAATTCTAACCTAACGAGTTGTCTAAACGTACACTGTTCATGATATAGAAAATATAACTTTAAAACATATCATGCTTTTCAATAGAAACACACGTTAACTTAACATTTAGTTAAATGAGAAATTAATGCAACGAAATGACTAGTTATTAACTTAGTATAATTTCAGATCCAATACAGACAAGTATTTATATCAGTAAGTTTTTTCTGTATTAATTGATGATTTTAATTTCTTTTCACAAGCAATAGTAATTGAGCAAATATGATTATTTTCATTCAGCACACATCATCAAAACAAAATACTCAACAATCTCCCCCTTTTTGATGATGACAAAACCATATTAAATCAATTATAAAATATATTTAACTCAACAAAGCACCTTTGTTGGGTTAACTTTTAATTCAATAAGCAAGTTTGTTGGCTTAAGTTCACTTAAGCTTATTTCTATTGTTTGTGTAAATTTCCTCTTAGAAATAAAACTTTCAAATGTCAATAATTATATAAGTATCATTTCTCTACCTTTCAGATTACATTATCATCTGTAAGATTACAATAACCATAAATATCATCTCCCTTTAAAATCATAATCATCTTTTTTTATAACATTTCTCCCCCTTTTTGTCATTAATAAAAAAGATAATTACACAGAATATATAGTAAGAGATATATTTACGATAATGCTTTCTGTAAATAATAATAAGATGGTAACTGTTTGGATCTCCAACACGGCACCATAAAACTTGAATTAGTTACCTAGCAACGAGCCAGAAAAACTAAGATTTGTTAACTTCTGTTTTTACTTAGTTAATTTATCTTTATGCCTATATCACTGAATTTCTTTTTAGAAGTAAATAAATAACCTTTCACACAAATTAGATATTAATTTCAATTTGTATTTTAACTACAAGTGCATAGTGTTTATTATATTAGTGTGCAAGTACAAGTCGATCTCACAGGGAATTGCTTAAGAATTGAGAACTGTTCCGTTTTTAACAATCAAATTTCGTTAAGTTATGGCTAACTCAATGGACTAACCTCGTGGACTTAAGTTAACTCCATGAGCCTGCTTTTCCTATTTAATACTGCTATTTACAGAGGAATTCGGCCAACCATTAGGCGGTTCCACAGATTGTAAATAACATCAATTAAGCTCTTTAATGTTAGTAAACATTGGATTTATCATTAGGCATTACTAACATTCAGATAATTCAAACAGTAACCATTAAAATCTTTAAGTCTTTTGAACGAACCAATTTCAGTAAACTGTAACACTAAAACAAACATAAAACAATCACAACACTGACAAAGATAACATTAATCACGATACAAAACAAACAATACAACACTCAAATACAAAATATAAACACAAATAAGTTGTTTTTGGTATTTTTGTTTTGATATGAGCATGGAAATAGGCGAAAGGTGAAATGTAAAGTAATCTCAATCTACAGTAAATACTTCTGTCACTACATGCGACGCGATTACACCATTGAAAATTAAACCACTTACAATTCTGTCTCCTCTCCCTATAGAATCGCGAGTCCAGAATTGCAAAATGATCTCCTCTTCAGCATACAGGCATCAACCTGAAGCCAAGGCTAGAAGTTTTACGATCTCCTGAGATATGAGTCGACACTTGGCGAAAATGGCTTCCCTTCCCGTGACGCGATCACTCCTCATAGTGGTTGTCAGGCACTATGTTTGGCTCAGAATCGACCCGACATCAGGAAAGTATCCTCACAAATCTTCGATAGTTGGTGATTATGGTGGTGGTGATGATGGTTGGTGTGGTACTTTAGAGAATTATCGACAATGGTCCTCCTCTACACACACTGGCCACACCCATCGATCACACACCGCTGCTTTTTTTCTTCTTTTCTTTTATATTTCTTTAGTGGTAACTACTTCTGCTTGAATGATCGGTTGGATTTCCTTCATTCATATCAACGATGATGATTTCTTCTTCCTTCAACGAGTGAATTCCTGCGTAATACGTGCGATTGTGGTTTTTTTTCTTCCAACTGTCCTGTTTCTGCAACCGCTACAGTGGCATATTAGAAAATAAATGGTCCGTGGAGTTACAGATAACTCAATGGACTTGCTTCGTTGATTTAACTATAAAACACGTGCATAAATTTAACTATTCGATGCTCAAGTGCATTTCGAATACTTACAGACTTAACTATCCGATGCTTAGACGCATTTCGGATAGTTATAGATAACTAATCGAAAGTTCACTTAAGTCATGCATTATGGTTTCGACATGTGTACTTCAGGAAATAATAAAATATTCTTTTGAAACATAACTGTTCGGCAATTTAAACATAACTATCTGGTACATGTTCGGTACATTAAACATAGCTGTCCAAAATAACAGAAAATTTGGATACTTAAGAATTTCACAACCTGCAATTTACTGATAGTTCAGAAATGTACTAAATTAACATTAATTCCCTGAAATTAAGCAAATTCTTTTATTAAAGCATATAATAGTGCAATTATAACATAATGGCTTAATTCTCATATGATAAGCTAAGTATTATGCAATTAACCATCATTTAACCGTTAATATTATGCACTTTTTCATTCTAAATAGAAACCATTTACAGAAAAAAATGAATTGTTCAATGAATCAAACAATGAATACAAACATTACATTTTATATTCAAATACAAGAAAACAAGCAGTTATCTATTCCTCTGAAGTATATCACTTATAGCATTACAGATTTTATCTTTAATTTTTCAGCATTTGCATTCTGTATTTGTTCATGCAAGACACATTCATTAAATCTGAATTTATGCAAATCTCTAGCATGATTTTCATTATCACATTTAAACTTTTCTAAAGTAGTAGACAGGAAATAATTTTCTTCTTCCACAATGGATAAAGAGTTTCTAATATTCTTATTTTCCAGTTTACAAACTTTAAGTTTTTGTAATAATGCATGATAAGCACATAATAACTCATCAAAGTTAAAATCTGAATAACTTTCAAGATCAGATATTACCTTAGACTCGTCTGCCATGAAGCACACATGAGCAACGTCTTCTAACTCTGGTTCTCCTTCTGAATGTGAAGATTTTGATGATGATTCCTCAGATTCAGACTCTTCAAACGTGTCATCCCAAGTGACTGTTTAGAATGAAAAAGTGCATATTATTAACGGTTAAATGATGATTAATTGCATAATATTTAGCTTATCATATAAGAATTAAGCCATTATGTTATAATTGCATTATTATATGCTTTAATTAAAGAATCTGCTTAATTGGGGGGAATTAATGTTAATTTAGTACATTTCTGAACTGTCGGTAAGTTGCAGGCTGTGAAATTCTTAAGTATCCAAATTTTCTGATATTTCGGATAGTTATGTTTAACATATCGAACATATTCGGATAGTTATGTTTAACAGCCCGAAAATATATCAGATAGTTATGTTTAAATTGTCGAACAGTTATGTTTTGAGAGAATATTTTATTATTTCCTGAAGTACACATATCGAAACCATAATGAATGACTTAAGTGAACTTTCGGTGAGTTATTTATAACTATCCGAAATTGCAGCTGGGCATAGGATAGCTATCCCTATTACTCTCCAAAATCTCTTTTTATTTATAAAATAGCTGAGGACACGTGTCATGTTCTGGGAAATTGACTTAAGTGGATTTTCAATGAGTTATCTCTAACTATCCGAAATGCATCTGAGCATCGGATAGTTAGACTTGTAACTCTCTAAAATGTTATTTTATGATTAAACTACTGTTGACACATGTCGAGATCTGGTAGATTTACTTAAGTTATATATCGGTGAGTTATTTGTAACTATCCGAAATGCATCTGAGCATCGAATAGTTAAGTTTTTACGTATTCGAAATGCACTTGAGCATCGGAAAGTTAAATTTTTGCACGTGTTGAATTTAAATGCTTTAGTATATCACGTGAGATGCACATGTTTAACTCGTTAAGTTAGCATAACTATACGCGTTGAGTTACATGAATATATACTAAGGTAACGTGTAATGTTAGTAGCTTATTTTTTTATATTTTCTAATATGCCACCATAGCGGTTGTAGGAACAAACAGTTGGAAGAGAAAAAACCACGTTTGCACGTATCACGCAGGAGAAGAAAGCATCACCGTTGATATGAATGAAGCAAATCTAACCGACCATTCAAGCAGAAGCAATTACTACTGAAGAAATATAAAAGAAAAGAAGAAAAAAGAAGAAGGTGTGATCGATGGGTGGACAGTGTGTGCAGAGGAGGATCGGCGTCGCAATTCTCTGAAGTTCCTCACCAACCATCATCATCACCACCATAATCACCAACCATCGGAGGTCTGTGAGGATACTTGCCTGATGTCGGGTCGATTCTGAGCCAAACACAGTGCTTGACAACCATTGTGAGGAGTGATCGCGTCACGGGAAGGGAAGCCATTTTCACCAAGCGCCAACTCATACTTCAGGAGATTGTAAAGCTTTTAGCCTTCGCTTCGGGTTGATGCCTGTATGCTGAAGAGGAGATCATCTTGCAATTCTGGACTCGCGATTCTATAGGGAGAGGAGACAGGATTGTAAGTGGTTTAATTTTCAGTGGTGTAATCATGTTGCAAGTAGTGTCGGAAGTATTTACTATCAAGTGAGATTACTTTACATTTCACCTTTCGCCCATTTCCATGTTCATATTAAAACGAAAATACCAAAAACAATTTATCCATGTTTGTATGTTGTATTTGAGTGTTGTATTGTTTGTGTTGTATCGTGATTAATGTTATCTTTGTCAGTGTTCTGATTGTTTTATGTTTATTTTAGTTTTACAGTTTACCGAAATTGGTTCGTTCAAAAGACTTAAAGATTTTAATGGTTACTGTTTAAATTATCTAAATGTTAGTATGGCTTAATGATAAATTCAATGTTAACTAACATTAAAGAGCTTAATTGATGTTATTTACAATCTGTGCAATCGCCCAATGGTTGGCCGAATTCCTCTGTAAATAGTAGTATTAAAAAGAAAAGACAAGCTCGTGGAGTTAACTTAAGTCTACGAGGTTAGTCTGTTGAGTTATCTATAACTCAACGAACTTAGTCTGTTGAGTTAACTGTAAGCCAACGGAGAGCTTATTGAATATATAAATTTGATTGTTCACAAACGAACAGTTCTCAAGTTCTTCAGCAATTCCCTGTGGGATCAACTTGTACTTGCACACTGATACAATAGACACTATGCACTTGCAGTTAAAGTACAAATTGGAATTAATATCTAAATTGTATTAAAGGTTGTTTGTTTACTTCTAAAAGAGAGAATAGGCATAAAGATAAATTAACTAAGTAAAAATAGAAGTAACAAATCCAAGTTTTTCTAGTGTAGTGCTAGGAAAACGCAAACAAGTTTTATGGCGCTGTTGTCGGTGATCGAACCCGGGTCGCCCGCATGACAGGCGAGAATACTTACCACTATAGTATGAGAATCCTATAGTTTACCCAACTGATGGTCAGTATAGAATGTGTAATATGTTAAGAGACACTGAAGTTTGGGATAGGTATGACAGATTGGAGCATAGTATAGAGCAAAATCATGACAAACTGGAATACTTTATGTGTCAACAACAAGAAGTCAACCAATTAAACTATAAGGAAGCATATTCAAAACCTAAAAAGGATATAATTTACGAAACTGAAAAAACCAAAATGAAAATTGATCAAAAATTGAATGCAATGAAATTAGATGATCTGGAAACAAAATTAAAAGCATTAGACGAATATACAATAAAAATACAAGTTATGCAACAGGACAATGAAAATTCTAATGTTATAAACCTGCACAACTTGCAAAATATACAACAAACAGAAAACACTAATGTAAGAGAATGTGAATCCTATAGTTTACCCAACTGATGGTCAGTATAGAATGTGTAATATGATGAGAGACACTGAAGTTTGGGATAGCTATGATAGACTGGAGCATAGTATAGAGAAAAATCTGGACAAAGTGGAATACTTTATGTGTCAACAACAAGAAGTCAACTGGTTAAACTATAAGGAGGCATATTCAGAACCTAAACAGGATATAATTTACGAAATTGAAAAAGCCATAAAGAAAATTGATCAAAAATTGAATGCAATGAAATTAGATGATCTGGAAACAAAATTAAAAGCATTAGACAAAAATGCAATGAAAATACAAGTTTTGCAACAAGACAATGAAAATTATAATGTTATAAACCTGCACAACTTGCAAAATATACAACAAACAGAAAACACTAATGTAATAGAATTTAAAGAATGCACTTTAAAACTAAAAACAATTGAAGATCATAATCACGAAAATGATATACAAAAACATCATGAAAGTAACGAAAATTTGGAAGATGTATGTGTAACATTAAGATCTGGAACTGATATACCACCAAGAACTCAAAATGAAAATGATATGAAGGTGGACAAGAGTAAAAATCAAAATGATAATGAAAATGTAATAGCTGAAAATCAAGAAATCACTGAAGAACAATCTGAATCTGCAATTGAAGCTAAAAATGATCAAACAAATCAACTGAAAGAAAAAGAGTCTTTGAAATCAAAATCTTTAGCAACCTATCCTGAAAGATTACAACAAACAATTCCTGAAAAATAAGAAAAAATCAGAGAAATTTTTGAAAAAGTACAAGTTAACATTCCTTTATTAGATCTATTGCAGAATATGCCACCTTGTGCTAAATTTCTGAAGGATTGGTGTACTAGGAAAAGAGAGCGAAAAATTCTTAGAAAGGTCTTTTTAGTTGAGCGAAGTAGTTCACTATTTCTGCCATAAATTCCTAAAAAGTTATTTGATCCTGGAATCCCTGTTATATCATGCACCATAGGAAATACCATTCTAGAAAGAACCTTAATAGACTTAGGTGCAGGTATAAATGTTATGCCAAGTGATATATTTGCATCCTTAGGATTAGAAGGCTTAACTCCTACTAGTACGGTTATTCAATTAGCTGATAGAAGTATAAGATACCCTAGAGGAAAAATAGAGGATGTCTTAATTAAAATCAAAAACTTTATATATCCTATTGATATTGTAATTTTGGATTCCCAACAAATTAAGCATAAAAATAGTGATACATCTTTAATTTTGGGAAGGCCATTTTTAGCAACATCAGGGGCTGTTATAAATTGTAAGACTAGAGTAATGAAGTTAGCATATGGTAATGATGATACTCAATTAAATATTTTCAAATCAGAAAGGTTTTAAGAGTTAGAAATGTCCTTACATACCATAAACTTTTTAGAGGATGAAGGAGATATGTTAGATGATGTGATTCAAGAAGAATTAAATAGGCAAATCAATTCTGAAATTTTAAAAGAAAGTGAAAGCATAAATATAGAAGGAGATCTAGAAGAAATTCATTTAAAAGATGATGATGTTCAATTAGGAGCTCTAGCAATAGGATGGACTATGACTAAAAGAGGATCAAATAGCTAAATTAAAAGATGTAGTAAAAAGTTATAAAGAAGCAATAGGATGGACTATGACTGATATAAAAGGGTTAAGTTCAACTTTATGCTGTCACCACATATATTTAGAAGAGAATGCTAAACTGTTAGAATTCCAGAGAGGAGATTAAATCCAAACCTTAAAGAAGTAGTCAGGAAGGAAATAGTTAAATGGTTAGATAATGATATAATTTATCCGATTTATGATAGCTCGTGGGTTAGTCCAATCCATGTAGTTCCCAAGAAATCAGGATTAACAGTTATTAGGAATGAAAGTCAAGACTTGATACCTACTAGAATTCAATCAGGTTGGAGAGTATGTATAGACTATAGAAAGTTGAATGTTATGACTAGGAAAGATCATTTTCCCTTACCTTTTATAGATCAAATGCTAGAAAGATTAGTAGGGCAAGAATATTTTTGTTTCTTAGACGGGTATTCAGGGTATAATCAAATTCCAGTAGCATTAGAGGATCAAGAGAAAACAACTTTCACCTATCCTAATGGAACTTATGCTTTTAAGAGAATGCCATTCGGATTATGCAATGCGCCAGCTACCTAATTTAAATCAAGCTGATGAAAATAGAAAAATGCAATTAATTGAATTAGAAGAATTTAGAAATGAAGCTTATTCGAATACTGTAAGAGAAAAAGAAAAAATTAAATTTTGGCATGATAGAAAAATTATTCCTAAAAGCTTTGAAATAGGACAAGAAGTATATCTTTATATGGCTAGACTCCATAACCATCTAGGAAAATTAAAATCTAGATGGGTAGGACCTTACATAGTTCGAAATGTTTATCCTTATGAAAATCCTAAAAATCAGAATATATTTAAAGTAAATGGACAAAGACTTAGACCTATTCTGAAAACACCAAAAAGCTCCTTTAGAATTATAGAAGAAGTCAGAGTAGAGGACTACTCGAGCTTTACTTAGTAAAAAATCAGTTTTTATGTTTATATATATAAAAAAAAACATTAAAAAAATATATATAACATAAAAATCGTTGTGGTTCAACTAACTAGATCGATCGGTATGACCAGAACATAAAAATATATGTATATTAATTTTTAGAAAAAAATGTTGGTTTTACCGAAACATAGTTTAGTTCAACCGAAAGAAAAAAAAAAAAAAAAAAATTTAGGTCTAACCGAAACATAGTATCGGTTAAACCGATAAAAAACAGAAAAAACTATTCTCTGTAATATTTTTATTATTATATTTGCTTGTACGGGGAGTCCGTTGAGTTACGCTTAACTCAACGAGCTTACTTCGTTGAGTCTTGAGTTAGTCAACAAGCTTATTCTGTTGAGTTAACTGTAACTCAACGAAGTATTGTAGCTAAGACCTCAGATAAAATAGTAATAGTTGGTTCGGGAAATGACCCAATTACTTACCTAAACTTAGGACTTATTTAAACTAAAACCTAAGGTTTTGGGGGCATTATCCGACAAATCATTTAGAATCTAGAACAGTAGAAATCAGAGTGATTCCGTGCTATTGTGTAACTCCACGATGAGGAAGATGAAGCCTGAATTCTAGGAAGAGGCAATGGACACCGCATAGTTTCTGAAGGAATCTGAAGAATGGCACACGCGGTAGAAGATCAGGAATACAACAAGAGAGAAAGAGCTACAAAAGGTAGAATTAGAACTCTTTAACTTGAGAAAAATTTTGGTTGAGTTAGAAATACAGATACCACAGATAATGGAGACATGAATTAGAGTGGCAACTGAAATTGTAGTAAGTAAAGAAAGAAAGATACAGTCAAACAATGAAGTAGCCCTAGAATTAATCCAACGTGAGTCTCGGCTCTGATTGAAAAGATGAATTTGTAGACGAGCTAGATGGGTGATCTGGGAGCAAGAAAGAAAAGAAAATGAAGAAGAGGCAACTGAAGAACAAGAAGAACCAACTATTGAAAGACCTGTTCCTGAGGAATAGCAGTTAGGACCTTTAGTTCTACCATTTAAGCTGTTGGCACGAGTAGAAATGATGGGGCCTTCGACTGAAGAAGAGTTAAAGGAATTTCAAACACTGGTTCAAGTTGGAAAAAACCGAGAATCAGAAGATTTGGTAGTGGCAAAAGCACACCTAGTGTTTGATGCACTTTACAAAAAGAGGGTTGTAGAAAAGTTGAAAGCCCAATATAAAATCAAAATGGAACAGCATCAAGAAGCTACTGCCAAACCTGCTGCAAAAGGAGATGAGGCTGGTCCTTCGAGACCAATAATTATAGAAAAAGTTAAATAGGAAGAGCTAGTACTTGTGGCTCAAAGGCCTGTAGAGCCAACTTTTGTAGATTTAATTTCAGAAGATGAAGAGGAAGAACAAGCACAACTAATCAGAAAAAAGAAAGGAAAAGAAAAAGTGCCTGAATATGACGAAATTAAATTTGAAGTACCAATTTTTACAGGGCCTGTGGAGCAAATTTTTATTAACCTGCTATCCGATTCTGAGGAGCAGGAGGAGCTACAGCAGTAGGAGCAAAGAAAAGAAGAAAATCGGGCTGAAATTAGTCTGCAGCCTATACAAGAAGAAACAGAAGTTAGGGTAGAAACTGAATTGCCCGTGACTCCATCCCAATCTGTTAAAGAATCATAAAGAACAGTAACAGAACAGATTGGTAGTCAGAAGGAAGAAGAAAGAATAGAAAATGAAGAGGTTGAAAGAAGCCATTTGGACAAAAATAATTTTACAGATTCCACTGAAGAACAAGAAACTCTTTAGCAATTTATGGAGAGAATTCAAGACAGAGTGGAGAGTTCTGCTGGCTCACCACCACAAACAGAAACAGAAATTCCAGAATCTGTAGAAAATATTCAAATGCAGCCTATAGAAGAGGAAGAGCAAGAACAAACCCCTCTAGAGCAACAAAGTCACCTTCCTGACCCGACTGAAACAACAATTTTGAATGAAGTACATTTTTGTAGTCAGGAAGCTTATACAAAATAACAAGAAATAAGGGGTTACAACATTATTTACAGTAGACCAGTAAATTGGGATGGAATGCAAGAAATCAAAGATTTATTTGAATTCCAAGGTCTACTACAATTCATTTCTCAAGAAAGAGGTGCAGTATATGAGAATTTAGTGCCCTGTTTTTATGCAAATTTAAGAGAGGGAGAAAGAGGATTAATTTCCAATGTGGAGGAAGCTGATGTACAGATACACCAGAGCTTCTCCACAACATTTTTGGTTTAAAGAATGAAGGAATAATAATTTTGGAAGATACAACTACAGTTGAATGGACTGAACAGCAAATTAAGGATTGTTTAGCTATCAATCCTGGTGTGCCATTATTAAACAGATTGAAGCATTTAAATGGTAAAGCACACCTAGTAGCTAACATTCTGATTACGAATGTCTATCAATGATAGGGCCATGACATAGAATTAAGTCAATTTGTCAAATAGGCCACATATGCAGTTGTAAATAAGATCCAAATAAATTGGTCTGCAGTTTTTATCTCCAAGCTGAAAATAGTGAAGAAGAAATTATTTTATGGAGATTTGATTCCACTGCTGATGGTGGATTGTGTTGATTTCACGAAATGGACATCAAAAAGGATCAAATCTAGAACCATTTCAATGAAAGAATACAAAAATTCTATAGTTGCAAAACTAGCTGTACCTTCTAGAGGAATTACAGGAGTAGTAGAGAGGATTAATCAATTAGAACTTCAATTAGAAAAACTCCAAAAGGAAGTAGATGAACTTAGGCATAGAGATTAAATTATATTGTTCATCTACTTGTGTAAAATTGTATGAAATTCTATGATGTACTTGTAATGTAATTGATTCATATTAATGAATGTAAATTTTTTAGATGCAATTTTCATACGTGTTTTGGATGTGAAATGAATGGAATTTATTGAATATTATGTAATTTGTGGAACTTTAAGAATGAATATGTAGTGAAGAAGCATGGGCATATTTAGAAAACTTTGCAAAAAGAACTACACAGTGGGAAAATTTGGTTGAAGCTATTGTAGATAAAAAAATATTGCCAAGAGGAATGCATGAAATAGATTCAAATACTATGCTTGAGGTGAAATTAAATGAATTAACAAAGAAAATAGAAGAGTTATCATTAAATCAAAAGCTAGCAGAAAAGAATGCAAACATAAATGACTTAGATATTATTTATGCTAGAAACCAGAGAGATAACTTGGGAAATTCTTATCATCCTAATTGGAGAAATCACCTGAATTTATCTTGGAGAAACAACAATTTCCAGGGAGGAGAAAATATAAATGAGAAGAATATAAGTTATGAAGTATTAATTGAACAAGGATCTAGAATAGAGAAATTAGAAAAGATAATCCAATAATTAAACAATCATCTAGATTTTGTATTTGGAAATGCTGCAATTCAAAATCAGAATAGAAATATATCACTTAGACAGAAGGAACCAATGGAAGTTAGACATACTAGAAGATTGCCAATACAAGCTATACCTAATCCTGTCAATAGAACGGTTAATGAAATTGATACCTCTTCTGGGAGGGTAGCTGAATGAAGCAGCATATCTGAAGCAACTATCTATATGTATATATGTTTTTTTTTTTTTTTTTTTTTTTTTTTAGTTAATAGTATCATAGAGTTAGTCCTTAATTCAACGAACTTAGTCTGTTGAGTTATGCCTTAACTCCATGAGAGTGTGCTGTAGTTATGTTAATTTTTGTCTCTACTAAATTTTTGTTTGTGTTATACAGAATCGATAAATGGAATTAATGCAATTACCATTGGATGCACTAAGGGAAGTACTAAGTAACTTGTTAGGTAAAGATCTGTGTAGGCTGTGTTGTGTATCAAAGGAAATTAAAAATTGTATTGAAGAAAAATATTTTCAAGGACTACAAGCTGCAAAAATGACTAAGATTAGAGATGGATTCATATGGTGGTAATTTAATCGTAGTTCAATTAACCATGAATATCTGACTATGGAAGAAACTACTGGAATTCCACCCAATGCATTAGAAGGAATAAATCATATTATGGGGATAAATGAAGGATTAATCATATACAAGACGAGACCAAGGTATGCAAGTTTATTACTACTTGATATCTTGATAAGAAATCCTATAACAGGAGAAGAATGGAATATAGGAAGACCTAATAGATTTGAAGTACCAACTATAAATTGTGGGTCAGCTTTAATATTTTCTGATAAAAATTCTGCAACTCCTAAAAAATTATATTATTAGAGACCTACAGGAAATTGGGGTGAAGATTTACGGTTAAGTGTGTATAATTTTCTAAATAGATCTTGGAATGAAAATATTATGATATATCTAGGACAGAAATCATTAATTAACCAAACACATGTCATACTTGATGGATATATATATCTAGTCACAGAGATATCAATAGCATATGGATCTGATTTATACATAGTGAGTATAGACAGTTATGATGAATATATAGAAATTTTACCTGTACCGAGTGAAATAGCTAAACCACCATCTGCAGAATTTAATAAAATTCAAATAGGAATGTGGTATATTGAAGAAGATGATCCTACTTTATGTCTGATAAGATGGTGGGATGAATTGATGAAATTTCAAATATGGATTATGGAAGACATAAATGAATGGAAGTGGGAAGAGGAGTATATTGAAATAGATGTAGAAATAGAAACTGCTACATTACCTTGGAACCAAAAATGATCCCTTTCTGCATTTCATATCATTAATGGTAATACACTTGTATTTGGAATTTATAATATATTACATGTTTACAAATTAAGAAGGAACAAGAACTGCATTAAAATAGAATTAATAGCAAGAAGAACTATGCCTAAAAAGTTTGCTTGGACTAACACGTTTATTCCATTTATTTCTACTTTTCAATCATGTTCTTAAGCTGTGATTTTGTGTATTTAATGTTGTGTGTATTCTGCATTTATTTTTAGAAAAAAATATATAGTTTTCATTTTATTTTATAAAAAAAAAAAAACAAAATATCAATCCAATTTGTTGGTATCTGTTCTAGGAAACCAATTGGCTTGCTTGTGAGCTACCAAAGGCATAGGAGCCTAGGTTCCATACAAGACACTGATTTATTAATATCTGTTAAATGTTATTTTGTTTTATATTTTGCTTTTATCTGTGAATGAAAAGTTTTTCAGAATCAAAAATCAGAATATGCAGAAGAAGATACAAATGAAACAAGGTATGTAACTAAATGCTCATCTTGAATTTTAAATCAAACAAAACTGTATTCATGCCTACTACAATTACTATACTTATTGTGAAATCTTTTACATTGAGGACAATGCAAAATATAGGTATGGGGGGGAGGTAATTAAAGTAACAGCCATGTAAGTTTGTTAATTAAAGAAATTAAAATAGTACTACCTACATTTTTGTTGAATGTCAACAAGATGTGTTAACATCTTCTGTTGATGAATTCTATTTAGCAGGCCATAAGTTGCATATAAACAACTTCTGCTGACTTCCAAATTGTGTCCAACTCTTTGAAATAAATTTGCATGCAATATATTTGCAATAAACCTTGCTTCTACATTCAGATTTTTCATTAATCTCATTTCAGAATATACATCTGGAATTTTTGATAAAGACTGAATGTTCCATTCCAGTTGTCTTATCATGTCAAATCTGTTGGTAACAACAACACCTTCATTCTTTAATCCTAAAACTTCAAAAATTAACTCAGGAGACAATATAAACTCCTGTTCATTTATTTGAGTTTTCAGAAAATTTCCATTCTTGACCAGATTGCTATAAAAAGCTACAATAAGTTTTCTGTATTGCTTCCATTTCGTTCCTATTGGCAAGAATTTAATGAGGCCTTGAAACTCAAATAGATCTCTTATTTCCATCAAATTTCTAAATTTTATTGGACGAGCATGCAGAATCTGACATGTAATCAGATTATTGTATTTCTGTAATGCTTCTTCAGATCTAAAATAAATTGCATTACCTTGAATTTTTAATATTGTACACAAAGAAGGTGATACTTGAAGCCGTGATTCAGAGTTTAATTCATCTTCAGGAACCTCTTCTTCAAAATGAATGTCATGTTGTTCCTCTTCCAAATTGTTGAGTATTATTTTAACAAAAATAATACTCTGAAGTTCTCATAAAGACATAACTAACCATTGGGCGGACAGTGTGTGTAGAGGAGGATCGGCGTCGCAATTCTCTAAAGTTCCACACCAACCATCATCATCACCACCATAATCACCAACCATCGGAGGTCTATGAGGATACTTGCCTAATGTTGGGTCGATTCTGAGCCAAACACAGTGCTTGACAACCACTGTAAGGAGTGATCGTGTCGCGGGAAGGGAAGCCATTTTCACCAAGCGCTGACTCATATTTCAGGAGATTGTAAAGCTTTTAGTCTTGGCTTCAAGTTGATGCCTGTATGCTGAAGAGGAGATCATCTTGCAATTCTAGACTCGCAATTCTATAGGGAAAGGAGACAAGATTGTAAGTGGTTTAATTTTCAGTGGTATAATCACGTTGCAAGTAGTGTAGCAAGTATTTAATGTCAAGTGAGATTACTTTACATTTCACCTTTCGCCCATTTCCATGTTCATATTAAAACGAAAATACCAAAAACAATTTATCTATGTTTGTATGTTATATTGTTTGTGTTGTATCGTGATTAATGTTATCTTTGTCAATGTTGTGATTGTTTTATATTTATTTTAGTTTTACAGTTTACTGAAATTGGTTCATTCAAAAGACTTAAAGATTTTAATGGTTACTATTTGAATTATCTGAATGTTAGTATTGCTTAATGATAAATCCAATGTTAACTAACATTAAAGAGCTTAATTGATGTTATTTACAATCTATGGAATCGCCCAATGGTTGGCCGAATTCCTCTGTAAATAGTAGTATTAAAAAGAAAAGACAGGCTCGTGGAGTTAACTTAACTCCACGAGGTTAGTCCGTTGACTTATCTATAACTCAACGAACTTAGTCCGTTGAGTTAGCTGTAATTCAATGGAGAGCTTATTGAATATATAAATTTGATTTTTAACAAACAAACAGTTCTCAAGTTCGTCAGTAGTTCCCTGTGGGATCAACCTATACTTGCACACTGATACAATAGACACTATGCACTTGCAGTTAAAGTACAAATTAGAATTAATATCTAAATTGTATTAAAGGTTGTTTGTTTACTTCTAAAAGAGAGAATAGGCATAAAGATAAACTAACTAAGTAAAAATAGAAGTAACAAATCCAAGTTTTTCAAGTGTAGTGCTGGGAAAATGCAAACAAGTTTTAGGCAACTCAACGTGTTTAGTTATGTTAACTTAACAAGTTAAACATGTGCACCTCACGTGATATAATACAACATTTGTAACCTATAATTTCACCGCGTGTATAACACTAACTTAACGAGTTCGTCTCTTCTTTTACTCACTAACTTAACAAGTTATCACGTGACCTATTTTAACATTTAAGTCTCTAACTTAATGAGTTCTCACGTGACCTCTATACAAACAAAACTCTAACTTAACGAGTTGTCTAAACGTGCACTGTTCATGATACAGAAGATATAACTTTAAAACATATCATGCTTTTCAATAAAAACACACGTTAACATAACGTTTAGCTAAATGAGAAATTAATGCAACGAAACGACTAGTTATTAACTTCAGATCCAATACAGACAAGTATTTATATCAGTAAGCTTTTTCTGTATTAATTGATGATTTTAATTTCTTTTCACAAGCAATAGTAATTGAGCAAATATGATTATTTTCATTCAACACACATCAGTAAAACAAAAATACTCAACAATTGGCATCAAAGCATGAAATTAAAATAGTAATAGCCATATAGTTTTCATTTTATTTTATAAAAAAAAATAAAATAAAATATCAATCTAGTTTGTTGGTATCTATTTTGGGAAACTAACTAGCTTGCTTGTGAGCCACTAAAGACATAGGAGCCTAGGTTCCACACAAGACACTGATTTATTGATATCTGTTAAATGTTATTTTGTTTTATATTTTTCTTTTATCTGTGAATGAAAAGTTTTTCAGAATCAAAAATCGAAATATGTAGAAGGAGATATAAATGAAACAAGGTATGTAACTAATTACTCATCCTGAATTTTAAATCAAACAAAACTGTATTCATGCCTGCTACAATTACTGTACTTATTGTGAAATCTTTTACATTGAGGACAATGCAAAATGTACGTATGGGGGAGAGGTAATTAAAGTAACAGCCATGTAAGTTTGTTAATTAAAGAAATTAAAATAGTACTGCAAAGTTTTGAGGAAATTGAAAATTTTTATTAACTTGCTGTAACTATCTGATAAATGAGACTGTAAAATTTTTATAAACTGCTTGAATGTTATATTTAGAAGGCTATATAAGATGCTATTGAATTTACTATTTTTGCAAATGTAGATATAGTATCTTATGTTTTTTCTAAATTTCATGAGTTTAACAGTTTCACGATTTTAAAATGAAATCAGAATGCTTAATGAAAAAATCAGTAAATTATCTGAAGTCCTAAAAGAGCTGAGATGTGAATTCTAGATACATATGAAAGAGCTATCATATGAGATGTTAATTCTAGAGTTAAAATGAAACACATATGATTAAAGATACATTTAATTTGACTGATTGAACTTGTAGAATGATTTATGTGTAGATCTTATTAAACTACAGAAAAAGTATGAGCTTATTGTTATGAATTCATATTTTCAGTAAATGATAGAAGCAGAACTATATGAGATTGGTGTTTTACTGCATCTGTATTAATGAAATACATACATATATAGTATGTGATTAATGTTTTGTTTTGTGTTATTTATCAAAAAAAAAAAAGGGAAAATTTTGAGAGTTTATTGACTTGTTTGATCACAAGCCTTTTGTACTTGAGTAGATAGGTATGTAAGGATTGTTGACCTGAACAAGGACTCTTGAAATCTGGCAACCTAAGATCCTAATCAGATCTGGGATTGTTGACTGAAAGCTCGTTACATGGGTACATTAGAAAGCTCTTGTATGATTCAAGCTTGTCAAATTAACTTTTCAAATACGAATATATATATATATAATATACATATGTGAAAAGATACAAGTGTTTTGTGAAATACAGATATCTTATGAATCGAGTATATTTTTTATTATCTAGAATTGCTGAAATATGAATCTGGAATTGACTTTTGAAGTTGTTTAATGGAGATACAATTCTTTATTCTACTTGTCTTAATCAAATTGAATTGGATTGTACTTTGATTCGTATGTTGTTGAAATTTCTTCTAGCAATCTTATTGGAAAATTCAGGATGATAGATGATGAAAAGAAGAACAAACGATAATATAATTAACACCTATGTGATGATGATATACTTTGTATGTAATTTACATATATTCTAAGTATATTTGCAGGTTGATTACTGAAACACACAGAATATATTTTTATGCTAAACAAAAGAAAAACAAAGGGGAAGAATTAATTCTAGCACTTTTAAATACCAATTAATTAGATCTTAGTTTGCTAAGGGACTAGCAAAATTTAGGTATGGGGGAAGTGTTTAGAATGAAAAAGTGCATATTATTAATGGTTAAATGATGGTTAATAGCATAATATTTAGCTTATCATATAAGAATTAAGCCATTATGTTATAATTGCACTGTTATATACTTTAATAGAAGAATCTGCTTAATTTGGGGGAATTAATGTTAATTTAGTATATTTCTGAACTGTCGGTAAGTTGCAGGCTGGGAAATTCTTAAGTATCCGAATTTTCTGATATTTCGGATAGTTATGTTTAACATATCGAACATATTCGAACAATTATGTTTAACAGACCGAACATGTATCAGATAGTTATGTTTAAATTGCCAAACAGTTATGTTTTGAGAGAATATTTTATTATTTCCTGAAGTACACATGTCGAAACCATAATGAATGACTTAAGTGAACTTTCGGTGAGTTATCTATAACTATCCGAAATTGTAGTTGGGCATAGGATAGCTATCACTATAACTCTCCAAAATATCTTTTTATTTATAAAATAGTTGAGGACACGTGTCATGTTCTGGGAAATTAACTTAAGTGGATTTTCGGTGAGTTATCTCTAACTATTCGAAATGCATCTGAGCATCAGATAGTTAGACCTGTAACTCTCTAAAATGTTATTTTATGATTAAACTACTGCTGACACGTGTCGAGATCTGGTAGATTTACTTAAGTTATATATCGGTGAGTTATTTGTAACTATCTGAAATGCATCTAAGCATCGGATAGTTAAGTTTTTAAGTATCCAAAATGCACCTGAGCATCGGATAGTTAAATTTTTGCACATGTTGAATTTAAATGCTTTAGTATATCACCTGAGATGCACATGTTTAACTCGTTAAGTTAGCATAACTGTACGCGTTGAGTTACATGAATATACACTAAGGTAACGCATTATGTTAGCAGCTTATTTCTTTATATTTTCTAATATGCCACTGTAGCGGTTGCAAGAAGAGACAGTCGGAAGAGAAAAAATCACGTTTGCACGTATCACATAGGAGAAAAAAGCATCACCATTGATATGAATGAAGAAAATCCAACCGACCTTTCAAGCAGAAGCAGTTACTACTAAAGAAATATAAAAGAAAAGAAGAAAGAAGAAGAAGGTGTGATCGATGGGCGGACAATGTGTGTAGAGGAGGATCAGCGTCACAATTCTTTGAAGTTCCACACCAACCATCATCATCACCACCATAATCACCAACCATCGGAGGTCTGTGAGGATACTTGCCTGAGGTTGGGTCGATTCTGAGCCAAACATAGTGCCTGACAACCACTATGAGGAGTGATCGCGTCGTAGGAAGGGAAGTCATTTTCACCAAGCGTCGACTCATATTTTAGGAGATTGTAAAGCTTTTAGCCTTGGCTTCGGGTTGATGCCTATATGCTGAAGAGGAGAACATCTTGCAATTCTAGACTCACGATTCTATAGGGAGAGGAGACAAAATTGTAAGTGGTTTAATTTTCAGTGGTGTAATCGCGTTGCAAGTAGTGTCGGAAGTATTTACTGTCAAGTGAGATTACTTTACATTTCACCTTTCACCCATTTCCATGTTCATATTAAAACGAAAATACCAAAAACAATTTATCTATGTTTGTATGTTGTATTTGAGTGTTGCATTGTTTGTGTTGTATCCTGATTAATGTTATCTTTGTCGGTGTTGTGATTGTTTTATGTTTATTTTAGTTTTACAGTTTACTGAAATTGGTTCGTTCAAAAGACTTAAAGATTTTAATGGTTACTGTTTGAATTATCTGAATGTTAGTATGGCTTAATGATAAATCCAATGTTAACTAACAATAAAGAGCTTAATTGATGTTATTTACAATTTGTGGAATCGCCCAATGTTTGGTCGAATTCCTTTGTAAATAGCAGTATTAAAAAGAAAAGACAGGCTCGTGGAGTTAACTTAAGTCCACGAGGTTAGTCCGTTGAGTTATCCATAACTCAACGAACTTAGTCCGTTGAGTTAATTGTAAGTCAATGGAGAGCTTTTTGAATATATAAATTTGATTGCTAGCAAACGAATAGTTCTCAAGTTCTTCAGTAATTCCCTGTGGGATCGACCTGTACTTGCACACTAATACAATAGACACTATGCACTTGCAGTTAAAGTACAAATTGAAATTAATATCTAAATTGTATTAAAGGATGTTTGTTTACTTCTAAAAGAGAGAATAGGCATAAAGATAAATTAACTAAATAAAAACAAAAGTAACAAATCCAACTTTTTCTAGTGTAGTGCTGGGAAAACGCAAGCATTGACCTTCAAAGCCTTTTTCTTGTAAAAATTTTTCTGAGTTTTCTGAGCCGTCTTCTTCTGATTTGTCCTACTATGCTTTTCATTTTTCCTTATAAGACAATCTGGAGAAAGATGTCTAGGTTTCTTACAATTGTAACATACATACTTTCTAGATGAAGAATTTTTGTTATTCAGTGATTTTGATGTTGAGGGTTTGTCATCTTTATTCCTTTGTTGTTTCCTAGCTTTCCATGCTTTCTTGAATTTCCTAATCAACAAGATCAAATCCTCATCAGAATCAGTAGATATATTAGAATCTGAATTAATTTCGAAGGCTATTTCTTTCTTCATTTTTAGTTTGTTGTGACTGAGCGATTCATTTAATTGAACTTCATAAGCTATTAAGCTTCTTATAAGTTCATTCATGGTATAAACATTTAAATCTCGTGATTCCTCAATTGATGTTATTTTCTAAGACCATTTAGAACTTAGAGATCTAAGAATTTTCCTCACCAAATCCTTCTGTTCAAAATTCTTTTCTAAGCATTTTAAAGAGTTTATGATATCAAGAAATCTGGAAAATATCTCAAAAATATTTTTGTCTTCATGCATCTTAAAGAGTTCATACTTATGAATTAACATGTTTATGTTAGTCTCTTTAACTTGAGAAGTACCTTCATATGAAACTTCTAATACATGCCACACCTCATAAGTAGATTTATATGCCGACACTTTATTAAACTGTTCATAACTCAATACACAAAATAAAATATTTAAGCCCTTAGCATTAAGAGTTTCATTTTCTTTTACAGTAATTGTCCAAGTATTATAAGGGGCAGATAACAGAGTATATGGTTTAGAAATCATGAACCATAACTTATGATCTATACTTTGAAGAAAAACAGTCATCCTATATTTCCAATATTCAAAATGTATTCCATCAAATAAAGGAGGACAATTAAGATTTTGGCCTTCATATAAAGAAAAATTACCATTTCTAGTAGCCATCTTACCTTAGATTTTTCAACCTATTTGATTTTAAACAGTCTAAAAACTTTAAAATAACTTGAGCCTTAAATCAAGAAAGTTAAACATATGCTCTGATATTAATTTATGTTTAAAAACAAGGAAGGTAGAATAAGTAATGATATTAAATAAGTTGGTATCAATTTTATATCAAAGATTATTAACAAAGCTCTAATACCACTTGTAGGATCGTATGGCTACACAAGCAATATAACTTTAAAACATATCATGCTTTTCAATAGAAACACACGTAAACTTAACGTTTAGTTAAATGAGAAATTAGTGCAACGAAATGACTAGTTATTAACTTAGTATAATTTCAGATCCAATACAGACAAATATTTATATCAGTAAGCTTTTTCTATATTAATTGATGATTTTAATTTCTTTTCACAAGCAATAGTAATTGAGCAAATATGATTATTTTCATTCAGCACACATCATTAAAACAAAATATTCAACAATCTTCATTTTAGTTGAACACTTATCATTTAAGTCCTGTAAAAACTCGAACACTTATTTGTAACTCTTCGAGATTTTACACCAGCAAAACACGTGACTGAACATAGAAAACTTATTTGTTTGTTAATCATTTTATAGAACTCGAATAGTTATCTATCCATACGTATAAAAACTCGAACAGTTATCTAACTCTTTGATTTTCATTACCGAACGCACATGGAAAACACATGACAACTTAAAACATTAAAAACACACATGCAGATAACTTAACTATATGAGTTTTTAACATAACTCTACGACAAAAATGAAACGTTAACTATCCGAAAGTTTACTTTTCCTACTTCTACATAACACTAACACAACGCGTTACTTTAGCGTATATTTAAGTAACTCAATGCGTATAATTATGCTAACTTGACGAGTTATACATGTGTAATTCACGTGACATAATAAAGCATTTAAATTCAACACATGCATAATTCTAACTTAACGAGTTTAGATATTTCAGATACTTATGAACCTAACTATTCGATGCTCAGATCCATTTCGGATAGTTAACAAATAACTTACCGAACATTCACTTAAGTCATGCATTATGGTTACAACACGTGTACTCTAGGAAATAATAAAATATTCTTTAAGCATTAAAAACATAACTGTCTGGTACATGCAATATAACTCTCCAAAATAATAGAAAATTCGGATACTTAAGAATTAAAAACCTGCAACTTACCAATAGTTTAGAAATACACTTAATTAACGCTAATTCCTTGAAATTATGTAGATTCCTTCATTAAAGCATATAATAGTGCAATTATAACATAATGGCTTAATTCTCAAATGATAAGCTAAATATTATGCAATTAACCATCATTTAACTGTTAATATTATGCACTTTTTCATTCTAAATACTTCCCCCATACTTAAATTTTGTTAGTCCCTTAGCAAACTAAGATCTAACTAGTGGTTCTTTCTAAAGTTCTAGAAATAAATTCTTCATTTTGTATCTTCAAAATACATAAATTAGATTACTATATAGATATTTTATATTTTTCAGCAATCTATTTTAACATTGTTTTCTCCTCTTCAACCTACAAATATATTTAAAACATATGTAAATTACATACAAAATATATTAGCATCACATAGGTGGTAATTATATTATCATTTTTTTTCTTTTCAACATCTGTTATCCTGAATTTTCTAATATGATTTCTAGAATAAATTTCAACTACATACAAATCAAAACACAATCCAATTCAATATGATTAAAACAAGTAGAATAATGAATTGTATCTCAAATAAACAACTTCAAAAGTCTATTCTAGATTCATACTTCAATAATCTTAGATAACAGAAAATATACTCGATTCAAAAGATATCTGTATTTCATAAAACACTTTGATCTTTTAGAACAGTATATGCATATTTGTACTTTAAAAGTTAATTTGAAAAGCTTGAATCATACAAGAGTTTTCTAGTGTACCCATGTATCGAGCTTTTAATCAACAATCACAGTTCTGATCAAGATCTTAGGTTGCCAGATTTAAAGAGTCATTTTTCAGGTCAACAATCCTTACATACCTATCTACTCAAGTACAAAAGGCTCATGATCAAACAAGTCAATAAACTCTCAAAGTTTTTCTCTCTTTTTCTTTCTTTTCTTTTCAGCACAGTATATATACGTATTTCATTAATACAAATGCAATAAAATACAAATCTCATATAATCCTACTTCTATTATTTACTGAAAACATGAATCCATATTAATAAGCTCATACTTTTGTTGTAGTTTAATAGATTTACACATAAATCATTCTACAAGTTTAATCAATCAAATTAAATGTATCCTTGATCATATGTATTTCATTTAATCCAAAAATCAACATTTTAGCTCTTTCAGGATTTCAGATAATTTACTAAGTTTCAGTTAAGTATTTTGTTTTCTTTTTAAAATCGTGAAACTATTAAACTCATAAAATTCAGCAAAAACATAAGATACTATATCCAGATTTGTATTAATAGTAAAATTTTTGTAGCATCTTATATACAATTATAAATATAACATTCAAGGAGTTGTAGTTCTTAAAAATTTTACAGTTTCAATTATCAGATAATTACAAGAAATTTCAATTAGTTACAGCAAATTCATAAATAAAAAAATTTCAATTTCCATAGGAATTTGCAGCACCATTCTAATTCTTCTAATTAACAAAATTACTTGGCTTTAATCTAATTACCTCCCCCCCATACCTACATTTTGCATTGTCCTCAATGTAAAAGATTTTACAGTAAATACAGTAAATGTTAGTAGGCATGAATATTATTTGGTTGACTTAGCACCTAACTCAATGAACTTAATTCGTTGAGTTAATGAATAACTTCATAAACTGAGTTTAAATGTAAATTCAGGATAAGTAATCAATTACATACCTTGTTCTTTTGTATCTCCTTCAATATCTTCTGACCTTTGATTCTAAAAAACTTTTCATTCACAAATAAAAGCAGAATATATAACAAAATATAAATTGTTAAAGTAGTGTCTTGTGTGGAACCCAAGCTCCTATGCCTTTGGTGGCTCACAAGCAAGCTAGTTGATTTCCTAGAATAGATACCAATAAATTGGATTGATATTTTGCTTCTTTTTTTTCTTTTTATAAAATAAAACAAAAACTAACAATTTTTCTTTCTTCTTTTTCTCTAAAAATAAATGTAGAGTTCACACAACATTAAAAGTACAAAATCACAATTTCAAAACATGATTGAAAAGTAGTGACAAATGGAATAAACGTGTTAGTCCAAGCAAACTTTTTAGGCATAATTCTTCTTACTATTAATTCTGTTTTAATGTAGTATGCTCTCTTTTCAACTTGTAAACTTACAGTATGTTATCAATACTAAATATGAGTGTATTTCTATTAATGAATTGAAATTCAGAAAGAGATCCTCTTCTGTTCCAAGATAATGTAGTTATTTCTATTTCTACATATATTTCAATATATTCCTCTTCCCACTTCCATTCATTTAGGTCTTTCATAATCCATATTTGAAATTTCATCAATTCATCCCACCATCTTTTTAGACATAAAGTAGGATAATCATATTCATTATACCACATTCCTAATTGAATTTTATCATATTCTGCAGACAGTGGTTTAGCTATATCACTCAGTATAGGTAATATTTCTATAAAGTCATCATCATAACCATCTATGCTTACTATGTATAAATCAGATCTAAATGCAATTGATATATCTGAGACTAGATATATATATCCATCAAGTATGACATGTATGTTGTTAATTAATGCTTTTTGTCCTAGATATATCATAGTATTTTCAGTCCAAGATCTATTCAGAAAATTATACACACTTAAGCATAAATCCTCATCCCAATTTCCAGTTGGTCTCCAATAATATAATTTTTCAAGAATGGTCGAATTTTTATCAAAAAATGTTAAAGCAAACCCAAAATTTTCAGTTGGTACTTCAAATCTATTAGGCCTTTCTATATTCCATTCTTCTCTAGTGATAGGATTTCTAATCAAAATATCGGGTAATAGAATTGCATACCTTTGTTTGGTTCTGTAAATAATTAATCCTTCATCTATCCCCATAATATGATATATTCCTTCTAATGCATTGGGTGGAATTCCAACAGTTTCTTCCATATTTAGATATTCATAATTGATTGAACTACGATTAAATGACTTCCACAAAAATCCATCTCTAATCTTAGTCATTTTTGCAGCTTGTAATCCATGAAAATATTTTCTCTGACACAATCTTTAATTTCTTTTGACACACAATACAATCTGCACAGATCTTTAGTTGATAAGTTACTCAATACTCCCCTTAGTGCATCTAGTGGTAATTTCATCAATTCCATCTATTGTGATTCTGTATAACATAAACAAAAATTTAATAGAGACAAAATCAACATAGCTACTTACTTACCCTCATGGAGTTAGGTCATAACTCAATGGACTAAGTTTGTTGAGTTAAGTAATAACTCTACGATACTACTAACAATAATTAAACTTACATTTTTTCTTTTTATATTTTCCTACTTACTATATTATACATAGTTACTTTAGTTATAATGCTTCATTCAATTTCCCTCCCATAGGAGGTATCAATTTCATTAACAATTCTGTTAATAGGGCTAGGTACTACTTGCATTGGCAATCCTCCCGTAGGTCTAACTTCTATTGATTCCTTCTGTCTAGGAGGTATATTTCTATTCATATTTTTGTTAGGAAAGTATGGCTTCACTAGAGGGGGGTGAATGGTGAACAGTGTGAAATTATGACTATTTTTAACTTTACTAACTAATTTGATTAAACAGTTTGCACAAGTAATAATCAGATATAAATAACATGCACAATAGAAATAGAAGTAAGAAACACAAGGGAATTTTAGGTGGTTCACCAACTCGGCTAGTCCACCCTCAAGGGTCACTTGGGCTTCACTAAGTGTCTCAACACTTACACAATTGCTTTCAGGTCGAAGCAAGAACCAACCACACAAAAGTTTTCAGGTATAAACTTCAGAAAACCAACACTCAAAAGTTTTCAGGTATAAACTCCAAAAAACCAACCTCTTGAGTTTTCAGGTCGAAACTCAAACCAACAACTGAATGAAGCTTTAAGGTTGAAGCCACAAACCAAATGATCCTTCTTGGATTAGACTTTCAGCACATGGAGAGCTTTAAGAATCTTCTTCTAAATCCAGCTTTCAATCGATTCTTTGTTGAACTGAATTTGAGTTTTCTTCTATATCAGTAATTGATCTACAATGTATACTGTATTTTTGTATGTAATTGTATCTGTAATCTCACATCTCAGCTCTTGTTCAATACTGAATGATTTGACTGTATATATGCTTGAATATCCAACAATCATATTTTCTCCTCAATAGATTTATTCTACTATACTTGCTGAGTTTACAAATCCAAATATGGTAAGTTACCATTTAGAAAGGTATGTCAAGATAACCTTCCGATCTTCTCAAACTTTCAGATAGTTAGCAGTGTAACTCTCCGAAGGATGATCGTAACTCACTGAAAATCCACTTAAGTTTATTTGTCACGTGAGTTTTAAGTCATACACATGAAGTACTTAAAGTTTAGATACTTGCAGTTGTAACTCACCGAAATTCTCTTGACTATCTGATAGTTAGCTACAGTAACTCTCTGATTTTCTTCTTCTAAGCTTTCGACAGCTGTCTTCTCATTTCTGCACGTGCATAATAGAATAACTTAAGTTTTGGATAGTTAAAGCTGTAACTCACCGAAACTTCCTGTTTTTCGAATAGTTAGCTTTCTAACTCTCCAAAAACTCATTTAAGCTTCTGTCTGGATTTCTACACGTGGGAAATTCAATGACTTAAGTTTCGGATAGTTAAACTATAACTCACCGAAACTCTCTTGAAATTTTGGATAGTTATCTAACTCTCTGATTTTTCCTTTTAAGCTTTTAACTACCGTCTTCTCCATTCTGCACGTGGGAAATTCAATGACTTAAGTTTTGGATAGTTAAATTGTAACTCACCGAAACTCTCTTGAAATTTCGGATAGTTATCTAACTCTCCGATTTTTCCTTTTAAGCTTTTAACTACTGTCTTCTCCATTCTACACGTGCGTAATAGGATAACTTAAGTTCCGGAAAGTTATACCTGTAACTCACTGAAAAAGTTAGATAGTTATCTTCCTAACTCTCCGAAAAATCCTTTAAGCTTCTGTTCTGAATTTCTACACATGGTTAATTGAATGACTTAAGTTTCAGATAATTAGCCTTTCTAACTTTCCGATTTTCCTTTTGCTTTCAGATAGTTAACTCCTTAACTCTCTGATCATTCAACCAACTACCTTTCATAACTCTCCGAAGGCTTTATAATTTCAGATAGTTATTCTTCTAACTGTTCGATAGTATTGCTGCTGCTTTAAACATGCTCTTCGGATAATTAGACCTATAACTGTTTGATTTTCCTATAACTCTATAGCAGTATCTTCTGGAACTCTCTCCATTTGTTCGTTTGCTTTCTAATTCTTTGTTAAGCTATCATATTTGTGAAATACAATTTGGTTTCCTCACATAGGTTTTTGCATTATCAAAATACTAGGGTCCTAACAATTTTGATTTTGAATGGCAGCATTTTCAAATACAAGATCTAGACGATTGTTTAATTATTGAATTATCTTTTCTAACTTCTATATTCTAGATCCTTATTCAATTAATGCTTCATAACTTATATTTTTATCATTTATATTTTCTCCTCCCTAGAAATTGTTATTCTTCCAAGATAAGTTTGGGTGATTTCTCCAATTAGGGTTATAAGAATTTCCAAAGTTATCCTTCTAGTTTCTAGCATAAATAATATCTAAATCATTAATGTTTGCATTCTTTTCTACTAGTTTTTGATTTAATGATAACTCTTCTATTTTCTTTGTTAATTCAGTTAATTTAACTTCAAGCATAGTTCTTGAATCTATTTCATGCATTCCCCTTTGTAATATTCTTTTTTTTGTAATAACTTTAGTCAAGTTTTCCCACTATGTAGTTCTTTTTGCAAAGTTTTCTAAGTATGCCCATGCTTCCACAATACACAGTTTTAAAAATCCATTTTGACAAGTAGATTCTAATAAAGATTTCATTAAAACATCTATGCCTTCATAAATTATACTTATTAATTGTACTTTACTCATTACATGATGTGGACATTGAGTCAGTAAATCTTTAAATCTTTCAAAATATTTTCAGAATGATTCTCCTTGTTTTTGGCTACAAATTAATATTTCCTTTTTCTTTTTAATCGTTTGATGTGTTGGATAATATTTTTCTAGAAAAATAGAGCAAAATTTAGTCCATGCAGAAATTGAATCAGGCGATAGAGTATTAGCTGTGTCTTTTAAAGCAAAAGAGATATATCTAACTTTAATAGCATCAATACTCATGTTCGGCATTTTCATCATTTGACAAACTTTGTTAAATTCTCTAAGGAAATAATAGGCATCTTCTCTTTCTAATTCATGAAAGTGTGGCAATTGACTAACATAATTAGATTTCAATTCAAACATATCTCCCTCAAAGTTTGGCAAGCGAATACATGAAGGTTCATCAATTAGTTCAGGATACAAAATTTCCCCTAATGGTTTTTCTACTAGAGCAGTCATATCTTCATTCTCTTTTAAAGAAAGGTTAGCTACACCCCTAAGGATTTCGTTAAAGTCTAATTCAGAAAATATTATAGTATGCCTCTATGTTGAATAATCCTATATAGGTATTCTTATTAATCGTTTAGTGCTAGGAGAACGAATCCATGTGCTCATAAACTCATAACATAAAGTAAAATAGCAAAAGATTAATTACATACCAGTTTGATGCTTTGTTTTCAGTAAATAGTTGTTTGCGGAAGATTAATTACATATTGAAGTAAATAGTTGGTTACGTGTTCCACTTCTAATTTCAAATTTCAGTAACCGCTAAATCCACGAAGTTTCGTTCATGGCTAAAAGAATAATCATTCAGCTTAATCCATGAACTAACCTTGTTGAGTTATAGTTAACTCAACGGACTAGCTTCAATTACTATTTCTAACTCAACGAACTAATCTCGTTGAGTTACAGCTAACTCAATGGACTAGCTTTGTCGCCTATTTGCTAACTCCACAGATTAACTTCGTTGAGTTATAGATAACTCAACGGAGTGACCTTATATTTTATTATTGACCTCGTAGAGTTAAGTGTAACTCAACGAACTTACTTCGTTGAGTTAATACTTAGCAAATTTCTAAAACTTACTCTCCTTGTATTAACTTCTATATCTTTTTTTCTACATTTTGTCAACTTAATTAAAGTTAAATACATGTCATTAATGTCGTATTCTAATTTAAATTCATTTAAATCTAAACATTATATTCATATTTAACTTACATTTCATTTCTTGTTATGCAAAATTTACATTTTACTTTTCAGTATGCAAATATATTCAAGTAGTAACCAATAATCGTGCATTTAACGATGTCATTCATAAAATTTGTAAATCTTTTAAACAGTCTTGCACATCTTTAAATAGCTATATAATATTCAATATAGTTCTCAATTATATCATTCATTCTCAAACACGAATTCAAAAATATCTAAAATTCAATCATTCATTTATATGAATAGTTACATTTACATACAATCAGATATTTTTCAATACAAATATAAGTAGATGAACAATACAATTAGTCTTTTCTCCTAAGTTCATCTACTTCCTTCTAGAGCTTTTCTAGTTGTTGCTTTAATTGATTTATTTGTTCAACAGCTCCTATAATGTCTCTAGAAGGTATAGATACTTCAGCAGTTGCAGCATTGTAATTTCTATATTCTTTCACTGAAATGGCTCTTGATTTTATCCTTTTAGATGTTCATTTCGTGAAATCAATACAATCCACCATTACTATTGGTATCAAATCTCCATAAAATAATTTCTTTTTTGTAGACTTTATCTTAGACAAGAAGACTTGACACTAGTTGACCTGAATTCTATTTACAACTGCCTATGTGGCCCACTTAACAAATTGACTTAGTTCAATATCATGGCCTTGTTGTTGGTAGACATTTTTAATCAAAATGTTAGCTACCATGTGTGCTTTTCCATTTAAGTGCTTCAATCTGTTTAATAATGGCACACCAGGATTGATAGCTAAACTATCATTTATTTCCTATTCTGTCCACTCAACGGTAGTTGTGCTTTCCAAAATTTCTTTCCCTTCATTTTTCAATCCTAAAATGTTGTGGAGAAGCTCTGGTGTTATCTGTACATCAGGTTGCTCCATGTTGGAAATTAATTGTCCTTCTTCTCTTAAATTTGCATAGAAACAGGGCACTAGATTTTTATATACTACATGCCCTTTCTACTAAGAAATAAGTTGTAGTAGACCCTAGAACTCAAATAATTCTTTGATTTTCTACATACCGTCTTAGTTTACTAGTCTACTATAAATAATATCATAACCCCTAATCTCTTGATATTTATTATATGCTTCCTGACTCCAAAAGTGTACTTCATTCAGAACTATTGTTTCAGTCGGGTCAGGAATTTGAATTTGTTGCTCTAGAGGGATTTGTTCTTGAATTTTTTCTTCCATATGTTGAACTTGTATTTGTTGGAAATGATTCAGAGATTCCAGCATTTTTGCTTCTGCTTTTGTTTATGGTGGAGAGCCGGTAGAACTCTCCACTCTTCTATCTTGAATTCTTTCAAAATTTTGCTGAAGAGTCTCTTGCTCTTCAGTGGAATCTGTTGAGATATTTCCTTCTTGTTCCATATACTCTTGTTCAGTTTCTTCTCTTTCTTCTTCCTCCTGACTACCAATTTGCATTATCACTATTTTTTCTGATTCTGTGGTAGATTGGGATGGAGTCACGGGAAAATCAACTTTTGCCCTAATTTTCATTTCTTCTATTTATATAGGTTGCAAACTAATTTCAGCCTGTTTTTCTTCTTTTCTTTGCTCTTGCTGTTGCTACTCCTACTACTCCTCTGATTTAGATAGCAGGTCTATAAAAATTGGCTCTGTAGACTCTTCTGATATTTTCAACTCAGGTTTAATCTCTTCTTGAGGTTCAAACACTATCTCTTTTCCTTTCCTTCTTCTAATTAGCTGTGCTTGGTCTTCCTCTTCCTCCTCTAAGATTAAATCAACAAAAGTAGGCTCTACAGGTCTTCGAGCCATAGGTACTAGCTATCTCTATTTTACTTTTTCTATAATTACTGGTCTTGAAGGACCAGCTTCAGTTTCTCTTGCAGCCCTTGATCTAGCTGCTTCTTGATGTTGCTCTACTTTAATTTTACATTGGGCCCTCAACTTTTCCTCAACCCTTCTTTTCTTTATGGCATCATACAGAATATGTGCCTTAGCCATAGCCATTTCTTCATCATCCCCTTGGTCTTTTGTTGTTCTGACCAAGCTAGCAAATTCTTTATCTTCTTCTTCAGTTCTCCGCCAAGCAAATGTTACACTTTGTAATGGTTCTGTTAGTAGAACTGAAGGTCTTCACTACTGTTCCTCAGGGACAGGTCTTTCAACAATCAGTTCCTCATGTTCTTCAACTTCTTTTCTTTATTGCTCCTTGATTTCCCACTAAGTATGTCTAGCAATATGTCTCACGAACCATAATCTTGACTTGTGCTGGATTAACTCTAGGGCAACCTCATTGTTTGGTCTTATTTTTCTTTCTCTATTAACAACAACTTCTAATTTTTCTTGTTTCTAGGATTCGAGGGATTCTAATGTCTAAATCAACTAAAATTCTTTCCCAGAAGAAGATATCAACTTCTACCTTTTCTAGGATTTTCTCCCTTGTCATGTTCCTACTCTTTTGTCTTGTATGTCACTCTTCAAATTCCTTGAGAAATCTTGTGGTGTCTACTGCTTCCCAAAACTCTAGCATCATCTTCGTCATCGTGATGTGACGGAATGGAACAAAATCGCTCTGATCTCTACTATTTTAAGTTCTAAATGATTTCTATGGATAATGCCCCCAAATCCTAAGTTTTAATATAAATAAACTCTAAGTTTTAGGCAGGTAATCTGGTCATTTTCTTGTGCAAACTCTCGCTCTCTCACTTACCTCTCCATGGAGTTATGATTAACTCCACAGACTAAGACCGTGGACTTAACTACAGTACTCCGTTGAGTTATAATTAACTCAACGAGGTAAGTTTGTTAACTTATCCTAGACTCAACGGAGTAAGTTCGTTGAGTTAAGCGTAACTCAATGAACCTCTCGTAAAGTTATAACTAATAAAAATACTTATAATAATAATTTTACTTCGGTCTAGACTGAAGAATTTCTGGTCTAACCGACTCTTAATTTTTCAACATTTTAGAATTTCGGACAAACTGTTATATTCCTCGATTGAACCAAAATTAAATACTTTTCTTTTTCTTCTACTAGTTGGACTGATACTATGCTTCGATAAAACCAACATTTTTACTTAATATAATATATATATATTTTTATTTTATGTTTCGATCAGACCAATGGATCATGTCGGTTGAACTGCAACAAAAAAATTTTCTTTTAATATATGTTTCGGTAAAACCAATAATTTCTTTTGGTTGAATCGTGACTATGTTTAATTATGTTTTTTTTTTTTTAATACTTAGATGATTTCTTACTAAGTAAAGCTCAAGTAGTCTTCTACTCTTACTTCTTCTATAATTCCAAAGGAACTTTTTGGAATCTTCAGAATAGGTTTGAGTCTTCATCCATTTACTTTAAATATATTCTGATTTTTAGGATTTTCAATTTCAATAGCTTCATAGGAATAAATATTTCGAATTATGTAAGGTCCTACCCATCTAGATCTTAATTTTCCTAGATGGTTATGGAGTCTAGTCATGTAAAGATATACTTCTTGTCCTATTTCAAAGGTTTTTGGAATAATTTTCTTATCATGCTAGAACTTCATTTTCTCTTTTTCTCTTTCAATTTTCAAATAAGCTTCATTCCTAAATTCTTCTAATTCAATCAATTGCATTTTCCTATTTTTAGCAAATTGATTTAAATTAGTGTTCAGAGTTTTTAATGCCCAATAAGCTTTATGTTCAATTTCAGTTGGTAAATGATAACTTTTTCCATATATTAGCCTAAAAGGTGACATACCTAAGCTTGTCTTATAAGCAGTTCTATAAGCCCAAAGTGCATCTATTAATCTATTAGCCTAATCTGTTCTAGTAGGATTTACTACTTTTTTTAAGATTAACTTAATTTGTTTATTTGCACTTTCTACTTGTCCACTTGTTTGCGGATGATATGATGTTGCAATTTTGTGATTTACTCCATATTTCTTCATTAAGGCTTCAAAACTTCTATTACAGAAATGAGTTCCTCTATCATTGATAATAGTTTTAGGTATTCCAAATCTGGCAATTATATTAGTTCTTATAAAATGTATTACCACTTTGTTGTCATTAGTTTTTTTAGGAATAGCTTCTATCCATTTAGATACATAATCCACCCCCAATAATATATAATTAAATTGATTAGATAGAGGAAATTGACCCATAAAATCTATTCCCCACACATCAAAGATTTCAACCTCAACAATAGAATTGAGAGGCATCATATTCCCCTTTGATATTCTTCCTATTTATTAACATCTTAAACAACTTAAGTAGTATTTATGAGCATCTTTGAATAGTGTTGGCCAATAAAATCCACATTGCAGAATTTTGGCAGTAATTTTCCTTGAACCAAAATACCCTCCACAAGCTTGGTCATGGCAGAAAGACAATATGCTCTGATATTCACTTTCTGTAACACACTTCCTTAAAACCAGATCAGGATATTTCTTAAATAAGTATGGGTTTTCCCAATAGAAATATTTTACTCTTGAAAAGAACAATTTCTTATCTTGTCTATTCCAATCCTTAGGTGTTAAACCAGTAACTAAGTAATTAACTATGTCTGCATACCAAGGCATTGTGTTGATGGTCATTAATTATTCATCAAGAAAATTATCCTTAATTTCAAAATTTGATTTTTGTATTTGTAATCTTGATAAATGATCTACTATTACATTCTCACAACCTTTTTTATCTTTAATTTCTAGATCAAATTCTTGTAACAATAATATCCATCGAATCAATCTAGGTTTAGTCTCTTTCTTTGCTATTAGGTGTTTTAAAGTTGAATGATCTGTGTATACTATCACTTTAGCTCCAATCATATATGATCTAAACTTTTCTAAAGCAAACACAACAACTAACAGTTCTTTTTCAGTAGTTGTATAATTAACTTGAGCATCATTTAATGTTTTTCTTGCATAATGAATCACTCTAGGAGATTTTTCTATCTTTTGTCCTAGCACTACTCCTACAGCAAAATTAGATGCATCGCACATTAATTCAAATGGATGGCTCCAATCAGGTGCTTGTATTATAGGAGTTGAAATTAAGTTAGTCTTAAGCTTAAAAAATGCTTCTTTGCAATTTTTATCAAAGTTGAATGGGACATCTTTTAGTAGATTAGTTAAAGGTCTAGCTATTTTGCTAAAATCTTTAATAAATCTTCTATAAAATCCAACTTGTCCTAGAAATAATCTAATATCTTTTACTGATTTAGGTTCTGGTAGATTAGAAATTACTTCTATTTTAGCTTTATCTACTTCCAACCCTTTCTTTGAAACAACATGTCCCAAGACTATTCCTTGTTTAACCATGAAGTGACATTTTTCCCAATTTAGAACCAAACTTTTTTCCACACAACGTTTTAATACTTGGTCTAAATTGTTTAAACACACTTCATATGAAGTTCCATAAATAGTAAAATCATCTATAAATATTTCTAAAAAATCTTTAGACATTCTAGTGAATATGCCCTGCATATACCTTTGAAAGGTGGCTAGTGTATTGCATAATCCGAATGGCATTCTCTTAAAAACATAAGTCCCATTAGGATAGGTGAAAGTTGTTTTCTCTTGATCCTCTAATGCTATTAGCACTTGGTTATATCCTGAATACCTCTCTAGGAAACAAAAATATTCTTGCCCTGCTAATTTTTCTAGAATTTGATTTATGAAAGGTAAGGGAAAATGATCTTTCCTAGTCACAACATTCAGCTTTCTATAGTCTATACACACTCTCCAGCCTGATTAAATTCTAGTAGGTATCAAGTCCTAACTTTCATTCCTAATAACTGTTAATCCTGATTTCTTGGGAACTATATGGATTGGACTAAACCATGAGCTATTAGAAATCGAATAAATTATGTCATTATCTAACCATTTCACTATTTCTTTCCTCACTACATCTTTAAGTTTTGGATTTAATCTTCTCTCAAGAATTCTAACTGGTTTAGCATTCTCTTCTAAATATATGTGGTGATAGCATAACGTTTCACTTAACCCTTTTATATTAGTCATAGTCCATCCTATTGCTTCTTTATAAGTTTTTATTACATCTTTTAATTTAGCAATTTGATCCTCTTTTAAATCTGAAACAATAATGATTGGACATGTTCGTTTTTCTTTCAGAAATATATAGGTTAATTCAGGAGGTAAAATTTTTAATTCTAAATGTTAACCATCAGAAGCTAGAGCTCCTAATTGAACATTTTCATTTTCTATATTAATCTCTTCTTGATCTCCTTCTACATTTATGCTTTCACTTTCTTCTAACGTTTTAGAATTTAGTTGCCTATTTAGTTCTTCTTGAATCACATCATCTAGCATATCTCTTTCATCCTCTAAAAAGTCTATAATATGTAAGGACATTTCTAACTCCTCAAACTTTTCTAGTTTGAAAATGTTTAATTGAGTATCCTCATTACCATATGCTAACTTCATTACACCAGTTTTATAAATTATAACAGCCCCTGATGTTGCTAAGAATGGTCTTCCCAAAATTAAAGATGTATCATGATTTTTATGCTTAATTTGTTGGGAATCCAAAATCACAATATCAATAGGATATATGAAATTTTTTATTTTAATTAGGACATCCTCTATTTTACCTCTAGGGTATCTTATACTTCTATCGGCTAATTGAATAACAGTCCTAGTAAAGATTAAACCTTCTAATCCTAAGGATGCAAATATATCACTCAGCATAACATTTATACCTGCACCTAGGTCTATTAAGGTTCTTTCTATAATAGTATTTCCTATGGTGCATGATATAACAATGATTCCAGGATCAGATAACTTTTTAGGAATTTGTGGTAGAAATAGGGAACTACTTTGCTTAGCTAAAAAGACTTTCCTTAAAACTTTTCGCTCTCTTTTCTTAGTACACCAATCCTTAAGAAATTTAGCACAATGTGGCATTTTTTGCAATAAGTCTAACAAAGGAATGTTAACTTGTACTTTTTCAAAAATTTCTCTAATTTTTTCTTATTTTTCAGGAAATGTTTGTTGTAATCTTTCAGGATAGGGTGCTAATGATTGTGATTTAAAAGATTCTTTATCTTTCATTTCATTCATTTAATCATTTTTAGTCTCATTTTCAGATTCAAATTTTTCTTCATTGATTTCTAAATTTTCAGATATTACATTTTCATTATCATTTTGAATTTTGTTCTTATCCACCTTCACATTACTTTCTTTTTGAATTCTTGGTGGTATATTAGTTCTAGATCTTAATGTTATACATACATCTTCCAGATTTTCATTACTTTCATGATGTTCTTGTATTTCATTTTCATGATTATGATCTTCAACTGTTTTTAGTTTTAAATTGCATTCTTTAAATTCTATCGCATTGGTATTTTCTTTTGTCTGTATGTCTTGCAAATTATGCAAATCTGTAACATTAAAGTTTTCATTTGTGTTTTCCTATTGCATAACTTGTAATTTCATTGTAAATTTGTCCAATGCTTTTAATTTTCTTTTCAGATCATCTAATCTCATTGCATTCAATTTTTGATCAATTTTCATTATGGTTTTTTCAGTTTTGTATATAATATCAATTTTAGGTTCTGTATATTCTTCCTTATAGTTTAATTGGTTGACTTCTTGTTGCTGACACATGTATTGTTCTAGTTTGTCCATATTTTGCTCTAAGCTACGCTCTAATCTGTCATACCTATCCCAAACTTCCTTGTCTCTCAACATATTACACATTCTAAACTGACCATCAGTTGGGTAAACTATAGGACTCTCGTACTCAGCTCTATTATATTGAATATAATTCATTTGTTGTTGATGAGATCTAACCATTTGCAATCGTCTCAATTTCAAACAATCAGAGATATCGTGACCTTCCAAATTGCAGAATTCACATATGCTAACTACAGGTTTCAGAAATATTTGAACATAAGCATATGCCATATTCTCAATTATAGAATAAAATACACAACACTCATAGTTGCTTAGCTTCTCAATCCCCGACAACGGCGCTAGAAATCTTGTATCGGATTGTTAACTTCTTTTTGTTGGGCTTTTTTAATTTGTCTTTATGCTTATATCAATAATTAATTTTATAAGTAAACAAACAACCTTTCACACAAATTAGATATTAATTTCAATTTGTATTTTAACTATAAGTATATTGTATTTGTGTGCAAGTATAGGTCAAACCCACAAAGATTGAGTAAAAATTGTGTACTGTTTCTATTTTTATATTAGAGTTTATGTATTCAATTAAGCACTCCATTGAATTATAAGTAACACAACGAACTTAGTTTGTGGAGTTATGGTTAACTCAACAGACTAACCTCGTGGACTTAAGTTAACTCTACGAGCCTATCTTTCCAATTAAATTTTGCTATTTACAAAAGAATTTGGCCAACCATTGAGCGGTTCCATAGATTGTAAATAACATCAATTAAGCTCTTTAATGTTAGTTAATATTAGATTTATCATTAAGCAACACTAACATTCAGATATTTCAAATAGTAACCATTAAAATCTTTAAGTATCTAGAACGAATCAATTTCAATAAACAATAAAACTATTTTCTATTTAAATCAAACAAACATAAAACATTCACAATACTGACAATGATAACATTAATCACGATACAAAATAAACAATACAACATTGTAATACTAAACGTAAATGCAAATAATTTGTTGTTTTTGGTATTTTTGTTTTGATATGTTCTTGAAGATGAATGAAAGGTGAAATGTAAAAATCACTATCGATAGTAAAAACTTCCGTCATTACATGTGACGTGATTACACCACTAAAAACTTAATAACTTACAATCTTGCTTCCTCTCCCTATAGAATCGCGAATCCAAAATTGTAAGATGATCTCCTCTTCAGCATACTGGCATCAAACCGAAACCAAGGTTAAAAGCTTTACGATCTCTTGAGATATGAGTCGATGTTTGGTGAAAATGGCTTCCCTTCTCGCAACACGATCACTCCTCATAGTGGTTATCAATCACTATGTTTGGCTCGGAATCGACCTGACATCAGGAAAGTATCCTCATAGACCTCCGATGGTTGGTGATTTTGGTGGTGGTGTGGAGCTTCACGGAACTTCCGATACTGCCTATAGTTAGCACGGTCCTCCACTTCACTCACTCATTCTTCATCTTTTTTCTCTTCTTTTATATTTCTTTTAGTAGTAACTACTCCTACTTAAATGATCGGTTGGATTTCTTTCATTCTTATCAACGATGGTGATTTCTTCTTCCTTCCACGAGTGAATTCCTACGTGATACGTGTAATCGTGGTTTTCCTTCGAACGTCCTATTTCTGCAACTGCTAGAGTGGCATATTAGAAAATAAATGGTCCGTGGAGTTATAGATAACTCAACGGACTTACTTCGTTGATTTAACTATAAAACATGTGCAATAAAGAAATAACTTATAAGCTACTAACACAATGCGTATAGTTATGCTAACTTACGAGTTATACATGTGCAGTTCACGTGACATAATAAAGCATTTAAATTCAACATGTGTAAAAATCTAACTTAACGAGTTCAGATATTTTGCATACTTACAAATCTAACTATTCGATGCCTAGATGCATTTTGGATAGTTAGTAGATAACTCACCAAAAATCCACTTAAATCATGCATTGATGTTTCAACACATGTATTCTAGGAAATAATAAAATATTCTTTAAGCATTTAAAACATAACTATCCGGTACATTAAACATAACTCTTCGAAATAACAAAAAATTTAGATACTTAAGAATTTCATAGCTTGCAATTTACTGATAGTTCAAAAATATACTTAATTAATGCTAATTCCTAGAAATTATGCAGATTCCTTCATTAAAGCATATAACAATGCAATTATAACATAATGGTTTAATTCTCATATGATAAGCTAAATATTACGTAATTAACCATCATTTAACCCTTAATATTCTACACTTTTTCATTCTAAACACACTCCATTGAGTTACAATTAACACAACGGACTTAGTTCGTGGAGTTATGGTTAACTCATCAGACTAACCTCGTGGACTTAAGTTAACTCCACGAGCCTATTTTTCCAGTTAAATACTGTTATTTACAGAGAAATTCGACCAACCATTGGGTGGTTCCATAGATTGTAAATAACATCAATTAAGTTCTTTAATATTAGTTAATATTAGATTTATCATTAAGCAACACTAACATTCAGATATTTCAAATAGTAACCATTAAAATCTTTAAGTATCTAGAACGAATCAATTTCAGTAAACAATAAAACTATTTTCTATTTTTCTAAATCAAACAAATATAAAACATTCATAATACTGACAATGATAATATTAATCACAATACAAAACAAACAATACAACACTTTAATACTAAATGTAAATATAGATAATTGGTTGTTTTTGGTATTTTTGTTTTGATATGTTCTTGAAGATGAGTGAAGGGTGAAATGTAAAAATCTCTATTAACAGTAAAAACTTCCATCACTACATGTGACGCAATTACACCACTGAAAACTTAATCACTTACAATCTTGCCTCCTCTCCCTATAGAATCACGAGTCCAAAATTGTAAGATGATCTCCTCTTCAGCATATTGGCATCAACCTAAAACCAAGGCTAGAAGCTTTACGATCTCCTGAGATATGAATCGGTGCTTGGTGAAAATGGCTTCCCTTCCCACAACGCGATCACTCCTCACAACGGTTGTTAGTCATCGTGTTTGGCTCGGAATCGACCCGACATCAGGAAAGTATCCTGACAAATCTCCGATGGTTGGTGATTTTGGTGATGGTGTGGAGCTTTAGGGAACTTCCGACGTTTCCTGTAGTTAGCGCGGTTCTCCACTCTACACACACACTTTTTCTTCGTCTTTTATATTTCTTCGTGTAGTACCTGCTTTTGCTTAGATGATCGGTTGGATTTCCTTCATTCATATCAATGATGGTGATTTCTTCTTCATTCCACAAGTGAATTCCTACGTGATACGTGCAATCGTGGTTTTCTTTCGTATTGTAACTTCTTCTTTGTAAGTCTTCATTTTAGTTAAACACTTATCTTTTAAGTTCTGTAAAAACTCTAATACTTATCTGTAACTCTTCAAGTTTTTGCACCTGCAAAACATGTGACTGAACATAGAAAACTTATTTGTTCGTTAGTCATTTTATAGAACTCGAATAGTTATCTATCCCTACGTATAAAAACTAGAACAGTTATCTAACTCTTCGATTTTCATTACTGAACGCACATGGAAAACACGTGACAACTTAAAACATTAGAAACACACGTGTAGATAACTTAACTATATGAGTTTTTAACATAACTCTACGACAAAAATGAAACATTAACTATTTGAAAGTTTACTTTCCTACTTCTGCATAACACTAATACAATGCATTACTTCAACATATATTTAAGTAACTTAACACGTATAATTATGCTAACTTGACGAGTTATACATGTGCAATTCACATGACATAATAAAGCATTTAAATTCAACACGTGCATAATTCTAACTTAACGAGTTTAGATATTTCAGATACTTACGAACCTAACTATCTGATGCTTAGATGCATTTCGAATGGTTAATAAATAACTTACTGAACATTCACTTAAGTCATGCATTATGGTTACAACACATGTACTCTAGGAAATAATAAATTATTCTTTAAGCATTAAAAACATAACTATCCGGTACATGCAATATAACTCTCCGAAATAATAGAAAATTTGGATGCTTAAGAATTAAAAACCTGCAACTTACAAACAGTTCAGAAATATACTTAATTAATGCTAATTCCTTGAAATTATGCAGATTCCTTTATTAAAGCATATAACAGTGCAATTATGACATAATGTCTTAATTCTCATATGATAAGCTAAATATTATGCAATTAACCACCATTTAACTGTTAATATTATGCACTTTTTCATTCTAAACTTATTATAGAAATTTTTAAAATTTGAATTCTCAAATTCTCCTTTGTAGTCACTTCTAATTTTCTTAACTATTGATTCTTTTTCATTTTGCACTTAGATACAAAAGTTTTTAATTCAGTATATGTTTCATCCTTATAAGCCAAGAAAACTACTCACATGAATCTAGTAAAATTATCAACAATCATTAGGGTATATTTTCTACATCCTAGGCTCAATGTTTGAGTTGGACCAAATAAATTAAGATGTAATAAATCTAATGGTTTTCTAGTGACAATGACAACTATACTCTTATAAGATGATTTTTCTATTTTCCCATAATACACTCACTACACACTACTCACTTTTAATTTGAATTCTCCTTTATGGTCACTTCTAATTTTCTTAACTAATGATTCTTTTTCATTCTACATTTTGATACAAAAGTTTTTGAATTTAGTGTATGTTTCATTCTTATGAGCCAAGAAAATTACCCACATGAATCTAGTAAAATTATCAACAATCATTAGGGTATATTTTCTACTTCCTAGGCTCAAGGTTTGAGTTGGACCAAATAAATTAAGGTGTAACAATTCTAATGATTTTCTGGTAGCAATGACAATTGTACTCTTATAAGATGATCTTTTCTATTTTCCCACAATATAGTCACTACACACTCTATCTTTTTTGAATTTGAGCTTAGGCACATCTCTAATAAGATTATGTTTGGATAGTTTTCTAAGTATCTTCATATTAAAATATCCTAATGTTTTATGCTATAACCAATCCTCTTCACTAGAGGTTATTAAGTATTCATCATTTGCAGAATAGTCACTAAAGAAATTTAATGTATAAATAGAATTATCTCTAAAATCAGTAAGTTTAATTTCATGTGAATTTTCATCAACAATGAAACAATTGTTTGAATTGAAATAAATTGCATAGCCTTTGTCATATAATTGTCCTATATTTACAAATTTTATTTTAAACCATCTATAAGCAAGACATTTTCAATTACAAAATTTTCAAATACAATGTTTCTTATTCCAATTATTTTACATTTATCATTATAGCCAAACTTAATGCTACCTAAACTTAACCTTTTCACAAAATTTAGAAAGATCTTCTTATTAGTCATATACTTGAAATATCTATTATCTATAATCCATTTTGACTCGAGCATCCTCTTCTCTTTTTCTTCCTACAAATTACATAGAAATTAAGGATTTTAGTACCTAAATCTTCTTAGGTCTAGAAATTTTAGTCCTTAAAAATATTAAATCTATTGCTCTTTGACAACCGCATTGATGTAGACCTTTGGATGGAAAACATAGATGTGTCATCTTTGTAAGACTAGATAACTCCACCATACTAAGAAATCTTCTATAGCATAGCATACCCTAGGTCAAATTTATTAGATTTAATTCTTTGGGAAGTAATAATTTTATTTAAGCCTTTTTCTCCATTTGTAAATTTACACAAGGTGTTTTTTAAATCAGATATTTTAGTTTTCAAATTCTTATTTTCTTCTCTCAAATCAAAATTACTATAACTATAATTGTCCATTTTAGTTTTTAAATTTCTATTGTCAACTAATACTTTTCTAATTTAGCATAAGCTTCTTCCAAGCATGTAGTTAAACTTTTATTTTCTTTGTTATAATTTTTGCATTACACATATAAATTATCTATAGTTAATAGAAGAGTATCTACATCTAAATCATTTACATCAAAACAATGAGGAGAAGTAGAATAAATCTCTTGTGCTACAAAGTACACATTAACTAACACATCTTTATCTGATTTTAAGAAACTACTAGATAAGTTGTTATCATCCCACATAGCTTTCAAGGTCATCTTCTTCTTTCTTTCTTTTTTTTTCTTCTTCTACTAGTCATCTTCTAATTGCAATGGATAGTAAGTCTATATATGTCCTTGCTTCTTGCATTTAAAGTATGTAGGTACTTTACTTCTAGAGGTGTTGGCTTTGTGTAAAGTGCTCATTTGTGCACTTTATAGCATACAAATCCATGCATATTACTCTCTTTAATGTGAAATAGCTCGAGTCTTAAAGGAAAATTCATACTTTAGTTATTTTTATAGAAATGCATGAATTATAGGCTTAAATAATATAAAGTGCATGAATGAATTATTAATTATGAAATATCATTGGTGAGACATCATATGACACATGCATAATTGATTAGTATTGTTACTCTCTAATGTTAAGTCTTGGTGTAGAAAATGAATTACTTTGAAGGTGGCAGGAACCTATGTCATTTTGATGGGAAAAATCCATTAAATCAAAGTGGCATGGGGGGAAATATCACATATATAAAGCTAAGATAGGACAGAAAGAAAGGTCAGTCTCCATTATTCTCATTTCACATAGGTTGAGGAACATGCAACTATTAATTCCAAGACTCCCTCTTGTCATCAGTGAGGTAGAGAAGAGGCTAGCATTCGTGAAAGTAGAGAGTTGTCTATGATTCACTTGGATGGCATCGTATTTGGATCTTCACCACAGGGGACCTCCTTTCCACCTTAGTGAGATAATGATATCCACAAGGCTAGATGGAGAACATGTAAATGAACTACTAGGTGGCAATTTGGAGGTGTAGACGCCACTTGCAGCCAGTTCAACTAAGTCCACGCACTTGTCTTTGTTGAGCAACCTCAAAGGTGATAGCTCTAACTAGCAAGGCAGCAAGGTAACGTGGAACCAAGCACTTATAGACATTGAACGAGCTTAATAGGTCATTCTTAAGGTACAATGAGAATGAGACGTCCCAAAGTTTAGAGATAATGTCATGTATGTAACTTTGTTTATCATTGTGTTTGTTTGATGTTTTTGTTATTCTATTGTTCCATGCAAGCTATGTGTGCCCGTGTGTTTACTTGCACGTCATGTTCGTGTTGTAACATTTTAACATTGTTACTGAAATTTTATAGTAGCACAATGAAAATTCCTTTAACTCCATGATTTCGTTGACAACATGTATAGTGTAGAAATGTGTGAATGTATATTATATAAATGCAAATAGTTTTTAGTTTTACACTATTTATACAATTATTTGATGGGTTACACAAGTTACAGTATAGATAGATTTTAATTTAGTTTTATTTAAGATCTTAGGAAAGATCAATTTACTTTTGTATTTTTTGTAGCTAAGTTAGTATTTACAGAATGTTCTTTTAAAGCATGCTATTTTGTTCTCCTAGATCGAGTGCAAATGTTTGTTAAGTTTTTAGATGATTGTAGTAACCTTATGAGTTTGTTGGAAACTTATTTAATAACTCTACAAGCTTTAATGACGAGTTATTTGATAACCTTTCAAATTTTATTAATCACTACAAGTTAACTTTCTAAGTGTTTTGGTGATTTGTTTCATTTATAAGTAATTCTATTGATCAACAATTAACTCAACAAGTTTCACTATACTATTAATGCTAACTCTATGAGTTTGGGCATATAGTTTAGTGTTAATGATCCAAGTTTCTCGGATGGTTACGACTTCAACTGTTTGAACTAGCTAGTCACTTATGATTTCTTTTAGTATGGTTTTCTAGATTTGTGATTGATGCTTTTAGGATATTTCTTAGAAGGTAAATGGATTAAGTGGTTGAACTAGATAGTGATTTAGAGTTTACTTATTTTTACTATTTGTTTAACATGAATTTAGTTGGCATATGTTGAAGTTTAGGGCTTTGTGTGTTGCACGATGAAACGAATCGAAGGCTACACAAGATAGAAGTGAATTGTGTTTTCCAAAATAAATGACTATTAAAACTCTAACATAAATAATCAGTAATAATTTTTATTCAAAAATTCTATTTACAAAATTTCAGTCACAATTTACAATTCAAAATCCTCTTGAATTCTAAGTGTAATAATTTAACAATCAAAACACACTTTAAGCAATTCACTTTAACTTATAAATAGAGAAAACAAATGCGCAAAATTAAAAATGTTTATCCTTGTTCACGAATTTCTTCTCCTCTATTCTATAGCTCTTCAATGACTGACTTCTTGAATTTCTTGATTTTCACCAAAGTTGTGAATCCTTGAAGAAAATCTTTTCATCAGAGTTCTTCATGAGTGTAATTTTTCAAGGTCTATCTAAGAGTATATCCAAGTGTATATGATCAACAAAAATTATATGCTTTAAATAATCAATCATCAATGTATGCATATCTCCATGTTCATCCATGACTTGATCAACATCCACTCTTTATGTTTTTCATTTCAATTTCAATTTCAAAATTTGAATTATACACGTTTTATTCCACACTTTCTTCTTGAATCATCAATTCTAGATCTTTTGAAAAATTTCTTATTAAATAAATATTCTCGACCAAATTTTTCATCAAGTATAATAACAAGTCGTTATATTAATACTAACTAAATGTATAAATAGAATATGAACTTGTAACTCAATGCAACTAACTCAACAAGTTTGGCATGTGACATGCACATGACACAAATCAAATGTTTAAATAATAATAATTTATCACGAATAAAAATTAATTTTTTAAGTTTAACACTAACCTAATGCATTGCCTTAATATTCAAATATGTAACTCAATGTGTGTAGTTATGCTAACTTAACTAGTTAAACATATACAACTCATGTGATATAATATAACATTTGTAAAGTTAAAATTTAACATATGAAAAATACTAATTCAACGAGTTATTACATATAACTCATAACGTTTTGTTGTTAATTCAACGAATTACTCACGTGACCTTGTAACATAAATGACACTAAGTCAACAAGTTACTCACATGACCTTGTAATGTAATGTTGTATTAAATCAATGAGTTGTTTATGTACACAGTATTTGATATAAACATATGAAATTAAACCATATCATGCTTAACATTATAAAAACATGTTAACTTAACGATAAGTTGTATAAAAGTTAGTATAACTCAACGATATGTTATATAACTTAACACATATTTAGATCCAATATAGACAAATATATAACTTCAAAATATTTTTTGTGTAAATTGATGATTTCAATTTAACTTCTTAAATAACAAAATTAATTGATTAAATATGATTACTTAACATTTTACATACATCATCAAAATATAATTCTTAACAATCTTCCACTTTTTAATGATGATAAAAATATATGAAATCAATTAATACATTTTTTTTTCACTAGACAATGTAAACAAAATTTCATCTCCCTTTAAGGATTAATACATTATACTTTAAAAACATAATCATCTCCTTCTTTTGTTATTAATAAAAAAGATGATTATAAAGAAAAATATAAGATAAAATTTATAGCAAACTCTCTATAAACTTTGATTTAAACTTGAAATATATTTACAACAAATATAACATTCAGATATTAACATTATATACAAACATTATATTTGTATTCAAAATATAAGTCAACATCATATAGATCTAATGTTTGGTGCACCTCTTCCTAATCTACTACACTAATGATGCCCAATGAAGCTACTATGTTGCAAGAGCATGTGGATGACTTGTTGTGGTGTGGTCTGATTCATCATACCCTTAGACTATGTGCGGTTCCCACTCTTTTAGTTTTGAAGAAAAATGAGCAATGGCAAATGTGTGTCAATGGTAGAGCCATTAAAAAGATTACAATTAAGTACGTGTTCCCTATTCCTTCTTTAGAAGATATACTCGAAACGCTATTTGGGTTGCAATTCTTCTCCAAATTAGATCTCTGAAGTTGTTACCATTAGATCCACTTGCATGAAGGAAATGAATGGAAGACAACCTTTAAGATGAAAGAAGGATTATATGAATGGCTTGTGATGTTGTTTAGACTTTTTAATACACCAAGTACCTTTATGCATTTTATGTTGCAGGTGCTGAAGTTGTTCTAGGGAAAGACCGTCATCATTTACTTCAATGATATCCTCATCTTGAACTAATCTCGAGATGCACACCTTTAGCATTTGAGGGATGTCCTTACAACATTGCAAGAGAATCAATTACTTGTGATCTTCGACAAATGCCTCTTCATGTCAAGCAGCGTTGTCTTCCTTAAATTCATGGTGAGCACAGAAGGCTTGGGAACTAACAATCAAAAAATTAAGGCCATCAGAGAATGGCCAATGCCATCCAACATCACCGAGCTTCGAAGCTTTCTAGGACTTGCTTCCTTCTATCGATGGTTTGTCTATCATTTTAGTAGTATTGCCACCCTGATAATTGATTGTCTTAAGGAGAAATCGTTTCGATGGACGGATGAGGCAGTGCAAGCATTTGATGAACTTAAAATCTACTTGTGTTCCACTCCGATTCTAGTGTTGCCTGATTTTAACAAATTATTTGAAGATGACTATGATGCCTCGTATGCAGGTATTGATGTGGTTCTCTTCCAAAAAGAACACTTGATTGCCTTCTTTAGCGAGAAGTTGGGAGAATCATGGTGAAAGTGGACAATGTACAAAGTTGGGTTATATGTCGTAGCCTACGCCTTAAAGACTTGGGAACTATACATCTTGCACAAGGAATTCGTCCTACACTCTGATTACTAGGCGATTAAGATAGTGCGTCAGGCTACTACTATTAATAGGATGCACACTCGTTGGATTGCCTTCCTCCAATGCTTTGCCTTTATTATCAAACGTAAATCTGGAGCACAAAACCAAGTCATCGATGCTCTCAGTTGACGATTGTCCCTTCTCATGACTCTGCACCATGAAATCATTGATCTGAAAATCATAAAGGAGCTCTTCAAACACGATCTAAATTTTTCAATAACTTGGCAATGATGCATGGCCCATTAGCATAATAAGCATATGGTAATATACAATGGCTTTCTCTTTTTTGACTCTTGACTTTGCATACCATAGAGTTGACTCTGGGAGCATCTCATTTGTGAGATCCACAATGGCAGAATGGGGGGCCATTTCGAGTGTGACAAGACAATCGCCATGGTTGAGGAATGATACTATTGGCTAAAGCTTTGACGAGATGTAACACACCTTGTCCAATGTTGCATGTGATGTCAAATGGCTAAGGGTCATTCATAAAATATTGGATTATACACACCCTTACACATTCCTTTTGGTCCATGGATCGACATATCAATGAGCTTTGTGCTAGGTTTGCCTCACACTTGCACTGGCCTAGATTCGATTTTTGTGGGAGTCGATAGGTTTTCAAAGATAGTGCACTTCATGTCATGCAAGAGGATAGCTAATGCTAGTCGAATCGTTGAACTGTTCTTTTGTGAAATCATGTGACTTCACAGATTGCCTCAATCTATTACATTTGACCAAGATACAAAATTCATTTCTCACTTTTGACAATTATTATGGAAATGCTTGGGCACATCTTTAAATTTCATCTCCACTAGCCACTTATAGTCTGATGGTCAAATGTAGGAGATAAATTGCTCTCTAGGAAATCTTTTATGAGCTCTCACCAGAGATCATCCCAAACAAAGGGATCTTGTGCTAGCTCAGGCAAAATTTGCGTACAACTGTAGTCCTAACCGATCCATAGGTTAGGCACCCTTTGTCATTATCTACAGATGCTTACACATAATTTGATGGCTAGGGAGGAAGTGAGATGCAACGACATGCTTTGGTAGGACTACAGTTGGCTAGGGCTGATTAATGCAAGGCTCGATCTGCTGTGCGACGAGGAACATAAATCGCCATGCAACACATAATTTGATTGATTTTCAAGGATGAAAAATGCTGTATTCACGTTACATTCAAAGTTTCTAAGCATTGCATTCAAAAGCTTTCAAAGGGAAGTTAGTTCTTTATTGGTTATTAATTTATTTCCATAACTTAAAGAGAATTCTTTAGATTGCGAGGAAGTGAACTTAGTGGATTCCGCCAAAGGTTGAATGGTAAAGTGACTCTTAACAACATTGGTTTGTAACAAGATTCATTGATATTGCGGTGTCGGTTTGAAACAACATCAAAATTAGTATTACATTTAAGTAGAAATTTTTAAGAAGCAAACATAGCCATGTGGCGAATTACCATAAATCTTGTTGTTCTTGTAATTTGTGTTTGATTCTTACATTCAAGTTATTTTACTTCCGCAATAAATGGTCATTGTGAAATTCATTTAAAATTTATAAAGTCACTATTTTAACTTCTCAAATGATTCCGATCTTAAAAATGTTAAGCTAGCCAACCACAAAGATTCATTGTTTATTTTTTAAAGTTAAATTGTGCTACCTTTTCTAAAAGCTGTCTTTTAGCTTCCTACTCAATAATTAGTCTATTTTTGGTAAAAAAGAAATGGACCTTTTTAAAATTACATAAACTGTGAGACTATACCATAAGCATCACCAAGCTCGTCCATGTTTAAATAGTTCAAGAAAAGAAGCGTTTTAATCTCCAAACGCCCACCGACGTGAGGTGGTGGATGGTTTCACTGGGCCTTCCAATTGATCACATTGCATTGATCCTAACTGGTGACGTAAGCCTCTTAAGTTTCTTCTCCAATATATTCTTATGTTTAATTTATGTTGCTAATGTTTTTGTCTAGATTTCATGAGAAAGAAAGGTTAGCCATACTTTTTGATGTTGGTCAATTAATTTATTTTTGTGATAATTGATGTAATAACTCATAGTTAGTAACAAGCTTAGACATAAATTTTCTCCCCTAATATTCCAATATTAGAGAATACAAAAATAGTAACATTATGAAAGAAGTTTTATTCTTATGATTGGATGGGGGATGCATGCCAACTTGTAAATGAAGCAAAGTTCCCATGCATGCACAGAACTTAAACTTCCCTATAATTATGACAAATTCAAATACGTCCTACAATTATTTCTCTAAATATATGTAATTGAAGCAAAGTTTGGAGTAAAGAGGACAAGTTAAGAGTTCTTCTATATATAACTCAAGTAATGGCTCATCTCAGTCTTGTCCCATACGGAAGCCGAAGGAAAATGACAAGTTAACATACACGGTTAAGTTGTATATACAAAAATAATTGAAACCCCTGAGTTAAATGATGATATAAGGATCTTGCCATGCACCAATTATGATTGACAAGATTTCACCATCCTACATTTGTTTAATAACAAGTGACGTTTAAGATCGCAAATGGGTTTAATGTTTAGAGTTTAGAACTACAGTTGAAATCCAAAATGTTTCAGAAAATTTAGTTCATACGAAAAGAATATTACCGTTTGCATTTTTTTATGTAATTTCCCTTTAATTGGTGCAGAAGAATGTTGAAAATATTGGATTATATATATTTCCGTGATTTTTCTCTTGTCAACTTTTTGAGAAATTTTGAATTTAAGAAAAAGGAAACACTAGGTAGGTATATATATTTGAGAAATAATTATACTGGTAAGAGAACTTTTTGGAAAAAGAGCTAGTTGCTATATATATATATATATATATATATAGAGAGAGAGAGAGAGAGAGAGAGAGAGAGAGAGAGAGAGAGAGAGAGAGAGAGAGAGAGAGAGAGAGAGAGAGAGATATCACACTTCAGATTGATCAGATCAAATATCAGGGTTTTGTGCAATAGAAAATCTTTCGAGGGGGGCTTGTGCAAAATGCATAACTATGGATGTTAAATAGATAATTCGCCGTCGCTTTCCAGACAACCGGAGTCCATTAATTCCCATGCTTCCTCCTCGCTCTTGCAGTCCTTGCTCTTCCCTGTGAAAGAAAGAAAATACAAATCAAAAGCGAAACCCATCATGTGCCGCTCATCGAGACCCACCAGCGTCACACCGCTTCTCCTCCTCGCCCTCACCCTCCTTTCCCAGCTCCCGCTTGCCGCCCGCTCCGACGGCGTCTCCCCTCTCGGGGAGTGCCCGTACCCATGCCTCCCGCCGCCGACGTCGGTGTCGGGCAACACCTACGCTCCGCCGCCGCCGCCGCCGACACCTCTTCCTCCGGCTCAGATGTCGCCGGGAGCAGGGTACTTATACCCACCCCCCGCCGGGGAATACTACCCCCCTTCCCGGCCAGCTGGGTACTACGGCGGCGCCCCCCCTCCCCCGCCCAACCCGATCCTTCCCTACTTCCCCTGGTACTACAGGAAAGAGCACTCGGCTTCATCCAGGGACGCCGGCGGAGTTGGGTGGCGTCTCGTCCTCTCCTACCAGCTCGCGCTTTTGGCTACGGGCTTGCTTCTACTCTAGTGCGCGGCTGCAGCTAGCGTCGTGGGGAATCATTGATCGGTGCTGGCCATGCATTGCTGATCACGGTTGATCATGCATCCATCCATCTTCCTGATCGATATATCAGTCTCTTCTTATCTCATCATCGAATACATGAGAATATAATCGGTGTTTTCTAGTACACATGCAACCTTTATTTCAATTATCTGTAATGGTAAGTAAAGAAAACTTGCCGTATGTATGTATTAATTTTCTGGTATGGTGAAAGCGACGAACATATATATATATATATCCTTACTCATGTATGCAAGCTGCTTGTTTTTTCATATCACCCTACATGCCATAGCTGGCTGCCGACTTTGACAATTTAAGAGTTTTTTTTCCTTTTTGCCTTCTAAAACGGCCAGCCGACAGTAGCAAGCAGTGGCGACGGCGTAGACGGTGATATCGTCGGCATCATTAGTCCGTGACCGTGAGAACGCAAGACATATGTGGACGATGGTGCCCATACCAGTACTATTCTCGCCAACGTACTTTATTAATGAGAGCGAGAGTGAGGTGTGATTGGATAATACTTAATTTGATGATCATCTACTTGATTAATTGTAAATGATCATTAATTAATGTCTAAAGAAGTGTGTGATTGGGCAAGAGAAGAGGAGGAATGGTACGTGTCGAAGTCGGTGGGGTGTCGCCATCTCCATCGGCGACAACCACAGCACGTGCATCCAACATATCGTGATGCATCTCGCGACCTAACTCACACATACAAGGGCCGGGTCGTAGCGCACCATTAATATATATTGGTTAGTTCGATAGCGCCACCTTAACCGTTTCCGATCCGTGCAGCTAGCCATTCCTGCCTTAATAAAAGTTGAGAATGGACGCTGCTGCATCCTTTGGCGGATGCCACCAGTTTGTAGATTTCAGAGTTGAGTGTTTTATTTCGCGTGCATTTGAATCTTTGAATTCACTTTCTTTTTCTTCTTGCACTACAAGAATATTGGGATACAATTATATTATCATTATATATAATCTATAGTCATAGTTATTAATGTCTATCAATTTTTAATTGCTAGATGTTATATGGTTTACAGTGACAGTCACTAAAATTCATCACGTTTTTATTCAATGTCTGTCGCTGTAGATATAGAAAATGTGATAAATCACTATAATCTACAATAATGCATGTGACACTTTATATGAAGTTCTTCACAATAGATATTCAAAGTCTGTTCTTATTTTTTTCGAGAAAACCATCACTATATCCTATGTGTATCACAAAAACCTTAGCTTGTAATTAAATGCTCCTACGGAGCGGCTTCCATCTAGAGCCACTTGCCCAAAATAATTAATCATTTGGAGGAGTTGTGTGAAATGGTTGCTTTCAATACTTAAGCTAGTGGAACTCGCTCGCTTGGACAATTCTAGAACTCACCTAAAAGCCAAGGCAAAGAAGAGGATGGATTCAAAGTTAGATTCAAAGCTCTAGGAGGAGGAGGAAGTGAAGGGGCCAGAGGAGAGTAGACCCTTTAGGTAGGTCTTGGAGATGAAGGAAGTAGAGAGGAGAGGGAATGGTGCTTTTGGATAGAGCAATCCCATGAAACTCGCCCGACATATATACTCACCCCTAGGAATTGCTTGGACTTCTTTAGATGAAGGATGGTTGTGGGATTTCCCCTTAGAACTCAAGAGGAAAAGAAGAGAAAGAGACGTACAACTTCTACATGTGAAGGTGTAACTAATATGGTGTCACAAGCTATGACATGAAAAGCAAAAATTAATGCGGATAAATTTTAATTTATCTTTTTTTTACTAATATGCTGGCAATGCAAACTAACATGAAAGCTATATGGATCGAAATTAAATGCTTCATGCATCTCCTTGCTAGCCTGTCATGTGCTGTCACAAATGAAAAGAGTTTGCATGATATATACTTGTGCTTCTCTTGTGAGACGTTAGCATGTAGTAAGATTGGGGATACTTGAAAATAATAGCAAAGGAATGTGGGATGGAACTGAGTCTCATGGGAAATTAAGGTAGATCCAGAGGGGTCATCCCCCCTCTCTAGATGTGATGAGAAACATGTAGGCACTGGCAAATGTTGGTCTCTCAGGGAATCCAACCACCTACATGGTGTCGCCTACACGCCTGCCCAACTTGCCTAGGGAAGTCTATCCATGTCAATCTTTCTGTGTTGTTACTAGTCCGATTCAAATCAAGTTGTACCTGACACTATTTATTTGTGTTGTAACATGCCAACATATATGTTTAATGACGAGGCTATGACTTAATTGTGTCGTGTTGTTCTAATATATCATGTTGAATTATGTTGTGCTTTGTATTTTCATGTAAATATTATTATAGTACTATAAGATAATAAAATAAAAATAAAAATTTATTTTATTTTTTAGAATTAGATTACAAAAAATATTGACTTTTTACTTCATTGAAGTTCAAATTTTAAAACACATTGCACATGATAAAAATTTAAAAAAAGACATAAGAAAGAACAAATACTTAATCAAGGAAAAATTACATTTTTTGCAAAAATAAAAGGAAAAAAATAGTTGCTTCCTCTTAGCATATTTCAATATTCAAAATTATCTATCAAGTCATCATGTTTTTATTTAGTGTGATGATGAGCAAGTTTTACTCTTTAACATAAATTAAAATTTTAAAATAATTTCTTTTGACTTTGATCTTTTTCCATCTAAAATATTATCATTGTTGTTAAAAACTTATTTACATGTTATAGTAGAAATTAAAGTGATTAGTAGATTTTTAGCCATAGAAGTACTTTATGTTTTCCATTAATCATTTATATCAAACTTATTCATATTAAGATATTTATTCCATAAATATTGATAGTTTGTGTAATTAAAAAATCGAACTCTTTTCTAAATACCAATGAAGACCATGTTGAGTAATATTTTTCATATTCTAAAAGGAAATTAGTATCATTGCCTTGTCTTTCCATTCTTCAGATCCTTTGCCTTAAGATAAGTCTATAAAAAGGAAATTTGTAGATCTGCAAAATAATTTCTAGATCTCAAATCATATTTTGCAGGTTAACACATTTATCTCATAAATAGTTACCAATAATATCAAAAAGTTCCTGAAATATACCTTATGATTCAATGGGATAAGTGTACTTGAGTAGTGCTTTGCTAGATGTTTCGGATACTTAAGACTTTTAAGTTCTTGGATGCTTCAATGAATAACTTGAATAAGTTGTCATCAAGTAAATGCATATATATAAAGGATAAATCACAAGCATGGAAGCTTGTTTCCATAAGTTGCCGAGTAACGATCGCTAAAACCAAATGTTCTTGGGTTGTTGTGGCAAGTGTGTAGACAGTCTTGGTAGTGTAGACAATAGGTTGCTCAAGGGCGATAGTCAATCAAAGGATAGAGCTAGTTAGGACCCTAGTATTTTGATAATGCAAAACCTATGTGAAGAAACATATTGTATTTCACAGTTAAGTCAGTGCAGCATTAGATTAGAAGACAGATAGAACAAATTCCATGCAAACGAACAGATGAAGAAGGTTCTAGATGATATTGACTTAAAGTTACAAGAAAATCAGATAGTTACAGGTCCAAAGAGTAAAACAGCAGTAAGTCCATCAGATAGTTAGAAGGATAATTATTCGATTTTACAAAGCCTTCAGAGAGTTATTTAATCAGAAAGTTAAGTTGGTTGAATGATCGGAGAGTTATGGAGTTAACTATCCGAAAGAAAAAGGAAAATCGGAAAGTTAGAAAGGTTAACTATCCGAAACTTAAGTCATTCAATTAACCACATGCAGAAATACAAAATAGAATCTTAAAGGACTTTTCGGAGAGTTAGATAACTATCCGAGTTTTCTTTTGGAGAGTTAGATAACTATTCGAGTTTTCCGGAAAGTTACAGGTATAACTTTCTAGAACTTAAGTCATCTTATTACGCATGTGCAAAATGGAGAAGTCGGTAGTTGAAAGCTTAAAAGGGAAAATCGGAGAGTTAGATAACTATTCAAAATTTCAAAGAGAGTTTTCGGTAAGTTACAGTTTAACTATCCGAAACTTAAGTTATTGAAATTGCCACGTGCAGAATTCCAAGCAGATGCTCAAATGGGTTTTCGGAGAGTTAGAAAGATAACTATCCGAAAAATGGGAAGTTTCGGTGAGTTACATTCTTAACTATCTGAAACTTAAGTTATTCTTTTATGCACGTGCAGAATTAAAGAGACAGCTGTCGGAGACTTAAAAGAAAGTTTGGAGAGTTACAATAGTTGACTATCCGAAAGTCAGGAGCTCTTTTCGGTAAGTTGAATATAAGACTCCGAATACTTGACATTACACGTGAGCAACTTAAAATCCTCACGTGACTCAGATAACAGAATTTGAGTGATGAATCGGTAAGTTATGGATGCTTTTCGGTAAGTTATTTTTATAACCATCCGAAAGCCTGAGATTTTTGGAAGGGTACTTACTGAACATCAGACAAAATGGTAACTTACCATATTTAGGTCTGATTATTTACCAAGTACAACAGAATACATCCGTTGAGGAGAAATTATGATCGTTGGATATTCAAGCATAAATACAGACAGATCTTTCAATATTCAGTAGAGGCTTACAAGTGAGATTACAGATACAATTACATACAGAGATATAGTATACATTGCAAATCAATTACTGATATAGAAGAAAGCTCAAATTTAGTTCAACAAAGAATCGATTGAAAGCTAGATTTATAAGAAGATTCTTAAAGCTCTTCATGTGCTGAAAGTTTGATCCAATAAGGATCATTTGGTTCGTGGCTTCAACCTTAAAGCTTTATTCAGTTGTTGGTTTGAGTTTCAACTTGAAAACTCAAGAGGTTGGTTTTCTGGAGTTTATACCTGAAAACTTCTAGGTGTTGGTTTTTTGGAGTTTATACCTAAAAACTTCTAAGTGTTGGTTTTTGGAGTTTATACCTGAAAACTTCTAAGTGTTGGTTTTCTAGAGTTTATACCTAAAAACTTCTGTGTGGTTGGTTTTTACTTCGACCTGAAAGCAAGTGTACAAGTATTGAGACACTTAGTGAAGCCCAAGTGACCCTTGGGGGTGGACTAGCCGAGTTGGTGAACCACCTAAAATTCTCTTGTGTTTCTTACCTTTATTTCTGCTGTGCATGATATTTTTATCTGATTATTATTTGTGCAAACTGATTAATCAAATTAGTTAGTAAAGTGAAAAATAGACTTAAATTCACACTATTCTCCATTGACCCCTCCTCTAGTGAAGCCATTCGTTCCTAACAATTGGTATCAGAACAGGTTGATCTCTTTTTTTTATAGATTTAACCATCTGAGATCATGACATCTTTTCACAGAGAGGGTTAGAACATCCATCGTCCTCCCTTGTTTGATGGTATTAATTATAATTACAGGAAAAACAGGATGGAATGTTTCCTTAGAAGCTCAGATGTGAGTTTATGGAAAATGGTTGTTCTAGGAACACCTATTCCACCTAGTCATGAGGATGACTAGACTGAGGAGGATGAGAGAACCATCCAAATGGATGCTCGAGGGATGAATATTATTTACTATGCCTTATCTGCTGAACAATATAATAAAGTTTTGGCTTGTAAATCTACTCACGAGGCTTGGAACACTCTTCAAATAACCTTTTAAGGAACTAGCCAAGTGAAAGACACTAAAATAAGCATTTTACTCAGAAAGCTTGAATTATTTAAAATGCTTGATGATGAAACTATCACTGATATGTTTTCAAGATTCACTGAGATTATTAATGGCTTAAGAGGTATGAGAAAGGAATTTTCTGTCCGTGAACAGGTATAGAAAATCCTCAAAAGCTTAACTATGGAATAGAAGCAAAAGTCCACATCGATACAAGATTCCAAAGACCTCAACAAATACTTAGTAGAGGATCTAATGGGCAACCTGCTGGCCCATGAAGTTCAAATGAAGGAATGGAAAGTTGAGGAAGTTAGTGGTAAAAAGAAAGCTGAAACAAAGAAAGAACTAGCCTTTCCATCAACATAGGAACTTCAAAGCTCGGATGATGATAAAGTTGTGCTATTGGCTAGAAAGTTTAGAAAATGGATGAAGAAAAAGAACCAAGCCAGCACATCAAAAAGTAATGCACCAATATGCTTTAAATGCAAGAAGTAGGGACATATACAACCTGATTGTCTACTGCAACAAGAAGAAGAAAAAGAAATGAAGAAGAAGAAGAGCTACAAAAAGAAAATGGCATTGAAGTCTACTTGGGATGACAGTAGTTCTTCTAGTAGCTCATCTAGTTCAGATGAATAGGTACTAGTAAACGTGTGCTATACAGCATAAGAGGTATGTTCCACTTCATCTCAAAGTGATTCTGATGTAGACAATGATAATCTAGATGTAAATATTCTTTTGTCTACTATTGAAAGTTTATATGTTAAATGCAAAAAGTATAAAAAGAAAATTAAGCATTTAACTGCATGTTTAAAAGAAGCACATACTAAACTTGAAAATCTGCATGTTGAAGATAGGAAATGCTATAATGATGAATTGATAAATGAAAATGAAAAATTGAAATCTAAAATCACTGATCTGAAAAATACTGTGCATAAATTTACTAATGGACAGAAATGATTAGATCAAATCATTGGTTCTCAAAGATACAGTTCTAATAAACTTGGCCTAGGGTATGCTACTCCATAGGAAATACCCTACTATGGTGGTGTTATCCGATCTTATAGAGATGGTACAATAGTGTTTGCCATCAAAAGAAGATTTGGTTCAATGTGGCTGCCAAAAGGCAATAAACTAAATATTGTCAGGACTAACATTTATGGACCCAAGAAAGTATGGGTACCAAAATCTCTTTCTGTTTGAATTGCAGGATTATATTGTTTAGGGGGAGTAGTTGATCTATAGCTCCAAATCAATTATGATAGTAAAAATTTGGTATTACAAGAGGCACCATAAATGGTAGAAAGTGCTCACTTAGACTGAGTGAAAATCATGCCTAAAACCTTGATGCTCAAGGAGAGCAAAATGTGCAACAATTAGAAACAAGTGTTATCAGAATAAGCAGAATCTCGTGAATAGAAATTTTTTTTTTTAAGAAGCCAAACAATTCATAATCAGTTAAGAATCAACTATGATATTCTAAAATGAACAAGTAGTATCAAAGTGGTATCATTGATTGAATTCTGTTCTTTAAAGGAAATAAGATCTGCATGAGCCAGGATGAATGTATACAAATCAGATTTATCATAGGACAACCAAAATCTACAGTAGACAGATTATAGTCTTCAAATTATCTTCTGCAAATTGAAAGAATCTCTTGAAATAGAGATCTAAGAGAAGAGAAACGGACTGGAATCAGAAGCTAAATGATTGAGAATTATTTATGATGTTTTTGATTAACAATTGATACCTAGTTCAATTGGTATTCTATATGTCATTTTGCAGAACAAGTGCAGCAAATTTGTCTACAAGGAAAAGCATATAAGTAGGGGGAGAACCTACTATATGAAGGAAATTCAGAATGCTATGTCAGTGCAAAAAGAAAGTATATAAAGAGGGCATGCATATAGGGGGAGAGTCTATAGCTTGCTATTATAAATCAGAGAACCTCCATATAGATAGGGAGAGAGCATGTGGCAGAAATTACAAATATTAACTACATATTTTGCTACATTAACTATTGGCATTTCACTATTTTCAGTTTTTACAGATGATGTAGCAATTACACGAAAACAAAGGAAGAAATATCACAAATCAGGAGAGCAATTACTGACTTCTCAGATGATAGAATGTCAACAACTGGCATCAGACAAGGATTAAGAAAATTGACACTTTAATCGAATAAGAAAGAAGAAAAGTAGCACAACATCAAAGGAAAAGAAGAAAATAGATTGCAATGATGAAAATATCTAAACAATTGAGATCTACACACCAACAATCTACATTTGATGGAAAATCAAAAATTGGTATTTGAAGATATTGATGCATTTGATTCTTTTCACAACTTGATATCTGATAGGATTATAGAGATCAGAAAATTGGTATATCATCAGATACAAATTTAATGACAAAAAGGGGAGAAGAAAATTTAGCAAAAGAAAATTGTGGAACTCCTTTTATCTAATGACAAAAAGGGGGAGAAGAATATAGAAAATTACATAAAAAGCAGGGGAAGCTTTCCCAGAACACAGACAAGGCGAGAAATTAACTTCATTGTATTATATTCATTGTAATTCTTTACTTTACTTAGTTTCTGTGTGATTGAATGTATAGCAACAATCTAGGGAGTGAAATACATGTAATTTAATGTAAAGGATTTTGTCATTATCAAAAAGGGGGAGATTGTTAGGACCCTAGTATTTTGATAATGCAAAACCTATGTAAGGAAACATATTGTATTTCACAGTTAAGTCAGTGCAGCATTAGATCAGAAGGCAGATAGAACAAATTCCATGCAGACGAACAGATGGAGAAGGTTCCAGATGATACTACCTTAAAGTTACAGGAAAATCAGACAATTACAGGTCCAAAGAGTAAAACAGCAGCAAGTCCATCAGACAGTTAGAAGGATAACTATCCAATTTTACAAAGCCTTCGGAGAGTTATTTAATTAGATAATTAAGTTGGTTGAATGATCGAAGAGTTATGGAGTTAACTATCTGAAAGAAAAAGGAAAATTGGAAAGTTAGAAAGGTTAACTATCCAAAACTTAAGTCATTCAATTAACCACATGCAGAAATACAAAATAGAATCTTAAAAGACTTTTCGAAGAGTTAGATAACTATCCAAGTTTTCTTTCGGAGAGTTAGATAACTATTCGAGTTTTTTGGGAAGTTACAGGTATAACTTTCTAGAACTTAAGTCATCTTATTACGCATGTGCAAAATGGAGAAGCCGGTAGTTGAAAGCTTAAAAGGGAAAATCGGAGAGTTAGATAACTATTCAAAATTTCAAAGAGAGTTTTCGGTAAGTTACAGTTTAACTATCCGAAACTTAAGTTATTGAAATTGCCACGTGTAGAATTCTAAGCAGATGCTCAAATGAGTTTTCGGAGAGTTAGAAAGATAACTATCCGAAAAATGGGAAGTTTCAGTGAGTTACATTCTTAACTATCCGAAACTTAAGTTACTTTTTTATGCACGTGCAGAATTGAAGAGACAGTTGTCGAAGACTTAAAAGAAAGTTTGAAGAGTTACAATAGTTAACTATCCGAAAGTTAGGAGCTCTTTTTGGTAAGTTGAATACAAGACTTCGAACACTTGACATTACATGTGAGCAACTTAAAATCCTCATGTGACTCAAATAACAGAATTTGAGTGATGAATCTGTAAGTTATGGATGCTTTTCGGTAAGTTATTTTTATAACCATCTGAAAGCCTGAGATTTTCAGAAGGTTACTTATTGAACATCAAACAGAACAGTAACTTACCATATTTAGGTCTAATTATTTACCAAGTATAGCAGAATACATCTGTTGAGGAGAAATTATGATCGTTGGATATTCAAGCATAAATACAGATAGATCTTTCAATATTCAATGGAGGTTTACAAATGAGATTACAGATACAATTACATACAGAGATACAATATACATTGCAGATCAATTACTGATATAGAAGAAAGCTCAAATTCAGTTCAACAAAGAATCGATTGAAAGTTGGATTTACAAGAAGATTCTTAAAGCTCTCCATGTGCTGAAAGTCTGATCGAAGAAGGATCATTTGGTTCGTGGCTTCAACCTTAAAGCTTCATTCAGTTGTTGGTTTGAGTTTCGACCTGAAAACTCAAGAGGTTGGTTTTCTGGAGTTTATACCTGAAAACTTCTAGGTGTTGGTTTTTTGGAGTTTATACTTGAAAACTTCTAAGTGTTGGTTTCTGGAGTTTATACCTGAAAACTTCTAAGTGTTGGTTTTCTGGAGTTTATACCTGAAAACTTCTGTGTGGTTGGTTCTTGCTTCGACCTAAAAGCAAGTGTGCAAGTGTTGAGACACTTAGTGAAGCCCAAGTGACCCTTGGGAGTGGACTAGTCAAGTTGGTGAACCACCTAAAATTCTCTTGTGTTTCTTACCTTTATTTCCATTGTGCATGATATTTTTATCTGATTATTACTTGTGCAAACTGATTAATCAAATTAGTTAGTAAAGTGAAAAATAGGCTTAAATTCATACTGTTCTCCATTCACCCCCCATCTTGTGAAGCCATTCATTCCTAACAGCTAGTTTCTCAAGAAGTAGTAGGTCGGTGTTCGATAATCAATAGGACACTTAGCTCATCAACTAGAAACATAGAATCTACTCACCTATCAATGGATGACCAAAGGTGATGGGGTCTCTAGGTGTGGTGTAGAGAAAAAATTTGTGCATTTTATTAGATATTATTGCATGATAGTTATAGACTTAACTATGTTAAATATATGTTTTTGAATGAGATTACATGCCAACTATGTTTGAGGCTATTGCATGTCAAATGAGCTAAGTGTTGGAAAAATGCACAAATTTATCACTATTCTAGTTGCATCACATCAAATAACCCACATGTAGGATCATAGTTAGTTATGGAATTGATTGCATGAAATATGTAACTAGTGATTTTTAAATTCATGAAATCTTTTGCATGTAACACATTTGTCTTGACAACATCACCATAAGAATGAATTCATCGTGGAGGAATTTCATTTAGCAACACACAACATTACTTCCATGCAAATGAATTATGAATTAAATTTCTCATACATGTCAATGTCATCAATTGATAATTATTTCATGTATGTATATTTTTAGTACAAATTTAATGCTCCTTATACATGCCACATGTTTATTGTATTAGTTATCAAGTTTCATTTAAAGTGTGACATTTAACATTATTTGTAAGTGGTTAGAAAGGAAAAGTAAAGCATGGAAAAATGAGGGCCATTGATCTTCCTTGGGATCATCTAAAGCACTTTTGAGATTCTAGATCTAGATCTAGAATCTCACTATATATGGCCCAAGCCATTCTCGTTGGAGCCCCATCTTCACTCACGTCCAAGGCTAAAAGCTTCACATTCTTGCATCCTCATTTCTCTTCTTCATTCCATTCTTCTTCTCAAGGCAAGGGAGGCCAACTACATAGTCGATGATGAGCCAAGGATCTTAGCGTCCTTCCTCCACTTTGGGTTCCATGCTCCTCTTGCAATGAAGGGCACGTCCAAGGCTTCATGGTGGAGTTGGATGGCAACATTGGGAGGAAACCTTAGTGCTACATTGCTAGATTGAGGAGGCATCACGTGGACTATCCCTAGAAAGTGCTCCTTGCTCAAGGTTGGAGAGGGTTTGAAGAACGGTGGCCTTTTCTACTCAATCCCAAAGGAGGTGCTCTTCAAGAGGGGAAAACACAAGTGTGACAGCCTTGTGGAATAGCCAAATGAGGGGAGCAACACTTCCAATGGTGCACGTTGGGCTGGAATTGGAGTTCTCCTAAGGTATTTGAGGGTCCCTATGCATATGTTTATGTTTGTGTGTGTGCTCATGTGCGTAGGTATATGATTATAGATATATGTGTATTTTGTGTGTTGTCTTGTGTTGTCATATATCATGTTTGTGTGTTCTTGCGTGATACATTAAGAGTAGGAGTAGTGGTAAATGCAGCATTTTATTGTTAGATTTTGATATAAAACAATGGTGGAAACTTATGATTATGTGAATAAAATCTTGTGCATATGTGGTGTTTGTGTATATGCTTAACAATAGCTAACTTAGTATAGTTTTTACTTGGTTGTGAATGACTATTCCTTGCTGTAATTATGACCATACTCATGTGGTAGTTATATATGAATTTAGTGGATGATGTTAAGTGTGAATGCATGCACACTCGTTGAAGTGATGGAATGTAAATTTCAGATTATATTGATTGAGGTTGTATGTTTTATATGCATATTCTCTTGGATTTTGGCACACATTTTAGACCTCTGATAATAGCCATTTACTCTCTCCTTTAGTGGCTAAATTTCTACAGCCAAACTTGTATTCATTCAGTATATCATTAGATACAACAAATTAAAATCCTTATGGAGATGACCCGTACTTGTACTGCTTAATACAATAGGCATCGTATGCTTGCGGAAAATTTATAAATGTAAAATTTATGGTTATTGTGTTAACAATAAAAATCATTACAAGTTTTTGGCATCATTGGTAGGGATTTTATTTTTGGTGCTTTTCAAGTTTTATTAAATGTTTTACAAGAATTGGCAGATTTTGTTTTAATGCAGTTTTGATGTATAGTTGTTTTTCTTTGTAATTTTGGTTTTCTTTGTTCTTACAAGGAAATGTGGATATGGATTGGCCATTTCATATTTTCATTTTCCTTGGTATGTGGATGTTGGTCACATGGTTATTGATGTATATTTGTAAGTGACAAGAAAATTAATGGAGTCATGACAATCTTTGTGTGCAAATTATTTGAGACATAATTTATCTGTCTAGAAATTTGAATTTTTTTATGTGCACGAGATTGGAACTCATTTTTATACTATTTTTCTTGAAATACTCAATTTTTGAGAATTGTTTTGAATACTTATGCATAAAATTCTGAATTATATGTTAAAAGATAAAAATCGTAGAAGACAAGGATGTTTTATAGACTTCTAAATAGCTTTCTTCTGATGATTTTTAAAATTATCTATTCTTTGAGTATTCAAAATTTTATTTAGTGATTTTTTTCAGAAAATAGAGGAAATTATCTTTTCGACGAGTATTTATATGCTTCATTTGAATTTATATAAATTTCTGTGTGAATTTTTGAAATTGATATAGTAAGCTTTTAACATTTTTAGAAGGTTAGCATGTAACCCTCCGAAATTTGCTTGGGGTATTTTCCCTTTCTAACCTTCTAAAAATCTTGACCATCGGTGTACTTTTGTATTCCTTGCTGTAATTATGACTATTCCTTGCTGTAATTATGACCATACTCATGTGGTAGTTATATATGAATTTAGTGGATGATGTTAAGTGTGAATGCATGCACACTCGTTGAAGTGATGGAATGTAAATTTCAGATTATATTGATTGAGGTTGTATATTTTATATGCATATTCTCTTGGATTTTGGCACACATTTTAGACCTCTAATAATAGCCGTTTACTCTCTCCTTTAGTGGCTAAATTTCTACAGCCAAACTTGTATTCATTCAGTATATCATTAGATACAACAAATTAAAATCCTTGTGGAGATGACCCGTACTTACACTGCTTAATACAATAGGCACCGTGTGCTTGCGGAAAATTTATAAATGTAAAATTTACAGTTATTGTGTTAACAACAAAAATCATTACATGTGTCTACCTAGAACCCAACTGTGATGGCTCGTAGAAGGCGAGGGGGTCTCCAAGTGTGTCTACTTGGAACCAAGCTGCGATGGTTGGTAGAAGGTGAGGGTCAATCCTATAAAGTTGTAATTAAGGTTTTGTGTCTTTCCCTATAAATAGGGTTGTATGCATGAGTGTTAATGTTATTGAAAAATGAAGAAGAAGCTCCAGCACCATGTGGACGTAGGTTGTGTTGAACCACACAAATTTTTGTGTTTTCTTCTTTTCCTTTCTTCCTCTTCTTCCAAACACCACGTTAGTTGAGAGAGAGAGTTCTTCAAAGTGTGAGGTCATTGTTCCATGGTTGAATGGTGCATAATGTCCAACATTATCCATGTCAATAGCTTTCCTATCACTAATATCAGAGCAAGGTGTTCAAGGTGGACGTGTGTTAAAGAGTTCTAACAACAAATGATTACATAGCAGGGGGAGACAAAAGTGTCTAACCTTCGAGTGAATCTCTACAACAATTAGTGAACAAGGTCATAGGAGTAAGAAGTACTATCTAGATGGATATGTAGAATCTAGGATGATGGTAGAGAATAGGAAATTCAACATCAAGAAGTTCAATGGTAAAGATTTTGATTTTTGGCAAATGTAGATGGACTATTAGTACTAGAAATATCTTCATTAGCCATTAACAAGTAGAAAATCAGAGAAGATGGACCAGGAAGAGTGAAAGCTCTTGAATTGGAAAGTGTTGGGTTTGATATAGTTGTTATTGGTAAGGAACATGCTATTCAACATTATCAAAGAGGTGACAACAACTAGAGTCATGTGGGCCTTGTCCAATACGTACAAGAAGCCAATGACATCTAATAAAGTCTTCCTTATGTGTACACTCTTCAACTTGAAGATGCGAGAGGGTGTAGTAGTAGCCAACCATGTGAACATACTAAACACACTACTAACTAAACTAGACTTAGTATTGATCGTGTTTGAAGATGAGGTTAGGGCATTGATCTTGTTGTCGTCCCTTCTCTCAAGTTAGTTCACTATAGTAATGTTAGTGAGCAACTCATTGGGTCATGGAAACATGGACATGAGCAGTATCATAGACCTAGTGCTAAACGAGGATATCCACTGGAAAAGTAATGGAGAAGCCCAAACATCAATGCTTAGTGTGGAGAGTTGGGGCAGAAGATAGTCTAGAGGAAAGAAATCCGAGAAAGACAAATCGAAGTCTCATGGCTAGAGTAAGGTGTGATCAAATGTCAAGAGCTAGAATTGTAAGAAGTTTAGGCATTTTCGATCAAACTACCTAGAACCTAGGAGAAACAAGGTGAAAACTAGAAAGGGAGCTGGGATGAACACTCTCGTGGATGGGTTAGACATGTTAGGACCCTTGTATTTTGATAATGCAAAAACCTGTGTGAGGAAATAAATTATATTTCACAGATTAGATAGTTCAGCAAAAGAGCAGAAGGTAGATAAAGTCGAGACAGATAGTTCAAAATTTGCTGCAAGAGATAAACATGAAATCAAAAGGTTACTAGGCTCAACTATCTAGAAGAGATAAAATTTCGATGAGTTACTAGGCTTAAGTATCCGATGAGTTAGTGTTAAGCAGTAGAAACACCATCGGACGGTTAGAAAATTAACAATCTGAAAATACAAGGCCTTTAGAGAGTTTTAAAGATGGTTGACTGAATGATCGGAGAGTTAAGGTGCTAACTATTCGAAAGTTCAAGGAAATCGGATAGTTAGGAAGGCTAACTATCCAAAACTTAAGTCATTAAATTCCCATGTGCATAAATCTAGAATAGAAGCTTAAAAGGATTTTTCGGAGAGATAGAAAGTTAACTATCAGAAAAATCAGAAGGTTCGAAAGGTTACAGATTTAACTATTTGAAACTTAAGTCATTCTGTAGAAATAAGAAAGCAGTCGGAAGCTTTGAAAAAGAATTAGAAGGTTACTGTAGCTAACTATCCGAAAGTTGAAAAATTTATGTAAGTTAATAGTTATAACCATCTAAACTTATGACACCTCACATGCATGACTTAAAGTCCCATGTGACATAGACAAAAGGACTTAAGTGGATTTTTGGTGAGTTACAACTGCTCTTCGGAGAGTTACACAGATAACCATATGAAAATCAAAGGAAATCGGAAGGTTACAAGTTGGACAGTATATAGAACGGTAACTTACTATTTTTAGGACTGGCCACACAATAAGTACAGTAGAAAACATTCATTAGAAGGGAATATGATCGTTATACCTCCTCATATAAATATGATAAGTAAAGGGAAGACTCAAAAAATGATCATCATATATTGTGAGCTACTCAAAATTCCAGAAATACTCTCAAGTCTGCAAAATACAAAAACATTCTCAAAGTTCACTACAGCACAAAAGCTCCCTACACTCAAACTTTGTTTCAAAGTTCAAAGCTGTTGGTTTGTGAGTTTCAACTTGAAAACTCATTGTGGGTTAAGAGCTTGTACCTGAAAGCTCGAAGAAAGGTTGGTTGCTGAGCTTCAACCTAAAAGCTCAAGCGTTGTTCTTGCTTCAACCTGAAAGCAAGTGTTGTAAGTATCTATATACTTAGTGAAGCCCGAGTGAATCTTGGGGGTGGATTAGCCAAGTTGGTGAACCACCTAAAAATCTCTTTGTGTTCATGATTTTTCACTATTTTGCATATACATTGTTTAATTAAGATCACAAATAAATTGAATCAATGAATTAAGTTATAAAGGAAGTTAAAATTGCACACACACACACACCATTCACCCCCCCTCTAGTGAGCCTATCGATCTTAAGAATTGGTATTAGAGTCTGGTTAATCTTTTGAAAGATTTAATCATCTAGATTAATGGCACAATTTGCTAAGGGGCAAAACATCCACAGACCTCCTCTATTCGATGGTTCCAATTATAATTATTAGAAGAATAGAATGGAGTGTTTTTTCAGGAGTTCTGATGTAAAACTTTGGAAGATTGTCGTTCTTGGAACTACACTTCCAACTAGTAATGTTATGGACTAAATTGAGGAGGATGAGAGAATCATCTAGTTGGATGCTAGAGGGTTGAATACTATATATTGTGCATTAACAACTGAATAGTATAACAAAGTTTCTACATGCAAATCTGCACATGAAGCTTGGAAAATCCTTCAAGTTACACACGAAAGTACAAGCCAGGTAAAGGACACAAAAAAAAGCATTCTATTGAGAAAACTAGAATTATTTAAAATGAATGATAATGAAAGCATAATTGAAATGTTTTCAAGATTTACTAAGATTATTAATAGTCTTAAAGGCTTGGGAAAAGAATTCTCTTCACGTGAACAGGTACAAAAGATTCTAAGAAGTTTAACTATTGAGTGGAAACAAAAATGTACCTCCATTCAAGACTCCAAGGATCTCAACAACTACATTGTTGAAGAGCTGTTGTGCAATCTATTGGCCCACAAGATTCAAATGAAAGACTAGAAGGAACATGAGAGAATTGTTGAAAAGAAAGCTGAGAAGAAAAAGGAAATTGCATTTCCTTCAACAAAAGAAGCTCTGAGTTCAGATGATGATGAGATTATGCTGCTAGCAAGGAATTTCAGCATGAAGAAAAACAATAAGAGCTCCTCCAAAAGAACAATTCCTACATGCTTTAAATGCAAAAGGCAAAGGCATATACAAACCTTTTGTCCACTACAAATAGAAGAGAATCAGACGGATAAGAAGAAAAGATGGAAGAACAAAAAGAAAATGGCTCTCAAAGCTACTTGGGATGATAGTAGCTCCTCAAATAGTTCTTCAGATTCTGAAGATGAAGCTGCAGCCAATGTGTACTTTGCAACACAAGAGGTATGCTTCACTTCTCCTTATTGCTCAAAAAACAAGCATGATGACTTAGATGTAAATAGTCTTCTATGTACAGTAGATAATCTATATGTTAAATGTAGAGAATATAAGAAAGAGATTCAAAGGTTGAATAACTGTTTAGAAGATTCTTTTGTTGAATTAGAAACAACTCTAGTCGAAAATAGAAATTTGAAAACTAACATGGATAAATATAACTATGATAACTATGAGTTAAAAGAAGAAAATAAAAATTTAATAACTAAATCTCTAATCTAAAAAGTACCATTTCAAAATTTACACAAGGTCAAAAAGGACTAGATAAAATTATAGGATCTCAACGACCAAATGGAATTAAATTTGGCCTAGGGTAAGCTACACCACAGGAAGTACCTTATTATGGTGGTATGATTCGATCATATAGAGATGGCACAACTGTATTTGCTATCAAAAGAAGATCGAGTCATATGTGGCTACTAAGAGGCAATAAATTTAATGTTTTAAGGACTAACTCTGTTGGACCCAAGAAGATTTGGGTACCAAAAGCCTTAATTTAAGTATAAATTGCAAGATAACAAGGAGCTTTAGGCAATATGTTTAGAATGAAAAAGTGCATAATATTAAGGGTTAAATGATGGTTAATTGCATAACATTTAGCTTATCATGTGATAATTAAGTCATTATGCTATAATTGCACTGTTATATGCTTTAATGAAGGAATCTACATAATTTCCAGAAATTAACGTTAATTAAGTATATTTCTGAATTATCAGTAAATTACAAGCTTTGAAATTCCTAAGTATCTAAATTTTCTATTATTTCGGAGAGTTATATTACATGTATCAGATAATTATGTTTTTAACGATAGAAGAATATTTTATTATTTCCAGGAGTGTACGTGTTGAATTTAAATGCTTTATTATGCCACGTGAGTTACATATGTTTAACTCGTTAAGTTAGCATAACTATACACGTTGAGTTACTTGAATATACATTAAGGTAACACATTTTGTTATGTAGAAATAGGAAAAGTAACTTTCAGATAGTTAATGTTTCATTTTTGTCGAAGAGTTATGTTAAAACCTCATATAGTTAAGTTATTTGTGTTTTGGGTTTGTTAACTTCTGTTTTTAATTGTTTAATTTGTCTTTATGCTTATATCAATAATTACTTTTAGAAGTAAACTAACAAACTTTCACACAAATTAGTACTGTTCACTCCTTACAGTGGTTGTCAGGCATCGTGTTTGGCTCGGAATTGACCCGACATCAGGAAGTATCCTCACAGACCTCCGATGGTTGGTGATTATGGTGATGTTGGTGATGGTGTGGAGCTTCAGTGAACTTCCGACGCTGCCTGTAGTTAGCACGGTTTTTACTTAGTTAATTTATCTTTATGCCTATTCTTTCTTTTAGAAGTAAACAAACAACCTTTAATACAATTTAGATATTAATTCCAATTTGTACTTTAACTGCAAGTGCACAGTGTCTATTGTATTAGTGTGCAAGTAAAGGTCGATCCCACAGGGAATTGCTGAAGAATTTGAGAACTGTTCGTTTGTTAACAATCAAATTTATATATTCAATAAGCTCTCCGTTGAATTATAGTTAACTCAACGGACAAAGTTCGTTGAGTTATGGCTAACTCAACGGACTAACCTCGTGGACTTAAGTTAACTCCAGGAGCCTGTCTTTTCTTTTTAATATTGCTACTTACAGAGGAATTCGGCCAACCATTGGGCGATTCCAAAGATTGTAAATAACATCAATTAAGCTCTTTAATGTTAGTTAACATTAGATTTATCATTAAGCAATACTAACATTCAGATAATTCAAATAGTAACCATTAAAATCTTTAAGTCTTTTGAACAAACCAATTTCAATAAACTGTAAAACTAAAACAAATATAAAACAATCATGTTTGTATTTTCCCAGCACTACACTAGAAAAACATGGATTTGTTACTTCTGTTTTACTTAGTTAATTTATCTTTATGCCTATTCCTTCTTTTAGAATTAAACAAACAACCTTTAATACAATTTAGATATTAATTCCAATTTGTACTTTAACTGCAAGTGCACAGTGTCTATTGTATCAGTGTGCAAGTACAGGTCGATCCCACAAGGAATTGCTGACGAACTTGAGAACTGTTTGCTTGTTAAAATCAAATTTATATATTCAATAAGCTCTCCGTTGAATTACAGCTAACTCAATGGACTAAGTTCGTTGAGTTATGGATAACTCAACGGACTAACCTCGTGGACTTAAGTTAACTCCACGAGCTTGTCTTTTCTTTTTAATACTGCTATTTACAAAGGAATTTGGCCAACCATTGGGCGATTCCACAGATTGTAAATAACATCAATTAAGCTCTTTAATGTTAGTTAACATTAGATTTATCATTGAGCAATACTAACATTCAGATAATTCAAGCAGTAACAATTAAAATCTTTAAGTCTTTTGAACGAACCAATTTTAGTAAACTGTAATACTAAAATAAACATAAAACAATTACAACACTGACAAAGATAACATTAATCACGATATAACACAAACAATACAATACTCAAATACAACATACAAACATAGATAAATTATTTTTGGTATTTTTGTTTTAATATGAACATGGAAATAGGCGACAGGTGAAATGTAAAGTAATCTCACTTGACAGTAAATACTTCCGACACTATTTGCAATGCGATTACACCATTGAAAATTAAACCACTTACAATTCTGTCTCCTCTCCCTATAGAATTGCGAGTCTAGAATTGCAAGATGATCTCCTCTTCAGCATATAGGCATCAACCCGAAGCCAAGGCTAAAAGCTTTACGATCTCTTGAAATATGAGTCGGTGCTTGGTGAAAATGGCTTCTCTTCCCGCGATGCGATCACTCCTCACAGTGGTTGTCAGGCATTGTGTTTGGCTCGAAATTGACCCAACATTAGGCAAGTATCCTCACAGACCTCTGATGGTTGGTGATTATGGTGTGGTGATGGTGATGATGATGGTTGGTGTGGTACTTCAGAGAATTGCGACGTCGATCCTCCTCTACACACACTGTCCGCCCATCGATCACACACTTCTTTTTTTTCTTCTTTTCCTTTATATTTCTTTAGTAGTAACTGCTTCTACTTGAATGGTCAGTTGGATTTCCTTCATTCATATCAACGGCGATGCTTTCTTCTCCCTACGCGATTGAATCTATCTTGGAGAAACAACAATTTCCAAGGAGGAGAAAATATAAGTTATGAAGCATTAATTGAACAAGGATCTAGAATAGAGAAGTTAGAAAAGATAATTCAACAATTAAACAATCGTCTAGATCTTGTATTTGGAAATGCTGCCATTCAAAATCAAAATATGAATAGAAATATATCCCCTAGACGGAAGGAATCAATAGAAGTTAGACCTATGGGAGGATTGCCAATACAAGCAGTACCTAACCTTGTCAACAAAGCTGTTAATGAAATTGATACCTCCTATGGGAGGGAAGCTGAATGAAGTAGTATAACTAAAGTAACTATGTATAATATAGTGAGTATATAAATAATAAAAAAAGTTTAATTATAGTTAGTAATATTGTAGAGTTATTACTTAACTCAACAAACTTAGTCCATTGAGTTATGACCTAACTCCATGAGGGTATGTAAGTAGCTATGTTAATTTTGTCTCTATTAAATTTTTGTTTATGTTATACAGAATCACAACAGATGGAATTGATGAAATTACCACTAGATGCACTGAGGGAAGTACTGAGTAACTTGTCAACTAAAGATCTATGCAGATTGTGTTGTGTATCAAAGAAAATTAAAGACTGTGTCAGAGAAAAATATTTTCATGGACTACAAACTGAAAAATGACTAAGATTAGAGATGGATTTTTATGAAAGTCATTTAATCATAGTTCAATCAACTATAAATATCTGAATATGGAAGAAACTGCTAGAATTCCACCCAATACATTTGAAGGAATAAATCATATTATGGGGATGGATGAATGATTAATTATTTATAGAACCAAACCAAGGTATGCAATTCTGTTACCTGATATTTTGATTACAAATCCTATCATTAGAGAAGAATGGAATATAGGAAGGTGGTTGCTTGGCTAGTACGACACCAAAAAACTTGTTTGGATCTCCAGCAACGCACCAGAAAAACTTGGATTTGCTAACTTCTATTTTTACTTAGTTAATTTATCTTTATGCCTATTCTTTCTTTTATAAGTAAACAAACAACCTTTAATACAATTTAGATATTAATTCCAATTTGTACTTTAACTGCAAGTGCACAATGTCTATTGTATCAGTGTGTAAGTACAGGTCGATCCCACAAGGAATTGCTGACGAACTTGAGAACTGTTTGCTTGTTAAAATCAAATTTATATATTCAATAAGCTCTCCATTGAATTATAGCTAACTCAACGGACTAAGTTCGTTGAGTTATGGATAACTCAACGGACTAACCTCGTGGACTTAAGTTAACTCCATGAGCCTGTCTTTTCTTTTCAATACTGCTATTTACAGAGGAATTCGGCCAACCATTGGGCGATTCCACAGATTGTAAATAACATCAATTAAGCTCTTTAACGTTAGTTAACATTGGATTTATCATTGAGCAATACTAACATTCAGATAATTCAAATAGTAACCATTAAAATCTTTAAGTCTTTTGAACGAACCAATTTTAATAAACTGTAATACTAAAATAAACATAAAACAATCACAACATTGACAAAGATAACATTAATCATGATACAACACAAACAATACAACACTCAAATACAACATACAAACATAGATAAATTGTTTTTGGTATTTTTGTTTTAATATGAACATGGAAATAGGCGATAGGTGAAATGTAAAGTAATCTCATTTGACAGTAAATACTTCCGACACTACTTGCAACGCGATTACACCATTGAAAATTAAACCACTTACAATTCTGTCTCCTCTCCCTATAGAATCGCGAGTCCAGAATTGCAAGATGATCTCCTCTTTAGCATACAGGCATCAACCTGAAGCCAAGGCTAAAAGCTTTACGATCTCCTAAAATATGAGTCGACACTTGGTGAAAATGGCTTCCCTTCCCGCGACACGATCACTCCTCATATTGGTTGTCAAGCACTGTGTTTGGCTTGGAATCGACCTGATATCAAGCAAGTATCCTCACAGACCTCCGATGGTTGGTGATTATGGTGTGGTGATGGGTATGATGATGGTTGGTGTGGTACATCAGAGAATTGCGACGCCGATCCTCCTCTGCACACACTGTCTACCCATCGATCACACACTTCTTCTTTTCTTTTATATTTCTTTAGTAGTAACTACTTCTACTTGAATGGTCGATTGAATTTCCTTCATTCATATCAACGGTGATGCTTTCTTCTCCCTACGCGATTGAATTCCTGCATGATACGTGTAAACGTGGTTTTTCTCTTCTAACTGTCTGTTCCTACAACTACTACAGTGGCATATTAGAAAATATAAAGAAATAAGCTGCTAACATAATACGTTACCTTAGTGTATATTCATGTAACTCAACGCGTACAGTTATGCTAACTTAACAAGTTAAACATGTGCATCTCACGTGATATTCTAAAGCATTTAAATTCAACATGTGCATAAATTTAACTATCTGATGCTCAGGTGCATTTCGGATACTTATAAATTTAACTATCTGATGCTCAGATGCATTTCAGATAGTTACAAATAACTCACTGATATATAACTTAAGTAAATCTACTAGATCTCAACACGTGTCAGCAGCAGCTTAATCATAAGATAACATTTTCAAAGAGTTATAGGTCTAACTATCCGATGCTCAGATGCATTTCGGATAGTTACAGCTAACTCACCGAAAGTTCACTTAAGTCCTTCATTATGGTTTCGACACGTGTACTTCAGGAAATAATAAAATATTCTCTCAAAACATAACTGTTCGACAATTTAAACATAACTATCCAATACATATTCGGTCTGTTAAAATAATTATCTGAAATATTAGAAAATTCGGATACTTAAGAATTTCACAGCTTGCAACTTACCGACAGTTCATAAATGTACTAAATTAACATTAATTCCCCCACATTAAGCAAATTCTTCAATTAAAGCATATAACAGTGTAATTATAACATAATGGCTTAATTCTTATATGATAAGCTAAATATTATGCAATTAACCATTATTTAACCGTTAATAATATGCACTTTTTCATTCTAAACACTTCCCCCATACCTAAATTTTGCTAATCCCTTAGCAAACTAAGATCTAATTAATTGGTCTTTAAAAGTGCTAGAATTAATTCTTCCCCTTTGTTTTTCTTCTGTTTAGCATAAAAATAAATTCTGTATGTTTCAATAATCAACCTGCAAATATACTTAGAATATATGTAAATTACATACAAAGTATATCATCATCATATAGGTGTTAATTATATTATCATTTGTTCTTCTTTTCATCATCTGTTATCCTGAATTTTCCAATAAGATTTCTAGAAGAAATTTCAACAACATACGAATCAGAGTACAATCTAATTCAATCTGATTAAGACAAGTAGAATAAAGAATTGTATCTCCATTAAACAACTTCAAAAGTCAATTCCAGATTCATATTTCAGCAATTCTAGTTAACAGAAAATATACTCGATTCATAAGATATCTATATTTCACAAAACACTTGTATCTTTTCAGAACAGTTTATGTATATATATATATATATATATATATATATATATATTTTCGTACTTTAAAAGTTAATTTGACAAGCTTGAATCATACAAGAGCTTTCTAATGTACCCATGCAACGAGCTTTCAGTCAACAATCCCAAATCTGATCAGGATCTTAGGTTACCAGATTTTAAGAGTCCTTTTTCAGGTCAACAATCCTTACATACCTATCTGCTCAAGTACAAAAGGCTCGTGATCAAACAAGTCAATAAACTCTCAAAATTTCCATTATTATTTTTTTTTTTTCAAACTACAACCACAAAACAAAAGATTAATCACATACTATATATGTATGTATTTCATTAATACAGATGCAGTAAAACGCCAATCTCATATAGTCCTACTTCTATCAGTTACTGAAAATATGAATCCATAACAATAAGCTCATACTTTTTCTGTAGTTTAATAAGATCTACACATAAATCATTCTATAAGTTCAATCAGTCAAATTAAATGTATCTTTAATCATATGTGTTTCATTTAATCTAGAATTCACATCTCAGCTTTTTCAAGACTTCAGATAATTTACTAATTTTTTTCATTAAGCATTCTGATTTCATTTTAAAATCGTGAAACTGTTAAACTCTTGAAATTCAGAAAAACATAAGATACTATATCTAGATTTGTATAAATAGTAAATTCAATAGCATCTCATATAGCCTTCTAAATATAACAGTTAAGTAGTTTATAAAAATTTTACAGTCTCATTTATCGGATAGTTATAGTAAGTTCATAAAAATTTTCAATTTCCACAACTTTGCAGTACTATTTTAATTTCTTTAATTAACAAACTTACATGGCTGTTACTTCAATTACCTCCCTCCCATACCTACATTTTGCATTGTCCTCAATGTAAAAGATTTGACAATAAGTACAGTAATTGTAGCAGGCATGAATATAGTTTTGCTTGATTTAAAATTGAGGATGAGTAATTAGTTACATACCTTGTTTCATTTGTATCTCTTTCTGCATATTCTGATTTTTGATTCTGAAAAACTTTTCATTCACAGATAAAAGCAAAATATAAAACAAAATAACATTTAACAGATATTAATAAATCAGTGTCTTGTGTGGAACCCAGGCTTTTATGCCTTTGGTGGCTCACAAGCAAGCCAGTTGGTTTCCGAGAACAGATACCAACAAACTGGATTGATATTTTGTTTTTTTTTTCTTTTATAAAATAAAAATGAAAACTATAAAAAATTTTCTCTTTTTTTTTTAACAATAAATGCAGAATACACACAACATTAAACACACAAAATCACAGCTTAAGAACATGATTGAAAAGTAGAAACAAATGGAATAAATGTATTAGTCCAAGCAAACTTTTTAGGCATAGTTCTTCTTGCTATTAATTCTGTTTTAATGCAGTTCTTGTTCCTTCTTAATTTGTAAACATGTAATATATTATAAATTCCAAATACGAGTATATTATCATTAATGATATGTAATGTAGAAAGGGATCCTTTTTGGTTCCAGGGTAATGTAGCAGTTTCTATTTCTACATCTATTTCAATATACTCCTCTTCCCACTTCCATTCATTTATGTCTTCCATAATCCATATTTGAAATTTCAACAGTTCATCCCACCATCTTATCAGACATAAAGTAGGATCATCTTCTTCATTATACCTCATTCCTATTTGAATTTCATTAAATTCTGTAGATGGTGGTTTAGCTATTTCACTCAATATAGGTAAAATTTCTATATATTCATCATAACTGTCTATGCTCACTATGTATAAATCAGATCTATATGCTAATGATATCTCTGTGACTAGACATATATATCCATCAAGTATGACATGTGTTTGGTTAATTAATGATTTCTGTCCTAGATATATCATAATATTTTCATTCCAAGATCTATTCAGAAAATTATACACACTTAAGCGTAAATCTTCACCCCAATTTCCTGTAGGTCTCCAATAATATAATTTTTCAGGAATTGCAGAATTTTTATCAGAAAATATTAAAGCTAACCCACAATTTACAGTTGGTGCTTCAAATCTATTAGGTCTTCCTATATTCCATTCTTCTCCTGTTATAGGATTTCTTATCAAAATATCAGGTAATAATAAACTTGCATACCTTGGTCTCGTTTTGTATATGATTAATCCTTCATCTATTCCCATAATATGATTTATTCCTTCTAATGCATTGGGTGGAATTCCAGTAGTTTCTTCCATAGCTAGATATTCATGGGTATTTGAACTACGATTAAATGACCTCCATATGAATCCATCTCTAATCTTAGTCATTTTTGCAGCTTGTAGTCCCTGAAAATATTTTTCTTCAATACAGTCTTTAATTTCCTAAAAGGAATATATCTAAGTTTAATAGCATCTATACTCATATTCGGCATTTTTATCATTTGACAAACTTCGTTAAATTTTGTAAGGAAATAATAGGCATCCTCTCTTTCTAATCCATGAAAATGTGGCAATTGACTAATATAATTAGATTTCAGTTCAAACCTATCTCCCTCAAAGTTTGGCAATCTAATACATGAAGGTTCATCAATTAATTCAGGATACAGAATCTCTCCTAATGGTTTTTCTATTGGAGCAGCTATCTCTACGTTCTCTTTTAAAGAAAGGTTAGCTACACCCCAAAGAATTTCGTTAAAGTTCAGTTCAGAAAATTTTTCAGTACTCCTCTGCAATGAAAATTCCTGGGTAGGTGTTCTTACTAATCATTTAGTGCTTAGAGAACGAGTTCATGTGCTCATAAATAAATAGTAGAAGATTAATTACATACCAGTCTGAAGCTTTCCATTCTATAAATATTTGTTGTTGGATGAAGTTGAATCAGCTGCTTCTCCTTCCAGTTCCTCCAAAGCATTCTCCTTTCTTTTAAAAGTGCTGGTAACTCGTAAATAACATTCTGTTTTATATATATACTGCGCATTCATAAAGTGAATAAATCTTGTTGTAAGAACGTGGCTTGCAACATGCATCGTGGTTCCTGTTTTTATGGGTACATATACCACTACTAATTTCAAATTTTGGTAACCGCTAAACCGATGAAGTTTCGTTCGTGGTTAAAAGAATAACCGTTCTGCTTAATCCATGAACTAACCTTGTTGAGTTACAGAAAACTCAATAGAATACAGTCGGTTACTGTTGCTAACTCCACAGACTAACTTCATTGAGTTACAGATAACTCAATGGAGTGATTTTATATTATATTACTGACCTCGTGGAGTTACGGTTAACTCAACGGACTTACTTCATTGAGTTAACACTTAGCAACTTCTAAGTTTTACTCTCGTAAGTTCCTTTCTGTTCTTTTTTCTTTGTTTATTCTGCTAACTGAAATAAAGTTAAATCTATGTCATTAATGCATCATTCTAATTAAAATACATTTAAATCTGAGCATTATATAAAGATTTAACTTGCAGGTCATTTTATGTTATGTAGAATTTACATTTTACCTTGCAACATGCAGAAATTTTTAAGCACTTATCTTGTCATTCAGCAAATTGTAAATCTGTTACATATTCATTCATAAAGTTTCACAATAACATAATATTCAATAAATTCCATTCATTTCACATCCAAAACACGTATGAAAATTGCATCTGAAAAATTATATTCATTAATATGAATCAATTACATTAAAAGTACATCATGCAATTTCATACAATTTTACATAAGTAGACGAATAATACAATTTAATCTTTATGCCTAAGTTTATCTACTTCCTTTTGGAGTTTTTCTAATTGAAGCTCTAATTGATTAATCCTCTCTACTACTCCTGTAATTCCTCTAGAAGGTACATCTAGTTCTGTAGCTACAAAATTTCTGTATTCTTTCACTGAAATGGTTCTTGATCTAATCCTTTTTGATGTCCATTTAGTGAAATCGATACAGTCCACCATCAGCAATGGAATCAAATCTCCATAAAATAATTTCTTCTTCAGTATTTTCAGCTTAGAGATAAAAACTGCAGACCAATTTATTTGGATCTTATTTACAACTGCATATGTGGCCCATTTGACAAATTGACTTAATTCTATATCATGGCCCTTTCGTTGATAAACATTCTTAATTAGAATGTTAGCTATCATGTGTGCTTTACCATTTAAATGCTTCAATCTGTTTAATAATGGCACACCAGGATTGATAGCTAAACAATCCTTAATTTGCTGTTCAGTCCATTCAACTGCAGTTGTATCTTCCAAAATTGTTATTTCTTCATTCTTTAAACCAAAAATATTGTGGAGAAGCTCTGGTGTTATCTGTACATCAGCTTCCTCCACGTTTGAAATTAATCCTCCTTCTCTTTCTCTCAAATTAGCATAAAAACAGGGAACTAAATTCTCATATACTGCTTGCCCTATTTCTTGAGATATAAATTGCAGTAGACATTGGAATTCAAATAGATCTTTGATTTCTTGCATTCCATCCCAATTTACTGGTCTACTGTAAATAATGTCGTAACCCCTTATTTCTTGGTATTTGGTATAAGCTTCCTGACTACAAAAATGTAGTTCATTCAAAATTGTTGTTTTAGTCGGGTCAGGAAGGTGACTTTGCTCTAGAGGTGTTTGCTCTTGCTCTTCCTCTTCTATAGGCTGCATTTGAATATTTTCTACAGATTCCTGAATTTCTATTTCTGTTTATGGTGGTGAGTTGGCAGAACTCTCCACTCTGTCTTGAATTCTCTCCATAAATTGCTGAAGAGTTTCTTGTTCTTCAGTGGAATCTGTGAAATTATTTTTGTCCAAATGACTTCTTTCAGCCTCTTCATTTTCTGCTCTTTCTTTTTCCTCCTGACTACCAATCTGTTCTGTTACTGATCTTTCTGATTCTGTAACAGATTGGGATGGAGTCACGAGCAATTCACTTTCTGCCCTAATTTCTGTTTCTTCTTGTACATGCTGCAGACTAATTTCAGCCTAATTTTTTTCTTTTCTTTGCTCCTCCTCAAATTCGGATAGTAGGTTAATAAAAATCTGCTCCACAAGCCCTATAAAAATTGGTACTTCAGATTTAATTTCCTCATATTCAAGAACTTTTTCATTTCCTTTCTTTTTCTTATTAATTGTGCCTGTTCTTCCTCTTCATCTTCTGAAATTAAATCTACAAAAATAGGCTCTGCAGGCCTTCGAGCCACAAGTACTGGCTCTTCTTGTTTAACTTTTCCTATAATTACTAGTCTCGAAGGACCAGCTTAATCTCCTTTTGTAGCAGGTTTGGCAGTAGTTCTGGCAGTAGCTTCGTGATGTTGTTCTAATTTGATTTTATATTGGGCTTTCAACTTTTCTACAGCCCTCTTTTTGTAAAGTGCATCAAACACTAGGTGTGCTTTGGCCACTGCCAAATCTTCTGATTCTCCTTAGTTATTCCCAACTTGAACCAGTTCTACAAATTCTCTTATCTCTTCTTCAATTGAAGGCCCCATCATTTATGCTCGTGCCAACGGCTTAAATGGTGGAACTGAAGGTCCTAGCTGTTATTCCTCAGGAATAAGTCTTTCAACAGTCGGCTCCTCTTGTCCTTCAGTTGCCTCTTATTGTTCCTGCCGCCATATTTCCCAACTTCCATGACCAGCAATGCGCCTTTTGAACCATAATCTGGCCTTGCGCTGGATTAGCTCTAGGGCTACTTCATTGTTCGACCGGATTTTTCTTTCTTTGCTAACTGCAATTTCAATTGCTACTCTGATTCGTGTCTCCATTATCTGAGGTATTTGTATACCACAATCTACTAATATTCTTCTTACTCTAAAAAGTTCAGATTCTACCTTTTGTAACTCTTTTTCTCTCGTTGTATTTCTGATCTTCTACCTCGTGTGCCATTCTTCAGATTCCTTCAGAAACTGTGCGGTGTCAACTACCTTTTCCCAGAATTCAGGCGTCATCTTCCTCATCGTGGAGTTACACAACAGCACAAAATCGCTTTGATTTCTACTATTCTAGATTCTAAATGATTTGCCGGATAATGCCCCCAAAACCCTAGGTTTTAGTTTAAATAAGCCCTAAGTTTAGGCAGGTAATCGGGTCATTTCCCGAACCAACTATTACTATTTTATCCGAAGTCTTAGCTACAGTACTCCGTTGAGTTACAGTTAACTCAATGGAATAAGCTCGTTGACTAACTCAAGACTCAACGGAGTAAGCTCGTTGAGTTAAGCGTAACTCAATGGACTCCCCATACAGGCAAATATAATAATAAAAATATTACAGAGAATAGTTTTTTTTTTTTTTTTTTTTTACCGGTTTAACCGATACTATGTTTCGGTCAGACCTAAATATTTTTTATTTTTTATTTTTATTTTTTAATTTTTTTACCGGTTTAATCGATACTATGTTTCGGTTAAACCAAAATATTTTTTTATTTTTTATTTTTTGAAAATTAATATACATTTTTTATGTTCCGGTCATACTAATGGATCCAATCAGTTGAACCGCAACGATTTCTTATGTTTTATATATATTTTAAATGTTTTTATTTTTTATTTTTTTATTTTATATATAAACATAAAAACTGATTTCTTACTAAGTAAAGCTCGAGTAATCCTCTATTCTAACTTCTTCTATAATTCCAAAGGAGCTTTTTGGTGTTTTCAGAATAGGTTTAAGTCTTTGTCCATTTAATTTAAATATATTCTGATTTTTAGGATTTTCAATTTCGATAGCTCCATAAAGATAAACATTTCGAACTATATAAGGTCCTGCCCATCTAGATTTCAATTTTCCTAGATGGTTATGAAGTCTAGCCATGTAAAGATATACTTCTTGTCCTATTTCAAAGCTTTTAGGAATAATTTTTCTATCATGCCAAAATTTAATTTTTTCTTTTTCTCTTACAGTCTTCGAATAAGCTTCATTTCTAAATTCTTCTAATTCAATTAGTTGCATTTTCCTATTTTTAACACCTTGATTTAAATTAGTGTTCAGAGTTTTTAATGCCCAATAAACTTTATGTTCTATTTCAGCAGGTAAATGACAACTTTTTCCATATACTAGCCTAAAAGGTGACATACCTAAGCTCGTTTTATAAGCAGTTCTATAAGCCCAAAGTGCATCTATCAATCTATTAGCCCAATCTGTTCTAGTAGGATTTACTACTTTTTCTAAGATTAATTTAATCTATTTGTTTGCACTTTCTACTTGTCCACTTGTTTGCAGATGATATGATGTTGCAATTTTGTAGTTTACTCCATATTTCTTCATTAAGGCTTCAAAACTTCTATTACAGAAATGAGTTCCTCTATCACTGATAATAGCTTTAGGTATTCCAAATCTGGCAAATATATTTGTTCTTATAAATTGAATTACCACTTTGTTATCATTAGTTTTTGTAGGAATAGCTTCTATCCATTTAGATACATAATCCACCCCCAACAATATGTAATTAAATTGATTAGACATAGGAAATTGACCCATAAAATCTATTCCCCACACATCAAAGATTTCAACCTCAACAATAGGATTAAGAGACATCATATTCCTCTTTGATATTCTTCCTATTTGTTGACATCTTAAACAACTTAAGCAATATTTATGAGCATCTTTGAATAGTGTTGGCCAATAAAACCCACATTGTAGAATTTTTGCAACAGTTTTCCTTGAACCAAAATGTCCTCCACAGGCTTGGTCATGATAGAAAGACAATATGCTTGAATATTCAGTTTCTGGAACACACCTCCTTAAAACCAGATCAGGACATTTCTTAAATAAGTATGGGTCTTCCCAATAATAATATTTTACTCTTGAGAAAAACAATTTATTATCCTGTCTATTCCAATCCTTAGGTGTTAAATTAGTAACTAAGTAATTAACTATGTCTGCATACCAAGGCATTGTGTTGATGGTCATTAATTGTTCATCAAGAAAATTATCTTTAATTTCAATATTTGATTTTTCTATTTGTAATCTTGATAAATGATCTGCTACTACATTCTCACAACCATTTTTATCTTTAATTTCTAGATCAAATTCTTGTAATAATAATATCCATCGAATCAATCTAGGTTTATTTTCTTTTTTCTTTATTAGATGTTTTAGAGCTGAATGATCCGTGTATACTATTACTTTAGCTCCAATCAGATATGATCTAAACTTTTCTAAAGCAAACACAACAGCTAATAATTTTTTTTCAGTAGTTGTGTAATTAACTTGAGCATCATTTAAGGTTTTGCTTGCATAATGAATCAATCTAGGAGATTTTTCTATCTTCTGTCCTAACACCGCTCCTACAGCAAAATCAGAAGCATCGCACATTAATTCAAATGGATAGTTCCAATCAGGTGCTTGAATTATAGGAGTTGAAATTAAGCTAGTCTTAAGTCTGAAAAATGCTTCCTTGCGATTTTTATCAAAGTTAAATGGAACATCTTTTAATAGATAAGTTAAAGGTCTAGCTATCTTGCTAAAGTCTTTAATAAATCTTCTATAAAAACCAGCATGTCCTAGAAATGATCTAATATCTTTTACTGATTTAGGTTCTGGTAGATTAGATATTACTTCTATTTTAGCTTTATCTACTTCCAACCCTTTTTTAGAAACAACATGCCCTAAGACTATTCCTCGTTTAACCATGAAGTGACATTTTTCCCAATTTAAAACCAGATTTTTTTCCACACAGCGTTTTAATATTTGGTCTAAATTGCTTAAACACACTTCATATGAGTTACCATATACAGTAAAATCATCCATAAATATTTCTAAAAAATCTTCAGTCATTCCAATAAATATGCCCTGCACACACCTTTGAAAGGTAGCTGGAGCATTGCATAATCCGAATGGCATTCTTTTAAAAGCGTAAGTTCCATTAGGACAGGTGAAAGTTGTTTTCTCTTGATCCTCTAATGCTACTGGAATTTGATTATACCCTGAATACCCGTCTAGGAAACAAATATATTCTTGCCTTGCTAATCTTTCCAACATTTGATCTATAAAAAGTAAGGGAAAATGATCTTTCCTAGTTACAACATTCAGCTTCCTATAGTCTATACATACTCTCCAGCTTGATTGAATTCTAGTAGGTATCAAGTCTTGACTTTCATTCCTAATAACTGTTAATCCTGATTTCTTGGGAACTACATGGATTGGACTAACCCACGAGCTATCAGAAATCGAATAAATTATATCATTATCTAACCATTTAACTATTTCCTTCCTGACTACTTCTTTAAGGTTTGGATTTAATCTCCTCTCTGGAATTCTAACAGTTTAGCATTCTCTTCTAAATATATGTGGTGACAGCATAAAGTTGAACTTAACCCTTTTATATCAGTCATAGTCCATCCTATTGCTTCTTTATAACTTTTTACTACATCTTTTAATTTAGCTATTTGATCCTCTTTTAAATCTGAAGCAATAATGATTGGACAGGTTCGTTTATATTCCAGAAATGTATAGGTTAATTCAAGAGGTAAAGGTTTTAATTCTAAATGCTGCTCATCAAAAGCTAGAGCTCTTAATTGAACATCATCATTTTTAAATTAGTTTCTTCCCGATCTCCTTCTATATTTATGCTTTCACTTTCTTTTAAAGTTTCAGAATTGATTTGCCTATTTAATTCTTCTTGAATCACATCATCTAACATATCTCCTTCATCCTCTAAAAACTCTATGGTATGTAAGGACATTTCTAACTCCTCAAACCTTTCTGGTTTGAAAATATTTAATTGAGTATCCTCATTACCATATGCTAACTTCATTATTCCAATTTTACAATTTATAACAGTCCCTGATGTTGCTAAAAATGGCCTCCCCAAAATTAAAGATGTATCACTATTTTTATGCTTAATTTGTTGGGAATCCAAAATTACAATATCAATAGGATATAGAAAATTTTTGATTTTAATTAAGACATCCTCTATTTTTCCTCTAGGGTATCTTATACTTCTATTAGCTAATTGAATAACCGTACTAGTAGGAATTAAGCCTTCTAATCCTAAGGATGCAAATATATCACTTGGCATAACATTTATACCTGCACCTAAGTCTATTAAGGTTTTTTCTAGAATGGTATTTCCCATGGTGCATGATATAACAGGGATTCTAGGATCAGATAACTTTTTAGGAATTTGTGGCAGAAATAGGGAACTACTTGCTCAACTAAAAAGACATTTCTAAGAACTTTCCGCTCTCTTTTCTTAGTACACCAATTCTTCAAAAATTTAGCACAATGTGACATTTTCTGCAATAGATCTAACAAATGAATGTTAACTTGTACTTTATCAAAAATTTCTCTGATTTTTTCTTGTTTTTCAGGTATTGTTTGTTGTAATCTTTCAAGATAGGGTGCTAAAGATTTTGATTTCAAAGACTCTTTCTCTTTCAGTTGATTTGTTTGATCATTTTTGGCTTCATTCGTAGATTCAGATTGTTCTTTAGTGATTTCTAGATTTTCAACTATTACATTTTCATTATCATTTTGATTTTTACTCTTATCCACCTTCATATCATTTTCATTTTGAGTTCTTGGTGGTATATTAGTTCTAGATCTTAATGTTACACATACATCTTCTAGATTTTCATTACTTTCATGATGTTTTTGTATATCATTTTTGTGATTATGATCTTCAATTGTTTTTAGTTTTAAAGTGCATTCTTTAAATTCTCTTGCATTAGTATTTTCTGTTTGTTGTATATTTTGCAAATTATGCAGGTTTATAACATTATAATTTTCATTGTCCTGTTGCATAACTTGTATTTTCATTGCATTTTCATTTGATACTTTTAATTTTTGATCCAGATCATCTAATTTCATTGCATTCAATTTTTGATCAATTTTCTTTATGTTTTTTTTAGTTTCGTAAATTATATCCTGTTTAGGTTCTGAATATGCTTCCTTATAGTTTACTTGGTTGACTTCTTGTTGTTGACACACAAAGTATTCCAGTTTGTCCAGATTTTGCTCTATACTATGCTTTAGTCTATCATAGCTATCCCAAACTTTAGTGTCTCTCATCATATTACACATTCTATACTAACCATTAGTTAGGTAAACTATAAGATTCTCATACTTGGCTCTATTATATTGAGGATAATTCATTTGTTGTTCATGAGATCTAACCATCTGTAAATGTCTCAATTTCAAACAATCAGAAATGTCGTGTCCTTCAGAATTGCAGAATTCACCTATGCTAATTACAGGTTTCAGAAATCTTTGAGCATAAGCATATGCCATATTCTCAATTATAGAAGAAAACACACAACTCTAGCTATTAAAACGAAATAGCACTAATAGTTGCTTTAATTAATTCAATTCAATTCCCTAGCCACGGCGCCTTAAAACTTGTTTGTGTTTTCCAAGCACTACACTAGAAAAACTTGGATTTGTTACTTCTGTTTTACTTAGTTAATTTATCTTTATGCCTATTCTTTCTTTTAGAAGTAAACAAACAACCTTTAATACAATTTAGATATTAATTCCAATTTGTACTTTAACTGCAATTGCATAATGTCTATTATATTAGTGTGCAATACAAGTCGATCCCACAGGGAATTGCTGACGAACTTGAGAACTGTTTGCTTGTTAAAATCAAATTTATATATTTAATAAGCTCTCCGTTGAATTACAGCTAACTCAACGGACTAAGTTCGTTGAGTTATGGATAACTTAACGGACTAACCTCGTGGACTTAAGTTAACTCCACTAGCCTGCCTTTTCTTTTTAATACTGCTATTTACAGAGGAATTCGACTAACCATTGGGCGATTCCACAGATTGTAAATGACATCAATTAAGCTCTTTAATGTTAGTTAACATTGGATTTATCATTGAGCAATACTAACATTTAGATAATTCAAACAGTAACCATTAAAATCTTTAAGTCTTTTGAACGAACCAATTTTAGTAAACTGTAATACTAAAATAAACATAAAACAATCACAACACTGACAAAGATAACAATAATCACGATACAACACAAACAATACAACACTCAAATACAACATACAAACATAGATAAATTGTTTTTGGTATTTTTGTTTTAATATGAACATGGAAATAGGCGACAGGTGAAATATAAAGTAATCTCACTTGATAGTAAATACTTCCGACACTACTTGCAACGCGATTACACCACTGAAAATTAAACCACTTACAATTCTGTCTCCTCTCCCTATAGAATCACGAGTCCAGAATTGCAAGATGATCTCCTCTTCAGCATACAGGCATCAACCCAAAGCCAAGGCTAAAAGCTTTACGATCTCCTGAAATATGAGTCGGCGCTTGGTGAAAATGGCTTCACTTCCCGTGACACGATCACTCCTCACAATGGTTGTCAGGCACTGTGTTTGGCTCGGAATCGACCCGACAGGGAAGTATCCTCACAGACCTCCGATGGTTGGTGATTATGGTGTGGTGATGGTGATGATGATGGTTGGTGTGGTACTTTAGAGAATTGCGACGCCGATCCTCCTCTACACGCACTGTCCGCCCATCGATCACACACTTCTTCTTTTCTTTTATATTTCTTCAGTAGTAGCTGCTTCTGCTTGAAATGTCGGTTGGATTTCCTTCATTCATATCAACGGCGATGCTTTCTTCTCCCTACGCAATTGAATTCTTGCGTGATACGTGCAAACGTGGTTTTTCTCTTCCAACTATCTGTTCCTGCAACCGCTATAGTGGCATATTAGAAAATATAAAGAAATAAGCTGCTACCATAACACATTACCTTAGTGTATATTCATGTAACTCAATGCGTATAGTTATGCTAACTTAACGAGTTAAACATGCGCATCTCACGTGATATTCTAAAGCATTTAAATTCAACACGTGCATAAATTTAACTATCCGATGCTCAGGTGCATTTCGGATACTTATAAACTTAACTATCCGATGCTCAGATGCATTTCAGATAGATACAAATAACTCACTGATATATAACTTAAGTAAATCTACCAGATCTCGACATGTGTCAGCAGTAGTTTAATCATAAGATAACATTTCGGAGAGTTACAGGTCTAACTATCTGATGCTCAGATGCATTTCAGATAGTTACAGCTAACTCACCGAAAGTTCACTTAAGTCCTTCATTATGGTTTTGACACGTGTATTTCAGGAAATAATAAAATATTCTCTCAAAACATAACTGTTCGACAATTTAAACATAACTATCCGATACATATTCGGTCTGTTAAAATAAGTATCCGAAATATCAGAAAATTTGGATACTTAAGAATTTCACAGCCTGCAACTTACTGACAGTTCATAAATGTACTAAATTAACATTAATTCCCCCACATTAAGCAAATTCTTCAATTAAAGCATATAATAGTGCAATTATAACATAATGGCTTAATTCTTATATGATAAGCTAAATATTATGCAATTAACCATCATTTAATAGTTAATAATATGCACCTTTTCATTCTAAACAAATCACAACATTGATAAAGATAACATTAATCACGATACAACGCAAACAATACAACACTTAAATATAACATACAAACATAGATAAATTGTTTTTGGTATTTTTGTTTTAATATGAACATGGAAATGGGCGAAAGGTGAAATGTAAAGTAATCTCACTTGACAGTAAATACTTCCGACACTACTTGCAACGCGATTACACCACTGAAAATTAAACCACTTACAATTCTGTCTCCTCTCCCTATAGAATCGCGAGTCCAGAATTGCAAGATAATCTTCTCTTCAACATACAGGCATCAACCCGAAGCCAAGGCTAAAAGCTTTACGATCTCTTGAAATATGAGTCAGCGCTTGGTGAAAATGGCTTCCCTTCCCGCGACGCGATCACTCCTCACAGTGGTTGTCAGGCACTGTGTTTGGCTCGGAATCGACCCGCCATCAAGAAAGTATTCTCACAGACCTCCGATGGTTAGTGATTGTGGTGGTGGTAACGATGGTTGGTGTGATACTTCGGAGAATCGTTGATACTGTCTGTAGAAAGCTCGGTGCTCCTCCTCTATATACACTGGCCGTCCATCGATCACACATGCACACTTTGCTTCTTTTTCTTCTTTTCTTTTATATTTCTTTAGTAGTAACTGCTTCTACTTGAATGGTCGGTTGGATTTCCTTCATTCATATCAACAACAATGATTTCTTTTCCCTTTGATGATTGAATTCCTATGTGCTACGTGCAAATGTGGTTTTCCTTCCAACTGTCTTGTTTCTGCAACTGCTACAGTGGCATATTAGAAAATATAAAGAAATAAGCTGCTAACATAACGTGTTGCCTTAGTGTGTATTCATGTAACTGAACGCGTATAGTTATGCTAACTTAACGAGTTAAACATGTGCATCTCACCTGATATACTAAAGCATTTAAATTCAACACGTGCAAAAATAACAACTTAAGTTTATAATGCTAACCTAATGCGTTGCCTTAGTGTTCAATATAGCAACTCAACGCGTTTAGTTATGTTAACTTAACGAGTTCGTCTCTTCTTTTACTCACTAACATAACGAGTTATCAAAGCGTGCACTGTTCATGATACAGAAGATATAACTTTAAAACATATCATGCTTTTCAATAAAAACACACGTTAACTTAACGTTTAGCTAAATGAGAAATTAATGCAACGAAACGATTAGTTGTTAACTTCAGGAAACTTTCAAAACATAACTACTCAGCAATTTAAACATAACTATCTGACATGATCAATCTATTAAACATAACTGTCCAAATTATCAGAAAATTCAGATACTTAAGAATTTCATAGCCTGCAACTTACCGACAGTTTAGAAATGTACTAAATTAACATTAATTCCCCAAAATTAAGTAGATTCTTCAATTAAAACATATAATTGTGCAATTATAACATAATGGCTTAATTCTTATATGATAAGCTAAATATTATGCAATTAACCATCATTTAACTGTTAATAATATGCACTTTTTCATTCTAAACACTTCCCCCATACCTAAATTTTGCTAGTCCCTTAGCAAACTATGATCTAATTAATTTGTCTTTCGAAAAGTGTTAGAACTAATTCTTCTTCTTTCTTTTTTATTCTTCTGTTTAGCATAAAAATATATTCTGTATGTTTGAGTAATCAACCTACAAATATACTTAGAATATATGCAAATTTCATACAAACTATATCATCGTCACATATGTGTTAATTATATTATCGTTTGTTCTTCTTTTCATCATCTGTCATCCTGAATTTTCCAATAAGATTTCTAGAAGAAGTTTCAACAACATACGAATCAAAATACAATCTAATTCAATATGATTAAGACAAGTAGAATAAAGAATTGTATCTCCATTAAACAACTTCAAAAGTCAATTCTAAATTCATATTACAGCAATTCTTGATAACAGAAAATATACTCGATTCATAAGATATCTGTATTTCACAAAACACTTGTATCTTTTCAGAACAGTATATGTATATATATATATATATATATATATTTTTTTTTTTCGTACTTTAAAAGTTAATTTGACAAGCTTGAATCATACAAGAACTTTCTAATGTACCCATGTAACGAGCTTTCAGTTAACAATCCCAAATCTGATCAGGATCTTAGGTTGCCAGATTTCAAGAGTCCTTTTTCAGGTTAACAATCCTTACATACCTATCTGCTCAAGTACAAAAGGCTCGTGATCAAACAAGTTAATAAACTCTTAAAATTTTCTCTTTTTTTTTTTTCTTCTCTTTTTTTTCTTCAATCAAAATACACACACAAAACCTTAATCACATACTGTATATGTACGTATTTCATTAATACAGATGCAGTAAAACACCAATCTCATATAGTCTTATTTCTAACATTTATTGAAAATATGAATCCATAACAATAAGCTCATACTTTTTTTGTAGTTTAATAAAATTTACACATAGATCATTCTACAAGTTCAATCAGTCAAATTAAATGTATATTTAATCATATGTGTTTCATTTAATCTAGAATTCACATTTAAGCTCCTTCAGGACTTTAGATAATTTACTGATTTTTTCATTAGGCATTCTGATTTCATTTTAAAATCGTGAAACTATTAAACTCATGAAATTCAGAAAAAAAACATAAGATACTATATCTAGATTTGCATAAATAGTAAATTCTATAGCATCTTATATAGCCTTCTAAATATAACATTCAAGTAGTTACAGTTTATATAAATTTTACAGTCTCAATTATCGGATAGTCACAGCAAGTTCATAAAAATTTTCAATTTCCACAACTTTGCAGTACCATTTTAATTTCTTTAATTAACAACTTACATGGCTGTTACTTCAATTACCTCCCCCCATATCTACATTTTGCGTTGTCCTCAATGTAAAAGATTTGACAATAAGTACAGTAATTGTAGCAAGCATGAATACAATTTCTTTGATTTAAAATTCAAGATAAGTAATTAGTTACATACCTTGTTTCATTTGTATCTCCTTCTACATATTCCAATTTTTGATTCTGAAAAACTTTTCATTCACAAATAAAAGCAAAATATAAAACAAAATAACTAATATTAATAAATTAGTGTCTTGTGTGGAACCCAGACTCCTATGCCTTTAGTGGCTCACAAGCAAACTAGTTGGTTTCCCAGAACAGATACCAACAAACTGGATTGATATTTTTTTTTTTTTTTTTTTATACAATAAAATGAAAACTATATATTTTTTTCTAAAAATAAATGCAGAATACACACAACATTAAACACACAAAATCATAACTTAAGAACATGATTGAAAACTAGAAACAAATGGAATAAACGTGTTAGTCCAAGCAAACTTTTTAGGCATAGATCTTCTTGCTATTAATTCTGTTTTTATGCAATTCTTGTTCCTTCTTAATTTGTAAACATGTAATATATTATAAATTCCAAATACAAGTGTATTACCATTAATGATATGAAATGCAGAAAGAGATCCTTTTTGGTTCCAGGGTAATGTAGCAGTTTCTATTTCTATATCTATTTCAATATACTCCTCTTCCCACTTCCATTCATTTATGTCTTCCATAATCCATATTTGAAATTTCATCAGTTCATCCCACCATCTTATCAGACATAAAGTAGGATCATCTTCTTCATTATACCACATTCCTATTTGAATTTTATTAAATTCTGCAGATGGTGGTTTAGCTATTTCACTCGGTACAGGTAATATTTCTTTATATTCATCATAACTGTCTATGCTCATTATGTATAAATCAGATCCATATGCTATTGCTATCTCTATGACTAGATATATATATCCATCAAGTATGACATGTGTTTGGTTAATTAATGATTTCTGTCCCAGATATATCATAATATTTTCATTCCAAGATCTATTTAGAAAATTATACACACTTAAGCATAAATCTTCACCCCAATTTCCTATAGGTCTCCAATAATATAATTTTTCAGGAATTGCAGAATTTTTATCAGAAAATATTAAAGATAACTCACAATTTACAGTTGGTACTTCAAATCTATTAGGTCTTCCTATATTCCATTCTTCTCCTATTATAGGATTTCTTATCAAAATATCAGGTAATAATAAACTTGCATACCTTGGTCTCGTCTTGTATATGATTAATCCTTCATCTATCACCATAATATGATTTATTCATTCTAATGCATTAGGTGGAATTCCAGTAGTTTCTTCCATAGCCAGATAATCATGGTTAATTGAACTACGATTAAATGACCTCCATATGAATCCATCTCTAATCTTAGTCATTTTTACAGCTTGTAGTCCTTGAAAATATTTTTCTTCAATACAGTTTTTAATTTCCTTTGATACACAACATAGCCTACACAGATCTTTAGCTGACAAGTTACTCAGTACTTCCCTTAGTGCATCCAACGGTAATTGCATCAATTCCATTTGTCGATTCTATATAACACAAAAAATTTAGTAGAAATAAAAATTAACATAACTACTGCACACCCTCGTGGAGTTAAGGAGTAACTCAATGGATTAAGTTCGTTGAATTAAGGACTAACTCTATGATACTATTAACTAAAAATAAAAAAAACATATATACAAACAGATAGTTGCTTCAGATATGCTGCTTTATTCAGCTACCCTCCTAGAAGAGGTATCAATTTCATTAACCGTTCTATTGACAGGGTTAGGTATAGCTTGTATTGGCAATCCTCTAGTAGGTCTAACGTCCATTGGTTCCTTCTGTCTAAGTGGTATATTTCTATTCTGATTTTGAATTGCAACACTTCCAAATACAAAATCTAGACGATTGTTTAATTGTTGGATTATCTTTTCTAATTTCTCTATTCTAGATCCTTGTTCCAGTAATGCTTCATAACTTATATTCTTCTCATTTATATTTTCTCCTCCCTGGAAATTGTTGTTTCTCCAAGATAAATTTGGGTGATTTCTCCAATTAGGATTATAAGAATTTCTCAAGTTATCTCTCTGGTTTCTAGCATAAATAATATCTAAGTCATTTATGTTTGCATTCTTTTCTGCTAGCTTTTGATTTAATGATAACTCTTCTATTTTCTTTGTTAATTCATTTAATTTCACCTCAAGCATAGTATTTGAATCTATTTCATGCATTCCTCTTGGCAATATTTTTTTATCTGTAATAGCTTCAACCGAATTTTCCCACTATGTAGTTGTTTTTGCAAAGTTTTCTAAATATGCCCATGCTTCTTCACTACATAATTTTAAAAATCCATTTTGACAAGTAGATTCTAATAAAGATTTCGTTGAAACATCTATGCCTTCATAAATTATACCTATTAATTGTGCTTTACTCATTGTATGATGTGGACATTGAGTCAGTAAATCTTTAAATCTTTCAAAATATTTCCAGAATGATTCACCCTGTTTTTGGCTACACATTAAGATTTCTTTCTTCTTTTTAATCGTTTGATGTGTTGGATAATATTGTTCCAAAAAAATAGAGCAAAATTCAATCCATGTAGAAATTGAATCAGGCGACAAAGTATATAACCATCTCTTAGCTGTGTCTTTTAAAGAAAAAGGGATATATCTAAGTTTAATAGCATCTATACTCATGTTCGGCATTTTCATCATTTGACAAACTTCCTTAAATTCTCTAAGGAAATAATAGGCATCCTCTCTTTCTAATCCATGAAAATGTGGCAATTGACTAATATAATTAGATTTCAGTTCAAACCTATCTCCCTCAAAGTTTGGCAATCGAATACATGAAGGTTCATCAACTAATTCAGGATACAGAATCTCTCCTAATGGTTTTTCTACTGGAGCAACCATCTCTACATTCTCTTTTAAAGAAAGGTTAGCTACACCCCAAAGAATTTCCTTAAAGTTCAGTTCAGAAAATTTTTCAGTACTCCTTTGCAATGAAAATTCCTTGGTAGGTGTTCTTACTAATCGTTTAGTGCTTAGAGAACGGGTCCATGTGCTCATAAATAAATAACAGAAGATTAATTACATACCAGTCTGAAGCTTTCCATTCAATAAATATTTGTTGTCGGATGAAGTTGAATTAGCTACTTCTCCTTCCAGTTCCTCCAACGCATTCTCCTTTCTTTTAAAAGTGCTGGTAACTCGTAAATAACATTCTGTTTTATATATATACTACACATTCATACAGTGAATAAATCTCGTTGCAAGATCGTGTCTTGCAACGTGCATTGTGGTTCCTGTTTTTATGGATACATGTACCACTACTAATTTCAAATTTTGGTAACCGCTAAACCGACGAAGTTTCGTTCGTGGTTAAAAGAATAACCGTTCTGCTTAATCCACGAACTAACCTTGTTGAGTTACAGATTACTCAACGGAACGCAGTCGGTTACTATTGCTAACTGCACGGACTAACTTCGTTGAGTTACAGATAACTCAACGGACTAACCTTATATTATATTACTGACCTCGTGGAGTTACGGTTAACTCAACGGACTTACTTCGTTGAGTTAACACTTTGCAACCTCTAAGTTTTACTCTCGTAAGTTCCTCTCTGTTCTTTTTTTTTTTTTTCATTCTGCTAACTGAAATAAAGTTAAATCTATGTCATTAATGCATCATTCTAATTAAAATACGTTTAAATTTGAACATTGTATAAAGATTTAACTTGCAGGTCATTTTATGTTATGCAGAATTTACATTTTACCTTGCAACATGCAGAAATTTTTAAGCATTTATCCTGTCATTCAGGAAATTGTAAATCTGTTACATATTCATTCATAAAGTTCCACAAATTACATAATATTCAATAAATTCCATTCATTTCACATCCAAAACATGTATGAAAATTGCATCTAAGAAATTACATTCATTAATATGAATCAATTACATTTCAAGTACATCATACAATTTCATACAATTTTACACAAGTAGACGAACAATACAATTTAATCTCTAAGCCTAAGTTCATCTACTTCCTTCTGGAGTTTTTCAAATTGAAGTTCTAATTGAATAATTCTTTCTACTGCTCTTGTAATTCCTCTAGAAGGTACAGCTAGTTCTGCAGCTACAAAATTTCTGTATTCTTTCACTAAAATGGTTCTTGATCTGATCCTTTTTGATGTCCATTTCGTGAAATCAATACAGTCCACCATCAGTAGTGGAATCAAATCTCCATAAAATAATTTTTTTTTTACTATTTTCAGCTTGGAGATAAAAACTGTAGACCAATTTATTTGAATCTTATTTACAGCTGCATATGTGGCCCATTTGACAAATTGACTTAATTCTATGTCATGGCCCTATCGTTGATAGACATTTTTAATCAAAATGTTAGCTACCATGTGTGCTTTACCATTTAAATGCTTCAATCTGTTTAATAATGGCACACTAGGATTGATAGTTAAACAATCCTTAATTTCCTGTTCAGTCCACTCGACTACAGTTGTATCTTCCAAAATTTTTATTCCTTCATTTTTTAAACCAAAAATGTTGTGGAGAAGCTCTAGTGTTATCTGTACATCATCTTCCTCCACGTTTGAAATTAATCCTCCTTCTCCTTCTCTTAAATTTGCATAAAAACAGGGCACTAAATTCTCATATACTGCATGCCCTCTTTCTTGAGAAATAAATTGCAGTAGACCTTGGAATTCAAATAAATCTTTGATTTCTTGCATTCCATCCAAATTTATTGGTCTACTGTAAATAATGTCATAATCCCTTATTTCTTGGTATATGGTATAAGCTTCCTAACTACAAAAATGTACTTCATTCAAAATTGTTGTTTCAGTCGGGTCAGGAAGGTGACTTTGTTGTTCTAGAGGGGTTTGTACTTACTCTTCCTCTAACATAGGTTGCATTTGAACATTTTCAATAGATTCCTGAATTTCTGTTTCTGTTTGTGGTGGTGAGCCGGCATAACTCTCCACTCTGTCTTGAATTCTTTCCATAAATTGCAGAAGAGTTTCTCGCTCTTCAGTGGAATTTGTGAAATTATTTTTTTGTCCAAATGGCTTCTTTCATCCTCTTCATTTTCTATTCTTTCTTCTTCCTCCTGACTACCAATCTGTTCTGTTACTGTTCTTTCTGATTCTGTAACAGATTAGGATGGAGTCACGGGCAATTCAATTTCTGCCCTAATTTTTGTTTCTTCTTGTACAGGCTGCAGACTAATTTTAGCTTGATTTTCTTCTTTTCTTTGCTCCTGTTGCTGTAGCTCCTGCTCCTCCTTAGAATTGGATAACAGGTTAATAAAAATTTGCTCCACAGGCCCTGTTGACAATGGTATCTTAGATTTAATTTCTTCATATGCAGGCACTTTTTCTTTTCCTTTCCTTTTTCTGATTAATTGTGCCTGTTCTTACTCTTCATCTTCTGAAATTAAATCTACAAAAGTAGGCTCTGCAAGCCTTCGAGCCACAGGTATTGGCTCTTCCTATTTAACTTTTTCTATAATTACTGGTCTTGAAGGACTAGCCTCTCCTTTTGCAACAAGTTTGGTAGTAGCTTCTTGATGCTGTTCTATTTTGATTTTATATTGGGCTTTCAACTTTTCTGCAACCCTCTTTTTGTAAAGTGCATCAAACACTAGGTGTGCTTTAGCCACTGCCAAATATTCTGATTCTCCTTGGTTTTTTCCAACTTGAACCAGTGTTTGAAATTCCTTTAACTCTACTTCAATTGAAGGCCCCATCATTTCTGCTCGTGCCAACAGCTTAAATGGTGGAACTGAAGGTCCTGGCTGCTGTTCCTTAGGAATAAGTCTTTCAGCAATCAGCTCCTCCTGTTCTCTTGCTCGTTGCTGCTCCCATATTGCCCAGCTAGTTCGTCTATAGATTCGTCTTTTGAACCAGAGCCGGGACTTACGTTGGATTAGCTCTAGGGCTACTTCATTATTTAGCCGTATCTTTCTTTCTTTACTTATTGCAATTTCAATTGCCACTGTAATTCATGTCTCCATTATCTGTGGTATCTGTATTTCTAACTCAACCAAAACTTTCCTCAAGTTAAAGAGTTCTGATTCTACCTTTTGTAGCTCTTTCTCTATTGTTGTACTCTAGATCTTTTGCCGCATGTACCATTCTTTAGATTCCTTCAGAAACTATGCAGTGTTCGCTGCCTCTTCCCAGAATTCAGGCGTCATCTTCCTCATCATGGAGTTACACAACAACACAGAATCACTCTGATTTCTACTGTTCTAGATTCTAATTGATTTGCCGGATAATGCCCCCAAAACCTTAGGTTTTAGTTTAAATAAGCCCTAAGTTTAGGCGGGTAATCGAGTCATTTCCCGAACCAACTATTACTATTTTATTCACGGTCTTAGTTACAGTACTCCATTGAGTTATAGTTAACTCAACGGAATAAGCTCGTTGACTAACTCAAGACTCAACGGAGTAAGCTCGTTGAGTTAAGCGTAACTCAACGGACTCCCCGTACAAGCAAATATAATAATAAAAATACTACAGATAATAGTTTTTCTATTTTTTTTTTTTTTACTAGTTTAACCGATACGATGTTTCGGTCAGACCTAAATGTTTTTTCCGGTTGAACCGATACTATGTTTCGGTAAAACCAACATTTTTTTTGAAAATTAATATATATATTTATATGTTCCGGTCATACTGATGGATTCGGTCGGTTGAACCGCAACGATTTTTATATTTTATATATATATATTTTATTTTTATTTATTTATTTCTTTTAATGTTTTTTTTATTTATATCAACATAAAAAAAATTGATTTTTTTACTAATTAAAGCTCGAGTAGTCCTCTACTCTGACTTCTTCCATAATTCCAAAGGAGCTTTTTGGTGTTTTCAAAATAGGTTTCAGTCTTTGTCCATTTACTTTAAATATATTTTGATTTTTAAGATTTTCAATTTTAATATCTCCATAAGGATAAATATTTTGAATTATGTAAAGTCCTGCCCATCTAGATCTTAATTTTCCTAGATGGTTATGGAGTCTAGCCATATAAAGATATACTTCTTGTCCTATTTTAAAGATTTTTGGAATAATTTTTCTATCATGCCAAAATTTAATTTTCTCTTTTTCTCTTACAGTCTTTGAATAAGCTTCATTTCTAAATCTTCTAATTCAATTAATTGCATTTTTCTATTTTCAACAGCTTGATTTAAATTAGTGTTCAAAGTTTTTAATGCCCAATAAGCTTTATGTTCTATTTCAGTAGGTAAATGACAACTTTTTCCATATACTAGCCTAAAAGGTGACATACCTAAGCTCGTTTTATAAGCAGTTCTATAAGCCCAAAGTGCATCTATCAATCTATTAGCCCAATCTGTTCTAGTAAGATTTACTACTTTTTCTAAGATTAATTTAATTTGTTTGTTTGCACTTTCTACTTGTCCACTTGTTTGCGGATGATATGATGTTGCAATTTTGTTGTTTACTCCATATTTCTTCATTAAGGCTTCAAAACTTCTATTATAGAAATGAGTTCCTCTATCACTGATAATAGCTTTAGGTATTCCAAATCTAGCAAATATATTTGTTCTTATAAATTGTATTACCACTTTGTTGTCATTAGTTTTTGTAGTAATAGCTTCTATCCATTTAGATACATAATCCACCCCCAACAATATGTAATTAAATTGATTAGACATAGGAAATGGACCCATAAAATCTATTCCCCACACATCAAAGATTTCAACCTCAATAATAGGATTAAGAGGCATCATATTCCTCTTTAATATTCTTCCTATTTGTTGATATCTTAAACAACAAAGTTCATTGAGTTATGGCTAACTCAATAGACTAACCTCGTGGACTTAAGTTAACTCCACGAGCCTGTCTTTTCTTTTTAATACTGCTATTTACATAGGAATTCGGCCAACCATTGGGCGATTCTACAAATTGTAAATAACATCAATTAAGCTCTTTAATGTTAGTTAACATTGGATTTATCATTAAGCAATACTAACATTCAGATAATTCAAACAGTAACCATTAAAATCTTTAAGTCTTTTGAACGAACCAATTTCAGTAAACTATAAAACTAAAACAAACATAAAACAATCACAACACTGATAAAGATAACATTAATCACGATACAACACAAACAATACAACATACAAACATAGATAAATTGTTTTTGGTATTTTTGTTTTAATATAAACATGGAAATGGGTGAAAGGTGAAATGTAAAGTAATCTCACTTGACAGTAAATACTTTCGACACTACTTGCAACGCGATTACACCACTGAAAATTAAACCACTTACAATTCTGTCTCCTCTCCCTATAGAATCGCGAGTCCAGAATTGCAAGATAATCTTCTCTTCAGCATACAGGCATCAACCCAAAGCCAAGGCTAAAAGCTTTACGATCTCCTGAAATATGAGTCGGCGCTTGGTGAAAATGGCTTCCCTTCCCGCGACGCGATCACTCCTCACAGTGGTTGTCAGGCACTGAGTTTGGCTCGGAATCGACCCGACATCAAGAAAGTATTCTCACAGACCTCCAATGGTTGGTGATTGTGGTGGTGGTAACGATGGTTGGTGTGATACTTTGAAGAATCGTTGATATTGTCTGCAGAAAGCTTGGTGCTCCTCCTCTATATACATTGGCCGTCCATCGATCAGACACGCACACTTTGCTTCTTTTTCTTCTTTTCTTTTATATTTCTTCAGTAGCAACTGCTTCTACTTGAATGGTCGGTTGGATTTCCTTCATTCATATCAACAACAATGATTTCTTTTCCCTTTGATGATTGAATTCCTATGTGCTACGTGCAAATGTGGTTTTCCTTCCAACTGTCCTGTTTCTGCAACTGCTACAGTGGCATATTAGAAAATATAAAGAAATAAGCTGCTAACATAACGTGTTGCCTTAGTGTGTATTCATGTAACTGAACGCGTACAGTTATGCTAACTTAACGAGTTAAACATGTGCATCTCACGTGATATACTAAAGCATTTAAATTCAACACGTGCAAAAATAACAACTTAAGTTTATAATGCTAACCTAACGCGTTGCCTTAGTGTTCAATATAGCAACTCAACGCGTTTAGTTATGTTAAATTAACGAGTTCGTCTCTTCTTTTACTCACTAACATAACGAGTTATCAAAATGTGCACTGTTCATGATACAGAAGATATAACTTTAAAACATATCATGCTTTTCAATAAAAACACACGTTAACTTAACGTTTAGCTAAATGAGAAATTAATGCAATGAAACGATTAGTTGTTAACTTCAGGAAACTTTCAAAACATAACTACTCAGCAATTTAAACATAACTATCTGACATGATCAGTCTATTAAACATAACTGTCCGAATTATCAGAAAATTCAGATACTTAAGAATTTCATAGCCTGCAACTTACCGACAGTTCAGAAATGTACTAAATTAACATTAATTCCCCAAAATTAAGTAGATTCTTCAATTAAAGCATATAACAGTGTAATTATAACATAATGGCTTAATTCTTATATGATAAGCTAAATATTATGCAATTAACCATCATTTAACCGTTAATAATATGCATTTTTTCATTCTAAACACACGGTCCTCCACCTCTGCACACACTACCAACCACACTTTCTTCATTTTTTCTCCTCTTCTTTTATATTTCTTTAGTAGTAACTGCTTCTGCTTAGATGATTGGTTGAATTTCCTTCATTCATATCAACGATGGTGATTTCTTCTTCCTTCCACGAGTGAATTCCTGTGTGATACATGCAATCATGGTTTTCCTTCGAATGTCCTATTTCTGTAACCGCTACAATGGCATATTAGAAAATATATGGTCCGTGGAGTTACAAATAACTCAATGGACTTACTTCGTTGATTTAACTATAAAACACGTGTAATAAAGAAATAAGCTGCTAACATAACGCGTTACCTTAGTGTATATTCATGTAATTCAACATGTATAATTATGTTAACTTAACGAGTTGAACATGTGCATCTCACATGATATACTAAAGCATTTAAATTCAACACATGCATAATTCTAACTTAACAAGTTCAGATATTTTGAACACTTACGAACCTGACTATCCAATGCCCAGATGCATTTCGGATAGTTAACAGATAACTTACCGAAAATTCACTTAAGTCATGCATTAAGGTTTCAACACATGTACTCTAGGAAATAATAAAATATTCTTCTATCATTAAAAATATAACTGTCCCGTACATGCAATATAACTTTCCAACATAATAGAGAATTCAGATACTCAAGAATTTCACAGTCTGCAATTCACCGATAGTTTAGAAATGTACTAAATTAACATTAATTCCCTGAAATTATGTAAATTCTTTCATTAAAGCATATAACAGTGTAATTATAACATAATGGCTTAATTCTCATATGATAAGCTAAATATTATGCAATTAACCATCATTTAACCCTTAATATTATGCACTTTTTCATTGTAAACAATTTGCATGTGTGTTTTTAATGTTTTAAGTTGTCATATGTTTTCCATGTGCGTTCGGTAATGAAAATCGAAGAGTTAGATAACTGTTTGAGTTTTTATATGCATGGATAGATAACTGTTCAAGTTTTATAAAATGACTAATGAACAGATAAGTTTTCTATGTTCAGTCACATGTTTTGTAGGTGCAAAAACTTGAAGAGTTACAGATAAGTGTTTGAGTTTTTACAAGACTTAAATGATAAATGTTCAACTAAAATGAAGACTAATATGCTAATGTAGCAGTTGCAGAAATAGGACATTCGAAGGAAAACCACGATTGCACGTATCATGTAGGAATTCACTCGTGGAATGAAGAAGAAATCACCATTGTTATGAATGAAAAAAATCCAACTAATCATCTAAGCAGAGGTAGTTACTATAAAAAGAAATATAAAAGAAGAGGAGAAAGACGAAGAAAGTGTGTGTGTAGAGGTGGAGGACCGCGCTAATTGCAGGCAGCGTCGAAAGTTCCCTGAAGCTCCACACCACCACCAAAATCACCAACCATCAGAGGTCTATGAGGATACTTTCCTAATGTCAGGTCGATTCCGAGCCAAAGGCGGTGACTAACAACCACTGTGAGGAGTGATCGCGTTGCAGGAAGAGAAGCCATTTTCACCAAGCACTGACTCATATCTCTAGAGATCGTAAAGCTTCTAGCCTTGGTTTCGGGTTGATGCCAATATGCTAAAGAGGAGATCATCTTGCAATTCTGGACTCACGATTCTATAGGGAGAGGATACAGGATTGTAAGTGATTAAGTTTTCAATGGTGTAATCGCGTTGCATGTAGTGACGGAAGTTTTTACTATCGATAGAGATTTTTACATTTCACCTTTCATTCATCTTCATGAACATATCAAAATAAAAATACCAAAAACAATAACTTATCTGTGTTTATATTTAGTATTTAAGTGTTGTATTGTTTGTTTTGTATTGTGAGTAATGTTATCATTGTTAGTATTATGAATGTTTTTTGTTTGTTTGATTTAGAAAATAGAAAATAGTTTTACAATTTATTGAAATTGATTTGTTCTAGATACTTAAAAATTTTAATGGTTATTGTTTGAAATATCTGAATGTTAGTGTTGCTTAATGATAAATCTAATATTAACTAGCGTTAAAGAGCTTAATTGATGTTATTTACAATCTGTGGAACTGCCTAATGGTTGGCCAAATTCCTTTGTAAATAGCAGTATTTAACTGGAAAGATAAGCTCGTGGAGTTAACTTAAGTCTACGAGGTTAGTCCATTGAGTTAGCCATAACTCAACGAACTAAGTTTGTTGTGCTAACTGTAACTCAACGGAGTGCTTACTGAACACACATAAACTCCAATATAAAAATCAGAACAGTATACAATTCTTACTTAATCTCTGTGGGATCGACTTGTACTTGCACACAAATACAATATACACTGTGCACTTGCAGTTAAAATACAAATTGGAATTAATTTCTAATTTGTGTGAAAGGTTGTTTGTTCACTTCTAAAAGTAATTATTGATATAAGCATAAAGACAAATTAAACAAGTTTAAAAACAGAAGTTAACAAAGCCAAGACAAGTTTTTTAGCACTATTGTTGGGGATTGAGAAGCTAAGCAACTGTGAGTGCTATTTTGTTTTAATAGTAGGAGTGTTGTGTGTTTTATTCTATAATTGAGAATATGGCATATGCTTATGCTCAAAGATTTCTGAAACCTGTAGTTAGCATATGTGAATTTTGTAATTTGGAAGGTCATGATATCTCTGATTGTTTGAAACTGAGACGATTGTAGATGATTAGATCTCATGAACAACAAATGAATTATAATCAATATAATAGAGCTGAGTACGAGAATCCTATAGTTTACCCAACTAATGGTCAGTTTAGAATGTGTAATATGTTAAGAGACACGGAAGTTTGGGATAGGTATGATAGATTGGAGCATAGCTTAGAGCAAAACATGGACAAACTGGAATAATGCATCTGTCAGTAACAAGAAGTCAACCGATTAAACTATAAGGAAGAATATTCAGAACCTAAAATTGATATCATATACGAAACTAAAAAAACCATAATGAAAATTGATCAAAAATTGAATGCAATGAGATTAAACGATCTGGAAAGAAAATTAAATGCATTGGACAAATTTACAATGAAATTACAAGTTATGCAATAGGAAAACACAAATGAAAACTTTAATGTTACAGAAGTACATAATTTACAAGACATACAAACAAAAGAAAATACCAATGCAATAGAATTTAAAGAATGCAATTTAAAACTAAAAATAGTTGAAGATCATAATCACAAAAATGAAATACAAGAACATCATGAAAGTAACGAAAATTTGGAAGATGTATGTATAACATTAAGATTTGGAACTGATATACCACCAAGAATTCAAAAAGAAAGTAATATGAAGGTGGATAAGAACAAAATTCAAAATGATAATGAAAATGTAATATCTGAAAATGTAGAAATCACTAAAGAAAAATTTGAATCTGAAAATGAGACTAAAAATGATCAAACAAATCAAATGAAAGATAAAGAATCTTGTAAATCACAATCATTAGCACCCTATCCTGAAAGATTACAATAAACATTTCTTGAAAAATAAGAAAAAATTAGAGAAATTTTTTGAAAAGTATAAATTAACATTCCTTTGTTAGACTTATTGCAGAAAATGCCGCCTTGTGCTAAATTTCTTAAGGATTGGTGTACTAAGAAAAGAGAGCGAAAAGTTTTAAGGAAAGTCTTTTTAGTTGAGCAAAGTAGTTCCCTATTTTTGCCACAAATTCCTAAAAAGTTATCTGATCCTGGAATCCCTGTTATATCATGCACCTTAGGAAATACCATTCTAGAAATAACCTTAATAGACCTAGGTGCAGGTATAAATGTTATGCCGAGTGATATTTTTACATCCTTAGGATTAGAAGGCTTAATCCCTACTAAGACTGTTATTCAATTAGCTGATAGAAATATAAGATACCCTAGAAGAAAATTAGATGATGTCTTAATTAAAATAAAAAATTTCATATATCCTATTGATATTGTAATTTTGGATTCCCAACAAATTAAACATCAAAATCGTGATACATCTTTAATTTTGGGAAGGCCATTCTTAGCAACATTAGGGGCTGTTATAAATTGTAAAACTAGAGTAATGAAGTTAGCATATGGTAATGAGGATACTCAATTAAACATTTTCAAACTAAAAAAGTTTGAGGAGTTAGAAATGTCCTTACATACTATAGACTTTTTAGAGGATGAAGTAGATATGCTAGATGATGTGATTCAAGAAGAATTAAATAGGTAACTAAATTCTGAAACTTTAGAAGAAAGTGAAAGCATAAATGTAGAAGGAGATCAAGAAGATATTAATATAGAAAATGAAAATGTTCAATTAGAAGTTCTAGCTTCTGATGGTCAACATTTAGATTTAAAACCTTTACCTCCTGAATTAACCTATATATTTCTGGAAGAAAAACGAACATGTCCAATCATTATTGCTTCAGATTTAAAAGATGATCAAATTGCTAAATTAGAAGATGTCGTAAAAACTTAAAGAAGCAATAGGATGGACTATGACTGATATAAAAGGGTTAAGTGCAACTTTATGCTATCACCACATGTATTCAGAAGAGAATGCTAAACCAATTAGAATTCCTAAGAGGAGATTAAATCCAAACCTTAAAGAAGTAGTCAAGAAGGAAATAGTGTAATGGTTTGATAATGACATAATTTATCCGATTTCTGATAGCTCATAGGTTAGTCCAATCCATGTAGTTCCCAAGAAATCGAGATTAATAGTTATTAGGAATGAAAGTTAGGACTTGATACCTACTAGAATTCAATCAGGCTAGAGAGTGTGTATAGACTATAGAAAGCTAAATGTTGTGACTAGGAAAGATCATTTTCCCTTACCTTTCATAGATCCATGCAAATTTTTTGCAGCTCCTCCGTTCATGTCCCGGCCATTTCACTTTCATGTCAGAGAACAAGGGGACGACAACACCCTTTGTGTGCCATTCATTGAAAGGGCTTTGGTTGCGAACTTGAAATTCGATGTCGGCGAAGCACCTTTCCACCTCTCCTTTTTATTTCATCATATTCCTCTTTGATATTCTTCCTATTTGTTGACATCTTTCAAAACTTAATATCAATCCTAGTGTGCCATTATTAATTAGACTGAAGCACTTAAATGGTAAAGCACACATGGTAGCTAACATTTTGATTAAAAATGTCTACCAATGACAAGGCTATGATATTGAACTAAGTTAATTTGTCAAGTGGGCCACATATGCAGTTGTGAACAAAATTTAGATTAATTGGTCTGTATTTTTTATCTCCAAGCTAAGAGTAGCAAAGAAGAAACTATTTTATGGAGATCTGATTCCACTATTGATGGTGGACAGTATTGATTTCACGAAATTGGCATCTAAAAGGATAAGATCAAGAGTCATTTCAGTGAAGGAATATAGAAACTACAATGCTGCAGCTGCTGAAGTATCTGTACCTTCTAGAAATATTATTGGAGTTGTAGAGAGGATAAATCAATTAGAGCAACAATTAGAAAAACTCCAGAAGGAAGTAGATGAACTTAGGAGAAAGGACTAATTGTATTATTCGTCTACTTATATTTGTATTGAAAAATATCTGACTGAATGTAAATGTATTTATTCATATAAATGAATGTTTGAATTTCAAATGTTTTTGCATTCGTGTTTGAGAATGAATATAATTGAAAATTATATAATTATTTGAACAATGTGCAAGACTGTTTAAAAGATTTACAAATTTTCTGAATGACAAGATTAAATGCATGATAATTGGTTAATGCCTAAATATATCTACATGCTGAAAAGTAAAATGTAAATTTTGCACAACAAGAAATGAATTGTAAGTTAAATATGCATATAATGTTCAGATTTAAATGAGTTAAATTAGAATACTACATTAATGACATGTATTTAACTTTAATTAAGTTGACAAAATGTAGGAGAGAAAAAAAATAGAAGTTAATATGAGGAGTAAGTTTTAGAATTTGCCAAGTGTTAACTCAACGGAGTAAGTTCGTTGAGTTAACCTTAACTCCACAAGGTCAATAATATAATATAAAGTCACTCCGTTGAGTTAATTGTAACTCAATGAGGTTAGTCCATGGAGTTAGCAAATCAGTAACCGAAGCTAGTCTGTTGAGTTAACTGTAATTCAACGAGGTTAGTTCATGGATTAAGCTAAACGATTATTCTTTTAGCCACGAACGAAACTTCGTGGGTTTAGCGGTTACTAAAATTAGAAATTAGAAGTGCAACACGTATCCATAAAAATAGGAACCACACTACACATTACAAGACACATTCTTGCAACAAGATTCATTTGCTTTATGGACATGCATTATAAATATAGAATAGAATGTTATTTACAAGTTACCAGCACTTTTGAAAAAAAAGAAAATTTGTTGGGGAACTAGAAGGAGAAGTAGTTGATTTAACTTCATCCATCAATAACTATTTATTGAAAATAAAGCTTTAGATTGGTATGTAATTAATCTTCTGCTATTTTACTTTATGTTAAGAGTTTATGAGCACATGGATTCATTCTCCTAGCACTAAATGATTAGTAAGAACACCTATACAAGATTATTCAACACAAAGGCGTACTGAAATATTTTCTGAATTAGACTTTAACTAAATCTTTAGAGGTGTAGCTAACCTTTCTTTAAAAGAGAAGGAAGATATGGCAGCTTTAGTAAAAAAACCATTAGGGGAAATTCTATATCTTGAATTAGTTGATGAACTTTCATGTATTCAATTGCTAAGCTTTAAGGGAGATAGGTCTAAATTGAAATCTAATTATATTAGTCAATTGCCACACTTTCATGGATTAGAAAGAGTGGATGCCTATTATTTCCTTAGAGAATTTAACGAAGTTTGTCAAATAATGAAAATGCCGAACATGAGTATTGATGCTATTAAACTTAGATATATCCCTTTTTCTTTAAAAGACACAGCTAAGAGATGGTTATATACTTTGTCGCCTGATTCAATTTCTACATGGACTGAATTTTGCTCTGTTTTTCTAGAAAAATATTATCCAACACATCAAATGATTAAAAAGAAAAAAGAAATATTAATGTGTAGCCAAAAACAAGGAGAATCATTCTGGAAATATTTTGAAAGATTTAAAGATTTACTGACTCAATGTCCACATCATGCAATGAGTAAAGCACAATTAATAGGTATAATTTATGAAGGCATAGATGTTTCAATGAAATCTTTATTAGAATCTACTTGTTAGAATGGATTTTTAAAACTATGTAGTGAAGAAGCATGGGCATACTTAGAAAACTTTGCAAAAAGAACTACATAGTGGGATAACTCGACTGAAGCTACTATAGATAAAAGAATATTGCCAAGGGGAATGCATGAAATAGATTCAAGTACTATGCTTGAAGTTAAATTAACTAAATTAACAAAGAAAATAGAAGAGTTATCATTAAATCAAAAACTAGCAGAAAAGAATGTTAACGTTAATGACTTAGATATTATTTATGCTAGAAACCAGAAAGATAACTTTGGAAACTCTTATAACCTTAATTGGAGAAATCACCTAAATTTATCTTGGAGAAAATATAAGTTATGAAGCATTAATTGAACAAGGATCTAGAATAGAGAAGTTAGAAAAGATAATTCAACAATTAAACAATCGTCTAGATCTTGTATTTGGAAATGCTGCCATTCAAAATTAAAATATGAATAGAAATATATCCCCTAGACAGAAGGAATCAATAGAAGTTAGACCTATGGGAGGATTGCCAATACAAGTAGTACCTAACCCTGTCAACAAAGCTGCTAATGAAATTGATACCTCCTATGGGAGGGAAGCTGAATGAAGTAGTATAACTAAAGTAACTATGTATAATATAGTGAGTATATAATAAAAAAATATAAGTTTAATTATAGTTAGTAATATTGTAGAGTTATTACTTAACTCAACAAACTTAGTCCATTGAGTTATGACCTAACTCCACGAGGGTATGTAAGTAGCTATGTTAATTTTGTCTCTATTAAATTTTTGTTCATGTTATACAGAATCACAACAGATAGAATTGATGAAATTACCACTAGATGCACTGAGGGAAGTACTGAGTAACTTGTCAGCTAAAGATCTATGTAGATTGTGTTGTGTATCAAAGGAAATTAAAGACTATGTCAGAGAAAAATATTTTCACGAACTACAAGCTGCAAAAATGACTAAGATTAGAGATGGATTTTTATGAAAGTCATTTAATCATAGTTTAATCAACTATAAATATTTGAATATGGAAGAAACTGCTAGAATTCCACCCAATACATTTGAAGGAATAAATCATATTATAGGGATGGATGAATGATTAATTATTTATAGAACCAAACCAAGGTATGCAATTCTGTTACCGGATATTTTGATTAGAAATCCTATCATTAGAGAAGAATGCAATATAGGAAGGTGTTTGCTTGGCTAGCACGACACCAGAAAACTTGTTTGGATCTCCAGCAACGTACTAGAAAAACTTGGATTTGCTAACTTCTATTTTTACTTAGTTAATTTATCTTTATGCCTATTCCTTTTTAGAAGGAAACAAACAACCTTTAATACAAGTTAGATATTAATTCCAATTTGTACTTTAACTGCAAGTGCACAATGTCTATTGTATTAGTGTGTAAGTACAGGTCGATCCCACAGGGAATTGCTTAAGAATTGAGAACTGTTCCATTTTTTAACAATCAAATTTATATATTCAATAAGCCCTCCGTTGAGTTACAGTTATCTCAACAGACAAAGTTCATTGAGTTATGGCTAACTCAACGGACTAACCTTGTGGACTTAAGTTAACTCCACGAGCTTGTCTTTTCTTTTTAATACTGCTATTTACAAAGGAATTCGGCCAACCATTGGGCGATTCCATAGATTGTAAATAACATCAATTAAGCTCATTAATGTTAGTAAACATTGAATTTATTATTAAGCAATACTAACATTCAGATAATTCAAACAGTAACCATTAAAATCTTTAAGTCTTTTGAACGAACCAATTTCAGTAAACTGTTAAACTAAAACAAACATAAAACAATCACACTCTAACAAAGATAACATTAATCATGATACAACACAAACAATACAACACTCAAATACAAAATACAAACACAGATAAGTTGTTTTTGGTATTTTTGTTTTAATATGAACATGGAAATGGGCGAAAGGTGAAATGTAAAGTAATCTCAATCGACAGTAAATACTTCCGTCACTACATGCGACGCGATTACACCACTGAAAATTAAACCACTTACAATTCTGTCTCCTCTCCCTATAGAATCGCGAGTCCAGAATTGCAAGATGATCTCCTTTTCAGCATACAGGCATCAACCCGAAACCAAGGCTAGAAGCTTTACGATCTCCTAAAATATGAGTCGGCGCTTGGTGAAAATGGCTTCCCTTCCCGTGACGCGATCACTCCTCACAGTGTTTGTCAGGCACTGTGTTTGGCTCAAAATTGACCTGACATCAGAAAAGTATCCTCACAGACCTTTGATGGTTGGTGATTATGGTGGTGGTGATAATGTGGTGATAATGTAGTGGTAATGTGGTGATAATGTGGTGGTGATGATGGTTGGTGTGGTACTTCAGAGAATTACCGACATTGTCTGTAGAAAGCTCGGTGCTCCTCCTCTATACACACTAGCCATACCCATCGATCACACACCCTTTACTTCTTTTCTTCTTTTCTTTTATATTTCTTCAGTGGTAACTACTTCTGCTTGAATGGTCGGTTGGATTTCCTTCATTCATATCAACGACGACGCTTTCTTCTCCCTTTGTCGAGTGAATTCCTGCGTGATACGTGCGATCGTGGTTTTTCCTTCCAACTGTCCTGTTTCTGCAATCGCTATAGTGGCATATTAGAAAATAAATAGTCCATGGAGTTAAAGATATCTCAATGGACTTATAACTTAAGTAAATCTACCAGATCTCGACACGTGTCATCAGCAGTTTAATAATAAAAGAAACATTTCGGAGAGTTACAAGTCTAACTATCCGATGCTCAGATGCATTTCGAATAGTTATAGATAACTCACCGAAAATCCACTTAAGTCACTTTCCAAGAACATGACATGTGTTCATAGCTATTTTATAAATAAAAGGAGATTTCAAAGAGTTACACATATAACTATCCGATGCTCAGTTGTAATTTCAGATAGTTATAGATAACTCACCGAAAGTTCACTTAAGACATGCATTATGGTTTCGACACGTGTACTTCAGGAAATAATAAACTATTCTTTTAAAACATAACTGTTCAGCAGTTTAAACATAACTATTCGAAATATCAGAAATTTTGGATACTTAAGAATTTCATAGCTTGCAACTTACTGACAGTTTAGAAATGTACTAAATTAACATTAATTCACCGAAATTAAGTAGATTCTTTAATTAAAGTATATAACAGTGCAATTATAACATAATGGCTTAATTCTCATATGAGAAGCTAAATATTATGCAATTAACCATCATTTAACCGTTAATAATATGCACTTTTTCATTCTAAACACTTCCCCCATACCTAAATTTTGCTAGTCTCTTAGCAAACTAAGATCTAATTAATTGGTCTTTCTAAAAGTGCTAGAATTAATTCTTCCCCCTTTTTTTCTTCTGTTCAGCATAAGAACTAGTATTATCATATAGATATTTTGTATGTTTCAGTAATATTGTTTTCTCCTCTTCAACCTGCAAATATACTTAAAATATATGCAAATTACATACAAAGTATATCATCATCACATAGGTATTAATTATATTATCGTTTGTTCTTCTTTTCATCATCTGTCATCTTGAATTTTTCAATAAGATTTCTAGAAGAAATTTCAACAACATACAAATCAAAGTACAATCCAATTAAATATGATTAAGACAAGTAGAATAAAGAATTGTATCTCCATTAAACAACTTCAAAAGTCTATTCTTAGATTCATATTTCAGCAATTCTAGATAACAGAAAATATACTCGATTCATAAGATATTTGTATTTCACAAAACACTTGTATCTTTTTAGAACAGTATAAATTTTTTTTTTTTTTGTTTGGACTTTAAAAGTTAATTTGACAAGCTTGAATCATACAAGAGCTTTCTAATGTACCCATGTAACGAGCTTTTAGTCAACAATCCCAAATCTGATCAGGATCTTAGGTTGCCAGATTTCAAGAGTCCTTTTTTAGGTCAACTATCCTTACATACCTATCTGCTTAAGTATAAAAGGCTCGTGATCAAACAAGTCAATAAACTCTCAAAATTTCTTCTTTTTTTTTTTTTTTTTTTTTCACAATACAAAAACAAAACAAAACATTAAGCACATACTGTATATGCACGTATTTCATTAATATAGATGCAATAAAACACTAATCTTATATAGTCCTGCTTCTATCATTTACTATAAATATGAATCCATAACAATAAGCTCATACCTTTTCTGTAGTTTAATAAGATCTACACATAAATCATTCTACAAGTTTAATCAGTTAAATTAAATGTATCTTTAATCATATGTGTTTCATTTAATCTAGAATTCACATTTCAGCTGCTTCAAGACTTCAGATAATTTTTTATTTTTTATTAAGCATTCTGATTTTATTTTAAAATCGTGAAACTGTTAAACTCATGAAATTCAGAAAAAAACATAAGATACTATATCTAGATTTGCATAAATAGTAAATTCTATAGCATCTTATATAGCCTTCTAAATATAACATTCAAGCAGTTACAATTTATAAAAATTTTATAGTCTCAATTATCGGATAGTTACAGTAAGTTCATAAAAATTTTCAATTTCCATAAAACTTTGCAGTACCATTTTAATTCCTTTAATTAACAAACTTACATGGCTGTTACTTTAATTACCTCCCCCCCCATACCTACATTTTGCATTGTCCTCAATGTAAAAGATTTGACAATAAATACAGTAATTGTAGCAGGCATAAATATAGTTTCGTTGATTTAGCACCTAACTCAACAAATGAGTTTAAATTTAAATTCAAGATAAATAATCAGTTACATACTTTGTTTCGTTTATATTTCCTTCTGCATATTCCGATTTTTGATTCTAAAAAACTTTTCATTCAAAGATAAAAGCAAAATATATATAACAAAATAACATTTAACGGATATTGATAAATCATTGTCTTGTGTGGAACCTAGGCTACTATGCCTTTGGTGGCTCACAAGCAAGCCAATTGGTTTCCTAGAACAGATACCAACAAACTGGATTGATATTTTGTTTTTGTTTTTTTTTCTTTATAAAATAAAAATGAAAACTACATTTTTTAAAAGTAAATGCAGAAAACACACAACATTAAACACACAAAATCATAGTTTAAGAACATGATTGAAAAGTAGAAACAAATGGAATAAACGTGTTAATCCAAGCAAACTTTTTAGGCATAATTCTTCTTGCTAATAATTCTGTTTTAATGCAGTTCTTGTTCCTTCTTAATTTGTAAGCATGTAATATATTATAAATTTCAAATACAAGTGTATTACCATTAATGATATGAAATGCAGAAAGGGATCCTTTTCAATTCTAGGGTAATGTAGCAGTTTCTTTTTCTACATCTATTTCAATATATTCCTCTTCCCACTTCCATTCATTTATGTCTTTCATAATCCATATTTGAAATTTCATCAATTCATCCCACCATCTTATCAAACATAAAGTAGGATCATCATATTCATTATACCACATTCCTATTTGAATTTTATCAAATTCTGCAGATGGTGGTTTAGCTATATCACTCGGTATAGGTAATATTTCTATAAAATCATCATAACTGTCTATGCTCACTATGTATAAATCAGATCCAAATGCTATTGATATATCTGTGACTAGATATATATATCCATCAAGTATGACATGCATGTTGTTAATTAATGATTTCTGTCCTAGATGTATCATAATATTTTCATTCCAAGATCTATTCAGAAAATTATACACACTTAAGCGTAAATCTTCACCCCAATTTCCTGTAGGTCTCCAATAATATAATTTTTCAGAAATGGTCAAATTTTTATCAGAAAATATTAAAGCCGACCCACAATTTACAGTTGGTACTTCATATCTATTAGGTCTTCCTATATACTAGTCTTCTCTTGTTATAAGATTTCTTATCAAAATATCAGGTAATAGACTTGCATACCTTGGTCTCGTCCTGTATCTGATTAATCCTTCATCTATCCCCATAATATGTTCTATTCCTTCTAATGTATTGGGTGGAATTCCAGTAGTTTCTTCCATAGGCAGATATTCATGGTTAATTGAACTACGATTACATGACCTCCATATGAATCCATCTCTAATCTTAGTCATTTTTGCAGCTCATAGTCCCTGAAAATATTTTTCTTCAATACAATCTTTAATTTCCTTTGATACACAACACAGCCTACACAGATCTTTAGCTGACATGTTACTCAGTACTTCCTTTAGTGCATCCAATGGTAATTGCATCAATTCCATTTGTTGATTCTATATAACACACACAAAAATTAACATAACTACTACACACCCTTGTGGAAATAAGGCATAACTCAACGAACTAAGTTCGTTGATTAACTATAAAAAAAAAAACATATATATACAGATAGTTGCTTCAGATATGCTGCTTCATTCAGCTACCCTCCCAAAAGAGGTATCAATTTCATTAACAGTTCTAGTGACAAGGTTAGGTACTGCTTGCATTGGCAATCCTCTAGTAGATCTAACTTCCATTGATTCCTTCTATCTAAATGGTATATTTCTATTCTGATTTTGAATTACAGTATTTCCAAATACAAAATCTAGACGATTGTTTAATTGTTGGATTATCTTTTCTAATTTCTCTATTCTAGATCTTTGTTCCAGTAATGCTTCATAACTTATATTCTTCTCATTTACATTTTCTCCTCCCTAAAAATTGTTGTTTCTCCAAGATAAATTCGGGTGATTTCTCCAATTAGGATTATAAAAATTTCCAAAGTTATCTTTCTGGTTTCTAGCATAAATAATATCTAAATCATTAATGTTTGCATTCTTTTCTGCTAGCTTTTGATTTAATGATAACTCTTCTATTTTCTTTGTTAATTCAGTTAATTTCACTTCAAGCATAGTCACTACATAGTTTCAAAAATCCATTTTGACAAGTAGATACTAATAAAGATTTTGTTAAAACATCTATGCCTTCATAAATTATACCTATTAATTGTGCTTTACTCATTGCATGATGTGGACATTGAGTTAGTAAATCTTTAAATCTTTCAAAATATTTCCAGAATTATTCACCCTGTTTTTGGCTACACATTAATATTTCCTTTTTCTTTTTAATCGTTTGATGCGTTGGATAATATTCTTCCAGAAAAATAGAGCAAAATTCAGTCCATGTAGAAATTGAATCAGGCGATAGAGTATATAACCATCTCTTAGCTGTCTTTTAAAGCAAAAGGGATATATCTAAGTTTAATAGCATCTATATTCATGTTCAGCATTTTCATCATTTGACAAACTTCATTAAATTCTCTAAGGAAATAATAGGCATCCTCTCTTTCTAATCCATGAAAATGTGGTAATTGACTAATATAATTAGATTTCAGTTCAAACCTATCTCTCTCAAAGTTTGGCAATTGAATACATGAAGGTTCATCAACTAATTCAGGATATAGAATTTCTCCTAATGGTTTTTCTACTAGAGCAGCCATCTCTACGTTCTCTTTTAAAGAAAGGTTAGCTACACCCCAAAGAATTTTGTTAAAGTACAATTCAGAAAATGTTTCAGTGTGCCTCTATATTGAAAATTCTTGGGTAGGTGTTCTTACTAATCGTTTAGTGCTTAGAGAACGAGTCCATGTGCTTATAAATAAATAGCAGAAGATTAATTACATACCAGTCTGAAGCTTTCCATTCAGTAAATATTTGTTGACGGATGAAGTCGAATCAGCTGCTTCGCCTTCCAGTTCCTCCAACGCTTTTCTTCTTACTTTTAAAAGTATTGGTAACTCGTAAATAACATTTTGTTCTATATATAATGCACATCCATAAAGTGAATAAATCTTGTTGCAAGAACGTGTCTTGCAACGTGCATCGTGGTTCCTATTTTTATTGATATGTGTACCACTATTAATTTCAAATTTTTGTAACCGCTAAACCGACGAAGTTTCGTTCGTGGTTAAAAGAATAATCGTTCTGCTTAATCTACGAACTAACCTCGTTGAGTTACAGATAACTCAACGGAATAATGTCCGTTACTGTTGCTAACTCCACGAACTAACTTCATTGAGTTACAGATAACTCAATGGAGTGACCTTATACTATATTATTGACCTCGTGGAGTTAAGTTTAACTCAACGAACTTACTTCGTTGGGTTAACACTTAGCAACTTCTAAGTTTACTCCTCGTATTAACTTCTTTGCTTTTTTTTTCTTTCTGCTAACTGAAATAAAGTTAAATCTAAGTCATTAATGCATCATTCTAATCAAAATTCGTTTAAATTTGAACATTATACAAATATTTAACTTGCAGGTCATTTTATGTCATGTAGAATTTACATTTTACCTTGCAACATGTAGAAAATTTCAAACATCTATCCTGTCATTCAACAAATTGTAAATCTGTTAACATTCATTCATAATGTTCCACAACTTATATAACATTCAATAAATTCTATTCATTTCACATTCAAAACACGTATGAAAAGTACATTTGAAAAATTTATATTCATTAATATGAATCAATTTACATTACAAGTACATCATACAATTTTCATACAATTCTATACAAGTAGATGAACAATACAATTTAGTCTCTATTCCTAAGTTCATCTACTTCCTTTTGGAGTTTTTCTAATTAAAGTTCTAATTGATTAATCCTCTCTACAGCTCTTGTAATTTCTCTAGAAGGTACAGCTATTTCTACAGCTACAAAATTTCTGTATTCTTTCACTAAAATGGTTCTTGATTTGATCCTTTTTGATGCCCATTTCATGAAATCAATACAATCCACCATCAGTAGTGGAATCATATCTCCATAAAACAATTTCTTATTTACTGTTCTCAGCTCGGAGATAAAAACTACATACCAATTTATTGGAATTCTATTGACAACTGCAAACGTGACCCATTTGACAAATTGACTCAATTCTATGTCATGGCCTTATTGTTGATAGACATTCTTAATTAAAATGTTGGCTACCATGTGTGCTTTACCATTTAAATGCTTCAGTCTATTTAATAGAGGCACACTAGGATTGATAGCTAAACTGTCCTTGATTTCCTATTCTATCCATTCAACAGTAGTTGTGCTTTCCAAAATTTCCTGTCCTTCATTCTTTAATCCAAAAATGTTGTGGAGAAGCTCTAGTGTTATTTGTACATCTGCTTCCTCCACGTTGGAAATTAATTTTCCTTCTTCCTCTCTCAAATTTGCATAAAAACAAGTCACTAGATTCTCATACACTACATGCCCTCTTTCTTGAGAAATAAAATTCAGTAGACCTTGGAACTCAAATAAATCTTTGATTTCTTGCATTCTGTCCCAATTTACTGGTCTACTGTATATAATATCATAACCCCTAATCTCTTGGTATTTAATATAAGCTTCCTAACTCCAAAAATGTACTTCATTTAAAATTGTTGTTTCAATCGGGTCAGGAATGTGACTTTGTTGTTCCAAAGGGGTTTGTTCTTGATCTTCCTCTACCATAGGCTGCACTTGAACATGTTCTACAGATTCCTTAATTTTTGCTTCTGCTTTTGTCTGTGGTGGTGAGCTAGCAGAACTCTCCACTCTATCTTGAATTCTTTCCATAAATTGCTGAAGAGTTTCTTACTCTTTAGTGGAATCTGCAAAGTCATTTTTGTCTAAATGGCTTCGTTCAGCTTCTTCTTCATTTTCTATTCTTTCTTCTTCCTCCTGACTACCAATCTACTTTGTAACTCTTCTTTCTGATTCTATGGTAGATTGGAATGGAGTCACGGGCAATTCAGTTTTTGCCCTAATTTTTGTTTCTTCTTCTTGTACAGGTTGTAGACTAATTTCAGCTTGTTTTTCTTCTTCTCTTTGCTCTTGCTACTACTGCTCCTTAGAATCGGATAGCAGGTTTATAAAAATTGGCTCCATAGGCCTTGTTACTATTGGTGCTTCAGATTTAATCTCCTTTTGATACTCAGGCACTATCTTTTTTCCTTTCCTTCGTATGATTAATTGTGCCTGCTCTTCCTCTTCTTCATCTAAGATTAAATCTAAAAATAAAGGCTCTGCACGCCTTTGAGCCACAGGTACTGGTTCTTCCTGTTTAACTTTTCTAATAATTGCTGGTCTCGAAGGACTAGCTTCAACTTCTTTTGCAGCAAATCTGACAACAGTTCTGGCAGTAGCTTCTTGATGCTGTTCCACTTTAATTTTGTACTGGGCCCTCAACTTTTCTTCTGTCCTTCTTCTTTTAATGCCATCATATAAAATATGTGCCTTAGCTATGGCTATACTTTCTTCATCACCTTGGTCTCTTGCTGTTTTGACCAAGCTAGTAAACTCTTTCTCTTCTTCATCAGTTCTCGGCCAAGCAAATGCTACTCGTAGCAATGGCTCTGTTGGTTGAACTGGAGGTCCTAACTATTGTTCCTCAGGAACAGGTCTTTCAACAATCGGCTCGTCTTGTCCTTCAGTTGCCTCTTCTTCATTTTCTTTCCTTTCTTACTCCTAGATCGCCCATTTAGCTCATCTATAGATTCGTCTTTTGAACTAGAGCCAGGACTTACGTTGGATTAATTCTAGGGCAACTTCATTGTTTGGCCTTATTTTTCTTTCTTTGCTTACAGCAATTTCCGTTGCAACCTTTATTCTTGTTTCCATTATTTTAGGTATTTGCATACCCAAATCTACTAAATCTCTTCTGAAGTTGAAAAGTTCTGATTCTACCTTCTATAGCTCTTTTTCTCTTGTTGTATTCTTGATCTTCTATCGCGTGTGCCATTCCTCTAACTCTTTTAGAAATTCTGATGTGTCAACAACATCTTCCCAGAACTCAGGTGTCATCTTCCTCACCGTGGAATTACACAACAGCACGGATCGCTCTAATTTCTACTGTTCTAAATTCTAACTGATTTGCGGAATAATGCCCTCAAAACCCTAGGTTTTAGTTTAAATAAATCCTAAGTTTAGGCGGGTAATCGGGTCATTTCCTGAACCAACTATTGCTCTCTCATCCGCGGTCTTAGCTACAGTACTCCGTTGAGTTACAGTTTACTCAACGGAATAAGCTCGTTGACTAACTCAAGACTCAACGGAGTAAGCTTGTTTAGTTAAGCGTAACTCAACAGACTCTCCGTACAAACAAATATATATAATAATAAAAATACTTAAGGTAATAGTTTCTTTGTTTTTACTAGTTTAACCGATACTATGTTTCGGTCAGACCTAATTTTTTTTCCCGGTTTAACTGATACTCTATTTCGGTAAAACCAACATTTTTTTTTCTTCTAAAAATTAATATAGATATTTTTTATGTTCCGATCATACCGATGGATCTAGTCGTTTGAACCGCAACAATTTTTATATTTTATTATTATTATTATTTTTTATGTGAAAAATAAAATAAAAACTGATTTCCAACTAAGAAAAGCTCGCGTAGTCCTCTACTCTGACTTCTTCTATAATTCCAAAGGAGATTTTTGGTGTTTTCAGAATAGGTCTAAGTCTTTGTCCATTTACTTTAAATATATTCTGATTTTTAGGATTTTCAATTTCAATAGCTCCATAAGGATAAACATTTCGAACTATCTAAGGTCCTGCCCATCTAGATCTTAATTTTCCTGGATTGTTATGGAGTCTAGCCATATAAAGATATACTTCTTGTCCTATTTCAAAGCTTTTTGGAATAATTTTCCTATCATGCCAGAATTTCATTTTCTCTTTTTCTCTTAAAGTCTTCGAATAAGCTTCATTTCTAAATTCTTCTAATTCTATTAATTGCATTTTTCTATTTTCAACAGCTTGATTTAAATTAGTATTCAAAGTTTTTAATGCCCAATAAGCTTTAGGTTCTATTTCAGCTAGTAAATGACAACTTTTTCCATATATTAGCCTAAAAGGTGACATACCTAAGCTTGTCTTATAAGTAGTTCTATAAGCCCAAAGTGCATCTATCAATCTATTAGCTTAATCTGTTCTAGTAGGATTTACTACTTTTTCTAAGATTAACTTAATTTGTTTGTTAGCACTTTCTACTTGTCCACTTGTTTGCGGATGATATGATGTTGCAATTTTGTGGTTTACTCCATATTTCTTCAATAAGGCTTCAAAACTTCTATTACAGAAATGAGTTCCTCTATCACTAATAATAACTTTAGGTATTCCAAATCTAGCAAATATATTGGTTCTTATAAATTGTATTACCACTTTGTTATCATTAGTTTTTGTAGGAATAGCTTCTATCCATTTAGATGCATAATCCACCCCCAACAATATGTAATTAAATTGATTAGACATAGGAAATGGACCCATAAAATCTATTCCCCACACATCAAAGATTTCAACCTCAATAATAGGATTAAGAGGCATCATATTCCTCTTTGATATTCTTCCTATTTGTTGACATCTTAAACAACTTAAGCAATATTTATGAGCATCTTTGAATAGTGTTGGCCAATAAAATCCACATTGCAGAATTTTTGCAGCAGTTTTCCCTGAGCCGAAATGCCCTCCACAAGCTTGGTCATGACAGAAAGACAATATGCTCTGATATTCAGTTTCTGGAACACACCTCCTTAAAACCAGATCAAGACATTTCTTAAATAAGTATGGGTCTTCCCAATAGTAATATTTTACTCTTGAGAAAAACAATTTCTTATCCTGTCTATTCCAATCCTTAGGTGTTAAACTAGTAACTAAGTAATTAACTATGTCTGCATACCAAGGCATTGTGTTGATGGTCATTAATTGTTCATTAGGAAAATTATCCTTAATTTCAATATTTGATTTTTCTATTTGTAATCTTGATAAATGATCTGCTACTACATTCTCACAACTTTTTTATCTTTAATCTCTAGATCAAATTCTTGTAATAATAATATCTATCAGATCAATCTAAGCTTAGTCTCTTTTTTCTTTATTAGATGTTTTAAAGCTGAATGATCCGTGTATACTATTACTTTAGCTCCAATTAGATATCATCTAAACTTTTCTAAGGCAAACACAACAGCTAATAATTCTTTTTCAGTAGTTGTGTAATTAACTTGAGCATCATTTAAGGTTTTGCTTGCATAATGAATCACTCTAGGAGATTTTTCTATCTTTTGTCCCAACACTGCTCCTATAGCAAAATCAAATGCATCGCACAATAATTCAAATGGATGGCTCCAATCAAGTGCTTGAATTATAGGAGTTGAAATTAAGCTAGTTTTAAGTCTGAAAAATGCTTCCTTGCAATTTTTATCAAAGTTAAATGAGACATCTTTTAATAGATTAGTTAAAGGTCTAGCTATCTTGCTAAAGTCTTTAATAAATTTTCTATAAAAACCAGCGTGTCCTAGAAATGATCTAATATCTTTTACTAATTTAGGTTCAATTCTTATTCTTGTTTACATAAATCGTTGTTGTAAATATATCTCTTAATATATATATATATATATTCTCTGCAATTATCTTTTTTGATTAATGACAAAAAGAGGGAGAAATATTAATTGCTTATATTATAAAGTGAGATGATATTTAAATGGTTATTGTAATCTAATAGATGATAATTAGAAAACTAATACTTATATAATTATTGACATCTGAGAGTTTTAGTTCTGAGAGGTGAAATTTACACAAACAATAGAAATAAGCTTAAGTGAACTTAAGTCAACAAATGTGTTTGTTGAATTAAAAGTTAACCCAACAAATGTGCTTTGTTGAGTTAAATATATTTTATAATTGAATTAATATGGTTTTGTCATCATCAAAAAGGGGGAGATTGTTGAGTATTTTGTTTTGATGATGTGTGCTGAATGAAAATAATCATATTTGCTCAATTACTATTGCTTGTGAAAAGAAATTAAAATCATCAATTAATATAGAAAAAGTTTATTGACATAAATACTTGTCTGTATTGGATCTGAAGTTAATAACTAGTCATTTCGTTGCATTACTTTCTCATTTAACTAAACGTTAAGTTAACGTGTGCTTTTATTGAAATGCATGATATGTTCTAAAGTTATATCTTCTGTATCATGAATAGTGCACGTTTAGACAACTCGTTAAGTTAGAGTTTTGTTTGTATAGAGGTCACGTGAGAACTCGTTAAGTTAGAGGTTTAAAGGTTAAAATAGGTCATGTGAGAACTCGTTAAGTTAGTGAGTAAAAGAAGAGACGAACTCGTTAAGTTAGTGTTATACACGTGGTGAAATTATAAGTTACGAATGTTATATTGTATCACTTGAGGTGCACATGTTTAACTCGTTAAGTTAGCATAACTAAACGTGTTGAGTTGCTATATTGAACACTAAGGCATTGCGTTAGGTTAGTGTTATAAACTTAAGTTATTATTTTTGCACGTGGTAAAATTCTTATTATAAAAACATTTGTTTATTACTGAATCGGTGAGTTAAAGTTTTTCGGAGACTTACAACCGTAACTAACCGAAACTTAAACTGTTTTTGGTGAGTTATCGTTTAACCTTCCGAAAAAAAGGTTAAGCTAGTTCGTTGAGTTAGCGTAACACCATAGACTTAGTTCGTTGAGTTAGCTACAGTACTTGTCACGTGAAATGGCACATGAGGAACTCGTTAAGTTAGAAACGTTAAGTTATATATATATACTTGTGTTACTTGTTTAGTTAACATTAAAGTAACGACTTCTTATTACACTTGATGGAAATTTTCTTTTGGACGAGAAAGTTTCTTTTGCAGGAAATTTTTCAGAGATCTAGGACTGATGATTAAAGAAAATTTGAAATGTAAACGTGGGTCAGAACGTGTGTATTTCGATGAAGGAAAAAGAAAAGACATGAAGAAGTGGAAAACTAGTAGTGGTTAAACATAAAGGATATGCATAAAATGAAGATACAGTATAAAAGGCATAGAGTTCTCATTGATCAAATTATCCTTGCACACAAAATGAAAAATCTTTTCAAGGATCAAACTATCCCTGCACACCAAAAGAAAAATCTTTTTCAGGGATCAAAAACACCTCTTCGAGGAAAATCTATCAGGTGGAAGAAAATTCAATGAAGAAGAAAATAGTAAGATATATGCCATTGAAGATTTGAAGTATCAGGTGGAAGAAAATTCAATGAAGCAGAAAAAGGTATTATTTATGTCACTAAAGATTTAAAGTATCAGAAGAAAGTAAATTCGGTGAAGCAGAGAAAAACAAGATATTCGTCACTGAAGAATTGCTGAAGAAGAAAAAGAAGAAGAAGAAAGATCTCAAATAGGGAGAAATGTTTTAAATTCTGCAAATTAGTTTTCTCTATTTGTAGTTATTAAATTGTTTAGATGATACATGGTACCGAGATATAATTACATCTACAATTTCTGAGGAGAATTGAATTGTATATTGTAATTGAAACCTTGAATAAAAATGATTTTATGAAAACAATGTCTCGACTTGTTTTTGAGTTTTAAAGTTTCAATTATATTTCAGAAAATATTGAAAATACACAATTCACCCCCCTCTTGTGTAGCCATACGATCCTACAAGTGGTATCAGAGCTTAATTCATCTTCAGGAACCTATTCTTCAAAATGAATGTCATGTTGTTCCTCTTCCAAAATATTATCTTGAAGCTGCTCAGGTAAGCTTGATTCTTCAACTTCAACAGTGTTAGGAATATTTTCAATATGCTCAACATTCATCTGTTCACTCTCTATAGAATGATCAGAGTTCAATGTTTCCATAAATTCTACAGCCAGTGTATCTGTCAATAATTATTCATTTTGTTCAACAGATATTTCCATTAATACATGCTATGAATTCTCAGACTCTGCTTCTATAGATTCTGAAGAAGGTTAGTTAATGTTTAGCTCTTCTGGAGTCTTAACATTTTCAATATCTACTACTCAAGATAATTCAGCATGTGAACTAGTTACTACCTCAACATTTTCAATTATATCTGCAATAACTTGTTCAATGTCAGGTGCCTGATGCTCTGATTTGTCAATTTCTGCATCACCAATACTTGTACTAATAGAAAAACTTGAGCTCATATTTGACTTGTATTTCTTCTCAAGTTTTCTAGCAAGGGAAAATAAAGTCTCATTATCTTCATTAGTTTCAGTGTGTTCAGAATTGATGAGTTTATCAGATGCACAATAAGGTACAATGTCTAGACATACATTGTCCTTTGGAAATAAATTTTTATCTGATTTTCCTTTTTCAATAGACTTTGTTTCCTTAGACATAATTTTTTTGACTTTCCTTCTACTATAACATTTCTGTTTCTCCTATTCAAGTATTGCTGTTTTCTTTTCAAATTGCTTCATAAAAGTTTTCTGCTTTAATTCTTCTAAGGCACTCTCTATTGCTACTGCCTTTCGAAGACTGTCAACTTTTGTTTTGTCTACAGCAATATTTGATTCTACTTGTTTTGAATATAAAAGAGTAGGGATAGCTGATTCATGCTCTTCCTCAAATGCATGTAGTCTAGTACCGTTTATTGGTATTTGAAGAGTTCTAATTGAAGTACCTACACCTTTTTCCAAATATTTTGCACACTGCTCGAGAAATGCTATCTCAGCACATGTCATTCTGTATTCTCTATCAAATTTACTACGAATACCCTTGTAAGTAATATTTGCATCAGTATTTTGAAGTTCTTGTCTAACTTCATTCAGTATACCTTTAGGAAAGAAATATTCACTATAAATTTCTACTAACCTTTTGTCCACTCGAAAAATTTTCTTGAACCAAGTGCATGGAATTTCATCATTCTCTATTTCTTTTTCTTTTGCATCTCCTCTGCTTTTGCCTTTTCCTTTGCCACGACCTTTGTAGAACTTGGAGACCATCATCGCAGGTTGTAACAACAACAAGCAGGAAAGATTTTCTTGACAAAGTTTACAAATAACCTAAGTGCCTGTGTAGTAAGTGTTTAAATAGGATTTTAGGTGAATAACTCAATGTGAAGAGAAGTCGGGTTTAGATATTAACTAAATATTGAATAAAGTTTATTCAATCAAGGTACTCGAAATATTCAAGTAGAACTCGTTGAGTTAACTAACCTAACGAGTAAAAAGCTGTCTAGAGGCAGTTTTACACGTTACCTTATCTAATATAACGTCTAGTTAGTACACTTAAAACAATTTTCGGATGCTTCCAACTGAAACATTCCGAAAACAACACAAATGCTAAACTTAACAATTTCTTGTGAACATTGTAAACTATTTGAACATTTTTGTCCTTTGAATCTAAAATAGTTTGTTTGTCTTTTTAAATTATTTCATCAAGATTTTAAGAGGACATTAATTTAGATTAACCAAGATTTGTATTCTGAATTATATTAATCTGTTTTCGACATTGTTAATCCTCCGCCTACAAATATACTTCAAATATATTCAATCAAAATACAAAATATACTTGTAGTGACAATAGATGTTAAGTATAACTATACTTTTAAATTTTCTTTTTAGAGACTTCCGTTATTTTGACATCATCAAAAATGATTTCCAGAATCAATTCCTACTGTATATGAATCAAAACACAACTGTGAACTCAATATGATTAATTCAAGGAGAATAAAAGAATGTATCTCAATTAAATGTTTTCAAAAGTACTAATGTTGATTCAATAAATCAGTAGTCATATTGGTAGAAACTATATGTGATTCAAAGATATCTGTAATTAATGAAACAATTGTTCTTGTACTATAAACTAAAGTGCAGATTATTTGTTTATTTTTTTTTATTTTTTCAAAATAGTAAATATTCATAATTTTCTTTAAAAGTTAGTTTGAAAAGCTTGAATCATGCAAGAGCTTTCTAATATACCCGTGTAATGAGCTTTCAGTCAACAATCCCAGATCTGATCAAGACCTTAGGTTGCCAGATTTAAAGAATCATTTTTCAGGACAACAATCCTTACATACCTATATGCTCAAGTACAAAAGGCTCGTGATCAAACTGATCAATAAACTCTCAAAGATTTTCACTTTCTAAGCATTTTTCATTTTAAGCATAGTATATATGTATTCCATTAATACAGATGCAATAAAACACAAATCTCATATAATTTTACTTTTATGATTGTACTGAGAATATGAATTATTTTCAATAGGCTTATACTTTTGATTAGCAGTTTAAGATGAGTTACATATAACTTATTCTATAAGTTTAATCAATTAAGTCAAATTTATGCATGATCATATGCATTTTCCTTGATTCAAAGAAAGCATTTAATCAAAATTTCAGAATGTTAGAAGTATTTAATGTTTTTCATTTACACTTCCACTTAAAATCATAAAAACCCTTCAAATTGATAGATTACTTAAAACCAATAAGATACTATTATGATTTTAAAATAAATACATAGTATCTTAAGCAGTAGTTTAGATATTACTTTAGATATTTATGATAAGTATATAATATCTATGAGGTGAACAACATCATCAATAAAATTTATCTTTTTATGTGGAGTTTAAGCATTTTACACATGACATAGCCTATAAATACCTAAATTTAATCTAATGTTGTAGAATGTATTTTCGTCTAGAGGTTTTGTAAATATATCAGCTAATTGATTTTTACTAGACACAAATTCTAATTTAATTTTGTCTTTAATTACGTTATCTCTTAGAAAATGATGTCTAACCTCTATATGCTTTGCTCTTGAATGTAATACAGGATTTTTGGAAAGATTTATTGCAGAACTACTGTCATAATAAATCTTAGTTGTATCATAAGATAATCCAAAATCTTCTAGGGTTTGCCTTATCCACAGAATCTGAGTGAAATACAATGCAGTAGCAACATATTCAACTTCTGTAGTAGAAAGTGCTACATAGTTTTGCTTTTTACTAAACCATGACACCAAATTATTTCCCAATAATTGACATGTGCCACTAGTACTCTTTCTATTAGATTTAGATCTTGCATAATCAACATCAGCATATCCTATAAGATCTATTGAACTTTCCTTAAAATAATACAGTTTGAAATTTTTAGTTCCTTGTATATATCTAAATATTCTTTTAACTGCAATTAAGTGTGATTCTTTAGGATAAGATTGAAATCTAGCACAAACATATACAGCAAACATAATATTAGGTCTACTAGCAGTCAAATAAAGTAAAGAACCAATCATACTTCTGTATTGTCTTTGATCTATGGATTTTCCTATGTCATCAATATCTAACTTTAAAGAAGTACTCATAGGAGTTCCTCGAATCCTTGTATCATTAAAATTAAATTTCTTAAGCATTTCATCTGCATATTTTTCTTGATTTAAAAATATACCTTTATCCATTTTCTTAATTTGAAGTCCTAGAAAATATGAAAGTTCTCCTATCATACTCATTTCAAACTGATTAGTCATCTCTTTAGAGAATATTTTTATCAACTTATCAGAGGTTGCTTCAAAGATTATATCATTCACGTATATATGAACAACAATCTGATCTTTACCATCTCTCTTAATAAATAGAGTATGATCCATTTTTCCCATGATATAACCTTTTTCTATTAAAAAAGTAGATAATCTTTCATACCATGATCTAGGTGCTTGCTTCAAACCATATAAAGTTTTCTTCAATTTATACACAAAGTCAGGATTTTTAATATCTTTAAATCTAGGTGGTTGTTTTACATTGACTTCTCTTCACATTGAGTTAAACGTATGCTCAAAATTCCAAGCCATGCATATACCTCAACGACAACAACAACAATAACCTGACTGTACAGACCATATACAATAACAACAACAAAGTTATTCAGTTCAAGCAGAACAACAAACCCAGCTACCTCCTGACTTAGATGTAGTGCTTAACGACATCAGAAATGATATTAGGCATCTAGGAGATAAAATATGTAATGCTATAAGTGATATACTTAGGAGGGCTCGGTAACTGTTTTTGTTTGTTTCTGAATACAAAATGTAATGTTTGTATTTTTTTTTTTGTTTAATTCATTGAACAATACATTTTTCTGTAAATGTGTTCAATTCTTATTCTTGTTTACAGAAATCGTTGTTGTAAATATATCTCTTAATATATATATATATATATTCTCTACAATTATCTTTTTTGATTAATGACAAAAAGGGGGAGAAATATTAATTGCATAAATTATAAAGGGAGATGATATTTAAATGGTTATTGTAATTTGACAGATGATAATTAGAAAACTGATACTTATATAATTATTGACATTTGAGAGTTTTAGTTTTGAGAGGTGAAATTTACACAAACAATAGAAATAAGCTTAAGTGAACTTAAGTCAACAAATGTGTTTGTTGAATTAAAAGTTAACCCAACAAAGGTGCTTTGTTGAGTTAAATATATTTCATAATTGAATTAATATGGTTTTGTCATCATCGAAAAGGGGGAGATTGTTGAGTATTTTGTTTTGATGATGTGTGCTGAATGAAAATAATCATATCTGCTCAATTACTATTGCTTGTGAAAAGAAATTAAAATCATTAATTAATACAAAAAAAGCTTACTAACATAAATAATTGTTTGTATTGGATCTGAAGTTAATAACTAGTCGTTTCGTTGCATTAATTTCTCATTTAACTAAACGTTAAGTTAAGGTGTGTTTTTATTGAAAAGTATGATATGTTTTAAAGTTATATCTTCTGTATCATGAACAGTGCACGTTTAGACAACTCATTAAGTTAGAGTTCTGTTTGTATAGAGGTCACGTGAGAACTCGTTAAGTTAGAGGCTTAAAGGTTAAAATAGGTCACGTGAGAATTCGTTATGTTAGTGAGTAAAAGAAGAGACGAACTCGTTAAGTTAGTGTTATACACGTGGTGAAATTATAAGTTACGAATGTTATATTGTATCACGTGAGGTGCACATGTTTAACTTGTTAAGTTAGCATAACTAAACGCGTTGAGTTGCTATATTGAACACTAAGGCAACGCGTTAGGTTAGCGTTATAAACTTAAGTTATTATTTTTGCACGTGGTAAAATTCTTATTATAAAAACATTTGTTTATTGCTGAATCGGTGAGTTAAAGTTTTTCGCAGACTTACAATCGTAACTATCAGAAACTTAAACTATTTTCGTTGAGTTATCGTTTAACCTTTCGAAAGAAAGGTTAAGCTAGTTTGTTGAGTTAGCGTAACACCATAGACTTAGTTCGTTGAATTAGCTACACTACTTGTCACGTGAAATGGCACATAAGGAACTCGTTAAGTTAGAAACGTTAAGTTATATATATATACTTGTGTGACTCGTTTATTTAACATTAAAGTAACAACTTCTTATTACACTTGATGGAAATTTTCTTTTGGACGAGAAAGTTTATTTTACCGGAAATTTTTCAGAGATCTAGGACTGATGATTAAAGAAAATTCGAAATGTAAACGTGGGTCAGAACGTGTGTATTTCGATGAAGGAAAAAGAAAAGACGTGAAGAAGTGGAAAACTAGTAGTGGTTAAATGTGAAGGATATGCATAAAATGAAGATTCAATATAAAAGGCATAGAGTTCTCGTTGATCAAATTATCCTTGCACACAAAATGAAAAATCTTTTCAAGGATCAAACTACCCCTACACACCAAAAGAAAAATCTTTTTGAGGGATCAAAAACACCTCTTCGAGGAAAATCTATCAGGTGGAAGAAAATTCAATGAAGTAGAAAACGGTAAGATATATGTCATTGAAGATTTGAAGTATTAGGTGGAAGAAAATTCAGTGAAGCAGAAAAAGGTATTATTTATGTCACTAAAGATTTAAAGTATCAGAAGAAAGTAAATTCGGTGAAGCAGAGAAAGACAAGATATTCGTCAGTAAAGAATTGCTGAAGAAGAAAAAGAAGAAGAAGAAAGATCTCAAACAAGGAGAAATGTTTTAAATTCTACAAATTAGTTTTCTCTGTTTGTTGTTATGAAATTGTTTAGATGATACATGGTATCGAGATATAATTGCATCTACAATTTCTAAGGAGAATTGAATTGTATATTGTAATTGAAACCTTGAATAAAAATGATTTTATGAAAACAATGTCTCGACTTGTTTTTGAGTTTTAAAGTTTCAATTATATTTCAGAAATTATTGAAAATACACAATTCACCCCCCTCTTGTGTAGCCATATGATCCTACAAGTTTACTAAAATTGAATCGTTCCAGATACTTAATGATTTTAATGGTTACTATTTGAAATATCTCAATGTTAGTATTGCTTAATGATAAATGTAATATTAACTAACATTAAAGAGCTTAATTGATGTTATTTACAATCTGTGGAACTGCCCAATGGTTGGCCGAATTCCTTTGTAAATAGCAGTATTTAATTGGAAAGATAGGCTTGTGGAGTTAACTTAAGTCCATGAGATCAGTCCATTGAGTTAGCCATAACTCAACGAACTAAGTCCGTTGTGTTAACTGTAACTCAACGGAGTGCTTACTGAACACATATAAACTCCAATATAAAAATCGAAACAGTACACAATTCTTACTCAATCTCTGTGGGATCAACCTGTACTTGCACACAAATACAATATACATTGTGCACTTGCAGTTAAAATACAAATTGGAATTAATCTCTAATTTGTGTGAAAGGTTGTTTGTTTACTTCTAAAAGTAATTATTGATATAAGCATAAAGACAAATTAAACAAGTTTAAAAATAGAAGTTAACAAAGCCAAGACAACGTATAATAAAATGGATTATGGATAGTGGATGCTCAAAGCACATGACAGGTAAGAAAAGATTTCTTGATTTAATTAAATGCTTAAGTTTAGGATCTGTTAAATTTGGTAATATGAAAAATGTAAAATTACCGCAATTGGAAATATAACATCTGAAAATGGTAGAATTGAGAATGTCTTGCATGTTAATGGACTAAAACAAAATTTATTAAGTGTAGGACAATTGTGTGATAAAGGTTATAATGTTTCATTTACTACTGAAAATTGTTACATCATTGATGAAGCTACAAATGAGATAAAATTTACTGGTTTTAGAAATTGCTCAATATACATACTAAACTTTCCATGTGAAAATTCTGCAAATAATTCCTGTTTGGTAGCATCTAGTGAAGATGATTGGTTGTGGTATAAATGACTTGGTCATGTTAGTATGAAGATTCTTAGAAAGTTATCCAAGAATGATCTAGTTAGGGGATTGCTTAAACTTGAATTCAAAAAAGACAAAGTGTGCAGTGATTGTATGTTAGGCAAGCAGAAGAGAACTTCTTTTCATAGCAAAAATGAGATTTTCACCAAAAAGCCACTAGAACTTTTACATCTGGATCTTTTTGGCCCAACTCAAATATCAAGTCTTGGGTGTCAAAAATATACTCTTATTATTGTAGATGATTTCTCTAGATTAACTTGGGTAATATTTTTGACACATAAAAATAAGACATGCAATGAATTCAGAAATTTCTACATAAGAGTTCAAAATTAGAAGGAATTGAGAGTGAAGAAAATTAGAAGTGATCAGGGAGGGGAATTTGAAAATTATGAATTCAAAAACCTATGCAATTCTTTTGGAATTTTACATGAATTCTCTTTCCCTAGAACTCTAGCTCAAAATGGAGTTGTGGAAAGAAAGAATAGAACATTACAAGAAATGGCTAGAACTATGTTGAATGCCACTGATTTACAAAAATTTCTTTGGGCTGAAGCTGTAAGTACAACTTTTCACATCTCCAATAGAACTCATATCAGATCTATAAAGAATAAGATACCTTTTGAACTTTGGTTTGATAAGACTCCAAATGTTGGATATTTTAAGACATTCATATGCAAATGCTTTGTGTTAAACACTAGAGATGCTAAAGACAAGTTTGATTCAAAATCTGAACCTGTCATACTAGTTGAATACTCATCTAGAAGCAAAGCTTACAGAGTATATTTTGCAAAAGATAGAAGAGTAAAGTATAAATGTTTAGTTTGATGAAGATTTGATACAGAATCTCAGAAATTTGAAGATTGATAGTGAGAGTGAAAATGAAAATTATGATAAAGATAACTGCAAGCAGAAACTCAGATCCCAAGCATCAAATTAGACTCAAAACAGTTGGAGATTCAAATCTGATCATCCCATGGAAAAAATAATTGAAAATATAACCAAAGGTGTACAGACTAGAAGCAAAACACAGGATATTTGCAATTATTGTGTATTTGTGTCAAAAATTGAGCCAAAATCAGTAGATGAAGCTTGTAAGGATATTTACTAGATAATGGCTATGTAGGAAGAATTAAATCAGTTCCAGAAAAACAATGTCTAGGAATTAGTGAAGAAACTTGTAGGAAAATCCATCATTGGGACTAAATGGATATTTAGAAATAAATTAGATGAAGAAGGAAATATACTCAAAAATAAAGCTCGATTGGTTGCACAAGGATATAATCAATAAGAAGGCATTGATTATGAAGAAACTTTTGCACCTGTAGCCAGAATTGAAGCTATTAGAATGTTGCTTGCTTTTGCAAGCAGTATGAGGATAAAACTATTTCAAATGGATGTAAAGAGTGCATTTTTGAATGGAGAAATACGAGAAGTATTTGTTAAGCAACCCCTAGATTTGAAGATGAAGTTAATTTAGATCATGTCTACAGACTAAACAAAGCCTTATATGGTCTAAAACAAGCTCCTAGGGCATGGTATGAAAAATTGAAAAAGTTCTTAACTGATCATGATTTCATCATAGGCAAAGTGGACAACACTTTGTTTATTAAAACTTTTGATTTACATATGTTGATTGTACAAATCTATGTTGATGGTATTGTGTTTGGGGCTACTTTAGAAAAACTATGACATGACTTTCAGAATTTGATGAAAAATAAATTTGAAATGAGCATGATGGGAGAGCTGAGATTTTTCTTAGGATTACAAATCCATCAAGTGAAAAATGGCATCTTTGTCAATCATGAAAAATAATGTAAAGAAACTCTAAAGAAATTTGGCTTTGAGAACATCAAATCTGCAAACACACCAATGAGTTCAAATACTAAACTTGAAAATAATGACTTAAGTGTTGTAGTAGATCAAAAGAAATACAGAGGCATGATTGGATCTCTATTGTACCTATCAGTAAGTAGGCTAGATATCATGTTCAGTGTATGTTTGTGTGCCAGATCTCAAGCATCACCAAATAAATCTCATCTGAAATCAATCAAAAGAATCTTCAAGTATTTACAAGGCACTAAAGATTATATTACTTAGCTGACAGTAGTTTAACTTTAATAAGTTATAGTGATGCAGATTATGCAAGTAGTAGATTAGACAAAAAAGGCATAAGTGGCACATGCCAACTGCTTGGAAATTCTTTAATTTCATGATTCAGTAGGAAACAAAACTATATTGCATTATCTACTACTGAAGCTGAATATATTGCAACCAGTCTATGTTGTGCCCAAATTTTATGAATGCAGCAAACTTTAGCAGATTACAGACTGAAAATTCAGAATACAGATATATTTTGTGATAACAGTAGTGCAATAAGCTTATTCAAGAATATAGTACTTCATTTTAGAGCCAAGCATATCGAGATCAGACATCATTTCTTGAGAGATCATGTGGAAAAAGGGCACATCTCACTCAAGTTTGTTCCAACAGAAAATCAACTTGTAGATATTTTCACAAAACCTTTAAATGAATCAACATTTAATTATATTAGAAGAAATCTAGGCATATGCTCTTCGCATGACTTATAATGCATTCATATTTGGTTTATGATTATTATCCCTTACGCTCACCTTACGGGAGCTTGTTTTCTGTTAACGTGAACTCATGCAAGACTTATTAGAAGTCTCCTTTTATCTAATGACAAAAAGGGAGAGAAGTACAATGAGAAATTACATGGAAGGTAGGGGGAGAAATCTTAGCACACAAATAGGGGGAGATATTTTCTAAATTGTGCTTCACTTGTTTTTTGTAAGTTCCAGAAATCTGTTTTTACTTATTTTCTATGTCACAGAATGTATAGAAATAAACTAGGGAGTGAAATACATGTAATTAAATGTAAAGAATTTTGTCATTACCAAAAAGGGGGAGATTGTTAGGACCCTTGTATTTTGATAATGCAAAAACCTGTGTGAGGAAATAAATTGTATTTCATAGATTAGATAGTTCAACAAAAGAGTAGAAATAGATAAAGTCGATACAGATAGTTCAGAATTTGTTGCAAGAGATAAACATGAAATCGGAAGGTCACCAGGCTTAACTATCCGGAAGAGATAAAATTTCGATGAGTTACTAGGTTTAAGTATCCGATGAGTTAGTGTTAAGCAACAGAAACACCATTAGACGGTTAGAAAATTAACTATTCGAAAATACAAGGCCTTTGAAGAGTTTTAAAGATAGTTGGCTGAATGATTGGAGAGTTAAGGCGCTAACTATCCAGAAGTTCAAGGAAATTGGATAGTTAGGAAGGCTAACTATTCGAAACTTAAGTCATTAAATTCCCATGTGTAGAAATCTAGAACAGAAGCTTAAAAGGATTTTTCGAATAGATAAAAAGCTAACTATCCAAAACACCAGAAGGTTCGTAAGGTTACAGATTTAACTATCCAAAACTTAAGTCATTCTATTTTGCACGTGTAGAAATAAGAAAGTAGTTGGAAGCTTTGAAGAAGAATCGAAAGGTTACTATAGTTAACTATTCGAAAGTTGAAAAATTTCAGTAAGTTAACATTTATAACCATTCGAACTTATGACACCTCACGTGTATAACTTAAAGTCCCACGTGACACAAACAAAATGACTTAAGTGGATTTTCGATGAGTTACGGCTATTATTCGGAGAGTTACATAGATAACCATCTGAAAATCAAAGGAAATCGAAAGGTTACAAGTTGGATAGTATACAGAATGGTAACTTACTATTTTTGGGACTAGCCACATAGTAAGTACAATAGAAAACATCCGTTAGAAGGGAATATGATTGTTATACCTCCTGGTATAAATATAAGAAGTAAAGGGAAGACTCAAAAAATAATTATCATATATTGTAAGCTACTCAAAATTCCAGAAATACTCTCAAGTTTGCAAAATACAAAATCATTCTCAAAGTTCACTGTAGCACAAAAGCTCCCTACGCTTAAACTTTGTTTCAAAGTTCAAAGCTGTTGGTTCGTGAGTTTCAACTTGAAAACTCACTATGGGTTAAGAGCTTGTACCTAAAAGCTCGAAGAAAAGTTGGTTGTTGAGCTTCAACTTGAAAGCTCAAGTGTTGGTTCTTGCTTCAACCTGAAAACAAGTGTTGTAAGTATTCATATACTTAGTGAAGCCCAAGCGAATCTTGGGGGTGGACTAGCCAAGTTGGTGAACCACCTAAAAATCTCTTTGTGTTCATTACTTTTCATTGTTTTGCATATACAATGTTTAATTAAGATCATAGATAAATTGAATCAATGAATTAAGTTATAAAGGAAGTTAAAATTATACACACACCATTCACCCCCCCTCTGGTGAGCCTATTGATCCTAATAAGGCAAAGTTGTAAGATCAAGTGGCTACACAAGAGGGGGGTGAATTGTGTTTTTCAATATTTTCAACCAATAATTGAAACTTCAAAATTAAAAACAAGTCGAGACACTATTTTAATCAAATCATTTTATTTAAGATTTTAATTAAAATATACAATTTAATTCTCCTCACAAATTGTAGATGCAATTATATAACGATACCATATTTCATCTAACCAATTTCATAACTACAAATAAAGAAAACTAATTTACAGAATTTAAAACATTTCTCCTTGTTTGAGATTTTCCTTCTTCTTTTGTAATTCTTCAGTGACAAATATCTGACTTTCTTTGCTTCACCGAATTTGCTTTCTTCTTCTTCAAATCTTTAGTGACATGTATTTGACTTTCTCTACTTCACTGAATTTCCTTCTATCTAAGAGCTTTTCCTAGAAGAGGTGTTTTGAACCTTGAAAATATATTTCATTTGTTGTGTAGGGATAATTGATCAACGAGAATTCTATGCCTTTTATACTATATATTCACTTCATGCATATCCTCCATGTTTAATCACTATCAATTTTCCACTTTTCATGTCTTTTGTTATTCCTTCATCGAAATACACACATTTTGACCCACGTTTTTCTTTCGAATTTTTCTTTAATCATCAATCCTAGATCTTTGAAAAATTTCCTGCAAAATAAACTTTATTGTCTAAAATTTTTTCCTACAAAATAAACTTTCTCATCCAAAATTTTTCATCAAGTGTAATAACAAGTTGTGTTAATGCTAACTAAACGAGCAAAACAAGTATATTTATAACTTAACGTATCTAACTCAACAAGTTTATCATGTGCCAAATCACGTGACAAGTACTGTAGCTAACTCAACGAACTAAGTCTGTGGTGTTACGCTAACTCAACAAACCAGCTTCGTGGTGTTACGCTAACTCAACGAACTAGAAATAAACAAATGTTTTTATAGTAAGAATTTTACCACGTGCAATAATACTAACTTTAAGTTTATAACACTAACCTAACGCATTGCCTTAGTGTTCAATATAGCAACTCAACACGTGTAGTTATGTTAACTTAACGAGTTAAACATGTGCAACTCACATGATATAATATAACATTCATAAACCTTAATTTCACCACGTGTATAATACTAACTTAACGAGTTCATCTCTTCCTATTGCTCTTTTACTCACTAACTTAACGAGTTCTCACGTGACCTATTTTAAACTTTAAGCCTATAACTCAATGAGTTCTCATGTGACCTTTATACAAATAACTCACTAACTTAACGAGTTGTCTTTAACGTGCACTATACATGATACAGAAAATATAACTTTAAAACATATCATGCTTTACAATAAAAACACATGTTAACTTAACATTTAGTTAAATGAAAAATTAGTATAACTTAACGACTAGTTATTCAACTTAGCATAATCTCAGATCCATTATAGACAAGTATTTATATTAGTAAACTTTTTCTGTATTAATTGATGTTCTTAATTTACTTTCACAAACAACAGTAATTGAGTAAATATGATTATATCTATTTATCACATATCATCAAAACAAAATACTCAACAATCTCCCCTTTTTTGATGATGACAAAAAAAATCATATTAAATCAATTATGAAATATGTTTAACTTAATGAAGCACCTCCATTGGGTTAAGTTTTAATTCAACAAACAAGTTTGTTGACTTAAGTTCACTTAAGATTATATCTATTGTTTGAGTGAAAAAACATCTCTTAGGAATAAAACTTCTTAGACAAAATATTTCAACATAATCATCTCCCCCTTTTTTTAATATATATGCAATTTAAACAAAATGTATTGTTCAAATAATCAAACAATAAATACAAACATTACATTTTGTATTCAGACACAAGCAAACAAACAACTGAGAATACATTTATCTATTCCTCCTAATGATATCAGTAATAACAGTACAAATTTTATCGCTTAGATGCCTAAAATCAATTTGAATGACATTCAGCATTGCATCTAAGTTAGGAGGTAGATTGTGTTGCTGTTGTACTTGATCTAAAAAGTTTGATGTTGTGGTTGGTGTTCCATAATGTTAGGTTGTTGTTGTTGCATAGACTAGTATTTTTGCAAATCTTTAATATTGAAAGCTCTCATGCCTTTAGTTTCAGAGGACCAGTCGGATAAAGTTAATTGGTTTGCAAGAATTTTACATACAACATCACCAAAAATAACTTTGAACTCATATGCTGTAGTTGAGAAATGAAAACATCAAACCAATTGATTTGAATTCTGTTCAAGAGGCCAAAAGTTGCGTATAAACAACTTCTGCTGACTTCCAGATTATGTTCGACTCTTTGAAATAAATTGGCATGCAGAATATTTGCAATAAGCCTTGCCTCTACATTTAGATTTTCCATTAATCTCATTTCTAAATATACATTTGGAATCTGTGATAATGACTGAATGTCCCATTCCAGTTGTCTAACAATGTCAAATCTGTTAGTAACAACAACACCTTCATTCCTTAAACCTAAAACCTCAAAAATCAATTCAGGAGATAAGCTGAACTCTTGTTGAGTTATTTGAGTTGTCAATATATTGTTATTCTTGATCAGATTGCTGTAAAAAGTTACAATAAGCTCTTTGTATTGCTTTCATTTTGTTCCAACTAGTAAGAATTGCATTAAGCCTTGAAACTCAAATAGATCTCTTATTTCTAATAAATTTCTAAACTTTATTGGTCGAGCATGCAGAATCTGACATGAAATCAAATTATTATATTTCTGCAATGCTTCCTCAGATCTAAAATAAATTGAATTTTCTTGAATGTTTATTGTTCTATACAAAGAAGTTGATACCTGAAGCCTTGATTTAGAATTTAATTCATCGTCAGGAATCTCTTCTTTAAAATGAATGTCATTGTGTTCTCCTATCAAAAGATTTTCTTGAAGCTGCTTAGGTAAGCTTGATTCTTCAACTTCAACAGAGTGAGGAACATTTGCAATATCCGTTACATCCATTTGTTCAGTTTCTATAGAGTGTTCAGAGTTCAAATTTTTCACAAATTCAATAGCTTGTATATCTGTTTGTAATTCTTCAATTTCTGCAACAAATATTTTCATTTATACATGTTGTGAATTCTCAGACTCTGGTTCTATAGATTCTAAAGTAGGCTGATCAACATTAAGCTTTTCTAGAGTCTTATCTTTTTCAATAGTTGCTACTCCAGACAATCTAGCCTTTGAACTAGTTATTGCCTCAATATTTTTAAGTACATTTGTAATAACTTGTTCAATATCAATTGCCTAATGCTCTAATTGTTCAATTTCCTTATCATTAGGGCTTGAAACAATAGAAAAACTTGAATTAATTTGTTTCTTTGATTTCTTTTCAAGTTTTCTAGAAAAAGAGAATAGAGTCACATTATCATCCTTAGTTTTAGTGTGTTCTGAACTGATGAGCTTATTAGATGCACTGTAAGGTACAATGTCTAGAAATACATTATCCTTTGGAATTAACTCATCATCTGATTTTTCTTTTTCAACTAAAGTTGTTTCGTTAGAAACAATCATTTTTGCTTCATTTTTCTTACTCTCTTTCTCTTATAACAAGTCAACTGTTCTTCTTCTATTATTGCTGTTTTCTTCTAAATCTGATCCAAAAAAGTTTTCTATTGTAATTCTTCAAAGGCACTTTCTATAGCTATTGCCTTTCGAAGACTTTCAACTTTTTCTTGATCAACAACAATATTTGTTTGTTTTTCCTTTAAATATAAAGGTGTAGGTATAACAGATTCATGTGCTTCCTCAAATGATTGTAGTATTGTTCCACTGATAGGTGTTTAAGGAATTCTATTTGAAGTACCTACTCCTTTTTCTAAATATTTAGCATATTGTTCCAAAAATGCCATCTTTACACATTTCATGCGATATTCTCTATCATATTTACTTCTTATTCCCATATATTGTATACTGGCAACAGTATTGTGAAGTTCTTGTCTAACTTCATCTAATATTTCTTCAGAAAAGAAATAGTCACTGTAGATTTGAGTTAACCTTTTGTCAACTTGCAACATTTTCTTAAACCATGCTCGTGGAACGTCATCGATAACTATTTCTTTGCCTTTAGCATTTCCTCTACCTCTTCCTTCTCCTCTGCCACGCCCTTTCTTGAATTTGGAAAATATCGTAGTAGGTTGTAACAAGAACAAGTGGGAAAGATGTTCAGAAAGATGTTTATGAGATAACCTAAGTTATCGTATAATAAGTGTTTAAATAGGGTTTCTATAGAATAACTTAACAAGTCTATTAGTCGGGTTTGAATTTTAAAAGAATATTGAATAAAATTTATTCAATCGAGGCACCCGAAAAACTTTAAACATAACTCGTTGAGTTACCTAACCTAATGAGTAAAACGTTGTCTAGAGGCAGTTTTACACGTTACCTTACATAACATAACATCTAATTAGCATACTTAACAACAATTCAGATGTTTTCAATTGAAAGCTTCTGAAAGCAACAGAGAAGCTAAAAGTAACTTAAATAACCATTATTTTGAGAACATTGTAAGCTATTTTAATATTCTTTTTATGAACCTAAAATAGTTTGTTTGTCTATTAAATTTTTTCATCAAGATCTTAAGAGGACTAAACTCAAATTAACTAAGATCTATATTTTAAATGATATTAATCTATTTTTGGACATTGTAATTCCTCCCCCTACAAATATACTTCAAATATATTCAATAACATACAAAATATACTTGTATAAAGTAGGTGTTACTTATAACTATACATTAATTTTTCTTTTTAGAAATTTCTATTATCCTGAAATTATCAAGAATGATTTCGAGAATCAAATTCAATTGTATATGAATCAAAACATAACTTTAAACTTATATGATTAACATAAGAAGAATAAAAGAAGGTGCATTTACGCATACTACCAAACGCCTACTCTTGTAAGAACTTTAAAGTTAATTGTGTTTGGGTAAGAGTAGAATTAGGATGGGTGACTACCTAGGAAGTTCTCAAGTAGTGCCTATGGGTAGTAGTTCTAGCTCTATTTAAGCGTTGGTAAGTTATAGTTGTATGCACCACTTACCTAATTTACATGTTAATATTACAAGGCCTAGTAAGGCCTTTTACAAGTTTTTACCTCTTTGGATACTCCTAGTGTATACCAGGCTGCTTGAGTGTCCATTGAGACTCACATGTTATCATCTTTATCATCTCTATGGATACTCCTAGAGGATATATAAAAAAAAAAAAATGAGGATAAAGGAATGTATCTCAAATAAACATTTTCAAAAGCACTAATTTTGAATCAACAGTCATATTGGTATAAACCATATTTGATTCAAAAATATCTGTATTTAATGAAACAACTTTTATCTTTTCAACACAGTAAATATTGATAATTTTCTTTAAAAGTTAGTTTGAAAAGCTTGAATCATACATGAGCTTTCTAATGTACTTGTGTAATGAGCTTTTAGTCAACAATCCCAAGTTTGATCAGGACCTTAGGTTGCCAAATTTAAAGAATCTTTTTTCAAGACAACAATTCTTCTATAACTATCTGCTCAAGTACAAGAGGCTCGTGATCAAACTGATCAATAAACTCTCAAAGATTTTCTCGTTGTAAGCACTTGTTATTTTAAGTACAGTATATATGTATTTCATTAATATAGATGAAATAAAGCACAAATCTCAAACAATTTTTACTTCTATGATTCTACTGAAACTATAAATCAACTTCAATAAGCTCATACTTTTGATCAGTAGCTTAATATGATTTACATATAAATTATTCTACAAGTTTAATCAATCAAGTCAAACTCATGCATGATCATATGCACTCTCATTGATCCAAAGAAAACATTTAATCAAAATTTCAGGATTTTAGAGGAATTTAATGTTTTTCATTGACATTTCCACTTAAAATTTTAAAAACATTAAACTTGGAAAGATAAGTAAAATCAATAAGATACTACAATAATTTTATCATAAACATATAGTATCTTATGCAGTAGTTTAGATATTACTCAAATATATATGATAAGTATATAATATCTATGAGGTAAACAACATCATCAATAATGTTTATTTTTTGTGAAGTTTAAGTATTTTACACATCACATAGCCAATAAATACCTAAATTTAACCTTATGTTGCAGAATATATTTTCATCTAGAGATTTTGTAAATATATGAGCTAATTGATTTTTACTAGACACAAATCCTAATTTAATTTTTCCTTTAATTATGTTATCTCTTAGAAAATGATGTCTAACCTCTATATGTTTTGCTCTAGAATGTAATATAGGATTTTTGGAAAGATTTATTCTAGAATTACTGTCACAATAAATCTCAGTTGTATCATAAGATAATCCAAAATCTTCTAAAGTTTGCCTTATCCATAGAATCTGAGTGCAACACAATGCAGCAGCAACATATTCAACTTCAGTGGTTGAAAGTGCTACATAGTTTTGCTTTTTACTAAACCATGACACCAAATTATTTCCCAATAATTGACATGTGCCACTAGTACTTTTTCTATCAGATTTAGATTTTGCGTAATCAGCATTAGTATATCCTATAAGATCTATTGAACTATCCTTAGAATAATACAGACCAAAGTTTTTAATTCCTTGTATATATCTAAATATTCTTTTAACAGCAATTGAGTGTGATTCTTTAGGATTAGATTGAAATCTAGCAAAAGCACACACAGCAAACATAATATCAGGACTACTAGCTGTCAAATAAAGTAAAGAACCAATCCTACTTCTGTATTTTCTTTGATCTATTGATTTTCCTATGTCATCAATGTCTAACTTTAAAGAAGTACTCATAGGAGTTCTTCGAATCCTTGTATCATTAAAATTAAATTTCTTAAGCATTTCTACTACATATTTTTCCTAATTTAAAAATATACCTTTATCCATTTGCTTAATTTGAAGTCCTAGAAAATATGAAAGTTCTCCCATCATACTCATCTTAAACTGACTAGCCATCTCTTTAGAAAATATTTTTATTAGTTTTTCAGAAGTTGCTCCAAAGATTATGTCATCCACATATATTTAAACAACAATCTGATCTTTATCATCCTTTTTGATAAAAAGAGTATGATTTACTTTTCCCATGATATAACCTTGTTCTATTAGAAAAGTAGATAATCTTTCATATCATGATCTAAGTGCTTGCTTCAAACCATATAAGGCTTTATTCAGTTTATACACATAGTTAGGATTATTCATATCTTCAAATCTAGGTGGTTGTTTTACATAAACTTCTTCATTAATTTGATCATTTAGAAATTCACTCTTTACATCCATTTGATATAGTTTAAATCTATATAGCACGCATAGCTCAATAAAATTCTAATACTTTCTAACCTAGCCACAAGAGCAAATGTTTAAATCTATGATTTTGTCTTTCGTGAATGACTTCTTCTCCATATCTCCAGATGTCTTTGCTGACCTGAAGTTCCTACGTTTCTTCGATAGATTTCTAAATTTTCTGGTCAACAATAGTAAATCATCGTCAGAATCACTAGTGACTTCTGAGACTTTATCAGCCTCAAAAGCCAGATCCTTTATAGGATTCTTCCCTTTTGGATCTAAATGTTGTACTTCATAGGGTGTCAGATTTCCTATGAGATCATCAAGAGTATATGTATTTAAATCTTTGGACTCTTCAATAGATGTTGTCTTTTGAGCCCAAATTTTAGTTAAAGATCTAAGGATCTTTCTTACCAAGTCATTTTTCTCAAATTTCTTGCCTAAAGATTTTAATGAATTTACAATCTCAAGAAAATAGGAAAACATATTAGAGATACATTCATTTTCGTGCATTTTAAAAAGCTCATATTTATGTACTAACATATTAATCTTAGATTCCTTGACCTGGTTAGTACCTTTGTTGGCAACTTCTAATGCATGCCATATCTCATATGTAGTTTGATATGTAGAAACTTTATTAAATTGATCATGAGATAAAGCACAAAACAAGATGTTTAAACCTTTAGCATTCAGTGTCATTCGCTCATTTTCATCGAAAGTCCAAATATCATATGGAGTCGTAACTAACACTATAGGATTGCTAATTACATGCCATAGTTTGAAATCAATTGACTGAAAGAATACTTTTATCCTATATTTCTAGTAGCCATAATTGCTACCTTCGAACATAGGAGGACGATTAGTGGTTTGTCCTTTAGTCATAACTAAGATTTCAGCATTATCCATTTTAAACAGATGATCCTAAGTAAATGATAGGAAAAATCAATTCCTAAACAAAGAAATGAAAGCTCTTCAGATGCTTTGATACTAGATGTAGTAGAGTGTAGGCAATCAGACAATAATAAAAAGTAGCTCTAATACCAGTTATAGGATCATCTATATCACAAGAGGAGGGGTGAATTGTGTCTTTAGTAATTAAAATACTAGTAGATAAAACAAGAGCACAAAACACTAGTAAATGAAATTCTATTCTTTATAAACTTTAAAGACAGAATTTACAATATCTTTTCGACTCAATTCCCTTCTTGAAGGTTTTGATACAGTAATGTCTGATATACAATTCAAATAGAAAAATGAAGTTCTTATTCAAAACTAATTTCGAATCGTATAGAACTTGATCTCTATGCACATAGCTTCTTCCCTTCTCTTTGCTCAGCTTCTGTATCTCTTCTTCTCCAATTGTCAAACTTCCAGACTTCTTACGTTTGGTGCTCCTTTTTCTAAAATTGCTTTAAATTTCAAACTTCTTCTGATGTTGGAGAACTTTTCAAGATATGAATATTCAAACTTAACTTTTCAGTTAGGGATCCAGATTGAATATTCAGACTTGGTTATTGAGGTTGGGATCCTTGTTTGTAATGTAGCTCATACTCTTTATTAGTAGTTGAACTATGTCTTCACGTTCAGCATGTTCATCCACTTAATCTATAACCCATAATCCATAATCCACGTACTAATTTTTTCTTTAATCCAAATTACTATCTTTTTGAGTTTCCACTTTCTCCACTATTATTTTGAAAACACGATCTTCACTTGTAGATTCACTGAAACTTTATCTTCCTGGAGTCTTGTAGAATATCTTCTAAGTCTTCGATTTAGTCGAACAGTTATCCTTTAAGTCCTGTAAAAACTTGAATACTTATCTGTAACTCTTCGAGTTTTTGCACCTGCAAAACACGCGACTAAACATAGCAAACTTATCTGTTCGTTAGTCATTTTATAAAACTCGAAGACTTATCTATCCATGCGTATAAAAACTTGAACAGTTATCTAACTATTCGATTTTCATTACCGAATGCACATGGAAAACACGTGACAACTTAAAACATTTAAAAACACACGTGTAGATAACTTAGCTATACAAGTTTTTAACATAAACTATTCTACAAGAATGAAACGTTAACTATCCGAAAGTTTAACTATCGAAAATCTAACTCTTCGGAAAACTTTAACTTATCCGACATAAAAATGAAACTTTTCGATAATCTGTTAACATTTAATTATGTGACAATTATACTTAGAGAATATTATTTAGACTTATTTAAAAACTTTAATAAAGCATATATCATCAAAACAAAATTCCTAACAAATTTAAAGAAGAAAATCAAAAGAATGCACAGGAAATTTTAAAGTTTATTGCAATAGAAAGAAAATTGCATGCTAATTGTGAAAATTTAATTACTGATAAAAAAATTGATCTATGAAGTTGAAAAATTGAAACTGACTATTATTGATTTAAATTTAGAAATTGATATGTTAAAGATTAAGGTTTGCGATCAAAAGACTATCTTAAGTAAATAGAATAATAGTCAGACTATAACAAATGAACTTTGTAGTAAAATATCAAATGTAGAAAAACATGGTATTGGTTTACACGATGCATCTTCTGAAAATTATGTATTGCATGATGGTACACCTAAAAATAATGTCTTTATTTCTAGTATTAAGAATAGTAAAAGAAAAACTATTCCATGTGTGATTAAAAAGGGTGATAAACATGTGCAAATTGATAAACTACAGTACATAGATAATAGCACATGATGCAAGAATCCCAAAAAAAATTTTTAGAAAATCAAGCTAAGTCATTTGAGAATTTTAATATTTTTGATTAGTTTTTTTCATATTTAAAAAATATCAAATATTGGGATCAGCTATCAAATAATGTTAGAAATGAAAATTTCAACTTTAGTTTACATAGAGATAAATGCTCTAATAATTACAACATTAAGAGGAATAAATGCAGGAATAATTATCAGAAAATAGATAAGTTGAAGTTTAAAAATATTGATTATTTTGATATTACTCTCTCTAAAATTCTTGGACCCACTCAGAAATAGGTTCTAAGAGATAAAATCTCTTCTTAACTGTTTTGCAAGTACACAAATCAAAATGGATAATGGATAGTAAAGCATCTAGCCACATGACTAGAGATATATGATTACTTATAGAAGTAACAAAGACCAAGAATGGACAAGTTACCTTTGGAAATAAAAGCAAAACAAATATCCTTGGGTCTGGCAAGGTTCAGGTAACTGAAAAATGTTTTATAAATGATGTCTTATTAGTAAAAAATTTAGGTTTTAATTTACCAAGTGTTCCTATCTTAATGAAGTTTTACGGAGTAATTTTTGAAATAGATTCCTAACAAATTATTGACATGTATACAAACGAAATTTTATTCACTGCATATAAGAAATGATCCATTTGTATTTTGAATTTTCCTTTTGATATTATTAAAGACAATGCTTGCTTGATTGCAAAATCAGATGAAGTTATTTTATGGCATAGAAGGCTAGGACACTCAAACTTAAAATTATTACAAAAGCTGTCTAAAAAGAATCTAGTTAGAGGTTTACTTAGTATTAAGTACTCAAAAGAATTTATTTGTGATGCATGTCAACTAGGTAAATTACATAAAACATCCTTTAAAAGTTTAAATGAAATAACAAGCAAAAAAGTATTAGAACTAGTGCATATGGATTTATTTGGACCTACTAGGACAACTAGTTTAGGAGTGTAATGCTTTTATGTGTTGTCAAATTAACGGAAAAAACACAAATTTTACATTTATAACTGCAAATGCACGGTGCCCATTGTAATAAGCATGTGCAAGTATGGGTTGAATCCACAAGGTGTTTGTCTAAATTAATTTTATTAAAATGATTATTTGATAAAATACCCATACTAATTAACTCATAATTAAACTCTAATTACTTGATATTAATATAAAAATTTCGTAGCACAATTAAGGTTTAAAAGATTTCCCCAAAATCCAATTAATTCTTAAGTTATCATAAGATATTCAAGAAATCAATGAGTATCAATCCTGAAATTACAGAAGTTATGCTTGACTTTTAACTCTAATAACTTCCAACTTGAACATTTAAAAATCTAGCATAAATAACGGTTGGAAGGATCCTCGAAATATCTTTAAAATGATAGAAATTTCGTGGATTAACTCAACTTAAAACGTTGGCAATATCTTATTTAAGAAAGGGGTGCAGATGGTTATGGAAACTTTCCATAAACACACCTTTGGTGCAAAAATCATATCTCTGTCAAATCTTCATAAAACGCTATGAAATAAGCACGCCTTGAAAGTAGATTCATTACACTAACAAGGAAAATTTACATAACCAAATTCCATGGAACATACAATGCAAGCATTGCACAAGCGTCGAGCTCAAAACTAGCACTCAATAGAGATTCAAAACCGCTGAGACCTTTAGAAAAAAAAATTGAAAACCTTCAAAAAACATTTTAAAAAAATCTAAAACTTTGCAAACGTGTTCTACACTTATAGTACTTATAAAAAATAAAAAAATGAAATTTATAAGTGACGAAAAAGTAGATACAACTAGAACAAAAACTACAAACATTCTAGACATCTAAGAAATGGAAAACTACATTCACAAATTATACAATCACATTCATTCACACTATACACATGATATGAACCATTCTTTATATCAATCAACATCAAAATAGTATATGAAATTTAATTTAAAACATTTAAAACAAAGATTCATGTATGAAATTTCGTTCAACACATTCAAACCATACTCATACATATAAAATTTCAAAATATGAAAACCTAGTATGAGGATCTCTCTTTTCAATTATACCTTTAAGCCTTCCACTTTCCTTCAAACATTTGCACCTTGTTTGATGAAGAACCACTTCAATCCGCTCTTCTACAAGGTTGTCACCACTTGTAGATCACGTCCAAAAGGAATCGTATATGATTGCTTGAAGAAAAAGAGGTTGCACGTCCTCTTGCTTGCTCCAAAGGTCACAACTTTTGCTTTTCACCTCAAGAGAGATGCTTCCTATACACCACCCTTTGTTGATCACGTCCAAAACTCTTCAAAGAGACCCAAGCATGGCTCCTCTCCACCAAACATCCATGAATCCCAGTCGTGGAGCTCCTTATGCTTGTGATTGCATCCAAAAAGAGGGAGGAGGTCGCCAATGGGGAAGGAAGACGCCCAAGCTCACCTTCTTTTGGAGAATTGCTTGTCAAACCTTGAGAAGAGAGGAGAAGCCACCGGATTCTTGCTGAAACTTGGAGGATGGCCGACTACTCCTTTGATGCACAAAATTAGAAGAAAGGGGAGATAGCCTAGGTTTGAGTGGCCAAGCACTTTACATAGTCTAGGCTATTGTTGCTTGATCTCCAATAAGTCACATCCAATGGCCCACGTTTTTTCCTCTTTGATCCACCTTGATTTCATGATTTATTGACCTATAAAACTCAAAACCAAGTTGGATGCACATATACATTGAATATAAATCACATGATGCAAATATAGTATACATGCATGCATGAGTTGCCATATATGGAAAGTTGCCAAATTAGGAAGGTTTTGGTCTACAACTTCTTCACATGTGCATACATGAATTACTTAAAGTTCTTTAGTTTAACATCATATTTAAGTGATTTGGCAATCATACAATGTATATAAAGTCATACATTAAAGAATTATAAGAATCATGTCTAATGCAAGGGCTATTGACTAGGTGTTTAATTGATAAAGGATAAATTTGTACATTATCAACTATTTAATCCCTAATTCATGCATAAGTCTAAAAATATGATTTTCATGTAATCCTTTATAAGAACATATATAATGATGACTTATAATCCTTAATATGCATGAATTAACATATATAAAATGCACAAATTGATACTTTACAAGGAGGTAAACATTATGCTTTTGTACTAGTTGATGACTATTCTAGGTTTACTTGGGTTTATTTTCTAGCTAATAAAATTGAAGTTTTTGAAATATTTAAGATATTTTGTAATAAAGTTCAGAATGAGCAAAATGTTAAAATTCAAAAACTTAGGAGTGATCATGGTATAGAATTTGATAATGATCAAATGGACACCTTTTGTGAAGAATTAGGTATAGATCATAGGTACTCATTTCCAAGAGCTCCTTCACAAAATGGGATAGTAGAACGTAAAAACAAATCACTTCAGGAAATGTCCAAAACCATGTTAAATGAAAATAAGTTACCCTTATTTCTCTAGGCAAAAGTAGTTCATACATCATGTTATATTATAAATAGAGTACATTTAAGACCAATTTTGGATAAAACTCCTTATGAGATATGGTATAATAGGGTTCCCAAAATAAGTTATTTAAAACCATTTGGGTGCAAGTGTTTTATTTTGAACACTAAGGAACGTAGAGATAAATTTAGAGCCAAATCAGATGAGGGTATTTTTGTTGGTTATTCCATTAGAAGTAAGACATATAGAGTATATAATAAATCATCAAAAACCATTGAGGAAACCTTACATGTAAAATTTCATGAAAATTCTCATTTGGATCTTAGACATGCTGAAAACATTGATTTAGAAATTCTCCCAGAAATAGTATCAAATGATGCTGATAAAGAAATTGAGAGACTATTTGACAAACTAAGAAATATAAATTTAAATGATGAAAATTTAGAAGAAAATAATGTCATGCCTATAGAAAATGTAGAACAACATAGAAATTGGCGTTATGCTTCATCTCATCCTATTGATCAGATAATAGGCAATCCTAATCAAGGAGTTAGGACTAGGTCATCAGTAGTCAATATTTGTGGTACTTATTCATTTGTTTTCTTACTAAAACCTAAGAAAAGTGAAGATGCCTTAGAAGATAAATTTTGGTATTTAGCTATGCAAGATGAGCTAAATCAATTTATAAGAAATGAGGTATGGGATCTAGTTCCACCACCTGAAAATCAGTCCGTAATAGGAACAAGGTGGGTATTTAGAAACAAAGTAGATCAAGATGGACATATAGTTAAAAATAAAGCTAGGTTAGTTGCTCAAGATTATAAGCAAGAGGAAGGAATTGACTATGATGAAACATTTGCTCCTGTTGCTAGACTAGAATCAATACGAATTTTGTTAGCATATGCTTGTTATATGGATTTCAAATTATATCAAATGGATGTTAAGACTACTTTTTTAAATGGATATATAAAAGAAGAAGTTTATGTAAAACAACCTCCAAGTTTTGAAGATTCAAAACATCCCGAGTATGTTTACAAGCTCAAAAAGGCATTATATGGCCTTAAACAAGCCCCTAGGTCTTTCTATGAGAGATTATCCAAATTTCTTATAGAAAAAGGGTATTCTATGGGAAAGGCAGATCACACTCTTTTTATCAAGAAGGTCGAAAAAGATATATTGGTAGTTCAATTTTATGTAGATGACATTATATTTGGAGCAACAAATGAAAAATTGGTTGAGTCTTTTTCGAATGACATGACTAATTAATTTTAAATGAGTATGATGGGTGAACTATCATTTTTCCTAGGCTTACAAATTAAGTAGTTAGAACAGGGTACTTTTATTTCACAAAAAAAATATACTCGAGATTTATTAAAGAGGTTTGGATTAGACAATACTAAAATGAAAAATACACCAATGAGTACTATCACTAAGTTGGATAAAGATGACTCTGGAAAAACTATAGATATAAAACAATATAGAAGTATGATTGGTTCATTACTTTATTTAACAGTTAGCTGACCAAATATTATGTTTAGTGTGTACTTGTGCTAGATATCAATCTAATCCTAAAGAATCACACCTACTTGATGTTAAACGAAATCTTGTGGAACAAACAAACTTTAAAAGATTTTAATTTAGCCTATGAACCAACTAGGATTTTCTGTGATAGTAGTTCTGCAATAAGTTTGTTTAAAAATCCTATCTTACGCTTACGAGCTAAACATATAGAAGTTCGACATCATTTTCTAAGAGATAATGTTATAAAAGGAAAAATAGTATTAAATTTTGTTCCTACCATAGAACAATTAGTAGATCTATTTACAAAACCCTTAGATGAGAATACCTTTTCAAAATTACGGTTAAAAACTTGGTATCTATAGGTTATCTGATGTTTAAATTATCCTGTTCATTACATAGTATTTTGATTTGTTACAAACGACTTTAGAATTTAATTTCTTTATATTAAAAAAAAAACTCAAGATATCTATTTTTAGAATTTTTGTTTACTAGTAGTTAAGAATTTATGTAATTCTGATTTTTATTGAAGTCAATTTATTTAAGAACAATTCAAAAAAGGTTACTTAAGGAAAGTTGATTTAATTCAATATGAGTACCAACTATATTTTTGTTACTTATGTATACGCCATTATAGAGATTTTAACTAGAAAATATATAGAAAATATGTATCATTTATTAAAGGAAAGTTATTAACATACTGTTAGAAAAATTAAGTCTTGCGGTTGCCTTTTATTCAATTTACTATCTTGTTTTATTGTTTGTCTACAATTACTTGAGTATTAAGTCCGTTGGAGGATCTTAAACCCTAGTCACTTGAACCAACTAGTTTGAGATGTGTTGACTAAAAACTCATTTTAGAAGTAATTCAGGTTTTACTTAAAAAAAAAAAAAAGGTTACCTGTTCTCACTTATCATTGAGTAACTAGTTATCTTTCCCCTAAGCAAGGGATTGTGATCATGTAAAAAGATGATATTGTGGGAGGTAATACATAAAATATAAAAAAGAAAAGAAAAAGAGGACAATGTACTCAAGCTTAGTTTATTTTACAAGTGTTATAACAATTCTGCCATAATTTGTGCATATAATCTTTAATATTTTTCTTTGTTATTATCTATTCTTTACACATAAAGTAATACATTTATTTTCTTATGTTCGTGTACTCATCATTATTGAATTCTTTTAAGTTACCTGAAGGTATATCTCTATGAATTTTCTTTTGTAAATTGAATAAAATAAAAGTCTAAAGGTCTAGATTGTTAAATCTACTATTTATTTTTGTATTTACCTTAAAAAAAAAAATGAGAGAGAGGGAGACATAACAAACCTATTAGGGCTTAGGAACCCACTTAAGTTAGCTATTTGAACTTAAATGACAAATTTATTAGGGCTTAGCAACCCACTTAAGTCAGCTATTTGAAATTAAATGACAAATCTATTAGGGCTTAGCAACCTAATATTAAGTACGCCATAGTTTCTCTTTACTACATTTATGTAGGGGGGAGCAAACAAAGAAAAACAATAGTAAATTTAATCAAGTGCAAATATTCTGGAACTTATACACTAATAAAAAGTTAGACTCATTCAATTCGTTTAACATACAGTTATGTATTTTACTTGATATCTACTATTTTATCTCGCATATTGATAAATAATTGTTTAGAATGAAAAAGTGCATAATATTAATGGTTAAATGATGGTTAATTGCATAATATTTAGCCTATCATATGAGAATTAAGCCAATATGTTATAATTGCACTATTTTACGCTTTAATGAAAGAATCTGCATAATTTCAGGAAATTAATGTTAATTAAGTACATTTCTGAACTATTGGTAAGTTACAGGCTTTTTAATTCCTAAGTATCCAAATTTTCTATTATTTCGAAGAGTTATATTGTGTGTACCGAATAGTTATGTTTTAAACGCTTAAAGAATATTTTATTATTTCCTAGGTTACACGTGTTGAAACCTTAAAATATGACTTAAGTAGATTTTTGGTAAAATATGACTTAAGCTAGGTGGAGAATTGTGCTAATTGCAGGAAGTGTCGGAAGTTCCTTGAAGCTCCACCACACCACCAAAATCACCAACCATCGAAGGTTTGTGAGGATACTTTTCAGATGTCAGGTAGATTTCAAGCCAAACATGATGACTAACAACCACTATGAGGAGTGATCATGTCGCAAGAAGGAAAACCATTTTCACCAAGCATCAACTCATATCTTAGGAGATTGTAAAGCTTCTAGCCTTGGTTTTGGGTTGATGCCAATATGCTGAAGAGGAGATCAACTTATAATTTTTGATTCATGATTCTATAGGGAAAGGAGGTAAGATTGTAAGTGATTAAGTTTTTAGTGTGTAATCACATCGCATGTAGTAACGAAAGTTTTTACTGTCAATAGAGACTTTTACATTTCACCCTCTACTCATCTTCAAGAACATATCAAAACAAAAATACCAAAAACAACTAGTTATCTATTTTTACATTTAGTATTAAAGTGTTGTATTGTTTGTTTTGTATCGTGATTAATGTTATCATTGTTAGTATTGTGAATGTTTTATGTTTGTTTGATTCAGAAAATAGAAAATAGTTTTATAGTTTACTGAAATTGATTCATCCTAGATACTTAAAGATTTTAATGGTTACTGTTTGAAATATCTGAAAGTTAGTGTTGCTTAATGACAAAACTAATATTAACTAACATTAAAGAGCTTAATTGATGTTATTTACATTCTGTGGAACCGCCCAATGGTTGGCCGAATTCCTCTGTAAATAGCAGTATTTAACTAGAAAGATAGACTCATAGAGTTAACTTAAGTCCATGAGGTTAGTCCATTGAGTTAACCATAACTCCACGAACTAAGTCTGTTGAGTTAACTATAACTCAATGGAGTGCTTAATTGAACACATATAAACTCCAATATAAAAATCAAAATAGTACACGATTCTTACTCAATCTCTGTGGGATCGACCTGTACTTGCACACAAATACAATATACACTATGCACTTGTAGTTAAAATACAAATTGGACTTAATATCTGATTTGTGTGAAAGGTTGTTTGTTTACTTCTAAAAGAATTTATTAATATAAGTATAAAAACAAACCCAAACAAGTTTTTTTGATGTCGTTGCTGGGGATTGAGAAGCTAAGCAACTATGAGTGCTGTTTTGTTTTAATAGCAGATGGAGTGTTGTGTGTTTTATTTTATAATTGAGAATATGGCATATGATTATGCTCAAAGATTTCTGAAACCTATACTTAGCATGTATGAATTCTTCAATTTGGAAGGTCATGACATTTCCAATTGTTTGAAACTGAGACGATTGCAGATGGTTAGATCACATGAACAACAAATGAATTATATTCAATATAATAAAGTTGAGTATGAGAATTCTATAGTTTACCCAACTAATGGTCAGTTTAGAACGTGTAATATGTTGAGAGACAAGGAAGTTTGGGATAGGTATGACAGACTAGAGTGTAGTTTAGAGCAAAACATGGACAAACTGGAATAGTACATGTGTCAACAATAAGAAGTCAACCAATTAAATTATAGGGAAGAATATTCAAAACCTAAAATTGATATCATATATGAAACTGAAAAAACCATAATGAAATTTGATCAAAAATTGAATGTAATGAGACTTGATGATCTAGAAAGAAAATTAAAAGAATTGGATGAATTTACAAAGAAATTACAAGTTATGCAACAAGAAAACACAAATGAAAACTTTAATGTTACGGATTTGCAAAATTTGCAAGACGTACAGACAAAAGAAAATACTAGTGCAATAGAATTTAAAGAACGCAAGTTAAAACTAAAAACAATTGAAGATCAAAATCATGAAAATAAAATACAAGAACATCATGAAAGTAATGAAAATCTAGAAGATGTATGTATAACATTAAGATCTGGAACTAATATACCATCAATAATTCAAAAAGAAAGTAATGTGATGGTGGATAAGAATAAAATTCAGAATGATAATGAAAATATAATATCTGAAAACATAGAAATCAATGAAGAAAAATCTGAATATGAAAATGAGATAAAAAATGATTAAACGAATGAAATGAATGAAAAGGAATCTTGTAAATCATAATCATTAGCTCCCTATCCTGAAAGATTACAACAAACATTTCTTGAAAAACAAGAAAAAATTAGAGAAATTTTTGAAAAAGTACAATTTAGCATTCCTTTGTTAGATGTATTGTAGAAAATGCCACCTTATGCTAAATTTCTTTAGGATTGGTGTACTAAGAAAAGAGAGTGAAAAGTTTTAAGGAAAGTCTTTTTAGTTGAGCAAAGTAGTTCCCTATTTCTACCACAAATTCCTAAAAAGTTATCTGATCTTGGAATCCCTGTTATATCAAGCACCATAGAAAATATCATTCTAGAAAGAACCTTAATAGACCTAAGTGCAGGTATAAATGTTATGCCTAGTGATATATTTGCATCCTTAGGATTAGAAGGCTTAATACCTACTAGGACTATCATTCAATTAGTTGATAGAAGTATAAGATACCCTAGAGGAAAAATAGAGGATGTCCTAATTAAAATAAAAAGCTTCATATATCCCATTGATATTGTGATTTTGGATTCCCAACAAATTAAGCATCAGAATCATGATACATCTTTAATTTTGGGAAGGCCATTCTTAGCAACATCAGGGGCTGTTATAAATTGTAAAACTAGAGTGATGAAATTAGCATATGGTAATGGGGATACTCAATTAAACATTTTCAAACCAGAAAAGTTTGAGGAGTTAGAAATGTCCTTACATACGATAGACTTTCTAAAGGATGAAGGAGATATGCTAGATGATGTGATTCAAGAAGAATTAAATAGGCAACTGGATTCTGAAACTTTAGAAGTAAGTGAAAGCATAGATGTAGAAGGAGATCAAGAAGAGATTAATATTGAAGATGAAAATATTCAATTAGGAGCTCTAGCTTCTGATGGTTAACATTTAGATTTAAAGCCTTTACCTCCTAAATTAACCTATATATTTTTGGAAAAAAATGAACATGTCCAATCATTATTGCATCAGATTTAAAAAATGATCAAATTTCTAAATTAAAAGATGTAGTAAAAACTTATAAAGAAGCAATAGGATGGACAATGACTGATATAAAAGGGTTAAGTGCAACTTTATGCTCTCACCATTTATATTTAGAAGAGAATGCTAAACCAATTAGAATTCCTAAGAGGAGATTAAATCCAAACCTTAAAGAAGTAGTTGTTGAGTATTTTTGTTTTGATGATGTGTGCTGAATGAAAATAATCATATTTGCTCAATTACTATTGCTTGTGAAAAGAAATTAAAATCATCAATTAATACAGAAAAATCTTACTGATATAAATACTTGTCTGTATTGGATCTGAAGTTAATAACTAGTCATTTCATTGCATTAATTTCTCATTTAGCTAAACGTTAAGTTAACATGTGTTTTATTGAAAAGCATGATATGTTTTAATGTTATATCTTCTGTATCATAAACAGTGCACGTTTAGACAACTCGTTAAGTTAGAGTTTTGTTTGTATAGAGGTCACGTGAGAACTCGTTAAGTTAGAGGCTTAAAGGTTAAAATAGGTCATGTGATAACTCGTTAAGTTAGTGAGTAAAAGAAGAGACGAACTTGTTAAGTTAGTGTTATACACGTGGTGAAATTATAAGTTACGAATGTTGTATTGTATCACGTGAGGTGCACATGTTTAACTCGTTAAGTTAACATAACTAAACGCGTTGAGTTGCTATATTGAACACTAAGGCAACGCGTTAGGTTAGCGTTATAAACTTAAGTTGTTATTTTTGCACGTGGTAAAATTCTTATTATAAAAACATTTGTTTATTACTGGTTCGTTGAGTTATCATAACACAACGGAGATGGTTCGTTGAGTTATCATAACACAATGGAGATGGTTCGTTGAGATATATAACACCACAGACATAGTTCGTTGAGTTAGCTACAGTACTTGTCATGTGAAATGGCACATGAGGAACTCGTTAAGTTAGAAACGTTAAGTTATATATATACTTGTGTTACTCGTTTAGTTAACATTAAAGTAATGACTTCTTATTACACTGATGAAAAACTTTTGGACGAGAAAGTTTATTTTGCAGGAAATTTTTCAAAGATCCAGGACTGATGATTAAAGAAAATTCAAAATATAAACGTGGGTTAGAACATGTGTGTTTTGATGAAGGAAAAAGAAAAGACGTGGAGAAGTGGAAAACTGGTGGTGGTTAAACGTGAAGGATATGCATGAAATGAAGATATAGTATAAAAGGCATAGAATTCTCGTTGATCAATTTATCCTTGCACACAAAATGAAAAATCTTTTCAAGGATCAAACCATCCCTGTACACCAAAAGAAAAATCTTTTTTAGGGATCAAAAACACCTTCTCGGGGAAAATCTCTCAAGTGGAAGAAAGTTCAGTGAAGCATAAAAAGGTAAGATTTTTGTCACTGAAGATTTGAAGTATCAGAAGAAAGCAAATTCGGTGAAGCATGAAAAGACAAGATATTCGTCACTGAAGAATTGCTGAAGAAGAAGAAAGATCTCAAACAGGGAGAAAAGTTTTAAATTCCGCAAATTAGTTTTCTCTGTTTGTAGTTATGAAATTGTTTAGATGATATATGGTATCGAAATATAATTGCATCTACAATTTCTAAGGAGAATTGAATTGTATATTGTAATTGAAACCTTGAATAAAAATGATTTTATGAAAACAATGTCTCGACTTGTTTTTGAGTTTTAAAGTTTCAATTATATTTCAGAAAATATTAAAAATACACAATTCACCCCCCTCTTGTGTAGCCATACGATCCTACAAGTGGTATTAGAGCTTTGGTTAATAATTTTTGATATAAAATCGATACCAAGTTATTTAATATCATTGCTTATTCTACCTTTCTTGTTTTTAAACAGAAATTAATATTTGAGCATACATTTAACTTTCTTGATTTAAGGCTCAAATTGTTTTAAAGTTTTTAGACTGTTTAAAATGAAATAGGTTGAAAAATCTAAGGTAAAATGGCTACTGGAAATGGTAATTTTTCTTTATATGAAGGCCAAAATCTTAATCATCCTCCTTTATTTGATGGAATACATTTAGAATATTGGAAATATAGGATGACTGTTTTTCTGCAAAGTATAGATCATAAGTTGTGGTTCATGATTTCTAAACCATATACTCTGTTAACTACCCCTTATAATACTTGGACAATTACTGAAAAAGAAAATGGAACTCTGAATGCTAAGGGCTTAAATATTTTATTCTATGCATTGAGTTATGAACAGTTCAGTAAAGTGTCGGCATATAAATCTGCTTATGAGGTGTGGCATGCATTAGAAGTTTCACATGAAGGTACTTCTCAAGTTAAAGAGACAAAAATAAACATGTTAATTCATAAGTATGAACTCTTTAAGATGCATGAAAACGAAAATATTTTTGAGATGTTTTCCAAATTTCTTGATATCATAAACTCTTTAAAATATTTAGGAAGGAATTTTGAACAAAAGGATTTGGTGAGGAAAATTCTCAGATCCCTAAGTTCTAAATGGTCTCAGAAAGTAACATCAATTAAGGAATCACGAGATTTAAATGCTTATACTATGAATGAACTTATAGGAAATTTAACAGCTTATGAAGTTCAATTAAATGAATCACTGAGTCACAACAAACTAAAAATGAAGAAAGAAATAGCCTTCGAAATTAATTCAGATTCTGATATATCTACTGATTCTGACGAGGATTTGATTTTGCTGACTAGGAACTTCAAGAAAGCATGGAAAGCTAGGAAACAGCAAAGGAACAAAAATGATAAACCCTTAACGTCAAAATCATTGAATGACAAGAATTCTTCATCCAGAAAGTATGTATGTTACAACTGTAAGAAACCTGGACATCTTTCTCCAGATTGTCCAATGAGGAAAAATGAAAAGCAAAGTAGGACAAATCAGAAGAAGACGGCTTAGAAAACTTAGAAAAAGTTTTACAAGAAAAAGGCTTTGAAGGTCACTTGGGATGACACGTCTGAAGAGTCTGAATCTGAGGAATCAGCATCAAAATCTTCACATTCAGAAGGAGAACAAGAGTTAGAAGCCGTTGCTCATGTGTGCTTCATGGCAGATGAATCTGAGGTAATATCTGATCCTGAAAGTCATTCAGATTTCAACTTTGATGAATTATTATGTGCTTATCATGCATTATTACAAAAACTTAAAGTATGTAAACTGGAAAATAAGAATATTAGAAAATCTTCATCCATTATGGAAGAAGAAAATTGTTTCCTGTCTACTACTTTAGAAAAGTTTAAATGTGATAATGAAAATCATGCTAGAGATTTGCAAAAATTTAGATTTAGTGAATGTATCTTGCATGAACAAATACAGAATATAAATGCTGAAAAATTAAAGATAGAATCTGAAAATGAAATGTTGAGAAACAATATAAATGAACTTGAATTAGAGATAGATAAATTAAAACTGAGAGAGCAAGATTTAAATTCTACCTTTGAGAAATGGAATTTAAGTCAAACTAAGTTAGACAAACTAACTAGTACCCCTACGGTGTCTTATAAATTTGGCTTAGGATTTGATTATCCTGAATATCCTGAATCTCAAGCCAATAAAGGATTTATTAGTTGCAGTTCAAGTAAATCTAAGACTAAAATTCCTTTTATTATGAAACAAGGTAATAAATATGTAGAAGTAGATACTTCAAGGGATGAATCATGCAGTAATAATATAAATCAATGTGATTTGTCAAATTGTACTTCTAACATGACGATAAATGTTTCTAAAAATCTTGTTTCTTGTTCTGGAAATTCAGTTTCTAATGTTTCTAAAATTTCAGACAATTATAGTAAACTGAAAATTCAGAAACCTGAGCATGTAATTCAATACACTGGTATTAGACCAATTACTCATTCTACATGTGATAAAACAAAAAATTCTTGTGTACAAAAAGATTTTGTATGTACGGAAAGTGTTAATACAAGTACAAAATCTTGGTATGAACTTACAGAAATGTATAAGCATGACCAAAATAAATTAACATCTGATAAAAATATGTTTGGTCTTGATTATACTACATTTGAAAACAAAAGAATGATTGCAAAAGCAATAATGCTATATGTGAGTATGAAGCTAATGATAAATCAATAGTACTTACAACTAATAAGAATATAAATGATAATGTTAAACTATTTTTAAACAAAAAGAAGAAATATGCGTTTAATGAACTTGGTCCTCAATAACATTGGGTACTAAGAAAAAGTTTTTCTTAATTTGTGTTGCAGGAGGAAACAACATCAAAATGGATCTTGGACAGTGGAGCGTCAAGTCACATGACCGGACAAAAAAGTCTATTACAAAATTTTACAAATACCATGAAAGGAAGTGTAACATTTGGAAACAAAAGCAAAGATAAAATCATAGGTATGGGTAATGTTCAAATAACTCCTACTTGTGTTATTTCGAATGTACTATATGTAGAAAACTTAGGATTTAATTTGCTGAGTGTCATAAAACTAACTGAAAATGGATATTATGTAGTGTTTGAAGATAATGTATGCAAAATAATTGATAAAAATACAGATGAAATTAAGTTAATTACTAAAAGAAAAGGTTCTGTATGTATTTTATCTTTACCTTCTAGTGCAGTTGATTTAAATTCATGTTTGCTAGCTGAAACTAGTGATGCATATCTATGGCATAGAAGGATTGGGCATATAAATATGAGACTGTTACATAAACTATCTAGAAAACATTTAGTAAGAGGTTTACCAAAGATTAAATACTCAAAGAACTTTATGTGTGATGCATGTGAGTTAGGTAAACTTCACAAAAACTCTTTTAAATCCCAAACTGATATTTCAAGCAAGAGAGTCTTAGAACTTATACATATGGATCTATTTGGACCAACAAGAATCATGAGTCTTGGTGGTAAATGGTATGTATTTGTTTTAGTAGATGACTTCTCTAGATACACTTGGGTATATTTTCTAGCATCTAAGACAGAAGTTTTTGAAAAATTTAAAATGTTTTGCAATTTTGTTCAAAATGAGCAAAGTGTCTCTATTTAAAAACTTAGGAGTGATCATGAAACTAAATTTGATAATGATCAAATGGATAACTATTATAATGAGCATGGCATTGATCATAGATTTTCTTTTCCAAGAGCACCGTGTCAAAATGGTGTTGTTGAGAGAAAGAATAGATCACTTCAAGAAATGGCCAAAACTATGTTGAATGAACATAAGTTACCTCAAAATCTTTGGGCTGAAGCAGTAAATACAGCTTGTTATGCTATTAAAAGAAGTCATTTAAGACCTCGTGTTAATAAAACTCCTTTTGAAATTATGTTTAATAGGGTTCCAAAAATTTCCTATATGAAACCATTTGGCTACAAGTGTTTTATTCTTAATACTAAGGATAAAAGGGATAAATTTCAAGCCAAATCGGATGAAGGAATTTTTGTAGGTTACTCTACTAGAAGTAAAGCCTATAGAGTATATAACAAGACTTCTAGGACTATTGAAGAAACCCTCCATGTAAGCTTCAATGAAAATTCTCTTAGAGAATCTCAATCTAAAACTGATAATGATGATGTGATCAATTTTCCAAATGAGTTAGAGATCAATAGAGAGATTGATGATTTATCTGAGAAAATCAAAAATATGAACTTAAATGATCAAACTAATGATGAAAGTGATGTACCTTCAGATGTTGATGAGAATATTGAGGAAAATCAGAGAAATTGGCGTTATTCTTCATCACATCCCATTACTCAAGTCATTGGTAATATTAATGAGGGAGTTAAAACTAGAGCTTCAGTAAATTTAAATAGTATGTGTATGTTTGTTTCTATGGTGGAACCAAGGAATATACAAGAAGCATTATTTGATGAAAATTGGATAGTGGCAATGCAAGAAGAACTAAATCAATTCATCAGAAATGATGTATGGGAATTAGTCTCTCCACCAGAAAATCAGTCTATAATAGGTACAAAGTGGATCTTTAGAAACAAAACTAACAAAACTAGTCAAATTATAAGGAATAAAGCTAGATTAGTTGCACAAGGGTATACACAGGAAGAATGATTAGATTATGATGAAACATTTGCTCCTATGGCTAGGTTAGAAAGTATTAGAATATTATTGGCCTATGCTTGTTATATGGATTTTAAATTATATCAAATGGATGTAAAGAGTGCATTTCTAAATGGTTTAATTAATGAAGAAGTCTATGTAAAACAACCAATTGGATTTGAAGATATTAAAAATCCTGACTTTGTGTATAAATTGAAGAAAGCCTTATATGGTTTGAAGCAAGCACCTAGATCATGGTATGAAAGATTATCTACTTTTTTAATAGAAAAAGGCTATATCATGGGAAAAGTGGATCATACTTTATTTATTAAGAGAGATGGTAAAGATCAGATTGTTGTTCAAATATACGTGGATGATATAATCTTTGGAGCAACCTCTAATAAGTTGATAGAAATATTCTCTGAAGAGATGACTAATCAGTTTGAAATGAGTATGATAGGAGAACTTTCATATTTTCTAGGACTTCAAATTAAGCAAATGGATAAAGGTATATTTTTAAATCAGGAAAAATATGTAGATGAAATGCTTAAGAAATTTAATTTTAATGATACAAGGATTCGAGGAACTCCTATGAGTACTACTTTAAAGTTAGATATTGATGACATAGGAAAATCTATAGATCAAAGAAAATACAGAAGTATGATTGGTTCTTTACTTTATTTGACTACTAGTAGACCTGATATTATGTTTGCTGTGTGTGTTTGTGTTAGATTTCAATCTAATCCTAAAGAATCACACTTAATTGCAGTTAAAAGAATATTTAGATATATACAAGGAACTAAAAATTTTGGACTATATTATTCTAAGGATAGTTCAATAGATCTTATAGGATATACTGATGCTAATTATGCAGGATCTAAATCTGATAGAAAGAGTACCAGTGGCACATGTCAATTATTGGGAAATAATTTGGTGTCATGGTTTAGTAAAAAGCAAAACTGTGTAGTACTTTCTACTACAGAAGCTGAATATGTTGTTGCTACACTGTGTTGCTCTTAGATTCTGTGGATGAGGCAAACTTTAGAAGATTTTGGATTATCTTATGATACAACTGAGATTTATTGTGACAGTAGTTCTGCAATAAATCTTTCCAAAAATCTTGTATTACATTCAAGAGCAAAGCATATAGAGGTTAGACATCATTTTCTAAGAGATAACGTAATTAAAGGAAAAATTAAATTAGAATTTGTGTCTAGTAAAAATCAATTAGCTGATATATTTACAAAACCTCTAGACGAAAATACATTCTGCAACATTAGATTAAATTTAGGTATTTGTAGGCTATGTGATGTGTAAAATGCTTAAACTCCACATAAAAAGATAAATATTATTGATGATGTTGTTCACCTCATAGATATTATATACTTATTATAAATATCTAAAGTAATATCTAAACTGCTGCTTAAGATACTATGTATTTATTGTAAAATCATAGTAGTATCTTATTGATTTTAAGTAGTTTATAAATTTTAATGGTTTTTACGATTTTAAGTGGAAGTGTAAATGAAAAACATTAAATACTTCTGACATTCTGAAATTTTGATTAAATGTTTTCTTTGAATCAAGGAAAATGCATATGATCATGCATAAATTTGACTTAATTGATTAAACTTGTAGAATAAGTTATATGTAACTCATCTTAAACTGTTAATCAAAAGTATAAGCTTATTGAAACTGATTCATATTCTCACTATAATCATAGAAGTAAAAATTGTATGAGATTTGTGTTTTATTGCATCTGTATTAATGGAATACATATATATTGTGCTTAAAATGAAAAGTGCTTACAAAGTGAAAATCTTTGAGAGTTTATTGATCAGTTTGATCACGAGCCTTTTGTACTTGAGCAGATAGGTATGTAAGGATTGTTGTCTTGAAAAAGGATTCTTTAAATCTAGCAACCTATGGTCCTGATTAGATCTGGGATTGTTGACTGAAAGCTCATTACACGGGTACATTAGAAAGCTCTTGTATGATTCAAGCTTTTCAAACTAACTTTTAAAGAAAATTATCAATATTTACTGTTTTGAAAAGAAAAAGTTGTTTCATTAATTACAGATATCTTTGAATCGCATATAGTTTATACCAATATGACTACTGATTTATTGAATCAACATTAGTACTTTTGAAAACGTTTATTTGAGATACATTCTTTTATTCTCCTTGAATTAATCGAATTGAGTTCAAAGTTGTGTTTTGATTCATATACAGTAGGAATTGATTCTGGAAATCATTTTTGATGATGTCAGGATAACGGAAGTCTTTGAAAATAAAATGTAAAAGTATAGTTATACTTAACATCTATTGTCACTACAAGTATATTTTGTATTTTGATTGATTATATTTGAAGTATATTTGTAGGGGGAGCATTAACAATGTCAAAAAAAGATTAATATAATTTAAAATACAAATCTTAGTTAATCTGAATTAATGTCCTCTTAAAATCTTGATGAAATAATTTAAAAAGACAAATAAACTATTCTAGATTCAAAAGACAAAATGTTCAAATAGTTTACAATGTTCTCAAGATAATGTTAAGTTTAGCATGTGTGTTGTTTTCGAAAGGTTTTAGTTGGAAGCATCCGAAACTTGTTTAAGTGTACTAACTAGACGTTATATTAGATAAGGTAACGTGTAAAACTGCCTCTAGACAGCGTTTTACTGGTTAGGTTAGTTAACTCAACAAGTTATACTTGAATATTTCGGGTACCTTGATTGAATAAACTTTATTCAATATTTATTTAATTTCTAAACCCGACTTCTCTTCACGTTGAGTTATACGCCTAAAAACCCTATTTAAACACTTATAACACGGGGACTTAGGTTATTTGTAAACTTTGTCAAGAAAATCTTTCCCGCTTGTTGCTGTTACAACCTGTGACGATGGTCTCCAAGTTCTACAAAGGTCGTGGCAGAGGAAAAGGCAAAAGCAGAAGAGATGCAAAAGGAAAAGAAATAGAGAATGATGAAGTTCCACGTACTTGGTTCAAGAAAATATTTCGAGTGGACAAAAGGTTAGAAGAACTTTATAGAGATTACTTCTTTTCTCAAGATATATTAGATGAAGTTAGACAAGAACTTCAACATACTGATGCAAGTATTACATACATGGGTATTCAAAGTAAATATGATAGAGAATACAGAATGAAATGTGTTGAGATTGCATTTTTGGAACAGTATGCAAAATATTTGGAAAAAGGTGTAGGTTCATCAAGTAGAACTCCTCAAACTCCTATAAACGGTACAAGACTACATGCATTTGAGGAAAAGCATGAATCAGCTATCCCTACTCCTTTATATTCAAAACAAGTAGAATCAGATATTGTTGTAGACAAAACAAAAGTTGATAGTCTTTGAAAGGCTGTTGCAATAGAAAGTGCCTTAGAAGAATTAAAGCAGAAAACTTTTATGGAGCAATTTGAAAAGAAAATAGCAATACTTGAAAAGGAGAAACAGAAATGTTATGGAAGAAGGAAAGTCAGAAAAATTATGTCTAAGGAAACATAGTCTATTGAATAAGGAAAATCAGATGAAAATTTATTTCCAAAGGACAATGTATGTCTAGACATTGTACCTTATTGTGCATCTGATAAACTCATCAGTTCCGAATACACTGAAACTAATGAAGATAATGAGACTTTATTTTCCCTTGCTAGAAAACTTGAGAAGAAATCCAAGTCAAATATAAGCTCAAGTTTTTCTATTAGTACAAGTCCTAATGATGTAGAAATTGACAAATCAGAGCTTCAGGCACTTGACATTGAACAAGTTTTTGCAGATATAATTGACAATGTTGAGGCAGTAACTAGTTCAAAGGCTGAATTGTCTAGAGTAGCAGATATTGAAATTGTTAAGACTCTAGAAGAGCTAAAAGTTAACCAGCCTTCTACGGAATCTATAGAAGCAGAGTCTGAGAATTCACAACATGAATCAATGGAATTATCTATTGAATAAAATGAACAATTACAGACAGATACACCGGTTGTAGAATTTGTGGAAAAATTGTACTCTGAACATTCTATAGAGACTGAATAGATGAATGTTGAGCATATTGACAATGTTCCTAACACTGTTGAAGCTGAAGAATCAAGCTTACCTGAGCAGCTTCAAGATAATATTTTGGAAGAGGAACAACATGACATTCATTTTGCAGAAGAGGTTCCTGAAGATGAATTAAACTCTAAATCACGGCTTCAGGTATCACCTTCTTTGTGTACAATATTAAAAATTCAAGGTAATGCAATTCATTTTAGATCTGAAGAAGCATTGCAGAAATACAATAATCTGATTACATGTCAGATTCTGCATGCTCGTCCAATAAAATTTGATGGAAATAAGAGATCTGTTTGAGTTTCAAGGCCTCATTAAATTCTTGCTAGTAGGAACGAAATGGAAGCAATACACAGATTATTGCAGCTTTTTATAGCAATCTGGTCAAGAATGGAAATTTTCTGAAAACTCAAATAAATGAACAGGAGTTTCTATTGTCTCCTGAGTTAATTTTTGAAGTTTTAGGATTAAAGAATGAAGGTGTTGTTGTTACCAACAGATTTGACATGATAAGACAACTGAAATGGAACATTCAGTCTTTATCAAAAATTCTAGATGTATATTCTGAAATGAGATTAATGGAAAATCTGAATGCAGAGGCAAGGTTTATTGCAAATTTATTGCATGCAAATTTATTTCAGAGAGTTGGACACAATTTGGAAGTCAGCAGAAGCTGTTTATATGCAACTTATAGCTTGCTGAATAGAATTCAAATCAATTGGTTTGATGTTTTCACTTCTCAACTACAGCATATGAGTTCAAAGTTATTTTATGGTGATGCTGTATGTAGACTCATTGCAAGCCAATTGAATTTATCTAGCTGGCCCTCTAAAACTAAAGGCATGAGAGCATTTAGTGTCAAAGATTTGCAAAAATTCCAGGCCATGCATAAACCTCAATGACATCAACAACATCAACCTGATACAGACCATATACAACAACAACAACAAAGTTATTCAGTTCAAGCAGAACAGCAAACCCAGCTACCTCCTAACTTAGAGGCAGTGCTTAACGACATCAGAAATGATATTAGGCATCTAGGAGATAAAATATGTAATGCTATAAGTGATATACTTAGGAGGGGTCGATAACTGTTTTTGTTTGTTTCTAAATACAAAATGTAGTGTTTGTATTACTTGTTTGATTCATTGAACAATACATTTTTCTGTAAATGTGTTCAATTATTATTCTTGTTTACAGAAATCGTTGTTGTAATTCTCTTATATACATATATATATTCTCTGTAATTATCTTTTTGATTAATGACAAAAAGGGGGAGAAATATTATAAAAAGATGATTATGATCTTAATTGCATATATATATTATAAAAGGAGATGCTATTAAATGGTTATTGTAATCTGACAGATGATAATTAGAAAACTGATGCTTATATAATTATTGACATTTGAGAGTTTTAGTTCTAAGAGGTAAAATTTTTCACAAACAATAGAAATAAGCTTAAGTGAACTTAAGTCAACAAACAAGTTTGTTGAATTAAAAGTTAACCCAACGAAGGTGCTTTGTTGAGTTATACATATTTCATAATTGATTTAATATGGTTTTGTCATCATCAAAAAGGGGGAGATTGTTGAGTATTTTTGTTTTGATGATGTGTGCTGAATGAAAATAATCATATTTGCTCAATTACTATTGCTTGTGAAAAGAAATTAAAATCATCAATTAATATAGAAAAAGCTTATTGATATAAATACTTGTCTGTATTGGATTTGAAGTTAATAACTAGTCATTTCATTGCATTAATTTCTCATTTAGCTAAACATTAAGTTAACGTGTGTTTTTATTGAAAAGCATGATATGTTTTAATGTTATATATTCTATATCATGAACAGTGCACGTTTAGACAACTCGTTAAGTTAGAGTTTTGTTTGTATAGAGGTCACGTGAGAACTTGTTAAGTTAGAGGCTTAAAGGTTAAAATAGGTCACGTGATAACTCGTTAAGTTAGTGAGTAAAAGAAGAGACGAACTCGTTAAGTTAGTGTTATACACGTGGTGAAATTATAAGTTACGAATGTTGTATTGTATCACGTGAGGTGCACATGTTTAACTCGTTAAGTTAACATAACTAAACGCGTTGAGTTGCTATATTGAACACTAAGGCAACGCGTTAGGTTAGCGTTATAAACTTAAGTTGTTATTTTTGCACGTGGTAAAATTCTTATTATAAAAACATTTGTTTATTACTGGTTCGTTGAGTTATCATAACACAACGGAGATGGTTCGTTGAGTTATCATAACACAATGGAGATGGTTCGTTGAGATATCATAACACCACAGACTTAGTTCGTTGAGTTAGCTACAGTACTTGTCACGTGAAATGGCATATGAGGAACTCGTTAAGTTAGAAACGTTAAGTTATATATATACTTGTGTTACTCGTTTAGTTAACATTAAAGTAACGACTTCTTATTGCACTAATGAAAAACTTTTGGACGAGAAAGTTCATTTTGCAGGAAATTTTTTAGAGTTCTAGGACTGATGATTAAAGAAAATTTGAAATATAAATGTGGGTTAGAACGTGTGTGTTTCGATGAAGGAAAAAGAAAAGACGTGGAGAAGTGGAAAACTGGTGGTGGTTAAACGTGAAGGATATGCATGACATGAAGATATAGTATAAAAAGCATAGAATTCTCGTTGATCAATTTATCCTTGCACACAAAATGAAAAATCTTTTCAAGGATCAAACCATCCCTGCACACCAAAAGAAAAATCTTTTTCAAGGATCAAAAACACCTTCTCGGGGAAAATCTCTCAAGTGGAAGAAAGTTCAGTGAAGCATAAAAAGGTAAGATTTTCGTCACTGAAGATTTGAAGTATCAGAAGAAAGCAAATTCGGTGAAGCATGAAAAGACAAGATATTCGTCACTAAAGAATTGCTGAAGAAGAAAATGAAGAAGAAGAAAGATCTCAAACAGGGAGAAAAGTTTTAAATTCTGCAAATTAGTTTTCTCTGTTTGTAGTTATGAAATTGTTTAGATGATACATGGTATCAAAATATAATTGCATCTACAATTTTTGAGGAGAATTGAATTGTATATTGTAATTGAAACCTTGAATAAAAATGATTTTATGAAAACAATGTCTTGACTTGTTTTTGAGTTTTAAAGTTTCAATTATATTTCAGAAAATATTAAAACTACACAATTCACCCCCCTCTTGTGTAGCCATACGATCCTACAGTAGTCAAGAAGGAAATAGTGAAATGGTTAGATAATGACATAATTTATCTGATTTCTGATAGCTCATGGGTTAGTCCAATCCATGTAGTTCCCAAGAAATCAGGATTAACAATTATTAGGAATGAAAATCAGGACTTGATACCTACTAGAATTCAATCAAGCTGGAGAGTGTGTATAGACTATAGAAAGCTGAATGCTGTGACTAGGAAAGATCATTTTTCCTTACCTTTTATAGATCAAATGCTAGAGAGATTAGTAGGGTACGAATATTTTTGTTTCCTAGATGGTTATTCAGGATATAACCAAGTTCTAGTAGCATTAGAGGATCAAGAGAAAACAACTTTCATATGTCCTAATGGAACTTATGCTTTTAAGAGAATGTGATTTGGATTATGCAATGCACCAACTACCTTTCAAAGGTGTATGTAGGGCATATTCACTAGAATGACTGAAGATTTTTTAGAAATATTTATTGATAATTTTACTGTATATGGAACTTCATATGAAGTATGTTTAAATAATTTAGACCAAGTATTAAAACGTTGTGTGGAAAAAAATCTGGTTCTAAATTGGGAAAAATGTCACTTCATGGTTAAACAAGGAATAGTCTTAGGACATATTGTTTCAAAGGAAGGGCTGGAAGTAGATAAAGCTAAAATAGAAGTAATTTCTAATCTACCAGAACCTAAATCAGTAAAAGATATTAGATCATTTCTAGGACATGCTAGATTTTATAGAAGATTTATTAAAGATTTTGGCAAAATAGCTAAACCTTTAACTAATCTATTAAAAGATGTCCCATTCAACTTTGATTAAAATTGCAAAGAAGCATTTTTCAAGCTTAAAACTAGCTTAATTTCAACTCCTATAATACAATCACTTAATTGGAGCCATCCATTTGAATTAATGTGCAATGCATCTGATTTTGTTGTAGGAGTAGTGTTGGGACAAAAGATAGAAAAATCTCCTAGAGTAATTCATTATGCAAGCAAAACTTTAAATGATGCTTGTAGGATTGTATGGCTACACAAGAGGGGGGTGAATTGTGTTTTTCAACATTTTCGATTATAATTGAAACTTCAAAACTCAAAAACAAGTCGAGACACTATTTTCATAAAATCATTTTTATTCAAGGTTTCAATTACAATATACAATTCAATTCTCCTCTTGTGTAGCCATACGATCCTACAAGTTGTTTTAAAGCTTCGTTAATAATCTTTGATATAAAATCGATATCAACTTATTTAATATCATTGTTTATTCTGCCTTCCTTGTTTTTAAATAGAAATTAATATCTGAATATACATTTAAATTTCTTGATTTAAGGCTCAAGTTGTTTTAAAGTTTTTAAATTGTTTAAAATCAAATAAGTTGAAAAATCTAAGGTAAGATGGCTACTGGAAATGGTAATTTTTCTTTGTATGAAGGCCAAAATCTTAACCGTCCTCCTTTATTTGATGAAATACATTTTGAATATTGAAAATATAGGTTGACAGTCTTTCTTCAAAGTGTAGATCATAAGTTGTGGTTCATGATTTCTAAACCATATACTCCGTTAACTACCCCTTATAATACTTGGACAATTATTAAAAAAGAAAATGAAACTCTAAATGCTAAGGGCTTAAATATTTTATTTTGTACATTGAGTTATGAACAGTTCAGTAAAGTGTCGGCATATAAATCTACTTATGAGGTGTGGCATGCATTAGAAGTTTCACATGAAGGTACTTCTCAAGTTAAAGAGACTAAAATAAACATGTTGATTCATAAGTATGAACTCTTTAAGATGCATGAAGACGAAAATGTTTATGAGATGTTTTCTAGATTTCTTGATATTATAAACTATTTAAAATGTTTGGGAAAGAATTTTGAACAGAAGGATTTAGCGAGGAAAATTCTCAGATCCCTAAGTTCTAAATGGTCTCAAAAAGTAACATCAATTGAGGAATCACGAGATTTAAATGTTTATACTATGATTGAACTTATAAGAAATTTAACAGCTTATGAAGTGCAATTAAATGAATCACTGAGTCACAACAAACTAAAAATGAAGAAAGAAATAGCCTTCGAAATTAATTCAGATTCTAATATATCTACTGATTCTGATGAGGATTTGATTTTGCTAACTAGGAAATTCAAGAAAGCATGGAAAGCTAGGAAACAGCAAAGGAACAAAAATGATAAACCCTCAACATCAAAATCACTGAATGACAAGAATTCTTCATCTAGAAAGTATGTATGTTACAACTGCAAGAAACCTAAACATCTTTCTCTAGATTGTCCTATAAGGAAAAATGAAAAGCATAGTAGGACAAATCAGAAGAAGATGGCTTAGAAAACTCAGAAAAAGTTTTACAAAAAAAAGGCTTTAAAGGTCACTTGGGATGACACGTCAAAAGAGTCTTAATCTAAGGAATTATCATCAAAATCTTCACATTTAGAAGAAGAACAAGAGTTAGAAGATGTTGCTCATGTGTGCTTCTTGGCAGTTGAGTCTGAGGTAATATCTGATCCTAAAAGTCATTCAGATTTTAACTTTGATGAATTATTATGTACTTATCATGCATTATTACAAAAACTTAAAAGTTTGTAAACTAGAAAATAAGAATATTAGAAACTCTTTGTCCATTTTGGAAGAAGAAAATTGTTTCCTGTCTACTACTTTAGAAAAGTTTAAATGTGATAATGAAAATCATGCTAGAGATTTGCATAAATTTAGATTTAATGAATGTGTCTTGCATGAACAAATATAGAATACAAATGCTGAAAAATTAAAGATAGAATCTAAAAATGAAATGTTGAGAAACATCATAAATGATCTTAAGTTAGAGATTGATAGATTAAAAATGAGAGAGCTAGATTTAAATTCCTCCATTGAGAAATGAAATTTAAGTTAAACTAAGTTAGACAAACTAACTAGTACCCCTACGATGTCATATAAATTTAGCTTAGGATTTGATTATCCTGAATATCCTGAGGGGGGGTTAGTGCCTGACGGAATTCAGCTGACGGAAAGGAAAATTATTGAATTCCGTCAGAATGCTGTTAGTGTGCATTACACTTGACGGAAAGGAAAGTCGGATTTTACCGTTGTATAAAATCCAAAAATTTCCTTTACCGTCAGAAAATTTCTGATCGCCCCCATTCAGAAAATTTTTCTCCCTCTCTCGTGCCTAACAAAATTCGTAAGACTGATAAGGAAGATTTACTTGAGGACCTGCTAGATGAGTTGGAAGAGTTAAATATTATTGATGACATACAACCAATGGGAGAGATACATATAGAAAGCAATGCCTAGGTTTGAATGACTCAAGAACAAAGAAAAGAAATGGCAGATAAGATGCGAGAAGATATGATGATGGCAATGTGGGATGGAAGAACTAGATGATATTATTTCGTATTGTAATATTTCAATTAAGATGTATTTGTATTTTTCGAATATTAGTTGTAATAAACTTTTGTCAGAATTTCCATCAGAATTTTCCGTCCTACACTAAACCCCTCTCAGAATTTTCCTTTTCCTTTCCGTTACAAATTTTCCATTTCCTTTCTGTCAGAATTTTCCTTTTCCTTTCCGTCAGAATTTTCCATCATGCACTAACACGCCCTGAATCTCAAGCCAACAAAGGATTTATTAGTTGTAGTTCAAGTAATTCTAAGACTAAAATTCCTTTTATCATGAAACAAGGTAATAAATATGTAGAAGTAGGTACTTCAAGGGATGAATCATGCAGCAATAATATAAACCAATGTGATTTATCTAAATGTGCTTCTAACATGACTATCAATGTTTCTAAAAATCTTATTTCTTGTTCTGGAAATTCAGTCACTAATGTTTCAAAAATGTCAAACAATTGTAGTAAACTGAAAATTCAGAAATCTGAGTATGAAATTCAAAACTCTGGTGTTAGACCAATTACTCATTCTGCATGTTCTTTATCTGAAAATTTTTGTGCAGAAAAAATTTTGTATGTACCAAAAATTCAAATACAAGTACAAAATCTTGGTATGAACTTACTGAAATGTATGAGCATGACCAAAATAAATTAACATCTAATACAAATCCGCTTGGTCTTGGTTATACTACATCTGAAAACAAAAAGAATGATTATAAGAGCAATAATGCTATAAGTAAGTATGATGTTAAAGATAAATCATTAGTACTTACAACTAATAAGAATGTAAATGATAATGTTAAACTGTTTATAAACAAAAAGAAGAAATATGCGTTTAATGAACTTAGTCTTCAACAACATTGGGTACCAAGGAAAAGTTCTTCTTAATTTGTTTTGCAGGAGGAAACAACATCAAAATGGATCTTGGATAGTGGAGCATCAAGTCACATGACCGAACAGAAAAGTCTACTGAAAAATTTTACAAATACCAAGAAAGAAAATGTTACATTTGGAAACAAAAGCAAGGATAAAATCATAGGTATAGGCAATGTTCAAATAACTCCTACTTGTGTTATTTCGAATGTATTATATGTAGAAAACCTAGGATTTAATTTGCTGAGTGTTATAAAACTAATTGATAATGGATATTATGTAGTGTTTGAAGATAATGTATGCAAAATTATTGATAAAAGCACAAATAAACTTAAGTTTATTAGTAAAAAAAAAGGTTCTGTATGTATTTTATCTTTACCTTCTGGTGTAGTTAATTGAAATTCATGTTTGTTAGCTGAAACTAGTGATGCATATCTATGGTATAGAAGGATCGGGTATATAAATATGAAACTGTTACATAAACTGTCTAGAAAAAATTTAGTGAGAGGTTTACCAAAGATTAAATACTCAAAGGACTTTATGTGTGATGCATGTGAGTTAGGTAAACTTCATAAAAACTCTTTTAAATCCAAAACTGATATATCAAGCAAGAGAGTCTTAGAACTTATACATATGCATCTATTTGGACCAACAAGAATCATGAGTCTTGGTGGTAAACAATATGTATTTGTTTTAGTAGATGACTTCTCTAGATACACTTGGGTATATTTTCTAACATCTAAGATAGAAGTTTTTGAAAAATTTAAAATGTTTTGCAATCTTGTTCAAAATGAACAATGTGTCTCTGTTCAAAAACTTAAGAGTTATTATGGTACTGAATTTGATAATGATCAAATAGATAATTATTGTATAGATCATGACATTGATCACAGATTTTCTTTTCCAAGAGCACCGTCTCAAAATGATGTTGTTGAAAGAAAGAATAGATCACTTCAAGAAATGGCCAGAACTATGTTAAATGAGCATAATTTACCTCAAAATCTTTGAGCTAAAGCAGTGAATACAACTTGTTATATTATTAATAGAAGTCACTTAAAACATCGTGTTAATAAAACTCCTTTTGAAATTATGTTTGATAGGGTTCCAAAAATTTCCTATATGAAACCATTTGGCTGCAAGTGTTTTATTTTTAATACTAAGGATAAAAGGGATAAATTTCAAGCCAAAGTGGATGAAGGAATTTTTATAGGTTACTCTATTAGAAGTAAAGCCTATAGAGTATATAATAAGACTTTTAGAACTATTGAAGAAACCCTCCATGTAAGCTTCAATGAAAATTCTTTTAGAGAATTTCAGTTTAAAGCTAACAATGATGATATAATCAATTTCCCAAAAAAATTAGAGATCAATAGAGAGATTGAAGATTTATCTGAGAAAATCAAAAATATGAACTTAAATGATCAAACTAATGATGAAAGTGATGTACCTTCAGATGTTGATGAGAATATTGAGGAAAATCAGAGAAATTGGCGTTATTCTTCATCACATCTCATTACTCAAGTCATTGGTAATATTAATGAGGGAGTTAAAACTAGAGCTTCAGTTAACTTAAATAGTATGTGTATATTTGTTTCTATGGTGGAACCAAAGAATATAGAAGAAGCATTATCTGATGAAAATTGGATAGTGGCAATGCAAGAAGAACTAAATCAATTCATCAGAAATGATGTTTGGGAATTAGTCTCTCCACTAGAACATCAGTCCATAATAGATACAAAGTGGATCTTTAGAAACAAAACTAATGAGACTGGTCAAGTTATAAGGAACAAAGCTAGATTAGTTGCACAATGGTATACACAGGAAGAAGGACTAGATTATGATGAAACATTTGCTCCTATGGCTAGGTTAGAAAGTATTAGAATATTATTGGCCTATGCTTGTTATATGGATTTTAAACTATATCAAATGGATGTAAAAAGTGCATTTCTAAATGGTTTAATTAATGAAGAAGTTTATGTAAAACAACCACCTGGATTTAAAGATATTAAAAATCCTGACTATGTGTATAAATTGAAGAAAGCCTTATATGGTTTGAAGCAAACACCTAGATCGTGGTATGAAAGATTATCTACTTTTCTAATAGAACAAGGTTATATCATGGCAAAAGTAGACCATACTCTTTTTATCAAGAAGGATGATAAAAATTAGATTGTTGTTCAAATATATGTGGATGATATAATCTTTGGAGCAACTTATGAAAAACTGATAAAAATATTTTCTGAAGAAATGGCTAGTCAGTTTGAGATGAGTATGATAGGAGAACTTTCATATTTTCTAGGACTTCAAATTAAGCAAATGGATAAAGGTATATTTTTAAATCAGGAAAAATATACAGATGAAATGCTTAAGAAATTTAATTTTAATGATACAAGGATTTGAGGAACTCCTAGAAGTACTTCTTTAAAGTTAGATATTGATGACATAGGAAAATCAATAGATCAAAGAAAATACAGAACTATGATTGGTTCTTTACTTTATTTGATAGCTAGTAGACCTGATATTATGTTTGCTATGTGTGCTTGTGCTAGATTTCAATTTAATCCTAAAGAATTAGATTCAATTGCTATTAAAAGAATATTTAGATATATACAAGGAACTAAAAACTTTGGTCTGTATTATTCTAAGGATAGTTCAATAGATCTTATAGGATATACTGATGCTGATTACGTAGGATCTAAATCTGATAGAAAGAGTACTAGTGGCACATGTCAATTATTGGGAAATAATCTAGTGTCATGGTTTAGTAAAAAGCAAAACTGTATAGCACTTTTAACCACTAAAGCTGAATATGTTGCAGTTGCACTGTGTTGCATTTAGATTCTATGGATAAGGCAAACTTTAGAAGATTTTGGATTATCTTATGATACAACTAAGATTTATTGTGACAGTAGTTCTGCAATAAATCTTTCCAAAAATCCTGTGTTACATTCTAGAGCAAAACATATAAAGGTTAGACATCATTTTCTAAGAGATAACGTAATTAAAGGAAAAATTAAATTAGGATTTGTGTCTAGTAAAAATTAATTAGCTAATATATTTACAAAACCTTTAGATGAAAATACATTTTGCAACATAAAATTAAATTTGGGTATTTGTAGGCTATGTGATGTGTAAAATGCTTAGACTTCACAAAAGATAAATTTTGTTGATGATGTTGTTCACCTCATAGATATTATATACTTATCATAAATATCTAAGTAATATCTAAACTGCTACATAAGATACTATATATTTATTGTAATATTATAGTAGTATCTTATTGATTTTAAGTATTTTGTCAAGTTTGATGGTTTTCAAAATTTTAAGTGGAACTGTAAATGAAAAACATTAAGTACCTTTGGAATCCTGAAATTTTGATTAAATGTTTTCTTTGGATCAATGAAAGTATATATGATCACGCATGAATTTGACTTGAATGATTAAACTTGTAGAATAATTTATATGTAAATCATCTTAAACTACTAATCAAAAGTATGAGCTTATTGAAATTGATTCATATTTTCAGTAAAATCATAGACGTAAAAATTGTATGAGATTTGTGTTTTATTGCATATGTATTAATGGAATACATATATACTATGCTTAAAATGAAAAGTGCTTACAAAGTGAAAATCTTTGTGAGTTTATTGATCAGTTTGATCATGAGCCTTTTGTACTTGAGTAAATAGGTATGTAAGGATTGTTGTCCTAATAAAAGGATTCTTTAAATTTGGCAACCTAAGGTCCTAATCAAACCTGGGATTGTTGACTGAAAGCTCATTACATGTGTACATTAGAAAGCTCTTGTATGATTCAAACTTTTCAAATTAACTTTTAAAGAAAATTATCAATATTTACTGTTTGAAATGATAAAAGTTGTTTCATTAATTATAGAGATCTTTGAATCGAATATGGTTTCTACCAATATAATTGCTAATTTGTTGAATCAAGGAGCAACAACAAAAAATAGTTGAAGAACATGTAGTTGAGGAATTGACTACTGAAATACCTGTCACTAAGGAACAGCAATTAGGACCTTTAGTTCCACCAACTGAGCCATTACCATGAGTAGCATTTGCTTGGCTGAGAACTGAAGAAGAAGATAAGGAGTTTGCTAGCTTGGTCAAAACAGCAAAAGACCAAGGAGATGATGAAGAAATGGCTATGGCCAAGGTACATATTCTATATGATGCCATAAAGAAAAGAAGGGTCGAAGAAAAGTTGAGGGCCCAATACAAAATTAAAGTAGAGCTGCAAGAGAAGTTGAAGTAGCTAGATCAAGGGTTGCAAGAGAAGTTGAAGCTGGTCCTTCGAGAACAGTAATTATAGAAAAAGTAATACAAGAAGAGCTAGTACCTATGGCTCGAGGACCTGCAGAGCCTACTTTTGTAGATTTAATCTTAGAGGAGGAAGAGGAAGACTAGCCACAGCTAATTAGAAGAAGGAAAGGAAAAGAGATAGTGTTTAAACCTCAAAAAGAGATTAAATCTGAGATTAAAATATTAGAAGGACCTGTAGAGCCGATTTTTGTTGACCTATTATCCGAATCTAAGGAGGAGCATGAGTAGTAATAGCAAGGGTAAAGAGAAGAAGAAAAACAGGTTGAAATTAGTTTGTAGCTTGTACAAATAGAAGAAATAGAAATTAGGGCAGAAGCTAATTAACTCGTAACTCCATCCCAATCTACCACAGAATTAGAAAGAACAATGACAATGCAGATTGGTAGTCAAGAGGAAGAAGAAACTGAACAAGAGCATATAGAACAAGAGAGAAATATCTCGATAGATTCCATTGAAGAGGGAGAGACTCTTCAGCAAAATTTTGAAAGAATTCAAGAAAGAAGAGTTGAGAGTTCTACTGACTCTCCACCACAAATAAAAGCAGAAGAAAAAATACAGGAATCTCTGGAGCATTTCCAACAAATTCAAGTTCAGCATATTGAAGAAAAAATTCAAGAACAAACCCCTCTAGAGCAACAAATTCAAATTCCTGACCTAGTTGAAGTAACAGTTCTGAATGAAGTACACTTTTGGAGTCAGGAAGCATACAATAAATATTAAGAGATTAGGGGTTATGATATTATATGTAGTAGACCAGTAAATTGGGACGGTATGCAGGAAATCAAAGAATTATTCGAGTTCTAGTGTCTACTATAATTTATTTCTCAACAGAAAGGGCATGCAGTATATGAAAATCTAGTGCCCTGTTTCTATGCAAATTTAAGAGAGGAAGAAGGACAATTAATTTCCAACGTGGAGAAAGATGATGTACAGATAACACCAGGGCTTCTCCATAACATTTTTGGATTGAAGAATGAAGGAATTGAAATTCTAGTGAATACAACTACAACCAAATGGATAGAACAACCAATCAAGCAATGTTTGGCCATCAACCCTAGTGTGCCATTACTAAACAGACTAAAGTATTTAAATGAGAAAACACGCATGGTGGATGTTTAGAATGAAAAAGTGCATATTATTAACGGTTAAATGATGGTTAATTGCATAATATTTAGCTTATCATATAAAAATTAAGCCATTATGTTATAATTGCACTACTATATGCTTTAATTGAAGAATCTACTTAATTTTGGGGAATTAATGTCAATTTAGTACATTTTTGAACTGTCGGTAAGTTGCAGGCTGTGAAATTCTTAAGTATCCGAATTTTCTGATAATTCAAACAGTTATGTTTAACATACCGAACATATTCAGACAGTCATGTTTAACAGACCGAACATGTATCAGATAGTTATGTTTAAATTGCGGAACAGTTATGTTTTGAGAGAATATTTTATTATTTCCTGAAGTACACGTGTCAAAACCATAATGCATGACTTAAGTGAACTTTCGGTGAGTTGTCTATAACTATCCGAAATTGCAGTTGGGCATCGGATAGTTATCCTTGTAACTCTCTGAAATCTCTTTTTATTTATAAAATAGCTAAGGACACGTGTCATGTTCTGGTAAAGTGACTTAAGTAGATTTTTGGTGAGTTAGCTGTAACTATCCGAAATGCATCTAAGCATCGGATAGATAAGTTTATGCACATGTTTTATAGTTAAATCAATGAAGAAAGTCCGTTGAGTTATCTGTAACTCCACGGACTATTTATTTTCTAATATGCCACTGTAGTGGTTGTAGAAACAAGACAATTGGAAGAAAAACCACGATTGCACGTATCGCGTAGGGAGAAGAAAGCATCGATGTTGATATGAATGAAAGAAATCCAATCGACCATTCAAGCAGAAGCAGTTACTACTGAAGAAATATAAAAGAAAAGAGGAAAAAGAAGAAAAGTGTGATCGATGGATGGCCAGTGTATACAGAGGAGGAGCACCGAGCTTTCTGCAGACAATATCAGTGATTCTCCGAAGTATCACACCAACCATCGTTACCACCACCACAATCACCAACCATCGGAGGTCTGTGAGAATACTTTCTTGATGTTGGGTCGATTCCGAGCCAAACATAGTGCCTGACAACCACTGTGAGGAGTGATCGCGTCGCGGGAAGGGAAGCCATTTTCACCAAGTGCTAACTCATATTTCAGGAGATCATAAAGCTTTTAGCCTTGGCTTCGGGTTGATGCCTGTATGCTGAAGAGAAGATTATCTTGCAATTCTGGACTCGCGATTCTATAGGGAGAGGAGAGAGAATTGTAAGTGGTTTAATTTTTAGTGGTGTAATCATGTTGCAAGTAGTGTCGGAAGTATTTACTGTCAAGTGAGATTACTTTACATTTCACCTTTCGCCCATTTCCATGTTCATATTAAAACAAAAATACCAAAAACAATTTATCTATGTTTGTATGTTGTATTTGAGTGTTGTATTATTTGTGTTGTATCGTGATTAATGTTATTTTTGTTAGTGTTGTGATTGTTTTATGTTGTTTTAGTTTTATAGTTTACTGAAATTGGTTCGTTCAAAAGACTTAAAGATTTTAATGGTTACTGTTTGAATTATCTGATTGTTAGTATTGCTTAATGATAAATCCAATGTTAACTAACATTAAAGAGCTTAATTGATGTTATTTACAATCTGTGGAATCGCCCAATGGTTGGTCGAATTCCTCGGTAAATGGCAGTATTAAAAAGAAAAGACAGGCTTGTGGAGTTAACTTAAGTCCACGAGGTTAGTCCGTTGAGTTAGCCATAACTCAATGAACTTTGTCCGTTGAGTTAACTGTAATTCAACGAAGAGCTTATTGAATATATAAATTTGATTGTTAATAAACGAACAGTTCTCAAATTCTTCAGCAATTCCCTATGGGATCGACTTGTACTTGCACACTGATACAATAGACACTGTACACTTGCAGTTAAAGTACAAATTGGACTTAATATCTAAATTGTATTAAAGGTTGTTTGTTTACTTCTAAAAGAAAGAATAGGCATAAAGATAAATTAACTAAGTAAAAACAGAAGTAGTAAATCCAAGTTTTTCTAGTGTAGTGCTAGGAAAACACAAACAAGTTTTATGGTGTCGTTGCCGAGGAATTGAATTGAATTGAATTAAATTGAATAGATATAAGCAACTATTAGAGATGTTTCGTTTTAATAGGTAGAGTGTTGTGTGTTTTCTTCTGTAATTGAGAATATGGCATATGCTTATGCTCAAAGATTTCTGAAACCTGTAATTAGCATATGTGAATTCTGCAATTCTGAAGGACATGACATTTCTGACTGTTTGAAATTGAGACGTTTACAGATGGTTAGATCCCACGAACAACAAATGAATTATCCTTAATATAATAGAGCCGAGTATGAGAATCCTATAGTTTACCCAACTAATGGTTAGTATAGAATGTGTAATATGTTGAGAGACACGGAAGTTTGGGATAGGTATGACAGGCTGAAGTCAACCAATTAAATTATAAGGAAGCATATTTAGAACCTAAAAATGATATAATTTATGAAACCGAAAAAACCATAATGAAAATTGATCAAAAATTGAATGCAATGAAATTGGATGATCTGGAAAGAAAATTAAAAGCATTAGATGAATATATAATGAAAATACAAGTTATGCAATAGGACAATGAAAATTATAATGTTATAAACCTGCATAATTTGTAAAATATACAGCAAACAGAAAATATTAATGCAAGAGAATTTAAAGAATGCATTTTAAAACTAAAAACAAATAAAGATCATAATTACGAAAATGACATACAAAAACATCATAAGAGTAATGAAAATCTGGAAGATGTTTGTGTAACATTAAGATCTGGAACTGATATACCACCAAGAACTCAAAATGAAAATGATATGAAGGTGGATAAGAGTAAAAATCAAAATGATAATGAAAATGTAATAGCTGAAAATCTAGAAATCACTGTAGAACAATCTGAATCTGCTAATGAAGCTAAAAATGATCAAACAAATCAACTGAAAGAAAAAGAATCTTTGAAATCAAAATCTTTAGCACCCTATCCTGAAAGATTACAACAAACAATACCTGAAAAATAAGAAAAAATTAGAGAAATTTTTGAAAAACTACAAGTTAACATTCCTTTGTTAGATCTGTTGCAGAAAATGCCACCTTGTGCTAAATTTCTAAAGGATTGGTGTACTAGGAAAAGAGAGCGAAAAGTTCCTAGAAATGTCTTTTTAGTTGAGCAAAGTAGTTCCCTATTTCTGCCACAAATTCCTAAAAAGTTATCTGATCTTGGAATCCCTGTTATATCATGCACCATAGGAAATATCATTCTAGAAAGAACCTTAATAAACTTAGGTGCAGGTATAAATGTTATGCCAAGTGATATATTTGCATCTTTAGGATTAGAAGGCTTAACTCCTACTAGTACGGTTATTCAATTAGCTGATAGAAGTATAAGATACCCTAGAGGAAAAATAGAGGATGTCTTAATTAAAATCAAAAATTTTATATATCCAATTGATATTGTAATTTTGGATTCCCAACAAATTAAGCATAAAAATAGTGATACATCTTTAATTTTGGGAAGGCCATTTTTAGCAACATCAGGGGCTATTATAAATTGTAAAACTAGAGTAATGAAGTTAGCATATGGTAATGAGGATACTCAATTAAATATTTTCAAACCGAAAAGGTTTGAGGAATTAGAAATGTCATTACATACCAAAGACTTTTTAGAGGATGAAGGAGATATGTTAGATGATGTTGAAAGGACCTCTAGATTTTGATAATGCAAAAATCAATGTAAGGTTTTGAATATCAGGATTAGTCTGTACAGCAAAAAGATCAGAAGACAGATGAAGCAGCAAACAAGTGGTAGTAAATCTCAGAATATGTTGCTGTAGAAATTTGAACAGTTAAGAGGTGTAATTCTCAGGTTAAGGGGGATTGAATGATCGGATAGTTAAGGAGTTAATTATTCAGAAGCTTAAAGGACTTTTCAGAGAGTTACAAGTATAACTATCCGAAAGTTAAGTCATTCAATAAACCACGTGTAGAAATACAGAACGGAAGCTTAAAGGACTTGTCGGAGAGTTAGATAACTATCCGAGTTTTCTTTTCGGAGAGTTAGATAACTATTTGAGTTTTTCAGTAAGTTACAGGTATAACTTTTCGGAACTTAAGTCATTGAATTTCCCACGTGTAGAATTTCAGAAAGAAGTGCAAATAAGTTTTCGGAGAGTTAGAAAGTTAACTATCCGAAATCCTGAAGCGTTTCGGTGAGTTACAGGGATAACCATCCAAAACTTAACTCAGCCTTTATGCACGTGCTGAATTAAAACAATCGAAAAGTTAACAGAGACAAACTATCCGACAGGTATATAACTGTTCGGTGAGTTACAGTTATAAGTATCCGATTCAATGGTAGCTCATAGTAAATATTCTGGAATCCTACCTAGCAGTAAAGGTTAAGTGATCTTTCGGTGAGTTACAGATATGCTTCGAAGAGTTGCAAAGCTAACTATCCGAAAGGATAGGAAAATCGGTAAGATATCTTGAAACAATTTTTTGAACGGTAACTTACCGTATTGGGACTTGAGTCTAATCAAGTACAATAGAATACATTTGTTGGAGGAAAATATGATTGTTGTACATATCAGGTATATATACAAAATACAGACAACGGATTTAAGTAGCGCTTTGCTCATACATATACTCACACCAAGCTCAATAGAACAAAAGCTTTAGAGATCAAATCATCTTCAACACTTGCAGATCAAATTGCAGAAGTTCATCACACATTCAACTCTGTTGTTCACAAGATAGTGTTTATTGAAGTACACGGATTAAAACTTCAGTGAAAGGATTGATTGAAGCTTCGACAAGGAAGCTCAAGTGAATGGTTAGTTGGTTCTTGCTTAAACTTTAAAGCAAGTGATTGTACGTTTGCAAAAGTTTAGTGAAGCCCAAGTATCCCTTGGGGGTGGACTAGCCGTTAGTGGTGAACCACCTAAAATCTCTATGTGATTTCCTTATTATATGTTTGCTATCACTTTACATTAAACTACCTCTAAATTGTTAAGAAACGAATTTTTACCATTCACCCCCCCTCTAGTAAGCCTTAAGGTCCTAACAGATGTGATTCAAGAAGAATTAAATAGGAAAATCAATTCTGAAATTTTAGAAGAAAGTGAAAGCATAAATATAGAAGGAGATCAGGAAGAAACTCAATTAGAAAATGATGATGTTCAATTAGGAGCTCTAGCTTTTGATGGGCAACATTTAGAATTAAAACATTTACCTCCTGAATTAACCTATATATTTCTGGAAGATAAACGAACCTGTCCAATCATTATTGCTTCAGATTTAAAAGAGGATCAAATAGCTAAATTAAAAGATGTAGTAAAAAGTTATAAAGAAGCAATAGGATGGATTATGACTGATATAAAAGGGTTAAGTTTAACTTTATGCTGTCACCACATATATTTAGAAGAGAATGCTAAACCTGTTAGAATTCCTGAGAGGAGATTAAATCCAAACCTTAAAGAAGTAGTCAAGAAGGAAATAGTGAAATGGTTAGATAATGACATAATTTATCCGATTTCTGATAGCTCGTGGGTTAGCCCAATCCATGTGGTTCCCAAGAAATCAAGATTAACAGTTATTATGAATGAAAGTCAAGACTTGATACCTACTAGAATTCAATTAGGCTGGAGAGTATGTATAGACTATAGAAAGCTGAATGCTGTAACTAGGAAAGATCATTTTCCCTTACCTTTTATAGATCAAATGCTGGAAAGATTAGCAGGGCAAGAATATTTTTGTTTCCTAGACAGGTATTCAGGTTATAATCAAATTCCAATAGCATTAGAGGATCAAGAGAAAACAATGTTCACATGTCCTAATGGAACTTATGCTTTTAAGAGAATGCCATTCGGATTATGCAATGCACCAGCTACATTTCAAAGGTATATGCAGGGCATATTTACTAGAATGACTGAAGATTTCTTAGAAATATTTATGGATGATTTTACTGTATATGGTAACTCATATGAAGTTTGTTTAAGTAATTTAGACCAAATATTAAAACGCTGTGTGAAAAAAAATCTGGTTTTAAATTGGGAAAAATGTCACTTCATGGTTAAACAAGGAATAGTCTTAGGGCATGTTGTTTCTAAGAAAGGGTTGGAAGTAGATAAAGCTAAAATAGAAGTAATTTCTAATCTACCAGAACCTAAATCAGTAAAAGATATTAGATCATTTCTAGGACATGCTGGTTTTTATAGAAGATTTATTAAAGACTTTAGCAAAATAGCTAGACCTTCAACTAATCTATTAAAAGATGTCTCATTTAACTTTGATAAAAATTGTAAGGAAGCATTTTTCAGACTTAAGACTAGCTTAATTTCAACTCTTATAATTCAAGCACCTGATTGGAACCATCCATTTGAATTAATGTGCAATGCATCTGATTTTGCTGTAGGAGCAGTGTTGGGACAAAAAATAGAAAAATCTCCTAGAGTGATTCATTATGCAAGCAAAACCTTAAATGATGCTCAAGTTAGTTACACAACTACTGAAAAAGAATTATTAGCTGTTGTGTTTGCCTTAGAAAAGTTTAGATCATATCTGATTGGAGCTAAAGTAATAGTATACACAGATCATTCAGCTCTAAAACATCTAATAAAGAAAAAAGAAACTAAACCTAGATGGATCCGATGGATATTATTATTACAAGAATTTGATCTAGAAATTAAAGATAAAAAAGGTTGTGAGAATGTAGTAGCAGATCATTTATCAAGATTACAAATAGAAAAATCAAATATTGAAATTAAGGATAATTTTCCTGATGAACAATTAATGACCATCAACACAATGCCTTGGTATGCAGACCTAGTTAATTACTTAGTTATTGGTTTAACACCTAAGGATTGGAATAGACAAGATAAGAAATTATTTTTCTCAAGAGTAAAATATTACTATTGGGAAGACCCATACTTATTTAAGAAATGTCCTGATCTGGTTTTAAGGAGGTGTGTTCCAGAAACTGAATATTCGAGCATATTGTCTTTCTGTCATGACCAAGCTTGTGGAGGGCATTTTGGTTCAGGGAAAACTATTGCAAAAATTCTGCAATGTGGGTTTTATTGGCCAACACTATTCAAAGATGCTCATAATTATTGCTTAAGTTGTTTAAGATGTCAACAAATAGGAAGAATATCAAAGAGGAATATGATGCCTCTTAATCCTATTGTTGAGGTTGAAATCTTTGATGTGTAGGGAATAGATTTTATGGGTCAATTTCCTATGTCTAATCAATTTAATTACATATTGTTGGGGGTGGATTATGAATCTAAATGGATAGAAGCTATTCCTACAAAAACTAATGACAACAAAGTGGTAATACAATTTATAAGAACAAATATATTTGCCAGATTTGGAATACCTAAAGCTATTATCAGTGATAGAGGAACTCATTTCTGTAATAGAAGTTTTGAAGCCTTAATGAAGAAATATGGAGTAAACCACAAAATAGCAACATCATATCATTCGCAAACAAGTGGACAAGTAGAAAGTGCAAACAAACAAATTATGTTAATCTTAAAAAAAGTAGTAAATTCTACTAGAACAAATTGGGCTAATAAATTGATAGATGCACTTTGGGCTTATAGAACTGCTTATAAAACGAGCTTAGGTATGTCACCTATTAGGCTAGTATATGGAAAAAGTTGTCATTTACTTGCTGAAATAGAACATAAAGCTTATCAGGCATTAAAAACTCTGAACACTAATTTAAATCAAGCTGCTGAAAATAGAAAAATTCAATTAATTGAATTAGAAGAATTTAGAAATGAAGCTTATTCGAAGACTGTAAGAGAAAAAGAAAAAATTAAATTCTAGCATGATAGAAAAATTATTCTAAAAAGCTTCGAAATAGGATAAGAAGTATATCTTTATATGGCTAGACTCCATAACCATCTAGGAAAATTAAGATCTAGATGGGCAGGACCTTACATAATTCGAAATATTTATCCTTATAGAGCTATTGAAATTGAAAATCCTAAAAATCAGAATATATTTAAAGTAAATGGACAAAGACTGAAACCTATTCTGAAAACACCAAAAAGCTCCTTTGGAATTATGGAAGAAGTCAGAGTAGAGGACTACTCGAGCTTTACTAAGTTGAAAATCAGTTTTTTTTTTATGTTGATATAAATAAAAAATATATATATATATATAAAATATAAAAATCATTGCGGTTCAACCGACCGAATCTATTAGTATGACCGGAACATATAAATATGTTTATTAATTTTCAGAAAAAATGTTGGATTTACCGAAACATAGTATCGGTTCAACTGGAAAAAATATTTAGGTCTGACCGAAACATCGTATCAGTTAAACCGGTAAAAAAACAGAAAAACTATTATCTATAGTATTTTTATTATTATATATGTTTGTACAGAGAGTCCATTGAGTTACACTTAACTCAACGAGCTTACTCTATTGAGTCTTGAGTTAGTCAACGAGCTTATTCTGTTGAGTTAACTGTAACTAACGGAATACTGTAGCTAAGACCGCGGATAAAATAATAATAGTTGGTTTGGGAAATGACCCGATTACCTACCTAAACTTAGGGCTTATTTAAACTAAAACCTAGGATTTTGGGGGCATTATCTAGTAAATCATTTAGAATCTAGAACAGTAGAAATCAGAGCGATTCCATGCTATTGTGTAACTCTACGATGAGGAAAATGACGCCTGAATTCTGGGAAGAGGCAGTGGACACCGCACCGTTTCTAAAGGAGTTTGAAGAATGGCACATGCGGCAAAAGATCCGGAATACAATAAGAGAGAAAGAGCTTTTTAACTTGAGGAAAGTTTTAGTTGAGTTAGAAATACAAATACCATAAATAATGGAGACAAGGATAAGAGTGGCAACTGAAATTGCAGTTAGCAAAGAAAGAAAAATCCGACCAAACAATGAAGTAGCCCTAGAGCTAATCCAACGTAAGTCCTAGCTCTGGTTCAAAAGACAAATTTGTAGACGAGCTAGCTGGGCAATATGGGAGCATCAACGAGCAAGAGAACAGGAGGAGCTGATTGCTGAAAGACTTGTTCTTAAGGAATAGCAGCCAGGACCTTTAGTTCCACCATTTAAGCTGTTGGCACGAGTAGAAATGATGGGGCCTTCGACTGAAGAAGAGTTAAAGGAATTTCAAACACTGGTTCAAGTTGGAAAAAACCAAGGAGAATCAGAAGATTTGGCAGTGGCTAAAGCACACCTAGTGTTTGATGCACTTTATACAAAGAGGGTTGTAGAAAAGTTGAAAGCCCAATATAAAATCAAAATGGAACAACATCAAGAAGCTATTGCCAAACCTACTGCAAAAGGAGAGGTTGGTCCTTCGAGACCAATAATTATAGAAAAAGTTAAACAGGAAAAGCCAGTACCTGTGGCTCGAAGGCTTGCAGAGCCTACTGTTGTAGATTTAATTTCAGAAGATGAAGAGGAAGAACAGGCACAACTAATCAGAAAAAAGAAAGGAAAAGAAAAAGTGCCTACATATGAAGAAATTAAATCTGAGATACCATTGTCAATAGGGCCTGTGGAGCAAATTTTTATAAACCTACTATCCAATTCTGAGGAAGAGTAGGAGCAAAGAAAAGAAGAAAATTAGGATGAAATTAGTCTGCAGCCTATACAAGAAGAAACAGAAATTAGGGCAGAAACTGAATTGCCTGTGACTCTATCCCAATCAGTTACGGAATCAGAAAGAATAGTAACAGAACAGATTGATAGTCAAGAGGAAAAAGAAAGAGCAGAAAATGAAGAGGCTGAAAGAAGCCATTTGGACAAAAATAATTTCACAGATTCCACTAAAGAGCAAGAAACTCTTCAACAATTTATGGAAAGAATTCAAGACAGAGTGGAGAGTTCTGTCGGCTCACCACCATAAATAGAAACAGAAATTCAGGAATCTATTGAAAATGTTCAAATGCAACCTATGTTAGAGGAAGAGCAAGAGCAAACCCCTTTGGAACAACAAAGTCACCTTCCTGACCCGACTGAAACAACAATTTTGAATGAAGTACATTTTTGTAGTTAGGAAAATTATACCAAATACCAAGAAATAAGGGGTTATGACATTATTTACAATAGACCAGTAAATTGGGATGGAATGCAAGAAATCAAAGATTTATTTGAATTCCAAGGTCTACTGCAATTCATTTCTCAAGAGAGAGAGCATGTAGTATATGAGAATTTAGAGCCCTGTTTTTATGCAAATTTAAGAAAAGGAGAAGGAGGATTAATTTCAAATGTGGAGGAAGCTGATGGACAGATAACACTAGAGCTTCTCCACAACATTTTTGGTTTAAAGAATGAAGGAATAAAAATTTTGGAAGATACAACTGCCGTCGAGTGGACTGAACAGGAAATTAAGGATTGTTTAGCTATCAATCCTGGTGTGCCATTATTAAACATATTGAAGCATTTAAATGGTAAAGCACACATGGTAGATAACATTCTGATTAAAAATGTTTATCAACGATAGGACCATGACATAGAATTAAGTCAATTTGTCAAATGGGTCACATATGTAGTTGTAAATAAGATTCAAATAAATTGGTCTGCAGTTTTTATCTCCAAGTTGAAAACAGTAAAGAAAAAATTATTTTATGGAGATTTGATTCCACTGCTAATGGTGGACTGTATCGATTTCACTAAATGGACATCAAAAAGGATCAGATCAAGAACCATTTTAGTGAAAGAATACAGAAATTTTGTAGCTGTAGAGATAGCTGTACCTTCTAGAGTAATTATAGGAGTTGTAGAAAGAATTAATCAATTAGAACTTCAATTAGAAAAACTCCAGAAGGAAGTAGATGAACTTAGGAATAGAGATTAAATTGTATTGTTCGTCTACTTGTGTAAAATTGTATGAAATTGTATGATGTACTTGTAATGTAATTGATTCATATTAATGAATATAATTTTTCAGATGCAATTTTCATACATGTTTTGGATGTGAAATGAATGGAATTTATTGAATATTATGTAATTTGTGGAACTTTATGAATGAATATGTAACAGATTTACAATTTTCTGAATGACAAGATAAATGTTTAAAAAAAAATTTGCATGTTGCAAAGTAAAATAGAAATTCTACATAACATAAAATGACCTGCAAGTTAAATCCTTATATAATGTTCAGATTTAAACGAATTTTAATCAGAATGATGCATTAATGACATAGATTTAACTTTATTTCAGTTAGTAGAATAAACAAAGAAAAAAAAGAGAGGTACTTACGAGAGTAAAACTTAGAGGTTGCTAAGTGTTAACTCAACGAAGTAAGTCTGATGAGTTAAACGTAACTCCACAAGGTCACCAATATAATATAAGGTCACTCTGTTGAGTTATCTGTAACTCAACGAAGTTAGTCTGTGGAGTTAGCAACAGTAATCGACTGTGTTCCGTTGAGTAATCTGTAACTCAACGAGGTTAGTTCGTGGATTAAATAGAACAATTATTCTTTTAACTAGGAACGAAACTTCGTCGGTTTAGCAGTTACCAAAATTTGAGATTAGTAGTGGTACACGTACCCATAAAAATAGGAACCACGATGCACGTTGCAAGACACGTTCTTGCAATGAGATTTATTCACTTTATGGATGTGCAGTATATATATAAAACAAAATGTTATTTACGAGTTACCAGCACTTTTAAAAGAAAGGAGAATGCGTTGGAGGAACAGGAAGGAGAAGCAGCTGCTTCAACTTCATCCGACAACAACTATTTATTGTATGGAAAGCTTTAGTCTGGTATGTAATTAATCTTCTACTTATTTATGAGTACATGGACCCGTTCTCTAAGCACTAAACGATTAGTAAGAACACCTACCCAGGAATTTTCATTGTAGAAGAGTACTAAAAAATTTTATGAACTGAACTTTAAGGAAATTCTTTGGGGTGTAGCTAACCTTTTTTTAAAAGAGAACGTAGAGATGACTACTCTAGTAGAAAAACCATTAGGAGAGATTCTGTATCCTGAATTAGTTGATGAACCTTCATGTATTCGATTGCCAAACTTTGAGGGAGATAGGTTCGAACTGAAATCTAATTATATTAGTCAATTGCCACATTTTCATGGATTAGAAAGAGAGGATGCCTATTATTTCCTTAGAGAATTTAACGAAGTTTGTCAAATGATGAAAATGCCGAACATGAGTATAAATGCTATTAAACTTAGATATATCCCTTTTTCTTTAAAAGACACAGCTAAGAGATGGTTATATACTCTGTCGCCTGATTCAATTTCTACATGGACTGAATTTTACTCTATTTTTCTGGAAAAATATTATCCAACACATCAAACGGTTAAAAAGAAGAAAGAAATATTAATGTGTAGCCAAAAATAGGGTGAATCATTCTAGAAATATTTTGAAAGATTTAAAGATTTACTAACTCAATGTCCACATCATGCAATGAGTAAAGCATAATTAATAGGTGTAATTTATGAAAGCATAGATGTTTCAATGAAATCTTTATTAGAATCTACTTGTAAAAATGGATTTTTAAAGTTATGTAGTGAAGAAGCATGGGCATATTTAGAAAACTTTGCAAAAAGAACTACATAGTGGGAAAATTCGGTTGAAGCTATTATAGATAAAAAAATATTACTAAGAGGAATGCATGAAATAGATTCAAATACTATGCATGAAATTAAATGAATTAACAAAGAAAATAGAAGAGTTATCATTAAATCAAAAGCTAGCAGAAAAGAATGCAAACATAAATGATTTAGATATTATTTATGCTAGAAATCAGAGAAATAACTTGGGAAATTCTTATAATCCTAATTGGAGAAATCACCCGAATTTATCTTGGAGAAACAACAATTTCTAGGGAGGAGAAAATATAAATGAGAAGAATATAAGTTATGAAGCATTACTGGAACAAGGATCTAGAATAGAGAAATTAGAAAAGATAATCCAACAATTAAACAATCGTCTAGATTTTGTATTTGGAAGTGCTGCAATTCAAAATCAGAATAGAAATATACCACTTAGACTAAAGGAACCAATGGAAGTTAGACCTACTGAAGGATTGCCAATACAAGCTATACCTAATCCTGTCAATAGAACGGTTAATGAAATTGATACCTCTTCTGGGAGGGCAACTGAATGAAACCAACTGGCTTGCTTGTGAGCCACCAAAGGCATAGGAGCCTAGGTTACACACAAGACACTGATTTATTAATATCAGTTATTTTGTTTTATATTTTGCTTTTATCTGTGAATGAAAAGTTTTTCTGAATCAAAAATCAGAATATGCAGAAGGAGATACAAATGGAACAAGGTATGTAACCAATTACTTACCCTGAATTTTAAATCAAATAAAACTGTATTCATGCTTGCTACAATTACTATACTTATTGTCAAATCTTTTACATTGAGGACAATGCAAAATGTAGGTATGGGGGGGAGGTAATTAAAGTAACAGCCATGTAAGTTTGTTAATTAAAGAAATTAAAATGATACTGTAAAGTTGTGGAAATTGAAAATTTTTATGAACTTGTTGTAACTATCCGATAATTGAGACTGTAAAATTTATATAAACTGTAACTGCTTGAATGTTATATTTAGAAGGCTATATAAGATGCTATAGAATTTACTATTTATGCAAATCTAGATATAATATCTTATGTTTTTTTTCTGAATTTCATGAGTTTAACAGTTTCACGATTTTAAAATGAAATCAGAATGCTTAATGAAAAAATCAGTAAATTATCTAAAGTCTTGAAAGAGTTGAAATGTGAATTCTAGATTAAATGAAACACATATGATTAAAGATACGTTTAATTTGACTGTTTGAACTTGTAGAATGATTTATATGTAGATCTTATTAAACTACAGAAAAAGTATGAGCTTATTGTTATGGATTCATATTTTCAGTAAATGATAGAAGCAGGACTATATGAGATTGGTGATTACTGTATCTATATTAATGAAATACATACATATACAGTATGTGATTAATGTTTTGTGTGTATTTTGATTGAAAAAAATAAAATAAAATTTTGAGAGTTTATTGACTTGTTTGATCACGAGCCTTTTGTACTTGAGCAGATAGGTATGTAAGGATTGTTGACCTGAAAAAGGACTCTTGAAATCTAGTAACCTAAGATCCTGATCAGATCTAGGATTGTTGACTGAAAGCTCGTTACATGAGTACATTAGAAAGCTCTTGTATGATTCAAGCTTGTCAAATTAACTTTTAAAGTATGAGAAAAAAAAAAGAGGAAAAAATATACATATACTATTCTGAAAAGATACAAGTGTTTTGTGAAATACAGATATCTTATGAATCAAGTATATTTTATGTTATCTAGAATTGCTGTAATATGAATCTAGAATTGACTTTTGAAGTTGTTTAATGGAGATACAATTCTTTATTCTACTTGTCTTAATCATATTGAATTGGATTGTATTTTGATTCATATGTTGTTGAAATTTCTTCTAGAAATCTTATTGGAAAATTCAAGATCACAAATGATGAAAAGAAGAACAAACGATAATATAATTAACACTTATATGATGATGATATACTTTGTATATAATTTGCATATATTCTAAGTATATTTGCAGGTTGATTACTGGAACATACAGAATATATTTTTATGCTAAATAGAAGAAAAAAGAAAGAAAGAAGAAGAATTAGTTCTAACACTTTGTGAAAGACCAATTAATTAGATCTTAGTTTGCTAAGGGACTAGCAAAATTTAAGTATGGGGGAAGTGTTTTGAATGAAAAAGTGCATATTATTAACGGTTAAATGATGGTTAATTGCATAATATTTAGCTTATCATATAAAAATTAAGCCATTATGTTATAATTGCACTGTTATATGCTTTAATTGAAGAATCTGCTTAATTTTGGGGAATTAATGTCAATTTAGTATATTTTTGAACTGTCGGTAAGTTGCAGGCTGTGAAATTCTTAAGTATCCAAATTTTCTAATAATTCGGATAGTTATGTTTAACATACCGAACATATTCAGACAGTCATATTTAACATACCGAACATGTATCAGATAGTTATGTTTAAATTGCTGAATAGTTATGTTTTGAGAGAATATTTTATTATTTCCTGAAGTACACGTGTCGAAACCATAATGCATGACTTAAGTGAACTTTCTGTGAGTTATCTATAACTATCCGAAATTGCAGCTAGGCATCAGATAGTTATCCCTATAACTCTCCGAAATCTCTTTTTATTTATAAAATAGTTGAGGACATGTGTCATGTTCTGGTAAAGTGACTTAAGTGGATTTTTAGTGAGTTAGTTGTAACTATCCGAAATGCATTTGAGCATCGGATAGTTAGACCTGTAACTCTCCGAAATGTTATTTTATGATTAAACTACTACTGACACGTGTCGAGATCTAGTAGATTTACTTAAGTTATATATCGGTGAGTTATTTGTAACTATCCGAAATGCATCTGAGCATCAGATAGTTAAGTTTATAAGTATCCGAAATGCACCTGAGCATCAGATAGTTAAGTTTATGCACGTCTTTTATAGTTAAATCAACGAAAAAAGTTCGTTGAGATATTTGTAACTCCACGAACTATTTATTTTCTAATATGCCACTATAGCGGTTGCAGAAACAGGACAGTTGGAAGAAAAACCATGACTACACGTATCACGTAGGGAGAAGAAAGCATCGCCATTGATATGAATGAAGGAAATCCAACCGACCATTCAAGCAGAAGCAGTTACTACTGAAGAAATATAAAAGAAAAGAAGAAAAAGAAGAAAAGTGTGATCGATGGACGACTAGTGTATACAGAGGAGGAGCACCGAGCTTTCTACAGAAAGTATCGGCGATTCTCCAAAGTATCACCCTAACCATCATTACCACTACCACAATCATCAACCATCGGAGGTCTGTGAGAATACTTTCTTGATGTCGGGTCGATTCCGAGCCAAACACAGTGCCTGACAACCACTGTGAGGAGTGATCGTGTCGCAGGAAGGGAAGCCATTTTCACCAAGCGTCGACTCATATTTCAAGAGATCGTAAAACTTTTAGCCTTGGCATCGGGTTGATGCTTGTATGCTGAAGAGAAGATTATCTTGCAATTCTAGACTCGCGATTCTAAAGGGAGAGGAGAGAGAATTGTAAGTGGTTTAATTTTTAGTGGTGTAATCGTGTTGCAAGTAGTGTCGGAAGTATTTACTGTCAAGTGAGATTACTTTACATTTTACCTTTCGCCCATTTCCATGTTCATATTAAAACAAAAATACCAAAAACAATTTATCTATGTTTGTATGTTGTATTTGAGTGTTGTATTGTTTGTGTTATATCGTGATTAATGTTATTTTTGTCAGTGTTGTGATTGTTTTATGTTGTTTTAGTTTTACAGTTTACTGAAATTGGTTCGTTCAAAAGATTTAAAGATTTTAATGGTTACTATTTGAATTATCTGAATGTTAGTATTGCTTAATGATAAATCCAATGTTAACTAACATTAAAGAGCTTAATTGATGTTATTTACAATCTGTGGAATCGCCTAATGGTTGGCTGAATTCCTCTGTAAATAGCAATATTAAAAAGAAAAGACAGGCTCGTGAAGTTAACTTAAGTCCACGAGGTTAGTCCGCTGAGTTAGCCATAACTCAACAAACTTTGTTCGTTGAGTTAACTGTAATTCAACGAAAAGCTTATTGAATATATAAATTTGATTGTTAACAAATGAATAGTTCTCAAATTCTTTAGCAATTCCCTATGGGATCGACATGTACTTGCACACTGATACAATAGACACTGTGCACTTGTAGTTAAAGTACAAATTGGACTTAATATCTAAATTGTATTAAAGGTTGTTTGCTTACTTCTAAAAGAAAGAATAGGCATAAAGATAAATTAACTAAGTAAAAAAAGAAGTAACAAATCCAAGTTTTTCTAGTGTAGTGCTGGGAAAACACAAATAGTGGCAAACATTTTAGTTAAAAATGTCTATTAGAGACGTGGCCATGATATTGAACTAAGTTAGTTTGTTAAATGGGCCACATATGTAGTTGTGAACAGAATTCAAATTAATTGGTACAAAGTTTTTATCTCCAAGTTGAGAGCAACGAAGAAGAAATTATTTTATGGAGATCTGATTCAACTACTGATGGCGGACAGTATTGACTTCATGAAATGGACATCCAAAAGGATAAGATATAGAACCATTTCAGTGAAGGAATACAGAAATTACAATGCTGCAACTGTTGAGATTGCTGAACCTTCTAGAGACATAACAATAGCTGTTGAACGGATAAATCAATTAGAGCAACAACTAGAAAAACGCTAGAAGGAAGTAGATGAACTCAGGAGAAAGGACTAATTGTATTGTTCGTCTACTTATATTTGTATTGAAAAATATCTGATTGTATGTAAATGTAACTATTCATAGAAATGAATGATTGAATTTCAGATATTTTTGAATTAGTGTTTGAGAATAATGATATAATTGAGAATTGTATTGAATATTATATAACTGTTTAAAGATGTGCAATACTATTTAAAATATTTACAAATTTTATGAATGACATGGTTAAATGCATGATAATTGGTTAATGCGTGAATATATCTACATGCTAAAAAGTAAAATGTAAATTCTGCATAACAAGAAATGAAGTGTAAGTTAAATATGCATATAATGTTCAGAATTAAATGAGTTAAATTAGAACACTATATTAATGACATGTATTTAACTTTATTTAAGGTGACAAAATGCAGGAGAAAAAAATATAGAAGTTAATACGAGAAGAGTAAGTTTTAGAAATTTGCTAAGTGTTAACTTAATGAAGTAAGTCTATTGAGTTACACTTAACTCCACGAGGTCAAGAATAAAATATAAGGTCACTCCATTGAGTTATCTATAACTTAATGAAGTTAGTCCGTGGAGTTAGCAAATAGGTGACAAAGCTAGTCCGTTGAGTTAGCTGTAACTCAACGAGATTAGTTCGTTGAGTTAGAAATAGTAACCGAAGCTAGTCCGTTGAGTTAACTATAACTCAACGAGGTTAGTTCATGGATTAAGCTGAACAATTATTTTTTTCAGCTACAAACGAAACATCATGGGTTTAGCAGTTACTGAAATTTGAAATTAGAAGTGGAACACATATCCCTAAAAGTAGGAACCATACATGTTACAAGACACGTTCTTATAATGAGATTCATTTGCTTTATGGACATGCATTATAAATATAGAATAGAATGTTATTTACTAGTTATCGACACTTGAGGAAGGAAAGAAAATTCGTTGGGGAATTGGAAGGAGAAGCAGCTGATTCAACTTCATCCGTCAACAACTATTTACTGAAAACAAAGCATCAGACTAGTATGTAATTAATCTTCTGCTATTTTACTTTATGTTAAGAGTTTATGAGCATATGGATTTGTTCTCCTAGCACTAAACGATTAGTAAGAACACCTACACAGGATTATTCAACATAGAGGCATACTAAAATATTTTCTAAATTGGACTTTAACAAAATCCTTAGGGGTGTAGCTAACCTTTCTTTAAAAGAGAACGAAGATATGGTTGCTCCAGTAGAAAAACCATTAGGGGAAATTCTGTATCCTAAATTAGTTGTTGAACCTTCATGTATTCGATTGCCAAACTTTAAGGGAGATAGGTTTGAACTGAAATCTAATTATATTAGTCAATTGCCACACTTTCATGGATTAGAAAGAGAAGATGCCTATTATTTCCTTAGAGAATTTAACGAAATTTGTCAAATGATGAAAATGTCGAACATGAGTATTGATGCTATTAAACTTAGATATATCCCTTTTGCTTTAAAAGACACAGCTAAGAGATGGTTATATACTTTGTTGCCTAATTCAATTTCTGCATGGACTGAATTTTGCTCTATTTTTCTGGAAAAATATTATCCAATACATCAAACGATTAAAAAGAAAAAGGAAATATTAATGTGTAGCCAAAAATAGGGAGAATCATTCTAAAAATATTTTGAAAGATTTAAAGATTTACTAGCTCACTATCCACATTATGCAATGAGTAAAGTACAATTAATAGGTATAATTTATGAAGGCATAGATGTTTCAACAAAATCTTTATTAGAATCTACTTGTCAAAATGGATTTTTAAAACTGTGTAGTGAGGAAGCATGGGCATACTTAGAAAACTTTGTAAAAAGAACTACACAGTGGGAAAACTCGGCTGAAGCTATTATAGATAAAAGAATATTGCCAAGAGGAATGCATGAAATAGATTCAAGCACTATGCTTGAAGTTAAATTAACTAAATTAACAAAGAAAATAGAAGAGTTATCATTAAATCAAAAACTAGCAGAAAAGAATGCAAACATTAATGATTTAGATATTATTTATGCTAGAAACCAGAAGGATAACTTTGGAAATTCTTATAACCCTAATTAGAGAAATCACCCGAACCTATCTTGGAGAAATAACAATTTCCAAGGAGGAGAAAATATAAATGATAAGAATATAAGTTATGAAGTATTAATTGAACAAGGATCTAGAATAGAGAAGTTAGAAAAGATAATTCAACAATTAAACAATCGTCTAGATCATGTATTTGGAAATGCTGCCATTCAGAATCATAATATGAATAGAAATATACCCCCTAGACAGAAAGAATCAATAGAAGTTAGACCTACGAGAGGATTGCCAATGCAAGCAGTACCTAACCCTGTTAACAAAATTGTTAATGAAATTGATACCTCCTATGGGAGGGAAATTGAATGAAGTATTGTAACTAAAATAACTATGTATAATATAGTAAGTAGGAAAAAATATAAAAAGAAAAAATGTAAGTTTAATTATAGTTAGTAGTATCATAGAGTTATTACTTAACTCAGTGAACTTAGTCTGTTGAGTTATGACCTAACTCCATGAGGGTAAGTAAGTAGCTATGTTGATTTTGTCTCTATTAAATTTTTGTTTATGTTATACAAAATCACAATAGATGGAATTGATGAAATTACCATTGGATGCACTATAGGAAGTACTAAGTAACTTATCAACTAAAGATTTGTGCAGATTGTGTTGTGTGTCAAAGGAAATTAAAGAATGTGTTAGAGAAAAATATTTTCATGGACTAAAAGCTACAAAAATGACTAAGATTAGAGATGGATTTTTATGGAAGTCATTTAATCATAGTTCAATCAGCTATGAATATCTGAATATGGATGAAACTACTGGAATTCCACCCAATACATTAGAAGGAATAGATCATATTATGAGGATAGATGAATGATTAATTATTTACAGAACCAAACCAAGGTATGCAATTCTGTTACTTGATATTTTGATTAGAAATCTTATCACTAGAGAAGAATGGAATATAGGAAGGCTCAATAGATTTGAAGTACCAACTGAAAATTGTGGGTCAGCTTTAACATTTTCTAATAAAAATTCGACCATTCCTGAAAAATTGTATTACTGGAGACCAACTGGAAATTGGGATGAGGATTTATGCTTATGAGGACTGAAAATACTATGATATATCTAGGACAGAAAGCATTAATTAACAACATACATGTCATACTTGATGGATATATATATTTAGTGTCAGATATATCAATTGCATTTAGATTTGATTTATATACATAGTAAGCATAGATAGTTATGATGATGACTTTATAGAAATATTACCTATACTGAGTGATATAGCTAAACCACCGTTTGCAAAATATGATAAAATTCAATTAGGAATTTGGTATAATGAAAATGATGATCCTACTTTATGTCTGATAAGATGGTGGGATGAATTGATGAAATTTCAAATATGGATTATGAAAGACTTGAATGAATGGAAGTGAGAAGAGGAATATATTGAAATATATGTAGAAATAGAAACAACTACATTATCTTGGAATAGAAATGGATCCCTTTCTGCATTTCAATTCATTAATGGTAATACACTTATATTTAGTACTAATAACATAGTGCATGTTTACAAGTTAAAAAGAAAAGCAGACTGCATTAAAACTAATAGCAAGAAGAAATATGCCTAAAAAGTTTGTTTGGACTGACACGTTTATTCCATTTGTCACTACTTTTTAACCATGTTCTTAAAACTGTGATTTTGTACTTTTAATGCTGTGTACTCTGCATTTATTTTTAGAAAAAAAAGAAGAAAGAAAAATTTTAGTTTTAGTTTTATTTTATAAAAGAAAAGAAAAAAAACAAAATATCAATCTAGTTTGTTGGTATCTATTCTGGGAAACCAACTAGTTTTCTTGTGAGCCACCAAAGGCATAGGAGCTTGGGTTCCACACAAGACATTGATTTAAAAATTTATGTTTTGTTGTTAAATGTTATTTTGTTATATATTCTACTTTTATTTGTGAATGAAAAGTTTTTCAGAATCAAAAGTCAGAAGATATTGAAGGAGATACAAAAGAACAAGGTATGTAATTGATTACTTATCCTGAATTTACATTTAAACTCAGTTTATGGAGTTATTCATTAACTCAATGAATTAAGTTCGTTGAGTTAAGTGCTAAGTCAACGAAACAATATTCATGCCTACTAATATTTACTATATTTACTGTAAAATCTTTTACATTGAGGACAATGCAAATTGTAGGTATGGGGGGGAGGTAATTAGATTAAAAGCCAAGTAATTTTGTTAATTAGAGGAATTAGAATGGTGCTGCAAAAATTTTGTGGAAATTGAAATTTTTTTTTTTTGAATTTGCTGTAACTAATTGAAATTTCCTATAACTATCTGATAATTGAAACTATAAAATTTTTAAGAATTGTGACTACTTGAATGTTATATTTAGAATCTTATATAAGATGCTACAAAAATTTTACAATTAATACAAATCTAGATATAGTATCTTATGTTTTTGTTGAATTTTATAAATTTAATAGTTTCACAATTTTAAAAAGAAATCAGAATGCTTAACTGAAACTCAGTAAATTATCTGAAATCCTAAAAGAGCTGAAATGTTGATTTTTGGATTAAATGAAATACATATGATCAAGGATACATTTAATTTGATTGATTAAACTTGTAGAATGATTTATGTGTAAATCTTATTAAACTACAGAAAAAATATGAGCTTATTTATATGGATTCATGTTTTCAGTAAATAATAGAAGCAGGATTATATGAGATTTGTGTTTTATTGCATCTGTATTAATGAAATATGTATATATACTATGTTCAAAAGAAAAGAAAAAAAAAAAAAAGAAAAACTTTGAGAGTTTATTGACTTGTTTGATCACGAGCCTTTTGTACTTGAGTAGATAAGTATGTAAGGATATTTGACCTAAAAAATGACTCTTTAAATCTAGCAACCTAAAATCCTGATCAGATCTGGGATTTTTGATTGAAAGCTCGATACATGGGTACACTAGAAAGCTCTTGTATGATTCAAGCTTTTCAAATTAACTTTTAAAGTACAAATATGCATATACTGTTCTAAAAAGATAAAAGTGTTTTGTGAAATACAGAAATCTTTTGAATTGAGTATATTTTCTATTATCTATGATTACTAAAGTATGAATCTAGATTAGACTTTTGAAGTTGTTTATTTGAGATACAATTCATTATTCTACTTGTTTTAATCATATTGAATTGGATTGTGTTTTGATTCGTATGTAGTTGAAATTTATTCTAGAAATCATATTAGAAAATTCAGGATAATAGATGTTAAAAAGAAGAAAAAATGATAATATAATTACCACTTATGTGATGCTAATATATTTTGTATGTAATTTACATATGTTTTAAATATATTTGTAGGTTGAAGAGGAGAAAACAATGTTAAAATAGATTGCTGAAAAATACAGAATATCTATATAGTAATGTAATTTATTTATTCTGAAGATACAAAATGAAGAATTATTTCTAGAACTTTAGAAAGAACCACTAGTTAAATTTTAGTTTGCTAAGGGACTAGCAAAATTTAAGTATAGGGGAAGTGTTTAGAATGAAAAAGTGTATAATATTAATAGTTAAATGATGGTTAATTGCATAATATTTAGCTTATCATATGAGAAATAAGCCATTATGTTATAATTGCACTATTATATGCTTTAATGAAGGAATCTGCATAATTTCAAGGAATTAGCATTAATTAAGTACATTTTTGAACTGTCGATAAGTTGTAGGTTTTTAATTCTTAAGTATCTGAATTTTCTATTATTTCGGAGAGTTATATTGCATGTACTGGATAGTTATGTTTTTAATGCTTAAAGAATATTTTATTATTTCCTAGAGTACACGTGTTGTAACCATAATGCATGACTTAAGTGAATGTTCGTTAAGTTATTTGTTAACTATCTAAAATGCATCTAAGCATCGGATAGTTATGTTCGTAAGTATCCAAAATATTTGAACTAGTTAAGTTAGAATTATGCATGTGTTGAATTTAAATGCTTTATTATGTCATGTGAATTGCACATGTATAACTTGCTAAGTTAGCATAACTATACGCGTTGAGTTACTTGAATATACGTTGAAGTAACGCGTTGTGTTAGTGTTATGTAGAAATAGGAAAAGTAAACTTTCGGATAGTTAATGTTTCATTTTAGTCATAGAGTTATGTTAAAAACTTGTATAGTTAAGTTATCTGCATATGTATTTTTAATGTTTTAAATTGTCACGTGTTTTCCATGTGCGTTCGGTAATAAAAATCGAAGAGTTAGATAACTGTTCGAGTTTTCATAAGCATGGATAGATAACTGTTCAAGTTCTATAAAATGACTAATGAACAAATAAGTTTTCTATGTTCAGTCACATGCTTTGTAGGTGCAAAAACTCAAAGAGCTACAGATAAGTGTTCGAGTTTTTATAGGACTTAAAGGATAAGTGTTCGACTAAAATGAAGACTTACAAAGAAGAAGTTACAAGAAGATACAATACGAAGGAAAACCACAATTGCACATATCATATAGGAATTCACTCGTGGAATGAAGAAGAAATCACCATCGTTGATATGAATAAAGGAAATCCAACTGATCATTTAAGTAGAAGCAGTTACTATTGAAAGAAATACAAAAGAAGAGGAGAAAGATGAAGAAGCTAGGTGCAGAACCGTGCTAAAATTCAACACTCATCATTACAAGCTTCTTTAACTATTGTAGGTTCAAGTTCAAATACAAATGCATAGTAATTGCAGATATTCTGAATTTTGTTTCTTGTTTGAACACCTTGATTTATATTTCCAATAATTTGTGCAATAGGATGTCCAGACTTTGTCTTCCATGCTTTTTCTGTCACAATAGGTGTAGGTAGTGTTGTGCTTTCCTTTTTCTATAGGTCTATTTTTGATTTTCTAATTCACTTTCACTTTCACTATCTAATTTCTATTATTTTAATTTTCCTACTAGGTCTTCGTCAAAAGATACATTGATTGATTCTTCTATTCTTCTCTCATATTCAAAATAGACCCTGTAAGCCTTGCTTCTTGAAGAGTATCTAACTAGTAGGGCAGGATTAGACTTTGTATCAAATTTGTCCTTTTGATCCCTTGTATTAAGCACAAAACATTTTGATCCAAAAATTTTGAAGTATCCAACATTTGGTGTTTTACCATACCATAATTCAAATGGTGTCTTATGCAAGATAGGTCTAAGAAGAGTTCTATTTATTGAATAACATGCAGTATTCATAGCTTCAGCCCATAAAAATTTTGGTAGATTAGATGCATTAAGAATTGTTCTTGCCATTTCTTGTACTGATCTATTTTTCCTTTCTGCAACTCCATTTTGTGTAGGAGTTCTTGGACATAAAAACTCATGTAGTATACCAAAAGAATTACATAAGTCTTTAAAATCAGAATTTTCAAATTCACCTACATGATCACTTCTGATCTTCTTCATAGTTGATCTTTTTCATTTTGAATTCTAATGTAGAGATGTTTGAATTCATTACAAGCTTCATTCTTGTGTGCTAAGAAAATAACCCAAGTGAATCTTGTGTAATCATCAACTACCACTAAGGTATATTTTCTTCCTCCTAAATTGGCTGTTTGAGTAGGACCAAACAAGTCCATATGCAGTAGTTCTAGTGGCTGACTTGTGGCAATATCTTCAATACTCTTGTGTAATGATTTCTTTTATTTTCCAAACGTACAGTCACTACATAGTTTATCCCTTTTGAATTTGAGTTTGGGCACACCTCTAACGAGATCATGTTTGATCAACTTTCTTATGGTTCTCATATTTACATGATTTAGTCTCTTATGCCATAACCATTCATCTTCACTAGAAGTAACTAAGTATGCATCACTAGACATATTATCTAATGGAAATTCTAATGCATAAATTCAATTATCCCTATATCTAGTAAATTTAATCTCATGTGTATCTTGCTGTAAAATAAAACAATTTTCAGTAGTAAAAAGTAGATTGTAATCTTTGTCACATAATTGACCTACACTTAATAGATTTTGTTTTAAACCATTTACATGCAAGACATTTTCTATTTTCCCATTTTTAGATGCAACATTTCCTACAATAGTAATTTTACATTTTTCATTATTACCAAACTTAATAGATCCTAAATTTATAGACTTAATAGATTCCAGAAATCTTTTCTTACCTGTCATATGCTTTGAGCATCCACTGTTAATGATCCACTTTGACATTTGAGCTTCCTTGTCCTTGTAGTCCTGCAAATTATATTGAAATTAAGGTTTTTGGTACCCATATTTTCTTGAGTCCATTAGTGTTAGTCCTTAGCATATTAAACTTGTTGCCTCTTGATAGCCATATATGAGTAGATCTTTTTTTAATGACAAAAACAATTATGCCATCTCTATAAGATCTAATTTTTCCACTACAATAGGGAGTTTCCTGTGATACAATACACCCTAAGCCAAATTTACTTGTACCCGTTCTTTGAAATCCTATGATTTTATTGTTGATTTCTTAAAGAATCGTTCAGTTAACCTTCTATGACACAATACTGAAACACTCAGCTCTAAACTCACTGATGCTAAGAGTGAAAAGTAAGAGAAGAAATAATACAGAGAAGAAGCAGGATTTACGTGGTTCAGCAACAGCCTACGTCCACGGAGAGTTGAGGGTTCCTTATGAGCTTCGGCACAATCAACCACAATGTTTTAAAACATCATAATGGTTTATATACTACCCAACTTAGGGTTTATAAACCTTTAATTACATACAAGCCATTACAGTAGAGAAATAATGCTTCGGAGAAGAGGCTATTAATTTCAAAGCCTTATCTTCTTAACTCTCTGAAATCTACAACATTTCCGATAGTTACAGACTTAACTATTCGAAGAGAATATTCTTTCTGAACGGGCGGTACAGTACCAGGTTAACTGTCCGAGAGATTCTATATTTTAGACAGTTACAGACTTAACTGTCCGAAAAGTCACTTACTTTTCTCTCTCTGTCCTTTCGGAAGGTTATACTGATAACTCACTGAAAACTGCATGTCTTTCGGATAGTTATACCTTAACTATCCGAAAACTCACTTAAGTGTCTTTTTAGGCATTTCAGAAGGTTCTGCCGATAACCCTCTGAAAAACTCATGAACTTCGGATAGTTACTACCTAACTATCCGAAGATCCACTTAAGTCATTACTTTCCAGATACTTGGCTTCTTAACTATCCGAAGATCCACTTAAGTGTCCTTTAAGTCATTTTAGATAGTTACAACTTAACTCTCCGAAATCTTCTGACTTTCGGATAGTTAATTCAAAGCCTCCGACTTAACTTTTATTTCTAGATACTTAGGTCTGTAACCTACCGAAAATATATAACTACTGGATACTTACTGCTAACAAGCTTCCGATTGAACCTAGACTACTTGTGGCATACTCCACACCTATAATACTTGCCCTAACAATCTCCCACTTGGAGTTTGTCACAATGATCGAAAGAAAAATCAATCTCTATACTCGGCTTATAGATTATTGCAACTGCTACTCAAATAATCATCAACTCTTCATCTCCTTCTACTTTTTAGTTTTTTAAGAGACTAATTAAGGCCATACAGAGCCTTAATTTCTGTAGATTCAGAACTTTGGTTAGCATATCTGCTGCATTTTCAGATCCAGCAATCTTCTGAAGATCTAACCTGTTCTGCTCTATCTCTTCCCTTATGAAATGAAATCTCATTCTCATATGCTTGGACCTTGAATGGAACTTCAGATTCTCAACTAAATAAATTGCACTTTGATTGTCACAGAATAGAATGCTTCTATTTTGTTTATGCTCTAATTCGGCTAGTACATTCTCTAGCCAGATTCTTTCTTTAGCTGCCTCTACTACTGCAACATATTCAGCTTCTATGGTCGAGAGTGCAACAATACTTTGCAACTTGGATCTGCAGCTAATTGTAGTACTTCCTATGCAGAAAACATAACCTGAAGTACTTTTGCTTTTGTCCAACTCTCTTCCTAAATCAGTGTAGAGTCATAATTTATGCATATTTTATATAGTTAATTGATGCATTTTATGTGCTTAAAGTCATATACTCATAAGTGCTTAATGAAGATTTAAGTTATAATGCATTTTGGGCAAATAATGTAGTTATAGGCTTAAATGAAGAAAGTAATGCATAAATGAGACTCTATTTGTTATTTAGCATTTCATGTAAACACATTTACATCTTGGTGGCAATACAATTGCATTTTATTAAGTAGATTAAATTTACTTTAGCACTTAGGATTAATTATTTAAATAAGTACATGGGTATTTCTAGAATTCAATGAAAAATGTGATTTTTGGCCCTTTTGAAGTATCCATGTTTAGGAATATATCTTATCTTATTTCTTGAGTGTTTTAATGTATTTGTTTGAGTTTTATAGGTTGAAGAATAAGAAAAATAAAGCAAATCAAGTTAGGAGGAATCTTGGCCCTTGGATTAAAGATCAAAGGTGGAGATCAAGTTCCACCACTTGGAGCCTCTATAAAAGGAGAGGCAAGGCCAACAATCCCCCTCTTGGATGAGCTTTCCCCCATTCCAGACCTTGAAAGTCGTCAGCCCCTCTCCCCCCCTCAAGAACTCGTGGAAGGTGGTGTTCCTCCCCCCTCTCGTGGAGCTCCAAGGTGGAAGACAAGGTTCGGCCAACCTCTTCTTCTCCTCTCTTGGTGGTTGCTAGTAGGAGGATGGCTAGGGCATCTTTTCCAGACCTCGTGGGTGCTATTTGGAGCACATCTGAAGCCATGCAACTATCTCCCCTCTTCCGTGGATCAATCCTAGTAGAAGAAAGGCAAGGGTTGTGGACTTTAGGTGGATAACTACTTGTTTCTTGGTGTTTGGTGGTGTTTGAAGACCTCCCACTTTCGGAAGAGAACTCATGTGGTGACAGCCACGAAATTCTTGGCTAGGAGGATGGCTAGGAGCACATCTCATGCACCATTCTTCTCCAAAACAAGTTTGCACTTCAAGGTGAAAAGGGTTGTATTGGTTTAGCTCTTTAGGTTTTCATTTTCTTGTTTAAAGTTGAGTTCTTTGTAATTTCAGTAGGGTAGTTGTAGTTTTGGGTTTAGTTGTAATGTTACATTATAGTTTAATCATAGAACTTTTATTTTAGTAGTTTATTATGTTTAGTTTGAATGAATGGAAACGAATTTGGTTTGAATCTTGTGCATATGTGAATATGTGTATGCTAACAAAGCTAATTTGTGGATGTTGATCGTTGGTTTAGAATCCTGTAAATTTGACGATTTTGTTTAGGTCGTAACACACTGGTCCAGTGATGTTTTGCTTTATTTTTTGATTCTATTTGGTAGAGCTTCGAGTTTACTTTACGCCTGTATAGTTTTTAGAATTTTTCCAATCGATTTGTATAGGTTTTCCAATTTATTTCGTTGAAGTTGCATCTAGCGTATCCTGTCGTTTTTCGCCCAATTTTTGCTTCAGTGCCGAATTCGATATCTTTTTATCTACAGTATGAAATCGACCTCTATAAATTTTCTCTGTTAGATGAATGAGCTAAGTTTCGAAGCACATTGATTTTGCAGATTTTCGTCAAGATTTGAAAATCTGATGCCATTTTTAGTAACTGTGCGCAATTCAGAGATGTTAATTGCCGGTCTGCGCATTTGTAGGAAAAACATTGCCAACGCTTGACTATTTTAGATCTTTTAACGAAATCAGTGGGGTTGTAAAGTTAATCCAATGAATACTCAGTATGATATTTTTATTGTATTTTACCGTTGAGATACTGAGAGGAGGATATGTGTGAACTTGACTGAATTTCGAGATTCTGTGCTGTAGTGAGTTAGTGTTTTATGAATGGAAATGAGGAATTTATACTCTATTGAGTGAATTTTTGATAAGTTTTGAATCACTTGTAATTATTATTGTTTTTGCACCTTAGAAATATTTTGTAAAAGCCAAATCCTTGTGGATTCGACCTGTACTCGCTGGAGTATTTTATAATTGCACCGTGCGCTTGTAGTTATTTTAAAATGAGTTTTGAGTTTAATGTTTTATCATTTTGGTCCCTTTGTAAGTTTTAAGATCTTATTTTGGGGACAACAAAAACCTCAACAATCAGCATCACAGTAGTCAATCAATTCAACTGGTCCTTTCTTGAAATTCAGATCTACATCTAAGGAATATCTGAGATATCTGAGTATCCATAGTACCACAGACCAATGCTCAGCTCATGGTTTTGCCATATATCTACTGACCACTCCCACTACATGAGATATATCAGGTCTTGTGCATATCATGGCATACATTAAACTTCCCATTACTGAAGTATATGGTATTCTGGACATTCTTGTCTTTTCTTCTTTAGTCTTAGTTGACTGATCTTTAGACAACTTGAAGTGGGGTCCGAGAGGTAGTTCAGTCTTCCTCTCATTTGAGACATTAAATCTCCTCCGTACCTTTTCTAGATACTTCTTTTGATTTAATCTCAAAGTGCCTGCCACTCTATCTCGGATAATTCTCATACCCAAGATTTGCTTGGCTTCTCCCATATCCTTCATGTCAAATTCTTTTGACAATTGTCTCTTCAATTGCTTAATCTGTTCCATACTGGAACAAACAATTAACATATCATCTACATAAATTAGTAGAATAATGAAGCAATCATCTAGTAGTTTTATGTAGTAGCAATAGTATGTATCACATCTTTTGAAGCCTAGGGTACAGATAAAGGTATTAAATCTCTTGTACCATTGTCATGGTGCTTGCTTCAAACCATACAGACTTTTCAGCAATCTACAAACTGTCTTTCTTTTCTTGCCAATAACTGCAAATCTTTCTGGCTGCATCATGTAAAGTTCTTCCTACAAGTCACCATGTAGGAATGCTATATTTACATCCATTTGCTCCAAGAGCAAATTTCTTGCAGCAACAATGTTTAAGACTAATCTAATAGTATTCATCTTCACAACAGGAGAGAATACTTCTGTATAGTCTATATCTTGAATTTGCTGAAAACCTTTGACGACAAGATAGGCTTTATATTTCTTACTGCCATCTAGTTGTTCTTTTATCCTGAACACCCACTTGTTTCCTAGGATTTTCTTTCTTTCTAGCAAGGAAGTTAGCTCCCAAGTATTATTCTTCTCTAGGGATCTCATTTCTTCTTTCATTGCTAACTCCCATTTATGTGCATCACTTGCATAGATTGCTTCCTGATATGTTTCAGGTTCACCATCATCTGTCAATAATAGATAATTGAATGATGGTACATACCTTTTTGGTTGTCTAGAGACCCTTCCAAACCTTCTAAGTTGTCTAATGACAACTTCATCTTCTTGATCATCTAGATGTTCTTGATGTTCAGCCTCTGGAAGTTGAATTTCTTCTATAGGTTCCTTCTAAAGTTGTTCAATATCAGTATCTAGACTGATTTCAGTAATACTTCTAGACTGAAGCTTTGACTACTGTTCTTTTGCACTTTCTCTGTGCTTAAACATCTTGGATTCAATGAATATGACATCTTTTACACGAATTATTTTCTTGGTTTCTTCTACCTAGAATCTATAACCAAAATAATCCTTACCATAGTCAATGAAATAACATATCTGTGATTTTGAATCCAACTTGTCTCTTTTGTCACTATTCAAGTGGACAAATGACTTGGATCTAAAGACTTTCAAGTGAGCATAGTTGACCTCTTTCCTTGTCCACAACTCTTCAGGGTTCTTAAGCCCCATCGAGACGGGTGGTCCTCTATTTATTAAATAGGTAGCTGTATTAACAACTTCTGCCCAAAATGTTTTGGGAAAACCTGCATGCAGTCTCATGCATCTTGCCCGTTCATTCAGGGTCCTGTTCATCCTTTCAGCAACTCCATTTTGTTGTGGAGTTCCAGCTACAGTCCTCTACCTTCTAATTCCTTGCTTCTCACAGTAAACTTTAAATTCATGGCTATCATATTCTCCTCCATTATCTGACCTGATAGATTTGATTTTTCTTCCACTCTAATTTTCCACTTTTGCCTTCCATTTCTTGAAGACTTGGAAAACTTCATACTTCTGTTTCAAAAAATAAACCCATACCTTCCTTGTACTGTCATCAATGAAGGTGACATAATAGAGAGCACCTCCTAAAGAACTGATAAGAGCAGGCGCCCACACATCCGTATGAACTAGCTCCAATTTTTGTGACTTAGGATCATGAGGATTCCTAGCAAAGCTGACTTTCTTCTGCTTTCCCTCAATGCAGTCCTCACATATCCCTAAATTGACATTCTTCAACTTAGGGATTTTTCCTTCTACCACTAAAACTTTCAGTCCATTCTCACTAAGGTGTCCCAATCATTTATGCCATAAGTCAATGTCTTTAGTATCACTAACTGCTGCAATAGAGTCATCTTGATCTGATGTTAAATATAAGGTGTCTGTCCTCTGTCCTGAGGCAATAATCCTTACACCTTTGGTTACCTTCCATTTGCCTACACCAAAGGCAATCTGATAACCATCATTGTCTAGGGAACTTATGGAAATTAATTGCTTTGCAAGATCTGGAACATATCTGACTGCTTGCAATTTCTATATCCCTTGCTTTGTTTTAATGTGTACCTCTCCAATTCCCAACACATCTAGACTTGTGTTGTTAGCTAGGTACACCATTTTCACAAGAGTTGCATGATAACTGTGTAACAAATCCTTCCTGTAGGTAGTGTGGAATGAAGCTCCTGAGTCCAGTACCCATGAGTCAATTGAACTGTCAACACAGCATACTAGGGCATCATCTGAATCGTAGGAGACAACATTTGCAACTGCTCCTTTTGATTCCTTCCCTCTACTGTCTTTCTTGGGAGCCTTACACTATGACTTGAAGTGCCCCCATTGATTACAGTTCCAACATTTGATATCTACTCTCATTTTACTAGTACCTCTGGACTTTAACATTCCTTTAGATTTAAATTGTTTTGATTTACTTCTCCCTCTAGTTTCAACACTAAGGAAAAAAGTTGAAGCTGACAATTCACTTTTCGTACGAATGTCCTCACTCAAAATTAAATCTCGGATGTCACTCATCTTGAGCTTCTCATGACCTAGTGAACTACTTACACTAGTCACGACAGGAGACCAACTTTCTGGTAATGAGGATAATAAAATCAAGGCCCTGACTTCATCATCAAATACTATATCTATTGAGTGCAGTTGATTCAGAATAGTATTTAGCTCATTAACGTGGTCAGTTACATTTCCACATTCATGCATTTTCAGATTAAATAATCTACACATGAGAAATACCTTGTTGGCGGCTGAAGGCTTCTCATACATATTAGACAAAGCTTTCATCAAGTCAGCTGTTGTTTTCTCCTTGACGACGTTTGAATGAACATTTCTTGCCAATGACAACCTAACGAGACCTAAAGCTTTTCTGTCCAATAACTCCCACTCTTCCTGATCCATCTTCTCTGGTTTTCTTCCAAACAACGGTTGATGAAGATCCTTCTGATACAAACAGTCCTCAATCTTAGACCTCTAGTATTTGAAATCTTTTCCATCAAACTTCTCGATCCTGAGCTTTCTATCATTTGCCATTCTGTTAAATTGAAGAACCTTTGACTCTGATACCAGTTGTTGATTTCTTAAAGAATCGTTCAATTAACCTTCTATGACACGATACTGAAACACTTAGCTCTAAACTCACCGATGCTAGGAGTGAAGAGTAAGAGAAGAAATAATACAGAGAAGAAACAGGATTTACATGGTTCAGCAATAGCCTATGTCCATGGAGAGTTGAGGGTTCCTTATGAGCTTCGGCACAATCAACCGCAATGTTTTACAACATCATAAAGGTTTATATACTACCCAACTTAGGGTTTATAAACCTTTAATTACATACAAGCCATTATAGTAGAAGAAGAAGAAACAACGCTTCGGAGAAGAGGCTATTAATTTTGGAGTCTTATCTTCTTAACTCTCCAAAATCTACAACATTTCGGATAGTTACAGACTTAACTATCCGAAGAGAATATTCTTTCTGAACGGGCGGTACAGTACCAGGTCAACTATCCGAGAGATTCTGTATTTCGGACAGTTACAGACTTAACTGTCTGAAAAGTCACTTACTTTTCTCTCTCTGTCCTTTCGAAAGGTTATGCTGATAACTCACCGAAAACTGCATGTCTTTCGAATAGTTATACCTTAACTATTCGAAAACTCACTTAAGTGTCTTTTCAGGCATTTTGGAAGGTTTTGCCAATAACCCTCCGAAAAACTCATGAACTTCAGATAATTACTGCCTAACTATCCGAAGATCCACTTAAGTGTCCTTTAAGTCATTTTAGATAGTTATAACTTAACTCTCCAAAATCTTCTAACTTTCGGATAGTTAATTTAAAGCCTCCAACTTAACTTTTATTTCTAGATACTTAGGTTTGTAACCTACCAAAAATATATAATTGCCAGATACTTACTGCTAACAAGCTTCTAATTGAACCTAGACTACTTGTGGCATACTCCACACTTGTAATACTTGCCCTAACATTTATTTAAGCTATTTTCACCTTTAGTGAACTTACATACAGTGTTTTTCAAATCAGTAATTTCCGATAATAGATTTTTGTTTTCTTCTTTCAAATCAAAATTTTTACAACTATAGTTATCCATTTTAGTTTTTAGTTCCTTGCTATCAGTTAGAGCTTTTTCTAATTTGGCAAAGGCATTCTCTAAACAAGAGTTCAGACTTTTAATTTCTTTCTTATAGTTTTTACATTTTACATATAAGTTGTCTACTATACAAAAGAGACTATCTACATCTCAATCATTATTTTCATTTTCTGAATAGTAAGGAGATGTAGAGCATACCTGTTGCGCAACAAAGCATACATTTGTAGAGGTATCTTCCTCTAAGTTTGATGAGCTACTGGATGAGCTGCTATCATCTTATGTGGCTTTCAAGGCCATTTTCTTCTTCTTCTTCCATTTTTGTTTGTCCTCCTCTTGCTAGAAAGGACAGTAGAGTTGAATGTGTCCTAATTTTTTGCACCTAGAGCATGTGGAGACTTTTGATCTTGAGGAGCTGGCTTTGCCTCCTTGTCTCATCATTTTTCTGAAATTTCTGGCCAGCAATAAAACTTCATCTTCATCTAAGCTTGGTTGGTCTTCTATTGAGTGAAAAACTAGTTCTTTCTTTTTCTCAGCCTTTCTTTCAGTGGCACCCTCTTCTTCTTTCCATTCCTTAATCTGAACTTCATGAGCTAGAAGATTTCCCAATAGATCTTCTACTGAATAGTTGTTTAGATCCTTTGAATCTTGTATGAAAGTAGACTTCTATTTCCATTCAACTATTAGGCTTCTTAAAATCTTCTATACTTGTTCACGATTAGAAAAATCCCTTCTAAGGCCTCTTAGTTCATTCACAATTTCAATGAATCTTGAAAACATTTCAATAATACTTTCTTTTTCAAGCATTTTGAATAATTCATATTTTCTTAACAAAATGCTGATTTTGGTATCTTTTACTTGGTTGGTTCCTTCATATGTAATTTGAAGGGTCTTCCAAGCCTCATGAGAAGATTTACATGCAGATATTTTATTATACTGTTTACTAGTTAATGCACAGTAAATAGAATTTAGCCCACGAGCATCCATCTAGATGATTCGTTCATCCTCCTCAGTTTAGTCACTTTCATGACTGATTGGAAGTGGTGTATGTTTGGATTAAAATGTTGCATATTTTTATAGGATCTTATTAGTTAAATAGATTTACATGAGATTAATTAAAGTCATATTATGCATTTATTTCATTATTTAACCAATAAGAACCAATCCCTATTTTATATAGTTAAAAGTAGGAAATTATTTCAAACATGCATCATTTATGAATTTTATGGATGACTTGATATATTGATGTATTTATTGTTGTGAAAAGTTTATAATTCAATTGAAGATCATAGAAATTGAAGATTGGAGAAAGAAAATCAAGTGGGATTTAATCCCAACCGTTGAATCAAAGATGGATCTCCAAACTTGGAAACTCTCTCTATAAAAGAGAGTGATGCACGTCTAGGTCTTCTCTCTTGGACTCTTTTGTTTTCCACCTCCAACACCACCAACCGTCACCCCCTCTTGGAGCTCCACATCTTGAAGCAAGGAAGGAGAACGCCAGTCATTCCACCACATCTCTTCAACTCGGATCTCATCATCTTCATTCCACAAGTCATCTCCAACGTGAAAGCCTTCATCCCACATCTTGGAGGAGGGACGTCCACCACTACAAGGGTTCTCTTCTTCATTTGTGAGGTTCCACAAATCGTTTCTCCCCTTTCCCCTCTTCTTTGACTTCAGATGTATCACTTTTTATCATGTTTCATTGTAGGATCGTATGGCTACACAAGAGGGGGGTGAATTGTGTATTTTTAATATTTTCTAAAATATAATTGAAACTTTAAAACTCAAAAACAAGTCGAGACAGTGTTTTCATAAAATCATTTTTATTCAAGGTTTCAATTACAATATACAATTCAATTCTCCTTAGAAATTGTAGATGCAATTATATCTCGATACCATGTATCATCTAAACAATTTCATAACTACAAACAGAGAAAACTAATTTGCAGAATTTAAAACATTTCTCCCTATTTGAGATCTTTCTTCTTCTTCTTTCTTCTTCAGCAATTCTTCAATGACGAATATCTTGTCTTTCTCTACTTCACCGAATTTGCTTTCTTATGATACTTCAAATCTTCAGTGACGAAAATCTTACCTTTTTATGCTTCACTGAATTTTCTTCCACTTGAGAGATTTTCCTCGAGAAGGTGTTTTTGATCCCTGAAAAAGATTTTTCTTTTGGTGTGTAGGGATGGTTTGATCCTTGAAAAGATTTTTCTTTTTGTGTGCAAGGATGGTTTGATCAACGAGAACTCTATGCCTTTTATACTGTATCTTCATTTCATGCATATCCTCCACGTTTAATCACTACCAATTTTCCACTTCTCCACGTCTTTTCTTTTTCCTTCATCGAAACACACACGTTCTAACCCACGTTTATATTTCGAATTTCCTTTAATCATCAGTCTTTGATCTCTGAAAAATTTCCTACAAAATAAACTTTCTCGTCCAAAAATTTTTCATTAGTGTAATAAGAAGTCGTTACTTTAATGTTAACTAAACGAGTAACACAAGTATATATATATAACTTAACATTTCTAACTTAACGAGTTCCTCATGTACCATTTCACATGACGAGTACTGTAGCTAACTCAACGAACTAAGCCTGTGGTGTTATGCTATCTCAACGAACCATCTCCATTGTGATATGATAACTCAACGAACCAGCTTAACCTTTCTTTCGGAAGGTTAAACGATAACTCACCGAAAATAGTTTAAGTTTTGGATAGTTACGGATGTAAGTCACTGAAAAACTCTTTATATTATAAAACTAGTGAGACACGTGTCAAGACCTGAAAACATGACTTAAGTTACCTTTCGGATAGTTACGACTGTAAGTCTCCGAAAAACTTTATCTCACCGATTCAGTAATAAACAAATGTTTTTATAATAAGAATTTTACCACGTGCAAAAATAACAACTTAAGTTTATAACGCTAACCTAACACATTGCTTAGTGTTCAATATAGCAACTCAACGCGTTTAATTATGTTAACGTAACAAGTTAAACATGTGCACCTCACGTGATACAATACAACATTCGTAACTTATAATTTCACCATGTGTATAACACTAACATAACGAGTTCGTCTCTTCTTTTACTCACTAACTTAACGACTTATCACGTGACCTATTTTAACCTTTAAGCCTCTAACTTAACGAGTTCTCATGTGACCTCTATACAAACAAAATTCTAACTTAACGAGTTGTCTAAACATGCACTGTTCATGATACAAAAGATATAACTTTAAAACATATCATGCTTTTCAATAAAACCACACGTTAACTTAACGTTTAGCTAAATGAGAAATTAATGCAATGAAACGACTAGTTATTAACTTCAGATGTAATACAGACAAGTATTTATATTAGTAAGCTTTCTGTATTAATTGATGATTTTAATTTCTTTTCACAAGCAATAGTAATTGAGCAAATATGATTATTTTCATTCAGCACACATCATCAAAACAAAAATACTCAACATTCACGTAGCTAGTTATTTATGTTCGTAGTTTTCATTGTAATAGGGTAAAAGTAGAAAACAGATTCGTTGTTGTTTGTTTGTTCCTTTTTGAATCCGTGAATCTTTGTTCTTTTCATCTGAAAATCATAAAAATAGGTGCTGTTATTGATATATATTCATATATTGTTGTTTATTGATGTTGAAATCCGGATATTACATTCTGTTATGCATGAAACAACATAGAATTCGTTGAAGGTTGTGCATGTTGTTTGCAGATTTGTAGTTTTGTTGATCTATTTTTATTCTGAGAGTTCATATGCATTCTGGAGTGATTTTGTTTAACTGAAAATTCTAAAAAAAATCTTAATCGTGCTATTATAAGTCTTCTATGATTCTCTAAAATTTCATAGCAATCTGAGAAGATTTGTTGCCATTTTGAAGCTATAACTTTATCGAGCATAGAATTCGGTCTGAGACTCTTTGAATAAATATTTCATTAATATCTAAATTCTGTCTATTTTGCAATGCATTTAATTTTGTAATTTTTGGTTGAGTAATTCAGGATTTATAAGGTTTTTAAGATACTATTGTTAACACACAGAAGTTTCCAATTTTATGCATCATTTTCAATCCCCGAATTTTCAGTCATATCATTCGTGCGTTTTTAAGTGTGAAAATTTTTATCTAAAGTCCAAATTAACAAATCTGATTGAGATTAAATTTTTAGTCTAATCTGTTGATTGGTCGATAAATTAAAAATCCGTGGACTTACATTTTTTGTAGTCTAATCTATATTTGGAAAGTATTTGCTTACTATATTCTTGTAATTAGAATCCTAGATTATCCCCATTTCTCTGTGGTTCGACTTGTACTTGCCGACATACTTCATTGGACGACCTGCACTTGCGGTTTATAAATTTAAAACTTCTAAGAAAAAGCCAAACAAGTTTTTGGCGCCGTTGCCGGGGATTTGGCATGGTATAATCTAGGTTTTAATTTTTTGGATTAGACTTGAGCCTTTTAAGTGTTTTGGTTGTGCATCTTCAAAGGAGATAATTCTGGAAAATAATTTCTATGCCTTTGGAGATGAATGTTCTCTTTATTGTGACTTATGTCATGTAGAGGGGCATACCACAACCAATTGCATTTTTTATTATTATCCACCTCAACCATCAGAAAATGTTAAACAATGTAATAAATGTTTAATGTTAGGACATAATGAAGAAGAATGTCTACAAAACCCTGAAGATGAAATAGTAAAAGCCATTAATTCAATTAATTACTATCATGAAGAAAATGAATGTCAAAATTATTATACTCAACCAACTATTTATGAAGAACCAATTGAGGGAAAAGAATTTAGAATTATGAGTGAGGTGCAAGCCTTAGGTAAACAAATTGAAGATCTAGCTAGGATGGTAGAAGAAGGAGGTTATGAGATAAATTCATCTATAGGATTAGAGGAGTCTTCAACCCAACCTAGTGAAGAGGTAGAACACCAATTTCAAATTAATATAGAAAGAGAACGAGAGGATTATTTAGAAAATTTTGTAACAATTGAAGAAAATAATGAAAATAGTGGGAAAAATTTAAGTGAAGAAAGTGACTTAGTAGATACTTATGTAACACTTAGATTAGGTAATGGCACTCATAAAACCCCACCCATAAGAGAAGAAAATGAAATAATTAGACAAGAAGAAGAAAATAAGGAAAATGAAAATATTGAAAATCAACATAGTAACTTAGATGGAGAGGGAGTAGGCTTAGAACCTAAAGAAAATCATTTAGAACCTACTCAACCTATAGCTTTAGCACCTTATCCTGATAGGTTAAAATCAAATGAAAATATAAAAAATGAACACATTGAAAGAATTTTTAAACAGGTGCAAGTTAATATACCTCTCCTTGATTTATTAAAACAAATGCCTAACTGTGCTAAATTTCTTAAGGAGTGGTGTACTAAGAAGAGAACCAGGAAAGTCATTAAGAGAGCCTTTCTGGCTCAAAAAGCTAGTTCTCATTTTACCAACCACCTTCCTTTTAAGTTAGATGATCCAGGTACTCCTTTGATTTCTTGTATTATTGGGGATAAAACATTAGATAAAGCTCTCATAGATTTGGGAGCTGGAATTAATGTCATGCCTAGTAGTGTTTTTGAATCCCTAGGATTAGAGGGCCTGGTGAAAACCAAAACCATTGTACAGTTAGCTGATAGGTCTTTAAGATACCCTCGAGGGAAGATCGAGGATATCTTAATTAGGATTAGAGATTGTATTTACCCTGTAGATTTTTTAGTTTTAGAAACCTGTAATTCTGTACATAAGTCTGATTTTATTCCTCTTATTTTGGGTAGACCATTTTTGGCCATTGCTGAGGCAGTGATTAATTGTAAGTTAGGTGTCATGAGGTTGACTTATGGAGATAAGAGAATTGAGTTGAATGTTTTCCATCCTAAAGGAGGAACAAGTGAGGAGCATAAAGATGATGAAGTGAGTGCACATATGCTCCAATTTTTTGAAGATGAGGAGGATGGAATGGATGAGCTTGTGTAGGTAAAGATGTTGAATGTTTTAAATGAATCAAACTCAGGAATGAGATGTGAAGATGATGAAGTTGAGATCATTGGAGGAGAGGATGAGGAGAGCCAAGTTTGGGAACTCCCCACCAATACTCCACATGAACTCCCAACTTTAGAAGCTCCTTCATTAGAGTTGAAACTTTTACTTGATAATTTGAAATATGGATTTTTAGGAGAACATGAGACTTTTCCAGTGATTATTGCAAATGACTTGTCTAGAGAACAAGAGCTGAGTTTGTTAGATTTGCTGAGGGAATTTAAAGAAGCCATTGGTTGGACTATGGCAGATATCAAAGGTATAAGTCCTACTATCTATCAACATAGAATTTATTTGGAAGATAATGTCGTGCCCTCTCGTGAGTTTCAAAGGAGATTAAACCCTAACATACGAGAGGTAGTTAAAAAAGAAATAATTAAACTTTTAGATAATGATATCATCTACCCAATCTCTGATAGTACTTGGGCCAGTCCTATTTAGGTTGTCCCTAAGAAATCTAGAGTGACGGTAGAAGCAAATGATAAGAACGAGCTCATCCCTGTGAGGAAGCAAACTGGTTGGCGTGTATGTATTGATTATAGGAAGCTCAATGCCACCACTAGGAAGGATCATTTTCCATTGCCCTTTATTGATCAAATGTTAGAAAGATTAGCAAGGCAAAAATATTATTGCTTTCTTGATGGATACTCGGGTTATAATCAAATTGTTGTGGCACCTGAAGACCAAGAGAAGACAACCTTCACATGCCCTTTTGGAACGTTTGCATATAGGCGAATGCCTTTTGGACTTTGTAATGCACCAGCAACTTTCCAAAGGTGCATGATGGGCATTTTTAATGAAATGACTAAGAGTTGTCTTGAGATTTTCATGGATGATTTTTCTGTTTTTGGATCTTCATATGATGAATGTTTGAAGAATTTAAAATCAGTGCTAGAAAGATACAAATTGAAGAAGCTAGTCTTAAATTGGGAAAAGTACTATTTCATGGTCCAAAGTGGAATTGTGTTGGGACACGTAGTCTCTAAGAAAGGATTGGAAGTGGATAAGGCAAAAGTAGAATTAATTGCCAATCTACCTGAGCCTAAAACAGTTAAAGATATAAGATCCTTTTTAGGTCATGCTGGATTTTATAAGAGGTTCATTAAGGATTTTAGCAAGATAGCTAGACCCTTAACGAACTTGTTAAAGGATGTCCCATTTTTGTTCAACCAAGAGTGCAAGGAAGCATTTTATAAGATTAAGAATCAACTTGTATCATCCCCTATTGTCCAATCTCCTAATTGGGCATATCCTTTTAAGGTTATGTGTGATGCTTCTGATTTTGTAGTAGGGGCAATATTGGGACAAAAGATTGATAAGCTTCCATATGTAATTTGTTATGCCAGCAAAACCCTCAATGATGCTCAGCTCAATTTTGCAATCATTGAGAAAGAACTTTTGGCTGTTGTATTTGCTTTGGAGAAATTTAGGTCATATCTGATTGGAGCCAAAGTAATTGTGTATACAGATCATGCAACATTAAAGTATTTGTTGGCAAAGAAGGATGCCAAATCACGTTTGATGAGATGGATTTTATTACTGTAGGAATTTGATATTGAAATCAAAGATAAGAAAGGATGTGAAATTGTTGTAGCTGATCATTTATCCAGACTGTAGTTATCACCCTCAAATTCAGAAGTTGGAGAATCATTTCCTGACGAGCAAGTTTTAATGGTTAATGTTGTCCCATGGTTTGCAGATATTGTTAATTATTTAGTCATGGGATCGATGCCACATGATTGGACAAGGCAGGATAGGAAGATCTTCTTGTCTCGAGTCAAGTATTTTTACTGGGATGATCCTTATTTATTTAAGCAATGCCCAAACTTGATCTTGAGACATTGCATCCCTAACAATGAGGTTGGGAGTGTTCTTTCCTTTTACCATGACCAAGCATGTGGGGGACATTTCGGCTCTAGGAAGACTACTGCCAAGGTGCTACAGTGTGGATTTTACTGGCCAACTTTATTCAAGGATGTACATCAATATTGTATAAGTTGTGCCAGATGTCAACAACTGGGAAAATTTTCAAAGAGGAACATGATGCCTCTCAACCCTATTATTGAAGTTGAAGTATTTGATGTTTGGGGGATTGACTTCATGGGCTCATTTCCCATTTCAGCAAGATATCTTTATGTGTTGTTGGCAGTTGATTATGTTTCCAAGTGGATTGAAGCTATCCCTACCAGAACTAATGATAACAAGGTAGTTGTGAAATTTGTAAGAAATAATATTATATCAAGGTTTGGTATGCCTAGAGCCATTATAAGTGATAGGGGCACACATTTCTGCAATAGAAGTTTTGAGGCTTTAATGAGAAAATATGGAATTGTGTATAAAATTGCTACCCATTATCACCCCCAAACGTGTGGTCAAGTTGAGAGTGCTAATAAACAAATTAAGACAATTTTGGAAAAGATGGTTAACCACACAAGAAGGGATTGGGCAGATAAGTTAGTGGATGCACTATGGGCATACCGAACTGCTTACAAGACTACCCTTGGAATGACCCCCTATAGAATGGTATATGGGAAAGCTTGTCACTTGCCGGCAGAATTAGAGCATAAAGCTTTTTGGGCTATAAAGAAACTCAATTTGGATTTAGAAGTAGCCGGCCCACTTAGGAAGTTTCAATTGGCAGAATTAGAGGAGATGAGGGATGAAGCTTATGTAAGAACTGTCTTAGGGAAAGAGAAAATGAAAGCTATTCATGATAAAAAGATAAGTAAGAAATCATTTGTCCCTGGACAAGATGTTTGGTTGTATATGTCTAGGCTTCATACTCATCCTGGTAAGTTAAGATCTCGTTGGGCTGGGCCTTTTGTGGTGCATAAGGTATATCCTTATGGTTTCGTAGATATCAAGAATCCTAAAGACCACACCATTTTCAAAGTTAATGGACAAAGGCTCAAGCCTGTTTTGAAGACACCTACTGGTATTGATTTCAAAGCTAAAGAAGAGAATTTGTAGGAACCTCAATATGAATAAATGGAATAGCAGATTTTGTTTTTCCTTTCCTTTTATCTTTGTTTTGTTTGTTTTCTTTTAGTTTATTTCTCCTTTTGAGTTTAGTAATTAACTTGTTTTCTTCTTTTTAGGAGGACCAGATTAGGAAGGTTCAAGGTTGGCTTGAGCAGTTCTGTAGTAAAATCACTTCTGGTAAGCTTTCAATTATTTTCTGTTATCTCTAGAACTTTAGTGTATGCGTGGTTGGGTTAGGGATTCTCATAACCGGTTGATTAGACGTGTGAACTTGGAAGTAGGTGATCAAATGGTAGAGACTGAACCTACTATAGGAGATATCCTATACCCTGAACTAGTAGACAAACCATCTTGTATTGCCTTACCTAAATTTGAAGGGGATAGATTTGAATTAAAGCCTCATTTTATTAGCCAATTGCCTAATTTTCATGGAATTGAGAGAGAAGATGCTCATTACTTTCTAAAAGAGTTTAATGAGGTGTCTCAAATGATGAAGGTACCCCATATGCCCCTTGAAGCTGTTAAGTTAAAGTATATTCCTTTTGCTCTCAAGGAGGTAGCGAAGAGATGGCTCTATTCTTTACAGCCAGGCACAATAGACTCTTGGAGCAAGTTCTGCTCTTTATTTTTAGAGAAGTATTATCCTACACACCTAACCATTAAGAAGAAAAGAGAAATCTGGTTTTGCCATCAGAAACCTGGTGAGTCATTCTAGAGATACTTTGAGAGATTTCGTGACTTGCTCACGAAATGCCCCCACCATGGTATTAGCAAGGCACAACTAGTAGGTATTATTTATGAGGGTGTGGATGTGGCAACAAAGACCTTGCTTGAGTCCACTTGCCAAAATGGATTCTTAAATTTGAATAGCATTGATGCATGGCAATTTTTAAGTGATTTTGTCAAGAGAACAAACCAATGGGAGCATTCTGGAGATCTAGGGCAAGATAGGTCTCAAATGCTTTGAGACCTAGAGGAATGCATAATGTTGATGTTGGCACAATAGTAGATGCTAAGCTTAATGCCTTTATGAAGAAATTTGAGGAATTACAAGAGAAAGGAAAGGCTAAGGAATTGCCACAAATGCCAACTTGTGCAGGTTGCAATGGGATTGGTCATGCTATTGATGTATGTCCAACAATTTGTGGTGCTAATTCTATTGAGGATGTCAATGCCATCTTTTATAAGGGATGGAATGAGAACTATGGCACCACATATAACCCATCTTGGAGGCATCATCCTAACTTCTCTTGGAGAGACACAATTTTAATGCCTCTACTTCTAATTCCAAAGATCAGCCAAGCTTTGGTATAACTACTCGTCAGCCATCTCAAGAACATTCGAGGTTAGATAACTTGGAGAGACAAATGGTTGATTTCCATAAAAATTTAGAGTCACTAGTAAGGCAACCTCCTCAGCCAATGTAGCAAGCCACAACTTTCTATGTTGAAGGAGCAATTAGGGCTTTGCAGCAACAAATGCATAGTATTACTCAATTAGTTGCCAACAGGCCTAGAGGCGAATTACCAAGCCAGCCTGTCCCTAACCCTCGAAGTCACCCTGGGCCTGGACCTCAAAATCCTGGGCCTAGTGGAGGTCCTCGAGGGGGAGCTTAATTGGTTTTGTGTCCTCACAGCTTAGTGGTATCTGTTCTGGTAAACCACCTGGCTTACTTATGAGCCACCTTAGGTGTGAAAACCTAAGAATAAGCATAAGCACTATCTTAGTTTAGTTTAGTAGTTAGAAGTTTTATTTTATTCTACTCTTTTGTTGTCTATTTTCTTATCTATGGTATTGTGGAGTGTGATCTTATTTTATTGTATGGAGATTATCTGATGCGCATTATTGTTGTAATTGTTGTTTCATTACTGAAGTTCATGTTTATTATTTCATGTGCTGAAATACTTATTATTGTTTTATCATAACTGTTGCTTATCCACATGTAGCTCTTGTAGAAGCTTTACACAGGTTTAACACATGGAGAATACAAAAGCTAGGAAGAACCGTCAATCAAAGGGGAAGGTAACACAACAAGCACAATTGGCAAAAGCAACATAGGTAGAGAAAGGAAAAGCTTTTGTCACTACAACACAACCATCTACAAGCGCAAGAAGTTCCAATGCTGTAATAGAAAAGTCTGTGCTCACCTCTGAGAAGCACTATGAAGATGATTACATTTGTTACTTTGATAAGACAAACATAGACGAAGAGCCAAAGATGACAAATGTGAAACCACGAAAGAGGATGGATGCGGAAATTCAACGCTTTATTGATCAAATTGACTAGGGTTTTTCTTTCTTTGATTAGCATATAATTTAATGATGCATGAATAAGACAACATGTAGTAGGCTGAAATAGTTATTTTATTATAGATTATGTTGTATTGTCTTCAACTTATAACCTTTAGTACATGCCTTATATGTAATTTTCAAGATATTTTTCTAACAAGAATTCCACGTAGGCATCACAGGTATGGAATAAGGTTTGACTTTAAGTGACTTAAATCTAGTATGATATCTATATCCCCTCTTTTATATTACATTGAGGACAATGTCAGATTTAAGCATGGGGGGAAGGTGAATTTCATTTCATTACAATTGCTTTAATAGGCTCATATTTTAAAATTTTAGATGCATGATTTTATTGTATTTTTACTTGAAAAACACACTTGATGAGATTGTTTATTCAATTGTCACTATTAGATTTTATGGGACAACCCCATTTCCTTTTGAGTGGTGAGACTCCAGGACCAAAAGCACAGGACCTAATAGTGATGTTCTCCAAAGAAGATGAGTTTAAGCTATTTGTGTTTCGAGTTGAGTCTTCCTAGTCACTTGAACTTACGCCTTGTTATTTTTATATACACCTTTTCTAAGTGATCCCTAAGCCGAGTGCCACCACAATCAGGTTATTCATTACATGACCTTTGGTGAGATATTTAGGATCTTCCCAAACTTCTACGAGATTTTGAAGGATATGCTTAGGAAAACACCTAAGTTATCACATCTGGTGTGCTAAGGAGTTTCTTGGGGTAGGTTAGGCTTAATGGTGAAATAAGGTGTTCGATACCATTGGAAAATTCTATTGTTCAAAAAAAAAAAAAAAAAAAAAAGGGGGCCAAAGTGGCCTAAAAAAAAGAAGAAGAAAAGAATTTGAAATGAAAAGAGAAAAAAAGAAAAGTAGAAAAGAAAAATAAGAGCTTTCAATGTAGAAAGGGGGCTTGGAGATATATGGGATGTGAGGAAGTAGTGGGCTTTCTCAAGTGTCTAGCTTCTTTTATTTTCTTGAGAGTGGGTTGATTAGCATGCTATGATGTGATACTTTGGTTGTTCATTATAAGCATTTTTTGACTTATCTCATTTGAAGGGAGGGAGTTAGTCACTACCACATATTTCTTTCATTTGATTCATTATCATATTGTTATACAATGAGATTTTTCTTGAGTAGTGAGGGTGTGAATCCCTTTTGTTCAAGGCAAAATAGTTCTTGTGGGCAGGTGACTTCTCATTCCAATAGTGTAAACTTGTTGAAACTAGAGGACATTGTGAGAGATTGTGATATTAGTTTGAGCAACCACCATGCCCAACGAGTTCAATAGTGACAAGTGAACTGAATAATTTTTCATGTGATTTCAAGTTCTTGATTTTTAGTTGTTTTTATTACTCGAGATGAGTAAAAGTTTAAGCATAGGGGAGTTTGTTTGGATTAAAATGTTGCATATTTTTATAGGATCTTGTAGGATCGTATGGCTACACAAGAGGGGGGTGAATTGTGTATTTTTAATATTTTCTAAAATATAATTGAAACTTTAAAACTCAAAAACAAGTCGAGACATTGTTTTCATAAAATCATTTTTATTCAAGGTTTCAATTACAATATACAATTCAATTCTCCTCAAAAATTGTAGATGCAATTATATTTCGATACCATGTATCATCTAAACAATTTCATAACTACAAACAGAGAAAACTAATTTGCGGAATTTAAAACTTTTCTCCCTGTTTGAGATCTTTCTTCTTCTTCTTTTTCTTCTTCAGCAATTCTTTAGTGACGAATATCTTGTCTTTTCATGCTTCACCGAATTTGCTTTCTTCTGATACTTCAAATCTTCAATGACGAAAATCTTACCTTTTTATGCTTCACTGAACTTTCTTCCACTTGAGAGATTTTCCCCGAGAAGGTGTTTTTGATCCCTGAAAAAGATTTTTCTTTTGGTGTGCAGGGATGGTTTGATCCTTGAAAAGATTTTTCGTTTTATGTGCAAGGATAAATTGATCAACGAGAATTCTATGCCTTTTATACTATATCTTCATTTTATGCATATCCTTCACGTTTAACCACCACCAGTTTTCCACTTCTCCACGTCTTTTCTTTTTCCTTCATCAAAACACACACGTTCTAACCCACGTTTATATTTCGAATTTTCTTTAATCATCAGTCCTAGATCTCTGAAAAATTTCTGGCAAAATAAACTTTCTTGTCCAAAAGTATTTCATCAATGTAATAAGAAGTTGTTATTTTAATGTTAACTAAACGAGTAACACAAGTATATATATAAATTAACGTTTCTAACTTAACGAGTTCCTCATGTGCCATTTCACGTGACAAGAATTGTAGCTAACTCAACGAACTATGTCCATGGTGTTATGCTATCTCAACGAACCATCTCCGTTGTGTTATGATAACTCAATGAACCATCTCCGTTGTGTTATGATAACTCAATGAACTAGTAATAAACAAATGTTTTTATAATAATAATTTTACCACGTGCAAAAATAACAACTTAAGTTTATAACGCTAACCTAACGCGTTGCCTTAGTGTTCAATATAGCAACTCAACGCGTTTAGTTATGTTAACTTAACGAGTTAAACATGTGCACCTCACGTGATACAATACAACATTCGTAACTTATAATTTCACCACGTGTATAACACTAACTTAACGAGTTCGTCTCTTCTTTTACTCGCTAACTTAACGACTTATCACGTGACCTATTTTAACCTTTAAGCCTCTAACTTAACGAGTTCTCATGTGACCTCTATACAAACAAAACTCTAACTTAACGAGTTGTCTAAACGTGCACTGTTCATGATACTGAAGATATAACATTAAAACATATCATGCTTTTCAATAAAAACACATGTTAACTTAACGTTTAGCTAAATGAGAAATTAATGCAACGAAACGACTAGTTATTAACTTCAGATCCAATACAGACAAGTATTTATATCAGTAAGCTTTTTCTGTATTAATTGGTGATTTTAATTTCTTTTCACAAGCAATAGTAATTGAGCAAATATGATTATTTTCATTCAGCACACATCATCAAAACAAAAATACTCAACAATCTCCCCCTTTTTGATGATGAAAAAACCATATTAAATTAATTATGAAATATGTATAACTCAACAAAGCACCTTCATTGGGTTAACTTTTAATTCAACAAACTTGTTTGTTGACTTAAGTTCACTTAAGCTTATTTCTATTGTTTGTGTAAATTTTACCTCTCAGAACTAAAACTGTCAAATGTCAATAATTATATAAGTATCGGTTTTCTAATTATCATCTATCAGATTACAATAACCATTTAAATAGCATCTCCTTTTATAATATATATATGCAATTAAGATCATAATCATCATTTTATAATATTTCTCCCCTTTTTTGTCATTAATCAAAAAGATAATTACAAAGAATATATATACATATATAAGAGATATAATTACAACAACTCTTTCTGTAAACAAGAATAATAATTGAAGACATTTACAGAAAAATGTATTGTTCAATGAATCAAACAAGAAATACAAACATTGCATTTTGTATTCAGAAACAAACAAAAATAGTTATCGACCCCTCCTAAGTATATCACTTATAGCATTACATATTTTATCTCCTAGATGCCTAATATCATTTCTGATGTCGTTAAGCACTGCATCTAAGTCAGGAGGTAGCTGGGTTTGCTGTTCTGCTTGAACTGAATAACTTTGTTGTTGTTGTATATGGTCTGTATCTGGTTGTTGTTGTTGTTGTCGTTGAGGTTTATGCATGGCTTGGAATTTTTGCAAATCTTTGACACTAAATGCTCTCATGCCTTTAGTTTCAGAGGGCCAGTCGGATAAATTCAATTGGCTTGCAATGAGTCTACATACAGCATCACCATAAAATAACTTTGAACTCATATGCTGTAGTTGAGAAGTGAAAACATCAAACCAATTGATTTGAATTCTATTCAGCAAACTATAAGTTGCATATAAACAACTTCTGCTGACTTCCATATTGTGTCCAACTCTCTGAAATAAATTTGCATGCAATATATTTGCAATAAACCTTGCCTCTGCATTCAGATTTTCCATTAATCTCATTTCAGAATATACATCTGGAATTTTTGATAAAGACTGAATGTTCCATTCCAGTTGTCTTATCATGTCAAATCTGTTGGTAACAACACCTTCATTCTTTAATCCTAAAACTTCAAAAATTAACTCAGGAGACAATATAAACTCCTATTCATTTATTTGAGTTTTAAGAAAATTTCCATTCTTGACCAGATTGCTATAAAAAGCTGCAATAAGCTTTGTGTATTGCTTCCATTTCGGTCCTACTGGCAAGAATTTAATGAGGCTTTGAAACTCAAATAGATCTCTTTTGTCCATCAAATTTCTGAATTTTATTGGACGAGCATGCAGAATCTGACATGTAATCAGATTATTGTATTTCTGCAATGCTTCTTCAGATCTAAAATGAATTGTATTACCTTGAATGTTTAACATTGTACACAAAGAAGGTGATACCTGAAGCCGTGATTCAGAGTTTAATTCATCTTCAGGAACCTTTTCTTCAAAATGAATGTCATGTTGTTCCTCTTCCAAAATATTATCTTGAAGCTGCTCAGGTAAGCTTGATTCTTCAGCTTCAATAGTGTTAGGAGCATTGTTGATATACTCAACATTCATCTGTTTAGTCTCTATAGAATGTTCAAAGTACAATTTTTCTACAAATTCTACAACCGGTGTATCTGTCTGTAATTGTTCATTTTGTTCAACAGATATTTCCATTGATTCATGTTGTGAATTCTCAGACTCTGCTTCTATAAATTCCGTAGAAGGCTGGTTAACTTTTAGCTCTTCTAGAGTCTTAACAATTTCAATATCTACTACTCTAGACAATTCAGCCTTTGAACTAGTTACTGCCTCAACATTGTCAATTATATCTATAATAACTTGTTCAATGTCAGGTGCCTGATGCTCTAATTTGTCAATTTTTGCATCATCAAGACTTGTATTAATAGAAAAACATGAGCTTATATTTGACTTGGATTTCTTCTCAAGCTTTCTAGCAAGGGAAAATAAAGTCTCATTATCTTCATCAGTTTTAGTGTGTTCGGAACTGATGAGTTTATCAGATGCACAATAAGGTACAATGTCTAGACATACATTGTCCTTTGAAAATAAATTTTCATCTGATTTTCCTTTTTCAATAGACTTTGTTTCCTTAGACATAATTTTTCTGACTTTCCTTCTTCTATAACATTTTTGTGTCTCCTTTTCAAGTATTGCTGTTTTCTTTTCAAATTGCTCCATAAAAGTTTTCTGCTTTAATTCTTCTAAGGCACTTTCTATTGCAACGGCCTTTCGAAGACTAGCAACTTTTGTTTTGTCTACAACAATATCTGATTCTACTTGTTTTGAATATAAAGGAGTAGGGATAGCTAATTCATGCTCTTCCTCAAATGCATGTAGTCTTGTACCGTTTATAGGAGTTTAAGGAGTTCTATTTGATGAGCCTACACCTTTTTCCAAATATTTTGCATACTGTTCCAAAAATGCAATCTCAGCGCATTTCATTCTGTATTCTCTATCATATTTACTTCGAATACCCATGTATGTAATACTTGCATCAGTATGTTGAAGTTCTTGTCTAACTTCATCTAATATATCCTGAGAAAAGAAGTAATCTCTATAAAGTTCTTCTAACCTTTTGTCCACTCGAAATATTTTCTTGAACCAAGTACGTGGAACTTCATCATTCTCTATTTCTTTTCCTTTTGCATCTCTTCTGCTTTTGCCTTTTCCTCTGCCACGACCTTTGTAGAACTTGGAGACTATCGTCGTAGGTTGTAATAGCAACAAGCGGGAAAGATTTTCTTGACAAAGTTTACAAATAACCTAAGTCCTTGTGTTATAAGTGTTTAAATAGGTTTTTAGGCGTATAACTCAACGTGAAGATAAGTCGGGTTTAGAAATTAAATAAATATTGAATAAAGTTTATTCAATCAAGGTACCCGAAATATTCAAGTGTAACTCGTTGAGTTAACTAACCTAACGAGTAAAACGCTGTCTAGAGGCAGTTTTACACGTTACCTTATCTAATATAACGTCTAGTTAGTTAGTATACTTAAACAAGTTTCGAATGCTTCCAACTAAAACCTTCCGAAAACAATACACATGCTAAACTTAACATTATCTTGAGAACATTGTAAACTATTTGAACATTTTGTCTTTTGAATCTAGAATAGTTTATTTGTCTTTTTAAATTATTTCATCAAGATTTTAAGAGGACATTAATTTAGATTAACTAAGATTTGTATTTTAAATTATATTAATCTGTTTTTGACATTGTTAATGCTCCCCCTACAAATATACTTCAAATATATTCAATCAAAATACAAAATATACTTGTAGTGAAAATAGATGTTAAGTATAACTATACTTTTACATTTTATTTTCAGAGACTTCCGTTATCCTAACATCATCAAAAATGATTTCCAGAATCAATTCCTACTGTATATGAATCAAAACACAACTTTGAACTCAATTCGATTAATTCAAGGAGAATAAAAGAATGTATCTCAAATAAACATTTTCAAAAGTACTAATGTTGATTCAATAAATCAATAGTCATATTGGTATAAAATATATGCGATTCAAAGATATCTGTAATTAATGAAACAACTTTTTCTTTTCAAAACAGTAAATATTGATAATTTTCTTTAAAAGTTAGTTTGAAAAGCTTGAATCATACAAGAGCTTTCTAATGTACTCGTGTAATGAGCTTTCAGTCAACAATCCCAGATCTGATCAGGACCTTAGGTTGCCAGATTTAAAGAATCCTTCTTTAGGACAACAATCCTTACATACCTATCTGCTCAAGTACAAAAGGCTCGTGATCAAACTGATCAATAAACTCTCAAAGATTTTCACTTTGTAAGCACTTTTCAATTTAAGCACAGTATATATGTATTCCATTAATACAGATGCAATAAAACACAAATCTCATACAATTTTTACTTCTATGATTGCACTGAGAATATGAATCAGTTTCAATAAGCTTATACTTTTGATTAACAGTTTAAGATGAGTTACATATAACTTATTCTACAAGTTTAATCAATTAAGTCAAATTTATGTATGATCATATTCATTTTCCTTGATTCAAAGAAAACATTTAATCAAAATTTCAGAATGTCAGAAGTATTTAATGTTTTTCATTTACACTTCCACTTAAAATCGTAAAAACCATTAAAATTTATAAACTACTTAAAATCAATAAGATACTACTATGATTTTACAATAAATACATAGTATCTTAAGCAGCAGTTTAGATATTACTTTAGATATTTATAATAAGTATATAATATCTATGAGGTGAACAACATCATCAATAATATTTATCTTTTTATGTGGAGTTTAAGCATTTTACACATCACATAGCCTACAAATACCTAAATTTAATCTAATGTTGCAGAATGTATTTTCGTCTAGAGGTTTTGTAAATATATCAGCTAATTGATTTTTACTAGACACAAATTCTAATTTAATTTTTCCTTTAATTACGTTATCTCTTAGAAAATGATGTCTAACCTCTATATGCTTTGCTCTTGAATGTAATACAGGATTTTTGGAAAGATTTATTGCAGAACTACTGTCACAATAAATCTAAGTTGTATCATAAGATAATCCAAAATCTTCTAAAGTTTGCCTTATCCACAGAATCTGAGTGCAACACAGTGCAGCAGCAACATATTCAGCTTCTGTGGTAGAAAGTGCTACACAGTTTTGCTTTTTACTAAACCATGACCCCAAATTATTTCCCAATAATTGACATGTGCCACTGGTACTCTATCTATCAAATTTAGATCCTACATAATCAGCATCAGTATATCCTATAAGATCTATTGAACTATCCTTAGAATAATACAGTTCGAAATTTTTAGTTCCTTGTATATATCTAAATATTCTTTTAACTGCAATTAAGTGTGATTCTTTAGGATTAGATTGAAATCTAGCACAAACACACACAGCAAATATAATATCAAGTCTACTAGCAGTCAAATAAAGTAAAGAACCAATCATACTTCTGTATTTTCTTTGATCTATAGATTTTCCTATGTCATCAATATCTATCTTTAAAGTAGTACTCATAGGAGTTCCTTGAATCCTTTTATCATTAAAATCAAATTTCTTAAGCATTTCATCTTCATATTTTTCCTGATTTAAAAATATACCTTTATCCATTTGCTTAATTTGAAGTCCTAGAAAATATGAAAGTTCTCCTATCATACTCATTTCAAACTGATTAGTCATCTCTTCAGAGAATATTTCTATCAACTTATCAGAGGTTGCTCCAAAGATTATATCATCCATGTATATTTGAACAACAATCTGATCTTTACCATCTCTCTTAATAAATAGAGTATGATCCACTTTTCCCATGATATAGCCTTTTTCTATTAAAAAAAGTAGACAATCTTTCATACCATGATCTAGGTGCTTGCTTCAAACCATATAAGGCTTTCCTCAATTTATACACAAAGTCAGGATTTTTAATATCTTCAAATCCAGGTGGTTGTTTTACATAGACTTTTTCATTAATTAAACCATTTAGAAATGCACTCTTTACATCCATTTGATATAATTTAAAATCCATATAACAAGCATAGGCCAATAATATTCTAATACTTTCTAACCTAGCCACAGGAGCAAATGTTTCTTCATAATCTAATCCTTCTTCCTGTGTATACCATTGTGCAACTAATCTAGCTTTATTCCTTATAATTTGACTAGTTTCGTTAGTTTTGTTTCTAAAGATCCACTTTGTACCTATTATGGACTGATTTTCTGGGGGAGAGACTAATTCCCATACATCATTTCTGATGAATTGATTTAGTTCTTGCATTGTCACTATCCAATTTTCATCAGATAATGCTTATTATATATTCCTTGGTTCCACCATAGAAACAAACATACACATACTATTTAAATTTACTGAAGCTCTAGTTTTAACTCCCTCATTAATATTACCAATGACTTGAGTAATGGGATGTGATGAAGAATAACACCAATTTCTCTGATTTTCCTCAATATTCTAATCAACATCTGAAAGTCCATCACTTTCATCATTAGTTTGATCATTTAAGTTCATATTTTTGATTTTCTCAAATAAATCATCGATCTCTCTATTGATCTCTAACTCATTTGGAAAATTGATCACGTCATCATTATCAGCTTTAGATTGAGATTCTCTAAGAGAATTTTCATTGAAGCTTACATGGAGGGTTTCTTCAGTAGTCCTAGAAGTCTTGTTATATACTCTATAGGCTTTACTTCTAGTAGAGTAACCTACAAAAATTCCTTCATATGATTTGGCTTGAAATTTATCCATTTTATCCTTAGTATTAGGAATAAAACACTTGCAGCCAAATGGTTTCATATAGGTAATTTTTGGAACCCTATTAAACATAATTTCAAAAGGAGTTTTATTAACATGAGGTCTTAAATGACTTCTGTTAATAACATAACAAGTTGTATTTACTGCTTCAGCCCAAAGATTTTGAGGTAACTTATGTTCATTCAATATAGATCTGGCCATTTCTTGAAGTGATCTAATCTTTCTCTCAACAACACCATTTTGACACGGTCCTCTTGGAAAAGAAAATCTGTGATCAATGCTATGCTCATTACAATAGTTATCCATTTGATCATTATCAAATTCAGTTCCATGATCACTCCTAAGTTTTTGAATAGAGACACTTTGCTCATTTTGAACAAAATTGCAAAACATTTTAAATTTTTCAAAAACTTCTATCTTAGATGCTAGAAAATATACCCAAGTGTATCTAGAGAAGTCATCTACTAAAACAAATACATACCGTTTACCACCAAGACTCATGATTCTTGTTGGTCCAAATAGATCCATATGTATAAGTTCTAAGACTCTCTTGCTTGAAATATCAGTTTTGGATTTAAAAGAGTTTTTGTGAAGTTTACCTAACTCACATGCATCACACATAAAGTTCTTTGAGTATTTAATCTTTGGTAAACCTCTCACTAAATGTTTTCTAGATAATTTATGTAACAGTCTCATATTTATATGCTCAATCCTTTTATACCATAGATATGCATCACTAGTTTCAGCTAGCAAACATGAATTTAAATCAACTACACTAGAAGGTAAAGATAAAATACATATAGAACCTTTTCTTTTAGCAATAAACTTAATTTCATCTGTATTTTTATCAATTATTTTGCATACATTATCTTCAAACACTACATAATATCCATTTTCAGTTAGTTTTATGACACTCAACAAATTAAATCCTAGGTTTTCTACATATAGTATATTCGAAATAACACAAGTAGGAGTTATTTGAACATTGCCCATACCTATGATTTTATCTTTGCTTTTGTTTCCAAATGTTACACTTCCTTTCATGGTATTTGTAAAATTTTGTAATAGACTTTTTTGTCCGGTCATGTGACTTGACGCTCCACTGTCCAAGATCCATTTTGATGTTGTTTCCTCCTACAACACAAATTAAGAAAAACTTTTTCTTGGTACCCAATGTTGTTGAGGACCAAGTTCATTAAACGCATATTTCTTCTTTTTGTTTAAAAATAGTTCAACATTATCATTTATATTCTTATTAGTTGTAAGTACTATTGATTTATCATTAGCTTCATACTCACATATAGCATTATTACTTTTGCAATCATTCTTTTTGTTTTCAGATGTAGTATAATCAAGACCAAACATATTTTTATCAGATGTTAAATTATTTTGGTCATGCTTATACATTTCTGTAAGTTCATACCAAGATTTTGTACTTGTATTAACACTTTCCGTACATACAAAATCTTTTTCTACACAAGAATTTTTTGTTTTATCACATGTAGAATGAGTAATTGGTCTAATACCAGTGTATTGAATTACATGCTCAGGTTTCTGAATTTTTAGTTTACTATAATTATCTAAAATTTTAGAAACATTAGAAACTGAATTTCCAGAACAAGAAACAAGATTTTTAGAAACATTTATAGTCATGTTAGAAGTACAATTTGACAAATCACATTGATTTATATTATTACTGCAAGATTCATCCATTGAAGTATCTTCTTCTACATATTTATTACCTTGTTTTATAATAAAAGGAATTTTAGTCTTAGATTTACTTGAACTACAACTAATAAATCCTTTATTGGCTTGAGATTCAGGATATTCAGGATGATCAAATCCTAAGCCAAATTTATAAGACACCGCAGGGGTACTAGTTAGTTTGTCTAACTTAGTTTGACTTAAATACCATTTCTCAAAGGTAGAATTTAAATCTTGCTCTCTCAGTTTTAATTTATCTATCTCTAATTCAAGTTCATTTATATTGTTTCTCAACATTTCATTTTCAGATTCTATCTTTAATTTTTCAGCATTTATATTCTGTATTTGTTCATGCAAGATACATTCATTAAATCTAAATTTTTGCAAATCTCTAGCATGATTTTCATTATCACATTTAAACTTTTCTAAAGTAGTAGACAGGAAACAATTTTCTTCTTCCATAATGGATGAAGATTTTCTAATATTCTTATTTTCCAGTTTACATACTTTAAGTTTTTGTAATAATGCATGATAAGCACATAATAATTCATCAAAGTTGAAATTTGAATGACTTTCAAGATCAGATATTACCTCAGACTCATCTGCCATGAAGCACACATGAGCAACGTCTTCTAACTCTTGTTCTCCTTCTGAATGTGAAGATTTTGATGCTGATTCCTCAGATTCAGACTCTTCAGACGTGTCATCCCAAGTGACCTTCAAAGCCTTTTTATTGTAAAACTTTTTCTAAGTTTTCTGAGCCGTCTTCTTCTGATTTGTCCTACTTTGCTTTTCATTTTTCCTCATAGGACAATCTAGAGAAAGATGTCCAGGTTTCTTACAGTTGTAACATACATACTTTCTAGATGAAGAATTCTTGTCATTCAATGATTTTGACGTTGAGGGTTTATCATTTTTGTTCCTTTGCTGTTTCCTAGCTTTCCATGCTTTCTTGAATTTCCTAGTCAGCAAAATCAAATCCTCGTCAGAATCAGTAGATATATCAGAATCTGAATTAATTTCGAAGGCTATTTCTTTCATCATTTCTAGTTTGTTGTGACTTAGTGATTCATTTAATTGAACTTCATATGGTGTTAAATTTCGTTTAAGTTCATTCATAGAATAAATATTTAAATCTCGTGATTCCTCAATTGATGTTACTTTCTGAGACCATTTAGAACTTAGGGATCTGAGAATTTTCCTCACCAAATCCTTCTGTTCAAAATTCTTTCCTAAACATTTTAAAGAGTTTATGATATCAAGAAATCTAGAAAACATCTCAGAAATATTTTCGTCTTCATGCATCTTAAAGAGTTCATACTTATGAATCAACATGTTTATTTTTGTCTCTTCAACTTGAGAAGTACCTTCATGTGAAACTTCTAATGCATGCCACACCTCATAAGCAGATTTATATGTCGACACTTTACTGAACTATTCATAACTCAATGCACAAAATAAAATATTTAAGCCCTTAGCATTCAGAGTTTCATTTTCTTTTTTAGTAATTGTCCAAGTATTATAAGGAGTAGTTAATGGAGTATATGGTTTAGAAATCATGAACCACAACTTATGATCTATACTTTGAAGAAAAATAGTCATCCTATATTTCCAATATTCAAAATGTATTCCATCAAATAAAGGAGGACGATTAAGATTTTGGCCTTCATATAAAGAAAAATTACCATTTCCAGTAGCCATTTTACCTTAGATTTTTCAACCTATTTGATTTTAAACAGTCTAAAAACTTTAAAACAACTTGAGCCTTAAATCAATAGAGTTAAACGTATGCTCAAATATTAATTTCTGTTTAAAAACAAGGAAGGTAGAATAAGCAATGATATTAAATAAGTTGGTATCGATTATATATCAAAGATTATTAATAAAGCTCTGATACAACTTGTAGGATCGTATGGCTATACAAGAGGGGGGTGAATTGTGTATTGTTAATATTTTCTAAAATATAATTGAAACTTTAAAACTCAAAAACAAGTCGAGACATTGTTTTCATAAAATCATTTTTATTCAAGGTTTCAATTACAATATACAATTCAATTCTCCTCAAAAATTGTAGATGCAATTATATTTCGATACCATGTATCATCTAAACAATTTCATAACTACAAACAGAGAAAACTAATTTACGAAATTTAAAACTTTTCTCCCTGTTTGAGATCTTTCTTCTTCTTCTTTTTCTTCTTCAGCAATTCTTCAGTGACGAATATCTTGTCTTTTCATGCTTCACCAATTTGCATTCTTCTGATACTTCAAATCTTCAATGACGAAAATCTTACCTTTTTATGCTTCACTGAACTTTCTTCCACTTGAGAGATTTTCCCCGAGAAGGTGTTTTTGATCCCTGAAAAAGATTTTTCTTTTGGTGTACGGGGATAGTTTGATCCTTGAAAAGATTTTTCGTTTTGTGTGCAAGGATAAATTGATCAACGAGAATTCTATGCCTTTTATATTGTATCTTCATTTCATGCATATCCTTCACATTTAACCACCACCAGTTTTCCACTTCTCCACGTCTTTTCTTTTTCCTTCATCGAAACACACACGTTCTAACCCACGTTTATATTTCAAATTTTCTTTAATCATCAGTCCTGGATCTCTAAAAAATTTCCTGCAAAATAAAGTTTCTCGTCCAAAAGTTTTTCATCAGTGTAATAAGAAGTCGTTACTTTAATGTTAACTAAACGAGTAACACAAGTATATATATAACTTAACGTTTCTAACTTAACGAGTTCCTCATGTGCCATTTCATGTGACAAGAACTGTAGCTAACTCAACAAACTATGTCTGTGGTGTTATGCTATCTCAACGAACCATCTCCATTGTGTTATGATAACTCAACGAACCATCTACGTTGTGTTATGATAACTCAACGAACCAGTAATAAACAAATGTTTTTATAATAAGAATTTTACCACGTGCAAAAATAACAACTTAAGTTTATAACGCTAACCTAACGCATTGCCTTAGTGTTCAATATAGCAACTCAACGCGTATAGTTATGTTAACTTAACGAGTTAAACATGTGCACCTCACGTGATACAATACAACATTCGTAACTTATAATTTCACCACGTGTCTAACACTAACTTAACGAGTTCGTCTCTTCTTTTACTCACTAACTTAACGAGTTATCACGTGACCTATTTTAACCTTTAAGCCTCTAACTTAACGAGTTCTCACGTGACCTCTATACAAACAAAACTCTAACTTAACGAGTTGTCTAAACGTGCACTGTTCATGATACAAAAGATATAACATTAAAACATATCATGCTTTTCAATAAAAACTCACGTTAACTTAACGTTAGCTAAATGAGAAATTAATGCAAGGAAATGACTAGTTATTAACTTCAGATCCAATACAGACAAGTATTTATATCAATAAGCTTTTTCTGTATTAATTGATTATTTTAATTTCTTTTCACAAGCACTAGTAATTGAGCAAATATGATTATTTTCATTCAACGCACATCATCAAAACAAAAATACTCAACAGATCTTATTGGTTAAATAGATTTACATGAGATTTATTAAAGTCATATTATGCATTTATTTCATTATTTAACCAATAAGAACCAATCCCCATTTTTTACAGTTAAAAGTAGGAAATTATTTGAAACATGCATCATTTTGAATTTTATGGATGACTTGATATTTTGATGTATTTATTGTTGTGAAAAGTTTATAATTCAGTTGAAGATCATAGAAATTGAAGATTGGAGAAAGAAAATCAAGTGGGATTTAATCCCAATCGTTGAATCGAAGATGGATCTCCAAACTTTGAAACTCTCTCTATAAAAGAAAGTGATGCACGTCTAGGTCTTCTCTCTTGGACTCTTTTGTTTTCCACCTCCAACACCACCAGCCATCACCCCCTCTTGGAGCTCTATATCTTGAAGCAAGGAAGGAGAATGCCAGTCATTCCACCACATCTCTTCAACTTGGATCTCATCATCTTCATTCCACAAGTCATCTCCAACGTGAAAGCCTTCATCCCACATCTTGGAGGAGGGACGTCCACCACTACAAGGGTTCTCTTCTTCATTTGTGAGGTTCCACAAATCGTTTCTCCCCTTTCCCCTCTTCTTTGGCTTCAGATGTATCACTTTTTATCATGTTTCACGTAGGTAGTTATTTATGTTCTTAGTTTTCATTGTAATAGGGTAAAAGTAGAAAACAGATTCGTTGTTGTTTGTTTGTTCCTTTTTGAATCTGTGAATCTTTGTTCTTTTCATCTGAAAATCATAAAAACAGGTGATGTTATTGATATATATTCATATATTGTTGTTTATTGATGTTGAAATCCGGATATTACATTCTGTTATGCATGAAACAACATAGAATTCGTTGAAGGTTGTGCATGTTGTTTGCAAATTTGCAGTTTTGTTGATCTATTTTTATTCTGAGAGTTCATATGCATTCTGGAGTGATTCTGTTTAACTGAAAATTCTGAAAAAAATCTTAATCGTGCTATTATAAGTCTTCTATGATTCTCTAAAATTTCATAGCAATCTGAGAAGATTTGTTGCCATTTTGAAGCTATAACTGTATCGAGCACAGAATTCGATCTGAGACTCATTTGTCGTGTTTGTAATGCATTTTTCTCATAACTCAGATCGCATAAAAATTTGAATAAATATTTCATTAATATCTAAATTCTGTCTATTTTGCAACGCATTTAATTTTTGGTTGAGTAATTCGGGATTTATAAGGTTTTTAAGATACTATTGTTAACACATAGAAGTTTCCAATTTTATGCATCATTTTCAATCCCTGAATTTTCAGTCATATCATTCGTGCGTTTTTAAGTGTGAAATTTTTATCTGAAGTTAAAATTAATAGATCTGATTGAGATTAAATTTTCAGTCTAATCTGTTGATTGGTCGATAAATTAAAAATCCGTGGACTTACCTTTTTTGTAGTCTAATCTATATTTGGAAAGTATTTGCTTACTATATTCTTGTAATTAGAATCCTAGATTATCTCCATTTGTCTGTGGTTTGACCTGTACTTGCCGACATACTTCATTGGACACCGTGCACTTGCGGTTTATAAATTTAAAACTTCTAAAAAAAAGCCAAACAAGTTTTTGGCACCATTGCTGGGGATTTGGCACGGTATAATCTAGGTTTTAATTTTTTGGATTAGACTTGAGCCTTTTAAGTGTTTTGGTTGTGCATCTTCAAAGGAGATAATTCTGGAAAATAATTTCTATGCCTTTGAAGATGAATGTTCTCTTTATTGTGACTTATGTCATGTAGAGGGGCATACCACAACCAATTACATTTTTTATTATTATCCACCTCAACCATCAGAAAATGTTAAACAATGTAATAAATGTTTAATGTTAGGACATAATGAAGAAGAATGTTTACAAAACCCTAAAGATGAAATAGTAAAAGCCATTAATTCAATTAATTACTATCATGAAGAAAATGAATGTCAAAATTATTATACTCAACCAACTATTTATGAACAACCAATTGAGGAAAAAGAATTTAGAATTATGAGTGAGGTGCAAGCCTTAGGTAAACAAATTGAAGATCTAGCTAGGATGGTAGAAGAAGGAGGTTATGAATCCTAGATCTATATTTGGAAAGTATTTGCTTACTATATTCTTGTAATTAGAATCCTAGATTATCCCCATTTCTCTGTGGTTCTACCCGTACTTGCCGACATACTTCATTGGACGTCGTGCACTTGCGGTTTATAAATTTAAAACTTCTAAAAGAAATCCAAACAGTGTACCATGTACAACCATTCTCTAGAGTTTTACATCTGTACTCCTAAGAAAACACTCAATCTTGTTTTTCCAGTAGCTATAATTGCTACCATCAAAGAGGGGAAGTCGATGGATATTCTGTCCCTCTGCAATGTGGAAAGCCATAATCTCAGATGGTTAAATCTATTAATGAGATTAACCTTGCTCTAATACCAATTGTTAAGACCTAATGGCTTACCAAAGGAGGGGTGAATGCTAATATTTAGTTTCTTAAATGTAATTTCAGGAGTTTAACAATGAATGACTAATTTACAGTTTAATTCAGCAAGCACACAATAAAAGAATATAATGCATGCAAAGATTTTAGGTGGTTCACCACTAACGGCTAGTCCACCCCCAAGGGATACTTGGACTTCACTAATCTTTCAAAACTTACAAACACTTACTTTAAGGTCAAAGCAAGAACCAACCAATCGAATTGAGCTTTCTAGTCATAGCTCCAACCAACCTATCTTTGAAGTTTTCAGTTGGTGTACTTCAGTAAACCACTAGCTTGAAGAAATCAGAGTTTATTGCATGGAGAGCTTCTAGACTTGAGTTTGCCTTTACTGAAGATTTGATCTTGAAGATGTTCTGCTGTATACGTGAAGCTTGGTGTATGGATTTGTATATTCAAAAGCTCTATAACTTTGTTGTTTGCTATTTATATTTATAACATGAAGCATAACGATCATATTCACTTCTAACGGATGTATTCTACTATATTTACTAAAATTGCAAATCCAAATATGGTAAGTTACTGTTTAGGAAGGTGTTTCAAGATAACCTTTTGATTTCCTTTGACTTTTGGATGGTTAGCTGTGTAACACTTTGAAGAAGGCTCGTAACTTACCGATAAACCACTTAAATTCTTTTGTCATGTGGGACTTTAACTTGTACACATGAGGTGTCTTAAGTTCGGATAGTTGTAGTTGTAACTCACTAAAATGTTTTTGACTAGCGGATAGTTAGCTATAGTAAGTCTCCGATTTCCTTCAAAGCTTTCGATTGTAGTTATTCTATTTCGACACGTGTAAAATAGAATGACTTAAGTTTCAAATAGTTCATTCTGTAACCTTCCAAAACTACTTGTTTTTTGGATAGTTAGCTTTCTAACTTTTCGAAAATCCTTTTAAGCTTCTGTCTGAATTTCTGCATGTGCATATTCTTTTGACTTAACAGTTCAGATAGTTCTTTTAGATAACTTTCTGATTTGCCTATATTTTTGGATAGTTAGTTGTCCTAACTCTTTGAAGAATTCAGACCTTTTATATAACATTCCGAAGACCTTCTTATTTTCAGATAGTTAACCCTGTAAGTTTTCGAAGAGCTTGCTTGCTGCCTTTAAGTGGTCTTTCAGATATTTAGGCATTTAACCTTCTGAAAAACTACTACTTCTGGATACTTAGACTGATAACTATTCAATCCTTCTGATTTCATCTATCAACTTCGAATGATCTGTTTGAGACTAACTTTAATTGCTAATCTGTGGATCTGTGAAATACAAAGGAATATTCCTCACATTGATTTTTGCATTATCAAAATCTAGAGGTCCTTTCATATATTTGTTGCTAAATGTATATAATCAGCAAACTACACAGTTACAAATAGATTATGACATTGCTGATGTCTCATTTATAGAAATTTTAGAATTACAGAATGACTCTATTACACAGATAGATATAGAACATTCTTTTATATAGAGATAGCTGTTTCATAGATCAATTACAGAAATAAATGTTGCTACTACAAAGCATACTCCATTGACTATTGATAATGATATAGAAATATTAGTTGTTGATATGTTTGAAGAAGATCAAACAGAGATAGTTCAACATATTATTCATACGATCATACCAGATACTTCAGACATTTTTACAAGTTTTGATAGAAACTTCTCTAGTTCTAACAGATCTGAACATGACGATGCTGCTGACAATATTGAAATAAGTCCTAGGTCAAAAAATCATGACAAGAAAATACCTAATCCTGAATAGAATTTAGACGAAAATACATTATTATGGTTTAGAAATAGCTCCTGTTATGAAAAATTTCAAACATATAAAACTTTTATAGTTTTATATTCAAGACCAATTAAGTTTGAAGGGATGACAAATATAAAAGAGATGTTTGAATTTCAAGGCTTGTTGACTCTACTTTCACAACAGCTAAGTCATCTTGTTATACCAAAAATTGTATGCTTTTACTCAAACTTAACAATGGAAGATGGTATTCCTGTTTCAAATATATAAGAATTAGATATATATTTAACTCTAGATATCACGTACTTAGACTGAAAAATGAAGGAGTTAAATTATTAGAGAGAAAACAGATTTATCAATTGGGATGAGACATTAAAAGTTTAGCCAAAGATCTGACTGCCAACAATCAAATGAGATTATTAAATGATTTAAATGGCCAAGCACATTTTACTGCAAAGCTATTGCATGCTTCAATGTTTCAAAGTTTTGGTCATGGTGTAGAGGTTAGCAAATGTTGTCTTTATGCTACATATGCGTTGATTAACCATATACAGGTGAACTAGTATGATATTTTTGTTTATCATATTTTAAACTTGTAAAGTAAATTATTTTATGATTATATACTTTTAAGAATTATGGCAAGTCAAACAAATATTACACCTTGGCCATAGAAAAGATTAAAGTCAAGATCTTTCTCTGCAAAAAAACTTAAAAAATACAAGGAAATAGATACACTTGTAATTCGACAACAACAACAAAATAGGCAAAATCAGTCACAGCAGCAACACCAATAGTCAACACATTTTTTAGAACAACAACAATATACAGTAGATGAACAACATACAAGTATACATACACATATACATATAGGTACATATACAGATTTACATATAGATATAAATACAGAATTCTTACAACAACTGTCACAAGCTTCACATTCAGATTTAGATCAAGTAGTAATTGATCAGATAAATAGAGTAAGTATAGAAATTGCATAGAAAATTTCAGATACTCTATTAAATATTTTTTGAAGATAAAGAGGCTTGTAAATATACACAAATTATGTATTGCATGATTTATTCATTGTAATTTGTTACCAAAAATCACTTATGTACAGAAATTGCATTATGTAAACTATTTACTAAATTTAATGTTATACACTTGTTTTCGACAATTCTTATTTAAAAAAGTTTTTATTTAAATAGTTTATTCTTATCCATGAAAAGTTATGCATGTTTAAAAATTTCCTTTTGAACAATATATACTTAGCAAGTTTCTTCTTTACATATTAATTACTTTTTTTTATAACGCCAAAAAGGGGGAGAAGAAAGATTATTTGACTTATTAGGTTTCGACATCATCAAAGGGGGAGATTGTTAGGAATTTTGTTTTGATGATGAATGCTTTATTAAAGTTTATAAATAAGTCTAAATAATATTTTCTAAGTATAATAGTCACATAATTAAATATTGACAAGTTATCAGAAAGTTTCATTTAGATTTTCGAATAGTTAAAGTTTTCAAATAGTTAGATTTTCGAATAGTTAAACTTTCGAATAATTAACATTTCAATTTAGTTGAAGAGTTATGTTAAAAACTCATATAGTTAAGTTATCTACACATGTGTTAGGTATTTAATTTTGATGATATATGCTTTATTAACATTTTAAAATAAGTCTACATAATATTCTCTAAGTATATTTCTCTAAGTATAACAGTTAACAGATTATCAGAAAGTTTCATTTTTATGTTGGATAAATTAAAGATTCCCGAAGAGTTAGATTTGCAATAGTTAAACTTTCGAATAGTTAACGTTTCGGATAGTTAAACTTTCGGATAGTTAACGTCTCATTTTTGTAGAATACTTTATGTTAAAAACTCGTATAGTTAAGTTATCTACACGTGTGTTTTTAATGTTTTAAGTTGTCACATGTTTTCCATGTGTGTTCGGTAATGAAAAATCGAATAGTTAGATAACTGTTTGAGTTTTTATACGCATGGATAGATAACTGTTCGAGTTTTATAAAAGGACTAACGAACAAATAAGTTTCCTTGTTTAGTCACGTGTTTTGTAGATGCAAAAAACTCGAAGAGTTAAAGGATAAGTGTTCGAGTTTTTACAGGACTTAAAGGATAAATGTTCGACTAAATCGGAGACTTAGAAGATATTCTACAAGACTCCAAGAAGACAAAGCTTTAGTGAATCTACGAAGTGGAGATTGTGGAAATTCAAAATGTTAGTGGAGAAAGTGGAAATTAAAATAGAAAGTAATTTGGATTAAAGAGAAAATTAGTACGTGGATTATGGATTATGGATTGTGGATCAAGTGGATGAACATGCTGAAGGTGAAAGACAATAGAGTTCGACTACTAATAGAGAGTGCGAGCTACATTACAATAGGGGATCTCAATCTCAAAAACCAAGTTTGAATATTCAATCTGGATCCCTAACTGAAAAGTTAAGTTTGAATATTGAATATCAAGCTAAGTCATTTGAGAATCTTAATATTCTTGATCAATTTTCTTCATATTTGAAGAATATCGAATATTGGAAATCAAATAATGTTAGAAATGAAAATTTCAACTTTGGTTTACATAGAGATAAATGTTCTGTTAATTATAACGCTAAGAGAAAGAAACGAAAAAATAATTATCAGAAAATAGATTAGTTGAAGTCTAAAAATACGGATTATTTTGATATGACTCTCTCTAAAATTCTTGGACCCACTCAAAAATGGGTTCCAAGAGATAAAATCTCTTTTTGACTATTTTGTTATAAAGATAATTTTAGAATTTAATGTCTTTATTATTAAAAAATATATATATTTATTTTCGAATTACAGTTTTCTAGTAGTTAAGAATTTATGAAATTCTGATTTTTATTGAAGTCAATTTATTTAAGAAAAATTCAGAAAAGATTACTTAAGGAAAGTTAAGTTGATTCAATGTGAGTGCCAACTATATTTTTGTTACTTATGTATATGCTATTACAGAGATTTTAACAGAAAAATACATAGAAAGTATGTACTTTTTATTAAAGGAAAGTTATTAACATTCTGTTAGAAAAATTAAGTCTTGCGGTTGCCTTTATTTTAATTTACTGTCTTGTTTTATTTTTTGTTTGTTTTTGTCTGCAATTACTTGAGTAATTAAGTCTGTTGGGGGATCTTAAACCCTAGTCACTTAAACCAACTGGTTTGGGATGTGCTAACTGAACACTCATTTTGCAAGTAATTCAGATTATATTTAAAAAAAATAAAAAATTACCTGGTCTCACTTATCATTGAGTAACTAGTTATCTTTCCCCTAAGCAAGGGATTATGGTCACGTAAAAAGATGATATTGTGGGAGGTAATACATAAAACATATATATGAATATAAACAACACGAAAAAGGAAAAAGGGGCAATGTACTCAAACTTAATTTATCTTTCAAGGTATTGTAACAATCCTACCATAATATGTGCATATAATCTTTATTTTATTTTTTTTCTTGTTATTAACTACTCTTTACACATAATGTACGATATTTATTGTCTTAAGTTTGTGTACTCATTATTGAATTTTTTTAAGTTCCTGAAGGTATATCTTTATGAATTATCTTTTGTAAATTGAATAAGATAAAAGCCAGAAAGTCTAAATTGTTAAATCTACTACTTCTTTCTGTATTTACTTCATATTTAAAAAAAAAAAAAAAAAAAAATTTAGAGTGACTCAAATCTATTTAAGGCTTAACATCCTTTTTAAGTAAGCTATTTGACCTTTTAAAACCAAATCTATTGAAGGGCTTGGCAACCTAGTTTAAGTACGCCATAGATTCTTTACACTACATTTATGTAGGAGGAGCAATTTCTCGTATAATAATTCATCTCTTATGAACTATTATATGTTTTCATGAACGAATCTGCAAAATTTCAAGAAATATACTTTAATTAAGTACATTTCTAAACTGTCAGTGACTTGTAGGCTTTTTAAATTCTTAAGTATCCGAATTTTCTATTGTTTCGGCAAGTTATATTGCAAGTATCGGACAATTATATTTTAAAACGTTTAGCAGAATATTTAATTATTTCCTGAAGTACACGTGTCGAAACCATAATGCATGACTTAAGTGGATTTTCAGTAAGTTATTTGTAACTCTCCGAAATGCGTTTGGGCATCGGAAAGTTAGATTTGTAATTGTCCAAAACATCTCTTTATTATAAAACTGCTTAAGTACACGTGTCGTGATCTGGAAGATTGACTTAAGTTATCCTTCGAAAGGTTATCTGTAACTCTCCGAATTGCGCCTAAGCATCAGATAGTTAGGTTTATAAGTCTCCAAAACTTTCTGAACACCTTAAGTTCAAATTGTGCACGTGTTGAATTTCACTGCTTTATAATATCTCAGTCGGAACTCGAACGGTTATGTTTAACTTTTCGACTTTTCACACCTATTCCTTCGAGAAACTCGAACAGTTATAATAAGTCTTCGAGTTTTCTCATTTTTCACTTAGTCTGAAGTTATTTTCTTTATACGAATAGTTACGCTAAGTATTCTGCAATTGTTGGTTGTAAAACTTATACAGTTATTGTAAGCACTCGAGTTATTTATCAGTAACGGATCTTATATTTATGATTTCAATGATTGAATCTGTTTATAAACTCGAAGAGTTTTAAATGTTTTACTAACAACCTTTCGTGTTTCTACCTTGGTAAAACCCTAGCTTCACAATCTTTACTTCCACTAAGTTCTACAGTGCAAAGCGAAGATTAATCGATAATGTCAGGACGTGCAAGAGGACGTGGTAGAATGACAAAAGTGTAGAAAAGAGAGCTGGAACTTTAGAAAATGCAAAATGAAATCAACGACATCTATTCAAGGTACACTTTTTCAAATGAAATACTACATGACATAAGAAAAGCTGTTCAAGATGAGAAAAATTACTGTTGGAAATTTATTCGAAATTATGCTGAAACATAGTTTGGACTAAAACAGATTGAACTTTCCGCATTGCATTTATGGAAAAGAAATTTACAACCTAACCCTGCGGTTGTAAGTTCTAGACATGTACTAGAGACATCGGTACAGTCTATCACCTATTATGGAAGGAAGTGGGGACCAATGATCGAAAATGCAAACAGGGAATTACAATCCTTGTATTCCCAACATTATTTTCCCCCAGTTGTTTTAGATTATATTAAACAATATATAGATGAACAAAAAACTGCCATTAGCAAAATGGACATTCGAAGTGAAAGACAAAGAGTTTATCAACTCAAAATGGCAGAGGTGGAGAGCTTAAAACTCTATATTCCATTATTACCACCTAGGCATCATGGTGAAAGACCATCAAGAACCCAGGTGCCTTTAACAGAAGAAATTAAGACAATTTTAGAACCTCTTGAACAACCTGAAACACTACAGACATATAGTCGGAAAAGGAAAAAGACAATTGAATATTTTGGACTAACTACAGGTGTACAAGGAATATTACAGCAAAAAGAAGAATCAGTGAAAAATGGAAAACTATGCTCCATTGTAGAAGCTGGACAGACATTTTTGTCAGGAATCCCAACAGATGTGACAAATATTGGCTTACAAGCATATACTCTAAGGTATTGTGTCACATTAGTGCATAATGTATCTTTTAATACAATGGACAGTTTTTCACACAATGCTGCAAGCACACATTCTTTTCCTACGGAAAGAGACCATGTAGGAAATTTTGATGATACATATACAGATGATATCAAATTTAATGATATTTTTGATGACATAGACACTAAGTCTATGAATTTTGAAGATATTTCATCTGAAGAGGAATGTACAGATATTCTTCCTCTTACTGTATCTCGAACAGAGACTTTTGAATTTTGGTATAGTTGCTTATACTATAGGTTATATATATGGTTGTCTGTTACAGTATATAGTATACTTGTTGATAAATGTATATAATCAACAACATACACAGTTACAAATAGAATATGATACTACCAATGTCTCACATATACAAATTTCAGAAATACAGGATGATTCTATTCTACAAACATATATAGAACATTCTTTCATGCAGAGACAGTTGTATAGATCAAATATAGACATACATGTTGTGATATATAGATTATTACAAAGACTGTTACTAGTGAAATGTTTCCAGAAGAACACATAGAAGAATTTCAACAGATTATTGATACAACAATACCAGATACTTCAGACATTTATAATAGTTTTGATGGCAATTCCACCAGTTCTGAAAGATCTGAAAATTTAGATGCTGCTGATAATTTGAAACAAGTCCCATATCAGACCATCATGACAAGAAAATACCTAATCCTGAATAGAGTTTAGATGAAAATACACTATTATGGTTCAGAAATAATTCCTGTTATGACAAATTTCAGACATATAAAACTTTTACAGTTTTATATTCAAGACTAGTTAAGTTTGAAGGGATGGCACACATACGAGAACTGTTTGAATTTTAAGGCTTGTTGACTCTACTTCCACAACAGCTAGGCCATCTTGCTATACCTGAACTTATCAGTTGTTTTTACTTAAACTTAACAGTGGAGGAAGGTATTCCTATTTCTAATATACAAGACAATGACATATATTTAACTCTAGATTTACTTCATCAGGTACTTGGTCTGAAAAATGGAGGAGTTAAATTATCAGAAAGAAAACAGGTTTATTGATTGGAATGAGATATTACAAGTTTAGCCAAAGATCCAATTGCCAACAAACCATTGAGGTTACTAAATGACTTAAATGGCCAAGCACGTTTTATTGCAAAAATATTGCATGCTACATTGTTTCAGAGGTTTGGTCATGGGGTAGAAGTTGGCAGATGTTGTCTTTATGCTACATATGCATTAATTAACCATATAAAGGTGAACTGGTATAATATTTTTGTTTCTCATATCTTACATTTGCAGAGTAAATTATTTTATGGTGATACGATTTTGAGAATTGTGGCAAGTCAAACAGATATTACACCTTGACCATAGAAAAGATTAAAATCAAGATCTTTCTCTACAAAGGAACTCCAAAAATACCAGGAAGCAGATACACCTGTCCTTAGACAACAACAACAATAGGATTGGCAAACACAGTCACAGCCACAACAGCAACAATCCACACAATTTACAGAAACACAGCAACATACAGATATACAACAAGGTATACATACAGAAATACATATAGGTATAGATATAGACATTCATACTGAATTCTTACAGCAACCATCATAAGTTTCTCAAAATGATTTAGATCAAGCATTACTTGATCAGATAAACAGAGTTAGTACAGAAATTGCAAAGAAAATTTCAGATACCCTGATTGATATTTTTCGAAGACAAAGAGACTTGTGATTATACAAATTATGTATTCCATGATTTATTTTTTGTAATTTGTAACCAAAACTATTATGTAAACTGTTTACTAATTTTAATGTTACGTGATTATTTTTCACAGTTTATGATATTAAACAGTTTATGCTTAATTCATAAATCCTATGTATGTTTGAGACTATCATTTTGATTAATATATACTTAGTAAGATTTCCTTCTTTACATTTAACTTGCTTAACTTCCTAAAGGGGGAGAAAATAGTTTGTTTACTTTTTTATAATGCCAAAAAGGGGGAGATGGTATCGATATAAATTATGTGACTTATTAGGTTTTGACATCATCAAAAAGGGGGAGATTGTTAGGTATTTAATTTTGATGATATATGCTTTATTAACGTTTCTAAATAAGTCTACATAATATTCTCTAAGTATAATAGTTAACAGATTATCGGAAAGTTTCATTTTTATGTTGGATAAATTAAAGATTTTCGAAGAGTTAGATTTGCAATAGTTAAACTTTTGGATAGTTAATGTTTTGGATAGTTAAACTTTCAGATAGTTAACGTCTCATTTTTGTAGAATACTTTATGTTAAAAACTCGTATAGTTAAGTTATCTGCTCGTGTGTTTTTAATGTTTTAAGTTGTCACATGTTTTCCATATGTGTTCGGTAATGAAAAATTGAATAGTTAGATAACTGTTCGAGTTTTTATACGCATGGATAGATAACTATTCGAGTTTTATAAAAGGACTAACGAATAGATAAGTTTCCTTGTTTAGTCACGTGTTTTGCAGGTGCAAAAAACTCGAAGAGTTAAAGGATAAGTGTTCGAGTTTTTACAGGACTTAAATGATAAATGTTCGACTAAATCGGAGACTTAGAAGATATTCTACAAGACTCCAGGAAGATAAAGCTTCGATGAATCTACGAAGTTGAGATCGTGGAAATTCAAAATGTTAATGGAGAAAGTGGAAATTAAAATAGAAAGTAATTTGGATTAAAGAGAAAATTAGTACGTGGATTATGGATTATGGATTGTGGATCAAGTGGATGAACATGTTGAACATGAAAGACAACAGAGTTCGACTACTAATAGAGAGTACGAGGTACATTACAACAGAGGATCCCAATCTCAAAAACCAAGTCTGAATATTCAATCTGGATCCCTAATTGAAAAGTTAAGTTTGAATATTCATATTCTGAAAAATTCTCGAACATCAGAAGAAGTTCAAAATTCCAAGCAATTTCAGAAGAGCTGCAAATGTAAGAAGTCTGGAAATTTGACAATTAGAGAAGAAGAGATATAGAAGTTGAGCAAAGACAAAGAAAGATCAGGTTTTATACAATTCGAAATTAGTTTTCAATAAGAGCTTTATTGTTATATTAGAATTGTATATCGAACATTACTGTATCAAAACCATCAAGAAGGGAATTGAGCAGAAAAGATATTGTAAATTTTGTCTTGAAATAAAAGAATAGAATTTCATTTACGAGTGTTTTGTACTCTTGTTTTATCCACTAGTATTTAATTACTAAAGACATAATTCACCCCCCCTCTTGTGATATAAACAATCCTACAACTGGTATCAGAGCTGTTTTTCACTTATTTTTGTCAGATTTACTATGCTCTCCTACGACTGGTATTAGAGCTATTTTTCACTTATTTTTGTCAGATTTACTACGCTTTGCTAACAAGTGGTATCAGAGCCTACTCACAGACGCGGATTCGAATCCCCGAGAATGCAGTATGGGATGCATTTTTCGGGACAGGTGGGATTGTTGAGGAACCCGCTAAGGGACTCAAGGGGTGACGGGCTGAGGGACCTGAAGGATTTGGAGGGTGAAGGGAGAAGGCCTTAGGGACCTATGGGAGAAGGGGGTTAATCTTAATGGTTCCTCCCACGAACTCGGACTTGTGAGAGTTTCTGGGCTTACTTAAAAGGATTACTAACGCCTTTGCTATCAGCTCAAGCTTTTGGCATAATGGTAGTCCAATCCTAACAACATGTGTTTTTAATGTCTTAAGTTTTCACATGTTTTCCATGTGCATTCGGTAATGAAAATCGAAGAGTTAGATAACTGTTCGAGTTTTATAAAATGACTAATGAACATATAAGTTTTCTTTGTTCAGTCACGTGTTTTGCAGGTACAAGAACTCGAAGAGTTATAGATAAGTGTTTGAGTTTTTATAGGACTTAAATGATAAGTGTTTGACTAAAATGAACACTTAGAAGATATTCTACAAATCTCCAAGACAATAAAGTTTCAGTGCATCTACAAGTAGAAATTGTGAAAATTCAGAATGATAGTGGAGAAAGTGGAAATTCAAAATAGAAAGTGGACATAGTGGAAATTCAAAAACATAGTGGAAATCATGGATAATTTGAAATTGAAATTAGTACGTGGATTATGGATTAAGTAGATGAACATGCTAAACGTGAAGTCATAGTTTGACTACTAAAAATAGAGACTACGAGCTGCATTACGATCATCCCAATCCCCAATTACAAATTGAAAAACCAAGTCTAAATATTCAATCCAAATTTCAAATATCAAGTTTGAATATTCAACTACATATCAAATCCAGAAAAATTCTTCAACATCAGAAGAAGTTCGGAATTCCTAGCAATTACAGAAAAAGGAGCTGCAAATGCAAGAAGTCTGTCAATTCAACAACTAAAGAAGAAGAGATACAAAAGTTGAGCAAAAAGAAGGAAAAGAAGCTATGTGCATAAAGATCAAGTTTTATACAATTCAAAATTAGTTTAGAATGAGGACTTCATTTTTCTATTTGAATTGTATATCAAACTTTATCGTATCAAAACCGACAAGAAGGGAATTGAGTTGAAAAGAAATTGTAAATTCTTTCTTTAAAGTTCTTAAAGAATAGAATTTTATTTACGAGTGTTTTGTGCTCTTGTTTTATCTACTGGTAATATTAATTACTAAAGACACAATTCACCCCCCCTCTTGTGATACAACGATCCTACACACATAAGTTCGGATACTTGGATTTGTAACCTTTCGAAATGACTTGACTTTTAGATAGTTAACTTCAAGACTTTTTGAAGACTAGGTGCATATACACCTATTACCAAGCACTGGCTCCTATAAGAACTCTGAAGTTAACTATGTTTGGGCGGGAGCAGAACTAGGATGAGTGACCGCTTGGGAAGTTCTTGTGTGTCCTATGAAAAATACATGATTCTTTGCACGGATTCTTGCATTATCAAAATACAAGGGTTCTAACAATCTTTTCCTTTTTGATAATGACAAAATCCTTTACATTAAATTACATATATTTCACTCCCTAGTTAGTTTTTATACATTGAATCACACAAAACATACATAATGTAGAGATTTGCAGTAAAAATACAACTTTATTAGTTAATCTCTCCCCTTGTCAATATTCCTACTTCTCCCTCTACTTCTATAGTCAATTACTGTAATAATCCTATTTCTCCCCCTTTTTGTCATTCTCTAAAAAGGGATTAATCATATTGCTATTTCTTGTTGTTTCTCTCCCTAAAATAGTGCATCTTAGAAAGTCCTGCATTTAACACTTATTAGTAGAAAAATAAGCTCCTATATGGTGAGCTTTAAGAGAAATATAATAACTTTAACAATGTTATAAATCATGCATGGAACAAATGCCTAGATTTCTTCTGATATGATTAAATGTTAATTCATTTAAGGGTTTTGTAAAAATATCTGCAAGTTGATTCTCTGTTGGGACATACTTAAGGGAGATATGACATTTTTCCACATGTTCTCTTAGAAAGTGATGTCTAATTTCAATATGCTTAGCTCTAGAGTAAAGTACTATATTCTTTGACAAATTTATAGCACTACTGTTATCATAATTGTTTAGAATGAAAAAGTGCATAATATTAACGATTAAATGATAGTTAATTGCATAATATTTAGCTTATCATATGAGAATTAAGCCATTATGTTATAATTGCACTATTATATGCTTTAATGCAAGAATCTGCATAATTTCAGGAAATTAACGTTAATTAAATACATTTCTGAATTGTTAGTAAGTTACAGGCTTTGAAATTCTTAAGTATCTGAATTTTTTGTTATTTTAGAGAGTTACATTTCATATACCAGACAATTATGTTTTAAATGATAAAAGAATATTTTATTATTTCCTGAAGTACACGTGTTGAAACCGTAATGCATGATTTATGTGGATTTTCGGTAAGTTATCTGTTAACTATCTGAAATGTGTTTGAGCATCGGATAGTTAGGTTTGTAAGTATCTAAACTATCTGAACTCGTTAAGTTAAGAATTATGCACGTGTTGAATTTAAATGTTTTACTATGTCACTTGAGCTGCACATGTATAACTCGTAAAGTTAGCATAACTATATGTGTTGTGTTAGTATTATGTAGAAGTAGGTAATATAAACTTTCAAATAGTTAACATTTCATTTTAGTCGAAGAGTTATCTTAAAAACTCATATAGTTAAGTTATATGCATGTGTTTTAATGTTTTAAATTTTCACGTGTTTTCCATGTGCATTCGGTAATGAAAAATTGAAGAGTTAGATAATTGTTCGAGTTTTTATATGCATGGATGGATAACTATTCGAGTTTTATAAAATGACTAATGAACAGATAAGTTTTCTTGTTTAGTCATGTGTTTAGCAAGTGCAAAAAGTAGAAGAATTACGAGAAAATACAATACGAAGGAAAACCACAATTTCACATATCACGTAGGAATTCTCTCATGGAATGAAAAGGAAATCACCATCATTGATATGAATGAAGGAAATCCAACCGATCATTTAAGCAGAAGTAGTTATTACTGAAAGAAATATAAAAGAAGAGGAGAAAGATGAAAAGTGTGTGTGTAGGTGGAGAACTGTGTTAACTACAGGAAGCATCGAAAGTTCCCTAAAGCTCCACACTACCACCAAAATCACCAACCATCAAAGGTCTGTGGGGATACTTTCCGGATGTTGGGTCAATTCCGAGCCAAACACGGTGACTGACAACCATTGTGAGGAGTGATCACATCGCAGGAAGGGAAGCCATTTTCACCAATCACCGACTCATATCTCAAGAGATCGTAAAGCTTCTAGCCTTGGTTTTGAGTTGATTCTAGTATGCTGAAGAGGAGATCATCTTACAATTCTTGGCTCACAATTCCATAGGGAGAGGAGGTAAGAATGTAAGTGATTAAATTTTCAGTGGTATAATCACGTCACATGTAGTGACGGAAGTTTTTACTATCGATAGAGATTTTTACATTTCACCTTTCGCTCATCTTCAGGAACATATCAAAACAAAAATACCAAAAACAACAAATTATCTATGTTTACATTTACTATTAAAGTGTTGTATTGTTTGTTTTGTATCATGATTAATGTTATCATTGTTAGTATTGTGAATGTTTTATGTTTGTCTGATACAGAAAAATAGAAAAATTGATTCATCCTAGATACTTAAGGATTTTAATGGTTACTATTTGAAATATCTGAATGTTAGTGTTGCTTAATGACAAATCTAATATTAACTAACATTAAAGAGCTTAATTGATGTTATTTACATTCTATGGAACCACCTAATGGTTGGCCGAATTCCTTTGTAAAAAGTAGTATTTAATTGGAAAGATAGGCTCATGGAGTTAACTTAAGTCCATGAGGTTAGTCCGTTAAGTTAACCATAACTCTATGAACTAAATCTATTTAATTAATTGTAACTCAACAGAGTGCTTAACTAAACACATATAAACTCCAATATAAAAACCAAAATAGTACACAATTCTTACTCAATCTCTGTGGGATCAACCTGCACTTGCACACAAATACAATATACACTATGCACTTGTAATTAAAATAAAATTAGACTTAATATCTAATTTGTGTGAAAGGATGTTTGTTTACTTCTAAAAGAATTTATTAATATAAGCATAAAAACAAATCAAGAAAGTTTTCACAACCGAACAATAATATATTTCTGTATTCTGAAATTTTAATCTATAATTAGTTAATGTCTATTGCATCCATAATATTTGAGCACAACAAAGACTTGCTGCTATGTATTCTACTTCAGTAGTTGTTAGTGCAATGCAGTTTTGTTTTCTATTGAACCACGAAATTAAGGAATTTCCTAGTAGCTAACATGTTCCACTTGTGTTTTTTCTATCTGATCTGCTACCTACATAATCTGCATCACTGTATCTTATTAAAATTAGGTTGCTATCTATTGAGTAAAATAGCCCAAAATCTTTAGTGCCTTGTAGATACTTGAAAATTCTCTTTACTAATTTCAAGTGAGACTCTTTTGTTGATGATTGAAATCTTGCACATAAGTATACACTAATCATGATATCTAGTTTGCTTGCTGATAAATACAAAAGGGATCCAATCATTCTTTTGTATTTCTTTTTATCCACATGAGTACTTGAGTCAATACTTTCAAATTTAGTATTTGAACTCATTGGAGTGTTGGTAGATTTGATATTTTCAAAATTAAATTTCTTCAAAATTTCCTTGCAGTACTTTTCTTGATTGATGAATATGCCATTTTTCAAATGATGAATTTGTAGCCTTAGGAAGAATTTCAATTCTCCCATCAAGCTCATTTCAAACTCATTTTTCATCAAAATTTGAAACATATGACATAGTTGTTCAGATGTAGCACCAAAAACAATATCATCAACATAGATCTGAACAATCAGCATATGTATATTTGTTCTTTTGATAAATAAAGTGTTGTCCACTTTGCTTATACTGAACTCATTATCAATTAAAAACTTTTGAATTTATCATACCATGCCCTAGGTGCTTATTTTAGACCATATAAGGCTTTGTTTAATCTATAGATGTGATCTGATCTTTCTTCATCTTCAAATCCTAGGGGTTGCTTGATAAATACTTTTTCTTGTATTTCTCCATTCAAGAATGCACTCTTTACATCCATTTTGAAAAGCTTTATTTTCATACTGCTTGCAAAGGCAAGTAACATTCTAATTGCTTCAATTCTAGCAATAGGTGTAAAAGTTTCCTCATAGTCGATTCCTTCTTGTTGGTTATATCCTTATGCAATTAGTCTAGCTTTATTTCTAATAATGTTTTCTTCATCTTCTAGTTTGTTTCTTAATACCCATTTAATTCCAATGAGTGTTTTTCAAATTGGTTTCTTCACTAATTCCCACACATCATTTTTTTGAAACTAATTTAGTTTTTCTTGCATAGCCATGATCTAGTAATTGTTATTGCAAGCTTCATCAACTGATTTTGGTTCAATTATTGATATGAATGCTCAAAAATTACATATATCTTGTGTTATGCTTCTTGTCTATACTCCTTTCGTTATATCTCTAATTATTTGTTCAATCGGACGATCAATCCTGATTTTCCAATTTTGTTCCTTCTACCTTGATTTTTAAGGATTTGGCTCTTGTTGGGATTCATCTTTTCTTCTTCATTGTCCTCATTCTTACTATTGCAATCAATCTTTAGGTTCTTCATCAAATTGAACATTAACTTTGCAACTCTTATCTTCGAGAGGAATACTTTGCACCAATTAATTTGAATTTTATTGACAATTGCATACGTGGCCCATTTAACAAATTGGCTAAGTTCAATATCATGGCCTTGTCTCTGATAAATAGTTTTTACTAAAATGTTAGCTACCATATGTGCCTTCCCTTTTAAGTACTTCATTTTGTTTAGAAGTGGCACACTAAGGTTGATGGCCAAACACTGCTTGATTTCTTGATCAATCCATTTAGTTGTAGTTGTATTTTCAAGAATTTCAATTCCTTCATTCTTTAATCCAAATATATTGTGAAGGAGCTCTAGTGTGATATGTATATCTACCTTGTTAGGAAGTTTGTTTTGATGATGAATATTTTATTAAAGTTTATAAATAAGTCTAAATAATTTTTCTAAGTATAATAGTCGTGTAATTAAATGTTGACAACTTATCAAAAAGTTTCATTTAAATTTCAGATAGTTAAGATTTTCGGATAGTTAAAGTTTTCAGATAGTTAAGTTTTGAATAGTTAAACTTTTAGATAATTAACATTTTTATTTAGTCGAAGAGTTATGTTAAAAAAACTCGTATAGTTAAGTTATCTGCACATGTGTCTTTTTGTTTTAAGTTTTTATGTGTTTTTCATGTGCATTCGGTAATGAAAATCAAAGAGTTAGATAACTATTCAAGTTTTTATACACATGGATGGATAACTATTTGATTTTTATAAAATGACTAATGAACAGATAAGTTTTCTTGTTTAGTCACATGTTTTGTAGGTGTAGAAAACTCGAAGAGTTACAAATAAGTGTTCGAGTTTCTATAGGACTTAAAGGATAAGTGTTCGACTAAAGCGGTGACTTAGAAGAAATTTTACAAATCTCTAGGAAGATAAAGTTTTGGTGGATCTATGATATGAAATCGTGGAAATTCAAAATGATAGTGGAGATAGTGGAAATTCAAAATAAAAAGTGGACATAATGGAAATTCAAAAAGACAGTGGAGATCATGGATAATTTGAATTTTAAATTAGTACATGAGATTATGGATTAGGTGGATGAACATGCTAAACGTGAAATCATAGTTCAACTATTATAAATAGATGGCACAAGCTGCACTACGATTATCCCAATCTCAAACACCAAGTTAGAGTATTCAATCTCATTCAAATCCCAACTTAGAATATTCAAATCCAAAAAAATTCTCCAACATTAGAAGAAGTTTGAATTCCAAGCAATTTTAGAAAAGGAGCTGCAATGCAAGAGGACTAGGAAATTTGACAATTGGAGAAGAAGAGATACAAAAGTTGAGCAAAAAGAAGGAAAATGAGCTACATGCATAAAGATCAAGTTTTATACAATTCAAATTAGCTTAGAATAAGGATTTTATTTTCTCTTTGAATTGTATATCAGACTTTATTGTATCAAAATTGACAAGTAAGGAATTGAGCTAAAAAGAAATTGTAAATTCTTTCTTTAAAGTCTATAAAGATTAAAATTTTATTTATGAGTGTTTTGTGCTCTTATTTTATCTACTAGTAATTTTAATTGTAAAGACACAATTCACCCCCCCTCTTGTGATACGGTGATCTTACAATTAGTATCAAAACTTTCATTTTTCTATTTAGGAATCGGTTTTTCCTATCATTATTACTAAGATCTTGATTATGACTTAAGGACAAACCACTAGTCCTCCTATGTTTGAAGGTAGCAATTACAACTACTAGAAATATAGGATGAAAGTATTCTTTTAATCAATTGATTTTAAATTATTACATGTAATTAGCAATCCTATAGTATTAGTTACAACTGCATTTGATACTTGGACTTTTAATGAAAGGAGCGAATGACACTGAATGCTAAAGGTTTAAACATCTTGTTTTGTGTTTTATCTCATGATCAATTTAATAAAGTTTCTACATATCAAACTACATATGAGATATGACATGCATTAGAAGTTGTCAATGAAGGTACTAACTAGGTCAAGGAATCCAAGATTAATATGTTAGTACATAAATGAGTTTTTTAAGATGCACAAAAATGAATGTATCTCTGATATGTTTTCCCATTTTCTTGAGATTGTAAATTCATTAAAATCTTTAGGCAAGAAATTCAAGGAAAAAGACTTGGTAAGAAAGATTCTTAGATCTTTAACTAAAATTTGGGTTCAAAAGACAATATCTATTGAAGAGTCCAAAGATTTAAATACAAATACTCTAGATGATCTCATAGGTAATTTGGCAGCCTATGAAGTACAATATTTAGATCCAAAAGGGAAGAATCCTAGAAGGGATCTGGCTTTTGAGGTTGATAAAGTCTTAGAAGTCACTAATGATTCTAACGATGATTTACTTTTGTTGACCAGAAAATTTAGAAATCTATTAAAGAAATGTAGGAACTTCAAGTCAACAAAGACATCCGGAGATATGGAGAAGAAGTCATTCATAAAGGACAAAATCATATGCTACAAGTGCAACAAGCTGGGTCACTTTCAAACTAATTGTCCTCTCAACAAAAACAAGAAGAATTCGAGGAGGAATTTCAAAAATAAGAAATTTAGAAAGAGAATGGCACTTAAAGTGACATGGGATGACTCTTCCACTTCACAAAGTGAAGAAACAAAGGATTCAACATTAGATAGTGAATCCTCATCAAGATTAGATTCAAAAGAAAATCTAGCAAACATGTGCTTTATGGCAAACTTTAGTGAGGTATCTTCTAATCTGAATGCTAGTTATGATAGATTACTTGTTGAATACAATAAACTAGCTAGAAAATAAAAGAAAGTAAAAACAAAAGGAAAGAACACTAGGGAAATGCTAGATGAATCTAAAAATAAAATTGATTTTTTGAATTCTACGTTGAATAAATTTAAAGAAGAAAATCAGAAGCATGCACATGAAATTTTAAAGTTTACTACAATAGAAAGAGAATTGCATGCTGATTGTGAAAATTTAATTGCTAATAAAAAGAAAATGATTTGTGAAGTTGAAAAACTAAAACTGACTATTACTGATTTAAATTCAGAAATTGATATGTTAAAAATTAAGGTTTACAATCAAAAGGCTACCCTAAGTAAATGGAATAATAGTTAGACTATAACAAATGAACTTAGTAGTAAAATATCAAATGTAGAAAAACATGGTATTGGTTTATAGGATGCATCTTCTAAAAATTATATATTGCATGATGGTATTGCTAAAAATAATGCCTTTATTTCTAGTATTAAGAATAGTAAAAGAAAAACTATTCTGTGTGTGATTAAAAAAGGAGATAAATATGTGTAAATTGATAAAATACAACAACTAGATAATAGCTATTAGGAATTTTGTTTTGATGATGAATGCTTTATTAAAGTTTCTAAATAAGTCTAAATAATATTTCTAAGTATAATAGTCTCATAATTAAATGTTGACGGGTTATAGGAAAGTTTCATTTAATATTTTTGGATAGTTAACTTTCAGATAGTTAAAGTTTTCAGATAGTTAGATTTTTCAAATAGTTAAACTTTCGGATAGTTAACATTTCGATTTAGTCGAAGAGTTATGTTAAAAAACTCGTATAGTTATCTGCACATGTGTTTTTAATGTTTTAAGTTTTCACATGTTCCCATGTGCATTCAGTAATGAAAATCGAAGAGTTAGATAACTGTTCGAGTTTTTATATATATGGATAGATAACTGTTCAAGTTTTATAAAATAACTAACAAACAGATAAGTTTTCTTTGTTCAGTCATGTGTTTTGCAAGTACAAGAAGTTGAAGAGTTACAGATAAGTGTTCGAGTTTTTACAAGGCTTAAAGGATAAGCGTTCGACTAAAACGAAGACTTAGAAGATATTCTACAAATCTCTAGGAAGATGAAGTTTCAGTGGATCTACGATATGAGATCGTGGAAATTCAAAATGATAGTGAAGAAAGTGGAAATTCAAAATAGAAAGTGGACATAGTGGAAATTCAAAATAGAAAGTGGACATAGTGGAAATTCAAAATAGAAAGTGGACATAGTGGAAATTCAAAAAGATAGTGGAAATTGTGGAAAAATTTGAATTTGAAATCAGTACATGGATTATGAATTATGGATTAAGTGGATGAACATACTAAACATGAAGTCATAGTTCGACTACTATAAATAAAGAGTACAAGCTACATTACGATCATCCCAATCTCAAATATCAAGTTTGAATATTCACTCATATTCATATCCATAAAAATTCTCCAACATCAAAAGAAGTTCAAAATTCCAAGCAATGTTAGAAAAAGGAGCTACAAATGCAAGAAGTTTGGGAATTCGACAACTAGAGAAGAAAGAGATATAGAAGCTAAGTAAAAAGAAGGAAAAGAAACTACGTGCATAAAGATCAGGTTTTATATAATTCGAAATTAGCTTAGAATAAGGACTTCATTTTCTATTTGAATTGTATATCGAACTTTACCATATCAAAACTGACAAGAAGGGAATTGAGATAAGAAGAAATTGTAAATTCGTTCTTTAAAGTTTATAAAGAATAGAATTTTATTTACGAGTGTTTTGTACTCTTGTTTTATCCACTATTAATATTAGTTACTAAAGACACAATTCACCCCCCCTCTTGTGATACAACAATCCTATTATTAGAGCATAGTTAAGAGCTTTCATTTCTCTATTTAGGAATCGGTTTTTTCCTATCATTTATTTAAGATCATCTATTTAAAATGGATAATACTAAAATTTTAGTTATGACTGAAGGACAAACCGCTAATCGTCCTCCCCCTTTTTGGCATTATAAAAAAGTAAATAAAGTGTAAGGAAGAAAAATGTGCTAAGTACATATCGTTCAAAAAGACATTTTTAAACATACATAACTTTTGTGGATAAGGATAAACTGTTTCAATAAAAATTGTTTTAAACATAAATTGTCAAAAACATGTATATGATCATTAAATGCAGTAAACAGTTTACATGATGCGAGTGCTTGACATAAGTAAGTTGTGATAACAAATTACAATAAATAAATCATGCAATACATAATTTGTATAATCACAAGCCTCTTTGTCTTTGAAAAATATTGATTAGAGTATTTAAAATTTCCCTTGCAATTTCTGTACTTACTCTATTGATCTGATCAATTATTGCTTGATCTAAATCAGAATGTGAAACTTGTGACGGTTGCTGTAAAAATTCAGTATTTATGTCTGTATGTAAATCTGTATGTGTATCTATATGTATACTTGGATTTATATCTATATGTATACCTATATTTGTATCTGTATGTTGCTATTGTTCTGAAAATTGTGTTGACTATTATTGTTGTTCTTGTGACTGAGTTTGCCAATCCTGTTGTTGTTGTTGCTGTCAAATTACAGGTGTATCTGCTTCCTAGTATTTTTGGAGTTCCTTTGTAGAGAAAGATCTTGATTTTAATCTTTTCTATGGCCAAGGTGTAATATATGTTTGACTTGCCACAATTCTCAAAATTGTATCACCATAAAATAATTTACTCTACAAGGTTAAGATATGAGAAACAAAAATATCATACCAGTTCACCTATATATGGTTAATTAATGCATATATAGCATAAAGATAGCATCTGCCAACCTCTACACCATGACCAAACCTCTAAAAGAGTGAAGCATGCAGTATTTTGCAATAAAACGTGCTTGGCCATTTAAGTCATTTAGTAATCTCATTAGATTGTTGGCAGTCGGATCTTTAGCTAAACTTTTAATGTCACATCCCAACTGATAAACCTGTTTTCTTTCTAATAATTTAATACCATTTTTAGACCAAGTACTTGATAAATTAATTCTAGAGTTAAATATATATTGTAGTCTTGTATATTGGAAATAGGAATACCTTTTTCCATTGTTAAGTTTGAGTAAAAACAACTTATAATATCTGGTATAACTAGATGGCCTAGCTGTTGTCGAAGTAGAGTCAACAAGCCTTGAAATTCAAACATTTCTCGTTTATGTGCCATCCCTTCAAACTTAACTAGTCTTGAATATAAAATTGTAAAAGTTTTATATGTTTAAAATTTTTCATAACAAGAACTATTTTGAAACCATAACAATGTATTTTTGTTTAAATTCTATTTAGGATTAGGTATTTTCCTATCATGATGTTCTGATCTGGGACTTGTTTTAATATTATCAGCAGCATATATATTTTCAGATGTTTCAAAACTGGTGGAATTTCTATCAAAGCTAGTATAAATGTTTGAAATATCTGTTTTTGTTGTATCAATAATCTACTGAATTTCCTGTGTGATCTTCTTGAAACATATTAGTATCAATAATCTTTGTACTATTCTGTCTATCAGCAACATTTATTTCTATAATTGGTCTATATAACAATTGTCTCTGTATGAAAGAATGTTCTATATTTGTCTGTGTAATAGAATCATCTTGTATTTCTGAAATTTCTATAATTGAGACATTGGCATTGTTTTATTTTATTTGTAACTATGTAGTTAGTTGATTATATACATTTATCAACAAATATACTGTATACTGTAACAGACCTAACCACATGTATAAACTGTAGTATAAGCAACTATACCAAAACTCAAAAGTCTCTATCCGAGATACAGTAAGAGGAAGAATATCTGTACATTCCTCTTTAGATGAAATATCCTCAAAATTCATAGACTCAGTGTCTATGTCATCAAAAATATCATCAATATTGATATCATCTGTGTTAGGAATTTTGTTTTGATAATATATGCTTTATTAAAGTTTTTAAATAAGTCTAAATAATATTCTTTAAGTATAATTGTCACGTAATTAAATGTTAACAGGTTATAGGAAAGTTTCATTTAAAATTTTAGATAGTTAAACTTTCGAATAGTTAGATTTTCGAATAGTTGAAGTTTTCAGATAGTTAGAATTTGAGACAATTAAACTTTCGGATAGTTAATGTTTTGATTTAGTCGAAGAGTTATGTTAAAAAAACTCGTATAGTTAAGTTATCTGCACGTGTGTTTTTAATGTTTTAAGTTATTATGTGCTTTTCCATGTGCGTTCGGTAATGAAAATCGAAGAGTTAGATAACTGTTCGAGTTTTTATACGCATGGATAGATGACTATTCGAGTTTTATAAAATGACTAACGAACAGATAAGTTTTCTATGTTCAGTCACATGTTTTGCAGGTACAAAAACTCGAAGAGTTACAGATAAATGTTCGAGTTTTTACAAGACTTAAAAGATAAGTGTTCGACTAAAAGGAAGAGTTAGAAGATATTCTACAAGACTCCAGGAAGATAATGTTTCGGTGAATCTACGAGTGGAGATCGTGGAAATTCAAAATAATAGTGGAGAAAGTGGAAATTCAAAAGATAGTAATTTGGATTAAATAAAAAATTAGTACGTGGATTATGGATTAAGTGGATGAACATGCTGAACGTGAAGACATAGTTCGACTACAAATAGAGAGTACGAGCTACATTACAATCAAGGATCCCAATCTCAAAAAAACCAAATCTGAATATTCAATCTAGATCCCTAACTGAAAAGTTAAGTTTGAATATTCATATCTAGAAAAATTCTCCAACATCAGAAGAAGTTTGAAATTCCAAGCAATTTCAGAAAAAGAGCTGTAAACGCAAGAAGTCTAGAAATTCGACAACTGGAGAAGAAGAGATACAGAAGTTGAGCAAAAAGAAGGAAAGGAGCTACATGCATAAAGATTAGGTTTTATACAATTCGAAATTAGTTTTGAATAAGGACTTCATTTTTCTATTTGAAATGTATATCGGACATTACTGTATCAAAACCGTCAAGAAGGGAATTGAGCTGAAAAGATATTGTAAATTCTGTCTTTAAAGTTTATAAAGAATAAAATTTCATTTATGAGTGTTTTGTGCTCTTATTTTATCTGCTGGTAATTTTAATACTAAAGACACAAGTCACCCCCCCTCTTGTGATACAACAATCCTACAATCTGTATATATATCATCTAAATTTCCTACATGTTCTCTTTCTGTAGGAAAAGAATGGTGGCTTGCAGCATGATGTGAAAAACTGTCTATTGTATTAAAAGAAACATTATACACTAATGTGACACGATACCTCAAAGTGTATGCTTGTAATCCGATATTTGTCACATCTGTTGGGATTCTTGAAACAAAATCCTGTCTAGCTTGTGCAATGGAACATAGTTTTCCATTTTCAACGATTCTTCTCTTTGCTACAATATGCCTTGTACACCTGCAGTCAGTCCAAAATATTCTAATGTCTTCTTCTTTTTCTGACTATATGTCTGTAGTGTTTCTGGTTGTTCAGGAGGTTCTAAAGTTTTCTTAATTTCTCCTATTAAAGGCACCTATGGTCTTGATGGTCCTTCACTATGATGCCTAGGTGGCAATAATGGAATATAAAGTTTTAAGCTCTTAACCTCTGCCATTTTTAGTTGATAAACTTTTTGTCCTTCACTACGAAGGCCCATTTTCCAAATGGCAATTTTCTATTCATCAATAAATTATTGAATGTCGTCTAAAACAGCCGAGGGAAAATAATGTTGGGAATATGAAGACTCTAATTCCCTATTGGCATTTTCTATCATTAGTTCCCATTTCTTTCCATAATAAGTGATAAACTATACCGATTTTTCAAGTACATGTCCAGAACTTGTAACAACCACAAGGTTAGGTTTTAAAGTTCGTTTCCATAGTTGTAATGTAGAAAGTTCAGTCTGTTTTAGTCTAAATTGTGTTTCAGCATAATTTCAAATAAAATTCCAACAGAAATTTTTCTCATCTTGAATAGCTTTTCTAATTTCATGTAGTACTTCATTAGAAAAAGTATACCTTGAGTAAATGTCATTGATCTCATTTTCTATCTTCTAAAGTTCCATGTCTCTTTTCTACACTTTGGTCATTCTACCACATCCTCGTCCACATCTTGACATTGTCGATTAATCTTCGTTGTTCACTGTAGAACTTAGTGGAAGTAAAGATTGTGAAACAAGGGTTTTACCAAGGTAGAAACACGAAATGTTGTCAATAAAACATTTATAACTCTTCGAGTTTATAAATGGATTCAATCATTGAAATCATAAATATAAGATCCATTATTGATAAATAACTCGAATGTTTACAATAACTGTACGAGTGTTATAAATGACAAAATGCAGAATACTTAGCGTAACTGTTCGTTGAAAGAAAATAACTATAGGCTAAGTGAAAATTGAGAAAACTCGAAGACTTATGATAACTATTCGAGTTTTGTGAGCAATAAAGCACATAACTATAAGACAAACTAGAATAGTTATTGTCAGATTTTAAGTCTTTCAAAAAAATAGTAATATTAAGTTAACTGTTCGAGTTTCTTGGATGGATATGCGAAAAAGTCGAAGACTTAAGCATAACTATTTGAGTTTCAACATGAGACATACTAAAACAATGAAATTCAACACGTGCATAATTCTAACTTAAGGAGTTCAGATATTTAAAGATACTTACAAACCTAACTATCCGATGCTCAGATACATTTCGGAGAGTTACTAGATAACTTACCAAACGTTCACTTAAGGTATGCATTAAAGCTTCAACACGTGTACTTCAGGAAATAATAAAATATTCTTTTAATCCTTTAAAACATAACTATCTGGTATATACAATATAACTTTCCAAAATAACAGAAAATTTGGAGACTTAAGAATTAAAAAGCCTGTAATTCACTGACAGTTCAGAAGTGTACTTAATTAATGTTAATTTCCTGAGATTATGCAGATTCTTCCATTAAAGCATATAATAGTGCAATTTGAACATAATGGTTGAATTCTCATATGATAAATTGCTCCCTCAACATAAATGTAGTCTAGAGAATCTATGGCGTAATTAATATTAGGTTGCCAAGCCCTAAATAGTTTTGTCATTAAAGTTCAAAATCTAGCTTACTTAAACTGGGTTGCAAAGCCCTAAATAGATTTGTTAGTAAAGTTCAAAATCTAGCTTACTTAAACTAGGTTGTGAAGCCCTAAATAGATTTGTCAGTAAAGTTCAAAATATTGCTTACTTAAACTAGGTTGTGAAGCCCTAAATAGTTTTGAGTCTCTCCTCTTTTTTTTTTTTAATTTAAAGACAGAAATAAGTAGTAGATTTAACAATTTAGACTTTCTAGCTTTTATCTTATTCAGATTACAAAAGAAAATTCATAAAGATATACCTTCAAGTAACTTAAGAGAATTCAATAATGAGTACACGAACTTAAGAAAATAAATACATTACATTATGTGTTAAGGATAGATAATAACGAAGAAAAATAACAAAGATTATATGCACAGATTATGGCAAAATTGTTATAACACCTGTAAAAGAAATTAAGCTTGAGTACATTGCCTCTCTTTTTATATATATATATATTTTATGTATTACCTCCCACAATATCATCTTTTTACGTGATCACAATCCCTTGCTTAGGGGAAAGATAACTAGTTACTCAATGATAAGTGAGAATAGGTAACCTTTTTTTTTATAATTTAAATAGAATCTGAATTACTTGTAAAATGAGTTTTTAGTCAGTACATCCCAAACTAGTTGGTTCAAATGATTAGGGTCTAAGATCCCCCAACGGACTTAATTACTCAAGCAATTATAGACAAACAATAAAATAAGATAGTAAATTGAATAAGAGACAACCACAAGACTTAATTTTTCTAACAGTATGTTAATAACTTTCCTTTAATAAATAGTACATACTTTCTATGTATTTTTCAGTTAAAATCTCTATAACGGCGTATACATAAGTAACAAAAATACAGTTGACACTCATATTGAATCAAATTAACTTTCCTTAAGTAACTTTTTTTGAATTTTTTCTTAAATAAATTGACTTGAATAAAAATCAGAATTTCATAAATTCTTAACTACTAGTAAACAGTAATTCGAAAATAGATATTTTGTTTGTTTTTTTTTTTAATAATAAAGAAATTAAATTCTAAAACTACCTTATAACAAACCAAAATGTTATGCAATGAACAGGACAATTTAAACATCAGATAACCTATAGATACCAAGTTCTAATCATAATTTTGAAAAGGTATTCTCATCTAAGGGTTTTGTAAATAGATCTGCTAGTTGTTTTGTGGTAGGAACAAAATTTAATACTATTTTTCCTTTTATAACATTATCCCTTAGAAAATGGTGTTGAACTTCTATATGTTTAGCTCGTGAATGTAAGACATGATTTTTTGACAAACTTATTATAGAACTACTATCATAGAAAATCTTAGTTGGTTCATAGGCTAAATTAAAATCTTTTAAAGTTTATTTGATCCACAGGATTTGAGCATAGCAAAGTGCAACAACTATATATTCAACTTTAGTTGTAGATAATGTTACACAATTTTGCTTTTTGCTAAACCATAACACTAAAGAATTTCCTAATAATTGACATGTGCCACTGGTGCTTTTTCTTTCAGACTTACATCTTGCGAAATCAGCATCACTATAACCTATTAAATTTAAAGAACTATGTTTAAAGTAAAACAATCCAAAATTGATGGTTCCTAATAGATATTTAAAAATTCGTTTAATAGCAAGTAGGTGTGATTCTTTAGGATTAGATTGATATCTAGCACAAGTACACACACTAAACATAATATCTGGTTGGCTAGCTATTAAATAAAGTAATGAACCAATCATACTTCTATATTGTTTTATATCTACAAATTTTCTAGAGTCATCTTTATCCAACTTAGTGATAGTACTCATTGGTGTATTCTTTGTTTTAGTGTTGTCTAAATCAAACCTCTTTAATAAATCTCGAGTATATTTTTCTTGTGAAATAAAAGTACCCTGATTTAACTACTTAATTTGTAAGCTTAGGAAAAATGATAATTCTCCCATCATACTCATTTCAAATTGATTAGTCATGTCTTTTGGAAAAGACTCAACTAAATTATCATTTGTTGCTCCAAATATGATGTCATCTACATAGATTTGAACTACCAATATATCTTTTTTGACCTTCTTGATAAAAAGAGTGTGATCTGCCTTTCCCATAGAGTACCTTTTTTCCATAAGAAATTTAGATAATCTCTTATACCAAGATCTAGGAGCTTGTTTAAGGCCATATAGTGCCCTTTTAAGCTTGTAAACATACTTAAGATGTTTTAAATCTTCAAAACCTAGAGGTTGTTTTACATAAACTTCTTCTTTTATATATCCATTTAAAAAAGCAGTCTTAACATCTATTTGATATAATTTGAAATCCATGTAACAAGCATATGCTAACAAAATTCGTATTGATTCTAGTCTAGTAACAAGAGCAAATGTTTCATCATAGTCAATTCCTTCCTCTTGCTTGTATCCTTGAGCAACTAACCTAGCTTTATTTTTAACTATATGTCCATCCTAATCTACTTTGTTTCTAAATACCTACCTTGTTCCTATTATAAAATGATTTTCAAGTGGTGGAACAAGATCCCATACCTCATTTCTTATAAATTGATTTAGCTCATCTTGCATAGCTAAATACCAAAATTCATCTTCTAAGGCATCTTCAATTTTCTTAGGTTCTAGTAAAGAAACAAATGTGTAAGCACCACAAATGTTGACTACTGATGACCTAGTCCTAACTCCTTGATTAGGATCACCTATTATCTGATCAATAGGATGAGATGAAGCATAACGCTAATTTCTATGTTCCATATTTTCTATAGGTATGACATTATTTTCTTCTAAATCTTCATCATTTAAACTTATATTTCTTATTCCATCAGATAGACTCTCAATTTCTCTATCAACTTCATTTTGTACCATTTCTGGGAGAATTTCTGAATCAAAGTTTTCAGCATGTCTAAAATCCAAATGAGAATTTTCATGAAATTTCACATGTAGAGTTTCCTCAATGGTTTTTGTTGATTTGTTGTATACTCTATATGCCTTACTTTTAATGGAATAACCAACAAAAATACCCTCATCTGATTTAGCTCTAAATTTGTCTCTACGTTCCTAAGTGTTTAAAATAAAACACCTACAGCCAAAGGATTTTAAATAACTTATTTTGGGAACCCTGTTATACCATATCTCATAAGGAGTTTTATCCAAAATTGGTCTTAGATGTACTCTATTTATAGCATAACATGCTATATGAACTACTTCTGCCTAGAGAGATAGGTGTAACTTATTTTCATTTAACATGATTCTAGACATTTCCTGAAGTGATCTATTTTTACGTTCTACTATTCCATTTTGTGAAGGAGCTCTTGGAAATGAGTACCTATGATCTATGCCTAATTCTTCACAAAAGGTGTCTATCTGATCATTATCAAATTCTGTACCATGATCACTCCTAAGTTTTTGAATTTTAACATTTTGCTCATTCTCAACTTTATTATAGAATATCTTAAATATTTCAAAAACTTCAGTTTTATTAGCTAGAAAATAAACCTAAGTAAACCTAGAATAGTCATCAACAAGTACAAAAGTATAATGTTTACCTCCTAGACTGGTTGTCCTAGTAGGTCCAAATAAATCCATATGCACTAGTTCTAATACTCTTTTGCTTGTTATTTCATTTAAACTTTTAAAGGATGTTTTATGTAATTTACCTAGTTGACATGCATCACACATAAACTCTTTCGAGTACTTAATACTAGGTAAACCTCTAACAGGATTCTTTTTAGACAGCTTTTGTAATAATTTTAAGTTTGAGTGTCCTAGCCTTTTATGTCATAAAATAACTTCATCCAATTTTGCAATTAAGCAAGCATTGTCTTTAATAATATCAGAAGGCAAATTCAGAATACAAACGGATCCTTTCTTATATGCAGTGAATAAAATTTCATTTGTAGACATGTCCATGATTTTATAGGAATCTTTTTCAAAAATTACTTTGTAAAACTTCATTAAAACAGGAACACTCAATAAATTAAAACCTAAGTTTTCCAATAATAAGACATTATTTATAAAATATTTTTCAATTACCTGAACCTTGCCAGACCCAAGGATATTTGTTTTGCTTTTATTTCCAAAGGTAACTTGTCTGTTCTTAGTCTTTGTTACTTCTGTAAGTAATCTTATATCTCCAATCATGTGGCTAAATGCTCTACTATCCATTATCCATTTTGATTTGTGTACCTACAAAACAGTTAAGAAGAGATTTTATCTCTTGGAACCCATTTCTAAGTGGGTCCAAGAATTTTAGAGAGAGTCATATCAAAATAATCAATATTTTTAGACTTCAACTTATTTATTTTCTGATAATTATTTTTGCATTTATTTCTTTTAGTATTATAATTATCAGAACATTTATCTCTATGTAAACCAGAGTTGAAATTTTCATTTCTGACATTATTTGATTGTTGATCCCAATATCTGATATTTTTTAAATATGAAGAAAAATGATCAAAAATATTAAGATTCTCAAATGACTTAGCTTGATTTTTCTGAAAATTTCTTTTGAAATTGTTGCATTGTGTGCTATTATTTATATGCTACATTTTATCAATTTGCACATATTTATCTCCCTTTTTAATCACACATAGAATAGTTTTTCTTTTACTATTCTTAGTAATAGAAATAAAGACATTATTTTTAGTAGTACCATCATGCAATATATAATTTTCAGAAAATACATCGTGTAAACCAATACCATGTTTTTCTACATTTGATATTTTGCTACTAAGTTCATTTGTTATGGTTTGACTATTATTCCATTTACTTAATGTAGCCTTTTGATCATAGACCTTAATCTTTAACATATTAATTTTTGAATTTAAATTAGTAATAATCAGTTTTAGTTTTTCAATTTCATAGGTCATTTTCTTCTTTTCAGCAATTAAATTTTCACAATTAGCATGCAATTTTCTTTCTATTGCAGTAAACTTTAAAATTTTCTATGCATGCTTTTGATTTTCTTCTTTAAATTTATTCAACGTAGAGTTCAGAAAATCAATCTTATTTCAGATTCATCTAGCATTTTCCTAGTGTTCTTTCCTTCTATTTTTACTTTCTTATATTTTCTAGCCAGTCTATTGTATTCAACAAGTAATCCATCAAAACTATCAAAACTAGCATTTTGATAAAAGGATACCTCACTAGATTTTTCCATGAAGCATACATTTGCCAGATTTTCTTCTAAATCTGATGTTGATGAGGATTCATTGACTAATGTTGAATCCTTTGTTTATTCACTTTGTGAAGTTGAAGAGTCATCCCATATCACTTTAAGTGCCCTTCTCTTTCTGAATTTCTTATTCTTGAAATTCCTCCTCGAATTCTTCTCATCTTTGTTGTGAGGACAATTAGTTTCAAAGTGACCCGGCCTATTACACTTGTAGCATATGATTTTCTCTTTCATAAATGACTTCTTCTCCATATCTCCAGATGTCTTTGTTGACTTGAAGTTCCTACGTTTCTTCAACAGATTTCTAAATTTTCTAGTCAACAATAGTAAATCATCGTCAGAATCACTAGTGACTTTTGAGACTTTATCAACCTCAAAAGCTAGATCCCTTCTAGGATTCTTCCCTTTTGAATCTAAATGTTGTACTTCATAGGCTGTCAGATTGCCTATGAGATCATCAAGAGTATATGTATTTAAATCTTGGGACTCTTCAATAGATGTTGTCTTTTGAGCCTAAATTTTAGTTAAGGATCTAAGGATCTTTCTTACCAAGTCTTTTTCCTCGAATTTCTTGCCTAAGGATTTTAATGAATTTACAATCTCAAGAAAATGAGAAAACATATCAAAGATACATTCATTTTCATGCATTTTAAAAAGTTCATATTTATGTACTAACATATTAATCTTAGATTCCTTGACTTGGTTAGTACCTTCGTTGGCAACTTCTAATGCATGTCATATCTCATATGCAATTTGATATGCAGAAACTTTGTTAAATTGATCATGAGATAAAGCACAAAACAAGATGTTTAAACATTTAGCATTCAATGTCATTCGCTCCTTTTTATCAAAAGTCCAAGTATCATATGGAGTCGTAACTAACATTGTAGTATTGCTAATTATATGCCATAGTTTGAAATCAATTGATTGAAAGAATACTTTCATTCTATATTTCCAATAGCCATAATTGCTACCTTCAAACATAGGAGGACGATTAGTGGTCTCTCTTTTAGTCATAACTAAGATTTCAGTATTAACCATTTTAAACAGATGATCCTAAGTACATGATAGGAAAAATCAATTCCTAAATAGAGTAATGAAAGCTTTTAATTATGAAAAATACTCAGATACCAGTTGTAGGATTGTTGTATCACAAGAGGGGGGTGAATTGTGTCTTTAGTAATTAAAATTACTAGCAGATAAAACAAGAGCACAAAACACTCGTAAATAAAATTATATTCTTTATAAACTTTAAAGACAGAATTTACAATATCTTTTCAGCTCAATTCCCTTCTTGATAGTTTTGATATAGTAATGTCCAATATACAATTCAAATAGAAAATGAAGTCCTTATTCAAAACTAATTTCGAATTGTATAAAACCTGATCTTTATGCGCGTATCTCCTTTCCTTCTTTTTGCTCAGCTTCTATATCTCTTCTTCTCTAGTTGTCGAATTTCCAAACTTCTTTAATCCTAAAACTTCAAAAATTAACTCAGGAGACAATATAAACTCCTGTTCATTTATTTAAGTTTACAGAAAATTTCCATTCTTGACCAGATTGCTATAAAAAGCTGTAATAAGCTCTGTGTATTGCTTCCATTTCGTTCCTACTGGCAAGAATTTAATGAGGCCTTGAAACTCAAACAGATCTCTTATTTCCATCAAATTTCTGAATTTTATTGGACGAGCATGCAGAATCTGACATGTAATTAGATTATTGTATTTCTGCAATGCTTCTTTAGATCTGTAGGATCGTATGGCTACACAAGAGGGGGGTGAATTGTGTATTTTTAATATTTTATAAAATATAATTGAAACTTTAAAACTCAAAAACAAGTCGAGACATTGTTTTCATAAAATCATTTTTATTCAAGGTTTCAATTACAATATACAATTCAATTCTCCTCAGAAATTGTAGATGCAATTATATTTCGATACCATGTATCATCCAAACAATTTCATAACTACAAACAGAGAAAACTAATTTGCCGAATTTAAAACTTTTCTCCCTGTTTGTGATCTTTCTTCTTCTTCTTTTTCTTCTTCAGCAATTCTTTAGTGACGAATATCTTGTCTTTTCATGCTTCACCGAATTTGCTTTCTTCTGATACTTCAAATCTTTAGTGACGAAAATCTCACCTTTTTATGCTTCACTGAACTTTCTTCCACTTGAGAGATTTTCCCCGAGAAGGTGTTTTTGATCTTTGAAAAAGATTTTTCTTTTGGTGTGCAGGGATGGTTTGATCATTGAAAAGATTTTTCGTTTTGTGTGCAAGGATAAATTGATCAACGAGAATTCTATGGCTTTTATACTGTATTTTCATTTCATGCATATCCTTCACGTTTAACCACCACTAGTTTTCCACTTCTCCATGTCTTTTCTTTTTTCCTTCATCGAAACACACACGTTCTAGCCCACGTTTATATTTCGAATTTTCTTTAATCATTAGTCCTGGATCTCTGAAAAATTTCCTGCAAAATAAACTTTCTCGTCCAAAAGTTTTTCATCAGTGTAATAAGAAGTCATTACTTTAATGTTAACTAAATAAGTAACACAAGTATATATATAACTTAACGAGTTTCTCATGTGCCATTTCACGTGACAAGTACTGTAGCTAACTCAATGAACTATGTCCGTAGAGTTATGCTATCTCAACGAACCATCTCCGTTGTGTTATGATAACTCAACGAACCAGTAATAAACAAATGTTTTTATAATAAGAATTTTACCACGTGCAAAAATAACAACTTAAGTTTATAACGCTAACCTAATGCGTTGCCTTAGTGTTCAATATAGCAACTCAACGCGTTTAGTTATGTTAACTTAACGAGTTAAACATGTGCACCTCACGTGATACAATACAACATTCGTAACTTATAATTTCACCACGTGTATAACACTAACTTAACGAGTTCGTCTCTTCTTTTACTCACTAACTTAACGAGTTATCACGTGACCTATTTTAACCTTTAAGCCTCTAACTTAACGAGTTCTCACGTGACCTCTATACAAACAAAACTCTAACTTAACGAGTTGTCTAAACGTGCACTGTTCATGATACTAAAGATATAACATTAAAACATATCATGCTTTTCAATAAAAACACACGTTAACTTAACGTTTAACTAAATGAGAAATTAATGCAACGAAATGACTAGTTATTAACTTCAGATCCAATACAGACAAGTATTTATATCAGTAAGCTTTTTCTGTATTAATTGATGATTTTAATTTCTTTTCACAACCAATAGTAATTGAGCAAATATGATTATTTTCATTCAGCGCACATCATCAAAACAAAAATACTCAACAATCTCCCCCTTTTTGATGATGACAAAACCATATTAAATCAATTATGAAATATGTATAACTCAACAAAGCACCTTAATTGGGTTAACTTTTAATTCAACAAACTTGTTTGTTGACTTAAGTTCACTTAAGCTTATTTCTATTGTTTGTGTAAATTTTACCTCTCAGAACTAAAACTCTCAAATGTCAATAATTATATAAGTATCAGTTTTCTAATTATCATCTGTTAGATTACAATAACCATTTAAATAACATCTCCTTTTATAATATATATATGCAATTAAGATCATAATCATCTTTTTGTAATATTTCTCCCCCTTTTTGTCATTAATCAAAAAGATAATTACAAAGAATATATATACATATATAAGAGATATAATTACAACAACTCTTTCTGTAAACAAGAATAATAATTGATGACATTTACAGAAATATATATTGTTCAATGAATCAAACAAGTAATACAAACATTACATTTTGTATTCAGAAACAAACAAAAATAGTTATCGACCCCTCCTAAGTATATCACTCATAGCATTACATATTTTATCTCCTTGATGCCTAATATCATTTCTGATGTCGTTAAGCACTGCATCTAAGTCAGGAGGTAGCTGGGTTTGCTGTTCTACTTGAACTGAATAACTTTGTTGTTGTTGTTGTATATGGTCTGTATCAGGTTGTTGTTGTTGTTGTCGTTGAGGTTTATGCATATCCTGGAATTTTTGCAAATCTTTGACACTAAATGCTCTCATGCCTTTAGTTTCAAAGGGCCAGTCGGATAAATTCAATTGGCTTGCAATGAGTCTACATACAGCATCACCATAAAATAACTTTGAACTCATATGCTGTAGTTGAGAAGTGAAAACATCAAACCAATTGATTTGAATTCTATTCAGCAAGCTATAAGTTGCATATAAACAACTTCTGCTGACTTCCATATTGTGTCCAACTCTTTGAAATAAATTTGCATGCAATATATTTGCAATAAACCTTGCCTCTGCATTCAGATTTTCCATTAATCTCATTTCAGAATATACATCTGGAATTTTTGATAAAGACTGAATGTTCCATTCCAATTGTCTTATCATGTCAAATCTGTTGGTAACAACAACACCTTCATTCTTTAATCCTAAAACTTCAAAAATTAACTTAGGAGACAATATAAACTCCTGTTCATTTATTTGAGTTTTCAAAAAATTTCCATTCTTGACCAGATTGCTATAAAAAGCTGCAATAAGCTCTGTGTATTGCTTCCATTTCGTTCCTACTGGCAAGAATTTAATGAGGCCTTGAAACTCAAATAGATCTCTTATGTCCATCAAATTTCTGAATTTATTGGACGAGCATGCAAAATCTGACATGTAATCAGATTATTGTATTTCTACAATGCTTCTTCAGATCTAAAATGAATTGTATTACCTTGAATGTTTAACATTGTACACAAAGAAGGTGATACCTGAAGCCGTGATTCAGAGTTTAATTCATCTTCAGGAACCTCTTCTTCAAAATGAATGTCATGTTGTTCCTCTTCCAAAATATTATCTTGAAGCTGCTCAGGTAAGTTTGATTCTTCAGCTTCAACAGTGTTAGGAACATTGTCAATATGCTCAACATTCATCTGTTCAGTCTCTATAGAATGTTCAGAGTACAATTTTTTTACAAATTCTACAGTCAGTGTATCTGTCTGTAATTGTTCATTTCGTTCAATAGATATTTCCATTGATTCATGCTATGAATTCTCAAACTCTGCTTCTATAGATTCCGTAGAAGGCTAGTTAACCTTTAGCTCTTCTAGAGTCTTAACAATTTCAATATCTGCTACTTCAGACAATTCAGCCTTTGAACTAGTTACTACCTCAACATTGTCAATTATATCTGCAATAACTTGTTCAATATCAGTTGCCTGATGCTCTGATTTGTCAATTTCTGCATCATCAGGACTTGTATTAATAGAAAAACTTCAGCTTATATTTGACTTGGATTTCTTCTCAAGCTTTCTAGCAAGGGAAAATAAAGTCTGATTATCTTCATCAGTTTCAGTGTGTTCGGAACTGATGAGTTTATCAGATGCACAATAAGGTACAATGTCTCGACATACATTGTCCTTTGAAAATAAATTTTCATCTGATTTTCCTTTTACAATAGACTTTGTTTCCTTAGACATAATTTTTCTGACTTTCCTTCTTCTATAACATTTTTGTTTCTCCTTTTCAAGTATTGCTGTTTTCTTTTCAAATTGCTCCATAAAAGTTTTCTGCTTTAATTCTTCTACGACACTTTCTATTGCAACGGCCTTTCGAAGACTAGCAACTTTTGTTTTGTCTACAGCAATATCTGATTCTACTTGTTTTGAATATAAAGGAGTACGGATAGCTCATTCATGCTCTTCCTCAAATGCATGTAGTCTTGTACCATTTATAGGAGTTTGAGGAGTTCTATTTGATGAACCTACACCTTTTTCCAAATATTTTGCATACTGTTCCAAAAATGCAATCTCAGCACATTTCATTCTGTATTCTCTATCATATTTACTTTGAATACCCATGTATGTAATACTTGCATCAGTATGTTGAAGTTCTTGTCTAACTTCATCTAATATATCCTCAGAAAAGAAGTAATCTTTATAAAATTCTTCTAACCTTTTGTCCACTCGAAATATTTTCTTGAACCAAGTACGTGGAACTTCATCATTCTCTATCTCTTTTCCTTTTGCATCTCTTCTGCTTTTGCCTTTTCCTCTGCCACGACCTTTATAGAACTTGGAGGCCATTGTCGTAGGTTGTAACAGCAACAAGCGGGAAAGATTTTCTTGACAAAGTTTACAAATAACCTAAGTCCCCATGTAATAAGTGTTTAAATAGGGTTTTTAGGTGTATAACTCAACGTGAAGAGAAGTCGGGTTTAGAAATTAAATAAATATTGAATAAAGTTTATTCAATCAAGGTACCCGAAATATTCAAGTATAACTCGTTGAGTTAACTAACCTAACAAGTAAAACGCTGTCTAGAGGCAGTTTTACACGTTACCTTATCTAATATAACGTCTAGTTAGTACACTTAAACAAGTTTCGGATGCTTCCAACTAAAACCTTCCGAAAACAACACACATGCTAAACTTAACATTATCTTGAGAACATTGTAAACTATTTGAACATTTTGTCTTTTGAATCTAGAATAGTTTATTTGTCTTTCTAAATTATTTCATCAAGATTTTAAGAGGACATTAATTCAGATTAACTAAGATTTGTATTTTAAATTATATTAATCTGTTTTTGACATTGTTAATGCTCCCCCTACAAATATACTTCAAATATATTCAATCAAAATACAAAATATACTTGTAGTGACAATAGATGTTAAGTATAACTATACTTTTACATTTTATTTTCAGAGACTTCCGTTATCCTAACATCATCAAAAATGATTTCCAGAATCAATTCCTACTGTATATGAATCAAAACACAACTTTGAACTCAATTTGATTAATTCAAGGAGAATAAAAGAATGTATCTCAAATAAATGTTCTCAAAAGTACTAATGTTGATTCAATAAATCAGTAGTCATATTGGTATAAACTATATGCGATTCAAAGATATCTGTAATTAATGAAACAACTTTTTCTTTTCAAAACAGTAAATATTGATAATTTTCTTTAAAAGTTAGTTTGAAAAGCTTGAATCATACAAGAGCTTTCTAATGTACCTATGTAATGAGCTTTCAGTCAACAATCCCAAATCTGATCAAGACCTTAGGTTGCCAGATTTAAAGAATCCTTTTTCAGGACAACAATCCTTACATACCTATCTGCTCAATTACAAAAGGCTCGTGATCAAACTGATCAATAAACTCTCAAAGATTTTCACTTTGTAAGCACTTTTCATTTTAAGCACAGTATATATGTATTCCATTAATACAGATGCAATAAAACACAAATCTCATACAATTTTTACTTCTATGATTGTACTGAGAATATGAATCAGTTTCAATAAGCTTATACTTTTGATTAACAGTTTAAGATGAGTTACATATAACTTATTCTACAAGTTTAATCAATTAAGACAAATTTATGCATGATCTTATGAATTTTCCTTGATTCAAAGAAAACATTTAATCAAAATTTCAGAATGTCAGAAGTATTTAATGTTTTTCATTTACACTTCCACTTAAAATCGTAAAAGCCATTAAAATTGATAAACTACTTAAAATCAATAAGATACTACTATGATTTTACAATAAATACATAGTATCTTAAGCAGCAATTTAGATATTACTTTAGATATTTATAATAAGTATATAATATCTATGAGGTGAACAACATCATCAATAATATTTATCTTTTTATGTGGAGTTTAAGCATTTTACACATCACATAGCCTACAAATACCTAAATTTAATCTAATGTTGTAGAATGTATTTTTGTCTAGAGGTTTTGTAAATATATCAGCTAATTGATTTTTACTAGACACAAATTCTAATTTAATTTTTCCTTTAATTACGTTATCTCTTAGAAAATGATGTCTAACCTCTATATGCTTTGCTCTTGAATGTAATACAGGATTTTTGGAAAGATTTATTGCAGAACTACTGTCACAATAAATCTCAATTGTATCATAAGATAATCCAAAATCTTCTAAAGTTTGCCTTATCCACAGAATCTGAGTGCAACACAGTGCAGGAACAACATATTCAGCTTCTGTAGTAGAAAGTGCTACACAGTTTGCTTTTTCCTAAACCATGACACCAAATTATTTCCCAATAATTGACATGTGGCACTAGTACTCTTTCTATCAGATTTAGATCCTGCATAATCAACATCAGTATATCCTATAAGATCTATTGAACTATCCTTAGAATAATACAATCCGAAATTTTTAGTTCCTTGTATATATCTAAATATTCTTTTAACTACAATTAAGTGTGATTCTTTAGGATTAGATTGAAATCTAGCACAAACACACACAGCAAACATAATATCAGGTCTACTAGCAGTCAAATAAAGTAAAGAACCAATCATACTTCTGTATTTTCTTTGATCTATAGATTTTCCTATGTCATCAATATCTAACTTTAAAGTAGCACTCATAGGAGTTCCTCGAATCCTTGTATCATTAAAATTAAATTTCTTAAGCATTTCATCTGCATATTTTTCCTGATTTAAAAATATACCTTTATCCATTTGCTTAATTTGAAGTCCTAGAAAATATGAAAGTTCTCCTATCATACTCATTTCAAACTGATTAGTCATCTCTTCAGAGAATATTTCTATCAACTTATCAGAGGTTGCTCCAAAGATTATATCATCCACGTATATTTGAACAACAATCTGATGTTTACCATCTCTTTTAATAAATAGAGTATGATCCACTTTTCCCATGATATAGCCTTTTTCTATTAAATAAGTAGACAATCTTTCATACCATGATCTAGGTGCTTGCTTCAAACCATATAAGGCTTTCTTCAATTTATACACAAAGTCAGGATTTTTAATATCTTCAAATCCAGGTGGTTGTTTTACATAGACTTCTTCATTAAATAAACCATTTAGATATGCACTCTTTACATCCATTTGATATAATTTAAAATCCATATAACAAGCATAGGCCAATAATATTCTAATACTATCTAACCTAGCCACAAGAGCAAATGTTTCATCATAATCTAGTCCTTCTTCCTGTGTATACCCTTATGCAACTAATCTAGCTTTATTCCTTATAACTTGACCAATTTCGTTAGTTTTATTTCTAAAGATCCACTTTGTACCTATTATGGACTGATTTTCTAGTGGAGAGACTAATTCCCATACATCATTTCTGATGAATTGATTTAGTTCTTCTTGCATTGCCACTATCCAATTTTCATCAGATAATGCTTCTTGTATATTCCTTGGTTCCACCATAGAAATAAACATACACATACTATTTAAATTTACTGAAGCTCTAGTTTTAACTCCCTCATTAATATTACCAACGACTTGAGTAATGGGATGTGATGAAGAATAACGCCAATTTCTCTGATTTTCTTCAATATTCTCATCAACATCTAAAGGTACATCACTTTCATCATTAGTTTGATCATCTAAGTTCATTTTTTTTTTTTTCTCAGATAAATCATCAATCTCTCTATTGATCTCTAACTCTTTTGGAAGATTGATCAAATCATCATTATCAACTTTAGATTGAGATTCTCTAAGAGAATTTTCATTGAAGCTTACAAGGAGGGTTTCTTCAATAGTCCTAGAAGTCTTGTTATATACTCTATAGGCTTTACTTCTAGTAGAGTAACCTACAAAAATTCCTTCATCCGATTTGGCTTGAAATTTATCCCTTTTATCTTTAGTATTTAGAATAAAACACTTGCAGCCAAATGGTTTCATATAGGAAATTTTTTGAACCCTATTAAACAAAATTTCAAAAGGAGTTTTATTAACATGAGGTCTTAAATGACTTCTGTTAATAACATAACAAGCTGTATTTACTGCTTCAGCCCAAAGATTTTTAGGTAACTTATGTTCATTCAACATAGTTCTAGCCATTTCTTGAAGTGATCTATTCCTTCTCTCAACAACACCAATTTGACACGGTGCTCTTGGAAAAGAAAATCTGTGATCAATGGCAGGCTCATTACAATAGTTATCCATTTGATTATTATCAAATTCAGTTCCATGATTACTCCTAAGTTTTTGAATAGAGACACTTTACTCATTTTGAACAAAATTGCAAAATATTTTAAATTTTTCAAAAACTTCTATCTTAGATGCTAGAAAATATACCCAAGTGTATCTAGAGAAGTCGTCTACTAAAACAAATACATATCGTTTACCACCAAGACTCATGATTCTTGTTGGTCCAAATAGATCCATATGTATAAGTTCTAAGACTCTCTTGCTTGAAATATCAGTTTTGGATTTAAAAGAGTTTTTGTGAAGTTTACCTAACTCACATGCATCACACATAAAGTCCTTGAGTATTTAATCTTTGGTAAACCTCTCACTAAATGTTTTCTAGATAGTTTATGTAACAGTTTCATATTTATATGCCCAATCCTTCTTTGCCATAGATATGCATCACTAGTTTCAGCTAGCAAACATGAATTTAAATCAACTACACTAGAAGGTAAAGATAAAATACATATAGAACCTTTTCTTTTAGCAATAAACTTAATTTCATCTATATTTTTATCAATTATTTTGCATACATTATCTTCAAACACTACATAATATCCATTTTCAGTTAGTTTTATGACACTCAGCAAATTAAATCCTAGGTTTTCTACATATAGTACATTAGAAATAACACAAGTAGGAGATATTTGAACATTGCCCATACCTATGATTTTATCTTTGCTTTTGTTTCCAAATGTTACACTTCCTTTCATGGTATTTGTAAAATTTTGTAATAGACTTTTTTGTCCGGTCATGTGACTTGACGCTGCACTATCCAAGATCCATTTTGATGTTGTTTCCTCCTGCAACACAAATTAAGAAAAAAATTTTCTTGATACCCAATGTTGTTGAGGGCCAAGTTCATTAAACGCATATTTCTTCTTTTTGTTTAAAAATAGTTTAACATTATCATTTATATTCTTATTAGTTTTAAGTGCTATTGATTTATCATTAGCTTCATACTCACATATAGCATTATTGCTTTTACAATCATTCTTTTTGTTTTCAGATGTAGTATAATCAAAACCAAATGGATTTTTATCAGATGTTAATTTATTTTGGTCATGCTTATACATTTCAGTAAGTTCATACCAAGATTTTATACTTGTATTAACGTTTTCCGTACATACAAATTTTTTTTCTACACAAGAATTTTTAGTTTTATCACATGCAGAATGAGTAATTGGTCTGATACTAGTGTATTGAATTACATGCTCAGGTTTCTGAATTTTCAGTTTACTACAATTGTCTGAAATTTTAGAAACATTAGAAACTGAATTTCTAAAACAAGAAACAAGATTTTTAGAAACATTAATAGTCATGTTAGAAGTACAATTTGACAAATCACATTGATTTATATTATTACTACATGATTCATCCTTTGAAGTACCTACTTCTACATATTTATTACCTTGTTTCATAATAAAAGGAATTTTTGTCTTAGATTTACTTGAACTGCAACTAATAAATCCTTTATTGACTTGAGATTCAGGATACTCAAATCCTAAGCCAAATTTATTAGACACCGCAGGGGTACTAGTTAGTTTGACTTAAATTCCATTTCTCAATGGTAGAATTTAAATCTTGCTCTCTTAGTTTTAATTTATCTATCTCTAATTCAAGTTCATTTATATTATTTCTCAACATTTCATTTTTAGATTCTATCTTTAATTTTTTAGCATTTATATTCTGTATTTGTTCATGCAAGATACATTCATTAAATCTAAATTTTTGCAAATCTCTAGCGTGATTTTCATTATCACATTTAAACTTTTCTAAAGTAGTAGACAGGAAACAATTTTCTTCTTCCATAAGGGATGAAGATTTTCTAATATTCTTATTTTCCAGTTTACATACTTTAACTTTTTGTAATAATGCATGATAAGCACATAATAATTCATCAAAGTTGAAATCTGAATGACTTTCAGGATCAGATATTACCTCAGGCTCATCTGCCATGAAGCACACATGAGCAACGTCTTCTAACTCTTGTTCTCCTTCTGAATGTGAAGATTTTGATGCTAATTCCTCAGATTCAGACTCTTCACACGTGTCATCCATAGTGACCTTCAAAGCTTTTTTCTTTAAAACTTTTTTTGAGTTTTTTAAGCCGTCTTCTTCTGATTTGTCCTACTTTGTTATTCATTTTTCCTCATAGGACAATCTGGAGAAAGATGTGCAAGTTTCTTACAGTTGTAACATACATACTTTCTGGATGAAGAATTCTTGTCATTCAGTGATTTTGACGTTGAGGGTTTATCATTTTTGTTCCTTTGCTGTTTCCTAGCTTTCCATGCTTTCTTGAATTTCCTAGTTAGCAAAATCAAATCCTCGCCAGAATCAATAGATATATCAGAATCTGAATTAATTTCAAAGGCTATTTCTTTCTTCATTTTTAGTTTGTTGTGACTTAGTGATTCATTTAATTGAACTTCATAAGCTGTTAAATTTCCTATAAGTTCATTCATAGTATAAACATTTAAATCTCGTGATTCCTCAATTGATGTTACTTTCTGAGACCATTTAGAACTTAGGGATCTGAGAATTTTCCTTACCAAATCCTTTTGTTCAAAATTCTTTCCTAAGCATTTTAAAGAGTTTATGATATCAAGAAATCTAAAAAACATCTTAGAAATACTTTTGTCTTCATGCATCTTAAAGAGTTCATACTTATGAATCAACATGTTTATTTTAGTCTCTTTAACTTCAGAAGTACCTTCATGTGAAACTTCTAATGCATGCCACACCTCATAAGTAGATTATATGCCGACACTTTACTGAACTGTTCATAACTTAATGCACAAAATAAAATATTTAAGCCCTTAGCATTCAGAGTTTCATTTTCTTTTTCAGTAATTGCCTAAAATTATAAGGGGTAGATAACAGAGTATATGGTTAAGAAATCATGAACCACAACTTATGATCTATACTTTGAAGAAAAACAGTCATCCTATATTTCCAATATTCAAAATGTATTCAATCAAATAGAGGAGGACGATTAAGATTTTGGCCTTCATATAAAGAAAAATTACCATTTCCAGTAGCCATCTTACCTTAGATTTTTCAACCTATTTGATTTTAAATAGTCTAAAAACTTTAAAACAACTTGAGCCTTAAATCAAGAGAGTTAAACGTATACTCAGATATTAATTTCTATTTAAAAACAAGGAAGGTAGAATAAGCAATGATATTAAATAAGTTGGTATCGATTTTATATCAAAGATTATTAACAAAGCTCTGATACCACTTGTAGGATCGTATGGCTACACAAGAGGGGGGTGAATTGTGTATTTTTAATCTTTTTTGAAATATAATTGAAACTTTAAAACTCAAAAACAAGTCGAGACATTGTTTTCATAAAATCATTTTTATTCAAGGTTTCAATTACAATATACAATTCAATTCTCCTTAGAAATTGTAGATGCAATTATATTTCGATACCATATTTCATCTATACAATTTCATAAATACAAACAGAGAAAACTAATTTACGTAATTTAAAATATTTCTCCCTGTTTGAGATCTTTCTTCTTCTTCTTCTTCTTCTTCTTTCTTCTTCAGTAATTCTTTAGTGACGAATATCTTGTCTTTTTATACTTCACCGAATTTGCTTTCTTCTGATGCTCCAAATTTTCAATGACGAAAATCTTACCTTTTTATGCTTCACTGAATTTTCTTCCACTTGAGAGATTTTGCCCGAAGAGGTGTTTTTGATCCATGAAAAAGATTTTTCTTTTGGTGTGCAGGGATAGTTTGATTAACGAGAATTCTATGCCTTTTATACTGTATCTTCATTTCATGCATATCCTTCACATTTAACCAGTACCAGTTTTCCACTTCTCCACGTCTTTTCTTTTTCCTTCATCGAAACACACGTTCTAACCCACACTTATATTTTGAATTTTCTTTAATCATCAGTCCTGGATCTTTGAAAAATTTCCTGCAAAATAAACTTTCTCGTCCAAAAATTTTTCATCAGTGTAATAAGAAGTCGTTACTTTAATGCTAACTAAACGAGTAACACAAGTATATATATAACTTAACGTTTCTAACTTAACGAGTTCCTCATGTGCTATTTCACGTGACAAGTATTGTAGCTAACTTAACGAACTAAGTCCGTCGTGTTATGCTAACTCAATGAACCAGCTTAACCTTTCTTTCAGAAGGTTAAACAATAACTCACCGAAAATAGTTTAAGTTTCAAATAGTTATAGATGTAAGTCACCGAAAAACTCTTTATATTATAAAACTAGTGAGACATGTGTCAAGACATGAAAACATGACTTAAGTTACCTTTCGGATAGTTACGATTGTAAGTCTTCGAAAAAAGCATTAACTCACCGATTCAATAATAAACAAATGTTTTTATAATAAAAATTTTATCACGTGCAAAAATAACAACTTAAGTTTATAACGCTAACCTAACACGTTGCCTTAGTGTTCAATATAGCAACTCAACGCGTTTAGTTATGTTAACTTAACGAGTTAGACATGTACACCTCACGTGATACAATACAACATTCGTAACTTATAATTTCACCACGTGTATAATACTAACTTAACGAGTTCGTCTCTTCTTTTACTCACTAACTTAACGAGTTATCACGTGACCTATTTTAACCTTTAAGCCTAACTTAACGAGTTCTCACGTGACCTCTATACAAACAAAACTCTAACTTAACGAGTTGTCTAAACGTGCACTGTTCATGATACAGAAGATATAACTTTAAAACATATCATGCTTTTCAATAAAAACACATGTTAACTTATTGTTTAGCTAAATGAGAAATTAATGCAACGAAACGTCTAGTTATTAACTTCAGATCCAATACAGACAAGTATTTATATCAGTAAGCTTTTTCTGTATTAATTGATGATTTTAATTTCTTTTCACAAGCAATAGTAATTGAGCAAATATGATTATTTTCATTCAGCACACATCATCAAAACAAAAATACTCAACACATTATATATATAAAACAGAATGCCATTTACGAGTTACCAACACTTTTAAAAGAAAGGAGAATGCATTGGGGGAACTAGAAGGAGAAGCAGCTGATTCGACTTCCTCCGTTAACAAATATTTATTGAATGGAAAGCTTCAGACTAGTATGTAACTAATCTTCTGCTATTTATTTATGAGCACATGGACTCGTTCTCTGAGCACTAAACGATTAGTAAGAACACCTACCCAGGAATATTCAACATAGAGGCGTACTGAAACATTTTCTGAACTGGACTTTAATGAAATCCTTTGGGGTGTAGCTAACCTTTCTTTAAAAGAGAACATAGAGATGGCTGCTCTAGTAGAAAAACCATTAGGAAAAATTATGTATCCTGAATTAGTTGATGAACCTTCATGTATTCGATTGCCAAACTTTGAGGGAGATAGGTTTGAACTGAAATCTAATTATATTAGTCAATTGCCACATTTTCATGGATTAGAAAGAGAGGATGCTTATTATTTCCTTAGAGAATTTAACGAAGTTTGTCAAATGATGAAAATGCCGAGCATAAGTATAGATGCTATTAAACTTAGATATATCCCTTTTACTTTAAAAGACATAGCTAAGAGATGGTTATATACTCTATTGCCTGATTCAATTTCTACATGGACTGAATTTTGCTCTATTTTTCTGGAAAAATATTATCCAACACATCAAATGATTAAAAAGAACAAAGAAATATTAATGTGTAGCCAAAAACAGGGTGAATCATTTTGGAAATATTTTGAAAGATTTAAAGATTTACTAACTCAATGTCCACATCATGCAATGAGTAAAGCACAATTAATAGGTATAATTTATGAAGGCATAGATGTTTCAATGAAATCTTTATTAGAATCTACTTGTCAAAATGGATTTCTTAAACTATGTAGTGAAGAAGCATGGGCATATTTAGAGAACTTTGCAAAAAGAACTACACAGTGGGAAAACTCGGTTGAAGTTATTGCAGATAAAAGAATATTGCCAAGAGGAATGCATGAAATAGATTCAAGTACTATGCTTGAAGTGAAATTAACTGAATTAACAAAGAAAATAGAAGAGTTATCATTAAATCAAAAGCTAGCAGAAAAGAATGCAAACATTAATGATCTAGATATTATTTATGCTAGAAACCAGAAAGATAACTTTGGAAATTCTTATAATCCTAATTGGAGAAATCACCCGAATTTATCTTGGAGAAACAACAATTTCCAGGGAGGAGAAAATATAAATGAGAAGAATATAAGTTACGAAGCATTACTTGAACAAGGATCTAGAATAGAGAAATTAGAAAAGATAATCCAACAATTAAACAATCGTCTAGATTTTGTATTTGGAAATGCTGCAATTCAAAATCAAAATAGAAACATACCACTTAAACAGAAGGAATCAATGGAAGTTAGACCCACTAGAGTATTGCCAATACGAGCATTATCTAACCTTGTCAATAGAACTGTTAATGAAATTGATACCTCTTCTGGGAGGATAGCTGAATGAAGTAGTATAACTGAAGTAACTATATATATATATAAGTTTATTTATAGTTAATAGTATCGTAGAGTTAGTCCTTAACTCAACGAACTTAATCCGTTGAGTTATGCCCTAACTCCACGAGGGTATGTAGTAGTTATGTTAATTTTTGTCTCTACTAAAATTTTTGTTTATGTTATACAGAATCAACAAATGGAATTGATGCAATTACCGTTGGATGCACTAAGGGAAGTACTGAGTAACTTGTCAGTTAAAGATCTATGTAGGCTGTGTTGTGTATCAAAGGAAATTAAAGATTGTGCTAGAGAAAAATATTTTCTAGGACTACAAGCTGCAAAAATGACTAAGATTAGAGATGGATTCATATGGAAGTCATTTAATCGTAGTTCAATTAGCCATGAATATCTAAATATGGAAGAAACTACTGGAATTCCACCCAATACATTAGAAGGAATAGATCATATTATGGGGATGGATGAAGGATTAATTATATACATGACCAAACCAAGGTATGCAATTCTATTACCTGATATTTTGATCAAAAATCCTATCACAAGAGAAGAATGGAATATAGAAAGACCTAATAAATATGAAGTACCAACTAAAAATTGTGGGTCAGCTTTAATATTTTCTGATAAAAATTCGATCATTCCTGAAAAATTATATTATTGGAGACCTATAGGAAATTGGGATGAAGATTTATGCTTGAGTGTGTATAATTTTCTGAATAGATCTTGGATTGAAAACACTATGATATATCTAGGATAGAAATCATTAATTAACAGCATGCATGTTATACTTGATGGATATATATATCTAGTCACAGATATATCAGTTGCATTTAGATCTGAATTATACATAGTAAGCATAGATAGTTATGATGAATATATAGAAATTTTGCCTATACCGAGAGAAATAGCTAAACCACCATCTGCAGAATTTGATAAAATTCAAATAGGGATGTGGTATAATGAATATGATGATCCTACTTTATATCTGATAAGATGGTGGGATGAATTGATGAAATTTCAAATATGGATTATGCAAGACATAAATGAATGGAAGTGGGAAGAGGAATATATTGAAATAGATGTAGAAATAGAAATTGCTACATTATCTTGGAACCAAAAAGGATCCCTTTCTGCATTTCATTTCATTAATGGTAATACACTTGTATTTAGCATTGATAATATATTGCAAGTTTACAAATTAAGAAGGAACCCGAACTGCATTAAAATAGAATTAATAGCAAGAAGAATTATGCCTAAAAAGTTTGCTTGGACTAACACGTTTATTCCATTTGTTTCTACTTTTCAATCATGTTCTTAAACTGTGATTTTGTGTGTTTAATGTTGTGTGTATTCTACATTTATTTTTAGAAAAAAAAATTTTAGTTTTAATTTTATTTTATAAAAAAAAAACAAAAACAAAATATCAATCCAATTTGTTGGTATCTATGTTGGGAAACCAACTGACTTGCTTGTGAGCCACCAAAGGCATAGGAGTCTGGGTTCCACACAAGACAATGATTTATAAATATCTGTTAAATGTTATTTTGTTATATATTCTGCTTTTATCTGTGAATGAAAAGTTTTTCAGAATCAAAAATCAGAATATGCAGAAGGAGATACAAACGAAAGAAGGTATGCAACTGATTACTTATCCTGAATTTAGATTTGAACCCATTCGTTGAGTTAGGCGCTAAATCAACGAAACTGTATTCATGTCTGCTACAATTACCGTATTTATTGTCAAATCTTTTACATTGAGGACAATGCAAAATGTAGGTATGGGGGGGAGGTAATTAAAGTAACAGCTATGTAAGTTTGTTAATTAAAGGAATTAAAATGGTACTGAAAAGTTTTGTGGAAATTGAAAATTTTTTATGAACTTGTTGTAACTATCCGATAATTGAGACTATAAAATTTTTATAAACTGTAACTGCTTGAATGTTATATTTAGAAGGCTATATAAGATGCTATAGAATTTACTATTTATGCAAATCTAGATATAGTATCTTATGTTTTTTCTGAATTTCATGAGTTTAATAGTTTCATGATTTTAAAATAAAATCAGAAGCTTAATGAAAAATCAGTAAATTATCTGAAGTCCTAAAAGAGCTGAGATGTGAATTCTAGATTAAATGAAACATATATGATTAAAGATATATTTAATTTGACTGATTAAACTTGTAGAATGATTTATGTGTAGATCTTATTAAACTACAGAAAAAGTATGAGCTTATTGTTATGGATTCATATTTTCAGTAAATGATAGAAGCAAGACTATATGAGATTAGTGTTTTATTGCATCTGTATTAATGAAATACATACATATACAGTATGTGATTAATGTTTTTTGTTTTGAAAAAAAGAAAAAAAAACTTTGAGAGTTTATTGACTTGTTTGATCACGAGCCTTTTGTACTTGAGCAGATAGGTATGTAAGGATTGTTTATTTGAAAAAAGACTCTTGAAATCTGGCAACCTAAGATTCTGATCAAATCTAGGATTGTTGACTGAAAGCTCATTACATGGGTATATTAGAAAGCTCTTGTATGATTCAAGCTTGTCAAATTAACTTTTAAAGTACAAAAATACATATACTGTTCTGAAAAGATACAAGTGTTTTGTGAAATACAGATATCTTATGAATCGAGTATATTTTCTGTTATCTAGAATTGCTGAAATATGAATCTAGAATTGACTTTTGAAGTTGTTTAATGGAGATACAATTCTTTATTCTACTTGTCTTAATCATATTGAATTGGATTGTACTTTGATTTGTATGTTGTTGAAATTTCTTCTAGAAATCTTATTGGAAAATTCAGGATGATAAATGATGAGATGAAGAACAAACGATAATATAATTAATACCTATGTGATGATGATATACTTTGTAGGTAATTTGCATATATTCTAAGTATATTTGCAGATTGATTACTGAAACATATAGTATATCTATATAATAATACAAGTTCTTATGCTGAACAGAAAAAAGAAGAAGAGTTACTTCTAGCACTTTTAAAAAGACCAATTAATTAGATCTTAGTTTGCTAAGGGACTAGCAAAATTTAGGTATGGGGGAAGTATTTAGAATGAAAAAGTGCATAATATTAACAGTTAAATGATGGTTAATTGCATAATATTTAGCTTACCATATGAGAATTAAGCCATTATGTTATAATTACACTGTTATATGCTTTAATGAAAGAATCTGCTTAATTTCGGGGAATTAATGTTAATTTAGTACATTTCTTAACTATCAGTAAATTGCAGGTTGTGAAATTCCTAAGTATCCGAATTTTATGTTATTTTGAACAGTTATGTTTAACGTATCGAACATGTATCGGACAGTTATATTTAAATTATCGAACAGTTATGTTTTAAAAGAATATTTTATTATTTCCTGAAGTACACGTGTCGAAACCATAATGCATAACTTAAGTGAACTTTCAATGAGTTATCTCTAACTATCTGAAATTGCAGTTGGGCATCGGATAGTTATATGTGTAACTCTCCGAAATCTCCTTTTATTTATAAAATAGCTGTGGACATGTGTCATGTTCTGGAAGATTGACTTAAGTGGATTTTCAGTGAGTTATCTCTAACTATCCGAAATGCATCTAGGCATCGGATAGTTAGACTAGTAACTCTTCGAAATGTTTCTTTTATTATAAAACTGCTAATGACACATGTCGTGATCTAGAAGATTGACTTAAGTTATATATCGGTGAGTTATCTGTAACTATCTGAAATGATCTGAGCATCGGATAGTTAAGTCTGTAAGTATCTGAAATGCACCTCGGCATCGGATAGTTAAATTTATGTATGTGTTTTATAGTTAAATCAATGAAGCAAGTCCATTGAGTTATCTGTAACTCCACGGACCATTTATTTTCTAATATGCTATTGTAGTGGTTCCAGAAATAGGACAATCAGAAGGAAAAACCACGATCGCACGTATCACGCAGGAATTCACTTAAGTTGATATGAATGAAGATAACTCATCGTCGAAGAAATCATCGTCGTTGATATGAATGAAGGAAATCCAATCGATCATTCAAGTAGAAGCAATTACCACTGAAGAAATATAAAAGAAAAGAAGAAAAAAAGTAGCGGGGTGTGTGATCGATGGGTGTGGCCAGTGTGTGTAAAGGAGGATCACCGAGCTTTCTGCAGGCGACGTCGGCAATTCTCTGAAGTACCACACCAACCATCATCACCACCACCATAATCACCAACCATCGGAGGTCTGTAAGGATACTTTCCTGATGTCGGATCAATTCCGAGCCAAATACAGTGCTTGACAACCATTGTGAGGAGTGATCCCGTCGCGGGAAGGGAAGCCCTTTTCACCAAGCGCCGACTCATATCTCAAGAGATCGTAAAGCTTCTAGCCTTGGCTTCGGGTTGATGCCTGTTTACTGAAGAGGAGATCATTTTGCAATTCTAGACTCGCGATTCTATAGAGAGAGGAGATAGAATTGTAAGTGGTTTAATTTTCAGTAGTGTAATCGCGTCGCATGTAGTGACAGAAGTATTTACTATCGACTCAGATTACTTTACATTGCACCTTTCGCCCATTTCCATACTCATATCAAAACAAAAATACCAAAAACAACTTATCTATGTTTATATTTTGTATTTGAGTGTTGTATTGTTTGTTTTGTATCGTGATTAATGTTATCTTTGTCAGTGTTGTGATTGTTTTATGTTTGTTTTAGTTTTACAGTTTACTGAAATTGGTTCGTTCAAAAGACTTAAAGATTTTAATGGTTATTGTTTGAATTATCTGAATGTTAGTATTGCCTAATGATAAATCCAGTGTTTACTAACATTAAAGAGTTTAATTGATGTTATTTACAATCTGTGGAACCGCCCAATGGTTGGCTGAATTCCTTTGTAAATAGTAGTATTAAATAGGAAAGGCAGGCTCGTGGAGTTAACTTAAGTCCACGAGGTTAGTCCGTTGAGTTAACTGTAACTCAACGGAGAGCTTATTGAATATATAAATTTAATTGTTAAAAACAGAACAGTTCGCAATTCCTAAGCAATTCCATGTGAGATCGACCTGTACTTGCACACTAATACAATAGACGATGTGCACTTGCAGTTAAAATACAAATTGGAATTAATATCTAATTTGTGTAAAAGGATATTTGTTTACTTCTAATAAGAAATTCAGTGATATAGGCATAAAGATAAATTAACTAAGTAAAAATAGAAGTTAACAAATCCTAGTTTTTCTAGCTCGTTGCTAGGTAACTAATTCAAGTTTTCTGGTGCCGTGTTGGAGATTCAAACAGTACTCTTTCACTAAAATGGTTCTTGATCTGATCCTTTTGGATGCCCATTTAGTGAAATCGATATAATCCACCATCAGTAGTGGAATCAGATCTCTCTAAAACAATTTCTTCTTTACTATTCTCAGCTTGGAGATAAAAACTGTAGACCAATTTAATTGAATTCTATTTACAATTGCATATGTGGCCCATTTGACAAATTGACTCAGTTCTATATCATGGTCTTGTCGTTGGTAGATATTCTTAATTAGAATGTTTGCTATCATGTGTGTTGAACCATTTAACTGCTTTAGTCTATTTAATAACGACACACCAAGATTGATAGCTAAACAATTCTTGATTTCCTGTTCTGTCCACTCAACGACAATTATTCTTTCCAAAATTTCTTTCCTAAAATGTTGTGGAGAAGCTCTGGTGTTATCTGTACATCAGCTTCCTCCATGTTGGAAATTAATCCTCCTTCTTCCTCTCTTAAGTTTGCATAAAAGCAGGGCACTAGATTCTCATATACTGTATGCCCTCTTTCTTGAGAAATAAACTTCAGTAGACATTGGAATTCAAATAATTCTTTGATTTCTTACATGCCGTCCCAATTTACTGGTCTACTGTAAATGATATTATAACCTTTAATCTCTTGGTATTTGTCATAAGCTTCCTGACTCTAAAAATTTACAGGCCCTTAAAACTGTTGCTTTAGAAGGATCAGGAATATGCATTTGTTGCTCCTAAGGGGTTTGTTCTTGAACTTCCTCTTCCATATGCTGAACTTGTACTTGCTGAAAATGCTTCTAAGATTCCTGAATATTTGCTTCTGTTTCTGTCTGTGATGGTGAGCCAGCAGAACTCTCTACTCTATCTTGAATTCTTTCCATAAATTGCTGAAAAGTTTCTTGCTCTTCAGTGGAATCTATAGAGTCATTTCTTTCCATAGGGACTTGTTCAGCTTCTTGATCAATTTCTGTTCTTTCTTCTTCCTCCTGACTACCAATCTGCATTGTCACTATTCTTTCTGATTTTGTGACAGATTGGGATGGAGTTACAGGCAAATCAACTTCTACCCTAATTTTTGTTTCTTCTTCTCTTTGCCTTTTCTACTACTCTTGCTTCTCCTTAGAATCGGATAGCAGGTTAACAAAAATTGGCTCTGTAGGCCCTATTGATATTGGTACTTCAGATTTAATCTCCTCTTGATATTCAAACACTATATCTTTTCCTTTCCTTTTTCTAATTAATTGTGTCTGGTCTTCCTCTTCCTCGTTTGAAATTAAATCCACAAAAATAGGCTCTATATACCTTTGAGCCATAGGTACTGGCTCTTCCTATTTAACTCTTTCAATAATTACTGGTCTCGAAGGACCAGCTTCATTTGCTTTTGCTGTAGGTCTAGCAGTAGCTTCTTGATACTGTTCCACTTTGATTTTATATTGGGCTTTCAACTTTTCTACAGCCCTCTTTTTGTAAAGTGCATTGAACACTAGGTGTGCTTTAGCCACTACCAAATCTTCTAATTCTCCTTGGTTTTTCCCAACTCGAACCAGTTCTTCAAATTCTCTTAATTCTTCTTCGTTTGAAGGCCCCAAACTACCACCCTTTCTAAAGGTTTAGGAGGTGGATTTGATGGTCCAGGTTGCTGCTCCTCAAGAATAGGTCTTTCAATAGTTGGCTTCTTTTGTTCTTCAGTTGCCTCTTCTTCATTTTCTTTCCTTTCTTGCTCCCAGATCGCCCATCGAGCTTGTCTACCTATTCGCCTTTTGAACCAGAGCCGGGACTTACGTTGGATTAATTCTAGGGCAACTTTGTTGTTTGGCCTAATTTTTCTCTCTTTGCTTACAGCAATTTCTGTAGCAACCTTTATTCTTGTTTCCATTATTTGAGGTATTTGTATACCCAAATCTACTAAAACTCTTCTCTAGTCAAAAAGTTCAAATTCTACCTTTTGTAGCTCTTTTTCCCTCGTCGTGTTTCTAATTTTCTACCTCGTATGCCATTCCTCCGAGTCTTTAAGAAATTCTGAAGTGTCTATTGCCTTTTCCCAAAACTCAGGTGTCATCTTCCTTATCGTGGAGTTATACAACAGCACAGAGTCGCTCTGATCTCTATAGTTCTAAGTTCTAAATGATTCTACGGATAATGCCCCCAAAAACCTTAAGTTTAAGTATAAATAAGCCCTAAGTTTAGGCAGGTAATCGAGTCATTTCTCATACAAAACTCTCTCTCTTTCATCCATGGAATTACGGTTAACTCTACGGACTAAGTCCATGGACTTAACTACAATACTTCGTTGAGTTATAGTTAACTCAATGGGGTAAGTTCATTAACTAATCCTAGACTCAATGGAGTAAGTTCGTTGAGTTAAGTGTAACTCAACAAACTTCTCGTAAAGTTATATCTAATAAAAATACTTAAAATAATAATTTTTTACTTCGATCAAGACCGAAGAATTTCCAGTCTAACTGATTCTTAATTTTTCAACATTTTAAAAGTTTTCGGTCAAACCGTTACATTCCTTAGTTGAACCGAAATTACATTTTTTTTTTTCTTTCTTCATTTTTTTTCTATCGGTTGAACCGATGTTATGCTTCGGTAAAACTGACATTTTTTTTTTTGCGATTATATACTTAGAACTTTCTTACTAAGTAAAGCCTGAGTAGTCCTCTACTATTACAATTCCAAAAGAACTTTTTAGTATCTTCAAAATAGGTCTAAGTCTTTGTCCATTTACTTTAAATATATTTTGATTTTTAGGATATTCAATCTCAATAACTTCATAGGGATAAATATTTCGAACTATATAAGGTCCTACCCATCTAGATCTTAATTTTCCTAGATGGTTATGGAGTCTAGTCATATAAAGATATACTTCTTGTCTTATTTTAAAGGTTTTTGGAATAATTTTCTTATCATGCCAGAACTTCATTTTCTCTTTTTCTGTTACAGTTTTTGAATAAGCTTCATTCCTAAATTCTTCTAATTCAATCAATTGTATTTTTCTATTTTTAGCAACTTGATTTAAATTAGTGTTCAGAGTTTTTAATGCCCAATAAGCTTTATGTTCAATTTTAGCTGGTAAATGACAACTTTTTCCATATACTAGACTAAAAGGTGACATACCTAAGCTTGTCTTATAAGCAGTTTTATAAGCCCAAAGTGCATCTATCAATCTATTAGCCCAATCTGTTCTAGTACGATTTACTACTTTTTCTAAGATTAACTTAATTTGTTTGTTGGCACTTTCTAGTTGTCCACCTGTTTGCGGGTGATATGATGTTGCAATTTTGTGGTTCACTCCATATTTCTTCATTAAGGCTTCAAAACTTCTATTACAAAAATGAGTTCCTCTATCACTGATAATAGCTTTAGGTATTCCAAATCTGGTAATTATATTAGTTCTTATAAAATGTATTACCACTTTGTTGTCATTAGTTTTTGTAGGAATAACTTCTTTCCATTTAGATACATAATCCACCCCCAACAATATATAATTAAATTGATTAGACATAGAAAATGGACCCATAAAATCTATTCCCTATACATCAAAGATTTCAACCTCAACAATAGGATTAAGAGGCATCATATTCCTCTTTGATATTCTTCCTATTTGTTGACATCTTAAACAACTTAAGCAGTATTTATGAGCATCTTTGAATAGTGTTGGCCAATAAAATCCACATTGCAGAATTTTTGCAGCAGTTTTCCCTAAACCAAAATGCCCTCCACATGCTTGGTCATGGCAGAAAGACAATATGCTATGATATTCAGTTTTTGGAACACACCTTCTTAAAACCAAATTAGGACATTTCTTAAATAAGTATGGGTCTTCCCAATAGTAATATTGTACTCTTGAGAAAAGCAATTTCTTATCCTATCTATTCCAATCCTTAGGTGTTAAACTAGTAACTAAGTAATTAACTATGTCTGCATGCCAAGACATTGTGTTGATGGTCATTAATTGTTCATTAGGAAAATTATCCTTAACTTCAATATTTGATTTTTCTATTTGTAATCTTAATAAATGATCTGCTACTACATTCTCACAACCTTTTTTATCTTTAATTTCTAGATCAAATTCTTGTAATAATAATATCCATCGGATCAATCTAGGTTTAGTCTCTTTCTTTGCAATTAGGTGTTTTAAAGATGAATGATTCGTGTATACTATCACTTTAGCTCCAATCAGATATGATCTATGTGTGAAAGGTGGCTGGTGCATTGCATAATTTGAATGACATTCTCTTAAAAGCATAAGTTCCATTAGGACAGGTGAAAGTTGTTTTCTCTTGATCCTCTAATGCTACTGGAACTTGGTTATAGCCTGAATACCCATCTAAGAAACAAAAATATTCTTGCCCTGCTAATCTTTCTTGCATTTGATCTATAAAAGGTAAGGGAAAATGATCTTTCCTAGTCACAGCATTCAACTTTCTATAGTCTATATACACTCTCTAGCCTGATTGAATTCTAGTAGGTATCAAGTCCTGACTTTCATTCCTAATTACTATTAATCCTGATTTCTTGGGAACTACATGGATTGGACTAATCCATGAGTTATTAGAAATCGGATAAATTATGTTATTATCTAACCATTTCACTATTTCCTTCCTGACTACTTCTTTAAGGTTTGGATTTAATCTCCTCTCAGGAATTCTAACAGGTTTAGCATTCTCCTCTAAATATATATGGTGACAACATAAAGTTGGACTTAACCCTTTTATATCAGTCATAGTCCATCCTATTGCTTCTTTATAAGTTTTTACTACATCTTTTAATTTAGCTATTTGATCCTCTTTTAAATCTGAAGCAATAATGATTGGACATGTTCGTTTCTCCTCCAGAAATATATAGGTTTAATCAGGTGGTAAAGGTTTTAATTCTAAATGTTGCCCATCAGAAGCAAGTGCTCCTCATTGAACATCCTCATTTTCTAAATTAATTTCTTCTTGATCTCCTTCTATATTTATGCTTTCACTTTCCTCTAAAGATTCAAAATTGAGTTGCCTATTTAATTCTTCTTGAATCACATCATCTAGCATCTCTCCTTCATCCTCTAAAAAGTCTATAGTATGTAAGAACATTTCTAACTCCTCAAACTTTTCTGGTTTGAAAATGTTTAATTGAGTATCCTCATTGCCATATGATAACTTCATTACTCCAGTTTTACAATTTATAACTACCCTTGATGTTGCCAAAAATGGTCTTCCCAAAATTAAAGATGTATTATTATTTTTATGCTTAATTTGTTGGTAATCCAAAATTACAATATTAATAGGATCTATGAAGTTTTTGATTTTAATCAAGACATCCTCTATTTTTCCTCTAGGGTATCTTATACTTCTATCAGCTAATTGAATAACAGTACTAGTAGGATTTAAGCCTTCCAATCCTAAGGATGCAAATATATCACTTGGCATAACATTTATACCAATACCTAAGTCTATTAAGGTTCTTTCTAGAATGGTATTTCCTATGGTGCATGATATAACAGGGATTCTAGAATCAGATAACTTTTTAGGAATTTGTGGCAGAAATAATGAACTACTTTGCTCAGCTAAAAAGATTTTCCTTAAAAATTTTCTCTCTTTTCTTAGTACACCAATCCTTAAGAAATTTAGCACAATGTGGCATTTTCTACAATAAGTCTAACAAAGGAATGTTAACTTGTACTTTTTTAAAAATTTCTCTAATTTTTTCAGGAAATGTTTGTTGTAATCTTTCAAGATAGGGTGCTAATGATTGTGATTTAAAAGATTCTTTTTCTTTCATTTGATTTGTTTGATCCTTTTTAGTCTCATTTTCAGATTCAGATTTTTCTTCATTGATTTCTATATTTTCAGATATTATATTTTCATTATCATTTTGACTTTTGTTCTTATCCACCTTCATATTATTTTCATTTTGAATTCTTGGTGGTATATCAGTTCCAAATCTTAGTGTTATATACACATCTTCCAGATTTTCGTTACTCTCATGATGTTCTTGTATATTATTTTTGTTGAGTATTTTTGTTTTGATGATGTGTGCTGAATGAAAATAATCATATTTGCTCAATTACTATTGCTTGTGAAAAGAAATTAAAATCATCAATTAATACAGAAAAAGCTTACCGATATAAATACTTGTTTGTATTGGATCTGAAGTTAATAACTAGTCATTTCGTTGCATTAATTTCTCATTTAGCTAAACGTTAAGTTAACGTGTGGTTTTATTGAAAAGCATGATATGCTTTAAAGTTATATCTTCTGTATCATGAACAGTGCACGTTTACACAACTCGTTAAGTTAGAGTTTTGTTTGTATAGAGGTCACATGAGAACTCGTTAAGTTAGAGGCTTAAAGGTTAAAATAGGTCACGTGATAACTTGTTAAGTTAGTGAGTAAAAGAAGAGACGAACTCGTTAAGTTAGTGTTATACACGTGGTGAAATTATAAGTTACGAATGTTGTATTGTATCACGTGAGGTGCACATGTTTAACTCGTTAAGTTAACATAACTAAACGCGTTGAGTTGCTATATTGAACACTAAGGCAACGCGTTAGGTTAGCGTTATAAACTTAAGTTGTTATTTTTGCATGTGGTAAAATTCTTATTATAAAAGCATTTGTTTATTACTGAATCGGTGAGTTAAAGCTTTTCGGAGACTTATAGTCGTAACTATTTGAAAGGTAACTTAAGTCATGTTTTCAGGTCTTGACACGTGTCTCACTAGTTTTATAATATAAAGAGTTTTTCGGTGACTTACATCCGTAACTATCCGAAACTTAAACTATTTTCGATGAGTTATCGTTTAACCTTCCGAAAGAAAGGTTAAGCTGGTTCGTTGAGTTATCATAACACAACGGAGATGGTTCGTTGAGATAGCATAACACCATGGACTTAGTTCGTTGAGTTAGCTATAGTACTCATCACATGAAATGGCACATGAGGAACTCGTTAAGTTAGAAACGTTAAGTTATATATATATACTTGTGTTACTCGTTTAGTTAACATTAAAGTAACGACTTCTTATTACACTGACGAAAAATTTTTGGACGAGAAAGTTTATTTTGCAGGAAATTTTTCAGAGATCAAAGACTGATGATTAAAGGAAATTCGAAATATAAACGTGGGTTAGAACGTGTGTGTTTCAATGAAGGAAAATGAAAATACGTGGAGAAGTGGGAAACTGGTAGTGATTAAATGTGGAGGATATGCATGAAATGGAGATACAGTATAAAAGGCATAGAGTTCTCGTTGATCAAACCATCCCTACACACCAAAAGAAAAATCTTTTTCAGGGATCAAAAACACCTTCTCGGGGAAAATCTCTCAAGTGGAAGAAAATTCAGTGAAGCATAAAAAGGTAAGATTTTCGTCACTGAAGATTTGAAGTATCAAAAGAAAGCAAATTCGGTGAAGCATAAAAAGTCAAGATATTCGTCACTGAAGAATTGCTAAAGAAGGAAGAAGAAAGAAGAAGAAGAAAGATCTCAAACAGGGAGAAATGTTTCAAATTCCGCAAATTAGTTTTCTCTATTTGTAGTTATGAAATTGTTTAGATGATACATGGTATCGAGATATAATTGCATCTACAATTTCTGAGGAGAATTGAATTGTATATTGTAATTGAAACCTTGAATAAAAATGATTTTATGAAATCATTGTCTCGACTTGTTTTTGAGTTTTAAAGTTTCAATTATATTTCAAAAAATATTAAAAATACACAATTCACCCTCCTCTTGTGTAGCCATACGATCCTACACTAACTTTTTAAAATCTATGGATGTGAAGGTATGGAGAGCAGTGGTTCATGGAATACAACTTCCAAATGTTCCTGAAGATATGTGGAATGATGAAGATGAGAAGAAAATACAAATGGATGCAAAATGAATGAATGCACTAACTTGTGCAAACACTACTGATATATACAACAAGATTTCTACATGTTCTACTGCACATGAAGCTTGGCGTGCATTAGAAATTACATATGAGGGAACCAATGAAGTGAAGGATACAAAAATAAGTATCCTACTAAGAAAATATGAGATGTTCAAAATGAAAGAGAATGAGAGTATCACTGATCTCATATCTCATTTCATTGAGATCATAAATGGTTTAAAGAATCTTGGGAAAGAATTTCCCATGAAAGAACAAGTTATCAAAGTCTTAAGAAGCCTAAATAAAGATTGGAAAGCTAAGGCTACCTCACTTCAAGATTCAAAGGATATGAGGAATTTTACACTAGAAGATCTCATTGGCAATCTGTTAGCCTATGAGACTCAACTAAAAGACTAGAAAGAAGAGGAAGGAGAAACCTTAAGGAAGGGTGAAAAGAAGAAGGAACTAGCATTGAAGGCTCAACAACCATCTAAGGATCCTGTTAATGAGTTTCTAGAAGAATTGGCTTGTATTATCAAAAAATACAGAAAATTTTGGAAGAAAGGAAAAAGCCATTACAAAGAGAAGCAATCTGCTACAAAATGCTTCAACTACAACAGATATGGGCATTTTTAGAGCCAATGCACATATCAAAAGAAGGATGAAAGAAAGAATTTTGACAAGAAGAAATCTCACAGAAAATAGAAGTTTCATAAGACAAAATTTAATCAAGGAAAGAAGAAAGCATTCCAAGTTACTTGGGATGACTCTACAGAATCTGAAGTATCTGAAGGTACCAGTATTGATGGTACACAGACTAAGTCTGAGTTTGAAGAACTAGCCAATATCTATTTTATGGCTAACACTAATAAGGTACATTCTGATTCTAATATAGTTGATGAAATAATTTCTGATAATGATTTTAATGTGTCTGATATAAATCAAGATGATTATAATGAATTATTGGAAGAACTCAAAAAAGTTAGTCTATAAAATTCTATTTTAAAAAGGAAATTATCTAATAGTAATAAAACTGCTACTAAGTTAGAAAAGAAAATTACTGCATTAAAAATTGAAAATTCTGCATTAAAGAAAAATAAATTTGTTGCTAATAGTTCTGATATACATGATAAAATTTCTGAACTTGAAAAATATAACTCAAAGCTTATTAAAGAACTGAAGGATGAATTTTTAGAAAATAAAAGGCTACAAGATGAAACTATAGAATTGAACGAAAAACTTATAAAACAATGTGTAGAAAAATCTAGTTCTAAGTTTGATATAGAAAAATTAGAACAAGAAATTGGTAGACTAAAATTTAAACTAGAAGCTTTTACCAAAGGAGATAAGAAATTAACCAATATTATTAATAATTATAAAGTTTTTGGTGATAGAACTGGTATAGGTTTTAACTATAAACCACCAAAAACATATGCTTATGTTAATTTTTCAAACAGTTATAAAATGGACTATGGAAATGGTTATTTGAAAACAATTAATAAAGAAAAAGTTATCTATGTGTTAAAAAGAAATTTTGTTAATCGAAATAACACATGGATCTCAAAACAAAATAGATTTCAAATCTTCTCCATTGACAAAAATGGACCCAAGAAAATATGGGTACCAAAGGATGTGATTATGACTATTCTTGTAGGTCAAAACTAAAAGATCACAATGGGTGATGGGCAGTGGTACTTCAAAGCATATGATTAGAGATAAATCTATCCTAAAAGATCTGAAGAAGATTGATGGAGGAAATGTCAAATTTGGTAATGATCAGAAAGGTAAGATTTTTGGTATCGGATCTATTTATGTAAATGATAAAATGATTATATATAATGTTTTGTTTGTTGAAAATTTAGAGCATAATTTAATTAGTATTACACAGTTAGAAGATAAAAGTTATATGGTTATGTTTAAATCTAAGAAATGCTTAGTTATTGATGAAAATTCTAATGAAGTCAAATTTACTACTCATAGAAGAAATGATGTATGTTTTCTAAATTTACCTGATGATGTTTCTACCACTGATTCCTATTTAATTGCTAATAATTTAGACAATGCATGGTTATGGCATCATAGACTAGGTCATATTCATATGAAGCAACTAGATAAGTTAGCTAAGAAGAACTTAGTAGATGGTTTACCCAATTTAAAATTTAAAAAGGATAAAATCTATGATGCATGTGAATTAGGAAAATAGAAGAAGAGTTCTTTTAAATTAGGTAAGAAAATTATATCTAGAAGAATTTTGGAATAATTCACATGGATTTATTTGGCCCTACTAAAACAGAAAGTTTAGGTGGAAAGATATGTATTTGTTCTAGTTGATGATTTTTCAAGATATACTTGGGTAATGTTTCTGAGACATAAGAGTGAAGTATTTGAGGAGTTTAAGATCTTTCTGAATCTTGTTCAAAATGAAAAGCAATTAAAAGTTCAGAAAATTAAGAGTGATCATGGAGGGGAATTTGAAAATGAAAATATGGAAAAGTTTTGCCAAGATCTAGGAATAGAACATAGATTTGCCTTTCTTAAAGCCCCTTCTCAGAATGGAGTAGAGAGAAAGAATAGATCTCTTCAAGAAATGGCTCGAACTATGCTGAATGAAAACAAGATTGCTTATTATTTTTAAGCTGAGGTAGTTAGTACTGCATGTTATATTTTAAATAGAGTAACTCTAAGAAGAGAATTAGATAAGACTCCTTTTAAACTATGGATGGGAAGAATTCCTAAAGTTCATTTTTTTAAAGCTTTTGGATCAAAATGTTTTATTCTGAATACAAAAGAGAATAAAGATAAATTTGAAGTAAAATCTGAAGAAGGTATATTTTTGGGATATTCTTCAAGAAGTAAAGCTTATAGAGTTTATAACAAAATTTCTTTGGCTATTGAAGAATTTATGCATGTAAATTTTGATGAAGAACCAAGTAATAATTCAAAAGAAATTTACTGATACTTTTGATTATGAATGTGATGAATTAAATATTGGAGAATCTAGTACCATGGGTCAAGAAAGAAATGATAACCCTTTGACTCATAAATTCTTGCCTCAACACCCTAAGGAGTTTATTATTGGTGATATTTCTAAAGGTGTGCAAACAAGATTTAGGATTAATGTATCTGGGTGCTATGCATTTCTATCTGAAATAGAACCTAAAAACATTGATGAGGCATTAAATGATGAATTTTGGATTAGTGCCATGTAGGAAGAACTCAATTAGTTTAGAAGAAATGAAGTTTGGGACTTAGTTCCTAAACCTCTAGATCATTCAATTATAGGCACTAAATGGATATTTAAGAATAAATTTGATGAATCAAGGCATGTAATTGGAAATAAGGCTAGACTAGTAGCCTAAGGGTATAACCAATAAGAGGGTATAAATTTTGAAGAAACCTTTGCTCCTATAGCTAGATTAGAATCAATTAGAATTTTTCTACCTTTTGCTGCTCATATGAATTTTACACTATATCAAATGGATGTTAAAAGTGAAATTATGCAGATTCTTTCATTAAATCATATAACAGTGCAATTATAACATAATAGCTTAATTCTCATATGATAAACTAAATATTCTGTAATTAACCATCATTTAACCATTAATATTATGCACTTTTTCATTCTAAACAATAGGTTCTCTTTTTCAATTAAATGATGAAATGCAAAGAGGAATTAAACATGAAAACATAAACATATTATAACTTTCCTCTTGTAGATATGGCAACACTTAAATCTTCAAGTAATAGCTTTGTTGCCACGGAGTTCCTTTTGATAACTTTTAGCTTTTGTTCTTCATGTATCTTCAAGTATTCTTAGAATTTTATTTCTAGAGTTTTTGCCAAAAGGGAACTCACCTACGAACATTGATTTTAATCAATTTATATTACATTGAGAAAATATAACTGTCTACACATGATCCTGCAACACATTCTATCTCTATTAGATTTCTTACAACCACTCACTACATGATCGTTGAGAAATAACTGGTTCGTGGCGTTAGCTAAACTAAATGGACTTATTCCGTGGACTTAACTGTAACTCAACAGACTTACTTTGTGGAGTTCATTTTACTCAATGGACTTACTTCATTTTAAGATTTTTTTCGAATCACAATTTTTAATCTTAACTTTGTCAAATCGATCTTTGATTGCCATCTATAAATATTTGATCGAGTCTTTAGTAATATGGTGAAATGTATGTGAGTACGTGTGTGCCACGTGTCATCTACAAAAATAAATAAATAATCCTACACCAAAAACTTTGATTAAATATAAAAATATAATAGTTAAATAAATTCATCAAAGTACTAACATTACTACCCTTCATAGAGTTATGCCCATAACTTTACAAACTTATGCATAGCAAAACATTACGAACATTCGTAAACTTATCTTCTTAACTTTACGAACTCTTACAAGCTAACACGCGTAACATATAATTCTTTATCTATCAAAAAACTACCTATTCTAGACTTATAACTTTATGAATTTTATATATCATAAGTTTACGAAGGCCCATAAAGTTTAAAGTCATATCTTTACGAGGTCAAGACTTATAACATATATAACTCTATAACTTTACAGTCATTCATCAAGTTATCATTATAACTATAGGAGTTGCTATAAAATTATATACTTAGATAAAATTTAGAGTTTTAAACCAAAGTCATAAGTTAGATAAATTTTCAATTATACTTAACCTTTATGAACTAGATATTATTTATGAAATTCATCATTTTGCATACTTTATAATACATTTTGTCACTCATTAAAATATAATCATATTAAAGAAAAAGAACATTATCCCTAATACTTTGAAATAGGATAAGAGGTGTATCTTTACATGTCTAGACTTCATAACCATCCAAAGAAATTAAGATCTAAATGGCTAGGACCATACATACTTCAAAATATTTATTCTTATGGAGCAATTAAAATTGAAAGTCCTAAAAATTAGAATTTATTTAAAGTAAAAAGACAGACTCTGACCCATTCTTAAATTTCCAAAAAGTGCATTTGGAATTATAGAAGAAGTAAGAATGGAAGATTACCCAAGTCCCGTTACTTAAGAGAAATGCATCATAAATATATATAATATATTAAAAAAAATATATATAATAATTTTATTAATTATCAGTTCAACTCAGTGTGATATTAATTTGATCAAAAAGAAAAGAAAAAAAAAATTCAATTATATTATTAAAGCAATTTTAATTTTGATCAAAAGTTAGTCTCAATTCAATCGAAGTCTAAACTTTTAATTTTTATATATAATTATGCAATGTCAATTTGATTGGAACAAAGTATCAATTTAACTAAAATATTAACAATGTTTATTTTTATATAGGAAAAATCTCGATCTAACTGGAAAATCTACCAATTTAATTGAAAGAGAAAAACCAAGGAAATATATATATATATATATATATATTAATCATTGATTCGACCAGAACAATACAGTTTGATCATTAAAAAATATATACAATCTGATTCGACTAGAACATATATATATATATTAATCATTGAAATATTAGTTTTATATATATGAATTTGTGATTTAACTAGAAAACTATCAGTTTGACCAAAGCAAAAAGAATTGGTTCTATTGAATTTAAGAAATTATAAAAGTAAGTGTCGATCAAATCAGAGATTCTTTGATTTTCATTAAAGCAAAGAGTATATTTATATTATATTTTAGTAGATAAAGTTTTTTAGAAGTCCATGGAGTACATTTAACTCAACGAACTTAGTCCATTAAATCTAGTTGTAAGTCCACAAACTTAGTCTATTGAGTAAACCTATAACTCAATGGAGTACTAGGATAAGTCAATGAACTTAGACTATTAAGTTAACCTATAACTCAATATAGTAAAGTTAAGCTGTGCATAATTTGCATAGGAAATAACTTGATTACCTGCCAAAACGTAGGACTTATTTAACCCTTATAAACTTAGGATTAGGGGTATTATTAGTAAAAAATCATTTAGCACTTAGCACTGAGAAATCAAAATATGTTTTATTCCATTCTATAAAGCACTAAAGTTGAAGATGGCAACAAATTGGTGGGATGAGATTGACACTATAGAGTTCCTCAAGAAGTCAAAAGATTGGTATTCACTGAAGGAGATTCTGAATACAACTTGAGAAAAAGAGTTGCGAAAGGTAGAAGAAGACATTTTCCATTTTACTCAAAGGATAGTAAATTTAAATGTAAAAATGCCAAGTATTTTAGAAACCAAAATAAGAGTGGCAACTGAAACTATCATTAATAGGGAAAGAAGGATAAGACCTAATAACGAAGTTGCCTTAAAACTGATTAGGCATAAATTCAGACTATGGTTCCTTAAGAAAATAGCTTACTATGTAGAGAAGTATAGAACTAGAGAATAATAAGAGGAACGATCAAAACAACCTAGACCCTTGCAACAACCATTAGAATAACAACCATTCTTAAATTAGAATTTATTCCCATGGAGTAATTAAAATTGAAAATCTTAAAAATTAGAATTTATTTAAAGTAAATGGACAAAGACTTCAACCTATTCTTAAATTTCCAAATAGTGCATTTGGTATTATAGAAAAAGTAGGAATGGAAGATTACCCAAGTCCCATTACTTAAGAGAAATGCATCATAAATATATATATATAATATATTAAAAATATATATATAATAATTTTATTAATTATCAATTCAATCAAAGTTAGCATCGGTTTGATTGATAGTTAAATATATATATTAATTATCGGTTCAACCGAAGTGTGATATCAGTTTGACCGAAAAGAAAAGGAAAAAATATTCAATTATAATATTAAAGCAATTTTAGTTTTGATTGAAAGTTAGTCTCTATTCAACTAGAGTCTAAACTTTTAATTTTTATATATAATTATGTAATGTCAGTTTGATCAGAACAAAGTATTAGTTTAACTAAAATATTGAAAATGTTTATTTTTATATAGGCAAAATCTTGGTCTAATTGGAAAATCACTAGTTTAACCAAAAGAAAAAAACCAAGGAAATATATATATATATTAATCACTGATTCAATCAAAATAATACATCGGTTTAATCGAAATATTAATTTATATATATATGAATTTGTGATTTAACCGAAAAACTATTGGTTTGACTAGAGCAAAAAGAATTGGTTCTACTAAATTTAAGAAATTATAAAAGTAAGTGTCAGTCAAATTAGAGATTCTTCGATTTTAACTAAAGTAGAGAGTATATTTATATTATATTTTAGTTGATAAAGTTTTATAGAAGTCCATGGAGTATGCTTAACTCAATGAACTTAGTCCATTGAGTCTAATTGTAAGTCTATGAACTTAGTTTGTTGAGTAAACCTATAACTCAATAGAGTACTAAGATAAGTCAATGAACTTAGTTTGTTGAGTTAACTTATAACTCAATATAGTAAAGTTAAGCTATGCGTAATTTGCATGGGAAATAACCTAATTACCCTCCAAAACGTAAGACTTATTTAACCTTTATAAACTTAGGATTGGGGGTATTATCAACAAAAAATCATTTAGCACTTAGCATCGAGAAATCAGAATCCATTCCGTTTTGTTCTATAAAGCACTAAAGTTGAAGATGGCAACAAATTGGTGGGATGAGATTGACACTACAAAGTTCCTCAAGAATTCAAAAGATTGGTATTCATTGAAGAAGATTCTGAATACAACTTGTGAAAAAGAGCTGCGAAAGGTAGAAGAAGACATTTTCCATTTTACTTAAAGGATAGTAAATTTAAATGTAAAAATGCCAAGTATTTTAGAAACCAAAATAAGAGTGGTGTTTAGAATGAAAAAGTGCATAATATTAATGGTTAAATGATAGTTAATTGCATAATATTTAGCTTATCATATGAGAATTAAGCCATTATGTTATAATTGCATTGTTATAAGCTTTAATGAAAGAATCTGCATAATTTCAGGAAATTAGTGTTAATTAAGTATATTTCTGAACTATCAGTGAATTGCAGGCTTTTTAATTCTTAAGTATCCAAATTGTCTATTATTTTGGAGAGTTATATTTCATGTACTAGATAGCTAAGTTTTAAATGCTTAAAGAATATTTTATTATTTCCTAGAGGACACGTGCTGTAACCTTAATATACAACTTAAGTGGATTTTTAGTAAATTATCTGCTAACTATCCGAAATGTGTCTAAGCATTAGATAGTTAGGTTTACAAGTATCTGTAATATCTTTTTATCATAAAACTACCTGACACATGTCGCATTCTGGAAACTTGACTTACGTTATCTTTTGGAAGGTTGGATATTAACTATTCAAAATGCATATAAGTTTCAGATGCTTATAGTTATAACTATCTGAAACATCTGAACTCGTTAAGTTATTTCTTTATTGCACGTGTTTTATAGTTAAACCAACGAAGTAAGTTCGTTGAGTTAACCGTAACTCCACAGACCATTTATTTTCTAACTTGCCACTATAGCAATTGCAAAAACAGGAAATTCGAAGGAAAACCATGATTGCACATATCACGTAGGAATTCACTCATGGAATGAAGAAGAAATCACCATTATTGATATGAATGAAGGAAATCCAACCAATCATTTAAGCAGGAGTAGTTACTACTAAAAGAAATATAAGAGAAGAGGAGAAAGACGAAGAAAAAGTGTGGGAGAGAGGTGGAGAACTGCGCTAACTGTAGGAAGCGTTAGAAGTTCCCTGAAGCTCCACACCACAACCAAAATCACCAACCATTGGAGGTTTGTGAAGATACTTTCTAGATGTCAGGTCAATTCTGAGCCAAACACGATGACTGACAACCACTATGAGGAGTGATTGCGTCGTAGGAAGGGAAGCCATTTTCACCAAGCACCAACTCATATCTCAAGAGATTGTAAAGCTTCTAGCCTTGGTTTTGGGTTGATGCCAGTATGCTGAAGAGGAGATCATCTTACAATTCTTGGTTCACGATTCTATAGGGAGAGGAGGCAAGATTGTAAGTGATTAAATTTTCAGTGGTATAATCGCGTCGCATATAGTGACAGAAGTTTTTACTATCGATAGAGATTTTTACATTTCACCTTCCGCTCATCTTCAAGAACATATCAAAACAAAAATACCGAAAAAAACTAATTATTTGTATTTACATTTAGTATTAAAGTGTTGTATTATTTGTTTTATATCGTGATTAATGTTATCATTGTTAGTATTGTGAATGTTTTATGTTTGTTTGATTTAGAAAATAGAAAATAGTTTTATAGTTTACTGAAATTGATTTGTCTTAGATACTTAAAGATTTTAATGGTTACTGTTTGAAATATCTAAATGTTAGTGTTGCTTAATGACAAATCTAATATTAAGTAACATTAAAGAGCTTAATTGATATTATTTACATTCTGTGGAACTGCCCAATGGTTGGCTAAATTCCTTTGTGAATAGTAGTATTTAACTAAAAAGGTAGGCTCGTGGAGTTAACTTAAGTCCACGAGGTTAGTTTGTTGAGTTAACCATAATTCCATGAACTAAGTATGTTGAGTTAACTATAACTCAACGGAGTGCTTAACTGAACACATATAAACTCCAACATAAAAATCAGAATAGTACGCAATTCTTACTCAATCTCTGTGAGATCAACTTGTACTTGCACACAAATACAATATACATTGTGCACTTGTAGTTAAAATACAAATTGGACTTAATATCTAATTTGTGTGAAAGGTTGTTTGTTTACTTCTAAAAGAATTTATTAATATAAGTATAAAAACAAATCAAACAAGTTTCTGATTTAACTTAACAACCCAAACAAGTTTTTCTAACATTGTTGCTAGGGATTGAGAAGCTAAGCAACTGTGAGTACTATTTTGTTTTAATAATAGAAGGAGTGTTGTGTGTTTTTATTATATAATTGAGAATATGACATATGCTTATGCTCAAAGATTTCTGAAACCTGTAGTTAACATATGTGAATTCTACAATTTGGAAGGTCATGACATTTCTGATTGTTTGAAACTAAGACGATTGCCGAAGGTTAGATCACATGAACAACAAATGAATTATATTCAATATAATAGAGCTGAGTATAAGAATCCTATAGTTTACCCAACTAATGGTCAATTTAGAACAAGTAATATGTTGAGAGACAATGAAGTTTGAGATAGGTATGATAGATTGGAGTATAGTTTAGAGTAAAACATGGACAAACTGGAACAATACATGTGTTAGCAATAAAAAGTCAACCAATTAAACTATAAGGAAGAATATTTAGAACCTAAAATTGATATCATATACAAAATAGAAAAAATCATAATGAAAATTGATCAAAAATTGAATGCAATGAAACTAGATGATCTTGAAACAAAGCTAAAAGCATTGGATGAAATTACAAAGAAATTACAAGTTATGCAATAGGAAAACACAAATGAAAAATTTAATGTTATAGATTTACATAATTTGCAAGACATACAAACAAAAGAAAATACCAATGTAATAGAATTTAAAGAATGTAAGTTAAAACTAAAAATAATTGAAGATCAAAATCATGAAAATGAAATACAAGAACATCATGAAAATAATGAAAATTTGGAAGATGTATGAATAACATTAAGATTTGGAACTGATATACCACCAAGAACTCAAAAAGAAAATATTGTGAAAGTGGATAAGAACAAAATTCAAAATGATAATGAAAATGTAATATTTGAAAACTTAGAAATCAATGAAGAAAATCTAAATTTGAAAATGAGATAAAAAATGATCAAATGAATGAAATGAAAGAAAAAGAATCTTGTAAATCACAATCATTAGCACCCTATCCTAAAAGATTACAACAAACATTTCTTGAAAAACAAGAAAAAATTAGAGACATTTTTGAAAAAGTACAAGTTAACATTCCTTTGTTAGACTTATTGTAGAAAATGCCACATTGTGCTAAATTTCTTAAGGATTGGTGTACTAAGAAAAGAGAGTGAAAAGTTTTAGTCTTTTTAGCTGAGCAAAGTAGTTCCCTATTTCTGCCATAAATTCCTAAAAAGTTATCTGATCCTGGAATCCCTGTTATGTCATGCACCATAGGAAATAACATTTTAGCAAGAACCTTAATAGACCTAGGTGCAGGTATAAATGTTATGCCTAGTGATATATTTGCATCCTTAAGATTAGAAGGCTTAATCCCTACTAGGACTGTCATTCAATTAGCTATTAGAAGTATAAGATACCTTATAGGAAAAATAGAGGATGTCCTAATTAAAATCAAAAACTACATATATTCTATCGATATTGTGATTTTGGATTCTCAACAAATTAAGCATTAGAATCATGATACATCTTTAATTTTGGGAAGACCATTTTTAGCAACATTAGGGGCTATTATAAATTGTAAAACTAGAGCGATGAAATTAGCATACGATAATGAGGATACTCAATTAAACATTTTCAAACTAGAAAAGTTTGAGGAGTTAGAAATGTCCATACATACTATAGACTTTTAAAGGATGAAGGAGATATACTCAATGATGTGATTCAAGAAGAATTAAATAGGCAACTAAATTCTAAAACTTTAGAAGTAAGTGAAAGCATAGATGTAGAAGGAGATCAAGAAGAGATTAATATTGAAGATGAAAATGTTAAATTAGGAGCTTTAGCTTTTGATGGTCAACATTTAGATTTAAAACCTTTACCTCCTGAATTAACCTATATATTTCTAGAAGAAAAATGAACATGTCCAATCATTATTGCTTCAGATTTAAAAGAGGATCAAATTTCTAAATTAAAAGATGTAGTAAAAACTTATAAAGAAGCAATCGGATGGACTATGACTGATATAAAAGGGTTAAGTGCAACTTTATACTATCACCACATATATTTAGAAGAGAATGCTAAACTAGTTAGAATTCTTGAGAGGAGATTAAATCCAAACCTTAAAGAAGTAGTCAGGAAGGAAATAGTGAAATGGTTAGATAATGACATAATTTATCTGATTTCTAATAGCTCATGGGTTAGTCCAATCCATGTAGTTCCCAAAGCTTATGTATCTAAAAGAAGAAGAAAATCGGAAGGTTAAATGTTTAAGTTTTCAGAAGACCATTTAAAAGCAACAAAAATACCTTCGGATAGTTAGAAGGATAACTATCCGGAAATAAAAGGGCCTTCAGAAAGTTTATAAGATGATTGTTTTGAAAAATCAAAAAGTTAAGGAGCTAACTATCCGAAAGTCCAAGGAAATTGGAAAGTTAGGAGTTTTAACCATCTGAGAACTTAAGTCATTTAATTTCACATGTCTAGAAATTTAGTCGGAAGCTTAGAAGACTTTTTAGAAAGTTAGAAAAGCTAACTATCCAAAAAACAAAATGTTATCGGAAGGTTAACAAATGAACTATCTAGAACTTAAGTCAAGATAGTAGTCGAAAGCTTTGAAAAAGATTAGAGAGTTCCTGTAGCTAACTATCTGATAACTAAAAACATTTCGGTAAGTTACAACTGTAAGTATCCAAACTTAAGACAAATAAAAGGACTTAAGTGGATTTTCAGTGAGTTACAGATTTCCTTCAGAGAGTTACACAAATAACCATCTGAAAGTCAAAGGAAATCGGAAGGTTATCTTCAAACACCTTCTCAAACAGTAACTTACCATATTTGGACCTATAATTTCATAAGTATAGTAGAAAACATTCGTTAGAAGTGAATATGATCGTTATACCTCTTGGTATAAATATGATTAGTAAAGGGAAGATAAAAACAACGATGATCAAATATTGTGAGCTACTCAAAAATTCCAGCAATACACTTAGTCTGCAAATACAAAAGAGAAATATTCTCAAGCATACTGAAGCACAAAAGCTCCCTGTGCTCAAACTCTAGTTCAAAGCTTAAAGTTGTTAGCTCGTGAGTTTGTACTTGAAAACTCATTGTTGGTTAAGGGCTTCAACTTGAAAGCTCAAGAAAAGTTAGTTTCTAAGCTTCTACCTAAAAGCTTAAGTGTTAGTTCTTGCTTAAACCTAAAGCAAGTGTTGTAAGTATTTAAATACTTAGTGAAACCCAAGTGAATCTTGGGGGTGAACTAGCCAAGTTGGTGAACCACCTAAAATCTCCTTGTGTCTAGACTTTATTACTGTTGTGCACGTTTATTAAATATCTGTACTCACTCATTAAGCAAATCAACTAGTTTAGTTTGAAAATAAGTAAAATTACACACACACACCATTCACCCCCCCTCTAGTGAGTCATATGATTCTAACAATTTTCTAAATCAACTAAACACGAAACATTCATAATACTAACAATAATAACATTAATCACGATACAAAACAAGCAATACAACACATAATGCTAACCAAAATGTCCTCCACATGCTTGGTGTTTAGAATGAAAAAGTGCATAATATTAACAGTTAAATGATGATTAATTGCATAATATTTAGCTTATCATATGAGAATTAAACCATTTTGTTATAATTGCACTGTTATATGCGTTAATGAAAGAATCTGATTAATTTTAGGGAATTAAAGTTAATTTAGTATATTTCTGAACTGTTGGTAAATTGCAGGCTGTGAAATTCTTAAGTATCCAAATTTTCTATTATTTCGGACAGTTATGTTTAACGTACCAAACAGTTATGCTTAATGTACTAAAGAATTATGTTTAAATTACTGAGCAGTTATGTTTTAAAAGAATATTTTATTATTTCCTGAAGTACACGTGTCGAAACCATAATGTATGACTTAAGTGGACTTTCGATGAGTTAAGTCTGTAACTATCTGAAATTACAGTTGGGCATCAGATAGTTATATGTGTAACTCTCCGAAATCTCGTTTTATTATAAAACTGTTGATGACACATGTCATGATCTAGAAGATTGACTTAAGTTATATATCGGTGAGTTATCTGTAACTATCTGAAATGCATCTGGGCATCAGATAGTTAAGTTTGTAACTATCTGAAATACATCTAGGCATCAGATAGTTAAGTTTGTAAGTATCCAAAATGCACCTGAGCATCGGATAGTTAAATTTATGCACGTGTTTTATAGTTAAATCAACGAAGTAAGTCTATTGAATTATCTGTAACTCCACAGACCATTTATTTTCCAATATGCCACTATAGCGGTTGTAGGAACAAGACAGTTGAAAGAAAAAACCACGATCGCACATATGACGTAGGAATTCACTCGTTGAAGGGAGAAGAAATCATCGTCGTTGATATGCATGAAGGAAATCCAACCGATCATTCAAGTAGAAGCAGTTACCACTAAAGAAATATAAAAGAAAAGAAGAGGGTGGTGGCCGATGTGTGTGGCCAATGTGTGTAGAGGAGGATCACCGAGCTTTCTACAGGCAGCGTCGACAATTCTTTGAAGTACCACACCAACCATCACCACCACCACCATAATCACCAACCATCGGAGGTCTGTGAGGATACTTTCCTGATGTCGGGTTGATTCCGAGCCAAACATAGTGCCTGACAACCACTATGAGGAGTGATCGCGTCACAGGAAGGGAAGCTATTTTCACCAAGCACCAACTCATATCTCAAAAGATTGTAAAGCTTCTAGCCTTGGCTTCGGGTTGATGCTTGTATGCTAAAGAGGAGATCATCTTGCAATTCTGGACTCGCGATTCTATAAGGAGAGGAGACAGAATTGTAAGTGGTTTAATTTTCAGTGGTGTAATTGCGTTGCATGTAATGACAGAAGTATTTACTGTCGACTGAGATTACTTTACATTTCACCTTTCACCCATTTTCATGCTCATATCAAAACAAAAATACCAAAAACAACTTATCTGTGTTTGTATTTTGTATTTGGGTATTGTATTGTTTGTTTTGTATCGTGATTAATGTTATCTTTGTTAGTGTTGTGCTTGTTTTATGTTTGTTTTAGTTTTACAGTTTACTGAAATTGGTTCATTCAATAAACTTAAAGATTTTAATGGTTACTGTTTAAATTATCTCAATGTTAGTATTGCCTAATGATAAATCCAGTGTTTACTAACATTAAAGAACTTAATTGATGTTATTTACAATCTGTGGAACCGCCCAATGGTTGGCCGAATTCCTTTGTAAATAGCTATATTAAATAGGAAAGACAAGCTCGTGGAGTTAACTTAAGTCCACGAGGTTAGTCCGTTGAGTTAGCCATAACTAAACGAATTTAGTCCGTTGAGTTAACTGTAACTCAACGAAGATCTTATTGAATATATAAATTTGATTGTTAAAAATGGAATAGTTCGCAATTCTTAAGCAATTCCCTGTGGGATCAACCTGTACTTGCACACTAATACAATAGATACTGTGCACTTACAATTAAAATACAAATTGGAATTAATATCTAATTTGTGTGAAAGGTTGTTTGTTTACTTCTAAAAAGGAATTCAGTGATATAGGCATAAAGATAAATTAACTAAGTAAAAATAGAAGTTAACAAATCCAAGTTTTTCTGGCGCGTTGTTGGGTAACCAATCAAGTTTTCTGGTGCCGTGTTGGAGATCCAAACACTTGGTCATGCTAGAAAGATAATATGCTCTAATATTCAATTTCTAGAACATACCTTGTTGAGTATTTTGTTTTGATAATGTGTGCTAAACGAATGTAATCATATTTACTCGATTACTATTGTTTGTGAAAGTAAATTAAGACATCAATTAATACAGAAAAAGTTTACTGATATAAATACTTGTGTATAATGGATTTGAAATTATACTAAGTTAAATAACAAGTCATTACGTCATACTAACTTTTTATTTAACTAAACGTTAAGTTAAAATGTGTTTTTATTGTAAAGCATGATATATTTTAAAGTTATATTTTCTTTATCATGTACAGTGCACGTTAAAGACAACTCGTTAAGTTAGTGCATTATTTGTATAAAGGTCACATGAGAACTCATTGAGTTATAGGCTTAAAAGTTAAAATAGGTCACATGAGAACTCATTAAGTTAGTAAACAAAAGAGCAAAAGGAAGAGACGAACTCGTTAAGCTAGTATTGTGCACATGGTGAAATTAAAGTTTATGAATGTTATATTGTATCACGTGAGTTGCACATGTTTAACTCATTAAGTTAACATAACTAAACGCATTAAGTTGCTATATTGAACACTAAGGCAACACGTTAGGTTAGCATTATAAACTTAAAGTTATTATTATTGCACGTGGTAAATACCTTATTGTAAAAATATTTGTTTATTACTAGATTAGTGAGTTAAAGTTTTTCGAAAACTTACAACTATAACTATCCAAAACTTAAACTATTTTCGGTGAATTAGCATCTAACCTTTTGAAAGATAACTTAAGTCATGTTTTCAGGTCATGGCACGTGTCTCACTAGTTTTATGATAAAAAGATTTTTCGGATACTTAGAAAACTTAACTATCCGATACTTAAACTATTTTCGGTGAGTTAGCATTTAACCTTCTGAAAGAAAGGTTAAGCTGATTCGTTGAGTTAGTGTAATACCATAGACTTAGTTCGTTGAGTTAGCTACAGTACTTGTCACATGATTTGGCACATGATGAACTCATTGAGTTAGATACATTAAGTTATAAATGTACTTGTTTTACTCGTTTAGTTAACATTAACACAACAACTTGTTATTACACTTGATGAAAAATTTTGGATGAGAGTTTATTTTGTAGGAAATTTTTCAGAGATCTAGGATTGATGATTAAAAAAAATTCGAAAGGAAAGCGTGGGTCAGAACATGTGTATTTCAATGAATGAAAAAGAGAAGATGTGAAGAGTGGAAAAATGATAGTGATTAAACGTGGAGGATATGCATGAAATGAATATACAATATAAAAAGCATAGAATTCTCATTGATCAATTATCCCTGCGCATCAAACGAAATATATTTTCAAGGATCAAAAACACCTCTCTAGGGAAAAGCTCTGAGATAGAAGAAAATTCAGTGAAGCAGAGAAAGTCAAATATTTATGACACTAAAGATTTGAAGAATCAGAAGAAAGTAAATTCGGTGAAGAAGAGAAAGTCAAATATTTGTTACTGAAGAATTGCAAGAGAAGAAAAAGAAGAAGAAGAAGAAGAAGAAAAATCTCAAACTAGGAGAAATGTTTTAAATTCCGCAAATTAGTTTTCTCTATTTGTAATTATGAAATTGATTAGATGAAGCATGGTATCGTTATATAATTGCATTTACAATTTCTAAGAAGAATTGAATTGTATATTGTAATTGAAACCTTGAATAAAATGATTTGATTAAAATAGTGTCTCGACTTGTTTTTAATTTTGAAGTTTCAATTATATTTAAATATGTTGAAAAACATAATTCACCCCCCTCTTGTGTAGCCATTTGATCCTACATACCTCCTTATGATGAAATCAGGACATTTCTTAAATATGGGTCTTCCCAATAGTAATATTTCACTCTTGAAAAGAACAATTTCTTATCTTGTCTATTCCAATCCTTAGGTGTTAAACATGTAACTAAATAGTTAACTATGTCTGCATGTCAAGGCATTGTATTTATGGGCATTAATTGTTCGTCGAGAAAATGATCCTTAATTTCAATGTTTGCTTTTTTTGTTTGTAACCTTGATAAATGGTCTACTATTACATTTTCATATCCTTTTTTATCTTTAATTTCTAGATCAAATTCTTGTAATAATAATATCCATTAGATCAGTCTAGGTTTAGTTTCTTTCTTTGCTATTAAGTGTTTTAAAGTTGAATGATTCGTGTATACTATCACTTTAGCTCCTATTAAGTATGATCTAAATTTTTCTAAAGCAAACACCACAACTAATAATTCCTTTTCAATGGTTGTGTAATTAACTTAAGTATCATTTAAAGTTTTTCTTGCATAATGAATCACTCTAGGAGATTTTTCTATCTTTTGTGCCAACACTACTCTTACAACAAAATTAGATGCATCGCACATTAACTCAAATGGATGGCTCCAATTAGGTGCTTGTATTATAGGAGTTGAAATTAAGCTAGTTTTAAGCTTAAAGAAGGTTTCCTTGCAATTTCTATTTGTAGGATCGACTACACAAGAGGGGGGTGAATTGTGTTTTTTAACAATTTCAATTATAATTGAAACTTTAAAATTAAAAACAAGTCGAGACACTATTTTAATCAAATCATTTTATTCAAGGTTTCAATTACAATATACAATTCAATTCTCCTCAGAAATTGTAGATGCAATTATAGAACGATACCATGTTTCATCTAATCAATTTCATAACTACAAACAAAGAAAACGAATTTACAGAATTTAAAACATTTCTCCTTATTTGAGATTTTTTTTCTTCTTCTTCTTCTTCTACAAATCTTCAGTGACAAATGTCTAACTTTCTTTACTTCATCGAATTTTCTTTCTTCTGATTCTTCAAATCTTTAGTGACATATATTTGACTTTCTCTTCTTCACCGAATTTTCTTCTATTTAAGAGTTTTTCCCTAGAAAGGTGTTTGATCCCTGAAAATATATTTGTTTGGTGCACAAGGACACTTGATTAATGAGAATTCTATGCCTTTTATAATCTATTTCCATTCCATGCATATCTTCCACATTTATCCACAATCAATTTTCTACTCTTCATGTTTTCTCTTTTTCCTTCATCAAAATACACACATTCAGATCCATGTTTTCCTCTCGAATTTTCTTTAATCATCAATCCTAAATCTTTGAAACATTTCCTGCAAAATAAACTTTCTTGTCCAAAATTTTCATCACGTGTAATAATAAGTCATTGTGTTAATGTTAACTAAACGAGTAAAACAAGTAGATTTATAACTTAACGTATCTAACTTAATGAGTTCATCATGTGCCAATTCACATGACATATACTATAGCTAACTCAAGGAATTAAGTCTGTGGTGTTACGCTAACTCAACGAACTAACTTTGTTGTATTACTGATAACTCAACGAACCAGTAATAAATAAATGTTTTAAATAATAAAGTATTTACCACGTGCAAGAATAATAACTTTAAGTTTATAACGCTAACCTAACGTGTTGCCTTAGTGTTCAATATAGCAACTCAACGCATGTAGTTATGTTAACTTAACGAGTTAAACATGTGCAACTCATGTGATATACTATAACATTCGTAAACTCTAAATTCACCACATGCATAATACTAACTTAATGAGTTCATCCTTTTGACTTAATGTTTTGTTCACTAACTCAACGAGTTCTCATGTGACCTATTTTAACCTTTAAGCCTATAACTCAACAAGTTCTCATGTGACCTTTTTACAAATAAAGCACTAACTCAACGAGTTGTCTTAACATACATTGTACATGATACAGAAATATAACTTTAAAACATATCATGCTTTACAATAAAAACACACATTAACTTAACGTTTAGTTAAATGAAAAGTTAGTATAACTTAACAACTAGTTATTTAACTTAGCATAATTTCAGATTTATTATAGACAAGTATATATATTAGTAAACCTTTTTTGTATTAAATGATGTTCTTGATTTACTTTCACAAACAATAATAATTGATTAAATATGATTACATTCATTTAACACACATCATCAAAACATAATACTCAACACTATTAAAGTTAAATGGAACATCTTTTAATAGATTAGTTAAAGGTCTAGCTATTGTGCTAAAGTTTTTAATAAATCTCCTATAAAATCCTACTGTCCTAGAAATGATCTAATATCTTTTACTGATTTGGATTCTAGTAGGTTAGAAATCACTTCTATCTTAGCTTTGTCTACCTCTAGCCCTTTTATTGAAACAACATGTCTCAAGACTATTCCTTGTTTTATCATGAAGTGACATTTTTCCCAATTTAGAATCAAATTCTTTTCTACACAGTGTCTTAATACTTGATCTAAATGGTTTAAACATATTTCATATGAAGTTCCATATATAGTAAAATCATACATAAATATTTCTAAAAAATCTTCAATCATTCTAGTGAATATGCCTTACATACACCTTTGAAAGGTGGCTGGTTGTATTATTGTGAAAAGTTAAATTAGAAACTTGTCTATAAGGCAATGCTAGAAAACTATTTGATTTGTTTTTGTGCTTATATTAATAAATTCTTTTAAGAGTAAGCAAACAACTTTTCACACAAATTAGATATTAAGTCTAATTTGTATTTTTAACTACAAGTGTATAGTGTATATTGTATTTGTGTGCAAGTACAAGTCGATCCTATAGAGATTGAGTAAGAATTGTGTACTATTTTTCTTTAAATTAGAGTTTATATGTGTTTAGTTAAGCACTTCGTTGAGTTATAGTTAACTCAATAGACTTAGTTCGTGGAGTTATGGTTAACTCAACGAACTAACCTCGTGGACTTAAGTTAACTCCATGAGCCTACCTTTCTAGTTAAATACTATTATTCACATAGGAATTCAGCCAACCATTGGGTGGTTCCACAGAATGTAAATAACATCAATTAAACTTTTTAATGTTAGTTAATTTGAGATTTATCATTAAGCAACACTAACATTTAGATATTTCAAATAGTAACCATTAAAGTCTTTAAGTATCTAGAATGAATCAATTTCAGTAAACAATAAAACTATTTTCTACTCTTTGAATCAAATAAACATAAAACATTCGCAATACTGACAATGATAACATTAATCACAATACAAAACAAATTGTACAACACTTTAATACTAAATGTAAATACAGATAATTAATTGTTTTTGGTATTTTTGTTTTAATATGTTTCTGAAGATGAGCGAAGGGTGAAATGTAAAAATCTCTATCGATAGTAAAAACTTCTGTCACTACATGCGATGTGATTACACCACTAAAAACTTAATCACTTACAATCTTGCCTCCTCTCCCTATAGAATCGCGAATCAAGAATTGTAAGTTGATCTTCTCTTCAACATATTGGCATCAACCCGAAACCAAGGCTAGAAGCTTTACGATCTCTTGAGATATGAGTCGGTGCTTGGTGAAAATGGCTTCCTTTCCTGTGACGCGATCACTCCTCACAGTGGTTGTCAGTCATTGTGTTTGGCTCAGAATTGACCCTACATTCGGAAAGTATCCTCACAAACCTCTGATGGTTGGTGATTTTGGTCATGATGTGGAACTTTAGGGAACTTCCAACGCTTCCTGCAATTAGCGTGGTTCTCCACCTCTCTTCCCACCACACACCATTTCTTCGTCTTTCTCCTCTTCTTTTATATTTCTTTCAGTAATAACTATTTCTGCTTAAATGATCAGTTGGATTTCCTTCATTCATATCAATGATGATGATTTTTTCTTCATTCCACGAGTGAATTCCTACGTGATACGTGCAATCTTGATTTTCCTTTGAATTTCCTATTTCTACAACTGCTATAGTGGCATGTTAGAAAATAAATGGTCTGTAGAGTTAGTGTAACTCAATGGACTTACTTCATTTATTTTACTATAAAACACATGTACTCCAAGAAATAATAAAATATTCTTTTATCATTTAAAACATAACTATCTGGTACATGAAATGGAATGAAGAAGAAATCACCATCGTTGATATGAATTAAGGAAATCCAACTGATCATTTAAGCAGAAGCAGTTACTACTGAAAGAAACATAAAAGATGAAGAAAAAGACTATGTGAATGTGTGGAGAACCGTGCTAATTGCAAGAAGCGTCAGAAGTTCCCTGAAGCTCCACACCAACACCACCAAAATCACCAACCATCGGAGGTCTATGAGGATACTTTTTAGATGTCAGGTCGATTCCGAGCCAAACACGGTGACTGACAACCACTGTGAGGAGTGATCACGTCATAGGAAGGGAAGCCATTTTCACCAAGCACCGACTCATATCTCAGGAGATCGTAAAGCTTCTAGCTTTTGTTTCAGGTTGATGCTAGTATGCTGAAGAGGAGATCATCTTACAATTCTTGATTCACGATTCTATAGGGAGAGGAGGCAAGATTGTAAGTGATTAATTTTTCAATGGTGTAATTACGTCGCATGTAGTGATGGAAGTTTTTACTATCAATAGAGAATTTTTACATTTCATCTTTTGCTCATCTTCAGGAACATATCAAAACAAAAATACCAAAAACAACAAATTATCTGTGTTTACATTTAGTATTAAAGTGTTGTATTGTTTGTTTTGTATTATAATTAATGTTATCATTGTCAGTATTGTGAATGTTTTATGCTTGTTTGATTCAGAAAATAGAAAATAGTTTATTGTTTACTAAAATTGATTCGTTCCAGATACTTAAAGATTTTAATGGTTACTATTTGAAATATCTAAATATTAGTGTTGCTTATTGACAAATCTAATATTAACTAATATTAAAGAGCTTAATTGATGTTATTTACATTTTGTGGAACCGCCCAATAGTTGGCCGAATTCCTCTATAAATAGCAGTATTTAACTAGAAATGTAGGCTCGTAGAGTTAACTTAAGTCCATGAGGTTAGTCCATTGAGTTAACTATAACTCCACGAACTAAGTCTGTTGTGTTAACTGTAACTCAACGAAGTGCTTAACTGAATACATATAAACTCCAATATAAAAATTAGGACAGTACACAATTCTTACTCAATCTCTATGGGATCGACCTGTACTTGCACACAAATACAATATACACTATGCACTTGTAGTTAAAATACAAATTGGATTCAGTATCTAATTTTTGTGAAAGGTTGTTTGTTTACTTCTAAAAGAATTTATTAATATAAGCAAAACCAATACAAAGTTTTTTGGCACCGCCTAACAAACAGAAGTTCACAACCAATAAACAACACCAATCCTTAAGAAATTTAGCATAAGGTGGCATTTTTTGCAATAAATCTAACAAAGGAATGTTGACTTGTACTTTTTCAAAAATTTCTCTCATTTTTTCTTGTTTTTCTAGAAAAAACATATATGTACTCAACAGATTTAGTTAATAGAGTTATAGTTAACTCAATGGACTATCCTCATGGACTTAAGTTAACTCCAAGAGTCTAACTAGTAATCTTCAATTAAATTTTGCTATTCATAGAGGAATTTGGCCATCCATTGGGTGGTTCCATAAAATGTAAATAACATCAATTAATCTTTTAATATTAGTTTATCTAGTATTTATCATTAATCAACACTAACATTCAAATATTTCAAATAGTAACAATTAAGATTTTGGGTATTTTGTACGAACCAAATTTAGTAATCAATAATACAATTTTCTATTTTCTAAATCAACTAAAGATAGAACATTCACAATATTGACAATAATAACATTAATCATGATACAAAACAAAAAATACAACACATAAATGCTAACTATAAATATAGATAATTAGTTTTGTTTTTGTGGTTTTTGTTTTGAAATATTCCTAAAGATGAATGAAAGATGAAATGTAGAAATTCTCTATAGACAGTAAAAACTTCTATCACAATATGCAACACGATTACACCACTGAAAACTTAATCACTTATAATCACGCCTCCTCTCCCTATAGAATCGTGAACCAAGACTTGTAAGTTGATCTCCTCTTTAGTATATTTGCATTAACCCAAAACCAAGGCTGGAAGTTTTATGATCTCTTGAGATATGATTTGGTACTTAGTGAAAATGACTTCCCTTTTTGTGATGCGATTACTCCTCACAGTGGTTGTCAGTCACCGTGTTTGGCTCGGAATCGACCCGACATCTAAAAAGTATCCTCACAAACCTCCGATGGTTGGTGATTGGTGGTGGTGTTGTAGAGCTTCAAGAAACTATCAACACTTCCTACAGTTAGTATGGGTCTCCACCCCCTTCTTCGTTCTTCTCCTCTTCTTTTTATATTTCATTCAATAGTAACTACCTCTGCCTAAATGATCGGTTGGATTTCCTTTATTCATATCAATGATGGTGGTTTCTTCTTCATTCTGTGATTTAAATCTTGCGTGATACATGCAATCATGGTTTTCCTTCAGATTTCTTGTTTCTACAATTGTTTCACATTAAATATTAGAAAATAGTTGGTCCATGGAGTTAGTGTTATTCAACAGACTTACTCCGTTGACTTAACTATTAACTTAGTAGACTTCCCTCATTGACTAAAGCTTAACTCAATGGAGATAAATATATATAAATAATATATGTGCCACATGTTGTAAAGAAATAACTTATAATATTAAAACAACTAACCGATGGAAAAAGGGTATTTCGGATACTTGCAAGCATAACTATCTGATACTTAGACACATTTCGATTAATTACCATAAAAACTTCCCATAGAACAACTTAAGTCATGTATTAATGTTACAACACGTGTCCTTGAAACAATAATAAAATACTCTTTAAACATTTAAAACTAAACTGTCTAGTACATAAAATAAAACTTTCGGAAATAACAGACATTTCGAATACTTCAAAAATCAAAAAGCCTAAAACTCACTGACAGTTCAAAAATATACTTAATTAACACTAATTCCTTGAAATTATGTAGATTCTTTCATTAAAGCCTATAATCGTGCAATTGTAACATAATGGCTTAATTCTCATATGATAAGCTAAATATTAGGTAATTAACCATTATTTAACCATTAATATTATGCACTTTTTCATTCTAAACATGAGTCTTTAAGTTCAGATAGTTATAACTGTTAACTTTCCGAAATGTCTTGACTTTTGGATAGTTAGCTATCTTATCCTTTTGATTTTTTCTTTTAAGCTTTTGACTACTAGTCACATGTGTTTTTAAGTTCTGCATGTGCAACTTAAGTTTGGATAGTTAGCCCTTCTAACTCTCCGATTCTATTTTATTTTCAGATAGTTACCTATTGTAACTTACCAAAAAACTCAAACAATTATCCTTTAATGCCTTTGACTTTTATCACATGAGTATTTAAGTTCCTCATGTGTAACTTAACTATTCAGATAGTTGACTCTCTGAACTCTCTGATTTCATTGCATTTTCAAATAGTTAGCCCTTCTAACTTTTCAAAAACACGAACAGATGTCTAACATTCTCAAAGTCTTCTTGTTTCCGAAGAGTTAGCCTTGTAACTTTCCAAAAGTCTTTCCTACTACATTTAAGTTGTCTTTCGGATACTTAGCTTGTTAACCTTCCAATATTCCTCTTCTTTCGGATACTTAAGTTTTGAGCTATCCAAAAAATCTTTCCTACTGCATTTAAGCTGTCTTTTGAATACTTAGCTTGTTAACCTTTTGATATTCTTCTTCTTTCATATACTTAAGTTTTGAGTTGTCTAAAAAATCTTTCCTACTTATCTACCATCTTGTTGGCCTATAACTATCCTATGAAATACAAATTTTTTCCTCACGTGGATTTTTGCATTATCAAAACACTAGGGTTTTAATAGTAAGAGTCTGTAAAGTTATAGGGATAAGTTTACGCATGTTCGTCATATTCTGTTATGAATAAGCTCGTAAAGTTATGAGCATAACTTTATGAAGGACCATAATGTTATGACTTTGACAAATTTATTAAGTTGTTATATTTTTATATTTAATCAAAGTTTGTTGCAGGAATATTTATTTTGTAGATGACACATGGCACACACTCATTTCCACACATTCTACGATATTTCTAAAGACTTAGTCAATATTTACAAATGGCAATCAATGATAAAATTGACAAATCAAGAATAAAGACTATGGTTTGAAAAAGTCTAGAGAACATGTGAAATTAGTTAGAGTTCCTCATGTATTATAAAAAAGAGTCGAGTAAAAATGAGAAAGTAGCTCTTTTTTGATAGTACTCTAGAGAAAATTCTCAGAAGACTTAAAGATTTTTGGAGAGCGAGAGCTGAAAGTCATCTGAAGGAACTTAATAGCAATAAAGCTATTTCCTAACAATTCAAGGATTGTCATACAATCAAGAAGAAAGTTTTATTACATTTGTGCAATCTAGATTAATTCCTCTTTGAATTTCATCATTGATTTAAAAGCACAAATAACGTATCTACAAGGGGTGTTATGTAAGAAACTTTGAAAGATTATCTTTCAAAAAAGTTTTAGGTAACTTTACGGGAGTCCATAAAGTTGTGTAGATAACTATACGAGAGTTTGTATAGTTAGCATGGTAACTATACGAGGGTCTGTACAGTTAAATGAAGAACTTGATGAAGGATTAGTGCCTTGTCAAGTTGATTTTGCTTTGAGTAAAGCTATAGTACACTAAGTTTTGAGTGAACCAAAAACTTCTAGGATTAGTGAATTCTTAAGTAGAGATTCAAGGAGTGGACGTACCTTAGTTGAGGGGAACCACTATAAATTGTTTACGTGATTTAATCTCTATTTCATTTCCACATTACCTAGATTTAAAAAAGGGACTGGAAAATAAGAAAATTTGTGACATACTTAATTCACCCCCCTCTTAAGTATAAACCTTTCCTATGAGTAGACACCCTCACTAAGGTGGTATCGTTTGGAAAGCTTAGGCTCTACTAAAGCTTGATGAGTCTCCTAAGAACGTGAATCAAGGAGACTAGTGCCAAATGCAAGAACCCTACAACAAAATTACAAGGACCCAAACGTAGCAAGTAGGAAGCTAGTCTTCAAGTGGGAGATTGTTAAAGCAAATGTATGGAGTTAGTCTTCAATTCATAGATTGGTAGTCGAAGTTAGAGGCAAAAGTTGGGACCTCCGCCACAACATCTAGAATAGTTCATCTAGATAACTAGCAATTTAGTTGAAAAAGCCAAGGAGGCCAACTCAACTGTCTAGCAGGTGTAGTCATTGGAGCTTCTAGAAGGACCTACTGAATTTCGATGGCTGTGCAGTAGAGACTAGGGTAGAATTTGTAATTGTTGTACTTAGGGTTCACACCTTTCTTTGTAAATAGGGATGTATCTGCACAAGTTTATGTGTGTCGTTATCAACATCTCAAGAGTTAGGGCACTCGTGGATGTAGGTAGTTGCTGAATCACATTAAATCTTGTGTGTTCATCTTCTACTTTCTCTTCTTTTTCATCTTCCAACCATCATGAGTCAAGAGGGTGAGTTTCCTCACGAGTAAATAGACATAGTCACTTTATCAACAGGTTCCATTTTAAGATGTTAGAGAACAAGGGAGAAGGTTGTGAAAAAGAGAGAGAGAGAGAGCAAATGTTATTGTAGTCTCAACCCCTCCCAACACTTACTTCCAAATTGTGTCTAACTCTTTGAAACAAATTCACATGTAAAATATTTGCAATAAACCTAACTTCAACATTTATATTTTTCATTAATCTCATTTCTAAATATACTTCTAGAACTCTAGATAAAGAATGTATATCCCATTCTAGTTGTCTTACTATGTCAAATCCATTAGTCACAACAACTTGAAAGGATCAAATGGCACACTAGAGGGGAGGTGAATAGTGTCCTAATAAAGTTTATTTTTCTTTTAAAATTTTTGGAAGCTATTGACACTAATGAACCCTAATTGAATGATTTTGAAATAACAAAATGTAGTGCAGAAATTAAAAGACACAGGATTTATAGTAGTTCCCCAAACTGGGTAGTCTACTCCTTAAGGCCACAACCTTGAGAATTCCACTAATGTGCTTTTAAGGCTAAGCACAAACCTTAAACAAGTTACTTTTGTAGGCTAAGAAACAACTTTACAGATATTCTTATAGGCTAAACAATAACCTTACACAAAGCACCAACTTTGTGCACTCAAGACCCCAATCTTGAGTAAGTGAAGAATTACACTTCACTCTCTTCACCAAGGCCCCGACCTTGTGAAGGTATACTCACAGCACCCTTGTGAGTTAGGGTTTTGAAGCAAACGAGAATACAGTTTAAAACCAGGAGTTACTGACTCAAAATGAAAATGACACACAACACCAGATCAACTCCTATGAAGAGTTGACATATGAAGCTCTAAGGAGAATTCTTGATTGATCTACAACTTTTGATCTTTTAGACTTTATTGCAAACGAATCTTCAGAATGTTTGTAGAATTGCTGAGCAACCAATTTCTCCTTTCGAGTGTTGAAAAATTCTGTGTGTCTCTCTTTTTTAATTTTCTGCAAATCCTTTTTATTCTTCCTTCGAGATTTGCATAGATGGAAGGAATTCTGAAATGATCAGATGCCTTATGCAGTAATTCATTTCCAGCAACAATCAATCATAATTAATTTGAGATCTGCAATCAAAAGATATCTTGCCAAAATAGTTAGTCAATTAATAACAGTTGCAGATTCTGTAGAAATCAAATCTTCAAAGGATCTTAGAAAATCGGAGACTTAGAAAGATAACTTGCCAAAGCTCAAAATCATTTCGGATAGATAGAACTAACATTCTGAAAGGCCACTTAAGTCATGTATTAAGATTGAAACACATGTCTTTCTGAAACAGTAGCATAAAAAAATAAACTATCCAATAGAGAAAACATGTTTCGGATACTTATAAAAGATAACTCTTCGAACCTTAAGTCATTTCAGATGGTTACACAAGTAACCTTCCGAAAAGTCACTTAAGTCAAAAATAATAAAAATTAACTATCCGAAGCTTAAAACCAATTTCAGATACTTACTAAAGGTAACTCCGATTCTTAAGAGTTTTTGGATAGTTACAACGTAACCTTTCAAAAAGTCACTTAAGTCAAGCGAAGAGAAACTAACATGTGTCCTTTAGAAGAAAGTAATCGAAAATACATTAAATCAGAGAAATAGCTAACTATCCGGAATGAAAACCCTTAACTATCCGAAATAGAAGGGATTTCAGATACTTAGCATAAAAATAAAAAAATCTGGACATAAAAAGACTTAACTCACCAAAGATAAATACTTTTCGGATAATTACTGATATAACTGTCTAAAAAGCCAAGAGAGAAGTTTAACCATTCGATTTGTCTTGTTTTGTTCGGTGACTTATATATTAACTCTCCGATCAATTCACTATAGAAATAACAACCTGCTGAAATCTAATTTAAAAGGTTCTAAGTACATAGCAGTTAGACAATTTTCATTTTAGTAAAAAGACTACTAAAATATTGTAGAAATAACTAAACCACATGTTTTTCATCATCAAAATTTATTGATAAAATAATTGAACTAACAATCTCCCCCTTTTTGATGATGACAAAACTGTAAACAAATATATTCTCACCCTTTGTCAAAATTAAAAAGGGAGAAATTTATTGAAAGATACTCTGAGATAAATAAAATGTAATTTCATTGATGAAAAGTAAGAAACAAGATGGATACAAAGGGAAACAAATAAAGAAACTTACATCAAAAGAAAACAAAAATACTAAGGATCAGTTGACTTTTTCTATAATAAATCTTGAATTAAATTATCCCTCTCGCTTAGAAGTTGTTCTAAATGAGCTACTTGGTCCAAAAGCATCTAATTATGTTGAAGTAGAAGCTTGTTTAGAATGAAAAAGTGCATAATATTAAGGGTTAAATGATGGTTAATTGCATAATATTTAGCTTATTATCTGAGAATTAAGCCATTATGTTATAATTGCACTATTATATGCTTTAATGAAAGAATCTGCATAATTTCAGGGAATTAATATTAATTAAGTACATTTCTGAACTATCGGTGAATTGCAGGCGGTGAAATTCTTAAGTATCTGAATTTTCTATTATTTCGGAGAGTTATGTTTAATGTATCGGATAGTTATGTTTTAAATGCTTAAAGAATATTTTATTATTTCTTGAAGTACACACTTTGAAACATCAATGCATGATTTAAGTGGATTTTCGATGAGTTATTTGCTAACTATCTGAAATGCATCTAGGCATCGGATAATTAGATTTGTAAATATCTAAAATATCTGAACTCGTTAAGTTAGATTTATGCACGTGTTGAATTTAAATGCTTTATTATGTCACATGAGCTGCACATGTATAACTTGTTAAGTTAGTATAACTATATACATTGAGTTACTTGAATATACACTAAGGTAATGTGTTGTGTTAGTAGATTATAAGTTATTTCTTTATTACATGTGTTTTATAATTAAATCAACGAAGTAAGTCCGTTGAGTTATCTGTAACTCCACGGACCATTTATTTTCTAATATGCCACTGTAGTAGTTGTAGAAACAGGATAGTCAAAGGAGAACCACGATTACACCTATCACGTAGGAATTCACTCATGGAAGGAAGAAGAAATCACCATTGTTGATAAGAATAAAGGAAATCCAACCGATCATTTAAGCAGGAGCAGTTACTACTGTAAGAAATATAAAAGACGAAGAAAAAGTGAGGTGGAGAGGGTGCTAACTAGAGGAAGCATCGGAAGTTCCCTGAAGCTCTACACCACCACCAAAATCACCAACTATCGGAGGTCTGTGAGGATACTTTCCTAATGTCGAGTCGATTCTGAGCCAAACATAGTGATTGACAACCATTGTGATGAGTGATCGTGTCGCAAGAAGGGAAGCCAATTTCACCAAGCACCGACTCATATCTCAAGAGATCGTAAAGCTTCTAGCCTTGGTTTCGGGTTGATGCTAGTATGCTAAAGAGGGAATCATCTTACAATTCGTGATTCGCGATTCTATAGGGAGAGGAGGCAAGATTGTAAGTGATTAAGTTTTCAATGGTGTAATCACGTCGCATGTAGTGATGGAAGTTTTTACTGTCGAAAGAGATTTTTACATTTCACCTTTCATTCATCTTTAAGAACATATCAAAACAAAAATACCAAAAACAACAAATTATCTGTGTTTACATTTAGTATTAGAGTGTTATCTTGTTTATTTTGTATCGTGATTAATGTTATCATTGTTAGTATTGTGAATGTTTTATGTTTGTTTGATTTAGAAAAATAGAAAATAGTTTTATTGTTTACTGAAATTGATTCGTTCCAGATACTTAAAGATTTTAATGGTTACTGTTTGAAATTTCTTAATGTTAGTGTTGCTTAATGATAAATCTAATATTAACTAATAATAAAGAGCTTAATTGATGTTATCTACAATCTGTGGAACCACCCAATGGTTGGCCGAATTTCTTTGTAAATAGCAGTATTTAACTAGAAAGATAGGCTCGTGGAGTTAACTTAAGTCCATGAGGTTATTCCGTTGAGTTAACCATAACTCCATGAACTAGGTCCGTTGCATTACTTATAACTCAATGGGGTGCTTAATTGAACACATAAACTCCAATATAAAAATAGAAACAGTACACAATTCTTACTCAATCTCTGTGGGTTTGACCTGTACTTGCACACAAATACAATATACACTGTGCACTTGTAGTTATAATACAAATTGGAATTAATCTCTAATTTATGTGAAAGTTTGTTTGTTTACTTCTAAAAGTAATTATTTATATAAGCATAAAGACAAATTAAACAAGTTTTTTGGTGCCACGTAACAAATAGAAGTTAACAAATCCAATACAAGATTTCTGACACCGTTGTTGGGGATTGAGAACCTAAGCAACTGTGAGTACTATTTTGTTTTAATAGTAGGAGGAGTGTTGTGTGTTTTATTTTATAATTGAGAATATGGCATATGCTTATGCTCAAAGATTTCTAAAACCTGTAGTTAGCATATGTGAATTCTGCAATTTGGAAGGTCACGATATCTCTGATTATTTGAAATTGAGACGATTGCAGATGGTTAGATCCCATGAACAACAAATGAATTATATTCAATATAATAGAGTTGAGTATGAGAATCCTATAGTTTACCCAACTTATGGTTAGTTTAGAATGTGTAATATGTTGAGAGACACTGAAGTTTGAGATAGGTATGATAGACTGGAGCATAGCTTAGAGCAGAACATGGACAAACTAGAACAATACATGTGGCAGCAACAAAAAGTCAACAAATTAAACTATAAGGAAGAATATATAGAACCTAAAATTGATATTATATACGAAACTGAAAAAACCATAATGAAAATTGATCAAAAATTGAATGCAATGAGATTAGATGATTTGGAAAGAAAATTAAAAGCATTAGACAAATTTACAATGAAATTACAAGTTATGCAACAGGAAAACACAAATGAAAACTTTAATGTTACAGATTTGCATAATTTGCAAGACATACAACCAAAAGAAAATACCAATGCAATAGAATTTAAAGAATGCAATTTAAAACTAAAAATAGTTGAAGATCATAATCACGAAAATGAAATATAAGAACATTATGAAAGTAATGAGAATCTGGAAGATGTATGTATAACTTTAAGATCTGGAACTGATATACCACCAAGAATTCAAAAAGAAAATAACATGAAGGTGGATAAGAACAAAAGTCAAAATGATAATGAAAATGTAATATCTGAAAATTTAGAAATCAATGAAGAAAAATCTGAATCTGAAAATGAGACTAGAAATGATCAAACGAATGAAATGGAAGAAAAAGAATTTTTTAAATCACAATCATTAGTACCCTATCCTGAAAGATTACAACAAACATTTCCTGAAAAATAAGAAAAAATTAGAGAAATTTTTGAAAAAGTATAAGTTAACATTCCTTTGCTGGATTTATTGCATAAAATGCCACCTTGTGCTAAATTTCTTAAGGATTGGTGTACTAAGAAAAGAGAGTGAAAAGTTTTAAGGAAAGTCTTTTTAGCTGAGCAAAGTAGTTCCCTATTTCTGCCACAAATTCCTAAAAAGTTATCTGAACCTGGAATCCCTGTTATATCATGCATCATAGGAAATACCATTCTAGAAAGAACCTTAATAGACCTAGGTGCAGGTATAAATGTTATGCCGAGTGATATATTTGCATCCTTAGGATTGGAAGGCTTAATCCCTATTAGGACTGTTATTCAATTAGCTAATAGAAGTATAAGATGAAAGGACCTCTAGATTTCGATAATGCAAAAATTAATGTGAGGTTTTGAATTGTATTTCTCAGGTTTAGTCAATGCAGCAAAAGATCAGAAGGCAGACAATTCTAAGCAGCAAACAGGTTGCAGTTAATCCCAAAATGTGCTGCTACAGAAAATCAGACAGTTAAGAAAGGATTGAATGATCGAAAAGTTAAGGAGTTAACTATCTGGAAGCTTAAAGGACTTTTCAAAGAGTTAAAAAGATAACTATCCAACTTTTTCGGAGAGTTACAGGTATAACTATATGAAAGTTAAGTCATTCAATTAACCATGTGCAGAAATACAGAACGGAAGCTTAAAGGACTTTTCGGAGAGTTAGATAACTATCTAAGTTTTCTTTTCAAAGAGTTAGATAACTATTCCAGTTTTTCGGTGAGTTACTGGTATAACTTTTTGGAACTTAAGTCATCTTATTACGCACGTGCAGAATGGTGAAGCTGGCAGTTAAAAGCTTAAAAGGAAAAATCGAAGAGTTAGATAACTATCCAACTTTTTCGGACAGTTACAGGTATAACTTTTTGGAACTTAAGTCATCAAATTTCCCATGTGCAAAAATCCAGATAAAAGCTCAAATAAGTTTTCAGAGAGTTAGAAAGATAACTATTTGAAATCTTGAAGCGTTTCGGTGAGTTACAAGCTTAACCATCTGAAACTTAAGTCAATATTTTATGCACGTGTTGAATTAAAGCAATCGGAAAGTTAATGGAGAGTTACTGTAGCTAACTATCTGACAGTTTAATAACTGTTTGGTAAGTTACAGCTGCAAGTATCCGATTGAATGATAGTTCGCATTATATGATTTGGAATCCTACATGGCAGAAAGACTTAAGTGATCTTTCAGTGAGTTACAAACATTCTTCGGAAAGTTACACAGTTAACTATCTGAAAGGTTAAGAAAATCGAAAGGATATCTTGAAATATCTTTCTGAATGGTAACTTACCGTATTTGGGACTGAAGTCTAATCAAGTATAGTAGAATACATCCGTTGGAAGAAAAAATATGATCGTTACACATGTTTTGTATATATACAAGATACAGACAACGGAATTACAAAGCTTTTGCTCATACACATACTTACACCAAGCTTAATAGAAGAAAAAGCTTTAGAGATCAAATCATCTTCAACATTTACATACTGAATTTCAAAAGCTCATCACGTACTCAACTCTGTTACTCACAAGCAAGTGTTTACTGAAGTACACAGATCAAAACATTAGAGAAAGGATTGGTTGGAGCTTCGACTAGGAAGCTTAAGTGAATGGTTGGTTCTTGCTTAAACCCTAAAACAAGTGATTGTAAGTTTGCAAAAGTTTAGTGTAGCCCAAGTATCCCTTGGGGGTGGACTAGCCGTTAGTGGTGAACCACCTAAAATCTCTATGTGTACTCTTTTATCGTGTGCTTGCTATTTCTTTATACTAATCTACTACTAAAAGGTTAAGAAACAAATTATTACCATTCACTCCCCCTCTGGTAAGCCATAAGGTCCTAACAATTGGTATCAGAGCAAGGTTAATCTCGTTAATAGATTTAACCATCTGAGATCATGGCTTTCCACACTATAGAGGGTCAGAATATCCATCGACCTCCCCTCTTTGATAGTAGCAATTATAGCTACTGGAAAAATAGAATGGAGTGCTTTCTCAAGAGTACAGATGTGAAACTTTGGAGAATGGTTGTACATGGTACACCAACTCCAATCAGTCATGAAAGTGACTGGACTAAGGAGGATGAAAGAATCATCTAGATGGATGCTCGTGGGCTTAATTCCATTTACTGTGCACTAACTAGTGAACAGTATAATAAAATATCTGCTTGTAAATTCTCCCATGAAGCTTGGAAGATCTTTCAAATTACATATGAAGGAACCAGCCAAGTTAAAGATACTAAAATCAGCATTTTGTTAAGAAAATATGAATTATTCAAAATGCTTGAAAAAGAAAGTATCACTGAAATGTTTTCTAGATTCATAGAAATTGTGAATGAACTAAAAGGCCTTGGGAGGAGTTTTTCTAATCGTGAACAGGTACAAAAGATCCTAAGGAGCTTGATAGTCGAATGGAAGCAGAAGTCTACTTCCATTCAAGATTCAAAAGATCTGAACAACTATTCAGTTGAAGATCTGTTGGGAAACCTTCTAGCCCATGAAGTCCAAATGAAGGAATGGAAAGAAGAAGAAGGAGTCACTGAAAGAAAGGTAGAGAAAAAGAAAGAACTAGTTTTTCCCTCAATAGAAGATCAACCAAGCTCAGATGAGGTGTTACTGCTGACCAGAAACTTTAGAAGGATGATGAGACAAGGAGGCAAAGCCAGCTCCTCAAAATCAAAAGTCCCTACATGCTACAAGTGCAAGAAACTGGGACACATTCAACTTTACTGTCCTTTCAACAAGAGGAGGACAAACAGAAATGGAAGAGGAAGAATAAGAAGAAAATGGCATTGAAAGCCACTTGGGATGACAGTAGTTCATCCAACAGCTCATTAGACTCAGATGAGGAGGCATCTGCAAACATGTGCTTTGCTGCACAAGAGGTATGTTCTACATCTCCCTATTGCTTAGAAAAGGAAAATGATGATGTAGATATAGATAGTCTTCTCTATATAGTAGATAACTTGTATATAAAATTTAAGAAGTACAAGAAAGAATTAAAGAGTTTAAATTCCTATCTAGAAGATGTTTTTGCTGAACTAGAAAAAGTCCTAGTTGATAATAGGGAATTAAAAACTAAAGTGGATAGCTATAGTTGTAAAAATTTTGACCTAAAAGAAGAAAATAAGAATCTGTTATCTGAAGTTACTGATTTAAAAAAAACTGTATGTAAATTTACTAAAGATGAAAATAGTTTAAACAAAATCATAGGATCTCAAAGAATAGGAAGAAGTAAATTTGGCCTAGGGTATGTTGTACCATAGGAAACTCTTTACTGTGGTGGAAAAATTAGATCTTATAGAGATGGCACAACTGTGTTTGTCATAAGAAGAGATCTACTTCTATATGGCTACCAAAAGGCAACAGGTTCAATATACAAAGGACTAACACTAATGGACCCAAGAAGATATGGGTACCAAAAGTCTTAATTTCAACATGATTTGCAAGACTGCATGGACAAGAAAGCTCAAACGTCCAAGTGGATCATTGACAATGGATGCTCAAAGCATATGACAGGTAAGAAAAGACTTCTGGAATCTGTTAAATCAATAAATTTAGGATTTGTTAAGTTTGGTAACAATGAAAAATGTAGAATTACTACCATAGGAAATGTTGCATCTAAAAATGGAAAAATAGAAAATGTCTTACATGTAAATGGTTTAAAACAGAATTTGCTAAGTGTAGGTCAATTATGTGACAAGGTTACAATATACTCTTTACTGCAGAAAACTGTTTTATATTACTACAGGATACACATGAAATCAAATTTACTAGATATAGAAATAATTCAATTTATGCTTTGGAATTTCCATGTGATAATATATCTAGTGATGCATGTTTAGTTGCTTCTAATGAAGATGAATGGTTATAGCATAAAAGATTAAATCATGTAAACATGAGACTTATAAGAAAATTGACCAAACATGATCTTGTTAGAGGTGTGCCTAAGCTCAAATTCAAGAGAGATAAATTGTGTAGTGACTATACAATTGGAAAACAAAAGAAATCAACACACAAGAGTATTGAAGACATTGCCACACGTCAACCATTAGATCTATTGCATATGGACCTGTTTGGTCCTACACAAACAGCTAGTTTAGGAGGAAGAAAATATACCTTAGTGGTAGTTGATGATTATACAAGATTCACTTGGGTTATTTTCTTAACACATAAGAATGAAGCTTGTGATGAATTCAAACATCTCTGTATTAGAATTCAAAATGAAAAAGAATCAACTGTGAAGAAGATCAAAAGTGATCATGGAGGTGAATTTGAAAATTCTGAATTCGAAGAATTATGCAATTCTTTTGGCATACTACATGAATTCTCATGTCCAATAACTCCTGCTCAGAATGGAGTTGTAGATAGGAAGAATAGATCAGTACAAAAAATGGCAAGGACAATTCTTAATGCATTTGATCTACCAAAGTCTTTATGGGCTGAAGTTGTAAATACTTCATGTTACTCTATAAACAAAACTCATCTTAGACCTATCCTACATAAGACACATTTTGAACTATGGTATGGTAAAATACCAAATGTTGGATATTTTAAAGTCTTTGGATCAAGATGTTTTGTGCTTAATACTAAGGATCCAAAGGACAAATTTGATGCAAAGTCTGATCCTACTCTACTTATTGAATACTCTTCGAGAAGCAAGGCTTACAAGGTCTATTTTGAACATGAAAGAAGAGTAGAAGAGTCAATGAATGTATTCCTTGATGAAGACATGGTAGGAAAATTGAAGAGGCTAAAAATAGACAGTGAAAGTGAACTAATAAATCAGAAAATTCCTCAAAAAAAGGATAGTTCAACACTGCCTACACCTACTGTGACAGAAAAAGCATGGAAGATAAAGTCTGAACATCCCATTGGACAAATTATTGGGAATATAAATCAAGGTGTTCAAACAAGAAGCAAAATTCAAAATATTTGTAATTATTGTGCTTTTGTGTCTGAACTTGAACCTTCAACAGTTGAAGATGCTTGCAATGATGAATACTGGATCATGGCCATGCAAGAGGAACTAAATCAGTTCAAGAAAAATGAAGTTTGGAATTTGATTGAAAGGCCCATCGAAAAATCAATTATTGGTACTAAATGGGTGTTTAAGAACAAACTTGATAATAATGGTAGTATTATCAAAAATAAAGCTAGACTTGTTGCTCAGGGATACAACTAGCAGGAAGGAATCGACTATGAAGAAGCTTTTGCACCTATTGCAAGACTTGAAGCAATTAGAATGTTACTTGCCTTTGCAAGTAGTATGAAAATCAAGCTTTATCAGATGGATGTTAAAAGTGCATTTCTTAATGGCATTCTGCAAGAAGAAGTATATGTAGAACAGCCACCAGGTTTTGAAGATGAAGAAAAACCAAACCATGTATACAAACTGAATAAAGCTCTCTATGGTTTGAAGCAAGCACCACGTGCATGGTATGATAAACTGAAGAGTTTCCTTCTTAAGAATCAGTTTAACATAGGAACTGCAGACAACACCTTATTCATCAAATCTGAAAGTTCTCATATGTTGATTATTCAGATCTACGTGGATGATATCATTTTTGGTGCCACACATGAGAAACTATGTCATGATTTTCAAATCTTAATGAAGAATGAATTTGAGATGAGTCTTATGGGAGAATTAAAATTCTTTCTAGGATTACAAATTCATCAACTTCAGCATGGCATTTTCCTAAATCAAGAAAAATTTTGCAAAGAGATTCTCTTAAAATTTGGTATGGATAAATCCAAAGCAACAAGTACTCTCATGAACTCAAATGAAAAATTTGATAAGGACATTTCTGGCACTCCAGTAGATCAAAAGAAATACAGAGGCATGATTGGATCACTTCTGTATCTAACAGCCAGTAGACCAGATATAATATTTAGTGTGTGTGCTTGTGCAAGATATCAAGCCTCTCCAAAAGCATCACACTTAAAAGTAGTTAAACGTATATTTAAATATCTACAGGGTACCAAAGATTTTGGCTTATTTTATTCTTCACAGAATCATTTGATATTAGCAAGATATAGTGATGCAGATTATGCAGGATGCAAATCAGATCGAAAAAGCACCAGTGGGACATGTCAATTGCTTGGTCATTCACTTGTTTCTTGGTTCAGTAGGAAACAAAACTCTATAGCTCTATCCATCATTGAAGCTAAATATATGGCAGCAGACCTTTGTTGTGCACAGATCTTATGGATGCAACAAACTCTAGCAGATTATAAGCTAAATTTTCAGAATACCATTATTTACTGTGACAGCAGTAGTGCCATCTGTTAGGAACAAATGGCTTCACTAGAGGAGGGTGAATGGTGAACATTGTGAAATTATGACTATTTTTAACTTTACTAACTAATTTGATTAATCAGTTTGCACAAATAATAATCAGATATAAATAACATGCACAGCAGAAATAAAAGTAAGAAACACAAGGGAATTTTAGGTGGTTCACCAACTCGGCTAGTCCACCTCCAAGGGTCACTTAGGCTTCACTAAGTGTCTCAACACTTACACACTTGCTTTCAAGTCGAAGCAAGAACCAACCACATAGAAGTTTTTAGGTATAAACTCTAGAAAACCAACACTCAGAAGTTTTCAAGTATAAACTCCAGAAAACCAACCTCTTGAGTTTTCAGGTCAAAACTCAAACGAACAACTGAATGAAGCTTTAAGGTTGAAGCCACAAACCAAATGATCCTTCTTGGATTAGACTTTCAACACATGGAGAGCTTTAAGAATCTTCTTGTAAATCCAGCTTTCACTCGATTCTTTGTTGAATTGAATTTGAGCTTTCTTCTATATCAGCAGTTGATCTGCAATGTATACTGTATTTCTATATGTAATTGTATCTGTAATCTCACATCTCAGCTCTTACCGAATACTGAATGATCTGACTATATATATGCTTGAATATCCAACGATCATATTTTCTCCTCAACGAATTTATTCTACTGTACTTGCTAAGTTCACAGATCCAAATATGGTAAGTTACCATTTAGAAAGGTATCTCAAGATAACCTTCCGATCTTCTCAAACTTTCGGATAGTTAGCAATGTAACTCTCTGAAGGATGATCGTAACTCATCGAAAATCCACTTAAGTTTATTTGTCACGTGAGTTTTAAGTCATACATGTGAAGTACTTAAAGTTTGGATACCTGCAGTTGTAACTCACCAAAATTCTCTTGAATATCGGATAGTTAGCTACAGTAACTCTCTGATTTTCTTCTTCTAAGAATCTGACAATTGTCATCTCATTTCTGCACGTGCATAAAAGAATAACTTAAGTTTCGGATAGTTAAAACTGTAACTCACCGAAATTTCCTATTTTTCCGATAGTTAGCTTTCTAACTCTCCGAAAACTCATTTACGCTTCTATTTGGATTTCTGCACATGGGAAATTCAATGACTTAAATTTCAGATAGTTAAACTATAACTCACTAAAACTCTCTTGAAATTTCAGATAGTTATCTAACTCTCTAATTTTTCCTTTTAAGCTTTTAACTACTATCTTCTCCATTCTGCACGTGCGTAATAGGATAACTTAAGTTCCGGAAAGTTATACCTATAACTCACCGAAAAACTCGAATAGTTATCTAACTTTCCGAAAAGAAAACTCGGATAGTTATCTAACTCTCCGAAAAGTTCTTTAAGCTTCCATTCTGTATTTCTGCACGTGGTTAATTGAATGACTTAACTTTCAGATAGTTATACCTGTAACTCTCCGAAAAACTCAAATAGTTATCTAACTCTCTAAAAAGAAAACTCGGATAGTTATCTAACTCTCCGAAAAGAAAACTCAGATAGTTATCTAACTCTCCGAAAAGTCCTTTAAGCTTTCGGATAGTTCACTCCTTAACTTTTTGATCATTCAATCTTTCTTAACTGTCTGATAGAATTGCTATTGCTGTAAACTTGCTCTTCGAATACTAAGGCATGTAACTGTCTGACTTTCTTGTAGCTCTATAGCAGTATCTTCTGAAACTTTCTCCATCTGTTTGTTTGCTTTCTGATCTTTTGTTGAGCTATCATATCTGTGAAATACAATTTGGTTTCCTCACATAGGTTTTTGCATTATCAAAATACTCAAGTTCTAACAATCTCCCTCTTTTTGATAATGACAAAATCCTTTACATTAAATTACATGTATTTCACTCCCTAGATTGTTGCTATACATTCAGTCACACAGAAACTAAGTAAAGCAAAGACTTACAATGAATATAATGCAATGAAGTTAAATTCTCCCCCTATTTGTGTGCTAGGAATGCTCCCCCTACCCTCTATGTAATTTTCTATATTCTTTTTCCCCTTTTTGTCAATAGATAAAAGGAGTTCCACAATTTTCTTTTGCTGAATTTTCTTCTCCCCCTTTTTGACATTAAATTTGTATCTGATGATATACCAATTTTCTGATCTCTATAATCCTATCAAATATCAACTTGTTAAAGGAATCAAATGCATCAATATCTTTGAATACTAATTTTTGATTTTCCATCAAATGTAGACTGTTGGTCTGTAAATCTCAATTGTTGAGATAGTTTCATCATTGCAGTCTATTTTCTTCTTTTCCTTTGATGTTGTGTTGCTTTTCTTCTTTCTTATTCAAGCACAATATCAATTGAAGTGTCAATTTCCTTAATCCTTGTCTGATGTTAGTTGTTGACATTCTATCATCTGAGAAGTCAGTAATTGCTCTCTTGATTTGTGATATTTCTTCCTTTGTTTTCGTTTAGTTACTGCATCATCTATAAAAAACTTAAAATAGTGAAATGCCAATAGTTAATGTAGCAATTTATAAATATGCAGTTAATATTTGTAATTTCTACCACATGCTCTCCCCCTATCTGTATGGAGGTTCTCTGATTTATAATAGCAAGCTATAGGCTCTCCCCCTATATGCATGCCCTCTTTATACACTTTTATTTTGCACTGAAGTAACATTTTGAATTTCCTTCATATAGTAGGCTCTCCCCCTACTTATGTACTTTTCCTTGCAGACAAATTTGTTACACCTATTCTACAAAATGAATGTCATATATGATACCAATTGAACTAAATACCAATTGTTAATCAAAAACATCATAAATAATTTTCAATCAATTTGCTTCTAACTCCAATTCATTTATCTTCTCTTGGATCTTTGTTTCAAGTGGTTTTTCTATTTGCAGAAGAAAATTTGAAGACTGTAATCTGTCAACTACAGATTTTGGTTGTCCTTTGATGAATCTAATTTGTATGCATTCATCTTGGCTCATGCAGATCTTATTTCCTTTAAAGAACAGAATTCAATCAATGATACCACTTTGATACTACTTGTTCATTTCAGAATATCATAGCTGATTCTTAATTGATTACCAACTGTTTGGCTTCTTAAAAAAAATTTCTCTTCACGAGATTCTACTTATTCTGATAACACTTGTTTCTAACTATTGCACATTTTGCTCTCCTTGAGCATCAAGATTTTAGGCACGATTTTCACTCAGTCTAAGTGAGCACTTTCTACCAATTTATGGTGCCTCTTGTAATACCAAATTTTTACTGTCATAACTAGTTTGGAGCTATAGATCAACTACTCCCCCTAAACAATATAATCCTGCAATTCAAACAGAAATAAATTTTGGTACCCATACTTTCTTGGGTCCATAAGTGTTAGTCCTGACAATATTTAGTTTATTGCCTTTTGGTAGCCACATTGAACCAGATCTTCTTTTGATGACAAACACTGTTGTACCATCTCTATAAGATCGGATAACACCACCATAGTAGGGTATTTCCTATGGAGTAGTATACCCTAGGCCAAGTTTATTAGAACTATATCTTTGAGAACCAATGATTTGATCTAATCCTTTCTATCCATTAGTAAATTTATGCACAATATTTTTCAGATCAGTGATTTTAGATTTTAATTTTTCATTTTCATTTATCAATTCATCATTATTGCATTTTGTATCTTCAACATGCAAATTTTCAAGTTCAGTATGTGCTTCTTCTAAGCATGCAGTTAAATGCTTAATTTACTTTTTATACTTTTTGCATTTAACATATAAACTATCAACAGTAGACAAAAGAATATTTACATCTAGATTATCATTGTCTACATCAGAATCACTTTGAGATGAAGTGGAACATACCTCTTGTGCTGTATAGCACACGTTTACTAGTACCTCTTCATCTGAACTGGATGAGCTACTAGAAGAACTACTGTCATCCCAAGTAGCCTTCAATGCCATTTTCTTTTTGTAGCTCCTCTTCTTCTTCTTCATTTCTTTTTCTTCTTCTTGTTGTAGTGGACAATCAGGTTGTATATGTCCCTGCTTCTTGCATTTAAAGCATATTGGTGCATTGCTTTTTGATGTGCTGGCTTGATTCTTTTTCTTCATCTATTTTTTGAATTTTCTTGCTAGTAGCACAACTTCATCATCATCCGAGCTTTAAAGTTCTTGTGTTGATGGAAAGGCTAGTTCTTTCTTTGTTTCAGTTTTCTTTTTACCACTACCTTCCTCATCTTTCCATTCTTTCATTTGAACTTCATGGGCCAGCAAGTTGCCCATTAGATCCTCTACTGAGTATTTGTTGAGGTCTTTGGAATCTTGTATTGATGTGGACTTTTGCTTCCATTCCACAGTTAAGCTTCTAAGGATTTTCTGTACCTGTTCACAGATAGAAAATTCCTTTCCCAAACCTCTTAAGCCATTAATAATCTCAGTGAATCTTGAAAACATATTAGTGATAGTTTCATCATCAAGCATTTTAAATAATTCAAGCTTTCTAAGTAAAATGTTGATTTTAGTGTCTTTCACTTGGCTAGTTCCTTCAAAGGTTATTTGAAAAGTGTTCCAAGCCTCGTGAGCAGATTTACAAGCTAAAACTTTATTATATTGTTCAATAGATAAGGCACAATAGACAATATTCAACCCTCGAGCATCCATTTGGATGATTCTCTCATCCTCCTCAGTCTAGTCATCCTCATGACTAGGTGGAATAGGTGTTCCTAGAACAACAATTTTCCATAACCTCACATCTAAGCTTCTGAGGAAACATTCCATCCTATTTTTCCAATAATTATAGTTATTACCATCAAACAGGGGAGGACGATGGATGTTCTGACCCTCTCTTTGAAAGGATGCCAAGATCTCTATTTGGGTTTTCCCAGCACTACACTAGAAAAACTTGGATTTGTTACTTCTATTTTTACTTAGTTAATTTATCTTTATGTCTATTCTTTCTTTTAGAAGTAAACAAACAACCTTTAATACAATTTAGATATTAATTCCAATTTGTACTTTAATTGCAAGTGCACAGTGTCTATTGTATCAGTGTGCAAGTACAGGTCGATCCCACAGGGAATTGCTGACGAATTTAAGAAATGTTTGATTGTGAACAATTCAAATTTATATTCAATAAGCACTCTGTTGAGTTACAGTTAACTCAACGGACTAAGTTCGTTGAGTTATGGCTAACTCAACGGACTATCCTCGTGGACTTAAGTTAACTCCACGAGCCTGTCTCTTCTTTATAATACTGCTATTTATAGAGGAATTCAGCCAACCATTGGGCAATTCCACAGATTGTAAATAACATCAATTAAGATTTTTAATGCTAGTTAACATTGGATTTATCATTAAGCAATACTAACATTCAGATGATTCAAACAGTCACCATTAAAATCTTTAAGTTTTTTGTACAAACCAATTGCAGTAAACTGTAAAATTAAAACTAACATAAAACAATCATAAAACTGATATAGATAATATTAATCACGATACAACACTCAAATACAACATACAAACAAAGATAAATTGTTTTTGGTATTTTTGTTTTGATGTGAACATGGAAATGGGCAAAAGGTGAAATGTAAAGTAATCTCACTTGATAGTAAATACTTCTGACACTACTTGTAACGCAATTACACCACTGAAAATTAAACCACTTACAATTCTATCTCCTCTCCCTATAGAATCACGAGTCCAGAATTGCAAGATGATCTCCTCTTCAGCATACAGGCATCAACCCGAAGCCAAGGCTAAAAGCTTTACGATCTCCTGAAATATGAGTCAGCGCTTGGTGAAAATGTCTTCCCTTCCCGCGACGCGATCACTCCTCACAGTGGTTGTCAGGCACTGTGTTTGGTTCGGAATCGACCCGACATCAGGCAAGTATCCTCACAGACCTCCGATGATTGGTGATTATGGTGGTGATAACGATGGTTGGTGTGATACTTCGGAGAATCACCGATATTGTCTGTAGAAAGCTCGGTGCTCCTCCTCTGTATACACTAGCCGTCCATCGATCACACCTTCTTCTTTTTTTCTTCTTTTCTTTTATATTTCTTCAGTAGTAACTACTTCTACTTGAATGATCGGTTGGATTTCCTTCCTTCAGATCAACGGTGATGCTTCCTTCTCCATGTGCGATTGAATTCCTACATGATACGTGAAACATGGTTTTTCCTTCCAACTGTTTGTTCCTGCAACCGCTACAATGGCATTTTAGAAAATAACTATAAAATACATGCAATAAAAAAATAAGCCGCTAACCTAACACGTTACCTTAGTGTATATTCATGTAACTCAACATGTACAGTTATGCTAACTTAACGAGTTATAACTTAAGTAAATCTACCAGCTCTCGACATGTGTCAGCAGCAGTTTAAACATAAAATAACATTTCAGAGAGTTATAGGTATAACTATCCGATTCTCAAATGCATTTTTAGATAGTTACAGCTAACTCACCGAAAATTCACTTAAGACATTCATTCTGGTTTCGACACATGTACATCTGGAAATAATAAAATATTCTCTCTAAACATAACTGTCTGAATTTGTTCGGTATGTTAAACATAACTGTCCAAAATATCAGAAAATTTGGATACTTAAGAATTTCACAGCCTGCAACTTACCGATAGTTCATAAATGTACTAAATTAACATTAATTCCCCAAAATTAAGCAGATTCTTCAATTAAAGCATATAATAGTGCAATTATAACATAATGGCTTAATTCTTATATGATAAGCTAAATATTATGCAATTAACCATCATTTAACCGTTAATAATATGCACTTTTTCATTCTAAACACTTCCCCCATACCTAAATTTTGCTAGTCCCTTAGCAAACTAAGATTTAATTAATTGGTCTTTCAAAAAGTATTAGAATTAATTCTTCCCCTTTTGTTTTTCTTCTGTTTAGCATAAAAATATATTCTGTATGTTTCAGTAATCAACCTGCAAATATACTTAGAATATATGCAAATTACATACAAAGTATATCATCATCACATAAGTGTTAATTATATTATCGTTTGTTCTTCTTTTCATCATCTGTCATCCTGAATTTTCCAATAAGATTTCTAGAAGAAATTTCAACAACATATGAATCAAAATACAATCTAATTCAATATGATTAAGACAAGTAGAATAAAGAATTGTATCTCCATTAAACAACTTCAAAAGTCAATTCCAGATTCATATTTCAGCAATTCTAGATAACAGAAAATATACTCGATTCATAAGATATCTGTATTTCACAAAACACTTGTATCTTTTCAAAACAGTATATGTATATATATATTTTTTTTTTTCGTACTTTAAAAGTTAATTTGACAAGCTTAAATCATACAAGAGCTTTCTAATGTACCCATGTAACGAGCTTTCAGTCAACAATCTCAGATCTGATTAGGATCTTAGGTTGTCAGATTTCAAGAGTCCTTTTTTAGGTCAACAATCCTTACATACCTATCTGCTCAAGTACAAAAGGCTCGTGATCAAACAAGTCAATAAACTCTCAAAATTTTCCCTTTTTTTTTTTTTTTTTTTTAAATACACACAAAACAAAACATTAATCACATACTATATGTGTACATATTTCATTAATATAGATGCAGTAAAACACCAATCTCATATAATCCTGCTTCTATCATTTACTAAAAATATGAATCCATAACAATAAGCTCATACTTTATCTGTAGTTTAATAAGATCTACACATAAATCATTCTACAAGTTCAATCAGTCAAAGTAAATGTATCTTTCATCATATGTGTTTCATTTAATCTATAATTCACATCTCAGCTCCTTCAGGACTTCAAAAAATTTTCTGATTAAGCATTAAATATTCTAATTTTATTTTAAAATCGTGAAACTATTAAACTCATGAAATTCAGAAAAATCATAAGATACTATATCAAGATTTACATAAATAATAAATTCTATAGCATCTTCTATAGCCTTCTAAATATAACATTCAAGCAGTTTATAAAAATTTTATAGTCTCAATTATCGGATAGTTACAGCAAGTTCATAAAAATTTTCAATTTCCTCAAAACTTTGCAGTACCATTGTAATTCCTTTAATTAACAAACTTACATGGCTGTTACTTTAATTACCTCCCCCCCATACCTACATTTTGCATTGTCCTCAATGTAAAAGATTTGACAATAAGTACAGTAATTGTAGCAGGCATGAATAAAGTTTTGTTTGATTTAAAATTCAGGATAAGTAATTGGTTACATACCTTGTTCCATTTGTATCTCTTTCTGTATATTCCGATTTTTGATTCTGAAAAACTTTTCATTCCCAGATAAATACAGAATATAAAATAAAATAACATTTAACAAATATTAATAAATCAGTGTCTTGTGTGGAACCCAGACTCCTATGCCTTTGGTGGCTCACAAGCAAGCTAGTTGGTTTCCCAGAACAGATACCAACAAACTAGATTAATATTTTGTTTTGTTTGTTTTTTTTTTTATAAAATGAACATGAAAAACTTCAAAATTCCTTCTTTTTTTTCTAAAAATAAATGCAGAATACACACATTAAACACACAAAATCACAGCTTAAGAACATGATTGAAAAGTAGAAACAAATGGAATAAATGTATCAGTCCAAGCAAACTTTTTAGGCATAGTTCTTCTTGCTATTAATTCTATTTTAATGCAGTTCTTGTTCCTTTCTAATTTGTAAACATGCAATATATTATAAATTCCAAATACGAGTGTATTACCATTAATGATATATAATGTAGAAAGGGATCCTTTTTGGTTCTAGGGTAATGTAGCAGTTTCTATTTCTACATCTATTTCAATATACTCCTCTCCCACTTCCATTCATTCATGTCTTCCATAATCCATATTTGAAATTTCATTAGTTCATCCCACCATCTTATCAGACATAAAGTAGGATCATCTTCTTCATTATACCACATTCCTATTTGAATTTCATTAAATTCTACATATGGTGGTTTAGCTATTTCACTCGGTATAGGTAAAATTTCTATATATTCATCATAACTATCTATGCTCACTATGTATAAATCAGATCTATATGCTATTGATATCTTTGTGATTAAATAGATATATCCATCAAGTATGACATGTGTTTGGTTAATTAATGATTTTTGTCCTAGATATATCATAATATTTTTATTCCAAGATTTGTTCAGAAAATTATACACACTTAAGCGTAAATCTTCACCCCAATTTCCTGTAGGTCTCCAATAATATAACTTTTCAGGAATTGCAGAATTTTTATCAGAAAATATTAAAGCTGACCCACAATTTACAGTTGGTGCTTCAAATCTATTAGGTCTTCCTATATTCCATTCTACTCCTGTTATAGGATTTCTTATCAAAATATCAGGTAATAATAAACTTGCATACCTTGGTCTCGTCTTGTATATGATTAATCCTTCATCTATCCCCATAATATGATTTATTCCTTCTAATGCATTGGGTGGAATTCGAGTAGTTTCTTCCATAGTCAGATATTTATGGGTATTTGAACTACAATTAAATGACCTCCATATGAATCCTTCTCTAATCTTAGTCATTTTTGCAACTTGTAGTCCCTGAAAATATTTTTCTTCAATACAATCTTTAATTTCCTTTGATACACAGCACAGCCTGCACAGATCTTTAGCTGACAAGTTACTTAGTACTTCCCTTAGTGCATCCATTGGTAATTGCATCAATTCCATTTGTCGATTCTGTAAAACATAAACAAAAATTTAGCAAAGACAAAAATTAACCTAACTACTACACACTCTCGTGGAGTTAAGGCATAACTCAACGGACTAAGTTCATTGAGTTAAAAATTAACTCTACGATACTATTAACTAAAAATAAAAAAACATATATACAAACAAATAGTTGCTTCAGATATGCTGCTTCATTCAGCTGCCCTCCCAAAAGTGGTATCAATTTCATTAACCATTCTATTGACAGGATTAGGTATAGCTTGTATTGGCAATCCTCCAATAGGTCTAACTTCCATTGGTTCCTTCTGTCTAAGTGATATATTTCTATTCTGATTTTGAATTGCAGCATTTCCAAATATAAATTCTAGACAATTGTTTACTTGTTGGATTATCTTTTCTAATTTCTCTATTCTAGCTCCTTGTTCAATTAATACTTCATAACTTATGTTTTTCTCATTTATATTTTCTCCTCCCTGGAAATTGTTGTTTCTCCAAGATAAATTTGGGTGATTTCTCCAATTTGGATGATAAGAATTTCCCAAGTTATCTCTCTGGTTTCTAACATAAATAATATCTAAGTCATTTATGTTTACATTCTTTTCCGCTAGCTTTTGATTTAATGATAACTCTTCTATTTTCTTTGTTAATTCATTTAATTTCACCTCAAGCATAGTATTGGAATCTATTTCATGCATTCCTCTTGGCAATATTTTTTTATCTGCAATAGCTTCAGCCAAATTTTCCCATTGTGCAGTTCTTTTTGCAAAGTTTTCTAAATATGCCCATGCTTCTTCACTACACAATTTTAAAAATCCATTTTGACAAGTAGATTCTAATAAAGATTTCGTTGAAACATCTATGCCTTCATAAATTATACCTATTAATTGTGCTTTACTCATTGCATGATGTGGACATTGAGTCAGTAAATCTTTAAATCTTTCAAAATATTTCCAAAATGATTCACCCTGTTTTTGGCTACACATTAATATTTCTTTCTTCTTTTTAATCATTTGATGTGTTGGATAATATTTTTCCAGAAAAATAGAGCAAAATTCAGTCCATGTAGAAATTGAATCAGGCGACAGAGTATATAACCATCTTTTAGTTGTGTCTTTTAAAGAAAAAGGAATATATCTAAGTTTAATAGCATCTATACTCATGTTCGGCATTTTCATCATTTGACAAACTTCGTTAAATTCTCTAAGGAAATAATAGGCATCCTCTCTTTCTAATCCATGAAAATGTGGTAATTGACTAATATAATTAGATTTCAGTTCAAACCTATCTCTCTCAAAGTTTGGCAATCGAATACATGAAGGTTCATCAATTAATTTAGGATACAGAATCTCTCCTAATGGTTTTTCTACTGGAACAGCCATCTCTACATTCTCCTTGAAAGAAAGGTTAGCTATACCCGAAAGAATTTCATTAAAGTTCAGTTCAGAAAATTTTTCAGTACTCCTCTACAATGAAAATTCCTAGGTAGGTGTTCTTACTAATCATTTAGTGCTTAGAGAACGAGTCCATTTGCTCATAAATAAATAGCAGAAGATTAATTACATACCAGTCTGAAGCTTTCCATTCTATAAATATTTGTTGTCGGATGAAGTTGAATCAGCTGCTTCTCCTTCTAGTTCCTCCAATGCCTTCTCCTTTCTTTTAAAAGTGCTGGTAACTCGTAAATAACATTCTGTTTTATATATATACTGTGCATCCATAAAGTGAATAAATCTCGTTGCAAGAACGTGTCTTGCAACGTGCATCGTGGTTCCTATTTATATGGGTACGTATACCACTACTAATTTCAAATTTTGGTAACCACTAAACCGACGAAGCTTCATTCGTGGTTAAAAGAATAACCATTCTGCTTAATCCACGAACTAACCTCGTTGAGTTACAAAAAACTCAACAAAACACAGTCAGCTACTATTGCTAACTCCACGGACTAACTTCATTTAGTTACAGATAACTCAACGAAGTGACCTTATATTATATTACTGACCTCGTGGAGTTATGGTTAACTCAACGGACTTACTTCGTTGAGTTAACACTTGGCAACTTCTAAGTTTCACTCTCGTAAGTTTTATATTCTATTTTTTTTTCTTTGTTTTTCATTCTGCTAACTGTAATAAAGTTAAATCTATGTCATTAATGCCTCATTTTGATTAAAATACATTTAAATCTGAACATTATATAAAGATTTAACTTGCAGGTCATTTTACGTTATGCAGAATTTACATTTTACCTTATAACATGCAGAAATTTTTTAAGTAGTTATCCTGTCATTCAACAAATTGTAAATCTGTTACATATTCATAAAGTTCCACAAATTACATAATATTCAATAAATTCCATTCATTTCACATCCAAATATGTATGAAAATTGCATCTGGAAAATTATATTCATTAATATGAATCAATTACATTACAAGTACACCATACAATTTCATACAATTTTACACAAGTAGACGACCAATACAATTTAATCTATATGCCTAAATTCATCTACTTCCTTCTGGAGTTTTTCTAATTTTAGGTCTTAGCTACAGTACTCCGTTGAGTTACAGTTAACTCAACGGAATAAGCTCGTTGACTAACTCAAGACTTAACGGAGTATGCTCGTTGAGTTCAGCGTAACTCAACGGACTCCCCGTACAAGCAAATATAATAATAAAAATATTACAGAGAATAGTTTTTCTGTTTTTTTACTGGTTTAACCGATACTATGCTTCGGTCAAACCAAAATATTTTTTATTTTTCTTTCGGTTGGACCAATACTATGTTCCGATAAAACCAATATTTTTTCTGAAGATTAATATACAATTTTTTTTAATGTTCCGATCATACCGATGGATCCAGTTGGTTGAACCACAACTATTTTTATGTTTTATATATCTTTTTAATGTTTTTTTTTAATTTTTTTAAAAACATATATATATAAACATAAAAACTGATTTCTTACTAAGTAAAGCTCGAGTAGTCCTCTACTTTGACTTCTTCTATAATTCCAAAGGAGCTTTTTGGTGTTTTCAGAATAGGTTTAAGTCTTTGTCCATTTACTTTAAATATATTCTGATTTTTAGGATTTTCAATTTCAATAGCTCCATAAGGATAAACATTTCGAACTATGTAAGGTCCTTCCCATCTAGATCTTAATTTTCCTAGATGGTTATGGAGTCTAGCCATATAAAGATATACTTCTTGTCCTATTTCAAAGCTTTTAGGAATAATTTTTCTATCATGTTAGAATTTAATTTTCTCTTTTTCTCTTACAGTCTTCGAATAAGCTTCATTTCTAAATTCTTCTAATTCAATTAGTTGCATTTTCCTATTTTCAGCAACTTGATTTAAATTAGTGTTCAGAGTTTTTAATGCCCAATAAGCTTTATATTCTATTTCAGCAGGTAAATGACAACTTTTTCCATATACTAGCCTAAAAGGTGACATACCTAAGCTTGTTTTATAAGCAGTTCTATAAGCCCAAAGTGCATCTATCAATCTATTAGCCCAATCTATTCTAGTAGGATTTACTACTTTTTCCAAGATTAATTTAATTTGTTTGTTTGCACTTTTTACTTGTCCACTTGTTTGCGGATGATATGATGTTGCAATTCTATGGTTTACTCCATATTTCTTCATTAAGGCTTCAAAACTTCTATTATAGAAATGAGTTCCTCTATCACTGATAATAGCTTTAAGTATTCCAAATCTGGCAAATATATTTGTTCTTATAAATTGAATTACCACTTTGTTATCATTAGTTTTTGTAGGAATAACTTCTATCCATTTAGATACATAATCCACCCCCAACAATATGTAATTAAATTGATTAGACATAGGAAATGGACCCATAAAATCTATTCCCCACACATCAAAGATTTCAACCTCAACAATAGGATTAAGAGGCATCATATTCCTCTTTGATATTCTTCCTATTTGTTGACATCTTAAACAACTTAAGTAATATTTATGAGCATCTTTGAATAGTGTTGGCCAATAAAACCCACATTGCAGAATTTTTTGCAACAGTTTTCCCTGAACCAAAATGTCCTCCACAAGCTTGGTCATGATAGAAAGACAATATGCTCGAATATTCAGTTTCTGGAACACACCTCCTTAAAACCAGATCAGGACATTTCTTAAATAAGTAAGGGTCTTCCCAATAGTAATATTTTACTCTTGAGAAAAACAATTTCTTATCCTGTCTATTCCAATCCTTAGGTGTTAAACCAGTAACTAAGTAATTAACTATGTCTACATACCAAGGCATTGTGTTGATGGTCATTAATTGTTCATCAGGAAAATTATCCTTAATTTCAATATTTGATTTTTCTATTTGTAATCTTGGTAAATGATCTGCTACTACATTCTCACAACCTTTTTTATCTTTAATTTCTAAATCAAATTCTTGCAATAATAATATCCATCGGATCAATCTAGGTTTAGTTTCTTTTTCTTTATTAGATGTTTTAGAGCTGAATGATCCATGTATACTATTACTTTAGCTCCAATCAGATATGATCTAAACTTTTCTAAAGCAAACACAACAGTTAATAATTCTTTTTCAGTAGTTGTGTAATTAACTTGAGCATCATTTAAGGTTTTGCTTGCATAATGAATCACTCTAGGAGATTTTTCTATCTTCTGTCGTAATACTGCTCCTATAGCAAAATCAGAAGCATTGCACATTAATTCAAATGGATAGTTCCAATCAGGTGCTTGAATTATAAGAGTTGAAATTAAGCTAGTCTTAAGTCTGAAAAATGCTTCCTTGCAATTTTTATCAAAGTTAAATGCAACATCTTTTAATAGATTAGTTAAAGGTCTAGCTATCTTGCTAAAGTTTTTAATAAATCTTCTATAAAAACCAGCATGTCCTAGAAATGATCTAATATCTTTTACTGATTTAGGTTCTAGTAGATTAGAAATTACTTCTATTTTAGCTTTATCTACTTCCAACCCTTTTTTAGAAACAACATGCCCTAAGACTATTCCTTGTTTAACCATGAAGTGACATTTTTCCCAATTTAAAACCAGATTTTTTTTCCACACAGCGTTTTAATATTTGGTCTAAATTGCTTAAACACACTTCATATGAGTTGCCATATACAGTAAAATCATCCATAAATATTTCTAAAAATTCCTCAGTCATTCTAGTAAATATGCCCTACACACACCTTTGAAAGGTAGCTAACACATTGCAGTTAGGACAGGTGAAAGTTGTTTTCATATCATTTTCATTTTGAGTTCTTGGTGGTATATCAGTTCCAGATCTTAATGTTACACATACATCTTCCAGATTTTCGTTACTTTCATGATGTTTTTGTATATCATTTTCGTGATTATGATCTTCAATTATTTTTAGTTTTAAAGTGCATTCTTTAAATTCTCTTACATTAGTGTTTTTTGTTTGTTGTATATTTTGCAAGTTGTGCAGGTTTATAACATTATAATTTTCATTGTCCTGTTGCAAAACTTGTATTTTCATTGCATTTTTGTCTAATACTTTTAATTTTGTTTCCAGATCATCTAATTTCATTGCATTCAATTTTTGATCAATTTTCTTTATGGCTTTTTCAGTTTCATAAATTATATCCTGTTTAGGTTCTGAATATGCCTCCTTATAGTTTAACCAGTTGACTTCTTGTTGTTGACACACAAAGTATTCCAGTTTGTCCAGATTTTGCTCTATACTATGCTCTAGTCTGTCATAGCTATCCCAAACTTCAGTGTCTCTCATCATATTACACATTCTATACTGACCATCAGTTGGGTAAACTATAGGATTCTCGTACTTGGCTCTATTATATTGATGATAATTCATTTGTTGTTCATGAGATCTAACAATCTGTAAATGTCTCAATTTCAAACAATCAGAAATGTCGTATCCTTCAGAATTGCAGAATTCACATATGCTAATTAAAGGCTTCAGAAATCTTTGAGCATAAGCATATGCCATATTCTCAATTATAGAAGAAAACACACAACTCTGGCTATTAAAACGAAATAGCTCTAACAGTTACTTATATTAATTCAATTCAATTCAATTCACTTCGACTCAATTCAATTCAATTCCCTGGCAATGGCGCCATAAAACTTGTTTGGGTTTTCCCAACACTATACTAGAAAAACTTGGATTTGTTACTTCTATTTTTACTTAGTTAATTTATCTTTATGCCTATTCTTTCTTTTAGAAGTAAACAAACAACCCTTAATACAATTTAGATATTAATTCCAATTTGTACTTTAACTGCAAGTGCACAGTGTCTATTGTATCAGTGTGCAAGTACAAGTCGATCTCATAGGGAATTGCTAACGAATTTAAGAAATGTTTGATTGTGAACAATTCAAATTTATATTCAATAAGGACTCCGTTGAGTTACAGTTAACTCAATGGACTAAGTTCGTTGAGTTATGGCTAACTCAACGGACTATCCTCGTGGACTTAAGTTAACTCCACGAGCTTGTCTCTTCTTCATAATACTGCTATTTACAGAGGAATTCGGCCAACCATTGGGCGATTCCACAGATTGTAAATAACATCAATTAATCTTTTTAATGCTAGTTAACATTGGATTTATCATTAAGCAATACTAACATTCAGATGATTCAAACAGTCACCATTAAAATCTTTAAGTTTTTTGTACAAACCAATTGCAGTAAACTGTAAAATTAAAACTAACATAAAACAATCATAAAACTGATATAGATAATATTAATCACGATACAACACTCAAATACAACATACAAACAAAGATAAATTGTTTTTGGTATTTTTGTTTTGATGTGAACATGGAAATGGGCAAAAGGTGAAATGTAAAGTAATCTCACTTGACAGTAAATACTTTCGACACTACTTGCAACGCGATTACACTACTGAAAATTAAACCACTTACAATTCTATCTCCTCTCCCTATAGAATTGCGAGTCCAGAATTGCAAGATGATCTCCTCTTCAGCATACAGGCATCAACCCGAAGCCAAGGCTAAAAGCTTTACGATCTCCTGAAATATGAGTCGGTGCTTGGTGAAAATGTCTTCCCTTCCCGCGGCGCGATCACTCCTCACAATGGTTGTCAAGCACTGTGTTTGGCTCGGAATCGACCCGACATCAGGCAAGTATCCTCACAGACCTCCGATGATTGGTGATTATGGTGGTGATAACGATGGTTGGTGTGATACTTTGGAGAATCGCCGATACTGTCTGTAGAAAGCTCGGTGCTCCTCCTCTATATACACTGGCCGTCCATCGATCACACCTTCTTCTTTTTTTCTTCTTTTCTTTTATATTTCTTTAGTAGTAATTGCTTCTACTTGAATGATCGGTTGGATTTCCTTCATTCAGATCAACGACGATGCTTCCTTCTCCATGTGCAATTGAATTCCTGCGTGATACGTGCAAACGTGGTTTTTCCTTCCAACTGTTTGTTCCTGCAACTGCTATAGTGGCATTTTAGAAAATAACTATAAGATACATGCAATAAAGAAATAAGCCGCTAACCAAACACCTTACCTTAGTGTATATTCATGTAACTCAACGCGTACAGTTATTCTAACTTAACGAGTTATAACTTAAGTAAATCTACCAGCTCTCGACACGTGTGAGTAGCAGTTTAAACATAAAATAATATTTCAGAGTTACAGGTATAACTATCCGATGCTCAGATGCATTTTCGGATAGTTACACCTAACTCACCGAAAATTCACTTAAGACATTCATTCTGGTTTCGACATGTGTACATCTAGAAATAATAAAATATTCTCTCTAAACATAACTGTCCGAATTTGTTCGATATGTTAAACAAAACTGTCCGAAATATCAGAAAATTTGGATACTTAAGAATTTCACAGCCTACAATTTATCGACAGTTCATAAATATACTAAATTAACATTAATTCCCCAAAATTAAGCAGATTCTTCAATTAAAGTATATAGTAGTGCAATTATAACATAATGGCTTAATTCTTATATGATAAGCTAAATATTATGCAATTAACCATCATTTAACCGTTAATAATATGCACTTTTTCATTCTAAACAATCTTAGATGGTTAAATCTATAAAAGAGATCAACCTACTCTGATACCAATTGTTAGGAATGAATGGCTTCACCAGAGGGGGGTGAATGGTGAACAACGTGAAATTATGACTATTTTTAACTTTACTAACAAATTTGATTAATCACTTTGCACAAGTAATAATAATATATAAATAACATGCACAACAGAAATAAAAGTAAGAAACACAAGGGAATTTTAGGTAGTTCACCAACTCGGCTAGTCCACCCCCAAGGGTCACTTGGGCTTCACTAAGTGTCTCAACACTTACACACTTGCACACTTGCTTTTAGGTCGAAGCAAGAACCAACCACACAGAAGTTTTCAGGTATAAACTCCAGAAAACCAATACTTAGAAGTTTTTAGGTATAAACTCCAGAAAACCAACCTCTTGAGTTTTCAAGTCGAAACTCAAAGGAACAACTGAATGAAGCTTTAGGGTTGAAGCCACGAACCAAATGATCCTTCTTGGATCAGACTTTCAGCACATGGAGAGCTTTAAGAATCTTCTTGTAAATCCAGCTTTCAATCGATTCTTTGTTGAACTGAATTTGAGCTTTCTTCTATATTAGTAGTTGATCTGCAATGTATACTATATTTCTGTATGTAATTGTATCTGTAATCTCGCATCTTAGCTCTTACCGAATACTGAATGATCTGACTATATATATGCTTGAATATCCAATGATCATATTTTCTCCTCAACGGATTTATTCTATTGTACTTGCTATGTTCGCAGATCCAATTATGGTAAGTTACCATTTAGAAAGGTATCTCAAGATAACCTTCCGATCTCAAACTTTCGGATAGTTAGCAGTGTAATTCTCCGAAGGATGATCGTAACTCACCGAAAATCCACTTAAGTTTAATTGTCACGTGAGTTTTAAGTCATACACGTGAAGTATTTAAAGTTTAGATACCTGCAGTTGTAACTCACCGAAATTCTCCTAACTATCGGATAGTTAGCTACAATGACTCTCCGATTTTCTTCTTCTAAGAATCTGATAGCTGTCTTCTCATTTCCACACGTGCATAAAAGAATAACTTAAGTTTCAGATAGTTAAAACTGTAACTTACCGAAACTTCCTATTTTTCGGATAGTTAGCTTTCTAACTCTCCGAAAACTCATTTACGCTTCTGTCTAGATTTCTACACGTGGGAAATTCAATGACTTAAGTTTCGAATAGCTAAACTGTAACTCATTGAAACTCTCTTGAAATTTCAGATAGTTATCTAACTCTCCGATTTTTCGTTCTAAGCTTTTAACTACCGTCTTCTCCATTCTACACGTGCGTAATAGGATAACATAAGTTCTAGAAAGTTATACCTGTAACTCACCGAAAAACTCGAATAGTTATCTAACTCTCCGAAAAGAAAACTCGGATAGTTATCTAACTCTCCAAAAAGTTCTTTAAGCTTCCGTTCTGTATTTCTGCACGTGGTTAATTGAATGACTTAACTTTCGGATAGTTATTCCTGTAACTCTCTGAAAAACTCGAATAGTTATCTAACTCTCCGAAAAGTCCTTTAAGCTTTCGGATAGTTAACTCCTTAACTTTCCAATCATTCAATCTTTCTTAACTATCCGATAGAATTGCTGCTGCTGTAAACTTGCTCTTCTAATACTAAGACCTGTAACTGTCCGATTTTCCTGTAGCTCTATAGCAGTATCTTCTAGAACTTTCTCCATCTGTTCGTCTACTTTCTGATCTTTTGTTGCGCTATCATATCTGTGAAATACAATTTGGTTTCCTCACATAGGTTTTTGCATTATCAAAATACTCAGGTTCTAACACCATCAATCTCTCCAAAAATACAATTCTACACTCTAGAGCAAAACATATCGAGATTAGGCACCACTTTTTAAGAGACCATGTTGAAAAAGGTCATATTTCCTTAGAATATGTCTCTACTAAAGAATAACTTGCAGATATCTTCTCCAAACCATTATCTGAAGCTGCATTTAATCATATTAGATGAAATTTAGGGATTTGCTCTTTATATGATTTATAATTTCATATTTGCACCACTTTTTAAGAGACCATGTGTAATAAGAAGTCGTTACTTTAACGTTAACTAAATGAGTAACACAAGTATATATATAACTTAACATTTCTAACTTAACGAGTTTCTCGTGTGCCATTTCACATGACAAGTACGGTAGCTAACTCAATAAACTAAGTCTGTGGTGTTATGCTAACTCAACGAACCTACTTAACCTTTCTTTCAAAAGGTTAAACGATAACTCACCAAAAACAGTTTAAATTTTGGATAGTTACAGATGTAAGTCACTGAAAAACTCTTTATATTATAAAACCAGTGAGACACGTGTCAAGACCTGAAAATATGACTTAAGTTACCTTTTGGATAGTTACGACTGTAAGTCTCCGAAAAAAGCTTTAACTCACCAATTCAGTAATAAACAAATGTTTTTATAATAAGAATTTTACCACGTGCAAAAATAACAACTTAAGTTTATAACGCTAACCTAACACGTTGCCTTAGTATTCAATATAGCAACTCAACACGTTTAGTTATGTTAACTTAACGAGTTAAACATGTGCACCTCACGTGATACAATACAACATTCGTAACTTATAATTTCACCACGTGTATAACATTAACTTAACGAGTTCGTCTCTTCTTTTACTCACTAACTTAACGAGTTATCACGTGACCTCTATACAAACAAAACTCTAACTTAATGAGTTGTCTAAACGTGCACTATTCATGATACAGAAGATATAACTTTAAAACATATCATGCTTTTCAATAAAAACACATGTTAACTTAACGTTTAGCTAAATGAGAAATTAATGCAACAAAATGATTAGTTATTAACTTCAGATCCAATACAGACAAGTATTTATATCAGTAAGCTTTTTCTATATTAATTGATGATTTTAATTTCTTTTCACAAGCAATAGTAATTGAGCAAATATGATTATTTTCATTCAGCACACATCGTCAAAACAAAAATACTCAACAATCCCCCCCTTTTTGATGATGACAAAATGATATTAAATCAATTATGAAATATGTTTAACTCAACAAAGCACCTTCGTTGGGTTATCTTTTAATTCAACAAACTTGTTTATTGACTTAAGTTCACTTAAGCTTATTTCTATTGTTTGTATAAATTTTACCTCTTAGAACTAAAACTCTCAGATGTCAATAATTATATAAGTATCAGTTTTCTAATTATCATTTGTCAGATTACAATAACCATTTAACTAGCATCTCCTTTTATAATATATATATACAATTAAGATCATAATCATCTTTTTATAATATTGCTCCCCCTTTTTGTCATTAATCAAAAAGATAATTACAGAGAATATATATATATATAAGAGATATAATTACAACAACTCTTTCTGTAAACAAGAATAATAATTAAACACATTTACAGAAAAATGTATTGTTCAATGAATCAAACAAGTAATACAAATATTACATTTTGTATTCAAAAACAAACAAAAATAGTTATCGACCCCTCCTAAGTATATCACTTATAGCATTACATATTTTATCTCCTAGATGCCTAATATCATTTCTGATGTCGTTAAGCACTACATCTAAGTCAGGAGGTAGCTGGGTTTGCTGTTCTATTTGAACTGAATAACTTTGTTGTTGTTGTTGTTGTTGTTGTATATGGTCTATATAATCAGGTTGTTATTGTTGTTGTCGTTGAGGTTTATGCATGGCCTGGAATTTTTGTAAATCTTTAACACTAAATGCTCTCATGCCTTTAGTTTCAGAGGGCCAGTCGGATAAAGTCAATTGGCTTGCAAGGATTCTACATACAGCATCACCATAAAATAACTTTGAACTCATATGCTGTATTTGAGACATAAAAACATCAAACCAATTTATTTGAATTCTATTCAGTAGGCCATAAGTTGCATATATACAGCTTCTGCTGACTTCCAAATTGTGTCCAACTCTCTGAAATAAATTTGCATGCAATATATTTGCAATAAACCTTGCCTCTACATTCAGATTTTCCATTAATCTCATTTCAGAATATACATCTGGAATTTTTGATAAAGACTGAATGTTCCATTCTAGTTGTCTAATCATGTCAAATCTGTTTGTAACAAAAACACCTTCATTCTTTAATCCTAAAACTTCAAAAATTAACTTAGGAGACAATATAAACTCCTGTTCATTTATTTGAGTTTTCAGAAAATTTCCATTCTTAACCATATTGCTATAAAAAGTTGCAATAAGCTCTATGTATTACTTCCATTTCATTCCTACTGGCAAGAATTTAATGAGGCCTTGAAACTCAAACAGATCTCTTATTTCCATCAAATTTCTAAATTTTATTGGACGAGCATGCAGAATCTGACATGTAATCAGATTATTGTATTTCTGCAATGCTTCTTTAGATCTAAAATGATTTGTATTACCTTGAATTTGTAATATTGTACACAAAGAAGGTGATACCTGAAGCCGTGATTCAGAGTTTAATTCATCTTCAGGAACTTCTTCTTCAAAATGAATGTCATGTTGTTCCTCTTCCAAAATATTATCTTGAAGCTGCTCAGGTAAGCTTGATTCTTCAGCTTCAACAGTGTTAGGAACATTGTCAATATGCTCAACATTCATCTGTTCAGTCTCTATAGAATGTTCAGAGTTCAATTGTTCCATAAATTCTACAACCATTGTATCTGTTTGTAATTGTTCATTTTGTTCAACAGATATTTCCTTTGAGTCATGCTGTGAATTCTCAAACTTTGCTTCTATAGATTTTGTAGAAGGCTGGTTAACTTTTAGCTCTTCTGGAGTCTTAACATTTTCAATATCTGCTACTCTAGACAATTCAGCCTGTGAACTAGTTACTGCCTCAACATTGTCAATTATATCTGCAATAACTTGTTCAATGTCAGGTGCCTGATGCTCTGATTTGTCAATATCTGCATCATCAAGACTTGTACTAATAGAAAAACTTGAGCTCATATTTGACTTGTATTTCTTCTCAAGCTTTCTAGCAAGGGAAAATAAAGTCTCATTATCTTCATCAGTTTCAATGTGTTCAGAACTGATGAGTTTATCAGATGCACAATAAGGTACAATGTCTAGACATATATTGTCCTTTGGAAATAAATTTTCATCTGATTGTCCTTTTCCAATAGACTTTGTTTCCTTAGACATAATTTTTTTGATTTTTCTTCTTCTATAACATTTTTGTTTCTCCTCTTCAAGTATTGTTGTTTTCTTTTCAAATTGCTCCATAAAAATTTTCTGCTTTAATTCTTCTAAGGCACTCTCAATTGCTACGGCCTTTCAAAGACTGTCAACTTTTGCTTTGTCTACAGCAATATTTGATTCTACTTGTTTTGAATATAAAGGAGTAGGGATAGTTGATTCATGCTCTTTTGCAAATGCATGTAGTCTTGTACCGTTTATAGGAGTTTGAGGAGTTATATTTGATGAACCTACACCTTTTTCAAAATATTTTTCTTTTGAACATTTTGTCCTTTGAATCTAAAATAGTTTATTTGTCTTTTTAAATTATTTCATCAAGATTTTAAGAGGACATTAATTCAGATTAACTAAGATTTGTATTCTAAATTATATTAATCTATTTTCCACATTGTTAATCCTCCCCCTACAAATATACTTCAAATATATTCAATCAAAATACAAAATATACTTGTAGTGACAATAGATGTTAAGTATAACTATACTTTTAAATTTTCTTTTCAGAGACTTCCGTTATTCTGACATCATCAAAAATGAATTCTAGAATCAATTCCTACTGTATATGAATCAAAACACAACTTTGAACTCAATGTGATTAATTCAAGGAGAATAAAAGAATTTATCTCAAACAAACATTTTCAAAAGTACTAATGTTGATTCAATAAATCAGTAGTCATATTGGTAGAAACTATATGTGATACAAAGATATCTGTAATTAATGAAACAACAATTTTTTTTTTTTTTTTTCAAAATAGTGAATATTGATAATTTTCTTTAAAAGTTAGTTTGAAAAGCTTGAATCATACAAGAGCTTTCTAATGTACCCATGTAATGAGCTTTCAGTCAACAATCCCAGATCTAATTAGGACCTTAGGTTGCTAGATTTAAAGAATCCTTTTTCAGGACAACAATCCTTACATACCTATCAGCTCAAGTACAAAAGGCTCGTGATCAAACAGATCAACAACCTCTCAAAGATTTTCACTTTGTAAGTACATTTCATTTTAAGCACAGTATATATGTATTCCATTAATACAGATTCAATAAAACACAAATCTCATACAATTTTTACTTCTATGATTGTACTGAGAATATGAATCAGTTTCAATAAGCTTATACTTTTGATTAACAGTTTAAGATGAGTTACATATAACTTATTCTACAAGTTTAATCAATTAAGTCAAATTTATGCATGATCATATGAATTTTCCTTGATTCAAAGAAAACATTTAATCAAAATTTCAGAATGTCAGAAGTATTTAATGTTTTTCATTTACAATTCCACTTAAACTTGTAAAAACCATTAAAATTGATAAACTACTTAAAATTAATAAAATACTACTATGATTTTTCAATAAATACATAGTATCTTAAGCAGCAGTTTAGATATTACTTTAGATATTTATAATAAGTATATAATATCTATGAGGTGAACAACATCATCAATAATATTTATCTTTTTATGTGGAGTTTAAGCATTTTACACATCACATAGCCTACAAATACCTAAATTTAATCTAATGTTGCAGAATGTATTTTCGTCTAGAGGTTTTGTAAATATATCAGCTAATTGATTTTTACTAGACATAAATTCTAATTTAATTTTTCCTTTAATAACGTTATCTCTTGGAAAATGATGTCTAACCTCTATATGCTTTGCTCTTGAATGTAATACAGGATTTTTAGAAAGATTTATTGCAGAACTACTGTCATAATAAATCTCAGTTGTATCATAAGATAATCCAAAATCTTCTAAAGTTTGCCTTATCCACAGAATCTGAGTGCAACACAGTGCAGCAGCAGCATATTTAGCTTCTGTACTAGAAAGTGCTACACAGTTTTGCTTTTTACTAAACCATGACACCAAATTATTTCCCAATAATTGACATGTGCCACTGGTACTCTTTCTATCAGATTTAGATCCTATATAATCAGCATCAGTATATCCTATAAGATCTATTGAACTATCCTTAGAATAATACAATCCAAAATTTTTAGTTCCTTGTATATATCTAAATATTCTTTTAACTGCAATTAAGTATGATTCTTTAGGATTAGATTGAAATCTAGCACAAACACACACAACAAACATAATATCAGGTCTACTAGCAGTCAAATAAAGTAAAGAACCAATCATACTTCTGTATTTTCTTTGATCTATAGATTTTCCTATGTCATCAATATCTAACTTTAAAGAAGTACTCATAGGAGTTCCTCGAATCCTTGTATCATTAAAATTAAATTTCTTAAGCATTTCATCTGCATATTTTTCCTAATTTAAAAATATACCTTTATCCATTTGCTTAATTTGAAGTCCTAGAAAATATGAAAGTTCCCCTATCATACTCATTTCAAACTGATTAGTCATCTCTTCAGAGAATATTTTTATCAACTTATCAGAGGTTACTCCAAAGATTATATCATCCACGTATATTTGAACAAGAATCTGATCTTTACCATCTCTCTTAATAAATAGAGTATGATCCACTTTTCCCATGATATAGCCTTTCTCTATTAAAAAAGTAGATAATCTTTCATACCATGATCTAGGTGCTTGCTTCAAACCATATAAGGTTTTCTTCAATTTATACACAAAGTCAGGATTTTTAATATCTTCAAATCGAGGTGGTTGTTTTACATAGACTTCTTCATTAATTAAACCATTTAGAAATGCACTCTTTACATCCATTTGATATAATTTAAATTCCATATGACAAGCATAGGCCAATAATATTCTTATACTTTCTAACCTAGCCATAGGAGCAAATGTTTCATCATAATCTAATCCTTCTTTCTATGTATACCATTGTGAAACTAATCTAACTTTATTACTTATAATTTGACTAGTTTCGTTAGTTTTGTTTCTAGAGATCCACTTTGTACCTATTATGGACTGATTTTCTGGTGGAGAGACTAATTCTCATACATCATTTCTAATGAATTGATTCAGTTCATCTTGCATTGCCACTATCAAATTTTCATCAGATAATGCTTTTTCTATATTCCTTGGTTCCACCATAGAAACAAACATACACATATTATTTAAATTTACTGAAGCTCTAGTTTTAACTCCCTCATTAATATTACCAATGACTTGAGTAATGGGATGTGATGAAGAATAACCCCAATTTCTCTGATTTTCCTCAATATTCTCATCAACATTTGAAGGTACATCACTTTCATCATTAGTTTGATCATTTAAGTTCATATTTTTGATTTTCTCAGATAAATCATCAATCTCTCTATTGATCTCTAACTCTTTTGGAAGATTGATCAAATCATCATTATCAACTTTAGATTGAGATTCTCTAAAAGAATTTTCATTGAAGCTTACATAGAGAGTTTCTTCAATAATCCAAGAAGTTTTGTTATATACTCTATAGGCTTTACTTCTAGTAGAGTAACCTACAAAAATTCCTTCATCCGATTTGGCTTGAAATTTATCCCTTTTATCCTTAGTATTTAGAATAAAACACTTGCAGCCAAATGGTTTCATATAGGAAATTTTTGGAACCCTATTAAACATAATTTCAAAAGGAGTTTTATTAACATGAGGTCTTAAATGACTTCTGTTAAAAACATAACAAGCTGTATTTACTACTTCAGCCCAAAGATTTTGAGGTAACTTATGTTCATTCAACATAGTTCTGGCCATTTCTTGAAGTGTTCTATTCTTTCTCTCAACAACACCATTTTGACACGGTGCTCTTGGAAAAGAAAATTTGTGATCAATGCCATGCTCATTACAATAATTATCCATTTGATCATTATCAAATTCAATTCCATGATCACTCCTAAGTTTTTGAATAGAAACACTCTACTCATTTTGAACAAAATTGCAAAACATTTTAAATTTTTCAAAAACTTCTGTTTTAGATGCTAGAAAATATACCCAATTGTATCTAGAGAAGTCATCTACTAAAACAAATACATACCATTTACCACCAAGACTCATGATTCTTGTTGGTCCAAATAGATCCATATGTATAAGTTCTAAGACTCTCTTGCTTGAAATATCAGTTTTGGATTTAAAAGAGTTTTTATGAAGTTTACCAAACTCACATGCATCACATATGAAGTCCTTTGAGTATTTAATCTTTGGTAAACCTCTCACTAAATGTTTTTTTGATAGATTATGTAATAGTTTCATATTTATATGCCCAATCCTTCTATGCCACAGATATGCATCACTAGTTTCAGTTAGCAAACATGAATATAAATCAACTACACCAGAAGGTAAAGATAAAGTACGTAAAAAACCTTTTCTTTTAGCAATAAACTTAATTTCATCTCTATTTTTATCAATTATTTTGCATACATTATCTTCAAACACTACATAATATCCATTTTCAATTAGTTTTATGACACTCAGCAAATTAAATCCTAGGTTTTCTACATATAGTACATTCAAAATAACACAAGTAGGAGTTATTTGAACATTGCCCATACCTATGATTTTATCTTTGCTTTTGTTTCCAAATGTTACACTTCCTTTCATGGTATTTGTAAAATTTTGTAATAGACTTTTCTGTCCGGTCATGTGACTTGACGCTCCACTATCCAAGATCCATTTTGATGTTGTTTCCTCCTGCAACAAAAATTAAGAAGAACTTTTTCTTGGTACCCAATGTTGTTAAGGACCAAGTTCATTAAACGCATATTTCTTCTTTTTGTTTAAAAATAGTTTAACATTATCATTTATATTCTTATTAATTGTAAGTACTATTGATTTATCATTAGCTTCATACTCACATATAGCATTATTGCTTTTACAATCATTCTTTTTGTTTTCAGATGTAGTATAATCAAGACCAAACGGATTTTTATCAGATATTAATTTATTTTGGTCATGCTCATACATTTTAGTAAGTTCATACCAAGATTTTGTACTTGTATTAACATTTTCCGTACATACAAAATCTTTTTCTGCACAAGAATTTTTAGTTTTATCACATGTAGAATGAGTATTTGGTCTAATACCAGTGTATTGAATTACATGCTCAGGTTTCTGAATTTTCAGTTTACTACAATTATCTGAAATTTTAGAAACATTAGAACCTGAATTTCCAGAACAAGAAACAAGATTTTTAGAAACATTAATAGTCATGTTAGAAGTACAATTGGACAAATCACATTGATTTATATTATTACTACATGATTCATCCCTTGAAGTACCTACTTCTACATATTTATTACCTTGCTTCATAATAAAAGGAATTTTAGTCTTAGATTTACTTGAACTGCAACTAATAAATCCTTTATTGGCTTGAGATTCAGGATATTCAGGATAATCAAATCCTAAGTCAAATTTATAAGACACCGCAGGGGTACTAGTTAGTTTGTCTAACTTAGTTTGACTTAAATTCCATTTCTCAATGGTAGAATTTAAATCTTGCTCTCTTAGTTTTAATTTATCTATTTCTAATTCAAGTTCATTTATATTGTTTCTCAACATTTCATTTTCAGATTCTATCTTTAATTTTTTAGCATTTATATTCTGTATTTGTTCATGCAAGATACATTCATTAAATCTAAATTTTTGCAAATCTTTAGCATGATTTTCATTATCACATTTAAACTTTTCAAAAGTAGTAGATAGGAAACAATTTTCTTCTTCCATAATGGATGAAGATTTTCTAATATTCTTATTTTCCAATTTACATACTTTAAGTTTTTGTAATAATGCATGATAAGCACATAATAATTCATCAAAGTTGAAATCTGAATGACTTTCAGGATCATATATTACCTCAGACTCATTTGCCATGAAGCACACATGAGAAACATCTTCTAACTCTTGTTCTCCTTCTGAATGTGAAGATTTTAATGTTGATTCCTCAGATTCAGACTCTTCAGACGTGTCATCCCAAGTGACCTTCAAAGCCTTTTTCTTGTAAAACTTTTTTTGAGTTTTCTGAGCCGTCATCTTCTGATTTGTCCTACTTTGCTTTTCATTTTTCCTCATAGGACAATCTAGAGAAAGATGTCTAGGTTTCTTACAGTTGTAACATACATACTTTCTGGATGAAGAATTTTTGTCATTTAGTGATTTTGACGTTGAGGGTTTATCATTTTTGTTCCTTTGCTGTTTCCTAGCTTTCCATGCTTTCTTGAATTTCCTAGTCAGCAAAATCAAATCCTCGTCAGAATCAGTAGATATATCAGAATCTGAATTAATTTCAAAGGCTATTTCTTTCTTCATTTTTAGTTTGTTGTGACTCAGTGATTCATTTAATTGAACTTCATAAGCTGTTAAGTTACCTATAAGTTCATTCATAGTATAAACATTTAAAGTTCCTCGATTGATGTTACTTTCTGAGACCATTTAGAACTTAGGGATCTGAGAATTTTCCTCACCAAATCCTTCTGTTCAAAATTCTTTCCCAAATATTTTAAAGAGTTTATGAAATCAAGAAATCTGGAAAACATCTCAGAAATATTTTCGTCTTCATGCATCTTAAGGAGTTCATACTTATGAATCAACATGTTTATTTTAGTCTCTTTAACTTGAGAAGTACCTTCATATGAAACTTCTAATGCATGCCACACCTCATAAGCAGATTTATATGCCGACACTTTACTGAACTATTCATAACTCAATGCACTAAATAAAATATTTAAGCCCTTAGCATTCAGAGTTTCATTTTCTTTTTTAGTAATTGTCCAAGTATTATAAGGAGTAGTTAACAGAGTATATGGTTTAGAAATCATGAACCACAACTTATGATCTATACTTTGAAGAAAAACAGTCATCCTATATTTCCAATATTCAAAATGTATTCCCTCAAATAAAGGAGGACGATTAAGATTTTGGCCTTCATATAAAGAAAAATTACCATTTCCAGTAGCCATCTTACCTTAGATTTTTCAACTTATTTGATTTTAAACAGTCTAAAAACTTTGAAACAACTTGAGCCTTAAATCAAGAAAGTTAAACATATGCTTAGATATTAATGTCTGTTTAAAAACAAGGAAGGTAGAATAAGCAATGATATTAAATAAGTTGGTATCGATTTTATATCAAAGATTATTAACAAAGCTCTAATACCACTTGTAGGATCGTATGACTACACAAGAGGGGGGTGAATTATGTATCTTTAGTATTTTCTAAAATATAATTGAAACTTTAAAACTCAAAAACAAGTCGAGACATTGTTTTCATAAAATCATTTTTATTCAATGTTTCAATTACAATATACAATTCAATTCTCCTCAGAAATTGTAGATGCAATTATAACTCGATACCATGTATCATCTAAACAATTTCATAACTACAAATAGAGAAAACTAATTTTCGGAATTTAAAACTTTTCTCCCTGTTTGAGATCTTTCTTTTTCTTCTTTTTCTTCTTCAGCAATTCTTTAGTGACGAATATCTTGTCTTTCTCTGCTTCACCGAATTTGCTTTCACTTGATACTTCAAATCTTCAACGACATAAATTTAACCTTTTCTGCTTCACTGAATTTTCTTCCACTTGAGAGATTTTGCTTGAAGAGGTGTTTTTGATCCTTGAAAAAGATTTTTCTTTTGGTGTGCAGGGATGGTGAAAAGATTTTTCTTTTTGTGTGCAAGGATAATTTGATCAACGAGAATTCTATGCCTTTTATACTATATCTTCATTTCATGCATATCCTTCACGTTTAACCACTACCAGTTTTCCACTTCTCCATGTCTTTTCTTTTTCCTTCATCGAAACACACATGTTCTAACCCACATTTATATTTCGAATTTTCTTTAATCATCAGTCTTGGATCTCTAAAAAATTTCCTGCAAAATAAACTTTCTCGTCCAAAGAATATTCCATCAAGTGTAATAAGAAGTCATTACTTTAATGTTTAACTAAACGAGTAACACAAGTATATATATATAACTTAATGTTTCTAACTTAACAAGTTCCTCATGTGCCATTTCACGTGACAAGTACTGTAGCTAACTCAACGAACTAAGTCTATGGTGTTATGCTAACTCAATAAACCAGCTTAACCTTTCTTTCGGAAGGTTAAACGATAACTCACCGAAAACAGTTTAAGTTTTGGATAGTTATAGATGTAAGTCACTGAAAAACTCTTTATATTATAAAACTAGTGAGACACGTGTCAATACCTGAAAACATGACTTAAGTTACCTTTTGGATAGTTACGACTGTAAGTCTCCGAAAAAAACTTTAACTCACCGATTCAGTAATAAACAAATGTTTTTATAATAAGAATTTTACCACGTGCAAAAATAACAACTTAAGTTTATAACGCTAACCTAACGCGTTGCCTTAGTGTTTAATATAGCAACTCAACGCGTTTAGTTATGTTAACTTAACGAGTTAAACATGTGCACCTCACGTGATACAATACAACATTCGTAACTTATAATGTCACCACATGTATAACACTAACTTAACGAGTTCGTCTCTTCTTTTACTCACTAACTTAACGTTTAGTTAAATGAGAAATTAATGTAATGAAACGACTAGTTATTAACTTCAGATCCAATACAAACAAATATTTATGCGAGTAAGCTTTTTCTGTATTAATTGATGATTTTAATTTCTTTTCACAAACAATAGTAATTGAGCAAATATGATTATATTCATTCAGCACACATCATCAAAACAAAATACTCAACAAAGGTGTATGCAGGCAAGGCATATTCACAAGAATGATTGAAGATTTTTTAGAAATATTTATGGATGATTTTACTATTTATGGAATTTCACATGAAGTGTGTTTAAACAATTTAGACCAAGTATTAAAACGCGGTGTGGAAAAAAGTCTGGTTCTAAATTGGGAAAAATGTCACTTCTTGTTTCAAAGAAAGGTTTGGAAGTAGATAAAGCTAAAATAGAAATAATTTCTAATCTACCAGAACCTAAATCAGTAAAAGATATTAGATCATTTCTAGGACATGTTGAATTTTATAGAAGATTTATTAAAGATTTTAGCAAAATAACTAGACCTTTTTTTTTTATCCTTTAGGAGTATCTATGGAGGTGATAACATGCGAGTCTCAATGAATACTCAAAGTTATACACCAAGAGTATCCAAGGAGGCGAAAGCTTGTAGGAGGCCTTGCTAGGCCCCAACATGGTAGATTTCTCCAAGTATCGCAAACCTTGTCTTGCAGAGATTCCCAACTAGTTGGGGGTACCCTAAGTGGCCCCATCCACCAACTCGGTTGAGATTACTGACTGAGGAAAGGCCCAAAATGTTGGCATGTGAATTGGGTACGTGGTGCACACATCTACAGCTTGACAATGCTTAAGCAAAGCCAACACTACTGCCCATAGGCACTACATAAGAACTTCCTAGATTGTCACCCATCTTGGTTCTACTCCAGCCCAAACATAGTTAACTTCAGAGTTCTTACAGGAGTGGGTGCTTGGTAGTAGGTGTAAATGCACATAATAACTAGACCTTTAACTAATCTATTAAAAGATGTCTCATTTAACTTTGATAAAAATTGCAAAGAAGCATTTTTTAAGCTTAAAACTAGCTTAATTTCAACTCCTATAATACAAGTACCTGATTGGAGCCATCCATTTGAATTAATGTGTGATGCATCTAATTTTACTGTAAGAGCAATGTTGGGACAGAAGATAGAAAAATCTCCTAGAGTGATTTATTATGCAAGAAAAACTTTGAATGATGCTCAAGTTAATTATACAACTACTGAAAAAGAATTGTTAGCTGTTGTGTTTGCCTTAGAAAAGTTTAGATCATATCTGATTGGAGTTAAAGTGATAGTATACACAGATCATTCAACTTTAAAACACCTAATAGTAAAGAAACAGACTAAACCTAGATTGATCCAATGGATATTATTATTACAAGAATTTGATCTAGAAATTAAAGATAAAAAAGGTTGTGAGAATGTAATCGCAGATCATTTCTCAAGATTACAAATAGAAAAATCAAATATTGAAATTAAGGATAATTTTCTTAATGAACAATTAATGACCATCAACACAATGCCTTGGTATGCAGACATAGTTAATTACTTAGTTATTGGTTTAACACCTAAGGATTGGAATACATAGGATAAGAAATTGTTCTTTTCAAGAGTAAAATATTACTATTGGGAAGACCCATACTTATTTAAGAAATGTCCTAATCTAGTTTTAAGGAGGAGTATTTCAGAAACTAAATATCGGAGTGTATTGTCTTTCTGCCATGACCAAGTATGTGGAGGGCATTTTGGTTTAGGGAAAACTACTGCCAAAATTCTACAATGTGGATTTCATTGGCCAACATTATTCAAAGATGCTCATAAATACTGCTTAAGTTGTTTAAGATGTGTTAAGTATTTTCTTTTGATGATGTGTGCTAAATGAAAATAATAATATTTGCTCATTACTATTGCTTGTGAAAGGAAATTAAAATCATTAATACAGAAAAAGCTTACTGATATAAATACTTGTCTTTGTTGGATCTGAAATTATACTAAGTTAATAACTAGTCGTTTCATTGCATTAATTTCTCATTTAACTAAGTGTTAAGTTAACATGTGTTTTTATTGAAAAGCATGATATATTTTAAAGTTATATCTTCTGTATCATGTACAGTGCATGTTTGGAAAACTCATTAAGTTAGAGTGTTATTTGTATAGAGGTCACGTGAGAACTCGTTAAGTTAGTGAGTAAAAGTTTAGACAACTCGTTAAGTTAGTGTTATACACGTGGTGAAATTATAAGTTACGAATGTTATATTGTATCATGTGAGGTGCACATGTTTAACTCATTAAGTTAACATAACTAAACGTGTTGAGTTGCTATATTAAACACTAAGGCAACACGTTAGGTTACCGTTATAAACTTAAGTTGTTATTTTTGCACATGGTAAAATTCTTATTATAAAAACATTTGTTTATTACTGGTTTGTTGAGTTATCTATAACACAACGGAGATGGTTCATTGAGTTATCGTAACACCACAAAGCTAGTTCGTTGAGTTAGCGTAACACCACGGAGTTAGTTTGTTGAGTTACCTACAGTACTTGTCACGTGAATTGGCACATGAGGAACTCGTTAAGTTAGAAACGTTAAGTTATATATATACTTACTCGTTTAGTTAACATTAAAGTAACGACTTCTTATTATACTGATGAAAAATTTTAGATGAGAAATTTTATTTTGCAGGAAATTTTTTAGAGATCTAGGATTGATGATTAAAGAAAATTCGAAATGTAAATGTGGGTCAGAACGTGTGTATTTCAATAAAGGAAAAAGAAAAGATTAATTCCAATTTCTACTTTTAACTGCAAGTGCATAGTGTATATTGTATTTTTGTGCAAGTACAGGTCGATCCCATAGAGATTGAGTAAGATGTGTACTGTTTCGATTTTTATTTTAGAGTATAAATGTGTTCAGTAAGTACTCTATTGAGTTATAGTTAACACAACAGACTTAGTTCGTGGAGTTATAGCTAACTTAATGGACTAACCTCGTGGACTTAAGTTAACTCCGTAGAGATTAAGTACTGTTCCAATTTTTCCAATTGAATATTGTTAATTACAAAGGAATTCGGCCAACCATTGGGCGGTTCCATAGATTGTAAATAACATCAATTAAGCTCTTTAATGTTAGTTAATATTAGATTTATCATTAAGCACTACTAACATGCAGATATTTCAAATAGTAACCATTAAAATCTTTAAGTATTTGGAACGAATCAATTTCAATAAACTGTAAAACTATTTCCTATTTTCTAAATCAAACAAACATAACACATTCACAATACTAATAATGATAACATTACTCACGACACAAAACAAACAATACAACACTTTAATACTAAACGTAAACACAGATAATTTGTTGTTTTTGGTATTTTTGTTTTGATATGTTCCTGAAGATGAATGAAAGGTGAAATGTAAAAATCTACATGCGACATGATTACACCACTGAAAATTTAATCACTTACAATCTTGCCTCCTCTCCCTATAGAATCGCATGTCCAAAATTGCAAGATGATCTCCTCTTCAGCATACTAGCATCAACCCAAAACCAATGCTAGAAGCTTTACGAACTCTTGAGATATGAGTCAGTGCTTGGTGAAAATGGCTTCCCTTCCCATGACGCAATCACTCCTCACAGTGGTTGTAAGGCACCGTGTTTGGCTCGGAATCAACCCAACATCAGGAAAGTATCCTCATAGACCTCCAATGGTTGGTGATTTTGGTGGTGGTGTGGAGCTTCAGGGAACTTCCAATGCTGCCTACAGTTAGCACAGTTCTCCACACACCTCTGAACACACTTTTTCTTCGTCTTTTATATTTCTTTCAGTGGTAACTGCTCCTACTTAAATGATCGATTGGATTTCCTTCGTTTATATCAACAATGGTGATTTCTTCTTCATTCCACGAGTGAATTCCTACATGATACGTGCAATCATGGTTTTCCTTCAAAGTTCTTGTTTCTGTAACTGCTATAGTGGCATATTAGAAAATATATGGTCTGTGGAGTTACAGATAACTCAACGGACTTACTTCGTTGATTTAACTATAAAACACGTGCAATAAAGAAATAAGCTACTAACATAATGCGTTACCTTAGTGTGTATTCTAGTAACTCAATGCGTATAATTATGCTAACTTAACGAGTTATACATGTGCATCTTATGTGACATAATAAAGCATTTAAATTCAACACATGCATTCCAGGAAATAATAAAATATTCTTTAAACATTTAAAACATAACTGTACGATATATTAAACATAACTCTCTGAAATAATTGAAAATTCAGATACTTAAGAATTTCACAACCTACATGTTGAGTATTTTGTTTTGATGATATGTGCTGAATGAAAATAATCATATTTGCTCAATTACTATTGCTTGTGAAAGGAAATTAAAATCATTAATTAATACAAAAAAGCTTACTGATATAAATACTTGTCTGTATTGGATCTGAAAATATACTAAGTTAATAACTAGTCATTTCATTGCATTAATTTCTCATTTAACTAAACATTAAGTTAACGTGTGTTTTTATTGAAAAGCATGATATGTTTTAAAGTTATATCTTCTATATCATGTACAGTGCACGTTTGGAAAACTTGTTAAGTTAGAGTTTTAGTCGTATAGAGATCACGTGAGAACTCATTAAGTTAGAGGCTTAAAGGTTAAAATAGGTCACGTGAGAACTCGTTAAGTTAGTGAGTAAAAGTTTAGACAACTCGTTAAGTTAGTGTTATACACGTGGTGAAATTATAAGTTACGAATGTTATATTGTATCACGTGAGGTGCACATGTTTAACTCGTTAAGTTAACATAACTAAACACGTTGAATTGCTATATTGAACAATAAGGCAACACGTTAGGTTAGCGTTATAAACTTAAGTTGTTATTTTTGCACGCGGTAAAATTCTTATTACAAAAACATTTGTTTATTATTGGTTCGTTGAGTTATTTGTAACACAACGGAGATGGTTCGTTGAGTTATCGTAACACCACGAAGCAAGTTCGTTGAGTTAGCGTAACACCACGGAGTTAGTTCGTTGAGTTAGCTACAATATTTGTCACGTGAATTGGCACATGAGGAACTCGTTAAGTTAGAAACGTTAAGTTAGAAACGTTAAGTTGTATATATACTTATGTTACTCATTTAGTTAACATTAAAGTAACAACTTCTTATTATACTGATGAAAAATTTTGGACGAGAAAGTTTATTTTGCAGGAAATTTTTCAGAGATCCAAGATTGATGATTAAAGAAAATTCGAAATGTAAATGTGGGTCAGAACATGTGTATTTTGATAAAGGAAAAAGAAAAGACGTAGAGAAGTGGAAAACTAGTAGTGATTAAACGTGGAGGATATGCATGAAATGAAGATACAGTATAAAAGGCATAGAATTCTCATTGATCAAATTATCCTTGCACACAAAATGAAAAATCTTTTCAAGAATCAAACTATCCCTGCACATCAAATGAAAAATCTTTTCAGGGATCAAAAACACCTCTTCAGGGAAAAGCTCTCAGGTGGAAGAAAATTCAATGAAGTAGAAATAGGTGAGATTTATGTTGCTGAAGATTTGAAGTATCAGGTGGAAGAAAATTCAGTGAAGCATAAAAAAGTAAGATTTACGTCACTGAAGATTTAAAGTATTAGAAGAAAGCAAATTTGGTGAAACATAAAAAGACAAGATATTCGTCACTGAAGAACTACTGAAGAAGAAAGAGAAGAAGAAGAAGAAGAAAGATCTCAAACAAGGAGAAATGTTTTAGATTCCGCAAATTAGTTTTCTCTATTTGTAGTTATGAAATTGTTTAGATGATACATGGTATCGAGATATAATTGCATCTACAATTTCTAAGGAGAATTGAATTGTATATTGTAATTGAAACCTTAAATAAAAATGATTTTATGAAAATAGTGTCTTGACTTGTTTTTTAATTATTGAAGTTTCAATTATAAACGAAAATGTTGAAAAACACAATTCACCCTCCTTTTATGTAGCCATACGATCTTACAAGTGGTATCAGAGCTTTGTTAATAATCATTGATATAAAATCGATACCAACTTATTTAATATCATTACTTATTTTGCCTTCTTCGTTTTTAAATAGACATTAATATTTGAGCATACGTTTAACTTTCTTGATCTAAGGCTCAAGTTGTTTTAAAGTTTTTAGACTGTTTAAAATCAAATAGGTTGAAAAATCTAAGGTAAGATGGCTACTGTAAATGGTAATTTTTCTTTATATGAAGGCCAAAATCTTAATCGTCCTCCTTTATTTGATGGAATACATTTTGAATATTGGAAATATAGGATGACTGTTTTTCTTCAAAGTATAGATCATAAGTTGTGGTTCATGATTTCTAAACCATATACTCTATTATCTACCCCTTATAATTCTTGGACAATTACTAAAAAAGAAAATGAAACTCTGAATGCTAAGGGCTTAAATATTTTATTTTGTGCATTGAGTTATGAACAGTTCAGTAAAGTGTTGGCATATAAATCTGCTTATGAGGTGTGGCATGCATTAGAAGTTTCACATGAAGGTACTTCTCAAGTTAAAGAGACTAAAATAAACGTGTTGATTAATAAGTATGAACTCTTTAAGATGCATGAAGACGAAAGTATTTCTGAGATGTTTTCCAGATTTCTTGATATCATAAACTTGTTAAAATGCTTAGGAAAGAATTTTGAACAGAAGGATTTGGTGAGGAAAATTCTCAGATCCCTAAGTTCTAAATGGTCTCAGAAAGTAACATCAATTGAGGAATCATGAGATTTAAATGTTTATACCATGAATGAACTTATAGGAAACTTAACAACTTATGAAGTTCAATTAAATGAATCACCGAGTCAAAATAAACCAAACATGAAGAAAGAAATAGCTTTCAAAATTAATTCAGATTCTGAAATATCTACTGATTCTGACGAGGATTTGATTTTGTTGACAAGGAAATTCAAGAAAGCATGTAAAGCTAGGAAACAACAAAGGAACAGAAATGATAAACCCTCAACGTCAAAATCACAAAATAACAAGAATTCTTCATCTAGAAAGTATGTATGTTACAACTGTAAGAAACCTGGAAATCTTTCTCCAGATTGTCCAATAAGGAAAAATGAAGAGAATAGTAGGACAAATCAAAAGAAGACGACTTAGAAAACTTAGAAAAAGTTTTACCAGAAAAAGACTTTGAAGGTCACTTGGGATGACACGTCTGAAGAGTCTGAATTTAAGGAATTATCATCAAAATCTTCTCATTCAGAAGGAGAACAAGAGTTAGAAGACGTTGCTCATGTGTGCTTCATGGTAGATGAGTCTGAGATAATATCTGATCCTAAAAGTCATTTAGATTTTAACTTTGATGAATTATTATGTGCTTATCATACATTATTACAAAAACTTAAAGTTTATAAACTAGAAAATAAGAATATTAGAAACTCTTTATCCATTGTGGAAGAAGAAAATTGTTTCCTATCTACTACTTTAGAAAAGTTTAAATGTGATAATGAAAATCATGCTAGAGATTTGCATAAATTTAGATTTAATGAATGTGTCTTACATGAACAAATACAGAATATAAATGCTGAAAAATTAAAGATAGAATCTGAAAATGAAATGTTGAGAAACAATATAAATGAACTTGAATTAGATATAGATAAATTAAAACTAAGAGAGCTAGATTTAAATTCTACCATTGAGAAATGAAATTTAAGGCAAACTAAGTTAGACAAACTAACTAGTACCCCTACGGTGTTATATAAATTTGGCTTAGGATTTGATTATCCTGAATCTCAAGCCAATATAGGATTTATTAGTTGCAGTTCAAGTAAATCTAAGACTAAAATTCCTTTTATCATGAAACAAGGTAATAAATATGTAGAAGTAGGTACTTCAAGGGATAAATCATGTAGTAATAATATAAATCAATGTGATTTGTCAAATTGTACTTCTAACATGACTATTAATGTTTCTAAAAATTTTGTTTCTTGTTTTGGAAATTCAGTTTCTAATGTTTCTAAAATTTCAGACAATTGTAGTAAACTAAAAATTCAGAAATCCGAGCATGTAATTCAAAATACTAGTGTTAGACCAATTACTCATTCTGCATGTGATAAAACTGAAAATTCTTGTGTAGAAAAAGATTTTGTATGTACGAAAAATGTTAATACTAGTACAAAATCTTGGTATGAACTTACTAAAAAGTATAAGCATGACCAAAATAAATTAACATCTGATAAAAATCGGTTTGGTCTTGGTTATACTACATCTAAAAACAAAAAGAATGATTATAAGAGCAATAATGCTATAAGTAAGTATGATGTTAAAAATAAGTCTATAGTACTTACAACTAATAAGAATGTAAATGATAATGTTAAACTATTTTTAAACAAAAAGAAGAAATATGCGTTTAATGAACTTGGTCCTTGTAGGATCGTATGGCTACACAAGAGGGGGGTGAATTGTGTATTTTTAATATTTTTTGAAATATAATTGAAACTTTAAAACTCAAAAACAAGTCGAGACATTGTTTTCATAAAATCATTTTTATTCAAGGTTTCAATTACAATATACAATTCAATTCTCCTCAGAAATTGTAGATGCAATTATATTTCGATACCATGTATCATCTAAACAATTTCATAACTACAAATAGAGAAAACTAATTTGCGGAATTTAAAACTTTTCTCCCTATTTGAGATCTTTCTTCTTCTTTTTCTTCTTCAGTGACAAATATCTTGTCTTTTCATGCTTCACCGAATTTGCTTTCTTCTGATACTTCAAATCTTCAATGACGAAAATCTTACCTTTTTATGCTTCACTGAACTTTCTTCCACTTGAGAGATTTTCCCCGAGAAGATGTTTTTGATCCTAGAAAAAGATTTTTCTTTTGGTATGCAGGGATGATTTGATCCTTGAAAAGATTTTTCGTTTTGTGTGCAAGGATAAATTGATCAAGGAGAATTCTATGCCTTTTATACTGTATCTTCATTTCATACATATTCTTCACGTTTAACCACTACCAGTTTTCCACTTCTCCACGTCTTTTCTTTTTCCTTCATCGAAACACACACGTTCTAACCCACGTTTATATTTCAAATTTTCTTTAATCATTAGTCCTAGATCTCTAAAAAATTTCCTGCAATATAAACTTTCTCGTCCAAAAGTTTTTCATCAGTGTAATAAGAAGTCGTTACTTTAATGTTAACTAAACGAGTAACACAAGTATATATATAACTTAACGTTTCTAACTTAACGAGTTCCTCATGTGCCATTTCACGTGACAAGTACTGTAGCTAACTCAACGAACTATGTCCGTGGTGTTATGATAACTCAACGAACCATCTCCGTTGTGTTATGATAACTCAACGAACCATCTCCGTTGTGTTATGATAACTCAACGAACCAGTAATACACAAATGTTTTTATAATAAGAATTTTACCACGTGCAAAAATAACAACTTAAGTTTATAACGCTAACTTAACGCGTTGCCTTAGTGTTCAACTTAACGAGTTAAACATGTGCACCTCACGTGATACAATACAACATTCATAACTTATAATTTCACCACGTGTATAACACTAACTTAACGAGTTCGTCTTTTCTTTTACTCACTAACTTAACGAGTTATCACGTGACCTATTTTAACCTTTAAGCCTCTAACTTAACGAGTTCTCACGTGACCTCTATACAAACAAAACTCTAACTTAACGAGTTGTCTAAACGTGCACTGTTTATGATACAGAAGATATAACATTAAAACATATCATGCTATTCAATAAAAACACACGTTAACTTAACGTTTAGCTAAATGAGAAATTAATGCAACGAAACGACTAGTTATTAACTTCAGATCCAATATAGACAAGTATTTATATCAATAAGCTTTTTCTGTATTAATTGATGATTTTAATTTCTTTTCACAAGCAATAGTAATTGAGCAAATATGATTATTTTCATTCAGCACACATCATCAAAACAAAAATACTCAACAATCTCCCCCTTTTTGATGATGACAAAACCATATTAAATCAATTATGAAATATGTATAACTCAACAAAGCACCTTCGTTGGGTTAACTTTTAATTCAACAAGCTTGTTTGTTGACTTAAGTTCACTTAAGCTTATTTCTATTGTTTGTGTAAATTTTACCTCTCAGAACTAAAAACTCTCAAATGTCAATAATTATATAAGTATCAGTTTTCTAATTATCATCTGTCAGATTACAATAACCATTTAAATAGCATCTCCTTTTATAATATATATATGCAATTAAGATCATAATCATCTTTTTATAATATTTCTCCCCCTTTTTGTCATTAATCAAAAAGATAATTACAAAGAATATATATACATATATAAGAGATATAATTTCAACAACTCTTTCTGTAAACAAGAATAATAATTGAAGACATTAACAGAAAAATGTATTGTTCAATGAATCAAACAAGTAATACAAACATTACATTTTGTATTCAGAAACAAACAAAAATAGTTAGCGACCCCTCCTAAGTATATCACTTATAGCATTACATATTTTATCTCCTAGATGCTTAATATCATTTCTAATGTCGTTAAGCACTGCATCTAAGTCAGGAGGTAGCTGGGTTTGCTGTTCTACTTGAACTGAATAACTTTGTTGTTGTTGTTGTTGTATATGGTCTGTATCAGGTTGTTGTTGTTGTTGTCGTTGAGGTTTATGCATGGCCTGGAATTTTTGCAAATCTTTCACACTAAATGCTCTCATGCCTTTAGTTTTAGAGGGCCAGTCAGATAAATTCAATTGGCTTGCAATGAGTCTACATACAGCATCACCATAAAATAACTTTGAACTCATATGCTATAGTTGAGAAGTGAAAACATCAAACCAATTGATTTGAATCTTATTCAGCAAGTTATAAGTTGCATATAAACAACTTCTGCTGACTTCCATATTGTGTCCAACTCTCTAAAATAAATTTGCATGCAATGTATTTGCAATAAACCTTGCCTCTGCATTCAGATTTTCCATTAATCTCATTTCAGAATATAGATCTGGAATTTTTGATAAAGACTGAATATTCCATTCCAGTTGTCTTATCATGTCAAATCTGTTGGTAACAACAACACCTTCATTCTTTAATCCTAAAACTTCAAAAATTAACTCAGGAGACAATATAAACTCCTGTTCATTTATTTGAGTTTTCAGAAAATTTCCATTCTTGACCAGATTGCTATAAAAAGCTGTAATAAGCTCTGTGTATTGCTTCCATTTCAGTCCTACTGGCAAGAATTTAATGAGGCCTTGAAACTCAAACAGATCTCTTATGTCCATCAAATTTCTAAATTTTATTAGACGAGCATGCAGAATCTAACATGTAATCAGATTATTGTATTTCTGCAATGCTTCTTCAGATCTAAAATGAATTGTATTACCTTAAATGTTTAACATTGTACACAAAGAAGGTGATACCTGAAGCCGTGATTCAGAGTTTAATTCATCTTCAGGAACCTCTTCAAAATGAATGTCATGTTGTTCCTCTTCCAAAATATTATCTTGAAGCTACTCAGGTAAGATTGATTCTTCAGCTTCAACAATGTTAGGAACATTGTCAATATGCTCAACATTCATCTGTTCAGTCTCTATAGAATGTTCAGAGTACAATTTTTCTACAAATTCTACAGCCGGTGTATCTGTCTGTAATTGTTCATTTTGTTCAATAGATATTTCCATTGATTCATGTTGTGAATTCTCAGACTCTGCTTCTATAGATTCTGTAGATGGCTGGTTAACTTTTAGCTCTTCTGGAGTCTTAACAATTTCAATATCTGCTACTCCAGACAATTCAGCCTTTGAACTAGTTACTGCCTCAACATTGTCAATTATATCTGCAATAACTTGTTTAATGTCAGGTGCCTGATGCTCTGATTTGTCAATTTCTGCATCATCAGGATTTGTATTAATAGAAAAACTTGAGCTTATATTTGACTTGGATTTCTTCTCAAGCTTTCTAGCAAGGGAAAATAAAGTCTCATTATCTTCATCAGTTTCAGTGTGTTCGGAACTGATGACTTTATCAGATGCACAATAAGGTACAATGTCTAGACATATATTGTCCTTTGGAAATAAATTTTCATCTGATTTTCCTTTTTCAATGACTTTGTTTCCTTAGACATAATTTTTTTGATTTTTCTTCTTCTATAACATTTTTGTTTCTCCTTTTCAAGTATTGCTGTTTTCTTTTAAAATTGCTCCATAAAAGTTTTTTGCTTTAATTCTTCTAAGACACTTTCTATTGCAACGGCCTTTCGAAGACTATCAACTTTTGTTTTGTCTACAACAATATCTGATTCTACTTGTTTTGAATATAAAGGAGTAGGGACAGCTGATTCATGCTCTTCCTCAAATGCATGTAGTCTTGTACCGTTTATAGGAGTTTGAGGAGTTCTATTTGATGAACCTACACCTTTTTCCAAATATTTTGCATACTGTTCCAAAAATGCAATCTCAGCACATTTCATTTTGTATTCTCTATCATATTTACTTAGAATACCCATGTATGTAATACTTGCATCAGTATGTTGAAGTTCTTGTCTAATTTCATCTAATATATCCTAAGAAAAGAAGTAATCTCTATAAAGTTCTTCTAACCTTTTGTCCACTCGAAATATTTTCTTGAACCAAGTACGTGGAACTTCATCATTCTCTATCTCTTTTCCCTTTGTATCTCTTCTGCTTTTGCCTTTTCCTCTGCCACGACATTTGTAGAACTTGGAGACCATCGTCACAGGTTGTAACAGCAACAAGCGAGAAAGATTTTCTTGACAAAGTTTACAAATAACCTAAGTCCCCATGTTATAAGTGTTTAAATAGGGTTTTTAGGAGTATAACTCAACGTGAAGATAAGTCGGGTTTAGAAATTAAATAAATATTGAATAAAGTTTATTCAATCAAGGTACCCAAAATATTCAAGTATAACTCGTTGAGTTAACTAACCTAACGAGTAAAACGCTGTCTAGAGGCAGTTTTACACGTTACCTTATCTAATATAACGTCTAGTTAGTACACTTAAACAAGTTTCAGATGCTTCCAACTAAAACCTTCCGAAAACAACACACATGCTAAACTTAACATTATCTTGAGAACATTGTAAACTATTTGAACAGTTTGTCTTTTGAATCTAGAATAGTTTATTTGTCTTTTTAAATTATTTCATCAAGATTTTAAGAGGACATTAATTCTGATTAACTAAGATTTGTATTTTAAATTATATTAATCTGTTTTTGACATTGTTAATGCTCCCCCTACAAATATACTTCAAATATATTCAATCAAAATACAAAATATACTTGTAGTGACAATAGATGTTAAGTATAACTATACTTTTACATTTTATTTTCAGAGACTTCCATTATCCTGACATCATCAAAAATGATTTCCAGAATCAATTCCTACTGTATATGAATCAAAACACAACTTTGAACTCAATTCGATTAATTCAAGGAGAATAAAAGAATGTATCTCAAATAAACATTTTCAAAAGTACTAATGTTGATTCAATAAATCAGTAGTCATATTGGTATAAACTATATGCGATTCAAAGATATCTGTAATTAATGAAACAACTTTTTCTTTTCAAAACAGTAAATATTGATAATTTTCTTTAAAAGTTAGTTTGAAAAGCTTGAATCATACAAGAGCTTTCTAATGTACCCGTGTAATGAGCTTTCAGTCAACAATCCCAGATCTGATCAGGACCTTAGGTTGCCAGATTTAAAGAATCCTTTTTCAGGACAACAATCCTTACATACCTATCTACTCAAGTACAAAAGGCTCGTGATCAAACTGATCAATAAACTCTCAAAGATTTTCACTTTGTAAGCACTTTTCATTTTAAGCACAGTATATATGTATTCCATTAATACAGATGTAATAAAACACAAATCTCATACAATTTTTACTTCTATGATTGTACTGAGAATATGAATCAGTTTCAATAAGCTTATACTTTTGATTAACAGTTTAAGATGAGTTACATATAACTTATTCTACAAGTTTAATCAATTAAGTCAAATTTATGCATGATCATATGCATTTTCCTTGATTCAAAGAAAACATTTAATCAAAATTTCAGAATGTCAGAAGTATTTAATGTTTTTCAATTACACTTCCACTTAAAATCGTAAAAACATTAAAATTGATAAACTACTTAAAATCAATAAGATACTACTATGATTTTACAATAAATACATAGTATCTTAAGCAGCAGTTTAGATATTACTTTAGATATTTATAATAAGTATATAATATCTATGAGGTGAACAACATCATCAATAATATTTATCTTTTTATATGGAGTTTAAGCATTTTACACATCACATAGCCTACAAATACCTAAATTTAATCTAATGTTGCAGAATGTATTTTTGTCTAGAGGTTTTGTAAATATATCAGCTAATTGATTTTTACTAGACACAAATTCTAATTTAATTTTTCCTTTAATTACGTTATCTCTTACAAAATGATGTCTAACCTCTATATGCTTTGCTCTTGAATGCAATACAAGATTTTTGTAAAGATTTATAGCAGAACTACTGTCACAATAAATCTTAGTTGTATCATAAGATAATCCAAAATCTTCTAAAGTTTGCCTTATCCACAGAATCTGAGTGCAACACAATGCAGCAGCAACATATTCAGCTTCTGTAGTAGAAAGTGCTACACAGTTTTGCTTTTTACTAAACCATGACACCAAATTATTTCCCAATAATTGACATGTGACACTAGTACTCTTTCTATCAGATTTAGATCCTGCATAATCAACATCAGTATATCCTATAAGATCTATTGAACTATCCTTAGAATAATATAGTCCAAAATTTTTAGTTCCTTGTATATATCTAAATATTCTTTTAACTGCAATTAAGTGTGATTCTTTAGGATTAGATTGAAATCTAGCACAAACACACACAGTAAACATAATATCAGGTCTACTAGCAGTCAAATAAAGTAAAGAACCAATCATACTTCTGTATTTTCTTTGATCTATAGATTTTCCTATATCATCAATATCTAACTTTAAAGTAGTACTCATAGGAGTTCCTCGAATCCTTGTATCATTAAAATTAAATTTCTTAAGCATTTCATCTGCAAATTTTTCCTGATTTAAAAATATACCTTTATCCATTTGCTTAATTTGAAGTCCTAGAAAATATGAAAGTTCTCCTATCATACTCATTTCAAACTGATTAGTCATCTCTTAAGAGAATATTTCTATCAACTTATTAGAGTTTGCTCCAAAGATTATATCATCCACGTATATTTGAACAACAATCTGATCTTTACCATCTCTCTTAATAAACAGAGTATGATCCACTTTTCCCATGATATAGCCTTTTTCTATTAAAAAAGTAGACAATCTTTCATACCATGATCTAGGTGCTTGCTTCAAACCATATAAGGATTTCTTCAATTTATACACAAAGTCAGGATTTTTAATATCTTCAAATCCAGGTGGTTGTTTTACATAGACTTCTTCATTAATTAAACCATTTAGAAATGCACTCTTTACATCCATTTGATATAATTTAAAATCCATATAACAAGCATAGGCCAATAATATTCTAATACTTTCTAACCTAGCCACAGGCGCAAATGTTTCATCATAATCTAATCCTTCTTCCTGTGTATACCCTTGTGCAACTAATCTAGCTTTATTCCTTATAATTTGACCAATTTCGTTAGTTTTGTTTCTAAAGATCCACTTTGTACCTATTATGGACTGATTTTCTAGTGGAGAGACTAATTCCCATACATCATTTCTGATGAATTGATTTAGTTCTTCTTGCATTGCCACTATCCAATTTTCATCAAATAATGCTTCTTGTATATTCCTTGGTTCCACCATAGAAACAAACATACAAATACTATTTAAATTTACTGAAGCTCTAGTTTTAACTCCCTCATTAATATTACCAGTGACTTGAGTAATGGGATGTGATGAAGAATAACGCCAATTTCTCTGATTTTCCTCAATATTCTCATCAACATCTAAAAGTCCATCACTTTCATCATTAGTTTGATCATTTAAGTTCATATTTTTGATTTTCTCAGATAAATCATCAATCTCTCTATTGATCTCTAACTCATTTGGAAAATTGATCAAGTCATCATTATCAGCTTTAGATTGAGATTCTCTAAGAGAATTTTCATTGAAGCTTACATGGAGGGTTTCTTCAATAGTCCTAGAAGTCTTGTTATATACTCTATAGGCTTTACTTCTAGTAGAGTAACCTACAAAAATTCCTTCATCCGATTTGGCTTGAAATTTATCCCTTTTATCCTTAGTATTAAGAATAAAACACTTGCAGCCAAATGGTTTCATATAGGAAATTTTTGGAACCCTATTAAACATAATTTCAAAAGGAGTTTTATTAACATGAGGTCTTAAATGACTTCTGTTAATAACATAACAAGCTGTATTTACTGCTTGAGCCCAAAGATTTTGAGGTAACTTATGTTCATTCAACATAGTTCTGGCCATTTCTTGAAGTGATCTATTCTTTCTCTCAACAACACCATTTTGACACGGTGCTCTTGGAAAAGAAAATCTGTGATCAATACCATGCTCATTACAATAATTATCCATTTGATCATTATCAATTTCAGTACCATGATCACTCCTAAGTTTTTAAACAGAGACACTTTGTTTATTTTGAACAAGATTGCAAAACATTTTAAATTTTTCAAAAACTTCTGTCTTAGATGCTAGACAATATACCCAAGTGTATCTAGAGAAGTCATCTACTAAAACAAATACATACCGTTTACCACCAAGAGTCATGATTCTTGTTGGTCCAAATAGATCCATATGTATAAGTTCTAAGACTCTCTTGCTTGAAATATCAGTTTTGGATTTAAAAGAGTTTTTGTGAAGTTTACCTAACTCACATGCATCACACATAAAGTTCTTTGAGTATTTAATCTTTGATAAACCTCTCACTAAATGTTTTCTAGATAGTTTATGTAACAGTCTCATATTTATATGCCCAATCCTTCTATGCCATAGATATGCATCACTAGTTCCAGCTAGCAAACATCAATTTAAATCAACTGCACCAGAAGGTAAAGATAAAATACATATAGAACCTTTTCTTTTAGCAATAAACTTAATTTCATCTGTATTTTTATCAATTATTTTGCATACATTATCTTCAAACACTACATAATATCCATTTTCAGTTAGTTTTATGACACTCAACAAATTAAATCCTAGGTTTTCTACATATAGTACATTCGAAATAACACAAGTAGGAGTTATTTGAACATTGCCCATACCTATGATTTTATCTTTGCTTTTGTTTCCAAATGTTACACTTCCTTTTATGGTATTTGTAAAATTTTGTAATAGACTTTTTTGTCCGGTCATGTGACTTGACGCTCCACTGTCCAAGATCCATTTTGATGTTGTTTCCTCCTGCAACACAAATTAAGAAAAACTTTTTCTTGGTACCCAATGTTATTGAGGACCAAGTTCATTAAACGCATATTTCTTCTTTTTATTTAAAAATAGTTTAACATTATCATTTATATTCTTATTAATTGTAAGTACTATTGATTTATCATTAGCTTAATACTCACATATAGCATTATTGCTTTTGCAATCATTCTTTTTGTTTTCAGATGTAGTATAATCAAGACCAAACATATTTTTATCATATGTTAATTTATTTTGGTCATGCTTATACATTTCTGTAAGTTCATACCAAGATTTTGTACTTGTATTAACACTTTCCGTACATACAAAATCTTTTTCTGCACAAGAATTTTTTTGTTTCATCACATGCAGAATAAGTAATTGGTCTAATACCAGTGTATTGAATTACATGCTCAGGTTTCTGAATTTTCAGTTTACTACAATTGTCTGAAATTTTAGAAACATTAGAAACTGAATTTCCAAAACAAGAAACAAGATTTTTAGAAACATTTATAGTCATGTTAGAAGTACAATTTGACAAATCACATTGATTTATATTATTACTGCATGATTCATCCCTTGAAGTATCTACTTCTACATATTTATTACCTTGTTTCATAATAAAAGGAATTTTAGTCTTAGATTTACTTGAACTACAACTAATAAATCCTTTATTGGCTTAAGATTCAGGATAATCAAATCCTAAGCCAAATTTATAAGACACCGCAGGGGTACTAGTTAGTTTGTCTAACTTAGTTTGACTTAAATTCCATTTCTCAAAGGTAGAATTTAAATCTTGCTCTCTCAGTTTTAATTTATCTATTTCTAATTCAAGTTCATTTATATTGTTTCTCAACATTTCATTTTCAGATTCTATCTTTAATTTTTCAGCATTTATATTCTGTATTTGTTCATGCAAGATACATTCATTAAATCTAATTTTTTGCAAATCTCTAGCATGATTTTCATTATCACATTTAAACTTTTCTAAATTAGTAGACAGGAAACAATTTTCTTCTTCCATAATGGATGAAGATTTTCTAATATTCTTATTTTCTAGTTTACATACTTTAAGTTTTTGTAATAATGCATGATAAGCACATAATAATTCATCAAAGTTGAAATGTGAATGACTTTCAAGATCAGATATTACCTCAGACTCATCTGCCATGAAGCACACATGAGCAACGTCTTCTAACTCTTGTTCTACTTCTGAATGTGAAGATTTTGATGTTGATTCCTCAGATTCAGACTCTTCAGACGTGTCATCCCAAGTGATCTTCAAAGCCTTTTTCTTGTAAAACTTTTTCTGAGTTTTCTGAGCCATCTTCTTCTGATTTGTCCTACTTTGCTTTTCATTTTTCCTCATAGGACAATTTGGAGAAAGATGTCCAGGTTTCTTACAATTGTAACATACATACTTTCTGGATGAAGAATTCTTGTCATTCAATGATTTTGACGTTGAGGGTTTGTCATTTTTGTTCCTTTGCTGTTTCCTAGCTTTCCATGCTTTCTTGAATTTCCTAGTCAGCAAAATCAAATCCTCGTCAAAATCAGTAGATATATCAAAATCTGAATTAATTTCGAAGGATATTTCTTTCTTCATTTTTAGTTTGTTGTGACTCAGTGATTCATTTAATTGAACTTCATAAGCTATTAAATTTCCTATAAGTTCATTCATATAATAAACATTTAAATCTCGTGATTCCTCAATTGATGTTACTTTCTGAGACCATTTAGAACTTAGGGATCTGAGATTTTTCCTCACCAAATCCTTATGTTCAAAATTCTTTCCTAAACATTTTAAAGAGTTTATGATATCAAGAAATTTGGAAAACATCTCAGAAATATTTTCGTCTTCATGCATCTTAAAGAATTCATACTTATGAATCAACATGTTTATTTTTGTCTCTTTAACTTGAGAAGTACCTTCATGTGAAACTTTTAATGCATGCCACACCTCATAAGCAGATTTATATGCCGACACTTTACTGAACTGTTCATAACTCAATGCACAAAATAAAATATTTAAGCCCTTAGCATTCAAAGTTTCATTTTCTTTTTCAGTAATTGTCCAAGTATTATAAGGAGTAGTTAACGGAGTATATGGTTTAGAAATCATGAACCACAACTTATGATCTATACTTTGAAGAAAAACAGTCATCCTATATTTCCAATATTCAAAATGTATTCCATCAAATAAAGGAGGACGATTAAGATTTTGGCCTTCATATAAAGAAAAACTACCATTTCCAGTAGCCATTTTACCTTAGATTTTTCAACCTATTTGATTTTAAACAGTCTAAAAATTTAAAACAACTTGAGCCTTAAATCAATAGAGTTAAACGTATGCTCAGATATTAATTTCTGTTTAAAAACAAGGAAGGTAGAATAAGCAATGATATTAAATAAGTTGGTATCGATTTTATATCAAAGATTATTAACAAAGCTCTGATACCACTTATAGGATCGTATGGCTACACAAGAGGGGGGTGAATTGTGTATTTTTAATATTTTCTAAAATATAATTGAAACTTTAAAACTCAAAAACAAGTCGAGACATTGTTTTCATAAAATCATTTTTATTCAAGGTTTCAATTACAATATACAATTCAATTCTCCTTAGAAATTGTAGATGCAATTATATTTCGATACCATGTATCATCTAAACAATTTCATAACTACAAACAGAGAAAACTAATTTGCGGAATTTAAAACTTTTCTCCCTGTTTTAGATCTTTCTTCTTCTTCTTTTTATTCTTCAGCAATTCTTCAGTGACGAATATCTTGTCTTTTCGTGCTTCACAGAATTTGCTTTCTTCTGATACTTCAAATCTTCAATGACGAAAATCTTACCTTTTTATGCTTCACTGAACTTTCTTCCACTTGAGAGATTTTCCCTAAGAAGGTGTTTTTGATCCCTGAAGAAGATTTTTCTTTTGGTGTGCAGGGATGATTTGATCCTTGAAAAGATTTTTCATTTTGTGTGCAAGGATAAATTGATCAAGGAGAATTCTATGCCTTTTATACTGTATCTTCATTTCATGCATATCCTTCACGTTTAACCACTACTAGTTTTTCACTTCTCCATGTCTTTTCCTTTTCCTTCATCGAAACACACATGTTCTAACCCATGTTTATATTTCAAATTTTCTTTAATCATCAGTCCTGGATCTCTAAAAAATTTCCTGCAAAATAAACTTTCTCGTCAAAAAGTTTTTCATCAGTATAATAAGAAGTCGTTACTTTAATGTTAACTAAACGAGTAACACAATTATATATATAACTTAACGTTTCTAACTTAACGAGTTCCTCATGTGCCATTTCATGTGACAAGTACTATAGCTAACTCAACGAACTATGTCCGTGGTGTTATGATAACTCAACGAACCATCTCCGTTGTGTTATGATAACTCAACGAACCATCTCCGTTGTGTTATGATAACTCAACGAACCAGTAATACACAAATGTTTTTATAATAAGAATTTTACCACGTGCAAAAATAACAACTTAAGTTTATAACGCTAACCTAACGCGTTGCCTTAGTGTTCAACTTAACGAGTTAAACATGTGCGCCTCACGTGATACAATACAACATTCGTAACTTATAATTTCACCACGTGTATAACACTAACTTAACGAGTTCGTCTCTTCTTTTACTCACTAACTTAACAAGTTATCACGTGACCTATTTTAACCTTTAAGCCTCTAACTTAACGAGTTCTCACGTGACCTCTAACTTAACGAGTTGTCTAAACGTGCACTGTTCATGATACAGAAGATATAACATTAAAACATATCATGCTATTCAATAAAAACACACGTTAACTTAACGTTTAGCTAAATGAGAAATTAATGCAACGAAACGATTAGTTGTTAACTTCAGATCCAATACAGACAAGTATTTATATCAGTAAGCTTTTTCTATATTAATTGATGATTTTAATTTCTTTTCACAAGCAATAGTAATTGAGCAAATATGATTATTTTCATTCAGCACACATCATCAAAACAAAAATACTCAACAGTCCTCAACAACATTGGGTACCAAGAAAAAGTTTTTCTTAATTTGTTTTGTAGGAGGAAACAACATCAAAATGGATCTTGGACAATGGAGTGTCAAGTCACATGACCAAACAGAAAAGTCTACTACAAAATTTTACAAATACCATGAAAGGAAGTGTAACATTTGGAAACCAAAGCAAAGATAAAATAATAGGTATGAGCAATGTTCAAATAACTCCGACTTGTGTTATTTCAAATGTACTATATGTAGAAAACCTAGGATTTAATTTGCTGAGTGTTATAAAACTAACTGAAAATGGATATTATGTGGTGTTTGAAGATAATGTATGCAAAATTATTGATAAAAATACAGATGAAATTAAGTTTATTGCTAAAAGAAAAGGTTATGTATGCATTTTATCTTTACCTTCTGGTGTAGTTGATTTAAATTCATATTTGTTAGTTGAAACTAGTGATGGATATCTATGGCATAGAAGGATTGGGCATATAAATATGAAACTGTAACATAAACTATCTAAAAAACATTTAGTGAGAGGTTTACTAAAGATTAAATACTCAAAGGACTTTATGTGTGATGCATGTAAGTTAGGTAAACTTCATAAAAACTCTTTTAAATCCAAAACTGATATTTCAAGCAAGAGAGTCTTAGAACTTATACATATGGATCTATTTGGACCAACAAGAATCATGACTCTTGGTGGTAAACGGTATGTATTTGTTTTAGTAGATGACTTCTCTAGATACACTTGGGTATATTTTGTAGCATCTAAGACAGAAGTTTTTGAAAAATTTAAAATGTTTTGCAATCTTGTTCAAAATAAACAAAGTGTCTCTGTTCAAAAACTTAGGAGTGATCATGGTACTGAATTTGATAATGATCAAATGGATAATTATTGTAATGAGCATGGTATTGATCACAAATTTTCTTTTCCAAGAGCTCCGTGTCAAAATGGTGTTGTTGAGAGAAAGAATAGAACACTTCAAGAAATGGCCAGAACTATGTTGAATGAACATATGTTATCTCAAAATCTTTGGGCTGAAGTAGTGAATATAGCTTGTTATGTTATTAACAGAAGTCATTTAAGACCTCGTGTTAATAAAACTCCTTTTGAAATTATGTTTAATAGGGTTCCAAAAATTTCCTATATGAAACCATTTGGCTACAAGTGTTTTATTCTTAATACTAAGGATAAAAGGGATAAATTTCAAGCCAAAGCAGATGAAGGAATTTTTGTAGGTTACTCTACTAGAAGTAAAGCCTATAGAGTATTCTTTAGAATGAAAAAGTGCATATTATTAACGGTTAAATGATGGTTAATTGCGTAATATTTAGCTTATCTTATGAGAATTAAGTCATTATATCATAATTGCACTGTTATATGCTTTAATTAAAGAATCTGCTTAATTTCGATGAATTAATGTTAATTTAGTAAATTTCTGAACTATCGGTAAGTTGCAGGCTGTGAAATCCTTAAGTATCTGAATTTTCTGATATTTAGGATAGTTTTGTTTAACATACCGAACATGTATCGAAAAGTTATGTTTAAATTGCCGAACAATTATGTTTTAAAAGAATACTTTATTATTTCCTGAAGTACACATGTCAAAACCATAATGCATGACTTAAGTGAAGTTTCGGTGAGTTATCTATAACTATCCGAAATTGCAACTGGGCATCGGATAGTTATATTTCTAACTCTTCAAAATCTCCTTTTATTTATAAAATAGCTGTGGACACGTGTCATGTTCTGAGAAAGTGACTTAAGTGGATTTTCGGTGAGTTATCTATAACTATCCGAAATACATCTAAGCATTGGATAGTTAGACCTGTAACTCTCCGAAATGTTTCTTTTATTATTAAATTGTTGATGACAAGTGTCGAAATCTGGTAGATTTACTTAAGTTATATATCGGTGAGTTATCTGTAACTATCCGAAATGCATCTGAGCATCGGATAGTTAAGTTTGTAAGTATCCGAAATGCACCTGAGAATCGGATAGTTAAATTTTTACATGTGTTTTATAGTTAAATCAACGAGGTAAGTCCGTTGAGTTATCTGTAACTCCATGGACTATTTATTTTCTAATATGCCACTGTAGTAGTTGTAGAAACAGGACAGTTGGAAGGAAAAACCACAATCACACGTATCACACAAGAATTCACTCGTCGAAGGGAGAAGAAATCATCGTCGTTGATATGAATGAAGGAAATCCAACTGACCATTCAAGCAGAAGCAGTTACCATTGAAGAAATATAAAAGAAAAGAAGAAAAAGAAGTAAAGTGTGTGTGATCGATGGGTATGGCTAGTGTGTATAGAGGAGGAGCACTGAGCTTTCTGCAAATAGTGTCGGCAATTCTTTGAAGTACCATACCAACCATTATCACCACCACCACATTACCACCACCATAATCACCAACCATCGAAGGTCTGTGAGGATACTTTCCTGATGTCAGGTCGATTCCGAGCCAAACACAATGCCTGACAACCATTGTGAGAAGTGATCGCGTTGTGGGAAGGGAAGCCATTTTCACCAAGCGCCGACTCATATTTCAAGAGATTGTAAAGCTTCTAGCCTTGGTTTCGGGTTGATGCCTGTTTGCTGAAGAGGAGATTATCTTGCAATTCTGGACTCACGATTCTATGGGGAGAGGAGATAGAATTGTAAGTGGTTTAATTTTCAGTGGTGTAATCGCGTCGCATGTAGTGACAGAAGTATTTACTATCGACTGAGATTACTTTACATTTCACCTTTCGCCCATATCCATGTTCATATTAAAACAAAAATACCAAAAACACCTTCTCTGTGTTTGTATTTTGTATTTGAGTGTTGTATTGTGTTGTATCGTGATTAATGTTATCTTTGTCAGTGTTGTGATTGTTTTATGTTTGTTTTAGTTTTACAGTTTACTAAAATTGGTTTATTCAAAAGACTTCAAGATTTCAATTGTTATTGTTTGAATTATCTGAATGTTAGTATTGCCTAATGATAAATCTAGTATTTACTAACATTAAAGAGCTTAATTGATGTTATTTACAATCTGTGGAACCGCCCAATGGTTGGCCGAATTCCTTTGTAAATAGCAGCATTAAATAGGAAATGCAAGCTCATGGAGTTAACTTAAGTCCACGAGGTTAGTCCATTGAGTTAGCCGTAACTCAATGAACTTTATCCATTGAGTTAACTGTAATTCAACGGAGAGCTTATTGAATATATAAATTTGATTGTTAAAAACAGAACAGTTCTCAATTCTTAAGCAATTCCCTATGGGATCGACTTGTACTTGCACACTAATAAAATATACACTGTGCACTTATAGTTAAAATACAAATTTGAATTAATATCTAATTTGTGTGAAAGGTTGTTAGTTTTCTTCTAAAAAAAAGAATAGGCATAAAGATAAATTAACTAAGTAAAAACAGAAGTTAACAAATCCAAGTTTTTCTGGTGCGTTGCTGGAGATCCAAACAAGTTTTTTGGTGTCGTGCTAGCCAAGCGAACAAGTTTTATGGCGCCGTTGCCGAGGAATTAATATAAGCAACTGTTAGAGCTGTTTTGTTTTAATAGCCAGAGTGTTGTGTGTTTTCTTCTGTAATTGAGAATATGGCATATGCTTATGCTCAAAGATTTTTGAAACCTATAGTTAGCATATGTGAATTCTACAATTCTGAAGGTCACGACATTTCTGACTGTTTGAAACTGAGACGTTTGCAGATGGTTAAATCACATGAACAATAAATGAATTATCCTCAATATAATAGAGCCGAGTGTGAGAATCCTATAGTTTACCCAACTGATGGTCAGTATAGAATGTGTAATATGTTAAGAGACACGAAAGTTTGAGATAGGTATGACAGACTGGAGCATAGTATAGAGTAAAACCTGGACAAACTAGAATACTTTATCTATCAGCAACAAGAAGTCAACCAATTAAACTATAAGGAAGCATATTCAGAACCTAAAATGGATATAATTTACGAAACTGAAAAAACCATAATGAAAATTGATCAAAAATTGAATGCAATGAGATTAGATGATCTGGAAAGAAAATTAAAAGCATTAGACGAATATACAATGAAAATACAAGTTATGCAACAGGACAATGAAAATTATAATGTTATAGATCTGCATAATTTGCAAAATATACAGCAAACAGAAAATTCTAATGTAATAGAATTTAAAGAATGCACTTTAAAACTAAAAATAATTAAAGATCATAATCATGAAAATGATATACAAAAACATCATGAGAGCAACGAAAATTTGGAAGATGTTTGTGTAAATTAAGATCTGGAATTGATATACCACCAGGAACTCAAAATGAAAATGATATGAAGGTGGATAAGAGTAAAAATCAAAATGATAATGAAAATGTAATAGCTGAAAATCTAGAAATCACTAAAGAACAATCTGAATCTGCTAATGAAGCTAAAAATGATCAAACAAATCAACTAGAAGAAAAAGAATCTTTTAAATCACAATCCTTAGCACCCTATCCCAAAAGATTACAACAAACAATACCTGAAAAGCAAGAAAAAATTAGAGAAATTTTTGAAAAAGTACAAGTTAACATTCCTTTGTTAGATCTATTGCAGAAAATGCCACCTTGTGCTAAATTTCTGAAGGATTGGTGTACTAAGAAAAGAGAGCGAAAAGTTCTTAGAAAGGTCTTTTTAGCTGAGCAAAGTAGTTCCCTATTTCTGCCACAAATTCCTAAAAAGTTATTTGATCCTGGAATCCCTGTTATATCATGCACCATAGGAAATACCATTCTAGAAAGAACCTTAATAGACTTAGGTGCAGGTATAAATGTTATGCCAAGTGATATATTTGCATCCTTAGGATTAGAAGGCTTAACTCCTACTAGTACGGTTATTCAATTAGCTGCTAGAAGTATAAGATACCCTAGAGGAAAAATAGAGGATGTCTTAATTAAAATCAAAAATTTTATATATCCTATTGATATTGTAATTTTGGATTCCCAACAAATTAAGCATAGAAATAGTGATACATCTTTAATTTTGGGAAGGCCATTTTTAACAATATCAGGGGCTGTTATAAATTGTAAAACTGGAGAAATGAAGTTAGCATATGGTAATGAGGATACTCACTTAAATATTTTCAAACCAGAAAGGTTTGAGGAATTAGAAATGTCCTTACATACCATAGATTTTTTAGAAGATGAAGGAGATATGTTAGATTATGTGATTCAAGAAGAATTAAATAGGTAAATCAATTCTGAAACTTTAGAAGAAAGTGAAAGCATAAATATAGAAGGAGATATGGAAGAAATTAATTTAGAAAATGATGATGTTCAATTAGGAGCTCTTACTTCTGATGGGCAACATTTAGAATTAAAACATTTACCTCTTGAATTAACCTATATATTTTTGGAAGAGAAACGAACTTGTCCAATCATTATTGCTTCAGATTTAAAAGAGGATCAAATAGCTAAATTAATAGATGTAGTGAAAAGTTATAAAGAAGCAATAGGATGGATTATGACTGATATAAAAGGGTTAAGTTCAACTTTATACTGTCACCACATATATTTAGAAGAGAATGCTAAACCTATTAAAATTCCTGAGAGAAGATTAAATCCAAATCTTAAAGAAGTAGTTAGGAAGGATATAGTGAAATGGTTAGATAAGATATAATTTATCCGATTTCTGATAGCTCGTGGGTTAGCCCAATCCATATAGTTTCCAAGAAATCAGGATTAACAGTTGTTAAGAATGAAAGTCAAAACTTGATACCTACTAGAATTCAATCAGGCTGGAGAGTATGTATAGACTATAGAAAACTAAATGCTGTGACTAGGAAAGATCATTTTCCCTTACCTTTTATAAATCAAATGGTAGAGAAATTAGTAGGGCAAGAATATTTTTGTTTCCTAAATGGGTATTCAAAATACACCAAGTTCTAGTAGCATTAGAGGATCAAGAGAAAACAACTTTCACCAGTCCTAATGGAACTTATGCTTTTAAGAGAATGCCATTCAGATTATGCAATGCACCAGCTACCTTTCAAAGGTGTATGCAAGGCATATTTACTGGAATGACTGAAGATTTTTTAGAAATATTTATGGATGATTTTACAATATATGGCAACTCATATGAAGTTTGTTTAAGTAATTTAGACTTAATATTAAAGCACTGTGTGAAAAAAAATTTGGTTTTAAATTGGGAAAAATGTCACTTCATGGTTAAACAAGGAATAGTCTCAGGGCATGTTGTTTCTAAGAAAGGGTTGGAAGTAGATAAAGCTAAAATAGAAGTAATTTCTAATCTACTAGAATCGAAATCAGTAAAAGATATTAGATCATTTCTATGACATGTTGGTTTTTATAAAAGATTTATTAAAGACTTTAGCAAAATAGCTAGACCTTTAACTAATCTATTAAAAGATGTCCCATTCAACTTGATAAAAATTGCAAGGAAGCATTTTTCAGACTTAAAACTTGCTTAATTTCAACTCCTATAATTCAAGCACCTGATTGGAGCCATCCATTTGAATTAATGTGCGATGCATCTGATTTTGATGTAGGAGCAGTGTCGAGACAGAAAATAGAAAAATCTCCTAGAGTGATTCATTATGCAAGCAAAACCTTAAATGATGCTCAAGTTAATTACACAACTACTTAAAAAGAACTATTAGCTATTATGTTTGCCTTAGAAAAGTTAGATCATATCTGATTGGAGCTAAAGTAATAGTATACATGGATCATGCAGCTTTAAAACATCTAATAAAATAAAAAAAACTAAGCCTAGATTGATCCGATGGATATTATTATTACTAGAATTTGATCTAGAAATTAAAGATAAAAAAGGTTGTGAGAATGTAGTAGCATATCATTTATCAAGATTACAAATAGAAAAATAAAATATTGAAATTAAGGATAATTTTCCTAATGAACAATTAATGGCCATCAACACAATGACTTGGTATGCAGACATGGTTAATTACTTAGTTACTAGTTTAACACCTAAGGATTGGAATAGACAGGATAAGAAATTGTTTTTCTCAAGAGTAAAATATTACTATTGGGAAGACCCATACTTATTTAAGAAATGTCCTGATCTGGTTTTAAGGAGGTGTGTTCCAGAAACTAAATATCAGAGCATATTGTCTTTTTGTCATGACCAAGCTTGTAGAGGGCATTTTGGTTCAGGGAAAACTGCTGCAAAAATTCTACAATATGGATTTTATTGGCCAACACTATTCAAAGATGCTCATAAATATTGCTTAAGTTGTTTAAGATGTCAACAAATAGGAAGAATATCAAAGAGGAATATGATGCCTCTTAATCCTATTATTGAGGTTGAAATCTTTGATGTGTGGGGAATAGATTTTATGGGTCCATTTCCTATGTCTAATCAATTTAATTACATATTGTTGGGGGTGGATTATGTATCTAAATGAATAGAAGTTATTCCTACAAAAACTAATGACAACAAAGTGGTAATACAATTTATAAGAACCATTATATTTGCCAGATTTGGAATACCTAAAGCTATTATCAGTGATAGAGGAACTCATTTCTGTAATAGAAGTTTTGAAGCCTTAATGAAGAAATATGGAGTGAACCACAAAATTGCAACATCATATCATCCGCAAACAAGTGGACAAGTAGAAAGTGCAAACAAACAAATTAAGTTAATCTTAGAAAAAGTAGTAAATCGTACTAGAACAGATTGGGCTAATAGATTGATAGATGCACTTTGGGCTTATAGAACTGCTTATAAGACAAGCTTAGGTATGTCACCTTTTAGGCTAGTATATGGAAAAAGTTGTCATTTGCTTGTTGAAATAGAACATAAAGCTTATTGGGCATTAAAAACTTTGAATACTAATTTAAATCAAGCTTCTAAAAATAGAAAAATGCAACTAATTGAATTAGAAGAATTTAGAAATGAAGCTTATTCGAAGACTGTAAGAGAAAAAGAGAAAATGAAATTCTGGCATGATAGGAAAATTATTCCAAAAAGCTTTGAAATAGGACAAGAAGTATATCTTTACATGGCTAGACTCCATAACCATCCAGAAAAATTAAGATCTAGATGGGCAGGACCTTACATAGTTTGAAATATTTATCCTTATGGAGCTATTGAAATTGAAAATTCTAAAAATCAGAATATATTTAAAGTAAATGGACAAAGACTTAGACCTATTCTGAAAATACCAAAAAGCTCCTTTGGAATTAAAGAAGAAGTCAGAGTAGAGGACTACTTGAGCTTTACTTAGTAAGAAATTAGTTTTTTATTTTATTTTTCACATATAAAATAATAAAAAAATTTAAAATATAAAAATCGTTGCGGTTCAACTGACCGGATCCATCGGTATGATCGGAACATAAAATATCAATATTAATTTTCAGAAAAAATTTTGGTTTGACCAAAACATAGTATCGGTTCAACTAGAAAAAAATTAGGTCTGACCGAAACATAATATCGGTTAAACCGATAAAAAAATAATAATAATAAAATATTATCTTAAGTATTTTTTTTTTATATATCTGTTTGTACGAGAAGTCTGTTGAGTTACACTAAACTCAACAAGCTTACTCCGTTGAGTCTTGAGTTAGTCAATGAGCTTATTCTGTTGAGTTAACTGTAACTCAACGGAGTATTGTAGCTAAGACTGCAAATGAGAGAGCGAGATTTGGTTTGGGAAATGACCCGATTACCCACCTAAACTTAGGGCTTATTTATCTTAAACCTAGGGTTTTGGGGGCGTTATCCGGTAGATCATTTAGAACTTAGAACGGTAGAGATCAGAGCGACTCCGTGCCGTTGTGTAATTCCACGATGAGGAAGATTACACCCGAGTTCTGGGAAGATGTTGTTGACACATTAGAATTTCTTAAAGAGTTAGAGGAATGGCACACATGAGAAAAAATCAGAAATACGACAAGAGAAAAAGAGCTACAGAAGGTAGAATCTGAACTTTTCAACTTCAGAAGAGTTTTAGTAGATTTGGGTATACAAATACCTCAAATAATGAATACAAGAATAAAGGTTGCTACGGAAATTACTGTAAGCAAGGAAAGAAAAATAAGGCCAAACAATGAAGTTGCCCTAGAATTAATCCAATGTAAGTCCCAACTCTGGTTCAAAAGACGAATCTATAAACGAGCTAAATGGGTGATCTGGGAGCAAGAAAGGAAAGAAAATGAAAAAGAGGCAACTAAAGGACAAGACGAGCCGACTACTGAAAGACCTATTCCTAAGGAACATCAGCCAAGACCTTCAGTTCCACCATTTAAGCCGTTGACATGAGCAGAAATGTTGGGGCCTTCAACTGAAGAAGAATTAAAAGAACTTCAAGGACTGGTTCAAGTTGGAAAAAACCAAGAAGAACCAGAAGATTTAGCAGTAGCCAAAGCACATCTGGTGTTTGATGCACTACGCAAGAGGAGGGTTGCAAAAAAATTGCAAGGCCAATATAAAATTAAAGTGGAACAACATCAAGAAGCTACTGCCAGAACTGCTGTCAAACTTGCTGCAAATGGAGATGAAGTTGGTCCTTTGAGGCCAATAATTATAGAAAAAGTTAAACAGGAAGAGCCAGTACCTGTGGCTCAAAGGCGTGTAGAGCCTTTATTTTTAGATTTAATCTTAGAAGAAGAAGAGGAAGACCAGGCACAATGAATCACACGAAGGAAAGGAAAAGAGATAGTGCCTGAATGTCAAAAAGAGATTAAATCTGAAGCACCAATAGCAACAGCGCCTGTGGAGCCAATTTTTATAAACTTGCTATCCGATTCTGAAGAGGAGCAGGAGCAGCAGCAGCAAGGGCAAAGAGAAGAAGAAAAATAGGCTGAAGTTAGTCTGCAGCTTGTACAAGAAGAAGAAACAGAAATTAGGGCAAAAACTAAATTGCCCGTGACTCCATCCCAATCTACCATAGAATCAGAAAGAATAGTGACAATGCAGATTGGTAGTCAGGAGGAAGAAGAAAGAACCGAAAATGAAGAAGAAGTTGAACGAAGCCATTTGGACAAAAATGACTTTACAAATTCCACTGAAGAGCAAGAAACTCTTCAGCAATTTATGGAAAGAATTCAAGACAGAGTGGAGAGTTTTTCCAGCTCACCACCACAGACAAAAGTAGAAGCAAAAATTCTGGAATCTGTAAAACATGTTTAAGTGCAGCCTATGGTAGAGGAAGATCAAGAACGAACCCCTTTGGAACAACAAAGTCAAATTCCTGACCCGACTGAAACAACAATTTTAAATGAAGTACATTTTTAGAGTTAGGAAGCTTATACTAAATATCAAGAAATTAGGGGTTATGATATCATTTATAGTAGACCAGTAAATTGGGACGGAATGCAAGAAATCAAAGAATTATTTGAATTCCAAGGTCTACTGAATTTTAATTCTCAAGAAAGAGGGCATGCAGTATACGAAAATTTAGTGCCCTGCTTTTATGCAAACTTAAGAGAAGGAGAAGGAGGATTAATTTCCAACGTGGAGGAAGCTGATGCACAGATAACACCAGAGCTTCTCCACAACATTTTTGGATTGAAGAATGAAGGACAGGAAATATTAGAAAGTATAACTGTCGTTGAATGGACAGAACAAGAAATCAAGGACAGTTTGGCTATCAATCCTGGTGTGCCTCTATTAAATAGACTAAAGCATTTAAATGGTAAAACACACATGATAGCTAACATTTTGATTAAGTATGTCTATCAACGACAAGGCCATGACATAGAACTGAGTCAATTTGTCAAATGGGCCACGTTTGCAGTTGTAAAGAGAATTCAAATAAATTGGTCTGCAGTTTTTATCTCCAAGTTGAGAATAGTAAAGAAGAAATTATTTTATGGAGATTTTTTTATTTTAAGGGTCCTCCTTAGACACTCAAACAACTTGGTGAACACCAGGAGTATCCTTAGAGGTGATAGAAGGTGAACCTTCATGGACACGCAAACAACCTGGTATACACTAGGAGTATCCATGGAGGTGATAACATGTGAGTTTCAATGGACACTCAAATGGCTTGGTATACATTAGGAGTATCCAAGGAGACGAAAGCTTGTAGGAGGCCTTGCTAGGCTCACTTTGGTAAGTGGTGCACAGAACTACAGCTTGCCAATGCTTGAGCAAAGCCAACACTATTGCCCATAGGCACTAAATAGGAACTTCCCAAGTGGTCACCCATCCTAGTTCTACTCCCGCCCAAACACAATTAACTCCAAAGTTTTTATAGGAGCTAGTGCTTGGTAGTAGGTGTAAATGCACATGTTTTATGGAGATTTGATTCCACTGTTGATGTTGGACTGTATCGATTTCAATAAATGAGCATCAAAAAGGATTAAATCAAGAACCATTTCAGTGAAAGAGTACAGAAATTTTGTAGCTGTAGAGATTGCTGAACCTTCTAGAGGAATTACAGGAGCTGTAGAGAGGATTAATCAATTAGAGCAACAATTAGAAAAACTCCAGAAGGAAGTAGATGAACTTAGGAATAGAGACTAAATTGTATTGTTCGTCTACTTATATATAATTGTATGAAAAATATCTGAATTGATTGTAATGTAAATTGATTCATATGAATGAATATAAATTTTCAGATATACTTTTTATATGTGTTTTGAATGTGAAATGAATGGAATATATTGAATGTTATATAATTTGTGGAACATTATGAATGAATGTTTAACAGATTTACAATTTGCTGAATGACAGGATAGATGTTTGAAAATTTCTACATGTTGCAAGGTAAAATGTAAATTCTACATGACATAAAATGACCTGCAAGTTAAATATATATATAATGTTCAGATTTAAATGAATTTTGATTAGAATGAAGTATTAATGACATAGATTTAACTTTATTTCAGTTAGCAAAATGTAGGAAAAATTTATATTTAGAAGTTAATACGAGGAGTAAACTTAGAAGTTGCCAAGTGTTAACTTAACAAAATAAGTTCGTTGAGTAAAACTTAACTCCACGAGGTCAGTAATATAATATAAGGTCACTCCGTTGAGTTATCTATAACTCAACGAAGTTAGTCCGTGGAGTTAGCACCAGTAACCGACATTGTTCCATTGAGTTATCTGTAACTCAACGAGGTTAGTTCATGGATTAAGCAGAACGGTTATTCTTTTAACCACGAACGAAACTTCATCGGCTTAGCAGTTACCAAAATTTGAAATTAATAGTGGTACGCGTACCCATAAAAATAGGAACCACGATGCACGTTGCAAGACACATTCTTACAACGAGATTTATTCACTTTATGGATGTGCATTATATATATAAAACAGAATGTTATTTACGAGTTACCAGCACTTTTAAAAGAAAGGAGAAAAGCATTGGAGGAGCTAGAAGGAGAAGTAGTTGATTCGACTTCATCCGTCAACAAATATTTACTGAATGGAAAGATTCAAACTGGTATGTAATTAATCTTCTACTATTTATTTATGAGCACACAGACTCGTTCTCTGAGCACTAATCGATTAGTAAAAACACCTACCCAAGGATATTCAACACAGAGGCACACTAAAACATTTTTTGAATTAGACTTTAACGAAATCCTTAGGGGTGTAGCTAACCTTTCTTTAAAAGAGAACGTAGAGATGACTGCTCTAGTAGAAAAACCATTAGGAGAAATTCTGTATCCTGAATTAGTTGATGAACCTCCATGTATTCGATTGCCAAACTTTGAGGGAGATAGGTTTGAACTGAAATCTAATTATATTAGTCAATTGCCACATTTTCATGGATTAGAAAGAGAGGATGCCTATTATTTCCTTAGAGAATTTAACGAAGTTTATCAAATGATGAAAATGTCGAACATGAGTATAGATGCTATTAAACTTAGATATATCCCTTTTGCTTTAAAAGACATAGCTAAGAGATGGTTATATACTCTGTCACCTGATTCAATTTCTACATGGACTGAATTTTGCTCTATTTTTCTGGAAAAATATTATCCAACACATCAAACGATTAAAAAGAAAAAGGAAATATTAATGTGTAGCCGAAAATAGGGTGAATCATTTTGGAAATATTTTGAAAGATTTAAAGATTTACTAACTCAATGTCCACATCATGCAATGAGTAAAGTACAATTAATAGGTATAATTTATGAAGGCATAGATGTTTCAACGAAATCTTTATTAGAATCTACTTGTCATAATGGATTTTTAAAACTATGTAGTGAAGAAGCATGGGCATATTTAGAAAACTTTGCAAAAAGAACTACACAGTGGGAAAACTCGGTTGAAGTTATTGCAGCTAAAAGAATATTGCCAAGAGGAATGCATGAAATAGATTCAAGTACTATGCTTGAAGTGAAATTAACTGAATTAACAAAGAAAATAGAAGAGTTATCATTAAATCAAAAGCTAGCAGAAAAGAATGCAAACATAAATGATCTAGATATTATTTATGCTAGAAACCAGAAAGATAACTTTGGAAATTCTTATAATCCTAATTGGAGAAATCACCTGAATTTGTCTTGGAGAAACAATTTTCAAGAAGGAGAAAATGTAAATGAGAAGAATATAAGTTATGAAGCATTACTTGAACAAGGATCTAGAATAGAGAAATTAGAAAAGATAATCCAACAATTAAACAATCGTCTAGATTTTGTATTTGGAAATACTGCAAATCAAAATATAAATACAAATATACCCCTTAGACAGAAGGAATCAATAGAAGTTAGACCTACTAGAGGATTGCCAATGCAAGCAGTACCTAACCTTGTCAATAGAACTGTTAATGAAATTGATACCTCTTCTAGGAGGATAACTGAATGAAGTAGTATAATTGAAGTAGCTATATATATATATGTATATATAAGTTTATTTATAGTTAGTTGTATCGTAGAATTAGTCCTTAACTCAACGAACTTAGTCCGTTGATTTATGCCCTAACTCCACGAGGGTGTGCAGTAGTTATGTTAATTTTTGTCTCTACTAAATTTTTGTTTGTGTTATACAGAATCAACAAATGGAATTGATGCAATTACCATTGGATGCACTAAGGGAAGTACTAAGTAACTTGTCAGCTAAAGATTTGTGCAGGTTGTATTGTGTATCAAAGGAAATTAAAGACTGTATTGAAGAAAAATATTTTCAAGGACTACAAGCTGCAAAAATGACTAAGATTAGAGATGGATTCATATGGAAGTCATTTAATTGTAGTTCAATTACCCATGAATATCTGAATATGGAAGAAACTACTGGAATTCCACCTAATACATTAGAAGGAATTGATCATATTATGGGGATGGATGAAGGATTAATCATATACAGAATCAGACCAAGGTATGCAAGTCTATTACCTAATATTTTGATAAGAAATCCTATAACAAGAGAAGAATGGAATATAGGAAGACCTAATAGATACGAAGTACCAACTGTAAATTGTGAGTCGGCTTTAATATTTTTTGATAAAAATTCTACCATTCCTGAAAAATTATATTATTAGAGACCTATAGGAAATTGGGATGAAGATTTATGCTTAAGTGTGTATAATTTTCTGAATAGATCTTAGACTGAAAATACTATAATATATCTAGGACATAAATCATTAATTAACAGCATGCATGTCATACTTGATGGATATATATATCTAGTCACAAATATATCAATTGCATTTAGATCTGATTTATACATAGTAAGTATAGATAGTTATGATGATGAATTTATAGAAATATTACCTATACCGAGTGAAATAGCTAAACCACCATCTACAGAATTTGATAAAATTCAAATAGGGATGTGGTATAATGAATATGATGATCCTACTTTATGTCTGATAAGATGGTGGGATGAATTGATGAAATTTTAAATATGGATTATGAAAGACATAAATGAATGGAAGTGGGAAAATGAGTATATTGAAATAGATGTAGAAATATAAACTGCTACATTATCCTGGCATCGAAAAGGATCCCTTTTTGCATTTCATTTCATTAATGGTAATACACTTATCTTTAACATTGATAATATACTACAAGTTTACAAATTAAGAAGGAACAAGAACTGCATTAAAACAGAATTAATAGAAAGAAGAATTATGCCTAAAAAGTTTGCTTGGACTAACACATTTATTCCATTTGTTTCTACTTTTCAATCATGTTCTTAAGCTGTGATTTTGTGTGTTTAATGTTGTGTTTATTCTACAGTTATTTTTAGAAAAAGAGAAAAAATTTTTAGTTTTAATTTTGTTTTATAAAAGAAAAAAAACAAATATCAATCCAGTTTGTTGGTATTTGTTCTAGGAAACCAACTGACTTGCTTGTGAGCCACCAAAGGCATAGGAGCCTAGGTTCCACACAAGATAATGATTTATAAATATCTATTAAATGTTATTTTGTTATATATTCTGCTTTTATTTGTGAATGAAAAGTTTTTCAGAATCAAAAATCGGAATATGCAGAAGGAGATACAAATGAAATAAGGTATGTAACTGATTACTTATCCTGAATTTAAATTTAAACTCATTTGTTGAGTTAGGTGCTAAATCAACGAAACTATATTCATGCCTGCTACAATTAATGTATTTATTTTCAAATCTTTTACATTGAGGACAATGCAAAATGTAGGTATGGGGGGGGAGGTAATTAAAGTAATAGCCATGTAAGTTTGTTAATTAAAGGAATTAAAATGGTACTGAAAAGTTTTGTAGAAATTGAAAACTTTTATGAACTTGCTGTAGCTATCCGATAATTAAGACTGTAAAATTTTTATAAATTGTAACTACTTGAATGTTATTTTTAGAAGGCTATATAAGATGCTATAGAATTTACTATTTATGCAAATCTAGATATAGTATCTTATGTTTTTTCTGAATTTCATGAGTTTAACAGTTTCACGATTTTAAAATGAAATCAAAATGCTTAATGAAAAATCAGTAAATTATCTAAAGTCCTGAAGGAGCTGAAATATGAATTCTAGATTAAATGAAACACATATGATTAAAGATACATTTAATTTGACTGATTAAACTTGTAGAATGATTTATGTATAGATCTTATTAAACTATAAAAAAAGTTTGCACTTATTGTTATGGATTCATATTATCAGTAAATGATAGAAGCAGGACTATATGAGATTGGTGTTTTATTGCATCTGTATTAATGAAATACGTATATATACAGTATGTGATTAATGTTGATTATTTTGAAAAAAAAAAAAAAAAACTTTGAGAGTTTATTGACTTGTTTGATCACGAGCCTTTTGTACTTGAGCAGATAGGTATGTAAGGATTGTTGACCTGAAAAAGGACTCTTGAAATCTGGTAACCTAAGATCCTAATCAGATCTGGGATTGTTGATTGAAAGCTCGTTACATGGGTACATTAGAAAGCTCTTGTATGATTCAAGCTTGTCAAATTAACTTTTAAAGTACAAAAAAAATACATATACTATTCTGAAAAGATACAAGTGTTTTGTGAAATACAGATATCTTATGAATTGAGTATATTTTCTGTTATCTAGAATTGATGAAATATGAATCTAGAATTGACTTTTGAAGTTGTTTAATGGAGATACAATTCTTTATTCTACTTGTCTTAATCATATTGAATTGGATTGTACTTTGATTCGTATGTTGTTGAAATTTCTTCTAGAAAACTTATTGGAAAATTCAGGATGATAGATGATGAAAAAAAGAACAAACGATAATATAATTAATACCTATGTGATGATGATATACTTTGTATGTAATTTGCATATATTTTAAATATATTTGCAGGTTGATTGATGAAACATATAGAATATCTATATACTAGTTCTTATGCTGAATAGAAGAAAAAAGGGAAGAATTAATTCTAGCACTTTTAGAAAGACCCATTAATGAGATCTTAGTTTGCTAAAGGACTAGCAAAATTTAGGTATGGGGGAAGTGTTTAGAATGAAAAAGTGCATATTAATAACGGTTAAATGGTAGTTAATTGTATAATATTTAGCTTATCATATGAGAATTAAGCCATTATATTATAATTGGACTGTTATATGCTTTAATTAAAGAATCTGTTTAATTTCGGTGAATTAATGTTAATTTAGTACATTTCTGAACTGTCGGTAAGTTGCAGGCTGTGAAATCCTTAAGTATCCAAATTTTCTGATATTTCGAATAGTTATGTTTAACATACCGAACATGTATCAGAAAGTTATGTTTAAATTGTCGAACAGTTATGTTTTAAAAGAATACTTTATTATTTCCTAAAGTACATGTGTTGAAACCATAATGCATAACTTTAGTAAATCTACTTTTATTTATAAAATAGCTGTGGACACGTGTCATGTTCTAGGAAAGTGACTTAAGTGGATTTTCGGTGAGTTATCTATAACTATCCGAAATACATCTGAGCATCGGATAGTTAGACCTGTAACTCTCCGAAATGTTTCTTTTATTATTAAACTGTTGATGACAAGTGTCGAGATCTGGTAGATTTACTAAAGTTATATATCGGTGAGTTATCTATAACTATCCAAAATGCATCTGAGCATCAGATAGTTAAGTTTGTAAGTATCCGAAATGCACCTGAGCATCAGATAGTTAAATTTTTGCATGTGTTTTATAGTTAAATCAACGAGGTAAGTCCGTTGAGTTATCTGTAACTCCACAAACTATTTATTTTCTAATATGCCACTGTAGCGATTGTAAAAACAGAACAGTTGGAAGGAAAAACCACGATCGTACGTATCACGTAGGAATTCACTCGTCGAAGGGAGAAGAAATCATCGTCGTTGATATGAATGAAGGAAATCCAATCGACCATTCAAGCAGAAGCAGTTACCACTGAAGAAATATAAAAGAAAAGAAGAAAAAAAAGTAAAGTGTGTGTGATCGATGGGTATGGCTAGTGTGTACAGAGGAGGAGCATCGAGCTTTATGCAGACAGTGTCGGCAATTCTCTAAAGTACCACACCAACCATTATCACTACCTCCACATTACCACCACCATAATCACTAACCAACGGAGGTCTGTGAGGATACTTTCCTGATGTCGGGTCGATTCCAAGCCAAACACAATGCCTAACAACCATTGTGATGAGTGATCGTGTCGCGGGAAGGGAAGCCATTTTCACTAAGCACCAACTCATATTTCAGGAGATCGTAAAGCTTCTAGCCTTGGTTTCAGGTTGATGCCTGTATGCTGAAGAGGAGATTATCTTGCAATTCTAGACTCGCGATTCTATAGGGAGAGGAGACAGAATTGTAAGTGGTTTAATTTTCAGTGGTGTAGTGACAGAAGTATTTACTGTCGACTGAGATTACTTTACATTTCACCTTTCACCTATATCCATGTTCATATTAAAACAAAAATACCAAAAACACCTTCTCTGTGTTTGTATTTTGTATTTGAGTGTTGTATTGTTTGTGTTGTATCGTGATTAATGTTATCTTTGTTAGTGTTGTGATTGTTTTATGCTTGTTTTAGTTTTACAGTTTACTGAAATTGGTTCGTTCAAAAGACTTAAAGATTTTAATTGTTATTGTTTGAATTATCTGAATGTTAGTATTGTCTAATGATAAATCCAGTATTTGCTAACATTAAAGAGCTTAATTGATGTTAATTACAATCTGTGGAACTGCCCAATGGTTGGCCGAATTCCTCTGTAAATAGCAATATTAAATAGGAAATGCAGACTCGTGGAGTTAACTTAAGTCCACGAGGTTAGTCCGTTGAGTTAGCCATAACTCAACGAACTTTGTTCGTTGAGTTAACTGTAATTCAACAGAGAGCTTATTGAATATATAAATTTGAATGTTAAAAACAGAACAGTTCTCAATTCTTAAGCAATTCCCTGTGGGATCGACTTGTACTTGCACACTAATACAATATACACTATGCACTTGTAGTTAAAATACATATTTGAATTAATATCTAATTTGTGTGAAAGGTTGTTTATTTTCTTCTAAAAAAAAGAATAGGCATAAAGATAAATTAACTAAGTAAAAACAGAAGTTAACAAATCCAAGTTTTTATGGTGCGTTGCTGGAGATCCAAACAAGTTTTCTAATGTTGTGCTAGCCAAGCGAACAAGTATATAACAAGACTTCTAGAACTATTAAAGAAACCCTCCATGTAAGCTTCAATGAAAATTCTTTTAGAGAATCTCAATCTAAAGCTGATAATGATGATATGATCAATTTCCCAAAAGAGTTAGAGATCAATAGAGAGATTGAAGATTTATCTGAGAAAATCAAAAATATGAACTTAAATGATCAAACTAATGATGAAAGTGATGGACCTTCAGATGTTGATGAGAATATTGAGGAAAATCAGAGAAATTGGCGTTATTCTTCATCACATCCTATTACTCAAGTCATTGGTCATATTAATGAGGGAGTTAAAACTAGAGCTTTAGTAAATTTAAATAGTATGTGTATGTTTATTTCTATGGTAGAACCAAGGAATATAGAAGAAGCATTATCTGATGAAAATTGGATAGTGGCAATGCAAGAAGAACTAAATCAATTCATCAGAAATGATGTTTGGGAATTAGTCTCTCCACTAAAAAATTTGTCCATAATAGGTACAAAATGGATCTTTAAAAACAAAACTAACGAAACTTGTCAAGTTATAAGGAACAAAGCTAGATTAGTTGTACAAGGGTATACACAGGAAGAAGGGCAAGATTATGATGAAACATTTACTCCTATGGCTAGGTTAGAAAGTATTAGAATATTATTAGCCTATGCTTGTTATATGGATTTTAAATTATTTCAAATGGATGTAAAGAGTGCATTTCTAAATGGTTTAATTAATGAAGAAGTCTATGTAAAACAACCACCTGGATTTGAAGATATTAAAAATCCTGACTTTGTGTATAAATTGAAGAAAGCCTTATATGGTTTGAAGCAAGCACCTAGATCATGGTATGAAAGATTATCTACTTTTTTAATAAAGAAGGGCTATATCATGGGAAAAGTGGATCATACTCTATTTATCAAGAGAGATGGTAAAGATCAGATTGTTGTTCAAATATACGTGGATGATATAATCTTTGGAGCAATCTCTGATAAGCTGATAAAAATATTCTCTGAAGAGATGACTAATCAGTTTGAAATGAGTATGATAGGAGAACTTTCATATTTTCTAGGACTTCAAATTAAGCAAATGGATAAAGGTCTATTTTTAAATCAGGAAAAATATGTAGATGAAATGCTTAAGAAATTTAATTTTAATGATACAAGGATTTGAGGAACTCCTATGAGTACTTCATTAAAGTTAGATATTGATGACATAGGAAAATCAATAGATCAAAGAAAATACAGAAGTATGATTGGTTCTTTACTTTATTTGACTGCTAGTAGACCTAATATTATGTTTGCTGTGTGTGTTTGTGCTAGATTTCAATCTAATCCTAAAGAATCACACTCAATTGCAGTTAAAAGAATATTTAGATATATACAAGGAACTAAAAATTTCAAACTGTATTATTCTTAGGATAGTTCAATAGATCTTATAGGATATACTAATGCTGATTATGTAGGATCTAAATCTAATAAAAAGAGTACCAGTGGCACATGTCAATTATTGGGAAATAATTTGGTGTCATGGTTTAGTAAAAAGAAAAACTATGTAGCACTTTTTACTACCGAAGCTGAATATGTTGCTGCTGCACTGTGTTGCACTCAGATTCTGTGGATAAGGCAAACTTTAGAAGATTTTGGATTATCTTATGATACAACTGAGATTTATTGTGACAGTAATTCTGCAATAAATCTTTCCAAAAATCCTGTATTACATTCTAGAGCAAAGCATATAGAGGTTAGACATCATTTTCTAAGAGATAACGTAATTAAAGGAAAAATTTAATTAGAATTTGTGTCTAGTAAAAATCAATTAGCTGATATATTTACAAAACCTCTAGACGAAAATACATTCTGCAACATTAGATTAAATTTGGGTATTTGTAGGCTATGTGATGTGTAAAATGCTTAAACTCCACATAAAAAGATAAATAGTATTGATGATGTTGTTCACCTCATAGATATTATATACTTATCATAAATATCTAAAGTAATATCTAAACTGCTGCTTAAGATACTATGTATTTATTGTAAAATCATAGTAGTATCTTATTGATTTTAAGTAGTTTATCAATTTTAATGGTTTTTACGATTTAAGTGGAAGTGTAAATGAAAAACATTAAATACTTCTGACATTCTAAAATTTTGATTAAGTGTTTTCTTTGAATCAAGGAAAGTGCATATGATCATGCATAAATTTGACTTAATTGATTAAACTTGTAGAATAAGTTATATGTAACTCATCTTAAACTGTTAATCAAAAGTATAAGCTTATTGAAACTGATTCATATTTTCAGTAAAATCATAGAAGTAAAAATTGTATGAAATTTGTGTTTTATTGCATTTGTATTAATGGAATACATATATACTGTGCTTAAAAATGAAAAGTGCTTACAAAGTGAAATTCTTTGAGAGTTTATTGATCAGTTTGATGAAGAGCCTTTTGTACTTGAGCAGATAGGTATGTAAGGATTATTGTCCTAAAAAAGGATTCTTTAAATCTGGCAACCTAAGGTCCTGATCAGATCTGGGATTGTTGACTAAAAGCTCATTACACGGGTACATTAGAAAGCTCTTGTATGATTCAAGCTTTTCAAACTAACTTTTAAAGAAAATTATCAATAATTACTGTTTTGAAAAGAAAAAGTTGTTTCATTAGTTACAAATATCTTTGAATCAAATATAGTTTCTACCACTATGACTACTGAGTTATTGAATCAACATTAGTACTTTTGAAAATGTTTATTTGAAATACATTCTTTTATTCTCCTTGAATTAATCATATTGAGTTCAAATTTGTGTTTTGATTCATATACAGTAGGAATTGATTCTGGAAATCATTTTTGATGATGTCAGAATAATGGAAGTTTCTGAAAAGAAAATTTAAAAGTATAGTTATACTTAACATCTATTGTTATACAAGTATATTTTGTATTTTGATTGAATATATATATAAAGTATATTTGTAGGGGGAGGATTAACAATGTCCAAAACAGATTAATATAATTCAAAATACAAATCTTAGTTAATCTGAATTAATGTCCTCTTAAAAGCTTGATGAAATAATTTACAAAGACAAACAAACTATTTTAGATTCAAAGGACAGGAATGTTAGAATAGTTTACAATGTTCTCAAGAAAATGATAAGTTATAGCTATTGTGATGTGTTAGGAACATTTCAGTTGGAAGCATCCGAAAATTATTTTAAGTGTACTAACTAGACGTTATGTTAGATAAGGTAACATGTAAAACTACCTTTAGACAGCATTTTACTCGTTAAGTTAGTTAACTCAACAAGTTATACTTGAATATTTCGGGTACCTTGATTGAATAAACTTTATTCAATATTTATTTAATATCTAAACCCGACTTCTCTTCACGTTGAGTTATTCACCTAAAACCCTATTTAAACACTTATTACACGAGCTCTTAGGTTATTCGTAAACTCTGTCAAGAAAATCTTTCCCGCTTGTTGCTGTTACAACCTGCGGCGATGGTCTCCAAGTTCTACAAATGTCGTGGCAGAGGAAAAGGCAAAAGCAGAGGAGATGCAAAAGGAAAAGAAATAGAGAATGATGAAGTTCCACGCACTTAGTTTAAGAAAATTTTGCAAGTTGACAAAAGGTTAGCAAAAATTTACAGTGAATACTTCTTTCCTGAAGGTATACTGAATGAAGTTAGATTAGAGCTTCATAATACTGATGCTAGTATTACATACATGGGGATTCAAAGTAAATTTGATAGAGAATACCATATGAAATGTGTTGAAATTGCATTTTTGGAACAGTATGCAAAATATTTGGAAAAAGGTGTAGGTACATCAACTAGAATTCCTCAAATACCAATAAACGGTACAAGACTACATGCATTTGAGGAAGAGCATGAATCAGTTATCCCTATCCCTTTATATTCAAAACAAGTAGAATCAAATATTACTGTAGATAAAAGAAAAGTTGAGAGTCTTCGAAAGGCTATAGCAATAGAAAGTGCCTTTGAAGAATTAAAGTAGAAAACTTTTATGGAGTAATTTGAAAAGAAAACAACAATACTTGAAGAGGAGAAACAGAAATTTTATAGTAGAAGGAAAATCAAAAAAATTATGTCTTCAAAGACAAAGTCTATTGAAAAAGAAAAATCAGATGAAAATTTATTTCCAAAGGACAATGTATGTCTAGACATTGTACCTTATTGTGCATCTGATAAACTCATCATTTCTGAGCACACTGAAATTGATGATGATAATGAGACTTTATTTTCCCTTACTAGAAAGCTTGAGAAGAAATACAAGTCAAATATGAGCTCAAGTTTTTCTATTAATACAAGTCTTGATGATGCAGAAATGGAAAAATCAGAGCATCAGGCACTTGACATTGAACAAGTTATTACAGATATAATTGACAATATTGAGGCAGTAACTAGTTCAAAGGCTGAATTGTTTGGAGTAGCAGATATTGAATATGTTAAGACTCCAAAAGAGCTAAACGTTAACTAGCCTTCTTCAGAATCTATAGAACCAGAGTCTGAGAATTCACAACATGTATTAATGTAAATATCTATTAAACAAAGTAAACAATTACAGACAGATAAACCAGTTGTAGAATTTATGGAAAAATTGAACTCTGATCATTCTATAGAGATTGAACAGATGAATGTTGAGCATATTGATAATGTTCCTTACACTATTGAAGCTAAAGAATCAATCTTACATACGTAGCTTCAAGAAAATATTTTCATAGAGGAACAAAATGACATTCATTTTGCAGAAGAGATTCCTGAAGATGAAATAAATTCTGAATCAAAGCTTTAGGTATCACCTTCTTTGTGTATAGTATTAGAAATTCAAGGTAACTCAATTTATTTTAGATCTGAAGAAGCATTGCAGAAATATAATAATTTGATTACATGTTAGATTCTACAAGCTCTACCAATAAAATTCAGAAATTTGATGGCAATAAGAGATCTATTTGAGTATCAAGGCCTCATTCAATTCTTGCCAGTTAAAACGAAATGGAAACAATACATAGAGCTTATTGCAGCTTTTTATAGCAATCTGGTTAAGAATGGAAATTTTCTGAAAACTCAAATAAAACAACAGGAGTTTATATTGTCTCCTTAGTTAATTTTTGAAGTTTTGGGATTAAAGAATGAAGGTGTTGTTGTTACAAACAGATTTGACATGATTAGACAACTAGAATGGAACATTCAGTCTTTATCAAAAATTCCAGATGTATATTCTGAAATGAGATTAATGGAAAATTTGAATGCAGAGGCAAGGTTCATTGCAAATATATTGCATGCAAATTTATTTCAGAGAGTTGAACACAATTTGGAAGTCAGCATAAGCTGTTTATATGCAACTTATGGTCTGCTGAATAGAATTCAAATCAATTGGTTTGATGTTTTCACTTCTCAACTATAGCATATGAGTTCAAAGTTATTTTATGGTGATGCTATATGTAGACTCCTTGCAAGCCAATTGAATTTATCTGACTGGCCCTCTGAAACTAAAAGCATGAGAGCATTTAGTGTAAAAGATTTGCAATGATTCCAAGTCATGCATAAAACTCAACGACAACAACAACAACAACCTGATTGTATGGACCATATACAACAACAACAAAGTTATTCAGTTCAAGCAGAATAGCAAACCTAGATACCTCTTGACCTAGATGATGTACTTAACAACATCAAAAATGATATTAGACATCTAGGAGATAAATTTTGTAATGTTATAAGTGATATACTTAGGAGGGGTCGATAACTGTGCTTGTTTGTATCTGAATAAAAAATGTAATGTTTGTATTCCTTGTTTGATTCATTGAACAATACATTTTTCTGTAAATGTATTCTATTCTTATTATTGTTTATAGAAAGAGTTGTTGTAAATATATCTCTTACTATATATATTCTCTGTAATTATCTTTTTGATTAATGACAAAAAGGGGGAGAAATATTATAAAAAGATGATTATGATTTTAATTGCATATAATATAAAAGGGAGATGATATTTATGGTTATTGTAATCTGACAGATGATAATTAGAGAAATGATACTTATATAATTATTGACATCTGAAAGTTTTATTTCTGAGAGGTGAAATTTACACAAACAATAGAAATAAGCTTAAGTGAAATTAAGTCAACAAACTTGTTTGTTGAATGAAAAGTTAACCTAACAAAGGTGCTTTGTTGAGTTAAATATATTTTATAATTTATTTAATATGGTTTTGTCATCATCAAAAAAGGGGAGATTGTTGAGTATTTTGTTTTGATGATGTGTGTTGAATGAAAATAATCATATTTGCTCAATTACTATTGCTTCTGAAAGGAAATTAAAATCATTAATTAATACAGAAAAAGCTTACTGATATAAATACTTGTCTGTATTGGATTTGAAATTATACTAAGTTAATAACTAGTCATTTCATTGCATTAATTTCTCATTTAACTAAACGTTAAGTTCACGTGTGTTTTTATTGAAAAGCATGATATGTTTTAAAGTTATATCTTCTATATCATGTACAGTGCATGTTTGGAAAACTCGTTAAGTTAGAGGCTTAAAGGTTAAAATAGGTCACGTGAGAACTCGTTAAGTTAGTGAGTAAAAGTTTAGATAACTCGTTAAGTTAGTGAGTAAAAGTTTAGATAACTCGTTAAGTTAGTGTTATACACGTGGTGAAATTATAAGTTACGAATGTTATATTGTATCACGTGAGGTGCACATGTTTAACTCGTTAAATTAACATAACTAAACGCGTTGAGTTGCTATATTGAACACTAAGGCAACACGTTAGGTTAGCGTTATAAACTTAAGTTGTTATTTTTGCACGTGGTAAAATTCTTATTATAAAAACATTTGTTTATTACTAGTTCGTTGAGTTATTTGTAACACAACGGAGATGGTTCGTTGAGTTATCATAACACCACGAAGCTAATTCGTTGAGTTAGCATAACACCACAGAGTTAGTTCGTTGAGTTAGCTACAGTACTTATCACATGAGGAACTCGTTAAGTTAGAAACGTTAAGATATATATATACTTATATTACTCGTTTAGTTAACATTAAAGTAACGACTTCTTATTATACTGATGAAAAATTTTGGACGAGAAAGTTTATTTTGCAGGAAATTTTTCAAAGATCCAGGATTGATGATTAAAGAAAATTTGAAATGTAAACGTGGGTCAGAACGTGTGTATTTCGATAAAGGAAAAAGAAAAGGCGTGGAGAAGTGGAAAATTGGTAGTGATTATACGTGGAGGATATGCATGAAATGAATATACAGTATAAAAGGCATAGAATTCTCGTTGATCAAATTATCCTTGCACACAAAATGAAAAGTCTTTTCAAGGATCAAACTATCCTTACACATCAAACGAAAAATCTTTTCAAGGATCAAAAGTAGCTCTTCGGGGAAAAGCTCTCAAGTGGAAGAAAATTCAGTGAAGCAAAAAAGGTGAGATTTATGTCACTGAAGATTTGAAGTATCAGGTGGAAGAAAATTCAGTGAAGCATAAAAAGGTAAGATTTACGTCACTGAAGATTTAAAGTATCAGAAGAAAGCAAATTCAGTGAAGCATAAAAAGACAAGATATTCATCACTGAAGAATTGTTGAAGAAGAAAGAGAAGAAGAAGAAGAAGAAAGATCTCAAACAAAGAGAAATGTTTTAAATTCTGCAAATTAGTTTTCTTTGTTTGTAGTTATGAAATTGTTTAGATGATACATGGTATCGAGATATAATTGCATCTACAATTTCTAAGGAGAACTGAATTGTATATTGTAATTGAAACCTTGAATAAAAATGATTTTATGAAAATAGTGTCTCAACTTGTTTTTTAATTATTGAAGTTTCAATTATAAACGAAAATGTTGAAAAACACAATTCACCCCCCTCTTGTGTAGCCATACGATCCTACACTACAATTCACCGATAGTTTAGAAATGTACTTAATTAACATTAATTCCCTGAAATTATGTAGATTCTTTCATTAAAGCATATAACAATGCAATTATAACATAATGGCTTAATTCTTATATGATAAGCTAAATATTATGCAATTAACCATCATTTAACCCTTAATATTATGCACTTTTCATTCTAAACAATAGATGTTTGAAAAGAAGAAAAAATGATAATATAATTACCACCTATATGATACTAATATATTTTGTATGTAATTTACATATGTTTTAAATATATTTGCAAGTTGAAGAGGAGAAAACAATGTTAAAACAGATTACTGAAAAATACAGAATATCTATATAGTAATCTAATTTATGTATTTTGAAGAAACAAAATGAAGAATTAATTCTAGCAACTTTGGAAAGACCAACTAGTTAGATCTTAGTTTGCTAAGGGACTAGCAAAATTTAAGTATGGGGGAAGTGCTTAGAATGAAAAAGTGCATAATATTAAGGGTTAAATGTTGGTTAATTGCATAATATTTAGCTTATCATCTGAGAATTAAGTCATTATGTTATAATTGCACTGTTATATGCTTTAATAAAAGAATCTACATAATTTTAGGGAATTAATGTTAATTAAGTACATTTCTAAATTGTCAATGAATTGCAGGCTGTGAAATTCTTAAGTATCCAAATTTTCTATTATTTCGGAGAGTTATGTTTAATGTACCGGATAGTTATGTTTTAAATGCTTAAAGAATATTTTATTATTTCCGAAAGTACACGTGTTGAAATATCAATGCATGATTTAAGTAGATTTTCAGTGAGCTATCTGCTAACTATCTAAAATGCATCTAGGCATCGAATAGTTAGATTTGTAAGTATTCGAAATATTTGAACTCGTTAAGTCAGATTTATGCACGTGTTGAATTTAAATACTTTATTATGTCACGTGAGTTGCACATGTATAACACGTTAAGTTAGCATAACTATACGCGTTGAGTTACTTGAATATACAATAAGGTAACGCATTATGTTAGTAGATTATAAGTTATTTCTTTATTGCTCGTGTTTTATAGTTAAATCAACAAAGTAAGTCCATTGAATTATCTGTAACTCCATAGACTATTTATTTTCTAATATGCCACTATAGTAGTTGTAGAAATAGGACAGTCGAAGGAGAACCACGATTACACGTATCACGTAGGAATTCACTCATGGAAGGAAGAAGAAATCACCATCATTGATAAGAATGAAGGAAATCCAACCGATCATTTAAAGAGAAGGGCACTTAAAGTGACATGGGATGACTCTTCAGCTTCACAAAGTGAAGAAACAAAGGATTCAACATCAGATAATGAATCCTCATCAACATCAGATTCAGAAGAAAATCTGGTAAATGTATGATTCATGGCAAAATTCAATGAGGTACATAAATCAAAATGGATAATGGATAGTGGAGCATCCAACCACATGATTGGAGATATACGATTACTTACAGAAATAACAAAGACCAAGAACGGACAAGTTACCTTTGGAAATAAAAGCAAAACAAATATCTATGGGTCTGGCAAGGTTCAGGTAACTAAGAAATGCTTTATAAATGATGTCTTATTAGTGGAAAACTTAGGTTTTAATTTATTGAGTGTTCCTGTTTTAATGAAGTTTTATAGAGTAATTTTTGAAAAAGATTCCTATAAAATTATGGACATGTCTACAAACGAAATTTTATTCACTGCATACAAGAAAGGATCTGTTTGTATTCTAAATTTGCCTTCTGATATTATTAAAGACAATGCTTGCTTAATTGCAAAAACAGATGAAGTTATTTTATGGCATAGAAGGCTAGGACCACTAAAATTTAAAATTATTACAAAAGCTGTCTAAAAAGAATCTAGTTAGAGGTTTACCTAATATTAAGTACTCGAAAGAGTTTATGTGTGATGCATGTCAACTATGTAAATTACATAAAACATCCTTTAAAAGTTTAAATGAAATAACAAGCAAAAGAGTATTAGAACTAGTGCATATGGATTTATTTGGACCTACTAGGACAACCAGTCTAAGAGGTAAACATTATGCTTTTGTACTAGTTGATGACTATTCTAGATTTACTTGGGTCTATTTTTTAGCAAATAAAACTGAAGTTTTTGAAATATTTAAGATATTCTGTAATAAAGTTTAGAATGAGCAAAATGTTAGAATTCAAAAACTTAGAAGTGATCATGGTATAGAATTTGATAATGATCAAATGGACACCATTTGTGAAGAATTAGGCATAGATCATAGGTACTCATTTCCAAGAGCTCCTTCACAAAATGGGATAGTAGAACGTAAAAACAGATCACTTCAGGAAATGTCCAGAACCATGTTAAATGAGAATAAGTTACCCCTATGTCTCTAGGCAGAAGTAGTTCATACAGTATGCTATGTTATAAATAGAGTACGTCTAAGACCAATTTTAGATAAAACTCCTTATGAGATATGGTATAACAGGGTTCCCAAAATAAGTTATTTAAAACATTTTGGCTATAAGTGTTTTATTCTAAACACTAAGGAACGAAGAGACAAATTTAAAGCCCAATCAGATAAAGGTATTTTTGTTGGTTATTCCATTAGAAGTAAAGCATATAGAGTTTATAATAAATCAACAAAAACCATTGAGGAAACCCTACATGTAAAATTTCATGAAAATTCTCATTTAGATGTTAGACATGCTGAAAACTTTGATTCAAAAATTCTCCTAGAAATGGTATCAAATGATGTTGCCAGAGAAATTGAGAGATTATTTGACGGAATAAGAAATATAAACTTAAATGATGAAAATTTAGAAGAAAATAATGTCATACCTATAGAAAATATGGAACAACATAGAAATTGGCGTTATGCTTCATCTCATCCTATCGATCAGATAATAAGCGATCCTAATCAAGGAGTTAGGACTAGGTCATTAGTAGTCAACATCTGTGGTGCTTATTAATTTGTTTCTTTACTAGAACCTAAGAAAATTGAAGATGCCTTAGAAGATGAATTTTGGTATTTAGCTATGTAGGATGAGCTAAATCAATTTATAAGAAATGAGGTATGGGATCTAGTTCCACCACCTGAAAATCAATCCATAATTGGAACAAGGTGGGTATTTAGAAACAAAGTAGATCAAGATGGACATATAGTTAAAAATAAAGCTAAATTAGTTGCTCAAGGTTACAAGCAAGAGGAAGGAATTGACTATGATGAAACATTTGCTCCTGTTGCTAGACTAGAATTAATACGAATTTTGTTAGCTTATGCTTGTTATATGGATTTCAAATTATATCAAATGGATGTTAAGACTGCTTTTTTAAATGGATATTGTTTGTATTTTCCCAGCACAACACCAGAATATCTGATTTGATCTCCAATAACGTACCAGAAAAACTTGGATTTGCTACTTCTGTTTTTACTTAGTTAATTTAGCTTTATGCCTATTCTTTTTCTTTTAGAAGTAAACAAACAACCTTTAATACAATTTAGGTATTAATTCCAATTTGTACTTTAACTGCAAGTGCACAATGTCTATTGTATCAATGTGCAAGTACAGTTCGATCCCATAGGGAATTGCTGAAAAACTTAAGAACTATTTGTTTGTTAACAATCAAATTTATATATTCAATAAGCTCTCCGTTGAATTACAATTAACTCAATGGACAAAGTTTGTTGAGTTATGGCTAACTCAACGGACTAACCTCATGGACTTAAGTTAACTCCACAAGCCTGTCTTTTCTTTTTAATACTGCTATTTACAGAGGAATTCGACCAACCATTGGGCGATTCCACAGATTGTAAATAACATCAATTAAGCTCTTTAATGTTAGTAAACACTGGATTTATCATTAAGCATACTAACATTCAGATAATTCAAATAGTAACCATTAAAATCTTTAAGTCTTTTGATCAAACCAATTTTAGTAAACTGTAAAACTAAAACTAACATAAAACAATCACAACACTGATAAATATAACATTAATCACGATACAACACAAACAATACAACACTCAAATACCACAAACAAACAAAGATAAACTATTTTTTTGGTATTTTTGTTTTAATATGAACATGGAAATGGGTGAAAGGTGAAATGTAAAGTAATCTCACTTGACAGTAAATACTTTCGTCACTACTTGCAATGCGATTACACCACTGAAAGTTAAACCACTTACAATTCTGTCTCCTCTCCCTATAGAATCGCGAGTCCAGAATTGCAAGATGATCTCCTCTTCAGCATACAAGCATCAACCCGAAGCCAAGGCTAAAAGCTTTACGATCTCCTGAAATATGAGTCGGTGCTTAGTGAAAATGGCTTCCCTTCCCGCGACGCGATCACTCCTCATAGTGGTTGTCAAGCACCGTGTTTTGCTCGGAATCGACCTAACATCAAGAAAGTATTCTCACAGACCTCTGATAGTTGGTGATTATGGTGGTGGTAACGATGGTTGGTGTGGTACTTTGGAGTATTGCCGACACTGTCTGTAGAAAGCTCGGTGCTCCTCCTCTGTACACACTGGTCATCCATCGATCACACACGCACACTTTACTTCTTTATCTTCTTTTCTTTTATATTTCTTCAGTAGTAACTGCTTCTGCTTGAATGGTCGGTTGGATTTCCTTCATTCGTATCAACGGCGATGATTTCTTCTCCCTTCGACGAGTGAATTCCTACGTGATACGTGCAAACGTGATTTTTCTCTTCCCTATCTGTTCCTGCAACCGCTACAATGGCATATTAGAAAATAAATAGTCCGTGGAGTTACAGATAACTCAACAGACTTTCTTCGTTGATTTAACTATAAAACACGTGCAAAAATTTAACTATCCAATGCTTAGATGCATTTCGAATACTTACAAATTTAACTATCCGATGCTTAGATGTATTTCAGATACATACAGATAACTCACCAATATATAACTTAAGTAAATCTACCAAATTTCGACACGTGTCAACAGTAGTTTAATAATAAAATACACATTTCAGAGTGTTATAGGTCTAACTATCCGATGCTTAGATGCATTTCGAATAGTTACAGATAACTCACCGAAAATCCACTTAAGTCTCTTTCCCAAAACAAGACACGTGTCCATGGCTATTTTATAAATAAAAAGATGTTTCGAAGGGTTACACATATAACTGTTTGATGCCCAGCTACAATTTCGGATAGTTAGAGATAACTCACTGAAAGTTCACTTAAGTCATGCATTATGGTTTTGACATGTGTACTTCAGGAAATAATAAAATATTCTTTCAAAACATAACTGTTCGGTAATTTAAACATAACTATCTGACATGTTCGGTCTGTTAAATATAACTGTCTGAAATATGTTTGGTATGTTAAACATAACTGTCTGAAATATCAGAAAATTTGGATACTTTAGAATTTCACAGCCTGCAACTTACCGACAGTTCAGAAATGTACTAAATTAACATTAATTCCCCAAAATTAAGCAGATTCTTTAATTAAAGCATACAACAATGCAATTATAACATAATAGCTTAATTCTCATATGATAAGCTAAATATTATACAATTAACCATCATTTAACCGTTAATAATATGCACTTTTTCATTCTAAACAGATATATAAAAGAAGAAGTGTATGTAAAACAACCTCTAGGTTTTGAAGATTCAAAACATCTTGAGTATGTTTATAAGCTTAAGAAGGCACTATATGGCCTTAAACAAGCTCCTAGATCTTGGTATGAGAGATTATCTAAATTCCTTATGGAAAAGGGTATTCTATGGGAAAGGCAGATCACACTCTTTTTATCAAGAAGATCGAAAAAGATATATTGGTAGTTCAAATCTATGTAGATGACATCATATTTAGATCAATAAATGATAAATTAGTTGAGTTCTTTTCGAAAGACATGACTAATCAATTTGAAATGAGTATGATGGGTGAACTATCATTTTTTCTAGGCTTACAAATTAAGCAATTAGATGAGGGTACTTTTATTTCACAAGAAAAATTTACTCAAGATTTATTAAAGAGGTTTGGTTTAGACAACACTAAAATAAAGAATACACCAATGAGTACTATCACCAAGTTGGATAAAGATGACTATAGAAAAACTGTAGATGTAAAACAATATAGAAGTATGATTGGTTCATTACTTTATTTAACAGCTAGCTGACCAGATATTATGTTTAGTGTGTGTACTTGTGCTAGATATCAATCTAATCCTAAGGAATCACACCTACTTGCTGTTAAATGAATTTTTAAATATTTATTAGGAACCATCAATTTCGGATTGTTTTACTTTAAACAAAGTTCTTTAAACTTAGTAGGTTATAGTGATGCTAATTTTGTAGGATGTAAGTTTGAAAGAAAAAGCACCAGTGGCACTTGTCAATTATTAGGAAATTCTTTAGTGTCATGGTTTAGCAAAAAGCAAAATTGTGTAGCATTATCTACAACTAAAGCTGAATATATAGCTGCCGCACTTTGCTGTGCTCAAATCCTATGGATCAAACAAACTTTAAAAGATTTTAATTTAGACTATGAACCAACTAAGATTTTCTGTGATAGTAGTTCTGCAAAAAGTTTATCTAAAAATCCTATCTTACATTCATGAGCAAAACATATAGAAGTTCGACATCATTTTCTAAGGGATAATGTTATAAAAGGAAAAATAGTATTAAATTGTGTTCCTACCACAGAACAATTAGTAGATCTATTTACAAAACCCTTAGATGAAAATACCTTTTCAAAATTACGATTAGAACTTGGTATTTGTAGGTTATCTGATATTTAAATGGTTCTGTTCATTGCTTTTTGGTTTGTTATAAAGGTAGTTTTAGAATTTAATGTCTTTATTGTTAAAAAACAAAACTCTATATTCCATTATTACCACCTAGGCATCATGGTGAAGGACCATCAAGACCCCAGGTGCCTTTAATAGGAGAAATTAAGACAATTTTAGAACCTCCTGAACAACTTGAAACACTACAGACATATAGTTGGAAAAAGAAAAAGACAATTGAATATTTTGGACTAACTACAGGTGTACAAGGAATATTGCAGCAAAAAGAAGAATCAGTGAAAAATGGAAAACTATGCTCCATTGCAGAAGCTGGATAAACATTTTTGTCAAGAATCCCAATAGATGTGACAAATATTGGCTTACAAGCATATACTCTAAGGTATTGTGTCACATTAGTGCATAATGTATCTTTTAATACAATGGACAGTTTTTCACAAAATGTTGCAAGCACACATTCTTTTCCTATGGAAAGAGAGCATGTAGGAAATTTTGATGATACATATACAGATGATATCCAATTTGATGATATTTTTGATGACAGACACTTAGTCTATGAATTTTAAAGATATTTCATCTGAAGAGGAATGTACAAATATTCTTCCTCTTACTGTATCTCAAACAAAGACTTTTAAATTTTGGTACAGTTGCTTATACTATAGGTTATATATAAGGTTATGTCTATTACAGTATATAGTATACTTGTTGATAAATATATATAATCAACAACATACACAGTTACAAATAGAATATGATACTACCAATGTCTCACATATACAAATTTCAGAAATACAGGATGATTCTATTCCACAAACAGATATAGAACATTCTTTCATACAGAGACAGTTGTATAGATCAAATATAGACATACATGTTGCTGATATACAGATTATTACAAAGATTGTTCCTAGTGAAATGTTTCCAGAAAAACACAGAAGAATTTTAGCAGATTATTGATACAACAATACTAGATACTTCAGACATTTATAATAGTTTTGATGGTAATTCCACCAGTTCTAAAAGATTTGAAAATTTAGATGCTTCTGATAATTTTGAAACAAGTCCCATATCAAAACATCATGACAGGAAAATACCTAATCCTAAATAGAGTTTAGATGAAAATACACTATTATGGTTTAGAAATAATTCCTGTTATGACAAATTTCAGACATATAAAACTTTTACAGTTTTATATTCAAGACCAGTTAAGTTTGAAGGGATGGCACACATACGAGAACTGTTTGAATTTCAAGGCTTGTTAACTCTACTTCCACAACAACTAGGCCATCTTGCTATACCCAAACTTATCAGTTGTTTTTACACAAACTTAATAGTGGAAGAAGGTATTCCTGTTTCTAATATATAAGACAATGACATATATTTAACTCCAGATTTACTTCATCAGGTACTTGGTCTGAAAAATGGAGGAGTTAAATTATCAGAAAGAAAACAGGTTTATCGATTGGAATGGGATATTACAAGTCTAGCCAAAGATCCAACTGCCAACAAACCATTGAGATTACTAAATGACTTAAATGGCCAAGCACGTTTTATTGCAAAAATATTGCATGCTACATTGTTTCAAAGGTTTGGTCATGGGGCAGAAGTTGGCAGATGTTGTCTATATGCTACATACGCATTAATAAACCATATACAGGTGAACAGGTATGATATTTTTGTTTCTCATCTCTTACATTTGCAGAGTAAATTATTTTATGGTGATACGATTTTGAGAATTGTGGCAAGTCAAATAGATATTACACATTGGCCATAGAAAAGATTAAAGTCAAGATCTTTCTCTGCAAAGGAACTCCAAAAATACCAGGAAACAGATACACCTATCCTCAGACAACAACAACAGGATCGGCAAACACAGTCACAGCCACAACAGCAACAATCCACACAATTTACAGAAACACAGCAACATACAGATATACAACAAGGTATACATATAGAAATACATATAGGTATAGATACAGACATACATACTGAATTTTTACAACAACCATCACAAGTTTCTCAAAATGATTTAGATCAAGCATTACTTGATCAGATAAACAGAGTTAGTACAGAAATTGCAAAGAAAATTTTAGATACTTTGATTGATATTTTTCGAAGACAAAGAGACTTGTGATTATACAAATTATGTATTCCATGATTTATTTTTTGTAATTTGTAACCAAAACTATTATGTAAACTGTTTACTGATTTTAATGTTATGTGATTATTTTTCACAATTTATGATATTAAATAGTTTATGCTTAATCCATAAATCCTATGTATGTTTGAAACTATCATTTTGATTAATATATACTTAGTAAGATTTCCTTCCTTACATTTAACTTGCTTAACTTCCTAAAGGGGGAGAAAATAGTTTGTTTACTTTTTTATATTGCCAAAAAGGGGGAGATATAAATTACTTATTAGGTTTTGACATCATCAAAAAGGGGGAGATTGTTAGGAATTTAATTTTGATGATATATGCTTTATTAACGTTTTTAAATAAGTCTACATAATATTCTCTAAGTATATTTCTCTAAGTATAACAGTTAACAGATTATCAGAAAGTTTCATTTTTATGTTGGATAAATTAAAGATTTCCGAAGAGTTAGATTTGCAATAGTTAAACTTTTAGATAGTTAACGTCTCATTTTTGTCGTATAGTTAAGTTATCTGCACGTGTGTTTTTAATGTTTTAAGTTGTCACATGTTTTCCATGTGCGTTCGGTAATGAAAAATCGAATAGTTAGATAATTGTTCGAGTTTTTATACGCATGGATAGATAACTGTTCGAGTTATATAAAAGGACTACCGAACAGATAAGTTTCCTTGTTTAGTCACGTGTTTTGTAGGTGCAAAAACTTGAAGAATTACGGATAAGTGTTCAAGTTTTTACAGGACTTAAAGGATAAGTGTTCGACTAAATCGAAGACTCAGAAGATATTCTACAAGACTCCAGGAAGATAAAAGTCTCGATATATCTACAAGTGGAGATTGTGGAAATTCAAAATGATTTGTGGAGAAAGTAGAAACTCAAAAAGAAAGTAATTTGGATTAAAGAGAAAATTAGTATGTGGATTATGGATTAAGTGGATGAACATGCTAAATGTGAAAGAGAATAGAGTTCGACTACAAATAGAGAGTACGAGCTACATTACAAAAGAGGATCCCAATCTCAAAAACCAAGTCTGAATATTCAATCCAGATCCCTAACTGAAAAGTTAAGTTTGAATATTCATATTCTGAAAAATTCTCCAACATCAGAAGAAGTTCGAAATTCCAAGCAATTTTAGAAAAGGAGCTGCAAACGTAAGTAGTCTACAAATTCGACAACTGGAGAAGAAGAGATACAGAAGTTGAGCAAAGAGAAAGAAAGAAGTTGTGTGCATAAAGATCAGGTTTTATACAATTCAAAATTAGTTTTGAATAAGAGCTTTGTTTTCCTATTTGAATTGTATATCGAACATTACTATATCAAAACTGTCTAGAAGGGAATTAAGCTGAAAAGATATTGTAAATTCTGTCTTAAAATAAAAGAATAGAATTTCATTTACAAGTGTTTTGTGCTCTTGTTTTATCCGCTAGTATTTAATTACTAAAGACACAATTCGCCCCCGCTCTTATGATACAGACAATCCTACACTCGAACAGTTATATATCCATGCATATAAAAACTCAAACAGTTATCTAACTCTTCGATTTTCTTTACCGAGCGCACATGGAAAACACGTGACAACTTAAAACAAAAAACACACGTGCAGATAACTTAACTATACAGGTTTTTAACATAACTATTCGACAAAAATGAAACATTAACTATCAGAAAGTTTAACTATCAAAAATCTAACTATTCGAAAACTTTTACTACCCGAAAACTTTAACTATCTGAAAGTTAATTATCCGAAATAAAAATGAAACTTTCCGATAACCTATTAACATTTAATTACGTGACAATTATACTTAGAGAATATTATTTAGACTTATTTAAAAACTTTAATAAAGCATATATCAACAAAACAAAATTCCTAACAATCTCCCCCTTTTTGATGATGTCAAAACCTAATAAGTCAAATAATCTATCTTCTCCCCCTTTTTGGCATTATAAAAAAGTAAATAAAATGTAAGGAAGAAAAACTTGCTAAGTATATATTAATCAAAAAGATATTTTCAAACATGCATAACTTTCATGGATAAGCATAAACTGTTTAAAGAAAATTGTTTTAAACATAAACTGTCAAAAACAAGTATATGATCATCAAATGCAGTAAACAGTTTACATAATGCGATTTCTTTTTATAAATAATATTTGGTAACAAATTACAATAAATAAATCATGCAATACATAATTTGTATAATCACAAGCCTCTTTGTCTTCGAAAAAGATTAATCAGAGTATTTGAAATTTGCCTTGCAATTTCTGTACTTACTTTGTTGATCTGATCAATTATTGCTTGATCTAAATCAGAATGTGAAACTTGTGACGGTTGCTGTAAAAATTTAGTATTTATGTCTGTATGTAAATTTGTATGTGTATCTGTATGTATACCTATATTTATATCTGTATGTTGTTGTTGTTCTGAAAACTTTATCGACTATTGTTGCTGCTATTGTGACTGATTTTGCCAATCCTATTGTTGTTGTTGCTGTCAAATTACAGGTGCATCTACTTCTTGGTATTTTTGTAGTTCCTTTGCAGAGAAAGATCTTGATTTTAATCTTTTCTATGGCCAAAGTGTAATATCTATTTGACTTGCCACAATTCTCAAAAGTGTATCACCATAAAATAATTTACTCTACAAGTTTAAGATATGAGAAACGAAAATATCATACCAGTTCACCTGTATATGGTTAATTAGTGCATATGTAGCATAAAGACAGCATCTGCCAACTTCTGCACCATGACCAAATCTCTGAAAGAGTGAAGCATGCAGTATTTTTGCAATAAAACGTGCTTGGCCATTTAAATCATTTAGTAATCTCATTGGATTGTTGGCAGTTGGATCTTTGGTTAAATTTTTAATGTCTCATCCCAACTGATACACTTGTTTTCTTTCTAATAATTTAACTCCATTTTTCAGACCGAGTACTTGATAAAGTAATTCTGGAGTTAAATATATATTGTAGTCTTGTATATTGGAAATAGGAATACCTTCTTCAACTGTTAAGTTTGAGTAAAAACAACTTATAATTTCTAGTATAACTAGATGGCCTGGTTGTTGTGGAAGAGAGTCAACAAGCCTTGAAATTCAAACATTTCTCAGATATGTGCCATCTTTTCAAACTTAACTAGTCTTGAATATAAAATTGTAAAAGTTTTATATGTCTGAAATTTTTCATAATAGGAACTATTTCTGAACCATAATAATGTATTTTCGTCTAAATTCTATTTAAGATTAGGTATTTTCCTGTCATGATGTTCTGATCTAGGACTTGTTTCAATAGTATCAGCAGCATCTATATTGTCAAATCTTTCAGAACTAGTGGAATTTCTATCAAAGCTAGTATAAATGTCTGAAATATCTGTTATTGTCGTATCAATAATCTGCTAAATTTCCTCTATTTGTACTTCTTGAATCAAATCAGTATCAACAGTCTCTGTATTATTCTATCTATTAGCAGCATTTATGTCAATAATTGGTCTATATAACAATTGTCTCTATATGAAAGAATGTTCTATATCTGTCTATGTAATATAATCATCCTGTATTTCTGAAATTTCTATAATTAAGACATTGGCAGTGTTATATTCTATTTGTAATTGTGTAGTTTGTTGATTATATACATTTATCAACAAATATATTGTATACTGTAACAGACATAACCACATGTATAAACTATAGTATAAGCAACTATACTAAATCTCAAAAGTCTTTATTCAAGAAATAGTAAGAGGAAGAATAGGTATACATTCCTCTTCAGATGAAATATCATCAAAATTCATAAACTCAGTGTCTATGTTATCAAAAATATCATCAAAATTGATATCATCTATATATGTATCATTAAAATTTCCTACATGTTCTCTTTCCATAGGAAAAGAATGTTGGGTTGCAGCATGTTGTGAAAAATTGTCCATTGTATTAAAAGAAACATTATGCACTAATGTGACACAATACCTTAGAGTGTATGCTTGTAATCCGATATTTGTCACATCTACTGAGATTCCTAAAACAAAATCATGTCCAGCTTATGGAATGGAACAGAGTTTTCCATTTTTTAACAATTCTTCTCTTTGCTGCAATATGCCTTGTACACCTGTAGTCAGACTAAAATATTCTAATGTCTTCTTCTTTTTCTGACTATATGTCTATAGTGTTTCTAGTTGTTCAGGAGGTTCTAAAGTTTTCTTAATTTCTCCTATTAAAGGCACCTATGGTCTTGATGGTCCTTCACCATGATGCCTAGGTGGTAATAATGGAATATAGAGTTTTAAGCTCTCAACCTCTACCATTTTTAGTTGATAAACTTTTTGTCCTTCACTGTGAAGGCCCATTTTCCAAATGGCAGTTTTCTATTCATCAATAAATTATTGAATGTCGTCTAAAACAGCCGGGGGAAAATAATGTTGGGAATACAAAGACTCTAATTCCCTGTTGGCATTTTCTATCATTGGTTCCCATTTCTTTCCATAATAAGTGATAGACTGTACCGATTTTTCAAGTACATGTCCAGAACTTGTAACAACTGCAGTGTTAGGTTGTAAAGTTTGTTTCCATAGTTGTAATGCGGAAAGTTTGGTTTGTTTTAGTCTAAACTGTGTTTCAACATAATTTTGGATAAATTTCCAATAGAAATTTTTCTCGTCTTGAACAGCTTTTCTAATTTCATGTAGTATTTCATTAGAAAAATATACCTTGAGTATATTTCTTTGATCTCACTTTCTATCTTCTGAAGTTCCATCTCTCTTTTCTACACTTTTGTCATTCTACCACATCTTGACATTGTGGATTAATCTTCGTTGTTCACTATAGTACTTGGTGGAAGTAAAGATTGTGAAACTAGGGTTTTACCAAGGTAGAAATACGAAAGGTTGTCAGTAAAACATTTATAACTCTTCGAGTTTATAAACGGATTCAATCATTGAAATCATAAATATAAGATCCGTTACTGATAAATAACTCGAATGCTTACAATAACTGTACGAGTTTTACAACTGACAAAAGTAGAATACTTAGCGTAATTGTTTGTGTAAAGAAAATAACTTCGAGCTAAGTGAAAAGTGAGAAAACTCAAAGACTTATGATAACTATTCGAGTTTTGAGAGTAGTAAAGCACATAACTATACGACAAACTAGAATAGTTATTATCAGATATTAAGTCTTTTAGAAAAATATAATAATATTAGGTTAACTGTTCGAGTTTCTTGGATGGATATGCGAAAAATTCAAAGACTTAAGCATAACTGTTCGAGTTTCAACATGAGACATAATAAAGCAATGAAATTCAACACGTGCATAATTCTAACTTAAGGAGTTCAGATATTTTTAGATACTTATAAACATAACTATCCGATGCTTAGATGCATTTCGGAGAGTTATCAGATAACTTACCGAACATTCACTGTAGAGACAAAATTTGTGCATTTTATTAGATATTATTGCATGATAGTTATGGACTTAAGTGTGTTAAATATATGTTTTTGAATGAGATTACATGTCAACTATGTTTGAGGCTATTGCTTGTCAAATGAGCTAAGTGTTGGAAAAATGCACAAATTTATCACTATTCTAGTTGCATCACATCAAATAACCCACATGTAGGATCATAATTAGTTATAGAATTGATTTCATGAAATTTGTAACTAGTGATTTTTAAATTCATGAAATCTTATGCATGTAACACATTTATTTTGACAACATCACCATAAGAGTGAATTCATCATGGAGGAATTTCATTTAGCAACATACAACATTACTTCCATGCAAATGAATTATGAATTAAATTTCTCATACATGTCAATGTTGTCAATTGATAATTATTGCATGTATGTATATTTTTAGTACAAATTTAATGCTCCTTATACATGCCACACATTTATTGTATTAGTTATCAAGTTTCATTTAAAGTGTGACATTTAACATTATTTGTAAGTGGTTAGCAAAAGGAAAAGTAAAGCATGGAAAAATGAGAGCCATTGATCTTCCTTGGGATCATCTAAAGCACTTTTGAGATTCTAGATCTAGATCTAGAATCTCACTATATATGGCCCAAGCCATTCTCGTTGGAGCCCCATCTCCACTCACGTCCAAGGTTGAAAGCTCCACATTCTTGAATCCTCATTTCTCTTCTTCATTCCATTCTTCTTCCTAAGGTAAGGGAGGCCAACTACATAGCCAGTGGTGAGCCAAGGGTCCTGGCGTCCTTCCTCCACTTTGGGTTTCATGCTCCTCTTGCAATGAAGGTCATGTCCAAGGCTTCATGGTGGAGTTGGATGGAAACATTGGGAGGAAACCTTGGTGCTACATTACTGGATTGAGGAGGCATCATGTGGACTATCCCTAGAAAGTGCTCCTTGCTCAAGGTTGGAGAAGGTTTGAAGAACGATGGCCTTTTCTACTCAATCCCAAAGGAGGTGCTCTTCAAGAGGGGAAAACACAAGTGTGACAACCTTGTGGAATAGCCAAATGAGGGGAGCAACACTTCCAATGGTGCACGTTGGGCTGGAATTGGAGTTCTCCTAAGGTATATGAGGGTTAGAGTGAGATCCCTATGCATATGTTTATGTTTGTGTGTGTGCTCATGTGCATAGGTATATGATTATAGATATATGTGTATTTCGTGTGTTGTCATGGATCTTGTTTGTGTGTTCTTGCATGTTATATTAGGAGTAGGAGTAGTGGTAATTACAGCATTTTACTGTTAGACTTTGACATAAAACAATGGTGAAAACTTGTGATTATGTGAAAAGAATTTTGTGCATATGTGGTGTTTGTATATATGCCTAACAATAGCTAACTTAGTATAGTTTTTACTTGGTTGTGAATGACTATTCCTTGCTATAATTATGGCCATACTCATGCGGTAGTTACATATGAATTTAGTGGATGATGTTAAGTGTGAATGCATGCACACTTGTTGAAATGATGGAATGTAAATTTCATATTATATTGATTGAGGTTGTATGTTTTATATGCATATTCTCTTGAATTTTGGCACCCATTTTAGACCTCTAATAATAGCCGTTTACTCTCTCATTTAGTGGCTAAATTTCTATAGCCAAACTTGTATTCATTTAGTATATCATTAGATACAAAAGATTAAAATCCTTGTACACATGTTAGAAAATCATAAGGGTATCTTGAAATACCTCCCTAAATGGTAACTTACCATATTTGGGACTGAAATCCTACCAAGTACAGCAGAATACATCCGTTGGAAGAAAAATATGATTTGTACACATGTTTAGTATATATGCAAGCAACAGACAACAAAATTAGATAGCTTTTTGCTCATACACATATTTACACCAAGCTCAACAGAAGAAAGCCTTAGAGATCAAATCATCTTCAACATATACAGACTCAATTTTAGAAGCTCATCACGCACTCAACTCTGATACTTTCAAGCAAGTGTTTTACTAAAGTACACAGATAAAAAACTACAAAGAAAGATTGGTTGGAGCTACGACTTGAAAGCTCAATCAGTTTGGTTGGTTCTTGCTTTAACCTTAAAGCAAGTGATTATAAGTTTGTGAAAGTTTAGTGAAGCCCAAGTATCCCTTGGGGGTGGACTAGCCGTTAGTTGTGAACCACCTAAAATTCCTATGTGTATTATTTTTATCGTGTGCTTGCTAATTCTCTATATCAATCAGCCATTAAATAGTTAAGAAACAAATTATTACCATTCACCCCCCTCTAGTAAGCCATAAGGTCCTAGCAATTGGTATCAGAGCAAAGTTGATCTTGTTAATAGATTTAACCATCTAAGATCATGGCTTTTCACACTGTAGAGGGTCAGAATATCCATCGACCTCCCCTATTTGATGGTAGCAATTATAGCTATTGGAAAAATAGGAGGGAGTGTTTTCTCAGGAGTATTGATGTAAAACTCTGGAAAATGGTTGTACATGGTACACCACTCCCAATCAGTCATGAAAGTGACTAGTCTGAGGAGGATGAAAGAATCATCCAGATGGATGCTCGTGGGCTAAACTCAATCTACTGTGCACTAACTAGTGAACAGTATAACAAAATATCTACTTGTAAATATTCTCATGAGGCTTGGAAAACTTTTCAAATCACATATGAAGGAACCATCCAAGTAAAAGATACAAAGATTAGCATTTTGTTAAGAAAATATGAATTATTCAAAATGCTTGATAAAGAAAGTATTACGGAAATGTTTTCTAGATTTACAAAAATTTTAAATGAACTGAGAGGTCTTGGAAGGGACTTTTCTAATCGTGAACAGGTATAGAATGTTAGGATCGATAGACTCACCAGAGGGGAGGTGAACGATGAAGGTGTATAAGTTTTAATTCTTTTAAGTTAGAATCAAATGATTCAACAAAATAGTGAGATTAAATGTATTAAATGTAAACAAACCAGTAAAAAAATCAACACACAGCAAATTTTAGGTGGTTCACCAACTTGGCTAGTCCACCCGCAAGATACACTTGGGCTTCACTAAGTATTCAAATACTTACAACACTTGCTTTTAGGTTGAAGCAAGAACCAACACTTAGAGTTTTCAGGTTGAAGCTCAATAACCAACCTTCCTTTCTTGAGCTTTCAGGTTGAAGCTCAATAACAAACTTTCCTTTCGAGCTTTCAGGTTGAAGCTCTCAACCAACAATGAGTTTTCAGGTTGAAACTCACGAACCAACAGCTTAAACTTTTCTATTAGAGTTTTGGCACACGAAGCTTTTCTGCAGTGTATCTTTAAGAGTAAACTTGACAGTTGTAGAATTGAGAGTGTATCTGGAATTTTGTGTAGCTCACTGTAAAATGTATGATCATTTTCTGTATATGTTCTTCTCTTAAACTTCTCATATTTATACCAAAAGGTATAACGATCATATTTTTCTTTCAACTAATGTATTCTGTAGTACTTGCTAAATAATCAGACCTAAATATGGTAAGTTACCATTTTGTTTGATGTTCAGTAAGTAACCTTCCGATTTCCTTTGATTTTTAGATGGTTATATGAATAACTCACCGAAGAGCATCTATAACTTACTGAACCTTCACTTACATCCTGTTGTATGTGTCACGTGAGGATTTTAAGTTGCTCATGTAAGGTGTCAAGTGATCGGAGACTTGTAGTTTTAACTTACCGAAAAACTCTTGACTTCTGGATAGTAAACTACAGTAACTCTCCAATTTTTCTTTTAAGCTTCTAACTGCTGTCTCTTTAATTCTACACGTGCGTAATAGGATAACTTAAGTTCTGGATGGTTATACCTGTAACTCACCAAAATCCTTCAAATTTTGGATAGTTATCTTTCTAACTCTCCGAAAGGTCTTTTAAGCTTCTATTCTGGATTTCTGCACGTGGTTAATTGAATGACTTAAGTTTTGGATAGTTAACCTTTCTAACTTTCCGATTTTCCTTGAGCTTTGGGATAGTTAACTCCTTAACTTTCCGATCATTCAACCTACTTCCTTTCACAACTCTCCGAAGGCTTTATGATTTCGGATAGTTATTCTTCTAACCATCCAACAGTGTTGCTGCTGCTTTAAATTAACTCTTCGGATACTTAATTCTGTAACTCATTGAAAATTAACTTTCTTTCGGATACATAAGCCTAGAACTGTTCGATTCTCTATAGCATTATAGCAGTGCATTCTTCCTCTAATTGATCTCAATGCAAGTTAACTTCGTCATCTCAAAAACTCATTTTATAGATCATAAAAATACAATTTGGATTTTGAGAAATTGATAATCAAAGATGCTCAAAAACTCTGCCTAGAACTTGCGTCCAGGTTAGAAACACTTGTCAACACTTAAATCAAAAATACCATTCAAATGATCTCCAAAAATTACGAAACCAAAACCATTGGTAAGTAGACTCGAAAATACATGAGATTGCATCAAAAATTATTCAAAACCGATGTTTGAGTTGAGAGAATTGAAATAATAAAAATACCCAAACTCTGTACACGGTTCCCCTTGTTACATAAGCAACCATTTCATCGAACATCCTATTTACAGCCATGATATGCACATATAAACAAGATGAAAAACACGTTTAAACTAGAATCCACATCATGATAACATCTGGAATTAATTAACTATATGAAAACTATACTGAAATGCAATGCAATAACATTCAAACAACACAAATGTATACAAACATAACATAAAAACATGAAACAACATACCTATGCATACATACACAACATGAACATAAAATATGCATAGGGATCTCTCTCAAATCTCACTCATACCTTGAAGAACACCTCTTCCTCAGCAATGGATCCGTGGTTGGATGAAACCACACTCTTCAGCCACGTTTTCCCAATGTCTCACCCCTTGGAACGTCACCTATAGCAAGGGCCTTCCACGGTTGCAAGAGCAAGAGAACTCAGCCTCCTTCCACTTCCCTTGGATGTCAAAACAAAGTTTCCAGCCCCTCCTTTGCTTCTGAAGATGCTCCTTGGAACCACCCAAATCCACACATCAAACACCACTCCCACTTGCCGTCCAAGCTTCCTCCACCAAGACAACCAAAGCTGCCCCCCTTGGAATCCTTTGAGGACGTGAATCAAGATGGAGATCAATGGAGATGATGCTAGTTTGAGAGGGGGAACGAAACCCTTGAGTGTCCACCTTCAGCCACGAGAAGAGGAGTCCTTGGAGAAGAGAACCGTCGGCTGGAATGGAAGAAAATGAGAAGAGATGCCTTGGACGTAAGGCTTACTCCTCTTATTAATCTTGGTGTCTCTTGATCTTCCAAGATTGATCCAATGGCTGAGATTTATCCCAGCCTCTTTTACCTTTTGATACACCATCCAAGGGTTGAGATTTAACCCTCTTATAATTCCTTGATGTTACCTATTTTCATCAATAAAAACTCATACACACATTAAGATTATTCAATCACATGTATAATTATATCATGAATAATTACGACAATTATTATAGGTGCATCTATAACAATATTTCATTAAGATAATGAAAGTATAATTTTATATTCTTATCATGCATCACTTTTATATCTTAATACTAAATCTTTGAAAAGCATAAGTGAAATTGATAAGTGAAGAACATGCATGCAATAAAATTGTGTTCCATGTAATTTATCCTAAATAACTAAGTGTCTACACATGGGCTATTAAACTTAACATTAATTCCATTAAAGGTAAATTTGTGTATTATTTCATTTTTAATTCCTAAAAACATGCATAGCCTAAAAATATAACTTTTATGTAATTCAATATAAAAATCATATACTATGCACTTGGAATCCATAAAATGCATGCTTTAACATATAATAAAATGCACAAATCTTAACTTTACAGCAGCGCATTCTGAAATTAACTGCAACTTGTTTATCTACCTTCTGATCTTTTGCTACACTAACTTATCTGTGAAATACAATATGTTTCCTCACATAGGTTTTTGCATTATCAAAATACTCGGGTCCTAACAATCTCCCCCTTTTTGATAATGACAAAATCCTTCACATTTATTTACATGTATTTCTCTCCTTAGATTATTTCTATACATTCAATCACACAAAAACCAAGTAAAAACAAGGATTTACAATGAATATACAATAGTGGTGAGATTCCTCCCCCTAACTTTGTGTTGTCTTCTCCCCCTATCTGTGTGTTGAGTTTTTCTTCCCCTTTTTAATACTTCTCTTTCTGTTTGTGTTGGAAATACTATAAGTTTTCATATTCTTCTCTAATTTCCATATTCTTCTCCCCCTTTATGTCATTATATAAAAAGGTGACAACTATAAAACTGATATCTAATATGTCCTGCACGAGTACAAGTTAGCAGAAAGCAAGCTCCCATATGGTGAGCTTGAGGAACAATGAATAAAAGCATTTAAAGATCTTGTAATGAACATATTCCTAGATTTCTTCTAATATGATTAAAAGTTGATTCATTTAAAGGTTTGGTGAAAATATCTACAAGTTGATTTTTTGTTGGCACAAACTTGAGTGAGATGTTCCCTTTTTCCACATGATCTCTCAGAAAATGATGTTTGATCTCGATATGCTTGGTTCTGGAATGAAGTACTGTATTCTTAGATAAACTGATTGCATTGCTATTATCACAAAATATGATTGTATTTTGAATTTTCAGTCTATAGTCTACTAAGGTTTGCTGTATCCAAAGAATTTGAGCACAACACAGACCTGCTGCAATATATTCGGCTTCAGTAGTAGATAATGCAATACAGTTTTGTTTCCTACTGAACCAAGAGATTAATGAATTTCCAAGTAGTTGGCATGTGCCACTAGTGCTCTTTCTGTCAGATCTACTTCCTGCATAATCTACATCACTATAGCTTGATAACATTAGGTTGCTGTCAGCTGAGTAGTATAATCCGAAATCTTTAATACCTTGTAGATATTTGAAAATTCTTTTTACTGATTTTAGATGAGATTCCTTTGGTGATGCTTGAAATCTAGCACACAAGCATACACTGAACATGATATCTGGCCTACTTGCTGAAAGATATAGTAGAGATCCAATCATGCCTCTATATTTCTTTTGATCTACTACAACACTTGAGTCATCAATTTCTAGTTTTGCACTTGAACTCATTGGAGTATTTGTAGATTTAATGTTTTCATAGCCAAATTTCCTTAACATCTCTTTGCAGTATTTCTCTTGGTTGATAAAGATGTCATTTCGTACTTGATGGATTTGTAAACCTAAGAAAAACTTTAATTCTCCCATCATGCTCATTTCAAATTTATTTTTCATCAAATTTTGAAATCCATGACAAAGTTTTTCTAATGTAACTCCAAAAACTATATCATTAACATATATCTGTACGATCAAAATGTGCAAATCAATAGTTTTGATAAACAAAGTGTTGTCCACTTTGCCTATAGAGAAGTCATTTTCAGTTAAGAATTTTTTCAATTTCTCATACCATGCCCTAGGTGCCTATTTCAGACCATATAAAGCTTTGTTTAATTTGAAGACATGATTTGGCTTGACTTCATCTTCAAATCCAAGAGGTTGTTTAACAAACACTTCTTCTTGAATTTCTCCATTCAAAAAGGCACTTTTCACATCCATCTAAAACAATTTTATTCTCATACTACTTGCAAAGGTAAGCAACATTCTGATAGCTTCTATTCTAATTACAGGTGCAAAAATTTCTTCATAGTAAATACCTTCTTGCTGATTATAGCCTTGTGCAACTAGTCGAGCTTTATTTCTGAGTATGTTTCCTTCTTCATCTAATTTGTTTCTGAAAATCCATTTAGTTCCAATGATGGATTTTCCTATAGGTTTTTCCACTAAATTCCAAACATTATTTTTTTGGAATTGATTTAATTCTTCCTGCATAGCCATTGTCCAATAAATATCCTTACAGGCTTCATCTACTGATTTTGGCTCTAATTCTGACACAAATGCACAAAAATTGCAAATATCTTGTGCTTTGCTTCTCATTTGTACCTCTTTGGTTATATTTCCAATTATTTGCTCCATGGGGTGATCAGATTTGAACTTCCAACTATGTTGATTCTGATCTAAAGCTTGGGATTTGAGTTTATGCTTGCAATTTTCTTTCTCCAAATACTCATTTTCACTATCACTATTAATCTTCAGATTCTTGAAATTCTGTATCAAATCTTCGTCAAATTGAACATTTATGCTTTCCTCTGCTCTTCTATCTTTAGCAACATATACTCTGTAAGCTTTGCTTCTAGATGAGTATCCAACAAGTATGGCAGGTTTAGATTTTGCATCAAACTTGTCTTTAGCATTTCCAGTGTTTAATACAAAGCATTTGCAACCAAATGTCTTAAAGTAACCAACATTTGGAGTCTTATCAAACCAGATTTCAAAAGATGTCTTATTCATCATAGGTCTGATGTGAGTTCTGTTGCAGATATGACAAGCTGTACCAACTACTTCAGCCCAAAGAAATTTTGGCAGATCAGTGGCATTTAAGATAGTTCTAGCCATTTCTTGCAATGTCCTATTCTTTCTTTCCACTACTCCATTTTGAGCTGGAGTTCTAGGGTTGGAGAATTCATGCAAAATTCCAAATGAATTGCACAAATTTTCGAACTCATGATTTTCAAATTCTCCTCCATGATCACTTCTGATTTTCTTTACTGTTAATTCCTTCTGCTTTTGAATTCTAATGCAAAAATTTCGGAACTCACTGCATGTCTCATTTTTATGAGTTAAAAATATTACCTTGGTTAATCTAGAAAAATCATCTACAATAATAAGAGTATATTTTCGACCTCCAAGGCTAGATAATTGAGTTGGGCCAAACAGATCCAGGTGTAACAGTTCTAATGGCCTTTTGGTTGAAATTTCATGTTTGCTATGGAGTGAGGTTCTCTTTTGCTTTCCTAGCATACAGTCACTACACATCTTGTCTTTCTTGAATGAAAGTTTAGGCAATCCCCTGACAAGATCACCCTTGGATAATTTTCTGAGAGTCTTCATACTAATGTGACCAAGTCTTTTATGCCACAACCAATCATCTTCACTAGATGCTACCAAACAAGAATTGCTTGCAATACTTTCACATGGAAAGACTAATGTATAAATAGAACAATTTCTAAAACTAGTAAATTTTACTTCATTTGTTGTCGGATCAATAATGTAACAGTTTTCAGTAGTAAAGGAAACTGTATAACCTTTATCACATAATTGTCCTACACTTAATAAGTTTTGTTTTAATCTATTGACATGCAAGACATTTTCAATTATGCCATTTTCTGATGTGATATTTCCTATAGTAGTAATTTTGCACTTTTCATTATTTCCAAATTTAACAGATCTTGAATTTAAACTTTGAACAGAATCAAGAAATTTTTTCTTACCTGTCATGTGCTTTGAGCATCCACTGTCCATAATCCATTTTGTTGTACGTGCTTGGAGCTCCTTGTCATCCTGCAATTTATACTAAAATCAAGGCTTTTGCTACCCAAATCTTCTTGGGTCTAATAGTGTTAGTCTTTAAAACATTAAATCTATTGCCTCTTGGTAGCCACATATGACCTGATCTTCATTTTATGGCAAACACAGTGGTCCCATCTCTGTATGATCGAATCATTCCACCACAATAAGGTACTTCCTATGGTGTAGCATACCCTAGGCCATATTTACTTCCATTAGGTCGTTGAGATCCTATAATTTTATTTAGTCCTTTTTGACCTTGAGTAAATTTACATATGGTATTTTTCAGATCAGATATTGTGGTTACTAAGTTTTTATTTTCTTCTTTCAATTTACAGTTATCATAATTATATTTATCCAAGTTAGATTTCAAATTTCTATTATCAACTACAGTTGTTTCTAATTCAACAAAAGAGTCTTCTAAGCAATTATTTAACCTTTTAATTTCTTTCTTAAATTCTCTACATTTAACATAGAGATTATCTATAGTAGACAGAAGACTATTAATATCTATTTCATCATGCTCATCTTTTGAGCTAGAAGAAGTGGAACATACCTCTTGAATTGCAAAGCACACATTTGCTACAGCTTCATCTTCAGAATCAAATGAACTACTTGATGAGCTACTGTCATCCCACGCAACTTTGAGTGTTATCTTCTTTTTGTCCTTCTATCTCTTCTTCTTATCTACCTGATCCTCTTCTATTTGAAATGGACAGAAAGTTTGTATGTGTCCTTGCCTTTTGCATTTGAAGCATGTAGGGACAGTTCTTTTGGAGGAGTTGGTCTTATTCTTTTTCTTCATGAACTTTTTGAAGTTCCTTGCCAGCAACATGATCTCATCATCATCTGAGCTTGGAGCTTCTTCTATTGAAGGAAATGCTATTTCCTTTTTCTTCTCAGCTTTCTTTTCAACAACTCCTTCTTGCTCTTTCCAGTCCTTCAATTGAACTTCGTGGGCCAGAAGATTGCCCAACAGTTCTTCAATTGTGTAATTGCTGAGATCCTTGGAATCTTGGATAGATGTGGATTTCTATTTCCACTCAACAGTTAAGCTCCTCAGGATCTTCTGTACCTATTCACAAGAAGAAAATTCTTTTCCCAGGCCTTTCAGACTATTAATAATTTCAATGAATCTTGAAAACATTTTAGTTATGTTTTCATTATCATCCATTTTAAACAATTCTAATTTTCTCAACAGAATACTGATTTTAGTATCCTTTACTTGGCTTGTACCTTCGTGAGTAACTTGAAGGATTTTCCAAGCCTCATGTGCAGACTTACTTGCAGATACTTTATTATATTGTTCAATAGTTAGTGCACAATATATGACATTCAGCCCTCTAGCATCCAACTGGATGATTCTCTCATCCTCCTCAGACCAGTTCATAACATCACTGGTTGGAAGTGTAGTTCCAAGAACAACAATCTTCTAAAGTTTTACATCAGAACTCCTAAGGAAACACTCCATTCTATTTTTCCAATAATTATAATTGGAACCATCGAATAGAGGTGGTCTGCGGATGTTTTGTCCCTCAGTAAATTGAGCCATAAATCCAGATGGTTAAATCTTATAACAGATTAACCAAGCTTTGATACCAATTGTTAGGATTGATAGACTCACTAGAGGGGGGGTGAATGGTGAAGGTGTGTAAGTTTTAATTCTTTTAAATTAGAATCGAATGATTCAACAAAATAGTGAGATTAAATGAATTAAATGTAAACAAACTAGTAAAAAGAAATCAACACACAACAAATTTTAGGTGGTTCACCAACTTGACTAGTCCACCCCCAAGATACACTTGGGCTTCACTAAGTATTCAAATACTTACAACATTGCTTTTAGGTTGAAGCAAGAACCAACAGTTACAGCTTTCAGGTTGAAGCTCAATAACCATCTTCCTTTCTCGAGCTTTCAGGTTGAAGCTCTCAACCAACAATGAGTTTTTAGGTTGAAACTCACGAACCAACAGTTTGAACTTTTCTATCAGAGTTTTGGCATACGGAGCTTTTCTGTAGTGTATCTTTAAGAGTAAACTTGACAGTTGCAGAATTGAGAGTGTATTTGGAATTTTGTGTAGCTCACTGTAAAATGTATGATCATTTTCTGTATATGTTCTTCTCTTAAACTTCTCATATTTATACCAAAAGGTATAACGATCATATTTTTCTTTCAACAAATGTATTTTGTAGTACTTGCTAAATAATCAGACCTAAATATGGTAAGTTACTGTTCTGTCTGATGTTTAGTAAGTAACCTTTTGATTTCCTTTGATTTTCGGACAGTTATATGAATAACTCACCGAAGAGCATCTATAACTTACCAAACCTTCACTTACATCCTGTTGTATGTGTCACGTGAGGATTTTAAGTTACTCACGTGAGGTGTCAAGTGATCAGAGACTTGTAGTTTTAACTTACCGAAAAACTCTTGACTTCTGGATAGTTAACTACAATAACTCTCCGATTTTTCTTTTAAGCTTCTGACTGCTATCACTTTAATTCTGCACATGCATAATAGGATAACTTAAGTTTCGGGTAGTTATACCTATAACTCACCGAAATCCTTCAAATTTTGGATAGTTATCTTTCTAACTCTTTGAAAGGTCTTTTAAGCTTCTATTCTGGATTTCTGCACGTGGTTAATTGAATGACTTAAGTTTTGGATAGTTAACCTTTCTAACTTTCTGATTTTCCTTAAGCTTTCGGATAGTTAACTCCTTAACTTTCCGATCATTCAACCTACTTCCCTTCACAACTCTTCGAAGGCTTTATGATTTCGGATAGTTATTCTTCTAACTGTCTAACAGTGTTGCTGTTGCTTTAAATTAACTCTTCAGATACTTAATTCTGTAACTCACCGAAGATTAACTTTCTTTCGAATACATAAGCCTGGAACTGTCCGATTCTCTATAGCATTATAGCAACACAATCTGAAATTAACTACAACTTGTTTGTCGGCCTTCTAATCTTTTGCTGCACTAACTTATCTATGAAATACAATATGTTTCCTTACATAGGTTTTTGCATTATCAAAATACTCGGGTCCTAACATAGAAGATCCTTAGAAGCTTGACAGTTGAATGGAAGTAGAAATCTACTTCCATACAAGACTCAAAAGATTTAAACAATTATTCAGTTGAAGACTTGTTGGGAAATCTTCTTGCTCATGAAGTCCAAATGAATGAATGGAAAGAAGAAGGAGTCACTGAAAGAAAGGCTGAGAAAAAGAAAGAACTAGTCTTTCCTTCAATAGAAGACCAACCAAGCTCGAATGAGGATGAAATGTTACTGCTGGCCAGAAATTTCAGAAAGATGATGAGACAAGGAGGCAAAGCTAGCTCCTCAAGATCAAAAGTCCCTACATGCTACAAGTGCAAGAAACTGGGACACATTCAACTTTACTGTCCTTTTCAATAAGAGGAGGACAAACAAAAATGGAAGAGGAAGAATAAGAAGAAAATGGCCTTGAAAGCCACATGGGATGATAGTAGTTCATCCAGCAATTCATCAAACTCAAAGGAAGAGGCATTTGCAAACATGTGCTTTACAGCACAAGAGGTATCTTCCACATCTCATGATTGCTTAGAAAAGGAAAATGATGATTTAGATGTAGATAGTCTTCTTTGTACTGTAGATAAGTTATATGTAAAATGTAAAAATTATAAGAAAGAATTAAAAAGCTTAAATTCTTATCTAGAAGATGTTTTTATTGAATTAGAAAAAGCCCTAGTGGATAATAGGGAATTAAAAACTAAAATGGATAACTATAGTTGTAAAAATTTTGATCTGAAAGAAGAAAATGAAAATCTATTATCTGAAATTATTGATTTGAAGAACACTGTATATAAATTTACCAAAGGTGAAAGCAGTCTAAATAAAATCATAGGATCCCAAAGAATAGGAACAAATAAATTTGGCCTAGGGTATGCTATACCACAGGAAATTTCTTACTGTGGTGGAAAGATTAGATCGTACAAAGATAAGACAACTGTGTTTGTCATCAAGAGGAGATCTACTTCTATATGGCTACCAAAAGGCAACAAGTTCAATATACAAAGGACTAATACTGATGGACCCAAGAAAATATGGGTACCAAAAGTCTTAATTTCAACATGATTTGTAGGACTGCATGGACAAGGAAGCTCAAACGTCTAAGTGGATTATTGACAGTGGATGCTCAAAGCATATGAGAGATAAGAAAAGATTTTTGGAATCTATTAAATCAATAAATTCAGGATCTATTAAATTTGGTAATAATGAAAAATGTAGAATTACTACCATAGGAAATGTTGCATCTAAAAATGGAAAAATAGAGAATGTCTTACATGTAAATGGTTTAAAACAGAATCTGCTAAATGTAGGTCAATTATGTGAAAAAGGTTACAGTATACTCTTTATTGCAGAAAACGGTTTTATATTACAACAGGATACACATAAAATCAAATTTACTAGATATAGAAATAATTCAATTTATGCTTTGGAATTTCCATTTGATAATATATCTAGTGATGCATGTTTAGTTGCTTCTAATGAAGATGAATGGTTATGGCATAAAAGATTAAATCATGCAAACATGAGACTCCTAAGAAAATTGACCAAACATGATCTTGTTAGAGGTGTGCTTAAACTCAAATTCAAGAGAGATAAATTATGTAGTGACTATGCAATTGGAAAACAAAAGAAATCAGTACACAAGAGTATTGAAGACATTACCACAAGTCAGCCATTAGATCTACTACATATGGACTTGTTTGGTCCTACACAGATAGCCAATTTAGGAGGAAGAAAATATACCTTAGTAGTAGTAGATGATTATATAAGATTCACTTGGGTTATTTTCTTAACACACAAGAATGAAGCCTGCTATGAATTTGTAGGATCATATAGCTACACAAGAGGAGGGTGAATTGTGTTTTTCAATTTTTTCGATTATAATTGAAACTTCAATACTTAAAAACAAGTCCAGACACTATTTTCATAAAATCATTTTTATTCAAGGTTTCAATTACAATATACAATTCAATTCTCCTCAGAAATTGTAGATGCAATTATATATCGATACCATGTTTCATCTATACAAGTTCATAACTACAAACAGAGAAAACTAATTTGCAGAATTTAAAACATTTCTCCCTGTTTGAGATCTTTCTTCTTCTTCTTCTTCTTCTTTCTTATTCTGCAATTCTTCAGTGATGAATATCTTGTCTTTTTATGTTTCACTGAATTTGCTTTCTTCTGACACTTCAAATCTTCAGTGACGTAAATCTGACATTTTTATGCTTCACTGAACTTTCTTCCACCTGAGAGTTTTTTCTTCCCCGAAGAGGTGTTTTTGATACCTAAAAAGATTTTTCATTTTGTGTGTGCAGGGATAGTTTGATCCTTGAAAAGATTTTTTGTTTTATGTGCAAGGATAGTTTGATCCTTGAAAAGATTTTTCATTTTGTGTGCAAGGATAGTTTGATCAACGAGAACTCTATGTCTTTTATACTGTATCTTCATTTCATGCATATCCTCCACATTTAATCACTACCAGTTTTCCACTTCTTCACGTCTTTTCTTTTTCCTTCATCGAAACACACACGTTCTGACCCACGTTTACATTTCAAATTTTCTTTAATCATCAGTCTTGGATCTCTGAAAAATTTCCTACAAAATAAACTTTTTCTTCCAAAATTTTTCATCAAGTGTAATAAGAAGTCGTTACTTTAATGTTAACTAAACAAGTAACACAAGTAGATATTAACTTAACGTTTCTAACTTAACGAGTTCCTCATGTGCCAATTCACGTGACAAGTACTGTAGCTAACTTAATGAACTAAGTCTGTAGTGTTACGCTAACTCAACGAACCATCTCCATTGTGTTACGATAACTCAACGAACCATCTCCATTGTGTTACGATAACTCAACGAACCAGTAATAAACAAATGTTTTTATAATGAGAATTTTACCACGTGCAAAAATAACAACTTAAGTTTTATAACACTAACCTAATGCGTTGCCTTAGTGTTCAATATAGCAACTCAATGCGTTTAGTTATGCTAACTTAACGAGTTAAACATGAGCACCTCACGTGATACAATATAACATTCGTAACTTATAATTTCACCACGTGTATAACACTAACTTAACGAGTTCATCTCTTCTTTTACTCACTAACTTAACGAGTTCTCACGTGACATATTTTAACCTTTAAGCCTCTAACTTATTGAGTTCTCATGTGACCTCTATACAAATAACACTCTAACTTAACGAGTTGTCTAAACGTGCACTGTTCATGATACAGAAGATATAACTTTAAAACATATCATGCTTTTCAATAAAAACACACGTTAACTTAACGTTTAGTTAAATGAGAAATTAATGCAATGAAACGACTAGTTATTAACTTAGTATAATTTCAGATCCAATATAGACAAGTATTTATGTCAGTAAGCTTTTTCTATATTAATTGATGATTTTCATTTCTTTTCACAAGCAATAGTAATTGAGCAAATATGATTATTTTCATTCAGCACACATCATCAAAACAAAATACTCAACAGAATTCAAACATCTCTGTATTAGAATTCAAAATGAAAAAGAATCGACTGTGAAGAAGATCAGAAGTGATCATGAAGGTGAATTTGAAAATTCTGAATTTGAAGAATTATGCAATTCCTTTGGCATACTGCATGAATTTTCATGTCTAAGAACTCCTGCACAGAATGGAGTTGTAGAAAGGAAAAATAGATCAGTACAAGAAATGGCAATGACAATTCTTAATGCATCTGATCTACGAAAGTCTTTATGAGTTGAAGTTGTAAATACTACATGCTACTTTATAAACAAAACTCATCTTAGGCCTATCCTGCATAAGACACCCTTTGAATTATGGTATGGTAAAACACCAAATGTTGGATATTTCGAAGTCTTTGGATCAAGATGTTTTGTGCTTAATACTAGGGATCAAAATGACAAATTTGATGCAAAGTCTGATCCTACTCTACTTGATGGATACTCTTTGAGAAGTAAGGCTTATAGGGTCTATTTTGAACATGAAAGAAGAGTAGAATAGTCAATGAATGTATCCTTTAATGAAGACATAGTAGGAAAATTGAAGAAGCTAAAAATAGACAATGAAAGTGAAAGTGAATCAATAAATTAGAAAATTCTTTAGAAAAATGATAGTTCAACACTACCTACACCTATTGTGACAGAAAAAACATGGAAGACAAAGTCTGGACATCTCATTGGACAAATTATTGGGAATATAAATCAAGGTGTTCAAACAAGAAGCAAAATTCAAAATATTTGTAATTATTGTGCTTTTGTGTCTGAACTTGAACCTTCAACAGTTGAAGAAGCCTGTAATGATGAATACTAGATTATGGCCACGCAAGAGGAACTAAATCAGTTCAAGAAAAATGAAGTTTGGAATTTAATTGAAAGGCCCATCGAAAAATCAATTATTGGAACTAGATGGGTGTTTAAGAATAAACTTGATAATAATGGTAGTATTATCAGAAATAAAGCTAAACTTGTTGCTCAGGGATACAACCAACAGGAAGGAATCAATTATGAAGAAACTTTTGCACCTGTTGCAAGACTTGAAGCAATTAGAATGTTGCTTGCCTTTGCAAGCAATATGAAAATCAAGCTTTATCAGATGGATGTTAAAAGTGCCTTTCTTAATGGCATTTTGCAAGAAGAAGTCTATGTAGAATAGCCACCAGGTTTTGAAGATGAAGAAAGACCAAACCATGTATACAAACTGAATAAAGCTCTTTATAGTCTGAAGCAAGCACCACGTGCATGGTATGATAAATTGAAGAGTTTCCTTCTTGAGAATAAGTTTAACATAGGAACTACAGACAACACTTTATTTATCAAATTAGAAAGTTCTCATATGTTGATTATTCAGATCTATGTGGATGATATTATTTTTGGTGCTACACATGAAAAACTATGTCATGATTTTCAAATCTTAATGAAGAATGAATTTGAAATGAGTATTATGAGAGAATTAAAATTCTTTCTAGGATTACAAATTCATCAACTTCAGCATGGCATCTTCCTTAATCAAGAAAAAGTTTACAAAGAGATTCTCTTGAAATTTGGTATGGATAAATCCAAAGCAGCAAGTACACCTATGAACTCAAATGAAAAACTTGATAAGGACATCTTTGGCAATTCAGTAGATCAAAAGAAATACAGAGGCATGATTGGATCACTTCTGTATCTAACAGCTAGTAGACTAGACATAATGTTCAGTGTTTGTGCTTGTGCAAGATATCAAGCCTCTCCAAAAGCATCACACTTAAAAGCAGTTAAACGTATATTTAAATATCTACAAGGTACCAAAGATTTTGGCTTATTTTATTCTTCACAGAATCATTTGATATTAGCAGGATACAGTGATGCAGATTATGTAGGATGCAAATTAGATCGAAAAAGCACCAGTGACACATGTTAGTTGCTTGGTCACTCACTTGTTTCTTGGTTCAGTAGGAAACAAAACTCTATAGCTCTATCCACCACTAAAGCTGAATACATGACAGCAAGCCTATGTTGTGCACAGATTTTATGGATGCAACAAACTCTAGCAGATTATAAGCTAAATTTTCAGAATACAATTATCTAATGTGACAGTAGCAGTGTCATCAATCTCTCCAACAATACAGTTCTACACTCTAGAGCAAAACATATCGAGATTAGGCACCACTTTCTAAGAGACCATGTTGAAAAAGGTCATATTTCCTTAGAATATGTCTCTACTAAAGAACAACTTGCAAATATTTTCACCAAACCATTATCTGAATCTGCATTTAATCATATTAGACGAAATTTAGGGATTTGCTCTTTATATGATTTATAATTTCATATCTCTCTACTCTCCAAGCTGACAACTAGGAGCTTGTTCTACTAACATCTCTGTTTTGTAGCAACTTAGCCATTTTTTTGATAACTAGCTATAATTGCTCCACCAAGTTAGTATCTTACTTCTCACTCCTTTTGACAATTGGCAAAAGAGGGGGAGAAAGACCATATTTTGGTAGCAGGCTGCAATAAAGTAGGAGGAGTAATCTCAGAAAAATAGGGGGAGTTTCTAAATTTCATTATTTTGTATTCTTTGTGTGCTTTTCTGTATGGATATATAGGGAGAGAAATACATGTAATATATTGTAAGGTTTTTTCCATTATCAAAAAGGGGGAGATTGAAAGGACCTCTAGATTTTGATAATGCAAAAATCAATGTGAGGATTTAAATTGTATTTCTCAAGCTTAATAGTCAGTAAGAGAGCAGAAGTTGATACAAACAGTTCAAAGTGTACTATAAGTGATAAAAAGGATTTCGGAAGGTTACTAGGCTTAACTATCCGGAAGAGAAATATTTTTCGGTGAGTTAGCAGTCTAAGTATCCGAAAGGCAATATAAAGCACTAGCAACACTATCAGACAGTTAGAAGATTAACTATCCGAAAGTAGAAGGCTTTTAGAGAGTTAGAAAGATGGATATATGAAGAATCGGAAAGTTACTGTAGCTAACTATCCAAAACTTAAGTCATTGAATTTCCTACGTGTAGAAATCCAAACAGAAGCTTAAAAGAAGAATCGAAAAGTTACTAGAGCTAACTATTCGAAATTTGAAGAGTTTCGGTGAGTTACAGGTATAACCATCCGAAACTTAAGTTAATCTATTATGCACTTGCTGAATTAAATAAAGTAGTCGGAAACTTAACGAAGGATTTTGGAGGGCTACTATAGCTAACTATCCAATAGTTAAATAACAGTTTGGTAAGTTATAGCTGCAAGTATCCGATTGAATGACAGCTCTTTTGTACGATCTGAAATCCTACATGGCAGAAAGACTTAAGTGACTTTTCGGTAAGTTACAAGTATTTTTCGGAGAGTTACATGGCTAAGCCTCCGAAAAACCTAGAAAATCAGAAGGGTATCTTGAAATACCTCCCTAAGCGGTAACTTACCATATTTGGGACTGAAATCTTACCAAGCATAGCAGAATACATCCATTGAAAGAAAAATATGATCGGTACACATGTTTAGTATATATACAAGCAACAGACAACAAAATTAGACAACTTTTTGCTCATACACATATTTACACCAAGCTCAATAGAAGAAACCCTTAGAGATCAAATCATCTTCAGCATATACAGACTCAATTTTAGAAGCTCATCATGCGCTCAACTCTGATACTATCAAGCAAGTGTTTTGCTGAAGTACACGAATCAAAAACTTCAAAGAAAGATTGGTTAGAGCTACGACCTGAAAGTTCAATCAGTTTGGTTGGTTCTTGCTTTAACCTTAAAGTAAGTGATTGTAAGTTTGTGAAAGTTTAGTGAAGCCTAAGTATCCCTTGGGGGTTGTTTAGAATGAAAAAGTGCATAATATTAACAGTTAAATGATGGTTAATTGTATAATATTTAGCTTATCATATGAGAATTAAGCTATTATGTTATAATTGCACTGTTATATGCTTTAATCAAAGAATCTACATAATTCTAAGGAATTAATGTTAATTTAGTACATTTCTGAACTATCGGTAAATTGCATGATGTGAAATTCTTAAGTATCCGAATTTTCTGTTATTTCGGAAAGATATGTTTAATGTACCGGATAGTTATGTTTTAAAGAATATTTTACTACTTCCTGAAGTACACGTGTTGAATTTAAATGCTTTAGTATATCACGTGATATGCACATGTTTAACTCGTTAAGTTAGCATAACTGTACGCATTGAGTTACATGAATACACACTAAGGTAACGTGTTATGTTAGCAGCTTATTTCTTTATTGCACGTGTTTTATAGTTAAATCAATGAAGTAAGTCCATTGAGTTATTTATAACTCCACGGACCATTTATTTTCTAATATGCCACTCTAGCAGTTACAGAAACAAGATATTTGAAGGAAAACCACAATTGCACATATCATGCAAGAATTCACTCGTGGAAGGGAGAAGAAATCACCATCGTTGATATGAATGAAGGAAATCCAACTGATCATCTAAGCAGAAGCAGTTACTACTAAAGAAATATAAAAGAAAAGGAGAAAAGACGAAAGTGTGTGTGTGTAGAGGAGGACAAACTGAGCTATCTACAAGCAGCGTCGGAAGTTCCTTAAAGTTCCACACCACCAACATAATCACCAACCATCGGAGGTCTGTGAGGATACTTTCTTGATGTCGGGTCGATTCCGAGCCAAACACAGTGCTTGACAACCACTGTGAGGAGTGATCGCGTCGCGGGAAGGAAAGCCATTTTCATGAAGCACCGACTCATATCTCAGGAGATCGTAAAGCTTTTAGCCTTGGTTTCAGATTGATGCCAGTATGCTGAAGAGGAGATCATCTTGCAATTCTGGACTCGCGATTCTATAGGGAGAGGAGGTAGAATTGTAAGTGGTTAAATTTTCAGTGGTGTAATCGCGTCGCATGTAGTGACGGAAGTATTTACTATCGATAGAGATTACTTTTACATTTCACCTTTCACCCATTTTCATGATCATATCAAAACAAAAATACCTAAAACAACTTATTTGTGTTTATGTTTAGTATTTGAGTGTTGTATTGTTTGTTTTGTATCATGATTAAAGTTATCATTATCAGTATTGTGAATGTTTCATGTTTGTTTAATTCAGAAAATAGATAATAGTTTTATAGTTTACTGAAATTGATTCGTTCCGAATACTTAAAGATTTTAATGGTTACTGTTTGAAATATCTGAATGTTAGTATTGCCTAATGATAAATCCAATATTCACTAACATTAAAGAGCTTAATTGATATTATTTATAATTTGTGGAACCGCCCAATGGTTGGCTGAATTCCTTTGTAAATAGTAGTATTAAACTGGAAAGATAGGCTCGTGGAGTTAACTTAAGTCCACGAGATTAGTCCGTTGAGTTAGCCATAACTCCACAAACTAAGTTCGTTGTGTTAACTGTAACTCAACAGAGTGCGTAACTAAACACATAAACTCAATATAAAAATCAGAGCAGTACACAATTCTTACTCAATCTCTGTGGGATCGACCTGTACTTGCACACAAATACAATATACACTATGCACTAGCAGTTAAAATACAAATTGGAATTAATATCTAATTTGTGTGAAAGGTTGTTTGTCTACTTCTAAAAAGAAATTATTGATATAAGCATAAAGATAAATTAACTAAGTTAACAAATACAAGTTTTCTAGGGATGTTACCTGGGAACTAAACAAGTTCTCTAGTGTAGCCTAAAACAACCAAACAAGTTTTCTGGCGCCATTGCCGGGGATTTGAGTAGCTAAGCAACTATGAGTGTTATTTCGTTTTAATAGCAAGAGTGTTGTGTATTTTCTTCTATAATTGAGAATATGGCATATGCTTATGCTCAAACATTTCTGAAACCTGTAGTTAGCATATGTGAATTCTGCAATTCTAAAGGTCACGACATTTCTGATTATTTGAAACTGAGACGTTTGCAAATGGTTAGATCACATGAACAACAAATGAATTATCTTCAATATAATAAAGTTGAGAATGACAATCCTATGGTTTACCCAACTGATGGTCAGCTTAGAATGTGTAATATGTTGAGAGACAATGAAGTTTGGGATAGGTATGACGGATTAGAGCGTAGTTTAGAGCAAAACATGAATAAACTAGAAAAATATATGTGTCAGCAACAAGAAGTCAACCAATTAAACTATAAGGAAGCATATTCAGAACCTAAAATTGATATCATTTACGAAACTGAAAAAAACATAATGAAAATTGATAAAAAATTGAATGCAATGATATTAGATGATTTGGAAAGAAAACTAAAAGCATTGGACGAGTTTACAATGAAAATACAAGTTATGCAACAAGACAACACAAATGAAAATTATAATGTTATAGATCTACATAATTTGCAAGACATACAAACGACAGAGAATACCACTACAAGAGAATTTAAAGAATGCAATTTAAAACTAAAAACAATTGAAGATCATAATCACGAAAATAATATACAAGAACATCGTGAGAGTAACGAAAATCTAGAAGATGTATATATAATACTAAGATCTAGAACTGATATACCACCAAGAATTCAAAATGAAAATAATATGAAGGTGGACAAGAACAAAAGTCAAAATGATAATGAAAATATAATATCTGAAAATATAGAAATCAATGAAGAAAAATCTGAATCTGAAAATGAGACTAAAAAGGATCAAACAAATCAAATGAAAGAAAAAGAATCTTTTAAATCACAATCATTAGCACCCTATCCCGAAATATTACAACAAACAATACCTAAAAAATAAGAAATTTTTATTGAGAAATTTTTGAAAAAGTACAAGTTAACATTCCTTTGTTAGAATTATTGCAGAAAATGCCACCTTGTGCTAAATTTCTTAAGGATTGGTGTACTAAGAAAAGAGAGTGAAAAGTTTTAAGGAAAATCTTTTTAACACAGCAAAGTAGTTCCCTATTTCTGCCACAAATTCCTAAAAAGTTATCTGATCTTGGAATCCCTGTTATATCATGCACCATAAGAAATACCATTCTAGAAAGAACCTTAATAAACTTAGGTGCAGGTATAAATGTTATGCCAAGTGATATATTTGCATCCTTAGGATTGGAAGGCTTAACTCCTACTAGTACTGTTATTCAATTAGCTGATAGAAGTATAAGATACCCTACAGGAAAAATAGAGGATCTCTTGTTTAAAATCAAAAACTTCATATATCCTATTGATATTCTAATTTTGGATTCCCAACAAATTAAACATAAAAATAATGATACATCTTTAATTTTGGGAAGACCATTCTTAGCAACATCAGGGGCTGTTATAAATTGTAAAACTAGAGTAATGAAGTTAGCATATGGCAATGAGGATACTCAATTAAACATTTTCAAACTAGAAAAGTTTGAGTTAGAAATGTCCTTACATATGATAGACTTTTTAGAGGATGAAGGAGAGATGCTAGATGATGTGATACAAGAAAAATTAAATAGGCAACTCAATTTTGAAACTTTAAAGGAAAGTGAAAGCATAAATATAGAAGGAGATCAAGAAGAAATTAAATTAGAAAATGTGGATGTTCAATTAGGAGCTCTAGCTTCTGATGGGCAGCAATTAGAATTAAAACTTTTACCTCCTGAATTAACCTATATATTTTTGGAAGAGAAATGAGCATGTCCAATCATTATTGCTAAATTAAAAGATGTAGTAAAAACTTATAAAGAAGCAATAGGATGGACTATGATTGATATAAAAGGGTTAAGTGCAACTTTATGCAGTCACCACATATATTTAGAAGAGAATGCTAAACCTATTAGAATTCCTAAAAGGAGATTAAATCCAAACCTTAAAGAAGTAGTTAGGAAGGAAATAATGAAATGGTTAGATAATGATATAATTTATCCGATTTCTGATATCTCATGGGTTAGTCCAATCCATGTAGTTCCCAAGAAATCAGAATTAACAGTTATTAGGAATGAAAGTTAGGACTTGATCCCTACTAGAATTCAATCAGGTTGGAGAGTGTGTATAGACTATAGGAAGTTGAATGCTGTGACTGGGAAAGATCATTTTCCCTTACCTTTTATAGATCAAATGCTAGAAAGATTAGCCGGGCAAGAATATTTTTGTTTCTTAGACGGGTATTCAGGCTATAACCAAGTTCCAGTAGCATTAGAGGATCAAGAGAAAACAACTTTGACCTGCCCTAATGGAACTTATGCTTTTAAGAGAATGCCATTCGGATTATGCAATGCACCAGCCACCTTTCAAAGGTGTATGCAGGGCATATTCACTAGAATGACTGAAGTTTTTTTAGAAATATTTATGGATGATTTTACTATTTATGGAACTTCATATGAAGTGTGTTTAAATAATTTAGACCAAATATTAAAACGCTATGTGGAAAAAAGTCTGGTTCTAAATTGGGAAAAATGTCACTTCATGGTTAAACAAGGAATAGTCTTAGGGCATGTTGTTTCAAAGAAAGGGTTGGAAGTAGATAAAGCTAAAATAGAAGTAATTTCTAATCTACCAGAACCTAAATCAGTAAAAAATATTAAATCATTTCTAGGACATGCTGGATTTTATAGAAGATTTATTAAAGACTTTAGCAAAATAGCTAGACCTTTAACTAATCTATTAAAAGATGTCCCATTCAACTTTGATAAAAATTGCAAAGAAGCATTTTTCAAGCTTAAAACTAGCTTAATTTCAACTCCTATAATACAAGTACCTGACTAGAGCCATCCATTTGAATTAATGTGCGATGCATCTGATTTTGTTGTAGGAGCAATGTTGGGACAAAAGATAGAAAAATCTCCTAGAGTGATTCATTATGCAAGCAAAACTTTAAATGATGCTCAAGTTAATTATACAACTACTGAAAAAGAATTGTTAGCTGTTGTTTTTACCTTAGAAAAGTTTAGATCATATCTAATTAGAGCTAAAGTGATAATATACACGAATCATTCAGCTTTAAAACACCTAATAGCAAAGAAAGAGACTAAGCCTAGATTGATTCGATGGATATTATTATTATAAGAATTTGATCTAGAAATTAAAGATAAAAAAGGTTGTAAGAATGTAGTAGCAAATCATTTATCAAGATTACAAATAGAAAAATCAAATATTGAAATTAAGGATAATTTTCCTGATGAACAATTAATGACCATTAACACAATGCCTTGGTTTGCAGACATAGTTAATTACTTAGTTACTAGTTTAACACCAAAGGATTAGAATAGACAAGATAAGAAATTGTTCTTTTCAAGAGTGAGATATTACAATTGGGAAGACCCATACTTATTTAAGAAATGTCCTGATCTAGTTTTAAGGAGGTGTGTTCCAGAAACTAAATATCAGAGCATATTGTCTTTCTACCATGACCAAGCATGTGGAGGGCATTTTGGTTCAGGGAAAACTGCTACAAAAATTCTACAATGTAGATTTTATTGGCCAACACTATTCAAAGATGCTCATAAATACTGCTTAAGTTGTTTAAGATGTCAACAAATAGGAAGAATATCAAAGAGGAATATGATGCCTCTTAATCCTATTGTTGAGGTTGAAATCTTTAATGTATGGGGAATAGATTTTATAGGTCTATTTCCTATGTCTAATCAATTTAATTATATATTGTTGGGGGTGGATTATGTATCTAAATGGATAGAAGCTATTCCAACAAAAACTAATGACAACAAAGTGGTAATACAATTTATAAGAACCATTATATTTGCCAGATTTGGAATACCTAAAGCTATTATCAGTGATAGAGGAACTCATTTCTGTAATAGAAGTTTTGAAGCCTTAATGAAGAAATATGGAGTAAACCACAAAATTGCAACATCATATCATCCGCAAACAAGTGGACAAGTAGAAAGTTCCAACAAACAAATTAAGTTAATCTTAGAAAAAGTAGTAAATCCTACTAGAATAGATTGGGCTAATAGATTGATAGATGCACTTTGGGCTTATAGAACTGCTTATAAGACAAGCTTAGGTATGTCAGCTTTTAGGCTAATATATGGAAAAAGTTGTCATTTACCAGCTGAAATTGAACATAAAGCTTACTGGGCATTAAAAACTTTGAACACTAATTTAAATCAAGCTGTTGAAAATAGAAAAATATAATTGATTGAATTAGAAGAATTTAGGAATGAAGCTTATTCAAAAACTGTAAGAGAAAAAGAGAAAATGAAGTTCTAGCATGACAAGAAAATTATTCCAAAAACCTTTGAAACAGGACAAGAAGTATATCTTTATATGACTAGACTCCATAACCATCCCGGAAAATTAAGATCTAGATGGGTAGGTGTTTGGGTTTTCCCAACACTACACTAGAAAAACTTGGATTTGTTACTTCTGTTTTTACTTAGTTAATTTATCTTTATGCCTATTCTCTCTTTTAGAAGTAAACAAACAACCTTTAATACAATTTAGATATTAATTCCAATTTGTACTTTAACTGCAAGTGCATAGTGTCTATTGTATCAGTGTACAAGTACAGGTCGATTCCATAGGGAATTGCTGACGAACTTGAGAACTGTTCGTTAATTAAAAATCAAATTTATATATTCAATAATCTCTCCGTTGATTTATAGTTAACTCAACGGACTAAGTTCGTTGAGTTATGGCTAACTCAACGGACAAATCTTGTAGACTTAATTTAACTCCACGAGCTTGTCTTTTCTATTTAATACTGCTATTTACAGAGGAATTCGACCAACCATTGGGCGATTCCACAGATTGTAAATAACATCAATTAAGCTCTTTAATGTTAGTTAACATTGGATTTATCATTGAGCAATACTAACATTCAGATAATTCAAATAGTAACCATTAAAATCTTTAAGTCTTTTGAACAAATCAATTTCAATAAACTGTAAAACTAAAATAAACATAAAACAATCACAACACTAACAAAGATAACATTAATCACAATACAACACAAACAATACAACACTCAAATACAACATACAAACATAGATAAATTGTTTTTGGTATTTTTGTTTTAATATGAACATGGAAATGGGCAATAGGTGGAATGTAAAGTAATCTCACTTGACAGTAAATACTTCCGACACTACTTGCAGCGTGATTACACCAGTGAAAATTAAACCACTTACAAACCTGTCTCCTCTCCCTATAGAATCGTGAGTCCATAATTGCAAGATGATCTCCTCTTCAGCATACAGGCATCAACCCGAAGCCAAGGCTAAAAGCTTTACGATCTCTTGAAATATAAGTCGGCGCTTGGTGAAAATGGCTTCCCTTCTCGCGACGCGATCACTCCTCACAGTGGTTGTCAGGCACTGTGTTTGGCTCAGAATCGACCCGACATCAGGCAAGTATCCTCACAGACCTCCGATGGTTGGTGATTATGGTGTGGTGATGATGGTGATGATGATGGTTGGTGTGGTACTTCAGAGAATTGCGACGTTGATCCTCCTCTACACACACTGTCTGTCCATCGATCACACAAACTTCTTTTTTTCTTCTTTTCTTTTATATTTCTTCAATAGTAACTGCTTCTGTCTGAATGGTCGGTTGGATTTCCTTCATTCATATCAACAGCGATGTTTTCTTCTCCCTATGCGATTGAATTTCTACGTGATACGTGTAAACGTGGTTTTTCTCTTCCAACTGTCTATTTCTACAACCGCTACAGTGGCATATTAGAAAATATAAAGAAATAAGCTGCTAACATAACCCGTTACCTTAGTTTAATATTCATGTAACTCAACACGTGCAGTTATACTAACTTAACGAGTTAAACATGTGCATCTCACGTGATATTCTAAAGCATTTAAATTCAACATGTGCATAAATTTAACTATCCGATGCTCAGGTGCATTTTTGGATAGTTATAAACTTAACTATCCGATGCTCAGATGCATTTCGGATAGTTACAAATAACTCACCGATATATAACTTAAGTAAATCTACCAAATCTCGACACGTGTCAGCAGCAGTTTAATCATAAAATAACATTTCGGAGAGTTACAGGTCTAACTATCCGATGCTCAGATGCATTTCGGATAGTTACAATTAACTCAACGAAAATCCACTTAAGTCAATTTCCCAGAACATGACACGTGTCCTTAACTATTTTATAAATAAAAAGAGATTTCGGAGAGTTACAGGGATAACTATCCGATGCCCAACTACAATTTCGAATAGTTATAGATAACTCACCGAAAGTTCACTTAAGTCATTCATTATGGTTTCGACACGTGTACTTCAGGAAATAATAAAATATTCTCTCAAAACATAACTGTTCGGCAATTTAAACATAACTATCCGATACATGTTCGATCTGTTAAACATAACTGTCCGAATATGTTCGGTATGTTAAACATAACTATCTGAAATATCAAAAAATTCATATACATAAGAATTTCACAGCTTGCAACTTACCGACAGTTCATAAATGTACTAAATTAACATTAATTCCCCCAAATTAAGTAGATTCTTCAATTAAAGCATATAACAGTGCAATTATAACATAATGGCTTAATTCTTATATGATAAGCTACATATTATGCAATTAACCATCATTTAACCATTAATAATATGCACTTTTTCATTCTAAACACTTCCCCCATACCTAAATTTTTCTAGTCACTTAGCAAACTAAGATCTAATTAATTGGTCTTTAAAAGTGCTAGAATTAATTCTTCCCCTTTTGTTTTTCTTCTGTTTAGCATAAAAATATATTCTGTATGTTTCAGTAATCAACCTGTAAATATACTTAGAATATATGTAAATTACATACCAAGTATATCATCATCATATAAGTGTTAATTATATTATCGTTTGTTCTTCTTTTCATCATCTGTCATCCTGAATTTTCCAATAAGATTTCTAGAAGAAATTTCAACAACATATGAATCAGAGTACAATCCAATTCAATCTGATTAAGACAAGTAGAATAAAGAATTGTATCTCAATTAAACAACTTCAAAAGTCAATTCTAGATTCATATTTCAGCAATTCTAGATAACAAAAAATATACTCGATTCATAAGATATCTGTATTTCACAAAACACTTGTATCTTTTCAGAACAGTATATGTATATTTTTTTCTTTTTTTTTCTTTTTCTTTTTTTTTCGTACTTTAAAAGTTAATTTGACAAGCTTGAATCATACAAGAGCTTTCTAATGTACCAATGTAACGAGCTTTCAGTCAACAATCCCAGATCTGATCATGATCTTAGGTTGCCAGATTTTAAGAGTCCTTTTTCAGGTCAACAATCCTTACATACCTATCTTCTCAAGTACAAAAGGCTCGTAATCAAACAAGTCAATAAACTCTCAAATTTTCCCTTTTTTTTTTCTTTTTGTTTTTTTTGTTTTTTTGTTTTTGTTTTTGTTTTTTTTTCAATACTACAAACACAAAAAAAAACATTAATCACATACTATATATGTATGTATTTCATTAATACAGATGCTGTAATCACCAATCTCATATAGTCCTACTTCTATCAGTTACTGAAAATATGAATTCATAACAATAAGCTCATACTTTTTCTGTAGTTTAATAAGATCTACACATAAATCATTCTACAAGTTCAATCAGTCAAATTAAATGTATCTTTAATCATATGTGTTTCATTTAATCTAGAATTCACATCTCAACTCTTTCAGGACTTTAGAAAATTTACTGATTTTTCATTAAGCATTCTGATTTCATTTTAAAATCGTGAAACTGTTAAACTCATGAAATTCAGAAAAACATAAGATACTATATCTAGATTTGTATAAATAATAAATTCAATAGCATCTTATATGGCCTTCTAAATATAACGGTCAAGCAGTTTATAAAAATTTTATAGTCTCATTTATCGGATAGTTACAGCAAGTTCATAATTTTCAATTTTCTCAAAACTTTGCAATACTATTTTAATTTCTTTAATTAACAAACTTACAAGGTTGTTACTTCAATTACCTCCCCCCCATACCTACATTTTGCATTGTCCTTAATGTAAAAAGTTTGGCAATAAGTACAATAATTGTAGCAGGCATGAATACAGTTTTGCTTGATTTAAAATTCAAGATGAGTAATTAGTGACATACCTTATTTCATTTGTATCTCCTTCTACATATTCCGACTTTTGATTCTGAAAAACTTTTCATTCATAGATAAAAGCAAAATATAAAACAAAAAAACATTTAACAGATATTAATAAATCAATGTCTTGTGTGGAACCCAGGCTCTTATGCCTTTGGTGGCTCACAAGCAAGCTAGTTGGTTTCCTAGAACATATACCAACAAACCGGATTGATATTTTGTTTGTTTGTTTTTTCTTTTATAAAATAAAAATGAAAACTATAAATTTTTTCTCTTTCTTTTTTTTTTAAACAATAAATGCAGAATACACACAACATTAAACACACAAAATCACAGCTTAAGAACATGATTGAAAAGTAGAAACAAATAGAATAAATGTATTAGTCCAAGCAAAATTTTTAGGCATAGTTCTTCTTGCTATTAATTCTGTTTTAATGCAGTTCTTGTTCCTTCTTAATTTGTAAACATGTAATATATTATAAATTCCAAATGCGAGTGTATTACCATTAATGATATGTAATGCAGAAAGGGATCCATTTTGGTTCCAAGGTAATGTAGAAGTTTCTATTTCTACATCTATTTCAACATACTCCTCTTCCCACTTCCATTCATTTATGTCTTCCATAATCCATATTTGAAATTTCATCAGTTCATCCCACCATCTTATCAGACATAAAATAGGATCATCTTCTTCATTATACCACATTCCTATTTGAATTTCATTAAATTCTACAGATGGTGGTTTAGCTATTTCACTCGGTACAGGTAAAATTTCTATATATTCATTATAACTGTCTATGCTCACTATGTATAAATCAGATCCACATGCTAATGATATCTCCGTGACTAGATATATATATATCCATCAAGTATGACATGTGTTTGGTTAATTAATGATTTCTTTCCTAGATATATCATAATATTTTTATTCCAAGATCTGTTTAGAAAATTATACACACTTAAGCGTAAATCTTCACCCCAATTTTCTGTAGGTCTCCAATAATATAATTTTTCAGGAATTGCAGAATTTTTATCAGAAAATATTAAAGATGACCCACAATTTACAGTTGGTGCTTCAAATCTATTAGGTCTTCCTATATTCCATTCTTCTCCTGTTATAGGATTTCTTATCAAAATATCAGGTAATAATAAACTTGCATACCTTGGTCTTATCTTGTATATGATTAATCCTTCATCTATCCCCATAATATGATTTATTCCTTCTAATGCATTGGGTGGAATTCCAGTAGTTTCTTCCATACTCAGATATTCATGGGTATTTGAACTACGATTAAATGACCTCCATATGAATCCTTCTCTAATCTTAGTCATTTTTGTAGCTTGTAGTCCCTGAAAATATTTTTCTTCAATACAGTCTTTAATTTCCTTTGATACACAACATAGCCTGCATAGATCTTTAGCTGACAAGTTACTTAGTACTTCCCTTAGTGCATCCATTGGTAATTGCATCAATTCCATTTGTTGATTCTGTAAAACACAAACAAAAATTTAGCAGAGACAAAAATTAACATAACTACTGCACACCCTCATGGAGTTAAGGCATAACTCAATGGACTAAGTTTGTTGAGTTAAAAATTAACTCTACGATACTATTAACTAAAATATATATATATATATATATACATACAGATAGTTGCTTTAGATATTCAGTTTCTAGAACACACCTCCATAAACCAGATCAGGACATTTCTTAAATAAGTATGGGTCTTCCCAATAGTAATATTTTACTCTTGAGAAAAATAATTTCTTATCCTGTCTATTCCAATCCTTAAGTGTTAAACCAGTAACTAAGTAATTAACTATGTTTGCATACCAAGGAATTGTGTTAATGGTCATTAATTGTTCATCAGGAAAATTATCCTTAATTTCAATATTTGATTTTTCTACTTGTAATCTTAATAAATGATCTGCTACTACATTCTCACAACCTTTTTTATCTTTAATTTCTAGATCAAATTCTTGTAATAATAATATCCATCGGATCAATCTAGGTTTAGTTTCTTTTTTTTTTATTAGATGTTTTAGAGCTAAATGATCCATGTATACTATTACTGTAGCCCCAATCAGATATGATCTAAACTTTTCTAAATCAAACACAACAACTAATAATTCTTTTTCAGTAGTTGCGTAATTAACTTGAGCATCATTTAAGGTTTTGCTTGTATAATGAATCACTCTAGGAGATTTTTCTATCTTCTGTCCTAACACTGCCCTATAGCAAAATTAGAAGCATCGCACATTAATTCAAATGGATGGTTCCAATCAGGTGCTTGAATTATAGGAGTTGAAATTAAGCTAGTCTTAAGTCTGAAAAATGCTTCCTTGCAATTTTTATCAAAGTTAAATGGAACATCTTTTAATAGATTAGTTAAAGGTCTAGCTATCTTGCTAAAGTCTTTAATAAATCTTCTATAAAAACCAGCATGTCCTAGAAATGATTTAATATCTTTTACTGATTTAGGTTCTGGTAGATTAGATATTACTTCTATTTTAGCTTTATCTACTTCCAACCCTTTTTTAGAAACAGCATACCCTAAGACTATTCCTTGTTTAACCATGAAGTGACATTTTTCCCAATTTAAAACAAGATTTTTTTTCACACAGCGTTCTAATATTTGGTCTAAATTGCTTAAACACACTTCATATGAGTTTCCATATACAGTAAAATCATCCATAAATATTTCTAAAAATCTTTAGTCATTCTAGTAAATATGCCCTACACACATCTTTGAAAGGTAGCTAGCGCATTGGATAATCCGAATGGCATTCTTTTAAAAGCATAAGTTCCATTAGGACAGGTGAAAGTTGTTTTCTCTTGATCCTCTAATGCTACTGGAATTTGATTACACCTTGAATACCCGTCTAGGAAATAAAAATATTCTTACCCTACTAATCTTTCCAACATTTGATCTATAAAAGGTAAGGGAAAATGATCTTTCCTAGTCATAGCATTCAGCTTTCTATAGTCTATACATACTCTCCAGCCTGATTGAATTCTAGTAGGTATCAAGTCTTGACTTTCATTCCTAATAACTGTTAATCCTGATTTCTTGGGAACTACATGGATTGGACTAACCCACGAGCTATTAGAAATCGGATAAATTATATCATTATCTAACCATTTAACTATTTCCTTCCTAATTACTTCTTTAAGGTTTGGATTTAATCTCCTCTCAGGAATTCTAACAGGTTTAGCATTCTCTTCTAAATATAAGTGGTGACAGCATAAAGTTGAACTTAACCCTTTTATATCAGTCATAGTCTATCATATTGCTTCTTTATAACTTTTTACTACATCTTTTAATTTAGCTATTTGATCCTCTTTTAAATCTGAAGTAATAATGATTGGACAGGTTCGTTTATCTTCCAGAAATATATAGGTTAATTCAAGAGGTAAAGGTTTTAATTCTAAATGCTGCTCATTAGAAGCTAGAGCTCCTAATTGAACATCATCATTTTCTAAATTAATTTCTTCCTGATCTCCTTCTATATTTATGCTTTCACTTCCTTCTAAAGTTTCAAAATTGATTTGCCTATTTAATTCTTCTTGAATCACATCATCTAACATATCTCCTTCATCCTCTAAAAAGTCTATGGTATGTAAGTACATTTCTAACTCCTCAAACCTTTATGGTTTGAAAATATTTAATTGAGTATCCTCATTACCATATGCTAACTTCATTACTCTAGTTTTACAATTTATAGCAGCCCCTGATGCTGCTAAAAATGGCCTTCCCAAAATTAAAGATTTATCACTATTTTTATGCTTAATTTGTTGGGAAACCAAAATTACAATATCAATAGGATATATAAAATTTTTGATTTTAATTAAGACATCCTCTATTTTTTCTCTAGGGTATCTTACACTTCTATCACCTAATTGAATGACCGTACTAGTAGAAGTTAAGACTTCTAATCCTAAGGATGCAAATATATAATTTGGCATAACATTTATACCTGCACCTAGATCTATTAATGTTCTTTCTAGAATGGTATTTCCTATGGTGCATGATATAACAGGGATTCCAAGATCAAATAACTTTTTAGGAATTTGTGGTAGAAATAGGGAACTACTTTGCTTAGCTAAAAAGACCTTTCTAAGAACTTTTCGCTCTCTTTTCTTAGAACACCAATCCTTAAGAAATTTAGCACAAGGTGGCATTTTCTGCAATAGATCTAACAAAGGAATGTTAACTTGTACTTTTTCAAAAATTTCTCTGATTTTTTCTTATTTTTCAGGAATTGTTTGTTGTAATCTTTTAGGATAGGGTGCTAAAGATTTTGATTTCAAAGACTCTTTTTCTTTCAGTTGATTTGTTTGATCATTTTTAGCTTCATTCGCAGAATCAGATTGTTCTTCAGTGATTTCTAGATTTTCAGCTATTACATTTTCATTATCATTTTGATTTTTACTCTTATCCACCTTCATATCATTTTCATTTTGAGTTCTTGGTGGTATATCAGTTCCAGATCTTAATGTTACACATACACCTTCTAGATTTTCGTTACTTTCATGATGTTTTTGCATATCATTTTCGTGATTATGATCTTCAATTGTTTTTAGTTTTAAAGTGCATTCTTTAAATTCTCTTGCATTAGTATTTTATGTTTGTTGTATATTTTGCAAATTATGCAGGTTTATAACATTATAATTTTTATTGTCCTGTTGCATAACTTGTATTTTCATTGCATTTTCGTTAAATGCTTTTAATTTTGTTTCCAAATCATCTAATTTCATTGCATTCACTTGTTGATCAATTTTCTTTATGGTTTTTTCAGTTTCGTAAATTATATCATTTTTAGGTTTTGAATATGCCTCCTTATAGTTTAATTGGTTGACTTCTTGTTGTTGACACACAAAGTATTTCAACTTGTCCAGATTTTGCTCTATACTATGCTCTAGTCTGTCATAGCTATCCCAAACTTCAATGTCTCTCATCATATTACACATTCAATACTGACCATCAGTTGGGTAAACTATAGGATTCTCATACTCGGCTCTATTATATTGAAGATAATTCATTTGTTGTTCATGGGATCTAACCATCTGTAAACGTCTCAATTTCAAATAGCTAGAAATGTCGTGTCCTTCAGAATTGCAGAATTCACATATGCTAATTACAGGTTTCAGAAATCTTTGAGCATAAGTATATGCCATATTCTCAATTACAGAAGAAAACACAACTCTGGCTATTAAAACGAAATAGCTTTAACTGTTGCTTATATCAATTCAATTCAACTCAATTCAATTCCCCAGCAACGGTGCCATAAAACTTGTTTGGGTTTTCCCAGCACTACACTAGAAAAACTTGGATTTGTTACTTCTGTTTTTACTTAGTTAATTTATCTTTATGCCTATTCTCTCTTTTAGAAGTAAACAAACAACCTTTAATACAATTTAGATATTAATACCAATTTGTACTTTAACTGCAAGTGCACAATGTCTATTGTATCAGTGTGCAAGTATAGGTCGATCCCACAAGCAATTGCTGACGAACTTAAGAACTGTTCGTTTGTAAAAAATCAAATTTATATATTCAATAAGCTCTCCGTTGATTTATAGTTAACTCAATGGACTAAATTCGTTGAGTTATGGCTAACTCAACGGACTAACCTCGTGGACTTAACTTAACTCCACGAGCCTATCTTTTCTATTTAATACTGCTATTTACAAAGGAATTCGGCCAACCATTGGGCGATTCCACAGATTGTAAATAACATCAATTAAGCTCTTTAATGTTAGTTAACATTGGATTTATCATTGAGCAATACTAACATTCAGATAATTCAAACAGTAACCATTAAAATCTTTAAGTCTTTTGAACGAATCAATTTCAGTAAACTGTAAAACTAAAATAAACATAAAACAATCACAACATTGACAAAGATAACATTAATCACAATACAACACAAACAATACAACACTCAAATACAACATACAAACATAGATAAATTGTTTTTGGTATTTTTGTTTTCATATGAACATGGAAATGGGTGACAGGTGGAATGTAAACTAATCTCACTTAACAATAAATACTTCTGACACTACTTACAACGCAATTACACCACTAAAAATTAAACCACTTACAATCCTGTCTCCTCTCCCTATAGAATCGCGAGTCCAGAATTGCAAGATAATCTCCTCTTCAGCATACAGGCATCAACCCGAAGCCAAGGCTAAAAGCTTTATGATCTCCTGAAATATGAGTCGGCGCTTGGTGAAAATGGCTTCCCTTCCTGCGATGCAATCACTCCTCACAGTGGTTGTCAAGCACTATGTTTGGCTCGAAATCGACCCGACATCAGGCAAGTATCCTCACAGACCTCCGATGGCTGGTGATTATGGTATGGTGATGATGGTGATGATGATGGTTGGTGTGGTACTTCAGAGAATTGCAACGTCGATCCTCCTCTGCACACATTGTCCGTCCATCAATCACACACACATCTTTTTTTCTTCTTTTCTTTTATATTTCTTCAGTAGTAACTGCTTCTGCTTGAATGGTCGGTTGGATTTCCTTCATTCATATCAACGGCGATACTTTCTTCTCCCTATGTGATCGAATTTCTGTGTGATACGTGCAAACGTGGTTTTTCTCTTCCAACTATCTATTTCTGCAACTGCTATAGTGGCATATTAGAAAATATAAAGAAATAAGCTGCTAACATAATGCGTTACCTTAGTGTAATATTCATGTAACTCAATGCGTACAGTTATGCTAACGTAACGAGTTAAACATGTGCATCTCACATGATATTCTAAAGCATTTAAATTCATCACGTGCATAAATTTAACTATCCGATGCTCAGGTGCATTTTCAGATAGTTATAAACTTAACTATCCGATGCTCAAATGCATTTCGGATAGTTACAAATAACTCACTGATATATAACTTAAGTAAATCTACCATATCTCGACACGTGTCAGCAGTAGTTTAATCATAAAATAACATTTCAGAGAGTTACAGGTCTAACTATCTGATGCTTAGATGCATTTCGGATAGTTACAGCTAGCTCACCGAAAATCCACTTAAGTCAATTTCCCAGAACATGACACGTGTCCTCAACTATTTTATAAATAAAAAGAGATTTCGAAGAGTTACATGGATAACTATCTGATGCCTAGCTGCAATTTTGGATAGTTATAGATAACTCACCGAAAGCTCACTTAAGTCATTCATTATGGTTTCGACACATGTACTTCAGGAAATAATAAAATATTCTCTCAAAACATAACTGTTCGGCAATTGAAACATAACTATCTGATACATGTTCGGTCTATTAAACATAACTGTCTGAATATGTTCGGTATGTTAAACATAACTATCCGAAATATCAGAAAATTCGGATACTTAAGAATTTCACAGCTTGCAACTTACCGACAGTTCATAAATGTACTAAATTAACATTAATTCCCCCAAATTAAGTAGATTCTTCTATTAAAGCATATAACAGTGCAATTATAACATAATGGCTTAATTCTTATATGATAAGCTACATATTATGCAATTAACTATCATTTAACCGTTAATAATATGCACTTTTTCATTCTAAACAGCAGGACCTTACATAGTTTGAAATATTTATCCCTATGGAGTTATTAAGAGTGAAAATCCTAAAAATCAAAACATATTTAAAGTAAATGGACAAAGACTTAGACCTATTTTGAAAATACCAAAAAGTTCTTTTGGAATTATAGAAGAAATAAGAGTAGAGGACTACTCGAGCTTTACTTAGTAAGAAATCATTTTTTATATATATAAAAAAAAAACTTATTTAAACATAGTCACGGTTAAACCAAAAGGAATTATCAGTTTTACCGAAGCACATTTTAAAAGAAAAAAATCATTACGGTTCAACTGACAGGATCCATCGGTCTAATCGAAACATAAAAACAATATATATATATATATATATATATTATTTAGTAAAAATATCAATTTTACCGAAGCATAGTATTAGTTCAACCGATAGAAAAAAAATGAAGAAAGAAAGAAAATATTTAATTTAGGTTCAACCGAGGAATATAACAGTTTGACCATAAAAAAAAAAAATAAATATGGAAAAAGTAGGAGCGATTAGACCAGAAACTCCATGGTCTTTATCGAAGAAAAATTATTATCTTAAGTATTTTTATTAGATATAACTTTACGGGAAGTTTGTTGAGTTATGCTTAACTCAACGAACTTACTCCATTGAGTCTAGGATTAGTTAACGAACTTACCCCGTTGAGTTAACTATAACTCAATAGAGTACTGTAGTTAAGTCCACGGACTAAGTCCGTGGAGTTAACCATAATTCCACGAATGAGAGAGAGAGAGTTTTGTATGGGAAATGACCCAATTACCCGCCTAAACTTAGGGCTTATTTATACTTAACCTTAGGGTTTTTGGGGGCATTATCTGTAGAATCATTTAGAACTTAGAACAGTAGAGATCAGAGCGACTCCGAGCTGTTGTATAACTCCACGATGAGGAAAACGACACCTGAATTCTGGGAGGGAGCAGTAAACACTTCAGAATTTCTTAAAGACTTAGAGGAATGGCACACAAGGTAGAAAATCAGAAACACGATGAGGGAAAAAGAGCTACAAAAGGTAGAATCTGAACTTTTCGACTAGAGAAGAGTTTTAGTAGATTTGGGTATACAAATACCTTAAAATATGGAAATAGAATAAAAGTTGCCATGGAAATTGCTGTAAGCAAATAGAGAAAAATCAGACCAAATAACGAAGTTGCCCTAGAATTAATCCAACGTAAGTCCCGCCTCTAGTTCAAAAGACACAAAGGTAGACGGGCTTAGTGGGCAATCTGGGAGCAACAAAGGAAAGAAAATGAAGAGCATGCAGAGGAAGAATCGGAGGAGCCGACTGTTGAAAGACCTATTCCTAAGGAACGACTACCAGGACCTTCAGTTCCACCACCAAGGCCGTTGGAACGAGCATCAATTTTGGGACCTTCTACTGAAGAAGAAAGAAGAGAATTTCAAGAACTGGTTCAAATAGGAAAAGATCAAGGAGAACCACAAGAATTGGCAGTAGCTATAGCACATCTAGTGTTTGATGCACGGTGCAAAAAGAGGGCTGCAGAAAAGTTGAAAGCCCAATACAAAATCAAAGTGTAACAGCATCAAGAAGCTACTACCAGACCTACTGCAAAAGGAGATGAAGCTGGTCCTTCGGGACCAGTAATTATTGAAAGAGTTAAACAGGAAGAGCCAGTACCTGTGGCTCAAAGGTGTGTAGAGTCTAATTTTGTGGATTTAATTTCAAACGAGGAAGAGGAAGACCAGGCACAATTAATCAGAAGAAGGAAAGGAAAAGAGATAGTGCCTGAATATCAAGAGGAGATTAAATCTAAAGTACCAATATCAATAGGGCCTGCAGAGCCAATTTTTGTAAACCTGCTATCCGATTCTAAGGAGGAGTAGGAGCAGTAGAAAAGGCAAAGAGAAGAAGAAAAATAGGCTGAAACTAGTCTATAACTTGTACAAGAAGAAGAAATAGAAATTAGGGCAGAAGTTGATTTACCTGTAACTCCATCCCAATCTGTCACAAAATCAGAAAGAGCAGTGGTAATGTAGATTGGTAGTTAGGAGGAAGAAGAAAGAACAGAAATTGATCAAGAAGCTGAACATGTCCCTATGGAAAGAAATGACTCTACAGATTCCATTAAAGAGCAAGAAACTCTTCAGCAATTTATGGAAAGAATTCAAGACAGAGTGGAGAGTTCTGCAGGCTCACCACCACAGACAGAAACAAAAGCAAATATTCAGGAATCTTAGGAGCATTTTCAGCAAGTACAAGTTCAGCATATGGAAGAGGAAATTCAAGAACAAACCCCTTAGGAGCAACAAATGCATATTCCTGATCCTTCTAAAGCAACAGTTTTAAATGAAGTATATTTTTAGAGTTAGGAAGCTTATGACAAATACCAAGAGATTAAGGGTTATAATATCATTTACAGTAGACCAATAAATTGGGACGAAATTTAAGAAATCAAAGAATTATTTGAATTCCAAGGTCTATTGAAGTTTATTTCTCAAGAAAGAGGGCATGCAGTATATGAAAATTTAGTGCCCTGCTTTTATGCAAACTTAAGAGAAGGAGAAGGAGGATTAATTTCTAACGTGGAGGAAGCTGATGTACAGATAACACCAGAGCTTCTCCACAACATTTTAGGATTGAAAAATAATGGGAAAGAAATTTTGGAAAGCACAACTGTCGTTGAGTGGTGTTTAGAATGAAAAAGTGCATATTATTAACGGTTAAATGATGGTTAATTGCATAATATTTAGCTTATCATATGAGAATTAAGCCATTATGTTATAATTGCACTATTATATGCTTTAATTAAAGAATTTGCTTAATTTTGGAGAATTAATGTTAATTTAGTACATTTTTGAACTGTTAGTAAGTTGTAGGCTGTGAAATTCTTAAGTATCCAAATTTTCTAATATTTCGGACAGTTATGTTTAACATATCAAACATATTTCGGACAGTTATGTTTAACATATCAAACATATTTCGGACAGTTATGTTTAACAGATTGAACATGTCGGATAGTTATGTTTAAATTACCGAATAGTTATGTTTTGAAAGAATATTTTATTATTTCCTGAAGTACACGTGTTAAAACTATAGTGCATGACTTAAGTGAACTTTCGATGAGTTATCTCTAACTATCCGAAATTACAGCTGGGCATTAGACAGTTATATGTGTAACCCTTCGAAATCTCTTTTTATTTATAAAATAGCTGAAGGACACATGTCATGTTTTGGGAAAGTGACTTAAGTGGATTTTCGGTGAGTTATTTATAACTATCCGAAATGCATCTGAGCATCGGATAGTTAGACCTGTAACTCTTTGAAATGTGTATTTTATTATTAAACTGCTGCTGACACATGTCGAAATCTGGTAGATTTACTTAAGTTATATATCGGTGAGTTATTTATAACTATCCGAAATGCATCTGAGCATCGGATAATTAAATTTGTAAGTATCCGAAATGCATCTGAGCATCGGACAGTTAAATTTTTGCGCATGTTTTATAGTTAAATCAACGAAGAAAGTCCGTTGAGTTATTTGTAACTCCACAGACTATTTATTTTCTAATATGCCACTGTAGCGGTTGTAGGAACAGACAAGGAAGAGAAAAACCACATTTGCACGTAGCGCGCAGGGAGATGAAATCATCGTCGTTGATACGAATGAAGGAAATCCAACCGATCATTCAAGTAGAAGCAGTTACTACTGAAGAAATATAAAAGAAAAGAAGAAAAAGAAGTAAAGGGTGTGTGCGTGCGTGCATGTGTGATCGATGGACGGCCAGTGTGTATAGAGGAGGAGCACCGAGCTTTCTGCAGACAGTGTTGGCAATTCTCCAAAGTACCACACCAACCATCATTACCACCATCTTACCACCACCATAATCACCAACCATCGGAGGTCTGTGAGAATACTTTCTTGATGTCGGGTCGATTCCGAGCAAAACACAGTGCCTGACAACCACTGTGAGGAGTGATCGCGTCGTGGGTAGGGAAGCCATTTTCACCAAGCGTCGACTTATATTTCAGGAGATCGTAAAGCTTTTAGCATTGGCTTCGGGTTGATGCCTGCATGCTGAAGAGGATATCATCTTGCAATTCTAGACTCACGATTCTATAAAGAGAGGAGACAGAATTGTAAGTGGTTTAACTTTCAGTGGTGTAATCATGTTGCAAGTAGTGACGAACGTATTTGATGTCAAGTGAGATTACTTTACATTTCACCTTTCACCCATTTCCATATTCATATTAAAACAAAAATACCAAAAAAAATAGTTTATCTTTGTTTGTATGTGGTATTTGAGTGTTGTATTGTTTGTGTTGTATCGTGATTAATGTTATATTTATCAGTGTTGTGATTGTTTTATGTTAGTTTTAGTTTTACAGTTTACTGAAATTGGTTTGATCAAAAGACTTAAAGATTTTAATGGTTACTGTTTGAATTATCTGAATGTTAGTATGCTTAATGATAAATCCAGTGTTTACTAACATTAAAGAGCTTAATTGATGTTATTTACAATCTATGGAATCGCCCAATGGTTGGTCGAATTCCTCTGTAAATAGCAGTATTAAAAAGAAAATACAAGCTCATGGAGTTAACTTAAGTCCACGAGGTTAGTTCGTTGAGTTAGCCATAACTCAACGAACTTTGTCCATTAAGTTAACTGTAATTCAACGGAGAGCTTATTGAATATATAAATTTGATTGTTAACAAACAAACAGTTCTCAAGTTCTTCAGCAATTCCCTATGAGATCGACCTGTACTTACACACTGATATAATAGACACTGTGCACTTGCAATTAAAGTACAAATTGGAATTAATATCTAAATTGTATTAAAGGTTGTTTGTTTACTTCTAAAAGAAAAAGAATAGGCATAAAGCTAAATTAACTAAGTAAAAACAGAAGTAGCAAATCCAAGTTTTTCTAGTACGTTATTGGAGATCTAATCAGATATTCTAGTGTCGTGCTGGGAAAACACAAATAAGTTTTATGGCGCCGTTGCTAGGGAATTGAATTGAATTGATATAAGCAACTGTTAGAGCTATTTCATTTTAATAGCTAGAGTGTTGTGTGTTTTCTTCTATAATTGAGAATATGGCATATGCTTATGCTCAAAGATTTCTGAAACCTGTAATTAGCATATGTGAATTCTACAATTCTAAAGGACACGACATTTCTGACTGTTTGAAACTGAGACGTTTGTAGATGTTTAGATCCCATGAACAACAAATGAATTATCCTTAGTATAATAGAGCCAAGTATGAGAATCCTATAGTTTACCCAATTGATGGTCAGTATAGAATGTGTAATATGTTGAGAGACACAGAAGTTTGGGATAGGTATGACAGACTGGAGCGTAGTATAGAGCAAAACTTGGACAAACTAGAATACTTTATGTGTCAACAACAAGAAGTCAACCAATTAAACTATAAAGAAGCATATTCAGAACCTAAAAAGGACATAATTTACGAAATTGAAAAAACCATAATGAAAATTGATCAAAAATTGAATGCAATGAGATTAGATGATCTAGAAAGAAAATTAAAAGTATTAGATGAATATACAATGAAAATACAAGTTATGCAACAGAACGATGAAAATTATAATGTTATAAACCTGCATAATTTGCAAAATATACAGCAAACAGAAAATACTAATGCAAGAGAATTTAAAGAATGCACTTTAAAACTAAAAACAATTGAAGATCATAATCACGAAAATAATATACAAAAACATCATGAGAGTAACGAAAATCTGGAAGATGTATGTGTAACATTAAGATTTGGAACTGATATACCACCAAGAACTCAAAATGAAAATAATATGAAGATGGATAAGAGTAAAAATCAAAATGATAATGAAAATGTAATAGATGAAAATCTAGAAATCACTGAAGAACAATCTAAATCTACTAATGAAACTAAAAATGATCAAACAAATCAAATGAAAGAAAAAGAATCTTTTAAATCACAATCTTTAGCACCCTATCCTGAAAGATTACAACAAATAATACTTGAAAAAAAAAGAAAAAATCAGAGAAATTTTTGAAAAAGTACAAGTTAACATTCCTTTATTAGATCTATTGCAGAAAATGCCACCTTGTGCTAAATTTCTGAAGGATAGGTGTACTAAGAAAAGAGAGCGAAAAGTTCTTAGAAAGGTCTTTTTAGCTGAGCAAAGTAGTTCCCTATTTCTGCCACAAATTCCTAAAAAATTATCTGATCCTGGAATCCCTGTTATATCATGCACCATAGGAAATACTATTCTAGAAAGAACCTTAATAGACTTAGGTGTAGGTATAAATGTTATGCCAAGTGATATATTTGCATCCTTAGGATTGGAAGGCTTAACTCCTACTAGTACGGTTATTCAATTAGCTGATAGAAGTATAAGATACCCTAGAGGAAAAATAGAGGATGTTTTAATTAAAATTAAAAACTTTATATATCCTATTGATATTGTAATTTTGGATTCCCAACAAATTAAGCATAAAAGTAGTGATACATCTTTAATTTTGGGAAGGTCATTTTTAGCAACATCAGGGCTGTTATAAATTGTAAAACTAGAGTAATGAAGTTAGCATATGGTAATGAGGATACTTAATTAAATATTTTCAAACCAAAAAGGTTTGAGGAGTTAGAAATGTCCTTGCATACCATAGATTTTTTAGAAGATGAAGGAGATATGTTAGATGATATGATTCAAGAAGAATTAAATAGGCAAATCAATTTCGAAACTTTAGAGGAAAGTGAAAGCATAAATATAGAAGGAGATCCGGAAGAAACTCATTTAGAAAATGATGATGTTTAATTAGGAGCTCTAGCTTCTAATGGGCAACATTTAGAATTAAAACCTTTACCTCCTGAATTAACCTATATATTTCTCGAAGATAAACGAACCTATCCAATCATTATTGCTTCAGATTTAATAGAGGATCAAATAGCTAAATTAAAAGATGTAGTAAAAAGTTATAAAGAAGCAATAGGATGGACTATGACTAATATAAAAGGGTTAAGTTCAACTTTATGCTGTCACCACATATATTTAGAAGAAAATGCTAAATCTGTTAGAATTCCTAAAAGGAGATTAAATCCAAACCTTAAAGAGGTAGTTAGGAAGGAAATAGTTAAATGGTTAGATAATGACAAAATTGATCTGATTTCTGATAACTCGTGGGTTAGTCCAATCCATGTAGTTCCCAAGAAATCAGGATTAATAGTTATTAAGAATGAAAGTCAAAACTTGATACCTACTAGAATTCAATCAGGTTGGAGAGTATGTATAGACTATAGAAAGCTGAATACTGTGACTAGGAAAGATCATTTTCCCTTACCTTTTATAGATCAAATGCTGGAAAGATTAGTAGGGCTAGAATATTTTTGTTTCCTAGATGGGTATTCAGCGTATAATCAAATTCCAGTAGCATTAGAGGATCAAGAGAAAACAACTTTCACCTGTCCTAATGGAACTTATGCTTTTAGGAGAATGCCATTCGGATTATGCAATGCATCAGCTACATTTCAAAGGTGTATGTAGGGCATATTTACTGGAATGACTGAAGATTTTTTAGAAATACTTATGGATGATTTTACTGTATATGGCAACTCATATGAAGTTTGTTTAAAAAAATTTAGACCTAATATTAAAATGTTGTGTGGAAAAAAATTGGGTTTTAAATTGGGAAAAATGTCACTTCATGGTTAAACAAGGAATAGTCTTAGGACATGTTGTTTCTAAGAAAGGGTTGGAAGTAGATAAAGCTAAAATAGAAGTAATTTCTAATCTACCAGAACCTAAATCAGTAAAAGATATTCGATCATTTCTAGGACATGCTGGTTTTTATCGAAGATTTATTAAAGACTTTAGCAAGATAGCTAGACATTTAACTAATCTATTAAAAGATGTTCCATTTAACTTTGATAAAAATTACAAGGAAGCATTTTTCAGACTTAAGACTAGCTTAATTTCAACTCCTATAATTCAAGCACCTCATTGGAACCATCCATTTGAATTAATGTGCGATGCTTCTAATTTTGCTGTAGGAGTAATGCTGGGACAGAAGATAGAAAAATCTCCTAGAGTGATTCATTATGCAAGCAAAACCTTAAATGATGCTCAAGTTAATTACACAACTACTGAAAAAGAATTATTAGCTGTTGTGTTTGCCTTAGAAAAGTTTATATCATATCTAATTGGAGCTAAATAATAGTATACACGGATCATTCAGCTCTAAAACATCTAATAAAGAAAAAAGAGACTAAGCCTAGATTGATCCGATGGATATTATTATTATAAGAATTTGATTTAGAAATTAAAGATAAAAAAGGTTGTGAGAATGTAGTAGCAGATCATTTATCAAGATTACAAATAGAAAAATCAAATATTGAAATTAATGATAATTTTCCTATTGAACAATTAATGACCATTAGCATGATACCTTGGTATGCAGACATAGTTAATTATTTAGTTACTAGTCTAACACCAAAAGATTGGAATAGACAGGATAAGAAATTGTTTTTCTCAAGAGTAAATTATTACTATTGGGAAGACCCATACTTATTTAAGAAATGTCCTAATCTGGTTTTAAGGAGGTGTGTTCCAGAAACTGAACATCCGAGCATATTGTCTTTCTGTCATGACCAAGCTTGTGGAGGGCATTTTGGTTCAGGGAAAACTACTGCAAAAATTCTGCAATGTGGATTTTATTGGCCAACACTATTCAAAGATGCTCATAAATATTGCTTAAGTTGTTTAAGATGTCAACAAATAGGAAGAATATCAAAGAGGAATATGATGCCTCTTAATCCTTTTGTTGAGGTTGAAATCTTTGATGTGTGGGGAATAGATTTTATAGGTCCATTTCCTATGTCTAATCAATTTAATTACATATTGTTGGGGGTGGATTATGTATCTAAATGGATAGAAGCTATTCCTACAAAAACTAATGACAACAAAGTGGTAATACAATTTATAAGAACCAATATATTTGCCAGATTTGGAATACCTAAAGCTATTATCAATGATAGAGGAACTCATTTCTATAATAGAAGTTTTGAAGCCTTAATGAAGAAATATGGAGTGAACCACAAAATTGCAACATCATATCATCTGCAAACAAGTGGACAAGTAGAAAGTGCAAACAAACAAATTAAGTTAATCTTAGAAAAAGTAGTAAATCCTACTAGAACAGATTGGGCTAATAGATTGATAGATGCACTTTGGGCTTATAGAACTGCTTATAAAATGAGCTTAGGTATGTCACCTTTTAGGCTAGTATATGGAAAAAGTTGTCATTTACTAGTTGAAATAGAATATAAAGCTTATTGGGCATTAAAAACTCTGAACACTAATTTAAATCAAGGTGCTAAAAATAGAAAAATGCAATTAATTGAATTAGAAGAATTTAGAAATGAAGCTTATTCGAAGACAATAAGAGAAAAAGAGAAAATGAAATTCTGACATGATAGAAAAATTATTCCAAAAAGCTTTGAAATAGGACAAGAAGTATATCTTTATATGGCTAGACTCCATAACCATCCAGGAAAATTAAGAACTAGATGGGCAGGACCTTACATAGTTCGAAATATTTATCCTTATGGAGCTATTGAAATTGAAAATCCTAAAAATCAGAATATATTTAAAGTAAATGGACAAAGACTTAGACCTATTTTGAAAACACCAAAAAGCTCCTTTGGAATTATAGAAGAAGTCAAAGTAGATGACTACTCGAGGTTTACTTAGTAAAAAAAAATCAATTTTTATGTTTATTTAAAATAATATATTTATATTATAAAATATAAAAATCGTTGCGGGTCAACCGATTGGATCCATCGGTATGACCGGAACATAAAAAATATGTATATTAATTTTCAAAAAAAAAATGTTGGTTTTACCAAAACATAGTATTGGTTCAACTGGAACAAAATTAGGTCTAACCGAAACATAGTATCAGTTAAACTGGTAAAAAAAAAAACAGAAAAACTATTATCTTTAGTACTTTTATTATTGTATCTGTTTGTACGAGGAGTCCGTTGAGTTACGCTTAACTCAATGAGCTTACTCCGTTGAGTCTTGAGTTAGTCAACAAGCTTATTCTGTTGAGTTAACTATAACTCAATGGAGTACTATAGCTAAGACCGTGGATGAGATAGTAATAGTTGGTCCAGGAAATGACCCAATTACCCACCTAAACTTAGGGCTTATTTAAACTAAAACTTAGGGTTTTGAGGGCATTATCTGGTAAATCATTTAGAATCTAGAATAGTAAAAATCAGAGCGATTCTGTGCTGTTGTGTAACTCCATGATGAGGAAGATGACACCTAAATTCTGGGAAGATGTAGTGGACACCGCATAGTTTCTAAAGGAATCTGAAGAATGGCACATGCGGCAAAAGATCTAGAATACAACAAGAGAGAAAGAGCTACAAAAGGTAGAATCAGAACTCTTTAACTTGAGGAAAGTTTTAGTTGAGTTAGAAATACAAATACCACAGATAATGGAAACACGAATTGGAGTGGCAACTGAAATTATAGTTAGCAAAGAAAGAAAAATCCGGCCAAACAATGAAGTAGCCCTAGAGCTAATTCAACGTAAAGCCAGATTATGGTTTAAGAAACACATTGCTGGTCGAGGAAGCTGGGTAATATGGTAGTAGCAATGAGCAAGAGAACAGGAAGAATCGACTGCTGAAAGACCTATTCCTGAGGAACAGCAGTCAAGACCTCCAGTTCAATCAATAGAACCATTGCCACAATTAGCATTTGTTTGGCCGAGAACTGATGAAGAAGAGAAAGAATTTACTAACTTGGTCAAAACAGCAAGAGACCAAGGTGATACTCAAGAAATAGCTACAGCTAAGACACATATTTTATATGATGCCATTAAGAGAAGAAGGGTCGAAGAAAAGATGAGGGCCCAATACAAAATAAAAGTTGAACAACATCAGGCAGTAACTAAATCAAGTGCTGTAGGAGAGGTTGGTCCTTCGAGACTAGTAATTATAGATAAAATTAAACAGGAAGAGCTAGTACCTGTGGCTCAAAGGCCTATAGAGCCTACTTTTGTAGATTTAATTTTAGAAGAAGAAGAGGAAGAACAAGCACAATTAATTAGAAAAAGGAAAGGAAAAGCAAAAGTGCCTGAAAGTAGAGAGGAAATTAAATCTGAAGTACCAATTTTCATAGGGCCTGTGGAGCAAATTTTTATAAACCTGCTATCTGATTCTGAGGAGTAGGAGGAGCTACAGCAGGAGGAGCAAAGACAAGAAGAAAATTAGGTTGAAATTAGTCTACAGCCTGTACAAGAAGAAACAGAAATTAGGGTAGAAACTGAATTGCCTGTGACTCCATTCCAATCTGTTATAGAATCAGAAAGAATAGTAACAGAACAAATTGGTAGTTAGGAGGAAGAAGAAAGAGTAGAAACTGAAGAGGCTGAAAGAAGCCATTTGGACAAAAATAACTTCATAGATTCCATTGAAGAGCAAGAAACTCTTCAGCAATTTATGGAAAGAATTCAAGACAGAGTGGAGAGTTCTACTGGCTCACCACTACAAACAGAAACAGAAATTCAGGAATCCATAGAGAATGTACAAATGCAACCTATAGAAGAGGAAGACCAAGAACAAACCCCTTTGGAACAACAAAGTCATCTTCCTGACCCGACTGAAACAACAATTTTGAATGAAGTACATTTTTGGAGTTAGGAAGCTTATACCAAATATCAAGAAATTAGGGGTTATGATATTATTTACAGTAGACCAGTAAATTGGGATGGAATGCAAGAAATCAAAGATTTATTTGAATTCTAAGGTCTACTGCAGTGCATTTCTCAAGAAAGAGGGCATGCAGTTTATGAGAATTTTGTGCCCTATTTTTATGCAAATTTAAGAGAAGGAGAAGGAGGATTAATTTCCAACGTGGAGGAAGCTGATGTACAAATAACACTAGAGCTTCTCCACAACATTTTTGGTTTAAAGAATGAAGGAATAAAAATTTTGGAAGACACAACTGCAGTCGAGTGGATAGAATAGTAAATTAAGGATTGTTTAACTATCAATCCTAGTGTGCCTTTATTAAACAGATTGAAGCATTTAAATGGTAAAGCACACATGGTAGCTAACATTATAATTAAGAATATTTATCAATGACAAGGCCATGACATAGAATTAAGTCAATTTGTCAAATAGGACACTTATGTAGTTGTAAACAAGATTCAAATAAATTGGATTGCAGTTTTTATCTCCAAGTTGAAAGCAGTAAAGAAAAAAATTGCTTTATGAAGATTTGATTCCACTGCTGATGGTGGATTGTATTGATTTCATGAAATGGGCATCAAAAAGAATCAGATCCAGAACTATTTTAGTGAAAGAATACAGAAATTTTGTAGCTGTAGAGCTAGCTGTACCTTCTAGAGAAATTACAAGAGCTGTAGAAAGAATTAATCAATTAGAACTTCAATTAGAAAAACTCCAGAAGGAAGTAGATGAACTTAGGAATAGAGATTAAATTGTATTGTTTGTCTACTTGTATAAAATTGTATGAAAAATTGTATGATGTACTTGTACTGTAAATTGATTCATATTAATGAATATAAATTTTTCAGATGCAATTTTCATACATGTTTTGGATGTGAAAATGAATGGAATGTATTGAATGTTATATATATTTTGTGGAAGATTATGAATGAATGTTTAACAGATTTACAATTTGCTGAATGACAAGATAAATGCTTAAAAATTTCTGCATGTTGCAAGGTAAAATGTAAATTCTGCATAACATAAAATGACCTACAAGTTAAATCTTTATATAATGTTCAGATTTAAATGAATTTTGATTAGAATGATGCATTAATGACATAGATTTAACTTTATTTCAGTTAGCAGAATGAAAAAAAAAAAAAAAAATAGAGAGGAATTTACGAGAGTAAAACTTAGAGGTTGCCAAGTGTTAACTCAACGAAGTAAATTCGTTGAGTTAACCGTAACTCCACGAGGTCAGTAATATAATATAAGGTCACTCCGTTGAGTTATCTGTAACTCAACGAAGTTAGTCCGTAGAGTTAACAATAATAACCGACTGTGCTCCGTTGAGTTATCTGTAACTCAACGAGGTTAGTTCGTGGATTAAGTAGAATAGTTATTCTTTTAACCATGAACGAAACTTCGTCGGTTTAGCAGTTACCAAAATTTAAAATTAGTAATGGTACATGTACCCATAAAAACAGGAACCACGATGCACATTTCAAGACATGTTCTTGCAATGAGATTTATTCACTTTATGGATGTGCATTATATATATAAAATAGAATGTTATTTACGAGTTACCAGCACTTTTAAAAGAAAGGAGAATGCGTTGGAGGAACTGGAAGGAGAAGCAACTGATTCAACTTCATCCGACAACAAATATTTATTAAATGGAAAGCTTCAAACTGGTATGTAATTAATCTTCTACTATTTATTTATGAGCACATGGACCCATTCTCTAAGCACTAAACGATTAGTAAGAACACCTATCTAGGAATTTTCATCACAGAGGAATACTAAAAAATTTTCTAAACTGAACTTTAACGAAATTCTTTGGGGTGTAACTAACCCTTCTTTAAAAGAGAATGTAGAAATGGTTGTTCCAGTAGAAAAACCACTAGGAGAAATTCTATATCCCGAATTAGTTGATGAACATTCATGTATTCGATTGCCAAACTTTGAGGGAGATAGGTTTGAACTGAAATCTAATTATATTAGTCAATTGCCACATTTTCATAGATTAGAAAGAGAGGATGCCTATTATTTCCTTAGAGAATTTAACGAAGTTTGTCAAATGATGAAAATGCTGAACATGAGTATAGATGCTATTAAACTTAGATATATCCCTTTTTCTTTAAAAGACACAGCTAAGAGATGGTTATATACTCTGTCGCCTGATTCAATTTCTTCATGGACTGAATTTTGCTCTATTTTTCTAGAAAAATATTATCCAACACATCAAACGATTAAAAAGAAGAAAGAAATCTTAATGTGTAGCCAAAAATAGGTTGAATCATTCTGGAAATATTTTGAAAGATTTAAAGATTTATTGACTCAATGTTTACATCATGCAATGAGTAAGGCACAATTAATAGGTATAATTTATGAAGGCATAGATGTTTCAACAAAATCTTTATTAGAATCTATTTGTCAAAATGGATTTTTAAAGTTATGTAGTGAAGAAGCATGGGCATATTTAGAAAACTTTGCAAAAAGAACTGCAAAGTGGGAAAACTCGGCTAAAGCCATTGTAGATAAAAAAATATTGCCAAGAGGAATGCATGAAATTGATTCAAGTACTATGCTTGAGGTGAAATTAAATGAATTAACAAAGAAAATAGAAGAGTTATCATTAAATCAAAAGCTAGCATAAAAGAATGCAAACATAAATGATTTAGATATTATTTATGCTAGAAACCAAAGAAATAACTTGGGAAATTCTTATAATCCTAATTGGAGAAATCACCCGAATTTATCTTGGAGAAACAACAATTTCCAAGGAGGAGAAAATGTAAATGAGAAGAATATAAGTTATGAAGCATTACTGGAACAAGGATCTAGAATAGAGAAATTAGAAAAGATAATCCAACAATTAAACAATCGTCTAGATTTTGTATTTGGAAATGCTGCAATTCAAAATCAGAATAGAAATATACCACTTAGATAGAAGGAACCAATGGAAGTTAGACCTACTGGAGGATTTCCAATACAAGCAATACCTAACCCTGTCAATAGATCTATTAATGAAATTGATACCTCTTTTGGGAGGGTAGCTGAATGAAGTAGTATATTTGAAGCAACTATCTGTATATATATATATTTTTATTTATAGTTAATAGTATCGTAGAGTTAGTCCTTAACTCAATGAACTTAGTCCATTGAGTTATGCTTTAACTCCACGAGGGTGTGCAGTAGTTATGTTAATTTTTGTCTCTACTAAATTTTTGTTTGTGTTATATAGAATTGACAAATGGAATTGATGCAATTACCGTTGGATGCACTAAGGGAAGTACTAAGTAATTTATCAGCTAAAGATCTATGAAGGCTATGTTGTGTATCAAAAGAAATTAAAGATTGTATTGAAGAAAAATATTTTCAAGGACTACAAGCTGCAAAAATGACTAAGATTAGAGACGGATTTATATGGAGGTCATTTAATCGTAGTTCAATTAACCATGAATATCTTGCTATGGAAGAAACTACTAGAATTCCACCCAATACATTAGAAGGAATAAATCATATTATGGGGATAGATGAAGGATTAATCATATACAGGACGAGACCAAGGTATGCAAGTTTACTATTACTTGATATTTTGATAAGAAATCCTATAACAGGAGAAGAATGGAATATAGGAAGACCAAATAGATTTGAAGTACCAATTGTAAATTGTGGGTCAGCTTTAATATTTTCTAATAAAAATTCTATAATTCCTAAAAAATTATATTATTGGAGACCTACAGGAAATTGGGGTGAAGATTTACACTTAAGTGTGTATAATTTTTTGAATAGATCTTGGAATGAAAATATTATGATATATTTGGGTCGGAAATCATTAATTAACAAAACACATGTCATACTTGATGGATATATATATCTAGTCACAAATATATCAATAGCATTTGGATCTAATTTATACATAGTGAGCATAGACAGTTATGATGAAAATATAGAAATTTTACCTATACCGAGAGAAATAGCTAAACCACCATCTGTAGAATTTAATAAAATTCAAATAGGAATATGGTATAATGAAGAAGATGATCCTACTTTATATCTGATAAGATGGTGGGATGAATTGATGAAATTTCAAATATGGATTATGTAAGACATAAATGAATGGAAGTGGGAAGAGGAGTATATTGAAATAGATGTAGAAATAGAAACTGCTACATTACCCTAGAATCAAAAAGGATCCCTTTCTGCATTTCATATCATTAATGGTAATACACTTGTATTTGGAATTTATAATATATTACACATTTACAAATTAAGAAGGAACAAGAACTGCATTAAAACAGAATTAATAGCAAGAAGAACTATGCCTAAAAAGTTTGCTTGGACTGATACATTTATTCCATTTGTTCCTACTTTTCAATCATGTTCTTAAGCTATGATTTTGTGTGTTTAATGTTGTGTGTATTATACGTTTATTTTTAGAAAAATTTTTGTTTTCATGTTTATTTTATAAAAAAAAAAAACAAAATATCAATCTAGTTTGTTGGTATCTATTCTAGGAAACCAACTGGCCTGCTTGTGAGCCACCAGAGGCATAGGAGCTTGGGTTCCACACAAGACACTGATTTATTAATATCTGTTAAATGTTATTTTGTTTTATATTCTGCTTTTATCTGTGAATGAAAAGTTTTCCAGAATCAAAAATCAGAATATGCAGAAGAAGATACAAACGAAACAAGGTATGTAACCAATTACTTATCTTGAATTTTAAATCAAACAAAATTGTATTCATGCTTGCTACAATTACTGTACTTATTGTCAAATCTTTTACATTGAGGACAATGCAAAATATAGGTATGGGGGGGAGGTAATTAAAGTAACAGCCATGTAAGTTTGTTAATTAAAGGAATTAAAATGGTACTACAAAGTTGTGGAAATTGAAAATTTTTATGAACTTGCTGTAACTATCTGATAATTGAGACTGTAAAATTTTTATAATCTGTAACTGCTTGAATATAATATTTAGAAGGCTATATAATATGTTATAGAATTTACTATTTATGCAAATCTAGATATAGTATCTTATGTTTTTTCTTCTGAATTTCATGAGTTTAGTAGTTTCACGATTTTAAAATGAAATCAGAATGCTTAATGAAAAATTAGTAAATTATCTGAAGTCCTGAAGGAGCTGAGATATGAATTCTAGATTAAATGAAACGCATATGATTAAAGATACGTTTAATTTGACTGATTGAACTTGTAGAATGATTTATGTGTAGATCTTATTAAACTACAAAAAAAGTATGAGCTTATTGTTATGGATTCATATTTTCAGTAAATGATAGAAGCAGGACTATATTAGATTGGTGATTACTGCATCTGTATTAATGAAATACGTACATATACAAGATGTGATTAATGCTTTGTTTTAGGTGTATTTTGATTAAAAATAAATAAATTTAAGAGTTTATTGACTTGTTTGATCACGAGCCTTTTGTACTTGAGCAGATAGGTATGTAAGGATTGTTGACCTCAAAAAGGACTCTTGAAATCTAGCAACCTAAGATCCTAATCAGATTTGGGATTGTTGACTGAAAGCTCATTACATGGGTACATTAAAAAGCTCTTGTATGATTCAAGCTAGTCAAATTAACTTTTAAAGTATAAAAAATAAAAAAAATAAAAAAATATACATATAATGTTCTGAAAAGATACAAGTGTTTTGTAAAATATAGATATCTTATGAATCGAGTATATTTTCTATTATCTAGAATTGCTGTAATATGAATCTGGAATTGACTTTTGAAGTTGTTTAATGGAGATACAATTCTTTATTCTACTTGTCTTAATCATATTGAATTGGATTGTACTTTGATTAGTATGTTGTTGAAATTTCTTCTAGAAATCTTATTGGAAAATTCAGGATGGCAGATGATGAAAAGAAGAACAAACGATAATATAATTAACACCTATGTGATGATGATATACTTTGTATGTAATTTACATATATTCTAAGTATATTTGCAGGTTGATTACTAAAACATATAGAATATATATTCATATGCTGAACAGAAGTAAAAAGAAAGAAGAAGAATTAGTTCTAGAACTTTTTGAAAGAGCAATTAATTAGATCTTAGTTTGCTAAGGGACTAGCAAAATTTAGGTATGGGGGAAGTGTTTAGAATGAAAAAGTGTATATTATTAATAGTTAAATGATGGTTAATTGCATAATATTTAGCTTATCATATGAGAATTAAGCCATTATGTTATAATTGCACTGTTATATGCTTTAATTAAAGAATCTACTTAATTTTGGGGAATTATGTTAATTGAGTACATTTCTGAACTGTCAGTAAGTTGTAGGCTGTGAAATTCTTAAGTATCCGAATTTTCTGATATTTCGGACAGTTATGTTTAACATACCGAACATATTTCAGACAGTTATGTTTAACAAACCGAACATGTCAGATAGTTATGTTTAAATTGCCGAACAGTTATGTTTTGAAAGAATATTTTATTATTTCCTGAAGTACACGTGTCAAAACTATAATGCATGACTTAAGTGAACTTTCGGTGAGTTATCTCTAACTATCTGAAATTGCAGCTGGGCATCGGACAGTTATATGTGTAACCCTTCAAAATCTCTTTTTATTTATAAAATAGCTGAAGGACACGTGTCATGTTTTGGGAAAGTGACTTAAGTAGATTTTCGGTGAGTTATTTATAACTATCCGAAATGCATCTAAGCATCGGATAGTTAGACCTGTAACTCTCTGAAATGTGTATTTTATTATTAAACTGCTATTGACACATGTCGAAATCTGGTAGATTTACTTAAGTTATATATCGGTGAGTTATTTATAACTATCCGAAATGCATCTGAGCATCGGATAGTTAAATTTGTAAGTATCCGAAATGCATTTGAGCATCAGATAGTTAAATTTTTGCACGTGTTTTATAGTTAAATTAACGAAGAAAGTCTGTTGAGTTATTTATAACTCCACGGACTATTTATTTTCTAATATGCCATTGTAGCGGTTGCAGGAACAGACATGGAAGAGAAAAACCACGTTTGCACGTAGCACACAGGGAGATGAAATCGTCGCCGTTGATACGAATGAAGGAAATCCAACCGACCATTCAAGCAGAAGCAATTACTACTGAAGAAATATAAAAGAAAAGAAGAAAAAGAAGTAAAGGGTGCCTGCGTACGTGCGTGTGTGATCGATGGATGGCCAGTGTGTACAGAGGAGGAGCACCGAGCTTTCTACAGACAGTGTCGGCAATTCTCCAAAGTACCACACCAACCATCGTTACCACCACGTTACCACTACCATAATCACCAACCATCGGAGGTCTATGAGAATACTTTCTTAATGTTGGGTCGATTTCGAGCAAAACACAGTGCCTGACAACCATGTGAAGAGTGATCGCGTCGCGGGAAGGGAAGCCATTTTCACCAAGCGCTGACTCATATTTTAGGAGATCGTAAAGCTTTTAGCCTTGGCTTCGGGTTGATGCCTGTATGCTGAAGAGGATATCATCTTACAATTCTGGACTCGCAATTCTATAGGGAGAGGAGACAGAATTGTAAGTGGTTTAACTTTCAGTGGTGTAATCGCATTGCAAGTAGTGATGAAAGTATTTACTGTCAAGTGAGATTACTTTACATTTCACCTTTCACCCATTTCCATGTTCATATTAAAACAAAAATACCAAAAAAAATAGTTTATCTTTGTTTGTATGTGGTATTTGAGTGTTGTATTGTTTGTGTTGTATCGTGATTAATGTTATATTTATCAGTGTTGTGATTGTTTTATGTTAGTTTTAGTTTTACAGTTTACTGAAATTGGTTCAATCAAAAGACTTAAAGATTTTAATGGTTACTGTTTGAATTATCTGAATGTTAGTATCCTTAATGATAAATCCAGTGTTTACTAACATTAAAGAGCTTAATTGATGTTATTTACAATCTGTGGAATCGCCCAATGGTTGGCCAAATTCCTTTGTAAATAGTAGTATTAAAAAGAAAAGGCAAGCTCGTGGAGTTAACTTAAGTCCACGAGGTTAGTCCGTTGAGTTAGCCATAACTCAATGAACTTTGTCCGTTGAATTAACTGTAATTCAATGGAGAGCTTATTGAATATATAAATTTGATTGTTAACAAACAAATAGTTCTCAAGTTCTTCAGCAATTCCCTATGGGATCGACCTGTACTTGCACACTGATACAATAGACACTGTGCACTTGCAGTTAAAGTACAAATTGGAATTAATATCTAAATTGCATTAAAGGTTGTTTGTTTACTTCTAAAAGAAAAAGAATAGGCATAAAGTTAAATTAACTAAGTAAAAATAGAAGTAGCAAATCCAAGTATTTCTGGTATGTTATTGGAGATCTAATCAGATATTCTAGTGTCGTGCTGGGAAAACACAAACAAGTGGACAGAACAGGAAATCAAGGATTGTTTAGCTATCAATCTTGGTGTGTCGTTATTAAATAGACTAAAGCAATTAAATGGTATAGCACACATGATAACAAACATTCTAATTAAGAATGTCTACCAATGACAAGGCCATGATATAGAACTGAGTCAATTTGACAAATGGGTCACATATGCAGTTGTCAATAGAATTCAAATAAATTGGTCTGTAGTTTTTATCTCAAAGCTGAGAACAGTGAAGAAGAAATTGTTTTATGGAGATCTGATTCTACTACTGATGGTAGATTGTATCAATTTCACTAAATGAGCATCCAAAAGGATCAAATAAAGAACTATTTCAGTGAAAGAGTACATAAATTATGCTGCTGCAAAGATTGTTGAACCTTCTGGAGGAGTTACAGTAGTTGTAGAAAGGATTAACCAATTAGAGCAACAAGTAGAAAGACTCTAGAAGGAAGTAGATGAACTTAGCAAAAGAGACTAAATTGTATTGATCGTCTACTTGTATATATTTGTATGAAAAATATCTTATTAATTGTAATGTAAATTATTCATATTAATGAATATATGTTTTTCAAATATATTTTTCATTCATGTTTGAGAATGATGAAATGGATGAACTATATTGAATATTATATAATTTGTGGAACATTATGCAAGATTGTTTAAAAGATTTACAATTTGCTAAATGACAAGATTAAATGAAAGATAATAGATTAATGCTTGAAAATATCTGCATGCTGCAAAGTAAAATATAAATTCTACATAACATGAAATGAATTGCAAGTTAAATATTTATATAATGTTCAGATTTAAATGAGTTTTAATTAGAATGTTGCATTAATGACATGCATTTAACTAAGTTAACAAAATGTAGGAGAGAAAAATATATAACTTAATACGAGGAGTAAGCTTAGAAGTTGCTAAGTGTTAACTCAACGAAGTAAGTTCGTTGAGTTAACCTTAACTCCAAGAGGTCAATAATATAATATAAGGTCACCCCGTTGAGTTATCTGTAACTCAACGAAGTTAGTCTATGGAGTTAGCAACAGTAACCGAAGCTAGTCCGTTGAGTTAACTATAACTCAACGAGGTTAGTTCATGGATTAAGCTAAACGGTTATTCTTTTAGCCACAAACGACACTTCGTGGGTTTAGCGGTTACTAAAATTTGAAATTAAAATATGGCACATGTATCCAGAAAAATAGGAACCACACTACACGTTACAAGACACGTTCTTGCAACGAGATTTATTTGCTTTATGGACTTGCATTATAAATATAGAATAGAATGTTGTTTACAAGTTACCAACATTTGAGAAGAGAAAATTCGTTGGGGAACTGGAAGGAGAAGCAGCTGATTCAACTTCATCCGTCAACAACTATTTACTGAATAGAAAGCTTCAGACTGGTATGTAATTAATCTTCTACTATTTTACTATATGTTAAGAGTTTATGAGCACATGGACTCATTCTCCTAGTACTAAACGATTAGTAAGAACACCTACCCAAGAGTATTCAACACAGAGGCATACTGAAACATTTTCTGAATTAGACTTTAACGAAATCCTTAGGGTGTAGCTAACCTTTCTTTAAAAGAGAACGAAGATATGGCTACTCCAGAAGAGAAACCATTAGGGGAAATTCTGTATCCTGAATTAGTTGATGAACATTCATGTATTCGATTGCCAAACTTTGAGGGAGATATGTTTGAATTGAAATCTAATTATATTAGTCAATTGCCACATTTTCATGGATTAGAAAGAGATGATGCCTATTATTTCCTTAGAGAATTTAATGAAGTTTGTCAAATGATGAAAATGTCGAATATGAGTATAGATGCTATTAAACTTAGATATATCCCTTTTGCTTTAAAAGACATAGCTAAGAGATGGTTATATACTCTGTCGCCTAATTCAATTTCTACATTGACTGAATTTAGATCTATTTTTCTGGAAAAATATTATCCAACACATCAAACGATTAAAAAGAAAAAGGAAATATTAATGTGTAGCCAAAAACAGGGAGAATCATTCTGGAAATATTTTGAAAGATTTAAAGATTTACTGACTCAATGTCCACATCATGCAATGAGTAAAGTACAATTGATGGGTATAATTTATGAAGGCATAGATGTTTCAACGAAATCTTTATTAGAATCTACTTGTCAGAATGGATTTTTAAAACTAGGTAGTGAAGAAGCATGGGCATATTTAGAAAACTTTGCAAAAAGAACTGCATAGTGGGAAAGCTCGGCTGAAACCATTACAGATAAAAGAATATTGCCAAGGGGAATGCATGAAATAGATTCAAGCACTATGCTTGAAGTGAAATTAACTAAATTAACAAAGAAAATATAAGAGTTATCATTAAATCAAAAACTAGTAGAAAAGAATGCAAACATTAATGATCTAGATATAATTTATGCTAGAAACCAGAAAGATAACTTTGGAAATTCTTATAATCCTAATTGGAGAAATCACCCGAATTTATCTTGGAGAAACAACAATTTCCAGGGAGGAGAAAATATAAATGACAAGAATATAAGTTATGAAGCATTAATTGAACAAGGATCTAGAATAGAGAAGTTAGAAAAGATAATTCAACAATTAAACAATCGTCTAGATTTTGTATTTGGAAATGCTGCAATTCAAAATCAAAATATAAATAGAAATATATCACTTAGACATAAGGAATCAATGGAAGTTAGACCTACTAGAGGATTGCCAATGCAAGCAGTACCTAACCCTATTAACAGAACTGTTAATGAAATTGACACCTCCTTTAGGAGGGTAACCGAATGAAACACCATAACTGAAGTAACTATGTATAATATAGTAACTAAAAATAATAATAATAATAATAAAAAGAAGAAAAAAAATGTAAGTTTACTTATAGTTAAAAGTATCGTAGAGTTATTACTTAACTCAACGAACTTAATCCGTTGAGTTATGACCTAACTCCATGAGGTTGTGAAGTAGTTATGTTAATTTTTGTCTCTACTAAATTTTTGTTTATGATATACAAAATCACAACAGATGGAATTGATGAAATTACCGTTGGACACACTAAGGGAAGTACTGAGTAACTTGTCAGCGAAAGATCTATGCAGATTGTGTTGTGTATCAAAGGATATTAAAGACTGTGTTAGAGAAAAATATTTTCATGGACTACAAGCTGCAAAAATGACTAAGATTAGAGATGGATTTTTATGGAAGTCATTTAATCGTAGTTCAATTAGCTATGAATATCTCAATATGGAAGAAATTGCTGGAATTCCACCCAATACATTAGAAGGAATAGATCATATTATGGGGATGGATGAAGGACTAGTTATATACATAACCAAACCAAGGTATGCAATTCTGTTACCTGACATTTTGATTAGAAATCCTATCACAAGAGAAGAATGGAATATAGGAATGCCTAATAGATATGAAGTACCAACTGGAAATTGTGGGTTAGCTTTAATATTTTCTGATAAAATTTGACCATTCTTGAAAAATTATATTATTGGAGACCAATTGGGAATTGGGATGAAGATTTATGCTTAAGTGTGTATAATTTTCTGAATAAATCTTGGATCGAAAATACTATGATATATCTAGGACAGAAATCATTAATTAACAGCATATATGTCATACTTGATGGATATATATATCTAGTCACAGATATATCAGTTGCATTTAGATCTGATTTATACATAGTAAGCATAGATAGTTATGATAATGACTTTATAGAAATTTTTCCTATACCGAGTGATATAGCTAAACCGCCATCTGCAAAATATGATAAAATTCAATTAGGAATGTGGTATAATGAATATGATGATTCTACTCTATGTCTGATAAGATGGTGGGATGAATTGAAGAAATTTCAAATATGGATTATAAAAGACCAAAATGAATGGAAGTGGGAAGAGGAATATATTGAAATAGATGTAAAAATAGAAACATCCACACTATCTTGGAGCAGAAGAGGATCTCTTTCTGCATTTTCAATTAGCTATGAATATCTGAATATGGAAGAAACTGCTGGAATTCCACCCAATACATTAGAAGGAATAGATCATATTATAGGGATGGATGAAGGATTAGTTATATACATAACCAAACCAAGGTATGCAATTCTGTTACCTGACATTTTGATTAGAAATCCTATCACAAGAGAAGAATGGAATATAGGAATGCCTAATAGATATGAAGTACCAACTAGAAATTGTGGGTTAGCTTTAATATTTTCTGATAAAATTTGACCATTCCTGAAAAATTATATTATTGGAGACCAATTGGGAATTGGGATGAAGATTTATGCTTAAGTGTGTATAATTTTCTGAATAAATCTTGGATCGAAAATACTATGATATATCTAGGACAGAAATCATTAATTAACAGCATACATGTCATACTTGATGGATATATATATCTAGTCACAGATATATCAGTTGCATTTAGATCTGATTTATACATAGTAAGCATAGATAGTTATGATAATGACTTTATAGAAATTTTTCCTATACCGAGTGATATAGCTAAACCACCATCTACAAAATATGATAAAATTCAATTAGGAATGTGGTATAATGAATATGATGATTCTACTCTATGTCTGATAAGATGGTGGGATGAATTGAAGAAATTTCAAATATGGATTATAAAAGACCAAAATGAATGGAAGTGGGAAGAGGAATATATTGAAATAGATGTAGAAATAGAAATAGCCACACTATCTTGAAGCAGAAGAGGATCTCTTTCTGCATTTCATTTCATTAATAGAAATATACTTATATTTAGTATTGATAACATACTGCAAGTTTACAAATTAAAAAGGAAAATAGACTGCATTGAAACAGAATTGATAGTAAGAAGAATTATGCTAAAAAGTTTGCTTGGACTAACACATTTATTCCATTTGTTACTACTTTTCAGTCATGTTCTTAAAGTATGATTCTGTGTTTTTAATGTTGTGTGTAGTCTACATTTATTTTAAAAACAAAAAAACAAAAGAAAGAAAAGCAAAAACAAAAATATCAATGCAGATTGTTGGTATCTATTCTGGGAAACCAACTGGCTTGCTTGTGAGCCACCAAAGGCATAGGAGCCTAGGTTCCACACAAGACTCTAATTTAACAATATCTGTTTTATGTTAAATGTTATTTGTGAAAGAAAAGTTTTTCAAAATCAGAAATCGAAATATACAGAAGGAGATACAAACGAAACAAGGTATGTAATTGATTACTTATCTTGAATTTAGATTTAAACTCAATTTGTGGAGTTATTCAATAACTCAACAAATTAAGTTCATTGAGTTAGGTGCTAAGTTAACAAAACAATATTCATACCTGCTACAATTGCTGTCTTTATTGTAAAATCTTTCACATTGAGGACAATGCAAAATGTAGGTATGGGGGGGAGGTAATTAAAGTAACAGCCATGTAAGTTTGTTAATTAAATGAATTAGAATGGTACTGAAAAGTTATGTGGAAAGTAAAAATTTTTATCTAATAATTGAGATTGTAAAAATTTTTAATTGTATCTACTTAAATGTTATATTTATAATCCTATACAAGATGCTACAAAATTTTACTATTCATACAAATCTAGATATAGTATCTTATGCTTTTACTGAAATTTATGAGTTTAACAATTTCACGATTTTAAAAAGAAATCAGAATGCTTAACTGAAACTCAGTAAATTATCTGAAATCCTGAAAGAGCTGAAATGTTGATTTTTGGATTAAAGGAAATACATATGATCAATGATACATTTAATTTGATTGATTAAACTTGTAGAATGATTTATGTGTAGATCTTATTAAACTATAAAAAAAGTATGAACTTATTGATATGGATTCATATTTTCAATAAATAATAGAAGCAGGACTATATGAGATTGGTGTTTTATTGCATCTGTATTAATGAAATACGTACATATACTGTGATTGAAAAAAAAAGAAAAAAAAAGAGAAAAATTTTGAGTTTATTGACTTGTTTGATTACGAGCATTTTGTACTTGAGCAGATATGTATGTAAGGATTGTTGACTTGGAAATGACTCTTTAAATCTGGCAACCTAAGATCTTGATCAGATCTAGGATTGTTGATTGAAAGCTCGATACATGGGTACACTAGAAAGCTCTTATATGATTCAAGCTTGTCAAATTAACTTTTAAAAGTACAAATATGCGTATACTATTTTGAAAAGATACAAGTGTTTTGTGAAATACAGATATCTTCTGAATTGAGTATAGGTTCTGTTATCTAAAATTGCTGAAGTATGAACCTAGAATAGACTTTTGAAGTTGTTTATTGGATATACAATTCTTTATTCTACTTGTCTTAATCATATTGAATTGGATTGTATTTTGATTCATATTTTGTTGAAATTCATTCTGGAAATCATATTGGAAAATTCAGGATGACAGATGCTGAAAAGAAAAAAATGATAATATAATTAACACCTATATGATGCTGATATATTTTGTATGTAATTTACATATGTTCTAAATATATTTGCAGGTTGAAGAGGAGAAAACAAAGTTAAAAAAAATTACTAAAACATACAGAATATCTATATAGTAATCTAATTTATTATTCTGAAGAAGAGCAAAATGAATAATTAATTCTAGCACTTTAGAAAGACCAACTAATTAGATCTTAGTTTGCTAAGGGACTAGCAAAATTTAAGTATGGGGGAAGTGTTTAGAATGAAAAGGTGCATAATATTAACGGTTAAATGATGGTTAATTGTATAATATTTAGCTTATCATATGAGAATTAAGTCATTATATTATAATTGCATTGTTATATGCTTTAATGAAAGAATCTACATAATTCCAGGGAATTAATGTTAATTTAGTACATTTCTGAACTGTCGGTAAATTGCAGGATGTGAAATTCTTAAGTATCCGAATTTTCTATTATTTCGGAGAGTTATGTTTAATGTACCGGATATTTATGCTTTAAAGAATATTTTACTACTTCCTGAAGTACACGTGTTGAGTTTAAATGCTTTAGTATATCACGTGAGATGCACATGTTTAACTCATTAAGTTAGCATAATTATACGCGTTGAGTTACATGAATACACACTAAGGTAATGCGTTATGTTAGCAGCTTATTTCTTTATTACACATGTTTTATAGTTAAATCAACGAAGTAAGTCCGTTGAGTTATCTATAACTCTATAGACCATTTATTTTCTAATATGCCACTCTAGCAGTTACAGAAACAGGATATTCGAAGGAAAACCACGATTGCACGTATCACGTAGGAATTCACTCATGGAAGGGAGAAGAAATCACCATCGTTGATATAAATGAAGGAAATCCAACCGATCATTTAAGCAGAAGCAGTTACTACTAAAGAAATATAAAAGAAAAGGAGAAAAGACGAAAGTGTGTGTGTGCGGAGGAGGACAAATCGAGCTATCTGCAGGCAGCGTCGAAAGTTCCCTGAAGTTCCACACCACCAACATAATCACCAACCATCGAAGGTCTATGAGGATACTTTCCTGATGTCGGGTCGATTCCGAGCCAAACACAGTGTCTGACAACCACTGTGAGGAGTGATCGCGTCGTGGGAAGGAAAGCCATTTTCACCAAGCACTAACTCATATCTTAGGAGATCGTAAAGCTTCTAGCCTTGGTTTCGGGTTGATGCTAGTATGCTGAAGAGGAGATCATCTTGCAATTCTGAACTCGCGATTCTATAGGGAGAGGAGGCAGAATTGTAAGTGATTAAATTTTCAGTGGTGTAATCGCATCGCATGTAGTGAGTATTTACTGTCGATAGAGATTACTTTTACATTTCACCTTTTCCCCATTTTCATGATCATATCAAAACAAAAATACCTAAAACAACTTATCTATGTTTATGTTTAGTATTTGAGTGTTGTATTATTTGTTTTGTATCATGATTAAAGTTATCATTGTTAGTATTGTGAATGTTTCATGTTTGTTTAATTCAGAAAATAGATAATAGTTTTACAGTTTACTGAAATTGATTCGTTCCAAATACTTAAAGATTTTAATGGTTACTGTTTGAAATATCTGAATGTTAGTATTGCCTAATGATAAATCCAATATTCACTAACATTAAAGAGCTTAATTGATGTTATTTACAATCTGTGGAACCGCCCAATGGTTCACTGAATTCCTCTGTAAATAGCAGCATTAAATTGGAAAGATAGGCTCATGGAGTTAACTTAAGTCCACGCGATTAGTCCATTGAGTTAGCCATAACTCCACGAACTAAGTTCGTTGTGTTAACTGTAACTCAACGGAGTGCGTAACTAAACACATAAACTCCAATATAAAAATCAGAGCAGTACACAATTCTTAATCTCTATGGGATCGACCAGTACTTGCACACAAATACAATATACACAATGCACTTGCAACTAAAATACAAATTGGAATTAATATCTAATTTGTGTGAAAGGTTGTTTGTCTACTTCTAAAAACAAATTATTGATATAAGCATAAAGATAAATTAACCAAGTTAAAAATAGAAGTTAACAAATACAAGTTTTCTGGGGATGTTACCTAGGAACTAAACAAGTTCTCTAGTGCAGCCTAAAACAACCAAACAGGGGTGGACTAGCCGTTAGTCGTGAACCACCTAAAATTCCTGTGTGTATTATTTTTATCGTGTGCTTACTAATTCTCTATATCAATCAGCCATTAAATAGTTAAGAAACAAATTATTACCATTCACCCCCCCTCTAGTAAGCCATAACGTCCTAACAGAACTACTATCATAGAAAATCTTAGTTGGTTCATAGGATAAATTAAAATCTTTTAAATTTTGTCTGATCCATAGGATTTGAGCACAGCAAAGTGCAGCAGCTATATATTCAGCTTCAGTTGTAGATAATGCTACACAATTTTGCTTTTTGCTAAACCATGACACTAAAGAATTTCCTAATAATTGACATGTGCCACTGGTGCTTTTTCTTTCAAACCTACATCCTATGAAATCAGCATCATTATAACCTATTAAATTTAGAGAACTGTAACGCTTTTATGTGTTGTCAAATTAATGACAAAAGCGCAAATTTTACAATTATAACTGCAAGTGCACGGTGACCATTGTAATAAGCATGTGCAAGTACGGGTCAATCCACAAGGAGTTTGTCTTAAATAAATTTTATTAAAATGATTATCCGATTAAATATCCACATTAAACTAACTCATAATTAAACTCTAATTACTTAATATTAATATACAAAATTCGTAGCACAATTAAAGTTTATAAGATTACCCCAAAATCCAATTAGTTATGATAAGATATTTAAGAAATCAATGAATACTAATCCGGAAATCACAGAATTTATGCTCAACTTTTAACTCCAATAACTTCCAACTTGAACATTTAAAAATCTAAAATAAATAACGGTTGGAAAGATCCTCGGAATATATTTCAAAGGGCAGTGATTTCGTGGATTAACACTAATTAAAATGCTGGAAATATCTTATTTAAGAAAGGGGCGCAGACGGTTATGGAAACTTTCCAAAAACGCACCTTCAGTGAAAAAATCAAATCTCCGTCAAATCTTCATGAAATGCTACGAAATAAGAGCGCCTTGAAAGTAGATCTGTTACACTAACAAGGAAAATTTACAGAACTGAATTCCACAAAAGACACGATGTAAGCACAGCACAAGAGTCGAGCTCAAAACTAGCACTCAATAAAGACTCAAAACCGCTGATACCTTCACAAAATAAAATCAAAAAGCTTCGGAAAATATTCTAAAAAATTCTAAAACTTTGTAAACTTGTTCTACACTCATTATACTTACAAAAAGAAACAAAAAACGAAATTTAGAGATGATGAACAAGTGCATACAATTCGAAGAAAAGCTACTAACATTCTGGCCATCTAAGAAACAGAAAACTACCTTCACAAATTACAACATCACCATCATTCACACGAAACATATGATATGAACTCAATTCTTATATCAATTAACATCAAAACAATATATAATCTTTAATTTAGAACATTTGAAACAAATATTTATGCATAGAATTTCGTTCTTCCACATACTCAAACTATACTCATACATATAGAATTGTAAAACATGAAAACTAGTATGAGGATCTCTCCTTTCCATCATACCTTTTAATCCTCCACGTTTCTTCAAGCAATGACTCCCCAAAGTCCTTGAAATTGATGCTCCATAGGGTTGTCACCACCTGTAGCACATCCAAGTGAAGCTTCTAGGGTTGCCTTAAGAAGAATGGTGCACGTCCTCAAGATCTTGCCTCCAAGACCCACAACTTTGGCTTCCACATCTAAGAATGGTGCTTCTGATGACTCAACCCTAAAGATCCTAACCTTTTGCTCCACTCCAAATCAGTCACACGAGCCTCCCAATCCACCAAGATAAACGCCCAAGGAGATCCTAACGTATGGTCGTCTGAATTGAAGAGAATGTGTCTTTTAGGAGGAGTGGAAGATGCCAAAGCTCACCATTCTTGAAGGGAGCTTGTTCAAGATCAAGGGGAAGATGAGACTTTTTGGATGAAGATGTTGGAATGGCTGGAACCACCGACTGCAATGTGTTGGAAGAGGAGGAGATAGCCTACAATTGAGTGGTCAAACACTTTAAATACTCTAGGCTTTTGTTGCTTGGGCTCCAATAAGTTGCATTCAATGGCCCACGTTTTTTTCCTCTTTGATCCACCTTGATTTCATGATTTATTGACCTATAAAACTCAAAACCAAGTTGGATGCACATATACATTGAATATAAATCATATGATGCAAATATAGTATACATGCATGCATGAGTTGCCATATATGGAAAGTTGCCAAATTAGGAAGGTTTTGGTCTACAACTTTTTCACATGTACATACATGAATTACTTAAAGTTCTTTAGTTTAACATCATATTTAAGTGATTTGGCAATCATACAATGTATATAAAGTCATACATTGAAGAATTATAAGAATTATGTCTAATACAAGGGCTATTGACTAGGTGTTTAATTGATAAAGGATAAATTTGTACATTATCAACTATTTAATCCCTAATTCATGCATATGTCTAAAAATATGATTTTCATGTAATCTTTCATAAGAACATATATAATGATGACTTATAATCCTTAATATGCATGAATTAATATATATAAAATGCACAAATTGATACTTTACACACCCCCATACCTAGTCTTTGCTAGTCCCTTAGCAAAGGACTAAAGCTAAACAATGATAACACAAAGCCCATATAAAAGCACATTCATTAAAAACCAAAAACAAACAAACTAAGAAATAAATAACAAAAATAAAACTAACCTAGGCCACTTTCGTAGGGATCACGACTACACTTAGCATGTGTAGCAAGCCTTTAAACCCCTAGGTCACCCTAGTGGTGGAGTTGTGTCTGTAGAGGGTTTTTAGCGGATATACCTACAAAATCCAAAACAACACAATTGAAAGACAAAAACAACAAAGATATGCTCTTGGTTTCCTAAACATGGATAAAGTTGCTCTTAAGTAGTCTTGACCTATTAGCTTCACCTTTATTCAATCACCTCTCACCCTTCTAGATTGGATTCAAATAATCATTCAATTTCCATCCTAAGAAAGTAAAGTACTATATAAATAGGTGTATGTGAAATTGGCCAAGACTAAGAAATAACCTACTCAACTCCCTCCAAGTTACCTAGGTAATCCCAAAGGTCTATTCTTGAGTCCATTATCCTTTTATTTTGACTCTCTCTCTTTTTTTCTCTTTTTTATTACCTCCTACTCTAGCACCTTTTTACGTGACCACAATCCCTTACTTAGGGGAAAGTTGACCGGTTACTTAGTAGCTTTTGTAAGAACAAGTAATCAATCTCTCTTCTTCTTTTTCTTTTCTTTTCTTCTTTTTTTTTCATCATTTTTCTTTTTTTTCTTTTTTTCTTTCTCTCCCTAGCCCTCTACCCTTAAGAGTGCCTCCCACATCATTGTGTGGGAACGGACAATTTTTACCTTAACCCTTTTATTCTACCCTTCTCATAGGACAACCCCAAGGTATATTCCTATGTTTTTACCTAAGTTTCCCTTCAAGAGGAGTGGTTCCTTCCTAGTCAAGGCCTCATGTAAGTGCAATAATACATATAAACTCAAAAATATGGATGGTTTTGAATTTTATTCTTCTCCTCTCCTTAAGGTTCAAGGTTTCTTTCCTAAAGGATTCACTTTTAGGTCTCAATTATACCTAAAAGAAATCTATCCATTAGGGCCTATGAGCATTTATAAAACAAAATAAACAAGAAAAAGTACAAAATCGAAAAAAACTATCGTCAAATGTCTCCCCCCCACGCCTAAATTTTGCATTGTCCCCAATGTAAAAGAAAGCATTTAGGTAATAAGATAAAAAGAATGACGACAAAAACAAAAGAAACAAACTTTGACAAGCAAGGAAATATTACACCCCCATACCTAGCATGCAATCCATATGCACTTGTGTAAATTTAAATTGTATTATTCCTAAAACATACAATGGAGATTGAGTAGTATGCTAAAGAAATAATGGTCAATATATGTATCATTCAAATGCATCATACATAAATAAGGTTAAGAGTGCGTACCTTGCTTGATGAAGAAAAATAATAACTACAAAACTAACAAACATATCAAAACAGAAAAGAAATTTATATAAACAGAACTATAGCATGCGATTAAGAATAAAAATACTAACAAAAAGAAATTTTTGTTTTTTTTTTATTTTTATATATCTACTCATGTAGATGGTGAAGGGTTAGTTCCTGAAGTCTCTCCTTGTGCCAAATGCATACCTGCCAAGCGGGGATTTGGTACAATGTTACTTGGTAATTCTCCTCGTGCTCTACCTCCAGATGAAGTAGACAACCTATCAAACTTTGCTTCTAATCCCTTAATGATTTGGTCATGGCTAGCTAAAATGGGATTTACTTGTCTGCTGACTTGAATTAGGGATTGAATCCCTTTCTCCATTTCAGTAAATCTTTTCTCCAAAGTGGACATTCTATCACTTAAATTTGGCTGAGTGGATCCATGATGCTTAATACAGTTTCCAAGTGCTTTCGATTGTCACCACAAAAAATTGGGATGGTTTCTCCATCCCAAGGTATAGTGTGATGATGGTTGGAATGACCTTTGTCCCATACCAATGGCATTGACTTCCTCAAACTGTTGTCCTTGCATTGCAGGGCATTCTTCCATGATGTGCCTAGGAATTCCACATGCTATACACTTTACTTCAACCACTTTATCTTTTCCTTTCTGTTGACTTATAATTAGATCTTCTACTTTCTTAACCATGGATGACATCCTAGCTTCCATGCCTACCATGGGGTCTACTGTGTGCATTCCCCTTGCCAAAGTTCTGTCAAATGTTCTATCTGATGAACTTTCCATTTCCATTGTTCTCTCAGCAAGGTCCACAAGTCTATCTGTAGGATCGTCTGTATCACAAGAGGGGGGGTGAATTGTGTCTTTAGTAATTAAATACTAGCAGATAAAACAAGAGCACAAAACACTCGTAAATGAAATTCTACTCTTTTATTTCAAGACAGAATTTACAATATCTTTTCAGCTCAATTCCCTTCTTGACAGTTTTGATACAGTAATGTTCGATATACAATTCGAATATAACAATAAATCTCTTATTGAAAACTAATTTCGAATTGTATAAAACCTTATCTTTCTTTGTCTTTGCTCAGCTTCTGTATCTCTTCTTCTCTAGTTGTCGAATTTCTAGACTTCTTACGTTTGCAGCTCCTTTTCTAAAATTGCTTGGAATTTCGAACTTCTTCTGATGTTGGAGAATTTTTCAGAATATGAATATTCAAACTTAACTTTTCAGTTAGCGATCCAGATTGAATATTCAGACTTGGTTTTTAAGATTGGGATCCTCTACTGTAATGTAGCTCGTACTCTCTATTTGTAGTCGAACTCTGTTGTCTTTAACGTTTAGCATGTTCATCCACTTAATCCATAATCCACGTACTAATTTTCTCTTTAATCCAAATTACTTTCTTTTTGAGTTTCCACTTTCTCGACAATCATTTTGAATTTCCACGATCTCCACTCGTAGATATATTGAAGCTTTATCTTCCTGAAGTCTTGTAGAATATCTTCTAAGTCTTCAATTTAGTCAAACATTTATCCTTTAAGTCCTATAAAAACTCGAACACTTATCTTTTAACTCTTCAAGTTTTTGCACCTGCAAAACACGTGACTAAACAAAGAAATTTATCTGTTCGTTAGTCCTTTTATAAAACTCGAACAGTTATCTATCCATGCATATAAAAACTCGAACAATTATCTAACTATTCGATTTTTAATTACCGAACGCACATGGAAAACACGTGACAACTTAAAACATTAAAAACACACATGTAGATAACTTAACTATACGAGTTTTTAACATAAAGTATTTGACAAAAACGAGACGTTAACTATCCGAAAGTTTAACTATCTGAAACGTTAACTATTCGAAAGTTTAACTATTGCAAATCTAACTCTTTAGAAATCTTTAATTTATCCAACATAAAAATAAAACTTTCCGATTATCTGTTAATTATTATACTTAGAGAAATATACTTAGAGAATATTATGTAGACTTATTTAAAAACGTTAATAAAGCATATATCATCAAAATTAAATTCCTAACAATCTCCCCCTTTTTAATGATGTCAAAACCTAATAAGTCACATAATTTATATCTCCCCCTTTTTGGCATTATAAAAAAGTAAACAAACTATTTTCTCCCCCTTTAGGAAGTTAAGCAAGTTAAATGTAAGGAAGGAAATCTTACTAAGTATATATTAATCAAAACGATAGTTTCAAACATACATAGGATTTATGGATTAAGCATAAATTGTGAAAAATAATCATGTAATATTAAAATCAGTAAACAGTTTACATAATAGTTTTGGTTACAAATTACAAAAAAAAATCATGGAATACATAATTTCTATAAACACAAGCCTCTTTGTCTTCGAAAAATATCAATCAGAGTATCTGAAATTTTCTTTGCAATTTTTGTACTAACTCTGTTTATTTGATCAAGTAATGCTTGATCCAAATCATTTTGAGAAACTTGTGATGGTTGTTGTAAGAATTCAGTATATATGTCTATATCTATACCTGTATGTATTTCTGTATGTATACCTTGTTGTAGATCTATATGTATATCTTGTTGTATATCTATATGTTGCTGTTGTTTTGTAAATTGTGTTGATTGGTATTGTTGCTGTTGGGACTGAGTTTGCCGATCTTGTTGTTGTTGTTGTCTAAGGATAGGTGTATCTACTTCCTGATATTTTTGGAGTTCCTTTGCAGAGAAAGATCTTGATTTTAATCTTTTCTGTGGCCAAGGTGTAATATCTATTTGACTTGCCACAATTCTCAAAATCGTATCACCATAAAATAATTTACTCTGCAAATGTAAAAGATGAGAAACAAAAATATCATACCAGTTCACCTGTATATGGTTTATTAATGCGTATGTAGTATACAGACAACATTTGCCAACTTCTGCCCCATGACCAAACTTTTGAAACAATGAAGCATGCAGTATTTTTGCAATAAAATGTGCTTGGCCATTTAAGTCATTTAGTAATCTCAATGGTTTGTTGGCAGTTGGATCTTTGGCAAAACTTGTAATATCCCATTCCAATCGATAAACTTATTTTCTTTCTGATAATTTAACTCCATTTTTCAGACCAAGTACCTGATGAAGTAAATTTGGAGTTAAATATATGTCATTGTCTTGTATATTAGAAACAGGAATACCTTCTTCCACTGTTAAGTTTGAGTAAAAACAACTGATAAGTTCAGGTATAGCAAGATGGCCTAGCTGTTGTGGAAGTAGAGTCAACAAGCCTTGAAATTCAAATAGTTCTCGTATGTGTGTCATCCCTTCAAACTTAACTGGTATTGAATATAAAACTGTAAAAGTTTTATATGTCTGAAATTTGTCATAACAGGAATTATTTCTGAACCATAATAGTGTATTTTCATCTAAACTCTATTCAGGATTAGGTATCTTCTTGTCATGATGTTCTGATATGGGACTTGTTTCAAAATTATCAGCAGCATCTAAATTTTCAGATCTTTCAGAATTGGTGAAATTACCATCAAAACTATTATAAATGTCTGAAGTATCTGGTATTATTGTATCAATAATCTATTGAAATTCTTCTGTGTGTTCTTCTGAAAACATTTCACTAGCAACAGTCTCTGTAATAATCTGTATATCAGCAACATGTATGTCTATATTTGATCTATACAACTATCTCTGTATGAAAAAATGTTCTATATCTATTTGTGGAATAGAATCATCTTGTATTTCTGAAATTTGTATATGTGAGTCATTGGTAGTATCATATTCTATTTGTAACTGTGTATTTTGTTGATTATATACATTCATCAACAAGTATACTATATACTGTAACAGACATAACCATATATATAACCTGTAGTATAAGCAACTGTACCAAAATTCAAAAGTCTATGTTCAAGATACAGTAAGAGGAAGAATATCTATACATTCCTCTTCAGATGAAATATCGTCAAAATTCATAGACTCAGTGTCTATGCCATCAAAAATATCATCAAATTAGATATCATCTGTATATGTATCATCAAAATTTCCTACATGCTCTCCTTCCGTAGGAAAAGAATGTGTGCTTACAGCATTGTATGAAAAACTGTCCATTGTATGAAAAGATACATTATGCACTAATGTGACATAATACCTTAGAGTATATGCTTGTAAGCCAATATTTGTCACATCTGCTGGTATTCTTGACAAAAATGTCTATCCAGCTTCTGCAATGGAGCATAGTTTTCCATTTTTCACTGATTCTTCTTTTTGCTGCAATATTCCTTGTACACCTGCAGTTAGTCCAAAATATTCAATTGTCTTTTTCTTTTTCCGACTATATGTCTGCAATGTTTCAAGTTGTTTAGGAGGTTCTAAAATTGTCTTAATTTCTCTTGTTAAAGGCACTTGGGATCTTGATGGTCCTTCACCATGATGCCTAGGTGGTAATAATGGAATATAGAGTTTTAAGCTCTCCACCTCTTTCATTTTGAGTTGATAAACTCTTTGTCCTTCACTTCGAAGGCCCATTTTGCTAATGACAGTTTTCTGTTCATCTATATACTGTTTAATATCATCTAAAACAGCTGGGCGAAAATAATGTTGGGAATACAAGGATTGTAATTTCCTGTTTACATTTTCGATCATTGGTCCCCACTTCTTTCCATAATAGGTGATAGACTATGCCGATGTCTCTAGTACATGTCCAGAACTTACAACCGCAGCGTTAGGTTGTCAATTTCTTTTCCATAAATGCAATGTGGAAAGTTCAGTCTGTTTTAGTCTAAACTATGTTTCAGCATAATTTCGAATAAATTTCCAACAGAAATTTTTCTCATCTTGAACAGCTTTTCTGATTTTGTGTAGTACTTCATTTGAAAAAGTGTACCTGGAGTAGACGTCGTTGATTTCACTCTGTATTTTCTGTAATTTCAGCTATCTTTTCTGCACTTTTGTCATTCTACCATGTCCTCTTCCACGTCTTGACATTGTTGATTAATCTTCGCTTTGCACTGTAAAACTTAGTGGAAGTAAAGATTGTGAAGCTAGGGTTTTACCAAGGTAGAAACACGAAAGTTTGTTAGTAAAACTTTTATAACTCTTCGAGTTTATAAACGGATTCAATCATTGAAATCATAAATATAAGATTCGTTACTGAAAAATAACTCAAGTGTTTGCGATAACTGTACAAGTTTTACAACAAACAATTACAGAATACTTAGCGTAAATATTCGTATAAAGAAAATAACTTCAGGCTAAGTGAAAAGTGAGAAAACTCGAAGACTTATGATAACTGTTCGAGTTTCTCGAAGGAATAGATGTGAAAAGTCGAAGAGTTAAACATAACTATTCGAGTTCCGACTGAGACATTATAAAGTAGTGAAATTCAACACGTGCACAATTTGAACTTAAGGTGTTCAGAAAGTTTTGGAGACTTATAAACCTAACTATCCGATGCTTAGGCGCAATTCGGAGAGTTACAGATAACCTTCCGAAAGATAACTTAAGTCAATCTTCCAAATCACGACACATGTACTTAAGCAATTTTATAATAAAGAGATGTTTCAGACAGTTACAACTCTAACTTTTCGATACCCAAACGCATTTCGAAGAGTTACAGATAACTTACCGAAAATCCACCTAAGTCATGCATTATGGTTTCGATACGTGTACTTCAGGAAATAATAAAATATTCTACTGAACGTTTTAAAATATAACTGTCTGATACTTGCAATATAACTTGCCGAAACAATAGAAAATTCAGATACTTAAGAATTTAAAAAGCCTGCAAGTCACCGATAGTTTAGAAATGTACTTAATTAAAGTGTATTTCCTGAAATTTTGCAGATTCTTTCATGAAAACATATAATAGTTCATAAGAGATGAATTATTATACGAGAAATTGCTCCCTCGACATAAATGTAGTGTAAAGAATCTATGGCGTACTTAAACTGGGTTGCCAAGCCCTTCAATAGATTTGGCTTTAAAAGGTCAAATAGCTTACTTAAAAAGGATGTTAAGCCTTAAATTGATTTGAGTCTCTCTAAAATTATTTTTATTTTATTTTAAATATGAATTAAATACAGAAAGAAGTAGTAGATTTAACAATTTAGACTTTCTAGCTTTTATCTTATTCAGTTTACAAAAGATAATTCATAAAGATATACCTTCAGGAACTTAAAAGAATTCAATAATGAGTACACAAACTTAAGACAATAAATATCGTACATTATGTGTAAAGAGTAGATAATAACAAGAAAAAAAAATAAAGATTATATGCATAGATTATGGTAGGATTGTTACAATACCTTGAAAGATAAATTAAGCTTGAGTACATTGCCCCTTTTTCCTCCTTTTTTTTTTGTTTATATTCATATATATATTTTATGTATTACCTCTCATAATATCATCTTTTTACGTGACCACAATCCCTTGCTTAGGAGAAAGATAACCAGTTACTCAATGACAAGTGAGAACAGGTAATTTTTTTTTTTTTTAAATATAATCTGAATTACTTGCAAAATGAGTTTTCAGTCAGGACATCCCAAACCAGTTAGTTTAAGTGACTAGGGTTTAAGATCCCCCAACGGACTTAATTACTCAAGTAATTGTAGACAAAAACAAACAAAAAATAAAACAAGACAGTAAATTAAAATAGAAGCAACTACAAGACTTAATTTTTCTAACAGAATGTTAATAACTTTCCTTTAATAGAAAGTACATACTTTCTATGTATTTTCCTGTTAAAATCTATGTAATAGAATATACATAAGTAATAAAAATATAGTTGGCACTCACATTGAATCAATTTAACTTTCCTTAAGTAATCTTTTCTGAATTTTTCTTAAATAAATTGACTTCAATAAAAATTAGAATTTCATAAATTCTTAACTACTAGAAAACTGTAATTCGAAAATAGATATTTTTTTTTTTAATAATAAAGACATTAAATTCTAAAACTACCTTTATAACAAACCAAAAAGTAATGAATAGAACCATTTAAATATCAGATAACCTACAGATACCAAGTTCTAATCGTAATTTTGAAAAAGTATTTTCATCTAAGGGTTTTGTAAATAGATCTGCTAATTGTTCTGTGGTAGGAACAAAATTTAATACTATTTTTCCTTTTATAACATTATCCCTTAGAAAATGTTGTCGAACTTCTATATGTTTTGCTCATGAATGTAAGACAGGATTTTTAGATAAACTTATTGTAGAACTACTATCACAGAAAATCTTAGTTGGTTCATAGTCTAAATTAAAATCTTTTAAAGTTTGTCTGATCCACAGGATTTGAGCACAACAAAGTGCGGCAGCTATATATTCAGCTTCAGTTGTAGATAATGCTACACAATTTTGCTTTTTGCTAAACCATGACACTAAAGAATTTCCTAATAATTGACAAGTGCTACTGGTGCTTTTTCTTTCAGACTTACATCTTGCAAAATCAGCATCACTATAACCTACTAAGTTTAAAGAACTATGTTTAAAGTAAAACAATCCAAAATTGATGGTTCCTAATAGATATTTAAAAATTCATTTAACAACAAGTAGGTGTGATTCCTTAGGATTAGATTGATATCTAGCACAAGTACACACACTAAACATAATGTCTGGTCGGCTAGCTATTAAATAAAGTAATGAACCAATCATACTTCTATATTATTTTATATCTACAGTTTTTCTAGAGTCATCTTTATCCAAATTGGTGATAGTACTCATTGGTGTATACTTTGTTTTAGTGTTGTCTAAACCAAACCTCTTTAATAAATCTCGAGTATATATTTCTTGTGAAATAAAAGTACCCTGATCTAATTGCTTAATTTGTAAGCCTAGAAAAAATAATAGTTCACCCATCATACTCATTTCAAATTGATTAGTCATGTCTTTCGAAAAGGACTCAACTAATTTATCATTTGTTGCTCCAAATATGATGTCATCTACATAGATTTGAACTACCAATATATCTTTTTCGATCTTCTTGATAAAAAGAGTGTGATCTGACTTTCCCATAGAATACCCTTTTTCCATAAGGAATTTAGATAATCTCTCATACCAAGATCTAGGAGCTTGTTTAAGGCCATATAGTGCTTTCTTAAGCTTATAAACATACTCAAGATGTTTTGAATCTTCAAAACCTAGAGGTTGTTTTACATACACTTCTTCTTTTATAAATCCATTTAAAAAAGCAGTCTTAACATCCATTTGATATAATTTGAAATCCATATAACAAGCATAAGCTAACAAAATTCGTATTGATTCTAGTCTAGCAACAGGAGCAAATGTTTCATCATAGTCAATTCCTTCCTCTTGCTTGTAACCTTGAGCAACTAATCTAGCTTTATTTTTAACTATATGTCCATCTTGATCTACTTTGTTTCTAAATACCCACCTTGTTCCAATTATGGACTGATTTTCAGGTGGTGGAACTAGAACTCATACCTCATTTCTTATAAATTGATTTAGCTCATCCTACATAGCTAAATACCAAAATTCATCTTCTAAGGCATCTTCAATTTTGTAGGATCGTATGGCTACACAAGAGGAGGGTGAATTGTGTATCTTTACTATTTTCTGAAATATAATTGAAACTTTAAAACTCAAAAATAAGTCGAGACATTGTTTTCATAAAATCATTTTTATTCAAGATTTCAATTACAATATACAATTCAATTCTCCTCAGAAATTGTAGATGCAATTATATCTTGATACCATGTATCATCTAAACAATTTCATAACTACAAACAAAGAAAACTAATTTGCGGAATTTAAAACATTTCTCCCTGTTTGAGATCTTTCTTCTTCTTCTTTTTCTTCTGCAGCAATTCTTTAGTGACGAATATCTTGTCTTTCTCTACTTCACCGAATTTGCTTTCTTCTGATACTTTAAATCTTCAGTGACATAAATCTGACCTTTTCTGCTTCACTGAATTTTCTTCCACTTGAGAGATTTTCCCCGAGCAGATGTTTTTGATCCTTGAAAAAGATTTTTCTTTTGGTGTGCAGGGATGATTTGATCCTTGACAAGATTTTTCTTCTTGTGTGCAAGGATGATTTGATCCTTGAAAAGATTTTTCTTTTTGTGTGCAAGGATGGTTTGATCAACAAGAACTCTATGCCTTTTATACTGTATCTTCATTTCATGCATCTCATTTAACGTTTAGTTAAATGAGAAATTAATGCAACGAAACGACTAGTTATTAACTTCAGATCTAATACAGACAAGTATTTATATCAATAAGCTTTTTCTGTATTAATTGATGATTTTAATTTCTTTTCACAAGCAATAGTAATTAAGCAAATATGATTATTTTCATTCAGCACACATCATCAAAACAAAAATACTCAACAATCTCCCCCTTTTTGATGATGACAAAACCATATTAAATCAATTATGAAATATGTTTAACTCAACAAAGTACCTTCGTTGGGTTAACTTTTAATTCAACAAACTTGTTTGTTGACTTAAGTTCACTAAAGCTTATTTCTATTGTTTGTGTAAATTTTACCTCTCAAAACTAAAAACTCTCAGATGTCAATAATTATATAAGTATCAGTTTTCTAATTATCATCTTTCAATAACCATTTAAATAGCATCACCTTTTATAATATATATATGCAATTAAGATCATAATCATCTTTTTATAATATTTCTCCCCCTTTTTGTCATTAATCAAAAAGATAATTACAGAGAATATATATATATATATATATATATAAGAGAATTACAACAATGATTTCTGTAAACAAGAATAATAATTGAACACATTTACAGAAAAATGTATTGTTCAATGAAGCAAACAAGTAATACAAACAATACATTTTGTATTCAGAAACAAACAAAAACAATTATCGACCTCTCCTAAGTATATCACTTATAGCATTACATATTTTATCTCCTAGATGCCTAATATCATTTCTAATGTCGTTAAGCACTACATCTAAGTCAGGAGGTAGCTGGGTTTGTTGTTTTGCTTGAACTGAATAACTCTGTTGTTGTTGTTGTATATGGTCTGTATCAGGTTGTTGTTGTTGTTGTCGTTGAGGTTTATGCATGGCCTGGAATTTTTGCAAATCCTTGACACTAAATGCTCTTATGCCTTTAGTTTCAGAGGGCCAGTCGGATAAAGTCAATTGGCTTGCAAGGATTCTACATACAGCATCACCATAAAATAACTTTGAACTCATATGCTTTAGTTGAGACATAAATACATCAAACCAATTTATTTGAATTCTATTCAGTAGGCCATAAGTTGCATATAAACAGCTTCTGCTGATTTCCAAATTGTGTCTAACTCTCTGAAATAAATTTGCATGCAATATATTTGCAATAAACCTTGCCTCTGCATTCAGATTTTCCATTAATCTCATTTCAAAATATACATCTGGAATTTTTGATAAAGACTAAATGTTCCATTCCAATTGTCTAATCATGTCAAATCTGTTCGTAACAACAACACCTTCATTCTTTAATCCTAAAACTTCAAAAATTAACTCAGGAGACAATATAAACTCCTGTTCATTTATTTGAGTTTTCAGAAAATTTCCATTCTTGACCAGATTGCTATAAAAAGTTGCAATAAGCTTTGTGTATTGCTTCCATTTCGTTCCTACTGGCAAGAATTTAATGAGGCCTTGAAACTCAAACAGATCTCTTATTTCCATCAAATTTCTAAATTTTATTGGACGAGCATGCAGAATCTGACATGTAATCAGATTATTGTATTTCTGCAATGCTTCTTCAGATCTAAAATGAATTGCATTACCTTGAATTTTTAATATTGTACACAAAGAAGGTGATACCTGAAGCCGTGATTTAGAGTTTAATTCATCTTCAGGAACCTCTTCTTCAAAATGAATGCCATGTTGTTCCTCTTCCAAAATATTATTTTGAAGCTGCTCAGGTAAGCTTGATTCTTCAGCTTCAATAGTGTTAGGAACATTGTCAATACGCTCAACATTCATCTATTCAGTCTCTATAGAATGTTCAGAGTTCAATTTTTCCACAAATTCTACAGCCGGTGTATCTGTCTGTAATTGTTCATTTTGTTCAACAGATAATTCCATTGATTCATGCTGTGAATTCTCAAACTCTGCTTCTATAGATTCTGTAGAAGGCTGGTTAACATTTAGCTCTTCTGGAGTCTTAACATTTTCAATATCTGCTACTCCAGACAATTCAGCCTGTGAACTAGTTATTGCTTCAACATTGTCAATTATATCTGCAATAACTTGTTCAATGTAAGGTGCATGATGCTCTGATTTGTTAATTTTTGCATCATCAGGACTTGTAGTATTAGAAAAACTTGAGGTCATATTTGACTTGTATTTCTTCTCAAGCTTTCTAGCAAGGGAAAAGAAAGTCTCATTATCTTCATCAGTTTAAGTGTGCTCAGAACTGATGAGTTTATCAGATGCACAATAAGGTACAATGTCTAGACATACATTGTCCTTTGGAAATAAATTTTCATCTGATTTTCCTTTTTCAATAGACTTTGTTTCTTTAGACATAATTTTTCTAACTTTCCTTCTTCTATAACATTTCTGTTTCTCCTTTTCAAGTATTGCTGTTTTCTTTTCAAGTTGCTCCATAAAAGTTTTCTGCTTTAATTCTTCTAAGGCACTTTCTATTGCAACAGCCTTTCGAAGACTGTCAACTTTTGTTTTGTCTACAGCAATATCTGATTCTACTTATTTTGAATATAAAGGAGTAGGGATAGTTGATTCATGCTCTTCCTCAAATGCATGTAGTCTTATACCGTTTATAGGAGTTTGAGGAGTTCTATTTGATGAACCTACACATTTTTCCAAATATTTTGCATACTGTTCTAGAAATGCAATCTCAGCACATTTCATTCTGTATTCTCTATCATATTTACTTCAAATATCCATGTATGTAATACTTTCATCAGTATTTTGAAGTTCTTTTCTAACTTCATCTAATATACCTTGAGGAAAGAAGTAATCTTTATAAATTTCAGCTAACCTTCTATCCACTCGAAGTATTTTCTTGAACCAAGTACATGGAACTTCTTCATTCTCTATTTCTTTTCCTTTTTCATCTCTTCTGCTTTTGCCTTTTCCTCTGCCACACCTTTGTACAACTTGGAGACCATCATCGTAGGTTGTAACAGCAACAAGCAGGAAAGATTTTCTTGACAAAGTTTACAAATAACCTAAGTGCTCGTGTAATAAGTGTTTAAATAGGGTTTTTAGGCGTATAACTCAGCATGAAGTGAAGTTAGGTTTAGAAATAAAATAAATATTGAATAAAGTTTATTCAATCAAGGTACCCTAAATATTCAAGTATAACTCATTGAGTTAACTAACCTAACAAGTAAAATACTGTATAGAGGCAGTTTTACATGTTACCTTATCTAACATAACGTCTAGTTAGTACACTTAAAACAATTTTCAGATGCTTCCAACTGAAACGTTCCGAAAACCACACACATGCTAAACTTAACATTATCTTGAGAATAGTGTAAACTATTTGAACATTTTGTCCTTTGAATCTAAAAGAGTTTATTTGTCTTTTTAAATTATTTCATCAAGATTTTAAGAGGACATTAATTCAGATTAACTAAGATTTTTATTCTAAATTATATTAATCTATTTTCGACATTGTTAATCCTCCCCCTACAAATATACTTCAAATATATTCAATCAAAATACAAAATATACTTGTAGTGACACTAGATGTTAAGTATAACTATACTTTTAAATTTTCTTTTCAGAGACTTCCGTTATCCTGACATCATCAAAAATGATTTCCAGAATCAATTCCTACTGTATATGAATCAAAACACAACTTTGAACTCAATGTGATTAATGAAGGAGAATAAAAGAATGTATCTCAAATAAACATTTTCAAAAGTACTAATGTTGATTCAATAAATCAGTAGTCATATTGGTAGAAACTATATGCGATTCAAAGATATCTGTAATTAGTGAAACAACATTTTTTTTTTTTTTTTTCAAAATAGTGAATATTGATAATTTTCTTTAAAAGTTAGTTTGAAAAGCTTGAATCATACAAGAGCTTTCTAATGTTCCTATGTAATAAGCTTTCAGTCAACAATCCCAGATCTGATCAAGACCTTAGGTTGCCAGATTTAAAGAATCCTTTTTGAGGACAACAATCCTAACATACCTATCTACTCAAGTACAAAAGGCTCGTGATCAAACTGATCAATAAACTCTCAAAGATTTTCACTTTGTAATCATTTTTCATTTTAAGCACAGTATATATGTATTCCATTAATACATATGCAATAAAACACAAATCTCATAGAATTTTTACTTCTATGATTGTACTGAGAATATGAATCAGTTTCAATAAGCTTATACTTTTGATTAACAGTTTAAGATGAGTTACATATAACTTATTCTACAAGTTTAATCAATTAAGTCAAATTTATGCATGATCATATGCATTTTCCTTGATACAAAGAAAACATTTAATCAAAATTTCAGAATGTCAAAAGTATTTAATGTTTTTCATTTACACATCCACTTAAAATCATAAAAACCATTAAAATTGATAAACTACTTAAAATCAATAAGATACTACTATGATTTTACAATAAATACATAGTATCTTAAGCAGCAGTTTAGATATTACTTTAGATATTTATAATAAGTATATAATATCTATGAGGTGAACAACATCATCAATAATATTTATCTTTTTATGTGGAGTTTAAGCATTTTACACATCACATAGCCTACAAATACCTAAATTTAATCTAATGTTGCAGAATGTATTTTCATCTAGAGGTTTTGTAAATATATCAGCTAATTGATTTTTACTAGACACAAATTCTAATTTAATTTTTCCTTTAATTATGTTCTCTTAGAAAATGATGTCTAACCTCTATATGCTTTGCTCTTAAATGTAATACAGGATTTTTGGAAAGATTTATTGCAGAACTACTGTCACAATAAATCTCAGTTGTATCATAAGATAATCCAAAATCTTCTAAAGTTTGCCTTATCCACAGAATCTGAGTGCAACACAATGCAGCAGCAACATATTCAGCTTCTGTAGTAGAAAGTGCTACACAGTTTTGCTTTTTACTAAACCATGACACCAAATTATTTCCCAATAATTGACATGTGCCACTGGTACTCTTTCTATCAGATTTAGATCCTGCATAATCAGCATCAACATATCCTATAAGATCTATTGAACTATCCTTAGAATAATACAGTCTGAAATTTTTAGTTCCTTGTATATATCTAAATATTCTTTTAACTACAATTAAGTGTGATTCTTTAGGATTAGATTGAAATCTAGCACAAACACACATAGCAAACATGATATCAAGTCTAATAGCAGTCAAATAAAGTAAAGAACCAATCATACTTCTGTATTTTCTTTGATCTATGGATTTTCCTATGTCATCAATATCTAACTTTAAAGTAGTACTCATAGGAGTTCCTCAAATCCTTGTATCATTAAAATTAAATTTCTTAAGCATTTCATCTACATATTTTTCCTGATTTAAAAATATACCTTTATCCATTTGTTTAATTTGAAGTCCTAGAAAATATGAAAATTCTCCTATCATACTCATTTCAAACTGATTAGTCATCTCTTCAGAGAATATTTCTATCAACTTATCAAAGGTTGCTCCAAATATTATATCATCCACGTATATTTGAACAACAATCTGATCTTTACCATCTCTCTTAATAAATAGAGTATGATCCACTTTTCCCATGATATAGCCTTTTTCTATTAAAAAAGTAGACAATCTTTCATACCATGATCTAGGTGCTTGCTTCAAACCATATAAGGCTTTCTTCAATTTATACACAAAGTCAGGATTTTTAATATCTTCAAATCCAGGTGGTTGTTTCACATAAACTTCTTCATTAATTAAACCATTTGGAAATGCACTATTTACATCCATTTGATATAATTTAAAATCCATATAACAAGCATAGGCCAATAATATTCTAATACTTTCTAACCTAGCCACAGGAGCAAATGTTTCATCATAATCTAATCTTTCTTCCTGTGTATACCCTTGTGCAACTAATCTAGCTTTATTCCTTATAATTTGACCAGTTTCGTTAGTTTTGTTTCTAAAGATCCACTTTGTACCTATTATGGACTGATTTTCTAGTGGAGAGACTAATTCCCATACATCATTTCTGATGAATTGTTTTAGTTCTTCTTGCATTGCCACTATCCAATTTTCATCAGATAACGCTTCTTGTATATTCCTTGGTTCCACCATAGAAACAAACATACACATACTATTTAAATTTACTAAAGCTCTTATTTTAACCCCCTCATTAATATCACCAATGACTTGAGTAATGGGATGTGATGAAGAATAACGCCAATTTCTCTGATTTTCCTCAATATTCTCATCAACATCTGAAAGTCCATCACTTTCATCATTAGTTTGATCATTTGAGTTCATATTTTTGATTTTCTCAGATAAATCATCAATCTCCCTATTGATCTCTAACTCATTTGGAAAATTGATCATATCATCATTATCAACTTTAGATTGAGATTCTCTAAGAGAATTTTCATTGAAGCTTACATGGAGGGTTTCTTCAATAGTCCTAGAAGTCTTGTTATATACTCTATAGGCTTTACTTCTAGTAGAGTAACCTACAAAAATTCCTTCATCCGATTTGGCTTGAAATTTATCCATTTTATCCTTAGTATTAAGAATAAAACACTTGCAGCCAAATGGTTTCATATAAGAAATTTTTGGAACCCTATTAAACATAATTTCAAAAGGAGTTTTATTAACATGAGGTCTTAAATGACTTCTGTTAATAACATAACAAACATCCTAAACGTGCATACATTTATAAATTAAAAATACCTAAATACTCATACACATTTGATATGAAAATATGTTTACAAGTATGAGGATCTCTCCCTTCTCTTTTACCTTTAATTCATCCACTTCTCTTCAAGCATTTGATCCCTATTTGATGATGAACCACTTTGTCCGCTCCTCTACAAGGCTGTCACTACTTGCAAATCACGTCCAAAGGGGAACCGCCTATGTTTGCTTTGGAGAAAATGGGTTGCACGTCCTCAATCCACTTCCAAGATATACGGATTTGTTGGCTTTCCTCTCAATTATGATGCTTCCTATTGCCTCATCTTGAAGATCACGTCCCAAGCTCTTCCAATGCTGCACGCGTGCCTCCAATACCACCGATTTCACCTGTGGAGGTCCTTCCGTATGTCGGCTTGGAGTGGAGTGAAGGTAGTCTTCTAGTATGAGGGGGAAGGCGCCTAAGCTCACCAATCTTGGAGGAAAACTCTTCCAAAATCTTGGGTGGAAGAGGATGGACGAAAATTGGAGATGGAGTTCTTACCCTTGCGTGGAAGAGAAAGAGGAGATGATCTTTCCTTTGGCCAACCATCCTCTTTTACTTTCCATTGTCATCCATCTACAGAAATATTTCAAACACCTTCCAATTTGTGGCCTCTAATTTAGGCAAGCTTTAATCATTGATTGATTGATTGGTGGATTGATTTGGAGTTTGAATTGGACGACCATGAGTTGTTGATTTCCCATGATTTAATCCAAGGGTCCACGTCCTCACCTACAACAACTCAAAAGATAACATTAAATGCATATGCACATTACACATAAATTGCTACTCAATTATAAAGCAAAAATGAAATGTGCATAATATATTGCTTGCTCAATTGAGGATTATTTGATTTCATATCTTAATGATAATTCTTTTAAGATATGCATGAAATCAATATATAAATTACTTATATCTACACATGGGCTAATTGACTAGGTGTTAATTTAATAAAGGATAAATTTGTGCATTATTGACTATTTAACCAATAAAACATGCATAGTTCTAAAATATTATTTTCATGTAATCGTTCATAAGAACATATATAATGATGACTTATAATCCTTAATATGCATGAATTAACATATATAAAATGCACAAATTGATACTTTACACCTAACTCACATGCATCACACATAAAGTTCTTTCAGTATTTAATCTTTGGTAAACCTCTCACTAAATGTTTTCTAGATAGTTTATGTAACAGTTTCATATTTATATGCCCAATCCTTCTATGCAATAGATATGCATCACTAGTTTCAGCTAGCAAACATGAATTTAAATTAACTACACCAAAAGGTAAAGATAAAATACATACAGAACCTTTTCTTTTAGTAATAAACTTAATTTCATCTGTATTTTTATCAATTATTTTGCATACATTATCTTCAAACACTACATAATATCCATTTTTAGTTAGTTTTATGACACTCAGCAAATTAAATCCTAGGTTTTCTATATATAGTACATTCGAAATAACACAAGTAGGAGTTATTTGAACATTGCCCATACCTATGATTTTATCTTTGCTTTTGTTTCCAAATGTAACACTTCCTTTTATGGTATTTGTAAAATTTTGTAATAGACTTTTCTGTCCGGTCATGTGACTTGACGCTCCACTATCCAAGATCCATTTTGATGTTGTTTCCTCCTGCAACACAAATTAAGAAAAACTTTTTCTTGGTACCCACTACTGTTGAGGACTAAGTTCATTAAACATATATTTCTTCTTTTTGTTTAAAAATAGTTTAACATTATCATTTATATTCTTATTTGTTGTAAGTACTATTGATTTATCATTAGCTTCATACTCACATATAGCATTATTGCTTTTACAATCATTCTTTTTGTTTTCAGATGTAGTATAATCAAGACCAAACCGATTTTTATCAGATGTTAATTTATTTCGGTCATGCTCATACATTTCAGTAAGTTCATACCAAGATTTTGTACTTGTATTAACATTTTTCGTACATACAAAGTCTTTTTCTGCACAAGAATTTTTAGTTTTATCATATGTAGAATGAGTAATTAGTCTAATACTAGTGTATTGAATTACATGCTCAGGTTTCTGAATTTTCAATTTACTACATTTGTCTGAAATTTTAGAACCATTTGAAACTGAATTTCCACAACAAGAAACAAGATTTTTAGAAACATTTATAGTCATGTTAGAAGTACAATTTGACAAATCACATTAATTTATATTATTACTGCATGATTCATCTCTTAAAGTACCTACTTCTACATATTTATTGCCTTGTTTCATAATAAAAGGAATTTTAGTCTTAGATTTACTTGAACTACAACTAATAAATCCTTTATTAGCTTGAGATTCAAGATATTCAGGATAATCAAATCCTAAGCCAAATTTATAAGACACCGTAGGGGTACTAGTTAGTTTGTCTAACATAGTTTGACTTAAATTCCATTTCTTAATGGTAGAATTTAAATCTTGCTCTCTCAGTTTTAATTTATATATCTCTAATTCAAGTTCATTTAAACTGTTTCTCAATATTTCATTTTCAGATTCTATCTTTAATTTTTCAGCATTTATATTCTGTATTTGTTCATGCAAGATACATTCATTAAATCTAAATTTTTGCAAATCTCTAGAATGATTTTCATTATCACATTTAAACTTTTCTAAAGTACTAGACAGGAAACAATTTCCTTCTTCCATAATAGATGAAGATTTTCTAATATTCTTATTTTCTAGTTTACATACTTTAAGTTTTTGTAATAATGCATGATAAGCACATAATAATTCATCAAAGTTGAAATCTGAATGACTTTCAAGATCAGATATTACCTTAGACTCATCTGCCATGAAGCACACATGAGCAACGTCTTCTAACTCTTGTTCTCCTTCTGAATGTAAAGATTTTGATGCTGATTCCTAAGATTCAGACTCTTCAGACGTGTCATCCCATGTGACCTTCAAAGCCTTTTTCTTGTAAAACTTTTTCTGAGTTTTCTGAGCCATCTTCTTCTGATTTGTCCTACTATGCTTTTCATTTTTCCTCATAGGATAGTCTAGAGAAAGATGTCCAGCTTTCGTACAGTTGTAACATACATACTTTCTAGATGAAGAATTCTTGTCATTCAGTGATTTTGACGTTGAGGGTTTATCATTTTTGTTCCTTTGGTGTTTCCTAGCTTTCCATGCTCTCTTGAATTTCCTAGTCAGCAAAATCAAATCCTCGTCAGAATCAGTAGATATATTAGAATCTGAATTAATTTCGAAGGCTATTTCTTTCTTCATTTTTAGTTTGTTGTGACTCAGTGATTCATTTAATTGAACTTCATAAGCTGTTAAATTTCCTATAAGTTCATTCATAGTATAAACATTTAAATCTCGTGATTCCTCAATTGATGTTACTTTCTAAGACCATTTAGAACTAAGAGATCTGAGAATTTTCCTCACCAAATCCTTCTATTCAAAATTCTTTCCTAAACATTTTAAAGAGTTTATGATATCAAGAAATCTGGAAAACATCTCAGAAATATTTTCATCTTCATGCATCTTAAAGAGTTCATACTTATGAATCAACATGTTTATTTTAGTCTCTTTGACTTGTGAAGTACCTTCATATGAAACTTCTAATGCATGCCACACCTCATAAGCAGATTTATAAGCTGACACTTTACTGAACTGTTCATAACTCAATGCACAAAATAAAATATTTAAGCCCTTAGCATTCAGAGTTTCATTTTCTTTTTCAGTAATTGTCCAAGTATTATAAGGAGTAGTTAACGGAGTATATGGTTTAGAAATCATGAACCACAACTTATGATCTATACTTTGAAGAAAAACAGTCATTCTATATTTCCAATATTCAAAATGTATTCCATCAAATAAAGGAGGACGATTAAGATTTTGGCCTTCATATAAAGAAAAATTACCATTTCCAGTAGCCATCTTACCTTAGATTTTTCAACCTATTTGATTTTAAACAGTCTAAAAGCTTTAAAACAACTTGAGCCTTAAATCAAGAAAGTTAAACGTATGCTCATATATTAATTTTTGTTTAAAAACAAGGAAGGTAGAATAAGCAATGATATTAAATAAGTCGGTATCGATTTTATATCAAAGATTATTAACAAAGCTCCGATACCACTTGTAGGATCATATGGCTACACAAGAGGGGGGTGAATTGTGTATCTTTACTATTTTCTGAAATATAATTGAAACTTTAAAACTCAAAAACAAGTCGAGACATTGTTTTCATAAAATCATTTTTATTCAAGGTTTCAATTACAATATACAATTCAATTCTCCTCAGAAATTGTAGATGCAATTATATCTCGATATCATGTATCATCTAAACAATTTCATAACTACAAATAGAGAAAACTAATTTGCGGAATTTAAAACATTTCTCCCTATTTGAGATCTTTCTTCTTCTTTTTCTTCTACAGCAATTCTTCAATGACGAATATCTTGTCTTTCTCTGCTTCACCGAATTTGCTTTCTTCTGATACTTCAAATCTTCAGTGACATAAATCTGACCTTTTCTGCTTCACTGGATTTTCTTCCACTTGAGAGATTTTCCCCGAGAAGGTGTTTTTGATCCCTGAAAAAGATTTTTCTTTTGGTGTGCAGGGATGATTTGATCCTTGAAAAGATTTTTCTTCTTGTGTGCAAGGATGATTTGATCCTTGAAAAGATTTTTCTTTTTGTGTGCAAGGATGGTTTGATCAACGAGAACTCTATGCATTTTATACTGTATCTTCATTTCATGCATATCCTCCACGTTTAATAATTACCAGTTTTCCACTTCTCCACGTCTTTCCTTTTTCCTTCATCAAAACACACACGTTCCAACCCACGTTTATATTTCGAATTTCCTTTAATCATCAATCTTGGATCTCTGAAAATTTTCTTGCAAAATAAACTTTCTCGTCCAAAAGTTTTTCATCAGTGTAATAAGAAGTCGTTACTTTAATGTTAACTAAACGAGTAACACAATTATATATATATATAACTTAACATTTCTAACTTAACGATTTCCTCATGTGCCATTTCACGTGACAAGTACTGTAGCTAACTCAACGAACTAAGTCCGTGGTGTTATGCTATCTCAACGAACCAGCTTAACCTTTCTTTCAGAAGGTTAAACGATAACTCACCGAAAACAGTTTAAGTTTCGAATAGTTACGGATGTAAGTCACTGAAATACTCTTTATATTATAAAACTAGTGAGACACGTGTCAAGACCTGAAAATATGACTTAAGTTACCTTTTGGATAGTTACGACTGTAAGTCTTCGAAAAACTTTAACTCACCGATTCAGTAATAAACAAATGTTTTTATAATAAGAATTTTACCACGTGCAAAAATAACAACTTAAGTTTATAACGCTAACCTAACGCGTTGCCTTAGTGTTCAATATAGCAACTCAACGCGTTTAGTTATGTTAACTTAACGAGTTAAACATGTGCACCTCACGTGATACAATACAACATTCGTAACTTATAATTTCACCACGTGTATAACACTAACATAACGAGTTTGTCTATTCTTTTACTCACTAACTTAACGAGTTATCACATGACCTATTTTAACCTTTAAGCCTCTAACTTAACGAGTTCTCACGCGACCTCTATACAAACAAAACTCTAACTTAACGAGTTGTCTAAACGTGCACTGTTCATAATACAGAAGATATAACTTTAAAACATATCTTGCTATTCAATAAAAACACACATTAACTTAACGTTTAGTTAAATGAGAAATTAATGCAACGAAACGACTAGTTATTAACTTCAGATCCAATACAAACAAGTATTTATATCAGTAAGCTTTTTCTGTATTAATTGATGATTTTAATTTCTTTTCACAAGCAATAGTAATTGAGCAAATATGATTATTTTCATTCAGCACACATCATCAAAACAAAAATACTCAACAAATTTTCTTAGGTTCTAGTAAGGAAACAAATGAATAAGCACCACAGATGTTGACTATTGATGACCTAGTCCTAACTCCTTGATTAGGATCGCCTATTATCTGATCGATAGGATGAGATGAAGCATAACGCCAATTTCTTTGTTGTACCATATTTTCTATAGGTATGACATTATTTTCTTCTAAATTTTCATCATTTAAGTTTATATTTCTTATTCCGTCAAATAATCTCTCAATTTCTCTATCAACATCATTTGATACCTTTTCTAAGAGAATTTCTGAATCAAAGTTTTCAGCATGTCTAACATCCACATGAGAATTTTCATGAAATTTTACATGTAGGGTTTCCTCAATGGTTTTTGTTGATTGATTATAAACTCTATATGCTTTACTTCTAATGGAATAACCAACAAAAATACCTTCATCTGATTTGGCTTTAAATTTGTCTCTTCGTTCCTTAGTGTTAAAATAAAATACTTATAGTCAAAAGGTTTTAAATAACTTATTTTGGGAACTCTATTATACCATATCTCATAAGGAGTTTTATCTAAAATTGGTCTTAGATGTACTCTATTTATAACATAGCATGCTATATGAACTGCTTCTACCTAGAGAAATAGGGGTAACTTATTCTCATTTAACATGGTTTTGGACATTTCCTGAAGTGATTTTTTTTTACGTTCTACTATCCCATTTTGTGAAGGAGCTCTTGGAAATGAGTACTTATGATCTATGCCTAATTCTTTACAAAAGGTGTCCATTTGATCATTATCAAATTCTGTACCATGATCACTCCTATGTTTTTGAATTCTAACATTTTGCTCATTCTGAACTTTATTACAGAATATCTTAAATATTTCAAAAACTTTAGTTTTATTAGCTAGAAAATAGACCCAAGTAAATCTAGAATAGTCATCAACTAGTACAAAAGCATAATGTTTACCTCCTAGACTGGTTGTCCTAGTAGGTCCAAATAAATCCATATACACTAATTCTAATACTCTTTTGCTTGTTATTTCATTTAAACTTTTAAAGGATGTTTTATGTAATTTACCTAGTTGGCATGCATCACACATAAACTCTTTCGAGTACTTAATACTAGGTAAACCTCTAACTAGATTCTTTTTAGACAACTTTTGTAATAATTTTAAATTTGAGTGTCCTAGCCTTCTATGCCATAAAATAACTTCATTTGTTTTTGCAATTAAGCAAGTATTGTCTTTAATAATATCAGAAGGCAAATTCAAAATACAAACGGATCCTTTCTTGTATACAGTGAATAAAATTTCGTTTGTAGACATGTCCATAATTTTATAGAAATCTTTTTCAAAAATTACTCTGTAAAACTTCATTAAAACAGGAATACTCAATAAATTAAAACCTAAGTTTTCCACTAATAAGACATCATTTATAAAGCATTTCTCAGTTACCTGAACCTTGCCAGACCCAAGGATATTTGTTTTGCTTTTATTTCCAAAGGTAACTTGTCCGTTCTTGGTCTTTGTTATTTCTGTAAGTAATCGTATATCTCCAGTCATGTGGCTGGATGCTCCACTGTCCATTATCCATTTTGATTTGTGTACCTACAAAACAGTCAAAAAGAGATTTTATCTCTTGGAACCCATTTTTGAGTGGGTCCAAGAATTTTAGAGAGAGTCATATCAAAATAATTCTTATTTTTAGATTTCAACTTATCTATTTTCTGATAATTATTTTTTCATTTTTTTCTCTTAGTGTTATAATTATCAGAACATTTATCTCTATGTAAACTAGAGTTGAAATTTTCATTTCTAACATTATTTGTTTTCCAATATCCGATATTCTTTAAATATGAAGAAAATTGATCAAGAATATTAAGATTCTCAAATGACTTAGCTTGATTTTTCTGAAAATTTCTTTTTACATTCTTGCATCATGTGCTATCATTTATATGCTGCATTTTATCAACTTGCACATATTTTTCTCCCTTTTTAATTACACACGAAATAGTTTTTCTCTTACTATTCTTAGTACTGGAAATAAAGACATTATTTTTAGCAGTACCATCATACAATATATAATTTTCAGAAGATGCATCGTGTAAACCAATACCATGTTTTTCTATATTTGATATTTTACTACTAAGTTCATTTGTTATAGTTTGACTATTATTCCATTTACTTAATATAGCCGTTTGATCGTAGATCTTAATCTTTAGCATATCAATTTCTGAATTTAAATCAGTAATAGTCAGTTCCAGTTTTTCAATTTCACAGATCATTTTCTTCTTATCAGCTATTAAATTTTCACAATTAGCATGCAATTTTCTTTCTATTGCAGTAAACTTTAAAATTTCCTGTGCATGCCTTTGATTTTCTTCTTTAAATTTATTCAATGTAGAGTTCAGAAATCAACCTTATTTTCAGATTCATCTAGCATTTTTCTAGTGTTCTTTCCTTCTATTTTTACTTTCTTATATTTTCTGGCCAGTCTATTGTATTCAACAAGTAATCCATCAAAACTATCAAAGTTAGCATTTTGATCAAAGGATACCTCACTGGATTTTGCCATGAAGCATACGTTTGCCAGATTTTCTTCTGAATCTAATGTTGATGAGGATTCATTGTCTAATGTTGAATCATTTGTTTCTTCACTTTGTGAAGTTGAAGAGTCATCCCATGTCACTTTAAGCGCCCTTCTCTTTCTGAATTTCTTACTCCTAAAATTCCTCCTCGAATTCTTCTTATCTTTGTTGAGCGGACAATCAGTTTGAAAGTGACCCGATCTGTTGCACTTGTAGCATATGATTTTGTCTTTCGTGAATGACTTCTTCTCCATATCTCCAGATGTCTTTGCTGACCTGAAGTTCCTACGTTTCTTCAACAGATTTCTAAATTTTCTGGTTAACAACAGTAAATCATCGTTAAAATCACTAGTGACTTCTAAGACTTTATCAGCCTTAAAAGCTAGATCCCTTTTAGGATTTTTCCCTTTTGGATCTAAATGTTGTACTTCATAGGCTGTTGTTTGGGTTTTCCCAGTACTACTAGAAAAACTTGGATTTGTTACTTCTATTTTTACTTAGTTAATTTATCTTTATGCATATTCTTTCTTTTAGAAGTAAACAAACAACCTTTAATACAATTTAGATATTAATTCCAATTTGTACTTTAACTGCAAGTGCATAGTGTCTATTGTATCAGTGTGCAAGTACAGGTCGATCCCATAGGGAATTGCTGACGAATTTAAGAAATGTTTGATTGTGAACAATTCAAATTTATATTCAATAAGCACTCCGTTGAGTTACAGTTAACTCAACGGACTATCCTCGTGGACTTAAGTTAACTCCACAAGCCTGTCTCTTCTTTATAATACTGCTATTTACAGAGGAATTCGGCCAACCATTAGGCGATTCCACAGATTGTAAATAACATCAATTAAGCTTTTTAATGCTAGTTAACATTGGATTTATCATTAAGCAATACTAACATTCAGATGATTCAAACAGTCACCATTAAAATCTTTAAGTTTTTTGTACGAACCAATTGCAGTAAACTGTAAAATTAAAACTAACATAAAACAATCATAAAACTGATACAGATAACATTAATCACGATACAACACTCAAATACAACATACAAACAAAGATAAATTGTTTTTGGTATTTTTGTTTTGATGTGAACATGGAAATGGGCGTAAGGTGAAATGTAAAGTAATCTCACTTGACAGTAAATACTTCTGACACTACTTGCAATGCGATTACACCACTGAAAATTAAACCACTTACAATTCTGTCTCCTCTCCCTATAGAATCGCGAGTCTAGAATTGCAAGATGATCTCCTCTTCAGCATACAGGCATCAACCCAAAGCCAAGGCTAAAAGTTTTACGATCTCCTGAAATATGAGTCGGCGCTTGGTGAAAATGTCTTCCCTTCCCGCGACGTGATCACTCCTTACAATGGTTGTCAAGCACTGTGTTTGACTCGGAATCGACCCGACATCAAGCAAGTATCCTCATAGACCTCCGATGATTGGTGATTATGGTGGTGATAACGATGGTTGGTGTGATACTTCGAAGAATCGCCGATACTGTCTGCAGAAAGCTCGGTGCTCCTCCTTTGTATACACTGGCCGTCCATCGATCACACCTTCTTCTTTTTTTCTTCTTTTCTTTTATATTTCTTCAGTAGTAACTGCTTCTGCTTGAATGATCGGTTGGATTTCCTTCCTTCAGATCAACAACGATGCTTCCTTCTCCATGCGCGATTGAATTCCTATGTGATACGTGCAAACGTGGTTTTTCCTTCCAACTGTCTGTTCCTGCGACCGCTACAGTGGCATTTCAGAAAATAACTATAAAATACATGCAATAAAGAAATAAGCCGCTAACCTAACGCGTTACCTTAGTGTATATTCATGTAACTCAACGCATACAGTTATGCTAACTTAACGAGTTATAACTTAAGTAAATCTACCAGCTCTCGACACGTGTTAGGAGTAGTTTAAACATAAAATAACATTTCGGAGAGTTACAGGTCTAACTATCCGATGCTCAGATGCATTTTGAATAGTTACAGCTAACTCACCGATTCACTTAAGACATTCATTCTGGTTTCGACACGTGTACATCTGGAAATAATAAAATATTCTCTCTAAACATAACTGTTTGGCAATTTAAACATAACTATCCGATACATATTCGGTCTGTTAAACATAACTGTCCGAATTTGTTCGGTATGTTAAACATAACTATCTGAAATATCAGAAAATTCGGATACTTAAGAATTTCACAGCCTGCAACTTAACGACAGTTCATAAATGTACTAAATTAACATTAATTCCCCAAAATTAAGTAGATTCTTCAATTAAAGCATATAATAGTGCAATTATAACATAATGGCTTAATTCTCATATGATAAGCTAAATATTATGCAATTAACCATCATTTAACCGTTAATAATATGCACTTTTTCATTCTAAACAGTTGTCAGATTTCCTATGAGATCATCGAGAGTATATATATTTAAATCTTTGGACTCTTCAATAGATGTTGTTTTTTGAGCCCAAATTTTAGTTAAAGATCTAAGGATCTTTCTTACCAAGTCTTTTTCCTTGAATTTCTTGCCTAAGGATTTTAATGAATTTACAATCTCAAGAAAACAGGAAAACATGTCAAAGATACATTCATTTTTGTGCATTTTAAAAAGCTCATATTTATGTACTAACATATTAATCTTAGATTCCTTGACCTGGTTAGTACCTTCGTTGGCAACTTCTAATGCATGCCATATCTCATATGCAATTTCATATGTAGAAACTTTATTAAATTGATCATGAGATAAAGCACAAAACAAGATGTTTAAACCTTTAGCATTCAATGTCATTTGCTCCTTTTCATCAAAAGTCCAAGTATCATATGGAGTCGTAACTAACACTATAGGATTGCTAATTATATGCCATAATTTGAAATCGACTGATTGAAAGAATACTTTCATCCTATATTTCCAATAGCCATAATTGCTACCTTCGAACATAGGAGGACGATTAGTGGTTTGTCCCTTAGTCATAACTAAGATTTCAGTATTATCCATTTTAAATAGATAATCCTAAGAAAATGATAAGAAAAACTGATTCCTAAATAGAGAAATAAAAGCTTTTAATTATGATAATAATGCTTTGATACCAGTTGTAGCAGAGCGTAGTAAATCTAACAAAAACAAGTGAAAAACAGCTCTAATACTAGTTGTAGGATCGTCGGTATCACAAGAGGGGGGGTGAATTGTGTCTTTAGTAATTAAATACTAGTGGATAAAACAAGAGCACAAAACACTCGTAAATGAAATTCTATTCTTTTATTTCAAGACAGAATTTACAATATCTTTTCAGCTCAATTCTCTTCTTGACGGTTTTGATATAATAATGTTCAATATGCAATTCGAATATAACAATAAATCTCTTATTGAAAACTAATTTCGAATTGTATAAAACCTTATCTTTCTTTGTCTTTGCTCAGCTTCTGTATCTCTTCTTCTCTAATTGTCGAATTTCCAGACATCTTACGTTTGCAGCTCCTTTTCTGAAATTGCTTGGAATTTCGAACTTCTTTTGATGTTGGAGAATTTTTCAGAATATGAATATTCAAACTTAACTTTTCAGTTAGGGATCTAGATTGAATATTCAGACTTGGTTTTTGAGATTGGGATCATCTACTATAATGTAGCTTGTACTCTCTATTTGTAGTCGAACTCTGTTGTCTTTCACGTTTAGCATGTTCATCCACTTAATCCATAATCCACGTACAAATTTTCTCTTTAATCCAAATTACTTTCTTTTTGAGTTTCCACTTTCTCCACAATCATTTTGAATTTCCACGATCTCCACTCGTAGATATATTGAAGCTTTATCTTCTTGGAGTCTTGTAGAATATCTTCTAAGTCTTCAATTTAGTCGAACATTTATCCTTTAAGTCCTGTAAAAACTCAAACACTTGTCTTTTAACTCTTCGAGTTTTTGCACCTGCAAAACACATGACTAAACAAAGAAACTTATCTATTCATTAGTCCTTTTATAAAACTCGAACAGTTATCTATCCATGCGTATAAAAACTCGAACAGTTATCTAACTATTCGATTTTTCATTACCGAACGCACATGGAAAACACATGACAACTTAAAACATTAAAAACACACGTGCAGATAACTTAACTATACGAGTTTTTAACATAAAGTATTCGACAAAAATGAGACGTTAACTATCTGAAAGTTTAACTATCTGAAACGTTAACTATCTGAAAGTTTAACTATTGCAAATCTAACTCTTCGGAAATCTTTAATTTATCCAACATAAAATGAAACTTTCCGATTATCTGTTAACTGTTATACTTAGAGAAATATACTTAGAGAATATTATGTAGACTTATTTAAAAACGTTAATAAAGCATATATCATCAAAATTAAATTCCTAACACTATCCCATGCACTTACTTCATTTAATCTCATGAAGCGTCTAGGACATACAGATTCTAGCATCAACTTGGTCTAATAATCCAATCCTTCATAGATTACTTGACACTATCATGATTTAGGTAGACCATGATTAGGACATCTTGCCACTAGTCTATTGAAACGTTCAAATATTTCTAAAAAGGTTCATTAGTTTGCTGGCAGATGTTTAGAATAGCATTCTTAGCTTGAATGGTCTTATGCAAAGGATGAAATTTCTTAATAAAGACGGCACAAAAATCAGTCCAAGTACAAATGGAATTTACAGGAAGGGTGTTCAACCATAGTTTTGCATCATCTCGAAGAGCGAAAGGAATAAATCTCAACTTTATTGCATCCACAGGTACTTCAGGTAGATTAATCATGTTGCAAACGTCATTAAAGTCATTCAAAAATGCATATGCATCTTCCTTATCTAATCCATGAAATCTAGGTAATTGATTTACATAATTCATATGCAATTGAAATTTATGTCCATCTACCTGAGGTAATACAAGACAAGAGGGATGGTCATGTATTTGAGGATAGTAGATGTCCTCAAGAGAAGGTAATTGCTGGTTTCTTCCTTGGTCTCCCATCCTTACAAGCTCTTCTAACACACTAACTTCTTCTTCTAAAGGGGTTTGTCTAATTAATCTAGATGCACTATCTCTCACCCACATAGAAGATTCCATACACTAACAATATCACACAAGAAATAATTTGATAGAAAAAGGTACAAATGACACTTACAGTGGAATAGTCTCTGGTCCCAACACCTACATGTTAGATGGGTAAGTACATAATTGAAAAACAAGATGTACATAATGACAAAATCAACAAAAAGAAATAAGAGTAATTACATCTAAAACTAATAAAAAGAAAAACAAAAGAGCACTAATTATCAGATTCAGACAACATCGATTAAAATAATATTCTCTCCATGGCCAAATAATCTTTGCTGCAAGAAAGGTTTTAAACGGTGTCCATTGACCTTAGAAACTTCCCCACTCTTAGGGTTTTCAATCTCCACTGCTCCATGAGGAAATGTACTTTTTACCACAAAAGGTCCTATCCACCGTGATCTTAATTTACCAAGAAATAGATGTAGTCTAGAATTATACAACAATACCTACTACCCTACTTCAAAATTCTTACGGATGAGCTTGCTATCATGAAATACTTTACTCTTTTCTTTAGCTATTCATGAATTCTCATATGCCTCTCTCCGTATTTCTTCTAATTCAGTCAATTGAAAATTTCTTTTCTTACCAACAGCCTTTAAATCTAAGTTGAGTCTTTGAATAGCCCATCTTGCCTTATGCTCAAGCTCTACTGGTAAATGACATGCCTTTCCAAATACTACTCTATATGGAGACATATTTAAAACAGACTTAAAAGCAATCCGGTAAGCCCATAATGCCTCATCTAACTTTTTTGCCCAATCTTTTCTTGTCTTTCCTACTATCTTCTCCAAAATTTGCTTAATTTGCTTATTGGCATTTTCTACTTGTCCATTGGTTTGTGGGTGATATGGGGTTGCCATTTTATGGTTTACTCTAAATTTTTTCATTAATACTTCAAAACTTCTATTATTAAAGTGTGTTCCCCTATCACTAATGATTGCTCTAGGAATGCCAAATCTAGCAAAAATGTTGCTCTTAATAAAATTGATTACTACCTTAGAATCACAAGTCTGTGTGGGAATAGCTTCAACCCATTTTGACACATAGTTAATAGCTAACAAAATATACAAATAACCTTTAGAATTAGGGAAGGGTCCCATGAAATCAATACCACACACGTCAAATACTTCAACTTCAATAATTGGTGTAAGCAACATCATATTTCTTCTAGTCAATCTTCCCGCTTTTTGACAATCCATACAATTCTTAACATAGAAGTATGCATCCTTATGCAATGTGAGCCAGAAAAAACCACATTGAAGAACTTTAGCTGCAGTCTTAATAGGGTTAAGATGACCACCAACAGGTTGGTCATGACAAAAAGATAGCATACTATGAATTTCCATATCTGGAATGCATCTCCTCAAAATCAAATCAGGGCCTAACTTATAAATATAGGGGTCATCCCAATAAAATTCTTTGACCCTAGCTAAAAATCTCTTAATATCTTGCCTTGACCAATTGCTAAGTAGTCATTTTGTCACAAGATAATTCACAATATCTACAAACCAAGGGATTGGAGTTATAGCCATCAACTGCTCATCAAGAAATGATTCATCAATGGGTAACTCCCCTTGGGGTGTGACAATACGAGACAAGTGGTCGGCAACAACATTCTCACATCCTTTCTTATCTTTTATCTCAATATCAAATTCTTGCAAGAGAAGAATCCATCTAACTAATCTAGCCTTAGCATCCTTTTTAGATAATAAATATTTAATGGCAAAATGATCAGTGAAAATGATAACCTTAGAGCCTAGCAAATAAGATCTAAACTTCTCAAGAGCAAAAACTATAGCTTAAAATTCTTTCTCTATAACTGTATAGTTCAATTAGGCTGCATTAAGAGTTTTAGTAGCATAATAGATTATCCTAGGTAATTTATCAATTCTTTGCCCCAACATAGCACCAATTGCATAATCTGATGCATCACACGTCAACTCGAATGGTTGAGACCAATCAAGTGGATACACAATAGCGGCTGAGGTGAGGACTCCCTTAAGCTTATCAAAGGCATCTTGACATTCTCCAGAGAATTCAAACTTATGATCCTTTGATAATAAACTAGTTAAAGGACGGGCAATCTTACTAAAATCTTTAATAAACCATCTATAAAACCCAGCATGACCCAAAAATGCTCTTATATCCTTAATAGATTTAGGGGGTGGTAGGTTGGCTATCAAGTCTACTTTGGCTTTATCTAGTTCCAACCCATTCTTAGAAACAACATGGCCCAACACAATTCCATGTTGCACCATGAAGTGGCATTTCTCCCAATTTAAAACCAAATTTTTCTCTATACATCTTTTTAAAACTAGTTCTAAATTCTTAAGACAAATATCAAAGGAAGATCCTAACACAGAAAAGTCATCCATAAAATCTCTATGAAGTTATCAATCATGTCTGAAAAGATTCCAGTCATACACCTTTGAAAAGTTGTAGGAGCATTATACAAACCAAAGGGCATGCGTCGGAATGCAAAATACCAAAAGGACATGTGAATGTGGTTTTCTCTTGGTCATAGGGTGCTACAGGAATTTGGTTATATCCAGAATAACCATCTAGGAAACAATAATACTCTTGCCCAACTAACTTCTCTAACATTTGATCTATAAAAGGTAAGGGAAAATGGTCTTTCCTAGTGGCGGTATTTAGTTTCCTATAATCAATACACACTCGCCATCTTGTTTGCACTCTAGTAGGGACTAGTTCATGATTACCATTTTCTACAACTGTAATACCAGATTTCTTTGGGACAACCTGAACAGGGCTAACCCAAGGACTATCAGAAATAGGATAAATGATGTCATGATCTAGCCACTTAATAATTTCTTTTCTAACCACATCTTTTATGTTTGGGTTTAATCTTCTCTGTGGGTCCCTAGAAGGTGTAATGTCATTATCCAAATGAATTCTATGTTGACATAAACTAGGGTCAATTCCTTTGATGTCGGCCATGATCCAGCCAATGGCCTCCTTATGTTCTTTTAAAATCACCAACAACTTCTCTTCTTTCTCTCTAGAAAGATGGGAAGACAAAATAACTGGCAATGTGTTCTCTTTTCCCAAATAGGCATACTTAAGATCTTGAGGCAAGGGTTTTAATTTAAGAGAAGGTGGTTCTACAATAGATGGTTTCTTAATCTCTCCTAAATCTCTTTCTAAAGGCTTTATATAATTTAATTCAAAAATACTATCACTCTGACCAATGTCATCATCTAAGTCATAGATATGTGCTAGATCAACCTCATATTCTATAGGTGGATAATCTTCATCTTCAGATAAACTATAATTTTCTACCCCCTCACCTTCATTCATAATGTTTAATAAGCTCACATTAAAATTTCCATTATCTAAAATTTTAACTTCTAGGTGAGATTTAAAAATATTTAAATCAACCTTAGCATCACCATATGTTATTTGCATAGACCCATCTCTACATCCTATATATGCATCTACTGTGGCTAGGAAGGGTATTCCTAAAATAAGGGGCACATTCTGCTTTCTACTAGGTGAAGGTTGATTTTCTAAGACAATAAAATCTATGGGATAGACAAAATCTTAATTAATATGTTTTCAACAACTCCTAAGGGAGTTCTAAAAGAATGGTCAACTAGTTGAATGAGAACCTTAGTGGGTTGAATACCATTAAGTCCTAGGTTCACATAAACACTAGATGACATAACATTTACTCCTGCTCCCAAATCTATCAATGCTCTATCAAAATAGGTATCTCCAATTGTATAAGAGATGGTTGGAGTACCTGGATCACTAAACTTCTTAGGCAAGTCTTGGCAAAAATAGACACTAACGGATTTAGCTAAGCACACTTTCATAGGTGTCTTCCTAGCTCGCTTCTTTGTACATAACTCCTTTAAAAACTTGGCATAGGTAGGTATTTGCTCTATTGCATCTAGTAAGGGAATGTTAATCCTAACCTGTTCAAAGATTTCTCTCATCTTAATATTCTGATCAATATCTTTATGTGGAGTTCTTAATCTATGGGGAAAAGAGGCAAGTTGACTTTCTAAAGGGATACTTACCTCGAATAACTTACCTTTATCCTTTTTATCACCCAATAAAATTTCATTTTCAGATTCTTTATTTAGTTGATTGGATGAACCTAAATCATCTATAGGGACACTCATCGGTACAAGAGAAGGAGTTTCCCTTTTAGGAATGCTCACCTCTCTCCCGGACCTTAAAGCAACATAAGTTTCAATTGATTCATCCTCAACCAAGGATGTTGATCTTAAATCTATGTTTTCATAACCATCTATGTCAATGGGGGCACTAGAGGCTTTTGCTAAGTTTAATAAATCTATAGAGGTGTTAAGTTCAGCAATTGTCTTAACTAAGTTGATTGAAGATTCAGCATAGGGAATATTTCCTATAGGCTTTTCCATTTTAATTTCACAACTATAGCTACTAGTGTCATAAGCATCTGCATTATAATTTAAATTTGGCATAGATAGGCTAATATTAGAACTAGAACATGCACCTACATTGCTATTTAGCATATAAAATGGGCAATCAACATCAACATGATTATTCAACTTGCATTTAGAACATGTAGGTGTCAAATCAAAACTAAATTCATCCATATTATAATTTAAATATTTATCTAGAATGGCATGCAAATTTTCAACTAAATGAACAAACCGAATGTATTCAATCAAGCACAATCTTCAAGTGATTTAAGCAAATCTGCAACATAATAGAGAAATTGATAAACAATTATTTTTTTCTTTTACTTGAAACTTAATTTTTCATCGATTCATTTAGTGACTATTCTATTATCATGCCACTAAATTCTAGATATAAACAGCAAAGAATATATCTCACAAACATTGTATATAATCTGAATTTCATCTAAAACAAGTAGTCATGGAATTTCTGAAACTAAACTGTACTACCTTGGCTTAAAAGTTTTCTACAAAAATTCATATAGCATGTAAATTCACAAATAAATACTCTTCTGAAAGGTAATTACTTTTAGATTCTAAGAAAAATCAGAGACAAAAATTCCCAAAACTGAAGTGTTGTCAAAATTGGGTGAAACTCAGATAACTCAGAATTCGTAATCTACAGAACATGTCATCTTAGAAAAATTCCCCAAAAATGTATATAAATCCAAATATAATGTATAATACCTTGTTTGAAAGATAAACTACTGTAGTTTCAAGGAAAAATTACAAAAATAATTTTTAACTCAACATTTAATTACAGTTTTGATTATAAGCATGCAGATAAAGAGAAATACCAGAAAAACTGCACTCATAGAGAGTTCGGAAGGTTAGCCACCTAACCTTCCGGAAAGGCAAAAGTTTCGGAAGGTTACTGGTTAACCTTCCGAAAAACAGCAGAATATGAAGATTTCGAAAGGTTAATTACCTAACCTTCCAAAATGGCAAAAAATATTTCGGAAGGTTAGAGGGAAACCTTTCGATTTGGCTAAAAGCTAAATATCTCAACTTGAAAAAATCACACAAAAAATTATACACCTCCAAAATTCACAAATAAATACTTGTCTAAAAGGTAATTACTTCTAGTATTTATAAAAAATTAGAGATAAAAATTTCCAAAATTGAAGTATTATCAAAATCATGTAAAACCTCAGACAACTCAAACTCATAATCTGCAGAATACATCATCTTAGAAAAATTCTCCAGAAATGTATAAAAATCCAAATACAATGTATAATACCTTGTTGGAAAGGTAAACTCGTGTAGTTTCATGGAAAAATTTCAAAAGTAAGTTTTATTCAAATATGTATCTGCAGTTTCAAATATAAAAGTTCAGATAAAACTATTCTACACCAAAAAATAACCATCCGAAAAAATATCGACGAAAATAACTATCTTATTTTACTGTACAATCGGATAGTTATGGGTGTAAATATCCAATTTTTCATAATATTGGTTAAATCTAATATGTCAATTTTAAAAATTCACACAGAAATCTACACAACTCCAAATGAAATATGTAAATATTCCTTGGAAAGATAATTTCATCTACTTTGTGGAAAAAATCACTAAATTAAATTTTACATACTTTCATAATAGCATATTTTCAAAATTCATTAGCAAAAAAGTATCCAGAATTCTGTAAAGCATCCTTGTTTTCTAATATTTTTATCTTTTAACATATTAATCAGAATTTTATGCATAAGTACTCAAAAAAAATCTCAGAAACCGAGTATTTCAGAAAAAATATCATAAAAATGAGTTCTAATCTCGTGCACATCAAAAAAATTTAAATTTCCAAATAGACAAATTTTGTCTTAATAATTTGTACATAAAGATTATCATTACTCCATTAAGCTACTTGTTACCACTTATATACTTTAATTAAACATGTAACAAGAAATTTAGATAACAAAGAATTAAACACATAGAACGACCAATCCATGTATCCATTTCTTTGCAAACAAACAAAGAAAAATAATAACTCAACAAGAAAACAAATAAAACTAAAATAATTTAAAGGATATTAAATCTTGCAAATCATCTAATAAATCATTTTAAAGCACCAAAATTCCTCGAAAATGGCGCCAAAAACTTGTAACGCTTTTATGTGTTGTTAAATTAACGGTAAAAGCACAAATTTTACATTTATAACTGCAAGCACACGGTGCCCATTGTAATAAGCATGTGCAAGTACGGGTCGAATCTATAAGGAGTTTGTCTTAAATAAATTTTATTAAAATGATTATCTGATTAAATATCCACATTAAACTAACTAATAATTAAACTCTAATTACTTAATATTAATATACAAAATCTATAGCACAATTAAAGTTTATAAGATTACCCCAAAATCCAATTAGTTATGATAAGATATTTAAGAAATCAATGAGTACTAATCTAGAAATCACAGAATTTATGCTTAACTTTTAACTCCAATAACTTCCAACTTGAATGTTTAAAAATCTAGAATAAATAACGGATGGAAAGATCCTCGGAATATCTTTCAAATGGCAGTGCTTTTGTGGATTAACACAAATTAAAACGCTAGCAATATCTTATTTAAGAAAGGGGCGCAGACTGTTATGGAAACTTTCCAAAAATGCACCTTCGATGAAAAAATCAAATCTCCGTCAAATCTTCATGAAATGCTACGAAATAAGTGCATCTTGAAAGTAGATCCGTTACACTAACAAGGAAAATTTACAGAACTGAATTCCACAAAAGACACGATGTAAGCACAACACAGGCGTCGAGTTCAAAACTAGCACTCAACAAAGACTCAAAACCGTTGATACCTTCACAAAATAAAATCAAAAAGCTTCAGAAAATATTCTAAAAAATTCTAAAACTTTGTAAACTTGTTCTACACTCATTATACTTACAAAAAGAAACAAAAAACGAAATTTAGAGATGATGAACAAGTGCATACAATTCGAAGAAAAGCTACTAACATTCTAGCCATCTAAGACACGGAAAACTACCTTCACAAATTACACCATCACCATCATTCACACGAAACATATGATATGAACTCAATTCTTATATCAATTAACATCAAAACAATATATAATCTTTAATTTAGAACATTTGAAACAAATATTTATGCATAGAATTTCGTTCTTCCACATACTCAAACTATACTCATACATATAGAATTGTAAAACATGAAAACTAGTATGAGGATCTCTCCTTTCCATCATACCTTTTAATCCTCCACGTTTCTTCAAGCAATGACTCCTCAAAGTCCTTGAAATTGATGCTCCATAGGGCTTTCACCACCTATAGCACATCCAAGTGAAGCTTCTAGGGTTTCCTTAAGAAGAATGGTGCACGTCCTCAAGATCTTACCTCCAAGACCCACAACTTTGGCTTCCACATCTAAGAATGGTGCTTCTGATGACTCAACCCTAAAGATCCTAACCTTTTGCTCCACTCCAAATCAGTCACACGAGCCTCCCAATCCACCAAGATGAACGCCCAAGGAGATCCTAAGGTATGGCTGTCTAAATTGAAGAGAATGTGTCTTTTAGGATGAGTGGAAGACGCCAAAGCTCACCATTCTTGAAGGGAGCTTGTTCAAGATCAAGGGGAAGATGGGACTTTCTAGATGAAGATGTTGGAATGGCTGGAACCGCCGACTGCAATGTGTTGGAAGAGGAGGAGATAGCCTACAATTGAGTGGTCAAACACTTTAAATACTCTAGGCTTTTGTTGCTTGGGCTCCAATAAGTTGCATTCAATGGCCCACGTTTTTTTCCTCTTTGATCCACCTTGATTTCATGATTTATTGACCTATAAAACTCAAAACCAAGTTGGATGCACATATACATTGAATATAAATCATATGATGCAAATATAGTATACATGCATGCATGAGTTGCCATATATGGAAAGTTGCCAAATTAGGAAGGTTTTGGTCTACAACTTTTTCACATGTACATACATGAATTACTTAAAGTTCTTTAGTTTAACATCATATTTAAGTGATTTGGCAATCATACAATGTATATAAAGTCATACATTGAAGAATTATAAGAATTATGTCTAATACAAGGGCTATTGACTAGGTGTTTAATTGATAAAGGATAAATTTGTACATTATCAACTATTTAATCCCTAATTCATGCATATGTCTAAAAATATGATTTTCATGTAATCTTTCATAAGAACATATATAATGATGACTTATAATCCTTAATATGCATGAATTAATATATATAAAATGCACAAATTGATACTTTACACACCCCATACCTAGTCTTTGCTGGTCCCTTAGCAAATGACTAAAGCTAAACAATGATAACACAAAGCCCATATAAAAGCACATTCATTAAAAACCAAAAACAAACAAACTAAGAAATAAATAACAAAAATAAAACTAACCTAGGCCACTTTCGTAGGGATCACGACTACACTTAGCATGTGTAGCAAGCCTTTAAACCCCTAGGTCACCCTAGTGGTGGAGTTGTGTCTCTAGAGGGTTTTTAGCGGATATACCTACAAAATCCAAAACAACACAATTGAAAGACAAAAACAACAAAGATATGCTCTTGGTTTCCTAAACATGGATAAAGTTGCTCTTAAGTAATCTTGACCTATTAGCTTCACCTTTATTCAATCACCTCTCACCCTTCTAGATTGGATTCAAATAATCATTCAATTTCCATCCTAAGAAAGTAAAGTACTATATAAATAGGTGTATGTGAAATTGGCCAAGACTAAGAAATAACCTACTCAACTCCCTCCAAGTTACCTAGGTAATCCCAAAGGTCTATTCTTGAGTCCATTATCCTTTTATTTTGACTCTCTCTCTTTTTTTCTCTTTTTTATTACCTCCTACTCTAGCACCTTTTTACGTGACCACAATCCCTTACTTAGGGGAAAGTTGACCGGTTACTTAGTAGCTTTTGTAAGAACAAGTAATCAATCTCTCTTCTTCTTTTTCTTTTCTTTTCTTCTTTTTTTTTCATCATTTTTCTTGTTTTTCTTTTTTTCTTTCTCTCCCTAGCCCTCTACCCTTAAGAGTGCCTCCCACATCATTGTGTGGGAACGGACAATTTTTACCTTAACCCTTTTATTCTACCCTTCTCATAGGACAACCCCAAGGTATTAAAAAGAGACTTTATCTCTTGGAACCTATTTCTGAGTGGGTCCAAGAATTTTAGAGGGAGTCATATCAAAATAATCAATATTTTAAAACTTCAACTTATCTATCTTCTAATAATTATTCTTATGTTTATTTCTCTTAGTATTATAATTATCAGAACATTTATCTCTATGTAAACTTGTTGAGTATTTTGTTTTGATGATGTGTGCTGAATGAAAATAATCATATTTGCTCAATTACTATTGCTTGTGAAAAGAAATGAAAATCATCAATTAATACAGAAAAAGCTTACTGACATAAATACTTGTCTGTATTGGATCAGAAATTATACTAAGTTAATAACTAGTCGTTTCATTGCATTAATTTCTCATTTAACTAAACGTTAAGTTAACGTGTGTTTTTATTGAAAAGCATGATATGTTTTAAAGTTATATCTTCTGTATCATGAACAGTGCAAATTTAGACAACTCGTTAAGTTAGAGTTTTATTCATATAGAGATCATGTGAGAACTCGTTAAGTTAGAGGCTTAAAGGTTAAAATAGGTCACGTGAGAACTCATTAAGTTAGTGAGTAAAAGAAGAGACACTCATTAAGTTAGTGTTATACACGTGGTGAAATTATAAATTACGAATGTTATATTGTATCACGTGAGGTGCACATGTTTAACTCGTTAAGTTAGCATAACTAAACGTGTTGAGTTGCTATATTGAACACTAAGGCAACGCGTTAGGTTAGCATTATAAACTTAAGTTGTTATTTTTGCACGTGATAAAATTCTTATTATAAAAACATTTGTTTATTACTGAATCAGTGAGTTAAAGTTTTTCAGACACTTACAATCATAACTATCCGAAAGGTAACTTAAGTCATGGTTTCAGGTCACGACACATGTCTCACTAGCTTTATGGTAAAAAGAGTTTTTCGGAGATTGAATTGAATATACATCTGGAATTTTTGATAAAGACTAAATGTTCCATTCTAGTTGTCTAATCATGTCAAATCTGTTCGTAACAACAACACCTTCATTCTTTAATCCTAAAACTTCAAAAATTAACTCAGGAGACAATATAAACTCCTATTCATTTATTTGAGTTTTCAGAAAATTTACATTCTTGACCAGATTGCTATAAAAAGCTGCAATAAGCTCTATGTATTGCTTCCATTTCGTTCCTACTAGCAAGAATTGAATGAGGCCTTGAAACTCAAATAGATCTCTCATTTCCATCAAATTTTTGAACTTTATTGGACGAGCATGCAGAATCTGACATGTAATCAAATTATTGTATTTCTACAATGCTTCTTCAGATCTAAAATGAATTGAATTACCATGAATTTGTAATACTGTACACAAAGAAGGTGATACCTGAAGCCGTGATTCAGAGTTTAATTCATCTTCAGAAACCTCTTCTTCAAAATGAATGTCATGTTATTCCTCTTCCAAAATATTATCTTGAAGCTGCTCAGGTAAGCTTGATTCTTCAGCTTCAACAGTGTTAGGAACATCTTCAATATGCTCAACATTCATCTGTTTAGTCTCTATAGAATGATCAGAGTTCAATGTATCCATAAATTCTACAACTGATGTATATGTCTGTAATTATTCATTTTGTTCAACAGATATTTCCATTGATTCATGTTGTGAATTCTCACACTCTACTTCTATAGATTCTGAAGAAGGCTGGTTAACATTTAGCTCTTCTGGAGTCTTAACATTTTCAATATCTTCTACTCTAGACAATTCAGCCTATGAACTAGTTACTGCCTCAACATTTTCAATTATATCTGCAATAACTTGTTCAATGTCAGGTGCCTGATGCTCTAATTTGTCAATTTCTGCATCATCAAGACTTGTACTAATAGAAAAACTTGAGCTCATATTTGACTTGTATTTCTTCTCAAGCTTTCTAGCAAGGGTAAATAAAGTCTCATTATCTTCATCAGTTTCAGTGTGTTCGGAACTGATGAGTTTATCAGATGCATAATAAGGTACAATGTCTAGACATAATTTTCCTTTGGAAATAAATTTTCATCTGATTTTCCTTTTTCAATAGACTTTGTTTCCTTAGACATAATTTTTCTAACTTTTTTTCTTCTATAACATTTCTGTTTCTTCTCTTCAAGTATTGCTATTTTCTTTTCAAATTGCTCCATAAAAGTTTTCTGCTTTAATTCTTCTAAGGCACTCTCTATTGCTACTACCTTTCGAAGACTGTCAACTTTTGTTTTGTCTACAGCAATATTTGATTCTGCTTGTTTTGAATATAAAGGAGTAGGGATAGTTGATTCATGCTCTTCCTCAAATGCATGTAGTCTAGTACCATTTATAGGTATTTGAGGAGTTCTAGTTGAAGTACCTACACCTTTTTCCAAATATTTTGCATACTGCTTGAGAAAAGCAATCTCAGCACATTTCATTCTGTATTCTCTATCAAATTTACTACGAATACCCATGTATGTAATATTTGCATCAGTATTTTGAAGTTCTTGTCTAACTTCATTCAGTATACCTTCAGGAAAGAAATATTCACTATAAATTTCTGCTAACCTTTTGTCCACTCGAAATATTTTCTTGAGAACATTGTAAACTATTTGAACATTTTTGTCCTTTGAATCTAAAATAGTTTGTTTGTCTTTTTAAATTATTTCATCAAGATTTTAAGAGGACATTAATTCAGATTTACTAAGATTTGTATTTTGAATTATATTAATCTATTTTCGACATTGTTAATCCTCCCCCTACAAATATACTTCAAATATATTCAATCAAAATATAAAATATAACTGTAGTGACAATAGATGTTAAGTATAACTATACTTTTAAATTTTCTTTTAGAAACTTCCGTTATTCTGACATCATCAAAAATGATTTCCAGAATCAATTCCTACTGTATATGAATCAAAACACAACTTTGAACTCAATATGATTAATTCAAGGAGAATAAAAGAATGTATCTTAAATAAACATTTTCAAAAGTACTAATGTTGATTCAATAAATCAGTAGTCATATTGGTAGAAACTATATGCGATACAAAGATATCTGTAATTAATGAAACAATTGTTCTTGTACTATAAACTAAAGCGCAGATTTTTATTTTATTTTATTTTATTTTTTCAAAATAGTAAATATTCATAATTTTCTTTAAAAGTTAGTTTGAAAAGCTTGAATCATACAAGAGCTTTCTAATGTACCCGTGTAATGAGCTTTCAGTCAACAATCCCAGATTTGATTAAGACCTTAGGTTGCTAGATTTAAAGAATCCTTTTTCAGGACAACAATCCTTACATACCTATCTGCTCAAGTACAAAAGGCTCATGATCAAACTGATCAACAAACTCTCAAAGATTTTCACTTTGTAAGTACTTTTCAATTTAAGCACAATATATATGTATTCCATTAATACAAATGCAATAAAACACAAATCTCATACAATTTTTACTTCTATGATTGTACTGAGAATATGAATCAGTTTCAATAAGCTTATACTTTTGATTAACAGTTTAAGATGAGTTACATATAACTTATTCTACAAGTTCAATCAATTAAGTCAAATTTAGGCATGATCATATGCATTTTCCTTCATTCAAAGAAAACATTTAATCAATATTTCAGAATGTCAGAAGTATTTAATGTTTTTCATTTACACTTCCACTTAAAATCGTAAAAACCATTAAAATTGATAAACTACTTAAAATCAATAAGATACTACTATGATTTTACAATAAATACATAGTATCTTAAGCAGTAGTTTAGATATTACTTTATATATTTATAATAAGTATATAATATCTATGAGGTGAACAACATCATCAATAATATTTATCTTTTTATGTGGAGTTTAAGCATTTTACACATCACATAGCCTACAAATAACTAAATTTAATCTAATGTTGCAGAATGTATTTTCGTCTAGAGGTTTTGTAAATATATCAGCTAATTGATTTTTACTAGACACAAATTCTAATTTAATTTTTCCTTTAATTACGTTATCTCTTAGAAAATGATGTCTAAATATATCAACTAATTGATTTTTACTAGACACAAATTCTAATTTAATTTTTCCTTTAATTACGTTATCTCTTAGAAAATGATGTCTAAATATATCAACTAATTGATTTTTACTAGACACAAATTCTAATTTAATTTTTCCTTTAATTACGTTATCTCTTAGAAAATGATGTCTAACCTCTATATGCTTTGCTCTTGAATGTAATACAGAATTTTTGGAAAGATTTATTACAGAACTACTATCACAATAAATCTCAGTTGTATCATAAGATAATCCAAAATCTTCTAAAGTTTGCCTTATCCACAGAATCTAAGTACAACACAGTGAAGTAGCAACATATTTAGCTTCTGTAGTAGAAAGTGTTACAAAGTTTTGCTTTTTACTAAACCATGACACCAAATTATTTACCAATAATTGACATGTGCCACTGGTACTCTTTCTATCAGATTTAGATCCTACATAATCAGCATTAGTATATCCTATAAGATCTATTGAACTATCCTTAGAATAATACAATCCGAAATTTTTAGTTCCTTATATATATCTAAATATTCTTTTAACTACAATTAAGTGTGATTCTTTAGGATTAGATTGAAATCTAGCACAAACACACACAGCAAACATAATATCAGGTCTACTAGCAATCAAATAAAGTAAAGAACCAATCATACTTCTATATTTTCTTTGATCTATGGATTTTCCTATGTCATCAATATCTAACTTCAAAGAAGTACTCATAGGAGTTCCTCGAATCCTTGTATCATTAAAATTAAATTTCTTAAGCATTTCATCTACATATTTTTCCTGATTTAAAAATATACCTTTATCCATTTGCTTAATTTGAAGTCCTAGAAAATATGAAAGTTCTCCTATCATACTCATTTCAAACTGATTAGTCATCTCTTCAGAGAATATTTTTATCAACTTATCAGAGGTTGCTCCAAAGATTATATCATCCACGTATATTTGAACAACAATCTGATCTTTACCATCTCTCTTAATAAATAGAGTATGATCCACTTTTCCCATGATATAGCCTTTTTCTATTAAAAAAGTAGACAATCATTCATACCATGATCTAGGTCCTTGCTTCAAACCATATAAGGCTTTCTTCAATTTATACATAAAGTCAGGATTTTTAATACCTTCAAATCCAGGTGGTTGTTTTACATAGACTTCTTCATTAATTAAACCATTTAGAAATGCACTCTTTACATCCATTTGATATAATTTAAAATCCATATAACAAGCATAGGCCAATAATATTCTAATACTTTCTAACCTAGCCACAGGAGCAAATGTTTCATCATATTCTAATCCTTCTTCTTATGTGTACCTTTGTGCAACTAATCTAGCTTTATTCCTTATAACTTCACTAGTTTCGTTAGTTTTGTTTCTAAAGATCCACTTTGTACCTATTATGGACTGATTTTCTGGTGGAGAGACTAATTCACATACATCATTTCTGATGAATTAATTTAGTTCTTCTTGCATTGCCACTATCCAATTTTCATCAAATAATGCTTCTTATATATTCCTTGGTTCCACCATAGAAACAAACATACACATACTATTTAAATTTACTGAAACTCTAGTTTTAACTCTCCCTCATTAATATTACCAATGACTTGAGTAATGGGATGTGATGCAGAATAACGCCAATTTCTCTGATTTTCCTTAATATTCTCATCAACATCTGAAAGTCCATCACTTTCATCATTAGTTTGATCATTTAAGTTCATATTTTTGATTTTCTCAGATAAATCATCAATCTCTCTATTGATCTCTAACTCTTTTGGAAGATTGATCAAATCATCATTATCAACTCTAGATTGAGATTCTCTAAAAGAATTTTCATTGAAGCTTACATGGAGGGTTTCTTCAATAGTCCTAGAAGTCTTGTTCTATACTCTATAGGCTTTACTTCTAGTAGAGTAACCTACAAAAATTCCTTCATCCGATTTGGCTGAAATTTATCCCTTTTATCCTTAGTATTAAGAATAAAACACTTGCAGCCAAATTGTTTCATATAGGAAATTTTTGGAACCCTATTAAACATAATTTCAAAAGGAGTTTTATTAACATAAGGTCTTAAATGACTTCTGTTAATAACATAGCAAGCTGTATTTACTGCTTCAACCCAAAGATTTTGAGGTAACTTATGTTCATTCAACATATTTCTGGCCATTTCTTGAAGTGATCTATTCTTTCTCTCAACAACACCATTTTGACACGGTGCTCTTGGAAAAGAAAATATGTGATCAATGCCATGCTCATTACAATAATTATCCATTTGATCATTATCAAATTCAGTTCCATGATCACTCCTAAGCTTTTGAATAGAGACACTCTATTCATTTTGAACAAAATTGCAAAACATTTTAAACTTTTCAAAAACTTTTGTCTTAGATGCTAGAAAATATACCCAAGTGTATCTAGAGAAGTCATCTACTAAAACAAATACATACCGTTTACCACCAAGACTCATGATTCTTGTTGGTCCAAATAAATCCATATGTATAAGTTCTAAGACTCTCTTGCTTGAAATATCAGTTTTGGATTTAAAAGAGTGTTTATGAAGTTTACCTAACTCACATGCATCACACATAAAGTCCTTTGAGTATTTAATCGTTGCTAAACCTCTCACTAAATGTTTTTTTGATAGTTTATGTAACAGCTTCATATTTATATGCTCAATCCTTTTATGCCACAAATATGCGTCACTAGTTTCAGCTAACAAACATGAATTTAAATCAACTGCACCAAAAGGTAAAAATAAAATACATACAGAACCTTTTCTTTTAGCAATAAACTTAATTTCATCTGTATTTTTATCAATTATTTTGCATATATTATCTTTAAACACTACATAATATCCATTTTCAGTTAGTTTTATGGCACTTAGCAAATTAAATCCTAGGTTTTCTACATATAGTACATTCGAAATAACACAAGTTGGAGTTATTTGAACATTGCTCATACCTATGATTTTATCTTTGCTTTTGTTTCCAAATGTTACACTTCCTTTCATGGTATTTGTAAAATTTTGTAGTAGACTTTTCTATCTAGTCATGTGACTTGACGCTCCGCTGTCCAAGATCTATTTTGATGTTGTTTCCTACTCAGACTCATCTGCCATGAAGCACACATGAGCAATGTCTTCTAACTCTTGTTCTCCTTCTGAATGTGAAGATTTTGATGCTGATTCCACATATTCAGACTCTTTAGACGTGTCATCCCAAGTGACCTTCAAAGCATTTTTCTTGTAAAACTTTTTCTGAGTTTTCTGAGCCGTCTTCTTCTGATTTGTCCTACTTTGCTTTTCATTTTTCCTCATAGGACAGTCTAGAGAAAGATGTCCAGGCTTCTTATAGTTGTAACATACATACTTTCTAGATGAAGAATTTTTGTCATTTAGTGATTTTGACGTTGAGAGTTAATCATTTTTGTTCCTTTGCTGTTTCCTAGCTTTCCATGTTTTCTTGAATTTCCTAGTCAGCAAAATCAAATCCTCGTCAAAATCAGTAGATATATCAGAATCTGAATTAATTTTGAAGGCTATTTCTTTCTTCATTTTTAGTTTGTTGTGACTTAGTGATTCATTTAATTGAACTTCATAAGCTGTTAAATTTCCTATAAGTTCATTCATAGTATAAACATTTAAATCTCGTGATTCCTCAATTGATGTTACTTTCTGAGACCATTTAGAACTTAGGGATCTGAGAATTTTCCTCACCAAATCCTTCTGTTCAAAATTCTTTCCTAAGCATTTTAAGAGTTTATGATATCAAGAAATCTGGAAAACATCTCAGAAATACTTTCATCTTCATGCATCTTAAAGAGTTCATACTTATGAATCAACATGTTTATTTTAGTCTCTTTAACTTGAGAAGTACCTTTATGTGAAACTTCTAATGCATGCCACACCTCATAAGCAGATTTATATGCCAACACTTTACTTAACTGTTCATAACTCAATGCACAAAATAAAATATTTAAGCCCTTAGCATAAAGAGTTTCATTTTCTTTTTCAGTAATTGTCCAAGTATTATAAGGGGTAGTTAACGGAGTATATGGTTTAGAAATCATGAACCACAACTTATGATCTATACTTTGAAGAAAAATAGTCATCCTATATTTCCAATATTCAAAATGTATTCCATCAAATAAAGGAGGACGATTAAGATTTTGGCCTTCATATAAAGAAAAATTACCATTACCATTAGCCATCTTACCTTAGATTTTTTAACCTATTTGATTTTAAATAGTCTAAAAACTTTAAAACAACTTGAGCCTTAAATCAAGAAAGTTAAATGTATGCTCAGATATTAATTTCTGTTTAAAAACAAGGAATGTAAAATAAGCAATGATATTAAATAAGTTAGTATCAATTTTATATCAAAGATTATTAACAAAGCTTTGATACCACTTGTAGGATCGTATGGCTACACAAGAGGGGGGGTGAATTGTGTATTTTTAATATTTTCTGAAATATAATTGAAACTTTAAAACTCAAAAACAAGTCGAGACATTGTTTTCATAAAATCATTTTTATTCAAGGTTTCAATTACAATATACAATTCAATTCTCCTCAGAAATTGTAGATGCAATTATATCTTGATAGTATGTATCATCTAAACAATTTCATAACTACAAATAGAGAAAACTAATTTGCAGAATTTAAAACATTTCTCCCTATTTGAGATCTTTCTTCTTCTTCTTTTTCTTCTTCAGCAATTTTTCAGTGACGAATATCTTGTCTTTCTCTACTTCACCGAATTTGCTTTCTTCTGATACTTTAAATCTTCAGTGACATAAATAATACTTTTTTCTGCTTCACTGAATTTTCTTCCACTTGAGAGATTTTCCTGAAGATGTGTTTTTAATCCCTGAAAAAGATTTTTCTTTTGGTGTGTAGGGATAGTTTGATCCTTGAAATGATTTTTCTTTTTGTGTGTAAGGATTGTTTGATCAACAAGAACTCTTTACCTTTTATACTGTATCTTCATTTCATGCATATCCTTCATGTTTAACCACTACTAGTTTTCCACTTCTCCACGTCTTTTCTTTTTCCTTCATCGAAACACACACGTTCTGACCTACATTTATATTTCGAATTTTCTTTAATCATCAGTCCTAGATCTCTAAAAAATTTCCTGCAAAGTAAACTTTCCATCAAGTGTAATAAGAAGTCGTTACTTTAATGTTAACTAAACGAGTAACACAAGTATATATATATAACTTAACATTTCTAACTTAACGTGTTCCTCATGTGCTATTTCATGTGACAAGTACTATAGCTAACTCAACGAACTAAGTCTGTGGTGTTACGTTAACTCAACGAACCAACTTAACCTTTCTTTCGGAAGGTTAAATGATAACTCACCGAAAATAGTTTAAGTTTTGGATAGTTACGGTTGTAAGTCTCCGAAAAACTCTTTTTACCATAAAACTAGTGAGACACATGTCAAGACCTAAAAACATGACTTAAGTTACCTTTCGGATAGTTACGACTGTAAGTCTCCGAAAAAACTTTAACTCACCGATTCAGTAATAAACAAATGTTTTTATAATAAGAATTTTACCACGTGCAAAAATAACAACTTAAGTTTATAACGCTAACCTAAAGCGTTGCCTTAGTGTTCAATATAGCAACTCAATGCGTTTAGATATGCTAACTTAACGAGTTAAACATGTGCACCTCACGTGATACAATACAATATTTGTAACTTATAATTTCACCACGTGTATAACACTAACTTAACGAGTTCGTCTCTTCTTTTACTCACTAACTTAACGAGTTCTCACGTGACCTATTTAACCTTTAAGCCTCTAACTTAACGAGTTCTCACGTGACCTCTATACAAACAAAACTCTAACTTAACGAGTTGTCTAAACGTGCACTATTCAAGATATAGAAGATATAACTTTAAAACATATCATGCTTTTCAATAAAAACACACGTTAACTTAACATTTAGTTAAATGAGAAATTAATGCAACAAAATGATTAGTTATTAACTTCAAATCTAATACAGACAAGTATTTATGTCAGTAAGCTTTTTCTATATTAATTAATGATTTTAATTTCTTTTCACAAGCAATAGTAATTAAGCAAATATGATTATTTTCATTCAGCACACATCATTAAAACAAAATACTCAACATTATTCAAAACTAATTTTGAATTGTATAAAACCTAATCTTTATGCACACAACTTCGTTCCTTCTTTTTGCTCAACTTCTGTATCTCTTCTTCTTCAGTTGTCGAATTTCCAGACTTCTTGCGTTTGCAACTCCTTTTCTGAAATTGCTTGAAATATCGAACTTCTTCTAATGTTGGAGATTTTTTCTAGATATGAATATTCAAACTTAACTTTTTAGTTAAGGATCCGAATTGAATATTTTGACTTGGTTTTTGAGATTGGGATCCTTAATTGTAATATAGCTCATACTCTCTATTAGTAGTCAAACTATGTCTTCATGTTCAGCATGCTCATCCACTTAATCCATAATCCACGTACTAATTTTTTCTTTAATCCAAATTACTATCTTTTTGAATTTCCACTTTCTCCACTATAATTTTGAATTTCCACGATCTCCACTCGTAGATTCACCGAAACTTTATCTTCCTGGAGTCTTATAGAATATCTCCTAACTCTTCGTTTTAGTCGAACACTTATCCTTTAAGTCCTATAAAAACTCAAACACTTATTTGTAACTCTTCGAGTTTTTGCACCTGCAAAACACGTGACTGAACATAGCAAACTTATCTATTCGTTAGTCATTTTATAAAACTCGAACAATTATCTATCCATGCGTATAAAAAATCGAACAGTTATCTAACTATTCAATTTTCATTACCGAATGCACATGGAAAACACATGACAACTTAAAATATTAAAAACACATGTGTAGATAACTTAACTATACAAGTTTTTAACATAACTATTCGACAAAAATGAATCGTTAGCTATCCAAAAGTTTAACTATTGAAAATCTAACTATTCGAAAACTTTAACTATCTGAAAGTTAACTGTCCAAAATAAAAATGAAACTTTCCGATAACCTGTTAACATTTAATTACGTGAGAATTATACTTAGAGAATATTATTTAGACTTATTTTAAAAACTTTAATAAAGCATATATCATCAAAATAAAATTCCTAACAATCTCCCCATTTTTGATGATGTCAAAACCTAATAAGTCAAATAATCTATCTTCTCCCCCTTTTTGGCATTATAAAAAAGTAAATAAAATATAAGGAAGAAAAATGTGCTAAGTACATATCGTTCAAAAGGATATTTTTAAACATGCATCACTTTCGTGGATTAAGCATAAACTATTTAAAGATAAACTATCAAAGACAATCACATGAGCATTTAGTGTAGTAAACAGTTTACATAATGCGATTTCTTTACAGAAATAATTTTTGGTAACAAATTACAAGAAAGAAATCATGAAATACATAATTTTTATAATCACAAGCCTCTTTGTCTTCTAAAAATATTGATCAGAGTATCTAAAATTTGCCTTGCAATTTCTATACTTACTTTGTTTATTTGATCAATTACTACTTGATCTAAATCATTTTGTGAAAATTGTGATGGTTGCTATAAAAATTCAATATGTATGTCTGTATTTAAATCTGTATATATATCTGTATTTATACCTGTATTTGTATCTGTATGTTGCTGTTGTTCTAAAAATTGTGTCGATTGTTGCTGTTGCTGTTGTGATTGAGTTTGTCGATCCTGTTGTTGTTGTTGTTGTCGAATTATAGGTGCATCTGCTTCTTAGTATTTCTATAGTTCCTTTGTAGAGAAAGATCTTGATTTTAATCTTTTCTATGGCCAATGTGTAATATCTGTTTGACTTGCCACAATTCTCAAAATCGTATCACCATAAAATAATTTACTCTGCAAATGTAAGATATGAGAAATGAAAATATCATACTATTTCACCTGTATATGGTTAATTAATGCATGTGTAGCATAAAGATAGAATCTACCAACTTTTTCACCATGACCAAACCTCTAAAAGAGTGAAGCATGTAGTAGTTTTGCAATAAAATGTGCTTGGCCATTTAAATCATTTACTAATCTCATTGAATTTTTGGTAGTCGGATCTTTGGCTAAGCTTTTAATGTCCCATCCCAACTGATAAACCTATTTTCTTTTTGATAATTTAACTCCTTCATTTTTCAAACCAAGTACTTGATAAAGTAAATCTGGAGTTAAATATATGTTGTAGTATTGTATATTGGAAACAGGAATACCTTCTTCCACTGTTAAGTTTGAGTAAAAACAACTTATAAGTTCTGGTATAACAAGATGGCCTAGCTGTTGTGGAAGCAGAGTCAACAAGCCTTGAAATTTAAACATTTCTCATATATGTGCCATCCCTTTAAACTTAACTAGTCTTGAATATAAAACTGTAAAAGTTTTATATGTCTGAAATTTTTCATAATAGGAACTATTTCTGAATCATAATAATGTATTTTCGTCTAAATTCTATTCAAGATTAGGTATTTTCCTGTCATGATGTTCTAATCTAGGACTTGTTTCAACAGTATCAGCAGCATCTAAATTTTCAGATCTTTCAGAATTGGTAGAATTTCCATCAAAGCTAGTATAAATGTCTGAAATATCTGTTATTGTCGTATCAATAATTTGCTAAAATTCCTCTGTTTAATCTTCTTGAAACATATCAGTAGCAACAGTCTCTGTATTAATCTGTCTATCAGCAACATTTATGTCTATGATTGATCTATATAACAACTATCTCTATATGAAAGAATGTAATATAATAGATTCATTCTGTTTTTCTGAAATTTCTATATTTGAGACATTGGCAATGTTATATTCTATTTGTAATTGTGTACTTTGTAATATGCCTTGTACACCTACAGTCAGTCCAAAATATTCTAATGTCTTCTTCTTTTTCCAACTATATGTCTGTAGTGTTTCTAGTTGTTCAAGAGGATCTAAAGTTTTCTTAGTTTCTCTTGTTAAAGGCACCTGTGGTCTTGATGGTCCTTCACCATGATGCCTAGGTTGTAATAATGGAATATAGAGTTTTAAGCTCTCAACCTCTGCCATTTTTAGTTAATAAACTTTTTTTCCTTCACTTCGAAGGCCCATATTTCAAATGGTAGTTTTCTGTTCATCAATATATTGTTGAATGTCGTCTAAAATAGCTGGGGGAAAATAATATTGGGAATATAAAGATTCTAATTCCCTGTTGGCATTTTCTATTATTGGTCCCCATTTCTTTCCATAATAAGTGATAGACTGTAACGATTTTTCAAGTACATGTCCAGAACTTGTAACAACCGTAGGGTTAAGTTGTAAAGTTCGGTCTGTTTTAGTCTAAACTGTGTTTCAATATAATTGCGAATAAACTTCCAATAGAAATTTTTCTTGTCTTGAACACCTTTTCTAATTTCATGTAGTCATTAGAAAAAGTATACCTTATGTAGATGTCGTTGATTTCATTTTCTATCTTCTGAAGTTCCATCTCTCTTTTCTACACTTTTGTCTCTACCATGTCCTAACATTGTCGATTAGTCTTCGCTGTGCACTGTAGAACTTAGTGGAAGTAAAGATTGTGAAACTAGGGTTTTACCAAGGTAGAAACACGAAAGGTTGTCAATAAAACATTTATAACTCTTCGAGTTTATAAACAGATAAACAGATTCAATCATTGAAATCATAAATATAAGATTTGTTACTAATAAATAACTCAAATGCTTACAATAGCTGTATGAGTTTTACAATCGACAAAACTAGAATACTTAATGTAACTGTTTGTGTAAAGAAAATAACTTCGGGCTAAGTGAAAAGTGAGAAAACTTGAAGACTTATGATAACTATTCGAGTTTTGTGAGCAGTAAAGCACATAATTATCCATACCAAATTTTAAGAGAATCTCTTTGCAAAATTTTTCTTGATTCAGGAAAATACCATGCTGAAGTTGATGAATTTGTAATCCTAAAAAGAATTTTAATTCTCCCATAAGACTCATCTCAAATTCATTCTTCATTAAGATTTGAAAATCATGACATAGTTTCTCATGTATGGCACCAAAAATGATATCATCTACGTAGATTTGAATAATTAACATATGAGAACCTTCAAATTTGATGAATAATGTGTTGTCTGCAGTTCCTATGTTAAACTGATTCTCAAGAAGGAAACTCTTCAATTTATCATACCATGCACGTGGTGCTTGCTTCAAACCATAGAGAGCTTTATTCAGTTTGTATACATGGTTTGGATTTTCTTCATCTTCAAAACCTGGTGGCTGTTTTACATATACTTCTTCTTGCAGAATTGCCATTAAGAAATGCACTTTTAACATCCATCTGATAAAGCTTTATTTTCATACTGCTTGCAAAGGCAAGTAACATTCTAATTGCTTTAAGTCTTGCAACAGGTGCAAAAGTTTCTTCATAGTCGATCCCTTCTTGTTGGTTGTATCCCTGAGCAACAAGTCTAGCTTTATTTTTGATAATACTACCATTATTATCAAGTTTATTCTTAAACACCCATTTAGTACCAATAATTGATTTTTTGATGGGCCTTTCAATCAAGTTCCAGACTTCATTTTTCTTGAGCTAATTTAGTTCCTCTTGCATGGTCATGATCTAGTATTCATCATTGCAGGCATCTTCAACTGTTGAAGGTTCAAGTTCAGATACAAAAGCACAATAATTACAAATATTTTGAATTTTGCTTCTTGTTTGAACACCTTGATTTATATTCCCAATAATTTTTCCAATAGGATGTTCAGACTTTGTCTTCCATGCTTTTTCTGTCTCAGTAGGTGTAGGTAGTGTTGAATTATCCTTTTTTTAAGGAATTTTCTGATTTATTAATTGACTTTCACTTTCACTGTCTATTGTTAGCCTCTTCAATTTTCCTATTATGTCTTCATCAAAAAATACGTTTATTGACTCTTCTACTCTTCTTTCATGTTCAAAATAGACCTTGTAGGCCTTGCTTCTTGAAGAGTATCCAACAAGTAGAGCAAGATCAAATTTTGCATCAAATTTGTCTTTTTGATCCTTAGTGTTAAGCACAAAGCATCTTGATCCAAAGACCTTAAAATATCCAACATTTGGTATTTTACCATACCATAGTTCAAAAGGTGTCTTATGTAGAATAGGTCTAAGGTGAGTTCTGTTTATAGAATAACATGCAGTATTTACAGCTTCAGCCCATAGAGACTTTGGTAGATCAAATGCATTAAGAATTGTCTTTGCCATTTCTTGTACTGATCTATTCTTCCTCTCTACAACTCCATTCTGAGCTGGAGTTCTTGGACATGAGAATTCGTGCAGTATGCCAAAAGAATTGCATAATTCTTCAAATTTTGAATTTTCAAATTCACCTCCATGATCACTTCTGATCTTCTTCATGGTTGATTCTTTTTCATTTTGAATTCTAATATAGAGATGTTTGAATTCATCACAGGCTTCATTCTTGTGTGTTAAGAAAATAACCCAAGTGAATCTTGTATAATCATCAACTACCACTAAGGTATATTTTCTTCCTCTTAAACTGACTGTCTGTGTAGGACCAAATAGGTCCATATGCAATAGATCTAATGGTTGACGTGTGGCAATGTCTTCAATACTCTTGTGTGCTGATTTCTTTTGTTTTCCAATTGTACAGTCACTGCACAATTTATCTCTCTTGAACTTGAGCTTAAGCACACCTCTAACAAGATCATGTTTGGTCAATTTTCTTGTAAGTCTCATGTTTGCATGATTTAATCTTTTATGCCATAATCATTCATCTTCATTAGAAGCAACTAAACATGCATCACTAGATATAATATCACATGGAAATTTCAAAGTATAAATTGAATTATTTCTATATCCAATAAATTTGATTTCATGTGTATCCTATTGTAATATAAAACAGTTTTCTGTAGTAAAAAGTATATTGTAACCTTTGTCACATAATTGACCTATACATAGCAGATTCTGTTTTAAACCATTTACATGTAAGACATTTTCTATTTTTCCATTTTCAGATGCAACATTTCCTATGGTAGTAATTCTACATTTTTCATTGTTACCAAACCTAACAAATCCTAAATTTATTGATTTAATAGATTCTAGAAGTCTTTTCTTACCTGTCATATGCTTTGAGCATCCACTGTCAATGATCCACTTGGACGTTTGAGCTTTCTTATCCATGTAGTCTTGCAAGTCATGTTGAAATTAAGACTTTTGGTACCCATATCTTCTTGGGTCCATCACTATTAGTCCTCTATATACTAAATCTGTTGCCTTTTGGTAGCCATATAGACGTAGATCTCTTCTTAATGACAAACACAGTTGTGCCATCTTTATAAGATCTAATTTTTCCACCACAGTAAGGGGTTTCTTGTGGTACAACATACCCTAGGCCAAATTTGCTTCTTCCTATTCTTTGAGATCCTATGATTTTGTTTAAGCTATTTTCACCCTTAGTAAATTTACATATAGTTTTCTTTAAATCAGTAACTTCAGATAACATATTTTTATTTTCTTCTTTTAAATCAAAATTTTTACAACTATAGCTATTCATTTTAGTTTTTAATTCTCTATTATCAACTAAGGCTTTTTCTAGTTCAGCAAAAACATCTTCTACAAAGGAATTTAAACTCTTTAATTCTTTCTTGTACTTCTTACATTTTATATATAAGTTATCTACTGTACAAAGAAGACTATCTATATCTACATCATCATTTTCTTTTTCTGAGCAATAGGGAGATGTAGAGCATACCTCTTGTGCAGCAAAGCACACATTTGCAGATGCCTCCTCATCTGAGCCTAATAAGCTGCTGGATGAACTGCTATCATCTCAAGTGGCTTTCAAGGCCATCTTCTTCTTATTCTTCCTTTTCCATTTTTGTTTGTCCTCCTCCTGTTGAAAAGGATAGTAAAGTTGAATGTGTCCTAGTTTCTTGCACTTGTAGTATATAGGGACTTTTGGTTTTGAGGAGCTGGCATTGCCTCCTTGTCTCATCATCCTTCTAAAGTTCCTAGCCAGCAGTAACATTTCATCCTCATCCGAGCTTAGTTGATCTTCTATTGAGGGAAAAGCTAGTTTTTTCTTTTTCTCTACTTTTCTTTCAGTGACTCCTTCTTCTTTCCATTCCTTCATTTGGACTTCATGGGCTAGAAGGTTTCCCAACAGATCTTCAACTGAATAGTTATTCAGATCCTTTGAATCCTGTATAGAAGTAGACTTCTGCTTCCATTCGACTGTCAAGCTCCTTAGGATCTTTTGTACCTGTTCACGATTAGAAAAACTCCTCCCAAGGCCTCTTAGTTCATTTACAATTTCTGTGAATCTAGAAAACATTTCAGTGATACTTTCTTTTTCAAGCATTTTGAATAATTCATATTTTCTTAACAAAATGCTGATTTTAGTATCTTTAACTTGGTTGGTTCCATCATATGTAATTTGAAGGTGTTAGGATCAGAAGACTCACCAGAGGGGGGGTGAATGGTGAATGTGTGTAATTTTTATATTCTTTTGATTTTTGAATCAAATGATTCAACAAAAATAAAATGAGATGAAACTAAACGAATGCAAAGCAGTAAAGAAAGATAACACACAGCAAGTTTTAGGTAGTTCACCAACTTGGCTAGTCCACCCCCAAGATTCACTTGGGATCCACTAAGTGTTTCAACACTTACACACTTGCTTTCAGGTCAAAGCAAGAACCAACAACACAGAAGTTTTCAAGTATAAACTTCAGTAAACTAACCTCTAGAGTTTTCAGGTCGAAACTCAAACCAACAACTAAATGTAGCTTTCAGGTTGAAGCCACGAACCAACAGCTTGAGTCTTTCAATCAGAGTTTTGGCGCACAGAGCTTTTTCTACAATAGATCTTTAGAATATGCTTCACTATTTGCAGACTTGAGTGTAATTGGAATTGGAGTGTAGCTCACTGTATGTGGTATATACGTTATCTATGTCTTTTCTTCTCTTAAACTCCTCATATTTATACCAAAGGTATAACGATCATAATTTTTCTTTCAACGGATGTATTCTACTGTACTTGGAAAATAATCAAGCCTAAATATGGTAAGTTACCATTCTGTCTGATGTTTAGTAAGTAACCTTCTAAAAATCTCAGGCTTTTGGATGGTTATAAAAATAACTTACCGAAAAGCATCCATAACTTACCGATTCATCACTCATATTCTGTTATCTGAGTCACGTGAGGATTTTAAGTTGCTCACGTGTAATGACAAGTGTTCAGAGTCTTGTATTTAACTAACCGAAAAGAGCTCTTGACTTTCGGATAGTTAACTACAGTAACTCTCTGAACTTTCATTTAAGTCTCCAACAGCTGTCCCTTCAAATCTGCACGTGCATAAAATCATAACTTAAGTTTCGGATAGTTAATAATTTAACTCACCAAAACCTTCCCATTTTTCGGATAGTTATCTTTCTAACTCTCCGAAAACCCATTTGAACATCTATCTGGAATTCTGCACGTAGGAAATTCACTAACTTAAGTTTCAGATGGTTAATCCGTAACTCACCAAAACTCTCTTGAGATTTTGGATAGTTATCTTTCTAACTCTCCAAAAACTTAAATGATCTTCTTTCTGGAATTCTGCACGTGGCAATTTCAATAACTTAAGTTTTGGATAGTTAACTATAACTTATCGAAACTCTCTTTGAAAATTTAGATAGTTATCTAACTCTCCGATTTTCCCTTTTAAGCTTTCAACTACCGGCTTCTCCATTCTGCACGTGCGTAATAGCATAACTTAAGTTCCGGAAAGTTATACTTGTAACTTACCAAAAAAGTCGGATAGTTATCTTCCTAACTCTCCGAAAAAATCTTTTAAGCTTCTGTTCTGAATTTCTGCACATGGTTAATTGAATGACTTAAATTTCAGATAGTTAGCCTTTCTAACTTTCTGATTTTCCTTTTTCTTTCGGATAGTTAACTCCATAACTCTCCAATCATTCAACCAACTTAATTGTCTGATTAAATAACTCTCTGAAGACTTTATAAAATCGGATAGTTATCCTTCTAACTGTCTGATGGACTTGCTACTATTTTACTCTTCGGATACTTGGATCTATAATTGTCTGATTTTCCTGTAACTTGAAAGTAGTATCATTTGGAACCTTCTCGATCTATTCATCTGCTTGGAATTTGTTCTAACAACCTTCTGATCTAATGCTGTACTGACTTAACTGTGAAATACAATATGTTTCCTCACATAGGTTTTGCATTATCAAAATACTCGGGTTCTAACAATCTCCCTCTTTTTGATAATGACAAAAATCTTTACAATTATTTACATGTATTTCACTCCCTAGTGTATTTCTATACATTCAGTCACATAGAGAAAAATAAAAACAGGAATTTAACAATACTATACTGACGTGGAGGGATTCCTCCCCCTAACTTTGTGTTGTCTTCTCCCCCTATCTGTGTGTTGAGTTTTTCTTCTCCTTTTAATAATTCTCTTTCAGTTCTTGCTGGAAATACTATAAGTGACTATATACTTCACAAATTTCCAAATTCTTCTCCCCATTTTTGTCATTATATAAAAAGGTGAAGACTGTAAAACTGATATTGAATATATCCTGCATGAGTAGGTTAGCAGAAAACAAGCTCCCATATGGTGAGCTTGATGAAGAATAAAAATATTTAAAGATCTTCTAACGAACATATGCCTAGATTTCGTCTAATATGATTAAAAGTTGATTCATTTAAAGGTTTGGTGAAAATATCTACAAGTTGATTTTTTGTCGACACAAACTTAAGTGAGATGTGCCCTTTCTCCACATGATCTCTCAGAAAATGATGTCTGATCTCGATATGCTTGGTTCTAGAATGAAGTAATGTATTCTTAGATAGACTAATTGCACTGTTGTTATCACAAAATATGATTGAATTCTGAATTTTCAGTCTGTAATCTGCTAGAGTTTGCTGCATCCAAAGGATTTGTGCACAGCACAATCCTACTACAATATACTCGGCTTCAGTAGTAGATAAAGTTATACAATTTTGTTTCCTACTGAACTAGGAGATTAAAGAATTTCCAAGTAATTGACAAGTACCACTAGTGTTTTTTCTATCAGATCTACTACTTGCATAATCTACATCACTATAGCTTGTTAAAATCAAACTACTATCAACTGAGTAGAATAATCCGAAATCTTTTGTTCCTTATAGATATCTGAAAATCCTTTTGACTGATTTCAAATATGATTCCTTTGGTGATGCTTGAAATCTAGCACACAAGCATACACTTAACATAATATCTAGCCTACTAGCTGAAAGGCATAACAGGGATCCAATCATACCTCTATATTGCTTTTGATCCACTACAACACTTGAATCATCCATTTCTAGTTTAATGCTTGAACTCATTGGAGTATATGCGGGTTTGATGTTTTCATAACCAAATTTCTTCAACATCTCTTTGCAGTATTTTTCTTGGTTGACAAAAATGCCATTATGCACTTGATGAATCTGTAAACCCAAGAAAAACTTCAATTCTCCCATCATGCTCATTTCGAATTTATTTTTCATCAAATTCTAAAATTCATAACAGAGATCTTCTAAAGTGGCTCTAAAGACTATATCATCAACATATATCTGTACAATCAACATTTGCACATCAAAAGTTTTGGTAAACAAAGTGTTGTCCACTTTGCCTATAGAAAAATTATTTTCAGTTTAAAACTTTTTCAATTTCTCATACCATGCTCTAGATGCCTATTTCCAACCATATAGAGTATTTCTTAGTTTGTAGACATGATCCAGCTTGTATTCATCTTCAAATCCAGGAGGTTATTTAACAAACACTTCTTCCTGAATTTCTCCATTTAAGAATGCACTTTTCACATCCATCTGAAATAATCTTAACTTCATACTACTTGCAAAAGCAAGCAACATTTTGATAACTTCAATCCTGGCTACAAGAGCAAAAGTTTCTTCATAGTCAATACCTTCCTGCTGATTGTAGCATTGTGCAACTAATCGAGCTTTATTTCTGAGAATGTTACATTCTTCATCTAATTTGTTTTTGAAAATCCATTTAGTTCCAATGATGGATTTTCCTGCAGGTTTTTCTACTAGTTCCCAAACATTATTTTTCTGAAACTGATTTAATTCTTCCTGCATAGCCATAGTCTAGTAAGTATCCTTACATGTTTCATCTACTGATTTTGGCTCTATTTCTAACACAAATGCACAAAAATTGCAGATATCTTGTGCTTTGCTTCTAGTTTGTACCCCTTTAGATATATTTCCAATAATTTGTTCCTCGGGATGATCAGATCTAAACTTCCAACTATTATGATTCTAATATCTATTGTTGAGATTCTGGTCTGACACTTGTGAATTGAGTTTCTGCTTGCAGTTATCATATTCAAAGTATTCATTTTCACTATCATTTTTAATCTTCAACTTTTTGAAATTCTGGATTAGATCTTCATCAAACTGAACATTTATACTTTCCTCCACTCTTCTATCTTCAGCAAAATATACTTTGTAAGCTTTGCTTCTAGAAGAGTAACCAACAAGTATGGCAGGTTCAAACTTTGCATCAAACTTGTCTTTAGCATTTCCTGTATTTAAGACAAAACATTTGCATCCAAATGTTTTAAAATAGCCAACATTTGGAGTTTTATCAAACCAAATTTCAAAAGGTGTCTTATTCAACATGGATCTAATGTGAGTTCTATTGGAAATGTGACAAGTTGTTCCTACAACTTCTGCCTAGAGAAATTTAGGTAGATCCGTGGTAGTTAACATAGTTCTAGCCATTTCTTGTAATGTCCTATTTTTCCTTTCCACAACTCCATTTTGAGCAGGAATTCTAGGACAGGAGAATTCATGCAAAATTCCAAATGAATTGCAAAGGTTTTCAAATTCATAGTTTTCAAATTCTCCTCCATGATCACTTCTGATTTTCTTCACTGTTAGTTCCTTTTGATTCTAAACTCTTATGCAGAAATTCCTGAACTCATTGCAAGTTTCATTTTTATGTGTCAAAAATATTACCTAAGTTAATCTGGAGAAATCATCAACAATAACAAAGGTATATTTTCGACCCCCAAGACTTGATACTTGAGAAGGACCAAACAAATCTAGATGTAGCAGTTCCAATGGCCTTTTGGTGGTAATAACATTTTTGCTGTGAAGAGCAGTTCTCTTTTGCTTCCCTGGCATACACTCACTACACACTCTATCTTTCTTAAAAGTGAGTTTAGGCAAACCCTTGACAAGATCACCCGTGGAAAGCTTTCTGATATTCTTCATACTGATGTGACCAAGTCTTCTATGCCACACCCAATCATCTTCACCAGTTGCTACCAAATAGGAATTGCTTGTAGAATTTTCACATGGAAAGTTTAATGTATATATTGAGCAATTTCTATTACCAGTAAATTTTGTATCATTCGTGGCTGGATCAATAATGTAGCAATTTTCAGCATTAAAAGAAACAGTATAACCTTTATCACATAATTGTCCTACACTTAACAAATTTTGTTTTAATCCATTTACATGCAAGACATTCTCAATTATACCATTTTCAGATGTAATATTTCCTATTGCAATTATTTTACAGTTTTCATTATTTCCAAACTTAACAGATCTTGAACTTAAGTTTTTAACAGAGTCAAGGAAACTTTTTTTACCTGTCATGTGCTTTGAGCATCCACTGTCCACAATCCATTTAGTTGAACGTGCTTGAAACTCCTTGTCACCTTGCAAATCATACTGAAATTAAAGCTTTTGGTACCCAAATCTTCTTGGGTCCAGTAGAGTTAGTCCTTAAAACATTAAATCTATTGCCTCTTGGCAGCCACATATGACCTGATCTTCGTTTGATGGCAAACACAGTGGTGTCATCTCTATAAGATCGAATCACTCCACCACAATAAAGTATTTCCTGTGGTGTAGCATACCCTAGGCCATATTTATTCCCATTAGATCGTTGAGATCCTATTATTTTATTTAATCCTTTTTTACCTTGAGTAAATTTACATATGGTATCTTTCAAATCTGATATAGTGGTTAATAGATTTTTATTTTCTTCTTTTAATTCACAGTTAACACAACTATACTCATCTAAATTTGATTTTAGATTTCTATTTTCAACTATAGTTGATTCTAATTTAGTAAATGAATTTTCTAAGCAATGATTTAACATTTTAATTTCTTTCTTAAATTCTCTACACTTCACATATAAATTATCTACAGTAGAAAGAAGACTGTTTATGTCTAAATCATCATGCTCATTTTCTGAACTAGAGGAAGTAGAGTATACCTCTTGTGCTGCAAAACACACGTTGGCTGCAGCTTCATCTTCAGAATCTGATGAACAGCTTGAAGTGCTACTATCATCCCACGTAGCTTTGAGAGCCATCTTCTTTTTGTTCTTCAATCTCTTCTTCTTATCTCCTTGATCATCTTCTATCTGAAATGGACAAAAGGTCTATATGTGCCCTTGCCTTTTACATTTGAAACATGTAGAAACAGTTCTTTTAGAGTAGCTGGGCTTATTCTTTTTCTTCATGAACTTTCTGAAGTTTCTTGCCAACAACATGATCTCATCATCATCTGAGCTTGGAGCTTCTTCTGTAGATGGAAATGCTATTTCCTTTTTCTTTTCAGCTTTCTTTTCAACAGCTCCTTCTTGCTCTTTCCAGTCCTTCATCTGAACTTCGTGGGCCAGAAGATTGCCTAACAGTTCTTCAACTATGTAATTGTTAAGATCCTTAGAATCTTGAATAGATGTGGACTTCTATTTCCACTCAACAGTTAAGCTTCTCAGGATCTTCTGTACTTGTTCACGTGAAGAGAATTCCTTTCCCAAGCCTTTCAAACTGTTAATGATTTTAGTAAATCTTAAAAACATTTCAGTTATGTTTTCATTTTCATTCATTTTAAGTAGTTCTAGTTTTCTCAACAGGATACTGATTTTTGTATCCTTAACTTGGCTTGTACCTTCGTGAGTAACTTGAAGGATTTTCCAAGCCTCATGAGCAGACTTACATGTAGATACTTTATTATATTGATCAGTAGTTAGTGCACAATAAATGGCATTCAGCCCTCTAGCATCCAACTAGATGAGTTTCTCATCCTCCTCAGACTAATTCATAACATCACTAGTTGGAAGTGTAGTTCCAAGAACAACAATCTTCCAAAGTTTAATATCAGAACTCCTAAGGAAACATTCCATTCTATTCTTCCAATAGTTATAATTGGAACCATCGAATAGTGGAGGTCTGTGGATGTTTTGTCCCTCAGCAAATTGAGCCATAAATCCTGATGGTTAAATCTTATAGTGGATTAACTTGCTCTGATACCAATTGTTAGGATCGGAAGACTCACTAGAGGGGGGGTGAATGGTGAATGTGTGTAATTTTTATATTCTTTTGATTTTTGAATCAAATGATTCAATAGAAATGAAATGAGATGAAACTAAATGATTGCAAAGCAGTAGAGAAAGATAACACACAGTAAGTTTTAGGTAGTTCACCAACTTGGCTAATCCACCCCCAAGATTCACTTGAGATCCACTAAGTGTTTCAACACTTACACACTTGCTTTCAGGTCAAAGCAAGAACCAACAACACAGAAGTTTTCAGGTATAAACTTCAGTAAACCAACCTCTAGAGTTTTCAGGTCAAAACTCAAACCAACAACTGAATGTAGCTTTCAAGTTGAAGCCACGAACCAACAGCTTGAGTCTTTCAATCAGAGTTTTGGCACACAGAGTTTTTTCTGCAGTAGATCTTTAGAATATGCTTCACTGTTTGCAGACTTGAGTGTAATTAGAATTGGTGTAGCTCACTGTATGTGGTATATACGTTATCTGTGTCTTTTCTTCTCTTAAACTCTTCATATTTATACCAAAGGTATAACAATCATAATTTTTCTTTCAACGGATGTATTCTGCTGTACTTGGAAAATAATCAAACCTAAATATGGTAAGTTACCGTTCTGTCTAATGTTTAGTAAGTAACCTTCTAAAAATCTCAAGCTTTTAGATGGTTATAAAAATAACTTACCGAAAAGCATCCATAACTTACCGATTCATCACTCATATTCTGTTATCTAAGTCACGTGAGGATTTTCAGTTGCTCACGTGTAATGACAAGTGTTAAGAGTCTTGTATTTAACTTACCGAAAAGAGCTCCTGACTTTCGGATAGTTAACTACAGTAACTCTCCAAACTTTCATTTAAGTCTTTGACAGCTGTCCCTTCAAATCTGCACGTGCATAAAATCATAACTTAAGTTTCAGATAGTTAATAATTTAACTCACCGAAACCTTCTCATTTTTTGGATAGTTATCTTTCTAGCTCTCCGAAAACCCATTTGAACATCTGTATGGAATTCTGCACGTAAGAAATTCACTAACTTAAGTTTCGCATGGTTAATCTGTAACTCACCGAACTCTCTTGAGATTTTGGATAGTTATCTTTCTAACTCTCCGAAAACTTAAATGATCTTCTTTCTGGAATTCTGCACGTGGCAATTTCAATAACTTAAGTTTCGAATAGTTAAACTGTAACTTACCGAAACTCTCTTTGAAAATTCGAATAGTTATCTAACTTTCTGATTTTCCCTTTTAAGCTTTCAACTACCAGCTTCTCCATTCTGCACGTGCGTAATAGTATAACTTAAGTTCCAGAAAGTTATACCTATAGCTTACCGAAAAAGTCGGATGGTTATCTTCCTAACTCTCCGAAAAAATCCTTTAAGCTTCTATTCTGAATTTCTACACGTGGTTAATTGAATGACTTAAGTTTCAGATAGTTAGCCTTTCTAACTTTCTGATTTTCCTTTTTCTTTCGGATAAGTAACTCCATAACTCTCCGATCATTCAACCAACTTAATTGTCTAATTAAATAACTCTCCGAAGACTTTGTAAAATCGGATAGTTATCCTTCTAACTGTTTGATGGACTTGCTGTTGTTTTACTCTTTAGATACTTGGATCTGTAACTGTACGATTTTCCTGTAACTTGAAAGTAGTATCATCTGGAACCTTCTCGATCTGTTCGTCTGCTTGGAATTTGTTCTAACAGCCTTCTGATCTAATGCTGTATTGACTTAACTATGAAATACAATATGTTTCCTCACATAGGTTTTGCATTATCAAAATACTCGGGTTCTAATAGAAGGATCTTCCAAGCTTCATGGGAGAATTTACAAGCAGATATTTTATTATACTGTTCACCAGTTAGTGCATAGTAAATGGAATTAAGCCCACGAGCATCCGTCTAGATGATTTTTTCATCCTCCTTAGTCTAGTCACTTTCATGACTGATTGGAGTTGGTGTACCATGTACAACTATTCTCCAAAGTTTCACATCTGTACTCTTGAGAAAGCACTCCATCCTATTTTTCCAGTAGCTATAATTGCTACCATTAAAGAGGGGAAGTCGATGGATATTCTAACCCTCTGCAGTGTGGAAAGCCATGATCTCAGATGGTTAAATCTATTAGCGAGATCAACTTTGCTCTAATACCAATTGTTAGGACCTTAAGGCTTACTAGAGGGGGGGTGAATGGTAATAATTTGTTTCTTAACCTTTTAGAAGTAGTTTAATGTAAAGAGATAGCAAGCACACAATAAAGATGTTGAGTATTTTTGTTTTGATGTTGTGTGCTGAATGAAAATAATCATATTTGCTCAATTACTATTACTTGTGAAAAGAAATTAAAATCATCAATTAATACAGAAAAAGCTTACTGATATAAATACTTGTCTGTATTGGATCTAAAGTTAATAACTAGTCGTTTCATTGCATTAATTTCTCATTTAACTAAATGTTAAGTTAACGTGTGTTTTTATTGAATAACATGATATGTTTTAAAGTTATATCTTCTGTATCATGAACACCCAAAAACTATGAGCTTTGAATAACTAGCAAATCTTTTCAACCATACCTCAAGAGGTATCTTCCCATCTAAGGCACTAGAAGGGAACTTGTTCACTAGATAGGAAGTTGTGTTAACAACCTTTGCCCAAAACTTTTTGCTCAAACCTACATGAGACAGCATACAACGTGCCTTTACTAGGAGTGTTCTATTCAATCTTTCAACCACTCCATTTTGCTGAGGAGTATACCTGACAGTGTTATGCCGTGTAATGCCTTCATCTTTACAAAAGTTATCAAATTCTTGAGAACAAAACTCAAGACCATTATCAGTTCTAAGATATTTTACCTTTCTATCTGTTTGGTTTTCTACTAGCTTCTTCCAATGCTTGAAGCAAGAAAAAGCTTCACTTTTGTGTGTCAAAAAGAAAACCCAGTTCATCCTTGAATGACAGTCAATGATAGAAAGAAAATATCTAGAACCTACAATAGAAGGCTGACGTGAAGGCCCCCAACAATCAACATGAATATAATTAAGAACTCCCTTGGAGCTGTGCTGACTGCGTGCAAATGACACTCTTTTCTGTTTGCCAAAAACACAATGCTTGCACATGTCAATACAAGCAACCTTGTGCCCATCAAACTTGCCCAGACTACTCAGTTTCTGCATTCCTTTCTGCCCCAAATGACCCATCCTTGAGTGCCACATGACATAAAAATCTTGCTGACCAGATATAGCTGATGTAGTTGCGCCAACAATTGGAGTGCCCTGCAAAATGTATAAGGGACCAAATTTGGTTCCTTTCATAACAACTAATGAGCCTTTCAGTATGCTGATCTTCCCCTCACCACCTGTATATCTATAACCCTTAGCATCAAGGGCCATCAATGAGATTAGATTTTTTCCAAGCTTTGGGACGTGCAAACGTCCTCTAGAATTCTAACTGTGTCATCATGCAGTTTAAATTTTATAGTGCCCACACCAACTCTAGAACACACATCATCATTAGCCAAAGTCACTTGACCACCCTCCACTTGCTCGTAGGTGTCAAAATACTTCCTAGTAGGAGTCATATGATGTGAAGCTCCTAAGTCCATAATCCACTGATCATCAGAATAGGCACTACAACAAACTGTAAGGGAAAAGTCATCACTTGACGCAGAACTGGTTTCTGCCACAGCAGCCTTTCCTTTGTTCATAAGCTTGGGACAATGTGATTTCCAGTGTCCTTTCTCCTTACAGTAATGGCAAGTATCCCTAGAGTACTTGCCCTTCAACTTGCTTCTGCTTCTATTCTTCCCTCCACCTTGTCTCTAGCTTCTTCCCCTATTCTCTTGCTGCTGAGCTGAGAGGCCAACACCACTTGCCTCATTTCTACCATGCACCATGTGCCTGAGCTCCCTAGAATGAAGGCTAGACCTCACTTCTTCCAATGTAATTGAATCTCTTCCAACTACACAAGACTGAACAAAGTTTTCATAACTCAATGGGAGTGAACAAAGCAAGATAAGAGATGCATCTTCATCTTCTATGATTACTCCAATATTCTTGAGTTCCAACAGAATAGCATTTAGCTGATCTAAATGCTGCTTAAGAGGTACACCTTCTATCATCTTTAAAGAGAACAATCTCTACTTTAACAATAATTTGTTTGTTAAAGACTTAGTCATATACAATGACTCAAGTTTCTACCAAAGACCTAACGAGGTAGATTCATCGAAAACTTCTATTATAACTTCATCAAACAAACACAACAAGATGGTGGAATGAGCTTTCTCCTCCTGCAATTCAAACTCTGGCGAATTTCTATTCAGAGTAGTTTCCTTATTTAAAGAAGCCCAAATACCTTGTTGCTTTAGAAGTACTTTCATCTTAACTTGCCATAAGCTGAAGCTATTCTTACCATCAAACTTTTCTATCTTCAACCCCGAAGTATTCATGTTTTCAAAACAACAAACAACCAGCAATACACAAGAGATACAATGTGATTTCAACAAACACAATTCTACGGTTAGGTACACAATAGCAAGCAATATCTCAACAACAATATGCTACTGAAACTAATGATTTCAACGAAATGCAATCAGCCACAAGCCAAGCACACTACTTAGCACAAAATAGTAGCAAATACTCGCACAAACCAAGCACAAAACCACAGTCATAAAATGCCCAAAATTCAACAATCAAAGAGTCACTCGTCTAGAAAACTACTGTGCCCTAACTAGACGCCTCCTACTGTATCTCTCTGAATACGAAACTTCTGACCACGAAATTTTAAAGTAAGGAAGTTCAGGAAGCTTACTACACATCCTCAAAATTTGAGATGCAACGGAGCACGGACGAGGAAGGTGCACAACTTGACGTCGGAATGTGCAGACTGGCACCGGCGGCGATGGCAGTTGCGGCAATGGGGGATATCCTTGCGGAAATGGCTTGAACCTTGATCAATCTCTTCGAAATTTTAAAGGAAGGAATTTCAGGAAGCTTACTACACGTCCTCAAAATTTGAGATGCAACAGAGCACGGACGAGGAAGGCGCATGACTTGGCGTCAGAGTGCACAGACTGGCGCCGGCGATGACAATAGTTACAACAATGGAGAGATCCCTTGCGGAAATGGCTTGAACCTTGATCAATCTCTTTGAAACTTCAGATGCAAACCCGGAGATGTCCAACCTGGCTCTAATACTAGTTGTTGTACGGAAAGATCAAACAAACGTGGAGCATCTAGGGGTGGCGTGGAGAAGAGATCTGCGTGGAAGAGAGGATTGCGAGTGGAGAATTCGAAGAACAACAAATTTACATGGTTCCCCAACACAGGTACATCCACGGGTGATCAATCAATCGTGATTCCTTGCTGTATGGTTGCTGGTACAAATAAAGGGGAGAACAAAATCAAGGGATGGTTTGGCATGGCATCCCTTGGACGTGGATGACCCCTTACATATATAGGGGCAACGATTGGTGATACCCAAAAGATAAGTTTTCCCCTGTACAAATTATCAAAGAAATACAACTATATTCAATGACACATACATATACTTGATGGAAGACATACGCATCACAGATACTTATAACTATAACTTACCGAATAGTTATTTAACTGTTGGATAGTTGGCTACAGTAACCCTTCGTTAACTTTCCAATTGCTTTAATTCAGCACGTGCATAAAAGATTGACTTAAGTTTCGGATGGTTATCCCTGTAACTCACTAAAGTGCTTCAGGGTTTCGGATAGTTATCTTTCTAACTCTCCAAAAACTTATTTGAGCTTCTTTTTGGAATTCTACACGTGGGAAATTCAATGACTTAAGTTTCGAATAGTTGAACTGTAACTTACCGAAACTCTCTTGAATGTTCGGATAATTATCTTTCTAACTCTCCAAGAACTTATTTGAGCTTCTCTCTGGAATTCTACACGTGGGAAATTCAATGACTTAAGTTTCAGATAGTTAAACTGTAACTCACTGAAACTCTCTTTGAGATTTCAGATAGTTATCTAATTCTCTGATTTTCCCTTTAAGCTTTTGACTGTCGGCTTCTCCATTCTATACGTGCGTAATAAGATGACTTAAGTTCCAAAAAGTTATACCTATAACTCACCAAAAAACATGAATAGTTATCTAACTCTCTAAAAAGAAAACTCGGATAGTTATCTAACTCTTCGACAAGTCCTTTAAGCTTCCTTTCTGTATTTCTTCACATGATTAATTAAATGACTTAACTTTCGGATAGTTATACCTGTAACTCTCCGGAAAGTCCTTTAAGCTTTCGGATAGTTAACTCCTTAACTATCTGATCATTCAATCCTTCTTATCCTGAGAAATACAATTCTTAACTGTTCGATTTTCTACAGCAACACATTTTGAGATTTACTACAATCTGTTTGCTGCTTAGGATTGTCTACCTTCTGATCTTTTACTACACTGACTAAACCTAAGAAATACAATTCAAAACCTCACATTGATTTTTGCATTATCAAAATCTAGAAGTCCTTTTAGTATAACCAAGACCAAACTGATTTTTATCAGATGTTAATTTATTTTGGTCATGCTCATACATTTCAGTAAGTTCATACCAAGATTTTGTACTTGTATTTGAATTTTTAGTGCATACAAAATCTTTTTCTGCACAAAAATTTTCAAATTTATCATATGCATAATGAGTAATTGGTCTAATACCAGTGTATTGAATTAGATGCTTAGGTTTCTGAATTTTCAGTTTACTACAATTGTTTGAAATTTTAGAAACATTAGAAACTGAATTTCCAGAATAAGAAACAAGATTTTTAGAAACATTAATAGTCATGTTAGAAGTACAATTTGACAAATCACATTGATTTATATTATTACTACATGATTCATCCCTTGAAGTTCCTACTTCTACATATTTATTACCTTGTTTCATAATAAAAGGAATTTTAGTCTTAGATTTACTTGAACTGCAACTAATAAATCCTTTATTGGCTTGAGATTCAAGATATTCAGGATAATCAAATCCTAAGCCAAATTTATAAGACACCGTAGGGGTACTAGTTAGTTTGCCTAACTTATTTTGACTTAAATTCCATTTCTCAATAGTAGAATTTAAATCTAGCACTCTTAGTTTTAATTTATCTATCTCTAATTCAAGTTCATTTATATTGTTTCTCAACATTTCATTTTCAGATTCTATCTTTAATTTTTCAGCATTTATATTCTGTATTTGTTCATGCAAGATACATTCACTTAATCTAAATTTTTGCAAATCTCTAGCATGATTTTCATTATCACATTTAAACTTTTTAAAGTATTAGATAGGAAACAATTTTCTTCTTCCATAATGCATGAAGATTTTCTAATATTCTTATTTTCCAGTTTACATACTTTAAGTTTTTGTAATAATGCATGATAAGCATATAATAATTCATCAAAGTTGAAATCTGAATGACTTTCAGGATCAGATATTACCTCAAACTCATCTGCCATGAAGCACACATGAGCAACGTCTTCTAACTCTTGTTCTCCTTCTAAATGTGAAGATTTTGATGATAATTCCTTAGATTCAGATTCTTCAGACATGTCATCCTAAGTGACCTTCAAAGTCTTTTTCTTGTAAAACTTTTTCTAAGTTTTCTGAGCCGTCTTCTTCTGATTTGTCCTACTTTGCTTTTCATTTTTCCTCATAGGACAGTCTGGAGAAAGATGTCTAGGTTTCTTACAGTTGTAACATACATACTTTTTGGATAAAGAATTCTTATCATTTAGTGATTTTGACGTTGAGGGTTTATCATTTTTGTTCCTTTACTGTTTCCTAGCTTTCCATGTTTTCTTGAATTTCCTAGTCAGCAAAATCAAATCCTCGTTAGAATCAATAGATATATCAGAATCTGAATTAATTTCGAAGACTATTTCTTTCTTCATTTTTAGTTTGTTGTGACTCAGTGATTCATTTAATTGAACTTCATAAGCTGTTAAATTTCCTATAAGTTCATTCATCGTATAAACATTTAAATATCGTGATTCCTCAATTGATGTTGCTTTCTAAGACCATTTAGAACTTAGGGATCTGAGAATTTTCTTCACCAAATCCTTCTGTTCAAAATTCTTTCCTAAGCATTTTAAAGAGTTTATGATATCAAGAAATCTGGAAAACATCTCAGAAATACTTTCGTCTTCATGCATCTTAAAGAGTTCATACTTATGAATCAACATGTTTATTTTAGTCTCTTTAACTTGAGAAGTACCTTCATGTGAAACTTCTAATGCATGTCACACCTCATTAGTAGATTTATATGCCCACACTTTACTGAATTGCTCATAACTCAATGCACAAAATAAAATATGTAAGCCCTTAGCATTCAGAGTTTCATTTTCATTTTCAGTAATTGTCCAAGTATTATAAAGGGTAGTTAACGGAGTATATGGTTTAAAAATCATGAACCACAACTTATGATCTATACTTTGAAGAAAAACAGTCATCCTATATTTCCAATATTCAAAATGTATTCCATCAAATAAAGGAGGACGATTAAGTTTTTGCATTCATATAAAGAAAAATTACCATTTCCAGTAGCCATCTTACCTTAGATTTTTCAACCTATTTGATTTTAAATAGTCTAAAAACTTTAAAACAACTTGAGCCTTAAATCAAGAAAGTTAAACGTATGCTCAGATATTAATTTCTATTTAAAAACAAGGAAGGTAGAATAAGTAATGATATTTAATAAGTTGGTATCGATTTTATATCAAAGATTATTAACAAAGCTCTAATACCACTTGTAGGATCGTATGGCTACACAAGAGGGGGGGTGAATTGTGTATTTTCAATATTTTCTAAAATATAATTGAAACTTTAAAACTCAAAAACAAGTCGAGACATTGTTTTCATAAAATCATTTTTATTCAAGGTTTCAATTACAATATACAATTCAATTCTCCTCACAAATTGTAGATGCAATTATATCTCGATACCATGTATCATCTAAACAATTTCATAACTACAAATAGAGAAAACTAATTTGCAGAATTTAAAACATTTCTCCCTGTTTGAGATCTTTCTTCTTCTTCTTTTTCTTCTTCAACAATTCTTTAGTGACGAATATCTTGTCTTTCTCTGCTTCATCGAATTTGCTTTCTTCTGATACTTTAAATCTTTAATGACATAAATAATACCTTTTTCTACTTCACTGAATTTTCTTCCACTTGAGAGATTTTCCTCGAATAGGTGTTTTTGATCCTTGAAAAAGATTTTTCTTTTGATGTGCAGGGATAGTTTGATCTTTGAAAAGATTTTTCATTTTGTGTGCAAGGATTCATTTGATCAACGAGAATTCTATGCCTTTTATACTGTATCTTCATTTCATGTATATCCTTCACGTTTAACCACTATCAGTTTTCCACTTCTTCACGTCTTTTCTTTTTCCTTCATCGAAATACACACGTTTTGACCCACATTTACATTTCGAATTTTCTTTAATCATCAGTCTTGGATCTCTGAAAAATTTCCTGCAAAATAAACTTTCTCGTCCAAAAAAAATTTCCATCAAGTGTAATAAGAAGTTGTTACTTTAATGTTAACTAAACGAGTAACACAAGTATATATATATAACTTAACGTTTCTAACTTAACGAGTTCCTCATGTGCCATTTCACATGACAAGTACTGTAGCTAACTCAACGAACTAAGTCTGTGGTGTTATGCTAACTCAACGAACTAGCTTAACCTTTCTTTCGGAAGGTTAAATGATAACTCACCGAAAACAATTTAAGTTTCGGATAGTTACGGTTGTAAGTCTTCGAAAAACTTTAACTCACCGATTCAGCAATAAACAAATGTTTTTATAATAAGAATTTTACCATGTGCAAAAATAACAACTTAAGTTTATAACACTAACCTAACGTGTTGCCTTAGTGTTCAATATAGCAACTCAACGCGTTTAGTTATGCTAACTTAATGAGTTAAACATGTGCACCTCACGCGATACAATATAACATTCGTAACTTATAATTTCACCACGTGTATAACACTAACTTAACGAGTTCGTCTCTTCTTTTACTCACTAACTTAACGAGTTTTCACGTGACCTATTTTAACCTTTAAGCCTCTAACTTAACGAGTTCTCACGTGACCTCTATACAAACAAAACTCTAACTTAACGAGTTGTCTAAACGTGCACTATTCATGATACAGAAGATATAACTTTAAAACATATCATGCTTTTCAATAAAAACACACGTTAACTTAACATTTAGTTAAATGAGAAATTAATGCAACGAAACGACTAGTTATTAACTTCAGATCCAATACAAACAAGTATTTATGTTAGTAAGCTTTTTCTGTATTAATTGATGATTTTAATTTCTTTTCACAAGCAATAGTAATTGAGCAAATATGATTATTTTCATTCAACACACATCATCAAAACAAAATACTCAACATCACGTGTGTTGCACATGTATAACACGTTATGTTAATGTTATGCAGAAATAGGAAAAGTAAACTTTCAAATAGTTAATGTTTTGTTTTTGTCAAAGAGTTATGTTAAAAACTCGTATAGTTAAGTTATCTACACGTGTGTTTTTAAGATTTTAAGTTGTCATGTATTTTCCATGTATGTTCAGTAATGAAAATCAAAGAGTTAGATAACTGTTCAAGTTTTTATATGTATGAATAGATAACTGTTCGAGTTTTATAAAATGACTAACGAATAAATAAGTTTTCTATGTTCAGTCACGTGTTTTGCAAGTGCAAAAACTCGAAGAGTTACAAATAAGTGTTTGAGTTTTTACAAGACTTAAAGGATAAGTGTTCGACTAAAATAAAGACTTACAAAGAAGAAGTTAGGAGAAGATGCAATACGAAGGAAAACTACGATTGCACGTATCATGTAGGAATTTACTCATGGAATGAAGAAGAAATCACCATCGTTGATATGAATTAAGGAAATCCAACTGATCATCTAAGCAGAAGCAATTACTACAGAAAGAAATATAAAAGAAGAAGAAAAAGACAAAGTGTGTGTGTGTGCAAAGGTGGAGAACCGTGCTAATTGTAGGAAGCGTCGGAAGTTCCCTGAATCTCCACACCATCACCAAAATCACCAACCATCGAAGGTCTGTGAGGATACTTTCCTGATGTCGAGTCGATTCCGAGCCAAACACGGTGCCTGACAACCATTGTAAGGAGTGATCGCGTCGCGGGAAGGGAAGCCATTTTCACCAAGCACCAACTCATATCTTAAGAGATCGTAAAGCTTCTAGCCTTGGTTTCGAGTTGATGCTAGTATGCTAAAGAGGAGATCATCTTACAATTTTGGATTCGCGATTCTATTAGGAGAGGAGGCAAGATTGTAAGTGATTAAGTTTTCAGTGGTGTAATCGCATCACATGAAGTGATAGAAGTTTTTACTATCGATAGAGATTTTTACATTTCACCCTTCACTCATTTTCAGGAACATATCAAAACAAAAATACCAAAAATAACAAATTATCTGTGTTTACATTTAGTATTAAAGTATTGTATTGTTTGTTTTGTATCGTGATTAATGTTATCGTTGTTAGTATTATGAATGTTTTACGTTTATTTGATTAAGAAAAATAGAAAATAGTTTTATTGTTTACTGAAATTGATTCATTCCAGATACTTAAAGATTTTTATGGTTACTGTTTGAAATATTTGAATGTTAGTGTTACTTAATGATAAATCTAATATTAACTAACATTAAAGAGCTTAATTAATGTTATTTACAATTTGTGGAACCGCCCAATGGTTGACCGAATTCCTTTGTAAATAATAGTATTTAATTAGAAAAATAGGCTCGTGGAGTTAACTTAAGTCTACGAGGTTAGTCCGTTGAGTTAACCATAACTTCACGAACTAAGTCCGTTGTGTTAACTATAACTCAACAGAGTGCTTAACTAAACACATATAAACTCCAATATAAAAATTAGAACAGTACACAATTCAACGGAGTTCCACAAATTGTAAATAACATCAAATTCATAAATACATATAAACTCCAAATTCTTACTCAATCTTTGTGGGATCGACCTGTAGTTGCACACAAATACACTATACACTTGCAATTAAAAATACAAATTGGAATTAATATCTAATTTGTGTGAAAGGTTGTTTGTTTACTTCTAAAAGTAATTATTGATATAAGCATAAAAACAAATTAAATAAGTTTATGATTTAACTTTTCACAATAATACATTCCTCAATAGAAATCACTTTCTAAGACCATTTAGAACTTAAGGATTTGAAAAATTTTCTCATCAAATCTTTTGGTTCAAAATTTTTTCCTAAACATTTTAAAGAATTTATAATATCCAAGAATCTAGAAAACATCTCAGAAATAATTTCACTGTCATACATCTTAAAGAGTTCATATTTATAGATTAACATATTTATTTTTGTCTCTTTAACTTGAGAAGTACCCTCATACGATACTTCCAATGCATGTCACACCTCATAAGTAGATTCATGTGTAGACACCTTACCAAATTAATCATAACTAAATGCATAAAATAAAATAGTTAACTCTCTTGCATTAAGCATTTCATTTTCGTTTTCAGTGGTATAAGGTGAAGTGAGTGGAGTATATGGTTTAGAAATCATAAACCATAACTTATGATCTATTAATTAAACAAAGATTATCATCCTATATTTTCAATATTCATAGTGTAATCTATCAAATAAATGATAATTTAAGTTTTGACTTTCATATAGAATGAAATTAGAATTTCTAGTAGCCATTAAACCTTAGATTTGTTTACCTAAATTGATTTTAAATAAGGTTTGATATCAAGTTGAGCCTTGAATCAATGAAATTAAACATATGCTCTAATAACAAATTGAGGAGGATTGAAGGCTACACAAGACGAGGGTGAATCATGTTTTTAAAAAAATTAAATAACAACCAAAACTTCAATTTAAACAATATATAATAATCATTTATTCAAAAATTGTATCTATAAAGTTTCAATTACAATGTATAATTCAATAATCTTCTAGAATTCTAAGTGCAAGAATATGATGATTAAACTACACTTAAATCAATTCACTCTAATAAACAAAGAAAGCTAAAATGTAGAATTTAAACTATTTCTCCTTGTTTGCAAATTTCATCTTGTCTTCTACAACTCTTCAGTGACAAACTTCTTGAATTTTTGATCTTCACTGAAGTTATTGAATCTTCTCTTCCTTTCTATGTATTTTGAGAGATGTGTATGTATCTGTATAGATATATTGATTAATGAAAACTATATACCTTATATAATTAATTTTCATCGTATGCATATCTTCTATGTTTATCTATGATTAGATCAACATCCACTCTTCACATCTTTTGTTTTAATTTTAAATTTAAATTCAAAATTTGAATTATACACATTCTCTTTCACGTTTTCTTCTTGAATCATCGATTCTAGATCCTTTGAAAAATTCTTGCAAAATAAACATTTTCAATTATAATTTTTCATTAAGTGAATTAACAAGGTGTTATGTTAATACTAACTAAACACGTAAATAGAATATGAACTTGTAACTCAATGTGACTAACTCAACAAGTTTAGCATGTGATATACACATGACATGAATGAAATGTTTAAACAATAATAATTTATCATGAGCAAAACTTAATTGTTTAAGTTTATAACGCTAATTTAACATGTTGCCTTAATATTCAAATATATAACTCAATGTGTGCAGTTATGTTAACTTAATGAGTTAAATATGTACAATTATAATATAACATTCATAAAGTTAAAATTCAACATGTACAAAATGCTAACTTAACAAGTTATTTCATACAACTCAATGTTTTGTTACTAACATAATGAATTACTCACGTGACATTTTAACAAAAAAACTATTAATTCAATGAGTTTTTCACGTGACTTGTAATGTAACATTGTATTAACTCAATGAGTTGTTTATGTGTATAGTACATGATACACATATATGACTTAAAATACATATCAATGCTAAACATTAAAAACACACGTTAACTTAACAACAAGTTGAATAAAAAGTTAGTATAACTTAATGATATGTTATATAACTTAACATATTTCTAAATCTAATATAGACAAATATATAACCTTAAAACATTTTCTATATAAATCGATGTTTTTAATTTAACTTCTTAAATAACACAATTAATTGATTAAATATGATTATTTAACATTTTATGTACATCATTAAAACATAATTCTCAACAATCACTTTGCATATTTCCTTCTAATGAAGTCTTTACGTACAAGCAAACACTCTTGTCATCAACTTCTCTAGTTGCCAACATTAGGGTTATTTCAATCGTTGACTCAAGATCAACTTGTTAGAAACAAGTTGATTTATGTATATGGTCAAAAATAAAAAATATCGATAAATTTATCAATAAATATATCATTTAAAATTTCAAAAATCATACATGTATGTATATATATTCACCAAAATATGAATACAAATATTTGTTCTACTTAAAAAAATGAATAAAGTCATAGTTATGTATGGATAATTCATATGCATTTATGTCTCTACTATCATTATCAGCTTTTTCTTTAAGTTGTGTATGACACTACAATTAAGCTTGTAATTTTTTTAGAAAATTAATTTATTAGGAAATAATATTGTTTTCATAGCTTTTTTAATAATTAATTTTTGTGTAGATAAAAAAATTATAAGGATAATCATAAAAATATATGTTACCAAAAAATTATTTTAAAAATACAAGAAATGTTTTCAACTCAATTATGTGTAACACAGGCATTTTAAATTAATTTTAAGAAATTAAATTGATGAAATTTATGTGATTTTGTTGGAATTTTAATTTAAATAATTAATTATATGCTCTTGCTAATTCAAAAACAAAATATTTTAAAATTTTTGACTTAATCTATGTTTGTTTTAGTTTCAAAGTGTAATAGCTTTAGTTAAAAGTGACTATAGTTGTGCCTAATTCTTAACCATTCTAATTGAGAAGAATAGAAGTTTAGGATGTTTGTTTGTTAGAATAATAGTATACACATAATAATAAATAATAATAATAATATAATAATAATAATAATAACCTAACTCGGTAGCGTTCGAAGTATTATTTCAGTATCATGATTATTAAAATTATTCTGAAAATGAAGAGTCCCTTTGATAGTCTTAAAAATAAAATCAATAAAGAATAAAATGTTAGTGTTAAAAATAATTTAAATAGATCTTTAAATTAAAAATAGATATATTTTTTAACATTATTTTACTCTCAACTCTCAACACTAGAAATAAAAATAAGTGCAAACAAAACGCCGTCCATGCCCTACGTGCGAGGGGAAACGATAAAAGCAGCTTCAGGCTCTGTTGTTCTCGCCCTGTTTCCGCCACTCGAACCCGCTTGTCAATCGCCTGCCGCACGAATACGGCATTCAACAGGTATATAGCTAGATCCCCGGTATTCTTCTGCCGCCTGTCGACCACTTGCTTTGGAATTGTTTCTCGTCCCTGCTTTTGAATGAAGTGACGAGAGGTGGATGTAATGGAAGGAATTGTTATTTTTTCCTATCATTAATTCGATTAAGGGGAAGTTGGAGTGTAATTTGCGCAGATTAGCCTAATCTTGGTTGTGTGGGATGTGAGCTTTTTAATTCTTCTACTACCATCAGGGATGCCCACCTAACTCTAATAATGCATTTATTTCTTTGCTACATCGAGAAATTTTATTTCTTTTGATTGCACACAAACCGATTACTTGTGGTGTCTAACTGCCTACTATTGTATATTAATAGTTTAGGTCATATGGATTATCCTAAGCGAGAAGCTAATACAAAGGATGAAGTTGCAGTTATCAAGAAGATAAAAGTTGATGCATCATCAGCCGAGGGATGCAACTGTGGAAATTGGGACACACATGCTTGTAGAAAGAATAAGCATGCTTCAAAACAAACCGTCTGCAACACTGATCAAAAAACAGAGGAAGAAGTGTCCAACAAAGCTGATCAGGCAGTCAAGCCGAATGACTTATCAACTGATGTAATTTCTAGAGATTTGAAAGCTTGCAATCCTTGCTCTAGCAACGTTACTATCATTGAGGCAGATGCTGCTGAAGATAAGGGTTCAAGGCACACCATGGAAGATGCTTGGGTTGTTCTCCTTGATGGTAGCTTGGATTATCCTGGAAAACTTAGGTACTTTCAACTATTATCTACTGTATCTAAGTTTATATTTTCTGATTATTGCTTCCTTAGTTCTTTACTATCTCATTGTTTTAAATGTTTTCTTTTCAAGTAGTGTGAAAATGTCATGCAGGGACATGCTTTTCTACTGTTGCCTTGTTTTCCATTGAGGCAGCAGTTCATATATGCAAAATAAAATGAAAGTTGTAATTTTCTTGTGGTAGTTTGATATGAATTTTTTGAAGTTTGATGCAAATAATATCATTTCTTAAGGTACCTCATTGCCTATATGAATAGAGTTTTTTTTATATGTTTGTAGATGTGCTCATTTTGCCATTTATGATGGACATGGTGGGCGTTTGGCTGCTGAATATGCACAGAAGAATTTGCATGGGAATGTTCTCTCTGCGGGATTACCACGTGAGTTGGTGTGTTTGCCTTTTCTGCTTATTTTATTCATTTTTCATTTTAATTTTTGAAATTAATATGTAGACACTAAGTTTTGAAACCCTTTGTGGAGACTTGTGTTTGCTCGTTTGGCATTCTGTTGTGATGGTCTTCAAAGTAATCATTCATGTGATATTGTTTGATTTGGTTTGTAGGAAATTATATTTATCCCCATGGTCTATATGCATTTTGTCAATTATATGCTATCTTTCGTTCCAAAGCTTAGTGGACTGATTGGTAAGACTGGTGTGGTGTGGTTACAATCCCTTCCCATTTGATATATTTTCACGAACACCCTGAAAGAGGATTTATGATTTGTTTGTTACATTAGGGATGGACACCTGAATGGAGATGCTGTCCTGGTATTTGGTACAAGTGCCATTAAGATAGAAAAAGAAAAACCTAGTACACAAGCTTCTTACCAATATTGGGTTTGGGGAGGATCTGATTTTATGCAGCCTTATTTCTATGACAGGGAAACTATATTATAGGATTTGAACATGTGACCTTATCCTACACTTGTCTTTAACTCCAATGAGAGGATTATTTTTCTCATAAATCTAGGCTAGAAATAAAATATTGTTACTTCCTCCTTGATATTCTTGAGATGTTCTCCTATTGCCATTTTCAACCACCATTATCTTTTGTAATGGTTGCCTTGAGGTCCTAAACAATATAATACAACTTCTGGAGATAAACTGCTAACTCATTCTTGTTTATTATCCATCCATAAATGGAAATATGTTGCATATTGGATTGGGCATGCATTCTTATTGGATGATCAGTGTGAATAATTTTGGGAAAAGAGAAAAATTTCTACAGATACAACTTTTATTAGCGAGTTATCTATGGATTTGATAGGAATACATCTGGGAGACAACTTATTGCATATTAATATTAAAGGAATATAAAAATTCAAGGATATCTTTGTCATGCAACTTTTTCAGAGTAATCATGGTATTTTTTATTATCTGTGTTCTTAATTCTTGTGGAAAGCTTAGTGCTATGAATAAAGGGTTTGAAGACAAGGGTGGGCCACAAACATGAAGAATAGAAAGGATTTTAATTAACAGATTCAGTATCAGTCAAATTCCTCTTGAAATGAGTATCCCACACTATCTTTATCTTGAAACACTCAAAACACTTAGAAATACCTAGAAAAGGGCAGCAATGTGTGCTAATACTGGGAACACTTGACCAAGTGAGGCTTCACATACCTACCTATCCCTCCAAAAACTAATATATTCTCTATTATTATCTACTGCCAGAGTCGAACCACATCTGGTAACCTCCACTGTTTCAAGGATCCCTCTCCAAAGATTGTGTATCTGCCCAGACCTACACTTGGAAGAGCCCCCATTATTGTTTCTATGCCAATTCTTTCTAATAATAGACACCCATAGACAACCTGGATCCTCCCAAGACACCCTTAGATGTTATAACCACTGACCACAGAAACTGAAATTCAATGCTTTCCAATTTCTTGGTAATGCCGATTGGGATTCTGATTAAAGACAGGTAATGTATGATGAGATTGGATAACACCATAGATATGACTTTTCTCTCAACTGAAAAGAATTCCTAGCCCAACCTGATAGGCATTGTTCAGAGTGATCAATCATCACTCATCAGAAGTCAGTTTTTAGAATTAAGCCATTTCACTGATAAAGACAAATCATGGTTTCTGATTGGGAAAGATTATAATTTGAATCCCATGAAATTTGCAGCTACTTGAATTTCATTTGTTGATAAAGTAATGCCAATAATTAAAGACTTGTGAAAGTTAACTTTCAAACTGTGACAACCTCAAAGAAGCTGAATAAGCACTAAAGATGTCCTACTTGTCTCCAATTAGTATCACTAGGGACAATGGTATTAACTGCATATTAAAGAAACAAGACATTTCTAGTCAATTTGCTCGGTCATAAGCCTCCAACAAAACCATTTTCCTAAGCCCTGTAACATAACTTGCCAAGAACCTCAACTACCATAGCAAAAATAAGGGTCGATGAGCTCTCATCCTCTCTCACATTCAAATTCCCAAGTAGGGGTGCCATTCCCCAAAATTGAGGAGGTTGAGCTCACATAGTATTCAATCCAATCACATCTTTTGATGTTGAATCCCATACAACACATGACTTGCTCCAAGCATCTCCAAGACCCAGCTTTTTTCATACTTTGGCACAAGATGTAGCTTTTTAGCCCATCATCTAGTGGTCTTTACACATTCATGCTCTACTATGGAGTCATCAAGAATCTGTTAGCCATTCACAATGCAGACTGGTGCTCACCAATAAGATCATGCATTAATGGTTTGAGGTGTTTCACCAAACACTTGGCCATGATTTTGTAGACACTATTAAGGAGGTTAATTGGCCTGAAGTCACTCATATCACACACACCCAATTGTTTGGGGATAAGAGTAAGGAAAGTCTTGTTGGCATAGCCTATATGCCTACCATCCTTGTGAACATCAGTGAGAAATGCCAACAAATTGTGTTTTACCATGTCCCAATACCTTTGTAGGAAAAGAATGGGAAAGCCATCCAAACCTGGTGCTTTTTCACCAGACAGAAAACACTACCATTTCAACTTCTTGCTCTGAATTTTTCTTCAATCAACAATGCCTGTTTTGCAGTGATCTTCTTGAAGCCCAGCTCATGAAGCTCCATAAGTCCTTGAAATTTCCTTTGCATCTATCTCCAACAGTCTTTGCCCTGCAATTGAATGCCCCTGATTGTGATAGTTTCAAGGTGGTTGATTCACTGGTTATTTGAGGCTATCTTATGAAAGAACTTGCAGTTTCTATCCCCAGCTTTATGTGGCCAGAAGATTATGCTCATGATCCATCACACATAATCGTTTGGTAGCTCCCCAATCCTGTGGAAGATATGAGTCTGAACATCTGAATGGACTGCCATCAACCCTATAACTTTTGATCAAAGTCTTTTATGCTTAACCAAAGTATCTCAAATTGAAAGTTGTAGGTCCTTAGTCAATTCCACTATTCAATGTTAACAGCAAGGTAACATGGTCTAGTGACTACCAAATTTTAATATTGTTGGAGAGGAATCAAGTTTAAGCCTTTTTTTGGAAAGTTGAAAGAGAACCTGGATGTTAACATTCCTTCAACCTACTGCTGCATAAATGATACCAAATAACACCATATAGAAAATAGAAATAAGCATCTATCATTTATTAGTATCTTGATTAATCATTTATCAATGGTTAAACTGGTGGAGACCTTGCTGTTTTCAGTAACTTGCTTGCAAGCTTAATAACATTCTCATTATGGTGACAATTTTTTGTATTAGAAAGGAGACAAGTGGGGTTTGACATCACCCTATTTATAGTTCAGATGACTTGGAAGAAAATATTTGGTCCCTTTTGGAAACCAATTATCATGTCCCTGGGTTCTTTTTGCATGACAAAGGTTTAATATCACAAAAATGAAAGATATCATGTAGAAATGATTAATTGGTCTTTTGTCTCAAGCTTCTTGAAGAACTCAAATAAAAAGTTGGGCAATCACTTCCATTAGAGTTAGCCAAGCACATGCCAAGCTTTTCAAAAATTCTTGTTGACAATGGGTGGTAGTTGGTGATGGTAGGCAATGGGTGCTTGGCGGCTGATGGCTATTGTTTAGACTTGAATTTATGTAATTTATAGAGGTTAACTCATGTATTTTGTTGGATTTAAGTTGTTAATAGTATAGATTAAGGTGGAATGATAAGTTAAGTTTAATTTCGAGTGAATGTGTGTTTTATATGTGATTAATTAATGTATAAATTCTAGTGTTAAGTTTATTGAAAAATCACTGGGTGAAATAATATAAAAACTAATTATTTGAATGGAATATCTATTGTGTTAATTAACAGAGGTTGCAAGTTGTGTAAAGATGTGGTTATTTTATGAAATAACGAGGTCATTGGTTGTTTTAATAACCAACGAACTAACTTCGTTGGTTATCACTTATGAATTTCTCATGTAAATTGCTCATGTTAACTCTTTATATATTTTATTTTATGATTGATATGCAGGTATAAAACATGTTATGAAGAAGTACTTGTATGGAATGCAATTATATGTTGATTCAAGATGATTTGTATGTTAATTGCATTTATTGCCTGTGTAATTGTGAATTTTATGTCTTTCGTATAATTTATCTCATAGGAGCAAGTAAGTCGTTGGTTAACCTAATAACCAACAAACTAACTTTGTTGGTAGCCAAGTTTACCAACGATCCTATTTTCGGTATTTCACGTGCTATTATTATTAAGCTTTAACATTGGTTAAGAAGTTTATCAATGATGGAATTGTTGGTTAACTAATTTACCAACGAAGGTACAAAATAGGTATTTCTGTAAACTTAGTTTACTTCGTTCCATTGCTAAGAATGTATTAAAATTTTGATTGTTTATGAACTACTAAATGATTTATATTTCTGTTATTTACCAATGGATATGACAAAAATTCCACATGTATCATAATTGCAAGAAATAGATAAACTTATATTCTAGGAAATGAAAAATGTGGTTAACATGAAAAAGAACATGGGTTACATGGAGAAGTGTTATTTGCTAGAAGGATCAAAGATTAGCAGGATGTACTAGCAGCAACTACTGCTACAATTAACAACGCAATGTACTATCTCTATAATGAAGAACGTGGTCTCGTCATAAAAGGAAACATGGAAACTGCATTGTACCCCTCCCCTCTTTGTCTAAACGCCATTCCAGTGCATATCTATCTTTGAACTTTCACAATTCACCCATCCAGTTCTTCCTGAGAGGAGATTGATGACCTCTTCTTCTTCATTCTTTGTATTGATGTGGTCACTACAAGCTTCTCTAACCTAAGCGCATTTTTGAAGGAAAGTCTCTCGACACCAGTTGCTTCCTTTCGTAGCTTCATATCATTGAGATTATGTGAGTGACACATAGACATTTAGTGTAAGTTGTGAAAGAAAGATTGCCAACCTAACAACCTAGTGGTTCGGAAGTAAAGACAGAAGATTTTGACCTGAGCAAGTTTTGAAGGGTGAATGTTGCGGTGCTCTCTCCTTTTTTATTTTCTTTATTTTCCTGTTATTTTAGCATAGTATGTTAAACCTTATATATTTATAAATTCAATGTAAACTGTTATGTTGCTCATGTTTTGAATGCTGTGTTTGAGTCATGGTAAATGTTTATGCATGCAATTCTGTGTCTGTGTTGTGTTGTGAAAGGAAAGAAAAACAAACAAACAAAAATGATGTTAAAGTCAATTGACAAAGCCTATCTTAGGAAAAAAGGAGGAGTTACCAACGAAGTGCATTTGTTGGTTAACTTGCTTATCAATGGGTTGCATCTGTTTATTAGACTTTAGCTAGATTAAACTTAGGAAGAAAAGAAAAGAGAAAAACAACTAAAAAAATTCCGTTAATCACCTATTGGAGAATTAATACAGTAACATTACATCTAGGAATCTAACACAAATTTCCCGTTCCCTGAGGATAAACCCATACTTGCACATTGATTACACTTAAGCTCGTGCACTTACGGTAAAATTTGAAGAACATACTGAATATATTTCTTAATTATAATAGTGGTGCTTCGACAATTTTTTCTATAGTATGCAAAAAGAAGTTGAACAGCTATCAACAACATGTGGCAATCTACAAAAAAGATGATTGACAATGTTAGTGGGTGGTGGTTAATGGTTGATGGTAGCCAATGATGGGTGGTAAGTAATTTAACTTGGGTTTTGTGTCAAACTTCGATAAGTTGAGAAATTCGTACATGTTAAAATTTTATAATGTCAGAATCATGATAGTGGAAAAGTTCACCTTTCGTTAACAAAATTATCATATTGATGCCAATTCCAATGGTGTGTTGACATCTAAAAAAATTTATGCAGTGAAATTTCATCAACATGTGTTGATGTTCATTTCCATGTTGCTGACTAATGATTCACAGTAGAGGTAAGTGCTAGTTGTTGATTGATAATGTTGGATGGTGATCAATAATGGTAGTTGATGGTGGTAGAGTCAACAAGAGGCAATGGTTGTTGGCAGTTGGCAGAAATAGTTGATGATGGTGGTAGGTGATGTGCTGGTGTCTACCAGGCAGGCAAGGGATGGATGGCTTTGGGCTTTTGGTAGTGAAGTTCAAATAGAAGGGGTAGTATTGGAAAAGAAGCAATTTTTTGAGTAGCCATAGGATAATAGCTTTTGAAAAATGAATAGTTAAATTGTGGTTGTGTTTTTTCAAAAAAAATTAGAGAATTAGTACAAATTTGAAACCACCACTGATCTGATAAAAAACTAGTGCCATGAAAAATTTTGTTGGATAAATGGTTTTAAATAGACCCCCAAGTACATGTAAAACAGTTTATTCCTTTGTGTAATTACTATATTAATATTATATCTCTTTTGTCCTATGCAACTACATGACGTATGCATGCATTTTAAATTGATTAGAATTCTTTAGTGCATGCTATCCTCACTCTATAAAAAGGTGTGTGCTGGTTATTTTGATTGTTATCAAGAGCAGATTTTGAAATTATAGGTTTTTGAATTGAAGTGGAAAGCCCTTCCTTTTGCCAAGGAAGAGGGGAGGACTTGAAAATATTGTCTTCCTTTTCATTTTTTTCAATTGGATGTGCAAAAGGACTATGGTATAGGAACCATTTTGGTTGGTGTACTTTCTGTTTAAATCACCAGTAGGTATTGTGAAAGGAATATGCTTTTTTTATATATTTACTGCTTTCATAGTTTCATTAAAGGTTGTTTTTGAACAGATCGAATACAGTTCCATTATTTGAGATGCATGAAACTGGTACCCTTTTCTATTATTTTATCATGATAAAGTTTTATCAACTTCTGTTAGGAATTAATTTGTGTGATTATTGGATATAGATTTTTGACTCATGGAAGCTCTTATCCATTATCTTGCTGTCCTTTATATTTTATGCTGGATGCAATTATATCTACTAGAATGGCTTGAAGAAAAAACTCGTAATAATCCCCAAATTATATCAAATTTCAAGTTGTGAACTTTTTTCTAATTTCCTGGCCACTATAGCATCTATGAAAAATTAACATTACCTTGTTACTTTTTAATTAATTCCTTATTGAGATTATTGTCTTATTCAATTACTCTCTTAAATTCTTTATTGAGATTATTGTCTTATTCAATTGCTTTCTTTGTGGTTGATCAACTTTCAAATTTAACCTGGTAATGTTACATTTAGCTCCTTTTAACAATTTTTTTTAAGGTATTCTTTCATGCTCTTTTTTTACCTGCAGATGGATATAAAAGCTGCGAAAAAGGCAATTATTGAAGGTAACTTTTTGACATATGTAATACGTATCAACCATACTTGATAAAATAAGTGTGAAATGAGGGACTCAAATTTTCTCCAAGTTCAGGTTATTGTAGGTGTAGTATTTCATACTTCCCTAAAAGAAAACCATGGGAATGATCTGCATGAGCATTTTGTGCAGTTCTTGGTATTTATTCTTATGTGAAAATCAGGCTTTGATTAATTGTCAAACAAGAGACGTTATCTTAGGTTTGCTTCTCTTTTATTTTTTCAGGTTTTCGAAGAACTGATGATTCTCTTTTGCAAGAAAGTGTTGCTGGTATGTTTTCTTGTTGCTGGATACGTTACAAAAATTTCATGGAACCTTTTTTCTTGTATATGTAGCATTCTAACTATCTCAGTGACATAAACTATGAATCTTGTTTGTTTATGACACTTTTCAGGATGCTGGCAAGATGGTGCCACTGCAGTTTGTATTTGGATTTTAGGGCAAACAGTATGCTGTCCATCATTTATTTCTTAAAAGTCCTCAAGGTGGTGCTTTTATCTCCAAAATAGATTACTTATTGTTGATAGGTGATACCATAAATCATCTAGGTTTTGGTAGCAAATATTGGTGATGCTAAGGCAGTTGTTGCACGATCATCATCATCTCCTGGTAGTGGATCCCAGAGTCTTTTAGATTGCACAAGATGTCCTCTCAAGGCCATTGTTGTGACTAGAGAACACAAAGCTATCTATCCACAGGAACGTGCTCGAATCCAGAAGGTACGATTTCACTATTCTTAGAAAAATATCCACTTGTCAACAATCGAGTAAAGGTTGGAGAACCTGTAACGACCCTGTTTTAAAGACATTTGAAAGTAAAATACTCCAGCAACATTCACCAATCCATAAATCTAGCAGGAGCATTCAAATAATGGAAATTGAGGCATTACACATTCACTATGATCATTCACTTGTATTCATTTTTATATTGTTGATCAAGTGCACATAAGCTTATTTTTAACTCCCTTCCAGGCTGGAGGTTCTGTAGGCTCAAATGGTCGATTGCAAGGGCGCCTTGAGGTTTCTAGAGCCTTTGGAGATCGTCAATTTAAGAAGGTTGCTTTGTATTTACGAACCATATAATCATGATCCTTTTTTGAAGTGGATCATGTAATAATGGTCATGGTGATAAAAAAATGAATCATTCTTCATGTTGCTCACTTTTATATTAGCTGCTTTCACCTATTTTTAGTCCTAACAGATTTGTTGCACATGGTTTTTCATTCATCTCTTAATTTCATTTGCCTTTTTATTGGTAAAAATCTGTTGGCACAAGATGTTCTTTTCTTTTATGGATAGATGAGGGATATATCAATCCCACATTTTTACCCCAAACAGAGATCACTTCTTAATTGTCACTTATAAAATTTTTAATCGTAAGGGTAAGCAAACACCTTGACAGTCCACCTATGTCCATACTGTAGATTTGGAGTCCATGTCAGCACAAAATATCTCTTGGGTCGTATTATCCCTTACATTATAATATCTATATGCATGGGATTCATAGTTCATGATTTTCAGGTTAACATTGTGATGAAACATTGGGCAATATATGACCTGCTTTCCCCACATTAATCTAAATATATCTTGAAATTGTAGCTTATTTTGCTTTGTCTAACTGAGACTCTGATGTACATGAGGGAAATCATACTGTTTTTACCAAACAGTACCAACCTTCGCTTTTTAATGTCCATCTTAAACCATTCATGCACATGCCTGTATGTTCAGCATCATCTCCTTCTTGAAATGTTATTCCCATTTTCACTATATGTTGAGAATGGAGAAATACCATAAGAAGTTGGTAATTTCAAGCATATTTCTTGCTTCCCTGGAAAATGGGTGGGCTGACTTTCAGTCAAAAAGATCGATCCATTTTTGTGAGTTATTGCATGGAGTTCAATAATCAGCAAAAGAGAAACACCATTTTCTGTATTGAGGACCAAAAAATAAAATCAAAATTAACATAAACAAGAACATGTTTGTAAAGGAGCCTATGTACAAGGTTCCCACCAATGTGGAGTTTGATAAGGGTTCATCTGTATGCAGTTTACCTTCAAAGACACTTGATTCCTTCCTAATGTTCTAAATATTTGAACTCATGACTTCCATGTTACAATAGAGCATTCTTTTTATTGTGTCAAGCCTTTCCCTTTATATGTGCCCTATATATTACAATTAAAAGAAAAAGTAATTCAATGAAGAAATTATAATAGTTCTAGAATAATTTTCAATCATTTATCCATTTATCACTCTAGCGTTTTAAAATATGTATTTGTCAATATCTACAGTAACTTGTTATTGTCCATCCATATGGTACATTTTTTTATTAAATATTAATAATCTTTAATTTATACTTTTGTTTATTTTAAAGTCTCCTATGGTTCAAAAAACATCCTTTTGTTATATACATAGTGAGAGAATTCAAACATTATTTCTTAAAATTAGTCATCCTAGTTGTGTATTATTGTTTATTTTTGGAAATTATTTTAATTGATTTTTTTGATACCCACGAAGGGCAGACTTTCTCTTCTAAACATTTGGGTGCATTACAACTCAAATTTTTAGTTGTGTATTATAGTGCAGAATAATACTAGTTATCTTAGATGTGAATTATTGTTTAATCTAGTCAAATAGAAGTTTTGCTGTGTACACTTGTTCAAGAGTTTCAAGAACAATTAACAATTTCAGCGGAATATTATATTTTTATTATGTTTATGTTGATTTTTTTTACAAACACTATTTTTTGTTAAGTGTCCAAGATCAGGGTTCTAAATTTTGTTTGTATTAGAGTGTAGAACCGTTTCCCTTACTCAGACAGTTTTTCAATTTTCTTGCATACATGTTTCCCATTTTTGAGAATTGTCTGTTGCAAATTGCCAGACAAAAATGCATAATCGAAACCAAATGCTTGACACAGAAAAAAGGTAGTTTTGTATCTTATGGTGCTGATGGTATTTTTCCTATGTAACAAAAATATTACAACAGAAGATTTTTTTGCAAATTTCATTGTTATTTATAATTCATGAGATGGTCTGAACGGTGTCTTCAAAGTCACATTGTATATAATAGTTCAGTGTGCTCCCATAAACCAAATGTATGAAGGCATAGTGCCAACAAACTACCTACCAATCCAGGAAAAAAAAGAAATTGCATCAAATTAAGTTGGCATATCTTGTAGTTGATTATAGTGACTATTGTATTTTGTGGTCAGGTTGGGGTTATTGCTACTCCTGATGTTCACTCATTTGAACTAACCGAAAGAGAGCATCTTATCATTCTTGGATGTGATGGTCTATGGGGGGTAAGTTGGGTGTCAATTTGGGAAGTTTATGTTGCTTATAGTATTGATGGTTGGTCAACTTTTCTTAATGGTCAAAACACAGGTTTTCAGTCCAAGTGATGCCGTGGAGTTCGTTCAAAAACATTTAAAGGTGCTACTTAGAAAATGCTTGCCTTCCACATTCTATTTGTGGTGTTAAGCTATATTTATTCTTTATTATTCTAATTTTGGAAGTTTATGGTTTCATTATAAACAGATTTGCTCTAGTCTTTAAGTATGTTCAGCAATAGTTTGTTTCTATAAAAAACTGTATTAGAGAGAAAAAAATAAGTAAATTGTATTGATTACTATGGGATCACAAGTGCTTGTGCATGCACACGTACATTCCATCACTAAACATGCATGCATCCACACACATGCATGGACACCCAGAATTGTCTAGTAACGTAGAGTATATGGATATCTATGTAATGCAAACTAGAGTCCCTCTACATTAAGCAAAGGAAACTTAAGTTCAAATACAGACAAAAATATTATCATTAATCAATGTATATATATAGGTTTTCCAATAAACTAGGGTATATGGATATCCATTTATTAAATTACACACTAACATTGTGGTTACCGTAAATGGCACTGCATGATGTTTTCTATTGATGTTTACGTTCTATGAAAAAATTTTCACAGTTTAGTAACCTGTGATGTAAATAGCGCATTGTAATGTTTTATTGTAGATTGAAAAGTAAACTGAATCATCTTCATATTTGTGAATTATGTTTTGTTATCTTTTAGGATGGCTTATCCACCACGTCTGTGGCTAGACGTTTGGTAAAGGAAGCTATCCGTGAGCGACGCTGCAAAGATAACTGCACGGCAATAGTTATTGTCTTCAAGCACAATTAAATGATGGAACGTGGCATCAACCAAATACCACTTGGGTTGTCTCTTCTCCTAATGAAGGAATGGTATTCATTCAATCTCATCTAATTTGTGGAACATGCTTTTGGATTGGCTGTTATGTATTAAATATTTGATTGGAGGTCAACCAAACTTTGGTCTGAATCTACAATGGAAGTTTTTTATTCAAATTTCAATTTTTTGTTATTTTATATATTTTTTGAAGTTTCTAAAATTTTAAGAATTTTTCTCTACGTGGTTTTCTTTTATCATTAAAATGCTTTTTTAAAAATATAAAACCATCACTCAGGTGGACTACCTAACATTATTCATTTCAAGTATTGGTGAGGGTTGAGAGTCACATCGCAGCCTCATCATGACAAAGAAAACCTGTTTGCAGTAACAATCCTAGTAGAGCATATGTATTGGCTATTCTTATACCTCTTATTTTTATATTTGAAAGCATGGTTCTTGATATGAATGTGGAGATTCAGGTCAATCCGCAACTCAAAATCTTCTAGAGGAAAAGTATTCATGTTCAAGAACCTTCTCCAAAGTCTACCACTTTTTTTGGCAGGGAGCATATGTATTAAGTGAGATAGGATTGATGGATACTCTACAAAATTGCCATAGTTTGGAGCAAATGGAATTGTGGTCTAGAATCATGGACTAGTCGTTCAATATTCTTTGACAATGGTCTACTTTTTTGTCTTCCTAGTGGGTGCTAAGGATTCATCAACATATCGTTGAGTGTTTGATAGAGCGAGCAAAAAATATTGATCTCAAATCGCTGGCCTGGAAGAAGTCCTTAATGAAGATGGAATCAATTGTAGATGCATTTGGTGCATGGAAACCAAATGGTATGGATGGTAATGTCGTACATTGATTTTTGCCATCCAAACCAATGACGAGGTAGAAATGCTCTAAAGAGAAGGAGCGACGCCAAGTTGAAAGTGTACGCATTCAATAAATTGCTATTTGTTTTTAAGGCGTGTTTGGTTACTCATATTTCATATGTAATGTAATGTAATATGACTGAATTACATTATCTAATTAGATTACAATATTTAACTTTTTATGATTATAAGAAATTTAGCTCTTTGAGACATTAATTAATTAAATGAGTTTAAATTTAATTAACAAACATTGTAATTTGTTTTTTTAATCTAGTTTAATTGCATGATACAAAGTTTTGTCAATCAAATTAAACTTCAGAGTAATCGAACTTGTCGGATATGGTATATCAATGACACTACTATTTTGATTTATTTCCTTATTGATACTAGAAATTCACATGTTTTTCGTGTATCGTTTATGTGTCATTTTGGGTTTTATCTGTGTTTTGTTAATTATAAAATTTGTTTGATTTAATGGATATTTCTTTCCAATTCTTTTGGAAGGGATTGCTGTTAAAAACCCCACGTTTCCTTTCCTCCACCAATCAATATCTCTTCCCATCTCCTTCCCCTTCGTGCTTCTTCGCGTTGTCGTCCAGGTACTCCTCAGGTGTTGGCTAATCGTTTGGTTTATGCGTTGGTCGCCAATTGTCAGTTTTCTTTCTTGATAATGGTAGTATTTTTTTTAATGGTTTTCAATAGTTGAATTTTAGAGATGACTGGCTAACCATTTTGGAGGTGGTATACCGATTCAATCGTTCCAACTGTCCTATTTGATTCAATTTCCAAAACCTTGTTTGATACTTGAAGAAAGCAAGCTAGATTACATTCCACCCAAGAACATATTGTTTAATTTAAAGCCTACGGCTATATACGATGTGTTTTTCTTTCTTTGAGTGGTGGTGAGGGACCCGCGGGTCGAGCCCGCGTAAGAAGAGAGAAGAGGTGGTATATGTTATAGCCGAGAAATTACAGTTATATATGGTGTACTATTCCAGCCAAGAAATTACATTCCTAAACACACCAGGTAGGGACCAACTATGATGGGATATGCGGTTATTTTTCTACAGTCATCATTTTGGTTGCCGACAACCAAAATGATGGAATTATATGTGCGCATGTGGTCTCGCAGACAGCTGACGGGGAGTATCCCACCTCAATCAGACAAGCTTGAGCAATTGCCAATCACCGTCCACCGGACTCTAACGAGTATTAAATATTGTCAATTCTTCTCCCCTTAACCTAACCTATAATCGGAAACAGAGAGATCACCGACTGTTCTCTAGGAGTGTAGGTCGTCTAATCATTTGCATCACCAACTCTACCACCATAAACAAATTAAGCCGTGCTTGCATTTCACATGCAGACTAATGTACAGCTAGCTAAGCTGTCTGTCCCAAACAAAAAAGATGTAGAAGCGGAGGCCAACCACCCAAGATGTGTATATATACAATTAGACGGTAATTTTGTCAAATCCAAACCCCTAGTCAATCCATTTTAGCGTCCCTGTTATTGTCATATAGCTGACCCACCACCAATCCATGCGTGGACCATTGTGCAGTGCTCGACGGATGGGTGGCCTGATCTTCTTTTTTCCTCGTCGTAGTGATAAGTCAGCCATTGCAGTACTGTGGCGTTCCTTCACTCAAGAGGAGCTCAAATCTCCCGTCCTAACTTTCTTGTTTCCGCCCGTCGTGTGTCAACATAAGGTGATATATAACAATTGATTTTGTACCACATCGTTACACTATTGTCATCCGTATGATACAGAAAAGAACAGACCACTTAGGGAGATAAGATGATGTTAACGTACATATATACCTGTATAATGTCGCAGCGAATCAAAGCTGGTGGCGGTGGGTCTGCAGAATGAGCTCATCGTCATACATATCTGTCAAGCACATCAGATAACGACGACGGCAACCGTTTACATCATGCACATCTAGTCGCATTTGGACTGAGGCGTCTGGTGCCACCTCTGATAAATATCTTAGACTTTCCTCGATCAAAAGCGCGCGGTTCATATATATATATATATAATTTTCTAATATGTGAATCTATCACGAATATAGTTAATTATCTCGTGGTAATTGAAGAATCATCGTACATGCATGGTGGATTAGGCGTAGCATTTTTTTTATATAAAGCAAACTCACTCACTCACTCAATTCTGCTATTCCCACTCATGCGCATAGAAATATATATGTACACACACACTTCATGATTATATATATATATGTATATATATGGAGTAGATTCTGAAGGCGCTCATGGGAAACCAAGGGTCGTGCACATCCTACGCCATCTCCGGTGGAGGAATCAAGGTGGTGGGAGACGATGGTAGAGTGCAGGAATACAAGAGGCCCGTCGGAGCAGGCCAGCTTATGCTGGAGAACCCCGGCCAGTTCGTCTGCGACTTCAGAAGCCTTCACGTCGGCGACCGGGTCCCGCGTCTGGCGGCCGACCAGGAGCTGGAACGCCGCGGGTGCTACTTCCTTCTGCCCATGGATATGCTCTACTCCGTCCTGACCCAGGAGGAGATGGACGCGCTGTCCAGCAGGGCCTTGGCCAGCACGAAGCGAGGAGCGCAGCCCCCAAATTATCGCGCCCTAAGAAGGTCGACGCAACGTTACGCGCCGGAGAAACCACCGGCCATGAGCGACGACGTGGTGTGGAGGACGCCGCTCGAGACCATTCAAGAAGATGATTGATAATTAACCGGTCGGCATGGCAATATTGCAACATGTGCGTAATGGCTTCTCCTTCCTTCTTCCGCCACTTTTAATTAGTTGTTGCTTGCTTCTCTTCAAATCCATGCGAGATTTCACTGAATTGGGTTTCCATAGCTTAATTTCCTCCTCCTCCTCCTTTGTTTCCATCAATTTGGTGTACGCTACACATGCAATTTTTTAAATGAAATATTGACATTTTCTCCTATGCATCAATTATGTATGTTTCAATTCCTTTCTAGACATCTACGAGCGGAGACCCTCATTCCATTTCTGATTGTCACTACATGGTAACTCCTGCAAGTAGCTGTCTGCGATGCTCTCTTTTTCAGCTTCAAAATTTGTCCTTGATGTATAGTACTTGAGTAGGTGATCCATTCCTTATACATTGCATTGCATTTGCATTTGTCGTAAGAAGCAATGCTTGTATAATGTGCAAAGTGGCTTAGGAAGCAAACAAATGCATTCTCAAATCAGTCAATAAATAACGTAACCAGGTTATTTCACACGAATACTACTCATGGCCTGATATTCTGCTTTTGTAGATGACTTGGACAAGGTGCTTTGTTTTTTTTGTCTTCAAAGACATGAGAGCATTACCTAAGTAGATAGTTAACAACTTCCCCAATTTGCATCATAAAAAGCTGTTAGATTAAAATTGTCATCCATTAGGAAAAAAATGTCTTGCCTAGGTCTAATACGCGACAACCCTTAGCGTAGCCTCATTGTTTGGAAGTTTAATTTCTATAAATGCAAGCACGTGACATTGTTGTAATAGTTAGTAAATACGAGTCGTGTCTATGGAAAATTGAGGAATACCGTAATCAATTTAAAGATTCAAACAATGAGCGTCTGTTTGAAAAAAACCCACAAAATTACAGAAAATCAGGTTGAGTTGCACAAAACTATGGAAGTAAAGTTTGTTTACTGTACTATTTGAGCAACATAAACATAGCTTGCATTATTTCATTTATGTATAAGCAATTTCTAAAGTTTCATACAACCAACACATCGTAGACCAAATCCTACAAAATTAAAAAACATAAAACTCTAAAAACATAACCACAACTCACAAACAAACAGCTAAAACTCACACTACAATATAACTACATGGTACTATAAACCCAAGATAAATGGTGGCATAGATATTATGAAATGTTGACATAAAGTTCTAGAATTAATTCTACAACTAGAAAACTAACTTAAAGTGATCACCACACCTAGGTAATCTCCACCAAGTGGATGTTCAAAGCACTGTGGGCTCTTGAGATGGATGTAACCTATTGAATGCTTCAAACTCCATTGGATGCTAGTCTTCGTAGCACCCTTGGTGGACAATGATGGAGGTCACGTACACCACTCCCCTTCTCAAGCAGTCTCTTCGCTTAGATGTAACCTAATAGATGGATGAAGGAGTTGAGGTTACCTTGGTCTTCCACATTGCACATGAGAGTTTGGGTCAACAGGCATTGTTGCTAGAGTTGCACTGCGTCATTTAGGGAGATGGAAGATGTGTGGTTGCCAACTGGAAGCTCTCTTGGGATGTGTGATGGGGCTTATTAATGCCCTACGAGTGACAAATATAGAGGTATCAACTAAGTTGGTTATTGTGGGCCATCCCGACCTAGCCCATTTGACATGAGTTTAGCCTAGCCCAACATGGTTTTCCATGTCAGATTAGGCTGACATTTTGAAAATTTTTCGGCATCGATGGAGGTAGCTGCATTGGAGTAGCCGAATTGAGAGTGGGTGAGGATGGAGTGGTCTTATTTGGAGAAGGTATGTGCAAGGAACTGGCCGAAGCTTTTGAAGTCAACGATGGCGGTCTTGAGCTTGGAGGCAGAAGTGGGGAGGGGAGGTGGGATGTGTGGTTGTATTGCGGGACCATATGCCAAAGAAAAGGTTGTGGTGCAGGTTGCTTAGCTCGGCCTAGGCCTGACCCACACGGGATAAGCCTACGAGTTAGGTGGAGCCTAGTTTTAGATTTGTTTTAGATATTATGGGCTAGCTAGGCCCAACTTGCAGCCTACATAAGCCGACCCCTCTCTAAGGCTAAACTGACTGGGCCTAGCTCATTGATACTTAAATATGAGGTAGAAAAATTGCAACTTTGACCTTGTATTTGCTAGTATTAATTTATGCTTGCTTGAAACTTTGCAAAACATCATTTATACTTCAGCAAAATTGCTTCCTTTACTTTTATTTCTTTTCATTCACCTTTAAATGAGATTTAACTTGCAATTCCTATATAATCAACCAAAAATACCTTTCTGTGAAGCACAATTTATACTAATATTAATATGTATAATTATACAAAATATTATCAAACATAGAGCTTGTTGATGAAGTAGTTGAGATGATTACCTACATAAGATATATAAGGCCTAGTAATAGTTAAATAAATTAATATACCAATAATCCTTCTATACTTGGTTGGATCTTGTAATAGAGAGCATTCATCATAATCAACTAGTTAATATCGATCAATAGGTATTTTGGCAAGTTTATTGTTAATCAAACTTATTTCAATGAGAAGATCTAAAGTGTAGTTTCCTTGGGAAATGTTCAAGCCTTTTCCAGATGTGGCAATTTCAAGACCAAGGAAATACTTTAGGTTTCCAAAGTTTTTAACAATAAATTTGTGCTTGAGTTGTTCCTTCAAGGCTTCAATTCCAATGATATTATTACCGATAATTAAAATGTCATTAACATAAATTAAAACTACAATATGAGTATTACCTTTCTTGTAGTTAAATAGCAAATAATCTAACATACTTTGAGTATAACTAGCTTGAATTAAGGAATGTGATAAGGTGGTGAATGAGCTCCTAGAGGCCTATTTCAAGCTATATAATGACTTCTTGAGACAACAAACCTCTTTACTAGTAGAACTTTCTTTTGCAAGTGTAAGCTAGGAGGTTTCTTATACACCTCTTCTTTAAAGTCACCATTTAAAATAAAATTGGTAATATCTAGTTGTTGAAGACTCCAACCAAGTTTAGTAGCAAAAACTAGGGTGGTTCTTAGCACAAAGGTTTTATTATAATTTGTCTTTCTTTTAAGTAAATCCCTTAGCAATTAATTTAGTCTTATACTTCTCAATCTGCTCATACTCTTTATATTTAATTTGTATGCTCATTTGCATTCGTTGGGTTTCTTGTCATTTGGAAGAGGTACTATATCTCAAGTTTCATTTCTCTTTAAAACATTGATTTCCTTTTTTGTAACACTTTACCATTTGGGATGCTTAGTGGCTTCTTCATAGGTGCAGGGTTTTGTATGTTCATCCAAATAATTGACAATAAGTATGTATGTCTTAGATAAATTTTTATATGACATAATTTTCCAAAGGGAAAATGGTATAGTAGGCTTTTTTGGTGGGTTCATATATAAAATCTTTATATTTACTAGGGGAATTTTGTTGGGAAGAACAACACTATAAATAGAATCTTTTAAATAACTTCTCAATGGTGAAGAATAATACAAAAATCAAATAGACTATAAACAGAAACACAACATCAAGATTTACATAGAAAACCTCAATGTAAGAAGTAAAAATCATGGGACCAATTGGTCCACCCCCAATCTTCCATTATAAATAAATAATGGATACAAATGAGTCTTCTTTAGTATTTAACTAGAGAAAGCACACATACATAGTTGCAAACAACAAATGGCATAAGAAATAACACAAACAAGAGGTATATAGGTTTTATCCCAAACTAGTTATCTTTATTTTAAATAAATCTAGTATCATTGCGCTACTCCAAAAATCATGAAACTTGGCAAGAATGAAGGTCCATGAGTCCCTAATCTCATGGAAAATTTTTGGCTCAAATGGATTTCATTTCATCCCTCAAACTAACCTTCTAACAAGAGTGTGTGTTGTAGAACTATAATGATGATTTTTTCTAAAATCTCCTTCAAATCTGAATCTTCACTACTCTTATCATCAATCCAACCATCCAATCTAAAGAGTATCAAGTTGTGACCTCACTTTTAAAATTTCAACTTGATCCAACCATAAATGCCTTTTCAATCAAGCCTATGGTCAAGGTAGTGTAATAATGGAAGAGAAGGAGAAAAGCTTAGTCACTACTTCTCTCTTGTGAATAATGAAATTTTTTTCTTCTTTTCCTTTTAAAAACCCTAATAGTGTTTCATGAAAAAAATATGATAAAGTCCCTACAAAAATAAATATAAATTGAAACAACTATCTCTTGATTTTCTTAGTTAACTAAACTACTTATTCGACATAACCTAAAATAGATATTTGATGGAATTAGACAAGATGTTTGATGAATCTTCCTCCATGAGGATAGAAAAACTCAACACTTCTTAGGCTTGAAAGATTTTCTAATGTTGGTTTCTTATTGCTAGGTGCTTTTCAATGACAATCATTATGATCTTAATTTTATTTTAGGTATAGAGGGAGTGATATTACTATTATCACTACTATCATTAGGAAATTATTCAATGATCATTTTTGCATCATTATCATCCCTAATAGTAGTATTTATGCTACCTTGGTGGAATTTCAATGTGTTGAGTATTTTGTTTTGAGGATGTGTGATGAATGAAAGTAATCATATTTGCTCAATTATTATTGCTTGTGAAAGGAAATTAATAACATCAATTAATATAGAAAAAGTTTACTGATATAAATACTTGTCTGTATTGCATTTGAAATTATACTAAGTTAAATAACTAGTTGTTTTGTTGCATTAATTTCTCATTTAATTAAACGTTAAGTTAATGTGTGTTTTTATTGAAAATCATGATATGTTTTAAAGTTATATTTTCTATATCATGAACAGTGCACGTTTAGACAACTCGTTAAGTTAGAGTTTTATTTGTATAGAGGTCACGTGAGAACTTATTAAGTTAGAGGCTTAAAGGTTAAAATAGGTCATGTGAGAACTTGTTAAGTTAGTGAGTAAAAGAAGAGACGAACTTGTTAAGTTAGTGTTGTACACGTGGTGAAATTAAATGTTAAGAATGTTATATTATATCACATGAGGTGGACATGTTTAACTCGTTAAGTTAACATAATTGCATGCGTTGAGTTGTTATATTGAACACTAAGGCAACGCGTTAGGTTAGCGTTATAAACATAAAGTTATTTTTGCATGTGGTAAAATTCTTATTATAAAAACATTTGTTTATTACTGGTTTGTTGAGTTGTCTGTAACACAACAGAGTTGGTTCATTGAGTTATCGTAACACCACGAAACTGGTTCATTGAGTTAGCGTAATACCATGGACTTAGTTCGTTGAGTTAGTTATAGTACTTGTTACGTGAGTTGGCACATAAGGAACTCATTAAGTTATATATCTACTTGTTTTACTCATTTAGTTAACATTAAAGTAACAACTTATTATTACACTTAATGAAAAATTTTGGACGAGAAAGTTTATTTTGCAAGAAATTTTTTAGAGATCTAGGATTGATTATTAAAGAAAATTTGAAATGTAAACGTAGGTCAGAACGTGTGTATTTCGATGAAGAAAAAAGAGAAGACGTGAAGAAGTGGAAAACTGATAGTGATTAAACGTGGAGGATATGCATGAAGTGAATATATAATATAAAAGGCATAGAATTCTCGTTGATCAATTATCCTTGCACACCAAACAAAAAATCTTTTTAGGGATCAAAAACACCTTTGCGGGGAAAAACTCTCTAATAGAAGAAAATTCAGTGAAACAGAAAAAGTCAAATTTATATCATTGAAGATCTAAAGTATTAGAAGAAAGAAAATTTGGTGAAGTAGAGAAAGACAAGATATTCATCACTGAAGAATTGCTGAAGAAGAAAAAGAAGAAGAAGAAGAAAGATCTCAAACAGGGAAAAATGTTTTAAATTCTGCATATTAGTTTTCTCTGTTAGTAGTTATGAAATTGTATAGATGAAACATGGTATCGATATATAATTGCATCTACAATTTCTAAGGAGAATTGAATTGTATATTGTAATTGAAACCTTGAATAAAAATGATTTTATGAAAATAGTGTCTTAATTTATTTTTGAGTTTTGAAGTTTCAATTATAATCGAAAATGTTGAAATACACAATTCACCCCCCTCTTGTGTAGTCATACGATCCTACAAGTGGTATCAGAGCTTTGTTAATAATCTTTGATATAAAATCGATACTAACTTATTTAGTATCATTGCTGATTCTACCTTCCTTGTTTTTAAATAGAAATTAATATCTGAGCATACGTTTAACCTTCTTGATTTAAGGCTCAAGTTGTTTTAAAGTTTTTAAACTGTTTAAAATCAAATAGGTTGAAAAATCTAAGCTAAGATGGCTACTAGAAATGGTAATTTTTCTTTGTATGAAGGTCAAAATCCTAACCATCCTCCTTTATTTGATGGAATACATTTTGAATATTGGAAATATAGGATGATAGTCTTTTTTCAAAGTATAGATCACAAGTTGTGGTTCATGATCTCTAAACCATATACTTCGTTAACTACTTGTTTAGAATGAAAAAGTGCATATTATTAACCGTTAAATGATGGTTAATTGCATAATATTTAGTTTATCATATGAGAATTAAGCCATTATGTTATAATTGCACTGTTATATGCTTTAATTGAAGAATCTGCTTAATTTTGGGGAATTAATGTTAATTTAGTACATTTATGAACTGTTGGTAAGTTGCAGGCTGTGAAATTCTTAAGTATCCGAATTTTCTAATATTTCGAACAGTTATGTTTAGAGAGAATATTTTATTATTTCCGATGTACACGTGTCGAAACTAGAATGAATGTCTTAAGTGAACTTTTGGTGATTTAGCTGTAACTATCCGAAAATGCATCTGAGCATTGGATAGTTAGACCTGTAACTCTCCGAAATGTTATTTTATGTTTAAACTACTGTTGACACGTGTCGAGATCTAGTAGATTTACTTAAGTTATAACTCGTTAAGTTAGCATAACTGTACGTGTTGAGTTACATGAATATACACTAAGGTAACACGTTATGTTAGCGGCTTATTTCTTTATTGCATGTATTTTATGCACGTGTTGAATTTAAATACTTTAGAATATCACGTGAGATGCACATGTTTAACTCGTTAAGTTAGTATAACTGTACGCGTTGAGTTACATGAATATACACTAAGGTAACGCGTTAGGTTAGCGGCTTATTTCTTTATTGCATGTATTTTATAGTTATTTTCCAAAATGCTACTGTAGCGGTTGCAGGAACAGACAGTTGGAAGGAAAAACCACGTTTGCACGTATCACGTAGGAATTCAATCACGTAGGGAGAAAGAAATCATCGCCGTTGATCTGAAGGAAGGAAATCCAACCGATCATTCAAGCAGAAGTAGTTACTACTGAAGAAATATAAAAGAAAAGAAGAAAAAAAGAAGAAAGTGTGATCGATGGACGACCAGTGTATACAGAGGAGGAGCATCGAGCTTTCTGCAGATAGTATCGGCGATTCTCCGAAGTATCACACCAACCATCATTTTCACCACCATAATCACCAATCATCGAAGGTTTGTGAGGATACTTGCCTGATGTCGGGTCGATTCCGAGCCAAACACAGTGCTTGACAACCACTGTGAGGAGTGATCGCATCGTGGGAAGGGAAGACATTTTCACCAAGCGCCGACTCATATTTTAGGAGATCGTAAAGCTTTTAGCCTTGGCTTCAGGTTGATGCCTGTATGCTGAAGAGGAGATCATCTTGCAATTCTAGACTCGCGATTCTATAGGGAGAGGAGACAAAATTGTAAGTGGTTTAATTTTCAGTGGTGTAATTGCGTTGCAAGTAGTGTCAGAAGTATTTACTGTCAAGTGAGATTACTTTACATTTCACCTTTCGCCCATTTCCATGTTCACATCAAAGCAAAAATACCAAAAATAATTTATCTTTGTTTGTATGTTGTATTTGAGTATTGTATCGTGATTAATGTTATCTGTATCAATTTTATGATTGTTTTATGTTAGTTTTAATTTTACAGTTTACTGAAATTGGTTTGTACAAAAAAACTTAAAGATTTTAATGGTTACTGTTTGAATCATTTGAATGTTAGTATTGCTTAATGATAAATCCAATGTTAACTAGCATTAAAAAGCTTAATTGATGTTATTTACAATCTATGGAATCGCTCAATGGTTGAACGAATTCCTCTGTAAATAGCAGTATTATAAAGAAGAGACAGGCTCATGGAGTTAACTTAAGTCTAGGAGGATAGTCCATTGAGTTAGCCATAACTCAACGAACTTAGTCCGTTGAGTTAACTATAACTCAACGAAGTGCTTATTGAATATAAATTTGAATTGTTCACAATCAAACATTTCTTAATGTAGGATCGTATGACTACACAAGAGGGGGGTGAATTGTGTATTTTTAATATTTTCTAAAATATAATTGAAACTTTAAAACTCAAAAACAAGTCGAGACATTGTTTTTATAAAATCATTTTTATTCAAGGTTTCAATTACAATATACAATTCAATTCTCCTAAGAAATTGTAGATGCAATTATAACTCGATACCATGTATCATCTAAAAAATTTCATAACTACAAACAGAGAAAACTAATTTGTGGAATTTAAAACTTTTCTCCCTGTTTGAGATCTTTCTTCTTCTTCTTTTTCTTCTTCAACAATTCTTCAGTGATGAATATCTTGTCTTTTCATGCTTCACCGAATTTGCTTTCTTCTGATACTTCAAATCTTTAGTGACGAAAATCTTACCTTTTTATGCTTCACTGAACTTTCTTCCACTTGAGAGATTTTTCCCGAAGAGGTGTTTTTGATCCTTGAAAAAGATTTTTCTTTTGGTGTGCAAGGATGGTTTGATCATTGAAAAGATTTTTCGTTTTGTGTGCAAGGATAAATTGATCAACGAGAATTCTATGCCTTTTATACTTCATTTCATGCATATCCTTCACGTTTAACCACTACCAGTTTTCCACTTATCCATGTCTTTTCTTTTTCCTTCATCGAAACACACACGTTCTAACCCACGTTTATATTTCGAATTTTCTTTAACCATCAGTCTTGGATCTCTGAAAAATTTCCTGCAAAATAAACTTTTTCGTCCAAAAGTTTTTCATCAATGTAATAAGAAGTCGTTACTTTAATGTTAACTAAACGAGTAACACAAGTATATATATAACTTAACGTTTCTAACTTAACGAGTTCCTCATGTGCCATTTCACGTGACAAGTATTGTAGCTAACTCAACGAACTAAGTCCGTGGTGTTATGCTAACTCAACGAACCATCTCCATTGTGTTATGATAACTCAACGAACCAGTAATAATAAATGTTTTTATAAAAAGAATCTTACCACGTGCAAAAATAACAACTTAAGTTTATAACGCTAACCTAACGCATTGCCTTAGTGTTTAATATAGCAACTCAACGCGTTTAGTTATGTTAACTTAACGAGTTAAACATGCGCACCTCACGTGATCTAATACAACATTCGTAACTTATAATTTCATCACGTGTATAACACTAACTTAACGAGTTCGTCTCTTCTTTTACTCACTAACTTAACGAGTTATCACGTGACCTATTTTAACCTTTGAGCCTCTAACTTAATGAGTTCTCACGTGACCACTATACAAACAAAACTCTAACTTAACGAGTTGTCTAAACGTGCACTGTTCATGATACAGAAGATATAACATTAAAACATATCATGCTTTTCAATAAAAACACACGTTAACTTAACGTTTAGCTAAATGAGAAATTAATGCAACGAAATGACTAGTTATTAACTTCAGATCCAATACAGACAAGTATTTATATCAGTAAGCTTTTTTTGTATTAATTGATGATTTTAATTCCTTTTCACAAGCAATAGTAATTGAGCAAATATGATTATTTTCATTTAGCACACATCATCAAAATAAAAATACTCAACAATCTCCCCCTTTTTGATGATGACAAAACCATATTAAATCAATTATGAAAGCACCTTCGTTGGGTTAACTTTTAATTCAACAAACTTGTTTGTTGACTTAAGTTCACTTAAGCTTATTTCTATTGTTTGTGTAAATTTTACCTCTCAGAACTAAAACTCTCAAATGTCAATAATTATATAAGTATTTGTTTTCTAATTATCATCTATCAAATTACAATAACCATTTAAATAGCATCTCCTTTTATAATATATATATGCAATTAAGATCATAATCATCTTTTTATAATATTTCTCCCCCTTTTTGTCATTAATCAAAAAGATAATTACAGAGAATATATATATATATATAAGAGATATAATTACAACAACTCTTTCTGTAAACAAGAATAATAATTGAACACATTTATAGAGAAATGTTTTGTTCAATCAATCAAACAAGTAATACAAACATTACATTTTGTATTCAGAAACAAACAAAAACAGTTAATGACCCCTCCTAAGTATATCACTTATAGCATTACATATTTTATCTTCTAGATGCCTAATATCATTTCTAATGTCGTTAAGCACTACATCTAAGTTAGGAGGTAACTAGGTTTGTTGCTCTACTTGAACTGAATAACTTTGTTGTGGTTGTTGTATATGGTCTGTATCAAGTTGTTGTTGTTGTTGTCGTTGAGGTTTATGCATGACCTGGAATTTTTGCAAATTTTTGACACTAAATGCTCTCATGCATTTAGTTTTAGAGGGCTAGTCAGATAAAGTCAATTGGCTTGTAAGGATTCTATATACAGCATTACCATAAAATAACTTTGAACTCATATGCTATAGTTGAGACATAAAAACATCAAACCAATTTATTTGAATTCTATTCAGCAGGCCATAAGTTGCATATAAACAGCTTCTACTGACTTCTAAATTGTGTCCAACTCTCTGAAATAAATTTGCATGCAATATATTTGCAATAAATCTTGCCTCTGCATTCAGATTTTCCATTAATCTCATTTCATAATATACATCTGGAATTTTTGATAAAGACTAAATGTTCCATTCCAGTTGTCTTATTATGTCAAATCTGCTGGTAACAACAACACCTTCATTCTTTAATCCTAAAACTTCAAAAATTAACTCAGGAGACAATATAAACTCCTATTGATTTATTTGAGTTTTTAGAAAATTTCCATTCTTGTCCAGATTGCTATAAAAAGCTGCAATAAGCTCTGTGTATTGCTTCCATTTCGTTCCTACTGGCAAGAATTTAATGAGGCCTTGAAACTCAAACAGATCTCTTATTTCCATCAAATTTTTAAATTTTATTGGACGAGCATGCAGAATCTGACATGTAATCAGATTATTGTATTTCTGCAATGCTTCTTCAGATCTAAAATGAATTGCATTACCTTGAATTTTTAATATTGTACACAAAGAAGGTGATACCTGAAGCCGTGATTCAGAGTTTAATTCATCTTCAGGAACCTCTTCTTCAAAATGAATGTCATGTTGTTCCTCTTCCAAAATATTATCTTGAAGCTGCTCAAGTAAGCTTGATTCTTCAGCTTCAATAATGTTAGGAGGATTGTCAATATGCTCAACATTCATTTGTTCAGTTTCTATAGAATGTTCAAAGTACAATTTTTCTACAAATTCTATAGCCGGTGTATCTGTCTGTAATTGTTCATTTTGTTCAACAGATAATTCCATTGATTCATGCTGTGAATTCTCAGACTCTGCTTTTATAGATTCTGTAGAAGGTTGGTTAACTTTTAGCTCTTCTGGAGTCTTAACAATTTCAATATCTACTACTCCAGATAATTCAGCTTGTGAACTAGTTACTGCTTCAACATTGTCAATTATATTTGCAATAACTTGTTCAATGTCAGGTGCCCTGATGCTCTAATTTGTTAATTTCTACATCATCAGGACTTGTACTAATAGAAAAACTTGAGCTCATATTTGACTTGGATTTCTTCTCAAGTTTTCTAGCAAGGGAAAATAAAGTCTCATTATCTTCATCAGTTTCAGTGTGTTCGGAACTGATGAGTTTATCAGATGCACAATAAGGTACAATGTCTAGACATACATTGTCCTTTGGAAATAAATTTTCATCTGATTTTCCTTTTTCAATAGACTTTGTTTCCTTAGACATAATTTTTCTGACTTTCCTTCTTCTATAACATTTTTGTTTCTCCTTTTCAAGTATTGTTGTTTTCTTTTCAAATTGCTCCATAAAAGTTTTCTACTTTAATTCTTCTAAGACACTTTCTATTGCAACGGACTTTCGAAGACTATCAACTTTTGTTTTGTCTACAGCAATATCTGATTCTACTTGTTTTGAATATAAAGGAGTAGGGATAGCTAATTCATGTTCTTCCTCAAATGCATGTAGTCTTGTATCATTTATAGGAGTTTGAGGAGTTCTATTTGATGAACCTACACCTTTTTCCAAGTATTTTGCATACTGTTCCAAAAATGCAATCTCAGCACATTTCATTCTGTATTCTCTATCATATTTACTTCGAATACCCATGTATGTAATACTTGCATTAGTATGTTAAAGTTTTTGTTTAACTTCATCTAATATATCCTGAGAAAAGAAGTAATCTCTATAAAGTTCTTCTAACCTTTTGTCCACTTGAAATATTTTCTTGAACCAAGTACGTGGAACTTCATCATTCTCTATTTCTTTTCCTTTAGCATCTCTTCTGCTTTTGCCTTTTCCTCTACCACGAACTTTGTAGAACTTGGAGACCATCATCGCAGGCTGTAACTACAACAAGCGGGAAAGATTTTCTTGACAAAGTTTACAAATAACCTAAGTCCCCGTTTAATAAGTGTTTAAATAGGGTTTTTAGGCGTATAACTCAACGTGAAGAGAAGTCGAGTTTAGAAATTAAATAAATATTGAATAAAGTTTATTCAATCAAGGTACTCGAAATATTCAAGTATAACTCGTTGAGTTAACCAACCTAATGAGTAAAACGCTGTCTAGAGGCAGTTTTACACGTTACCTTATCTAACATAACGTCTAGTTAGTACACAACAATTTTCGGATGCTTCCAACTGAAACATTCCGAAAACAACACATATGCTAAAATTAACATTATCTTGAGAACATTGTAAATTATTTGAACATTTTGTCCTTTGAATCTAAAATAGTTTATTTGTCTTTTTAAATTATTTCATCAATATTTTAAGAGGACATTAATTCAGATTAACTAAGATTTGAATTCTAAATTATATTAATATGTTTTCGACATTGTTAATCCTCCCCCTACAAATATACTTCAAATATATTCAATCAAAATACAAAATATACTTGTAGTGACAATAGATGTTAAGTATAACTATACTTTTACATTTTCTTTTCAGAGACTTCCGTTATCCTGACATCATCAAAAATGATTTCCAGAATCAATTCCTACTGTATATGAATCAAAACACAACTTTGAATTCAATTCGATTAATTCAAGGAGAATAAAAGAATGTATCTCAAATAAACGTTTTCAAAAGTACTAATGTTGATTCAATAAATCAGTAGTTATATTGGTATAAACTATATGCGATTCAAAGATATCTGTAATTAATGAAACAACTTTTTCTTTTCAAAACAGTAAATATTGATAATTTTCTTTAAAAGTTAGTTTGAAAAGCTTGAATCACACAAGAGCTTTCTAATGTACCTGTGTAATGAGCTTTCAGTCAACAATCCCAGATCTGATCAGGACCTTAGGTTGCCAGATTTAAAGAATCCTTTTTCCGGACAACAATCCTTACATACCTATCTACTCAAGTACAAAAGGCTCGTGATCAAACTAATCAATAAACTCTCAAAGATTTTTACTTTGTAAGCACTTTTCATTTTAAGCATAGTATATATGTATTCCATTAATACAGATGCAATAAAACACAAATCTCATACAATTTTTACTTCTACGATTGTACTGAGAATATGAATAAGTTTCAATAAGCTTATACTTTTGATTAACAGTTTAAGATGAGTTACATATAACTTATTCTACAAGTTTAATCAATTAAGTCAAATTTATGCATGATCATATGCATTTTCCTTGATTCAAAGAAAACATTTAATCAAAATTTTAGAATGTCAGAAGTATTTAATGTTTTTCATTTATACTTCCACTTAAAATCATAAAAACCATTAAAATTGATAAACTACTTAAAATCAATAAGATACTACTATGACTTTACAATAAATACATAGTATCTTAAGCAACAATTTAGATATTACTTTAGATATTTTATAATAAGTATATAATATCTATGAGGTGAACAACATCATCAATAATATTTATCTTTTTATGTGGAGTTTAAGCATTTTACACATCACATAGCCTACAAATACCTAAATTTAATCTAATGTTGTAGAATGTATTTTCGTCTAGAGGTTTTGTAAATATATCAGCTAATTGATTTTTACTAGACACAAATTCTAATTTAATTTTTCTTTTAATTACGTTATCTCTTAGAAAATGATGTCTAACCTCTATATGTTTTGCTCTTGAATGTAATACAGGATTTTTGGAAAGATTTATTGCAGAACTACTGTCACAATAAATCTCAGTTGTATCATAAGATAATCCAAAATCTTCTAAAGTTTGCCTTATCCACAGAATCTGAGTGCAACACAGTGCAGCAGCAACATATTCAGCTTCTGTAGTAGAGAGTGCTACATAGTTTTGCTTTTTACTAAACCATGACACCAAATTATTTTCCAATAATTGACATGTGCCATTGGTACTCTTTCTATCAGATTTAGATCTTGCATAATCAACATCAGTATATCCTATAAGATCTATTAAACTATCCTTAGAATAATACAGTTCGAAATTTTTAGTTCCTTGTATATATCTAAATATTTTTTTAACTGCAATTAAGTGTGATTCCTTAGGATTAGATTGAAATCTATCACAAACACACATAGAAAACATAATATCAGGTCTACTAGTAGTCAAATAAAGTAAAGAACCAATCATACTTATGTATTTTCTTTGATCTATAGATTTTCCTATGTCATCAATATCTAACTTTAAAGTAGTACTCATAGGAGTTCCTCAAATCCTTTTATCATTAAAACTAAATTTCTTAAGCATTTCATCTGCATATTTTTCCTGATTTAAAAATATACCTTTATCCATTTATGACACTCACACTCAGCAAATTAAAACCTAGATTTTCTACAAATAGTACATTCGAAATAACACAAGTAGGAGTTATTTGAACATTGCCCATACCTATGATTTTATCTTTGCTTTTGTTTCCAAATATTACACTTCCTTTCATGGTATTTGTAAAATTTTGTAATAGACATTTTTGTCCGGTCATGTGACTTGACGCTCCATTGTCCAAGATCCATTTTGATGTTGTTTTCTCCTACAACACAAATTAAGAAAAACTTTTTCTTGGTACCCAATGTTGTTGAGGACCAAGTTCATTAAATGCATATTTCTTCCTTTTGTTTAAAAATAGTTTAACATTATCATTTATATTCTTATTAGTTGTAAGTACTATTGATTTATCATTAGCTTCATACTCACATATATCATTATTGCTTTTACAATCATTCTTTTTGTTTTTAGATGTAGTATAATCAAGATCAAACAAATTTTTATTAGATGTGAATTTATTTTGGTGAAGCTTATACATTTCAGTAAGTTCATACCAAGATTTTGTACTTGTATTAACATTTTATGTACATACAAAATCTTTTTCTGCACAAGAATTTTTTGGTTTATCACATGCAGAATGAGTAATTGGTCTAATACCAGTGTATTGAATTACATGCTCAGGTTTCTGAATTTTCAGTTTAGTACAATTGTCTGAAATTTTAGAACCATTAGAAACTGAATTTCCAAAGCAAGAAACAAGATTTTTAGAAACATTTATAGTCATGTTAGAAGTATAATTTGATAAATCACATTGATTTATATTATTACTGCATGATTCATCCCTTGAAGTACCTACTTCTACATATTTATTACCTTGTTTCATAATAAAAGGAATTTTAGTCTTAGATTTAGTTGAACTGCAACTAATAAATCCTTTATTGGCTTGAGATTCAGGATAATCAAATCCTAAGCCAAATTTATAAGACACCGCAAGGGTACTAGTTAGTTTGTCTAACTTAGTTTGACTTAAATTCTATTTCTCAAAGGTAGAATTTAAATCTTACTCTCTTAGTTTTACTTTTTCTATCTCTAATTCAAGTTCATTTATATTGTTTCTCAACATTTCATTTTCAGATTCTATCTTTAATTTTTCAGCATTTATATTCTGTATTTGTTCATGCAAGATACATTCATTAAATCTAAATTTTTGCAAATCTCTAGCATGATTTTCATTATCACATTTAAACTTTTTAAAGTAGTAGACAGGAAACAATTTTCTTCTTCCATAATGGATGAAGATTTTCTAATATTCTTATTTTCTAGTTTACATACTTTAAGTTTTTGTAATAATGTATGATAAGCACATAATAATTCATCAAAGTTGAAATCTGTATGACTTTCAGGATCAGATATTACCTCAGACTCATCTGCCATGAAGCACACAAGAGCAACGTCTTCTAACTCTTGTTCTCCTTCTGAATGTGAAGATTTTGATGCTGATTCCTCAGATTTAGACTCTTCAGACGTGTCATCCCTAGTGACCTTCAAAGCCTTTTTCTTGTAAAACTTTTTCTGAGTTTTCTAAGCCGTCTTCTTTTGATTTGTCCTACTTTGCTTTTCATTTTTCCTTATAGGACAATCTGGAGAAAGATGTCCAGGTTTCTTACAGTTGTAACATACAAACTTTCTGGATGAAGAATTCTTGTCATTCAATGATTTTGACGTTAAGGGTTTATCATTTTTGTTCCTTTGCTGTTTCCTAGCTTTCCATGCTTTCTTGAATTTCCTAGTCAACAAAATCAAATCCTCGTCAAAATCAGTAGATATATCAGAATCTAAATTAATTTTGAAGGCTATTTCTTTCTTCATTTTTAGTTTGTTGTGACTCAGTGATTCATTTAATTGAACTTCATAAGCTGTTAAATTTCCTATAAGTTCATTCATAATATAAACATTTAAATCTCGTGATTCCTCAATTGATGTTACTTTCTAAGACCATTTAGAACTTAGGGATCTGAGAATTTTCCTCACCAAATCCTTCTGTTCAAAATTCTTTCCTAAACATTTTAAAGAGTTTATGATATCAAAAAATCTAGAAAACATCTCAAAAATATTTTCGTCTTCATGCATCTTAAAGAGTTCATACTTATGAATCAACATGTTTATTTTTGTCTCTTTAACTTGAGAAGTACCTTCATGTGAAACTTCTAATGCATGCCACACCTCATAAGCAGATTTATATGCCAACACTTTACTGAACTGTTCATAACTCAATGCACAAAATAAAATATTTAAGCCCTTAGCATTCAGAGTTTCATTTTCTTTTTTAGTAATTGTCCAAGTATTATAAGGAGTAGTTAACAGAGTATATGGTTTAGAAATCATGAACCACAATTTATGATCTCTACTTTGAAGAAAAATAGTCATCCTATATTTCCAATATTCAAAATGCATTCCATCAAATAAAGGAGGACGATTAAGATTTTGGCCTTCATATAAAGAAAAATTACCATTTCCAATAGCCATCTTACCTTAGATTTTTCAACCTATTTGATTTTAAACAGTCTAAAAGCTTTAAAACAACTTGAGCCTTAAATCAATAGAGTTAAACGTATGCTCAGATATTAATTTCCATTTAAAAACAAGGTAGAATAAGCAATGATATTAAATAAGTTGGTATAGATTTTATATCAAAGATTATTAACAAAGCTCTGATACCACTTGTAGGATCATATGGCTACATAAGAGGGGGGTGAATTGTGTATTTTTAATATTTTCTGAAATATAATTGAAACTTTAAAACTCAAAAATAAGTCGAGACATTGTTTTCATAAAATCATTTTTATTCAAGGTTTCAATTACAATATACAATTCAATTCTCCTTAGAAATTGTAGATGCAATTATAACTCAATACCATGTATCATCTAAACAATTTCATAACTACAAACAGAGAAAACTAATTTATGGAATTTAAAACTTTTCTCCCTATTTGAGATCTTTCTTCTTCTTCCATTTCTTCTTCAGCAATTCTTCAGTGACGAATATCTTGTTTTTTCATGCTTCACTGAATTTGCTTTCTTCTGATACTTCAAATCTTTAGTGACGAAAATCTTACCTTTTTATGCTTCACTGAACTTTCTTCCACTTGAGAGATTTTTCCCGAAGAGGTGTTTTTGATCCCTGAAAAAGATTTTTCTTTTGGTGTGCAGGGATGGTTTGATCCTTGAAAAGATTTTTCATTTTATGTGCAAGGATAAATTGATCAACGAGAATTCTATGCCTTTTATACTGTATCTTCATTTCATGCATATCCTTCACGTTTAACCACTACCAGTTTTCCACTTCTCCACGTCTTTTCTTTTTCCTTCATCGAAACACACACGTTCTAACCCACGTTTATATTTCAAATTTTCTTTAATCATCAGTCCTGGATCTCTGAAAAATTTCCTGCAAAATAAACTTTCTCATCCAAAAGTTTTTCATTAGTGTAATAAGAAGTCGTTACTTTAATGTTAACTAAACGAGTAACACAAGTATATATATAACTTAACGTTTCTAACTTAACGAGTTCCTCATGTGCCATTTCAGGTGACAAGTACTGTAGCTAACTCAACGAACTAAGTCCGTGGTATTATGCTAACTCAAAGATTAACCTCTCAAAGGACTTTATGTGTGATGCATGTGAGTTAGGTAAATTTCACAAAAACTCTTTTAAATCCAAAATTGATATTCCAAGCAAGAAAGTCTTAAAACTTATACATATGGATCTATTTGGACCAACAAGAATCATGAGTCTTGGTGGTAAACAGTATGTATTTGTTTTAGTAGATGACTTCTCTAGATACACTTGGGTATATTTTCTAGCATCTAAGGTAGAAGTTTTTGAAAAGTTTAAAATGTTTTGCAATCTTGCTCAAAATGAACAAAGTGTCTTTGTTCAAAATGAACAAAGTGTCTTTGTTCAAAAACTTAGGAATGATCATTGCACTGAATTTGATAATGATTAAATGGATAATTACTGTAAAGATCATGGCATTGATCACAAATTTTCTTTTCCGAGAGCGTTATCTCAAAATGGTGTTGTTGAGAGAAAGAATCGATCACTTCAGGAAATGACTAGAACTATGTTAAATGAACATAATTTACCTCAAAATCTTTGGGCTGAAGCAATGAATACAGCTTGTTATCTTATTAATAGAAGTCACCTAAGACCTCTCATTAATAAAACTCCTTTTGAAATTATGTTTGATAGGGTTCCAAAAATTTCCTATATAAAACCATTTGGCTACAAGTGTTTTATCCTTAACGCTAAGGATAAAAGGGATAAATTTTAAGCCAAAGCGGATGAAGAAATTTTTGTAGGTTACTCTACTAAAAGTAAAGCCTATAGATTATATAACAAGACTTCTAGAACTATTGAAGAAACTCTCCATGTAAGCTTCAATGAAAATTCTTTTAGAGAATCTCAATCTAAAGTTGATAATGATGATATGATCAATTTCTCAAAAGAATTAGAGATCAATAGAGAGATTGAAGATTTATCTGAGAAAATCAAAAATATGAACTTAAATGATCAAACTAATGATGAAAGTGATGTACCTCCCGATGTTGATGAGAATATTAAGGAAAATTAGAGAAATTGGCGTTATTCTTCATCACATCCCATCACTCAAGTCATTGGTAATATTAATGAGGGAGTTAAAACTAGAGCTTCAATAAATATAAATAGTATGTGTATGTTTGTTTCTATGGTGGAACCAAAGAATATAGGAGAGACATTATCTAATGAAAATTGGATAGTGGCAATGCAAGAAGAACTAAATCAATTCATTAGGAATGATGTTTGGGAATTAGTTTCTCCACCCGAAAATTAGTCCATAATAGGTACAAAGTGGATCTTTAGAAACAAAACTAATGAGACTGGTCAAGTTATAAGAAACAAAGCTAGATGTTGCATAAGGGTATACACAGGAAGGACACGATTATGATGAAACATTTCCTCCTATGGCTAGGTTAGAAAGTATTAGAATATTATTGGCCTATGCTTGTTATATGGATTTTAAACTATATCAAATGGATGTCAAGAGTGCATTTCTAAATGGTTTTATTAATGAAGAAGTTTATGTAAAACAACCACCTGGATTTGAAGATATTAAAAATCCTAACTTTGTGTATAAATTGAAGAAAACCTTATATGGTTTGAAGCAAGCACCTAGATCGTGGTACGAAAGATTATCTACTTTTCTAATAGAACAAGGTTATATCATGGGAAAAGTAGACCATACTCTTTTTATCAAAAAGGATGATAAAGAACATATTGTTGTTAAAATTTATGTGGATGATATAATCTTTGGAGCAACTTCTAAAAAACTGATAAAAATATTTTCTAAAGAGATGTGTTTGGGGTTGTTAAGTTAATTCTTAAACTTGTTTATGAAAAGGTGCCAGAAGACTTGTATTGGATTTGTGAACTTATATTTGTTAGGCGGCACCAGAGAACTTGTTTAATTTGTTTTTATGCTTATATCAATAATTACTTTTAGAAGTAAACAAACAACCTTTCACATAAACTATATATTAATTTCAATTTGTGTTTTAACTACAAGTGCACAATGTATATTGTATTTGTGTGCAAGTACAGGTCAATCCCACTAAGATTGAGTAAGAATTGTGTACTGTTTCGATTTTTATATTGGAGTATAAATGTGTTCAGTTAAGCACTCCATTGAGTTACAGTTAACTCAACGGACTTAGTTCATGGAGTTATAGATAACACAACGAACTAACCTTGTGGACTTAAGTTAACTCTACGAGCCTATTTTTTCAGTTGAATGCTATTATTTACAAAGGAATTCGGCCAACCATTGGGCGATTCCACAAATTGTAAATAACATAAATTAAGCTATTTAATGTTAGTTAACATTAGATTTATCATTAAGCAACACTAACATTTAGATATTTCAAACACTAACCATTAAAATCTTTAAGTATCTGTAACGAATAAATTTTAGTAAACTGTAAAACTATTTTCTATTTTCTGAATCAAACAAACATAAAACATTCACAATACTAACAATGATAACATTAATCACGATACAAAACAAACAATACAACACTTTAATACTAAATGTAAATACAGATAATTTGTTGTTTTTGGTATTTTTGTTTTGATATGTTCCTGAAGATGAATGAATGGCGAAATGTAAAAATCTCTATCGCCAGTAAAAACTTTCGTCACTACATGCGACGTGATTACACCATTGAAAACTTAATCACTTACAATCTTGTCTCCTCTCCTTATAGAATCGTGAATCCAAAATTGTAAGATGATCTCCTCTTCAACATACTGGCATCAACCCGAAACTAAGGCTAGAAGCTTTACGATCTCTTGAGATATGAGTCGGTGCTTGGTGAAAATGACTTCCCTTCTCGCGACGCGATCACTCCTTATAGTGGTTGTCAAGCACCGTGTTTGGCTCGGAATCGACCCGACATCAGGAAAGTATCGTCACAAACCTCTGATGGTTGGTGATTTTGGTGGTGGTGTGGAGCTTCAGGGAACTTCCAACGCTTCTTGCAGTTAGCGTGGTTCTCCACTCTACACACACACTTTTTCTTCGTCTTTTATATTTCTTATAGTAGTAACTGCTCCTACTTAGATGATCGATTAGATTTCCTTCATTCATATCAACGACGGTGATTTCTTCTTCCTTCCACGAGTGAATTCCTACGTGATACGTGCAATCGTGGTTTTCCTTCGAATATCCTGTTTCTATAATTGCTATAGTGGCATATTAGAAAATATATAGTCCGTAGAGTTACAAATAACTCAATGAACTTACTTCGTTGATTTAACTATAAAACACGTGCAATAAAGAAATAAGCTGCTAACATAACGCGCTACCTTAGTGTGTATTCATGTAACTCAACGCATACAGTTATGCTAACTTAATGAGTTATATATGTGCAACTCACATGACATAATAAAGCATTTAAATTCAACACGTGCATAATTCTAATTTAATGAGTTCAGGTATGCAACTTATGGTTTTTACTCACTAACTCAATGAGTTGTTACTTGTACTTTTTACACCTTTAAGCCTTTAACTCAACGAGTTGTTACTGTGTACTTGAATATTCTTTTAGCATTTAAAACATAATTGTTTGGTATATAAAATGTAACTCTTTGAAATAACAAAAAATTTGGATACTTAAGAATTTCAAAGCCTGTAAACTCATCGATAGTTTAGAAATGTACTTAATTAACATTAATTCCTTGAAATTATGCAGATTTCTTCATTAAAGCATATAACAGTGCAATTATAATATAATGGCTTAATTCTCATATGATAAGCTAAATATTATGCAATTAACCATCATTTAACCCTTAATATTATGCACTTTTTCATTTTAAACACTTCCTCCATACTTAAATTTTGCTAGTCCCTTAGCAAACTACTAAGATCTAACTAGTTGGTCTTTTTAAAGTTGTTAGAATTAATTTTTTCATTTTGTTTCTTTAGAATACATAAATTAGATTACTATATAGATATTTTGTATTTTTTAGTAATCTATTTTAACATTGTTTTCTCCTCTTCAACCTGCAAATATATTTAAAACATATGTAAATTACATACAAAAAATATTAGCATCATATAGGTAGTAATTATATTATCATTTTTTTCTTTTTCTTTAACATCTATTATCTCGAATTTTCCAATATGATTTCCAGAATAAATTTCAACTCATATGAATCAAAACACAATCTAATTCAATATGATTAAACAAGTAGAATAATAAATTTTATCTCAAATAAATACTTCAAAAGTCTATTCTAGATTCATACTTCAGTAATCTTAGATAACAGAAAATATACTTGATTTAAAAGATTTTTGTATTTCACAAAACACTTTATCTTTTCAGAACAGTATATGCATATTTGTACTTTAAAAGTTAATTTGAAAAGCTTGAATTATACAAGAGCTTTCTAGTGTACCCATTTATCGAGCTTTCAATCAACAATCCCAGATTTGATCAGGATATTAGGTTGCCAGATTTAAAGAGTCATTTTTCAGGTCAACAATCCTTACATACCTATCTACTCAAGTATAAAAGACTCGTGATCAAACAAGTCAATAAACTCTCAAAGTTTTTTTTTTTTTTTCCTTTCAACACAGTATATATATGTATTTCATTAATACAGATGCAATAAAACACAAATCTCATGTAGTCCTACTTCCATTATTTACTAAAAAAATGAATCCATATCACTAAGCTCATACTTTTTTTGTAGTTTAATAAGATTTACACATAAATCATTCTACAAGTTTAATCAATCAAATTAAATGTATCCTTGATCATATGTATTTCATTTAATCCAAAAATCAACATTTCAACTCTTTTAGGATTTGAAATAATTTACTGAGTTTCAGTTAAGTATTCTGATTTCTTTTGTAAAATCATGAAACTATTAAACTCATAAAATTCAGCAAAAACATAAGATACTATATCTAGATTTGTATTAATTGTAATATTTGTAGCATCTTATCTAAGATTATCAATATAACATTCAAGCAGTTACAATTCTTAAAAATCTAACAGTCTTAATTATCGGATAGTTATAGCAAATTCATTAAAAAATTTTCAATTTCCACAGAACTTTTGCAGCACCATTCTAATTCCTCTAATTAACAAAATTACTTGGCTTTTTAATCTAATTATGTCCCCCCCATACCTACATTGTGCATTGTCTTCAATGTAAAAGATTTTACAGTAAATACAGTAATTGTTAGTAGGCATGAATATTGTTTCGTTGATTTAGCACCTAACTCAACGAGCTTAATTCATTGAATTAATGAATAACTCTACGAACTGAGTTTAAATGTAAATTTAGGATAAGTAATCAATTGCATATCTTGTTCTTTTGTATATTGTTTAGATTTTCCTAGCACTACACCAGAAAAACTTAGATTTGTTACTTCTGTTTTTACTTAGTTAATTTATCTTTATGCCTATTCTTTTTCTTTTAGAAGTAAACAAACAACCTTTAATACAATTTAGATATTAATTCCAATTTGTACTTTAACTACAAGTGCACAGTGTCTATTGTATTAGTGTGCAAGTACAGGTTGGTCCCATAGGGAATTGCTTAAGAACTTAGAACTGTTCGTTTGTTAACAATCAAATTTGTATCTTCAATAAGCTCTCCGTTGAGGTACAGTTAACTCAACGGACAAAGTTCGTTGAGTTATGACTAACTCAACGGACTAACCTTGTGGACTTAAGTTAACTCCATGAGCCTATCTTTTCTTTTTAATATTGCTATTTACAAAGGAATTCGGCCAACCATTAGGCGATTCCACAGATTGTAAATAACATCAATTGAGCTCTTTAATGTTAGTAAACACAAGATTTATCATTAAGCATACTAACATTCAAATAATTCAAACAGTAACCATTAAAATCTTTAAGTCTTTTGAACGAACCAATTTCAGTAAACTGTAAAACTAAAACAAACATAAATCAATCACAACACTAACAAAGATAACATTAATCACGATACAACACAAACAATACAACACTCAAATACAACATACAAACATAGATAAATTGTTTTTGGTATTTTTGTTTTAATATGAACATGGAAATGGGCGAAATGTGAAATGTAAAGTAATCTCAATCGACAGTAAATACTTCCGTCACTACTTGCAACGTGATTACACCATTGAAAATTAAACCACTTACAATTCTGTCTCCTCTCCCTATAGAATCGCAAGTCCAGAATTGCAAGATGATCTCCTTTTCAGCATACAAGGATCAACTCGAAGCCAAGGCTAGAAGCTTTATGATCTCTTGAAATATGAGTCGGCACTTGGTGAAAATGGCTTCCCTTCCCGCGACGCGATCACTCCTCACAGTGGTTGTTAGGCACTGTGTTTGGCTCAGAATTGACCCGACATCAAGAAAGTATTCTCACAGACCTCCGATGGTTGGTGATTGTGGTGGTTATGGTGGTGGTAACGATGGTTGGTGTGGTACTTTGGAGAATTGCCGATACTGTTTGCAGAAAGCTCGGTGCTCCTTCTCTGTACACACTGGCCGTCCATCGATCACACACACTTTACTTCTTTTTCTTCTTTTCTTTTATATTTCTTTAGTGGTAACTGCTTCTGCTTGAATGGTCGGTTGGATTTCCTTCATTCATATCAATGACAATGATTTCTTCTCCCTTCGACGAGTGAATTCCTACGTGATACGTGTGATCGTGGTTTTTCTTCCAACTGTCCTGTTTCTACAACCGCTATAGTGGCATATTAGAAAATAAATAGTCCGTGGAGTTACAGATAACTCAACGAACTTTCTTTGTTGATTTAACTATAAAACACGTGCATAAATTTAACTATCCGATGCTCAGGTGCATTTCAGATATTTATAGATAACTCACCGATATATAACTTAAGTAAATCTACCAGATCTCGACATGTGTTAGCAGCAGTTTAATAATAAAATAAACATTTCAGAGAGTTACATGGCTAATTATCCGATGCTCAGATGCATTTCAGATAGTTAGAGATAACTCACCAAAAATCCACTTAAGTCACTTTACTAGAACATGACACGTGTCCTCAACTATTTTATAAATAAAAAGAGATTTCGGAGAGTTACACATATAACTGTCTGATGCCTAGTTGCAATTTTGGATAGTTAGAGAACTCACCGAAAGTTCACTTAAGTCATGCATTATAGTTTCGACACGTGTACTTCAGGAAATAATCAACTATTCTTTCAAAACATAACTGTTCGACAATTTAAACATACTATCCAATACAATTTCGGTCTGTTAAACATAATTGTCCGAAATATGTTCGGTATGTTAAACATAACTGTCTGAAATATCAGAAAATTCGAATACTTAAGAATTTCACAGCCTGCAACTTATCGACAGTTCAAAAATGTACTAAATTAACATTAATTCCCCAAAATTAAGTAGATTCTTTAATTAAAGCATATAATAGTGCAATTATAACATAATGGTTTAATTCTCATTTGATAAGCTAAATATTATGCAATTAACCATCATTTAATCGTTAATAATATGCACTTTTTCATTCTAAACACTTCCCCGATACTTAAATTTTGCTAGTCCCTTAGCAAACTAAGATCTAATTAATTGGTCTTTCTAAAAGTGCTAGAATTAATTCTTCCCCCTTTTTTTTTCTTCTGTTTAGCATAAAGATATATATTCTGTATGTTTCAGTAATCAACCCGCAAATATACTTAGAATATATGTAAATTACATACAAAGTATATCATCATCACATAGGTGTTAATTATATTATCGTTTGTTCTTTAATCAGTCAAATTAAATGTATCTTTAATCATATGTGTTTCATTTAATCTAGAATTCATATTTCAGCTCCATCAGGACTTCAGATAATTTACTGATTTTTCATTAAGCATTTGATTTCATTTTAAAATCGTGAAACTGTTAAACTCATGAAATTCAGAAAAAACATAAGATACTATATCTAGATTTGCATAAATAGTAAATTCAATAGCATCTTATATAGCCTTCTAAATATAACATTCAAGTAGTTACAATTTATAAAAATTTTATAGTCTCAATTATTAGATAGTTATAGCAAGTTCATAAAAATTTTCAATTTCCACAAAACTTTGCAGTACCATTTTAATTCCTTTAATTAACAAACTTACATGGCTGTTACTTTAATTACCTCCCCCCCATATCTACATTTTGCATTGTCCTCAATGTAAAAGATTTGACAATAAGTACAGTAATTGTAGCAGGCATGAATACAATTTTGTTGATTTAAAATTCAGGTTAAGTAATTGGTTACACACCTTGTTTCGTTTGTATCTCCTTCTACATATTTCGATTTTTGATTCTAAAAAACTTTTCATTCACAGATAAACGTAGAATATAAAACAAAATAACATTTAACAGATATTAATAAATCAGTGTCTTGTGTGGAACCCAGACTCCTATGCCTTTGATAGTTCACAAGCAAGCCAGTTGGTTTCTCAGAATAGATACCAACAAACTAGATTGATATTTTGTTTTTTTATAAAATACAAATGAAAACTAAATTTTTTTCTCTTTTTTGTCTTTTTTTTTTCTAAAAATAAATGCAGAATACACACAACATTAAACACACTAAATCACAGCTTAAGAACATGATTGAAAAGTAGAAACAAATGGAATAAACGTGTCAGTCCAAGCTAACTTTTTAGGCATAGTTCTTCTTGCTATTAATTCTATTTTAATGCAGTTCTTGTTCATTCTTAATTTGTAAACGTGTAATATATTATAAATTCCAAATACAAGTGTATTACCATTAATGATATGAAATGCAGAAAGGGATCCTTTTTGGTTCCAAGGTAATGTAGCAGTTTCTATTTCTACATCTATTTCAATATACTCCTCTTCCCACTTCCATTCATTTATGTCTTTCATAATCCATATTTGAAATTTCATCAGTTCATCCCACCATCTTATCAGACATAAAGTAGGATCATCATCTTCATTATACCACATTCCTATTTGAATTTTATTAAATTCTGTAGATGGTGGTTTAGCTATTTCTCTCGGTATAGGTAAAATTTCTATAAATTCATCGTAACTGTCTATGCTCACTATGTATAAATCAGATCCAAATGCTATTGATATATCTGTGACTAGATATATATATATCCATCAAGTATGACATGTGTTTGGTTAATTAATGATTTTTGGCCTAGATATATCATAATATTTTCATTCCAAGATCTATTTAGAAAATTATACATACTTAAGTGTAAATCTTCACCCCAATTTCTTGTAGGTCTCCAATAATATAATTTTTCAAGAATTGCAGAATTTTTATCAGAAAATATTAAAGCTGATCCACAATTTATAGTTGGTACTTCATATCTATTAGGTCTTCCTATATTCCATTCTTCTCTTGTTATAGGATTTCTTATCAAAATATCAGGTAATAAACTTGCATACCTTGGTCTGGTCCTGTATATGATTAATCCTTCATCTATCCCCATAATATGACCTATTCCTTCTAATGTATTGGGTGAAATTCTAGTAGTTTCTTCCATAGCTAGATATTCATGGTTAATTGAACTACGATTAAATGACCTCCATATAAATCCATCTCTAATCTTAGTCATTTTTGCAGCTTGTAATCCTTGAAAATATTTTTCTTCAATACAGTCTTTAATTTCCTTTGATACACAACACAGCCTGCATAGATCTTTAGCTGATAAGTTACTCAGTACTTCCCTTAGTGCATCTAACGGTAATTGCATCAATTCCATTTGTCGATTCTGTTTAACACAAACAAAAATTTAGTAGAGACAAAAATTAACATAACTACTGCACACCCTCATGGAGTTAAGGCATAACTCAACGGACTAAGTTTGTTGAGTTAAGGACTAACTCTACGATGCAATTAACTATAAATAAACATATATATACAGATAGTTGCTTCAATTATGTTGCTTCATTCAGCTACCCTCCTAGAAGAGGTATCGATTTCATTAACAGTTCTATTGATAGGGTTAGGTATTGCTTGTATTGGCAATCCTCTAGTAGGTCTAACTTCCATTGGTTCTTTTTGTCTAAATGGTACATTTCTATTCTGATTTTGAATTGTAGCATTTCCTAATACAAAATCTAGACAATTGTTTAATTGTTGGATTATCTTTTCTAATTTCTCTATTCTAAATCCTTGTTCAATTAATGCTTCATAACTTATATTCTTCTCATTTACATTTTCTCCTCCCTAGAAATTGTTGTTTCTCCAAGATAAATTCGGGTGATTTCTCCAATTAGGATTATAAGAATTTCCCAAGTTATCTCTCTGGTTTCTAGCATAAATAATATCTAAATTATTTATGTTTGCATTCTTTTCTGCTAGCTTTTGATTTAATGATAACTCTTCTATTTTCTTTGTTAATTCAGTTAATTTCACTTCAAGCATAGTACTTGAATCTATTTCATGCATTCCTCTTGGCAATATTTTTTTATCTGCAATAACTTCAATTGAGTTTTTCAACTATGCAGTTCTTTTTGCAAAGTTTTCTAAATATGCCCATGCTTCTTCACTACATAACTTTAAAAATCCATTTTGACAAGTTGATTCTAATAAAGATTTTGTTGAAACATCTATGCCTTCATAAATTATACCTATTAATTGTGCTTTACTCATTGCATGATGCGGACATTGAGTTAGTAAATCTTTAAATCTTTCAAAATATTTCCAAAATGATTCACCCTGCTTTTGGCTACACATTAAATTCTCTAAGGAAATAATAGGCATCCTCTCTTTCTAATCCATGAAAATGTGGCAATTGACTAATATAATTAGATTTTAGTTCAAACCTATCTCCCTCAAAGTTTGGCAATCGAATATATGAAGGTTCATCAACTAATTCAGGATACAGAATTTCTCCTAATGGTTTTTCTATTGGAGCAGCCATTTCTACGTTCTCTTTTAAAGAAAGGTTAGCTACACCCACAGTAAATACTTGTTTGAAATTGCTTAAGAACTTAGAACTGTTCGTTTGTTAACAATCAAATTTGTATCTTCAATAAGCTCTCCGTTGAGTTAACTATAACTCAACGGACAAAGTTCGTTGAGTTATGGCTAACTCAACGGACTAACCTTGTCGACTTAAGTTAACTCCACGAGCCTGTCTTTTCTTTTTAATACTGCTATTTACAAAGGAATTTGGCCAACCATTGGGCGATTCCATTGATTGTAAATAACATCAATTGAGCTCTTTAACGTTAGTAAACACTGGATTTATCATTAAGCATACTAACATTCAAATAATTCAAACAGTAACCATTAAAATTTTTAAGTCTTTTGAACGAACCAATTTCAGTAAACTGTAAAACTAAAACAAACATAAATCAATCACAACATTGACAAAGATAACATTAATCACGATACAACACAAACAATACAACACTCAAATACAACATACAAACACAAATAAATTGTTTTTGGTATTTTTGTTTTAATATGAACATGGAAATGGGCAAAAGGTGAAATGTAAAGTAATCTCAATCGACAGTAAATACTTCTGTCACTACTTGCAACGCGATTACACCACTGAAAATTAAACCACTTACAATTCTGTCTCCTCTCCCTATAGAATCGCGAGTCCAGAATTGCAAGATGATTTCCTCTTCAGTATACAGGCATCAACCCGAAGCCAAGTCTAGAAGCTTTACGATCTCCTGAAATATGAGTCGGTGCTTGGTGAAAATGGCTTCCCTTCCTGCGATGCAATCACTCCTCATAGTGGTTGTCAGGCACTATGTTTGGCTCGGAATCGACCTGACATCAAGAAAGTATTCTCACAGACCTCCGATGGTTGGTGATTGTGGTGGTTATGGTGGTGGTAACGATGGTTGGTGTGGTACTTTGGAGAATTGCCGATACTGTCTATAGAAAGCTTGGTGCTCCTCCTTTGTACACATTGGCCGTCCATCGATCACACACACTTTACTTCTTTTTCTTCTTTTCTTTTATATTTCTTTAGTGGTAACTGCTTCTGCTTGAATGGTCGGTTGGATTTCCTTCTTTCATATCAACGACGATGATTTCTTCTCCCTTCAACGAGTGAATTCCTACATGATACGTGCGATCGTGGTTTTTCTTCCAACTATCCTGTTTCTACAATTGCTACAGTGGTATATTAGAAAATAAATAGTCCGTGGAGTTACAGATAACTCAACTGACTTTCTTCGTTGATTTAACTATAAAGCACGTGCATAAATTTAACTATCCGATGCTTAGGTGCATTTCAGATACTTACAGATAACTCACCGATATATAACTTAAGTAAATCTACCAGATCTAGACATGTGTCAACAGCAGTTTAATAATAAAATAAACATTTCGAAGAGTTACAGAGCTAACTATCCGATGCTCAGATGCATTTCGGATAGTTAGAGATAACTCACCAAAAATCCACTTAAGTCACTTTACCAGAACATGACACATGTCCTCAGCTATTTTATAAATAAAAAGAGATTTCGGAGAGTTACACATATAACTGTCCGATGCCCAGCTGCAATTTCGGATAGTTAGAGATAACTCATCGAAAGTTCACTTAAGTCATGCATTATGGTTTCGACACGTGTACTTCAGGAAATAATAAACTATTCTTTCAAAACATAATTGTTCGGCAATTTAAACATACTATCTAATACATGTTTGGTCTGTTAAACATAACTGTCCGAAATATGTTCGGTATGTTAAACATAACTATCTGAAATATTAGAAAATTCGGATACTTAAGAATTTCACAACTTGCAACTTACCGATAGTTCAAAAATGTACTAAATTAACATTAATTCCCCAAAATTAAGTAGATTATTTAATTAAAGCATATAATAGTGCAATTATAACATAATGACTTAATTCTCATATGATAAGCTAAATATTATGTAATTAACCATCATTTAACCGTTAATAATATGCACTTTTTCATTCTAAACATATCTCCTTCAATATCTTTTGATTTTTGATTCTGAAAAAAACTTTTCATTCACACGTAAAAGCAGAATATATAACAAAATAACAACACATAAATTGTTAAATTAGTGTCTTGTGTGGAACCCAGGCTCCTATGCCTTTGGTGGCTTACAAGCAAGCTAGTTGGTTTCCCAAAACAGATACCAACAAACTGGATTGATATTTTGTTTTTCTTTTCTTATAAAATAAAACTAAAACTAAAATTTTTCATCCTTCTCTTTTTTTCTAAAAATAAATGCAGAATACACACAACATTAAAAGTACAAAATCACAATTTAAGAACATGATTGAAAAGTAGTAACAAATGGAATAAATGTGTTAATCCAAGAAAACCTTTTAGGCATAATTCTTCTTGCTATTAATTTTGTTTTAATGCAGTTTGTTTTCCTTTTAACTTGTAAACTTGTAGTATGTTATCAATACTAGATATAAGTGTATTTCCATTAATGAATTGAAATGTAGAAAGGGATCCTTTTCTGTTCCAAGATAATGTAGTTGTTTCTATTTCTACATATATTTCAATATATTCCTTTTCCCACTTCCATTCATTTAGGTCTTTTATAATCCATATTTGAAATTTCATCAATTCATCCCACCATCTCATCAGACATAAAGTAGGATCATCATATTCATTATACCACATTCCTAATTGAATTTTATCATATTCTCCAAACGGTGGTTTAACTATATCACTCGGTATAGGCAATATTTCTATAAAGTAATCATCATAACTATCTATGCTTACTATGTATAAATCAGATCTAAATGCAACTGATATATCTGTGACTAGATATATATATCCGTCAAGTATGACATGGATGTTGTTAATTAATGCTTTCTGTCCTAGATATATCATAGTATTTTCAGTCAAGATCTATTCAGAAAATTATACACACTTAAACATAAATCTTCGTCCCAATTTCTAGTTGGTCTCTAGTAATACAATTTTTCAAGAATGGTCGAATTTTTATCAGAAAATGTTAAAGTTGACCCACAAATTTCAGTTGGTACTTCAAATCTATTAGGCCTTCCTACATTCCATTCTTCTCTTGTGATAGGATTTCTAATCAAAATGTCAGGTAACAAAATTGCATACCTTGGTTTGGTTCTGTAAATAATTAATCCTTTGTTTATCCCCATAATATGATTTATTCCTTCTAATGTATTGGGTGGAATTCCAGCATTTTCTTCCATATTCAGATATTCATAGCTGATTGAACTACGATTAAATGACTTCCATAAAAATCCATCTCTAATCTTAGTCATTTTTGCAGCTTGTGGTCCATGAAAATATTTTTCTCTAACACAATCTTTAATTTCCTTTGATACATAATACAATTTGCACAGATCTTTAGTTGATAAGTTACTCAGTACTTCCCTTAGTGCATCTAGTGGTAATTTCATCAATTCCATCTGTTGTGATTCTGTATAACATAAACAAAAATTTAATAGAGATAAAATTAACATAGCTAATTACTTATCCTCGTGGAGTTAGGTCATAACTCAACGGATTAAGTTCGTTGAGTTAAGTAATAACTCTACGATACTACTAACTATAATTAAACTTACATTTTTTTCTTTTTTATATATATATTTTCTTACTTATTATATTATACATAATTGTTTCAGCTATACTACTTCATTCAGCTTCCCTCCCATAGGAGGTATCAATTTCATTAACAGTTCTGTTGATAGGGTTAGGTACTGCTTGCATTGGTAATCCTCCAGTAGGTCTAACTTCCATTGATTCCTTTTGTCTAGGGGGTATATTTCTATTCATATTTTGATTTTAAATGGCAGCATTTCCAAATATAAGATCTAGACGATTGCTTAATTGTTGAATTATCTTTTCTAACTTCTTTATTCTAAATCCTTGTTCAATTAATGCTTCATAACTTATATTTTTGTCATTTATATTTTCTCCTCCCTAGAAATTGTTGTTTCTCCAAGATAGATTTGGGTGATTTCTCCAATTAGGGTTATAAGAATTTCCAAAGTTATCTTTCTAGTTTCTAGCATAAATAATATCTAAGTCACGTTTGCATTTTTTTCTACTAGCTTTTGATTTAGTGATAACTCTTCTATTTTCTTTGTTAATTTAGTTAATTTAACTTCAAGCATAGTGCTTGAATCTATTTCATGCATTCCCCTTGGTAATATTCTCTTATCTGTAATAGCTTCAACCGAGTTTTCCCACTGTGTAGGTCTTTTTGCAAAGTTTTCTAAGTATGTCCATGCTTCTTCACTATATAGTTTTAAAAATCCATTCTGACAAGTAGATTTTAATAAAGATTTTGTTGAAACATCTATGCCTTCATAAATTATACCTATTAATTGTGCTTTACTCATTGCATGATGTGGACATTGAGTCAGTAAATCTTTAAATCTTTCAAAATATTTCCAGAATGATTCTCCCTATTTTTGGCTACACATTAATATTTCCTTTTTCTTTTTAATTGTTTGATGTGTTGGATAATATTTTTTCAGAAAAACAGAGCAAAATTTAGTCCATGTAGAAATTGGATCAGGCGATAGAGTATATAACCATCTCTTAGTTGTGTCTTTTAAAGCAAAAGGGATATATCTAAGTTTAATTACATCGATACTTATATTCGGCATTTTCATCATTTGACAAACTTCGTTAATTTCTCTAAGGAAATAATAGCCATCTTCTCTTTCTAATCCATGAAAGTATGGCAATTGACTAATATAATTAGATTTCAATTCAAATCCATGAAAGTTTGGCAATCGAATACATGAAGGTTCATCAACTAATTCAGGATATAGAATTTCCCCTAATGGTTTTTCTATTAGAGCAGCCATATCTTTGTTCTCTTTTAAAGAAAGGTTAGCTACAGCCCTATGGATTTCATTTAAGTCCAATTCAGAATATATTTCAGTACACCTCTGTGTTGAATAATCTAGTGTAGGTGTTCTTACTAATCATTTAGTGCTAGGAGAATGAATCCATGTGCTCATAAACTCTTAACATAAAGTAAAATAGCAGAAGATTAATTACATACCAGTCTGATGCTTTATTTTCAATAAATAGTTGTTGATGGATGAAGTTGAATCAACTGCTTCACCTTCTAGTTCCCCAACGAATTTTCTTTTCTTTCCTCAAGTACTGGTAACTTGTAAATAACATGCTATTCTCAATTTATAATGCATGTCCATAAGGCAAATGCATCTCATTGTAAGAACGTGTCTTGTAATGTGTAGTGCGGTTCCTATTTTTATGGATACGTGTTCTACTTCTAATTCTAAATTTTAGTAATTGCTAAACCAATGAAGTTTCATTCATGGCTAAAAGGATAACCGTTCAGCTTAATCTACGAACTAACCTCATTGAGTTACAGTTAACTCAACGGACTAGCTTCGATTACTATTTCGAACTCAACAAACTAACCTCATTGAGTTACAGTTAACTTGTTTAGATTGAAAAAGTGCATAATATTAAGGGTTAAATGATGGTTAATTGCATAATATTTAGCTTATCATATGAGAATTAAGCCATTACATTATAATTGCACTGTTATATGCTTTAATGAAGAAATCTGCATAATTTCATGGAATTAATGTTAATTAAGTACATTTTTAAACTGTTGATGAGTTTATAGGCTTTGAAATTCTTAAGTATCCGAATTTTCTGTTATTTCAGAGAGTTACATTTTATGTATCAAATAGTTATGTTTTAAATGCTTAAAGAATATTTTATTATTTCCTAGAGTACACATGTTGAAACCTCAATGCATGACTTAAGTGAATTTTTGGTAAGTTATCTGTTAACTATCCGACATGCATCTAGACATCGGATAGTTAAGGTTTGTAAGTATCCGAAATATTTGAACTCGTATAGTTAAGTTATTTGTACGTGTGTTTTTAATGTTTTAAGTTGTCACGTGTTTTCCATGTGCATTCGGTAATGAAAATCGAAGAGTTAGATAACTGTTCGAGTTTTTATACGCATGGATAGATAACTATTCAAGTTTTATAAAATGACTAATGAACAAATAAGTTTTCTATGTTCAGTCACGTGTTTTGCAGGTACAAAAACTCAAAGAGTTACAGATAAGTGTTCGAGAATTTACATGACTTAAAGGATAAGTGTTCAACTAAAATGAAGACTTACAAGAATTAGAAGAGTTACAAGAAGATACAATACAAAGAAAAACTACGATTGCATGTATCACGCAGGAATTCACTCGTGGAAGGAAAAAGAAATCACCATCGTTGATATGAACGAAGGAAATCCAACCGATCATCTAAGCAGAAGCAGTTACTACTGAAAGAAATATAAAAGAAGAGGAGAAAGATGAAGAAGAGTGTGTGTGTAGAGGTGGAGGACCGTGCTAACTGCAGGAAGCGTCGAAAGTTCCCTAAATCTCCACACCACCACCATAATCACCAACCATCGGAGGTTTGTGAGGATACTCTCCTAATGTCGGGTCAATTTTGAGCCAAACACGATGCCTGACAATTATTGTGAGGAGTGATCGCGTCGCGAGAAGGGAAGCCATTTTCACCAAGCACCGACTCATATCTCAAGAGATCGTAAAGCTTCTAGCCTTGGTTTCGGGTTGATGCTAGTATGTTGAAGAGGAGATCATCTTACAATTTTGGATTCGCGATTCTATAGGGAGAGGAGGCAAGATTGTAAGTGATTAAGTTTTCAGTGGTGTAATCACATCGCATGTAGTGACGGAAGTTTTTATTGTCGATAGAGATTTTTTATATTTCACCTTTCATTGATCTTCAGGAACATATAAAAACAAAAATACCAAAAACAACAAATTATCTGTGTTTACTTTAAGTATTAAAGTGTTGTATTGTTTGTTTTGTATCATGATTAATGTTATCATTGTCAGTATTGTGAATGTTTTATGTTTGTTTGATTTAGAAAATAGAAAATAGTTTTACAATTTACTGAAATTGATTCGTTCCAGATACTTAAAGATTTTAATGGTTACTATTTGAAATATCTAAATGTTAGTGTTGCTTAATGATAAATCTAATGTTAACTAACATTAAAGAGCTTAATTAATGTTATTTACAATCTATGGAACCACCCAAAGGTTGGCCGAATTCCTCTGTAATTAACAATATTCAAAAATTTAAATTAGACTCATGGAGTTAACTTAAGTCCACGAGGTCAGTCTATTGAGTTAGCCATAACTCAACGAACTTAGTTCGTTGTGTTAACTGTAACTCAATGGAGTGCTTAACTGAATACATAAACTCCAATAAAAAAATCGAAACAGTACACAATTCTTACTCAATCTCTATGAGATCGACCTGTACTTGCACACAAATACAATATACATTGTGCACTTGCAGTTAAAATACAAATTGGAATTAATATCTAATTTGTGTGAAATGTTGTTTGTTTACTTCTAAAAGTAATCATTGATAAAAGCATAAAGACAAACCAATACAAGTTTTCTGATTTAACCTTTCACAACAAAGAACAAGTTTTCTAGCGCCATTGCCAGAGATTGAGAAGCTAAGCAACTGTGAGTGTTGTTTTGTTTTAATAGTAGGAAGAGTGTTGTGTGTTTTATTCTATAATTGAGAATATGGCATATGCTTATACTCAAAGATTTCTGAAACCTGTAGTTAGTATATGTGAATTCTGCAATTTAGAAGGTCATGACATCTCTGATTGCTTGAAACTGAGACGGTTGCAGATGGTTAGATCACATGAACAATAGATGAATTATATTCAATATAATAGAGCTGAGTATGAGAATCCTATAGTTTACCCAACTAATGGTCAGTTTAGAATGTGTAATATGTTGAGAGATACAAAAGTTTGGGATAGGTATGACAGACTGGAGCGTAGCTTAGAGCAAAACATGGACAAACTAGAACAATACATGTGGCAGCAACAAGAAGTCAACCAATTAAACCATAAGGAAGCATATTTAGAACCTAAAATTGATATTATATACGAAATAGAAAAAACTATAATAAAAATTGATCAAAAATTGAATGCAATGAGATTAGATGATCTGGAAAGAAAACTAAAAGCATTGGACGAATTTACAATGAAATTACAAGTTATGCAACAGAAAAACACAAATGAAAACTTAAATATTACAGATTTGCATAGTTTGCAAGATATACAGACAAAAGAAAATACCAATGCAATAGAATTTAAAGAATGCAATTTAAAACTAAAAACAGTTGAAGATCATAATCACGAAAATGAGATACAAAAACATCATGAAAGTAATGAAAATCTAGAAGATGTATGTATAACATTAAGATCTGGAACTAATATACCACCAAGAATTCAAAAAGAAAATAACAAGAAGGTGGATAAGAACAAAATACAAAATGATAATGAAAATATAATATCTGAAAACGTAGAAATCAATGAAGAAAAATTTGAATCTGAAAATGAGACTAAAAATGATCAAACAAATGAAATGAAAGAAAAAGAACCTTTTAAATCACAATCATTAGCATCCTATCCTAAAAGATTACAACAAACATTTCCTGAAAAATAAGAAAAAATTAGAGAAATTTTTGAAAAAGTGCAAGTTAACATTCCTTTGTTAGACTTATTGCAGAAAATGCCACATTGTGCTAAATTTCTTAAGGATTGGTGTACTAAGAAAAGAGAGTGAAAAGTTTTAAGGAAAGTCTTTTTAGCTGAGCAAAGTAGTTCCCTATTTCTGCCACAAATTCCTAAAAAGTTATCTGATCTTGGAATTCCTGTTATATCATGTAGTATAGGAAATACCATTCTAGAAAGAACCTTAATAGACCTAGGTGTAGGTATAATGTTATGCCAAGTGAAATATTTGCATCCTTAAGATTAGAAGACTTAATCTCTACTAGGACTGTTATTCAATTAGCTGATAGAAGTATAAGATACCTTAGAGGAAAAATAGAGGATGTCTTAATTAAAATAAAAAACTTCATATATCCTATTGATATTATGATTTTGGATTCCCAACAAATTAAACATCAAAATCATAACACATCTTTAATTTTGGGAAGACTATTCTTAGCAACATCAAGGGCTGTTATAAATTGTAAAACTGGAGTGATGAAGTTAGCATATGGTAATGAGGATACTCAATTAAACATTTTCAAACCAGAAAAGTTTGAGGAGTTAGAAATGTCCTTACATACTATAGACTTTTTAGAGGATGAAGGAGATATGCTAGATGATGTGATTCAAGAGGAACTAAATAGGCAACTAAATTCTGAAAATTTAGGAGAAAGTGAAAGCATAAATGTAGAAGGAGATCAAGAAGAAATTAATATAGAAAATGATGATGTTCAATTAGGAGCTTTAGCTTTTGATGGGCAACATTTAGATTTAAAACCTTTGCCTCTTGAATTAACCTATATATTTCTGAAAGAAAAACAAACATGCCCAATCATTATTGCTTCAGATTTAAAAGAGGATCAAATTGCTAAATTAAAAGATGTAAAAACTTATAAAGAAGTAATAGGATGGACTACGACTGATATAAAAGGGTTAAATGCAACTTTATGCTATCACCACATATATTTAGAAGAGAATGCTAAACCAGTTAGAATTCCTAAGAGGAGATTAAATCCAAATCTTAAAGAAGTAGTCAGGAAGGAAATAGTGAAATGGTTAGATAATGACATAATTTATCTAATTTCTGAAAGCTCATGAGTTAGTCTAATCCATGTAGTTCCCAAGAAATCAGGATTAACAGTTATTAGGAATGAAAGTCAAGACTTGATACCTACTAGAATTCAATCAGGCTGGAGAGTGTGTATAGACTATAGAATGTTGTGACTAGGAAAGATCATTTTCCCTTACCTTTTATAGATCAAATGCTAGAGAAATTAGTAGGGCAAGAATATTTTTGTTTCCTAGACGGGTATTCAGGATATTACCAAGTTCCAGTAGTATTAGAGGATCAAGAGAAAACAACTTTCACCTATCCTAATGGAACTTATGCTTTTAAGAGAATGCGATTCGGATTATGTAATGCACCAGCCACATTTCAAAGGTGTATGTAGGGCATATTCACTAGAATGACTGAAGATTTTTTAGAAATATTTATGGATGATTTTACTATTTATGGAACTTCATATGAAGTGTGTTTAAACAATTTAGACAAAGTATTAAAATGCTGTGTGGAAAAAAGTTTGGTTCTAAATTGGGAAAAATGTCACTTCATGGTTAAACAAGGAATAGTCTTAGGACATGTTGTTTCAAAGAAAGGGTTGGAAGTAGATAAAGCTAAAATAGAAGTAATTTCTAATCTATTAGAACCTAAATCATTAAAAGATATTAGATCATTTCTAGGACATGCTGGATTTTATAGAAGATTTATTAAAGATTTTAGCAAAATAGCTAGACCTTTAACTAATCTATTAAAAGATGTCCCATTTAACTTTGATAAAAATTGCAAAGAAGCATTTTTCAAGCTTAAAACTAGCTTAATTTAAACTCCTATAATACAAGCACTTGATTGGAGCCATTCATTTGAATTAATGTGCGATGCATCTGATTTTGCTGTAGGACAGTGTTGGGACAGAAGATAGAAAAATCTCCTAGAGTGATTCATTATGCAAGCAAAACCTTAAATGATGCTCAAGTTAATTACACAACTACTGAAAAAGAATTATTAGCTGTTGTGTTTGCTTTAGAAAAGTTTAGATCATATCTGATTGGAGCTAAAGTAATAGTATACACAGATCATTCAGCTTCAAAACACCTAATAGCAAAGAAAGAGACTAAACCTAGATTGATCCAATGGATATTATTATTACAAGAATTTGATCTAGAAATTAAAGATAAAAAAGGTTGTGAGAATGTAGTAGGCAGATCATTTATCAAGATTACAAATAGAAAAATCAAATATTGAAATTAAGGATAATTTTCCTAATGAACAATTAATGACCATCAACACAATGCCTTGGTATGCAGACATAGTTAATTACTTGGTTATTGGTTTAACACCTAAAGATTGGAATAGACAGGATAAGAAATTATTCTTTTCAAGAGTAAAATATTACTATTAGGAAGACCCATACTTATTTAAAAAATGTCTTGATCTAGTTTTAAGAAGGTGTTTTCTAGAAACTGAATATCAGAGCATATTGTCTTTCTACCATGACTAAGTATGTGGAGTGCATTTTGGTTCAAGGAAACTGTTGTCAAAATTCTGCAATGTGGTTTTTATTGGCCAACATTATTCAAAGATGCTCATAAATATTTCTTAAGTTATTTAAGATGTCAACAAATAGGAAGAATATCAAAGGGGAATATGATGCCTCTTAATCCTATTGTTGAGATTGAAATCTTTGATGTGTGGGGAATAGACTTTATGGGTCCATTTCCTACGTCTAATCAATTTAATTATATATTGTTAGGGGTGGATTATGTGTATAAATGGATAGAAGCTATTCCTACAAAAACTAATGACAACAAAGTGGTAATACATTTTATAAGAATTAATATAATTATCAGATTTGGAATACCTAAAGCTATTATTAGTGATAAAGGAACTCATTTTTGTAATAGAAGTTTTGAAGACTTAATGAAGAAACATGGAGTAAACCACAAAATTGCAACATCATATCATCCGCAAACAAGTGGACAAGTAGAAAGTGCAAACAAACAAATTAAGTTGATCTTAGAAAAAGTAGTAAATCCTACTAGAAAAGATTGGGCTAATAGATTAATAGATGCACTTTGGGCTTATAAAACTACTTATAAGACAAGCTTAGGTATGTCACCTTTTAGGCTAGTATGTGAAAAAAGTTGTCATTTACTAGTTGAAATTGAACATAAAGCTTATTGGACATTAAAAACTCTGAACACTAATTTAAATCAAGTTGTTGAAAACAGGAAAATGCAATTGATTGAACTAGAAGAATTTAGGAATGAAGCTTATTCGAAGACTATAAGAGAAAAAGAGAAAATGAAGTTCTGGCATGACAAGAAAATTATTCTAAAAACCTTTGAAATAGGACAAGAAGTATATCTTTACATGATTAGACTCCATAACCATCTAGGAAAATTAAGATCTAGATGGGTAGGACCTTACATAATTTGAAATATTTATCCCTATGGAGCCATTGAAATTGAAAATCCTAAAAATCAGAATATATTTAAAGTAAATGGATAAAGACTTAGACCTATTTTGAAAATACCAAAAAGTTCCTTTGGAATTATAGAAGAAGTAAGAGTAAAGGACTACTCGAGCTTTACTTAGTAGGAAATTTTCTAAGTTAAAAAAAAAAACCTTATTTAAACATAGTCGCGGTTCAATCGAAAGAAATTATCGATTTCACCGAAACATATATTAAAAGAAAAAAAATCATTGCGATTCAGCCGATAGGATCCATTGGTTTGACCGAAACATAAAAACATAAAAAAATCTATATATTATATTAAGTAAAAATGTCGGTTTTACCAAAGCATAGTATTGGTTCAACTGGTAAAAAAAAGAAAAAAAAGAGAGTAATTAATTTCGGTTCAACCGAGAATATAAAATGGTTTGACCAAAAATTCTAAAATGTTGAAAAATCAAGAGTCGGTTAGACCAGAAATTCTTCGATCTTGACTGAAATAAATATTATTATTATAAGTATTTTTATTAGATATAACTTTACAGGAAGTCCGTTGAGTTACACTTAACTCAACAAACTTACTCTGTTAAGTCTAGGATTAGTCAACGAACTTACCCCGTTGAGTTAACTATAACTCAACGAAGTACTATAGTTAAGTTCATGGACTTAGTCTGTGGAGTTAACTGTAATTCCACGGAGAGGTAAGTGAGAGCAAGAGTTTGCACGGGAAAATGACCTGATTACCTACCTAAACTTAGGGCTTATTTATATTAAAACTTAGAATTTGGGGGGCATTATTCGCAAAATCATTTAGAACTTAGAACAATAGAGAGTAGAGCAATTCCATTCCATTTCGTAACTCCACGATGACATATATGACAATAGAATTCTGGGAGGATGCAGTTGACACGTCAGAATTTCTTAAAGAATCAGAGGAATGACATACAAGGCAGAAGATCAGAAATACAACGAGGGAAAAAGAGCTACAAAAGGTAGAATCTGACCTTTTCTACTGGAGGAAAGTGTTAGTGGATTTAGGCATAAAAATACCTCAGATTATGGAAATAAGAATCAGAGAAGCTATGGAAGTTGTTGTGAATAGAGAAAGAAGAATCAAGCCAAATAATGAAGTTGCCCTAGAGCTAATCCAACACAAGGCTAGATTATGGTTCAAAAGACGCATAGGTAGACGGGCTTAGTGGGTAATCTGGGAGCAATAGAGGAAAGTAAATGAAGAACAGGCCACTAAAGAACAACAAGAGGAATCGACTACTGAAAGACCTGTCCCTGAGGAACAGCAGCCAGGACCTTTAGTTTAGCCAATAAAACCATTACCACGAGTAGCATTTGCTTGGCTGAGGACTGAAGAAGAAAATAAAGAGTTTGCTAGCTTGGTCAAAACAGTAAGAGACCAAGGAGATGATGAGGAAATGGCTATAGCCAAGGCACATATTTTGTATGATGCCATAAAGAAAAGAAGGGCCAAAGAAAAGTTGAGGGCCCCATACAAAATTAAAGTTGAATAGCATCAGGAAGCAGCTAGATCAAGTGCTATAAGAGAAGCTGAAGCTGGTCCTTTGAGACTAGTTATTATAGAAAAAATTAAACAGGAAGAGCCAATACTTATGGCTCGAGGGTCTACAGAGCCTATTTTTGTAGATTTAATCTCAGATGAGGAAGACCAGACACAATTAATTAGAAGAAGGAAAGGAAAAGAGATAGTGCCTGAACATCAAGACGAGATTAAATCTGAAATGCAAATATCAATAGGACCTACAGAGCCAATTTATGTAAACTTGCTATCCGATTTTGAGGAGTAGGAGCAGCAGCAACAAGAGCAAAGAAAAGAAGGAAAACAGGCTAAAACGAATCTACAGCCTATACAAATAGAAGAAACTGAAATTAGGGTAGAAGCTGATTTGCTCATGACTCCATTCCAATCTGCCATAGGATCAAAAAGAATAGTGACAATGCAGATTGGTAGTCAGGAGGAAGAAGAAAGAGAAGTTGAACAAGTACTCATTGAACAAGAAAGGAATGACTCGATAGATTCCATTGAAGAGAGAGAAACTCTTTAGCAATTAATTGAAAGAATTCAAGATAAAGTGGAGAGTTCTATCAGCTCTCCACCATAGACAAAAGTAGAAGAAAAAATGCAGGAATCTCTAGAGCATTCTCAACCAATTCAAGTTCAGCACATAGAAGAGGAAATTCAAAAACAAACCCCTCTAGAGCAACAAATGCAAATTCCTGACCCGACTGAAGTAATAGTTTTAAATGAAGTACACTTTTGGAGTCAGAAAGCTTATAATAAATATCAAGAGATTAGGGGTTATGATATTATTTATAGTAGACTAGTAAACTAGGACAGTATGCAGGAAATTAAGGATTTATTTGAGTTCCAAGGTCTACTGCAAGTTATTTCTCAATAGAGAGGGCATGCAGTGTATGAGAATCTACTGCCCTACTTCTATGCAAATTTAAGAGAAGGAGAAAGTAGATTAATTTCCAACGTGGAGCAAGTTGATGTACAGATAACCAGAGCTTCTCCACAACATTTTAGGACTAAAGAATGAAGGAATAGAAATTTTGGAAAGCACAATTGCAGTCGAGTGGACAGAACAAATGATAAAGGATTGTTTAACTATCAATCCTGGTGTGCCATTATTAAATAGACTGAAGCACTTAAAGGGTAAAACACACATGATAGCTAACATTTTGATTAAAAATGTCTACCAATGATAAGGCCATGATGTTGAATTAAGTCAGTTTGTCAAATGGGCCACATATGCAGTTGTGAACAGAATTCAGATTAATTGGTCTGCAATTTTTATCTCCAAACTAAGAGTAGTAAAGAAGAAACTATTTTATGGAGATCTGATTCCACTATTGATGGTGGATAGTATTGATTTCACGAAATGGACGTCCAAAAGGATAAGATCAAGAACCATTTCAGTGAAAGAATACAGAAATTATGTTGTTGCTGAGATTACTGAACCTTTTGGAAACATTATTGGAGCTGTAGAGAGGATAAACCAATTAGAGCAACAACTAGGAAAACTCTAGAAGGAAGTAGATGAACTTAAGAAGAAAGATTAAATTGTATTGCTCATCTACGTGTACTTATATTTGTATGAAAAATATCTGATTGATTGTAAATGTAAATTATTTATATAAATGAATGAATATTATTTAGATGTTTTTACATTTCGTGTTTGAGAATGAATGATATAATTAATGAACTATCTTGAATATTATATAATTTTTTAAACAATGTGCAAGACTGTTTAAAAGATTTACAAATTTTATGATTAATATGGTTAAATACACGATAATTAGTTAATGTTGAAAATATCTGCATGTTGAAAAGTAAAATGTAAATTATGTATAACAGGAAATGAAATGTAAGTTAAATATGCATATAATGTTCAGATTAAATGAGTTTTAATTAGAACACTACATTAATGACATGTATTTAACTTTATTTAAGTTGACAAAATGCAGGAGAGAAAAATATACATAAGTTAATACTAGGAGTAAGTTTTAGAAAATTTGCAGTGTTAACTCAACGAAGTAAGTTCGTTAAGTTAACCTTAACTCCATAAGGTCAATAATAAAATATAAGGTCACCCCGTTGAGTTAATTGTTGTAGGATCGTATGGCTACACAAGAGGGGGTGAATTGTGTATTTTTAATATTTTCTGAAATATAATTGAAACTTTAAAACTCAAAAACAAGTTGAGACATTGTTTTCATAAAATAATTTTTATTCAAGGTTTCAATTACAATATACAATTCAATTCTTCTCAGAAATTGTAGATGCAATTATAACTCAATACCATGTATCATCTAAACAATTTCATAACTACAAACAGAGAAAACTAATTTGCAGAATTTAAAACATTTCTCCCTGTTTGAGATCTGTCTTCTTCTTCTTTCTTCTTCAGCAATTCTTCAGTGACGAATATCTTGTCTTTTTATGCTTCACCGAATTTGCTTTTTTCTAATACTTCAAATCTTCAGTGACGAAAATCTTACCTTTTTATGCTTCACTGAATCTTCTTCCACTTGTGAAATTTTTCCTGAAGAGGTGTTTTTGATCCTTGAAAAAGATTTTTCTTTAGGTGTGTAGGGATGGTTTGATCCTTGAAAAGATTTTTTGTTTTGTGTGCAAGGATGGTTTGATCAATGAGAATTCTATGCCTTTTATACTGTATCTTCATTTCATGCATATCCTTCACGTTTAACCACTACCAGTTTTCGACTTCTCCACGTCTTTTCTTTTTCCTTCATCGAAACACACACGTTCTAACCCACATTTATATTTCAAATTTTCTTTAATCATCAGTCTTGGATCTCTAAAAAATTTCCTGCAAAATAAACTTTCTTGTCTAAAATTTTTTCGTTAGTGTAATAAGAAGTCATTACTTTAATGTTAACTAAACGAGTAACACAAGTATATATATATAACTTAACGTTTCTAACTTAACGAGTTCACCATGTGCCATTTCACGTGATAAGTACTGTAACTAACTCAACGAACTAAGTCTGTGGTGTTATGCTAACTCAACGAACCAACTTAACCTTTCTTTTGGAAGGTTAAACGATAACTCACCGAAAACAGTTTAAGTTTCGGATAGTTACAAATGTAAGTCACTGAAAAACTCTTTATATTATAAAACTAGTGAGACATGTGTTAAGACCTGAAAACATGACTTAAGTTACCTTTCGGATAGTTACGATTGTAAGTCTCCGAAAAAAAAACTTTAACTCACCGATTCAGTAATAAACAAATGTTTTTATAATAAGAATTTTATCACGTGCAAAAATAACAACTTAAGTTTATAATGCTAACCTAACGTGTTGCCTTAGTGTTCAATATAGCAACTCAACGCGTTTAGTTATGTTAACTTAACGAGTTAAACATGTGCACCTCACGTGATACAATACAACATTCGTAACTTATAATTTCACCACGTGTATAACACTAACTTAATGAGTTTGTCTCTTCTTTTACTCACTAACTTAACGAGTTATCACGTGATCTATTTTAACCTTTAAGCCTCTAACTTAATGAGTTCTCATGTGACCTCTATACAAACAAAACTCTAACTTAACGAGTTGTCTAAACGTGCATTGTTCATGATACAAAAGATATAACTTTAAAACATATGATGCTTTTCAATAAAAACACACGTTAACTTAACGTTTAGCTAAATGAGAAATTAATGCAACGAAATGACTAGTTATTAACTTCAAATCCAATACAGACAAGTATTTATATTAGTAAGCTTTTTCTGTATTAATTGATGATTTTAATTTCTTTTCACAAGCAATAGTAATTGAGCAAATATGATTATTTTCATTCAGCACACATCATCAAAACAAAAATACTCAACAATCTCCCCCTTTTTGATGATGACAAAACCATATTAAATCAATTATGAAATATGTTTAACTCAACAAAGCACCTACGTTGGGTTAACTTTTAATTCAACAAACTTGTTTGTTGACTTAAGTTCACTTAAGTTTATTTCTATTGTTTGTGTAAATTTTAACTCTCAGAACTAAAACTCTCAGATGTCAATAATTATATAAGTATCAGTTTTCTAATTATCATCTGTCAGATTACAATAACCATTTAAATAGCATCTCCTTTTATAATATATATATGCAATTAAGATCATAATCATCTTTTTATAATATTTCTCCCCCTTTTTGTCATTAATCAAAAAGATAATTACAGAGAATATATATATATATATAAGAGAATTACAACAACAATTTTTGTAAACAAGAATAATAATTGAACACATTTATAGAAAAATGTATTGTTCAATGAATCAAACAAGTAATACAAACATTACATTTTGTATTCAGAAATGAACAAAAATAGTTATCGACCCTTCCTAAGTATATCACTAATAGCATTACATATTTTATCTGCTAGATGCCTAATATCATTTCTGATGTCGTTAAGCACTACATCTAAGTTGAGAGGTAGCTAGGTTTGCTGTTTTGCTTGAACTGAATAACTTTGTTGTTGTTGTTGTATATGGTCTGTATCAGGTTGTTGTTGTTGTTGTCGTTGAGGTTTATGCATGGCTTGGAATTTTTGCAAATCTTTGACACTAAATGCTCTCATGCCTTTAGTTTCAGAGGGCCAGTCAGATAAAGTCAATTGGTTTGCTAGGATTCTACATACAGCATCACCATAAAATAACTTTGAACTCATATGCTGTAGTTGAGACATAAAAACATCAAACCAATTTATTTGAATTCTATTCAGCAGGCCATAAGTTGCATATAAACAGCTTCTGCTGACTTCCAAATTGTGTCCAACTCTCTGAAATAAATTTGCAATAAACCTTGCCTTTGCATTCAGATTTTCCATTAATCTCATTTCAAAATATACATCTGGAATTTTTGATAAAGACTGAATGTTCCATTCCAGTTGTCTTATCATGTCAAATCTGTTAGTAACAACAACACCTTCATTCTTTAATCCTAAAACTTCAAAAATTAACTCAGGAGACAATATAAACTCTTGTTCATTTATTTGAGTTTTCAGAAAATTTCCATTCTTGACCAAATTGCTATAAAAAGCTGCAATAAGCTCTGTGTATTGCTTCCATTTCGTTCCTACTAGCAAGAATTTAATGAGGACTTAAAACTCAAACAGATCTCTTATTTCCATCAAATTTCTGAATTTTATTGGACGAGCATGTAGAATCTGGCATGTAATCAGATTATTGTATTTCTGCAATGCTTCTTCAGATCTAAAATGAATTGCATTACCTTGAATTTTTAATGTTGTACACAAAGAAGGTGATACTTGAAGCCATGATTCAGAGTTTAATTCATCTTCAGGAACTTCTTCTTCAAAATGAATGTGATGTTGTTCTTCTTCCAAAATATTATCTTGAAGCTGCTCAGGTAAGCTTGATTCTTCAACTTCAACAGTGTTAGGAACATTATCAATATGCTCAACATTCATTTGTTCAGTCTCTATAGAATGTTTAGAGTTCAATTTTTCCACAAATTCTACAACCGGTGTATCTGTCTGTAATTGTTCATTTTGTTCAATAGATAATTCCATTGATTCATGCTGTGAATTCTCAGACTCTGCTTCTATAGATTCTGTAGAAGGCTAGTTAACTTTTAGCTCTCTGGAGTCTTAACAATTTCCATATCTACTACTCTAGACAATTCAGCCTGTGAACTAGTTACTACTTCAACATTGTCAATTATATTTGCAATAACTTGTTCAATGTCAGGTGCCTGATGCTCTGATTTGTTAATTTCTACATCATCAGGACTTGTACTAATAGAAAAACTTGAGCTCATATTTGACTTGGATTTCTTCTCAAGCTTTCTAGCAAGGGAAAATAAAGTCTCATTATCTTCATTAGTTTCAGTGTGTTCAGAACTGATGAGTTTATTAGATGCATAATAATGTACAATGTCTAGACATACATTGTCCTTTGGAAATAAATTTTCATTTGATTTTCCTTTTTCAATAGACTTTGTTTCCTTTGACATAATTTTTATGACTTTCCTTCTTCTATAACATTTCTGTTTCTCCTTTTCAAGTATTGCTGTTTTCTTTTCAAATTACTTCATAAAAGTTTTTTGCTTTAATTCTTCTAAGGCACTTTCTATTGCAACGGCCTTTCGAAGACTGTCAACTTTTGTTTTGTCTACAGCAATATCTGATTCTACTTGTTTTGAATATAAAGGAGTAGGGATAACTGATTCATGCTCTTCCTCAAATGCATGTAGTCTAGTACCATTTATAGGAGTTTGAGGAGTTCTATTTGATGAACCTACACCTTTTTTCAAATATTTTTCATACTATTCCAAAAGTGCAATCTCAACACATTTCATTCTGTATTCTTTATCAAATTTACTACGAATACCCATGTATGTAATATTTGCATCAGTATGTTGAAGTTCTTGTCTAACTTCATCTAATATACCTTGAGGAAAGAAGTAATCTCTATAAAATTCTGCTAACCTTTTGTCCACTCGAAATATTTTCTTGAACCAAGTACGTGGAACTTCATCATTCTCTATTTCTTTTCCTTTTGCATCTCTTCTACTTTTGCCTTTTCCTCTACTACGACCTTTGTAGAACTTGGAGACCATCGTCGTAGGTTGTAACAGCAACAAGCGGGAAAGATTTTCTTGACAAAGTTTACAAATAACCTAAGTGCTCATGTAATAAGTGTTTAAATAGGGTTTTTAGGTGAATAACACAACGTGAAGAGAAGTCAGGTTTAGAAATTAAATAAATATTGAATAAAGTTTATTCAATTAAGGTACCCGAAAATATTCAAGTATAACTCGTTGAGTTAACTAACCTAACGAGTAAAACGCTGTCTAGAGGCAGTTTTACACGTTACCTTATCTAACATAACATTTAGTTAGTATAATTAAAACAATTTTCGAATGCCCCAACTGAAACGTTCCGAACACATCATAATAGCTATACCTTATCATTTTCTTGAGAACATTGTAAACTATTCTGACATTCCTGTCCTTTCAATCTAAAATAGTTTGTTTGTCTTTTTAAATTATTTCATCAAGATTTTAAGAGGACATTAATTCAGATTAAACAAGATTTGTATTCTGAATTATATTAATCTATTTTTGGACATTGTTAATCCTCCCCCTACAAATATACTTCTTATATATTCAATAACATACAAAATATACTTGTATAACAATAGATGTTAAGTATAACTCTACTTTTCAATTTTCTTTTCAGAGACTTCCATTATCCTGACATTAACAAAAATGATTTCCAGAATCAATTCCTACTATATATGAATCAAAACACAACTTTGAACACAATGTGATTAATTCAAGGAGAATAAAAGAATGTATCTCAAATAAACGTTTTCAAAAATACAAATGTTGATTCAATAAATTAGTAGTCATATTGGTAGAAACTATATGCGATTCAAAGATATCTACAATTAATGAAACAACTTCTTTTCGAGACAGTAAATATTGATAATTTTCTTTAAAAGTTAGTTTGAAAGGCTTGAATCATACAAGAGCTTTCTAATGTACCCGTGTAATGAGCTTTTAGTCAACAATCCCAGATCTGATCAGGACCTTAGGTTGCCAGATTTAAAGAATCCTTTTTCAGGACAACAATCCTTACATACCTATCTCCTCAAGTACAAAAGGCTCGTGATCAAACTGATCAATAAACTCTCAAAGATTTTCACTTTGTAAGCACTTTTCATTTTAAGCAAAGTATATATGTATTCCATTAATACAGATGCAATAAAACACAAATCTCATATAATTTTTACTTCTATGATTGTACTTAGAATATGAATCAGTTTCAATAAGCTTATACTTTTGATTAACAGTTTAAGATGAGTTACATATAACTTATTCTACAAGTTTAATCAATTAAGTCAAATTTATGCATGATCATATGCATTTTCCTTGATTCAAAGAAAACATTTAATCAAAATTTCAGAATGTCAGAAGTATTTAATGTTTTTCATTTACACTTCCACTTAAAATTGTAAAAACCATTAAAATTGATAAACTACTTAAAATCAATAAGATACTACTATGATTTTACAATAAATACATAGTATCTTAAGTAGCAGTTTAGATATTACTTTAGATATTTATAATAAGTATATAATATCTATGAGGTGAACAACATCATCAATAATATTTATCTTTTTATGTGGAGTTTAAACGTTTTACACATCACATAGCCTACAAATACCCAAATTTAATCTAATGTTGCAGAATGTATTTTCGTCTAGAGGTTTTGTAAATATATCAGCTAATTGATTTTTACTAGACATAAATTCTAATTTAATTTTTCTTTTAATTACGTTATCTCTTAGAAAATGATGTCTAACCTCTATATGCTTTGCTCTTGAACGTAATACAGGATTTTTGGAAAGATTTATTGCAGAACTACTATCACAATAAATCTCAGTTGTATCAGAAGATAATCCAAAATCTTCTAAAGTTTACCTTATGCACAGAATCTGAGTGCAACATAGTGCAATAGCAACATATTCAGCTTCTGTAGTAGAAAGTGCTACATAGTTTTGCTGTTTACTAAACCATGACACCAAATTGTTTCCTAATAATTGACATGTGCCACTGATACTCTTTCTATCAGATTTAGATCCTGCATAATCAGCATCAGTATATCCAATAAGATCTATTGAACTATCCTTAGAATAATACAATCTGAAATTTTTAGTTCCTTGTATATATCTAAATATTCTTTTAACTGCAATTAAGTGTGATTCCTTAGGATTGGATTGAAATCTAGCACAAACACACACACCAAACATAATATCAGGTCTACTAGTAGTCAAATAAAGTAAAGAACCAATAATACTCCTGTATTTTCTTTGATCTATAGATTTTCCTATGTCATCAATATCTAACTTTAAAGTAGTACTCATAGGAGTTCCTCGAATCCTTGTATCATTAAAATTAAATTTCTTAAGCATTTCATCTGTATATTTTTCCTGATTTAAAAATATACCTTTATCCATTTATGACACTCAGCAAATTAAAACCTTGGTTTTCTACATATAGTACATTCAAAATAACACAAGTAAGAGTTATTTGAACATTGCCCATACCTATGATTTTATCTTTGCTTTTGTTTCCAAATGTTACACTTCCTTTCATGGTATTTGTTAAATTTTGTAATAGACTTTTTTGTCCGGTCATGTGACTTGATGCTCCACTGTCCAAGATTCATTTTGATGTTGTTTCCTCCTACAACACAAATTAAGAAAAACTTTTTCTTGGTACCCAATGTTGTTGAGGACCAAGTTCATTAAACACATATTTCTTCTTTTTGTTTAAAAATAGTTTAACATTATCATTTATATTCTTATTAGTTGTAAGTACTATTAATTTATCATTAGCTTCATACTCACATATAGCATTATTGCTTTTGCAATCATTCTTTTTGTTTTCCGATGTAGTACAATCAAGACCAAACAGATTTTTATTAGACGTTAATTTATTTTGGTCATGCTCATACATTTAAGTAAGTTCATACCAAGATTTTGTACTTGTATTAACATTTTCCGTACATACAAAATCTTTTTCTACACAAGAATTTTTAGTTTTATCACATGTAGAATGAGTAAATGGTCTAATACCAGTGTATTGAATTACATACTTAGGTTTCTGAATTTTCAGTTTACTACAATTGTCTGAAATTTTAGAAACATTAGAAACTGAATTTCCAAAACTAGAAACAAGATTTTTAGAAACATTTATAGTCATGTTAGAAGTACAATTTGACAAATCACATTGATTTATATTATTACTACATGATTCATCCCTTGAAATACCTACTTCTACATATTTATTACCTTGTTTCATAATAAAAGGAATTTTAGTCCTAGATTTACTTGAACTACAACTAATAAATCCTTTATTGGCTTGAGATTCAGGATAATCAAATCCTAAGCCAAATTTATAAGACACCGCAGGGGTACTAGTTAGTTTGTCTAACTTAGTTTGACTTAAATTCCATTTCTCAATGGTAGAATTTAAATCTTGCTCTCTCAGTTTTAATTTATCTATCTCTAATTCAAGTTCATTTATATTGTTTCTCAACATTTCATTTTCAGATTCTATCTTTAATTTTTCAGCATTTATATTCTGTATTTGTTCATGCAAGATACATTCATTAAATCTAAATTTTTGCAAATCTCTAGCATGATTTTCATTATCACATTTAAACTTTTCTAAAGTAGTAGACAGGAAACAATTTTCTTCTTCCATAATGGATGAAGATTTTCTAATATTCTTATTTTCCAGTTTACATACTTTAAGTTTTTGTAATAATGCATGATAAGCACATAATAATTCATCAAAGTTGAAATCTGAATGACTTTCAGGATCAGATATTACCTCAGACTCATCTGCCATGAAGCACACATGAGCAACGTCTTCTAACTCTTGTTCTCCTTCTGAATGTGAAGATTTTGATGCTGATTCCTTAGATTTAGACTCTTCAGACGTGTCATCCCAAGTCAGCTTCAAAGCATTTTTCTTGTAAAACTTTTTTTGAGTTTTCTGAGCCATCTTCTTCTGATTTGTTCTACTTTGCTTTTCATTTTTCCTTATAGGAAAATCTAGAGAAAGATGTCTAGGTTTCTTACAATTGTAACATACATAATTTCTAGATGAAGAATTCTTGTCATTTAGTAATTTTGACGTTGAGGGTTTATCATTTCTGTTGCTTTGCTGTTTCCTAGCTTTCCATGATTTCTTGAATTTCCTAGTTAGCAAAATCAAATCCTCGTTAGAATCAGTAGATATATCAGAATTGGAATTAATTTCAAAGGCTATTTCTTTCTTCATTTTTAGTTTGTCGTAACTCAGTGATTCATTTAATTGAACTTCATAAGTTGTTAAATTTCCTATAAGTTCATTCATAGTATAAACATTTAAATCTTGTGATTCCTCAATTGATGTTACTTTCTGAGACCATTTAGAACTTAGGGATCTAAGAATTTTCCTCACCAAATCCTTCTGTTCAAAATTCTTTCCTAAACATTTTAAAGAGTTTATGATATCAAGAAATCTGGAAAACATCTTAGAAATATTTTCGTCTTCATGCATCTTAAAGAGTTCATACTTATGAATCAACATGTTTATTTTTGTCTCTTTAACTTGAGAAGTACCTTCATGTGAAACTTCTAATGTATGCCACACCTCATAAGCAGATTTATATGCTGACACTTTACTAAACTGTTCATAACTCAATGCACAAAATAAAATATTTAAGCCCTTAGCATTTAGAGTTTCATTTTCTTTTTTAATAATTGTCCAAGTATTATAAGGAGTAGTTAATGGAGTATATGGTTTAGAAATCATGAACCACAATTTAGGATCTATACTTTGAAGAAAAATAGTCATCCTATATTTCCAATATTTAAAATGTATTCCATCAAATAAAGGAGGACGATTAAGATTTTGGCCTTCATATAAAGAAAAATTACCATTTCCAGTAGCCATTTTACCTTAGATTTTTCAACCTATTTGATTTTAAACAGTCTAAAAACTTTAAAACAACTTGAGTCTTAAATCAAGAGAGTTAAACGTATGCTCAGATATTAATTTCTGTTTAAAAACAAGGAAGGTAGAATAAGCAATGATATTAAATAAGTTGGTATCGATTTTATATGAAAGATTATTAATCATGCTTTGATACCACTTGTAGGATCGTATAGCTACACAAGAGGGGCGTGAATTGTGTATTTTTAATATTTTCTGAAATATAATTGAAACTTTAAAACTCAAAAACAAGTCGAGACATTGTTTTCATAAAATAATTTTTATTCAAGTTTTCAATTACAATATACAATTCAATTCTCCTCAGAAATTGTAGATGCAATTATAACTCGATACCATGTATCATCTAAACAATTTCATAACTACAAATAGAGAAAACTAATTTGCAGAATTTAAAACATTTCTCCCTGTTTGAGATATTTCTTCTTCTTCTTTCTTCTTCAACAATTCTTCAGTGACGAATATCTTGTCTTTTTATGCTTCACCGAATTTGCTTTCTTCTAATACTTCAAATCTTTAGTGACAAAATTCTTACCTTTTTATGCTTCACTGAATCTTGTTCCACTTGTGAGATTTTTCCCGAAGATGTGTTTTTGATCCTTGAAAAAGATTTTTCTTTAGGTGTGCAGGGATGGTTTGATCCTTGAAAAGATTTTTTGTTTTACGTGCAAGGATGGTTTGATCAATGAGAATTCTATGCCTTTTATACTGTATCTTCGTTTCATGCATATCCTTCACGTTTAACCACTACCAGTTTTCCACTTCTCCACGTCTTTTCTTTTTCCTTCATCGAAACACACACGTTCTAACCCACGTTTATATTTCAAATTTTCTTTAATCATTAGTCCTGGATTTCTAAAAAATTTACTGCAAAATAAACTTACTCGTCCAAAATTTTTTCATCTGTGTAATAAGAAGTCGTTACTTTAATGTTAACTAAATGAGTAACACAAGTATATATATATAACTTAACATTTCTAACTTAACGAGTTCACCATGTGCCATTTCACATGATAAGTACTGTAACTAACTTAACGAACTAAGTCTGTGGTGTTATGCTAACTCAACGAACCAGCTTAACCCTTCTTTCGGAAGGTTAAACGATAACTCACCGAAAACAGTTTAAGTTTCGGATAGTTACAAATGTAAGTCACTGAAAAACTCTTTATATTATAAAACTAGTGAGACATGTGTTAAGACCTGAAAACATGACTTAAGTTACCTTTCGGATAGTTACGACTGTAAGTCTCTGAAAAAAAAACTTTAACTCACCGATTTAGTAATAAACAAATGTTTTTATAGTAAGAATTTTATCACGTGCAAAAATAACAACTTAAGTTTATAACGTTAACCTAATGCATTGCCTTAGTGTTCAATATAGCAACTCAACGTGTTTAGTTATGTTAACTTAACGAGTTAAACATGTGCACCTCACGTGATACAATACAACATTCGTAACTTATAATTTCACCACGTGTATAACACTAACTTAACGAGTTCATCTCTTCTTTTACTCACTAACTTAACGAGTTATCACGTGACCTATTTTAACCTTTAAGCCTCTAACTTAACGAGTTCTCGCGTGACCTCTATACAAACAAAACTCTAACTTAACGAGTTGTCTAAACGTGCACTATTCATGATACAGAAGATATAACTTTAAAACATATCATGCTTTTCAATAAAAACACACATTAACTTAACATTTAGCTAAATGAGAAATTAATGCAATGAAACGACTAGTTATTAACTTCAGATCCAATACAGACAAGTATTTATATCAGTAAGCTTTTTCTGTATTAATTGATGATTTTAATTTCTTTTCACAAGCAATAGCAATTGAGAAAATATGATTATTTTCATTCAGCACACATCATCAACACAAAAATACTCAACAATTGTAACTCAACGAAGTTAGTCCGTGGAGTTAGCAAATAGTAACCGAAGCTAGTCTGTTGAGTTAACTATAACTCAATGAGGTTAGTTCATGGATTAAGCTGAATGGTTATTCTTTCAGCCATGAACAAAACTTCGTGGGTTTAGTGGTTACTGAAATTTGAAATTAGAAGTAGAACATGTATCCATAAAAATAGGAACCATACTACACATTACAAGACACGTTCTTGCAATGAGATTCATTTGCTTTATGGACGTGCATTATAAATATAGAACAGAATGTTATTTATGAATTACCAGCACTTTTGAAAGAAAAGAAAATTCGTTGGGGAAGTAGAAGGAGAAGTAGTTGATTCAACTTCATCCGTCAACAACTATTTACTAAGTACAAAGCTTCAGACTGGTATGTAATTAATCTTCTGCTATTTTACTTTATGTAAGAGTTTATGATGTTGATTTCTTAACAGATCGTTTAGTTAACCTTCTATGACACGATACTGAAACACTCAACTCTAAACTCACTGATGCTAGATGCTAGGAGTGAAGAGTAAGAGAAGAAATAATATAGAGAAGAAACATGATTTACGTGGTTCAGCAACAGTCTACGTCTTAAGAGAGTTGAGGGTTCCTTATGAGCTTCGGCACAATCAACTACAATGTTTTACAACATCATAAAGGTTTATATACTACCCAACTTAGGGTTTATAAACCTTTAATTACATACAAGCCATTACAGTAGAGAAACAATGCTTCGGAGAAGAGGCTATTAATTTTCGAGCCTTATCTTCTTAACTCTCCGAAATCTACATGTTATGCAAAGAGAAGTGCGGAAAGGGAGAAGCTTGGACTCATGGAGAAGAAAGAAGAAGACAAATGGAAATAAACGTGTGAAACAACTACAAAAATACCAAGGTTTAACGTGGTTCCCCAATTGGGTACGTCCACGGATGGAGCTCAACTGAATGATTCTCTTTGGGTGATCACAAAGGGCTACAAGATTCATCTCTTACAATAAGCACACATTGGGGGTCTATTTATAACATTTGTGTACCCCCAAGTGGCTAAGGACAAAACTACCCCTATGTGTAACAAACTAATTCAAGACACATAATAACAATCTCCACCTTGCCTTGAATTTACAAACTCCACCTAGAACCAAACAAATTTCCATCTTCAAAAGACCTGAAGGGTCAACTATAAGCAAACACATTAAGTAAGTCTAAGCAATGCTTAAACTTGCTTTCAAGAACGCCTTTCGTAAACATATCAGCTGGATTGTCATGTGTGTTGATCTTCAAAATCTTCACGCGATCTTCTGTTCTAAGAAAGTGATAACGAACATCAATGTGCTTTGTCCTGTCATGAAACACATTGTCCTTCGTTAAGTTGATGGCACTAAGACTGTCACAGAAAATTTCTGCTTTATTATATCGCAGACCAAAGTCTCCAAGTAACCCCTTTAGCTAAATACCTTCTTTTGCAGCTTCTGTCATCGCCATATACTTCGCCTCTATGGTGGATAAAGATACAGTAGGCTGTAGAGTAGATTTCCAACTAATAATGGAATCTGCCAATGTGAAGACATATCCTGTTAAGGATCTACGTTGATCAACATTACCTGCAAAATCTGAAACAGAATATCTAGCTACACTACAGTTATGTTTAACACCATAAGTCAGTCCTACATTAGACGTGCCCTTCAAGTACCTAAAGATCTTTTTCACGGCCTGCCAATGACTCTTCCCTGGATTTGACATAAACCTGCTTACAACACTAAGAGGGTAAGCAAGATCCGAACGAGTACAAACCATGACATACATAAGACTGCCAACTGCCTGTGAATATGGAACTTTTTTCATGTACTCTTTTTCAGATTGCGTCTAAGGTGCCATAGCAACTGATAATCGTAGGTTCCTATCATAGGGCGTTTTGATGGCCTTGCTTGAAGTCATGCCAAACCTGCTCAAAATCTTCAGAACATAATTGTGCTAATGGAGAAATAATCTTCCAATGTTCCTATCACGATAAATCTCCATCCCAAGGATTTTACCTGCCGGTCCTAAATCCTTCATTGCAAATTTAGATTTCAATGTGTCTTTCAAAACCTGTATTTCATTGACATCTTTGGCTGCAATAAAAATGTCATCCACATACAAGAGCAAGTAAACAAATTCTTCTTTAATTTGTTTAATATAGACACATGAATCAAAACTACTTCTAACAAAACCAACATCAATGATAAAAGAATCAAATCTTTTATACCACTGCCTGGGAGACTGTTTCAGCCCATACAAAGATTTCTGAAGCTTACAAATGAGGTCTGATCTACCTCTTTCTGTAAAACCTGTTGGCTGTTCCATCCAGATGTCCTCATCTAAATCACCATGCAAGAAAGTTGTTTTCCCATCCAACTGTTCAAGTTCTAATTCCTTTACTACAACAATTGCTAAAAGGACTCGAATGGAGGTGTGTCTAACTATTGGAGCAAAAACTTCATTGAAGTCCACACCCTCCTTCTGTGAAAACTCTTTTGTTACCAATCTTGCCTTATATTATATTCTAAGGTTGCCCTGCATTCCTAATTTCCTTTTGAACACCCACTTGCAACCAACAATATTTCTGTCCTTGGGACGTTTTACCAACTCCCAAGTCCTATTCTTATGCAAAGATTGTAGTTCTTCTTGCATAGCTCCCAACCAATGTACAACTTCTGGTCCACTAATGGCAGCATCAAAACTAGGTGGGTCAGCATCCTCCACCTCACCAGCTACCTATAGGGCAAAAGCGACCATATTATTGTAGCCATACCTCTGTGGAGGGTGAACATCCCTCCTAGGACGATCTCTAGCAACACACCTTGAACATGTGTCCTCAACAAATTCATCTCCTCAATTATCTTCTAAAATCAAACGTTGATCTGTATCAATAGGAACAGACTGATCAGATATCAACGGTTGATTCAAATCAAGCTCCACCTGCTCAGGAGTACTAGGTGGATTCAAAGCAGTTGGGTTTTCTTTCTTGTGCATCAAAGAAACCTCATCAAAGGTAACATCCCTGCTATGAATGACCTTTCTTGTTTCTTTATCATATATCCTATATCTTTTTACTCTCATTCCATATCCCACAAAGATGCCTTCCTTGGCACGCGGCTCCAATTTACCATGATTCACATGGTAATACGCAGGACATCCAAATACTTTTAATTTGGAATAGTTAGCCGCTTTATCCATCCATACTTCATAAGGGATCTTGTCGCCAATTGCATTAGATGGTGACCTATTCACCAAATAGGAGGCTGTGTTAATAGCTTCAGCCCAAAAACATTTTTCCAGCCCAGCATGAGAGAACATACACCTAGCTCTCTCCAACAACGTCCTATTAAGACGTTCTGCAACTCCATTCTGTTGTGGAGTTCCCTTGATAGTATAATGCCTAGTTATGCCTACATCTATGCAAAAAATGTCAAATTCATTTGAGCAAAATTCTAAACCATTATCTATTCTCAAGTATTTTACTTTCCTCCCTACTTGGTTTTCAACAATAGCCTTCCATTGTTTAAAGTTCTTGAAGGCCTCACTCTTATGTTTCATAACGAAAACCCAAGTCATATGACTAAAGTCATCAACAATGGAGAGAAAATACTTAGAACTTGCTAAAGAGAGTTGTTGAGATGGTCCCCAACAATCTACATGGACATAATCCAACTTCCCCTTGGTAGAATGTTTTGCTCTTCCAAAGGAAACACGTTTCTATTTCCCATAGATACAATGCCTGCATAAATCAATATTTGTAAAGATATGACCATCTAACCTGCCAAGTGTATTGAGCTTCTGCATTCCCTTTAGGCCCAAATGTCCCAACCTGGAATGCCAAATAGCTGACATAGATTGTTGATCACTTATTGTCGCAGCTACCGATCCAATGATAGGTTTGCCCTGAAGAATGTATAAAGGTCCATCCTTGATTCCCTTCATTATAACTAGGGAACCTTTCAAAATGTGAAGTTTACCTTCTCCACCTGAAAAATTGAAACTTTTCTGATCAAGAGCCATTAGTGAAATAAGGCTCTTGCCCAACCTTTGCATATGCCAAACATTCTCCAAGACTTTGATAGTCCCATCATGCATCCTGAATCTGACAGATTTAACACTTGTTCTGTCACAAACATCATTATCTACTAAAGTGACCTGTCCACCATCTACCTCCTCATATGTATGGAAATATTCTCTGTTGGGAGTCATATGATGTGATGCACTAGAATCTATAATTCAACTATGATCGGAGTAAACACTACAGCATACAGTAAGGGAGAAATCACAGTAAGACCCTGAGTCTCCATTTTCAACGACTGTTGCATTTCCCTTAATCATCAATTTAGGGTAGTTTACCTTCCAATGCCTCTTTTCCTTGCAATAATTGTAAGTGTCCTTGGAAAATCTACCTCTGGACTTACTTCTGCCTCTACGCCTGTTGTCTCTTTTACTTTGACGTCCTCTAGACTCTAAATGATGCACTGTCAAACTTGATCCGCCAGCATCATTGCTACCATGTGTAGCCAAATGTCTCAATTCTCGAGAATGAATACTTGATCTTACCTCCTCCAAGGTAATAGAATCTTTGCCAACCACAGAAGATTGCACAAAATTCTCAAAGGAGAGAGGAAGAGATACCAATAAGATGAGAGTAGCATCCTCATCTTCCATAGTAACACCAATGTTCCTCAACTCCATGAGAATGGTGTTGAGCTGATCCAAATGTTGCTTCAATGGTGTACCTTCCTTCATTCTTAGAGAGAACAGCCTTTGCTTCAACAACAGCTTATTCGTAAGAGACTTAGTCATATACAGAGATTCTAACTTATTCCAAAGACCCAAAGCTGTATTTTCATCTGCTACCTCAATGATTATCTCATCTGATAAACTTAGCAGAATAGTCAAATGTGCCTTCTCCTCTTGCTGTTCAAATTCAGCAGACTTCTTATCTAGGGTTGTCTCCACATTTAAGGGAGTCCAAATACCTTGTTGTTTCAAAAGTGCTTTCATCTTAATCTGCCACAAACTAAAGTTGTCCTTGCCATTGAACTTTTCAACTTTCAAGGCTAAAAATGCCATGACAGTAGAACAACACAAACACAACAAGCAAATACCAAAGAATTCAGACAACAAATAAGCACAAAATTTGCTATCCCAAAGCTGCGAATGAATCTTTCATTCAAAATATCCCAACTAGCAAATGCAGCTACCAAATTCAAAAGATCACTCGCAAAGAATCCCAAACAAACAAAGATGAGCCAAGATTACACGTATTGTCTCAAAATTCCCAAAGAACTTCAAAGAATTCCAAAGAACTGCTAAAGAATTCCAAAGAACTTACCACACTTGATCTACCCAAAAAAGGCCGAAAAAGAATTCCACAAAATCACAACAACAAACTTCAAAAGTTATGATAGGAATTCTTATTACTCGTTTCACCAACGTAGAAACGACAGATGACCAAGTGCACGTTATCAAATTCAAGATCGCAGGCATCAAACAAGAATTCCAACCACGGATGCTTTGTCACGAACACAAGTCATGAGCAAACCACGAGCGCTGGTGTCGAATGAAGAACGCAAGCGTTGATACGTGAACGTTGACGTCGAGTGGAACGCGAGCGATCACGCACGGGTGTTGGCGCAGGCAATGACGCAGACGAATGCACGCAAGCACTAGCGTTGGGTGAGGATGTGAGCGATCGCGCGTGGGCACTGGCGTGGACAAAGACGTAGGTGCTGGCGCTGGCAAAGATGCAGACGATCGTGTAGGCAAGAACATGGGTGAATGCGCGCGTTGGGCGCGGGTGTTGGGCACGAGCGTCGGGCGTCAGGCGTGGGCGTTAGGCGTGGGTGTTGGGCACGGGCGTCGGGCGTTGGGCATGGGTGTTGAGTGCAAGCGTCGGCTCGTGCGTTGGCCAAGATCTTTCTTTTCTTCTTTCAAGACTAATCCACTGCCAACTCCTCAAGCTTTGCTCTGATACCACTTGTTATGCGAAGAGAAGTGCGGAAAGGGAGAAGTTTGGACTCGTGGAGAAGAAAGAAGAAGACAAATGGAAATAAACTTGTGAAACAACTGCAAAAACACCAAGGTTTAATGTGGTTCCCCAATTGGGTACGTCTACGGATGGAGCTAAACTAAATGATTCTCTCTAGGTGATCACAAAGGGATACAAGATTCATCTCTTACAATAAGCACACGTTGGGGGTTTATTTATAACATTTGTGTACCCCCAAGTGGCTAAGGACAAAGCTACCCCCATGTGTAACAAACTAATTCAAGACACATAATAACACTACAACGTTTCGGATAGTTACAAACTTAACTATCCGAAGAGAATATTCTTTCTGAATGGTGGTACAATACTAGGTTAACTATCTGAGAGATTCTGTATTTCAGACAGTTACAGACTTAATTATCTGAAAAGTCACTTACTTTTCTCTCTCTATCCTTTTGGAAGGTTATGTTGATAACTCACTGAAAACTACATGTCTTTCGGATAGTTATACCTTAACTATCCGAAAACTCACTTAAGTATTTTTTCAGGCATTTCGAAAGGTTCTAACGATAACCCTCCGAAAAACTCATGAACTTTGGATAGTTACTACCTAACTATCCGAAGATCCACTTAAGTCACTGCTTTCCGGATATTTGGCTTCTTAACTATCCGAAGATTCACTTAAGTGTCCTTTAAGTCATTTCAGATAGTTACAACTTAACTCTCCGAAATCTTCTGACTTTCGGATAGTTAACTCAAAGCCTCCGACTTAACTTTTATTTTCCGATACTTAGGTCTGTAACCTATCGAAAATATATAACTACCGGATACTTACTGCTAACAAGCTTCCGATTGAACATAGACTACTTGTGGCATACTCCACACTTGTAATACTTGCCCTAACAATCTCCCACTTGAAGTTTATCACAATGATTGAAAGAAAAAATCAATCTCTACACTCGGCTTACAGATTATTGCAACTATTGCTCAAATAATCATCAACTCTTCATCTCCTTCTACTTTTCAATTTTTTAGGAGACCAATTAATGCCATACAGAGCCTTAATTTCTATAGATTCAGAACTTTGGTTAGCATATCTACTGCTTTTTCAGATCCAGCAATCTTCTAAAGATCTAACCTATTCTACTCTATCTCTTCTCTTATGAAATGAAATCTCATTCTCATATGCTTGGACCTTGAATGGAACTTCAGATTCTCAACTAAATAAATTGCACTTTGATTGTCACAGAATAGAATACTTCTATTCTGTTTGTGCTCTAATTTGGCTAGTACATTCTCTAGCCAGATTCTTTCTTTAGCTGCCTCTGCTACTGCAACATATTCAGCTTCTGTGGTCGAGAGTGCAACAATACTTTGCAACTTGGATCTCCAGCTAATTGTAGTACTTCCTATGCAGAAAACATAACCTGAAGTACTCATTCTTTTGTCCAACTCTCTTCCTAAATCAGCATCATAGTAGCCAATCAATTCAACTAGTCCTTTCTTAAAATTCAGATCTACATCTAGGGAATATCTGAGATATCTGAGTATCCACAGTACTGCAGAGCAATGCTCAACTCCTGGTTTTACCATGTATCTACTAACCACTCCCACTACATGAGATATATCAGGTCTTGTGTATATCATGGCATACATTAAACTTCCCACTACTGAAGCATATGGTATTCTGGACATTCTTGTCCTTTCTTCTTCAGTCTTAGCTGACTGATCTTTAGACAACTTGAAGTGGGGTCCGAGAGGTAGTTCAATCTTCCTCTCATTTGAGACATTAAATCTCCTCAGTACCTTTTCTAGATACTTCTTCTGATTTAATCTCAAAGTGTCTGCCACTCTATCTTGGATAATTCTCATACCCAAGATTTGCTTGGCTTCTCCCATATCCTTCATGTCAAATTCTTTTGACAGTTGTCTCTTCAATTGCTTAATCTATTCCATACTGGAACAAGCAATTAACATATCATCTACATAAATCAGTAGAATAATGAAACAATCATCTAGCAGTTTTATGTAGCAGCAATAGTCTGTATCACATCTTTTGAAGCCTAGGGTACAGATAAAGGTATCAAATCTCTTGTACCATTGCCGTGGTATTTACTTCAAACCATACAGACTTTTCAGCAATCTACAAACTGTCTTTCTTTTCTTGCCAGTAACTGCAAATCCTTTTGGCTGCATCATGTAAAGTTCTTCCTACAAGTCATCATGTAGGAATGCTGTCTTTACATCCATTTGCTCCAAGAGCAAATTTCTTGCAGCAACAATGCTTAAGACTATTCTAATAGTATTCATCTTCACAACAGGAGAGAATACTTCTGTATAGTCTATATCTTGAATTTGCTGAAAACCCTTGACGATAAGTCTGGCTTTATATTTCTTGCTGCTATCTGGTTGTTCTTTTATCCTGAACACCCACTTGTTTCTTAGGATTTTCTTTCCTTCTGGCAGGGAAGTTAGCTCCCAAGTATTATTCTTCTCTAGGGATCTCATTTCTTCTTTCATTGCTAACTCTCATTTATGTGCATCACTTGCACAAATTGCTTCTTGATATGTTTCAAGTTCACCATCATCCGTCAATAACAGATAATTGAATGATGGTACATACCTTTCTAGTTGTTTGGAGACCCTTCCAGACCTTCTAAGTTGTCTAATGACAACTTCATCTTCTTGATCATCTAGATGTTCTTGATGTTCAGCCTTTGGAAGTTGAATTTCTTCTACAGGTTCCTTCTGAGGTTGTTCAACATCATTATCTAGACTGATCTCAACAGTACTTCTAGATTGAAGCTCTAACTGTTGTTCTTCTACACTTTCTCTATGCTTAAACATCTTGGATTCAATGAATATGACATCTTTTGCACGGATTATTTTCTTGGTTTCTTCTACCCAGAATCTATAACCAAAATAATCCTTACCATAGCCAATGAAATAACATATCTGTGATTTTGAATCCAACTTGTCTCTTTTGTCACTATTCAAGTGGACAAATGACTTGGATCCAAAGACTTTCAAGTGAGCATAGTTGACCTCTTTCCTTGTCCACAACTCTTCAGGGTTCTTAAGTCCCATTGGGACGGGTGGTCCTCTATTTATTAGATAGGTAGCTGTATTAACAGCTTCTACCCAGAATCTTTTGGGAAAACTTGCATGCAGTCTCATGCATCTTGCCCGTTCATTCAGGGTCCTGTTCATCCTTTTAGCAACTCTATTTTGTTGTGGAGTTCCAGCTACAGTCCTCTGTTGAGCTATATTTTTAGCTCCAACTTTACTGCAAGTGCATAGTTCCTTTGGTGTACATGGCAAATACAGGTAATTCTTCCACAAGGATTGTGTTTATGACTTAATCAATTATTACTCAATTTGTTCTTCAAGCTCTTAGCTATACTTCAGTAAATTAATGACATGTGAATGTAGAATAATCAAAATTAACACAAGCTCACAAATCATGTAGTTTCAAGGCAATGTGTAGTGGAAAATGGTGATGTGAATCAATTTCTTTACTAGTAAATCTATCAACCCATTCAATTATAACATGCACACAAGTTCCACGTGATTTCAGAAGTTATATCAATGCATAAAAATTGAGGAAAGAAAAATAAAATACGAAGATTCAATAGGCTATGCTACTCTATTCTAATTTATACTAAATGCATGCAATTATGCTATTTGCTAATCTAGCTAAACTATACTATACTACTTGCATTAGAAATTCTTTTTGGAGATTGATTTGAACAAAATGTGATCAATATAAGATATAACAAATTCAGCTAACTACTGAAATTAAAATTAACAACTAAGGTAAATGAGAGGTTCTTCATTAAGAAGAAATTTAATACAATATACTTCCAAGTTCTTAAACTCCTCTTCTTCTCCTTTAATCAACACTTCACATTCATATGTGCCAAGTATACCATACATAGGTGTCGACCACTCTTGTGGGAGCCCTATGTATGGTCCCAACGAATCAAGTGAATGTAAACTGAAATTAAGAGAACAATGTAGTAATTAAACTTGAATACACATTTAATCCTACTAAGACATCATAAACAAGAAGTGTATCTCTACCAAACTATTCTAGCTTTCCTCTACTACAAGAAAACAAACTTTCCAAGGGCTGTCACTACCTTGGTGAGCTCTGAAAATTTGTAGTAGAGGAACTTGCACAATGGAGCTTTACTAGGGAGCTTGGGAAGAGCTTTCACTCCCACAAGAATGCTCGGATGCTTAGCCGCGTCTCCACCTCTCGCGTGCATTTTTCCCGGATGCCGAACTCTCGATCGCGTATATGCCTTCTGCAATATTTCCTTCACCCTTAAATAATTCTCTCCACTGAGCGGATATCACCGAGCGAACGGATTCTCCATCGCGCGTATGTCTCTCACACATACGTCTCTCGCGCGTGCTTCTCTCGCGCGTTCCCACCAGCTTCCAACATCGAATGTATCACCCTCCAATGAGAATCCATAGATCTAAGGGAGCCAATGAGGTGTTGGGATGTCCACTTCTTTAAAGTTTAGTCCACCAACTTTGATTATTTACATCTTCTTTTTGCCTTTTGCAATAAGCTCCTTCCACATGTGTGTTACCTATAATTAATGGAAATTGAACTCCAAGAGATGTTAGCCAACATAGGATAGGACATTTAAAATAAAATCAATGAGTTATATGTAAAATTATATCTAATGGGGATGCGCTTGTTAATTAAATTTCTATATTGCACTATATTTCAAGACTTATATTGCCCATAATTAATATTATTTATCCACCATAGATAGATAATATCATGCAAAATTACTTATAAAATTCATTAAAAATGGGAAAAATTAAAGCTTGAACATCCTTTGCCTTTTAATTCCTTGCTCCTCACAGTAAACTTTAAATTCATGGCTATCATATTCTCCTCCATTATTTGACCTAATGGATTTGATTTTTCTTCCACTCTGATTTTCCACTTCTGCCTTCCATTTCTTGAAGACTTGGAAAACTTCAGACTTCTGTTTTAGAAAATAAACCCATACCTTCCTTGTACTGTCATCAATGAAGGTGACATAATAGAGAGCACCTCCTAAAGAACTGATAGGAGCAGGCCTCCACACATCCGTGTGAACTAGCTCCAATTTCTATGACTTAGGATCATGAGGATTCCTAGCAAAGCTAACTTTCTTCTGCTTTCCCTCAATGCAGTCCTCACATATCCCTAAATTGACATTCTTCAGCTTAGGGATTTTCCCTTCTGCCACTAAAACTTTCAGTCCATTCTCACTGAGGTGTCTTAATCTTTTATGCCATAAGTCAATGTCTTCAGTATCACTGACTACTGTAATGGAGTCATCTTGATCTGATGTTAAATATAAGGTGTCTGTCCTCTATCCTGAGGCAATAATCCTTACACCTTTGGTTACCTTCCATTTGCCTACACCAAAGGTAATCTGATAACCATCATTGTCTAGGGAACTTATGGAAATTAATTGCTTTGCAAGATCTGGAACATATCTGACTTCTTGCAATTTCCATATCCCTTGCTTTGTTTTAATGTGTACCTCTCTAATTCCCAACACATCCAAACTTGTGTTGTTAGCTAGGTACACCTTTTTCATAGGAGTTGCACGATAATTGTGCAACAAATCCTTCCTGTAGGTAGTGTGGAAAGAAGCTCCTAACTCTAGTACCCATGAGTCAATTGAATTATCAACACAGCATACTAGGGCATCATCTGAATCATAGGAGACAACATTTGCAACTGCTCCTTCTGATTCCTTCCCTCTACTGTCTTTCTTGGGAGCCTTACATTGTGACTTGAAGTGCCCCCATTGATTACAGTTCCAGCATTTGATATCTGCTCTCATTTTACTGGTACCTTTGGACTTTGACCTTCCTTTGGATTTAAATTGTTTTGATTTACTTCTTCCTCTAGTTTCAACACTAAGGGCAGAAGTTGAAGCTGACAATTCACTTTTCCTGCAAATGTCCTCACTCAAAATTAAATCCTAGATGTCACTCATCTTGAGCTTCTCATGACCTAGTGAACTACTTATACCAGTCACAACAAGAGACCAACTTTCTGGTAATGAGGATAATAAAATCAAGGCCTTGACTTCATCATCAAATACTATATCTACTGAGTGCAATTGATTCAGAATAGTATTTAGCTCATTAACGTGGTCAGTTACATTTCCATATTCATGCATTTTTAGATTAAATAATCTACGCATGAGAAATACCTTGTTGGCGATTGAAGGCTTCTCATACATATTAGACAAAGCTTTCATCAAGTCAGCTGTTGTTTTCTCCTTGGTGACGTTTGAATGAACGTTTCTTGCCAATGACAACCTGACGAGACCTAAAGCTTTTCTATCTAATAACTCCCACTCTTCTTGATCTATCTTCTCTGATTTTCTTTCGAACAATGGTTGATAAAGATCCTTCTGATACAATTAGTCTTTGATCTGAGACCTATAGTATCTGAAATCTTTTCCATCAAACTTCTTGATCCTGAGCTTTCTGTCGCCTGCCATTCTATTTAACTAAAGAACCTTTCGCTCTAATACTAGTTGTTGATTTCTTAACGGATCGTTCAGTAAATCTTCTATGACACGATACTGAAACACTCCACTCTAAACTCACCGATGCTAGGAGTGAAGAGTAAGAGAAGAAATAATACATAGAAGAAATAGGATTTACGTGGTTCAGCAACAGCCTACGTCCACGGAGAGTTGAGGGTTCCTTATGAGCTTTGGCACAATCAACCGCAATGTTTTACAACATCATAAAGGTTTATATACTACCCAACTTAGGGTTTATAAACCTTTAATTACATACAAGCCATTACAATAGAGAAACAATGCTTCAGAGAAGAGGCTATTAATTTTGGAGCCTTATCTTCTTAACTCTCCGAAATCTGCAACATTTCGGATAATTACAGACTTAACTATCTGAAGAGAATATTCTTTCTAAACGGGCGGTACAGTACCAGGTTAACTATCCGAGAGATTCTATATTTCAGATAGTTACAGACTTAACTGTTCGAAAAGTCACTTACTTTTCTCTCTTTGTCCTTTCGGAAGGTTATGTTGATAACTCACCGAAAACTGCATGTCTTTCGGATAGTTATACCTTAACTATTCGAAAACTCACTTAAGTGTCTTTTTAGGCATTTCGGAAGGTTCTAACGATAACCCTCCGAAAAACTCATGAACTTCGGATAGTTACTACCTAACTATCTGAAGATCCACTTAAGTCACTACTTTCCGGATACTTGGCTTCTTAACTATCCGAACATCCACTTAAGTGTCCTTTAAGTCATTTCGGATAGTTACAACTTAACTCTCCGAAATCTTCTGACTTTCAGATAGTTAACTCAAAACCTTCGACTTAACTTTTATTTTCAGATACTTAAGTCTGTAACCTACCAAAAATATATAATTGCCGAATACTTACTGCTAACAAGCTTCCGATTAAACATTGACTACTTGTGGCATACTCCACACCTATAATACTTGCCCTAACATATGAGCACATGGATTCGTTCTCCTAGCACTAAACGATTAGTAAAAACACCTACACAGGATTATTCAACACAGAGTCGTACTGAAATATTTTCTGAATTGGACTTTAACGGAATCCTTAGGGGTGTAGCTAACCTTTCTTTAAAAGAGAATGAAGATATAGCTGCTCCAGTAGAAAAACCATTAGGGGAAATTCTGTATCCTGAACTAATTGATGAACCTTTATGTATTCGATTGCCAAACTTTGAGGGAGATAGGTTTGAATTGAAATCTAATTATATTAGTCAATTGCCACATTTTCATGGATTAGAAAGAGAAGATGCCTATTATTTCCTTAGAGAACTTAACAAAGTTTGTCAAATAATGAAAATGCCAAACATGAGTATTGATGCTATTAAACTTAGATATATCCCTTTTGCTTTAAAAGATATAGCTAAGAGATGGTTATATACTCTATCACCTGATTCAATTTCTGCATAGACTGAATTTTGCTCTATTTTTCTAGAAAAATATTATCCAACACATCAAACGATTAAAAAGAAAAAGGAAATATTAATGTGCAGCCAAAAACAGGGAGAATCATTCTGGAAATATTTTGAAAGATTTAAAGATTTATTGACTCAATGTCTACATCATGCAATGAGTAAAACATAATTAATAGGTATAATTTATGAAGGCATAGATGTTGCAATGAAATCTTTATTAGAATCTACTTGTTAGAATGGATTTTTAAAACTGTGTAGTGAAGAAGCATGGGCATATTTAGAAAACTTTGCAAAAAGAACTGCATAGTGGGAAAACTTGATTGAAGCTATTATAGATAAAAGAATATTGCCAAGGTGAATGCATGAAATAGATTCAAGCACTATGCTTGAAGTTAAATTAACTGAATTAACAAAGAAAATAGAAGAGTTATCATTAAATCAAAAACTAGCAGAAAAGAATGCAAACATTAATGATTTAGATATTATTTATGCTAGAAACTAGAAAGATAACTTTGGAAATTCTTATAACCCTAATTGGAGAAATCACCCGAATTTATCTTGGAGAAACAACAATTTCTAGGGAGGAGAAAATATAAATGACAAAAATATAAGTTATGAAGTATTAATTGAATAAGGATCTAGAATAGAGAAATTAGAAAAGATAATTCAATAATTAAACAATTGTCTAGATCTTGTATTTGGAAATGCTGCAATTTAAAATCAAAATATGAATAGAAATATACCTCCTAGATAGGAGGAATCAATGGAAGTTAGACCTACTGGAGGATTGCCAATGCAAGCAGTACCTAATCCTATCAACAGAACTATTAATGAAATTGATACCTCCTATGGGAGGGAAGCTGAATGAAGTAGTATAACTAAAGTAACTATGTATAATATAGTAAAATATATATATATATATATATATATAAAATGTAAGTTTAATTATAGTTAGTAATATCGTAGAGTTATTACTTAACTCAACGAATTTAGTCCGTTGATTTATGACCTAACTCCACGAGGGTAAGTAAGTAGCTATGTTAATTTTGTCTTTGTTAAATTTTTGTTTATGTTATACAAAATCACAACAGATGAAATTGATGAAATTACCACTAGATGCACTAAGGGAAGTACTAAGTAACCTGTCAGCCAAAGATCTATGCAGATTGTGTTGTGTATCAAAGGAAATCAAAGACTGTGTCAAAGAAAAATATTTTCATGGACTACAAGTTGCAAAAATTACTAAGATTAGAGATGGATTTTTATGGAAGTCATTTAATCGTAGTTCAATCAGCTATGAATATCTGAATATGGAAGAAACTGTTGGAATTCCACCCAATACACTAGAAGGTATAGATCATATTATGGGAATAGATGAAGGATTAATTATTTACAAAACCAAACCAAGGTATGCAATTCTGTTACCTGATATTTTGATTAGAAATCCTATCACAAGAGAAGAATGGAATATAGGAAGACCTAATAGATATGAAGTATCAACTAAAAATTATAGGTCAGCTTTAACATTTTCTAATAAAAATTCAACCATTCCTAAAAAATTATATTACTGGAGACCAACTAGAAATTGGGATGAAGATTTATGCTTAAGTGTGTATAATTTTCTGAATAGATCTTAGACTGAAAATACTATGATATACCTAGGACAGAAAACATTAATTAACAACATACATGTCATACTTGATGGATATATATATTTAGTCACAGATATATCAGTTGCATTTAGATCTGATTTATACATCATAAGCATAGATAGTTATGATGATGATTTTGTAGAAATATTGCCTATACCTAGTGATATAGCTAAACCATCATCTGCAGAATATGACAAAATTCAATTAGGAATGTGGTATAATGAATATGATGATCCTACTTTATGTTTGATAAGATGGTGGGATGAATTGATGAAATTTCAAATATGGATTATGAAAGACCTAAATGAATGGAAGTGGGAAGAGGAATATATTGAAATAGTTGTAGAAATAGAAACAACTACATTATCTTGGAATAGAAGAGGATCCCTTTCTGCATTTCATTTCATTAATGGAAATATACTTATATTTAGTATTGATAACATACTCCAAGTTTACAAATTAAAAAGGAAAACGAACTGCATTAAAATAGAATTAATAGAAAGAAGGTTTATACGTAAAAAGTTTGCTTGGACTGACATGTTTATTTCATTTGTTACTACTTTTCAATCATGTTTATAAATTGTGATTCTATACGTTTAATGTTGTGTAGTTTGCATTTATTTTTTAGAAAAAAAAAGAAGTAAGAAAAATTTTAATTTTAGTTTTACTTTATAAAAGAAAAAGAAAAGAAAGAAAAAACAAATTCAATCCAGTTTGTTGGTATCTGTTATGGGAAACCAACTAGCTTGCTTGTGAGCCACCAAAGGTATAGGAGCCTAGGTTCCACACAAGACACCGATTTAACAATATCTATTTTATTGTTAAATGTTATTTTGTTATATATTCTGCTATTATTTGTGAATGAAAAGTTTTTCAGAATAAAAAATTGGAAGATATTGAAGGAGATACAAAAGAACAAGATATGTAATTGATTACTTATCCTGAATTTAAATTTAAACTCAATTTGTGGAGTTATTCATTAACTCAACGAATTAAGTTCGTTGAGTTAGGTGCTAAGTCAACGAAACAATATTCCTACCTGCTAACATTTATTAAATTTACTATAAAATCTTTTACATTGAGGACAATGCAAAATGTAGGTATGGGGGGAGGTAACTTGATTAACAGCCAAGTAATTTTGTTAATTAGAGGAATTAGAATGGTACTGCAAAAGTTCTATGGAAATTGAAAATTTTTATGAATTTGTTGTAACTATTCGATAATTGAGACTATCAAATTTTTAAGAACTGTAATTGCTTGAATGTTATATTTATAATCTTATATAAGATGCTACAAAATTTTATATTAGAAATTTATAAAGTTAAAACAAATATTAGAAATTCAAGATAATAGATATTTGAAAAGAAGAAAAATGATAATATAATTAACACCTATATGATGCTAATATATTTTGTATGTAATTTACATATGTTCTAAATATATTTGCGTGTTGTAGAGGAGAAAACAAAGTTAAAACAAATTACTGAAAAATATAGAATATCCATATAGTAATCTAAATTATTATTCTGAAGAAGAACAAAAGGAAGAATTAATTCTAGCACTTTAGAAAGACCAACTAGTTAGATCTTAGTTTGCTAAGGGACTAGCAAAATTTAAGTATGGGGGAAGTGTTTAGAATGAAAAAGTGCATAATATTAAAGGTTAAATGATGGTTAATTGCATAATATTTAGCTTATCATATGAGAATTAAGTCATTATGTTATAATTGCATTGTTATATGCTTTAATGAAAGAATCTACATAATTTCAAGGAATTAGCATTAATTTAGTACATTTTTGAACTATCAGTAAATTGTAGGCTGTGAAATTCTTAAGTATTCAAATTTTCTGTTATTTCAAAGAGTTATGTTTAATGTACCAGACAGTTATGTTTTAAATGCTTAAAGAATATTTTATTATTTCTTGGAGTACATGTGTTGAAACCTCAATGCATGACTTAAGTGAATTTTCGGTAAGTTATCTGTTAACTATCCGAAATGCATCTAGGCATTAGATAGTTAAGGTTTGTAAGTATTCGAAATATCTAAACTCGTATAGTTAAGTTATTTACATGTGTGTTTTTAATGTTTTAAGTTGTCATGTGTTTTCCATGTGTGTTCGGTAATGAAAATCAAAGAGTTAGATAATTGTTCGAGTTTTTATATGCATGGATAGATAATTGTTCGAGTTTTATAAAATGACTAACGAACAGATAAGTTTTCTATGTTCAGTCACGTGTTTTGTAGGTACAAAAACTTGAAGAGTTACAGATAAGTGTTTGAGATTTTACTGGACTTAAAGGATACGTGTTCGACTAAAATGAAGACTTACAAGAATTAAAAGAGTTACAAGAAGATACAATACGAAGGAAAACCACGATTGCACGTATCACGTAGGAATTTACTTGTGGAAGGAAGAAGAAATCACCATCGTTGATATGAACAAAGGAAATCCAATTGATCATCTAAGAAGAAGTAGTTACTACTGAAAGAAATATAAAAGAAGAGGAGAAAGACAAAGAAGAGTGTGTGTGTAGAGGTGGAGGATCGCGCTAACTATAGGAAGCTTCAGAAGTTCTCTGAAGCTCCACACCACCACCATAATCACCAACCATTGGAGGTCTGTGAGGATACTTTCCTGATGTCAGGTCGATTTTGAGTCAAACACGATGCCTAACAACTACTGTGAGGAGTGATCATGTTGCAGGAAGGGAAGCCATTTTCACCAAGCACCGACTCATATCTCAAGAGATCGTAAAGCTTCTTGCCTTGGTTTCGGGTTGATGCTAGTATGCTGAAGAGGAGATCATCTTACAATTCTGGATTCGTGATTCTATATATAAAATAAAAATACCAAAAACAACAAATTATCTGTGTTTACTTTTAGTATTAAAGTGTTGTATTGTTTGTTTTGTATCATGATTAATGTTATCATTATTAGTATTGTGAATGTTTTATGTTTGTTTGATTCAGAAAATAGAAAATAGTTTTATAGTTTACTGAAATTGATTCGTTCCAGATACTTCAAGATTTTAATGGTTACTATTTGAAATATCTGAATGTTAGTGTTGGTTAATGATAAATCTAATGTTAACTAACATTAAAGAGCTTAATTGATGTTATTTACAATTTGTGGAACCGCCCAATGGTTGGTTGAATTCCTTTGTAATTAACAATATTCAACTAGAAAAATTAGACTCGTGGAGTTAACTTAAGTCCACGAGGTCAGTCCGTTGAGTTAGCCATAACTCAATGAACTTAGTCCGTTGTGTTAATTGTAACTCAATGGAGTGCTTAACTGAACACATAAACTCCAATACAAAAATCGAAGCAGTACATAATTCTTACTCAATCTCTATGGGATTGACTTGTACTTGCACACAAATTAATCTACTTTCTTCGTCTCTCAAATTGGCACAAAAGCAGGGCACTAGATTTTCATATACTGCATGCCCTCTATGTTGAGAAATAAATTGCAGTAGACCCTGAAACTCAAATAAGTCCTTAATTTCTTGCATATCGTCCCAGTTTACTAGTCTACTGTATATGATATCATAACTCCTAATCTCTTGATATTTATTATATGCTTCCTGACTCCAAAAGTGTACATTTAAAACTGTTGCTTTAGTCGAGTTAGGAATTTGAATTTGTTGCTCCCGAGGGGTTTGTTCTTGAATTTCCTCCTCAATATGTTGAACTTGAATTTGTTGGAAATGATTCGGAGATTCCTGCATTTCAGCTCCTCTTTCTATTTGTGGTGGAGAGTCGGTAGAACTCTCCACTCTTTTTTCTTGAATCCTCTCTAAAATTTGTTGAAGAGTCTCTCCCTCTTCAATGGAATCTATCGAGACATTTCCAACTTGTTCCATATGCTCTTGTTTAACTTCTTATTCAGTTTCTGTTCTTTCTTCTTCCTCCTGACTACCAATCTACATTGTCAATGTTCTTTCTGATTCTGTGGAAGATTGGGATGGAGTCACGGGCAAAACAACTTCTGCCCTAATTTCAGTATCTTTTGTTTGTATAGGTTGTAGATTAGCTTCAGCCTGTTTTTCTTCTTCTCTTTGCTTTTGCTGCTGCTACTCTTGTTCATCTTCTGAATTGGATAGCAGGTTTACAAAAATTGGCTCTGTAGGTCCTACTAATATTGCTGGCTCAGGTTTAATCTCTTCTTGATGTTCAAGCATTATCTCTTTTCCTTTCCTTCTTCTAATTAATTGTGCCTGGTCTTCCTCTTCCTTATCTGAGATTAAATTCACAAAAATAGGCTCTATAGGCCCTCGAGCCATAGGTATTGGCTCTTCTTGTTTAACTTTTTCTATAATTACTAGTCTCGAAGGACCACCTTTAGTTTCTTTTGAAGCACTTGATCTAACTACTTCCTGATGTTGCTCTATTTTAATTTTGTATTGGCCCTTCAACTTTTCTTTTGTTTGCCTTCTCTTTATGGCATCATACAAAATATGTGACTTGGCCATAGCCATTTCTTCATTATCTCCTTGGTCTTTTGCTGTTTTGACCAAGCTAGAAAACTCTTTATTTTCTTCTTTAGTTCTCAGCCAAACAAATGCTATTCGTGGTAATGGTTCTATTGGCGGAACTAAAAGTCTTGGCTGTTGTTCCTCAAGGATAGGTCTTTCAACAGTCGGTTCCTCTTGTTCTTCAACTGCATGTTCTTCAATTCCTTTCCTCTATTGCTCCCAGATTGCCCACTAAGCTCGTCTACCTATGCGTCTTTTGAACCAGAGTCGGGACTTACATTGGATCAATTCTAGGGCAACTTCATTATTTGGCCTGATTCGTCTTTCTCTATTTACAACAACTTCCGTTGTTACTTTGATTCTCGTTTCCATAATTTGAGGTATTTTTATGCCTAAATCTACTAAAACTCTTCTCTAGTAGAAAAAGTTAGATTCTACCTTTTGTAGCTCTTTTTCCCTCGTTGTATTTCTGATCTTCTGCCTTGTGTGCCATTCTTCCAAATCTTTCAGAAATTTTGATGTGTCAACTATGTCCTCCTAGAATTCTGGTGTTATCTTTGTCATCATGGAGTTACAAAACGGAACAGAATTGCTCTGATCTCTATTGGTCTATGTTCTAAATGATTCTGCAGATAATGCCCCAAAATCCTAAGTTTTAGTATAAATAAGCCTTAAGTTTAAGTGGGTAATCAGGTCATTTTCTCACGCAAACTCTCACTCTCTCATCTATCTCTCCGTGGAGTTACAGTTAACTCCACAGATTAAGTCCATGGACTTAGCTATAGTACTCTGTTGAGTTATAGTTAACTCAACGAGGTAAGTTCGTTAACTTATCCTAGACTCAATGGAGTAAGTTCGTTAAGTTAAGCGTAACTCAATGGACTTCCCGTAAAGTTATAACTAATAAAAAATACTTATAATAATAGTTTTTACTTTGGTCAAGACTGAAGAATTTTCGGTCTAACCGACTCTTAGTAATTTATTTTTTTTTTTAGAATTTTCGGTCAAACTGTTATGTTCCTCGGTTGAACCAAAATTAATTACTCTCTTTTTTCTTACCAGTTGAATTGATACTATGCTTCGGTAAAACCGACATTTTTACTTAATATAATATATATTTTTTATGTTTTTATATTTCGGTCAGATCGATGTATCTTGTTAGTTGAACTGCAATGATTTTTTCTTTTAATATATGTTTTGATGAAATTGATAATTCCTTTCGGTTGAACCGTGACTATGTTTACATAAGTTTTTATTTATTTATTTTTATATATACTTAGAAAATTTCTTACTAAGTAAAGCTCGAGTAGTCTTCTACTCTTACTTCTTCTATAATTGCAAAAGAACTTTTTTGTATCTTCAAAATAGGTCTAAGTCTTTGTCCATTTACCTTAAATATATTCTGATTTTTAGGATTTTCAATTTCAATAGTTCTATAGGAATAAATATTTCGAACTATGTAAGGCCTTGCCCATCTAGATCTTAATTTCCCTAGATGGTTATGAAGTCTAGTCATGTAAAGATATACTTCTTGTCCTATTTCAAAGGTTTTTGGAATAATTTTCTTGTCATGCTAGAACTTCATTTTCTCTTTTTCTCTTACAGCTTTCAAATAAGCTTCATTCCTAAATTCTTTTAATTCAATCAATTGTATTTTCCTATTCTCAACAACTTGATTTAAATTAGTGTTCAAAGTTTTTAATGCCTAATAAGCTTTATGTTCAATTTCAACTAGTAAATGACAACTTTTTCCATATACTAGCCTAAAAGGTGACATACCTAAGCTTGTCTTATAAGCAGTTCTATAAGCCCAAAGTGCATCTATTAATCTATTAGCCCAATTTGTTCTAGTAGGATTTACTAGTTTTTCTAAGATTAACTTAATTTGTTTGTTTGCACTTTCTACTTGTCCACTTGTTTACGGATGATATGATGTTGTAATTTTGTGATTTACTTCATATTTCTTCATTAAGGCTTCAAAACTTCTATTACAGAAATGAGTTCCTCTATCACTGATAATAGCTTTAGATATTCCAAATCTAGCAATTATATTAGTTTTTATAAAATGTATTACCACTTTATTGTCATTAGTTTTTGTAGGAATAGCTTCTATCTATTTAGATACATAATCCACCCCCAATAATATATAATTAAATTGATTAGACATAGGAAATTGACCCATAAAATCTATTCCCCACACATCAAAGATTTCAACCCAACAATAGGATTAAGAGGCATCATATTTCTCTTTGATATTCTTCCTATTTGTTGACATCTTAATCAACTTAAACATTATTTATGGGCATCTTTGAATAGTGTTGGCCAATAAAAACCACATTGTAGAATTTTGGTAGTAGTTTTCCTTGAACCAAAATGCCCTCCACATGCTTAGTCATGGCAAAAAGACAATATGCTTTGATATTCAGTTTCTGGAATACACCACCTTAAAACCAGATCAGGACATTTCTTAAATAATTATGGGTCTTCCCAATAGTAATATCTCACTCTTGAAAAGAACAATTTCTTATCCTATCTATTCTAATCCTTCGGTGTTAAACCAGTAACTAAGTAATTAACTATGTCTGCATACCAAGGCATTGTTTTAATGGTCATTAATTGTTCATCAGGAAAATTATCGTTAATTTCAATATTTGAATTTTCTATTTGTAATCTTGATAAATGATCTACTACTACATTCTCACAACCTTTTTTATCTTTAATTTCTAGATCAAATTCTTGTAATAATAATATCCATCAGATCAATCTAGGTTTAGTCTCTTTCTTTGCTATTAGGTGTTTTAAAGCTGAATGATCCGTGTATACTATCACTTTAGCTCCAATTAGATATGAACTAAACTTTTCTAAGGCAAACACAACAGCTAATTGCTCTTTTTCAATAGTTGTATAATTAACTTGAGCATCATTTAAAGTTTTACTTGCATAATCAATTACTCTAAGAGATTTTTCTATCTTCTTTCCCAGTACTACTCCTACAGTAAAATCAGATGCATCGCACATTAATTCAAATGGATGGCTCCAATCAGGTGTTTGTATTATAGGAGTTTAAATTAAGCTAGTTTTAAGCTTGAAAAATGCTTCTTTGCAATTTTTATCAAAGTTGAATGGGACATCTTTTAATAGATTAGTTAAAGGTCTAGGTATTTTGCTAAAATCTTTAATGAATCTTCTATAAAATCCTGCATGTCCTAGAAATGATCTAATATCTTTTACTAATTTAGGTTCTAGTAGATTAGAAATTACTTCTATTTTAGCTTTATCTACTTCCAACCCTTTCTTTGAAACAACATGTCCCAAAACTATTCCTTGATTAACCATGAAGTGACATTTTTCCCAATTAAGAATCAGACTTTTTTCCACATAGCATTTTAATACTTGGTCTAAATTATTTAAACACACTTCATATGAAGTTCCATATACATTAAAATCATCCATAAATATTTCTAAAAAATCTTCAGTCATTCTAGTAAATATGCCCTACATACACCTTTGAAAGGTGGCTGGTGCATTGCATAATCCGAATGGCATTCTCTTAAAAGCATAAGTTCCATTAGGATAGGTGAAAGTTGTTTTCTCTTGATCCTCTAATGCTATTGGAACTTTGTTATATCTTGAATACTCATTTAGGAAACAAAAATATTCTTGCCCTGCTAATTTCTCTAGCATTTGATCTATAAAAGGTAAGGGAAAATGATCTTTCCTAGTCACAGCATTCAAGTTTCTATAGTCTATACACACTCTCCAACCTGATTGAATTTTAGTAGGTATCAAGTCTTGACTTTCATTCTTAATAACTGTTTATCTTGATTTCTTGGAAACTATATGGATTGGGCTAACCCATGAGCTATCAGAAATTGGATAAATTATGTCATTATTTAACCACTTCACTATTTCTTTCCTAACTACTTCTTTAAGGTTTGGATTTAATCTCCTCTCAGGAATTCTAACTGGTTTAACATTCTCTTCTAAATATATGTGGTGACAGCATAAAGTTGCACTTAACCCTTTTATATCAGTCATAGTCCATCCTATTGCCTCTTTATAAGTTTTTACTACATCTTTTAATTTAGAAATTTGATCCTCTTTTAAATCTAAAGTAATAATGATTGGACAAGTTCATTTTTCTTCCAGAAATATATAGGTTATTTCAGTAGGTAATAGTTTTAAATCTAAATGTTGACCATCAGAAGCTAGAGCTCCTAATTGAACATTTTCATTTTCCATATATATCTCTTCTTGATCTCCTTCTACATTTATGCTTTCACTTACTCCTAAATTTTCAAAATTTAGTTACCTATTTAGTTCTTCTTGAATCACATCATCTAGCATATCTCCTTCATCCTTTAAAAAGTCTATAGTATGTAAGGACATTTCCAACTCTTCAAACTTTTCTGGTTTGAAAATGTTTAATTGAGTATTCTCATTACCATATGCTAACTTCATCACTCCAGTTTTACAATTTATAACAGCCCCTGATGTTGCTAAGAATGGTCTTCCCAAAATTAAAGATGTATCATGATTCTGATGCTTAATTTGTTGGGAATCCAAAATTACAATATCAATAGGATATATGAAGTTTTGGATTTTAATTAAGACATCCTTTATTTTTCCACTAGGGTATTTTATACTTCTATCAGCTAATTGAATAACAATCCTAGTAGGGATTAAGCCTTCTAATCCTAAGGATGCAAATATATCACTCGACATAACATTTATGCCTGCACCTAGGTCTATTAAGGTTCTTTCTAGAATGGTATTTCCTATGGTGCATGATATAATAGGGATTCCAGGATCAGATAACTTTTTAGGAATTTGTGGCAGAAATAGGAAACTACTTTGCTCAACTAAAAGGACTTTCCTTAAAACTTTTTGCTCTTTTTTCTTAGTGCGCCAATCCTTAAGAAATTTAGCACAAGGTGACATTTTTTGTAATAAGTCTAATAAAGGAATGTTAACTTGTACTTTTTCAAAAATTTCTCTAATTTTTTCAAGAAATGTTTGTTGTAATCTTTCAGGATAGGGTGCTAATGATTGTGATTTAAGAGATTCTTTTTCTTTCATTTGATTTGTTTGATCATTTTTAGTATCATTTTCAGATTCAGCTTTGTCTTCATTAATTTCTACGTTTTCAGATATTACATTGTCATTATCATTTTGATTTTTGTTCTTATCCACCTTCATATTACTTTTTTTTGAATTTTTGGTGGTATATCAATTCTAGATCTTAATGTTATACATACATCTTCCAGATTTTCATTACTTTCATGATGTTCTTGTATTTCATTTTCGTGATTATGATCTTCAACTATTTTTAGTTTTAAATTGCATTATTTAAATTCTATTGCATTGGTATTTTCTTTTTTCTGTATATCTTGCAAATTATGCAAAATGAAAAAGTGCTTAAAATGAAAAAGTGCTTACAAAGTGAAAATCTTGGAGAGTTTATTGACTAGTTTGATCACGAGCCTTTTGTACTTGAGCAGATAGGTATGTAAGGATTGTTGTCTTAATAAAAGATTCTTTAAATCTAGCAACCTAAGGTCCTGATCAGACTTGGGATTGTTGACTGAAAGCTCATTACACGGGTACATTAGAAAGCTCTTATATGATTCAAGCTTTTCAAACTAACTTTTAAAGAAAATTATCAATATTTACTATTTTGAAATGATAAAAGTTGTTTCATTAATTATAGAGATCATTGAATCGAATATGGTTTCTACCAATATTGAAAGGACCTTTAGATTTCGGTAATGCAAAAATCAATGTGAGGTTTTGAATTGTATTTCTCAGGTTTAGTTAGTGCAGCAAAAGATTAGAAGGCAAACAATTATAAGCAGCAAACAAGTTGTAGTTAATCCCAGAATGTGCTGCTACAGAAAATCGGACAATTAAGAAAGGATTGAATGATCGGAAAGTTAAGGAGTTAACTATTCGGAAGCTTAAGAGACTTTTCGGAGAGTTAGATAACTATTCGAGTTTTTCGGAGAGTTATAGGTATAACTATCCGAATGTTAAGTCATTCAATTAACCACGTGCAGAAATACAGAATGGATGCTTAAAGGGCTTTTCGGAGAGTTAGATAACTATCTGAGTTTTCTTTTCGTAGAGTTAGATAACTATTCGAGTTTTTCGGAGAGTTACGGGTATAACTTTCCGGAACTTAAGTCATCTTATTATGCACATGTAGAATGGTGAAGTTGGTAGTTAAAAGCTTAAAAGGAAAAATCAAAGAGTTAGATAACTATTCGACTTTTTCGAACAGTTATAGGTATAACTATCTGAAACTTAAGTCATTGAATTTCCCACGTGTAGAAATCCAGATAGAAGCTCAAATAAGTTTTCGGAGAGTTAGAAAGATAACTATCCGAAATCTTGAAGCGTTTCGATGAGTTACAGGTATAACCATCTGAAACTTAAGTCAGTCTTTATGCACATGCTGAATTAAAGCAATCGGAAAGTTAATAGAGGGTTACTATAGCTAACTATCCGACAGTTAAACAACTATTCAGTAAGTTACAGTTACAAGTATCTGATTGAATGACAGCTCGCATTATATGATCTGGAATCCTACCTGGCAAAAAAACTTAAGTGATCTTTTGGTAAGATACAAACATTCTTCGGAGAGTTACACATCTAACTATCCGAAAGGTTAAGAAAATCGGAAGGATATCTTGAAATATCTTTTTGAACGGTAATTTACTGTATCTAGGACTGAAGTCTAATCAAGTATAGTAGAATACATCCGTTGGAAGAAAAATATGATCGTTACACATGTTTTGTATATATACAAGATATAGACAACAGAATTACATAGCTTTTGCTCATGCACATACTTACACCAAGCTCAACAGAAGAAAAGCTTTAGAGATCAAATCATCTTCAATGCTTACAGACTGAATTTCAGAAGCTCATCACGCACTCCACTCTATTACTCACAAGCTAGTGTTCACTAAAGTACACGGATCAAAACTTCAGAGAAAGGATTGGTTGGAGCTTCGACTAGGAAGCTCAAGTGAATGGTTGGTTCTTGCTTAAACCCTAAAGCAAGTGATTGTAAGTTTGCAAAAGTTTAGTGAAGCCCAAGTATCCCTTGGGGGTGGACTAGGCGTTAGTGGTGAACCACCTAAAATCTCTGTGTACTCTTTTATTGTGTGCTTGCTATTTCTTTATACTAATCTACTACTAAAAGGTTAAGAAACGAATTATTACCATTCACCCCCCCTCTAGTAAGCCATAAGGTCCTAACAATTGGTATCAGAGCAATGTTGATCTCGTTAATAGATTTCACCATCTGAGATCATGACTTTCCACACTACAGAGGGTTAGAATATCCATCAACCTCCCCTCTTTGATGGTAGCAATTATAGCTACTAGAAAAATAGGATGGAGTGCTTTCTCAAGAGTATAGATGTGAAACTTTGGAGAATGGTTGTACATGGTACACCAACTCCAATCAGTCATGAAAGTGACTGGACTGAGGTGGATGAAAGAATCATCCAGATGGATGCTCGTGGGCTTAATTCCATTTACTGTGCACTAACTAGTGAGCAGTATAATAAAATATCTACTTGTAAATTCTCCTATGAAGCTTGGAAGATCTTTCAAATTACATATGAAGGAACCAGCCAAGTTAAAGATACTAAAATCAGCATTTTATTAAGAAAATATGAACTATTCAAAATGCTTGAAAAAGAAAGTATCACTAAAATGTTTTCTAGATTCACAGAAATTGTGAATGAACTAGGAGGCCTTGGGAGGAGTTTTTCTAATCATGAACAGGTACAAAAGATGCTAAGGAGCTTGACAGTCGAATAGAAGTAGAAGTGTACTTCCATACAAGATTCAAAGGATCTGAACAGCTATTCAGTTGAAGATTTGTTGAGAAACCTTCTAGCCCATGAAGTCCAAATGAAGGAATGGAAAGAAGAAGAAGGAGTCACTGAAAGAAAGGTAGAGAAAAAGAAAGAACTAGCTTTTCCCTCAACAGAAGATCAACCAAGCTCGGATGAGAATGAAGTGTTACTACTGGCCAAGAACTTCAGAAGGATGATGAGACAAGGAGGCAAAGCCAGCTCCTCAAAATCAAAAGTCCCTACATGCTACAAGTGTAAGAAACTGGGACACATTCAACTTTACTGTCCTTTTCAATAGGAGGAGGACAAATAGAAATGAAAGAAGAAGAATAAGAAGAAAATGGCCTTGAAAGCCACTTGGGATGACAATAGTTCATCCAGCAGCTCATCAAACTTAGATGAGGAGGCATCTGCAAACGTGTGCTTCGCTGCACAAGAGGTATGTTCTACATCTCCCTATTGCTCAAAAAAAGAATGTAGGATCGTATGGCTACACAAGAGGGGGGTGAATTGTGTTTTTCAACTTTTTCCGATTATAATTGAAACTTCAATAATTAAAAAACAAGTCGAAACACTATTTTTATAAAATCATTTTTATTCAAGGTTTCAATTACAACATACAATTCAATTCTCCTTAGAAATTGTAGATGCAATTATATTTCAATACCATGTTTCATCTATACAATTTCATAACTACAAACAGAGAAAACTAATTTGCGGAATTTAAAACATTTCTCCCTGTTTGAGATCTTTCTTCTTCTTCTTCAGCAATTCTTTAGTGACGAATATCTTGTCTTCACCGAATTTTCTTTCTTCTGATACTTTAAATCTTCAGTGACATAAATAATACCTTTTTCTACTTCACTGAATTTTCTTTCACCTGAGAGATTTTCCCCGAAGAGTGTTTTTGATCCCTGAAAAGATTTTCTTTTGGTGTGCAGGGATAGTTTGATCCTTGAAAAGATTTTCATTTTGTATGCAAGGATAATTTGATCAACGAGAATTCTATGCCTTTTATACTGTATGTTAATTTCATGCATATCCTCCACGTTTAATCACTACCAGTTTTCCACTTCTTGATGTCTTTGCTTTTTCTTTCATCGAAACACACATGTTCTGACCCATGTTTACATTTTGAATTTTCTTTAATCATCAATCTTGGATCTTTGAAAAGTTTCCTGCAAAATAAACTTTCTCTTCCAAAATTTTTCATTAGTATAATAAAAAGTCGTTACTTTAATATTAACTAAATGAGTAACACAAGTAGATATTAACTTAATGTTTCTAACTTAACGAGTTTCTCATGTGCCATTTCACGTGACTACTACTGTAGCTAACTCAACGAACTAAGTCCATGGTGTTATGGATAACTCAATGAACCAGCTTAACCTTTCTTTCGGAAGGTTAAATGCTAACTCACCGAAAATAGTTTAAGTTTCGGATAGTTACGGTTGTAAGTCTCTGAAAAACCCTTTTTACCATAAAACTAGTGAGACACGTGTCGTGACCTAAAACCATGACTTAAGTTACCTTTTGGATAGTTATAGTTGTAAGTCTCCGAAAAACTCTAACTCACTGATTCAACAATAAACAAATGTTTTTATAATAAGAATTTTACCACGTGCAAAAATAACAACTTAAGTTTATAACGCTAACCTAACGTGTTGCCTTAGTGTTCAATATAGCAACTCAACACATTTAGTTATGTTAACTTAATGAGTTAAACATGTGCACCTCACATGATACAATATAACATTCATAACTTATAATTTCACCACGTGTATAACACTAACTTAACGAGTTGTCTAAACTTTTACTCATTAACTCAACAAGTTCTCACGTGACTTATTTTAACCTTTAAGCCTTTAACTTAACGAGTTCTCATGTGATCTCTATAAATAACACTCTAACTTAACGAGTTGTCTTAATGTGCACTGTTCATGATATAGAAGATATAACTTTAAAACATATCATGCTTTTCAATAAGAAAACACACGTTAACTTAACGTTTAGTTACATGAGAAATTAATGCAATGAAATGACTAGTTATTTAACAATATAATTTCAGATCCAATATAGACAAGTATTTATATCAGTAAACTTTTTCTGTATTCATTGATGATTTTAATTTCTTTTCACAAGCAATAGTAATTAAGCAAATATGATTATTTTCATTTAGCACACATCATCAAAACAAAATACTCAACAATCTCCCCCTTTTTGATGATGACAAACCATATTAAATCAATTATGAAATATGTTTAACTCAACAAAGCACCTTCGTTGGGTTAACTTTTCATTCAACAAACAAGTTTGTTGACTTAAGTTCACTTAAGTTTATTTCTATTGTTTGTGTAAATTTCATCTCTCAGAAATAAAACTTTCAGATGTTAGTAATTATATAAGTATCATTTCTCTAGTTATCATCTGTCATATTACAATAACCATTTAAATATCATCTCCCTTTATAATATATGCAATTAAAATCATAATCATCTTTTTATAACATTTCTCCCCCTTTTTGTCATTAATCAAAAAGATAATTATAGAGAATATATATATAGTAAGAGATATATTTACAACAATGATTTTTGTAAACAAGAATAATAATTGAACACATTTACAGAAAAATGTATTGTTCAATGAATCAAACAAGAAATACAAACATTACATTTTGTATTCAGATACAAACAAACACAGTTATCGACCCCTCCTAAGTATATCACTTATAGCATTACAAATTTTATCTCCTAGATGCCTAATATCATTTCTGATGTCGTTAAGCACTACATCTAAGTTAGAAGGTAGCTGGGTTTGCTGTTCTGCTTGAACTGAATAACTTTGTTGTTGTTGTTGTATATGGTCTGTACAATCATGTTGTTGTTGTTGTTATCGTTAAGTGTTATGCATGACCTGGAATCGTTGCAAATCTTTGACACTAAAAGCTCTCATGCCTTTACTTTCAAAGGGCCAGTTGGATAAATTCAATTGGCTTGCAATGAGTCTACATACAGCATCACCATAAAATAACTTTGAACTCATATGTTGTAGTTGAAAAGTGAAAACATCAAACCAATTGTTTTGAATTCTATTCAGCAGACCATAAGTTACATATAAACAGCTTTTGCTGACTTCCAAATTGTGTCCAACTCTCTGAAATAAATTTGCATGCAATATATTTGCAATGAACCTTGCCTCTGCATTCAGATTTTCCATTAATCTCATTTCAGAATATACATCTGGAATTTTTGATAATGACTGAATGTTCCATTCCAGTTATCTAATCATGTCAAATCTGTTTGTAACAACAACACCTTCATTCTTTAATCCCAACACTTCAAAAATTAACTCAAGAGACAATGTGAACTCCTATTGATTTATTTGAGTTTTCAGTATATTGTCACTATCCGAAATTATTAGAATTTATTAGAATTGAATGAGGCCTTGAAACTCAAATAGATCTCTTATTTCTATCAAATTTCTGAATTTTATTGGATGAGCATGCAGAATCTGACATGTAATCAAATTATGGTATTTCTGCAATTCTTCTTTAGATCTAAACTGAATTGAATTTCCTTGAATTTGTAATACTGTACACAAAGAAGGTGATACCTGAAGCCGTGTTTCAGAGTTTATTTCATCTTCAGGAATCTCTTTTGTAAAATGAATGTCATTTTGTTCCTCTGTTAAAATATTTTCTTGAAATTGCGTATGTAAGCTTGATTCTTTAGCTTCAATAGTGTAAGGAACATTTTCATTAAGCTCAACATTCATTTGTTCAATCTCTATAGAATGATCAGAGTTCAATTTTTCCATAAATTCTACAGCCGGTGTATCTATTTGTAATTGATCATTGTGTTCAACAGATATTTCCATTAATACATGTTGTGAATTCTCAGACTCTAGTTCTATAGATTTTGAAAAAGGCTGGTTAACTTTTAGCTCTTCTGGAGTCATAACATTTTCAATATCTACTACTCCAGACAATTCAACCAGTGAACTAGTTACTACCTCAACATTGTCAATTATATCTGCAATAACTTGTTCAATGTCAGGTGCCTGATGCTCTGATTTTTCAATTTCGGTATCATCAAAACTTGTACTAATAGAAAAACTTGAGCTAATATTTGACTTGGATTTCTTCTCAAGCTTTCTAGCAAGGGAAAATAAAGTCTCATTATCTTCATCAGTTTCAGTGTGCTCAGAACTGATGAGTTTATCAGATGCAGAATAAGGTACAATGTTTAGACATATATTGCCTTTAGAAAATAAATACTCATCTGATTTTCTTTTCCAGTAGACTTTGTCTTTGAAGACACAATTTTTCTGATTTTCCTTCTACTATAAAATTTCTGTTTCTCCTCTTCAAGTATTGCTATTTTCTTTTCAAATTGCTTCATAAAAGTTTTCTACTTTAATTCTTCAAAGGTACTTTCTATTGCAACTGCCTTTCGAAGACCTTCAAATTTTCTGTGATCTACAACAATATTTGATTCTACTTGTTTTGAATATAAAGGGGTAGGGATAGCTAATTCATGCTCTTCCTCAAATGCATGTAGTCTTGTAATGTTTATAGGAGTTTGAGGAGTTCTATTTGATGAACCTACACATTTTTCAAAATATTTTGCATACTGTTTCAAAAATGCAATTTCAGCACACTTCATATGGTATTCTCTATCAAATTTACTTCGAATCCCCATGTATGTAATACTAGCATTAGTATTATGAAGCTCTAATCTAACTTCATTCAATATACCTTTAGGAAAGAAGTATTCACTGTAAATTTTTGCTAACCTTTTGTCCACTCGAAATATTTTCTTGAACCAAGAACGTGGAACTTCATCATTCTCTATTTCTTTTCCTTTTTCATCTCCTCTGCTTTTGCCTTTTCCTCTGCCACGACCTTTGTAGAACTTGGAGACCATTGTCGTAGGTTGTAACAGCAATAAGCGGGAAATATTTTCTTGACAGAGTTTACGAATAACCTAAGTGCTCATGTAATAAGTGTTTAAATAGGGTTTTAGGCGAATAACTCAACGTGAAAAGAAGTCGAGTTGAGATATTAAATAAATATTGAATAATAGTTATTCAATCAAGGTACCCGAAATAGTCAAGTATAACTCATTGAGTTAACTAACCTAATGAGTAAAAGGTTGTCTAGAGGCAGTTTTACACGTTACCTTATCTAACATAACGTTCAGTTAGTACACTTAAAATAATTTTTGGATGCTTCCAACTGAAACTTTCCGAACACATCATAATACCTAAACCTTATCATTTTCTTGAGAACATTGTAAACTATTCTAACATTCCTATCTTTTGAATCTAAAATAGTTTGTTTGTCTTTTTAAATTATTTCATCAAGCTTTTAAGAGGACATTAATTCAAATTAACCAAGATTTGTATTCTGAATTATATTAATCTATTTTGGACATTGTTAAGCCTCCCCCTATAAATATACTTCTTATATATTCAATAACATACAAAATATACTTGTATAACAATAGATGTTAAGTATAATTACACTTTTAAATTTTCTTTTCAGAAACTTTCGTTATTTTGACTTTATCAAAAATGATTTCCAGAATCAATTCCTATTGTATATGAATCAAAACACAACTTTGAACTCTATATGATTAATTCAAGGAGAATAAATGTTTTCAAAAGTACTAATGTTGATTCAATAACTCAGTAGTCATATTGGTAGAAACTATATTCGATTCAAAGATATCTGTAATTAATGAAACACCTTTTTTTTCTTTTTCTTGAAAGTTAGTTTGAAAAGCTTGAATCATACAAGAGCTTTCTAATGTACTCGTGAAATGAGCTTTCAGTCAACAATCTCAAATCTGATCAGGACCTTAGGTTGCCAGATTTAAAGAATCCTTTTTTAGGACAAGAATCTTTACATACCTATCTGCTTAAGTACAAAAGGTTCGTGATCAAACTAATCAATTAAACTCTCAAAGATTTTCACTTTGTAAGAACTTTTTCATTTTAAGCACAGTAAATATGTATTTCATTAATACAGATGCAATAAAACACAAATCTCATACAATTTTTACTTCTATGATTTTACTGAAAATATGAACCAGTTTCAATAAGCTTATACTTTTGATTAACAGTTTAAGATGAGTTACATATAACTTATTCTACAAGTTTAATCAATTAAGTCAAATTTATGCATGATCATATGCACTTTCCTTGATTCAAAGAAAATAGTTAATCAAAATTTCAGAATGTTAGAAGTATTTAATGTTTTTCATTTACACTTCCACTTAAAATCATAAAAACCATTAAAATTGATAAACTACTTAAAATCAATTAGATACTACTATGATTTTACAATAAATACATAGTATCTTAAGTATCAATTTAGATATTACTTTAGATATTTATGATAAGTATATAATATCTATGAGGTGAACATCATCAATACTATTTATCTTTTTATTTTTATTTTTTATATGTGGAGTTTAAGCGTTTTACACATCACATAGCCTACAAATACCCAAATTTAATCTAATGTTGCATAATGTATTTTCATCTAAAGGTTTTGTAAATATATCAGCTAATTGATTTTTACTAGACACAAATTCTAATTTATTTTTTCCTCTAATTACATTATCTCTTAGAAAATGATGTCTAACCTCTATATGCTTTGCTCTTGAATGTAATACAGGATTTTTGGAAAGATTTATTACAGAATTACTGTCACAATAAATCTCATTTGTATCATAAGATAATCCAAAATCTTCTAATGTTTGCCTAATCCACAGAATCTGAGCGCAACATAGTGCAGCAGCAACATATTCAGCTTCTGTAGTCGAAAGTGCTACATAGTTTTGCTTTTTACTAAACCATGACACCAAATTATTTCCCAATAATTGACATGTGCCACTTGTACTTTTTCTATCAGATTTAGATCTTGCATAATCAACATCAGTATATCCTATAAGATCTATTGAACTATCCTTAGAATAATACAGTCCGAAATTTTTAGTTTCTTGTATATATCTAAATATTCTTTTAACTGCAATTGAGTGTGATTCTTTAGGATTAGATTGAAATCTAGCACAAACACACACAGGAAACATAATATCAAGTCTACTAATAGTCAAATAAAGTAAAGAACCAATCATACTTCTATATTTTCTTTGATCTATTGATTTTCCTATGTCATCAATATCTAACTTTAAAGACGTACTCATAGGAGTTCCTCGAATCCTTGTATCATTAAAATTAAATTTCTTAAGCATTTCATCTACATATTTTTCCTGATTTAAAAATATACCTTTATCCATTTGCTTAATTTGAAGTCCTAGAAAATATGAAAGTTCACCTATCATACTCATTTCAAACTGACTAGTCATCTCTTTAGAAAATATTTTTATCAGTTTATTAGAGGTTGCTCCAAAGATTATATCATCCACATATATTTGAACAACAATCTGATCTTTACCATCTCTCTTGATAAATAAAGTATGATCTACTTTTCCCATGATATAACCTTATTCTAATAAAAAAGTAGATAACCTTTCATACCATGATCTAGGTGCTTGCTTCAAACCATATAAGGCTTTCTTCAATTTATACACAAAGTCAGGATTTTTAATATCTTCAAATCAAGGAGGTTGTTTCACATAGACTTTTTCATTAATTAACCCATTTAGAAATGCACTTTTTACATCCATTTGATATAATTTAAAATCCATATAACAAGCATAGGCCAATAATATTCTAATACTTTCTAACCTAGCCACAGGAGCAAATGTTTCATCATAATCTAGTCCTTCTTCCTATGTATACCCTTGCGCAACTAATCTAGCTTTGTTCCTTATAACTTGACCAGTTTCGTTAGTTTCGTTTCTAAAGATCCACTTTGTACCTATTATGGACTGATTTTCTAGTGGAGAGACTAATTCCCAAACATCATTTCTAATGAATTGATTTAGTTTTTCTTGCATTGCCACTATCCAATTTTCATCAGATAATGCTTCTTGTATATTCCTTGGTTCCACCATAGAAACAAACATACACATACTATTTAAATTTACTGAAGCTCTAGTTTTAACTCCCTCGTTAATATTACCAATGACTTGAGTGATGGGATGTAATGAAGAATAACGCCAATTTCTCTTATTTTCCTCAATATTCTCATCAACATCTGAAGGTACATCACTTTCATCATTAGTTTGATCATTTAAGTTCATATTTTTGATTTTCTCAGATAAATCTTCAATCTCTCTATTGATCTCTAGTTCTTTTGGAAAATTGATCATATCATCATTATCAGCTTTAGATTGAGATTCTCTAAAAGAATTTTCATTGAAGCTTACATGGAGGGTTTCTTCAATAGTCCTAGAAGTGTTGTTATATACTCTATAGGCTTTACTTCTAGTAGAGTAACCTACAAAAATTCTAAGGGGTTATATGGGAGTAGATAAGGGGTTAAGAATTATAAGAATTATGAGTAGATAAGGGAGTAGATAAGGGGTTTAGATCATATGTAGTGTTGTTAAGAATTATAAGGGGTAGATAACGGAGTGTATGGTTTAGAAATCATGAACCACAACTTATGATCTATACTTTGAAGAAAAACAGTCATCCTATATTTCCAATATTCAAAATGTATTCCATCAAATAAAGGAGGACGATTAAGATTTTAGCCTTCATATAAAGAAAAATTACCATTCCTAGTAGCCATCTTACCTTAGATTTTTCAACCTATTTGATTTTAAATAGTCTAAAGCTTTAAAACAACTTGAGCCTTAAATCAAGAAAGTTAAATGTATGCTCAGATATTAATGTCTGTTTAAAAACAAGGAAGGCAGAATAAGCAATGATATTAAATAAGTTGGTATCGATTTTATATCAAAGATTATTAACAAAGCTCTTATACAACTTGTAGGATCGTATGGCTACACAAGAGGGGGGTGAATTGTGTTTTTCAACTTTTTTCGATTATAATTGAAACTTCAATAATTAAAAAACAAGTCGAAACACTATTTTTATAAAATCATTTTTATTCAAGATTTCAATTACAATATACAATTCAATTCTCCTCAGAAATTGTAGATGCAATTATATTTCGATACCATCTTTCATCTATACAATTTCATAACTACAAACAGAGAAAACTAATTTACAAAATTTAAAACATTTCTCCCTATTTGAGATCTTTCTTCTTCTTTTTTTTCTTCTTCAACAATTCTTTAGTGACGAATATCTTGTCTTTCTCTGCTTCACCGAATTTGCTTTCTTCTGATACTTTAAATCTTCAATGACATAAATAATACCTTTTTCTGCTTCACTGAATTTTCTTTCACCTGAGAGATTTTCCTTGAAGAGTGTTTTTGATCCTTGAAAAGATTTTTCTTTTGGTGTGTAGGGATAGTTTGATCCTTGAAAAGATTTTCGTTTTGTGTGCAAGGATAATTTGATCAACGAGAATTCTTTGCCTTTTATACTGTATGTTAATTTCATGCATATCCTCCACATTTAATCACTACCAATTTTCTACTTCTTCACGTCTTTGCTTTTTCCTTCATCGAAACACACACGTTCTGACCCACGTTTACATTTTGAATTTTCTTTAATCATTAGTCTTGGATCTCTAAAAAATTTCCTGCAAAATAAACTCTCTTCCAAAATTTTTCATTAGTATAATAAGAAGTCGTTACTTTAATGTTAACTAAACGAGTAACACAAGTAGATATTAACTTAACGTTTCTAACTTAACGAGTTTCTCATGTGCCATTTCACGTGACTACTACTGTAGCTAACTCAACGAACTAAGTCCGTGGTGTTATGGATAACTCAACGAACCAGCTTAACCTTTCTTTCGGAAGGTTAAACGCTAACTTACCGAAAACAATTTAAGTTTCGGATAGTTACGGTTGTAAGTCTTTGAAAAACCCTTTTTACCATAAAACTAGTGAGACACGTGTCGTGACCTGAAACCATGACTTAAGTTACCTTTTGGATAGTTACAGTTGTAAGTCTCCGAAAAACTCTAACTCACCGATTCAGCAATAAACAAATGTTTTTATAATAAGAATTTTACCATGTGCAAAAATAACAACTTAAGTTTATAACGCTAACCTAACGCATTGCCTTAGTGTTCAATATAGCAACTCAACGCGTTTAGTTATGTTAACTTAACAAGTTAAACATGTGCACCTCACGTGATACAATATGACATTCGTAACTTATAATTTCACCACGTGTATAACACTAACTGAACGAGTTGTTTAAACTTTTACTCATTAACTCAACGAGTTCTCACGTGACCTATTTTAACCTTTAAGCCTTTAACTTAACGAGTTCTCACGTGATCTCTATAAATAACACTCTAACTTAACGAGTTGTCTTAACGTGCACTGTTCATGATACAGAAGATATAACTTTAAAACATATCATGCTTTTCAATAAGAAAACACACGTTAACTTAACGTTTAGTTACATGAGAAATTAATGCAATGAAACAACTAGTTATTTAACAATATAATTTCAGATCCAATACATACAAGTATTTATATCAGTAAACTTTTTCTGTATTCATTGATGATTTTAATTTCTTTTCACAAGCAATAGTAATTGAGCAAATATGATTATTTTCATTTAGCACACATCATCAAAACAAAATACTCTGCAAAGAAAATGATGATGTAGATATAGATAGTCTTCTCTATACAATAGATAACTTATATGTAAAATGTAAGAAGTACAAGAAAGAATTAAAGAGTTTAAATTCCTATCTAGAAGATGTTTTTGCTAAACTAGAAAAAGTCCTAGTTGATAATAGGGTATTAAGAACTAAAGTGGATAGCTATAGTTGTAAAAATTTTGATTTGAAAGAAGAAAATAAGAATCTGTTATCTGAAGTTACTGATTTAAAGAAAACTATATGTAAATTTACTAAGGGTGAAAATAGTTTAAACAAAATCATAGGATCTCAAAGAATAGGAAGAAGTAAATTTGGCCTAAGGTATGCTGTACCACAGGAAACTCCTTATTGTGGTGGAAAAATTAGATCTTACAGAGATGGCACAACTGTGTTTGTCATTAAGAAGAGATCTACTTCTATATGGCTACTGTAACGCTTTTATGTGTTGCTAAATTAAACGGCAAAAGTGCAAATTTTACATTTATAACCGCAAGCGCACGGTGCCCATTGTAACAAGCATATGCAAGTACGGGTCGAATCCACAAAGAGTTTGTCTTAAATAATTTTATTAAAATAATTATCTGATTAAATATCCACATTAAACTAATTCATAATTAAAATCTAATTAATTAATATTAATATACAAAATTCGTAGCACAATTAGGATTTATAAGATTACCCCAAAATCCAATTAGTTATGATAAGATATTTAAGAAATCAATGAGTATTAATCCAGAAATCACAGAATTTATGCTCGACTTTTAACTCTAATAACTTCCAACTTAAACGTTTAAAAATATAGAATAAATAACAGTTGGAAAGATCCTCAGAATATCTTTAAAATGGAAGTGATTTCGTGGATTAAATCAACTTAAAACGCTGGCAATATCTTATTTAAGAAAGGGGCGCAAACGGTTATGGAAAATTTCCAAAAACGTACCTTTGGTTCAAAAATCAAATCTCTATCAAATCTTCATGAAATGCTACGAAATAAGCACGCCTTGAAAGTAGATCCGTTACACTAACAAGAAAAATTTACAAAACTGAATTCCACAAAATACACGATGCAAGCACAGCACAGGCGTCGAGCTCACAACTAGCACTCAATAGAGACTCAAAACCGCTGATACCTTCACAAAATAAAATCAAAAAGCTTCGAAAAACATTCTAAAAAATTCTAAAACTTTGTAAACTTGTTCTACACTCATTATACTTACAAAACGAAACAAAAAACAGAATTTAGAGATGACGAACAAGTGCATACAATTCGAAGAAAAGCTATTAACATTCTAGCCATCTAAGAAACGGAAAACTGCCTTCACAATTTACACCATCACAATCATTCACACGAAACATATGATATGAACTCAATTCTTATATCAATTAACATCAAAACAATATATAATCTTTAATTTAGAACATTTGAAACAAAGATTTATGCATAGAATTTCGTTCTTCCACATACTCAAACTATACTCATACATATAAAATTGTAAAACATGAAAACTAGTATGAGGATCTCTCCTTTCCATCATACCTTTTAATCCTCCACGTTTCTTCAAGCAATGACTCCCCAAAGTCCTTGAAATGAATGCTCCACATGGCTATCACCACCTGTAGCGCGTCCAAGTGAAGCTTCTAAGGTTGCCTTGAAGAAGAGTGGTGCACGTCCTCAAGATCTTGCCTCCAAGACCCACAACTTTGGCTTCCACATCTAAGAATGGTGCTTCCGATGAATCAACCTTGAAGATCCTAACCTTTTGCTCCACTCCAAATCAGTCACACGAGCCTCCCAATCCACCAAGATGAACGCCCAAGGAGATCCTAACGTATGGCCGTCTGAATTGAAGAGAAGGTGTCTTCTAGGAGGAGTGGAAGACGCCAAAGCTCACCATTCTTGAAGGGAGCTTGTTCAAGATCAAGGGGAAGATGGGACTTTCCGGATGGAGACGCTGGAATGGCTGGAACCGCTGGCTGCAATGTGTTGGAAGAGGAGGAGATAGCCTACAATTGAGTGGTCAAACACTTTAAATACTCTAGGCTTTTGTTGCTTGGGCTCCAATAAGTTGCATCCAATGGCCCACGTTTTTTCCCTCTTTGATCCACCTTGATTTCATGATTTATTGACCTATAAAACTCAAAACCAAGTTGGATGCACATATACATTGAATATAAATCATATGATGCAAATATAGTATACATGCATGCATGAGTTGCCATATATGGAAAGTTGCCAAATTAGGAAGGTTTTGGTCTACAACTTTTTCACATGTACATACATGAATTACTTAAAGTTCTTTAGTTTAACATCATATTTAAGTGATTTGGCAATCATACAATGTATATAAAGTCATATATTGAAGAATTATAAAAATCATGTCTAAAACAAGGGCAATTGACTAGGTGTTTAATTGATAAAGGATAAATTTGTACATTAACTATTTAATCCCTAATTCATGCATATGTCTAAAAATATGATTTTCATGTAATCCTTTATAAGAACATATATAATGATGACTTATAATCCTTAATATGCATGAATTAACATATATAAAATGTACAAATTGACATTTTATAGCTACCAAAAGGCAACAGGTTCAATATACAAAGGACTAACATTGATAGACCCAAGAAGAATGGGTACCAAAAGTCTTAATTTCAACATGATTTGCAGGACTGCATGGACAAGAAATCTCAAACATCCAAGTAGATCATTGATAGTGGATGCTCAAAGCATATGACAGGTAAGAAAAGACTTCTGGAATCTATTAAATCAATAAATTCAAGATCTGTTAAGTTTGGTAATAATGAAAAATGTAGAATTACTGCCAAAGGAAATGTTGCATCTAAAACTAAAAAAATAGAAAATGTCTTACATGTAAATGGTTTAAAATAGAATCTGCTAAGTGTAGGTCAATTATGTGACAAAGTTTACAATATACTTTTTACTGCAGAAAACTGTTTTATATTACAACAAGATACACATGAAATCAAATTTACTAGATATAGAAATAATTCCATTTATGCTTTGGAATTTCCATGTGATAATATATCTAGTGATGCATGTCTAGTTGCTTCTAATGAAGATAAATGGTTATGGCATAAAAGATTAAATCATGCAAACATGAGACTTATAAGAAAATTAACCAAACATGATCTTGTTAGAGGTGTGCTTAAGCTCAAATTCAAGAGAGATAAATTGTGTAGTGACTGCACAATTGGAAAATAAAAGAAATCAACACACAAGAGTATTGAAGACATTGCCACACGTCAACCATTAGATCTATTGCATATGGACCTGTTTGGTCCTACACAGACAGCCAGTTTAGGAGGAAGAAAATATACCTTAGTGGTAGTTGATGATTATACAAGATTCACTTGGGTTATTTTCTTAACACACAAGAATGAAGCCTGTGATGAATTCAAACATCTCTGTATTAGAATTCAAAATGAAAAAGAATCAACCGTGAAGAAGATCAGAAGTGATCATGGAGGTGAATTTGAAAATTCTGAATTTGAAGAATTATGCAATTCTTTTGGCATACTGCATGAATTCTCATGTACAAGAACTCCTGCTCAGAATGGAGTTATAGAAAGGAAGAATAGAACAGTACAAGAAATGGCAAGGACAATTCTTAATGCATCTGATCTACCAAAGTCTTTATGGGCTGAAGCTGTAAATACTACATGTTACTCTATAAACAAAACTTATCTTAGACCTATCCTACATAAGACACCTTTTGAACTATGGTGTGGTAAAATACCAAATGTTGGATATTTTAAAGTCTTTGGATCAAGATGTTTTGTGCTTAATACTAAGGATCAAAAGGACAAATTTGATGCAAAGTCTGATCCTACTCTACTTGTTGGATACTCTTCGAGAAGCAAGGCTTATAGGGTTTATTTTGAGCATAAAAGAAGAGTAGAAAAGTTAATGAATGTATTCTTTGATGAAGACAAAGTAGGAAAATTGAAGAGGCTAAAAATAGATAGTGAAAGTGAATTAATAAATCAGAAAATTTCTCAGAAAAAGGATAGTTCAACACTACCTACACCTACTATGACAGAAAAAGCATGGAAGACAAAGTCTGAACATCTCATTGGACAAATTATTGGAAATATAAATCAAGGTATTCAAACAAGAAGTAAAATTCAAAATATTTGTAATTATTGTGCTTTTATGTCTGAACTTGAACCTTCAATAGTTGAAGATGCCTACAATGATGAATACTGGATCATGGCCATGCAAGAGGAACTAAATCAGTTCAAGAAAAATGAAGTCTAGAATTTGATTGAAAGGCCCATCGAAAAATCAATTATTGGTACTAAATGGGTGTTTAAGAACAAACTTGATAATAATGGTAGTATTATCAAAAATAAAGCTAGACTTGTTGCTCAGGGATACAACCAACAAGAAGGAATCGACTATGAAGAAACTTTTGCACCTATTGCAAGACTTGAAGCAATTAGAATGTTACTTGCCTTTGCAAGCAGTATTAAAATCAAGCTTTATCAGATAGATGTCAAAAGTGCATTTCTTAATGACATTCTACAAGAAGAAGTATATGTAGAACAACCACTAGGTTTTGAAGATGAAGAAAAACCAAACCATGTATACAAACTGAATAAAGCTCTCTATGGTTTGAAGCAAGCACCACGTGCATGGTATGATAAACTGAAGAGTTTCCTTCTTGAGAATCAATTTAACATAGGAACTACAGACAACACCTTATTCATCAAATCTGAAAGTTCTCATATGTTGATTATTCAGATCTACGTGGATGATATCATTTTTGGTGCCACACATGAGAAACTATGTCATGATTTTCAAATCGTAATGAAGAATGAATTTGAGATGAGTCTTATGGGAGAATTAAAATTCTTTCTAGGATTACAAATTCAACTTCAACATGGCATTTTCCTGAATCAAGAAAAATTTTGCAAAGAGATTCTCTTAAAATTTGGTATGGATAAATCCAAAGTAGTAGGCTCTCCCATGAACTCAAATGAAAAACTTGATAAGGACATTTCTGGCATTCCAGTAGATCAAAAGAAATACAGATGCATGATTGGATCACTTCTGTATCTAACAGCCAGTAGACCAGATATAATGTTTAGTGTTTGTGCTTGTGCAAGATATCAAGCCTCTCCAAAAGCATCACACTTAAAAGCAGTTAAATGTATATTTAAATATCTACAGGGTACCAAAGATTTTGGCTTATTTTATTCTTCATAGAATCATTTGATATTAGCAAGATACAGTGATGCAGATTATGTAGGATGCAAATCAGATAAAAAAAGCACTAGTGGGACATGTCAGTTGCTTGGTCATTCACTTGTTTCTTGGTTCAGTAGGAAACAAAACTCTATAGCTCTATCCACCACTGAAGTAGAATATATGGCAGCAGGCATATGTTGTGCACAGATCTTATGGATGCAATAAACTTTGGCAGATTATAAGCTAAATTTTCAAAATACCATTATTTACTGTGACAGTAGTAGTGCCATCAATCTCTCCAAAAATACAGTTCTACACTTTAGAGCAAAACATATCGAGATTAGACACCACTTTTTAAGAGACCATGTTGAAAAAGGTCATATTTCCTTAGAATATGTCTCTACTAAAGAACAACTTGTAGATATCTTCACCAAACCATTATCTAAAGCTGCATTTAATCATATTAGACGAAATTTAGGGATTTGCTCTTTATATGATTTATAATTTCATATCTCTACTCTCCAAGCTCACAACTAAGAGCTTGTTCTACTAACATCTCTATTTTGCAGCAACTTAGCCATTTTGATAATCGGCAAGAAAGAGGGAGAAATATCATATTTTGGTAAGCAAAACTGCAGTAAAGTAGGGGGAGAAATTCAGGGAGAGTGATTTCAGAAAAGTAGGGGGAGTTTCTAAATTTAATTATTTTGTATTCCTCATGTGCTTTTCTGAATAGATATATAGGGAGAGAAATACATGTAATACATTGTAAGGTTTTTGCCATTATCAAAAAGGGGGAGATTGAAAGGACCTCTAGATTTCGATAATGCAAAAATCAATGTGAGGTTTTGAATTGTATTTCTTAGGTTTAGTTAGTGCAGCAAAAGATTAGTAGGCAGACAATTCTAAGCAGCAAACAGGTTGTAGTTAATCCTAGAATGTGCTGCTACAGAAAATTGGACAGTTAAGAAAGGATTGAATGATCGGAAAGTTAAGGAGTTAACTATCCGGAAGCTTAAAAGACTTTTCGGAGAGTTAGATAACTATTTGAGTTTTTCAGAGAGTTACAAGTATAACTTTTCGAAAGTTAAGTCATTCAATTAACCACGTGCAGAAATACAGAACGGAAGCTTAAAGGACTTTTTAGAGAGTTAGATAACTATCCGAGTTTTCTTTTCGAAGAGTTAGATAACTATTCAAGTTTTTCGGAGAGTTATAGGTATAACTTTCTAGAACTTAAGTCATCTTATTACGCACTTGCAGAATGGTGAAGTCGGCAGTTAAAAGCTTAAAAGGAAAAATCGAAGAGTTAGATAACTATCCGACTTTTTCGGACAGTTACAGCTATAACTATCTGAAACTCAAGTCATTGAATTTCCCACGTGTAGAAATCCAGATAGAAGCTCAAATAAGTTTTTGGAGAGTTAGAAAGATAACTATCCGAAATCTTGAAGCGTTTCGGTGAGTTACAGGTATAACCATCCGAAACTTAAGTCAGTCTTTATGCACGTGCTGAATTAAAGCAATCGGAAAGTTAACGGAGGGTTACTGTAGCTAACTATCCGATAGTTAAACAACTGTTCGGTAAGTTACAATTACAAGTATTCGATTGAATGACAGCTCGCATTATATGATCTGGAATCCTACATGGTAGAAAGACTTAAGTGATCTTTCAGTAAGATACAAACATTCTTCGGAGAGTTACACAGCTAATTATCCGAAAGGTTAAGAAAATCGGAAGGATATCTTGAAATATCTTTCTGAATGGTAACTTACCGTATCTAGGACTGAAGTCTAATCAAGTACAGTAGAATACATCTATTGGAAGAAAAATATGATCGTTACACATGTTTTGTATATATACAAGATTTAGATAATGGAATTACATAGCTTTTGCTCATACACATACTTACACCAAGCTCAACATAAGAAAAGCTTTAGAGATCAAATCATCTTCAATGTTTATAGACTAAATTTCAGAAGCTCATCATGCACTCCACTCTGTTACTCACAAGCTAGTGTTCAATGAAGTACACGGATCAAAACTTCAGAGAAAGGATTGGTTGGAGCTTTGACTAGGAAGCTCAAGTGAATGGTTGGTTCTTGCTTAAACCCTAAAGCAAGTGATTGTAAGTTTGCAAAAGTTTAGTGAAGCCCAAGTATCCCTTGGGGGTGGACTAGCCGTTAGTGGTGAATCACCTAAAATCTCTGTGTGTACTCTTTTATCATGTGCTTGCTATTTCTTTATACTAATCTACTACTAAAAGGTTAAGAAACAAATTGTTACCTCTGGTAAGCCATAAGGTCCTAACAAATATGATTGCTGATTTGTTGAATCAAAATTAGTACTTTTGTAAATGTTTATTTGAGATACATTCCTTTATTCTTCTTATGTTTATCATATTAAGTTTAAAGTTATGTTTTGATTCATATACAATTGGAATTGATTCTTGAAATCATTTTTGATGAATTCAGGATAACAGAAGTTTCTAAAAAGAAAATTTAAAGTGTAGCTATAATTAACATCTATTTTATACAAATATATTTTGTATGTAATTGAATATATTTGAAGTATATTTGTAGGGGGAGGAATAACAATGTCCAAACTAGATTAATATAATTCAGAATATAAATCTTGGTTAATTTGATTTTAGTCCCCTTAAGATCTTGATGAAACAATTTAAAAGACAAACAAACTATTTTAGATTCATAAAAAGAGAATATTAGAATAGTTTACAATGTTCTCAAGATGATGTTATATATGTTAAGTTTTAGCTTGTGTGTTGTCTTCGAAAGGTTTCAGTTGAAAGTATCCGAAACTTGTTTTTGGTAAAGTGTACTAACTAAACGTTATGTTATGTAAAGTAACATGTAAAACTACCTCTAGACATCATTAGGTTAGTTAACTCAACGAGTTATGCTTAAATATTTCGGGTACCTTGATTGAATAAACTGTATTCAATATTCATTTAAAATCCAAACCCGACTATTATACTAGTTGAGTTAGTCGCCTAAAACCCTATTTAAACACTTATTTCATAGGCACTTAGTTTATTCATAAACTTTGTGTCTGAAAATCTTTCTTGCTTGTTCCTATTACAACCTGGGACGATGGTCTCCAAGTTCTACAAAGGTTGTGATAGAGGAAAAGGCAAAGGTAGAGGAGATGGAAAAGGAAAAGAAATAGACAATGATGAAGTTCCACGAGCTTGGTTTAAGAAAATACTTCAAGTGGACAAAAGGTTAGCAAAAATATATAGTGAATATTTCTTTCCTGAAGGAATATTGAATGAAGTTAGACTAGAACTTCATAATACTGATGAAAGTATAAAATACATGGGTATAAGAAGTAAATTTGATAGAGAATATAGAATGAATTGTGTCGAAATTACATTTTTGGAACAGTATGCACAATATATGAAAAAAGGTGTAGGTTCATCAACTAGAATTCCTCAAACAGCCATAAACGGTACAAGATTACATGCATTTGAGGAAGAACATGAATTTGCTATTCCTACTCCTTTGTATTCAAAAGGAAAACAAACAAATATTGTTGTGGATAAAAGAAAAGTTGAAGGACTTCAAAAGGCAGTAGCAATAGAAAGTGCCATAGAAGAATTAAACCAGAAAACTTTTATGGAACAAATTTAGAAGAAAACATCAATACTTGAAGAAGAGAAACTGACTTGTTATAGAAGATGAAAAATCAGGAAAATTATATCTAAGGAAACAAAGTTTGCTGGTGTTCAGGGTTTACATGTTATGAAATTAACACACAACCGAGTTTTAATATTTATAACCGCAAGCGCACAGAGTCAATTAGAGAAAGCATGAAGAATGGGTCGAATCCACAAGGACCAGCAATTAAACATAAAATTCACTAGAGCTTATAGATATGCCTTGTGTAAATGCATTCTCATCACATGTTTGCCTTAACAATCATGTGTATGTTAGAAATGACTTCATATAGAGTTGAATTAGTAATGAGAAACCTCATTCATGTCCCCCTCTATCCATTAGTTAAGAGAAAGCAACACACAATAATTATTACACTACAAAAATAGAAAAGAAAATTACACTACATCAAACTACTAATTCTACTACAAAACTAGCATACATGGACTTATAACCATACATCTAACTCCATGTGTGCTCTAATCTATTAAGTACAAGCTATATATAATCAAAACCAAGTAAATCAAGAGGTTAGAGTTAAGTAAAAAATGTCTAAACTATTTTAGAGTTAGAGGAACAAACATTGAGAAGAATCCATACAAAGAAACATAAAATCAAACACATAGAAGGTGAAAACTCAAACTAAGCTTAGAATTGAAATACATTGAAACTAACACAAGAATTCAACAATATACTAAGGGGAAATCATGTGGACCACACAAACAACAACAATTAACAAACATATACTACTGAAATTTACATTACAACTCCATCTCCACTCAAATGCCTACTCTTAATATCACACCTCCAATGGCTTGAGCACAAGGGACGTCACCTCCTTGCTTCACACCACTTGAGATGGCTACCTTCTCTAGCAATTCTCCATGTCCAAAGCTGCTTGTTCCCTCCATGGATTGGAGGTCCAACACCGGAGGGAATACAACAACGTGTAGAACAATTGAAGAGCTCTCTTGGATGCAAGTTTCCACACCTTCAAGTGTATCTCCAATGGAGCTTCATCCACGGATTCAGCACCAACAAGAGGGGATTTGCAACAACAATTCACCTCCTCAAGATGTAGAATGCCAGATGAAGTATTGGAGAAGACAAGAAGAAGAAGAAGAACCTTACCTTCAAGAGAAGTTTGGAGGAGAAGACACTGAGAGGGGAGCTCTTCCTTCACCTTGCTTGGAGCACCAAGGGGAATTCCAAAAATTGGAGTTGGGAGAGGGGAGAAAACTTGTGGGATACAAGGCCTATTATTTAGAATGAAAAAGTGCATAATATTAATGGTTAAATGATGGTTAATTGCATAATATTTAGCTTATCATATGAAAATTAAGGCATTATGTTATAATTGCACTGTTATATGCTTTAATGAAGGATTCTGCATAATTTTAGGGAATTAATGTTAATTTAGTACATTTCTGAACTATCAGTAAGTTGCTGGTTTTTAATTCTTTAGTATCTGAATTTTCTGTTATTTCGGAGAGTTATGTTTAATGTACCGGACAGTTATGTCTTTAAGAATATTTTATTATTTCCTAAAGTACACGTGTTGAATTTAAATGCTTTATTATGTCACGTGAGATGCACATGTTGAACTCGTTGAGTTAGCATAACTGTATGTGTTGAGTTACATGAATATACACTAAGGTAACGCGTTATGTTAGCAGCTTATTTCTTTATTGCACGTGTTTTATAGTTAAATCAACAAAGTAAGTCCATTGAGTTATCTGTAACTCCACAGACCATTTATTTTCTAATATGCCACTATAGCGGTTGTAGAAACAGGACATTCGAAGGAAAACCACGATTGCACATATCACGTAGGAATTCACTTATGGAAGGAAGAAGAAATCACCATTGTTGATATGAACGAAGGAAATCCAACCGATCATCTAAGCAGAAGTAGTTACTACTAAGAAATATAAAAGAAAAGGAGAAAAGACGAGGCAGTGTGTGTGTGTAGAGGTGGAGGACCACGCTAACTGCAGGCAACATCGAAAGTTCCTTGAAGCTCCACACCACCATCACCAACATCACCATAATCACCAACCATCGAAGGTCTGTGATTTCCTGATGTCGGGTCGATTCTGAGCCAAACACGGTGCCTGACAACCATTGTGAGGAGGATCATGTCACGGGAAGGGAAGCCATTTTCACCAAGCATCGACTCATATCTTAGGAGATTGTAAAGCTTCTAGCCTTGGTTTCGGGTTGATGCCAGTATGTTGAAGAGGAGATCATCTTGCAATTCTGGACTCGCGATTCTATAGGGAGAGGAGGCAGGATTGTAAGTGGTTAAGTTTTCAGTGGTGTAATCGTGTCGCATGTAGTGACAGAAGTTTTTACTATCGATAGAGATTACTTTTACATTTCACCTTTCACCCATTTTCATGACCATATCAAAACAAAAATACCAAAAACAGTAAATTATCTGTGTTTACATTTCGTATTTAAGTGTTGTATTGTTTGTTTTGTACCATGATTAATGTTAGCATTGTAAATGTTTCATGTTTGTTTGATTTAGAAAATAGAAAATAGTTTTACAGTTTACTGAAATTGATTCGTTATTGATACTTAAAGATTTTAATGGTTACTGTTTGAAATATCTGAATGTTAGTGTTGCTGAATGATAAATCTAATATTAACTAGCATTAAAGAGCTTAATTGATGTTATTTACAATCTATGGGACCGCCCAATGGTTGGCCGAATTCCTTTGTAAATAGAAGCATTAAATTGGAAAGATAGCTTCATTGAGTTAATTCAATTCCACGAGGTTAGTCCGTTGAGTTAGCTATAACTCAACAGAGTGCTTACTGAATATATAAATTTCATTATTAAAAATGGAACAATACACAATTCTTACTCAATTCTCTAAGGGATCGACTTGTACTTGCACACAAATACAATATACACTATGCACTTGTAGTTAAAATACAAATTGGAATAAATATCTAATTTGTATGAAAGGTTGTTTGCTTACTTCTAAAAAGGAATTACTGATATAAGCAAGTTTAAGATTTAACTTTTCACAATGAAACAAGTTTTCTAGCGTCATTGTCGGGGAATTGAGTAGCTAAGTAACTATAAGTGCTGTTTTGTTTTAATAGCAAGAGGAGTATTGTGTGTTTTCTTCTATAATTGAGAATATGGCATATGCTTATGCTCAAAAATTTTTGAAACCTGTAGTTAGCATATGTGAATTCTATAATTTGGAAGGTCACAACATCTCTGATTGTTTGAAACTGAGACGGTTGCAGATGGTTAGATCACATGAACAACAGATGAATTATATTTAATATAATAGAGTTGAGTATGAGAATCCTATAGTTTACCTAACTAATGGTCAACTTAGAATGTGTAGTTGAGAGACAATGAAGTTTGGGATAGGTATGACAAACTGGAGCGTAGTTTAGAACAAAACATGGACAAATTAGAACAATTTGTGTCAGCAACAAGAAGTCAACCAATTAAACTATAAACAAGCATATTCAAAACCTAAAATTGATATTATATACGAAACTGAAAAAACTATAATGAAAATTAATCAAAAATTGAATGTAATGAGATTAGATGATCTGGAAAGAAAACTAAAAGCATTAGATGAGTTTACAATGAAATTACAAGTTATGCAATAGGAAAACACAAATGAAAACTTTAATGTTATAGATTTGCATAATTTGCAAGACATACAAACAACAAAGAATACTAATGCAATAGAATTTAAAGAATGCAATTTAAAACTAAAAATAGTTGAAGATCATAATCACTAAAATGAAATACAAGAACATCAAGAAAGTAACGAAAATCTGGAAGATGTATGTATAACACAAAGATCTGGAACTGATATACCATCAAGAATTCAAAAAGAAAGTAATATGAAGGTGGATAAGAACACAAATCAAAATGATAATGAAAATATAATATCTGAAAATATAGAAATCAATGAAGAAAAGTCTGAATAAAAAAATGAGACTAAAAATGATTAAACAAATCAAATGAAAGAAAAAGAATCTTTTAAATCACAATCATTAGCACCTATCCTAGAAGATTACAACAAACATTTCCTAAAAATAAGAAAAAATTAGAGAAATTTTTGAAAAAGTACAAGTTAACATTCCTTTGTTAGACTTATTGCAGAAAATGCCATATTGTGCTAAATTTCTTAAGGATTGGTGTACTAAGAAAAGAGAGTGAAAAGTTTTAAGGAAAGTCTTTTTAGCTGAGCAAAGTAGTTCCCTATTTTTGCCACAAATTCCTAAAAAGTTATCTAATCCTGGAATTTTTGTTATATCATGCACCATAGGAAATACCATTCTAGAAAGAACCTTAATAGACCTAGGTGCAGGTATAAATGTTATGCCAAGTGATATATTTGCATCTTTAGGATTAGATGGCTTAATCCCTACTAGGACTATTATTCAATTAGCTGACAGAAGTATAAGATACCCTAGAGGAAAAATAGAGGATGTCTTAATTAAAATCAAAAACTTCATATATCCTATTGATATTGTAATTTTAGATTCCTAACAAATTAAGCATAAAAATAGTGATACATCTTTAATTTTGGGAAGACCATTTTTAGCAACATCAGGGGCTATTATAAATTGTAAAACTGGAATTATGAAGTTAGCATATGGTAATGAGGATACTCAATTAAACATTTTCAAACCAGAAAAGTTTGAGGAGTTAGAAATGTCTTTACATACTATAGACTTTTTAGAGGATGAAGGAGATATGTTAGATGATGTGATTCAAGAAGAATTAAATAGGCAACTTAATTCTAAGATTTTAGAAGAAAGTGAAAGCATAAATGTAGAAGAAGATTAAGAAGAAATTAATTTAGAAAATGATGATGTTCAATTAGGAGCTCTAGTTTCTGATGGGCAACAATTAGAATTAAAACCTTTACCTCTTGAATTAACCTATATATTTTTGGAAGAAAAATGAACATGTCCAATCATTATTGCTTCAGATTTAAAAGAGGATCAAATTACTAAATTAAAAGATGTAGTAAAAACTTATAAAGAAGCAATAGGATGGATTATCACTAATATAAAAGGGTTAAGTGCAACTTTATGCTGTCATCACATATATTTAGAAGAGAATGCTAAACCTGTTAGAATTCCTAAGAGGAGATTAAATCCAAACCTTAAAGAAGTAGTTAGGAAAGAAATAGTGAAATGGTTAGATAATGACATAATTTATCTGATTTCTGATAGCTCATGGGTTAGTCCAATCCATGTAGTTCCCAAGAAATCAGGATTAAGAGTTATTAGGAATGAAAGTCAGGACTTGATACCTACTAGAATTCAATCAGGTTGGAGAGTGTGCATAGACTATAGAAAGTTGAATGTTGTGACTAGGAAAGATCATTTTCCCTTACCTTTTATAGATCAAATGCTAGAGAAATTAGCAGGGCAAGAATATTTTTGTTTCTTAGACGGGTATTCAGGATATAACCAAGTTCTAGTAGCATTAGAGGATCAAGAGAAAACAACTTTCACCTATCCTAATGGAACTTATGCTTTTAAGAGAATGTCATTCAGATTATGCAATGCACTAGCCACCTTTCAAATGTGTATGTAGGGCATATTCACTAGAATGACTGAAGATTTTTTAGAAATATTTATGGATGATTTTACTATTTATGGAACTTTATATGAAGTGTGTTTAAACAATTTAGACCAAGTATTAAAACACTGTGTGGAAAAAAATCTGGTTCTAAATTGGGAAAAATGTCACTTCATGGTTAATCAAGGAATAGTCTTGGGACATGTTGTTTCAAAGAAGGGGTTGGAAGTTGATAAAGCTAAAATAGAAGTAATTTCTAATCTACCAGAACCTAAATTAGTAAAAGATATTAGATCATTTCTAGGACATGCTGGATTTTATAGAAGATTTATTAAAGATTTTAGCAAAATAGCTAGACCTTTAACTAATCTATTAAAAGATGTCCCATTCAACTTTGATAAAAATTGCAAAGAAGCATTTTTCAAGCTTAAAACTAGCTTAATTTCAACTCCTATGATTCAAGTACCTAATTAGAGCCATCCATTTGAATTAATGTGTGATGCATCTGATTTTGCTGTAAGAGTAGTGTTGGGACAAAAGATAGAAAAATCTCTTAGAGTGATTCATTATGTAAGCAAAACCTTAAATGATGCTCAAGTTAATTACACAACTGAAAAAAAGCTGTTAGCTATTGTGTTTGCCTTAGAAAAGTTTAGATCATATCTAATTGGAGCTAAAGTGATAGTATACACAGATCATTCAACTTTAAAATACCTAATAGCAAAGAAAGAGACTAAACTTATATTGATCCGATGGATATTATTATTACAAGAATTTGATCTAGAAATTAAAGATAAAAAAGGTTGTGAGAATGTAGTAGCAGATCATTTATCAAGATTACAAATAGAAAAATCAAATATGGAAATTAAGGATAATTTTCCTAATGAACAATTAATGACCATCAACACAATGCTTTGATATGTAGACATAGTTAATTACTTAGTTATTGGTTTAACACCTAAGGATTGGAATGGACAGTATAAGAAATTGTTCTTTTCAAGAGTGAGATATTACTATTGGGAAGACTCATACTTATTTAAGAAATGTCCTGATCTGGTTTTAAGGAGGTTTGTTCTAGAAACTGAATATTAGAGCATATTGTCTTTCTGTCATAACCAAGCATGTGGAGGACATTTTGGTTTAGGGAAAATTGCTGCCAAAATTCTGCAATGTGGATTTTATTGGCCAACACTATTCAAAGATGCTCATAAATATTGCTTAAGTTTTTAAGATGTTAACAAATAGGAAGAATATCAAAGAGGAATATGCTGCCTCTTAATCCTATTATTGAGGTTGAAATCTTTGATGTGTGGGGAATAGATTTTATGGGTCCATTTCCTATGTCTAATCAATTTAATTATATATTGTTGGGGGTGGATTATGTATCTAAATGGATAGAAGCTATTCATACAAAAACTAATGACAACAAAGTGGTAATACATTTTATAAGAACCAATATAATTGATAGATTTAGAATACCTAAAACTATTATCAGTGATAGAGAAACTCATTTCTGTAATAGAAGTTTTGAAGCCTTAATGAAGAAATATAGAGTAAACCACAAAATTGCAACATCATATCATCCGCAAACAAGTGGACAAGTAGAAAGTGCAAACAAACAAATTAAGTTAATCTTAGAAAAAGTTGTAAATCCTACTAGAATAGATTGGGCTAATAGATTGATGGATGCACTTTGGGCTTATAGAACTGCTTACAAGACAAGCTTAGGTATGTCACCTTTTTGGCTAGTATATGGAAAAAGTTGTCATTTACTAGCTAAAATTGAACATAAAGCTTATTGGGCATTAAAAACTCTGAACACTAATTTAAATCAAGTTGTTGAAAATAGGAAAATACAATTGATTGAATTAGAAGAATTTAGGAATGAAGCTTATTCGAAAACTGTAAGAGAAAAAGAGAAAATAAAGTTCTGGTATGATAGGAAAATTATTCCAAAAACCTTTGAAATAAGACAAGAAGTATACCTTTACATGACTAAACTCCATAACCGTCCAGGAAAATTAAGATCTAGATGGGCAAGACCTTACATAGTTTGAAATATTTATCCCTATTTTGGAGATACCAAAAAGATCTTTTGGAATTATAGAAGAAGTAAGAGTAGAGGACTACTCGAGCTTTACTTAGTAAGAAAGTTTCTAAGTATATATTAAAAAAAAAAAAAACTTATTTAAAACATAGTCACAGTTCAACCAAAAGAAATTATCGATTTTACCGAAACATATTTTAAAAGGAAAAAAATCATTGCAGTTCAACTGATAGGATCCATCGGTTTGATCGAAACACAAAAACATAAAAAATTCTATATATTATATTTAGTTAAGTGTTGGTGTTACCGAAGTATAGTATTAGTTCAACTGACAGAAAAAAAAGAGAGAAAATATTTAATTTCGGTTCAACTAAGGAATATATCGGTTTGACCGAAATTCTAAAATGTTGAAAAAAAAAAAATTTTAAGAATCAGTTAGACCAGAAATTCTTAGGTCTTGATCGAGGTAAAAAGTATTATTATATGTATTTTTATTAGATATAACTTTATGGAAAGTCCATTGAGTTACACTTAACTCAATGAACTTACCCCATTGAGTTAACTATAACTCAATGGAGTACCATAGTTAAGTCCACAGACTTAGTCCGTGGAGTTAACTGTAATTCCATGGATGAGAGAGCGAGAGTTTGTGTGGGAAATGATCCGATTACCTGCCTAAACTTATGGTTTGGGGGAATTATCCATAGAATTATTTAAAACTTAGACTAGTAGAGATCAGAGCGATTTCATTCCGTTGCGTAACTCCACGATGAGAAAGATGACACCTGAGTTCTGGGAGGACGCAATTGACACGTCAAAATTCCTTAAAGACTTAGAGGATTGGCACACAAGGTAGAAGATTAGAAATACAACGAGAGAAAAAGAACTACAAAAGGTAGAATCTGAACTTTTCAACTGGAGAAGAGTTTTAGTAGATTTGGATATACAAATACCTCAGATTATGGAAACAAGAATAAAGGTTGCTACAAAAATTGTTGTAAGCAAAGAGAGAAAAATCAGGCCAAACAACGAAGTTACCCTAGAATTAATCCAACGTAAGTCTCAACTATGGTTCAAAAGATGCATAGGTAGATGAGCTCAATGGGTGATCTAGGAGCAAGAAAGGAAAGAAAATGAAGAACAGGCCACTAAAGAAGAACAAGAGGAACCGATTGCTGAAAGACCTATCCTTGAGGAACAACAGCCAGGACCTTCAGTTCAACCAACAGAGCCATTACCACGAGTAGCATTTGCTTGGCTGAGAATTGAAGAAGAAGATAAAGAGTTTGCTAGCTTGGTCAAAATAGCAAGAAACCAAGGAGATGATGAAGGAATAGCTATAGTCGAGGCACATATTTTGTATGATGCCATAAAGAAAAGAAGGGTTGAAGAAAAGTTGAGGGCCTAGTACAAAATTAAAGTTGAATAGCATTAGGATGCAACTAAATCAAGTGCTGCAAGAGAAGCTGAAGTTGGTCCTTTGAGATCAGCAATTACAGAAAAAGTTAAACAGGAAGAGCTAGTACCTGTGGCTCAAAGGCCTGTAGAGCCTATTTTTGTGGATTTAATCTCAAATGAGGAAGAGGAAGACCAGGCACAATTAATTAGAAAAAGGAAAGGAAAAGAGATAGTGCCTGAATATCAAGAGGAGATTAAATCTGAAAGACTAATGTTAGTAGGGCTTGTAGAGCCAAATTTTGTAAACCTGCTATCCGATTCTGAGGATGAGCAGGAGCAGCAACAGCAAGAGCAAAGAAGAGAAGGAAAACAAGTTGAAATTAATCTACAGCCTGTACAAATAGAAGAAATAGAAATTAGGGCAGAAGCTAATTTGCTTAGAACTCCATCCCAATCTGCCACAGAATCAGAAAGAACAGTGACAATGCAGATTGGTAGTCAGGAGGAAGAAGAAAAAGAAGAAACTGAACAAGAAGTTGAACAAGTACATATGGAAAGAGATGACTCGACAGATTCCACTGAAGAGCAAAGAACTCTTTAGCAAATTTTGGAAGGAATTCAAGACAGAGTGGAGAGTTCTGTCGGCTCACCACCATAGATAGAAGTAGAAGCAAAAATTCAAGAATCCCTAGAGCATTTTCAGTCTTTCCAAGTTCAGCATATGGAAGAGGAAGTTCAAGAACAAACCTCTCTAGAGCAACAAATTCATATTACTGACCTTGTTGAAGCAACAGTTTTAAATGAAGTACACTTTTGGAGTTAGGAAGCTTATAATAAATACCAAGAGATTAGGGGTTATGATATCATATACAGTAGACCAGTAAATTGGGACAAAATATAAGAAATTAAAGATTTATTTGAATTCCATGGTCTACTACAATTTATTTCTCAAGAGAGAGGGCATGTAGTATATGAGAATTTAGTGCCCTACTTTTATGCAAATTTGAGAGAAGGAGAAAGAGGATTAATTTCCAACGTGGAGAAAGTTGATGTACAAATAACACTAGAGCTTCTCCACAATATTTTCAAACTGAGAAATGAAGGAATTGAAATTCTGGAAGAAACAATTGCAGTGGAAAGGGCTGAACAGGAAGTAGATGAACTTAGGAAGAGAGATTAAATTCTATTGTTCGTCTACTTGTACTTATATTTGTATGAAAAATATCTGACTGAATGTAATGTAAAACTATCCATATTAATGAATGTATGTTTTTCAGATGTATTTTTCATTCGTGTTTGAGAATGATATAATTGATGAACTATCTTGAGTATTATATAAATGTTTGAACAAGTTGCAAAATTATTTAAAAGATTTACAAATTTTATGAATGATAGGATTAAATGCATGATAATTGGTTAATGCCTAAAAATATCTGCATGTTGAAAAATGTAAATTCTGCATAACATGAAATGAACTGCAAGTTAAATATACATATCATGTTCAGATTTAAATGAGTTTTAATTAAAACACTACATTAATGACATGTATTTAACTTTAATTAAGTTGACAAAATGTAGGAGAAAAAAAATATAGAAGTTAATACGAGGAGTAAGTTTTAGAAAATTTGCTAAGTATTAACTCAATGGAGTAAGTCCGTTGATTTAACCTTAACTCTACGAGGTCAATAATATAATATAAGGTCACTCTGTTGAGTTAAATGTAACTCAATGAAGTTAGTTCGTGGAGTTAGCAAAGAGTAACCGAAGCTCGTCCGTTGAGTTAACTGTAACTCAACGAAGTTAGTCCGTGGATTAAGCTGAACGGTTATTCTTTCAGCCACGAACAAAACTTCGTGGATTTAGCAATCACTAAAAATTTGAAACTAGAAGTGGCACACGTATCCATAAAAATAGGAACCACACTGCATGTTGCAAGACACGTTCTTGCAACGAGATTCATCTACTTTATGGACGTGCATTATAAATATAGAACAGAATGTTATTTACAAGTTACCAGCACTTGAGGAAGGAAATTCGTTAGGGAACTGGAAGGGGAAACAGCTAATTCAACTTCATCCGTCAACAACTATTTACTAAATATAAAGCTTGTAATTAATCTTCTGCTAACTTATTTTATGTTAAGAGTTTATGAGCTCATGGATTCGTTCTCCTAGTACTAAATGATTAGTAAGAACACCTACATAGGATTATTCAACATAGAGGCATACTGAAATATTTTCTGAATTGGGCTTTAACGAAATCCTTAGGGGTGTAGCTAACCTTTCTTTAAAAGAGAATGAAGATATGGCTGCTCCAATAGAGAAACCATTAGGGGAAATTCTATATCCTGAATTAGTTGATGAACCTTCATGTATTCGATTGCCAAACTTTGAGGGAGATAGGTTTGAATTGAAATCTAATTATATTAGTCAATTGCCACATTTTCATGGATTAGAAAGAGAGGATGCCTATTATTTCCTTAGAGAATTTAACGAAGTTTGTCAAATGATGAAAATGCCGAATATGAGTATAGATGCTATTAAACTTAGATATATCCTGTTTGCTTTAAAAGACAACTAAGAGATTGTTATATACTCTATCGCTTGATTCAATTTCCACATGGACTAAATTTTGCTCTATTTTTCTGGAAAAATATTATCCAACACATCAAACGATTAAAAAGAAAAAGAAAATATTAATGTGTAGCCAAAAATAGGGAGAATCATTCTAGAAATATTTTAAAAAATTTAAAGATTTACTGACTCAATGTCCACATCATGTAATGAGTAAAGCACAATTGATAGGTATAATTTATGAAGGCATGGATGTTTCAATGAAATCTTTATTAGAATCTACTTGTTAGAATGGATTTTTAAAACTGTGTAGTGAAGAAGCATGGACGTACTTAGAAAACTTTGCCAAAAGAATGGCATAGTGGGAAAACTCAGCTGATGCTATTATAAATAAAAGAATATTGCCAAGGGGAATGCATGAAATAGATTCAAGCACTATGCTTGAAGTTAAGTTAACTGAATTAACAAAGAAAATAGAAGAGTTATCATTAAATCAAATACTAGTAGAAAAGAGTGCAAACGTTAATGACTTAGATATTATTTATGCTAGAAACTAGAAAGATAACTTTGGAAATTCTTATAACCCTAATTGGAGAAATCATCTGAATTTATCTTGGAGAAACAACAATTTTCAGGGAGGAGAAAATATAAATGACAAAAATATAAGTTATGAAGCATTAATTGAACAAGGATCTAGAATAGAGAAGTTGGAAAAGATAATTCAACAATTAAACAATCGTCTAGATCTTGTATTTGGAAATGTTACAATTCAAAATCAAAATATAAATAGAAATATACCCCCTAGATAGAAGGAATCAATGGAAGTTAGACCTACTAGAGGATTACCAATGCAAGCAGTACCTAACCCTATCAACAAAACTGTTAAAGAAATTGATACCTCCTCTAGGAGGGTAGTTGAATGAAATAGTATAATTGAAGTAAATATGTATAATATAGTAGTAGAAAAATATAAAAAATGTAAGTTTAATTATAGTTAGTAGTATCGTAGAGTTATTACTTAACTCAATGAACTTAGTCCGTTGAGTTATGACCTAACTCCACGAGGGTATGAAGTAGCTATGTTAATTTTTGTTTATGTCATACAAAATCACAACAGATGGAATTGATGAAATTACCACTAGATGCACTAAGGGAAGTATTGAGTAACTTGTTAGCTAGAGATCTATGCTGGGTGTGTTGTGTATCAAAGGAAATTAAAGAATCTGTTAGAGAAAAATATTTTCATGGACTACAAGCTGCAAAGATGACTAAGATTAGAGATGGATTTTTATGGAAGGCATTTAATCGTAGTTCAATCAGCTATGAATATTTGAATATGGAAGAAACTACTGGAATTCCACCAAATACATTAGAAGGAATAGATCATATTATGGGGATGGATGAAGGATTAATTATTTACAAAACCAAACCAAGGTATGCAATTCTATTGCCTAATATTTTGACTAGAAATCCTATCACAAGAGAAGAATGGAATATAGGAAAGCCTAATAGATATGAGGTACCAATTGAAAATTGTGGGTCAGCTTTAATATTTTTTGATAAAAATTCGACCGTTCTTGAAAAATTATATTATTGGAGACCAACTGGAAATTGGGATGAAGATTTATGCTTTAGTGTATATAATTTTCTAAAAAGATCTTGGACTAAAAATACTATGATATATCTAGGACAGAAAGCATTAATTAACAACATACATGTCATACTTGATGGATATATATATCTAGTCATAGATATATCAGTTGCATTTAGATCTGATTTATACATTGTAAGCATAGACAGTTATGATGATTTTATAGAAATATTACCTATACTGAGTGATATAGCTAAACCACCATCTGTAGAATACGATAAAATTCAATTAGGAATGTGGTATAATGAATATGATAATCCTACTTTATGTTTGATAAGATGGTGGGATGAATTGAGGAAATTTCAAATATGGATTATAAAAGACTTAAATGAATGGAAGTGGGAAGAGGAATATATTGAAATAAATGTAGAAATAGAAACACCTACATTATCTTGGAATAGAAGAGGATCCCTTTCTGCATTTCATTTCATTAATGGAAACACACTTATATTTAGTATTGATAATATACTGCAAGTTTACAAATTAAAAAGGAAAATGGACTGCATTGAAACAAAATTAATAGCAAGAAGAATTATGCCTAAAAAGTTTTCTTAGATTGACACGTTTATTCTATTTGTTACTACTTTTCAGTCATGTTCTTAAACTGTGATTTTGTGCATTTAATGTGTGTGTAGTCTGCATTTATTTTTAGAAAAAAAAAAGAGAAAAAGAAGAGAAAAATTTTTAGTTTTAGTTTTATTCTATAAGAAGAAAAAAACAAAATATCAATCTAGTTTGTTGGTATCTATCTTGGGAAACCAACTAGCTTGCTTGTGAGCCACCAAAGGCATAGGAGCCTGGGTTCCACACAAGACACTGATTAACAAGTTATGTTTTGTTATGTTGTTATATATTCTGCTTTTATTTGTGAATGAAAAGTTTTTCAGAATAAAAAATTGGAAGATATTGAAGGAGATACAAAAGAACAAGGTATGTAATTAATTACTTATCCTGAATTTACATTTAAACTCAGTTCATGGTGTTATTCATTAACTCAATAAATTAAGTTCGTTGAGTTAGGTGTTAAGTCAACGAAACAATATTCATACTTGCTACAATTACTGTATTTACCAAAAAATCTTTTACATTGATAATGCAAAATGTAGGTATGAGGGGGAGGTAATTAAAGTAACAACTATGTAATTTTGTTAATTAGAAGAATTAAAATGGTATTGCAAAAGTTCTGTGGAAATTGAAAAATATTGATGAAGTTGCTATAACTATCCGATAATTGAAATTGTAAAATTTTTAAGAACTGTAACTGTTGGAATGTTATAGTTATAATCTTATATAAGATGCTACAAATTTTACTACTCATACAAATCTAGATATTGTATCGTATGTTTTTGTTGAAATTTATGAGTTTAATATTTTCACGATTTTAAAAAGAAATCAGAATGTTTAAATAAAACTCAGTAAATTATCTGAAATCCTAAAAGAGCTGAAATGTTGATTTTTGGATTAAATGAAATACATATGATCAATAATACATTTAATATGATTGATTAAACTTGTAGAATGATTTATGTGTAGATCTTATTAAACTACAGAAAAAGTATGAGCTTATTGATATGGATTCATATTTTTAGTAAAAAAAAAAAAATGGAAGTAGAACTATATGAGATTTGTGTTTTATTGCATCTGTATTAATGAAATACGTATATATACTGTGTTGAAAAGAAAAAAAGAGAAAAACTTTGAGAGTTTATTGACTTGTTTGATCACGAGCCTTTTGTACTTGAGCAGATAGGTATGTAAGGATTGTTGACCTGAAAAATGACTCTTTAAATCTGGCAACCTAAAATCTTGATCAGATCTAGGATTGTTGACTGAAAGCTTAATACATGGGTACACTAGAAAGCTCTTGTATGATTCAAGCTTGTCAAATTAACTTTTAAAGTACAAATATGCATATACTGTTCGGAAAAGATACAAGTGTTTTGTGAAATACACATATCTTTTGAATCGAATATATTTTCTGTTATCTAAAATTGCTGAAGTATGAATCTAGAATAGACTTTTGAAGTTGTTTATTTGAGATACAATTCTTTATTCTACTTGTCTTAATCATATTGAATTGGATTGTGTTTTGATTCGTATGTTGTTGAAATTTATTTTGGAAATCATATTGGAAAATTTAGGATGACAGATGTTGAAAAGAAAAAATGATAATATAATTAACACCTATGTGATGCTGATATATTTTGTATGTAATTTACATATGTTCTAAATATATTTGCAGGTTGAAGAGGAGAAAATAATGTTAAAATAGATTACTGAAAAATACAGAATCTATATAGTAATCTAATTTATTATTCTGAAGAACGAAATGAAGAATTAAATCTAGCACTTTAGAAAGACCAACTAGTTAGATCTTAGTTTGCTAAGGGACTAGCAAAATTTAAGTATGGGGGAAGTGTTTAGAATGAAAAAGTGCATAATATTAACGGTTAAATGATGGTTAATTGCATAATATTTAGCTTATCATATAAAAATTAAGCCATTATGTTATAATTGCACTGTTATATGCTTTAATGAAGGAATCTGCATAATTTTAGGGAATTAATGTTAATTTAGTACATTTCTGAACTGTTGGTAAGTTGCTGGTTTTTAATTCTTTAGTATCTGAATTTTTTGTTATTTCAGAGAGTTATGTTTAATGTACTAGACAGTTTTGTCTTTAAGAATATTTTATTATTTCCTGAAGTACACGTGTTGAATTTAAATGCTTTATTATGTCACGTGAGATGCACATGTTGAACTTGTTGAGTTAGCATAAATGTTTGCATTGAGTTACATGAATACACACTAAGGTAACACATTATGTTAGTAGCTTATTTCTTTATTGCACGTGTTTTATAGTTAAATCAATGAAGTAAGTCCGTTGAGTTATCTATAACTCCACAGACCATTTATTTTCTAATATGCTACTGTAGCAGTTGCAGAAACAGGACATTCGAAGGAAAACCACGATTACACGTATCACGCAGGAATTCGCTCGTGGAAGGAAGAAGAAATCACCATCGTTGATATGAATGAAGGAAATCCAACCGATCATCTAAGCAGAAGTAGTTACTACTAAGAAATATAAAAGAAAAGGAGAAAAGATGAGGTAGTGTGTGTGTGTAGAGGTGGAGGACCGCGCTAACTACAAGCAGCGTTAGAAGTTCCCTGAAGCTCCACACCACCATCACCAACATCACCATAATCACCAACCATCGGAGGTTTGTGAGGATACTTTCTTGATGTTGGGTCGATTCTGAGCCAAACACGGTGCTTGACAACCACTGTGAGGAGTAATCGCATCACGGGAAGGGAAGCCATTTTCACCAAGCATCGACTCATATCTCAGGAGATTGTAAAGCTTCTAACCTTGATTTCGAGTTGATGCCAGTATGTTGAAGAGGAGATCATCTTGCAATTTTGGACTCGCGATTCTATAGGGAGAGGAGGCAGGATTGTAAGTGGTTAAGTTTTCAGTGGTGTAATCGCATCGCATATAATGACGGAAGTTTTTACTGTCGATAGAGATTACTTTTACATTTCACCTTTCACCCATTTTCATGACCATATCAAAACAAAAATACCAAAAACAATAAATTATCTATGTTTACATTTCGTATTTAAGTGTTGTATTGTTTTTTTTGTACCATGATTAATTTTAGCATTGTTAGTATTGTAAATGTTTCATGTTTGTTTGATTCAGAAAATAGAAAATAGTTTTACAATTTACTAAAATTGATTCGTTCCTGATACTTAAAGATTTTAATGGTTACTATTTGAAATATCTGAATGTTAGTGTTGCTGAATGATAAATCTAATATTAACTAGCATTAAAGAGCTTAATTGATGTTATTTACAATCTATGGAACTGCCCAATGGTTGGCCAAATTCCTCTGTAAATAGCAGCATTAAACTAGAAAGATAGCTTCGTTGAGTTAATTCAATTCCACGAGGTTAGTCCGTTGAGTTAGCTATAACTCAACGGAGTGCTTACTGAATATATAAATTTCATTATTAAAAACGGAGTAGTACACAATTCTTACTCAATTCTCTGTGGGATCGACCTGTACTTGCACACAAATACAATATACACTATGCACTTGTAGTTAAAATACAAATTGGAATAAATATCTAATTTGTGTGAAAGGTTGTTTGTTTACTTCTAAAAAGGAATTACTAATATAAGCAAGTTTAAGATATAACTTTTCACAACCAAAAACCTATTTATAGAGATTTTTTGATCATCAAGGATTGATGATCCCAAGGCTTGATGTAAGGGCCCTCATCCACCTATAATCAAATCCATTTAAGTCATGCATGTAATGTTAGTAATACATGCCAAAAATAACTCTAGTTATGAACTTGAAATATATTTATTTCTAAGGTATGTAACATTCATTTTAACATGTTTACAAATGTGAAATGTAAGTTCATCCATGAATGAATCAATTAGTAACATGTATTTAAAATTATTCATAACCAATGTCACATTATTGCATTTAATGTCCACAAGTTCATAACCATAGTGTATAAAATATATGTGGCCATATCAAATGATTTCAATACCTTAATGACCTTTAAAATCTTTTTCTTGGCCTAAGAATTATTAAATCATACATTCAAGCATATGAACATATAATATGTTTCGTGAAAATTGCATTAAAGGGGTGCATTTGTGCACATATTCATGCAATGTCATAAAAATTTGATTAACATATATTTTATTGTATAAGTGCATATAACTTGAGTTTCAAGACATAGAATGCATAAATTATCATATAAAAATGTGTACAAATATCATCTATACAGCTGGAAAAGAAAAACCAGATGAGAAAAATGTGACTAACATGTATTTTCTTGTATAAGTGCATATAACTTGAGTTTCAAGACATAGAATGCATAAATTATCATATAAAAATGTGTACAAATATCATCTATACAGCTAGAAAAGAAAAACCAGATGAGCTTTTATTTCCAAAGGACAATGTATGTCTAGACATTGTTCCTTTTAATGCATCTGAAAAACTCATTAGTTCCGAGCATACTAAAATTGATAAAGATAATGAGACTTTATTTTCTCTTACTAGAAAACTTGAAAAGAAATCCAAGTCAAACATAAGTTCAAGTTTTTCTATTAGTTCAAGCCCTGATGATGCAGCAATTGAACAATCAGAGCATCAGGCAACTGACATAAAACAAGTTATTACGGATATAATTGAAAATGTTGAGGCAGTAACTAGTTCACAGGCTGAATTGTCTAGAGTAGCGAATATTGAAAAATTAAAACTCCAGAAGAGCTTAATGTCAATCAGCCTTCTTCAGAATCTATAGAACCAGAATCTGAGAATTCACAGCATGTATCAATGGAGATATCTGTTGAACACAATGAACAATTATAGACAAATACACCGGTTGTAGAATTTGTAGAACAATTGACCATTCTATGGAGATTGAATAGATGAATGTTGAGCATATTGAAGATGTTCCTTACACTATTGAAGCTAGAGAATCAGGCTTACATACACAGCTTCATGAAAATATTTTCACAAAGGAACAACATGACATTCATTTTGAAGAAGAGGTTCCTAAAGATGAATTAAATTCTGAATCAAGGCTTCAGGTATCACTTTCTTTGTATAAAGTATTACACATTCAAGGTAATTCAATTCATTTTAGATCTGAGGAAGTATTGCAGAAACTCAATAATCTGATTACATGTCAGATTCTGCATGCTCGTCCAATAAATTTCAGAAATTTGATGGAAATAAGAGATCTATTTGAGTTTCAAGGCTTAATTCAATTCTTGCCGGTTGTAACAAAATGGAAACAATATAAAGAGCTCATTGCAGCCTTTTACAACAATTTGGTCAAGAATGACAATATACTAACAACTCAAATAAATCAATAGGAGTTCACATTGTCTCCTGAATTAATTTTTGAAGTTTTAGGATTAAAAAATGAAGGTGTTGTTACAAATAGATTTGACATGATTAGACAGCTGGAATGGGACATTCACTCGCTATCAAAGATTCCAGATGTATATAGTGAAATGAGGTTAATGGAAAATTTGAATGTAGAGGCAAGGTTTATTGCAAATATCCTGCATGCCAATTTATTTCAGAGAGTCAGACACAATATGGAAGTCAACAGAAGTTGTTTGTATGCAACTTATGGTCTGCTGAATAGAATTCAAATCAATTGGTTTGATATTTTCATTTCTCAACTACAGCATATAAGTTCACAGTTATTTTTTGGTGATGCTATAGGATTGTTGTATCACAAGAGGGGGGTGAATTGTGTCTTTAGCAATTAAAATTACCAACAGATAAAACAAGAGCACAAAACACTTGTAAATAAAATTCTATTCTTTATAAACTTTAAAGACAGAATTTACAATATCTTTTCAGCTCAATTCCCCTCTTGACGGTTTTGATACAGTAATGTCTGATATACAATTCAAATAGAAAATGAAGTCCTTATTCAAAACTAATTTAGAATTGTATAAAACCTAATCTTTTTGCACATAGCTCCTTTCCTTCTTCTTTTTTTCTCAGCTTCTATATCTCTTCTTCTCCAGTTGTTGAATTTCCAGACTACTTGCGTTTGTAGCTCCTTTTCTGAAATTGCTTGGAATTTCGAACTTCTTCTAATGTTGGAGAATTTTTCTGAATATGAATATTCAAACTTAACTTTTCAGTTAAGGATCAAAATTGAATATTTAGACTTGGTTTTTGAGATTGGGATCCTCTAATGTAATGTAGTTCGTACTCTCTATTAGTAGTTGAACTCTATCTTCATGTTCAGCATGTTGATCCACTTAATCCATAATCCACATACTAATTTTTTCTTTAATTCAAATTACTATCTTTTTGAATTTTCCACTTTCTCCACTATCATTTTGAATTTCCACAATCTCCACTCGTATATTTTGAATTTACTTTATCTTCTTGGAGTTTTGTGGAATATCTTCTAAGTCTTCATTTTAGTCGAACACTTATTCTTTAAGTCCTGTAAAAACTCAAATACTTATCTGTAACTCTTCGAGTTTTTGCACCTACAAAACACGTGACTGAACATAGCAAACTTATCTATTCGTTAGTCATTTTATAAAACTCGAATAGTTATCTATCCATGCGTATAAAAACTCGAACAATTATCTAACTCTTCGATTTTCATTACCGAACGCACATGGAAAACACGTGACAACTTAAAACATTAAAAACACACGTGCAGATAACTTAACTATACGAGTTTTTTTTAATATAATTCTTCGACTAAATCAAAATGTTAACTATCTGAAAGTTTAACTGTGAAATGCTAACTATCCAAAAACTTTAACTATTCGAAAACTGTAACTATCCGAATTTTTAAATGAAACTTTCCGATAACTTGTCAACATTTAATTACATGACTATTATACTTAGAAAATATTATTTAGACTTATTTAAAAACTTTAATAAAGTGTTCATCATCAAAACAAAATTCCTAACAATCTCCCCCTTTTTGATGATGTCAAAACCTAATAAGTCAAATAATCTTCTCCCCCTTTTTGGCATTATAAAAAAGTAAATAAAATGTAAGGAAGAAAAACTTACTAAGTATATATTGTTCAAAAAGACATTGTTTTTTTATTTTATTTTTAAACATGCATAACTATCGTGGATAAGAATAAATTGTTTAAATAAAACTGTTTTGAACATAAATTGTTAAAAACAAGTATATGATTATTAAATGTAGTAAACAGTTTACAAAGATTATACAAGTAAGTTTTCGGTAACAAATTACAATAAATAAATCATGCAATACATAATTTGTATAATCACAAGCCTCTTTGTCTTCGAAAAAGATTGATCAGAGTATTTGAAATTTGCCTTGCAATTTCTGTACTTACTTTGTTGATTTAATCAATTATTACTTGATCTAAATCAGAATGTGAAACTTGTGACGGTTGTTGTAAAAATTCAGTATTTATGTTTGTATGTAAATCTGTATGTGTATCTATATGTATACTTGTATTTGTATCTGTATGTTACTGTTGTTCTGAAAATTGTGTCGACTGTTGCTGTCACTGTTGTGATTGATTTTGAGAATCCTATTGTTGTTGTTATTGTCGAATTACAGGTGTATCTGCTTCCTAGTATTTTTGTAGTTCCTTTGTAGAGAAAGATCTTGATTTTAATCTTTTCTGTGGCCAAGGTGTAATATCTGTTTGACTTGCCACAATTCTCAAAAGTGTATCACCATAAAATAATTTACTCTACAAGTTTAAGATATGAGAAACGAAAATATCATATCAATTCACTTGTATATGGTTAATTAATGCATATGTAGCATAAAGACAACATCTGCCAACTTCTACACTATGACCAAACCTCTGAAAGAGTGAAGCATGTAGTATTTTTGCAATAAAATGTGCTTGGCCATTTAAATCATTTAGTAATCTCATTAGATTGTTGGTAGTCGGATCTTTGGCTAAACTTTTAATGTCCCATCCCAATTAATAAACCTATTTTCTTTCTGATAATTTAACTCATTCATTTTTCAAATTGAGTACTTGATAAAGTAATTCTAGAGTTAAATATATATCATAGTCTTGTATATTGGAAACAGGAATACCTTCTTCCACTGTTAAGTTTGAGTAAAAACAACTTATAATTTTTGGTATAACTACATGGCTTGCCTATTGTGGAAGCAGAGTCAACAAGCCTTGAAATTCAAACATCTCTCATATATGTGCCATCCTTTCAAACTTAACTGGTCTTGAATATAAAACTGTACAAGTTTTATATGTTTGAAATTTTTCATAACAGGAACTATTTCTGAACCATAACAATGTATTTTCGTCTAAATTTTGTTCAGGATTAGGTATTTTCTTGTCATGATGTTCTGATCTAGGACTTGTTTCAACATTATCAGCAGCATCTATATTTGCAGATCTTTTAGAACTAGTGGAATTTCTATCAAAGCTAGTATAAATATCTGAAATATCTGTTATTGTCGTATCAATAATCTGCTGAATTTTCTCTGTTTGTATTTCTTGAAACATATCAATATCAATAGTCTCTATATTTTTTTGTCTATCAGCAACATTTATGTCGATAATTGATCTATATAATAATTGTCTCTATATGAAAGAATGTTCTATATGTGTCTGTGTAATAGAATCATCCTGTATTTTTGAAATTTCTATAATTGAGACATTGGCAGTGTTATATTCTATTTGTATCTGTGTAATTTGTTGATTATATACATTTATCAACAAATATACTGTATACTGTAACAGACATAACCACATGTATAAACTGTAGTATAAGGAACTATACCAAAACTTAAAAGTCTCTATCCGAGAAACAGTAAGAGGAAGAATAGTTGTACATTTCTCTTCAGATGAAATATCATCAAAATTCATAGACTCAATGTCTATGTCATCAAAAATATCATCAAGATTGATATCATTTGTATATATATCATCAAAATTTCCTACATGTTCTCTTTCTGTAGGAAAAGAATGTTGTCTTGCAACATGATGTGAAAAACTGTCCATTGTATTAAAAGAAACATTATGCACTAATGTGACATAATATCGTAGAGTGTATGCTTGTAATCCGATATTTGTCACATCTACTGGGATTCTTGAAACAAAATCATGTCCAACTTGTGTAATGGAACATAGTTTTCCATTTTTCAACAATTCTTCTCTTTGCTACAATATGCCTTGTACACTTGTAGTCAGTCCAAAATATTCTAATGTCTTCTTCTTTTTTCGACTATATGTATGCAGTGTTTCTGGTTGTTCAAGAGGTTCTAAAGTTTTCTTAATTTCTCCTGTCAAAGGCACCTGTGGTCTTGATGGTCATTCACCATGATGCCTAGGTGGTAATAACAGAATATAGAGTTTTAAGCTCTCAACCTCTACCATTTTTAGTTGATAAACTTTTTGTCCTTCACTACGAAGACCTATTTTCCAAATGGCAGTTTTCTGTTCATCAATAAATTGTTGAATGTTGTCTAAAACAACCAAGGGAAAATAATGTTGGGAATACAAAGACTCTAATTCCCTATGGCATTTTCTATCATTAGTCCCCATTTCTTTCTATAATAAGTGATAGATTGTACTGATTTTTCAAGTACATGTCCAGAACTTGTAACAACCGCAGGGTGAGGTTGTAAAGTTCGTTTCCATAATTGTAATGTGGAAAGTTCGGTTTGTTTTAGTCTAAACTTTGTTTCAGCATAATTTCGAATAAATTTCCAACAGAGATTTTTCTCGTCTTGAATAGCTTTTCTAATTTCATGTAGTATTTCATTGGAAAAAGGATACCTTGAGTAAATGTCTTTGATCTCACTTTCTATCTTCTGAAGTTCTATCTCTCTTTTCTACACTTTTGTCATTCTACCATGTCCTTGTCCACATCCTAACATTGTCGATTAATCTTCGCTGTTCACTATAGAACTTAGTAGAAGTAAAGATTGTGAAACTATAGATTTGAGTCTCTCAATTTTTTTTTAAAAAAAAATTTAAATACAGAAATAAGTAGTAGATTTAAGAATTTAGACTTTCTGGCTTTTATCTTAATTAGTTTACAAAAGAAAATTCATAGAGATATACATTCAGGTAAATTAAAAAAATTCAATAATGAGTACACAAACTTAAGAAAATAAATGCATTACATTATGTGTAAAGGATAGATAATAACAAAGAAAAATAGCAAAGATTATATGCATAGATTATGGCAGAATTGTTATAACACCTGTAAAAGAAATTAAGCTTGAGTACATTGCCCCTTTTTTTTTTTTTTTTATACATATATATTTTATGTATTACCTCCCACAATATCATCTTTTTACATGATTACAATCCCTTGCTTAGGGGAAAGATAACCAGTTACTCAATGATAAGTGAGAATAGGTAAAAAAAAAATTTTGTTTTGTTTTATAACTTAAATAGAATCTGAATTACTTGTAAAATGAGTTTTTAGTCAGCACATCCCAAACTAGTTGGTTTAAGTAACTAGGGTTTAAGATCCCCCAACAAACTTAATTACTCAAGGAATTGTAGATAAACAATAAAATAAGATAGTAAATTGAATAAGAGACAACCGCAAGACTTAATTTTTCTAACAGTATGTTAATAACTTTCCTTTAATAAATAGTACATACTTTCTATGTATTTTCCAGTTAAAATCTCTATAAGGGCGTATACATAAGTAACAAAAATACAGTTGGCACTCATATTGAATCAAATTAACTTTCCTTAAGTAACCTTTTCTGAATTTTTCTTAAGTAAATTGACTTCAATAAAAATGAGAATTTCATAAATTCTTAACTACTAGAAAATAGTAATTCAAAAATAGATATTTTGTTTGTTTGTTTTTTTTTTGAGAATAAAGAAATTAAATTCTAAAGCTACCTTATAACCAAAATGTTATGCAATGAGCAAGACAATTTAAACATCACATAACCTACAAATACCAAGTTCTAATCATAATTTTGAAAAGGTATTCTCATCTAAGGGTTATGTAAATAGATTTGCTAATTGTTCTATGGTAGGAACAATATTTAATACTAATTTTCCTTTTATAACATTATCCCTTAGAAAATGATGTTGAACTTTTATATGTTTAGCTCGTGAATGTAAGACATGATTTTTAGACAAACTTATTGCAAAACTACTATCACAGAAAATCTTAGTTGGTTCATAGGCTAAATTAAAATCTTTTAAAATTTGTTTGATCCATAGGATTTGAGCACAGCAAAGTGCAGCAGCTATATATTCAGCTTCAGTTGTAGATAATGCTACACAATTTTGCTTTTTGCTAAACCATAACACTAAAGAATTTCCTAATAATTGGCATGTGCCACTGGTGCTTTTTCTTTCAGACCTACATCCTACGAAATCAGCATCACTATAACCTATTAAATTTAGAGAACTGTGTTTAAAGTAAAACAATCCGAAATTGATGGTTCCTAATAGATATTTAAAAATTTGCTTAACAGCAAGTAGGTGTGATTCTTTAGGATTAGATTGATATCTAGCACAAGTACACACACTAAACATAATATCTGGTCAGCCTACTGTTAAATAAAGTAATGAACCAATCATACTTCTATATTATTTTATATCTACAGTTTTTCTAGAGTCATCTTTATCCAACTTAGTAATAGTACTCATTGGTGTATTCTTTGTTTCAGTGTTGTCTAAACCAAACCTCTTTAATAAATCTCGAGTATATTTTTCTTGTGAAATAAAAGTACCTTGATCAAACTGCTTAATTTGTAAGCCTAGGAAAAATGATAGTTCACCCATCATACTCATTTCAAATTGATTAGTCATGTCATTCGAAAAAGACTCAGCTAATTTATCATTTGTTGCTCCAAATATGATGTCATCTACATAGATTTGAACTACCAATATATCTTTTTCGACCTTCTTGATAAAAAGAGTGTGATCTGCCTTTCCCATAGTATTCCCTTTTACCATAAGAAATTTAGATAATATCTCATACCAAGACCTAGGGGCTTGTTTAAGGCCATATAGTGCCTTCTTAAGCTTGTAAACATACTCAAGATGTTTTGAATCTTCAAAACCTAGAGGTTGTTTTACATAAACTTCTTCTTTTATATATCCATTTAAAAAAGTAGTCTTAACATCCATTTGATATAATTTGAAATCCATATAACAAGCATTTGCTAACAAAATTCGTATTGATTCTAGTCTAGCAATAGGAGCAAATGTTTCATCATAGTTAATTCCTTCCTTTTGCTTGTAACCTTAAGCAACTAATCTAGCTTTATTTTTAACTATATGTCCATCCTGATCTACTTTTTTTCTAAATACCCACCTTGTTCCTATTATAGAATGATTTTCAGGAGGTGGAACTAGATCCCATACCTCATTTCTTATAAATTGATTTAGCTCATCTTGCATAGCTAAATACCGAAATTCATCTTCTAAGGCATCTTCAATTTTCTTGGGTTCTAGTAAGGAAACAAATGAATAAGCACCACAAATGTTGACTACTGATGACCTAGTCCTAACTCCTTGATTAGGATCGCCTATTATCTGATCAATAGGATGGGATGAAGCATAACGCCAATTTCTATGTTTTTCCACATTTTCTATAGGTATGACATTATTTTCTTCTAAATCTTCATCATTTAAGTTTATATTTCTTATTCTGTCAAATAATCTCTCAATTTCTCTATCAACATCATTTGGTACCATTTCTGGGAGAATTTCTGAATCAAAGTTTTCAGCATGTCTAAAATCTAAATGAGAATTTTCATGAAATTTCACATGCAGAGTTTCCTCAATGGTTTTTGTTGATTTGTTATATACTCTGTATGCCTTACTTCTAATGGAATAACTAATAAAAATACCCTCATCTGATTTGGCTCTAAATTTGTCTCTACGTTCCTTAGTGTTTAAAATAAAACACTTGCAGCCAAAGGGTTTTAAATAACTTATTTTGGGAACCTTGTTACCATATCTCATAGGGAGTTTTATCCAAAATTGGTCTTAAATGTACTCTATTTATAACATAACATGCTGTATGAATTGCTTCTGCCCAAAGAGATAGGGGTAACTTATTTTCATTTAACATGGTTCTGGACATTTCCTGAAGTGATCTATTTTTACGTTCTACTATCCCATTTTGTGAAGGAGCTCTTGGAAATGAGTACCTATGATCTATGCCTAATTTTTCACAAAAGGTGTCCATTTGATCATTATCAAATTCTGTGCCATGATCACTCCTAAGTTTTTGAATTTTAACATTTTGCTCATTCTGAAATTTATTACAGAATATCTTAAATATTTCAAAAACTTCAATTTTATTAGCTAGAAAATAAACCTAAGTAAACCTAGAATAGTCATCAACTAGTACAAAAGCATAATGTTTACCTCCTAGACTGGTTGTCCTAGTAGGTCCAAATAAATCCATATGCACTAGTTTTAAAACTCTTTTGTTTGTTATTTCATTTAAACTTTTAAAAGATATTTTATGTAATTTACCTAGTTGACATGCATCACACATAAACTCTTTTGAGTACTTAATACTAGGTAAACCTCTAACTAGATTCTTTTTAGACAATTTTTGTAATAATTTTAAGTTTGAGTGTCCTAGCCTTCTATGCCATAAAATAACTTCATCCGATTTTGCAATTAAGCAAGCATTGTCTTTAATAATATCAGAAGGCAAATTCAGAATACAAATGGATCTTTTCTTATATGCAGTGAATAAAATTTTGTTTGTAGACATGTCCATAATTTTACAGGAATCTTTTTCAAAAGTTACTCTATAAAACTTCATTAAAACAGGAACACTCAATAAATTAAAATCTAAGTTTTCCACTAATAAGACATCATTTATACAACATTTTTTAGTTACCTGAACCTTGCTAGACCCAAGGATATTTGTTTTGCTTTTATTTCCAAAGGTAACTTGTCCGTTCTTGGTCTTTGTTACTTCTGTAAGTAATCATATATCTCTAGTCATGTGGCTGGATGCTCCATTGTCCATTATCCATTTTGATTTGTGTACCTACAAAACAATTAAAAAGAGATTTTATCTCTTGGAACCCATTTCTGAGTGGGTCCAAGAATTTTAGAGAGAGTCATATCAAAATAATCAATATTTTTAAACTTCAACTTATCTATTTTCTAAGAATTATTCCTATGTTTATTTCTCTTAGTATTATAATTATCTGAACATTTATCTCTATGTAAACTAGAGTTGAAATTTTCGTTTCTGACATTATTTGATTGCTGATTCCAATATTCAATATTCTTTAAATATGAAGAAAATTGATCAAGAATATTAAGATTCTCAAATGACTTAGCTTGATTTTTTTGAAAATTTCTTTTGAAATTGTTGCATTGTGTGCTATTATTTATATGCTGCATTTTATGAATTTGCACATATTTATCTCACTTTTTAATCACACATGGAATAATTTTTCTTTTACTATTCTTAGTACTAGAAATAAAGACATTATTTTTAGCTACCATCATGCAGTATATAATTTTCAGAAGATGCATCGTGTAAACCAATACTATGTTTTTCTACATTTGATATTTTACTACTAAGTTCATTTGTTATGATTTGACTATTATTCCATTTACTTAATTTAGCCTTTTGATCGCAAACCTTAATCTTTAACATCTCAATTTCTGAATTTAAATCAGTAACAATCAGTTTCAGTTTTTCAATTTCACAGATCATTTTCTTCTTATCACAATTAAATTTTCACAATTAGCATGTAATTTTCTTTTTATTGTAGTAAACTTTAAAATTTCCTATGCATGCTTTTGATTTTCTTCTTTAAATTTATTCAACGTAGAGTTCAGAAAATCAATCTTATTTTCAGATTCATCTAGCATTTTCCTAGTGTTCTTTCCTTCTATTTTTACTTTCTTATATTTTCTAGCTAGTTTATTGTATTCAACAAGTAATCCATCAAAACTATCAAAACTAGCAATTTGATCAGAAGATACCTCACTGGATTTTGCCATGAAGCATACGTTTGCTAGATTTTCTTTTGAATCTGATGTTGATGAAGATTCATTGTCTGATGTTGAATCCTTTGTTTCTTCACTTTGTGAAGCTGAAGAGTCATCCCATGTCACTTTAAGTGCCCTTCTCTTTTTGAATTTCTTATTCCTAAAATTCCTCCTCGAATTCTTCTTATCTTTGTTGAAAGGACAATTAGTTTGAAAGTGACCTAGCCTGTTGCACTTGTACCATATGATTTTGTCTTTCATGAATGACTTCTTCTGCATATCTCCAGATGTCTTTGCTGACCTGAAGTTCCTACGTTTCTTCAACAGATTTTTAAATTTTCTGGTCAACAACAATAAATCATCGTCAAAATCATTAGTAACTTCTGAGACTTTATCAGCCTCAAAAGCCAAATCCTTTTCAGGATTCTTCCCTTTTGGATCTAAATGTTGTACTTCATAGGTTGTCAGATTGCCTAGGAGATCATTGAGAGTATATGTATTTAAATCTTTGGACTCTTCAATAGATGTTGTCTTTCGAGCCCAAATTTTAGTTAATGATCTAAGGATCTTTCTTACCAAGTCTTTTTCCTTGAATTTCTTGCCTAAAGATTTTAATGAATTTACAATCTCAAGAAAACGGGAAAGCATATTAGAGATACATTCATTTTCATACATTTTAAAAAGCTCATATTTATGTACTAACATATTAATCTTAGATTCCTTGACCTGGTTAGTACCTTCATTAGCAACTTCTAATGCATGCCATATCTCATATGCAGTTTGATATGCAGAAACTTTGTTAAATTGATCATGAGATAAAGCACAAAACAAGATGTTTAAACATTTAGCATTTAGTGTCATTCGCTCATTTTCATCAAAAGTCCAAGTATCATATGGAGTCGTAACTAATACTATAGGATTGCTAATTATATGCCATAGTTTGAAATCAATTTCCAATAATTTGTTCCTCGGGATGATCAGATCTAAACTTCCAACTGTTATGATTCTGATATCTATGGTTGAGATTCTGGTCTAACACTTGTGAATTGGTTCTGCTTGCTTTTATCATCTTTAAAGTATTCATTTTCACTATCATCATTAATCTTCAGCTTTTTGAAATTCTAGAACAGATCTTCATCAAATTGAACATTTATACTTTCCTCCACTCTTCTATCTTTAGCAAAACATACTTTGTAAGCTTTGCTTCTCGAGGAGTAACCAAGTATGGCAGGTTCAGACTTAGCATCAAATTTGTCTTTAACATTTCCTGTATTTAAGACAAAACATTTGCATCCAAATGTCTTAAAATAACCAACATTTGGAGTTTTATCGAACCAAATTTCAAAAGGTGTCTTATTCAATATGGATCTAATGTGAGTTCTGTTGGAAATGTGACAAGCTGTTCCTACAACTTCTGCCTAGAGAAATTTAGGTAGATCCGTGGCATTTAACATAGTTCTAGCCATTTCTTGTAATGTCCTATTTTTCCTTTCCACAACTCCATTTTGAGCAGGAGTTCTAGGACAAGAGAATTCATGCAAAATTCCAAATGAATTGTAGAGGTTTTCAAATTCACCTCCATGATCACTTCTAATGTTTTTCACTATTAGTTCCTTCTGATTCTGAACTCTTATGTAGAAATTCTTGAACTCATTGCAAGTTTCATTTTTATGTGTCAAAAATATCACCCAAGTTAATTTGGAAAAATCATCAACAATAACAAAGGTATATTTTCGACCCCTAAGACTTGATACTTGAGAAGGACCAAACAAATCTAGGTGTAGCAGTTCTAATGGCCTTTTGGTGGAAACAACACTTTTGTTGTGAAGAGCAGTTCTCTTCTGCTTCCCTAGCACACACACACTACACACTCTATCCTTCTTAAAAGTGAGTTTAGGTAGACCCCTAACAAGATCACCTATGGATAGCTTTCTGATATTCTTCATATTGATGTGACCAAGTCTTCTATGCCACATCCAATCGTCTTCACTAGTTGCTACCAAACAAGAATTGCTTGTAGAATTTTCACATGGAAAGTTTAATGTATATATTGAGCAATTTCTAATACTAGTAAATTTTGTTTCATTTGTGGCAGGATCAATAATGTAGCAGTTTTTAGCATTAAAAGAAACAATATAGCCTTTATTACATAATTGTCCTACATTTAACAAATTTTGTTTTAATCCATTTACATGCAAGACATTCTCAATTATTCCATTTTCAGATGTAATATTTCCTATTGTAGTTATTTTACACTTTTCATTATTTCCAAACTTAACAGATCCTGAACTTAAGTTTTTAACTAAGTCAAGAAAGCTTTTCTTACCTGTCATGTGCTTTGAGCATCCACTGTCCACAATCCATTTAGTTGAATGTGCTTGAAACTCCTTGTCAGCCTACAAATCATATTGAAATTAAAGCTTTTGGTACCCACATCTTCTTGGGTCCAGTAGAGTTAGTCCTTAAAACATTAAATCTATTGCCTCTTGGCAGTCACATATGACCTGATCTTCATTTGATGGCAAACACAGTGGTGTCATCTCTATAAGATCGAATCACTCCACCACAATAAGGTATTTCCTGTGGTGTAGCATACCCTAGGCCATATTTATTCCCATTTGATCATTGAGATCCTATTATTTTATTTAATCCTTTTTATCCTTGAGTAAATTTACATATAGTATTTTTCAAATTTGATATAGTAGTTGATAGATTTTTATTTTCATCTTTTAATTCACAGTTAACACAACTATACTTATCTAAATTTGATTTTAGATTCCTATTTTCAACTATAGTTGATTCTAATTCAGCAAATGAATTTTCTAAGTAATGATTTAATCTTTTAATTTCTTGCTTAAAATCTCTACACTTCACATATAAATTATCTATAGTAGATAAAAGACTGTTTATGCCTAAATCATCATGCTCATTTTCTAAACTAGAGGAAGTAGAGCATACCTCTTGTGCTGTAAAACAAACATTGGCTGCAGCTTCTTCTTCAGAATCTGATGAATAGCTTGAAGAGCTACTGTCATCCCACGTAGCTTTGAGAGCCATCTTCTTTTTGTCCTTCAATCTCTTCTTCTTATCTCCTTGATCCTCTTCTGTTTGAAATGGACAGAAGGTCTGTATGTGCCATTGCCTTTTACACTTGAAACATGTAGGAACGGTTCTTTTAGAGTAGTTGGGCTTATTCTTTTTCTTCATGAACTTTCTGAAATTTCTTGCCAGCAACATGATCTCATCATCATCTGAGCTTGGAACTTCTCCTGTAGATGGAAATGCTATTTCCTTTTTCTTTTCAGCTTTCTTTTCAACAGTTCCTTCTTGCTCTTTCCAGTCCTTCATTTGAACTTCGTGGGCCAGAAGATTGCCCAAAAATTCTTCAACTGTATAATTGTTAAGATCCTTGGAATCTTGAATAGATGTGGACTTCTGTTTCCACTCAACAGTTAAGCTCCTCAGGATCTTCTATACCTGTTCATGTGAAGAGAACTCCTTTTCCAAGCCTTTCAGACTATTAATGATTTCAGTAAATCTAGAAAACATTTCAATTATGTTTTCATTATCATTCATTTTAAATAGTTCTAGTTTTCTTAAAAGAATACTGATTTTTGTATCCTTAACCTGGCTTGTACCTTCATGAGTAACTTGAAGGATTTTCCAAGCCTCATGAGCAGATTTACATGCAGATACTTTATTATATTGATCAGCAATTAGTGCATAATAAATGGCATTCAACCTTCTAGCATCCAACTGGATGATTTTCTCATCCTCCTCAGACTAGTCCATAACATTACTGGTTGGAAGTGTAGTTCCAAGAACAATAATATTCCAGAGTTTAACATCAGAACTCCTAAGGAAACACTCCATTCTATTCTTCCAATAGTTATAATTGGAGCCATCGAATAGGGGAGGTCTATGGATGTTTTGTCCTTCAGCAAATTGAGCTATAAATCCAGATGGTTAAATCTTATGAAGGATTAACCTTGCTCTAAAACCAATTGTTAGGATTGGTAGACTCACGAGAGGGGGGGGTGAATGGTGAAAGTGTGTAATTTTTAAGTTCTTTTGATTGTTAAAACAAATGATTCAAATAGAAGTGAAATGAGATGAATTTAAACGAATGCAAAGTAGTAAAGAAAGATAACACACAACAAGATTTAGGTGGTTCACCAACTTGGCTAGTCCACCCTCAAGATTCACTTGGGCTTCACTAAGTGTTTCAACACTTACACACTTGCTTTCAAGTCAAAGCAAGAACTAACAATACAGAACTTTTCAAGTATAAACTTCAGTAAACCAACCTCTAGAGTTTTCAGGTCAAAACTCAAACCAACAACTGAATGTAGCTTTCAGGTTGAAGCCACGAACCAACAACTTGAATCTTTCAACCAGAGTTTTGGTGCACAGAGCTTTTTCTACAGTATGTCTTTAGAGTATGCTTCATTGTTTGCAGACTTGAGTGTATTTGAAATTGGGGTGTAGCTCACTGTATAAATTCTATCTGTTGTGTGTGTCTTCTTCTCTTAAACTCCTCGTATATATGCTAAAGGTATAACGATCATATTTTTCTTTCAACGGATGTATTATGCTGTACTTGGTAAATAATCAGACCTAAATAAGGTAAGTTACCGTTCTGTCTAATATTCAATAAATAACCTTTCGAAAATCTTAGGCTTTTGGATGGTTATAAAAATAACTTACCGAAAAGCATCCATAACTTGCCAATTCATCACTCATGTTCTGTTCTCTAAGTCACGTGAGGATTTTAAGTTGCTCACGTGTAAAGTCAAGTGTTCAGAGTCTTGTATTTAACTTACCGAAAGAGCTCTTGATTTTCGGATAGTTAACTACTGTAATTTACCGAACTTTCATTTAAGCCTCTGACAGCTGTTCCTTCAAAAACTGCACGTGCAAAAAAAATAACTTAAGTTTCGAATAGTTAAGCCATAACTCACCGAAATTCTTTTGAGATTTCGGATAGTTATCTTTCTAACTCTCCGAAAAACCCATCTGAACATCTATTTGAAATTCTGCATGTGGGAAAATCACTAACTTAAGTTTCGGATAGTTAAACCATAACTCACTGAAATTCTCTTGAGATTTCGGATAGTTATCTTTCTAACTCTCCGAAAACTTAAATGATCTTCTTTCTGGAATTCTGCACGTGACAATTTCAATAACTTAAGTTTCGGATAGTTAAACTATAACTTACCGAAATTCTCTTTGAGATTTCGGATAGTTATCTAACTCTTCGATTTTTCTCTTTTAAGCTTTCAACTACCGGCATCTTCATTTTGCACGTGCGTAATAAAATGACTTAAGTTCCTGAAAGTTATGCCTGTAACTTATTGAAAAACTCGAACAGTTATCTAACTCTCCGAAAAGAAAACTCGAATAGTTATCTAACTCTTCGATAAGTCCTTTAAGCTTCCATTCTATATTTCTGCACGTGATTTATTGAATGACTTAAGTTTCGGATAGTTAGCCTTTCTAACTTTCCGATTTTCCTTTTTCTTACGGATAGTTAACTCCATAACTCTCCGATCATTCAACCAACTTAACTGTTTGATATAATAACTCTCCAAAGGCTTTGTAAAATTCGGATAGTTATCCTTCTAATTGTTTGATAGTCTTGCTGCTGTTTTATTCTTCGGATGCTTGAACCTGTAACTGTTCGATTTTACTGTAACTTGAAAGTATTATCATCTGGAACCTTCTCAATCTGTTCGTTTGCTTGGAAATTGTTTTAACAGCCTTCTGAACTAAAGCAGTACAGACTAAACTATGAAATACAATATGTTTCCTCACATAGGTTTTGCATTATCAAAATACTCGAGTTCTAACATAAGTCACGTGAAAATTTAAGTCATACATGTGAGGAGACATAAGTTCGGATGGTTAAGAATGTTAACTTACTAAAATTCTTTAAATTTTGGATAGTTATCTGCAGTAACCTTCCAAATCCTCTTTTGAGCTTCCAACTGCTTCCTTCTTATTTTTGCACGTGTATAATAGATTGACTTAAGTTTCAAATAGTTAAGTTTGTAACCTTCTGAAACTTCCAGTTTTTTGGGATAGTTAACTTTCTAACTCTCCGAAAAATCTTTTAAGCTTCTGTTCTGGATTTCTGCACATGGGAAATTCACTAACTTAAGTTTCAAATAGTTGGCTTTCCTAACCTTCCAAAATTCTTGAACTTTTGGATAGTTAGTGCCTTAACTCTCCGATCATTTAGTCAGCTTCCTTAAAAACCCTCTAAAGAATTTTTATTTCCGGATAGTTACTCTTCTAACTATCCAATGGTGCTTTGGCTGCTTTGAACTAATTCTTCAGATACTTAAACTTGTAACTATCTGATTTTCTTATGGCTCTATAGCATCAATGTCTGAACTATCTATATCAACTTCTACTCTTTCGCTGAACTGATATATCTAAGAAATACAATTTGATTCCTCACATTGATTTTTGCATTATCAAAATCTAGAGGTCTTTTTAGCTTGAAGTTAAATTAATTGAATTAACAAAGAAAATAGAAGAGTTATCATTAAATCAAATGTTAGCAGAAAAGAATGCAAATATTAATGACTTAGATATTGTTTATGCTGGAAACCAGAAAGATAACTTTGGAAACTCTTATAACCTTAATTGGAGAAATCACCTGAACCTATCTTGGAAAAATAACAATTTCCAGGGAGGAGAAATATAAATGACAAAAATATAAGTTATGAAGCATTAATTGAATAAGGATCTAGAATAGAGAAGTTAGAAAAGATAATTCAACAATAAAACAATCGTGTAGATCATGTATTTGGAAATGCTGTCATTCAGAATCATAATATGAATAGAAATATACCTCCTAGATGGAAGGAATTAATAGAAGTTAGACTTACTAGAGGATTGCTAATGCAAGTAGTGCCTAACCTTGTCAATAGAACTGTTAATGAAATTGATACCTCCTTTGGGAGGGAAGCTGAATGAAGTAGTTTAACTGAAGCAATCATGTATAATATAGTAAGTAGAAAAAAAAAATGTAAGTTTAATTATAGTTAGTAGTATCGTAGAATTATTACTTAACTCAGTGAACTTAGTCTGTTGAGTTATGACCTAACTCCATGAGGATAAGTAAGTAGCTATGTTAATTTTATCTCTACTAAATTTTGTTTAGGTTATATAGAATCACAACAGATGGAATTGATGAAATTACCACTAGATGCACTAAGGGAAGTACTGAGTAACTTATCAACTAAAGATCTATGCAGATTGTGTTGTGTGTCAAAGGAAATTAAAGAATGTGTCAAAGAAAAATATTTTCATGGACTATAGGTTGCAAAAATGCCTAATATTAGAGATGGATTTTTATGGAAGTCATTTAATCGTAGTTTAATCAGCTATGAATATTTGAACATGGAAGAAACTGTTGGAATTCCACCCAATACATTAGAAGGAATAGATCATATTATGGGGATAGATGAAGGATTAATTATTTACAGAACCAAACCGAGGTATGCAATTCTGTTACCCGATATTTTGATTAGAAATCCTATCACTAGAGGAGAATGGAATATAGGAAGGCCTAATAGATTTCAAGTACCAATTGAAAATTGTGGGTCAGTATTAACATTTTTTGATAAAAATTCGACCATTCTTGAAAAATTGTATTACTAGAGACCAACTAGAAATTGGGATGAAATTTATGTTTAAGTGTGTATAATTTTTTGAATAGATCTTGGACTGAAAATACTATGATATATCTAGGACAGAAAGCATTAATTAACAATATACATATAATACTTGATGGATATATATATCTAGTCACAGATATATCAATTGCATTTAGATATGATTTATACATAGTAAGCATAGACAGTTATGATGATGACTTTATAGAAATATTGCCTATACCTAGTGATATAGCTGGGCCACCATCTACGGAACATGATAAAATTCAATTAGGAATGTGGTATAATGAATATGATGATCCTACTTTATGTCTGATGAGATGGTGAGATGAACTGATGAAATTTCAAATATGGATTATGAAAGACCTAAATGAATGGAAATGGGAAGAGGAATATATTGAAATATCTGTAGAAATAGAAACAACTACATTATCTTGGAATAGAAAAGGATCCCTTTCTGCATTTCAATTTATTAATGATAATACACTTATATTTAGTATTGATAACATACTACAATTTTACAAGTTAAAAAAGAGAACAGATTGCATTAAAATAGAATTAATAGTAGGAAGAATTATGCCTAAAAGGTTTGCTTGGACTGACACGTTTATTCCATTTGTCACTACTTTTCAATCATGTTCTTAAATTGTGATTTTGTACTTTTAATGTTGTGTGTATTCTGCATTTATTTTTATAAAAAAAAAAAATAATAAACAAACAAACAAAATATCAATCTAGTTTGTTGGTATCTGTTTTGGGAAATCAACTGGCTTGCTTGTGAGACACCAAAGGCATAGGAGCCTAGGTTCCACACAAGGCACTGATTTAACAATTTATGTTTTGTTGTTAAGTTGTTATTTTGTTATATATTCTGCTCTTATTTGTGAGTGAAATGTTTTTCAGAATCAAAAGTCAGAAGATATTCAAGGAGATACAAAAGAACAAGGTATGTAATTGATTACTTATTCTAAATTTACATTCAAAAATTTAGTTCACAAAACAATAGTCATGCCTGCTACATTTACTATATTTACTGTAAAATCTTTTACATTGAGGACAATGCAAAATGTAGGTATGGGGGGGAGGTAATTAGATTAAATCCAAGTAATTTTGTTAATTAGAGGAAATAGGATGGTGCTGCAAAATTTTTGTGGAAATTGAAATTTTTTTATGAATTTGCTGTAACTAACTGAAATTTCCTATAACTATCTGATAATTGAAACTATAAAAAAAAAATTGCTTGAATGTTATATTTAGAATCTTATATAAGATGTTACAAATTTTTACTATTATACAAATCTGGATATAGTATCTTATGTTTTTTGCTGAATTTTATGAGTTAAACAGTTTCACGATTTTAAAAGAAATCAAAATGCTTAACTGAAGCTCGTTAAATGATTTGAAATCCTGAAAGAGCTAAAATGTTGATTTCTGGATTAAATGAGATGCATATGATCAAGGATACATTTAATTTGATTGATTAAACTTGTAGAATGATTTGTGTAAATCTTATTAAACTATAGAAAATGTATGAGCTTATTGATATGGATTCATATTTTTAGTAAATTATAAAAGCAGAATTATATGAGATTTGTGTTTTATTGCATCTGTATTAATGAAATACGTATATATACTGTGTTGAAAATAAAAAGAAACAAAAAGAGAAAAACTTTGAGAGTTTATTGACTTGTTTGATCAAGAGCCTTTTGTACTTGAGTAGATAGGTATGTAAGGATTGTTGACCTGAAAAAGGACTCTTTAAATCTGGCAACCTAAGATCCTAATCAGATCTGGGATTGTTGACTAAAAGTTCGATACATGGGTACACTAGAAAGCTCTTGTATGATTTAAGCTTTTTAAATTAACTTTTAAAGTACAAATATGCATATACCGTTCTGAAAAGATAAAAGTGTTTTGTAAAATACAGATATCTTTTAAATCGAGTATATTTTTTGTTATCTAAGATTATTGAAGTATGAATTTAGATTAGACTTTTGAAGTTGTTTATCTAAGATACAATTCATTATTCTTCTTGTTTTAATCATATTGAGTTGGATTGTCTTTTGATTCGTATGTAGTTGAGATTTATTCTGGAAATCATATTGGAAAATTCAAGATGACAGATGTTTAAGAAAAAATGATAATATAATTACCACCTACGTGATGCTAATATATTTTGTATGTAATTTATATATGTTTAAATATATTTGCAGGTTGAAGAGGAGAAAATAATGTTAAAAATCTTTACATTAATCTAATTTATGTATATTGAAGATACAAAATGAAGAATTAGTTCTAGCACTTTAGAAAGACCAACTAGTTAGATCTTAGTAGTTTGCTAAGGGACTAGCAAAAGTTAAGTATGGGGGAAGTGTTTAGAATGAAAAAGTGCATAATATTAACAGTTAAATGATGGTTAATTGCATAATATTTAGCTTATCATATGAGAATTACACCATTATGTTATAATTGCACTATTATATGCTTTAATGAAAGAATCTATATAATTTCAGGGAATTAATGTTAATTAAGTACATTTCTGAACTGTCGGTGACTTACAGGCTTTTTAATTCCTAAGTCTCCAAATTTTCTATTATTTTGGATAGTTGCATTTCATGTACTGGATAGTTATGTTTTAAATGATTAAAGAATATTTTATTATTTCCTAGAGTACATGTGTTGTAACCTTAATGCATGACTTAAGTGAATGTTCGGTAAGTTATTTATTAACTATCCGAAATGCATCTGAGCATCGAATAGTAGTTAGGTTCATGAGTGTCCGAAATATCTGAACTCGTTAAGTTAGATTTATGCGCTTGTTGAATTTAAATGCTTTATTATGTCATGTGAGCTGCACATGTATAACTCATTAAGTTAGCATAACTATACACATTGAGTTACTTGAATAGACACTAAGGTAACGTGTTGTGTTAGTGTTATAAGCTTATAAGTTATTTCTTTATTGCATGAGTTTTATAGTTAAATCAATGAAGTAAGTCCGTTGTTAGGAATTTTTTTTGATGATAAATGCTTTATTAAAGTTTTTAAATAAGTCTAAATAATATTTTCTAAGTATAATAGTCACGTAATTAAATGTTGACAAGTTATCAAAAAGTTTCATTTAAAATTTCAGATAGTTAACTTTCGGATAGTTATAGTTTTTGAATAATTAAAGTTTTCGAATAGTTAGCATTTCACAGTTAAACTTTCAGATAGTTAACATTTCGTTTAAGTCGAAGAATTATGTTAAAAACTCGTATAGTTAAGTTATATGCAGGTGTTTTTTTAATGTTTTAAGTTGTCACGTGTTTTTCATGTGTGTTCGGTAATGAAAATCGAAGAGTTAGATAACTGTTCGAGTTTTTATACGCATGGATAGATAACTATTTGAGTTTTATAAAATGACTAACGAATAGATAATTTTTTTATGTTTAGCTCCACTATCTAAATTAAGAGCTTTCATTTCTCTATTTAGGAATCAATTTTTCCTGTCATTCACTCAGGATCATCTATTTAAAATAGATAATACTGAAATCTTAGTTATGACTGAAGGACAGACCACTAATCGTCATCCTATGTTCGAAGGTAGCAATTATGGCTATTGGAAATATAAGATGAAAGTATTCTTTCAATCAATTGATTTCAAATTGTGGTATATAATTAGCAATCCTATAGTGTTAGTTACGACTCCATATGACACTTGGACTTTTGATGAAAAGGAGCGAATGACACTGAATGGCAAAGGTTTAAACATCTTGTTTTGTGCTTTATCTCTTGATCAATTTAACAAAGTTTCTACATATCAAACTACATATGAGATATGGGATGCATTAGAAGTTGCCAACGAAGGTACTAACCAGGTCAAGGAATCTAAGATTAATATGTTAGTACATAAATATGAGCTTTTTAAAATGCACGAAAATGAATGTATCTCTGATATGTTTTCCCATTTTCTTGAGATTGTAAATTCATTAAAATCTTTAGGCAAGAAATTCAAGGAAAAAGACTTGGTAAGAAAGATCATTAGATCTTTAACTACAATTTGGGCTCAAAAGACAACATCTATTAAAGAATCCAAAGATTTAAATACATATACTCTCGACGATCTCATAGGTAATCTAACAGCCTATGAAGTACAACATTTAGATCCAAAAGAGAAGAATCCTAGAAAGGATTTGGCTTTTGAGGCTGATAAAGTCTCAGAAGTTACTAGTGATTCTGACGATGATTTACTGTTGTTGACCAGAAAATTTAAAAATCTATTGAAGAAACGTAGGAACTTCAGGTTAGCAAAGACATCTGGAGATATGGAGAAGAAGTCATTCATGAAAGACAAAATCATATGCTACAAATGCAACAGGCTAGGTCACTTTCAAGCTGATTGTCCTTTCAACAAAGATAAAAAGAATTCAAGGAGGAATTTCAGGAATAAGAAATTCAAAAAGAAATGGGCACTTAAAGTGACATGGGATGACTCTTCAACTTCACAAAGTGAAGAAACAAAGGATTCAACATCAAACAATGAATCCTCATCAACATCAGATTCAAAAGAAAATCTGGCAAACATATGCTTCATGGCAAAATCTAATGAGGTATCCTCTGATCAAAATGCTAGTTTTGATGGATTACTTGTTGAATACAATAAACTGGCTAGAAAATATAAGAAAGTAAAAACAGAAGGAAAGAACACTAGGAAAATGCTAGATGAATCTAAAAATAAGATTGATTTTTTGAACTCTACGTTGAATAAATTTAAAGAAGAAAATCAAAAGCATGCATAGGAAATTTTAAAGTTTACTACAATAGAAAGAAAATTACATGCTAATTGTGAAAATTTAATTCTAATAAGAAGAAAATAATCTGTGAAATTGAAAAACTGAAATTGACTATTACTGATTTAAATTCAGAAATTGATATGTTAAAGATTAAGGTTTGCGATCAAAAGGCTACATTAAGTAAATGAAATAATAATCAAACCATAACAAATAAACTTAGTAGTAAAATATCAAATGTAGAAAAACATGGTATTGGTTTACACGATGCATCTTCTGAAAATTATATATTACATGATGGTACTGCTAAAAATAATGTCTTTATTTCCAATATTAAGAATAGTAAAAGAAAAACTATTCCATGTGTGATTAAAAAGGGAGATAAATATGTGCAAATTGATAAAATGCAGCATATAAATAATAGCACACAATGCAACAATTTCAAAAGAAATTTTTAGAAAAATCAAGCTAAGTCATTTGAGAATCTTAATATTTTTGATCAATTTTCTTCATATTTAAAGAATATCGGATATTGGAATCAGCAATCAAATAATGTCAAAAAAGAAAATTTCAACTCTGGTTTACATAGAGATAAATGTTCTAATAATTATAACACTAAGAGAAATAAACGTAGGAATAATTATTAGAAAATAGATAAGTTGAAGTTTAAAAATATTGATTATTTTGATATGACTCTCTCTAAAATTCTTGGACCCGCTCAGAAATAGGTTCCAAGAGATAAAATCTCTTTTTAATTGTTTTGTAGGTACACAAATCAAAATGGATAATGGACAGTGGAGCATTCAACTACATGACTAGAGATATACGATTACTTACAAAAGTAATAAAGACCAAGAATGGACAAGTTACCTTTGTAAATAAAAGCAAAACAAATATCCTTGGGTCTGGCAAGGTTCAGGTAATTGAAAAATGTTTTATAAATGATGTCTTATTAGTGGAAACTTAGGTTTTAATTTATTGAGTGTTCCTGTTTTAATGAAGTTTTACAGAGTAATTTTTGAAAAAGATTCCTGTAAAATTTGGACAAGTCTACAAACGAAATTTTATTCATTGCATACAAGAAAGGATCCATTTGTATTCTGAATTTGCCTTTTGATATTACTAAAGACAATGCTTGCTTAATTGCAAAATCGGATGAAGTTATTTTATGGCATAGAAGTTTAGGACACTCAAACTTAAAATTATTACAAAAGCTGTCTAAAAAGAATCTAGTTAGAGGTCTACCTAGTATTAAGTACTTGAAAGAGTTTATGTGTGATGCATGTCAACTAGGTAAATTACATAAAACATCCTTTAAAAGTTTAAATGAAATAACAAGCAAAAGAGTTTTAGAACTAGTGCATATGGATTTATTTGGACCTACTAGGACAACTAGTCTAGGAGGTAAACATTATGCTTTTGTATTAGTTGATGACTATTCTAGGTTTACTTGGGTTTATTTTCTAGCTAATAAAACTGAAGTTTTTGAAATATTTAAGATATTCTGTAATAAAGTCTAGAATGAGCAAAATGTTAAAATTCAAAAACTTAGGAGTGATCATGGTACAGAATTTGATAATGATCAAATGGACACCTTTTGTGAAAAATTAAGCATAGATCATAGGTACTCATTTCCAAGAGCTCCTTCACAAAATGGAATAATAGAATGTAAAAATAGATCACTTCAGGAAATGTCTAGAACCATATTAAATGAAAATAAGTTACCCCTATCTCTCTAGGCAGAAGCAGTTCATATAGCATGTTATGTTATAAATAGAGTACAATTAAGACCAATTTTGGATAAAACTCCTTATGAGATATGGTATAATAGGGTTCCCAAAATAAGTTATTTAAAATCCTTTGGCTGCAAGTGTTTTATTTTAAACACTAAGGAACGTAGAGATAAATTTAGAGCCAAATCAGATGAGGGTATTTTTTTTGGTTATTCCATTAAAAGTAAGGCATATAGAGTATATAACAAATCAACAAAAACCATTGAGGAAACTTTGCATGTGAAATTTCATGAAAATTCTCATTTGAATTTTAGATATGCTGAAAACTTTGATTCAAAAATTCTCCCAGAAATGGTACTAAATGATGTTGATAGAGAAATTGAGAGATTATCTGACGGAATAAGAAATATAAACTTAAATGATGAAGATTTAGAAGAAAATAGTGTCATACCTATAAAAAATGTGGAACAACATAGAAATTGGCGTTATTCTTCATCTCATTCTATTGATTAGATAATAGGCGATCCTAATCAAGGAGTTAGGACTAGGTCATCAATAGTCAACATCTATGGTGCTTATTCATTTTTTTCCTTACTAGAACCTAAGAAAATTGAAGATGCCTTAGAAGATGAATTTTGGTATTTAGCTATGCAAGATGAGCTAAATCAATTTATAAGAAATGAGGTATGGGATCTAGTTCCACCACCTGAAAATCATTCCATAATAGGAACAAGGTGGGTATTTAGAAACAAAGTAGATCAAGATGGACATATAGTTAAAAATAAAGCTAGGTTAGTTGCTCAAGGTTACAAGCAAGAGGAAGGAATTGACTATGATGATACGTTTGCTCTTGTTGCTAAACTAGAATCAATACGAATTTTGTTAGCATATGCTTGTTATATGGATTTCAAATTATATCAAATGGATGTTAAGATTGCTTTTTTAAATGGATATATAAAAGAAGAAGTTTATGTAAAACAACCTCCAGGTTTTGAAGATTCAAAACAGCCTAAGTATGTTTATAAGCTTAAGAAGGCACTATATGGCCTTAAACAAGCCCCTAGGTCTTGGTATGAGAGATTATCTAAATTTCTTATGGAAAAAGGGTATTCTATGGGAAAGGCAGATCACACTCTTTTTATCAAGAAGGTTGAAAAAGATATATTGGTAGTTCAAATCTATGTAAATGACATTATATTTGGAGCAACAAATGATAAATTAGCTGAGTCTTTTTCAAAAGACATGACTAATCAATTTGAAATGAGTATGATGGGTGAACTATCATTTTTCCTAGGCTTACAAATTAAGCAGTTAGATTAGGGTACTTTTATTTCACAAGAAAAATATACTCAAGATTTATTAAAGAGGTTTGGTTTAGACAACACTAAAACAAAGAATACACCAATGAGTACTATCACTAAGTTGGATAAAGATGACTCTAGAAAAATTGTAGATATAAAACAATATAGAAGTATGATTGGTTCATTACTTTATTTAACAGCTATCCGACTAGATATTATGTTTAGTGTGTGTACTTGTGCTAGATATCAATCTAATCCTAAAGAATCACACCTACTTGCTGTTAAACAAATTTTTAAATATCTATTAGGAACCATTAATTTCGGATTGTTTTACTTTAAACATAGTTCTCTAAATTTAATAGGTTATAGTGATGTTGATTTTGCAGGATGTAAGTTTGAAAGAAAAAGCACTAGTGGCACATGTCAATTATTAGGAAATTCTTTATTGTCATGGTTTAGCAAAAAGCAAAATTATCTACAACTAAAGTTGAATATATAGCTGTTGCACTTTGCTGTGCTCAAATCCTGTGGATTAGACAAACTTTAAAGGATTTTAATTTAGCTTATGAATCAACTAAGATTTTCTATGATAGTAGTTCTACAATAAGTTTGTTTAAAAATCTTGTCTTACATTCACGAGCTAAACATATAGAAGTTCGACATCATTTTCTAAGGGATAATACTATAAAAGGAAAAATAGTATTAAATTTTGTTCCTACCACAGAACAATTAGTAGATCTATTTACCAAATCCTTAGATGAGAATACCTTTTCAAAATTACGATTAGAACTTGGTATCTTTAGGTTGTCTAATGTTTAAATTGTCCTTTTCATTGCATAACATTTTGGTTTGTTATAAGGTAGTTTTAGAATTTAATTTCTTTATTATCAAAAAAAAAAAAACAAAATATCTATTTTTGAATTGTTGTTTTCTGGTAGTTAAGAATTTATGAAATTTTGATTTTTATTGAAGTCAATTTACTTAAGAAAAATTCAGAAAAGGTTACTTAAGGAAAATTAATTTGATTCGATATGAGTGCCAACTGTATTTTTGTTACTTATGTATACGCCCTTGTAGAGATTTTAACTAGAAAATACATAGAAAGTATGTACTATTTATTAAAGTAAAGTTATTAACATATTGTTAGAAAAATTAAATCTTGCGGTTGTCTCTTATTCAATTTACTGTCTTATTTTATTATTTATCTGTAATTGCTTGAGTAATTAAGTCCGTTGGGGATCTTAAACCCTAGTCACTTGAACCAACTGGTTTGGGATGTGTTGACTAAAAATTCATTTTACAAGTAATTCAGATTCTATTTAAGTTATAAAATAAAATAAATTTTTTTTACCTATTCTCACTTATCATTGAGTAACTGGTTATCTTTCCCCTAAGTAAGGGATTGTAATCACATAAAAAGATGATATTGTGGGAGGTAATACATAAAATATATATGTATAAATTTTAAAAAAAAGAGAGGCAATGTACTCAAGCTTAATTTCTTTTACAGGTGTTATAACAATTCTGCCATAATCTGTGCATATAATCTTTGTTATTTTTTTTTGTTATTATCTATCCTTTACACATAATGTAATGCATTTATTTTCTTAAGTTTGTGTATTCATTATTGAATTCTTTTAAGTTACCTGAAGGTATATCTCTATGAATTTTCTTTTGTAAACTGAATAAGATAAAAGCTAGAAAGTCTAAATTATTAAATCTACTACTTATTTCTATATTTAAATTAAAAAAAAAAAGTGACTCAAATCTATTAGGACTTCACAACCTAGTTTAAGTATGCTAGATTTTGAACTTAAATGACACATCTATTTAAGGCTTAGCAACCAACTTAAGTCAGCTACTCTTGGACTTTAATGACAAATCTATTGGGGTTTCGTAACCTAGTTTAAGTACGTCATAGATTCTCTACACTACATTTATATAGGGGGAGCAATTTATCATATAAGAATTCAACCATTATGAATTATTATATATTGTAATGAAAGAATCTGCATAATCTCAGAAAATTAACATTATTTAAGTACATTTCTGAATTATCAGTGAATTACAGGTTTTTTAATTCTTAAGTATCTGAATTTTCTGTTGTTTCGGAAAGTTATATTGTATGTACTAGATAGTTATGTTTTTCAACGGTTAGAAAATATTTTATTATTTCTTGGTGTACATGTGTTGACACCTTAATGCATGACTTAAGTGAATGTTCAGTAAGTTATCTGGTAACTCTCTGAAATGCATCTGAGCATCGTATAGTTAGGTTTGTAAGTATCTGAAATATCTATACTCCTTAAGTTAGAATTATGCACGTGTTGAATTTAATTGCTTTATTTTGTCTCATGTTGAAACTCGAATAGTTATGCTTAAGTCTTCGACTCTTTTGCATATCCATCGAAAAAACTCGAACGGTTAACTTAATATTACTATTTTTTTTAAGACTTAAAATCTAACAATAACTATTCCAGTTTGTCGTATAGTTATGTGCTTTACTGCTCTTAAAACTCGAATAGTTATCATAAGTCTTCGAGTTTTCTCAATTTTACTTAGCCAATAGTTATTTTCTTTACACGAACAGTTACGCTAAGTATTCTGCTTTTGTTGGTTGTAAAATTTGTACAGTTATTGTAAACATTCGAGTTATTTATTAGTAATGGATCTTATATTTATGATTTCAATGATTGAATCCATTTATTTGTTTATAAACTTGAAAAGTTATAAATGTTTTACTAACAACCTTTCGTATTTCTACCTTGGTAAAACCCTAGTTTCACAATCTTTACTTCCACTAAATTCTATAGTGAACAATGAAGATTAATCGACAATGTTAGGACATGGATGAGGACGTGGTAGAATGACAAAAGTGCAGAAAAGAGAAATGGAACTTTAGAAGATAGAAAGTGAGATCAAAGACATTTACTTAAGGTATACTTTTTCTAATGAAATACTACATGAAATTAGAAAAGCTGTTCAAGACGAGAAAAATTTCTATTGGAAATTTATTCGAAATTATGCTGAAACAAAGTTTAGACTAAAACAGACTAAACTTTCCACATTACATTTATGGAAACGAACTTTACAACCTAACCCTACGGTTGTTACAAGTTCTAGACATGTACCTGAAAAATCAATACAGTCTATCACTTATTATGGAAAGAAATGGGGACCAATGATAAAAAATGCCAATAGGGAATTAGAGTCTTTGTATTCCCAACATTATTTTTCCTCAGTTGTTTTAGATGACATTCAACAATTTCTTGATGAACAGAAAACTACCATTTGGAAAATGGGCCTTCGTAGTGAAGGACAAAAAGTTTATCAACTAAAAATGGTAGAGATTGAGAGCTTAAAACTCTATATTCAAAAATACAAGATGATTCTATTACACAGACACATATAGAACATTCTTTCATATAGAGACAATTGTTATATAGATCAATTATCAACATAAATGTTGCTGATAGACAGAATAATACAGAGACTGTTGATACTGATATGTTTCAAGAAGTACAAACAGAGGAAATTCAGTAGATTATTGATACAACAATAACAAATATTTCATACATTTATACTAGCTTTGATAGAAATTCCATTAGTTCTGAAAGATCTGCAAATATAGATGCTGCTAATAATGTTGAAACAAGTCCCAGATCAGAACATCATGACAGGAAAATACCTAATCCTGAATAGAATTTAGATGAAAATACATTGTTATGGTTCAGAAATAGTTCCTGTTATGAAAAATTTCAGACATAAAACTTTTACAGTTTTATATTCAAGACTAGTTAAGTTTGAAAGGATGGCACATATACGAGAACTGTTTGAATTTCAAGGCTTGTTGACTCTACTTCCACAACAGCCAGGCCATCTAGTTATACTAGAAATTATAAGTTGTTTTTACTCAAACTTAACAGTGGAAGAAGGTATTCCTATTTCCAATATACAAGACTACGACATATATTTAACTCCAGAATTACTTTATCAAGTAATTGGTCTGAAAAATGAAGGAGTTAAATTATCAGAAAGAAAACATGTTTATCGGTTGGGATGGGACATTAAAAGTTTAGCCAAAGATTTGACTACCAACAATCAAATGAGATTACTAAATGATTTAAATGGCCAAACACGTTTTATTGCAAAAATACTGCATACTTCACTCTTTCAGAGGTTTGGTCATAGTGTAGAAGTTCGTAGACATTGTCTTTATGCTACATATGCATTAATTAACCATATACAGGTGAACTGGTATGATATTTTTGTTTCTCATATCTTAAACTTGCAAAGTAAATTATTTTATGGTGATACACTTTTGAGAATTGTGGCAAGTCAAATAGATATTACACCTTGGCCACAAAAAGATTAAAATCAAGATTTTTCTCTGCAAAGGAACTACAAAAATACCAGGAAGAAGATGCACCTATAATTCGACAGCAACAACAACAACAAGATTAGCAAAATCAATCACAACAGCAAGAGCAACAGTCTACATAGTTTTCAGAACAACAGCAACAAACAGATACAAATGTAGGTATACATACAAATACAAATACAGGTATACATACAAATACACATACAGATTTACATACAAACATAAATACTGAATTTTTATAGCAACTATCATAAGTTTCACATTCTGATTTAGATCAAGCAATAATTGATCAGATCAATAGAGTAAGTACAGAAATTGCAAGGCAAATTTCAAATACTCTGATCAATCTTTTTTGAAGACAAAGAGGCTTGTAATTATACAAATTATGTATTGCATGTTAATTTATTGTAATTTGTTATTAAAACTTACTTGTGTAATCTTTGTAAACTATTTACTACATTAAATGATCATATACTTGTTTTTAACAATTTATGTTTAAAATAGTTTTATTTAAACAGTTTATTCTTATCCACGATAGTTATGCATGTTTAAAAGCAATGTCTTTTTGAATGATATATGCTTAGCAAACTTTTTCTTCCTTACATTTTATTTAAATTTTATAATGCCGAAAAGGGGGAGAAGATAGATTATTTGACTTATTAGGTTTTGACGTCATCAAAAAGGGGGAGATTGTTAGGAATTTTGTTTTGATGATAAATGCTTTATTAAAGTTTTTAAATAAGTCTAAATAATATTTTTTAAGTATAATAGTCACGTAATTAAATGTTGACAAGTTATCGGAAAGTTTCATTTAAAATTTCGGATAGTTACAATTTTTGAATAGTTAAAGTTTTCGGATAGTTAGCATTTCACAGTTAAACTTTCGGATAGTTAACGTTTCGATTTAGTCGAAGAGTTATGTTAAAAACTCGTATAGTTAAGTTATCTATACGTGTGTTTTTAATGTTTTAAGTGTTACAATTCAAATCGATCGTTCAGTAAACTTTCTATGGCACAATTCTAAAACACTCACCTCTTAACTCACCAAAAAGGAAAAGTGAAGAGAAAAAGGAAGAAATAACACTAAAGACAAGGATTTACGTGGTTCAGCAATTGCTTACGTCCATGGAGAGTTGAGGGTTCTTCTATGAGCTTCGGCACAATCAACCGCAATGTTTTACAACATCATAAAGGTTTATATATAACCCAACTTAGGGTTAATAAACCTTTAATTACATTCAAGCCATTACAATAGAGAAATAATGCTTCGGAGAAGGGACTCTCAATTTTGGAGCTTTATCTTCTTAACTTTCTAAAAAACCACAACACTTCGGATAGTTATAGACTTAACTATCCGAAGAAATTCTTCTTTCTTCATTATTGTAACGGGCGGTACTATAGCAGGCTAACTGTCTAGAGAGATTCGGTACTTTGGATAGTTACAGACTTAACTGTCTAAAAATCCACTTACTTCTCTCTTTGTCCTTCCAGAAGGTTCTACCATTAACTCTCCGAAAACTGCATGTCATTCTGTAGGATCGTATGGCTACACAAGAGGGGGGGTGAATTGTGTATTTTTAATATTTTCTGAAATTTAATTGAAACTTTAAAACTCAAAAACAAGTTGAGAAATTATTTTCATAAAATCATTTTTATTCAAGGTTTCAATTATAATATACAATTCAATTCTCCTTAGAAATTGTAGATGCAATTATATTTCGATACCATGTATCATCTAAACAATTTCATAACTACAAATAGAGAAAACTAATTTACGGAATTTAAAACATTTCTCCCTGTTTGAGATCTTTCTTCTTCTTCTTCTTTCTTCTTCATCAATTCTTCAGTGACGAATATCTTGTCTTTCTCCGCTTCACCGAATTTGCTTTCACTTGATACTTCAAATCTTTAGGGACATAAATTTAACATTTTCTGCTTCACTGAATTTTCTTCCACTTGAGAGATTTTGCCCGAAGAGGTGTTTTTGATCCCTGAAAAAGATTTTTCTTTTGGTGTGCAGGGATAGTTTGATCCTTGAAAAGATTTTTGTTTTGTGTGCAAGGATAGTTTGATCAATGAGAATTCTATGCCTTTTATATTATATGTTAACTTCATGCATATCCTCCACGTTTAATCACTACTAGTTTTCCACTTCTTCACGTCTTTGCTTTTTCCTTCATCGAAACACACACGTTCTAACCCATGTTTATATTTCGAATTTTCTTTAATCATCAGTCCTAGATCTCTGAAAAATTTCTTGCAAAATAAACTTTCTCGTCCAAAAATTTTTCATCAATGTAATAAGAAGTCGTTACTTTAATATTAACTAAACGAGTAACACAAGTATATATATATAACTTAACGTTTCTAACTTAATGAGTTTCTCATGTGCCATTTCACGTGACAAGTACTATAGCTAACTAACGAACTAAGTCTATGGTGTTATGCTAACTCAACGAACCAGCTTAACCTTTCTTTCGGAAGGTTAAACGATAACTCACCGAAAATAATTTAAGTTTCGGATAGTTACGGATGTAAGTCACTAAAAAACTCTTTATATTATAAAACTAATGAGACATGTGTCAAGACCTGAAAACATGACTTAAGTTACCTTTCGGATAGTTACGACTGTAAGTCTTCGAAAAACTTTAACTCACCGATTCAGTAATAAACAAATGTTTTTATAATAAGAATTTTACCACGTGCAAAAATAACAACTTAAGTTTATAACGCTAACCTAACGCGTTGCCTTAGTGTTCAATATAGCAACTCAACGCGTTTAGTTATGTTAACTTAACTAGTTAAACATGTGCACCTCATGTGATACAATACAACATTCGTAACTTATAATTTCACCACGTGTATAACACTAACTTAACGAGTTTGTCTCTTCTTTTACTCACTAACTTAACAAGTTATCATGTGACCTATTTTAACCTTTAAGCCTCTAACTTAACGAGTTCTCATGTGACCTCTAAACAAACAAAACTCTAACTTAATGAGTTGTCTAAACGTGCACTGTTCATGATACAGAAGATATAACTTTAAAACATATCATGCTTTTCAATAAAAACACACGTTAACTTAACATTTAGCTAAATGAGAAATTAACGCAATGAAACAACTAGTTATTAGCTTCAGATCCAATACAGACAAGTATTTATATGAGTAAGCTTTTTCTGTATAAATTGATGATTTTAATTTCTTTTCACAAGCAATAGTAATTGAGCAAATATGATTATTTTCATTCAACACACATCATCAAAACAAAAATACTCAACAATCTCCCCCTTTTTGATGATGACAAAACCATATTAAATCAAGTATGAAATATATTTAACTCAACAAAGCACCTTCGTTGGGTTAACTTTTCATTCAACAAACAAGTTTGTTGACTTAAGTTCACTTAAGCTTATTTCTATTGTTTGTGAAAATATCACCTCTCAGAATTAAAACTCTCAGATGTCAATAATTATATATAGGTATCAGTTTTCTAATTATCATCTATCAGATTATAATAACCATTTAAATAGCATCTCCTTTTATAATATATATATGCAATTAAGATCATAATCATCTTTTTATAATATTTCTCCTCCTTTTTGTCATTAATCAAAAAGATAATTACAGAGAATATATATATATATAAGAGAATTATAACTCTTTCTGCAAACAAGAATAATAATTGAACACATTTACAGAAAAAAAAATGTATTGTTCAATGAATCAAACAAGTAATACAAACATTACATTTTGTATTCAGAAACAAACAAAAACAGTTATCGACCCCTCCTAAGTATATCACTTATAGCATTACATATTTTATCTCCTAGATGCCTAATATCATTTCTGATGTCGTTAAACACTGCATCTAAGTCTGGAGGTAGTTGGGTTTGCTGTTCTGCTTGAACTGAATAACTATGTTGTTGTTGTTGTATATGGTCTGTATCAGGTTGTTGTTGTTGTTGTCGTTGAGGTTTATGCATGGCCTGGAATTTTTGCAAATCTTTGACACTAAATGCTCTCATGCCTTTAGTTTTAGAGGGCCAGTCGGATAAAGTCAATTGGCTTGCAAGGATTCTACATACAGCATCATCATAAAATAACTTTGAACTCATATGCTGTAGTTGAGACATAAAAACATCAAACCAATTTATTTGAATTCTATTCAGCACGCCATAAGTTGCATATAAACAGCTTTTGCTGACTTCTAAATTGTGTCCAACTCTTTGAAATAAATTTGCATGCAATATATTTGCATGCAATATATTTGCAATAAACCTTGCCTCTACATTCAGATTTTCCATTAATCTCATTTCAGAATATACATCTGGAATTTTTGATAAAGACTGAATGTTCCATTCCAATTGTCTTATCATGTCAAATATGTTTGTAACAACAACACCTTCATTCTTTAATCCTAAAACTTCAAAAAATAACTCAGGAGACAATATAAACTCCTGTTCATTTATTTGAGTTTTCAGAAAATTTCCATTTTTGACCAGATTGCTATAAAAAGCTGCAATAAGCTTTATGTATTGCTTCCATTTTGTTCCTACTAGCAAGAATTGAATGAGGCCTTGAAACTCAAATAGATCTCTCATTTCCATCAAATTTCTAAACTTTATTGGACGAGTATGCAAAATCTGACATGTAATTAGATTATTGTATATCTGCAATGCTTCTTCAAATCTAAAATGAATTGCATTACCTTGAATTTTTAATATTGTACACAAAGAAGGTGATACCTGAAGCCGTGATTCAGAGTTTAATTCATCTTCAGGAACCTTTTCTTGAAAATGAATGTCATGTTGTTTCTCTTCCAAAATATTATCTTGAAGCTGCTTAGGTAAGCTTGATTCTTCAGCTTCAATAGTGTTAGGAACATTGTCAATATGCTCAACATTCATCTATTCAGTCTCTATAGAATGTTCAGAGTTCAATTTTTCCACAAATTCTACAGCCGGTGTATCTATCTGTAATTGTTCATTTTGTTCAATAGATAATTCCATTGATTCATGCTGTGAATTTTCAAACTCTGCTTCTATAGATTCTGTAGAAGGCTGGTTAACTTTTAGCTCTTCTGGAGTTTTAACATTTTCAATATGTACTACTTCAGACAATTTAGCCTCTAAACTAGTTACTGCTTCAACATTGTCAATTATATCTGCAATAACTTGTTCAATGTCAAGTGTCTGATGCTCTGATTTGTCAATTTCTGCATCATCAGGACTTGTACTAATAGAAAAACTTGAGCTCATATTTGACTTGTATTTCTTCTCAAGCTTTCTAGGAAGGGAAAATAAAGTCTCATTATCTTCATCAGTTTCAGTGTGTTCGGAACTGATGAGTTTATTAGATGCACAATAAGGTACAATGTCTAGACATACATCGTCCTTTGGAAATAAATTTTCATCTAATTGTCCTTTTTCAATAGACTTTGTTTCCTTAGACATAATTTTTCTGAATTTCCTTCTTCTATAACATTTCTGTTTCTGCTTTTCAAGTATTGTTGTTTTCTTTTCAAATTGCTGCATAAAAGTTTTTTGCTTTAATTCTTCTAAGGCACTTTCTATTGCAACGACCTTTCGAAGACTGTCAACTTTTGTTTTGTCTACAACAATATCTGATTCTACTTGTTTTGAATATAAAGGAGTAAGGATTGCTGATTTATGCACTTCCTCAAATGCATGTAGTCTTGTATCGTTTATAGGAGTTTGAGGAGTTCTATTTGATGAACTTACACCTTTTTCCAAATATTTTGCATATTGTTCCAAAAATGCAATTTCAGCACACTTCATTCTGTATTCTCTATCAAATTTACTACGAATACCTATGTATGTAATATTTGCATCAGTATTTTGAAGTTCTTGTCTAACTTCATTCAATATACCTTCAGGAAAGAAATATTCACTATAAATTTCTGCTAACCTTTTGTCCACTCGAAATATTTTCTTGAACCAAGTACGTGGAACTTCATCATTCTCTAATTCTTTTCCTTTTGCATCTCTTCTGCTTTTGCCTTTTCCTCTGCCACAACCTTTGTAGAACTTGGAGACTATCGTCGCAGGTTGTAACAACAACAAGTGGGAAAGATTTTCTTGACAAAGTTTACAAATAACCTAAGTGCTCGTGTAATAAGTGTTTAAATAGGGTTTTTAGGTGTATAACTCAATGTGAAGAGAAGTCAGGTTTAGAAATTAAATAAATATTGAATAAAGTTTATTCAATCAAGGTACCCGAAATATTCAAGTATAACTCGTTGAGTTAACTAACCTAACGAGTAAAACAATGTCTAGAGGTAGTTTTACACGTTACCTTATCCAACATAATGTCTAGTTAGTACACAACAATTTTCGGATGCTTCCAACTAAAACGTTTCGAAAACAACACACATGCTAAACTTAACATTATCTTGAGAACATTGTAAACTATTTGAACATTTTGTCCTTTGAATCTAAAATAGTTTATTTGTCTTTTTAAATTATTTCATCAAGATTTTAAGAGGACATTAATTCAGATTAACTAAGATTTGTATTCTAAATTATATTAATCTGTTTTCGACATTGTTAATCCTCCCCCTACAAATATACTTCAAATATATTCAATCAAAATACAAAATATACTTGTAGTGACAATAGATGTTAAGTATAACTATACTTTTAAATTTTCTTTTCAAAGACTTCCGTTATCATCAAAAATGATTTCCAGAATCAATTCGTACTGTATATGAATCAAAACACAACTTTGAACTCAATGTGATTAATTCAAGGAGAATAAAAGAATGTATCTCAAATAAATGTTTTCAAAAGTACTAATGTTGATTCAATAAATCAGTAGTCATATTGGTAGAAACTATATGCGATTCAAAGATATCTGTAATTAATGAAACAACTTTTTCTTTTCAAAATAGTAAATATTGATAATTTTCTTTAAAAGTTAGTTTGAAAAGCTTGAATCATACAAGAGCTTTCTAATGTACTCGTGTAATGAGCTTTCAGTCAACAATCCCAGATCTAATTAGGACCTTAGGTTGCCAGATTTAAAGAATCCTTTTTCAAGACAACAATCCTTACATACCTAATATGATTTTCACTTTGTAAGCACTTTTCATTTTAAGCACAATATATATGTATTCCATTAATACAAATGCAATAAAACACAAATCTCATACAATTTTTACTTCTATGATTGTACTAAGAATATGAATCAGTTTCAATAAGCTTATACTTTTAATTAACAATTTAAGATGAGTTACATATAATTTATTCTACAAGTTTAATCAAGTAAGTCAAATTTATGCATGATCATATGCATTTTCCTTGATTCAAAGAAAACATTTAATCAAAATTTCAGAATGTCAGAAGTATTTAATGTTTTCCATTTACACTTCCACTTCAAATTGTAAAAACCATTAAAATTGATAAACTACTTAAAATCAATAAGATACTACTATGATTTTACAATAAATACATAGTATCTTAAGCAGTAGTTTAGATATTACTTTAGATATTTATAATAAGTATATAATATCTATGAGGTGAACAACATCATCAATAATATTTATCTTTTTAAGTGGAGTTTAAGCATTTTACAAATCACATAGCCTACAAATACCTAAATTTAATCTAATGTTGTAGAATGTATTTTCGTCTAGAGGTTTTGTAAATATATCAGCTAATTGATTTTTACTAGACACAAATTCTAATTTAATTTTTCCTTTAATTACGTTATCTCTTAGAAAATGATGTCTAACCTCTATATGCTTTGCTCTTGAATGCAATACAGGATTTTTGGAAAGATTTATTGCAAAACTACTGTCACAATAAATCTCAGTTGTATCATAAGATAATCCAAAATCTTCTAAAGTTTGCCTTATCCACAGAATCTGAGTGCAACACAGTGCAGCAGCAACATATTCAGCTTCTATAGTAGAAAGTGCTATATAGTTTTGCTTTTTACTAAACCATGACACCAAATTATTTTCAAATAATTGATATGTGCCACTGGTACTCTTTCTATCAGATTTAGATCCTACATAATCAGCATCAGTATGTCCTATAAGATCTATTGAACTATCCTTAGAATAATACAGTCTGAAATTTTTAGTTCCTTGTATATATCTAAATATTCTTTTAACTGCAATTAAGTGTGATTCTTTAGGATTAGATTGAAATCTAGCACAAACACACACAGTAAATATAATATCAGGTCTACTAGCAGTCAAATAAAGTAAAGAACCAATCATACTTTTGTATTTTCTTTGATCTATAGATTTTCCTATGTCATCAATATCTAACTTTAAAGTAGTACTCATAGGAGTTCCTCGAATCCTTGTATCATTAAAATTAAATTTCTTAAGCATTTCATCTGCATATTTTTCCTGATTTAAAAATATACCTTTATCCATTTACTTAATTTGAAGTCCTAGAAAATATGAAAGTTCTCCTATCATACTCATTTCAAACTGATTGGTCATCTCTTCAGAGAATATTTCTATCAACTTATTAGAGGTTGCTCCAAAGATTATATCATCCACGTATATTTGAACAACAATCTTATCTTTACCATCTCTCTTAATAAATAGAGTATGATCCACTTTTCCCATGATATAACCTTTTTCTATTAAAAAAGTAGACAATCTTTCATACCATCATGATCTAGGTGCTTGCTTCAAACCATATAAGGTTTTCTTCAATTTATACACAAAGTCAGGATTTTTAATATCTTCAAATCCAGGTGGTTGTTTTACATAGACTTCTTCATTAATTAAACCATTTAGAAATGCACTCTTTACATCCATTTGATATAATTTAAAATCCATATAACAAGCATAGGCCAATAATATTTTAATACTTTCTAACCTAGCCACAGAAGCAAATGTTTCATCATAATCTAGTCCTTCTTCCTGTGTATACCCTTGTGCAACTAATCTAGCTTTGTTCCTTATAACTTGACCAGTTTCGTTAGTTTTGTTTCTAAAGATCCACTTTGTACCAATTATGGACTAATTTTCTAGTGGAGAGACTAATTCCCATACATCATTTCTGATGAATTGATTTAGTTCTTCTTGCATTGCCACTATCCAATTTTCATTAGATAATGCTTCTTGTATTTTCCTTGGTTCCACCATAGAAACAAACATACACATACTATTTAAATTTATTGATGCTCTAGTTTTAACTCCCTTATTAATATTATCAATGACTTGAGTAATGGGATGTGATGAAGAATAACGCCAATTTCTCTGATTGTCCTCAATATTCTCATCAACATCTGAAGGTACATCACTTTCATCATTAGTTTGATCATTTAAGGTCATATTTTTTATTTTCTCAGATAAGTCATCAATCTCTCTATTGATCTCTAACTCTTTTAGATTGAGATTCTCTAAGAGAATTTTCATTGAAGCTTACATGGAGGCTTTCTTCAATAGTCTTAGAAGTCTTGTTATATACTCTATAGGCTTTACTTCTAGTAGAGTAACCTACAAAAATTCCTTCATCCGATTTGGCTTGAAATTTATCCCTTTTATCCTTAGTATTTAGAATAAAACACTTGCAACCAAATGGTTTTATATAGGAAATTTTTGGAACCCTATTAAACATAATTTCAAAAGGAGTTTTATTAACATGAGGTCTTAAATGACTTCTATTAATAACATAACAAGCTGTATTTACTGCTTCAGCCCAAAGATTTTGGCTATTCAACATAGTTCTGGCCATTTCTTGAAGTGATCTATTCTTTCTCTCAACAACACCATTTTGACACGGTGCTCTTGGAAAAGAAAATATTTGATCAATGCCATGCTCATTACAATAGTTATCCATTTGATCATTATCAAATTCAGTTCCATGATCACTCCTAAGTTTTTGAATAGAGACACTCTGCTCATTTTGAACGAAATTGTAAAACATTTTAAATTTTTCAAAAACTTCTGTCTTAGATGCTAGAAAATAGACCCAAGTGTATCTAGAGAAGTCATCTACTAAAACAAATACATATCGTTTACCACCAAGACTCATGATTCTTGTTGGTCCAAATAGATCCATCTGTATAAGTTCTAAGACTCTCTTGCTTGAAATATCAGTTTTGGATTTAAAAGAGTTTTTGTGAAGTTTACCTAACTCACATGCATCACACATAAAGTCCTTTGAGTATTTAATCTTTGCTAAACCTCTCACTAAATGTTTTTTAGATAGTTTATGTAACAGTTTCATATTTATATGCCCAATCCTTCTATGCCATAGATATGCATCACTAGTTTCAGCTAGCAAACATGAATTTAAATCAACTACACTAGAAGGTAAAGATAAAATGCATACAGAACCTTTTCTTTTAGCAATAAATTTAATTTCATCTGTATTTTTATCAATAATTTTGCATACATTATCTTTAAACACTACATAATATCCATTCTTAGTTAGTTTTATAACACTCAGCAAATTAAATCCTAGGTTTTCTACATATAGTACATTCGAAATAACACAAGTAGGAGTTATTTGAACATTGCCCATACCTATGATTTTATCTTTGCTTTTGTTTCCAAATGCTACACTTCCTTTCATGGTATTTGTAAAATTTTGTAATAGACTTTTTTGTCCGGTCATGTGACTTGACGCTCCACTACCCAAGATCCATTTTGATGTTGTTTCCTCCTGCAACACAAATTAAGAAAAACTTTTTCTTGGTACCCAATGTTGTTGAGGACCAAGTTCATTAAACACATAATTCTTCTTTTTGTTTAAAAATAGTTTAACATTATCATTTATTTTCTTATTAGTTGTAAGTACTATTGATTTATCATTAGCTTCATACTCACATATAGCATTATTGTTTTTACAATCATTCTTTTTGTTTTCAGATGTAGTATAATCAAGACCAAATCGATTTTTATCAGATGTTAATTTTTGGTCATGCTCATACATTTTAGTAAGTTCATACCAAGATTTTGTACTTGTATTAACATTTTCCGTACGTACAAAATCTTTTTCTGCACAAGAATTTTTAGTTTTATCACATGTAGAATGAGTAATTGGTCTAATACCAGTTTTTTAAATTATATGCTCAAGTTTCTGAATTTTCAATTTACTACAATTGTCTAAAATTTTAGAAACATTAGAAACTGAATTTCCAAAACAAGAAACAAGATTTTTAGAAACATTAATAGTCATGTTAGAAGTACAATTTGACAAATCACATTGATTTATATTATTACTACATGATTCATCCCTTGAAGTACCTACTTCTACATATTTATTACCTTGTTTCATAATAAAAGGAATTTTAGTCTTAGATTTACTTGAACTGCAACTAATAAATCCTTTATTGGCTTGAGATTCAGGATATTCAGGATAATCAAATCCTAAGCCAAATTTATAAGACACCGTAGGGGTACTAGTTAGTTTGTCTAACTTAGTTTGACTTAAATTCCATTTCTCAATGGTAGAATTTAAATCTTGCTCTCTCAGTTTTAATTTATCTATCTCTAATTCAAGTTCATTTATATTGTTTCTCATCATTTCATTTTTAGATTCTATCTTTAATTTTTCAGCATTTATATTCTGTATTTGTTCATGCAAGATACATTCATTAAATCTAAATTTTTGCAAATCTCTAGCATGATTTTCATTATCACATTTAAACTTTTCTAAAGTAGTAGACAGGAAACAATTTTCTTCTTCCATAATGGATGAAAATTTTCTAATATTCTTATTTTCCAGTTTACATACTTTAAGTTTTTGTAATAATGCATGATAAGCACATAATAGTTCATCAAAGTTGAAATATGAATGACTTTCAGGATCATATATTACCTCAGACTTATCTGCCATGAAGCACACATGAGCAACGTCTTCTAACTCTTGTTCTCCTTCTGAATGTGAAGATTTTAATGCTAATTCCTCAGATTCAGACTCTTCACACGTGTCATCCCAAGTGACCTTCAAAGCCTTTTTCTTGTAAAACTTTTTCTGAGTTTTCTGAGCCGTCTTCTTCTCATTTGTCCTACTTTGCTTTTCATTTTTCCTCATAGAACAATCTGGAGAAAGATGTCTAGGTTTCTTACAATTGTAACATACATACTTTCTGGATGAAGAATTCTTGTCATTTAGTGATTTTGATGTTGAGGGTTTATCATTTTTGTTCTTTTGTTGTTTCCTAACTTTCTATGCTTTCTTGAATTTCCTAGTCATCAAAATCAAATCCTCGTCAGAATCAGTAGATATATCAGAATCTGAATTAATTTTGAAGGCTATTTCTTTCTTCATTTTTAGTTTGTTGTGACTCAGTGATTCATTTAATTGAACTTCATAAGCTGTTAAATTTCCTATAAGTTCATTCATAGTATATACATTTAAATCTCGTGATTCCTCAATTGATGTTACTTTCTAAGACCATTTAGAACTTAGGGATCTGAGAATTTTCCTCACCAAATCCTTCTATTCAAAATTCTTTCCTAAACATTTTAAAGAGTTTATGATATCAAGAAATCTGGAAAACATCTCAGAAACATTTTCGTCTTAATGCATCTTAAAGAGTTGATACTTATAAATCAACATGTTTATTTTAGTCTCTTTAACTTGAGAAGTACCTTCATGTGAAACTTCTAATGCATGCCACACCTCATAAGCAGATTTATATGCCGACACTTTACTGAACTGTTTATAACTCAATGCGCAAAATAAAATATTTAAGCCCTTAGCATTCAGAGTTTCATTTTCTTTTTCAGTAATTGTCCAAGTATTATAAGGAGTAGTTAACGGAGTATATGGTTTAGAAATCATGAACCACAACTTATGATCTATACTTTGAAGAAAAATAGTAATCCTATATTTCCAATATTCAAAATGTATTCCATCAAATAAAAGAGTTCAATTAAGATTTTGGCCTTCATATAAAGAAAAATTACCATTTCCAATAGCCATCTTACCTTAGATTTTTCAACCTATTTGATTTTAAACAATCTAAAACTTTAAAACAACTTGAGCCTTAAATCAAGAAAGTTAAATGTATGCTCAGATATTAATGTTTATTTAAAAACAAGGAATGTAGAATAAGCAATGATATTAAATAAGTTGGTATCGATTTTATATCAAAGATTATCAACAAAGCTCTGATACCACTTGTAGGATCGTATGGCTACACAAGAGGGGGGGTGAATTGTGTATTTTTAATATTTTCTGAAATATAATTGAAACTTTAAAACTCAAAAACAAGTCGAGACATTGTTTTCATAAAATAATTTTTATTCAAGGTTTCAATTACAATATACAATTCAATTCTCCTCAGAAATTATAGATGCAATTATATTTCGATACCATGTATCATCTAAACAATTTCATAACTACAAATAGAGAAAACTAATTTGCGGAATTTAAAACATTTCTCCCTATTTAAGATCTTTCTTCTACTTCTTCTTTCTTCTTCAGCAATTCTTCAGTGATGAATATCTTGTCTTTCTCTACTTCACCGAATTTGCTTTCACTTGATACTTCAAATCTTCAGCAACATAAATTTAACCTTTTCTGCTTCACTGAATTTTCTTCCACTTGAGAGATTTTACTCGAAGAGGTGTTTTTGATCCTTGAAAAAGATTTTTCTTTTGGTGTGCAGGGATAGTTTGATCCTTGAAAAGATTTTCATTTTGTGTGCAAGGATAGTTTGATCAACGAGAATTCTATGCCTTTTATATTGTATGTTAACTTCATGCATATCCTCCACGTTTAATCACTACTAGTTTTCCACTTCTTCACGTCTTTGCTTTTTCCTTCATCGAAACACACACGTTCTAACCCATGTTTATATTTTGAATTTTCTTTAATCATTAGTCCTAGATCTTTGAAAAATTTCTTGCAAAATAAACTTTTTCGTCCAAAAATTTTTCATCAATGTAATAAGAAGTCGTTACTTTAATATTAACTAAACGAGTAACACAAGTATATATATATAACTTAACGTTTCTAACTTAACGAGTTCCTCCTGTGCCATTTCACGTGACAAGTACTGTAGCTAACTAACGAACTAAGTCTGTGGTGTTATGCTAACTCAACAAACCAGCTTAACCTTTCTTTCGGAAGGTTAAACGATAACTCACCGAAAACAGTTTAAGTTTCGGATAGTTACGGATGTAAGTCACCAAAAAACTCTTTATATTATAAAACTAGTGAGACATGTGTCAAGACCTGAAAACATGACTTAAGTTACCTTTCAGATAGTTACGACTGTAAGTCTTCGAAAAACTTTAACTCACTGATTCAGTAATAAACGAATGTTTTTATAATAAGAATTTTACCACGTGCAAAAATAACAACTTAAGTTTATAACGCTAACCTAACACGTTGCCTTAGTGTTCAATATAGCAACTCAACGCGTTTAGTTATGTTAACTTAACTAGTTAAACATGTGCACCTCACGTGATACAATACAACATTCGTAACTTATAATTTCACCATGTGTATAACACTAACTTAATGAGTTCGTCTCTTCTTTTACTCACTAACTTAACGAGTTATCATGTGACCTATTTTAACCTTTAAGCCTCTAACTTAACGAGTTCTCACGTGACCTCTAAACAAACAAAACTTTAACTTAATGAGTAGTCTAAACGTGCACTATTCATGAAACAGAAGATATAACTTTAAAACATATCATGCTTTTCAATAAAAACACACGTTAACTTAACGTTTAGCTAAATGAGAAATTAATGCAACGAAACGACTAGTTATTAGCTTCAGATCCAATACAGACAAGTATTTATATGAGTAAGCTTTTTCTGTATAAATTGATGATTTTAATTTCTTTTCACAAGCAATAGTAATTGAGCAAATATGATTATTTTCATTCAACACACATCATCAAAACAAAAATACTCAACACTTTCAGATAGTTACTGTCTTAACTATTCGAAAATTCACTTAAGTGTCTCTTCAGTCATTTTGGAAGGTTGTAGCTGTAACCTTCTGAAAACTTACGATTTTCGGATAGTTATTGCCTAACTATCTGAAGATCCACTTAAGTCACTACTTTTCGGATACTTGGCTTCTTAACTATCCAAACATCCACTTAAGTGTCTGACTTTCGGATACTTAGCTTCATAACTGTTCGAACATCGACTTAAGTGTCCTTTAAGTCGTTTCGGATGGTTACAGCTAGTAACCCTCCGAAATCTTCTGACTTTTGGATAGTTAGCTCAAAGCCTCTGACTGAAACTTTATTTTTGAATACTTAGGCCTGATAACCTACCAAAAATATAAATTTGCCAGATACTTACTGTTAATAAGCTTCCGACTGAACCTGGACTTCTTGTGGCATACTCCACACTTGTACTACTTGCCCTAACAATCTCCCACTTGAAGTTTGGCATAATGATCGAAGGAAAAATCAATCTCTACTCTTGGCTTACAGATTATTGCAATAGTAGCTCAAATAATCATCAACTCTTTATCTCCTTCTTATTTTCAATTATTCAGGAAACTAATTAAGGCCATACAGTGCCTTAATTTCTATAGATTCAGAACTTTGGTTAGCATATCTGCAACATTTTCAGCTTCGACAATCTTCTGTAGATCTAACCTGTTCTACTCTATCTCTTCCCTTATGAAATGAAATCTCATTCTCATATGCTTGGACCTTGAATGAAACTTTAGATTTTCAGCAAATAAATGGCACTGTGATTGTCAAAGAACAGAATGCTTCTATTCTATTTGTGCCCTAATTCGGCTAGTACATTCTCTAGCTAGATTCTTTCTTTAGCTACCTTTGCTACTGCAACATATTCAGCTTCTATGGTCGAGAGTGCAACAATACTTTGTAGCTTGGATCTCTAGCTAATTGCAATACTTCCTATGCAAAAAACATAGCCTGAAGTACTTCTACTTTTATCCAACTCTCTTCCCAAATCAGCATCACAGTAGCCAATCAATTCAACTGGTCCTTTCTTGAAATTTAGATCTACATCTAAGGAATATTTGAGTATCCACAGTACAGCGGACCAATGCTCAACTCTTGGATCTCCCATATATCTACTGACCACTCCCACTACATGAGATATATCAAGTCTTATGCATATCATGGCATATATTAAACTTCCCACTATTGAAGTATTTGGTATTCTAGATATTTTTGTCCTTTCTTCTTCAGTCTTAGGTGACTGATCTTTAGACAACTTGAAGTAGGGTCTGAGAGGTAGTTCAATTTTCCTCTCATTTGAGATATCAAATCTCCTTAGTACCTTTTCTAGGTACTTCTGATTTAATCTCAATATGCCTACCACTCTATCTTAGATAATTCTCATACTCAAGATTTGCTTGGCCTCTCCCATATCCTTCATGTCAAATTCTTTTGACAGTTGTCTCTTTAATTGCTTAATTTGTTCCATATTAGAACAAGCAATTAACATATCATCTACATAAATCAATAGAATAATGAAGCAATCATTAAACAGTTTTATGTAGCAACAATAATCTGTATCACATCTTTTGAAGCCTAGGGTACAGATAAAGGTATCAAATCTCTTGTACCATTGTCATGGTGCTTGCTTCAAACCTTATAGACTTTTCAGCAATCTACATACTGTCTTTCTTTTCTTGCGAGTTACTACAAATCCTTCTAGTTACATCATGTAGAGTTCTTCCTACAAGTCACCATGTAGCAATGCTGTCTTTACATCCATTTGCTCCAAGAGCAAATTTTCTACAGCAATAATGCTTAAGAATATTCTTATAGTATTCATCTTCACAACAAGAGAGAATACTTCAATATAGTCTATGTCTTGAATTTGCTGAAAACCCTTGACGATAAGTCTGGCTTTATATTTCTTGCTGCCATCTAGTTGTTCTTTCATCCTGAACACCCACTTGTTTCCTAGGATTTTCTTTCCTTCTAGCAATGAAGTTAGCTCCCAAGTTTTATTCTTCTCTAGGGACTTCATTTCTTCTTTCATTGCTAACTCCCATTTGTGTGCATCACTTGCACAGATTGCTTCCTAGTGTGTTTTAGGTTCACCATCATCCGTCAGTAACAGATAATTGAATGATGGTGCATACCTTTCAGGTTGTCTGGAAACCCTTCCAGATCTTCTAAGTTGTCTGGTGACAACTTCATCTTCTTGATCATCTAGATGTTCTTGTTGTTCAGCCTCTGGAAGCTGAATTTCTTCTACAGGTTTCTTCTAAGGTTGTTCAACATCATTATCTAGACTGATCTCAGCAGTACTTTCATACTGAATCTCTAACTACTGTTCATCTAAACTTTCTCTGTACTTATACATCTTGGATTCAATGAAGGTGACATCTTTTGCATGGATTATTTTCTTGGTTTCTTCTACCCAGAATCTATAACCAAAATAATCCTTACCATAGCCAATGAAATAACATTTCTGTGATTTTAAATCCAACTTGTCTCTTTTGTCACTATTCAAGTGGACAAATGACTTGGATCCAAAAACTTTTAAGTGAGCATAGTTGACTGTAGGATCGTATGGCTACACAAGAGGGGAGTGAATTGTGTATTTTTAATATTTTCTGATATATAATTGAAACTTTAAAACTCAAAAACAGGTCGAGACATTGTTTTTATAAAATCATTTTTATTCAAGGTTTCAATTACAATATACAATTCAATTCTCCTCAGAAATTGTAGATGCAATTATATTTTGATACCATGTATCATCTAAACAATTTCATAACTACAAATAGAGAAAACTAATTTGCAGAATTTAAAACTTTTCTCCCTATTTGAGATCTTTCTTCTTCTTCTTTTTCTTCTTCAGCAATTCTTCAGTGACGAATATCTTGTCTTTTCATGCTTCACCGAATTTGCTTTCTTTTGATACTTCAATCTTCAATGACGAAAATCTTACCTTTTTATGCTTCACTAAACTTTCTTCCACTTGAGAGATTTTCCCCGAGAAGGTGTTTTTGTTCCCTGAAAAAGATTTTTCTTTTGGTGTGCAGGGATGATTTGATCCTTGAAAAGATTTTTTGTTTTATGTGCATGGATAAATTGATCAACGAGAATTCTATGCCTTTTATACTATATCTTCATTTCATGCATATCCTTCACGTTTAACCACCACTAGTTTTCCACTTCTCCACATCTTTTCTTTTTCCTTCATCGAAACACACACGTTCTAACCCACGTTTATATTTCGAATTTTCTTTAATCATTAGTCCTAGATCTCTGAAAAATTTCCTACAAAATAAACTTTCTCGTCCAAAAGTTTTTCATCAATGTAATAAGAAGTCGTTACTTTAATGTTAACTAAACGAGTAACACAAGTATATATATAACTTAACGTTTCTAACTTAACGAGTTCCTCATGTGCCATTTCACATGACAAGTACTGTAGCTAACTCAACGAACTATGTCCGTGGTGTTATGATAACTCAACGAACCATCTCCGTTGTGTTATGATAACTCAACGAACCAGTAATAAACAAATGTTTTTATAATAAGAATTTTACCACGTGCAAAAATAACAACTTAAGTTTATAATGCTAACCTAACGCGTTGCCTTAGTGTTCAATATAGCAACTCAACGCGTTTAGTTATGTTAACTTAATGAGTTAAACATGTGCACCTCACGTGATACAATACAACATTCGTAACTTATAATTTCACCACGTGTATAACACTAACTTAACGAGTTCGTCTCTTCTTTTACTCACTAACTTAACGAGTTATCACGTGACCTATTTTAACCTTTAAGCCTCTAACTTAACGAGTTCTCACGCGACCTCTATACAAACAAAACTCTAACTTAACGAGTTGTCTAAACGTGCACTATTCATGATACAAAAGATATAACATTAAAACATATCATGCTTTTCAATAAAAACACACGTTAACTTAACGTTTAGCTAAATGAGAAATTAATGCAACGAAACGACTAGTTATTAACTTCAGATCCAATACAGACAAGTATTTATATCAGTAAGCTTTTTCTGTATTAATTGATGATTTTAATTTCTTTTCACAAGCAATAGTAATTGAGCAAATATGATTATTTTCATTCAGCACACATCATCAAAACAAAAATACTCAACATTGACCTCTTTCCCTGTCCACAACTCTTTAGGGTTCTTGAGCCCCATTGGGATAAATAGTTCTCTATTTATTAGATAGGCAGCTGTATTGACAGCTTCTACCTAGAATGTCTTGGGAAAGCCTACATGTAGTCTCATGCATCTTGCCCGTTCATTCAAGGTCCTGTTCATCCTTTCAACAACTCCATTTTGTTGTGGAGTTCCAATTACAATCCTCTGCCTTCTAATCCCTTGCTCCTCACAGTAAACTTTAAATTCATGGCTATCATATTCTCCTCCATTATCTGACCTGATGGATTTCATTTTTCTTCCACTCTCATGTAGGATCGTATGGCTACACAAGAGGGGGGTGAATTGTGTTTTTCAACATTTTCGAATATAATTGAAACTTTAAAACTTAAAAACAAGTTGAGACACTATTTTGATAAAATCATTTTTATTCAAGGTTTCAATTACAATATACAATTCAATTCTCCTCAGAAATTGTAGATGCAATTATATATCAATACCATGTTTCATCTATACAATTTCATAACTACAAATAGAGAAAACTAATTTACGGAATTTAAAACATTTCTCCCTATTTGAGATCATTCTTCTTCATCTTCTTTTTCTTCTTCAACAATTCTTTAGTGACAAATATTTTGTCCTTTTCTGTTCCACCGAATTTGCTTTCTCCTGATACTTTAAATCTTCAATGATGTATATCTTACCTTTCTATGCTTCACTGAATTTTCTTCCATCTGATACTTAAAATCTTCAATGACATTTATCATACCTTTTTCTACTTCATTGAACTTTCTTCCACTTGAGAGCTTTTCCTCGAAGAGGTGTTTTTGATCCCTGAAAAGATTTTTCTTTTGGTATGTAGGGATAGTTTGATCTTAAAAAAGATTTTTCGTTTGATGTGTAGGGATAGTTTGATCCCTGAAAAGATTTTTCGTTTGATGTGCAAGGATAGTTTGATCCATGAGAATTCTATGCCTTCTATACTATATTTTCATTTCATGCATATCCTCCACATTTAATCACTACCAATTTTCCACTTCTTCATGTCTTTTCTTTTTCCTTCATCGAAATACACACGTTCTAACCCATGTTTACATTTCGAATTTTCTTTAATTATCAATCCTAGATCTTTGAAAAATTTCCTGCAAAATAAACTTTCTCTTCCAAAATTTTTCATCAAGTGTAATAAGAAGTCGTTAAAAATGATATGTTGAGAAACAACATAGATGATCTTGAGTTAGAGATTGAAAGATTAAAAATGAGAGAGCTAGATTTAAATTCTTCGATTGAGAAATGGAATTTAAGTCAAACTAAGTTAGACAAACTAACTAGTACCCCTACAGTGTCATATAAATTTGGCTTAGGATTTGATTATCTTGAATCTCAAGCCAATAAAGGATTTATTAGTTGCAGCTCAAGTAAATCTAAAACTAAAATTCCTTTTATCATGAAACAAGGTAATAAATATGTAGAAGTAGGTAATTCAAGGGATGAATCATGAAGTAATAATATAAACCAATGTGATTTATCTAAATGTACTTCTAACATGACTATTAATGTTTCTAAAAATCTTGTTTCTTGTTTTGGAAATTCAGTCACTAATGTTTCAAAAATGTCAAACAATTGTAGTAAACTAAAAATTCAGAAACTTGAGCATGAAATTCAAAACTCTGGTGTTAGACCAATTACTCATTCTGCATGTTCTTTATCTGAAAATTCTTGTGTAGACAAAGATTTTGTATGTACTAAAAATTCAAATACAAGTACAAAATCTTGGTATGAACTTACTGAAATGTATGAGCATGACCAAAATAAATTAACATCTAATAAAAATTGGTTTGGTCTTGGTTATACTACATCTAAAAACAAACAGAATGATTATAAGATCAAAAATGCGATAACTAAGTATGATGCTAATGATAAATCATTAGTACTTACAACTAATAAGAATGTAAATGATAATGTTAAATTATTTTTAAACAAAAAGAAGAAATATGCATTTAACGAACTTGGTCCTCAACAACATTGAGTACTAAGGAACAATTCTTCGTAACTTGTTTTATAGGAGGAAACAACATCAAAATGGATCTTGGATGTGGAGCATCAAATTACATGATTGGATAGAAAAGTTTACTGAAAAATTTTACAAATACCAAGAAAGAAAATGTTACATTTGGAAACAAAATCAAAGATAAAATCATAGGTATGGGCAATGTTCAAATATCTCCTACTTGTGTTATTTCGAATGTACTATATGTTGAAAACCTAGGATTTAATTTGCTGAGTGTTATAAAACTAATTGATAATGGATATTATGTAGTGTTTGAAGATAATGTATGCAAAATTATTGATAAAAGTACAAATGAACTTAAGTTTATTATTAAAAGAAAAGGTTCTATATGTATTTTATCTTTACTTTCTAGTGTAGTTGATTTAAATTCATGTTTACTAGTTGAAACTAGTGATGCATATCTGTGGCATAGAAGGATCGAGCATATAAATATGAAACTATTACATAAACTGTCTAGAAAAAATTTAGTGAGAGGTTTACCAAAGATTAAATACTCAAAGGAATTTATGTATGATGTATGTGAGTTAGGCAAATTTCATAAAAACTCTTTTAAATCCAAAACTGATATATCAAGCAAGAGAGTCTTAGAACTTATACGTATGGATCTATTTGGACCAACAAGAATCATGAGTCTTAGTGGTAAATGGTATGTATTTGTTTTAGTAGATGACTTCTCTAGATATACTTGGGTATATTTTCTAGCATCAAAGACAGAAGTTTTTGAAAAATTTAAAATATTCTGCAATCTTGTTCAAAATGAACAAAGTATCTCTGTTCAAAAACTTAGGAGTGATCATAGTACTGAATTTGATAATGATCAAATGGATAATTACTATATAGATCATGGCATTGATCAAAGATTTTCCTTTCCAAGAGCACTGTCTCAAAATGGTGTTGTTGAGAGAAAGAATAGATCACTTCAGGAAATGGCCAGAACTATGTTAAATGAACATAATTTACCTCAAAATCTTTGGGCTGAAGCAATGAATACAGCTTGTTATATTATTAACAGAAGTCACTTAAGACCTCTTGTTAATAAAACTCATTTTGAAATTATGTTTGATAGGGTTCCAAAAATTTCCTATATGAAACCATTTGGCTACAAGTGTTTTATTCTTAATACTAAGGATAAAATGGATAAATTTCAAGCTAAAGCGGATGAAAGAATTTTTGTAGGTTACTCTACTAGAAGTAAAGCCTATAGAGTATATAATAAGACTTCTAGAACTATTGAAGAAACCCTCCATGTAAGCTTCAATGAAAATTATTTTAAAGAATCTTAATCTAAAGTTGATAATGATGATATGATCAATTTCCCAAAAGAATTAGAGATCAATAGAGAGATTGAAGATTTATTTGAGAAAATTAAAAACATGAACTTAAATGATCATACTAATGATGAAAGTGATGTACCTTCAGATGTTGATGAGAATATTAAGGAAAATCAGAGAAATTGGCGTTATTCTTCATCACATCCCATCACTCAAGTCATTAGTAATATTAATGAGGGAGTTAAAACTAGAGCTTCAGTAAATTTAAATAGTATGTGTATGTTTGTTTCTATGGTGGAACCAAAGAATATAGAAGAAGCATTATCTGATGAAAGTTGGATAGTGGTAATGTAAGAAGAACTAAATCAATTCATCAGAAATGATGTTTGGGAATTAGTCTCTCCACTAGAACATCAGTCCATAATAGGTACAAAGTGGATCTTTAGAAACAAAACTAATAAGACTGGTCAAGTTATAAGGAACAAAGCTAGATTAGTTGCACAAGGGTATACACAGGAAGAAGGACTAGATTATGATGAAACATTTACTCCTATGGCTAGGTTAGAAAGTATTAGAATATTATTGGCCGATGCTTGTTATATGGATTTTAAACTATATCAAATGGATGTCAAGAGTGCATTTCTATATGGTTTTATTAATGAAGAAGTTTATGTAAAACAACCACCTAGATTTGATGATATTAAAAATCCTAACTATGTGTATAAATTGACGAAAGCCTTATATGGTTTGAAGCAAGCACCTAGATCATGGTATAAAAGGTTATCTACTTTTCTAATAGAACAAGGTTATATCATAGGAAAAGTAGACCATACTCTATTTATCAAGAGAGATGATAAAGATCAGATTGTTGTTCAAATATATGTGGATGATATAATCTTTGGAGCAACTTCTAATAAATTGATAAAAATAATTTCTAAAGAGATGGCTAGTCAGTTTGAGATGAGTATGATAGGAGAACTTTCATATTTTCTAGGACTTCAAATTAAGCAAATGGATAAAGGTATATTTTTAAATCAGGAAAAATATGTAGATGAAATGCTTAAGAAATTTAATTTTAATGATACAAGGATTCGAGGAACTCCTATGAGTACTTCTTTAAAGTTAGATATTGATGACATAGGAAAATCAATAGATCAAAGAAAATACAGAAGTATGATTGGTTCTTTACTTCATTTGACAACTAGTAGACCAGATATTATGTTTGCTGTGTGTGCTTATGCTAGATTTCAATCTAATCCTAAAGAATCACACTCAATTGTTGTTAAAAGAATATTTAGATATATACAAGGAACTAAAAACTTTGGTCTGTATTATTTTAAGGATAGTTCAATAGATCTTATAGGATATATTGATGTTGATTACGTAGGATCTAAATCTGATAGGAAAAGTACTAGTGGCACATGTCAATTATTGGGAAATAATTTGGTGTCTTGGTTCAGTAAAAAGCAAAATTGTGTTGCATTTTCAACCACTGAAGCTGAATATGTTGTTGTTGCACTGTGTTGCACTCAGATTCTGTGGAGAAGGCAAACTTTAGAAGATTTTGGATTATCTTATGATACAACTGAGATTTTTTGTGATAACGTAAGATTCTACAATAAATCTTTCCAAAAATCCTGTATTACATTCTAGAGCAAAACATATAGAGGTTAGACATCATTTTCTAAGAGATAACGTAATTAAAGGAAAAATTAAATTAGGATTTGTGTCTAGTAAAAATCAATTAGCTGATATATTTACAAAACCTCTAGATGAAAATACATTCGACAACATAAGATTAAATTTAGGTATTTGTAGGCTATGTGATGTGTAAAATGCTTAAACTCTACAAAAAGATAAATTTTGTTGATGATGTTGTTTACCTCATAGATATTATATACTTACCATAAATATCTAAGTAATATCTAAACTACTACATAAGATTCTATGTATTTATTATAATATTGTTGTAGTATCTTATTGATTTTACATATTTTGTCAAATTTGATGGTTTTCAAAATTATAAGTGGAAGTGTAAATGAAAAACATTAAATATCTCTGGAATCTTGAAATTTTGATTAAATGTTTTCTTTGGATCAATGAAAGTACATATGATTATGCATGAATTTGACTTGATTGATTAAACTTGTAGAATAATTTATATGTAAATCATCTTAAACTACTAATCAAAAGTATGAGCTTATTGAAACTGATTCATATTTTTAGTAAAATCATAGACGTAAAAATTGTATGAGATTTGTGTTTTATTGCATCTATATTAATGGAATACATATATACTATGCTTAAAATGAAAAAGTGCTTACAAAGTGAAAATCTTTGAGAGTTTATTGATCAGTTTGATCATGAGCCTTTTGTACTGGAGCAGATAGGTATGTAAGGATTGTTGTCCTGAAAAAGGATTCTTTAAATCTGTCAACCTAAGGTCTTGATCAAACCTGGGATTGTTGTCTAAAAGCTCATTACACGGGTACATTAGAAAGCTCTTGTATGACTCAAACTTTTCAAACTAACTTTTAAAGAAAATTATCAATATTTACTGTTTTGAAATGATAAAAGTTGTTTCATTAATTATAGAGATCTTTGAATTGAATATGGTTTCTACCAATATGACTATTGATTTGTTGAATCAAAATTAGTACTTTTGAAAATATTTATTTGAAATACATTCCTTTATTCTTCTTGTGTTAATCATATTAAGTTTAAAGTTATGTTTTGATTCATATACAGCTGAAATTGATTCTTGAAATCATTTTTGATGAATTAAGGATGACAGAAATCGTCTGAAAAGTGAATTTAAAGTGTAGCTAAAATTAACATCTATTTTATACAAATATATTTTGTATGTAATTGAATATATATTTGAAGTATATTTGTAGGGGGAGGAATTGCAATGTCCAAAACAGATTAATATAATTCAGAATACAAATCTTGGTTAATCTAAGTTTAGTCCTCTTAAGATCTTGATGAAACATTTTGAAGGTAGTTTCACAGAGGAACAACATGACATTCATTTTGAAGAAGAGATTCCTAAAGATGAATTAAACTCTGAATCAAGGCTTCAGGTATCACCTTCTTTGTGTATAGTATTACGAATTCAAGGTAATTCAATTCATTTTAGATCTAAGGAAGCATTGCAAAAATACAATAATCTGATTACATATCAGATTCTACATGCTTGTCCAATAAAATTCAGAAATTTGATGGAAATAAGAGATCTATTTGAGTTTCAAGGCCTAATTCAATTCTTGCCAGTTGGAACAAAATGGAAACAATACAAAGAGCTTATTGCAGTCTTTTACAACAATCTGGTCAAGAATGACAATATACTGACAACTCAAATAAATCAATAGGAGTTCACATTGTCTCTAGAATTAATTTTTGAAGTTTTGGGATTAAAGAATGAAAGTGTTGTTGTTACAAATAGATTTGACATGGTTAGACAACTGGAATGGGACATTCAGTCTTTATCAAAGATTCTAGATGTATATAGTGAAATGAGATTAACAGAAAACCTGAATGCAAAGGCAAGGTTTATTAGAAATATATTGCATGCCAATTTATTTCAGAGAGTCGGACATAATATGGAAGTCAACAAAAGCTATCTATATGCAACTTATGGTCTGCTGAATAGAATTCAAATCAATTGGTTTGATGTTTTCATTTCTCAACTGCAACATATGAGTTCAAAGTTATTTTTTGATGATGCTGTATGTAGACTCCTTGTAAACTAATTAAATTTATCTAACTGGCCCTCTGAAACTAAAGGCATGAGAGCTTTTAGTGTAAAAGATTTGCAAAAATTTCAGGCCATGCATCAACCTCAACGACAACAACAACAACCTGACTATATAGAACAGATTCAACCACAACAGCTAAGTTATTCAGATCGAGCAGAACAGCAACCCTAGCTACCTCCTTCCCTAGATGATGTGCTTAACGACATCAGAAATGATATTAGGCATCTAGGCGATAAAATATGTAATGTTATAACTGATATACGTAGGAGGGATAGATAACTATCTATTTGCTTGTTTCCGAATACAAAATGTAATATTTGTTAGGAACATATGACTTCACCAGAGGGGGGGTGAATGGTGATCAGTGTGTATTTAAGCCTATTTTTGACTTTACTAACTAATTTGATTAATCTGTTTGCACAAGTACTAATCAGATATAAATAACATGCATAGTGGAAATAAAAATAAGAAACATAAGGGAATTTTAGGTGATTCACCAACTCGACTAGTCTACCCCCAAGGATCACTTGGGCTTCACTAAGTGTTTCAACTAATACTTACACACTTGCTTTCAGGTCGAAGTAAGAACCAACCACTTGAGCTTCCTGGTCGTAGCTCTAACTAACCACATAAAAGTTTTCAGGTATAAACTCTAGAAAACCAACCTCTTGAGTTTTCAGGTCGAAACTCAAACCAACAATTGAATGAAGCTTTAAGGTTGAAGCCACAAACCAACTGATCCTTCTTGGATCAGACTTTTAGCACACGGAGAGCTTTGAGAATCTTCTTTGTATATCCAGCTTTCAATCGATTTCTTGTTAAACTGAATTTGAGCTTTCTTCTATATCAGTAATTGATCTACAATGTATATTGTATCTTTGTATGTAATTGTATCTGTAATCTCACATTTTAGCTCTTCCTGAATATTGAATGATCTAATTGTATTTATGCTTGAACATCCAATGATCATATTTTCTCCTCAACGGATTTATTTTGCTGTACTTGTTGAGTTTGTAAATCCAAATATGGTAAGTTACCGTTTGGAAAGGTATTTCAAGATAACGTTCCGATCTTCTCAACCTTTCGGATAGTTTGTAACTCTCCGAAGGATGATCATAACTCATCGAAAATCCACTTAAGTTCATTTGTCACGTGAGTTTTAAGTCATACACGTGATGAGACTTAAGTTCGGATAGTTATAACAGTAACTCATTGAAACTTCCTATTTTTTGGATAGTTAGCTTTCTAACTCTCTGAAAACTCCTTTAAACTTCTTGTTCTGGATTTCTCCACGTGGGAAATTGAATGACTTAAGTTTCAGATAGTTATCCTTTCTAACTTTCTAATTTTCCTTGAGCTTTCGAATAGTTAACACCTTTACTCTCCGATCATTCAACCAACAGTCTTTCACAACTCTCTGAAGGCTTTATGATTTCGGATAGTTATTCTTCTAATTGTCTGAAAGTATTTCTACTGCTTTAAATTGACTCTTCGGATACTTAAGCCTATAACTGTCCGATTTTCCTAGCTTGCTCTTTCAACTATGAATGAACTGCTTATAATGTGATATCTTCAAGATTCCTTATGCAGCATTCGTTTGGTCTATTTGATTACAATTTGCTTTGACTTTTCCATCCAATCTGTTCTTCCTGCAACCTGTGAAATACATACACTTCTCTCATGGATGTTTGCATTATCAAAATACTGAGGTCCTTTCAATATTTGTATTTATTGTTTGATTATTTGAACAATACATTTTTTTTCTGTAAATGGTTCAATTCTTATTTATGTTTATAGAAAGTTGAGCTATATACACTTATCTCTTGATTTATATGTTAGGACCCTAGTATTTTGATAATGCAAAACCTATGTGAGGAAACATATTGTATTTCACAGTTAAGTTAGTGCAGCTTTAAATCAGAAGGTAGATAGAACAAATTCCATGTAGATGAACAGATGGAGAAGTTTCCAGATAATATTGTTTTAAAGTTACAGTAAAATTGGACAAGTACAAGTTCAAGTATCCGAAGAATAAAACAACAGCAAAACTATCAGACAGTTAGAAGAATAACTATCCGAAATTGTAAAGCCTTCGGAGAGTTATTGGATCAGACAGTTAAGAGGATTGAATGATCGGATAGTTAACTCCTTAACTATCCAGAAGCTTAAAGGATTTTTCGGAGAGTTACAGGTATAACTATCCGAAAGTTAAGTCATTCAATAAACCATGTGTAGAAATACAGAACGGAAGCTTAAAGGACTTGTCGAAGAGTTAGATAACTATCTGAGTTTTCTTTTCGAAGAGTTAGATAACAATTCGAGTTTTTCAGTAAGTTACAAGCATAACTTTCCGGAACTTAAGTCACTTTATTACGCACGTGCAAAATGGAGAAGCCGGCAGTTGAAAGCTTTAAAGGGGAAATCGAAGAGTTAGATAACTATCCAAAATTTTCAAAGAGAGTTTCGGTAAGTTACAGTTTAACTATCCGAAACTTAAGTCATTGAATTTCCCACATGCAGAATTCCAAATAGATGCTTAAATAGGTTTTCGGAGAATTAGAAAGATAACTATCCGAAATTTCAAGAGAGTTTCGGTGAGTTACAGTTTAAATATCCGAAACTTAAGTCATTGAATTTCCCACGTGCAGAATTCAGAGAGAATGGCAAATAAGTTTTTGGAGAGATAGAAAAATAATTATCCGAAATCCTGAAGCATTTCGGTGAGTTACAGAGATAACCTTCTGAAACTTAAGTCAGCTCTTTATGCACGTGCTAAATTAATGCAATCGACAAGTATATAACTGTTTGGTAAGTTACAGTTATAAGTATCCGATTAAATGACAGCTTACATTTAAATATTCTGGAATCCTACTTGGCAGAAAAGGATAAGTGATCTTTCGGTAAGTTATAGAAATTCTTCGGAGAGTTACATAGCTAACTATCCAAAAGAACAGGAAAATTGGTAAGATATCTTGAAATGATTTTCTGAATGGTCACTTGCCATGTTGGGACTTGAGGCTAATCAAGTACAGTAGAATACATCCGTTGGAGAGAAATATGATCGTTGTACATATCAGGTATATATACAAAATACAAACAACGGAGATAAGCAAAGCTATACTCCAAATTCCATTTACACTCAAGTTTGCAAACAATGAAGCATATTCCAAAGATCTACTACAGAAAAAGCTCTGTGCGCAAAACTCTGATTGAAGGACTAAAGTTGTTGGTTCGTAGTTTCAACCTGAAAGCTACATACAGTGTTGGTTTAAGTTTCGACCTGAAAACTCTAGAGGTTGGTTTATTGAAGTTTTTACCTGAAAACTTCTGTGTAGTTGGTTCTTGCTTTAACCTAAAAGCAAATGTGTAAGTGTTGAAACACTTAGTGAAGCCCAAGTGAATCTTGGGGGTGGACTAGCCAATTTGGTGAACCACCTAAAAATTTGCTGTGTATTTCTTATCTTTGCTGATTTGCATTCTCTTAGTTTCAGTTCATTACATTTCTGTTGAATCATTCGATTCAACATCAAAAGAATTTTAAAAGTACACACGATCACCATTCACCCCCCCTCTGGTGAGCCTATCGATCCTAACATTATATACTGTGTAATCATCTTTTTGATTAATGACAAAAAGGGGGAGAAATGGTTATAAATTCAAAAGAAGAAGATGATTATGTTTCTAATTGCATATATTATAAAGGGAGATGATATTTATGTGGTTATTGTAATCTGACAAATGATAATGTAATCTGAAAGATAATTATATGATTATTAAAATATGAAAGATACTCATGTACTTATTGACATCTGAAAGTTTTATCTCTGAGAGGTGAATTTTACACAAACAATAGAAATAAGCTTAAGTGAACTTAAGTCAACAAACTTGGTTATTGAATTAAAAGTTAACCCAACGAAGGTGCTTTGTTGAGTTAAATATATTTCATAATTGATTTAATATGGTTTTGTCATCATCAAAAAGGGGGAGATTGTTGAGTATTTTGTTTTGATGATGTGTGCTGAATGAAAGTAATCATATTTGCTCAATTACTATTGCTTGTGAAAAGAAATTAAAAACATCAATTAATATAGAAAAAGTTTACTGATATAAATACTTGTCTATATTGGATCTGAAATTATATTGTTAAATAACTAGTCGTTTCATTGCATTAATTTCACATTTAACTAAATGTTAAGATAATGTGTGTTTTTATTGAAAAGCATGATATGTTTTAAAGTTATATTTTCTATATCATGAACAGTGCACGTTTAGACAACTTGTTAAGTGAGAGTGTTATTTGTATAAAGGTCACGTGAGAACTCGTTAAGTTAGAGGCTTAAAGGTTAAAATAGGTCACATGAGAACTCGTTAAGTTAGTGTTGTACACGTGGTGAAATTAAAGGTTACGAATGTTATATTGTATCACGTGAGGTGCACATGTTTAACTCATTAAGTTAACATAACTAAACGCGTTGAGTTGCTATATTGAATACTAAGGCAACGCGTTAGGTTAGCGTTATAAACTTAAGTCATTATTTTTGCACATGGTAAAATTCCTATTATAAAAACATTTGTTTGTTACTAGTTCGTTGACTTATCTGTAACACAACGGAGTTGGTTCGTTGAGTTATCGTAACACCACGAAGCTGGTTCGTTGAGTTATCGTAACACCACGAAGTTGGTTTGTAGAATTATCGTAACACCATAGACGTAGTTCGTTGTGTTAGCTATAATACTTGTCATGTGTGTTGGTACATGAGGAACTCGTTAAGTTAGAAACGTTAAGTTATATATCTACTTATGTTACTCATTTAGTTAACATTAAAGTAACGACTTCTTGTTACATTTGATGAAAAATTTTGGACGAGAAAGTTTATTTTACATGAAATTTTTCAGAGATCCAGGATTGATGATTAAAGAAAATTCAAAATGTGAACGTAGGTCAGAACGTGTGTATTTTGATGAAGGAAAAAGAGAAGACGTGAAGAAGTGGAAAACTGGTAGTGATTAAATGTGGAGGATATGCATGAAATGAAGATACAGTATAAAAGGCATAGAATTCTCGTTGATCAACTATCCTTGCACACCAAACGAAAAATCTTTTCAGGGATCAAAAACACTCTTCAAGGAAAAGCTCTCAGATGGAAGAAAATTCAGTGAAGTAGAAAAGTTCAGATTTATATCACTAAAGATCTGAAGTATTAAGAGAAAGTAAATTTGGTGAAGTAGAGAAAAACAAAATATTTGTCACTGAAGAATTGCTGAAGAAGAAAAAGAAGAAGAAGAAGAAGGAAGATCTCAAACAAGGAGAAATGTTTCAAATTCCACATATTAGTTTTCTCTATTTGTAGTTATGAAATAGTATAGATGAAACATGGTATCGATATATAATTGCATCTACAATTTCAGAGGAGAATTGAATTGTATATTGTAATTGAAACCTTGAATAAAATGATTTTATGAAAATAGTGTCTCGACTTGTTTTTGAGTTTTGAAGTTTCAATTACAATCAGAGAAAGTTGAAAAACACAATTTACCCCCCTCTTGTGTAGCCATACGATCCTACAAGATCTTTCTTCTTCTTCATCTTTTTCTTCTTCAATAATTCTTTAGTGACAAATATCTTGTCTTTCATTGTTTCACCGAGTTTGCTTTCTATTGATACTTTAGATCTTCAATGACATAAATCTGACATTTTCTACTTCACTGAATTTTCTTCCATCTGAGAGCTTTTCCCCGAAGAGTGTTTTTGATCCCTAAAAAGTTTTTTTGTTTAGTGTATAGGGATAGTTGATCAACGAGAATTCTATGCCTTTTATACTATATCTTCATTTCATGCATATCCTACACATTTAATCACTGTCAGTTTTCCGCTTCTTCACGTCTTCCCTTTTTCCTTCATCGAAATACACACGTTCTGACCCACGTTTACATTTCAAATTTTCTTTAATCATCAATCTTGAATCTCTAAAAAATTTCTTGTAAAATAAACTTTCTTGTCCAAAATTTTTCATCAAGTGTAATAATAAATAGTTGTTACTTTAATGTTAACTAAATGAGTAACACAAGTGATATATAACTTAATATTTTTAACTTAACAAGTTCCTTATGTGCCAACTCACGTGGCAAGTACTATAGCTAACTCAACGAACTAAATCTGTGGTGTTACGATAACTCAACGAACTAGCTTCGTGGTGTTACGATAACTCAACAAACCAACTCCGTTGTATTACAGATAACTCAACGAACTAGTAATAAATAAATGTTTTTAGAATAAGAATTTTACCACGTGCAAAAATAACAACTTAAGTTTATAACGCTAACCTAACGTGTTGCCTTAGTGTTCAATATAGCAGCTCAAAGCATTTAGTTATGTTAACTTAATGAGTTAAACATGTGCACCTCACGTGATACAATATAACATTCGTAACATTTAATTTCATCACGTGTACAACACTAACTTAACAAGTTTGTCTCTTCTTTTATTCACTAACTTAATGAGTTCTCACGTGACCTATTTTAACCTTTAAGCCTCTAACTTAACAGGTTCTCACGTGACCTCTATACAAATAACACTCTAACTTAACGAGTTATCTAAACATGCACTGTTCATGATACAGGATATAACTTTAAAACATAACATGATTTTCAATAAAAAACACACGTTGTCTTAACGTTTAGTTAAATGAGAAATTAATGCAATGAAATGACTAGTTATTTAACTTGGTATAATTTCAGATCCAATACAGACAAGTATTTATATCAATAAGTTTTTTCTGTATTAATTGATGTTTTTAATTTCTTTTCACAAGCAATAGTAATTGAGTAAATATGATTACTTTCATTCAACACACATCATTAAAACAAAATACTCAACAATCTCCCCATTTTTGATGATGACAAAACCATATTAAATCAATTATGAAATATGTTTAACTCAACAAAGCACCTTCGTTGGGTTAACTTTTGATTCAACAAACAAGTTTGTTGACTTAAGTTCACTTAAGCTTATTTCTATTGTTTGTGTAAAATTCACCTCTTAGAAATAAAACTTTCAGATGTCAATAATTACTTAAGTATCTTTCAAATTATCTTTCAAATTACATTATCATCTGTCAGATTACAATAACCACTTAAATATCATCTCCCTTTATAATATATGCAATTAAAATCATAATCATCTTCTTCTTTTTGAATTTATAGCATTTCTCCCCCTTTTTGTCATTAATCAAAAAGATGATTGCACAGTATATAAATCAAGAGATAAGTGTATACAACTCAACTTTCTATAAACATAAATAAGAATTGAACCATTTACAGAAAAATGTATTATTCAAATAATAAAACAATAAATACAAACATTACATTTTGTATTCAGAATCAAGCAAACAAACAAATGACTTGACATTTATTTATCTCTCCAAAGTATATCACTTATAGCATTACATATTTTATCTCCTAGATGCCTAATATCATTTCTAATGTCGTTAAGCACATCATCTAGGAAAGGAGGTAGCTAGGGTTGCTATTCTGTTCGATCTGAATAACTAGGCTGTTGTGGTTGAATCTGTTCTATACATTCTGTTGGTTGTTGTTGTTATTGATGAGGTTGAGGTTGATGCATGGCCTAGAATCTTTGCAAATCTTTTACACTAAAAGCTCTCATGCCTTTAGTTTCAGAGGGCCAGTCAGATAAATTCAAGTGGTTTGCAAGGAGTCGACATATAGCATTACAAAAAAATAACTTTGAACTCATATGTTGTAGTTGAGAAATGTAAACATCAAACCAATTGATTTGAATTCTATTCAGCAGACCATAAGTTGCATATAAATAACTTCTGCTGACTTCCATATTGTGTCCAACTCTTTGAAATAAATTGGCATGTAGGATATTTGCAATAAACCTTGCCTCTACATTCAGATTTTCCATTAACCTCATTTCACTATATACATCTGGAATCTTTGATAGCGAGTTAATGTCCCATTCCAGCTGTCTGACCATGTCAAATCTATTTGTAACAACAACACCTTCATTCTTTAATCCCAACACTTTAAAAATTAATTCAGGAGACAATGTGAATTCCTGTTGATTTATTTGAGTTGTCAGTATATTGTCATTCTTGACCAGATTATTGTAAAAGGCTACAATGAGCTCTTTATATTGTTTCCATTTCATTCCAACTAGCAAGAATTGAATTAGGCCTTGAAACTCAAATAGATCTCTTATTTCCATCAAATTTTTGAATTTTATTGGACGAGCATGCAAAATCTAACATGCAATCAGATTATTGAATTTCTGCAATGCTTCCTCAGATCTAAAATGAATTGAATTACTTGGAATTTGTAATACTTTACATAAAGAAGGTGATACCTGAAGCCTTGATTCAAAATTTAATTCATCTTCGGGAACCTCTTCTTCAAAATGAATATCATGTTGTTCCTCTATGAAAATATTTTCTTGAAGCTACATATGTAAGCTTGATTCCCCAACTTCAATAGTGTAAGGAACATCTTCAATATGCTCTACATTCATTAGTTCAGTCTCTATAGAATGGTCAAAGTTCAAATTTTCCACAAATTCTATAGTTGGTGTATCTGTCTGTAATTGTTCATTTTGTTCAACAAATATCTCCATTAATACATGCTGTGAATTCTCAGACTCTGCTTCTATAGATTCTGAAGAAGGCTAATTGACATTAAGCTTTTTTAGAGTCTTAACTTTTTCATTATCCACTACTCCAAACAATTCAGCTAGTGAACTAGTTTCTGCCTCAACATTTTCAATTATATCTACAATAACTTGTTCTATGTCAATTGCCTGATGCTCTGATTTTTCAAGTTCTGCATCATCAGAGCTTGAACTAATAGAAAAACTTGAACTCATATTTGACTTGGATTTCTTTCCAAGTTTTCTAGTAAGAGAAAATAAAGTCTCATTATCTTCATCAATTTCTATATGCTTGGAACTGATGAGTTTTTCAGATGCACTAAAAGGAACAATGTCTAGACATACATTGTCCTTTAGAAATAAATGCTCATCTGATTTTTCTTTTCCAGCAGACTTTGTTTCCTTAGACATAATTTTTCTGACTTTTCATCTTCTATAACAAGTTAGTCTCTCTTCTTCAAGTATTACTATTTTCTTTTGAAATTGTTCCATAAAAGTTTTCTGGTTTAATTCTTCTAAGGAACTTTCTATTACTATTATCTTTCAAAGACCTTCAACTTTTCTTTTATCCATAGCAATATTTGTTTGTTTCTCTTTTGAATATAAAGGAGTAGGAATAGCATATTCATGTTCTTCCTCAAATGCATGTAATCTTGTACCGTTTGTGGGTGTTTAAGGAATTCTAGTTGATGTACCTACACCTTTTTCTAGATATTTTGCATACTGTTCTAAAAATGCAATTTCAGCACACTTCATTCTGTATTCCCGATCAAACTTGCTTCAAATACCCATGTATTTTATACTTTCATCAATGTTATGAAGCTCTAATCTAACTTCATTCATTATTCCTTCAGGAAAGAAGTATTATTCACTATAAATTTTTGCTAACCTTTTGTCCACTTGAAGTATTTTCTTAAACCAAGTCCGTGGAACTTCATCATGGTCTATTTCTTTTCCTTTTCCATCTCCTTTGCCTTTTCCTTTGCCTCTACCTCGACCTTTGTAGAACTTGGAGACCATCGTTAAAGGATGTAACAACAACAAGCGGGAAAGATGTTCAGAAAGATGTTTATGAGATAACCTAAGTTCTTGTGTAATAAGTGTTTAAATAAGGTTTCTGTAGAATAACTTAACGAGTATATTAGTCGGGTTTGTGTTTTAAATGAATATTGAATAAAGTTTATTCAATCAAGATACCCAAAACATTTAAGCATAACTTGTTGAGTTACCTAACCTAACGAGTAAAACGCTGTCTAGAGGCAGTTTTACACGTTACCTTACATAACATAACGTCTAATTAGAATACTTAACAAAAATTCAGATGTTTTCAACTAAAAACTTCCGAAGGCAATAAACAAGCTAAAAGTAACTTAACTAACCATTATCTTGAGAACATTGTAAAGTATTCTAATATTCTTTTTATGAACCTAAAATAGTTTGTTTGTCTATTAAATTATTTCATCAAGATTTTAAGAGGGCGAAACTCAGATTAACTAAGATCTATATTTTGAATGATATTAATCTTTTTTGACATTGTAATTCCTCCCCCTACAAATATACTTCAAATATATTCAATAGCATAAAAAATATACTAGTATAAAGTAGGTGTTACTTATAACTATACTTTAATTTTTCTTTTTAGAAATTTCCGTTATCTTGAATTTATCAAGAATGATTTCCAGAATCAACTTCAACCGTATATGAATCAAAACATAACTTTGAACTTAATTTGATTAACTCAAGCAGAATAAAGGAATGTATCTCAAATAAACACTTCCAAAAGTACTAATTTTGATTCAACAAATCAGCAGTCATATTAGTAGAAATCATATTCGATTCAAAGATATCTGTAATTAATGAAATAACTTTTATCATTTCAAAATAGTAAATATTGATAATTTTCTTTAAAAGTTAGTTTGAAAAGTTTGAATCATACAAGAGCTTTCTAATGTACTCGTGTAATGAGTTTTCAGTCAACAATCCCAAGTCTAATCAAGACCTTAGTTTGCCAGATTTAAAGAATCCTTTTTTGGGACAACAATCCTTAAATACCTATCTGCTCAAGTATATATGTATTCCATTAATACAGATGCAATAAAACACAAATCACATACAATTTTTACATTTATGATTTTACTAAAAATATGAATCAATTTGAATAAGCTCATACTTTTGATTAGTAGTTTAAGATGATTTACATATAATTATTCTACAAGTTTAATCAATCAAGTCAAATTCATGCATGATCATATGTACTTTCATTGATCCAAAGAAAACATTTAATCAAAATTTCAGGATTCCAGAGATATTTAATTTTTTTCATTTACAATTCCACTTAAAATTTTGAAAACCATCAAACTTGACAAAAATACTTAAAATCAATAAGATACTACTATAATATTATAATAAATGCATAGTATCTTATGCAGCAATTTAGATATTACTTAGATATTTATGATAAGTATATAATATCTATGAGGTAAACAACATCATCAACAAAATTTATCTTTTGTGGAGTCTAAGCATTTTACACACCACATAGCCTACAAATACTTAAATTTAATCTTATGTTGCAGAATGTATTTTCATCTAGAGGTTTTGTAAATATATCAGCTAATTGATTTTTACTAGACACAAATCCTAATTTAATTTTTCCTTTAATTATGTTATCTCTTAGAAAATGATGTCTAACCTCTATATGTTTTGCCCTAGAATGCAATACAGGATTTTTGGAAAAATTTATTGCAAAACTACTGCCACAATAAATCTCAGTTGTATCATAAGATAATCCAAAATCTTCTAAAGTTTGCCTTATGCACAGAATCTGAGTGCAACACAATGCAGCAGCAACATATTCAGCTTCAGTGGTTGAAAGTGCTACACAATTTTGCTTTTTACTAAACCATGACACCAAATTATTTCCCAATAATTGACATGTGCCACTCGTACTTTTTCTATCAAATTTAGATCCTATGTAATCAACATCAGTATATCCTATAAGATCTATTGAACTATCCTTAGAATAATACAGTCCAAATTTTTTAGTTCATTGTATATATCTAAATATTCTTTTAATAGCAATTGAGTGTGATTCATTAGGACTAGATTGAAATCTAGCACAAGCACACACAACAAACATAATATCAGGTCTACTAGCTATCAAATAAAGTAAAGAACCAATCATACTTCTGTATTTTCTTTGATCTATTGATTTTCCTATGTCATCAATATCTAACTTTAAAGAAGTACTCATAGGAGTTCCTCGAATCCTTGTATCATTAAAATTAAATTTCTTAAGTATTTTGATCTGCATATTTTTCCTGATTTAAAAATATACCTTTATCCATTTACTTAATTTGAAGTCCTAGAAAATATGAAAGTTCTCCTATCATACTCATCTCAAACTAACTAGCCATTTCTTTAGAAAATATTTTTATCAATTTTTCAAAAGTTGCTCCAAAGATTATATCATCCACATATATTTGAACAATAATTTGATCTTTATCATCCATTTTGATAAAATGAGTATGGTCTAATTTTCCCATAATATAACCTTGTTCTATTAGAAAAGTAGATAACCTTTCATACCACGATCTAAGTGCTTGCTTCAAACCATATAAGGCTTTTTTCTATTTATACACAATCAGGATTTTTAATGTCTTCAAATCTAGGTGGTTGTTTTACATAAACTTCTTCATTAATTAAACCATTTAGAAATGCACTCTTGACATCCATTTGATATAGTTTAAAATCCATGTAACAAGCATAGGCCAATAATATTCTAATACTTTCTAACCTAGCCATAGGAGCAAATGTTTCATCATAATCTAGTCCTTCCTATGTATACCCTTGTGCAACTTATCTAGCTTTTTTCCTTATAACTTGACCTGTCTCATTAGTTTTGTTTCTAAAGATCCACTTTGTGCCTATTATAGACTGATGTTCTGGTCGAGAGACTAATTCCCAAACATCATTTCTGATGAATTGATTTAGTTCTTCTTGCATTGTCGCTATCCAATTTTCATCAGATAATGCTTCTTCTACATTCTTTGGTTCCACCATAGAAACAAATATACACATACTATTTAGATTTACTGAAGCTCTAGTTTTAACTCCCTCATTAATATTACTAATGACTTGAGTGATGGGATGTGATGAAGAATAACGCCAATTTCTCTGATTTTCCTCAATATTCTCATCAACATCTGAAGGTACATCACTTTCATCATTAGTTTGATCATCTAAGTTCATATTTTTGATTTTCTCAAATAAATCTTCAATCTCTCTATTGATGTCTAATTCTTTTGGGAAATTGATCATATCATCATTATCATCTTTAGATTGAGATTCTCTAAAAGAATTTTCATTGAAGCATACATGAAGGGTTTCTTTAATAATTCTAGAAGACTTATTATATACTCTATAGGCTTTACTTCTAGTAGAGTAACCTACAAAAATACTTGAAATTTATCCATTTTATCCTTAGTATTAAGAATAAAATACTTGTAGCCAAATGGTTTCATATAGGAAATTTTTGGAACCCTATCAAACATAATTTCAAAAGGAGTTTTATTAACAAGATGTCTTAAGTGACTTCTATTAATAACATAACAAGCTATATTCATTACTATAGGCCAAAGATTTTGAGGTAAATTATGTTCATTTAAGATAGTTCTGGCCATTTCCTAAAGTGATCTATTCTTTCTCTTAACAACACCATTTTGAGATGGTGCTCTTGGAAAAGAAAATTTGTGATCAATGTCATGATCTTTATAGTAATTATCCATTTGATCATTTTCAAATTCAGTACCATGATCACTCCTATGATTTTGAACAAGATTGCAAAACATTTTAAATTTTTCAAAAACTTCTGTCTTAGATGCTAGAAAATATACTTAAGTGTATCTAGGGAAGTCATCTACTAAAACAAATACATACCGTTTACCACCAAGACTCATGATTCTTGTTGGTCCAAATAGATCTATATGTATAAGTTCTAAGACTCTCTAGCTTGAAATATCAGTTTTGGATTTAAAAGAGTTTTTATGAAGTTTACCTAACTTACATGCATCACACATAAGGCCCTTTGAGTATTTAATCTTTGGTAAACCTCTCACTAAATTTTTTCTAGACAGTTTATGTAACAGTTTCATATTTATATGCCCGATCCTTCTATGCCACAGATATGCATCACTAGTTTCAGCTATCAAACATGAATTTAAATCAACTACACTAGAAGGTAAAGATAAAACACATACAAAATCTTTTCTTTTAGCAATAAACTTAAGTTCATCTGTACTTTTATTAATAATTTTGCATACATTATCTTTAAATACTACATAATATCTATTATCAGTTAGTTTTATGACACTCAGTAGATTAAATCCTAGGTTTTCTACATATAGTACATTCAAAATAACACAAGTAGGAGTTATTTGAACATTGCCCATACATATGATTTTATCCTTGCTTTTGTTTCCAAATGTAACATTTCCTTTCTTGGTATTTGTAAAATTTTTCAATAGACTTTTCTGTTCAATCATGTGACTTGATGCTCCACTATCCAATATCCATTTTGATGTTGTTTCCTCCTACAACACAAATTAAGAAGAACTTTTCCTTGGTACCCAATGCTGTTGAGGACTAAGTTCATTAAACGCATATTTCTTCCTTTTGTTTAAAAACAATTTAACATTATCATTTACATTCTTATTAGTTGTAAGTACTAATGATTTATCATTAGCATCATACTTACTTATAGCATTATTGCTCTTATAATCATTCTTTTTGTTTTCAAATGTAGTATAACCAAGACCAAATCGATTTTTATTAGATGTTAATTTATTTTGGTCATGCTCATACATTTCAATAAGTTCATACTAAGATTTTGTACTTGTGTTTGAATTTTCAGTACATACAAAATCTTTTTCTACACAAGAATTTTCAGATAAAGAACATGTAGAATGAGTAATTGGTCTAACACTAGAGTTTTGAATTTCATACTCAAATTTTTGAATTTTCATTTTACTACGATTGTTTGACATTTTTGAAACATTAGTGACTAAATTTCCAAAACAAGAAACAAGATTTTTAGAAACTTTGATAGTCATGTTAGAAGTACATCTAGACAAATCACATTGATTTATATTATTACTACATGATTCATCCCTTGAAGTACCTAGTTTTACATATTTATTACCTTGTTTAATGATAAAAGGAATTTTAGTCTTAGATTTACTTGAACTGCAACTAATAAATTCTTTGTTAGCTTGAGATTCAGGGTATTCAAGATAATCATATCCTAAGCCAAATTTATATGACATCGTAGGGGTACTAGTTAGTTTGTCTAACTTAGTTTGACTTAAATTCTATTTCTCAATGGTAGAATTTAAATCTAGCTCTCTCATTTTTAATATATCAATCTCTAACTCAAGATCATTTAGGTTGTTTCTCAACATTTCATTTTCAGATTCTATCTTTAATTTTTTAGCATTTGTATTCTGTATTTGTTCATGTAAGACACATTCATTAAATCTAAATTTATGCAAATCTCTAGCATGATTTTCATTATCACATTTAAACTTTTCTAAAGTAGTAGACAAAAAACAATTTTCTTCTTCCAAAATGGACAAAGAGTTTCTAATATTCTTATTTTCCAGTTTACAAACTTTAAGTTTCTGTAATAATATATGATAAGCACATAATAATTCATCAAAGTTAAAATCTGAATGACTTTTAGGATTAGATATTACCTTAGACTCATCTGCCATGAAGCACACATGAGCAACGTCTTCTAACCCTTGTTCTACTTCTGAATGTGAAGATTTTGATGATAATTCCTCAAATTCAGACTCTTCTAACGTGTCATCCCAAGTGACCTTCAAAGCCTTTTTCTTGTAAAACTTTTTCTGAGTTTTCTGAGCATCTTCTTCTGATTTGTCCTAATATGCTTTTCATTTTTCCTTATAGGACAATCTAGAGAAAGATGTCCAGGTTTCTTGTAATTGTAACATACATACATTTTGGATGAAGAATTCTTGTCATTTAGTGATTTTGACATTGAGGGTTTATCATTTCTGTTCCTTTGCTATTTCCTAGCTTTCCATGTTTTCTTGAATTTCCTAGTCAGCAAAATCAAATCCTCATCAGAATCAGTAGATATTTCAGAATCTGAATTAATTTTGAATACTATTTCTTTCTTCATTTTTAATTTATTGTGACTTAGTGAATCATTTAATTGAACTTCATAAGCTATTAAATTTCCAATAAGTTCATTTATAGTATAAACATTTAAATCTCATGATTCCTCAATTGATGTCACCTTCTAAGACCATTTAGAACTTAGGGATCTGAGAATTTTCCTCACCAAATCCTTCTGTTCAAAATTCTTTCCTAAGCATTTTAAAGAGTTTATGATATCAAGGAATCTAGAAAACATCTCAAAAATACTTTCGTCTTCATGCGTCTTAAAGAGTTCATACTTATGAATTAACATGTTTATCTTAGTCTCTTTAACTTGAGAAGTACCTTCATGTGAAAATTCTAATGCATGCCACACCTCATAAGCAGATTTATATGCTGACACTTTACTAAACTATTCATAACTCAATGCACAAAATAAAATATTTAAGCCTTTAGCATTTAGAGTTTCATTTTCTTTTTCAGTAATTGTCTAAGTATTATAAGGGGTAGTTAACGAAGTATATGGTTTAGAAATCATGAACCACAACTTATGATCTATACTTTGAAGAAAGACCATCATCCTATATTTCCAATATTCAAAATGTATTCCATCAAATAAAGGAGGACGATTAAGATTTTGACCTTCATACAAAGAAAAATTACCATTTCCAGTAGCCATCTTACCTTTGATTTTTCAACCTATTTGATTTTAAATAGTTTAAAAACATTAAAACAACTTGAGCCTTAAATTAAGAAGGTTAAACGTATGCTCAAATATTAATTTTTGTTTAAAACAAGGAAGTTAGAATAAGTAATGATATTAAATAAGTTGGTATCGATTTTATATCAAAGATTATTAACAAGGCTCTAATACCACTTGTAGGATCGTATGGCTACACAAGAGGGGGGTGAATTGTGTTTTTCAATATTTTCGATTATAATTGAAACTACAAAACTCAAAAACAAGTCGAGACACTGTTTTCATAAAATCATTTTTATTCAAGGTTTCAATTACAATATACAATTCAATTCTCCTCTAAAATTGTAGATGCAATTATATATCGATACCATGTTTCATCTATACAATTTCATAACTACAAACTTAGAAAACTAATTTGTGAAATTTAAAATATTTCTCCCTGCTTGAGATCTTTTTTCTTCTTCTTCTTTTTCTTCTTCAGCAATTCTTCAGTGAGAAATATCTTATCTTTCTCTACTTCGCAAAGTTTGCTTTTTGTTGATACTTCAGATCTTTAGTGACATAAATCTGACCTTTTTTGCTTCACAAAATTTTCTTTCATCTGAGAGCTTTTCCCCGAAGAGTGTTTTTGTCCCTAAAAAGATTTTTTGTTTGGTGTGCAGGGATAGTCTATCAATGAGAATTCTATGCCTTTTATATTGTATCTTCATTTCATGCATATCCTCCACGTTTAATCACTACCAGTTTTCCACTTCTTCACGTCTTCTCTTTTTCCTTCATCAAAATACACATGTTCTGACCCACATTTACAGTTTGAATTTTCTTTAATCATCAATCCTAGATCTCTAAAACCTTTCCTACAAAATAAACTTTCTCATCCAAAATTTTTTATCAAGTCTAATAATAAGTAGTCGTTACTTTAATGTTAACTAAATGAGTAACACAAGTAGATATATAACTTAACAAGTTCCTCATGTGCCAACTCACATGACAAGTACTGTAGCTAACTCAATGAACTAAATCTGTGGTGTTACGATAACTCAACGAACTAGCTTCGTGGTGTTACGATAACTCAACAAACCAACTTCATTGTGTTACAAATAACTCAACCTACCAGTAATAAACAATTGTTTTTATAATAAGAATTTTACCACGTGCAAAAATAACAACTTAAATTTGTAACACTAACCTAACGCATTGCCTTAGTGTTCAATATAACAACTCAATGCGTTTAGTTATGTTAACTTAACGAGTTAAACATGTGCACCTCATATGATACAATATAAGATTCATAACCTTTAATTTTACCACATGTACAACACTAACTTAACGAGTTCGTCTCTTCTTTTATTCACTAACTTAACAAGTTCTCACATAACCTATTTTAACCTTTAAGCCTCTAACTTAACGAGTTCTCATGTGACCTCTATACAAATAACACTCTAACTTAACGAGTTGTCTAAACGTGCATTATTTATGATACAGGATATAACTTTAAAACATATCATGATTTTCAATAAAAAAATACACGTTATCTTAACATTTTGTTAAATGAGAAATTAATGTAACGAATCGACTAGTTATTTAACTTGGTATAATTTCAGATCCAATACAGACAAATATTTATATTAGTAAGCTTTTTCTGTATTAATTGATGTTTTTAATTTCTTTTCACAAGCAATAGTAATTGAGTAAATATGATTACTTTCATTCAACACACATCATCAAAACAAAATACTCAACAATAATTTTCTTGTCATGCCAGAACTTCATATTCTCTTTTTCTTTTACAGTTTTTGAATAAGCTTCATTCCTAAATTTTTCTAATTCAATCAATTGCAGTTTCCTATTTTCAGCAGCTTGATTTAAATTGGTGTTTAGAGTTTTTAATGCCCAATAAGCTTTATGTTTAATTTTATCTGGTAAATGACAATTTTTTCCATATACTAGCCTAAAAGGTGACATACCTAAGCTTGTCTTATAAGCAGTTCTATAAGCCTAAAGTACATCTATTAATCTATTAGCCCAATTTGTTCTAGTAGGATTTACTACTTCTTCTAAGATTAACTTAATTTGTTTATTTGCACTTTCTACTTGTCCACTTGTTTGCGGATGATATGATGTTGCAATTTTGTGATTTACTCCATATTTCTTCATTAAGGCTTCAAAACTTCAATTATAGAAATGAGTTCCTTTATCACTGATAATAGCTTAAGGTATTCCAAATTTGGCAATTATATTAGTTCTTACAAAATGTATTACCACTTTGTTATCATTAGTTTTTATAGGAATAGCTTCTATCCATTTAGATACATAATCCACCCCCAATAATATATAATTAAATTGATTAGACATAGGAAATAGACTCATAAAATCTATTCCCCACACATCAAAGATTTCAACCTCAACAGTAGGGTTTAGAGGCATCATATTCCTCTTTGATATTCTTCCTATTTGTTGACATCTTAAACAACTTAAACAATATTTATGAACATCTTTGAATAGTGTTGGTTAGTAAAATCTACATTACAGAATTTTGGCAGTAGTTTTCCCTGAACCAAAATGCCCTCCACATGCTTGGTCATGGCAGAAAGACAATATGTTTTGATATTCAGTTTTTAGAACACACCTCCTTAAAACCAGATCAGGACATTTCTTAAATAAGTATAGGTCTTCCCAATAGTAATATTTTACTCTTGAAAAAAACAATTTCTTATCTTGTCTATTCCAATCCTTAGGTGTTAAACTAGTAACTAAGTAATTAACTATGTCTGCATACCAAGGCATTGTGTTGATGGTCATTAACTATTCATCAGGAAAATTATCCTTAATTTCAATATTTGATTTTTCTATTTATAATCTTTACAAATGATCTACTACTACATTCTCACAACCATTTTTATCTTTAATTTCTAGATTAAATTCTTGTAATAATAATATCCATTGGATCAATCTAGGTTTAGTCTCTTTCTTTGCTATTAGGTGTTTTAAAGCTAAATGATCCATGTATACTATCACTTTAGCTCCAATCAGATATGATCTAAACTTTTCTAAAGCAGACACAACAGCTAACAGCTCTTTTTTAGTAGTTGTATAATTAACTTGAGCATCATTTAAGGTTTTGCTTGCATGATGAATCACTCTAGGAGATTTTTCTATCTTCTATCCCAACACTGCTCCTAGACCAAAATCAGATGCATCGCACATTAATTCAAATGGATGGCTCCAATCAGGTGCTTGTATTATAGGAGTTGAAATTAAGCTAGTCTTAAGCTTGAAAAATGCTTCTTTGCAATTTTTATCAAAGTTGAATGGGACATCTTTTAATAGATTAGTTAAAGGTCTAGCTATTTTGCTAAAATCTTTAATAAATCTTCTATAAAATCCTGCATGCCCTAGAAATGATTTAATATCTTTTACTTATTTAGGTTCTAGTAGATTAGAAATTACTTCTATTTTAGCTTTATCTACTTCCAACCCTTTCTTTGAAACATGTCCCAAGACTATTCCTTATTTAACCATGAAGTGACATTTTTCCCAATTTAGAACTAGACTTTTTTCCACACAGTGTTTTAATACTTGGTCTAAATTATTTAAACACACTTCATATGAAGTTCCATATACAATAAAATCATCCATAAATATTTCTAAAAAATCTTCAGTCATTGTAGTGAATATGCCTTGCATACACCTTTGAAAGGTAGCTGGTGCATTGCATAATCCGAATGACATTCTCTTAAAAGCATAAGTTCCATTAGGACAGGTAAAAGTTGTTTTCTCTTGATCCTCTAATGCTACTAGAACTTGGTGTATCTTGAATACCCATCTAGGAAACAAAAATATTCTTGCCCTACTAATTTCTCTACCATTTGATCTATAAAAGGTAAGGGAAAATGATCTTTCCTAGTCACAGCATTTAGTTTTCTATAGTCTATACATACTCTCCAGCCTGATTGAATTCTAGTAGGTATCAAGTCCTGACTTTCATTCCTAATAACTATTAATCCTGATTTCTTAGGAACTACATGGATTGGACTAACCCATGAGCTATTAGAAATCAGATAAATTATATCATTATCTAACTATTTCACTATTTCCTTCTTGACTACTTCTTTAAGGTTTGGATTTAATCTCCTCTTAGGAATTCTAACTCGTTTAGCATTCTCTTATAAATATATGTGGTGACAGCATAAAGTTGCACTTAACCCTTTTATATCAATCATAGTCCATCCTATTGCTTCTTTATAAGTTTTTACTACATCTTTTAATTTAGAAATTTGATCCTCTTTTAAATCTGAAGCAATAATGATTGGGCATGTTCATTTTTCTTCCAGAAATATATAGGTTAATTTAGGAGGTAAAGGTTTTAAATCTAAATGTTGACCATCAAAAGCTAGAGCACCTAATTGAACATTCTCATCTTCTTTGTAAATCTCTTCTTGATCTCCTTCTACATTTATGCTTTCACTTACTTCTAAAGTTTCAAAATTTAGTTGCCTATTTAGTTCTTCTTGAATCACATCATCTAGCATATCTCCTTCATCTTCTAAAAAGTCTATAGTATGTAAGGACATTTCTAACTCCTCAAACATTTCTGGTTTGAAAATGTCTAATTGAGTGTCCTCATTACCATATGCTAACTTCATCACTCCAGTTTTACAATTTATAACAGCCCTTGATGTTGCTAAGAATGGTCTACCCAAAATTAAAGATGTATCATGATTTTGATGCTTAATTTGTTGGGAATCCAAAATCACAATATCAATAGGATATATGAAGTTCTTGATTTTAATTAAGACATCCTCTATTTTTTCTCTAAGGTATCTTATACTTCTATCAACTAATTGAATAGCAGTCCTAGTAGAAATTAAGCCTTCTAATCCTAAGGATGCAAATATATTACTCGACATAACATTTATACCTACACCTAGGTCTATTAAGGTTCTTTCTAGAATGGTATTTCCTATGGTGCATGATATAACAGGAATTCCAAGATCAGATAACTTATTAGGAATTAGTGGTAGAAATAGGGAACTACTTTTCTCAGCTAAAAAGACTTTTCTTAAAACTTTTCGCTCTCTTTTCTTAGTACACCAATCCTTAAGAAACTTAGCACAAGGTGGCATTTTCTACAATAAATCTAACAAAGGTATGTTAACTTGTACTTTTTCAAAAATTTCTCTAATTTTTTCTTGTTTCTCAGGAAATGTTTATTGTGATTTTTCAGGATAGGGTGCTAATGATTGTGATTTACAAGATTCTTTGTCTTTCATTTCATTTGGTTGATCATTTTTAGTCTCATTTTCATATTCATTTTTGTGTTCATTGATTTCTAAGTTTTCAAATATTACATTTTCATTATCATTTTGAATTTTGTTCTTATCCACCTTCATATTACTTTCTTTTTGAATTCTTGGTGGTATATCAGTTCCAAATCTTAATGTTATACATACATCTTCCAGATTTTCATTACTTTCATGATGTTCTTGTATTTCATTTTCATAATTTCGATCTTCAACTATTTTCAGTTTTAAATTGCATTCTTTAAATTCTATTGCATTGGTACTTTCTTTTGTCTATATATCTTACAAACTATGCAAATCTATAATATTAAAGTTTTCATTTGTGTTTTCCTATTGCATAACTTGTAATTTCATCCAATGCTTTTAGTTTTCTTTCCAAATCATCTAATCTCATTGCATTCAATTTTTGATTAATTTTCATTATGGCTTTTTCAATTTTGTAGATGATATCAATTTTAGGTTCTGAATATTCTTCCCTATAGTTTAATTGGTTGACTTCTTGTTGCTAACACATGTATTATTCCAGTTTGTCCATGTTCTACTCTAAGCTACGCTCTAGTTTGTCATACCTATCCCAAACTTCCTTGTCTCTCAACATATTACACATTCTAAACTGACCATCAATTGGGTAAATTATAGGTTTCTCATACTCATCTCTATTATAATGAATATAATTCATTTGTTGTTCATGTGATCTAACCATCTGCAATCGTCTCAATTTCAAACAATCAGAGATGTCATGACCTTCCAAATTGCAGAATTCACATATGCTAACTATAGGTTTTAGAAATCTTTGAGCATAAGCATATGTCATATTCTCAATTATAAAATAAAACACAACACTCCTCTACTATTAAAACAAAACAGTACTCACAGTTGCTTAGCTTCTCAATCCTCGACAATGGCGCTAGAAAACTTGTTTGGGTTGTTGAGTTAAATCTTAAACTTGTTTAATTAGTTTTTATGCTTATATCAATAATTACTTTTAGAAGTAAACAAACAACCTTTCACATAAATTAGATATTAATTCCAATTTATATTTTTAACTGCAAGTGCAAAGTTTATATTGTATTTGTGTGCAAGTACAAGTCGATCCCATAGAGATTGATTAAGAATTGTGTATTGTTCCAATTTTTATATTGGAGTCTATATGTGTTCAGTTAAGCACTCTATTGAGTTATAGTTAACACAACTGTTGAGTATTTTGTTTTGATAATGTGTGCTGAATGAAAGTAATCATATTTGCTTAATTACTATTGCTTGTGAAAAGAAATTAAAAATATCAATTAATACAGAAAAAGCTTACTGATATAAATACTTGTTTGTATTTGATTTGAAATTATACCAAGTTAAATAACGAGTTGTTTCATTGCATTAATTTCTCATTTAACTAAACATTAAGATAACGTGTGTTTTTTATTGAAAATCATGATATGCTTTAAAGTTACATCCTGTATCATGAAAAGTGCACGTCTAGATAACTCGTTAAGTTAGAGTGTTATTTGTATAGAGGTCACGTGAGAACTCGTTAAGTTAGAGGCTTAATGGTTAAAATAGGTCACATGAGAACTCGTTAAGTTAATGAGTAAAAGAAGAGACAAACTTGTTAAGTTAGTGTTGTACACGTGGTGAAATTAAAGGTTACAAATGTTATATTGTATCAGTAGTATCGTATGACTACACAAGAGGGGGGGTGAATTATGTATTTTTAATATTTTCTGAAATATAATTGAAAACTTTAAAACTCGAAAACAAGTCGAGACATTGTTTTCATAAAATCATTTTTATTCAAGGTTTCAATTACAATATACAATTCAATTCTCCTCAGAAATTGTAGATGCAATTATATTTTGATACCATGTATCATCTAAACAATTTCATAACTACAAACAAAGAAAACTAATTTGCGGAATTTAAAACTTTTCTCCTTGTTTGAGATCTTTCTTCTTCTTCTTTTTCTTCTTCAACAATTCTTCAGTGGCGAATATCTTGTCTTTTCATGCTTCACCGAATTTACTTTCTTCTAATACTTCAAATCTTCCGTGACGAAAATCTTACCTTTTTATGCTTCACTGAACTTTCTTCTACTTGAGAGATTTTTCCCAAAGAGGTGTTTTTGATTCCTAAAAAAGATTTTTCTTTTGGTGTGTAGGGATGGTTTGATCCTTGAAAAGATTTTTCATTTTGTGTGCAAAGATAAATTGATCAACGAGAATTCTATGCCTTTTATACTGTATCTTCATTTCATGCATATCCTTCACGTTTAACCACTACCAGTTTTCCACTTCTCCACATCTTTTCTTTTTCCTTCATCGAAACACACACGTTCTAACCCACGTTTATATTTCGAATTTTCTTTAATCATCAGTCTTGGATCTCTGAAAAATTTCCTGCAAAATAAACTTTTTCGTCCAAAAATTTTTCATTAGTGTAATAAGAAGTCGTTACTTTAATGTTAACTAAACGAGTAACACAAGTATATATATATAACTTAACGTTTCTAACTTAACGAGTTTACCATGTACTATTTCACATGACAAGTACTGTAGCTAACTCAACGAACTAAGTCTGTGGTGTTATGCTATCTCAACAAACCATATCCGTTGTGTTATGATAACTCAACGAACCAGTAATAAACAAATGTTTTTATAATAAGAATTTTACCACATGCAAAAATAAAAACTTAAGTTTATAACGCTAACCTAATGCGTTGCCTTAGTGTTCAATATAGCAACTCAACGCGTTTAGTTATGTTAACTTAATGAGTTAAACATGTGCACCTCACGTGATACAATACAACATTCGTAATTTATAATTTCACCACGTGTATAACACTAACTTAACAAGTTTGTCTCTTCTTTTACTCACTAACTTAACGAGTTATCACGTGACCTATTTTAACCTTTAAGCCTCTAACTTAATGAGTTCTCACGCGACCTCTATACAAACAAAACTCTAACTTAACGAGTTGTTTAAACGTGCACTGTTCATGATACAGAAGATATAACTTTAAAACATATCATGCTTTTCAATAAAAACACACGTTAACTTAACGTTTAGCTAAATGAGAAATTAATGCAACGAAACGACTAGTTATTAACTTCAGATCCAATACAGACAAGTATTTATATTAGTAAGCTTTTTCTATATTAATTGATGATTTTAATTTCTTTTCACAAGCAATAATAATTGAGGAAATATGATTATTTTCATTCAGCACACATCATCAAAACAAAAATACTCAACAGTATCACGTGAGGTGCACATGTTTAACTCGTTAAGTTAACATAACTAAACGTGTCGAGTTGCTATATTGAACACTAAGGCAACGCATTAGGTTAGCGTTATAAATGTAAGTTGTTATTTTTGCACGTGGTAAAATTCTTATTATAAAAACATTTGTTTATTACTGGTTCATTGAGTTATCTGTAACACAATGGAGTTGGTTCGTTGAGTTATCGTAACACTACGAAGTTGGTTCATTGAGTTAGCGTAACACCACGAACTTAGTTCATTGAGTGAGCTACAATACTTGTCACGTGAGTTGGCACATGAGGAACTCGTTAAGTTAAAAATATTAAGTTATATATCTACTTGTGTTACTCGTTTAGTTAACATTAAAGTATCGACTACTTATTATTAGACTTGATAAAAAATTTTGGACGAGAAAGTTTATTTTGCAGGAAATTTTTAGAGATCTAGGATTGATGATTAAAGAAAATTCAAACTATAAACGTGGGTTAGAACATGTGTATTTCGATGAAGGAAAAAGAGAAGTCGTGAAGAAGTGGAAAACTGGTAGTGATTAAATGTGGAGGATATGCATGAAATGAATATACAATATAAAAGGCATAGAATTCTTGTTGATCAACTATCCCTGCACACCAAACAAAAAATCTTTTCAGGGATCAAAAACACTCTTCGGGGAAAAGCTCTCAGATGAAAGAAAATTCAGTGAAGCAGAAAAGGTCAAATTTATGTCACTAAAGATTTGAAGTATCAACAGAAAGCAAACTCTGTGAAGTAGAGAAAGACAAGATATTCGTCACTGAAGAATTGCTGAAGAAGGAAAAGAAGAAGAAGAAAAAAGATCTCAAGTAGGGAGAAATATTTTAAATTCCGCAAATTAGTTTTCTAAGTTTGTAGTTATGAAATTGTATAGATGAAACATGGTATCGATATATAATTGCATCTACAATTTTAGAGGAGAATTAAATTGTATATTGTAATTGAAACCTTGAATAAAAATGATTTTATGAAAACAATGTCTCGACTTGTTTTTGAGTTTTGTAGTTTCAATTATAATCGAAAATGTTGAAAAACACAATTCACCCCCCTCTTGTGTTGCCATATGATCCTACAAGTGGTATCAGAGCCTTGTTAATAATCTTTGATATAAAATCGATACCAACTTATTTAATATCATTGCTTATTCTGTCTTCCTTGTTTTAAACAGAAATTAATATCTAAGCATACGTTTAATCTTCTTGATTTAAGGCTTAAGTTGTTTTAAAGTTTTCAAATTGTTTAAAAGCAAATAGGTTGAAAAATATAAGGTAAGATGGCTATTGGAAATGGTAATTTTTCTTTGTATGAAGGTCAAAATCTTAATCGTCCTCCTTTATTTCAAAGTATAGATCATAAGTTGTGGTTCATGATTTCTAAACCATATACTCCGTTAACTACCCCTTATAATACTTAGACAATTACTGAAAAAGAAAATGAAACTCTGAATGCTAAAGGCTTAAATATCTTATTTTGTGCATTGAGTTATGAATAGTTCAATAAAGTATTGGCATATAAATCTGCTTATGAGGTGTGGCATGCATTAGAAGTTTCACACAAAGGTACTTCTCAAGTTAAAGAGACTAAAATAAACATGTTAATTCATAAGTATGAACTCTTTAAGATGCATGAAGATGAAAGTATTTCTAAGATGTTTTCTAGATTCCTTGATATCATAAATTCTTTAAAATGCTTAGGAAAGAATTTTGAACAAAAGGATTTAGTGAGGAAAATTCTCAAATCCCTAAGTTCTAAATGGTCTCAGAAAGTGACATCAATTGAGGAATCACGAGATTTAAATGTTTATACCATGAATGAACTTATAGGAAACTTAACTGCTTATGAAGTTTAATTAAATGAATCACTGATTCACAACAAATTAAAAATGAAGAAAGAAATAGCCTTCAAAATCAATTCAGATCCTGATATATCTACTGATTCTAACGAGGATTTGATTTTGCTAACAAGGAAATTCAAGAAAGCATGGAAAGCTAGGAAACAGCAAAGGAACAAAAATGAAAAACCCTCAACGTTAAAATCATTGAATTGAAAGGACTTCTAGATTTCGATAATGCAAAAATCAATGTGAGGTTTTAAATTGTATTTCTCAGGCTTAACAGTCAGCAAGAGAGCAGAAGTTGATACAGACAGTTCAAAGTATATTGCAAGTGATAAAAAGGTTTTCGGAAGGTTACGAGGCTTAACTATCTGAAAGAGAAATATTTTCGATGAGTTAACAGTCTAAGTATCCGGAAGGCAGTATAAAGCAATAGCAATACTATCGGACAGTTAGAAGATTAAGTATCCAACAGTTAGAAGACTTTCGAAGAGTTAGGAAGATGAATGTATGAAGAATCGGAAAGTTACTTGAGCTAACTATTCAAAATCTTGAAGAGTTTCGGTGAGTTATAGGAATAACCATCTAAAACTTAAGTCATTGAATTTCCCATGTTCAGAAATCCAAACAGGATCTTAAAAGAAGAATCAGAAAGTTACTATAGCTAACTATCCAAAATCCTGAAGTATTTTCGATGAGTTACAGGTATAACTATTTGAAACTTAAGTCAGCCTATTATGCACGTGTTGAATTAGATAAAGTAGTCGGAAAGTTAACGAAGGATTTCAGAGGGTTATTGTAGCTAACTATCCGATAGTTAAATAACAGTTCGGTAAGTTACAGCTGCAAGTATTCGATTGAATGACAGCTCTCAATGTACAATCTGAAATCCTACATGGCAGAAAGACTCAAGTGATTTTTTGGTGAGTTACAAACATCCTTCGGAGAGTTACATAGCTAACTATCCGAAAGTTTGAGAAAATCAGAAGGATTTCTTGAAATATCTTCTTGAATGGTAACTTACCATATTTGGGACTGAAATCTTACCAAGTACAACAGAATACATCCGTTGGAAGAAAAATATGATCGTTACACATGTTCAAGTATATATACAAGCAACGGACAACATAATCAGATAGCTTTTGCTCATACACATATTTACACCAAACTCAATAGAAGAAAGCTTTAGAGATTAAATCATCTTCAACATTTACAGACTCAATTTCAGAAGCTCATCACGTACTCAACTCTGATACTTTCAAGCTAGTGTTTACTGAAGTACACGGATCAAAACTTTAGAGAAAGATTGGTTGGAGCTACGACCAGAAAGTTCAAGTGAATGGTTGGTTCTTGCTTAAACCTTAAAGCAAGTGATTGTAAGTTTGTGAAAGTTTAGTGAAGCCCAAGTGTACCTTGGGGGTGGACTAGCCGTTAGTGGTGAACCACCTAAAATCTCTGTGTGTATTCTTTTATCGTGTGCTTGTTATTTCTTTATATCAATCTACCATTAAGAGGTTAAGAAACAAATTATTACCATTCATCCCCCCTCTGGTAAGCCATAAGGTCCTAACAATTGGTATCAGAGCAAGGTTGATCTCGTTAATAGATTTAACCATTTGAGATCATGGCTTTTCACACTGCAAAGGGTCAGAATATCCATCAACCTCCCTTATTTGATGGTAGCAATTATAGCTATTGGAAAAATAGGATAGAGTGTTTTCTCGGGAGTACTGATGTAAAACTCTGGAGAATGGTTGTAAATGGTACACCACTCCCAATCAGTCATGAAAGTGACTGGTTTGAGGAGGATGAAAGAATCATCTAGATGGATGCTCGTGGGCTAAACTCAATCTATTGTGCATTGACTGGTGAATAGTATAACAAAATATCTACCTATAAATCTTCTCATGAGGCTTGGAAAACTCTTCAAATCACATATGAAGGAACCAGCCAAGTTAAAGATACTAAAATCAGCATTTTCTTAAGAAAATATGAATTATTCAAAATGCTTGAAAAAGAAAGTATTACTGAAATGTTTTCTAGATTCACAGAAATTGTGAATGAACTAAGAGGTCTTGGAAGGAGTTTTTCTAATCATGAATAGGTACAAAAGATCCTAAGAAGCTTGACAGTCAAATGGAAGTAGAAGTCTACTTCCATACAAGATTCAAAGGATCTAAACAACTATTCAGTTGAAGATTTGTTGGGAAATCTTCTAGCCCATGAAGTCCAAATGAAGGAACGGAAAGAAGAAGGAGTCACTGAAAGAAAGGTAGAAAAAAAGAAAGAACCAGCCTTTCCTTCAATAGAAGACCAACCAAGTTCGGATGAGGATGAAGTATTACTGTTGACCAGAAATTTCAGAAAGATGATGAGGCAAGGAGGCAAAGCCAACTCCTTAAGATCAAAAGTCCCTACATGCTACAAGTGCAAGAAGGTGGGATACATTCAACTTTACTGTTCTTTTCAACAGGAAGACAAACAAAAATGGAAAAGGAAGAATAAGAAGAAAATGGCTTTGAAAGCCACATGGGATGACAGCAGTTCATCTAGCAGCTCATCATACTCAGATGAAGAGGCATCTACAAATGTGTGCTTTGCTGCACAAGAGGTATGCTCTACATCTCCTTATTACTCAGAAAAGGAAAATGATGATGTAGATATAAATAGTCTTCTCTGTATAGTAGATAACTTATATGTAAAATGTAAGAAATATAAAAAGAATTAAAGAGTTTAAATTCCTATCTAGAAGATGTCTTTGCTGAATTAGAAAAAGCCTTAGTTGATAATAGGGAATTAAAAACTAAAATGGATAGCTATAGTTGTAAAAATTTTGATCTGAAAGAAGAAAATAAGAATCTGTTATCTGAAGTTACTGATTTAAAGAAAACTGTATGTAAATTTACTAAAAGTGAAAACAGTTTAAACAAAATCATAGGATCCCAAAGAATAGGAAGAAGTAAATTTGGCTTAGGGTATGCTGTACCACAGGAAACTCCCTACTATGGTAGAAAAATTAGATCTTATAGAGATGGCACAACTTTTTTTGTCATTAGGAAAAGATCTACTTCTATATGGCTACTAAAAGGCAACAAGTTCAATATACAAAGGACTAACACTGATGGACCCAAGAAAATATGGGTACTAAAAGTCTTAATTTCAACATGATTTACAGGACTGTATAGAAAAGAAAGCTCAAACGTCCAAGTGGATTATTGACAGTGGATGCTCAAAGCATATGACAGGTAAGAAAAGATTTCTAGAATCTGTTAAATTAATAAATTTAAAATCTGTTAAGTTTGGTAACAATGAAAAATGTAGAATTACTACCATAGGAAATGTTGCATCTAAAAATGGAAAAATAGAAAATGTCTTACATGTAAATGGTTTAAAATAGAATCTGCTAAGTGTAGGTCAATTATGTGACAAAGGTTACAGTATACTCTTTACTGCAGAAAACTATTTTATATTACAACAGGATACACATGAAATCAAATTTACTAGATATAGAAATAATTCAATTTATGCATTGGAATTTCCATGTGATAATATATCTAGTGATGCATGTTTAGTTGCTTCTAATGAAGATGAATGGTTATGGCATAAAACATTAAATCATGCGAACATGAGACTTCTAAGAGAATTGACCAAACATGATCTTGTTAGAGGTGTGCCTAAGCTCAAATTCAAGAGAGATAAATTATGTAGTGACTGTACAATTGGAAAACAAAAGAAATCAGTACACAAGAGTATTGAAGACATTGCCACACGTCAACCATTAGATCTATTGCATATGGACCTGTTTGGTCTTACACAGACAACCAATTTATGAGGAAGAAAATATACCTTAGTGGTAGTTGACAATTATACAAAATTCACTTGGGTTATTTTCTTAACACACAAGAATGAAGCCTGCTATGAATTCAAACATCTTTGTATTAGAATTCAAAATGAAAAAGAATCAACTGTGAAGAAGATTAGAAGTGATCATGGAGGTGAATTTGAAAATTCTGAATTTGAAGAATTATGCAATTCCTTTGGCATACTACATGAATTCTCATGTCCAAGAACTCCTGCACAGAATGGAGTTGTAGAAAGGAAAAATAGATTAGTACAAGAAATGGCAAGGACAATTCTTAATGCATCTGATCTACCAAAGTTTTTATGGACTGAAGCTGTAAATACTGCATGTTACTCTATAAACAGAACTCATCTTAGACCTATCCTACATAAGACACCTTTTGAATTATGGTATGGTAAAATACCAAATGTTGGATATTTCAAAGTCTTTGGATCAAGATGTTTTGTGCTTAATACTAAGGATCAAAAGGACAAATTTGATGCAAAGTCTGATCCTACTCTACTTGTTGGATATTCTTCAAGAAGCAAGGCTTACAGGGTCTATTTTGAACATGAAAGAAGAGTAGAAGAGTCAATGAATGTATCCTTTGATGAAGACATGGTAGGAAAATTGAAGAAGCTAAAGATAGACAGTGAAAGTGAAAGTGAATCAACAAATCAAAAAATTCCTCAAAAAAAGGATAGTTCAACACTGCCTACACCTACTGTGACAGAAAAAGCATGGAAGACAAAGTTTGGACATCCCATTGGACAAATTATTGAGAATATAAATCAAGGTGTTCAAACAAGAAGCAAAATTCAAAATATTTGTAATTATTGTGCTTTTGTGTCTGAACTTAAACCTTCAACAGTTGAAGAAGCCTACAATGATGAATACTGGATCATGGCCATGTAAGAGGAACTAAATCAGTTCAAGAAAAATGAAGTCTAGAATTTAATTGAAAGGCCCATCGAAAAATCAATTATTGGAACTAGATGGGTGTTTAAGAACAAACTTGATAATAGTGGCAGTATTATCAGAAATAAAGCTAGACTTGTTACTCAGGGATACAACTAGCAGGAAGGAATCGACTATGAAGAAACTTTTGCACCTATTGCAAGACTTGAAGCAATTAGAATGTTGCTTGCCTTTGCAAGCAGTATGAAAATCAAGCTTTATTAGATGGATGTTAAAAGTACATTTCTTAATGGCATTCTGCAAGAAGAAGTATATGTAGAACAACCACCAGGTTTTGAAGATGAAGAAAGACCAAACCATGTATACAAACTGAATAAAGCTCTCTATGGTTTGAAGCAAGCATCACATGCATGGTATGATAAACTGAAGAGTTTCCTTCTTGAGAATCAGTTTAACATAGGAACTGCAGACAACACTTTATTTATCAAATCAGAAATTTCTCATATGTTGATTATTCAGATCTACATGGATGACATCATTTTTGGTGCTACACATGAGAAACTATGTCATGAATTTCAAATCTTAATGAAGAATGAATTTGAAATGAGTCTTATGGGAGAATTAAAATTCTTTCTAGGATTACAAATTCATCAACTTCAGCATGGCATTTTCCTGAATCAAGAAAAATTTTGCAAAGAGATTCTCTTGAAATTTAGTATGGATAAATCCAAAGCAGCAAGTACTCCTATGAACTCAAATGAAAAACTTGATAAGGACATCTCTAGCATTTTAGTAGATCAAAAGAAATACAGAGGCATGATTGGATCACTTCTGTATCTAACAGCTAGTAGACTAGACATAATGTTTAGTGTTTGTGCTTGTGCAAGATATCAAGCCTCTCCAAAAGCATCACATTTAAAAGCAGTTAAACATATATTTAAATATCTACAAGGTACCAAAGATTTTGGCCTATTTTATTCTTCACAGAATCATTTGTTATTAGTAGGATACAGTGATGCAGATTATGTAAAATGCAAATCAGATCGAAAAAGCACCAGTGGGACATGTCAATTGCTTAGTCATTCACTTATTTCTTGGTTCAGTAGGAAACAAAACTCTATAGCTCTATCCACCACTAAAGTTGAATATATGGCAGTAGGCCTATGTTGTGCATAGATTTTATGGATGCAACAAACTCTAGTAGATTTTAAGTTAAATTTTCAGAATACCATTATTTACTGTGACAGTAGCAGTGCCATCAATCTCTCCAAAAATACAGTTCTACACTCTAGAGCAAAACATATCGAGATTAGGCACCACTTTCTAAGAGACCATGTTGAAAAAGGTCATATTTCCTTAGAATATGTCTCTACTAAAGAACAACTTCCAGATATCTTCACCAAACCATTATCTGAAGCTGCATTTAATTATATTAGACGAAATTTAGGGATTTGCTCTTTATATGACTTATAATTTCACATCTTTCTACTCTCCAAGCTCACAACTAGGAGCTTGTTCTACTAACATCTCTGTTTTGTAGCAACTTAGTCATTCTTTTGATAATCAGCTATAATTGCTCAACCAAGTCAGTATCTTACTTCTCACTCCTTTTGACAATCGGCAAAAAAGGGGGAGAAAGACCATATTTTGGTAAGCAAGCTGTAGTAAAGTAGGGGGAGTAATTTTAGAAAAATAGGGGAAGTTTTCTAAATTTAATTATTCTGTATTCCTCGTGTGCTTTTCTATATAGATATATAGGAAGAGAAATGCATGTAATACATTGTAAGGTTTTTGCCATTATCAAAAAGGGGGAGATTGAAAGGACCTCTAGATTTCGATAATGCAAAAATCAATGTGAGGTTTTAAATTGTATTTCTTAGGCTTAACAATCAGCAAGAGAGCAGAAGTTGATACAGACCGTTTAAAGTATACTACAAGTGATAAAAAGGTTTTCGGAAGGTTACCAGGCTTAACTATCTGAAAGAGAAATATTTTCGGTGAGTTAATAGTCTAAGTATCTGAAAGGCAGTATAAAGTAGTAGCAATACTATCAGAAGTTAGAAGATTAAGTATCCGATAGTTAGAAGACTTTCGGAGAGTTAGGAAGATGAATGTATGAAGAATCAGAAAGTTACTAGAGCTAACTATCCAAAATCTTGAAGAGTTTCGGTGAGTTATAGGAATAACCATCCGAAACTTAAGTCATTGAATTTCCCACGTGTAGAAATCCAAATAGAAGCTTAAAAGAAGAATCGAAAAGTTACTGTAGCTAACTATCCGAAATCTTGAAGTGTTTTCAGTGAGTTACAGGTATAACCATTCGAAACTTAAGTCAGTCTATTATGCACGTGCTGAATTAGATAAAGCAGTCGGAAAGTTAACGAAGGATTTCGGAGGGTTATTATAGCTGTTTAGAAAGAAAAAGTGTATAATATCAATGGTTAAATGATGGTTAATTGCATAAAATTTAGCTTATAATGTGAGAATTAAGCCATTATGTTATAATTGCATTGTTATATGATTTAATTAAAGAATCTGCTTAATTTTACAGAATTAATGTTATTTAGTACATTTCTAAACTGTCAATAAGTTGCAAGCTGTGAAATTCTTAAGTATTCGAATTTTCTGTTATTTCGAATAGTTATGTTTAACATACTGAACATATTTCGGATAGTTATGTTTAACATACCGAATAGTTATGTTTTAAAAGAATATTTTATTATTTCCTGAAGTACACGTGTTGAAACCATAATGCATGACTTAAGTGAACTTTCGGTGAGTTATCTATAACTGTCCAAAATTGCAACTAGGCATCAGATAGTTATGTGTGTAACTCTTTGAAATCTCCTTTTACTTATAAAATAACTGTGGGCACGTGTCATGTTCTACGAAAGTGACTTAAGTGGATTTTCGGTGAGTTATCTCTAACTATCCGAAATGCATCTGAGCATCGGATAGTTAGACCTGTAACTCTCCGAAATGTTTCTTTTATTATTAAACTACTATTGACACGTGTCGAGATCTGGTAGATTTACTTAAGTTATATATCGGTGAGTTATCTGTAACTATCTGAAATGCATCCGAGTATCGGATAGTTAAGTTTGTAAGTATCCGAAATGCACCTGAGCATCGGATAGTTAAATTTATGCACGTGTTTTATAGTTAAATCAACGAAGAAAGTCCATTGAGTTATCTGTAACTCCACAGACTATTTATTTTCTAATATGCCACTGTAGCGGTTGCAAAAATAGGACAGTTGGAAGGAAAAACCACAATCGCACGTATCACGCAAGGAGAAGAAATCATCGTCGTTGATATGAATGAAGGAAATCCAACCGACCATTCAAGCAGAAGCAGTTACCACTGAAGAAATATAAAAGAAAAGAAGAAAAAGAAGTGTGTGTGATCGATGGGTATGGCCAATGTGTACAGAGGAGGAGCACCGAGCTTTCTGCAGGCAGCGTCGGCAATTCTCTAAAGTACCACACCAACTGTCGTCACCACCACCATAATCACCAACCATCGGAGGTCTGTGAGGATACTTTCCTGATGTCAGGTCGATTCCGAGCCAAACACAGTGCTTGATAACCACTGTAAGAAGTGATCGCGTCGCGGGAAGGGAAGCCATTTTCACTAAGCGCCGACTCATATCTAAGGAGATCATAAAGCTTCTAGCCTTGGCTTCGGGTTGATGCCTGTATGCTGAAGAGGAGATCATCTTGCAATTCTAGACTCATGATTCTATAGGGAGAGGAGACAGAATTGTAAGTGGTTTAATTTTTAGTGGTGTAATCACGTCGTATGTAGTGACGGAAGTATTTACTGTCGACTGAGATTACTTTACATTTCACCTTTCACCCATTTCCATGTTCATATTAAAACAAAATACCAAAAACAATTTATCTATTTTCGTATTTTGTATTTGAGTGTTGTATTGTTTGTGTTGTATCATGATTAATGTTATCTTTGTTAGTGTTGTGATTGTTTTATGTTTGTTTTAGAATTATAGTTTAATGAAATTGGTCTGTAAGAATTTATGTTTGATTTTAATGGTTACTGTTTGAATTATCTGAATGTTAGTATAGCTTAATGATAAATCCAGTGTTTACTAACATTAAAGAGCTTAATTGATGTTATTTACAATCTGTGGAACCGCCCAATGGTTGGCCGAATTCCTCTATAAATAGCAGTATTAAATAGGAAAGGTAGACTCGTAGAGTTAACTTAAGTCCACGAGGTTAGTCCGTTGAGTTAGCCATAACTCAACGAACTTTGTCCGTTGAGTTAACTATAACTCAAAAAAGGGCTTATTGAATATATAAATTTGATTGTTAAAAACGGAACAGTTCTCAATTCTTAAGCAATTCTCTATGGGATCGACCTATACTTGCACACTAATACAATAGACACTGTGTACTTGTAGTTAAAATACAAATTGGAATTAATATCTAACTTGTGTGAAAGGTTGTTTGTTTACTTCTAAAAAGGAATAGGCATAAAGATAAATTAACTAAGTAAAAATAGAAGCTAACAAATCTAAGTTTTTCTAGTGCATTGCTGGAGATCCAAACAAGTTTTCTGGTGTCGTGTTGGGTAACCAAACAATAGCTAACTATCCGATAGTTAAATAACAGTTCGGTAAGTTATAGTTGCAAGTATTCGATTGAATGACAACTCTCAATGTATGATCTGAAATCCTACATGGCAGAAAGACTCAAGTGATTTTTCGGTGAGTTACAAACATCCTTTGGAGAGTTACACAGCTAACTATCCAAAAGTTTGAGAAAATCAGAAGGATATCTTTAAATATCTTCCTAAATGGTAACTTACCATATTTGGGACTGAAATCTTACCAAGTACAGCAAAATACATCCGTTGGAAGAAAAATATGATCATTACACATGTTCAAGTATATATACAAGCAACAGACAACATAATCAGATAGCTTTTGCTCATACACATATTTAGACCAAGCTCAACAGAAGAAAGCTTTAGAGATCAAATCATCTTCAACATTTACAAACTCAATTTCAGAAGCTCATCACGCACTCAACTCTGATACTTTCAAGCTAGTGTTTACTAAAGTACACAAATCAAAACTTCAGAGAAAGATTGGTTGGAGCTACGACCAGAAAGCTCAAGTGAATGGTTGGTTCTTGCTTAAACCTTAAAGCAAGTGATTGTAAGTTTGTGAAAGTTTAGTGAAGCCCAAGTGTACCTTGGGGGTGGACTAGCCATTATTGGTGAACCACCTAAAATCTCTGTGTGTATTCTTTTATCATGTGCTTGTTATTTCTTTATATCAATCTACCATTAAGAGGTTAAGAAACAAATTATTACCATTCACCCCCCCTCTAGTAAAGCCATAAGGTCTTAACATGAATGACAAGAATTCTTCATCTAGAAAGTATGTATGTTACAACTATAAGAAACCTGGACATCTTTCTCTAGATTGTCCTATAAGGAAAAATGAAAAGCATAGTAGGACAAATCAGAAGAAGACGGCTCAAAAAACTCAGAAAAAGTTTTACAAGAAAAAGGCTTTGAAGGTCACTTGGGATGACATGTCAAAAGAGTCTTAATCTAAGGAATTATCATCAAAATCTTCACATTTAGAAGAAGAACAAGAGTTAGAAGGTGTTGCTCATGTGTGCTTCATGGTAGATGAGTTTAAGGTAATATCTGATCTTGAAAGTCATTCATATTTTAACTTTGATGAATTATTATGTACTTATTATGCATTATTACAAAAACTTAAAGATTGTAAACTAGAAAATAAGAATATTAGAAACTCTTTCTCTATTTTGGAAGAAGAAAATTGTTTCTTGTCTACTACTTTAGAAAAGTTTAAATGTGATAATGAAAATCATGCTAGAGATTTGCATAAATTTAGATTTAGTGAATGTGTCTTGCATGAACAAATATAGAATACAAATGCTGAAAAATTAAAGATAGAATCTAAAAATGAAATGTGGAGAAACAACATAAATGATCTTGAGTTAGAGATTGATAGATTAAAAATGAGAGAGCTAGATTTAAATTCTACCATTGAGAAATAGAATTTAAGTCAAACTAAGTTCGACAAAGTAATTAGTACCCCTACGGTGACATATAAATTTGGCTTAGGATTTGATTATCCTAAATACCCTGAATCTCAAGCCAACAAAGGATCTATTAGTTGTAGTTCAAGTAAATCTAAGACTAAAATTCCTTTTATCATGAAATAAGGTAATAAATATGTAGAAGTAGGTACTTCAAGGGATGAATCATGTAGTAATAATATAAATCAATGTGACTTATCTAAATGTACTTCTAACATGACTATCAATGTTTCTAAAAATCTTGTTTCTTGTTCTAGAAATTCAGTCACTAATGTTTCAAAAATGTCAAACAATCGTAGTAAACTGAAAATTCAAAAATCTAAGCATGAAATTCAAAACTCTAGTGCTAGACCAATTACTCATTCTGTATGTTATTTATCTGAAAATTCTTGTGTAGAAAAAGATTTTGTATGTATTGAAAATTCAAACACAAGTACAAAATCTTGGTATGAACTTACTAAAATGTATGAGCATGACCAAAATAAATTAAGATCTGATAAAAATCAGTTTGGTCTTGGTTATACTACATCTGAAAACAAAAAGAATGATTATAAGAGCAATAATGCTATAAGTGTTGAGTATTTTGTTTTGATGATGTGTGTTGAATGAAAGTAATCATATTTGCTCAATTACTATTGCTTGTGAAAAGAAATTAAAAACATCAATTAATACATAAAAAGCTTACTGATATAAATACTTGTCTGTATTGGATCTGAGATTATACTGTTAAATAATTAGTCGTTTCATTGCATTAATTTCTCATTTAACTAAACATTAAGTTAACGTGCGTTTTTATTGAAAAGCATGATATGTTTTAAAGTTATATATTCTATATCATGAACAGTGCATGTTTAAACAACTCGTTAAGTTAGAGTATTATTTGTATAGGGGTCACGTGAGAACTCATTGAGTTAGAGGCTTAAAGGTTAAAATATGTCACATGAGAACTCGTTAAGTTAGTGAGTAAAAGAAGAGATGAACTCGTTAAGTTAGTGTTGTACACGTGGTGAAATTATAAGTTACGAATATTATATTGTATCACGTGAGGTGCACATGTTTAACTTGTTAAGTTAACATAACTAAATGCGTTGAGTTGCTATATTGAACACTAAGGCAACGCGTTAGGTTAGCGTTATAAAACTTAAGTTGTTATTTTTGCTCGTGGTAAAATTCTTATTATAAAAATATTTGTTTATTACTGGTTCGTTGAGTTATCTGTAGCACAACGGAGATGGTTTGTTGAGTTATCGTAACACCACAAAGCTGGTTCGTTGAGTTAGCATAACACCACGGACTTTGTTTGTTGAGTTAGCTACAGTACTTGTCACGTGAATTGGCACATGAGGAACTCGTTAAGTTAGAAACGTTAAGTTAATATCTACTTGTGTTACTCGTTTAGTTAACATTAAAGTAACGACTTTTTATTACACTTGATGAAGATTTTTGGACGAGAAAGTTTATTTTGCAGGAAATTTTTCGGAGATCCAGGATTGATGGTTAAAGAAAATTCGAAATGTAAACGTAGGTCAGAATGTGTGTATGTTGATGAAGGAAAAAGAAAAGAAGTGAAGAAGTAGAAAACTGATAGTGATTAAACGTGGAGGATATGCATGAAATGAAGATATAGTATAAAAGGCATAGAGTTCTCGTTGATCAAACTATCCCTGCACATCAAACGAAAAATCTTTTCAGGGATCAAACTATCCCTACACACCAAATGAAAAATCTTTTCAGGGATCAAAAACACTCTTCGAGGAAAAGCTCTCAGATGGAAGAAAATTCAGTGAAGCAGAAATGGTCAGATTTATGTCATTGAAGATCTGAAGTATCAACAAAAAGTAAACTCGGTGAAGCAGAGAACGACAAGATATTCGTCACTGAAGAATTGCTAAAGAAGAAAAAGATCTCAAACAAGGAGAAATGTTTTAAATTCCGCAAATTAGTTTTCTCTGTTTGTAGTTATAAAATTGTATAGATGAAACTTAGTATCAATATATAATTGCATCTACAATTTCAGAGGAGAATTGAATTGTATATTATAATTGAAACCTTGAATAAAAATGATTTTATGAAAACAATGTCTTGACTTGTTTTTAAGTTTTAAAGTTTCAATTATAATCGGAAAAAGTTGAAAAACACAATTCACCCCCCTCTTATGTAGCCATACAATCCTACAGTAAGTATGATGCTAATGATAAATTATTAGTACTTACAACTAATAAGAATGTAAATGATAATGTTAAACTATTTTTAAACAAAAAGAAGAAATATGTGTTTAATGAACTTGGTCCTCAACAACATTGGGTACCAAGGAAAAGTTCTTAATTTGTGTTGCAGGAGGAAACAACATCAAAATGGATATTGGATAGTGGGGCATCAAGTCACATGACAGGACAGAAAAGTCTACTGAAAAATTTTACAAATACCAAGAAAGGAAATGTTACATTTGGAAACAAAAGAAAGGATAAAATCATAGGTATGGGCAATGTTCAAATAACTCCTATTTGTGTTATTTCGAATGTACTATATGTAGAAAACCTAGGATTTAATCTGCTGAGTGTTATAAAACTAACTAATAATGGATATTATGTAGTGTTTGAAGATAATGTATGCAAAATTATTAATAAAAGTACAGATGAACTTAAGTTTATTGCTAAAAGAAAATATCTGTATGTATTTTATCTTTACCTTCTAGTGTAGTTTATTTAAATTCATGTTTGCTAGCTGAAACTAGTGATGCATATCTATGGCATAGAAGGATCGGGCATATAAATATGAAACTGTTACATAAACTGTCTAGAAAAAATTTAGTGAGAGGTTTACCAAAGATTAAATACTCAAAGGACTTTATATGTGATGCATGTGAGTTAGGTAAACTTCATAAAAACTCTTTTAAATCCAAAATTGATATTTCAAGCAAGAGAGTCTTAGAACTTATACATATGGATCTATTTGGACTAACAAGAATCATGAGTCTTGGTGGTAAATGGTATGTATTTGTTTTAGTAGATGACTTCCCTAGACACATTTGGGTATATTTTCTAGCATTTAAGACAGAAGTTTTTCAAAAATTTAAAATCTTGTTCAAAATGAACAAAGTGTCTCTGTTCAAAAACTTTGGAGTGATCATGGTACTGAATTTGATAATGATCAAATGAATGATTACTGTATAGATCATGACATTAATCATAGATTTTCTTTTCCATGAGCACCATCTCAAAATAGTGTTGTGGAGAGAAAGAATAGATCACTTTAGGAAATGGCCAGAATTATGTTAAATGAACATAATTTACCTCACAATCTTTGGGTTGAAGTAGTGAATACAGCTTGTTATGTTATTAACAGAAATCACTTAAGACCTCTTGTTAATAAAACTCCTTTTGAAATTATGTTTGATAGGGTTCCAAAAATTTCCTATATGAAACCATTTGGCTACAAGTGCTTTATTCTTAATACTAAGGATAAAAGGGATAAATTTCAAACCAAAGCAGATGAAGGAATTTTTGTAGGTTACTCTACTAGAAGTAAAGCCTAAAGAGTATATAATAAGACTTCTAGAACTATTGAAGAAATCCTTTATGTAAGCTTCAATGAAAATTCTTTTAGAGAATCTCAATCTAAAGCTGATAATGATGATATGATCAATTTCCCAAAAGAATTAGAGATCAATAGAGAGATTGAAGATTTACTTGAGAAAATAAAAAATATGAACTTAAATGATCAAACTAATGATGAAAGTGATGTACCTTTAGATGTTGATGAGAACATTGAGGAAAATCAGAGAAATTGGCGTTATTCTTCATCACATCCCATCACTCAAGTCATTGGTAATATTAATGAGAGAGTTAAAACTAGAGCTTCAGTAAATCTAAATAGTATGTGCATATTTGTTTCTATGGTGGAACCAAAGAATGTAGAAGAAGCATTATCTGATGAAAATTGGATAGCGACAATGCAAGAAGAACTAAATCAATTCATCAGAAATGATGTTTGGGAATTAGTCTCTCCACCAAAACATCAGTCCATAATATGTACAAAGTGGATCTTTAGAAACAAAACTAATGAGACTAGTCAATTTATAAGCAACAAAGCTAGATTAGTTGCACAAGGGTATACACAAGAAGAAGGACTAGATTATGGTGAAACATTTACTCCTATGGCTAGGTTAGAAAGTATTAAAATATTATTAGCCTATGCTTGTTACATGGATTTTAAACTATATCAAATGGATGTCAAGAGTGCATTTCTAAATGGTTTAATTAATGAAGAAGTTTATGTAAAATAACCACCTAGATTTGAAGACATTAAAAATCCCGACTATGTGTATAAGTTAAAAAAAGCCTTATATGGTTTGAAGCAAGCACCTAGATCGTGGTATGAAAGGTTATCTACTTTTCTAATAGAACAAGGTTATATCATGGGAAAAGTAGACCATACTCTTTTTGTCAAAAAGGATGATAAAGATCAGATTGTTGTTCAAATTTATGTGGATGATATAATCTTTGGAGCAACTTCTGAAAAATTGATAAAAATATTTTTTAAAGAAATGGCTAGTCAGTTTGAGATGAGTATGATAGGAGAACTTTCATATTTTATAGGACTTCAAATTAAGCAAATGGATAAAGGTATATTTTTAAATCAGGAAAAATATGTAGATGAAATGCTTAAGAAATTTAACTTTAGTGATACAAGGATTCGAGGAACTCCTATGAGTAATTCTTTAAAGTTAGATATTGATGACATAGGAAAATCAATAGATCAAAGAAAATACAGAAGTATGATTGATTCTTTACTTTATTTGACAGCTAGTAGACTATATATTATGTTTGGTGTGTGTGCTTGAGCTAGATTTCAATCTAATCCTAAAGAATCACACTCAATTATTGTTAAAAGAATATTTAGATATATACACGGAACTAAAAATTTTAGACTGTATTATTCTAAGGATAGTTCAATAAATCTTATAGGATATACCGATGCTAATTACGCAAGATCTAAATCTGATAGAAAAAGTACTAGTGGCACATGTCAATTATTAGGAAATAATTTGGTGTCATTGTTTAGTAAAAAGCAAAATTTTGTAGCACTTTCAACCACTAAAGCTGAATATGTTGTTGCTGCACTATGTTGCACTCAGATTCTGTGGATACGGCAAACTTTAGAAGATTTTGGATTATCTTATGATACAACTAAGATTTATTGTGATAGTAGTTCTACAATAAATCTTTCCAAAAATCTTGTATTGCATTCTAGAGCAAAACATATAGAGATTAGACATCATTTTCTAAGAGATAACGTAATTAAAGGAAAAATTAAATTAGGATTTGTGTCTAGTAAAAATCAATTAGCTGATATATTTACAAAACCTCTAGATGAAAATACATTCTGCAACATAAGATTAAATTTGGGTATTTGTAGGCTATGTGATGTGTAAAATGCTTAGACTCCATAAAAGATAAATTTTGTTAATGATGTTGTTTACCTCATAGATATTATGTACTTATCATAAATATCTAAGTAATATCTAAACTACTGCATAAGATACTATGTATTTATTAAAATATTATAGTAGTATCTTATTGAGACACATGTACTCCAAGAAATAATAAAATATTCTTCAAGCATTTAAAACATAGTTGTCTAGTACATGCAATATAACTCTCCGAAATAACAAAAATTTTGGAGACAAGAATTTCAAAGCCTGTAACTTACCAACAATTCAGAAATGTACTTAATTAACACTAATTCCTTGAAATTATGTAGATTCTTTCATTAAAGCATATAATAGTGCAATTACAACATAATGGCTTAATTCTCATATGATAAGCTAAATATTATGCAATTAACCATCATTTAACCGTTAATATTATGCACCTTTTCATTCTAAACAATATTGAAGGAGATACAAAAGAATAAGGTATGTAATTAATTATTTATCCTAAATTTACATTCAAACTCGATTCGAGGAGTTATTCATTAACTCAACGAATTAAGTTCATTGGGTTAGGTGCTAAGTCTATGAAACAATATTTATGCCTACTAACATTTACTGTAAAATCTTTTACATTGAGGACAATGCAAAATGTAGGTATGGGGGGAGAGGTAATTAGATTAAAATCTAGGTAATTTTGTTAATTAGAGGAACCAGGATTGTGCTGCAAATTTCTATGGAAATTGAAATTTTTTTTTTATGAATTTGTTGTAACTAACCAAAATTTCCTATAACTATCCGATAATTGAAACTATAAAAGAACTGTAACTGCTTGAATGTTATATTTAGAATCTTATATAAGATGCTACAAATTTTACTATTAATACAAATTTGGATATGGTATCTTATGTTTTTGCTGAATTTTATGAGTTTAACAGTTTTACGATTTTAAGAAATCAAAATTTTTAACTTAAACTCAGTAAATGATCTGAAATCCTAAAAGAGCTGAAATGTTGACTTTTGGATTAAATGAGATGCATATGATCAAGGATACATTTAATTTGATTAATTAAACTTGTAGAATGATTTATGTGTAAATCTTATTAAACTACAAAAAAAGTATGAGCTTATTGATATGGATTCATGTTTTCAGTAAATTATAGAAGTAGGATTATATGAGATTTGTGTTTTATTGCATTTCTATTAATGAAATACGTATATATACTATGTTGAAAGGAAAAAGAAAAAAAAAAAGAGAAAAACTTTGAGAGTTTATTGATTTGTTTGATCATGAGCCTTTTGTACTTGAGTAGATATGTATGTAAGCATTGTTGACCTAAAAAAGGACTCTTTAAATCTAGCAACCTAAGATCCTGATCAGATTTGGGATTGTTGACTGAAAGCTCGATATATGGGTACACTAGAAAACTCTTGTATGATTCAAGCTTTTCAAATTAACTTTTAAAGTACAAATATGTATATACTATTCTGAAAAGATAAAAGTATTTTGTGAAAATACAAATATCTTTTGAATCGAGTATATTTTCTGTTATCTAAGATTATTGAAATATGAATCTAGATTAGACTTTTGAAGTTGTTTATTTGAGATACAATTCATTATTCTTCTTGTTTTAATCATATTGAGTTGGATTGTGTTTTGATTTGTATGTAGTTGAAATTTATTCTAGAAATCATATTGGAAAATTCAGGATAACAGATGTTTGAGAAGAAAAATTTGATAATATAATTACCACCTATGTGATGCTAATATATTTTGTATGTGATTTACATATGTTTAAATATATTTGCAGGTTGAAGAGGAGAAAACAATGTCAAAATAGATTACTGAAAAATACAGAATATCTTTATATTAATCTAATCTATGTATTCTGAAGAAAAAAATGAAGAATTAGTTCTAGCACTTTAGAAAGACCAACTAGTTAGATCTTAGTAGTTTGCTAAGAGACTAGCAAAATTTAAGTATGGGGGAAGTGTTCAAAATGAAAAAGTGCATAATATTAATGGTTAAATAATGGTTAATTGCATAATATTTAGCTTATCATATGAGAATTAAGCCATTATGTTATAATTGCACTATTTTATGCTTTAATGAAAGAATCTGCATAATTTTAGGAAATTAGTGTTAATTAAGTATATTTCTGAACTGTTAATGAGTTACAAGCTTTTTAATTCCTAAGTATCTAAATTGTCTATTATTTCGGAGAGTTATATTTCATGTACCAGACAGTTATGTTTTAAACGCTTAAAAAATATTTTATTATTTCCTAGAGTACACATGTTGAAACCTTAAAATACAACTTAAGTGGATTTTCGATAAGTTATCTACTAACTATCTAAAATGTGTTTGAGCATAGAGTAGTTAAGTTTGCAAGTTTCCGTAATATCTTTTTATCATAAAACTACTTGAGGACACGTGTCACATTCTAGGAACTTGACTTAAGTTATCTTTTGGAAGGTTAGGTACTAATTATCCAAAATGCATATAAGTTTCGGATACTTATAGTTATAACTATCTGAAACTATTGAGTATTTTGTTTTGATGATGTGTGTTAAACAAATGTAATCATATTTACTCAATTACTATTGTTTATGAAAGTAAATTAAAAACATTAATTAATATAGAAAAAGTTTACTGATATAAATACTTGTCTATAATGGATCTAAAATTATACTAAGATAAATAACTAGTCGTTACATGTTTGGGTTGTAAAAGGCTAAATCAGAAAATTGGCTTGATTCTTTTATGCCTATATTAATAAATTCTCTTAGAAGTAAACAAACAACCATTCACATAAATTAGATATGAAGTGCAATTTGTATCTTAAACTATAAGTGCATAGTGTATATTGTATTTGTGTGCAAGTATAAGTTGATCCCACAAAGATTGAGTAAGAATTGTGTACTATTTCGATTTTTTATATTAGAGTTTATATGTGTTTAGTAAAGCATTCCGTTGAGTTAACTATAACTCAACGGACTAACCTCGTGGACTTAAGTTAACTCCACGAACCTATTTTTCCAGTTAAATATGGTTATTTACAAAGGACTTTGGCCAACTATTGGGTGGTTCCATAGTGTAAGGAAATTTGTTGTATTTAGAATTAAAACACAAAAATCCCAAATTTTACATTTATAAATCGCAAGTGCACGGTACCTATTGTATTAAGCATATGCAAGAGCAGGTCGATCCACAAGAAGCTTGTCTTAAACGAATTCAAGGAAATAAATGCTTAACAAAATATTCACATCACTAAAACCATGATAAAAACTTTAATTACATATTAATAGGTAATAATTACATAAATACGATAAAGAGTTCAAGTATCGTCATAAATCCAAGAAGCTCCTAAGGTTAAACCTTAGGAAACTCAAGAAAATTAATGAGTTTCGTCTCTGAAATTACAGAAATTAAGCTCAAATTTTAACTCTCCTTACATCCAACCTAGACATTGAAAAATCCAGAGAAAATATTGGTTGGAAAGATCCTCGAGTTATCTTCAAAATGGCAGTAATTTCATAGACTAAATCATTATAAAAGTCTAGAAGTATTGGTTTTACTGACAGGGCGCAAAACCGTTATGTAAACTTTCCAAAAACGCACCTTTGGTGCAAAAATCATAACTCAATCAGAACTCCATGAATCCGGCTAAATCATAGGGCTTTGAACAAAGACTCGTACTACTAATATAGAAAGTTGACAGAACAGCTTTCCATAAAGTTTGCAGTGCAGGCAACACTTAGGCGTCGAGCACTGAAACTGGCAGCTGAATAGGAATTCAAAACTGCCACGACCTCTGATAGAAAAAATCAAAAACCAATGAAATACATTCTAAAAAAAATACAAAATTTACATGGCTGTAATCTACACGAAATTTCATACAAAATAGAATCAAGAAACATTAAAAAACTCTACCAAAAGCATCTTTTATGAAAGGAGTAAAGTAGGGCAGGATTCTGTTTGGCTAGAATCCGGAACTACAAAAATCCGCTCCCTTCCTAACTTGTTCTCCGAAATCACAGAAAATATCTCTATTTATAATAACGATTTCTCCCAACATAGGAATTGAAAAATCATATAAAAATATGAACTCGAAAGGGTTTCAAGTTATCTAAAATTACACGGTTATTTTACAGTCTAAATCGTCTTCAATTGAAAATAATTTTAAGCTCTAGTAAGGAGCGCAAAATGATCTTGAAATAATGAAAAACGCGCACTCACATTAAAAACTTGATAACTTTATCAATTATTCATTAAAATCTATGAAATCACTGTTGAACGAAAGTAGACTTATCAATCTAATAAAACCAATTTACAGATCTTAAAAACATACTTTACAGAGGGAGAAATCGCATTAGAAATTTCTGTAAAACTACTGATTGAAAATGTGATTTCAAACTGAGAATACACTCTTCGTATAAAATGGAAAAATCAAACCAAACATGCTCGAAAAATTAAACAAAGTATATAGAAAGAATTGTCTTTTATTTCTCTACAAAACAAAATTAATAATCGATGAAAAACATTGAGAAAAACTCGATTTACAAAGAAAACAACACAAGGAAAGTTCTATCTTTACAGTAAACGAACACCTTGACTACATGTATTCACATATCTACACGAAAATCATTCATTTTCAGAGGCAAGTTTCATTAAACAAACTAAGAGTTTTACAACATAAAAATGAAGATTATACTACTAAAAATAAACCTAAACATGCAAAGACATATGCAATACACAAACAACATCAAACACAATGGTAAGACACAACATATGCAAACATAATGTTAGTTTTTTTTTTGGACAACCCACTCCAAGTTATACCTTTAAATCTCCAACACTTTGAAGTAAGCTCCTAAAGTTGGCCTCCCTCACATCCTCAAGACCCCAACATGGCCCACCACACCACATTTTCCTCTTGAAATACTAAGGGGCTTTAAGATTTCACCAAAGGATGAAGGCAACAAGCTTCCTTCTCATGGACGTCCACCAACCATGCCCTAGTTGGCTCCTTCCTTGCTTTCTCCACGCATATCACCTCCAAACTAGATGAAGAGGCCTCTCTACAAGAGGTTCCTACTGTCCTCCACGCAAGAAAGTTGTACACCGAAGAAGAATGGTAGTTGCACCCAACAAAATCACCTTCTATGCATCCACGTCCTTCCTTGGAGCTTCCACGAACACGCCTCCCTTGGGTCCAACTTGCTCTCTCCACGCACCACCGAAATCAGCAACACCGAAGAGGAAGTGACTTGCTTCCAAGGAGCTTTGGCTGCCGGTAATCCAAGGAGAAGAAGGAGCCACGTTTTTGCTTGGAGAGGAGAAGACAAAACCTAGTTTTGGGTTGTCCTTCCCTTTAAATAGACTTGGTAGTTGATCTCTTCCTTGGTAGATCCAACGGTTGAGATTCATCCATCTTATTTCCTTTAGATAACCTTTAAAACTTAAGTAAACAAATTAAAATATAAAAAGAATAAAACATCTAAGTAAATAATCACTATTCCTTCCCATGATCATTAAGTTAATAATCAACAAAAGGGCGAAGTTGTGCAAATTTAAGTCATTAAATCCCATAATCATGCATACTCATGTAAATGCCTATGTGATGATATTTCAATTATAATCGTGCATTATTTAACATTTAAGTCATAAGAAGCACAAATAATATCACATAAAAATGCACAATTTTACTCCTTACACATAGAATGTAAATAACATCAATTAAGCTCTTTAATGTTAGTTAATATTAGATTTATCATTAAACTACACTAACATTCGAATATTTCAAATAGTATCCTTTAAAATCTTTAAGTATCTGGGACAATTCAATTTCAATAAACTATAAAACTATTTTCTATTTTCTGAATCAAACAAACATAAAACATTCAAAATACTGATAATGATAATATTAATCACGATACAAAGGAAACAATACAACACTTTAATACTGAATGCAAACACATATACATTGTTGTTTTTGGTATTTTTTTTTTGATATGTTCCTAAAGATGAGTGAAAGGTGAAATGTAAAAATCTTTATCGATAGTAAAAACTTCCATCACTATATGCGACGTGATTACACCACTGAAAATTTAATCACTTACAATCTTGCCTCCTCTCCTTATAGAATCGCGAATCAAGAATTGTAAAATGAGCTCCTCTTCAACATACTAGCATCAACCTGAAACCAAGGCTAGAAGCTTTACGATCTCCTGATATATAAGTTGGTGCTTAGTGAAAATGACTTCCCTTCTTGCGATGCGATCACTCCTCAGAATGGTTGTTAGTCACCGTGTTTGGCTCGAAATCGACCTGACATCCAGAAAGTATCCTCACAGACCTTCGATGGTTAGCGATTTTGGTGGTGGTGTAGCGATTTTCGCGATTTTGGTTAGCGATAGTTAGCGTGGTTCTCCTCCTACACACCCACTTTTCGTCTTTCTCCTCTTCTTTTATATTTCTTTCAGTAGTAACTGCTTCTACTTAAATGATCGGTTGGATTTCCTTCATTCATATCAACGATAGTGATTTCTTCTTCATTCCATGAGTGAATTCCTACGTGAAACGAGCAATCGTGGTTTTCCTTTCAATTTCTTGTTTCTACAACTGCTATAGTGGCATATTAGAAAATATATGGTCTATGGAGTTACAGATAACTCAATGGCCTTACTTCATTGATTTAACTATAAAACACGTGCAATAAAGAAATAACGAGTTCAAATGTTTCGGATAGTCACAACGATAAGTATTCAAAATGTATGTATATTTCGGATAGTTAGCACCTAACCTTCTGAAAGATAACTTAAGTCAAGTTTCCAAATCGTGACACATGTCAGATAGTTTTATGATAAAAAGATATTACAGATACTTACACACCTAACTAACTAATGCTTAGATACATTTCGAATAGTTAGCAAATAACTTACCAAAAATCTACTTAAGTCATGCATTAAGGTTACAACACGTGTATTCTAGGAAATAATAAAATATTCTTTAAGCGTTTAAAACATAACTGTCCGATACATGCAATATAACTCTCTGAAATAATAGAAAATTCAGAGACATAAGAATTTTAAAGCTTGTAACTTACCAACAATTCAGAAATGTACTTAATTAACATTAATTTCCTGAATTTATACAGATTCTTTCATTAAAGCATATAACAATGCAATTATAACATAATGGCTTAATGCTCATATGATAAGCTAAATATTATGTAATTAACCATCATTTAACTATTAATATTATGCACTTTTTCATTCTGAACACTTCCCCCATACTAAGATCTAACTAGTTGGTCTTTCTAAAGTGCTAAAACTAATTCTTCATTTTGTATCTTCAGAATACATAAATTAGATTACCATATAGATATTCTGTATTTTTCAATAATCTATTTTTACATTGTTTTCTCCTCTTCAACCTGCAAATATATTTAAAACATATGTAAATTATATACAAAATATATTAGCATGACATAGGTGGTAATTATATTATCATTTTTTTTCTTCTTTTGAACATCTGTTATCTTGAATTTTCCAATATGATTTCCATAATAAATTTCAACAACATATGAAACAAAACACAATCCAATTCAATATGATTAAAACAAGTAGAATAATGAATTGTATCTCAAATAAACAACTTCAAAAGTCTATTCTAGATTCATACTTTAGCAATCTTAGATAATAGAAAATATACTTGATTCAAAAGATATATGTATTTCACAAAACACTTTTATCTTTTTAGAATAGTATATGCATATTTGTACTTTAAAAGTTAATTTGAAAAGCTTGAATCATACAAGAGCTTTCTAGTGTACCCATGTATCGAGCTTTCAGTTAACAATCCCAAATCTGATCAGGATCTTAGGTTGCTAGATTTAAAGAGTCCTTTTTCAGGTCAACAATCCTTACATACCTATCTACTCAAGTACAAAAAGCTTGTGATCAAACAAGTCAATAAAATCTCAAAGTTTTTCTCTTTTTTTCTTTTTTTTTCTTTTCAACACATTATATATACATATTTCATTAATACAAATGCAATAAAACACAAATCTCATATAATCCTGCTTCTATAATTCACTGAAAATATGAATCCATATAAATAAGCTCATGCTTTTGCTGTAGTTTAATAAGATTTACACATAAATCATTCTACAAGTTTAATCAATCAAATTAAATGTATCCTTGATCATATGCATCTCATTTAATTCAATAATCAACATTTCAACTCTTTCAGGATTTCAAATCATTTATTGAGTTTCAGTTAAGGATTTTGATTTCTTTTAAAATCGTGAAATTGTTAAACTCATAAAATTCAGCAAAACATAAGATACTATATCCAGATTTGTATAAGAGTAAAATTTTGTAGCATCTTATATAAAATTCTAAATATAACATTCAAGCAGTTATAGTTCTTAAAAATTTGACAGTCTTAGTTATCAGATAGTTACAACAAATTCATAAAAAATTTTCAATTTCCACAGAACTTTGCAGCACCATTCTAATTCTTCTAATTAACAAAATTCCTTGGCTTTTAATCTAATTACCTCCCCCCATACCTACATTTTGCATTGTCTTCAATGTAAAAAATTTTACAGTAAATACAGTAATTATAGCAGGCATGAATATTGTTTCGTTGACTTGACACCTAACTCAATGAACTTAATTCATTGAGTTAATGAATAACTCTACGAACTGAGTTTAAATGTAAATTCAGGGTAAGTAATCAATTACATACCTTGTTCTTTTGTATCTCTTTCAATATCTTCTGACTTTTGATTCTGAAAAACTTTTCATTCACAAATAAAAGCAAAATATATAATAAAATAACATTTAACAACAAAACATAAATTGTTAAATTAGTGTCTTATGTGAAACCTAGGCTCTTATGTCTTTGGTGGCTCATAAGCAAGCTAGTTGGTTTCCTAGAATAGATACCAACAAACTAGATTGATATATATTTTTTTTTTTTCTAAACATAAATGCAAAATACACACAACATTAAAAGTACAAAATCACAGTTTAAGAACATGATTGAAAAGTTGTGACAAATGGAATAAATGTGTCAGTCCAAGCAAACTTTTTAGGCATAATTCTCCATGCTATTAATTCTATTTTAATGTAGTCCACTCTCTTTTTTAACTTGTAAACTTGTAGTATGTTATCAATACTAAATATAAGTGTATCACCATTAATAAATTGAAATGTAGAAAGGGATCCTTTTCTGTTCCAAGATAATGAAGTTGTTTCTATTTCTACAAATAATTCAATATATTCCTCTTCCCATTTCCATTCATTTAGGTCTTTCATAATCCATATTTGAAATTTCATTAATTCATCCCACCATCTTATCAGACATAAAGTAGGATCATCATATTCATTATACCACATTCCTAATTGAATTTTATCATGTTCTATAGACGGTGGTTGAGTTATATCACTTGGTATAGGCAATATTTCTATAAAGTTATCATCATAACTGCTTATGCTTACTATGTATAAATCAAATCTAAATGCAATTGATATATCTGTGACTAGATATATATATCCATCAAGTATGACATGTATATTGTTAATTAATGTTTTTTGTCCTAGATATTTCATAGTATTTTTAGTCCAAGATCTATTCAAAAAATTATACACACTTAAACATAAATCATCATCCCAATTTCTAGTTGGTCTCCAATAATACAATTTTTTCAGAATGGTTGAATTTTTATCAGAAAAGATTAATGCTGACCCACAATTTTCAATTGGTACTTCAAATCTATTAGGCCTTCCTATATTCCATTCTTCTCTAGTGATAGGATTTCTAATCAAAATATCAGGTAACAGAATTGCATACCTTGGTTTGGTTTTGTAAATAATTAATCCTTCATCTATCCCTATAATATGATCTATTCCTTCTAATGTATTGGGTGGAATTCCAGTAGTTTCTTCCATATATAAATATTCATAGCTGATTGAACTACGATTAAATGACTTCCTTAAAAATCCATCTCTAATCTTAGTCATTTTTGCAGCTTGTAGTCCATGAAAATATTTTTCTCTAACACATTTTTTAATTTCCTTCGACACACAACACAATCTGCATAGATCTTTAGCTAATAGGTTACTCAGTACTTCCCTCAGTGCATCTAGTGGTAATTTCATCAATTCCATCTGTTGTGATTCTGTAAAAACAAAATTTAGCAAAGATAAAATTAACATAGCTACTTACATACCCTCGTGGCGTTAGGTCATAACTCAATGGACTAAGTTCGTTGAGTTAAGTAATAACTCTACGATATTACTAACTATAATTAATCTTACACATTTTCTTTTTAAATTTTTCTATTTACTATATTATACATAATTGTTTCAATTATACTGCTTCATTCAGTTTCCCTCCCAAAGGAGGTATCAATTTCATTAACAGTTCTATTAACAGGATTAGGCACTACTTACATTGGCAATCCTCCTCTAGGTCTAACTTCTATTGATTCCTTTTATCTAGGGGGTATATTTCTATTCATATTAAGATTTTGAATGGCAGCATTTCCAAATACAAGATCTAGACGATTATTTAATTGTTGAATTATCTTTTCTAACTTCTCTATTCTAAATCCTTGTTCAACTAATGCTTCATAACTTATATTTTTGTCATTTATATTTTCTCCTCCTTGAAAATTGTTATTTCTCCAAGATAAGTTCGTGTGATTTCTCCAATTAGGGTTATAAGAATTTCCAAAGTTATCTTTCTGGTTTCTAGCATAAATAATATCTAAGTCATTAATATTTGCATTCTTTTCTACTAGTTTTTGATTTAATGATAACTCTTCTATTTTCTTTGTTAACTTAGTTAATTTAACTTCAAGCATAGTGCTTGAATCTATTTCATGCATTCCCTCGGCAATATTCTTTTATCTATAATAGCTTCAACCAAATTTTCCCATTGTGTAGTTCTTTTTGCAAAGTTTTCTAAGTATGGCTATGCTTCTTCACTACATAGTTTTAAAAATCCATTCTAACATGTAGATTCTAATGAAGATTTAGTTGAAACATCTATGCCTTCATAAATTATACCTATTAATTGTGTTTTACTCATTGCATGATGTAGACATTGAGTTAGTAAATCTTTAAATCTTTCAAAATATTTCCAAAATGATTCTCCTTGTTTTTGGCTACACATTAGTATTTCCTTTTTCTTTTTAATCGTTTGATGTGTTGGATAATATTTTTCCAGAAAAATAGAGCAAAATTCAGTCCATGTATAAATTGAATCAGGCAATAGAGTATATAACCATCTCTTAGCTGTGTCTTCTAAAGCAAAAGAAATATATCTAAGTTTAATAGCATCAATACTCATGTTCGGCATTTTCATCATTTGACAAACTTCGTTAAATTCTCTAAGGAAATAATAGGCATCTTCTCTTTCTAATCCATGAAAGTGTGGCAATTGACTAATATAATTAGATTTCAATTCAAACCTATCTCCCTCAAAATTTTGCAATCAAATACATGAAGGTTTATCAACTCATTCAGGATATAGAATTTTCCCTAATGGTTTTCTATTGGAGCAATCATATCTTCGTTCTCCTTTAAAGAAAGGTTAGCTACACCCCTAAGGATTTCGTTAAAGTCCAATTCAGAAAATATTTTAGTACGCCTCTATGTTGAATAATCTTGTATAAGTGTTCTTACTAATCGTTTAGTGCTAGGAGAACAAATCCATGTGCTCATAAACTCTTAACATAAAGTAAAATAGCAGAAAATTAATTACATACCAGACTAATGCTTTGTTTTCAATAAGTAGTTGTTGACAGATGAAGTTGAATCAGCTACTTCTCCTTCCAATTCCCCAACGAATTTTCTTTTCTTTCCTTAAGTGTTGGTATCTCGTAAATAACATTCTATTCTATATTTATAATAAACATCTATAAGGTAAATGAATTTCGTTGCAAGAACGTGTCTTGTAACGTGTAGTATGGTTCCTATTTTTATGGATACGTGTTCCACTTTTAATTTCAAATTTCCGTAACCACTAAACCTACAAAGTTTCATTCGTGGCTAAAAGAATAACTGTTTATCTTAATCCACAAACTAACCTTGTTGAGTTACAGTTAACTCTACGGACTAGCTTCGGTTACTATTTCTAACTCAACAAACTAATCTTGTTGAGTTACAGCTAACTCAACGGACTAGCTTCGTCGCCTATTTGCTAACTCCATGGACTAACCTTGTTGAGTTATAGTTAACTCAACGGAGTGACCTTATATTTTATTATTGACCTCATGGAGTTAAGGTTAACTCAACGGACTTACTTCGTTGAGTTAACACTTAGCAAATTTCTAAAACTTACTCTTCGTATTAACTTCTATGTTTTTGTTCTCCTCCTACATTTTGTCAACTTAAATAAAGTTAAATATATGTCAGTAATGTAGTGTTCCAATTTAAACTCATTTAAATCTGAACATTATATGCATATTTAACTTACAATTTATTTCCTGTTATGCAGAAGTTACATTTTACTTTTCAACATGCAGATATATGCAAGCATTAACCAATTATCATGCATTTAATCATGTCCTTCATAAAATTGTAAACTTTTAAATAGTCTTGCACATCTTTAAACAATTACATAATATTCAATACAATTCTCAATTAAATCATTCATATGCAAACACGAATTCAAAAATATCTGAAATTCAAACATTCATTTATATAAATAGTTACATTTACATATAGTTAGATATTTTTTCAATACAAGTAGATGAACATTTAGTCCTTTTTCCTAAGTTCATCTACTTCCTTCTAGAGCTTTTCTAGTTGTTGCTAGATATTTTTTCAATACAAGTAGATGAACATTTAGTCATTTTTCCTAAGTTCATCTACTTCCTTCTAGAGCTTTTCTAGTTGTTGCTCTAATTGATTTATCCACTCAATAGCCCTTGTAATGCCTCTAGAAGGTCCAACAATATTAGCAACAGCATAATTTTTGTATTCTTTCATTGAAATGGCTCTATATCTTATCCTTTTAGATGTCCCTTTCGTGAAATCGATGTTGTCCACCATCAACAGTGGAATTAGATCTCTATAATATAATTTCTTCTTTACTGCTCTAAGTTGGAGATAAAAACTTTGTACCAATTAATTTGAATTCTGTTCACAACTGCATATGTGGCCCACTTGACAAATTAACTAAGTTCTATATCATGGCCTTGTCATTGGTGGACATTTTTAATCAAAATGTTAGCTACCATGTGTGATTTACCATTTAAGTACTTCAATCTGTTTAGTAGTGGCACACCAGGATTGATAGCTAAATAGTCTTTAATTTCCTGTTCTGTCCACTCGACTACAATTGTGTTCTCTAGAATTTCCATTCCTTCATTTTTCAATCCAAAAATATTGTGGAGAAGCTCTGGTGTTATCTGTACATCAGCTTGCTCCACATTAGAAATTAAACTTTCTTCTTTCTCTCTCAAGTTGGCTTAAAAGCAGGGCACTAAATTTTCATATACTGCTTGCCCTCTCTATTGAGAAATAAATTGTAGTAGACCTTGAAACTCAAATAATTCTTTAATTTCCTGCATACCTTCCCAATTTAGTAGTCTACTATATATAATATCATACCCATTTATCTCTTGATATTTATTATAAGCTTCCTAACTCCAAAAGTAAACTTCATTTAAAATTGTTGCTTCAGCTGGGTCAGGAATCTGCATTTGTTGCTCTAGAGGGGTTTGTTCTTGAATTTCTTCTTCCATTTGCTAAACTTGAATGTGTTGGAGATGATCCGAAGATTCCTGCATTTCAGCTCCTCTTTCAATCTGTGGTGGAGAGCCAATAGAACTCTCCACTCTATCTTGAATTCTTTCAATTAATTACTGAAGAGTTTCTCCCTCTTTAGTGGAATCTGTCAAGTCATTTCTTTTTTGTTCAATATGTACTTGTTCATCTTCTTTTGTTTCTTCTTCCTCCTAACTACCAATCTGCATTGTCATTGTTCTTTCTGATTCTGTGGCAAATTAGGATGGAGTCGCGAGCAAATCAACTTCTGTCCTAACTTCAGTTTCTTCTATTTGTATAGGTTGCAGACTAATTTCAGCCTCTTTTCTTTCTTCTCTTTGCCTTTGTTGCTACTACTCCTGCTCCTCCTCAAATTCAGATAGCAGGTCTACAAAAATGGGCTCTACAGGCCCTCGAGCCACAAATACTAGCTCTTCTTGTTTTACTCTTTCTATAATCACTAGTCTTGAAGGACCAACTTCAATTTCTTTTGCAACCATTGATCTAGCTGCTTCCTGATACTACTCTACTTTAATTTTATATTCGGCCTTCAACTTACCTACGGCCCTCCCTTGCAGAGTGCATCATATAGTAAATGCATTTTTGCCACAACCATATCCTCAGAATTTCCTTGGCTCCTAGCAACTTTAACAAGCTCTACAAATTCTCTCCATTCCTCTAGCATTGATGGCCGTAAAAATGTTGCTCTATCGATCGGTCTTAGCGGTGGAATGGATGGTCCTAGCTGTTGTTCCTTAGTAACTACTTTTTCAACAACCGACTCTTATTTAGAATGAAAAAGTGCATCATATTAACTGTTAAATGATGGTTAATTGCATAATATTTAGCTTATCATATGAGAATTAAGCCATTTTGTTATAATTGCACTATTATATGCTTTAATGAAAGAATCTGCTTAATTTCAAGGAATTAATGTTAATTTAGTACATTTTTGAACTATCGGTAAATTGTAGATTGTGAAATTCTTAAGTATCCGAAGTTCCTGTTATTTCGAATAGTTATGTTTAACGTATCGAACAATTATGCTTAATGTACCGAAGAGTTATGTTTAAATTACTGAACAGTTATGTTTTAAAAGAATATTTTATTATTTCTTGAAGTACACGTGTCGAAACCATAATGCATGACTTAAGTAAAATTTCGGTGAGTTATCTCTAACTATATGAAATTACAGCTAGGCATCAGATAGTTATATGTGTAACTCTCCGAAATCTACTTTTATTATAAAACAATTGTTGGACACATGTCATGTTCTAGAAGATTGACTTAAGTTATATTTCAGTGAGTTATCTGTAACTATCTGAAATGCATTTGAGCATTGGATAGTTAAGTCTATAACTATCCGAAATGCATCTGAACATCAAATAGTTAAGTTTGTAAGTATCCGAAATGCACCTGAGCATCGAATAGTTAAATTTATGCACGTGTTTTATAGTTAAATCAATGAAGCAAGTTCGTTCAGTTATTTGTAACTCCACGGACCATTTATTTTCTAATATGCCACTATAGTGGTTGTAGGAACAAAATACTTGGAAGAAAAAACCACGATCGCACGTATCACGTAAGAATTCACTCGTCGAAGGAAAAAGAAATCATCATCGTTGATATGAATGAAGGAAATCCAACCGATCATTCAAGTAGAAGCAGTTACCACTGAAGAAATATAAAAGAAAAGAAGAAAAAAGTAGCAGGTGTATGTGGCCGATGGGTGTGGCCAGTGTGTGCAGAGGAGGATCACCGAGTTTTCTACAGGCAGCGTCGGTAATTCTCTAAAGTACCACACCAACCATCACCACCACCACCATAATTACCAACCATTGGAGGTTTGTGAGAGTACTTTCCTGATGTCGGGTCAATTTTGAGCCAAACATAGTGTTTGACAACCACAGTAAGGAGTGATCGCGTCGTAGGAAGGGAAGCCATTTTCACCAAGCGCCGACTCATATCTTAGGAGATCATAAAGCTTCTAGCCTTGGCTTTAGGTTGATGCCAGTATGCTGAAAAGGAGATCATCTTGCAATTCTAGACTCGCAGTTCCATAGGGAGAGGAGACAGAATTGTAAGTGGTTTAATTTTCAGTGGTGTAATCGCGTCGCATGTAGTGACGGAAGTATTTACTATCAATTGAGATTACTTTACATTTCACCTTTCACCCATTTCCATGCTCATATCAAAACAAAAATACCAAAAACAACTTATCTGTGTTTGTATTTTGTAATTGAGTGTTGTATTGTCTGTTTTGTATCGTGATTAATATTAATGGTTACTGTTTGAATTATCTACATGTTAGTATTGCCTAACGATAAATCCAGTGTTTACTAACATTAAAGAGCTTAATTGATGTTATTTACAATCTGTGGAACCGCCCAATGGTTGGCCGAATTCCTTTGTAAATAGTAGTATTAAATTGGATAGACAAGCTCGTGGAGTTAACTTAAGTCCATGAGGTTAGTCCATTGAGTTAGCCATAACTCAACGAACTTAGTCCATTGAGTTAACTTTAACTCGACGGAGAGTTTGTTGAATATATAAATTTGATTATTAAAAACAGAACAGTTAGCAATTCTTAAGCAATTCCCTATGAGATCGACCTGTACTTGCACACAAATATAATAGACATTGTGCACTTGTAGTTAAAATACAAATTGGAATTAATATCTAATTTGTGTGAAAGGTTGTTTGTTTACTTCTAAAAAGGAATTCAGTGATATAGGCATAAAGATAAATTAACTAAGTAAAAATAGAAGTTAACAAATCCAAGTTTTTTTGGCGCGTTGCTAGGTAACCAATCAAGTTTTCTAGTGCCGTGCTAGAGATCCAAACAAGTTTTCTAGCGCCATTGCTGGGGAATTCATATAAGCAACTGTTATAGCTGTTTTGTCTTAACAGCCAGAGTGTTGTGTGTTTTCTTCTGTAATTGTGAATATGGCATATGCTTATGCTCAAAGATTTCTGAAACCTGTAGTTAGCATATGTGAATTCTGCAATTCTAAAGGACACAACATTTTTGACTGTTTGAAACTGAGACGTTTGTAGATGGTTAGATCCCATGAACAACAAATGAATCATCCTCAATATAATAGAGCCAAGTATGAGAATCCTATAGTTTACCCAATTCATGGTCAGTATAGAATGTGTAAGATGTTGAGAGACTAAAGTTTGGGATAGATATGACAGACTGGAGCGTAGTATAGAGCAAAACCTGAACAAACTAGAATACTTTATGTGTCAGCAACAAGAAGTCAACCAATTAAACTATAAGGAAGCATATTTAGAACCTAAAATGGATATAATTTACGAAATTGAAAAAACCATAATGAAAATTGATCAAAAATTGAATGCAATGAGATTAGATGATCTAGAAAGAAAACTAAAAGCATTGGACGAATATACAATGAAAATACAAGTTATGCAACAGGACAATGAAAATTATAATGTTATAGATTTGCATAATTTGCAAAATATACAACCAAAAGAAAATACTAATGCAAGAGAATTTAAAGAATGCACCTTAAAACTAAAAACAATTGAAGATCATAATCACAAAAATGATATACAAAAACATCATGAAAGTAATGAAAATCTGGAAGATGTATGTGTAACATTAAGATCTAGAATTGATATACCACCAAGAACTCAAAATGAAAATAATATGAAGGTGGATAAGAGTAAAAATCAAAATGATAATGAAAATGTAATAGCTGAAAATCTAAAAATCACTGAAGAACAATCTGAATCTACTAATGAGGTTAAAAAGGATCAAACAAATCAAACGAAAGAAAAAGAATCTTTTAAATCACAATCTTTAGTACCCTATCCTGAAAGATTACAACAAATAATACCTGAAAAATAAGAAAAAATCATAGAAATTTTGAAAAAGTGCAAGTTAACATTCCTTTGTTAGATCTGTTGCAAAAAATGCCACCTTGTGCTAAATTTCTGAAGGATTGATGTACTAAGAAAAGAGAGCAAAAAGTTCTTAGAAAGGTCTTTTTAGATGAGCAAAGTAGTTCCCTATTTCTGCCACAAATTCCTAAAAAGTTATCTAATCCTAGAATCCCTATTATATCATGCACCATAGAAAATACCATTCTAGAAAGAACCTTAATAGACTTAGGTGCAGGTATAAATGTTATGCCAAGTGATATATTTGCATCCTTAGGATTAGAAGGCTTAACTCCTACTAGTACAGTTATTCAATTAGCTGATAGAAGTATAAGATACCCTAGAGGAAAAATAGAGGATGTCTTAATTAAAATAAAAAACTTTGTATATCCTATTGATATTATAATTTTGGATTCCCAACAAATTAAGCATAAAAATAGTGATACATCTTTAATTTTGGAAAGGCCATTTTTAGCAACATCAGGGGTTGTTATAAATTGTAAAACAAGAGTAATGAAGTTAGCATATGGTAATGAGGATACTCAATTAAATATTTTCAAACCAGAAAGGTTTGAGGAGTTAGAAATGTCCTTACATACCATAGACTTTTTAGAGGATGAAGGAGATATGTTAGATGATGTAATTCAAGAAGAATTAAATAGGCAAATCAATTCTGAAACTTTAGAGGAAAGTGAAAGCATAAATATAGAAGGAGATCTGGAAGAAATTAATTTAGAAAATGATGATGTTTAATTAGGAGCTCTAGCTTCTGATGGGTAGCATTTAGAATTAAAACTTTTACCTCCTGAATTAACCTATATATTTCTAGAAGAGACATGAACCTGTCCAATCATTATTGCTTCAGATTTAAAAAAGTAAAGTTATAGTGCAAAATTAAAAGATGTAGTGCAAAGTTATAAAGAAGCAATAGAATGGACTATGACTGATATAAAATGGTTAAATTCAACTTTATGCTGTCACCACATATATTTAGAAGAGAATGCTAAACTTGTTAGAATTCCTGAGAGGAGATTAAATCCAAACCTTAAAGAAGTAGTCAAGAAAGAAATAGTAAAATTGTTAGATAATGACATAATTTATCTGATTTCTGATAGCTCATGGGTTAGCCCAATCCATGTAGTTCCCAAGAAATCAAGATTAATAGTTATTAGGAATGAAAGTCAAGACTTGATACCTACTAGAATTCAATTAAGCTGGAGAGTATGTATAGACTATACAAAGTTGAATGTTGTGACTAGGAAAGATCATTTTCCCTTACCTTTTATAGATCAAATGCTGGAAAGATTAACAGGGCAAGAATATTTTTGTTTCTTAGACGGGTATTCAAGTTATAACCAAATTCCAGTAGCATTAGAGGATCAAGAGAAAACAACTTTCACCTGTCCTAATGGAACTTATGCTTTTAAGAGAATGCCATTCAGATTATGCAATACACCAGCCACCTTCCAAAGGTGTATGTAGGGCATATTTACTGGAATGACTGAAGATTTCTTAGAAATATTTATGGATGATTGTACTGTTTATGGCAACTCATATGAAATTTGTTTAAAGAATTTAGACCAAATATTAAAACACTGTGTGGAAAAAAATCTGATTCTAAATTGGGAAAAATGTCACTTCATGGTTAAACAAGGAATAGTCTTAGGGCATGTTGTTTCTAAAAAAGGGTTGGAAGTAGATAAAGCTAAAATAGAAGTAATTTCTAATCTACAAAAACCTAAATCAGTAAAAGATATTAGATCATTTCTAGGACATACTGGTTTTTATAGAAGATTTAATAAAGACTTTAGCAAAATAGCTAAACCTTTAACTAATCTATTAAAAGATGTCCCATTTAACTTTGATAAAAATTGCAAGGAAGCGTTTTTTAGACTTAAAACTAGCTTAATTTCAACTCCTATAATTCAATTTCTATATGGACTGAATTTTGCTCTATTTTTCTAGAAAAATATTATCCAACACATCAAACAATTAAAAAGAAAAAAGAAATATTAATGTGTAGTCAAAAATAGGGTAAATCATTCTAGAAATATTTTGAAAGATTTAAAGATTTACTAACTCAATGTCCACATCATGCAATGAGTAAAGCACAATTAATAGGCATAATTTATGAAGGCATAGATGTTTCAACAAAATTTTTATTAAAATCTACTTGTCAAAATGGATTTCTAAAGCTATGTAGTGAAGAAGCATGGGCATATTTAGAAAACTTTGCAAAAAGAACTACATAGTGGGAAAACTTGACTAAAGCTATTGCAGATAAAAGAATATTGCCAAGAGGAATGCATTAAATAGATTCAAGTACTATGCTTGAAGTGAAATTAACTGAATTAACAAATAAAATAGAAGAGTTATCATTAAATCAAAAGCTAGCAGAAAAGAATGTAAACATTAATGATCTAGATATTATTTGTGCTAGAAACCAGAAAGATAACTTTGGAAATTCTTATAATCCGAATTGAAGAAATCACCTGAACTTATCTTGGAGAAACAACAATTTCCAGGGAGGAGAAAATGTAAATGAGAAGAATATAAGTTATGAAGCATTAATTGAGCAAGGATCTAGAATAGAGAAATTAGAAAGGATAATCTAATAATTAAACAATCGTCTCGATCTTGTATTTGGAAATGCTGTAATTCAAAATCAGAATAGAAACATACCACTTAGACAGAAGGAATCAATGGAAGTTAGACCTACTAGAGGATTGCCAATACAAGCAATACCTAACCCTGTCAATAGAACTGTTAATGAAATTGATACCTCTTCTAGGAGGGTAGCTGAATGAAGCAGTATAACTGAATTAACTATATATATATATATAAGTTTATTTATAGTTAATAGTATCGTAGAGTTAGTCCTTAACTTAACGAACTTAGTTCGTTGAGTTATGCCTTAACTCCATGAGGGTGTGTAGTAGTTATGTTAATTTTTGTCTCTACTAAAATTTTTGTATTTATGTTATACAAAATCAACAAATGGAATTGATGCAATTACTACTGGAAGCACTAAGGGAAGTACTAAGTAACTTGTCAGCTAAAGATCTATGCAGGCTATGTTGTGTATCAAAGGAAATTAAAGATTGTGTTAGAGAAAAATATTTTCATGGACTACAAACTGCAAAAATGACTAAGATTAGAGATGGATTCATATGGAAGTCATTTAATCATAGTTCAATTAGCCATGAATACTTGAAGATGGAAGAAACTACTGGAATTCCACCCAATACATTAGAAGAAATAGATCATATTATGGGGATGGATGAAGGATTAATTATATACAAGACCAAACCAAAGTATGCAATTCTATTACCTTTTATTTTGATTAGAAATCCTATCACAAGAGAAGAATGGAATATAGGAAGACCTGATAGATATGAAGTACCAACTGAAAATTGTGGGTTAGCTTTAATATTTTCTGATAAAAATTCGATCATTCCTGAAAAATTATATTATTGGAGACCTACAGGAAATTGGAATGAAGATTTATGCTTAAGTATGTATAATTTTCTAAATAGATCTTGGACTGAAAACACTATGATATATCTAGGACAGAAATCATTAATTAACAACATGCATGTCATACTTGATGGATATATATATATAGTCACAGATATATCAATTGCATTTAGATCTGATTTATACATAGTAAGCATAGATAGTTATGATGAATATATAGAAATTTTGCCTATACCGAGAGAAATAGCTAAACCACCATCTGCAGAATTTGATAAAATTCAAATAGGGATGTGGTATAATGAATATGATGATCCTACCTTATGTCTAATAAGATGGTGGGATGAGTTGATGAAATTTCAAATATGGATTATGAAAGACATAAATAAATGGAAGTGGGAAGAGGAATATATTAAAATAGATGTAGAAATAGAAACTGCTACATTATCCTGGAACCGAAAAGAATCCCTTTTTGCATTTCATTTCATTAATGGTAATACACTTGTATTTAGCATTGATAACATATCGCAATTTTACAAATTAAGAAGGAGCACGAACTACATTAAAACAGAATTAATAGCAAGAAAAATTATGCCTAAAAAGTTTTCTTGGACTAACACGTTTATTCCATTTGTTTCTACTTTTCAATCATGTTCTTAAGCTATGATTTTGTGCTTTTAATGTTGTGTTTTCTCCATTTACTTTTAGAAAAATTTTAGTTTTAGTTTATTTTATAATAAAAAAATATATATATATATCAATCTAGTTTGTTGGTATCTATGTTGGGAAACCAACTAGCTTGCTTGTAAGCCACCAAAGGTGTAGGAGCCTAGGTTCCACACAAGACAATGATTTATCAATATCTATTAAATGTTATTTTGTTATATATTCTGCTTTTATCTATGAATAAAAAGTTTTTCAAAATCAAAAATCGGAATATGTAGAAGGAGATACAAACGAAACAAGGTATGTAACTGATTACTTATCCTAAATTTAGATTTAAACTCATTCGTTGAATTAGGTGCTAAATCAATGAAACTGTATTCATGTCTGCTACAATTACTGTATTTATTATCAAATCTTTTACATTGAGTACATTGCAAAATGTAGGTATGGGGGGGAGGTAATTAAAGTAACAGCCATGTAAGTTTGTTAATTAAAGGAATTAAAATGGTACTGCAAAGTTTTGTGGAAATTGAAAAAAAATTTATGAACTTGTTGTAACTATCTGATAATTGAGACTGTAAAATTTTTGTAAACTGTAACTGCTTGAATGTTATATTTAGAAGGCTATATAAGATGCTATAGAATTTACTATTTATGCATATCTAGATATAGTATCTTATGTTTTTTTCTGAATTTCATGAGTTTAACAGTTTCACGATTTTAAAATGAAATCAGAATGCTTAACTGAAAATTAGTAAATTATCTGAAGTCCTGAAAGAGCTGAGATGTGAATTCTAGATTAAATGAAACACATATGATTAAAGATACATTTAATTTGACTGATTAAACTTGTAGAATGATTTATGTGTAGATTTTATTAAACTACAGAAAAAGTATGAGCTTATTGATATGGATTCATATTTTTAGTAAATGATAGAAGCAGGACTATATGAGATTAGTGTTTTATTGTAGCTGTATTAATGAAATACATACATATACAGTATGTGAAAAAAAAAAAAAAAAAAACTTTGAGAGTTTATTGACTTGTTTGATCACGAGCCTTTTGTACTTGAGCAGATAGGTATGTAAGGATTGTTGACCTAAAAAAGGACTCATGAAATCTAGCAACCTAAGATCCTGATTAGATCTAATATTGTTGACTGAAAGCTCGTTACATGGGTACATGTTTTGAATGAAAAAGTGCATATTATTAACGGTTAAATGATGGTTAATTGCATAATAGTTAGCTTATCATATGAGAATTAAGCCATTATGTTATAATTGCACTGTTATATGCTTTAATTAAAGAATCTGCTTAATTTTGGGGAATTAATGTTAATTTAGTACATTTCTGAACTGTCGGTAAGTTGCAAGCTGTGAAATTCTTAAGTATCCGAATTTTCTGATATTTCGGACAGTTATGTTTAACATACTGAACATATTTCGGACAGTTATGTTTAACAAACCAAACATGTCGGATAGTTATGTTTAAATTGCCGAGCAGTTATGTTTTGAAAGAATATTTTATTATTTCCTGAAGTACACATGTCAAAACCATAATACATGACTTAAGTGAACTTTCGGTGAGTTATCTCTAACTATCCAAAATTACAGCTGGGCATCAGATAGTTATATGTGTAACTCTTCGAAATATCTTTTTATTTATAAAATAGTTGTGGACACGTGTCATGTTCTGGGAAAATGACTTAAGTGGATTTTCGGTGAGTTATCTCTAACTATCTAAAATGCATCTAAGCATCGGATAGTTAGCCCTATAACTCTCTAAAATGTTTATTTTATTATTAAACTGCTACTGACACGTGTCAAAATCTGGTAGATTTACTTAAGTTATATATCAGTGAGTTATCTGTAACTATCTAAAATGAATCTAGGCATCGAATAGTTAAGTTTATAAGTATCCAAAATGCACCTGAGCATCGGATAGTTAAATTTATGCACGTGTTTTATAGTTAAATCAACGAAGAAAGTCCGTTAAGTTATCTGTAACTCCACGGACTATTTATTTTCTAATATGCCACTGTAGCGGTTGCAGAAACAAGACAGTTGGAAGGAAAACCACAACTACATGTATTGCGTAGGGAGAAGAAAGCATCGCCGTTGATATGAATGAAGGAAATCTAACCAACCATTCAAGCATAAGTAGTTATTACTGAAGAAATATAAAAGAAAAGAAGAAAAAGAAGAAAAGGATGTGATCGATGGACGGTCAGTGTGTATAGAGGAGGAGCACCGAGCTTTTTGCAGATAGTATCGAAAATTCTCCAAAGTACCACACCAACCATCGTTACCATCACCACAATCACCAATCATCGGAGGTCTGTGAGAATACTTTCTTGATGTCGGGTCCATTCCAAGCCAAACACAGTGCCTGACAACCACTGTGAGGAGTGATCGCGTCGTGGGAAGGGAAGCCATTTTCACCAAGCGCCGACTCATATTTCAGGAGATCGTAAAGCTTCTAGCCTTGGCTTCAGGTTGATGCCTGTATGCTGAAGAGGAGATCATCTTGCAATTCTGGACTCGCGATTCTATAGGGAGAGGAGACAAAATTGTAAGTGATTTAATTTTCAGTGGTGTAATCGTGTTGCAAGTAGTGACGGAAGTATTTATTGTCGAGTGAGATTACTTTACATTTCACCTTTCGCCCATTTCCATATTCATATTAAAACAAAAATACCAAAAACAATTTATCTATGTTTGTATGTTGTATTTGATTGTTGTATTGTTTGTGTTGTATCGTGATTAATGTTATCTTCGTTAGTGTTGTGATTGTTTTATGTTTGTTTTAGTTTTACAATTTACTGAAATTGGTTCGTTCAAAAGACTTAAAGATTTTAATGGTTATTATTTGAATTATCTGAATGTTAGTATGCTTAATGATAAATCCAGTGTTCACTAACATTAAAGAGCTTAATTGATGTTTTTTACAATCTGTGGAATCACCCAATAGTTGGCCGAATTCCTTTGTAAATAGCAGTATTTAAAAAGAAAAGACAGGCTCATGGAGTTAACTTAAGTCCACGAGGTTAGTCTGTTGAGTTAGCTATAACTCAACGAACTTTGTTCGTTGAGTTAACTATAATTCAATGGAGGGCTTATTGAAGATACAAATTTGATTGTTAACAAATGAACAGTTCTCAATTCTGAAGCAATTCCCTATGGGATCGACCTATACTTATGCACTAATACAATAGACACTATGCACTTGCAGTTAAAGTACAAATTGGAATTAATATCTAAATTCTATTAAAGGTTGTTTGTTTACTTCTAAAAGAAAAAGAATAGGCATAAAGACAAATTAACTAAGTTAAAACAGAAGTAACAAATCAAAGTTTTTCTGTTACGTTATTGGAGATCTAATCAGATATTCTGGTATAGTGCTGGGAAAACACAAACAGTACATTAGAAAGCTCTTGTATGATACAAGCTTGTCAAATTAACTTTTAAAGTATAAAAATACATATACTGTTCTAAAAAGATACAAGTGTTTTGTGAAATACAAATATCTTTTGAATCGAGTATATTTTTTGTTCTCTAGAATTGCTAAAATATGAAACTAGAATTGACTTTTGAAGTTGTTTAATGGAGATACAATTCTTTCTTCTACTTGTCTTAATCATATTGAATTGGATTGTACTTTGATTCGTATGTTGTTGAAATTTCTTCTAGAAATTTTATTAGAAAATTCAAGATGATAGATGATGAAAAGAAGAACAAATGATAATATAATTAACACCGATGTGATGATGATATACTTTGTATGTAATTTGCATATATTCTAAGTATATTTGCAGGTTGAAGAGGAGAAAACAATGTTAAAATAGATTACTGAAACATACAAAATATGTATATAATAATATAAGTTCTTATGCTGAACATAAGAAAAAAAGTAAGAATTAATTATAGCACTTTTAGAAAGACCAATTAATTAGATCTTAGTTTGCTAAGGGACTAGCAAAATTTAGGTATGGGGGGAGTGTTTAGAATGAAAAAGTGCATAATATTAACTGTTAAATGATGGTTAATTGCATAATATTTAGCTTACCATATGAGAATTAAGCCATTTTGTTATAATTGCACTGTTATATGCTTTAATGAAAGAATCTGCTTAATTTCAGGGAATTAATGTTAATTCAGTACATTTCTAAACTATCGGTAAATTGCAAGCTGTGAAATTCTTAAGTATCCGAAGTTCCTGTTATTTCGGACAGTTATGTTTAACATACCGAACAGTTATGTTTAATGTATCGAAGAGTTATGTTTAAATTACCGAACAGTTATGTTTTTAAAGAATATTTTATTATTTCCTAAAGTACACATGTCAAAACCATAATGCATGACTTAAGTGAACTTTTGGTGAGTTATCTCTAACTATCTGAAATTGCAGCTGGGCATCGGATAGTTATATGTGTAACTCTCTGAAATCTCCTTTTATTATAAAACAACTGTTGGACACGTGTCATGTTCTGGAAGATTGACTTAAGTTATATTTCGATGAGTTATCTGTAACTATCCGAAATGCATCTGAGCATCGGATAGTTAAGTCTGTAACTATCCAAAATGCATCTGAGCATCGGATAGTTAAGTTTGTAAGTATCCGAAATGCACCTGAGCATTGGATAGTTAAATTTATGCACGTGTTTTATAGTTAAATCAACGAAGCAAGTCTGTTGAGTTATCTATAACTCCACGGACCATTTATTTTCTAATATGCCACTGTAGCGGTTGTAAGAATAGAATAGTTGGAAGAAAAAACCACGATCGCACGTATCACGTAGGAATTCACTCATCGAAGGAAGAAGAAATCATCGTCGTTGATATGAATGAAGGAAATCCAACCGATCATTCGAGCAGAAGTAGTTAGCATTGAAGAAATTTAAAAGAAAAGAAGAAAAAAGCAGCAGGTGTGTGTGGCCGATGGGTGTGGCCAGTGTGTGTAGAGGAGGATCATCGAGCTTTCTATAGGCAGCGTCGGCAATTCTCTGAAGTACCACACCAACCATCACCACCACCACCATAATCACCAACCATCGGAGGTCTATGAGAGTACTTTCCTGATGTCGGGTCAATTCCAAGCTAAACACAGTGCTTGACAACCATTGTGAGGAGTGATCGCGTCGCGGGAAGGGAAGCCATTTTCACTAAGCGCCGACTCATATCTCAGGAGATTGTAAAGCTTCTAGCCTTAGCTTCGGGTTGATGCCAGTATGCTGAAGAGGAGATCATCTTGCAATTCTGGACTTGCGATTCTATAGGGAGAGGAGACAGAATTGTAAGTGGTTTAATTTTCAGTGGTGTAATCACGTCGCATGTAGTGACGGAAGTATTTACTATCAACTGAGATTACTTTACATTTCACCTTTCGCCCATTTCTATGCTCATATCAAAACAAAAATACCAAAAATAACTTATTTGTGTTTGTATTTTGTAATTGAGTGTTGTATTGTCTGTTTTGGTATCATAATTAATGTTATCTTTGTCAGTGTTGTGAAGGTTTTATGTTTGTTTTAGTTTTATAGTTTACTGAAATTGGTTCATTCAAAAGACTTAAAGATTTTAATGGTTACTGTTTGAATTATTTGCATGTTAGTATTGCCTAACGATAAATCCAGTGTTTACTAACATTAAAGAGCTTAATTGATGTTATTTACAATCTGTGGAACTGCCCAATGGTTGGTCGAATTCCTCTGTAAATAGTAGTATTAAATTAGATAGACAGGCTCGTGGAGTTAACTTAAGTCTACGAGGTTAATCCGTTGAGTTAGCCATAACTCAACGAACTTAGTCTGTTGAGTTAACTATAACTCGATGGAGAGTTTGTTGAATATTTAAATTTGATTATTAAAAACGGAACAGTTCACAATTCTTAAGCAATTCCCTATGGGATCGACCTGTACTTGCACACAAATACAATAGACACTATGCACTTGTAGTTAAAATACAAATTGGAATTAATATCTAATTTGTGTGAAAGGTTGTTTGTTTACTTCTAAAAAGGAATTTAGTGATATAGGCATAAAGATAAATTAACTAAGTAAAAACAGAAGTTAACAAATCCAAGTTTTTCTGGCACGTTGCTGGGTAACCAATCATGTTTTCTGGTGCCATGCTAGAGATCCAAACAACTCTTTGGCTACAGGTTCTTCAACTGCCTTCCTCTATTGCTCCCAGATTGCCCACCTGGCATGTCCACCAATATGTCATATGAACCATAATCTGGACTTACTTTGGATCAGTTCTAGGGCAACTTCATTGTTTACCCTGATTTTCCTTTCTCTATTTATTGTAACTTCTATTGCTACCTTAATCCTTGTTTCTACAATCATAGGTATCTTAATATTTAAATGTACTAAAACTTTCCTCCAGTAAAAGATGTCAAATTCTACCTTTTGTAGCTCTTTCTCTCGAGTTGTGTTCTTGATCTTTTGTCTTGTATGCCATTCTTCTAATTCTCTAAGAAATCTTGTGGTGTCAACTTCCTCCCAGAACTCTGGCATCATCTTGACCTCGTGGTGTGACAGAATAGAATGGAATCGCTCTGATCTTCCCTATTCTAAGTTCTAAATGATTCTGTTGATAATGCCCCCAAACCCTAAGTTTTAGTATAAATAAACCTTAAGTTTTAGGTGGGTAATCAAGTCATTTTCCGGCGTAAACTCTCACTATCTCACTCACTTCTCCATGGAGTTACGGTTAACTCCACGGACTAAGTTCGTGGACTTGACTATAGTGCTCCGTTGAGTTACAGTTAACTCAACGGAATAAGCTCATTAACTTATCCTAGACTCAACGGAGTAAGTTCGTTGAGTTAACTATAACTCAACAAACTTTCCATAAAGTTATAACAAATAAAAGTACTTAAGATAATAATTTTTAATTCGGTCTAGACTGAAGAATTTCCAGTCTAATTGATTCTTAATTTTTCAACCTTTTAAAATTTTGGTCAAACCGTTATATTCCTCGGTTGAATAGAAATTAAATACTTACTTTGCTTTTCCTTTTTTTCTTTGTTTTTTTTCCTATCGGTTGAACCAATACCATACTTTGGTAAAATCGACATTTTACTTAATATAATATATAGATTTTTATATTTTTATGTTTCAATCAAACCGATGGATCCTTTCGGTGTGACTGTAATAATAATTTTCTTTTAATATGTGTTTTAGTAAAACCAATAATTTCTTTCAATTGAACTGTAACTAACTTCAAAACAAGTTTTTTTTTTTTTGAATATATATATATCTTACTAAGTAAAGCTCGAGTAGTCCTCTACTCTTACTTCTTCTATAATTCCAAAGGAACTTTTAGGAATTTTTAGAATAGGTCTAAGTCTTTGTCCATTTACTTTAAATATATTCTGATTTTTAGAATTTTCAATTTCAATAGCTCCATAGGAATAAATAGTTTGAATTATGTAAGATCCTACCCATCTAGATCTTAATTTTCTTAGATGGTTATAGAGTCTAGTCATGTAAAGATATACTTCTTGTCCTATTTCAAAAGTTTTTGGAATAATTTTCTTGTTATGCTAGAACTTCATTTTCTCTTTTTCTCTTACAGTCTTCGAATAAGCTTCATTCCTAAATTCTTCTAATTCAATCAATTGCATTTTTCTATTTTCAGCACCTTGATTCAAATTAGTGTTTAGAGTTTTTAATGCCCAATAGGCTTTATGTTCAATTTCAGCTGGTAAATGGCAACTTTTTCCATATACTAGTTTAAAAGGTAACATACCTAAGCTTGTCTTATAAGCAGTTCTATAAGCCCAAAGTGCATCTATTAATCTATTAACCCAATCTGTTCTAGTAGGATTTACTACTTTTTCTAAGATTAACTTAATTTGTTTGTTTGCACTTTCTACTTGTCCACTTGTTTGCGGATGATATGATGTTGCAATTTTGTGATTTACTCCATATTTCTTCATTAAGGCTTCAAAACTTCTATTACAAAAATGAGTTCCCCTATCACTAATTATAGCTTTAGGTATTCCAAATCTGGCAATTATATTAGTTCTTATAAAATGTATTACCACTTTGTTGTCATTAGTTTTTGTAAGAATAGCTTCTATCCATTTAGATACATAATCCACCCCCAACAATATATAATTAAATTGATTAGATAAAGGAAATGAACCTATAAAATCTATTCCCCACACATCAAAGATTTCAACCTCAACAATAGGGTTCAGAGGCATCATATTCCTCTTTGATATTCTTCCTATTTGTTGACATCTTAAACAACTTAAGCAATATTTATAAGCATCTTTGAATAGTGTTGGCCAATAAAATCCATATTGCAGAATTTTGGCAGCAATTTTCCCTGAACCAAAATGTCCTCCACATGCTTGGTTATGGCAAAAAGACAATATGCTCTAATATTCAGTTTCTAGAATACACCTCCTAAAAACCAGATCAAGACATTTCTTAAATAAGTATGGGTCTTCCAATACTAATATTTTACTCTTGAAAAGAACAATTTCTTATCCTATCTATTCCAATCTTTAGGTATTAAACTAGTAACTAAGTAATTAACTATGTCTGCATACTGTATTGATTTGTTAACTTCTATTTGTTAAACGGTGCTAGAAAACTTGTTTAATTTGTTTTTATGCTTATATCAATAATTACTTTTAGAAGTAAACAAACAACCTTTCACACAAATTAGATATTAAGTCCAATTTGTATTTTAACTGCAAGTGCACAATGTATATTGTATTTGTGTACAAGTACAGGTCGATCCCATAGAGATTGAGTAAGAATTGTGTACCATTTCAATTTTTATATTGGAGTTTATATATATTCAGTTAAGCACTCTGCTGAGTTACAGTTAACACAACGAAACTAGTTCGTGGAGTTATGGTTAACTCAATAGGCTAATCTCGTGGACTTAAGTTAACTCCACAAGCCTATCTTTCTAGTTAAATATTGTTATTTACAGAGGAATTTGGCCAACCATTGGGCGGTTCCATAAATTGTAAATAACATCAATTAAGCTCTTTAATGCTAGTTAACATTCAGATATTTCAAACAGTAACCATTAAAATCTTTAAGTATCTAGAACGAATTAATTTCAGTAAACAATATAACTATTTTCTATTTTCTGAATCAAATGAACATAAAACATTCACAATACTGATAGTGATAACATTAATCATGATACAAAACAAACGATACAACACTTTAATACTAAATGTAAACACAGATAGTTGTTTTTGGTATTTTTGTTTTGATATGTTCCTAAAGATGAATGAAAGGTGAAATGTAAAAATCTCTATCGATAGTAAAAACTTTCGTCACTACATGCGACCGCGATTACACCATTGAAAACTTAATCACTTACAATCTTGCCTCCTCTACCTATAGATTCACGAATCAAGAATTGTAAGACCTTTTCAGTATATTGTTCTATTAGCAATTCTCGAAGAGTTCATTCCACTGGATTTCAAATTTTGAAGACATTTTTTCTATGACGTAGGTGAGCAAGTTGTGGAGGACACACATGAGACATCAAGACCCATTGCAGGCCATGACTAAGGATGAGATTTCACATTTTGTGCTCTGTCTTGTTTATTGTAGAACATGGTTTTGCCTTCTCCCTTTTCACTTACTTAAGGACAAGTTCGTGCATTCTAATACTTCACCTATTCTTGCAATGTTTGAGAGGAGCTGAGAAGATTCTTCCTATTTGTTGATATCTTAAACAACTTAAGCAATATTTATAAGCATCTTTGAATAGTGTTGGCCAATAAAATCCACATTGCAGAATTTTGGCAGTAATTTTCCCTGAACCAAAATGTCCTCCACATGCTTGGTTATGGTAGAAAGACAATATGCTCTAATATTCAGTTTCTAGAATACACCTCCTTAAAACTAGATCAGGACATTTCTTAAATAAGTATGGGTCTTCCAATACTAATATTTTACTCTTGAAAATAACAATTTCTTATCCTATCTATTCCAATCTTTAGGTATTAAACTAGTAACTAAGTAATTAACTATGTCTGCGTACTGTATTGATTTGTTAACTTCTATTTGTTAAACGATGCTAGAAAACTTGTTTAATTTGTTTTTATGCTTATATCAGTAATTACTTTTAGAAGTAAACAAACAACCTTTCACACAAATTAGATATTAAGTCCAATTTGTATTTTAACTGCAAGTGCACAGTGTATATTGTATTTGTGTGCAAGTACAGGTTAATCCCATAGAGATTGAGTAAGAATTGTGTACCATTTCAATTTTTATATTGGAGTTTATATATATTCATTTAAGCACTCTGTTGAGTTACAGTTAACACAACGGAACTAGTTCGTGGAGTTATGGTTAACTCAATAGGCTAATCTCGTGAACTTAAGTTAACTCCACAAGCCTATCTTTCTAGTTAAATATTGTTATTTACAGAGGAATTTGGCCAACCATTGGGCGGTTCCATAAATTGTAAATAACATCAATTAAGCTCTTTAATGCTAGTTAACATTCAGATATTTCAAACAGTAACCATTAAAATCTTTAAGTATCTAGAACGAATTAATTTCAGTAAACAATATAACTATTTTCTATTTTCTGAATCAAATGAGCATAAAACATTCACAATACTGATAGTGATAACATTAATCATGATACAAAACAAACGATACAACACTTTAATACTAAATGTAAACACAGATAGTTGTTTTTGGTATTTTTGTTTTGATATGTTCCTAAAGATGAATGAAAGGTGAAATGTAAAAATCTCTATCGATAGTAAAAACTTTCGTCACTACATGCGACCGCGATTACACCATTGAAAACTTAATCACTTACAATCTTGCCTCCTCTACCTATAGATTCACGAATCAAGAATTGTAAGACCTTTTCAGTATATTGTTCTATTAGCAATTCTCGAAGAGTTCATTCCACTGGATTTCAAATTTTGAAGACATTTTTTCTATGACGTAGGTGAGCAAGTTGTGGAGGACACACATGAGACATCAAGACCCATTGCAGGCCATGACTAAGGATGAGATTTCACATTTTGTGCTCTGTCTTGTTTATTGTAGAACATGGTTTTGCCTTCTCCCTTTTCACTTACTTAAGGACAAGTTCGTGCATTCTAATACTTCACCTATTCTTGCAATGTTTGAGAGGAGCTGAGAAGATTCTTCCTATTTGTTGATATCTTAAACAACTTAAGCAATATTTATAAGCATCTTTGAATAGTGTTGGCCAATAAAATCCACATTACAGAATTTTGGCAGTAATTTTCCCTGAACCAAAATGTCCTCCACATGCTTGGTTATGGTAGAAAGACAATATGCTCTAATATTCAGTTTCTAGAATACACCTCCTTAAAACTAGATCAGGACATTTCTTAAATAAGTATGGGTCTTCCAATACTAATATTTTACTCTTGAAAAGAACAATTTCTTATCCTATCTATTCCAATCTTTAGGTATTAAACTAGTAACTAAGTAATTAACTATGTCTGCGTACTGTATTGATTTGTTAACTTCTATTTGTTAAACGATGCTAGAAAACTTGTTTAATTTGTTTTTATGCTTATATCAGTAATTACTTTTAGAAGTAAACAAACAACCTTTCACACAAATTAGATATTAAGTCCAATTTGTATTTTAACTGCAAGTGCACAGTGTATATTGTATTTGTGTGCAAGTACAGGTTAATCCCATAGAGATTGAGTAAGAATTGTGTACCATTTCAATTTTTATATTGGAGTTTATATATATTCATTTAAGCACTCTGTTGAGTTACAGTTAACACAACGGAACTAGTTCGTGGAGTTATGGTTAACTCAATAGGCTAATCTCGTGAACTTAAGTTAACTCCACAAGCCTATCTTTCTAGTTAAATATTGTTATTTACAGAGGAATTTGGCCAACCATTGGGCGGTTCCATAAATTGTAAATAACATCAATTAAGCTCTTTAATGCTAGTTAACATTCAGATATTTCAAACAGTAACCATTAAAATCTTTAAGTATCTAAAACGAATTAATTTCAGTAAACAATATAACTATTTTCTATTTTCTGAATCAAATGAACATAAAACATTCACAATACTGATAGTGATAACATTAATCATGATACAAAACAAACGATACAACACTTTAATACTAAATGTAAACACAGATAGTTGTTTTTGGTATTTTTGTTTTGATATGTTCCTAAAGATGAATGAAAGGTGAAATGTAAAAATCTCTATCTATAGTAAAAACTTTCGTCACTACATGCAATTGCGATTACACCACTAAAAACTTAATCACTTACAATCTTGCCTCCTCTCCCTATAGATTCGCGAATCAAGAATTTTAAGACCTTTTCAGCATACCGGCATCAACCCGAAACCAAGGCTGGAAGCTTTATGATCTCTTGAGATATGAGTTGGTGCTTGGTGAAAATGACTTCCCTTCCTACAACGCAATCACTCATAGTAGTTGTTAGTCACCGTGTTTGGCTCGAAATCAACCCGACATCAGGAAAGTATTGTCACTAACCTCCGATGGTTGGTGATTTTGGTGGTGGTGTGGAGCTTTAGGGAACTTCCAACGTTTCCTGCAATTAGCACGATTCTCCATCTCTACACACACACTTTCTTCGTCTTTCTCCTCTTCTTTTATATTTCTTTCTGTAGTAACTGCTTCTGCTTAGATGATCAGTTGGATTTCCTTCATTCATATCAACGATGGTGATTTCTTCTTCATTCCATGAGTGAATTCCTACATGATATGTGTAATCGTGGTTTTCCTTTGAATGTCTTGTTTCTACAACTACTATAGTGGCATATTGGAAAATAAATGGTCTGTGGAGTTACAAATAACTCAACGGACTTACTTCGTTGATTTAACTATAAAAAACGTGCAATAAAAAAATAACTACTTCAGATGTTTCAGATACTTACAAACCTTAACTATTTGAAACTTATATGCAACTTATATGCATTTTGGATAGTTAACAGATAACTTACTGAAAATTCACTTAAGTCATGTATTATGATTTCAACACGTGTACTCTAGGAAATAATAAAATATTCTTTAAATGTTTAAAACATAATTGTCCGGTACATACAATATAACTCTCCAAAATAACAGAAAATTTGGATACTTAGGAATTTCAAACCTGTAGCTTATCGACAGTTCAAAAATATACTTAATTAACGTTAATTCCTTGAAATTATGTAGATTCTTTCATTAAAGTGTATAACAGTGCAATTATAACATAATGGCTTAATTCTCATATGATAAGCTAAATATTCTGCAATTAACCATCATTTAACCGTTAATATTATGCACTTTTTCATTCTAAACACTTCCCCTATACTTAAATTTTGCTAGTCCCTTAGCAAACTAAGATCTAACTAGTTGGTCTTTCTAAAGTGCTAGAATTAATTCTTCCTTTTTCTTTTCTTTAGAATACACAAATTAGATTACTATATAGATATTCTGTATTTTTCAGCAATCTATTTTAACATTGTTTTCTCCTCTTCAACTTGCAAATATATTTAAAACATATGTAAATTACATATAAAATATATTAGCATCACATAGGTGTTAATTATATTATGATTTTTTTTCTTTTCATACATCTATTATCCTGAATTTTCCAATATGATTTTTAGAATAAACTTCAACTACATACGAATCAAAACACAATCCAATTCAATATGATTAAAACAAGTAGAACAATGAATTGTATCTCAAATAAAAAATTTCAAAAGTCTATTCTCGATTCATACTTCAGTAATCTTAGATAACAGAAAATATACTTGATTCAAAAGATTTCTGTATTTCACAAAACACTTTTATTTTTTCAAAGCAATATATGCATATTTGTACTTTAAAAGTTCATTTGAAAAGCTTGAATAATACAAGAGCTTTCTAGTGTACCCATGTATCGAGCTTTAAGTTGCCAGATTTAAAGAGTCCTCTTTTAGGTCAACAATCCTTACATACCTATCTGCTCAAGTACAAAAGGCTCGTGATCAAACAAGTCAATAAACTCTCAAAGTTTTTCTCTTTTTTTTCCTCTTTTTTCTTTTCAACACAATATATATACATATTTCATTAATACAGATGCAATAAAACACAAATCTCATATAGTCCTACTTCTATTATTTACTGAAAATATGAATCCATATCAATAAGCTCATACTTTTTCTATAGTTTAATAAGATTTACACATAAATCATTCTACAAGTTTAATCAATCAAATTAAATGTATCCTCGATCATATGTATTTCATTTAATCCAAAAATCAACATTTCAGCTCTTTTAGGAATTTAGTTAATTTACTAAATTTCGATTAAGCATTCTGATTTCTTTTTAAAATCGTGTAACTATTAAACTCATAAAATTCAACAAAAACATAAGATACTATCTCTAGATTTATATTAATAGTAAAATTTTGTAGCTTCTTATATAAGCTTCTAACATTCAAGCAGTTACAATGCTTAAAAATCTTACAGTTTCAATTACCGGATAGTTACCGCAAATTCATAAAGAATTTTCAATTTCCATAGGACTTTTACAACACCATTCTAATTCCTCTAATTAACAAAATTACTTGGATTTTAATCTAATTACCTCCCCCCTATACCTACATTTTGCATTGTCCTCAATGTAAAAGATTTTCCAGTAAATACAGTAAATGTTAGCAAGCATGAATATTGTTTCGTTGACTTAGCACTTAACTCAATGATTCATTGAGTTAATGAATAACTCCACGAGCTGAGTTTAAATGCATATTCATGATAAGTAATCAATTACATACCTTGTTCTTTTGTAGCTCCTTCAATATCTTCCAATTTCTTTTCTTAAAAACTCTTCATTCACAAATAAAAGCAGAATATATAACAAAATAACATTTAACTACAAAATATAAATTGTTAATTTAGTGTCTTGTGTGGAACCCAGGCTCCTACACCTTTGGTGGCTCACAAGCAAGCTAGTTGTTTTCCTAGAACAGATACCAACAAACTAGATCGATATTTTTTTTCTTTTCTTTTCTTTTTATAAAATAAAATTAAATCTAAAATTTTTATTTCTTTTCTTTTTCTAAAAATATATGTAGAATACACACAACAATAAAAGTACAGAATCACAATTTCAGAACATGATTGAAAAGTAGTAACAAATGGAATAAACATGTCAGTCTAAGCAAACTTTTTAAGCATAATTCTTCTTGCTATTAATTCTGTTTTAATGCAGTTCATTTTCCTTTTTAACTTGTAAACATACAGTACATTATCAATACTAAATATATGTGTATTACTATTAATGAAATGAAATGCAGAAAGGGATCTATGTCTACTCCAAGATAATGTAGCTGTTTATATTTCTACATCTATTTCAATATATTTCTCTTTCCATTTCCATTCATTTAGGTCTTTCATAATCCATATTTGAAATTTCATCAATTCATCCCACCGTCTTATCAGACATAAAGTAAGATCATCATATTCATTATACCACATTCCTAATTGAATTTTATCATATTCTACAAACGGTGGGTTAGCTGTATCACTCAGTATAGGCAATATTTCTATAAAGTCATTATCATAACTGTTTATGCTTACTATGCATAAATCAGATCTAAATGCAATTGATATATCTAACACTAAATATATATATCCATCAAATATGACATGTATGTTATTAATTAATGCTTTATGTCCTAGATATATCATAGTATTTTCTGTCCAAGATCTATTCAAAAAATTATACACACTTAAGCATAAATCCTCATCCCAATTTCCAGTTGGTCTCTAGTAATACAATTTTTCAAGAATGGTCAAATTTTTATCAGAAAATGTTAAAGCTGACCCACAATTTTCAATTGGTACTTCATATCTATTAGGCCTTCCTATATTCCATTCTTCTCTAGTGATAGGATTTCTAATTAAAATATCGGGTAATAGAATTGCATACCTTGGTTTGGTTCTGTAAGTAATTAACCCTTCGTCTATCCCCATAATATGATTTATTCCTTCTAATGTATTGGGTGGAATTCCAGCATTTTCTTCCATATTTAGATATTCATAGCTGATTGAACTACGATTAAATGACTTCCATAAAAATCCATCTCTAATCTTAGTCATTTTTGCAACTTGTAGCCCATGAAAATATTTTTCTCTAATACAGTTTTTAATTTCTTTTGACACACAACACAATTTGCACAGATCTTTAGCTAATAAATTACTCAGTACTTCCCTCAATGCATCTAGTGGTAATTTCATCAATTCCATCTATTGTGATTCTGTAAAACATAAACAAAAATTTAATAGAGACAAAATCAACATAGCTACTTACTTACCCTCGTGGAGTTAGGTCATAACTCAACAGACTAAGTTCATTGAGTTAAGTAATAACTCTATGATATTACTAACTATAATTAAATTTATATATATTTTCTTTTTTATATATCTTTTTCTACTTACTATATTACACATAATTGTTTCAATTATACTACTTCATTCAACTTCCCTCCCATAGGAGGTATCAATTTCATTGACAGTTCCCTCCCATATGAGGTATCAATTTCATTGATAGTTCTGTTGACAGGGTTAGGTACTGCTTGCATTGGCAATCCTCCTATAGGTCTAACTTCTATTGATTCCTTCTATCTAGGTGGTATATTTCTATTCATATTTTGATTTTGAATGGTAGAATTTCCAAATACAAGATCTAGATGATTGTTTAATTGTTGAATTATCTTTTCTAACTTCTCTATTCTAGATCATTGTTCAATTAATGCTTCATAACTTATATTTTTGTTATTTATATTTTCTCCTCCCTAGAAATTGTTGTTTCTCCAAGATAGATTCAGGTGATTTCACCAATTAGGGTATACAAATTTCCAAAGTTATCTTTCTGGTTTCTAGCATAAATAATATCTAAATCATTAATGTTCACATTCTTTTCTGCTAGTTTTTGATTTAATGATAACTCTTCTATTTTCTTTGTTAACTCAATTAATTTAAGTTCAAGCATAGTGATTGAAACTATTTCATGCATTCCCCTTGGCAATATTCTTTTATCTGTAATAGCTTTAACCAAGTTTTTCCACTATGCAGTTCTTTTTGCAAAGTTTTCTAAATATGCCCATGCTTATTCATTACATAGTTTTGAAAATCCATTCTGACAAGTAGATTCTAATAAAGATTTCATTGAAACATCTATGCCTTCATAAATTATACCTATTAATTATGCTTTACTCATTGCATAATGTGGACATTGAGTCAATAAATATTTAAATCTTTCAAAATATTTCCAAAATGATTCTCCCTATTTTGGGCAACACATTAATATTTCCTTTTTCTTTTTAATTGTTTGATGTGTTGGATAATATTTTTCCAAAAAAACAGAGCAAAATTCAGTCCATACAAAAATTGAATCTAATAATAGAGTATATAACCATCTCTTAGTTGTGTCTTTTAAGGAAAAAGGAATATATTTAAGTTTAATAGCATTCATACTCATGTTCGACATTTTCATCATTTGACAAACTTCGTTAAATTCTCTAAGGAAATAATAGGCATCTTCTCTTTCTAATCCATGAAAGTGTGGCAATTGACTAATATAATTAGATTTCAATTCAAACCTATCTCCCTTAAAGTTTGGCAATCGAATACATGATGGTTCATCAACTAATTCAGGATACAGATTTTCCCTTAATGATTTTTCTACTAGAGCAGTCATATCTTTGTTCTCTTTTAAATAAAGGTTAGCTACACCCCTAAGGATTTCGTTAAAGTCCAATTCAGAAAATATTTCAGTACACCTCTGTGTTGAATAATCCTATGTAGGTGTTCTTACTAATCATTTAGTGCTAGGAGAACTAATCCATGTGCTCATAAACTCTTAACATAAAGTAAAATAGTAGAACATTAATGACATACCAGTCTGAAGCTTTGTTTTTAGTAAATAGTTGTTGACAGATGAAGTTGAATCAGTTGCTTCTCCTTCTAGTTCCCCAACGAATTTTCTTTTCTTTCCTTAAGTGCTGATGACTCGTAAATAACATTCTATTCTCTATTTATAATGCATGTCGATAAAGCAAATGAATCTCGTTGCAAGAACATGTCTTGTAATGTGTAGTATGGTTCCTATTTTTATGGATACGTGTTTCACTTCTAATTTCAAATTTCAGTAACCACTAAACCCATGAAGTTTCGTTCATGGCTAAAAGAATAATCGTTTATCTTAATTCACGAACTAACCTCGTTGAGTTATAGTTAACTCAACAAACTAGCTTCGGTTACTTATTTGCTAACTCCACGGACTAACTTTGTTGAGTTACAATTAACTCAACGGAGTGACCTTATATTTTATTATTGACCTCGTGGAGTTAAGGTTAAGTCAACGGACTTACTTTGTTGAGTTAACACTTAGCAAATTTTTCTAAAACTTACTCCTCATATTAACTTCTATATTTTTTCCCTCTCCTACATTTTGTCAACTTAAATAAAGTTAAATACATGTCATTAATGCAGTGTTCTAATGTAACTCATTTAAATCTAAACATTATATGCATATTTAACTTACTGTTCATTTCCTATTATGTAGAATTTACATTTTATTTTTCAGCATGCAGATATATTCAGGCATTAACCAATTATCATGCATTTAACTATGTCATTCATAAAATCTTTTAAATAGTCTTGCATGTCTTTAAACAGTTATATAATATTCAATACAGTCATCAATTATATCATTCATTCTCAAACACGAATGCAAAAACATCTGAAATTCAAACATTTATTTATAGAAATATTGTTTCACAATACAAGCAGTCAGAAATTTTTAATACAAGTAGATGAACAATACATTTTAATCTTTCTTCCAAAGTTCATCTACTTCATTCTAGAGTTTTTCTAATTGTTGCTCTAATTGATTTATCCTCTCTACAGCTCCTATAATGCCTCCAAAAGGTACAGTCATCTCAGCAGCGGCATAATTTCTGTATTCTTTCATTGAAATGGTTCTTGATCTTATCCTTTTAGATGCCCATTTCGTGAAATCAATACTATCCACCATCAGTAGTGGAATTAGATCTCCATAAAATAATTTCTTCTTTACTGCTCTTAACTCGGAGATAAATACTGCAGACCAATTAACCTGAATTCTGTTTACAACTGCATATGTGGCCCATTTGACAAATTGACTAAGTTCAATATCGTGGCATTGTTGTTGGTAGGCATTTTTAATCAAAATGCTAGCTACCATGTGTGCTTTACCATTTAAGTGCTTCATTCTATTTAATAATGGCACAACAAGATTGATAGCTAAATAGTCCTTTATTACTTGTTTTGTCCACTCGACTGTAGTTGTGCTTTCCAGAATTTCTATTCCTTCAGTTTTCAATCCAAAAATGTTGTGGAGAAGCTCTGGTGTTATTTGTACATCAACTTGCTCCACGTTAGAAATTAATTCACTTTCTCCTTCTCTTAAATTTACATAGAAATAGGGCACTAGATTTTCATATACTACATGCCCTCTCTATTGAGAAATAAATTGCAGTAGACCTTGGAACTCAAATAAGTTCTTAATTTCTTGCATACCATCCCAGTTTACTGGCCTACTGTAAATAATATCATACCCCTTTATCTCTTGATATTTATTATAAGCTTCCTGATTCCAAAAGTGTACTTCATTTAGAATGGTAGCTTTAGCCAGGTCAGGAATTTGCATTTATTGCTCTAGAAGGGTTTGTTCTTGAATTTCTTCTTCCTCATGCTGAACTTGAATTTGTTAGAAATGCTCAGCAGATTCCTACTTTTTTGCTTCTGCTTCTATCTGTGGTGGAGAGCCGGCAGAACTCTCCACTCTATCTTGAATTCTTTTAATTAATTGCTAAAGAGTTTCTCCCTCTTTAGTGAAATCTGTTGAGTCATTTCTTTCTTGTTCAATGTGTACTTGTTTAGATTCTTGATTAGTTTTTGTTCTTTCTTCTTCCTCCTGACTATCAATCTGCATTGTCACTGTTCTTTCTGATTCTATGGTATATTGGGATGGAGCTACGGGCTGTTGTGTGGAAAGATCAAACAAACATGGAGCATCTAGGGGTAGCGTGGAGAAGAGATTTGCATGGAAGAGAGGATTGCGAGTGGAGAATTTGAAGAACGACAAATTTACGTGGTTCCCCAACACGGGTACGTCCATAGGTGATCAATCTATCATGATTCCTTGCTGTATGGCTGTTGGTACAAAGAAGGGGGAGAACAAAATCAAGGGATGGTTTGGCATGGCATCCCTTGGACGTGGATGACCCCTAACATATATAGGGGCAACGGTTGGTAATACCCAAAAGACAAGTTTGCCCTTGTACAAATTATCAAAGAAATACAACCATATACAAAGACACATACATATACTTGATGGAAGACACACGCATCACAAATCTCCACCTTGTCTTTCATCAATCTTCACCACGAACAGGTGATGGATCACCAAGACCCAACTTGGGTCAACAGCAGCAATAGACGTTGAGTAAGTCCAAGCAATGCTTGAACTTGCTTTCAACAACGCCCTTTGTAAACATATCAGCTGGATTGTCCTTTGTGTTGACCTTCATAGTCTTTATCTTGTCTTCATTCCTGAGGAAGTGATACTTAACATCAATATGTTTAGTTCTATCATGAAAGACATTATCTTTGGAGAGACAAATAGCACTAAGACTATCACAGAAGATATCAACTTTATCAATACGCCAACCAAAGTCTCCAAGTAAGCATTTCAACCAAATCCCTTCCTTTGTAGCTTCTGTCATAGCCACATATTCAGCCTCAGTTGTAGACAGAAATACCGTAGGCTGAAGAGTTGATTTCCAACTCACAATAGAACCTGCAAATGTAAAGACATAACCAGATAATGATCTCCTTCTGTCAACATCACCTGCATAGTCTAAGTCTGTATAACCAGCCATAGTACAACCCTGATCTGCTGCATACATCAAGCCAACACCTGGAGTTCCTTTCAAATATTTGAATATCCTTTTAACTGCTTTCCAATGTTCCCTACCCAGATTGGACATGAACCTACTAACAACACTCAAAGGATATGCTAGATCAGGCCTAGTGCATACCATAGCATACATAAGACTTCCAACTGCCTGTGCATAAGGAACTCGCTGCATATCAAGCTTTTTAGAATCAGTTTGTGGACACATCGCAGATGATAATTTGACATTTCTATCATAAGGCATGCTAATGGCTTTGCATGAAGCCATACCAAATCTGCTAAGGATCTTCTCAATGTACTTCTATCGATTCAAAAACAGCTTACCAGAATTTCTTTCACGCCTAATCTCCATTCCAAGAATTCTGCCAACTGGACCAAGATCCTTCATATCAAATTCTGATTTTAATGTGTCCTTCAGCTCCTGTATCACTTCGATATTCTTTGCAGCTATAAGAATATCATCAACATACAATAATAAATAAACATGTGTACTCTTATCAAGAGTTTTAACATATACACATGAATCATAGTTACTACGTCTAAAACCAACTTTAACTATAAAGGCATCAAACCTTTTATACCATTGGCGTGGTGACTATTTAAGTCCATACAAGGACTTATTTAATTTGCACACCCAATCAGATTTACCTTTCACCACAAACCCTGTTGGTTGTTCTATCCAAATATTTTCTTCCAACTCACCATGCAAGAAGGCTGTCTTTACATCTAGTTGTTCCAATTCTAAATTCTGTGCTGCAACAATGGATAACAAAATTCTAATAGATGTATGACGTACAACAGGAGCAAATACCTCATTGAAGTCAACTCCTTCTCGCTGTGAATAACCTTTGGTGACTAATCTTGCATTGTGCTACACACTTGTGTTGCCTTGAGTCTCAATCTTCTTCTTATAGACTCATTTGCAACCAACAATATTTGTGTTCTTTGGACGTTTCACTAGTTCCCAAGTCTTGTTCTTATGGAGAGATTGGAGTTCCTCCTCCATAGTAGACATCCAAAGACCAGCTTCTGAATCTTTCATTGCAGCTTCATATGTAGGTGGATCAATAGAATCCTCCACCTCAACTGCTACTTGTAAGGCAAAAGCAACCAAACTATCGTAGCCAAATCTAATCGAAGGTATAACATCTCTTCTTGGATGATCTTTGCTAGTAGTTCTTGGTGGTGGTTGCTCCACCTCTTCCTCCTCAACTTCATTTTCCTGAGTTTCAGATGAGATTTCTCTAATTTCAACTTGATCAGTGATAGGTGACTGTTGTGCGTCATCTATCTTCATCTGTTTAGGAAGGGTGTGCTCAATTTCTAGTGTTTCACCTACTAGTTTATTTGTTGCCTGCAAAAGAGAATTCTCATCAAAAGTAACATCACGGCTATATATTACTTTGTGAGATTCAATATCATATATCCTGTATCCCTTTACACCAACACCATAGCCCACAAATATGCCTTTCTTGGCACATGGTTCCAACTTGCCATTGTTCACATGATAGTAAGCTGGACACCCGAAAATTCTAAGCTTTGAATAACTAGCAGATCTTTTCAACCATACCTCAAGAGGTATCTTCCCATCTAAGGCACTAGAAGGGGACCTGTTCACCAGATAGGAAGCTGTGTTAACAGCCTCTACCCAAAACTTCTTGCTCAAACCTGCATGAGACAACATACAACATTCCTTTTCTAGGAGTGTTCTATTCAATCTTTCAGCCACTCCATTTTACTGAGGGGTATACTTGACAATGTTATGCAGTGTAATGCCTTCATCTTTACAAAAGTTATCAAATTCTTGAGAACAAAATTCAAGACCATTATCAGTTCTAAGATATTTTACCTCTCTGTCTGTTTGGTTTTCTACCTACTTCTTCTAATGCTTGAAGCAAGAAAAAGCTTCACTTTTGTGTGTCAAAAAGAAAACCCAGTTCATCCTTGAATGATAGTCAATGATAGAAAGAAAATATCTAGAATCTGTAATAGAAGGCTGACGTGAAGGCCCCCAACAATCAACATGAATATAATCAAGAACTTCCTTGGAGCTATGCTGACTGCGTGCAAATGACACTCTTTTCTGTTTGCCAAAGACACAATGCTTGCACATGTCAATACAAGCAACCTTGTGCCCATCAAACTTGCCCAGACTACTCAATTTCTGCATTCCTTTCTGCCCCAAATGACCCATCCTTGAGTGCCACATGACAGAAAAATCCTACTAACCAGATATAGCTGATGTAGCTACAGCAACAATTGAAGTGCCTTACAAAATGTATAAGGAACCAGATTTGGTTCTCTTCATAACAACTAACGAGCCTTTTAGTATGCTAATCTTCCCCTCACCACCTATATATCTATAACCCTTAGCATCAAGGGCCATCAGTGAGATCAGACTTTTTCCAAGCTTTGAGACGTGTCAAACGTCCTCTAGAATTCTAACTGTGCCATCATGTAGTTTAAATTTTATAGTGCCCACACCAACTCTAGGACACACATCATCATTGGCCAAAGTCACTTGACCACCCTCCACCTGCTCATAGGTGTCAAAATACTCCCTAGTAGGAGTCATATGATGTGAAGCTCCTGAGTCCATAATCCACTGATCATCAGAATAGGCACTGCAACAAACTGTAAGAGAAAAGTCATCACCTGACGCAGAACTGGTTTCTGCCACAGTAGCCTTTCCTTTGTTTATAAGCTTGGGACAATGTGATTTCCAATGTCATTTCTCCTTATAGTAATGGCAAGTATCCCTAGAGTACTTGCTCTTCGACTTGCTCCTGCTTCTATTCTTCCCTCCACCTTGTCTCTAGCTTCTTCCCCTGTTCTCTTACTGTTGAGCTGAGAGGCCAACACCACTTACCTCATTTCTACCATGCACCATGTGCCTGAGCTCCTTGGAATGAAGGTTGTACCTCACTTCTTCTAGTGTAATTGAATCTCTTCCAACTACACAAGACTGAACAAAGTTTTCATAACTCAATGGGAGTGAACAAAGCAAGATAAGAGCTGCATCTTCATCTTCTATGATTACTCCAATATTCTTGAGTTCCATTAGAATAGCATTTAGCCGATCTAAATGTTGCTTAAGAGGTACACCTTCTATCATCTTTAAAGAGAACAGTCTCTACTTTAACAACAATTTGTTTGTTAAAGACTTAGTCATATACAATGACTCAAGTTTTTGCCAAAGACCTAACGAGGTAGATTCATCAACAACTTCTATTATAACTTCATCAAACAAACACAACAAGATGGTGGAGTGAGCTTTCTCCTCCTACAATTCAAACTCTGGCGAATTTCTGTTCAGAGTAGTTTCCTTATTTAAAGGAGCCCAAATACCTTGTTTCTTTAGAAGTGCTTTCATCTTAATTTGCCATAAGCTGAAGCTATTCTTACCATCAAATTTTTCTATCTTCAACCCCGAAGTATAGGGAAGCAGAAGAGAACTACCCTTCACAGCAAAAATGCTTTTACCACCAAAAGGCCATTGGAACTGTTACATTTGGATTTATTTGGTCCCTCTCAAGTTTCAAGTCTTGGGGGTCGAAAATATACCTTTGTTATTGTTGATGATTTCTCTAGATTAACTTGGGTAATATTTTTGACATATAAAAATGAAACTTGCAATGAGTTCAAGAATTTCTACATAAGAGTTCAGAATCAGAAGGAACTAATAGTGAAGAAAATCAGAAGTGATCATGGAGGAGAATTTGAAAACTATGAATTCGAAAACCTTTGCAATTCATTTGGAATTCTGCATGAATTCTCCTATCCTAGAACTCCTGCTCAAAATGGAGTTGTGGAAAGGAAAAATAGGATATTACAAGAAATGGCTAGAACTATGTTAAATGCCACGAATCTACCTAAATTTCTCTAGGTAGAAGCTGTAGGAACAGCTTGTCACATTTCCAACAGAACACACATTAGATCCATGTTGAATAAAACACCCTTTGAAATTTGATTCGATAAAACTCCAAATGTTGGCTATTTTAAGACATTTGGATGCAAATGCTTTGTCTTAAATATAGGAAATGCTAAAGATAAGTTTGATGCAAAGTCTGAACCTGCCATACTTGTTAGTTACTCTTCTAGAAGCAAAGCTTATAAGGTATATTTTGCTGAAGATGGAAGAGTGGAGGAAATTATAAATGTTTAGTTTGATGAACATCTGATCTAGAATTTCAAAAAGTTGAAGATTAAAAATGATAGTGAAAATGAATACTTTGAAGATGATAACTGCAAGTAGAAACTCAATTCACAAGTGTTAGACCAGAATCTCAACAATAGATATCAGAATCATAATAGTTGGAAGTTTAGATCTGATCATCCCAAGGAATAAATTATTGGAAATATATCTAGAGTACAAACTAGAAGCAAAGCACAAGATATCTGCAATTTTTGTGCATTTGTGTTAGAAATAGAGTCAAAATCAGTAGATGAAGCATGTAAGGATACTTATTGGACAATGGCTATGCAGGAAGAATTAAATCAGTTCTAGAAAAATAATGTTTGGGAACTAGTAGAAAAATCTATAGGAAAATCCATCATTGGAACTAAATGGATTTTCAAAAATAAATTAGATGAAGAAGGTAATATTCTCAAAAATAAAGCTCGATTAGTTGCTCAAGGCTACAATCAGCAAGAAGGTATTGACTATGAAGAAACTTTTGCTCCCGTAGCTAGAATTGAAGCTATCAGAATGTTGCTTGCTTTTGCAAGTAGTATGAAGATAAGATTGTTTCAAAGGGATGTGAAAAGTGCATTCTTAAATGGAGAAATTCAGGAAGAAGTGTTTGTCAAACAACCTCCTGGATTTGAAGATGAATTCAAGCCAAATCATGTCTTCAAACTAAGAAAGGCTCCTTATGGTCTAAAACAAGAACCTAGAGCTTGGTATGAGAAATTGAAAAAGTTTTTAACTGGAAACAATTTCTCTATAGGTAAAGTGGACAGCACTTTGTTTATCAAAACTTTTGATGTGCATATTTTGATTGTATAGATTTATGTTGATGATATAGTCTTTGGAGCCACTTCAGAAGATCTCTATCATGAATTTTAGAATTTGATGAAAAATAAATTCGAAATGAGCATGATGGGAGAGTTGAAGTTTTTCTTGGGATTACAGATTCATCAAGTGCATAATGGCATTTTTGTCAACCAAGAAAAGTACTGCAAAGAGATGTTGAAGAAATTTGGTTATGAAAACATCAAACCAGCAAATACTCCAATGAGTTCAAGTATTAAACTGGAAATGGATGATTCAAGTGTTGTAGTGGATCAAAAGCAATATAGAGGTATGATTGGATCTCTGTTATACCTTTCAGCTAGTAGGCCAGATATTATGTTCAGTGTATGCTTGTGTGCTAGATTTCAAGCATCACCAAAGGAATCGCACTTGAAGTCAGTCAAAAGGATTTTCAGATATCTACAAGGAACAAAAGATTTCGGACTATTCTACTCAGTTGACAGTAATTTGATTTTAACAAGCTATAGTGATGCAGATTATGCAAGTAGCAGATCTGACAGAAAAAGCACTAGTGGTACTTGTCAACTACTTAGAAATTCTTTAATGTCCTAGTTTAGTAGGAAATAAAATTGTATTGCTTTATCTACTACTGAAGCCGAGTATATTGTAGTAGGACTGTGTTGTGCCCAAATTCTTTGGATGCAGCAAACTCTAGCAGATTACAGACTGAAAATTCAGAACTCAATCATATTTTGTGATAACAGTAGTGTAATCAGTTTATCTAAGAATACAGTACTTCATTCCAGAACCAAGCATATCGAGATTAGACATCATTTTCTGAGAGATCATGTGGAAAAAGGGAACATCTCACTTAAGTTTGTGCCAACAAAAAATCAACTTGCAGATATTTTCACCAAACCTTTAAATGAATCAACTTTTAATCATATTAGAAGAAATCTAGGCATATGTTCTTTACTAGATCTTTAAATCTTGTTTTTCATCAAGCTCACCATATGGGAGCTTGTTTTCTGCTAACTTACTCATGCAGGATATATTCAATATCAGTTTTACTATCCTCACCTTTTTATATAATGACAAAAAGGGGGAGAAGATTTTGGAAATTAGTAAAATATGTCCCTTACAGTATTTCCAGCAAGAACTGAAAGAGAATTATTAAAAGAGGTGAAGAAATACTCAACACACAGATAGGGGGAGAAGACAGCACAAAGTTAGGGGGAGGAATCCCTCCACGTCAGTATAGTCTTGATTAATTCCTGTTTATTTGGTTCTTTATGTGACTGAATGTATAGAAATACACTAGGGAGTGAAATACATGTAAATAAATGTAAAGGTTTTTTTGTCATTATCAAAAAGGGAGAGATTGTTAGAACCCAAGTATTTTGATAATGCAAAACCTATGTGAGGAAACATATTGTATTTCATAGTTAAGTCAGAGCAGCATTAGATCAGAAGGTAGATAGAACAAATTCCAAATAGACGAATAGATGGAGGAAGCTCTAGAAGATACTACCTTAAAGCTATAGGAAAATCGGATAGTTACAGGTCCAAGTATCCGAAGAGTAAAACAGCTACAAGACTATCGGACAGTTAGAAGGATAACTATCCAAATTTTTCAAAGCCTTCAGAGAGTTAAATAATCGAACAGTTAAGTTGGTTGAATGATCGGAGAGTTAAGGAGTTAACTATCCGAAAGAAAAAGGAAAATCGAAAAGTTAGAAAGGCTAACTATCCAAAACTTAAGTCATTCAATAAATCATGTGCAGAAATACAGAATGGAAGCTTAAAGGACTTGTCGAAGAGTTAGATAACTATCCAAGTTTTCTTTTCGAAGAGTTAGATAACTATTCGAGTTTTTCGATAAGTTACAGGTATAACTTTCTGGAACTTAAGTCATTTTATTACGCACGTGCAAAATGGAGAAGTTGGCAGTTGAAAGCTTAAAAGGGAAAATCGGAGAGTTAGATAACTTTCCAAAATTTCAAAAAGAGTTTCGGTAAGTTACAGTGTAACTATTCGAAACTTAAGTCATTGAATTTCCCACGTGCAGAATTCCAAAAAGAAGCTCAAATAAGTTTTTGGAGAGTTAAAAAGATAACTATCTGAAATCCTGAAGCATTTCAGTGAGTTACAGGGATAACCATCCAAAACTTAAGTCATTGAATTTCCCACATGCAGAATTCCAAAGAGAAGCTTAAATAAGTTTTCGGGGAGTTAGAAAGATAACTATCCAAAATCTTAAAGCGTTTCGGTGAGTTATAGGGATAACCATCCGAAACTTAAGTCAGCCTTTTATGCACGTGCTGAATTGAAGCAATCGGAAAGTTAACAGAGGGTTACTATAGCCAACTATCCGACAGTTATATAACTATTCGGTGAGTTACAGTTATAAGTATCCGACTGAATGACAGCTCGCAGTAAATATTTTGGAATCTTACCTAGCAGAAAGGTTTAAGTGATCTTTCAGTGAGTTACAGATTTTCTTTGGAGAGTTACACAACTAACTATCCGAAAAGTTAGGAAAATTGGTAAGACATCTTAAAATAACTTTCTGAACGGTAACTTACCGTATTTGATTGGTGTCTAATCAAGTATAGCAGAATACATCCGCTGATAGAGAAATATGATCGTTATACCTTTGGTATAAATATAAGGAGTTTAAGAAAGGAAAATATAGAGATAACGGATATACCATATACAGTAAGCTACACTCCAATTCCAATTACACTCAAGTCTGCAAACAGTGAAGAATATTCTAAAGACCTACTGTAGAAAAAGCTCTGTGCGCAAAACTTTGATTGAAAGATTCAAGCTATTGGTTCGTGGCTTCAACCTGAAAGCTACATTCAGTGTTGGTTTGAGTTTTGACCTGAAAACTCTAGAGGTTGGTTTACTGAAGTTTATGCCTAAAAACTTCGGTGTAGTTGGTTCTTGCTTTGACTTGAAAGCAAGTGTGTTAGATGAAGATGAAGTTCCACGTTTATGATTTAAAAAGATACTTCAAGTTGACAACAAGTTAGCTAATATATACAATGAATATTTCTTTTCAGAAGAAATTCTTGATGAAGTTCGATTAGAACTTAAACATACTACTGAAAATATACAATATATGAGAATTAGAAGTAAATTTGACAAAGAGTATTGTATGAAATTTGCTAAGATAGCATTTTTAGAACATTATGCATAATACTTGGAAAAAGGAATAGGTTCATCAAATAGAATTCCTCAAACACCTATAACTAGAGCACGACTTATATCATTTGAGGAAGAGCATGAATCTACTATACCTACTCCTTTATTTGCAAAGGAAAAATAGACAAATATTGCTGTAGATCAAGAAAAAGTTAAAGGTCTTCAAAAGGCAATAGTTATAGAAAGTGCTTTAGAAGAACTGAAACAGAAAACATTTTTGGAACAAATGCATAAGAAAGTAGCAATGATTCAAGAAGAACATCTGACTTGTTACAAAAGAAAAAGAGTTAGAAAAATGAATTAGAAGAAAATTATTTTTGAGGAAACAAGTCTAGTTGAAAAAGAAAAATCAGATGAGGATTTAATTCCAAAGGACAATGTATGTCTAGACATTGTGCCTTACATTGCATCTGACAAAATAATCAGTTCAAAACACACTAAAACTAACAATGATAATGAAACATTATTATCATTTTCTAGAAAACTTGAAAAGAGATTAAAGCAACAAATTTTTTCAAGTTTTTCTATAGAATCAAGCTCTAAGGATAAGGAAATTGAACAATCAGAGCATCAAGTAGACAAAATTGAACAAGTTATTATAGAAGTGCTTGAAAATATTGAGGTAGTAACTAATTCAAAGGTTGGATTGTCTGGAGTAGTAGCTATTGAACAAGATAAGACTTTAGAAGAGTTTAAAATTGATCAGCCTATTTCAGAATCTATAGAAAGAAAGTCTGAGAATTCATAGCATATAGACATGGATATATCATGAAGATTTACAAATAGATACAAAGGCTATTGAATTTGTGAAAACTTTTAACTTTAACCATTCTATAGAAACTAAACTTATGGATGTTGCAAATATTAAAAATGTTCCTTACACTATTGAAGCTAAAGAATCAAGCTTACCTGAGCAACTTCAAGAAGATATTTTGATAGAGGAACAAAATAACATTCATTTTGAAGAAGAGATTCCTAAAGAAGAATTAAATTCTGAATCAAGGCTTTAGGTATCACTTTTTGAACATATGACCCAACACATTTAAGGTAATTCAATTCATTTTAGATCTAAGGAAGCGTTGCAAAAATACAATAGTTTGATTTCATGTCAAATTCTACATGCTAGACCAATAAAGTTTAATGAAAATTAAAGATTTGTTTGAGTTTCAAGGCTTAATACAATTCTTACCAGTCGGAACGAAATGGAAACAATGTAAAGAGCTTATTACAGCTTTTTATAGCAATCTGGTACAAAATGACAATCTATTGACAACTCAAATAACTCAACAAGAGTTTACTTTATCTCCTAAATTAATTTTTGAAGTTTTGGGATTATAGAATGAAGGTGTTGTTATTACTAACAGATTTGATATAGTTAGACAACTAGAATGAGACATTCAATCTTTATCACAGATTCCAGATGTATATTCAAAAATGAGATTAATGAAAAATCTAAATGTGGAAGCTAGGTTTATTGCAAATATTCTGCATGCAAATTTATTTCAGAGAGTTGGATATAATCTAGAAGTAAGTAGAAGTTGTTTATATGCAACTTATGACATACTAAACATAATACAAATAAATTGGTTTGATGTTTTCATATATCAACTACAACATATGAGTTTAAAGTTACTGTTTGGTGATGTTATATGTCGAATTCTTGCAAACCAAATGAATTTATCTAACTAGCTCTCTAAAGTTCAAGGCATTAGAGTATTTAGTATAAAAGATTTGCAAAAATACCAGCAATAGCAACTACAACAACAACAACCTGACCTTCCACAACAACAACAACAAAATTATTTAGATCAATTATAATAGCAACTTGAGCTACCTCCTAACTTAGATGCGGTACTTAATGACATCAGAAATGATATTAAGAATCTAGGAGATAAGATTTGTAATGTCATAGGCAATATTATTAGGAGGCATAAATAAATGTATTGTCATTTGTCTGTTTACTTGTTTTCTGAATACAAAATGTAATGTTTGTATTTATTGATTGAATGTTTGAATAATACGTTTTACTGTAAATGTGTTTTAATTCTTATTCAAGTTTACAGATAATTTAGTAAATTAGAAACTACTTCATTTATTTCATTAGCAACAACAGAAAGTTTAAACAAATCATGTTCCGATACAAAAATTCCCATAGCAAAGATCTTTTTGTTTTTCCTTATGGATACATGTTTATTGTAAAATCAAACTTCCAAACCATTCTTCAAGAGAGTGCCAACAAATATCAAATTCTACCTCATGCTAGGTGCGTAAAAGATGTCTTTTAGAATCATAATGTTGTCTCCCAAGTCCAAACGATAAGTGACAATACATTCCACATCTAAATAAGTATTATTACCCATATAGATGTGTTGTTCCCCAGGACTGAACTCTTCAAAGGAGTCAAGTCCCTTTTTAGTTTTGGTAATGTGTCTTGTGGCACTAGAATCAACCCACTAGTCATTTGAACTCAAGACTACTACATTGTTGCATTCCATAACTCTCACAAAGGTTCTTTTATTCTTCATGTTCGATTCTAAGGTTCAACCTCTATTTCCATCTTTGTTGGGACATTGTGCCCTAAAATGATCAAATTGACCATAGGCGTGGTAAGATTCTTGTGCTTTCTTTCCACATACTGGATTTAGCTTAAAGTTTTTCCTTTTTAGTCAATTTCTTCTTTTGTTGCTTTTATCAAATCTAAGCTTTTGAAATGTGGCGTTGGCTTTTTCCAGATTAGATTCATGTTGTCTCTAATTGACCATTATTTCTTGTTTAGTATCCAACCTAGCTAGCAATTTAGATAATTGAAGTAAAGTAGACCTAAGAGATGTGGTAACCATATCATAGATGTGTGGCAAACTATTCAATATAGTTGCACATGTGGAGGTAGTAACGTCTAGCAGAGCACACACATGAGGTCAAGCATCGTGCAAAGAGGCGAAGGTGAGCATGTGGTGGAGGTGCACGTGTGGCAAACAATGGTCCCATGAGTGAGGGATGGTGGAAATGCACGTAGAGACTTTCAGTTTCACATGCGAAGACTGTGACGTTGGGCGAAGTGTGCACAAATGAGCAAAGTCTTTTGTGCAAGTGGTGAAAGGCAAAACTCGCTCTAATACCACTATTGAGTCATTTTTTAGGGCTCTGATGGTGGAATGAATTTTCAAGTGATCAAATGGTATTTGATTCTATACTTTAATCTCTTCTAATTACCTCTTTTTATAAGCTAAGAGGATCAACTTCCTCCATCATCTCTATCCTTAGTCACCTCCTAAATTTTCGATAACCACTAGAATTTGTAATTTAAATTCAAACTAATTTGATTTGAAATTTGGTCTTTTTGACCAATTCTAACAATTATTGTATAATAATCAATAGTAGTGATTAAAGAGTAATTTAGTTGTAACTTTCAAGAAACAAACAAACAAAATCTTGACATAGATCTTGTAAGTAAAATCATTATCAATACTTAAAAAACAAATAAAATTGTTGACAAATTCATCTTATTATTTTTATATGAATGAATGTGCTTGGATCACATCGTTTGACGTGCACTACCTTAGTCACAAAAGTAAAATTTTAATTATTTTAAATCTAATAAACCCTTTCTTCAATGGGTGATTCAAAATTTTTAAACTACGATTGGTAATGTCCTTATAAATAGTCTGATTAAGTTCTTTTTTTTTAAAATTTGTCAGTATCTAAGGTTATGTTGTGTTTCAAAAGATATATAAGCTATTTGAAATAATATCTAAGCAAAAAAAAAACCCTAACTTTTATGATATTTGCCGTCAAGCTCGATGAAGCATCCTTATTCATCGTCACTCGGTCAAACTCTCCTCCACGTTTTCAACGTTGGCCGATGAACTTTGTTTTTACCCGTCGAAGCGTTCAAGCTCGGTTGCTTCGCGCGTGCCGAAAACACGATATTAATGTGAAGAAAAGTCTATACTTATTTTTTAAACTTTTCATTTTGTATAAATATTTTGTTTATTTTTTTTAATTTTTAACCTTTTCTTTCATAAATTTTTTTAGTTACCTAGCCGTCATTTCCTTGGGTTCTATTAATTAAAGTCACCTTTGGTGTTTTATTTAGCTCTTCCGTAATTTTTCGCGAACTCTTTTTCTCATGATTTTTCATTGTCCTTTGTTGCAATAATGCATCGCAATCAAAGAAAATTTCCATGATGCTTAAAAGAAAAATTTTTCAAAGTATTTAAGCAAAGGCCAAATCAATCATCTTCCTCCGTCCAAAACACTGCCACGCACCATTTAAAATTTCTACTACTCTTATAATATAATATAATATAATATAATATAATATAATATAATATAATATAATATAATATAATATAATATAATATGAACCTCAAATAATTTAATCTTCAACATTAAAACTGAAAGAAACATCTTTTGCTATTATCTCATGAATTTTGATATGGATCTTTTTGCAATTTTATGAACACAATGGATTTTGTTACAGACAATTATTATATTTTTAGTATTACTATGTAGACTCTATCATAAGAATCCTTTTCTTCCATGTATTTTTATCTATAATTAAATCTTCAATTTAAGTACATAATTTTAAATTTTTTATCATAATTCTTAAGAAGTAGTCTTAAGCCTTTTGCTACTTTTGATTCTTTTTACACTAATTAATTTTATTTTCCTAACTGGTTTATTCTTCAATTTCTTGATTAAGGATATGACAAAATTAACTAAACATTTCTCTTATATATCTTATCTTCAATTGATGTAACTTTTATTTTATTTCTGATAAAATCATTTTTTAACTCATTCGTATTACCAGTCATTTATCAGGACTTTTTATATATAACTTTTATTTATCAAGCCATAAAGCGTGAATAGCAGTTTTATAAAATTTTCTTTAGAAAAAAATAAAAATTTGAAAAAAAAGTAAACCACAGCCATGCCCAGTCTTCTCGTTGGCACGCCTCCTCTCTCCACACGTCAGTATAAATGTCCACAAGATCCCACCAGACCTCAACCCCTTGATTCCTGTAACACACATACAGCAAGAATCCCATTCCCTTTTCCTTGAGGCCACCAACCACTTCCTTCACCAGATGGGCAACTTCCTATCCTGCACCACGGGTGCCCCCGCCGCCGCCGCCAGCCGCTCTGCGAGGGTGATCCTCCCGAGCGGCGACACGAGGAAGTTCGATTCGCCGGTGAGCGTCGCGGAGATCATGCTGGACATGCCTGACCATTTTGCCACCAACGCCGTCGACTTGCAGATCGGGAAACGGTTCTCGGCGCTCGCGGCGGACGAGGAGCTGGAGGTGGGCGGTGTCTACGCCATGGTTCCCTTTGGGAGGCTGAGCTCGGTGATCACACCGGCGGACGTGGCCAGCTTGCTGATGGCCGTCACGGGTAAGACAGCGCCGGCCGTGTTTGCGCCGGAGGGGACGTTGGAGAAGGTGGGAGGGATGGATGAGATGCAGTTGAGGAGGTACGGGATGGGCAGGTGCAGATCCAGGAAGCCCATGCTGGAGACCATAGCAGAGGAGAGTAGAGTGCTTCTGTGATTTGCTCCAGATAAGAGATCCATGTTTTTTTAGTTTTTATACGGGTGTAAGTTCGAATTTGCTTTCATTTAATTTCGAACATAAACTGTGTGTATATATATATATATATATACGGGAGATGATTAGGGGAATGATCGTTAACCATGCATGTTCCATTTGTGGATCCAACCAACTAGTGTATCATGGGATGTTACTGCAAGTAGAATCATCGATCAAGATGTAATTGCATTTGTGATTTTTAATGTTCCATATATATGATCATTTAAGACGACTATCATTTATGTCTCATTCATTCGTCATGTGCATGTGTTGCATATTAATTAATTTATCCCTTCGATCGCATTTTTTCTGTATTGGTCGATCCGTAATGTTTTTCTTTCGAATTCTTTCAAGATTTAGATGCCTTAATTAATCGAAGGAGAGACTGTCCAACTGTACCGTGCATGTATGTATCGTTAATTAAGGTATTTTACTCGTCAAAACATAATATTCAATAATTTTTTTATTTTTGACGATAATAAAATTATATTAAATCAATTATAAAATATGTTTAACTCAACGAATTAATTTCGTTAAATTAAATTTTAACGTAATAAACAAATTTGTTGACTTAAGTTCACTTAACATTATTTTTATTGTTTGTATAAAAATCATTTCTCAAAAGTAAAACTTTTAGAAAAATTTCAACGAACACATAATCATCTCTCACTTTTTAAAATATACATTTAAAATCATAATCATCTTCTCTTTTTTGTCATTAATCAAAAAGATAATTACAAAGTATTAAAACAAAAGACAAATATGTATAACCAAATTTTCTATAAACTTTAATAAGAGTTGAAACACATTTACAGTAAAATGTATTGTTCAAACTGTCAACCAATAAATACAAATATTACATTTTGTATTTAAAATACAAGTAAATAGATAAATGATAGTACATTTATCTATTCCCCTTAATAATATTGCCTATGACATTATAAATTTTATCTCTTAGATGCCTAATATCATTTCTAATGTCATTTAGTATTGCATCTAAGTCAAGAGGTAGCTCGGGTTGTTGTTGTACATGATTTGAATAATTTTGCTGTTATTATTGTTGAAAATCAAGTTGTTATTGCTTTAGTTGGTATTTTTGCAAATCTTTTATACTAAATGCTCTCATGCCTTTAACTTCAAAGGGCTAGTTCGATAAATTCACTTGGCTTGCAAATTTGACATACTACATCTCTATAAAATAACTTTTAACTCATATCCTGTAGTTGATAAGTGAAAACATCAAACCAATTTATTTGTATTCTATTAAGTATGCCATAAGTTGCATATAAACAACTTCTGGTTACTTCCAAATTATGTCCAACTCTCTGAAATAAATTTGCATGTAGAATGTTTGCAATAAACCTAGTTTCTACATTCAGATTTTTCATTAATCTCATTTCTGAATATACATCTAGAATTTGTGATAATGACTGAATGTTCCATTCCAATTGTCTAATTATGTCAAATCTATTGGTAACAACAACACCTTCATGTTGTAATCCCAAAACTTCAAAACTTAATTCAAGAGATAAAGCAAACTCTTGTTGAGTTATTTGAGTTTTCAAAAGATTTTCATTCTATACTAGATTGTTGTAAAAAGCTGCAATAAGCACTTTATATTGTTTCCATTTCATTCCAACTAGTAAGAATTGTATTAAACCTTGAAACTCAAACAGATCTTTAATTTCCATTAAACTTAATTGGTCTAGCATGCAGAATTTGACATGTAATCAAACTATTATATTTTTGCAATGCTTCCTTAGATCGAAAATGAATTGAATTACCTTAAATGTGTAGGGTCCTATATTTAGAAGGTGATATCTAAAGCCTTGATTTTGAATTTAAGTCTTCTTTAGGAATCTATTCTTCAAAATGAATGTCATTTTGTTCTTTTGCCAAAATATTTTCTTGAAGCTGCTCAAGTAAGCTTAATTCTTTAGCTTCAACAATGTAAGAAATAATTTCAATATCCACAACATCCATAAATTTAGTTTCTATAAAATGTTTAGAGTTCAAATTTTCCACAAATTCAATAGCCCTTGTATCTATCTGTAAATCTTCATTTTCTTCAACAAATATGTCCATGTCTACATGCTATGAATTCTCAAACTCTACTTCAATAGATTTTGAAATAGGCTGATCAACTTTAAGCCCTTTTAGAGTCTTATCTTATTCAATAGCTGCTACTTTAGACAATCCAACCTCTAAACTAGTTACTACCTCAATATTTTCAAGTACTTTTGTAATAACTTGTTTAATTTCGTTTGCTTGATGCTCTAATTGTTCAATTTCCTTATCATTAGGGCTTGATTCCATAGAGAAACTTGAACTAATTTGTTGCTTTGATCTCTTTTCAAGTTTTCTAGAAAATGATAATAACGTTTCATTATCATCATCAATTTCAAGGTGTTCTGAACTGATTACCTTGCCAAATGCAATGTAAGGCACAATGTCTAGACATACATTATCCTTTGGAATTAAGTCCTCATTTGATTTCTCTTTTTCAACTAAATTTGTTTCCTTAGAAAAAATTTCCTTTTGTTTCATTTTTCTAACTCTTTTTCTTTTATAACAAGTCAACTACTCTTCTACTTGTATTATTGCTATTTTCTTATGAATTTGTTTCAAAAAAGTTTTTTGTTTTAGTTATTCTAAAACACTCTCTATAGTTATTACTTTTTGTTGAGTATTTTGTTTTGATGATGTGTGCTATATGGAAATAATCATATTTGCTCAATTACTATTGCTTGTGAAAAGAAATTTAAATCATCAATGAATACAGAAAAAGTTTACTGATATAAATACTTGTCTGTATTGGATCTGAAATTATACTATTAAATAACTAGTCATTTCATTGCATTAATTTCTCATGTAACTAAACGTTAAGTTAACGTGTGATTTTTATTGAAAAGCATGATATGTTTTAAAGTTATATCTTCTATATCATGTATAGTATAGGTTTAGACAACTCGTTAAGTTAGAGTTTTGTTCGAATAGAGATCATGTGACAACTTGTTAAGTTATAGGCTTAAAGGTTAAAATAGGTCACGTGAGAACTCGTTAAATTAGTGAGTAAAAGAAGAGACAAACTCGTTAAGTTAGTGTTATACACGTGGTGAAATTATAAGTTACGAATATTATATTGTATCATGTGAGGTGTACATGTTTAACTCGTTAAGTTAACATAACTAAACGCGTTGAGTTGCTATATTGAACACTAAGGCAACGCGTTAGGTTAGCATTATAAACTTAAGTTGTTATTTCTGCACGTGGTAAAATTCTTATTATAAAAATATTTGTTTATTGCTGAATCGATGAGTTAAAGTTTTTCGAAGACTTACAGTCGTAACTATCCGAAAGGTAAGTTAAGTCATGTTTTCAGGTCTTGACACGTGTCTCACTAGTTTTATGAGAAAAAGAGTTTTTCGGTGACTTACAACCGTAACTATTCGAAACTTAAACTATTTTCAGTGAGTTATCATTTAACCTTCCGAAAGAAAGGTTAAGATGGTTCGTTGAGTTATCTACAGTACTAGTCACGTGAATTAGCACATGAGGGACTTGTTAAGTTAGAAACGTTAAGTTAATATCTACTTGTGTTACTCGTTTAGTTAACATTAAAGTAACGACTTCTTATTATACTAATGAAAAAATTTTGGAAGAGAAAGTTTATTTTGTAGGAAATTTTTCAGAGATCCAAGACCGATGATTAAAGAAAATTCGAAATATAAACGTGAGTCAGAACATGTGTGTTTCGATGAAGGAAAAAGCAAAGACGTGAAGAAGTGGAAAACTGGTAGTGATTAAATGTGGAGGATATGCATGAAGTTAACATATAGTATAAAAGGCATAGAATTCTCGTTGATCAAACTATCCCTGCACACCAAAAGAAAAATCTTTTCAGGGATCAAAAACACTCTTCGGGGAAAATCTCTCAAGTGGAAGAAAATTCAGTGAAGTAGAAAAAGGTATTATTTATGTCATTGAAGATTTAAAGTATTAGAAGAAAGCAAATTCTATGAAGCATATAAAGACAAGATATTCGTCACTGAAGAATTGCTGAAGAAGAAAAAGAAGAAGAAGAAAGATCTCAAACAGGGAGAAATGTTTTAAATTCCGCAAATTAGTTTTCTCTATTTGTAGTTATGAAATTGTATAGATGAAACATGGTATCGAGATATAGTTGCATCTACAATTTCTAAGGAGAATTGAATTGTATATTGTAATTGAAACCTTGAATAAAAATGATTTTATGAAAACAATGTCTCGACTTGTTTTTGAGTTTTAAAGTTTCAATTATATTTCAGAAAATATTGAAAAACATAATTCACCCCCCCTCTTGTGTAGCTATACGATCCTACAAGTGGTATCAGAGCTTTGTTAATAATCTTTGATATAAAATCGATATCAACTTATTTAATATCATTACTTATTCTGCCTTCCTTGTTTTTAAACAGACATTAATATCTAAGCATACACTTAACTTTCTTGATTTAAGGCTCAAGTTGTTTTAAAGTTTTAGACCGTTTAAAATCAAATAGGTTGAAAAATCTAAGGTAAGATGGCTATTGGAAATGGTAATTTTTCTTTATATGAAGGCCAAAATCTTAATCGTCCTCCTTTATTTGATGGAATACATTTTGAATATTGGAAATATAGGATGACTGTTTTTCTTCAAAGTATAGATCATAAGTAGTGGTTCATGATTTCCAAACCATATACTCCGTTATCTACTCCTTATAATACTTGGACAATTACTGAAAAAGAAAATGAAACTCTAAATGCTAAGGGCTTAATACTCTATTTTGTGCATTGAGTTATGAATAGTTCAGTAAAGTGTCGGCATATAAATCTACTTATGAGGTGTGGCATGCATTAGAAGTTTCACATGAAGGTACTTCTCAAGTAAAAGAGACTAAGATAAACATGTTGATTTATAAGTATGAACTCTTTAAGATGCATGAAGACGAAAGTATTTCTGTGATGTTTTCCAAATTTCTTGATATCATAAACTCTTTAAAATGCTTAGGAAAGAATTTTGAACAGAAGGATTTAGTGAGGAAAATTCTCAGATCCCTAAGTTCTAAATGGTCTCAGAAAGTAACATCAATTGAGGAATCACGAGATTTAAATGTTTATACTATGAATGAACTTATAGGAAACTTGACAGCTTATGAAGTTCAATTAAATGAATCACTAAGTCAAAATAAACCAAAAATGAAGAAAGAAATAGCCTTCGAAATTAATTCAGATTCTGATATTTCTATTGATTCTGACGAGGATTTGATTTTGCTGACTAGGAAATTCAAGAAAGCATGGAAAGCTAGGAAACAGCAAAGGAACAAAAATGATAAACCTTTAACGTCAAAATCACTGAATGACAAGAATTCTTCATCTAGAAAGTATGTATGTTACAACTGTAAGAAACCTGGACATCTTTCTCCAAACTGTCCTATGAAGAAAAATGAAAAGCATAGTAGGGCAAATCAGAAGAAGACAGCTTAGAAAACTCAGAAAAAGTTTTACAAGAAAAAGGCTTTGAAGGTCACTTGGGATGACACGTCTAAAGAGTCTGAATCTGAGGAATTATCATCAAAATCTTCACATTCAGAAGAAGAATAAGAGTTAGAAGATGTTGCTCATGTGTGCTTCATGGCAGATGAGTCTGAGGAGGAAACAACATTAAAATGGATCTTGGACAATGGAGCATTGTTTAGAATGAAAAAGTGCATATTATTAACAGTTAAATGATGGTTAATTGCATAATATTTAGCTTATCATATGAGAATTAAGCCATTATGTTATAATTGCACTGTTATATGCTTTAATTGAAGAATCTACTTAATTTTGGGAAATTAATGTTAATTTAGTACATTTCTAAACTGTTGGTAAGCTGCAGGCTATGAAATTCTTAAGTATCCGAATTTTCTGATATTTTGGACAGTTATGTTTAACATACCGAACATATTCAGACAGTTATGTCTAACAGACCGAGTATGGATCGGATAGTTATGTTTAAATTGCCGAATAGTTATGCTTTGAGAGAATAGTTTATTATTTCCTGAAGTACACGTGTCGAAACCATAATGCATGACTTAAGTGAACTTTCGGTGAGTTATCTTTAACTATCCGAAATTGCAGCTGGGCATCAGACAGTTATGTATGTAACTCTTCGAAATCTCTTTTTATTTATAAAATAGTTGTGTACATGTGTCATGTTCTAGGAAAATGACTTAAGTGAATTTTTGGTGAGTTATCTGTAAATATCTGAAATGCATCTGAGCATCGGATAGTTATCTCCGCAACTCTCCGAAATGTTATTTTATGATTAAAACTACTGTTGACACATGTCGAGATCTGGTAGATTTACTTAAGTTATATATCGGTGAGTTATTTCTAACTATCTGAAATGCATCTAAGCATCAGATAGTTAAGTTTATAAGTATCCGAATGCACCTGAGCATCGGATAGTTAAATTTATGCACGTGTTGAATTTAAATGCTTTAGAATATCATGTGAGATGCAAATGTTTAACTCGTTAAGTTAGCATAACTGTACGCGTTGAGTTACATGAATATACACAAAGGTAACGCGTTATGTTAGCGGCTTATTTCTTTATTGCATATATTTTATAGTTATTTTCCAAAATGCCACTATAGCGGTTGCAGTAACAGACAGTTGGAAGAGAAAAACCATGTTTGCACGTATCGCGCAGGGAAAGAAATCATCGCCGTTGATACGAATGAAGGAAATCCAACCGACCATTCAAGTAGAAGCAATTACTACTGAAGAAATATAAAAGAAAAGAAGAAAAAAAAGAAGAGTGTGATCGATAGGTGATCGATGGGTGGACAGTGTGTGTAGAGGAGGATGAGCATCGAAATTCTCTGAAGTACCACACTAACAATCATCATCACCACCACTACACCATAATCACCAATCATCGGAGGTCTGTGAGGATACTTGCCTGATGTCGAGTCGATTCCGAGCCAAACACAATGCCTAACAACCATTGTGAGGAGTGATCGCGTCGCGGGAAGGGAAGCCATTTTCACCAAGCGCCGACTCATATTTTAGGAGATCGTAAAGCTTTTAGCCTTGGCTTCAGGTTGATGCCTGTATGCTGAAGAGGTGATCATCTTGCAATTCTAGACTCGTGATTCTATAGGGAGAGGAGACAGAATTGTAAGTGGTTTAATTTTCAGTGGTGTAATCGTGTTGCAAGTAGTGTCGGAAGTATTTACTGTCAAGTGAGATTACTTTACATTTCACCTTTTGCTCATTTCCATGTTCACATCAAAACAAAAATACCAAAAACAATTTATCTTTGTTTGTATTTTGTATTTGAGTGTTGCATTGTTTGTGTTGTATCGTGATTAATGTTATCTATATCAGTTTGGTGATTGTTTTATGTTAGTTTTAATTTTACAGTTTACTGAAATTGGTTCGTTAAGAAGACTTAAAGATTTTAATGGTTACTGTTTGAATCATCTGAATGTTAGTATTGCTTAATGATAAATCCAATGTTAACTAGCATTAAAGAGCTTAATTGATGTTATTTACAATCTGTAGAATCGCCCAATGGTTGGCCAAATTCCTCTGTAAAATAGCAGTATTATAAAGAAGAGATAGGCTCGTGGAGTTAACTTAAGTCTACGAGGATAGTCCGTTGAGTTAGCCATAACTTAACGAACTTTGTCCATTGAGTTAACTGTAATTCAACGGAGTGCTTATTGAATATAAATTTGAATTGTCAACAATCAAATAGTTCTTAAATTCGTCTACAATTCCCTGTGAGATCGACCTGTACTTGCACACTGATACAATAGACATTGTGCACTTGCAGTTAAAGTACAAATTGGAATTAATATCTAAATTGTATTAAAGGTTGTTTGTTTACTTCTGAAAAGGAAAGAATAGGCATAAAGATAAATTAATTAAGTAAAACAGAAGTAACAAATCCAAGTTTTTCTAGTGTAGTGCTGGGAAAATATAAACAAGTTTTATGGCGCCGTTGCCGGGGAATTGATTTGAATTGAATTAATATAAGCAACTGTTAGAGCTGTTTAGTTTTAATAGCTAGAGTTGTGTGTTTTCTTCTGTAATTGAGAATATGGCATATGCTTATGCTCAAAGATTTCTGAAACCTGAAATTAGCATATGTGAATTCTGCAATTCTGAAGGACACGACATTTTTAACTATTTGAAATTGAGACATTTATAGATGGTTAGATCCCATGAACAACAAATGAATTATTCTCAATATAATAGAGCCGAGTATGAGAATCCTATAGTTTACCCAACTGATGGTTAGTATAGAATGTGTTATATGATGAGAGACACTAAAGTTTGGGATAGGTATGACAGACTGGAGCATAGTATAGAGCAAAACCTGGATAAATTGGAATACTTTGTGTCAGCAACAAGAAGTCAACCAATTAAAATATAAGGAATCATATTTAGAACCTAAAAAGGATATAATTTACGAAACTGAAAAAACCACAATGAAAATTGATCAAAAATTGAATGCAATGAAATTGGATGATCTGGAAAGAAAATTAAAAGCATTAGACGAATATACAATGAAAATACAAGTTATGCAATGGGACAATGAAGATTATAATGTTATAAACTTGCATAATTTCCATACAGAAAACATCACGGAAGAATGCACACAGAAATAAAACATTAATGAAAGAGAATTTAAAGAATGCACTTTAAAACTAAAAATAATTGAAGATCAGAATCACAGAAATGATATACAAAAACATCATGAAAGTAATGAAAATCTGGAAGATGTATGTATAACATTAAGATCTAGAACTGATATACCACCAAGAACTCAAAATGAAAATGATATGAAGGTGGATAAGAGTAAAAATCAAAATGATATGAAAATGTAATAGCTGAAAATCTAGAAATCAGTGAAGAACAATCTGAATCTGCTAATGAAGCTAAAAATGATCAAACAAATCAACTAAAAGAAAAAGGGTCTTTGAAATCAAGATCTTTAGCACCCTATCTTGAAAGATTACTACATACAATACCTGAAAAATAAGAGAAAATCAGAGAAATTTTTGAAAAAGTACAAGTTAACATTCCTTTGTTAGATCTATTGTAGAAAATGCCACCTTGTGCTAAATTTATTAAGGATTGGTGTACTAAGAAAAGAGAGCGAAAAGTTCTTAGAAAGGTCTTTTTAGCTGAGCAAAGTAGTTCCTTATTTCTGCCACAAATTCCTAAAAAGTTATCTGATCCTGGAATCCCTGTTATATCATGCACCATAGGAAATACCATTCTAGAAAGAACCTTAATAGACTTAGGTGCAGGTATAAATGTTATGCCAAGTGATATATTTGCATCCTTAGGATTAGAAGGCTTAATTCCTACTAGTATGATTATTCAATTAGTTGATAGAAGTATAAGATACCCTAGAGGAAAAATAGAGGATGTCTTAATTAAAATCAAGAATTTTATATATCCTATTGATATTGTAATTTTGGATTCCCAACAAATTAAGCATAAAAATAGTGACACATCTTTAATTTTGGGAAGGCCATTTTTTAGCAACATCAGGGGCTGTTATAAATTATAAAACTGGAGTAATGAAGTTAGCATATGGTAATGAGGATACTTAATTAAATATTTTCAAACCATAAAGGTTTGAAGAGTTAGAAATGTCCTTACATACCATAGACTTTTTAGAGGATGAAGGAGATATGTTAGATGATGTGATTCAAGAAGAATTAAATAGGCAAATCAATTCTAAAATTTTAAAAGAAAATGAAAGCATAAATATAGAAGGAGTTAGGGAAGAAATTAATTTAAAAAATGATGATGTTCAATTAGGAGCTCTAGCTTATGATGGGCAACATTTAGAATTAAAACCTTTACCTCCTAAATTAACCTATATATTTCTGGAAGATAAACGAACCTGTCCAATCATTATTGCTTTAGATTTAAAAGATGATCAACTAGCTAAATTAAAAGATGTAGTAAAAAGTTATAAAGAAGCAATAGGATGGACTATGACTGATATAAAAGGGTTAAGTTCAACTTTATGTTGTCATCACATATATTTAGAAGAGAATGCTAAACCTGTTAGAATTCCTGAGAGGAGATTAAATCCAAACCTTAAAGAAGTAGTCAAGAAAGAAATAGTTAAATGGTTAGATAATGACATAATTTATCTGATTTTTGATAGCTCGTGGGTTAGTCCAATCCATGTAGTTCCCAAGAAATTAGGATTAACAGTTATTAGGAATGAAAGTCAAGACTTGATACCTACTAGAATTCAATCAGGCTGGAGAGTATGTATAGACTATAGAAAGCTGAATGCTGTGACTAGGAAAGATCATTTTCCCTTACCTTTTATAGATCAAATGCTGGAAAGATTAGCAGGGCAAGAATATTTTTGTTTCTTAGATGGGTATTTAGGGTATAATCAAATTCCAGTAGCATTAGAGGATCAAGAGAAAACAACTTTCACCTGTCCTAATGGAACTTATGCTTTTAAGAGAATGCCATTCGGATTATGCAATGCGCCAGCTACTTTTCAAAGATGTATGCAGGGCATATTTACTAGAATGATTGAAGAATTTTTAGAAATATTTATGGATGATTTTACTGTATATGGCAACTCATATGAAGTTTGTTTAAACAATTTAGACTTAATATTAAAATGCTGTGTGGAAAAAAATCTGGTTTTAAATTGGGAAAAATGTCACTTCATGGTTAAACAAGGAATAGTCTTAGGGCATGTTGTTTCTAAGAAAGTGTTGGAAGTAGATAAAGCTAAAATAGAAGTAATTTCTAATCTACTAGAACCTAAATCAGTGAAAGATATTAGATCATTTCTAGGACATGCTGGATTTTATAGAAGATTTATTAAAGACTTTAGCAAGATAGCTAGACCTTTAACTAATCTATTAAAAGATGTCCCATTTAACTTTGATAAAAATTGGAAGGAAGCATTTTTCAGACTTAAAACTAATTTAATTTCAACTCCTATAATTCAAGCACTTGATTGGAACTATCCATTTGAATTAATGTGCGATGCTTCTGATTTTGCTATAGGAGCAGTATTGGGATAGAAAATAGAAAAATCTCCTAGAGTGATTCATTATGCAAGCAAAACCTTAAATGATGCTCAAGTTAATTACACAATTACTGAAAAAGAATTATTAGCTGTTGTGTTTACTTTAGAAAAGTTTAGATCATATCTGATTGGAGCTAAAGTAATAGTATACACGGATCATTCAACTTTAAAACATCTACTAAAGAAAAAAGAAACTAAACCTAGACTGATCCGATGGATATTATTATTACAAGAATTTGATCTAGAAATTAAAGATAAAAAAGGTTGTGAGAATGTAGTAGTAGATCATTTATCAAGATTACAAATAGAAAAATCAAATATTGAAATTAAGGATAATTTTCCTGATGAACAATTAATGATCATTAACACAATACCTTGGTATGCAGACATAGTTAATTATTTAGTTACGGGTCTAACACCTAAGGATTGGAATAGACAAGATAAGAAATTGTTTTTCTCAAGAGTAAAATATTACTATTGGGAAGACCCATACTTATTTAAGAAATGTCTTGATTTGGTTTTAAGGAGGTGTGTTCCAGAAACTTAATATCCGAGCATATTGTCTTTCTGTCATGACCAAGCTTGTGGAGGGCATTTTGGTTCAGGGAAAACTACTGCAAAAATTCTGCAATGTGGGTTTTATTGGCCAACACTATTCAAAGATGCTCATAAATATTGCTTAAGTTGTTTAAGATGTCAACAAATAGGAAGAATATCAAAGAGGAATATGATGCCTCTTAATCCTATTGTTGAGGTTGAAATCTTTGATGTGTGGGGAATAGATTTTATGGGTCCATTTCCTGTCTAATCAATTTAATTACATATTGTTGGGGGTGGATTATGTATCAAAATGGATAGAAGCTATTCCTACAAAAACTAATGACAACAAAGTGATAATTCAATTTATAAGAACAAATATATTTGCCAGATTTGGAATACCTAAAGCTATTATCGGTGATGGGATTGTTGATTGAAAGCTCATTACACAAGTACATTAGAAAGCTCTTGTATGATTCAAGCTTTTCAAACTAACTTTAAAAAAAGAAGAAAAAAAAAGGTGTTTTATTAATTACAGATATCTTTGAATCGAATATAGTTTCTACCAATATGACTACTGAGTTATTGAATCAACATTAGTACATTTGAAAACGTTTATTTGAGATACATTCTTTTATTCTCCTTGAATTAATCATATTGAGTTCAAAGTTGTGTTTTGATTTATATACAGTAGGAATTGATTTTAGAAATCATTTTTGATGAAGTCAGAATAACAGAAGTTTCTAAAAAGAAAATTTAAAAGTATAGTTATACTTAACTTCTATTGTCACTACAAGTATATTTTGTATTTTGATTGAATATATTTGAAGTATATTTATATGGGGAGGATTAACAATGTCGAATACAGATTAATATAATTCAGAATACATATCTTGGTTAATCTGAATTAATGTCCTCTTAAAAGTTTGATAAAAAAAAAAATAACAATCACACTATTTTAGATTCAAAAGACAAGCATATTAGAATAGTTTACAATGTTCTAAAGATAATGTTAAGTTTAGCATGTGTGTTGTTTTCGGAACGTTTCAGTTGGAAGCATCTGAAAATTGTTTTAAGTGTACTAATTAGACGTTATGTTAGATAAGGTAACGTGTAAAACTAACTCTAAACAGCGTTTTACTCGTTAGGTTAGTTAACTCAATGAGTTCTACTTGAATATTTCAGGTAACTTGATTGAATACACTTTATTCAATATTTAGTTAATATCTAAACCCGACTTCTTTCACGTTGTGTTACTCACCTAAAAACCTTATTTAAACACTTCTTACATGGGCACTTAGGTTATTTGTAAACTTTGTCAAGAAAATATTTCCCGCTTGTTGCTGTTACAACCTGCGACGATGGTCTCCAAGTTCTACAAAGGTTGTGGCAGAGGAAAAGGCAAAAGTAGAGAAGATGCAAAAGAAAAAGAAATAGAGAATGATGAAGTTCCACGCACTTGGTTCAAGAAAATATTTTGAGTGGACAAAAGGTTAGCAGAAATTTATAGTGAATATTTCTTTCCTAAAGGTATATTGAATGAAGTTAGACAAGAACTTCAAAATACTGATGCAAATATTACATACATGGGTATTCGTAGTAAATTTGATAGAGAATACAAAATGAGGTGTGCTGAAATTGCATTTTTGGAACAGTATGCAAAATATATGGAAAAAGATGTAGGTTCATCAAATAGAACTCCTCAAACTCCTATAAACGGTACAAAATTACAGGCATTTGAGGAAGAGCATGAATCAACAATCCCTACCCCTTTATATTCAAAACAAGTAGAATCAAATATTGCTGTAGATCACAGAAAAGTTGAAGGTCTTCGAAAGGTAGTTGCAATAGAAAGTGCATTTGAAGAATTAAAGTAGAAAACTTTTATGAAGCAATTTGAAAAGAAAACAGCAATACTTGAAGAGGAGAAACAGAAATGTTATAGTAGAAGGAAAGTTAGAAAAATTATGTCTAATGAAACAAAGTCTGTTGAAAAAGGAAAATCAGATGAAAATTTATTTCCAAAGGACAATGTATGTCTAGACATTGTACCTTATTGTGCATTTGATAAACTCATCAGTTCTGAACACACTGAAATTGATGAAGATAATGAGACTTTATTTTCCCTTGCTAGAAAGCTTGAGAAGAAATACAAGTCAAATATGAGCTCAAGCTTTTCTATTAGTACAAGTCCTGATGATGCAGAAATTGACAAATTAGAGCATCAAGCACTTGACATTGAACAAGTTATTGCAGATATAATTGAAAATGTTGAGGCAGTAACTAGTTCACAGGCTGAATTGTCTAAAGTAGTAGATATTGAAAATGTTAAGACTCCAGAAGAGCTAAAAGTTAACCAGCCTTTTTCAGAATCTATAGAAACAGAGTTTGAGAATTCACAGCATATATCAATGGAGATATCTGTTGAACAAAATGAACAATTACAGACAAATACACTGGCTGTAGAATTTATGGAAACATTGAACTCTGATCATTCTATAGAAACTGAACAGATGGATGTCGAGCATATTGAAGATGTTCCTAACATTGTTGAAGTTGAAGTATCAAGCTTACCTAAGCAGCTTCAAAATAATATTTTGGAAGAGGAACAACATGACATTCATTTTGAAGAAGATGTTCCTGAAGATGAATTAAACTCTGAATCACGACTTCAGGTATCACCTTCTTTGTGTACAAGAATAAATATTCAAGGTAATTCAATTCATTTTAGATCTGAGGAAGCTTTGTAGAAATACAATAATTTGATTACATGTCAAATTCTACATGCTCGTCCAATAAAGTTCAGAAATTTGATGGAAATGAGAGATCTATTTGAGTTTCAAGGCCTCATTCAATTCTTGCTAGTAGGAACAAGATGGAAGCAATATACAGAGCTTATTGTAGCTTTTTATAGCAATCTAGTCAAGAATGAAAATTATCTAAAACTCAAATAAATCAACAAGAGTTTATATTGTCTCCTGAGTTAATTTTTAAAGTTTTGGGATTAAAGAATGAAGGTGTTGTTGTTACGAACAGATTTGACATGATTAGACAACTAGAATGGAACATTCAGTCTTTATCAAAAATTCCAGATGTATATTCTGAAATGAGATTAATGGAAAATCTAAATGTAGAGGCAAGGTTTATTGCAAATATATTGCATGTCAATTTATTTCAGAGAGTCAGACACAATATGGAAGTCAACAGAAGTTGTTTATATGCAACTTATGGCTTGCTGAATAGAATTCAAATCAATTGGTTTGATGTTTTCACTTTTCAACTACAGCATATGAGTTCAAAGTTATTTTATGGTGATGCTGTATGTAGAATCCTTGCAAGCCAATTGAATTTATCCGACTGGCCCTTTGAAACTAAAGGCATGAGAGCATTTAGTGTCAAAGATTTGCAAAAATTCCAAGTCTTGCATCAATCTCAACAACAACAACAACCTGATTGTACAAAGCATATACCACAACAACGACAAAGTTATTAAGTTCAAGCAGAACAGCAAAACCAGCTACCTCTTGACTTAGATGCAGTGCTTAACGACATCAGAAATGATATTAGCCATCTAGGAGATAAAATTTGTAATGCTATAAGTGATATACTTAGGAGGGCTCGATAATTGTTTTTATTTGTTTCTGAATACAAAATGTAATGTTTGTATTCATTGTTTGATTCTTTGAACAATACGTTGATTTTTTTGTAAATGTTTTCTCTGTAAATTCTTATTATTGTTTACAGAAAGAGTTGTAAATATATCTCTTAATTCAAAAGGGGGAGAAATGTTAATTATCTTTTACAATTCTTATTTATCTTTTTGATTAATGACAAAAAGGGGGAGAAATGTTATAAAAAGATGATTATGATTTTAGTTGGGAGATAATATTTAAGTGGTTATGACAAATGATAATCTAAATGATACTTATATAATTAATGACATCTGATAGTTTTAGTTCTGAGAGGTGATATTTACACAAACAATAGAAATAATCTTAAGTGAACTTAAGTCAACAAACTTGTTTGTTGAATGAAAAGTTAACCCAACGAAGGTGCTTTGTTGAGTTAAATATATTTCATAATTGATTTAATATGGTTTTGTCATCATCAAAAAGGGGGAGATTGTTGAGTATTTTGTTTTGATGATGTGTGCACAAACAATAGAAATAAGCTTAAGCGAACTTAAGTCAACAAACTTGTTTGTTGAATGAAAAGTTAACCCAACGAAGGTGCTTTGTTGAGTTAAATATATTTCATAATTGATTTAATATGGTTTTGTCATCATCAAAAAGGGGGAGATTGTTGAGTATTTTGTTTTGATGATGTGTGCTAAATGGAAATAATCATATTTGCTCAATTACTATTGCTTGTGAAAAGAAATTAAAATCATCAATGAATACAGAAAAAGTTTACTGATATAAATACTTGTCTATATTGGATCTGAAATTATACTGTTAAATAACTAGTCGTTTCATTGCATTAATTTCTCATGAAACTAAACGTTAAGTTAATGTGTATTTTTTATTGAAAAGCATGATATGTTTTAAAGTTATATCTTCTGTATCATGTACAGTGCACGTTTAGACAACTCGTTAAGTTAGAGTTTTGTTCGTATAGAGATCACATGACAACTCGTTAAGTTAGAGGCTTAAAGGTTAAAATAGGTCACGTGAGAACTCGTTAAGTTAGTGAGTAAAAGAAGAGACAAACTCGTTAAGTTAGTGTTATACACATGGTGAAATTATAAGTTACGAATGTTATATTGTATCACGTGAGGTGCACATGTTTAACACGTTAAGTTAACATAACTAAATGCGTTGAGTTGTTATATTGAACACTAAGGCAACGCGTTAAGTTAGCGTTATAAACTTAAGTTGTTATTTCTACACATGGTAAAATTCTTATTATAAAAACATTTATTTATTGCCGAATCGGTGAGTTAAAGTTTTTCAGAGACTTACAGTCGTAACTATCCGAAAGGTAACTTAAGTCATGTTTTCAGGTCTTGACACGTGTCTCACTAGTTTTATGAGAAAAAGAGTTTTTCGGTGACTTACAACCATAACTATCTGAAACTTAAACTGTTTTCGGTGAGTTATCGTTTAACCTTCTGAAAGAAAGGTTAAGCTGGTTCGTTGAGTTATCTACAGTACTAGTCACATGAATTAGCACATGAGGAACTCGTTAAGTTAGAAACGTTAAGTTAATATCTACTTGTGTTATTTGTTTAGTTAACATTAAAGTAACGACTTCTTATTATACTAATGAAAATTTTTTGGAAGAGAAAGTTTATTTTACAGGAAATTTTTTAGAGATCCAAGACCGATGATTAAAGAAAATTTGAAATATAAATGTAGATCAGAACGTGTGTTTCGATGAAGGAAAAAGCAAAGATGTGAAGAAGTGGAAAACTGGTAGTGATTAAACATGGAGGATATGCATGAAGTTAATACAGTATAAAAGGCATAGAATTCTCGTTGATGAAACTATCCCTACACACCAAAAGAAAAATCTTTTCAGGGATCAAAAACACTCTTCGGGGAAAATCTCTCAAGTAGAAGAAAATTCAGTGAAGTAGAAAAAGGTATTATTTATGTCATTGAAGATTTAAAGTATTAGAAGAAAGCAAATTCTGTGAAGCATATAAAGACAAGATATTTGTCATTGAAGAATTGCTGAAGAAGAAAAAGAAGAATAAGAAAGATCTCAAATAGGGAGAAATGTTTTAAATTCCACAAATTAGTTTTCTCTATTTGTAGTTATGAAATTGTATAGATGAAACATGGTATTGAGATATAGTTGCATCTACAATTTCTAAGGAGAATTGAATTGTATATTGTAATTGAAACCTTGAATAAAAATGATTTTATGAAAACAATGTCTCGACTTGTTTTTGAGTTTTAAAGTTTCATTTATATTTCAGAAAATATTGAAAAACACAATTCACCCCCCTCTTGTGTAGCCATACGATCCTACACTTTTCAATGACCTTTAACTTTTTCTTGATCAACAGCAATATTTGTCTATTTTTCCTTTATAAATAAAAGAGTAAGTATCACAAATTCATGCTCTTCCTCAAATAATTTAAGTCTCGTTCCATTTATTGGTGTTTGAGGAATTCTATTTAATGAACCTCTTCCTTTTTCCAAATATTGTGCATACTATTCTAGAAATGCTATCTCAACACATTTCATCTGATATTCTTTATCAAATTTACTTCTAATGCCCATATATTGTATACTTTCAGTAGTATGTTTTAGTTCTAAACAAACTTTATCAAGAATTTCTTCTAAAAAGAAGTATTCACTATATATTTTTGCTAACGTTTTGTCAACTTAAAGTATCTTTTTAAACCATGAACGTGGAGCTTCATCTTTATCTATCTGTTTTCCTTTTGCATTTGCTCTACCTCTTCCTTTACCTCTACCACGTCTTTTATAAAACTTTGAATACATCGTCACAAGTGGTTACAGGAACAAACAAGCGGAAAAGATTTTTAGAAAAAAATGTTACAAGATAACCTAAGTTCCTGTGTAATAAGTGTTTAAATAAGATTTCTGTAGCTATAACTTAACGAGTCTTTTAATCAGGTTTGGGTTTTAAATCTATATTGAATAAACTTTATTCAATCAAGGTACTCGAATATTTAAGCATAACTCATTGAGTTACCTAACTTAATGAGTAAAACATTATTTAGAGGTAGTTTTACACATTACATTACATAACATAACATCTAATTAGTATACTTCGACTAAAAAGCAAGTTTCATATGCTTTTAATTGAAACCTTCCAAAAACAACTTACAATCGGTAAGTTTCATCTGAAACTTTACGAAAGTATTATCTTGAGAACACTATAAACTATTCTAATATTTTTCTATATACCCAAAATAGTTTGTTTGTCTTTTAAAATTATTTCCTCAAGATTTTAAGAGGACTAAACTCAAATTAACTAAGATTTATATTTTGAATGATATTAATCTATTTTAGACATTGTTAGTCCTCCCCCTACAAATATATTTCAAATATATTCAATAACACACAAAATATACTTGTATAAGATAGGTGTTAATTATAACTATACTTTAAATTTTTCAAAAACTTCTGTTATCTTGAATTTATCAAGAATGATTTCCAGAATTAACTCCAACTACATATGAATCAAAATATAACTTTAAACTTAATATGATTAACACAAGGAGAATAAAGGAATGTATTACAAATAAATACTTTCAAAAGTACTAGTATAGATTCAAAAATTAGTAGTCATATTAGTAGAAACTATATTTGATACAAAGATATCTGTGTTTAATGAAAACACTTGTTGACCATTTCATTTTGATGATGTGTGCTAAATGAATATAATCATATTTACTCAATTACTATTGTTTGTGAAAATAAATTAAGAACATCAATTAATATAGAAAAAGTTTACTAATATAAATACTTGTCTGTATTGGATTTGAAATTATGCTAAGTTAAATAACTAGTCGTTAAGTTATACTAACTTTTCATTTAACTAAATGTTAAGTTAACATGTGTTTTTATTGAAAAGCATGATATGTTTTAAGTTATATTTTCTGTATCATGTATAGTGCACGTTAAGACAACTCGTTGAGTTAGTGCTTTATTTGTATAAAGGTCACGTGAGAACTCATTGAGTTATAGGCTTAAAGGTTAAAATAGGTTACGTGAGAACTCATTGAGTTAGTGAACAAAATATTAAAGTAAAGAGATGAACTCATTAAGTTAGTATTATGCACATGGTGAAATTAAAGTTTACAAATGTTATATTGTATTACGTGAGTTGCATATGTTTAACTCATTAAGTTAACATAACTGTATGCGTTGAGTTGCTATATTGAACACTAAGGCAACACGTTAGGTTAGCGTTATAAACTTAAAGTTATTATTTTTGCATATGGTAAATACTTTATTGTTTAAAACATTTATTTATTACTGGTTCGTTGAGTTATCAGTAACACAACAGAGTTAGTTCGTTGAGTTGACTATAATACCATGAAGCTGGTTCATTGAGTTAGCTAACACCATGAACTTAGTTTGGTGAGTTAGCTATAGTACATGTCACGTGATTTGACACATGATGAACTCATTAAGTTAGATACGTTAAGTTATAAATCTACTTGTTTTACTAGTTTAGTTAACATTAACACGACTTGTTATTGTACTTGATGGAAAATTTTTGGATGAGAAAGTTTATTTTGCAAGAAATTTTTCAAAGATTCAGAATTGATGATTAAAGAAAATTCGAGAGGAAAACGTGGGTTAGAACATATGTATTTTGATGAAGGAAAAATAGAAGACGTGAAGAGTAGAAAACTGATTATGGTTAAACATGGAAGATATGCATGAAATGAAGATACAGTATAAAAGGCATAGAATTTTCATTGATCAATTATCCCTACACACTAAATGAAATATATTTTTAAGGATAAAAACACCTCTTTGAGGAAAAGCTCTCAAATAGAAGAAAATTCAGTGAAGAAGAGAAAGTTAGATATATGTCATTGAAAGATTGAAGAATCATAAGAAAGTAAATTTGGTGAAGCAGCGAAAGTCAAATATTAGTCACTAAAGATTTGTAGAAGAAGAAGAAAAATCTCAAATAGGGAGAAATATTTTAAATTTCGTAAATTAATTTTCTCTATTTGTAGTTATGAAATTGATTAAATGAAACATGGTATCGTTATATAATTGCATCTACAATTTCTAAGGAGAATTAAATTGTATATTGTAATTGAAACCTTGAATAAAATGATTTGATTAAAGTAGTGTCTCGACTTGTTTTTAATTTTGAAGTTTCAATTATAATTGAAAATGTTGAAAAACACAATTCACCCCCCTCTTGTGTAGTCATTCGATCCTACAAGTGGTATCAGAGTAGGTTAATAATCTTTGATATAAAATTGATACCAACTTAATTAATATCAGAGCTTGTTCTACCTTCCTTGTTTTTAAACAAAAATTAATATCTGAGCATACATTTAACTTTGTTGATTTTAGGCTCAAGTAGTTTTTGAAAGTTTAAACTGTTTAAAATCTTATAGGTTAAAAAATCTAAGGTAATATAACTACTAGAAATGGTAATTTTTCTTTGTATGAAGGCCAAAATCTTAATCGTTCTCCTTTATTTGATGAAATACATTTTGAATATTGAAAATATAGGATGACAGTCATTCTTTAGAGTATAGAACACAAGTTGTGGTTCATGATTTTTAAACCATATAATCCGTTAACTAACTACTCCTTATAATATTTGGACAGTTATCGAAAAAAAAAATGAAACTCTAAATGCAAAAGGCTTAAATATCTTATTTTGTGCATTGAGTTATGAATAGTTCAGTAAAGTGTTGGCATATAAATCTGCTTATGAGGTGTGGCATGCATTAGAAGTTTCATATGAAGGTACTTCTCAAGTTAAAGAGACTAAGATTAATATGTTAATTTATAAGTATGAACTCTTTAAGATGCATGAAGACGAAAGTATTTCTAAGATGTTTTCCAGATTCCTAAATATCATAAACTCTTTAAAATGCTTAGAAAATTTTTTTGAACAAAAGGATTTGGTGAGAAAAATTCTTATATCCCTAAGTTCTAAATGGTCTCAAAAAGTGACATCAATTAAGGAATCACGAGACTTAAATGTTTATACTATAAATGAACTTATAGGAAATTTAACTACTTATGAAGTTCAATTAAATGATTCACTAAGTCACAACAAATTAAAAATGAAGAAAGAAATTACCTTTGAAATTAATTTAGATTCTGAAATATCAATTGATTTTGACGAAGATTTGATTTTGTTGACTAGGAAATTCAAGAAAGCATGGAAAGCTAGGAAATAGCAAAGGAATAAAAATGACAAACCCTCAACGTCAAAGTCATTGAATGAAAAAAATTATTCATCTAGAAAGTATGTATGTTACAACTGCAAGAAACCTGGACATCTTTCTCTAGATTGTCCTATAAGAAAAAATGAAAAGCAAAGTAGGACAAATCAAAAGAAGAAGGCTTAGAAAACTCAGAAAAAATTTTACAAGAAAAAGGCTTTGAAGGTTACTTCAGATGACACGTCAAAAGAGTTTAAATCTGAGGAATTATCATCAAAATCTTCACATTTAGAAGAAGAACAAGAGTTAGAAGACATTGGTCATGTGTGCTTCATGGCAGATGAGTTTAAGGTAATATCTAATCCTGAAAGTTATTCAGATTTTAACTTTGATGAATTATTATGTGCTTATCATGCATTATTAGAAAAACTTAAAGTTTGTAAACTGGAAAATAAGAATATTAGAAACTCTTTGTCCATTATGGAAGAAGAAAATTGTTTCCTATCTACTACTTTAGAAAAGTTTAAATGTGATAATGAAAATCAATCTATAAATTTGCATAAATTTAGATTTAATGAATGTGTCTTGCATGAACAAATACAAAACATAAATGTTGAAAAATTAAAGATAGAATCTGAAAATGAGAAATTGAGAAACAACATAAATGATCTTGAATTAGAGATTGATAAATTAAAAATGAGAGAGCTAGATTTAAATTCCACCATTGAGAAATATAATTTAAGTCAATCTAAGTTAGACAAGCTAACTAGTACTCCTACGGTATCATATAAATTTGGCTTAGGATTTGATTATCTTGAATACCCTGAATCTCAAGCCAACAAAGGATTTATTAGTTGTAGTTCAAGTAAATCTAAGACTAAAATTCCTTTTATTATGAAACAAGGTAATAAATATGTAGAAGTAGGTACTTCAAGGGATGAATCATGCAGTAATAATATAAACCAATGTGATTTATCTAAATGTACTTCTAACATGACTATCAATGTTTCTAAAATCTTATTTCTTATTCTAGAAATTTAGTTACTAATGTTTCTATAATTTCGAACAATTGTAGTAAATTGGAAATTCAAAAACCTGAGCATGAAATTCAAAACATTGGTATTAGACCAATTACTAGTTCTACATGTTCTTTATCTGAAAACTCATATGTAGAAAAGGATTTTGTATGTAATGAAAATTTAAATACAAGTACAAAATATTGGTACGATCTTACTAAAATGCATGAGCATGACCAAAATAAATTTACATCTGATAAAAATCAGTTTAGTCTTGGTTATACTACATTTGAAAATAAAAAGAATATTAATAAGAGCAATAATTCTATAAGTAAGTATGAATCTAATGATAAATCAATAGTACTTATAACTAATAAGAATATAAATGATAATGCTAGACTGTTTTTAAACAAAAAGATGAAATATGCTTTTGATGAACTTGGTCCTCAAAGACATTGGGTACCAAGAAATAGTTCTTTTTAATTTGTTTTGCAGGAGAAAACAACATCAAAATGGATTTTGGATAGTGGAGCATCAAGTCACATGACTAGACAGAAAAGCCTACTAAAAAATTTTACAAATACCAAGAAAGGAAGTGTAATATTTGGAAATAGAAGCAATGATAAAATCATAAGTATGGGTAATGTTCAAATAACTCCTACTTGTGTTATTTTGAATATACCGTAAATAATCCTAACTATGTGTATAAACTGAAGAAAGCCTTATATGGTTTGAAGCAAGCACCTAGATCGTGGTATGAAAGATTATCTACTTTTCTTGTAGAACAAGGATATATCATGGGAAAAGTAGACCATACTCTTTTTATCAAGAAAGATGATAAATATCAGATTGTGTTCAAATATATGTGGATGATATAATCTTTGGAGCAACTTCTGATAAATTGATAAAAATATTTTCTGAAGAGATGACTAGTCAGTTTAAAATGAGTATGATAAGGAAACTTTCATATTTTTTAGGACTTCAAATTAAGCAATTGGATAAAGGTATATTTTTAAATCAAGAAAAATATGCAGTTGAAATGCTTAAGAAATTTAATTTTAATGATACAAGGATTCTAGGAACTCCTATGAGTACTTCTTTAAAGTTAGATATTGATGACATAGGAAAATCAATAGATCAAAGAAAATACAAAAGTATGATTGGTTCTTTACTTTATTTGATAGCTAGTAGACTTGATATTATGTTTGTTGTGTGTGCTTGTGCTAGAATTCAATATAATCCTAAAGAATCACACTCAATTGCTGTTAAAAGAATATTTAGATATATACAAGGAACTAAAAATTTCAAACTATATTATTCTAAGGATAGTTCAATAGATCTTATAGGATATACTAATGTTGATTACGCAGGATCTAAATCTGATAGAAAGAGTACCAGTGACACATGTCAATTATTGGGAAATAATTTGGTGTCATGGTTTAGTAAAAAGCAAAACTATGTAGCACTTTCAACCATTGAAGCTAAATATGTTACTACTGCATTGTGTTGCACTCAGATTCTGTGGATAAGGCAAACTTTAGAAGATTTTGGATTATTTTATGATACAACTGAGATTTATTGTGACAGTAGTTCTGCAATAAATCTTTCCAAAAATCCTGTATTACATTCAAGAGCAAAGCATATAGAGGTTAGATATCATTTTCTAAGAGATAACGTAATTAAAGGAAAAATTAAATTAGAATTTGTGTCTAGTAAAAATCAATTAGCTGATATATTTACAAAACCTCTAGACGAAAATACATTCTACAACATTAGATTAAATTTGGGTATTTGTAGGCTATGTGATGTGTAAAATGCTTAGACTCCACAAAAGATAAATATTGTTGATGATGTTGTTTACCTCATAGATATTATATACTTATCATAAATATCTAAGTAATATCTAAACTATTGCATAAGATACTATGTATTTACGACAAAATTATGGTAGTATCTTATTGATTTTACTTATTTTTCTAAGTTTAATGGTTTTTCAAAATTTTAAGTGGAAATGTTAATGAAAAACATTAAATTCTTCTAAAATCCTAAAATTTTGATTAAGTGTTTTATTTAGATCAATGAAAGTGCATATGATCAAGAATGAGTTCAACTTGATTGATTAAACTTGTAGAATAATTTATATGTAAATCATATTAAGCTACTAATCAAAAGTATGAGCTTATTGAAATTGATTCATATTTTCAGTAAAATCATAAAAGTAAAAATTGTATGAGATTTATGCTTTATTGCATTTGTATTAATGAAATACATATATATTGTGCTTAAAATAAAAAGTACTTACAAAGTGAAAATGTTTGAGAGTTTATTGATCAGTTTGATCACAAACCTCTTGTACTTGAGCAGATAGGTATGTAAGGATTGTTGTCTTGAAAAATGACTCTTTAAATTTGGCAACCTAAGGTCTTGATCAAACCTAGGATTGTTGACTAAAAGCTCATTACACGAGTACATTAGAAAGCTCTTGTATGATTCAAGCTTTTCAAACTAACTTGTAGGATCGTATGGCTACACAAGAGGGGGGTGAATTGTGTTTTTCAACTTTTTCCGATTATAATTGAAACTTCAATACTTAAAAACAAGTCAAGACATTGTTTCCATAAAATCATTTTTATTCAAGGTTTCAATTACAATATATAATTCAATTCTCCTCAGAAATTGTAGATGCAATTATATATCGATACCATATTTCATCTATACAATTTCATAACTACAAACAGAGAAAACTAATTTGCGAAATTTAAAACATTTCTCCCTGTTTGAGATCTTTCTTCTTCTTCTTCTTCTTTCTTCTTCAGCAATTCTTTAGTGACGAATATCTTGTCTTTTTATGCTTCACCAAATTTGCTTTCTTCTAATACTTCAAATCTTCAGTGACGTAAATCTTACCTTTTTATACTTCACTGAACTTTCTTCCACCTGAGAGCTTTTCCTCGAAGAGGTGTTTTTGATCCTTGAAAAGATTTTTCGTTTTGTGTGTAGGGATAGTTTGATCCTTGAAAAGATTTTTTGTTTTATGTGCAAGGATAGTTTGATCAATGAGAACTCTATGCCTTTTATACTGTATCTTCATTTCATGCATATCCTCCACGTTTAATCGCTACCAATTTTCTACTTCTTCACGTCTTTTCTTTTTCCTTCATCGAAACACACACATTCCGACCCAAGTTTACATTTCAAATTTTCTTTAATCATCAGTCTTGGATCTCTGAAAAATTTCCTACAAAATAAACTCTCTTCCAAAAATTTTTCATCAAGTGTAATAAGAAGTTGTTACTTTAATGTTAACTAAACGAGTAACACAAGTATATATATAACTTAACATTTCAAATTTAACGAGTTCCTCATGTGCCATTTCACATGACAAGTACTGTAGCTAACTCAACGAACTAAGTCTGTGGTGTTACGCTAACTCAACAAACCATCTCCATTGTGTTATGATAACTCAACGAATCAGTAATAAACAAATATTTTTATAATAAGAATTTTACCACGTGCAAAAATAACAACTTAAGTTTTATAACGCTAACCTAACGCGTTGCCTTAGTGTTCAATATAGCAACTCAACGTGTTTAGTTATGCTAACTTAACGAGTTAAACATGAGTACCTCACATGATATAATATAACATTCGTAACTTATAATTTCACCACGTGTATAACACTAACTTAACGAGTTCGTCTCTTGTTTTACTCACTAACTTAATGAGTTCTCACGTGACATATTTTAACCTTTAAACTTCTAACTTAATGAGTTCTCACGTGGCCTCTATACAAATAACACTCTAACTTAACGAGTTGTCTAAACGTGCATTGTTCATGATACAGAAGATATAACTTTAAAACATATCATGCTTTTTAATAAAAACACACATTAACTTAACGTTTAGTTAAATGAGAGATTAATGCAATGAAACGACTAGTTATCTTGGTATAATTTCAGATCTAATACAGACAAGTATTTATGTTAGTAAGCTTTTTCTATATTAATTGATGATTTTCATTTCTTTTCACAAGCAATAGTAATTGAGCAAATATGATTATTTTCATTCAACACACATCATCCAAACAAAATACTCAACAATCTCCCCCTTTTTGATGATGACAAAACTATATTAAATCAATTATGAAATATGTTTAACTCAACTAAGCACCTTCGTTGGGTTAACTTTTCATTCAACAAACTTGAGTTCACTTAAGCTTATTTCTATTCTTTGTGTAAATTTCACATCTCAGAACTAAAACATTTAGATGTCAATAATTATATAAGTATCATTTCTCCACCTTTCATTATATAATCATTTGTCAGATTACAATAACCATTTAAATATCATCTCTCTTTATAATATATGCAATTAAAATCATAATCATCTTTTTACAATATTTCTCTCCCTTTTTATCATAAATCAAAAACATAATTACAGATAATATATATATATAGTAAGAGATATATTTACAACTCTTTTTGTAAACAATAATAAGAATAGAATGCATTTATAAATAAAAAATGTATTGTTTAATGAATCAAACAAGGAATACAAACATTACATTTTGTATTCAGAAACAAGCAAACAGACAGTTAACGACCCCTCTTAAGTATATCACTTATAGCATTACATATTTTATCTCCTAAATGTCTAATATCATTTCTGATGTCGTTCAGCACTACATCTAAGTTAAGAGGTAGTTGGAGTTACTGTTCTGCTCGAACTGAATAACTTGGCTGTTGTTGTTGTATATGGTCTGTACAATCAGGTTGTTGTTGTTGAGGTTTATGCATGACCTGGAATCATTGCAAATCTTTTACACTAAATGCTCTCATGCCTTTAGTTTTAGAGGGCTAGTCGGATAAATTCAATTGGCTTGCAATGAGTCTACATATAGCATCACCATAAAATAACTTTGAACTCATATGCTGTAGTTGAGAAGTGAAAACATCAAACCAATTGATTTGAATTCTATTCAGCAGGCTATAAGTTGCATATAAACAACTTCTACTGACTTCCATATTGTGTCCGACTCTTTGAAATAAATTTGCATGCAATATATTTGTAATAAACCTTGCCTCTACATTCAGATTTTCCATTAATCTCATTTCAGAATATACATCTAGAATTTTTGTTAAAGACTGAATGTTCCATTCTAGTTGTCTAATCATGTCAAATCTGTTTGTAACAACAACACCTTCATTCTTTAATCCCAAAACTTCAAAAATTAACTCAGGAGACAATGTGAACTCTTGTTGATTTATTTTAGTTTTCAGTATGTTGTCATTCTTGACCAGATTGCTATAAAAAGCTGCAATAAGCTCTTTGTATTGCTTCCATTTCGTTCCAATTGGCTAGAATTGAATGAGGCCTTGAAACTCAAATAGATCTCTCATTTCCATCAAATTTCTGAATTTTATTAGACGAGCATGTAGAATCTGACATGTAATCAAATTATTGTATTTCTACAATGCTTCTTTAGATCTAAAATGAATTGAATTACCTTGAATTTGTAATATTGTACACAAAGAAGGTGATACCTAAAGCTGTGATTCTGAATTTATTTCATCTTTAGGAATCTCTTTTGCAAAATGAATGTCATGTTGTTCCTCTATGAATATATTTTCTTGAAGCTACTTAGGTAAGCTTGATTCTTCAGCTTCAATAGTGTAAGGAACATTTTAAATAAGCTCAACATTCATTTGTTCAGTCTCTATAGAATCTTCAGAGTTCAATTTTTCCACAAATTCTATAGCCGATGTATCTATCTATAATTGTTCATTTTGTTCAACAGATATTTCCATTAATACATGTTGTGAATTCTTAGACTCTACTTCTATAGATTCTGAAGAAGGCTGGTTAACTTTTAGCTCTTCTGGAGTCTTAACTTTTTCAATATTTGCTACTCCAAACAATTCAGCCTATGAACTAGTTACTGCCTCAACATTTTCAATTATATCTACAATAACTTGCTCAATGTCAAGTGCCTAATGCTCTGATTTTTCAATTTCTACATCATCAGGACTTGTACTAATAGAAAAACTTGAGCTCATATTTGACTTGTATTTCTTCTCAAGCTTTCTAGCAAGGGATAATAAAGTCTCATTATCATCATCAATTTCAGTATGTTCGGAACTGATGAGTTTATTAGATGCATAATAAGGTACAATGTCTATGTCTAGACATACATTGTCCTTTGGAAATAAATTTTCATCTGATCTTCCTTTTTCAATTGACTTTGTTTCCTTAGACACAATTTTTCTGATTTTCCTTCTTCTATAACATTTCTGTTTCTCCTCTTTAAGTATTGCTATTTTCTTTTCAAATTGCTCTATAAAAGTTTTCTGCTTTAGTTCTTCTAAGGAACTTTCTATTGTTATAGCCTTTCGAAGACTTTCAACTTTTCTTTTATCAACAGCAATATTTGATTCTAATTGTTTTGAATATAAAGGGGTAGGTATAGCAGATTCATGTTCTTCCTCAAATGGTTGTAGTCGTGTACCACTAATAGGAGTTTGAGGAATTCTAGTTGATGAACCTACACCTTTTTCCAAATATTTTACATACTGTTCCAAAAATGCAATCTCAGCACATTTCATTTTGTATTCTCTATCATATTTACTACGAATACCCATGTATGTAATATTTACATCAGTATGTTGAAGTTCTTGTCTAACTTCATCTAGTATTTCATCAGAAAAGAAGTAATCTCTATAAATTTTTGCTAACCTTTTGTCCACTCGAAATATTTTCTTGAACCAAGTGCGTGGAACTTCATCATTTTCTATTTCTTTTCCTTTTGCATCTCCTCTACTTTTGCCTTTTCCTCTGCCACAACCTTTGTAGAACTTGGAGACCATCGTCATAGGTTGTAATAGCAACAAGCAGGAAATATTTTCTTAACAAAGTTTACAAATAACCTAAGTGCCCGTGTAATAAGTGTTTAAATAGGGTTTTAGTCGAATAACTCAACGTGAAGAGAAGTTGGGTTTAGATATTAAATAAATATTGAATAAAGTTTATTCAATCAAGGTACCTAAAATATTCAAGTATAACTCATTGAGTTAACTAACCTAACGAGTAAAACATTGTCTAGAGGCAGTTTTACACGTTACCTTATCTAACATAACATTTAGTTAGTATAATTAAAACAATTTTTAGATGCTTCCAACTGAAACGTTCCGAACACATCACAATAGCTATACCTTATCATTTTCTTGAGAACATTGTAAACTATTCTAACATTCCTATCCTTTGAATCTAAAGTAGTTTGTTTGTCTTTTTAAATTATTTCATCAAGATTTTAAGAGGACATTAATTTAGATTAACTAAGATTTGTATTCTGAATTATATTAATCTATTTTTGGATATTGTTAATCCTCCCCCTACAAATATACTTCTTATATATTCAATAACATACAAAATATACTTGTATAACAATAGATGTTAAGTATAACTATACTTTTAAATTTTCTTTTCAAAAACTTCTGTTATTTTGACTTCATCAAAATTGATTTCCAGAATCAATTCCTACTATATATGAATCAAAACACAACTTTGAACTCTATATGATTAATTCAAGGAGAATAAAAGAATGTATCTCAAATAAACATTTTCAAAAGTACTAATGTTGATTCAATAAATCAGTAGTAATATTGGTAGAAACTATATGCGATTCAAAGATATCTGTAATTAATGAAACAACTTTTTCTTTTCAAAATAGTAAATATTGATAATTTTCTTTAAAAGTTAGTTTGAAAAGCTTGAATCATACAAGAGCTTTCTAATGTACCCGTGTAATGAGCTTTCAGTCAACAATCCCAGATCTGATCAAGACCTTAGGTTGCCAGATTTAAAGAATCCTTTTTTAGGACAACAATCCTTACATACCTATTTGCTCAAGTACAAAAGGCTCATGATCAAACTGATCAATAAACTCTCAAAGATTTTCACTTTGTAAGCACTTTTCATTTTAAGTACAGTATATATGTATTCCATTAATACAGATGCAATAAAACACAAATCTCGTACAATTTTTACTTCTATGATTTTACTAAGAATATGAATCAATTTCAATAAGCTTCTACTTTTGATTAACAATTTAAGATGAGCTACATATAACATATTCTACAAGTTTAATCAATTAAGTCAAATATATGCATGATCATATGCAATTTCCTTGATTCAAAGAAAACAGTTAATCAAAATTTCAGAATGTCAGAAGTATTTAATGTTTTTCATTTACACTTTCACTTAAAATCGTAAAAACCATTAAAATTGATAAACTACTTAAAATCAATAAGATACTACTTTGATTTTACAATAAATACATAGTATCTTAAGCAGCAGTTTAGATATTACTTTAGATATTTATGATAAATATATAATATCTATAAGGTGAACAACATCATTAATACTATTTATCTTTTTATGTGGAGTTTAAGCATTTTACACATCACATAGCCTACAAATACCCAAATTTAATCTAACGTTGCAGAATGTATTTTCGTCTAGAGGTTTTGTAAATATATCAGCTAATTGATTTTTACTAGACACAAATTCTAATTTAATTTTTCCTTTAATTACGTTATCTCTTAGAAAATGATGTCTAACCTCTATATGCTTTGCTCTAGAATGTAATACAAGATTTTTGAAAAGATTTATTACATAACTACTGTCACAATAAATTTCAATTGTATCATAAGATAATCCAAAATCTTCTAAAGTTTGCCCTATCCACAGAATCTGAGTGCAACACAATGCAGCAGCAACATATTCAGCTTCTGTAGTAGAAAGTGCTACACAGTTTTGCTTTTTACTAAACCATGACACCAAATTATTTTCCAATAATTGACATGTGCCACTGGTACTCTTTCTATCAGATTTAGATCCTGCATAATCAGCATCAGTATATCTTATAAGATCTATTGAACTATCCTTAGAATAATACAATCTAAAATGTTTAGTTCCTTGAATATGTCGAAATATTCTTTTAACTGCAATTGAGTATGATTCTTTAAGATTAGATTGAAATCTAGCACAAACACACACACCAAACATAATATCAAGTTTACTAGCAGTCAAATAAAGTAAAGAACCAATCATACTTCTGTATTTTCTTTGATCTATTGATTTTCCTATGTCATCAATATCTAACTTTAAAGAAGTACTCATAGGAGTTCCTCGAATCCTTGTATCATTAAAATTAAATTTCTTAAGCATTTCATCTACATATTTTTCCTGATTTAAAAATATACCTTTATCCATTTGCTTAATTTGATGTCCTAGAAAATATGAAAGTTCTCCTATCATACTCATTTCAAATTGATTAGTCATCTCTTTAGAGAATATTTTTATCAGCTTATCAGAGGTTGCTCCAAAGATTATTGTAGAGTCATAATTTATGCATATTTTATATAGTTAAGTGATGCATTTTATGTGCTTAAAGCCATATACTCATAAGTGTTTAATGAAGATTTAAGTTATAATGCATTTTGGGCAAATAATGTAGTTATGGGCTTAAATGAAGAAAGTAATGCATAAATGAGACTATTTGTTATTTAGCATTTCATGAAAACACATTTACTTCTTGGTGGCAACACAATTGCATTTTATTAAGTAGATTAAATTTATTTTAGCACTTAGGATTAATTATTTAAATAAGTACATGGGTATTTCTGGAATTCAATGAAAAATGTGATTTTTGGCCCTTTTGAAGTATCCATGTTTAGGAATATATCTTATCTTATTTCTTTAGTGTTTTGATGTATTTGTTTGAGTTTTAAAGGTTGAAGAATAAGAAAAATAAAGCAAATCAAGTTAGAAGGAATTTTGGCCCTTGGATTGAAGATCAAGGATGGAGATCAAGTTCCACCACTTGGAGCCTCTATAAAAGGAGAGGCAAGGCTACCAATTCCCCCCTCTTGGATGAGCTTACACCCATTTCCAACCCTTGTGGTCGTCAGCCCCTCTCCCCCCCTCAAGAACTCGTGGAAGGTGGTGTTCTTCCCCCTCTTGTGGAGCTCCAAGGTAGAAGACAAGGTTCAGCCAACCTCTTCTCTTCTCCTCTTGGTGGTTGCTAGTAGGAGGACGGCTAGGGCATCTTTTCCAGACCTTGTGGGTGCTGTTTGGAGCACATCTTAAGCCGTGCAACTGTCTCCCCTCTTCCGTGGATCAGTCCTAGTAGAAGAAAGACAAGGGTTGTGGACTTTAGGTGGATGACTACTTGTTTCTTGGTGTTTGAAGACCTCCCGCTTCCGGAAGAGAACTCGTGTGGTGACAGCCACGAAATTCTTGGCTAGGAGGACGGCTAGGAGCACATCTCATGCACCATTCTTCTCCAAAATAAGTTTGCACTTCAAGGTAAAAAGGGTTGTATTGGTTTAGCTCTTTAGGTTTTCATTTTCTTGTTTAAAGTTGTGTTCTTTGTAATTTCAGTAGGGTAATGGTAGTTTTAGGTTTAGTTATAATGTTACATTGTAGTTTAATCATAGAACTTTCATTTCAGTAGTTTATTTTGAATGAATGGAAATGAATTTGGTTTGAATCTTGTGCATATGTGAATATTTGTATGGTAACAAAGCTAATTTGTGGATGTTTATCGTCGATTTAGAATCCTATAAATTTGACGATTTTGTTTAGGTCGTAACTTACTGATCCAGTGATGTTTTGCTTTATTTCTTGATTCTATTTTGTAGAGCTTCGAGTGTACTTTACTCCTGTATAGTTTTTAGAATTTTTACAATCGATTTGTATAGGTTTTCCAATTTATTTTGTTGATGTCGCATCTGGCGCATCCTGGCATTTTTCCCCCAATTTTTGCTTCAATGCCGAATTCGATATTTTTTAATCTATGGCACGAAATCGACCTCTGTAAATTTTCTCTGTTAGATAAATGAGTTAAGTTTCGAAGCACACTAATTTTGCAGACTTTCGTGAAGATTTGAAAATCTTATACGATTTTTAGTAACTGTGCGCAATTCAGGGATGTTAGTTGCCAGTTTGCGCATTTGTAGGAAAAGCATTGCCGATGCTTGACCATTTCAGATCTTTTAACGAAATCAGTGGGGTTGTAAAGTTAATCCAATGAGTACTCAGTATGATATTTTTTCTGTATTTTACAGTTGAGATACTGAGAGGAGGATATGTGTGAACTTGACTGAATTTTGAGATTCTGTGTTGTAGTGAGTTAGTGTTTTATGAATGGAAATGAGGAATTTATACTCTATTGAGTGAATTTTTGATAAGTTTTGAATCACTTGTAATTATTATTGTTTTTTCACCTTAGAAATATTTTGTAAAAGCCAAATCCTTGTGGATTCGACCCGTACTCGCCGGAGTATATTACAATTGCATCGTGCGCTTGTGGTTATTTTAAAATGAGTTTTGAGTTTAATGTTTTATCATTTTGGTCCCTTTGTGAGTTTTAAGATCTTATTTTGGGGACAGCAAAAACATCAACAATTATATCATTCATGTATATTTGAACAACAATCTGATCTTTACCATCTCTCTTGATAAATAGAGTATGATCCACTTTTCCCATGATATAGCCTTTTTCTATTAAAAAAGTAGATAATCTTTCATACCATGATTTAGGTGCTTGCTTCAAACCATATAAGGCTTTCTTCAATTTATACACAAAGTCAGGATTTTTAATATCTTCAAATCCAGGTGGTTGTTTCACATAGACTTCTTCATTAATTAAACCATTTAGAAATGCACTCTTTACATCCATTTGAAATAATTTAAAATACATATAACAAGCATAGGCCAATAATATTCTAATACTTTCTAACCTAGCCACAGGAGCAAATGTTTCATCACAATCTAGTCCTTCTTCCTATGTATACCATTGTGCAACTAATCTAGCTTTGTTCCTTATAACTTGACTAGTTTCGTTAGTTTTGTTTCTAAAGATCCACTTTGTACCTATTAGGGACTGATTTTCTAGTGGAGTGACTAATTCCCAAACATCAATTCTGATGAATTGATTTAGGTCTTCTTGCATTGCTACTATCCAATTTTCATTAGATAATGCTTCTTCTATATTCTTTGGTTCCACCATAAAAACAAACATACACATACTATTTAAATTTACTGAAGCTCTAGTTTTTAACTCCCTCATTAATATTACCAATGACTTGAGTAATGGGATGTGATGAAGAATAACACCAATTTCTCTGATTTTCCTCAATATTCTCATCAACATCTGAAGGTTCATCACTTTCATCATTAGTTTGATCATTTAAGTTCATATTTTTTATTTTCTTAGATAAATCTTCAATCTCTCTATTGATCTCTAACTCTTTTGGGAGATTGATCATATCATCATTATCAACTTTAGATTGAGATTCTCTAAAAGAATTTTCATTGAAGCTTATATGGAGGGTTTCTTCAATAGTTCTAGAAGTCTTGTTATATACTCTATAGGCTTTACTTCTAGTAGAGTAACCTACAAAAATTTCTTCATTCGCTTTCACTTGAAATTTATCCCTTCTATTCTTAGTATTAAGAATAAAACACTTGCACCCAAATGGTTTCATATAGGAAATTTTTGGAACCCTATTAAACATAATTTCAAAAGGAGTTTTATTAACACGAGGTCTTAAATGACTTCTGTTAATAACATAACAAGCTGTATTCACTACTTCAGCCCAAAGATTTTAAGGTAACTTATGTTCATTCAACATAGTTCTGACCATTTCCTGAAGTGATATATTCTTTCTCTCAATAACACTATTTTGAGGCGGTGCTCTTGGAAAAGAAAAACTATGATCAATGCCATGATCTATACAATAATTATCCATTTGATCATTATCAAATTCAGTACCATGATCACTCCTAAGTTTTTGAATAGAGACACTTTGTTCATTTTGAACAAAATTACAAAATATTTTAAATTTTTCAAAAACTTCTGTCTTAGATGCTAGAAAATACACCCAAGTGTATCTAGAGAAGTCATCTACTAAAACAAATACATACCGTTTACCACCAAGACTCACGATTCTTGTTGGTCCAAATAGATCCATATGTATAAGTTCTAAGACTCTCTTGCTTGAAATATCAGTTTTGGATTTGAAAGAGTTTTTATGAAGTTTACCTAACTCACATGCATCACACATAAAGTCCTTTGAGTATTTAATCTTTGGTAAACCTCTCACTAAATGTTTTCTAGATAGTTTATGTAATAGTTTCATATTTATATGCTCAATCCTTCTATGCCATAGATATGCATCACTAGTTTCAGCTAGCAAACATGAATTTAAATCAACTACACTAGAAGGTAAAGATAAAATACATACAGAACCTTTTCTTTTAGCAATAAACTTAATTTCATCTGTATTTTTATCAATAATTTTGCATACATTATCTTTAAACACCACATAATATCCATTTTCAGTTAGTTTTATAACACTCAGCAAATTAAATCCTAGGTTTTCTACATATAGTACATTCGAAATAACACAAGTCGAAGTTATTTGAACATTACCCATACCTATGATTTTATCCTTGCTTTTGTTTCCAAATGTTACACTTCCATTCATGGTATTTGTAAAATTTTGTAGTAGACTTTTTTGTTCGGTCACGTGACTTGATGCTCCATTGTCCAAGATCCATTTTGATGTTGTTTCCTCCTGCAAAACAAATTAATAAAAACTTTTTCTTGGTACCCAATGTTGTTGAGGACCAAGTTCATTAAATGCATATTTCTTCTTTTTGTTTAGAAATAGTTTAACATTATCATTTACATTCTTATTAGTTGTAAGTACTATAGACTTATTTTTAACACAAGTCGAAGTTATTTGAACATTACCCATACCTATGATTTTATCCTTGCTTTTGTTTCCAAATGTTACACTTCCATTCATGGTATTTGTAAAATTTTGTAGTAGACTTGAATAAATTGATTAGAAAAATTCCTGATAAAAAGTTTAAGTTAGTTAAGACTATAGATCTTAATGGTCTGGCTCGGATGATTGCCACTATCTTGTCTTCCTCTATATTTCAGAAAATAGGTCATGCAGATGAATTGGAGAGGAAAGTTTACCAAGCCACTTATGCTGTGATGGCTAGTATTAAGGTTAACTGGGCAAAAGTAATTATTACTCAGATTACTCATCTGCAAAGTTTTCTATTTTATGGAGATTTCATTTATCATCTAATGGCTAGATACATTGATTTATTAGGAAAACCTTTGAAATCCATTAAAAGAAGAGTACTACAGCTTAAGGATCTTTAGAGAATGTCCTCCTCTGATCCAGTTGAGTTGCCCCCTCCTTTTCAACCCTCAGCAACTCAGAATTCAACTTCTCCTTCTACAGCAACTTCACCTCATGCAACACCTCCTTCTGTAGAAACTACACCTCCTACAACACCTAATCCAACTCCAGCAGCTCCATTTACAGCAGTTGATAGTTCTAATACCCTCCTAAAACAGAATGAGCTTCTACTTCAACACAATCAGATGCTTTTGGATCAAGTGGCTCATTTAGAACAACTTCTGAGAGAGAGGGATACTTTAATTCAATATTTGTTATAGAAAAAGTTAGCTACACCTTAGATTTTTTGTTTTTTTTTTTCCTTTGATGTAATTTTCATTGTTTGTTTTATTCTGTATCCATATTGTTTCTTACTCTTCATCAATGAAATTACATTTTATTTATCTTCAAGTATCCTTCAATCACTTGTCTCCACTTTTTAATTCTAACAAAGGGGGAGAATATATTTGTTTACAGTTTTGTCATCATCAAAAAGGGGGAGATTGTTAGTTCAATTATTTATCAGTTAATTTTGATGATGAAAAACGTGTGGTTTAATTATTTCTACCATATTTTAGCTGTCTGTTTATTCAAATGAATCTTGGCTAACTACTTTGTACTCAAAGTCTTTTAAATTAGAATTCGATAGGTTATTTTGTCTACAGTGTATTGATCGAAGAGTTAATTTATAAGTCACCGAACAAAATAGGACAAATCAGATGGTTGAGCTTCTCTCCTGGATTTTTAGACAGTTATATCTATAACTATCCGAAAGGTATTTATCTTCGGTGAGTTAAGTCTTTTTGTGTCCAAATATGACTTTTATGGTAAGTATCCGAAATTCCTTTTGTTTCAGATGGTTAAGGTTTTTCTTTTCGGATAGTTAGTTGTTTCTCTGATTTAATGTATTTTCGGTTACTTTCTTCTCAAGGACACGTGTTAGTCTCTCATCGCTTGACTTAAGTGACTTTTCGGAAGGTTACGATGTAACTATTCGAAAACTCTTAAGAATCAAAGAGTTACCTTTAGTAAGTATTCGAAAATAGTTTTAAGCTTCGAATGGTTGAGTTTTCTATTATTTCTGACTTAAGTGACTTTTCGGAAGGTTACCTATGTAACTATCCGAAATGACTTAAGGATCGGAGAGTTGTCTTTTATAAGTATTCGAAACATGCCTTTTTTATTGGATAGTTTATTTTTATATATTTTATGATGTTATTTCAGAAGGACACATGTTTCAATTTTAATACATGACTTAAGTGGTCTTTTGGTATGTTAGTTCTATCTATCCGAAATGATTTTAAGTTTCGGTATGTTATCTGTTTAAGTCTCCAATTTTCTAAAAGCCTTTGAAGATTTTATTTTTATAGAAACTGCAACTATTATTAATTGACTAATCTTTGTGGCAAGATATCTTTTAATTGCAAATCTTGACTTTATTATAATTGAAGTTTGTCGGAAATGAATTACTGCTTAAGGCATCTGACCTTTTCAGAATTCTTTCCATCTATGCAAATCTCGAAGGAAAAATAACAAGGATTTTGTAGAAAACTGAAATATAGACACACAGAATTTTTCAACAATTGAAAGGAGAATTTGGCTGCTTAGCAATTCTGCAAACATCCTAAAGATTCGTATGCAACAAAGTCCAGAAGATCAAAAGCTACAAATCAATCAAGAATTCTCCTCAGAGCTTCTTAAGTCAACTCTTCACAGGAGTTGATCTGGTGTTGTGTGTCATTTTCATTTTGAGTCAGTGACTCTTGGTTTTAAACTGTATTCTCATTTGCTTCAAAACCCTAACTCACAAGGGTGTTGTAAGTATACCTTCACAAGGTCGGGGCCTTGGTGAAGAGAGTGAAGGGTGATACTTGACTTGCTCAAGATCGAGGTCTTGAGTACATAAAGTTGGTGCTTTGTGAGAGGTTTCTGTTTAGCCTTTAAAAACATTTGTAAGGTTGTTGCTTAGCTTGCAAAAGCAACTTGTTTAAGGTTTGTGCTTAGCCTTAAAAGAAGTCACTTAAGACCTCTTGTTAATAAAACTCTTTTTGAAATTATGTATGATAAAGTTTCAAAAATTTCCTATATGAAATCATTTGGCTATAAGTGTTTTATTCTTAACACTAGGGATAAAATAGATAAATTTCAAGCTAAAGCAGATGAAAGAATTTTTATAGGTTACTCCACTAGAAGTAAAGCCTATAGAGTTTATAATAAAACTTCTAGAACCATTGAAGAAACCCTTCATGTAAGCTTCAATGAAAATTCTTTTAGAGAATCAAAATCTAAAGCTGATAATGATGATATGATCAATTTCCCAAAAGAATTAGAAATTAATAGAGTGATTGAAAATTTATTTTGAGAAAATAAAAAATATGAACTTAAATTATCAAAGTAATATACTTTCAAATGTTGATGAGAATATTGAGGAAAATCATAAAAATTGGCGTTATCTTTCATCACATCCCATCACTCAAGTCATTAGTAATTTTAATGAGGGAGTTAAAACTAGAGCTTTAATAAATTTGAATAGTATGTGTATATTTGTTTCTATGGTGGAACCAAAGAATATAAAAGAAACATTATCTAATGAAAATTGAATAGTGGCAATGCAAGATGAACTAAATCAATTCATAAGAAATGATGTTTGGGAATTAGTTTCTCCACTAGAAAATCAGTCCATAATAGGTACAAAATGGATCTTTAGAAACAAAACTAACGAGACTGGTCAAGTTATAAGAAATAAAGCTAAATTAGTTGCACAATGGTATACACAAGAAGGACTTGATTATGATGAAACATTTACTCCTATAATTAGGTTAGAAAGTATTAGAATATTATTGGCATATGCTTACTATATGGATTTTAAACTATATCAAATAGATGTAAAGAGTGCATTTCTAAATGGTTTAATTAATGAAGAAGTTTATGTAAAACAACCACCTAGATTTGAAGATATTAATAATTCTAACTATGTGTATAAATTGAAGAAAGTCTTATATGGTTTGAAGTAAGCACCTAGATCGTGGTATGAAAGATTATCTACTTTTCTTGTAAAACAAGAATATATCATGAGAAAAGTAGATCAAAGTCTTTTTATCAAGAAATATGATAAAGATCAGATTGTTGTTCAAATATATGTGGATGATATAATCTTTAGAGCAACTTCTGATAAACTTTCAATCTTGAGTAGATAGGTATGTAAGGATTATTATCCTAAAAAATGATTCTTTAAATCTGGCAACCTAAGATCCTGATCAAACCTAAGATTATTGACTGAAAGCTCATTACACGGGTATGTTAAAAAGCTCTTATATGATTCAAGCTTTCAAACTAACTTTTAAAAAAAATTATCAATATTTACTGTTTTGAAAAGATAAATGTTGTTTCATTAAATACAGATATCTTTGAATCGAATATAGTTTTTACCAATATAACTACTAATTTGTTGAATCTAAATTAGTACTTTTGAAAATGTTTATTTAAGATACATTTCTTTATTCTCCTTGTGTTAATTATATTAAGTTTAAAGTTATATTTTAACTCATATATAGTTGGAGTTGATTCTAAAAATCATTCTAGATGAATTCAAGATAATAGAAATTTTTGAAAAGAAAAATTTAAAGTATAGTTATAATTAACACCTATTTTATACAAGTATATATTGTATGTTATTGAATATATTTGAAGTATATTTGTAACGGGAGGAATTACAATGTCCAAAACAGATTAATATCATTCAGAATATAAACCTTAGTTAATCTAAGTTTAGTCTTCTTAAGATCTTGATGAAACATTTTAATAGACAAATAAACTATTTTAGGTACATAGAAAGAATATTAGAATAGTTTACAGTATTCTCAAGATAATATTTTCAATAAGTTACTTCTAGATTGTAAGTTGTTTTCGAAATCTTTCAATTGAAAATATTTGAAACTTACTTTTTAGTTAAGTATACTAAATAAACATTTTGTTATATAAGATAACGTGTAAAACTACCTCTAGACAATGTTTTACTCATTAGGTTAAGTAACTTAACGAGTTATGCTTAAATTTTTGGGTACCTCGATTGAATAAAGTTTATTCAATATTCATTTAAAACCCAAACCCGACTAAAAAACTCGTTTAGTTATTGCTATAGAAACCCTATTTAAACACTTATTACACGGGAACTTAAATTATCTCGTAACATCTTTCTGAAAATCTTTCCCGCTTGTTTGCTCCTATAATTACCTACGACGATGTATTCAAAGTTCTACAAAGGGTGTGGCAAAGGAAGGGGAAAAGCCAGAGGAAATGTAAAAGGAAAATAGATAGATGAAGATGAAGTTCCACGTTCATGATTTAAGAAGATATTTCAAGTTGACAAAAGGTTAGCTCAAATATACAGTGACTATTTCTTTTTAGAAGAAATCATTGATGAAGTTCAGTTAGAACTTAAGCATACTACTGAAAGTATACAATATATGGGTATTAGAAGTAAATTTGATAGAGAATATCGTATAAAGTGTGTTAAGATAGCATTTTTAAAACAATATGCACAATACTTGGAAAAAGAAGTAAGTTTATCAAATAGAATTCCTCAAACACCTATAAATGGAACATGACTTATATCATTTGAGGAAGAACATGAATTTGCAATTCCTACACCTTTATTTACAAAGGAAAAATAGACAAATATTGCTATAGATCAAGAAAAAGTTGATGGTCTTCGAAAGGCAATAGCTATAGAAAGTGCTTTAGAATAATTAAAACAAAAAACTTTTTTTGAACAAATTCATAAGAAAACAATAATAATACAAGTAGAAGATGGACTAACTTGTTATCAAAGAAAAAGAGTTAGAAAAATGAAGCAAAAAGAGATTGTTTTTGAGGAAACAAATTTAGTTGGAAAATTAGATGAGGATTTAATTCCAAAGGACAATGTATGTCTAGACATTGTGCCTTACATTGTATCTGACAAGGTAATCAGTTCAGAGCACACTAAAACTAATGATGATAATGAAACATTATTATCATTTTTTAGAAAACTTGAAAAGAGATCAAAGCAACAAATTAGTTCAAGTTTTTCTATAGAATCAAACTTTGATGATAAGGACATTGAACAATCAAAGCATCAAGCAGACGACATTGAACAAGTTATTGCAGAAGTGCTTGACAATATTGAGGCAGTAACTAGTTCAAAGGTTGGATTGTCTGGAGTAGCAGTTATGGAAAAAGATAAGACTCTAGAAGAGCTTAAAGTTGATCAGCCTATTTCAGAATCTATAAAAACAAAGTTTGAGAATTCACAACATGTAGAAATAGACATATCTATTGAGGAAAATGAAGAATTACAGACAAATACACAGGCTGTTGAATATATGGAAAATTTGAACTTTAACCATTCTATAGAAATTGAATTAATGGATGTTAAGGATATTGAAAATGTTCCTTACATTGTTGAAGCTGAAGAATCAAACTTACCTGAGCATCTTCAAGAAAATATTTTGATAGAGGAACAATTTGACATTCATTTTAAAGAAGAGATTCTTGAAGAAGAATTAAATTCTAAATCAAGGCTTTAGGTATCACCTTCTGAATATAAGACACTAAACATTCAAGGTAATTTAATTCATTTTAGATCAACGAAAGTAATGTAGAAATACAATAGTTTGATTTCATGTCAAATTCTACATGCTAGACCAATAAAGTTTAGAAGTTTGTTAGAAATTAAAGATCTATTTGAGTTTCAAGGCTTAATACAATTCTTACCAGTTGGAACGAAATGAAAACAATATAAAGAGTTTATTGTAGTTTTTTACAGCAATCTGGTACAGAATGACAATCTATTGTAAACTCAAATAACTCAACAAGAGTTTACTTTATCTCCTGAATTAATTTTGGAAGTTTTGAGATTACAAAATGAAGGTGTTGTTACCAACAGATTTGACAAGTTAGACAACTAGAATGGGACATTCAGTCTTTATCACAAATTCTAGATGTATATTCAAAAATGAGATTAATGGAAAATCTGAATGTAGAAGCTAGGTTTATTACAAATATTCTGCATACAAATTTATTTCAAAGAGTCGAACATAATCTGGAAGTAAGCAAAAGTTGTTTATATGCAACTTATGGCATACTAAACAGAATACAAATAAATTGGTTTAATGTTTTCATATATCAACAATAGTATATGAGTTCAAAGTTATTTTTTAGTGATACTGTATGTCGAATTATTGCAAGTCAAATGGATTTATTTGATTGGCCTTCTGAAGTTAAAGGCATGAGAGCATTTAGTATAAAAGATTTGCAAAAACACCAACAACAGCAATAATAGCAACAACAACCTAAACTTCTACATCAACAACAACAACAAAATTATTTAGATCAAGTACAACAACAACCTGAACTACCTCCTAACTTAGATGCAGTACTAAATGAAATCAGAAATGATATTAGGCATCTAGGATATAAAATTTGTAATGCTATAAGTAATATTATTAGGAGGAATAGATAAATGTACTATCATTTGTCTGTTTACTTGTATTCTGAATATAAAATGTAATGTTTGTATTTATTGACTAACTGTTTGAACACTACATTTTACTGTAAATGTGTTTCACTTCTTATTAATGTTTACAGATTTTCGCTGTACATACTTCTCTCTCGATTTTTATACTTTGTAATCATCTTTTTGATTTATGACAAAAAGAGGGAGATGATTATGAGTTTAAATGTATATGTTAAAAAGGGAGAGATGATTATATGTTCGTTGAAATTTTTCTGAAAGTTTTACTTCTAGAGATGATTTTTACACAAACAACAAATATAAGCTTAAGTGAACCTAAGTTAACAAACTTGTTTGTTGAATTAAAACTTAACCCAACGAAGGTGCTTTGTTCAGTTAAACATATTTCATAATTGATTTAATATAAATTTTGTCATCATCAAAAAGGAGGAGATTGTTGAGTATTTTGTTTTGATGATGTGTGCTAAACAAATGTAATCATATTTACTCAATTACTATTGTTTGTGAAAGTAAATTAAGAACATCAATTAATACAGAAAAAGTTTACTAATATAGATACTTGTCTGTATTAGATCTGAAATTATGCTAAGTTAAATAACTAGTCGTTAAGTTATACTAACTTTTCATTTAACTAAACGTTAAGTTAACATGTGTTTTTATTGTAAAACATGATATGTTTTAAAGTTACATTTTCTGTATAATGTACAGTGCATGTTAAGACAACTCGTTGAGTTAGTGCTTTATTTGTAAAAATGTCACGTGAGAACTCATTGAGTTAGTGAACAAAATGTTAAAGTGAAAAGACAAACTCGTTAAGTTAGTATTATGCACGTGGTGAAATTAAAGTTTACGAATGTTATATTATATCACATGAGTTGCACATGTTTAACTCATTAAGTTAACATAACTGTACGCATTGAGTTACTATATTAAATACTAAGGCAATGCATTAAGTTAATGTTATTATTGCACGTGGTAAATACTTTATTGTTTAAAACATTTATTTATTATTGGTTCGTTGAGTTATCAATAACACAACGAAGTTAGTTCATTGAGTTAACTATAACACCACGAAACTAGTTCGTTGAGTTAGCGTAACACCATAAACTTAGTTCGTTGAGTTAGCTACAGTACATGTCACGTGATTTGGCACATGATGAACTCATTAAGTTAAATACGTTAAGTTATAAATCTACTTGTTTTACTCGTTTAGTTAACATTAACACAACTTGTTATTACACTTGTTAGAAAATTTTTGGACGAGAAAGTTTATTTTGCAAGAAATTTTTCAAAGATCTAGGATTGATGATTAAAGAAAATTTGAGAGTAAAACGTGAGTCAGAACGTGTGTATTTCGATGAAAGAAAAAGAGAAGACGTGAAGAGTGGAAAACTAATTGTGGTTAAACGTGGAGGATATGCATGAAATGAAGATATAGTATAAAAAGCATAGAATTCTCGTTGATCAACAATCCTTACACACCAAACGAGATATATTTTCAGGAATCAAAACACCTCTCTGAGGAAAAGCTCTTAGATAAAAGAAAATTCGGTGAAGAAGAGAAAGTCAGATATATGTCACTAAAGAATTGAAGAATCAAAAGAAAGCAAATTCGGTGAAGTAGAGAAAGTTAGATATTAGTCATTGAAAATTTGTAGAAGAAGAAAAAGAAGAAAAATCTCAAATAGGGAGAAATGTTTTAAATTTCGCAAATTAGTTTTCTCTGTTTATAGTTATGAAATTGATTAGATGAAATATGTATCGTTATATAATTGCATCTATAATTTCTGAGGAGAATTGAATTATATATTGTAATTGAAACCTTGAATAAAATGATTTGATTAAAACAATGTCTCGACTTGTTTTTAAGTTTAAAGTTTCAATTATAATTGAAAATATTGAAAAACATAATTCACCCCCTCTTGTATAGCCATTCGATCCTACAAATGATAAAGATTAGATTATTATTCAAATATATGTGGATGATATTATCTTTGGAGCAACTTCTAATAAACTAATAAAAATATTTTCTAAAGAAATGACTAACTAGTTTGAAATGAGTATAACAGGGGAACTTTCATATTTTCTAAGACTTCAAATTAAGCAAATAAATAAAGGTATATTTTTAAATCAGGAAAAATATGTGGTAAATATGCTCAAGAAATTTAACTTTAATAATACAAATATTCGAAGAACTTCTATGAGTAATTATTTAATGTTAGATATTGATGACATAGGAAAATCAATACATCAAAGAAAATACAGAAGTATGATTGGTTCTTTACTTTATTTAACAACTAGTAGACCTGATATTATGTTTGTTATGTGTGCTTCACTAAATTTCAATCTAATCCTAAAGAATTACACTTAATTGCTGTTAAAAGAATTTTTAGATATATACAAGGAATTAAAAATTTTAGACTATATTATTCTAAGGATAGTTCAATAGATCTTATAAGATATACTGATGTTAATTACACAAGATCTAAATCTGATAAAAAGAGTACTAGTGGCACATGTCAATTATTATCGTTGCACTGTGTTGTACTTAAATTCTATGGATGAGGCAAACTTTAGAAGATTTTGCAAACTTGAATTTTTCGAAAGATCCAAGATTGATGATTTAAGAAAATTCAAGAAGAAAATGTGCACCAAAACGTGTGTATTTTGAAATTTGAATTTGAAAGTAAAATGGAAGACGTGAAAAGTGAAGATGATCGTGGATAAATGTGGAAGATATGCATGGAATGGAAATAGAGTATAAAAGACAAAATTTTCATTGATCAAATTATCCTGCACACTTAAAGAAATATACTTTCAAAGATCAACACCTCTTAGGAGAAAGCTCTCAAGAAGAAACAAAATTAAGCAAATTTGGTGAAGAGAAAGTAAGATATTTGACACTAAAGATTTGCATAAGAAGAAGAAGATATCAAATAGAGAGAAATGTTTTAAATTCCACAAATGAGTTTTCCCTATTTGTAATTATGAAATTAATTAAATGAAATATTATATCAATATATCATCACATCTAAAATTTCTAAGGAGAATTCAATTATACATTGTAATTGAAACCTTGAATAAAATAGTGTCTCAACTTAGTTTTAATTTTGAAGTTTCGATTATAATTGAAAATGTTGAAAAACACAATTCACCTCCCCTCTTATGTAGTCATTTGATCTTACAATAGTATATTTGAATTACATTGAATGATAACTTACTAAGATAGTATATTTCAAGATAGCAATTATTACATCACTGTAAAATGTTCAAACAAACATGATCCTAACAAACAATAGTCATAATTCACATGTTTTCAATGTAATCACTCCTTTTGCATTTCATCATTAGGTAACCCTAGAAAGAAAGCCCTTTTAATAGGTTATTCTAGCAATTGCATTGCTCTCACGCGCTCTCTTATTGTAAGTTCAATAGTTTCTATAACTTTGGTAATAACTTCATCAACTTCTCTCCTCAATTTTGATTTCTTGTCTTTGTCATCCTAAACAGCAATCCTCAACAAATTCTTACTCAATTCATGCATTGATGTAGCCATTAATTCAGATGATTCAGCATATGGTTAAGTTCTTTTTCTTGACTTTCTAGTCACATTGTCACCTAAATGAGGGCTTAGCGTAGTGTTTTCATTCTCTCCACTATCAAGTTGTCAGGGAACTTGTGTATTAAATGTAGGAAAGGTGTCCATAGGTTCTTCAAGAGCCACATGTTGTGTGCCTTCAAAATCTTGGGGAACTAACTATGTGCTCCAATTACCATATTTCCATCAAATACTGTATACAGATCATCGTATATTGTATAAGACTTTCCCTAGCATGCTTTACATTCTAGATGTTGCTGAAGGAAATAAAAGTTGAGAAATGAATTATTATATGAAAGATCACAATGAAAATGAATAACACCAAATAAAATATTTCACCTACACAAATTCATCCTAAATTTCTTTGAGAATGTTAGTATGCTCATGGATGTGTCCCAACCCCATCCACTTTGCTTAGAAATCTTTGTATAATTTTTATACAAAGTCCTCCAAGTCATCATTCTACTTTTAACATGTTTTTTCTCTACATTAGCCCCAATCTTGTTATTGTACTCAACAATGACTTTATTCCAACTATCTATTCTGATTTGTCCATCATATTGTTTGGTATTCCCTTCTCTATTGTCTATTGCCAAGCAGTCAACAATATTATTAGCTTGACGAGTTGTCTAGCTAGTGTTACCAGCTTTGATATAGAGATCCATCGAGGAGGTCCAATGAGGAATCTATAAATTTCTGCAAAGCATAAAACCACTGAATAAGGGTAAAATTTCAACAGTCAAAGGGTTATTAGTAATTAAGGAGTCGCAGGCTGCCGCAATAAGGTTACCCTCCTTATTTCGAATGATAATACCATAAGCTACAACGTTACCAGTAATAACCCCATCCGTATTAAGTTTAAAAATTTTATAAAACTTTTTCTTGGTACCTAATGTTGTTGAGGACCAAGTTCATTAAATGCATATTTCTTCTTTTTGTTTAGAAATAGTTTAACATTATCATTTACATTCTTATTAGTTGTAAGTACTATAGACTTATTTTTAACACAAGTCGAAGTTATTTGAACATTACCCATACCTATGATTTTATCCTTGCTTTTGTTTCCAAATGTTACACTTCCATTCATGGTATTTGTAAAATTTTGTAGTAGACTTTTTTGTCCGGTCATGTGACTTGATGCTCCACTATCCAAGATCCATTTTGATGTTGTTTCCTCCTGCAAAACAAATTAAGAAAAACTTTTTCTTAGTACCCAATGTTGTTGAGGACCAAGTTCATTAAATGCATATTTCTTCTTTTTGTTTAGAAATAGTTTAACATTATCATTTACATTCTTATTAGTTGTAAGTACTATAGACTTATTTTTAACATCATACTTACTTATAGCATTATTGCTCTTATAATCATTCTTTTTGTTTTTAGATGTAGTATAACCAAGACCAAATCAATTTTTATTAGATGTTAATTTATTTTGGTCATGCTCATAAATTTTAGTGAGTTCATACCAAGATTTTGTACTTTTATTTGAATTTTCAATACATACAAAATCTTTTTCTGCACATAAATTTTCAAATAAAGAACATACAGAATGAGTAATTGGTCTAACACCAATGTTTTGAATTACATGCTTGGGTTTCTGAATTTCCAATTTACTACAATTGTCTTAAATTTTAGAAACATTAGTAATTGAATTTCCAAAACAAGAAACAAGATTTTTAGAAACATTTATAATCATGTTAGAAGTACATTTTGACAAATCACATTGATTTATATTATTACTACATGTTCATCCCTTGGAGTACCTACTTCTACATATTTATTACCTTGTTTCATGATAAAAGGAATTTTAGTCTTAGATTTACTTGAACTGCAACTAACAAATCCTTTATTGGCTTGAGATACAAGATATTCAGGATAATCAAATCCTAAGCCAAATTTATATGACACCGCAGGGGTACTAGTTAGTTTGTCTAACTTAGTTTGACTTAAATTCCATTTCTCAATGGTAGAATTTAAATCTAGCTCTCTCAATTTTAATTTATCTATCTCTAATTCAAGTTCATTTATATTGTTTCTCAACATTTCATTTTCAGATTCTATCTTTAATTTTTTAGCATTTGTATTCTGTATTTGTTCATACAAGACATATTCATTAAATCTAAATTTATGCAAATCTCTAGCATGATTTTCATTATCACATTTAAACTTTTCTAAAGTAGTAGACAGGAAACAATTTTCTTCTTCCACAATGGATAAAGAGTTTCTAATATTCTTATTTTCCAGTTTACAAACTTTAAGTTTTTGTAATAACGTACGATAAGCACATAATAATTCATCAAAGTTGAAATCTAAATGGCTTTCTAGATCAAATATTACCTCAGACTCATCTACCATGAAGCACACATGAGCAACGTCTTCTAACTTTGTTTTCCTTCTGAATGTGAAGATTTTGATGATGATTCCTCAGATTCAGACTCTTTAGACGTGTCATCCCAAGTGACCTTCAAAGCCTTTTTCTTGTAAAACCTTTTCTGAGTTTTCTGAGTCGTCTTCTTCTGATTTGCCCTACTTTGCTTTTCATTTTTCCTTATAGGACAATCTAGAGAAAGATGCCCAAGTTTCTTGTAGTTGTAACATACGTACTTTCTAGATGAAGAATTCTTGTCATTTAGTGATTTTGACATTGAGGGTTTATCATTCTTGTTCCTTTGCTATTTCCTAGCTTTCCATGCTTTTTTTTGAATTTCCTAGTCAGCAAAATCAAATCCTCGTCAGAATCAGTAGATATATCAAAATCTGAATTAAGAAAAATTACCATTTCTAATAGCCATCTTACCTTAGATTTTTCAACCTATTTGATTTTAAACAGTCTAAAAACTTTAAAACAACTTGAGCCTTAAATCAAGAAAGTTAAATGTATGCTCAGATATTAATGTCTATTTAAAAACAAGGAAGGTAGAATAAGCAATGATATTAAATAAGTTGATATCGATTTTATATCAAAGATTATTAACAAAGCTCTAATACCACTTGTAGGATTGTATGGCTACACAAGAGGGGGGTGAATTGTGTTTTTCAACTTTTTCCGATTATAATTGAAACTTCAATACTTAAAAACAAGTCAAGACATTGTTTTCATAAAATCATTTTTATTCAAGGTTTCAATTACAATATACAATTCAATTCTCCTCAGAAATTGTAGATGCAATTATATATCAATCCCATGTTTCATCTATACAATTTCATAACTACAAACAGAGAAAACTAATTTACGGAATTTAAAACATTTCTCCCTATTTGAGATCTTTCTTCTTCTTCTTCTTCTTTCTTCTTCAGCAATTCTTTAGTGATGAATATCTTGTCTTTTTATGCTTCACCAAATTTGCTTTCTTTTGATACTTCAAATCTTCAGTGATGTAAATCTTACCTTTTTATGCTTCACTGAACTTTCTTCCACCTGAGAGCTTTTCCCCGAAGAGGTGTTTTTGATCCTTAAAAAGATTTTTCGTTTTGTGTGCAGGGATAGTTTGATCCTTGAAAAGATTTTTCATTTTTTATGCAAGGATAGTTTGATCAACGAGAACTCTATGCCTTTATACTGTATCTTCATTTCATGCATATCCTCCATGTTTAATCACTACCAGTTTTCCACTTCTTCACGTCTTTTCTTTTTCTTTCATCGAAACACACACGTTCCGACCCACATTTACATTTCGACATTGAACAAGTTATTGCAGAAGTGCTTGAAAATATTAAGGCAGTAACTAGTTCAAAGGCTGGATTGTCTAAAGTAGCAACTATTAAAAAAGATAAGACTCTAGAAGAGCTTAAAGTTGATTAGCCTATTTTAGAATCTATAGAAATAGAGTTTGAGAATTCACAACATTTAGAAATGGACATATCTATTGAGAAAAATGAAGAATTATAGATAGATACACAGGTTGTTGAATTTGTGAAAAATTTGAACTCTAACCATTCTGTAGAAATTGAATTAATGGATGTTGTAGATATTGAAAATGTTCCTTACATTGTTGAAGCTGAAGAAATAAGCTTACCTAAGCAGCTTCAAGAAAATATTTTAATAGAGGAACAACATAACATTCATTTTGAGGAAGAGACTCCTGAAGAAGAATTAAATTCTAAATCAAGGCTTCAGGTATCACCTTCTAAATATATGACACTACACATTCAAGGTAATTCAATTCATTTTAGATCTAAGGAAGCATTGCAGAAATACAATAGTTTGATTTCATGTCAAATTCTACATGCTCGACCAATAAAGTTTAGAAGTTTAATGGAAATTAAAGATCTATTTAAGTTTCAATGCTTAATACAATTCTTACTGGTTGGAATGAAATGACAACAATATAAAGAGCTTATTGTTGCTTTTTATAGTTTAGAGCTTATTGGTACAAAATGACAATTTATTGCAAACTTATATAACTCAATAGGAGTTTACTTTATCTCCTGAATTAATTTTGGAAGTTTTGGGATTATGGAATGAAGGTGTTGTTATCAACAAATTTGACATAGTTAGATAATTGGAATGAAACATTTAGTCTTTATCACAGATTCTAGATGTATATTCAGAAATGAGATTAATGAAAAATCTGAATGCGAAAACTAGGTTTATTGCAAATATTCTACATGCAAATTTATTTCAGAGAGTCGAAAATAATCTAGAAGTAAGCAGAAGTTGTTTATTGGCAACTTATTGCATACTAAACTGAATACAAATAAATTGGTTTGATGTTTTCATATATAACTACAGCATATGAGTTCAAAGTTATTTTTTGGTGATGTTGTATGTGGTAGGACCAAATGGCTTACTAGAGAGAGGGTGAATGGTAAGATTTAATGATTTTTGAGAGATTTCAGGATTTAACAATGAATGACTAATTGTCAATTTAATTCAACAAGCATGAAATGATTTTTCTTAGTGCAAACACAGAGTAAATGAAGATAATGCACAATGGGCTTTTAGGTGATTCACCACTAATGGCTAGTCCACCCCTAAGGGATACTTGAGCTTCACTAATCTTTCAAAACTTATAAACACTTGCTTTAAGGTCAAAGCAAGAACCAACCAATCAAATTGAACTTTCTAATCGTAGCTCCAACCAATCTATCTCTGAAGTTTTCAATTGGCACACTTCAGTAAACCACTCGCTTGAGGAGATCAGAGTTTATTTGTGTGGAGAGCTCTAGACTTGAGTTTGTATTTGCTGAAGATTTGATCTTGAATATGTTTTACTGTATCTATGGAGCTTGGTGTATGGATACGTATATTCAAAAAGCTGTCTAACTCTCTTGTTTGTTGTTTATATTTATAACATCAAGCATAACAATCATATTCACTTCTAATGGATGTATTCTACTGTACTTACTCAAATTGCAAGTCCAAAAATGGTAAGTTACCGTTTAGAAGAGTATTTCAAGAAAACCTTCCAATTTCCTTAGATTTTTAGATGGTTAGCTATGTAACTCTCTAAAGGATTACCATAACTCTCCGATAATCCACTTAAAGACCTTTTGTCTATGTCACGTGAGATTTAAGTCATACACATAAAATCTCCTTCGGTTCGGATAGTTAAAGCTGTAACTTACCAAAACATATTTAACTTTCGAATAGTTAACTTTCCTAACTTACCGAATTGTCCTTTTCAAGCTTCCGACTAAGTTTTTGAATTCTACATGTGTATTTGAGTAACTTATCTTTCAAATAGTTGTAGCTATTAACTCATCGAAGTTTTTAACTTTCGAATAGTTAGCTATAGTAACCTTCCGAAAATCATTTAAGCTTCTGTTTGGATTTCTACACATGTGAATTTGCATGACTCAAGTTCTCAGATGGTTAAATCCCCTAACTTTTTGATTTCCTTGGTCTTTTGGATAGTTAGCTCCTTAACTCTCTGATTTTCCAAACAACCATCTTCCTAACTTTTTGAAGGCTTTTTATTTTTAGATAGTTATCCTTCTAACTGTCCGAAGGTGTTTTTGTTTTTAAAATGACTCTTTAGATACTTAAAAACTGTAACTCACTGAAGATCCATTTCTTTTAGATACTTAAGCCTGGTAACCTTCTAAAAATCCTGTTTTTCTCTAGCAGCAAATTCTGAACTAACTGTATTTATTTATTTGCCTTCTGGTCTTCAGTTTGCTGAACTATCTTGTGACACTTGTGAAATACAAGTTGTTTCCTCATATGGATTTTTACATTATCAAAATACAAAGGTCCTTTCAATCTCTCCCTTTTTGATAATGGCAAAAATCCTTACAATATTTTACATGTATTTCACTCCCTATATAGATAAACTCACAAAGAAGGAATAAGATACTGAATTTGAATTTGCTCCCCTTATTTTTTTGAGTTTACTCCCCCTATTTTAGTGCTACCTGTTGAAGTAATATCATGTTTTTCTCCCTTTATTTTGTCATTTGTCAAAAGGAGTTCTGTTACTGGCTTTGTAGAGTAATTATAGTTGGATAGTTTGTGGCTGTCCTGAAATTGGCTAAGCTACTGCAAGAGAAAATCTTAGTAGAACAAGCTCTTGGTCGTGAGCTTGGAGAGTGAATAATCATTGAGTTATAAATCATACAAAGAACAAATCCCTAAATTTCGTCTAATATGATTAAATGCATATTCAAATAATGGTTTAGTGAAGATATTTGCTAATTGTTCTTTAGTATAGACATATTCTAAAGAAATATGGCCTTTCTCAACATGGTCTCTTAAAAAGTGGTGCCTAATCTCGATATGTTTTGTTCTTGAGTGTAGGACTGTATTTTTGGAGAGATTTATGACACTACTACTATTATAGTAAATAATTGTATTCTGAAATTTAAGTTTATAATCTTCTAGTGTTTGTTGCATCCATAAAATTTGAGTACAACATAAACCTGCTACAATATATTCTACTTCAGTGGTAGATAAAGCTATGGAGTTCTATTTTCTACTAAACCATGATACTAAGGAGTGACCAAGCAGTTGAAAAGTGCCACTTGTGCTTTTCTTGTCTGACTTGTATCCTACATAATCTGCATCACTATAACCATTTAACATTAATGGATTTTGTGAGGAGTAAAATAAACCAAAATCTTTTGTACCCTGTAAGTACTTAAAGATTCGTTTAACTACTTTTAAATGTGATACTTTGGGAGAGGCTTGATATCTTGCACATGCACATACACTAAACATTATGTCTGGTTTGCTAGCTGTTAAATACAGAAGTGATCCAATCATGCCTCAAATATCTTTATCAAGTTTTTCATTTGAGTTCGTAGGTGTGTAAGCCTCTTTGGATTTATCCATGCCAAATTTTAAGAGAATCTCTTCGTAGAATATTTCTTGATTTAGAAAAATTTCATACTGTAATTGATGAATTTGTAATCCTAAGAAGAATTTTAATTCTCCCATATGACTCATTTCAAATTCATTTTGCATTAAAGTTTGAAAGTCATGACATAATTTCTCATTTGTTGCACCAAAGATAATATCATCAACATAAATCTAAATGATCAACATGTGAGAATTTTCTAATTTGATAAATAGTATGTTATCTATAGTTCCTATACTGAACTGATTCTCAAGAAGAAAACCCTTAAGCTTATCATACCATGCATGTGGTGCTTACTTCAGACCATAAAGAGCCTTGTTCAATTTGTATACATGGTTTGGTCTGTCTTCATCTTCAAAACCTGGTAGTTGTTTTACATATACTTCTTGTAAAATACCATTTAGGAATGCACTCTTAAGATCCATTTGATAGAGCTTTATTTTCATACTGCTTGCAAAGGCAAGCAACATTCTGATTGCTTCAAGTCTTACAACAAGTGCAAAGGTTTCTTCATAATCAATTCCTTCCTGTTGGTTGTGTTAGGATCGATAGGCACACTAGAGGGGGGGTGAATGGTGATCTAAGTGTACATTAAATCTTTTTACTAACTTTACTAACTAATTTGATTAATCAGTTTGCACAGGTGTTAAATAGAAGAGTAAACATGCATAGTGGAAATATAAACAAGAAACACAAGGGAATTTTAGGTGGTTCACCAACTTGGCTAGTCCACCCCCAATGATCACTTGGGCTTCACTAAGTGTTTCAACACTTACAAACACTTGCTTTTAGGTCGAAGAAAGAACCAACCCCTTAAGCTTTCAAGTCGTAGCTTTAACCAACACTTAGAAGTTTTTAGGTATAAACTTCAGAAAACTAACCTCTTGAGTTTTTAGGTTGAAACTTAAACCAACAACTTGAATGAAGCTTTAAGGTTGAAGCCACGAACCAAATGATCATTCTTAGATCAAACTTTCAGCACTTAGAGAGCTTTAAGAATCTTCCTATAAATCTAGCTTTCAATTGATTCCTTGTTGTAGTTAATCTAGATTGAGCATTCTTCTATAATAATAGTTGATCTACAATGTATATTGTATTTCTGTATGTGATTGTATATGTAATCTCACTTGTTAGCTCTACTGAATATTGAATGATCTGTTTGTATAAATACTTGTAAGTTCAACGATCATATTTTCTCCTCAACAGATTTATTCTGCTATACTTGTTGAGTTTGCAGGTCTAAATATAGTAAGTTACCATTTGGAATGGTGTTTCAAGATAACCTTTCGATTTTCTTAGACTTTCAGATAATTAGCTATGTAACTTTCCGAAGGATGTTTGTAACTCACCAAAAATCCACTTAAGTCTATTTGTCACATGAGATTTAAGTCATACACGTGATGTGTCTTAATTTCGGATACTTGTAACTGTAACTCACCGAAATGTTCTTGACTATCGGATAGTTAGCTACAGTAACTCTCCGATTTTCTTCTTTTAAGTTTCTGACTACTGTCTTCTTATTTCTGCACGTGTATAATAGGATGACTTAAGTTTTAGATAGTTAAATCTGTAACCTTATGAAACTTCTTATTTTTTGGATAGTTAACTTTCTAATTCTTTGAAAATCCCTTTAAGCTTCTGTTTGGATTTTTGCACGTGGGAAATTGAATGACTTAAATTTTGGATAGTTAGCTTTCCTAACTTTTAAATTTCCTTTATCTTATAGAAAGTTAGTAACTCAACTCTCCAATCATTCAACCAACTATCTTTCAAACTCTTCGAAGGCCTTGTATTTTCCTTGATACTTAAGCATGGTAACTCACTGAAGATTTATCTCTTCCAGATAGTTAAGCCTAGTAACCATTTGAATTCCTATTTATCTCTTGCAGCATATTTTGAACTATCTGTATCGACTTATCTGCCTTCTACTCTTTTGCTGAACTGTCTTATCTGTGAAATACAATTTGTTTCCTCACACAGGTTTTTGCATTATCAAAATACTAGGGTCCTAACAATCTCCCCCTTTTTGATAATGACAAAATCCTTTACATTAAATTACATGTATTTCACTCCCTAGATTGTTTCTATACATTCAGTCATACAGAAACTAAGTAAAGCAAAGATTTACAGTGAATACAATACAATGGAGTTAATTTCTCCCCTAACTGTGTGTTGGGAATACTCCCCTTGCCTTCTATGTAATTTTCTTTATTTTTCTCCCCCTTTTTGTCATTAGATAAAAGGAGTTCCAAAGCTTTCTTTTACTGAAATAACTGCCATATTTCTCTCCTTTTTGTCAAGATGTAATATCTGATGTTATTACAAATTTCTGATTTCCATAATCTTGTTTGATATCAAATGTTGAAAGAATTAATTGTATCAATATCTTTGAATACCAATTTTGATTGTGCATCAAATGTTAACTGTTGGTGAGCTGATATCAATTGTTAAGATATTTTCATCATTGTAGTCTATTTTCTTCTTTTCCTTTGATGTTGTACTGCTTTTCTTCTTTCTTATTCGAGCATAGTATCAATTGAAGTGTCAATTTCCTCAATCCTTGTCTAATACCATTTGTTGACATATCAATTTCTAAGAAGTCATTAATTGCTCTCTTGGTTTTTGGTATTTCTTCCTTTGTCTTGTTTACTTACTGGATCATTTGTAAAAACTGAAAAAATAGTGAAATGCTAATTGTTAATGTAGCAATTTATAAATATGTAGTTAATATTTGTAGTTGCTGCCACATGCTCTCCCCCTATCTACGTGGAGGTTCTCTAATTTTTAATAGCAAGCTATAGGCTCTCTCCCTATATGCGTGTCCTCTTTATATACTTTCTTTTTGCACTGAAGCAACTTTCTAAATTCCCTTCATATAGTAGGTTCTCCCCCTACTTATATGTTTTTCCTTGTAGATAGATTTGTTGCACCTATTTTGCAAAATAACATTTATGATACCAACTGAACTAGGTATCAATTGTTAATCAAAAACATCATAAATAATTCTCAATCATTTAGCTTCTGATTCCAATCCGTTTATCTTCTCTTAGATCATTATTTCAAGAGGTTCTTTCAATTTGCAAAAGATAAATTGAAGACTGTAATATGCTATTACAGATTTTGCTTGTCCTTTGATAAATCTGATTTCCTTACTTTTGTATTCATTCATCCTGGCTCGTGCAGATCTTATTTCCTTTAAAGAACATGATTCAATCATTGATGCTACTTTTGATACCAATTGTTAATTTCAGAACATCATAATTGATCCTTTACTATTTAGCTTCTGATTTCTCTTCAGAGATTCCTTCAAAAAATATGTAGAAAGCAATTTGTGACTATAGTCTAGCTACTACTCTCTTTTCTGTATACTTGTTTCTAGCTGCTATAGATTTTGCTCTTCTTGAATATCACGATTTTAGGCATGTTTTCCACTCAATCTATGTGTAGCACTTCCTACCAATTTATGGTGCCTCCTATAATACCAAATAGTTGCTCTCATGATTGATTTTCAAATTTTCAACCTTTTCTAATTGATCATTAGATTTTGGTCATTTGCATATAATAATTTGAACTTGTAAACTAGCTACTCCCACTTAAATAATACAATTCTATAATTCAAACAGATATAGATTTTGGTACCCATACTTTCTTGGGTCCATAAGTGTTAGTCTTGACAACATTTAATTTATTACCTTTTGGCAGCCACATTGATCCTGATCTTCTTTTGATGGCAAACACTATTGTACCATCTCTATAAGATTAGATAACACCACCATAGTAGGGTATTTCCTGTGGAATAGCATACCTTAGGCCAAATCTATTTAAACTATGTCTTTGTGAACCAATGATTTTATTTAATCCATTTTGTCAATTGGTAAACTTATGCACAGTATTTTTCAGATCAATAATTTCAAATTTCATATTTTCATTTTCATTTATCAATTCATCATTATTGCATTTTCTATTTTCAACATGCAAATTTTCAAGTTTAGTATATGCTTCTTCTAAACATGTAGTTAAATGCTTAATTTCTTTTTTATAATTTTTACATTTAACATATAAATTGTCAACAGTAGACAAAAGAATATTTACATCTAGATTATCATTGTCTACATCAGAATCACTTTGAGATGAAGTGGAACATACCTCTTGTGCTGTATAGTACACGTTTACTAGTACCTCTTCATCTGAACTGGATGAGCTATTAGAAGAACTACTGTTATCCCAAGTAGCCTTCAATGCCATTTTCTTTTTGTAGCTCTTCTTCTTCTTCTTCATTTCTTTTTCTTCTTTTAGTTGTAGTGGACAATCAGGTTGTATATGTCCCTACTTCTTGCATTTAAAGCATATTGGAGCATTACTTTTTGATGAGTTGGCTTGGTTCTTTTTCTTCATCCATTTTTTGAATTTTCTAGCCAATAGCACAACTTCATCATCATCCGAGCTTTGAAGTTCCTGAGTTGATGGAAAGGCTAGTTCTTTCTTCGTTTCTGTTTTCTTTTTAGCACTTCCTCATCTTTCCATTCTCTCATTTGAATTTCATGGGCCAGCAGATTACCCATCAGATCCTCTACTAAGTATTTGTTGAGGTCTTTGGAATCTTGTATTGATGTGGACTTTTGTTTCCATTTCACAGTTAAGCTTCTAAGGATTTTCTACACTTGTTCATGGACAGAAAATTCCTTTCCCAAACCTTTTAAGCCATTAATAATCTTAGTGAATCTAGAAAACATATCAGTAATTGTTTCATCATCAAGCATTTTAAATAATTCAAGCTTTCTAAGTAAAATGCTGATTTTTGTGTCTTTCACTTGGGTGGTTCCTTCAAAGGTTATTTGAAGAGTGTTCCAAGCCTCGTGAACAGATTTACAAGCTGAAATTTTATTATATTGTTCAGTAGATAAGGCATAGTAAATAATATTCAACCCTCAAGCATTCATTTGGATGATTCTCTCATCCTCCTTAGTCCAATCATCCTCATGACTAGGTGGAATAGGTGTTCCTAGAACCACCATTTTCCATAAACTCACATCTAAGCTTCTAAGAAAACATTCCATCCTATTTTTCTAGTAATTATAGTTAATACCATCAAATAAGGGAGGACGATGGATGTTCTGACCCTCTCTATGAAAAGATGCAATGATCTCAAATGGTTAAATCTATAAAAAAGAGATCAACCTGCTTTGATAACAATTGTTAGGATCAATAGGCACACCAGAGTGGGGGGTGAATGGTGATCTAAGTGTACATTAAATCTTTTTACTAACTTTACTAACTAATTTGATTAATAAGTTTGCATAGGTGTTAAATAGAAGAGTAAACATGCATAGTGGAAATATAAACAAGAAACACAAGGGAATTTTAGGTGGTTCACCAACTTGGCTAGTCCACCCCCAAGGACCACTTAGACTTCACTAAGTATTTCAACACTTACGAACACTTGCTTTCAGGTCGAAGCAAGAACCAACCCCTTGAGCTTTTAGGTCGTAGCTCTAACCAACACTTAGAAGTTTTCAAGTATAAACTTCAGAAAACCAACCTCTTGAGTTTCAGGTCGAAACTCAAACCAACAACTTGAATGAAGCTTTAAGGTTGAAGCCATGAACCAAATGATCCTTCTTGGATCAGACTTTTAGCACTTAGAGAGCTTTAAGAATCTTCTTGTAAATCCAGCTTTCAATCGATTCCTTGTTGTAGTTAATCTGGATTGAGCATTCTTCTATAACAATAGTTGATCTGTAATATATACTATATTTCTGTATGTGATTGTATATGTAATCTCACTTGTTAGCTCTATTGAATATTGAATGATCTATTTGTATAAATACTTGTAAGTCCAACAATCATATTTTCTCCTCAACGGATTTATTCTATTGTACTTGTTGAGTTTATAGGTCTAAATATGGTAAGTTACCGTTTGGAAAGGTATTTCAAGATAACCTTCCGATTTTCTTAGACTTTCAGATAGTTAGCTGTGTAACTTTCTGAAGGATGTTTGTAACTCACCGAAAATCCACTTAAGTCCTTTTGTCAAGTGAGATTTAAGTCATACACATGTCTTAAGTTCGAATACTTGTAACTATAACTCACTGAAATATTCTTGACTATCGGATAGTTAGCTATAGTAACTCTTTGATTTTCTTCTTTTAAGCTTCCGACTATTGTCTTCTTATTTCTACACGTGCATAATAGGATGACTTAAGTATCAGATAATTAAATCTGTAACCTTCCGAAACTTCTTATTTTTTGGATAGTTAACTTTCTAATTCTTCGAAAATCCCTTTAAGCTTTTGTTTGGATTTCTACACATGGGAAATTGAATGACTTAAATTTTGGATAGTTAGCTTTCCTAACTTTCCAATTTCCTTAATCTTTCGGAAAGTTAGTGACTCAACTCTCTAATCATTTAACTAGCTATCTTTCAAACTCTCCAAAGGCCTTGTATTTTCAGATAGTTATTCTTCTAACTATCCGACGGTGTATCTACTGCTTTAAACTAACTCTTTAGATACTTAAGCATGGTAACTCACCGAAGATTTATCTCTTCCAAATAGTTAAGCCTGGTAACTTTCCAAATTCCGATTTATCTCTTGCAGCATATTCTGAACTATCTATATCGACTTATCTGCCTTCTACTCTTTTGCTAAACTGTCTTATTTGTGAAATACAATTTGTTTCCTCACACAAGTTTTTGCATTATCAAAATACTAGGATCCTAACAGGTTGTATCCTTGAGCAACTAGTCTGGCTTTATTTCTAATAATGCTGCCATCATTATTTAATTTATTTTTAAACACCCATTTAGTTTCAATAATTGATTTTTCAATGGACCTTTCAATTAAATTCCAAACTACATTTTTCTTAAACTGATTCAATTCCTCTTGTATAGCCATAATCTAATATTCATCATTGCAAGCTTCTTCAACTATTGTAGACTTAAGTTCAGATACAAATGCACAATAATTATAGATATTCTAAATTTTGCTCCTTATTTGAACTCCTTGACTTATACTTCCAATAATTTGTGCAATGGGATGTCTAAATTTTGCTTTCCATGCTTTTTCTCTTATAGTAGGTGTAGGCAATGTTGTGCTTTCCTTTTTCTGTAGAGCTTTCTGATTTTCTGATTCACTCTCACTTTCACTATCTATTTTTAGTTGCTTTAATTTTCCTACTTGCTCTTCATCAATTGACATCAATTGATTCTTCTACTCTTCTTTCTTTTTCAAAATAGACCTTGTAAGATTTGCTTCTTGAAGAGTATCTAACTAGTAGAGTAGGATTAGACTTTGCATCAAATTTGTCCTTTTGTTCCCTTGTATTAAGCACAAAACATTTTAATCCAAATAATTTGAAGTATCCAATATTTGGTGTTTTACCATACTATAATTCAAATGGTGTCTTATGCAAGATAGGTCTAAGATGAGTTCTATTTATTGTATGACATGCAATATTCACAGCTAGGTCTATTAAGATTCTTTCTAGAATGGTATTTCCTATAGTGCATGACATAACAAGCATTCCAAGATCAGATAACCTTTTAGGAATTTGGGGTAGAAATAGGGAACTACTTTGCTCAACTAAAAAGACTTTCCTTAAAACTTTTCACTCTCTTTTCTTAGTACACCAATCCTTAAGAGATTTAACACAAGGTGACATTTTCTGCAATAAGTCTAACAAAGGAATGTTAACTTCTGCTTTTTCAAAAATTTCTCTAATTTTTTCTTATTTTTCAGAAAATGTTTGTTGTAATCTTTCAGGATAGGGCACTAATGATTGTGATTTACAAGATTCTTTTTCTTTCATTTCATTTGTTTGATCATTTTTTATCTCATTTTTAGATTCAGATTTTTCTTCATTGGTTTCTAAGTTTTCAGATATTACATTTTCATTATCATTTTGAATTTTGTTCTTACCCACCTTCACATTACTTTCTTTTTGAATTCTTGGTGGTATATCAGTTCCAGATCTTAATGTTATACATACATCTTCTAGATTTTCATTACTTTCATGATGTTCTTGTATTTCATTTTCATAATTTTGATCTTCAATTGTTTTTAGTTTTAACTTACATTCTTTAAATTCTATTGCATTGGTATTTTTTTTTGTCTGTATATCTTGCAAATTATGCAAATCTGTAACCTTAAAGTTTTCATTTGTGTTTTCCTATTACATAACTTGTAATGTCTTTGTAAATTCATCCAATGTTTTTAGCTTTCTTTCCAGATCATCTAGTCTCATTTTATTCAATTTTTGATCAATTTTCATTATGGTTTTTTCAGTTTCGTATATGATATCAATTTTAGGTTCTGAATATTCTTTCTTATAATTTAATTGGTTGACTTCTTGTTGTTGATACATGTATTGTTCCAGTTTTTCCATGTTTTGCTCTAAACTACGCTCGAGTTTGTCATACCTATCCCAAACTTCATTGTCTCTCAACATATTGCACATTCTAAACTAACCATTAGTGGGGTAAACTATAGAATCTCATACTCAGCTCTACTATATTGAATATAATTCATTTGTTGTTTATGTGATCTAACCATCTGCAATCATCTCAGTTTCAAACAATCAGAGATGTCATGACTTTCCAAATTGCAAAATTCACATATGCTAACTATAGGTTTCAAAAATCTTTGAGCATAAGCATATGCCATATTCTCAATTATAAAATAAAACACACAACACTCCTTCTACTATTAAAACAAAATAGCACTCATAGTTCCTTAACTTCTCAATCCCCGACAACGGCGCCAGAAAAACTTATTCGGGTTGTTAAGTTAAAATAGAAACTTGTTCAATTTATTTTTATGCTTATATTAATAAATTCTTTTAGAAGTAAACAAACAACCTTTCACACAAATTAGATATTAAGTCTAATTTTTATTTTAACTACAAGTGCATAGTGTATATTGTATTTGTGTGCAAGTATAGTTCGATCCCACACAGATTGAGTAACAATTATGTACTATTTCAATTTTTATATTGAAGTTTATGTGTGTTCAGTTAAGTACTCCGTTGAATTACAGTTAACTCAACGAACTTAGTTTGTGGAGTTATGGTTAACTCAATGGACTAACCTTGTAGACTTAAGTTAACTCTACGAGCCTATATTTCCAATTAAATACTGCTATTTACAAAGGAATTTGGCCAACCATTGGGCGATTCCACAAAATGTAAATAACATCAATTAAGCTCTTTAATGTTAGTTAATCTGAGATCTATCATTAAGCAACACTAACATTCAGATATTTCAAATAGTAACTATTAAAATCTTTAAGTATATGGGACGATTCAATTTCAGTAAACTATAAAACTATTTTTAATTTTCTAAATCAAACAAACAAATTCACAATACTAACAATGATAACATTAATCACGATACAAAACAAACAATACAACACTTTAATACTAAATGTAAACATAGATAATGAGTTGTTTTTGGTATTTTTGTTTTGATATGTTCTTGAAGATGAGTGAAAGGTGAAATGTAAAAATCTCTATCGATAGTAAAAACTTTCGTCACTACATGCGACGTGATTACACCACTGAAAACTTAATCACTTACAATCTTGCCTCTTCTCTCTATAGAATCACAAACTTGGAATTGTAAGATGATCTCCTCTTCAGCATACTGGCATCAACCCGAAACCAAGGCTAGAAGCTTGACAATCTCTTGAGATATGAGTCAATGCTTGGTGAAAATGGCTTCCCTTCCTACGATGCGATCACTCCTCATAGTGATTGTTCGTCACCGTGTTTGGCTCAAAATTGACCTGACATCAGGAAAGTATCCTCACAAACCTCCGATGGTTGGTGATTATGGTGGTGTTGTGGAGCTTTAGAGAACTTCCGATGCTTCCTACAGTTAGCACGATCTCCACCTCACTTCACATAGTCTTTTTCTTCGTCTTTTATGTTTCTTTTAGTAGTAACTACTTCTGCTTAAATGATCGGTTGGATTTCCTTCATTCATATCAATGATGGTGATTTCTTCTTTATTCCATGAGTGAATTCCTATGTGATACATATAATTGTGGTTTTCCTTCAAATTTCTTATTTCTGCAACTGCTACAATGGCATAATAGAAAATAAATGGTCTATGGAGTTAGTGTAACTCAACGAACTTACTTCGTTGATTTAACTATAAAACACGTGCAAATAAGGAATAATGAGTTCATATGTTTCAGATAGTTACAACTATAAGTATCCGAAACTTACATGCATTTCGAATAGTTAGCACCTAACCTTCCAAAAGATAACTTAAGTCAAGTTTCCAGATCGTGACACATGTCCTTAGGTATTTTTATGATAAAAAGATATTAAGGATAATTGCAAACCTAACTATCCGATGCTCAGACACATTTCAGATAGTTAGTAGATAGCTTATCGAAAATCTACTTAAGTCGTGCATTAAGGTTTCAACATGTGTACTCTAGGAAATAATAAAATATTCTTTAAGCATTTAAAACATAATTGTCTGGTACATGCAATATAACTCTTTGAAATAATAGAAAATTTGAAGACTTAAGAATTTAAAAGCTTGTAATTCACTGACAGTTCAAAAATGTACTTAATTAACATTAATTCCTTGAAATTATGTAGATTCTTTCATTAATGCATATAATAGTGTAATTATAACATAATGGCTTAATTCTCATGTGATAAGCTAAATATTATGCAATTAACCATCATTTAATCATTACTATTATGCACTTTTTCATTCTGAACATGTAATACCAAGTCGTTGTGTTAATGTTAACTAAATGAGTAAAACAAGTAGATTTATAACTTAACATATCTAACTTAATGAGTTCATCATGTGCCAAAAACACATGACATGTATTGTAGCTAACTCAACGAACTAAGATCATGGTGTTACACTAACTCAATGAAAAGAGTTTAAGTATCGAATACTTGAGTTTTCAAAGTATCCAAAAAACCTTTTTATTATAAAACTAATGAGACACGTGTCGTGACCTAGAAACATGACTTAAGTTATCTTTCGGAAGGTTAGATGCTAACTATCTGAAATGAGTTTAAGTTTTTGTTGAGTATTTTTGTTTTGATGATGTGTGCTGAATGAAAATAATCATATTTGCTCAATTACTATTGCTTGTGAAAAGAAATTAAAATTATCAATTAATACAGAAAAAGCTTACTGATATAAATACTTGTCTATATTGGATCTGAAGTTAATAACTAGTCATTTCGTTGCATTAATTTCTCATTTAGCTAAACGTTAAGTTAACGTGTGTTTTTATTGAAAAGCATGATATGTTTTAATGTTATATCTTCTGTATCATGAACAGTGCACGTTTAGACAACTCGTTAAGTTAGAGTTTTGTTTGTATAGAGGTCACGTGAGAACTCGTTAAGTTAGAGGCTTAAAGGTTAAAATAGGTCACGTGATAACTCGTTAAGTTAGTGAGTAAAAGAAGAGACGAACTCGTTAAGTTAGTGTTATACACGTGGTGAAATTATAAGTTACGAATGTTGTATTGTATCATGTGAGGTGCACATGTTTAACTCGTTAAGTTAACATAACTAAATGCGTTGAGTTGCTATATTGAACACTAAGGCAACACGTTAGGTTAGCGTTATAAACTTAAGTTGTTATTTTTGCATGTGGTAAAATTCCTATTATAAAAACATTTGTTTATTATTGGTTCGTTGAGTTATCATAACACAACAGAGATGGTTCGTTGAGATAGCATAACACCATGGACATAGTTCGTTGAGTTAGCTATAGTACTTGTCACGTGAAATGGCTCATGAGGAACTCGTTAAGTTAGAAACGTTAAGTTATATATATACATGTGTTACTCGTTTAGTTAACATTAAAGTAACGACTTCTTATTACACTAATGAAAAATTTTTGGAGGAGAAAGTTTATTTTGCAGGAAATTTTTCAGAGATCCAGGACTGATGATTAAAGAAAATTCGAAATATAAACGTGGGTTAGAACGTGTGTGTTTCGATGAAGGAAAAAGAAAAGACGTGGAGAAGTGGAAAACTGGTGGTGGTTAAACCTGAAGGATATGCATGAAATGAAGATACAGTATAAAAGGCATAGAATTCTCGTTGATCAATTTATCCTTGCACACAAAAAGAAAAATCTTTTCAAGGATCAAACCATCCCTACACACCAAAAGAAAAATCTTTTTCAAGGATCAAAAACACCTTCCCAGGGAAAATCTCTCAAGTGGAAGAAAGTTCAGTGAAGCATAAAAAGGTAAGATTTTCGTCACTGAAGATTTGAAGTATCAGAAGAAAGTAAATTCGGTGAAACATGAAAAGACAAGATATTCGTCACTGAAGAATTGCTGAAGAAGAAAAAGAAGAAGAAGAAACATCTCAAACAGGGAGAAAAGTTTTAAATTCCACAAATTAGTTTTCTCTGTTTGTAGTTATGAAATTGTTTAGATGATACATGGTATCGAAATATAATTGCATCTACAATTTCTGAGGAGAATTGAATTATATATTGTAATTGAAACTTTGAATAAAAATGATTTTATGAAAACAATGTCTCGACTTGTTTTTGAGATTTAAAGATTCAATTATATTTCAGAAAATATTAAAAATACACAATTCACCCCCCTCTTGTGTAGCCATAAGATCCTACAAGTGGTATCAGAGCTTTGTTAATAATCTTTGATATAAAATTGATACCAACTTTTTTAATATCATTGCTTATTCTACCTTCCTTGTTTTTAAACAGAAATTAATATCTGAGCATACGTTTAACTCTATTGATTTAAGGCTCAAGTTGTTTTAAAGTTTTTATACTATTTAAAATCAAATAGGTTGAAAAATCTAAGGTAAAATGGCTACTAGAAATGGTAATTTTTCTTTATATGAAGGCCAAAATCTTAATCGTCCTCCTTTATTTGATGGAATACATTTTGAATATTGGAAATATAGGATGACTGTTTTTCTTCAAAGTATAGATCATAAGTTGTGGTTCATGATTTCTAAACCATATACTCCGTTAACTACTCCTTATAATACTTGGACAATTACTGAAAAAGAAAATGAAACTCTGAATGCTAAGGACTTAAATATTTTATTTTGTGCATTGAGTTATGAACAGTTCAGTAAAGTGTCAACATATAAATCTGCTTATGAGGTGTGGCATCCATTAGAAGTTTCACATGAAGGTACTTCTCAAGTTAAAGAGACAAAAATAAACATGTTGATTCAGAAATATGAACTCTTTAAGATGCATGAAGACGAAAATATTTCTAAGATGTTTTCCAGATTTCTTGATATCATAAACTCTTTAAAATGTTTAGGAAAGAATTTTGAATAGAAGGATTTGGTGAGGAAAATTCTCAGATCCCTAAGTTCTAAATGGTCTTAGAAAGTAACATCAATTGAGGAATCACGAGATTTAAATGTTTATTCTATGAATGAACTTATAGGAAATTTAACAGCTTATGAAGCTCAATTAAATGAATCACTGAGTCACAACAAACTAAAAATGAAGAAAGAAATAGCCTTCGAAATTAATTCAAATTCTGATATATCTACTGATTCTGACGAGGATTTGATTTTGCTGACTAGGAAATTCAAGAAAGCATGGAAAGCTAGGAAACAGCAAAGGAACAAAAATGATAAACCCTCAACGTCAAAATCATTGAATGATAAGAATTCTTCATCTAGAAAGTATGTCTGTTACAACTGTAAGAAACCTAGACATCTTTCTCCAGATTGTCCTATGAGGAAAAATGAAAAGCAAAGTAGGACAAATCAAAAGAAGACAGCTCAGAAAACTTAGAAAAAGTTTTACAAGAAAAATGCTTTGAAGGTCAATTGGGATGACACGTCTGAAGAGTCTGAATATGAGGAATCAGCATCAAAATCTTCACATTCAGAAGGAGAACAAGAGTTAGAAGACGTTGCTCATGTGTGCTTCATGGCAGATGAGTCTGAGGTAATATCTGATCCTGAAAGTCATTCAGATTTCAACTTTGATGAATTATTATGTGCTTATCATGTATTATTACAAAAACTTAAAGTTTGTAAATTGGAAAATAAGAATATTAGAAAATCTTCATCCATTATGGAAGAAGAAAATTGTTTCCTAGCTACTACTTTAGAAAAGTTTAAATGTGATAATGAAAATCATGCTAGAGATTTGCAAAAATTTAGATTTAATGAATGTATCTTGCATGAACAAATATAGAATATAAATGCTGAAAAATTAAAGATAGAATCTGAAAATGAAATGTTGAGAAACAATATAAATGAACTTGAATTAGAGATAGATAAATTAAAACTAAGAGAGCAATATTTAAATTCTACCTTTGATAAATGGAATTTAAGTCAAACTAAGTTAGACAAACTAACTAGTACCCCTGCGGTGTCTTATAAATTTGGCTTAGGATTTGATTATCCTAAATATCCTAAATCTCAAGCCAATAAAGGATTTATTAGTTGCAGTTCAAGTAAATCTAAGACTAAAATTTCTTTTATTATGAAACAAGGTAATAAATATGTAGAAGTAGATACTTCAAGGGATGAATCATACAGTAATAATATAAATCAATGTGATTCGTCAAATTGTACTTCTAACATGACTATAAATGTTTCTAAAAATCTTGTTTCTTGTTCTGGAAATTTAGTTTCTAATGTTTCTAAAATTTCAGACAATTGTAGTAAACTGAAAATTCAGAAACCTGAGCATGTAATTCAATACACTGGTGTTAGACCAATTACTCATTCTACATGTGATAAAACAAAAAATTCTTGTGCAGAAAAAGATTTTGTATGTACGGAAAGTGTTAATACAAGTACAAAATCTTGGTATGAACTTATAGAAATGTATAAGCATGACCAAAATAAATTAACATTTGATAAAATGCTTAAACTCTACATAAAAAGATAAATATTATTGATGATGTTGTTCACCTCATAGATATTATATACTTATTATAAATATCTAAAGTAATATCTAAACTGCTGCTTAAGATACTATGTATTTATTGTAAAATCATAGTAGTATCTTATTGATTTTAAGTAGTTTATCAATTTTAATGGTTTCTACAATTTTAAGTGGAAGTGTAAATGAAAAACATTAAATACTTCTGACATTCTGAAATTTTGATTAAATGTTTTCTTTGAATCAAGGAAAATGCATATGATCATGCAAAAATTTGACTTAATTGATTAAACTTGTAGAATAAGTTATATGTAACTCATCTTAAACTATTAATCAAAAGTATAAGCTTATTAAAACTGATTCATATTCTCAGTACAATCATAGAAGTAAAAATTGTATGAGATTTGTGCTTTATTGCATCTGTATTAATGGAATACATATATATTGTGCTTAAAATGAAAAGTGCTTACAAAGTGAAAATCTTTGAGAGTTTATTGATCAGTTTGATCACGAGCCTTTTGTACTTGAGCAGATAGGTATGTAAGGATTGTTGTCCTGAAGAATGATTCTTTAAATCTGGCAACCTAAGGTCCTGATCAGATCTGGGATTGTTGACTGAAAGCTCATTACACAGGTACATTAGAAAGCTCTTGTATGATTCAAGCTTTTCAAACTAACTTTTAAAGAAAATTATCAATATTTAGTGTTTTGAAAAGAAAAAGTTGTTTCATTAATTACAAATATCTTTGAATCGCATATAGTTTATACCAATATGACTACTGATTTATTGAATCAACATTAGTACTTTTGAAAACGTTTATTTGAGATACATTCTTTTATTCTCCTTGAATTAATCGAATTGAGTTTAAAGTTGTGTTTTGATTCATATATAGTAGGAATTGATTCTGGAAATTATTTTTGATGATGTCAGGATAACGGAAGTCTCTAAAAAGAAAATGTAAAAGTATAGTTATACTTAACATCTATTGTCACTACAAGTATATTTTGTATTTTGATTGAATATATTTGAAGTATATTTGTAGGGGGAGCATTAAAACTGTCAAAAACAGATTAATATAATTTAAAATACAAATCTTAGTTAATCTGAATTAATGTCCTCTTAAAATCTTGATGAAATAATTTAAAAAGACAAATAAACTATTCTAGATTCAAAAGACAAAATGTTCAAATAGTTTACAATGTTCTCAAGATAATGTTAAGTTTAGCATGTGTGTTGTTTTCAGAACGTTTTAGTTGGAAGCATCCGAAACTTGTTTAAGTGTACTAACTAAACGTTATGTTAGATAAGGTAACGTGTAAAACTGCCTCTAGACAGCGTTTTACTCATTAGGTTAGTTAACTCAACGAGTTATACTTAAATATTTCGGGTACTTTGATTGAATAAGCTTTATTCAATATTTATTTTATTTCTAAACCCGACTTATCTTCACGTTGACTTATACGCCTAAAAACCCTATTTAAACACTTATAACATGGGGACTTAGGTTATTTGTAAACTTTGTCAAGAAAATCTTTCCCGCTTGTTGCTGTTACAACCTGCGACGATGGTCTCCAAGTTCTACAAAGGTCGTGGCAGAGGAAAAGACAAAAGCAGAATAGATGCAAAAGGAAAAGAAATAGAGAATGATGAAGTTCCATGTACTTGGTTCAAGAAAATATTTCGAGTGGACAAAAGGTTAGAAGAACTTTATAGAGATTACTTCTTTTCTTAGGATATATTAGATGAAGTTAGACAAGAACTTCAATATACTGATGCAAGTATTACATACATGGGTATTCGAAGTAAATATGATAGAGAATACAGAATGAAATGTGCTGAGATTGCATTTTTGGAACAATATGCAAAATATTTGGAAAAAGGTGTAGGTTCATCAAATAGAACTCCTCAAACTCCTATAAACGATACAAGACTACATGCATTTTAGGAAGAGCATGAATCAGCTATCCCTACTCCTTTATACTCAAAACAAGTAGAATCAGATATTGCTGTAGACAAAACAAAAGTTGATAGTCTTCGAAAGGCCGTTGCAATAGAAAGTGCCTTAGAAGAATTAAAGCAGAAAACTTTTTTGGAGCAATTTGAAAAGAAAACAGCAATACTTAAAGAGGAGAAACAAAAATGTTATAGTAGAAGGAAAATCAGAAAAGTTATGTCTTCAAAGACAAAGTCTATTGGAAAAGGAAAATCAGATGAAAATTTATTTCCAAAGGACAATGTATGTCTAGACATTGTACCTTTTTGTGCATCTGATAAACTCATCAGTTCCGAACACACTGAAACTGATGAAGTTAATGAGACTTTATTTTCCCTTGCTAGAAAGCTTGAGAAGAAATACAAGTCAAATATAAGCTCAAGTTTTTCTATTAGTACAAGTCCTGATGATGCAGAAATTGACAAATCAAAGCATCAGGCACCTGACATTGAACAAGTTATTGCAGATATAATTGACAATGTTGAGGTAGTAACTAGTTCACAGGCTGAATTGTTTGGAGTAGTAGATATTGAAATTGTTAAGACTCTAGAAGAGCTAAAAGTTAACCAGCCTTCTACTGAATCTATAGAAGCAGAGTTTGAGAATTCACAGCATGAATCAATGGAAATATCTGTTGAACAAAATGAACAATTATAGACAGATACACCGGTTGTAGAATTTGTGGAAAAATTGTACTCTAAACATTCTATAGAGACTGAACAGATGAATGTTGAGCATATTGACAATGTTCCTAACACTATTGAAGCTGAAGAATCAAGCTTACCTAAGCAGCTTCAAGATAATATTTTGGAAGAGGAACAACATGACATTCATTTTGAAGAAGAGGTTTCTGAAGATGAATTAAACTCTGAATCACGGCTTCAGGTATCACCTTCTTTGTGTACAATATTAAACATTCAAGGTAATGCAATTGATTTTAGATCTGAAGAAGCATTGCAAAAATACAATAATCTGATTACATGTCAGATTCTGCATGCTCGTCCAATAAAATTCAGAAATTTGATGGACATAAGAGATCTGTTTGAGTTTCAAGGCCTCATTAAATTCTTACTAGTAGGAACGAAATGGAAGCAATACACAAAGCTTATTGTAGCTTTTTATAGCAATCTGGTCGAGAATGGAAATTTTCTAAAAACTCAAATAAATGAATAGGAGTTTATATTATCTCCTGAGTTAATTTTTGAAGTTTTGGGATTAAAGAATGAAGGTGTTGTTGTTACAAACAGATTTGACATGATAAGACAACTGGAATGGAACATTCAATCTTTATCAAAAATTCCAAATGTATATTTTGAAATGAGATTCATGGAAAATCTAAATGTAGAGGCAAGGCTTATTGCAAATATATTGCATGCAAATTTATTTCAGAGAGTTGGACACAATATGGAAGTCAGCAGAAGTTGTTTATATGCAACTTATAGCTTGCTGAATAGAATTCAAATCAATTGGTTTGATGTTTTCACTTCTCAACTACAGCATATGAGTTCAAAGTTATGTTATGGTGATGCTATATGTAGACTCATTGCAAGCCAATTGAATTTATCCGACTGGCCCTTTGAAACTAAAGGCATGAGAGCCTTTAGTGTCAAAGATTTGCAAAACTTCCAGGCCATGCATAAACCTCAACGACAACAACAACAAAGTTATTCAGTTCAAGCAGAACAGCAAACCCAGCTACCTCTTGACTTAGATGCAGTGCTTAACGACATCAGAAATGATATTAGGCATCTAGGAGATAAAATATGTAATGCTATAAGTGATATACTTTGGAGGGGTCGCTAACTGTTTTTGTTTGTTTCTGAATACAAAATGTAATGTTTGTATTACTTGTTTGATTCTTTGAACAATACATTAGTTTCTATAAATGTTTACAATTCTTATTATTGTTTACAGAAAGAGTTGTTGTAAATTTATCTCTTAATTCAAAAGGGGGAGAAATGTTAATTATCTTTTACAATTCTTACTTATCTTTTTGATTAATGACAAAAAAGGGGAGAAATATTATAAAAAGATGATTATGATCTTAATTGCATATATATATTATAAAAGGAGATGCTATTTTGAATGGTTATTGTAATCTGATAGATGATAATTAGAAAACTGATACTTATATAATTATTGACATTTAAGAGTTTTTAGTTCTGAGAGGTAAAATTTACACAAACAATAGAAATAAGCTTAAGTGAACTTAAGTCAACAAACAAGTTTGTTGAATTAAAAGTTAACCCAACGAAGGTGCTTTGTTGAGTTATACATATTTCATAATTGATTTAATATGGTTTTGTCATCATCAAAAAAGGCGAGATTGTTGAGTATTTTTGTTTTGATGATGTGTGCTGAGTGAAAATAATCATATTTGCTCAATTACTATTGCTTGTGAAAAGAAATTAAAATCATCAATTAATACAGAAAAAGCTTACTAATATAAATACTTGTCTGTATTGGATCTGAAGTTAATAACTAGTCGTTTCGTTGCATTAATTTCTCATTTAGCTAAACGTTAAGTTAACGTGTGTTTTTATTGAAAAGCATGATATGTTTTAATGTTATATCTTCTGTATCATGAACAGTGCACGTTTAGACAACTCGTTAAGTTAGAGTTTTGTTTGTATAGAGGTCACGTGAGAACTCGTTAAGTTAGAGGCTTAAAGGTTAAAATAGGTCACGTGATAACTCGTTAAGTTAGTGAGTAAAAGAAGAGACGAACTCGTTAAGTTAGTGTTATACACATGGTGAAATTATAAGTTACGAATGTTGTATTGTATCACGTGACGTGCACATGTTTAACTTGTTAAGTTAACATAACTAAACGCATTGAGTTGCTATATTGAACACTAAGGCAACGCGTTAGGTTAGCGTTATAAACTTAAGTTGTTATTTTTGCACGTGGTAAAATTCTTATTATAAAAACATTTGTTTATTACTAGTTCGTTGAGTTATTATAACACAACGGAGATGGTTCGTTGAGATAGCATAACACCACGGACATAGTTCGTTGAGTTAGCTACAGTACTTGTCACGTGAAATGGCACATGATGAACTCGTTAAGTTAGAAACGTTAAGTTATATATATACTTGTGTTACTCGTTTAGTTAACATTAAAGTAACGACTTCTTATTACACTAATGAAAAACTTTTGGATGAGAAAGTTTATTTTGCAGGAAATTTTTCAGAGATCTAGGACTGATGATTAAAGAAAATTCGAAATATAAACATGGGTTAGAACGTGTGTGTTTCGATGAAGGAAAAAGAAAAGACGTGGAGAAGTGGAAAACTGGTGGTGGTTAAACGTGAAGGATATGCATGAAATGAAGATACAGTATAAAAGGGATAGAATTCTCATTGATCAATTTATCCTTGCACACAAAAAGAAAAATCTTTTCAAGGATCAAACCATCCCTACACACCAAAAGAAAAATCTTTTTCAAGGATCAAAAACACCTTCCTAGGGAAAATCTCTCAAGTGGAAGAAAGTTCAGTGAAGCATAAAAAGGTAAGATTTTCGTCACTAAAGATTTGAAGTATCAGAAGAAAGTAAATTCGGTGAAGCATGAAAAGACAAGATATTCGTCATTGAAGAATTGCTGAAGAAGAAAAAGAAGAAGAAGAAACATCTCAAACAGGGAGAAAAGTTTTAAATTCCGCAAATTAGTTTTCTCTGTTTGTAGTTATGAAATTGTTTAGATGATACATGGTATCGAAATATAATTGCATCTACAATTTATGAGGAGAATTGAATTGTATATTGTAATTGAAACCTTGAATAAAAATGATTTTATGAAAACAATGTCTCGACTTGTTTTTGAGATTTAAAGTTTCAATTATATTTCAGAAAATATTAAAAATACACAATTCACCCCCTTCTTGTGTAGCCATACGATCCTACAGTTTTGGATAGTTACAGTTGGAAGTCTCCAAAAAACTCCTGATAACTCACCGATCCAATAATAAATAAATGTTTTTACAATAAGGTATTTACCACGTGCAATAATAATAACTTTAAGTTCATAACGCTAACCTAACGCATTGTCTTAGTGTTCAATATAGCAATGCAACGTGTGCAGTTATGTTAACTTAACGAGTTAAACATGTGCAACTCACATGATACAATATAACATTCATAAACTTTCATTTCACCACATGTATAATACTAACTTACCGAGTTCATCTCTTTATTTTAACCTTTTGTTCACTAACTTAACGAGTTCTTACGTAACCTATTTTAACCTTTAAGCCTATAACTCAATGAGTTCTCACGTGACTTTTATACAAATAACACACTAACTCAATAAGTTGTCTTAACGTGCACTATACATGACATAGAAAATGTAACTTTAAAACATATCATGCTTTACAATAAAAACACACACTAACTTAACGTTTAGTTAAATGACAAGTTAGTATAACTTAACGACTAGTTGTTTAATTTAGCATAATTTCAGATCCATTATAGACAAGTATTTATATCAGTAAACTTTTTTTGTATTAATTGATGTTCTTAATTTACTTTCTCAAACAATAGTAATTGAGTAAATATGATTACATTCGTTTAGCACACATCATCAAAACAAAATACTCAAGTTATTAGAGGATCTTTGGATACTTGCAAGCGTAACTATCTGAAACTAAAACTCATTTCGGATAGTTAGCATCTAACCTTCCAAAAGATAACTTAAGTCATGTTTCTAGGTCACAACATGTTTCTTACTAGTTTTTATGGTAAAAAGGTATTTCGGATACTTTGAAAACTTAACTATCTGATACTTAACACTTTTCGGTGAGTTAGCATCTTACCTTCCGAAAGATAGGTTAAGTTGGTTCATTGAGTTATTTGTAACACCATGGACTTAGTTCGTTGAGTTAGCTACAGTACTTGTCACATGATTTGGTACATGATGAACTCATTAAGTTAGATACGTTATGTTATAAATGTTAGGACCCTAGTATTTTGATAATGCAAAACCTATGTGAGGAAACATATTATATTTCATAGTTAAGTTAGTGCAGCATTAGATCAGAAGGTAGATAGAACAAATTCCATGTAGAACAGATGGAGAAGTTTCCAGATAATACTGCTTTAAAGTTACAAGAAAATTGGACAGTTACAGGTCCAAAGAATAAAACAACAACAAGTCTATCAGACAATTAGAAGGATAACTATCCAATTTTACAAAGCCTTCGGAGAGTTATTTAATCAAACAGTTAAGGGGATTAAATGATCGGATAGTTAAGGAGTTAACTATCTGGAAGCTTAAAGGACTTTTTAGAGAGTTACAGGTATAACTATCTGAAAGTTAAGTCATTCAATAAACCACATGTAGAAATACAAAATGGAAACTTAAAGGACTTGTTGGAGAGTTAGATAACTATCCGAGTTTTCTTTTTGGAGAGTTAGATAACTATTCGAGTTTTTCGATAAGTTACAGGCATAACTTTTCGGAACTTAAGTCATTTTATTACGCACGTGCAAAATGGAGAAGTCGACAGTTGAAAGCTCAAAAGGGAAAATCGGAGAGTTAGATAACTATCCAAAATTTCAAAGAGAGTTTTGGTAAGTTACAGTTTAACTATCCAAAACTTAAGTTATTAAAATTGCCACGTGTAGAATTCTAGAAAGAAGATCATTTAAGTTTTCGGAGAGTTAGAAAGATAACTATCCGAAATTTCAAGAGAGTTTCGGTGAGTTACAGTTTAACTATCCGAAACTTAAGTTAGTAAATTTCCCACGTGTAGAATTCTAGACAGATGCTCAAATGGTATTTCGAAGAGTTAAAAAGATAACTATCCGAAATTTCAAAAGAGTTTCGGTGAGTTACAGTTTAACCATCTGAAACTTAAGTCATTGAATTTCCCACGTGCAGAATTCCAGAGAGTGGCTCAAATAAGTTTTCGGAGAGTTAGAAAAATAACTATCTGAAATCTTGAAGCATTTCGGTGAGTTACAGGGATAACCTTCTGAAACTTAAATCAGCCCTTTATGCACGTGCTAAATTAAAGCAATCGAAAAGTTGATAGAGACAAACTATTCGACAAGTATATAACTATTCAGTGAGTTACAGTTATAAGTATCTGATTGGATGACAGGTCACATTTAAATATTCTGGAATCCTACCTGATAGTAAAGGTTAAGTGATCTTTCGGTGAGTTACAGAAACTCTTCGGAGAGTTACATAGCTAACTATCTGAAAGAATAGGAAAATCGGTAAGATATCTTGAAACGATTTTTTGAACGGTCACTTGCCGTATTGGGACTTGAGGCTAATCAAGTACAGTAGAATACATCCGTTGGAAGAAAATATGATCGTTGTACATCTCAGGTATATATACAAGATATAGACAACGGATTTAGATAGCTTTTGCTCATATACATACAGAGATACAATATACATTGCAGATCAATTACTGATATAGAAGAAAGCTCAAATTCAGTTCAACAAAGAATCGATTGGAAGCTGGATTTACAAGAAGATTCTTAAAGCTCTCCATGTGCTGAAAGTCTGATCCAAGAAGGATCATTTGGTTCGTGGCTTAAACCTGAAAGCTACATACAGTGTTGGTTTGAGTTTCGACCTGAAAACTCTAGAGGTTGGTTTACTGAAGTTTTTACCTAAAAACTTCTATGTAGTTGGTTCTTGCTTTGACCTGAAAGCAAGTGTGTAAATGTTGAGACACGTAGTGAAGCCCAAGTGACCCTTGGGGGTGGACTAGCCGAGTTGGTGAACCACCTTAAATTCTCTTGTGTTTCTTACCTTTATTTCCGCTATGCATGATATTTTTATCTGATTATTACTTGTGCAAACTGATTAATCAAATTAGTTAGTAAAGTGAAAAATAGGCTTAAATTCACATTGTTCTCCATTCACCCCCGCTCTAGTGAAGCCATTTGTTCCTAACAATAAATCTACTTGTTTTACTCGTTTAGTTAACGTTAACACAATGACTTGTTATTACACTTGATGGAAAATTTTTGGACGAGAAAGTTTATTTTGTAGGAAAATTTTCAAAGATCTTGGATTGATGATTAAAGAAAATTTGAGAGGAAAATGTGGATTAGAATGTGTGTATTTCGATAAAGAAAAAAAGATGTGAAAAGTGGAAAATTGATTGTGGTTAAACGTGGAAGATATGCATGACATGAAGATACAGTATAAAAGGCATAGAATTCTCGTTGATCAATTATCCCTGCACACCAAACAAAATATATTTTCAGGGATCAAAACACCTCTCCAAGGAAAAGCTCTTAGATGGAAGAAAATTTGATGAAGAATAGAAAGTCAGATATATGTCACTAGAAAATTGAAGAATTAGATAGAAGAAAGCAAATTCGGTGAAGTAAAGAAAGTTAGATATTAGTCACTGAAGATTTGCAGAAGAAGAAGAAGAAGAAAAATCTCAAATACAGAGAAATGTTTTAAATTCTACAAATTAGTTTTCTCTGTTTGTAGTTTTGAAATTGATTAGAGGAAACATGGTATCGTTATATAATTACATCTACAATTATTGTATTTGTAGATACTATGTATTTACGATAAAATTATTGTAGTATCTTATTGATTTTACTTATTTTTCCAAGTTTAATGGTTTTTCAAAATTTTAAGTGGAAATGTCAATGAAAAACATTAAATTCCTTTGAAATCCTGAAATTTTGATTAAGTGTTTTCTTTGGATCAATGAAAGTGCATATGATCAAGAATGAGTTTGACTTGATTGATTAAACTTGTAGAATAATTTATATGTAAATCATATTAAGCTATTGATCAAAAGTATGAGCTTATTGAAATTGATTCATATTTTCAATAAAATCCTAGAAGTAAAAATTGTATGAGATTTGTGCGTTATTGCACCTGTATTAATGAAATACATATATACTATGCTTAAAATAAAAAGTGCTTACAAAGTAAAAATCTTTGAGAGTTTATTGATCAATTTGTTCATGAGCTTCTTGTACTTATGTAGATAAGTATGTAAGGATTGTTATCCAGAAAAATGACTCTTTAAATCTGGTAACCTAAAGTCCTGATCTAACCTAGGATTATTGACTGAAAGCTCATTACATGGGTACATTAGAAAGCTCTTGTATGATTCAAGCTTTTCAAACTAACTTTTAAAGAAAATTATCTATATTTACTGTTTTGAAAAGATAAAAGTTGTTTCATTAAATACAAATATCTTTGAATCGAATATAGTTTCTACCAATATGACTGTTGATTTGTTGAATCTAAATTAGCACTTTTGAACATATTTATTTGAGATACAATTCTTTATTCTCCTTATGTTAATCATATTAAGTTTAAAGTTATGTTTTGATTCATATATAGTTGGAGTTGATTCTAGAAATCATTCTTGATAAATTCAGGATAACAAAAATTTTTGAAAAGAAAAATTTCAAGTATAGTTATAATTAACACCTATTTTATACAAGTATATTTTGTATGTTATTGAATATATTTGAAGTATATTTGTAGGGGAAGGAATTACAATGTCCAAAACAGATTAATATCATTCAAAATATAAACCTTAATTAATATGAGTTTAGTCCTCTTAAAATCTTGATGAAACAATTTAAAAGACAAACAAACTATTTTAGGTACATAAAAAGAAATATTAGAATAGTTTACAGTGTTCTCAAGATAATATTTTAGATAAGTTACTTAAAGATTGTAAGTTGTTTTGGAGACTTTCAGTTGAAAACATCCGAAACTTGCTTTTTAGTTAAGTATACTAATTAGACATTATGCTATGTAAGGAAACATGTAAAACTGCCTCTAGATAGTGTTTTACTCGTTAGGTTAGGTAACTCAATGAGTTACACTTAAATTTTTTGGGTACCTCGATTGAATAAAGTTTATTCAATATTAATTTAAAACCCAAACCTAACTAAAAGACTTGTTTAATTATTGCTATTGAAACCCTATTTAAATACTTATTACACGGGAACTTAGGTTATCTCGTAACATCTTTCTAAAAATCTTTCCCGCTTGTTTGATCCTATAACCACTTGCGACAATGTATTCAAAGTTCTACAAAGGGTGTGACATAGGAAAAGGAAGAGGTAGAGGAAATGCAAAAGGAAAATAGATAGATGAAGATGAAGTTCTACATTCATGGTTTAAGAAGATATTTCAAGTTGACAAAAGGTTAGCTCTAATATACCATGACTATTTCTTTTTAGAAGAAATTTTTGATGAAGTTCAATTAGAACTTAACCATACTGTTGAAAGTATACAATATATGGGAATTAGAAGTAAATTTGATAGAGAATATCGTATGAAGTGTGTTGAGATAGCATTTTTAGAATAGTATGCACAATACAAGGAAAAAGAAATAGGTTCATCAAATAGAATTCCTTAAACACCTATAAATGGAACTCGACTTATATCATTTGAGGAAGAACATGAATCTGCAATTCCTACTCCTTTATCTGCAAAGGAAAAATAGACAAATATTGCTGTAGATCAAGAAAAAGATGGTCTTTGAAAGGCAATAGCTATAGAAAGTGCTTTAGATGAACTGAAATAGAAAACTTTTTTGGAACAAATTCATAAGAAAATAGTAATAGTACAAGTAGAAGAGACTCTAACTTGTTATTAAAGAAAAAGAGTCAGAAAATTGAAACAAAAAGAGATTATTTCTAAGGAAACAAATTTAGATGGAAAAGAAAAATCAGATGAGGATTTAATTCCAAAGGACAATGTATGTCTAGACATTGTGCCTTACATTGCATCTGTCAAGGTAATCAGTTCAGAATACACTGAAACTGATGATGCTAATGAAACATTGTTATCATTTTCTAGAAAACTTGAAAAGAGATCAAGGCAACAAATTAGTTCAAGTTTTTCTATAGAATCAAGCATTGATGATAAGGAAATTGAACAATTAGAGCATCAGGTAGACGACATTGAACAAGTTACTGTAGAAGTGCTTGAAAATATTGAGGTAGTAACTAGTTCAGAGGTTGGATTGTTTGGAGTAGTAGCTATTGAAAAAGACAATACTTCAGAAGAGCTTAAAGTTGATCAGCCTATTTTAGAATCTATAGGAATAGAGTTTGAGAATTCACAGCATGTAGAAATGGACATATCTGTTGAGGAAAATGAAGAATTGTAGACAGATACACTAGTTGTTGAATTTGTGGAAAATTTGAACTTTGACCATTCTATAGAAACTGAATTAATGGATGTTGTAGATATTGAAAATATTCCTTACACTATTGAAGTTGAAGAATTAAGCTTACCTGAGTAGCTTCAAGAAAATATTTTGATAGAGGAACAACATGACATTCATTTTTAAGAAGAGATTCCTGAAGAAGAATTAAATTTTGAATCAAGGCTTCAGGTATCACCTTGACAATACACATTCAAGGTAATTCAATTTATTTTAGATCTGAGAAAGCATTACAAAAATACAATAATTTGATTTCATGTCAAATTCTGCATGCTAGATCAATAAACTTTAGAAGTTTGATGGAAATTAAAGATCTATTTGAGTTTCAAGGCTTAATACAATTCTTACTAGTTGGAATGAAATGAAAACAATATAAAGAGCTTATTGCAGCTTTTTAGAGCAATCTGGTATAGAATGACAATCTATTGCAAACTCAAATAACTCAACAAGAGTTTACTTTACCTCCTGAATTAATTTTGGAAGTTTTAGGATTATGGAATGAAGGTGTCGTTGTTACCAACAAATTTGACATAGTTAGAAAACTGAAATTGGACATTCAGTCTTTATCACAGATTCTAGATGTATATCCAAAAATGAGATTAATGGAAAATCTAAATGCGGAAGCTAGGTTTATTGCAAATATTTTGCATGCAAATTTATTTCAAAGAGTCGAACATAATTTAGAAGTAAGCAGAAGTCATTTATATGCAACTTATGACATACTAAACAAAATATAAATAAATTGGTTTGATGTTTTCTTATATCAACTACAACATATGAGTTCAAAGTTATTTTTTAGTGATGCTGTATGTCGAATTATTGCAAGCCAAATGGATTTATCTAACTAGCCTTCTAAAGTTAAAGGCATGAGAACATTTAGTATAAAAGATTTGCAAAAACACCAGCAACAGCAACAACAACAACCTTATCTTCCACATCAACAACAACAACAAAATTATTTAGATCAAGTACAACAGCAACCCGAGCTACCTCTTGACTTAAATGCAGTATTGAACGAAATTAGAAATGATATTAGGCATCTAGGAGATAAAATTTGTAATGCTATAGGTGATATTATTAGGAGGAATAGATAAATGTAATGTCATTTGTTTGTTCACTTGTATTCTGAATACAAAATGTAATGTTTGTATTTATTGACTAACTTTTTGAACACTACATTTTACTGTAAATGTGTTTCACTTCTTATTAATGTCTATAGATTTGAGTTGTACATACTTGTCTCTCGATTTTTATACTTTGTAATCATCTTTTTGATTAATGACAAAAAGGGGGAGATGATTATGAGTTTAATTGTATATGTTAAAAACGGGGAGATGATTATGTGTTTGTTGAAATTTTTCTAAAAGTTTTACTTTTGAGAGATGATTTTGACACAAACAACAGAAATAAGCTTAGGTGAACTTAAGTCAACAAACTTGTTTGTTGAATTAAAACTTAACCCAATGAAGGTGCTTCGTTGAGTTAAACATATTTCATAATTGATTTAATATGGTTTTGTTATCATAAAAAAGGGGGAGATTGTTGAGTATTTTGTTTTGATGATGTGTGCTAAATGAATATAATCATATTTACTCAATTACTATTGTTTGTGAAAGTAAATTAAGAACATCAATTAATATAGAAAAATTTTACTAATATAAATACTTGTTTCTAATGTATTTGAAATTATGCTAAGTTAATAACTAGTTGTTAAGTTATACTAACTTTTCATTTACCTAAACGTTAAGTTAATGTGTGTTTTTATTGTAAAGCATGATATGTTTTAAAGTTATATTTTTTGTATCATGTACTGTGCACGTTAATACAACTCGTTGAGTTAGTGCTTTGTTTAGAATGAAAAAGTGCATATTATTAACGGTTAAATGATGGTTAATTGCATAATATTTAGCTTATCATATGAGAATTAAGCCATTATGTTATAATTGCACTGTTATATGCTTTAATTGAAGAATCTGCTTAATTTTGGGGAATTAATGTTAATTTAGCACATTTATGAACTATCGGTAAATTGCAGGCTGTGAAATTCTTAAGTATCCGAAAATGCATCTGAGCATCGGATAGTTATACCTGTAACTCTCTGGAATGTTATTTTATTTTTAAACTGCTGCTGACACATGTTGAGAGCTGGTAGATTTACTTACGTTATAACTCGTTAAGTTAGTATAACTACACGCGTTGAGTTACATAAAAATACACTAAGGCAACGCGTTAGGTTAGCGTTATAAACCTAAGTTGTTATTTTTGCACGTGTTTTATAGTTAAATCAATGAAGGAAGTCCGTTGAGTTATCTGTAACTCCACGGACTATATATTTTCTAATATGCCATTGTAGCGGTTGTAGGAACAGATAGTTGGAAGGAAAAACCACGTTTGCATGTATCACGCAGGAATTCAATTGCGTAGGGAGAAGGAAGCATCGCCGTTGATCTGAAGGAAGGAAATCCAATCAACCATTCAAGTAGAAGCAGTTACCACTAAAGAAATATAAAAGAAAAGAAGAAAAAAAAGAACGAGTGTGATCGATGGATGGCCAATGTATACAGAGGAGCACCAAGCTTTCTACAGATAGTATCGGCGATTCTTCGAAGTATCACACCAATCATTGTATCACCACCATAATCACCAATCATCAGAGGTCTGTGAGGATACTTGCTTGATGTCGGGTCGATTCCGAGCCAAACACAGTGCCTGACAACCACTGTGAGGAGTGATCGCGTCGCGGGAAGGGAAGACATTTTCACCAAGCGCCGACTCATATTTCAAGAGATCGTAAAGCTTTTAGCCTTGGCTTCGGGTTGATGCCTGTATGCTGAAGAGGAGATCATCTTGCAATTCTGGACTCGCGATTCTATAGGGAGATGAGACAGAATTGTAAGTGGTTCAATTTTCAATGGTGTAATCCCGTTGCAAGTAGTGTCGGAAGTATTTATTGTCAAGTGAAATTACTTTACATTTCACCTTTCGCCCATCACATCAAAACAAAAATACCAAAAACAATTTATCTTTGTTTGTATGTTGTATTTGAGTGTTGTATTGTTGGTGTTGTATCGTGATTAATGTTATCTGTATCAATTTTATGATTATTTTATGTTAGTTTTAATTTTACAGTTTACTGAAATTGGTTCGTACAAAACAACTTAAAGATTTTAATGGTTACTATTTGAATCATCTGAATGTTAGTATTGCATAATGATAAATCCAATGTTAACTAGCATTAAAAAGCTTAATTGATGTTATTTACAATCTGTGGAATCGCCCAATGGTTGGCCGAATTCCTCTGTAATTAGTAGTATTATAAAGAAGAGACAGGCTCGTGGAGTTAACTTAAGTCCACGAGGATAGTTCGTTGAGTTATCAATAACTCAACGAACTTAGTCCGTTGAGTTAACTGTAACTCAACGGAGTGCTTATTGAATATAAATTTGAATTGTTCACAATCAAACATTTCTTAAATTCGTCAGCAATTCCCTATGGGATCGACCTGTACTTGCACACTGATACAATAGACACTGTGCACTTGCAGTTAAAGTACAAATTGGAATTAATATCTAAATTGTATTAAAGGTTGTTTGTTTACTTCTAAAAGAAAGAATAGGCATAAAGATAAATTAACTAAGTAAAAATAGAAGTAATAAATCCAAGTTTTTCTAGTGTAGTGCTGGGAAAACACGAACAAGTTTTATGGCGCCGTTGCCGGGGAATTGAATTGAATTGAACTGAATTGAATAGATATAAGCAACTGTTAGAGCTGTTTCATTTTAATAGTCAGAGTTGTGTGTTTTCTTCTGTAATTGAGAATATGGCATATGCTTATGCTCAAAGATTTTTGAAACCTTTAATTAGCATATGTGAATTCTGCAATTCTGAAGGACACGACATTTCTGATTGTTTGAAATTGAGACATTTATAGATTGATAGATCCCATGAACAACAAATGAATTATCCTTAATATAATAGAGCCGAGTATGAGAATCCTATAGTTTACCCAACTGATGGTCAGTATAGAATGTGTAATATGATGAGAGACACTGAAGTTTGGGATAGCTATGACAGACTAGAGCATAGTATAGAGCAAAATCTGGACAAACTGGAATACTTTGTGTGTCAACAACAAGAAGTCAACCAACTAAAGTATAAGGAGGCATATTCAGAACCTAAACAGGATATAATTTACGAAACTTAAAAAGTCATAAAGAAAATTGATCAAAAATTGAATGCAATGAAATTAAATGATCTGGAAACAAAATTAAAAGCATTAGATAAAAATTCAATGAAAATACAAGTTTTGCAATAGGACAATGAAAATTATAATGTTATAAACTTGCACAACTTGCAAAATATACAACAAACAGAAAACACAAATGTAAGAGAATTTGAAGAATGCACTTTAAAACTAAAAACAATTGAAGATCATAATCACGAAAATGATATACAAAAACATCATGAAAGTTACACAAATCTAGAAGATGTATGCATAACATTAAGATCTGGAACTGATATACCACCAAGAACTCAAAATGAAAATGATATGAAGGTGGACAAGAGTAAAAATCAAAATGATAATGAAAATGTAATAGCTAAAAATCTAGAAATCATTGAAAAACAATCTGAATCTGCAATTGAAGCTAAAAATGATCAAACAAATCAACTAAAAGAAAAAGAGTCTTTGAAATCAAAATCTTTAGTACCCTATCCTGAAAGATTACAACAAACAATTCCTGAAAAACAAGAAAAAATAAGAGAAATTTTTGAAAAAGTACAAGTTAACATTCCTTTGTTAGATCTATTGCAGAATATGCCATCTTGTGCTAAATTTCTGAAGGATTGGTGTACTAAGAAAAGAGAGCGAAAAGTTCTTAGAAATGTCTTTTTAGCTGAGCAAAGTAGTTACCTATTTCTGCCACAAATTCTTAAAAAGTTATCTGATCCTGGAATCCCTGTTATATCATGCACCATAGGAAATACCATTCTAGAAAGAACCTTAATAGACTTAGGTGCAGGTATAAATGTTATGTCAAGTGATATATTTGCATCCTTAGGGGGGGTTAGTGCACACCGGAATTCATGGAAAGGAAAGTAAAGTTTGCACTTTCCTTTTGTAAGTCGTTAGTGTGCATGTCAATTGACGGAAAGGAATTCTACACATTTCCGTCCATATATAAGATTCAATTTCCATTTCCGGCGGAAATTTTCCCACCCTCGCGCACGCGATTTTCACCCAAGGGCACCCGATTTTAGGTCTCTCGCGCACGCACTCACCCTCCCTCACGCTCGCCGTTGCTGTCGCACTCGCAGTTGTGCTCGTCGTCACGCTTGCCGCTCGCACTCGCCCTCACAGTCGTCGTCGTACTCGCACTGGCAGTCACGCTCACTGCTCGCCTTGACGAAAGCCTCCTACGCATAGCACCGTCGAAACCTCCTCACACAGAAACCACCCCTGCCCTCGCTCTCGCCTGAAGCCATCGCTGTCACCTGAAGCCCTCGCTGTCGCCTGAAGCCACCGCTGTCACCTGAAGCCCTCGCTGTCGCCTGAAGCCACCGCTGTCACCTGAAGCCCTCGCTGTCGCCTGAAGCTGCCGCTGTCGCTCGAAGCTGTTGTCACCTGTCGTTGCCCACCCAATAGGTTTGGCCTAAAGATACAAACCTTGCACTAATCAAACATATTTATTATAATAAAAGATGATCAACTCATAAAGCAAGCTTAACAGAGAGCTCTTGTTCAATAACTCCCATTATTCAAAAAGCAGAGCCATTGTGATTATTCTCCTTCTATTTTCTTTTGTTGCAATGTTGATCCTTCAAGATAAATGCAACCTTCCAATTTTAGGGCTTAAGCCAAAGGAAGGATACCAGCTAATGTGATGGGGGAAGCTCTTAGGGCTTATGCCATAAGGTGGTTGCTGATCTACTGATTTATGACAATCATGCCAGATGGAAATTCTAATGTCATCGTTCCAGTTTACAGTGCTTATTTGTGCTTATATTTGTTAAAGAATGTTAGTAGATGTCAAATAATGAACCAAGGATTATTATTTAGAGGATATATAAAAACTTCATGCGTTTCTCTCATTATGCAATTCTTCGATTTGAAATTTCACATAGTTCTTGATTCCTTGAAAGTCAATCATACATCCATGAAGACTTTCTTCGTTTTTCTCATATCACAGTGCATCTTCACTAATTACCGTAGCATGAAGTGGGCCTTTTAACTCCATCGAATATTTTTCTTATTATTGTTATTCCATATGTTTTATTGTAGTTGTTGAAACTGTGCTTGTGTAGAAAATGAGTACTCCTGATAAGGGAAGGACAGGTGGAGGTAGAAGTTACATTAGTTGGAATGCTGAAGCAGATGCGTATTTCTTAGATATTTTAGCAGAAGTATTGAATGAAGGAAATAAGAAAACTCATGATGGAAAAATCAAAGGTAGCACTTGGGATGAAGTAATTGAAAAATACAATACTAGAAGAAACACAGGTATCACAAGGAAGAATGTAGAAAGTCGCTTAAAAACTTGGCGACTAATGTATCGAAATTACTCCAAAATTGCCAACCAGAGTGGATGGGGTTGGAATTTCATCCAAGGTTACACTGACATTGATGATGAGATTTGGAAAGAGTTCGTTAAGGTTAATTTTTTAATCACTTATGACTTATAAAATATTGTAATCTTTATCTTTTTCCATTTGACTACAATTTTCTTTTTATAGGCACATCCAGAGTGTGAAAGCTACAAAGGCAAACCATGCTTGATATTTGAGCAATTGCAACAAATATTTGAAGGTAGTATGGCCACTGGGAATATGGCTAAACAAGGTGATGAGGTAGAGTTTGTACCAAACACGCAGGATGATGTGGAAATGAACACTTTCAATACCACTCAGGAAACAATGGACATGGATTCTGATTTACCTCCTTCATCAGGAGGAAGTTCAAGGGTGGCAATTGAGAAGAAGAAGAGACGAGCAAGACCTCATGCAGTGTCCCATCAAATCATATCAGATTCATTTAAAGATGCATCAAAAGCCATTATGCATATGTGTGAAATAGATCAACAAAATCAAACTACACGGAACGAGCAATTTAAAGAGTTGGTTGATACACAAAAAAAATTAGTTGAAGTACAGGAAAGGTTGGTTGATATTAAAGAAAAGACTAAAAACTATTTAGATCATGCTGTTGCAGCGTTACTTCAGATTGAAGGTCTTTCTACAGAAGAACAATATGAAGCTATGGAGTTATTCCAAAAGCCAGAATTTTGTAAAATGTTCTTAAGTTTACCAGCAGAAATGCGTTATGGATGGTTGAGGTTTAGGAAGTGAGCATATGGTTACAATGGATGGAATGTTTGTTTTGTGCATGAATTCACTTTCTTTCCAATCTTGAACTTCTTGTGTTTATGAAGTGTTTTCGTGAATGTAATCTTTTATGGATTCATCTTTTTGTGGAAGGTCATATATGGATGAAATGTAAAATGGATATTATATATTGAAATGTGAAATGACTTATCATTATGAAATGTAAAATGCTTTTTATTAGTTGAAACATCGAATGTTTTTTTTTTTGCTTAAAAATGTGAAATGTCTTTTATTTTCTTAAAAATGTGAAATGTCTTTTATATATTGAAATGTGAAATGGTAAATTCGTAATATTCTTGTTATTTTGTAGGTGAGGATGAATCCTAGTGACATGTTTACTACTACAGTTGATAATGCAATTTCATTCATACTGGATGAAGAAGAAGTGGCTAGAAGAAGGCGACTACGTCTATTAATGTCATGGACAATTTTAGCGAAAATGGCAAGTACGTCACTATTACTATACAATAACACAAGTCGTATATATAGTAAAGAAGGTGCAGATTACATTAAGAGATTACTAGATCCTTGTCAACCTCATCAAGCTTACAATTGTCGAAAGATTTACAGAATGAGTCAAAGTGTGTTTAAAAGTTTTTGTTCTTTAATGAGAAATGAAGGAGTTATTGCTGATACCGCCAACATTAGTGTAGAAGAGAAATTTGCCATGTTCCTTGTCACAGTAGGGCAAAATCAAAGGTATGGAGTAACAGTTGAGCGATTTAGTCGTTCAAGTTGGAGTGTTAGCAAATACTTTAATGAAGTATTAAATGCTATAATACGTCTACATCATGTGCTTATAGCAAGACCTTTATCTTCAACACCAAGTCGAATTACAGATGATGTAAATGTTTATCCATATTTTAAGGTATGTATTCACTTTTGTATATATATTGCAGTTTTTATCTTATTTAAGGAATTGAATGATGTTTAATGTGTATAGGATTGCATTGGAGCTATTGATGGTACTCATATCAAAGCAACTATTTTTGGACAAGAAACAGCTAGATTTAGAAATAGGAAAGGTGAATTGTCTCAAAATGTGATGGCAGCATGTAATTTTGATATGAGATTTACATATATTTTAGCTGGTTGGGAAGGATCAGCAGCTGATGCTCGTATCCTTCAAGATGCAATTAGTAGACCTAATGGTTTCAAAGTTCCTCCAGGTAAATGCAATTAGTATATTTTCAAGTAATATGCACATTATCATACTAATTTCTATTCTTCTATAGGTAAGTTTTACTTGGTAGATGTTGGATATCCCAATCGACCAGAGTATATTTGCCCATTTCGAGGTGTACGCTATCATTTATCTGATTATGTTAATGATAGACTTCCTAGTAATGCTGTAGAAAACTTTAACTACAGGCATTCACAACTAAGAACAGTCATTGAGCGTACATTTGGAGTTGTGAAACATCGTTTTTCAATCTTACGAGGTCAGATACCATATCCATATGAAACACAAGTGAAGATTGTGATCGCATGTTTTTTACTTCACAATTTCATTCGATTGGCTGATAAAGAAGATTTACTTGAAGATTTGCAAGATGAGTTAGAAGAATTAAATATTACTGATGATATACAACCAACAGGAGAAGTGCATATGGATGGTCATTCACAGGTTGGAAGGAGTCAAGAACAACGAAAAGAATTAGCTGATAAGATGCGTGAGGATATGATGATGGCAATGTGGGATGGAAGGACTATTTAAGTCCATTTATATTATACCTTTGGATCTTAATAAGTAATAAGTAGAATGCTTTGTATCTTTGGACTATTGTGTAGATTGATGTCGTAAAACTTTGGATGCTTTGTACTTTTAGACTACTTTTTAAATTTATGTTGTAATTATTAGAGCATGTATACTTTTTCAAGTCATTAATATTATTTTCATTTTCAATTCAAAAAATTACAGATTGATGTATTAATTACATAATTTTAGGTAGTGTTTTATAATATATTTTGGTTGAAATCTTAAATCTATTAGTTCAAACCATAGATTATAAATTATTCTTATTATTTTAATCTTTAAATACAATTTAGTTTAAAATACATATACATATATATATATATATTTATATATATATAAAGTATCGGTTTTCCCGAACAATATATATAAAAAATATATATACATATATATATATTTATATATATAAAAAGTATCGATTGAACCGAACATTTTCGGTTCAACCGATACAAATATTAATATTTATATATATAAGAAGTATCGGTTGAACCGAACATGTTCGGTTCAACCGATACAAATATATATATGTATATATATAAGAAGTATCGGTTGAACCGAACATTATCGGTTCAACCGATGCTTATATATATGTATATATATATATTTATATATATTATAAGCATCGGTTGAACCGATAATGTTCGGTTCAACCGATACTTCTTATATATATAAATATTTGTATCGGTTGAACCTGACATGTTCGGTTCAACCGATACTAATTTATGTTATACATATATATATATCTTTATATATATAAAAAGTAATAGTTAAAATAATATAAAAAATTTAAGAAAAAGAGAGAATAATATTAGACATATATATCTAAGAATTAATAATAAAAATAATAATTAAATTTAATTTACAAAGAAAAAATGAAGATGTAGATTTTTAATGGTAAAAGTATGCTTATCTTTTAGGGACCTTTTGCATTTTGATGATTATTATTCTATATTTCCTAATGTACAATTAAAAACATTTAATGTACATAATTATATTTGAATATCAAATAAATTAATATTATTTTTAGGTGTAAATATAAAATTACAAATTAATGTATCAATTACACAATTTTAAATAGTGTATTAGAATTTATTTCATTATTTTTTCAATTTCCAAACATTCTGGCGTGCACTAAAGCCCCATAGGAATTCTAACTTTCTGAACTTTCCGATAGATGCACTAAACCCCTATGGAAATTCTGACATTCCAGACATTCTATTTCCTTTCCTTCTGAACTTTCCATTTCCTTTCCGTCTGAACTTTCCGGCGTGCACTAACAAGCCCTTAGGATTAGAAGGCTTAACTCCTACTAGTACGGTTATTCAATTGGCTGAAAGAAGTATAAGATACCCTAGAGGAAAAATAGAGGATGTCTTAATTAAAATCAAGAATTTTATATATCCTATTGATATTGTAATTCTGGATTCCCAACAAATTAAGCATAAAAATAGTGATACATCTTTAATTTTGGGAAGGCCATTTTTAGCAACATCAGGGGCTGTTATAAATTGTAAAACTAGAGTAACGAAATTAGCATATGGTAATGAGGATACTCAATTAAATATTTTTAAACTAGAAATGTTTGAGGAGTTAGAAATGTCCTTACATACCATAGACTTTTTAGAGGATGAAGGAGATATGTTAGATGATGTGATTCAAGAAGAATTAAATAGGCAAATCAATTTTGAAACTTTAGAAGAAAGTGAAAGCATAAATATAGAAGGAGATCAGGAAGAAATTAATTTAAAAAATGATGATGTTCAATTAGGAGCTCTAGCTTCTAATGGGCAGCATTTAGAATTAAAACCTTTACCTCCTGAATTAACCTATATATTTCTGGAAGATAAACAGACTTGTCCAATCATTATTGCTTCAGATTTGAAAGAGGATCAAATAGCTAAATTAAAAGAGGTAATAAAAAGTTATAAAGAAGCAATAGGATGGACTATGACTGATATAAAAGGGTTAAGTTCAACTTTATGCTGTCACCACATATATTTAGAAGAGAATGCTAAACCTGTTAGAATTCCTGAGAGGAGATTAAATCCAAACCTTAAGGAAGTAGTCAGGAAGGAAATAGTTAAATGGTTAGATAATGATATAATATATCCGATTTCTGATAGCTCGTGGGTTAGTCCAATCCATGCAGTTCCCAAGAAATCAGGATTAACAATTATTAGGAATGAAAGTCAAAACTTGATACCTACTAGAATTCAATCAGGCTAGAGAGTATGTATAGACTATAGAAAGTTGAATGTTGTGACTAGGAAAGATCATTTTCCCTTACCTTTTATAGATCAAATGCTAGAAAGATTAGCAGGGCAAGAATATTTTTGTTTCCTAGACGGGTATTCAGGGTATAATCAAATTCCAGTAGCATTAAAGGATCAAGAGAAAACAACTTTCACCTGTCCTAATGGAACTTATGCTTTTAAAAGAATGCCATCCAGATTATGCAATGCACCAGCTACCTTTCAAAGGTGAGTGTAGGGCATATTTACTAGAATGACTGATGAATTTTTAGAAATATTTATGGATGATTTTACTGTATATGGCAACTCATATGAAGTGTGTTTAAGCAATTTAGACCAAATATTAAAACGCTGTGTGGAAAAAAATATGGTTTTAAATTGGGAAAAATGTCACTTCATGGTTAAACAAGGAATAGTCTTAGGGCATGTTGTTTCTAAAAAAGGGTTGGAAGTAGATAAAGCTAAAATAGAAGTAATTTCTAATCTACTAGAACCTAAATTAGTAAAAGATATTAGATCATTTCTAGGACATGCTGGTTTTTATAGAAGATTTATTAAAGACTTTAGCAAGATAGCTAGACCTTTAACTAATCTATTAAAAGATGTTTCATTTAACTTTGATAAAAATTGCAAGGAATCATTTTTTAGACTTAAGACTAGCTTAATTTCAACTCCTATAATTCAAGCACCTAATTGGAACCATCCATTTGAATTAATGTGCGATGCTTCTGATTTTGCTGTAGGAGCAGTGTTAGGACAGAAAATAGAAAAATCTCCTAGAGTGATTCATTATGCAAGCAAAACCTTAAATGATGCTCAAGTTAATTACACAACTACTGAAAAAGAATTATTAGCTGCTGTGTTTGCTTTAGAAAAGTTTAGATCATATTTGATTGGAGCTAAAGTAATAGTATACACGGATCATTCAGCTCTAAAACATCTAATAAAGAAAAAAGAAACTAAACCTAGATTGATCCGATGGATATTATTATTGCAAGAATTCGATCTAGAAATTAAAGATAAAAAAGGTTGTGAGAATGTAGTAGTAGATCATTTATCAAGATTACAAATAGAAAAATCAAATATTGAAATTAAGGATAATTTTCCTAATGAACAATTAATGACCATCAACACAATGCCTTGGTATGCAGACATAGTTAATTACTTAGTTACTGGTTTAACACCTAAGGATTGGAATAGACAGGATAAGAAATTGTTTTTCTCAAGAGTAAAATATTACTATTGGGAAGACCCTTACTTATATAAGAAATGTCCTGATCTGGTTTTAAGGAGGTGTGTTCCAGAAACTGAATATTCGAGCATATTGTCTTTCTGTCATGACCAAGCTTGTGGAGGACATTTTGGTTCAGGGAAAACTGCTGCAAAAATTCTACAATGTGGGTTTTATTGGCCAACACTATTCAAAGATGCTCATAAATATTGCTTAAGTTGTTTAAGATGTCAATAAATAGGAAGAATATCAAAGAGGAATATGATGCCTCTAAATCCTATTGTTGAGGTTGAAATCTTTGATGTGTGGGGAATAGATTTTATGGGTCCATTTCCTATATCTAATCAATTTAATTACATATTGTTGGGAGTGGATTATGTATCTAAATGGATAGAAGCTATTCCTACAAAAACTAATGATAACAAAGTGGTAATACAATTTATAAGAACAAATATATTTGCCAGATTTGGAATACCTAAAGCTATTGTCAGTGATAGAGGAACTCATTTCTGTAATAGAATTTTTGAAGCCTTAATGAAGAAATATGGAGTAAACCACAAAATTGCAACATCATATCATCCGCAAACAAGTGGACAAGTAGAAAGTGCAAACAAACAAATTAAATTAATCTTGGAAAAAGTAGTAAATCCTACTAGAACAGATTGGGCTAATAGATTGATTGATGCACTTTGGGCTTATAGAACTGCTTATAAAATGAGCTTAGGTATGTCACCTTTTAGGCTAGTATATGGAAAAAGTTGTTATTTACCTGCTGAAATAGAACATAAAGCTTATTGGGCATTAAAAACTCTAAACACTAATTTAAATCAAGCTGCTGACAATAGGAAAATGCAACTAATTGAATTAGAAGAATTTAGAAATGAAGCTTATTCAAAGACTGTAAGAGAAAAAGAGAAAATGAAATTCTGGCATGATAGAAAAATTATTCCTAAAAACTTTGAAATAGGACAAGAAGTATATCTTTATATGGCTAGACTCTATAACCATCTAGGAAAATTAAGATCTAGATGGGCAGGACCTTACATAGTTCGAAATGTTTATCCTTATGGAGCTATTGAAATTGAAAATCCTAAAAATTAGAATATATTTAAAGTAAATGGACAAAGACTTAAACCTATTCTAAAAACACCAAAAAGCTTCTTTGGAATTATAGAAGAAATCAGAGTAGAGGACTACTCGAGTTTTACTTAGTAAGAAATCAGTTTTTATGTTTATATATATATATATATATATATAAACATTAAAAATATATATAAAACATAAAAGTAGTTGCGATTCAACCGACTGGATCCATCGGTATGGCTGGAAAATTAAAAAAATATTTAGGTCTGACCGAAGCGTAACATCGGTATGACCGGAACATTAAAAAAAAAATATATTGGTTTTACCGAAGCATAGTATCGGTTAAACCGGGAAAAAAATTTGTATATTAATTTTCAGAAAAAGTTTTGTTTTACCGAAACATAGTATCGGTTCAACCGAAAGAAAAAAAAAAATATATATATTTAGGTCTAACTGAAGCATAGTATCGGTTAAACCTGTAAAAAAAAACAGAAAAACTATTCTCTGTAATATTTTTATTATTATATTTGCTTGTACGGGGAGTCCGTTGAGTTACGCTTAACTCAACGAGCTTACTTCGTTGAGTGTTGAGTTAGTCAACGAGCTTATTCCATTGAGTTACATGTAACACAATGGAGTACTGTAGCTAAGACCGCGGATAAAATAGTAATAGTTGGTTCGGGAAATGACCCGATTACCCGCTTAAACTTAGTGCTTATTTAAACTAAAACCTAGGGTTTTGGGGGCATTATCCGACAAATCATTTAGAATCTAGAACAGTAGAAATCAGAGCGATTACGTGCTGTTGTGTAACTCCACGATGATGAAGATGACGCCTGAATTCTGGGAAGATGTTGTTGATACATCAGAATTTTTGAAGGAATCAGAAGAGTGGCACACGCGACAGAAGATCAAAAATACGACAAGAGAGAAAGAGCTACAAAAGGTAGAATCAGAACTTTTCAAGTTGAGAAGAGATTTAGTAGATATGGATATACGAATACCTCAAATGATGGAAACACGAATCAGAATAGCAACAGAAATAGCAGTAAGTAAGGAAAGACAAATAAGGCCAAGTAACGAAGTTGCCCTAGAATTAATCCAGCGTAAGTCCCGACTCTGGTTCAAAAGACGAATCTGTAGACAAGCTAAACGGGTGATCTGGGAGTAAGAAAGGAAAGAAAATGAAGAGGCAACTAAAGAACGGGAGGAACCAACTACTGAAAGACCTGCTCTTGAGGAGTAGCAACCTGGACCTTTAGTTCCACCATTTAAGCCGTTGGCACAAGTAGTAATGATGGGGCCTTCGACTGAAGAAGAAATAAGAGAATTTGCAGAACTGGTTCAAGTTAGAAAAAACCAAGGAGAATTAGAAGACTTGGTAGTGGCTAAAGCACACCTGGTGTTTGATGCACTGTACAAAAAGAGGGCTGTAGAAAAGTTGAAAGCCTAATATAAAATCAAAGTGGAACAGCATCACGCAGCTACTGCCAGAACTGCTGCCAAATCTGCTGCAAAAGAAGATGAAGCTGGTCCTTCGAGACTAGTAATTATAGGAAAAGTTAAACAGGAAGAGCCAGTACCTGTGGCTCGAAGGCCTGCAGAGCCTATTTTTATAGATTTAATTTCAGAAGATGAAGAGGAAGAACAAGTACAACTAATCAGAAAAAGGAAAGGAAAAGAAAAAGTGCCAGAATATGAGGAAATTAAATCTGAAGTACTAATTTTTACAAGGCCTATGGAGCAGATTTTTATCAACTTGCTATCCGAATCTGAGGAGGAGCAGGAGGAGCAAAGAAAAGAAAAAAATCAGGCTGAAATTAGTTTGCAGCCTGTACAAGAAGAAACAGAAATTAGGGTAGAAACTGAATTGCCCGTGACTCCATCCCAATCTGTTACAGAATCAGAAAGAACAGTAACAAAATAGATTGGTAGTCAAGAGGAAGAAGAAAGAGTAGAAAATGAAGAGGCTGAAAGAAGCCATTTGGACAAAAATAATTTCACAGATTCCATTGAAGAGCAAGAAACTCTTTAGCAAATTATGGAAAGAATTCAAGATAGAGTGGAGAGTTCTGCCGGCTCACCACCACAGACAGAAGCAAAAGCAAAAATTCAGGAATCTGAAGAGAATGTCCAAATGCAGCCTATGCTAGAGGAAGAGCAAGAGCAAACCCCTCTAGAGCAATAAAGTCACCTTCCTGACCCGACTAAAACAATAATTTTGAATGAAGTACATTTTTGTAGTCAGGAAGCTTATATCAAATACCAAGAAATAAGAGGTTACGATATTATTTACAGTAGACCAGTAAATTGGGATGGAATGCAAGAAATCAAAGATCTATTTGAATTCCAAGGTCTACTGCAATTTATATCTCAAGATAGAGGGCATGTAGTATATGAGAATTTAGTGCCCTGTTTCTATGCAAATTTAAGAGAAGGAGAAGGAGAATTAATTTCAAACGTGGAGGAAGCTGATGTACAGATAACACCAGAGCTTCTCCACAACATATTTGGTTTAAAGAATGAAGGAACAAAAATTTTGGAGGATACAACTACAGTCGAATGGACTGAGCAGCAAATTAAGGATTGTTTAGCTATCAATCCTGGTGTGCCATTATTAAACAGATTGAAGCATTTAAATGGTAAAGCACACATGGTAGCTAACATTCTGATTAAGAATGTCTATCAACGACAGGGCCATGACATAGAATTAAGTTAATTTGTCAAATGGGCCACGTATGTAGTTGTAAATAAGATCCAAATAAATTGGTCTGTAGTTTTTGTCTCCAAGTTGAAAATAGTGAAGAAGAAATTATTTTATGGAGATTTGATTCCACTGTTGATGGTGGACTGTATCGATTTCACTAGATGGACATCAAAAAGGAAAAGATCAAGAACCATTTCAGTGAAAGAATACAGAAATTTTGTAGCTGCAGAATTAGTAGTACCTTCTGGAGGAATTGCAAGAGCAGTAGAGAGGATAAATCAATTAGAGCAGCAATTAGAAAAACTCCACAAGGAAATAGATGAACTTAGGCATAGAGATTAAATTGTATTGTTCGTCTACTTGTGTAAAATTGTATGAAATTGTATGATGTACTTGTAATGTAATTGATTCATATTAATGAATATAATTTTTTTAGATGTAATTTTCATACTTGTTTTGAATGTGAAATGAATGGAAATTATTGAATATTATGTTATTGTGAAACTTTATGAATGAATATGTAACAGATTTACAATTTGTTGAATGACAGGATAACTGCTTAAAAATTTCTGCATGTTATAAGGTAAAATGTAAATTTTGCATAACATAAAATGACCTGCAATTTAAATCTTTATATAATGTTCAGATTTAAATGTATTTTAATCAAAATGAGGCATTAATGACAAAGATTTAACTTTATTACAGTTACTAGAATGACAAAGAAAAAAAAAAAAAAAAAACAGAATAGAAAACTTACGAGAGTGAAACTTAGAAGTTGCTAAGTGTTAACTCAACGAAGTAAGTCCGTTGAGTTAACCGTAACTCCACGAGGTCAGTAATATAATATAAGGTCACTCCGTTGAGTTATCTGTAACTCAATGAAGTTAGTCCGTGGAGTTAGCAATAGTAACTAACTGTGTTCTGTTGAGTAATCTATAACTCAACGAGGTTAGTTCGGGGATTAAGCAGAACGGTTATTCTTTTAACCACAAACGAAACTTCTTCGATTTAGCGGTTACCAAAATTTGAAATTAGTAGTGGTACACGTACCCATTAAAACAGGAACCACGATGCACGTTGCAAGACGCGTTCTTGCAACGAGATTTATTCACTTTAGGGATGCGCAGTATATATATGAAACAGAATGTTATTTACGAGTTACCAGCACTTTTAAGAGAAAGGAGAAAGCGTTGGAGAAATTGGAAGGAGAAGTAGCTGATTCAACCTTCATCCGACAACAAATATTTATAGAATGGAAAGCTTCAAACTGGTATGTAATTAATCTTCTGTTATTTATTTATGAGCACATGGACTCATTCTCTAAACACTAAATGATTAGTAAGAACACCTATCTAGGAATTTTCATTACAGAGGGGTACTGAAAAATTTTCTGAACTGAACTTTAACGAAATTCTTTGGGGTGTAGCTAACCTTTCTTTAAAAGAGAACGTAGAGATGGCTGCTCTAGTAGAAAAACCACTAGGAGAGATTCTGTATCCTGAATTAATTGATGAATCTTCATGTATTCGATTGCCAAACTTTGAGGGAGATAGGTTTGAACTAAAATCTAATTATATTAGTCAATTGCCACATTTTCATGGATTAGAAAGAGAGGATGCCTATTATTTCCTTTGAGAATTTAACGAAGTTTGTCAAATGATGAGAATGCCGAACATGAGTATAGATGCTATTAAACTTAGATATATCCCTTTTACTTTAAAAGATATAGTTAAGAGATGGTTATATACTTTATTGCCTGATTCAATTTCTACATGGACAGAATTTTGCTCTAATTTTCTGGAAAAATACTATCCAACACATCAAACGATTAAAAAGAAGAATTTTGAAGTTTTTCATGTTCATTTTATAAAAAAAAAAAAAAAAAAACAAAACAAAATATCAATCCAGTTTGTTGGTATCTGTTCTAGGAAACCAACTAGCTTGCTTATGAGCCACCAAAGGCATAGAAGCCTGGGTTCCACACAAGACACTGATTTATTAATACCTGTTAAATGTTATTTTTTTTTATATTATGTGTTTATCTAGGAATGAATAGTTTTTCAGAATCAAAAATCGGAATATGCAGAAAGAGATACAAATGGAACAAGGTATGTAACCAATTACTTATCCTGAATTTTAAATCAAACAAAACTTTATTCATGCCTGCTACAATTACTGTACTTATTGTCAAATCTTTTACATTGAGGACAATGCAAAATGTAGGTATGGGGGGGAGGTAATTAAAGTAACAGCCATGCAAGTTTGTTAATTAAAGGAATTAAAATGGTACTGCAAAGTTTTGAGGAAATTGAAAATTTTTATGAACTTGCTGTAACTATCCGATAATTGAGACTGTAAAATTTTTATAAACTACTTGAATGTTATATTTAGAAGGCTATAGAAGATGCTATAGAATTTATTATTTATGTAAATCTAGATATAGTATCTTATGATTTTTCTGAATTTCATGAGTTTAACAGTTTCACGATTTTAAAATGAAATCAGAATATTTAATGCTTAATCAGAAAATTATCTGAAGTCCTGAAGGAGCTGAGATGTGAATTCTAGATTAAATGAAACACATATGATGAAAGATACATTTACTTTGACTGATTGAACTTGTAGAATGATTTTTGTGTATATCTTATTAAACTACAGATAAAGTATGAACTTATTGTTATGGATTCATATCTTTAGTAAATGATAGAAGCAGGATTATATGAGATTGGTGTTTTATTGCATCTGTATTAATGAAATACATGCATATACAGTATGTGATTAATGCTTTGTTTTGTGTGTGCATTTATTTTTAGAAAAAAAAAAAAAAACCTTGAGAGTTTTTTGACTTGTTTGTTTACGAGCCTTTTGTACTTGAGCAGATAGGTATGTAAGGATTGTTGACTTGAAAAAGGACTCTGAAAATCTGGCAACCTAAGTTCTTGATCAGATCTGGGATTGTTGACCGAAAGCTTGTTACATGGGTACATTAGAAAGCTCTTGTATGATTCAAGCTTGTCAAATTAACTTTTAAAGTACAAAAAAAAAAAAAAACATATACTGTTCTGAAAAGATACAAGTGTTTTGTGAAATATAGATATCTTATGAATCAAGTATATTTTCTATTATCTAGAATTGCTGAAATATGAATCTGGAATTGACTTTTGAAGTTGTTTAATGGAAATACAATTCTTTATTCTACTTGTCTTAATCAGATTGAATTGGATTGTACTTTGATTCGTATGTTGTTGAAATTTCTTCTGGAAAAACTTATTGGAAAATTCAGGATTACAGATGATGAAAAGAAGAACAAACGATAATATAATTAACACCTATATGAAGATGATATACTTTGTATGTAATTTACATATATTCTAAATATCTTTGTAGGTTGATTACTGAAACATATAGAATATATGTTTATGCTAAATAGAAGAAAAAAAACAAAAACAAAAGGGGGAGAATTAATTCTAGCACTTTTTGAAAGACCAATTAATTAAATCTTAGTTTGTTAAGGGACTAGCAAAATTTAGGTATGGGGGAAGTGTTTAGAATGAAAAAGTGCATATTATTAACGGTTAAATGATGGTTAATTGCATAATATTTAGCTTATCATATGAGAATTAAGCCATTATGTTATAATTGCACTGTTATATGCTTTAATTGAAGAATCTGCTTAATTTTGGGGAATTAATGTTAATTTAGCACATTTATGAACTGTCGGTAAATTGCAGGTTGTGAAATTCTTAAGTATTTGAAAATGCATCTGAGCATCGGATAGTTATACCTGTAACTCTCCGGAATGTTATTTTATGTTTAAACTGCTGCTGACACGTGTTTAGAGTTGGTAGATTTACTTACGTTATAACTCTTTAAGTTAGTATAACTGCATGCGTTGAGTTACATGAAAATACACTAAGGCAACGCGTTAGGTTAGCGTTATAAACTTAAGTTGTTATTTTTGCACATGTTTTATAGTTAAATCAACGAAGGAAGTCTGTTGAGTTATCTGTAACTCCACGGACTATATATTTTCTAATATGCCACTGTAGCGGTTGCAGGAACAGACAGTTGGAAGGAAAAACCACGTTTGCACGTATCACGTAGGAATTCAATCGCGTAGGGAGAAGGAAGCATCGCCGTTGATCTGAAGGAAGGAAATCTAATCGACCATTCAAGCAGAAGTAGTTACCACTAAAGAAATATAAAAGAAAAGAAGAAAAAAAAGAACAAGTGTGATCAATGGACGGCCAATGTATACAGAGGAGGAGCACCAAGCTTTCTACAGACAGTATCGGCGATTCTCCGAAGTATCACACCAACCATCGTATCACCACCATAATCACCAATCATCGGAGGTCTGTGAGGATACTTGCCTGATGTTGGGTCGATTCTGAGCCAAACACAATGCCTGACAACCATTGTGAGGAGTGATCGCGTCGCAGGAAGGGAAGACATTTTCACCAAGCGCCGACTCATATTTTAGGAGATCGTAAATCTTTTAGCTTTGGCTTCGGGTTGATGCCTGTATGCTGAAGAGGAGATCATCTTGCAATTCTAGACTCGCTATTCTATAGGGAGAGGAGACAGAATTGTAAGTGGTTCAATTTTCAGTGGTGTAATCGCGTTGCAAGTAGTGTCGGAAGTATTTACTGTCAAGTGAAATTACTTTACATTTCACCTTTCGCCCATCACATCAAAACAAAAATACCAAAAACAATTTATCTTTGTTTGTATGTTGTATTTGAGTGTTGTATTGTTGGTGTTGTATCGTGATTAATGTTATCTGTATCAATTTTATGATTGTTTTATGTTAGTTTTAATTTTACAGTTTACTGAAATTGGTTCGTACAAAACAACTTAAAGATTTTAATGGTTACTGTTTGAATCATCTGAATGTTAGTATTGCATAATGATAAATCCAATGTTAACTAGCATTAAAAAGCTTAATTGATATTATTTACAATCTGTGGAATCGCCTAATGGTTGGCCGAATTCCTTTGTAATTAGCAGTATTATAAAGAAGAGACATGCTCGTGGAGTTAACTTAAGTCCACGAGGATAGTTCGTTGAGTTAACTGTAACTCAACGGAATGCTTATTGAATATAAATTTGAATTGTTCACAATCAAACATTTCTTAAATTCGTCAGCAATTCCTTGTGGGATCGACCTATACTTGCACACTGATACAATAGACACTGTGCACTTGCAGTTAAAGTACAAATTGGAATTAATATCTAAATTGTATTAAAGGTTGTTTGTTTACTTCTAAAAGAAAGAATAGGCATAAAGATAAATTAACTAAGTAAAAATAGAAGTAACAAATCCAAGTTTTTCTAGTGTAGTGCTGGGAAAACACGAACATGCTTTATTTGTAAAAAGGTCACATGACAACTCATTGAGTTATAGGCTTAAAGGTTAAAATAGGTCACGTGAGAACTTGTTGAGTTAATGAACAAAAAGTTAAGGTGAAGAGACAAACTCGTTAAGTTAGTATTATGCATATGGTGAAATTAAAGTTTATGAATGTTATATTGTATCACATGAGTTGCACATGTTTAAGTCATTAAATTAACATAACTGCATGCGTTGACTTGTTATATTGAACACTAAGACAACATGTTAGGTTAGTGTTATAAACTTAAAGTTATTATTATTGCATGTGGTAAATACTTTATTGTTTAAAACATTTATTTATTACTAGATCGGTGAGTTATCAAAGAATCTTTGGATACTTGCAAGCGTAACTATCCAAAACTCAAACTCATTTCAGATAGTTAGCATCTAACCTTCTAAAAGATAACTTAAGTCACGTTTCTAGGTCATGACACATGTCTCACTAGTTTTTATGGTAAAAATGTATTTCGAATACTTTGAAAACTTAACTATCCAATACTTAAACATTTTTCAGTGAGTTAGCATCTAACCTTTCGAAAGATAGGTTAAGCTGGTTCGTTGAGTTAATTGTAACACCACAGACTTAGTTAGTTGAGTTAGCTACAATAGTTTTCACATGATTTGGCACATGATGAACTCGTTAAGTTAGATATGTTAAGTTATAAATCTACTTGTTTTACTCGTTTAGTTAACATTAACACAACAACTTGTATTACACTTGATGGAAAATTTTTGGACGAGAAAGTTTATTTTGTAGGAAATTTTTCAGAGATCCAGGATTGATGATTAAAGAAAATTCGAGAGGAAAATGTGAATTAGAATGTATGTATTTCGATGAAGGAAAAAGAGAAGACGTGAAGAGTGGAAAACTGATTGTGGTTAAACGTAGAAGATATGCATGAAATGAAGATATAGTATAAAAGGCATAGAATTCTTGTTGATTAATTATCCCTACACACCAAACGAAATATATTTTCAGGGATCAAAACACCTCTCTAAGGAAAAGCTCTTAGATAGAGGAAATTCAATGAAGAAGAGAAAGTCAGATATATGTCACTAAAAAATTGAAGAATCAGATAAAAGAAAGCAAATTTGATGAAGCGGAGAAAGTCAGATATTAGTCACTTAAGATTTGTAGAAGAAGAAGAAGAAAAATCTCAAACAGGGAGAAATGTTTTAAATTCCGCAAATTAGTTTTCTGTATTTGTAGTTATGAAATTGATTAGATGAAATATGGTATCATTACATAATTGCATCTACAATTTCTGAGGAGAATTGAATTGTATATTGTAATTGAAACCTTGTATAAAATGATTTGATTAAAATAGTGTCTCAACGTGTTTCTAATTTTGAAGTTTCAATTATAAATGAAAATGTTGAAAAACACAATTTGCCCCCCTCTTGTGTTGCCATTTGAGCCTACACTAAGACAACACATTAGGTTAGTGTTTAGAATGAAAAAGTGCATAATATTAACAGTTAAATGATTATTAATTACATAATATTTAGCTTATCATATGAGAATTAAGCCATTATGTTATAATTGCACTGTTATATGCTTTAATGAAGGAATCTATATAATTTCAAGGAATTAATGTTAATTAAGTACATTTCTGAACTGTCGGTAAGTTCTAGGTTTTTAATTCTTAAGTATCCAAATTTTTTGTTATTTCGGAGAGTTATATTGCATGTACCGGACAATTATGTTTAAAATGTTTAAAGAATATTATATTATTTCTAGGGGTACACATGTTGTAACATCAATGCATGACTTAAGTGGATTTTCGGTAAGTTATCTGCTAACTATCCGAAATGCATCTGAGCATCGGATAGTTAGGTTTGTAAGTATCTGAAATATCTTTTTATCATATAACTTACTAAGGACACATGTCGTTATCTGAAAACCTAATTTAAGTGTGGTTTTATAGTATTAAGCATGATCTATTTTATTTTCATATATTTATATCATGTACATGTGCATAGTAACAACTCGTTGAGTTAGTGTTCTTTTTGTTGAAAGATCACATGTTAACTCATTGAGTTACAGGTTTAAAGGTATAAAAAGATCATGTGAGAATTCATTGAGTTATTGAGTAAAAACCGTATGTTATATATTTAAACTCGTTAAGTTAGAATTATGTACGTGTTGAATTTAAATACTTTATTATGTCACGTGAACTACACATGTATAACTCGTCAAGTTAGCATAACTATACACGTTGAGTTCATTGAATATACACTAAGGTAACGTGTTGTGTTAGTAAGCTTATAAGTTATTTCTTTGTTACACGTGTTTTATAGTTAAATCAACGAAGTAAGTCCGTTGAGTTATCTGTAACTCCACGGACCATTTATTTTCTAATATGCCACTATAGCAATTGCAGAAATAGGAAATTTGAAGGAAAACCATGATTGCACGTATCACACAAGAATTCACTCATGGAATGAAGAAGAAATCACCATCGTTGATATGAATGAAGGAAATCCAACCGATCATGATATGATAAGAAAGATTACTAAGTAAGTCTGTTGAGTTATCTATTTTGTATTGTGATTAATTTTATCATTGTCAGTATTGTGAATGTTTTAGGTTTGTTTGATTCAGAAAATAGAAAATAGTTTTATAGTTTATTGAAATTGAATCGTTCCAAATACTTAAAGATTTTAAAGGTTACTGTTTGAAATATCTGAATGTTAGTGTTGCTTAATGATAAATGTAATATTAACTAACATTAAAGAGCTTAATTGATGTTATTTACATTCTATGGAACTGCCCAATGGTTGACCGAATTCTTTTGTAAATAACAGTATTTAACTAGAAAAATAGGCTTGTGGAGTTAACTTAAGTCCACGAGGTTAGTCCATCGAGTTAACTATAACTCCACGAACTAAGTCTGTTGTGTTAATTGTAACTCAACAGAGTGCTTTACTGAACACATATAAACTCCAATATAAAAAATTGGAAAAGTACACAATTCTTACTCAATCTTTGTGGGATCGACCTATACTTGCACACAAATACAATATACACTATGCACTTGCAGTTTAAAATACAAATTGGACTTCATATCTAATTTGTGTGAAAGGTTGTTTGTTTACTTCTAAGAGAATTTATTAATATAGGCATAAAAAAATCAAGCCAGTTTTCTGATTTAACCTTTTACAAACCAAACAAGTTTTTTGGCATCATTGCTAGGGATTGAGAAGCTAAACAATTGTGAGTGTTGTTTTGTTATAATCTCAGAAGGAGTGTTGTGTGTTTTATTTTCTAATTAAGAATATGGTATATACTTATGCTCAAAGATTTTTGAAACCTGTATGTGAATTCTGCAATTTGGAAGGTCATGACATCTCTAATTGTCTGAAACTGAGACGATTGCAGATGGTTAGATCAAAAGAACAACAAATGAATTATATTCAATACAATAAAGCTGAGTATGAGAATTCTATAGTTTACCTGACTAATGGTCCGTTTAGAATGTGTAATATATTGAGAGGCAAGGAAGTTTGGGATAGGTATGACAGACTGGAGTGTAGCTTAGAGCAAAACATGGACAAACTAGAACAATACATGTATCAACAACAAAAAGTCAACCAATTAAACTATAAGGAAGAATATTTAGAACCTAAAATTGATATCATCTACGAAACGTAAAAAACCATAATGAAAATTGATCAAAAATTGAATGTAATGAGATTAGATGATTTGGAAAGAAAACTAAAAGCATTGGATGAATTTACAATGAAATTACAAGTTATGCAATAGGAAAACACAAATGAAAACTTTAATGTTACAGATTTGCATAATTTGCAAGATATATAGACAAAAGAAAGAACCAATGCAATATAATTTAAAGAATGAAAGTTAAAACTAAAAACAGTTGAAGATCATAATCACAAAAATGAAATACAAGAACATCATGAAAGTAATGAAAATTTGGAAGATGTATGTATAACATTAAGATCAAAATATGAAGATCCAATACAACATTATGGAACTGATATACCACCAAGAATTCAAAAAGAAAGTAATATGAAGGTGGGTGAGAACAAAATTCAAAATGATAATAAAAATGTAATATCTAAAAACTTAGAAGTCAATGAAGAAAAATCTGAATCTGAAAATGAGATTAAAAATGATCAACCAAATCAAATGAAAGAAAAAGAATCTTGTAAATCACAATCATTAGCACCCTATCCAGAAAGATTACAACAAACATTTTCTGAAAAACAAGAAAAAATTAGAGAATTCTTTGAAAAAGTGCAAGTTAACATTCCTTTGTTAGATTTATTGCAAAAAATGCCACCTTGTGCTAAATTTCTTAAGGATTGGTGTACTAAGAAAAGAAAGCGAAAAGTTTTAAGGAAAGTCTTTTTAGCTTATCAAAGCAGTTTCCTATTTCTGCCACAAATTCTTAAAAGGTTATTTGATCCTAAAATCCTTGTTATATATGCACCATAGGAAATACCATTCTAGAAAGAACCTTAATAGACCTAGGTGCAGGTATAAATGTGATGCCTAGTGATATATTTGCATCCTTAGGATTAGAAGGCTTAATCCCTACTAGGACTGTTATTTAATTAGCTGATAGTATAAGTAACCCTAGAGGAAAAATAAAGGATGTCTTAATTAAAATCAAAAACTTCATATATCCTATTGATATTGTGATTTTGGATTCCCAACAAATTAAACATAAAAATCATGATACATCTTTAATTTTGGGAAGACCATTCTTAGCAACATCAGGGGTTGTTATAAATTGTAAAACTGGAGTGATGAAGTTAGCATATAGTAATGAGGATACTCAATTAAACATTTTCAAACTAGAAAAGTTTGAGGAGTTAGAAATGTCCTTACATACTATAGACTTTTTAGAGGATGAAGGAGATATGCTATGTGATGTGATTCAAGAAGAATTAAATAGGCAACTAAATTCTGAAACTTTAGAAGTAAGTGAAAGCATAAGTGTAGAGGGAGATCAAGAAGAGATTTATATAGAAGATGAAAATGTTCAATTACGAGCTCTAGCTTCTAATGGTCAACATTTAGAATTGAAACCTTTACCTCCTGAATTAACCTATATATTTCTAGAAGAGAAATGAACATGTCCAATCATTATTGCTTCAGATTTAAAAGATGATCAAATTTCTAAATTAAAAGATGTAGTAAAAACTTATAAAGAAGCAATAGGATGGACTATGACTGATATAAAAGGGTTAAGTGCAACTTTATGCTGTCACCACATATATTTAGAAGAAAATGCTAAACCTGTTAGAATTCCTGAGAGGAGATTAAATCCAAACCTTAAAGAAGTAGTCAAGAAGGAAATAGTGAAATGGTTAGATAATGACATAATTTATCCGATTTCTAATAGCTCATGGGTTAGTCCAATCTATGTAGTTCTAAAGAAATCAGGATTAACAATTATTAGGAATGAAAGTTAGGACTTGATACCTACTAGAATTCAATCAGGTTAGAGAGTATGTATAGACTATAGAAAATTGAATGCTGTTACTAGGAAAGATCATTTTCCCTTATCTTTTATAGACCAAATGCTGGAAAAATTAGCAGGGCAAGAATATTTTTGTTTCCTAGATGGTTATTCAAGATATAACCAAGTTCCAATAGCATTAGAGGATCAAGAGAAGACAACTTTCACATGTCCTAATGGAACTTATGCTTTTAAGAGAATGTCATTCGGATTATGCAATGCATCAGCTACCTTTCAAAGGTGTATGCAAGGCATATTCACTGGAATGACTAAAGACTTTTTAGAAATATTTATGGATGATTTTACTGTATATGGAACTTCATATGAAGTGTGTTTAAACAATTTAAACCAAGTATTAAAACGCTGTGCGGAAAAAAATCTAGTTTTAAATTGGGAAAAATGTCACTTCATGGTTAAACAAGGAATAGTCTTGAGACATGTTATTTCAAAGAAAGGATTGGAAGTAGATAAAGATAAAATAAAAGTAATTTCTAATCTACTAGAACCTAAATCAGTAAAAGATATTAGATCATTTCTAGGAAATGTTGGATTTTATAGAAAATTTATTAAAGATTTTAGCAAAATAGCTAGACCTTTAACTAATTTATTAAAAGATGTCTCATTCAACTTTGATAAAAATTGCAAAGAAGCATTTTTCAAGCTTAAGACTAGCTTAATTTCAACTCCTATAATACAAGTACTTGATTGGAGCCATCCATTTGAATTAATGTGCGATGCATCTGATTTTGCTGTAGGAGCAATGTTGGGACAGAAGATAAAAAAATCTCCTAGAGTGATTCATTATGCAAGCAAAACTTTGAATGATGCTCAAATTAATTATACTACTAAAAAAGAACTATTAGCTATTGTGTTTGCCTTAGAAAAGTTTAGATCATATCTGATTGGAGCTAAAGTGATAGTATACACGGATCATTCAGCTTTAAAACACCTAATAGCAAAGAAAGAGACTAAACCTAGATTGATCCGGTGGATATTATTTTTACAAGAATTTGATCTAGAAATTAAAGATAAAAAAGGTTGTGAGAATGTAGTAGTAAATCATTTATCAAGATTACAAATAGAAAAATCAAACATTGAAATTAAGGATAATTTTCCTAATGAACAATTAATGACCATCAACACAATGCCTTGGTACGTGGACATAGTTAATTACTTTGTTACTGGTTTAACACCTAAAGATTGGAATAGACAAGATAAGAAATCATTCTTTTTAAGAGTAAAATATTACTACTGAGAAGACCCATACTTATTTAAGAAATGTCCTAATCTGGTTTTAAGAAGGTGTATCCCAGAAACTAAATATTAGAGCATATTATCTTTCTGCCATGACTAAGCATGTGGAAGGCATTTTAGTTCAGGGAAACTACTGCCAAAATTCTGCAATGTAGATTTTATTGGCCAACACTATTCAAAGATGCTCATAAATATTGCTTAAGTTGTTTAAGATGTCAACAAGTAGGAAGAATATCAAAGAGGAATATGATGCCTCTAAACCTTATTGTTGAGGTTGAAATCTTTGATGTGTGGGGAATAGATTTTATGGATCCATTTCCTATGTCTAATCAATTTAATTATATATTATTGGGGGTGGATTATGTATCTAAATGGATAGAAGCTATTCCTATAAAAACTAATGACAACAAAGTGGTAATACATTTTATAAGAACTAATATAATTGCTAGATTTGGAATACCTAAAACTATTATTAGTGATAGGGGAACTCATTTCTGTAATAGAAGTTTTGAAGCCTTAATGAAGAAATATGGAGTAAATCAAAAAATTGCAACATCATATCATCCGCAAACAAGTGGACAACTAGAAAGTGCAAACAAACAAATTAAGTTAATCTTAGAAAAAGTAGTAAATCCTACTAGAACAGATTGGGTTAATAGATTAATAGATGCACTTTGGGCTTATAGAACTGCTTATAAGACAAGCTTAGGTATGTCACCTTTTAGATTAGTATATGGAAAAAGTTACCATTTACTAGTTGAAATTGAACATAAAGCCTATTGGGCATTAAAAACTTTGAATACTAATTTGAATCAAGCTATTGAAAATAGAAAAATGCAATTGATTGAATTAGAAGAATTTAGGAATGAAGCTTATTCGAAGACTATAACAAAAAAAGAGAAATTGAAGTTCTAGCATGACAAGAAAATTATTCCAAAAACTTTTAAAATAAGACAAGAAGTATATCTTTATATAACTAGACTCCATAACCATCTAGGAAAATTAAGATCTAGATGGGTAGGACCTTACATAATTCGAAATATTTATTCCTATGGAGCTATTGAAATTGAAAATTCTAAAAATCAGAATATATTTAAAGTAAATGGACAAAGACTTAGACCTATTCTAAAAATTCCAAAAAGTTCCTTTGGAATTATAGAAGTAAGAGTAGAGGAATACTGGAGCTTTACTTAGTAAGATATATATATATTTCAAAAAAAAAAAAACTTATTTTGAAGTTAGTCATGATTCAACCGAAAGAAATTATTGGTTTTATCGAAACACATATTAAAAGAAAAATATTATTACGATCACACCGAAAGGATCCATCGATTTGATTAAAACTTAAAAATATAAAAATCTACATATTATATTAAGTAAAATGTCAGTTTTACCGAAGTATGGTATTAGTTCAATCAATAGGAAAAAAAAAAGAAAAAAAGAAAAAGTAAAGTAAGTATTTAATTTTAGTTCAATCGAGGAATATAACGATTTGACCAAAATTTTAAAAGGTTGAAAAATTAAGAATCGATCAGATTGGAAATTCTTTGGTTTAGATCGAATTAAAAATTATTATTTTAAGTACTTTTATTAGTTATAACTTTACGGGAAATTTGTTGAGTTATGCTTAACTCAATGAACTTACTCCATTGAGTCTAAGATAAGTTAACGAGCTTACTCCGTTGAGTTAACAATAACTCAACAGAGTACTGTAGTTAAGTCCATGGACTTAGTCCGTGGAGTTAATCGTAACTCTACGGAGAAGTGTGTGAGATAGCGAGAGTTTGCGCTAGAAAATGACCCGATTACCCACCTAAAACTTAGGGTTTATTTATACTAAAACTTAGGGTTTGGGGGCATAATCTGTAGAATCATTTAGAACTTAGAATAGTAGAGATCAGAGCGATTCTGTTCCGTTCCGTCACACCACAAGGTCAAGATGACGCTAGAGTTCTGGGAGGAAGTTGACACTATGAGATTTCTCAGAGAATTAGAAGAATGGCATACAAGACAAAAGATTAGGAATACAACTTAGGAGAAAGAGCAACAAAAGGTAGAATCTGACATTTTTTACTAGAGGAAAGTTTTAGTAAATTTAGACATTAAGATACCTTAGATTGTAGAAACAAGGATTAAGGTAGCAACAGAAGTTGCAGTAAACAGAGAAAGGAAAATCAGACCAAACAATGAAGTTGCCCTAGAATTGATCCGACGCAAGTTTAGATTATGGTTCATACGACATATTGGTGGACATCCTAGGTGGGCAATCTAGGAGCAATAGAGGAAAGCAACTGAAGAACCTATAGCTACAGAGCCGGCTGCTGAAAAACTAGTAATTGAGGAACAGTAGTCAGGACCTTCAGTTCCACCAACAGAACCATTACAGCAAGTAGCATTTGCGTGGTCGAGAACTAAAGAAGAAGATAAGAAGTTTGCTAGCTTCATCAAAATAGCAAAAGACCTAGGAGATGATGAAAAAGTGGCTATGGCCAAGGCACATATCTTATATGATGCCATAAAGAGGAAGCAGGTTGAAGAAAAGTTGAAGGCCTAGTATAAAATTAAAGTAGAGCAACATCAGGAAGTAGCTAGATCAATGGCTGCAAGAGAAACTAAAGCTGGTCCTTCAAGACCAATGATTATAGAAAGAGTAAAATAGATATTAGATCATTTCTAGGACATGCTGAATTTTATAAAAGATTTATTAAAGATTTTAGCAAAATAGTTAGACCTTTAACTAATCTATTAAAGGATGTCCCATTTAACTTTGATAAAAATTGCAAAGAAGCATTTTTCAAGCTTGAAACTAGCTTAATTTCAACTCCTATAATACAAGTACCTAATTGGAGCCATCCATTTGAATTAATGTGCGATGTATCTGATTTTGCTGTAGGAGTAGTGTTGAGACAAAGGATAGAAAAATCTCCTAGAGTGATTCATTATGCAAGCAAAACTTTAAATGACGCTCAAGTTAACTATATAACTACTAAAAAAGAACTATTAGCTGTTGTGTTTGCCTTAGAAAAGTTTAGATCATATTTGATTGGAGCTAAAGTGATAGTATACATGGATCATTCAGCTTTAAAACACCTAATAGCGAAGAAAGAGACTAAACCTAGATTAATTCATTGGATATTATTATTGCAAGAATTTGATCTAGAAATTAAAGATAAAAAAGGTTGTGAGAATGTAGTAGCAAATCATTTATGAAGATTACAAATAGAAAAATCAAATATTGAAATTAAGGATGATTTTCCTGATGAACAACTAATGACCATAAAAACAATGCCTTCGTATGTAGACATAGTTAATTACTTAGTTACTGGTTTAACACCTAAGGATTGAAATAGATAGGATAAGAAATTGTTCTTTTCAAAAGTGAAATATTACTATTGGGAAGACCCATACTTATTTAAGAAATGTCCTGATTTGGTTTTAAGGAGGTGTATTCCAGAAATTGAATATTAGAGCATACTATCTTTCTGCCATGACGAAGCATATGGAGGACATTTTGGTTTAGGGAAAACTACTGCCAAAATTCTGCAATGTGGATTTTATTGGCCAACACTATTTCAAGATGCTCATAAATATTGCTTAAGTTGTTTAAGATGTCAACAAGTAGGAAGAATATCAAAGAGGAATATGATGTCTTTGAACCTTATTGTTGAGGTTGAAATCTTTGATGTGTGGGGAATAGATTTTATGGGTCCATTTCCTATGTCTAATCAATTTAGCTATATATTGTTGGGGGTGGATTATATATCTAAATGGATAGAAGCTATTCCTACTAAAACTAATGACAACAAAGTGGTAATACATTTTATAAGAACTAATATAATTACTAGATTTGGAATACCTAAAGCTATTGTTAGTGATAGAGGAACTCATTTCTCTAATAGAAGTTTTGAAGCCTTAATGAAGAAATATGGAGTAAATCAAAAAATTGCAACATCATATCATCCGCAAACAAGTGGATAAGTGGAAAGTGCAAACGAACAAATTAAGTTAATCTTAGAAAAAGTAGTAAATCCTACTAGAAAAGATTGGGCTAATAGATTAATAGATGCACTTTAGGCTTATAGAATTGCTTATAAGACAAGCTTAGGTATGTCACCTTTTAGAATAGTATATGGAAAAAGTTGCCATTTACCAACTGAAATTAAACATAAAGCTTATTGGGCATTAAAAACTCTAAACACTAATTTAAATCAAGCTATTGAAAATAGAAAAATGCAATTAATTAAATTAGAAGAATTTAGGAATGATGCTTATTCAAAAATTGTAAAAGAAAAAGAGAAAATGAAGTTCTAGCATGACAAGAAAATTATTCCAAAAACTTTTGAAATAGGACAAGAAGTATATCTTTACATGACTAGACTTTATAACTATCCAGGAAAATTAAGATCTAGATGGGCAGGACCTTACATAATTTGAAATATTTATTCCTATAGAGCTATTGAAATTGAAAACCCTAAAAATTAGAATATATTTAAAGTAAATGGAGAAAGACTTAGACCTATTTTAAAAATTCCAAAAAGTTCCTTTGGAATTATAGAAGAAGTAAGAGTAGAGGACTACTCAAGCTTTACTAAGTAAGAAATAGATATATGTTAGTAAAAAAAAAAACTTATTTTAAATGCAATCATAGTTCAACCGAAAGAAATTATTGGTTTTATCGAAATATATAAAAAATATATATATATCTTGTTATGGTCACACCGAAAGGATCCATCGGTTTGACCGAAACATAAAAATATAAAAAAATATATATATTATATTAAGTAAAATGTCGATTTTATCAAAGCATGGTATTAGTTCAACTAATAGAAAAAAGAAAAAAAAAATTAATTTTGATTCAATCGAGGAAATATAATAGTTTGACCGAAATTCTAAAATGATGAAAACTTAAGAGTCGATGAGACCGAAAATTCTTTGGTCTTGACCGAATTAAAAATTATTATTATAATTATTTTTATTAGTTATAACTTTATGAGAGGTCCATTGAGTTATGCTTAACTCAACGAACTTACTCTATTGAATCTAGGATAAGTTAACGAACTTACTCTATTAAGTTAACTGTAACTCAACGAAGTAATATAGTTAAGTCCATGGACTTAGTCTGTGGAGTTAACCGTAACTCTACGGAGAAGTGAGAGAGAAAGTGAGAGTTTGCACAGGAAAATGACCCGATTACCTGCCAAAAACTTAGGGTTTATTTATACTAAAACTTAGGATTTGGGGGTATTATCCATAGAAATCATTTAGAACTTAGAATAGTAGAGATCAAAACAATTTCGTTCTGTAACGCCACAAGATACAAGATGACGCTAGAATTCTGGGAAGTAGTTGACACTACAAGATTTCTCAAGGAGTTAGAGGAATGAAATACACGACAAAGATCAGGAACACGACATAGGAGAAAGAATTAGAAAAGGTAGAATCTGATATTTTCAATTGGAGAAAAGTTTTGGTTGATTTAAATATTAGAATACCTCAAATAGTAGAAACAAGAATCAAAGTAGCAACAGAAGTGGCTATAAATAGAGAAAGGAGAATTAGACCAAACAATGAGGTTGCCCTAGAGTTGATCTGGCGCAAGTCATGATTGTGGTTTGTAAGACATATTGCTAGACACGCTCGGTGGGAAATCAGGGAGCAACATAAGAAAGCAACTGTCTATTGGATTTTGTTAACTTCTGTTTAGTTGTGACAAGTTAAATCTTAAACTTGCTTATATCAATAATTCCTTTTAGAAGTAAATGAACAACCTTTCACACAAATTATATATTTATTCCAATTTGTATTTTAATTGCAAGTGTACAATGTATATTATATTTGTGTGCAAGTACAGGTCGATCTCACAAAGAATTGAGTAAGAATTGTGTACTATTTCATTTTTAATAATGAAATTTATATGCTCAATAAGTACTCCGTTGAATTATGGCTAACTCAACGGATTAACCTCGTGGAATTGAATTAACTCCACAATGCTATCTTTCTAGTTTAATACTACTATTTACAAAGGAATTCGGCCAACCATTGGGCGGTTCCACAGATTGTAAATAACATCAGTTAAGCTCTTTAATGCTAGGTAATATTAGATTTATCATTAAGAAACACTAACATTCAACTATTTCAAATAGTAACCATTAAAATCTTTAAGTATCTAGAATGAATCAATTTCAGTAAATTGTAAAACTATTTTCTATTTTCTGAATCAAACAAACATAAAACATTCACAATACTGACAATGATAACATTAATCAAGATAAAATACAACACTTAAATACAAAATGTAAACACAGATATGTTGAGTATTTTTGTTTTGATGATGTGTGCTGAATGAAAATAATCATATTTGCTCAATTACTATTACTTGTGAAAAGAAATTAAAATCATCAATTAATATAGAAAAAGCTTACTGATATAAATACTTGTCTATATTGGATCTGAAGTTAATAACTAGTCGTTTCGTTGCATTAATTTCTCATTTAGCTAAACGTTAAGCTAACGTGTGTTTTTATTGAAAAGCATGATATGTTTTAAAGTTATATCTTCTATATCATGAACAGTGCACATTTAGACAACGTGTTAAGTTAGAGTTTTGTTTGTTTAGAGGTCACGTGAGAACTCATTAAGTTAGAGGCTTAAAGGTTAAAATAGGTCACGTGACAACTCGTTAAGTTAGTGAGTAAAAGAAGAGACAAACTTGTTAAGTTAGTGTTATACACGTGGTGAAATTATAAGTTATGAATGTTGTATTGTATCACGTGAGGTGCACATGTTTAACTCGTTAAGTTAACATAACTAAACACGTTGAGTTGCTATATTGAACACTAAGGCAGCGCGTTAGGTTAGCGTTATAAACTTAAGTTGTTATTTTTGCACGTGGTAAAATTCTTATTATAAAAACATTTGTTTATTACTGAATCAGTGAGTTAAAGAGTTTTTCGGTGACTTACATCTGTAACTATCTGAAACTTAAACTGTTTTCGGTGAGTTATCGTTTAACCTTCTGAAAGAAAGGTTAAGCTGGTTCGTTGAGTTAGCATAACACCACAGACTTAGTTCGTTGAGTTACCTACAATACTTGTCACGTGAAATGGCACATGAGGAACTCGTTAAGTTAGAAACGTTAAGTTATATATATATACTTGTGTTACTCATTTAGTTAACATTAAAGTAACGACTTCTTATTACACTGATGAAAAATTTTTGGACGAGAAAGTTTATTTTGTAGGAAATTTTTCAGAGATCCAAGATTGATGATTAAAGAAAATTTGAAATATAAACGTGGGTTAGAATGTGTGTGTTTCGATGAAGGAAAAAGAAAAGACGTGGAGAAGTGGAAAACTGGTAGTGGTTAAACGTAAAGGATATGTATGAAATGATGTTGAGTATCTTTGTTTTAATGATGTGTGCTGAATGAAAATAATCATATTTGCTCAATTACTATTGCTTGTGAAAAGAAATTAAAATCATCAATTAATACAGAAAAAGCTTACTAATATAAATACTTATCTGTATTGGATCTGAAGTTAATAACTAGTCGTTTCGTTGCATTAATTTCTCATTTAGCTAAACGTTAAGTTAACGTGTGTTTTTATTGAAAAGCATGATATGTTTTAATGTTATATCTTATGTATCATGAACAGTGCATGTTTAGACAACTTGTTAAGTTAGAATTTTGTTTGTATAGAGGTCACGTGAGAACTTGTTAAGTTAGAGGCTTAAAGGTTAAAATAGGTCACGTGATAACTCGTTAAGTTAGTGAGTAAAAGAAGAGATGAACTTGTTAAGTTAGTGTTATACACGTGGTAAAATTATAAGTTACGAATGTTGTATTGTATCACGTGAGGTGCACATGTTTAACTCGTTAAGTTAACATAACTAAACGCGTTGAGTTGCTATATTGAACACTAAGGCAACGCGTTAGGTTAGCGTTATAAACTTAAGTTGTTATTTTTGCACGTGATAAAATTCTTATTATAGAAACATTTGTTTATTACTGAATCGGTGAGTTAATGTTTTTTTCGGAGACTTACAGCCATAACTATCCGAAAGGTAACTTAAGTCATGTTTTCAGGTCTTGACACGTGTCTCACTAGTTTAATAATATAAAGAGTTTTTCGATGACTTACATCTGTAACTATCTGGAACTTAAACTGTTTTCGATGAGTTATCGTTTAACCTTCCGAAAGAAAGGTTATGCTGGTTCATTGAGTTAGTATAACACCACGGACTTAGTTTGTTGAGTTAGCTACAGTACTTGTCACATGAAATGGCACATGGTAAACTCGTTAAGTTAGAAACATTAAGTTATATATATATACTTGTGTTACTCGTTTAGTTAACATTAAAGTAATGACTTCTTATTACACTTATGAAAAAATTTTGGACGAGAAAGTTTATTTTGCCGGAAATTTTTCAAAGATCCAGGACTGATGATTAAAGAAAATTTGAAATATAAACGTGGGTTAGAACGTGTGTGTTTTGATAAAGGAAAAAGAAAATACGTGGAGAAGTGGAAAACTGGTAGTGGTTAAACATGGAGGATATGCATGAAATGAAGATACAATATAAAAGGCATAGAGTTCTCGTTGATCAAACTATCCTTGCACACAAAACGAAAAATCTTTTCAAGGATCAAACCATCCCTACACACCAAAAGAAAAATCTTTTTCAGGGATCAAAAACACCTCTTCGGGAAAAATCTCTCAAGTGGAAGAAAGTTCAGTGAAGCATAAAAAGGTAAGATTTTCGTCACTAAATATTTGAAGTATTAGAAGAAAGCAAATTCGGTGAAGCATAAAAAGAAAAGATATTCGTCACTAAAGAATTGCTGAAGAAGAAAGAAGAAGAAGAAAGATCTCAAATGGGGAGAAATGTTTTAAATTCCGCAAATTAGTTTTCTCTGTTTGTAGTTATGAAATTGTTTAGATGATACATGGTATCGAGTTATAATTGCATCTACAATTTCTGAAGAGAATTGAATTGTATATTGTAATTGAAACCTTGAATAAAAATGATTTTATGATAACAATGTCTCGACTTGGTTTTGAGTTTTAAAGTTTCAATTATATTTCAGAAAATATTAAAAATACATAATTCTCCCCCCTCTTGTGTAGTCATATGATCCTACAAGTGGTATCAGAGCTTTGTTAATAATCTTTGATATAAAATCGATATTAACTTATTTAATATCATTGCTTATTCTACCTTCCTTGTTTTTAAACAGAAATTAATATCTGAGCATACGTTTAACACTCTTGATTTAAGGCTCAAGTTGTTTTAAAGTTTTTAGACTATTTAAAATCAAATAGGTTGAAAAATCTAAGGTAAAATGGCTACTGGAAATGGTAATTTTTCTTTATATGAAGGCCAAAATCTTAATCATCCTCCTTTATTAAAGAGACAAAAATAAACATGTTGATTCATAAGTATGAACTCTTTAGGATGCATGAAGATGAAAATATTTCTGAGATGTTTTCTAGATTTCTTGATATCATAAACTCTTTAAAATGTTTAGGAAAGAATTTTGAACAGAAGGATTTGGTGAGGAAAATTCTTAGATCCCTAAGTTCTAAATGGTCTCAGAAAGTAACATCAATTGAGGAAAAAGTTTTACAAGAAAAAGGCTTTGAAGGTCACTTGGGATGACACGTCTGAAGAGTCTGAATCTGAGGAATCAACATCAAAATTTTCACATTCAAAAGGAGAACAAAGGTTAGAAGACGTTGCTCATGTGTGCTTCATGGCAGATGAGTCTGAGGTAGTATCTGATCCTGAAAGTCATTCAGATTTCAACTTTGATGAATTATTATGTGCTTATCATGCATTATTACAAAAACTTAAAGTATGTAAACTGGAAAATAATAATATTAGAAAATCTTCATCCATTATGGAAGAAGAAAATTGTTTCTTGTCTACTACTTTAGAAAAGTTTAAATGTGATAATGAAAATCATGCTAGAGATTTGCAAAGATTTAGATTTAATGAATGTATCTTGCATGAACAAATACAGAATATAAATGCTAAAAAATTAAAGATAGAATCTGAAAATGAAATGTTGAGAAACAATATAAATGAACTTGAATTAGAGATAGATAAATTAAAACTGAGAGAGCAAGATTTAAATTCTACCATTGAGAAATGGAATTTAAGTCAAACTAAGTTAGACAAACTAACTAGTACCTCTACGGTGTCTTATAAATTTGGCTTAGGATTTGATTATCCTGAATCTCAAGCCAACAAAGGATTTATTAGTTGCAGTTCAAGTAAATCTAAGACTAAAATTCCTTTTATTATGAAACAAGGTAATAAATATGTAGAAGTAGGTACTTCAATGGATGAATCATGCAGTAATAATATATATCAATGTGATTTGTCGAATTGTACTTCTAACATGACTATAAATGTTTCTAAAAATCTTGTTTCTTGTTCTGGAAATTCAGTTTCTAATGTTTCTAAAATTTCAGACAATTGTAGTAAACTGAAAATTTAGAAACTTGAGCATGTAATTCAATACACTGGTATTAGACCATTTACTCATTCTACATGTGATAAAACTAAAAATTCTTGTGCAGAAAAAGATTTTGTATGTACAAAAAATGTTAATACAAGTACAAAATCTTGGTACGAACTTACTGAAATATATGAGCATAACCAAAATAAATTAACATCTGATAAAAATCTGTTTGGTCTTGATTATACTACATCTGAAAACAAAAAGAATGATTGCAAACGCAATAATGCTATATGTGAGTATGAAGCTAATGATAAATCAATAGTACTTACAACTAATAAGAATATAAATGATAATGTTAAACTATTTTTAAACAAAAGGAAGAAAGATGTGTTTAATGAACTTGGTCCTCAACAACATTGGGTACCAAGAAAAAGTTTTTCTTAATTTGTGTTGCAGGAGGAAATAACATCAAAATGGATCTTGGATAGTGGAGCGTCAAGTCACATGACTGGACAAAAAATTCTATTACAAAATTTTACAAATACCATGAAAGGAAGTGTAACATTTGGAAACAAAAGCCAATATAAAATCATAGGTATGGGCAATGTTCAAATAACTCCTACTTGTGTTATTTCGAATGTACTATATGTAGAAAACCAAGGATTTAATTTGCTGAGTGTCATAAAAGATAAAGGTATATTTTTAAATCAGGAAAAATATGCAGATGAAATGCTTAAGAAATTTAATTTTAATGATACAAGGATTCGAGGAACTCCTATGAGTACTACTTTAAAGTTAGATATTGATGATATAGGAAAATCTATAGATCAAAGAAAATACATAAGTATGATTGGTTCTTTACTTTATTTGACTGCTAATAGACCTAATATTATGTTTGATGTGTGTGTTTGTGCTAGATTTCAATCTAATCCTAAGGAATCACACTTAATTGCAGTTAAAAGAATATTAAGATATATACAAGGAACTAAAAATTTTGGATTGTATTATTCTAAGGATAGATCAATAGATCTTATAGGATATACTGATGCTGATTATGCAGGATCTAAATCTGATAGAAAGAGTACTAGTGGCACATGTCAATTATTAGGAAATAATTTGGTGTCATGGTTTAGTAAAAAGCAAAACTGCGTAGCACTTTCTACTACAGAAGCTGAATATGTTGCTGCTGCACTATGTTGCACTCAAATTTTGTGGATAAGACAAACTTTAGAAGATTTTGGATTATCTTATGATACAACTAAGATTTATTGTGATAGTAGTTCTGCAATAAATCTTTCCAAAAATCCTGTATTACATTCAAGAGCAAATCATATAGAGGTTAGACATCATTTTCTAAGAGATAACGTAATTAAAAGAAAAATTAAATTAGAATTTGTGTCTAGTAAAAATCAATTAGCTGATATATTTACAAAACCTTTAGACGAAAATACATTCTGCAACATTCGATTAAATTTAGGTATTTGTAGGCTATGTGATGTCTAAAATGCTTAAACTCCACATAAAAAGATAAATATTATTGATGATGTTGTTCACCTCATAGATACTATCTAAACTACTACTTAAGATACTATGTATTTATTATAAAATCATAGTAGTATCTTATTGATTTTAAGTAGTTTATCAATTTTAATGGTTTTTACAATTTTAAGTGGAAGTGTAAATGAAAAACATTAAATACTTCTGACATTCTGAAATTTTGATTAAATATTTTCTTTGAATCAAGGAAAATGCATATGATCATGCATAAATTTGACTTAATTGATTAAACTTGTAGAATAAGTTATATGTAACTCATCTTAAACTGTTAATCAAAAGTATAAGCTTATTGAAACTGATTCATGTTCTCAGTACAATCATAGAAGTAAAAATTGTATGAGATTTGTGTTTTATTACATCTGTATTAATGGAATACATATATACTGTGCTTAAAGAGAAAAGTGCTTACAAAGTGAAAATCTTTGAGAGTTTATTAATCAGTTTGATCACGAGCCTTTTGTACTTGAGCAGATAGGTATGTAAGGATTGTTGTCCTGAAAAATGATTCTTTAAATCTGGCAACCTAAGGTCCTGATCAGATATGGGATTGTTGATTGAAAGCTCATTACACGGGTACATTAGAAAGCTCTTGTATGATTCAAGCTTTTCAAACTAACTTTTAAAGAAAATTATCAATATTTACTGTCTTGAAAAGAAGAAGTTGTTTCATTAATTACAGATATCTTTGAATCGCATATAGTTTCTACCAATATGGCTACTGATTTATTGAATCAACATTAGTACTTTTGAAAACGTTTATTTGAGATACATTCTTTTATTCTCCTTGAATTAATCGCATTGAGTTCAAAGTTGTGTTTTGATTCATATATAGTAGGAATTGATTCTGGAAATCATTTTTGATAATATCAGGATAACGAAAGTCTCTAAAAAGAAAATTTAAAAGTATAGTTATACTTAACATCTCTTGTCACTACAAGCATATTTTGTATTTTGATTGAATATATTTGAAGTATATTTGTAGGGGGAGGATTAACAATGTTGAAAATAGATTAATATAATTTAGAATACAAATCTTAGTTAATCTGAATTAATGTCCTCTTAAAATCTTGATGAAATAATTTAAAAAGACAAATAAACTATTTTAGATTCAAAGGACAAAAAGTTCAAATAGTTTACAATGTTCTCAAGATAATGTTAAGTTTAGCTTGTATGTTGTTTTCGGAATGTTTCAATTGGAAGCATCTGAAAATTGTTTTAAGTGTCCTAACTAGACGTTATGTTAGATAAGGTAACATGTAAAACTGCCTCTAAACAGCATTTTACTCGTTAGGTTAGTTAACTCAACGAGTTATACTTGAATATTTTCAGGTACCTTGATTGAATAAACTTTATTCAATATTTATTTAATTTCTAAACCCGACTTCTCTTCACGTTGAGTTATACGCCTAAAAACCCTATTTAAACACTTATTACACGGGCACTTAGGTTATTTGTAAACTTTGTCAAGAAAATCTTTCCCGCTTGTTGTTGTTACAACCTGCAACGATGGTCTCCAAGTTCTACGAAGGTCGTGGCAGAGGAAAAGGAAAAAGCAAAAGAGATGTAAAAGGAAAAGAAATAGAGAATGATGAAGTTCCATGTACTTGGTTTAAGAAAATAATTCGAGTAGACAAAAGGTTAGCAGAACTTTATAGAGATTACTTCTTTCCTTAGGGTATATTAGATGAAGTTAGACAAGAACTTCAACATACTGATGCAAATATTACATACATGGGTATTCATAGTAAATTTGATAGAGAATACAAAATGAAATGTGCTGAGATTGCATTTTTGGAACAATATGCAAAATATTTGGAAAAAGGTGTAGGTTCATCTAATAGAACTCCTCAAACTCCTATAAACGGTACAAGACTACATGCATTTGAGGAAGAGCATGAATCAGCTATCCCTACTCCTTTATATTCAAAACAAATAGAATCAAATATTGCTGTAGACAAAACAAAAGTTGATTCTCTTCGAAAGGCCGTTGCAATAGAAAGTGCCTTAGAAGAATTAAAGCAGAAAACTTTTATGGAGCAATTTGAAAAGAAAACAGCAATACTTGAAAAGGAGAAACAAAAATGTTATAGAAGAAGGAAAGTCAGAAAAATTATGTCTAAGGAAACAAAGTCTATTGAAAAAGGAAAATCAGATGAAAATTTATTTCCAGAGAACAATGTATGTCTAGACATTGTACCTTATTGTGCATCTGATAAACTCATCAGTTCTGAGCATACTGAAATTGATGAAGATAATGAGACTTTATTTTCCCTTGCTAGAAAACTTGAGAAGAAATCCAAGTCAAATATGAGCTCAAGTTTTTCTATTGGTACAAGTCCTGATGATGTAGAAATTGACAAATCAGAGCATCAAACACTTGACATTGAACAAGTTATTGCGATATAATTGACAATGTTGAAGCAATAACTAGTTCACAGGCTAAATTGTCTAGAGTAGTAGATATTGAAATTATTAAGACTATAGAAGTGCTAAAAGTTAACCAGCCTTCTACGGAATCTATAGAAGTAGAGTCTGAGAATTCACAACATGAATCAATGGAATTATCTGTTGAACAAAATGAACAATTACAGATAGATACACCAGCTGTAGAATTTGTGGAAAAATTGAACTCTGAACATTCTATAGAGATTGAACAGATGAATGTTGAGCATATTGACAATGTTCCTAACACTATTGAAGCTGAAGAATCAAGCTTACCTAAGCAGCTTCAAGATAATATTTTGGAAGAGGAACAACATGACATTCATTTTGAAGAAGGGGTTCCTTAAGATGAATTAAACTCTGAATCACGGCTTCAGGTATCACCTTCTTTGTGTACAATATTAAACATTCAAGGTAATGCAATTCATTTTAGATCTGAAGAAGCATTGCAGAAAAATAATAATCTGATTACATGTCAGATTCTGCATGCTCGTCCAATAAAATTCAAAAATTTGATGGAAATAAGAGATCTGTTTGAGTTTCAAGGCCTCATTAAATTATTGCTAGTAGGAACGAAATGGAAGCAATACACAGAGCTTATTGTAGCTTTTTATAGCAATCTGGACAAGAATGGAAATTTTCTGAAAACTCAAATAAATGAACAGGAGTTTATATTATCTCCTGAGTTAATTTTTGAAGTTTTAGGATTAAAGAATGAAGGTGTTGTTGTTACCAACAAATTTGACATGATAAGACAACTAGAATGGAACATTCAGTCTTTATCGAAAATTCCAGATGTATATTCTGAAATGAGATTAATGGAAAATCTAAATGTAGAGGCAAGATTTATTACAAATATATTGCATGCAAATTTATTTTAGAGAGTTGGACACAATTTGGAAGTCAGCAGAAGCTGTTTATATTCAACTTATGGCCTACTGAATAGAATTCAAATAAATTGGTTTGATGTTTTTATGTCTCAACTACAGCATATGAGTTCAAAGTTATTTTATGGTGATGCTGTATGTAGAATCCTTGCAAGCCAATTGACTTTATCTGACTGGCCCTCTGAAACTAAAGGCATGAGAGTATTTAGTGTCACAGATTTGCAAAAATTCCAAGCCATGCATAAACCTCAACGACAACAACAACAACAACCTAATACAGACCATATACAACAACAACAATAAAATTATTCAGTTCAAGAAGAACAGCAAACCTAGCTACCTCTTGACTTAGATGTAGTGCTTAACGACATCAGAAATGATATTAGGCATCTAGGAGATAAAATATGTAATGCTATAAGTGATATACTTAGGAGGGGTCGATAACTGTTTTTGTTTGTTTCTGAATATAAAATGTAATGTTTGTATTACTTGTTTGACTGATTGAATAATACATTTTTTCTGTAAATGTGTTCAATTATTATTCTTGGTTACAGAAAGAGTTGTTGTAATTATATCTCTTATATATATATATATATTCTTTGTAATTATCTTTTTGATTAATGACAAAAAGGGGGAGAAATATTATAAAAAGATGATTATGATCTTAATTGCATATATATATTATAAAAGGAGATGCTATTTAAATGGTTATTGTAACCTGACAGATGATAATTAGAAAACTAATACTTATATAATTATTAACATCTGAGAGGTAAAATTTACACAAAAATTAGAAATAAGCTTAAGTGAACTTAAGTCAACAAACAAGTTTGTTGAATTAAAAGTTAACCCAACGAAGGTGCTTTGTTGAGTTAAACATATTTCATAATTGATTTAATATGGTTTTGTCATCATCAAAAAGGGGGAGATTGTTGAGTATTTTTGTTTTGATGATGTGTGCTGAATGAAAATAATCATATTTGCTCAATTACTATTGCTTGTGAAAAGAAATTAAAATCATCAATTAATACAGAAAAAGCTTACTGATATAAATACTTGTCTGTACTAGATCTGAAGTTAATAACTAGTCGTTTCATTGCATTAATTTCTCATTTAGCTAAACGTTAAGTTAACGTGTGTTTTTATTGAAAAGCATGATATGTTTTAATGTTATATCTTCTGTATCATGAACAGTGCACGTTTAGACAACTCGTTAAGTTAGAGTTTTGTTTGTATAGAGGTCACGTGAGAACTCGTTAAGTTAGAGGTTTAAAGGTTAAAATAGGTCACGTGATAACTAGTTAAGTTAGTGAGTAAAAGAAGAGACGAACCCGTTAAGTTAGTGTTGTACACGTGGTGAAATTATAAGTTACGAATGTCATATTGTATCACGTGAGGTGCACATGTTTAACTCGTTAAGTTAACATAACTAAATGCGTTGAGTTGCTATATTGAACACTAAGGCAACGCGTTAGGTTAGCGTTATAAACTTATGTTGTTATTTTTGCACGTGATAAAAGTCTTATTATAGAAACATTTGTTTATTACTGAATCGGTGAGTTAAAGTTTTTTTCAAAGACTTACAGTTGTAACTATTCGAAATGTAACTTAAGTCATGTTTTCAGGTCTTGACACTATTAGGACCCTAGTATTTTGATAATGCAAAAACCTATGTGAGGAAACCAAATTGTATTTCATAGATATGTTAGCTTAGCAAAAGATCAGAAAGCAGACGAACAGATGGAGAAAGTTTTAGAAGATACTGCTATAGAACTACAGGAAAATCGGAGAGTTACAAGTCTAAGTATCCGAAGAGCAAGAGTAAAACAACAGCAAGACTATCGGATAGTTAGAAGGATAACTATCCGAATTTTACAAAGCCTTCGGAGAGTTATTATATCAGACAGTTAAGTTGGTTGAATGATTGGAGAGTTATGGAGTTAACTATCCGAAAGAAAAAGGGAAAATCGGAAAGTTAGAAAGGCTAACTATCTGAAACTTAAGTCATTCAATAAATCACGTGTAGAAATACAGAACGGAAGCTTAAAGGACTTGTCGGAGAGTTAGATAATTATCCGAGTTTTCTTTTCGGAGAATTAGATAACTATTCAAGTTTTTCGGTAAGTTACATGCATAACTTTCCGAAACTTAAGTCATTTTATTACGCACGTGCAAAATGAAGAAGTCGGCAGTTGAAAGCTTGAAAGGGAAATCGAAGAGTTAGAAAGAAAACTATCCGGAATTTCAAAAGAGTTTCGGTGAGTTACAGTTTAACCATCCGAAACTTAAGTCACTGAATTTCCCACGTGCAGAATTCCAGAAAGAAGTGCAAATAAGTTTTCGAAGAGTTAGAAAGATAACTATCCGAAATCCTAAAGCGTTTCGGTGAGTTACAAGGATAACCATCCAAAACTTAAGTCAGCCTTTATACACGTGCTGAATTAAAGCAATCGGAAAGTTAACAGAGACAAACTATCCGACAAGTATATAACTGTTCAGTGAGTTACAGTTATAAGTATCCGATTGGATGACAGCTCACATTTAAATATTCTAGAATCCTACCTAGCAGTAAAGGTTAAGTGATCTTTCAGTGAGTTACAGATACTCTTCGGAGAGTTGCATAGCTAACTATCCGAAAGGATAGGAAAATCGATGAGATATCTTGAAACGATTTTCTGAACAGTAACTTACCGTATTGGGACTTGAATCTAATCAAGTACAGTAGAATACATTCGTTAGAAGAAAATATGATCGTTGTACATATCAGGTATATATACAAGATACAAACAACAGATTTAGATAGCTTTTGCTCATATACATACAGAGATACAGTATACATTACAGATCAATTACTGATATAGAAGAAAGCTCAAATTCAGTTCAACAAAGAATGGATTGAAAGCTGGATTTACAAGAAGATTCTTAAAGCTCTCCATGTGCTGAAAGTCTAATCCAAGAAGGATCATTTGGTTCGTGGCTTCAACCTGAAAGCTACATTTTGTTGTTGGTTTGAGTTTCGACCTGAAAACTCGTGAAGTTGGTTTTTTGGAGTTTATACCTAAAAACATTTGAGTGTTGGTTTTCTAGAGTTTGTACCTGAAAACTTCTGTGTGGTTGGTTCTTGCTTCGACCTGAAAGCAAGTGTGTAAGTGTTGGTTGAAACACTTAGTGAAGCCTAAGTGACCCTTGGGGGTGGACTAGCCGAGTTGGTGAACCACCTAAAATTCCCTTGTATTTCTTACTTTTATTTCCGTTGTGCATGTTATTTTTATCTGATTAGTTCTTGTGCATTCAGATTAATCAAATTAGTTAGTAAAGTTTAAAATAGGCTAAATTACACTCTGTTCACCATTCACCCCCCCTCTGGTGAAGCCATTCGTTCCTAACAATTGGTATCAGAGCAAGGTTGATCTCTTTTTATAGATTTAACCATCTGAGATCATGGCATCTTTTCACAGAGAAGGTCAGAACATCCATCGTCCTCCTTTGTTTGATGGTATTAATTATAATTACTAGAAAAACAGGATGGAATGTTTCCTCAGAAGCTCAAATGTGAGTTTATGGAAAATGGTTTTTCTAGGAACACCTATTCCACCTAGTCATGAGGATGACTAGACTGAGGAGGATGAGAGAATCATCCAAATGGATGCTCGAGGGATGAATATTATTTACTGTGCCTTATCTACTGAATAATATAATAAAGTTTCAGCTTGTAAATCTGCTCACGAGGCTTGGAACACTCTTCAAATAACCTTTGAAGGAACTACCAGCCAAGTGAAAGACACTAAAATAAGCATTTTACTCAAAAAGCTTGAATTATTTAAAATGCTTGATGATGAAACTATCACTGATATGTTTTCAAGATTCACTGAGATTATTAATGGCTTAAGAGGTTTGGGAAAGGAATTTTCTATCCGTGAAGAGGTACAGAAAATCCTCAGAAGCTTAACTGTGGAATGGAAGCAAAAGTCCACATCGAAACAAGATTCCAAAGACCTTAACAAATACTCAGTAGAGGATCTAATGGGCAACCTGCTGGCCCATGAAGTTCAAATGAAAGAATAGAAAGATGAGGAATGTAGTGCTAAAAAGAAAACTGAAACAAAGAAAGAACTAGCCTTTCCATCAACATAGGAACTTCAAAGCTCGGATGATGATGAAGTTGTGCTATTGGCTAGAAAGTTTAGAAAATGGATGAAGAAAAAGAACCAAGCTAGCACATCAAAAAGCAATGCACCAATATGCTTTAAATGCAAGAAGTAGGGACATATACAACCTGATTGTCCATTGCAACAAGAAGAAGAAAAAGAAATGAAGAAGAAGAAAAGGAGCTACAAAAAGAAAATGGCATTGAAGGCTACTTGGGATGACAGTAGTTCTTCTAGTAGCTCATCCAGTTCAGATGAAGAGGAACTAGTAAACGTATGCTATACAGCACAAGAGGTATGTTCCACTTCATCTCAAAGTGATTCTGATGTAGACAATGATAATCTAGATGTAAATATTCTTTTGTCTACTGTTGACAATTTATATGTTAAATGCAAAAAGTATAAAAAGGAAATTAAGCATTTAACTACATGCTTAGAAGAAGCACATACTGAACTTGAAAATTTGCATGCTGAAGATACAAAATGCAATAATGATAAATTGATAGATGAAAATGAAAAATTTAAATCTGAAATCACTGATCTAAAAAATACTGTGCATAAATTTACCAATGGATAGAAAGGATTAGATCAGATCATTGGTTCTCAAAGATACAGTTCTAATAAACTTGGCCTAGGGTATGCTACTCCATAGGAAATACCCTATTGTGGTAGTGTTATCCGATCTTATAGAGATGGTACAACAGTGTTTGCCATCAAAAGAAGATTTGGTTCAATGTGGTTGCTATTGAGCTATATTTTTAGCTCAAGCTTTACTGCAAGTGCATAGATCTTTTGGTGTACATGGCAAATATAGGTCATTCTTCCACAAGGATTGTGTTTATGACTTAATCAACTATTACTCAACTTGTTTTTCAAGCTCTTAGGTATACTTCAGTAAATTAATGACATGTGAATGTAGAATAATCAAAATTAACACAAGCTCACAAATCATGCAGTTTCAAGGCAATGTGTAATGGAAAATGGTGATGTGAATCAATTTCTTTACTTGTAAATCTATCAACTCATTCAATTATAACATGCACACAAGTTCCACGTGATTTCAGAAGTGATATCAATGCATCAATATTGAGGAAAGAAAAATAAAACAAGAAGGTTCAATAGACTATACTACTCTATTCTAATTTATACTAAATGCATGCAACTATGCTATTTGCTAATCTAGCTAAACTATACTATACTACTTGCATTAGAAATTCTTTTTGGAGATTGATTAGGACAAAATGTGATCAATATAAGATATAACAAACTCAATTAACTATTGAAATTAAAATTAACAACTAGATATAAGTGATAGGTTCTTCATTCAAATGAACATCAACACTTATTTTCTTCTTCTTTCAATTCACACCTTCTTCTCAAATGCGCCAAGCCACCATTGGTGAGTGTCATTCACTCGTGTGAAAGCCTCACCAACAGCCCCAACAATACACATGAATAGAGGATGCAAATTAGAAGTTGAAAAGAAGAATTAAACATTCATATACATTCATTGAACTCTATCTAGCTAAGAAGACATATAATTGAGATGTTCACCACCATTTCTCATCAATTCTTCCTTCTATACAAGAAAATAATAAACTCTAAGAGTTGTCACTACCTTAGGAGCTTCTTATCTTCTTCTCTAGAGCTTTGAATTCAATGGAACTTGGCAGCAACTCCACCTCCAAGCTTGGACGTCTTCTCCTTAGCCCTTGGAATGGTGAATAGCATCAATGGATGGTCTCCTTGCAAGCATAAGCCTCACCTCCAAGCTTTCTTCTCTTCTTTCTTTCTCTCATTGGAAGCACCAAGGTGGCCTACGAAATTCCTCTCCCCTTGCATTTATGTTAGCATGTGTTCTCTCTCTTTGATGTGGCACCTTGGTTTTATCACCAAGCCAATAGGATGCCATAGATCTAGGAGGTCCAATAAGGTGTTGGCATGCCCTCTTCTTTAAAGTTTAGTCCACCAACTTTTGATTCTTTAGATCTTCTTTTGGTCTTTTGCATTAAGCTCCTTCCATATGTGTGTTACCTACAATTAATGGAAATTGAGCTCCAAGAGATGTTAGCCAACATAGGACATGCAAAATAAATCAATGTGTTCCATGTAAAATTATATCCAATGGGGGATGCACTTGTTAATTAAATTTCTATATTGCACTATATTTCAAGACTTATATTACCCATAACTAATATCATTTATCCACCATAGATATATAATATCATGCAAAATTACTTATAAAATTCATTAAAAATGGGCAAAATTAAAGCTTGAACAGCTGCCAAAAGGCAATAAACTAAATATTGTCAGGACTAACACTTATGGACCCGAGAAAGTATGGGTACCAAAATCTATTTCTATTTGAATTGCAAGATTACATCATTTAGGGGGAGCAGCTAATTTACAGTGTCAAATTATTCTTTGCAAATCAATGGTATTGCAAGAGGCACCATAAATTGGTAGAAAGTGCTCACTTAGACTAAGTGGAAATCGTGCCTAAAATCTTGATGCTCAAGGAGAGCAAAATTTGCAACAGTTAGAAACAAGTGTTGTCAGAAAAAGTAGAATCTCATGAAGAGAAATTTTTAAGAAGCCAAACAATTGGTAATCAGAAGGTAATCAGTTAAGAATCAGTTATGATATTCTGAAATTAACAAGTGGTATCAAAAGTAGCATCAATGATTGATTCATGTTTGTTAAACGAAGCAAGGCCTGTAGTAGCCAGATTACAATCTTCAAATTATTTTCTGCAAATTGAAGAACCTCTTGAAATAAAGCTCCAAGAGAAGATAAACGGATTGGAATCAGAAGTTAAATGATTGAGAATCATTTATGATGTTTTTGATTAACAATTGATACCTAGTTCAATTGGTATTCTATATGTCATTTTGCAGAACAGGTGCAGCAATTTGTCTGCAAGGAAAAGCATATAAGTAGGGGGAGAACCTACTATATGAAGAGAATTCAGAATGTTACTTCAGTACAAAATAAAAGTGTATAAAGAGGGCATACATATAGGAGGAGAACCTATAGCTTGCTATTATAAATTATAGATAGGGGGAGAGCATGTGGTAGAAATTACAAATATTAACTGCATATTTATAAATTGCTACATTAACTATTGGCATTTCACTATTTTCAGTTTCTACAGATGATGCAGTAATTACACGAAAACAAAGGAAGAAATATCACAAATCAGGAGAGTAATTACTGACTTCTCAGATGATAGAATGTCAACAACTGGCATCAGACAAGGATTAAGGAAATTAACACTTCAATTGATACTGTGCTCGAATAAGAAAGAAGAAAAGTAGCACAAATCAAAGGAAAATAGACTGCAATGATGAAAATATCTCAACAATTGAGATCTATACATCAACAGTCTACATTTGATGGAAAATCAAAAATTGGTATTTGAAGATATTGATGTATTTGATTCTTTTCACAACTTGATATCTGATGGGATTACAGAGATCAAAAAATTGGTATATCATCAAATACAAATTTAATGACAAAAAGGGGGAGAAGAATATAGAAAATTACATAGAAGGCAAGGGGAGCATTCCCAGCACACAGACAAGGTGAGAATTTAACTTCATTGTATTCATTGTAAATCTTTGCTTTACCTAGTTTCTATGTCATTGAATGTATAACAACAATCTAGGGAGTGAAATACATGTAATTTAATGTAAAGGATTTTGTCATTATCAAAAAGGGGGAGATTGTTAGGACCCTAGTATTTTGATAATGCAAAAACCTATATGAGTAAACCAAATTGTATTTCACAGATATGTTTGCCCAGCAAAAGATCAGAAAGCAGATGAACAGATTGAGAAAGTTCTAGAAGATACTACTATAGAGCTACAGGAAAATCGAACAGTTGCAAGTCTAAGTATCCGAAGAGCAAGAGTAAAACAGTAGCAAGACTATCGGACAGTTAGAAGGATAACTATCTGAATTTTACAAAGCCTTCAGAGAGTTATTATATTAGACAGTTAAGTTGGTTGAATGATCGGAGAGTTATGGAGTTAACTATCCGAAAGAAAAAGGGAAAACCGAAAAGTTAGAAAGGCTAACTATCCAAAACTTAAGTCATTCAATAAATCACGTGTAGAAATACAGAACGGAAGCTTAAAGGACTTGTCGGAGAGTTAGATAACTATTCGAGTTTTTCGATAAGTTACAAGCATAACTTTCCAAAACTTAAGTCATTTTATTACGCACGTGCAAAATGAAGAAGTCGGCAGTTGAAAGCTTAAAAGGGAAATTAGAGAGTTAGAAAGATAACTATCCGAAATTTCAAAAGAGTTTTGGTGAGTTACAGTTTAACCATCCGAAACTTAAGTCACTGAATTTCCCACGTGCAGAATTCCAGAAAGAAGTGCAAATAAGTTTTCGGAGAGTTAGAAAGATAACTATCCGAAATCCTAAAGCCTTTCGGTGAGTTACAGGGATAACCATCCAAAACTTAAGTCAGCCTTTATACACATGCTGAATTAAAGCAATCGGAAGGTTAACAGAGACAAACTATCCGACAAGTATATAACTGTTCGGTGAGTTATAGTTATAAGTATCCGATTTGATAACAGCTCACATTTAAATATTCTAGAATCCTACCTGGCAGTAAAGGTTAAGTGATCTTTCGATGAGTTACAGATACTCTTTAGAGAGTTGCATAGCTAACTATCCGAAAGGATAGGAAAATCGGTAAGATATCTTAAAACGATTTTCTGAATGGTACTTATCGTATTGGGACTTGAATCTAATCAAGTACAGTAGAATACATCCGTTAGAAGAAAATATGATCGTTGTACATATCAAGTATATATACAAGATACAGACAACGGATTTAGATAGCTTTTGCTCATATACATACAGAGATATAGTATACATTGCGGATCAATTACTGATATAGAAGAAAGCTCAAATTTAGTTCAACAAAGAATGGATTGAAAGCTAGATTTACAAGAAGATTCTTAAAGCTCTCCATGTGCTGAAAGTCTGATCCAAGAAGGATCATTTGGTTCGTGGCTTCAACCTGAAAGGTACATTCTATTGTTGGTTTGAGTTTCGACCTGAAAACTCACGAAGTTGGTTTTTTGGAGTTTATACCTAAAAACTTCTGAGTGTTGGTTTTCTAGAATTTGTACCTGAAAACTTCTGTGTGGTTGGTTCTTGCTTCGACTTGAAAGCAAGTGTGTAAGTGTTGGTTGAAACACTTAGTGAAGCCCAAGTGACCCTTGGGGGTGGACTAGCCGAATTGGTGAACCACCTAAAATTCCCTTGTGTTTCTTACTTTTATTTCCGCTGTGCATGTTATTTTTATCTGATTAGTTCTTGTGCATTCAGATTAATCAAATTAGTTAGTAAAGTTTAAAATAGGCTAAATTACACTTTGTTCACCATTCACCCCCCCTCTAGTGAAGCCATTCGTTCCTAACAGACACGTGTCTCATTAGTTTTATAATATAAAGAGTTTTTCGGTGACATACATCTGTAACTATACGAAACTTAAACTGTTTTCGATGAGTTATCATTTAACCTTCCGAAAGAAAGGTTAAGTTGGTTTGTTGAGTTAGCATAACACCATAGACTTAGTTCATTGAGTTAGCTACAGTACTTGTCATGTGAAATGGCACATGGCGAACTCGTTAAGTTAGAAACGTTAAGTTATATATATATACTTGTGTTACTCGTTTAGTTAACATTAAAGTAACGACTTCTTATTACACTAATGAAAAATTTTTGGACGAGAAAGTTTATTTTGTAGGAAATTTTTCAGAGATCCAGGACTAATGATTAAAGAAAATTTGAAATATAAATGTGGGCTAGAACGTATGTGTTTCAATAAAGGAAAAAGAAAAGATGTGGAGAAGTGGAAAACTGGTAGTGGTTAAATGTGGAGGATATGCATGAAATGAAGATGCAGTATAAAAGGCATAGAGTTCTCGTTGATCAAACTATCCTTGCACACAAAACGAAAAATCTTTTCAAGGATCAAACCATCCCTACACACCAAAAGAAAAATCTTTTTTAGGGATCAAAAACACCTCTTCGAGAAAAATCTCTCAAGTGGAAGAAAATTCAGTGAAGCATAAAAAGGTAAGATTTTCGTCACTGAAGATTTGAAGTATCAGAAGAAAGTAAATTCAGTGAAGCATAAAAAGACAAGATATTTGTCACTAAAGAATTGCTGAAGAAGAAAGAAGAAGAAGAAAGATCTCAAACAAGGAGAAATGTTTTCAATTCTGCAAATTAGTTTTCTCTATTTGTAGTTATGAAATTGTTTAGATGATACATGGTATCGAGTTATAATTGCATCTACAATTTCTGAGGAGAATTGAATTGGGAAAAGGCTATATCATGGGAAAAGTGGATCATACTCTATTTATTAAGAGAGATGGTAAAGATCAGATTGTTGTTCAAATATACGTGGATGATATAATCTTTGGAGCAACTTATGAAAAGTTGATAGAAATATTTTCTAAAGAGATGACTAATCAGTTTGAAATGAGTTTGATAGGAGAACTTTCATATTTTCTAGGACTTCAAATTAAACAAATGGATAAAGGTATATTTTTAAATCAAGAAAAATATGCAGATGAAATGCTTAAGAAATTTAATTTTAATGATACAAGGATTCGAGGAACTCCTATGAGTACTACTTTAAAGTTAGATATTGATGACATAGGAAAATCTATAGATCAAAGAAAATACAGAAGTACGATTGGTTCTTTACTTTATTTGACTGCTAGTAGACCTGATATTATGTTTGCTGTGTGTGTTTGTGCTAGATTTCAATCTAATCCTAAGGAATCACACTTAATTGCAGTTAAAAGAATATTTAGATATATACAAGGAACTAAAAATTTTTGACTGTATTATTCTAAGGATAGTTCAATAGATCTTATAGGATATGCTGATGTTGATTATGCAAGATCTAAATCTAATAGAAAGAGTACCAGTGGCACATGTCAATTATTAGGAAATAATTTGGTGTCATGGTTTAGTAAAAAGGAAAACTGTGTAGCACTTTCTACTACAGAAGCTGAATATGTTGTTGCTGCACTGTGTTGCACTTAGATTCTGTGGATGAGGCAAACTTTAGAAGATTTTGGATTATCTTATGATACAACTGAGATTTATTGTGACAGTAGTTCTGCAATAAATCTTTCCAAAAATCCAGTATTACATTCAAGAGCAAAGCAAATAGAGGTTAGACATCATTTTCTAAGACATAACATAATTAAAGGAAAAATTAAATTAGAATTTGTGTCTAGTAAAAATCAATTAGCTGATATATTTACAAAACCTCTAGACGAAAATACATTCTGCAACATTAGATTAAATTTAGGTATTTGTAGGCTATGTGATGTGTAAAATGCTTAAACTCCACATAAAAAGATAAATATTATTGATGATGTTGTTCACCTCAGATATTATATACTTATTATAAATATGTAAAGTAATATCTAAATTGCTGCTTAAGATACTATGTATTTATTGTAAAATCATAATAGTATCTTATTGATTTTAAGTAGTTTATCAATTTTAATGGTTTTTACGATTTTAAGTGGAAGTGTAAATGAAAAACATTAAATACTTCTAACATTATGAAATTTTGATTAAATGTTTTCTTTGAATCAAGGAAAATGCATATGATCATGCATAAATTTGACTTAATTGATTAAACTTGTAGAATAAGTTATATGTAACTCATCTTAAACTGTTAATCAAAAGTATAAGCTTATTGAAACTGATTCATATTCTTAGTATAATCATAGAAGTAAAATTGTATAAGATTTGTGTTTTATTACATCTGTATTAATGGAATACGTATATACTATGCTTAAAATGAAAAGTTCTTACAAAGTGAAAATCTTTGAGAGTTTATTAATCAGTTTGATCATGAGCCTTTTGTACTTGAGCAGATAGGTATGTAAGGATTGTTGTCTTGAAAAAGGATTCTTTAAATCTGGCAACCTAAGGTCCTGATCAGATATGGGATTGTTGACTAAAAGCTCATTACACGGGTACATTTGAAAGCTCTTGTATGATTCAAGCTTTTCAAACTAACTTTGAAAGAAAATTATCAATATTTACTGTTTTGAAAAGAGAAAGTTGTTTCATTAATCACAGATATCTTTGAATCGCATATAGTTTCTACCAATATGACTACTGATTTATTAAATCAACATTAGTACTTTTGAAAACGTTTATTTGAGATACATTCTTTCATTCTCCTTGAATTAATCACATTGAGTTCAAAGTTGTGTTTTGATTCATATACAGTAGGAATTGATTCTGGAAATCATTTTTGATGATGTCAAGATAACGGAAGTCTTTGAAAAGAAAATTTAAAAGTATAGTTATACTTAACATCTATTGTCACTACAAGTATATTTTGTATTTTGATTGAATATATTTGAAGTATATTTGTAGGGGGAGGATTAACAATGTCGAAAACAGATTAATATAATTTAGAATACAAATCTTAGTTAATCTGAATTAATGTCCTCTTAAAATCTTGATGAAATAATTTAAAAAGACAAATAAACTATTTTAGATTCAAAGGACAAAAAGTTCAAATAGTTTACAATGTTCTTAAGATAATGTTAAGTTTAGCATGTGTGTTGTTTTCGGAACGTTTCAGTTGGAAGCATCCGAAAATTGTTTTAAGTGTACTAACTAGACGTTATGTTAGATAAGATAACGTGTAAAACTGCCTGTAGACAGCATTTTACTCGTTAGGTTAGTTAACTCAACGAGTTATACTTGAATATTTCGGGTACCTTGATTGAATAAACTTTATTCAATATTTATTAAATTTCTAAACCCAACTTCTCTTTACGTTGAGTTATACGCCTAAAAACCCTATTTAAACACTTATTACACGGGCACTTAGGTTATTTGTAAACTTTGTCAAGAAAATCTTTCCCGCTTGTTGCTGTTATAAACTACGACGATGGTCTCCAAGTTCTACAAATGTCATGGTAGAGGAAAAGGCAAAAGCAGAAGAGATGCAAAAGGAAAAGAAATATAGAATGATGAAGTTCCACGTACTTGGTTCAAGAAAATATTTTGAGTGGACAAAAGGTTAGCAAAAATTTATAGTGAATATTTCTTTCCTGAAGGTATACTAAATGAAGTTAGATAAGAACTTCAAAATACTAATGCAAATATTACATACATGGGTATTCGTAGTAAATTTTATAAAGAATACAGAATGAAGTGTGCTGAAATTGCATTTTTGGAACAGCATACAAAATATTTGGAAAAAGGTGTAGGTTCATCAAATAGAACTCCTCAAACTCCTATAAACGTTACAAGACTACATGCATTTGAGGAGGTACATGAATCAGCAATCCCTACCCCTTTATATTCAAAACAAGTAGAATCAAATATTGCTGTAGATCACAGAAAAGTTGAAGTTCTTCGAAAGGCAGTTGCAATAGAAAGTTCCTTTAAGGAATTAAAGTAGAAAACTTTTATGAAGCAATTTGAAAAGAAAACAGCAATACTTGAAGAGGAGAAACAAAAATGTTATAGTAGAAGGAAAGTCAGAAAATTTTTGTCTAAGGAAACGAAATCTGTTGAAAAAGGAAAATCAAATGAAAATTTATTTCCAAGGGACAATGTATGTCTAGACATTGTACCTTATTGTGCATCTGATAAACTCATCAATTCTAAGCCCACTGAAACTAATGAAGATAATGAGACTTTTCCCTTGCTAGAAAGCTTGAGAAGAAATACAAGTCAAATATGAGCTTAAGTTTTTCTATTAGTACAAGTCCTGATGATGCAGAAATTGACAAATCAGAGCATCAGGCACCTGACATTGAACAAGTTATTGCAGATATAATTGACAATGTTGAAGTAGTAACTCGTTCACAGGCTGAATTGTCTGTAGTAGTAGATATTGAAAATGTTAAGACTCCAGAAGAGCTAAAAGTTAACCAGCCTTCTAGAGAATCTATAGAAGTAGAGTTTGAGAATTCACAGCATGAATCAATGGAATTATCTATTGAACAAAATGAACAATTACAGACAAATACACCAGTTGTAGAATTTGTGGAAAAATTGAACTCTGAACATTCTATAGAGACTGAACAGATGAATGTCGAGCATATTGACAATGTTCCTAACATTGTTGAAGTTGAAGAATTAATGTTACCTAAGCAGTTTCAAGATAATATTTTGGAAGAGGAACAACATGAGATTCATTTTGAAGAAGAGGTTCCTGAAGATGAATTAAATTCTAAATCACAGCTTCAGGTATCACCTTCTTTGTGTACAATATTAAAAATTCAAGGTAATGCAATTCATTTTAGATCTGAAGAAGCATTGCAGAAATACAATAATTTGATTACATGTCAGATTCTGCATGCTCGTCCAATAAAATTCAAAAATTTGATGAAAATAAGAGATCTATTTGAGTTTCAAGGCCTCATTAAATTCTTGCTAGGAGGAATGAAATGGAAGCAATACACAAAGCTTATTGCAGCTTTTTATAGCAATCTGGTCAAGAATGGAAATTTTCTGAAAACTCAAATAAATGAATAGGAGTTTATATTGTCTCCTGAGTTAATTTTTGAAGTTTTAGGATTAAAGAATGTAGGTGTTGTTGTTACAAATAGATTTGACATGATAAGACAACTGGAATGGAACATTCAGTCTTTATCAAAAATTCCAGATGTATATTCTGAAATGAGATTAATGGAAAATCTTAATGCAGAAGCAAGGTTTATTGCAAATATATTGCATGCAAATTTATTTCAGAGAGTTGGACACAATTTGGAAGTCAGCAGAAGCTATTTATATGCAACTTATGGCCTGCTGAATAGAATTCAAATAAATTGGTTTGATGTTTTTATGTCTCAACTATAGCATATAAGTTCAAAGTTATTTTATGGTGATGTTGTATGTAGAATCCTTGCAGGCCAATTGACTTTATCCGATGGGCCCTTTGAAACTAAAGGCATGAGAGTATTTAGTGTCAAAGATTTGCAAAAATTCCAGGCCATGCATAAACCTCAACGACAACAACAACAACAACCTGATACAGACCATATACAACAACAACAAAAAAGTTATTCAGTTCAAGCAAAACAGCAAACCTAGCTACCTCCTGACTTCGATGTAGTGTTTAAGGACATCAGAAATGATATTAGGCATCTAGGAGATAAAATATGTAATGCTATAAGTGATATACTTAGGAGGGGTCAATAACTATTTTCGTTTGTTTCTGAATACAAAATGTAATGTTTGTATTACTTGTTTGATTCATTGAACAATACATTTTTCTGTAAATGTATTTAATTATTATTCTTGTTTACAGAAAGAGTTGTTGTAATTCTCTTATATATATATATATATATTCTCTGTAATTATCTTTTTGATTAATGACAAAAAGGGAGAGAAATATTATAAAAAGATGATTATGATCTTAATTGCATATATATATTATAAAAGGAGATGCTATTTAAATAGTTATTGTAATTTGACAGATGATAATTAGAAAACTGATACTTATATAATTATTGACATCTGAGAGTTTTAGTTCTGAGAGGTGATATTTACACAAACAATAGAAATAAGCTTAAGTGAACTTAAGTCAACAAACTTGTTTGTTGAATGAAAAGTTAACCCAATGAAGGTGCTTTGTTGAGTTAAATATATTTTATACTTGATTTAATATGGTTTTGCCATCATCAAAAAGGGGGAGATTGTTGAGTATTTTTGTTTTGATGATGTGTGCTGAATGAAAATAATCATATTTACTCAATTACTATTGCTTGTGAAAAGAAATTAAAATCATCAATTTATACAGAAAAAGCTTACTGATATAAATACTTGTCTGTATTGGATCTGAAGTTAATAACTAGTCATTTCGTTGCATTAATTTCTCATTTAGCTAAACGTTAAGTTAACGTGTGTTTTTATTGAAAAGCATGATAAGTTTTAAAGTTATATCTTCTGTATCATGGATAGTGCACGTTTAGACAACTTGTTAAGTTAGAGTTTTGTTTGTTTAGAGGTCACGTGAGATCTCGTTAAGTTAGAGGCTTAAAGGTTAAAATAGGTCACGTTAGAACTCGTTAAGTTAGTGAGTAAAAGAAGAGACAAACTCGTTAAGTTAGTATTATACACGTGGTGAAATTATAAGTTACGAATGTTGTATTGTATCATGTGAGGTGCACATGTTTAACTCGTTAAGTTAACATAACTAAACACGTTGAGTTGCTATATTGAACACTAAGGCAACGCGTTAGGTTAGCGTTATAAACTTAAGTTGTTATTTTTGCACGTGGTAAAATTATTATTATAAAAACATTTGTTTATTACTGAATTGGTGAGTTAAAGAGTTTTTTGGTGACTTACATCTGTAACTATCTGAAACTTAAACTGTTTTCCGTGAGTTATCGTTTAACCTTCCGAAAGAAAGGTTAAGCTGGTTCGTTGAGTTAGCATAACACCACGGACTTAGTTCGTTGAGTTAGCTACAGTACTTGTCACGTGAAATGGCACATGAGGAACTCGTTAAGTTAGAAACATTAAGTTATATATATATACTTGTGTTACTCGTTTAGTTAACATTAAAGTAACGACTTCTTATTACATTGATGAAAAATTTTTGGACGAGAAAGTTTATTTTGCAGGAAATGTTTTAGAGATCCAAGACTGATGATTAAAGAAAATTTGAAATATAAACGTGGGTTAGAATGTGTGTGTTTCGATGAAGGAAAAAGCAAAGACGTGAAGAAGTGGAAAACTGGTAGTGATTAAACGTGGAGGATATGCATGAAGTTAACATACAATATAAAAGGCATAGAATTCTCGTTGATCAAACTATCCTTGCACACAAAACGAAAATCTTTTTAAGGATCAAACTATCCCTGCACACCAAAAGAAAAATCATTTTCAGGGATCAAAAACACCTCTTCGGGCAAAATCTCTCAAGTGGAAGAAAATTCAGTGAAGTAGAAAAAGGTATTATTTATGTCACTGAAGATTTGAAGTATCAGAAGAAAGCAAATTCGGTGAAGCATAAAAAGACAAGATATTCGTCACTGAAGAATTGCTGAAGAAGAAAAAGAAGAAGAAGAAAGATCTCAAACAGGGAGAAATGTTTTAAATTCCGCAAATTAGTTTTCTTTGTTTGTAGTTATGAAATTGTTTAGATGATACATGGTATCGAAATATAATTGCATCTACAATTTCTGAGGAGAATTGAATTGTATATTGTAATTGAAACCTTGAATAAAAATGATTTTATGAAAACAATGTCTCGACTTATTTTTAAGTTTTAAAGTTTCAATTATATTTCAGAAAATATTAAAATACACAATTCACCCCCCTCTTGTGTAGCCATACGATCCTACATTATCATGCATTATTACAAAAACATAAAGTTTGTAAATTGGAAAATAAAAATATTAGAAACTCTATCCATTTTGGAAGAAGAAAATTGTTTTCTATCTACTACTTTAGAAAAGTTTAAATGTGATAATGAAAATCATGCTAGAGATTTGCATAAATTTAGATTTATTGAATGTGTCTTTGTATAGATGATATTTGTGTAGATTTTTATATGATAATTCATGCATTCTATGTCTTGAAACTCAAGTTATATGCACTTATACAAGAAAATACATGTTAATCACATTTTTATGACATTGCATGAATATGTGCACAAATGCACCCCTTTAATGCAATTTTCATGAAATGTACTAGATGTTCATATGTTTGAATGTATGATTTAATAATTCTTAGGCCAAGAAAGAGATTTTAAAGTTCATCAAGGTATTGAAATAATTTGATATGGCCACATATATTTTACACATTATGGTTATGAACTTGTGGACATTAAATGCAATAATGTGATATTGGTTATGAATAATTTTAAATACATGTTATTAATTGATTCATTCATGGATGAAATTACATTTCACATTTGTAAACATGTTAAAATGAATGTTACATACCTTAGAATAAATATATTTCAAGTTCATAACTAGAGTTATTTTTGGCATGTATTACTAACATTACATGCATGAGTTAAATGGAATTTGTTATAGGTGAATGTTGGCCCTTGGATCAAGCTTTGGGATCATCAACTCTTGGATGATCAAAAATATCTATAAATAGGCCTTGTATCCCACAAATTTTCTCCCCTCTCCAACTCCAAAATTCGAAATCCCCCTTGGTGCTCCAAGCAAGGAGGTGAAGGAGCTCCACTCTTGGTGTTTTCTCTTCCAAACGGTTCTTGGAGGTAGGTCTCTCCCTTTCCTTGTTCTCTCCACTTCCTCCTTTGGCATTCTTCACCATTAGGGAGGTTGAATTGCTGCTGTAATTACTCCTTGAGGTGTTAAATCCGTGGAGGAGAGGAGCATTGGAGAGACAAGTAGAGGTGTAGTGAAGTATCTTCAAGAGTGCAGTCTCTTGTTCTACACATTGCTGCATTCCTTTTGGCGTTGGACCTCCAATCCATGGAAGGAACAAGCTGCATTGGGCATGGAGAATTGGTGGAGAAGGTAGACATCTTTGGTGGTTGAAGTAAGGAGGTGACGTCCCTTGTGGAAAGACCATTGGAGATGTGGGCTTAAGGTGAGGAGATGGACTATGAGTTGAGATGGAGTTGTTTGTATTTCCTGTTTTGATGTTGTATGGTTGTTATGTGTTCATTCCATGTTTTCCACATATTTCCCTTTATTGTAATGTTGAATTCTTGTTGTTATATCAATGTTTTTCAATTCTAAGTTTAGTTTGAGTTTTGTGCCCTTTATGTGTTTGATTTTATGTTTCCTTGTATGGATTCTTCTCAAATGTTTGATCCTCTAACTCTAACATAGTTTAGACATTTTTTTACTTAACTCTAACCTTCTAATTTACTTTATTTGGATTGTATATAGCTTATACTTAGTAGATTAGAGCATACATGGATTTAGATGTATGGTTATAAGTCCATGTATGCTAGTTTTGTAGTAGAATTAGTAGTTTGATGTAGTGTAATTTTCTTTTCTATTTTTGTAGTGTAATAATTATTGTGTGATGCTTTCTCTTAAGTGATGGATAGAGGGGGACATGAATGAGGTTTCCCATTACTGATTCAACTCTATATGAAGTCATTTTTAACATATACATGATTGTTAAGGCAAACATATGATGAGAATGCATTTACACAAGGCATATTTATAAACTCTAGTGAATTTTATGTTTAATTGCTGGTCCCTGTGGATTCAACCCATTCTTGCATGCTTTCTATAATTGACTTCTTGTACTTGTGGTTATAAATATTAAAACTCGTTTGTGTGTTAATTTCCTGACATGTAAACCCTGAACAGTCTTGCATGAACAAATACAGAATACAAATGCTGAAAAATTAAAGATAGAATTTGAAAATAAAATGTTGAGAAACAACATAAATGATCTTGAGTTAGAGATTGATAGATTAAAACTGAGAGAGCTAGATTTAAATTCTACCATTGAAAAATGGAATTTAAGTCAAACTAAGTTAGACAAACTAACTAGTACCCCTATAGTGTCATATAAATTTGGCTTAGGATTTGATTATCTTGAATACCCTGAATCTCAAGCCAAGAAAGGATTTATTAGTTGCAGCTCAAGTAAATCTAAGACTAAAATTCCTTTTATCATGAAACAAGGTAATAAATATGTAGAAGTAGGTACTTCAAGGGATGAATCATACAGTAATAATATAAATCAATTTGATTTGTCTAAGTGTACTTCTAACATGACTATCAATGTTTCTAAAAATCTTGTTTCTTGTTTTGGCAATTCAATCACTAATGTTTCAAAAATGTCAAACAATTGTAGTAAATTGAAAATTCAGAAATCTGAGCATGAAATTAAAAACTCTAGTGTTAGACTAATTACTCATTCTACATATTCTTTATTTGAAAATTCTTATGCAGAAAAAGATTTTGTATGTACTTAAAATTCAAACACAAGTACAAAATCTTGGTATGAACTTACTGAAATGTATGAGCATGATCAAAATAAATTAACATCTGATAAAAATAAGTTTGGTCTTGGTTATACTACATCTGAAAACAAAAAGAATGATTATAAGAGCAATAATGCTATAAGTAAGTATGATGCTAATGATAAATCATTAGTACTTACAACTAATAAGAATGTAAATGATAATGTTAAACTATTTTTAAACAAAAAAAAGAAATATGCGTTTAATAAACTTGGTCCTCAACAACATTGGGTACCAAGGAAAAGTTTTTCTTAATTTGTGTTGCAGGAGGAAACAACATCAAAATAAATATTGGATAGTGGAGCATCAAGTCACATGACCAGACAGAAAAGTCTACTGAAAAATTTTACAAATACCAAGAAAGGAAATGTTACATTTGGAAACAAAAGCAAGGATAAAATCATAGGTATGGGTAATGTTCAAATAACTCCTACTTGTGTTATTTCGAATGTACTATATGTAGAAAACCTAGGATTTAATCTGCTTAGTGTTATAAAACTAACTAATAATGGATATTATGTAGTGTTTGAAGATAATGTATGCAAAATTATTGATAAAAGTATAGATGAACTTAAGTTTATTACTAAAAGAAAAGGTTCTATATGTATTTTATCTTTACCTTTTAGTGTAGTTGATTTAAATTCATGTTTGCTAGCTGAAACTAGTGATGCATATTTATGGCATAGAAGGATCAGACATATAAATATGAAATTGTTACATAAACTGTCTAGAAAAAATTTAGTGAGAGGTTTACCAAAGATTAAATACTCAAAGGACTTTATGTGTAATGCATGTGAATTAGGTAAACTTCACAAAAACTCTTTTAAATCCAAAACTGATATTTCAAGCAAGAGAGTCTTAGAACTTATACATATGGATCTATTTGGACCAACAAGAATCATGAGTCTTGGTGGTAAACGGTATGTATTTGTTTTAGTAGATGACTTCTCTAGATACACTTGGGTACATTTTCTAGCATCTAAGACAGAAGTTTTTGAAAAGTTTAAAATGTTTTGCAATCTTGTTCAAAATGAACAAAGTGTCTTTGTTCAAAAACTTAGGAGTGATCATGGTACTGAATTTGATTATGATCAAATGGATAATTACTGTATAGATCATGGCATTAATCACAGATTTTCTTTTCCAAGAGCACCGTCTCAAAATGGTATTGTTGAGAGAAAGAATAGATCACTTTAGGAAATGGCTAGAACTATGTTCAATGAACATAATTTACCTCAAAATCTTTTGGCTGAAGCAGTGAATATAGCTTGTTATGTTATTAACAGAAGTCACTTAAGACCTCTTATTAATAAAACTCCTTTTGAAATTATGTTTGATAGGGTTTAAAAAATTTCCTATATGAAATCATTTGGCTACAAGTGTTTTATTCTTAATACTAAGGATAAAAGGGATAAATTTCAAGCCAAAGCGGATAAAGGAATTTTTGAAGGTTACTCTACTATAAGTAAAGTTTATAGAGTATATAATAAGACTTCTAGAACTATTGAAGAAACCCTTCATGTAAGCTTCAATGAAAATTCATTTAGAGAATCTCAATCTAAAGTTGATAATGATGATATGATCAATTTCCCAAAAGAATTAGAAATCAATAGAGAGATTGAAGATTTATCTGAGAAAATCAAAAATATGAACTTAAATGATCAAACTAATGATGAAAGTGATGTACCTTTAGATGTTGATGAGAATATTGAGGAAAATCAAAGAAATTGGCATTATTCTTCATCACATCCCATCACTAAAGTCATTGGTAATATTAATGAGGGAGTTAAAACTAGAGCTTCAGTAAATCTAAATAGTATGTGTATGTTTGTTTCTATGGTAGAACCAAAGAATGTAGAAGAAGCAGTATCTGATGAAATTGGATAGTGGCAATGCAAGAAGAACTAAATCAATTCATTAGAAATGATGTTTGGGAATTAGTCTCTCCACTAGAACATCAGTCCATAATAGGCACAAAGTAGATCTTTAGAAACAAAACTAATGAGACTGGTCAAGTTATAAGGAACAAAGCTAGATTAGTTGCACAAGGATATACACAGGAAGAAGAACTAGATTATGATGAAACATTTGCTCCTATGGCTAGGTTAGAAAGTATTAGAATATTATTGGCCTATGCTTGTTATATGGATTTTAAACTATATCAAATGGATGTCAAGAGTGCATTTCTAAATGGTTTAATTAATGAAGAAGTTTATGTAAAACAACCACCTAGATTTGAAGACATTAAAAATCTTGACTATGTGTATAAATTGAAAAAAGCCTTATATGGTTTGAAGCAAGCACATAGATCATGGTATGAAATGTTATCTACTTTTCTAATAGAACAAGGTTATATCATGGGAAAGGTAGACCATATTGTTTTTATCAAAAAGGATGATAAAGATTAGATTATTGTTCAAATATATGTGGATGATATAATCTTTGGAGCAACTTTTGAAAAACTGATAAAAATATTTTCTAAAGAAATGGCTAGTCAGTTTGTGATGAGTATGATAGGAGAACTTTCATATTTTCTAGGACTTCAAATTAAGCAAATGGATAAAAGTATATTTTAAAACAAGAAAAATATGTAGATGAAATGCTTAAGAAATTTAATTTTAATGATAAAAGGATTCGAGGAACTCCTATGAGTACTTCTTTAAAGTTAGATATTGATGACATAGGAAAATCAATAAATCAAAGAAAATACAGAAGTATGATTGGTTCTTTACTTTATTTGACAGCTAGTAGACCTGATATTATGTTTGCTATGTGTATTTGTACTAGATTTCAATCTAATCCTAAAGAATCACACTCAATTGCTGTTAAAAGAATATTTAGATATATACAAGGAACTAAAAAATTCAAACTGTATTATTCTAGGGATAGTTAAATAGATATTATAGGATATTCTGATGCTGATTACGCAAGATCTAAATTTGATAGAAAAAGTACTAGTGGCACATGTCAATTATTGGGAACTAATTTAGTGTCATGGTTTAGTAAAAAGCAAAATTGTGTAGTACTTTCAACCACTAAAGCTGAATATGTTGCTGTTTCACTGTGTTGCACTCAAATTCTGTGGATAAGGCAAACTTTAGAAGATTTTGGATTATCTTATGATACAACTGAGATTTATTGTAATAGTAGCTCTGCAATAAATCTTTCCAAAAATCCTGTATTGCATTCTAAAGCAAAACATATAGAGGTTAGACATCATTTTCTAAGAGATAACGTAATTAAAGGAAAAATTAAATTAGGATTTGTGTCTAGTAAAAATCAATTAGCAGATATATTTACAAAACCTCTAGATGAAAATACATTCTACAACATAAGATTAAATTGAGGTATTTGTAGGCCATGTGATGTGTAAAATACTTAGACTCCACAAAAGATAAATATTGTTGATGATGTTGTTTACCTCATAGATATTATATACTTATCATAAATATCTAAGTAATATCTAAACTGCTGCATAAGATACTATGTATTTATTATAATATTATAGTAGTATCTTATTGATTTTACATATTTTGTCAAATTTGATGGTTTTAAAAATTGTATGTGGAAGTATAAATGAAAAACATTAAATACCTCTAGAATCTTGAAATTTTGATTAAATGTTTTCTTTGGATCAATGAAAGTACATATGATCATGCATGAATTTGACTTGATTGATTAAACTTGTAGAATAATTTATATGTAAATTATCTTAAACTACTAATCAAAAGTATGAGCTTATTGAAGCTGATTCATATTTTCAGTAAAATCATAGACGTAAAAATTGTATGAGATTTGTGTTTTATTGCATAATGGAATACATATATACTGTGCTTAAAATAAAAAGTGCTCACAAAGTGAAAATCTTTGAAAGTTTATTGATCAGTTTAATCACGAGCCTTTTGTACTTGAGCAGATAAGTATGTAAGGATTGTTGTCTTGAAAAAGGATTCTTTAAATCTGGTAACCTAAGGTCCTGATTAGACCTGGGATTGTTGATTGAAAGCTCATTACACGGGTACATTAGAAAGCTCTTGTATGATTCATACTAACTTTTAAAGAAAATTATCAATATTTACTGTTTTGAAATGATAAAAGTTGTTTCATTAATTACATATATCTTTGAATCGAATATGGTTTCTACTAATATGACTGCTGATTTGTTGAATCAAAATTAGTACTTTTGAAAGTGTTTATTTGAGATACATTCTTTTATTCTGCTTGAGTTAATCAAATTAAGTTCAAAGTTATGTTTTGATTCATATACGGTTGGAGTTGATTCTGGAAATCATTCTTGATAAATTCAGGATAACGGAAATTTCTAAAAAGAAAAATTAAAGTATAGTTATAAGTAACACCTACTTTATACAAGTATATTTTGTATGTTATTGAATATATTTGAAGTATATTTGTAAGGGGAGGAATTACAATGTCAAAAAAGATTAATATCATTCAAAATATAGATCTTAGTTAATTTGAGTTTAGCCCTCTTAAAATCTTGATGAAACAATTTAATAGACAAACAAACTATTTTAGGTTCATAAAAAGAATATTAGAATAGTTTACAATGTTCTTAAGATAATGGTTAGTTAAGTTACTTTTAGCTTGTTTGTTGCCTTCGAAAGTTTTTAGTTGAAAACATCTAAATTTTTGTTAAGTATTCTAATTAGACATTATGTTATGTAAGGTAACGTGTAAAATTGCCTCTAGACAGCATTTTACTCGTTAGGTTCGGTAACTCAACGAGTTATGCTTAAATGTTTCAGGTATCTCGATTGAATAAACTTTATTCAATATTCATTTAAAACACAAACCCGACTAATATACTTGTTAAGTTATTCTACAGAAACCCTATTTAAACACTTATTACATGGGAACTTAGGTTATCTCTTAAACATCTTTCCTGCTTGTTCCTGTTACATCCTACGACGATGGTCTCCAAGTTCTACAAAGGTTGTGGTAGAGGCAAAGGCAGAGGAGATGGAAAAGGAAAAGAAATAGACCATGATGATGTTCCACGGACATGGTTTAAGAAAATACTTCAAGTGGACAAAAGCAAGTTTGATCGGGAATACAGAATGAAGTGTGCTGAAATTGCATTTTTAGAATAGTATGCAAAATATCTGAAAAAAGGTGTAGGTACATCAACTAGAATTCCTCAAACACCCATAAACGGTACAAGATTACATGCATTTGAGGAAGAACAAGAATCTACAATTCCTACTCCTTCATATTAAAAAGAGAAACAAACAAATATTGCTATGGATAAAACAAAAAGTTGAAGGTCTTCAAAAGGTAATAGCAATAGAAAGTGCCTTAGAAGAATTAAACCAGAAAACTTTTATGGAACAATTTCAAAAGAAAACAGCAATACTTCAAGAAGAGAGACTAACTTGTTATAGAAGATGAAAAGTCAAAAAAATTATGTCTGTTGAGTATTTTTGTTTTGATAATGTGTGCTGAATGAAAATAATCATATTTGCTCAATTACTATTGCTTGTGAAAAGAAATTAAAATCATCAATTAATACAGAAAAAGCTTACTGATATAAATACTTGTCTGTATTGGATTTGAAGTTAATAACTAGTCGTTTCGTTGCATTAATTTCTCATTTAGCTAAACGTTAAGTTAACGTGTGTTTTTATTGAAAAGCATGATATGTTTTAAAGTTTTATCTTCTGTATCGTGAACAGTGCATGTTTAGACAACTCGTTAAGCTAGAGTTTTGTTTGTATAGAGGTCACATAGGAACTCGTTAAGTTAGAGGCTTAAAGGTTAAAATAGGTCACATGATAACTCATTAAGTTAGTGAGTAAAAGAAGAGATGAACTCGTTAAGTTAGTGTTATACACGTGGTGAAATTATAAGTTATGAATGTTGTATTGTATCACGTGAGGGGCACATGTTTAACTCATTAAGTTAACAAAACTAAATGCGTTGAGTTGCTATATTGAACACTAAGGCAACACGTTAGGTTAGCGTTATAAACTTAAGTTGTTATTTTTGCACGTGGTAAAATTCTTATTATAAAAACATTTGTTTATTACTGAATCGATGAGTTAAAGTTTTTTTTTCAGAGACTTATAGTCGTAACTATCTGTAAGGTAACTTAAGTCATGTTTTTAGGTCTTGACACGTGTTTCACTAGTTTTATAATATAAAGAGTTTTTCAGTGACTTACATCTGTAACTATTCGAAACTTAAACTGTTTTCGGTGAGTTATCGTTTAACCTTCCGAATGAAAGGTTAAGCTGGTTCGTTGAGTTAGCATAACACCACGGACTTAGTTCGTTGAGTTAGCTACAATACTTGTCACGTGAAATGGCACATGGTGAACTCATTAAGGAGGAAACGTTAAGTTATATATATATACTTGTGTTACTCGTTTAGTTAAAATTAAAGTAACGACTTCTTATTACACTGATGAAAAATTTTTGGATGAGAAAGTTTATTTTGTAGGAAATTTTTTAGAGATCCAGGACTAATGCTTAAAGAAAATTTGAAATATAAACGTGGGTTAGAACGTGTGTGTTTCGATGAAGGAAAAAGAAAAGACGTAGAGAAGTGGAAAACTGGTAGTGGTTAAACGTGAAGGATATGCATGAAATGAAGATACAGTATAAAAGGCATAGAATTCTCGTTGATCAAACCATCCTTGTACACAAAATGAAAAATCTTTTCAAGGATCAAACCATCCCTACACACCTAAAGAAAAATCTTTTTCGGGGATCAAAAACACCTCTTCGAGAAAAATCTCTCAAGTGGAAGAAGATTCAGTGAAGCATAAAAAGGTAAGATTTTCGTCACTAAAGATTTGAAGTATCAGAAGAAAGCAAATTCGGTGAAGCATAAAAAGACAAGATATTTGTCATTGAAGAATTGCTGAAGAAGAAATAAGAAGAAGAAAGATCTCAAATAGGGAGAAATGTTTTAAATTCCGCAAATTAGTTTTCTCTGTTTGTAGTTATGAAATTGTTTAGATGATACATGGTATCGAGTTATAATTGCATCTACAATTTCTGAGGAGAATTGAATTGTATATTGTAATTGAAACCTTGAATAAAAATGATTTTATGAAAACAATGTCTCGACTTGTTTTTGAATTTTAAAGTTTCAATTATATTTCAGAAAATATTAAAAATACACAATTCACCCCCCTCTTGTGTAGCCATATGATCCTACAAGTGGTATCAGAGCTTGGTTAATAATCTTTGATATAAAATCGATACCAACTTATTTAATATCATTGCTTATTCTACCTTCCTTGTTTTTAAACAAAAATTAATATCTGAGCATACGTTTAACTCTCTTGATTTAAGGCTCATGTTGTTTTAAAGTTTTTAGACTATTTAAAATCAAATAGGTTGAAAAATCTAAGGTAAAATGGCTACTGGAAATGGTAATTTTTCTTTATATGAATGCCAGAATCTTAATCATCCTCCTTTATTTGATGGAATACATTTTGAATATTGGAAATATAGGATGACTATTTTTCTTCAAAGTATAGAACATAAATTGTGGTTCATTATTTCTAAACCATATACTCCGTTAACTACTCCTTGTAATACTTGGACAATTACTGAAAAAGAAAATGAAACTCTAAATGCTAAGGGCTTAAATATTTTGTGCATTGAGTTATGAACAGTTCAGTAAAGTGTCGGCATATAAATCTGTTTATGAGGTGTGGCATGCATTAGAAGTTTCACATGAAGGTACTTCTCAAGTTAAAGAGACAAAAATAAACATGTTGATTCATAAGTATGAACTCTTTAAGATGCATGAAGACGAAAATATTTCTGAGATGTTTTCCAGATTTCTTGATATCATAAACTCTTTAAAATGTTTAGGAAAGAATTTTGAACAGAAGGATTTGGTGAGGAAAATTCTCAGATCCCTAAGTTCTAAATGGTCTTAGAAAGTAACATCAATTGAGGAATCACGAGATTTAAATGTTTATACTATAAATGAACTTATAGGAAATTTAACAGTAAATTAAAAATTAAGAAAGAAATAGCCTTCGAAATTAATTCAGATTCTAATATATCTACTGATTTTGACGAGGATTTGATTTTGCTAACTAGGAAATTCAAGAAAGCAAGGAAAGCTAGGAAACAGCAAAGGAACAAAAATGATAAACCCTCAACGTCAAAATCACTGAATGACAAGAATTCTTCATCCAAAAAGTATGTATGTTACAACTGTAATAAACCTGGACATCTTTCTCCCAATTGTCTTTTGAAGAAAAATGAAAAGCAAAGTACGACAAATCAGAAGAAGACGGCTCAGAAAACTCAGAAAAAGTTTTACAAGAAAAAGGCTTTGAAGGTCACTTGGGATGACACGTCTAAAGAGTCCGAATCTAACGAATCAGCATCAAAATTTTCACATTTAGAAGGAGAACAAGAGTTAGAAGATGTTGCTCATGTGTGCTTCATGGCAAATGAGTCTAAGGAGGAAACAACATCAAAATGGATATTGGACAGTGGAGCATCAAGTCACATGACCGGACAAAAAATTCTATTACAAAATTTTACAAATACCATGAAAGGAAGTGTAACATTTGGAAACAAAAGCAAAGATAAAATCATAGGTATGGGCAATGTTCAAATAACTCCTACTTGTGTTATTTTGAATGTACTATATGTAGAAAACCTAGGTTTTAATTTGCTGAGTGTTATAAAACTAACTGAAAATAGATATTATGTAGTGTTTGAAGATAATGTATGCAAAATAATTGATAAAAATATAGATGAAATTAAGTTTATTGCTAAAAGAAAAGGTTCTGTATGTATTTTATCTTTATCTTCGGGTGCAGTTGATTTAAATTCATGTTTGCTAGTTGAAACTAGTGATGCATATCTATGGCATAGAAGGATTGGGCATATAAATATGAAACTGTTACATAAACTATCTAGAAAACATTTAGTGAGAGATTTACCAAAGATTAAATACTCAAAGGACTTTATGTGTAATGCATGTGAGTTAGGTAAACTTCATAAAAACTCTTTTAAATCCAAAACTGATATTTCAAGCAAGAGAGTCTTAGAACTTATACATATGGATCTATTTGGACCAACAAGAATCATGAGTCTTAGTGGTAAACGGTATGTATTTGTTTTAGTAGATGACTTCTCTAGATACACTTGGGTATATTTTCTAGCATCTAAGGCAGAAGTTTTTGAAAAATTTAAAATGTTTTGCAATTTTGTTCAAAATGAGTAGAGTGTCTCTATTCAAAAACTTAAGAGTGATCATGGAACTGAATTTGATAATGATCAAATGGATAACTATTGTAATGAGCATGGCATTGATCATAGATTTTCTTTTCCAAGAGCATCATGTCAAAATGGTGTTGTTGAGAGAAAGAATAGATCACTTCAAGAAATGGCCAGAACTATGTTGAATGAACATAAGTTACCTCAAAATCTTTGGGCTGAAGCAGTAAATATAGCTTGTTATGTTATTAATAGAAGTCATTTAAGACCTCATGTTAATAAAACTCATTTTGAAATTATATTTAATAGGGTTCCAAAAATTTCCTATATGAAACCATTTGGCTGCAAGTATTTTATTCTTAATACTAAGGATAAAAGGGATAAATTTCAAGCCAAATCGGATGAAGAAATTTTTGAAGGTTACTCTACTAGAAGTAAAGCCTATAGAGTATATAACAAGACTTCTAGGACTATTGAAGAAACCCTTCATGTAAGCTTTAATGAAAATTCTTTAAGAGAATCTCAATCTAAAACTGATAATGACGATTTGATCAACCTTCCAAAAGAGTTAGAGATCAATAAAGAGATTGATGATTTATCTGAGAAAATAAAAAATATGAACTTAAATGATCAAACTAATGATGAAAGTGATGGACTTTCAGATGTTGATGAGAATATTGAGGAAAATCAAAGAAATTAGTGTTAATCTTCATCACATCCCATTACTCAAGTCATTGGTGATATTAATGAGGGAGTTAAAATTAGATCTTCAGTAAATTTAAATAGTATGTGTATGTTTGTTTCTATGGTGGAACCAAGGAATATACAAGAAGCATTATCTGATGAAAATTGGATAGTGGCAATGCAAGAAGAACTAAACCAATTTATCAGAAATGATGTATGGGAATTAGTCTCTCCACTAGAAAATCAGTCCATAATAGGTACAAAGTGGATCTTTAGAAACAAAACTAACGAAACTGGTCAAGTTATAAGGAATGAAGCTAGATTAGTTGCACAAGGGTATACACAAGAAGAAGGATTAGATTATGATGAAACATTTGCTCCTGTGGCTAGGTTAGAAAGTATTAGAATATTATTGGCCTATGCTTGTTATATGGATTTTAAATTATATCAAATGGATGTAAAGAGTGCATTTCTAAATGGTTTAATTAATGAAGAAGTCTACGTAAAACAACCACCTAGATTTGAAGATATTAAAAATCCTAACTTTGTGTATAAATTGAAGAAAGCCTTATATGGTTTAAAGCAAGCACCTAGATCATGGTATGAAAGATTGTCTACTTTTTTATAGAAAAATGCTATATCATGGGAAAAGTGGATCATACTCTATTTATTAAGAGAGATGGTAAAGATCAGATTGTTGTTCAAATATACGTGGATGATATAATCTTTGGAGCAACTTATGAAAAGTTGATAGAAATATTCTTTGAAGAGATGACTAATCAGTTTGAAATGAGTATGATAGGAGAACTTTCATATTTTCTAGGACTTCAAATTAAACAAATGGATAAAGGTATATTTTTAAATCAAGAAAAATATGCAGATGAAATGCTTAAGAAATTTAATTTTAATGATACAAGGATTCGAGGAACTCCTATGAGTACTACTTTAAAGTTAGATATTGATGACATAGGAAAATCTATATATCAAAGAAAATACAAAAGTACGATTGGTTCTTTACTTTATTTGACTGCTAGTAAACCTGATATTATGTTTGCTGTGTGTGTTTGTGCTAGATTTCAATCTAATCCTAAGGAATCATACTTAATTGTAGTTAAAAGAATATTTAGATATATACAAGGAACTAAAAATTTTTGACTGTATTATTCTAAGGATAGTTCAATAGATCTTATAGGATATACTGATGCTGATTATGCAAGATCTAAATCTGATAGAAAGAGTACTAGTGGCACATGTCAATTATTAGGAAATAATTTGGTGTCATGGTTTAGTAAAAAGCAAAATTGTGTAGCACTTTCTACTATAGAAGCTAAATATGTTGCTATTGCACTGTGTTGCACTCAGATTCTATGGATAAGGCAAACTTTAGAAGATTTAGATTATCTTATGATACAACTGAGATTTATTGTGATAGTAGTTTTGCAATAAATCTTTCCAAAAATCCTGTATTACATAAAAGAGCAAAGCATATAGAGGTTAGACATCATTTTCTAAGAGATAATGTAATTAAAAGAAAAATTAAATTAGAATTTGTGTCTAGTAAAAATCAATTAGCTAATATATTTACAAAACCTCTAGACAAAAATACATTCTGCAACATTAGATTAAATTTAAGTTTTTGTAGGCTATGTGATGTGTAAAATGCTTAAACTCCACATAAAAAGATAAATATTATTGATGATGTTGTTCACCTCATAGATATTATATACTTATTATAAATATCTAAACTAATATCTAAACTGCTGCCTAAGATACTATGTATTTATTGTAAAATCATAGTAGTATCTTATTAATTTTAAGTAGTTTATCAATTTTAATGGTTTTTACAATTTTAAGTGGAAGTGTAAATGAAAAACATTAAATACTTCTGACATTCTGAAATTTTGATTAAATGTTTTTCTTTGAATCAAGGAAAATGCATATGATCATGCATAAATTTGACTTAATTGATTAAACTTGTAGAATAAGTTATATGTAACTCATCTTAAACTATTAATCAAAAGTATAAGCTTATTGAAACTGATTCATATTCTCAGTACAATCATAGAAGTAAAAATTGTATGAGATTTGTGTTTTATTGCATCTGTATTAATGGAATACATATATACTGTGCTTAAAATGAAAAGTGCTTACAAAGTGAAAATCTTTGAGAGTTTATTGATTAGTTTGATCACGAGCCTTTTGTACTTGAGCAGATAGGTATGTAAGGATTGTTGTCCTGAAAAAGGATTCTTTAAATCTGGCAACCTAAGGTCCTGATCAGATCTGAGATTGTTGACTGAAAGCCATTACACGGGTACATTACAAAGCTCTTGTATAATTCAAGCCTTTCAAACTAACTTCTAAAGAAAATTATCAATATTTACTATCTTGAAAAGAAGTTGTTTCATTAATCACAGATATCTTTGAATCGCATATAGTTTCTACCAATATGACTACTGATTTATTGAATCAACATTAGTACTTTTGAAAACATTTATTTGAGATACATTCTTTTATTCTCCTTGAATTAATCACATTGAGTTCAAAGTTGTGTTTTGATTCACATACAGTAGGAATTGATTCTGGAAATCATTTTTGATGATGTCAGGATAACGGAAGTCTCTGAAAAGAAAATTTAAAAGTATAGTTATACTTAACATCTATTGTCACTACAAGCATATTTTTTATTTTGATTGAATATATTTGAAGTATATTTGTAGGGGGTGGATTAACAATGTCGAAAACAGATTAATATAATTTAGAATACAAATCTTAGTTAATCTGAATTAATGTCCTCTTAAAATCTTGATGAAATAATTTAAAAAGACAAATAAACTATTTTAGATTCAAAGGACAAAAAGTTCAAATAGTTTACAATGTTCTCAAGATAATGTTAAGTTTAGCTTGTATGTTGTTTTCGAAACGTTTCAGTTGGAAGCATCTGAAAATTGTTTTAAGTATACTAACTAGACGTTATGTTAGATAAGGTAACATGTAAAAACTGCCTCTAGACAGCGTTTTACTCGTTAGGTTAGTTAACTCAACGAGTTATACGTGAATATTTTCGGTACCTTGATTGAATAAACTTTATTCAATATTTATTTAATTTCTCAACCCGACTTCTCTTCACGTTGTGTTATTCGCCTAAAAAACCCTATTTAAACACTTATTACACGAGCACTTAGGTTATTTATAAACTTTGTCAAGAAAATCTTTCCCGCTTGTTACTGTTACAACCTGCAACGATGGTCTCCAAGTTCTACAAAGGTTGTGGCAGAGGAGAAGGCAAAAGTAGAAGAGATGCAAAAGGAAAAGAAATAGAGAATGATGAAGTTCCACGTACTTGGTTCAAGAAAATATTTCGTGTGGACAAAAGGTTAGCAGAACTTTATAGAGATTACTTCTTTCCTTAGGGTATATTAGATGAAGTTAGACAAGAACTTCAACATACTGATGCAAATATTACATACATGGGTATTCGTAGTAAATTTGATAGAGAATACTGAATGAAATGTGCTGAGATTGCATTTTTGGAACAATATGCAAAATATTTGGAAAAAGGTGTAGGTTCATCAAATAGAACTCCTCAAACTCTTATAAACGGTACAAGACTACATGCATTTGAGGAAGAGCATGAATCAGCTATCCCTACTCCTTTATATTCAAAACAAGTAGAATCAGATATTGCTGTAGACAAAACAAAAGTTGATAGTCTTCGAAAGGTCGTTGCAATAGAAGTGCCTTAGAAGAATTAAAGTAGAAAACTTTTGTGGAGCAATTTGAAAAGAAAATAGCAATACTTGAAAAGGAGAAACAGAAATGTTATAGAAGAAGGAAAGTTAGAAAAATTATGTCTAAGGAAACAAAGTCTATTGAAAAAGGAAAATCAGATGAAAATTTATTTCCAAAGGACAATGTATGTCTAAACATTGTACCTTATTGTGCATCTAATAAACTCATCAGTTCCGAACACACTGAAACTGATGAAGATAATGAGACTTTATTTTCCCTTACTAGAAAGCTTGAGAAGAAATCCAAGTCAAATATGAGCTCAAGTTTTTCTATTAGTACAAGTCCTGATGATGCAAAAATTGACAAATCAGAGCATCTGGCACCTACCATTGAACAAGTTATTGCAAATATAATTGACAATGTTGAAGTAGTAACTAGTTCACAAGCTGAATTGTTTGGAGTAACAAATATTGAAATTGTTAAGACTCTAGAAGAGCTAAAAGTTAACTAGCCTTCTACGGAATCTATAGAAGTACAGTTTGAGAATTCACAGCATGAATCAATGGAATTATCTATTGAACAAAATGAACAATTACAGACAAATACACCAGCTGTAGAATTTGTGGAAAAATTGAATTTTGAACATTCTATAGAGACTAAATAGATGAATGTTGAGCATACTAACAATGTTCCTAACACTATTGAAGCTGAAGAATCAAGTTTACCTGAGTAGCTTCAAGATAATATTTGGAAGAGGAACAACATGACATTCATTTTGAAGAAGAGGTTCTTGAAGATGAATTACTCTTTGAATCACGGCTTCAGGTATCACCTTCTTTGTGTACAATAGTAAAAATTCAAGGTAATGCAATTCATTTTAGATCTGAAGAAGCATTGTAGAAATACAATTATCTGATTACATGTTAGATTCTACATGCTCGTCCAATAAAATTTAGAAATTTGATGGAAATAAGAGATCTGTTTGAGTTTCAAGGCCTTATTAAATTCTTGCCAGTAGGAATGAAATGGAAGTAATACACAAAGCTTATTGCAGCTTTTTATTGCAATCTAGACAAGAATGGAAATTTTTTGAAAACTCAAATAAATGAACCGGAGTTTATATTGTCTCCTGAGTTAATTTTTGAAGTTTTAAGATTAAAGAATGAAGGTGTTGTTGTTACCAACAGATTTGACATGATAAGACAACTGGAATGGAACATTCAGTCTTTATCGAAAATTCCAGATGTATATTCTGAAATGAGATTAATGGAAAATCTAAATCTAGAGGCAAGATTTATTACAAATATATTGCATGCAAATTTATTTCAGAAAGTTGGACACAATTTGGAAGTCAGCAGAAGTTGTTTATATGCAACTTATGGCTTGCTTAATAGAATTCAAATAAATTGGTTTGATGTTTTTATGTCTCAACTACAGCATATGAGTTCAAAGTTATTTTATGGTGATGCTGTATGTAGAATCCTAGCAAGCCAATTGACTTTATCTGACTGGCCCTCTGAAACTAAAGGCATGAGAGCATTTAGTGTCAAAGATTTACAAAAATTTCAGGCCATGCATAAACCTCAACGACAACAACAACAACCTGATACAAAACATATACAACAACAACAACAACAAAGTTATTCAGTTCAAGTAGAACAGCAAACCCAGCTACCTCCTGACTTAGATGTAGTGCTTAACAACATCAGAAATGATATTAGGCATCTAGGAGATAAAATATGTAATGCTATAAGTGATATACTTAGGAGGGGTTGATAACTGTTCTTGTTTGTATCTGAATACAAAATTTAATGTTTGTATTACTTGTTTGATTGATTGAACAATACATTTCTCTCTAAATGTGTTCAATTATTATTCTTGTTTACAAAAAGAGTTGTTGTAATTATATCTCTTATATATATATATTCTCTGTAATTATCTTTTTGATTAATGACAAAAAGGGGGAGAAATATTATAAAAAGATGATTATGATCTTAATTGCATATATATATTATAAAAGGAGATGCTATTTAAATGGTTATTGTAATCTGATAGATGATAATTAGAAAACTGATACTTATATAATTATTGACATCTGAGAGTTTTAGTTCTGAGAGGTAAAATTTACACAAACAATAAAAATAAGCCTAAGTGAACTTAAGTCAACAAACAAGTTTGTTGAATTAAAAGTTAACCCAACGAAGGTGCTTTGTTGAGTTAAACATATTTCATAATTGATTTAATATGGTTTTGTCATCATCAAAAAGGGAGAGATTATTGAGTATTTTTGTTTTGATGATGTGTGCTGAATGAAAATAATCATATTTGCTCAATTACTATTGCTTGTGAAAAGAAATTAAAATCATCAATTAATACATAAAAAACTTACTAATATAAATACTTGTCTGTATTGGATCTGAAGTTAATAACTAGTCATTTCATTGCATTAATTTCTCATTTAGCTAAACGTTAAGTTAACGTGTGTTTTTATTGAAAAGCATGATATGTTTTAATGTTATATCTTCTGTATCATGAACAGTGTACGTTTAGACAACTTGTTAAGTTAGAGTTTTGTTTGTATAGAGGTCATGTGAGAACTCGTTAAGTTAGAGGCTTAAAGGTTAAAATAAGTCACATGATAACTCGTTAAGTTAGTGAGTAAAAGAAGAGACGAACACGTTAAGTTAGTGTTATACACGCGGTGAAATTATACGTTACGAATGTTGTATTGTATCACGTGAGGTGCACATGTTTAACTCATTAAGTTAATATAACTAAACACGTTGAGTTGCTTTATTGAACACTAAGGCAATGCGTTAGGTTAGCATTATAAACTTAAGTTGTTATTTTTGCACGTGGTAAAATTCTTATTATAAAAACATTTGTTTATTATTGAATCGGTGAGTTAAAGTTATTTTTTCGGAGACTTACAATTGTAACTATCCGAAAGGTAACTTAAGTCATGTTTTCAGGTCTTAACATGTGTCTCACTAGTTTTATAATATAAAGAGTTTTTTGGTGACTTACATCTGTAACTATGCGAAACTTAAACTGTTTTCGGTGAGTTATCGTTTAACCTTCCAAAAGAAAGGTTAAGTTGGTTCGTTGAGTTAGCATAACACCACGGACTTAGTTCGTTGAGCTAGCTACAATACTTGTCACGAGAAATGGCACATGGTGAACTCATTAAGTTAGAAATGTTAAGTTATATATATATACTTGTGTTACTCGTTTAGTTAACATTAAAGTAATGACTTCTTATTACACTCATGAAAAATTTTTGCATGAGAAAGTTTATTTTGCAGGAAATTTTTTAGAGATCCAGGACTAATGATTAAAGAAAATTTGAAATATAAGTGTGGGTTAGAACGTGGTGAAGTGGAAAACTAGTAGTGGTTAAACGTGAAGGATATGCATGAAATGAAGATACAGTATAAAAGGCATAGAATTCTCGTTGATCAAACCATCCTTTTACACAAAATGAAAAATCTTTTCAAGGATCAAACCACCCCTGCACACCTAAAGAAAAATCTTTTTCAGAGATCAAAAACACCTCTTCGAGAAAAATCTCTCAAGTGGAAGAAGATTCAGTGAAGCATAAAAAGATAAGATTTTTGTCCCTAAAGATTTGATGTATCAGAAGAAAGCAAATTCGGTGAAGCATAAAAGGACACGATATTCGTCACTGAAGAATTGCTGAAGAAGAAAGAAGAAGAAGAAAGATCTCAAACAGGGAGAAATGTTTTAAATTCCGCAAATTAGTTTTCTCTGTTTGTAGTTATGAAATTGTTTAGATGATACATGGTATCGAGTTATAATTGCATCTACAATTTCTGAGGAGAATTGAATTGTATATTGTAATTGAAACCTTGAATAAAAATGATTTTATGAAAGTAATGTCTCGACTTGTTTTTGAGTTTTAAAGTTTCAATTATATTTCAGAAAATATTAAAAATACACAATTCACCCCCCTCTTGTGTATCCATATGATCCTACAATGCCTGAGGAAACCAAGTCTACTGGAAACGAAAAATGTAGGATCGTATGGCTACACAAGAGGGGGGTGAATTATGTATCTTTAATATTTTCTGAAATATAATTGAAACTTTAAAACTCAAAAACAAGTTGAGACATTGTTTTCGTAAAATCATTTTTATTCAAGGTTTCAATTACAATATACAATTCAATTCTCCTCAGAAATTGTAGATGCAATTATATCTCGATACCATGTATCATCTAAACAATTTCATAACTACAAACAGAGAAAACTAATTTGCGGAATTTAAAACATTTCTCCATGTTTGAGATCTTTCTTCTTCTTCTTTTTCTTCTTCAGCAATTCTTCAGTGACGAATATCTTGTCTTTTCATGCTTCACCGAATTTGCTTTCTTCTGATACTTCAAATCATCAATGACGAAAATCTTATCTTTTTATGCTTCATTGAACTTTCTTCCACTTGAGAGATTTTGCCCGAGAAGGTGTTTTTAATCCCTCAAAAAGATTTTTCTTTTGGTGTGTTGGGATGGTTTGATCCTTGAAAAGATTTTTCTTTTTGTGTGCAAGGATAAATTGATCAACAAGAATTCTATGCTTTTTATACTGTATCTTCATTTCATGCATATCCTTCACGTTTAACCACTACCAGTTTTCCACTTCTCCACGTCTTTTCTTTTTCCTTCATCGAAACACACACGTTCTAACCCACGTTTATATTTCGAATTTTCTTTAATCATCAGTCCTAGATCTCTGAAAAATTTCCTACAAAATAAACTTTCTCGTCCAAAAATTTTTAACTCAACAAAGCACTTTCGTTGGGTTAACTTTTAATTCAACAAACTTGTTTGTTGACTTAAGTTCACTTAAGCTTATTTCTATTGTTTGTGTAAATTTTACCTCTCAGAACTAAAACTCTCAAATGTCAATAATTATATAAGTATCAGTTTTCTAATTATCATCTATCAGATTACAATAACCATTTAAATAGCATCTCCTTTTATAATATATATATGCAATTAAGATCATAATCATCTTTTTATAATATTTCTCCCCCTTTTTGTCATTAATCAAAAAGATAATTACAGAGAATATATATATATAAGAGATATAATTACAACTACTCTTTTTGTAAACAAGAATAATAATTGAAGACATTTACAGAAAAATGTATTGTTCAATCAAATCAAACAAGTAATACAAACATTACATTTTGTATTCAGAAACAAACAAAAATAGTTATCGACCCATCCTAAGTATATCACTTATAGCATTACATATTTTATCTCCTAGATGCCTAATATCATTTCTGATGTCGTTAAGCACTGCATCTAAGTCAGAAGGTAGCTAGGTTTGCTGTTCTGCTTAAACTGAATAACTTTGTTGTTGTTGTTGCATATGTTCTGTATCAGGTTGTTGTTGTCGTTGAGGTTTATGCATGGCCTAGAATTTTTGCAAATCTTTGATACTAAATGCTCTCATGCCTTTAGTTTCAAAGGGCTAGTCAGATAAAGTCAATTGGCTTGCAAGGATTCTACATACAACATCACCATAAAATAACTTTGAACTCATATGCTGTAGTTGAGACATAAAAACATCAAACCAATTTATTTGAATTCTATTCAGCAAGCCATAAGTTGCATATAAACAGCTTTTGCTGACTTCTAAATTGTGTCCAACTCTCTGAAATAAATTTGCATGCAATATATTTGCAATAAATCTTGCCTCTACATTCAGATTTTCCATTAATCTCATTTTATAATATACATCTGGAATTTTTGATAAAGACTGAATGTTCCATTCCAGTTGTCTTATTATGTCAAATCTATTGGTAACAACAACACCTTCATTCTTTAATCCTAAAACTTCAAAAATTAACTCAAGAGACAATATAAACTACTGTTCATTTATTTGAGTTTTCAGAAAATTTCCATTCTTGACCAGATTGCTATAAAAAGCTGCAATAAGCTCTATGTATTGCTTCCATTTCGTTCCTACTGGCAAGAATTTAATGAGGCCTTGAAACTCAAACAGATCTCTTATTTCCATCAAATTTCTGAATTTTATTGGACGAGCATGTAGAATCTGACATGTAATCAGATTATTGTATTTCTTCAATGCTTCTTCAGATCTAAAATGAATTGCATTACCTTGAATTTTTAATATTGTACACAAAGAAGGTGATACCTAAAGCCGTGATTCAGAGTTTAATTCATCTTCAGGAACCACTTCTTCAAAATGAATGTCATGTTGTTCCTCTTCCAAAATATTATCTTGAAGCTGCTCAGGTAAGCTTGATTCTTCAGCTTCAACAGTGTTAGGAACATTGTCAATATGCTCAACATTCATCTGTTCAGTCTCTATAGAATGTTCAGAGTACAATTTTTCCACAAATTCTACAGCCGGTGTATCTGTCTGTAATTGTTCATTTTGTTCAACAGATAATTCCATTGATTCATGTTGTGAATTCTCAGACTCTGCTTCTATAGATTCTGTAGAAGGCTGGTTAACTTTTAGCTCTTCTAGAGTCTTAACATTTTCAATATTTGCTACTCCAAACAATTCAGCCTTTGAACTAGTTAATGCCTCAACATTGTCAATTATATTTGCAATAACTTGTTCAATGTCAGGTGTCTCATGCTCTAATTTGTCAATTTCTTCATCATCAGGACTTGTACTAATAGAAAAACTTGAGCTCATATTTGACTTGGATTTCTTCTCAAGTTTTCTAGCAAGGGAAAATAAAGTCTCATTCTCTTCATCAGTTTCAGTGTGTTCGGAACTGATGAGTTTATCAGATGCTTAATAAGGTACAATGTCTAGACATACATTGTCCTTTGGAAATAAATTTTCATCTGATTTTCCTTTTTCAATAGACTTTGTTTCCTTAGACAAAATTTTTCTGACTTTCCTTCTTCTATAACATTTTGTTTCTCCTTTTCAAGTATTGCTGTTTTCTTTTCAAATTGCTCCATAAAAGTTTTCTACTTTAATTCTTCTAAGGCACTTTCTATTGCAACGGCCTTTCAAAGACTCTCAACTTTTGTTTTGTCTACACCAATATCTGATTCTACTTGTTTTGAATATAAAGGAGTAGGGATAGCTGATTCATGCTCTTCCTCAAATGCATGTAGTCTTGTACCGTTTATAGGAGTTTGAGGAGTTCTATTTGATGAACCTACACCTTTTTCCAAATATTTTGCATACTGTTCCAAAAATGCAATCTCAGCACATTTCATTTTGTATTCTCTATCATATTTACTTCAAATACCCATGTATGTAATACTTGCATCAGTATGTTGAAGTTCTTGTCTAACTTCATCTAATATATCCTGAGAAAAGAAGTAATCTCTATAAAGTTCTTCTAACCTTTTGTCCACTCGAAATATTTTCTTGAACCAAGTACGTGAAACTTCATCATTCTCTATTTCTTTTCCTTTTGCATCTCTTCTGCTTTTGCCTTTTCTTCTGCCACGACCTTTGTAGAACTTGGAGACCATCGTCGTAGGTTGTAATAGCAACAAGCGGGAAAGATTTTCTTGACAAAGTTTACAAATAACATAAGTCCCCATGTAATAAGTGTTTAAATAGGGTTTTTAGGCGTATAACTCAACGTGAAGAGAAGTCGGGTTTAGAAATTAAATAAATATTGAATAAAGTTTATTCAATCAAGGTACCCGAAATATTCAAGTATAAATCGTTGAGTTAACCAACCTAACAAGTAAAACGCTGTCTAGAGGCAGTTTTACACGTTACCTTATCTAACATAACGTCTAGTTAGTACACTTAAAACAATTTTAGGATGCTTCCAATTGAAACGTTCCGAAAACAACACACATGCTAAACTTAACATTATCTTGAGAACATTGTAAACTATTTGAACTTTTTGTCCTTTGAATCTAAAATAGTTTATTTGTCTTTTTAAATTATTTCATCAAGATTTTAAGAGGACATTAATTCAGATTAACTAAGATTTGTATTCTAAATTATATTAATCTGTTTTCGACATTGTTAATCCTCCCCCTACAAATATACTTCAAATATATTCAATCAAATACAAAATATACTTGTAGTGACAATAGGTGTTAAGTATAACTATACTTTTAAATTTTCTTTTCAGAGACTTCCGTTATCCTGACCTCATCAAAAATGATTTCTAGAATCAATTCCTACTGTATATGAATCAAAACACAACTTTGAACTCAATTCGATTAATTCAAGGAGAATAAAAGAATGTATCTCAAATAAACGTTTTCAAAAGTACTAATGTTGATTCAATAAATCAATAGTCACATTGGTATAAACTATATGCGATTCAAAGATATCTGTAATTAATGAAACAACTTTTTCTTTTCAAAACAGTAAATATTGATAATTTTCTTTAAAAGTTAGTTTGAAAAGCTTTAATCATACAAGAGCTTTCTAATGTACCTGTGTAATGAGCTTTCAGTCAACAATCCCAGATCTGATCTGGACCTTAGGTTGCCAGATTTAAAGAATCCTTTTTCAGGACAACAATCCTTACATACCTATCTGCTCAAGTACAAAAGGCTTGTGATCAAACTGATCAATAAACTCTCAAAGATTTTTACTTTGTAAGCATTTTTCATTTTAAGCACAGTATATATGTATTCCATTAATACAGATGCAATAAAACACAAATCTCATACAATTTTTACTTCTATGATTATACTGAGAATATGAATCAGTTTCAATAAACTTATACTTTTGATTAACAGTTTAAGATGAGTTAAATATAACTTATTCCACAAGTTTTATCAATTAAGTCAAATTTATGCATGATCATATGCATTTTCCTTGATTCAAAGAAAACATTTAATCAAAATTTCAGAATGTCAGAAGTATTTAATGTTTTTCATTTACATTTCCACTTAAAATCATAAAAACCATTAAAATTGATAAACTACTTAAAATCAATAAGATACTACTATGATTTTACAATAAATACATAGTATCTTAAGCAGCAGTTTAGATATTACTTTAGATATTTATAATAAGTATATAATATCTATGAGGTGAACAACATCATCAATAATATTTATCTTTTTATGTGGAGTTTAAGCATTCTACACATCACATAGCCTACAAATACCTAAATTTAATCTAATGTTGCAGAATGTATTTTCGTCTAGAGGTTTTGTAAATATATCAGCTAATTGATTTTTACTAGACACAAACTCTAATTTAATTTTTCCTTTAATTACATTATCTCTTAGAAAATGATGTCTAAACTCTATATGCTTTGCTCTTGAATGTAATACAGAATTTTTCGAAAGATTTATTGCAGAACTACTATCACAATAAATCTCAGTTATATCATAAGATAATCCAAAATCTTCTAAAGTTTGCCTTATCCACAGAATTTGAGTGCAACACAGTGCAACAACAACATATTCAGCTTCTGTAGTAGAAAGTGCTACACAATTTTACTTTTTACTAAACCATGACACCAAATTATTTCCCAATAATTGACATATGCCACTGGTACTCTTTCTATCAGATTTAGATCTTGCATAATCAACATAAGTATATCCTATAAGATCTATTGAACTATCCTTAGAATAATACAGTCTAAAATTTTTAGTTCCTTGTATATATCTAAATATTCTTTTAAATGCAATTAAGTGTGATTCTTTAGGATTAGATTGAAATCTAGCACAAACACACACAGCAAACATAATAGCAGGTCTACTAGCAGTCAAATAAAGTAAAGAACCAATCATACTTCTGTATTTTCTTTGATCTATAGATTTTCCTATGTCATCAATATCTAACTTTAAAGTAGTACTCATAGGAGTTCCTCAAATCCTTGTATCATTAAAATTAAATTTCTTAAGCATTTCATCTGCATATTTTTCCTGATTTAAAAATATACCTTTATCCATTTCCTTAATTTGAAGTCCTAGAAAATATGAAAGTTCTCCTATCATACTCACTTCAAACTGATTAGTCATCTCTTCAGAGAATATTTCTATCAACTTATCAGAGGTTGCTCCAAAGATTATATCATCCACGTATATTTGAACAACAATCTGATCTTTACCATCTCTCTTAATAAATAGAGTATGATCCACTTTTCCCATGATATAGCATTTTTCTATTAAAAAAGTAGACAATCTTTTATACCATGATCTAGGTGCTTGCTTCAAACCATATAAGGTTTTCTTTAATTTATACACAAAGTCAGGATTTTTAATATCTTCAAATCCAGGTGGTTGTTTTACATAGACTTCTTCATTAATTAAACCATTTAGAAATGCACTCTTTACATCCATTTGATATAATTTAAAATCCATATAACAAGCATAGGCCAATAATATTCTAATACTTTCTAACCTAGCCATAGGAGCAAATGTTTCATCATAATCTAATCCTTCTTCCTGTGTATACCCTTGTGCAACTAATCTAGCTTTATTCCTTATAATTTGACCAGTTTCGTTAGTTTTGTTTCTAAAGATCCACTTTGTACCTATTATGGACTGATTTTCTGGTGGAGAGACTAATTCCCATACATCATTTCTAATGAATTGATTTAGTTCTTCTTGCATTGCCACTATCCAATTTTTATCAGATAATGCTTCTTGTATATTCCTTGGTTCCACCATAGAAACAAACATACACATACTATTTAAATTTACTAAAGCTCTAGTTTCAACTCCCTCATTAATATGACCAATGACTTGAGTAATGTCATGTGATGAAGAATAACGCCAATTTCTCTGATTTTCCTCAATATTCTCATCAACATCTGAAAGTTCATAACTTTCATCATTAGTTTGATCATTTAAGTTCATATTTTTGATTTTCTTAGATAAATCATCAATCTCTCTATTGATCTCTAACTCATTTGGAAAATTGATCATATCATCATTATCAGCTTTAGATTGAGATTCTCTAAGAGAATTTTCATTGAAGCTTACATGGAGGGTTTCTTCAATAGTCCTAGAAGTCTTGTTATATACTCTATAGGCTTTACTTCTAGTAGAGTAACCTTCAAAAATTCCTTCATCCGATTTGGCTTGAAATTTATCCCTTTTATCCTTAGTGTTAAGAATAAAACACTTGCAGCCAAATGGTTTCATATAGGAAATTTTTGGAACCCTATTAAACATAATTTCAAAAGGAGTTTTATTAACATGAGGTCTTAAATGACTTCTGTTAATAACATAACAAGCTGTATTTACTACTTCAGCCCAAAGATTTTGAGTTAACTTATGTTCATTCAACATAGTTCTAGCCATTTCTTGAAGTGATCTATTCTTTCTCTCAACATCACCATTTTGACACGGTGCTCTTGGAAAAGAAAATCTATGATCAATGCCATGCTCATTACAATAGTTATCCATTTGATCATTATCAAATTCAGTTCCATGATCACTCTTAAGTTTTTGAATAGAGACACTTTGCTCATTTTGAACAAAATTGCAAAACATTTTAAATTTTTCAAACACTTCTGTCTTAGATGCTAGAAAATATACCCAAGTGTATCTAGAGAAGTCATCTACTAAAACAAATACATACCATTTACCACCAAGACTCATGATTCTTGTTGGTCCAAATAGATCCATATGTATAAGTTCTAAGACTCTCTTGCTTGAAATATCAGTTTTGGATTTAAAAGAGTTTTTATGAAGTTTACCTAATTCACATGCATCACACATAAAGTTCTTTGAGTATTTAATCTTTGGTAAACCTCTCACTAAATGTTTTCTAGATAGTTTATGTAACAGTCTGATATTTATATGCCCAATCCTTCTATGCCATAGATATGCATCACTAGTTTCAGCTAGCAAACATGAATTTAAATCAACTGCACTAGAAGGTAAAGATAAAATACATATAGAACCTTTTCTTTTAGCAATAAACTTAATTTTATCTGTATTTTTATCAATTATTTTGCATACATTATCTTCAAACACTACATAATATCCATTTTCAGTTAGTTTTATGACACTCAGCAAATTAAATTCTAGGTTTTCTACATATAGTACATTCGAAATAACACAAGTAGGAGTTATTTGAACATTGCCCATACCTATGATTTTCTCTTTGCTTTTGTTTCCAAATGTTACACTTCCTTTCATGGTATTTGTAAAATTTTGTAATAGACTTTTTTGTCCGGTCATGTGACTTGACGCTCCACTGTCCAAGATCCATTTTGATGTTGTTTCCTCCTGCAACACAAATTAAGAAAAACTTTTTCTTGGTACCCAATGTTGTTGAGGACCAAGTTCATTAAACGCATATTTCTTATTTTTGTTTAAAAATAGTTTAACATTATCATTTATATTCTTATTAGTTGTAAGTACTATTGATTTATCATTAGCTTCATACTCACATATAGCATTATTGCTTTTGCAATCATTCTTTTTTTTTTCAGATGTAGTATAATCAAGACCAAACATATTTTTATCAGATGTTAATTTATTTTGGTCATGCTTATACATTTCTGTAAGTTCATACCAAGATTTTGTACTTGTATTAACACTTTTTGTACATACAAAATCTTTTTCTGCACAAGAATTTTTTGTTTTATCACATGCAGAATGAGTAATTGGTCTAACACCAATGTATTGAATTACATGCTCAGGTTTCTGAATTTTCAGTTTACTACAATTGTCTGAAATTTTAGAAACATTAGAAACTGAATTTCTAGAACAAGAAACAAGATTTTTAGAAACATTTATAGTCATGTTAGAAGTACAATTTGACAAATCACATTGATTTATATTATTACTGCATGATTCATCCCTTGAAGTACCTACTTCTACATATTTATTACCTTGTTTCATAATAAAAGGAATTTTAGTCTTAGATTCACTTGAACTGCAACTAATAAATCCTTTATTGGCTTGAGATTCAGGATATTCAGGATAATCAAATCCTAAGCCAAATTTATAAGACACCGTAGGGGTACTAGTTAGTTTGTCTAACTTAGTTTGACTTAAATTCCATTTCTCAAAGGTAGAATTTAAATCTTGCTCTCTCAGTTTTAATTTATCTATCTCTAATTCAAGTTCATTTATATTGTTTCTCAACATTTCATTTTCATATTCTATCTTTAATTTTTCAGCATTTATATTCTGTATTTGTTCATGCAAGATACATTCATTAAATCTAAATTTTTGCAAATCTCTAGCATGATTTTCATTATCACATTTAAACTTTTCTAAAGTAGTAGACAGGAAACAATTTTCTTCTTCCATAATGGATAAAGATTTTCTAATATTCTTATTTTCCAGTTTACATACTTTAAGTTTTTGTAATAATGCATGATTAGCACATAATAATTCATCAAAGTTGAAATTTGAATGACTTTCAAGATCAGATATTACCTCAGACTCATTTGCCATGAAACACACATGAGCAACGTCTTCTAACTCTTGTTCTCCTTCTGAATGTAAAGATTTTGATGCTGATTCCTTAGATTCAGACTCTTCAGACGTGTCATCCCAAGTGTCCTTCAAAGCCTTTTTCTTGTAAAACTTTTTTGAGTTTTCTGAGCCATCTTCTTCTGATTTGTCCTACTTTGCTTTTCATTTTTCCTCATAGGACAATTTGGAGAAAGATGTCTAGGTTTCTTACAATTGTAACATACATACTTTCTGGATGAAGAATTCTTGTCATTCATTGATTTTGACGTTGAGGGTTTATCATTTTTGTTCCTTTGCTGTTTCCTAGCTTTCCATGCTTTCTTGAATTTCCTAGTCAGCAAAATCAAATCCTCGTCAGAATCAGTAGATATATCAGAATCTGAATTAATTTTGAAGGCTATTTCTTTCTTCATTTTTAGTTTGTTATGACTCAGTGATTCATTTAATTGAACTTCATAAGCTGTTAAATTTCCTATAAGTTCATTCATAGTATAAATATTTAAATCTCGTGATTCCTCAATTGATGTTACTTTCTGAGACCATTTAGAACTTAGGGATTTGAGAATTTTCCTCACCAAATCCTTTTGTTCAAAATTCTTTCCTAAACATTTTAAAGAGTTTATGATAACAAGAAATCTGGAAAACATCTCAGAAATATTTTTGTCTTCATGCATCTTAAAGAGTTCATACTTATGAATTAACATGTTTATTTTAGTCTCTTTAACTTGAGAAGTACCTTCATGTGAAACTTCTAATGCATGCCACACCTCATAAGCAGATTTATATGTCGACACTTTACTGAACTGTTCATAACTCAATGCACAAAATAAAATATTTAAGCCCTTAGCATTCAGAGCTTCATTTTCTTTTTCAGTAATTGTCCAAGTATTATAAGGAGTAGTTAACGGAGTATATGGTTTAGAAATCATAAACCACAATTTATGATCTATACTTTGAAGAAAAATAGTCATCCTATATTTCCAATAATCAAAATGTATTCCATCAAATAAAGGAGGACGATTAAGATTTTGGCCTTCATATAAAGAAAAATTACCATTTCCAATAGCCATTTTACCTTAGATTTTTCAACCTATTTGATTTTAAACAGTCTAAAAACTTTAAAACAATTTGAGCCTTAAATCAAGAAAGTTAAACGTATGCTCAGATATTAATTTCTGTTTAAAAACAAGGAAGGTAGAATAAGCAATGATATTAAATAAGTTGGTATCGATTTTATATCAAAGATTATTAACAAAGCTCTGATACCACTTATAGGATTGTATGGCTACACAAGAAGGGGGTGAATTGTGTATCTTTAATATTTTCTGAAATATAATTGAAACTTTAAAACTCAAAAACAAGTTGAGACATTGTTTTCATAAAATCATTTTTATTCAAGGTTACAATTACAATATACAATTCAATTCTCCTCAGAAATTGTAGATGCAATTATATCTCGATACCATGTATCATCTAAACAATTTCATAACTATAAACAGAGAAAACTAATTTGCAGAATTTAAAACATTTCTCCCTGTTTGAGATCTTTCTTCTTCTTCTTTTTCTTCTTCAGCAATTCTTTAGTGACGAATATCTTGTCTTTTCATGCTTCACCGAATTTGCTTTCTTCTAATACTTCAAATCTTCAGTGACGAAAATCTTACCTTTTTATGCTTCATTGAACTTTCTTCCACTTGAGAGATTTTGCCCGAGAAGGTGTTTTTGATCACTAAAAAAGATTTTTCTTTTGGTGTGCAGGGATGGTTTGATCCTTGAAAAGATTTTTCTTTTTGTGTGCAAGGATAAATTGATCAACGAGAATTCTATGCTTTTTATACTGTATCTTCATTTCATGCATATCCTTCACGTTTAACCACTACCAGTTTTCCACTTCTCCATGTCTTTTCTTTTTCCTTCATCGAAACACACACGTTCTAACCCACGTTTATATTTCAAATTTTCTTTAATCATCAGTCTTGGATCTCTAAAAAATTTCCTGCAAAATAAACTTTCTCATCCAAAAATTTTTCATTAGTGTAATAAGAAGTCATTACTTTAATGTTAACTAAACGAGTATATACAAGTATGTATATACTTTAATGTAACACAAGTATATATATAACTTAACGTTTCTAACTTAATGAGTTCCTCATGTGCCATTTCACATGACAAGTACTGTAGCTAACTCAACGAACTGAGTCTGTGGTGTTATGCTATCTCAACAAACCATCTCCGTTGTGTTATGATAACTCAACGAACCATTTCTATTGTGTTATGATAACTCAACGAACTAGTAATAAACAAATGTTTTTATAATAAGAATTTTACCACGTGTAAAAAATAACAACTTAAGTTTATAATGCTAACCTAACACGTTGCCTTAGTGTTCAATATAGCAACTCAAAGCGTTTAGTTATGTTAACGAGTTAAACATGTGCACCTCACGTGATACAATACAACATTCGTAACTTATAATTTCACCACATGTATAACACTAACTTAACGAGTTTGTCTCTTCTTTTACTCACTAACTTAACGAGTTATCACATGACCTATTTTAACCTTTAAGCTTCTAACTTAACGAGTTCTCACGTGACCTCTATACAAACAAAACTCTAACTTAACAAGTTGTCTAAACATGTATTGTTCATGATACAGAAGATATAACATTAAAACATATCATCCTTTTCAATAAAAACACACGTTAACTTAACGTTTAGCTAAATGAGAAATTAATGCAACGAAACGACTAGTTATTAACTTCAGATCCAATACAGACAAGTATTTATATCAGTAAGCTTTTTCTGTATTAATTGATGATTTTAATTTCTTTTCACAAGCAATAGTAATTGAGCAAATATGATTTTTTTCATTCAACACACATCACCAAAACAAAAATACTCAACAAAAAATCAGATGAGCATTTATTTCCAAAGGACAATGTATGTCTAGACATTGTTCCTTTTTGTGCATTTGAAAAACTCATCAGTTCCGAGGATACAGAAACTGATGAAGATAATGAGACTTTATTTTCTCTTTCTAGAAAACTTGGAAAGAAATCCAAGTCAAATATGAGTTCAAGTTTTTCTATTAGTTCAAGCCCTGATGATGCATAACTTGAAAAATTAGAGCATCAGACAACTGACATAGAACAAGTTATTGTAGATATAATTGAAAATGTTGAGGTAACTAGTTCACCAGCTGAATCATCTAGAGTAGCAGATATTGAAAAAGTTAAGACTCTAGAAGAGCTTAATGTCAATCAGCCTTCTTCAGAATCTATAGAAGTAAAGTTTGAGAATTTACAGCATGTATCAATGGAGATATCTATTGAACAAAATGAACAATTACAAACAGATACACCGACTGTAGAATTTGTGGAAAATTTGAACTCTAACCATTCTATAGAGACTGAACTAATGAATGTAGAGCATATTGAAGATGTTCCTTATACTATTGAAGCTGGAGAATCAAGCTTACATACGCAGCTTCAAGAAAATATTTTCATAGAGGAACAACATGACATTCATTTTGAAGAAGAGGTTCCTGAAGATGAATTAAATTCTGAATCAAGACTTCAAGTATCACCTTCTTTATGTAAAGTACTACAAATTCAAGGTAATTAAATTCATTTTAGATCTAAGGAAGCATTGCAGAAATTCAATAATTTGATTACATGTCAGATTCTGCATGCTCATCCAATAAAATTTAGAAATTTAATGGAAATAAGAGATCTATTTGAGTTTCAAGGCCTAATTCAATTCTTGCTAGTTGGAACAAAATGGAAACAATATAAAGAGCTCATTACAGCCTTTTACAGTAATCTGGTCAAGAATGACAATATACTAACAACTCAAATAAATCAACAAGAGTTCACATTGTCTCTTGAATTAATTTTTGAAGTGTTGGGATTAAAGAATGAAGGTATTGTTGTTACAAATAGATTTGACATAGTTAGATAGCTAGAATGGGACATTAACTCGCTATCAAAGATTCCAAATGTATATAGTGAAATGAGGTTAATGGAAAATCTGAATGCAGAGGCAAGGTTTATTGCAAATATCCTACATGCCAATTTATTTCAGAGTCAGACACAATATGGAAGTTAGCAGAAGTTGTTTATATGTGTTTGGTTGCTTAGGTGGCACTAGAGAACTTGTATTAGTTCCCAAGCAACAACACTAAATAACTTGTATTTGTTAACTTCTGTTTTTAACTTAGTTAATTTGTCTTTATGCTTATATCAGTAATTCCTTTTTAGAAGTAAACAAGCAACCTTTCACACAAATTAGATTTTAATTCCAATTTGTATTTTAACTGCAAGTGCACAATGTATATTGTATTTGTGTGCAAGTACAGGTCAATCCCACAAAGAAATTGAGTAAGAATTGTGTACTGTTCTATTTTTTATAATATACTAAATGTGTTCAGTAATCCCTCCGTTGAGTTACAGTTAACACAACAGACTAATCTCGTGGATTTAAGTTAACTCCATGAGCCTATCTTTTCAGTTTAATACTGCTATTTACAAAGGAATTCAGCCAACCATTGGGCGGTTCCATAGATTGTAAATAACATCAATTAAGCTATTTAATGCTAGTAAATATTAGATTTATCATAAGCAACACTAACATTCAAATATTTCAAACAGTAACCATTAAAATTTTTAAGTGTTTGGAACAAATCGATTTCAGTAAATTGTAATATTATTTTCTATTTTCTTAATCAAACAAACATAAAACATTCACAATACTAACAATGATAACTTTAATCTCGATATAAAACAAACAATACAACACTTGAATACTAAATATAAACATAGATAAGTTGTTGTTTTTGGTATTTTTGTTGTTGAAATGTTCATGAAAATTGGTGAAAGGTGAAATGTAAAAATCTCTATCGACAGTAAACACTTCTATCACTACATGCTACGTGATTACACCACTGAAAACTTAATCACTTACAATTCACTGAAAAATGGCTTCCCTTCCCGCAACGCAATCACTCCTCATAGTGGTTGTTAGGCACCATATTTGGCTCAGAATCGACCCGACATCAGGAAAGTATTTTCACAGTCTTTCGATAGGTGGTGATTATGGTAATGTTGGTGATGTTGGTGAATTGTTGGTGATGGTGTGGATGATTCAGTGAACTTCTGATGCTACCTGCAATTAGCGCAGTCCTCCACCTTCACACACACTACCACACACCGCCAACCACCTCTTCTTCATTTTTTCTCCTCTTCTTTTATATTTCTTCAGTAGTAACTACTTCTACTTTAAATGATCGATTGGATTTCCTTCATTTCGATCAACGATGGTGATTTTCACGTGAGGTGCACATGTTTAACTCGTTAATTAACATAACTAAACGCGTTGAGTTGCTATATTGAACACTAAGGCAACGTGTTAGGTTAGCATTATAAACTTAAGTTGTTATTTTTGCATGTGGTAAAATTCTTACTATAAAAACATTTATTTATTACTGGTTCATTGAGTTATCTATAACACAATGGAGTTGGTTCGTTGAGTTATCGTAACACCATGAAGCTAGTTCATTGAGTTATCGTAACACCACAGATTTACTTCCATTAGGTCGTTGAGATCCTATCATTTTATTTAGTCCTTTTTGACATTGTGTAAATTTACATATGGTATTTTTCAGATCAAAGATTGTAGTTAATAAGTTTTTATTTTCTTCTTTTAACTCATAGTTATCACAACTATATTTATCCAAGTTAGATTTCAAATTTCTATTTTCAACTATAGCTATTTCTAATTCAACAAAGGAATCTTCTAAACAATTATTCAACCTTTTAATTTCTTTCTTATATTCTCTACATTTAACATATAGATTATCTACAATACACAGAAGACTACTAATATCTAATTCATCATGCTCATTTTCTAAACTAGAGGAAGAAGTGGAGCATACCTCTTGAGCTGTAAAGCACACATTGGCTGTAGCTTCACTTTCAGAGTCTGAGGAACTATCTGATGAGCTACTATCATCCCAAGTAGCTTTGAGAGCCATTTTCTTTTTGTTCTTCCACCTTTTCTTCCTATCAGATTGCTCTTCTTCTGTTTGCAACAGACAAAAGGTCTGTATGTGTCCTTGCCTTTTGCATTTGAAGCATGTAGGGATAGTTCGTTTGGAGGAGTTGGTCTTATTATTTTTCTTCATGAACTTTCTGAAGTTCCTTGCCAGCAACATAATCTCATCATCATCTGAACTCAAAGCTTCTTCAGTTGAAGGAAATGCAATTTCCTTTTTCTTTTCAGCTTTCTTTTCAACAATTCCCTCCTGTTCCTTCTAGTCTTTCATTTGAACTTCGTGGGCCAGAAGATTGCTCAACAGTTCTTCAACAGTGTAGTTATTTAGATTCTTGGAATCTTGAATAGAGGTGGATTTTTGTTCCCACTCGACGGTTAAACTTCTTAGGATCTTCTGTACCTGTTCACGAGAAGAGAATTCCTTTCCCAAGCCTTTTAGATTGTTAATGATTTCAGTAAATCTTGAAAACATTTCAGTTATGTTTTCATTATCATCCATTTTAAACAATTCTAGTTTTCTCAACAGAATGCTAATTTTAGTATCCTTTACTTGGCTTGTACCTTCGTGAGTAACTTGAAGGATTTTCCAAGCCTCATGAGCAGACTTACATGTAGAAACTTTGTTATATTGCTTAGCAATTAGTGCACAGTATATAGCATTCAACCCTCTAGCGTCCAATTAGATGATTCTCTCATCCTCCTTAGACCAGTCCATCACATTACTGGTTAAAAGTGTAGTTCCAAGAACAACAATCTTCTAGAGTTTTACATCAGAACTCCTAAGGAAACACTCCATTCTATTCTTCCAATAATTATAATTGGAACCATCGAATAGAGGAGGTCTGTGGATATTTTGTCCCTCAACAAATTGAGCCATAAATCCAGATGGTTAAATCTTATAAGGAATTAACCAAGCTCTAATACCAATTGTTAGGATCGATAGGCTCACCAAAGGGGGGGTGAATGGTGAAGTGTGTAATTTTTTACTTCTTTTAAGCAGAATTGACTGATTCTAAAAGTGAGGAGTTGAAATAATTTAACTCAAAGCAAAACAGTAGAAAGAAAGAAATACAAGACAATTTTTAGGTGGTTTACCAACTCGGCTAGTCCACCCCCAAGATTCACTTGGGCTTCACTAAGTATACAAGTACTTACAACACTTGCTTTCAGGTTGAAGCAAGAATCAACACTTAGAGCTTTTAGGTATAAGCTCAACAACCAACCTTTCTTTGAGCTTTCAAGTTGAAGCTCTCAACCAACAGAGAGTTTTTAGGTTGAAACTCACAAACCAACACTTTGAACTTTTAACACAAAGTTTGAGCGTAGGGGGCTTTTGTGCTGTAGAAGACTTGAGATTGTTTCTGAATGATGTAGGCTTGAGTGTGTCTCTGAATGTGTTTGTAGCTCACAGTATATGATAATCATTCTCTTGATCTTCTTTTTACTTCTTATATATATACCAAGAAGTATAACGATCATATTTACTTTCAACGGATGTTTTCTACTGTACTAGATATGTAGCAGTCCCAAAAATAGTAAGTTACTGTTCTATCTGATGTTCAGTAAGCAACCTTCCGATTCCCTTTGATTTTTGGATGGTTAAATGAGTAACTTACCGAAGAACATCTTTAACTCACCGAACCTCCACTTACAACCTATTGTCTGTGTCACATGAGAACTTAAGTTGTTCACGTGAGGTGTCAAGTGTTTAGAAACTTGTAACTTTAACTTACCGAAAAATACTTGACTTTTAGATAGTTAACTATAGTGACTCTTCGATTCTGCTTTTAAAGCTTTCGACTGTTGTCTTCTTAATTCTGCACGTGAGCAAATGATTAACTTAAGTTTCAAATAGTTAGGTCTGCAACCTTCCGAAACTTCTTATTTGTCGAATAGTTAGTGTTTAGAATGAGAAAGTGCATAATATTAACGGTTAAATGATGGTTAATTGCATAATATTTAGCTTATAATATGAGAATTAAGCTATTATGTTATAATTACACTATTATATGCTTTAATGAAAGAATCTGCATAATTCCAGAGAATTAATGTTAATTTAGTACATTTCTGAACTGTCGGTAAATTGCAGGCTGTGAAATTCTTAAGTATCCGAATTTTCTGTTATTTCAGATAGTTATGTTTAACACATCGAACATGTATCAGACAGTTATGTTTAAATTTCTAAACAGTTATGTTTTAAAAGAATATTTTATTATTTCCTAAAGTACACGTGTCAAAACCATAATGCATGACTTAAGTGAACTTTCGATGAGTTATCTATAACTATCTTAAATTGCAGCTGGGCATCGGATAGTTATATGTGTAACTCTCCGAAATCTCCTTTTATTTATAAAATAGTTGTGGGCACGTGTCACGTTCTGGGTGAATGACCTAAATGGATTTTCGGTGAGTTATCTCTAACTATCTGAAATGCATCTAGGCATCGGGTAGTTAGACTTGTAACTCTCCAAAATGTTTCTTTTATTATAAAACTATTGTTGACACATGTCGTGATCTGGAAGATTGACTTAAGTTATATATTGGTGAGTTATCTGTAACTATCCGAAATGCATCTAAGCATCGGATAGTTAAGTTTGTAACTATCCGAAATGCAACTGAGCATCAGATAGTTAAATTTATGTACATGTTTTATAGTTAAATCAACAAAGCAAGTCCGTTGAGTTATCTGCAAGTCCATTGAGTTATCTGTAACTCCATGGACTATTTATTTTCTAATATGCCACTATAGCGGTTGCAGAAACAAGACAGTTGGAAGGAAAAACCACGATCGCACATATCACGTAAGGAGAAGAAATCATCGTCGTTGATATGAATGAAGGAAATCCAACTGACCATTCAAGCAGAAACAATTACCATTGAAGAAATATAAAAGAAAAGAAGAAAAAGAAGGGTGTGTGGCCGATGGGTGTGGCTAGTGTGTGTAGAGGAGGATCACTGAGCTTTGTGCAGGCAACATTGGCAATTCTTTGAAGTACCACACCAACCATCACCACCACCACCATAACCACCACCATAATCACCAACCATCGGAGGTCTGTGAGGATACTTTCTTGATGTCGGGTCGATTCCGAGCCAAACATAGTGCCTAACAACCACTATGAGGAGTAATCGTGTCGCGGGAAGGGAAGCCATTTTCACCAAGCACCGACTCATATCTTAGGAGATCGTAGCTTCGGGTTGATGCCTGTATGCTGAAGAGGAGATCATTTTGCAATTCTGGACTCACGATTCTATAGGGAGAGGAGACAGAATTGTAAGTGGTTTAATTTTCAATGGTGTAATCGCGTCGCATGTAGTGACAGAAGTATTTATTGTCGACTGAGATTACTTTACATTTCACCTTTTGCCCATTTCCATGTTCATATCAAAACAAAAATACCAAAAACAACTTATTTGTGTTTGTATTTTGTATTTGAGTATTGTATTGTTTGTGTTGTATCATGATTAATGTTATATTTGTTAGTGTTGTAATTGTTTTATGTTTGTTTTAGTTTTACAGTTTACTGAAATTGGTTTGTTCAAAAGACTTAAAGATTTTAATGGTTATTGTTTGAATAATCGGAATGTTAGTATTGCCTAATGATATATCCAGTGTTTACTAACATTAAAGAGCTTAATTGATGTTATTTACAATCTGTGGAACTGCCCAATGGTTGGCCGAATTCCTCTGTAAATAGTAGTATTAAATAGGAAAAGTAGGCTCGTGGAGTTAACTTAAGTCCACGAGGTTAGTCCGTTGAGTTAGCCATAACTCAACGAACTTTGTCCGTTGAGTTAACTGGAACTCAACCGAGAGCTTATTGAATATATAAATTTGATTGTTAAAAATGGAACAGTTCTCAATTCTTAAGCAATTCCCTATGAGATCGACCTATACTTGCACACTAATACAATAGACACTGTGCATTTGTAGTTAAAATACAAATTGGAATTAATATCTAATTTGTGTGAAAGGTTGTTTATTTACTTCTAAAAAGGAATAAGCATAAAGATAAATTAACTAAGTAAAAATAGAAGTTAACAAATCCAAGTTTTTCTAGCGCGTTGCTGGGTAACCAATCAAGTTTTTCTAATGCCGTGCTAGAGATCCGATCATAGCTTTCCTAACTTACCGAAAAAATCCTTTGAGCTTCTGTCAAGATTTCTACATGTGGGAAATTCAATGACTTAAGTTTCGAATAGTTAGCTTTTCTAACCTTCCAATTTCCTTGAATTTTTAGATAGTTAATTCTATAACTCTCCGATCACCTAGTCAACTATTTTTCAAACTCGTCGATGGCTTTGTATTTTCGGATAGTTAGCCTTCTAACTGTCCGATAAACCTTTTTGCTCTTGATACTGACACTTCGGATACATAAGCCTGATAACCCATTGAAAATTTATCTCTTCTAGATGGTTAAGTCTGGTAACCTTTAGAAACCCTGTTTATCTCTTGCAGTGCATGCTGAGCTATCTGTAATGACTTAACTACCTTCTGCTCTTCTATTGAACTGTCAAACCTGTGAAATACATAATGTTTCCTCACATAAGTTTTTGCATTATCAAAATACTAGGGTCTTAATAGAAGCATGGGCGTACTTAGAAATCTTTGCAAAAAGAACTACACAGTGGGAAAACTCAATTGAAGCTATTACAGATAAAAGAGTATTGCTAAGGGGAATGCATGAAATAGATTCAAGCACTATGCTTGAAGTTAAATTAACTGAGTTAACAAAGAAAATAGAAGAGTTATCATTAAATCAAAAACTAGCAGAAAAGAATGCAAACATTAATGACTTAGATGTTATTTATGCTAGAAACTAGAAGATAACTTTGGAAATTCTTATAACCTTAATTGGAGAAATCACCCGAACCTATCTTGGACAAATAACAATTTCCAAGGAGGACAAAATATAAATGACAAAAATATAAGTTATGAAGCATTAATTGAACAAGGATTTAGAATAAAGAAGTTAGAAAAGATAATTTAACAATTAAACGATCGCCTAGACCTTGTATTTGGAAATGCTGCCATTTAGAATTATAATATGAATAGAAATATACCCCCTAGACAAAAGGAATCAATAAAAGTGAGACCTACTAAAGGATTGCCAATGCAAGCAATGTCTAACCTTGTAAATAGAATTGTTAATGAAATTGGTACCTCCTTTGGGAGGGAAGCTGAATGAAGTAGTATGACTAAAGTAACTATGTATAATATAGTAAGTAGAAAATTATAAAAAGAAAAAGAAAAGTAAGTTTAATTATAGTTAGTAGTATCGTAGAGTTAATACTTAACTCAATGAACTTAGTCCGTTGAGTTATGACCTAACTTCATGAGGGTAGGTAAGTAGCTATGTTAATTTTATCTTTGCTAAATTTTGTTTACGTTATACAGAATCACAACAGATGGAATTGATGAAATTACCACTGGATGCATTAAGGGAAGTACTGAGTAACTTATTAGCTAAAGATCTATGCAAATTGTGTTGTGTGTCAAAAGAAATTAAAGAATGTGTCAAAGAAAAATATTTTCATAGACTACAAGCTACAAAAATGACTAATATTAGAGATGGATTTTTATGGAAGTCGTTTAATTGTAGTTCAATCAGTTATGAATATCTAAATATGGAAGAAACTACTGGAATTCCACCCAATACATTAGAAGGAATAGATCATATTATAGGGATAGATGAAGGATTGATTATTTATAGAACCAAACCAAGGTATGCAATTTTGTTACCTTATATTTTGATTAGAAATCCTATCACTAGAGAAGAATGGAATATAGGAAGGTCTAATAGATTTGAAGTACCAACTAAAAATTGTGGGTCAGCTTTAACATTTTTTGATAAAAATTCGACCATTCCTAAAAAATTGTATTACTAGAGACTAATTGGAAATTGGAATGAGGATTTATGCTTAAGTGTGTATAATTTTCTAAATAGATCTTGGACTAAAAATACTATGATATAACTAGGAGAGAAAGCATTAATTAACAACATACATGTCATACTTGATATATATATATATATATTTAGTCACAAATATATCAGTTGCATTTAGATCTGAGTTATGCATAGTAAGCATAGATAGTTATGATGATGACTTTATAGAAATATTGCCTATACCTAGTAATATAGCCGAACCACCATCTGTAGAATATGATAAAATTCAATTAGGAATGTAGTATAATGAACATGATGATCCTACTTTATGTCTGATAAGATGGTGGGATGAATTGATGAAATTTCAAATTTAGATTATGAAAGACCTAAATTAATGGAAATGGGAAGAGGAATATATTGAAATATATGTAGAAATAGAAACAACTACATTATCTTGGAGCAGAAGAGGATCCCTTTCTACATTTCAATTCATTAATGGTAATACACTTATATTTAGTATTGATAACATAGTACAAGTTTACAAGTTAAAAAGGAAAGCAAACTACATTAAAATAGAATTAATAGCAAGAATAATTATGCCTAAAAAGTTTACTTGGACCGACACGTTTATTCCATTTGTCACTACTTTTCAATCATATTCTTAAACTATGATTTTGTACTTTTAATGTTGTGTGTACTCTACAATTTAATTTTAGAGAAAAAAAAAAATTTAGTTTTTGTTTTATTTTATAATAAATAAAAAAAGAAAAACAAAATATCAATCTAGTTTGTTGGTATCTATTTTGGGAAACCAATTGGCTTGCTTGTGAGCCACCAAAGGCATAGGAGCTTTGGTTCCACACAAGCCACTGATTTAACAATTTATGTTTTGTTGTTAAATGTTATTTTGTTATAGTTTGTGAATGAAAAGTTTTTCAGAATCACAAGTCTGAAGATATTGAAGGAGATACAAAAGAACAAGGTATGTAATTGATTTCTTATCTTGAATTTATATTCAAACTCAATTCATGGAGTTATTCATTAACTCAACGAATTAAGTTTGTTGAGTTAAGTACTAAGTCAACGAAACAATATTCATGCCTGCAAACATTTATTGTATTTACTATAAAATCTTTTACATTGAGGACAATGTAAAATGTAGGTATGGGGGGGAGGTAATTAAATTAAAATCCAAGTAATTTAATTAATTAAAGGAACTAGGATTGTGCTGCAAATTTCTATGGAAACTGAAAATTTTTTTTATGAATTTGTTGTAACTAACCGAAATTTCCTATAACTATCCGATAATTGAAACTATAAAATTTTTAAGAACTATAACTACTTGAATGTTATATTTAGAATCTTATATAAGATGCTACAAATTTTATTATTAATACAAATCTAGATATAGTATCTTATGTTTTTGCTGAATTTTATGAGTTTAATAGTTTCACAATTTTAAGAAATCAAAATGCTTAACTGAAACTCAGTAAATGATTTGAAATCCTAAAAGAGCTTAAATGTTATTTTTGGATTAAATGAGATGCATATGGTCAAGGATACATTTAAATTGATTAATTAAACTTGTAGAATGATTTATGTGTAAATCTTATTAAACTACAGAAAAAGTATGAGCTTATTGATATGAATTCATGTTTTCTGTAAATTATAGAAGCAGGATTATATGAGATTTGTGTTTTATTGCATTTGTATTAATGAAATATGTATATATACTGTGTTGAAAGGAAAAAAAAAGAGAAAAATTTGAGAGTTTATTGATTTGTTTGATCATGAACCTTTTGTACTTGAGCAGATAGGTATGTAAGGATTGTTGACCTGAAAAAAGACTCTTTAAATCTGGCAACCTAAGATCCTGATTAGATCTGGGATTGTTGATTGAAAGCTCAATACATGGGTACAATAGAAAGCTCTTGTATGATTCAAGCTCTTCAAATTAACTTTTAAAGTATAAATATGCATATACTGTTCTGAAAAGATAAAAGTGTTTTGTGAAAATACAGATATCTTTTGAATCGAGTATATTTTCTGTTATCTAAGATTACTGAAATATGAATCTAGATTAGACTTTTGAAGTTGTTTATTTAAGATACAATTCATTATTCTTCTTGTTTTAATCATATTGAGTTGGATTGTGTTTTGATTTGTATGTAGTTGAAATTTATTCTAGAAATTATATTGGAAAATTCAGGTTAATAAATATTTGAAAAGAAAAATTTGATAATATAATTACCACCTATGTGATTCTAATATATTTTGTATGTGATTTACATATGTTTAAATATATTTGCAGGTTGAAGAGGAGAAAACAATGTTAAAATAAATTACTGAAAAATACAGAATATCTTTATATTAATCTAATCTATGTATTCTGAAGAAAAAAATGAAGAATTAGTTCTAGCACTTTAGAAAAACCAACTAGTTAAATCTTAGCAGTTTGCTAAGGGACTAGTAAAATTTAAGTATGGGGGAAGTGTTCAAAATGAAAAAGTGCATAATATTAATGGTTAAATGATGGTTAATTGCATAATATTTAGCTTATCATATGAGAATTAAGTCATTATGTTATAATTGCACTGTTATATGCTTTAATGAAAGAATCTACATAATTTCAAGAAATTAGTGTTAATTAAGTATATTTCTGAACTATCGGTGAGTTACAAGCTTTTTAATTCCTAAGTATCTGAATTGTTTGTTATTTTGAAGAGTTATATTTCATGTACCGGACAGTTACATTTTAAACGTTTAAAGAATATTTTATTATTTTCTAGAGTACATGTGTTGAAACCTTAAAATACAACTTAAGTGGATTTTCGGTAACTTATTTGCTAACTATCTTAAATGTGTCTAAGCATTGGATAGTTAGGTTTGCAAGTTTCCATAATATTTTTTTATCATAAAACTACTTGAGGACACATGTCGCATTTTGGGAACTTGACTTAAGTTATCTTTCGGAAGGTTAGGTACTAACTATCTAAAATGCATATATGTTTCGGATACTTATAGTTATAACTATTCGAAACATCTGAACTCGTTAAGTTATTTCTTTATTGCACATGTTTTATAGTTAAATCAACGAAATAAGTCCGTTGAGTTAACCGTAACTCTACAGACCATTTATTTTCTAACATGTCATTGTAGTAGTTGCAGAAATAGGAAATTCGAAGAAAAATCACGATTGCATGTATCACGTAGGAATTCACTCGTGGAATGAAGAAGAAATCACCATCGTTGATATGAAGAAAGGAAATCTAACCGATCATTTAAGTAGAAGCAGTTACTACTGAAAGAAATATAAAAGATGAAGAAAAAGTGTGTGTGTAGGTGGAGAACCGCGCTAACTACAGGAAGCGTCAGAAGTTCTCTGAAACTCCACAACACCACCAAAATCACCAACCATCAGAGGTCTATGAGGATACTTTTCGGATGTCAGGTCCATTCCGAGCCAAACACGATGATTGACAACCACTGTAAGGAGTGATCACGTCGTAGGAAAGGAAGCCATTTTCAGCAAGCACTAACTCATATCTCAAGAGATCGTAAAGCTTCTAGCCTTGGTTTCGGGTTGATGCCAGTATGCTGAAGAGGAGATCAACTTACAATTCTTGGTTCACGATTCTATAGGAGAGGAGGTAAGATTGTAAGTGATTAAGTTTTTAGTGGTATAATCACATCGCACGTAGTGATAGAAGTTTTTACTATCAATAGAGATTTTTACATTTCACCCTCCACTCATCTTCAAGAACATATCAAAACAAAAATACCAAAAACAACTAGTTATTTGTGTTTACATTTAGTATTAAAGTGTTGTATTGTTTATTTTGTATCGTGATTAATGTTATCATTGTCAGTATTGTGAATGTTTTATATTTGTTTGATTCAGAAAATAAACAATAGTTTTGATTGTTTACTAAAATTGATTCGTCCTAGATACTTAAATATTTTAATGGTTACTGTTTGAAATATCTAAATGTTAGTGTTGCTTAATGACAAATCTAATATTAACTAACATTAAAGAGCTTAATTGATGTTATTTACATTCTGTGGAATTGCCTAATGGTTGGCCAAATTCCTTTGTAAATAGTAGTATTTAACTGAAAGGTAGGTTCGTGGAGTTAACTTAAGTCTATGAGGTTTGTCCATCTAGTTAACCATAACTCTATAAACTAAGTCCGTTGAGTTAACTATAGCTCAACGAAGTGCTTAACTGAACACATATAAACTCCAATATAAAAATTGAAATAGTACACAATTCTTACTCAATCTCTATGGGATCGACCTGTAGTTGCACACAAATACAATATACACTGTGCACTTGTAGTTAAAATACAAATTGGACTTAATATCTAATTTGTATGAAAGGTTATTTGTTTACTTCTAAAAGAATTTATTAATATAAGCATAAAAATAAATCAAACAAGTTTCTAATTTAACTTAAGAACCCAATACAATATACTTTCAGATGTTGATTAGAATATTGAGGAAAATCATAGAAATTGGTGTTATTCCTCATCACATCCCATCACTCAAGTCATTGGTAATATTAATGAGGGAGTTAAAACTAGAGCTTTAATAAATTTGAATAGTATGTGTATGTTTATTTCTATGGTGGAACCAAAGAATATAGAAGAAGCCTTATCTAATGAAAATTGGAGAGTAGCAATGTAAGATGAACTAAATCAATTCATAAGGAATGATGTTTGGGAATTAGTTTCTTCACTAGAAAATCAGTCCATAATAGGTACAAAATAGATCTTTAGAAACAAAACTAATGAGATTGGTCAAGTTATTAGAAACAAAGCTAGATTAGTTGCACAAGGGTATACATAGGAAGAAGGACTTGATTATGATGAAACATTTGCTCCTATGACTAGGTTAGAAAGTATTAGAATATTATTGGCCTATGCTTGCTATATGGATTTCAAACTATATCAAATGGATGTAAAGTGTGCATTTCTAAATGGTTTAATTAATGAAGAACTTTATGTAAAACAACCACCTGAATTTGAAGACATTAAAAATCTTGACTATGTATTTAAACTGAAGAAAGTCTTATATGGTTTGAAGCAAGCACCTAGATCGTGGTATGAAAGACTATCTACTTTTCTTGTAGAACAAGGATATATGATGAGAAAAGTAGACCATACTCTTTTTATCAAGAAAGATGATAAAGATCAGATTGTTGTTCAAATATATGTGGATAATATAATTTTTGGAGCAACTTTTGATAAATTGATAAAAATATTTTCTGAAGAAATGACTAGTCAATTTGAAATGAGTATGATAAGGGAACTTTCATATTTTCTAGGACTTCAAATTAAGCAAATAAATAAAGGTATATTTTTAAATCAAGAAAAATATGTAGTTGAAATGCTTAAGAAATTTAATTTTAATGATACAATGATTCAAGGAACTCCTATAAGTACTTCTTTAAAGTTAGATATTGATGACATAGGAAAATCAATAGATCAAAGAAAATACAGAAGTATGATTGGTTCTTTACTTTATTTAATAGCTAGTAGACCTAATATTATGTTTGTTGTGTGTGCTTGTGTTAGATTTCAATCTAATCCTAAAGAATCACACTCAATTGCTGTTAAAAGAATATTTAGATATATACAAGGAACTAAAAATTTCAAATTATATTATTCTAAGGATAGTTCAATAGATCTTATAGGATATACTGATGCTGATTACGTAGGATCTAAATCTGATGGAAATAGTACCAATGGCACATGTCAATTATTGGGAAATAATTTGGTGTCATGATTTAGTAAAATGCAAAATTATGTAGCACTTTCAACCATTAAGGCTGAATATGTTGTTATTGCATTGTGTTGCACTCGATTCTATAGATAAGGCATACTTTAGAAGATTTTTGATTATCTTATGATACTATTGAGATTTATTGTGACAATAGTTCTACAATAAATCTTTCCAAAGATCTTGTATTACATTCTAGAGCAAAACATATAGAAGTTAGACATCATTTTCTAAGAGATAACGTAATTAAAGGAAAAATTAAATTAGGATTTGTGTCTAGTAAAAATCAATTAACTAATATATTTACAAAACCTCTAGATTAAATTTAGGTATTTGTAGGCTATGTGATGTGTAAAATGCTTAAACTCCACAAAAGATAAATATTGCTGATGATGTTGTTTACCTTATAGATATTATATACTTATCATAAATATCTAAGTAATATCTAAACTACTACATAAGATACTATGTATTTACAATGAAATTATAGTAGTATCTTATTGTTTTTACTTATTTTTCTAAGTTTAATGGTTTTTAAAATTTTAAGTGAAAATGTCAATGAAAAACTTTAAATACCTTTGAGATCCTGAAATTTTGATTAAGTGTTTTCTTTAGATTAATAAAAGTGCATATGATCAACAATGAGTTTGACTAATTGATTAAACTTGTAGAATAATTTATATGTAAATCATATTAAGCTACTGATCAAAAGTATGAGCTTATTGAAATTGATTCATATTTTCAGTAAAATCATAGAAGTAAAAATTATATGAGATTTGTGCGTTATTGCATCTGTATTAATGAAATACATATATATTGTGCTTAAAATAAAAAGTGCTTACAAAGTAAAAATCTTTAAGACTTTATTGATTAGTTTGATCACGAGACTCTTGTACTTGAGTAGATAGGTATGCAAGGATTGTTGTCCTGAGAAAGGACTCTTTAAATTTGGCAACCTAAGGTCTTGATCAGACCTAGGATTGTTGATTGAAAGCTCATTACACGGGTACATTAGAAAGCTCTTGTATGATTCAAGCCTTTCAAACTAACTTTCACAGAAAATTATCTATATTTACTATTTTGTTAAGATAAAAGTTGTTTCATTAAATACATATATCTTTCAATCGAATATAGTTTCTATCAATATGATTACTGATTTGTTGAATCTAAACTAGTACTTTTAAGCATGTTTATTTGAGATACATTTCTTTATTCTCCTTGTGTTAATCATATTAAGTTTAAAGTTATGTTTTGATTCATATACAGTTGGAGTCGATTCTAGAAATCATTCTTGATAAATTCAGGATAATAGAAGTTGTTGAAAAATTTGAAGTATAGTTATAATTAGCAACTATCTTAAACAAGTATATTTTGTATGTTATTGAATATATTTAAAGTATATTTGTAGGGGGAGGAATAACAATATCTAAAATAGATTAATATCATTAAGAATATAAACCTTAGTTAATCTGAGTTTAGTCCTCTTAAAATCTTGAAGAAATAATTTAAAAGACAAATAAACTATTTTAGGTACATAGAAAGAATATTAGTGTCATGTTGAGAGGTCGCACAAATCAGAACATCCAAAGGTTGCATGGAGAAGAGACCAACATGGAAGAGAGGTGTATGGGTTGAGAATGCGGAAGAACAATAAGTTTACGTGGTTCCCCAACTCGGGTATGTCCACGGGTGATCAATCTATCGTGATTCCTTGTTGCTATGGTTGCTGGTACAAAGGGGGAGAAAAACGAGAGCTAGGGATTTTGCTTGGCTCTCTTGGTCGAAGGTTATCTCCCTATACAAGGACAACGATGGGCATTTACATACATACCCAAATGACAAGTTTGCCCCTTTACAAATTATCAAGAAATACAATCATATACAATGACAAATACATATATTTGATGGAAGACATGCATTACAAATCTCCACCTTGTCTTTCATCAATCTTCACAATGAACAAGTGATAGATCACCAAGACCCAGCATGGGTTAGCAGCAGTAATAGACGTTGAGTAGGTCCAAGCAATGCTTGAACTTGCTCTCCATAACGTCCTTTGTAAACATATCATCCGGGTTGTCCTTTGTGTTGACTTTCATAATCTTTATCTTGTCTTCATTCCTAAGGAAGTGATATTTAACATCAATATATTTAGTTCTATCATGAAAGACATTATCTTTGGAAAGACAAATAGCACTAAGACTGTCACAGAAGATATCAACTTTGTCAATGCACCAACCAAAGTCTCCTAGCAAGCCTTTCAACTAGATCCCTTCCTTTGCAACTTCCGTCATAGCCACATATTCAACCTTAGTTGTAGATAAAGATACGGTAGGTTGAACAGTTGATTTGCAACTCACAATAGAACCTACAAAAGTAAAGACATAACTAGATAATGATCTCCTTCTGTCAACATCCCCTACATAGTCAGAATCTGTATAACTAGCCATAGTACAACCCTAATATGCTGCATACATTAAGCCAATGCCTGGAGTTCCTTTCAAATATCTGAATATCCTTTTAACTACTCTCCAATGTTCCCTACCTAGATTGGACATGAACCTGCTAACAACACTCAAAGGATATGCCAAATCAGTCCTAGTGCATACCATAGCATACATAAGGCTTCCAACTGCCTAAGCGTAAGGAACTCGCTGCATATCAAGCTTTTCATATTCAACTTGAAGACACATAGCAGATGACAATTTAACATTTCTATCATAAGGTGTGCTAATGGATTTACATGAAGCCATACCAAATCTACTAAGGATCTTTTCAATATACTTTTGTTGATTTAAAAACAGCTTACCAGAATTTCTTTCATGCCTAATCTCCATTCCAAGAATTCTACCAGCTAGACCAAGATCCTTCATATCAAACTCTGATTTTAATGTGTCCTTCAGCTCCTGTATCACATCAATATTCTTCACAACTATAAGAATATCATCAACATACAATAACAAATAAACATGTGTATTCTTATCAAGAGTTTTAACATATATACATGAATCATAGTTGCTGCGTCTAAAACCAACTTTAACTATAAAGGCATCAAACCACTTATACCATTGGCGTGGTGATTGTTTAAGTCCATACAAGGACTCATTTAATTTGCACACCCAATCAGATTTACCTTTCACTACAAACCCTGTTTGTTATTCCATCCAAATATTTTCTTCTAACTCACCATGCAAGAAGGCTATCTTTACATCTAGCTGTTCCAACTCTAAATTCTACACTGCAGCAATAGATAGCAAAATTCTAATAGATGTATGATGTATGACGTACAACAGGAGCAAATACCTCATTGAAGTCGACTCCTTCTTGCTGTGAATAACCTTTGGCAACTAACCTTGCCTTGTGCTGCACACCTACATTGCCTTGAATCCCAATCTTCTTTTTGTAGACCCATTTGCAACCAACAATATTTATGTTCTTTGGACATTTCACTAGTTCCCAAGTCTTGTTCTTATGGAGGGATTAGAGTTCCTCCTCCATAGTAGACATCCAAAGATCAACTTCTGAATCTCTCATTGCAGCTTCATATGTAGGTGGATCAACAGAATCCTCCACCTCAACTGCTACCTGTAAGGCAAAAGCAACTAAACTGTCATAGCCATATCTGATCTGAGGTCTAATGTCCCTTCTAGGATGATCTTTGCCAATGGTTCTTGGTGGTGGTTGCTCCACCTCTTCCTCCTCAACTTCATTATCCTGAATTTTGGATGAGTTTTCTCTAATTTCAACCTAATCAGTGATAGGCAGCTGTTGTGCGTCATCTAACTCCATCTGTTCAGGAATGGTGTGCCCAATTTCTGGTGATTCATCTACTAGTTTATCTAATGCATGCAAAAGAGAATTCTCATCAAAAGTAACATCACGGCTATATATTACTTTGTGAGATTCAATATCATATATCATGTATCCCTTTACACCAACACCATAGCCCACAAATATGCCTTTCTTTGCATGTGGTTCTAGCTTGCCATTATTCACATGGTAATAAGCTGGACACCCAAAAATTCTGAGCTTTGAATAGCTAGCAAACCTTTTCAGCCATACCTCTAGAGGTATCTTCCCATCTAAGGCACTAGAAGGGGACCTGTTCACTAGATAAGAAGCTATGTTAACAGCCTCTACCCAAAATTTTTTGCTCAAACCTACATGAGACAACATACAACGTGCCTTTTCTAGGAGTGTCCTATTCAATCTTTCAGCCACTCCATTTTGCTGAGGGGTATTTCTAACTATGTTATATCATGTGATGCCTTCATCTCTGCAAAAGCTATCAAATTCTTGAGAACAAAACTCAAGACCATTATTAGTTCTAAGATATTTTACCTTTCTATCTATTTGGTTTTCTACCTACTTCTTCCAATGCTTGAAGCTTGAAAAGGCTTCACTTTTGTGCGTCAAAAAGAAAACCTAGTTCATCCTTGAATGACAATCAATGATAGAAAGAAAGTATCTAGAACCTGCAATAGAAGGCTGACGTGAAGGCCCCTAATAGTTAGCATGAATATAATCAAGAACTCCCTTGGAGCTATGCTGACTACGTGCAAAAGACACTCTTTTCTGCTTACCAAAAACACAATGCTTACACATGTCAATGCAAGCAACCTTGTGCCCATCAAACTTGCCCAGACTACTCAATTTCTACATCCCTTTCTACCCTAAATGACCCAACCTTGAGTGCCACATGATAGAAAGATCCTACTGACTAAATATAACTAATGTAGCTACGCCAACAATAGGAGTGCCCTATAGAATGTATAAGGGGCTAGATTTGACTCCTTTCATTACAACCAACGAGCCTTTCAGTATGCTGATTTTCCCCTCACCACCTGTATATCTATAACCCTTAGAATTAAGGGCCATCAATGAGATCAGAATTTTTCCAAGCTTTGGGACGTGTCAAACGTCCTCCAGAATTCTGATTGTGCCATCATGCAGTCTAAACTTTATAGTCCCACACCAACTCTAGAACACACATGATCATTGGCCAAGGTCACTTGACCACCCTCCACCTGCTCGTAGGTGTCAAAATACTCCCTAGAAGGAGTCATATGATGTGAAGCTCCTAAGTCTATAATCCACTAATCATTAGAATAGGCACTACAACAAACTGTAAGAGAGAAGTCATCTCCTGATGCAGGACTAGTTTCTGCTATTGCAGTCTTTCCTTTGTTCATCAACTTGGGACAATTTGCTTTCCAATGTCCATTCTCCTTACAGTAATTGCAAGTATCCCTAGAATACTTGCCCTTTGACTTGCTTTTGCTTCTATTCTTCCCTCCACATTGCCTCTAGCTTCTTCCTCTATTCTCCTATTGCTGAGCTGAGAGGCCAACACCACTTGCCTCATTTCTACCATGCACCATGTGCTTGAGCTCTCTAGAATGAAGGTTGGACCTCACCTCCTCTAATGTAATTGAATCTCTTCCAACTACACAGGACTGAACAAAATTTTCATAACTCAACAGGAGTGAACAAAGCAAGATAAGAGCTGCATCTTCATATTCTATGATCACTCCAATATTCTTGAGTTCCATCAGAATTACATTTAGTTGATCTAAATGTTGCTTAAGAGGTACACCTTCTTTTATCTTTAAAGAGAATAGTCTTTGCTTTAACAACAATTTGTTTGTTAAAGACTTAGCCATATACAAAGACTTAAGTTTCTGCCAAAGACCTGAAGAGGTAGATTCATCTACAACTTCTATTATAACTTCATCAAACAAACACAACAAGATGGTGGAGTGAGCTTTCTCCTCCTGCAATTCAAATTCTACCAAAATTTTGTTCAAACTGGTTTCCTTATTCAAAGGAGCCCAAATACCTTGTTGCTTTAGAAGTGCTTTCATCTTTATTTGCCATAAGCTGAAGTTATTCTTACCATCAAACTTTTCCATCTTCAACCCCGAAGTATTCATTTTTTTCAAAAAACAACAAACAACCAGCAATACACACAATATATAGTCTGATTTCAAACAAACAAAATTCTACTACAAGGTACACAATAGCAAGCAATATCTCGACAATAATATGCTAGTGAATATACTGATTTCAATGAAATGCAATCAGTCACAAGCCAAGCACAATACTCAGCACAAAATAGTAGCAAATACTTGCACAAATCAAGCATAAACACCATAATCACAAAAAATGCCCAAATCTGACAATCAAAGATCACACGTCTATCAAACTACTATGCCCTAGACAAACGCCTCTTGTTGTATCTTTTTGAATACAAAACTTCTAGCCACAAAATTTTAAAGGTAGAAAGTTCAGGAGGCTTACAACATGTCCTCAAAATTTGGGACGAAATGGAGCATGGACGAGGAAGGCACGTGAGTTGGCGTCGAAGTGTGCAGACTGGAGCTAACGGCGACGATAGGTGCAACAACGGTGGCTTCCCTTGTGTAAGTTGCTCGAACCGTGTTGAAACTCTTCAAAACTTTAAATGCAAGCCCGGAGATGTCCAACCGTGCTACGATACCAGTTGTTATGCCGAGAGGTCGTACAAATCAGAACATCCAAGGGTTGCATGGAGAAGAGATCAACGTGGAAGAGAGGTGTGTGGGTAGAGAATGCGAAAGAACAACAAGTTTACGTGGTTCCCCAACTCGGGTACATCCACGGATGATAAATCTATTATGATTCCTTGCTGTTATGGTTGCTGGTACAAAGGGGGAGAAAAACGAGAGCTAGGGATTTTGCTTGGCTCTCTTGGTCGAAGGTTATCTCCCTTTTATACAAGTTAAGGGCAACGATGGGTATTTACATACATACCCAAATGACAAGTTTGCCCCTTTACAAATGTTATTATGTGTCTTGAATTAATTAGTTACATGTAGGGGTATTTTTGTCTTTGGCCACTTGGGGTGCACAAATGTTATAAATAGGCCCCCAACGTCTACTTTGAAGTGATGATGAATCTTGTATCCCTTTTGTGATCACCTAGGAAAGAATCAATTAGCTGAGCTCCATCCGTGAACATACCCAATTGGGGAACCACGTTAAATTGTTGTTGTTGCACACGTTTTTCCACCTTTGTCTTCTTCTTTCTTCTCCACGTCTCCAAGCTTCTCTCTTTCCGCACTCGCTCTTCGCATAACAAGTGGTATCAGAGCTATGCTTGAGGAGTTGGTCGTGGACTAGTCTTGGAAAGAAGAAAGAAAGAATCTTGGCCAACGCATGAAGCCGGCGCCCAAGACCAGCACCTAACGCTAGCGCTAACGCCAGCGCTAACACCAGCACTCGATCGCCTATGCCCGTCGCTCACATCCTCGCCTAATGCCGGCAGCCATCGCTCGTGTCTTTTGCCCGACGCCTATCTTTGCCCGACGCCAGCGCCAATGATTTGCTCACGCGACCATCACTCGTGACTTGTGCTTGCAATCACCATTCGCGACCTTCGCCTGCGGTCATCACCCGCGATCAGCACTCGCAACCATTGCTCACGATCTTTGCTCACGACAAGCGTCCGTGATTAGAGCTTTTTTTCGACGCCTGTGATCTTGAATCTTGTCATTGTGCACTTGATCATCTGTCATTTCCACATTGGTGGGACGAGTAGTAAGAATTCCTATCATAACTTTTGAAATAGCTTGTTGTTGTGATTCTGTGGAATTCTTTTCGATCTTTCGATTATAGACCAAGAGTGGCCAGTTCTTTGGAATTCTTTGGAAATCTTGGAATTCATTGGAATCTTTTTTTGGAATTCTTTTGTTTCTTGAGGCATTACGTGTGATCTTGGCTCATCTTTGTTTTTCTTGGGATTCTTTATGAGTGATCTTTTGAATTCGGTAGCTACATTTGTTGGTTGGGATATTTTTGAATGAAAGATTCGTCTACAGCTTTGGGATAGCAAATTTGGTGCTTGTTTGTTGTCCGAATTCTTTGTTATTTGCTTGCTGTATTTGTGTTGTTCTATTATCATGGCATCTTCAGCCTTGAAGGTTGAGAAGTTCAACAACAAGAACAACTTTAGTTTGTGGAAGATTAAGATGAAAGCACTCTTGAAATAGTAGGGTATTTGGGCTCCCTTAAATGTGGAGACAACCCTAAATAAGAAGTCTGCTGAATTTGAATAGCAAGAGGAGAAGGCACATTCGACTATTCTGCTATGTTTATCAGATGAGATAATCATTGAGGTAGCAGATGAAAATACAGCTTTGGGTCTTTGGAATAAGTTGGAAGCTCTGTATATGACTAAGTCTTTCATGAATAAGTTGTTGTTGAAGCAAAGGCTCTCTTAGAATGAAGGAAGGTACACCATTGAAGCAACATTTGGATCAGCTCAACACCATTCTCAAGGAGTTGAGGAACATTGGTGTTACTATGGAAGATGAGGATGCTGCTCTCATCTTATTGGTATCTCTCCCTCTCTCATTTGAGAAATTTGTACAATCTTTTGTGGTTGGCAAAGATACTATTACCTTAGAGGAGGTAAGATCAAGTCTTCATTTTAGGGAATTGAGACATTTGGCTACTCATGGTAGCAATGATGCTAGCGGATCAAGTTTGACAGTGCATCATTCAGAATCTAGAGGATGGCAAAGTAGAAGAGACAACAGGTGTAGAAGCAGAAGTAAGTCCAGAGGTAAAATTTCCAAGGACACTTGCAATTATTGCAAGGAAAAGGGGCATTAAAAGGTGAACTGCCCTAAATTGAAGACTAAGGGAAATGCAACAATCACTGAAAATGGAGACTCAGGATCTGACTGTGATTTCTCCCTTACTATTTGCTGTAGTGCCTACACCGATCAAAGTTGGATTATGGATTCTAGTGCATCACATCATATGACTCCCAACATAGAATATTTCCATACATATGAAGAGGTAGATGGTGGATGTTTAGAATAAAAAAGAGCATATTATTAACGGTTCAATGATGGTTAATTGCAAAATATTTAGCTTATCATATGAGAATTAAGCCATTATGTTATAATTGCACTGTTATATGCTTTAATTGAAGAATCTGCTTAATTTGGGGGAATTAATGTTAATTTAGTACATTTCTGAACTGTTGGTAAGTTGCAGGTTGTGAAATTCTTAAGTATCCAAATTTTTTGATATTTCGGATAGTTATGTTTAACATACCGAACATATTCGGACAGTTATGTTTAAATTGTCGAACAGTTATATTTTGAGAGAATATTTTATTATTTCCTGAAGTACACGTGTCGAAATCATAATGAATGACTTAAGTGAACTTTCGGTGAGTTATCTATAACTATCCGAAATTGCAGTTGGGCATCGAATAGTTATCCCTGTAACTCTCCGAAATCTCTTTTTATTTATAAAATAGCTGAGGACACATGTCATATTCTCGGAAAGTGACTTAAGTTGATTTTCGATGAGTTATCTCTAACTATCCGAAATGCATCTGAGCATCGAATAGTTAGCTCTGTAACTCTCCGAAATGTTATTTTATGATTAAACTGTTGCTGACACATGTCGAGATCTAGTAAATTTACTTAAGTTATATATCGGCGGGTTATCTGTAACTATCCGAAATGCATCTGAGCATCAGATAGTTAAGTTTATAAGTATCTGAAATGCACCTAAGCATCGGATAGTTAAATTTATGCACGTCTTTTATAGTTAAATCAACAAAGAAAGTCCATCGAGTTATTTGTAACTCCACAAACTATATATTTTCTAATATGCCACTATAGCAGTTGCAGGAACAAACAGTTGGAAGAGAAAAAACCACGTTTGCACGTATCGCGTAGGGAAAGAAATCATCGACGTTGATACGAATGAAGGAAATCCAACCGACCATTCAAGCAGAAGCAGTTACTACTGAAGAAATATAAAAGAAAATAAGAAAAAAGAAGAAGGGTGTGATTGATGGGTGGACAGTGTGTGCAACGAAGGATCAACGTCGCAATTCTCTGAAGTTCCACACCAACCATCATCATCACCACCATAATCACCAACCATCGGAGGTCTGTGAGGATACTTGCCTGATGTCGGGTCGATTTCGAGCCAAACACAATGCTTGACAACCACTGTGAGGAGTGATCACGTCGTAGGAAGGGAAGCCATTTTAACCAAGTGCCGACTCATATTTTAGGAGATCGTAAAGCTTTTAGCCTTGGCTTCGAGTTGATGTCGGTATGCTGAACAGGAGATCATCTTGCAATTCTGGACTCGCGATTCTGTAGGGAGAGGAGACAAAATTGTAAGTGGTTTAATTTTCAGTGGTGTAATCGCATTGCAAGTAGTGTCGAAAGTATTTACTGTCATGTGAGATTACTTTACATTTCACCTTTCGCCCATTTCCATGTTCATATTAAAACAAAAATACCAAAAACAATTTATCTATGTTTGTATGTTGTATTTGAGTGTTGTATTGTTTGTGTTATATCGTGATTAATGTTATCTTTGTCAGTGCTGTGATTGTTTTATGATGTTTTAGTTTTACAGTTTACTGAAATCGGTTCATTCAAAAGACTTAAAGATTTTAATGGTTACGGTTTGAATTATCTAAATGTTAGTATTGCTTAATGATAAATCCAATGTTAACTAACATTAAAGAGCTTAATTGATGTTATTTATAATCTGTGGAATCGCCCAATGGTTGGCTGAATTCCTTTGTAAATAGTAGTATTAAAAAGAAAAGACGGGCTCCTAGAGTTAACTTTAGTCCACGAGGTTAGTCCGTTGAGTTAGCCATAACTCAACGAACTTAGTCCGTTGAGTTAACTGTAATTCAACGGAGAGCTTATTGAATATATAAATTTGAGTATTAACAAACGAACAGTTCTCAAGTTCTTCAGTAATTCCCTATGGGATCGACTTGTACTTGCACACTGATACAATAGACACTATGCACTTGCAGTTAAAGTACAAATTGGAATTAATATCTAAATTGTATTAAAGGTTGTTTGTTTAATTCTAAAAGAAAGAATAGGCATAAAGATAAATTAACTAAGTAAAAATAGAAGTAACAAATCCAAGTTTTTCTAGTGTAGTGCTGGGAAAACACAAACAAGTTTTATGGCGCCGTTGCTGGGGAATTGAATTGAATTGAATTGACTAGAATAGAATTGAATTAATATAAGCAACTATTAGAGCTGTTTCGTTTTAATAGCTAGAGTTGTGTGTTTTCTTCTGTAATTGAGAATATGGCATATGCTTATGCTCAAAGATTTCTGAAACCTGTAATTAGCATATGTGAATTCTACAATTCTGAAGGACACGACATTTCTGATTGTTTGAAATGGAGACGTTTGTAGATGGTTAAATCCCATGAACGACAAATGAATTATCCTCAATATAATAGAGCCGAGTATGAGAATCCTATAGTTTACCCAACTGATGGTCAGTATAGAATGTGTAATATGTTGAGAGACACTGAAGTTTGGGATAGGTATGACAGACTGGAGCATAGTATAGAGCAAAATCTAGACAAACTAGAATACTTTGTGTGTCAACAACAAGAAGTCAATCAATTAAACTATAAGGAAGCATATTCAGAACCTAAAAAGGATATAATTTACGAAACTGAAAAAACCATAATGAAAATTGATCAAAAATTGAATGCAATGAAATTGGATGATCTAGAAAGAAAATTAAAAGCATTAGACGAATATACAATGAAAATACAAGTTATGCAACAGGACAATGAAAATTATAATGTTATAAACCTGCATAATTTGCAAAATATACAGCAAACAGAAAATACTAATGCAAGAGAATTTAAAGAATGCACTTTAAAACTAAAAACAATTGAAGATCATAATCACAAAAATGATATACAAAAACATCATAAGAGTAATGAAAAAAGAAAAAATTAAATTTTGGCATGATAGAAAAATTATTCCAAAAAGCTTTGAAATAGGACAAGAAGTATATCTTTATATGGCTAGACACCATAACCATTCGGGAAAATTAAAATCTAGATGGGCAGGACCTTACATAGTTCGAAATATTTATCCTTATGGAGCTATTGAAATTAAAAATCCTAAAAATCAGAATATATTTAAAGTAAATGGACAAAGACTTAAACCTATTCTAAAAACACATAAAAGCTCCTTTGGAATTATAGAAGAAGTCAGAGTAGAGGACTACTCGAGCTTTACTTAGTAAGAAATCAATTTTTATGTTTATATATATATATAAAAAAAACATTAAAAATATATATATAATATAAAAATTGTTGCGGTTCAACCGACTAGTTCCATCGGTATGACCGAAACATAAAAAATATGTATATTAATTTTCAGAAAAAATGTTTGTTTTACCAAACATAGTATTAGTTCAACCGAAAAAAATATATATATATATATATTTTAGGTCTGACCAAAACATAGTATTGGTTAAACAGGTAAAAAAATAGAAAAACTATTATCTGTAATATTTTTATTATTATATTTGCTTGTACGGGGAGTCTGTTGAGTTACGCTTAACTCAACGAACTTACTCCATTGAGTCTTAAGTTAGTCAATGAGCTTATTCCATTGAGTTAACTATAACTCAATGGAGTACTGTAGCTATGACCTCGAATAAAATAGTAATAGTTGGTTCGGGAAATGACCTAATTACCTGCCTAAACTTAGGGCTTATTTAAACTAAAACCTTGGGTTTTGGGGGTATTATTCGGTAAATCATTTAGAATCTAGAATAGTAGAAATCAGAGCGATTCCATGCTGTTGTGTAACTCCACGATGAGGAAGATGTCGCCTGAGTTTTGGGAAGAGGCAATGGACACTGCATAATTTCTGAAGGAATCTGAAGAATGGCACACGCGGTAGAAGATCAGAAATACAACAAGAGAGAAAGAGCTACAAAAGGTAGAATCAGAACTCTTTAACTTGAGGAAAGTTTTGGTTGAGTTAGAAATACAGATACTATAGGATCGTATGGCTACACAAGAGGGGGGTGAATTGTGTATTTTTAATATTTTCTAAAATATAATTGAAACTTTAAAACTCAAAAACAAGTCGAGACATTGTTTTCATAAAATCATTTTTATTCAAGGTTTCAATTACAATATACAATTCAATTCTCCTCAGAAATTGTAGATGCAATTATATTTCGATACCATATATCATCTAAACAATTTCATAACCACAAACAGAGAAAACTAATTTACGGAATTTAAAACTTTTCTCCTTGTTTGAGATCTTTCTTCTTCAGCAATTCTTCAGTGACGAATATCTTGTCTTTTCATGCTTCACCGAATTTACTTTCTTCTGATACTTCAAATCTTCTGTGACGAAAATCTTACCTTTTTATGCCTCACTGAACTTTCTTCCACTTGAGAGATTTTTCCCGAAGAGGTGTTTTTGATCTCTAAAAAAGATTTTTCTTTTGGTGTGCAGGGATGGTTTGATCCTTGAAAAGATTTTTCATTTCGTGCGCAATGATAAATTGATCAACGAGAATTCTATGCCTTTTATAATGTATCTTCATTTCATGCATATCCTTCACGTTTAACCACTACCAGTTTTTCACTTCTCCACGTCTTTTCTTTTTCCTTCATCGAAACACACATGTTCTAACCCACGTTTATATTTCGAATTTCCTTCAATCATCAGTCTTGGATCTCTGAAAAATTTCCTGAAAATAAACTTTCTCGTCCAAAAAATTTTCATCAATGTAATAAGAAGTTACTTTAATGTTAACTAAACGAGTAACACAAGTATATATATATAACTTAACGTTTCTAACTTAACGAGTTCACCATGTGCTATTTCATGTGACAAGTACTGTAGCTAACTCAACGAACTAAGTTTGTGGTGTTATGCTATCTCAACGAACCATCTCCGTTGTGTTATGATAACTTAACGAACCAATAATAAACAAATGTTTTTATAATAAGAATTTTACCACGTGCAAAAATAACAACTTAAGTTTATAACGCTAACCTAACGCGTTACCTTAGTGTTCAATATAGCAACTCAACACGTTTAGTTATGTTAACTTAACAAGTTAAACATGTGCACCTCACGTGATACAATACAACATTCGTAACTTATAATTTCACCACATGTATAACACTAACTTAACGAGTTCGTCTCTTCTTTTACTCACTAACTTAACGAGTTATCACGTGACCTATTTTAACCTTTAAGCCTCTAACTTAACGAATCCTCACGTGACCTCTATACAAACAAAACTCTAACTTAACGAGTTGTCTAAACGTGCACTGTTCATGATATAGAAGATATAACATTAAAACATATCATGCTTTTCAATAAAAACACACGTTAACTTAACGTTTAGCTAAATGAGAAATTAATGCAACAAAACGATTAGTTATTAACTTCAGATCCAATACAGACAAGTATTTATATCAGTAAGCTTTTTCTGTATTAATTAATGATTTTAATTTCTTTTCACAAGCAATAGTAATTGAGCAAATATGATTATTTTCATTCAGCACACATCATCAAAACAAAAATACTCAACAATCTCCCCCTTTTTGATGATGACAAAACCATATTAAATCAATTATGAAATATGTCTAACTCAACAAAGCACCTTCGTTGGGTTAACTTTTAATTCAACAAACTTGTTTGTTGACTTAAGTTCACTTAAGCTTATTTCTATTGTTTGTGTAAATTTTACCTCTCAAAACTAAAACTCTCAAATGTCAATAATTATATAAGTATCAGTTTTCTAATTATCATCTGTCAAATTACAATAATCATTTAAATAGCATCTCCTTTTATAATATATATATGCAATTAAGATCATAATCATCTTTTTATAATATTTCTCCCCCTTTTTGTCATTAATCAAAAAGATAATTACAAAGAATATATATACATATATAAGAGATATAATTACAACAACTCTTTCTGTAAACAAGAATAATAATTGAAGAAATTTACAGAAAAATGTATTGTTCAATGAATCAAACAAGTAATACAAACATTACATTTTGTATTCAGAAACAAACAAAAACAGTTATCGACCCCTCCTAAGTATATCACTTATAGCATTACATATTTTATCTCCTAGATGCCTAATATCATTTCTGATGTCGTTAAGCACTGCATCTAAGTCAGGAGGTAGCTAGGTTTGCTGTTCTGCTTGAACTGAATAACTTTGTTGTTGTTGTTGTTGTATATGGTCTGTATCAGGTTGTTATTGTTGTTGTCGTTGAGGTTTATGCATGGCCTGGAATTTTTGCAAATCTTTGACACTAAATGCTCTCATGCCTTTAGTTTCAGAGGGCCAGTCAGATAAATTCAATTGGCTTGCAATGAGTCTACATACAGCATCACCATAAAATAACTTTGAACTCTTATGCTGTAGTTGAGAAGTGAAAACATCAAACCAATTGATTTGAATTCTATTCAGCAAGCTATAAGTTGCATATAAACAACTTCTGCTGACTTCCATATTGTGTCCAACTCTCTAAAATAAATTTGCATGCAATATATTTGCAATAAACCTTGCCTCTGCATTCAGATTTTCCATTAATCTCATTTCAGAATATTCATCTGGAATTTTTGATAAAGACTGAATGTTCCATTCTAGTTGTCTTATCATGTCAAATCTGTTGGTAACAACAACACCTTCATTCTTTAATCCTAAAACTTCAAAAATTAACTCAGGAGACAATATAAACTCCTACTCATTTATTTGAGTTTTCAGAAAATTTCCATTCTTGACCAGATTGCTATAAAAAGCTGCAATAAGCTCTATGTATTGCTTCCATTTCGTTCTTACTGGCAAGAATTTAATGAGGCCTAGAAACTCAAACAGATCTCTTATGTCCATCAAATTTCTGAATTTTATTGGACGAGCATGCAAAATCTGACATGTAATCAAATTATTGTATTTCTGCAATGCTTCTTCAGATCTAAAATGAATTGTATTACCTTGAATGTTTAACATTGTACACAAAGAAGGTGATACCTGAAGCCGTGATTCAGAGTTTAATTCATCTTCAGGAACCTCTTCTTCAAAATGAAGGTCATGTTGTTCCTCTTCCAAAATATTATCTTGAAGTTGCTCAGGTAAGTTTAATTCTTCAGCTTCAACAATGTTAGGAACATTGTCAATATGCTCAACATTCATCTGTTCAGTCTCTATAGAATGTTTAGAGTACAATTTTTCTACAAATTCTACAGCCGATGTATCTGTCTGTAATTATTCATTTTGTTCAACAGATATTTCCATTGATTCATGCTGTGAATTCTCAGACTCTACTTCTATAGATTCTGTAGAAGGCTAGTTAACTTTTAGCTCTTCTGGAGTCTTAACAATTTCAATATCTGCTACTCTATACAATTCAGCCTTTGAACTAGTTACTGCCTCAATATTGTCAATTATATCTACAATAACTTGTTCAATGTCAGGTGCCTGAGGCTCTAATTTGTCAATTTCTACATCATCAGGACTTGTATTAATAGAAAAACTTGAGCTTATATTTGACTTGGATTTCTTCTCAAGATTTCTAGCAAGGGAAAATAAAGTCTCATTATTTTCATCAGTTTCAGTGTGTTCGGAACTAACGAGTTTATCAGATGCACAATAAGGTACAATGTCTAGACATACATTGTCCTTTGAAAATAAATTTTCATCTGATTTTCCTTTTTCAATAGACTTTGTTTCCTTAGACATAATTTTTCTAACTTTCCTTCTTCTATAACATTTTTGTTTCTCCTTTTCAAGTATTGCTATTTCCATAACTTTATTTATAAAATAGCTGAGGACACGTGTCATGTTCTAGGAAAGTGACTTAAGTTGATTTTCGGTGAGTTATCTCTAACTATCCGAAATGCATCTGAGCATCAGATAGTTAAGTTTATAAGTATCCGAAATGCACCTAAGCATCGGATAGTTAAATTTATGCACGTGTTTTATAGTTAAATCAATGAAGAAAGTCCGTTGAGTTATTTGTAACTCCACGAACTATATATTTTCTAATATGCCACTGTAGCGGTTGCAGGAACAGATAGTTGGAAGAGAAAAAACCATGTTTACACGTATCGCGTAGGGAAAGAAATCATTGTCGTTGATACGAATGAAGGAAATCCAACCGACCATTCAAGTAGAAGCAATTACTACTGAAGAAATATAAAAGAAAAGAAGAGAAAAGAAGAAGGGTGTGATCGATGGGCGGATAGTGTGTGTAGAGGAGGATCAACGTCGCAATTCTCTGATGTTCCACACCAACCATCATCATCACCACCATAATCACCAACTATCGAAGGTTTGTGAGGATACTTGCCTGATGTCGGGTCGATTTCGTGTCAAACATAGTGCCTGACAACCACTGCGAGGAGTGATCGCATCATGGGAAGGGAAGCCATTTTCACCAAGCACCGACTCATATTTTAAGAGATTGTAAAGCTTTTAGCCTTGGCTTCGGGTTGATGCCTATATGTTGAACAAGAGATCATCTTGCAATTCTGGACTCACGATTCTATAGGGAGAGGAGACAGAATTGTAAGTGGTTTAATTTTCAATGGTGTAATCGCATTGCAAGTAGTGTTGGAAGTATTTACTGTCAAGTGAGATTACTTTACATTTCACCTTTCACCCATTTCAATGTTCATATTAAAACAAAAATACCAAAAATAATTTATCTATGTTTGTATGTTGTATTGTTTGTGTTATATCGTGATTAATGTTATCTTTGTCAGTGCTGTGATTGTTTTATGATGTTTTAGTTTTACAGTTTACTGAAATCGGTTCGTTCAAAAGACTTAAAGATTTTAATGGTTACGGTTTGAATTATCTGAATGTTAGTATTGCTTAATGATAAATCCAATGTTAACTAACATTAAAGAGCTTAATTGATGTTATTTACAATCTGTGGAATCGCCCAATGGTTGGCCGAATTCCTTTGTAAATAGTAGTATTAAAAAGAAAAGACAAGCTCGTAGAGTTAACTTTAGTCCACGAGGTTAGTCCGTTGAGTTAGACATAACTCAATGAACTTAGTCCGTTGAGTTAACTGTAATTCAACGGAGAGCTTATTGAATATATAAATTTGAGTATTAACAAATGAACAGTTCTCAAGTTCTTCATCAATTCCCTATGGGATTGACTTGTACTTGCACATTGACACAATAGACACTGTGCACTTGCAGTTAAAGTACAAATTGGAATTAATATCTAAATTGTATTAAAGGTTATGTTAGGACCCTAATATTTTGATAATGCAAAACCTATGTGAGGAATCATATTGTATCTCACAATTAAGTCAGTGCAGCTTTATATCAGAAGGTAGATAGAACAAATTCCATGCAGACGAATAGATGGAGAAGTTTCCAGATAATACTGTTTTAAAGTTATAGTAAAATCGGACAGGTACAGGTTCAAGTATCCGAAGATTAAAACAGCAGCAAAACTATCGGACAGTTAGAAGTATAACTATCCGAATTTGTAAAGCATTCGGAGAGTTATTGGATCAGACAGTTAAGAGGATTGAATGATCGGATAGTTAAGGAGTTAACTATCCGGAAGCTTAAAGGATTTTTCGGAGAGTTACAGGTATAACTATCCGAAAGTTATTTCTTCGATTACACATGTTGAAACTTTAATACATGATTTAAGTAGATTTTCGGTGAGTTATCTGCTAACTATCTGAAATGCATTTGGGCATCGGATAGTTAAGATCGTAAGTATCCAAAATATCCTTTTATTCATAAAACTTATTAAAGACACGTGTTGTGATCTGAAAACTTGATTTAAGTGTGGTTTTATAATATTAAGCATGATCCATTTTATTTGCATATATTTATATCATGTACAAGTGAACAATAACAACTCGTTGAGTTAGTGTTCTTTTTGTTAAAAGATCATGTGCCAACTCGTTGAGTTACAGGTTTAAAAGTATAAAAAGATCACATGAGAACTCGTTGAGTTAGTGAGTGAAAACTATAAGTTATATATCTGAACTTGTTAAGTTAGAATTATGCACGTGTTGAATTTAAATACTTTATTAGGTCACAAGAGATGCACATGTTTAACTCGTTAAGTTAGCATAACTGTACGCATTGAGTTACATGATTACACACTAAGGTAACACGTTATGTTGGCAACTTATTTCTTTATTGCACGTGTCTTATAGTTAAATCAACGAAGTAAGTCTGTTGAGTTATCTGTATCTCCACGGACCATTTATTTTCTAATATGCCACTCTAGTGGTTACAGAAACAAGACATTCAAAGGAAAACCACGATTGCACGTATCACGTAGGAATTCTCTCGTGGAAGGAAGAAGAAATCACCATCATTGATATGAACGAAGGAAATCTAACCGATCATCTAAGTAGAAGCAATTACTACTAAAGAAATATAAAAAAAGAGGAGAAAAAATGAAAAAAGTGTGGTTGGCGGTGTTTGGCAGTGTGTGTAAAGATGGAGGACCGCATTAACTACAAGCAGCATTGGAAGTTTCACCGAAACATCCACACCATCACCAACAATTCACCAACATCACCATAATCACCAACCATTGGAGGTCTGTGAGGATACTTTCCTGATGTCGGGTCGATTCCGAGCCAAACACGGTGCTTGACAACAATTATGAAGAGTGATCGCGTCGCGAGAAGGGAAGCCATTTTCACCAAGCACCGACTCATATCTCAGGAAATTCATTCTAGATACTTAAAGATTTTAATGGTTACTATGAACGTTCAAAAAAGAATCAAATATCGGGGGGGAGACCCGAACGCCCACGAATGACACCAACACCTCACCAACATGAACCTAAAAGGGGCCCACATTGGTGAAAGAGTCGCCACCTAGTCCATTAAAGGGAGACTAGGAAAACTTGCACTATCGATCTCTCGTGTATCAAGGGACCGATAATAAAAGCCTCCCAAGACTCTAGGCAAGTCTCTCAAGTATGAGTAGGGAAGGTGTGAGGCACCCTACCCGCCCAACCGAAGCTAGCCTCTCTAGAGGGTTGTGCAAATATCCTATCAGGCTCTAAAGTGCGAAACAAGGGATTACGGGACAAACGAAAGGTTCCCCCCAGAAACCATAGGTCCATAAAGGCTATGTAAAGACCGTAAGTCTTTAGTCAAAGTAGGGGAAAAATGGTCAAAGGTCCAAGTCAAATGATTGACTTTGACTTTGACCGGTCAGGGCCAACTATTTGGCTTTGACCAAGGTCAACATAGTTGATCGGATCCACTAGGGGGGGACCTATGTGTGGGATCACTCAAAAGATCTACCTAAACACAGGCCTGGGAAGGCAAGAAACCTTAGGCCCAAAAGGCCCAAGTAAAGGCAAAGCCTTTAGGGTTGACTTTTTATAAAAAGTCAACTAGGGGTAGAAGTGTCATGTAGAAAATAAGCATGACAAGCTCAAGATGTCAAAGCCATAGACTTGACATCCCCCCTTTAGGTACCACAAGTCAGTATTGTGGTTAGGCCACCCCAAAGGGGTAGAAAGGTCCAAAATAAAATTATCCTAAGGGGCTTTTGTACAAAATGTACAAAAGAGACCTCTCCTGAGGTAAAAACGTCCCAGAATATACCTAAATAGGTAATATTCCCCCTCTAAGGTATCACATGAAAGAGTGATAGGGACTCTTTAGAGGGTAGTGCTTAAATTAAACCAATTTAAGCAATGTTGACGTCATCAGATGAGATAGTGACGTCATCAAATAGTATGATGATGTCATCAAATGGGCGTGACATCATCATGACGTCAGGTCGTCAACCGGCTACATTAACCAGTCTAGCCAGTCACCTGACTTGGATTAATCGGCTATAATCGGTTAATCCAAGGTGGAGCCTTGGATTAATCCTAGGTTAACCGGTAACCCGGTTTAATCCATTGTGCTTGAATCTGATTATATAGGATCTAGGTACCCGACCCAGATCTAGGTAAACTTTAAGCTTACCGGATCCCCACCCGTCCAGGACATGCGTACGACCGAGATATTCTCGGCCGTTGAATATCAGACGGCCAATGGGGCTATCGGAGGGACAATGACAATATCGTCTTCTATAGCGACGTCGTCGGAATCCAACAACCCGCGAACCTCAATCCTAAGATTTGTGGTCCTCTCGTCCCCAAACGCTGGTGTCGACACACACGGGGCGTAGACGAAGATCCGACAGTGAAGCACTGGTGGAGATACCAAGCACTACTACGGTTGTGAACATGATACCTAAAAAAGCGTGCGAGCTAGGGCAACAGAGAGACGGTGCAGTGCAGCGGGACGGTGAAGCACGTTAGAGCAGCGGTGGTGCAGCAGAGCGCATTAGGATGGTGGTGGCGCAGCGAAGCGCGTGTTGCCAGTAGGAGGCTCACGACAGGATCATCAGATCTAAATCTGACAGTCGAGACTAGACAACTTGGAATACCCTCAAATCTAGATCTGACGGTCTTCAATAAAGCAATCTAGTAACCGCAATCAAGCATCTTGATCTCAAGCGGACGACCGAGATAAATCAGATATTAAATCTAATCGAACAACGTGGATGCATCACGATGATATCTGACGGTCGAATCTCACACGATAAAAAAGTAAAAGATCAAACGGTTACGACTTAACCTGTGCGATTAGACATATCAGATCTCACCACTACGAGATTGAACGATTAGGACTTAACCTGTGCAATCAGACGGTCTGGATCTCACCACTACGAGATCGAATGGTCCAGTAGAACCCCGATGCTCGTCGAAACCCGACAAGTTCCGTGGTTGAGGCAGCCTTCATCTCCGATGACAACTACCTTTTCTGGCGACTTGGGGAACAGCAAAATCGAGCTCACACGCCCCAGATGAAGGTCATACATGTCAAGGTGTGACCTCCTAAGCTCAAACACACCTCAATCTCGACCGGAGGAGGTCAGACTGAAGCTGAAAACCTGTAAAACCTACGTAGGAAAAAGGGTCGACGGCAAGCTTTTGCCATCGACCACGAAAAATAGCATGCATTCAATGGAAAACACTGGAAAATGAAATTTGAAACTTCACAAATGCATAACTTGTGATCTTGGTGGGTACTTGCATGCAGAGAAACGAGTGGTGGTCGTGGTGACAAGCGGCGGTCGCGATGATTGGATGATAGTGTGCAGCGATTGATGACGCAGTTTTACGATGAGAGAAAAGCAGATTCATGGTTTTGCACGAATCTCTAGGAGGTTTTAATGGAGATATCTGGATTTGAATCTAGGCAGATTTGGCACCGACGAGTCGGTGAGATGTCGGCTGCCATGTGGCAATGCGAGAGGGCAACACGTGGCAACTGTGCCATGTGGCCAAATTTAGGTAAGGGTCCCTCTTGGGTAATTCGAACATGCTGAGTCCGAATCCAGCCTCTGTTTTGGAAAATTTGACTTGTAGGATGTCGAAATGGCCTCGAGAAGTTGAATCCTCAAATAGACGGCCTAGATTCTCTAAGTTGATCTCGGACAATTCGGAGACCCGATAGAAGGGTTGGTCAATCAGGGAGGAGATGAGCCTCATCCTATGATCGAATTTCTCAATCGTTAGCCGAATGAGTGAGATTCTCATTCCTCACCCAAATGGAGGGCTAGAATTCCCTAGAGTTAATCCAAGAAGATCACAGGTGCAATCAACGATCCAATTGAAGGATTGGTCAACCTGAAGGGCATTGATCATATCTAGATGATCAACAGTACCTGATGGCAAATGAGATGGATTCAAAGTCAAAACACCTTGTACGAACAATCGTGATGGTCTGAGGCAGAATCGTGCGATCGGCATGTGTCAACATCGATCGGATAGTGTATCTATACAATCCAAGGTGCTCCAATCACGAATATGTGATCAGACGACTGATTCAACATCTCAAGATATGCCAAACAAGATAGGGGCCGAATGGACGACCTAGATTGTTCAAGATTGATTCAGACAATCGAAAGCTCTGATTGACGATTCGACCAAAGGATTAGTCAATTAGGGAATAGGGAGGCCCTAACCATAAGGTTAGATGGAGGAAACTCCATTGAGGGACTAGTAGTGGTCACATATCCGAACAAGGCCAAGACCATCTAGCACTACTCTAGATGGCAAAGGTGCACAATTGCATAAGCGCAATGATAGTGTACACCTCGGGGGTTGCAATAGTGAAAAAGATAGTTCCTAAAAGGGGGGTCAAGATTTGGGTGTCTATAGATGCCCCTCCCTAAGCGATGGTCATTGGCCTACCCAACGGGTGTCGCTTAGGGTTGATGAAACACCCAAACATCTCGACAATGGATCAAATATATGATGAATTTAAGAAAATCAACATCTATATAAGTAGATCAAAAGGAAAGGAACTTTTCATTTCACTAAATTATAAAGTACAGAAAGGAGTTCAATATTTAAAGAGAAAACATCAAACTCTTCTCCTCTTAGTTGAAGGAGATGCAAAAGACTTTCTACCTAGGGTTTCAAGTGGGGTCGAATCCTCCAGTGGTTCCGGCAAAGCTTCAAGTGGTGGTACGTCGGTGGAATGATGAGCGAGACCCAAACTTCGAGGAGTATGTGTGTGTATGAGTCCTCTGTTCATCGTAAGTACTACAGAGTCATCCTCTTCCCAATACTACCTGAAGCGGAGGGACACCGACTCCAGCTCTACATTGATCTGCTCATATCCGAATTGTCGTAGGACTAGGATAGGGTTGTAGATGAGTCCACCTTCCAACCCTGGCAAGCATAGCTCGCCTTCATCTCCTTGGACACAAGTTGAAGCTGGAGTTGATTCAGGTAGAATGCACCACTTGATATGCTCTATGTAGACCTCCTCCAAGTACTACTTGACTTGGATCCTCGTCCTCCCTAGCAGGACGAAAGGAGTGAATGCATAGGAAAAGGCTGGAGTGCTCCTCTGATCAATGGGATGATGTAGATGAGCAGCAATCCAAAGCTGTAGGAGAGTTGATGATCCCTAGAAATTCCTTTGTCCTCGAGTGCAGCGATCTAGTGCGAAGTAAATATTGGCAAGTATAACTGCCGTGGGGTCGTAGACTCCCTCAAATACTCGCAGTAGGGTTAGGATAACATGATTGCTTAGCTTTGTCATCTCGTGGCTGAATATAAGCTCGGCATAGAAACGGACAAAGAAGTGACGAAGCCATTTGTTGCTCATTCTACTTACGAGAGTCAATAGCTTCTTAACATCGAACCGTTGTCCTTGGCCATCGCTAAAGAACATATCTTTGCATTGACGGCCTATGGGGTTGAGCAGGAATGTAAGATAATCCTCTAGCTTTTGATGATGCTGGAAGGGCAGATATAGTTGCCTTTGTAGTTGGCATAGATATCTAACCTCTTCCAAAGTCAATGTTAACTCAAAGCCGCGTGGCATTTGAAGAGTGTACCGAGAGCCTTCCCACTTTTCTGCTAGAGTGGATAGTAGATTCCTGTTGACTCTTATTTGGGTCAAGTGCAGCATAGCCCGAGCTAGTCCCCACTATGACAACTACTCTATTTCTTTTGGGGTCAACATCTCAATTGCGACCCTAAGCTCCTCTGAACAGCGCTCGGGTGACAGCAATGTCTATATCGGCATATCTGCTAAGATCCTAAAATATCTATGACTTCAAAAACATAAATCATCAATGAACAAAAAAGCCATGTATATGAGGTTAGAAAGACATGATCTAAAGCATGAAAAGAATGGTAAACTACAGCAAAATATAAAGTCAAATAGGGGAAATGAACTGCCCTTGGCGTAAAAAATTTTCTCCCTGCCTGCATAGGTTATGCAACGAGATCTGAGATCCATGACCATGCCAAAGCATTTATTGGTCTTGGAGGTTCTCCCCTTAGACATCTTTAGGGTACGACCATCTCATAGAGGTGGCCCAACTAAGTCAGGCACCTATGTCGAGAACTATGGTGAAAGGGTGAGTGTGTTTAGGGTGGACCTCTCACACTCATGAAATAGCTCTCATAACTGACTACCAGTCATAGGGGTTAGAGTTGGTAACTCACATTACCTGATCTCAATCATGCTGTGTTCTGAGCTTTTGTCTCACCGCTAGTGGCTTTTGACTCCCGTATGCATCAACCCTAGCTACACTCTTTATCCTTTCTAGGGGGAAGTGGGCAAGTGCTAGGTTCAGACATCAGGTTGTCCAGTTTGCCCGATCACGAAATTACCTCAAAAAAATCAAGGAATGAATGAAAGAAAGTCTAGAAGAAGAAATAAGTGAAACTAAAAGACAGACTTGTGTGGGGTTACCAAAGGCTTTGGGTTCTGACATCAGATAGCACCTGACTTGGGTTCCAACATTAGATAGCACCCTGTTTGGGTTCCGTTGCAGATAGCACCCGGTTGGGTTACAACATTGGATAGCACCCGATGGGTTTTGACATCAGATAGCACCCTATTTGGGTTCCATTGCGGATAGCACCCAATTATGTGTGGGCCCTAATGGCACTATTGCTTCTACTCTACTTCTCATTCATTCTTTTCTTTCTTTTAAACATCTCTTTTTTCTTTTGGCTCTCCCATCTTTTATCTCAACTCTCTTTTCATCTTTTCTTTTTTCTTCTCTTTTGATTTTCTTCTATGCATCATTTTTTTTGTTCTCTTTCCTTTTTTTAGTCACCTTTTTTTTTCACTTTTCCACATTTTTTTCTTTAAGCCTTGTTTTTCTTTTCCACTCCTCGACAAGCCAAAGGAAGGTGACATTCATGTGCTCGTGGGTGACAAGACACAAGATTGTGGGTAGCTATTTAGAATGAAAAAGTGCATATTATTAATGGTTAAATGATGGTTAATTGCATAATATTTAGCTTATCATATGAGAATTAAGCCATTATGTTATAATTGCACTGTTATATGCTTTAATTGAATAATCCACTTAATTTTAGGGAATTAATGTTAATTTAGTACATTTATGAACTGTCGGTAAGTTGCAGGCTATGAAATTCTTAAGTATCCAAATTTTCTGATATTTTGGACAGTTATGTTTAATATACCGAACAAATTCAGACAGTTATGTTTAACAGACCGAATATGTATCGGATAGTTATGTTTAAATTGTCGAATAGTTATGTTTAGAGAGAATATTTTATTATTTCCAGATGTACACGTGTCGAAACCAGAATGAATGTCTTAAGTGAACTTTCGGTGAGTTATCTATAACTATCCGAAATTGCAGCTGGGCATCGGATAGTTATCCCTGTAACTCTCCAAAATCTCTTGTTATTTATAAAATAGCTGAGGACACGTGTCATGTTCTGGGTAAGTGACTTAAGTGAATTTTCGGTGAGTTAGTTGTAACTATCCGAAAATGCATCTGAGCATCGGATAGTTAGACCTGTAACTCTCCGAAATGTTATTTTATGTTTAAACTACTGTTGACACATGTCGAGATCTGGTAGATTTACTTAAGTTATAACTCGTTAAGTTAGCATAACTGTACGCGTTGAGTTACATGAATATACACTAAGGTAATGCGTTAGGTTAGCAACTTATTTCTTTATTGCATGTATTTTATAGTTATTTTCCAAAATGCCACTGTAGTGGTTGTAGGAACAGACAGTTGGAAGGAAAAACCACGTTTGCACGTATCACACAAGAATTCAATCGCGCATGGAGAAAGAAATCATCGCCGTTGATCTGAAGGAAGTAAATCCAACCGATCATTCAAGCAGAAGCAGTTACTACTGAAGAAATATAAAAGAAAAGAAGAAAAAAAGAAGAAAGTGTGATCGATGGACGACCAGTGTATACAGAGGAGGAGCAATGAGCTTTCTGCAGACAGTATCAGTGATTCTCCGAAGTATCACACCAACCATCGTTATCACCACCATAATCACCAATCATCGGAGGTCTGTGAGGATACTTGCCTGATGTCAGGTCGATTCCGAGCCAAACACAGTGTTTGACAACTACTGTGAGGAGTGATCGCGTCGCGGGAAGGGAAGACATTTTCACCAAGCGTCGACTCATATTTCAGGAGATCGTAAAGCTTTTAGCCTTGGCTTCGGGTTGATGCCTGTATGCTGAAGAGGAGATCATCTTGTAATTCTGGACTCGCGATTCTATAGGGAGAGGAGACAGAATTGTAAGTGGTTTAATTTTCAGTGGTGTAATCACGTTGCAAGTAGTGTCGGAAGTATTTACTGTCAAGTGAGATTACTTTACATTTCACCTTTCGCCCATTTCCATGTTCACATCAAAACAAAAATACCAAAAACAATTTATCTTTGTTTGTATGTTGTATTTGAGTGTTGTATTGTTTGTGTTGTATCGTGATTAATGTTATCTGTATCAGTTTTATGATTGTTTTATGTTAGTTTTAATTTACAGTTTACTAAAATTGGTTTGTACAAAAAAACTTAAAGATTTTAATGGTTACTGTTTGAATCATCTAAATGTTAGTATTGCTTAATGATAAATCCAATGTTAACTATCATTAAAAAGCTTAATTGATATTATTTACAATTTGTGGAATCGCCCAATGGTTGGCCGAATTCCTTTGTAAATAGCAGTATTATAAAGAAGAGACAGGCTCGTGGAGTTAACTTAAGTCCACAAGGATAGTCCGTTGAGTTAGCCATAACTCAACGAACTTAGTCCATTGAATTAACTATAACTCAACAGAGTGCTTATTGAATATAAATTTGAATTGTTCACAATCAAACATTTCTTAAATTCGTTAGCAATTCCCTATGGGATCGACCTGTACTTGCACACTGATACAATAGACACTATGCACTTGCAGTTAAAGTACAAATTGGAATTAATATCTAAATTGTATTAAAGGTTGTTTGTTTACTTCTGAAAGAAAGAATAGGCATAAAGATAAATTAACTAAGTAAAAATAGAAGTAACAAATCCAAGTTTTTCTAGTGTAGTGTTGGGAAAACGCAAACAAGTTTTATGGCGCCGTTGTCGGGGAATTGAATTGAACTGAATTGAATTTAATTGAGTCGAAGTGAATTGAATTGAATTGAATTAATATAAGTAACTGTTAGAGCTGTTTCGTTTTAATAGCCAGAGTTGTGTGTTTTCTTCTATAATTGAGAATATGGCATATGTTTATGCTCAAAGATTTCTGAAACCTTTAATTAGCATATGTGAATTCTACAATTCTGAAGGACATGACATTTCTGATTGTTTGAAATTGAGACATTTACAGATTGTTAGATCCCATGAACGACAAATGAATTATCCTCAATATAATAGAGCCGAGTATGAGAATCCTATAGTTTACCCAACTGATGGTTAGTATAGAATGTGTAATATGATGAGAGACATTGAAGTTTGGGATAGCTATGACAGACTAGAGCATAGTATAGAGCAAAATCTGGACAAACTGGAATACTTTGTGTGTCAACAACAAGAAGTCAACCGGTTAAACTATAAGGAGGCATATTCAGAACCTAAACAGGATATATTTTACGAAACTGAAAAAGCCATAAAGAAAATTGATCAAAAATTGAATGCAATGAAATTAGATGATCTGGAAACAAAATTAAAAGCATTAGACAAAAATGCAATGAAAATACAAGTTTTACAACAGGACAATGAAAATTATAATGTTATAAACCTGCACAACTTGCAAAATATACAACAAATAGAAAACACTAATGTAAGAGAATTTAAAGAATGCACTTTAAAACTAAAAACAATTGAAGATCATAATCACAAAAATGATATACAAAAATATCATGAAAGTAACGAAAATCTGGAAGATGTATGTGTAACATTAAGATCTGGAACTGATATACCACCAAGAACTCAAAATGAAAATGATATGAAGGTGGACAAGAGTAAAAATCAAAATGAAAATGTAATAGCTGAAAATCTAGAAATCACTAAAGAACAATCTGAATCTGCAATTGAAGCTAAAAATGATCAAACAAATCAACTGAAAGAAAAAGAGTCTTTGAAATCAAAATCTTTAGCTCCCTATCCTAAAGATTACAATAAACAATTCCTGAAAAACAAGAAAAAGTCAGAGAAATTTTTGAAAAAGTACAAGTTAACATTCCTTTGTAAGATCTATTGCAGAATATGCATCCTTGTGCTAAATTTCTAAAGGATTGGTGTACTAAGAAAAGAGAGCGAAAAATTCTTAGAAATGTCTTTTTAGCTGAGCAAAGTAGTTCCCTATTTCTGCCACAAATTCCTAAAAAGTTATCTGATCTTGGAATCCCTGTTATATCATGCACCATAGGAAATACCATTTTAGAAAGAACATTAATAGACTTAGGTGAAGGTATAAATGTTATGCCAAGTGATATATTTGCATCCTTAGGATTAGAAGGCTTAACTCCTACTAGTACGGTTATTCAATTAGCTGATAGAAGTATAAGATACCCTAGAGGAAAAATAGAGGATGTCTTAATTAAAATCAAGAATTTTATATATCCTATTGATATTGTAATTTTGGATTCCCAACAAATTAAGCATAAAAATAGTGATACATCTTTAATTTTGGGAAGACCATTTTTAGCAACATCAGGGGCTGTTATAAATTGTAAAACTGGAGTAATGAAGTTAGCATATGGTAATGAGGATACTCAATTAAATATTTTCAAACCAGAAAGGTTTGAGGAGTTAGAAATGTCCTTACATACCATAAACTTTTTAGAGGATGAAGGAGATATGTTAGATGATGTGATTCAAGAAGAATTAAATAGGCAAATCAATTCTGAAACTTTAGAAGAAAGTGAAAGCATAAATGTAGAAGGAGATCGGGAAGAAATTAATTTAAAAAATGATGATGTTCAATTAGGAGCTCTAGCTTCTGATGGGCAGCATTTAGAATTAAAACCTTTACCTCCTGAATTAACCTATATATTTCTGGAAGATAAATGGACCTGTCCAATCATTATTGCTTCAGATTTAAAAGAGGATCAAATAGCTAAATTAAAAGATATAGTAAAAAGTTATAAAGAAGCAATAGGATGGACTATGACTGATATAAAAGGGTTAAGTTCAACTTTATGCTGTCACCACATATATTTAGAAGAGAATGCTAAACCTGTTAGAATTCCTAAGAGGAGATTAAATCCAAACCTTAAAGAAGTAGTCAGGAATGAAATAGTTAAATAGTTAGATAATGATATAATTTATCTGATTTCTAATAGCTCGTGGGTTAGTCCAATCCATGTAGTTCCTAAGAAATCAGGATTAACAGTTATTAGGAATGAAAGTCAAGACTTGATACCTACTAGAATTCAATCAGGCTAGAGAGTATGTATAGACTATAGAAAGCTGAACGCTGTGACTAGGAAAGATCATTTTCCCTTACCTTTTATAGATCAAATGCTGGAAAGATTAGTAGGGCAAGAATATTTTTGTTTCCTAGACGGGTATTCAAGGTATAATCAAATTCCAATAGCATTGGAGGATCAAGAGAAAACAACTTTCACCTGTCCTAATGGAACTTATGCTTTTAAAAGAATGTCATTCGGATTATGCAATGCGCTAGCTACCTTTCAAAGGTGTGTGCAGGGCATATTTACTGGAATGACTGAAGAATTTTTAGAAATATTTATGAATGATTTTACTGTATATGGTAACTCATATGAAGTGTGTTTAAGCAATTTAGACCAAATATTAAAATGCTGTGTGGAAAAAAATCTGGTTTTAAATTGGGAAAAATGTCACTTCATGGTTAAACAAGGAATAGTCTTAGGGCATGTTGTTTCTAAAAAAGGGTTGGAAGTAGATAAAGCTAAAATAGAAGTAATTTCTAATCTACCAAAACCTAAATCAGTAAAAGATATTAGATCATTTCTAGGACATGCTGGTTTTTATAGAAGATTTATGATGCAATGTGGGTTTAAGAAATGTCCTGAATTGGTTTTAAGGAGGTGTGTTCCAGAAACTGAATATTCAAGCATATTGTCTTTCTGTCATGACCAAGCTTGTGGAGGACATTTTGGTTCAGGGAAAATTGCTACAAAAATTCTGCAATGTGGGTTTTATTGGCCAACACTATTCAAAGATGCTCATAAATATTGCTTAAGTTGTTTAAGATGTCAACAAATAGGAAGAATATTAAAGAGGAATATGATGCCTCTTAATCCTATTGTTGAGGTTGAAATCTTTGATGTGTGGGGAATAGATTTTATGGGTCTATTTCCTATGTCTAATCAATTTAATTACATAATATTGGGGGTGGATTATGTATCTAAATGGATAGAAGCTATTCCTACAAAAACTAATGATAACAAAGTGGTAATACAATTTATAAGAACAAATATATTTGCCAAATTTGGAATACCTAAAGCTATTATTAGTGATAGAGGAACTCATTTCTGTAATAGAAGTTTTAAAGCCTTAATGAAGAAATATGGAGTAAACCACAAAATTGCAACATCATATCATCCGCAAACAAGTGGACAAGTAGAAAGTGCAAACAAATAAATTAAATTAATCTTAGAAAAAGTAGTAAATCCTACTAGAACAGATTGGGCTAATAGATTGATAGATGCACTTTGGGCTTATAGAACTACTTATAAAACGAGCTTAGGTATGTTACCTTTTAGGCTAGTATATGGAAAAAGTTGTCATTTACCTGCTGAAATAGAACATAAAGCTTATTGGGCATTAAAAACTCTGAACACTAATTTAAATCAAGCTGCTGAAAATAGGAAAATGCAACTAATTGAATTAGAAGAATTTAGAAATGAAGCTTATTCGAAGACTGTAAGAGAAAATTAAATTTTGGCATGATAGAAAAATTATTCCTAAAAGCTTTAAATAGGACAAGAAGTATATCTTTATATAGCTAGACTCCATAACCATCTAGGAGAATTAAGATCTAGATGGGCAGGACCTTACATAGTTCGAAATGTTTATCTTTATGGAGCTATTGAAATTGAAAATCCTAAAAATCAGAATATATTTAAAGTAAATGGACAAAGACTTAAACCTATTCTGAAAACACCAAAAAGCTCCTTTGGAATTATAGAAGAAGTCAGAGTAGAGGACTACTCGAGCTTTACTTAGTAAGAAATCAGTTTTTATGTTTATATATATATATATATATATATATAACATTAAAAATATATATAAAACAAAAAAATAGTTGCGGTTCAACCGACTAGATCCATCGGTATGACCGAAAAAAAAAAAAAAAATTGTATATTAATTTTTAGAAAAAAAATATTAGTTTTACCGAAATATAGTATCGGTTCAACCAAACAAAAAATAAAAAAATAAAAAATATTTAGGTCTGACTGAAGCATAGTATCGATTAAATCGGCAAAAAAATTGTATATTAATTTTCAAAAAAAAATATTGGTTTCACCGAAGCATAGTATCGGTTCAACCGAAAGAAAAATAAAAAAATAAAAAATATTTAGGTCTGACCGAAGCATAGTATCGGTTAAATCGGTAAAAGAATAGAAAAACTATTCTCTGTAATATTTTTATTATTATATTTGCTTGTACGGGGAGTCTGTTGAGTTACGCTTAACTCAACGAGCTTACTCCGTTGAGTCTTGAGTTAGTCAACGAGCTTATCCTATTGAGTTAACTGTAACTCAACGGAGTACTGTAGCTAAGACCTAAAATTAGAAAAACTCCAGAAGGAAGTAGATGAATTTAGGCATAGAGATTAAATTGTATTGTTCGTCTACTTGTGTAAAATTGTATGAAATTGTATGATGTACTTGTAATGTAATTGTTTCATATTAATGAATATAATTTTTCAAATGCAATTTTCATACGTATTTGGATGTGAAATGAATGGAATTTATTGAATATTATGTAATTTGTGGAACTTTATGAATATGTAACAGATTTACAATTTGCTAAATGACAGGATAACTGCTTAAAAATTTCTACATGTTATAAGGTAAAATGTAAATTCTGCATAACGTAAAATGACCTGCAAGTTAAATCTTTATATAATGTTCAGATTTAAATGTATTTTAATCAAAATGAGGCATTAATGACATAGATTTAACTTTATTATAGTTAGCAGAATGAAAAACAAAGAAAAAAAATAGAATAGAAAACTTACGAGAGTGAAACTTAGAAGTTGTCAAGTGTTAACTCAACAAAGTAAGTCCGTTGAGTTAACCGTAACTCCACGAGGTCAGTAATATAATATAAGGTCACTCCGTTGAGTTATCTGTAACTCAACGAAGTTAGTCCGTGGAGTTAGCAACAGTAACCAACTGTGTTCTGCTGAGTAATCTGTAACTCAATGAGGTTAGTTCGTGGATTAAGCAGAACGGTTATTCCTTTAACCACAAACGAAACTTCGTCGGTTTTGTGGTTACCAAAATTTGAAATTAGTAGTGGTATACATACCCATAAAAATAGGAACCACGATGCACGTTGCAAGACACGTTCTTGCAACGAGATTTATTCACTTTATGGATGCGCAGTATATATATGAAACAAAATGTTATTTACGAGTTACTAGCACTTTTAAAAGAAAGGAGAAAGCGTTGGAGGAACTAGAAGGAGAAGCAGCTGATTCAACCTTCATCCGACAACAAATATTTATAAAATGGAAAGCTTCAGATTGGTATGTAATCAATCTTCTGCTATTTATTTATGAGCACATGGGCTCGTTCTCCTAGCACAAAATGATTAGTAAGAACACCTATCCAGGAATTTTCATTGCAGAGGAGTACTGAAAAATTTTCTGAACTGAACTTTAACGAAATTCTTTGGGGTGTAGCTAACCTTTCTTTAAAAGAGAATGTAGAGATGGCTGCTCTAGTAGAAAAACCATTAGGAGAGATTCTGTATCCTGAATTAATTGATGAACCTTCATGTATTCGATTGCCAAACTTTGAGGGAGATAGGTTTGAACTGAAATCTAATTATATTAGTCAATTGCCACATTTTCATAGATTAGAAAGAGAGGATGCCTATTATTTCCTTAGAGAATTTAAAGAAGTTTGTCAAATGATGAGAATGCCGAACATGAGTATAGATGCTATTAAACTTACATATATCCCTTTTGCTTTAAAAGACACAACTAAGATATGGTTATATACTCTGTCACCTGATTCAATTTCTACATGTACTGAATTTAGCTCTATTTTTCTGGAAAAATATTATCCAACACATCAAGCGATTAAAAAGAAGAAAGAAATATTAATGTGTAGCCAAAAATAGGGTGAATCATTTTGGAAATATTTTGAAAGATTTAAAGATTTACTGACTCAATGTCCACATCATGCAATGAGTAAAGCACAATTAATAAGCATAATTTATGAAGGCATAGATGTTTCAACGAAATCTTTATTAGAATCTACTTGTCAAAATGGATTTTTAAAATTATGTAGTGAAGAAGCATGGACATACTTAGAAAATTTTGCAAAAAGAACTGCATAGTGGGAAAATTCGGTTGAAGCTATTGCAAATAAAAGAATATTGCCAAGAGGAATGCATGAAATAGATTCCAATACTATGCTTGAGGTGAAATTAAATGAATTAACAAAGAAAATAGAAGAGTTATCATTAAATCAAAAGCTAGCAAAAAAGAATACAAACATAAATGACTTAGATATTATTTATGCTAGAAACTAGAGAGATAACTTGGGAAATTCTTATAATCCTAATTGGAGAAATCACCCGAATTTATCTTGGAGAAATAACAATTTCCAAGGAGGAGAAATATAAATGAGAAGAACATAAGTTATGAAGTATTAATTGAACAAGGAGCTAGAATAGACAAATTAGAAAAGATAATCCAACAAGTAAACAATCGTCTATAATTTATATTTGGAAATGCTGCAAATCAAAATCAGAATAGAAATATATCACTTAGACAGAAGGAACCAATGGGAGTTAGACGTACTCGAGAATTGCCAATACAAGCTATACCTAATCTTGTCAATAGAATGGTTAATGAAATTGATACCTCTTCTGGGAGGGCAGCTGAATGAAGCAGCATATTTGAAGTAACTATCTATATGTATATATGTTTTATTTTAAGTTAATAGTATCGTAGAGTTAATTTTTAACTCGATGAACTTAGTTCGTTGAGTTATGCCTTAACTCCACGAGGGTGTGCAGTAGTTATGTTAATTTTTGTCTCTGCTAAATTTTTGTTTTTATTTTACAGAATCGACAAATGGAATTAATGCAATTACCGTTGGATGCACTAAGGGAAATACTAAGTAACTTGTTAGCTAAAGATCTGTGCAAGCTGTGTTTTGTATCAAAGGAAATTAAAGACTGTATTGAAGAAAAATATTTTCAAGGACTACAAGCTGCAAAAATGACTAAGATTAGAGATGGATTCATATGGAGGTCATTTAATCGTAGTTCAAATACCCATGAATATCTGGCTATGGAAGAAACTACTGGAATTCCACCTAATGCATTAGAAGGAATGAGTCATATTATGGGGATAGATGAAGGATTAATCATATACAAGACGAGACCAAGGTATGCAAGTTTATCATTACTTGATATTTTGATAAGAAATCCTATAACAAGAGAAGAATGAAATATAGGAAGACCTAATATATTTAAAGCACCAATTGAAAATTGTGGGTCAGCTTTAATATTTTCTGATAAAAATTCTGCAATTCCTGAAAAAATTATATTATTGGAGACCTACAGGAAATTGGGGTGAAGATTTACGCTTAAGTGTGTATAATTTTCTGAACATATCTTGGAATGAAAACATTATAATATATCTAGGACAGAAATCATTAATTAACCAAACACATGTCATACTTGATGGATATATCTATTTAGTCACGGAGATATCATTAGCATATGGATCTGATTTATACATAGTGAGCATAGACAGTTATGATGATTATATAGAAATTTTACCTGTACTGAGTGAAATAGCTAAACCACCATCTATAGAATTTAATGAAATTCAAATAGGAATGTGGTATAATGAAGAAGATGATCCTACTTTATGTCTGATAAGATGGTGGGATGAACTGATGAAATTTCAAATATGGATTATGGAAGACATAAATGAATGGAAGTGGGAAGAGGAGTATATTGAAATAGATGTAGAAATAGAAACTGCTACATTACCCTAGAACCAAAAAGGATCCCTTTCTACATTACATATCATTAATGGTAATACACTCGTATTTGGAATTTATAATATATTGCATGTTTACAAATTAAAAAGGAACAAGAACTGCATTAAAATAGAATTAATAGCAAGAAGAACTATGCCTAAAAAGTTTGCTTGGACTGATACATTTATTCCATTTGTTTCTACTTTTCAATCATGTTCTTAAGCTGTGATTTTGTGTGTTTAATGTTGTGTATTCTGTATTTATTTTTAGAAGAAAAAAAAGAATTTTGAAGTTTTCATGTTCATTTTATAAAAAGAAAAAAAACAAACAAAACAAAATATCAATCTTGTTTGTTGGTATTTGTTTTGGGAAACCAACTAGCTTGCTTATGAGCCACCAAAGGCATAGGAGCCTGGGTTCCACACAAGACACCGATTTATTAATATCTGTTAAATGTTATTTTGTTTTATATTCTGTGTTTATCTGGGAATGAAAAGTTTTTCAAAATCAAAAATCGAAATATGCAGAAAGAGATACAAATGGAGCAAGGTATGTAACCAATTACTTATCCTGAATTTTAAATCAAACAAAACTTTATTCATGCCTGCTACAATTACTGTACTTATTGTCAAATCTTTTACATTGAGGACAATGCAAAATGTAGGTATGGGGGAGAGGTAATTAAAGTAACAACCATGTAAGTTTGTTAATTAAAGGAATTAAAATGGTACTACAAAGTTTTGAGGAAATTGAAAATTTTTATGAACTTGCTGTAACTATCCGATAATTGAGACTGTAAAATTTTTATAAACTGCTTGAATGTTATATTTAGAAGGCTATAGAAGATGCTATAGAATTTATTATTTATGTAAATCTCGATATAGTATCTTATGATTTTTCTGAATTTCATGAGTTTTACAGTTTCACGATTTTAAAATGAAATCAGAATATTTAATGCTTAATCAGAAAATTATCTAAAGTCTTGAAAGAGCTGAGATGTGAATTCTAGATTAAATGAAACACATATGATGAAAGATACATTTACTTTGACTGATTTAACTTGTAGAATGATTTATGTGTAGATCTTATTAAACTACAGATAAAGTATGAGCTTATTGTTATGGATTCATATTTTTAGTAAATGATAGAAGTAGGATTATATGAGATTGGTGTTTTACTGCATCTGTATTAATGAAATACATGCATATACAGTATGTGATTAATGCTTTGTTTTGTGTGTGCATTTATTTTTAGAAAAAAAAAAAACTTTGAGAGTTTATTGACTTGTTTGATCACGAGCCTTTTGTACTTGAGCAAATAGGTATGTAAGGATTGTTGACCTAAAAAAGGACTCTGAAAATCTAGCAACCTAAGATCCTGATCAGATCTGGGATTGTTGACTGAAAGCTCGTTACATGGGTACATTAGAAAGCTCTTGTATGATTCAAGCTTGTCAAATTAACTTTTAAAGTACAAAAAAAAAAAAAAAACATATACTGTTCTAAAAAGATACAAGTGTTTTGTGAAATTCAGATATCTTATGAATCGAGTATATTTTCTGTTATCTAGAATTGCTGAAATATGAATCTGGAATTGACTTTTGAAGTTGTTTAATGGAAATACAATTCTTTATTCTACTTGTCTTAATCATATTGAATTGGATTGTACTTTGATTCGTATGTTGTTGAAATTTCTTCTAGAAAACTTATTGGAAAATTCAGGATTACAAATGATGAAAAGAAGAACAAACGATAATATAATTAACACCTATATGAAGATAATATACTTTGTATGTAATTTACATATATTCTAAATATCTTTGCAGGTCGATTATTGAAACATACAGAATATATGTTTATGCTGAATAGAAGAAAAAAAAACAAAAGGGGAAGAATTAATTCTAGTACTTTTTGAAAAACCAATTAATTAGATCTTAGTTTGCTAAGGTACTAGCAAAATTTAGGTATGGGGGAAGTGTTTAGAATGAAAAAGTGCATATTATTAATGGTTAAATGATGGTTAATTGCATAATACTTAGCTTATCATATGAGAATTAAGCCATTATGTTATAATTGCACTGTTATATGCTTTAATTGAAGAATCTGCTTAATTTTGGGGAATTAATGTTAATTTAGTACATTTATGAACTGTCGGTAAGTTGCAGGCTGTGAAATTCTTAAGTATTCGAATTTTCTGATATTTCGGACAGCTATGTTTAACATACCGAACAAATTCGGACAGTTATGTTTAACAGACCAAATATGTATTGGATAGTTATGTTTAAATTGCCGAACAGTTATGTTTAGAGAGAATATTTTATTATTTCCAGATGTACACGTGTCGAAACCAGAATGAATATCTTAAGTGAACTTTCGGTGAGTTATCTATAACTATCCGAAATTGCAGCTGGGCATCGGATAGTTATCCCTATAACTCTCCGAAATCTCTTGTTATTTATAAATAGCTGAGGACACGTGTCATGTTCTGGGTAAGTGACTTAAGTGAATTTTCGGTGAGTTAGCTGTAACTATCCGAAATGTTATTTTATGTTTAAACTACTGCTGACACGTGTCGAGATCTGGTAGATTTACTTAAGTTATAACTCGTTAAGTTAGCATAACTATACGCGTTGAGTTACATGAATATACACTAAGGTAACGTGTTAGGTTAGCGGCTTATTTCTTTATTGCATGTATTTTATAGTTATTTTCCAAAATGCCACTATAGCGGTTGTAGGAACAGATAGTTGGAAGGAAAAACCACATTTGCACGTATCACGCAGGAATTCAATCGCGCATGGAGAAAGAAATCATCGCCGTTGATCTGAAGGAAGGAAATCCAACCAATCATTCAAGTAGAAGCAATTACTACTGAAGAAATATAAAAGAAAAAAAGAAGAAAGTGTGATTGATGGTCGGCCAGTGTATACAGAGGAGGAGCACCGAGCTTTCTGCAGATAGTATCGGCGATTCTCTGAAGTATCACGCCAACCATCGTTATCACCACCATAATCACCAATCATCGGAGGTCTGTGAGGATACTTGCTTGATATCAGGTCGATTCTGAGCCAAACACAGTGCCTGACAACCACTATGAGGAGTGATCGCGTCGCGGGAAGGGAAGACATTTTCACCAAGCGTCGACTCATATTTCAGGAGATCGTAAAGCTTTTAGCCTTGGCTTCAGGTTGATGCTTGTATGCTGAAGAGGAGATCATCTTGTAATTCTGGACTCACGATTCTATAGGGAGAGGAGGCAGAATTGTAAGTGGTTTAATTTTCAGTGGTGTAATCGCGTTGCAAGTAGTGTCGGAAGTATTTACTGTCAAGTGAGATTACTTTACATTTCACCTTTTGCCCATTTCCATGTTCACATCAAAACAAAAATACCAAAAACAATTTATCTTTGTTTGTATGTTGTATTTGAGTGTTGTATTGTTTGTGTTGTATCGTGATTAATGTTATCTGTATCAGTTTTATGATTGTTTTATGTTAGTTTTAATTTTACAGTTTACTGAAATTGGTTTGTACAAAAAAACTTAAAGATTTTAATGGTTACTATTTGAATCATCTAAATGTTAGTATTGCTTAATGATAAATCCAATGTTAACTATCATTAAAAAACTTAATTGATGTTATTTACAATCTGTGGAATTGCCCAATGGTTGGCCGAATTCCTTTGTAAATAGCAGTATTATAAAGAAGAGACAGGCTCGTGGAGTTAACTTAAGTCCACGAGGATAGTCCATTGAGTTAGCCATAACTCAACAAACTTAGTCCATTGAATTAACTATAACTCAATGGAGTGCTTATTGAATATAAATTTGAATTGTTCACAATCAAACATTTCTTAAATTCGTTAGCAATTCCCTATGGGATCGACCTGTACTTGCACACTGATACAATAGACACTGTGCACTTACAGTTAAAGTACAAATTGGAATTAATATCTAAATTGTATTAAAGGTTGTTTGTTTACTTGTAAAAGAAAGAATAGGCATAAAGATAAATTAACTAAGTAAAAATAGAAGTAACAAATCCAAGTTTTTCTAGTGTAGTGTTGGTAAAACGCAAACAGTAGCCTACATATCGGCACCCTATGCAGAAAAGGAACTTTGAAAGTTGAATGCTTTAGGAAGGGACATGACACTTGATTGATCGAAAGTGTTTGGAGAAAAGAGATGGCTCCATTGCTTGGGAACCTCGAGAGGAGACCAAAGGCCGAACAAAGGCGAGGAGCATTATTCGCAGAATATGCGATTGACTCAGAGAAAGAGAATGGAATGGGATTTCAAAAGGGAAAGATCGAAGTGAGGTAATTCCTTGACCCAACACCTTGGGAAAACTAAGTCGTCCATAGCTACTATCTGTGTTGTTGACACTTACCCCCAAATAAGATTTAGAGATTCACTAGGGGTCCTCCACGCTGCACTCTTCATCTCCATAGCCCTTTCACCGGTGGCACAAGATGGCATTACATGGTTAGATCACCATGGACTTAGGTGGAAAACTCCCTCAAAGCTCAGAACTTGCCCTGCATAAGAGTCTAGGTTGAATAGAGTATCTATCCTCTAACCCAAGTCGTGGAGTAGTGAAGACTTGATGCTGGTCGCTCTTTAACTCATGTTACTCAGTCATTCTAATAGCATCTCCATAGGGTGACTCTATGAGACCCATAAGTCTAGAGAATGATCTAGATTAAATCAACATATCTCTACCTATTGTAAGGAGTAAAGAGAATAAAACCTTGTGCAAAATAATAGCAGCCAAAACTACAAAATGCACAAAAGGTTAAAATCAGAGGGGTTCACTAATAGAACCACCTCAAGTTGGAGCGGTTTACCAACTCCTCGATGGTACTTTTCCTGACTTAACGAATATATGCAGCCCCCCCGGAGAGGAGTCGCGTCACCCGATATGGCCCCTTCCAATTGGGTTGAAATTTGCCACGTTGGTCCGGTCTATGCAATCGGCAAAGAACGAGATCGCCCTCTAATATAGGGTGAGGTCGCACCTTCTTGTTGTATGCACGTGCTTGCCTATTCTAGTAGCAACGTGCATGATGAAGTGCTTAAAGGTGACATTCATCCAATAGATCCAATTGCAAGTACTAGTCCTCAAGCCACTCTATGTTAGTAAGTTGGGTTTCCTTAAGGACGCGAAGTGAGGGGATTTCCACTTCGACAAGTAAAACTACTTTAGATTCAAAAACCAGCAAAAAAGGAGTGTCACTGGTGGAAGAGCGGATGGTGCATCTATAAGCCCATAGAGCATATGGCAACTTCTCATGCCAGTCTCGTCACGTCTCTATCGTCTTCTTAAGGATCTGAATGAGGTTCTTGTTTGCTACTTCTACAGCGCCATTCATTTGTGGTCGATATGGCATGGAGTGATGGTGTTTGACTCCAAGCATCTCTAAGTACTGTCGTACTGAGGCTACGATGAAATTAACACCATTATCAATAAAAACCTCAAATGGGACACCATACCTAGTGACAATGTAGTCTCGAATGAACTTCTAAGTGGCATTAGCTGTGACCGTCCGATAGGTTGCTACTTCCACCCATTTGGTGAAGTAGTCGATCGCCACCAAGATATATCTGTGTCCATTCAATTCGTTCAGACAAACTTCGCCAATGACATCTAACCCCCACACCGAAAAGGGCCAAACTCCTACGTCATTGGCATATAATGGCATTGCAAGAGCATGCAGCACATTAGAATGCAACTGGCAACCTGGGCACTTCTTGACATAGTTACAACAATCTACTTCCATGGTACACCAATAGTATCGTTGCCTTAGGATCTACTTGGCAAGGAAAAGGTCATTCATATGTGGACCACAGGTACCTTCGTGCATCTCTTGCATGATGGTCTCTGCCTCTAGTTGATCCACACATCTCAGGAGCACGTGGTTGTGGGATCTGCGGTATAGCTGATCGCCTCCCAACACATATCTACTTGCCATTCTGGCCAATGTCCTCCTATCTACTACATGGCATTCTGATGGGAAGGATCCATCTTTGAGGTATGCCATGATATCGTGGAACCATTGTTTGTCATCCCCTAAAGCCTCTGTGTCAATCGTCAAGCAATATGCTAGCATATCTGACTTTGTCACTTCGAGGCTGATGGTTCCACGCCCCGGGATATAGACCCATGATGCTAGGGTCGCTAAAGCATCGGCGAAGGCATTCTGATTTCTCTTCACAAATGAGAAGGAGACTAACCTAAACTACCGAACTATGTCCCATAGGGCTGATAAATAGGGGTCTAGCTTAGGATTGCTGAGCTTCCATAGCCTGTTGACTTGTGAAATTACTAGCAAAGAATCTCCACAGTCTTGAAGATTCTAAACCTGATGATCCAATGCTAGCCACAAACCCAACATACATGCCTCGTACTCTGCCATGTTGTTAGAACATGGGAATGTGAGACGTTGTGCAACTAGGGTGAGCCATCCTTGGGGGTCTCGAAGGACTGCTCCCACGCCACAACCCCAATGGTTAACTGCTCCATCAAAGTACATGACGTATGTGTCTTGATCATCTACAGCTTCTAATCCATCTATTGTGGCTAATACCTATTCGTTTGGAAACTGCTCCTAAACTATGGACTAGTCATGGATTGGCAGTGCTGCTAGATGATCTACTAATGCTTGAGCCTTCATTGACTTCTAAGATACAAATTCCAAGTCAAACTCAAACAGCAATAGTTGCCACTTCACGCATCAACCAAATAGTGCTAGCTTCTCAAGCAGGTAGCGAAGCGGATCATGTCGGCTAATTAGTTTGACCGAGTCACTACCATGTAATGCTTCAACTTCTAGACTACTCAGACTAAAGCAAGACAATACCTCTCTATCATCTTGTACCTCGTCTCATAGTTTGTGAATTTGCGACTCAGATAGTAAATTGCCCTTTCCTTAGTGCTAGTTTCATCATATTGCCTCAAAACTGCACGTACAAATGTAGGCAAGACTGATAAGTACAGGATCAATGGCCTTTCTAGTGTTGGAAGGACCAACACCGATGGCAACACAAGTAACTGCTTGATCCTGTCGAATGCAGCTTGACATTCATCATTCCACTAAATGGCTGCCTTCTTCCTCAACAGTCTAAAGATAGGCTCACAGGTTGAAGTCAGCCTGGATATAAATCGATTGATGTACTACAAGCACCCTAGTAGGCTACGAACTTCTTTCTCTGTCCTTGGCGGCGACATCTCCTAGATGGCCTTAGCTTTGCTAGGGTCAATCTCAATCCCCCTCTAGCTGACCACATGGCCAAGCAACTTGCTAGAGGATACTACAAAGACGCATTTGGTTGGATTCAAGTAGAGCTTGTATTCCCTTAGACGCTCAAATAGCTTGCGTAAAACTATAAGATGTTGTTGCAATGATCAAGACTTCGCGACGAGGTCGTCTACATACACCTCGATCTCGCGGTGGATCATGTCATGGAATATCATGGTCATGGCCCTTTGATAAGTGGCACCTACATTCTTCAAGTCGAACGGCATGACCTGATAGCAATATATGCCCCAAGGAGTGATGAATGCTATTTTTTCCATATCCTCCTTAGCCATGTGGATCTGGTTGTAACCTAAGAATCCATCCATGAAAGAAAGAGCTACATGTCCTGCAGCACTGTCTACCAATAAATCGACATGCGGCAATGGAAAGTCATCCTTAGGGCTAGCCTTGTTGAGGTCTCGGTAGTCCACACACATTCAGACTCTACCATCCTTCTTGGGGACTAGGACGATATTGGCTAGCCACTCCGGGTATTGCACTTCACGAAGGAAACCAACTTGCAACTATTTGGCTACTTCCTCCTACAACTTCAAGCTCCATTTAGGCTTGATGTGATGTAATTTCTGCTTGATTGGTCGCACTGACTTCTGAATGGGGAGGCGATGAACTGCAATCTTGGGGTCTAAACTCAGCATATCACTATAACTCCATGCAAATATATCTAGGAACTCCTGCAGAAGGCGTACCAACTTGCCTCTATATTGCAGACTTAAAAGTGTGCTTATGCGCAAGTTCCTCATGTTGTTTGGGGTGCCAAAGTTCATGACCTTGGTGGCTTCCTCGGTTGGAAGTTCCCGCTGCTCTGGATCGTGACCTTGGAAGGAATCATCAAGCTCTACTCCTGAATCATCCTCTTCAACAACACCTTCCAAGTCTGGTTCCTATGTGCTCACTATACTGATAGGAGCGACATTTGTCGATTGAATTCTAACAATTCAATCCTAGGGTTGGGAGGTGTTGTCAAATGCCCTTGACACTCGCACGATGCTGTCTTGCGAAGGAAACGACATTCTTTGGTTGTAGGAGCTGGTCAAAGTGCAGACCAACTGCTCTAACTACTATGACTCAGAGAAGAAGGCTGCTAGTTCTTCATCTAACGAGTAGTGTCGCTGCTCTGCGAGTGGAGGAGGTTGGGTTGCTACTAACTCATGGATTTGAATCCTTGTCAGTTGCACTTTTGGAGGGGCAGTTGACTCTACTTCAACTGCCACTTCCTTCCCTGGCCTTCTGGGTATGCAGTCATCTGCATCCTACTCTCCACTGTTAGGTCCTATTGAACCTGTTCTAACCTCTGACTACAACTACAGGTCACCTAAAGAGGAAAAGGTGACAGGCTCTAACAAGGTAAAGCAGAGGGAAGGCTTAAGAGACCCAGGCTGAAAATTGCGACGGGACTCGGAAAGGGCTGCAATAGACTCTAGGGATGTGTTGTAGTCCTCAGCTAGGATGGACACAGTTGACCACTTGTGCCATAGTTTCAACATTTTGTGAAGCGTTGAGGGCACAATGAGGTACCTGTGCAGCCAAGGTCTTCCCAAAAGGAGGTTGAAGTTCGCTTGGATGTCAAGGATGGTGAACACAGCCTCAAATTCCAACTCCCTAATAGAAAAGGGAAGTTGGAGGGAACCCATGGGAGAATGGTGGGCGCCATCGAAGGATAACATCCCCTACGTTGTCGGTTGGAAGTCTTTGGCTGTGAAGCCTAACTTCTATGTCGTTTTGAGCGGACAGATGTTAACACCGGCACCATCATCCACCATGGCGAGAGGCACCTTGAAATCACCATGTTGCACGGTAATATGCAAGAGCAAGGTATGATCGACACCTACTGGAAAGATGTCCTCCTTTGAGAAGGAGATAGTGCCAGGTAAGCCTATCGTAGCCACTATGTTCTCCAACGTAGTCGGAGGGACATCATTAGACACACGGGCTGCCTGGAAGACCCGAATGAAGGCAACTCGGTGCTCCAACGATGTCTGGATAAGATCCCATATTGAGATATCCGCCCTCACCTTCTTGAGCTACTTCGTTGCCTGCTTAGGAGTGGGACAAGGAGGAACCTATTGAGGGACCTGACGTCTAGACGTGGACGTCACAATGGTTGTGGCTAAGGGGGGGGAACAGTGGTCATTGTCACAACCCAACCTGAACAGGTGATAACACATGCACTCCCCAAGGGCGCAGGACATGGTGGTGTAGCACCACACCTACCTCCACGACCGCGCTCCTTGCCCCTAGCCACAGAAGGTACCTACGCAAGCAAGATAGACGCCTTGGAATCGACGCTTGTTGCGGTAGCCTTCTTATGCTGAGACTGGTGACGAGGGCAACGTCTCCTAGAGTTGGAACTTGAGGAGATATCTAGTGTCGAGGTCGATGTGTTGGGGGCTAACCAACGCCCTAGCAACACAATCGGCACAAACTCTTGGCTAGAGACAACATAGACACAAGAGTCAAAAAGAGAGGGGGGAAGTGATAACACCGCAGATTTTGAAATGCTAGTTATCAGGGTGGAGGGATCAAATGGTAGGTCAGATGGAAGGAAATCCACTACCACCATGCTACACTGATCTACGCCATCTTCTGGCACCTGCACCACTATCTTCCCTACATCTATCAAGTCCTGGATGGCTATCCGAAGGAGGAAGCACTTGTTTGTGGCGTGCCCCTTGACCTGATGATAGGCACAATACTTGTTCTGTCGATACCATTTGGGCAATGGATTCAAGAGAGGCCTTGCTATAGTAGTAGGCAGCAAAGTATTAAGCTTTGGCAGGATAACACTGAGTGGCTCTACTAATGGGGTGAACTTGCTCTTGGGCTTCTACTGTTGTGAGGAAGTGGAGGCCCCATCACCCTTTGGTTTGGGTTGAGCCCGGGCCTTGATAGCTTTGGCCGCCCGTTGTTGCTTGGACTGTCCTACGGGGGCCACAATCTGGTTAATAGGCGTAGCAAGTGTCGTGTAACCAGCACGGGACTTGCCTTTGGAGCAGGCATCCTAAGAAGATGAGGCTGTTGAGTCTAACACTAAAGCCGACAATGCTGGAAAGAAGCCACTATGCAAGGATTCTTCTATCTATGTCCTTGCCTTTAGAACCTACTTGTAAGTCTCGCAAGTCTGGATACTAAGCAATGCCCCTAGGGTCGATTGGGCATTGCGGACCAACACCTTGAGACTCTCAGCTTCAGATGGTTGATCCTTGATTTGGGTCGCGAGTGATCTCCAACGACCCATAAATTGATTGAAAGACTTGTTGTTCCTTTGACGAGTCTAATACAGATCTTCCTTCCTAACTTGCAGATCCTAGTTCCAAGCATACTGCTCCAGGAATGCCTTGGCCAACTAAGGGAATGAGTGGAACTGTGACATATCCAGGGTGACAAACCACTAGAGAGTAAGTCCTTCGAAGCTCTTCTGGAAAGTCCTCATCAAGAGCTTGTGCTCGGCTTGCAATAGAGCCATGTCTGTATAGTAGGCCCTCATATGGACAAGAGGACATCTAATACCTGAATACTTCTGGAAGGTTGGCATTTGGAAGCTTGGTGGAAGGATAACCTCTGGAAAGTGGCAGAGGTCAAAGAACTGCAAGTCAGGCTCTCTACCGCTGCTAGCTGTCTCTAATCGACTTAGTCAATGGAGAACCTATTCTAATATGGATTCCACCTGTTGCTGCCATGGAGGTGGAATCTGCTGTTGTGCTGGCTGCTGGATGGTGAATGGCTGACACGCTTACATCACTAAAGCCTGAAACATTCCATACGACTGTTGCTGACAGTACGACTTGTTCTACACACTAACAGTTGGTGGTTGCAACTGTTGGGACTACACTGCTGGCGGCTGCAACACTTGGAAGGAAGGCTGAGGGAGTGGGTACCTGGGAAACTAAGAGATCGGGGAGACTGAACTCGAACCCACTAAGAAAGGGGTGGCCTAAGACGCCTGGCCCTGCATGTGCCCGAGGGCATAAGGGATAGATGTGGGGCCCACCACTGGAAGGACGGGCATTGTAGATGACACCCCAAACATAAAAGGTGGTGGAGTGGATAAGCACCCCATCACTGACGAAGTTGAGGGAACAGGAGCCTGAGCAGCTTCAGAGAGGAATAAGGACGCCACAAGAGCGGAAGAAGCAAATGGTTGTGGCACCGGGGAGAAGGAGAAGCTAGGGCTTGAAGGGGTGGGGACCCCACATATGCCAACATATTCTGCGCATGCAAAAGCATGGCAGTGTAGTGCAACATGGGATCCTCCCCTTCAGGGGCTGAGGTGAAAGCAGGAGTGGTCTGGACAGGGACCGGCTCAATGACAACCAAATGAGGGAGGGAGACCTACGAAGCAAAGGACTCCTGTGGGCGAATAGCCCCAATACCCGAGAGGGCGGATGTCATCATCTCTGACAGAAAAGGAGATGATGTAGGAGGACGCGACGAAGTCACTAAGACTGGGAGGAAGGACCTAGGGACACTCCCAGGACTCAACGTCACAGAAGACAAAGACAGGGGAACCAAATTGGAAGAAACACTCGAACTAGTTGCTGCCATCTGTCTAGTCTTGCTTCTTGTCTGAATCGAACTCCTTGGCATAAACTATTTTCAATCACTAGTTGAGAACCTATGGAAAAAATGAGCTAAACCATTATTCCACAAAAGGGAAGTCCTCAAATTAGGCTACAGCTGCAAAATGGATTCCATCAAAGAAATGACCTTAAGCTAACTAGATTAGGAATTCGCCCCTAAATGGACGATTTCCCACTTGAGGGGTAGAGATGGTAGTGGATTACCATCAACATTTAGAGAAAGCTCTACTCTTTCCCTAAATGGGGAGGACAGAATGGGATGCATGAAGCAATCCTGAGTTGGACATCAGATGCATATGCATTTGGGGCCTAGGTACCTGAGGATTACATACATCCTCAAAGGTTAAGAATCTCCCCATCATCAAGTCACCACGGGCGGGGATTAGCCTCTATGGCTATGGAGAGGTAGATCCCATGATGGGTCCTGGTTGAGAAGTTTCATGCAAAAGGGACCTACATGCATGCTTTGAGGCGATAACTGTTCAAGCTTTAAGTTTGCCCATTTTTAATGAATTTTATAAGTAATTTTGCATGATATTATATATCTATGGTGGATAAATGATATTAATTATGGGTAATATAAGTCTTGAAATATAGTGCAATATAGAAATTTAATTAACAAGTGCATCCCCCATTGGATATAATTTTACATGGAACACATTAATTTATTTTGCATGTCCTATGTTGGCTAACGTCTCTTGGAGTTCAACTTCCATTAATTGTAGGTAACATACATATGGGAGGAGCTTAATGTAAAAGACCAAAGAAGATGTAAAGAATCAAAAGTTGGTGGACTAAACTTTAAAGAAGAGGACATGCCAACACCTTATTGGCCCTCCTAGATCTATGGCATCTTATTGGCTTGGTGATAAAACCAAGGTGTCACATTAAAGAGAGAGAAGACATGCTAACATAAATGCAAGGGGAGAGGAATTTCGTAGGCCACCTTGGTGCTTCCAACGAGAGAAAGAAAGAAGAGAAGAAAGCTTGGAGGTGAGGCTTATGCTTGCAAGGAGACCATCCATTGATGCTATTCACCATTCCAAGGGCTAAGGAGAAGACATCCAAGCTTGGAGGTGGAGTTGCTGCCAAGTTCCATTGAATTCAAAGCTCTAGAGAAGAAGATAAGAAGCTCCTAAGGTAGTGACAACTCTTAGAGTTTATTATTTTCTTGTATAGAAGGAAGAATTGATGAGAAATGGTGGTTAACATCTCAATTATATGTCTTCTTAGCTAGATAGAGTTCAATGAATGTATATGAATGTTTAATTCTTCTTTTCAACTTCTAATTTGCATCCTCTATTCATGTGTATTGTTGGGGCCGTTGGTGAGGCTTTCACACGAGTGAATGACACTCACCAATGGTGGCTTGGCGCATTTGAGAAGAAGGTGTGAATTGAAAGAAGAAGAAAATAAGTGTTGATGTTCATTTGAATGAAGAACCTATCACTTATATCTAGTTGTTAATTTTAATTTCAGTAGTTAATTGAGTTTGTTATATCTTATATTGATCACATTTTGTCCTAATCAATCTCCAAAAAGAATTTCTAATGCAAGTAGTATAGTATAGTTTAGCTAGATTAGCAAATAGCATAGTTGCATGCATTTAGTATAAATTAGAATAGAGTAGTATAGTCTATTGAACCTTCTTGTTTTATTTTTCTTTCCTCAATATTGATGCATTGATATCACTTCTGAAATCACGTGGAACTTGTGTGCATGTTATAATTGAATGAGTTGATAGATTTACAAGTAAAGAAATTGATTCACATCACCATTTTCCACTACACATTGCCTTGAAACTACATGATTTGTGAGCTTGTGTTAATTTTGATTATTCTACATTCACATGTCATTAATTTACTGAAGTATACCTAAGAGCTTGAAGAACAAGTTGAGTAATAGTTGATTAAGTCATAAACACAATCCTTGTGGAAGAATGACCTGTATTTTCCATGTACACCAAAAGAACTATGCACTTGTAGTAAAGCTTGAGCTAAAAATATAGCTCAACAATAACAATCCTAAGCTATCTACTCCTGTCACTCACCACGGTGTAACAGGTCTCCATAGCAAGGGAAGAATGACAAGCAAGTGCCACTCCCAAATCCACTAAGCTTGACTTTGGACCACACCCAAGTCGAACTAGAAATCCAAGAGTCGGGTTTCGACGAATCAGGATCCCTTGTAGCTCAATGACAATGGAGTGGTGGTGGCCACAATCAAAGCGTCGACGAATCAAGCGTCCCACCATGACTCACCGACACAAAACCCCAAGTGGGGGGAGCCGATAGAGGATAAGAACTTCGACGAATTGAGAGCTTAAATCTTTCATCTACTCCTCGAGACTGTATAGGATGGACTCAAAAAGAAGAATGCAACATGCTATAATGCAAATGCAAGGGTGAATTTTATCTTTATATTTTTTAAGCTTTTTAAGATTCAAACAAAACAACAATAAAATCTGGTGAGTCCATCTATCTTGTTTACCTAGTTGATTAATTATCTTAGTTGATTTTAATTAACTTGGCAAAGAAGAGGCCTGCTAGTGAATTGAGTTGGCGCTTGGTGAAAATGGCTTCCCTTCCCACGACGCGATCACTCCTCACAGTGGTTGTTAGGCACTATGTTTGGCTCGGAATCAACCCGACATCAAGAAAGTATTCTCACAAACCTCCGATGGTTGGTGATTATGGTGGTGATGATGATGGTGGTGATGATGATGGTTGGTGTGGAACTTCAGAGAATTGCGACACTAATCCTCCTCTGCACACACTGTCCACCCATTGATCACACCCTCTTCTTTCCTTTTATATTTCTTTAGTAGTAACTACTTTTGCTTGAATGGTCGGATGAATTTCCTTCAATCGTATCAACGACAATGATTTCTTTCCCTACGCGTTAAGTGCAAACGTGGTTTTTCTCTTCCAACTGTTTATTCCTGCAACCGCTATAGTGGCATATTAGAAAATATATAGTTCGTGGAGTTACAGATAACTCAACGGACTTTCTTCATTGATTTAACTATAAAACACATGCATAAATTTAACTATCCGATGCTTAGGTGCATTTCAGATACTTATAAACTTAACTATTTGATGCTTAGATACATTTCAGATAGTTACAGATAACTCATCGATATATAACTTAAGTAAATCTACTAGATCTCGACACGTGTCAACAACAGTTTAATCATAAAATAACATTTTGGAGAGTTACGAAGCTAACTATCCGATGCTCAGATGCATTTCGGATAGTTAGAGATAACTCACCGAAAATCCACTTAAGTCACTTTCCTAGAACATGACACGTGTCCTCAACTATTTTATAAATAAAAAGAGATTTCGGAGAGTTACAAAGCTAACTATCCGATGCCCAACTGCAATTTCGAATAGTTCACTTAAGTCATGCATTATGGTTTCGACACGTGTACTTTAGGAAATAATAAAATATTCTTTTAAAACATTACTGTTCGGCAATTTAAACATAACTATCCGATACATGTTCAGTCTGGTAAACATAACTGTCCGAAATATGTCTGGTATGTTAAACATAACTTTTTGAAGTATCAGAAAATTTGGATACTTAAGAATTTCACAACCTGCAACTTACCGACAGTTCAGAAATGTACTAAATTAACATTAATTCCCCTAAATTAAGCAAATTCTTCAATTAAAGCATATAGTAGTGCAATTACAACATAATGGCTTAATTCTCATATGATAAGCTAAATATTATGCAATTAACCATCATTTAACTATTAATAATATGCACTTTTTCATTTTAAACAAATCTCAAGAAAGAATTTCCCATGAAAGAATAGGTTATCAAAGTCTTGAGAAGCCTGAACAAAGATTGGAAAGCTAAGACTACCTCCCTACAAGATTCAAAGGATATGAGGACTTTCACTCTCGAAGATCTCACTGGCAATCTGTTAGCCTATGAGACTCAACTAAAAGACTGGAAAGAAGAGGAAGCAGAAACCTCAAGGAAGGTTGAAAAGAAAAAGGAGCTTGCACTGAAGGCTCAACAACCATTTGAGGAGCATGTTAATGAGTTTCCAGAAGAATTGGCCTGTATTATCAGAAAATACAAAAAATTCTGGAAGAAAGGAAAAAGTCATGATAAAGGGAAGCAATCTGCTACAAAATGCTTCAACTGCAACAGATATGGGCATTTTTAGAGCCAATGCTCATATCAAAAGAAAGATGAAAGAAAGAACTTTGACAAGAAGAAATCTCATGGAAAACAAAAATTTCATCAGAAAAGATTTAATCAAGGAAAGAAGAAAGAATTCTAAGTTACTTGGGATGATTCTACAGAATTTGAAGTATCTGAAGGTACCAGTACTGATGGTACACAGACTGAGTCTGAGTCTAAAGAGCTAGCCAATGTTTGTTTTATGGCTAACACTAATGAGGTACATTCTGATTCTAATATAGTTGAAGAAATGATTTCTGATAATGATTCTGATATATCTAATATAAATCAAGATGATTATAATGAATTATTGGAAGAACTGAAAAATGTTAGTTTGGAAAATTCTATGTTAAAAAGAAAATTATCAAATAGTAATAAAACTGCTACTAAGTTAGAAAAGGAAATTACTGCTTTAAAAACTAAAAATTCTACATTAAAGAAAAATAAATTTGTTGCTAATAGTTCTGATATGCATGATAAAATTTATGAACTTGAAAAATATAATTCAGAACTTATTAAAGAACTGAAGGATAGATTTTTAGAAAACAAAAGGCTACAAGATGAATTTGAAATATTGAATGAAAAACTTAAAAATCAGTGTGTAAAAAATTCTAGCTCTAATACTGATATAGAAAAATTAGAACAAGAAATTGGTAGATTAAAATTTAAACTAGGAGCTTTTACTAAAGGAGATAAGAAACTGACAAATATTATTAATAGTTATAAAGTATTTGGTGATAGAACTGGTATAGGTTTTAACTATGAACCACCAAAAACATATGCTTCTGTTAACTTTTCAAACAACTATAAAATGGATTATGGAAATGGCTATTTGAAAACAATTAATAAAGAGAAAGTTATCTATGTGTTAAAAAGAAATACTGTTAATCGAAATAACACATGGATTTCAAAACAAAATAGATTTCAAATATTCTCCACTAACAAAAATGGACCCAAGAAAATATAGGTACCAAAGGATGTGATTATGACTGTTCTTGCAGGTCAAAACTAAAAGATCACAATGGGTGATGGACAGTGGTGCTTCAAAGCATATGACTAGAGATAAATCTGTCCTAAAAAACCTGAAGATGATTAATGGAGGAAATGTCAGATTTGGTAATGATTAGAAAGGTAAGATTATTGGTATCAGATCTATTTATGTAAATGATAAAATGGTTATAGATAATGTCTTATTAGTTGAAAATTTAGAGCATAATTTAATTAGTATTACTCAGTTAGAAGATAAAGGTTATATGGTTTTGTTTAAATCTAAGAAGTACATTGTTATTGATGAAAATTCTAATGAAGTTAAATTTACTGCTCATAGAAGAAATGATGTATGTTTTCTAAATTTACCTGATGATGTTTCTACCACTGATTCCTGTTTAATTGCTAATAATTTGGACAATGCATGGTTATGGCATCGTAGACTAGGTCATATTCATATGAAGCAGCTAGATAAGTTAGCTAAGAAGAACCTAGTAGATGGTTTACCCAATTTGAAATTTAAAAAGGATAAAATCTATGATGCATGTGAATTAGGAAAATAGAAGAAGAGTTCTTTTAAATCAGGAAAGAAAATTATATCTAGAAGAATTTTGGAATTAATTCACATGGATTTATTTGGCCCTACTAGAACAGAAAGTTTGGGTGGAAAGAAATATGTATTTGTTCTAGTTGATGATTTCTCAAGATATACTTGGGTAATATTTCTTAGACATAAGTGTGAAGTATTTGAGGAGTTTAAAATTTTTCTAAATATGATTCAAAATGAAAAGCAATTGAAAATTCAGAAAATTAAGAGTGATCATGGAGGAGAATTTGAAAATGAAAATATGGAAAAACTTTGCCAAGATCTAGGAATAGAACATAGATTTGCCTTTCCTAAAGCCCATTCTCAGAATGGAGTTGTAGAAAGAAAGAATAGATCTCTTCAAGAAATGACTAGAACTATGTTGAATGAAAACAAGGTTGCTTATTATTTTTAGGCTAAGGTAGTTAGTACTGCATGTTATATTTTAAATAGAGTAACCGTAAGAAGAGATTTCAATAAGACTCCTTTTGAACTATAGATGGGAAGAATTCCTAAAGTTCATTATTTTAAAGCTTTTGGATCTAAATATTTTATTTTGAATACAAAGGTGAATAAAGATAAATTTGAAGCAAAATCTGATGAAGGTATATTTTTGGGATATTCTTCAAGAAGTAAAGCATATAGAATTTATAACAAAATTTCTTTGGCTATTGAAGAATCTATGCATGTAAATTTTGATGAAGAGCCAAGTAATGCTTCAAAAGAAATTGTTGATACTTTAGATTATGAATGTGATGAATCAAATATTAGAGAATCTAGTACCATGGGTCAACAAAGAAATGATAATTCTTTGACTCATAAATTTTTGCCTCAACACCCTAAGGAGTTTATTATTGGTGATATTTCTAAAGGTGTGCAAACAAGATCTAGGATTAATGTTTCTAGGTGTTATGCATTTCTATCTATAATAGAACCTAAAAACATTGATGAGGCATTAAATGATGAATTTTGGATTAGTGCCATGTAGGAAGAACTTAATCAGTTTAGAAGAAATGAAGTTTGGGACTTAGTTCCTAAACCTCAAGGTCATTCAATTATTGGCACTAAATGGATATTTAAGTATAAATTTGATGAATCAACGTATGTAATTAGAAATAAGGCTAGACTTGTAGCCTAAGGGTATAACTAGTAGGAGGGAATAGATTTTGAAGAAACCTTTGCTCCTATGCTAGATTAGAATCAATTAGAATATTTCTAGCTTTTGCTACTCATATGAATTTTAAACTTTATCAAATAGATGTTAAAAGTACATTTTTAAATGGTTTCATTAAAGAAGAAGTATTTGTTAGGCAACCACCTAGTTTTGCTGATGCTAATTTTCCTAAGCATGTTTACAAATTGAAGAAGGCCTTGTATGGGTTGAAACAAGCTCTGAGAGCTTGGTATGATAGGCTAAAATCCTTTTTGTTAGATAATGGTTTTTCTTTTAGTAAGGTTGACAATACCTTATTTTTTAAGAAAAATCATCTAGGTTTCTTAGTTCTTCATATTTATGTAGATGATATCATTTTTGGAGCAACTAATGAGGATTTAAGTAATAAGTTTGCAGATTAGATGAAGAATCAATTTGAGATGAGTCTAATGGGTGAGTTGACATTCTTTCTGGGATTGCAGATTAAACAAGTTGAAAAAGGAATTTTTGTATATCAAGAAAAATATACAAAGGAACTTTTAGAAAAATTTGGAATGAGTAACTACAAGTCCTCAAGCACTCCTATGAGTTCATCAATTAAATTGGATAAAGATGAATCTAGACCAGCTGTTGATATTACCAAATATAGAGGAATGATAGGTTCTCTTCTTTATTTAATAGCTTCTAGACCTGATATCATGTTCTGTTTGTGCCTGTGCTCGTTTTCAAGCTCAACCAAAAGAATCTCACCTATCTGCAGTTAAAAGGATAATGAAATACCTGCAAGGAACTTCAAATTTTGGTTTAATGTATTTCAAAGATAGCAGTTTGGATCTAATTGGATACAGTGATGCTGATTATGCTGGATGCAAATCTTATAGAAAGAGTACTAGTGGAACTTGCCAACTGTTTGGCAATTCCTTAATTTCATGGTTTAGTAAGAAGTAGAATTGTGTTACCTTATCTACTACTGAAGCTGAATATGTTGCTACTACCCTATGTTGTGCACAAATTCTTTGGATGAAACAAACTATGAAAGATTATGGAATTATATATGGAAAAACTCCTATTAATTGTGACAATAATAGTGCAATAAGTTTGTCAAAGAACCCTGTGTTGCACTCTCGGGCAAAACATATTGAGATTAGACACCATTTTTTGAGAGATAATGTTATGAAGGAGAACATTGAGTTGAATTTTGTTTCTACTCATGAGTAGTTGGTAGATATTTTCACAAAGCCTCTTGAAGAAAAATAGTTTATCAAATTGAGAAGAGATTTAGGAATATGCTGCCTAAATGATTTTTAGCTTTACCTACTATCTTTTATCTTCTATTTCTTTTATATTTACTTCACCATCTCATTTTGTATTATTTGTTTTGATTATATTAAGTTATTTTGATAATCTATTTCAGTTTAATCCTTATATTGAGTTATTTCTTAAGAATATTTACAAATTATTATTTTCTTCAAACTTTAAAACAAAAACAACACAACCAACACTCTTCATGAGATGATTTTTTACTGAGTTTATAAGTTACAATGATTTCTTACATCTTTATTAAAATCAACTCAGAATAACTCACAAAATTATTGAAGGTTTCTACTCCATAAATAGAATAATGTCCACATGACACTTAGAATGGGGATCTAAATCTGAAAAATAGCCAAGTTACCTTATTAATTCAGTGATTGTATTCCTATTTGCTAGATTGAATGTTACATGATTAGAAAATTTAGAGGAATTTAATATGTGAGGGTGAAAAACATGGAAAAGTGGTTGGAAGCAATAAGACTCAAGATATTTAACTTGACCTTGTCCAAATGTTTTTAACTCGCTACATTTTCCCTTTTTCAGTACTATCCAAGTGATTACCATCATCAAAATAAAAAATAAAAAAAATTTGGAATGTTTGTTGCAAAGAGCAACCAACACCAGTCATGTCAAAAAAAAAAAAAAAAACTCTGATTATGGCTATGCAATACTAACAGTTTCATAATTCTCAAAGATCTTCTTTTCATCTTAGTTAATTACATAACAAGCATTGTTAAGGGTAAATATACCTTGGGGTTGCTTCATGGAAATTTAAAACTGGTTGGAGAGAACATATTAAATAATTCTAAATTTTTCTATTCTAAAAACATTAAGTTATAGCACTGAAGTTTATGAAAATTGATATTTTTTAAGGTTAATAAGGTGAACCACAAGATCAAGTTCTTATACTAAGTGAAATGTGTTATTTATCTTAATGTGGAGCCTTGAATATTTCAATAATTCTCACCAAAAAAAAAGGAATGATATATATATATATATATATATATATATATATCTATATATATAATCATAAAACAAAATAAATAAATAAATAAAAATACAAATACCACAACAAATTTTTTTTTTGCTGATTTCTTTTATTCAAAAATTCAAGGGGAGTTTATTCTTTTTGATATGTCTGATTTTCTCAAATTTTAAGATCTATTTCTTTTTTAGTCAGCATATTTTTAGGGGGAGTTATTTTTTTTACCTAGTTAGGTTCTGGAAGTTTTTGGAGAGTTGGCATATTGTTTTTGTAGGTTTTCGGACAATTCAGTCAGTAACTATCCGAAAATTCCTGTGTTTCTGCCAGTTACTCTCTTTTGGCCTTTGTACCTTTTTTTCGGACAGTTATCCTGTAACTATCCAAAAATTCTTTTCTTTCGGTAAGTTTGGCCTCTAACTCACCGATTTCTAGAACTTTCCGATTTTTATATGCTTTCGGACGGTTATCTTCTCACTCTGCCTCAACCTTCCGATTCTCAAATCCTTCATCTACTTCATCTCTTTTTCGCGCCTTCTCCTTCATGGCTTCATTTAGACATTTTTCTGGTCTCTCTCAGCAAGAGCAAGAACAACGGATTCTTGTATTAGAAAAAGAACTCCAATCAGGTATGGTAGACCTATCTCTTGGAAAAGTTCAACAAATTATTTCTGTCGGAGAAGAAGTTGTCGATTTTGAGTCAGTTTATGGCACTTCAGAAATTGTTACACGTTTCCTATGTTTGGAAAAATAACTTTCTCTTCTTTGCAAATTTTGTCCCGTTAGTACTCCTTTTCAGCAACAAAAGTGTATGAAATCCAAACAGAGAACTTTCAAGAGAAAATCCACCAAACCCTCTACTGGTCATAAGGAACAGAAGACTAGTCAATCATCTTCTGCTCCTGCCAAGGGTTCTAAGGACTCTTCCTTCGATGATGAGGACATTTTTACTACTAAAGTTAACTCCTTAGAACCTCAGTTTAAATCTGTTTATGAGACTTATGTCAGCCAATTTTTGAGTTCTTCTAAGGATACTAGGGCTTCTAAGAAACGTGCATTACATATGGCCTTACAGTTACAAACTACCTTACTCAAGAGGAGAAATCAAGTGTTACTTAATCGACTCTGTAATCAACCATGAATAAAAATTCAAGAGCCTTCTGAACCTGCTTGTTATCATGTTGCTTCTGATATGGCCGATAAGTAGAAATTTATTCTTGAACCAGAATTCTGTTTGCCTAAGAAAGGAATTGATTTCAGGCATGTTGCTGGGAGAACTCATTCTAAATCTCCTGAGCTAACTATTGACTCTTTATATCAAACTGCTCCTAGTTCTCCTAAATTCATTTCTCCATTTCCATAGGTTTTACTACCTGCTTCTCCTATTCCTTCCTTTAAGGCTGCTAAAACTCAATTCACATACTCTAGGAGAAGAAGAAAACTCTCTCCTCTCATCCGAGTTTTGCCAAACCTCCTTCTGTAAATAAAGAAGACTTCACTCCTCATCCTCCTTCATCTGATGTAGAATCTCATTCAATTCCTTCTCCTCACACTCAAATGGTGATACAAGGATTGTATGTAGATTCAGGTTCTATTTCTGTTCCTCAATCTCCTCCACCTTCTGAAACCCCTCTAGCAAATGAAGATCTAGAGGTTGCAGTCAATTATTCTTCAGAAATCCCTACAAATGTATATTATTTCAGATTTTCTGCAGCTAGGGATCTCTTTTTCAATAAATATCAAGGAATGAAGATTATTTACAGTAGACCAGTAAATTTTCAAGGAATGGATTCAATTCATAGTCTGCTCACTCATTAAGGGCTTTTAGGTCTTATTTCTTCTCCATCAGGGTTATCCGTTTTTGAAGACCTAATTCTCCTTTTCTACTCAAATCTTGAGATTTTTTCACATTTTGTTCTCCTGCACCTTCAACATCAAACAATCAGGATTGATGTAGAATTCTTGGAGACTCTTTTTAGAATACCATCTACTGGTATAAATATTGCTTTTTCTCCATTAGAACTGGGGTGGTAGGAATCAGAAATGAATAAATTGATTGGAAAAACTCTTGATAAACAGTTTAAGTTAGTTAAGACTGCAGATCTTAATGGTCTGGTTTGGATGATTGCCATTATCCTGTCTTCCTCTGTATTTTAGAAAATAGGTCATGCAAATGAATTGGAAAGGAAAGTCTACCAAGCCACTTATGCTTTGATGGCTGGTATCAAGGTTAATTGGGCAAAAGTCATTATTGCTCAGATCACTCATTTGCAAAGTTTTCTGTTTTATGGAGATTTCATTTTTCATCTGATGGCCAGATGCATTGATTTATCGAGCAAACCTCTGAAATCCATTAAAAGAAGAGTACTACAGCTTAAGGATCTTCAGAGAATGTCCTTCTCTGATCTAGTTGAGTTGCCCCCTCCTTTTCAACCATCTGCAACTCAGAATTCAGCTTCTCCTTCTACAACAACTTCACCTCATGCAGCACCTTCTTCTGTAGAAATTGCACCTCCTGCAACACCTAATCCAGCTCCAGCAACTCCATTTACAGCAGTTGACAGTTTTGATACCCTCCTAAAATAGAATGAGTTTCTACTTCAACACAAGCAGATGCTTTTCGATCAAGTGGCTCATTTAGAACAACTTCTGAGAGAGAGGGATACTTTAATTCAAGATTTGTTACAGAAAAAGTCAGCTGCACCTTAGATTTTTTGTTTTTTTTTTTCCTTTGATGTAATTTTCATTATTTTTTTTATTCTGTATCCATATTGTTTCTTACTCTTCATCAATGAAATTACATTTTATTTATCTTCGAGTATCCTTCAATCACTTGTCTCTACTTTTTAATTCTGACAAAGGGGGAGAATATATTTGTTTACAATTTTGTCATCATCAAAAGGGGGGAGATTGTTAGTTTAATTATTTATCAGTTAATTTTGATGATGAAAAACGTGTGGTTTAATTATTTCTGCCATATTTTAGTTGTCTGTTTATTCAAATGAATCTTGGCTAACTACTTTGTACTCAAAGTCTTTTAAATTAGAATTCAGTAGGTTATTTTGTCTGTAGTGTATTGATCAGAGAGTTAATTTATAAGTCACTAAACAAAATAGGACAAATCAGATGGTTGAGCTTCTCTCTTGGCTTTTCGAACAGTTATATTAGTAACTATCCGAAAGGTATTTATCTTTGGTGAGTTAAGTCTTTTTATGTCCGGATATGACTTTTATGGTAAGTATCCGAAATTCCTTCTGTTTCAGATAGTTAAGGTTTTTCTTTTCGGATAGTTAGCTATTTCTTTGATTTAATGTATTTTCGGTTACTTTCTTCTGAAGGACACGTGTTAGTCTCTCATCGCTTGACTTAAGTGACTTTTTGGAAGGTTACGATGTAACTATCCGAAAACTCTTAAGAATCAGAGAGTTACCTTTAGTAAGTATCCAAAAATAGTTTTAAGCTTCGGATGGTTGAATTTTCTATTATTTCTGACTTAAGTGACTTTTCGAAAGGTTACCTATGTAACTATCCGAAATGACTTAAGGATCGAAGAGTTATCTTTTATAAGTATCCGAAACATGCCTTCTCTATCGGATAGTTTATTTTTATATATTTTATGATGCTATTTCAAAAGGACACATGTTTCAATTTTAATACATGACTTAAGTGGTCTTTCAATATGTTAGTTCTATCTATCTGAAATGATTTTAAGTTTCGGTAGGTTATCTGTTTAAGTCTCTGATTTTCTAAAAGTTTTCGAAGATTTTATTTTTACAGAAACTGCAATTATTATTAATTGACTAATCTTTGTGGCAAGATATCTTTTGATTGTAGATCTCGACTTTATTATGATTGAAGGTTGTCGGAAATGAATTACTGCTTAAGGCATCTGACATTTTCAGAATTCTTTCCACCCATGTAAATCTCAAAGGAAAAATAAAAAGGATTTACAGAAAACTGAAATACAGACATAGAATTTTTCAACACTCGAAAGGGAGAAATTGTTTGCTTAGCATTTCTGCAAACATCCTGAAGATTCGTCTACAACAAAGTCCAAAAGATTATAAGCTGCAAATAAATCAAGAATTCTCTTCAAAGCTTCAAAAATCAACTCTTCTTGGGAGTTGACCTCGTGTGTTGTGTGTCTTTGTCATTTTGAGTCTGTGACTCCTGATTTTTAAACTATTTTCTAGTTTATTTTCAAACCTAACTCACAAGGGTGTTGTGAGTATACTTTCACAAGGTCGGGGCCTTGGTGAAGAGAGTGAAGGGTGATACTTCACTTGCTTAAGATCGAGGTCTTGAGTACACAAAGTTGGTGCTTCGTGTGAGGTTTCTATTTAGCCTTTAAAAGCATTTGTAAGGTTGCTGCTTAGCCTACAAAAGCAACTTGTTTAAGGTTTGTGCTTAGCCTTAAAAGCTCAAGGTTGTGGCTTTAAGGAGTGGACTACCCAATTTAGGGAACCACTATAAATCTCTTTGTGTTCTTTACTTTCTACACTGCAAGTTTTAATTCCAAAATCAATTAATCAAGGTTCATTAGTGTCAACAGCTTCTGAACTTTTTAAAAGCAAAATAAATTTAATTAGGACACTATTCACCCCCCCTCTAGTGTGTCATTCGATCCTTTCAAAGAAATCAAAGGAGTACCTAGATCATCTAACTTAAAAGGAAGGTGGTTGGTAAAAGGAGAACTAGCTTTTTGACCTAGAAAGGCTCTCTTAATGACTTTCCTGGTTCTCTTCTTGGTGCACCACCCCTTAAGAAATTTAGCATAGTTAAGCATTTGTTTTAATAAATCAAGGAGAGGTATATTAACTTGCACCTATTTAAAAATTCTTTCAATGCCTTCATCTTTTATATTTTCATTTGATTTTAACCTATCAAGATATGGTGCTAAAGCTATGTGTTGAGTAGGTTCTAAATGATTTTCTTTAGGTTCTAAATCTACCCTCTCTCCATCTAAGTTACTTTGTTGATCTTTAATATTCTTATTTTCCTTATTTTCTTCTTCTTGTCTAATTATTTCATTTTCTTCTCTTATGGATGGGGTCTTATGAGTGACATTACCTGATCTAAGTGTTGCATAAGCATCTACTAAGTCACTTACTTCACTTAAATTTTTCCCACTATTTTCATTATTTTCTTCAATTATTACAAAATTTTCTAAATTATCCTCTCGTTCTCTTTCTATATTAATTTGAAATTGGTCCTCTACCTCTTCACTAGGTTGGATTGAAGACTCCTCTAATCCTATGGATGGATTTATCTCAAAACCTCCTTCTTCTACCATCCTAGCTAGATCTTTAATTTGTTTTCCTAAGGCTTGCACCTCACTCATAATTCTAAATTCTTTTTCCTCAATTGTTTTTTCATAAATAGTTGGTTGAGTATGATAATTTTGACTTTCATTTTCTTCATGATAGTAATTAATTGAATTAATGGCTTTTACTATTTCATCTTCAGGGTTTTGTAGACATTTTTCTTCATTATGTCCTAACATTAAACATTTATTGCATTGTTTAACATTTTCTAATGGTTGAGGTGGATAATAATTAAAATTGCAATTGGTTGTGGTATGCCCCTCTACATGACATAAGTCACAATAAAGAGAACATTCATCTCCAAAGGCATAGAAATTATTCTCCTTAATTGCCTCCTTTGAAGATGCACAACCAAAACACTTAAAAGGCTCAAGTCTAATCCAAAAAATTAAAACCTAGATTATATCGTACCAATTCCCCAGCAACAATGCTAAAAACTTGTTTGGGTTTTTTTTAGAAGTTTTAAATTTATAAACCATAAGTGCATGATGTCCAATGAAGTACGTCGACAAGGGTCAAACTATAAGGAAATGGGGATAATCTAGGACTCTAATTACAAGAAAATTGCAAGATAGCACTTTCCAAAAATAGATTAGACAACATAAAAGGTAATTCCATAGATTTTTAATTTATCAACCAATCAACAAATTAGACTGAAAATTTTTTAGATTGCTATGAAATTTCAGAGAATCAAAGAATACTTATAATGGCACGATTATGAAATTTTTCAGAATTTTAATTAAACAAACAAGCTCTAGATCACATATTAATTCTTGGAATAAACACAGATCAACAGAAATGCAAATCTGTAAACATCATGCACAACCTTCATCAAATTCTACTTTGTTTCATACATAACAGAATGAAATATCTGCATTTCAACATCAACAAACAACAATATATGAATATATATCAATAACAGCACATGTTTTTATGGTTTTCAGATGAAAATAACAAAGATTCACAGATTCAAAAGGGAAGATACAAATAAAAACGAATCAGTCTTCTACTTTTATCTTATTACAATGAAAACTAGGAACACATATAACTACCTACGTGAAACATGATAATATGACATACATTTGAAGCCAAGGAAGAGGGGAAATTGGAGAAACGATTTGTGGAATCTCACAAATGAAGAGAAGCACTCTTGTGAAGGTCGACATCTCTACTCCAAGATGTGGAATGAAGGCTTGCACGTTGGAGATGACTTGTGGTGTGAAGATGATGAGATCTAAGTTGAAGAGAGGTGGAGGAATGACCAGTGTTCTCCTTCCTTGCTTCAAGAAATGGAGCTCCAAGAGGAGGTGATGGTTGGTGGTGTGGAGGTGGAAAACAAAAAGCTCAAGAGAAGAGAGCCCTAGACGTGCACCACTCCTTTTATAAGGAGTGTTTCCATGTTTGGAGATCCATCTTTGATTCAACGATTGGGATTAAATCCCACTTGATTTTCTTCCTCCAATCTTCAATTTCCATGATCTTCTATTGAATTATAAACTTTTCATAACAATAAATACATCAAAATATCAAGTCATCCATAAAATTCATAAATAATGCATGTTTGAAATAATTTCCTACTTTTAATTGTATAAAATGGGGATTGGTTCTTATTGGTTAAATGATAAATAAATGCATAATATGACTTTAATAAATCTCATGTAAATCTATTTAACCAATAAGATCCTATAAAAATATGCAACATTTTAATCCAAACAAAATAATTATTGTTACCCATATAGATGCGTTGTTCCCTAGGACCGAACTTTTTAAAGGACTCAAGTCCCCTTTTAGTTTTGGCAATATGTCTTATGGCACCAGAATCAACCCACTAGTCATTTGAACTCGAGACTGCTACATTGTTGCATTCCATAACTCTCACAAAGTTTCTTTTATTCTTCATGTTCAATTCTAAGGTTCAACCACTATGTTCGTGTTTTCCCAGCACTACACTAGAAAAACTTGGATTTGTTACTTCTATTTTTACTTAGTTAATTTATCTTTATGCCTATTCTTTCTTTTAGAAGTAAACAAACAACCTTTAATACAATTTAGATATTAATTCCAATTTGTACTTTAACTGCAAGTGCACAATGTCTATTGTATCAGTGTGCAAGTACAGGTCGATCCCACAAGGAATTGCTGACGAATTTAAGAAATGTTTGATTGTGAACGATTCAAATTTATATTCAATAAACACTCTGTTGAGTTACAGACTAAGTTCGTTGAGTTATTGATAACTCAACGGACTATCCTCGTGGACTTAAGTTAACTCCACGAGCCTGTCTCTTCTTTATAATACTACTAATTACAGAGGAATTCGGCCAACCATTGGGCAATTCCACAGATTGTAAATAACATCAATTAAGCTTTTTAATGCTAGTTAACATTGGATTTATCATTATGCAATACTAACATTCAGATGATTCAAACAGTAACCATTAAAATCTTTAAGTTGTTTTGTATGAACCAATTTCAGTAAACTGTAAAATTAAAACTAATATAAAACAATCATAAAATTGATACAGATAACATTAATCACGATACAACACCAATAATACAACACTCAAATACAACATACAAACAAAGATAAATTGTTTTTGGTATTTTTGTTTTGATGTGATAGGTGAAAGGTGAAATGTAAAGTAATTTCACTTGACAGTAAATACTTCCGACACTACTTGCAACGCGATTACACCACTAAAAATTGAACCACTTACAATTTTGTCTCCTCTCCCTATAGAATCGCAAGTCTAGAATTGCAAGATGATCTCCTCTTCAGCATACAGGCACCAACCTGAAGCCAAGGCTAAAAGCTTTACGATCTCCTGAAATATGAGTCTGCGCTTGGTGAAAATGTCTTCCCTTTCCGCGATGCGATCACTCCTCACAGTGGTTGTCAGGCACTATGTTTGGCTCGGAATCGACTCGACATCAGGCAAGTATCCTCACAGACCTCCGATGATTGGTGATTATGATGGTGATACGATGGTTGGTGTGATACTTCGGAGAATCGCCGATACTGTCTGCAGAAAGCTTGGTGCTCCTCCTCTATATACACTAGCCGTCCATCGATCACACCAGTTCTTTTTTTTCTTCTTTTCTTTTATATTTCTTCAGTGGTAACTGCTTCTGCTTGAATGGTCAGTTGGATTTCCTTCCTTCAGATCAACAGCGATGATTTCTTTCTCCCTACGCGATTGAATTCCTGCGTGATACGTGCAAATGTGGTTTTTCCTTCCAACTATCTGTTCCTGCAACCACTATAGTGGCATATTAGAAAATATATAGTCCGTAGAGTTACAGATAACTCAACGGACTTCCTTCAATGATTTAACTATAAAACACGTGCAAAAATAACAACTTAAGTTTATAACGCTAACCTAACGCGTTGCCTTAGTGTATTTTCATGTAACTCAACGCGTGTAGTTATACTAACTTAACGAGTTATAACGTAAGTAAATCTACCAGCTCTCAACACGTGTTAGCAGCAGTTTAAACATAAAATAACATTCTGGAGAGTTATAGGTATAACTATCCGATGCTCAGATGCATTTTCGGCTACTTAAGAATTTCACAGCCTGCAATTTACCGATAGTTCATAAATGTGCTAAATTAACATTAATTCCCCAAAATTAAGCAGATTCTTCAATTAAAGCATATAACAGTGCAATTATAACATAATGACTTAATTCTCATATGATAAGCTAAATATTATGCAATTAACCATCATTTAACCGTTAATAATATGCACTTTTTCATTCTAAACACTTCCCCCATACCTAAATTTTGCTAGTCCCTTAGCAAACTAAGATTTAATTAATTGGTCTTTCAAAAAGTGCTAGAATTAATTCTCCCCCTTTTGTATTTTTTTTTCTTCTGTTTAGCATAAACATATATTCTATATGTTTCATTAATAAACCTGCAAAGATATTTAGAATATATGTAAATTACATACAAAGTATATCATCTTCATATAGGTGTTAATTATATTATCATTTGTTCTTCTTTTCATCATGTGTAATCCTGAATTTTCCAATAAGTTTTTCTAGAAGAAATTTCAACAACATACGAATCAAAGTACAATCCAATTCAATCTGATTAAGACAAGTTGAATAAAGAATTGTATTTCCATTAAACAACTTCAAAAGTCAATTCCAGATTCATATTTCAGCAATTCTAGATAGCAGAAAATATACTCGATTCATAAGATATCTGTATTTCACAAAACACTTGTATCTTTTCAAAACAGTATATATTTTTTTTTTTTTTGTACTTTAAAAGTTAATTTGACAAGCTTGAATCATACAAGAGCTTTCTAATGTACCCATGTAACGAGCTTTTAGTCAACAATCCTAGATCTGATCAAGATCTTAGGTTGCCAGATTTTCAGAGTCCTTTTTTAGGTCAACAATGCTTACATACCTATCTGCTCAAGTACAAAAGGCTCCTGATCAAACAAGTCAATAAACTCTTAAGGTTTTTTTTTTTTTTTTTCTAAAAATAAATACACACACAAAACAAAGCATTAATCACATACTGTATATGCACGCATTTCATTAATACAGATGTAGTAAAACACCAATCTCATATAATCCTACTTCTATCATTTACTAAAGATATGAATCCATAACAATAAGTTCATACTTTATCTGTAGTTTAATAAGATCTACACATAAATCATTCTACAAGTTCAATCAGTCAAAGTAAATGTATCTTTCATCATATGTGTTTCATTTAATCTAGAATTCACATCTCAGCTCCTTTAGGACTTCAGATAATTTTCTGATTAAGCATTAAATATTCTGATTTCATTTTAAAATCGTGAAATTGTTAAACTCATGAAATTCAGAAAAATCATAAGATACTATATCTAGATTTACATAAATAATAAATTCTATAGCATCTTCTATAGCCTTCTAAATATAACATTCAAGTAGTTTATAAAAATTTTACAATCTCAATTATCGGATAGTTACAGCAAGTTCATAAAAATTTTCAATTTCCTCAAAACATTACAGTACCATTTTAATTCCTTTAATTAACAAACTTGCATGGCTATTACTTTAATTACCTCCCCCCATACCTACATTTTGCATTGTCCTCAATGTAAAAGATTTGACAATAAGTATAGTAATTGTAGCAGGCATGAATAAAGTTTTGTTTGATTTAAAATTCAGGATAAGTAATTAGTTACATACCTTGTTCCATTTGTATCTCTTTCTGCATATTCAGATTTTTGATTCTGAAAAACTGTTCATTCCCAGATAAACACAGAATATAAAACAAAATAACATTTAACAGGTATTAATAAATCAGTGTCTTGTGTGGAACCCAGGCTTCTATGCCTTTGGTGGCTCACAAGCAAGCCAGTTGGTTTCCTAGAACAGATACCAACAAACTAGATTGATATTTTGTTTTGTTTGTTTTTTCTTTTTTTTTTGTTGTTTTTTTTTTTATAAAATGAACATGAAAAAATTCAAAATTCTTTTTTTTAAAAAAAATAAAAAAAATAAATGCAGAATACACAACATTAAACACCCAAAATCATAGCTTAAGAACATGATTGAAAAGTAGAAACAAATGAAATAAATGTATCAGTCCAAGCAAACTTTTTAGGCATAGTTATTCTTGCTATTAATTCTATTTTAATGCAGTTCTTGGTCCTTTTTAATTTGTAAACATGCAATATATTATAAATTCCAAATACGAGTGTATTACCATTAATGATATGTAATGCAGAAAGGGATCCTTTTTGGTTCCAAGGTAATGTAGTAGTTTCTATTTCTACATCTATTTCAATATACTCCTATTCCCACTTCCATTCATTCATGTCTTCCATAATCCATATTTGAAATTTCATCAGTTCATCCCACCATCTTATCAGACATAAAGTAGGATCATCTTTTTCATTATACCACATTCCTATTTGAATTTTATTAAATTTTTCAGATGGTGGTTTAGCTATTTCACTCGGGATAGGTAAAATTTCTATATAATCATCATAACTGTCTATGCTCACTATGTATAAATCAGATCTATATGTTATTGATATCTCCGTGACTAAATAAATATAACCATCAAGTATGACATGTGTTTGGTTAATTAATTATTTCTGTCCTAGATATATTATAATGTTTTCATTCCAAGATCTGTTCAGAAAATTATACACACTTAAGCGTAAATCTTCACCCCAATTTCCTGTAGCTCTCCAATAATATAATTTTTCAGGAATTGCAGAATTTTTATCAAAAAATATTAAAGCTGACCCACAATTTTCAATTGGTGCTTCAAATATATTAGGTCTTCCTATATTACATTCTTCTCCTGTTATAGGATTTCTTATCAAAATCTCAAGTAACGATAAACTTGCATACCTTGGTCTTGTCTTGTATATGATTAATCCTTCATCTATCCCCATAATATGACTCATTCCTTCTAATGCATTAGTTGGAATTCCAGTAGTTTCTTCCATAGCCAGATATTCATGGGTATTTGAACTACGATTAAATGACCTCCATATGAATCCATATCTAATCTTAGTCATTTTTGCAGCTTGTAGTCCTTGAAAATATTTTTCTTCAATACAGTCTTTAATTTCCTTTGATACACAACACATCCTGCACAGATCTTTAGTTGACAAGTTACTTAGTATTTCCCTTTGTGCATCCAACGGTAATTGCATTAATTCCATTTGTCGATTCTGTAAAATAAAAACAAAAATTTAGCAAAGACAAAAATTAACATAACTACTACACACCCTCGTGGAGTTAAGGCATAACTCAACGGACTAAGGTCGTTAAGTTAAAAATTAACTCTACGATACTATTAACTTAAAATAAAAATAAAAACATATATATATACAAATAGTTGCTTCAGATATGCTGCTTCATTCAGCTGCCCTCCCAAAAGAGGTATCAATTTCATTAACCATTCTATTGACAGGATTAGGTATAGCTTGTATTGGCAATCCTCCAGTAGGTCTAACTTCCATTGGTTCCTTCTATCTAAGTGGTATATTTCTATTCTGATTTTGATTTACAGCATTTCCAAATATAAATTCTAGACGATTGTTTACTTGTTGGATTATCTTTTCTAATTTCTCTATTCTAGCTCCTTGTTCATTTCATACTTCATAACTTATGTTCTTCTCATTTATATTTTCTCCTCCCTGGAAATTGTTGTTTCTCCAAGATAAATTCAGGTGATTTCTCCAATTAGGATTATAATAATTTACCAAGTTATCTCTCTGGTTTCTAGCATAAATAATATCTAAGTCATTTATGTTTGTATTCTTTTCTACTAGCTTTTGATTTAATGATAACTCTTCTATTTTCTTTGTTAATTCATTTAATTTCACCTCAAGCATAGTATTGGAATCTATTTCATGCATTTCTCTTGGCAATAATCTTTTATCTGCAATAGCTTCAACCGAATTTTCCTACTGTGCAGTTGTTTTTGCAAAATTTTCTAAATATGCCCATGCTTCTTCACTACATAATTTTAAAAATCCATTTTGACAAGTAGGTTCTAAAAAGGATTTCGTTGAAACATCTATGCCTTCATAAATTATGCCTATTAATTGTGCTTTACTCATTGCATGATATGGACATTGAGTTAGTAAATCTTTAAATCTTTCAAAATATTTCCAAAATGATTCACCCTGTTTTTGGCTACACATTAATATTTCTTTCTTCTTTTTAATCGTTTGATGTGTTGGATAGTATTTTTCCAGAAAAATAGAGCAAAATTCAGTCCATGTAGAAATTGAATCAGGCGATAGAGTATATAACCATCTCTTAGCTGTATCTTTTAAAGCAAAAGGGATATATGTAAGTTTAATAGCATCTATACTCATGTTCGGCATTCTCATCATTTGACAAACTTCGTTAAATTCTCTAAGGAAATAATAGGCATCCTCTCTTTCTAATCCATGAAAATGTGGCAATTGACTAATATAATTAGATTTCAATTCAAACCTATCTCCCTCAAAGTTTGGCAATCGAATACATGAAGGTTCATCAATTAATTCAGGATACAGAATCTCTCCTAATGGTTTTTCTACTAGAGCACCCATCTCTACGTTCTCTTTTAAAGAAAGGTAGCTACACCCCAAAGAATTTCATTAAAGTTCAGTTCAGAAAATTTTTCAGTACCTCTCTGTAATGAAAATTCCTGGATAGGTGTTCTTACTAATCGTTTAGTACTTAGAGAACGAGTCCATGTGCTTATAAATAAATAATAGAAGATTAATTACATACCAGTCTGAAGCTTTCCATTCTATAAATATTTGTTTTTGAATGAAGGTTGAATCAGCTACTTCTCCTTCCAATTCCTCCAATGCTTTCTCCTTTCTCTTAAAAGTGCTGGTAACTCATAAATAACATTCTATTTCATATATATACTGCGCATCCATAATGTGAATAAATCTTGTTGCAAGAACGTGTCTTGCAACGTGCATCGTGGTTCCTGTTTTAATGGGTATGTGTACCACTACTAATTTCAAATTTTGGTAACTGCTAAACCATCGAAGTTTCGTTTGTGGTTAAAAGAATAACCGTTCTGCTTAATCCACGAACTAAACTCGTTGAGTTACAGATTACTCAATAGAACATAGTTGGTTACTGTTGCTAACTCCACAGACTAACTTCGTTGAGTTACAGATAACTCAACGGAGTGACCTTATATTATATTACTGACCTCGTGGAGTTACGGTAAACTCAATGGACTTACTTCGTTGAGTTAACACTTAGCAACCTCTAAGTTTCACTCTCGTAAGTTTTCTATTCTGTTTTTTTTTTTTTTTTTTTTTTCTTTTCTTTGTCATTCTGCTAACTGTAATAAAGTTAAATCTTTGTCATTAATGCCTCATTTTGATTAAAATACATTTAAATCTGAACATTATATAAAGATTTAAATTGCAGGTCATTTTATGTTATGTAGAATTTACATTTTACCTTATAACATATAGAAATTTTTAAGCAGTTATCCTATCATTCAGCAAATTGTAAATCTGTTACATATTCATTCATAAAGTTTCACAATAACATAATATTCAATAATTTCCATTCATTTCACATTCAAAACACGTATGAAAATTGCATCTGAAAAATTATATTCATTAATATGAGTCAATTACATTACAAGTACATCATACAATTTCATACAATTTTACACAAGTAAACGAACAATACAATTTAATCTCTATGCCTAAGTTCATCTACTTCCTTCTGGAGTTTTTCTAATTGCTGCTCTAATTGATTTATCCTCTCTACTACTCCTACAATTCCTCCAGAAGGTACTGCTAGTTCTGCAGCTACAAAATTTCTGTATTCTTTCACTAAAATGGTTCTAGATCTTATCCTTTTTGATGTCCATTTAGTGAAATCAATACTATCCACCATCAGTAGTGGAATCAAATGTCCATAAAATAATTTCTTCTTTACTGTTTTCAGCTTGGAGATAAAAACTACAGACCAATTTATTTGGATCTTATTTACAACTGCATACGTGGCCCATTTGACAAATTGACTTAATTCTATGTCATGGCTCTGTCGTTGATAGACATTCTTAATCAGAATGTTAGCTACCATGTGTGCTTTACCATTTAAATGCTTCAATCTGTTTAATAATGGCACACCAAGATTGATAGCTAAACAATCCTTAATTTGCTGCTCGGTCCATTCAACTATAGTTGTATCCTCCAAAATTTTTGTTCCTTCATTCTTTAAACCAAATATGTTATGGAGAAGCTCTGGTGTTATCTGTACATCAGCTTCCTCCACGTTTGAAATTAATTCTCCTTCTCCTTCTCTTAAATTTGCATAGAAACAAGGCACTAAATTCTCATATACTACATGCCCTCAATCTTGAGATATAAATTGCAGTAGACCTTGGAATTCAAATAGATCTTTGATTTCTTGCATTCCATCGCAATTTACTGGTCTACTGTAAATAATATCGTAACCCCTTATTTCTTGGTATTTGATATAAGCTTCCTGACTACAAAAATGTACTTCATTCAAAATTGTTGTTTCAGTCGGTTTAGGAAGGTGACTTTATTGCTCCAGAGGGGTTTGCTCTTACTCTTCCTCTAGCATAGGCTGCATTTGGACATTCTCTTCAGATTCCTGAATTTTTGCTTTTGCTTCTGTCTGTGGTGGTGAGTTGACAGAACTCTCCACTCTCTCTTGAATTCCTTCCATAATTTGCTGAAGAGTTTCTTGCTCTTCAATGGAATCTGTGAAATTATTTTTGTCCAAATGGCTTCTTTCAGCCTCTTCATTTTCTACTCTTTCTTCTTTCTCCTGACTACCAATCTGTTCTGTTACTGTTCTTTCTGATTCTGTAACAGATTGGGATGGAGTCACGGGCAATTCAGTTTCTACCCTAATTTCTGTTTCTTCTTATACAGGCTGCAAACTAATTTCAGCTTGATTTTTTTCTTTTCTTTGCTCCTCTTGCTCCTCCTCAGATTCGAATAGCTGGTTGATAAAAATCTGCTCCACAGGCCCTGTAAAAATTAGTACTTCAAATTTAATTTCCTCATATTCAGGCACTTTTTCTTTTCCTTTCTTTTTTCTGATTAGTTGTGCTTGTTCTTCCTCTTCATCTTCTGAAATTAAATCTATAAAAATAGACTCTGTAGGCCTTCGAGCCACAGGTGCTGGCTCTTCCTGTTTAACTTTAATTGCTGGTCTCGAAGGACCAACTTCATCTCCTTTTGTAGTAGGTTTGGCAACAGTTCTGGCAGTAGCTACATGATGCTGTTCCACTTTGATTTTATATTGGGCTTTCAACTTTTCTACAGCCCTCTTTTTGTATAGTGCATCAAACACCAGGTGTGCTTTAGCCACTACCAAATCTTCTAATTCTCTTTGGTTTTTTCCAACTTGAACCAGTTCTGCAAATTCTCTTATTTCTTCTTCAGTCAAAGGCCCCATCATTTCTACTTGTGTCAATGGCTTAAATGGTGGAACTAAAGGTCCAGACTGCTGCTCCTCAGGAACAGGTCTTTCAGCAGTTAGTTCCTCCCGTTCTTTAGTTGCCTCTTCATTTGCTTTCCTTTCTTACTCCCAGATCACCCGTTTAGCTTGTCTACAGATTCGTCTTTTGAACCAGAGTCGGGACTTACACTGGATTAATTCTAGGGCAACTTCATTACTTGGCCTTATTTGTCTTTCCTTACTTACTACTATTTCTGTTGCTATTCTGATTCGTGTTTCCATCATTTGAGGTATTCGTATATCCATATCTACTAAATCTCTTCTCAACTTGAAAAGTTCTGATTCTACCTTTTGTAGCTCTTTCTCTCTTGTCATATTTCTGATCTTCTGGCGTGTGTGCCACTCTTCTGATTCCTTCAGAAATTCTGATGTATCAACAACATCTTCCCAGAATTCAGGCGTCATCTTCATCATCATGGAGTTACACAACAGCACGTAATCGCTCTGATTTCTATTGTTCTAGATTCTAAATGATTTGTCGGATAATGCCCCCAAAACCCTAGGTTTTAGTTTAAATAAGCACTAAGTTTAGGCTGGTAATCGGGTCATTTCCCGAACCAACTATTACTATTTTATCTGCGGTCTTAGCTACAGTACTCCGTTGTGTTATAGGTAACTCAACGGAATAAGCTCATTGACTAACTCAAGACTTAACGAAGTAAGCTCGTTGAATAATACAATAATAAAAATATTACAGAGAATAGTTTTTTTTTTTTTTTTTTTTTTTTTACAGGTTTAACCGATACTATGCTTCAGTCAAACCTAAATATATATATATTTTTTTTATCTTTCTTTCGGTTGAACCGATACTATGTTTTGGTAAAACAAATTTTTTTCTGAAAATTAATATTCAATTTTTTTTCCCGATTTAACAGATACTATGCTTCGGTAAAACCAATATTTTTTTTATTGTTCCGGTCATACCGATACTACGCTTCGGTCAGACCTAAATATTTTTTAATTTTCCAGCCATACCGATGGATACAGTCGGTTGAACCGCAACTATTTTTATGTTTTATATATATTTTTAATGTTTTTATATATATATATATATATAAACATAAAAACTGATTTCTTACTAAGTAAAACTCGAGTAGTCCTCTACTTTGATTTCTTCTATAATTCCAAATGAGCTTTTTGGTGTTTTCAGAATAGGTTTAAGTCTTTGTCCATTTACTTTAAATATATTCTGATTTTTAGGATTTTCAATTTCAATAGCTCCATAAGGATAAACATTTCGAACTATGTAAGGTCCTGCCCATCTAGATCTTAATTTTCCTGGATGGTTATGGAGTCTAGCCATATAAAGATATACTTCTTGTCCTATTTCAAAGTTTTTAGGAATAATTTTTCTATCATGCCAGAATTTCATTTTCTCTTTTTCTCTTACAGTCTTTGAATAAGCTTCATTTCTAAATTCTTCTAATTCAATTAGTTGCATTTTCCTATTTTCAACAGCTTGATTTAAATTAGTGTTCAGAGTTTTTAATGCCCAATAAGCTTTATGTTCTATTTCAGTAGGTAAATGACAACTTTTTCCATATACTAGCCTAAAAGGTGACATACCTAAGCTCGTTTTATAAGTAGTTCTATAAGCCCAAAGTGCATCAATCAATCTATTAGCCCAATCTGTTCTAGTAGGATTTACTACTTTTTCCAAGATTAATTTAATTTGTTTGTTTTCACTTTCTACTTGTCCACTTGTTTGCGGATGATATGATGTTGCAATTTTGTGGTTTACTCCATATTTCTTCATTAAGGCTTCAAAACTTCTATTACAGAAATGAGTTCCTCTATCACTGATAATAGCTTTAGGTATTCCAAATCTCGCAAATATATTTGTTCTTATAAATTGTATTACCACTTTGTTATCATTAGTTTTTGTAGAAATAGCTTCTATCCATTTAGATACATAATCCACTCCCAACAATATGTAATTAAATTGATTAGATATAGGAAATGGACCCATAAAATCTATTCCCCACACATCAAAGATTTCAACCTCAACAATAGGATTTAGAGGCATCATATTCCTCTTTGATATTCTTCCTATTTGTTGACATCTTAAACAACTTAAGCAATATTTATGAGCATCTTTGAATAGTGTTGGCCAATAAAACCCACATTGCAAAATTTTTGCAGCACTTTTCCCTGAACCAAAATGTCCTCCACAAGCTTGGTCATGATAGAAAGACAATATGCTCGAATATTCAGTTTCTGGAACACACCTCCTTAAAACCAGATCATGACATTTCTTAAATAAGTAAGGGTCTTCCCAATAGTAATATTTTACTCTTGAGAAAAATAATTTCTTATCCTGTCTATTCCAATCCTTAGGTGTTAAACTAGTAACTAAGTAATTAACTATGTCTGCATACCAAGGCATTGTGTTGATGGTCATTAATTGTTCATTAGGAAAATTATCCTTAATTTCAATATTTGATTTTTCTATTTGTAATATTGATAAATGATCTGCTACTACATTCTCACAACCTTTTTTATCTTTAATTTCTAGATCGAATTCTTGCAATAATAATATCCATCGGATCAATCTAGGTTTAATTTCTTTTTTCTTTATTAGATGTTTTAGAGCTGAATGATTCGTGTATACTATTACTTTAGCTCCAATCAAATATGATCTAAACTTTTCTAAAGCAAACACAACAGCTAATAATTCTTTTTCAGTAGTTGTGTAATTAACTTGAGCATCATTTAAGGTTTTGCTTGCATAATGAATCACTCTAGGAGATTTTTCTATTTTTTGTCCTAACACTGCTCCTACAGCAAAATCAGAAGCATCGCACATTAATTCAAATGGATGGTTCCAATTAGGTGCTTGAATTATAGGAGTTGAAATTAAGCTAGTCTTAAGTCTAAAAAATGCTTCCTTGCAATTTTTATCAAAGTTAAATGGAACATCTTTTAATAGATTAGTTAAAGGTCTAGCTATCTTGCTAAAGTCTTTAATAAATCTTCTATAAAAACCAGCATGTCCTAGAAATGATTTAATATCTTTTATTGATTTAGGTTATAGTAGATTAGAAATTACTTCTATTTTAGCTTTATCTACTTTCAACCTTTTTTAGAAACAACATGCCCTAAGACAATTCCTTGTTTAACCATGAAGTCACATTTTTCCCAATTTAAAACCAGATTTGTTTCCACACAGCGTTTTAATATTTGGTCTAAATTACTTAAACACACTTCATATGAGTTGCCATATACAGTAAAATCATCCATAAATATTTCTAAAAATTCATCAGTCATTCCAGTAAATATGCCCTACACACACCTTTGAAAGGTAGCTAGTGGATTGCATAATCCGAATGGCATTCTTTTAAAAGCATAAGTTCCATTAGGACAGATGAAAGTTGTTTTCTCTTGATCCTCTAATGCTACTGGAATTTGATTATACCCTAAATACCCGTCTAGGAAACAAAAATATTCTTGCCCTACTAATCTTTCCAGCATTTGATCTATAAAAGGTAAGGGAAAATAATCTTTCCTAGTCACAGCATTCAACTTTCTATAGTCTATACATACTCTCCAGCCTGATTGAATTCTAGTAAGTATCAAGTCTTGACTTTCATTCCTAATAACTGTTAATCCTGATTTCTTGGGAACTACATGGATTGGACTAACCCACGAGCTATCAGAAATCGGATATATTATATCATTATCTAACCATTTAACTATTTCCTTCCTGACTACTTCCTTAAGGTTTGGATTTAATCTCCTCTCAGGAATTCTAACAAGTTTAACATTCTCTTCTAAATATATGTGGTGACAGCATAAAGTTGAACTTAACCCTTTTATATCAGTCATTGTCCATCCTATTGCTTCTTTATAACTTTTTATTACCTCTTTTAATTTAGCTATTTGATCCTCTTTCAAATCTGAAGCAATAATGATTGGACAGGTCCGTTTATCTTCCAGAAATATATAGGTTAATTCAGGAGGTAAATGTTTTAATTCTAAATGCTGCCCATCAGAAGCTAGAGCTCCTATTTGAACATCATCATTTTTTAAATTAATTTCTTCTTGATCTCCTTCTATATTTATGCTTTCACTTTCTTCTAAAGTTTGAAAATTGATTTGCCTATTTAATTCTTCTTGAATCACATCATCTAACATATCTCATTCGTCCTCTAAAAAGTCTATGGTGTGTAAGGACATTTCTAACTCCTCAAACCTTTCTAGTTTAAAAATATTTAATTGAGTATCCTCATTACCATATGCTAATTTCATTACTCCAGTTTTACAATTTATAACAGCCCCTAATGTTGCTAAAAATGGCCTTCCCAAAATTAAAGATGTATCACTATTTTTATGCTTAATTTGTTGAAAATCCAGAATTACAATATCAATAGGATATATAAAATTCTTGATTTTAATTAAGACATCCTCTATTTTTCCTCTAGGGTATCTTATACTTCTATCAACCAATTGAATAACCGTACTAGTAGGAGTTAAGCCTTCTAATCCTAAGGATGCAAATATATCACTTGGCATAACATTTATACTTGCACCTAAGTCTATTAAGGTTCTTTCTAGAATGGTATTTCTTATGGTGCATGATATAACAAGGATTCTAGGATCAGATAACTTTTTAGGAATTTGTGGTAGAAATAGGTAACTACTTTGCTTAGCTAAAAAGACATTTCTAAGAACTTTTCGCTCTCTTTTCTTAATACACCAATCCTTCAGAAATTTAGCACAAGGTGGCATATTATGCAATAGATCTAACAAAGGAATGTTAACTTGTACTTTTTCAAAAATTTCTCTTATTTTTTCTTGTTTTTCAGGAATTGTTTGTTGTAATCTTTCAGGATAGAGTGCTAAAGATTTTGATTTCGAAGACTCTTTTTCTTTCAGTTGATTTGTTTGATCATTTTTAGCTTCAATTGCAGATTTAGATTGTTTTTCAGTGATTTCTAGATTTTTAGCTATTACATTTTCATTATCATTTTGATTTTTACTCTTGTCCACCTTCATATCATTTTCATTTTGAGTTCTTGGTGGTATATCAGTTCTAGATCCTAATGTTACACATACATCTTCCAGATTTTCGTTACTTTCATGATGTTTTTGTATATCATTTTCGTGATTATGATCTTCAATTGTTTTTAGTTTTAAAGTGCATTCTTTAAATTCTCTTACATTTTTGTTTTATGTTTGTTGTATATATTGCAAGTTGTGTAGGTTTATAACATTATAATTTTCATTGTCCTGTTGCAAAACTTGTATTTTCATTACATTTTTATCTAATGCTTTTAATTTTGTTTCCAACTCATTTAATTTCATTGCATTCAATTTTTGATCAATTTTCTTTATGGCTTTTTCAGTTTCGTAAATTATATCCTGTTTAGGTTCTGAATATGCCTCCTTATAGTTTAGTTAGTTGACTTCTTGTTGTTGACACACAAAGTATTCCAGTTTGTCCAGATTTTGCTCTATACTATGCTCCAGTCTATCATAGCTATCCCAAACTTCAGTGTCTCTCATCATATTACACATTCTATACTGACCATCAGTTGGGTAAACTATAGGATTCTCATACTCGGCTCTATTATATTGAGGATAATTCATTTGTTGTTCATGGGATCTATCAATCTGTAAATGTCTCAATTTCAAACAATCAGAAATGTCGTGTCCTTCAGAATTGCAGAATCCACATATACTAATTAAAGGTTTCAGAAATCTTTGAGCATAAGCATATGCCATATTCTCAATTACAGAAGAAAACACACAACTCTGACTATTAAAATGAAACAGCTCTAACAGTTGCTTATATCTATTCAGTTCAGTTCAGTTCAATTCAATTCAATTCCCCGGCAATGGCGCCATAAAACTTGTCTATGTTTTCCCAGCACTACACTAGAAAAACTTGGATTTGTTACTTCTATTTTTACTTAGTTAATTTATCTTTATGCCTATTCTTTCTTTTAGAAGTAAACAAACAACCTTTAATACAATTTAGATATTAATTCTAATTTGTACTTTAACTGCAAGTGCACAGTGTCTATTGTATCAGTGTGCAAGTACAGGTCGATCCCATAGGGAATTACTAACGAATTTAAGAAATGTTTGATTATGAACAATTCAAATTTATATTCAATAAGCACTCCATTGAGTTACAGTTAACTCAACAAACTAAGTTCGTTGAGTTATTGATAACTCAACAGACTATCCTCGTGGACTTAAGTTAACTCCACGAGCCTGTCTCTTCTTTATAATACTACTAATTACAAAGGAATTTGGCTAACCATTGGGCGATTCCACAGATTGTAAATAGCATCAATTAAGCTTTTTAATGCTAGTTAACATTGGATTTATCATTATGCAATACTAACATTTAGATGATTCAAACAGTAACCATTAAAATCTTTAAGTTGTTTTGTACGAACCAATTTCAGTAAACTGTAAAATTAAAACTAACATAAAACAATCATAAAATTGATACAGATAATATTAATCACGATACAACACCAACAATACAACACTCAAATACAACATACAAACAAAGATAAATTGTTTTTGGTAATTTTGTTTTAATGTGATGGGCGAAAGGTGAAATGTAAAGTAATTTCACTTGATAGTAAATACTTCCAACACTACTTGCAATGCGATTACACCATTGAAAATTGAACCACTTACAATTCTGTCTCCTCTTCCTATAGAATCGCGAGTCCAGAATTGCAAGATGATCTCCTCTTCAACATACAGGCATCAACTCGAAGCCAAGGCTAAAAGCTTTACGATCTCCTGAAATATGAGTCAGTGCTTGGTGAAAATGTCTTCCCTTCCCGCGACGCGATCACTCCTCACAGTGGTTGTCAAGCACTGTGTTTGGCTTGGAATCGACCTGACATCAGGCAAGCATCCTCATAGACCTCCGATGATTGGTGATTATGGTGGTGATACGATGGTTGGTGTGATACTTTAGAGAATCGTCGATAATGTCTGCAGAAAGTTTGGTGCTCCTCCTCTGTATACACTGACCGTCCATCGATCACACTAGTTCTTTTTTTTCTTCTTTTCTTTTATATTTCTTCAGTGGTAACTGCTTCTGCTTGAATGGTCAGTTGGATTTCCTTCCTTCAGATCAACGACGATGATTTCTTTCTCCCTACGCGATTGAATTCATGCGTGATATGTGCAAACGTGGTTTTTCCTTCCAATTGTCTATTCCTGCAACCGCTACAGTGGCATATTAGAAAATATATAGTCCATGGAGTTACAGATAACTCAACGGACTTCCTTCGTTGATTTAACTATAAAACACGTGCAAAAATAGCAACTTAAGTTTATAACGCTAACCTAACGCGTTGCTTTAGTGTATTTTCATGTAACTCAACGCGTGTAGTTATACTAACTTAACGAGTTATAACGTAAGTAAATCTACTAGCTCTCAACATGTGTCAGCAGCAGTTTAAACATAAAATAACATTCCGGAGAGTTACAGGTATAACTATCTGATGCTCAGATGCATTTTCGGATACTTAAGAATTTCACAACCTGCAATTTACCAACAGTTCATAAATGTGCTAAATTAACATTAATTCCCCAAAATTAAGTAGATTCTTCAATTAAAGCATATAACAGTTCAATTATAACATAATGGCTTAATTCTCATATGATAAGCTAAATATTATGCAATTAACCATCATTTAACCGTTAATAATATGCACTTTTTCATTCTAAACAACCTCTATTTCCGTCTTTGTTGGGACATTGTGCCCTAAAATGACCAAATTGGCCACAGGCATGGTACGATTCTTGTGCTTTCTTTCCACATACTTGATTTTGCTTAAAGTTGTTCCGTTTTGGTCAATTTCTTCTTTTGTTGTTTTTATCAAATCTGAGCTTTTGAAATGCGATGTTAGCTTCTTCCAGATTAGATTCATGTTGCCTCTAATTGACCATTATTTCTTGTTCAGTACCTAACTTAGCTAGTAATTTAGATAATTGAAGTAAAGTAGACGTAAGAGATGTGGTAACCATATCATAGATGTATGGCAAACTATTCAATATAATTGCGCATGTGGAGGTAGTAACGTCTAACGGAGTGCACACGTGAGGTCAGGCATCGTGCAAAGAGGCAAAGGTGAGCATGTGGTGGAGGTGCACGCGTGGCAAACAACGGTCCAGTGAGTGAGGGATGGTGGAAATGCACATAGAGACTTTAAGTTTCGCATGTAAAGATTGTGACGTCAAGTGAAGTGTGCATGGATGAGCAAAGTCTTTTGTGCAAGCGGTGAAAGGCAAAACTCACTCTGAATAATTTTTTGGGCTTCGATGGTGGAATGAATTTTCAAGTGCTCAAATGATATTTAATTCTATACTTTAATCTCCTCTAATCACCTCTTTTTATAAGCTAAGAGGATCAACTTCTTCTATCATCTCTACCCCCAATCACCTCCCAAATTTTCAATAACCATCGAAATTTGTAATTTAAATTCAAACTAATTTGATTTGAAATTTGATCTTTTCAACCAATTCTAACAATTATTATATAATAATCAACAGTAGTGATTAAAGAATAGTTTAGTTGTACCTTTCAAGAAACAAACAAACAAAATCTTGACGTGAAATAAAATCATTATCAATACTGAATAAACAAACAAAATTGTTGACAAATTCATCTTATGATTTTTTATATGAATGAATGTGCTTGGATCACCTCGTTTGACGTGCACTACCCTAGTCACAAAAGTACAATTTTAATTATTTTAAATCTAATAAACCCTTTCTTCAATGGGTGATTCAAAATTTTTAAACTACGATAGGCAATGTCCTTATAAATAGTTTGGTTAAGTTTTTTTTTATTTTAAATTTGTTAGTATCTAAGGTTATGTTGTAATTCAAAAGATATATAAGCTATTTGAAATAATATCTAAGCAAAAAAAAAACCCTAACTTTTATGATATTTGCCGAAGGTCGATGAAGCATCCTTATTCATCGTCACTCGGTCAAACTCTCCTCCACGTTTTCAACGTTGGCTGGTGGACTTTGTTTTTACCCGTCGAAGCAAGCTCGGTTGCTTCGCGCGTGCCGAAAACACGATATTAATGTGAAGAAAAGTCTATACTTATTTTTTAAACTTTTCATTTTGTATCAATATTTTGTTTATTTTTTTTAATTTTTAACCTTTTCTTTCATAAATTTTTTTTGTTACCTGGCCGTCATTTCCTTGGGTTCTATTAATTAAAGTCACCTTTGGTGTTTTATTTAGCTCTTCCGTAATTTTTCGCGAACTCTTTTTCTCATGATTTTTCATTGTCCTTTGTTGCAATAATGCATCGCAATCAAAGAAAATTTCCATGATGCTTAAAAGAAATTTTTTTCAGAAAGTATTTAAGCAAAAGCCAAATCAATCATCTTCCTCCGTCCAAAACTCTGCCACGCACCAATTAAAATTTCTACTAATATAATATAATATAATATAATATAATATAATATAATATAATATAATATAATATAATATAATATGAATCTCAAATAATTTAATCTTCAACATTAAAACTGAAAGAAACATCTTTTGCTATTATCTCATGAATTTTGATATGGATCTTTTTGCAATTTTATGAACACATATAATGGATTTTGTTACAGACAATTATTATATTTTTCGTATTACTATGTAGACTCTATCATAAGCATCCTTTTCTTCCATGTATTTTTATTTATAATTAAATCTTCAATTGAAGTACATAATTTTAAATTTTTTATCATAATTCTTAAGAAGTAGTCTTAAGCCTTTTGCTACTTTTGATTCTTTTTATACTAATTAATTTTATTTTCCTAACTGGTTTATTCTTCAATTTCTTGATTAAGGATATGACAAAATTAACTAAACATTTCTCTTATATATCTTATCTTCAATTGACGTAACTTTTATTTTATTTCTGCTAAAATCATTTTTTAACTCATTCGTATTACCAGTCATTTATCATGACTTTTTATATATAACTTTTATTTATCAAGCCATAAAGCGTGAATAGCAGTTTTATAAAATTTTCTTTAGAAAAAATTAAAAATTTGAAAAAAAAGTAAACCACAGCCATGCCCAGTCTTCTCGTTGGCACGCCTCCTCTCTCCACACGTCAGTATAAATGTCCTCAAGATCCCACCAGACCTCAACCCCTTGATTCCTGTAACACACATACAGCAAGAATCCCATTCCCTTTTCCTTGAGGCCACCAACCACTTCCTTCACCACATGGGCAACTTCCTATCCTGCACCCCGGGTGCCCCCGCCGCCGCCGCCAGCCGCTCTGCGAGGGTGATCCTCCCGAGCGGCGACACGAGGAAGTTCGATTCGCCGGTGAGCGTCGCGGAGATCATGCTGGACGTGCCTGACCATTTTGCCACCAACGCCGTCGACTTGCAGATGGGGAAACGGTTCTCGGCGCTCGCGGCGGACGAGGAGCTGGAGGTGGGCGGTGTCTACGCCATGGTTCCCTTTGGGAGGCTGAGCTCGGTGATCACACCGGCGGACGTGGCCAGCTTGCTGATGGCCGTCACGGGTAAGACAGCGCTGGCCGTGGTTGCGCCGGAGGGGACGTTGGAGAAGGTGGGAGGGATGGATGAGATGCAGTTGAGGAGGTACAGGATGGGCAGGGGCAGGTCCAGGAAGCCCATGCTGGAGACCATAGCAGAGGAGAGTAGAGTGCTTCTGTGATTTGCTCCAGATAAAAGATCCATGTTTTTTTATTTTTTATACGGGTGTAAGTTCGAATTTGCTTTCATTTAATTTCGAACATAAACTGTGTATAAATATATATATATATACGGGAGATGATTAGGGGAATGATCGTTAACCGTGCATGCTCCATTTGTGGATCCAACCAACTAGTGTATCATGGGATGTTACTGCAAGTAGAATCATCGATCAAGATGTAATTGCATTTGTGATTTTTAATGTTCCATATATATGATCATTTAAGACGACTATCATTTATGTCTCATTCATTCATCATGTGCATGTGTTGCATATTAATTAATTTATCCCTTCGATCGCAACATATTTTCTGTATTGATCGATCTTAATGTTTTTCTTTCGAATTCTTTCAAGATTTAGATGCCTTAATTAATCGAAGGAGAGACTCTCCGACTGTACCGTGCATGTATGTATTGTTAATTAAGGTGTTTTCCTCGTCAAAACATAATATTCAATAATTTTCTTATTTTTTACGATAATAAAATTATATTAAATTAATTATAAAATATGTTTAACTTAACGAAGTATCTCTATTAGGTTAAATTTTAACATAATAAATAAATTTATTAACTTAGGTTCACTTAACATTATTTCTATTGTTTGTGTAAAAATCATCTTTCAAAAGTAAAAATTTCATAAAAATTTCAACAAACATGTAATCATCTCCCCCTTTTTAAAATATACATTTAAAATGATAATCATCTTCCTCTTTTTACCATTAATCAAAAAGATGATTACAAAATATTAAAACAAAAGACAAGTATATACAACCAAATTTTCTATAAACTTTAATAAGAGTTGAAACACATTTACATTAAAATATATTGTTCAAACTGTAAATCAATAAATACAAACATTACATTTTGTATTTAAAATACAAGTAAATAGATAAATGACAGTACATTTATCTATTCCCCCTAATAATATTGCTTATGACATTACAAATTTTATCTCCTAGATGCCTAATATCATTTCTAATGTCATTTAGTATTGCATCTAAGTCAAGAGGTAACTCGGGTTGTTGTTGTACTTGATTTGAATAATTTTGCTGTTATTATTATTGAAAATCAAGTTGTTGTTGTTGCTTTAGTTGGTATTTTTGCAAATCTTTTATACTAAATGCTCTCATGCCTTTAACTTCAAAGGGCTAGTTCAATAAATTCACTTGGCTTGCAAATTCGACATACTACATCTCTATAAAATAACTTTGAACTCATATGCTGTAGTTGATAAGTGAAAACATCAAACCAATTTATTTGTATTCTGTTAAGTATGCCATAAGTTACATATAAACAACTTCTGCTTACTTCCAGATTATGTCCAACTCTCTAAAATAAATTTGCATGCAGAATGTTTGCAATAAACCTAGCTTCTACATTTAGATTTTCCATTAATCTCATTTCTGAATATACATCTGAAATTTGTGATAAAGACTGAATGTTCCATTTTAGTTGTCTAATTATGTCAAATCTATCGGTAACAACAACACTTTCATTTTGTAATCTCAAAACTTCAAAAATTAATTCAGGAGATAAAGTAAACTCTTGTTGAGTTATTTGAGTTTTCAAATGATTTTCATTTTGTACTAGATTGTTGTAAAAAACTGTAATAAGCTCTTTATATTGTTTCCATTTCATTCCAACTGGTAAGAATTGTATTAAACCTTGAAACTCAAACAGATCTTTAATTTCCATTAAACTTAATTGGTCTAGCATGCAAAATTTGACATGTAATCAAACTATTATATTTTTGCATTGCTTTCTTAGATCGAAAATGAATTGAATTATCTTGAATGTGTAAGGTCCTATATTTAGAAGGTGATATCTAAAGCATTGATTTTGAATTTAAGTCTTCTTTAGGAATCTCTTCTTCAAAATGAATGTCATTTTGTTCTTTTGCCAAAATATTTTCTTGAAGCTGCTCAAGTAAGCTTGATTCCTCAACTTCAACAATGTAAGAAATAATTTCAATATCCACAACATCCATAAATTTAGTTTCTATAAAATATTTAGAATTCAAATTTTTCACAAATTCAACAGCCCTTGTATCTGTCTGTAAATCTTCATTTTCTTCAACAAATATGTCCATGTCTACATGCTATGAATTCTCAAACTCTACTTCAATAGATTTTGAAATAGGCTGATCAACTTTAAGCCCTTCTAGAGTCTTATCTTGTTCAATAGCTGCTACTCTAGACAATCCAACCTCTGAACTAGTTACTGCCTCAATATTTTCAAGTACTTCTGTAATAACTTGTTTAATTTCGTTTGCTTGATGCTCTAATTGTTCAATTTCCTTATCATTAAGGCTTGATTCCATAGAGAAACTTGAACTAATTTGTTGCTTTGATTTCTTTTCAAGTTTTCTAGAAAATGATAATAACGTTTCATTATCATCATCAATTTCAATGTGTTCTAAACTAATTACCTTGTCAAATGTAATGTAAGGCACAATGTCTAGACATACATTATCCTTTGGAATTAAATCCTCATCTGATTTCTCTTCTTCAACTAAGTTTGTTTCCTTAGAAAAAATTTCCTTTTGTTTCATTTTTCTAACTCTTTTTCTTTTATAACAAGTCAGTTATTCTTCTACTTGTATTATTGCTATTTTCTTATGAATTTGTTTCAAAAAAGTTTCCTTGATCTTCTAGAAAGTTAGTGACTCAACTCTCCGATCATTCAACCAGCTATCTTTCAAACTCTTCGAAGGCATTGTATTTTCGGATAGTTATTATTCTAACTATCTAATAGTGTATCTACTGCTTTAAACTAACTCTTCAGATACTTAAGCATGGTAACTCACCGAAGATTTATCTCATCCGGATAGTTAAGCCTGGTAACCTTCTGAATTCCTATTTATCTCTTGTAGCATATTCTGAACTATCTATATCGACTTATCTACCTTCTGCTCTTTTACTGAACTGTCTTATTTGTGAAATACAATTTGTTTCCTTACATGGGTTTTTGCATTATTAAAATACTAGGGTCCTAACAGGTTGTATCCTTGAGCAACTAGTTTGGCTTTATTTCTGATAATGCTGCCATCATTATTTAATTTATTTTTAAACACCCATTTAGTTCCAATAATTGATTTTTCAATGGACCTTTCAATTAAATTCCAAACTTCATTTTCTTAAATTGATTTAATTCCTCTTGTATAGCCATAATCTAGTATTCATCATTACAAGCTTCTTCAACTATTGTAGGCTCAAGTTCAGATATAAATACACAATAATTGTAGATATTCTGAATTTTGCTCCTTATTTGAACTCCTTGACTTATACTTCCAATAATTTGTGTAATGGGATGTCCAAATTTTGTTTTCCATGCTTTTTCTTTTATAGTAGGTGCATGTAGTGTTGTGCTTTCCTTTTTCTATAGAGCTTTCTGATTTTCTGATTCACTCTCACTTTCACTATCTATTTTTAGTTGCTTTAATTTTCCTACTAGCTCTTCATCAATTGACATCAATTGATTCTTCTACTCTTCTTTCTTTTTCAAAATAGACCTTGTAAGCTTTGCTTCTTGAAGAGTATCTAACTAGCAGAGTAGGATCAGACTTTGCATCAAATTTGTCCTTTTGTTCCCTTGTATTAAGTACAAAACATTTTGATCCAAATATTTTGAAGTATCCAATATTTGGTGTTTTACCATACCATAATTCAAATGGTGTCTTATGAAAGATAGGTCTAAGATGAGTTCTGTTTATTGTATGACATGCAATATTCATAGCTTGGTCTATTAAGATTCTTTCTAGAATGGTATTTCCTATAGTTCATGATATAACAGGCATTCCAAGATTAGATAACTTTTTAGGAATTTGGGGTAGAAATAGGGAACTACTTTGCTCAACTAAAAAGACTTTCCTTAAAACTTTTTGCTCTCTTTTCTTAGTACACCAATCCTTAAGAGATTTAGCACAAGGTGGCATTTTCTGCAATAAGTCTAACAAAGGAATGTTAACTTGTACTTTTTCAAAAATTTCTCTAATTTTTTCTTATTTTTCAGGAAATGTTTGTTGTATTCTTTCAAGATAGGGTGCTAATGATTGTGATTTACAAGATTATTTTTCTTTCATTTCATTTGTTTGATCATTTTTTATCTCATTTTCAGATTCAGATTTTTCTTCATTGGTTTCTAAGTTTTCAGATATTACATTTTCATTATCATTTTGAATTTTGTTCTTACCCACCTTCACATTACTTTCTTTTTGAATTTTTGGTGGTATATTAGTTCCAGATCTTAATGTTATACATACATCTTCTAGATTTTCATTACTTTCATGATGTTCTTGTATTTCATTTTCTTAATTTTGATCTTCAATTGTTTTTAGTTTTAACTTACATTCTTTAAATTCTATTGCATTGGTATTTTCTTTTGTCTATATATCTTGCAAATTATGCAAATTTGTAACCTTAAAGTTTTCATTTGTGTTTTCCTATTGCATAACTTGTAATGTCTTTGTAAATTCATCCAATGCTTTTAGCTTTCCTTCTAGATCATCTAGTCACATTGCATTCAATTTTCGATCAATTTTCATTATGGTTTTTTCAGTTTCGTATATGATATCAATTTTAGGTTCTGAATATTCTTCCTTATAATTTAATTGGTTGACTTCTTGTTGCTGATACATGTATTGTTCCAGTTTTTCCATGTTTTGCTCTAAACTATGCTCTAGTTTGTCATGCCTATCCCAAACTTCCTTGTCTCTCAACATATTGCACATTCTAAACTCACCATTAGTTGGGCAAAGTATAGAATTCTCATACTCAACTCTATTATATTGAATATAATTCATTTGTTGTTCATGTGATCTAACCATCTACAATTGTCTCAGTTTCAAACAATTAGAGATGTCATGACCTTCCAAATTGCAGAATTCACATATGCTAACTACAGGTTTCAAAAATCTTTGAGCATAAGCATATGCCATATTCTCAATTATAAAATAAAACACACAACACTCCTTTTGCTATTAAAACAAAATAGCACTCATAGTTCCTTAGCTTCTCAATCCCTGGCAACGGTGCTAGAAAAACTTATTCGGGTTGTTAAGTTAAAACATAAACTTGTTCGGTTTATTTTTATGCTTATATTAATAAATTCTTTTAGAAGTAAACAAACAACATTTCACACAAATTAGATATTAAGTCCAATTTGTATTTTAACTGCAAGTGCATAGTGTATATTGTATTTCTGTGCAAGTATAGGTCGATCCCATAGAGATTGAGTAAGAATTGTGTATTATTTCGATTTTTATATTGAAGTTTATGTGTGTTTAGTTAAGTACTCTATTGAGTTACAGTTAACTCAACGAACTTAGTTCATGGAGTTATAGTTAACTCAACAAACTAACCTTGTGGACTTAAGTTAACTCTACGAGCCTATATTTCTAATTAAATACTATTGTTTATAGAGGAATTTGGCCAACCATTGGGCGGTTCCACAAAATGTAAATAACATCAATTAAGCTCTTTAATGTTAGTTAATTTGAGATTTATCATTAAGTAACACTAACATTCAGATATTTCAAACAGTAACTATTAAAATCTTTAAGTATATGGGACAATTCAATTTCAGTAAACTGTAAATCTATTTTTAATTTTCTAAATCAAACAAACAAATTCACAATACTGACAATGATAACATTAATCACGATACAAAACAAACAATACAACACTTTAATACTAAATGTAAAGACAGATAATGAGTTGTTTTTGGTATTTTTGTTTTGATATGTTCTTGAAGATGAGCGAAAGGTAAAATGTAAAAATCTCTATCGATAGTAAAAACTTTCGTCACTACATGTGACGTGATTACACCACTGAAAACTTAATCACTTACAATCTTGCCTCCTCTCCCTATAGAATCACAAACCAGGAATTGTAAGATGATCTCCTCTTCAGCATACTGGCATCAATCCGAAACCAAGGCTAGAAGCTTTACGATCTCTTGAGATATGAGTCGGTGCTTGGTGAAAATGGCTTCCCTTTCTATGATGCGATCACTCCTCATAGTGATTATTAGTTACCGTGTTTGGCTCAAAATTGACTTGACATCTGGAAAGTATCCTCACAGACCTTCGATAGTTGGTGATTATGGTGGTGTTGTGGAGCTTTAGAGAACTTCCGACGCTTCCTACAGTTAGCACGATCTCCACCTCACTTCACATAGTCTTTTTCTTCGTCTTTTATGTTTCTTTCAGTAGTAACTACTTCTGCTTAAATGATCGGTTGGATTTCCTTCATTCATATCAATGATGGTGATTTCTTCTTCATTCCACGAGTGAATTCCTATGTGATACGTACAATCATGGTTTTCCTTCAAATTTCCTATTTCTACAACTACTACAGTGGCATGTTAGAAAATAAATGGTCTGTGGAGTTAGTGTAACTCAACAAACTTACTTCGTTGATTTAACTATAAAACACGTACAAATAAGAAATAACGAGTTTAGATGTTTCAGATAGTTACAACTATAAGTATCTGAAACTTACATGCATTTCGGATAGTTATCACCTAACCTTCCGAAAGATAACTTAAGTCAAGTTTCCAGATCATGACACGTGTCCTTAGGTAGTTTTATGATAAAAAGATATTAAGGATACTTGCAAACCTAACTATTTGATGCTCAGACACATTTTGGATAGTTAGTAGATAACTTACCGAAAATCTACTTAAGTCGTGCATTAAGGTTTCAACACGTGTACTCCAGGAAATAATAAAATATTTTTTAAGCATTTAAAACATAATTGTCTAGTACATGCAATATAACTCTCTGAAATAATAGAAAATTTAAAGACTTAAGAATTAAAAAGCTTGTAATTCACCAATAGTTCAGAAATGTACTTAATTAACATTAATTCCCTGAAATTATGTAGATTCTTTCATTAAAGCATATAATAGTGCAATTATAACATAATGGCTTAATTCTCATATGATAAGCTAAATATTATGCAATTAACCATCATTTAATCGTTACTATTATACACTTTTTTATTCTGAACATGTAATAACAAGTCGTTGTGTTAATGTTAACTAAATGAGTAAAATAAGTAGATTTATAACTTAACGTATCTAACTTAACAAGTTCATCATGTGCCAAAAACACGTGACATGTACTGTAGCTAACTCAACGAACTAAGACCATGGTGTTATGCTAACTCAATGAAAAGAGTTTAAGTATCGAATAGTTAAGTTTTCAAAGTATCCAAAAAACCTTTTTATTATAAAACTAGTGAGACACATGTCATGATTTGGAAACATGACTTAAGTTATCTTTTGGAAGGTTAGATGCTAACTATCTAAAATGAGTTTGAGTTTTGGATAGTTACGGTTGTAAGTCTTCAAAAAACTCCTGATAACTCACTAATCCAATAATAAATAAATATTTTTACAATAAAGTATTTACCACGTGCAATAATAATAACTTTAAGTTTATAACGCTAACCTAACGCGTTGCCTTAGTGTTCAATATAGCAACGCAATGCGTGCAATTATGTTAACTTAACGAGTTAAACATGTGCAACTCACATGATATAATATAGCATTCATAAACTTTAATTTCACCACGTGTATAATACTAACTTAATGAGTTCATTTCTTCATTTTAACCTTTTGTTCATTAACTTAACGAGTTCTTACGTGACCTATTTTAACCTTTAAGCCTATAACTCAATGAGTTCTCACGTGACCTTTATACAAATAACACACTAACTCAACAAGTTATCTTAACGTGCACTATACATGATACAGAAAATGTAACTTTAAAACATATCATACTTTACAATAAAAACACACGTTAACTTAATGTTTAGTTAAATGAAAAGTTAGTATAACTTAACGACTAGTTGTTTAATTTAGCATAATTTGAGATCCATTATAGACAAGTATTTATATCAGTAAACTTTTTCTGTATTAATTGATGTTCTTAATTTACTTTCACAAACAATAGTAATTGAGTAAATATGATTACATTCATTTAGCACACATCATCAAAACAAAATACTCAAGTTATTAAAGGATCTTCGGATACTTGCAAGCGTAACTATCCAAAACTAAAACTCATTTCGGATAGTTAGCATCTAACCTTCTGAAAGATAACTTAAGTCACGTTTCCAGGTCACGACATGTGTCTCACTAGTTTTTATGGTAAAAAGGTATTTCAGATACTTTGAAAACATAACTATCCGATACTTAACACTTTTCAGTGAGTTAGCATCTTACCTTCCGAAAGATAGGTTAAGCCAGTTCGTTGAGTTATTTGTAACACCATGGACTTAGTTCGTTGAGTTAGCTACAGTACTTGTCACATGATTTGGTACATGATGAACTCGTTAAGTTAGATATGTTAAGTTATAAATCTACTTGTTTTACTCATTTAGTTAATGTTGACACAACGACTTGTTATTACACTTGATGGAAAATTTTTGGATGAGAAAGTTTATTTTGTAGGAAATTTTTCAAAGATCTTGGATTGATGATTAAAGAAAATTCGAGAGGAAAACATGGATTAGAACATGTGTATTTCGATAAAGAAAAAAAAGAAGATGTGAAAAGTGGAAAATTGATTGTGGTTAAACGTGGAAGATATGCATGATATGAAGATACAATATAAAAGGTATAGAATTCTCGCTGATCAATTATCCCTGCACACCAAACAAAATATATTTTCAAGGATCAAAACACCTCTCCAGCTAAAAGCTCTCAGATGAAAGAAAATTCAATGAAGAAGAGAAAGTCAAATATATGTCACTAAAAAATTAAAGAATCAAATAGAAGAAAGCAAATTCGGTGAAGCAAAGAAAGTTAGATATTAGTCACTGAAGATTTGTAGAAGAAGAAGAAAAAAAAAAAAAATCTCAAATACAGAGAAATGTTTTAAATTCTGCAAATTAGTTTTCTCTATTTGTAGTTATGAAATTGATTAGAGGAAACATGGTATCATTATATAATTACATCTACAATTATTGTATTTGTAGATACTATGTATTTACGATAAAATTATTATAGTATCTTATTGATTTTACTTATTTTTCCAAGTTTAATGGTTTTTCAAAATTTTAAGTGGAAATGTTAATGAAAAACATTAAATTGCTTTGAAATCCTGAAATTTTGATTAAGTGTTTTCTTTGGATCAATGAAAGTGCATATGATCAAGAATGAGTTTGACTTGATTAATTAAACTTGTAGAATAATTTATATGTAAATTATATTAAGCTACTAATCAAAAGTATGAGCTTATTGAAATTGATTCATATTTTCAATAAAATCCTAGAAGTAAAAATTATATGAGATTTGTGCATTATTGCATTTGTATTAATGAAATACATATATAATATGCTTAAAATAAAAAGTTCTTACAAAGTAAAAATCTTTGAGAGTTTATTGATCAATTTAATCATGAGCCTCTTGTACTTGTACAGATAAGTATGTAAGGATTGTTATCCAAAAAAAGGACTCTTTAAATCTGGTAATCTAAGGTCCTGATCAGACCTAGGATTGACTAAAAGCTCATTAAATGGGTACATTAGAAAGCTCTTGTATGATTCAAGCTTTTCAAACTAACTTTTAAAGAAAATTATCTATATTTATTATTTTGAAAAGATAAAAGTTGTTTCATTAAATACAAACATCTTTGAATCGAATATAGTTTCTATCAATATAACTGTTGATTTGTTGAATCTAAATTAGCACTTTTGAACATATTTATTTGAGATACAATTCTTTATTCTCCTTGTGTTAATCATATTAAGTTTAAAATTATGTTTTGATTCATATACAGTTGGACTTGATTCTAGAAATCATTCTTGATAAATTCAGGATAACAAAAATTTCTGAAAAGAAAAATTTAAAGTATAGTTATAATTAACACCTATTTTATACAAGTATATTTTGTATGTTATTGAATATATTTGAAGTATATTTGTAGGGGGAGGAATTACAATGTCCAAAATAGATTAATATCATTCAAAATATAAACCTTAATTAATCTAAGTTTAGTCCTCTTAAAATCTTGACGAAACAATTTAAAAGACAAACAAACTATTTTAGGTACATAAAAAGAAATATTAGAATAGTTTACAGTGTTCTCAAGATAATATTTTAGATAAGTTACTTAAAGATTGTAAGTTGTTTTTGGAAACTTTTAGTTGAAAACATCTGAAACTTGCTTTTGAGTTAAGTGTACTAATTAGACGTTATGCTATGTAAGGAAACGTGTAAAACTGCCTCTAGATAGTGTTTTACTCGTTAGGTTAGGTAACTCAATGAGTTACGCTTAAATTTTTGGGTACCTCAATTGAATAAAGTTTATTCAATATTAATTTAAAACCCAAACCTAACTAAAAGACTTGTTTAATTATTGCTACTGAAACCCTATTTAAACACTTATTACATAGGAACTTAGGTTATCTCGTAACATCTTTCTAAAAATATTTCCCGCTTGTTTGATCCTATAACCACTTGCGATGATGTATTCAAAATTCTACAAAGGGCGTGGTAGAGGAAAAGGAAGAGGTAGAGGAAATGCAAAAGAAAAACAGATAGATGAAGATGAAGTTCTACGTTCATAGTTTAAGAAGATATTTCAAGTTGACAAAAGGTTAGCTCAAATATACAATGACTATTTCTTTTTAGAAGAAATTTTTGATGAAGTTTAGTTAGAACTTAACCATACTGTTGAAAGTATACAATATATGGGAATTAGAAGTAAATTTGATAGAGAATATCATATGAAGTGTTGTTTGGATTTTCCTAGCACTACACTAGAAAAACTTGGATTTGTTACTTCTATTTTTACTTAGTTAATTTATCTTTATGCCTATTCTTTTTATTTTATAAGTAAACAAACAAACTTTAATACAATTTAGATATTAATTCCAATTTGTACTTTAACTGCAAGTGCATAGTGTCTATTATATCAGTGTGCAAGTACAGGTCGATCCCACAGGGAATTGCTTAAGAACTGAGAACTGTCCGTTTGTTAACAATCAAATTTATATATTCAATAGGCTCTCCGTTGAATTACAGTTAACTCAATGGACAAAGTTTGTTGAGTTATGGCTAACTCAACGGACTAACCTCGTGGACTTAAGTTAACTCCATGAGCCTGCCTTTTTTTTTTAATACTGCTATTTATAGAGGAATTCGGACAACCATTGGGCGATTCCACAAATTGTAAATAACATCAATTAAGCTCTTTAATGTTAGTAAACGCTGGATTTATCATTAAGCATACTAACATTCAGATAATTCAAATAGTAACCATTAAAATCTTGAAGTTTTTTGATCGAACCAATTTCAGTAAACTGTAAACTAAAACTAACATAAAACAATCACAACACTGATAAAGATAACATTAATCACGATACAACACAAACAATACAACACTCAAATACAACATACAAACACAGATAAATTGTTTTTGGTATTTTTGTTTTAATATGAACATGGAAATGGGCAAAAGGTGAAATGTAAAGTAATCTCAATCGATAGTAAATACTTCCGTCACTACTTGCAACGTGATTACACCACTGAAAATTAAACCACTTACAATTCTGTCTCCTCTCCCTATAGAATTGCGAGTCTAGAATTGCAAGATGATCTCCTCTTTAGCATACAGGAATCAACCCGAAGCCAACGCTAGAAGCTTTACGATCTCTTGAAATATGAGTCGACACTTGGTGAAAATGGCTTCCCTTCCCGTGATGCGATCACTCCTCACAATGGTTGTCAAGCACTATGTTTGGCTCAGAATCGACCCGACATCAAGAAAGTATCCTCACAAACCTCTGATGGTTGGTGATTGTGGTGGTTATGGTGGTGGTAACGATGGTTGGTGTGGTACTTTGGAGAATTGCCGATACTGCTTGCAGAAAGCTCGGTACTCTTCCTTTGTACACACTAGCTGTTCATCGATCACACACACTTTTCTTCTTTTTCTTCTTTTCTTTTATATTTCTTCAGTAGTAACTGCTTCTGCTTGAATGGTTAGTTAGATTTCCTTCATTCATATCAATGACGATGCTTTCTTCTCTCTTCGACGAGTGAATTCCTACGTAATACGTGCAATCGTGATTTTTCTTCCAACTGTTTGTTCCTACAACCGCTATAATGGCATATTAGAAAATAAATAGTCCATGGAGTTACAGATAACTCAACAGACTTTCTTCGTTGATTTAACTATAAAACACGTGCATAAATTTAACTATCTAATGCTCAGGTGCATTTCAGATACTTATACTTATAAACTTAACTATTCGATGCCCAGATGCATTTCGGATAGTTACAGATAACTCATCGATATATAACTTAAGTAAATCTACCAGATCTCGACACGTGTCAGCAGTAGTTTAATAATAAAATAAACATTTCAGATAGTTACAGGTCTAACTATCTGATGCATAGATGCATTTCAGATAGTTAGAGATAACTCACCGAAAATCCACTTAAGTCACTTTCCCAGAACATGACATGTGTCCATAGCTATTTTATAAATAAAAAGAGATTTCAGAGAGTTACACATATAACTATCCGATGTCCAACTGCAATTTCAAATAGTTAGAGATAACTCACTGAAAGTTCACTTAAGTCATGCATTATGGTTTTGACACGTGTACTTGGTCGTGTTTTCCCAGCATTACACTAGAAAAACTTGGATTTCTTACTTCTATTTTTACTTAGTTAATTTATCTTTATGCCTATTCTTTCTTTTAGAAGTAAACAAACAACCTTTAATATAATTTAGATAATAATTCCAATTTGTACTTTAACTACAAGTGCACAGTGTCTATTGTATCAGTGTGCAAGTACAGGTCGATCCCATAGGGAATTGCTGACGAATTTAAGAAATGTTTGATTGTGAACAATTCAAATTTATATTCAATAAGCACTCCGTTGAGTTACAGTTAACTCAACGGACTAAGTTCGTTGAGTTATGGATAACTCAACGGACTATCCTTGTGGACTTAAGTTAACTCCACGAGCCTGCCTCTTCTTTATAATACTGCTAATTACAGAGGAATTCGGCCAACCATTGGGCGATTCCACAGATTGTAAATAACATCAATTAAGCATTTAATGCTAGTTAACATTGGATTTATCATTATGCAATACTAACATTCAAATGATTCAAACAGTAACCATTAAAATCTTTAAGTTGTTTTGTACGAACCAATTTCAATAAACTGTAAAATTAAAACTAACATAAAACAATCATAAAATTGATACAGATAACATTAATCATGATACAACACCAACAATACAACACTCAAATACAACATACAAACAAAGATAAATTGTTTTTGGTAATTTTGTTTTGATGTGATGGGTGAAAGGTGAAATGTGAAGTAATTTCACTTGACAGTAAATACTTCCGACACTACTTGCAACGTGATTACACCATTGAAAATTGAACCACTTACAATTCTGTCTCCTCTCCCTATAGAATTGCGAGTCCAGAATTGCAAGATGATCTCCTCTTCAGCATACAGGCATCAACCCGAAGCCAAGGCTAAAAGCTTTACAATCTCCTGAAATATGAGTCGGCGCTTGGTGAAAATGTCTTCCCTTCCCGCGATGCGATCACTCCTCACAGTGGTTGTTAGGCACTGTGTTTGGCTCGGAATCGACCCGACATCAGACAAGTATCCTCACAAACCTCTGATGATTGGTGATTATGGTGGTGATACGATGGTTGGTGTGATACTTCAGAGAATCGCCGATACTGTCTGAAGAAAGCTCGGTGCTGCTCCTCTGTATACATTGGCCATCCATCGATCACACCCTTTCTTTTTTTTCTTCTTTTCTTTTATATTTCTTCAGTGGTAACTACTTCTGCTTGAATGGTCGGTTGGATTTCCTTCCTTTAGATCAACGGCGATGATTTCTTTCTCCCTACGCGATTGAATTCCTACGTGATACGTGCAAACGTGGTTTGTCCTTCCAACTGTTTGTTCCTGCAACCGCTAAAGTGGCATATTAGAAAATATATAGTCCGTGGAGTTACAGATAACTCAACGGACTTCCTTAGTTGATTTAACTATAAAACACGTGCAAAAATAACAACTTAAGTTTATAACGCTAACCTAATGCGTTGCCTTAGTGTATTTTCATGTAATCTCAATGCGTGCAATTATACTAACTTAACGAGTTATAACGTAAGTAAATCTACCAACTCTCAACACGTGTCAGCAACAATTTAAACATAAAATAACATTCTGGAGAGTTACATGTATAACTATCCGATGCTTAGATGCATTTTCAGATACCTAAGAATTTCACAGCCTACAATTTACCGACAGTTCATAAATGTACTAAATTAACATTAATTCCCCAAAATTAAGCAGATTCTTCAATTAAAGCATATAACAGTGCAATTATAACATAATGGCTTAATTCTCATATGATAAGTTAAATATTATGCAATTAACCATCATTTAACCGTTAATAATATGCACTTTTTCATTCTAAACACTTCCCCTATACCTAAATTTTGCTAGTCCCTTAGCAAACTAAGATTTAATTAATTGGTCTTTCAAAAAGTGCTAGAATTAATTCTGCCCCTTTTGTTTTTTTTTTTCTATTTAGCATAAACATACATTCTGTATGTTTCAGTAATAAACCTACAAAGATATTTAGAATATATGTAAATTACATACAAAGTATATCATCTTCATATAGGTGTTAATTATATTATCGTTTGTTCTTCTTTTCATCATTTGTAATCCTAAATTTTCCAATAAGTTTTTCCAAAAGAAATTTCAACAACATACAAATTAAAGTACAATCCAATTCAATCTGATTAAGACAAGTAGAATAAAGAATTGTATTTCCATTAAACAACTTCAAAAGTCAATTCCAGATTCATATTTCAGCAATTTTAGATAACAGAAAATATACTCGATTCATAAGATATCTGTATTTCACAAAACACTTGTATCTTTTCAGAACAGTATATGTTTTTTTTTTTTGTGTACTTTAAAAGTTAATTTGACAAGCTTGAATCATACAAGAGCTTTCTAATGTACCCATGTAACGAGCTTTCAGTCAACAATCCCAGATCTGATCAAGATCTTAGGTTGCCAGATTTTTAGAGTACTTTTTCAGGTCAACAATCCTTACATACCTATCTGCTCAAGTACAAAAGGCTCGTGATCAAACAAGTCAATAAACTCTCAAGGTTTTTTTTTTTTTCTAAAAAAAAATGCACACACAAAACAAAGCATTAATCACATACTGTATATGCACGCATTTCATTAATACAGATGCAGTAGAACACCAATCTCATATAATCCTACTTCTATCATTTACTAAAGATATGAATCCATAACAATAAGTTCATACTTTATCTATAGTTTAATAAGATCTACACATAAATCATTCTATACGTTCAATCAGTCAAAGTAAATGTATCTTTCATCATATGTGTTTCATTTAATCTAGAATTCACATGTCTGCTCCTTCAGGACTTTAGATAATTTTCTGATTAAGCATTAAATATTCTGATTTCATTTTAAAATCGTGAAACTGTTAAACTCATGAAATTTAGAAAAATCATAAGATACTATATCTAGATTTACATAAATAATAAATTCTATAGCATTTCTATAGCCTTCCAAATATAACATTCAAGCAGTTTATAAAAATTTTATAGTCTCAATTATCGATAGTTACAGCAATTTCATAAAAATTTTCAATTTCCTCAAAACTTTGCAGTACTATTTTAATTCCTTTAATTAACAAACTTACATGGTTGTTACTTTAATTACCTCCCCCCCATACTTGCATTTTGCATTGTCCTCAATGTAAAAGATTTGACAATAAGTACAGTAATTGTAGCAGACATGAATAAAGTTTTGTTTGATTTAAAATTCAGGATAAGTAATTGGTTACATACCTTGTTCCATTTGTATCTCTTTCTGCATATTTCGATTTTTGATTCTGAAAAACTTTTCATTCCCAGATAAACACAGAATATAAAACAAAATAACATTTAATAGGTATTAATAAATCAATGTCTTGTGTGGAACCCAGGCTTCTATGCCTTTGGTGGCTCACAAGCAAGCTAGTTGGTTTCCTAGAACAGATACCAACAAATTGGATTGATATTTTGTTTTGTTTGTTTTTTTTTTTTATAAAATGAACATGAAAAACTTCAAAATTCCTTTTTTTTTTCTAAAAATAAATGCAGAAGACACAACATTAAACACACAAAATCACAGCTTAAGAACATGATTGAAAAGTAGAAACAAATGAAATAAATGTATCAGTCCAAGCAAACTTTTTAGGCATAGTTCTTCTTGCTATTAATTCTGTTTTAATGCAGTTCTTGGTCCTTTTTAATTTGTAAACATGCAATATATTATAAATTCCAAATACGAGTGTATTACCATTAATGATATGTAATGTAGAAAGGGATCCTTTTTGGTTCCAGGGTAATGTAGCAGTTTCTATTTCTACATCTATTTCAATATACTCCTCTTCCCACTTCCATTCATTCATGTCTTCCATAATCTATATTTGAAATTTCATCAGTTCATCCCACCATCTTATCAAACATAAAGTAGGATCATCTTTTTCATTATACCACATTCCTATTTGAATTTTATTAAATTTTTCAGATGGTGGTTTAGCTATTTCACTCGATATAGGTAAAATTTCTATATAATCATCATAACTGTCTATGCTCACTATGTATAAATCAGATCTATATGCTATTGACATCTCCGTGACTAAATAAATATAACCATCAAGTATGACATGTGTTTGGTTAATTAATGATTTCTGTCCTAGATATATTATAATGTTTTCATTCCAAGATCTGTTCAGAAAATTATACACACTTAAGCGTAAATCTTCACCCCAATTTCCTGTAGCTCTCCAATAATATAATTTTTCAGGAACTGTAGAATTTTTATCAGAAAATATTAAAGCTGACCCACAATTTTCAGTTGGTGCTTCAAATATATTAGGTCTTCCTATATTACATTCTTCTCCTGTTATAGGATTTCTTATCAAAATCTCAGGTAATGATAAACTTGCATACCTTGGTCTCGTCTTGTATATGATTAATCCTTCATCTATCCCCATAATATGACTCATTCCTTCTAATGCATTGGGTGGAGTTCCAGTAGTTTCTTCCATAGCCAGATATTGATAGGTATTTGAACTACGATTAAATGACCTCCATATGAATCCATCTCTAATCTTAGTCATTTTTGCAGCTTGTAGTCCTTGAAAATATTTTTCTTCAATACAGTCTTTAATTTCCTTTGATACACAACACATCCTGCACAGATCTTTAGCTGACAAGTTACTTAGTATTTCCCTTTGTGCATCCAACGGTAATTGCATTAATTCCATTTGTCGATTCTGTAAAATAAAAACAAAAATTTAGCAGAGACAAAAATTAACATAACTACTGCACACCCTCGTGGAGTTAAGGCATAACTCAACGAACTAAGTTCGTCGAGTTAAAAATTAACTCTACGATACTATTAACTTAAAATAAAACATATATACATACAGATAGTTGCTTCAGATATGCTGCTTCATTCAGCTGCCCTCCTAGAAGAGGTATCAATTTCATTAACCATTCTATTGACAAGATTAGGTATAGCTTGTATTGGCAATTCTCCAGTACATCTAACTCCCATTGGTTCCTTCTGTCTAAGTGATATATTTCTATTCTGATTTTGATTTGCAGCATTTCCAAATATAAATTATAAACGATTGTTTACTTATTGGATTATCTTTTCTAATTTCTCTATTCTAGCTCCTTGTTCAATTAATACTTCATAACTTATGTTCTTCTCATTTATATTTCTCCTCCTTGGAAATTGTTGTTTCTCCAAGATAAATTTGGGTGATTTCTCCAATTAGGATTATAAGAATTTCCCAAGTTATCTCTCTGGTTTCTAGCATAAATAATATCTAAGTCATTTATGTTTGTATTCTTTTTTGCTAGCTTTTGATTTAATGATAACTCTTCTATTTTCTTTGTTAATTCATTTAATTTCACCTCAAGCATAGTATTGGAATCTATTTCATGCATTCCTCTTGGCAATATTCTTTTATTTGCAATAGCTTCAACCGAATTTTCCCACTATGCAGTTCTTTTTGCAAAATTTTCTAAATATGTGCATGCTTCTTCACTACATAATTTTAAAAATCCATTTTGACAAGTAGATTCTAATAAAGATTTCGTTGAAACATCTATGCCTTCATAAATTATGCCTATTAATTGTGTTTTACTCATTGCATGATGTGGACATTGAGTCAGTAAATCTTTAAATCTTTCAAAATATTTCCAGAATGATTCACCCTGTTTTTGGCTACACATTAATATTTCTTTCTTCTTTTTAATCGTTTGATGTGTTGGATAGTATTTTTCCAGAAAAACAGAGCAAAATTCAGTCCATGTAGAAATTGAATCAGGCGATAGAGTATATAACCATCTCTTAGCTATATCTTTTAAAGCAAAAGGGATATATCTAAGTTTAATAGCATCTATACTCATGTTCGGCATTCTCATCATTTGACAAACTTCATTAAATTCTTTAAGGAAATAATAGGCATCCTCTCTTTCTAATCCACGAAAATATGGCTATTGACTAATATAATTAGATTTCAGTTCAAACCTATCTCCCTCAAAGTTTGGCAATCGAATACATGAAGGTTTATCAATTAATTCAGGATACAGAATCTCTCCTAATGGTTTTTCTACTGGAGCAGCTATCTCTACGTTCTCTTTTAAAGAAAGGTTAGCTACACTTCAAAGAATTTCGTTAAAGTTCAGTTTAGAAAATTTTTCAGTACCCCTCTACAATGAAAATTCCTAGATAGGTGTTCTTACTAATCGTTTAGTGCTTAGAGAACGAGACCATGTGCTCATAAATAAATAACAGAAGATTAATTACATACTAGTCTAAAGCTTTCCATTCTATAAATATTTGTTGTCGGATGAAGGTTGAATCAACTGCTTCTCCTTCCAATTCCTCTAACGCTTTCTCCTTTCTCTTAAAAGTGTTGGTAACTCATAAATAACATTTTGTTTCATATATATACTGTGCATCCTTAAAGTGAATAAATCTCGTTGCAAGAACGTGTCTTGCAACGTGCATCGTGGTTCCTGTTTTAATGGGTACGTGTACCACTACTAATTTCAAATTTTGATAACTGCTAAACCGACAAAGTTTCATTTGTGGTTAAAAGAATAACCATTCTGCTTAATTCACGAACTAACCTCATTGAGTTACAGATTACTCAACAGAACACAGTCGGTTACTGTTGCTAACTCCACGGACTAACTTCGTTGAGTTACAGATAACTCAACGGAGTGACCTTATATTATATTACTGACCTCGTGGAGTTACGGTTAACTCAACGGAATTACTTTGTTGAATTAACACTTGGCAACTTCTAAGTTTCACTCTCGTAAGTTTTCTATTCTGTTTTTTTTTATTTTTCTTTGTCATTCTGCTAACTGTAATAAAGTTAAATCTATGTCATTAATGCCTCATTTTGATTAAAATACATTTAAATCTGAACATTATATAAAGATTTAAATTGTAGGTCATTTTATCTTATAACATGCAGAAATTTTTAAGCCGTTATCCTGTCATTCAGCAAATTGTAAATCTATTATATATTCATAAAGTTCCACAAATTACATAATATTCAATAAATTCTATTCATTTCACATTCAAATAAGTATGAAAATTGCATCTAAAAAATTATATTCATTAATATGAATCAATTACATTACAAGTACATCATACAATTTCATACAATTTTACACAAGTAGATGAACAATACAATTTAATCTCTATGCCTAAGTTCATCTACTTCCTTCTGGAGTTTTCTAATTGCTGCTATAATTGATTTATCCTCTCTACTGCTCCTGCAATTTCTCCAAAAGGTATAGCTAATTCTGCAGCTACAAAATTTCTGTATTCTTTCACTAAAATGGTTCTAGATCTTATCCTTTTTGATGTCCATTTAGTGAAATCAATACTATCCACCATCAGCAGTGGAATCAAATCTCCATAAAATAATTTCTTCTTTACTATTTTCAGCTTGGAGATAAAAACTGCAAACCAATTTATTTGGATCTTATTTACAACTGCATACGTGGCCCATTTGATAAATTGACTTAATTCTATGTCATGGCCCTGTCATTGATAGACATTCTTAATCAAAATGTTAGCTACCATGTGTGCTTTACCATTTAAATGCTTCAATCTGTTTAATAATGGCACACCAGGATTGATAGCTAAACAATCCTTAATTTGCTGCTCAGTCCATTCAACTGCAGTTGTATCCTCCAAAATTTTTGTTCCTTCATTCTTTAAACCAAATATGTTGTGGAGAAGCTCTGGTGTTATCTGTACATCAGCTTCCTCCACGTTTGAAATTAATTCTCCTTCTCCTTCTCTTAAATTTGCATAGAAACAGGGCACTAAATTCTTATATACTACATGCCCTCTATCTTAAGTTATAAATTGCAGTAGACCTTGGAATTCAAATAGATCTTTGATTTCTTGCATTCCATCCCAATTTACTGGTCTATTGTAAATAATATCGTAACCCCTTATTTCTTGGTATTTGATATAAGCTTCCTGACTACAAAAATGTACTTCATTCAAAATTGTTGTTTCAGTCGGGTCAGGAAGGTGACTTTGTTGCTCCAGAGGGGTTTGCTCTTGCTCTTCCTCTAGCATAGGCTGCATTTGGACATTCTCTTCAGATTCCTGAATTTTTGCTTTTGCTTCTGTCTATGGTGGTGAGCCGGCAGAACTCTCCACTCTGTCTTGAATTCTTTCCATAATTTGCTGAAGAGTTTCTTGCTCTTCAATGGAATCTGTGAAATTATTTTTGTCCAAATGGCTTCTTTCAACCTCTTCATTTTCTACTCTTTCTTCTTCCTCCTGACTACCAATCTATTCTGTTGCTGTTCTTTCTGATTCTGTAACAGATTGGGATGGAGTCACGGGCAATTCAGTTTCTGCCCTAATTTCTGTTTCTTCTTGTACAGGCTACAAACTAATTTTAGCCTGATTTTTTTCTTTTCTTTGCTCCTCCTGCTCCTCAGATTCGGATAGCAGGTTAATAAAAATTTGCTCCACAGGTCTTGTAAAAATTAGTACTTCAGATTTAATTTCTTTATAATCAGGCACTTTTTCTTTTTCTTTGTTTTTTTCTGATTAGTTGTGCCTATTCTTCCTCTTCATCTTTTGAAATTAAATCTACAAAAATAGGCTCTATAGGCTTTCGAACCACAGGTACTGGCTCTTCCTATTTAGTTCTTCCAATAATTGCTGGTCTCGAAGGACCAGCTTCAGCTTCTTTTGCAGCATCTCTAACAGTAGTTCTAGCAGTAGCTTGCTGATGTTGTTCCACTTTAATTTTATATTGGGCTTTCAACTTTTCTATAGCCCTCTTTTTGTTCAGTGCATCAAACACCAGATGTGCTTTAGTCACTACCAAATATTCTGATTCTCCTTGGTTTTTTCCAACTTGAACCAGTTCTACAAATTCTCTTATTTCTTCTTCAGTCGAAGGCCCCATCATTTCTACTCGTGTCAATGGCTTAAATGGTGGAACTGAAGGTCTAGACTGCTGCTCCTCAAGAACAGGTCTTTCAGTAGTTGGTTCCTCCCGTTCTTCAGTTACCTCTTCATTTGCTCTCCTTTCTTGCTCCCAAATCACCTGTTTAGCTTGTCTATAGATTCGTCTTTTGAACCAGAATTAGGACTTACGCTGGATTAATTCTAGGGCAACTTCATTACTTGGCCTTATTTGTCTTTCCTTACTTACAGCTATTTCTATTGCTATTCTGATTCGTGTTTCCATTATTTGAGGTATTCGTATATCCATATCAACTAAATCTCTTCTCAACTTGAAAAGTTCTGATTCTACCTTCTATAGCTCTTTCTCTCTTGTCGTATTTCTGATCTTCTGCTGCGTGTGCCACTCTTCTGATTCCTTTAGAAATTCTGATGTATCAACAACATCTTCCCAGAATTCAAGCGTCATCTTCATCATCGTGGAGTTACATAACATCACGTAATTGCTTTGATTTCTACTATTCTTGATTCTAAATGATTTGTCGGATAATGCCCCCAAAACCCTAGGTTTTAGTTTAAATAAGCACTAAGTTTAGGCGGGTAATTGGGTTATTTCCCGAACCAACTATTACTATTTTATCTGCGGTCTTAGCTACAGTACTCCGTTGTGTTACAAGTAACTCAATGGAATAAGCTCGTTGACTAACTCAAGACTTAATGGAGTAAGCTCGTTGAGTTAAGTGTAACTATGCTATGCTTCGGTAAAACCAATATTTTTTTAATGTTCCGGTCATATCGATGCTACGCTTCGGTTAGACCTAAATATTTTTTAATTTTTCGGCCATATCGATGGATCCATTTGGTTGAACCACAACTATTTTTATGTTTTATATATATTTTTAATGTTTTTTTATTATTTTTATTTTATATATATATATATATATAAACATAAAAACTGATTTCTTACTAAGTAAAACTTGAGTAGTCCTCTACTTTGATTTCTTCTATAATTTCAAAGGAGCTTTTTGGTGTTTTCAGAATAGATTCAAGTCTTTGTCCATTTACTTTAAATATATTTTAATTTTTAGGATTTTCAATTTCAATAGCTCCATAAGGATAAACATTTCGAACTATGTAAGGTCCTACCCATCTAGATCTTAATTTTCCTGGATGGTTATAGAGTCTAGCCATATAAAGATATACTTCTTGTCCTATTTCAAAGTTTTTAGGAATAATTTTTCTATCATGCTAGAATTTAATTTTCTCTTTTTCTCTTACAGTCTTTGAATAAGCTTCATTTCTAAATTCTTCTAATTCAATTAGTTACATTTTCCTATTTTCAGCAGCTTGATTTAAATTAGTGTTCAGAGTTTTTAATGCCCAATAAGTTTTATGTTCTATTTCAACAAGTAAATGACAACTTTTTCCATATACTAGCCTAAAAGGTGACATACCTAAGCTCATTTTATAAGCAGTTCTATAAGCCCAAAGTGCATCAATCAATCTATTAGCCCAATCTATTCTAGTAGGATTTACTACTTTTTCCAAGATTAATTTAATTTGTTTGTTTGCACTTTCTACTTGTCCACTTGTTTGCGGATGATATGATGTTGCAATTTTGTGGTTTACTCCATATTTCTTCATTAAGGCTTCAAAACTTCTATTACAGAAATGAGTTCCTCTATCACTGATAATAGCTTTAGGTATTCCAAATCTTGCAAATATATTTGTTCTTATAAATTGTATTACCACTTTGTTATCGTTAGTTTTTGTAGGAATAGCTTCTATCCATTTAGATACATAATCCACTCCCAACAATATGTAATTAAATTGATTAGATATAGGAAATGGACCCATAAAATCTATTCCCCACACATCAAAGATTTCAACCTCAACAATAGGATTAAGAGGCATCATATTCCTCTTTGATATTCTTCCTATTTGTTGACATCTTAAACAACTTAAGCAATATTTATGAGCATCTTTGAATAGTGTTGGCCAATAAAACCCACATTGCAGAATTTTTGTAGCAGTTTTCCCTGAACCAAAATGTCCTCCACAAGCTTGGTCATGACAGAAAGACAATATGCTCGAATATTCAATTTCTGGAACACACCTCCTTAAAACCAGATCAAGACATTTCTTAAATAAGTAAGGGTCTTCCCAATAGTAATATTTTACTCTTGAGAAAAACAATTTCTTATCCTGTCTATTCCAATCCTTAGGTGTTAAACTAGTAACTAAGTAATTAACTATGTCTGCATACCAAGGCATTGTGTTGGTGGTCATTAATTGTTCATCAAGAAAATTATCCTTAATTTCAATATTTGATTTTTCTATTTGTAATCTTGATAAATGATCTGCTACTACTTTCTCACAACTTTTTTTATCTTTAATTTCTAGATCAAATTCTTGCAATAATAATATCCATCAGATCAATCTAAAAAATGCTCAACTTGAATTATAGGAGTTGAAATTAAGCTAGTCTTAAGTCTAAAAAATGCTTCCTTGCAATTTTTATCAAAGTTAAATGGAACATCTTTTAATAGATTAGTTAAAGGTCTAGCTATCTTGCTAAAGTCTTTAACAAATCTTCTATAAAAACCAGCATGTCCTACAAATGATCTAATATCTTTTACTGATTTAGGTTCTAGTAGATTAGAAATTACTTCTATTTTAGCTTTATCTACTTTTAACCCTTTTTTAGAAACAACATGCCCTAAGACTATTCCTTGTTTAACCATGAAGTGACATTTTTCCCAATTTAAAACCAAATTTTTTTCTGCACAGTGTTTTAATATTTGGTCTAAATTGCTTAAACACACTTCATATGAGTTGCCATATACAGTAAAATCATCCATAAATATTTCTAAAAGTTCATCAGTCATTCCAGTAAATATGCCCTGCACACACCTTTGAAAGGTAGCTGGTGCATTGCATAATCCGAATGGCATTCTTTTAAAAGCATAAGTTCCATTAGGACAGGTGAAAGTTGTTTTCTCTTGATCCTCTAATGCTACTGGAATTTGATTATACCCTGAATACCCGTCTAGGAAACAAAAATATTCTTGCCCTGCTAATCTTTCCAGCATTTGATCTATAAAAGGTAAGGGAAAATGATCTTTCCTAGTCACACCATTCAGCTTTCTATAGTCTATACATACTCTCCAACCTAATTGAATTCTAGTAGGTATCAAGTTTTGACTTTCATTCCTAATAACTGTTAATCTTGATTTCTTGGGAACTACATGGATTGGACTAACCCACGAGCTATCAGAAATCAGATATATTATATCATTATCTAACCATTTAATTATTTCCTTCCTAACTACTTCCTTAAGGTTTGGATTTAATCTCCTCTCAGGAATTCTAACAGGTTTAGCATTCTCTTCTAAATATATGTGGTGACAGCATAAAGTTGAACTTAACCCTTTTATATCAGTCATAGTCCATCCTATTGCTTCTTTATAACTTTTTATTACCTCTTTTAATTTAGCTATTTGATCCTCTTTCAAATCTGAAGCAATAATGATTAGACAGGTCCGTTTATCTTCCAGAAATATAAAGGTTAATTCAGGAGGTAAAGGTTTTAATTCTAAATGCTGCCCATCAGAAGCTAGAGCTCCTAATTGAACATCATCATTTTTTAAATTAATTTCTTCCTGATCTCCTTCTATATTTATGCTTTCACTTTCTTCTAAAGTTTCAAAATTGATTTGCCTATTTAATTCTTCTTGAATCACATCATCTAACATATCTCGTTCATCCTCTAAAAAGTCTATGGTATGTAAGGACATTTCTAACTCCTCAAACCTTTCTGGTTTAAAAATATTTAATTGAGTATCCTCATTACCATATGCTAATTTCATTACTCCAGTTTTACAATTTATAACAGCCCTTGATGTTGCTAAAAATGGCCTTCCCAAAATTAAAGATGTATCACTATTTTTATGGTTAATTTGTTGGGAATCCAAAATTACAATACCAATAGGATATATAAAATTCTTGATTTTAATTGAGACATCCTTTATTTTTCCTCTAGGGTATCTTATACTTCTATCAGCCAATTGAATAACCGTACTAATAGGAGTTAAGCCTTCTAATCCTAAGGATGCAAATATATCACTTGGCATAACATTTATACCTGCACCTAAGTCTATTAAGGTTCTTTCTAGAATGGTATTTCCTATGGTGCATGATATAATAGGGATTCCAGGATCAGATAACTTTTTAGGAATTTGTGGCAGAAATAGGTAACTACTTTGCTCAGCTAAAAAGACCTTTCTAAGAACTTTTCGCTCTCTTTTCTTAGTACACCAATCCTTCAGAAATTTAGCACAAGGTGGCATATTCTACAATAGATCTAACAAAGGAATGTTAACTTGTACTTTTTCAAAAATTTCTCTTATTTTTTCTTGTTTTTCAGGAATTGTTTGTTGTAATCTTTCAAGATAGGGTGCTAAAGATTTTGATTTCAAAGACTCTTTTTCTTTCAGTTGATTTGTTTGATCATTTTTAGCTTCAATTGCAGATTCAGATTGTTCTTTAGTGATTTCTAGATTTTCAGCTATTACATTTTCATTATCATTTTGATTTTTACTCTTGTCCACCTTCATATCATTTTCATTTTGAGTTCTTGGTGGTATATCAGTTCCAGATCTTAATGTTACACATACATCCAAATTTTCATTACTTTCATGATGTTTTTGTATATCATTTTCGTGATTATGATCTTCAATTGTTTTTAGTTTTAAAGCGCATTCTATAAATTCTCTTACATTTGTGTTTTCTGTTTGTTGTATATTTTGCAAGTTATGTAGGTTTATAACATTATAATTTTCATTGTCCTATTGTAAAACTTGTATTTTCAATGCATTTTTGTCTAATGCTTTTAATTTTGTTTCTAGATCATCTAATTTCATTGCATTCAATTTTTGATCAATTTTCTTTATGGCTTTTTCAGTTTCATAAATTATATCTTGTTTAGGTTCTGAATATGCCTCCTTATAGTTTAATTGGTTGACTTCTTGTTGTTGACACACAAAGTATTCCAGTTTGTCCAGATTTTGCTCTATACTATGCTCAAGTCTGTCATAGCTATCCCAAACTTCACTGTCTCTCATCATATTACACATTCTATACTGACCATCAGTTGGGTAAACTATAGGATTCTCATACTCGGCTCTATTATATTGATGATAATTCATTTGTTGTTCATGGGATCTATCAACCTGTAAATGTCTCAATTTTAAACAATCAGAAATGTCATGTCCTTCAGAATTACAGAATTCACATATGCTAATTAAATGTTTCAGAAATCTTTGAGCATAAGCATATGCCATATTCTCAATTACAGAAGAAAATACACAACTCTAACTATTAAAATGAAACACCTCTAACAGTTGCTTATATCTATTCAATTCAATTCCCCAGCAACGGCGCCATAAAACTTGGTCGTGTTTTCCCAGTACTACACTAGAAAAACATGGATTTGTTACTTCTATTTTTACTTAGTTAATTTATCTTTATGCCTATTCTTTCTTTTAGAAGTAAACAAACAACCTTTAATACAATTTAGATATTAATTCCAATTTGTACTTTAACTGCAAGTGCACAGTGTCTATTGTATCAGTGTGCAAGTACAGGTCGATCTCACAGGGAATTGCTAACGAATTTAAGAAATGTTTGATTGTGAACAATTCAAATTTATATTCAATAAGCACTCCATTGAGTTACAGTTAACTAAACGGACTAAGTTTGTTGAGTTATGGATAACTCAACGGACTATCCTCGTAGACTTAAGTTAACTCCACAAGCCTATCTCTTCTTTATAATATTGCTAATTACAGAGGAATTCGGCCAACCATTGGGCGATTCCACAGATTGTAAATAGCATCAATTAAGCTTTTTAATGCTAGTTAACATTGGATTTATCATTATACAATACTAACATTCAGATGATTCAAATAGTAACCATTAAAATCTTTAAGTTGTTTTGTACGAACCAATTTCAGTAAATTGTAAAATTAAAACTAACATAAAACAATCATAAAATTGATACAGATAACATTAATCACGATACAACACCAACAATACAACACTCAAATACAACATACAAACAAAGATAAATTGTTTTTGGTATTTTTGTTTTGATGTGATGTGCGAAAGGTGAAATGTAAAGTAATTTCACTTGATAGTAAATACTTCTGACACTACTTGCAACGCGATTACACCACTGAAAATTGAACCACTTAAAATTCTGTCTTGTCTCCCTATAGAATCACGAGTCCAGAATTGCAAGATGATCTCCTCTTCAGCATACAGGCATCAACCCGAAGCCAAGGCTAAAAGCTTTACGATCTCTTGAAATATGAGTCGACGCTTGGTGAAAATGTCTTCCCTTCCCGCGATGCAATCACTCCTCACAGTGGTTGTCAGGCACTGTGTTTGGCTCGGAATCGACCCGACATCAGGCAAGTATCCTCATAGACCTCCGATGATTGGTGATTATGGTGGTGATACGATGGTTGGTGTGATACTTCGGAGAATCGCCGATACTGTCTGCAGAAAGCTCAGCGCTCCTCCTCTGTATACACTGGCCGTCCATCGATCACACCCTTTCTTTTTTTTCTTCTTTTCTTTTATATTTCTTTAGTGGTAACTACTTCTGCTTGAATGGTCGGTTGGATTTCCTTCCTTCAGATCAACGGCGATGATTTCTTTCTCCCTACGTGATTGAATTCCTATGTGATACGTGCAAACGTGGTTTTTCCTTCCAACTGTCTGTTCCTACATCCGCTACAGTGGCATATTAGAAAATATATAGTCCGTGGAGTTACAGATAACTCAACGGACTTCCTTCATTGATTTAACTATAAAGCACGTGCAAAAATAACAACTTAAGTTTATAATGCTAACCTAACGCGTTGCCTTAGTGTATTTTCATGTAATCTCAACGCGTGTAGTTATACTAACTTAATGAGTTATAACGTAAGTAAATCTATCAGCTCTCAACACGTGTCAGCAGTAGTTTAAACATAAAATAACATTCTGGAGAGTTACAGGTATAACTATCCAATACTCAGATGCATTTTCGGATACTTAAGAATTTCACAGCTTGCAATTTACCGACAGTTCATAAATGTATTAAATTAACATTAATTCCCCAAAATTAAGCAGATTCTTCAATTAAAGCATATAACAGTGCAATTATAACATAATGGCTTAATTCTCATATGATAAGCTAAATATTATGCAATTAACCATCATTTAGCCGTTAATAATATGTACTTTTTCATTCTAAACAGTACTTTAGGAAATAATAAACTATTCTTTCAAAACAAAATTGTTCGGCAATTTAAACATAACTATCCGATACATGTTCGGTCTATTAAACATAACTGTGCGAAATATGTTTGGTATGTTAAACAAAACTGTCCGAAATATCAGAAAATTTGGATACTTAAGAATTTCACAGCCTGCAACTTACCGACAGTTTAGAAATGTACTAAATTAACATTAATTCCCCAAAATTAAGCAGATTCTTTAATTAAAGCATATAACAGTGCAATTATAACATAATGGCTTAATTCTCATATGATAAGCTAAATATTATGCAATTAACCATCATTTAACCGTTAATAATATGCACTTTTTCATTCTAAACAGTACTTTAGGAAATAATAAACTATTATTTCAAAACAAAATTGTTCGACAATTTAAACATAACTATCTGATACATGTTCGGTCTATTAAACATAACTGTCTGAAATATGTTTGGTATGTTAAACAAAACTGTCCGAAATATCAGAAAATTTGGATACTTAAGAATTTCACAGCCTGCAACTTACCGACAGTTTAGAAATGTACTAAATTAACATTAATTCCCCAAAATTAAGCAGATTCTTTAATTGAAGCATATAACAGTGCAATTATAACATAATGGCTTAATTCTCATATGATAAGCTAAATATTATGCAATTAACCATCATTTAACTGTTAATAATATGCACTTTTTTATTCTAAACACTTCCCCCATACCTAAATTTTGCTTGTCCCTTAGCAAACTAAAATCTAATTAATTGGTCTTTCTAAAAGTGTTAGAATTAATTATTCTTCTTTTTTTTTCTTCTGTTCAGCATAAGAACTAGTATTATCATATAGATATTCTGTATGTTTCAGTAATCAACCTGCAAATATACTTAGAATATATGCAAATTACATACAAAGTATATCATCATCACATAGGTGTTAATTATATTATTATTTGTTCTTCTTTTCATCATCTACCATCCTGAATTTTCCAATAAGATTTCTAGAAGAAATTTCAACAACATATGTATCAAAGTACAATCCAATTCAATCTGATTAAGACAAGTAGAATAAAGAATTGTATCTCCATTAAACAACTTCAAAAGTCAATTCCATAACAGAAAATATACTCGATTCATAAGATATCTGTATTTCACAAAACACTTGTATCTTTTCAGAATAGTATATGTATATATATATATATATATATATATATTTCTTTAAAAGTTAATTTGACAAGCTTGAATCATACAAGAGCTTTCTAATATACCCATGTAACGAGCTTTCAGTCAACAATCCCAAATCTAATCAGGATCTTAGGTTGCAAGATTTCAAGTGTCCTTTTTCAGGTCAACAATCCTTACATACCTATCTGCTCAAGTACAAAAGGCTCGTGATCAAACAAGTCAATAAACTCTCAAATTTTTCTTTTTTTTCTTTTTTTCTTTTTTTAATCAAAATACAAACACAAAACAAAACATTAATTACATACTGTATATGTATGTATTTCATTAATACAGATGCAGTAAAACACCAATCTCATATAGTCCTACTTCTATCATTTACTGTAAATATAAATCCATAACAATAAGCTCATACTTTTTCTGTAGTTTAATAAGATCTACACATAAATCATTCTACAAGTTCAATCAGTCAAATTAAATGTATCTTTAATCATATGTGTTTCATTTAATCTAGAATTCATATTTCAGCTCCTTCAGGACTTTAGATAATTTACTGATTTTTCGTTAAGCATTCTGATTTCATTTTAAAATCGTGAAATTGTTAAACTCATGAAATTCGGAAACAACATAAGATACTATATCTAGATTTGCATAAATAGTAAATTCAATAGCATCTTATATAGCCTTCTAAATATAAAATTCAAGTAGTTACAGTTTATAAAAATTTTACAATCTCAATTATCAGATAGTTACAGCAAGTTCATAAAAATTTTCAATTTCCACAACTTTGCAGTACCATTTTAATTCCTTTAATTAACAAACTTACATGGTTGTTACTTTAATTACCTCCCCCCCATACCTACATTTTGCATTATCCTCAATGTAAAAGATTTGACAATAAATACAGTAATTGTAGCAGGCATGAATACAGTTTCTTTGATTAAAAATTCAGGATAAGTAATCAGTTACATACCTTGTTTTGTTTGTATCTCCTTCTACATATTCCGATTTTTGATTCTGAAGAACTTTTCATTCATAGATAAACGCAGAATATAAAACAAAATAACATTTAATAGATATTAATAAATTAGTGTCTTATGTGGAACCCAGGCTCCTATGCCTCTAGTGGCTCACAAGCAAGCTAGTTGGTTTCTTAGAACAGATATCAACAAACTGGATTGATATTTTGTTTTTTTTCTTTTTATAAAATAAAATGAAAACTAATTTTTTTTTTTTCTCTTTTTTTGTTTTCTTTTTTCTAAAAATAAATGTAGAATACACACAACATTAAACACACTAAATCACAACTTAAGAACATGATTGAAAAGTAGAAACAAATGGAATAAACGTGTCAATCCAATCAAACTTTTTAGGCATAGTTCTTCTTGCTATTAATTCTGTTTTAATGCAGTTCTTATTTCTTCTTAATTTGTAAACTTGTAATATATTATAAATTCCAAATACAAGTTTATTACCATTAATGATATGAAATGCAGATAGGGATCCTTTTTGATTTCAGGGTAATGTAGCAGTTTCTATTTCTACATCTATTTCAATATATTCCTCTTTCCACTTCCATTCATTTATGTCTTTCATAATCCATATTTGAAATTTCATTAGTTCATCCCACCATCTTATCAGACATAAAGTAGGATCATCATCTTCATTATACCACATTCCTATTTGAATTTTATTAAATTCTATAGATGGTGGTTTAGCTATTTCTCTCGGTATAGGTAAAATTTCTATATTTTCATCATAACTGTCTATGCTCACTATGTATAAATCAGATCCAAATGCTATTGATATATTTGTGACTAGATATATATATCCATCAAGTATGACATGTGTTTGGTTAATTAATGATTTCTGTCCTAGATATATCATAATATTTTCATTCCAAGATCTATTTAGAAAATTATACACACTTAAGCGTAAATCTTCACCCCAATTTCTTATAGGTCTCCAATAATATAATTTTTCAGGAATTGCAGAATTTTTATCAGAAATATTAAAGTCGATCCACAATTTATAGTTGATACTTCATATCTATTAGGTCTTCCTATATTCCATTCTTCTCTTGTTATAGGATTTCTTATCAAAATATCAGGTAATAAACTTGCATACCTTGGTCTCATCCTGTATATGATTAATCCTTCATCTATCCCCATAATATGATCTATTCCTTCTAATGTATTGGGTGGAATTCCAGTAGTTTCTTCCATAGCCAGATATTCATGGTTAATTGAACTATGATTAAATGACCTCCATATAAATCCATCTCTAATATTAGTCATTTTTGCAGCTTGTAGTCCCTGAAAATATTTTTCTTCAATTTAGTCTTTAATTTCCTTTGATACACAACACAGCCTTCACAGATCTTTAGCTGATAAGTTACTCAGTACTTCCCTTAGTGCATCCAACGGTAATTGCATCAATTCCATTTGCCGATTCTGTATAACACAAACAAAAATTTAGCAGAGACAAAAAATTAACATAACTACTGCACACCCTCATGGAGTTAAGGCATAACTCAACGAACTAAGTTTGTTGAGTTAAGGACTAACTCTACGATACTATTAACTATAAATAAAAACATATATATATACAGATAGTTGCTTCAGATATGTTGTTTCATTTAGCTACCCTCCTAGAAGAGGTATCAATTTCATTAACAATTCTATTGACAGGGTTAGGTATTGCTTGTATTGGCAATCCTCCAGTAGGTCTAACTTCCATTGGTTCCTTCTTTCTAAGTGGTATATTTCTATTCTGATTTTGAATTACCGCATTTCCAAATACAAAATCTAGATGATTGTTTAATTGTTGGATTATCTTTTCTAATTTCTCTATTCTAGATCCTTGTTCAATTAATGCTTCATAACTTATATTCTTCTCATTTACATTTTCTCCTCCCTGGAAATTGTTGTTTCTCCAAGATAAATTCGGGTGATTTCTCCAATTAGGATTATAAGAATTTCCCAAGTTATCTCTCTGGTTTCTAGCATAAATAATATCTAAATCATTAATGTTTGCATTCTTTTCTGCTAGCTTTTGATTTAATGATAACTCTTCTATTTTGTTTGTTAATTCAGTTAATTTCACCTCAAGCATAGTACTTGAATCTATTTTATGCATTCCTCTTGGCAATATTATTTTATCTGCAATAGCTTTAGCTGAGTTTTCCCACTTTGTAGTTCTTTTTGCAAAGTTTTCTAAATATGCCCATGCTTCTTCACTACATAATTTTAAAAATCCATTTTGACAAGTAGATTCTAATAAAGATTTCGTTGAAACATCTATGCCTTCATAAATTATACCTATTAATTATGCTTTACTCATTGCATGATGTGGACATTGAGTTAGTAAATCTTTAAATCTTTCAAAATATTTCTAGAATGATTCACCCTATTTTTGGCTACACATTAATATTTCTTTTTTCTTTTTAATCGTTTGATGTGTTGGATAATATTTTTCTAGAAAAATAGAGCAAAATTCAGTCCATGTAGAAATTGAATCAGGCGATAGAGTATATAACCATCTCTTAGCTGTGTCTTTTAAAGAAAAAGGGATATATCTAAGTTTAATAGCATCTATACTCATGTTTGGCATTTTCATCATTTGACAAACTTCATTAAATTCTCTAAGGAAATAATAGGCATCCTCTCTTTCTAATCCATGAAAATGTGGCAATTGACTAATATAATTAGATGTCAGTTCAAACCTATCTCCCTCAAAGTTTGACAATCGAATATATGAAGGTTCATCAACTAATTCAGGATACAAAATCTCTCCTAATGGTTTTTCTACTGGAGCAGCCATTTCTACATTCTCTTTTAAAGAAAGGTTAGCTACACCTCAAAGAATTTCGTTAAAGTTCAGTTCAGAAAATTTTTCAGTACTCCTTTGTGATGAAAATTCCTAGGTTGGTGTTCTTACTAATCGTTTAGTGCTTAGAAAACGGGTCCATGTGCTCATAAACAAATAGCAGAAGATTAATTACATACTAGTTTGAAGCTTTCCATTCAATAAATATTTGTTGTCGGATGAAGTTGAATCAACTGCTTCTCCTTCCAGTTCCTCCAACGCATTCTCCTTTCTTTTAAAAGTGCTGGTAACTCGTAAATAATATTCTGTTTTATATATATAATGCACATCCATAAAGTGAATAAATCTCGTCGCAAGAACATGTCTTGTAACGTGCATCGTGGTTCCTGTTTTTACTAGGATGACCTCGTGGAGTTACGTTTAACTCAATGAACTTACTTCGTTGAGTTAACACTTAGCAACCTCTAAGTTTTACTCTCGTAAGTTCCTCTTTGCTCTTTTTTTCTTTTTCATTATGCTAACTGAAATAAAGTTAAATCTATATCATTAATACATCATTCTAATCAAAATTCGTTTAAATATGAACATTATATAAAGATTTAACTTGAAGGTCTTTTTATGTTATGTAGAATTTACATTTTACCTTGCAACATGTAGAAATTTTTAAGCATTTATCATGTCATTCAACAAATTGTAAATCTGTTAAACATTCATTCATAATCTTCCACAATATATATATATCATTCAATAAATTCCATTCATTTCACATTCAAAACACGTATGAAAAGTACATCTGAAAAATTATATTCATTAATATGAATCAATTTACAGTACAAATACATTAGACATTTTTCATACAACTATACAAGTAGGCGAACAATACAATTTAATATCTATTCCTAAGTTCATCTACTTCCTTCTGGAGTTTTTCTAATTGAAGTTCTAATTGATTAATTCTTTCTACTGCTCCTGTAATTTCTCCAGAAGGTACAGCTAGCTCTACAGCTACAAAATTTTTGTATTCTTTCACTGAAATGGTTCTGAATCTGATCCTTTTTTATGCCCATTTCATGAAATCAATACAATCCACCATCAGTAGTGGAATCAAATCTCCATAAAACAATTTTTTCTTTTCTGTTCTTGTTTGGGTTTTCCCAACACTACACTAGAAAAACTTAGATTTGTTACTTCTATTTTTACTTAGTTAATTTATCTTTATGCCTATTCTTTCTTTTAGAAGTAAACAAACAACCTTTAATACAATTTAGATATTAATTCCAATTTGTACTTTAACTGCAAGTGCACAGTGTCTATTGTATTAGTGTGCAAGTATAGGTCGATCCCATAGGGAATTGCTGAGGAATTTAAGAAATGTTTGATTGTGAACAATTCAAATATATATTCAATAAGCACTCCGTTGAGTTACAGTTAACTCAACGGACTAAGTTCGTTGAGTTATGGCTAACTCAACGGACTATCCTCGTGGACTTAAGTTAACTCCACGAGCCTATCTCTTCTTTATAATATTGCTATTTACAAAGGAATTCGGCCAACCATTGGGCGATTCCATAGATTGTAAATAACATCAATTAAGCTTTTTAATGCTAGTTAACATTGGATTTATCATTAAGCAATACTAACATTCAGATGATTCAAACAGTAACCATTAAAATCTTTAAGTTTTTTTTGTACGAACCAATTTCAGTAAACTATAAAATTAAAACTAACATAAAACAATCATAAAACTGATATAGATAACATTAATCACGATACAACACAAACAATACAACACTCAAATACAACATACAAACAAAGATAAATTGTTTTTGTATTTTTGTTTTGATGTGAACATGGAAATGGGCGAAAGGTGAAATGTAAAGTAATCTCACTCGAGAGTAAATACTTCCGACACTACTTGCAACGCGATTACACCACTGAAAATTAAACTACTTATAATTCTGTCTCCTCTCCTTATAGAATCGTGAGTCCAAAATTGCAAGATGATCTCCTCTTTAGCATACAGGCATCAACCCGAAGCCAAGGCTAAAAGCTTTACGATCTCCTGAAATATGAGTCGGCACTTGGTGAAAATGTCTTCCCTTCCTGCGATGCGATCACTCCTCACAGTGGTTGTTAGGCACTGTGTTTGGCTCGGAATCGACCCGACATCAGGCAAGTATCCTCACAGACCTCCGATGATTGGTGATTATGATGGTGATAACGGTGGTTGGTGTGATACTTCGGAGAATCGCCGATACTGTCTGCAGAAAGCTCGGTGCTCCTCCTTTGTATACACTGGCCGTCCATCGATCACACTTTCTTCTTTTTTTCTTCTTTTCTTTTATATTTCTTCAGTAGTAATTGCTTCTACTTGAATGATCGGTTGGATTTCCTTCCTTCAGATCAACGGCGATGATTTCTTTCTCCCTACGTGATTGAATTCTTGCGTGATACGTGCAAACGTGGTTTTTCCTTCCAACTATCTGTTCCTGCAACTGCTATAGTGGCATTTTGGAAAATAACTATAAAATACATGCAATAAAGAAATAAGCCACTAACTTAACGCGTTACCTTAGTGTATATTCATGTAACTCAACGCATACAGTTATGCTAACTTAACGAGTTATAACTTAAGTAAATCTACTAGATCTCGACACGTGTTAACAGCAATTTAAACATAAAATAACATTTCGAAGAGTTACAGGTCTAACTATCCAATGCTCAGATGCATTTTCGGATAGTTACAGCTAACTCACTGAAAGTTCACTTAAGACATTCATTCTGGTTTCGACACGTGTACATCTGGAAATAATAAAATATTCTCTCTAAACATAACTGTTCGGCAATTTAAACATAACTATCCGATACATATTCGGTCTGTTAAACATAACTATCCGAATTTGTTTGGTATGTTAAACATAACTATCCGAAATATCAGAAAATTCAGATACTTAGGAATTTCACAGCCTACAACTTACCGACATTTAAACCAATTATGAAATATGTATAACTCAACAAAGCACCTTCGTTGGGTTAACTTTTAATTCAACAAACTTGTTTGTTGACTTAAGTTCACTTAAGCTTATTTCTATTGTTTCTGTAAATTTTACCTCTCAAAACTAAAACTCTCAAATGTCAATAATTATATAAGTATCAGTTTTCTAATTATCATCTGTCAGATTACAATAACCATTCAATAGCATCTCCTTTTATAATATATATATGCAATTAAGATCATAATCATCTTTTTATAATATTTCTCCCCCTTTTTGTCATTAATCAAAAAGATAATTACAGAGAATATATATCCATATATAAGAGATATAATTACAACAACTCTTTCTGTAAACAAGAATAATAATTGAACACATTTATAGAAAAATATATTGTTCAATCAATTAAACAAGTAATACAAACATTACATTTTGTATTCAGATACAAACAAAAATAGTTATCAACCCCTCCTAAGTATATCACTTATAGCATTACATATTTTATCTCCTAGATGCCTAATATCATTTCTGATGTCGTTAAGCACTGCATCTAAGTCAGGAGGTAACTAGGTTTGCTGTTCTTCTTGAACTGAATAACTTTGTTGTTGTTGTTGTATATGGTCTGTATCAGGTTGTTGTTGTTGTTGTTCTCGTTGAGGTTTATGCATGGCTTGGAATTTTTGCAAATCTTTGACACTAAATGCTCTCATGCCTTTAGTTTCAGAGGGCCAGTCAGATAAAGTGAATTGGCTTGCAAGGATTCTACATACAGCATCACCATAAAATAACTTTAAACTCATATGCTGTAGTTGAGACATAAAAACATCAAACCAATTTATTTGAATTCTATTCAGCAGGCCATAAGTTGCATATAAATAGCTTCTGTTGACTTTCAAATTGTGTCCAACTCTCTGAAATAAATTTGCATGCAATATATTTGCAATAAACCTTGCCTCTGCATTTAGATTTTCCATTAATCTCATTTCAGAATATACATCTGGAATTTTTGATAAAGATTGAATGTTCCATTCCAATTGTCTTATTATGTCAAATTTGTTGGTAACAACAACACCTTCATTCTTTAATCCTAAAACTTCAAAAATTAACTCAGGAGATAACATAAACTCCTATTCATTTATTTGAGTTTTCAAAAAATTTCCATTCTTGAACAGATTGCTATAAAAAGCTGCAATAAGCTTTGTAATATTGCTTCCATTTCGTTCCTACTTGCAAGAATTTAATGAGGCCTTGAAACTCAAATAGATCTCTTATTTCCATCAAATTTCTGAATTTTATTGGACGAGCATGCAGAGTCTAACATGTAATCAGATTATTGTATTTCTGCAATGCTTCTTCAGATCTAAAATGAATTGCATTACCTTGAATTTTTAATATGATACCTGAAGCCGTGATTCAAAGTTTAATTCATCTTCAGGAACCTCTTCTTCAAAATGAATGTCATGTTGTTCCTCTTCCAAAATATTATCTTGAAGCTGCTCAGGTAAGCTTGATTCTTTAGCTTCAACAGTGTTAAGAACATTGTTAATATGCTCAACATTCATCTGTTCAGTCTCTATAGAATGTTCAGAGTACAATTTTTCCACAAATTCTATAGCCGGTGTATCTATCTGTAATTGTTCATTTTGTTCAATAGATAATTCCATTGATTCATGCTGTGAATTCTCAAACTCTGCTTCTATAGATTCCGTAGAAGGCTGGTTAACTTTTAGCTCTTCTAGAGTTTTAACAATTTCAATATCTGCTACTCTAGACAATTCAGCCTGTGAACTAGTTACTACTTCAACATTGTCAATTATATCTGCAATAACTTGTTCAATGTCAAGTGCCTGATGCTCTGATTTGTTAATTTCTACATCATCAGGACTTGTACTAATAGAAAAACTTGAGCTCATATTTGACTTGGATTTCTTCTCAAGTTTTCTAGCAAGGGAAAATAAAGTCTCATTATCTTCATCAGTTTCAGTGTGTTCGGAACTGATGAGTTTATCAGATGTACAATAAGGTACAATGTCTAGACATACATTATCCTTTGGAAATAAATTTTCATCTGATTTTCCTTTTTCAATAGACTTTGTTTCCTTAGACATAAGTTTTCTGACTTTCCTTCTTCTATAACATTTTTGTTTCTCCTTTTCAAGTATTGCTGTTTTCTTTTCAAATTGCTCCATAAAAGTTTTCTGCTTTAATTCTTCTAAGGCACTTTCTATTGCAACAGCCTTTCGAAGACTGTCAACTTTTGTTTTGTCTACAGCAATATCTGATTCTACTTGTTTTGAATATAAAGGAGTAGGGATAGCTGATTCATGCTCTTCCTCAAATGCATGTAGTCTTGTATTGTTTATAGGAGTTTGAGGAGTTCTATTTGATGAACCTACACCTTTTTCCAAATATTTTGCATACTATTCCAAAAATGCAATCTCACCACATTTCATTCTGTATTCTCTATCAAATTTACTATGAATACCCATGTATGTAATATTTGCATTAGTATGTCGAAGTTCTTGTCTAACTTCATCTAATATTCCCTAAGGAAAGAAGTAATCTCTATAAAGTTTTGCTATCCTTTTGTCCACTCAAAATATTTTCTTGAACCAAGTATGTGGAACTTCATCATTCTCTATTTCTTTTCCTTTTGCATCTCTTCTGCTTTTGCCTTTTCCTCTGCCATGACCTTTGTAGAACTTGGAGACCATCATCGTAGGTTGTAACATTAACAAGCGGGAAAGATTTTCTTGACAAAGTTTACAAATAACCTAAGTCCCCGTGTAATAAGTGTTTAAATAGGGTTTTTAGGCATATAACTCAACGTGAAGAGAAGTCGGGTTTAGAAATTAAATAAATATCGAATAAAGTTTATTCAATCAAGGTACCCGAAATATTCAAGTATAACTCGTTGAGTTAACCAACCTAACGAGTAAAACGCTGTCTAGAGGCAGTTTTACACATTACCTTATCTAACATAATGTCTAGTTAGTACACCAATTTTCGTATGCTTCCAAATGAAACATTCCAAAAACAACACACATGCTAAACTTAACATTATCTTGAGAACATTGTAAACTATTTGAACATTTTGTCCTTTGAATCTAAAATAGTTTATTTATCGTTTTAAATTATTTCATCAAGATTTTAAGAGGACATTAATTCAGATTAACTAAGATTTGTATTCTAAATTATATTAATCTGTTTTCGACATTGTTAATCCTCCCCCTACAAATATACTTCAAATATATTCAATCAAAATACAAAATATACTTGTAGTGACAATAGATGTTAAGTATAACTATACTTTTACATTTTCTTTTCAGAGACTTCTGTTATCTTGACATCATCAAAAATGATTTCCAGAATCAATTCCTACTGTATATGAATCAAAACACAACTTTGAACTCAATGCGATTAATTCAAGGAGAATAAAAGAATGTATCTCAAATAAATGTTTTCAAAAGTACTAATGTTGATTCAATAAATCAGAAGTCATATTGGTATAAACTATATGAGATTCAAAGATATCTGTAATTAATGAAACAACTTTTTCTTTTCAAAACAGTAAATATTGATAATTTTCTTTAAAAGTTAGTTTGAAAAGCTTGTATCATACAAGAGCTTTCTAATGTACCCGTGTAATGAGCTTTTAGTCAACAATCCCAAATCTGATCAGAACCTTAGGTTGCCAGATTTAAAGAATCCTTTTTCAGGACAACAATCCTTACATACCTATCTGCTTAAGTACAAAAGGCTCATGATCAAACTGATCAATAAACTCTCAAAGATTTTTACTTTGTAAGCACTTTTCATTTTAAGCACAATATATATGTATTCCATTAATACAGATGTAATAAAACACAAATCTCATACAATTTTTACTTCTATGATTGTACTGAGAATATGAATCAGTTTCAATAAGCTTATACTTTTGATTAACAGTTTAAGATGAGTTACATATAACTTATTCTACAAGTTTAATCAATTAAGTCAAATTTATGCATGATCATATGCATTTTCCTTGATTCAAAGAAAACATTTAATCAAAATTTCAGAATGTCAGAAGTATTTAATGTTTTTCATTTACACTTCCACTTAAAATCGTTAAAACCATTAAAATTGATAAACTACTTAAAATCAATAAGATACTACTATGATTTTACAATAAATACATAGTTTCTTAAGCAACAGTTTAGATATTACTTTAGATATTTTATAATAAGTATATAATATCTATGAGGTGAACAACATCATCAATAATATTTATCTTTTTATGTGGAGTTTAAGCATTTTACACATCACATAGCCTACAAATACCTAAATTTAATCTAATGTTGCAGAATGTATTTTCGTCTAGAGGTTTTGTAAATATATCAGCTAATTGATTTTTACTAGACACAAATTTTAATTTAATTTTTCTTTTAATTACGTTATCTCTTAGAAAATGATGTCTAACCTCTATATGTTTTGCTTTAGAATATAATATAGGATTTTTAGAAAGATTTATTGTAGAACTACTGTCACAATAAATCTCAGTTGTATCATAAGATAATCCAAAATCTTCTAAAGTTTGCCTTATCCACAGAATCTGAGTGCAACACAGTGCAGCAGCAACATATTCAGCTTCTGTAGTAGAAAGTGCTACACAGTTTTGCTTTCTACTAAACCATGACACCAAATTATTTCCCAATAATTGACATGTGCCACTAGTACTCTTTCTATCAGATTTAGATCCTGCATAATCAACATCAGTATATCCTATAAGATCTATTGAACTATCCTTAGAATAATACAGTTTGAAATTTTTAGTTCCTTGTATATATCTAAATATTCTTTTAACTGCAACTAAGTGTGATTCCTTAGGATTTGATTGAAATCTAGCACAAACACACATAGCAAACATAATATCAGGTCTACTAGCAGTCAAATAAAGTAAAGAACCAATCATACTTCTGTATTTTCTTTGATCTGTAGATTTTCCTATGTCATCAATATCTAACTTTAAAGTAGTACTCATAGGAGTTCCTCGAATCCTTGTATCATTAAAATTAAATTTCTTAAGCATTTCATCTACTTATTTTTCCTGACTTAAAAATATACCTTTATCCATTTATGACACTTAGCAAATTAAAACCTTGGTTTTCTATAAATAGTACATTCGAAATAACACAAGTAGGAGTTATTTGAACATTTCCCATACCTATGATTTTATCTTTGCTTTTGTTTCCAAATGTTACACTTCCTTTCATGGTATTTGTAAAATTTTGTAATAGACTTTTTGTCTGGTCATGTGACTTGACGCTCCATTGTCCAAGATCCATTTTGATGTTGTTTCCTCCTACAACACAAATTAAGAAAAAATTTTCTTGGTACCTAATGTTGTTGAGGACCAAGTTCATTAAACGCATATTTCTTCTTTTTGTTTAAAAATAGTTTAACATTATCATTTATATTCTTATTAGTTATAAGTACTATTGATTTATCATTAGCTTCATACTCACATATAGCATTATTGCTTTTGCAATCATTCTTTTTGTTTTTAGATGTAGTATAATCAAGACCAAACATATTTTTATCAGATGTTAATTTATTTTGGTCATGCTTATACATTTCTGTAAGTTCATACCAAGATTTTGTACTTGTATTAACACTTTCCGTACATAAAAAATCTTTTTCTACATAAGAATTTTTTGTTTTATCACATGCAGAATGAGTAATTGGTCTAATACCAGTGTATTGAATTACATGCTTAGGTTTCTGAATTTTCAGTTTACTACAATTTTCTGAAATTTTAGAAACATTAGAAACTGAATTTCTAGAACAAGAAACAAGATTTTTAGAAACATTTATAGTCATGTTAGAAGTACAATTTGACAAATCACATTGATTTATATTATTACTACATGATTCATCCCTTGAAGTAGCTACTTCTACATATTTATTACCTTATTTCATAATAAAAGGAATTTTAGTCTTAGATTTACTTGAACTGCAACTAATAAATCCTTTATTGGCTTGAGATTCAGGATAATCAAATCCTAAGCCAAATTTATAAGACACCGCAGGGGTACTAGTTAGTTTGTCTAACTTAGTTTGACTTAAATTCCATTTCTCAAAGGTAGAATTTAAATCTTGCTCTCTCAGTTTTAATTTTTCTATCTCTAATTCAAGTTCATTTATATTGTTCCTCAACATTTCATTTTCAGATTCTATCTTTAATTTTTCAGCATTTATATTCTGTATTTGTTCATGCAAGATACATTCATTAAATCTAAATTTTTGCAAATCTCTAACATGATTTTCATTATCACATTTAAACTTTTCTAAAGTAGTAGACATGAAACAATTTTCTTCTTCCATAATGGGTAAAGATTTTCTAATATTCTTATTTTCCAGTTACATACTTTAAGTTTTTGTAATAATACATGATAAGCACATAATAATTCATCAAAGTTGAAATCTAAATGACTTTCAGGATTAGATATTACCTCAGACTCATCTGCCATGAAGCACACATGAGCAACGTCTTCTAACTCTTGTTCTCCTTCTGAATGTGAAGATTTTGATGCTAATTCCTCAGATTCAGACTCTTCAGACGTGTCATCCCAAGTGACCTTCAAAGTCTTTTTCTAAGTTTTCTGAGCCGTCTTCTTCTGATTTGTCCTACTTTGCTTTTCATTTTTCCTCATAGGACAATCTGGAGAAAGATGTCCAGGTTTTTTACAGTTGTAACATACATACTTTCTAGATGAAGAATTCTTGTCATTCAATGATTTTGACGTTGAGGGTTTATCATTTTTGTTCCTTTGCTGTTTCCTAGCTTTCCATGCTTTCTTGAATTTCTTAGTCAGCAAAATCAAATCCTCGTCAGAATGAGTAGATATATCAGAATCTGAATTAATTTCGAAGGCTATTTCTTTCTTCATTTTTAGTTTGTTGTGACTCAGTGATTCATTTAATTGAACTTCATAAGTTGTTAAATTTCCTATAAGTTCATTCATAGTATAAACATTTAAATCTCGTGATTCCTCAATTGATGTTACTTTCTGAGACCATTTAGAACTTAGGGATCTGAGAATTTTCCTCACCAAATCCTTCTGTTCAAAATTCTTTCCTAAACATTTTAAAGAGTTTATGATATTAAGAAATCTAGAAAGCATCTCAGAAATATTTTCGTCTTCATGCATCTTAAAGAGTTCATACTTATGAATCAACATGTTTATTTTTGTCTCTTTAACTTGAGAAGTACCTTCATGTGAAACTTCTAATGCATGTCACACCTCATAAGCAGATTTATATGCCTACACTTTACTGAACTGTTCATAACTCAATGCACAAAATAAAATATTTAAGCCCTTAGCATTCAGAGTTTCATTTTTTTTTCAGTAATTGTTCAAGTATTATAAGGAGTAGTTAACAGAGTATATGGTTTAGAAATCATGAACCACAATTTATGATCTATACTTTGAAGAAAAATAGTCATCCTATATTTCCAATATTCAAAATGTATTCCATCAAATAAAGGAGGACGATTAAGATTTTGGCCTTCATATAAAGAAAAATTACCATTTCCAGTAGCCATCTTACCTTAGATTTTTCAACCTATTTGATTTTAAACAGTCTAAAAGCTTTAAAACAACTTGAGCCATAAATCAAGAAAGTTAAACGTATGCTCAGATATTAATTTCTGTTTAAAAACAAGGAAGGTAGAATAAGCAATGATATTAAATAAGTTGATATCGATTTTATATCAAAGATTATTAACAAAGCTCTGATACCACTTGTAGGATCGTATGACTACACAAGAGGGGGGTGAATTGTGTATTTTTAATATTTTCTGAAATATAATTGAAACTTTAAAACTCAAAAACAAGTCGAGACATTGTTTTCATAAAATCATTTTTATTCAAGGTTTCAATTAAAATATACAATTCAATTCTCCTCAGAAATTGTAGATGCAATTATATTTCGAAATCATGTATCATCTAAACAATTTCATAACTACAAATAGAGAAAACTAATTTGTGGAATTTAAAACTTTTCTCCCTGTTTGAGATCTTTCTTCTTCTTCTTTTTCTTCTTCAGCAATTCTTCAGTGACGAATATCTTGTCTTTTCATGCTTCACCGAATTTGCTTTCTTCTGATACTTCAAATCTTTAGTGACGAAAATCTTACCTTTTTATGCTTCACTGAACTTTCTTCCACTTGAGAGATTTTTCCCAAAGAAGTGTTTTTGATCCCTGAACAAGATTTTTCTTTTGGTGTATAGGGATGGTTTGATCCTTGAAAAGATTTTTTGTTTTATGTGCAAGGATGGTTTGATCAACGAGAACTCTATGACTTTTATACTGTATCTTCATTTCATGCATATCCTCCACGTTTAATCACTACCAGTTTTCCACTTCTCCACGTCTTTTCTTTTTCCTTCATCGAAACACACATGTTCTAACCCACGTTTATATTTCGAATTTTCTTTAATCATCAGTCCTAGATCTCTGAAAAATTTCCTGAAAATAAACATTCTCGTCCAAAAATTTTTCATTAGTGTAATAAGAAGTCGTTACTTTAATGTTAACTAAATGAGTAACACAAGTATATATATATAACTTAACGTTTCTTAACTTAATGAGTTCATCATGTGTCGTTGCACATGACAAGTACTGTAGCTAACTCAACGAACTAAGTCTGTGGTGTTATGCTAACTCAACGAACCAGCTTAACCTTTCTTTCAGAAGGTTAAACGATAACTCATCGAAAATAGTTTAAGTTTCGGATAGTTATGAATGTAAGTCACCGAAAAACTCTTTATATTATAAAACTAGTGAGACACGTGTCAAGACCTGAAAACATGACTTAAGTTACCTTTCGGATAGTTACGACTGTAAGCCTCTGAAAAAACTTTAACTCTCCGATTCAATAATAAACAAATGTTTTTATAATAAGAATTTTACCACGTGCAAAAATAACAACTTAAGTTTATAACGCTAACCTAACGCGTTGCCTTAGTGTTCAATATAGTAACTCAACGCGTTTAGTTATGTTAACTTAACGAGTTAAGCATGTGCACCTCACGTGATACAATACAACATTCGTAACTTATAATTTCACCACGTGTATAACACTAACTTAACAAGTTCGTCTCTTCTTTTACTCACTAACTTAACAAGTTATCACGTGACCTATTTTAACCTTTGAGCCTCTAACTTAACGAGTTCTCACGTGACCACTATACAAAGAAAACTCTAACTTAACGAGTTGTCTAAACGTGCACTGTTCACAATACAGAAGATATAACATTAAAACATATCATGCTTTTCAATAAAAACACACGTTAACTTAACGTTTAGCTAAATGAGAAATTAATGCAACGAAACGACTAGTTATTAACTTCAGATCCAATACAGACAAGTATTTATATCAGTACGCTTTTTCTATATTAATTGATGATTTTAATTTCTTTTCACGAGCAATAGTAATTGAGCAAATATGATTATTTTCATTCAGCACACATCATCAAAACAAAAATACTCAACATTTTTATTTTTTTATTTTTCTTTCGATTGAACCGATACTATGTTTCGATAAAACCAATATCTTTTTTTCTGAAAATTAATATACAATTTTTTAATGTTTCGATCATACCAATGCTATGTTTCGGTCAGATCTAAATTTTTTTCTGAAAATTAATATACAATTTTTATAATGTTCCGGTCATACCGATGGATCTAGTCGGTTGAACCGCAACTATTTTTATGTTTTATATATATTTTTAATGTTTTTTTTATTTTTTATTTATATATATATATAAACATAAAAACTGATTTCTTACTAAGTAAAGCTCGAGTAGTCCTTTACTCTGACTTCTTCTATAATTCCAAAGGAGCTTTTTGGTGTTTTCAGAATAGGTTTAAGTCTTTGTCCATTTACTTTAAATATATTCTGATTTTTAGGATTTTCAATTTCAATAGCTCTATAAGGATAAACATTTTGAACTATGTAAGGTCCTGCCCATCTAGATCTTAATTTTCCTAGATGGTTATGGAGTCTAGCTATATAAAGATATACTTCTTGTCCTATTTCACAACTTTTAGAAATAACTTTTTTATGATGCCAGAATTTAATTTTCTCTTTTTCTCTTACAGTCTTCGAATAAGCTTCATTTCTAAATTCTTCTAATTCAATTAGTTGCATTTTCCTATTTTCAGCAGCTTGATTTAAATTAGTGTTCAGAGTTTTTAATGCCCAATAAGCTTTATGTTCTATTTTAGCAGGTAAATGATAACTTTTTCCATATACTAGTCTAAAAGGTGACATACCTAAGCTCGTTTTAAAAGCAGTTCCATAAGCCCAAAGTGCATCTATCAATCTATTAGCCCAATCTGTTCTAGTAGGATTTACTACTTTTTCCAAGATTAATTTAATTTGTTTGTTTGAACTTTCTACTTGTCCACTTGTTTGCGGATGATATGATGTTGCAATTTTGTGGTTTACTCCATATTTCTTCATTAAGGCTTCAAAACTTCTATTACAGAAATGAGTTCCTCTATCACTGATAATAGCTTTAGGTATTCCAAATCTGGCAAATATATTTGTTCTTATAAATTGTATTACCACTTTGTTATCATTAGTTTTTGTTGGAATATCTTTTATCCATTTAGATACATAATCCACCCCCAACAATATGTAATTAAATTGATTAGACATAGGAAATGGACCCATAAAATCTATTCCCCACACATCAAAGATTTCAACCTCAACAATAAGATTAAGAGGCATCATATTCCTCTTTGATATTCTTTCTATTTGTTGACATCTTAAACAACTTAAGCAATATTTATGAGCAACTTTGAATAGTGTTGGCCAATAAAACCAACATTGCAGAATTTTTGCAGCAGTTTTCCCTGAACCAAAATGTTGTCCACAAGCTTTGTCATGACAAAAAGACAATATGCTTGAATATTCAGTTTCTGGAACACACCTCCTAAAATCCAGATCAGGACATTTCTTAAATAAGTGAGGGTCTTCCCAAAAGTAATATTTTACTCTTGAGAAAAACAATTTCTTATCTTGTCTATTCCAATCCTTAGGTGTTAAACCAGTAACTAGGTAATTAACTATGTTTGCATACCAAGGCATTGTGTTGATGGTCATTAATTGTTCATCAGGAAAATTACCCTTAATTTCAATATTTGATTTTTCTATTTGTAATCTTGATAAATGATCTGCTACTACATTCTCACAACCTTTTTTATCTTTAATTTCTAGATCAAATTCTTGCAATAATAATATCCATCAGATCAATCTAGGTTTAGTTTCTTTTTTCTTTATTAGATGTTTTAGAGCTGAATGATTCGTGTATACTATTACTTTAGCTCCAATCAAATATGATCTAAACTTTTCTAAAGCAAACACAACAGCTAATAATTCTTTTTAGTAGTTGTGTAATTAACTTGAGCATCATTTAAGGTTTTGCTTGCATAATGAATCACTCTAGGAGATTTTTCTATCTTATGTCCTAACACTACTCCTACAGCAAAATCAGAAGCATCGCACATTAATTCAAATGGATGGTTCCAATTAGGTGCTTGAATTATAGGAGTTGAAATTAAGCTAGTCTTAAGTCTGAAAAATGCTTCCTTGCAATTTTTATCAAAGTTAAATGGAACATCTTTTAATAGATTAGTTAAAGGTCTAGCTATCTTGCTAAAGTCTTTAATAAATCTTCTATAAAAACCAGCATGTCCTAGAAATGATCTAATATCTTTTACTGATTTAGGTTCTAGTAGATTAGAAATTACTTCTATTTTAGCTTTATCTACTTCCAACCCTTTTTTAGAAACAACATGCCCTAAGACTATTCCTTGTTTAACCATGAAGTGACATTTTTCCCAATTTAAAACCAGATTTTTTTCCACACAGCGTTTTAATATTTGGTCTAAATTCTAAAAATTCTAAAAACACACTTCATATGAGTTACCATATACAGTAAAATCATCCATAAATATTTCTAAAAATTCTTCAATCAGTCCAGTAAATATGCCCTGCACACACCTTTGAAAGGTAGCTAGCGCATTGCATAATCCGAATGGCATTCTTTTAAAAGCATAAGTTCCATTAGGATAGGTGAAAGTTGTTTTCTCTTGATTCTCTAATGCTACTGAAATTTTATTATACCTTGAATACCCGTCTAGTAAACAAAAATATTCTTGCCCTACTAATCTTTCCAGCATTTGATCTATAAAAGGTAAGGGAAAATGATCTTTCCTAGTCACAACATTCAGCTTTCTATAGTCTATACATACTCTCCAGCCTGGTTGAATTCTAGTAGGTATCAAGTCTTGACTTTCATTCCTAATAACTGTTAATCCTGATTTCTTGGGAACTACATGGATTGGACTAACCCACGAGCTATCAGAAATCAGATAAATTATATCATTATCTAACCATTTAACTATTTCCTTCCTGACTACTTGTTTAAGGTTTGGATTTAATCTCCTCTTAGGAATTCTAACAGGTTTAGCATTCTCTTCTAAATATATGTGGTGATAGCATAAAGTTGAACTTAACCCTTTTATATCAGTCATAGTCCATCCTATTGCTTCTTTATAACTTTTTACTACATCTTTTAATTTAGCTATTTGATCCTCTTTTAAATCTGAAGCAATAATGATTGGACAGGTCCGTTTATCTTCCAGAAATATATAGGTTAATTCAGAAGGTAAATGTTTTAGTTCTAAATGCTACCCATCAGAAGCTAGAGCTCCTAATTGAACATCATCATTTTTTAAATTAATTTCTTCCTGATCTCCTTCTACATTTATGCTTTCACTTTCTTCTAAAGTTTCAGAATTGATTTACCTATTTAATTCTTCTTGAATCACATCATCTAACATATCTCCTTCATCTTCTAAAAAGTCTATGGTATGTAAGGACATTTCTAACTCCTCAAACCTTTCTGGTTTGAAAATATTTAATTGAGTATCCTCATTACCATATGCTAACTTCATTACTCCAGTTTTACAATTTATAACAGCCCTTAATGTTTCTAAAAATGGCCTTCCCAAAATTAAAGATGTATCACTATTTTTATGCTTAATTTATTGGGAATCCAAAATTACAATATCAATAGGATATATAAAATTCTTGATTTTAATTAAGGCATCCTCTATTTTTCCTCTAGGGTATCTTATACTTCTATCAGCTAATTGAATAACCGTACTAGTAGGAGTTAAGCCTTCTAATCCTAAGGATGCAAATATATCACTTGGCATAACATTTATACCTGCACCTAAGTCTATTAAGGTTCTTTCTAGAATGGTATTTCCTATGGTGCATGATATAACAGGGATTCCAAGATCAGATAACTTTTTAGGAATTTGTGCCAAAAATAGGGAACTACTTTGCTCAGCTAAAAAGACATTTCTAAGAACTTTTCGCTCTCTTTTCTTAGTACACCAATCCTTTAGAAATTTAGCACAAGGTAGCATATTCTGCAATAGATCTAACAAAGGAATGTTAACTTGTACTTTTTCAAAAATTTCTTTGATTTTTTCTTGTTTTTCAGGAATTGTTTGTTGTAATCTTTTAGGATAGGGTGCTAAAGATTTTTATTTCAAAGACTCTTTTTCTTTCAGTTGATTTGTTTAATCATTTTTAGCTTCAATTGCAGATTCAGATTGTTCTTTAGTGATTTCTAGATTTTTAGCTATTACATTTTCATTATCATTTTAATTTTTACTGTTGTCCACCTTCATATCATTTTCATTTTGAGTTCTTGGTGGTATATCAGTTCCAGATCTTAATGTTACACATACATCTTCTAGATTTTCGTTACTTTCATGATGTTTTTGTATATCATTTTTGTGATTATGATCTTCAATTGTTTTTAGTTTTAAATTGCATTCTTTAAATTCTCTTATATTAGTGTTTTCTGTTTGTTGTATATTTTGCAAGTTGTGCAGGTTTATAACATTATAATTTTCATTGTCCTGTTGCAAAACTTGTATTTTCATTGCATTTTTGTCTAATGCTTTTAATTTTGTTTCTAGATCATCTAATTTCATTGCATTCAATTTTTGATCAATTTTCTTTATGGATTTTTCAGTTTCATAAATTATATCCTGTTTAGGTTCTGAATATGCCTCCTTATAGTTTAACCGGTTGACTTCTTGTTATTGACACACAAAGTATTCTAGTTTGTCTAGATTTTGCTCTATACGATGCTCTAGTCTGTCATAGCTATCCCAAACTTTAGTGTCTCTCATCATATTACACATTCTATACTGACCATCAATTGGGTAAACTATAGGATTCTCATACTCGACTCTATTATATTGAGGATAATTCATTTGTTGTTCATGGGATCTAACAATCTATAAATGTCTCAATTTCAAACAATTAGAAATGTCGTGTCCTTCAGAATTGTAGAATTCACATATGCTAATTAAAGGTTTTAGAAATCTTTGAGCATAAGCATATGCCATATTCTCAATTACAGAAGAAAACACATAACTCTAACTATTAAAATGAAACAGCTCTAATAGTTACTTATATCTATTCAATTCAATTCAATTCACTTCGACTCAATTCAATTCAATTCAGTTCAATTCAATTCCCCAGCAATGGCGCCATAAAACTTGTTTGGGTTTTCCCAGCACTACACTAGAAAAACTTAGATTTGTTACTTCTATTTTTACTTAGTTAATTTATCTTTATGCCTATTCTTTCTTTTAGAAGTAAACAAATAACCTTTAATACAATTTAGATATTAATTCCAATTTGTACTTTAACTGCAAGTGCACAGTGTCTATTGTATCAATGTGCAAGTACAAGTCGATCCTACAGGGAATTGCTGACGAATTTAAGAAATGTTTGATTGTGAACAATTCAAATATATATTCAATAAGCACTCCATTGAGTTACAGTTAACTCAACAGACTAAGTTCGTTGAGTTATGGCTAACTCAACGGACTATCCTCGTGGACTTAAGTTTACTCCACAAGCCTGTCTCTTCTTTATAATACTGCTATTTACAAAGGAATTCGGCCAACCATTGGGCGATTCCACAGATTGTAAATAACATCAATTAAGCTTTTTAATGCTAGTTAACATTGGATTTATCATTAAGCAATACTAACATTCAGATGATTCAAACAGTAACCATTAAAATCTTTAAGTTTTTTTTGTACGAAGCAATTTCAGTAAACTGTAAAATTAAAACTAACATAAAACAATCATAAAACTGATACAGATAACATTAATCACGATACAACACAAACAATACAACACTCAAATACAACATACAAACAAAGATAAATTGTTTTTGGTATTTTTGTTTTGATGTGAACATGGAAATGGGCGAAAGGTGAAATGTAAAGTAATCTCACTTGACAGTAAATACTTCTGACACTACTTGCAACGCGATTACACCATTGAAAATTAAACTACTTACAATTCTGTCTCCTCTCCCTATAGAATCGCGAGTCTAGAATTGCAAGATGATCTCCTCTTCAGCATACAGGCATCAACCCAAAGCCAAGGCTAAAAGCTTTACGATCTCCTGAAATATGAGTCGGTGCTTGGTTAAAATGTCTTCCCTTCTCGTGACGCGATCACTCCTCACAGTGGTTGTCAAGCACTGTGTTTGGCTCGGAATCGACCCAACATTAGGCAAGTATCCTCACAGACCTCCGATGATTGGTGATTATGGTGGTGATAACGATGGTTGGTGTGATGCTTCGGAGAATCGCCGATATTGTTTGCAGAAAGCTCGGTGCTCCTCCTCTGTATACATTGGCCGTCCATCGATCACACTTTCTCTTTTTTTCTTCTTTTCTTTTATATTTCTTCAGTAGTAACTGCTTCTGCTTGTATGATCGGTTGAATTTCCTTCCTTCAGATTAACGGCAATGATTTCTTTCTCCTTACGTGATACGTGCAAACGTGGTTTTTCCTTCCAACTATCTATTCCTACAACCGCTATAGTGGCATTTTGGAAAATAACTATAAAATACATGCAATAAAGAAATAAGCTGCTAACCTAACGCGTTACCTTAGTGTATATTCATGTAACTCAACACGTACAGTTATGCTAACTTAACGAGTTATAACTTAAGTAAATCTACTAGATCTCGATACATGTCAGCAGCAGTTTAAACATAAAATAACATTTCGGAGAGTTACAGGTCTAACTATCCAATGCTCAGATACATTTTCGGATAGTTAGAGCTAACTCACCGAAAGTTCACTTAAGACATTCATTCTGGTTTCGACACGTGTACATTTGGAAATAATAAAATATTCTCTCTAAACATAACTGTTCGGCAATTTAAACATAACTATCTGATTCATATTCGGTCTGTTAAACATAACTGTTCGAATTTGTTCGGTCTGTTAAACATAACTGTCCGAAATATCAGAAAATTCGGATACTTAAGAATTTCACAGCCTGCAACTTACCGACAGTTCATAAATGTACTAAATTAACATTAATTCCCCAAAATTAAGCAGATTCTTCAATTAAAGCATATAATAGTGCAATTATAACATATTGGCTTAATTCTCATATGATAAGCTAAATATTATGCAATTAACCATCATTTAACCGTTAATAATATGCACTTTTTCATTCTAAACAGTTCTCAACTTGGAGATAAATACTACAGACCAATTTATTTGAATCCTATTTACAACTGCAAACGTGGCCCATTTGACAAATTAACTTAATTCTATGTCATGGCCTTGTCGTTGATAGACATTTTTAATCAAAATGTTGGCTACCATATGTGCTTTACCATTTAAATGCTTTAGTCTGTTTAATAAAGGCACAACAGGATTAATAGCCAAACTGTCCTTGATTTCCTGTTTTGTCCATTCAATGGCAGTTGTGTCTTCCAAAATTTTTAGTCCTTCATTCTTTAATCCAAAAATGTTGTGGAGAAGCTCTAGTGTTATCTGTACATCAGCTTCCTCCACGTTGGAAATTAATCCTCCTTCACCTTCTCTTAAATTTGCATAGAAATAGGGCACTAAATTCTCATAAACTACATGCCCTCTTTCTTGAGAGATGAACTTCAGTAGACCTTGGAATTCAAATAAATCTTTGATTTCTTGCATTCCATCCCAATTTACTGGTCTACTGTAAATAATATTGTAACCCCTAATTTCTTGATATTTGATATAAGCTTCCTGACTCCAAAAATGTACTTTATTTAAAACTGTTGTTTCAGTCGGGTTAGGAATGTGACTTTGTTGTTCCAGAGGGGTTTGTTCTTGATCTTCCTCTAACATAGGCTGCACTTGAACATTCTCTACAGATTCCTGAATTTTTGCTTCTGCTTCTGTCTGTGGTGGTGAGCTAGTAGAACTCTCCACTCTGTCTTGAATTCTTTCCATAAATTGTTGAAGAGTTTCTTGCTCTTCAATGGAATCTGTAAAGTTATTTTTGTCCAAATGGCTTCTTTCAACCTCTTCATTTTCTACTCTTTCTTCTTCCTCCTAACTACCAATATGTTCTGTCACTATTCTTTCTAATTCTGTAACAGATTGGGATGGAGTCACGGGTAATTCAGTTTCTACCCTAATTTCTGTTCTTTCTTCTTGTACAGGTTGCAGACTAATTTCAGCCTATTTTTCTTCTTGTCTTTGCTCCTGCTACTACAACTCCTGCTCCTCCTAAGAATTGGATAGCAAGTTTATAAAAATTTGCTCCACAGGCCTTGTTAAAATTGGTACTTCAGATTTAATTTCCTCTCTATATTCAGGTACTTTTTTTTTTCCTTTCCTTTTTCTGATTAATTATGCCTGTTCTTCCTCTTCTTCTTTTGAAATTAAATCTACAAAAGTAGGCTCTATAGGCCTTCGAGCCACAGGTACTGGCTCTTCCTGTTTAATTCTCTCTATAATTGTTGGTCTCGAAGGACCAACCTTAGTTTCTATTGCAGCACTTGATTTAGCTGCTGCCTGATGCTGTTCAACTTTAATTTTGTACTAGGCCCTCAACTTTTCTTCGACCCTTTTTTTCTTAATGGCATCATATAAAATATGCGCCTTAGCTGTAGCTATTTCTTCATTATCACCTTGGTCTCTTGCTGTTTTGACCAAGCTAGTAAACTCTTTCTCTTCTTCATCAGTTCTCGGCCAAGCAAATGCTACTTTTGGCAATGGCTTTGTTGGCTAAACTAGAGGTCCTGACTGTTGTTCCTTAGGAATAGGTCTTTCAGCAGTTGGTTCTTCCTGTTCTCCTACTCGTTGCTGCTACCATATTTCCCAACTTCCACGACCAGCAATGCATTTTTTAAACCACAATCTTGCTTTACGCTGAATTAGCTCTAGGGCTACTTTGTTATTTGGCTTGATTTTTCTTTCTTTACTAACTGCAATTTCTGTTGCTACTCTGATTCATGTCTCCATTATATGAGGTATTTGTATATCCAAATCAACCAAAACTTTCCTTAAGTTAAGGTGTTCTGATTCTACCTTTTGTAGCTCTTTCTCTCTTATTGTATTCTAAATCTTTTGCCGCATGTGCCATTCTTCTAATTCCTTTAGAAACTATGCTGTGTCAACTGCATCTTCTCAGAATTCAGGTGTCATCTTCCTCATTGTGGAGTTACACAATAGCACGGAATCGCTCTGATTTCTACTATACTAGATTCTAAATGATTTGCTGGATAATGCCCCCAAAACCCTAGGTTTTAGTTTAAATAAGCCCTAAGTTTAGGTGGGTAATCAGATCATTTCCTGAACCAACTATTACTATCTTATCCGCAGTCTTAGCTACAGTACTCCATTGAGTTACAGTTAACTCAACGGAATAAGCTCGTTGACTAACCTAAGACTCAATGGAGTAAGCTCATTGAGTTAAGCGTAACTCAACGGACTTCTCGTACAAACAGATATAATAATAAAAATACTATAGATAATAGTCTTTCTATTTTTTTTACTAGTTTAACCGATACTATGTTTCGATCAAACCTAATTTTTTACTAATTGAACCAATACTATGTTTCGGTAAAACCAACATTTTTTCTGAAAATTAATATACATATTTTTTATGTTCCGGTCATACCGATGGATTCGATCAGTTGAACCGCAACGATTTTTATATTTTATATTTTTTTAATGTATTTTTTTTGTTTTTATATTTAAACATAAAAATTGATTTCTTACTAAGTAAAACTCGAGTAGTCCTCTACTCTGACTTCTTCTATAATTCCAAAGGAGCTTTTGGGTGTTTTTAGAATAGGTCTAAGTCTTTGTCCATTTACTTTAAATATATTCTAATTTTTAGGATTTTCAATTTCAATAGCTCTATAAAGATAAATATTTCAAACTATGTAAGGTCCTACCCATCTAGATCTTAATTTTCCTGGATGGTTATGGAGTTTAGCCATATAAAGATATACTTCTTGTCCTATTTCAAAGATTTTTGGAATAATTTTTCTATCATGCCAGAATTTCATTTTCTCTTTTTCTTTTACAGTCTTCGAATAAGCTTCATTTTTAAATTCTTCTAATTCAATTAATTACATTTTTCTATTTTAAGCATCTTGATTTAAATTAGTGTTCAGAGTTTTTAATGCCCAATAAGCTCTATGTTCTATTTCAATAGGTAAATGACAACTTTTTCCATATACTAGCCTAAAAGGTGACATACCTAAGCTCGTTTTATAAGCAGTTCTATAAGTCCAAAATGCATCTACCAATCTATTAGCCCAATCTGTTCTAGTAGGATTTACTACTTTTTCTAAGATTAACTTAATTTGTTTGTTTGCACTTTCTACTTGTCCACTTGTTTGCAGATGATATGATGTTACAATTTTATGGTTTACTCCATATTTCTTCATTAAGGGTTCAAAACTTCTATTACAGAAATGAGTTCCCCTATCACTGATAATAGCTTTAGGTATTCCAAATCTAGCAAATATATTTGTTCTTATAAATTATATTACCACTTTCTTGTCATTAGTTTTTGTAGGAATAGCTTCTATCCATTTAGATACATAATCCACCCCCAACAATATGTAATTAAATTGATTAGACATAGGAAATGGACTCATAAAATCTATTCCCCACACATCAAAGATTTCAACCTCAACAATAGGATTAAGAGGTATCATATTCCTCTTTGATATTCTTCCTATTTGTTGACATCTTAAACAACTTAAGCAATATTTGTGAGCATCTTTGAATAGTGTTGACCAATAAAACCCACATTGCAGAATTTTTGCAGCAGTTTTCCTTGAACCAAAATGCCCTCCACAAGCTTGGTCATGATAGAAAGACAATATACTCGGATATTCAGTTTTTGGAACACACCTTCTTAAAACTAGATCAGGACATTTCTTAAATAAGTATGGGTCTTCCCAATAGTAATATTTTACTTTTGAGAAAAATAATTTCTTATCCTGTCTATTCCAATCCTTAGGTGTTAAACCAGTAACTAAGTAATTAACTATGTTTGCATACCAAGGTATTGTGTTGATGGTCATTAATTGTTCATCAGGAAAATTATCCTTAATTTCAATATTTGATTTTTCTATTTGTAATCTTGATAAATGATCTACTACTACATTCTCACAACCTTTTTTATCTTTAATTTCTAGATCAAATTCTTGCAATAATAATATCCATCGGATCAATCTAGGCTTAGTCTCTTTTTTCTTTATTAGATGTTTTAGAGTTGAATGATCCGTGTATACTATTACTTTAGCTCCAATCAGATATGATCTAAACTTTTCTAAAGCAAACACAACAGCTAATAATTCTTTTTCAGTAGTTGTGTAATTAACTTGAGCATCATTTAAGGTTTTGCTTGCATAATGAATCACTCTAGGAGATTTTTCTATCTTCTGTCCCAATGCTGCTCCTATAGCAAAATCAGAAGCATCGCACATTAATTCAAATGGATGTCTCCAATCAGGTGCTTGAATTATAGGAGTTGAAATTGAGCTAGTCTTAAGTCTTAAAAATGCTTCCTTGCAATTTTTATCAAAATTAAATGGAACATCTTCTAATAGATTAGTTAAAGGTCTAGCTATCTTGCTAAAGTCTTTAATAAATCTTCTATAAAAACTAGCATGTCCTAGAAATGATCTAATATCTTTTACTGATTTAGGTTCTGGTAGATTAGAAATTACTTCTATTTTAGCTTTATCTACTTCCAACCCTTTCTTAGAAACAACATGCCCTAAAACTATTCCTTGTTTAACCATGAAGTGACATTTTTTCCAATTTAAAACCAGATTTTTTTCCACACAGCGTTTTAATAGTAGGTCTAAATTTTTTAAACAAACTTCATATGAGTTGCCATATACAGTAAAATCATTCATAAATATTTCTAAAAAATCTTCAATCATTACAGTAAATATGCCTTGCATACAACTTTGAAAGGTAGCTAGTGCATTGCATAATCTGAATGACATTCTCTTAAAAACATAAGTTCCATTAGGATAGGTGAAAGTTGTTTTCTCTTGATCCTCTAATGCTATTGGAATTTGATTATACCCTGAATACTCGTCTAGGAAACAAAAATATTCTTGCCCTGCTAATCTTTCCAGCATTTGATCTATAAAAGGTAAGGGAAAATGATATTTCCTAGTCACAACATTCAGCTTTCTATAGTCTATACATACTCTCCAGCCTGATTGAATTCTAGTAGGTATCAAGTCTTGACTTTCATTCCTAATAACTGTTATTCCTGATTTCTTGGGAACTACATGGATTAGACTAACCCACGAGCTATCAGAAATCAGATAAATTATGTCATTATCTAACCATTTCACTATTTCCTTCTTGACTACTTGTTTAAGGTTTGGATTTAATCTCCTCTTAGGAATTCTAACAGGTTTAGCATTCTCTTCTAAATATATGTGGTGACAACATAAAGTTGAACTTAACCCTTTTATATCAGTCATAGTCCATCCTATTACTTCTTTATAACTTTTCACTACATCTTTTAATTTAGCTATTTGATCCTCTTTTAAATCTGAAGCAATAATGATTAGACAGGTACGTTTCTCTTCTAGAAATATGTAGGTTAATTTAGGAGGTAAAAGTTTTAATTCTAAATGTCACCCATTAGAAGCTAGAGCTCCTAATTGAACATCATCATTTTCTAAATTAATTTCTTCCTGATCTCCTTCTATATTTATGCTTTCACTTTCTCCTAAAATTTCAGAATTGATTTGCTTATTTAATTCTTCTTGAATCACATCATCTAACATATCTCCTTCATCCTCTAAAATGTCTGTGGTATGTAAGGACATTTCTAACTCCTCAAATCTTTCTGGTATAAAAATATTTAATTGAGTATCTTCATTCCCATATGCTAACTTCATTACTCCAGTCTTACAATTTATAACAGCTCTTGATGTTGCTAAAAATGGAATTCCCAAAATTAAAGATGTATCACTATCTTTATGCTTAATTTGTTAGGAATCCAGAATTACAATATCAATAGGATATATAAAGTTTTTGATTTTAATTAAGACATCCTCTATTTTTCCTCTAGGATATCTTATACTTCTATCAACTAATTGAATAAACGTACTAGTAGGAGTTAAGCCTTCTAATCCTAAGGATGCAAATATATCACTTAGCATAACATTTATACCTACACCTAAATCTATTAAGGTTCTTTCTAGAATGGTATTTCCTATGGTACATGATATAATAAGGATTCTGTTGAGTATTTTTGTTTTGATGATATGTGCTGAATGAAAATAATCATATTTGCTCCATTACTATTGCTTGTGAAAAGAAATTAAAATCATCAATTAATACAGAAAAAGCTTACTGATATAAATACTTGTTTGTATTAGATCTGAAGTTAATAACTAGTCGTTTCGTTGCATTAATTTCTCATTTAGCTAAACGTTAAGTTAACGTGTGTTTTTATTGAAAAGCATGATATGTTTTAATGTTATATCTTCTGTATCATGAACAGTGCATCTATAAATCAATGAAGAAAAATTTGAATCTAAAAATGAGATTAAAAATGATCAATCGAATCAAATGAAAGAAAAAGAATCTTATAAATCACAATCATTAGCACCCTATCCTGAAAGATTACAACAAACATTTCCTGAAAAACAAGAAAAAATTTGAGAAATTTTTGAAAAAGTGCAAGTTAACATTCCTTTATTAGATTTATTACAGAAAATGCCACCTTGTGCTAAATTTCTTAAGGATTGGTGTATTAAGAAAAGAGAGCGAAAAGTTTTAAGGAAAGTCTTTTTAGCTTATCAAAGTAGTTCCCTATTTCTACCATAAATTCCTAAAAAGTTATTTGATCTTGGAATCCTTGTTATATATGCACCATAGGAAATACTATCCTAGAAAGAACCTTAATAGACCTAGGTGCAGGTATAAATGTGATGCCTAGTGATATATTTGCATCCTTAGGATTAGAAGGCTTAATCCCTACTAGGATTATTATTCAATTAGCTGATAGAAGTATAAGATACCCTAGAGGAAAAATAGAGGATGTCTTAATTAAAATCAAAAACTTCATATATCCTATTGATATTGTGATTTTGGATTCCCAACAAATTAAGCATAAAAATCATGATACATCTTTAATTTTGGGAAGACCATTCTTAGCAACATCAGGGGCTGTTATAAATTGTAAAACTGGAGTGATGAAGTTAGCATATGGAAACGAGGATACTCAATTAAACATTTTCAAACTAGAAAAGTTTGAGGAGTTAGAAATGTCCTTACATACTATAAACTTTTTAGAGCATGAAGGAGATATGCTATATGATGTGATTCAGGAAGAATTAAATAGGCAACTAAATTCTGAAACTTTAGAAGTAAGTGAAAGCATATGTGTGGAAGGAGATCAAGAAGAGATTTATATAGAAGATGAAAATGTTCAATTAGGAGCTCTAGCTTCTGATGGTCAACATTTAGAATTAAAACATTTACCTCCTGAATTAACCTATATATTTCTGGAAGAGAAACAAACATGTCCAATCATTATTGCTTCAAATTTAAAAGAGGATCAAATTTCTAAATTAAAAGATGTAGTAAAAACTTATAAAGAAGCAATAGGATGGACTATGATATAAAAGGGTTAAGTGCAACTTTATGCTATCACCACATATATTTAGAAGAAAATGCTAAACCTGTTAGAATTCCTGAGAGGAGATTAAATCCAAACCTTAAAGAAGTAGTCAGGAGGGAAATAGTGAAATTGTTAGATAATGACATAATTTATCTGATTTCTGATAGCTCATGGGTTAGTCCAATCCATGTAGTTCCAAAGAAATCAGGATTAATAATTATTAAAAATGAAAGTCAAGACTTGATACCTACTAGAATTCAATCAGGCTGGAGAGTATGTATAGACTATAGAAAGCTGAATGATATTACTAGGAAAGATCATTTTCCCTTACCTTTTATAGACCAAATGCTGGAAAAATTAGCAGGGCAAGAATATTTTTGTTTCCTAGATGGTTATTCAGGATATAACCAAGTTCCAATAGCATTAGAGGATCAAGAGAAGACAACTTTCACATATCCTAATGGAACTTATGCTTTTAAGAGAATGCCATTCGGATTATGCAATGCACCAGCTACCTTTCAAATGTGTATGCAAGGCATATTCACTAGAATGACTGAAGACTTTTTAGAAATATTTATGGATGATTTTACTGTATATGGAACTTCATATGAAGTATGTTTAAATAATTTAAACCAAGTATTAAAATGATGTGTGGAAAAAAATCTAGTTTTAAATTGGGAAAAATGTCACTTCATGGTTAAACAAGGAATAGTCTTGGGATATGTTATTTCAAAGAAAAGGTTGGAAGTAGATAAAGCTAAAATAAAAGTAATTTCTAACCTACCAGAACCTAAATCAGTAAAAGATATTAGATCATTTCTAGGACATGCTGGATTTTATAGAAAATTTATTAAAGATTTTAGCAAAATAACTAGACCTTTAACTAATCTATTAAAAGATGTCCCATTCAACTTTGATAAAAATTGCAAAGAAGCATTTTTCAAGCTTAAGACTAGCTTAATTTCAACTCCTATAATACAAGCACTTGATTGGAGCCATCCATTTGAATTAATGTGCGATGTATCTTATTTTTCTGTAGGAGTAGTGTTGGAACAGAAGATAGAAAAATCTCTTAGAGTGATTCATTATGCAAGCAAAACTTTGAATGATGCTCAAATTAATTATAATATTACTGAAAAAGAACTTTTAGCTGTTGTGTTTGCCTTAGAAAAGTTTAGATCATATCTGATTGGAGCTAAAGTGATAGTATACACGGATCATTCAGCTTTAAAACACCTAATAGCAAAGAAAGAGACTAAACCTAGATTGATCTAGTAGATATTATTATTACAAGAATTTGATCTAGAAATTAAAGATAAAAAAGGTTGTGAGAATGTAGTAGTAGATCATTTATCATGATTACAAATAGAAATATAAAACATTGAAATTGAGGATAATTTTCTTGATAAACAATTAATGACCATCAACACAATGCCTTGGTACACAGACAGTTAATTACTTTGTTACTAGTTTAACACCTAAAGATTGGAATAGACAGGATAAGAAATTGTTCTTTTCAAGAGTAAAATATTACTACTGAGAAGACCCATACTTATTTAAGAAATGTCCTAATCTGATTTTAAGGAGGTGTATCCCAAAAACTAAATATCAGAGCATATTGTCTTTCTACCATGACCAAGCATGTGGAGGGCATTTTGGTTCAGGGAAAACTACTGCTAAAATTCTGCAATGTGGATTTTATTAGCCAACACTATTCAAAGATGCTCATAAATATTGCTTAAGTTGTTTAAGATGTCAACAAGTAGGAAGAATATCAAAGAGGAATATGATGCCTCTGAACCTTATTGTTGAGGTTGAAATATTTGATGTTTGGGGAATAGATTTTATGGGTCAATTTCCTATGTCTAATCAATTTAATTATATATTGTTGGGGGTGGATTATATATCTAAATGGATAGAAGTTATTCCTACAAAAACTTATGACAACAAAGTGGTAATACATTTTATAAGAACTAATATAATTGCTAGATTTGGAATACCTAAAGCTATTATTAGTGATAGGGGAACTCATTTATGTAATAGAAGTTTTGAAGCCTTAATGAAGAAATATGGAGTAAATCACAAAATTGCAACATCATATTATCCGCAAACAAGTGGACAAGTAGAAAGTGCAAACAAACAAATTAAGTTAATCTTAAAAAAAGTAGTAAATCCTACTAGAATAGATTGGGCTAATAAATTAATAGATGTACTTTGGGCTTATAGAATTGCTTATAAGATAAGCTTAGGTATGTCACCTTTTAGATTAGTATATGGAAAAAGTTTCCATTTACTAGTTGAAATTGAACATAAAGCCTATTGAGCATTAAAAACTTTGAACATTAATTTGAATCAAGTTGTTGAAAATAGAAAAATGTAATTGATTGAATTAGAAGAATTTAGGAATGAAGCATATCCGAAGATTATAATAGAAAAAGAGAAATTGAAGTTTTGGCATGACAAGAAAATTATTCCAAAAACTTTTGAAATAGGACAAGAAGTATATCTTTACGTAACTAGACTCCATAACCATCTAGGAAAATTAAGATCTAGATGGGCAAGACCTTACATAATTTGAAATATTTATTCCTATGGAGCTATTGAAATTGAAAATCCTAACAATCAAAATATATTTAAAGTAAATGGACAAAGACTTAGACCTATTCTAAAAATTCCAAAAAGTTCCTTTGGAATTATAGAAGTAAGAGTAGAGGACTACTAGAGCTTTACTTAGTAAGATATATATATATTTCAAAAAAAAAAAATCTTATTTTGAAGTTAGTCACAGTTCAACCGAAAGAAATTATTGATTTTATTGAAACACATATTAAAAGAAAAATATTATTATAGTCACACTGAAAGGATCTATCAGTTTGATCAAAACATAAAAATATAAAAATCTATATATTATATTAAGTAAAATGTCAATTTTACCGAAATATGGTATTGGTTCAATTGATAGGAAAAAAAATAAAGAAAAAAAGAAATAGTAAAGTATTTAATTTTGGTTCAACCAAGGAATATAACGATTTGACCAAAATTTTAAAAGGTTGAAAAATTAAGAATCAGTCAGATTGGAAATTCTTCGGTCTAGACTGAATTAAAAATTATTATTTTAAGTACTTTTATTAGTTATAACTTTACGGGAAGTCCGTTAAGTTACGCTTAACTCAATGAACTTACTTCGTTGAGTCTAGGATAAGTTAACGAGCTTACTCCGTTCAATTAACTATAACTCAACGGAGTACAGTAGTTAAGTCCATCGACTTTGTAGTATCGTATGGCTACACAAGAGGGGGTGAATTGTATATTTTTAATATTTTTTGAAATATAATTGAAACTTTAAAACTCAAAAACAAGTTGATACATTGTTTTCATAAAATCATTTTTATTCAAGGTTTCAATTACAATATATAATTCAATTCTCATCAGAAATTGTAGATGCAATTATATTTCGATACCATGTATCATCTAAACAATTTCATAACTACAAACAGAGAAACTAATTTGTGGAATTTAAAACATTTCTCCTTGTTTGAGATCTTTCTTCTTCTTCTTCTTCTTTCTTCTTCAGCAATTCTTCAGTGACGAATATCTTGTCTTTTTATGCTTCACCGAATTTGCTTTCTTCTAATACTTCAAATCTTCAGTGACATAAATAATACCTTTTTCTACTTCACTAAATTTTCTTCCACTTGAGAGATTTTGCCCGAAGAGGTGTTTTTGATCTCTGAAAAAGATTTTTCTTTTGGTGTGCAGGGATAGTTTGATCCTTGAAAAGATTTTCATTTTGTGTGCAAGGATAGTTTGATCAATGAGAATTCTATGCCTTTTATACTGTATCTTCATTTCATGCATATCCTTCACGTTTAACCACTACTAGTTTTCCACTTCTCTACATCTTTTCTTTTTCCTTCATCGAAACACACACGTTCTAACCCACGTTTATATTTCGAAGTTTCTTTAATCATCAGTCCTAGATCTCTAAAAAATTTCTTGCAAAATAAACTTTCTCGTCCAAAAATTTTTCATCAATGTAATAAGAAGTCGTTACTTTAATGTTAACTAAACGAGTAACACAAGTATATATATATAACTTAACGTTTCTAAATTAACAAGTTCCACATGTGCCATTTCACGTGACAAATACTGTAGCTAACTCAACGAACTAAGTCTGTGGTGTTATGCTAACTCAATGAACCAGCTTAACCTTTCTTTCGGAAGGTTAAACGATAACTCACTAAAAATAGTTTAAGTTTCGGATAGTTACAAATGTAAGTCACTGAAAAACTCTTTAACTCACCGATTCAGTAATAAACAAATGTTTTTATAATAAGAATTTTACCACGTGCAAAAATAACAACTTAAGTTTATAACGCTAACCTAACGTGTTGCCTTAGTGTTCAATATAGCAACTCAATGTGTTTAGTTATGTTAACTTAATGAGTTAAACATGTGCACCTCACGTGATACAATACAACATTCATAACTTATAATTTCACCACGTGTATAACACTAACTTAATGAGTTTGTCTCTTCTTTTACTCACTAACTTAACGAGTTATCACGTGACCTATTTTAACCTTTAAGCCTCTAACTTAACGAGTTCTCACGTGACCTCTAAACAAACAAAACTCTAACTTAACGAGTTGTCTAAACGTGCACTGTTCATGATACAGAAGATATAACTTTAAAACATATCATGCTTTTCAATAAAAACACACGTTAACTTAACATTTAGCTAAATGAGAAATTAATGCAACGAAACGACTAGTTATTAACTTCAGATCCAATACAGACAAGTATTTATATCAGTAAGCTTTTTCTGTATAAATTGATGATTTTAATTTCTTTTGACAAGCAATAGTAATTGAGCAAATATGATTATTTTTGTTCAGCACACATCATCAAAACAAAAATACTCAACAGACTTAGTTCGTGGAGTTAACCGTAACTCTACGGAGGAGTGAGTGAGATAGCGAGAGTTTATGCTAGAAAATGACCCGATTATCCGCCTAAAACTTAGGGTTTATTTATACTAAAACTTAGGGTTTGGGGGCATTATCTGCAGAAACATTTAGAACTTAGAACAGTAGATATCAGAGCGATTCCGTTCCGTTCCGTCACACCACGAGGTCAAGATGACGCTAGAGTTCTAGGAGGAAGTTGACACCATGAGATTTCTCAGAGAATTAGAAGAATGATATACAAGACAAAAGATTAGGAACACAACTTAGGAGAAAGAGCTACAAAAGGTAGAATCTGACATTTTTTACTAGAGGAAAATTTTAGTAGATTTAGATATTAAGATACCTGAGATTGTAGAAACAAGGATTAAGGTAGCAACATAGTAAACAGAGAAAGGAAAATTAGGCCAAACAATGAAGTTGCCTTAGAATTGATCTGATGCAAGTTCAGACTACGGTTCATATGACATATTGGTGGACATGCTAAGTGGGCAATCTAGGAGCAATAGAGGAAAGCAGTCAAAGAACCTATAACTGTAGAGTCGGCTACTAAAAAACTAGTAACTGAGGAACAATAGTTAGGACCTTCAGTTCCACCAACAGAGCCATTATAACATGTAGCATTTGCTTGGTCGAGAATTGAAGAAGAAGATAAGGAGTTTGCTAGCTTGATCAAAATAGCAAAAGACCAAGGAGATGATGAAAAAATGGCTATGGCCAAGGAACATATTCTGTATCATGCCATAAAGAGAAAGCAGGCTGAAGAAAAGTTGAAGGCCCAATATAAAATTAAAGTAGAGCAGCATCAAGAAGCAGCTAGATCAATGGTTGCAAGAGAAACTGAAGTTGGTCCTTCAAGACCAATGATTATAGAAAGAGTAAAATAGATATTAGATCATTTGTAGGACATGCTGAATTTTATAGAAGATTTATTAAAGATTTTAGTAAAATAGCTAGACCTTTAACTAATCTATTAAAGGATGTCTCATTTAACTTTGATAAAAATTGTAAAGAAGCATTTTTCAAGCTTAAAACAAGCTTAATTTCAACTCCTATAATACAAGTACCTAATTGGAGCCATCCATTTGAATTAATGTGCGATGCATCTGATTTTACTATAGGAGCAGTGCTTACACAAAGCATAGAAAAATCTCCTAGAGTGATTCATTATGTAAGCAAAACTTTAAATGACGCTCAAGTTAACTATACAACTACTGAAAAAGAACTATTAGCTATTGTGTTTGCCTTAGAAAAGTTTAGACCATATCTGATTGGAGCTAAAGTGATAGTATACATGGATCATTCAGCTTTAAAACACCTAATAACGAAGAAAGAGACTAAACCTAGATTATTTCATTGGATATTGTTATTGCAAGAATTTGATCTAGAAATTAAAGATAAAAAAGGTTGTGAGAATGTAGTAGTAGATCATTTATCAAGATTACAAATAGAAAAATCAAATATTGAAATTAAGGATGATTTTCTTGATGAACAACTAATGACCATAAAAGCAATACTTTGGTATGTAGATATAGTTAATTACTTAGTTACTAGTTTAACACCTAAGGATTGGAATAGACAAGATAAGAAATTGTTCTTTTCAAGAGTGAAATATTACTATTGGGAAGACCCATACTTATTTAAGAAATGTCCTGATCTAGTTTTAAGGAGGTGTGTTCCAGAAATTGAATATTAGAGCATACTGTCTTTTTGCCATGGCCAAGCATGTGGAGGACATTTTGGTTCAAGGAAAATTGCTGTCAAAATTCTGCAATGTGGATTTTATTGGCCAACACTATTCAAAGATGCTCATAAATATTGCTTAAGTTGTTTAAGATGTCAACAAGTAGGAAGAATATCAAAGAGGAATATGATGCCTTTGAACCTTATTGTTGAGGTTGAAATATTTGATGTGTGGGGAATAGATTTTATGAGTCCATTTCCTATGTCTAATCAATTTAGCTATATATTGTTGGGGGTGGATTATATATCTAAATGGATAGAAGCTATTCCTACTAAAACTAATGACAACAAATTGGTAATACATTTTATAAGAACTAATATAATTGCTAGATTTGGAATACTTAAAGCTATTGTTAGTGATAGAGGAACTCATTTCTGTAATAGAAGTTTTGAAGCCTTAATGAAGAAATATGGAGTAAATCACAAAATTGCAACATCATATCATTCGCAAACAAGTGAACAAGTAGAAAGTGCAAACAAACAAATTAAGTTAATCTTAGAAAAATTAGTAAATCCTACTAGAACAGATTGGGCTAATAGATTAATAGATGCACTTTAGGCTTATAGAACTACTTATAAGACAAGCTTAGGTATGTCACCTTTTTAGATAGTATATGGAAAAAGTTTCCATTTACTAGCTGAAATTGAACATAAAGCTTATTGGGCATTAAAAACTCTAAACAAATTTAAATCAAGCTATTGAAAATAGAAAAATGCAATTAAAAATTTGAAGAATTTAGGAATGAAGCTTATTCAAAAATTGTAAAAGAAAAAGAGAAAATGAAGTTCTAGCATGACAAGAAAATTATTCCAAAAACTTTTGAAATAGAACAAGAAATATATCTTTACATGACTAGACTTCATAACCATCTAGGAAAATTAAGATCTAGATGGGCAGGACCTTACATAATTTGAAATATTTATTCCTATGGAGCTATTGAAATTGGAAACCCTAAAAATCAAAATATATTTAAAGTAAATTGACAAAGACTTAGACCTATTCTAAAAATTCCAAAAAGTTCCTTTGGAATTATAGAAGAAGAAAGAGTAGAGGACAACTCAAGCTTTACTAAGTAAGAAATAGATATATGTTAGTAAAAAAAAAAACTTATTTTAAATATAATCACAGTTCAACTGAAAGAAATTATTGGTTTTACCAAAATATATAATATATATATATATATCTTGTTACGATCACATCGAAAGGATCCATCGATTTGATCGAAACATAAAAATATAAAAAAAAAAATATTATATTAAGTAAAATGTCGGTTTTATCGAAGCATGGTATCAGTTCAACCGATAGAAAAAAGAAAAAAAGTATTTATTTTTGATTCAACCGAGGAAATATAATGGTTTGACCGAAATTCTAAAATGATGAAAACTTAAGAGTCGGTTAGATTGAAAATTCTTTGGTCTTGACCGAATTAAAAATTATTATTATAATTATTTTTATTAGTTATAACTTTACGAGAGGTCCATTGAGTCACGCTTAACTCAATGAACTTACTCTATTCATTCTAGGATAAGTTAACGAACTTACTTTGTTGAGTTAACTATAACTCAACGAAGTACTGTAGTTAAGTCCATAGACTTAGTCCGTGGAGTTAACTGTAACTCTACGGAGAAGTGAGAGAGAAAGTGAGAGTTTACGCAGAAAAATGGCCCAATTACGTGCCAAAAACTTAGGGTTTATTTATATTAAAACTTAGGATTTGGGGGTATTATCCGTAGAAATCATTTAGAACTTAGAATAGTAGAGATCAAAATTGTTTCATTTTGTAACACCACAAAGATACAAGATGACGCTAGAATTCTAGGAAGTAGTTGACACTACAAGATTTCTCAAGGAGTTAGAGGAATGGCATACATGACAAAAGATCAGGAACACGACATAGGAGAAAGAATTAGAAAAGGTAGAATCTGATATTTTCTACTAGAGAAAAGTTTTGGTTGATTTAAATACTAGAATACCTCAAATAATAGAAACAAGAATCAAAGTAGCAACATAAGTGGTTGTAAATAGAGAAAGGAGAATTAGACCAAACAATGAGGTTTCCCTAGAGTTGATCTGGTGAAAGTCACGACTATGGTTTGTAAGACATATTGTTGGACACGCTCGGTGGGAAATCAGGGAGCAACATAAGAAAGCAACTGAAGAACCTGTAGTTGAAGTGCCGATTGCTAAAAAACCTGTTACTGAGGAACAACAGCCAGGACCATCCATTCCACTACCAAGGCTGTTAGAAAGAGCAGCATTTTTGGGGCCAACGATGCTAGAGGAATGGAAAGATTTTGTAGAGCTTGTTAAAGTTGCCAAGAGCCAAAGAAATTCTAAAGATATGGCTGTGGCAAAGACACATTTACTATATGATGCACTCTGCAAGAAAATGGCTAAAGAAAAGTTGCGGGCCCAATATAAAATTAAAGTAGAACAACATTGTAAAGTAGCTAGATCACTAGTTGCAAGAGAAACTAACGCTGGTCCTTCCAGACTAGTAACTATTAAGCAGGAAGAGCTAGTACCTGTGGCTTGAGGGCTCAAAGAGCCCAGTTTTGTAAACTTAGTCTTAGAGGAGGAAGAGGAAGAATAGGCACAACTAATTAGAAGAAAAGGAAAGGAGATAGTGCCTGAGGCTAAGGAGATAGTAAAATCTAAACCTATACCATCAGTAAGGCCTAAAGAGCCCATTTTTGTTAGTTTGCTATTTGAATCTGAGGAGGACCAGGAGTAGTAGCAGCAAGAGTAAAGAGGAGAAGAAAATAGGTTGAAATTAGCCTGCAGCCTATACAAATAGAAGAAACTGAAGTTAGGGTAGAATATACTGTGCTTGTTGTTGAGTATTTTGTTTTGATGATGTGTGCTGAATGAAAGTAATCATATTTACTCAATTACTATTGCTTGTGAAAAGAAATTAAAAACATTAATTAATACAGAAAAAGCTTACTGATATAAATACTTGTCTGTATTGGATCTGAAAATATAGCAAGTTAAATAACTAGTTATTTCGTTGCATTAATTTCTCATTTAACTAAACGTAACGTGTGTTTTTTTATTGAAAATCATGATATGTTTTAAAGTTATATCTTGTATCATGAACAGTGCACGTTTAGACAACTCGTTAAGTTAGAGTGTTATTTGTATAGAGGTCACATGAGAACTCGTTAAGTTAGAGGCTTAAAGGTTGAAATAGGTCACGTGAGAACTTGTTAAGTTAGTGAGTAAAAGAAGAGACAAACTCGTTAAGTTAGTGTTGTACACGTGGTGAAATTAAAGGTTACAAATGTTATATTGTATCACGTGAGGTGCACATGTTTAACTCGTTAAGTTAACATAACTAAATGCATTGGGTTGCTATATTGAACACTAAGGCAACACAGTAGGTTAGCATTATAAACTTAAGTTGTTATTTTTGCACGTGGTAAAATTCTTATTATAAAAACATTTGTTTATTACTGGTTCATTGAGTTATCTATAACACAATGGAGTTGGTTCGTTGAGTTATCGTAATACCACAAATTTAGTTCGTTGAGTTAGCTACAATATTTGTCACGTGAGTTGGCACATGAGGAACTCATTAAGTTAAAAATGTTAAGTTATATATCTACTTGTGTTACTCGTTTAGTTAACATAAAGTAACGACAATTTATTATTACACTTGATGAAAAATTTTGGACGAGAAAGTTTATTTTGTAGGAAATTTTTCAAAGATTCAAGATTGATGATTAAAGAAAATTTGAAATGTAAATGTGGGTTAGAACTTGTGTATTTCGATGAAGGAAAAAGAGAAGACGTGAAGAAGTGGAAAATTGGTAGTGATTAAACATGGAGGATATGCATGAAATGAAGATATAAAAGGCATAGAATTCTCGTTGATCAACTATCCCTACTGTAGGATCGTTGTATCACAAGAGGGGGGGTGAATTGTGTCTTTAGCAATTAAAATTACCAACAGATAAAACAGGAGCACAAAACACTCGTAAATAAAATTCTATTATTTATAAACTTTAAAGACAGAATGTACAATATCTTTTCAGCTCAATTCCCTTCTTGACGGTTTTGATATAGTAATGTCCGATATACAATTCAAGTAGAAAATGAAGTCCTTATTCAAAACTAATTTCGAATTGTATAAAACCTGATCTTTATGCACATAGCTCCTTTCCTTCTTTTTGCTCAACTTCTATATCTCTTCTTCTCTAGTTGTCGAATTTCTAGACTACTTGCGTTTGCAGCTCCTTTTCTGAAATTGCTTGGAATTTCAAACTTCTTCTGATGTTGGAGAATTTTTCTAAATATGAATATTCAAACTTAACTTTTTAGTTAGGGATCTAGATTGAATATTCAGACTTGGTTTTTGAGATTGGGATCCTCTAATGTAATGTAGCTTGTACTCTCTATTAGTAGTCAAACTCTATCTTCATGTTCAGCATGCTCATTCACTTAATCCATAATCCATGTACTAATTTTTCCTTTAATTCAAATTACTATCTTTTTGAATTTCCACTTTCTCCACTATCATTTTGAATTTCCACGATCTCCACTCATAGATTCACCAAAACTTTATCTTCCTCGAGTTTTGTGGAATATCTTCTAAGTCTTCGTTTTAGTCGAACACTTATCCTTTAAGTTTTGTAAAAACTCAAACACTTATCTGTAACTCTTCGAGTTTTTGTACCTGCAAAATATGTGACTGAACATAGCAAACTTATCTATTCCTTAGTCATTTTATAAAACTCGAACAGTTATCTATCCATACGTATAAAAACTCGAACACTTATCTATAACTCTTTGAGTTTTTGCACCTATAAAACACGTGACTGAATATAGCAAACTTATCTATTCATTAGTCATTTTATAAAACTCAAACAATTATCTATCCATGTGTATAAAAACTCAAACACTTATCTAACTCTTCAATTTTCATTACCGAACGCACATGGAAAACACGTGACAACTTAAAACATTAAAAACACATGTGTAGATAACTTAACTATATGAGTTTTTTTAACATAACTCTTCGACTAAATTGAAATGTTAACTATCCAAAAGTTTAACTATGAAATGCTAACTATCCGAAAACTTTAACTATTCAAAAACTATAACTATATGAATTTTTTAAAATGAAACTTTCTGATAACTGGTCAACATTTAATTACGCGACTATTATATTTAGAAAATATTATTTAGACTTATTTAAAAACTTTAATAAAGCATTCATCATCAAAACAAAATTCCTAACAATCTCCCCCTTTTTGATGATGTCAAAACCTAATAAGTCAAATAATCTTCTCACCCTTTTTGGCATTATAAAAAAGTAAATAAAATGTAAGGAAGAAAAACTTGCTAAGTATATATTGTTCAAAAAGATATTGTTTTTTTTATTTTAAACATGCATAACTATCATGGATAAGAATAAACTGTTTAAATAAAACTGTTTTAAACATAAATTGTTAAAAACAAGTATATGATCATTAAATGCAGTAAACAGTTTACAAAGATTATACAAGTAAGTTTTCGGTAACAAATTACAATAAATAAATCATGCAATACATAATTTGTATAATCACAAGCCTCTTTGTCTTCGAAAAAGATTGATTAGAGTATTTGAAATTTGCCTTACAATTTTTGTACTTACTTTGTTGATCTGATCTATTATTGTTGATCTAAATTAGAATGTGAAACTTGTGATGGTTGCTGTAAAAATTCAGTATTTATGTCTGTATGTAAATCTGTATGTATATTTGTATGTATACCTATATTTGTATCTATATGATGCTGTTGTTCTGAAAACTGTGTCGACTATTGCTGTCATTATTGTGATTGATTTTGCCAATCATGTTGTTGTTGCTGTCGAATTACAGGTGTATCTGCTTCCTGGTATTTTTGTAGTTCCTTTGTAGGGAAAGATCTTGATTTTAATCTTTTCTGTGGCGAAGGTGTAATATCTGTTTGACTTGCCACAATTCTCAAAAGTGTATCACCATAAAATAATTTACTTTGCAAGTTTAAGATATGAGAAATGAAAATATCATACCAGTTCACCTATATATGGTTAATTAATGCATATGTAGCATAAAGACAACATCTGCCAACTTCTACACTATGACCAAACCTTTGAAAGAGTGAAGCATGTAGTATTTTTGCAATAAAATGTGCTTGGCCATTTAAATCATTTAGTAATCTCATTGAATTGTTGGTAGTCAGATCTTTGGCGAAACTTTTAGTGTCCCATCCCAATTGATAAACTTGTTTTCTTTTTGATAATTTAACTCAATTTTTCAGACCGAGTACTTGATAAAGTAATTTTGGAGTTAAATATATATCGTAGTCTTGTATATTGGAAACAGGAATACCTTCTTCTACTATTAAGTTTGAGTAAAAACAACTTATAATTTCTGGTATAACTAGATGGCCTGGCTGTTGTGGAAGTAGAGTCAGCAAGCCTTGAAATTCAAACATCTCTCGTATATGTGCCATCCTTTCAAACTTAACTGGTCTTGAATATAAAACTATAAAAGTTTTATATGTTTGAAATTTTTCATAACAAGAACTATTTTTGAACCATAACAATGTATTTTCGTTTAAATTTTGTTTAGGATTAGGTATTTTCCTCTCATGATATTCTAATCTAGGACTTGTTTCAACATTATTAGCAGCATCTATATTTGCAGATCTTTTAGAACTAGTGGAATTTCTATCAAAGCTAGTATAAATGTCTAAAATATTTGTTATTGTCGTATCAATAATCTACTAAATTTTCTCTGTTTGTACTTCTTGAAACATATCAATATTGACAGTCTCTGTATTTTTCTGTCTATCAGTAACATTTATGTCAATAATTGATCTATATAACAATTGTCTCTATATGAAAGAATGTTCTATATGTGTCTGTGTAATAGAATCATCCTGTATTTCTGAAATTTCTATAATTGAGACATTAACAGTGTTATATTTTATTTGTAACTGTGTAGTTTGTTGATTATATACATTTATCAACAAATATACTGTATATTGTAACAGACATAACCACATGTACAAATTGTAGTATAAGCAACTATACCAAAACTTAAAAGTCTCTATCCAAGAAACAGTAAGAGGAAGAATAGTTGTACATTCCTCTTCAGATGAAATATCATCAAAATTCATAGACTCAATGTCTATGTCATCAAAAATATCATCAAGATTGATATCATCTGTATATATATCATCAAAATTTCCTACATGTTCTCTTTCCGTAGGAAAAGAATGTTGTCTTACAGCATAATGTGAAAAATTGTCCATTGTATTAAAAGAAACATTATGCACTAATGTGACACAATACCTTAGAGTGTATGCTTGTAATCTGATATTTGTCACATCTGCTAGGATTCCTGAAACAAAATTCTGTCTAGCTTGTGCAATGGAACATAGTTTTCCATTTTTCAATGATTCTTCTCTTTACTACAATATGCCTTGTACACTTGTAGTTAGTCCAAAATATTCTAATGTCTTCTTCTTTTTCCGACCATATGTCTGCAGTGTTTCTGGTTGTTTAGGAGGTTCTAAAGTTTTCCTAATTTCTCCTATCAAAGACACCTGTGGTCTTGATGGTCCTTCACTATGATGCATAGGTGGAATAATGGAATATAGAGTTTTAAGCTCTCAACCTCTACCATTTTTAGTTGATAAACTTTTTGTCCTTCAATACGAAGACCCATTTTCCAAATGGTAGCTTTCTATTCATCAATAAATTGTTGAATGTTGTCTAAAACAGCTAGGGGAAAATAATGTTGGGAATATAAAGACTCTAATTCCCTATTGGCATTTTCTATCATTGGTCCTCATTTCTTTCCATAATAAGTGATAGATTGTATCAATTTTTCAAGTACATGTCCAGAACTTGTAACAACCATAGGGTGAGGTTGTAAAGTTTGTTTCCATAGTTGTAATGCAAAAAGTTCGATCTATTTTAGTCTAAACTTTGTTTCAGGATAATTTTGAATAAATTTCCAATAGAAATTTTTCTTGTCTTGAACAGCTTTTCTAATTTCATGTAGTATTTCATTGAAAAAAGTATATGTTTGGAATTTGTTAACTTCTATTTTTGGTTGTGAAAAGTTAAATCTTAAACTTGCTTATATCAGAAATTCCTTTTTAGAAGTAAACAAACAACCTTTCACACAAATTAGATATTTATTCCAATTTGTATTTTTAACCGCAAGTACACAGTGTATATTGTATTTGTGTGCAAGTATAGGTTGATCCCATAGAGAATTGAGTAAGAATTGTGTACTGTTCTATTTTTAATAATGAAATTTATATATTCAATAAGCACTCCATTGAGTTATAGCTAACTCAACAGACTAAGCTCGTGGAATTAAGTTAACTCCACGAAGCTATCTTTTTAGTTTAATACTGCTATTTACAGAGGAATTCGGCCAACCATTAGGTGGTTCCACAGATTGTAAATAACATCAATTAAGCTCTTTAATGCTAGTTAATATTAGATTTATCATTCAGCAACACTAACATTCAAATATTTCAAACAATAACCATTAAAATCTTCAAGTATCAAGTACTAATCAATTTCAGTAAACTATAAAACTATTTTCTATTTTCTGAATCAAACAAACATGAAACATTTATGATAATGACAATACTAACATAGGAGGACGATTAGTGGTCTATCCTTCAATCATAACTAAGATTTCAAAATTATCCATTTTAAACAGATGATCTGAAGTAAATGACAGGAAAAACTAATTCCTAAATAGAGAAATGAAGGCTTTTCGGATGCTTTAAATAGTTTAAGTGCACTAATACTAGTTGTAGCAGAGCGAAGTAAATCTAACAAAAATAAGTGAAAAACAAAAGCTCTGATACCAGTTTGTAGGATCATCTGTATCACAAGAGGGGGGGTGAATTGTGTCTTTAGTAATTAAAATACTAGCAGATAAAACAAGAGCACAAAACACTCGTAAATGAAATTCTATTCTTTATGTAAGGACAGAATTTACAATATATTTTCAACTCAATTCCCTACTTGACGGTTTTGATATAAAAATGTTCGATATACAATTTGAATATAACAATAAAGCTCTTATTGAAAACTAATTTTGAATTGTATAAAACCTAATCTTTCTTTGTCTTCGCTCAGCTTCTATATCTCTTCTTCTCTAGTTGTCGAATTTCCAGACTTCTTACATTTGCAGCTCCTTTTCTGAAATTGCTTAGAATTTTAAACTTCTTCTAATGTTGGAGAACTTTTCAGAATATGAATATTCAAACTTAACTTTTTAGTTAAGGATCCGAATTGAATATTCAGACTTGGTTTTCAAGATTGGGATCCCCTACTATAATGTAGCTCGTACTCTCTATTTGTAGTCGAACTTTGTTGTCTTTCATGTTCAGCATGTTCATCCACTTAATCCATAATCCACGTACTAATTTTCCCTTTAATCCAAATTACTTTCTATTTGAATTTCCACTTTCTCCACTAACATTTTGAATTTCCACGATCTCCACTTTGTAGATTCACCAAAACTTTATCTTCCTAGAGTCTTGTAGAATATCTTCTAAGTCTTCGATTTAGTCGAACACTTATCATTTAAGTCTTGTAAAAACTCAAATACTTATCATTTAACTCTTCGAGTTTTTACACCTGCAAAACACGTGACTAAACAAAGAAACTTATCTATTCGTTAGTCATTTTATAAAACTCGAATAGTTATCTATCCATGTGTATAAAAACTCAAACAGTTATCTAACTATTTGATTTTTCATTACCAAATGCACATGGAAAACATGTGACAACTTAAAACATTAAAAACACACGTGTAGATAACTTAACTATACGAGTTTCTAACATAAAGTATTCGACAAAAATGAGACGTTAACTATCTAAAAGTTTAACTATCCGAAACGTTAACTATCTGAAAGTTTAACTATTGCAAATCTAATTCTTCAGAAATCTTTAATTTATCCGACATAAAAATGAAACTTTCTGATAATCTGTTAATTATTATACTTAGAGAAATATACTTAGAGAATATTATGTAGACTTATTTAAAAATTTTAATAAAACATATATCATCAAAATTAAATACCTAACAATCTCCCCCTTTTTGATGATGTCAAAACCTAATAAGTCACATAATTTATATCTCCCCCTTTTTGGCATTATAAAAAAGTAAACAAACTATTTTCTCCCCCTTTAGGAAGTTAAGCAAGTTAAATGTAAGGAAGGAAATCTTACTAAGTATATATTAATCAAAACGATAGTTTCAAACATACATAAAATTTATGGATTAAGCATAAACTGTTTAAACATAAACTGTGAAAAATAATCACGTAACATTAAAATCAGTAAACAATTGACATAATAGTTTTGGTTACAAATTACAAAAAATAAATCATGTAATACATAATTTGTATAATCACAAGCCTCTTTGTCTTCGAAAAATATCAATCAGAGTATTTGAAATTTTCTTTGCAATTTCTGCACTAACTCTGTTTATCTGATCAAGTAATGCTTGATCTAAATCATTTTGAGAAACTTGTGATGGTTGCTATAAAAATTCAGTATGTATGTCTATATCTATACCTGTATGTATTTCTGTATGTATACCTTGTTGTATATTTGTATGTATATCTTGTTGTATATCTGTATGTTGCTGTAAATTGTGTGGATTGTTGTTGTTGCTGTTGCGACTATGTTTGCCGATCTTGTTGTTGTTGTTGTCTGAGGATAGGTGTATCTGCTTCCTAGTAATTTTGGAGTTCCTTTGCAGAGAAAGATCTTGACTTTAATCTTTTCTATGGCCAAGGTGTAATATCTGTTTGACTTGCCACAATTCTCAAAATCGTATCACCATAAAATAATTTACTTTACAAATGTAAGATATGAGAAACAAAAATATCATACCAGTTCACTTGTATATGGTTTATTAATGCATATGTAGCATAAAGACAACATCTGCCAACTTTTTCCCTATGACCAAACCTCTGAAACAATGTAGCATGTAATATTTTTGCAATAAAACGTGCTTGGCCATTTAAGTCATTTAGTAATGTCAATGGTTTGTTGGTAGTTGGATCTTTGGCTAAACTTGTAATGTCCCATCCCAATCGATAAACTTGTTTTCTTTCTGATAATTTAACTCCATTTCTCAGACCAAGTACTTGATGAAGTAAATCTGGAGTTAAATATATGTCATTGTCTTTTATATTAGAAATAGGAATACCTTCTTCCATTGTTAAGTTTGAGTAAAAACAACTGATAAGTTCGGGTATAGCAAGATGGCCTAGCTATTGTGGAAGTAGAGTCAACAAGCCTTGAAATTCAAACAGTTCTTGTATGTGTGCCATCCCTTCAAACTTAACTGGTCTTGAATATAAAACTGTAAAAGTTTTATATGTCTGAAATTTGTCATAACAGGAATTATTTCTGAACCATAATAGTGTATTTTCATCTAAACTCTGTTCAGGATTAGGTATTTTCCTGTCATGATATTCTAAAATGGGACTTGTTTCAAAGTTATTAGCAGCATCTAAATTTGCAGATCTTTCAAAACCGGTGCAATTGCCATCAAAACTATTATAAATGTTTGAAGTATCTTGTATTGTTGTATTAATAATCTACTGAAATTCTTATATGTGTTCTTCTAGAAACATTTCATTAGCAACAATCTCTATAATAATCTGTATATTAACAACATGTATATTTATATTTGATCTATACAACTGTCTCTGTAGGAAAGAATGTTCTATATCTGTTTGCGGAATAGAATCATCTTGTATTTCTGAAATTTGTATATGTGAGACATTGGTAGTATCATATTCTATTTGTAACTATGTATGTTGTTGATTATATACATTTATCAACAAGTATACTATATACTGTAACAAACATAACCATATATATAAAGTGTAGTATAAGCAACTATACCAAAATTCAAAAGTCTCTGTTCGAGATACAGTAAGAGGAAGAATATCTGTACATTCCTCTTTAGATGAAATATCTTCAAAATTCATAGACTCAATGTCTATGTCATCAAAAATATCATCAAATTGAATATCATCTGTATATGTATCATCAAAATTTCCTGCATGCTCTCTTTCCGTAGGAAAAGAATGTGTGCTTGCAGCATTGTGTGAAAAACTGTCCATTGTATGAAAAGATACATTATGCACTAATGTGACCAATGTCTGTCCAACTTCTGCAATGGAGCATAGTTTTCCAAACTGTCCATTGTATACCTTAGAGTATATGCTTGTAAGCCAATATTTGTCACATCTGCTGAGATTCTTGACAAAAATGTCTGTCCAGCTTCTGCAATGGAGCATAGTTTTCCATTTTTCACTGATTCTTCTTTTTGCTGCAATATTCCTTGTACACCTGTAGTTAGTCCAAAATATTCAATTGTCTTTTTCTTTTTTTGACTATATGTCTATAGTGTTTCAAGTTGTTCAAGAGATTCTAAAATTGTCTTAATTTCTCCTATTAAAGGCACCTAGGGTCTTGATGGTCCTTCACCATGATGCCTAGGTTCTAATAATGGAATATAGAGTTTTAAGCTCTCAACCTCTACCATTTTGAGTTGATAAACTCTTTGTCCTTCACTTCAAAGGCCCATTTTCCTAGTGGTAGTTTTTTGTTCATCTATATACTGTTTAATATCATCTAAAGCAGTTGGGGGAAAATAATGTTGGGAATACAAGGATTGTAATTCCCTATTTGCATTTTCGATAATTGGTCCCCACTTCTTTCCATAGTAGGTGATAGACTGTATTGATGTCTCTAGTACATGTCCAGAACTTACAACCGCAGGGTTAGGTTGTAAATTTCTTTTCCATAAATGCAATGCAGAAAGTTCAATCTATTTTAGTCTAAACTGTGTTTCACCATAATTTCGAATAAATTTCCAACAGAAATTTTTCTCATCTTGAATAGCTTTTCTTATTTTGTGTAGTACTTCATTTGAAAAAGTGTACCTAGAGTAGATGTCGTTGATTTCACTTTGTATTTTCTGAATTTCCAGCTCTCTTTTTTGCACTTTTGTCATTCCACGTCCTCTTCCACATCCTAACATTGTCGATTAATCTTCGCTTTGCACTATAGAACTTAGTGGAAGTAAAGAATGTGAAGCTAGGGTTTTACCAAGGTAGAAACACGAAAGGTTGTTAGTAAAACATTTATAACTCTTCGAGTTTATAAACGGATAAACGGATTCAATCATTGAAATCATAAATATAAGATCTGTTACTGATAAATAACTCGAGTGCTTGCAATAACAATACAAGTTTTACAACCAACAATTGCAGAATACTTAGCGTAACTGTTCGTATAAAGAAAATAACTTCAGGCTAAGTGAAAAGTGAGAAAACTCGAAGACTTATTATGATAACTGTTCAAGTTTCTTGAAGGAATAGGTGTAAAAAGTCGAAGAGTTAAACATAACTGTTCGAGTTCCAACTAAGACATTATAAAGCAATGAAATTCAACACGTGCACAATTTGAACTTAAGGTGTTCAGAAAGTTTTGGAGATTTATAAACCTAACTATCCGATGCTCAGGTGCATTTCAGAGAGTTATAGATAACCTTCCGAAAGATAACTTAAGTCAATCTTCTAGATCACGACACGTGTACTTAAGTAGTTTTATAATAAAGAGATGTTTCGAACAGTTACAAATCTAACTTTCCGATGCCTAGACGCATTTTGGAGAGTTACAGATAACTTACCGAAAATCCACTTAAGCCATGCATTATGGTTTCGACACGTGTACTTCAGGAAATAATAAAATAGTCTATTGAATGTTTTAAAACGCAACTGTTCGATACTTGCAATATAACTTGCCGAAACAATAGAAAATTCGAATACTTAAGAATTAAAAAACCTGCAAGTCACTCATAGTTCAGAAATGTACTTAATTAAAGTGTATTTCCTGAAATTATGCAGATTCTTTCATGAAAACATATAATAGTTCATAAGAGATGAATTATTATACGAGAAATTGCTCCCCCTACATAAATGTAGTGTAAAGAATCTATGGCGTACTTAATCTAGGTTGCCAAGCCCTAAGTAGATTTGGCTTTAAAAGGTCAAATAACTTACTTAAAGAGGATGCTAAGCCTTAAATAGATTTGAGTCTCTCCTTCTTCTTTTATTTAATCTGAATTAAATACAGAAATAAGTAGTAGAGTTAACAATTTAGACTTTCTAGCTTTTATATTAGTCAGTTTACAAAAGAAAATTCATAGAGATATACCTTCAAGAACTTAAAAGAATTCAATAATGAGTACACAAACTTAAGACAATAAATATTGTACATTATGTGTAAAGAGTAGATAATAACAAAAAATAACAAGGATTATATGCATAGATTATGGCAGGATTGTTATAACACTTGGAAAATAAATTAAGCTTGATTTCATTACCCCAATTTTATTTTTTTTGTTTTTTTTTTAATTTTGATTTTATAAATATACTTTATACATTACCTCCCACAATATCATCTTTTTACATGACCACAATCCCTTGCTTAGGGGAAAGATAACCAGTTACTCAATGACAAGTGAGAATAGGTAATTTTTTTAAAAATATAATCTGAATTACTTACAAAATGAGTTTTCAGTCAGCACATCCCAAACTAGTTGGTTTAAGTGATTAGGGTTTAAGATCCCCCAATGGACTTAATTACTCAAGTAATTGTAGACAAAAAAGAAATAAAATAATAGATTTAAATTAGAGGCAACTGTAAGACTTAATTTTTCTAACAAAATGTTAATAACTTTCCTTTAATAAAAAGTACATACTTTCTATGTATTTTCCTGTTAAAATCTCTGTAATAGCATATACATAAGTAACAAAAATACAGTTGGCACTCACATTGAATCAATTTAACTTTCCTTAAGTAACCTTTTCTGAATTTTTCTTAAATAAATTGATTTCAGTAAAACTCAGAATTTCATAAATTCTTAACTACCAGAAAACTGTAATTCAAAAATAGATTTTTTTTTGTTTTGTTTTTGTTGTTTTTTTTTTATAATAAAGAAATTAAATTCTAAAACTACCTTATAACAAACCAAAATACAATGAACAGGACAATTCTTTATTCTACTTGTCTTAATCAGATTGAATTGGAATGTACTTTGATTCGTATGTTGTTGAAATTTCTTCTAGAAAACTTATTGGAAAATTCAGGATTACAAATGATGAAAAGAAGAACAAACGTTAATATAATTAACACCTATATGAAGATGACATACTTTGTATGTAATTTACATATATTCTAAATATCTTTGTAGTTTGATTACTGAAACATATAGAATATATGTTTATGCTGAACAGAAGAAAAAAAAAACAAAAGGAGAAGAATTAATTCTAGCACTTTTTGAAAGACCAATTAATTAGATCTTAGTTTGCTAAGGGACTAGCAAAATTTAGGTATGGGGGAAGTGTTTAGAATGAAAAAGTGCATATTATTAACGATTAAATGATGGTTAATTGCATAATATTTAGCTTATCATATGAGAATTAAGCCATTATATTATAATTGCACTGTTATATGATTTAATTGAAGAATCTACTTAATTTTGGGGAATTAATGTTAATTTAGTACATTTATGAACTGTCGGTAAGTTGCAGGTTGTGAAATTCTTAAGTATCCAAATTTTCTGATATTTCGAACAGTTATGTTTAACATACCGAACAAATTCGGACAGTTATGTTTAACAGACCGAATATGTATCGGATAGTTATGTTTAAATTACCAAACAGTTATGTTTAGAGAGAATATTTTATTATTTCCAGAGGTACACGTATCGAAACTAGAATGAATGTCTTATGTGAATTTTCAGTGAGTTAGCTGTAACTATCCGAAAATGCATCTGAGCATCGGATAATTAGACCTGTAACTCTCCGAAATGTTATTTTATATTTAAATTACTGCTGACACGTGTCGAGATCTGGTAGATTTACTTAAGTTATAACTCGTTAAGTTAGCATAACTGTACGCGTTGAGTTACATGAATATACACTAAGCTAACGCGTTATGTTAGCGGCTTATTTCTTTATTGCATGTATTTTATGCACGTGTTGAATTTAAATGCTTTAGAATATCACGTGAGATGCACATGTATAACTCGTTAAGTTAGCATAACTATACGCGTTGAGTTACATGAATATACACTAAGGTAACGTGTTAGGTTAGCGGCTTATTTCTTTATTGCATGTATTTTATAGTTATTTTCCAAAATGCCACTATAGCAGTTGCAGGAACAGACAATTGGAAGGAAAAACCACGTTTGCACGTATCACGCAGGAATTCAATCGCGCAGGGAGAAAGAAATCATCACCGTTGATTTGAAAGAAGGAAATCCAATCGATCATTCAAGCAAAAGTAGTTACTACTGAAGAAATATAAAAGAAAAGAAGAAAAAAAGAAGAAAGTATGATCGATGGACGACCAGTGTATACAGAGGAGGAGCACCAAGCTTTCTGCAAACAGTATCGGCGATTCTTTGAAGTATCACACCAACCATCATTATCACCACCATAATCACCAATCATCGGAGGTCTATGAGGAAACTTGCCTGATGTCGGGTCGATTCTGAGCTAAACATAGTGCCTGACAACCACTGTGAGGAGTGATCGCGTCGCGGGAAGGGAAGACATTTTCACCAAGCGTCAACTCATATTTCAGGAGATCATAAAGCTTTTAGCCTTGGCTTCGGGTTGATGCCTGTATGCTGAAGAGGAGATCATCTTGCAATTCTGGACTCGCGATTCTATAGGGAGAGGAGATAGAATTGTAAGTGGTTTAATTTTCAGTGGTGTAATCACGTTGCAAGTAGTGTCGGAAGTATTTACTGTCAAGTGAGATTACTTTACATTTCACCTTTCGTCCATTTCCATGTTCACATCAAAACAAAAATACCAAAAATAATTTATCTTTGTTTGTATGTTGTATTTGAGTGTTGTATTGTTTGTGTTGTATCGTGATTAATGTTATCTGTATCAGTTTTATGATTGTTTTATGTTAGTTTTAATTTTACAGTTTACTGAAATTGGTTCGTACAAAAAACTTAAAGATTTTAATGGTTACTGTTTGAATCATCTGAATGTTAGTATTGCTTAATGATAAATCCAATGTTAACTAGCATTAAAAAGCTTAATTAATGTTATTTACAATCTGTGGAATCACCCAATGGTTGGCCGAATTCCTCTATAAATAGTAGTATTATAAAGAAGAGACAGACTCGTGGAGTTAACTTAAGTCCACAAGGATAGTCCGTTGAGTTAGCCATAACTCAACGAACTTAGTCCGTTGAGTTAACTTTAACTCAACAGAGTGCTTATTGAATATAAATTTGAATTGTTCACAATCAAACATTTCTTAAATTCGTCAGCAATTCCCTGTGGGATCGACCTGTACTTGCACACTGATACAATAGACACTGTGCACTTGCAGTTAAATACAAATTGGAATTAATATCTAAATTGTATTAAAGGTTGTTTGTTTACTTCTAAAAGAAAGAATAGGCATAAAGATAAATTAACTAAGTAAAACTAGAAGTAACAAATCCAAGTTTTTCTAGTGTAGTGCTGGGAAAACCCAAACAATAGGTTTTGTAATAATTTTAAGTTTGAGTGTCCTAGCCTTTTATGCCATAAAATGACTTCATCCGATTTTGCAATTAAGCAAGCATTATCTTTAATAATATCAGAAGGCAAATTTAGAATACAAGCAGATCCTTTCTTGTATGCTGTGAATAAAATTTTGTTTGTAGACATGTCCATAATTTTACAAGAATCTTTTTGAAAAATTACTCGGTAAATCTTCATTAGAATAGGAACACTCAATAAATTAAAACCTAAGTTTTCCACTAATAAGACATCGTTTATAAGGCATTTCTCAGTTACCTGAACCTTTTCAGACCCAAGAATATTTGTTTTGCTTTTATTTCCAAAGGTAACTTGTCCATTCTTGGTCTTTGTTATTTCTGTAAGTAATCATATATCTCTAATCATGTGGCTGGATGCTCTACTGTCCATTATCCATTTTGATTTGTGTACCTATAAAATAGTCCAAAAGAGATTTTATCTCTTGGAACCCATTTTTAAGTGGGTCCAAGAATTTTAGAGAGAGTCATATCAAAATTCTCTATATTTTTAAACTTCAACTTATTTATTTTTTGATAATTATTCTTGAGTTTCGTTCTTTTAGTGTTATAATTATCAGAACATTTATCTTTATGTAAACCAGAGTTGAAATTTTCATTTCTAACATTATTTGATTTCTAATTCCAATATTCAATATTCTTTAAATATGAAGAAAATTGATCAAGAATATTAAAATTCTCAAATGTCTTAGCTTGATTCTTTTGAAGATTTCTTTTGAAATTCTTGAATCGTGTGCGATCGTTTATATGCTGCATTTTATCAATTTACACATATTTATCTCCCTTTTTAATCACACACGAAATAGTTTTTCTTTTACTATTCTTAGTACTGGAAATAAAGACATTATTTTTAGCAGTACCATCATGCAATATATAATTTTCAGAAGATGCATCATGTAAACCAATACCATGTTTTTCTACATTTGATATTTTACTACTAAGTTCAATTGTTATAGTTTGACTATTATTCCATTTACTTAATATAGCCTTTTGATCGCAGACTTTAATCTTTAACACATCAATTTCTGAATTTAAATCAGTAATAGTCAGTTCTAGTGTTTCAATTTCACAAATCATTTTCTTCTTATCATCAATTAAATTTTCACAATCAGCATGCAATTTTCTTTCTATAGTAGTAAACTTTAAAATTTCCTGTGCATGCCTTTGATTTTCTTCTTTAAATTTATTCAACGTAGAGTTCAGAAAATCAATCTTATTTTCAGATTCATCTAGCATTTTCCTAGTGTCCTTTCTTTCTATTTTAACTTTCTTGTATTTTCTAGCCAGTCTATTGTATTCAACAAGTAATCCATCAAAATTATCAAAATTAGCATTTTGATCAGAGGATACCTCACTGGATTTTTGTTAGGTTTTTAATTTTGATGATATATGCTTTATTAACGTATTTAAATAAGTCTACATAATCTTCTCTAAGTATACTTCTCTAACTATAATAGTTAACAGATTATCGGAAAGTTTCATTTTTATGTCGGATAAATTAAAGATTTCCGAAGAGTTAGATTTGCAATAGTTAAACTTTCGGATAGTTAACGTTTCATTTTTGTCGAATACTTTATGTTAAAAACTCGTATAGTTAAGTTATCTACACGTGTGTTTTTTAATGTTTTAAGTTGTCATGTGTTTTCCATGTGCGTTCGGTAATGAAAAATCGAATAGTTAGATAACTGTTCGAGTTTTTATACGCATGGATAGATAACTATTCGAGTTTTATAAAAGGACTAACGAACATATAAGTTTCTTTGTTTAGTCACGTGTTTTGCAAGTGCAAAAACTCGAAGAGTTAAAGGATAAGTGTTCGAGTTTTGACAGGACTTAAAGGTTAAATGTTCGACTAAATCGAAGACTTAGAAGATATTCTACAAGACTCCAGGAAGATAAAGTTTTGATGTATCTACGAGTGGAGATCATGGAAACTCAAAATGTTAGTGAAGAAAGTGGAAATTTAAATAGAAAGTAATTTGGATTAAAGAAAACATTAGTACGTGGATTATGGATTGTGGATCAAGTGGATGAATATGTAGAACGTGAAAGACAATAGAGTTCGACTACTAATAAAGAGTACGAGCTACATTACAATAGAGGATCCCAATCTCAAAAACCAAGTCTGAATATTCAATCCGGATCCCTAACTAAAAAGTTAAGTTTGAATATTCATATTTTGAAAAGTTCTCCAACATCAGAAGAAGTTCAAAATTCCAAGCAATTTTAGAAAAAGAGTTGCAAACGTAAGAAGTCTGGAAATTCGACAACTGGAGAAGAAGAGTTACAGAAGCTGAGCAAAGAGAAAGAAAAGAGTTGTGTGCATAAAGATCAGGTTTTATACAATTCAAAATTAGTTTTGAAAAAAAGCTTTGTTTTCCTATTTGAATTGTATATCAAAAATTATTGTATCAAAACCATTAAGAAGGGAATTGAGCTAAAAAGATATTGTAAACTCTGTCTTGAAATAAAAGAATAGAATTTCATTTTACGAGTGTTTTATGCTCTTATTTTATCTACTAGTATTTAATTACTAAAGACACACCCCCCTCTTGTGATATAAACGCTCCTACAACTGGTATCAAAGCATTTAAACCATTTAAAGCATCTGAAAAGCCTTCATTTCTCTATTTAGGAATCGATTTTTTTCCTGTCAATTACTTCAGATCATTTGTTTAAAATGGATAATTTTGAAATCTTAGTTATGACTGAAGGACAGACCACTAATCGTCCTCCTATGTTCGAAGGTAGCAATTATGGCTACTGGAAATATAAGATTAAAGTATTCTTTCAGTCAATTGATTTCAAATTATGGCATATAATTAGCAATCCTATAGTGTTAGTTACGACTCCATATGATACTTGGACGTTTGATGAAAAGGAGCGAATGATACTGAATGCTAAAGGTTTAAACATCTTGTTTTGTGCTTTATCTCATGATCAATTTAATAAAGTTTCTGCATATCAAACTGCATATGAGATATGGCATGCATTAGAAGTTGCCAACGAAGGTACTAATCAGGTCAAGGAATCTAAGATCAATATATTAGTACATAAATATGAGCTTTTTAAAATGCACGAAAATGAATGTATCTCTGACATGTTTTCTCGTTTTCTTGAGATTGTAAATTCATTAAAATCTTTAAGCAAGAAATTTGAGGAAAAAGACTTGGTAAGAAAGATCCTTAGATCTTTAACTAAAATTTGGGCTCAAAAGACAACATCTATTGAAGAGTCCAAAGACTTAAATACATATACTCTCGATGATCTCATAGGAAATCAGACAGCCTATGAAGTACAACATTTAGATCCAAAAGGGAAAAATCCTAGAAGGGATCTGGCTTTTGAGGTTGATAAAGTCTCAAAAGTCACTAGTGATTTTAACAATGATTTACTGTTGTTGACCAGAAAATTTAGAAATCTGTTGAAGAAACGCAGGAACTTTAGGTTAGCAAAGACATCTGGAGATATGAAGAAGAAGTCATTCATGGAAGACAAAAGTATATGCTACAAGTGCAACAGGTTGGGTCACTTTCAAACTGATTGTCCTCTCAACAAAGATAAGAAGAATTCGAGGAGGAATTTTAGGAATAAGAAATTCAGAAAGAGAAGGGCGCTTAAAGTGACATGGGATGACTCTTCAACTTCACAAAGTGAAGAAACAAAGGATTCAACATCAGACAACGAATCCTCATCAAGATCATATTCAGAAGAAAATCTGGCAAATGTATGCTTTATGGCAAAATCTAGTGAGGTATCCTCTGATCAAAATGCTAATTTTGATAGTTTTGATGGATTACTTGTTGAATACAATAGATTGGCCAAAAAATATGAGAAAGTCAAAATAGAAAGAAAGGACACTAGGAAAATGCTAGATGAATCTGAAAATAAGATTGATTTTCTGAACTCTACGTTGAATAAATTTAAGGAAGAAAATCAAAGGCATGCACAGGAAATTTTAAAGTTCACTAGTATAGAAAGAAAATTGCATGCTGATTGTGAAAATTTAATTGTTGATAAGAAGAAAATGATTTGTGAAATTGAAAAACTAGAACTGACTATTACTAATTTAAATTCAGAAATTGATGTGTTAAAGATTAAAGTATGCGATCAAAAGGCTATATTAAGTAAATGGAATAATAGTCAAACTTTAACAAATGAACTTAGTAGTAAAATATCAAATGTAGAAATACATGGTATTGGTTTACACGATGCATCTTCTGAAAATTATATATTGCATGATGGTACTACTAAAAATAATGTCTTTCTTTCCAATACTAAGAATAGTAAGAGAAAAAGTATTCCATGTGAGAAAAATATGTGCAAGTTGATAAAATGCAGCATACAGATGATAACACACGATGTAAGAATTTCAAAAGAAATTTTCAGAAAAATCAAGCCAAGACATTTGAAAATTTTAATATTCTTGATCAATTTTCTTCATATTTAAAGAATATCGGATATTGGAATCAAAAATCAAATAATGTCAGAAATGAAAATTTCAACTCTGGTCTACATGGAGATAAATGTTTTGATAATTATAACACTAAGAGAAAGAAACGGAAAAATAATTATCAGAAAATAGATAAGTTGAGATCTAAAAATATGGATTATTTTGATATGATTCTTTGTAAAATTCTTGGACCCACTCGAAAATGGGTTCCAAGAGATAAAATCTCTTTTTGACTGTTTTGTAGGTACACAAATCAAAATGGATAATGGATAGTGGAGCATCAAGCCACATGACTGGAGATATACGATTACTTATAGAAATAACAAAGACCAAGAACGAACAAGTTACCTTTGGAAATAAAAGCAAAACAAATATCCTTGCGTCTAGCAAGGTTTAGGTAACTGAGAAATGTTTTATAAATGATGTCTTATTAGTTGAAAACTTAGGTTTTAATTTATTGAGTGTTCCTGTTTTAATGAAGATTTATAGAGTAATTTTTGAAAAAGATTCCTATAAAATTATGGACATGTCTACAAACGAAATTTTATTCACTACATACAAGAAAAGATCTGTTTGTATTCTAAATTTTCCCTTTGACATTATTAAAGACAATGCTTGCTTAATTGCAAAATCGGATGAAGTCATTTTATGGCATAGAAGGCTAGGACACTCAAACTTAAAATTATTACAAAAGCTGTCTAAAAAGAATCTAGTTAGAGGTTTACCTAGTATTAAGTACTCCAAAGAGTTTATGTGTGATGCATGTCAACTAAGTAAATTACATAAAACATCCTTTAAAAGCTTAAATGAAATAACAAGCAAAAGAGTATTAGAACTAGTGCATATGGATTTATTTGGACCTACTAGAACAACCAGTCTAGGAGGTAAACATTATGCTTTTGTACTAGTTGATGACTATTCTAGATTTACTTGGGTATATTTTCTAACTAATAAAACTGAAGTTTTTGAAATATTTAAGATATTCTGTAATAAAGTTCAGAATGAGCAAAATGTTAAAATTCAAAAACATAGAAGTGATCATGGTACAAAATTTGATAATGATCAAATGGACACCTTTTGTGAAGAATTAGACATAGATCATAGGTACTCATTTCCAAGAGCTCCTTCACAAAATGGGATAGTAGAACGTAAAAACAAATCACTTCAGGAAATGTCCAGAACCATGTTAAATGAGAATAAGTTACCCCTATTTCTCTAAGCAGAAGCAGTTCATACAACATGCTATGTTATAAATAGAGTACATCTAAGACCAATTTTAGATAAAACTCCTTATGAGATATGGTATAACAGGGTTCCCAAAATAAGTTATTTAAAACCCTTTGGCTGTAAGTGTTTTATTTTAAACACAAAGGAATGAAGAGACAAATTTAAAGCCAAATCAGATGAAGGGATTTTTGTTGGTTATTCCATTAAAAGTAAAGCATATAGAGTTTATAATAAATCAACAAAAACCATTGACGAAACCCTACATGTGAAATTTCATGAAAATTCTCATTTGGATTTAAGACATGTTGAAAACTTTGATTTAGAAATTCTCCCAAAAATAGTACCAAATGATGTTGACAGAGAAATTGATAGATTATCTGATGGAATAAGAAATCTAAGTTTGAATGATGAAAATTTAGAAGAAAATAATGTCATACCTATAGAAAATGTGGAACAACATAGAAATTGGCGTTATGCTTCATCTCATCCTATTGATCAGATAATAGGCGATCCTAATCAAGGAGTTAGGACTAGGTCATCAATAGTGAACATTTGTGGTGCTTATTCATTTGTTTCTTTACTAGAACCTAAGAAAATTGAAGATGCCTTAGAAGATGAATTTTGGTATTTAGCTATGCAAGATGAGCTAAATCAATTTATAAGAAATGAGATATGGGATCTAGTTCCACCACCTGAAAATCAGTCCATAATAAGAACAAGGTGGGTATTTAGAAACAAAGTAGATCAAGATGGACATATAGTTAAAAATAAAGCTAGATTAGTTGCTCAAGGTTACAAGCAAGAGGAAGGAATTGACTATGATGAAACATTTGCTCATGTTGCTAGACTAGAATCAATACGAATTTTGTTAGCATATGCTTGTTATATGGATTTCAAATTATATCAAATGGATGTTAAGACCGCCTTTTTAAATGGATATATAAAAGAAGAAGTGTATGTAAAACAACCTCCAGGTTTGAAGATTCAAAACATCCTAAGTATATTTACAAGCTTAAGAAGGCACCATATGGCCTTAAACAAGCTCCTAGGTCTTGGTATGAAAGATTATCTAAATTTCTTATAGAAAAAGGGTATTCTATGGGAAAGGTAGATCACACTCTTTTATCAAGAAGATCGAAAAAGATATATTAGTAGTTCAAATCTATGTAGATGACATCATATTTGGAGTGACAAATGATAAATTAGTTGAGTCCTTTTCAAAAGACATGACTAATCAATTTGAAATGAGTGTATGATGGGTGAACTATCATTTTTCCTAGGCTTACAAATTAAGCAATTAGATCAAGGTACTTTTATTTCACAAGAAAAATATACTCAAGATTTATTAAAGAGGTTTGGTTTAGACAACACTAAAACAAAGAATACACCAATGAGTACTATCACCAAGTTGGATAAAGATGACTTTGGAAAAACTGTAGATGTAAAACAATATAGAAGTATGATTGGTTCATTACTCTATTTAACTGCTAGCCGACCAGATATTATGTTTAGTGTGTGTACTTGTGCTAGATATCAATCAAATCCTAAGGAATCACACCTACTTACTGTTAAACAAATTTTTAAATATCTATTAGGAACCATCAACTTCAGACTATTTTACTTTAAACACAGTTCTTTAAACTTAGTAGGTTATAGTGATGCTGATTTTGCAAGATGTAAGTCTGAAAGAAAAAGCACCAATGGCACTTGTCAATTGTTAGGTAATTCTTTAGTGTCATGGTTTAGCAAAATGCAAAATTGTGTAGCATTATCTACAACTGAAGCTGAATATATAGCTGCTGCACTTTGTTGTGCTCAAATCCTGTGGATCAAACAAACCTTAAAAGATTTTAATTTAGACTATAAACCAACTAAGATTTTCTGTGATAGTAGTTCTGTAATTAGTTTATCTAAAAATCCTATCTTACATTCACGAGCAAAACATATAGAGGTTCGACATCATTTTCTAAGGGATAATGTTATAAAAGGAAAAATAGTATTAAATTTTGTTCCTACCACAGAACAATTAGCAGATCTATTTACAAAACCCTTAGATGAAAATACTTTCTCAAAATTACGATTAGAACTTGGTATTTGTAGGTTATCTGATATTTAAATGGTCCTGTTCATTATATTTTGGTTTGTTATAAGGTAGTTTTAGAATTTAATGCCTTTATTATTAAAACAAAAAAACAAAAAGACAAAAACAAAACAAAATATCTATTTTCGAATTACAGTTTTCTGGTAGTTAAGAATTTATGAAATTCTGATTTTTATTGAAGTAAATTTATTTAAGAAAAATTCAGAAAAGATTACTTAAGGAAAAGTTAAATTGATTCAATGTGAGTGCCAACTATATTTTTGTTACTTATGTATATGCTATTACAGAGATTTTAACAGGAAAATACATAGAAAGTATGTACTTTTTATTAAAAGAAAGTTCTTAACATTCTGTTAGAAAAATTAAGTCTTGCGGTTGCCTCTAATTTAATTTACTGTCTTGTTCTATTTTTTGTTTGTTTTTGTCTGTAATTACTTGAGTAATTAAGTCCGTTGGGGGATCTTAAACCCTAGTCACTTAAACCAACTGGTTTGGGATGTGTTGACTGAAAACTCATTTTGCAAGTAATTCAGATTATATTTAAATAAAAAAAAAAATTATTTGTTCTCACTTGTCATTGAGTAACTGGTTATCTTTCCCCTAAGCAAGGGATTGTGATCACGTAAAAAGATGATATTGTGGGAGGTAATACATAATATATATATATGAATATAAACAAAAAAAAAGGGGGCAATGTACTCAAGCTTAATTTATCTTTCAAGGTGTTATAACAATCCTACCATAATCTGTGCATATAATACTTTTTATTTTTTTGTTATCATCTACTCTTTACACATAATGTACAATATTTATTGTCTTAAGTTTGTGTACTCATTATTGAATTCTTTTAAGTTTCTGAAGGTATATCTTTATGAATTATCTTTTGTAAATTGAATAAGATAAAAGCCAGAACGTCTAAATTGTTAACTTTACTACTTATTTCTGTATTTAATTCAAATTAAAAAAAAAGAAAAAAAGAGAGAGACTCGAATATATTTAAGGCTTAGCATCCTCTTGAAGTAAGCTATTTGACCTTTTAAAGCCAAATCTACTTAGGGCTTGGCAACCTAGATTAAGTACGCCATAGATTCTTTACACTACATTTATATAGGGGGAGCAATTTCTCGTATAATAATTCATCTCTTATGAACTATTATATGTTTTCATGAAAGAATCTGCATAATTTCAGGAAATACACTTTAATTAAGTACATTTCTAAACTGTCAGTGACTTGCAGGTATTTTAATTCTTAAGTATCCGAATTTTCTATTGTTTCGGCAAGTTATATTGCAAGTATCGGACAGTTATGTTTTAAAACGTTCAATAAACTATTTTATTATTTCTTTAAGTACATGTGTCGAAACCATAAAGCATGACTTAAGTGGATTTTCAATAAGTTATTTGTAACTCTTCGAAATGCGTCTGGGCATCGGAAAGTTGGATTTGTAATTGTCTGAAACATCTCTTTATTATAAAACTGCTTAAGTACACGTGTTGTGATCTAGACAATTGACTTAAGTTATCTTTTGGAAGGTTATTTGTAACTCTTCGAAATGCACCTGAGTATCGGATAGTTAGGTTTATAAGTCTCTGAAACTTTCTGAACACTTTAAGTTCAAATTGTGCACATGTTGCATTTCATTGCTTTATAATGTCTTAGTTGAAACTCGAACAGTTATGTTTAACTCTTTGACTTATCACACCTATTTCTTTGAGAAACTCGAATAGTTATCATAAGTCTTCGAGTTTTCTCACTTTTTCACTTAGCCTGAAGTTATTTTCTTTATATGAACAGTTACGCTAAGTATTCTGCAATTGTTGGTTGTAAAACTTATACAGTTATTGCAAGCACTTAAGTTATTTATCGGTAACGGATCCTATATTTATGATTTCAATGATTGAATTCGTTTATCCATTTATAAACTCGAAGAGTTATAAATGTTTTACTAACAACCTTTCGTGTTTCTACCTTGGTAAAACCCTAGCTTCACAATCTTTACTTCCACTAAGTTCTATAGTGCAAAGCAAAGATTAATCAACAATGTCAGGACGTGGTAGAATGACCAAAGTGTAGAAAAGAGAGCTGGAAATTCAGAAAATCCAAAGTGAAATCAACGACATTTACTCCAGGTACACTTTTTCAAATGAAGTACTACACGAAATCAGAAAAGTTGTTCAAGATGAGAAAAATTTTTGTTGGAAATTTATTCGAAATCATTCTGAAACACAGTTTAGACTAAAACAGTCTGAACTTTTTGCATTACATTTATGGAAAAGAAATTTACATCCTAACCTTGCGGTTGTCAGTTCTAGACATGTACTAGAGACATTGGTATAGTCTATCACTTATTATGGAAAGAAGTGGGGGCCAATGATTGAAAATGCAAACAGGGAATTACAATACTTGTATTCCCAACACTATTTTTCCCCAACTGTTTTAGATGATATTAAATAGTATATCGATGAACAGAAAACTGCCATTAGTAAAATGGGCCTTCGAAGTGAAGGACAAAGAGTTTATCAACTCAGAATGGCAGAGGTGGAGAGTTTAAAACTCTATATTCCATTATTACCACCTAGGCATCATGGTGAAGGACCATCAAGACAACAGGTGCCTTTAATAGGAGAAATTAAGACAATTTTAGAACCTCTTGAACAACTTGAAACACTGCAGACATATAGTTAGAAAAAGAAAAAGACAATTAAATATTTTGGACTAACTGTAGGTGTACAAGGAATATTGCTGCAAAAAGAAGAATTAGTGAAAAATGGAAAACTATGCTCCTTTGCAGAAGCTAGACAGACATTTTTGTCAGGAATCCCAGCAGATGTGACAAATATTGGCTTACAAGCATATACTCTAAGGTATTGTGTCACATTAGTGCATAATGTATCTTTTCATACAATGGACAGTTTTTCACACAATGCTGCAAGCACACATTCTTTTCCTACGGAAAGAGAGAATGTTGGAAATTTTGATGATACATATACGGATGATATCCCATTTGATGATATTTTTGATAACATAGACACTGAGTCTATGAATTTTGAAGATATTTCATCTGAAGAGGAATGTATAAATATTCTTCCTCTTACTGTATCTCGCATAGAGGCTTTTGAATTTTGGTACAGTTGCTTATACTACACTTTATATGTATGGTTATGTCTGTTACAATATATCGTATACTTGTTGATCAATGTATATAATCAACAACATACACAGTTACAAATAGAATATGATACTACCAATGTCTCACATATACAAATTTTAGAAATACAAGATGATTCTATTCCACAGATAGATATAGAACATTCTTTCATACAAAGATAGTTGTATAGATCAAATATAGATATATATGTTGCTGATATACAGATTGTTACAAAGACTATTGCTACTGAAATGTTTCTAGAAGAACAAACAGAAGAAATTCAGCAGATTATTGATATGACAATAACAGATATTTCAAACATTTATACTAGTTTTGAAACAAATTACACAAGCTCTGAAAGATCTGAACATATATATGCTGCTAATAATATTGAAACAAGTTCCACATCAGAACATCATGACAGGAAAATACCTAATCCTGAACAGAGTTTAGATGAAAATACACTATTATGGTTCAGAAATAATTCCTGTTATGACAAATTTCAGACATATAAAACTTTCAAGACCAGTTAAGTTTGAAGGGATGGCACACATACGTGAACTGTTTGAATTTCAAGGCTTGTTGACTCTACTTCCATAACATCCAGGCCATCTTGCTATACACAAACTTCTCAGTTGTTTTTACTTAAACTTAATAGTAGAAGAAGGTATTTCTGTTTCTAATATACAAGAAAATGACATATATTTAACTCCAGATTTACTTCATTAGGTACTTGTTCTAAGAAATGGAGTTAAATTATCAGAAAGAAAATAGGTTTATCGATTGGGATGAGACATTATAAGTTTGGCCAAAGATCCAACTGCCAATAAACCATTGATAATACTAAATGACTTAAATGGCCAAGCACGGTTTATTGCAAAAAGATTGCATGCTACATTGTTTCAAAGGTTTAGTCATGGGGCAGAAGTTGGCAGATGTTGTCTTTATGCTATATACGCATTAATAAACCATATACAGGTGAACTGGTATGATATTTTTGTTTCTCATATCTTACATTTGTAGAGTAAATTATTTTATGGTGATACAATTTTGAGAATTGTGGCAAGTCAAACAGATATTACACCTTGGCCACAGAAAAGATTAAAGTCAAGATCTTTCTCTACAAAGGAACTCCAAAAATACCAGGCGGCAGATACACCTGTCCTCAGACAACAACAACAACAGGATCGACAGACACAACAACAATCCACACAATTTACAGAAACACAACAACATACAGATATACAACAAGATATACATACAGATATACAACAAGGTATACACAAAGAAATACATACAGGTATAGATACAGACATACATACTGAATTTTTACAGCAACCATCACAAGTTTCTCAAAATGATTTAGATCAAGCAGTACTTGATCAAATAAACAGAGTTAGTACAGATATTGCAAAGAAAAGTTCAGATACTCTGATTGATATTTTTCGAAAATAAAGAGGCTTGTGATTATACAAATTATGTATTATATGATTTATTTTTTGTAATTTGTAATCAAAACTATTATGTAAACTGTTTACTAATTTTAATGTTACGTGATTATTTTTCACAGTTTATGATATTAAACAGTTTATGCTTAATCCGTAAATCCTATTAATGTTTGAAACTATCGTTTTGATTAATATATACTTAGTAAGATTTCCTTCCTTACATTTAACTTGCTTACCTTCCTAAAGGGGGAGAAAATAGTTTGTTTACTTTTTTATAATGCCAAAAAGGGGGAGATATAAATTATGTGACTTATTAGGTTTTGACATCATCAAAAAGAGGGAGATTGTTAGGTTTTTAATTTTGATGATATATGCTTTATTAACGTATTTAAATAAGTCTACATAATCTTCTCTAAGTATACTTCTCTAAGTATAATAGTTAACAGATTATCGAAAAGTTTCATTTTTATGTCGGATAAATTAAAGATTTCTGAAGAGTTAGATTTGCAATAGTTAAACTTTCGGATAGTTAAAGTTTCATTTTTGTCGAATACTTTATGTTAAAAACTCATATAGTTAAGTTATCTACACGTGTGTTTTTTAATGTTTTAAGTTGTCACGTGTTTTCCATGTGTGTTCAGTTATGAAAAATTGAATAGTTAGATAACTATTCAAGTTTTTATATGCATGGATAGATAATTGTTCGAGTTTTATAAAAGGACTAACGAATAGATAAGTTTCTTTGTTTAGTCACATGTTTTGCAGGTGCAAAAACTCGAAGAGTTAAAGGATAAGTATTTGAGTTTTGACAGAACTTAAAGGATAAATGTTCGACTAAATCGAAGACTTAGAAGATATTCTACAAGACTCCAGGAAGATAAAGTTTCGATGTATCTATGAGTGGAGATTGTGGAAACTCAAAATGTTAGTGAAGAAAGTGGAAATTTAAATAGATAGTAATTTGGATTAAAGAGAAAATTAGTACGTGGATTATGGATTGTGGATCAAGTGGATGAACATGTTGAACGTGAAAGACAACAAAGTTCGACTACTAATAGAGAGTACGAGCTACATTACAATAAAGGATCCCAATCTTAAAAACCAAGTCTGAATATTCAATCCGGATCCCTAACTAAAAAGTTAAGTTTGAATATTCATATTCTGAAAAGTTCTCCAATATCAGAAGAAGTTCGAAATTCCAAGTAATTTTAGAAAAGGAGCTGTAAACATAAGAAGTCTGGAAATTCGACAACTAGAGAAGAAGAGATACAGAAGCTAAGCAAAGAGAAAGAAAAGAGTTGTGTGGATAAAGATTAGGTTTTATACAATTCAAAATTAGTTTTGAAAAAGAGCTTTGTTTTCCTATTTGAATTGTATATCAAAAATTACTATATCAAAATCGTCAAGAAGGGAATTGAGCTGAAAAGATATTGTAAACTCTGTCTTGAAATAAAAGAATAGAATTTCATTTACGAGTGTTTTGTACTCTTGTTTTATCCACTAGTATTTAATTACTAAAGACACAATTCACCCTCCCTTTTGTGATACAGATGATCCTACAATTTTGCCATAAAGCATACATTTGCCAGATTTTCTTCTGAATCTGATGTTGATGAGGATTCATTGTCTGATGTTGAATCATTTGTTTCTTCACTTTGTGATGTTGAAGAGTCATCCCATGTCACTTTAAGCGCCCTTCTCTTTCTGAATTTCTTATTCTTGAAATTCCTCCTCGAATTATTCTTATCTTTGTTGAGAGGATAATTAGTTTGAAAGTGACCCAACCTATTGCACTTGTAGCATATACTTTTGTCTTTCGTGAATGACTTCTTCTCCATATCTCCAGATGTCTTTGCTGACCTGAAGTTCCTATGTTTCTTCAACAGATTTCTAAATATTCTAGTCAATAACAGTAAATCATCGTTAGAATCGCTAGTGACTTTTGAGACTTTATCAGCCTCAAAAGCCAGATCCGTTCTAGGATTTTTCCCTTTTGGATCTAAATGTTGTACTTCATAGGTTGTCAGATTTCCTATGAGATCATCGAAAGTATATGTATTTAAGTCTTTGGACTCTTCAATAGGTGTTGTTTTTTGAGCCCAAATTTTAGTTAAAGATCTAAGGATCTTTCTTACCAAGTCTTTTTCCTCGAATTTCTTGTCTAAAGATTTTAATGAATTTATAATCTTAAGAAAACGAGAAAACATGTTAGAGATACATTCATTTTCGTGCATTTTAGAAAGCTCATATTTATGTACTAACATATTGGTCTTAGATTCCTTGACCTGATTAGTACCTTCGTTGGCAACTTCTAATGCATGCCATATCTCATATGCAGTTTGATATGTAGAAACTTTATTAAATTGATCATGAGATAAAGTACAAAACAAGATGCTTAAACCTTTAGCATTCAGTGTCATTTGCTCCCTTTCATCAAAAGTCCAAGTATCATATGAAGTCGTAAGGAACACTATAGGATTGCTAATTATATACCATAGTTTGAAATCAATTGACTGAAAGAATACTTTCATCCTATATTTCTAGTAGCCATAATTGCTACCTTCGAACATAGGAGGATGATTAGTGGTCTATCCCTCAGTCATGACTAAGATTTCAGAATTATCCATTTTAAACAGATGATCTAAAGTAAATGACAGGAAAAACTGATTCCTAAATAGAGAAATGAAGGCTTTTCGGATGCTTTAAACAATTTAAGTGCACTGATACTAGTTGTAGCAGAGCGTAGTAAATCTGACAAAAATAAGTGAAAAACAGAAGCTCTGATACCAGTTTGTAGGATCGTTTGTATCACAAGAGGGGGGGTGAATTGTGTCTTTAGTAATTAAAATACTAGCAGATAAAACAAGAGCACAAAACACTCGTAAATGAAATTCTATTCTTTATGTAAGGACAGAATTTACAATATCTTTTCAGCTCAATTCCATTCTTGAAGGTTTTGATACAGAAATGTTCGATATACAATTCAAATATAACAATAAAGCTCTTATTGAAAACTAATTTCAAATTGTATAAAACCTAATCTTTCTTTGTCTTTGCTCAGGTTTTGTATCACTTCTTCTTCAGTTGTCGAATTTCCAAACTTCTTACATTTGCAGCTCCTTTTCTGAAATTCCTTGGAATTTCAAACTTCTTCTGATGTTGGAGAACTTTTCAGAATATGAATATTCAAACTTAACTTTTTAGTTAGGGATCCAGATTGAATATTCAGACTTGGTTTTCGAGATTGGGATCCCCTAGTATAATGTAGCTCGTACTCTCTATTTGTAGTCGAACTTTGTTGTCTTTCACGTTTAGTATGTTCATCCACTTAATCCATAATCCACGTACTAATTTTCTCTTTAATCCAAATTACTTTCTATTTGAATTTCCACTTTCTCCACTAACATTTTGAATTTCCACGATCTCCACTTCGTAGATTCACCGAAACTTTATCTTCCTAGAGTCTTGTAGAATATCTTCTAAGTCTTCGATTTAGTCGAACACTTATCCTTTAAGTCCTGTAAAAACTTGAATACTTATCCTTTAACTCTTCGAGTTTTTGCACCTACAAAACACGTGACTAAACAAAGAAACTTATCTATTCGTTAGTCCTTTTATAAAACTCGAACAGTTATCTATCCATGCGTATAAAAACTCGAATAGTTATCTAAGTATTTGATTTTTCATTACCAAACACACATGGAAAACACGTGACAACTTAAAACATTAAAAACTCACGTGTAGATAACTTAACTATACGAGTTTTTAACATAAAGTATTTGACAAAAATGAGACGTTAACTATCTGAAAGTTTAACTATCCGAAACGTTAACTATCCGAAAGTTTAACTATTGCAAATCTAACTCTTCAGAAATCTTTAATTTATCCGACATAAAAATGAAACTTTCTGATAATTTGTTAACTATTATACTTAGAAAAATATACTTAGAGAATATTATGTAGACTTATTTAAAAATGTTAATAAAGCATATATCATCAAAATTAAATACTTAACAATAATTGTCTAGTACATGCAATATAACTTTTCAAAATAATAGAAAATTCAGATACTTAGGAATTAAAAAGCCTGTAATTCACCAATAGTTCAGAAATGTACATAAATAATGTTAATTTCCTGAGATTATGTAGATTCTATCATTACAGTATATAATAATTCATAATGGTTGAATTCTTATATGATAAATTACTCCCCTTACATAAATGTAGTTTAGAGAATCTATGACATACTTAAACTGGGTTGCCAAGCCCCAATAGATTTGTCATTAAAGTCCAAGAGTAGATGACTTAAGTTGGTTGCTAAGCCTTAAATAGATGTGTCATTTAAGTTCAAAATCTAGCGTACTTAAACTAGGTTGCGAAGCCCTTAAAAGATTTTAGTCTCTCAAATTTTTGTATTTAAAAAATTTAAAAACAAAAATAAGTAGTAGATTTAATAATATAGACTTTCTAGCTTTTCTCTTATTCAGTTTACAAAAGAAAATTCATAGAGATATACGTTCAGGTAACTTAAAAGAATTCAATAATGAGTACACAAACTTAAGAAAATAAATTCATTACATTATGTGTAAATGATAGATAATTGTTAGAACCCAATTATCAATTAGTTGCTCAAGGCTACAATTATCAGGAAGGTATTGACTATGAAGAAACTTTTGCTCCCGTTGCCAGGATTGAAGCTATCAGAATGTGGCTTGCTTTTGCAAGTAGTATGAAGATAAGATTGTTTCAAATGGATGTGAAAAGTGCCTTCTTAAATGGAGAAATTCAGGAAGAAGTGTTTGTCAAACAACCTCCTGGATTTGAAGATGAATTCAAGCCGAATCATGTCTTCAAACTAAGAAAGGCTCTTTGTGGTTTGAAATAGGCACCCAGAGCTTGGTATGAGAAATTGAAAAAGTTTTTAACTAGAAACAATTTCTCTATAGGCAAAGTAGACGGCACTTTGTTTATCAAAACTTTTGATGTGCATATTTTGATTGTACAGATTTATGTTGATGATATAGTCTTTGGAGCCACTTCAGAAGATCTTTGTCATGAATTTCAGAATTCGATGAAAAATAAATTCGAAATGAGCATGATGGGAGAATTGAAGTTTTTCTTGGGATTACAGATTCATCAAGTGCATAATGGCATTTTTGTCAACCAAGAAAAGTACTACAAAGAGATGTTGAAGAAATTTGGTTATGAAAACATCAAACCTGCAAATACTCCAATGAGTTCAAGTATTAAACTGGAAATGGATGATTCAAGTGTTGCAATGGATCAAAAGCAATATAGAGGTATGATTGGATCCCTGTTATACCTTTCAGCTAGCCGGCCAGATATTATGTTCAGTGTATGCTTGTGTGCTAGATTTCAAGCATCACCAAAGGAATCGCACTTGAAATCAGTCAAAAGGATTTTTAGATATCTACAAGGAACAAAAGATTTCAGACTATTCTACTCAACTAACAGTAATTTGATTTTAATAGGCTATAATGATGCAGATTATGTACATAGCAGATCTGATAGAAAAAGCACTAGTGGTACTTGTCAACTACTTGGAAATTCTTTAATCTCCTGGTTCAGTAGGAAATAAAATTGTATTGCTTTATCTACTACTAAAGCCGAGTATATTGCAACAGGACTATGCTGTGCCCAAATTCTTTAGATGCAGCAAACTCTAGCAGATTACAGACTGAAAATTTAGAACTCAATCATATTTTGTGATAACAGTAGTGCAATCAGTCTATCTAAGAATACAGTACTTCATTCTAGAGCCAAACATATCGAGATCAGACATCATTTTCTGAGAGATTATGTGGAAAAAGAGAACATCTCACTTAAGTTTGTGCCAACAAAAAATCAACTTGTAGATATTTTCACCAAACCTTTAAATGAATCAACTTTTAATCATATTAGAAGAAATCTAGGCATATGTTCTTTACTAGATCTTTAAATTTTTTTTTTCATCAAGCTCACCATATGGGAGCTTGTTTTCTGCTAACTTACTCATGCAGGATATATTCAATATCAATTTTACTATCCTCACCTTTTTATATAATGACAAAAAGGGGGAGATGATTTTGGAAATTAGTAAAGTATATGTCCCATATAGTATTTCCAGCAAGAACTGAAATAGAATTATTAAAAGAGGTGAAGAAATACTTAGCACACAGATAGGGGGAGAAGACAATACAAAGTTAGGGGGAGGAATCCCTCCACGTTAGTATAGTCTTGATTAATTCCTGTTTATTCGGTTCTCTATGTGACTGAATGTATAGAAATATACTAGGGAGAGAAATACATGTAAATAAATGTAAAGGTTTTTTGTCATTATCAAAAATAGGGAGATTGTTAGAACCTGAGTATTTTGTTAATGCAAAACCTATGTGAGGAAACATATCGTATTTCACAGTTAAGTCAGAGCAACATTAGATCAGAAGGCAGATAGAACAAATTCCAAACAGTTGAACAAATGGAGGAAGTTCTAGAAGATATTGCCTTAAAGCTACAGGAAAATCAAACAGTTACAGGTCCAAGTATCCAAAGAGTAAAACAGCTGCAAGACTATCAGGCAGTTAGAAGGATAACTATCCAAATTTTTCAAGGCCTTCGGAGAGTTAAACAATTAGATAGTTAAGTTGGTTGAATGATTGGAGAATTAAGGAGTTAACTATCCGAAAGAAAAAGGAAAATCGGAAAGTTAGAAAGGCTAACTATCTGAAACTTAAGTCATACAACAAATCACATGCAGAAATACAGAAAGGAAGCTTAAAGGACTTGTCAGAGAGTTAGATAACTATCCGAGTTTTCTTTTCGGAGAGTTAGATAACTATTCGAGTTTTTCGGTAAGTTACATATATAACTTTCCGAAACTTAAATCATTTTATTACGCACATGCAAAATGGCAAAGCTAGTAGTTGAAAGCTTAAAAGGGAAAATCGGAGAGTTAGATAATTATCCAAAATTTCAAAGAGAGTTTCGGTAAGTTACAATTTAACTATTTGAAACTTAAGTTATTGAAATTGCCACGTGCAGAATTCTAGAAAGAAGATTATTTAAGTTTTCGGAGAGTTAGAAAAATAACTATCCAAAATTTCAAGAGAGTTTCGGTGAGTTACAGTTTAACTATCTGAAACTTAAGTCATTGAATTTCCCACGTGCAGAATTCCAGAAAGAAGCTCAAATAAGTTTTCAGAGAGTTAGAAAGATAACTATCTGAAATCCTGAAGTGTTTCAGTGAGTTATAGGGATAACCATTCAAAACTTAAGTCATTGAATTTCCCACGTGCAAAATTCTAGAGAGAAGCTAAAATAAGTTTTCGGAGAGTTAGAAAGATAACTATCCGAAATCCTGAAGTGTTTCGGTGAGTTATAGGGATAACCATCTAAAACTTAAGTCAGCCTTTTATGCACGTGCTGAATTGAAGCAATCGGAAAGTTAATAGAGGGTTACTGTAGCCAACTATCCGATAGTTATATAACTGTTCGATGAGTTACAGTTATAAGTATCCGACTAAATGACAGCTTGCAGTAAATATTCTGGAATCCAACTTGGCAAAAAGGTTTAAGTGATTTTTCGGTGAGTTACAGATTTTCTTCGGAGAGTTACACAACTAACTATCCGAAAGGTTAGGAAAATTGGTAAGACATCTTGAAATAACTTTCTGAACGGTAACTTACCGTATTTGACTAGTGTCTAATCAAGTACAGCAGAATACATCCGTTGACAGAGAAATATGATCGTTATACTTTTGGTATAAATATGAGGAGTTTAAGAAAAGAAAAGATAGAGATAACGGATATACCACATATAGTGAGCTACACTCCAATTCCAATTACACTCAAGTTTGCAAATAGTGAAGAATATTCTAAAGACCTACTACAAAAAAAGCTCTGTGTGCCAAAACTCTGATTAAAAGATTCAAGTTGTTGGTTCGTGGCTTCAACCTGAAAGCTACATTTAGTGTTGGTTTGAGTTTTGACCTGAAAACTCTAGAGGTTGGTTTACTGAAGTTTATACTTGAAAACTTTTGTGTAGTTGGTTCTTGCTTTGACCTGAAAGCAAGTGTGTAAGTGTTGAAACACTTAGTGAAGCCCAAGTGAATCTTGGGGGTGGACTAGCCAAGTTGGTGAACCACGTAAAAATTTGCTGTGTGTTTCTTTTCTCTCTGATTTGCATTCGTTTAATTTCATCTCATTACATTTCTATTGAATCATTCGATTCAACATCAAAAGATTTTTAAAACTACACACTTTCACCATTCACCCCCCTCTGGTGAGCCTATCGATCCTAACAATAACAAAGATTATATGCACAGATTATGGCAGAATTATTATAACACCTATAAAAGAATTAAGCTTGAGTACATTACCTCTTTTTTTTTTTAAATTTATACATATATATTTTATGTATTACCTCCCACAATATCGTCTTTTTACGTGATCACAATCTCTTGCTTAGGGGAAAGATAACCAGTTACTCAATGAAAAGAGAGAATAGGTAAATTTTTTTTTATTTTATAACTTAAATAGAATTTGAATTACTTGTAAAATGAGTTTTCAGTCAGCACATCCCAAACTAGTTGGTTCAAGTGACTAGGGTTTAAGATCCCCCAACAGACTTAATTACTTAAGCAATTGTAGATAAACAATAAAATAAGACAGTAAATTGAATAGGAGACAACCGTAAGACTTAATTTTTCTAAGAGTATGTTAATAACTTTACTATAATAAACAGTACATGCTTTCTATGTATTTTTCAGTTAAAATCTCTATAAGGGCGTATACATAAGTAAAAAAAATACAGTTGGCACTCATATTGAATCAAATTAACTTTCCTTAAGTAATCTTTTCTAAATTTTTCTTAAGTAAATTGACTTCAATAAAAATCAGAATTTCATAAATTCTTAACTACCAGAAAACAGTAATTCAAAAATAGATATTTTGTTTGTTTGTTTTTTTTGAGAATAAATAAATTAAATTCTAAAACTACCTTATAACAAACCAAAATGTTATGCAATGAACAAGACAATTTAAACATCAGATAACCTATAGATACCAAGTTCTAATCGTAATTTTGAAAAGGTATTCTCATCTAAGGGTTTTGTAAATAGATCTGCTAATTATTCTGTGGTAGGAACAAAATTTAATACTATTTTTCCTTTTATAACATTATCCCTTAGAAAATGATGTCGAACTTCTATATGTTTAGCTCGTGAATGTAACACAGGATTTTTACACAAACTTATTGTAGAACTACTATCACAGAAAATCTTAGTTGGTTCATAGGCTAAATTAAAATCTTTTAAAGTTTTTCTGATCCACAGGATTTTAGTACAGCAAAGTGCAGCAGCTATATATTCAGCTTTAGTTGTAGATAATGCTACACAATTTTGCTTTTTTCTAAACCATGACACTAAAGAATTTCCTAATAATTGACATGTGCCACTAGTGCTTTTTCTTTCAGACTTACATCTTGTGAAATCAGCATAACTATAACTTATTAAATTTAGAGAATTTTGTTTAAAGTAAAACAATCTGAAATTGATGGTTCCTAATAGATATTTAAAAATTCGTTTAACAGCAAGTAGGTGTGATTCTTTAGGATTAGATTGATATCTAGTACAAGTACACACAGTAAACATAATATCTAGTTGGCTAGCTATTAAATAAAGTAATGAACCAATCATACTTCTATATTGTTTTATATCTACAATTTTTCTAGAGTCATCTTTATCCAACTTAGTGATAGTACTCATTGGTGTATTCTTTGTTTTCGTGTTGTCTAAACCAAACCTCTTTAATAAATCTTGAGTATATTTTTCTTGTGAAATAAAAGTACCCTGATCTAACTACTTAATTTGTAATCTTCTAAATCTTCATCATTTAAGTTTATATTTCTTATTCTATCAGATAATCTCTCAATTTCTCTATCAACATCATTTGGTACCATTTCTGGGAGAATTTCTGAATCAAAGTTTTCAGCATGTCTAAAATCCAAATGAGAATTTTCATGAAATTTCACATGCAGAGTTTCCTCAATGGTTTTTGTTGATTTGTTATATACTCTATATGCCTTACTTCTAATGGAATAACCAACAAAAATACCCTCATCTAATTTGGCTCTAAATTTGTCTCTAGGTTCCTTAGTGTTTAAAATAAAACACTTGCAGCCAAAGGGTTTTAAATAACTTATTTTGGGAACCCTGTTATACCATATCTCATAAGGAGTTTTATCCAAAATTGTTCTTAAATGTACTCTATTTATAACATAACATGTTGTATGAATTGCTTTTGCCCAGAGAGATAGGGGTAACTTATTTTCATTTAACATGGTTCTGGACATTTCCTGAAGTAATCTGTTTTTACGTTCTACTATCCCATTTTGTGAAGGAGCTCTTGGAAATGAGTACCTATGATCTATGCCTAATTCTTCACAAAAGGTGTCCATTTGATCATTATCAAATTCTGTACCATGATCACTCCTAAGTTTTTGAATTTTAACATTTTGCTCATTCTGAACTTTATTACAGAATATCTTAAATATTTCCAAAGCTTTAGTTTTATTAGCTAGAAAATAAACCCAAGTAAACCTAAAATAGTCATCAACTAGTACAAAAGCATAATGTTTACCTCCTAGACTAATTGTCTTAGTAGGTCCAAATAAATCCATATGCACTAGTTCTAAAACTCTTTTACTTGTTATTTCATTTAAACTTTTAAAGGATGTTTTATGTAATTTACCTAGTTGACATGCATCACACATAAACTCTTTCGAGTACTTAATACTAGGTAAACCTCTAACTAGATTCCTTTTAGACAGCTTTTGTAATAATTTTAAGTTTGAGTGTCCTAGCCTTCTATGCCATAAAATAACTTCATCCGATTTTGCAATTAAGTAAGCATTGTCTTTAATAATATTAAAAGGAAAATTCAAAATACAAACGGATCCTTTCTTGTATGCAATGAATAAAATTTCATTTGTAGACATGCCCATAATTTTATAGGAATCTTTTTCAAAAATTACTTTGTAAAACTTCATTAAAATAGGAACACTCAATAAATTAAAACCTAAGTTTTCCACTAATAAGACATCATTTATAAAACATTTTTCAATTACCTGAACCTTGCCAGACCCAAGGATATTTGTTTTGCTTTTATTTACAAAGGTAACTTGTCTGTTCTTGGTCTTTGTTACTTCTGTAAGTAATCATATATCTCTAGTCATGTGGTTGGATGTTCCACTATCCATTATCCATTTTGATTTGTGTACCTACAAAATAATTAAAAAGAGATTTTATCTCTTGGAACCTATTTCTGAGTAGGTCCAAGAATTTTAGAGAGAATCATTTCAAAATAATCAATATTTTTAAACTTCAACTTATCTATTTTCTGATAATTATTCCTACGTTTATTTCTCTTAGTGTTATAATTATCAAAACATTTATCTCTATGTAAACCAGAGTTGAAATTTTCATTTCTAACAATATTTGATTGCTGATTCCAATATTCGATATTCTTTAAATATGAAGAAAATTGATCAAGAATATTAAGATTCTCAAATGACTTAACTAGATTTGTCTTAAAATTTCTTTTCAAATTGTTGCTTTATGTGCTATTATTTATTTGTTGCATTTTATGAAATTGCACATATTTATCTCCCATTTTAATCACACATGTAAGTTTTTCTTTTACTATTCTTAGTACTGCAAATAAAGACATTATTTTTAGTAGTACCATCATGTAGTATATAATTTTCAGAAGATGCATCGTGTAAACCAATACCATGTTTTTCTACATTTGATATTTTACTACGAAGTTCATTTGTTATGGTTTGACTATTATTCCATTTACTTAATGTAGCCTTTTGATCGCAAACCTTAATCTTTAACATATCAATTTCTGAATTTAAATCAGTAATAGTCAGTTTCAGTTTTTCAATTTCACAGATCATTTTCTTCTTATCAGCAATTAAATTTTTACAATTAGCATGTAATTTTCTTTCTATTGTAGTAAACTTTAAAATTTCCTGTGCATGCTATTGAGTATTTTGTTTTGATGATGTGTGCTGAATGAAAATAATCATATTTGCTCAATTACTATTGCTTGTGAAAAGAAATTAAAATTATCAATTAATACAGAAAAAGCTTATTGAGATAAATACTTGTCTGTATTGGATCTGAAATTATACTAAGTTAATAACTAGTTGTTTCGTTGAATTAATTTCTCATTTAACTAAACGTTAAGTTAACGTGTGTTTTTATTGAAAAGCATGATATGTTTTAAAGTTATATTTTCTGTATCATGAATAGTGCACATTTAGACAACTCGTTAACTTAGAGTTTTGTTCGTATAGAGATCACGTGAGAACTCGTTAAGTTAAAGGCTTAAAGGTTAAAATAGGTCATGTGAGAACTTGTTGATTTAGTGAGTAAAAGAAGAGACGAACTCATTAAGTTAGTGTTGTACACATGGTGAAATTATAAGTTACAAATGTTATATTATATCACGTGAGGTGCACATGTTTAACTCGTTAAGTTAACATAACTAAACGTGTTGAGTTGCTATATTGAACACTAAGGCAACGCGTTAGGTTAGCATTATAAACTTAAGTTGTTATTTTTGCATGTGGTAAAATTCTTATTATAAAAATATTTGTTTATTACTAGTTCATTGAGTTATCTGTAACATAACGGAGATGGTTCGTTGAGTTATCATAACACTACGAAGCTAGTTCGTTGAGTTAGCAAAACACCACAGACTTTGTTCATTGAGTTAGCTATAGTACTTGTCACGTGGATTGACACATGAGGAACTCGTTAAGTTAGAAACGTTAAGTTAATATCTACTTGTGTTACTTGTTTAGTTAACATTAAAGTAACGACTTCTTATTATACTTGATGAAAAATTTTGGAAGAGAAAGTTTACTTTGTAGGAAATTTTTCAAAGATCCAGGATTAATAATTAAAGAAAATTCGAAATGTAAACATGAGTCAGAATGTGTGTATTTTGATGAAGGAAAAAGAAAAGACGTGAAGAATTGGAAAACTGGTAGTGATTAAACGTGGAGGATATGCATGAAATGAAGATACAGTATAAAAGGCATAGAATTCTCGTGGATCAAACTATCTCTGCACATCAAATGAAAAATCTTTTCAGGGATCATACTATTCCTACACACCAAAAGAAAAATCTTTTCAGGGATCAAAAACACCTCTTCAAGGAAAAGCTCTTAGGTGGAAGAAAATTTAGTGAAGTAGAAAAAGGTAAGATATATGTCACTAAAGATTTGAAGTATCAGATGGAAGAAAGTTCAGTGAAGCATAAAAAGGTAAGATAAGTCACTAAAGATTTAAAGTATCAAAAGAAAGCAAATTCAGTGAAGCAAAGAAAGACAAGATATTTGTCACTAAAGAATTGCTAAAGAAGAAAGATCTTAAACAGGGAGAAATGTTTTAAATTCCGTAAATTAGTTTTCTCTATTTGTAGTTATGAAATTGTATAGATGAAACATGGTATTGATATATAATTGCATCAACAATTTCTGAGGAGAATTGAATTGTATATTGTAATTGAAACCTTGAATAAAAATGATTTTATGAAAACAATGTCTCGACTTGTTTTTGAGTTTTAAAGTTTCAATTATATTTGAAAATGTAGAAATACACAATTCACCCCCCTCTTGTGTAGCCATACGATCCTACACATGCTTTTGATTTTCTTCTTTAAATTTATTCAATGTAGAGTTCAGAAAATCAATCTTATTTTCAAATTTATTTAGCATTTTCCTAGTGTTCTTTCCTTCTGTTTTTACTTTCTTATATTTTCTAGCCAGTTTATTGTATTCAACAAGTAATCCATCAAAATTATGAAAACTAGCATTTTGATCAGAGGATACCTCACTGGATCTTGCCATGAAGCATACGTTTGTTAGATTTTCTTCTGAATTAGATGTTGATGAGGATTCATTGTCCGATGTTGAATCCTTTGTTTCTTCACTTTGTGAAGCTGAAGAGTCATTCCATGTCACTTTAAGTGCCCTTCTCTTTTTGAATTTCTTATTCCTGAAATTTCTCATCGAATTCTTCTTATCTTTGTTGAAAGGACAATTAGTTTGAAAGTGACTCGACCTATTGCACTTGTAGCATATGATTTTATCTTTCATGAATGACTTCTTCTCCATATCTCTAGATGTCTTTGCTAGCCTGAAGTTCCTACGTTTCTTCAACAGATTTTCAAATTTTCTGGTCAACAACAGTAAATCATCGTCAAAATCACTAGTGACTTCTAAGACTTTATCAGCCTTAAAAGCTAGATCCTTTCTAGGATTCTTCCCTTTTGGATCTAAATGTTGTACTTCATAGGTTGTCAGATTTCCTATGAGATCATCGAAAGTATATGTATTTAAGTCTTTGGACTCTTCAATAGGTGTTGTCTTTTGAGCCTAAATTTTAGTTAAAGATCTAAGGATCTTTCTTACCAAGTCTTTTTCCTCGAATTTCTTGCCTAAAGATTTTAATGAATTTACAATCTCAAGAAAATGGGAAAACATATCAGAGATACATTCATTTTGTGCATTTTAAAAAGCTCATAATTATGTACTAACATATTAATCTTAGATTCCTTGACTTGGTTAGTACCTTCATTGGCAACTTCTAATGCATGCCATATCTCATATGTAGTTTGATATGCAGAAACTTTGTTAAATTGATCATGAGATAAAGCACAAAACAAAATGTTTAAACCTTTAGCATTCAGTGTCATTCGCTCCTTTTCATCAAAATTCCAAGTATCATATGGAGTCGTAACTAACACTATAGGATTGCTAATTATATGCCACAGTTTAAAATCAATTAAATGAAAGAATACTTTCATCCTATATTTCTAGTAGCCATAATTGCTACCTTCGAACATAGGAGGATGATTAGCGGTCTGTCCTTCAGTCATAACTAAGATTTCAGTATTATCCATTTTAAAAAGATGATCCTAAGTAAATGACGGGAAAAACCGATTGCTAAATAGAAAAATGAAAGCTCTTAATTAAGATAAATGCTCTGATACTAGTTGTAGGATCGTTGTATCACAAGAGGGGGGGTGAATTGTGTCTTTAGCAATTAAAATTACCAGCGAATAAAACAAGAGCACAAAACACTCGTAAATAAAATTCTATTCTTTATAAAATTTAAAGACAAAATTTACAATATCTTTTCAGCTCAATTCCCTTCTTGACGATTTTGATACAGTAATGTCTGATATACAATTCAAGTAGAAAATGAAGTCCTTATTCAAAACTAATTTTGAATTGTATAAAACCTGATCTTTATGCACATAGCTCATTTTCTTCTTTTTGCTCAGCTTCTATATCTCTTCTTCTCCAATTGTCGAATTTCCAAACTACTTGCATTTGCAACTCCTTTTCTGAAATTGCTTGGAATTTTGAACTTTTTCTGATGTTGGAAAATTTTTCTGAATATGAATATTCAAACTTAACTTTTCAGTTAGGGATCTGGATTGAATATTCAGACTTGGTTTTTGAGATTGAGATCCTCTAATGTAATGTAGCTCGTACTCTCTATTAGTAGTTGAACTCTATCTTCACGTTCAGCATGTTCTTCCACTTAATCCATAATCCACGTACTAATTTTTTCTTTAATTCAAATTACTATCTTTTTGAATTTCCACTTTCTCTACTATCATTTTGAATTTCCACGATCTCTACTCGTAGATTCACCGAAACTTTATCTTCTTGGAGTTTTGTGGAATATCTTCTAAGTCTTCATTTTAGTCAAACACTTATCCTTTAAGTCCTGTAAAAACTCGAACACTTATCTATAACTCTTTGAGTTTTTGCACTTGCAAAACATGTGACTGAACATAGCAAACTTATCTATTCGTTAGTCATTTTATAAAACTCGAATAGTTATTTATCTCTTCGATTTTCATTACCAAACGCACATGGAAAACACGTGACAACTTAAAACATTAAAAACACACATGCAGATAATTTAACTATACGAGTTTTTTTAACATAACTCTTCGACTAAATTGAAATGTTAACTATCCAAAAGTTTAACTGTGAAATGCTAACTATCGGAAAACTTTAACTATTCAAAAACTATAACTATCTGAAAGTTAACTATCTGAATTTTTTAAATGAAAATTTCTGATAACTTGTCAACATTTAATTATGTGACTATTATACTTAGAAAATATTATTTAGACTTATTTAAAAACTTTAATAAAGCATTCATCATCAAAACAGAATTCCTAACACCTACACACCAAACGAAAAATCTTTTTAGGGATCAAAAACACTCTTCAGGGAAAAGCTCTCAGATGGAAGAAAATTCAGTGAAGCAAAAAAGGTCAAATTTATGTCACTGAAGATCTAAAGTATTAACAAAAAGCAAACTCGGTGAAGTAGAGAAAGACAAAATATTCGTCACTGAAGAATTGCTGAAGAAGAAAAACAAGAAGAAGAAGAAGAAGAAAGATCTCAAGCAAGGAGAAATATTTTAAATTTCGCAAATTAGTTTTCTCTATTTGTAGTTATGAAATTGTATAGATGAAACATAGTATCGATATATAATTGCATCTACAATTTCTGAGGAGAATTGAATTGTATATTGTAATTGAAACCTTGAATAAAAATGATTTTATGAAAATAGTGTCTCGACTTGTTTTTGAGTTTTGAAGTTTCAGTTATAATCGAAAATGTTGAAAAACACAATTCACCCCCCTCTTGTGTAGCCATACAATCCTTCAAGTGGTATTAGAGCTTTGTTAATAATCTTTGATATAAAATCGATACCAACTTATTTAATATCATTACTTATTATGCCTTCATTGTTTTAAATACAAATTAATATCTGAGCATACGTTTAACCTTCTTGATTTAAGGCTCAAGTTGTTTTAATGTTTTTAAACTGTTTAAAATCAAATAGGTTGAAAATCAAAGGTAAGATGGCTACTGGAAATGGTAATTTTTCTTTGTATGAATGTCAAAATCTTAATCGTCCTCCTTTATTTGATGAAATACATTTTGAATATTGGAAATATAGGATGACAGTCTTTCTTCAAAGTATAGATCATAAGTTGTGGTTCATGATTTCTAAACCATATACTCCATTAACTACCCCTTATAATACTTGGACAATTACTGAAAAAGAAAATAAAACACTGAATGCTAAACTCTGAATGTATTGAGTTATGAACAGTTCAGTAAAGTGTCGACATATAAATTTGCTTATGAGGTGTGGCATACATTAGAAGTTTCACATGAAGGTACTTCTCAATTTAAAGAGACTAAGATAAACATGTTAATTCATAAGTATGAACTCTTTAAGATGCATGAAGACGAAAGTATTTCTGAGATGTTTTCTAGATTCCTTGATATCATAAACTCTTTAAAATCCTTAGGAAAGAATTTTGAACAAAAGAATTTGGTGAGGAAAATTCTCAGATCCCTAAGTTCTAAATGGTCTCAGAAAGTGACATCAATTGAGGAATCACGAGATTTAAATGTTTATACTATAAATGAACTTATAGGAAATTTAATGGCTTATGAAGTTCAATTAAATGATTCACTAAGTCACAACAAATTAAATATGAAGAAAGAAATAGCCTTCAAAATTAATTCAAATTCTAAAATATCTACTGATTCTGATGAGGATTTGATTTTGTTGACTAGGAAATTCAAGAAAGCATGGAAAGCTAGTAAACAACAAAGGAATAGAAATGATAAACCCTCAACGTCAAAATCACTAAATGACAAGAATTCTTCATCTAGAAAGTATGTATGTTACAATTGCAAGAAACCTAGACATCTTTCTCTAGATTGTCCTATAAGGAAAAATGAAAAGCATAGTAGGACAAATCAGAAGAAGACGGCTTAGAAAACTTAGAAAAAGTTTTATAAGAAAAAGGCTTTGAAGGTCACTTGGGATGACATGTCAGAAGAGTCTGAATCTAAGGAATTATCATCAAAATCTTCACATTTAGAAGTAGAACAAGAGTTAGAAGACGTTGCTCATGTGTGCTTCATCGTAGATGAGTCTGAGATAATATCTGATCCTGAAAGTCATTCAGATTTTAACTTTGATGAATTATTATGTGCTTATCATGCATTATTACAAAAACTTAAAGTTTGTAAAATGAAAAATAAGAATATTGGAAACTCTTTGTCCAATTTGGAAGAATAAAATTATTTCCTGTCTACTATAGAAAAGATTAAATGTGATAATGAAAATCATGCTAGAGATTTGCATAAATTAAGATTTAATGAATGTGTCTTGCATGAACAAATACAGAATACAAATGCTGAAAAATTAAAGATAGAATTTGGAAATGAAATGTTGAGAAACAACATAAATGATCTTGAGTTAGAGATTGATAGATTAAAAATGAGAGAGCTAGATTTAAATTCTACCATTGAGAAATGGAATTTAAGTCAAACTAAGTTAGACAAACTAACTAGTACCCCTATAGTGTCATATAAATTTGGCTTAGGATTTGATTATCCTGAATACCCTAAATCTCAAGCCAACAAAGGATTTATTAGTTGCAGTTCAAGTAAATCTAAGACTAAAATTCCTTTTATCATAAAACAAGGTAATAAATATGTAGAAGTAGGTACTTCAAGGGATGAATCATGTAGTAATAATATAAATCAATGTGATTTGTCTAAATGTACTTCTAACATGACTATCAATGTTTGTAAAAATCTTGTTTCTTGTTTTGGAAATTCAGTCATTAATGTTTCAAAAATGTCAAACAATCGTAATAAACTAAAAATTCAGAAATCTGAGCATGAAATTAAAAACTCTGGTGTTAGACCACTTACTCATTCTGCATGTTCTTTATCTGAAAATTCTTATGTAGAAAAAGATTTTGTATGTACTAAAAATTCAAACACAAGTACAAAATCTTGGTATGAACTTACTGAAATGTATGAGTATGACCAAAATAAATTAGCATCTAATAAAAATCAGTTTGGTTTTGTTATACTACATCTGAAAACAAAAAGAATAATTATAAGAGCAATAATGCTATAAGTAAATATGATGCTAATGATAAATCATTAGTACTTACAACTAATAAGAATGTAAATGATAATGTTAAACTATTTTTAAACAAAAAGAGGAAATATACGTTTAATGAACTTGGTCCTCAACAACATTGGGTACCAAGGAAAAGTTCTTCTTAATATGTGTTGCAGGAGAAAATAACGTCAAAATGGATATTGGATAGTGGAGCATCAAGTCACATGAACAAACAGAAAAGTTTACTGAAAAATTTTACAAATACCAAGAAAGGAAATGTTACATTTGAAAACATAAGCAAAGATAAAATCATAGGTATGGGCAATGTTCAAATAACTCCTACTTGTGTTATTTCGAATGTACTATATGTAGAAAACCTAGGATTTAATCTGCTGAGTGTTATAAAACTAACTGATAATGGATATTATGTAGTGTTTGAAGATAATATATGCAAAATTATTGATAAAAGTATAGATGAACTTAAGTTTATTGCTAAAAGAAAAGGTTCTGTATGTATTTTATCTTTACCTTCTAGTGTAGTTGATTTAAATTCATATTTGCTAGCTAAAACTAGTGATGCATATCTGTAGCATAGAAGGATCGGGCATATAAATATGAAATTGTTACATAAACTGTCTAGAAAAAATTTAGTGAGAGGTTTACCAAAGATTAAATACTCAAAGGACTTTATGTGTGATGCATGTGAGTTAGGTAAACTTCACAAAAACTCTTTTAAATCCAAAACTAATATTTCAAGCAAGAGTGTCTTAGAACTTATACATATGGATCTATTTGAACCAACAAGAATCATGAATCTTGGTGGTAAACGGTATGTATTTGTTTTAGTAGATGACTTCTCTAGATACACTTGGGCATATTTTTTAGCATCTAAGATAGAAGTTTTTGAAAAGTTTAAAATGTTTTGCAATCTTGTTCAAAATGAACAAAGTGTCTCTATTCAAAAACTTAGGAGTGATCATGGTACTGAATTTGATAATGATCGAATGGATAATTACTGTATAGACCATGGCATTGATCATAGATTTTCTTTTCCAAGAGCACCGTCTTAAAATGGTGTTGTTGAGAGAAAGAATAGATCACTTCAGGAAATGGCCAGAACTATGTTAAAAGAACATAATTTACCTCAAAATCTTTAGGCTGAAGCAATGAATATAGCTTGTTATGTTATTAACAAAAGTCACTTAAGACCTCTTATTAATAAAACTCCTTTTGAAATTATGTTTGATAGGGTTTCAAAAATTTCCTATATGAAATCATTTGGTTGCAAGTGTTTTATTCTTAATACTAATGATAAAAGGGATAAATTTCAAGCCAAAGTGGATGAAGGAATTTTTGTAGGTTACTCTACTAGAAGTAAAGCTTATAGAGTATATAATAAGACTTCTAGAACTATTGAAGAAACCCTTCATGTAAGCTTCAATGAAAATTCTTTTAGAGAATCTCAATCTAAAGATGATAATGATGATATGATCAATTTCCCAAAAGAATTAGAGATCAATAGAGAGATTGAAGATTTATCTGAAAAAATCAAAAATATGAACTTAAATGATCAAACTAATGATGAAAGTGATGTACCTTCAGATGTTGATGAGAATATTAAGGAAAATCAGAGAAATTGGCGTTATTCTTCATCACATCCCATCACTCAAGTCATTGGTAATATTAATGAGGGAGTTAAAACTAGAGCTTCAGTAAATCTAAATAGTATGTGTATGTTTGTTTCTATAGTAGAACGAAAGAATGTAGAAGAAGCATTATTTGATGAAAATTGGATAGTGGCAATGCAAGAAAAACTAAATCAATTCATCAAAAATGATGTTTGGGAATTAGTCTCTCCACGAGAACATCAATCCATAATAGGCACAAAGTAGACTTTAGTAACAAAACTAATGAGACTAGTCAAGTTATAAGGAACAAAGCTAGATTAGTTGCATAAGGATATACACAGGAAGGACTAGATTATGATGAAACATTTGCTCTTGTGGCTAGGTTAGAAAGTATTAGAATATTATTGGCCTATGCTTATTATATAGATTTTAAACTATATCAAATGGATGTCAAGAGTGCATTTCTAAATGGTTTAATTAATGAAGAAGTTTATGCAAAACAACCACCTGGATTTGAAGACATTAAAAATCCTGATTATGTGTATAAATTGAAAAAAGCCTTATATGGTTTGAAGCAAGCACCTAGATCGTGGTATGAAAGGTTATCTACTTTTCTAATAGCACAAGGTTATATCATGGGAAAGGTAGACCATACTCTTTTTATCAAAAAGGATGATAAAGATCAGATTATTGTTCAAATATATGTGGATGATATAATCTTTGGATCAACTTCTGAAAAACTGATAAAAATATTTTCTAAAGAAATGGCTAGTCAGTTTGAGATGAGTATGGTAAGAGAACTTTCATATTTTCTAGGACTTCAAATTAAGCAAATGGATAAAGGTATATTTTTAAATCAAGAAAAATATGCAGATGAAATGCTTAAGAAACTTAATTTTAATGATACAAGGATTCGAGGAACTCTTATGAGTACTTCTTTAAAGTTAGATATTGATGACATAGAAAAATCAATAGATCAAAGAAAATACAGAAGTATGATTGGTTCTTTACTTTATTTGACAACTAGTAGACTTGATATTATGTTTGTTGTGTGTGCTTGTGTTAGATTTCAATCTAATCCTAAAGAATCACATCAATTGCTGTTAAAAGAATATTTAGATATATACAAGGAACTAAAAAATTTAGACTTCAATAGATCTTATAGGATATTTTGATGTTGATTACGCAGGATCTAAATCTGATAGAAAAAGTACTAGTGGCACATGTCAATTATTGGGAAATAATTTAGTGTCATGGTTTAGTAAAAAGCAAAATTGTGTAGCACTTTCAACCACTAAAGCTGAATATGTTGTTTCTGCACTGTGTTGCACTCAGATTCTGTGGATAAGGCAAACTTTAGAAGATTTTGGATTATCTTATGATACAACTGAGATTTATTATGACAGTAGTTTTGCAATAAATCTTTCCAAAAATCCTGTATTACATTCTAGAGCAAAACATATAGAGGTTAGACATCATTTTCTAAGAGATAACGTAATTAAAGGAAAAATTAAATTAGGATTTGTGTCTAGTAAAAATCAATTAGCTGATATATTTACAAAACCTCTAGATGAAAATACATTCTGCAACATGAGATTAAATTTAGGTATTTGTAGGCTATGTGATGTGTAAAATGCTTAGACTCCACAAAAGATAAATTTTGTTGATGATGTTGTTTACCTCATAGATATTATATACTTATCATAAATATCTAAGTAATATCTAAACTACTACATAAGATACTATGTATTTATTATAATATTATAGTAGTATCTTATTGATTTTACGTATTTTGTCAAATTTGATGGTTTTCAAAATTTTAAGTGGAAGTGTAAATGAAAAACATTAAATACCTCTAGAATCCTGAAATTTTGATTAAATGTTTTCTTTGGATCAATGAAAGTACATATGATCTTGCATGAATTTGACTTGATTGATTAAACTTGTAGAATAATTTATATGTAAATCATCTTAAACTACTAATCAAAAGTATGAGCTTATTAAAACTGATTCATATTTTCAATAAAATCATAGACATAAAAATTGTATGAGATTTGTGTTTTATTACATCTGTATTAATAGAATACATATATACTGTGCTTAAAATGGAAAGTGCTCACAAAGTGAAAATCTTTGAGAGTTTATTGATCAGTTTGATCACAAGCCTTTTGTACTTGAGCAAATAGGTATGTAAGGATTGTTGTCTTGAAAAAGGATTCTTTAAATCTGGCAACCTAAGGTCCTGATCAGACTTGGGATTGTTGATTGAAAGCTCATTACTTGGGTACATTAGAAAGCTCTTGTATGATTCAAACTTTTCAAACTAACTTTTAAAGAAAATTATCAATATTTACTGTTTTGAAATGATAAAAGTTGTTTCATTAATTATAGATATCTTTGAATCGAATATGGTTTCTACTAATATGACTACTGATTTGTTGAATCAAAATTAGTACTTTTAAAAGTGTTTATTTGAGATACATTCCTTTATTCTACTTGAGTTAATCAAATTAAGTTCAAAGTTATGTTTTGATTCATATACGGTTGGAGTTGATTTTGGAAATCATTCTTGATAAATTCAAGATAACGAAAATTTCTAAAAAGAAAAATTAAAGTATAGTTATAAGTAACACCTACTTTATACAAGTATATTTTGTATGTTATTGAATATATTTGAAGTATATTTGTAGGGGGAGGAATTACAATGTCAAAAGAGATTAATATCATTCAAAATATAGATCTTAGTTAATATGAGTTTAGCCCTCTTAAAATCTTGATGAAACAATTTAATAGACAAACAAACTATTTTAGATTCATAAAAAGAATATTAGAATAGTTTACAATGTTCTCAAGATAATGGTTAGTTAAGTTACTTTTAGCTTGTCTGTTGCCTTCAAAAGTTTTTAGTTGAAAACATCTAAATTTTTGTTAAGTATTCTAATTAGACGTTATGTTATGTAAGGTAACGTGTAAAACTACCTCTAGACAACGTTTTACTCGTTAGGTTAGGTAACTCAATGAGTTATGCTTAAATGTTTCGGGTATCTTGATTGAATAAACTTTATTTAATATTCATTTAAAACACAAACCTGACTAATATACTCATTAAGTTATTCTACAAAAACCTTATTTAAACACTTATTACATGGGAACTTAGGTTATCTCTTAAACATCTTTCTCACTTGTTCTTGTTACATCCTATGACGATGGTCTCCAAGTTCTACAAAGGTTGTGGTAGAGGCAAAGGTAAAGGCAGAGGAGATGGAAAAGGAAAAGAAATAGACCATGATGAAGTTCCATAGACTTGGTTTAAGAAAATACTTCAAGTGGACAAAAGCAAGTTTGATCGGGAATACAAAATGAAGTGTGCTGAAATTGCATTTTTAGAATAGTATGCAAAATATCTGGAAAGAGGTGTAGGTACATCAACTAGAATTCCTCAAACACCCATAAACGGTACAAGATTACATGCATTTGAGGAAGAACATGAATCTGCTATTCCTACTCCTTTATAGTCAAAAGAGAAACAAACAAATATTGTTGTGGATAAAAGAAAAGTTGAAGGTCTTCGAAAGGTAGTAGCAATAAAAAGTGCCTTAGAAGAATTAAACCAAAAAACTTTTATGGAACAATTTTAAAAGAAAACAGCAATACTTGAAGAAGAGAGATTGACTTGTTATAGAAGACGAAAAGTTAGAAAAATTATGTCTAAGGAAACAAAGTCTGTTGGAAAAGAAAAATCAGATGAGCATTTATTTCCAAAGGACAATGTATGTCTAGACATTGTTCCTTTTAGTGCATCTGAAAAACTCATTAGTTCCGAGCATATAGAAACTGATGAAGATAATGAGACTTTATTTTCTCTTACTAAAAAACTTGAAAAGAAATCCAAGTCAAATATGAGTTCAAGTTTTTCTATTAGCTCAAGCCTTGATGATGTAGAACTTGAAAAATCAGAGCATCAAACAATTGACATAGAACAAGTTCTTGCAGATATAATTGAAAATGTTGAGGTAACTAGTTCACCGGCTGAATTGTCTAGAGTAGTGGATATTGAAAAAGTTAAGACTCCAAAAGAGTTTAATGTCAATCAGCCTTCTTCAAAATCTATAGAAGTAGAGTCTGAGAATTCACAACATGTATCAATGGAGATATTTGTTGAACAAAATGAACAATTACAGATAGATACACTGGTTGTAGAATTACTTGAAAATTTGAACTCTGACCATTCTATAGACACTGAACTAATGAATGTAGAGCATATTGAAGATGTTCCATACACTATTGAAGCTAGAGAATCAAGCTTACATATGCAGCTTCAAGAAAATATTTTCATAGAGGAACAACATGACATTCATTTTGAAGAAGAGGTTCCTGTAGATGAATTAAATTCTGAATCAAGGCTTCAGGTATCACCTTCTTTATGTAAAGTATTACAAATTCAAGGTAATTCAATTCATTTTAGATCTAAGGAAGCATTGCAAAAATTAAATAATTTGATTACATGTCAGATTCTACATACTCGTCCAATAAAATTCAAAAATTTGATGGAAATAAGAGATCTATTTGAGTTTCAAGGCCTAATTCAATTCTTGCCAGTTGGAACGAAATGGAAACAATATAAAGAGCTCATTGTAGCCCTTTATAGTAATCTAGTCAAGAATGACAATATACTGACAACTCAAATAAATCAACAGGAGTTCTCATTATCTCCTGAATTAATTTTTGAAGTGTTGGAATTAAAGAATGAAGGTATTGTTGTTACAAATAGATTTGACATGGTTAGACAACTGGAATGGGACATTAACTCACCATCAAAGATTCCAGATGTATATAGTGAAATGAGGTTAATGGAAAATCTGAGGTTAATGCAACTTATAGTTTGCTGAATAGAATTCAAATCAATTAGTTTGATGTTTTCATTTCTCAACTACAGCATATGAGTTCAAAGTTATTTTTTGGTGATGGTGTATGTCGACTCCTTGCAAACCACTTAAATTTATCCAACTGACCCTTTGAAACTAAAGGCATGAGAGCTTTTAGTGTAAAAGATTTGCAAAGATTCCAAGCCATGCATCAACCTCAACCTCATCAACAATAACAACAACCAATAGAATGTACAAAACAGATTCAACCACAACTGCCTAGTTATTTAGATCGAGTAGAACAACAACCCTAGCTACCTAGATGATGTGCTTAACGACATCAAAAATGATATTAGGCATCTAGGAGATAAAATATGTAATGCTATATGTAATATACTTTGCAGAGATAGATAAATGTCAAGTCATTTGTCTGTTTGCTTGATTTTGAATACAAAATGTAATGTTTGTATTTATTGTTTGATTATTTGAACAATACATTTTTTTGTAAATGGTTCAATTCTTATTTATGTTTATAGAAAGTTGAGCTGTATACACTTATCTCTTGATTTATATACTCTATAATCATCTTTTTGATTAATGACAAAAAGGGGGAGAAATGTTATAAATTCAAAAAGAAGAAGATGATTATGATTTTAATTGCATATATTATAAAGGGAGATGATATTTGTTTAGAATGAAAAAGTGCACAATATTAACGATTAAATGATGGTTAATTGCATAATATTTAGCTTATTATATGAGAATTAAGCCATTATGTTATAATTGCACTATTATAAGTATTTATGAAAGAATCTACATAATTTCAAGGAATTAATGTTAATTAAGTACATTTTTGAACTTCAGTAAATTGTAGGTTGTGAAATTCTTAAGTATCCAAATTTTCTATTATTTCGGAGAGTTATGTTTAATGTACCGAATAGTTATGTTTTAAATGTTTAAAGAATATTTTATTATTTCTTGAATTACACGTGTTGAAACTTCAATGCATGACTTAAGTGGATTTTCGGTGAGTTATCTACTAACTATCTGAAATGCATCTAGGCATCGGATAGTTAAGATTGTAAGTATCCAAAATATCCTTTTATTCATAAAACTTATTAAGGACACGTGTTGTGATCTGAAAACCTAATTTAAGTGTGGTTTTATAATATTAAGCATGATCCATTTTATTTGCATATATTTATATCATGTACAAGTGAACAGTAACAACTCATTGAGTTAGTATTCTTTTTGTTAAAAGATCACGTGCCAACTCGTTGAGTTACAGGTTTAAAGGTATAAAAAGATCACATGAGAACTCGTTGAGTTAGCAAGTGAAAACCGTAAGTTATATATCTGAACTCGTTAAGTTAGAATTATGCACGTGTTGAATTTAAATGCTTTATTATGTCACGTGAGATGCACATGTTTAACTCGTTAAGTTAGCATAACTATACGTGTTGAGTTACTTGATTACACACTAAGGTAATGTGTTATGTTAGCAGCTTATTTCTTTATTGCACGTGTTTTATAGTTAAATCAACGAAGTAAGTCCGTTGAGTTATCTATAACTCCATGGACCATTTATTTTCTAATATGCCACTCTAGGCGATTGTAGAAATAGGACATTCGAAGGAAAACCATGATTGCATGTATCACGCAATAATTCGCTCGTGGAAGGAAGAAGAAATCACCATCGTTGATATGAATGAAGGAAATCCAACCAATCATCTAAGCAGAAGCAGTTACTACTGAAGAAATATAAAAGAAGAGAAAAAACAAAGAAGGGTGGTCAACGGTGTTTGGCAATGTGTGTAGAGGTGGAGGACCGCACTAACTGTAGGCAGTGTCGGAAGATCACTAAAGCATCGACACCATCACCAACAATTCACCAACATCACCATAATCACCAACCATCGGAGGTTTGTAAGGATACTTTCCTGATGTCGAGTCGATTCCGAGCCAAAAACAATGCCTGACAACCACTGTGAGGAGTGATCACGTCGTGAGAAGGGAAGCCATTTTCACCAAGCACCGACTCATATCTCAGGAGATCATAAAGCTTCTAACCTTGGTTTCGAGTTGATGCCAGTATGTTGAAGAGGAGATCATCTTGCAATTCTAGACTCACAATTCTATAGAGAGAGGAGGCAGGATTGTAAGTGGTTAAGTTTTCAATGGTGTAATCACATCGTATGTAGTGATAGAAGTTTTTACTATCGATAGAGATTAATTTTACATTTCACCTTTCGCCCATTTTCATGACCATATCAAAACAAAAATACCAAAAACAACAAATTATCTGTGTTTACATTTCGTATTTAAGTGTTGTATTATTTGTTTTGTATTGTGATTAATGTTAGCATTGTTAGTATTGTGAATGTTTCATGTTTGTTTGATTCAGAAAATAGAAAATAGTTTTACAGTTTACTAAAATTGATTCGTTCCTGATACTTAAAGAAATTAATGGTTACTATTTGAAATATCTGAATGTTAGTGTTGCTTAATGATAAATCTAATATTAACTAGCATTAAAGAGCTTAATTAATGTTATTTACAATTTGTGGAACTACCCAATGGTTGGCCGAATTCCTCTATAAATAGTAGTATTAAACTGGAAAGATAGTTCGTTGAGTTAATTCAATTCAATAAGGTTAGTCTGTTGAGTTAGCCATAACTCAACGGAGTGCTTACTAAATACATAAATTTCATTATTCTAAATGGAATAGTACACAATTCTGGCTAGGGACATTTTTCTGATTTAACCTTTCACATCCAAACAAGTTTTTTGGCGTCGTTGTCGGGGAATTGAGTAGCTAAGCAACTATAAGTGCTATTTTGTTTTAATAGTAAGAGGAGTATTGTGTGTTTTCTTCTATAATTGAGAATATGACATATGCTTATGCTCAAAGATTTTTGAAACCTGTAGTTAGCATATGTGAATTCTACAATTTAGAAGGTCACAACATTCTTGATTATTTGAAATTGAGATGATTGCAGATGGTTAGATCACATGTACAGCAAATGAATTATCTTCACCAAAATAGATCTGAGTATGAGAATTCTATGGTTTACCCAACTGATGGTCAGCTTAGAATGTATAATATGTTGAGAGATAAGGAAGTTTGAGATAGGTACGACAGACTAGAGCATAGTTTAGAACAAAATATGGACAAACTAGAACAATATATATGTCAGCAACAAGAAGTCAACCAATTAAACTATAAAGAAGAATATTCAAAACCAAAAATTGATATTATATACGAAACTGAAAAAACTATAATGAAAATCAATCAAAAATTGAATGTAATGAGATTAGATGATCTGGAAAGAAAACTAAAAACATTGGATGAGTTTACAATGAAATTAAAAGTTATGCAATAGGAAAACACAAATGAAAACTTTAATGTTATAGATTTGCATAATTTGCAAGACATACAAACAACAGAAAATACCAATGCAATAAAATTTAAAGAATGCAATTTAAAACTAAAAACAATTGAAGATCATAATCATGAAAATGAAATACAAGAACATCAAGAAAGTAACGAAAATCTAGAAGATGTATGTATGACACTTAGATCTGGAACTGATATACCACCAAGAATTCAAAAAGAAAGTAATATGAAGGTGGATAAGAACAAAAATCAAAATGATAATGAAAATATAATATCTGAAAATATAGAAATCAATGAAGAAAAGTCTGAATCAAAAAATGAGACTAAAAATGATCAAACAAATCAAATGAAAGAAAAAGAATCTTTTAAATCACAATTATTAGCACCCTATCTTGAAAGATTACAACAAACATTTCCTGAAAAATAAGAAAAAATTAGAGAAATTTTTCAAAAAGTACAAGTTAACGTTCCTTTGTTAGACTTATTACAGAAAATGCCACCTTGTGCTAAATTTCTTAAGGATTGGTGTACTAAGAAAAGAGAGCGAAAAGTTTTAAGTCTTTTTAGCTGAGCAAAGAAATTCCCTATTTCTACCACAAATTCCTAAAAAGTTCTCTAATCCTAGAATTCTTGTTATATCATGCACCATAGGAAATACCATTCTAGAAAGAACCTTAATAGACCTAGGTGCAGGTATAAATGTTATGCCAAATGATATATTTGCATCCTTAGGATTAGAAGACTTAATCCCTACTAGGACTGTTATTCAATTAGCTATTAGAAGTATAAGATACCCTAGAGGAAAAATAGAGGATGTCTTAATTAAAATAAAAAACTTCATATATCCTATTGATATTGTAATTTTGGATTCCCAACAAATTAAGAATAAAAATAGTGATACATCTTTAATTTTGGGAAGACCATTTTTAGCAACATCAGGGGCTGTTATAAATTGTAAAACTAGAATAATGAAGTTAGCATATGGTAATGAGGATACTCAATTAAACATTTTCAAACTAGAAAAGTTTGAGTTAGAAATGTCCTTACATACTATAGACTTTTTAGAGGATGAATGAGATACGCTAGATGATGTGATTCAAGAAGAATTAAATAGGCAACTCAATTCTAAGATTTTAGAAGAAAGTGAAAGCATAAACATAGAAGGAGATAAGGAAGAAATTAATTTAGAAAATGATGATGTTCAATTAGGAGCTCTAGTTTCTGATGGGCAATAGTTAGAATTAAAACTTTTACCTCTTGAATTAACCTATATATTTTTGGAAGAAAAATGAACATGTCCAATCATTATTGCTTTAGAGTTAAAAGAGGATCAAATTGCTAAATTAAAAGATGTAGTAAAAAGTTATAAAGAAGCAATAGGATGGACTATAAATGATATAAAAGGGTTAAGTGCAACTTTATGCTGTCACCACATATATTTAGAAGAGAATGCAAACTTATTAGAATTCCTAAGAGGAGATTAAATCTCAATCTTAAAGAAGTAGTCAGGAAGGAAATAGTGAAATGGTTAGATAATGACATAATTTATCCGATTTCTGATAGCTCATGGGTTAGTCCAATCCATGTAGTTCCCAAGAAATCAAGATTAACAGTTATTAGGAATGAAAGTTAGGACTTGATACCTACTAGAATTCAATCATGCTGGAGAGTGTGTATAGACTATAGAAAGCTGAATGCTGCGACCAGGAAAGATCATTTTCCCTTACCTTTTATAGATCAAATGCTAAAGAAATTAGTAGGGCAAGAATATTTTTGTTTCCTAGATGGGTATGCAGGATAAAATCAAGTTCTAGTAGCATTAGAGGATCAAGAGAAAACAACTTTCACCTGTCCTAATGGAACTTTTTCTTTTAAGAGAATGTCAATCGGATTATGTAATGCACTAGCCACCTTTCAAAAGTATATGCAATGCATATTCACTGGAATGATTGAAGATTTTTTAGAAATATTTATGGATGATTTTACGATTTATGGAACTTCATGTGAAGTGTGTTTAAACAATTTAGACCAAGAATTAAAACGCTGTGTGGAAAAAAATTTGATTCTAAATTGGGAAAAATGTCACTTCATGGTTAATCAAGGAATAGTCTTGGGACATGTTTCAAAGAAGGGGTTAGAAGTAGATAAAGCTAAAATATAAGTAATTTCTAATCTACCAGAACCTAAATCAGTAAAAGATATTAGATCATTTCTAGGACATGCTGGATTTTATAGAATATTTATTAAAGATTTTAGCAAATAGCTAGACCTTTAACTAATCTATTAAAAGATGTCCCATTCAACTTTGATAAAAATTGCAAAGAATCATTTTTCAAGTTTAAAACTAGCTTAATTTCAACCCTTATAATTCATGTACCTGATTGGAGCCATCCATTTGAATTAATGTGTGATGCATCTGATTTTGCTGTAGGAGTAGTGTTGGGACAAAAGATAGAAAAATCTCCTAAAGTGATTCATTATGCAAGCAAAACCTTAAATGATGCAGGTTAATTACACAACTACTGAAAAAGAGTTAGCTATTGTGTTTGCCTTAGAAAAGTTTAGATCATATCTGATTGGAGCTAAAGTGATAGTATACACGGATCATTCAGCTTTAAAACACCTAATAGCAAAGAAAGAGACTAAACCTAGATTGATCTGATGGATATTATTATTACAAGAATTTGATCTAGAAATTAAAGATAAAAAAGGTTGTGAGAATGTAGTAGCAGATCGTTTATCAAGATTATAAATAGAAAAATCAAATATGGAAATTAAGGATAATTTTCTTGATGAACAATTAATGACCATCAACACCATACCTTGGTATGCAGACATAGTTAATTACTTAGTTACTGGTTTAACACCGAAGGATTAGAATAGACAAGATAAAAAATTGTTCTTTTCAAGAGTGAAATATTACTATTGGGAAGACCCATACTTATTTAAGAAATGTCCTGATCTGGTTTTAAGGAGGTGTGTTCTAGAAATTGAATATCAAAGCATACTATCTTTTTGCCATGACCAAGTATGTGGAGCACATTTTGGTTCAAGGAAAACTACTGCCAAAATTTTGCAATGTGGATTTTATTGGCCAACACTATTCAAAGATACTCATAAATATTGCTTAAGTTGTTTAAGATGTCAACAAGTAGGAAGAATATCAAAGAGAAATATGATGTCTTTGAACCTTATTGTTGAAGTTGAAATCTTTGATGTCTGGGGAATAGATTTTATGGGTCCATTTCCTATGTCTAATCAATTTAATTATATATTGTTGGGGATGTATTATGTATCTAAATAGATAGAAGCTTTTCCTACAAAAACTAACGACAACAAAGTGGTAATACATTTTATAAGAACCAATATAATTGCTAAATTTGGAATACCTAATGCTATTATCAGTGATAGAGGAACTCATTTCTATAATAGAAGTTTTGAAGCCTTAATGAAGAAATATGGAGTAAACCACAAAATTGCAACATCGTATCATCCACAAACAAGTGGTTAAGTAGAAAGTGCAAACAAACAAATTAAGTTAATCTTAGAAAAAATAGTAAATCCTACTAGAACAGATTGGGCTAATGGATTGATAGATGCACTTTGGGCTTATAGAACTGCTTATAAGACAAGCTTAGGTATATCACCTTTTAGGCTAGTATATGGAAAAAGTTGTCATTTACCTGTTGAAATTGAACATAAAGCTTATTGGGCATTAAAAACTCTGAACACTAATTTAAATCAAGCTGCTGAAAATAGGAAAATATAATTGATTGAATTAGAAGAATTTAGGAATGAAGCTTATTCGAAAACTGTAAGAGAAAAAGAGAAAATGAAGTTCTGGCATGACAGAAAAATTATTCCAAAAACCTTTGAAATAGGACAAGAAGTATATCTTTACATGACTAGACTCCATAACCATTTAGGAAAATTAAGATCTAGATGGGCAAGACCTTACATAGTTTGAAATATTTATCCCTATGGAGCTATTAAAATTGAAAATCCTTAAAATCAAAACATATTTAGGGGGGGTTTGTGCCTACTCAGATTTTTAAAAAAGGAAAGAAATGAAAGTAAAGAAAGTATGTAAGTAGTTTGTGCAAATTTGGAAACTTGGGAAAGTTTGTTAACTTTCCCAAATATAAAAGGAAAAATTTTCCCTGATTTCGGAGACTCTCCCCTCTGAAATCAAGGAATCCCTGACCGCCTGAATGCCCTGATTTCGTCTACTCGAAGCTCGCCAGGTGCATGATTCCCGTCGACCGCTTGAAGCTCGCCAACTATTCAAAGCTCGCTGATTGCTCGAAAGCTCGTGGACCACTTGAAGCTCACCGACTGCTCGGAAGCTCCTAGACCGCTCAAATCTCACGGACCACTCGAAGCTCGTCGATTGCTCAAAAGCTCGTCGATCGCTCGAAGCTCGCCGATTGCTCAAAGCTCGCTGACCGCTGGAAAGCTCACCGACTGCTCGAAAGCTCACCGATTGCTCAAAGCTCGCCGACCGCTTGAATCTCGCCGACCACTCGAAGCTCGCCGACCGCTCAAAGCTCACCGACTGCTTGAAAGCTCACTGACCGCTCGAAAGCTCGCCGACCGCTCCAAGCTCGTCGACCGCTCCAAGCTCGCTGACCACTCCAAGCTCATCGATTGCTCGAAGCTCACCGACCACTCGTAGGTAATAATTTCATGAAACTTTTGCATATTTTATTTCTTGCAGCCAAAAGAATACTAACAAATATTATTAGTATCTTATCTGCCAAAGTTTAAATTGAGTAACTTTTTATTTCATCCATTCATCACCTCTAATAATTTCTGTTGTTTGCGGTGGAACTTATTTTGTATCAATCGTCTGAACTTATTTACGCATTTGTAACATTTGTAAGCAAAAGCTGGAGTTTGTGTATATATTTATGCATAGGTTTGTTCTTGGAAGGTAGTCTCAAAAGTATGTATTTTGTTAATAAGAGTTAGAAGTTCATATCATGTTTATATGGTTAGTGGAGATTAATGAGAAGAGGAAAATTGAAAAAACAAGTAGCAAGATCTTTTGCAAGAACTAAGGTTATTGAAGATTTAGGATTTTGTTAATATGACTCAATATTTTCTGTTGTGATCAATATGACTCAATTTGCATTAATGAGGTCCTACATTATTTGGATTTTTCTCTAGACAAGGAGGTACTACGTTGGCCTTGCATTAGCAACAAAGCATGCTTGGACCTAAGCAATCTTAGTGTAGGCTGTGTTAATTCTTGAATATCTTTTGCTGCTGTTCTTACTTCATTTGCTTCCCTTTTCATGATATCCAACTTATTTCTTTAGTTATATTTTGATTACAAATCCAACGAAAAAAAGTATGAAATTCTTATGTATGCCATTTCATATGTGTTATGAATGACAACTTATTTAAGTTATTGATTCTTATCCATTTTTAATGCATATTGTCATTGAATGAATAATAACTTATTTAATTTTTATGTTAATGATTGATGTTGTCATTGTCATCAATATTTCAATGATGTGTTTTTCATTTATATATATGTTTTGCAAATTAGATATGGCTACTACAGATAATACAATACCAAGTGGACAAAGATCTTATACTAGTTCAAATGCAAAAGCAGATGCCACATTTTTGGGTATATTAGAAGATGTTTTAAATGAAGGGAATGGAAAAACACATGATGGAAAAGTTAAAGTTGAAACATGGAACAAGCTAATAGAGAAGTACAATAATGACACAAATGCAGGTATCACAAAGAAAAATGTTGACAATCGAATTAAAACATGGTGACATATGTATCGTAACTACACAAAAATTATGTCTCAAAGTGGTTGGGGATGGAATTACATACAAGGTCATATTGATATTTCAGATGAAGTTTGGAATGAATTTATTAAGGTAATATTTTTGAATGTGTTAATTTGTACATTTTGTATATACTAACATATTTTTAATCTTGCAGAAACACTCAGATTGTGCCCCCCTCAAAGGTAAACCATGTCCTATTTATGATCAACTGCAATTGTTATTTGAAAGTAATATGGCTATAGGAAATGTCAGTAGAGACCCTGAAACAATTACTCAGAATGAAGGAGACATACCTATGAATGAACCAAATGAAATGACACCTCCACCAAATCATTTTCAATACTTCACACCACCAAGTGATAGTCCAATGGATACAGATGGTACCCAACTTCAATCTCCAATGTCTTCATCAAGAAGGTTCAATGAGGTGAAAAAGGGAAAACGTCGAAGACCACATGCAAAGTCAACACAACTAATGGCATCTTCATTTAAAGAAGCTACATCTGCTATTATGTCATTATGTGAAAAAGAAGAGGATAAAGTTAAAGCTCGACAAGAATATTATGATAATGTAACAAACATACAGAAAGAACAACTTCAGATCCAGAAACAACAAGTTAAAGTGCAAGAGCAAATGCTACATTTCAAAGTGAAACAAGGAAGTCTTACAACACAAGCTATAGAAGCATTATTGCAAATTGAAAGTCTTACTAATAGTGAGAAATTCAAAGCAATGACTTTATTGGAAAGAAAAGAACTAGCAGAGCAATTTCTTAGCATCCCAACAGATATGAGGGTAGAATGGATTAAGCATCACAACTTATGAATGTACTTTTCTATTGTTGAATAATGTTGATGGATGTGATGAACTTTATTATTGTGGTGAATAATGTGTAATGTTGAATTTTAGACAATGATGATGACTATTGATTTTCATATGTAAATGCTTTATTGCTTGATATTTTATATAAATCTTGTTATGTGAAATAAATGTTTTTATTATTGTTGAAGATTCTTATATATTTTTAGGAAAATGTGTACTAATCTCATTACTTCTTGTAGGTAATAATTATCATGAATGGTATGGATGGTTTGGAATTGTTAAAGAATATGCTTGAGGAAGAAGAGGAAGAAGCAGAAAGACGACGAACGTTACTTCTTTCACTATGGAACTTCCTTGCAGGTGTTGCATGTATGTCAAGTACATTGACTAATATTACACATCACATTTATAATAGAGAAGGACATGACTACATTAGAAGGTTATTAGATCCATCATTACCACATCAAGCATATAATTATTGAAAAATATATAGAATGAGTCAACATGTATTTCTTGACTTATGTAATTTGTTACGAAGAAAAGGTGGCATGGGAAATACAAGCAATGTTAGTGTCGAAGAGAAGTTTGCAATCTTTCTTGTCACTGTTGGTCAAAACCAACGATATGGAGTAACAAGGGAGCGCTTCTCTCGATCTACATGGACTGTTAGTACGTACTACAATGAAGTACTTAATGCAATTTTGAACTTGCATAAACAACTTCTTGCAATGCCTCCAACATCAACTCCAAGTAGAATACTGAATGATTCAAATGTGTATCCCTATTTTGAGGTAAATATATATTTTCATATGAAATTGATTTGTATATTTTTTTTTCTCATTTTCTTATTCATATGCTAACAGAATTGCATTGGTGCTATTGATGGAACACATATTAAGGCAACTATTTATAGACGACAAATAGCAAGATTTAGAAATAGAAAAGGAGAGTTAAGTCAAAATGTTATGGCCGCATGTAATTTTGATATGGAATTTACATATATTCTTAGTGGTTGGGAAGGATCAGCTTCTGACGCAAGAATCCTTCAAGATGCCATCACAAGACATCATCCATTCAAGGTTCCACTAGGTATAAAATGACATTATTGAATATATATTTTTTATTTACACTAATTTTTAATTATATACAGGAAAGTTTTACTTGGTTGATGCTGGTTATCCTAATCGACCTGAATTTATTTGTCCATATCGAGGAGTGAGATATCATCTATCTAAATATAAAAATAATAGAGTTCCAGAAAATGCAGTCGAAAATTTCAATTACAGACATTCACAATTAAGATCAGTGATTGAGCGATCATTTGGAGTTGTTAAACATCGTTTTGCAATCTTACGAGGACATATGTCGTATCCTTATGATACACAAACGAAGATTGTGATGGCTTGCTTCCTATTACATAATTTTATATGTAAAGCTGACAGAGCAGATTTATTAGAAGATCTAGAAGATGAGTTAGCTATATTTTTGATCTAGAAAATGATGAAATTAGAATTACTGAAGATGAGCTTTCACAGATATATAGTACATTAGAAATGACACAAGAACGAAGAAAACAAATAGTAGATGAAATGCGTGACAACATGAAGACTGCCATGTGGGATGGACATGACTTTTAAATTATTTCATATGTAACTTTGTCAAATTGTTATGTTACAATATTTGAATATTTGTATGTTGACAATTTATATTTATGTTGTGAATTTTATTTATATATTGGATGTTAGTTAACAATTTTGAAAAGTAATTGTTTGTGATATGTTATGTTCAAATAGGTAATACACAATACAACTTTTGTTCAATTTGTTCAAATCAATATTATTAATAAATATAAAAAAGAAGACTTAATATTTTTGAAAAGTAATTGTTTGTGATATGTTATGTTCAAATAGGTAATACACAATACAATTTTTGTTCAATTTGTTCAAATTGATATTATTAATAAATATAAATAAGAAGACTTAATATTTTTTCTTAAAATATAAGTTTTCCTTTTCTTTTATTTTTTTTCCGGTCAAATCGTTAGACCAGCTTCGGTGCGATCGACAAAATTTTCTTCATTTTTATTTTTCTTCGGTTCAACACTTCGACTAACTGAAGTGTTTTTTTTTTTCCTTCGATCAAACCGAAGTCTGAACTTCAGTTTGACCGAAGTTTTTAAGTTTTTTATTTTTTTTCGGTTAGATCGAATTTTTTCCTTTAGTCCGACCGAAGTTTTTTAGTTTTTTTACTTTTTCTTCGGTCAGATCGAATTTTTTCCTTTGGTCCGAGCGAAGTTTTTTATTTTTTTTCAATCAGATCGAATTTTTTCCCTCGGTCCGACTGAAGTCTTTTAATTTTTTTCAGTTTGATCGAGCTTTGGTTTGACCAAATTTTTTTTCTTTTATTTATTTTTTCAATCTAACTAACTGAAACATTTTTATTTTTTTCTTCGGTTAGACCGAAGCTCAGTCTTCGATCGAACATAAGTTTTTCAATTTTTTATTTTTTTTCGATCAGACCGAATATCAGTCTTTGATTCAACATAAGTTTTTCAGTTTTTTATTTTTTTTTTGGTTAGACCGAAGATCAATCTTCAATTCGACATAAGTTTTTTTTCTTTTATTTATTTCTTCGATCCAACTAAACTGAAGTTTTATTTTTTTATTTTTTTCTTCGATTATACCGAATCTCAACTTCGGTCCAATTGAAATTTTTGATTTTTTATATTTATTTTTTTGATTTTAAATTAAAATAAAAAGAAAAAAATTTACAACATTTTCGATAGTCAATTCATCATTCAAACACGTTATTTTATTTATAAATACATTTATTAATTTTCAATTATTAATTTTTTATATTTATTTTTTTAATTTTAAATTAAAATAATAATAAAAATTTACAACGTTTTTGATAATCAATTCATCATTCAAACACATTATTTTATTTATAAATACATTTATTAATTTTCAATTATTAATTTTTTATATTTATTTTTTTGATTTTAAATTAAAATAAAAATAAAAAAGTTTACAACGTTTTCGATAATCAATTCATCATTCAAACACATTATTTTATTTATAAATACATTTATTAATTTTCAATTGTTACATCAAGTTATATGTTTAAACAAGTTTGTATTACATTTATTAATTTTTTAACAACTTTTACTTGAACATTTATTAATTTTGTATACATTAACTTTTATGTTTACATTTATTAATGTATATAAGAGACGTATCATATTTTATTTTCTATTTTTTATTTTTCGTTAGATTTCAACCAAGCCCGAATTGGCCCATAGGCTAGCCTAGGCCCAGCCTGAATCGACCCACAGACCAACCTAGCCTGGCCGAATAATATATTTATATTGTGAATTTTATTTATGTTAGTTAACAATTTCGAAAAGTAATTGGTTGTGATATGCTATATTCAAATAGGTAATACACAATACAACTTTGGTTCAATTTGTTTATGATATTATTAATAAATAAATATTTTTGTTTTTGATATTTTTTCTTAAAATGTAAGTATTATGACGTGAAGAAATAGAGTAAATTAAAATTAATTATTAGAATTCTTTGATTAAAAAAGTATATTTCAATTTTGAACATTCCATCTAGCATAAACCCCACTATGGGAATCTTAACTTTCTTAAGTTTCTAAGACGTGCATAAACAACCCTTCATTTCTCAAGAATCTGGACTTTCTAATTCACAGGAATCTGAACTTTACATTTCCTTCATTTCTGAACTTTTTGACATGCACAAACACTCCCTTAAAGTAAATGGACAAAGACTTAGACCTATTTTGAAGATACCAAAAAGTTTTGTTGGAATTGTAGAAGAAGAGTAGAGGACTACTCGAGCTTTAATTAGTAAGAAATTTTCTAAGTATATAAAAAAAAAAAAAACTTATTTAAAACATAGTCACGGTTCAACTGGAAGGAATTATCGATTTTACCGAAACATATTTTAAAAGAAAAAAATTGTTGCGGTTCAACCGATAGGATCCATTGGTCTGACCAAAACACAAAAACATAAAGACAGAATATATATATATATACATATTTTTAAAATGTTGAAAAATTAAGAATCGGTTAGATCGAAAATTCTTCGATCTTGACCGAGGTAAAAAGTATCATTATATGTATTTTTATTAGATATAACTTTACGGAAAGTCCGTTGAGTTATACTTAACGAACTTACTCCGTTGAGTCTAGGATAAGTTAACGAACTTACCCCATTGAGTTAACCATAACTCAACGGAGTACTGTAGTTAAGTTCACGGACTTAGTCCGTGGAGTTAACCGTAATTTCACAGATGAGAGAGTGAGAGTTTGTGTGGGAAATGACCCGATTACTCGCCTAAACTTAGGACTTATTTATACTAAACTTATGGTTTGGGGGCATTATCCGTAGAATCATTTAGAACTTAGACCAGTAGAGATCATAGCGATTCCATTCCGTTTCGTTACTCCATGATGAGAAAGATGACACTAGAATTCTAGGAGGACGTAGTTGACACATTAGAATTTCTTAAAGACTTAGAGGAATGACACACAAGGCAAAAAATCAGGAATACGACGAGGGAAAAAGAGCTACAAAAGGTAGAATCTGAACTTTTCAAATGGAGAAGAGTTTTAGTAGATTTGGGTATACAAATACCTCAGATTATGGAAACGAGAATAAAAGTTGCTACGGAAATTACTATAAGCAGAGAGAGAAGAATCAGGCCAAACAACGAAGTTTCCCTAGAATTGATCCAACGTAAGTCCCAGCTCTGGTTCAAAAGAGGCATAGGTAGACGGGCTCAGTTGGCGATCTAGGAGCTAGAAAGGAAAGAAAATGAAGAACAGGCAACTAAAGAACAAGAGGAGTCGACTGTTGAAAGACCTGTCCCTAAGGAACAACAGCTTGGACATTCAATTCCACCACCAAGGCCGTTAGAAAGAGCAGTAATTTTGGGGACTTCTACTAAGGAAGAATTAAGAGAATTTCAAGAACTAGTTCAAATTGGAAAAAACCAAGGAGAACCAGAAGAGTTGGCAGTAGCTATAGCATAACTAGTGTTTGATGCACGGTGCAAAAAGAGGGTTGTAGAAAAATTGAAAGCCCAATACAAAATTAAAGTTGAACAACATAAAGAAGTCATTGCCAGACCTACTATAAGAGGCATTAAAGTTGGTCCTTCGAGACCAGCAATTATAGAAAAAGTTAAATAGGAAGAGCCAGTATCTATGGCTCAAAGGCCTATAGAGCCTATTTTTGTAGATTTAATCTCAGAAGAAGAAGAGGAAGACCAGACACAATTAATCAAAAGAAGGAAAGGAAAAGAGATAGTGCTTGAACATTGGAAAGAGATTAAATCTGAGATGCAAATATCAATAAGGCCTGTAGAGCCAATTTGGGTAAACCTACTATCCGATTTTGAGGATGAGCAGGAGCAACAGTAGCAAGAGCAAAGAGAAGAAGAAAAACAAGCTGAAACTAATCTGAAGCCTATCCAAGTAGAAGAAACAGAAATTAGGGCAAAAACTGATGTGCTTGGAACTCCATCCCAATTTTCCACAGAATCAGAAAGAATAGTGACAATGCAGATTAGTAGTCAGGAGGAAGAGGAAACTGAACAAGAAGCTAAACAAGTACATATAGAAAGAAATGACTTGACAAATTCCATTGTAGAGCAAAGAACTCTTCAGCAAATTTTAGAAAGCATTCAAGACAAAGTGGAGAGTTCTGCCGACTCTCCACCACAGATAGAAGCAGACGCAAAAATGCAAGAATCTTCGAAGCATTTTCAGTCAATTCAAGTTCAGCACATGGAAGATGAAGTTCAAGAACAAACCCCTCTAAAGCAACAAATTCACATTCCTGACCCAACTGAAGTAACAGTTTTGAATGAAGTACACTTTTGGAGTCAGGAAGCATATAATAAATATCAAGAGATTAGGGGTTATGATATCATATATAGTAGACCAGTAAATTGGGACGGATGCAAGAAATTAAGGATTTATTTGAGTTCAAGAAGCATATAATAAATACCAAGAGATTAGGGGTTATGATATCATATATAGTAGACTAGTAAATTGGGACAAGATGCAAGAAATTAAGGATTTATTTGAGTTCCAAGGTCTACTATAGTTTATTTCTCAACAGAGAGGGCATGTAGTATATGAGAATCTAGTGCCCTACTTTTATGCAAATTTAAGAGAATAAGAAAGTGGATTATCTTCCAACGTGGAGCAAGCTAATGTACAGATAACATCAGAGCTTCTCCACAACAGTTTAGGATTGAGAAATGAAGGAATAGAAATTCTGGAAAGAACAACTGCAGTTGAGTGGACAAAACAGATGATAAAGGATTGTTTGGCTATCAATCCTGGTGTGCCATTATTAAATAGACTGAAGCACTTAAATGGTAAAGCACACATGATAGCTAACATTTTAATTAAGAATGTCTACCAACGACAAGGTCATGATATAGAATTAAGTCAATTTGTCAAATGGGTCACCTATATAGTTGTGAACATAATTCAGATTAATTGGTCTGTAGTTTTTATTTCTAAGCTGAGAGCAGTAAAGAAGAAACTATTTTATGGAGATCTAATCCCATTGCTGATGGTGGATAGTATGGATTTCAAGAAATAGACATCCAAAAGGATAAGATCAAGAACCATTTCAGTGAAAGAATACAGAAATTATGCTGCTATAGAGATTGCTGAACCTTCTAGAGGAATTAGAAGAGTTGTAGAAAGGATAAACCAATTAGAGCAACAATTAGAAAAACTCCAGAAGGAAGTCGATGAACTTAGGAGAAAAGATTAAATTGTATTGTTCATCTACTTGTATATATTTGTATGAAAAAAAAATATCTGATTGATTGTAACGTAAACTATTCATATAAATGAATGTATGTTTTTCAGATGTGTTTGCATTTATGTTTGAGAATGATGTAATGGATGAACTATCTTGAATATTATATAAATGTTTGAACAAGTTGCAAAATTGTTTAAAAGATATACAAATTTATTGAATGATAGGATTAAATGCAAGATAATTGGATAATGCCTAAAAATATTTGCATGCTGCAAAGTAAAATGTAATTTTTGCACAACATGAAATGAACTGCAAGTTAAATATTCATATAATGTTCAAATTTAAATGAGTTAAATTAGAACACTGCATTAATGGCATGTATTTAACTTTAATTAAGTTGACAAAATGTAGGAGAGAAAAATATATAGAAGTTAATATGAGGAGTAAGTTTTAGAAATTTGCTTAGTGTTAACTCAATGAAGTAAGTTCGTTGAGTTAACCCTAACTCCACAAGGTCAATAATATAATATAAGGTCACTCCATTGAGTTAACTGTAACTCAACGAAGTTAGTCCGTGGAGTTAGCAACAGTAACCGAAGCTAGTCCGTTGAGTTAACTGTAACTCAACGAGGTTAGTTCGTGCATTAAACTAAACGGTTATTCTTTTAGCCACGAACGAAACTTCATGGATTTAGCAGTTACTAAAAATTTGAAATTAGAAGTGGTACACATACCATAAAAATAGGAACCACACTACACGTTACAAGACACATTCTTGCAACGAGATTCATTTGCTTTATGGACATGCATTATAAATATAGAACAGAATGTTATTTACGAGTTACCAGCACTTGTGGAAGAAAAGGAAATTCGTTGGGGAATTGGAAGGAGAAGCAGCTGATTCAACTTCATCCATCAACAACTATGTACTGAATATAAAGCTTCAGACTGATATGTAATTAATCTTCTGCTATCTTATTTTATGTTAAGAGTTTATGAGCACATAGATTCGTTCTCCTAGCACTAAACGATTAGTAAGAACACCTACATAGGATTATTTAACATAGAGACGTACTGAAATATTTTCTAAATTGGACTTTAATGAAATCTTTAGGGGTGTACCTAACCTTTCTTTAAAAGAAAACAAACTTATGGCTGCTCCAGTAGAGAAACCATTAGGGGAAATTTTGTATCCTGAATTAGTTGATGAACATTCATGTATTCGATTGCCAAACTTTGAGGGAGATAGGTTTGAATTGAAATCTAATTATATTAGTCAATTGTCATATTTTCATGGATTAGAAAGAGAGGATGTCTATTATTTCCTTAGAGAATTTAATGAAGTTTGTCAAATGATGAAAATGTCTAACATGAGTATAGATGCTATTAAACTTAGATATATCCCTTTTGCTTTAAAAGACACAGTTAAGATATGGTTATATATGTTCAAGCTTTAATTTTGCCCATTTTTAATGAATTTTATAAGTAATTTTGCATGATATTATATATCTATGATGGATAAATGATATTAATTATGGGTAATATAAGTCTTGAAATATAGTGCAATATAGAAATTTAATTAACAAGTGCATCCCCCATTGGATATAATTTTACATGAAACACATTGATTTATTTTTGCATGTCCTATGTTGGCTAACGTCTCTTGGAGTTCAACTTCCATTAATTGTAGGTAACATATATATAGGAGGAGCTTAATGCAAAAGACCAAAGAAGATGTAAAGAATCAAAAGTTGGTGGACTAAACTTTAAAGAAGAGGACATGCCAACACCTTATTGGCCCTCCTAGATCTATAACATCTTATTGGCTTGGTGATAAAACCAAGGTGCCACATCAAAGAGAGAGAAGACAAAACAACATAAATACAAGGGGAGAGGAATTTTGGCCAACAACTTGGTGTTTCCAAGGAGAGAAAGAAGGAGGAGAAGAAGCTTGGAGGTGAGGCTTGTGCTTCCAAAGAGAGACCATCCATTCATGTTATTCACCATTCCAAGGGCTAAGGAGAAGACGTCCAAGCTTGGAGGTGGATTTGCTGCCAAGTTCCATTGAATTCAAAGCTCTAGAGAAGAAGATAAGAAGCTCCTAAGGTAGTGACAACTCTTAGAGTTTATTATTTTCTTGTATAGAAGGAAGAATTGATGAGAAATGGTGGTGAACATCTCAATTATATGTCTTCTTAGCTAGATAGAGTTCAATGAATGTATATGAATGTTTAATTCTTCTTTTCAACTTCTAATTTGCATCCTCTATTCACGTGTATTGTTGGGGCTGTTGGTGAGGCTTTCACACGAGTGAATGACACTCATCAATGGTGGCTTGGCGCATTTGAGAAGAAGGTGTGAATTGAAAGAAGAAGAAAATAAGTGTTGATGTTCATTTGAATGAAGAACCTATCACTTATATCTAGTTGTTAATTTTAATTTCAGTAGTTAATTGAGTTTGTTATATCTTATATTGATCACATTTTGTCCTAATCAATCTCCAAAAAGAATTTCTAATGCAAGTAGTATAGTATAGTTTAGCTAGATTAGCAAATAGCATAGTTGCATGCATTTAGTATAAATTAGAATAGAGTAGTATAGTCTATTAAACCTTGTTGTTTTATTTTTCTTTCCTTAATATTGATGCATTGATATCACTTCTGAAATCACGTGGAACTTGTGTGCATGTTATAATTGAATGAGTTGATAGATTTATAAGTAAAGAAATTTATTCACATCACCATTTTCCACTACAAATTGCCTTGAAATTACATGATTTGTGAGCTTGTGTTAACTTTGATTATTCTACATTCACATGTCATTAATTTATTGAAGTATACCTAAGAGCTTGAAGAACAAGTTGAGTAATAGTTGATTAAGTCATAAACACAATCCTTGTGGAAGAATGACCTGTATTTGCCATGTACACCAAAAGAACTGTGCACTTGCAGTAAAGCTTGAGCTAAAAATATAGCTCAACAATATACTCTATCGCCTGATTTAATTTCTACATGGACTGAATTTTGCTCTATTTTTTTGGAAAAATATTATCCAACACATCAAATGATTAAAAAGAAAAAAGAAATATTAATGTGTAGCCAAAAACAGGGAGAATCATTTTGGAAATATTTTGAAAGATTTAAAGATTTACTAACTCAATGTCCACATCATGCAATAAGTAAAGCACAATTAATTGGTATAATTTATGAAGGCATAGATGTTTCAATGAAATCTTTATTAGAATCTACTTGTTAGAATGGATTTTTAAAACTATGTAGTGAAAAAGCATGGGCGTACTTAGAAAACTTTGCAAAAAGAACTACACAGTGGGAAAACTCGGTTGAAGCTATTATAGATAAAAGAATATTGCCAAGGGGAATGCATGAAATAGATTCAGGCACTATGCTTGAAGTTAAATTAACTGAACTAACAAATAAAATAGAAGACTTATCATTAAATCAAAAACTAGTAGAAAAGAGTGTAAACGTTAATGACTTAGATATTATTTATGCTAGAAAACAAAAAAATAACTTTAGAAATTCTTATAACCCTAATTGGAGAAATCACCTGAATTTATCTTGGAGAAACAACAATTTCCAGGGAGGAGAAAATATAAATGACAAAAATATAAGTTATGAAGTATTAATTGAACAAGGATCTAGAATAGAGAAGTTAAAAAAGATAATTCAATAATTAAACAATCGTCTAAATCATGTATTTGGAAATGTTGCAATTCAAAATCAAAATATAAATAGAAATATACCCCTTAGACAGAAGGAATCAATAGAAGTTAGACCTACTGGAGGATTGCCAATGCAAGCAGTACCTAACCCTATCAACAGAACTGTTAATGAAATTGATACCTCCTCTAGGAGGGTAGCTGAATGAAACAGTATTACTGAAGTAACTATGTATAATATAGTAAGTAGAAAAATATAAAAAAATGTAAGTTTAATTATTGTTAGTAGTATCGTAGAGTTATTACTTAACTCAACGAACTTAGTCCGTTGAGTTATGACCTAACTCCACGAGGGTGTGAAGTAGCTATGTTAATTTTTTCTCTATTAATTTTTGTTTATGTTATACAGAATCACAACAAATGGAATTGATGAAATTACCACTAGATGCATTGAGGGAAGTATTGAGTAACTTATCAGCTAGAGATCTATGCTGACTGTGTTGTGTATCAAAGGAAGTTAAAGACTGTGTTAGTGAAAAATATTTTCATAGACTACAAGTTGCAAAGATGACTAAGATTAGAGATGGATTTTTATGGAAGTCATTTAATCGTAGTTCAATCAGTTATGAATATCTGAATATGAAAAAAACTGCTAGAATTCCACCCAATACATTAGAAGGAATAGATCATATTATGGGGATGGATGAAGGATTAATTATTTATAGAACCAAACCAAGGTATGCAATTATGTTACCTGATATTTTGATTAGAAATATTATCACAAGTGAAGAATGGAATATAGGAAGGCCTAATAGATATGAAGTACCAACTGAAAATTGTGGGTCAACTTTAATATTTTCTGATAAAAATTTGACTATTCCTGAAAAGTTTTATTATTGGAGACCAATTGGAAACTAGGATGAAGATTTATGCTTAAGTATGTATAATTTTCTGAATAAATCTTGGACTGAAAATAATATGATATATCTAGGACAGAAAGCATTAATTAACAACATACATGTCATACTTGATGGATATACATATCTAGTCATAGATATATCAGTTGCATTTAGATCTGAATTATACATAGTAAGCATAGACAATTATGATAATGACTTTGTAGAAATATTGCCTATACTGAGTAATATAGCTAAACCACCATCTTCAGAATATGTTTAAATTCAATTAGGAATGTGGTATAATGAATATAATGATCCTACTTTATGTATGATAAGATGGTGGGATGAATTGAGGAAATTTCAAATATGGATTATGAAAGACCTAAGTGAATGGAAGTGGGAAAAGGAATATATCGAAATAAATGTAGAAATAGAAGCAGCTACATTATCTTGGAATAGAAGAGGATCACTTTCTGCATTTCATTTCATTAATGGAAATACACTTATATTTAGTATTGATAACATACTGCAAGTTTACAAGTTAAAAAGGAAAACAGACTGCATTGAAACAGAATTAATAGCAAGAAGAATTATGTCTAAAAAGTTTTCTTGGACTGACACGTTTATTCCATTTGTTACTACTTTTCAATCATGCTCTTAAATTGTGATTTTGTGCGTTTAATGTTGTGTGTATTCTGCATTTATTTTTAGAAAAAAAAAAGAGAAAAAGAAGAAAAAATTTTAGTTTTAGTTTTATTCTATAAGGAAAGAAAAACAAAATTTAGTTTGTTGGTATTTGTTCTAGGAAACCAACTAGCTTGCTTGTGATCCACCAAAGGCATAGGAGCCTAGGTTCCACACAAGACACTGATTAACAAGTTATGTTTTGTTATGTTGTTATATATTCTGCTTTTATTTGTGAATGAAAAGTTTTTCATAATCAAGAATTAGAACATATTGAAGGAGATACAAAAGAACAAGGTATGTAATTGATTACTTATCTTGAATTACATTTAAACTCAGTTCATTGAGTTAGGTGCTAAGTCAACGAAACAATATTCATGTCTGCTACAATTATTGTATTTACTGTAAAATCTTTTACATTGAGGAAAATGCAAAATGTAGGTATGGGGGGGAGGTAATTAAAGTAAGAGCCATGTAATTTTGTTAATTAGAAGAATTAAAATGGTACTACAAAAGTTTTGTGGAAATTGAAAATTTTTATAAAGTTGTTGTAACTATCCGATAAGTGAAACTATAAAATTTTTAAGAACTCTAATTGTTGGAATGTTATATTTATAATCTTATATAAGATGCTACAAATTTTACTACTCATACAAATCTAGATATAGTATCTTATGTTTTTGCTGAATTTTATGAGTTTAATAGTTTTACGATTTATGCTTAATTGAAACTCAGTAAATTATCTGAAATCCTAAAAGAGCTTAAATGTTGATTTTTGGATTAAGTAAATTGCAGGCTATGAAATTCTTAAGTATGCGAATTTTCTGTTATTTCATAAAGTTATGTTTAATGTACCGGATAGTTATGTTTTAAATGTTTAAAGAATATTTTATTATTTCCTGAATTACACGTGTTGAAACTTCAATGCATGACTTAAGTGGATTTTTAGTGAGTTATCTGCTAACTATCTGAAATGCATCTAGGCATCAGATAGTTAAGATTGTAAGTATCAAAAATATCCTTTTATTCATAAAACTTATTAAGGACATGTGTTGTGATCTAAAAACCTGATTTAAGTGTGGTTTTATAATATTAAGCATGATACATTTTATTTGCATATATTTATATCATGTACAAGTGAACAGTAACAACTCGTTGAGGTAGTGTTCTTTTTGTTAAAAGATCAAGTGCCAACTCGTTGAGGTAGTGTTCTTTTTGTTAAAAGATCACGTGCCAACTCGTTGAGTTACAGGTTTAAAGGTATAAAAAGATCATGTGCGAACTCATTGAGTTAGCGAGTGAAAACCGTAAGTTATATATCTGAACTCATTAAGTTAGAATTATGCACGTGTTGAATTTAAATGTTTTATTATGTCACATAAGATGCACATGTTTAACTCGTTAAGTTAGCATAACTATACACGTTGAGTTACTTGATTACACACTAAGGTAATGCGTTATGTTAGCAGCTTATTTCTTTATTGCACGTGTTTTATAGTTAAATCAACGAAGTAAGTCCTTTGAGTTATTTGTAACTCAACGGACCATTTATTTTCTAATATGCCACTATAGTGGTTGTAGAAATAGGACATTTGAAGGAAAACCATGATTGTATGTATCACGTAGGAATTCACTTATGGAAGGAAGAAGAAATCACCATCGTTGATATGAATGAAGGAAATCCAACTAATCATCTAAGCAGAAACAGTTACTACTAAAGAAATATAAAAGAAGAGGAGAAAAAATGAAGAAAGGGTGGTTGGCGATGTTTGGTAGTGTGTGTAGAGGTGGAGGACTACGCTAACTATAGGCAACATCGGAAGATCATTAAAGCATCCACACCATCACCAACAATTCACCAACATCACCATAATCACCAACCATCGGAGGTCTGTGAGGATACTTTCCTAATGTCAGGTCGATTCCGAGCTAAACACGGTGCTTGACAACCACTAAGTGATTGCGTCACGAGAAGGGAAGCTATTTTCACCAAGCATTGACTCATATCTCAAGAGATCATAAAGCTTCTAGCCTTGGTTTCGAGTTGATGCTAGTATGCTGAAGAGGAGATCATCTTGCAATTTTGGACTCGCGATTCTAAAGGGAGAGGAGGCAAGATTGTAAGTGGTTAAGTTTTCAGTGGTGCAATCGCATCACATGTAGTGACAGAAGTTTTTACTATTGATAGAGATTAATTTTATATTTCACCTTTTGCCCATTTTCATGACCATATCGAAACAAAAATACCAAAAACAACAAATTATCTATGTTTACATTTCATATTTAAGTGTTGTATTGTTTGTTTTGTACCATGATTAATGTTAGCATTGTCAATATTGTGAATGTTTCATGTTTGTTTGATTCAGAAAATAGAAAATAGTTTTACAGTTTACTGAAATTGATTTGTTCCTAATACTTAAAGATTTTAATGGTTACTGTTTGAAATATCTGAATGTTAGTGTTGCTTAATGATAAATCTAATATTAACTATCATTAAAGAGCTTAATTGATGTTATTTACAATTTGTGGAACCGCCCAATGGTTGGCCGAATTCCTTTGTAAATAGCAATATTAAATTGGAAAGATAGCTTCGTTGAGTTAATTCAATTTCACGAGGTTAGTCCGTTGAGTTATGGCTAACTCAACGGAGTGCTTACTAAATATATAAATTTCATTATTAAAAACGGAACAGTACACAATTCTTACTCAATTCTCTATGGGATCAACCTGTACTTGCACATAAATACAATATACACTGTGCACTTGTAGTTAAAATACAAAATGGAATAAATATCTAATTTGTGTGAAAGGTTGTTTGTTTACTTCTAAAAGGAATTACTAATATAAATAAGTTTAAGATTTAACTTGTCACAACTAGATAGAAGTTAACAAAACCCAACCAATATTTAAGTGGTTATTGTAATCTGACAGATGATAATGTAATCTGAAAGATACTTATCTAATTATTGACATCTGAAAGTTTTATTTCTGAGAGGTGAATTTTACACAAACAATAGAAATATGCTTAAGTGAACTTAAGTCAACAAATTTGTTTGTTGAATCAAAAGTTAACCTAACGAAGGTGCTTTGTTGAGTTAAACATATTTCATAATTGATTTAATATGGTTTTGTCATCATCAAAAAGGGGGAGATTGTTGAGTATTTTGTTTTGATGATGTGTGCTAGATGAAAGTAATCATATTTACTCAATTACTATTGCTTGTGAAAAGAAATTAAAAACATCAATTAATACAGAAAAAGCGTACTGATATAAATACTTGTCTGTATTGGATCTAAAATTATACTAAGTTAAATAACTAGTCGTTTCATTGCATTAATTTCTCATTTAACTAAACGTTAAGATGACGTGTGTTTTTTTATTGAAAATCATGATATGTTTTAAAGTTATATCCTGTATCATGAGTAGTGCACGTTTAGACAACTTGTTAAGTTAGAGTGTTATTTGTATAGAGGTCATGTGAGAACTCATTAAGTTAGAGGCTTAAAGGTTAAAATAGGTCACGTGAGAACTCGTTAAGTTAGTGAGTAAAAGAAGAGACGAACTCGTTAAGTTAGTGTTGCACATGTGGTGAAATTAAAGGTTATGAATGTTATATTGTATCACGTGAGGTGCACATGTTTAACTCGTTAACATAACTAAACACGTTGAGTTGCTATATTGAACACTAAGGCAACGTGTTAGGTTAGCGTTATAAACATAAGTTGTTATTTTTGCATGTGGTAAAATTCTTATTATAAAAACATTTATTTATTACTGGTTCATTGAGTTATCTCTAACACAATGGAGTTGGTTCATTGAGTTATCGTAACACCACGAAGGTAGTTCGTTGAGTTATCGTAACACCACGAATTTAGTTCGTTGAGTTAGTGTTTAGAATGAAAAAGTGTATAATATTAACGGTTAAATGATGGTTAATTGTATAATATTTAACTTATTATATGAGAAATAAGCCATTATGTTATAATTGCACTGTTATATGCTTTAATAAAAGAATCTGCAAAATTCCAGGGAATTAATGTTAATTTAGTACATTTTTGACCTATCGGTAAATTATAGGCTGTGAAATTCTTAAGTATCCGAATTTTTTGTTATTTCGGAGAGTTATGTTTAATGTACCAGATAGTTATGTTTTAAAACAATATTTTATTATTTCCTGAAGTACACGTGTCGAAACCGTAATGCATGACTTAAGTGAATTTTCAAAAGGTTATCTATAACTATTCGAAATGCATCTGAGCATCGGATAGTTAAGTTCATAAGTGGCCGAAATATTTGAACTTCTTAAGATAGAATTATGCACATGTTGAATTTAAAAGCTTTAGTATATCACGTGAGATGCACATGTTTAACTCATTAAGTTAGCATAACTGTACACGTTGAGTTACATGAATACACACTAAGGTAACGCGTTATGTTAGCAGCTTATTTTTTTATTGCATGTGTTTTATAGTTAAATCAATGAAGCAAGTCCGTTGAGTTATCTGTAACTCCACGGACCATTTATTTTCTAATATGCCACTATAGCGGTTGCAGAAACATGACAGTTGGATGAAAAAAACCACGATTGCACGTATCACGCAGGAATTCACTCGTGGAAGGGAGAAGAAATCATCGTCGTTGATATGAATGAAGGAAATCCAACCGATCATTCAAGCAGAAGCAGTTACCACTGAAGAAATATAAAAGAAAAGAAAAGAAAAAGCAGAAAGGGTGGTGGCCGATGGGTGTGCCCAATGTGTATAGAGGAGGATCACCAAGCTTTCTACAAGCAGCATTGGCAATTCTCTGAAGCACCACACCAACCATCACCACCACCACCATAATCACCAACCATCGGAGGTCTGTGAGGATATTTTTCTGATGTTAGGTCGTTTCCGAGCCAAACACAGTGCCTAACAACCACTGTGAGGAGTGATCGCGTCGCAGGAAGGGAAGCCATTTTCACTAAGCACCGACTCATATCTCAGGAGATCATAAAGCTTCTAGCCTTGGCTACGAGTTGATGCCTATATGCTGAAGAGGAGATCATCTTGCAAATCTGGACTCGCGATTCTATAGGGAGAGGAGACAGAATTGTAAGTGGTTTAATTTTCAGTGGTGTAATCACGTCGCATGTTGTGACAGAAGTATTTACTGTCAACTGATATTACTTTACATTTCACCTTTCGCCCATTTTCATGCTCATATCAAAACAAAAATACCAAAAACAACTTATCTGTGTTTGTATTTTGTATTTGAGTGTTGTATTGTTTGTTTTGTATCGTGATTAATGTCATCTTTGTCAGTGTTGTGATTGTTTTATATTTGTTTTAGTTTTATAGTTACTAAAATTGGTTCGTTCAATAAACTTAAAGATTTTAATGGTTACTATTTGAATTATCTGAATATTAGTATTGCTTAATGATAAATCCAGTGTTTACTAACATTAAAGAGCTTAATTGATGTTATTTACAATCTGTGGAACCACCCAATGGTTGGCCGAATTCCTCTGTAAATAGCAGTATTAAATAGGAAAGACAAGCTCGTGGAGTTAACTTAAGTCCACGAGGTTAGTCCGTTGAGTTAGCCATAACTCAACGAACTTAGTCCATTGAGTTAACTGTAACTCAACGGAGAGCTTATTGAATATATAAATTTGATTGTTAAAAATGGAACAATTCGCAATTCTTAAGCAATTTCCTATGGGATCGACCTGTACTTGCGCACTAATACAATAGACACTCTACACTTGTAGTTAAAATACAAATTGGAATTAATATCTGATTTGTGTGAAAGGTTGTTTGTTTACTTCTAAAAAGGAATACAATGATATAGGCATAAAGATAAATTAACTAAGTAAAAACAGAAGTCAACAAATCCAAGTTTTTCTAGCACGTTGCTAGGTAACCAATCAAGTTTTCTAGTGTCGTGCTGGAGATCCAAACAAGTTTTCTGGTGCCGTTGCCGGGGAATTCATATAAGCAACTGTTAGAGCTGTTTCATTTTAATAGAGAGAGTGTTGTGTGTTTTCTTCTGTAATTGAGAATATGGCATATGCTTATGCTCAAAGATTTCTAAAACCTATAATTAGCATATGTGAATTCTACAATTCTGAAAGACATGACATTTCTGACTGTTTGAAACTGAGACGTTTGCAGATGGTAAAATCCCATGAACAATAAATGAATTATCCTCAATATAATAGAGCCGAGTATGAGAATCCTATAGTTTACCCAACTGATGGTCAATATAGAATGTGTAAGATGTTGAGAGACACTGAAATTTGGGATAGATATGACAGACTGGAGCGTAGTATAGAGCAAAACCTGAACAAACTAGAATACTTTATGTGTCAGCAACAAGAAGTCAACCAATTAAACTATAAGGAAGCATATTCAGAACCTAAATTGGATATCATTTACGAAACTGAAAAAACCATAATGAAAATTGATCAAAAATTGAACGCAATGAGATTAGATGATTTGGAAAGAAAACTAAAAGCATTGGACGAATATACAATGAAAATACAAGTTATGCAACAGGACAATGGAAATTATAATATTATAGATCTACATAATTTGCAAAATACACAGCCAAAAGAAAATACTAATGCAAGAGAATTTAAAGAATGCACTTTAAAACTAAAAATAATTAAAGATCATAATCACGAAAATGATATACAAGAACATCATAAGAGTAACGAAAATCTTGAAGATGTATGTATAACATTAAGATCTAGAACTGATATACCACCAAGAACTCAAAATGAAAATAATATGAAGGTGGATAAGAATAAAAATCAAAATGATAATGAAAATGTAATAGCTGAAAATCTAGAAATCACTGAAGAACAATCTGAATATGCTAATGAGGCTAAAAATGATCAAACAAATCAATTGAAAGAAAAAGAATCTTTTAAATCACAATCTTTAGCACCCTATCCTGAAAGATTACAAGAAACAATACTTGAAAAACAAGAAAAAATCAGAGAAATTTTTGAAAAAGTGCAAGTTAACATTCCTTTGTTAGATCTATTGCAGAAAATGCCACATTATGCTAAATTTCTGAAGGGTTGGTGTACTAAGAAAAGAGAGCGAAAAGTTCTTAGAAAGGTCTTTTTAGCTAAGCAAAGTAGTTCCCTATTTCTGCCACAAATTCCTAAAAAGTTATCTGATCTTGGAATCCCTGTTATATCATGCATCATAGGAAATACCATTCTAGAAATAACCTTAATAGACTTAGGTGTAGGTATAAATGTTATGCCAAGTGATATATTTGCATCCTTAGGATTAAAAGGCTTAACTCCTACTAGTATGGTTATTCAATTAGCTAATAGAAGTATAAGATACTCTAGAGGAAAAATAGAGGATGTCTTGATTAAAATCAAAAACTTTATATATCCTATTGATATTGTAATTTTGGATTCCCAACAAATTAAGCATAAAAATAGTGATACATCTTTAATTTTGGGAAGGCCATTTTTAGCAACATCAAGGGCTGTTATAAATTGTAAAACTGGAGTAATGAAGTTAGCATATGGTAATGAGGATACTCAATTAAATATTTTCAAACTAGAAAGGTTTGAGGAGTTAGAAATGTCCTTACATACCATAGACTTTTTAGAGGATGAAAGAGATATGTTAGATGATGTGATTCAAGAAGAATTAAATAGGCAAATCAATTCTGAAACTTTAGAGAAAAGTGAAAGCATAAATATAGAAGGAGATCTGGAAGAAACTAATTTAGAAAATGATGATGTTCAATTAGAAGCTCTAGCTTCTGATGGGCAACATTTAGAATTAAAACTTTTACCTCCTGAATTAACCTATATATTTTTGGAAGAGAAATGAACATGTCCAATCATTATTACTTCAGACTTAAAAGAGGATCAAATAGCTAAATTAAAAGATGTAGTAAAAAGTTACAAAGAAGCAATAGGATGGACTATGACTGATATAAAAGGGTTAAATTCAACTTTATGCTGTCACCACATATATTTAGAAGAGAATCCTAAACCTGTTAGAATTCCTGAGAGGAGATTAAATCCAAACCTTAAAGAAGTAGTCAGGATGGAAATAGTGAAATGGCTAGATAATGACATAATTTATCTGATTTATGATAGCTCATGGGTTAGCCCAATCCATGTAGTTCCCAAGAAATCAGGATTAACAGTTATTAGGAATGAAAGTCAAGACTTGATACCTACTAGAATTCAATCAGGCTGGAGGGTATGTATAGACTATAGAAAGTTGAATGCTATGACTAAGAAAGATCATTTTCCCTTACCTTTTATAGATCAAATGCTGGAAAGATTAGTAGGGCAAGAATATTTTTGTTTCCTAGACGGGTATTCAGGTTATAATCAAATTCCAGTAGCATTAGAGGATCAAGAGAAAACAACTTTCACCTGTCCTAATGAAGACCCATACTTATTTAAGAAATGTCTTGATCTAGTTTTAAGGAGGTGTGTTCTAGAAACTGAATATCAGAACATATTGTCTTTCTATCATGACCAAGCTTATGGAGGGCATTTTGGCTCAAGGAAAACTGCTGCAAAAATTCTGCAATGTGGATTTTATTGGCCAACACTATTCAAAGATGCTCATAAATATTGCTTAAGTTGTTTAAGATGTCAACAAATAGGAAGAATATCAAAGAGGAATATGATGCCTCTTAATCCTATTGTTGATGTTGAAATCTTTGATGTGTGGGGAATAGATTTTATGGGTCCATTTCCTATGTCTAATCAATTTAATTATATATTGTTGGGGGTGGATTATGTATCTAAATGGATAGAAGCTATTCCTACAAAAACTAATGACAACAAAGTGGTAATATAATTTATAAGAACCAATATATTTGCCAGATTTGGAATACCTAAGGCTATTATTAGTGATAAAGGAACTCATTTCTATAATAGAAGTTTTGAAGCCTTAATGAAGAAATATGGAGTAAACCACAAAATTGTAACATCATATCATCCGCAAACAAGTGGACAAGTAGAAAGTGTTAATAAACAAATTAAGTTAATCTTAGAAAAAGTAGTAAATCCTACTAGAGCAGATTGGGCTAATAGATTGATAGATGCACTTTGGGCTTATAGAACTACTTATAAGATAAGCTTAGGTATGTCACCTTTTAGGCTAGTATATAGAAAAAGTTGTCATTTACTAGTTGAAATAGAACATAAAGCTTATTGGTCATTAAAAACTTTGAACACTAATTTAAATCAAGCTGCTGAAAATAGGAAAATGCAATTAATTGAATTAGAAGAATTGAGAAATAAAGCTTATTCGAAGATTGTAAGAGAAAAAGAGAAAATTAAATTCTTGCATGATAGGAAAATTATTCCAAAAAGCTTTGAAATAGGACAAGAAGTATATCTTTACATGGCTAGACTCTATAACCATCTAGGAAAATTAAGATCTAAATGGGCAGGACCTTACATAGTTTGAAATATTTATCCTTATGGAACTATTGAAATTGAAAATCCTAAAAATCAGAATATCTTTCAAGTAAATAGACAAAGACTTAGACCTATTCTGAAAATACCAAAATCCTCCCTTGGAATTATAGAAGAAGTCAGAGTAGAGGACTACTTGAGCTTTACTTAGTAAAAAATCAGTTTTTATTTTATTTTCATTTTTATTAAAAATTATAAAAATTATAAAATATAAAAAAATTGTTGCAGTTTAACCGATTGGATCCATCGGTATAACCAGAACATAAAAAAATCTATATTAATTTTTAGTAAAAAAAAAACTTTTGGTTTTACCGAAACATAGTATCGATTCAATCAGAAAAAAAGTCAGTCTAACTGAAATATAGTATCGGTTAAACCGGTAAAAAAACTAAAAAAAAAAAAACTTTTGGTTTTACCGAAACATAGTATTGATTCAACCGAAAAAAAAGTCGGTCTGATCGAAACATAGTATCGGTTAAATCAGTAAAAATCGAAAAAAAAAGAAACTATTATCTTAAGTATTTTTTATTATATCTGTCTGTACAAGAGGTCCGTTGAGTTACCCTTAACTCAACGAACTTACTCCGTTGAGTCTTGAGTTAGTCAACGAGCTTATTCCGTTGAGTTAACTGTAACTCAACGGAGTACTGTAGTTATGACCATGAACTTAGTCCGCGAAGTTATCTGTAATTCTATGGATGAGAGAGCGAGAGTTAGTTCGAGAAATGACCCGATTACCTGCCTAAACTTAGGTCTTATTTAGACTAAAACTTAGGGTTTTGGGGGCATTATCCGGTAAATCATTTAGAACTTAGAACAGTAGAGATCAGAGTGATTCTGTGCTGTTGTGTAATTCCACGATGAGGAAGATGACACTCGAGTTCTGGGAAGATGTGGTTGACACATCACAATTTTTGAAAGAGTTAGAGGAATGGCACACGCAATAGAAAATCAAGAATACAACAAGAGAAAAAGAAATACAGAAGGTAGAATCTGAACTTTTCAACTTGAGAAGATTTTTAGTAGATATGGGTATACAAATACCCTAGATAGTGGAAACAAGAATCAAAGTAGCAACAAAAATTGTTGTCAGTAAAGAAAGAAAAATTAGACCAAACAACGAAGTAGCCCTAGAGCTAATCCAACGCAACGCTAGATTATGATTCAAAAAGCGCATTGCTAGTCGTGCAAGGGGTGCAATAAGGCGACAGCAACAAGTAGAAGAAGAACAAGAGGAGTCGATTGCTAAAAGACTTGTTCCTGAGGAATAGCAGCCAAGACCTTCAGTTCCACCATTCAAGCTATTGACACGAGCAAAAATGATGGGGCCTTCAACTGAAGAGGAACTAAGAGAATTTGAAGAACTGGTTCGAGTGGGGAAAAACCAAGGAGAATCAAAAGATTTAGTAGTAGCTAAAGCACACCTAGTGTTTGATGCACTTTACAAGAAGAGGGCTGTAGAAAAATTGAAAGCCCAATATCAAATTAAAGTTGAACAGCATCAAAGAACCACTGCCAAATTTACTATAAGAGGAGAAGTTGAAGCTGCTCCTTTGAGACCAACAAATATTGAAAAAATTAAATAGGAAGAGCTAGTACTTGTGGCTCAAAGGCATGCAGAGCCTTTGTTTGTAAATTTAATCTTAGAAGAAGAAGAGGAAGACTAGGCACAATTAATTAGAAGGAAAGGAAAAGAGATAGTGCCTAAATATCAAGAGGAGATTAAATCAGAAGTACCAATATCAACAAGGCCTATAGAGCCAATTTTTGAAAACCTGCTATCTGATTCTGAGGAAGACCAGAAGCAGTAGCAAAAGCAACAAGAAGAAGAAACAGAAATTAGGGCAGAAGTTGATTTGCCCATGACTCCATCTCAATCTGCCACAGAATCAGAAAGAACAGTGACAGTGCAGATTGGTAGTCAAGAGGAAGAAGAAAGAACAGAAAATGAACGAGAAGTTGAACAAAGCCATATGGACAAAAATAACTTTGCAGATTCGACTGAATTTAATGAAACAATTCAAGACAGAGTGGAAAGTTCTACCGGCTCACCACAATAGACAAAAGCAGAAGCAAATGTTTAGGAATCTGTAGAACATTTTCAGCAAGTTCAAGTTCAGCCTATGAAAGAGGAAGATCGAGAACAAACCCCTCTTGAACAACAAAGTCACATTCCTGACCTAACTGAAGCAACCGTTCTAAATGAAGTATACTTTTGGAGTCAGGAAACTTATAATAAATACCAAGAGATTAGGGGTTATGATATCATATACAGTAGACCAGTAAATTGGGACGGAATGCAAGAAATTAAGGAATTATTTGAGTTCCAAGGTCTACTACAATTTATTTCTCAACAGAAAGGGCACGTAATATATGAAAATCTAGTGCCCTGCTTCTATGCTAAATTTAAGAGAAGAAGAAGGACAATTAATTTCCAACGTGGAAGAAGCTGATGTACATATAACACTAGAGCTTCTCCACAACATTTTTGGATTGAAGAATGAAGGAAAAGAAATTTTGGAAAGCACAACTGCCATTGAATGGACAGAGCAGGAAATCAAGGACAGTTTAGCTATCAATCCTAGTGTGCCATTATTAAATAGACTGAAACATTTAAATGGTAAAGCACACATGATAGCTAACATTTTGATTAAAAATGTCTACCAACGATAGGGTCATGACATTGAACTGAGTCAATTTGTCAAGTGGGCCACTTATGCAGTTGTGAACATAATTCAAGTTAATTGGTGTCAAGTCTTCCTTTCCAAGATGAAGTCTGCAAAGAAGAAATTATTTTATGGAGATTTGATACCTATATTGATGGTAGACTGTATTGATTTCACGAAATAGACATCCAAAAGGATAAGATCAAGAACCATTTCAGTGAAAGAATATAGAAATTATGTTGCAGCTGCTGAAGTATCTGTACCTTCTGGAGGCATTATTGAAGTTGTAGAGAGGACAGAACAATTAGAGCAACAAATAGAAAAACTCCAAAAGGAAGTAGATGAACTTAGGAATAGAGGCTAATTGTATAGTTCATCTACTTGTACTTGTGTATATTTGTATGAAAAATATCTGATTAGATTGTACTGTAATTTATTCATATGAATGAATATATGTTTTTCAGATATATTTTTCATGTGTGTTTAGAATGATGAAATGGATGAACTATATTGAATGTTATGTAATTTGTGGAACATTATGCATGAATGTTTAAAAATATTTACAGTTTGCTAAATGACAGGATTAAATAATAGATGCTTGAAAATATCTACATGCTGCAAGGTAAAATGTAAATTCTGCATAACATGAAATGAACTACAAGTTAAATATTTATATAATGTTTAGATTTAAACGAATTTTGATTAGAATGTTGCATTAATGACATGTATTTAACTTTATTTCAGTTAGCAAAGTGCAGGAGAGAGAAAAAAAAAACATAGAAGTACTTACGAGGAGTAAACTTAGAGGTTGCTAAGTGTTAACTCAACAAAGTAAGTTCATTAAGTTAAACTTAACTCCACGAGGTCAATAATATAATATAAGGTCACTCCGTTGAGTTATCTATAACTCAACGAAGTTAGTCTGTGGAGTTAGCAACAGTAACCGACATTGTTCCATTGAGTTATCTGTAACTCAATGAGGTTAATTCGTGGATTAAGCAGAATGGTTGTTCTTTTAACCACGAACGAAACTTCGTCGGCTTAGTGGTTACTAAAATTTAAAATTAGTAGTGGTACACATACCCATAAAAATAGAAACCACGCTGCACATTGCAAGACACGTTCTTGCAAGGAGATTTACTTACCTTATGGATGTGCATTATATATATAAAATAGAATGTTATTTACGAGTTACCAGCACTTATAAAAGAAACGAGAATGCGTTGGGGGAACTGGAAGGAGAAGCAGCTGATTCGACTTCATCTGTCAACAAATATTTAGTAAATGGAAAGCTTTAGACTGGTATGTAATTAATCTTCTGCTATTTTATTTATGAGCACATGGACTCATTCTCCTAGCACTAAACGATTAGTAAGAACACCTATCCAAGAATATTCAACATAGAGGCGTACTGAAACATTTTCTAAACTGGACTTTAATGAAATCCTTTGGGGTGTAGCTAACCTTTCTTTAAAAGAGAATGTAGATATGGCTGCTCTAATAGAAAAACCATTAGGAGAAATTATGTATCCTGAATTAGTTGATGAACCTTCATGTATTCGATTGCTAAACTTTGAGGGAGATAGGTTTGAACTGAAATCTAATTATATTAGTCAATTGCCACATTTTTATGGATTAGAAAGAGAGGATGCCTATTATTTCCTTAGAGAATTTAACGAAGTTTGTCAAATGATGAAAATGTCAAACATGAGTATAGATGCTATTAAAATTAGATATATCCATTTTGCTTTAAAAGACACAGCTAAGAGATAGTTATATACTCTATCGCCTGATTCAATTTCTACATGGACTGAATTTTACTCTGTTTTTCTAGAAAAATATTATCCAACACATCAAACGATTAAAAAGAAAAAGGAAATATTAATGTGTAGCCAAAAACAAGGTGAATCATTTTGGAAATATTTTGAAAGATTTTAAGATTTACTGACTCAATGTCCACATCATGCAATGAGTAAAGCACAATTAATAGGCATAATTTATGAAGACATAGATGTTTCAACGAAATCTTTATTAAAATCTACTTGTCAAAATGGATTTCTAAAACTATGTAGTGAAGAAGCATGGACATATTTAGAAAACTTTGCAAAAAGAACTGCATAGTGAGAAAACTCGACTGAAGCTATTGCAGATAAAAGAATATTGCCAAGAGGAATGCATGAAATAGATTCAAGCACTATGCTTGAAGTGAAATTAACTGAATTAACAAAGAAAATAGAAGAGTTATCATTAAATCAAAAGCTAGCAGAAAAGAATGCAAGCATTAATGATTTAGATATTATTTATGCTAGAAACCAAAAAGATAACTTTGGAAATTCTTATAATCCTAATTAGAGAAATTAACCATAATTTATCTTGGAGAAACAACAATTTCCAGGGAGGAGCAAAATATAAATGAGAAGAATATAAGTTATGAAGCATTAATTGAACAATGATCTAGAATAGAGAAATTAGAAAAGATAATCCAACAATTAAACAATCGTCTAGATTTTGTATTTGGAAATGCTGGAATTCAAAATCAAAATAGAAACATACCACTTAGACAGAAGGAATCAATGGAAGTTAGACCTACTGGAGGATTGCTAATACAAGCAGTACCTAACCCTGTCAATAGAACTATTAATGAAATTGATACTTCTTCTAGGAGGATAGCGAAATGAAGTAGTATAACTGAAGTAACTATATATATATATAAGTTTATTTGTAGTTAATAGTATCGTAGAGTTAGTCCTTAACTTAACGACCTTAGTCCATTGAGTTATGCCCTAACTCCACGAGGGTGTGAAGTAGTTATGTTAATTTTTGTCTCTGCTAAAATTTTTGTTTATGTTATACAGAATCAACAAATGAAATTGATGCAATTACCGTTGGATGCACTAAGGGAAGTATTGAGTAACTTGTCAGCTAGAGATCTATGCCGGCTGTGTTGTATATCAAAGGAAATTAAAGACTGTGTCAGAGAAAAATATTTTCATAGACTATAAGCTACAAAAATGACTAAGATTAGAGAAGGATTTTTATGGTAGTCATTTAATCGTAGTTCAATTAGCCATGAATATTTGAATATGGAAGAAACTACTGGAATTCCACCCAATACATTAGAAGGAATAGATCATATTATGGGGATGGATGAAGGATTAATTATATACAAGATCAAACCAAGGTATGCAATTCCATTACTTGATATTTTGATCAGAAATCCTATCACAAGAGAAGAATGGAATATAGGAAGACCTAATAGATATGAAGTACCAATTGAAAATTGTGGGTTGGTGTTAATATTTTCTGATAAAAAATTGACCATTCCTAAAAAATTATATTATTGGAGACCTACAAGAAATTGGGATGAAGATTTATGCTTGAGTGTGTATAATTTTCTAAATAGATCTTGGACTGAAAATACTATGATATAGCTAGGACAGAAATCATTAATTAATAGCATGCATGTCACACTTGATGGATATATATATCTAATCACAGATATATCAGTTGCATTTAGATCTGATTTATACATAGTAAGCATAGATAGTTATGATGAATATATAGAAATTTTGCCTATACTGAGAGAAATAGCCATACCACCATCTACAGAATTTGATAAAATTCAAATAGGGATGTGGTATAATGAATATGATGATCCTACTTTATGTCTGATAAGATGGTGGGATGAATTGATGAAATTTCAAATATGGATTGTGAAAGACATAAATGAATGGAAGTGGGAAGAGGAATATATTGAAATAGATGTAGAAATAGAAACTACTACATTATCTTGGAACCGAAAAGGATCCCTTTCTGCATTTCATTTCATTAATGGTAATATAATTGTATTTAGCATTGATAATATATTGCAAGTTTACAAATTAAGAAGGAGCACGAACTACATTAAAACAAAATTAATAGCAAGAAGAATTATGCCTAAAAAGTTTGCTTGGACTAACACGTTTATTCCATTTATTTCTACTTTTCAACCATGTTCTTAAGCTGTGATTTTGTGCTTGTAATGTTGTGTGTTTTCTGCATTTACTTTTAGAAAAATTTTAGTTTTAGTTTATTTTATAAAAAAAACAAAATATCAATCTAGCTTGTTGGTATCTATGTTGGAAAACCAACTAGCTTGCTTGTGAGCCACCAAAGGAACAAGAGCCTAGGTTCCACACAAGACACTGATTTATCAATATCTGTTAAATGTTATTTTGTTAGATATTTTACTTTTATCTGTGTATAAAAAGTTTTTCAAAATCAAAAATCAGAATATGTAGAAGAAGATACAAACGAAACAAGGTATGTAATTGATTACTTATCCTGAATTTAGATTTAAATTCATTCGTTGAGTTAGGTGCTAAGTCAATGAAACAATATTCATGTTTGCTACAATTACTGTATTTATTGTCAAATCTTTTACATTGAGGACAATGCAAAATGTAGGAATGGGGGGGAGGTAATTAAAGTAACAGCTATGTAAGTTTGTTAATTAAAGGAATTAGAATGGTACTGCAAAGTTTTGCGGAAATTCAAATTTTTTTATGAACTTGCTGTAATTATCTGATAATTGAGACTGTAAAATTTTTATGAACTGTAATTGCTTGAATGTTATATTTACAAAGCTATATAAGATGCTATAGAATTTACTATTTATTCAAATCTAGATATAGTATCTTATGTTTTTTTCTAAATTTCATGAGTTTAACAGTTTCACGATTTTAAAATGAAATCAGAATGCTTAATGAAAAATAAGTAAATTATCTGAAGTCCTGAAAGAGCTAAGATGTGAATTCTATATTAAATGAAACACATATGATTAAAGATACATTTAATTTGACTGATTAAACTTGTAGAATGATTTATGTGTAGATCTTATTAAACTACAAAAAAAGTATGAGCTTATTGTTATGGATTCATATTTTCAGTAAATGATAGAAGCAAGACTATATGAGATTGGTGTTTTATTGCATCTGTATTAATAAAATACGTACATATACAGTATGTGATTAATGTTTTTTGTTTTGAAAAAAAAAAAGAAAAAAAAGAAAAAAAGAACTTTGAGAGTTTATTAACTTGTTTGATCACGAGCATTTTGTACTTGAGCATATAGGTATGTAAGGATTGTTGACCTGAAAAAAGACTCTTGAAATCTGGCAACCTAAGATCTTGATCAGATCTGGGATTATTGATTGAAAGCTCGTTACATGGGTACATTAGAAAGCTCTTGTATGATTCAAGCTTGTCAAATTAACTTTTAAAGTACAAAAATACATATACTATTCTGAAAAGATACAAGTGTTTTGTGAAATACAGATATCTTATGAATCGAGTATATTTTATGTTATCTAGAATTGCTGAAATATGAATCTAGAATTGACTTTTGAAGTTGTTTTATGGAGATACAATTCTTTATTCTACTTGTCTTAATCATATTAAATTGGATTGTACTTTGATTCGTATGTTGTTGAAATTTTTTCTAGAAATCTTATTGGAAAATTCAGGATGACAAATGATGAAAAGAAGAACAAACAATAATATAATTAAACACCTATGTGATGATGATATACTTTGTATGTAATTTGCATATATTCTAAGTATATTTGCAGAAGAGAAAACGATGTTAAAACAGATTACTGAAACATACAGAATATCTATATAATAATACAAGTTCTTATGCTGAACAGAAGAAAAAAAGGAAGAATTAATTCTAGCACTTTTAAAAAGACCAATTAATTAGATCTTAATTTGCTAAGGGACTAGCAAAATTTAGGTATGGAGGGAGTGTTTAGAATGAAAAAGTGCATAATATTAATAGTTAAATGATCGTTAATTACATAATATTTAGCTTATCATATGTGAATTAAGCCATTATGTTATAATTACACTATTATATGCTTTAATCAAAGAATCTACATAATTCCAGGGAATTAATGTTAATTTAGTACATTTTTGAACTGTCGGTAAATTACAGGCTGTGAAATTCTTATGTATCCAAATTTTTTGTTATTTCGGAGAGTTATGTTTAATGTATTGGACAATTATGTTTTAAAAGAATATTTTATTATTTCCTGAAGTACATCGAGCTTTCTGTAAGCAGTATCGGCAATTCTCCAAAGTACCACATCAACTAACGTTACCACCACCATAATCACCAACCATCGGAGGTCTGTGAAGATACTTTCCTGATGTCGGGTCGATTTCGAGCCAAACATAGTGCCTAATAACCACTATGAGGAGTGATCGCGTCGCAAGAAGGGAAGTCATTTTCACCAAATACCGACTCATATCTCAGGAGATCGTAAAGCTTCTAGCCTTAGCTTCGGGTTGATGCCTGTATGCTGAAGAGGAGATCATCTTGCAATTCTAGACTCACGATTCTATAGGGAGAGGAGACAGAATTGTAAGTGGTTTAATTTTCAGTGGTGTAATCGCGTCGCATGTAGTGACAGAAGTATTTACTATTGACTGAGATTACTTTACATTTCACCTTTCGCCCATTTTCATACTCATATCAAAACAAAAATACCAAAAACAACTTATTTGTGTTTGTATTTTGTATTTGAGTGTTGTATTGTTTGTTTTGTATCGTGATTAATGTCATCTTTGTCAGTGTTGTGATTGTTTTATGTTTGTTTTAGTTTTACAGTTACTAAAATTGGTTCGTTCAATAGACTTAAAGATTTTAATGGTTACTATTTGAATTATCTGAATGTTAGTATTGCTTAATGATAAATCCAAAATTTACTAACATTAAAGAGCCTAATTGATGTTATTTACAATCTATGGAACTGCCCAATGGTTGGTCGAATTCCTCTGTAAATAGTAGTATTAAATAGGAAAGACAGGCTCGTGGAGTTAACTTAAGTCCACGAGGTTAGTCTGTTGAGTTAGCCATAACTCAACGAACTTAGTCCGTTGAGTTAACTATAACTCAATGGAGAGCTTATTGAATATTTAAATTTGATTGTTAAAAATGGTACAGTTCGCAATTCTTAAGCAATTCCTTGTAGGATCAACTTGTACTTGCACATTAATACAATAGACACTGTGCACTTGTAGTTAAAATACAAATTGGAATTAATATCTAATTTGTGTGAAAGGTTGTTTGTTTACTTCTAAAAAGGAATACAGTGATATAGGCATAAAAATAAATTAACTAAGTAAAAACAGAAGTCAATAAATCCAAGTTTTTCTAGTGCATTGCTGGGTAACCAATCAAGTTTTCTAGTGCCGTGCTGGAGATCCAAACAGTTAGCTACAATACTTGTCACGTGAGTTGGCACATGAGGAACTTGTTAAGTTAAAAATGTTAAGTTATATATCTACTTGTATTACTCGTTTAGTTAACATTAAAGTAACGACTATTTATTATTACACTTGATGAAAAATTTTGAACGAGAAAGTTTATTTTGCGAGAAATTTTTCAAAGATTCAAGATTGATGATTAAAGAAAATTCGAAATGTAAACGTGGGTGAAAACGTGTGTATTTCGATGAAGGAAAAAGAGAAGACGTGAAGAAGTGGAAAACTGGCAGTGATTAAACATGAAGGATATGCATGAAATGAAGATACAGTATAAAAGGCATAGAATTCTTGTTGATCAACTATCCTTACACACCAAACGAAAAATCTTTTCAGTGATCAAAAACACTCTTTGAGGAAAGGCTCTTAGATGGAAGAAAATTCAATGAAGTAGAAAAGGTCAGATTTATGTCACTAGAGATCTAAAATATCAATAGAAAGTAAATTCGGTGAAGCAGAAAAAGACAAGATATTCGTCACTAAAAAATTGTTGAAGAAGAAAAAGAAGAAGAAGAAAGATCTCAAGTAGGGAGAAATATTTTAAATTCCGCAAATTAGTTTTCTCTGTTTATAGTTATGAAATTGTATAGATGAAACATGGTATCGATATATAATTGCATCTACAATTTCTGAGGAGAATTGAATTATATATTGTAATTGAAACCTTGAATAAAAATGATTTTATGAAAACAGTGTCTCGACTTGTTTTTGAGTTTTGAAGTTTCAATTATAATCGAAAATATTGAAAAACACAATTCACCCCCCTCTTGTGTAGCCATACGATCCTATACTTTTGACTCTATCCCAATCTGCCACAAAATCAAAAAGAACAATAACAATGCAAATTGGTAGTTAAGAGGAAGACAAAATAAAAGAAGCTGAGCAAAAAGATAAACAAGAAGAAAAGGATTCGATAGATTCCTTTGAAGAAAATAAAACTCTTCAGCAACTTATGGAGAAAATTCAAGATAAAAAAGTGGAAAGTTCTGCAGCCTCTCCACAACAATTCAAAGCAGAAGAGCAGGAATCTCCGGATCATTTTCAAAAAACACAAGCTTAGCAACTTGAAGAAGAAATTCAAGAACAAACCCTTATGGAGCAATAAATCTAAATTCCTAACCCGTTTGAAGCGACTATTCTAAATGAAGTTCACTTTTAGAGTTAGGAAGCATACAACAAGTATTAAGAGATAAAGGGGTATGATATTATATATAGTAGACTAGTAAACTAGGATGGCATGAAGGACATTTAAGAATTATTTGAGTTCTAGGGTCTACTGCAATTTATTTCTCAATAGAAAGGACATGTAGTGTATGAAAATCTAGTGCCTTGCTTTTATGCAAATTTAAGAGATGAGGAAAGAGGATTAATTTCCAACGTGGAAGAAGTTAATTTATTGATAACACTAAAGCTTCTCCATAATATTTTTGGATTAAGGAATGAAGGAAAAGAAATTCTGAAGAACACAACTATAGTCGAGTGGACAGAACAAGAATTAAAAGACTGTGTAGCTATCAATCCTGGTGTGCCATTATTAAACAGATTGAAGTATTTAAATGGTAAAGCATACATGGTAACTAACATTTTGATTAAAAATGTTTACCAATGACAAGGCCATGATATAAAATTAAGTCAGTTTGTTAAATGGGCCACATATGCAGTTGCGAACAAGATTCAAGTAAACTGGTCTATAGTTTTTATCTCCAAGTTGAGAGCAACATAGAAAAAATTATTCTATGGAGATCTGATTCCACTATTGATGGTGGACAGTATTGACTTCACGAAATAGACATCCAAGAGGATAAGATCTAGAGCCATTTCAATGAAGGAATATAGAAATTATAATGTTGCTGCTATTGTTTCTATAGCTAAACCTTTTGGAGATTTTTCAAGAGCTATAGAGCATATAAACCAATTAGAACAACAATTAGAAAAGCTCCAAAAGGAAGTAGATGAACTTAGGAAGAAAAATTAAATGTATTGTTTGTCCACTTGTACTGAAAAAATATCTGATTGTATGAAAATGTAAACTATTTATTTATATGAATGTTTGAATAGCAAGATGTTGCTGAATTAATGTTTGTGAATGAATGATTTTAAGTTGAATTGAATATTATATAGTTGTTTAAAGATTTGCATAACTGTTTTAAAAGTTTTACAATTTTATGAATGACATGGTTAAATGCACGATGATTGGATAATATCTGTACATATCTGTATATTGGAAAGAGAAATTTAATTTCTACATAGCTGGTATTGAACTAAAAGTTAAATATAAAGCACTAATTTCATATTCTAACTTTTATATTTAACTTTATTTGAGTTGATGACATGCAGAAAAAGAAATATTGAAGTTAAGATGAAAAGTAAGTTTTTAGAAAATATTTGCTAAATGTTAACTCAATGAAGTAAGTCTGTTGAGTTAACCTTAACTCCACGTGGTCAATAATAAAATATAAGGTCACTCCGTTGAGTTATCTGTAACTCAATGAAGCTAGTCCATGGAGTTAGCAAATGAGCAATGAAGTTGGTCCGTTGAGTTAGTTGTAACTCAACGAGATTAGTTCGTTGAATTAGAAATAGTAACCGAGGCTAGTCCATTGAGTTATCTGTAACTCAATGAAGTTAGTTCGTGGAGTTAGGATAATAGTTATTCTTTTAGCTATGAATGAAACTTCGTGGGTTTAGCGGTTACTGAAATTTGAAATTAGAAGTGGAACACGTATTCATAAAAATAGGAACCATACTGCACGTTACAAGACATGTTCTTGCAACGAGATTCATTTGCCTTATGGACGTGCATTATAAATATAGAATAGAATGTTATTTACTAGCTACCAGCACTTGAGGAAAGAAAAGAAAATTCGTTAGGGAACTGGAAGGAGAAATAGCTGATTCAACTTCATCCGTCAACAACTATTTACTGAGAACAAAGCATCAGACTAGTATGTAATTAATCTTTTGCAATTTTACTTTATGTTAAGAGTTTATGAGCACATGGACTCTTTCCCCTAGCATTAAATGATTAGTAAGAACACCTACACAGGATTATTCAACGCAAAGGCATACTGAAATATTTTCTAAATTGGACTTTAACAAAATCCTTAAGGGTGTAACTAACCTTTCTTTAAAAGAGAATGAAGATATGGTTAATCTAATAGAAAAACCATAAGGAGAAATTCTGTATCCTGAATTAGTTGATGAACCTTCATGTATTCAATTGCCAAACTTTGAGGGAGATGGGTTTGAACTGAAATCTAATTATATTAGTCAATTACCACACTTTCATGGATTAAAAAGAGAATATGCCTATTATTTTCTTAGAGAATTTAACGAAGTTTGTCAAATGATGGAAATGTCAAACATGAGTATTGATGCTATTAAACTTAGATATATTCCTTTTGCTTTAAAAGACACAGCTATGAGATGGCTATATACTTTGTTGCCTGATTCAATTTTTGCATAGACTGAATTTTACTCTATTTTTCTAGAAAAATATTATCCAACACATCAAACGATTAAAAAGAAAAAGGAAATATTAATGTGTAGCCAAAAGTAGGGAGAATCATTCTGAAAATATTTTGAACGATTTAAAGATTTATTGACTCAATGTCCACATCATGCAATGAGTAAAGCACAATTAATAGGTGTAATTTATGAAGGCATAGATGTTTCAACGAAATCTTTATTAGAATCTACTTGTTAGAATGGATTTTTAAAACTGTGTAGTAAAGAAGCATGGGTGTACTTAAAAAACTTTGCAAAAAGAACTACACAATGGGAAAATTCAGTTGAAGCTATTACAAATAAAAGAGTATTGCTAAGGGGAATGCATGAAATAGATTCAAGAATTTTGAAGTTAAATTAACTAAGTTAACAAAGAAAATAGAAGAGTTATCATTAAATCAAAAGTTAACAGAAAAGAATGCAAATATTAATGACTTAGATGTTATTATGCTAGAAACCAGAAGATAACTTTGGAAATTCTTATAACCCTAATTGGAGAAATCACCTGAACCTATCTTAGAGAAATAACAATTTCCACGGAGGAGAAAATATAAACGTCAAAAATATAAGTTATGAAGCATTAATTGAACAAGGATCTAGAATAGAGAAGTTAGAAAAGATAATTTAACAATTAAACAATCATCTAGACCTTGTATTTGGAAATGCTGCCATTCAGAATCATAATATGAATAAAAATATACCCCCTAGATAGAAGGAATCAATAGAAGTGAGACCTACTAAAGGATTGCCAATGCAAGTAGTGTCTAACCCTGTAAATAGAATTGTTAATGAAATTGATACCTCCTTTAGGAGGGAAGCTGAATGAAGCAATATGACTGAAGTAATTATGTATAATATAGTAAGTAGAAAATTATAAAAAGAAAAAAAAAATGTAAGTTTAATTATAGTTAGTAGTATCGTAGAGTTAATACTTAACTCAATGAACTTAGTCCGTTGAGTTATGGCCTAACTCCACAAGGGTAGGTATGTAGCTATGTTAATTTTAACTTTGCTAAATTTTGTTTATGTTATATAGAATCACAACAGATGGAATTGATGAAATTACCACTAGATGCACTAAGGGAAGTACTAAGTAACTTATTAGCTAAAGATCTATGCAGATTGTATTGTGTGTCAAAAGAAATTAAAAAATGTGTCATAGAAAAATATTTTCATAGACTACAAGTTGCAAAAATGACTAATATTAGAGATGGATTTTTATGGAAGTCATTTAATCGTAGTTCAATCAGCTATGAATATCTGAATATGGAAGAAACTGCTGGAATTCCACCCAATACATTAGAAGGACTAGATCATATTATGGGGATAGATGAAGGATTGATTATTTACAAAACCAAACCAAGGTATGCAATTTTGTTACCCGATATTTTGATTAGAAATCCTATCACTAGAGAAAAATGGAATATAGGAAGGCCGGATAGATTTGAAGTACCAACTGAAAATTGTGGGTTAGCTTTAACATTTTTTAATAAAAATTTGACCATTCCTAAAAAAATTTATTACTAGAGACTAACTGGAAATTGGGATGAGGATTTATGCTAAGTGTGTATAATTTTCTGAATAGATCTTGGATTGAAAATACTAAGATATATCTAGGAGAGAAAACATTAATTAACAACATACATGTCATACTTGATGGATATATATATTTAGTCACAGATATATCAGTTGCATATAGATCTGAGTTATACATAGTAAGCATAGATAGTTATGATGATGACTTTATAGAAATATTGCAAATACCTAGTGATATAGCTGAACCACCATCTACAAAATATGATAAAATTCAATTAGGAATGTGGTATAATGAACATGATGATCTTACTTTATGTCTAATAAGATGGTGGGATGAATTGATGAAATTTCAAATTTGGATTATGAAAGACCTAAATGAATGGAAATGGGAAGAGGAATATATTGAAATATATGTAGAAATAGAAACAACTACATTATCTTGGAGCAAAAGAGGATCCCTTTCTGCATTTCAATTCATTAATGTTAATACACTTATATTTAGTATTGATAACATACTACAAGTTTACAAGTTAAAAGGAAGGCAAACTACATTAAAATAGAATTAATAGCAAGAAGAATTATACCTAAAAAGTTTGCTTAGACTGACACGTTTATTCCATTTGTCACTAGTTTTCAATCATGTTCTTAAACTATGATTTTGTACTTTTAATGTTGTGTGTACTTTGCAATTTAATTTTAGAAAGAAAAAAAAATTAGTTTTTGTTTTATTTTATAAAGAAAAAAAAAGGAAAAACAAAATATCAATCTAGTTTGTTGGTATCTATTTTAGGAAACCAACTAGTTTGCTTGTGAGCCACCAAAGGCATAGGAGCCTCGGTTCCACACAAGGCACTGATTTAACAATTTATGTTTTGTTGTTAAATGTTATTTTGTTATATATTGTGCTTTTATTTGTGAATGAAAAGTTTTTCAGAATCACAAGTCAGAAGATATTGAAAGAGATACAAAAGAACAAGGTATGTAATTAATTACTTATCTTGAATTTACATTCAAACTCAGTTCATGGAGTTATTCATTAACTCAACGAATTAAGTTCGTTGAGTTAGGTGCTAAGTCAATGAAACAATATTCATGTCTGCTAACATTTAATGTATTTACTTTAAAATCTTTTACATTGAGGACAATGTAAAATGTAAGTATGGGGGGGAGGTAATTAGATTAAAATCCAAGTAATTTTGTTAATTAAAGGAACTAGGATTGTGTTGCAAATTTCTATGGAAACTGAAAATTTTTTTTATGAATTTATTGTAACTCACCGAAATTTCCTATAACTATCCGATAATTGAAATTGTAAAATTTTTAAGAACTGTAATTACTTGAATGTTATATTTAGAATCTTATATAAGATGCTACAAATTTTATTATTAATACAAATCTAGGTATAGTATCTTATGTTTTTGCTGAATTTTATGAGTTTAACAGTTTCACAGTTTTAAGAAATCAAAATGCTTAACTGAAACTTAGTAAATGATTTGAAATCCTGAAAGAGCTGAAATGTTGATTTTTGGATTAAATGAGATGCATATGATCAAGGATACATTGAATTTGATTGATTAAACTTGTAGAATGATTTATGTGTAAATCTTATTAAACTACAGAAAAAGTATGAGCTTATTGATATGAATTCATGTTTTTAGTAAATTATAGAAGCAGGATTATATGAGATTTGTGTTGAAAGGAAAAAAAAAAAAAAAACTTTGAGAGTTTATTGATTTGTTTGATCACAAGCCTTTTGTACTTGAGCAGATAGTTATGTAAGGATTGTTAACCTAAAAAAGGACTCTTTAAATCTGGCAACCTAAGATCTTGATCAAATCTAGGATTGTTGATTGAAAGCTCAATACATGGGTATAATAGAAAGCTCTTGTATGATTCAAACTTTTCAAATTAACTTTTAAAGTACAAATATACATATACTGTTCTAAAAAGATAAAAGTGTTTTGTGAAAATACAGATATCTTTTGAATCGAGTATATTTTCTGTTATCTAAGATTATTGAAATATGAATCTATATTAGACTTTTGAAGTTGTTTATTTAAGATACAATTCATTATTCTTCTTGTTTTAATCATATTGAGTTGGATTGTGTTTTGATTTGTATATAGTAGAAATTTATTCTAGAAATTATATTGGAAAATTCAGGATAACAGATATTTGAAAAGAAAAATTTGATATTATAATTACCGCCTATGTGATGCTAATATATTTTGTATGTGATTTACATATGTTTACATATATTTGCAGGTTGAAGAGGAGAAAACAATGTTAAAATAGATTACTGAAAAATACAGAATATCTTTATATTAATCTAATCTATGTATTCTGAAGAAAAAAATGAAGAATTAGTTCTAGCACTTTAAAAAAACCAACTAGTTAGATCTTAGTAGTTTGCTAAGGGACTAATAAAATTTAAGTGTGGGGAAAAACCACAATTGCATGTATCACGTAGGAATTCACTCGTGGAATGAAGAAGAAATCACCATCGTTGATATGAAGAAAGGAAATCTAATCGATCATTTAAGTAGAAGCAGTTACTACTGAAAGAAATATAAAAGATGAAGAAAAAGTGTGTGTGTGTAGGTGAAGAATCGCGCTAACTGCAGGAAGCGTTGGAAGTTCCCTGAAACTTCATACCACCACCAAAATCACCAACCATCAGAGGTCTATGAGGATACTTTCCAGATGTCGGGTCCATTCCAAGCCAAACATGATGACTGACAACCACTGTGAGGAGTGATTGCGTCACAGGAAGGGAAGCCATTTTCACCAAGTACCGACTCATATCTTAGGAGATCGTAAAACTTCTAGCCTTGATTTTAGGTTGATGCTAGTATGCTAAAGAGGAGATCAACTTACAATTCTTGGTTCACGATTCTATAGGGAGAGGAGGCAAGATTGTAAGTGATTAAGTTTTTAGTGGTGTAATCACATCACATGTAGTGATAGAAGTTTTTACTGTCAATAGAGATTTTTACATTTCACCCTCCACTCATCTTTAGGGACATATCAAAACAAAAATACCAAAAACAACTAGTTGTCTGTGTTTACATTTAGTATTAAAGTGTTGTATTGTTTGTTTTGTATCGTGATTAATGTTGTCATTGTTAGTATTGTGAATGTTTTATATTTGTTTGATTCAGAAAATAAACAATAGTTTTGATTGTTTACTAAAATTGATTCATCCTAGATACTTAAATATTTTAATGGTTACTGTTTGAAATATCTGAATGTTAGTGTTGTTTAATGACAAATCTAATATTAACTAACATTAAAGAGCTTAATTGATGTTATTTACATTCTATAGAACCACCCAATGGTTGGCTGAATTCCTTTGTAAATAGCAGTATTTAACTGAAAGATAGGTTCGTGGAGTTAACTTAAGTCCACGAGGTTTGTCCATTTAGTTAACCATAACTCCATGAACTAAGTTCGTTGAGTTAATTGTAACTCAACGAAGTGGTTAACTAAACACATATAAACTATGGTTTGACAATAAATACATAGTATCTTAGGCAGTAGTTTAGATATTACTTAGATATTTATGATAAGTATATAATATCTATGAGGTGAACAACATCATCAATAATATTTATCTTTTTGTAGAGTTTAAGCATTTTACACATCACATAGCCTACAAATACCCAAATTTAATCTTATGTTGTAGAATGTATTTTCGTCTAGAAGTTTTGTAAATATATCAGCTAATTGATTTTTACTAGACACAAATTCTAATTTAATTTTTCCTTTAATTACGTTATCTCTTAGAAAATGATGTCTAATCTCTATATGCTTTGCTCTTAAATGTAATACAGGATTTTTGGAAAGATTTATTATAAAACTACTATCACAATAAATCTTAGTTGCATCATAAGATAATCCAAAATCTTCTAAAGTTTGCCTTATCCACAGAATCTGAGTGCAACATAGTGCAACAACAACATATTCAACTTCTGTAGTAGAAAGTGCTACATAGTTTTGCTTTTTATTAAACCATGACACCAAATTATTTCCCAATAATTGACATGTGCCACAGGTACTATTTCTATCAGATTTAGATCCTACATAATCAACATCAATATATCCTATAAAATCTATTGAACTATCCTTAGAATAATACAGCTTGGAATTTTTAGTTCTTTGTATATAACTAAATATTCTTTTAACTGCAATTGAGTGTGATTCTTTAGGATTAGATTGAAATCTAGCACAAACATACACAACAAACATAATATCAAGTCTACTAGCAGTCAAATAAAGTAAAGAACCAATCATACTTCTATATTTTCTTTGATCTAGTGATTTTCCTATGTCATCAATATCTAACTTTAAAGAAGTACTTATAGGAGTTTCTCGAATCCTTGTATCATTAAAATTAAATTTCTTAAGCAATTCATCTGCATATTTTTCCTGATTTAAAAATATACCTTTATCCATTTGCTTAATTTCAAGTCCTAGAAAATATGAAAGTTCTCTTATCATACTCATTTCAAACTGATTAGTCATTTCTTTAGAAAATATTTTTATCAGTTTATCAGAAGTGACTCCAAAGATTATATCATCCACATAAATTTGAACAACAATCTGATCTTTACCATCTCTCTTGATAAATAGAGTATGATCTACTTTTCCCATGATATAAACTTGTTCTATTAAAAAAGTAGATAATCTTTTATACCACGATCTAGGTGCTTACTGTTAGGATCGATAGACTCACCAGAGGGGGGGTGAATGGTGAAATTGTGTAATTTTTAATTTTTTTGATTGTTAAAACAAATGATTCAGATAGAAGTGAAATGAGATGAATTTAAACGAATGCAAAGTAGTAAAGAAAGATAACACACAGCAAGTTTTAGGTAGTTCACCAACTTGGCTAGTCCACCCCCAAGATTCACTTGGGCTTCACTAAGTGTTTCAACACTTACACACTTGCTTTCAGGTCAAAGCAATAACCAACAACACAAAAGTTTTCAAGTATAAACTTCAGTAAACCAACCTCTAGAGTTTTTAGGTCAAAACTCAAACCAACAACTGAATGTAGCTTTCAGGTTGAAGCCACGAACCAATAGCTTGAATCTTTCAATCAGAGTTTTGGCGCACAGAGCTTTTTCTGCAATATGTCTTTAGAGTATGCTTCACTGTTTGCAAACTTGAGTGTATTTGAAATTGGGGTGTAGCTCACTGTATAAATTATATCTGTTGTGTGTCTCTTCTTCTCTTAAACTCCTCGTATATATGCTAAAGGTATAACGATCATATTTTTCTTTCAACGGATGTATTCTATTGTACTTGGTAAATAATCAGACCTAAATATGGTAAGTTACTGTTATGTTTGATATTCAGTAAATAACCTTCCGAAAATCTCAGGCTTTCGGATGGTTATAAAAATAACTTACCGAAAAGCATCCATAACTTGCCGATTCATCACTCATGTTTTGTTCTCTGAGTCACGTGAAGATTTTAAGTTGCTCACGTGTAAAGTCAAGTGTTCGGAGTCTTGTATTTAACTTACCGAAAGAGCTCTTGATTTTCGGATAGTTAACTACTGTAACTTACCGAACTTTCATTTAAGCCTCTAATAGCTGTTCCTTCAAAAACTGCACGTGCATAAAAACATAACTTAATTTTCAGATAGTTAAGTCATAACTCACCGAAATTCTCTTGAAATTTCGAATAGTTATCTTTCTAACTCTCCAAAAAACCCATCTGAACATCTATTTGGAATTCTGCACGTGGGAAAATCACTAACTTAAGTTTCGGATAGTTAAACCATAACTCACCGAAATTCTCTTGAGATTTCGGATAGTTATCTTTCTAACTCTCCAAAAACTTAAATGATCTTCTTTCTGAAATTCTACACGTGGCAATTTCAATAACTTAAGTTTCGGATAGTTAAACTGTAACTTACCGAAACACTCTTTTAAGCTTTCAACTGCTAGCATCTTCATTTTGCACGTGCGTAATAAAATGACTTAAGTTCCAGAAAGTTATACCTGTAACTTACTGAAAAACTCGAACAGTTATCTAACTCTCTGAAAAGAAAACTCGAATAGTTATCTAACTCTCCGATAAGTCCTTTAAGCTTACGTTCTATATTTCTGCACGTGATTTATTGAATGACTTAAGTTTCAGATAGTTAGCCTTTCTAACTTTCCGATTTTCCTTTTTCTTACAGATAGTTAACTCCATAACTCTCCGATCAATCAACCAACTTAACTGTTTGATATAATAACTCTCCGAAGGCTTTGTAAAATTCGGATAGTTATCCTTCTAACTGTCTGATAGTCTTGATGCTGTTTTATTCTTCAGATGCTTGAACCTGTAACTATCTGATTTTACTGTAACTTGAAAGTATTAACATCTGGAACCTTCTCAATCTATTCGTCTGCTTGGAATTTTTTCTAATCACCTTCTGAACTGAAGCAGTACATACTTAACTGTGAAATACAATATGTTTCCTCACATAGGTTTTGCATTATCAAAATACTCAAGTTCTAACACTTGCTTCAAACCATATAAGGCTTTCTTCAATTTATACACAAAGTCAGGATTTTTAATATCTTCAAATCTAAGTGGTTGTTTTACATAGACTTCTTCATTAATTAACCCATTTAGAAATGCACTCTTTACATACATTTGATATTATTTAAAATCCATATAACAAATATAGGCCAATAATATTCTAATACTTTCTAACTTAGCCATAGGAGCAAATGTTTTATCATAATCTAGTCCTTCTTCCTGTGTATACCCTTATGCAACTAATCTAGCTTTGTTTCTTATAACTTGACCAATTTCATTAGTTTTGTTTCTAAAGATCCACTTTGTACCTATTATAGACTGATTTTCTAGTGGAGAGACTAATTCCCAAACATCATTTCTGATGAATTGATTTAGTTCTTCTTGCATTACCACTATCTAATTTTCATCAGATAATGCTACTACTATATTCCTTAGTTCCACCATAGAAACAAACATACACATACTACTTAAATTTAAATTTACTGAAGCTCTAGTTTTAACTCCCTCATTAATATTACCAATGACTTGAGTAATGGGATGTGATGAAGAATAACACCAATTTCTTTGATTTTCCTCAATATTCTCATCAAAATGTGAAGGTCTATCACTTTCATCATTAGTTTGATCATTTAAGTTCATATTTTTGATTTTCTCAAATAAATCTTCAATCTCTCTATTGATCTCTAACTCTTTTGGGAAATTGATCATATCATCATTATCAACTTTAGATTGAGATTCTCTAAGAGAATTTTCATTGAAGCTTACATGGAGGGTTTCTTCAATAGTCCTAGAAGTCTTGTTGTATACTCTATAGGCTTTACTTCTAGTAGAGTAACCTACAAAAATTCCTTCATCCGCTTTGGCTTGAAATTTATCCCTTTTATCCTTAGTATTAAGAATAAAACACTTGCAGCCAAATGATTTCATATAGGAAATTTTTGGAACCCTATTAAACATAATTTCATAAGGAGTTTTATTAACACGAGGTCTTAAGTGACTTATGTTAATAACATAACAAGCTATCTTCACTACTTCAGCCCAAAGATTTTGAGGTAACTTATGTTCATTCAACATAGTTTTGACCATTTCTTGAAGTGATCTATTCTTTCTCTCAACAACACCATTTTGAGACGGTGCTCTTGAAAAAGAAAATCTATGGTCAATGCCATGCTCATTACAATAAGTATCCATTTGATCATTATCAAATTTCGTACCATGATCACTCCTAAGTTTTTAAACAAAGACATTTTGTTCATTTTGAACAAAATTGCAAATCATTTTAAACTTTTCAAAAACTTCTATCTTAGATGCTACAAAATATACCCAAGTGTATCTAGAGAAGTCATCTACTAAAACAAATACATACTGTTTACCACCAAGACTCATGATTCTTGTTGGTCCAAATAGATCAAGTAGCTCATTTAGAACAACTTCTGAGAGAGATGGATACTTTAATTCAAGATTTGTTATAGAAAAAGTCAGCTGCACCTTAGATTTTTTGTTTTTTTTTTCCTTTGATGTAATTCATTATTTGTTTTATTCTATATCCATATTGTTTCTTACTTTTCAAAAATTAAATTACATTTTATTTATCTTCGAGTATCCTTCAATCACTTGTCTCCACTTTTTAATTCTGACAAAGGGGGAGAATATATCTATTTACAGTTTTGTCATCATCAAAAAGGGGGAGATTGTTAGTTCAATTATTTATCAGTTAATTTTGATGATGAAAAACATGTGGTTTAATTATTTCTGCCATATTTTAGCTGTCTGTTTATTCAAATGAATCTTGGCTAACTGCTTTGTACTCAAAGTCTTTTAAATTAGAATTTGGTAGGTTATTTTGTCTACAATGTATTGATCGGAGAGTTAATTTATAACTCACCGAACAAAATAGGACAAATCGGATGGTTGAGCTTCTCTCCTGGATTTTCAGACAATTATATCAGCAACTATCCAAAAGGTATTTATCTTCGGTGAGTTAAGTCTTTTTATGTCCGGATATGACTTTTATGGTAAGTATCTGAAATTCCTTCTGTTTCGGATGGTTAAGGTTTTTCTTTTCGGATAGTTAGCTGTTTCTCTGATTTAATGTATTTTCGGTTACTTTTTTCTCAAGGACATGTGTCAGTCTCTCATCACTTGACTTAAGTGACTTTTCGAAAGGTTACGATGTAACTATTCGAAAACTCTTAAGAATCAGAGAGTTACCTTTAGTAAGTATTCGAAAATAGTTTTAAGCTTCGAATGGTTGAGTTTTCTATTATTTCTGACTTAAGTGACTTTTCGGAAGGTTACCTATGTAACTATTCGAAATGACTTAAGGATCGGAGAGTTATCTTTTATAAGTATTCGAAACATGCATTTTCTATCGAATAATTTATTTTTATATATTTTATGATGCTATTTTAGAAGGACATGCGTTTCAATTTTAATACATGACTTAAGTGGTCTTTCAGAATGTTAGTTCTATCTATCCGAAATGATTTTAAGTTTCGGTAAGTTATCTATTTAAGTCTCCGATTTTCTAAAAGCCTTCGAAGATTTTATTTTTATAGAAACTACAATTATTATTAATTGACTAATCTTTGTGGCAAGACATCTTTTGATTGCAGATCTCGACTTTATTATGATTGAAGGTTGCCAGAAATGAATTACTACTTAAGACATCTGACCTTTTCAGAATTCTTTCCATCTATGCAAATCTCGAAGGAAAAATAAAAAAGATTTTGCAGAAAACAGAAATATAGACATAGAATTTTTCAACAATCGAAAGGAGAATTTGGCTACTCAACAATTCTGCAAACATCCTAAAGATTCGTCTACAACAAAGTCCAGAAGATCAAAAGCTGTAGATCAATCAAGAATTCTCCTTAGAGCTTCTTAAGTCAACTCTTCACAGGAGTTGATCTGGTGTTGTGTGTCATTTTCATTTTGAGTTAGTGACTCTTGGTTTTAAACTGTATTCTCGTTTGCTTCAAAACCCTAACTCACAAGGGTGTTGTGAGTATACCTTCACAAGGTCGAGGCCTTGATGAAGAGAGTGAAGGGTGATACTTCACTTGCTCAAGATCGGGGTCTTGAGTACACAAAGTTGGTGTTTTGTGTGAGGCTTCTGTTTAGCCTTTAAAAACATTTGTAAGGTTGTTGCTTAGCCTACAAAAGTAACTTGTTTAAGGTTTGTGCTTAGCCTTAAAAGTACTTAGTAGAATTCTCAAGGTTGTGGCCTTGAGGAGTGGACTACCTAGTTTAGGGAACCATTATAAATCTCTTTGTGTTCTTTACTTTCTGCACTACAAGTTTTAATTCCAAAATCAATTAATCAAGATTCATTAGTGTCAACAGCTTCTGAAGTTTTTAAAAGCAAAATAAATTTAATTAGGACACTATTCACCCCTCTCTAGTGTGTCATTCAATTCTTTCAAGTGGTATCAGAGATGGTTATCTCTGTAATAGATTTGATCAATCTGAGATCAATGGTAGAGGGTCAGCATGTACACTAACCTCCACTGTTTAATGGCAATAACTATGGTTTTTGGAAAAATAAAATGGCTAACTTTTTGAAATCCATGGATGTGAAGTTATGGAGAGCAGTGGTTCGTGGTATACAGCTTCTAGATGTTCCTGAAGACATGTGGAATGATGAAGATGAGAAGAAAATTCAAATGGATGCAAGAGGAATGAATGCACTAACTTGTGCAATCACTACTAATATATACAACAAGATTTCTGCTTGTTTTACTACACATGAAGCTTGGCGTGCATTAGAAATTACTTATGAGGGAACAAATGAAGTAAAGGATACAAAAATCAGTATCCTACTAAGAAAGTATGAGATGTTCAAAATGAAAGAGAATGAGAGTATCACTGATCTCATATCTCGTTTCATTGAGATCATAAATGGACTAAAGAATCTTGGGAAAGAATTTCCCATGAAAGAACAGGTTATCAAAGTCTTGAGAAGCTTGAACAAAGATTGGAAAGCTACGGCTACCTCCCTACAAGATTCAAAGGATATGAGGACTTTCACTCTGAAAGATCTCACTAGCAATCTGTTAGCCTATGAGACTCAACTGAAAGACTGGAAAGAAGAGGAAGTAGAAACCTCAAGGAAGGTTGAAAAGAAAAAGGAGCTTGCACTAAAGGCTCAACAACCATTTGAGGAGCTTGTTAATGAGCTTCCAAAAGAATTGGCCTGTATTATTAGAAAATACAGAAAATTCTAGAAGAAAGGAAAAAGTCATGATAAAGGAAAGCAATCTGCTACAAAATACTTCAACTGCAATAGATATGGGCATTTTCAGAGCCAATGCTCATATCAAAAGAAGGATGAAAGAAAGAACTTTGATAAGAAGAAATCTCATGGAAAACAAAAATTTCATCAGAAAAGATTTAATCAAGAAAAGAAGAAAGCATTCCAAGTTACTTGGGATGATTCTACAGAATCTGAAGTATCTGAAGGTACCAATATTGATGGTACACAGACTGAGTCCGAGTCTGAAGAGCTAGCTAATGTCTGTTTTATGGCTAACACTAATGAGGTACATTTTGATTCTAATATAGTTGAGGAAATGATTTCTGATAATGATTCTGATATATCTGATATAAATCAAGATGATTATAATGAATTATTGGAAGAACTGAAAAATATTAGTTTGGAAAATTCTATGTTAAAAAGAAAATTATCAAATAGTAATAAAACTGCTACTAAGTTAGAAAAGGAAATTACTACTTTAAAAACTGAAAATTCTACATTAAAGAAAAATAAATTTGTTGTTGATAGTTCTGATATGCATGATAAAATTTCTGAACTTGAAAAATATAATTCAGAACTTATTAAAGAACTGAAGGATAGATTTTTAGAAAACGAAAAGCTACAAGATGAATCTGAAAAATTGAATGAAAAACTTAAAAATCAGTGTAAAAAATTCTAGCTCTAATATTGATATAGAAAAATTAGAACAAGAAATTGGTAGATTAAAATTTAAACTAGGAGCTTTTACTAAAGGAGATAAGAAACTGACAAATATTATTAATAGTTATAAAGTATTTGGTGATAGAACTGGTATAGGTTTTAACTATGAACCTCCAAAAACATATGCTTCTGTTAACTTTTTAAATAGCTATAAAATGGATTATAGAAATGGCTATTTGAAAACAATTAATAAAGAGAAAGTTATCTATGTGTTAAAAAGAAATACTGTTAATTGAAATAACACATGGATTTCCAAACAAAATAGATTTCAAATATTCTCCACTGACAAAAATAGACCCAAGAAAATATGGGTACCAAAGGATGTGATTATGACTATTCTTGTAGGTCAAAACTAAAAGATCACGATGGGTGATGGATAGTGGTGCTTCAAAGCATATGACTAGAGATAAATCTGTCCTAAAAGACTTGAAGAAGATTGATGGAGGAAATGTCAGATTTGCAATGATCAAAAAGGTAAGATTATTGGTATCGAATCTGTCTATGTAAATGACAAAATGGTTATAGATAATGTCTTACTAGTTGAAAATTTAGAACATAACTTAATTAGTATTACTCAGTTAGAAGATAAAGGTTATATGGTTTTGTTTAAATTTAAGAAGTGCCTTGTTATTGATGAAAATTCTAATGAAATCAAATTTACTACTCATAGAAGAAATGATGTCTGTTTTCTAAATTTTCCTGATGATGTTTTTTCTGCTGATTCCTATTTAATTGCTAATAATTTGGACAATGCATGGTTATGGCATCGTAGACTAGGTCATATTCATATGAAGCAGCTAGATAAGTTAGCTAAGAAGAACCTAGTAGATGGTTTACCCAATTTGAAATTTAAAAAGGACAAAATCTGTGATGCATGTGAATTGGGAAAACAGAAGAAGAGTTCTTTTAAATCAGGAAAGCAAATTATATCTAGAAGAATTTTGGTCTTATTCACATGGATTTATTTGGCCCTACTAGAATAGAAAGTTTAGGTGGAAAGAAATATGTATTTGTTCTAGTTGATTTTTAAAGATATACTTAGGTAATATTTCTTAGACATAAGAGTGAAGTATTTGAGGAGTTTAAAATTTTTCTGAATATGGTTCAAAATGAAAAGAAATTGAAAGTTCAGAAAATTAAGAGTGATCATGGAGAGGAATTTGAAAATGAAAATATGGAAAAACTTTGTCAAGATCTAGGAATAGAACATAGATTTGCCTTTCCTAGAGCCCCTTCTCAGAATGGAGTTGTAAAGAGAAAGAATAGATCTCTTCAAGAAATGGCTAGAACTATGTTGAATGAAAACAAGGTTGCTTATTATTTTTGGGTTGAGGTAGTTAGTACTGCATGTTATATTTTAATAGAGTAATCATAAGAAGAGATTTGAATAAGACTCCTTTTGAACTATGGATGGAAAGAATTCCTAAAGTTCATTACTTTAAAGCTTTTGGATCTAAATGTTTTATTCTGAATACAAAGGAGAATAAAGATAAATTTGAAGCAAAATCTGATGAAGGTATATTTTTGGGATACTCTTCAAGAAGTAAAGCATATAGAATTTATAACAAAATTTCTTTGGCTGTTGAAGAATCTATGCATGTAAATTTTGATGAAGAGCCAAGTAATGCTTCAAAAGAAATTGTTGATACTTCAGATTATGAATGTGATGAATCAAATATTGGAGAATCTAGTACCATGGGTCAAGAAAGAAATGATAATCCTTTGACTCATAAATTTTTGCCTCAACACCCTAAGGAGTTTATTATTGGTGATATTTCTAAAGGTATGCAAACAAGATCTAGGATTAATGTTTCCGGGAGTTATGCATTTCTATCTGTAATAGAACCTAAAAACATTGATGAGGCATTAAATGATGAATTTTGGATTAGTGCCATGCAAGAAGAACTTAATCAGTTTAGAAGAAATGAAGTTTGGGACTTAGTTCCTAAACCTCAAGGTCATTCAATTATTGGCACTATTTAAGAATAAATCTGATGAATCAGGGCATGTAATTAGAAATAAGGCTCCAAGGGTATAACCATCAGGAGAGAATAGATTTTGAAGAAACCTTTGCTCCTATAGCTAGATTAGAATCAATTAGAATATTTCTAGCTTTTGCTGCTCATATGAATTTAAAACTTTATCAAATGGATGTTAAAATTGCATTTTTAAATGGTTTCATTAAAGAAGAAGTATTTGTTAGGCAACCACTTGGTTGTGCTAATGCTATTTTTCCTAAGCATGTTTACAAATTGAAGAAGGCCTTGTATGGGTTGAAACAAGCTCCGAGAGCTTGGTATGATAAGTTGAAATCTTTTCTATTAGATAATGGTTTTTCTATTGGTAAGGTTGATAATACCTTATTTTTTAAGAAAAATCATCTAGGTTTGTTAGTTGTTCAGATTTATGTAGATGATATCATTTTTGGAGCAACTAATGAGGATTTAAGTAATAAGTTTGCAGATCAGATGAAGAATTAGTTTGAGATGAGTCTAATGGGTGAGTTGGCATTCTTTCTGGGATTGCAGATTAAACAAGTTGAAAAAGGAATTTTTTTATATCAAGAAAAATATACAAAGCAACTTTAGAAAAATTTGGAATGAGTAACTGCAAGTCCTCAAGCACTCCTATGAGTTTATCAATTAAATTGGATAAAGATGAATCTGGACCAACTGTTGATATTACCAAATATAGAGGAATGATAGGTTCTCTTCTTTATTTAACAGCTTCTAGACCTGATATCATGTTCTGTGTTTGTGCCTGTGTTCGTTTTCAAACTCAACCAAAAGAATCTCACCTATCTGTAGTTAAAAGGATAATGAAATACCTACAAAGAACTTCAAATTTTGGTTTAATGTATTTCAAAGATAGCAGTTTGGATCTAATTGGATACACTGATGCTGATTATGCTGAATGCAAATCTGATAGAAAGAGTACTAGTAGAACTTGCCAACTATTTGGTAGTTCCTTAATTTCATGGTTTAGTAAGAAGCAGAATTGTGTTGCCTTATCTACTACTAAAGCTGAATATGTTGTTACTGCCCTATGTTGTGCACAAATTCTTTGGATGAAACAAACTATGAAAGATTATGGAATTATATATGGAAAAACTCCTATTAATTGTGATAGTAATAGTGCAATAAGTTTGTCAAAGAACCCTATGTTGCACTCTCGGATAAAACATATTGAGATAAGACACCATTTTTTAAGAGATAATGTTATGAAAGAGAACATTGAGCTGAATTTTGTTTCTACTCATGAGTAGTTGGCAGATATTTTCATAAAGCCTCTTGAAGAAAAATAGTTTATCAAATTGAGAAGAGATTTAGGAATATGCTGCCTAAATGATTTTTAGCTTTACCTACTATCTTTTATCTTCTATTTCTTTTATATTTACTTCACCATCTCATTTTTTATTATCTATTTTGATTATATTAAGTTATTTTGATAATCTATTTCAGTTTAATCCTTATATTGAGTTATTTCTTAAGAATATTTACAAATTATTATTTTCTTCAAACTTTAAAACAAAAACAACACAACCAACACTCTTCATGAGATGATTTTCTATTGAGTTTATAAGTTACAATGATTTCTTACATCTATATTAAAATCAACTTAGAATAACTCACAAAATTACTAAAGGTTTCTACTCCATAAATAGAATAATGTCCACATGACACTTAGAATGGGGATCTAAATCCGAAAAATAGCCAAGTTACCTTATTAATTCAGTGATTGTATTCCTATTTGCTAGACTGAATGTTACATGATTAGAAAATTTAGAGGAATTTAATATTTGAGGGTGAAAAACAAGGAAAAGTGGTTGGAAGCAATAAGACTCAAGATATTTAACTTGACCTTGTCCAAATGTTTTTAACTCTCTACATTTTCCCTTTTCAGTACTGTCCAAGTGATTGCCATCATCAAAATAAATAAAAAAAATTGGAATGTTTGTTGCAAAAAGCAACCAACACCAATCATGTCAAAAAAAAAAAAAAAAAAACTCCGATTATGGCTATGTAGTACTGACAGTTTCGTAATTCTCAAAGATCTTCTTTTCATCTTAGTTAATTACATAACAAGCATTGTTAAGGGTAAATATACCTTAGGGTTGCTTCATGGAAATTTCAAACTAGTCAGAGAGAACATATTAAATAATTCTGAATTTTTCTATTCTAAAAACATTAAGTTATAACACTGAAGTTTATGAAAACTGATATTTTTTAAGGTTAATAAGGTGAACCATAGGATCAAGTTCTTATACTAAGTGAAATGTGTTATTTATCTTAATGTGGAGCCTTGAATATTTCAGTAATTCTCACACACACAAAAAAAACAAAAACAAAAAGGAATGATATATATATATATTTATATATCTATATATATAATCATAAAAAATAATAATAAATAAATAAATAAAAATAAAAATACAAATACCACAACAAAATTTTTTTTGCTGATTTCTTTTATTCAAAAATTCAGGGGGAGTTTATTCTTTTTGATATGTCTGATTTTCTCAAATTTTAAGATCTATTTCTTTTTTAGTCAGCATATTTTTTAGGAGTTATTTTCTTTACCTGGTTAGGTGTTGGAAGTTTTCAAAGAGTTAGCATATTGTTTTGAAAGGTTTTTATATAGTTTAGTCAGTAACTATCTGAAAATTCCTGTGTTTCTGTCTATTACTGTCTTTTGGCCTTTGTACCTCTTTTTCGGACAATTATCCTATAACTATCCGAAAATTCTTTTCTTTTGGTAAGTTCGGCTTCTAACTCATTGATTTCTAGAACTTTTTGATTTTTATATGCTTTCGGAGGGTTATCTTCTCACTCTACCTCAACCTTCTGATTCTCAAATCCTTCGTTTGCTTCAAATCTCTTTTTCACGCCTTCTCCTTCATGGCTTCATCTGGACGTCTTTCTGGTCTCTCTCAACAAGAGCAAGAATAGTGGATTCTTGTACTGGAACAAAAACTCCAATCAGGTATGGCAAACTTATCTCCTGGAAAAGTTCAACAAATTGTTTCTATCAAAGAAGAAGTTGTCAATATTGAGTCAGTTTATGACAATTCAAAAATTGTTACACATTTCCTATGTTTGGAAAAAAACTTTCTCTTCTTCGCAAATTTTGTCTCGTTAGTACTCCTTTTCAGCAACAAAAGTGTCTGAAATCCAAATAGAGAACTTTCAAGAGAAAATCCACCAAACCCTCTACTGGTCATAAGAAACAGAAGACTAGTCAGTCATCTTCTACTCCTGCCAAGGGTTCTAAGGACTCTTCCTTCGATGATGAGGATATTTTTACTGCTAAAGTTAACTCCTTAGAACCTCAATTTAAATCTGTTTATGAGGCTTATGTCAGCCAATTTTTGAGTTCTTCTGAGGATACTAGGGCTTCTGAGAAACGTGCATTGCATATGGCCTTACAGTTACAAACTACCTTACTCAAGAGGAGAAATCAAGTGTTACTCAATCGACTCTATAATCAACTAGGAATAAAAATTCAAGAGCCTTCTGAACCTGCTTCTTATCACGCTACTTCTGATATGGCCAATAAGCAGAAATTTATTGTTGAACTAGAATTCTATTTGCCTAAGAAAGGAATTAATTTCAGACATATTGCTGGGAGAACTCAATCTACATCTCCTGTGCTAACTATTGGCTCTTTATATCAAACTTCTCCTAGTTCTCCTAAATTGATTTCTCCATCTCCACAAGTTTTACTACCTACTTCTCCTATTCCTTCCTTTGAGGCTGTCAAAACTCAATTCACATATTCTAAGAGAAGAAAGAAAACTCTCTCCTCTCATCCGAGCTTTGCTAAACCTCCTATAAATAAAGAAGACTTCACTCCTCCTCCTCCTTCATCTGATGTAGAATCTCATCCAATTCCTTCTCCTCACACTCAAATGGTAATACAAGGATTGTATGCAGATTCAGGTTTTGTTTCTGTTCCTCAATCTCCTCCACCTTCTGAAACCCCTCTAGTAGATGAAGATCTAGAGGTTGCAGTCAATTATTCTTTAGAAATCCCTACAAATGTATATTATTTCAGATCTTCTGCAGCTAGGGATCTCTTTTTCAATAAATATTAAGGAATGAAGATTATTTACAGTAGACTAGTAAATTTTCAAGGAATGGATTCAATTCACAGTTTGCTCACTCATCAAGGGCTTTTAGGTTTTATTTCTTCTCCATCAGGGTTATTCGTTTTTGAAGACCTACTTCCCATTTTCTACTCAAATCTTGAGATTTTTCCACATTTTGTTCTCTTGCACCTTCAACATCAAACAATCAGGATTGATGGAGAATTCTTGGAGACTCTTTTGAAATACCATTGTTTAGAATGAAAAAGTGTATATTATTAACGGTTAAATGATGGTTAATTGCATAATATTTAGCTTATCATATGATAATTAAGCCATTATGTTATAATTGCACTGTTATATGCTTTAATTGAAGAATCTGCTTAATTTTGGGGAATTAATGTTAATTTAGTACATTTATGAACTGTCGGTAAGTTGCAGACTGTGAAATTCTTAAGTATTCGAATTTTCTGATATTTCGGACAGTTATGTTTAACAGACCGAATATGTATCGAATAGTTATGTTTAAATTGCCGAATAGTTATGTTTAGAGAGAATATTTTATTATTTCCAGATGTACACATGTCGAGATCTGGTAGATTTACTTAAGTTATAACTCATTAAGTTAACATAACTATACGCGTTGAGTTACTATATTGAACACTAAGGCAGCGCGTTAGGTTAGCGTTATAAACTTAAGTTGTTATTTTTGCACGTGTTTTATAGTTAAATCAACAAAGAAAGTCCGTTGAGTTATCTGTAACTCCACGGACTATATATTTTCTAATATGCCACTGTAGCGGTTGCAGAAACAGGACAGTTGGAAGGAAAAACCACGTTTGCACGTATCAAGCAAGAATTCAATCGCACAGGGAGAAAGAAATCATCGCCGTTGATCTAAAGAAAGAAAATCCAACCGATCATTCAACCAGAAGTAATTACTACTGAAGAAATATAAAAGAAAAGAAGAAAAAAAGAAGAAAGTGTGATCGATGGACGGCCAGTGTATATAGAGGAGGAGCATCGAGCTTTCTGCAGACAGTATCGACGATTCTCCGAAGTATCACACCAACTATCGTTATCACCACCATAATCACCAATCATCGAAGGTCTGTGAGGATACTTGCCTGATGTCGGGTCGATTTCGAGCCAAACATAGTGCCTAACAACCACTGTGAGGAGTGATCACGTCGCAGGAAGGGAAGACATTTTCACCAAGCGACGACTCATATTTTAAGAGATCGTAAAGCTTCTAGCCTTAGCTTCGAGTTGATGCCTATATGCTGAAGAGATCATCTTGCAATTTTGGACTCGCGATTCTATAGGGAGAGGAGACAGAATTGTAAGTGGTTTAATTTTCAGTGGTGTAATCGCGTTGCAAGTAGTGTCGGAAGTATTTACTGTCAAGTGAGATTACTTTACATTTCGCCCATTTACATGTTCACATCAAAACAAAAATACCAAAAACAATTTATCTTTGTTTGTATGTTGTATTTGAGTGTTGTATTGTTTGTGTTGTATCATGATTAATGTTATCTGTATCAGTTTTATGATTGTTTTATGTTAGTTTTAATTTTACAGTTTACTGAAATTGGTTCGTACAAAAAAACTTAAAGATTTTAATGGTTACTGTTTGAATCATTTGAATGTTAGTATTGCTTAATGATAAATCCAATGTTAACTAGCATTAAAAAGCTTAATTGATGTTATTTACAATCTGTGGAATCGCCCAATGGTTGGCCAAATTCCTCTGTAAATAGCATTATTATAAAGAAGAGACAAGCTCGTGGAGTTAACTTAAGTCCACGAGGATAGTCCATTGAGTTAGCCATAATTCAACAAACTTAGTCCGTTGAGTTATAGTTAACTCAACGGAGTGCTTATTGAATATAAATTTGAATTGTTTACAATCAAACATTTCTTAAATTCGTCAGCAATTCCCTATGGGATCGACCTGTACTTGCACACTGATACAATAGACACTGTGCACTTACAGTTAAAGTACAAATTGGAATTAATATCTAAATTGTATTAAAGGTTGTTTGTTTACTTCTAAAAGAAAGAATAGGCATAAAGATAAATTAACTAAGTAAAAACAAAAGTAACAAATCCAAGTTTTTCTAGTGTAGTGCTGGGAAAACCCAAACAACCATCTACTAGTATAAATATTGCTCTTTCTCCATCAGAATTGGGGTGGCAGGAATCAAAAATGAATAAATTGATTAGAAAAACTCCTGATAAAAAGTTTAAGTTAGTTAAGACTATAGATCTTAATGGTCTGGCTCGGATGATTGCCACTATCTTGTCTTCCTCTATATTTCAGAAAATAGGTCATGTAGATGAATTGGAGAGGAAAGTTTACCAAACCACTTATGCTGTGATGGCTAGTATTAAGGTTAACTGGGCAAAAGTAATTATTACTCAGATTACTCATCTGCAAAGTTTTCTATTTTATGGAGATTTCATTTATCATCTAATGGCTAGATACATTGATTTATTAGGAAAACCTTTGAAATCCATTAAAAGAAGAGTACTACAGCTTAAGGATCTTTAGAGAATGTCCTCTGATCCAGTTGACTTGCCCCCTCCTTTTCAACCCTCAGCAACTCAGAATTCAACTTCTCCTTCTACAGCAACTTCACCTCATGCAACACCTCCTTCTGTAGAAACTACACCTCCTACAACACCTAATCCAACTCCAGCAGCTCCATTTATAGCAGTTGATAGTTCTAATACCCTCCTAAAACAGAATGAGCTTCTACTTCAACACAATCAGATGCTTTTGGATCAAGTGGCTCATTTAGAACAACTTCTGAGAGAGAGGGATACTTTAATTCAATATTTGTTATAGAAAAAGTTAGCTGCACCTTAGATTTTTTGTTTTTTTTTTTCCTTTGATGTAATTTTCATTGTTTGTTTTATTCTGTATCCATATTGTTTCTTACTCTTCATCAATGAAATTACATTTTATTTATCTTCACGTATCCTTCAATCACTTGTCTCCACTTTTTAATTCTAACAAAGGGGGAGAATATATTTGTTTACAGTTTTGTCATCATCAAAAAGGGGGAGATTGTTAGTTCAATTATTTATCAGTTAATTTTGATGATGAAAAACGTGTGGTTTAATTATTTCTACCATATTTTAGCTGTCTATTTATTCAAATGAATCTTGGCTAACTACTTTGTACTCAAAGTCTTTTAAATTAGAATTCGATAGGTTATTTTGTCTACAGTGTATTGATCGAAGAGTTAATTTATAAGTCACCGAACAAAATAGGACAAATCAGATGGTTGAGCTTCTCTCCTGGATTTTCAAACAGTTATATCTATAACTATCCGAAAGGTATTTATCTTCGGTGAGTTAAGTCTTTTTGTGTCCAGATATGACTTTTATGGTAAGTATCCGAAATTCCTTTTGTTTCAGATGGTTAAGGTTTTTCTTTTCGGATAGTTAGTTGTTTCTCTGATTTAATGTATTTTCGATTACTTTCTTCTCAAGGACACGTGTTAGTCTCTCATCGCTTGACTTAAGTGACTTTTCGGAAGGTTACGATGTAACTATTCGAAAACTCTTAAGAATCAAAGAGTTACCTTTAGTAAGTATTCGAAAATAGTTTTAAGCTTCGAATGGTTGAGTTTTCTATTATTTTTGACTTAAGTGACTTTTCGGAAGGTTACCTATGTAACTATCCGAAATGACTTAAGGATCGGAGAGTTATCTTTTATAAGTATTCGAAACATGCCTTTTTTATTGGATAGTTTATTTTTATATATTTTATGATGTTATTTCAGAAGGACACATGTTTCAATTTTAATACATGACTTAAGTGGTCTTTTGGTATGTTAGTTCTATCTATCCGAAATGATTTTAAGTTTCGGTAAGTTATCTGTTTAAGTCTCCAATTTTCTAAAAGCCTTCGAAGATTTTATTTTTATAGAAACTACAACTATTATTAATTGACTAATCTTTGTGGCAAGATATCTTTTAATTGCAAATCTTGACTTTATTATAATTGAAGTTTGTCGTAAATGAATTACTGCTTAAGGCATCTGACCTTTTCAGAATTCTTTCCATCTATGCAAATCTCGAAGGAAAAATAACAAGGATTTTGTAGAAAACTGAAATATAGACACAGAATTTTTCAACAATTGAAAGGAGAATTTGGTTGCTTAGCAATTCTGCAAACATCCTAAAGATTCGTATGCAACAAAGTCCAGAAGATCAAAAGCTACAAATCAATCAAGAATTCTCCTCAGAGCTTCTTAAGTCAACTCTTCACAGGAGTTGATCTGGTGTTGTGTGTCATTTTCATTTTGAGTCAGTGACTCTTGGTTTTAAACTGTATTCTCATTTGCTTCAAAACCCTAACTCACAAGGGTGTTGTAAGTATACCTTCACAAGGTCGGGGCCTTGGTGAAGAGAGTGAAGGGTGATACTTGACTTGCTCAAGATCGAGGTCTTGAGTACACAAAGTTGGTGCTTTGTGTGAGGTTTCTGTTTAGCCTTTAAAAACATTTGTAAGGTTGTTGCTTAGCTTGCAAAAGCAACTTGTTTAAGGTTTGTGCTTAGCCTTAAAAGAAGTCACTTAAGACCTCTTGTTAATAAAACTCTTTTTGAAATTATGTATGATAAAGTTTCAAAAATTTCCTATATGAAATCATTTGGCTATAAGTGTTTTATTCTTAACACTAGGGATAAAATAGATAAATTTCAAGCTAAAGTAGATGAAAGAATTTTTATAGGTTACTCCACTAGAAGTAAAGCCTATAGAGTTTATAATAAAACTTCTAGAACCATTGAAGAAACCCTTCATGTAAGCTTCAATGAAAATTCTTTTAGAGAATCAAAATCTAAAGCTGATAATGATGATATGATCAATTTCCCAAAAGAATTAGAAATTAATAGAGTGATTGAAAATTTATTTTGAGAAAATAAAAAATATGAACTTAAATTATCAAAGTAATATACTTTCAAATGTTGATGAGAATATTGAGGAAAATCATAAAAATTGGCGTTATCTTTCATCACATCCCATCACTCAAGTCATTAGTAATTTTAATGAGGGAGTTAAAACTAGAGCTTTAATAAATTTGAATAGTATGTGTATGTTTGTTTCTATGGTGGAACCAAAGAATATAAAAGAAACATTATCTAATGAAAATTGAATAGTGGCAATGCAAGATGAACTAAATCAATTCATAAGAAATGATATTTGGGAATTAGTTTCTCCACTAGAAAATCAGTTCATAATAGGTACAAAATGGATCTTTAGAAACAAAACTAACGAGACTGGTTAAGTTATAAGAAATAAAGCTAAATTAGTTGCACAATGGTATACACAAGAAGGACTTGATTATGATGAAACATTTACTCCTATAATTAGGTTAGAAAGTATTAGAATATTATTGGCATATGCTTACTATATGGATTTTAAACTATATCAAATAGATGTAAAGAGTGCATTTCTAAATGGTTTAATTAATGAAGAAGTTTATGTAAAACAACCACCTAGATTTGAAGATATTAATAATTCTAACTATGTGTATAAATTGAAGAAAGTCTTATATGGTTTGAAGTAAGCGCCTAGATCGTGGTATGAAAGATTATCTACTTTTCTTGTAAAACAAGAATATATCATGAGAAAAGTAGATCAAAGTCTTTTTATCAAGAAATATGATAAAGATCAGATTGTTGTTCAAATATATGTGGATGATATAATCTTTAGAGCAACTTCTGATAAACTTTCAATCTTGAGTAGATAGGTATGTAAGGATTATTATCCTAAAAAATGATTCTTTAAATCTGGCAACCTAAGATCCTGATCAAACCTAAGATTATTGACTGAAAGCTCATTACACGGGTATGTTAAAAAGCTCTTATATGATTCAAGCTTTCAAACTAACTTTTAAAAAAAATTATCAATATTTACTGTTTTGAAAAGATAAATGTTGTTTCATTAAATACAGATATCTTTGAATCGAATATAGTTTTTACCAATATAACTACTAATTTGTTGAATCTAAATTAGTACTTTTGAAAATGTTTATTTAAGATACATTTCTTTATTCTCCTTGTGTTAATTATATTAAGTTTAAAGTTATATTTTAACTCATATATAGTTGGAGTTGATTCTAAAAATCATTCTAAATGAATTCAGGATAATAGAAATTTTTGAAAAGAAAAATTTAAAGTATAGTTATAATTAACACCTATTTTATACAAGTATATATTGTATGTTATTGAATATATTTGAAGTATATTTGTAACGGGAGGAATTACAATGTCCAAAACAGATTAATATCATTCAGAATATAAACCTTAGTTAATCTAAGTTTAGTCTTCTTAAGATCTTGATGAAACATTTTAATAGACAAATAAACTATTTTAGGTACATAGAAAGAATATTAGAATAGTTTACAGTATTCTCAAGATAATATTTTCAATAAGTTACTTCTAGATTGTAAGTTGTTTTCAAAATCTTTCAATTGAAAATATTTGAAACTTACTTTTTAGTTAAGTATACTAAATAAACATTTTGTTATATAAGATAACGTGTAAAACTACCTCTAGACAATGTTTTACTCATTAGGTTAAGTAACTTAACGAGTTATGCTTAAATTTTTGGGTACCTCGATTGAATAAAGTTTATTCAATATTCATTTAAAACCCAAACCCGACTAAAAAACTCGTTTAGTTATTGCTATAGAAACCCTATTTAAACACTTATTACACGGGAACTTAAATTATCTCGTAACATCTTTCTGAAAATCTTTCCCGCTTGTTTGCTCCTATAATTACCTACGACGATGTATTCAAAGTTCTACAAAGGGTGTGGCAAAGGAAGGGGAAAAGCCAGAGGAAATGTAAAAGGAAAATAGATAGATGAAGATGAAGTTCCACGTTCATGATTTAAGAAGATATTTCAAGTTGACAAAAGGTTAGCTCAAATATACAGTGACTATTTCTTTTTAGAAGAAATCATTGATGAAGTTCAGTTAGAACTTAAGCATACTACTGAAAGTATACAATATATGGGTATTAGAAGTAAATTTGATAGAGAATATCGTATAAAGTGTGTTAAGATAGCATTTTTAAAACAATATGCACAATACTTGGAAAAAGAAGTAAGTTTATCAAATAGAATTCCTCAAACACCTATAAATGGAACATGACTTTATATCATTTGAGGAAGAACATGAATTTGCAATTCCTACACCTTTATTTACAAAGGAAAAATAGACAAATATTGCTATAGATCAAGAAAAAGTTGATGGTCTTCGAAAGGCAATAGCTATAGAAAGTGCTTTAGAATAATTAAAACAAAAAACTTTTTTTGAACAAATTCATAAGAAAACAATAATAATACAAGTAGAAGATGGACTAACTTGTTATCAAAGAAAAAGAGTTAGAAAAATGAAGCAAAAAGAGATTGTTTCTAAGGAAACAAATTTAGTTGGAAAATTAGATGAGGATTTAATTCCAAAGGACAATATATGTCTAGACATTGTGCCTTACATTGTATCTGACAAGGTAATCAGTTCAGAGCACACTAAAACTAATGATGATAATGAAACATTATTATCATTTTTTAGAAAACTTGAAAAGAGATCAAAGCAACAAATTAGTTCAAGTTTTTCTATAGAATCAAACTTTGATGATAAGGACATTGAACAATCAAAGCATCAAGCAGACGACATTGAACAAGTTATTGCAGAAGTGCTTGACAATATTGAGGCAGTAACTAGTTCAAAGGTTGGATTGTCTGGAGTAGCAGCTATGGAAAAAGATAAGACTCTAGAAGAGCTTAAAGTTGATCAGCCTATTTCAGAATCTATAAAAACAAAGTTTGAGAATTCACAACATGTAGAAATAGACATATCTATCGAGGAAAATGAAGAATTACAGACAAATACACAGGCTGTTGAATTTATGGAAAATTTGAACTTTAACCATTCTATAGAAATTGAATTAATGGATGTTAAGGATATTGAAAATGTTCCTTACATTGTTGAAGCTGAAGAATCAAACTTACCTGAGCATCTTCAAGAAAATATTTTGATAGAGGAACAATATGACATTCATTTTAAAGAAGAGATTCTTGAAGAAGAATTAAATTCTAAATCAAGGCTTTAGGTATCACCTTCTGAATATAAGACACTAAACATTCAAGGTAATTTAATTCATTTTAGATCAACGAAAGTAATGTAGAAATACAATAGTTTGATTTCATGTCAAATTCTACATGCTAGACCAATAAAGTTTAGAAGTTTGTTAGAAATTAAAGATCTATTTGAGTTTCAAGGCTTAATACAATTCTTACCAGTTGGAACGAAATGAAAACAATATAAAGAGTTTATTGTAGTTTTTTACAGCAATCTGGTACAGAATGACAATCTATTGTAAACTCAAATAACTCAACAAGAGTTTACTTTATCTCCTGAATTAATTTTGGAAGTTTTGAGATTACAAAATGAAGGTGTTGTTACCAACAGATTTGACAAGTTAGATAACTAGAATGGGACATTCAGTCTTTATCACAAATTCCAGATGTATATTCAAAAATGAGATTAATGGAAAATCTGAATGTAGAAGCTAGGTTTATTACAAATATTCTGCATACAAATTTATTTCAAAGAGTCGAACATAATCTGGAAGTAAGCAAAAGTTGTTTATATGCAACTTATGGCATACTAAACAGAATACAAATAAATTGGTTTAATGTTTTCATATATCAACAATAGTATATGAGTTCAAAGTTATTTTTTAATGATACTGTATGTCGAATTATTGCAAGTCAAATGGATTTATTTGATTGGCCTTCTGAAGTTAAAGGCATGAGAGCATTTAGTATAAAAGATTTGCAAAAACACCAACAACAGCAATAATAGCAACAACAACCTAAACTTCTACATCAACAACAACAACAAAATTATTTAGATCAAGTACAACAACAACCTGAACTACCTCCTAACTTAGATGCAGTACTAAATGAAATCAGAAATGATATTAGGCATCTAGGATATAAAATTTGTAATGCTATAAGTAATATTATTAGGAGGAATAGATAAATGTACTATCATTTGTCTGTTTACTTGTATTCTGAATATAAAATGTAATGTTTGTATTTATTGACTAACTGTTTGAACACTACATTTTACTGTAAATGTGTTTCACTTCTTATTAATGTTTACAGATTTTCGCTGTACATACTTCTCTCTCGATTTTTATACTTTGTAATCATCTTTTTGATTTATGACAAAAAGAGGGAGATGATTATGAGTTTAAATGTATATGTTAAAAAGGGAGAGATGATTATATGTTCGTTGAAATTTTTCTGAAAGTTTTACTTCTAGAGATGATTTTTACACAAACAACAAATATAAGCTTAAGTGAACCTAAGTTAACAAACTTGTTTGTTGAATTAAAACTTAACCCAACGAAGGTGTTTCGTTCAGTTAAACATATTTCATAATTGATTTAATATAAATTTTGTCATCATCAAAAAGGAGGAGATTGTTGAGTATTTTGTTTTGATGATGTGTGCTAAACAAATGTAATCATATTTACTCAATTACTATTGTTTGTGAAAGTAAATTAAGAACATCAATTAATACAGAAAAAGTTTACTAATATAGATACTTGTCTGTATTAGATCTGAAATTATGCTAAGTTAAATAACTAGTCGTTAAGTTATACTAACTTTTCATTTAACTAAACGTTAAGTTAACATGTGTTTTTATTGTAAAACATGATATGTTTTAAAGTTACATTTTCTGTATAATGTACAGTGCATGTTAAGACAACTCGTTGAGTTAGTGCTTTATTTGTAAAAATGTCACGTGAGAACTCATTGAGTTATAAACTTAAAGGTTAAAATAGGTCACGTGAGAACTCATTGAGTTAGTGAACAAAATGTTAAAGTGAAAAGACAAACTCGTTAAGTTAGTATTATGCACGTGGTGAAATTAAAGTTTATGAATGTTATATTATATCACATGAGTTGCACATGTTTAACTCATTAAGTTAACATAACTGTACGCATTGAGTTACTATATTAAATACTAAGGCAATGCATTAAGTTAATGTTATTATTGCACGTGGTAAATACTTTATTGTTTAAAACATTTATTTATTATTGGTTCGTTGAGTTATCAATAACACAACGAAGTTAGTTCGTTGAGTTAACTATAACACCACGAAACTAGTTCGTTGAGTTAGCGTAACACCATAAACTTAGTTCGTTGAGTTAGCTACAGTACATGTCACGTGATTTGGCACATAATGAACTCATTAAGTTAAATACGTTAAGTTATAAATCTACTTGTTTTACTCGTTTAGTTAACATTAACACAACTTGTTATTACACTTGTTAGAAAATTTTTGGACGAGAAAGTTTATTTTGCAAGAAATTTTTCAAAGATCTAGGATTGATGATTAAAGAAAATTTGAGAGTAAAACGTGAGTCAGAACGTGTGTATTTCGATGAAAGAAAAAGAGAAGACGTGAAGAGTGGAAAACTAATTGTGGTTAAACGTGGAGGATATGCATAAAATGAAGATATAGTATAAAAAGCATAGAATTCTCGTTGATCAACAATCCTTACACACCAAACGAGATATATTTTCAGGAATCAAAACACCTCTCTGAGGAAAAGCTCTTAGATAAAAGAAAATTCGGTGAAGAAGAGAAAGTCAGATATATGTCACTAAAGAATTGAAGAATCAAAAGAAAGCAAATTCGGTGAAGTAGAGAAAGTTAGATATTAGTCATTGAAAATTTGTAGAAGAAGAAAAAGAAGAAAAATCTCAAATAGGGAGAAATGTTTTAAATTTCGCAAATTAGTTTTCTCTGTTTATAGTTATGAAATTGATTAGATGAAATATGTATCGTTATATAATTGCATCTATAATTTCTGAGGAGAATTGAATTATATATTGTAATTGAAACCTTGAATAAAATGATTTGATTAAAACAATGTCTCGACTTGTTTTTAAGTTTAAAGTTTCAATTATAATTGAAAATATTGAAAAACATAATTCACCCCCTCTTGTATAGCCATTCGATCCTACAAATGATAAATATTAGATTATTATTCAAATATATGTGGATGATATTATCTTTGGAGCAACTTCTAATAAACTAATAAAAATATTTTCTAAAGAAATGACTAACTAGTTTGAAATGAGTATAACAGGGGAACTTTCATATTTTCTAAGACTTCAAATTAAGCAAATAAATAAAGGTATATTTTTAAATCAGGAAAAATATGTGGTAAATATGCTCAAGAAATTTAACTTTAATAATACAAATATTCGAAGAACTTCTATGAGTAATTATTTAATGTTAGATATTGATGACATAGGAAAATCAATACATCAAAGAAAATACAGAAGTATGATTGGTTCTTTACTTTATTTAACAACTAGTAGACCTGATATTATGTTTGTTATGTGTGCTTCACTAAATTTCAATCTAATCCTAAAGAATTACACTTAATTGCTGTTAAAAGAATTTTTAGATATATACAAGGAATTAAAAATTTTAGACTGTATTATTCTAAGGATAGTTCAATAGATCTTATAAGATATACTGATGTTAATTACACAAGATCTAAATCTGATAAAAAGAGTACTAGTGGCACATGTCAATTATTATCGTTGCACTATGTTGTACTTAAATTCTATGGATGAGGCAAACTTTAGAAGATTTTGCAAACTTGAATTTTTCGAAAGATCCAAGATTGATGATTTAAGAAAATTCAAGAAGAAAATGTGCACCAAAACGTGTGTATTTTGAAATTTGAATTTGAAAGTAAAATGGAAGACGTGAAAAGTGAAGATGATCGTGGATAAATGTGGAAGATATGCATGGAATGGAAATAGAGTATAAAAGACAAAATTTTCATTGATCAAATTATCCTGCACACTTAAAGAAATATACTTTCAAAGATCAACACCTCTTAGGAGAAAGCTCTCAAGAAGAAACAAAATTAAGCAAATTTGGTGAAGAGAAAGTAAGATATTTGACACTAAAGATTTGCATAAGAAGAAGAAGATATCAAATAGAGAGAAATGTTTTAAATTCCACAAATGAGTTTTCCCTATTTGTATTTATGAAATTAATTAAATGAAATATTATATCAATATATCATCACATCTAAAATTTCTAAGGAGAATTCAATTATACATTGTAATTGAAACCTTGAATAAAATAGTGTCTCAACTTAGTTTTAATTTTGAAGTTTCGATTATAATTGAAAATGTTGAAAAACACAATTCACCTCCCCTCTTATGTAGTCATTTGATCTTACAATAGTATATTTGAATTACATTGAATGATAACTTACTAAGATAGTATATTTCAAGATAGCAATTATTACATCACTGTAAAATGTTCAAACAAACATGATCCTAACAAACAATAGTCATAATTCACATGTTTTCAATGTAATCACTCCTTTTGCATTTCATCATTAGGTAACCCTAGAAAGAAAGCCCTTTTAATAGGTTATTCTAGCAATTGCATTGCTCTCACGCGCTCTCTTATTGTAAGTTCAATAGTTTCTATAACTTTGGTAATAACTTCATCAACTTCTCTCCTCAATTTTGATTTCTTGTCTTTGTCATCCTAAACAGCAATCCTCAACAAATTCTTACTCAATTCATGCATTGATGTAGCCATTAATTCAGATGATTCAGCATATGGTTAAGTTCTTTTTCTTGACTTTCTAGTCACATTGTCACCTAAATGAGGGCTTAGCGTAGTGTTTTCATTCTCTCCACTATCAAGTTGTCAGGGAACTTGTGTATTAAATGTAGGAAAGGTGTCCATAGGTTCTTCAAGAGCCACATGTTGTGTGCCTTCAAAATCTTGGGGAACTAACTATGTGCTCCAATTACCATATTTCCATCAAATACTGTATACAGATCATCGTATATTGTATAAGACTTTCCCTAGCATGCTTTACATTCTAGATGTTGCTGAAGGAAATAAAAGTTGAGAAATGAATTATTATATGAAAGATCACAATGAAAATGAATAACACCAAATAAAATATTTCACCTACACAAATTCATCCTAAATTTCTTTGAGAATGTTAGTATGCTCATGGATGTGTCCCAACCCCATCCACTTTGCTTAGAAATCTTTGTATAATTTTTATACAAAGTCCTCCAAGTCATCATTCTACTTTTAACATGTTTTTTCTCTACATTAGCCCCAATCTTGTTATTGTACTCAACAATGACTTTATTCCAACTATCTATTCTGATTTTTCCATCATATTGTTTGGTATTCCCTTCTCTATTGTCTATTGCCAAGCAGTCAACAATATTATTAGCTTGACGAGTTGTCTAGCTAGTGTTACCAGCTTTGATATAGAGATCCATCGAGGAGGTCCAATGAGGAATCTGTAAATTTCTGCAAAGCATAAAACCACTGAATAAGGGTAAAATTTCAACAGTCAAAGGGTTATTAGTAATTAAGGAGTCGCAGGCTGCCGCAATAAGGTTACCCTCCTTATTTCGAATGATAATACCATAAGCTACAACGTCACCAGTAATAACCCCATCCGTATTAAGTTTATAAGGTAAAGAAGTTGGAGGGATCAAGCAATCCAATCACCAATTCCTTGACCATGCGACAAATTGCAAAAAGTACGGGAGAAAGTATGAACTACCTCATAGATATTTTTCCTGATGTTACCAAAGGTTTTGATTGTATTGTCCATATAAACTTTGCATCTAGCTTTCCAAATTTCCCAAAGAGAGGTGATGGCTAAAAATTTATGACAATTGTGAGTATTATTTTTTCCATTATAGAGCAGGGCCAAAAAAATCCAACATTTCCAACCAGAGGAGGTATTTATAGGAATTTGATAGTAAGAACGAATCCACCGTCTGCAAAGAAACGCCCATTCTCCATAGAAAAATAGATGCTCAGCGGAGTCTATATTTTTGCTAATAGAACAGCAAGTGCACATAAAGGCCATGGAAGAGCCACGCTCGCAGAAGAGCTCCTCGGTGGGTAAAACCTGCCAAACCACTTCCAAAGAAAAAATGAAATATTTGTGGGAATGAAGGATTTCCAAATACCATTGTTCCAGCATATAGGGCTGCCTCTACATCGGATAGAGTCCCAAATGCCAACAAGAGTGGGTGTTCCGTTGTTAGCTCCTTTCCAAAGAAAGATATCACGGGAATTAGAGACAAGGGAGATAGCAGCAGTAGCGGCCGTTTGATATTCGGAAGGGATATCAATATGAAAGTTGTAACCATGAGTCCGGTGAATATCAACAATAATTAGGGAATTTGAGTCCTCAGGAGCAAGCCTAAAGAGACCCTTGCCACCTTGCCAGGTAGTTAAATGATGGATTTGATGCCAGGCCTTGTGCAGAGATCCCCAGATGGTAGTGCTTCCGTCATACTTGTGCGGTCCAACAATGCCCCAATAATTACCATGATTATAATTTTCCCATAAACCTGTACCATTTTAAGTATTGAAAGCCAACTTGATATGAAGAGCTTTAATGACTTCCTTAAAATCACAGATGTCAAGCCCTCCTTCAGAGATAGGTTTAGTAATTTTGCTCTAGCGAATCCAGTGACGAGAACGAGGGGTAGAGGAATTGCCCCCAAAGAAGTTTAGCATAGAAATTGTGAAGTTGATTCAGCACAGACATGGGGGTGTCCATAACACTGAAAAGATGAGTAGATAACACAAAAAGGACATGATAGATCAAAATAAGCCGCCCGCCAAAGTTGAGTCTAAAATAAGCCGCACGCCAGGATCGATCCATTTGCCCTCTCGTAAAGATTTGTAAGATAGCAGCAACAATATCCCAACACCCTTGGAAAAAATTCGTCGTGAATCCGTCAGGCCCTAGGGCGCTATCTCTCGCGAAACCCATGACAACATTCTTGATTTCCTCTCGAGAGGGAGAAGCCATGATGAACTTACAATCATTCTCAATAAGCACCTTAGGAATAAGATTAATAAGACTATTAGAAATCATATGCGAGGAGGATTTAAAAAGGTTGGAGAAGTAATGCACAGCATTGTCTTTAAGAGAATCAATCGTGAGCCCGTCATTTTGATTAAGCATGGAATCAAAGGGGTTAGTTCTTTTCCTACGATTGATGAAGTCATGAAAATATTTGGTGTTTCTGTCGCTATCACGCATCCAGCGAATTTTAGCCCATTGTGAGAGGAAAATATTTCTTCTATCATTGGTAGCAAAATTCTGCTTGAGGGCGTCGAGATGATTAGCTATATTTTGGTCAAAAGCATGAGCAAGGTTACCATCAAGGCGATTGATACTATCCAACAGGTCCTCCTTGGTGTCAAAGATATTACCAAAGGTGTGGTGATTCCATAACTTGAGATTGCAAAGCTTGTAACTGAGGTTCTTAATTGGGCAAGAAGCGACCTTACCATTCCAGTGAATGCTAACGAAATTAAGAAAGTCTGAATGATCAAGCCACATGCGTTGAAAACGAAAGACAGACAGTGGCTTCCCAAGAACGCTGAACACGGTCAGAGATAATTAACGGGGCATGGTCAGAATAAATACGAGCATCACAATTGACTGAGATGTCAAAAATACGGCTAGCAAGGTTGTTCATCAAAAGTCTATCCAGTCTTTTGTATTGGCGAGCAGGAACCTGCACGATTATTGCACTAGGTGAACAAATTGCCATTGTGGGGGTGTTCAGACAGGGACCAATCCTGAATAAAATAATTGAAATCATTGGTGTTACCCAAGTCAAAAATAACCCCCAAAGAAGTATCTTCAGCCCTACGAACGACATTGAAGTCCCCTCCAAGGATCCAAGGCATGGAGCGGTTGGAGTTGCAGTCATGGAGCAAGTAACTCCAAAGGTTACGTCTACCAGAACACGAGCAGGAGGCGTAGACCATTGTATACCGAGTTAAAAACTTACTGGAAGTAGTGAGGGTGAAGGAGACCACTTGATCATTAAAAGAGAAGTCCAATAAATCAACGTTGTTGTTCCAGAAAATCCAGATTTTGGGGTTATCCACATTTAGAAAAGGCATACGAAGAGAGAGTCCAATAGAAGTAGCTTTGTCAGCATGGATAAAGGGTTCCAAAATCGCACAAAAATTAATATGGTGCTTGGTGATGAGATCCTATAAGTGACGAGTGATGGCCTTGTTGCCAAGGCCCCTACAATTCCAAATGATATGATTAATCATAATAACAAATAAAAAGGAAGGAAGGAAATTACTAGGAGATAGAGTCCTCTTGAGTCTGCAAGTGGAAGGACACAGATTTGCCCTTCGATCTGCTGCGAAGTTCGTAGCCTTTAGAGGATTTTCTACTAAATTTGGTGCTAACTTTGCAATTTTCTACATCAGACTGGTAGTCACGCAGCCCACTAATAGAGGTCGAATATTCCTCATCACTGTTAATAGTATTTGATTCCAGGCTGTTATGATCAGATTCTTTGTCAAGAAGAAGCTCAACCTCATTGGTTTCCATAAGAGCATGATTAGTTATGCATTGCATTTCCGACTCTGTGTGATGATTGGCAGTCGGAGTATGGGCCAATATTCCTTTCGTAGTGTGGGATTGGGCCTGATGGGCCTCCAAGATATCATCCAAGGTTTTATCATTTGAGCTGAGAGAGCCTATGGGCTAGATGGCCGGTTTAAGTATCGTCCTTGGAGTGATGTTATCAGGCTCAGGGGGAGGATCCATAAAAGAGGTCTCTTGTGTATAACCAATAGGAATCTCAATCAAGTTGTGGTGTGATCCTAGCCAAAGGTTGGCAACGTAACCTTCTAAGTTACCTTTTCGTGGGTGGTCTTTAGCAGGTTGGTAGGTCGTACTGTGAGACCGATTTTGATTTGAACCTTGACCGTTAACTGGAGTGGTCGGAGGGGGAGGGCAGCCCTCCGCCAAGAGGCCGTGAGGTTCCTTGGAGAAGTGCTTGGGACGACGACATTGACTGACTTGAACCTAATCAGCTCTCATGATAAAGGAAGAGTTTGGCATGTGAGGTCCAGTAATATGTTCCTGGGCGACTTCTTGTTGAGGTTCTGCGACGGCAGGAGTAGCACCTAAAGTGAGATTTCTAGCATCAGGAATAACCTCGCAAGGGTCCTTGCTGCATTGGTCCAAGCAATGGCCTATACAATAGTTTCTACAAAAAAGTGGTTCAAAGGGGTAATGGATCTCTTGGACGATCCATTCGCCATCTAAGTCAAGAAGAACCGAGCAAGGCAGCGGTTTGGAGAGGTCCATTTCCATGCAGATGATGGTGAGACCTGGGCAGGTGAACTTGGCAACATCGAGGCTCATACATAGATAGTTTCCTAGCATGTCCACTATTGAGCGAACCATAGCAGGCTACCCGTAGTTTGGGTAGGTGAACCCACACCGAAGCCCATGTAGTCTCTTTGCCAAGTGTGAAGGAAGCCGACCACCGAGCAACCACCATGTGTTTGCTTTGAATGACCCAAGACTCCCTAACCAGGGCATCAGTGAAGGCTTTTTGCTCGACGAATCTGATAATGACATAATTATCATCAATGGCAACAGGAAAGATCCCCTCCGTAGCCTTGAGTCCCTTCTTAAGAGCAATAAGTATAGCTTGGAGGGAAGGTCACTTTTGTTCAAAGCGTCTGACCAGAGCATGCTGGAAAGGAGCAACAAGGATCGAGATTTCAGATTTGTTAAGCAACAGGATCGATCGACCATCACGCTAGTTGGCTTTCTTCGAGGGGAGCTCTGGAAAGTCAGGGGGGGTGGGAGGTTTTGGTGGCCGCAGCAAAAGAAGTCTTTGGGGAGCCTTTCGCCCAGGCCTGGGGTGAAACGAAAGTCAACAAATCAGAGAGAACCTAACGACCCATAGCCTGATCAGGAGGACCTTTAGGAAGCCCGTCGTCCGCCGATGATGAGGGAGGCATACCTACAACGATAACGAATATTAAAAAGAATAAACTAAACAGTAAAACCTACCTGGAATCCCCCCGCAACCATCACGAATGAGCCGTGAAAGCACGAGCGTGATCTCTAGTCAGTGAACGCGCAAGCTAGGCGACCGCGAACACCCTAGATCGAAAAGGTAGGGAAGACTCAGAAAAAACTGGCTGGTCAGAGAATTCGTTAGAGCTCACTGGAGAGATCGCTGAAAATCACCTAGAGAGAGAAACTCTAGGTTAGAGAGAGAAAGTAGAGGTGAGGAATGGATTTTATTCTCTAACCTGTAACCTGTAATTGACAAATATCTTGACAAACAAATATATTAAGTAAATTAAGGTTTGTCACCATCAAAATAGTGATCAACAATAGTCACATCACTTATTTTATTTCAAAAAAAACTTCTGAAAAGGCATTAAATATTACTATCCATGAATGGCATCTGTTAATTACATGCTTAAAATTAAGTAATGATTAACTGAATAGAAAATGTCAAAATAAAGTTTCCTGCCAAAACAAGAAAACCACCCCTAGATCTTCATACAAGGGTGAATTTAAACCTCCACTCATCTAAAGGAAGATGTGGATTAATGATCTACATGCACCTATAATTTATCTACATTAAAGTGAACTCAAAATCACATGGGCAGAACTCACGGAGAAACTGCTTCGATTTCCAATGAACAAACGTTGAGGGTTAAGAGACATCCCCTCCAACCTTCAAGGAAGCAATAATGGCACACTCGGCTTCTAGTCTTTAAACTCTCCTGTTCCTGAAGCATGTGTAGAGCCAACACTCCCCTAACTTCATTTACCCTTAAACGGTCCCATTCGCAGAAGGAATTGTAGACGCTTGCTTTGCACAATCACCATTCTTCTGCATATTTTTAGATGTTCTCTTCTTTATGTTATTTTCAATAGCTCTTTTTAGATAAACAAGACGATCTGTCTGACTTGTTTGGTCTGTAATTTCTGGTAGCTTATCTGTAGCCACATTATGAGAGATCCAATCAAGTAGCAAACAATCATCATCTTCAACCCCCGCAATTTCTTTAGAACAATTTGTATCAAAAGCAGATTGGGTGCCATTAACCAAGCAAGGTATAGTTCTTTGACCACACTCACAAGCTTTTTCCTTATTTGTGGCTGCGTTACTAAAGATAAGATCAAGTAGCAAACAATCATCACCTGCAATTCTGACAACTTCTTTAGAACAAATTGGATCTGAAGCTGATTGAAGACCATTAACTGGGCTATATGGTGTTGTTCGACTTGAATCACACCCCTTTTCTGCATTCTCCTGATTTAAGAAGTTTGCAGGAGAAATCCCAGTTTCCTGGTTTATACCACCAATAGCAACACATTTAACTGATTGATTTGTATTACTCGTGATTTCGGATAGCTCAATCATTACCGTCGAATCAGGTAATAAATGATTATACATAAATGTTGGAGTGCCTTCTGAACAATTTACATTTGCAGCTGAATGGGTAACAATGTCGAACAAAGGTGCCCCATCTGGAGCAGCAGCTGTTTCAGTGCCTATAAACTTAGATCCTGAATGCTCCAAATCTAATACTAGATCAGAGTTCTCTATTGTTTGAGCCTTCTTATTCCTCTTCGACAGAGGACCCTGGCTGCTCAAGTCTGACCCTTCTTTGGAACGCATACGTTTTGATTGATACTTTGATATAGCAGATTGACTTCTATTACCGTGAAAAACAAATTAGTCCAAATATCAATTCTACAAGATGGGAAGGTGGGTAGAATATTAAACCAAAGACTGCAATTCAATGTACTTACGAAAAGTGAGCACCTTTCTGCTTTTTCTGCTTCAGACATTCTTCCCTGCTTATGATAAAAAAAGATGAAAATCTGATAAAAAAGACTAAGAATTTGATATATATAGTAACAAGTTTCTAGTAATGCCACCTTTGTGTCTTTTTCCTTTTTCTATTGCCTTTTTCATTTTCCATATCTGTATTTACCCTTTCTCCCGTAAAATAAAAGTCTTCAGGACCAAGTAAAGGCCTCTCTTTCTCTCTATCAACAAAATTGGATATAAGAACAGCTTTCTTCATCTTCTGTGCAGCTTGTAGTAATGGAACTTCGTGTGGGAACAAAACCTTCCACCTCCTAGTAATCAAGATCTATAAGTTTCTTGTGATGCATGGGCCAAGAAATTGACATGAGGACCATTACTTAACTATACGTAAAAGGCAAGAAGAGCATGTAAACAACTATATTGCTGGTACATTTACCAACAGAAACTAGCAAGGACCAATCTCAAATGAAATATCCAAACCCTTAATGGTGTAATGGCATCATAGTGTACACAGTTAATTAACAAAGAATTTTGCATACAAATATGCACATTTCAATTTTTTTTTGACATCCCTAATCTATTTATGGGGTGGGGCTCAACTTGAAAAAATATTGCACTAGTGATAAATTAAAAATCCAGGGATTACAAAAATCTAGATGGCCTAAGAGTGCCTTCTGTAAGAGAACGACCCTTGGGCATCCATACGAATTTGCAATTTCATGCATGTTGGTAATTGAACCGCATTTCCATATTCTATATTTACTCTTTGGTATAAACCTTACTTAGCAAGCAAGTCAGCTGGTTACCTTCTCTAAAAGCATGGCAAAAACTGTGAACCTGTTGGATAAAAGGGATTAAGTTAAACCACATAAATCTATCAATGGTGGTTAGGCAGACACCATAGAGAATAAATTCTGCAGCACGAAGGAATCAATTTCCACCTCAATGGAGCCAAGATGCAAGCCTTTAGAGACGCAAAGTGTTAGGCCTTGGTAAAGGGCAAAGATTTCAGCCAAAATACAATCTATAGGACCATGGTAACTGTTGAAAGCAACCATATCTCCTTTACTATTTCTAAGCACTCTTCTGTTAAGATTATTAAAATTTTAATTTTGATGATGAAAAATCATAAGTTATGATTAACATACTTAGTCATTTAATTAAGATAACTAATCAATCCTATAAATCAACTGAAAATAGCCAAACAGTTTGGTAAAGTTTCTGGAGTTTCCAAATAGTTTGGTAAAATCTCCAACATTTTCCAAAGAATTTAATAAATGTCCATAGATTTCCAAAAAAATTAGTAAAAGTAAATTTCAACAAAGTTTGGTAGTGTCCACAAATTTCTAGACAGTTTAATAAAGTGTCTGCAGCCTTTTAGAAAGTATAGTAATTTTTATGCAATTTCTTTAATGATTTTCTGGTATTTTTTTAATGATTTTTGCTAAACAAATTAAGTTAAATCTTGCATAAATATCTTAACTATTTAACATGATTTCTGAATTTTGAAAGATTTAAATATATTATATCTTAAATATTTTGTACCACAAGTCTAAATCCCGATATATTTTCATTTTTAGAAAAGATATATTTTATTGATTCTACTTATAAACAATTAATAGTTTTGCAAAATATACTCTTTTGTCATAATTTCAACACACAATATCCTTCTTATTCTTCTACTTCCTTCTAAAGTTAGAACTCTCTCGAAAGTTCTGGCCTTTTTATTGCCATCTTTTGTTGCTTTTCACACTCAAGACAAAGGTGGAAACCTCACCATTATTTTTCCTTCGGATATCCTCACTTAAGATTAAATCTTGAATGCCATTTAATTTCAATTTCTCATGACCTACTTAGCTACTCACTCTAGTCACAATTACAAGCTAACTCTTAAATAGTGATGACAAGAAAATCAAAATCATCATTTCATCATCAAACACAATGTCAACTAAACTAAACTAGGTAATTATCATGTTGAAACATTTATATGATCTATTACAAAACTACCTTCTGTCATTTGCAAATTAAATAAGCGACACATCAAATATACCATTGTTAAAGGTAGATAGCTTCTCATACATATTTGATAGTACTTTCAAACCAATAGTAGTTTTATCTTTCACAATATTAAAGGTTGCATTCGTAACCAACGTTAGTCATACCACACCTAACGTTTGACAGTCCAACAACTCTTAGTCCCCTTGATTCATTGAATCTAGTCTCTTTCCCAAAAAAGGTTTGTGTAGACATTTCTAATACAAATAGTCTTTTATGTACATCTTCCAAAATCCAAAGTCACTACTATCAAACCTATCAATATTGATCTTTCCATCTTCAACCATAACTCTCACTATTCTTCTTCAACTAGTACCTTTCAAAAGTCAAACATCTACTCTAATACTAGCTATAAAGGTAAAATTATTAGTGATACACACACACAACACTCACACTCAAGAGTGTCCTTATACGATCGAGATTGTGAAAGTAGAAATAAGACAAAGATTCAAACACACACACACACAAGAGAACACAAAGATTTTACATGATTCAATAGAACGGCTTACATTCATGATGACATTGGTAATCACTACTCAGTCATACACATTACATTGTAATACATCCATTTAAATAGAGAGAACCTAGGGTAATAAATCTTCGTTACAATATTATAAAGATACTCTCTCTACACAAACATTATCATAACAACCAACAAGGCATATGAGGGCATCTAAGTAACATTAGACATTTCTATTGTTCAATTGGACTCTACCAAATAATCACATTTGTCTAGTATAGATCAAATTCTCTGATCTTCACATCTAGAGTATCTAGACAAAAGTTCAAATTTTCTTGATTTCTTTGACTAACATTCGAAGTAATCTATTCTCTCTAACAATTCTTCCAATCTATCTACTTATGTGTCCAATTTGACCAAACTTCTCTCAAATATGATTGAGTTATTTGTTCAGTTCAACTGAACTCCTTTCTAATTTGATCATTTGCATGTCCAATTTATCCAAACCTTCAACTCCGATAGTCTCTACACCCAACCCATCTATTCCAGCTATCCAAGGCACAACCAGCCCTTCTCCATTGCCCTTCAACCATCACTACTAGAACAATTTGCATGTCACCAACATGAAGAGTGATGACACAGCCTAAGAACCTTTGTGATATCCTAAGGCATTAAATGGCACAAACATGCATGTACACACACACACATGCAACTCTTATAAATCTAATTAAGCTTGACCTCTCTTTTTCCCTTAATAGAGTACATAATAGATCATGTTGTTTGAAGAAAACATAACATATAATTTTTATAAGAACACATACATTATCTCATGTTTAGTGCTAATACTAAAAAGTTACGATAAACAAAAATAAAGATTAAAGTGAAATATAATTAGATGTTAAAATATCTAAAAAAATTCAAAATTATTTAACTAGAGACTAAAATATTGATCCTCTTCTAATTGCTGGATGAACTTTATTTATTAATGAGATTCATTCTATTTTCCTTTGAAGAAAAAAAAACCTTGGAGTCTGGGTAAATAGGCTTCATTTGTTCAGAAGCTAAACCAAAAAAATTTATGAGACATATGGAAGCTAATGTTTCACAAGAAACTCAAGTCAGAATAAAAATGTACGCCCAAAATGGCCAAAAAAATAACCCAAAACATGAAATTTAATAATTAAAGATAAATTATTTATCAAATAATGTAATTATAAATATGATAAACAAGCATGAGGACAGTGCAAAGCATATTAAAAGATGACAGGCTGTTAAAGCAAAGAGTTGATATTTAAAATGTTACTTTAATACCATAATGCTTAAACACATACCAGGCATCATGACTGGAATTTTAGTTTTACTTTTTCTGGAATATGTTGCAAAATTTACAACCCAATATTTGATTTAGAAAGTACCCTTCAAAAATGAAGTATTTGATTTGAAAGTTCATTTTGACATAGTAACGAAAATACCATGGATCATATACTAGATGAATCAACCATTGAATCTTGAAAATGCAATCAAAGAAGAAGATATTTAGATGATGTTACCTCAAACATTGGTTATCAGTACGTGGAGGAACAAAAGTTGCAACCTTGGACCAGCAATGCCCAAACTCGGCAATAGCAGCTTTCAGCTTGGAATCCTCCTCCTCAGTCCATGGTTCCAAGTTGAGAGATGGATCCAAGCAATTGACCCACCTATCACAAAAACACTACATAACAATACTAGAATTGTTCAAACTAGAAATTTTTAATTGGAGAGAACTTAGATAGTCAGATGGACCTTTCTCTGCACTGGGATTGAGTTCGGCCAGGAGCAAACTGTGCTATTTTATTCCAATTCTTTGCCCCAAAAAGCAGTACAGCTACTTTCAGACGCTTATCTTCTTCAATTGACCATCTGCCTACCCTTTTCCTGTCAGGGTGAAGAGTTTTTCTCCACCTTCATAAAATGAATCAGATTGGTCAAATTTGTAAACAACCTTTGAACGTATTAAGAAATAATGCATAACAAATTTTTGATGTTTCAATATTAAATAAAATATAAATACAACAAGATATCTAAACTATAATCTCACTACATAGAGTGGACTACATGATTCATTTTCTTTCTAGTGTTTTTATCTATAATCAAATCTTTCATTGAATTACATAAATTTAAATCTTTTCTCACATTTCTAACTAAATAGTTTTAAGCTTTCCTCCACTTCTTTTAGTGTTTTCTACATTAATTAGTTCTTCATTCCTAATTGATGCATTCTTTAATCTCTTAAAGATATGATCAAACTAACTAAGCCAATTTTCCCTTGATCTTTAATTGGTACAACTTTTCACTATTCCTAATAAAATCATTTTTTAGTTTCTCCTATAGTATTATTACTCATCTAAGTATATGTATATCAATACTATTAACATTTTACATATAGTTATATTTTATGGTCTAACATTAGGAGTAAAAAAGTATAACTAGGAAAATAACAGTTTTATAGAATTTTCCTTTTAGTTTTGAAGGTATCCTCCTGTTACATCACACTCTAAAAGCATTTCTCTACTTCATCAAACCAGCTTTAATCCTATGAATAACATTCTCTATAATTTCACTATTGTTACTTATTGATTTTAAGTATTCAAAAGTCTTATTTTTATAAGTCTCACGGCTTATATATCTATTTTCATTAAGCATATATTCTATGTATTCCATTTTTGAACTATTTAATCTAAATTCTTTGAACTCTAAACTCTCTTTATAATTTTAATTTAGAATCAATTCTCAACTTACTTTCATTAACTAAAATTATCAACAAATAGCATACGCCATGATATTTATCTTTAAATTTCATTAGTTATTTTATCTATAATCAAGACAAACAAATATAGACTTAGAGAAGACCCTTAGTGCAAACTTATCAATGAAGACTATATTTCTTAATTCTAAAATTTTCTATTAATTGTCTAAATAAATGAATAGCTTTCATTGTTGGCCTATACAACATAAATAGAAATTGATTTTCTATGATTTTAGTTGCATACCTTAGTCTTTGCATAATAACCCTTGCAATTTCATAGTACAACTCATTTCTATGATTTTAATTGTATACCTATTTTCATTGAGCATATATTCTATGTATTCCATTTTTAACCTAGTCAATCTAAATTCTTTAAACTCTAAACTGTCTCATCATAATTCTAATTTAGAACTAATTCTTAAATTACTTTCATTAACTAAAATTATCAACAAATAGGACACAGCATGGTATTTCTGCTTGAATTTCATAATTAATTTATCTATAACCAAGAGAAACAAATATAGACTTAGAGAAAACCCTTGGTGCAAACCTTTGCTGATTAAAAATTTATTAATTTCTCCTATAATTTTAACACTGGTACCTACATTTTCAAACATATCCTTTATAATATTAATATATCTTATGGGAACTCCCTTTCTTTCTAAAACTCACTACAATAATTTTAATAATTTTATAATATTAAAGAACTCTTTCTCTATTTATCAAGCATCTTCTTTATCTTTAAAATTACATTAAAAAGCTTAGTTAACTACTTAATCACTGCTTTACTCCTATACTTCCACACTAAAATAAGAATACCATTTGTTCTAATGTCTTTCCCATATTTCATTTTCTTAATAACTTCTTTTAACTCTAAATTGCTAATACTTCAAAAATAACTATAGCCTATATCCTTTGTACTAGTGTGGAAGAGTCTTTTATTTTTTAGATTCATCTGTCTTTTATTTCACTTTCTTTTACCAAAACTCTACCATCTTCATCCTTAATACACTTTACTTGACTCAAACTCTAAATCTCCTTTCTCAAGTCTTAGCCAATTTATATATTCTATTTTATCCTTGTTTTGTATTTAAACTATCAAATAATTCATTATAAGTCTAATTTTTAACTTTCCTAATATTGTTCTTAGCATTTTTTATGTTAACTTTACTAAATTTTCCTCATTTCTACATTTATGATTGGTTTTATAATATTCTTTTTTCTTTTATTATCTTTTATACATCTTCATTTTACCACCAACATTCTTTAACCAATGGATCTATCCCATAAAACTCTAATAAAATTTCTTAGCAATCTTGGTAATATAAGTATTTATTTCATTCCAAAATTTGTTTACCTCTCTAATTCTCATATTCTTTCTTTTAACAAATGAACTCTAAATATTATTTTCTTTTCACTATTTCAATTCCAACACCTATTTCTTGAATTCTTGTGTACTGTAGTCTTTTTCTTCTTAATCTTGATATTCACATCTAATACAACCTACATTATATAGTTAACTAGGGATTTGTGCATGAGGGAAAGTAAAGGAAAATAAATGTTAAAATTTCTGTACCTGTACATAGCAGAAAGTACTGCCATATAAATATGTAAACTTTTCGATGAAAGTTTCGTTCGCACCCAACCTTTCCACCCTACATCCCTCCAAAGCTAAGGTACTCACATCTCTTCCTCACATCGTCTATCTACCACTCACATCATTCACACATGTTGTCCATTCACAACTCACATCTCTCACACATGTTGTCACGTCATCTGTCAAAGGTACAAGGCACTGCATGTCTACCGCTCATTTGTCAAAGTACCATGTGCCTCTGCCTCTATCGAAGCTGTGAAGGACAATCACTGCCACATGCATCTGATCAGCAATTGCTGCTGAATCCTACCGTCGCTTGTTGCTCATGCCTACACCAAACTATGCATGTTTTGATAAGTCCTGAATCAATAGGGTTTTTTCAATTTCTACAATTTTCATGGTTTTTAGATTGTTGGAAAGCCAACTCCTGTCCAACCAATCCAAGTTAATAATTTTGATTGTTCAAAACCCTAATAATTTTGGTAAATGTTCGCACATGTCTACGTGTGTTTTGGTAAATATTCTAGTCATGTTATGGTTCAGTTGATAATATTTATTCAGTTCATTTATGAAACTGTAATGACATTTTCAAAATGTTCTAGCCAAACTTTTGTAAATGTCATGTACTCTTTTCAAAATGATTCTCTATGAAACTGTGATGATATTTTCATTTTATCAAAGGTTTGTTGGGAGAACCCATGAGTTTGGTTATGCATAAAATATATATGATTCCAAATGTAAGTTCTAGTGCCTGTATTTTTCCATGAATTGAAGGATCAATCTCAATTTAACTAGAAAAAAAATCCGAAAACTACAGGTGGCAGAAGAAACCCATGTCCATGAAAAAAAGAGGAACATGTTGGTGCACACAGCATGGGGTTTTGATCACTTTAGCTATGAGTAGCTTGGTTGTTAGTTTACAGATTTTTTTCTTTTTGATCACCACAGATCCAATTATTCATTCAAAGAGGAAAAAGAAATAATTCCACAGACCACCTCTATCTATCCAATGGATTCTTTTACTTATATATCTTTCAGAATATTAAATTTCTCACAGATCATTTTGTCTGCATCCTTATACACCACTTAAAAGTGATTTTTCAGTATCAGACATGCAAGTAATTCAATATTTTTACATGTTAATGTAATTATATTTAATTTTTTATGATGGTAATGTTGAAAACTAATTATCTTATTGACTATGGTGTTGTTTTTGGTCATTCCAGGAATAGAGTAGAATATTTCTTTTTTATGAAGGAATTACAGTATTGCATTGTAGTATCAATGTATAGATGGGGAGTCTTGTCACGCATTTACTTAGAATGGAAGTACAAATAGTCCACTTCCTTTCATTTTGTAATGTTTTGTTCGTGCATTGTTAATATTGGAGTTGCCAAATATTTGCTTTTGCATAATATTGTGTATATTTCTAGTCTTATCATTTGACATGTTGCATGACATTGGAATGACGTGTTAATATTGTCATATTGGCTTCTAATTCAGTAGTTATTAGTTTGATCAGTAGGAAAGTCGTCAAACAAATAACTACTGATTGAGACTACTAAATATTTTTTCCTTGAAATGACATGTTAATATTGTCATATTTGCTTTTACATGATATTGTTTACTGATTTGGCATGTTGCATGATTTTGTTGTGCCTACATGTTTTGTGTTAGCCATTTGAAGAAAATGAAATTAACACAGAGAAAAGCTATCAATCCCAATCTAAAAAACACTAATGTAAAGGCAGCACTATATGCTACATTTGGCATTTAGTTTAAGATGTAACAACACCTGATGTTAATGGAACACGATAAAGAAATATATAGTGCTACTAGTGTTGTATTTGATTTAGTTTTCAATGCTTAAATTCTAGTGAAAATGATTTGATGATCAAAATCTAAACCTATTGAGAAAATAAAGTTGATTTAACTTAGAATGTCACAGTTTTGTAACACAATTTTTCGTCCATGGACAAAAGCTGAGTATGCTCGTGAATAACAGTTGGATCATCCACAAGAACTTGTACATTTAGATTTGAACTAAATACATCTCAAAGAATAAAGATTATCAACATGTGCATTTGATTCTCTTTAGTCATTGCAATGTTGAATTTGTGGTAGGTGTGAACAATTGAGGCACATGCTATAGACATTATGATTCCTATTGTACTTGTACTCTTAACTATTTGACAAATTCAAGACACACATCTTGAAAACCTCCCAAAGATTCAGTCCTACTGACAGAGCTTCACAAGAAATGATTTTCTTGCTAGCAAAGTATGGATATCATGTTCATGCCAAAATACTGATAATACATGAGCAATAATGAAAAAGTTTTTTTGTAAATTTTGAACTATTATCAATAAGGTTCTATAAAAGGTCCCTCTTGTTCCTATTCAGTTCTTTTTGTCCCTCTTGTCTTCACATTATGCTATCTTGTTGAAATTTTTTGAGCAATACTTAACATGTTAATATTGACAATATTTAGTAGTCTCAATCAGTAGTTATTAGTTTGATCTACTTTTCTATTATATTTTCATGGAAAAAAAGTACCATGCCTTTCTGAGAATAAAAGTACTATGTTATTATGATGTTATATTAATTATGTTCAGTAATTCTCCTACACCATGCACTTTTCAACATATTTATAAGGAAGACAATTTTTTTGAAACATGTCTTACCATGTTTGTTTTGATTGCTGTAAAATAGAATCATATCTAGTGATTGATTTTTGATTTGCCATGTTATTCTGAAGTTGAACATAAAAAGTTATTCCTCACTGCTGCCTAACAATCATTGTAACTTGTAATATCTTGTTAGTGATTATATATTCAATTACGGTTGAAGATGATCTATTTAGATAATATTCCTTCCTATAGTTATTCATCTAAAAGTTCATTTTTGTTGAGATGTATCGTAAGATTTTATTGTATAATGTTTTGAAATATTTATGAGATATATGTTGTTTTTAAATGTGTTTTGTTATCTTGTTGTTTCTAGTATGATATTAGAACAAGTATTTAGTCAACCATGTCTACCACCAATACTAGAAAGAGTGGAAAATGAAGTTACATAAGTTGAAGTGCAATAGGTGATGAACTTATTTTAAATATTTTGTGTGAGAAACGGAATAAAAGAAATGGTAGATCTATTGATAGAAAAATAAGAGTTGATACTTAAGATAAAGTTATTAAAGAATATAACAAGATGGCAGAATGTAGCATTACAAGAAAAAATGTGGATAATCACATGAAGACTTGGTGATTAATATATAAAATTACAAAAAGATTTCAAGTTAAAATAGATGGGATTAAGACTACATAAATGGGTATACTCTTATATTTGAAGAAATATGGAAAGAATTTATTAAGGTAAGAAATTATATTCATTTCTATTTGTTGATTGCATAACATTAATTTGACACATTCATTTTTTTAATTGTAGAAACATCCTGATTATAAGCAATGTAAAGAGAAACATTGTCTTATTTACAAGTAACTTCAAACAATTTTTAAACATAGCATGACATCTAATTCTCAAGCAAAGCATCTTGAGGAATGCATACAACTTAAAGAAAATACAAATGTTATTTTAAATAATGACGATAATGATATATTCCCCCTAATATTTGATGAAGTTCTAATTAAAGACATTCCTCAAATGTAGACAAATTCTTCATTAATAAATACATTCACAATAAATGTGTCTAAGAAGAGCAAGTGGCATCAGTCACATGCAAAATTTATATAAAGTTGAAAAAGAAAAGTTACATATGCAGCATATATCATCAAAAAAAATTGAAGATGTGATGAATATATTATTCTCATTATCTAAACTAATAGTGAATAATTCAAAGCAACTAAATTATTACAAAGTGTAGAAATGCGAAAATAGTTTCTAGTCATACCAAATAACAAGAAAGTAACCTGATTGAGGTTTTATTTAAGTTGATGTAAAGAACTTGTTAGTAGATAGGTAATTAAAAGATTATGTTAATATTTTGAAGAGTTATTGATGTTATTGTATGTTATGTGATAAACTCTTATATTGTTATATATGAAGTGATAAACTCTTATGTTGTTATATGTGATATGATAAACTCTTATGTTGGTGTTTGATATGATAAACTTTTATGTTGATGTTTAATATAATAAACTTTTATATTATTGGTTGATATGATAAACTCTTATGTTAATATTTAATATGATAAACTTTTATACTATTATTGATGTGATGTGATAATGTTATTTTTATAGGTTAGGATAAACTCTTACTAATCAAGTAATATATGTGATAATGTCTTTATAAGTGATATTTTTGCAAATGAATTCAAAGGAAAGCAATCACTAGTTGAGACTACTATTAAAAGAAGAAGAAGAAAGAGTAAGAAAAAGGTAAAAGATAATGATGTATGTGTGGAGTTTTTTAATGCAATTACATATCATTCTAGTGTTAGTTCAATAACTACTGATCACATCTACAGCAAAGAATGGCAAGATTATGTTAGAAGATTATTAGATTTAAATTTACCAAAGTAAGTATATAATTATAGGAAAATATATCATATAAGTTTGTATTCCTACAATTTTGTGATTTATTGAGAAAAAAGGGAGTAATACGTGATTGTAATAACATTACTGTAGAGGAAAAATTAGCATTATATTTTATACCAGTTAGACAAAATCAAAAATATAGAATAACACAAAAAGGATTTCATTGTTCAAGTTACATTGTCAGTCGTGCATTTAATAAGATGTTAAATGATATACTTCGTTGTCGATTACTTCTAGTTAAACATTTAATACATAAACAAATTTGTAATGATAAAAATGTCTTCTCATACTTCAAGGTAAACTACTAGTACTATTTCTTTTGTTTTTTACAACATTAATCTTATTTTACATAATGTTTCTCTTGTATTGTTAACAAGATTGTATTAGTGTAATAGATGGTACACAAATAAAAGCAATCATTTATAGAGAAGAAACTGCAAAATTTAAAAACAAAAATAGTGAATTATCATAAAATGTATTAGCAGCTTGTAATTTTAATATGAAATCTATTTATATTCATGTTTGATGGGAAGGATCTATTGTTGATACTAGAATACTTCAAGACACAATATCTCAACCTAATAAACATCAAATTCCACCTAATAAGTATTTTTGAAAAAATTCAAACATAAGTTAAATTATATTTAGACTAATAGTTATCTTAATGTAAATAAATTTTACTTAATAGATGCTAGTTTCCCAAATCAATCGAAATTTATCTACCCATTTAGATGTGTTAGATATCATTTATCTAATTATGATATATCTCAACTTCCAACAAATGTCATAGAATTTTAATTATAGACATTCACAATTAAGGACAATGATCAAGCATACATTTGGAGTTATGAAGTATCATTTTGTAATTTTATACAATTACATATCATTTCCATATGAAATTCAGGTAAAGATTGTACATGCATGTGTTTTTACTTCACAGTTTTATTTATAAATAATCAAAGAGAGAAGATTTACTTGAAGATCCTCAAGATAAGTTGAAAGAATTTGAAGGTCTTGATCATAAACAAATGAAAAAGTTAAAAAAACAACTACATTTGAATTAAGTCAACAAAAGAAAAAAATAATTGATAACATGCATAACCAAATGATATTATCTGTGTAGGAAAAACATAATGTATGATATATTATCATAAATATGTAAACATTATTAACTTATGAATTTTCCATAAACTTGTCAAAAGTATAAACATTTTTATATTATTCAATTCATATTCTATTACTTTTTGTCACTTTCTAGACAGTACACAAACACCTATATTTTTTGTTGATTTTATCAATTATTATTCTAACTTCCATTCCTATACTTATCTTTTCCTATATAACACAATTTAAAACCACTATCATCAATTAACCTAGATTTTTCTCTCATCCATTTAGTTTCTTGCAAGCATAACATGTTAACTTTCCTTCTTATCATTATACCCACTAATTCCATATTATTACTAGTCAAGGTTCCCATATTCTAAGTTGCTAGCCTAATTTTGGTAATTTAAACTAACTTCTTTACCTACATTTGTCCATTAGGGTGTAACAACTTTTCCTTATTTTCATGAACATGTTTATGCAAAACTCCTAACTTAATAACATTAAACTCAAGGTTTGCAATGATTTTCTTTTTAAAAACCTATTTTTTAAATCAAGGAAACATATTTATTAAATAAAACATACAAGTTCTAAAGATATTGTCTAGTTAAATAGAAGATATTTTTCCCTTTCATGATTGAGATGATGAACAATTAGTAAGTGATAAGCAACATAAGAATCAGTACTCCTTCCGTAGCTTTAATTTATGAAACTTGAATTCAAAGTCAAGATCTCAAAAAAGCAATGATGATGATGATGAGCATTTGTGGTTTGCAAGAAGTAGCAAGCAGTTGTTTAGAAGTAGATGAAGAAGAAGAATAGGGATACTTACCCTCTACACCAATGCAAAGGATATATAGTACACGGCTAGATCTACTAATATGTATGTATATGATAGTATGTACACCCTAATCTCCCACAAACTAGAGGCATCAAATGTTTTCCCTTGACACACTTGTTTTGTTGTTGCATGCTCAGTGTCAATCATGTACATCACTAGATAAACACCATGTCTCCTTCAACCCCTATTTGCCTCCATATCCGAGATCGATATGTGAGCATGCATTCATCTTTAAGCTTGTGTTTGAAATTGTGCACACAAGTAGTAGCATGGGGAAGATGTAATGAATGGGTACTTGGTGTAGGTGGTGATTGGTAATGGCATCATGCAATTGACTCCATCCTAGATGGACTCGTCACTGAAGTCCACTACAATGGCATAAGGTTTACAATGATTTGCTCTTGTTGTTTTCATTACACCTAAGGTTCGATGTGCTAAAAGAGTCATGCTCCAACAATTATTTTAGGATTCCATCCATAAAAGGGTGACAAATTTTTATTGCTAACCGTCTACCTAACACCAACTCTCTTTTACCTAAGCTTGGAACAAATTGTATAAGAGTTAACTGCCACAAGCAAAGTTATGTATATAATATATACATTAAAAATAATATTTGCATGGGCACCTAGTTGCAACCTAGGGAACACTTAGGCACCCAAGCACCCCAACTCATTGCCTTGGCACCTAGATGCCTCAAAAAGTATGTTATTTAGCACTGTCATGTTTCATTGCTGAGTAATCTTCCATTTATCACCACTAAAGGAAAAGGCACTGATCCTAAACTCCTATATTAGGATTTGTTTAAACAAGCACATGAAAAATTAAATCATGAAAGTGTGTAATTTTGAATACGAGATGGTGCAAATACAAACACGAAAAAACCAAAACCTATGGCAAAAAAAGAGCTAAAGACTACTATACTAAATTTTGCTACTGCAAACAAAAAAGTACCTATTGGAACATTGAGGACCAGTCCTGCCTTCCAAACAAGAAGCCACTAATTGCCAATCTTCACCATAAGATTCAACTGCTGCACACAGCTGTACATCTTCTTCTTCTGTCCATTCTCTCTTCAGGATGTAGGCATTTAAACTTCTTTGATAGCGTAACAAGCATTGGAAGGGTGTTCTATATGTCCCTAATCGTACTGCTATGTCAACCCAATTAAAAACTCCTCTATTTTGTGCAATATGCAAGATATTTTTGTCCTCAATTATGGTCCATGGACTCCTATTGATTAAAGGATCTGCAGAATTCAACCACCTGCAAGAGCAAATGTTACACCAATCACCCCAAATTTCATCACAGGAAAGAACATAAACAATGTTTATAAAATCTAACAGGAATCAGAAAAATAACATAAGATACCATATAAATATTCATAAACCAAATCATTCTATATAGATGAAAGCAATGTGTTATGAAGACACTATAGAACATACTACAGCCTTTAGTATTATTTCAGCATTTAATCAATAAACAAAGGTTAGAATTGAGCTCTACAGTTTCAAGTTGCAGCAGTATTAGCTTCCTTCTATTTAATATTTGACAATAGTTTTGCATGAAAAATGATGGCACATATTGCATCATGATAATTTTATGGCACACCAAAAAAATTGAAACACGGTATCCAAATATTTCAACGCTAAAAGTGAAAGGCCATAAACTTAATTATGAGAGATGCATCTTTTTGAAAGAGTATGCTTCGATGAATCATAATTTAGAAAAATTCAAAAGACAAGGAAGTCTGATTCTAAGATTTATGCATTAGTTTGGAAGAATATGCAATGATGAATCACAGTATAAGGAAAAATAAATTTTATAATCACCCATCTAGTACCTTGCTTCACATTCTGCACCTGTGCGGCCTGTAAAATACATGGAAGCCAACCGATCCCAGTTGACCAACGGTAGGAATGTTCTTACATTTTCAGATGCAATATCAAAATCACCAAACGATGGGAAAGATAGCATATTTGAATCTCCAAACGAACCACCTGGACTGTTGCAATAGATCTAAGTACAAAAATGAACTTTACTAGGAAAAATTGAATTATAGTTAAAATGTTTGTCTTATATCATACTTCTCGGCTTCTATAGAGCTCAACATCAGCATCTCTTGATATTGCTGTTTGATTCCCTTAGCAAGTTTTTCATCCTCTGGCTTTGTCCAACGTTGCTTCTTTGTCAAGATAGGATATCTGGTTAAAACCATCTTATAGTTGGAAACATCTGAATTTTCATCTGGCCCATATTCAGCTACTGACTTAACCTAAAATTGCAATTGCAAAGTGGCTTTTAATAAGATAATAGTCTAGTAGATACAGTCAATAGGAGCATCATTCCATGAATCTATGGAAATAAGATAAGGATCATAATGGAAACTGCAACATTTTTTTCATAATGCAGAAATCATGAGATGCTAGATACTTCAATCACTGGAAAAAATCAGGATCTACTGAATCCCAGAGAGTTCAGAAAATGGAACATACAACGTATGCTAAATAAATGGATTCATTACAGTTTAGAAGAAGTGAGAATCAATGATTGGGGAGTAATCCCTAATCACTAATTATATTAAGTAGTGAATGGTAAATGGATATTACAAGATCCATTTCCATTACAACATTAAGTCTATCAATAATATCATACTACAATAATTACTCCAACACTCCCCCTCAAACTGGAGAGAACAAATTCAACACTCCAAGCTTGTTACAAAGACCATTAAAAGGACCAACACTAAGAGGCTTGGTGAAAATATCAGCAAGTTGATCTAAGGACTTAGTATAAAGTGTGGAGATCACTCCCGTTAGCAGCGGTTGACGGATATAATGACAATTCACCTCTATATGCTTTGTACGCTCATGGAAGATCTCATTGCTTGCTATGTATATGGCAGTTTGGTTGTCACAAAAGAGCGATATTGGAGTTGAAAGCTTTACTCCAAGTTGGTCTAGAAAATTCTTGATCCATACTAATTCCTTTCCTACATGAGTCATGCCCTTGTATTCTGATTCTGCACTGGATGTAGATATAAAATTCTGCTTCTTGCTACACCACATGATAAGATTGCCCCCAAGGAAGGTGCAATAATCGTCTGTGAACTTCCTGTCACTTCTATCTCCCGCATAACTAGCGTCTGAGTATGTCATCAACTCCAAATGATGGTTGTTTGAGTAGATTAAATCATTTCCTGGATATCTTTTAATATATGCTAGAACTCGAAGCACTCATTGCCAATGCACTTGTCAGGGATGCTGCATGAATTGACTAAGGAGACCAACTGCAAAGGAAATGTCAGGCCTGGTAACTGTCAAGTGAATTAACTTGTCAATCAACCTCCTATATCGAGTAACATCTTCTAAAAGATCTATATGAGTATCCCAAAAAACTGGATTCTATTCCATAGGAGTTGTAGCAGGTTTACAGCCCAACATCCCTACCTCCTTGAGTATGTCCAACACATATTTCTTCTGAAATAAGACAATCTTATCCTTAGCATAGGAGAACTCTATACCTAGAAAGAAACATAGGTGTCCCATGTCACAAAGGGTAAATACCTTTCTCAACTCCTCCTTAGTGCAAGTGATGTCAACCTTGTCATCACCGATAAACAGAATGTCATCCACATAAGCGTCAAGTATCACAATGCCTTCATGAAAACAGAGTTATCTACAACACACTTGTTGAATCCTTGAGAAAGAAGCACGGCACTAAGCTTGGCAAACTACGCTCGGGGGTTCTGTTTTAGTCCATATATCGCCTTTTTCAAGCGACATATCTTCTCTGTCTCCCCTTGAGCAACAAACCCAAGAGGTTGCTCCATAAAAACCTCCTCCTGTAGGTCACCATAAAGGAAGGTATTGTGAACATTAAGTTGAGTGAGCGACCAAGACCGGTTGACAGCCAAGGATAATAGCAGACGAATATAACTGAGCCAAGCAACTGGAGAGAAGGTGTTACTGTAGTCAATCCCATACGTCTAAGAAAAACCACGAATCACCAATCTAACCTTGTGACGCTCCACGGACCCATCTAGTCGGAATTTGTGGGAGAACACCTACCTACAGCTCACTACAGGCAATTGACAAGGACGATCCACAAGCTCCCATGTCCCTCGTCCAAGTAATGTCTGCATCTCAACATCCATGGCTTGCTTCCATAGTGGAAGGGTAAGTGCATCTAAATAATGAGTAGGTAAAGACTCGAAGACAACCGCAAGAGAATAAGGGTCATGAGAGACAAAAAGAGCAATAGGATGAAGTGTACAAGAATGGGTACCTTTCTAAAGAGCAATAGTAAGATTATCTGCAGGTGGGGGAGCCAAAGGTGATGATATGTCCGTGCAAATGGAGATACCTCAGAGAAGGGGAGATCAATAACCTACACATCAGTAATGGGAGATACTATTGGAGGAAGCTCAGGGCAAGGTAGTGAAAAAGCCGGTGAGGTGGTATCACTAGGCTCCACACTAAATTCCAAGGCACCAGATGAGGGAGAGTCAAAGAATGAGACATCCTCTAGAAACTGCACATCGGTAGAGACAAAGTAATGACGTGAGGGAGGATGATAGCAACGGTAGCCTTTTTGATGACAAGGATACACAAGAAAGACACATCTAACAGAGAGAGGTGCTAGCTTGTCAAGACTAAGGAAGAGATTCTTGACAAAAGTTGTACACCCAAAAACTCTAGGCTGAAGGGGAAAAGACTCTCGACCAAGGAAGAGCCGTCCAAGGGGAATGGCACCCCCTAAAAGAGTGGACGGGAGGCGGTTGATCAAGTAGACTGCGGTAGAGACTACATTCGACCAAAAGACTCGGGGCACATTCATGGCAACCATGAGAGACCGAGCAACATCCAAAATATGACGATGTTTTCGCTCAGCCACCCCATTCTGCTGTGAGGTATGAGCACAGGTGGTCTGATGGAGAATGCCTCGAGAAGCATAAAGGGAAGATATGGTCTCTTGAGTGAATTCAAACGTGTTATCAGTCTGAAAAATTTTAGGAGTAAGACCATGCTGAGTTTGAATTTCATTTATAAAGGTAGTGATGATATCAGCTACAGAAGAACAATTTTTCATTAAATAAAGTCAACTGGTACAAGAAAAATCATCAACAAAGACAATATAATATTTAAAACCAGAAACAGATGCGACTCATGCAGGTCCCCAAACATCACAGTGAATAACATCAAAAAGCTTGGGAGCTGACACCAATTCACAACTGGGAAACGTGCTACACACGTGTTTCCCAAGGATACAGGACTCACACTAAAAAGACTCAAGAGGCACCCAAGGCAAAGCAGCACGAAGTTTTCGATGAGACGGATGTCATAAACGCTTGTGCCATAAGATAGCAAAAGCACTCGAACTACAAGCGATTGCCAATCCCCGAGGAATCTCGTCGCATGCAAGAACATAAACATCACAACCACGCTCATGGCCCACACCAATCTTCCTCTCCATCTGCAAATCCTAAAAGGTGCAATGAAAGGGAAAGAAGGTAACAAAGCAGAAGAGTTGTTTGGTAATTTTGCTTATGAAAAGTAAATTAACGAGAAATTCAGGTACAAGAAGGACGCGATCAAGGGTGATATTAAAATTGATGGGTGTAGTGCCTTCACCAGTAACAGAGCAACTACAACCATCGGCTAAAACAACAAAGGGGATGCTAGGGAGCTTAGTGAGGCGAGTAAACAAGGAGGAATCTCCTGCAATATGGTTAGATGCTCCGGAGTCAATAACCCACACATTGTTTGAATCAGATGTTGAGGTGAAGGAATTACCTAAGGAGATAACATGGTTGGTCATGGCATCACTTGCCTGTTGTGCCCTATAGATCATAAGCTCCTCGTACTCTGCTTGAGAGATCTTGATCTCCTCCTGAGAGACAGTCCTAGGAGATGGAGTGGCAGACTCCAAGGGGACCGTCACAGCATGAGCCAAGGCCGGTGGGGCTGGAGGCCGCCCGAACTTGTCCCAACACTTGTCGAAGGGATGGTTTTTGCGTCCACAATGAATGCAAGGCTATCGAGGGGCCCTATTGGCCTGTTTTCCTCACCCACTAGAGACCTGTCCTGTAGAAAATTAGGTCTGTCCAACCTGTCCAACACGATTTCAGCCTAATCTCGTGCTGCCAACCCGCACGGCAAGTGCTAATCCTTCTAAACCAGACTGCTAGTCAGTCGATGGCACCCCAACAATGGCTATATAGACTCTTAGGACCTTATTAAACGTCTGTTGGAAGGAGAGAAGAGCATCAGCAGCAAGCACCTATCCCCAAATTTGATTGGCCAGGTCTGGTTGCAATCCAGCCAGCAACCGAGCCGCGAAGATTTCTTCCTTATACCTCCTTTGTGTAGCAATATCTCCACTAGGAGGTTGATATACTTCGATTTCCTCCTTCAACCCTTTGAGCCTGTTAAAGAAGGCATGAGGGGTCTCCTGCGGGCCTTGTTTGTCATTGAAAACATTTTCCCATAGCTCACACACATAGGAAACATTGTGTTCATTGCCATACGTAGCTTGAAGACTGAACCATATACGGCTCGCCGGTCGGACCAGCGCATAATTTCGATGGATGTTGTCCTCTACACTATTCAGCAACCAGGAAACTACTACGGCATTTGCAGCCCTCCAAGCAACATAGTTCTCAACCTTGGCATTTGGTGGTTCATCAAAGAGATGATGCTCCTTCATCTGTAAGACTACAAAGGTCTCAAAGGTTGGAGCCCACTGATGATAATTGTTATCATTCAATTTGACTCTAGTAACACACAACTTGCTGGGAAAGGAATCATACCCGACCATACTATAGCAGAACAAATGAAAACTGGAGATTTCCAGTGAGATCCGACCAACTCAGGCGTCGAAAGCCTAACACCAGACTGAGGAGGTGCATCCTCAAGGGATTAGACGACTAGAGAGCTTCAGAACAACCCCAACATGATTGCTCCAGTCTGCAGCACGACGTCCCACGGGATTCCACGACAAAATGCGGCAACAGAGGCGACGGGCGTGTGTGGAACCGGAACGCAGCGGCAGAGGCAGATGGAACGTGGCGGGCATGTACGGAACCGGAATGCAGTGGCAGAGGCGGACAGAACGCAGCGAGCATGCGCAGAACTAGCGTGTTGCTCTGATACCAAGTTTAGAAGAAGGGAGAATCAGTGATTGGGGAGTAATCCCTAATCACTAATTATATTAAGTAGTAAATGGTAAATGGATATTGCAAGATCCATTTACCCATTACAACACTAAGTCCATCAATAATACCATACTACAATAATTACTCCAACAATTACCATTCAAGATAAGGAAGATAGAAATCTTGGGTGTGGTAGGAAGACCTAACAACTAACTTAAGGTTATTTCTATAGTACCCATACAAATATAATATGGTATGGGGCAACAATACAAAATATGTACCCACACATATTCCATTAGTATGGGTTTTCTATTTTCCTTCAATTTTGTTTTCTGATATTGTGTAAGTTGTAAACTAGGTGTATGTATATTTAGTATCCTTTCACAAAATAACTAGTCAATCGCTCTCTTTAATATATTTAACTATATCTGTCTGTATCACATATTTGTGTCATGGTAAACAATACTCGTACCTCTATCCATATCTTTTAAATTGAAAATTAGAGGCATCCACATCCATATTCACATCAATACTTGCACCCATATACTAGCATCTCATACGGTTACTTCTATTTGGGAAAAGTCCTACATTGATATTTGTCTAGAAAATGTGCAAGATAAAGCATGCCAACAAAATCAGTATCTAAATCCTCACTTACTATAGTTTTCTGTCCTATGGTTAGAATCATTAGATACTATGGTTGTAAGTGTGGAAATATAGCATACACCTATGCCTTGGTTGTATGAGATTTGAAATTCTCTTTATTTCAAGTACATCAGCAACAATCTCACTAACATCAAGCACACCAAAAATATATCATTCTTAAGGTCTAATAATGGTTTTTGAAACCAAAGTAAGAGTTAAACTAGGACACCATTTTTGGTTCAAAGTGATTCAATCAGCAATTCAAAGACGTTCTACCAATGATGACATCATTATAATATCATCAATTAGTGAATCGATCAATAAATTATCCAAAATATTTTATGAAATTTCATAGATAGTGTAAACAGGATTTCTAATTTTAAAGATATATGCATATTAGTGTAATGTAATCACTAATGATTATATAATTTCTTCCAAGCATTCAAGTACAATAAATCTTCTTTCCCATTTTCAATAGGTTGAAAAATAACTCAGGAATGTAAAGGACATTGCTCAACTGTATCTGAGAAGAGACTTGAACCTCCCCCTGACCAAATACATGGCATGAACGGCCATCAGCAATAGTGACAGTGGATTTATCATGAATGGTAGAAAGGCGCTCAAATAAAGATTGGGTACCTGATATATGGGAAGAGACATTAGAGTCGATAACTCAGCTATTATCACGAGTAGCAGCAAGGGCAGTAGAAGAGATACCTGAAGGAGAAGAGGCCTGAGCCTGCAAAGCAATGGATTCAATGTCACGAGCCTAAGTGAGACGATTATAGTCATCCCACGCGATAGTGACAGTAGAGCTAGATGTAAGCGAGGGCTTACTGCTAGAGGCCTCAGTATTGAGATGAACGACAAGCAACTTGCCGAATTAGTCCCAACACTTCTCAGACCTATGTCTCAATTTGCCGCACCACTGGTACTTGGGACATTGTCGAGTAGTGGATTGTCCACCCGCCCCTCAACTAGAGCTGGAGCCACGCCTCCCCCCCCCCCCAACAGCAAGAGCAGACTGATCAAAAACAGGAGTAGACAACATAGACAAAGTGGAGACCCGAAGAGCACGAGAAAATGTCTCATCCAAATCTAGCAGATTGTCACCACCTAAAATAGAGTCGTGGATTTGGGAGGCAATAGTGGGGTTGAGGTCGGTCAGATAGGCAACAACAGCTAACTCCTCACGATGACGAATGGAGGTAGCTAAGTCAACAGAAGGAGGCTAATAAAGATTGAGCTCATTAATGAGCCCACGAATATAAGTGTAGTGCTCCTGGTAAGTCCAATCACCCTGTTTGGCTTGAAACAATTGCTTATAGATCTAAAACACCTTAGAGATGTTATTATGATGACCATAGATACAACAAAGATTGTCCCACATATGCTTGACAAGACATAAAATGAAAACTCCTCGAGCAACAGAGGGTTCCATGCTAGACAACATCCAAAACACAATGACAGAGTCATCTGCCAACCAATCCTCATAAACAGCATCCTTGTCATCAAGAGGCGGGAAAAGGAGATGGCAACGCTTGCGGTGTGCAATCACCATAGTTTCAAAGCTTTGAGCTCAATGCACATAGTTGCTGTCATTGAGTCTTTCAGAAATGTCAGTGAACTTGATAAGGAAGAGATCTCGCGTCGCCATAGATGGTGTAAGGGAATGGGCAAACTGAAAAACTGCAAGCAAGGGCGACTGTCGTGACACACACCGCTTGACAACAGCCAGCTAAGACAGACAGTGCAGTGGAACATGGTGGAGACTATGACAAAGGGCATAACGCCAATTGGCCAAGCCAACGGACTAAAACTGCAACTGGCTAGGCGAACTCTAAAAGGCCAACGAAACAGGAGGAAGTCTCGAACAGTAGGTCGCAGAACCGGACGGGCGGAAGAAACTCGCAACTGGATCAGGCACCATGGAAGAACTTGCAAGGACCGTACGAAAAAGCACGACGGAAGAAACTCGTCATGGTCGAAGCACGATGGAAGAAACTTGCCATGGACGGAGCACGACGGAAGAAACTTGCCATGGTCAAAGGACAACTGACTGATCACCACATGAGGACGACTGCGACTGGACCGGCAACAAACAACACCAACCATGGGAAAAAGAAAAGGGACAGGCGACATCGACGAACTATGATACCAGCAGGCAACGATGGGCAACGGCGGCAGATGGTGACCGAAGAAGAAAAAGGGTGAGGTGGTAGGTGAGGTGGCGAGAGGAGGGTAACTTAGGCTACTAATACCATGTACAAACTAGTTTTCCATTAAAGTGAAAAGAAAAGATAACAAAGATATAAATACCCTAGACAAGGGGAGGATACATTTAAGTTAAATGAATCTTCCATATTACAAAGAACATAAACATTAACAAACTTATTACATTACAGATTTGCAGGTATTTGTTTTGTAGGATAATTTCAAGGAAATGAAACAAAAATAGAAAGAGTATACGACGCATTCAATTTTATAGAATGGCAAATCTCGATAATTGATGATTTCACAAATGCAAAAAATCAATACTATGACAACTCTAAAATACTATATACGAGAAAAAACGTAGAACAAAAGAAAAGATCTCTTTTTAAAATACACTCTCAACAGATCAAGTGCAGAGATAATTCAGAGATAATTCTTTGAAACATTCCATGAAGAGAACTACTAGTGTGTTCTAGTTTTCTTAAAGAAAAATCAAAAGTCATTATATAATGAATAATTCTACAACTTGGCAACATCTATTAGTTTGAGTTTATTTATAGTTCTCTTGTGATTTTAAACAATTTAATTTATAATCGTGAATGCTTATGTGTCAAATCTTCTTTTTCAATTAAACTTTTTAATTGAAAAAACCTAACTCATTGGGGTGTGATGAGTGACCTCAAATTTGAAAATTTAAAAAGAGGGTGAAGTTAGTGTCTCAATCTGCACAAAGTAGTGGCCTTATAGACATAAGGTTGTAACCCTATATTGAACACAAAATGGAACTTTGTGTTGTATGGTTAGGTGTGTAGCTTAGAAAACATCAATATAGGAGTTTAAGACTCTGTAAAGGTTAGTGTTAAACCTAAAATATATCAAGTTAATAGAATTTTCAAGGTTGAGACTTTGAGGAGTAGACTAATCCATTTGAGTGAATCACCATAAAAATTTCTTGTATGTCTCATTATTTTATTTCTACAATATCTTTGATTGTTATTATAATTGTGAACTATTAGAAATAAAAGTTAAATAACTCTAATCTATAAGTAGTTAAATTTAATTTAAAATCAGTAAAAAATTAAAGAAACTCACTATTCACCTCCTTCTAGTGAGTCTCGATCTATAATACAAGAAGCTCTTTTTTAAGGAGTTTTAGAATGTTCTTTCATAACTTTGTATTGATAATGAGGTTGGCAATGTACAGCACAACAGTGAAGTGTCTATGAAACTCTTTCTTTCTTCTTCTAACCAATTTTGTGATATTTTATAAGAAACTGTGGCAATTTTCTTTTACACCTTGATGCTTACACCATTAGAACAAAGGAAAATAGGTGGAAGTAGAATATATTTTCATAAGAAAATGTAAGGCCTCTATATGTAAAGGTTACATAAAAGAGACAAATACAACTTTACTAATGTGAGACTAAACTCACATACATCTAAAACTCTAATACCCTCCCTTCAAGTTGGAGTATCCAACTTGTAAGAAAGTCATACATAAATATATTATAGTAAATTAAAAAAAAAACTAACCCAATATTATTCATCTAACAATTAGGAACCTACAAACTAAGTAAAATAAGTACATGTAAGGTAGATCTGAGTCACTAGAGGATCTAAAGCCAAAAAAAACAAGAACCAACGACAACAACACAAGATAAAGACCCAAGCAAAACTAACCTAGAAGGTAAGACCAACATCAGAGAGAAGATTCCCCCTACTTGAGGTCACCCCCATCTTATCCAACACTAGGGCTCTTTTTACCTTTGACAAGAGGGTTTGCGCATCCCTAAAGACAGTCTCTCTAGAGATTTGCAACTCTAATTTGGCCAAAGAATCAACTACTTTGTTCACCCTTCTATGGATCGAGAGGCAAGAATGAGCCTACAAGAATTTAGTTCAAAGTTGGTCCCACTCCATCATCACCCATGCATCAAGGCACCCAAGGCTCAAAAAGCTAACCAATAAAATTCGAGAATCTATCTCAATCTCAATCATATCCATACCCACATCCAAGAAATGATGAAGGACAAGACATCTAAATAGGCCCCCAAGCTCAACTTTGAAAACATCCAATTGTCCCAAGTGCACACAAAAGGTAGCAACAGTATTACCTTCGGGGTCTCTTATAACTCCACCAACAACCAAACCATCAATCTTCATAGCATCATCAATATTGAGTTTCAATCTAAAAGGAGCAAGTTTCTCCTAGATAACCCAACTAATAAAGTTGTTTATCCTTGAACTCCAAAAGCCCAAAATCTTCATCAACCTCACCTCGTTCGACTTATAATTGATGCTACCAAAAGCCCATCTAAGCCTATCCATTGTTGCTTCTACTCTAGACTTGATGTCATCAAAGAAGCCCCTATTGTTATCAAAAATAGTGCTACACCTTTCTTTCCAACACTCCTAAAGGGTAACTACAACCAAATACTTAGGGTTCTTTGAGAAAGTCTTTTAGATATCTTAGAGAGGAAAGGCATCACAAAAGTTTTCCAAGTCACTTAGCTGGGGATGGCAAACCCCAACCAATTACTGATCCAAAGCCAACAATGAATGGCCTAGTCACCTTCAAAAAGAAGATGATGCTCTAAATCCTCTTCCTTGTAGTAGAGACAACATTTGTATATAAATGTCAACTAATAACCCCTTTATTAGGCATTAACCATCATGGGAAGGATAGACAAATGAAATCTCCATAGGAAGAAGGAGATTTTGCTAGGAATAAGCCTATCCCAAATACTAATATACCACCAAGCATTTGGCCTTTCTTGCACATAAGTTTCCATGCAAATTTAAGTAATAAAAGGGGGGTTGGTGTTAGTGCAAATAAGAAAATAAGAAAATTAGGGTAAAAGAAAGGGAAAAAAAAAAAATTCTTGTGTTAGATGTCTATCGAAATGTAAGAGATATTTTTCCTTACTTTCCAAGCATAAAAGCGAAATTTCCAACTGAAATCTTCTGAATCCTACTAAAAAATCCCTTCTCTCTTCACGACTACTTTCGTTCACCTAAAATCATCCAACTTTTGCAAGCATCTACTTTTGTCTGCTCTTTCTAACCTTCACCCACTGAAGAAATCATCTAAATCCCATTAAAATCTCTTCTCTTCAAGTGCCCACTTTCATCTACCTAAAATTGTCCAACTTTCGAGTGCCTGCTTTCATCCAAATTTTCCAACCTTCGCCTACTGAAATCTCTTCTCTTCAAGCAACTGCTTTTGTCTATTAAAATCGTTCAACTTTCAAGTGTCTGCTTCTTCATCAAGTGTTTGCTTCTATCCGCTAAAATCCACAATTGGAAGGAGACCCTCGTTTCAATAAGGTCAATGATCTCTACTTTCCTTCACAAATGTATTCAAATTTCAACTTCATTTGACCTATATTCATTAAGATCTTTTGGTTAGAAAGAAAGTCACCTGCTTCTTCATAGATGTATCCACCCACTGTTGGAAAAATCAACATTTGAAATTTAACAGAAATCAATATATTTTAGGGCATTTAATCAAAGGTCAATACTTATTTAAATTAAGTAAAAATTTCATAGTGTATTTTATGGCTAACACCAAAATTTAAATGATTATTTCTATCACTCATATATTTCTAAATGATTCAACAACAATTGATATGTTGGTCCCAATATATGGATCTTGTAAAAGTGTATTTCTCCATACTATGTCAAAACATGAAAATCTTATCCAATAATGAGCATCTTTTATTTTTTACCTTGCCTTTTTGATGAATTGTGAACATTTAATTTCCTTGCTAATAGACTTGGGCAACATGTTTCAAAACATATATAGCATATACACATCAAATGCTAATATGACATTACTATTTTTAGTGTCTTAATGGCTAGAGATGGACACAACATGATTATTATAATGTTTACATGATTAATTGTTTAGAATTTTTGTTAATATCAATATATTAATATAATATACACTATATTACTATCAACATATTGAATAAGGTTCTTCCACCTTACCTATTTAATAACATAAGAAGCAGCCTGGCTCTAGAATTAAAATATGTGAATGTCACATCATTTTCCTATGAGGAAGCATTAAGGGAGAAAATGTTTAATCTCAAGTTCTTCTTTAAAATCCTTAAGATGTTGTCTTAAGCTGATGTTTAACTTCACTAAATTCTTTATTTGTAGTTTCATCAATGTTGACTAGAAATTTTTTGATAGCAATGTTCTTGGATAGAAATTAGATCGAGAAATGTTTAATTATTCAATTAGTTTGATATTTGTGGTTGTGAATGATCATTCATTATTCCTTCATGTATGTTGCAATCTTTTACTATTAATAGAAGTTATTTGTATGCATTATAGTGTGTTTTGTGAGTAGTTAACACAACTTGTGATTGTGTATGTAATGTTTTGATATTTTTACAAGTGCTTGAAGATAATAACTAGTTCAAATAATGGAAAGGTTATAGAAAGAAGTAATTGCACTTGGAGTGCAAAAGCAAATGAAAAAAAAATAAACATTCTAGTTTAGTAGTTAATGAAAGAAATGCAAGAACACATGATGGTAAAATTTGAATAGAAGCATGAAATGAGATAATAGTAAAATACGATGATCATGCAAATGTAAGAATTACCAAAAAAATATTGATAGCTAAATGAAAACTTGGCGATTAATGTACAAGAATTACTCAAAGATTGTAAATCAAAGTAATGGGGGTTAAGATTTTATTCATAGGCACATAGATATTTCAATTACAAAATAGTACTAATGCAACAACTAACTATTAACTATCTAGAGCTGTCAGATAGTTAAAGTTTAACTCTCCAAATCCAATAGAGTACCATGTTAAACCATCCAAACATCGATAAACACTTAACCACAACCCTTCGACACCTTCAAATACATAGGCCTAGACTGTCTAGACTTCATAATATGCTAACCTATCGACTTTGTGGTGTTTAGCTAAACTCAATGGACTCCTTCATGATCTTCAACTAAACTCAACAGACCTCCTCATGGTGTCTGACCAAACACAATGAACATTCGATGTTAATTCTCTGAATCTTCAAAGACATAAGTGTCAACTCACTAAGTTGCTACAGAGAAACTAAGTTTTTACCTTCCAAGCTTTCTTGAAAACTTTAAACTACAACTGTCTAAGTTTCCATCATGTCTTTCCTTAAGTCACTCAATGTGACTCACTATCCATCTAAGAGACTTTAGATACTAGAACTTCCTGACAAATACTTATTTAAATATCTAACCAAACTCTAAAGTATTTCCTACAAACTACACTTACCTTTAGAGTACTTCTTTGTTGCTTTCTCCCAACCTATTTGAAACCATCTTCACCTCTAACATCCCCAACACATAGGCAAATAACAACATTTTGCAACTCAATGTGGTTACCACTTACAAGTTACAACAAAAGCAAGAGAACAAAGGCAGAAGCAATTAAATCCATAAATCATAATCATCATTTATAATAACTTCAATTGCTATCAGTGCTCAATCAACCAAACTTGTATCATATTTTATTATTTGACTATTTTTAAGTGTTGGCTCTTGCATATAAAAGCACTAATAAACACATATCAAATGTACAACCACAAAGCTAATTATATTACTAATATTAAAGTCAAGAGCAACACCAATCATAACCAAAAAACATGAAATATGAGATACAACCATACATTAACAAGGAAGATGGGAGGCACTTTGGGCATTAAAACACATACAGCAACATGTTCCTGATAACACAAGCTAGCCAATAATCAAGAGAATTCAAAAAGTAACTCACCTTGTTCAAAATGTTGGCCACATAAATGATGCAAGAATTACATGTCTATTTTCTAGATCTCAATCAAATTAAACCAAGACATTGCAGAAAAAAATGGATAAGCATTTTAAGTAGATAAAATATCATATGAAGAATCATTTGCATTTTTTTACGTAGGTAACTACCTTTTCATCACCAAGATTTCACAATAAGAAAGAGTTACTGCTTAAAAGGGCATAATAAGAAGAAAATATGAAATGCATATGATCTGTAACTCTATATGGACACAATAATGGTTGGGGAAAATCAAACCTTGCTTGGCTTCCTTGATCTTTGTAAAGAAATCAACCTAACACGAGGATCATTTTTTTGGCTCAAGAATCTTCCTGCCCTTCTTCTACGGAAGTCCATAAGACATCTTATACGTTCTTTCAGATTCTTATTCTGTTCAATTTTTGCCTCAATTTGTATCATCTTATTCCGAATGAATTTTTGATATGTCCTGTTCTTCTTAAGGGCATCAACAAACAGTTGACAATATTTTGAAAAATGGCATGATACGGCTGTAAATTTAGATGCTCCATCATCTCCATGATTCCAATGATTGACCAAAGGCAGTTCATAATCAACAGAAGGTTGTGATTCCTGATCTGAGGGCTGTCCATTTCTCTTTTCTAATGATGTATCAAAAAGTTCTTCTCCAGCATCTTTACCGGAAGTTACAGAGTCAGCCTCATGGTTCTTTTGAAGGGAATCTACATTGGAAAACAAAAGATAAGGATAATTCCTTCAGCACTAAGATTAGTAGAAAAATAATACTAGACATGCTTCTAAATTTTTATTATTAGCTAATATATCTTGCAAAATTGCAATGATCTGAGAGGTAAAACCAAACAGATGCATGTGTGAATTGTCAGTTTATCCAGGTCTTTGACCCGGAGAAACAACAGATATCTGTATCACCGTCATTGAGATCCATCAGACCAAGAAAAAGAGCCCAAGGTCCTTAAAAGCCGAAGGGAAATACATAAACTATAATTCAAAAGAAAATCCGCATATACACAAAGAAAAGCTGATAACTAAGACAATATCACTTTAAAGTTTTCCATTTACAAATTCATAAGAGGACTGAGTAATATTTGTTTCTGATTGAAATAATACTTTCTATTCCTTTTTTCTAAGCGGGCTAGGATGTTTACAGAGAACAAATGTCATTCCCCAGAGGCCGGAAGGAATGCAAGCCCAAGAAAGGTGGAAAATCACGTATATGTTTTTGCCAAAAATGGCAAAAGAAGAAGAAAGAGACAACCGCATCTTCATTGTGTAAGGCTCACCATTCTGATACTGCTCGAACCTCCTCTGGATCGCACGGAGCGTCTCGAAGTCATCCTCGTCCTCATCCGAAACCAAGTTGGTGTTCAATGGCTTGACCACCAGCGGCTCATCATCACCCCCCACCGGGGTAGCCGTAAGGGCGAACCGCTTCCGTATCTTGCTGAGGAGGTCGATGTCGTCCGAGTCGCTGCCGCCGTCCCCGTAGTCCGAGTCCTCAACTCCCTCAGGGATTCTCCCGGTGATCATGCACGCCCGCCTTAAGGCTTCCAGATCCTCATCGAACACGTCGTCATCATCCTGATCGCTGCCGATATCGAAGGCGGCGCCAGCGGCGATGGATGAGTCGTCCATGGTGTCTGGGTGGCAACAAGAGTACGAGGAAGAGGAGAGTCAGGGGTAGTGATGTTGGAGGAGGGGAGACCACCGACGATGGTGGTGGTGGTGGCGGGAGAGGAGAAAGGGGTCATCGACGACGTTGGCGAGTTTGAAAGTTAATTGAAATCACGAGCGCACCGACGACTAGTTAATTGGGTGCAGGGAAGAAGAGCCCACGGTGGAGTTCTGTCCTGGAGGCGGGCAACCGGGTATACGGTTATCGCTTGGCTCCGGGTCGATTGTAATTCTAAATATAATTTTGATTATGATTTTTTGTAATTAAATTATATTATAAATTAAATTTTAATTTTTAAATTAAATTTATTTTAACTTATTTTGATTATAATTTTTAAGTAAAAATAATATTATAGTAATTGTTGAGTATTTTGTTTTGATGATGTGTGCTAAATGAAAATAATCATATTTGCTTAATTATTATTGTTTATGAAATGAAATTAATTACATCAATTAATATAGAAAAAGTTTACTGATATAAATACATGTTTGTATTAGATTTGAAATTATACTAAGTTAATAACTAGTCGTTTCATTGCATTAATTTCTCATTTAACTAAATGTTAAGTTAACGTGTGTTTTTATTAAAAAGCATTATATGTTTTAAAGTTATATCTTTTGTATCATGAACAGTGCACATTTAGACAACTCATTAAGTTAGAGTTTTGTTCGTATAGAAGTCACGTCAGAACTTGTTAAGTTAGAGGCTTAAAGGTTAAAATAGGTCACGTGAGAACTTCTTAAGTTAGTAAGTAAAAGAAGAGACGAACTCATTAAGTTAGTGTTGTATACATGGTGAAATTATAAGTTACGAATGTTATATTGTATCACGTGAGGCACACATGTTTAACTTATTAAGTTAACATAACTAAACGCGTTGAGTTACTATATTGAACACTAAAGCAACGCGTTAGGTTAGCGTTATAAACTTAAGTTGTTATTTTTGTACGTGGTAAAATTCTTATTATAAAAATATTTGTTTATTACTAGTTCATTGAGTTATCTATAACACAACGGAGATGGTTCGTTGAGTTATCGTAATACTACGGAGATAGTTCGTTGAGTTAGCGTAACACCACAAACTTAGTTCATTAAGTTAGCTACAGTATTTATCATATGAGTTGGCACATGAGGAACTTGTTAAGTTAGAAATGTTAAGTTATATATCTACTTGTGTTACTCGTTTAGTTAACATTAAAGTAACGACTTCTTATTACACTTGATGAAAAATTTTGGACAAGAAAGTTTATTTTGCAGGAAATTTTTCAAAGATTTAGGATTGATGATTAAAGAAAATTCGAAATGTAAATGTAAGTTAGAACGTGTGTATTTCGATGAAGGAAAAAGAAAAGACGTGAAGAAAAGGAAAACTGGTAGTAATTAAACGTGGAAGATATGCATGAAATGAATATATAGTATAAAAGGCATAGAATTTTTGTTGATCAGTTATCCCTACACACCAAAAGAAAAATCTTTTTAGAGATCAAAAACACCTCTTCGGAGAAAAGCTCTCAGGTGGAAGAAAATTCAGTGAAGCATAAAAAGGTAAGATATATGTCATTGAAGATTTGAAGTATCAAATGGAAGAAAATTCAGTCAAGCAGAAAAGGTCAGATTTATGTCATTGAAGATTTAAAGTATTAAAAGAAATCAAATTCGGTGAAGTAGAGAAAGATTAGATATTCGTCACTAAAGAATTGTTGAAGAAGAAAAAGAAGAAGAAGAAGAAAGATCTCAAACAGGGAGAAATATTTTAAATTCCGTAAATTAGTTTTATCTGTTTGTAGTTATGAAATTGTATAGATGAAATATAGTATTAATATATAATTGTATCTACAATTTCTGAGGAGAATTGAATTATATATTGTAATTGAAACCTTGAATAAAAATGATTTTATGAAAATAGTGTCTTGACTTATTTTTAAATTTTAAAGTTTCAATTATAATCGAAAATGTTGAAAAACACAATTCACCCCCCTCTTGTGTAGCCATACGATCCTACAGTAATGATTTAAAAGAATAACTTTAATAAAAAAGAGTAGAAATTTAAAAGTGATATTTATTTGTTAAAATAATATTATCCGTCAATTTTTAAATTTACCTTTTTTTTTTAAAAAAGTATTGTAATTAATATTTAATGATTTTTTTACTATTTTTTATATTATAATATTTTAAATTATTTGACAAGACATAATAAATAATTAAAAAATATATTTTAAATTAATATTGTTAAAATACTTTTCTAAATTTATTAGGATAATTATGTTATGATATTTTAAATGTATTTTCATATTAATTCCTTTCTTTTTATCTTCATTTCTCCTTTTTCATCATTTTTCCCTTTTTTATCATTTTTTCCATCTTTCTTTGTTTTTTCCTATTTTTTTCTTCTTTTATTATTTTTCCTTTTATTTTCTTTTATTTCTTCTTCTTTCCTCTTTTATTCTCACTCTTCTTCTACTCGATGACCCCTTTCTTCCTTGATGTGTGAGGGTTAGGGTGATAATAACGAAGGACATCATGTAAACATCTAATACATCAACAATCCTTGCTTATTCAAAGCAAGGAATGACAATGACGAAAGACCTTGCCTAGGCATTTGATAAATCATCAAACCTCACCCGTTTAAAGCAAGTAGTGATAATGATGGAGGAACTTGCATAGGCATTCATTGCAAGACAAGGGGAGAGTTTGAGCGAATGGGAGAGGGGTATTTTTGTTGTCTTTGGAGAAGAGCTACCACCTACAGACGAGATGTGGTGGTGAACTTGTGCCTCAAGTTCAACTAGACGATGGAGCTTGGAGTGACATAGTTGTTCCAACCATTATCATGTCATGGTTGTATTTGCTTATGTTTACTACTCCTCATTGTTGGGCACTTCTTGAAGTGAAGAGTAGCAATTAACAAACACAACCTTAGTAATCAAATATAAATTTCTCCAAGGGAAGTTACTATAAGTAGAATAGTGGAGATAAAAAATAGTAAAAGTTGAGAGATATGGAGCAGAAGAAAAAAAAAACCCCTTGTCGCTCCCTCAAGGTGTGATAGTATTTATAGAATAAAATGTACGCTTGTGAGGATACAAATGTCCAAGGGGTATACATGGAAAAACAAGAGAAGGAGAAAGTAATCCTTCAACACTCCCCAGCAGATGAGATGGAGAAGGGATAAAGATGAAGTTTGTCCCTTAGAAGAGTATGTCTGTCCTGAGTAAGAGCTTTGGTCATCAGATTAGTAAGTTGCGACTAAGACAACGTGTATTGCATTCGAACAGCACAACGAAGGAGAAGTTCTCGAATGAAATGTAAATCAATATCAATGTGTCTAGTGCGTGTGTTAACCACAAGATTGTGAGAAATGGAGAGAGCAAAATGATTATCTGAGAGTAGGAGGGGAGCAAACGATAAGGATAAACTAAGCTCACGGAGAAGAAAGTAAAACCAACAGAGGTTGGAGGTAGTGGAGCATAAAGCGCGAAGCTCAACCTCAATGCAAGAACAACTAACAATGGGTTGTTTCACAACATGCCAATAAATGAGATTATGACTGAAGAAGATACATGTGTTGGTGACTGGTCACCAGGTATGAGGATCGACAACCCAATCAGCATTGACAAAAGCAATGAAAAGTGGCATCGATGATCACAAGAGAAGACCAAGATTGGCGATGCCTCTGATGTAGCGAAGAATTAGTTGAGCTACTTGTAAGTGGGATAAGCAAGGAATAACCATAAAATGGAGACATAGCTAACAGTAAAGGCAATGTCAAATTGTGTCAAGGTTAGATATTGAAGAGACCCTAGGAGTTGACGATAAAGTGAAGGATCAACAATAGGAGTATCTATTAGAGGAATGGATGAAGAGGAGATAGACAGAGGTGTCCCAATCAATGTGGATGTAGTCATGCCAAAATAGTGAAGAAGTTTGTGAGCATAGGAGGTTTGATGATGAAGAAGATTGGGGGATTGTTGTTGGAGATCAATACCAAGAAAGGTCATCGAAAAACCCATGTAGCGGCAATTGAAAGTAGAAGAAAGTGTCTAGATAAAATGGTGAACATGAGACGTGTTGGCACTAGTGATTATTATTTCATTGATGTAAACAAATAGATAGATAGGAGTGAGCTACAATTGGATGAATAAGGAAGGATCCGAGCAATTATTGAAGAAACCTTATGATAAAAGAAATTCATGTAGCCACAAGTGTGACATGTTCGAAAATATGCCACAAAGGAGTTGACAATTCCATCTTAGGAGAAAGGAAAGAAAGATGGAGTCATCACCTAGCTTTTAAGGCAAATTTGAGAAAACCTGAGGGAGAAGGATTCCCCTCAAAAGGAAAGGATAAAGACTAGTCTGCAAAAAAAGATTTGGGATAAGTGCTTGGAGTACAAAGTGGGAAGGTGTTAAACACCCACACTACCTAGGCAAGGGCCAACCTCTTGGTGTAATAGGGCTAATAGCTTAACCTAATATACAACATATGAAAGAGAAGAAAGAGGATGGATCCACTACAAGGATTCATGCAGGGAAAGTTATTAGGGCTAAAGTTAGGTAAAGGACTACAAGGATTCATATAGGTTTGAAAGAAATGGGGGAGAGATGATATGTAGGTTGCAAGGATTCATGCAAGGGAACTACAAAAAATGTCGGGAAACATCATGTGGTTGTAAGGATCTAAGCAAACCCCAAAGAGTTGGGTGAAGTAAGGGGCATGCCACAAGGATTCATGCAATGCAAAAGGATGAGCCTACAAAGATTAATGCAAGTTCACTAGAAGAGAATAGATGTAGGCAACAAGGATTCAAACAACTATTGGAAGAGGGCCAAGGTTAGAAAAGATGACTAATGGTGGGTATGAGGATCCACGTGACCCACCTAGGTTCCTCTAGTGAAGGTCACCCCTGAAGGAACCCAACAATATTATAAGCTAAGGTTCACCAATGGAAGTGTTTGGAGGTCCTTCCCTACTTGTGTGCTGGAGTTGAGGAAGGAAGTTGTGTTTCCTTAGCGGTTCAGTTGTTGGGCATTGAATGTGCTAAGTGCAAGTTGCTTAGATGCTTGAATGCTTTAGTGTCGATTTTATCAATCTCCAATTACCAATCCTTATGTCTATTGTTGTGCCTTTGTTTTTATACTCTTTGTCCTTGATTTTGTCATCACATGAAGGACTTTAAGATTCCACATGAGCTTGATTAAAATAGCAGAGTTACTATTTACGATTTGATTTACTCAAATTTATGTGCATTAAGTAAATGATTAATTTTCCACGAATAAGATTTAAGTTTACTAAATCAGTTCACTTAATTACTATAAGTGTATAATGTCTATCGCATACTTGTGCAAGTACAGGTCGATCCCATAAAGAATGATTTAAAATTTCGTCTATTTAAATTTTTATAGCTAGGAGTTATCTTCTTACTTTATTGATTTATAGTTAACTCAATAGACTTACTCCATTAAGTTACAATTGTCTTAGTAGACTATCTTCATGGAGTTAAAGTTAACTCAATGAATCACCTTAGTTACTTCAAATTAAAATTATTGTCCACAAAGGAATACGACCATCTATTGGGTAGTTCCACAGAATGTAAACAACGTCAATTAAGCTTTTAATGCTAGTTTATATTATGATTACCATTGATTACTGCTAGCATTCAAGATTTGATACTAACTGGTTTCAATAATCAGTAATACGATTTTCTACTCACTAAAATAAATTAAAATAATACATTCAACAATACTAACATTACTAACAATATAAAACAAACAATATAACACAAAATTGATAAACATAAAAACAAATAATGAGTTTTTATATGTTTTTGGTTTTTTTTGTTATTTTTTCTTAAAGATGAATAGAAAGTGAAATGTAAAATTCTTTATCAACAATAAGAAACTTCCATCACTACATGCGATATAGTTATATCATTGAAAACTTAATCACTTACTATCAAGTGTTCCTCTCCCTATAGAATTGCGAACCTAGACTTTTGCAAGTTGATCACATCTTCAATATCTTAGCATCAACCTAAAACCAAGGCTAGAAGTTTTACTGTCTCTTGAGAGATGATTCGGTGCTTAGTGAAAATGTCCTTTTTTCCTACAACACGATCACTCCTCATAATGGTTATCAATCACTATTTAGAATTGAAAAAATACATAATATTAATGTTTAATTACATAATATTTAGCTTGTCATATGAGAATTAAGTCATTATGTTACAATTGCACGATTAGATGCCTTAATTACAGAATGTGCATAATTTCAAGAAATTAATGTTAATTAAATATCATTTCTAAAAGATTGAAAACCTGATTTAAGTGTAGTTTTATAATATTAAGCATGATATGTTTTATTTGCAAATGTTTATATCATGTATAGTGCATGGTAACAACTTGTTGAGTTAGTGTTCTTTTTGTAAAAAGATCACGTGCTAACTCGTTAAGTTATAGGTTTAAAGGTGTAAAAAGATCATGTAATAACTCGTTGAATTAGCAAGTAAAACTATAAGTTGTATATTTGAACTTGTTTAGAATGAAAAAGTACATATTATTAACGGTTAAATGATGATTAATTGCATAATATTTAGCTTATCATATAAGAATTAAGCCATTATGTTATAATTGCACTATTATATGCTTTAATTGAAGAATCTGCTTAATTTGGGGGAATTAATGTTAATTTAGTACATTTATGAACTGTTGGTAAGTTGTAGGCTGTGAAATTTTTAAGTATCCGAATTTTTTGATATTTCGGATAGTTATGTTTAACATACCGAACAAATTTGGACAGTTATGTTTAACAGACCGAATATGTATCGGATAGTTATGTTTAAATTGTCGAACAGTTATGTTTTGAGAGAATATTTTATTATTTCTTAAAGTACACATGTCGAAACCATAATGAATGACTTAAGTGAACTTTCAGTGAGTTATCTATAACTATTCGAAATTGCAGTTGGGCATCAGATAGTTATCCCTATAACTCTCTGAAATCTCTTTTTATTTATAAAATAGCTAAGGACACGTGTCATGTTCTGGGAAATTAACTTAAGTGGATTTTCCCAACACTACACTAGAAAAACTTGGATTGGTTACTTCTGTTTTTACTTAGTTAATTTATCTTTATGCCTATTTTTTCTTTTAGAAGTAAACAAACAACCTTTAATACAATTTAGATATTAATTCCAATTTGTACTTTAACTGCAAGTGCACAGTGTCTATTGTATCAGTGTGCAAGTACAGGTCGATCCTACAGGGAATTGCTAACGAACTTGAGAACTATTTGCTTGTTAAAAATCAAATTTATATATTCAATAAGCTCTCCGTTGAATTACAGCTAACTCAACAGACTAAGTTCGTTGAGTTATGACTAACTCAACGGACTAATCTCGTGGACTTAAGTTAACTCCACGAGCCTAACTTTTCTTTTTAATACTACTATTTACAGAGGAATTCGGCCAACCATTGGGCGATTCCACAAATTGTAAATAACATCAATTAAGCTCTTTAATGTTAGTTAACATTGGATTTATCATTAAGCAATACTAACATTCAGATAATTCAAACAGTAACCATTAAAATCTTTAAGTCTTTTGAACGAACCAATTTTAGTAAACTGTAAAACTAAAATAAACATAAAACAATCACAACACTGACAAAGATAATATTAATCACGATACAACACAAATAATACAACACTCAAATACAACATACAAACATAGATAAATTGTTTTTGGTATTTTTGTTTTAATATGAACATGGAAATGGATGAAAGGTGAAATGTAAAGTAATCTCACTTGACAGTAAATACTTCCGACACTACTTGCAATGCGATTACACCATTGAAAATTAAACCACTTACAATCCTGTCTCCTCTCCCTATAGAATCGCGAGTCCAGAATTGCAAGATGATCTCCTCTTCAGCATACAGGCATCAACCCGAAGCCAAGGCTAAAAGCTTTACGATCTCCTGAAATATGAGTCGGCGCTTGGTGAAAATGGCTTCCCTTCCCGCGACGCGATCACTCCTCACAATGGTTGTCAAGCACTATGTTTGGCTCGGAATCAACCCGACATCAGGCAAGTATCCTCACAGACCTCCGATGGTTGGTGATTATGGTGGTGATGATGGTTGGTGTGGTACTTCAGAGAATTGCGATGCCGATCCTCCTCTACACACACTATTCGCCCATCAATCACACACACTTTTTTTTTTCTTCTTTCTTTTATATTTCTTCAGTAGTAACTGCTTCTGCTTGAATGGTCGGTTGGATTTCCTTCATTCATATCAACGGCGATGCTTTCTTCTCCCTACGCGATTGAATTCCTACGTGATACGTGCAAATGTAGTTTTTCTCTTCCAATTGTCTGTTCCTACAACCGCTATAGTGGCATATTAGAAAATATATAGTCCATGGAGTTACAGATAACTCAACAGACTTTCTTCGTTGATTTAACTATAAGACACGTGCATAAATTTAACTATCAATGTTTAGGTGCATTTCGGATACTTATAAATAACTCACCGATATATAACTTAAGTAAATCTACCAGATCTCAACACGTGTCAACAACAGTTTAATCATAAAAATAACATTCCGGAGAGTTACAAGTCTAACTATCCGATGCTCAGATGCATTTCGAATAGTTACAACTAACTCACCGAAATGTTATTTTTATGATTAAACTACTGCTGACATGTGTTGAGATCTAGTAGATTTACTTAAGTTATATATCGGTGAGTTATTTATAACTATCCGAAATGCACCTAAGCATCGGATAGTTAAGTTTATAAGTATCCGAAATGCACCTGAGCATCGGATAGTTAAATTTATGCACGTGTCTTATAGTTAAATCAACGAAGAAAGTCCGTTGAGTTATCTGTAACTCCACGGACTATATATTTTCTAATATGCCACTGTAGCGGTTGCAGGAACAGATAGTTGGAAGAGAAAAACTACGTTTGCACGTATCACGTAGGAATTCAATCGCGTAGGGAGAAGAAAACATCGCCATTGATATGAATAAAGGAAATCCAACCGACCATTCAAGTAGAAGTAGTTACTATTGAAGAAATATAAAAGAAAAGAAGAAAAAAAGAAGAGTGTGTGTGATCGATGGGCAGACAGTGTGTGTAGAGGAGGATCGGCATCACAATTCTCTGAAGTACCACACCAACCATCACCACCATAATCACTAACCATCGGAGGTCTGTGAGGATACTTGCCTGATGTCGGGTCGATTCCAAGCCAAACATAGTGCCTGATAACCACTATGAGGAGTGATCGCGTCGTGGGAAGGGAAGCCATTTTCACTAAGCGCCGACTCATATTTCAAGAGATCGTAAAGCTTTTAGCCTTGGCTTCGTGTTGATGCTTGTATACTGAAGAGGAGATCATCTTGCAATTCTGGACTCGCGATTCTATAGGGAGAGGAGACAGGATTGTAAGTGGTTTAATTTTCAGTGGTGTAATCGCGTTGCAAGTAGTGTCGGAAGTATTTACTGTCAAGTGAGATTACTTTACATTTCACCTTTCACCCATTTCCATGTTATTAAAACAAAAATACCAAAAACAATTTATCTATGTTTGTATGTTGTATTTGAGTGTTGTATTATTTGTGTTGTATCATGATTAATATTATCTTTGTCAGTATTGTGATTGTTTTATATTTATTTTAGTTTTACAGTTTACTGAAATTGGTTTGTTCAAAAGACTTAGAGATTTTAATGGTTAGTATTGTTTAATGATAAATCCAATGTTAACTAACATTAAAGAGCTTAATTGATGTTATTTACAATTTGTGGAATCACCCAATGGTTGGCCGAATTCCTCTGTAAATAGCAGTATTAAAAAGAAAAGTCAGGCTCGTGGAGTTAACTTAAGTCCACGAGGTTAGTCCGTTGAGTTAGCCATAACTCAACGGACTAAGTTCGTTGAGTTAGCTGTAATTCAACGGAGAGCTTATTGAATATATAAATTTGATTTTTAACAAGCAAACAGTTCTCAAGTTCGTCAGCAATTCCCTATGGGATCGACCTGTACTTGCACACTGATACAATAGACACTATGCACTTGCAGTTAAAGTACAAATTGGAATTAACATCTAAATTATATTAAAGGTTGTTTGTTTACTTATAAAAGAAAGAATAGGCATAAAGATAAATTAACTAAGTAAAAACAAAAGTAACCAATCCAAATTTTTCTAGTGTAGTGCTGGGAAAACCCAAACAAGTTTTATGGTGCCGTTGCCAAGGAATTGAATTGAATAGATATAAGCAACTGTTAGAGCTGTTTCATTTTAATAGCCAGAGTTGTGTGTTTTCTTCTGTAATTGAGAATATGGCATATGCTTATGCTCAAAGATTTCTGAAACCTGTAATTAGCATATGTGAATTCTGCAATTCTGAAGGACACGACATTTCTGATTGTTTGAAATTGAGACATTTACAGATGGTTAGATCCCATGAACAACAAATGAATTATCCTCAATATAATAGAGCCAAGTATGAGAATCCTATAGTTTACCTAACTGATGGTTAGTATAGAATGTGTAATTTGATGAGAGACACTGAAGTTTGGGATAGCTATGATAGACTAGAGCATGGTATAGAGCAAAATTTGGACAAACTGGAATACTTTGTGTGTCAACAACAAGAAGTCAACCAAGTAAACTATAAGGAAGCATATTCAGAACCTAAACATGATATAATTTACGAAACTGAAAAAAACATAAAGAAAATTGATCAAAAATTGAATGCAATGAAATTAGATGATTTGGATCAAAAATTAAAAGCATTAGATGAAAATGCAATGAAAATACAAGTTATGCAATAGGACAATGAAAATTATAATGTTATAAACCTACATAATTTGTAAAATATATAGCAAACAGAAAATACCAATGCAAGAGAATTTAAAGAATGCACTTTAAAACTAAAAACAATTGAAGATCATAATCACGAAAATGATATGCAAAAATATCATGAAAGTAACGAAAATCTGGAAGATGTATGTGTAACATTAAGATCTGGAACTGATATACCACCAAGAACTCAAAATGAAAATGATATGAAGGTGGATAAGAGTAAAAATCAAAATGATAATGAAAATGTAATAGCTGAAAATCTAGAAATCACTAAAGAACAATCTGAATCTCCGAATGAAGCTAAAAATGATCAAATAAATCAACTGAAAGAAAAAGAGTCTTTGAAATCAAAATCTTTAGCACCCTATCCTGAAAGATTACAACAAACAATTCCTAAAAAACAAGAAAAAATCAGAGAAATTTTTGAAAAAGTACAAGTTAACATTCCTTTGTTAGATCTATTGCAGAAAATGCTACCTTATGCTAAATTTCTTAAGGATTGGTGTACTAAGAAAAGAGAATAAAAAGTTCTTAGAAAGGTCTTTTTAGTTGAGCAAAGTAGTTCCCTATTTCTGCCCCAAATTCTTAAAAAGTTATCTGATCCTGGAATCCCTGTTATATCATGCACCACAGGAAATACCATTTTAGAAAGAACATTAATAGACTTAGGTGCAGGTATAAATGTTATGCCAAGTGATATATTTGCATCCTTAGGATTAGAAGGCTTAACTCCTACTAGTACGGTTATTCAATTAGCTGATAGAAGTATAAGATACCCTAGAGGAAAAATAGAGGATGTCTTAATTAAAATCAAAAATTTTATATATCCTATTGATATTGTAATTTTGGATTACCAACAAATTAAGCATAAAAATAGTGATACATCTTTAATTTTGGGGAGGCCATTTTTAGCAACATCAAGGGCTGTTATAAATTGTAAAACTGGAGTAATGAAGTTAGCATATGGTAATGAGGATACTCAATTAAATATTTTCAAATTAGAAATGTTTGAGGAGTTAGAAATGTCCTTACATACCATAGACTTTTTAGAGGATGAAGGAGATATGTTAGATGATGTGATTCAAGAAGAATTAAATAGGCAAATCAATTCTGAAATTTTAAAAGAAAGTGAAAGCATAAGTATAGAAGGAGATCGGGAAGAAATTAATTTAAAAAATGATGATGTTCAATTAAGAGCTCTAGCTTTTGATGGGCAGCATTTAGAATTAAAACTTTTACCTCCTAAATTAACCTATATATTTCTGGAAGATAAACGAACCTGTCCAATCATATTGCTTCAAATTTAAAAGAGGATCAAATAACTAAATTAAAAGATGTAGTAAAAAGTTATAAAGAAGCAATAGGATGGACTATGACTGATATAAAAGGGTTAAGTTCAACTTTATGCTGTCACCACATATATTTAGAAGAGAATGCTAAACTTGTTAGAATTCCTAAGAGGAGATTAAATCCAAACCTTAAAGAAGTAGTCAAGAAGGAAATAGTTAAATGGTTAGATAATGATATAATTTATCCGATTTCTGATAGCTCGTGGGTTAGTCCAATCCATGTAGTTCCCAAGAAATCAGGATTAACAGTTATTAGGAATGAAAGTCAAGACTTAATACCTACTAGAATTCAATCAGGCTGGAGAGTATGTATAGACTATAGAAAGCTGGATGCTGTGACTAGGAAAAATCATTTTCCCTTACCTTTTATAGATCAAATGTTGGAAAGATTAGTAGGGCAAGAATATTTTTGTTTCTTAGACGGGTATTCAGGGTATAATCAAATTCTAGTAGCATTAGAGGATCAAGAGAAAACAACTTTCACCTGTCCTAATGGAACTTATGCTTTTAAAAGAATGTCATTCGAATTATGCAATGCGCCAGCTACATTTCAAAGGAGTGTGCAGGGCATATTTACTGGAATGACTGAAGATTTTTTAGAAATATTTATGGATGATTTTACTGTATATGGCAACTCATATGAAGTGTGTTTAAGCAATTTAGACCAAATATTAAAACGCTATGTGGAAAAAAATCTGGTTTTAAATTGTGAAAAATGTCACTTCATGGTTAAACAAGGAATAGTCTTAGGGCATGTTGTATCTAAAAAAGGGTTGGAAGTAGATAAAGCTAAAATAGAAGTAATTTCTAATCTACCAGAACCTAAATCAGTAAAAGATATTAGATCATTTCTAGGACATGCTGGTTTTTATAGAAGATTTATGAAAGACTTTAGCAAGATAGCTAGACCTTTAACTAATCTATTAAAAGATGTTCCATTTAACTTTGATAAAAATTGCAAGGAAGCATTTTTCAGACTTAAGACTAGCTTAATTTCAACTCCTATAATTCAAGCACCTGATTGGAACCATCCATTTGAATTAACGTGCGATGCATCTAATTTTGCTGTAGGAGTAGTGTTGGGACAGAAGATAGAAAAATCTCCTAGAGTGATTCATTATGCAAGCAAAACCTTAAATGATGCTCATGTTAATTACACAACTATTGAAAAAGAATTATTAGCTGTTGTGTTTGCTTTAGAAAAGTTTAGATCATATCTGATTGGAGCTAAAGTAATAGTATACACGGATCATTCAGCTCTAAAACATCTAATAAAGAAAAAAGAAACTAAACCTAGATTGATCCGATGGATATTATTATTACAAGAATTTGATCTAGAAATTAAAGATAAAAAAGGTTGTGAGAAAGTAGTAGCAGATCATTTATCAAGATTACAAATAGAAAAATCAAATAGTGAAATTAAGGATAATTTTCCTAATGAACAATTAATGACCATCAATATAATGCCTTGTTATGCAGACATAGTTAATTACTTAGTTACTAGTTTAACACCTAAGGATTGGAATAGACAGGATAAGAAATTATTTTTCTCAAGAGTAAAATACTACTATTGGGAAGACCTATACTTATTTAAGAAATGTCATGATCTGGTTTTAAGGAGGTGTGTTCCAGAAACTGAATATTCAAGCATATTGTCTTTCTGTCATGACCAAGCTTGTGGAGGGCATTTTGGTTTAGGGAAAACTACTGCAAAAATTCTGCAATGTGGGTTTTATTGGCCAACACTATTCAAAGATGCTCATAAATATTGCTTAAGTTGTTTAAGATGTCAACAAATAGGAAGAATATCAAAGAGGAATATGATGCCTCTTAATCTTATTGTTGAGGTTGAAATCTTTGATTTGTGGGGAATAGATTTTATGGGTCTACTTCCTATGTCTAATCAATTTAATTACATATTGTTGGGGGTGGATTATGTATCAAAATGGATAGAAGCTATTCCTACAAAAACTAATGACAATAAAGTGGTAATTTAATTTATAAGAACAAATATATTTGCCAGATTTGGAATACCTAAAGCTATTATCAGTGATAGAGGAACTCATTTCTGTAATAGAAGTTTTGAAGCCCTAATGAAGAAATATGGAGTAAACCACAAAATTGCAACATCATATCATCCGCAAACAAGTGGACAAGTAGAAAGTGCAAACAAACAAATTAAATTAATCTTGGAAAAAGTAGTAAATCCTACTAGAACAGATTTGGCTAATAGATTGATAAATGCAATTTGGGCTTATAGAACTGCTTATAAAACGAGCTTAGGTATGTCACCTTTTAGGCTATTATATGGAAAAAGTTGTCATTTACCTGTTGAAATAGAACATAAAGCTTATTGGGCATTAAAAACTCTAAACACTAATTTAAATCAAGCTATTGAAAATAGAAAAATGCAATTAATTGAATTAGAAGAATTTAGAAATGAAGCTTATTCAAAGATTGTAAGAGAAAAAGAAAAAATTAAATTTTGGCATGATAGAAAAATTATTCCTAAAAGCTTTGAAATAGGACAAGAAGTATATCTTTATATGGCTAGACTCCATAACCATCCAGGAAAATTGAAATCTAGATGGGCAAGACCTTACATAGTTTGAAATGTTTATCCTTATGGAGCTATTGAAATTGAAAATCCTAAAAATCAGAATATATTTAAAGTAAATGGACAAAGACTTAAACCTATTCTGAAAACACCAAAAAACTCCTTTGGAATTATAGAAGAAGTTAGAATAGAGGACTACTCGAGGTTTACTTAGTAAGAAATCAGTTTTTATGCTTATATATATATAAAAAAAAAACATTAAAAATATATATAAAACATAAAAATCGTTGCGGTTCAACCGATTGGATCCATCAGTATGACCGAAACATAAAAAAAGATGTATATTAATTTTTAGAAAAAATATTAGTTTTATCGAAACATAGTATCGGTTTAACCGAAAGAAAAATAAAAAAAGTAAATAATAAAAAATATTTAGGTCTGACCGAAACATAGTATCGGTTAAACCGGTAAAAAACAGAAAAACTATTCTCTGTAATATTTTTATTATTATATTTGCTTGTACGGGAAGTCCGTTGAGTTACACTTAACTCAACGAGCTTACTCCGTTGAGTCTTGAGTTAGTCAACGAGCTTATTCCGTTGAGTTAAGTGTAACTCAACGGAGTACTGTAGCTAAGACCTTGGACAAAATAGTAATAGTTGGTTCGGGAAATGACCTGATTACCTGCCTAAACTTAGGGCTTATTTAAACTAAAGCCTAGGGTTTTGGGGGCATTATCCGGCAAATCATTTAGAATCTAGAACAGTAGAAATCAGAGCGATTCTATGTTGTTGTGTAACTCCACGATGAGGAAGATGACGCCTAAATTCTGGGAAGAGGTAGTGGACACCGCACAGTTTCTGAAGGAATCTGAAGAATGGCACACGAGGTAGAAGATCAGAAATACAACGAGAGAAAAAGAGTTACAGAAGGTAGAATCTGAACTTTTTAGATTAAGAAAAATATTAGTAGATTGTGGTATACAAATACCCCATATAATGGAGACACGAATCAGAGTAGCAACTGAAATTGCAGTTAGCAAAGAAAGAAAAATCCGGCCAAACAATGAAGTAGCCCTAGAGCTAATTCAACGTAAAGCCAGATTGTGGTTTAAGAAACGCATTGCTGGTCGAGGAAGTTGGGCAATATGGCGATAGGAACAAGAAGAGGCAACTAAAGGACAAGAGGAGTCGACTGTTGAAAGACCTGTTCCTAAGGAGCAGCAACCTGAACCTTCAGTTCCACCATTTAAGCCGTTGGCATGAGCAGAAATGATGGGGCCTTCGACTGAAGAAGAAATAAGAGAATTTGCAGAACTGGTTCAAGTTGGGAAGAACCAAGGAGAATTAGAAGATTTGGTAGTGGCCAAAGCACACCTAGTGTTTGATGCACTTTACAGAAAGAGGGCTACAGAAAAGTTGAAAGCCCAATATAAAATCAAATTGGAACAGCATCACGAAGCTACTGCCAAACCTACTACAAAAGGAGATGAAGCTGGTCCTTCGAGACCAGTAGTTATAAAAAAAGTTAAATAGCAAGAGCCAGTACCTGTGGCTCGAAGGCCTATAGAGCCTATTTTTGTAGATTTAATTTCAGAAGATGAAGAGGAAGAACATGCACAACTAATCAGAAAAAAGAAAGGAAAAGAAAAAGTGCCTGAATATGAGGAAATTAAATCTGAAGTATCAATTTTTACAAGGCCTGTGGAGCAGATTTTTGTTAACCTGCTATCCGATTCTAAGGAGGAGCAGAAGGAGCAAAGAAAAGAAGAAAATTAGGTTGAAATTAGTCTGTAGCCTGTACAAGAAGAAATAGAAATTAGAGCAGAAACTGAATTGCCCGTGACTCCATCCCAATCTGTTACAGAATCAGAAAGAATAGTAATAGAACAGATTGGTAGTCAGGAGGAAAGAGAAAGAGCAGAAAATGAAGAGGCTGAAAGAAGCCATTTGGACAAAAATAATTTCATAGATTCCACTGAAGAACAAGAAACTCTTCAGCAAATTATGGAAAGAATTCAAGACAGAGTGGAGAGTTTTGTTGGTTCACCACCATAGACAGAAGCAAAAGCAAAAATTCAGGAATCTGAAGAGAATGTCCAAATGCAGCCTATGCTAGAGGAAGATCAAGAACAAACCCCTCTAGAGCAACAAAGTCACCTTCCTGACCCGACTGAAACAACAATTTTGAATGAAGTACATTTTTGTAGTCAGGTAGCTTATACCAAATATCAAGAAATAAGGGGTTATGATATTATTTACAGTAGACCAGTAAATTGGGATAGAATGCAAGAAATCAAAGAATTATTTGAATTCCAAGGTCTACTGCAATTTATATCTCAAGAAAGAGGGCATGCAGTATATGAAAATTTAGTGCCCTGTTTCTATGCAAATTTGAGAGAAGGAAGATTAATTTCAAACGTGGAGGAAGCTGATGTACAGATAACACCAGAGCTTCTCCACAATATTTTTGGTTTAAAGAATGAAGGAATAACAATTTTGGAAGATACAACTACAGTTGAATGGACTGAACAACAAATTAAGGATTGTTTAGCTATTAATCCTGGTGTGCTATTATTAAACAGATTGAAGCATTTAAATGGTAAAGCACACAAGGTAGCTAACATTCTGATTAAGAATGTCTATCAACGATAGGGCCATGACATAGAATTAAGTCAATTTGTCAAATGAGCCACATATGCAGTTGTAAATAAGATCCAAGTAAATTGGTCTGCAGTTTTTATCTCCAAGTTGAAAATAGTGAAGAAGAAATTATTTTATGGAGATTTGATTCCACTATTGATGGTGGACTGTATCGATTTCACTAAATGGACATAAAAAAGGATCAGATCTAGAACCATTTCAGTGAAAGAATACAGAAATTTTGTAGCTGCAAAACTAGCTGTACCTTCTAAAGGAATTACAGGAGCAGTAGAGAGGATTAATCAATTAGAGCTTCAATTAGAAAAACTCCAGAAGGAAGTAGATGAACTTAGGCATAGAGATTAAATTGTATTGTTCGTCTACTTATGTAAAATTGTATGAAATTGTATGATGTACTTGTAATGTAATTGATTCATATTAATGAATGTAAATTTTTCAGATGCAATTTTCATGTGTTTTGGATGTGAAATGAATGGAATTTATTGAATATTATGTTATTGTGAAATTTTATGAATGAATATGTAATAGATTTACAATTTGCTGCATGACAAGATAACTGCTTAAAAATTTCTGCTTGTTATAATGTAAAATGTAAATTTTGCATAACATTAAATGACCTACAAGTTAAATCTTTATATAAGATTTAGATTTAAATGAATTTTAATCAAAATGACGCATTAATGACATAGATTTAACTTTATTACAGTTAACAAAATGAAAAAGAAAAAAAAAAGAATAGAGAGGAACTTATGAGAGTAAAACTTAGATGTTGCTAAGTGTTAACTCAACAAAGTAAGTCCGTTGAGTTAACCGTAACTCCACGAGGTCAGTAATATAATATAAAGTCACTCCATTGAGTTTTCTATAACTCAACGAAGTTAGTCCGTGGAGTTAGCAACAGTAATCGACTGTATTCAGTTGAGTTTTCTGTAACTCAACGAGGTTAGTTTGTGGATTAAGCAGAATAGTTATTCTTTTAACCACGAACAAAACTTCGTCGGTTTAGCGGTTACCAAAATTTGAAATTAGTAGTGGTACACGTACCCATATAAATAGGAACCACGATGCACGTTGGAAGACACGTTCTTGCAACGAGATTTATTCACTTTATGGATGTGCAGTATATATATAAAACAGAATGTTATTTACGAGTTACCAGTACTTTTAAAAGAAAGGAGAATGCTTTGGAGGAACTGGAAGGAGAAGCAGTTGATTCAACTTCATCCGACAACAAATATTTATAGAATGGAAAGCTTCAGACTGGTATGTAATTAATCTTCTGCTATTTATTTATGAGCACATAGACTCGTTCTCTAAGCACTAAACGATTAGTAAGAACACCTACCTAGGAATTTTCATTGTAGAGGAGTATTGAAAAATCTTCTGAACTGAACTTTAACGAAATTCTTTGGGGTGTAGCTGACCTTTCTTTAAAAGAGAACATAGAGATGGCTGCTCTAGTAGAAAAACCATTAGGAGAAATTCTATATCTTGAATTAATTGATGACCCTTCATGTATTCGATTGCCAAACTTTGAGGGAGATAGGTTAGAACTGAAATCTAATTATATTAGTCAATTGCCACATTTTCATGGATTAGAAAGAGAGGATGCCTATTATTTCCTTAGAGAATTTAACGAAGTTTGTCAAATGATGAAAATGTCGAATATGAGTATAGATGCTATTAAACTTAGATATATCCCTTTTTCTTTAAAAGACACAGCTAAGAGATGGTTATATACTCTATCGCCTGATTCAATTTCTACATGGACTGAATTTTGCTCTGTTTTTTTGGAAAAATATTATCCAACACATCAAACGATTAAAAAGAAGAAAGAAATATTAATGTGTAGCCAAAAACAGGGTGAATCATTTTGGAAATATTTTGAAAGATTTAAAGATTTAATGACTCAATGTCCACATCATGAAATGAGTAAAGCACAACTAATAGGTATAATTTATGAAGGCATAGATGTTTCAACGAAATATTTATTAGAATCTACTTGTCAAAATGGATTTTTAAAGTTATGTAGTGAAGAAGCATGGGCATATTTAGAAAATTTTGCAAAAAGAATTGCACAGTGGGAAAATTCGACTGAAGCTATTGTAGATAAAAGAATATTGCTAAGAGGAATGCATGAAATAGATTCCAATACTATGCTTGAGGTGAAATTAAATGAATTAACAAAGAAAATAGAAGAGTTATCATTAAATCAAAAGCTAGCAGAAAGGAATGCAAACATAAATGACTTAGATATTATTTATGCTAGAAACCAAAGAGATAACTTGGGAAATTCTTATCATCCTAATTGGAGAAATCACCCGAATTTATCTTGGAGAAACAACAATTTCCAAGGAGGAGAAAATATAAATGAGAAGAACATAAGTTATGAAGTATTAATTGAACAAGGAGCTAGAATAGAGAAATTAGAAAAGATAATCCAACAAGTAAACAATCATCTAGAATTTATATTTAGAAATGCTGCAATTCAAAATCAGAATAGGAATATATCACTTAGATAGAAGGAACCAATGGAAGTTAGACCTACTGGAGGATTGCCAATACAAGCTATACCTAATCCTGTTAATAGAACGGTTAATGAAATTGATACCTCTTCTGGGAGGGTAGCTGAATGAAGCAACATATCTAAAGCAACTATCTGTATGTATATATGTTTTTTTTATTTTTAGTTAATAGTATCGTAGAGTTAATTTTTAACTCAACGAACTTAGTCCGTTGAGTTATGCCTTAACTCCACGAGGGTGTGCAGTAGTTATGTTAATTTTTGTCTCTACTAAATTTTTGTTTGTGTTTTACAGAATTGACAAATGGAATTGATGCAATTACCGTTGGATGCACTAAGGGAAGTACTAAGTAACTTGTCAGCTAAATATCTGTGCAGGCTATGTTGTGTATTAAAGGAAATTAAAGACTGTATTGAAGAAAAATATTTTCAGGGACTACAAGCTACAAAAATGACTAAGATTAGAGATGGATTCATATGGAGGTCATTTAATCGTAGTTCAAATACCCATGAATATCTGGCTATGGAAGAAACTACTGGAATTCCACCCAATGCATTAGAAGGAATAAATCATATTATTGGGATAGATGAAGGATTAATCATATACAAGACGAGACCAAGGTATGCAAGTTTATTATTACCTGATATTTTGATAAGAAATCCTATAATAGGAGAAGAATGGAATATAGGAAGACCTAATAGATTTGAAGCACCAACTGTAAATTGTGGGTCAGCTTTAATATTTTCTGATAAAAATTCTACAATTCCTGAAAAATTATATTATTGGAGACCTATAGGAAATTGGGGTGAAGATTTATGCTTAAGTGTGTATAATTTTCTAAATAGATCTTGGAATGAAAATATTATGATATATCTAGGACAGAAATCATTAATTAACCAAACACATGTCATACTTGATGGATATATATATCTAGTCACGGAGATATCATTAGCATATGGATCTGATTTATACATTGTGAGCATAGACAGTTAAGATGAATATATAGAAATTTTACCTGTACCGAGTGAAATAGCTAAACCACCATCTACAGAATTTAATGAAATTCAAATAGGAGTGTGGTATAATGAAGAAGATGATCCTACTTTATGTCTGATAAGATGGTGGGATGAACTGATGAAATTTCAAATATGGATTATGGAAGACATAAATGAATGGAAGTGGGAAGAGGAGTATATTGAAATAGATGTAGAAATAGAAATTGCTATATTACCTTGGAACCAAAAAGGATCCCTTTCTGCATTACATATCATTAATGGTAATACACTCATATTTAGAATTTATAATATATTACATGTTTACAAATTAAGAAGGAACAAGAACTGCATTAAAACAGAATTAATAGCAAGAAGAACTATGCCTAAAAAGTTTGCTTGGATTGATACATTTATTCCATTTGTTTCTACTTTTCAATTATGTTCTTAAGCTGTGATTTTGTGGGTTTAATGTTGTCTATTTTACATTTATTTTTTTTAAAAAAAGAGAATTTTGAAGTTTTCATGTTCGTTTTATAAAAAAAAAAAACAAAACAAAATATCAATCTAGTTTGTTGGTATCTGTTCTAGGAAATCAACTAGCTTGCTTGTGAGCCACCAAAGGCATAGGAGCTTGGGTTCCACACAAGACACTGATTTATTAATATCTGTTAAATGTTATTTTGTTTTATATTTTGCTTTTATCTGTGAATGAAAAGTTTTTCAGAATCAAAAATCGAAATATGCAGAAGGAGATACAAATGAAAGAAGGTATGTAACTAATTACTCATCTTGAATTTTAAATCAAGCAAAACTGTATTCATGCCTACTACAATTACTGTACTTATTGTTAAATCTTTTACATTGAGGACAATGCAAAATATAGGTATGGGGGGGAGGTAATTGAAGTAACAACCATGTAAGTTTGTTAATTAAAGAAATTAAAATAGTACTGTAAAGTTTTAAGGAAATTGAAAATTTTTATGAACTTGCTGTAACTATCCGATAATTGAGACTGTAAAATTTTTATAAACTGCTTGAATGTTATAATTAGAAGGCTATATAAGATGCTATTGAATTTACTAGTTATGCAAATCTAGATATAGTATCTTATGTTTTTCTGAATTTCATGAGTTTAACAGTTTCACGATTTTAAAATGAAATCAGAATACTTAATGAAAACATCAGTAAATTATCTGAAGCCTTGAAAGAGCTAAGATGTGAATTCTAGATTAAATGAAACACATATGATTAAAGATACATTTAATTTGACTAATTGAACTTGTAGAATGATTTATGTGTAGATCTTATTAAACTACAGAAAAAGTATGAGCTTATTGTTATGGATTCATATTTTCAGTAAATGATAGAAGCAGGACTATATGAGATTGGTGATTATTGCATCTGTATTAATGAAATACATACATATATAGTATGTGATTAATGTTTTGTTTTGTGGTTGTAGTTTGAAAAAAAAAAAAAAAAAAGGGAAAATTTTGAGAGTTTATTGACTTGTTTGATCACGAGCCTTTTGTACTTGAGCAGATAGGCATGTAAAGATTGTTGACCTGAAAAAGGACTCTTAAAATCTGGCAACCTAAGATCCTGATCAGATTTGGGATTGTTGATTGAAAGCTCGTTACATGGGTACATTAGAAAGCTCTTGTATGATTCAAGCTTGTCAAATTAACTTTTAAAGTACGAAAGAAAAAAAAAGAAGAAAAAAAAAATATACATATACTATTCTGAAAAGATACAAGTGTTTTGTGAAATACAAATATCTTATAAATCGAGTATATTTTCTGTTATCTAGAATTGCTAAAATATGAATCTGGAATTGACTTTTGAAGTTGTTTAATTGAGATACAATTCTTTATTCTGCTTGTCTTAATCAGATTGAATTGGATTGTACTTTGATTCGTATGTTGTTGAAATTTCTTCTAGAAATCTTATTAGAAAATTCAGGATGACAAATGATGAAAATAAGAACAAACGATAATATAATTAGCACCTATATGATGATGATATACTTGGTATGTAATTTACATATATTCTAAGTATATTTGCAGGTTGATTACTGAAACATACAGAATATATTTTTATGCTAAACAGAAGAAAAACAAAAGGGGAAGAATTAATTCTAGCACTTTTAAAGACCAATTAATTAGATCTTAGTTTGCTAAGGGACTAGCAAAATTTAGGTATAGGGGAAGTGTTTAGAATGAAAAAGTGCATATTATTAACAGTTAAATGATGGTTAATTGCATAATATTTAGCTTATCATATAAGAATTAAGCCATTATGTTATAATTACACTGTTATATGCTTTAATTGAAGAATCTGCTTAATTTGGGGGAATTAATGTTAATTTAGTACATTTATGAACTGTCGTTAAGTTGCAGGTTGTGAAATTCTTAAGTATCTGAATTTTCTGATATTTCGGACAGTTATGTTTAACATACCGAACAAATTCGGACAGTTATGTTTAACAGATCCAATATGTATCAGATAGTTATATTTAAATTGCCGAACAATTATGTTTTGAGAGAATATTTTATTATTTCCTGAAGTACACGTGTCGAAACCATAATGAATGACTTAAGTGAACTTTCGGTGAGTTATCTATAACTATCCGAAATTGCAGCTGGGCATCGGATAGTTATCCCTATAACTCTTCAAAATCTCTTTTTATTTATAAAATAGCTAAGGGCACGTGTCATGTTCTGGGAAATTGACTTAAGTAGATTTTCGGTGAGTTAGCTGTAACTATTCGAAATGCATCTAAGCATCAGATAGTTAGACCTGTAACTCTCTGAAATGTTATTTTTATGATTAAACTGCTGTTGACACGTGTTGAGATCTGGTAGATTTACTTAAGTTATATATTGGTGAGTTATTTATAACTATCCGAAATGCACCTGAGCATCGGATAATTAAGTTTATAAGTATCTGAAATGCACCTGAGCATCGGATAGTTAAATTTATGCATGCGTCTTATAGTTAAATCAATGAAGAAAGTCCGTTGAGTTATCTGTAACTCCACGGACTATATATTTTCTAATATGCCACTGTAGCGGTTGCAGGAACAGATAGTTGGAAGAGAAAAACCACGTTTGCACGTATCATGCAGGAATTCAATCACGTAGGGAGAAGAAAGCATTGTCGTTGATATGAATGAAGGAAATCCAACCGACCATTCAAGCAGAAGTAGTTACTACTGAAGAAATATAAAAGAAAAGAAGAAAAAAAGAAGAGTGTATGTGATCGATGGGCGAACAGTGTGTGCAGAGGAGGATCGACATCGTAATTCTCTGAAGTACCACACCAACCATCATCATCACCATCATCACCACCATAATCACCAACCATCGGAGGTCTGTGAGGATACTTACCTGATGTTGGGTCGATTTCGAGCCAAACACAGTGCTTGACAACCACTGTGAGGAGTGATCGCGTTGCGGGAAGGGAAGCCATTTTCACCAAGCGACGACTCATATTTCAGGAGATCGTAAAGCTTTTAGCCTTGGCTTCTAGTTGATGCCTGTATGCTGAAGAGGAGATCATCTTGCAATTCTAGACTCGCGATTCTATAGGGAGAGGAGACAGGATTGTAAGTGGTTTAATTTTCAGTGGTGTAATCGTGTTGCAAGTAGTGTCAGAAGTATTTACTATCAAGTGAGATTACTTTACATTTCACCTTTCACCCATTTCCATGTTCATATTAAAACAAACAATACAACACTTTAATACTAAATGTAAACACAGATAATTAATTGTTTTTGGTATTTTTGTTTTGATATGTTCTTGAAGATGAGTGAAAGGTGAAATGTAAAAATCTCTATCGATAGTAAAAACTTCCATCACTACATGCGACACGATTACACCATTGAAAACTTAATCACTTACAATCTTGCCTCCTCTCCTTATAGAATCACAAATCCAAAATTGTAAGATGATCTCCTCTTTAGCATACTAGCATCAACCCGAAACCAAGGCTAGAAGCTTTACGATCTCCTGAGATATGAGTCGGTGCTTGGTGAAAATGGCTTCCCTTCCCGCGATGCGATTACTCCTCATCACAGTGGTTGTCAGACACCATGTTTGGCTTAGAATCGACTTGACATCCGAAAAGTATCCTCACAGACCTTTGATGGTTGGTGATTTTAGTGGTGGTGTGGAGTTTTAGGGAACTTTCATTGCTTCCTACAGTTAGCATGATTCTCCACCTCTCTCCCACACTTTTTCTTCATCTTTCTCCTCTTCTTTTATATTTCTTTCAGGAGTAATTGCTGCTTAAATGATCGGTTTGATTTCCTTCCTTCATATCAATGATGGTGATTTCTTCTTCATTCCACGAGTGAATTCTTGTATGATATGTGCAATCGTGATTTTCCTTTGTATTGTATCTTCTTATAACTCTTCTAGTTCTTGCACCTACAAAACACATGACTAAACAAGAAAACTTATCTATTCATTAGTCATTTTATAAAACTCGAACAGTTATCCATCCATGTATATAAAAACTTGAATAGTTATCTAAGTCTTTGATTTTTCAATATCGAACACACATGGAAAACACATGAAAACTTAAAACATTAAAACACATGTGTAGATAACTTAACTATATGAGTTTTTAACATAACTCTTCGACTAAAATGAAATGTTAACTATCCGAAAGTTTATATTACCTATTTCTGCATAACACTAACACAACGTGTTACCTTAGTGTATATTCAAGTAACTCAATGCATATAGTTATGCTAACTTAACGAGTTATACATGTGTAACTCACGTGACATAATAAAGCATTTAAATTCAACACGTGCATAATTCTAACTTAGCAAGTTTAGATATTTCAGATACTTACAAACCTAATTATCTGATGCTCAAATGCATTTCGGATAGTTACTAGATAACTTATCGAACATTCACTTAAGTTATGCATTAAGGTTTCAACATGTGTATTCTAGGAAATAATAAAATATTCTTTTATTGTTTAAAACATAACTGTCTAGTACATGCAATATAACTCTCCAAAATAACAGAAAATTCAGATACTTAAGAATTAAAAAGCCTATAATTCATCGATAGTTTAGAAATATACTTAATTAATACTAATTCCTTGAAATTATGTAGATTCTTTCATTAAAGCATATAATAGTGCAATTATAACATAATGGCTTAATTCTCATATGATAAGCTAAATATTATGCAATTAACCATCATTTAACTGTTAATATTATGAACTTTTTCATTCTAAACACTTCCCCCATACTTAAATTTTGCTAGTCCCTTAGCAAACTAGTAAGATCTAACTAGTTGGTCTTTCTAAAGTGCTAGAATTAAATTTTCATTTTTTTCTTCAAAATACATAGATTAGATTACTATAAAGATATTCTATATTTTTCAGTAATCTATTTTAACATTGTTTTCTCTTCTTCAACCTTCAAATATATTTAAATAAATGTAAATTACATACAAAATATATTAGCATCACATATGTGGTAATTATATTATCATTTTTTTTCTTTTCAAACATCTGTTATCCTGAATTTTCTAATATGATTTCTAGAATAAATTTCAACTACATATGAATCAGAACACAATCCAACTCAATATAATTAAAACAAGAAGAATAATGAATTGTATCTGAAATAAACAACTTCAAAAGTCTAATTTAGATTCATAATTTAGTAATCTTAGATAATAGAAAATATACTCAATTCAAAAGATATCTGTATTTCATAAAACACTTTTATATTTTTAGAATAGTATATGCATATTTGTACTTTAAAAGTTAATTTGAAAAGTTTGAATCATACAAGAGCTTTCTAATGTACCCAGGTATTGAGGTTTCAGTCAATAATCCCAAATCTGATTAGGATCTTAGGTTGCCAGATTTAAAGTTCTTTTTCAAGTTAACAATCCTTACATACCTATCTACTCAAGTACAAAAAGCTCGTGATCAAACAAAACAATAAACTCTCAAAGTTTTTCTTTTTTTTTTCCTCTTTTTTTTTCTTTTCAACATAGTATATATACGTATTTCATTTATACAAATGCAATGAAACACAAATCTCATATAATCCTACTTCTATAATTTATTGAAAATATGAATCCATATCAATAAGCTCATACTTTTTCTGTAGTTTCGTAAGATTTACACATAAATCATTCTACAAGTTTAATCAATCAAATTAAATGTATCCTTGATCATATGTATTTCATTTAATCCAAAAATCAACATTTCAACTTTTTCAGGATTTTAAATAATTTACTAAGTTTCAATTAAGCATTTTGATTTCTTTTTTAAAATCGTGAAACTGTTAAACTTGTAAAATTTAGTAAAAACATAAGATACTATATCCAGATTTGTATTAATAGTAAAATTTGTAGCATCTTATATAAGATTCTAAATATAACATTCAAATAGTTATAGTTCTTAAAAATTTTATAGTCTTAATTATTGGATAGTTATAGGAAATTTCGGTTAGTTACAGCAAATTCAAAAAAAAATTTTCAATTTCCATAGAAATTTGCAGCACAATCTTAATTCCTCTAATTAACAAGATCACTTGGATTTAATCTAATTACCTCCCCCCATACCTACATTTTGCATTATTCTCAATGTAAAAGATTTTACAGTAAATATAGTAAATGTTAGTAGGCATGAATATTGTTTCATTGACTTAGCACCTAACTCAACGAACTAAGTTCGTTGAGTTAATGAATAACTTCACGAATTAAGTTTGAATGTAAATTCAGGATAAGTAATTAATTACATACCTTGTTCTTTTGTATCTCTTTCAATATTTTCCAACTTTTGATTTTGAAAAACTTCTCATTCACATATAAAAGCAGAATATATAACAAAATAACATTTAACAACAAAACATAAATTGTTAAATCAATGTCTTGTGTGGAACCTAGGCTCTTATGCTTTTGGTGGCTCACAAGCAAGCTAGTTGGTTTCCTAGAATAGATACCAACAAACTGGATTGATATTTTGTTTGTTTGTTTTTTTTTTTTTATAAAATAAAACAAAAACTAAAAATTTTTCTTTCTTTTCTACAAATAAATGTAAAGTACACACAACATTAAAAGTACAAAATCATAGTTTAAGAACATGATTGAAAAGTAGTGACAAATGAAATAAATGTATCAATCCAAGCAAACTTTTTAGGCATAATTCTTGTTGCTATTAATTCTATTTTAATGTAGTCTGCTTTCCTTTTTAACTTGTAAACTTACAATATGTTATTAATACTAAATATAAGTGTATTACCATTAATGAATTGAAATGCAGAAAGGGATCTTCTTTTGTTCCAAGATAATGTAGTTGTTTCTATTTCTACATATGTTTCAATATATTCCTCTTCCCACTTCCATTCAGTTAGGTCTTTCATAATCCATATTTGAAATTTCATCAATTCATCCCACCATTTTATTAGACATAAAGTAAGATCATCATATTCATTATACCACATTCCTAATTGAATTTTATCATGTTCTGTAGATGGTGGTTCAACTATATTACTAGGTATAGGCAGTATTTCTATAAAGTCATCATAACTGTCTATGCTTACTATGTATAAATCAGATCTAAATGCAACTGATATATCTATGACTAAATATATATATCTATCAAGTATGACATGTATGTTGTTAATTAATACTTTCTGTCCTAGATATATCATAGTATTTTCAGTCCAAGATCTATTCAGAAAATTATACACACTTAAGCATAATCTTCATCCCAATTTCCAATTGGTCTCTAATAATACAATTTTTCAAGAATGGTTGAATTTTTATCAGAAAATGTTAAAGTTGACCCACAATTTTCAATTGGTACTTCAAATCTATTAGGCCTTCCTATATTCCATTCTTCTCTAGTGATAAGATTTCTAATCAAAATATCGGGTAACATAATTGCATACCTTAGTTTGGTTCTGTAAATAATCAATCCTTCATTTATCCCCATAATATGATCTATTCCTTCTAATGTATTGGGTGGAATTTCAACAATTTCTTCTATATTCAAATATTCATAGCTGATTGAACTATGATTAAATGACTTCCATAAAAATCCATCTCTAATATTAGTCATTTTTGCAGCTTGTAGTCTATGAAAATATTTTTCTCTAACACAGTCTTTAATTTCTTTTGACACACAACACAATCGGCATAAATCTTTAGTTGATAAGTTACTCAATATTTCCTCTAGTGCATCTAGTGGTAATTTCATCAATTCCATCTGTTGTGATTCTATATAACATAAACAAAATTTAGTAGAGATAAAATTAACATAGCTACTTACATCCCCTCGTGGAGTTAGGTCATAACTCAACAGACTAAGTTTGTTGAGTTAAGTAATAACTCTACGATATTACTAACTATAATTAAACTTACATTTTTTTTATTTTATATTTTTCTACTTACTATATTATACATAGTTACTTTGGTCATACTGCTTCATTCAGTTTCCCTCCCAAAGGAGGTATCAATTTCATTAACAGTTCTATTGACAAGGTTAGGCACTGCTTGCATTGACAATCCTCTAGTAGGTCTAACTTCTATTGATTCCTTTTGTCTAGGGGGTATATTTCTATTCATATTTTGATTTTGAATGGCAACATTTCCAAATACATGATCTAGACGATTGTTTAATTGTTGAATTATCTTTTCTAACTTCTCTATTCTAGATCCTTACTCAATTAATGCTTCATAACTTATATTTTTGTCATTTATATTTTCTCCTCGGAAATTGTTATTTCTTCAAGAAAGGTTCAGGTGATTTCTCCAATTAGGTTATAAGAATTTCTAAAGTTATTTTTCTAGTTTCTAGCATAAATAATATCTAAGTCATTAATATTTGCATTCTTTTCAACTAGTTTTTGATTTAATGCTAACTTTTTTATTTTCTTTGTTAATTCAGTTAATTTAACTTCAAGCATAGTGCTTGAATCTATTTCATGCATTCCCCTTGGTAATATTCTTTTATTTGTAATAGCTTCAGTTGAATTTTCCCACTATGTAGTTTTTTTACAAAGTTTTCTAAGTATTCCCATGCTTCTTCACTACATAGTTTTAAAAATCCATTATGACAAGTAGATTCTAATAAAGATTTAGTTGAAAGATCTATGCCTTCATAAATTATACCTATTAATTGTGCTTTACTCATTGCATGATGTGGACATTGAGTCAGTAAATCTTTAAATCTTTTAAAATATTTCCAGAATGATTCTCCTTGCTTTTGGCTACACATTAATATTTCATTTTTTTTTTTAATCGTTTGATGTGTTGGATAATATTTTTCCAGAAAAACAGAGCAAAATTCAGTCCATGTAGAAATTGAATCAGGCGATAGAGTATATAACCACTTCTTGGCTGTATCTTTTAAAGCAAAAGGAATATATCTAAGTTTAATAGCATCAATACTTATGTTCGGCATTTTCATCATTTGACAAACTTCATTAAATTCTCTAAGGAAATAATAGGTATATTCTCTTTCTAATCCATGAAAGTGTGGTAATTAACTAATATAATTAGATTTCAGTTCAAACCTATCTCCCTCAAAGTTTGGCAATCGAATACATGAAGGTTCATTAACTAATTTAGGATACAAAATTTCCCCTAATGGTTTTTCTATTAGAGTAGCCATATCTTCGTTCTCCTTTAAAGAAAGGTTAGCTGACCCTTAAGGATTTCGTTAAAGTCCAATTCAGAAAATATTTCAGTACGCCTTTGTATTAAATAATCCTATGTAGGTGTTCTTACTAATCATTTAGTGCTAGGAGAACAAGTCCATGTGCTCATAAACTCTTAACATAAAGTAAAGTAGTAGAAGATTAATTACATACCAGTTTAATGTTGTGTTTTTAGTAAATAGTTGTTGATAGATGAGGTTGAATCAAATGCTTCTCCTTCTAGTTCCCCAATGAATTTTCTTTTCTTTCCTCAAGTGCTGGTAATTCGTAAATAACATTCTGTTCTATATTTATAATGCACGTCCATAAGGCAAATGAATCTCGTTGCAAGAATGTGCCTTATAACGTGCAATATGGTTCCTATTTTTATAGATACGTGTTCCACTTTTAATTTCAAATTTCAGTAACCACTAAACCCACGAAGTTTTGTTTGTGGCTAAAAGAATAACTGTTTAGCTTAATCCATGAACTAACCTCGTTGAGTTACAGATAACTCAATGGACTAACCTCGGTTACTGTTTCTAACTCAACGAACTAATTTCGTTGAGTTACAGCTAACTCAACGGACTAGCTTCATCGCCCATTTGCTAACTCCACGGACTAACTTCGTTGAGTTACAGATAACTCAACAGAGTGACCTTATATTTTATTATTAACCTCGTGGAGTTAAGATTAACTCAACAGACTTACTTCGTTGAGTTAATACTTAACAAATTTTTCTAAAACTTACTCCTTATATTAACTTCTATATTTTTTTTCTCCTGCATTTTATTAACTTAAATAAAGTTAAATACATTTCATTAATGTAGTGTTCTAATTTAAACTCCTTTAAATCTGAACATTATATGCATATTTAACTTACAGTTCATTTCCTATTATGTAGAAATTAAATTCTTTTTTTCAGTATACAAATGTGTTTAGATATTATCCACTCATCGTGCATTTAACCATGCCATTAATAAAATTGTAGAACTTGTAAAACAATCTTGCAGATATTTAAACAACTATGTAATATTCATCTTCAATACAGTTCTTAATTAAATCATTCATTCACAATTACACAAATTCAGAAACATCATGATGTTCAAACATTGATATATATAAATAATTTACATTTACATATAATCAGACATTTTTTAGTACAAGTAGACAAAAAATACATTTTAATCTTTCTTCCTAAGTTCATCTACTTCCTTCTAGAGCTTTTCTAATTGTTGTTCTAATTGATTTATATGCTCAACAACTCTTATAATGTCTTTAGAAGGTCCAACTATAGAAACAATAGTTGCAGCATTATAATTTCTATATTCCTTCACTAAAATGGCTCTAGATCTTATCCTTTAGGATGTCCATTTCATGAAGTCAATATTGTCCTCCATTAATACTGGTATCAAATCTCCATAAAATAGTTTCTTTTTTGCAGACTTTATCTTTGATAGGAAGACTTGACACTAGTTAACTTGAATTCTATTTACAACTGCATACGTGGCCCATTTAATAAATTGACTCAGCTCAATGTCGTGACCATGCCTCTAATAGACAGTTTTAACTAAAATGTTTGCCACCATGTGTGCTTTCCCATTTAAATACTTCAGTCTATCTAGTAATGGCACACTAGGGTCGATGGCCAAACATTACTTGATTGCTTGTTCTGTCCATTTAGTTGTAGTTGTATTTTCCAAGATTTCAATACCATCATTTTTCAGTCCAAAAATATTGTGGAGAAGCTTTGGTGTTATTTGTACATTAACTTCTTCCACATTTGCAATTAAATTTCCTTCTTTCTCTCTCAAATTTGTATAAAAGCAGGGCACTAAATTTTCATATACTACATGCCATTTCTATTGAGAAATAAAGTTCAGTAGGCCCTAGAATTCGAATAATTCCTTAATCTCCTCCATTCCAGTCCAATCTATTGGCCTATTGTAAATAACATCATACCCCTTTATCTCTTGATATTTGTTGTATGCTTCCTAACTCCAAAAGTGAACTTCATTTAGAATAGTAGCTTCAGATGGGTCAGGAATTTGGATTTGTTGCTCAAGAGGGGTTTGTTCTTGAATTTCTTCTTCAAAATGCTGAACTTGTGTTTGTTGGAAATGATCTGGAGATTCTTGTATTCTTGTTTCTACTTTTGTCTATGGTGGAGAGCCGACAGAACTCTCTACTCTTTTTTCTTGTACTATTTCAATTAATTGGTGAAGAGTCTCTCCCTCTTCCCGATAGAACTCTCCACTCTTTTTTCTTGTACTATTTCAATTAATTGCTGAAGAGTCTCTCCCTCTTTAGTGGAATCTATCGAGTCATTTCCTTTTTGTTCCATATGTTCTTGTTCAGCATCTTTTGTTTCTTCTTCCTCCTGACTACCAATCTGCATTGTCACTATTCTTTCTGATTCTATGGTAGATTAGGATGGAGTCATAGGCATAGTATATTCTGCCCTACTTGTTTCTTCTATCTATACATGTTGCGGACTAATTTCAACCTATTTTTCTTCTTTTCTTTGCTCTTGCTGATGTTACTCCTACTCCTTCTCAGATTTGGATAATAAATCTACAAAAATGGGCTCTTTAGGCCCTACTAATAGTATAGGCTTCAATTTAATTTTTGCTTCTACAGTCTTAGACACTATCTCTTTTCCTTTCCTTCTTCTAAATAACTATGCCTGATCTTCCTCTTCTTCTTTTTCTAACTCTAAGTCAACAAAAATGGGCTTTGCAGGCCCTCGAGCCATAGGTATTGGCTCTTCCTATTTCACTTTTCTATAATTACTAGTCTCAAAGGACTAGCTTTAGTTTCTTTTGCAATAGGTATGGTAGTGGATTCTTGATGATATTCAACTTTAACTTTGTATTGGGCCTTCAACTTTTCTGTAGCCCTCCTTTTGTGAAGTGCATCAAATACCAGATGTGCTTTAGCTACTACCAAATCTTTTGGTTCTCCTTGGTTTTTTCCAACTCGAACTAGTTCTTCAAACTCTCTCAACTCTTCTTCAGTAGAAGGCCCCATAACTACCACCCTTTCTAGTGGTTTAGGTGGTGGAATGGATGGTCCTAGCTGCTATTCCTTAGTAATAGGTTTTTTAGCAGCCGGCTCTTTAGCTGTAGGTTCTTTAGCTACATTCCTCTATTGCTCATTGATTTCCCACTAGGCATGTCCAGCAATATGTCTTACAAACCACAATCGTGACCTGCACCGGATTAACACTAGGGCAACCTCGTTGTTTGGTCTTATTTTCCTTTCTCTATTTACAACCACTTCTATTGCTACTTTAATTCTTGTTTCCACAATTTGAGGTATTCTAATATCTAAATCAACCAAAACTTTTCTCCAATAGAAGATATCAGATTCTACCTTTTCTAATTCTTTCTCCCATGTCGTGTTCCTGATCTTTTGTTGTGTATGCCATTCCTCTAACTCTTTGAGAAATCTCATGGTGTCAACTATTTCCCAGAATTCTAGCGTCATCTTTTATCTTCATGGTGTGACGGAATGGAACAAAATCGCTCTACCTTCTACTGTTCTAAGTTCTAAATGATTCTATAGATAATGCCCCCAAATCCTAAGTTTTAGTATAAATAAATCCTAAGGTTTTGGCGAGTAATCAGGTCATTTTCCCATGCAAACTCTCGCTCTCTCACTCACTTCTTTGAGGAGTTACGATTAACTCCATAGACTAAATCCGTGGACTTAACTACAGTACTCTGTTGAGTTATAGTTAACTCAACGGAATAAGTTCGTTAACTTATCCTAGACTCAATGGAGTAAGTTCGTTGAGTTAAGTTTAACTCGACGGACCTCCCATAAAGTTAAAATTAATAAAAATACTATTAATAATAATTTTTAATTCGGTCTAGACCAAAGAATTTCTGATCTGACCAACTCTTAATTTTTCAACATTTTAGAATTTCAGTCAAATCGTTAAATTTCCTCAGTTGAACCAAAATTAAATATTTTTTTCTTTTTTCTACTAGTTGAATAGATACTATACTTCGGTCAAACCTACATTTGTACTTAATATAATACATATATATATTTGTATTTTTTTTGTGTTTCGATTCAACTGATGGATCCTTTTGATGTGACCGTAACAATTTTTTTCTTTTACTATATGTTTTGATAAAACTGATAATTTCTTTCGGTTGAATCGTGACTATATTTAAATATGTTTTATTTATTTATTTTTGATAATTACAAAACAAACATATATCTTTTTCTTACTTAATAAAGCTTGAGTGGTCCTCTACTCTTACTTCTCCTATAATTCCAAAGGAACTTTTTGGAATTTTTAAAATAGGTCTAAGTCTTTGTTCATTTACTTTAAATATATTCTAATTTTTAGGATTTTCAATTTCAATAGTACCATAGGAATAAATATTTCAAATTATGTAAGGTCCTGCCCATCTAGATCTCAATTTTCCTAGATGGTTATGAAGTCTAGTCATGTAAAGATATACTTTTTGTTCTATTTCAAAAGTTTTTGAAATAATTTTCTTATCATGCTAAAAGTTCATTTTCTCTTTTTCTTTTACAGTAGTCAAATAAGCTTCATTCCTAAATTTTTCTAATTCAATCAATTGCATTTTCCTATTTTTAGTAACTTGATTTAAATTAGCGTTCAGAGTTTTTAATACCCAATAAACTTTATGTTCAATTTTAGCTAGTAAATAGCAACTTTTTCCATATACTAGTCTAAAAGGTGACATACCTAAGCTTGTCTTATAAGCAGTTCTATAAGCTCAAAGTGCATCTATTAATCTATTAGCCCAATCTTTTTTAGTAGGATTTACTAGTTTTTCTAAGATTAACTTAATTTGTTTGTTTGCACTTTCTACTTGTCCACTTGTTTATGGATGATATGATGTTGCAATGTTGTGATTTACTCCATATTTCTTCATTAAGGCTTCAAAACTTCTATTACTAATAATAGCTTTAGGTATTCCAAATCTTGTAATTATATTAGTTCTTATAAAATGTATTACCACTTTATTGTCATTAGTTTTTGTAGGAATAGCTTCTATCCATTTAGATACATAATCCACCCCCAACAATATATAATTAAATTGATTAGACATAGGAAATATACCCATAAAATCTATTCCCCACATATCAAAGATTTCAACTTCAACAATGGGGTTCAGAGGCATCATATTCCTCTTTGATATTCTTCCTATTTGTTGAAATCTTAAACAACTTAAGCAGTATTTATGAACATCTTTGAATAGTATTGGCCAATAGAATCCACATTGCAGAATTTTGGTAGCAGTTTTCCTTGAACCAAAATGTCCTCCACATGCTTGGTCATGGTAGAAAGACAATATACTCTAATATTTAGTTTTTGGAACACACCTCCTTAAAACCAGATCAGGACATTTCTTAAATAAGTATGGGTCTTCCCAATAATAATATTTTACTCTTGAAAAGAATAATTTCTTATCCTGTTTATCCCAATCCTTAGGTGTTAAACTAGTAACTAAGTAATTAACTATGTCTACATACTAAGGCATTATGTTTATGGTCATTAATTGTTCATTAGGAAAATTATCCTTAATTTCAATGTTTGATTTTTCTATTTGTAATCTTGATAAATGGTCTGCTACTACATTCTCACAACCTTTTTTATCTTTAATTTCTAGATCAAATTCTTGTAATAATAATATCCATCAGATCAATCTAGGTTTAGTTTCTTTCTTTACTATTAGGTGTTTTAAAGCTGAATGATCCATGTATACTATCACTTTAGCTCCAATTAGATATGATCTAAACTTTTCTAAGGCAAACACAATAGCTAATAGTTCTTTTTTAGTAGTTGTATAATTAACTTGAGCATCATTTAATGTTTTGCTTGCATAATGAATTACTCTAGGAGATTTTTCTATCTTCTGTCCTAACACTGCTCCTACAGTAAAATCAGATGCATCACACATTAATTCAAATGGATGGCTCCAATTAGGTGCTTGTATTATAGGAATTGAAATTAAGCTAGTTTTAATCTTGAAAAATGCTTCTTTGCAATTTTTATCAAAGTTGAATGAGACATCTTTTAATAGATTAGTTAAAGGTCTAGCTATTTTACTAAAATCTTTAATAAATCTTCTATAAAATCCAACATGTCTTAGAAATGATCTAATATCTTTTATTAATTTAGGTTTTGGTAGATTAGAAATTACTTCTATTTTAGCTTTATCTATTTCCAACCCTTTCATTGAAACATGTCCCAAGACTATTCCTTATTTAACCATGAAGTGACATTTTTCCCAATTTAGAACCAAATTTTTGTCCACATAGCATTTTAATACTTGGTTTAAATTATTTAAACACACTTCATATGAAGTTCCATATACAGTAAAATCATCCATAAATATTTCTAAAAAATCTAAAGTCATTCCAGCGAATATGCCCTACATACACCTTTGAAAGGTAGCTAATGCATTGCATAATTCGAATGACATTCTCTTAAAAGCATAAGTTCCATTAGGACATGTGAAAATTGTTTTCTCTTGATCCTCTTATGCTACTGGAACTTGATTATATCTTGAATATCTGTCTAGGAAACAAAAATATTCTTGCCCTGCTAATTTCTCTAGCATTTTATCTATAAAAGGAAAGGGAAAATGATCTTTTCTAGTCACAACATTTAGCTTTCTATAGTCTATACACACTCTCCAGTCTAATTGAATTGTAGTAGGTATCAAGTCTTGACTTTTATTCCTAATAACTGTCAATCCTGATTTCTTGGGAACTACATGGATTGGACTAACCCATGAGCTATTAGAAATTGGATCAATTATGTCATTATCTAACCATTTCACTATTTCCTTCCTAACTATTTCTTTAAGGTTTGGATTTAATCTCCTCTTAAGAATTCTAACTAGTTTAGCATTCTCTTCTAAATATATATGGTGACAGCATATAGTGCACTTAACCCTTTTATATCAGCCATAGTCTATCCTATTGCTTCTTTATAAGTTTTTACTACATCTTTTAATTTAGAAATTTGATCCTCTTTTAAATCTGAAGTAATGATGATTGGACATGTTCATTTTTCTTTTAGAAATATATATGTTAATTCAAGAGGTAAATGTTTCAAATCTAAATGTTGACCATCAGAAGCTAGAGCTCCTAATTTAACATTTTCATCTTCTATCTTAAACTCCTCTTAGTCTTGCATTAATTTCTCATTTAACTAAACGTTAAGTTAACATGTGTTTTTATTGAAAAGCATGATATGTTTTAAAATTATATTTTCTGTATCATGTACAGTGTACATTTGGAAAACTCGTTAAGTTAGAGTTTTAGTCGTATAGAGATCACATGAGAACTCGTTAAGTTAGAGGCTTAAAGGTTAAAATATGTCACGTGAGAACTCGTTAAGTTAGTGAGTAAGAGTTTAGACAACTCATTAAGTTAGTGTTATACACGTGGTGAAATTATAAGTTACGAATGTTATATTGTATCATGAGAGGTGTACATGTTTAACTCGTTAAGTTAACATAACTAAACGCGTTGAGTTGCTATATTGAATACTAAGGTAATGCGTTAGGTTAGCGTTATAAACTTAAGTTGTTATTTTTTGCACGTGGTAAAATTCTTATTATAAAAACATTTGTATATTACTGGTTCGTTAAGTTATTGTAATACAACAGAGATAGTTCATTGAGTTATCCATAACACAACGGAGTTAGTTCATTGAGTTAGCTACAGTACTTGTCACGTGAATTGGCACATGAGAAACTCGTTAAGTTGAAAACGTTAAGTTATATATATACTTGTGTTATTCGTTTAGTTAACATTAAAGTAACGACTCCTTATTATACTTGATGAAAAATTTTGGACGAGAAAGTTTATTTTGCAGGAAATTTTTTAGAGATCCAGGATGGATGATTAAAGAAAATTCGAAATGTAAACATGGGTCAAAACGTGTGTATTTCGATGAAGGAAAAAGAAAAGATGTGAAGAAGTGGAAAACTGGTAGTGATTAAACGTGGAGGATATGCATGAAATGAAGATACAGTATAAAAGGCATAGAATTTTTGTTGATCAAATTATCCCTGCACATCAAATGAAAAATCTTTTTAGGGATCAAAAACACCTCTTCAGGGAAAATCTCTCAGGTGGAATAAAGTTCAGTGAAGCATAAAAAGGTAAGATATATGTCATTGAAGATTTGAAGTATCAAGTGGAAGCAAATTCAGTTGTAGGATCGTTTGTATGACAAGAGAGGGGGGGTGAATTGTGTCTTTAGTAATTAAAATACTAGTAGATAAAACAAGAGCACAAAACACTTGTAAATGAAATTCTATTCTTTATGTAAAGACAGAATTTACTATATCTTTTCAACTCAATTCCCTTCTTGAAAGTTTTGATACAGTAATGTTCGATATACAATTCAAATAGAAAAATAAAGCTCTTATTCAAAACTAATTTTGAATTGTATAAAACCTGATCTTTATGCACACAGCTTCTTTCTTTCTCTTTGCTCAGCTTCTGTATCTCTTCTTCTCTAGTTGTCGAATTTCCAAACTTCTTGCATTTGTAGCTCCTTTTCTGAAATTGCTTGGAATTTCGAACTTCTTTTGATGTCGAAGAATTTTTCAGAATATGAATATTCAAACTTAACTTTTCAGTTAGGGATCTAGATTGAATATTCAGACATGGTTTTTGAGATTAGATCCTCTGTTGTAATGTAGCTCATACTCTCTATTAATAGTCAAACTATATTCTCACGATTAGCATGTTCATCCACATAATCCACAATCCACGTACTAATTTTTTCTTTAATCCAAATTACTATATTTTTGAGTTTCTACTTTCTCCACTATAATTTTGAATTTCCACGACCTCCACTCGTAGATTCATCAAGACTTTATCTTCTTGGAGTCTTATAGAATATCTTCTAAGTCTTCGATTTAGTCAAACACTTATCCTTTAAGTCTTGTAAAAATTCAAATACTTATATGTAATTCTTCGAGTTTTTGCACTTGCAAAACACGTGACTAAACATAGCAAACTTATCTGTTTGTTAGTCATTTTATAAAACTCAAAGACTTATCTATCCATGCATATAAAAACTCGAACAGTTATCTAACTATTCAATTTTCATTACCGAACGCACATGGAAAACACGTGACAACTTAAAACATTAAAAATACACGTGTAGATAACTTAACTATACGAGTTTTTAACATAAACTATTCGACAAAAATGAAACGTTAACTATCCAAAAGTTTAACTATCAAAAATCTAACTCTTTAGAAATCTTTAACTTATCCGAGATAAAAATGAAACTTTCGGATAATCTGTTAATTATTATACTTAGAGAAATATACTTAGAGAATATTATTTAGACTTATTTAAAAACTTTAATAAAGCATATATCATCAAAACAAAATTCCTAACAATTTCCCTCTTTTTGATGATGTCAAAACCTAATAAGTCAAATAATCTATCTCTTCTCCCCCTTTTTGGCATTATAAAAAAGTAAATAAAATGTAAGGAAGAAAAATATTCTAAGTATATATCATTCAAAAAGATATTTTTAAACATGCATAACTATCATGGATTAAGCATAAACTATTTAAATATAAACTATGAAAAATAATCACATGAGTGTAAAATGCAGTAAATAGTTTACATAATATTTTTGGTAACAAATTACAATACATAAATCATGTAATACATAATTTGTATAATCACAAGCCTCTTTGTCTTCGAAAAATACTGATCAGAGTGTCTGAAATTTGCTTTGCAATTTCTGTACTTACTCTGTTTATCTGATCAATTACTGCTTGATCTAAATCATTTTGTGAAACTTGTGATGGTTGCTGTAAAAATTCAGTATGGATGTCTGTATTTATACCTGTATTTGTATTTGTCTGTATACCTGTATTTATATCTGTATGTTGCTGTTGTTCTGAAAATTGTGTTGATTGTTGCTATTGCTGTTGTGACTGTGTTTGCCTATCTTATTGTTGTTGTTAGACTACAGGTGTATCTGCTTCCTGGTATTTTTGGAGTTCTTTTGTAGAGAAAGGTCTTGACTTTAATCTTTTCTATGGCCAAGGTGTAATATTTGTTTGACTTGCCACAATTCTCAAAATCGTATCACCATAAAATAATTTACGTATGTATTTATACCTGTATTTGTATTTGTCTGTATACCTGTATTTATATCTGTATGTTGCTGTTGTTCTGAAAATTGTGTTGATTGTTGCTATTGCTGTTGTGACTGTGTTTGCCTATCTTATTGTTGTTGTTAGACTACAGGTGTATCTGCTTCCTGGTATTTTTGGAGTTCTTTTGTAGAGAAAGGTCTTGACTTTAATCTTTTCTATGGCCAAGGTGTAATATTTGTTTGACTTGCCACAATTCTCAAAATCGTATCACCATAAAATAATTTACTCTACAAATGTAAGATATAAGAAACAAAAATATCATACCAGTTCACCTATATATGGTTAATTAATGAATATGTAGCATAAAGATAACATCTGCCAACTTCTGCACCATGACCAAACCTTTGAAACAATGAAGCATGTAGTAATTTTGCAATAAAACGTGCTTGGCCATTTAAATCATTTAGTAATCTCATTGGTTAGTTGGCAGTTGGATCTTTGGCTAAACTTTGAATGTCTCATCCCAATTGATAAACCTATTTTCTTTCTAATAATTTAACTCCTTAATTTTTCAGACCAAGTACTTGATAAAGTAAATCTGGAGTTAAATATATGTCATTTTCTTGTATATTGGAAATAAGAATACATTCTTCCACTGTTAAGTTTGAGTAAAAACAATTGATAAGTTCAGGTATAACAAGATGACCTAGCTGCTGTGGAAGTAGAGTCAACAAGCCTTGAAATTCAAACATTTCTCGTATATGTGCCATCCCTTCAAACTTAACTAGTCTTGAGTATAAAACTATAAAAGTTCTATATGTTTGAAATTTTTCATAATAGGAACTATTTCTAAAACATAATAATGTATTTTCGTGTAAACTCTATTCAGGATTAGGTATTTTCCTATCATGATGTTCTGATCTGGAACTGGTTTCAAAATTATCAGCAGTATCTATATTTTCAAAGCTTTCAGAATAGGTGGAATGTCTACCAAAGCTGGTATAAATGTCTGAAATATCTGTTATTGTCATATCAATAATCTGCTGAAATTTTTCTGTTTGTTCTTCTTGAGACATATGAGTAGCAACAGTCTCTATATCAATCTGTCTATCACCAACATTTATATCTATGATTGATCTATACAACAACTATCTCTGTAGAAAAGAATGTTCTATAATAGATTCATTCTGTATTTTTGAAATTTCTATACTTGAAACATTGGTAGTGTGATATTCAATCTGTAACTGTGTATGTGGTTGATTATATAAAATTATCAACAAGTATATTATATATTGTAATAGACATAACCATATGTATAAACTGTAGTATGAGCAACTATACCAAAAATGAAAAGTTTCTATCTAAGATACAGTTAGAGGAAGAATATCTGTACATTCCTCTTCAGATGAAATATCTTCAACATTCATAGACTTAGTGTCTATGTCATCAAAAATATCATCAAAATTGATATCATCTGTATATGTATCATCAAAATTTCCTACATGTTCTCTTTCCGTAGGAAAAGAATGTGTGCTTGCAGCATGATGTGAAAAACTATCCATTGTATTAAAAGATACATTTTGCACTAATGTGACACAATACCTTAGAGTGTATGTGTGTAATCCAATATTTGTCACATCGACTGGGATTCCTAACACAAATGTCTGTCCAGCTTCTGCAATGGAATATAGTTTTCCATTTTTCAATGATTCTTCTTTTTGCTGCATTATTCCTTCTACACCTGCAGTTAGTCTAAAATATTCTAATGTCCTTTTCTTTTTCCGACTATATGTCTGTAGTGCTTCTGGTTGTTCAAGAGGTTCTAAAATTTTCTTAATTTCTCCTGTTAAAGGCACTTGTGGTTGTGATGGTCCTTCACCATGATGCCTAGGTGGTAATAATGGAATATAGAGTTTTAAGCTCTCAACCTTTGCCATTTTTAGTTGATAAACTTTTTGTCCTTCACTTCGAAGACCCATTTTCCTAATGGCAGTTTTCTGTTCATTTATATACTATTGAATGTCATCTAAAATAGCTGAGGGAAAATAATGTTAGGAATACAATGATTCTAATTCCCTATTTGCATTTTCTATCATTGGTCCCCATTTCTTTCCATAGTAAGTGATAGACTGTACCGATTTTTCAGGTATTTGTCCAAAACTTGTAACAACCGCAGGGTTAGGTTGTAAAGTTCGTTTCCATAGTTGTAATGCAGAAAGTTCAGTCTGTTTTAGTCTAAACTGTGTTTCAACATAATTGTGAATAAACTTCTAATAAAAATTTTTCTCATCTTGAACAGCTTTTCTAATTTCATGTAGTATTTCATTTGTAAAAGTGTACCTTGAGTAGATGACGTTGATTTCACTTTGCATTTTCTGAAGTTTTAGCTCTCTTTTTTGCACTTTTGTCATTCTACCACGTCCTCTTCCACGTCTTGACATTATCGATTAAGCTTCGCTGTGCACTGTAGAACTTAGTGGAAGTAAAGATTATGAAACTAGGGTTTTACCAAGGTAGAAACATGAAAGGTTGTTAGTAAAACATTTATAACTCTTCGAGTTTATAAATGGATTCAATCATTGAAATCATAAATATAAGATCCATTACTGATAAATAACTTAAGTGCTTACAATAACTGTACGATTTTTACAATCGACAAAAGCAGAATACTTAGCGTAACTGTTCGTGCAAAGAAAATAACTTCTGGCTAAGTGAAAAGTGAGAAAACTCGAAGACTTATAACAACTATTCGAGTTTTGTGAGCAGTAAGGCACATAACTATATGACAAATGAGAATAGTTATTGTCAGAGATTAAGTCTTTTAGAAAAATATAATAATATTAAGTTAACTGTTCGAGTTTCTCGAATGGATAGGTGTGAAAGTCGAAGAGTTAAACATAACTGTTCGAGTTTCAACTAAGACATAATAAAGTAATGAAATTCAACACGTGCATAATTCTAACTTAAGGTGTTCAGATATTTTCGGATACTTATAAACCTAACTATCCGATGCTCAGATGCATTTCGAAGAGTTACCAGATAACTTACTGAACATTCACTTAAGATATACATTTAGGCTTTGACACATGTACTTTAGGAAATAAAAAAATATTCTATTGATCGTTTAAAACATAACTGTCCAATATATATACAATATAGTCTTCCGAAATCCTAGAAAATTCAAATACTTAAGAATTAAAAAGCTTGTATTTTACCAACAGTTTAGAAATGTATTGAATTAATGTTAATTTCCTAAAATTATGTAGATTCTTTCATGAAAACATATAATAGTTCATAAGAGTTGAATTATTATATGAGAAATTGCTCCCCCTACATAAATGTAGTCTAAAGATTCTATGACGTACTTAAACTAGGTTGCTAAGCCTTAAATAGATTTGGCTTTAAAAGGTCAAATAGCTTACTTAAAAAGGATGCTAAGTCTTAAATAGATTTGAGTCTCTCTATATTTTTTTATTTTTTATTTTAAAAAAAAAAATGAATTAAATACATAAATAAGTAGTAGATTTAACAATTTAGATTTTCTGGCTTTTATCTTATTCAGTTTACAAAAGATAATTCATAGAGATATACTTTCAGGAACTTAAAAGAATTTAATAATGAGTACACAAACTTAAGATAATAAATATCGTACATTATGTGTAAAGAGTAGATAATAACAAGAAAAAAATAACAAAGATTACATGCACAGATTATGGCAGGATTGTTATAACATTTTGAAAAATAAATTAAGCTTGAGTACATTGCCCCCTTTTCTTTTCTTTTTTTTTGTTTATATTCATAGATATATATATATATATATTTTATGTATTACCTCCCACAATATCATCTTTTTACGTGATCACAATCCCTTGCTTAGGGGAAAGATAACTAGTTACTCAATGACAAGTGAGAACAGGTAATTTTTTTTAATTGTAATTTGAATTACTTACAAAATGAGTTTTTAATCAGCACATCCCAAACCAGTTGGTTTAAGTGACTAGGGTTTAAGATCCCCCAATGGACTTAATTACTCAAGTAATTGCAGACAAAAAAAAGAAATAAAACAAGACAGTAAATTAAATTAGAGGCAATCGCAAGACTTAATTTTTCTAACAGAATGTTAATAACTTTCCTTTAATAAAAAGTACATACTTTCTATGTATTTTCCTATTAAAATCTCAATAATAGCATATACATAAGTAACAAAAATACAGTTGACACTCACATTGAATCAATTTAACTTTCCTTAAGTAATCTTTTCTGAATTTTTCTTAAATAAATTGACTTCAATAAAAATCAGAATTTCATAAATTCTTAATTACTAGAAAATTGTAATTCAAAAATAGATATTTTGTTTTGTTTGTTTGTTTTTTTTTTAATAATAAAGATATTAAATTCTAAAACTATAGTTATAACAAACCAAAATACAATGAACAAGACAATTTAAACATTAGATAACCTACAGATACCAAGTTCTAATTGTAATTTTGAAAAGGTATTTTCATCTAAGGGTTTTGTAAATAAATCTGCTAATTGTTCCATGGTAGGAACAAAATTTAATACTATTTTTCCTTTTATAACATTATCCCTTAGAAAATGATGTTGAACTTCTATATGTTTTGCTCGTGAATGTAAGATAGGATTTTTAGATAAACTTATTGCAGAACTACTATCATAGAAAATCTTAGTTGGTTCATAGTCTAAACTAAAATCTTTTAAAGTTTGTCTGATCCACAGGATTTGAGCACAACAAAGTGCGGCAGCTATATATTCAGCTTCAGTTATAGGTAATGCTACACAATTTTGCTTTTTGCTAAAGCATGACACTAAAGAATTTCCTAATAATTGACAAGTGTCATTGGTGCTTTTTCTTTCAGACTTACATCTTGCGAAATCAACATCACTATAACCTACTAAGTTTAAAGAACTGTGTTTAAAGTAAAACAATCCAAAATTGATGGTTCCTAATAGATATTTAAAAATTCATTTAACAATAAGTAAGTGTGATTCCTTAGGATTTGATTGATATCTAGCATAAGTACACACACTAAACATAATATCTGGTCAGCTAGCTGTTAAATAAAGTAATGAACCAATCATATTTCTATATTGTTTTACATCTATAGTTTTTCCAGAGTCATCTTTATCTAACTTGGTGATAGTACTCATTGGTGTATTCTTTGTTTTAGTGTTGTCTAAACCAAATCTCTTTAATAAATCTTGAGTATATTTTTCTTGTGAAATAAAAGTACCCTGATATAATTGCTTAATTTGTAAGCCTAGAAAAAATGATAGTTCACCCATCATACTCATTTCAAATTGATTAGTCATGTCTTTCAAAAAGGACTCAACTAATTTATCATTTGTTGCTCCAAATATGATGTCATCTACATAGATTTGAAATACTAATATATCTTTTTCGATCTTCTTGATAAAAAGAGTGTGATTTGCCTTTCCCATAGAATACCCTTTTTCCATAAGGAATTTAGATAATCTCTCATACCAAGAACTAGGGGCTTGTTTAATGCCATATAGTGCCTTCTTAAGCTTATAAACTTACTCAGGATGTTTTGAATCTTCAAAACCTGGAGGTTGTTTTACATACACTTCTTCTTTTATATATCCATTTAAAAAGTCAATCTTAACATCCATTTGATATAATTTGAAATCCATATAACAAGCATATGCTTACAAAATTCGTATTGATTCTAGTCTAGCAACAGGAGCAAATGTTTCATCATAGTCAATTCCTTCCTCTTGCTTGTAACCTTGAGCAACTAATCTAGCTTTATTTTTAGCTATATGTCCATCTTGATCTATTTTGTTTCTAAATACCCACCTTGTTCCTATTATGGACTGATTTTCAGGTGGTGGAACTAGATCACATACCTCATTTCTTATAAATTGATTTAGCTCATCTTGCATAGCTAAATACCAAAATTCATCTTCTAAGGCATCTTCAATTTTCTTAGGTTCTAGTAAAGAAACAAATGAATAAGCACCACAAATGTTGACTACTGATGACCTAGTCCAAACTCCTTGATTGGGATCGCCTATTATCTGATCGATAGGATGAGATGAAGCATAACGCCAATTCTATGTTGTTCCATATTTTCTATAGGTATGACATTATTTTCTTCTAAATTTTCATCATTTAAGTTTATATTTCTTATTCCATCAGATAATCTCTTAATTTCTTTGTCAACATCATTTGATAACATTTCTGGGAGAATTTCTGAATCAAGGCTTTCAACATGTCTAACATCCAAATGAGAATTTTCATGAAATTTTACATGTAGGGTTTCCTCAATGGTTTTTGTTGATTTATTATAAACTCTATATGCCTTACTTCTAATGGAATAACCAACAAAAATACCCTCATCTGATTTGGCTCTAAATTTGTCTCTTCATTCCTTAGTGTTTAAGATAAAACACTTACAGCCAAAGGGTTTTAAATAACTTATTTTGGGAACCCTATTATACCATATCTCATAAGGAGTTTTATCTAAAATTGGTCTTAGATGTACTCTATTTATAACATAGCATGTTGTATGAACTACTTCTGCCCAGAGAAATAGGGGTAACTTATTCTCATTTAACGTGGTTTTGGACATTTCCTGAAGTGATCTGTTTTTACGTTCTACTATCCCATTTTGTGAAGGAGCTCTTGGAAATGAGTACCTATGATCTATGCCTAACTCTTCACAAAAGGTGTTCATTTGATCATTATCAAATTTTGTACCATGATTACTCCTAAGTTTTTGAATTTTAACATTTTGCTCATTCTGAACTTTATTACAGAATATCTTAAATATTTCAAAAACTTTAGTTTTATTAGCTAGAAAATAGACTCAAGTAAATCTAGAATAGTCATCAACTAGTACAAAAGCATAATGTTTACCTACTAGACTGGTTGTCCTAGTAGGTCCAAATAAATCCATATGCACTAGTTCTAATACTCTTTTGCTTGTTATTTCATTTAAACTTTTAAAAGATGTTTTATGTAATTTACCTAGTTGACATACATCACACATAAACTCTTTCAAGTACTTAATAATAGGTGAACCTCTAACTAGATTCTTTTTAGACAGCTTTTGTAATAATTTTAAATTTGAGTGTCCTAGCCTTCTATGCCATAAAATAACTTCATCTGATTTTGCAATTAAGCAAGCATTGTCTTTAATAATATCAGAAGGCAAATTCAGAATACAAACGGATCCTTTCTTGTATGCAGTGAATGAAATTTCATTTATAGACATGTGCATAATTTTATAGGAATCTTTTTCAAAAATTACTCTGTAAAACTTCATTAAGACAGGAACACTCAATAAATTAAAACCTAAGTTTTCCACTAATAAAACCTAACTGAGAAATAACAAAGCATTTCTCAGTTACCTGAACCTTGCTAGACCCAAGGATATTTGTTTTGCTTTTATTTCTAAAGGTAACTTGTCCGTTCTTGGTCTTTGTTATTTCTGTAAGTAATCGTATATCTCCAGTCATGTGGCTGGATGCTCCACTGTCCATTATCCATTTTGATTTGTGTACCTACAAAATAGTCAAAAAGAGATTTTATCTCTTGGAACCCATTTTTGAGTGGGTTCAAGAATTTTAAAGAGAGTCAAATCAAAATAATCCGTATTTTTAGACTTCAACTTATCTATTTTCTGATAATTATTTTTGCGTTTATTTCTCTTAGTGTTATAATTATCAGAACATTTATCTCTATGTAAGCTAGAGTTGAAATTTTCATTTCTGACATTATTTGATTTCCAATATCCAATATTCTTTAAATATGAAGAAAATTGATTAAGAATATTAAGATTCTCAAATGACTTAGCTTGATTTTTCTAAAAATTTCTTTTGACATTCTTGCATTGTGTGCTATCATTTATATGTTGCATTTTATCAATTTTCACATATTTATCTCCCTTTTTAATTACACATAGAATAGTTTTTCTCTTACTATTCTTAGTACTGGAAATAAAGACATTATTTTTAGTAGTACCACCATGCAATATATAATTTTCAGAAGATGCATTGTGTAAACCAATACCATATTTTTCTACATTTGATATTTTACTACTAAGTTCATTTGTTATAGTTTGACTATTATTCCATTTACTTAATATAGCCTTTTGATCGCAAACCTTAATCTTTAACATATCAATTTCTGAATTTAAATCAGTAATAGTCAGTTCTAGGTTTTCAATTTCACAAACCATTTTCTTTTTATTAGTACACAATTAGCATGCCATTTTCTTTCTATTGCAGTAAACTTTAAAATTTCCTATGCATGCCTTTGATTTTCTTCTTTAAATTTATTCAACGTAGAGTTCAGAAAATCAACCTTATTTTCAGATTCATCTAGTATTTTCCTAGTGTTCTTTCCTTCTATTTTTACTTTCTCATATTTTATGGCCAGTCTATTGTATTCAACAAGTAATCCATCAAAACTATCAAAGTTAGCATTTTAATAAGAGGATACCTCACTGGATTTTGCCATGAAGCATACGTTTGCCAGATTTTCTTCTGAATCTGATGTTGATGAGGATTCATTGTCTAATGTTGAATCCTTTGTTTCTTCACTTTGTGAAGCTGAAGAGTCATCCCATGTCACTTTAAGTGCCCTTCTCTTTCTGAATTTCTTACTCCTAAAATTCCTCCTCGAATTCTTCTTATCTTTGTTGAGCGAACAATTAGTTTGAAAGTGACCCGGTCTGTTGCACTTGTAGCATATGATTTTGTCTTTCGTGAATGACTTCTTCTCCATATCTCTAGATGTCTTTGCTGACCTGAAGTTCATGCGATTCTTCAACAGATTTCTAAATTTTCTAGTCAATAACAGTAAATCATCGTCAGAATCACTAGTGACTTCTGAGACATTATCAGCCTCAAAAGCCAGATCCCTTCTAGGATTTTTCCCTTTTGGATCTAAATGTTGTACTTCATAGGCTGTCAGATTTCCTATGAGATCATCGAGAGTATATGTATTTAAATCTTTAGACTCTTCAATAGATGTCTTTTGAGCCCAAATTTTAGTTAAAGATCTAAGGATCTCACGTTCAACATGTTCATCGACTTAATCTACAATCCACGTACTAATTTTTTCTTTAATCCAAATTACTATCTTTTTGAGTTTCTACTTTCTCCACTATAATTTTGAATTTCCATGATCTCCACTTGTAGATTCACCGAGACTTTATCTTCCTAGAGTCTTGTAGAATATCTTTTAAGTCTTCGATTTAGTCGAACACTTATCCTTTAAGTTCTGTAAAAATTCGAATACTTATCTGTAACTCTTCGAGTTTTTGCACCTACAAAACACGTGACTAAACATAGCAAACTTATCTATTCGTTAGTCATTTTATAAAACTCGAAGACTTATCTATCTGTTGAGTATTTTTGTTTTGATGATGTGTGCTGAATGAAAATAATCATATTTGCTCAATTACTATTGCTTGTGAAAAGAAATTAAAATCATCAATTAATACAGAAAAAGCTTACTGATATAAATACTTGTCTGTATTGGATCTGAAGTTAATAACTAGTCGTTTCGTTGCATTAATTTCTCATTTAGCTAAACGTTAAGTTAAGTGTGTTTTTATTGAAAAGCATGATATGTTTTAATGTTATATCTTCTGTATCATGAACAGTACACGTTTAGACAACTCGTTAAGTTAGAGTTTTGTTTGTATAGAGGTCACGTGAGAACTCGTTAAGTTAAAGGCTTAAAGGTTAAAATAGGTCACGTGATAACTCGTTAACTTAGTGAGTAAAAGAAGAGACGAACTCGTTAAGTTAGTGTTATACACGTGGTGAAATTATAAGTTACAAATGTTGTATTGTATCACGTGAGGTGCACATGTTTAACTTGTTAAGTTAACATAACTAAACGCGTTGAGTTGCTATATTGAACACTAAGGCAACGCGTTAGGTTAGCGTTATAAACATTAGTTGTTATTTTTTGCACGTGGTAAAATTCTTATTATAAAAACATTTGTTTATTACTGGTTCATTGGGTTATCATAACACAACAGAAATGGTTTGTTGAGTAATCATAACACAATGGAGATGGTTCGTTGAGATAGCATAACACCACAGACTTAGTTCGTTGAGTTAGCTACAATACTTGTCACGTGAAATGGCACATGAGGAACTCGTTAAGTTAGAAACGTTAAGTTATATATATACTTGTGTTACTCGTTTAGTTAACATTAAAGTAACGACTTCTTATTACACTGATGAAAAATTTTTGGACGAGAAAGTTTATTTTGCAGGAAATTTTTCAGAGATCTAGGACTAATGATTAAAGAAAATTTGAAATATAAACGTGGGTTAGAACGTGTGTGTTTCGATGAAGGAAAAAGAAAAGACGTGGAGAAGTGGAAAACTGGTAGTTGTTAAACGTGAAGGATATGCATGAAATGAAGATACAGTATAAAAGGCATAGAATTCTCGTTGATCAATTTATCCTTGCACACAAAAAGAAAAATCTTTTCAAGGATCAAACCATCCCTGCACACCAAAAGAAAAATCTTTTTCAGGGATCAAAAACACCTTCTCGGGCAAAATCTCTCAAGTGGAAGAAAGTTCAGTGAAGCATAAAAAGGTAAGATTTTCGTCACTAAAGATTTGAAGTACCAGAAGAAAGCAAATTCTGTGAAGCATGAAAAGACAAGATATTCGTCACTGAAGAATTGCTGAAGAAGAAAAAGAAGAAGAAAGATCTCAAACTAGGAGAAATGTTTTAAATTCTACAAATTAGTTTTCTTTGTTTGTAGTTATGAAATTGTTTAGATGATATATGGTATCGAGATATAATTGCATCTACAATTTCTGAGGAGAATTGAATTGTATATTGTAATTGAAACCTTGAATAAAAATGATTTTATGAAAACAATGTCTCATCTTGTTTTTGAGTTTTAAAGTTTCAATTATATTTCAGAATATATTAAAGATACACAATTCACCCCCCTCTTGTGTAGCCATAGGATCCTACACTATCCATGCGTATAAAAACTCAAATAGTCTAACTATTCGATTTTCATTACTGAATGCACATGGAAAACACATGACAACTTAAAACATTAAAAACACACGTGCAGATAACTTAACTATACAAGTTTTTAACATAAACTATTCGACAAAAATGAAATGTTAACTATCCGAAAGTTTAACTATCGAAAATCTAACTCTTCGAAAAATCTTTAACCTATTCGACATAAAAATGAAACTTTTCGATAATTTGTTAACTATTATACTTAGAGAAATATACTTAGAGAATATTATTTAGACTTATTTAAAAACTTTAATAAAGCATATATCATCAAAATAAAATTCTTAACATCAGTGAAGCAGAAAAGGTTTGATTTACATCACTAAAGATTTAAAGTATCAGAAGAAAGCAAATTCGGTGAAGCATAAAAAGACAAGATATTCGTCACTGAAGAATTGCTGAAGGAGAAAGAGAAGAAGAAGAAATATCTCAAACAGGGAGAAATGTTTAAAATTCCTCAAATTAGTTTTCTCAGTTTGTAGTTATGAAATTTTTTAGATGATACATGGTATCGATATATAATTGCATCTACAATTTCTGAGGAGAATTGAATTGTATATTGTAATTGAAACCTTGAATAAAAATGATTTTATGAAAATAATGTCTCGACTTGTTTTTGAGTTTTAAAGTTTCAATTATATTCGAAAATATTGAGAAATACAATTCACCCCCCTCTTGTGTAGCCATACGGTCCTACAAGTGGTATCAGAGCTTTGTTAATAATCTTTGATATAAAATCGATACCAACTTATTTAATATCATTGCTTATTCTACCTTCCTTGTTTTTAAACAGACATTAATATATTCGAGCATACGTTTAACTTTATTGATTTAAGGCTCAAGTTGTTTTAAAGTTTTTAGACTATTTAAAATCAAATAGGTTGAAAAATCTAAGGTAAGATGGCTATTGGAAATGGTAATTTTTCTTTATATGACGACCAAAATCTTAATCGTCCTCCTTTATTTGATGGAATTCATTTTGAATATTGGAAATATAGGATGACTATTTTTCTTCAAAGTATAGATCATAAATTGTGGTTCATGATTTCTAAACCATATACTCCGTTATCTACCCATTATAATACTTGGACAATTACTAAAAAAGAAAAAGAAACTCTGAATGCTAAGGGCTTAAATATTTTATTTTGTGCATTGAGTTATGAATAGTTCAGTAAAGCGTCAGCATATAAATCTGCTTATGAGGTGTGGCATACATTAGAAGTTTCATATGAAGGTACTTCTCAAGTTAAAGAGACTAAAATAAACATGTTGATTCATAAGTATGAACTCTTTAAGATGCATGAAGATGAAAGTATTTCTGAGATGTTTTCCAGATTTCTTGATATCATAAACTCTTTAAAATGCTTAGGAAATAATTTTGAACAGAAGGATTTGGTGAGGAAAATTCTTAGATCCCTAAGTTCTAAATGGTCTCAGAAAGTAACATCAATTGAGGAATCACGAGATTTAAATGTTTATACCATGAATGAACTTATAGGAAACTTAACAACTTATGAAGTTCAATTAAATGAATCACTGAGTCACAACAAACCAAAAATGAAGAAAGAAATAGCCTTTGAAATTAATTTAGATTATGATATATCCACTAATTCTGATGAGGATTTGATTTTGCTGACTAGGAAATTCAAGAAAGCATGGAAAGCTAAGAAACAGCAAAGGAACAAAAATGACAAATCCTCAACGTCAAAATCATTGAATGACAAGAATTCTTCATCTAGAAAGTATGTATGTTACAACTGTAAGAAACCTAGACATCTTTCTCCAGATTGTCCTATAAGGTAAAATGAAAAGCAAAATAGGACAAATCAGAAAAAGACGGTTCAGAAAACTCAGAAAAAGTTTTACAAGAAAAAGGCTTTGAAGGTCACTTGGGATGATACATCTGAATCTGAGGAATCATCATCAAAATCTTCACATTCAGAAGGAGAACCAGAGTTAGAAGACGTTGCTCATGTGTGCTTCATGGCAGATGAGTCTAAGGTAATATTTGATGCTGAAAGTTATTCAGATTTTAACTTTAATGAATTATTATGTGCTTATCATGCATTATTACAAAAACTTAAAGTTTGTAAACTAGAAAATAAGAATATTAGAAACTCTTTATCCATTGTGGAAGAAGAAAATTGTTTCCTGTCTACTACTTTAAAAAATTTAAATGTGATAATGAAAATCATGCTAGAGATTTGCATAAATTTAGATTTAATGAATGTGTCTTGCATGAACAAATATAGGATACAAATGCTGAAAAATTAAAGATAGAATCTGAAAATGAAATCTTGAGAAAAAATATAAATGAACTTGAATTAGAGATAGATAAATTAAAACTGAGAGAGCTAGATTTAAATTCTACCATTGAGAAATGGAATTTAAGTCAAACTAAGTTAGACAAACTAACTAGTACCCCTACGGTGTCATATAAATTTGGGCTTGGATTTGATTATCTTGAATATCCTGAATCTCAAGCCAATAAAGGATTTATTAGTTGCAGTTCAAGTAAATGTAAGACTAAAATTCCTTTTATCATGAAACAAGGTAATAAATATGTAGAAGTAGGTACTTCAAGGGATGAATCATGTAGTAATAATATAAATCAATGTGATTTGTCAAATTGTACTTCTAACATGACTATTAATGTTTCTAAAAATCTTGTTTCTTGTTCTGGAAATTCAGTTTCTAATGTCCCTAAAATTTCAGACAATTGTAATAAACTGAAAATTCAGAAACCTGAGCATGTAATTCAATACACTAGTATTAGACCAATTACTCATTCTACATGTGATAAAACTAAAAATTCTTGTGCAGAAAAAGATTTTGTATGTACGGAAAATGTTAATACAAGTACAAAATCTTGGTATGAACTTACTGAAATGTATGAGCATGACCAAAATAAATTAACATCTCATAAAAATCTATTTGGTCTTGATTATACTACATCTGAAAACAAAAAGAATGATTGTAAAAGCAATAATGTTATATGTGAGTATGAAGCTAATGATAAATCAATAGTACTTACAACTAATAAGAATATAAATGATAATGTTAAACTCTTTTTAAACAAAAGAAGAAATATGCATTTAATGAACTTGGTCCTCAACAACATTGGGTACGAAGAAAAAGTTTTTCTTAATTTATTTTGTAGGAGGAAACAACATCAAAATGGATCTTGAATAGTGGAGTGTCAAGTTACATGACTGGACAAAAAAGTCTACTACAAAATTTTACAAAAATACCATGAAAGGAAGTGTAACATTTGGAAACAAAAGCAATGATAAAATCATAGGTATGGGCAATGTTCAAATAACTCCGACTTGTGTTATTTCGAATGTACTATATGTAGAAAACCTAGGATTTAATTTGCTGAGTGTTATAAAACTAACTGAAAATAGATATTATGTAGTGTTTAAAGATAATGTATGCAAAATTATTGATAAAAATACAGATGAAATTAAGTTTATTGCTAAAAGAAAAGGTTTTGTATGTATTTTATCTTTACCTTCTAATGCAGTTGATTTAAATTCATGTTTGCTAGCTGAAACTAGTGATGCATATCAGTGGCATAGAAGGATTGAGCATATAAATATGAAACTATTACATAAACTATCTAGGAAACATTTAGTGAGAGGTTTACCAATGATTAAATACTCAAAGGACTTTATGTGTGATGCATGTGAGTTAGGTAAACTTCACAAAAATTCTTTTAAATCCAAAACTGATATTTCAAGCAAGAGAGTCTTAGAACTTATATATATAGATCTATTTGGACTAACAAGAATCATGAGTCTTGGTGGTAAAAGATATGTATTTGTTTTAGTAGATGACTTCTTTAGATACACTTGGGTATATTTTCTAGCATTTAAGATAGAAGTTTTTGAAAAGTTTAAAATGTTTTGCAATCTTGTTCAAAATGAACAAAGTGTCTCTATTCAAAAACTTAAGAGTGATCATGGTACTGAATTTGATAATGATCAAATGGATAATTATTGTAATGAGCATGGCATTGATCATAGATTTTCTTTTCCAAGAGCACTGTGTCAAAATGGTGTTGTTGAGAGAAGGAATAGATCACTTCAAGAAATGGCCAGAACTATTTTGAATGAACATAAGTTACCCCAAAATCTTTGGGCTGAAGCAGTGAATACAGGTTGCTATATTATTAACAGAAGTCATTTAAGACCTCGTGTTAATAAAACTCCTTTTGAAATTATGTTTAATAAGGTTCCAAAAATTTCCTATATGAAACCATTTGGCTACAAGTGTTTTATTCTTAATACTAAGGATAAAAGGGATAAATTTCAAGCCAAAGCGGATGAAGGAAGTTTTGTAGGTTACTCTACTAGAAGTAAAGCCTATAGAGTATATAACAAGACTTCTAGAACTATTGAAGAAACCCTCCATGTAAGCTTCAATGAAAATTCTTTTAGAGAATCTCAATCTAAAGCTGATAATGATGATATGATCAATCTCCCAAAAGAGTTAGAGATCAATAGAGAGATTGAAGATTTATTTGAGAAAATAAAAAATATGAACTTAAATGATCAAACTAATGATGAAAGTGATGGACCTTCAGATGTTGATGAGAATATTGAGGAAAATCAGAGAAATTGGCATTATTCTTCATCACATCCCATTACTCAAGTCATTGGTAATATTAATGAGGGAGTTAAAACTAGAGCTTTAGTAAATTTAAATAGTATGTGTATGTTTGTTTCAATGGTGGAACCAAGGAATATACAAGAAGCATTATCTGATGAAAATTGGATAGTGGCAATGCAAGAAGAACTAAATCAATTCATCAGAAATGATGTTTGGGAATTAGTCTCTCTACCAGAAAATCAGTCTATAATAGGTACAAAGTGGATCTTTAGAAACAAAACTAACGAAACTGGTCGAGTTATAAGGAACAAAACTAGATTAGTTGCACAAGGGTATGCATAGGAACAAGGATTAGATTATGATGAAACATTTGCTCCTATGGCTAGGTTAGAAAGTATTAGAATATTATTGGCCTATGGTTGTTATATGGATTTTAAATTATTTCAAATGGATGTAAAGAGTGCATTTCTAAATGGTTTAATTAATGAAGAAGTCTATGTAAAACAACCACCTGGATTTGAAGATATTAAAAATCCTGACTTTGTGTATAAATTGAAGAAAGCCTTATATGGTTTGAAGCAAGCACCTAGATCATGGTATGAAAGATTATCAACTTTTTTAATAGGAAAAAGCTATATCATGGGAAAAGTGGATCATACTCTATTTATCAAGAGAGATGGTAAAGATCAGATTGTTCTTCAAATATATGTAGATGATATAATCTTTGGAGCAACCTCTGATAAGTTGATAAAAATATTCTCTAAAGAGATGACTAATCAGTTTGAAATGAGTATGATAGGAGAGCTTTCATATTTTCTAGGATTTCAAATTAAGCAAATTGATAAAGGTATATTTTTAAATTAGGAAAAATATGCAGATGAAATGCTTAAGAAATTTAATTTTAATGATACAAGGATTCGAGGAACTCGTATGAGTACTTTTTTAAAGTTAGATATTGATGACATAGGAAAATCAATAGATCAAAGAAAATACAGAAGTATGATTGGTTCTTTACTTTATTTGACTACTAGTAGACTTGATATTATGTTTGTTGTGTGTGTTTGTGCTAGATTTCAATCTAATCCTAAAGAATCACACTCAATTGCAGTTAAAAGAATTTTTAGATATATACAAGGAACTAAAAATTTCAGACTGCATTATTCTAAGGATAGTTCAATAGATCTTATAGAATATACTGATGCTGATTTTGTAGGATCTAAATCTGATAGAAAAAGTACAAGTGGCACATGTCTATTATTGGGAAATAATTTGGTGTCATAGTTTAGTAAAAAGCAAAACTATGTAGCACTTTCTACTATAGAAGCTGAATATGTTGCTGCTGCACTGTATTGCACTCAGATTCTGTGGATAAGGCAAACTTTAGAAGATTTTGAATTATCTTATGATATGACTGAGATTTATTGTGATAGTAGTTTTGCAATAAATCTTTCCAAAAATCCTGTATTACATTCTAGAGCAAAGCATATAGAGGTTAGACATCATTTTCTAAGAGATAACATAATTGAGGGAAAAATTAAATTAGAATTTTTGTTTAGTAAAAATCAATTACTTGATATATTTACAAAACCTCTAGACGAAAATACATTTTGCAACATTAGATTAAATTTGGATATTTGTAGGCTATGTGATGTGTAAAATGCTTAAACTCTACATAAAAAGATAAATAGTATTGATGATGTTGTTCACCTCATAGATATTATATACTTATCATAAATATCTAAAGTAATATCTAAACTGCTGCTTAAAATCTATGTATTTATTGTAAAATCTGTTAGGAATTTTGTTTTAATGATATATGCTTTATTAACGTTTTTAAATAAGTCTAAATAATATTCTCTAAGTATATTTCTCTAAGTATAATAGTTAACAGATTATCGAAAAGTTTCATTTTTATGTCGGATAAATTAAAGATTTCTAAAGAGTTAGATTTTCGATAGTTAAACTTTCGGATAGTTAACATTTCGTTTTTATCGAATAGTTTATGTTAAAAACTCGTATAGTTAAGTTATTTGCATGTGTGTTTTTAATGTTTTAAGTTGTCACGTGTTTTCCTTGTGCGTTCGGAAATGAAAATCGAATAGTTAGATAAGTGTTCGAGTTTTTATACGCATGGATAGATAACTACTTGAGTTTTATAAAATAACTAACAAATAGATAAGTTTGCTATGTTTAGTCACGTGTTTTGCAAGTGCAAAAACTCGAAGAGTTACAGATAAGTGTTCGAGTTTTTACAGGACTTAAATGATAAGTGTTTGATTAAATCGAAGACTTAGAAGATATTCTACAAGACTCCAGGAAGATAAAGTTTCGGTGAATCTACGAAGTGGAGATCGTGGAAATTCAAAATGTTAGTGGAGAAAGTGGAAATTCAAATAGAAAGTAATTTGGATTAAAGAGAAAATTAGTACGTGGATTATGGATTAAGTGGATGAACATGCTGAACGTGAAAGACAACAGAGTTTGACTACTAATAAAGAGTTAGCATTTGTGGTGCTTATTCATTTGTTTCTTTACTAGAACCTAAGAAAATTGAAGATGTCTTAGAAGATGAATTTTGGTATTTAGCTATGTAGGATGAGCTAAATCAATTTATAAGAAATGAGGTATGGGATCTAGTTCTACCACTTGAAAATCAGTCCATAATGGGAACAAGGTGGGTATTTAGAAACAAAGTAGATCAAGATGGACATATAGTTAAAAATAAAGCTAGATTAGTTGCTCAAGGTTATAAACAAGAGGAAGGAATTGACTATGATGAAACATTTGCTCCTATTGCTAGACTAGAATCAATACGAATTTTGTTAGCTTATGCTTGTTATATGAATTTTAAATTATATCAAATGGATGTTAAGACTACTTTTTTAAATGGATATATAAAAGAAGAAGTGTATGTAAAACAACCTCTAGGTTTTGAAGATTCAAAACATCCTGAGTATGTTTATAAGCTAAAGAAGGCACTATATAGCCTTAAACAAGCTCCTAGATCTTGGTATGAGAGATTATCTAAATTCCTTATGGAAAAAGGGTATTCTATGGGAAAGGCAGATCGCACTCTTTTTATCAAGAAGATCGAAAAAGATAAATTGGTAGTTCAAATCTATGTAGATGACATCATATTTGGAGCAACAAATGATAAATTAGTTGAGTCATTTTCGAAAGACATGACTAATCAATTTGAAATGAGTATGATGGGTGAACTATCATTTTTTCTAGGCTTACAAATTAAGTAATAAGATCAGGGTACTTTTATTTCACAAGAAAAATATACTCAAGATTTATTAAAGAGGTTTGGTTTAGACAACACTAAAACAAAGAATACACCAATGAGTAATATCACCAAGTTTGATAAAGATGACTTTGGAAAAACTCTAGATGTAAAACAATATAGAAGTATGATTGGTTCATTACTTTATTTAACAGCTAGTTGACCAGATATTATGTTTAGTGTGTGTACTTGTGCTAGATATCAATCTAATCCTAAGAAATCACACTTACTTGTTGTTAAACGAATTTTTAAATATCTATTAGGAACCATCAATTTCGGATTGTTTTACTTTAAACATAGTTCTTTAAACATAGTAGGTTATAGTGATGCTGATTTCGCAGGATGTAAGTCTGAAAGAAAAAGCACCAATGGCACTTGTCAATTATTAGGAAATTCTTTAGTGTCATGGTTTAGCAAAAAGCAAAATTGTGTAGCATTAGCTACAATTGAAGTTGAATATATAGTTGCCGCACTTTGCTGTGCTCAAATCCTGTGGATCAGACAAACTTTAAAAGATTTTAATTTAGACTATGAACCAACTAAGATTTTCTGTGATAGTAGTTCTGCAATAAGTTTATCTTAAAATCCTGTCTTACTTTCATGAGCAAAACATATAGAAGTTCGACATCATTTTCTAAGGGACAATGTTATAAAAGGAAAAATAGTATTAAATTTTGTTCCTACCACAGAACAATTAGTAGATCTATTTACAAAACCCTTAGATGAAAATACTTTTTCGAAATTACGATTAGAACTTGGTATCTGTAGGTTATCTGATATTTAAATGGTCCTGTTCATTGCTTTTTGGTTTGTTATAAAGGTAGTTTTAGAATTTAATGTCTTTATTATTAAAAAAAAATATATATCTATTTTCGAATTACAGTTTTCTATTAGTTAAGAGTTTATGAAATTCTAATTTTTATTGAAATCAATTTCTTTTAGAAAAATTCAAAATAGATTACTTAAGGAAAGTTAAATTGATTCAATGTGAGTGCCAACTATATTTTTGTTACTTATGTATATGCTATTACTGAGATTTTAACAGGAAAATACATAGAAAGTATGTACTTTTTATTAAAGGAAAGTTATTAACATTATGTTAGAAAAATTAAGTCTTGCGGTTGCCTCTAATTTAATTTATTATCTTGTTTTATTTTTGTTTATTTTTTTGTCTGTAATTACTTGAGTAATTAAGTCCGTTGGGGGATTTTAAACCCTAGTCACCTAAACCAACTGGTTTGGGATGTGCTGATTGAAAACTCATTTTGCAAGTAATTCAGAGTACAATTAAAAATTAAAAAAAAAAAATACCTGTTCTCACTTGTCATTAAGTAACTGGTTATCTTTCTTTTAAGAAAGGGATTGTGATCACGTAAAAAGATGATATTGTGGGAGGTAATACATAAAATATATATATAAATATAAAAAAAAAGGGGCAATGTACTCAGGCTTAATTTATCTTTCAAGGTGTTATAACAATCTTGCCATAATCTGTGAATATAATTTTTATTTTTTTCTTGTTATTATCTACTCTTTACACATAATGTACGATATTTATTGTCTTGAGTTTGTGTACTCATTATTGAATTCTTTTAAGTTCCTAAAGGTATATCTTTATGAATTATCTTTTGTAAACTGAATAAGATAAAAGCTAGAAAGTCTAAATTGTTAAATCTACTACTTCTTTCTATATTTAATTCATATTTAAAAAAAAAAAAATTTAGAGAGACTCAAATCTATTTAAGGCTTAGCATCCTTTTTAAGTAAGCTATTTGACCTTTTAAAACCAAATCTATTAAGGGCTTGGCAACCCAGTTTAAGTACGCCATAGATTCTTTAGACTACATTTATGTAGGGGGAGTAATTTCTCATATAATAATTCAACTCTTATGAACTATTATATGTTTTCATGAAAGAATCTGCATAATTTCAGGAAATTAACATTAATTCAGTACATTTCTAAACTATCGGTAAAATACATGCTTTTTAATTCTTAAGTGTCTGAATTTTCTGTGATTTTGGAAGACTATTGTATATATATTCGACAGTTATGTTTTAAATGATCAATAGAATATTTTATTATTTCCTGAAGTTCACGTGTCAAAGCCTAAATGTATATCTTAAGTGAATGTTCGGTAAGTTATCTGGTAACTCTCCGAAATGCATCTAAGCATCGGATAGTTAGGTTTATAAGTATCCGAAAATATCTGAACACCTTAAGTTAGAATTATGCATGTGTTGAATTTCATTGCTTTATAATGTCTCAGTTGAAACTCGAACAGTTATGTTTAACTCTTCGACTTTCACACATATCCATTCGAGAAACTCGAATAGTTAACTTAATATTATTATATTTTTTTGAAAGACTTAATCTCTAACAATAACTATTCATGTTTGTCGTATAGTTATGTGCTTTATTGCTCACAAAACTCAAATAGTTATCATAAGTCTTCGAGTTTTCTCACTTTTCACTTAGCTAGAAGTTATTTTCTTTGCACGAACAGTTACGCTAAGTATTCTGTTTTTGTTGGTTGTAAAACTTGTACAGTTATTGTAAGCACTCGAGTTATTTATCAGTAACAGATCTTATATTTATGATTTCAATGATTGAATCTGTTTATAAACTCAAAGAGTTATAAATGTTTTACTAACAACCTTTCGTGTTTCTACCTTAGTAAAACCTTAGTTTCGTAATCTTCACTTCCACTAAGTTCTATAGTGCACAACAAAGCTTAATTGACAATGCTAGGACGTGGTAGAATGACAAAAGTGTAGAAAAGAGAGCTGGAGCTTCAGAAAATGTAGAATGAAATCAATGACATCTATTCAAGGTACACTTTTACAAATGAAATACTACATGAAATTAGAAAAGCTATTCAAGATGAGAAAAATTTCTGTTGGAAGTTTATTCGCAATTATGTTGAAACACAGTTTAGACTAAAATAGACTGAAATTTCCGCATTACAACTATGGAAACAAACTTTACAACCTAACCTTGCGGTTGTTACAAGTTCTGGAGAGATACTTGAAAAATTGGTACAATCTATCACTTATTATGGAAAGAAATAGGGACCAATGATAGAAAATGCAAATAGGGAATTAGAAACATTGTATTCCCAACATTATTTTCCCCCAGCTGTTTTAGATGACATTCAATAGTACATAAATGAACAGAAAACTACCATTAGCAAAATGGGCCTTCGAAGTGAAGGACAAAGAGTTTATCAACTTAAAATGGCAGAGGTGGAGAACTTAAAACTCTATATTCCATTATTACCACCTAGGCATCATGGTGAAAGACCATCAAGACCCTAGGTGCCTCTAACAGGAGAAATTAAGAAAATTTTAGAACCTCCTGAACAACAAGAGACACTACAGACATATAGTCGGAAAAAGAAAAATACATTAGAATATTTTAGACTAACTGCAGGTGTAGAAAGAATAATGTAGCAAAAAGTAGAATCAGTGAAAAATGGAAAACTATGTTCCATTGCAGAAGCTGGACAAACATTTGTGTCAGGAATCCCAGCAGATGTGAACAATATTGGATTACAAGCATACACTCTAAGGTATTGTGTCACATTACTGCGTAATGTATCTTTTAATACAATGGACAGTTTTTCACATCATACTACAAGCACACATTCTTTTCTTACGGAAAGAGAACATGTAGGAAATTTTGATGATACATATACAGATGATATCAATTTTGATGATATTTTTGATGATATAGACACTAAGTCTATGAATATAGAAGATATTTCATCTGAAGAGGAATGTACAGATATTCTTCCTCTAACTATATCACAGATAGAAAATTTTGATTTTTGGTATAGTTGCTTATACTACAGTTTATACATATGGTTATGTCTGTTACAGTATATAATATACTTGTTGATAAATGTATATAATCAACAACATACACAGTTACAGATTGAATATCACATTGCCTATGTCTCAAGAATAGAAATTTCAGAAATACAGGATGATTCTATTATACAGATAGATATAGAACATTCTTTCATACAGAGATAATTGTTGTATAAATCAATTATAGACATACATGTTGCTGATAGACAGATTGATACAGATACTGTTGCTACTGAAATGTTTGCAGAAGAACAAACAGAAGAATTTCAGTAGATTATTGATACGACAATAACAGATATTTCAGACATTTATACTAGTTTTGATGGAATTTCCACCAGTTCTGAAAGATTTGAAAATATAGATGCTGTTGAAATATTGAAACAAGTCCCAGATCAAAACATCATGATAGGAAAATACCTAATCCTGAGTAGAGTTTAGATGCAAATACACTATTATGGTTCAGAAATAATTCTTGTTATGACAAATTTCAGAAATATAAAACTTTTACAGTTTTATATTCAAGCTAGTTAAGTTTGAAGGGATGGCACACATACGTGAACTGTTTGAATTTCAAGGTTTGTTGACTCTATTTCCACAACAACTAGGCCATCTTGCTATACCCAAACTTCTCAATTATTTTTACTCAAACTTAATAGTGGAAGAAGGTATTCCTGTTTCTAATATACAAGAAAATGACATATATTTAACTCCAGATTTACTTCATTAGGTACTTGGTCTGAAAAATGAAGGAGTTAAATTATCAGAAAGAAAATAGGTTTATCGATTGGGATGGGACATTACAAGTTTAGCCAAAGATCCAACTGCCAACAAACCATTGACATTACTAAATGACTTAAATGGCCAAGCACGTTTTATTGCAAAAATATTGCATGCTACATTGTTTCAGAGGTTTGGTCATGGGGCAGCAGTTGGCAGATGTTGTCTTTATGCTACATACGCATTAATCAACCATATATAGGTGAACTGGTATGATATTTTGTTTCTCATATCTTACATTTGCAGAGTAAATTATTTTATGGTGATACAATTTTGAGAATTGTGGCAAGTCAAATAGATATTACACCTTGGCCACAGAAAAGATTAAAGCCATGATCTTTCTTTGCAAAGGAACTCCAAAAATACCAGACAACAGATACACCTGTAGTCCGACAACAACAAGATAGGCAAACTTAGTCCCAACAGCAACAACAACAATCAACACAATTTTCAGAACAACAACAACATACAGATATCAATACTAGTATACATATAGATATAAATATAGGTACACAAACATATATAAATACAGGTATACATACAGACATCCATATTGAATTTTTACAGCAACCATTACAAGTTTCACAAAATAATTTAGATCAAGCAGTAATTGATCAGATAAACAGAGTAAGTACAGAAATTGCAAAGCAAATTTCAGACACTCTGATCTGTATTTTTCGAAGAGAAAGAGGCTTGTGATTATACAAATTATGTATTACATGATTTATGTATTGTAATTTGTTACCAAAAATATTATGTAAACTGTTTACTACAATTTAATACTCATGTGATTATTTTTCACAGTTTATATTTAAACAGTTTATGCTTAATCCACGACAGTTATGCATGTTTAAAATCTTTTTGAATGATATGTACTTAGAATCTTTTTCTTCATTACATTTTATTTACTTTTTTATAATGCCAAAAAGGGGGAGAAGAGATAGATTATTTTTGACTTATTAAGTTTTGACATCATCAAAAAGGGGGAGATTTTTAGGAATTTTGTTTTGATAATATATGCTTTATTAACATTTTTAAATAAGTCAAAATAATATTCTCTAAGTATAATAGTTAACAGATTATCGGAAAGTTTCATTTTATGTTGGATAAGTTAAAGATTTCTGAAGAGTAAGATTTTCGATAGTTAAACTTTCAGATAGTTAACGTTTCATTTTTGTCGAATAGTTTATGTTAAAAACTCATATAGTTAAGTTATCTGCACGTGTGTTTTTAATGTTTTAAGTTGTCACATGTTTTTCATGTGTGTTCGACAATGAAAATCGAATAGTTAGATAACTATTCGAGTTTTTATACGCATGGATAGATAATTGTTCGAGTTTTATAAAATGATTAACGAATAGATAAGTTTGCTATGTTTAGTCATGTGTTTTGCAGGTGCAAAAACTCGAAGAGTTACAAATAAGTGTTCGAGTTTTTATAGGACTTAAAGGATAAGTGTTCGACTAAATCGAAGACTTAGAAGATATTCTACAAGACTTGAAGAAGATAAAGTTTCGGTGAATCTACGAAGTGGAGATTGTGGAAATTCAAAATGTTATTGGAGAAAGTGGAAATTCAAATAGAAAGTAATTTGATTAAAGAGAAAATTAGTACGTGGATTATGGATTAAGTGGATGAACATGCTGAACGTGAAAGACAACAGAGTTTGACTACTAATAGAGAGTACGAGCTACATTACAATAGAGGATCCCAATCTCAAAAACTAAGTTTGAATATTCAATCTAGATCCCTAACTAAAAAGTTAAGTTTGAATATTCATATTCTGAAAAATTCTCCAACATCAGAAGAAGTGCAAAATTTCAAGCAATTTCAGAAAAGGAGCTGCAAACGCAAGAAGTCTGGAAATTCGACAACTAGAGAAGAAGAGATACAGAAGTTGAGCAAAGAGAAAGAAAGAAGCTGTATGCATAAAGATCAGGTTTTATACAATTCAAAATTAGTTTTGAATAAGAGCTTTGTTTTTCTATTTGAATTGTATATCGAACATTACTATATCAAAACCTTCAAGAAGGGAATTGAGTTGAAAAGTCTGAGTAAATTCTGTTTTTAAATAAAGAATAGAATTTCATTTACGAGTGTTTTGTGCTCTTGTTTTATCTGCTAGTATTTAATTACTAAAGACACAATTCACCCCCCCTCTTGTGATACAGACGATTCTACAAAATCATAGTAGTATCTTATTGATTTTAAGTAGTTTATCAATTTTAATGGTTTTTACAATTTTAAGTGGAAGTGTAAATGAAAAATATTAAATACTTCTGATATTCTGAAATTTTGATTAAGTGTTTTCTTTGAATCAAGGAAAGTGCATATAATCATGCATAAATTTGACTTAATTGATTAAACTTGTAGAATAAGTTATATGTAACTCATCTTAAACTATTAATCAAAAGTATAAGCTTATTGAAACTGATTCATATTCTCAGTAAAATCATAGAAGTAAAAATTGTATGAGATTTGTGTTTTAATGCATCTGTATTAATGGAATACATATATATTGTGCTTAAAATGAAAAGTACTTACAAAGTGAAAATCTTTGAGAGTTTATTGATCAGTTTGATCACGAGCCTTTTGTACTTGAGCAGATAGGTATGTAAGGATTGTTGTCTTGAAAAATGATTCTTTAAATCTGGCAACCTAAGGTCCTGATCAGATTTGGGGTTGTTGACTGGAAGCTCATTACATAGGTACATTAGAAAGCTCTTGTACGATTCAAGCTTTTCAAACTAACTTTTAAAGAAAATTATCAATAATTACTATTTTGAAAAGAAAAAGTTGTTTCATTAATAATAGATATCTTTGAATCAAATATAGTTTCTACCAATATGACTACTGAGTTATTGAATCAACATTAGTACTTTTGAAAACGTTTATTTGAAATACATTCTTTTATTCTCCTTGAATTAATCATATTGAGTTCAAAGTTGTGTTTTGATTCATATACAGTAGGACTTCATTCTGGAAGTCATTTTTGATGAAGTCAGAATAACGGAAGTTTCTGAAAAGAAAATTTAAAAGTATAGTTATACTTAACATCTATTGTTATACAAGTATATTTTGTATTTGGATTGAATATATATATAAAGTATATTTGTAGGGGGAGGATTAACAATGTCCAAATCAGATTAATATAATTTAGAATACAAATCTTGGTTAATTTGAATTAATGTCCTCTTAAAAGCTTGATGAAATAATTTACAAATACAAACAAACTATTTTAGATTCAAAGGACAGGAATGTTAGAATAGTTTACAATGTTCTCAAGAAAATGATAAGGTATAGCTATTGTGATGTGTTCAGAACGTTTCAGTTGGAAGCATCCGAAAACTGTTTTAAGTGTACTAACTGAACGTTATGTTAGATAAGGTAACGTGTAAAACTACCTGTAGACAACGCTTTACTTGTTAGGTTAGTTAACTCAATGAGTTATACTTGAATATTTTGGGTACCTTGATTGAATAAACTTTATTCAATATTCATTTAATATCTAAACCCGACTTCTCTTCACATTGAGTTATTCGCCTAAAACCCTATTTAAACACTTATTACACGAGCACTTAGGTTATTCGTAAACTTTGTCAAGAAAATCTTTCCCGCTTGTTGCTGTTACAACCTACGACGATGGTCTCCAAGTTCTACAAAGGTTGTGGTAGAGGAAAAGGAAAAAGCTGAGGAGATGCAAAAGGAAAAGAAATAGAGAATGATGAAGTTCCACGCACTTGATTTAAGAAAATTTTGCAAGTTGACAAAAAGTTAGCAAAAATTTATAGTGAATACTTCTTTCCTGAAGGTATACTGAATGAAGTTAGATTAGAGCTTCATAATACTGATGCTAGTATTACATACATGGGGATTCGAAATAAATATGATAGAGAATACCGTATGAAATGTGTTGAAATTGCATTTTTGGAATAGTATGCAAAATATATGGAAAAAGGTGTAGGTTCATCAAATAGAATTCCTCAAACTCCTATTAGTGGTACACGACTACAACCATTTGAGGAAGAACATGAATCTGCTATACCTACCCCTTTATATTCAAAACAAGTAGAATCAAATATTGGTGTAGATAAAAGAAAAGTTGATAGTCTTCAAAAGGCTATAGCAATAGAAAGTGTATTTGAAGAATTAAAGCAGAAAACTTTTATAGAGCAATTTGAAAAGAAAACAGCAATACTTGAAGAGGAGAAACAGAAATTTTATAGTAGAAGGAAAGTCAGAAAAATTATGTCTTCAAAGACAAAGTCTATTGAAAAAGGAAAATCAGATGAAAATTTATTTCCAAAGGACAATGTATGTCTAGACATTGTACCTTATTGTGCATCTGATAAACTCATCAGTTCCGAGCATACTGAAACTGATGATGATAATGAGACTATTAGGTATTTAATTTTTATGATGTATGCTTCAATATCGTATTTAAATAAGTCTACATAATATTCTCTAAGTATATTTCTCTAAGTATAATAGTTAAGAGATTATCGGAAAGTTTCATTTTTATGTCGGATAAATTAAAGATTTCCGAAGAGCTAGATTTGCAATAGTTAAACTTTCGGATAGTTAATGTTTCGTTTTTGTCGAATACTTTATGTTAAAAACTCGTATAGTTAAGTTATCCGCACGTGTGTTTTTAATGTTTTAAGTTATCACGTGTTTTCCATGTGCGTTCGGTAATGAAAAATCGAATAGTTAGATAACTGTTCGAGTTTTAATACGCATGAATTGATAACTGTTCGAGTTTTGTAAAAGGACTAACGAACAAATAAGTTTCCTTGTTTAGTCACATGTTTTGCAAGTGCAAGAACTCAAAGAGTTAAAGGACTTAGTGTTCGAGTTTTGACAGGAGTTAAAGGATAAATGTTCGACTAAATCGAAGACTTAGAAGATATTCTACAAGACTCCAGGAAGATAAAATTTCGGTGAATCTACGAGTGGAGATCATGGAAACTCAGACTGTGAGTCAAGAAAGTGGAAATTTAAATAGAAAGTAATTTGGATTAAAGAGAAAATTAGTATGTGGATTATGGATTATGGATCAAGTGGATGAACATGCTGAACGTGAAAGACAACAGAGTTCGACTATAAATAGAGAGTACGAGCTACATTACAACAAGGGATCCCAATCTCAAAAACCAAGTCTGAATATTCAATCTGGATCCTTAACTAAAAAGTTAAGTTTGAATATTCATATTTTGAAAAGTTCTCCAACATCAGAAGAAGTTCGAAATTCCAAGCAATTTTAGAAAAGGAGCTGCAAATGCAAGAAGTCTGGAAATTTGACAACTGGAGAAAAAGAGATACAGAAGCTGAGCAAAGAGAAAGAAAAGAGCTGTGTGCATAAAGATCAGGTTTTATACAATTCAAAATTAGTTTTGAAAAAGAGCTTTGTTTTCCTATTTGAATTGTATATCAAAAATTACTGTATCAAAACCGTCAAGAAGGGAATTGAGCTGAAAAGATATTGTAAATTCTGTCTTGAAATAAAAGAATAGAATTTCATTTATGAGTGTTTTGTGCTCTTGTTTTATCCGCTAGTTTAATTACTAAAGACACAATTCACCCCCCCTCTAGTGATACAGGTGATCCTACAACTGGTATCAGAGCATTTTAAACTGTTTAAAGCATTCGAAAGCCTTCATTTCTCTATTTAGGAATTGGTTTTTTTCCTGTCATTTACTTTAAATCATCTGTTTAAAATGTATAATTCTGAAATCTTAGTTATGACTAAAGGACAGACCACTAATCGTCCTCCTATGTTTGACGGTAGCAATTATAGCTACTGGAAAAATAGGATGAAAGTATTTTTTCAGTCAATCGATTTCAAATTATGGCATATAATTAGCAATCCCATAGTGTTAGTTACGACTGCATATGATACTTGGACTTTTAATGAAAAGGAGCGAATGACACTGAATGCTAAAGGTTTAAACATCTTGTTTTGTGCTTTATCTCATGGTCAATTTAATAAAGTTTTTGCATATCAAACTGCATATGAGATATGACATGCATTAGAAGTTGCCAACGAAGGTACTAATCAGGTCAAGGAATCTAAGATCAATATGTTAGTACATAAATATGAGCTTTTTAAAATGCACAAAAATGAATGTATCTCTAACATGTTTTCCCGTTTTCTTGAGATTGTAAATTCATTAAAATCTTTAGGCAAGAAATTCGAGGAAAAAGACTTGGTAAGAAAGATCCTTAGATCTTTAACTAAAATTTGGACTCAAAAGACAACATCTATTGAAGAGTCCAAAGACTTAAATACATATACTCTCGATGATCTCATATGAAATCTAACAGCCTATGAAGTACAACATTTAGATCCAAAAGGGAAAAATCCTAGAAGGGATCTGGCTTTTGAGGTTGATAAAGTCTTAGAAGTCACTAGTGATTCTAATGATGATTTATTGTTGTTGACTAGAAAATTTAGAAATCTGTTGAAGAAACGCAGGAACTTCAGGTTAGCAAAGACATCTAGAGATATGGAGAAGAAGTCATTCACGAAAGACAAAAGTATATGCTACAAGTGCAACAGGCCGGGTCACTTTCAAACTGATTGTCCTCTCAAAAAAGATAAGAAGAATTCGAGGAGGAATTTCAGGAATAAGAAATTCAGAAAGAGAAGGGCGCTTAAGGTGACATGGGATGACACTTTAGCTTCACAAAGTGAAGAAACAAAAGATTCAACATCAGACAATGAATCCTCATCAACATCTGATTCAGAAGAAAATCTGGCAAATGTATGCTTTATGGCAAAATCCAGTGAGGTATCCTCTGATCAAAATGCTAATTTTGATAGTTTTGATGGATTACTTGTTGAATACAATAGACTGGCCAGAAAATATAAGAAAGTCAAAATAGAAAAAATTTAGAAATCTGTTGAAGAAACGCAGGAACTTCAGGTCAGCAAAGACATCTGGAGATATGGAGAAGAAGTCATTCACGAAAGACAAAAGTATATGCTACAAGTGCAACAGGCCGGGTCACTTTCAAACTGATTGTCCTCTCAACAAAGATAAGAAGAATTCAAGGAGGAATTTTAGGAATAAGAAATTCAGAAAGAGAAGGGCGCTTAAAGTGACATGGGATGACTCTTCAGCTTCACAAAGTGAAGAAACAAAGGATTCAACATCAGATAATGAATCCTCATCAACATCAGATTTAGAAGAAAATCTGGCAAATGTATGCTTTATGGCAAAATCCAGTGAGGTATCCTCTGATCAAAATGCTAATTTTGATAGTTTTGATGGATTACTTGTTGAATACAATAGACTGGCCAGAAAATATAAGAAAGTCAAAATAGAAAAAATTTAGAAATCTGTTGAAGAAACGCAGGAACTTCAGGTCAGCAAAGACATCTAGAGATATGGAGAAGAAGTCATTCACGAAAGACAAAAGTATATGCTACAAGTGCAACAGGCCGGGTCACTTTCAAACTGATTGTCCTCTCAACAAAGATAAGAAGAATTCAAGGAGGAATTTTAGGAATAAGAAATTCAGAAAGAGAAGGGCGCTTAAAGTGACATGGGATGACTCTTCAGCTTCACAAAGTGAAGAAACAAAGGATTCAACATCAGATAATGAATCCTCATCAACATCAGATTTAGAAGAAAATCTGGCAAATGTATGCTTTATGGCAAAATCCAGTGAGGTATCCTCTGATCAAAATGCTAATTTTGATAGTTTTGATGGATTACTTGTTGAATACAATAGACTGGCTAGAAAATATAAGAAAGTCAAAATAGAAAGAAAGGACACTAGGAAAATGTTAGATGAATCTGAAAATAAGATTGATTTTCTGAACTCTACGTTGAATAAATTTAAAGAAGAAAATCAAAGGCATTTACAGGAAATTTTAAAGTTCACTGCTATAGAAAGAAAATTGCATGCTGATTGTGAAAATTTAATTGCTGATAAGAAGAAAATGATCTATGAAATTGAAAAACTAGAATTGACTATTACTGATTTAAATTCAGAAATTGATGTGTTAAAGATTAAAGTTTGCAATCAAAAGGTTATATTAAGTAAATGGAATAATAGTCAAACATTAACAAATGAACTCAGTAGTAAAATATCAAATGTAGAAAAACATGGTATTGGTTTACATGATGCATCTTCTGAATATTATATATTGCATGATAGTACTACTAAAAATAATGTCTTTATTTCTAGTACTAAGAATAGTAAGAGAAAAACTATTCCGTGTGTAATCAAAAAGGGAGAAAAATATGTGCAAATTGATGAAATGCAGCATATAAATGATAGCACACGATGCAATAATTTCAAAAGAAATCTTCAGAAGAATCAAGCTAAGACATTTGAGAATTTTAATATTCTTGATCAATTTTCTTCATATTTAAAGAATATAGGATATTGGAAATCAAATAATGTCAGAAATGAAAATTTCAACTTTGGTTTACATGGAGATAAATGTTCTGATAATTATAACACTAAGAGAAAGAAACGCAAAAATAATTATCAGAAAATAGATAAGTTGAAGTCTAAAAATATAGATTATTTTGATATGACTCTCTCTAAAATTCTTGGACCCACTCAAAAATGGGCTCCAAGAGATAAAATCTCTTTTTGACTATTTTGTAGGTACACAAATCAAAATGGATAATGGACAGTGGAGCATCCAACCACATGACTGGAGATATACGATTACTTACAGAAATAACAAAGACCAAAAACGGACAAGTTACCTTTGGAAATAAAAGCAAAACAAATATCCTTGGGTCTGGCAAGGTTCAGGTAACTGAGAAATGTTTTATAAATGATGTCTTATTAGTTGAAAACTTAGGTTTTAATTTATTGAGTGTTCCTATTTTGATGAAGATTTACAGAGTAATTTTTGAAAAAGATTCCTGTAAAATTATGGACATGACTACAAACGAAATTTTATTCACTACATACAAGAAATGATCTGTTTGTATTCTAAATTTGCCTTCTGATATTATTAAAGACAATGCTTGCTTAATTGCAAAATCGGATGAAGTCATTTTATGGCATAGAAGGCTAGGACAGTCAAACTTAAAATTATTACAAAAGCTATCTAAAAAGAATCTAGTTAGAGGTTTACCTAGTATTAAGTACTCGAAAGAGTTTATGTGTGATGCGTGTCAACTAGGTAAATTACATAAAACATCCTTTAAAAGTTTAAATGAAATAACAAGCAAAAGAGTATTAGAACTAGTGCATATGGATTTATTTGGACCTACTAGAACAACCAGTCTAGGAGGTAAACATTATGCTTTTGTACTAGTTGATGACTATTCTAGATTTACTTGGCTCTAATTTCTAGCTAATAAAACTGAAGTTTTTGAAATATTTAAGATATTCTGTAATAAAGTTCAGAATGAGCAAAATGTTAAAATTCAAAAAATTAGGAGTGATCATGGTACAAAATTTGATAATGATCAAATGGACACCTTTTGTGAAGAATTAGGCATAGATATAGGTACTCATTTCCAAGAGCTCCTTCACAAAATGGGATAGTAGAACGTAAGAACAGATCACTTCAGGAAATGTCCAGAACCACGTTAAATGAGAATAAGTTACCCCTTTTTCTCTAGGCAGAAGTAGTTCATACAGCATGCTATGTTATAAATAGAGTACATCTAAGACCAATTTTAGATAAAACTCCTTATGAGATATGGTATAACAGGGTTCCCAAAATAAGTTATTTAAAACCCTTTGGCTGTAAGTGTTTTATTTTAAACACTAAGGAATGTAGAGACAAACTTAAAGCCAAATTAGATGAAGGGATTTTTGTTGGTTATTCCATTAGAAGTAAAGCATATAGAGTTTATAATAAATCAACAAAAACCATTGAGGAAACCCTGCATGTGAAATTTCATGAAAATTCTCATTTGGAGTTAAGACATGTTAAAAACTTTGATTCAGAAATTCTCCTAGAAATAGTACCAAATGATGTTGACAGAGAAATTGATAGATTATTTGACGGAATAAGAAATCTAAGTTTGAATGATGAAAATTTTGACGAAAATAATGTCATACCTATAGAAAATATGGAACAACATAGAAATTGGCGTTGTGCTTCATCTCATCCTATTGATCAGATAATAGGCGATCCTAATCAAGGAGTTAGGACTAGGTCATTAGTAGTCAACATTTGTGGTGCTTATTCATTTGTTTCTTTACTAGAACCTAAGAAAATTGAAGATGCCTTAGAAGATGAATTTTGGTATTTAGCTATGCAAGATGAGCTAAATCAATTTATAAGAAATGAGGTATGGGATCTAGTTCCACCACTTGAAAATCAATCCATAATAGGAACAAGGTGGGTATTTAGAAACAAAGTAGATCAAGATGGACATATAGTTAAAAATAAAGCTAGATTAGTTGCTCAAGGTTACAAGCAAGAGGAAGGAATTGACTATGATGAAACATTTGCTCCTGTTGCTAGACTAGAATCAATACGAATTTTGTTAGCATATGCTTATATGGATTTCAAATTATATCAAATTGATGTTAAGACTGCTTTTTTTAAATGGATATATAAAAGAAGAAGTGTATGTAAAACAACCTCCAGGTTTTGAAGATTCAAAACATCCTGAGTATGTTTACAAGATTAAGAAGGCACTATATGGCCTTAAACAAGCTCCTAGGTCTTGGTATGAAAGATTATTTAAATTTCTTATGGAAAAAGGGTATTCTATGGGAAAGGCAGATCACACTCTTTTTATCAAGAAGATCGAAAAGGATATATTAGTAGTTCAAATCTATGTAGATGACATCATATTTGGAGCAACAAATGATAAATTAGTTGAGTTCTTTTTGAAAGACATGACTAATCAATTTGAAATGAGTATGATGGGAGAACTATCATTTTTCCTAGGCTTACAAATTAAGCAATTAGATCAGGGTACTTTTATTTCACAAGAAAAATATACTCAAGATTTATTAAAGAGGTTTGGTTTAGACAACACTAAAACAAAGAATACACCAATGAGTACTATCACCAAGATGGATAAAGATGACTCTGGAAAAACTGTAGATGTAAAACAATGTAGAAGTATGATTGGTTCATTACTCTATTTAACAGCTAGTCGGCCAGATATTATGTTTAGTGTGTGTACTTGTGCTAGATATCAATCAAATCCTAAGGAATCACACCTACTTGTTGTTAAACGAATTTTTAAATATCTATTAGGAACCATCAATTTCAGACTGTTTTACTTTAAACACAATTCTTTAAACTTAGTAGGTTATAGTGATGTTGATTTCGCAGGATTTAAGTCTAAAAGAAAAAGCACCAGTGGCACTTGTCAATTGTTAGGTAATTCTTTAGTGTCATGGTTTAGCAAAAAGCAAAATTGTGTAGCATTATCTACAACTGAAGATGAATATATAGTTGTTGCACTTTGCTGTGCTCAGATCCTGTGGATCAGACAAACCTTAAAAGATTTTAATTTAAACTATGAACCAACTAAGATTTTCTGTGATAGTAGTTCTGCAATAAGTTTATCGAAAAATCCTGTCTTACATTCACGAGCAAAACATATAGAAGTTCAACATCATTTTCTAAGGGATAATGTTATAAAAGGAAAAATAGTATTAAATTTTGTTCCTACCACAGAATAATTAGCAGATCTATTTACAAAACCCTTAGATGAAAATACATTCTCAAAATTACGATTAGAACTTGGTATCTGTAGGTTATTTGATATTTAATGGTCCTGTTCATTGTATTTTGGTTTGTTATAAGGTAGTTTTAGAATTTAATGTCTTTATTATTAAAAAAAAAAAAAATAGCATATCTATTTTTGAATTACAGTTTTCTGGTAGTTAAGGATTTATGAAATTTTGATTTTTATTGAAGTCAAATTATTTAAGAAAAATTCAGAAAAGATTACTTAAGGAAAAGTAAAATTGATTCAATGTGAGTGCTAACTATATTTTTGTTACTTATGTATATGCTATTACAGAGATTTTAACAAGAAAATACATAGAAAGTATGTACTTTGTATTAAAGGAAAGTTATTAACATTCTATTAGAAAAATTAAGTCTTGCGGTTGCCTCTAATTTAATTTACTATCTTGTTTTATTTTTGTTTATTTTTTTGTCTGTAATTACTTTAGTAATTAAGTCCATTGGGGGATCTTAAACCCTAGTCACTTAAACCAACTGGTTTGGGATGTGCTGATTGAAAACTCATTTTGCAAGTAATTCAGATTATGTTTAAAAAAAAAAAAAATTACTTGTTCTCACTTGTCATTGAGTAACTGGTTATCTTTCCCCTAAGCAAGGGATTATGATTATGTAAAAAGATGATATTGTGGGAGGTAATACATAAAATATATATATATGAATAGATAAAAAAAAAAAAAGGGGGGCAATGTACTCAAGCTTAATTTATTTGTCAAGGTGTTATAACAATCCTGACATAATCTGTGCATATAATCCTTGTTATTTTGTTATTATCTACTCTTTACACATAATGTACGATATTTATTTGTCTTAAGTTGTGTACTGATTATGGAAATCTTTTAAGTTTCTGTAGGTATATCTCTATGAATTATCTTTTATAAACTGAATAAGATAAAAGCCCGAAAGTCTAAATTGTTAACTCTACTACTTATTTATGTATTTCGTTCAAATTAAAAAGAAAAAGAAAAAAAGGAGAGACTCAAATCTATTTAAGGCTTAGCATCCTCTTTAAGTAAGCTATTTGACCTTTTTTTTAAGCCAACTCTACATAGGGCTTGGCAACCCAGATTAAGTACGCCATAGATTCTTTACACTACATTTATGTAGGGGGAGTAATTTCTCGTATAATAATACATAACTTTTGAACTATTATATGTTTTCATGAAAGAATCTACAAAATTTCAGGAAATACACCTTAATTAAGTCCATTTCTAAACTGTCGGTGACTTGCAGGTATTTTAATTCTTAAGTATCCGAATTTTCTATTGTTTCAGCAAGTTATATTACAAGTATCGGACATTTGTGTTTTAAAACGTTCAATAGACTATTTTATTATTTCTTGAAGTACACGTGTTGAAACCATAATACATGACTTAAGTGGATTTTCGTTAAGTTATCTGTTACTCTCCGAAATGCATTTGAGAATCGAAAAGTTAGATTTGTAACAATCTGAAACATCTCTTTATTATAAAATTGCTTAAGTACACGTGTCGTGATCTGGACGATTAACTTAAGTTATCTTTCGGAAGGTTATCTGTAACTCTCCGAAATGCGCATGAGCATCGGATAGTTAGGTTTATAAGTCTCCGAAACTTTCTGAACACCTTAAGTTCAAATTGTGCATGTGTTGAATTTCACTACTTTATAATGTCTTAGTCGAAACTCGAACAGTTATCATAAGTCTTCGAGTTTTCTCACTTTTTCACTTAGCCTGAAGTTATTTTCTTTATATGAACAATTACGCTAAATATTCTGCAATTGTTGGTTGTAAAACTTGTACAGTTATTGCAAGTACTCGAGTTATTTATCGGTAACAGATATTATATTTATGATTCAATGATTGAATCCGTTTGTCCATTTATAAACTCGGAGAGTTATGAATGTTTTCCTAACAACCTTCGTGTTTCTACCTTGGTAAAACCCTAGCTTCACAATCTTTCCTTCCACTAAGTTCTACAGTGCAAAGCAAAGATTAATCAACAATGTCAGGACGTGGAAGAGGACGTGGTAGAATGACCAAAGTGTAGAAAAGAGAGTTGGAACTTCAGAAAATGCAGAATGAAATCAACGATGTTACTCCAGGTACACTTTTTCAAACGAAGTACTACACGAAATCAGAAAAGCTGTTCAAGATGTGAAAATTTTTTGTTGGAAATTTATTCGAAATTATGCTGAAACATAGTTTAGACTAAAACAGACTGAACTTTCCACATTGCATTTATGGAAAAGAAATTTACAACCTAACCCTGCGGTTGTAAGTTCTGGACATGTACCAAAGACATCGGTACAGTCTATCACTTATTATGAAAAGAAGTGGGGACCAATGATCGAAAAGGCAAACAGGGAATTACAATCCTTGTATTCCCAACATTATTTTCCCCCAGTTGTTTTAGATGATATTAAATAGTATATCCATGAACAGAAAACTGCCATTAGCAAAATGGGCCTTCGAAGTGAAGGACAAAGAGTTTATCAACTCAAAATGGCAGAGGTGGAGAACTTAAAACTCTATATTCCATTATTACCACCTAGGCATCATGGTGAAGGACCATCAAGACAACAGGTGCCTTTAACAAGAGAAATTAAGACAATTTTAGAACCTGCTGAACAACCTGAAACACTACAGACACATAGTCGGACAAAGAAAAAGACAATTGAATATTTTGGACTAACTGCAGGTGTACAAGGAATATTGCAGCAAAAAGAAGAATCAGTGAAAAATGGAAAACTATGCTCCATTGCAGAAGCTGGACAAACATTTTTGTCAGGAATCCCAACAGATGTGACAAATATTGGCTTACAAGCATATACTCTAAGGTATTGTGTCACATTAGTGCATAATGTATCTTTTAATACAATGGACAGTTTTTCACACAATGCTGCAAGCACACATTCTTTTCCTACGGAAAGTGAGAATGTAGGAAATTTTGATGACATATATACAGATGATGTCAAATTTGATGATATTATTGATGACATAGACACTTAGTCTATGAATTTTAAAGATATTTCATCTGAAGAGGAATGTACAGATATTCTTCCTCTTACTGTATCTCGAACAAAGACTTTTGAATTTTGGTACAGTTGCTTATACTACACTTTATATGTATGGTTATGTCTGTTACAATATATCGTATACTTGTTGATAAATGTATATAATCAACAACATACACAGTTACAAATAGAATATGATACTACCAATGTCTCACATATACAAATTTCAGAAATATAGGATGATTCTATTCCATAGATAGATATAGAACATTCTTTCATACAAAGACAGTTGTATAGATCACATATAGATATACAGGTTGCTGATATACAGATTGTTATAGAGACTGTTGCTACTGAAATGTTTCCAAAAGAATAAACAGAAGAAATTCAGCAGATTATTGATACGACAATAATAGATATTTCAGACATTTATACTAGTTTTGATAGAAATTCCACCAGTTCTAAAAGATTTGACAATATAGATGCTGCTGATAATATTGAAACAAGTGCCAGATCAGAACATCATGACAGGAAAATACCTAATCCTAAGCAGAGTTTAGATGCAAATACACTATTATGGTTTAGAATTAATTTCTGTTATGACAAATTTCAGACATATAAAACTTTTACAGTTTTATATTCAAGACCAGTTAAGTTTGAAGGGATGGCACACATATGTGAACTGTTTGAATTTTAAGGCTTGTTGACTCTATTTCCACAACAGCTAGGCCATCTTGCTATACTCGAACTTCTCAGTTGTTTTTACTCAAACTTAACAGTGGAAGAAGGTATTTCTGTTTCTAATATACAAGAAAATGACATATATTTAACTCCAGATTTACTTCATCAGGAACTTGGTCTAAAAAATGAAGGAGTTAAATTATTAGAAAGAAAACGGGTTTATCGATTGGGATGGGAGATTACAAGTTTAGCCAAAGATCCAACTGCCAACAAACCATTGACATTACTAAATGACTTAAATGGCCAAGCACATTTTATTGCAAAAATATTGCATGCTACATTGTTCTAGAGGTTTGGTCATGGGGCAGTAGTTGGTAGATGTTGTCTTTATGCTACATACGCATTAATCAACCATATACAGGTGAACTGGTATGATATTTTTGTTTCTCATATCTTACATTTGCAGAGTAAATTATTTTATGGTGATACAATTTTGAGAATTGTGGCAAGTCAAACAGATATTACACCTTGGCCACAAAAAAGATTAGAGTCACGATCTTTCTCTACAAAGGAACTCTAAAAATACCAAGCGGCAGATACACCTATCCTCAAACAACAACAACAATAGGTTCGACAAACACAACAACAATCCACAGAATTTACAAAAACATAGCAACATATAGATATACAACAAGATATACATACAGATATACAACAAGGTATACACAGAGAAATACATACAGGTATAGATACAAACTTACATACTGAATTTTTATAGCAACCATCAAAAGTTTCTCAAAATGATTTAGATCAGGCATTACTTGATTAGATAAACAGAGTTAGTACAGATATTGCAAAGACAATTTCAGATACTCTGATTGATATTTTTCGAAGACAAAGAGGCTTGTGATTTTACAAATGATGTATTACATGATTTATTTTTTGTAATTTGTAACCAAAATCATTATGTAAACTGTTACTGATTTTAATGTTACGTGATTAATTTTCACAGTTTATGATATTAAACAGTTTTTGCTTAATCCATAAATCCTATGTATGATTGACACCATCGTTTTGATTAATATATACTTAGTAAGATATCCTTCCTTACATTTATAAAACTTAACTTCCTAAAGGGGGAGAAAATAGTTTGTTTACTTTTTTATAATGCCAAAAAGGGGGAGATATAAATTATGTGACTTATTAGGTTTTGACATCATCAAAAAGGGGGAGATTGTCAGGTATTTAATTTTGATGATGTATGATTTATTATCGTATTTAAATAAGTCTACATAATATTCTCTAAGTATATTTCTCTAAGTATAATAGTTAACAGATTATCAGAAAGTTTCATTTTTATGTCGGATAAATTAAAGATTTCCGAAGAGCTAGATTTGCAATAGTTAAACTTTCGGATAGTTAACGTTTCGTTTTTGTCGAATACTTTATGTTAAAAACTCGTATAGTTAAGTTATCCGCACGTGTGTTTTTAATGTTTTAAGTTGTCACGTGTTTTCCATGTGTGTTCGGTAATGGAAAATCGAATAGTTAGATAACTGTTCGAGTTTTAATACGCATGGATTGATAACTGTTCGAGTTTTGTAAAAGGACTAACGAACAGATAAGTTTCCTTGTTTAGTCATGTGTTTTGCAGGTGCAAGAACTCGAAGAGTTAAAGGATAAGTGTTCAAGTTTTGACAGGAGTTAAAGGATAAATGTTGGACTAAATTGAAGACTTAGAAGATATTCTACAAGACTCCAGGAAGATAAAATTTTGGTGAATCTACGAGTGGAGATTGTGGAAACTCAGATTGTTAGTGAAGAAAGTGGAAATTTAAATAGAAAGTAATTTGGATTAAAGAGAAAATTAGTACGTGAATTATGGATTATGGATCAAGTGGATGAACATGCTAAACGTGAAAGACAACAGAGTTCGACTACAAATAGAGAGTACGAGCTACATTACAATAGGGGATCCCAATCTCAAAATCCAAGTTTGAATATTTAATCTGGATCCCTAACTGAAAAGTTAAGTTTGAATATTCATATTCTGAAAAGTTCTCCAACATCAGAAGAAATTCGAAATTCCAAGCAATTTTAGAAAAGGAGCTGCAAACGCAAGAAGTTTGGAAATTCGACAACTAGAGAAGAAGAGATATAGAAGCTGAGCAAAGAGAAAGAAAAGCGTTGTGTGCATAAAGATCAGGTTTTATACAATTCAAAATTAGTTTTGAAAAAGAGCTTTGTTTTCCTATTTGAATTGTATATCAAAAATTAATGTATCAAAACCGTCAAGATGGGAATTGAGCTGAAAATATATTGTAAATTCTGTCTTGAAATAAAGGAATAGAATTTCATTTACGAGTGTTTTGTGCTCTTGTTTTATTCGCTAGTTTAATTACTAAAGACACAATTCACCTCCCCTCTTGTGATACAGATGATCCTACAGAGACTTTATTTTCTCTTGCTAGAAAACTTGAGAAGAAATACAAGTCAAATATAAGCTCAAGTTTTTCTATTAGTACAAGTCCTAATGATGTAGAAATTGAAAAATCAGAGCATCAGGCACCTGACATTGAACAAGTTAGTGCAAATATAATTGACAATGTTGAGGTAGTAACTAGGTCACAGGCTGAATTGTCTGGAGTAGTAGATATTGAAAAAGTTAAGACTCTTGAAGAACTAAACGTTAACCAGCCTTCTTTAGAATCTATAGAAGCAGAGTTTGAGAATTCACATGTATCAATGGAGATATCTGTTGAACAAAATGCACAATTACAGACAAATACACTGACTGTAGAATTTGTGGAAAAATTGAACTCTGATCATACTATAGAGACTGAATAGATGAATGTTGAGCATATTGACAATGTTCGTTACACTATTGAAGTTGAAGAATCAAGTTTACATATGCAACTTCAAGAAAATATTTTTATAGAGGAACAACATGACATTCATTTTGAAGAAGAGGTTCCTGAAGATGAATTAAACTCTGAATCAAGGCTTCAGGTATCATGACATTCATTTTGAAGAAGAGGTTCTTGAAGATGAATTAAACTTTGAATCAAGGCTTCAAGTATCATGACATTCATTTTGAAGAAGAGGTTCTTGAAGATGAATTAAACTCTAAATCAAAGCTTCAGGTATCACCTTCTTTGTGTACAATATCAAAAATTCAAGGTAATTCAATTCATTTTAGATTTGAAGAAGCATTGCAAAAATATAATAATCTCATTACATGTCAAATTCTGCATGCTTGACCAATAAAATTTAGAAATTTGATAGAAATAAAAGATCTATTTGAGTATCAAGGCCTCATTCAATTCTTGCTAGTTTGAATGAAATGGAAGCAATACACAAAGCTTATTGTAGCTTTTTATAGCAATTTGGTCAAGAATGAAAATTTTCTGAAAACTCAAATAAATCAACAGGAGTTTATATTGTCTCCTGAGTTAATTTTTGAAGTTTTGGGATTAAAGAATGAAGGTGTTGTTGTTACAAACAGATTTGACATGGTTAGACAACTAGAATGGAACATTCAGTCTTTATCAAAAATTACAGATGTATATTCTGAAATGAGATTAATGGAAAATCTGAAAGTAGAGGCAAAGTTCATTGCAAATATATTGCATGCAAATTTATTTCAGAGAGTTTGACACAATTTCTCATTTAACTAAACGTTAAGTTAACGTGTGTTTTTATTGAAAAACATGATATATTTTAAAGTTATATTTTCTATATCATGTACAGTGCATGTTTGGAAAACTCGTTAAGTTATAGTTTTAGTCGTATAGAGATCACGTGAGAACTCGTTAAGTTAGAGGCTTAAAGGTTAAAATATGTCACGTGAGAACTCGTTAATTTAGTGAGTAAAAGTTTAGACAACTCGTTAAGTTAGTGTTATACACGTGGTGAAATTATAAGTTACGATTGTTATATTGTATCACGTGAGGTGCACATGTTTAACTTGTTAAGTTAACATAACTAAACGCGTTGAGTTGCTATATTGAACACTAAGGCAATGTGTTAGGTTAGCATTATAAACTTAAGTTCTTATTTTTTGCATGTGGTAAAATACTTATTATAAAAACATTTGTATATTACTGGTTCGTTAAGTTATTGTAAGACAACAGAGATAGTTCATTGAGTTATCCATAACACAACAGAGTTAGTTCGTTGAGTTAGCTACAGTACTTGTTAGGTGAATTGGCACATGAGAAACTCGTTAAGTTGAAAACGTTAAGTTATATATATATTTGTGTTACTCATTTAGTTAACATTAAAGTAACAACTCCTTATTATACTTGATGAAAAATTTTGGACGAGAAAGTTTATTTTGCTGGAAATTTTTCAGAGATCTAGGATTAATAATTAAAGAAAATTCGAAATGTAAACGTGGGTCAGAACGTGTGTATTTCGATGAAGGAAAAAGAAAAGATGTGAAGAAGTGGAAAACTAGTAGTGATTAAACATGGAGGATATGCATGAAATGAAGATACAGTATAAAAGGCATAGAATTCTCGTTGATTAAATTATCCCTACACATCAAACGAAAAATCTTTTTAGGGATCAAAAACACCTCTTTGGGGAAAATCTCTTAGGTGGAAGAAAGTTCAGTGAAGCATAAAAAGGTAAGATATATGTCACTGAAGATTTGAAGTATCAGGTGGAAGCAAATTAAGTGAAGTAGAAAAGGTCAGATTTACGTCACTAAAGATTTAAAGTATCAAAAGAAAGCAAATTCGGTGAAGCATAAAAAGACAAAATATTCGTCATTGAAGAATTGCTGAAGAAGAAAGAGAAGAAGAAGAAGAAAGATCTTAAACAGGGAGAAATGTTTTAAATTCTGTAAATTAGTTTTCTCTATATGTAGTTATGAAATTGTTTTGATGATGTATGGTATCGAGATATAATTGCATCTATAATTTCTAAGGAGAATTGAATTGTATATTGTAATTGAAACCTTGAATAAAAATGATTTTATGAAAACAATGTCTCAACTTGTTTTTGAGTTTTAAAGTTTCAATTACATTCAAAAATATTGAGAAACACAATTCACCCCCCCTCTTGTGTAGCCATACGGTCCTACAGTTCCAGATCTTAATGTTATACATACATCTTCTAGATTTTCATTACTTTCAAGACGTTCTTGTATTTTATGTTGAGTATTTTGTTTTGATGATGTGTGCTAAATGAAAATAATCATATTTGCTCAATTACTATTGCTTGTGAAAAGAAATTAAAATCATCAATTAATATAGAAAAAGCTTACTGATATAAATACTTGTTTGTATTGGATATGAAATTATACTAAGTTAATAACTAGTTGTTTCGTTGCATTAATTTCTCATTTAACTAAACGTTAAGTTAACGTGTATTTTTATTGAAAAGCATGATATATTTTAAAGTTATATTTTATGTATCATGAATAGTGCACGTTTAGACAACTCGTTAAGTTAGAGTGTTATTTGTATAGAGGTCACGTGAGAACTCATTGAGTTAAAGGCTTAAAGGTTAAAATAGGTCACGTGAGAACTCGTTAAGTTAGTGAGTAAAAGAAGAGATGAACTCGTTAAGTTAGTGTTATACACGTGGTGAAATTATAAGTTACAAATGTTATATTATATCATGTGAGGTGCACATGTTTAACTCGTTAAGTTAACATAACTAAACGCGTTGAGTTGCTATATTGAACACCAAGGCAACACGTTAGGTTAGTGTTATAAACTTAATTTGTTATTTTTGCACGTGGTAAAATTCTTATTATAAAATCATTTGTTTATTGTTGGTTCGTTAAGTTATTGTAACACAACGGTGATAGTTCGTTGAGTTATCCATAACACAACAGACTTAGTTCATTGAGTTAGCTACAGTACTTGTCACGTGAGTTGGCACATGAGGAACTCGTTAAGTTAGAAACGTTAAGTTATATATATACTTGTGTTACTTGTTTAGTTAACATTAAAGTAATGATTACTTATTACACTGATAAAAATTTTGGACGAGAAAGTTTATTTTGTAGGAAATTTTTCAGAGATCTAGGACTGATGATTAAACAAAATTCGAAATGTAGACGTGGGTCAGAACGTGTGTATTTCGATGAAGGAAAAAGAAAAGACGTGAAGAACTGGAAAACTAGTAGTGATTAAATGTGGAGGATATGCATGAAATGAAGATACAGTATAAAAGGTATAGAATTCTCGTTGATTAAACTATCCTTGCACATCAAACGAAAAATCTTTTCAGGGATCAAAAACACCTCTTCAGGGAAAATCTCTTAGGTGTAAGAAAATTTAGTGAAGCTTAAACAGGTAAGATATATGTCACTGAAAATTTGAAGTATTAGGTGGAAGAAAATTCAGTGAAGCAGAAAAGGTCAGATTTACTTCACTGAAGATTTAAAGTATCAGGAGAAAGCAAATTCAGTGAAGTAGAGAAAGACTAGATATTCATCACTAAAGAATTGTTGAAGAAGAAAGAGAAAAAGAAGAAGAAAGATCTCAAACAGGGAGAAATATTTTAAATTCCGCAAATTAGTTTTCTCTGTTTGTAGTTATGAAATTGTTTAGATGATACATAGTATCGATATATAATTGCATCTACAATTTCTGAGGAGAATTGAATTGTATATTGTAATTGAAACCTTGAATAAAATTGATTTTATGAAAACAATGTCTCAACTTGTTTTTGAGTTTTAAAGTTTCAATTATATTCAAAAATATTGAAAAACACAATTCACCCCCCTCTTGTGTAGCCATACGATCCTACAAGTGGTATCAGAGCTTTGTTAATAATCTTTGATATAAAATCGATACCAACTTATTTAATATCATTGCTTATTCTACCTTCCTTATTTTAAACAGAAATTAATATCTAAGCATACGTTTAACCCACTTGATTTAAGGCTCAAGGTGTTTTAAAGTTTTAAATTGTTTAAAATTAAAAAGGTTGAAAAATTTAAGGTAAGATGACTACTGGAAATGGTAATTTTTCTTTATATGAATGTCAAAATCTTAATCGTCCTCCTTTATTTGATGGAATACATTTTGAATATTGGAAAAAGAGGATGACTGTTTTTCTTCAAAGTATAGATCATAAATTGTGGTTCATGATTTCTAAACCATATACTCCATTATCTACCCCTTATAATACTTGGACAATTATTGAAAAAGAAAATGAAACTCTGAATGCTAATGGCTTAAATATTTTACTTTGTGCATTGAGTTATGAACAGTTCAGTAAAGTGTCGGCATATAAATCTACTTATGAGGTGTGACATGCATTAGAAGTTTCACATGAAGGTACTTCTCAAGTTAAAGAGACTAAAATAAACATGTTGATTCACAAGTATGAACTCTTTAAGATGCATGAAGATGAAAGTATTTCTGAGATGTTTTCCAGATTTATTGATATCATAAACTCTTTAAAATTCTTAGTAAAGAATTTTGAACAGAAGGATTTAGTGAGGAAAATTCTCAGATCCCTAAGTTTTAAATGGTCTAAAAAAGTAACATCAATTGAGGAATCACGAGATTTAAATGTTTATACCATGAATGAACTTATAGGAAACTTAACAACTTATGAAGTTCAATTAAATGAATCATTGAGTCACAACAAACCAAAAATGAAGAAAGAAATAGCCTTTGAAATTAATTCAGATTTTGATATATCTACTAATTCTGATGAGGATTTGATTTTGCTGACTAGGAAATTCAAGAAAGCATGGAAAGCTAGGAAACATCAAAGGAACAAAAATGACAAACCCTCAACGTCAAAATCACTAAATGATAATAATTCTTCATCTAGAAAGTATTTATGTTACAACTGTAAGAAACCTAGACATCTTTCTCCAAACTGTCCTATAAGGAAAAATGAAAGCATAGTAGGACAAATCAGATGAAGATGGCTTAGAAATCTCAAAAAAAGTTTTACAAGAAAAAGGCTTTGAAGGTCACTTAGAATGACACGTCTGAAGAGTCTGAATCTGAGGAATTATCATCAAAATCTTCACATTCAGAAGGAGAACAAGAGTTAGAAGACGTTACTCATTTGTGCTTCATGGCAGATGAGTCTGAGGTAATATCTGATCCTGAAAGTTATCCAGATTTTAACTTTGATGAATTATTATGTGCTTATCATGCATTATCACAAAAACTTAAAGTTTGTAAACTAGAAAATAAGAATATTAGAAACTCTTTATCCATTGTGGAAGAAGAAAATTGTTTCCTGTCTACTACTTTAGAAAAGTTAAAATGTGATAATGAAAATCATGCTAGAGATTTGCATAAATTTAGATTCAATGAATGTGTCTTGCATGAACAAATACAGAATATAAATGCTGAAAAATTAAAGATAGAATCTGAGAATGAAATGCTGAGAAACAATATAAATGATTTTGAATTAGAGATTGATAAATTAAAATTGAGAGAGCTAGATTTAAATTCTACCATTGAGAAATGGAATTTAAGTCAAACTAAGTTAGACAAATTAACTAGTACCCCTACGGTGTCATATAAATTTGGCTTAGGATTTGATTATCCTGAATATCCTAAATCTCAAGCCAATAAAGGATTTATTAGTTGCAATTCAAGTAAATCTAAGACTAAAATTCCTTTTATCATGAAACAAGGTAATAAATATGTAGAAGTAGGTACTTCAAGGGATGAATCATGCAGTAATAATATAAATCAATGTGATTTGTCAAATTGTACTTCTAACATGACTATTAATGTTTCTAAAAATCTTGTTTTTTGTTCTAGAAATTTAGTTTCTAATACTTTTAAAATTTCAGACAATTGTAGTAAACTGAAAATTCAGAAACCTAAGCATGTAATTCAAAATACTGGTGTTAGACCAATTACTCATTCTGCATGTGATAAATCTGAAAATTCTTGTGCAGAAAAAGATCTTGTATGCACTGAAAATTCAAATACTAGTACAAAATCTTGGTATGAACTTACTAAAATGTATGAGCATGACCAAAATAAATTAACGTTTGATAAAAATTGGTTTAGTCTTGGTTATACTACATCTGAAAACAAAAAGAATGATTATAAGAGCAATAATGCTATAAGTAAGTATGATACTAATGATAAGTTTATAGTACTTACAACTAATAAAAATGTAAATGATAATGTTAAACTATTTTTAAACTAAAAGAAGAAATATGCGTTTAATGAAATTGGTCCTCAACAACATTGGGTACCAAGAAAAAGTTTTTCTTAATTTATTTTGCACGAGGAAACAACATCAAAATCGATCTTGGACAGTGGAGCATCAAGTCACATGACTAGACAGAAAAGTCTACTAAGAAATTTTACAAATACTACTAAAGGATGTGTAACATTTGGAAACAAAAGCAAAGATAAAATCATAGGTATGGGTAATGTTCAAATAACTCCGACTTGTGTTATTTCGAATGCACTATATGTAGAAAACTTAGGATTTAATTTGCTGAGTGTTATAAAACTAACTAAAAATGGATATTATGTAGTGTTTAAAGATAATGTATGCAAAATTATTAATAAAAATACAGATGAAATTAAGTTTATTGCTAAAAGAAAAGGTTCTGTATGTATTTTATCTTTACCTTCTAGTGCAGTTGATTTAAATTCATGTTTGCTAGCTAAAACTAGTGATGCATATCTGTGGCATAGAAGGATTGGGCATATAAATATGAAACTGTTACATAAACTATCTAGAAAACATTTAGTGAGAGGTTTACCAAAGATTAAATACTTAAAGGACTTTATGTGTGATGCATGTGAGTTAGGTAAACTTCACAAAAACTCTTTTAAATCCAAAACTGATATTTCAAGCAAGAGAGTCTTAGAACTTATACATATGGATCTATTTGGACCAACAAGAATCATGAGTCTTGGTGGTAAAGGATATGTATTTGTTTTAGTAGATATCTTCTCTAGATACACTTGGGTATATTTTCTAGCCTCTAAGACAGAAGTTTTTGAAAAGTTTAAAATGTTTTACAATTTTGTTCAAAATGAACACTTTGTTCAAAAACTTAGGAGTGATTATGGAACTGAATTTGATAATGATCAAATGGATAACTATTGTAATGTGCATGGCATTGATCACAGATTTTCTTTTCCAAGAGCACCGTGTCAAAATGGTGTTGTTGAGAGAAAGAATAGATCACTTCAAGAAATGACCAGAACTATGTTGAATGAACATCAGTTACCTCAAAATCTTTGGGCTGAAGTAGTAAATACAGCTTGTTATGTTATTAACAGAAGTCATTTAAGACCTTGTGTTAATAAAACTCCTTTTGAAATTATGTTTAATAGGGTTCCAAAAATTTCTTATATGAAACCATTTGGCTGCAAGTATTTTATTCTTAATACTAAGGATAAAATGGATAAATTTCAAGCCAAAGCAGATGAAGGAATTTTTGTAGGTTACTCTACTAGAAGTAAAGCCTATAGAGTATATAACAAGACTTTTAGAAGTATTGAAGAAACCCTCCATGTAAGCTTCAATGAAAATTCTTTTAGAAAATCTCAATCTAAAGCTAATAATGATGATATGATCAATTTCCCAAAAGAGTTAGAGATCAATAGAGAGATTGAAGATTTATCTGAGAAAATAAAAAATATGAACTTAAATGATCAAACTAATGATGAAAGTGATGGATCTTCAGATGTTGATGAGAATATTGAGGAAAATCAGAGAAATTGGTGTTATTCTTCATCACATCTCATTACTCAAGTCATTAGTAATATTAATGAGGGAGTTAAAACTAGAGCTTTAGTAAATTAAATAGTATGTGTATGTTTGTTTCTATGGTGGAACCAAAGAATATAGAAGAAGCATTATTTGATGAAAATTGGATAGTGGCAATGCAAGAAGAACTAAATCAATTCATCAGAAATGATGTTTGGGAATTAGTCTCTCCATCAGAAAATCAGTCCATAATAGGTACAAAGTGGATCTTTAGAAACAAAACTAATGAAACTGGTCAAGTTATAAGGAACAAAGCTAGATTAGTTGCACAAGGGTATACATAGGAAGGACTAGATTATGATGAAACATTTGCTCCTATGGCTAGGTTAGAAAGTATTAGAATATTATTGGCCTATGCTTGTTATATGGATTTTAAACTATATCAAATAGATGTCAAGAGTGCATTTCTAAATGGTTTAATTAATGAAAAGGTTTATGTAAAACAACCACCTAGATTTGAAGATATTAAAAATCCTGACTTTGTGTATAAATTGAAGAAAACCTTATATGTTAGGACCCTAGTATTTTGATAATACAAAAACCTAGGTGAGGAAACCAAATTGTATTTCATAGATATGATAGCTCAGCAAAAGATCAAAAAGTAGATGAACAGATGGAGAAAGTTTCAGAAGATACTGCTACAAAGCTACAGGAAAATCGGATAGTTACAAGTCTAAGTATTTGAAGAGCTAGTTTAAAGCAGCAGCAATTCTATCGGACAGTTAGAAGAATAACTATCCGAAATTATAAAGCCTTCAGAGAGTTATGAAAGGAAGTTGGTTGAATGATCGGAGAGTTAAGGAGTTAACTATCTGAAAGTAAAAGGAAAATCGGAAAGTTAGAAAGGCTAACTATCCGAAACTTAAGTTATTCAATTAACCACGTGCAGAAATTCATAACAGAAGCTTAAAGGATTTTTCGGAGAGTTAGGAAGATAACTATCTGACTTTTTCGGTGAGTTACAGGTATAACTTTCTGAAACTTAAGTTAGCCTATTACGCACGTGTAGAATGGAGAAGACAGTAGTTAAAAGCTTAAAAGGAAAAATCAGAGAGTTAGATAACTATCCAAAATTTTAAGAGAGTTTTGGTGAGTTGTAGTTTAACTATCCGAAACTTAAGTCATTGAATTTCCCACGTGCAGAAATCCAAATAGAAGCGTAAATGAGTTTTCGGAGAGTTAGAAAGCTAACTATCCAAAAAACAGGCAGTTTCAGTGAATTACAGTTTTAACTATCCGAAACTTAAGTTATTCTTTTATGCACGTGCAGAAATGAGAAGATAGCTATCAGAAGCTTAAAAAGGAAAAATTGGAGAGTTACTGTAGCAAACTATTCGATAGTGAGGAGAATTTCGGTGAGTTACAACTATATGTATCCGAACCTTAAGTACTTCACGTGTATGACTTAAAACTCATATGACAAATAAACTTAAGTGGATTTTTGGTGAGTTAAGATCATCCTTCTAAGAGTTACACTACTAACTATCCGAAAGTTTGAGAAGGTTGGAAGGTTATCTTGAGATACCTTTCTAAACGGTAACTTACCATATTTGGATCTGCAAACTTAGCAGGTACAACAGAATAAATCCGTTGAGGAGAAAATATGATCGTTGGATATTCAAGCATATATACAGTCAGATCATTCAGTATTCGATAAGAGCTAAGATGTGAGATTACAGATACAATTACATACTGAAATACAATATATATTGTAGATCAATTACTGATATAGAAGAAAGCTGGATTTACAAGAAGATTCTTAAAGCTCTCCATGTGCTGAAAGTTTGATCCAAGAAGGATCATTTGGTTCGTGGCTTCAACCTTAATGCTTCATTCAGTTGTTGGTTTGAGTTTCGACCTGAAAACTCAAGAGGTTGGTTTTCTGGAGTTTATACTTGAAAACTTCTGAGTGTTTATTTTCTGGAGTTTATACCTGAAAACTTCTGAGTGTTGGTTTTTTGGAGTTTATACCTGAAAACTTTTGTGTGGTTGGTTCTTGCTTCGACCTGAAAGCAAGTGTGTAAGTGTTGAGACACTTAGTGAAGCCCAAGTGACCCTTGGGGGTGGACTAGCCGAGTTGGTGAATCACCTAAAATTCCCTTGTGTTTGTTACTTTAATTTCCCCTGTGCATGTTATTTATATCTGATTATTACTTGTGCAAACTGATTAATCAAATTAGTTAGTAAAGTTAAAAATAGTCATAATTTCACATTGTTCACCATTCACCCCCCCCTCTGGTGAAGCCATACGTTCTTAACATTATATGGTTTGAAGCAAGCACCTAGATCATGGTATGAAAGATTATCTACTTTTTTAATTGAACAAGGTTATATCATGGGAAAAGTAGATCATACTCTATTTATCAAGAGAGATGGTAATGATCAGATTGTTGTTCAAATATATGTGGATGATATAATCTTTGGAGCAACTTCTAGTAAGCTGATAAAAATATTTTCGGAAGAGATGTCTAATTAGTTTGAAATGAGTATGATATGAGAACTTTCATATTCTCTAAGACTTCAAATTAAGAAAATAGATGAAGGTATATTTTTAAATCAGGAAAAATATGCAGATGAAGTGCTTAAGAAATTTAATTTTAATGATACAAGGATTCGAGGAACTCCTATGAGTACTTCTTTAAAGTTATATATTGATGACATAGGAAAATCAATAGATCAAAGAAAATATAGAAGTATGATTGGTTCTTTACTTTATTTAACTGCTAGTAGACCTGATATTATGTTTGCTTTGTGTGTTTGTGCTAGATTTCAGTCTAATCCTAAAGAATCACACTTAATTGCAGTTAAAAGAATATTTAGATATATACAAGGAACTAAAAATTTCGGACTGTATTATTCTAAGGATAGTTCAATTGATCTTATAGGATATACTGATGCTGATTATGTAGGATCTAAATCTAATAGAAAAAGTACCAGTGGCACATGTCAATTATTAGGAAATAATTTAGTGTCATGGTTTAGTAAAAAGAAAAACTATGTAGCACTTTCTACTACAGAAGCTAAATATGTTGCTGTTGCACTGTGTTGCACTCAAATTCTGTGGATAAGGTAAAGTTTAGAAGATTTTGGATTATCTTATGATACAATTGAGATTTATTGTGACAGTAGTTCTGCAATAAATCTTTTCAAAAATCCTGTATTACATTCTAGAGCAAAGCATATAGAGGTTAGACATCATTTTCTAAGAGATAATGTAATTAAAGGAAAAATTAAATTAAAATTTGTGTCTAGTAAAAATCAATTAGCTGATATATTTACAAAACCTCTAGACGAAAATACATTCTGCAACATAAGATTAAATTTAGGTATTTGTAGGCTATGTGATGTGTAAAATGCTTAAACTCTACATAAAAAGATAAATATTATTGATGATGTTGTTCACCTCATAGATATTATATACTTATCATAAATATCTAAATAATATCTAAACTGCTACTTAAGATACTATGTATTTATTGTAAAATCATAGTAGTATCTTATTGATTTTAGGTAGGTTATCAATTTTAATGGTTTTTACGATTTTAAGTGGAAGTGTAAATGAAAAACATTAAATACTTTTGAAATTCTGAAATTTTGATTAAGTATTTTCTTTGAATTGAGGAAAGTTGTTAGGTATTTAATTTTGATGATGTATGCTTTATTAACGTATTTAAATAAGTCTACATAATATTCTCTAAGTATATTTCTCTAAGTATAATAGTTAACAAATTATCGAAAAGTTTCATTTTTATGTTGGATAAACTAAAGATTTCGGGAGAGCTACATTTGCAATAGTTAAACTTTTGGATAGTTAACGTTTCGTTTTTGTCGAATACTTTATGTTAAAAACTCGTATAGTTAAGTTATCTGCACGTGTGTTTTTAATGTTTTAAGTTGTCACGTGTTTTCCATGTGCGTTCGGTAATGAAAAATCGAATAGTTAGATAACTGTTCGAGTTTTTATACGTATGGATAGATAACTGTTCGAGTTTTTATACGCATGGATAGATAACTGTTCGAGTTTTATAAAAGGACTAACAAATAGATAAGTTTCCTTGTTTAGTCACGTGTTTTGCAGGTGCAAAAACTTGAAGAGTTAAAGGATAAATGTTCGAGTTTTGATAGGAGTTAAAGGATAAATGTTTGACTAAATCGAAGACTTAGAAGATATTCTATAAGACTCCAAGAAGATAAAGTTTCAGGGAATCTACGAGTGGAGATCGTGGAAACTCAAATTGTTAGTGAAGAAAGTGGAAATTTAAATAGAAAGTAATTTGGATTAAAGAGAAAATTAGTACATGGATTATGGATTATGGATTGTGGATCAAGTGGATGAACATGCTGAACGTGAAAGAGACTACTAATAGAGAGTACAAGCTACATTACAATAGAGGATCCCAATCTCAAAAACCAAGTCTGAATATTCAATCTGGATCCCTAATTGAAAAGTTAAGTTTGAATATTCATATTCTGAAAAGTTCTCTAACATTAGAAGAAGTTCGAAATTCCAAGCAATTTTAGAAAAGGAGATGCAAACGCAAGAAGTCTAGAAATTCGACAACTAGAGAAGAAGAGATACAGAAGCAGAGCAAAGAGAAAGAAAAGAGCTGTGTGCATAAAGATCAGGTTTTATATAATTCAAAATTAGTTTTGAAAAAGAGCTTTGTTTTCCTATTTGAATTGTATATCAAAAAGTTACTGTATCAAAATCATCAAGAAGGGAATTGAGCTGAAAAGATATTGTAAATTCTGTCTTGAAATAAAAGAATAGAATTTCATTTACGAGTGTTTTGTGCTCTTGTTTTATCCGCTAGTTTAATTACTAAAGACACAATTCACTCCCCTCTTGTGATATAGACGATCCTACAACTGGTATCAGAGCAATTAAATTGTTTAAAGCATCCAAAAGCCTTCATTTCTGTATTTAGGAATTATTTTTTCCTGTCATTTACTTCAGATCATCTGTTTAAAATGGATAATTCTGAAATCTTAGTTATGACTAAAGGATAGACCACTAATCGTCCTCCTATGTTCTAAGGTAGTAATTATGGCTACTGGAAATATAGGATGAAAGTATTCTTTCAGTCAATCGATTTCAAATTATGGCATATAATTAGCAATCCTATAGTGTTAGTTACGACTCCATATGATACTTGGACTTTTGATGAAAAGGAGCGAATGACACTAAATGCTAATGGTTTAAACATCTTGTTTTGTGCTTTATTTCATGATCAATTTAATAAAGTTTCTGCATATCAAATTGCATATGAGATATGGCATGCATTAGAAGTTTCCAACAAAGGTACTAATCAGGTCAAGGAATCTAAGATCAATATGTTTGTACATAAATATGAGCTTTTTAAAATGCACGAAAATGAATGTATCTCTGACATGTTTTCCTAGTTTCTTGAGATTGTAAATTCATTAAAATCTTTAGGCAAGAAATTCGGGGAAAAAGACTTGGTAAGAAAGATCCTTATATCTTTAACTAAAATTTGGGCTCAAAAGACAACATCTATTGAAGAGTCCAAAAACTTAAATACATATACTCTCGATGATCTCATAGGAAATCTAACAGCCTATGAAGTACAACATTTAGATCCAAAAGGGAAATATCCTAGAAAGGATTTGGCTTTTGAGGTTGATAAAGTCTTAGAAGTCACTAGTGATTCTAACGATAATTTATTGTTGTTGACCAGAAAATTTAGAAATCTATTGAAGAAATGCAGGAACTTTAGGTCAGCAAAGACATCTGGAGATATGGAGAAGAAGTCATTCACGAAAGACAAAAGTATATGCTTCAAGTGCAATAGGCCGGGTCACTTTCAAACTGATTGTCCTCTCAACAAAGATAAGAAGAATTCGAGGAGGAATTTTAGGAATAAGAAATTCAGAAAGAGAAGGGTGCTTAAAGTGACATGGGATGACTCTTCAGCTTCACAATGTGAAGAAACAAAGGATTCAACATCAGACAATGAATCCTCATCAACATCAGATTTAGAAGAAAATCTGGCAAATGTATGCTTTATGGCAAAATCCAGTGAGGTATCCTCTGATCAAAATGCTAATTTTGATAGTTTTGATGGATTACTTGATGAATACAATAGACTGGCCAGAAAATATAAGAAGGTCAAAATAGAAAGAAAGGACACTAGGAAAATGCTAGATGAATCTGAAAATAAGGTTGATTTTCTGAACTCTACGTTGAATAAATTTAAAGAAGAAAATCAAAAGCATGCACAAGAAATTTTAAAGTTCACTACTATAGAAAGAAAATTGCATGCTGATTGTGAAAATTTAATTGCTGATAAGAAAAAAATGATCTGCGAAATTGAAAAACTGGAATTGACTATTACTGATTTAAATTCAGAAATTGATGTGTTAAAGATTAAAGTCTGCGATCAAAAGGCTATATTAAGTAAATGGAATAATAGTCAAACTTTAACAAATGAACTCAGTAGTAAAATATCAAATGTAGAAAAACATGGTATTGGTTTACACAATGCATCTTTTGAAAATTATATATTACATGATGGTACTGCTAAAAATAATGTCTTTATTTCCAATACTAAGAATAGTAAGAGAAAAACTATTCCGTGTGTAATCAAAAAGGGAGAAAAATATGTGCAAATTGATGAAATGCAGCATATAAATGATAGCACACGATGCAAGAATTTCAAAAGAAATCTTCAAAAGAATCAAGCTAAGACATTTGAGAATTTTAATATTCTTGATCAATTTTCTTCATATTTAAAGAATATCGGATATTGGAAATCAAATAATGTTAAAAATGAAAATTTCAACTTTGGTTTACATGGAGATAAATGTTCTGATAATTATAACACTAAGAGAAAGAAACGCAAAAATGATTATCAAAAAATAGATAAGTTGAAGTCTAAAAATATGGATTATTTTGATATGACTCTCTCTAAAATTCTTGGACCCACTCAAAAATGGGTTCCAAGAGATAAAATCTCTTTTTGACTATTTTGTAGGTACACAAATCAAAATGGATAATGGACAGTGGAGCATCCAGCCACATGACTGGAGATATACGATTACTTACAGAAATAACAAAGACCAAGAACGGACAAGTTACCTTTGGAAATAAAAGCAAAACAAATATCCTTGGGTTTGGCAAGGTTCAGGTAATTGAGAATGTTTTATAAATGATGTCTTATTAGTTGAAAACTTAAGTTTTAATTTATTGAGTGTTCCTATTTTAATGAAGATTTACAAAGTAATTTTTGAAAAAGATTCCTGTAAAATTATGGACATGACTACAAACGAAATTTTATTCACTACATACAAGAAATGATCTATTTGTATTCTAAATTTGCCTTCTGATATTATTAAAGACAATGCTTGCTTAATTGCAAAATCAGATGAAGTCATTTTATGGCATAGAAGGCTAGGACAGTCAAACTTAAAATTATTACAAAAGCTGTCTAAAAAGAATCTAGTTAGAGGTTTACCTAGAATTATGTACTCGAAAGAGTTTATGTGTGATGCGTGTCAACTAGGTAAATTACATAAAACATCCTTTAAAAACTTAAATGAAATAACAAGCAAAAAAGTATTAGAACTAGTGCATATGGATTTATTTGGACCTACTAGAACAACCAGTCTAGGAGGTAAACATTATGCTTTTGTATTAGTTGATGACTATTCTAGATTTACTTGGGTTTATTTTCTAGCTAATAAAATTGAAGTTTTTGAAATATTTAAGATATTCTGTAATAAAGTTCAGAATGAGCAAAATGTTAAAATTCAATAACTTAGGAGTGATCATGGTACAGAATTTGATAATGATCAAATGGATACCTTTTGTGAAGAATTAGGCATAGATCATAGGTACTCATTTCCAAGAGCTCCTTCACAAAATGGGATAGTAGAACGTAAGAACAGATCACTTCAGGAAATGTCCAGAACCATGTTAAATGAGAATAAGTTACCTCTTTTTCTCTAGGCAGAAGCAGTTCATACAGCATGCTATGTTATAAATAGAGTGCATCTAAGACCAATTTTAGATAAAACTCCTTATGAGATATGGTATAACAGGGTTCCCAAAATAAGTTATTTAAAACCCTTTGGGTGTAAGTGTTTTATTTTAAACACTAAGGAATGTAGAGACAAACTTAAAGCCAAATCAGATGAAGGGATTTTTGTTGGTTATTCCATTAGAAGTAAAGCATATAGAGTTTATAATAAATCAACAAAAACCATTGAGGAAGCCCTGCATGTAAAATTTCATGAAAATTCTCATTTGGATTTAAGACATGCTGAAAACTTTGATTCAGAAATTCTCCATAAATAGTACCAAATGATGTTGATAGAGAAATTGATAGATTATTTGACGAAATAAGAAATCTAAGTTTGAATGATGAAAATTTAGAAGAAAATAATGTTATACCTATAGAAAATATGGAACAACATAGAAATTTGTGTTATGCTTCATCTCATCCTATTGATCAGATAATAGGTGATCCTAATCAAGGAGTCAAGACTAGGTCATCAGTAGTCAACATTTGTGGTGCTTATTCATTTGTTTCTTTACTAGAACCTAAGAAAATTGAAGATGCCTTAGAAGATGAATTTTGGTATTTAGCTATGCAAGATGAGCTAAATCAATTTATAAGAAATGAGGTATGGGATCTAGTTCCTCCACTTGAAAATCAATCCATAATAGGAACAAGGAGGGTATTTAGAAACAAAGTAGATCAAGATGGACATATAGTTAAAAATAAAGCTAGATTAGTTGCTCAAGGTTACAGGCAAGAGGAAGGAATTGACTATGATGAAACATTTGCTCCTATTGCTAGACTAGAATCAATACGAATTTTGTTAGCATATGCTTGTTATATGGATTTCAAAGTATATCAAATGGATGTTAAGACTGCTTTTTTAAATGGATATATAAAAGAAGAAGTGTATGTAAAACAACCTCTAGGTTTTGAAGATTCAAAACATCCTGAGTATGTTTACAAGCTTAAGAAGGCACTATATGGCCTTAAACAAGCTCCTAGGTCTTGGTATGAAAGATTATCTAAATTTCTTATGGAAAAAGGGTATTCTATGAGAAAGGCAGATCACACTCTTTTTATCAAGAAGATCGAAAAAGATATATTAGTAGTTCAAATCTATGTAGATGACATCATATTTGGAGCAACAAATGATAAATTAGTTGAGTCCTTTTCGAAAGACATGACTAATCAATTTGAAATGTGTATGATGGTTGAACTATCATTTTTCCTAGGCTTACAAATTAAGCAATTAGATCAGGGTACTTTTATTTCACAAGAAAAATATACTCAAGATTTATTAAAGAGGTTTGGTTTAGACAACATTAAAACAAAGAATACACTACTATCACCAAATTAGATAAAGATGACTCTAGAAAAACTGTAGATGTAAAACAATATAGAAGTATGATTGGTTCATTACTCTATTTAACAGCTAGTCGACCAGATATTATGTTTAGTGTGTGTACTTGTGCTAGATATCAATCAAATCCTAAGGAATCACACCTACTTGCTGTTAAACGAATTTTTAAATATCTATTAAGAACCATCAATTTCAGATTGTTTTACTTTAAACACAGTTCTTTAAACTTTGTAGATTATAGTGATGCTGATTTCGCAGGATGTAAGTCTGAAAGAAAAAACACTAGTGGCACTTGTCAATTGTTAGGTAATTCTTTAGTGTCATGGTTTAGCAAAAAACAAAATTGTGTAGCATTATCTACAACTGAAGCTGAATATATAGCTGCTGCACTTTCCTGTGCTCAAATCCTATGGATCAGACAAACCTTAAAAGATTTTAATTTAGACTATGAACCCACTAAGATTTTCTATGATAGTAGTTCTGCAATAAGTTTATCCAAAAATCCTGTTTTACATTCACAAGCAAAACTTATAGAAGTTCGACATCATTTTCTAAGGGATAATGTTATAAAAGGAAAAATAGTATTAAATTTTGTTCCTACCACAGAACAATTAGCAGATCTATTTACAAAACCCTTAGATGAAAATACATTCTCAAAATTACGATTAGAACTTGGTATCTATAGGTTATTTGATATGTAATGGTCTTGTTCATTGTATTTTGGTTTATTATAAGGTAGTTTTAGAATTTAAATGTCTTTATTATTATAAAAAAAAAAAAAACAAAACAACATATCTATTTTTGAATTACAGTTTTCTAGTAGTTAAGAATTTATGAAATTCTGATTTTTATTGAAATCAATTTATTTAAGAAAAATTCAGAAAAGATTACTTAAGGAAAAGTTAAATTGATTTAATGTGAGTGCCAACTATATTTTTGTTACTTATGTATATGCTATTATAGAGATTTTAACAGGAAAATACATAGAAAGTATGTACTTTTTATTAAAGGAAAGTTATTAACATTCTGTTAGAAAAATTAAGTCTTGCGGTTGCCTTTAATTTAATTTATTGTCTTATTTTATTTTTTTTTATTTTTTGTTTGTAATTACTTGAGTAATTAAGTCCGTTGGGGGATCTTAAACCCTAGTCACTTAAACCAACTGGTTTGGGATGTGCTGATTGAAAACTCATTTTGCAAGTAATTTAGATTATATTTAAAATTTTTTTTTTTTTTTACCTTTTCTCACTTGTCATTGAGTAACTGGTTATCTTTCCCCTAAGCAAGGGATTGTGATCACGTAAAAAGTTGATATTGTGGGAGGTAATACATAAAATATATATATATATATGAATATAAAAAAAAAGAAAAGGGGGGGGGGGCAATGTACTCAAGCTTAATTTATCTTTCAAGGTATTAAAACAATCCTAACATAATCTGTGTATATAATCCTTGTTATTTTTGTTATTATCTACTCTTTACACATAATGTATGATATTTATTTGTCTTAAGTTGTGTACTCATTATGGAAATCTTTTAAGTTTCTGTAGGTATATCTCTATGAATTATCTTTTGTAAACTGAATAAGATAAAAGCCAGAAAGTCTAAATTGTTAACTCTACTACTTATTTCTGTATTTCATTTCAATTAAAAAAAAAAGAAAAAAAGAGAGACTCAAATCTATTTAAGGCTTAGCATCCTCTTTAAGTAAGCTATTTGACCTTTTTAAGCCAACTCTACTTAGGGCTTGGCAACCCAGATTAAGTACGCTATAGATTCTTTACACTACATTTATGTAGGGGGAGCAATTTCTCGTATAATAATTCATCACTTTTGAACTATTATATGTTTTCATGAAAGAATCTGCATAATTTTAGGAAAAACACCTTAATTAAGTACGTTTATAAACTGTCGGTGACTTGCAGGTATTTTAATTCTTAAGTATCCGAATTTTCTATTGTTTCGGCAAGTTATATTACAAGTATCAGACAGTTGTGTTTTAAAACGTTGAATAGACTATTTTATTATTTCCTGAAGTACACGTGTCGAAACCATAATGCATGACTTAAGTGGATTTTCGGTAAGTTATCTATAACTCTCCGAAATGCGTTTGGGCATCGAAAAGTTAGATTTGTAACTATCCGTAACATCTCTTTATTATAAAACTGCTTAAGTACACGTGTCGTGATCTGGACGATTGACTTAAGTTATCTTTCGGAAGGTTATCTGTAACTCTTTGAAATGCACCTGAGCATCGGATAGTTAGGTTTATAAGTCTCCGAAATTTTCTAAACACCTTAAGTTAAAATTGTGCACGTGTTGAATTTCTCTGCTTTATAATGTCTCAGTCGAAACTCGAACAGTTATGATTAAATCTTCGACTTTTCACACCCATTCCTTCAAGAAACTCGAAGAATTATCATAAGTCTTCGAGTTTTCTCACTTTTTCACTTAGCCTGAAGTTATTTTCTTTATATGCATAGTTACGCTAATTATTCTGCAATTGTTGGTTGTAAAACTTATACAGTTATTGCAAGCACTCGAGTTATTTATCGGTAACAGATCTTATATTTATGATTTCAATGATTGAATCCGTTTATCTGTTTCTAAAGTTGGAGACTTATGAATGTTTTCCTAACAACCTTTCATGTTTCTACCTTGGTAAAACCCTAGCTTCACAATCTTTCCTTCCACTAAGGTCTACATTGCAAAGCAAAGATTAATCAACAATGTCAGGACGTGGTAGAATGACCAAAGTGTAGAAAAGAGAGCAGGAACTTCAGAAAATGTAGAATGAAATCAACGATATATACTGCAGGTACACTTTTTCAAATGAAGTATTACACGAAATCAGAAAAGTTGTTCAAGATGAGAAAAATTTCTATTGGAAATTTATTCAAAATTATGCTGAAACATAGTTTAGACTAAAACAGACTGAACTTTCCGCATTGCATTTATGGAAAAGAAATTTACAACCTAACCCTGCAGTTGTAAGTTCTGGACATGTACCAGAGACATCGGTACAGTCTATCACTTATTATGGAAAGAAGTGGGGACCAATGATCGAAAATGCAAACAGGGAATTACAATCCTTGTATTCCCAACATTATTTTCCCCTAGCTGTTTTAGATGATAATAAATAGTATATCCATGAACAGAAAACTGCCATTAGCAAAATGGGCCTTCGAAGTGAAGGACAAAGAGTTTATCAACTCAAAATGGCAGAGGTGGAGAGCTTAAAACTCTATATTCCATTATTACCACCTAGGCATCATGGTGAAGGACCATCAAGACAACAGGTGCCTTTAACAGGAGAAATTATGACAATTTTAGAACCTCCTGAACAACCTGAAACATTGTAGACATATAGACGGACAAAGAAAAAGACAATTGAATATTTTGGACTAACTGTAGGTGTACAAGGAATATTGCAACAAAAAGAAGAATCAGTGAAAAATAGAAAACAATGCTCCATTGCAGAAGTTGGACAGACATTTTTGTTAGGAATCCCAGCAGCTGTGACAAATATTGGCTTACAAGCATATACTCTAAGCTATTGTGTCACATTAGTGCATAATGTATCTTTTAATACAATGGACAGTTTTTCACACAATGCTGCAAGCACACATTCTTTTCCTACGGAAAGTGAGAATGTAGGAAATTTTGATGATATATATATAGATGATATCAAATTTGATGATATTATTGATGACATAGACACTGAGTCTATAAATTTTGAAGATATTTCATCTAAAGAGGAATGTACAGATATTCTTCCTCTTACTGTATCTCGAACAGAGACTTTTGAATTTTGGTACAGTTGCTTATACTACACTTTATATGTATGGTTATGTTTGTTACAATATATCATATACTTGTTGATAAATGTATATAATTAACAACATACACAGTTACAAATAGAATATGATACTACCAATGTCTCACATATACAAATTTCAGAAATACAGGATGATTCTATTCCACAAACAGATATAGAACATTCTTTCATACAGAGACAGTTGTATAGATCACATATAGATATACAGGTTACTGATATACAGATTGTTACAGAGACTATTGCTACTGAAATGTTTCCAGAAGAACAAACAGAAGAAATTCAGTAGATTATTGATATGACAATAACAGATATTTCAGATATTTATACTAGTTTTGATAGAAATTCTACCAGTTCTGAAAGATCTGACAATATAGATGCTACTGATAATATTGAAACAAGTCCCAGATCAAAACATCATGATAGGAAAATACCTAATCCTGAACAGAGTTTAGATGGAAATACACTATTATGGTTCAGAAATAATTCCTATTATGACAAATTTCAAATATATAAAACTTTTACAGTTTTATATTCAAGACTAGTTAAGTTTGAAGGGATGGCACACATACGTGAACTATTTGAATTTCAAGGCTTGTTGAATCTACTTCCACAACAGCCAGACCATCTTGTTATACCCGAACTTCTCAGTTGTTTTTACTCAAACTTAATAGTGGAAGAAGGTATTCCTGTTTCTAATATACAAGAAAATGACATATATTTAACTCCAGATTTACTTCATCAGGTACTTGGTCTGAAAAATGAAGGAGTTAAATTATCAGAAAGAAAACAGGTTTATTGATTGGGATGGGACATTACATGTTTAGCCAAAGATCCAACTGCCAACAAACCATTGACATTACTAAATGACTTAAATGGCCAAGCACGTTTTATTACAAAAATATTGCATGCTACATTGTTCTAGAGGTTTGGTCATGGGGCAGAAGTTGGCAGATGTTGTCTTTATGTTACATACGTATTAATCAACCATATACAGGTGAACTGGTATGATATTTTTGTTTCTCATATCTTACATTTGCAGAGTAAATTATTTTATGTTGATATAATATTGAGAATTGTGGCAAGTCAAACAGATATTACACCTTGGCCACAGAAAAGATTAAAGTCATGATCTTTCTCTACAAAGGAACTCCAAAAATACCAAGCGGCAGATACACCTATCCTCAGACAACAACAACAACAGGTTCGGCAAACACAGCAACAATCCACAGAATTTACAGAAACACAACAACATACAGATATACAACAAGATATACATATAGATATACAACAAGGTATACACAGAGAAATACATACAGGTATAGATACAGACATACATACTGAATTTTTACAGCAACCATCACAAGTTTCTCAAAATGATTTAGATCAGGCATTACTTGATCAGATAAACAGAGTTAGTACAAATATTACAAAGAAAATTTCAGATACTCTAATTGATATTTTTCGAAGACAAAGAGGCTTGTGATTATACAAATCATGTATTACATGATTTATTTTTTTGTAATTTGTAACCAAAACCATTATATAAACTGTTTACTAATTTTAATGTTACGTGATTATTTTTCACAATTTATGATATTAAACAGTTTTTGCTTAATCCATAAATCCTATGTATGGTTGACACTATCGTTTTGATTAATATATACTTAGTAAGATATCCTTCTTTACATTTATAAAACTTAACTTCCTAAAGGGGGAGAAAATAGTTTGTTTACTTTTTTATAATGCCAAAAAGGGGGAGATATAAATTATGTGACATATTAGGTTTTGACATCATCAAAAAGGGGGAGATTGTTAGGTATTTAATTTTGATGATGTATGCTTTATTAACGTATTTAAATAAGTCTACATAATATTCTCTAAGTATAATAGTTAACAGATTATCGGAAAGTTTCATTTTTATGTGGGATAAATTAAAGATTTCTGAAGAGCTAGATTTGCAATAGTTAACTTTCAGATAGTTAATGTTTCGTTTTTGTCGAATACTTTATGTTAAAAACTCGTATAGTTAAGTTATCTGCAAGTGTGTTTTTAATGTTTTAAGTTGTCACGTGTTTTCCATGTGCGTTCGGTAATGAAAAATCAAATAGTTAGATAACCGTTCGAGTTTTGTACGCATGGATAGATAACTGTTCGAGTTTTATAAAAGGACTAATGAACAGATAAGTTTCCTTGTTTAGTCACATGTTTTGCAGGTGCAAAAACTCGAAGAGTTAAAGGATAAATATTCAAGTTTTGACAGGAGTTAAAGGATAAATGTTCGACTAAATCGAAGACTTAGAAGATATTCTACAAGACTCCAGGAAGATAAAGTTTTGGTGAATCTACGAATGGAGATCGTGGAAACTCAAATTGTTAGTGAAGAAAGTGGAAATTTAAATAGAAAGTAATTTGGATTAAAGAGAAAATTAGTACGTGGATTATGGATTATGGATTGTGGATCAAGTGGATGAACATGTTGAACGTGAAAGACAACAAAGTTCGACTACTAATAGAGAGTACGAGCTACATTACAACAGAGGATCCCAATCTCAAAAACCAAGTCTGAATATTCAATCTGGATCCCTAATTGAAAATTTAAGTTTCAATATTCATATTCTGAAAAGTTCTCCAACATTAGAAGAAGTTCAAAATTTCAAGCAATTTTAGAAAAGGAGCTGCAAATGCAAGAAGTTTGGAAATTCGACAACTGGAGAAGAAGAGATACAGTAGCTGAGCAAAGAGAAAGAAAAGAGCTGTGTGCATAAAGATCAGGTTTTATATAATTCAAAATTAGTTTTGAAAAAGAGCTTTGTTTTCCTATTTGAATTGTATATCAAAAAATTACTGTATCAAAACCGTTAAGAAGTGAATTGAGCTGAAAAGATATTGTAAATTCTGTCTTGAAATAAAAGAATAGAATTTCATTTACGAGTGTTTTGTGCTCTTGTTTTATCTTCTAGTTTAATTACTAAAGACACAATTCACCCCTCCTCTTGTGATATAGACGATCCTATAAAAGTGCATATGATCATACATAAATTTGACTTGATTGATTAAACTTGTAGAATAAGTTATATGTAATCATCTTAAACTACTAATCAAAAGTATGAGCTTATTGAAACTGATTCATATGTTCAGTAAAATCATAGACGTAAAAATTGTATGAGATTTGTGTTTTATTGCATCTGTATTAATGGAATACATATATATTGTGCTTAAAATGAAGAGTGCTTTCAAAGTGAAAATCTTTGAGAGTTTATTGATCAGTTTGATCACGAGCCTTTTGTACTTGAACAGATAGGTATGTAAGGATTGTTGTCCTAAAAAAGGATTCTTTAAATCTAGCAACCTAAGGTCCTGATCAGATCTAGGATTGTTGACTGAAAGCTCATTACACGGGTACATTAGAAAGCTCTTGTACGATTTAAGCTTTTCAAACTAACTTTTAAAGCAAATTATGAATATTTACTATTTAAAAAAAAAAAATTTCATTAATTATAGATATCTTTGAATCAAATATAGTTTCTACCAATATGACTACTAATTTATTGAATCAACATTAGTATTTTTGAAAACATTTATTTGAGATACATTCTTTTATTCTCCTTGAATTAATCATATTAAGTTCAAAGTTGTGTTTTGATTTATATATAGTGGAAATTGATTCTGGAAATCATTTTTGATGAATTCAGAATAACAGAAGTTTCTGAAAAGAAAATTTAAAAGTCTAGTTATACTTAACATCTATTGTTATACAAGTATATTTTGTATGTTATTGAATATATTTGAAGTATATTTGTAGGGGGAGGATTAACAATGTCCAAAATAGATTAATATAATTCAGAATACAAAACTTGGTTAATCTGAGTTTAGTTCCCTTAAGATCTTGATCAAATAATTTAAAAAGACAAATAAACTATTTTAGATTCATAAGAAGAGAATTTTAGAATAGTTTACAATGTTCTCAAGATAATGTTAAGTGTAGTATGTGTGTTGTCTTCGAAAGGTTTCTGTAGAAAGCATCCGAAACTTGTTTGTTTTTGGGAAAGTATACTAACTAAACGTTATGTTATATAAGGTAACATGTAAAACTACCTCTAGACAGCGTTTTACTCGTTAGGTTAGTTAACTCAATGAGTTATACTTGAATACTTCAGGTACCTTGATTGAATAAACTTTATTCAATATTCATTTAATATCTAAACCCGACTTTTATTCACGTTGAGTTATTCACCTAAAACCCTATTTAAACACTTATTACATGAGCACTTAGGTTATTCATAAACTTTGTCAAGAAAATCTTTCCCGCTTGTTGCTGTTACAACCTACGACGATGGTCTCCAAGTTCTACAAAGGTCGTGGTAGAGGAAATGGCAAAAGCAGAGAAGATGCAAAAGGAAAAGAAATAGATAATGATGAAGTTCCACGTGTTTGGTTTAAGAAAATTTTTCAAGTTGACAAAAGGTTAGCAAAAATTTATAGTGAATACTTCTTTCCTTTCGAAGACACAACATGTATCAATGGAGATATCTGTTGAACAAAATGAACAATTACAGATAGATACACCAATTGTAGAATTTGTGGAAAAATTGAACTCTAATCATTTTATAGAGACTAAACAAATGAATGTTGAGCATATTGAAAATGTTCCTTACAATGTTGAAGCTGAAGAATCAAGCTTACATACACAGCTTGAAAAAAATAGTTTCACAGATGAACAACATGACATTCATTTCGAAGAAGAGGTTCCTGAAGATGAATTAAACTCTGTATCAAGGCTTCAGGTATCACCTTCTTTGTGTACAATATTAAAAATTCATGGTAATTCAATTCATTTTAGATTTGAAGAAGCATTGTAGAAATAGAATAATCTGATTATATGTCAGATTCTGCATGCTCGACCAATAAAATTCAAAAATTTGATGGAAATAAGAGATCTATTTGAGTATCAAGGCCTCATTCAATTCTTGCCAGTTGGAACGAAATGGAAGCAATACATAGAGCTTATTGCAACTTTTTATAACAATCTGGTCAAGAATGAAAATTTTCTGAAAACTCAAATAAATCAACAGGAGTTTATATTGTCTCCTGAGTTAATTTTTGAAGTTTTGGGATTAAAGAATGAAGGTGTTGTTGTTACAAATAGACTTGACATGATTAGACAACTAGAATGGAACATTCAATCTTTATCAAAAATTCCAGATGTATATTTTGAAATGAGATTAATGGAAAATCTAAATACAGAGGCAAGGTTTATTGCAAATATACTGCATGCCAATTTATTTTAAATAGTCGGACACAATATGGAAGAGAGTAGAAGTTGTTTATACAACTTATGGCCTACTGAATAGAATTCAAATCAATTGGTTTGATGTTTTTACTTCTCAACTACAGCATATGAGTTCATAGTTATTTTATGGTGATGTTGTATGTAGACTCCTTGCAAGTCAATTGAATTTATCCGACTGGCCCTCTGAAACTTAAGGCATGAGAGCTTTTATTGTAAAAGATTTGCAACGATTCCAGGCCATGCATAAACCTCGACAACAACAACAACAACAACCTGATTGTACAGACCATATACAACAACAACAACAAAGTTATTCAGTTCAAGTAGAACAACAAACTTAGATACCTCTTGACCTAGATGATGTACTTAATGACATCAGACATGATATTAGGCATCTAGGAGATAAAATATGTAATGCTATAAGTGATATACTTAGGAGGAATAGATAATTGTCTATTTGCTTGTATATGAATACCAAATGTAATGTTTGTATTTCTTGTTTGATTCATTGAACAATACATTTTTTCTGTAAATGTTGACAATTCTTATTATTGTTTACAGAATGAGTTGTTGTACAACTATCTCTTACTGTATATATTCTTTGTAATTATCTTTTTGATTAATGACAAAAAGGGGGAGAAATGTTATAAAAAGATGATTATGATTTTAATTGCATATAGTATAAAGGGAGATGATATTTATGGTTATTATAATCTGATAGATGATAATGTAATCTGAAAGAAAATTATATGGTTATTAAATTATATAATGAAAGGTAGAGAAATGATACTTATATAATTATTGACATCTGAAAGTTTTATTTCTGAGAGGTAAAATTTACACAAACAATAGAAATAAGCTTAAGTGAACTTAAGTCAACAAACGTGTTTATTGAATTAAAAGTTAACCCAATGAAGGTGCTTTGTTGAGTTAAATATATATCATAATTGATTTAATATGGTTTTGTCATCATCAAAAAGGGAGAGATTGTTGAGTATTTTGTTTTGATGATATGTGCTAAATGAAAATAATCATATTTGCTCAATTACTATTGCTCGTGAAGAGAAATTAAAATCATCAATTAATACAGAAAAAGCTTACTGATATAAATACTTGTCTGTATTAGATTTGAAATTATACTAAGTTAATAACTAGTCGTTTCGTTGCATTAATTTCTCATTTAACTAATCGTTAAGTTAACGTGTGCTTTTATTGAAAAACATGATATATTTTAAAGTTATATTTTCTATATCATGAACAGTATACGTTTAGACAACTCGTTAAGTTAGAGTGTTATTTGTATAGAGGTCACGTGAGAATTCGTTGAGTTAAAGGCTTAAAGGTTAAAATAGGTCATGTGAGAACTTGTTAAGTAAGTAAAAGAAGAGACGAACTTGTTAAGTTAGTGTTATACACGTGGTGAAATTATAAGTTACAAATGTTATATTGTATCACGTGAGGTACACATGTTTAACTCGTTAAGTTAACATAACTAAACGCGTTGAGTTACTATATTGAATACCAAGGCAACACGTTAGGTTAATGTTATAAACTTAAGTTGTTATTTTTGCACGTGGTAAAATTCTTATTATAAAAATATTTGTTTATTATTGGTTCGTTAAGTTATTGTAACACAACGGAGATAGTTCGTTGAGTTATCCATAATACAACAGAGTTAGTTCGTTTAGTTAGCTACAATACTTGTCATGTGAGTTGGCACATGAGGAACTTGTTAAGTTAGAAACGTTAAGTTATATATATACTTGTGTTACTCGTTTAGTTAACATTAAAGTAACGACTACTTATTACACTAATGAAAAATTTTGGACGAGAAAGTTTATTTTGCAGGAAATTTTTCAGAGATCTAGGACTGATGATTAAACAAAATTCAAAATGTAAATGTGGGTCAGAACATGTGTATTTCGATGAAGGAAAAAGAAAAGATGTGAAGAAGTGGAAAACTGGTAGTGATTAAACGTGGAGGATATGCATGAAATGAAGATACAATATAAAAGGCATAGAATTCTCGTTGATCAAACTATCCTTGCACATCAAACGAAAAATCTTTTTAGGGATCAAAAATACCTCTTCGGGGAAAATCTCTCAAGTGGAAGAAAATTTAGTGAAGCATAAATAGGTAAGATATATGTCACTAAAGATTTGAAGTATCAGGTGGAAGAAAATTCAGTGAAGCGGAAAAGGTCAGATTTACGTCACTAAAGATTTAAAGTATCAGGAGAAAGCAAATTCAGTGAAGTAGAGAAAGACTAGATATTCGTCATTGAAGAATTGCTGAAGAAGAAAGAGAAAAAGAAGAAGAAAGATCTCAAACAGGGAGAAATGTTTTAAATTCTGCAAATTAGTTTTCTTTGTTTGTAGTTATGAAATTGTTTAGATGATACATGGTATCGATATATAATTGCATCTACAATTTCTAAGGAGAATTGAATTGTATATTGTAATTGAAACCTTGAATAAAAATGATTTTATGAAAACAGTGTCTCGACTTGTTTTTGAGTTTTAAAGTTTCAATTATATTCGAAAATATTGAAAAACACAATTCACCCCCCTCTTGTGTAGCCATACGATCCTACATTTTATTTCCATGATTTTGATCTTCAATTGTTTTTAGTTTTAACTTACATTCTTTAAATTCTATTGCATTGGTATTTTCTTTTGTCTATATGTCTTGCAAATTATGCAAATCTGTAACATTAAAGTTTTCATTTGTATTTTCTTGTTGCATAACTTGTAATTTCTTTGTAAATTCATCCAATGCTTTTAATTTTCTTTCTAGATCATCTAGTCTCATTGCATTCAATTTTTGATCAATTTTCATTATGGTTTTTTCAATTTCGTATATGATATCAATTTTAGGTTCTGAATATTTTTCCCTATAATTTAATTGGTTGACTTGTTGTTGCTAACACATGTATTGTTTCAATTTGTCCATGTTTTACTCTAAACTACGCTCTAGTCTATCATACCTATCCCAAACTTCCTTGTCTCTCAACATATTACACATTCTAAACTGACCATTAGTTGAGTAAACTATAGGATTCTCATACTCAGCTCTATTATATTGAATATAATTCATTTGTTGTTCATGTGATCTAACCATCTGCAATCGTCTCAGTTTTAAACAATCAGAGATGTCATGATCTTTCAAATTGCAGAATTCATATATGCTAACTACATGTTTCAAAAATCTTTGAGCATAAGCATATGCCATATTCTCAATTATATAATAAAACACACAACACTCCTTCTAATATTAAAACAAAACAACACTCACAATTGCTTAGCTTCTCAATCCTCGACAACAATGCTAGAAAGACATGTTTAGGTTTTTGAAAACTTCTTTTATTTGTTTTTTTGCTTATATTAATAAATTCTTTTAGAAGTAAACAAACAACTTTTCACACAAATTAGATATTAAGTCCAATTTGTATTTTAATTGCAAGTGCACAGTGTATATTGTATTTGTGTGCAAGTACAGGTCTATCCCATAGAGATTGAGTAAAAATTATGTAATATTCTGATTTTTATATTGGAGTTTATATGTGTTCAATTAAACATTCCGTTGAGCTACAGTTAACTCAACAGACTTAGTTCGTGGAGTTATGGTTAACTCAATAGACTAACCTCATGGACTTAAGTTAACTCCACAAGCCTACCTTTCTAGTTAAATACTACTATTTACAAAGGAATTCATCCAACCATTGGGCGGTTCCACAAAATATAAATAACATCAATTAAGCTCTTTAATGTTAGTTCATATTAGATTTGTCATTAAGCAACACTAACATTCAGATATTTCAAATAGTAACCATTAAAATCTTTAAGTATCTAAGACAAATCAATTTCTGTAAACAATAAAACTATTTTCTATTTCTGAATCAAACAAATATAAAACATTCACAATATTGACAATGATAACATTAATCATGATACAAAACAAACAATACAATTGCAGGATTGTATGGCACAAGAGGGGGGAGAATTGTGTTTTTCAACATTTTTGATTATAATTGAAACTTCAAAACTCAAAAACAAGTTAAGACATTGTTTTCATAAAATCATTTTTATTCAAGGTTTCAATTACAATATATAATTCAATTCTCCTCAGAAATTGTAGATGCAATTATATATCGATACCATATTTCATCTATACAATTTCGTAACTGCAAACAGAGAAAACTAATTTGTGGAATTTAAAATATTTCTCCCTGTTTGAGATCTTTCTTCTTCTTCTTCTTCTTTTTCTTCTTCAGCAATTCTTCAGTGATGAATATCTTGCCTTTCTCTACTTCATCGAATTTGCTTTCTCCTGATACTTTAGATCTTCAGTGATATAAATCTGACCTTTTCTGCTTCACTGAATTTTGTTCCATCTGAGAGCTTTTCCCCGAAGAGGTGTTTTTGATCCCTAAAAAGATTTTTCATTTGGTGTGCAGGGATAACTAATCAACAAAAATTCTATGCCTTTTATATTGTATCTTCATTTCATGCATATCCTCTACATTTAATCACTATCAATTTTCCACTTCTTCACGTCTTTCTTTTTCCTTCATTGAAATACACACGTTTTGACCCATGTTTACATTTCGAATTTTCTTTAATCATCAATCCTAGATCTCTGAAAAATTTCTTGCAAAATAAACTTTCTTGTCCAAAATTTTTCATCAAGTGTAATAAAAAGTCGTTACTTTAATGTTAACTAAACGAGTAACACAAGTAGATATCTAACTTAACGAGTTCCTCATGTGCCAACTCACGTGACAAGTACTGTAGCTAACTCAACGAACTAAGTCTGTGGTGTTACGCTAACTCAATGAACTAAGTTCATGGTGTTACACTAACTCAATGAACCATCTCCGTGGTGTTACAAATAACTTAACGAACTAGTAATAAACAAATGTTTTTATAATAAAAATTTTACCACATGCAATAATAACAACTTAAGTTTATAACACTAACCTAACGCATTGCCTTAGTGTTCAATATAGTAACTCAACGCGTGTAGTTATGTTAACTTAATGAGTTAAACATGTGCAACTCACGTTATACAATATAACATTCGTAACCTTTAATTTCACCACGTGTACATCACTAACTTAACGAGTTCGTTTCTTCTTTTACTCACTAACTTAACGAGTTCGTTTCTTCTTTTACTCACTAACTTAACGAGTTCTTATGTGACCTATTTTAACCTTTAAGCCTCTAACTTAATGAGTTCTCATGTGACCTCTATACAAGTAAAACTCTAACTTAACGAGTTGTCTAAATGTGCACTGTTCATGATACAGAAAATATAACTTTAAAACATATCATGCTTTTCACTAAAAACACACATTAACTTAACATTTAGTTAAATGAGAAATTAATGTAATGAAACGACTAGTTATTTAACTTAGTATAATTTCAGATCCAATACATACAAGTATTTATATCAGTAAGCTTTTTCTATATTAATTGATATTTTTAATTTTTTTTCACAAGCAATAGTAATTAAGCAAATATGATTACTTTCATTCAGCACACATCATCAAAACAAAATACTCAATAATCTCCCCCTTTTTGATCCTGACAAAACCATATTAAATCAATTTTGAAAAATATTTAACTCAATAAAGTACCTTTGTTGGGTTAACTTTTAATTCAACAAACAAGTTTGTTGACTTAAGTTCACTTAAGCTTATTTCTATTGTTTGTGTAAAATTCACCTCTCAGAAATAAAACTTTCAGATGCCAATAATTACATAAGTATCTTTCAAATTTTTTAATAACCATATAATTATCTTTTAGATTACATTATCATCTATCAGATTACAATAACCACTTAAATATCATCTCCCTTTATAATATATGCAATTAAAATCAAAATCATCTTCTTCTTTTGAATTTTTAACATTTCTCCCCCTTTTGGTCATTAATCAAAAAGATGATTACACAATATATACATCAAGAGATATATTTATAGCTAAACTTTCTATAAACATACATAAGAATTGAACCATTTACAGAAAAATGTATTGTTCAATGAATCAAACTATAAATACAAACATTACATTTTGTATTCAGAAACAAGCAAACAAACAAATGACAGGACATTTATCTATCCCTCCTAAGTATATCACTTATAGTATTACATATTTTATCTCCTAGATGCCTAATATCATTTCTGATGTCGTTAAGCACATCATTTAGGGAAGGAGGTAGCTAGGGTTGCTGTTGTACTTGATTTAAATAACTTGACTATTGTGGGTGTATCTGTTCTGTACATTCTGGTTGTTGATGAGGTTGAGGTTGATGCATGGTCTAGAATCTTCGCAAATCTTTTACACTAAAAGCTCTCATGCCTTTAGTTTCAAAAGGCCAGTCGGATAAATTTAATTGGTTTGCAAGGAGTCTACATATAGCATCACCAAAAAATAACTTTGAACTCATATGCTGTAGTTGAGAAATGAAAACATCAAATCAATTGATTTGAATTCTATTCAGTAGACCATAAGTTGCATATAGACAACTTTTGCTGACTTCCATATTGTGTCTAACTCTTTGAAATAAATTGGCATGCAAGATATTTGCAATAAACCTTGCCTCTGCATTTAGATTTTCCATTAACCTCATTTCAATATATACATCTAGAATCTTTGATAGCGAGTGAATGTCCCAATCCAATTGTCTGATCAGGATAAATCTATTTGTAACAACAACACCTTCATTTTCTAATCCCAAAACTTCAAAAATTAATTCAAGAGACAATGTGAACTCTTGTTGATTTATTTGAGTTTTCAATATATTATCATTCTTGACCAGATTGCTATAAAAGGCTACAATAAGCTCTTTATATTGTTTCCATTTTGTTCCAATTGGCAAGAATTGAATGAGGCATTGATACTCAAATAGATCTCTTATTTCCATCAAATTTCTGAATTTTATTAGACGAGCATGCAGAATCTGACATGTAATCAGATTATTGTATTTCTGCTATGCTTCCTCAGATCTAAAATGAATTGAATTACCTTGAATTTGTAATACTTTACACAAAGAAGGTGATACATGAAACCTTGATTCAGAGTTTAATTCATCTTCAGGAACCTCTTCTTCAAAATGAATGTCATGTTGTTCCTCTAAGAAATTATTTTCTTGAAGCTGCGTATGTAAGCTTGATTCTCCAACTTCAACAGTGTAAGAAACATCTTCAATATGCTCAACATTCATCTGTTTAGTTTCTATAGAATGGTCAGAGTTTAATTTTTCTACAAATTCTACAACCGGTGTATCTATCTATAATTGTTCATTTTGTTCAACAGATATCTCCATTGATACATGTTGTGAATTCTCAGACTCTGCTTCTATAGATTCTGAAGAAGGCTGATTGACATTAAGCTCTTCTAGAGTCTTAACTTTTTCAATATCCACTACTCCAGACAATTCAGCCTATGAACTAGTTATTACCTCAACATTGTTAATTATATTTGCAATAACTTGTTCTATGTCAGTTGCTTGATGCTCTGATTTTTTAATTTCTACATCATCAGGACTTAAACTAATAGAAAAACTTGAACTAATATTTGACTTGGATTTCTTCTCAAGTTTTCTAGCAAGAGAAAATAAAGTCTCATTATCTTCATTAGTCTCAATATGCTCGAAACTAATGAGTTTATCAGATGCACTATAAGGAACAATGTCTAGACATACATTGTCCTTTGGAAATAAATGCTCATCTGATTTTTCTTTTCCAGCAGACTTTGTTTCCTTAGACATAATTTTCTTGATTTTTCTTCTTCTATAACAATTCAACATTTCTTCTTCAAGTATTGCTGTTTTCTTCTAAATTTGTTCCATAAAAGTTTTCTGGTTTAATTCTTCTAAGGCACATTCTATTGCTAAGGCCTTTCGAAGTCCTTCAACTTTTCTTTTATCCACAGCAATATTTGGTTGTACTTTTGAATACAAAGGAGTAGGAATAGTAGATTCATGTTCTTCCTCAAATGGTTGTAGTCGTGTACTACTTAGAGGGGTTTGAGGAATTCTAGTTGATGAACCTACACCTTTTTCCATATATTTTGCATACTGTTCCAAAAATGCAATTTCGGCATATTTCATTTTGTATTCCCTATCAAACTTGCTTCGAATACCCATGTATTTAATACTTTCATCAGTGTTATGAAGTTCTAATCTAACTTCATTCAGTATTTCTTTAGGAAAGAAGTAGTCACGATATATTTGAGCTAACCTTTCGTCAACGTGCAATATCTTTTTAAACCAAGTATGAGGAAAATCTTCTACCTTGATTTCTTTGCCTTTTGCACTTCCTCTGCCTCTTCCTTTGCCTCTGCTACGCCCTTTGCCAAACTTGGAAACCATCGTCGCAAGTCGTAACAGAAATAAGCAGGAAAGATTTTCAAACAAAGTTTACGGATAACCTAAGTGCTCATGTAATAAGTGTTTAAATAGGGTTTTAGGTGACTAACACAACGAGTATAGTAGTCGAGTTTGGAATTAAAAGAATATTGAATAATATTTATTCAATCGAGATACTCGAAAATAGTAAACATAACTGTTGAGTATTTTGTTTTGATGATGTGTGCTGAATTAAAGTAATCATATTTACTCAATTACTATTGCTTGTGAAAAGAAATTAAAAACATCAATTAATACAGAAAAAGCTTACTGATATAAATACTTGTCTGTATTGGATCTAAAATTATACTAAGTTAATAACTAGTCGTTTTGTTGCATAAAATTCTCATTTAACTAAATATTAAGTTAACGTGTGTTTTTATTGAAAAACATGATATGTTTTAAAGTTCTATTTTTTGTATCATGAATAGTGCATGTTTAGACAACTCGTTAAGTTAGAGTGTTATTTGTATAGAGATCACGTGAGAACTTGTTAAGTTAGAGGCTTAAAGGTTAAAATAGGTCACGTGAGAACTTGTTAAGTTAGTGAGTAAAAGAAGAGACGAACTTGTTAAGTTAGTGTTGTACACGTGGTGAATTAAAAGTTATGAATGTTATATTGTATCACGTGAGGTGCACATGTTTAACTCGTTAAGTTAACATAACTAAACGCGTTGAGTTGCTATATTGAACACTAAGGCAACACGTTAGGTTAGCGTTATAAACTTAAAGTTGTTATTTTTACATGTGGTAATATTCTTATTATAAAAACATTTGTTTATCAATGGTTCATTGAGTTATCTATAACACAATAGAGATGGTTCATTGAGTTATCGTAATACCACGAAGTTGGTTCGTTGAGTTAGCATAACACCATAGACTTAGTTCGTTGAGTTAGCTACATTACTTGTCATGTGAGTTGGCACATGAGGAACTCGTTAAGTTAGAAATGTTATGTTATATATCTACTTGTGTTACTTGTTTAGTTAATATTAAAGTAACGACTACTTATTATACTTGATGAAAAATTTTTGGAGAAGAAAGTTTATTTTGTAGGAAATTTTTCAAAGATCTAAGATTGATGATTAAAGAAAATTCGAAATGTAAATGTGGGTTAGAATGTGTGTATTTTGATGAAGGAAAAAGAAAAGACGTGAAGAAGTGGATAACTAGTAGTGATTAAACGTGGAGGATATGCATAAAATGAAGATGTAGTATAAAAGGCATAGACTTCTCGTTGATCAATTATCCTTGCACACCAAACGAAAAATCTTTTCAGGGATCAAAAACACCTTTCGGGGAAAAGCTCTCAAGTGGAAGAAAATTCAGTGAAGCAGAAAAAGGTAAGATTTATGTCACTAAAGATCTGAAGTATCAAAAGAAAGTAAATTCAGTGAAGCAGAGAAAGTCAGATATTTGTCATTGAAGAATTACTGAAGAAGAAAAAGAAGAAGAAAGATCTCAAACAAGGAGAAATGTGTTAAATTTTGTAAATTAGTTTTCTCTATTTGTAGTTATGAAATTGTATAGACGAAATAAGGTATCAATATATAATTGCATTTACAATTTCTGAGGAGAATTGAATTGTATATTGTAATTGAAACCTTGAATAAAAATGATTTTATGAAAATAGTGTCTCAACTTGTTTTTGAGTTTTGAAGTTTCAATTATAATAAAAAATGTTGAAAAAGACAATTCACCCCCCTCTTGTGTAGTCATACGATCCTACAAGTGGTATCAGAGCTTTGTTAATAATCTTTGATATAAAATCGATACCAACTTATTTAATATCATTGCTTATTCTGCCTTCCTCGTTTTTAAATAGAAATTGATATTTGAGCATACTCTTAACCTTCTCGATTTAAGGCTCAAATTGTTTTTATTGTTTTAGACTGTTTAAAATCAAATAGGTTGAAAAATCTAAGGTAAGATGGCTACTGGAAATGGTAATTTTTCTTTGTATGAAAATCAAAATCTTAATCATCCTCCTTTATTTGATGGAATACATTTTGAATATTGGAAATATGGGATGATAGTCTTTCTTCAAAGTATAGATCATAAGTTGTGGTTCATGATTTCTAAACCATATACTCTATTATCTACCCCTTATAATACTTGGACAATTATTGAAAAAGAAAATGAAACTCTGAATGCTAAAGGCTTAAGTATTTTATTTTGTGCATTGAGTTATGAATAGTTCAGTGTCATCATATAAATTTACTTATGAGGTGTGGCATGTATTAGAAGTTTCACATGAAGGTACTTCTCAAGTTAAAGAGACTAAGATAAACATGTTAATTCATAAGTATGAACTCTTTAAGATGCATGATGACGAAAGTATTTCTAAGATGTTTTCCAGATTTCTTGATATCATAAACTCTTTAAAATTCTTAGGAAAGAATTTTGAACAGAAGGATTTGGTGAGGAAAATTCTCAGATCCCTAAGTTCTAAATGGTCTCAGAAAGTAACATCAATTGAGGAATCACAAGATTTAAATGTTTATACCATGAATGAACTTATAGGAAACTTAACAGCTTATGAAGTTCAATTAAATGAATCACTGAGTCACAACAAACCAAAAATGAAGAAAGAAATAGCCTTTGAAATTAATTCAGATTCTGATATATCTACTGATTCTGATGAGGATTTGATTTTGCTGACTAGGAAATTCAAGAAAGCATGGAAAGCTAGGAAACAGCAAAGGAACAGAAATGACAAACCCTCAATGTCAAAATCACTGAATGACAAGAATTCTTCATCTAGAAAGTATGTATGTTACAACTGTAAGAAACCTGGACATCTTTCTCTAGATTGTCCTATAAGGAAAAATGAAAAGCATAGTAGGACAAATCAGAAGAAGATTGTTGAGCTATATTTTTAGCTCAAGCTTTACTGCAAGTGCACAGTTCCTTTGGTGTACATGGCAAATACAGGTCATTCTTCGACAAGGATTGTGTTTATGACTTAATCAATTATTACTCAACTTTGCTCTTTAAGCTCTTAGGTATACTTCAGTAAATTAATGACATGTGAATGTAGAATAATCAAAAATAACACAAGCTCACAAATCATGTAGTTTCAAGGCAATGTTTAGTGGAAAATGGTGATGTGAATCAATTTCTTTACTTGTAAATCTATCAAGCCATTCAAGTATAAAATCCACACCAATTCCACGTGAGTTTAAATGCAAGATATATGCAAAAGAAAACAAGAGAAAAATTATAGAATATGAAGAAAGAATACACTACACTACTCTATTCTAATTTATACTAAGTGCATGCAACTATGCTATTTGCTAATCTAGCTAAAACTATACTACACTACTTGCATTATAAATTCTTTTTGGGATTGATTTGGATAAAAGGTGATCAATATAAGAGATAACAAACTCAATTAACTACTGAAATTAAAATTAACAACAAGAGATAAATGATAGGTTCTTCATTCAAATGAACATCAACACTTATTTTCTTCTTCTCTCAATTCACACCTCCTACTCAATTGCGCCAAGCCACCATTGATGGGTGTTATTCACTCTTGTGAAAGCCCCACCAATAGCCCCAACAGTACATGTGAATAGAGGATGCAATTTAGAAGTTGAAAAGAAGAATTAAACATTCATATACATTCATTAGAACTCTATCTAGCTAAGAAGACATATAATTGAGATGTTCACCACCATTTCTCATCAATTCTTCCTTCTATACAAGAAAATAATAAACTCTAAGAGTTGTCACTACCTTAGGAGCTTCTTATCTTCTTCTCTAGAGCTTTGAATTCAATGGAACTTGGTAGCAAATCCACCTCCAAGCTTGGACGTCTTCTCCTTAGCCCTTGGAATGGTGAATAGCATGAATAGATGGTCTCTCTTTGGAAGCACAAGCCTCACCTCCAAGCTTCTTCTCCTCCTTCTTTCTCTCGTTGGAAACACCAAGTTGTTGGCCGAAATTCCTCTCCCCTTGTATTTATGTTGTTTTGTCTTCTCTCTCTTTGATGTGGCACCTTGGTTTTATCACCAAGCCAATAGGATGCCATAGATCTAGGAGGGCCAATAAGGTGTTGGCATGTCCTCTTCTTTAAAGTTTAGTCCACCAACTTTTGATTCTTTACATCTTCTTTTGGTCTTTTGCATTAAGCTCCTTCCATATGTGTGTTACCTACAATTAATGGAAATTGAACTCCAAGAGACGTTAGCCAACATAGGACATTCAAAATAAAATCAATGTGTTCCATGTAAAATTATATCCAATGGGGGATGCACTTGTTAATTAAATTTCTATATTGCACTATATTTCAAGACTTCTATTATCCATAATTAATATCATTTATCCACCATAGATAGATAATATCATGCAAAATTACTTATAAAATTCATTAAAAATGGGCAAAATTAAAGCTTGAACAAAGACGGCTCAGAAAACTCAGAAAAAGTTTTATAACAAAAATGCTTTGAAGGTCACTTGGGATGACACATCTGAAGAGTTTGAATCTGACGAATTATTATCAAAATCTTCACATTCAGAAGGAGAACAAGAGTTAGAAGATGTTGTCATCAAAATCTTCACATTCAGAAGGAGAACAAGAGTTAGAAGATGTTGTTGATGTGTGCTTCATGACAGATGAGTTTGAGATAATATCTGATCCTAAAAGTTATTCAGATTTTAACTTTGATGAATTATTATGTGCTTATCATGCATTATTACAAAAACTTAAAGTTTGTAAATTGGAAAATAAGAATATTAGAAACTCTTTATCCATTATGGAAGAAGAAAATTATTTCCTGTCTACTACTTTAGAAAAACTTAAATGTGATAATGAAAATCATGCTAGAGATTTGCATAAATTTATATTTAATGAATGTGTCTTGCATGAACAAATACAGAATACAAATGCTGAAAAATTAAAGATAGAATCTGAAATTGAAATGTTGAGAAAGAATATAAATGATCTTAAGTTAGAAATTGACAGATTAAAAATGAGAGAGCTAGAATTAAATTCTACCATTGAGAAATGGAATTTAAGTCAAACTAGGTTAGATAAAGTAACTAGTACCCTTGCGGTGTCATATAAATTTGTCTTAGGATTTGATTATCCTGAATATCCTGAATCTCAAGTCAATAAAGGATTTATTAGTTGCAGTTCAAGTAAATCTAAGACTAAAATTCCTTTTTTCATGAAACATGGTAATAAATATGTAGAAGTAGGTAATTTAAGGGATGAATCATGAAGCAATAATATAAACCAATGTGATTTATCTAAATGTACTTCTAACATGACTATTAGTGTTTCTAAAAATCTTATTTCTTGTTTTGGAAATTTAGTCACTAATGTTTCAAAAATGTCAAACAATCATAGTAAACTAAAAATTTACAAATTTGAGCATGAAATTCAAAACTCTGGTGTTAGCATTGGCAATCCTCCAATAGATCTAACTTCTATTGATTCCTTCTGTCTAGGGGGTATATTTCTATTCATATTTTGATTTTGAATGGTAGCATTTCCAAATACCAGATCTAGACGATTGTTTAATTGTTGAATTATCTTTTCTAACTTCTCTATTCTAGATCCTTGTTCAATTAGTGCTTCATAACTTATATTTTTGTCATTTATATTTTCTCCTCCCTAGAAATTATTATTTCTCCAAGATAGATTCAGGTGATTTCTCTAATTAGGGTTATAAGAATTTCCAAAGTTATCTTTCTGGTTTCTAGCATAAATAATATCTAAATCATTAATGTTTGCATTCTTTTCTACTAGTTTTTGATTTAATGATAACTCTTCTATTTTCTTTGTTAATTCAGTTAATTTAACTTCAAGCATAGTGCTTGAATCTATTTCATGCATTCCCCTTGGCAATATTTTTTTATCTGTAATAGCTTCAACCGAGTTTTCCCATTGTGTAGTTCTTTTTACAAAGTTTTCTAAATATACCCATGCTTCTTCACTACACAGTTTTAAAAATCCATTCTGACAAGTAGATTTTAATAAAGATTTTGTTGAAACATCTATGCCTTCATAAATTATACCTATTAATTGTACTTTACTCATTGCATGATGTGGACATTGAGTCAGTAAATCTTTAAATCTTTCAAAATATTTCAGAATGATTCTCCCTGTTTTTGGTTACACATTAATATTTCCTTTTTCTTTTTAATTGTTTGATGTGTTGGATAATATTTTTTCAGAAAAACAAAGTAAAATTTAGTCCATGTAGAAATTGAATCAGGCGATAGAGTATATAACCATCTCTTAGCTGTGTCTTTTAAAGCAAAAGGGATATATCTAAGTTTAATATCATCAATACTCATGTTCGACATTTTTATCATTTGACAAACTTTGTTAAATTCTCTAAGGAAATAATAGGCATCTTCTCTTTCTAATCCATGAAAGTGTAGCAATTGACTAATATAATTAGATTTTAGTTCAAACCTATCTCCCTCAAAGTTTGGCAATCGAATACATGAAAGTTCATCAACTAATTTAGGTTATAAAATTTCCCCTAATGGTTTTTCTACTAGAGCAGCCATTTCTTCATTCTCTGTTTATTGCAACTTTTGTTGCTACTTTTATCCTCGTCTCCACAATCTGAGGTATTGTGTTGAGGAACCCGCTAAGGGACTCAAGGGGTGATGGGCTGAGGGACCTGAAGGACTTGGTGTTAGGACCCTAGTATTTTGATAATGCAAAAACCTATGTGAGGAAACCAAATTGTATTTCACAAATATGATAGCTTAGCAAAAGATCAGAAAGTAGACGAACAGATGGAGAAAGTTCCAGAAGATACTACTATAGAGCTACAGGAAAATTGGACAGTTACAGGTCTAAGTATCCAAAGAGCTAGCTTAAAGCAGTAGCAATTCTATCGAACAGTTAGAAGAATAACTATTTGAAATTATAGAGTCTTCGGAGAGTTATGAAAGGTAGTTGGTTGAATGATCGAAGAGTTAAGGAGTTAACTATCCGAAAGCAAAAGGAAAATCGGAAAGTTAGAAAGGCTAACTATCCGAAACTTAAGTCATTTAATTAACCACGTGCAGAAATTCAAAACAGAAGCTTAAAGGATTTTTCGGAGAGTTAGGAAGATAACTATTTTAGTGAGTTACAGGTATAACTTTCCAGAACTTAAGTTATCCTATTATGCACTTGTAAAATGGAGAAGACGGTAGTTAAAAGCTTAAAAGGAAAAATCGAAGAGTTAGATAACTATCTGAAATATCAAGAGAGTTTCGATGAGTTACAATTTAACTATCTGAAACTTAAGTCAATAAATTTCCCACGTGTAGAAATCCAGACAGAAGCGTAAATGAGTTTTTAGAGAGTTAGAAAGCTAACTATCCGAAAAACAGGAAGTTTCGGTGAGTTACAGTTTTAACTATTCGAAACTTAAGTTATTCTTTTATGCACGTGTAGAAATGAGAAGAGAGCTATCAGAAGCTTAATAGGAAAAATCAAAGAGTTACTGTAGCTAACTATCCGATAGTCAGGAGAATTTCGGTGAGTTACAACTGTAGGTATCCGAACTTTAAGTACTTCACGTGTATGACTTAAAACTCACGTGACAAATAAACTTAAGTGGATTTTTGGTGAGTTAAGATCATCCTTCGGGGAGTTACACTGCTAACTATCCGAAAGTTTGAGAAGATCAGAAGGTTATCTTGAGATACCTTTCTAAACGGTAACTTACCATATTTGGATCTGCAAACTTAGCAAGTACAGCAGAATAAATCCGTTGAGGAGAAAATATGATCGTTGGATATTCAAGCATATATACAGTCAGATCATTCAGTATTCGGTAAGAGCTAAGATGTGAATTTACAGATACAATTACATACAGAAATACAATATACATTGCAGATCAATTACTAATATAGAAGAAAGCTCAAATTCAGTTCAACATAGAATCAATTGAAAGTTGGATTTACAAGAAGATTCTTAAAGCTCTCCATGTGCTGAAAGTCTGATCTAAGAAGGATCATTTGGTTCGTGGCTTCAACCTTAAAGCTTCATTCAGTTGTTGGTTTGAGTTTCGACTTGAAAACTCAAGAGGTTGGTTTTCTAGAGTTTATACCTAAAAACTTTTGAGTGTTGGTTTTCTGGAGTTTATACCTGAAAACTTCTAAGTGTTGATTTTCTAGAGTTTATACCTGAAAACTTCTGTGTGGTTGGTTCTTGCTTCGACCTGAAAGCAAGTGTGTAAGTGTTGAGACACTTAGTGAAGCCCAAGTGACCCTTGGGGGTGGACTAGCCGAGTTGGTGAACCACCTAAAATTCTCTTGTGTTTCTTACTTTTATTTCCACTGTGCATGTTATTTATATCTGATTATTACTTGTGCAAATTGATTAATCAAATGAGTTAGTAAAGTTAAAAATAGTCATAATTTCACACTATTCACCATTCACCCCCCCTCTGGTGAAGCCATACGTTCCTAACAATTGGTATCAGAGTAGGTTGATCTCTTTTATAAATTTAATCATTTGAGATCATGACATCCTTTCACAGAGAGGGTCAGAACATCCATCGTCCTCCCCTGTTTGATGGTAATAACTATAATTACTGGAAAAACAGGATGGAATGTTTCCTTAGAAGCTCAGATGTGAGGTTATGGAAAATGGTTGTTCTAGGAACACCTATTCCACTTAGTCATGAGGATGACTGGACTGAGGAGGATGAGAGAATCATCCCAATGGATGCTCGAGGGTTGAATATTATCTATTGTGCCTTATCTACTGAACAATATAATAAAGTTTTAGCTTGTAAATCTGCTCACGAGGCTTGGAACACTCTTCAAATAACCTTCGAAGGAACCAGCCAAGTGAAAGACACTAAAATCAGCATTTTACTTAGAAAGCTTGAATTATTTAAAATGCTTGATGATGAAACTATCACTGATATGTTTTCAAGATTCATTGAGATTATTAATGGCTTAAGAGGTTTGGGAAAGGAATTTTCTATCCGTGAACAGGTACAGAAAATCCTCAGAAGCTTAACTGTGGAATGAAAGCAAAAGTCCACATCAATACAAGATTCCAAAGACCTCAACAAATACTTAGTAGAGGATCTAATGGGCAACCTGCTGGCCCATGAAGTTCAAATGAAAGAATGGAAAGATGAGGAAGGTAGTGGTAAGAAGAAAACTAAAACAAAGAAAGAACTAGCCTTTCCATCAACACAAGAACTTCAAAGCTCAGATGATGATGAAGTTGTGCTACTGGCTAGAAAATTCAGAAAATGGATGAAGAAAAAGAATCAAGCCAGCACATCAAAAAGCAATGCACCAATATGCTTTAAATGCAAGAAGCAGGGACATATACAACTTGATTTTCCATTGCAACAAGAAGAAGAAAAAGAAATGAAGAAGAAGAAGAGGATCTACAAAAAGAAAATGGCATTGAAGGCTACTTGGGATGACGGTAGTTCTTCTCGTAGCTCATCCAGTTCAAATGAAGAGGTACCAGTAAACGTGTGCTATATAGCACAAGAGGTATGTTCCACTTCATCTCAAAGTGATTCTATTGTAGACAATGATAATTTAGATGTAAATATTCTTTTGTCTATTGTTGACAGTTTATATGTTAAATGCAAAAAGTATAAAAAGGAAATTAAACATTTAACTGCATGATTAGAAGAAGCACATACTGAACTTGAAAATTTGCATGCTGAAGATACAAAATACAATAATGATGAATTGATAAATGAAAATGAAAATTTGAAATCTGAAATCACTGATCTGAAAAATACTGTGCATAAATTTACCAATGGACAGAAAAGATTAGATCAAATCATTGGTTCACTGAGACATGACTCAAATAGATTTGGCCTAGGGTATGCCACTCTACAGGAAATACCCTACTGTGGTGGTGTTATCCGATCTTATAGAGATGGTACAACAATATTTGCCATTAAAAGAAGATCTGGTTCAATGTGGCTGCCAAAAGGCAATAAACTAAATATTGTCAAGACTAACACTTATGGACCCAAAAAAGTATGGGTACCAAAATTTATTTCTATTTGAATTGCATGATTATATTGTTTAGGGGAGCAGTTGATCTATAGCTCCAAACTAGTTATGATAGTAAAAATTTGGTATTACAAGAGGCACCATAAATTGGTAGAAAGTGCTCACTTAGACTAAGTGGACATTGTGCCTAAAATCTTGATGCTCAAGGAGAGAAAAATTTGCAGCAGCTAGACTACAGTCACAAATTGCTCTCTACATATGTTTTGAAGGAATCTATTGAAGAGAGAGTTTAAGAAGATAAACAATTGGGAAACAGAGGGCAATCAGTTAAGAATTAGTTATGATATTCTGAAATTAACAATTGGCATCAATGATTGAATCATGTTTTTTAAAGGAAACAAGGCTTGCACGAGCCAAGTTGAATGACTACAAACGTAGGGAAATCAGATTCATCAAAGGACAACCAAAATCTGTAGTAGACAGATTACAGTCTTCAAATTATCTTCTACAAATAGAAGAACCACTTGAAACAAAGATCCAAGAGAAGATAAACGAATTGGAGTCAGAAGCTAATTGATTGAAAATTATTTATGATATTTTTGATTAACAATTGGTATTTAGTTCAATTGGTATCATATATGACATTCATTTTGCAGAACAAGTGCAACAAATTTGTCTACAAGGAAAAGCACATAAGTAGGGGGAGAGCCTACTATATGAAGGGAATTCAGAATGTTACTTTAGTGCAAAATAAAAGTGTATAAAGAGGGCATGCATATAGGGGGAGAGCCTATAGCTTGCTATCATAAATCAGAAAACCTCCATACAGATAGGGGGAGAGCATGTGGCAGAAATTACAAATATTAACTGCATATTTATAAATTGCTACATTAACTATTGGCATTTCACTATTTTCAGTTTTTACAGATGATGCAGTAATTAAACGAAAACAAAAGAAGAAATATCACAAATCAAGAGAGCAATTACTGACTTCTCAGATGATAGAATGTCAACAACTGGCATCAGATAATGATTAAGGAAATTGACACTTCAATTGATACTATGCTCGAATAAGAAAAAAGAAAAGCAGCACAACATCAAAGGAAAAGAAGAAAATAGACTGCTTTGATGAAAATATCTCAACATTTGAGATCTACACACCAACAATCTACATTTGATGGAAAATCAAAAATTGGTATTTGAAGATATTGATGCATTTGATTCTTTTCACAACTTGATATCTGACAGGATTATAGAGATCAGAAAATTGGTATATCATCAGATACAAATTTAATGACAAAAAGGGAGAGAAGAAAATTCAGCAAAAGAAAATTATGGAACTCCTTTTATCTAATGACAAAAAGGAGGAGAAAAATGTAGAAAATTACATAGAAGGTAGGGGAAGCATTCCCAGCACACAGATAGGGGGAGAATTTAACTTCATTGCATTATATTCATTGTAATTCTTTGCTTTACTTAGTTTCTGTGTGACTGAATGTATAGCAACAATCTAGGGAGTGAAATACATGTAATTTAATGTAAAGGATTTTGTCATTATCAAAAAGGGGGAGATTGTTAGGACCTTAGTATTTTGATAATGCAAAAACCTATGTGAGGAAACCAAATTATATTTCATAGATATGATAGCTCAGTAAAAGATCAGAAAGCAGACGAACATATGAAGAAAGTTCTAGAAGATACTGCTACAGAGCTACAGGAAAATTAGATAGTTACAGGTTTAAGTATCCGAAGAGCTAGTTTAAAGCAGCAACAATTCTATCGGACAATTAGAAGAATAACTATCTGAAATTATAAAGCCTTCGGAGAGTTATGAAAGGTAGTTGGTTGAATGATCGGAGAGTTAAGGAGTTAACTATTCGAAAGCAAAAGGAAAATCAGAAAGTTAGAAAGGCTAACTATCCGAAACTTAAGTCATTCAATTAACGACATGCAAAAATTTAGAACAGAAGCTTAAAGAATTTTTTGGAGAGTTAGGAAGATAACTATCCGACTTTTTCGGTGAGTTACAGGTATAACTTTTCGGAACTTAAGTTATCCTATTACGCACGTGCAGAATGGAGAAGACGGTAGTTAAAAGCTTAAAAGGAAAAATCGAAGAGTTACATAACTATCTGAAATTTCAAGAGAGTTTCGGTGAGTTATAGTTTAACTATCTAAAACTTAAGTCAATGAATTTACCATGTGCAGAAATCCAGACAAAAGCGTAAATGAGTTTTCGGAGAGTTAGAAAGCTAACTATCCGAAAAATAGGAAGTTTCGGTGAGTTACAATTTTAACTATCCGAAACTTAAGTTATTCTTTTATGCATGTGTAGAAATGAGAAGACAGCTATCAGAAGCTTAAAAGGAAAAATCGGAGAGTTACTGTAGCTAACTATCCGATAGTCAGGAGAATTTCGGTGAGTTACAACTGCAGGTATCCGAACCTTAAGTACTTCACATGTATGACTTAGAACTCATGTGACAAATAAACTTAAGTGGATTTTTGGTGAGTTAAGATCATCCTTCGAAGAGTTACACTACTAACTATTCGAAAGTTTGAAAAGATTAGAAGGTTATCTTGAGATACCTTTCCAAACGGTAACTTACCATATTTGGATTTGCAAACTTAGCGAGTACAATAGAATAAATCTATTGAGGGGAAAATATGATTGTTGGATATTCAAGCATATATATAGTCAGATCATTCAGTATTTGGTAAGAGCTGAGATGTGAGATTACAGATACAATTACATATAGAAATATAGTATACATTGCAGATCAATTACTAATATAGAAGAAAGCTCAAATTCAGTTCAACATAGAATCGATTGAAAGCTGGATTTACAAGAAGATTCTTAAAGCTCTCCATGTGCTGAAAGTCTGATCCAAGAAGGATCATTTGGTTCGTGGCTTCAACCTTAAAGCTTCATTCAGTTGTTGGTTTGAGTTTCGACTTGAAAAATTAAGAGGTTGGTTTTCTAGAGTTTATATCTGAAAACTTCTAAGTGTTGGTTTTCTGGAGTTTATACTTGAAAACTTCTAAGTGTTGGTTTTCTAGAGTTTATACCTGAAAACTTCTGTGTGGTTGGTTGTTGCTTCGACCTGAAAGCAAGTGTGTAAGTGTTGAGACACTTAGTGAAGCCCAAGTGACCCTTGGGGGTGGACTAGCTAAGTTGGTGAACCACCTAAAATTCCCTTGTGTTTCTTACTTTTATTTCCGTTGTGCATGTTATTTATATTTGATTATTACTTATGCAAACTGATTAATCAAATTAGTTAGTAAAGTTAAAATTAGTCATAATTTCACACTGTTCACCATTCACCCCCCTCTGGTGAAGCCATACGTTCCTAACACTTAGAGGGTGAAGGGAGAAGGCCTTATGGACCTATGGGAGAAGGGGGTTAATCCTAATGGTTCCTCCCACGAACTTGGACTTGTGAGAGTTTCTAGGCTTACTTAAAAGGATTGGTAATACCTTTGCTATCAGCTCGAGCTTTTGGCATAATGGTAGCTTGATCCTATTTGTGGTATCAGAGCCTACTCACAGATGCGGGTTCGAATCCCCGAGAATACAGTATGGGATGCATTTTTGGGGAGGGGATTGTTGAGGAACCCGTTGAGGGATTCGAAGGGTGATGGGCTGAGGGACTTGAAGGACTTGGAGGGTGAAGGGAGAAGGCCTTAGGGACCTATGGGAGAAGGGGGTTAATCCTAATGGTTTCTCCCACAAACTCGGACTTGTTAGAGTTTCTAGGCTTACTTAAAAGGATTGGTAACGCCTTTACTATCAACTTGAACTTTTGGCATAATGGTAGCCCGATCATATTTATGGTATCAGAGCATCTTATCTTAATTAAGAGCTTTTATTTCTCTATTTAGGAATCAGTTTTTTTTCCTATCATTTTCTCAGGATCATCTGTTTAAAATGGATAATACTGAAATCTTAGTTATGACTGAGGGACAAACCACTAATCGTCCTCCTATGTTCGAAGGTAGCAATTATGGCTACTAGAAATATAGGATGAAAGTATTCTTTTAGTCAATCGATTTCAAACTATGGCAAATAATTAGCAATCCTATAGTGTTAGTTACGACTCCATATGATACTTGAACTTTTGATGAAAAGGAGCGAATGACATTGAATGCTAAAGGTTTAAACATCTTGTTTTGTGCTTTATCTTATGATCAATTTAATAAAGTTTCTGCATATCAAACTGCATATGAGATATGGCATGCATTAGAGGTTGCCAACGAAGGTACTAACTAGGTCAAGGAATTTAAGATTAATATGTTAGTACATAAATATGAGCTTTTTAAAATGCACAAAAATGAATGTATCTTTGACATGTTTTCCCATTTTCTTGAGATTGTAAATTCATTAAAATCTTTAGGCAAGAAATTCAAGGAAAAAGACTTGGTAAGAAAGATCCTTAGATCTTTATCTAAAATTTGGGCTCAAAAGACAATATTTATTGAAGAGTCCAAAGATTTAAATACATATACTCTCGATGATCTCATAGGAAATCTGACAGCCTATGAAGTACAACATTTAGATCTAAAAGGGAAAAATCCTAGAAGGGATCTGGCTTTTGAGGCTGATAAAGTCTCAAAAGTCACTAGTGATTCTAATGATGATTTACTGTTGTTGACTAGAAAATTTAGAAATTTGTTGAAGAAATGCAGGAACTTCAGGTCAGCAAAGACATCTGGAGATATAGAGAAGAAGTCATTCACGAAAGACAAAATCATATGCTACAAGTGCAACAGATCGGGTCACTTTCAAACTGATTGTCTACTCAACAAAGATAAGAAGAATTCGAGGAGGAATTTTAGGAGTAAGAAATTCAGAAAGAGAAGGGCACTTAAAGTGACATGGGATGACTCTTCAGCTTCATAAAGTGAAGAAACAAAGAATTCAACATTAGACAATGAATCCTCATCAACATCAGATTTAGAAGAAAATCTGGCAAACGTATGCTTCATGGAAAAATCTAGTGAGGTATCCTTTGATCAAAATACTAACTTTGATAGTTTTGATGGATTACTTGTTGAATATAATAGACTGGCCAGAAAATATAAGAAAGTCAAAATAGAAAGAAAGAACACTAGGAAAATGCTAGATGAATCTGAAAATATGGTTGATTTTCTAAACTCTATGTTGAATAAATTTAAAGAAGAAAATCAAAGGCATGCATAGGAAATTTTAAAGTTTACTACAGTAGAAAGAAAATTGCATGCTAATTGTGAAAACTTAATTGCTGATAAGAAGAAAATGATCTATGAAATTGAAAAACTAGAACTAACTATTACTGATTTAAATTCAGAAATTGATATGTTAAAGATTAAGGTCTGCGATCAAAAGGCTATATTAAGTAAATAGAATAATAGTCAAACTATAACAAATGAACTTAGTAGTAAAATATCAAAGGTAGAAAAACACGGTATTGGTTTACACGATGCATCTTCTGAAAATTATATATTGCATGATGGTACTGCTAAAAATAATGTCTTTATTTCCAGTACTAAGAATAGTAAGAGAAAAACTATTTCGTGTGTAATTAAAAAGGGAGATAAATATGTGCAAATTGATAAAATGTAGCATCTAAATGATAGCACACGATGCATGAATGTCAAAAGAAATTTTTAGAAAAATCAAGCTGTCATTTGAGAATCTTAGTATTCTTGATCAATTTTCTTCATATTTAAAGAATATCAGATATTGGAAATCAAATAATGTCAGAAATGAAAATTTCAACTCTGGTTTACATAGAGATAAATGTTTTGATAATTATAACACTAAGAGAAAGAAACGCAAAAATAATTATCAGAAAATAGATAAGTTGAAGTCTAAAAATACAGATTATTTTGATATGACTCTATCTAAAATTCTTGGACCTACTCAAAAATGGGTTCCAAGAGATAAAATCTCTTTTTTGACTGTTTTGTAGGTACACAAATCAAAATGGATAATGGACAGTGGAGCATCCAGCCACATGACTGGAGATATACGATTACTTACAGAAATAACGAAGACCAAGAATGGACAAGTTACTGTTGAGTATTTTTGTTTTGATGATGTGTGCTGAATGAAAATAATCATATTAGCTCAATTACTATTGCTTGTGAAAAGAAATTAAAATCATCAATTAATACAGAAAAAGCTTAATGATATAAATACTTGTTTGTATTGGATCTGAAGTTAATATCTAGTCGTTTCGTTGCATTAATTTCTCATTTAGCTAAACGTTAAGTTAACGTGTGTTTTTATTGAAAAGCTTGATATGTTTTAATGTTATATCTTCTGTATCATGAACAGTGCACATTTAGACAACTCGTTAAGTTAGAGGCTTAAAGGTTAAAATAGGTCACGTGATAACTCGTTAAGTTAGTGAGTAAAAGAAGAGACGAACTCGTTAAGTTAGTGTTATACACGTGGTGAAATTATAAGTTACGAATGTTGTATTGTATCACGTGAGGTGCACATGTTTAACTCGTTAAGTCAACATAACTAAACGCGTTGAGTTACTATATTGAACACTAAGGCAACGCGTTAGGTTAGCGTTATAAACTTAAGTTGTTATTTTTTGCACGTGGTAAAATTCTTATTATAAAAACATTTGTTTATTACTGGTTCGTTGAGATATTATAACACAACGGAAATGGTTCATTGAGTTATCATAACACAACGGAGATGGTTCGTTGAGATAGCATAACACCACAGACTTAGTTCGTTGAGTTAGCTACAGTACTTGTCACGTGAAATGGCACATGAGGAATTCGTTAAGTTAGAAACGTTAAGTTATATATATACTTGTGTTACTCGTTTAGTTAACATTAAAGTAACGACTTCTTATTACACCGATGAAAAACTTTTGGACGAGAAAGTTTATTTTGCAGGAAATTTTTCAGAGATCTAGGACTGATGATTAAAGAAAATTCGAAATATAAACGTGGGTTAGAACGTGTGTGTTTCGATAAAGGAAAAAGAAAAGACGTGGAGAAGTGGAAAACTGGTAGTGGTTAAACGTGAAGGATTTGTATGAAATGAAGATACAGTATAAAAGGCATAGAATTCTCGTTGATCAATTTATCCTTGCACACAAAACGAAAAATCTTTTCAAGGATCAAACCATCCATGCACACCAAAAGAAAAATCTTTTTTAGGGATCAAAAACACCTCTTTGGGAAAAATCTCTCAAGTGGAAGAAAGTTCAGTGAAGCATAAAAAAGTAAGATTTTCGTCACTGAAGATTTGAAGTATTAGAAGAAAGCAAATTCGGTGAAGCATGAAAAGACAAGATATTCGTCCCTGAAGAATTGCTGAAGAAGAAAAAGAAGAAGAAGAAAGATCTCAAACAGGGAGAAAAGTTTTAAATTCCGTAATTAGTTTTCTCTGTTTGTAGTTATGAAATTTTTTAGATGATACATGGTATCGAAATATAATTGCATCTACAATTTCTAAGGAGAATTGAATTGTATATTGTAATTGAAACCTTGAATAAAAATGATTTTATGAAAACAATGTGTCGACTTGTTTTTGAGTTTTAAAGTTTCAATTATATTTCAAAAAATATTAAAAATACACAATTCACCCCCCTCTTGTGTAGCCATACGATCCTACAGTTACCTTTGGAAATAAAAGCAAAACAAATATCCTTGGGTTTGGCAAGGTTTAGGTAATTGAGAAATGCTTTATAAATGATGTCTTATTAATGGAAAACTTAGGTTTTAATTTATTAAGTGTTCTTGTTTTAATGAAGTTTTACTAAGTAATTTTTGAAAAAGATTCCTGTAAAATTATGGTTATGTCTACAAACGAAATTTTATTCACTACATACAAGAAAGGATCCGTTTGTATTCTGAATTTGCCTTCTGATATTATTAAAGACAATGCTTGCTTAATTGCAAAATCAGATGAAGTTATTTTATGGCATAGAAAGCTAGGACAGTCAAACCTAAAATTATTACAAAAGCTGTCTAAAAAGAATCTAGTTAGAGGTTTACCTAGTATTAAGTACTCGGAAGAGTTTATGTGTGATGCATGTCAACTAGGTAAATTACATAAAACATCCTTTAAAAGTTTAAATGAAATAACAAGAAAAAGAGTATTAGAACTAGTGCATATGGATTTATTTGGACCTACTAGGACAACCAGTCTAGGAGGTAAACATTATAATTTTGTACTAGTTGATGACTATTCTAGATTTACTTGGGTCTATTTTCTAGCAAATAAAACTGAAGTTTTTGAAATATTTAAGATATTCTATAATAAAGTTCAGAATGAGCAAAATGTTAAAATTCAAAAACTTAGGAGTGATCATGGTATAGAATTTGATAATGATCAAATGGACACCTGTAGGATCATATGGCTACACAAGAGGGGGGTGAATTGTGTATCTTTAATATTTTTTGAAATATAATTGAAACTTTAAAACTCAAAAACATGTTGAGACATTATTTTCATAAAATCATTTTTATTCAAGGTTTCAATTACAATATACAATTCAATTCTCCTCAGAAATTGTAGATGCAATTATATCTCGATACCATGTATCATCTAAACAATTTCATAACTACAAACAGAGAAAACTAATTTGCGAAATTTAAAACATTTCTCCCTGTTTGAGATCTTTCTTCTTCTTCTTTTTCTTCTTCAGCAATTCTTCAGTGACGAATATCTTGTCTTTTCATGCTTCACCGAATTTTCTTTCTTCTGATACTTCAAATCTTCAGTGATGAAAATCTTACCTTTTTATGCTTCACTGAACTTTCTTCCACTTGAGAGATTTTGCTCGAGAAGGTGTTTTTGATCCCTGAAAAAGATTTTTCTTTTGGTGTGCAGGGATGGTTTGATCTTTGAAAAGATTTTTCTTTTTGTGTGCAAGGATGGTTTGATCCTTGAAAAGATTTTTCTTTTTGTGTGCAAGGATAAATTGATCAACGAGAATTCTATGCCTTTTATACTGTATCTTCATTTCATGCATATCCTTCATGTTTAACCACTACCAGTTTTCCACTTCTCCACGTCTTTTCTTTTTCCTTCATCGAAACACACACGTTCTAACCCACGTTTATATTTCAAATTTTCTTTAATCATCAGTCCTGGATCTTTGAAAAATTTCCTGCAAAATAAACTTTCTCGTCCAAAAATTTTTCGTTAGTGTAATAAGAAGTCGTTACTTTAATGTTAACTAAACGAGTAACACAAGTATATATATAACTTAATGTTTCTAACTTAACGAGTTCCTCATGTGCCATTTCACGTGACAAGTACTGTAGCTAACTCAACGAACTAAGTCCGTGGTGTTATGCTATCTCAACGAACCATCTCCGTTGTGTTATGATAACTCAACGAACCATTTCCGTTGTGTTATGATAACTCAATGAACCAGTAATAAATAAATGTTTTTATAATAAGAATTTTACCACGTGCAAAAATAACAACTTAAGTTTATAACAGTAACCTAATGCGTTGCCTTAGTGTTCAATATAGCAACTCAACGCGTTTAGTTATGTTAACTTAACGAGTTAAACATGTGCACCTCACGTGATACAATACAACATTCGTAACTTATAATTTCACCACGTGTATAACACTAACTTAACGAGTTCGTCTCTTCTTTTACTCACTAACTTAACGAGTTATCATGTGACCTATTTTAACCTTTAAGCCTCTAACTTAATGAGTTCTCACGTGACCTCTATACAAACAAAACTCTAACTTAACGAGTTGTCTAAACGTGTACTGTTCATGATACAGAAGATATAATATTAAAACATATCATGTTTTTCAATAAAAACACACGTTAACTTAACGTTTAGCTAAATGAGAAATTAATGCAACAAAATGACTAGTTATTAACTTCAGATCCAATACAGACAAGTATTTATATCAGTAAGCTTTTTCTGTATTAATTGATGATTTTAATTTCTTTTCACAAGCAATAGTAATTGAGCAAATATGATTATTTTCATTCAGCACACATCATCAAAACAAAAATACTCAACAATCTCCCCCTTTTTGATGATGACAAAACCATATTAAATCAATTATGAAATATGTTTAACTCAACAAAGCACCTTCGTTGGGTTAACTTTTAATTCAACAAACTTGTTTGTTGACTTAAGTTCACTTAAGCTTATTTCTATTGTTTGTGTAAATTTTACCTCTCAGAACTAAAACTCTCAGATGTCAATAATTATATAAGTATCAATTTTCTAATTATCATTTGTCAGATTACAATAACCATTTAAATAGCATCTCCTTTTATAATATATATATGCAATTAAGATCATAATCATCTTTTTATAATATTTCTCCCCCTTTTTGTCATTAATCAAAAAGATAATTACAGAGAATATATATATATATAATTACAACAACTCTTTCTGTAAACAAGAATAATAATTGAAGACATTTAGAGAAAAATGTATTGTTCAATCAAATCAAACAAGTAATACAAACATTACATTTTGTATTCAGAAACAAACAAAAACAGTTATCGACCCCTCCTAAGTATATCACTTATAGCATTACATATTTTATCTCCTAGATGCCTAATATCATTTCTGATGTCGTTAAGCACTACATCTAAGTCAGGAGGTAGCTGGGTTTGTTGTTCTGCTTGAACTGAATAACTTTGTTATTGTTGTTGTATATGTTCTATATCGGGTTGTTGTTGTTGTTGTCGTTGAGGTTTATGCATGGCCTGGAATTTTTGCAAATCTTTGACACTAAATGCTCTCATGCCTTTAGTTTTAGAGGGCTAGTCAGATAAAGTCAATTGGCTTGCAAGGATTCTACATACAGCATCATCATAAAATAACTTTGAACTCATATGCTGTAGTTGAGACATAAAAACATCAAACCAATTTATTTGAATTCTATTCAATAGACCATAAGTTGCATATAAATAGCTTCTACTGACTTCCAAATTGTGTTCAACTCTCTGAAATAAATTTGCATGCAATATAATTGCAATAAATCTTGCCTCTGCATTAAGATTTTCCATTAATCTCATTTCAGAATATACATCTGGAATTTTTGATAAAGACTGAATGTTCCATTCCAATTGTCTTATTATGTCAAATTTGTTGGTAACAACAACACAAACATTCTTTAATCCTAAAACTTCAAAAATTAACTCAGGAGACAATATAAACTCCTGTTCATTTATTTGAGTTTTCAGAAAATTTCCATTCTTGACCAGATTGCTATAAAAAGGTGCAATAAGCTTTGTGTATTGCTTCCATTTCGTTCCTACTGGCAAGAATTTAATGAGGCCTTGAAACTCAAACAGATCTCTTATTTCCATCAAATTTCTGAATTTTATTGGACGAGCATGTAGAATCTGACATGTAATCAGATTATTGTATTTATGCAATGCTTCTTCAGATCTAAAATGAATTGCATTACCTTGAATATTTAATATTGTACACAAAGAAGGTGATACCTGAAGCCGTGATTCAGAGTTTAATTCATCTTCAGGAACCTCTTCTTCAAAATGAATGTCATGTTGTTCCTCTTCCAGAATATTATTTTGAAGCTGTTCAGGTAAGCTTGATTCTTCAGCGTCAATAGTGTTAGGAACATTGTCAATATGCTCAACATTCATCTGTTTAGTCTCTATAGAATGTTCAGAGTACAATTTTTCCACAAATTTTACAGCCGGTGTATCTGTCTGTAATTATTCATTTTGTTCAACAGATATTTCCATTGATTCATGCTGTGAATTCTCAAACTCTACTTCTATAGATTCTGTAGAAGGCTGGTTAACTTTTAGCTCTTCTGGAGTCTTAACATTTTCAATATTTGCTACTCTAGACAATTCAGCCTTTGAACTAGTTACTGCCTCAACATTGTCAATTATATCTGTAATAACTTGTTCAATGTCAGGTGCTTGATGCTCTGATTTGTCAATTTCTGCATCATCAGGACTAGTACTAATAGAAAAACTTGAGCTCATATTTGACTTGGATTTCTTCTCAATTTTTCTAGCAAGGGAAAATAAAGTTTCATTATCTTCATCAGTTTCAGTGTGTTCGGAAATGATGAGTTTATCAGATGCATAATAAGGTACAATGTCTAGACATACATTGTCCTTTGGAAATAAATTTTCATCTGATTTTTCCTTTTCAATAGACTTTGTTTCCTTAGACATAATTTTTCTGACTTTCCTTCTTCTATAACATTTTTGTTTCTCCTTTTCAAGTATTGCTGTTTTCTTTTCAAATTGCTCCATAAAAGTTTTCTGCTTTAATTCTTCTAAGGCACTTTCTATTGCAACGGCCTTTCGAAGACTCTCAACTTTTGTTTTGTCTACAGCAATATCTGATTCTACTTGTTTTGAATATAAAGGAGTAGGGATAGCTGATTCATGCTCTTCCTCAAATGCATGTAGTCTTGTACCGTTTATAGGAGTTTGAGGAGTTCTATTTGATGAACCTACACATTTTTCCAAATATTTTGCATACTGTTCCAAAAATGCAATCTCAGCACATTTCATTCTGTATTCTCTATCATATTTACTTCGAATACCCATGTTTGTAATACTTGCAACAGTATGTCGAAGTTCTTGTCTAACTTCATCTAATATATCCTGTGAAAAGAAGTAATCTCTATAAAGTTCTTCTAACCTTTTGTCCACTCGAAATATTTTCTTGAACCAAGTACGTGGAACTTCATCATTCTCTATTTCTTTTCCTTTTGCATCTCTTTTGCTTTTGCCTTTTCCTTTGCCACAACCTTTGTAGAACTTGGAGACCATCGTCGTAGGTTGTAACAGCAACAAGCGGGAAAGATTTTCTTGACAAAGTTTACAAATAACCTAAGTCCCCGTGTAATAAGTGTTTAAATAGGGTTTTTAGGCGTACAACTCAATGTGAAGAGAAGTCGGGTTTAGAAATTAAATAAATATTGAATAAAGTTTATTCAATCAAGGTACCCGAAATATTCAAGTATAACTCGTTGAGTTAACCAACCTAATGAGTAAAACGCTGTCTAGAGGCAGTTTTACACGTTACCTTATCTAACATGACGTCTAGTTAGTACACTTAAAACAATTTTACAATGCTTCCAACTGAAACGTTCCGAAAACAACACACATGCTAAACTTAACATTATCTTGAGAACATTGTAAACTATTTGAACATTTTGTCCTTTGAATCTAAAATAGTTTATTTGTCTTTTTAAATTATTTCAACAAGATTTTAAGAGGACATTAATTCAGATTAACTAAGATTTGTATTCTAAATTATATTAATCTATTTTCGACATTGTTAATCCTCCCCCTACAAATATACTTCAAATATATTCAATCAAAATACAAAATATACTTGTAGTGACAATAGATGTTAAGTATAACTATACTTTTACATTTTGTTTTTAGAGACTTCCGTTATCTTGACATCATCAAAAATGATTTCTAGAATCAATTCCTACTGTATATGAATCAAAACACAACTTTGAACTCAATTCGATTAATTCAAGGAGAATAAAAGAATGTATCTCAAATAAATGTTTTCAAAAGTACTAATGTTGATTCAATAAATCAGTAGTCATATTGGTATAAACTATATGCGATTCAAAGATATCTGTAATTAATGAAACAACTTTTTCATTTCAAAACAGTAAATATTGATAATTTTCTTTAAAAGTTAGTTTGAAAAGCTTGAATCATACAAGAGCTTTTTAATGTACCCGTGTAATGAGCTTTTAGTCAACAATCCTAGATCTGATCAGGACCTTAGGTTGCCAGATTTAAAGAATCCTTTTTCAGGACAACAATCGTTACATACCTATCTGCTCAAGTACAAAAGGCTCGTGATTAAACTGATCAATAAACTCTCAAAGATTTTTACTTTGTAAGCACTTTTCATTTTAAGCACAGTATATATGTATTCCATTAATACAGATGCAATAAAACACAAATCTCATACAATTTTTACTTCTATGATTATACTGAGAATATGAATCAATTTCAATAAGCTTATACTTTTGATTAACAGTTTAAGATGAGTTACATATAACTTATTCTACAAGTTTGATCAATTAAGTCAAATTTATGCATGATCATATGCATTTTCCTTGATTCAAAGAAAACATTTAATCAAAATTTCAGAATGTCAGAAGTATTTAATGTTTTTCATTTACATTTCCACTTAAAATCGTAAAAACCATTAAAATTGATAAACTACTTAAAATCAATAAGATACTACTATGATTTTACAATAAATACATAGTATCTTAAGCAGCAGTTTAGATATTACTTTAGATATTTATAATAAGTATATAATATCTATGAGGTGAACAACATCATCAATAGTATTTATCTTTTTATGTGGAGTTTAAGCATTTTACACATCACATAGCCTACAAATACCTAAATTTAATCTAATGTTGCAGAATGTATTTTCGTCTAGAGGTTTTGTAAATATATTAGCTAATTGATTTTTACTAGACACAAATTCTAATTTAAATTTTCCTTTAATTACGTTATCTCTTAGAAAATGATGTCTAACCTCTATATGCTTTGCTCTTGAATGTAATACAGGATTTTTAGAAAGATTTATTGCAGAACTACTGTCACAATAAATCTCAGTTGTATCATAAGATAATCCAAAATCTTCTAAAGTTTGCCTTATCCATAGAATCTGAGTGCAACGCAATGCAGTAGCAACATATTTAGCTTCTATAGTTGAAAGTGCTACACAGTTTTGCTTTTTACTAAACCATGACACCAAATTATTTCCCAATAATTGACATGTGCCACTAGTACTATTTCTATCAGATTTAGATCTTGCATAATCAGCATCAGTATATCCTATAAGATCTATTGAACTATCCTTAGAATAATATAGTCCGAAATTTTTAGTTCCTTATATATATCTAAATATTCTTTTAACTGCAATTAAGTGTGATTCTTTAGGATTAGATTGAAATCTAGCACAAACACACACAGCAAACATAATATCAGGTCTACTAGTAGTCAAATAAAGTAAAGAACCAATCATACTTCTGTATTTTCTTTGATCTATAGATTTTCTTATGTCATCAATATCTAACTTTAAAGTAGTACTCATAGGAGTTCCTCGAATCCTTGTATCATTAAAATTAAATTTCTTAAGCATTTCATCTGCATATTTTTCCTGATTTAAAAATATACCTTTATCCATTTGCTTAATTTGAAGTCCTAGAAAATATGAAAGTTCTCCTATCATACTCATTTCAAACTGATTAGTCATCTCTTCAGAGAATATTTCTATCAACTTATCAGAGGTTGCTCCAAAGATTATATCATCTACGTATATTTGAACAATAATCTAATCTTTACCATCTCTCTTAATAAATAGAGTATGATCCACTTTTCCCATGATATAGCCTTTTTCTATTAAAAAAGTAGAAAATCTTTCATACCATGATCTAGGTGTTTGCTTCAAACCATATAAGGCTTTCTTCAATTTATACACAAAGTCAGGATTTTTAATATCTTCAAATCTAGGTGGCTGTTTTACAAAGACTTCGTTATTAATTAAACCATTTAGAAATGCACTCTTTACATCCATTTGATATAATTTAAAATCCATATAACAAGCATAGGCCAATAATATTCTAATACTTTCTAACCTAGCCACAGGAGCAAATGTTTCATCATAATGTAATCCTTCTTCCTATGTATACCCTTGTGCAACTAATCTAGCTTTATTCCTTATAATTTGACTAGTTTCGTTAGTTTTGTTTCTAAAGATCCACTTTGTACCTATTATGGATTGATTTTCTAGTGGAGAGACTAATTCCCATACATCATTTCTGATGAATTGATTTAGTTCTTCTTGCATTGCCACTATCCAATTTTCATCAGATAATGCTTCTTGTATATTCCTTGGTTCCACCATAGAAACAAACATACATATACTATTTAAATTTACTGAAGCTCTAGTTTTAACTCCCTCATTAATATTACCAATGACTTGAGTAATGGGATGTGATGAAGAATAACGCCAATTTCTCTGATTTTCCTCAATATTCTCATCAACATCTGAAAGTCCATCACTTTCATCATTAGTTTGATCATTTATGTTCATATTTTTGATTTTCTCAGATAAATCATCAATCTCTCTATTGATCTCTAACTCATTTGGAAAATTGATCATATCATCATTATCAACTTTAGATTGAGATTCTCTAAGAGAATTTTCATTAAAGCTTACATGGAGGGTTTCTTCAATAGTCCTAGAAGTCTTGTTATATACTCTATAGGCTTTACTTCTAGTAGAGTAATCTACAAAAATTCCTTCATCCGATTTGGCTTGAAATTTATCCCTTTTATCCTTAGTATTAAGAATAAAACACTTGCAGCCAAATGGTTTCATATAGGAAATTTTTGGAACCCTATTAAACATAATTTCAAAAAGAGTTTTATTAACATGAGGTCTTAAATGACTTCTGTTAATAACATAACAGGCTGTATTTACTACTTCAGCCCAAAGATTTTGAGGTAACTTATGTTCATTCAACATAGTTCTGGCCATTTCTTGTAGTGATCTATTCTTTCTCTCAACAACACCATTTTGACACGGTGCTCTTGGAAAAGAAAATCTGTGATCAATGCCATGCTCATTACAATAGTTATCCATTTGATCATTATCAAATTCAGTTCCATGATCACTCCTAAGTTTTTGAATAGAGACACTTTGCTCATTTTGAACAAAATTGCAAAACATTTTAAATTTTTGAAAAACTTCTGTCTTAGATGCTAGAAAATATACCCAAGTGTATCTAGAGAAGTCATCTACTAAAACAAATACATATCGTTTACCACCAAGACTCATGATTCTTGTTGGTCCAAATAGATCCATATGTATAAGTTCTAAGACTCTCTTGCTTGAAATATCTGTTTTGGATTTAAAAGAGTTTTTGTGAAGTTTACCTAACTCACATGCATCGCACATAAAGTTCTTTGAGTATTTAATCTTTGGTAAACCTCTCACTAAATGTTTTCTAGATAGTTTATGTAACAGTCTCATATTTATATGCCCAATCCTTCTATGCCATAGATATGCATCACTAGTTTCAGCTAGCAAACATGAATTTAAATCAACTACACTAGAAGGTAAAGATAAAATACATACAGAACCTTTTCTTTTAGCAATAAACTTAATTTCATCTGTATTTTTATCAATTATTTTGCATATATTATCTTCAAACACTACATAATATCCATTTTCAGTTAGTTTTATGACACTCAGCAAATTAAATCCTAGGTTTTCTACATATAGTACATTTGAAATAACATAAGTAGGAGTTATTTGAACATTCCCATACCTATCATTTTATCTTTGCTTTTGTTTCCAAATGTTACACTTCCTTTCATGGTATTTGTAAAATTTTGTAATAGACTTTTTTGTCCGGTCATGTGACTTGACACTCCACTATCCAAGATCCATTTTGATGTTGTTTCCTCCTGCAACACAAATTAAGAAAAACTTTTTCTTGGTACCCAATGTTGTTGAGGACCAAGTTCATTAAACGCATATTTCTTCTTTTTGTTTAAAAATAGTTTAACATTATCATTTATATTCTTATTAGTTGTAAGTACTATTGATTTATCATTAGCTTCATACTCACATATAGCATTATTGCTTTTGCAATCATTCTTTTTGTTTTCAGATGTAGTATAATCAAGACCAAACATATTTTTATCAGATGTTAATTTATTTGGCCATACTTATACATTTCTGTAAGTTCATACCAAGATTTTGTACTTGTATTAACACTTTCCGTACATACAAAATCTTTTTCTGCATAAGAATTTTTTATTTTATCACATGCAGAATGAGTAATTGGTCTAATACCAGTGTATTGAATTACATGCTTAGGTTTCTGAATTTTCAGTTTACTACAATTGTCTGAAATTTTAGAAACATTAGAAACTGAATTTCCAGACAAAAAACAAGATTTTTAGAAACATTTATAGTCATGTTAGAAGTACAATTTGACAAATCACATTGATTTATATTATTACTGCATGATTCATCCCTGGAAGTACCTACTTCTACATATTTATTACCTTGTTTCATAATAAAAGGAATTTTAGTCTTAGATTCACTTGAACTACAACTAATAAATCCTTTATTGGCTTGAGATTCAGGATATTCAGGATAATCAAATCCTAAGCCAAATTTATAAGACACCGTAGGGGTACTAGTTAGTTTGTCTAACTTAGTTTGACTTAAATTCCATTTCTCAAAGGTAGAATTTAAATCGTGCTCTCTCAGTTTTAATTTTTCTATCTCTAATTCAAGTTCATTTATATTGTTTCTCAACGTTTCATTTTCAGATTCTATCTTTAATTTTTCAGCATTTATATTCTATATTTGTTCATGCAAGATACATTCATTAAATCTAAATTTTTGCAAATCTCTAGCATGATTTTCATTATCACATTTAAACTTTTCTAAAGTAGTAGACAGGAAACAATTTTCTTCTTCCATAATGGATGAAGATTTTCTAATATTCTTATTTTCCAGTTTACATACTTTAAGTTTTTGTAATAATGCATGATAAGCACATAATAATTCATCAAAGTTGAAATCTGAATGACTTTCAAGATCAGATATTACCTCAGACTCATCTGCCATGAAGCACACATGAGCAACGTCTTCTAACTCCTGTTCTCCTTCTGAATGTGAAGATTTTGATGCTGATTCCTTAGATTCAGACTCTTTAGACGTGTCATCCCAAGTGACCTTCAAAGCCTTTTTCTTGTAAAACTTTTTTTGAGTTTTCTAAGCCGTCTTCTTCTGATTTGTCCTACTTTGCTTTTCATTTTTCCTCATAGGACAATCTGGAGAAAGATGTCCTGGTTTCTTATAGTTGTAACATACATACTTTCTGGATGAAGAATTCTTGTCATTTAATGATTTTGACGTTGAGGGTTTATCATTTTTGTTCCTTTGTTGTTTCCTAGCTTTCCATGCTTTCTTGAATTTCCTAGTCAGCAAAATCCAATCTTCGTTTGAATCATTAGATATATCAGAATCGGAATTAATTTCGAAGGCTATTTCTTTCTTCATTTTTAGTTTGTTGTGACTCAATGATTCATTTAATTGAACTTCATAAGCTGTTAAATTTCCTATAAGTTCATTCATAGTATAAACATTTAAATCTCGTGATTCCTCAATTGATGTTACTTTCTGAGACCATTTAGAACTTAGGGATCTGAGAATTTTCCTCACCAAATCCTTCTGTTCAAAATTCTTTCCTAAACATTTTAAAGTGTTTATGATATCAAGAAATCTGGAAAACATCTTAGAAATATTTTCGTCTTCATGCATCTTAAAGAGTTCATACTTATGAATTAACATGTTTATTTTAGTCTCTTTAACTTAAGAAGTACCTTCATGTGAAACTTCTAATGCATGCCACCCCTCATTAGCAAATTTATATGCCGACACTTTACTGAACTGTTCATAACTCAATGCAAAAAATAAAATATTTAAGCCCTTAGCATTCAGAGTTTCATTTTCTTTTTCAGTAATTGTCCAAGTATTATAAGGAGTAGTTAACGGAGTATATGGTTTAGAAATCATGAACCACAATTTATGATCTATACTTTGAAGAAAAACAATCATCCTTTATTTCCAATATTCAAAATGTATTCCATCAAATAAAGGAGGACGATTAAGATTTTGGCCTTCATATAATGAAAAATTACCATTTCCAGTAGCCATTTTACCTTAGATTTTTCAACCTATTTGATTTGAAACAGTCTAAAAACTTTAAAACAATTTGAGCCTTAAATCAAGAAAGTTAAACGTTTGCTCAGATATTAATTTCTATTTAAAAACAAGGAAGGTAGAATAAGCAATGATATTAAATAAGTTGGTGTCGATTTTATATCAAAGATTATTAACAAAGCTCTGATACCACTTGTAGGATCGTATGGCTACACAAGAGGGGGGTGAATTGTGTATCTTTAATATTTTCTGAAATATAATTGAAACTTTAAAACTCAAAAACAAGTTGAGACATTGTTTTCATAAAATCATTTTTATTCAAGGTTTCAATTACAATAAACAATTCAATTCTCCTCAGAAATTGTAGATGCAATTATATCTCGATACCATGTTTCATCTAAACAATTTCATAACTACAAATAGTGAAAACTAATTTGCGAAATTTAAAACATTTGTCCCTATTTGAGATCTTTCTTCTTCTTCTTTTTCTTCTTCAGCAATTCTTCAGTGACGAATATCTTGTCTTTTCTTGCTTCACCGAATTTGCTTTCTTTTGATACTTCAAATCTTCAATGACGAAAATCTTACCTTTTTATGCTTCACTGAACTTTCTTCCACTTGAGAGATTTTGCCCGAGAAGGTGTTTTTGATCCGTAAAAAAGATTTTTCTTTTGGTGTGCAGGGATGGTTTGATCCTTGAAAAGATTTTTCTTTTTGTGTGCAAGGATGGTTTGATCCTTGAAAAGATTTTTCTTTTTGTGTGCAAGGATAAATTGATCAACGAGAATTCTATGCCTTTTATATTGTATCTTCATTTCATGCATATCCATCACGTTTAACCACTACCAGTTTTCCACTTCTCCACGTCTTTTCTTTTTCCTTCATCGAAACTTACACGTTCTAACCCACGTTTATATTTCGAATTTTCTTTAATCATCAGTCCTGGATCTTTGAAAAATTTCCTGCAAAATAAACTTTCTCGTCCAAAAATTTTTCATTAGTGTAACAAGAAGTCGTTACTTTAATGTTAACTAAACGAGTAACGCAAGTATATATATAACTTAACGAGTTCCTCATGTGCCATTTCACGTGACAAGTACTATAGCTAATTCAACGAACTAAGTCTATGGTATTATGCTATCTCAACGAACCATCTCCGTTGTGTTATGATAACTCAACGAACCATTTCTGTTGTGTTATGATAACTCAACAAACCAGTAATAAACAAATGTTTTTATAATAAGAATTTTACCACGTGCAAAAAATAACAACTTAAATTTATAACGCTAACCTAACGCATTGCCTTAGTGTTCAATATAGCAACTCAACACGTTTAGTTATGTTAACTTAACGAATTAAACATGTGCACCTCACGTGATACAATACAACATTCGTAACTTATAATTTCACCACGTGTATAACACTAACTTAACGAGTTCGTCTCTTCTTTTATTCACTAACTTAACGAGTTATCACGTGACCTATTTTAACCTTTAAGCCTCTAACTTAACGAGTTCTCACGTGACCTCTATACAAACAAAACTCTAACTTAACGAGTTGTCTAAACGTGTACTGTTCATGATATAGAAGATATAACATTAAAACATATCATGCTTTTCAATAAAAACACACGTTAACTTAACATTTAGCTAAATGAGAAATTAATGCAACGAAACGACTAGTTATTAACTTCAGATCCAATACAGACAAGTATTTATATCAGTAAGTTTTTTCTGTATTAATTGATGATTTTAATTTCTTTTCACAAGCAATAGTAATTGAGCAAATATGATTATTTTCATTCAGCACACATCATCAAAACAAAAATACTCAACAACACCTTTTGTGAAGAATTAGGCATAGATCATAGGTACTCATTTCTAAGAGCTCATTCACAAAATGGGATAGTAGAACGTAAAAATAGATCACTTTAGGAAATGTCCAGAACCATGTTAAATGAGAATAAGTTACCCCTATTTCTCTAGGCAGAAGTAGTTCATACAGCATAATATGTTATAAATAGAGTACATCTAAGACCAATTTTAGATAAAACTCCTTATGAGATATGGTATAACAGGGTTCCCAAAATAAGTTATTTAAAACCCTTTGGCTGTAAGTGTTTTATTTTAAACACTAAGGAACGAAGAGACAAATTTAGAGCCAAATCAAATGAGGGTGTTTTTGTTGGTTATTCCATTAGAAGTAGGGCATATAGAGTTTATAATAAATCAACAAAAACCATTGAGGAAACCCTACATGTAAAATTTCATGAAAATTCTCATTTGGTTGTTAAACATGCTGAAAACTTTGATTCAGAAATTCTCCTAGAAATGGTACCAAATGATGTTGAGAGAGAAATTAAGAGATTATCTGATGGAATAAGAAATATAAACTTAAATGATGAAAATTTAGAAGAAAATAATGTCATACCTATAGAAAATATGGAACAACATAGAAATTGGTGTTATGCTTCATCTCATCCTATCGATTAGATAATAGGTGATCCTAATCAAGGAGTTAGGTCTAGGTCATCAGTAGTCAACATTTGTGGTGCTTATTCATTTGTTTCTTTTCTAGAACCTAGGAAAATTGAAGATGCCTTAGAAGATGAATTTTGATATTTAGCTATGCAAGATGAGCTAAATCAATTTATAAGAAATGAGGTATGGGATCTAGTTCCACCACTTGAAAATCATTCCATAATAGGAATAAGGTGGGTATTTAGAAACATAGTAGATCAAGATGGACATATAGTTAAAAGTAAAGCTAGATTAGTTGCTCAAGGTTACAAGCAAGAGGAAGGAATTGACTATGATGAAACATTTGCTCTTATTGCTAGACTAGAATCAATACGAATTTTGTTAGCATATGCTTGTTATATGGATTTCAAATTATATCAAATGGATGTTAAGACTACTTTTTTAAATGGATATATAAAAGAAGAAGTGTATGTAAAACAACCTCCAGGTTTTGAAGATTCAAAACATCTTGAGTATATTTATAAGCTTTAAGAAGGCACTATATGGCCTTAAACAAGCCCCTAGGTCTTGGTATGAGAGATTATCTAAATTTCTTATGAAATAGGGTATTCTATGGGAAAGGTAGATCACACTCTTTTTATCAAGAAGATCGAAAAAGATATATCGGTAGTTCAAATCTATGTAGATGACATCATATTTAGAGCAACAAATGATAAATTAGTTGAGTCATTTTCGGAAGACATGACTAATCATTTTGAAATGAGTATGATGGGTGAACTATCTTTTTTTCTAGGCTTACAAATTAAGCAATTAGATCAGGGTACTTTTATTTCACAAGAAAAATATACTCAAGATTTATTAAAGAGGTTTGGTTTAGACAACACTAAAACAAAGAATACACCAATGAGTACTATCACCAAGTTGGATAAAGATGACTCTGGAAAAATTGTAGATGTAAAACAATATAGAAGTATGATTGGTTCATTACTTTATTTAACAGCTAGCCAACCAAATATTATGTTTAGTGTGTGTACTTGTGCTAGATATCAATTTAATCCTAAGGAATCACACCTACTTGCTGTTAAACGAATTTTTAAATATCTATTAGGAACCATCAATTTCAGACTATTTTACTTTAAACACAGTTCTTTAAACTTAGTAGGTTATAGTGATGCTGATTTCACAGGATGTAAGTTTGAAAGAAAAAGCACTAGTGACACTTGTCAATTATTAGGAAATTCTTTAGTGTCATGGTTTAGCAAAAAGCAAAATTGTGTAGCCTTATCTACAACTAAAGTTGAATATATAGCTACTGCACTTTGTTATGCTCAAATCTTGTGGTTCAGACAAACTTTAAAAGATTTTAATTTAGACTATGAACCAACTAAGATTTTCTGTGATAGTAGTTCTACAATAAGTTTATCTAAAAATCCTATCTTACATTCACGAGCAAAACATATAGAAGTTTGACATCATTTTCTAAGGGATAATGTTATAAAAGGAAAAATAGTATTAAATTTTGTTCCTACCATAGAACAATTAGTAGATCTATTTACAAAACCCTTAGATGAAAATACCTTTTCAAAATTATGATTAGAACTTGGTATTTGTAGGTTATCTGATGTTTAAATTGTTCTGTTCATTGCATTTTGGTTTGTTATAAAGGTAGTTTTAGAATTTAACGTCTTTATTATTTAAAAAAAGAAGAAAAAAAAACAAAATATCTATTTTTGAATTACCATTTTCTGGTAGTTAAGAATTTATGAATTTCTGATTTTTATTGAAGTCAATTTATTTAAGAAAAATTTAGAAAAGATTACTTAAGGAAAGTTAATTTAATTCAATGTGAGTGCTAACTGTATTTTTGTTACTTCTTTATATGCTATTACAGAGATTTTAATAGGAAAATACATAGAAAGTATGTATTGTTTATTAAAGGAAAGTTATTAACATTCTGTTAGAAAAATTAAGTCTTGCGGTTGCCTCTAATTTAATTTACTGTCCTGTTTCATTTTTTTTCTACAATTACTTGAGTAATTAAGACTATTAGGGGATCTTAAACCCTAGTCACTTAAACCAACTGGTTTGGGATGTACTGACTAAAAACTCATTTTGCAAGTAATTTAGATTATATTTAAAAAAAAAAAAAATTTACTTATTCTCACTTATCATTGAGTAACTAGTTATCTTTCCCCTAAGCAAGGGATTGTGATCACGTAAAAAGATGATATTATGGGAGGCAATACATAATATATAAATATAAACAAAAAAAAAAGGGGGCAATGTACTCAAGCTTAATTTATTTTCAAGGTGTTATAACAATCTTGCCATAATCTATGCATATAATCTTTGTTATTTTTCCTTGTTATTATCTACTCTTTACACATAATGTACGATATTTATTGTCTTAAGTTCGTGTACTCATTATTGAATTCTTTTAAGTTCTTGAAGGTATATCTCTATGAATTATCTTTTGTAAACTGAATTAGATAAAAGCTAGAAAGTCTAAATTGTTAAATCTACTACTTATTTCTGTATTTAATTCATATTTAAAATATATATATATATTAGAGAGTCTCAAATCAATTAAGGGCTTGGCAACCTAGTTTAAGTAAGCTAGAGATTCTTTACACTACATTTATGTAAGGGGAGCAATTTCTCATATAATAATTCAACTTTTATGAACTATTATATGTTTTCATGAAAGAATCTACATAATTTCAGGAAATTAACATTAATTCAGTACATTTCTGAACTGTCGGTAAAATACAAGCTTTTTAATTCTTAAGTATCTGAATTTTCTATGATTTCGGAAGACTATATTGTATATCGCACAGTTATGTTTTAAACGATCAATAGAATATTTTATTATTTCCTAAAGTACACGTGTCGAAGCCTAAATACATATCTTAAGTGAATGTTCGGTAAGTTATTTGGTAACTCTTCGAAATGCATCTAAGCATCAGATATTTAGGTTTATAAGTATCCGAAAATCTCTGAACACCTTAATTTAGAATTATGCATGTGTTGAATTTCATTGCTTTATTATGTCTCAGTTGAAACTCAAACAGTTATGTTTAACTCTTCAACTTTCACACCTATCCATTCGAGAAACTCGAACAGTTAACTTAATATTATTATATTTTTCTGAAAGACTTAATCTCTGACAATAACTATTCTCGTTTGTCGTATAGTTATGTGCTTTACTGCTCACAAAACTCAAATAGTTATCATAAGTATTCAAGTTTTCTCACTCTTCACTTAGTCCGAAGTTTTTTTTTTTACACGAACAGTTATACTAAGTATTCTACTTTTGTTGGTTGTAAAACTCGTACAGTTATTGTAAGCACTCGAGTTATTTATCAGTAACAGATCTTATATTTATGATTTCAATGATTGAATCCGTTTATTTGTTTATAAACTCGAAGAGTTATAAATGTTTTACTAACAACCTTTCGTATTTCTACCTTGGTAAAACCTTAGTTTCACAATCTTTACTTCCACTAAGTTCTACAGTGCACAGCGAAGCTTAATCGACAATGTCAAGATGTGGTAGAATGACAAAGGTGCAGAAAAGAGAGCTGAAACTTCAGAAAATGCAAAGTGAAATCAACGACATCTACTCAAGGTATACTTTTACAAATGAAATACTGCATGAAATTAGAAAAGCTGTTAAAGACGAGAAAAATTTCTGTTGGAAGTTTATTCGCAATTATGCTGAAACACAGTTTAGACTAAAACAGACTGAACTTTCCACATTACAACTATGGAAATGAACTTTACAACCTAACATTGCAGTTGTTACAAGTTCTGGACATATACTTGAAAAATTAGTACAGTCTATCACTTACTATGGAAAGAAATGGGGACCAATGATAAAAAATGCAAACAGGGAATTAGAATCTTTGTATTCCCAACATTATTTTCCCCTAGCTGTTTTAGATGACATTCAACAGTATATAGATGAACAAAAAACTGCCATTAGGAAAATGGGTCTTCGAAGTGAAGGACAAAAAGTTTATCAACTAAAAATGGTAGAGGTTGAGAGCTTAAAACTCTATATTCCATTATTACCACCTAGGCATCATGGTGAAGGACCATCACGACCACAAGTGCCTTTAACAAGAGAAATTAAGAAAATTTTAGAACCTCCTAAACAACCAGAAACACTACAGACATATAGTTGGAAAAAGAAAAAAACATTAGAATATTTTGGACTAACTACAGGTGTAAAAGGAATAATGTAGCAAAAAGAAGAATCATTGAAAAATGGAAAACTATGTTCCATTGCAGAAGCTGGATAGAAATTTGTGTCAGGAATCCCAGCAGATGTGACAAATATTGGATTACACGCATACACTCTAAGGTGTGTCACATTAGTGCATAATGTATCTTTTAATACAATGGACAGTTTTTCACATCATGCTGCAAGAACACATTCTTTTCCTACGGAAAGAGCACATATAGGAAATTTTGATGATACATATACAGATGATATCAATTTTGATGATATTTTTGATGATATAGACACTAAGTCTATGAATGTTGAAGATATTTCATCTGAAGAGGAATGTACAAATATTCTTCCTTTAACTGTATCTTGGATAGAAACTTTTGATTTTTGGTATAGTTGCTTATACTACAGTTTATACATATGGTTATGTTTGTTACAGTATATAATATACTTGTTGATAAATGTATATAATCAACAACATACACAATTACAGATTGAATATCACACTACCAATGTCTCAAGTATAGAAATTTCATAAATACAAAATGAATCTATTATAGAACATTCTTTCCTACAGAGATAGTTGTTGTATAGATCAATCATAGATATAAATGTTGCTGATAGACAGATTGATACAGAGACTGTTGTTACTGATATGTCTCAAGAAGAACAAATAGAAGAATTTCAATAGATTATTGACACGACAATAACAGATATTTCAGACATTTATACTAGCTTTGATAGAAATTGCACCAGTTTTGAAAGCTCTGAAAATATAGATACTGCTGATAATTTTGAAACCAGTCCTAGATCAGAACATCATGACAAGAAAATACCTAATGTTGAATAGAGTTTAGACGAAAATACATTATTATGGTTCAGAAATAGTTCTTGTTATGAAAAATTTCAAACATATAGAACTTTTACAGTTTTATACTCAAGACCAGTTAAGTTTGAAGGGATGGCACATATATGAGAAATGTTTGAATTTCAAGGCTTGTTGACTCTACTTCCACAACAGCCAGGCCATCTTGTTATACCCAAACTTATTTATTGTTTTTACTCAAACTTAATAGTGGAAGATGGTATCCCTATTTCCAATATATAAGAAAATGACATATATTTAACTCCAGATTTACTTTATCAAATACTTGGTCTGATAAATGAAGGAGTTAAATTATGAGAAAGAAAATAGGTTTATCAAATGGGATGGGACATTCAAAGTTTAGCCAAAGATCCAACTGCCAACAAACCAATGAGATTACTAAATGATTTAAATGGCCAAGCACGTTTTATTGCAAAAATACTACATGCTTCATTGTTTCAGAGGTTTGGTCATAGTGTAGAAGTTGGCAGATGTTGTCTTTATGCTACATATGCATTAATTAACCATATACAGGTGAACTGGTATGATATTTTTGTTTCTCATATCTTACATTTGCAGAGTAAATTATTTTATGGTGATACGATTTTGAGAATTGTGGCAAGTCAAACAGATATTACACCTTGGCCACAGAAAAGATTAAAGTCAAGATCTTTCTCTACAAAGGGACTCCAAAAATACCAAGAAGCAGATACACCTATAGTCCGACAACAATAACAACAAGATAGGCAAACACAGTCACAACAACAACAGCAACAATCAACACAATTTTCAGAACAATAACAACATATAGATATAAATACAGGTATATAGACAGATACAAATACAGGTATACATATAGACATCCATACTGAATTTTTACAGCAACCATCACAAGTTTCACAAAATGATTTAGATCAAGTAGTAATTGAACAGATAAACAGAGTAAGTACAGAAATTGCAAAGCAAATTTTAGACACTCTGATCAGCATTTTTCGAAGACAAAGAGGCTTGTGATTATACAAATTATGTATTACATGATTTATGTATTGTAATTTGTTACCAAAAATATTATGTAAACTGTTTACTACATTTAATACTCATGTGATTATTTTTCATAGTTTATATTTAAATAGTTTATGCTTAATCCATGACAGTTATGCATATTTAAAAATATCTTTTTGAATGATATGTACTTAGAATATTTTTCTTCCTTACATTTTATTTACTTTTTTATAATGCCAAAAAAGGGGAGAAGAGATAGATTATTTGACTTATTAGGTTTTGACATCATCAAAAAGGGGGAGATTGTTAGGAATTTTGTTTTGATGATATATGCTTTATTAAAGTTTTTAAATAAGTCTAAATAATATTCTCTAAGTATATTTCTCTAAGTATAATAGTTAACAGATTATCGGAAAGTTTCATTTTTATGTCGGATAAGTTAAGTTTTTTGAAGAGTTAGATTTTTGATAGTTAAACTTTCGGATAATTAACGTTTCATTTTTGTCGAATAGTTTATGTTAAAAACTCATATAGTTAAGTTATCTGCACGTGTGTTTTTAATGTTTTAAGTTGTCATGTATTTTCCATGTGTGTTCGGTAATGAAAATCGAATAGTTAGATAAATGTTTGAGTTTTTATACGCATGGATAGATAAGTCTTCGAGTTTTATAAAATTACTAATGAATAGATAAGTTTGCTATGTTTAGTCACATGTTTTGCAGGTGTAAAAACTCGAAGAGTTACAGATAAATATTTGAGTTTTTACAGGACTTAAAGGATAAGTATTTGACTAAATCGAAGACTTAGAAGATATTCTACAAAACTGCAGGAAGATAAAGTCTTGGTGAATCTACGAGTGAAAATTGTGGAATTCAAAATGATAGTGGAGAAAGTGGAAACTCAAAAAGATAGTAATTTGGATTAAGGAAAAAATTAGTACGTGGATTATGGAATATAGATTAAGTGGATGAACATGCTGAACGTGAAGGTAGAGTTCGACTACTAATAGAGAGTACGAGCTACAATACAATAGAGGATCCCAATCTCAAAAACCAAGTCTTAATATTCAATCTAGATCCCTAACTGAAAAGTTAAGTTTGAATATTCATATTCTGAAAAATTCTCCAACATCAGAAGAGGTTCGAAATTCCAAGTAATTTCAGAAAAGGAGCTGCAAATGCAAGAAGTCTGGAAATTCGACAACTGAAGAAGAAGAGATACAGAAGTTGAGCAAAGAGACAAAAAGAAGCTGTGTGCATAAAGATCAAGTTTTATACAATTCAAAATTAGTTTTGAATAAGAGCTTTGTTTTTCTATTTGAATTGTATATTGAACATTACTGTATCAAAACTTTCAAGAAGGGAATTGAGCTGAAAAGATATTGTAAATTCTGTCTTTAAAGATTATAAAGAATAGAATTTCGTTTACGAGTGTTTTATGCTCTTATTTTATCCACTGGTATTTTAATTACTAAAGACACAATTCACCCCCCTCTTGTGATACAGATGATCCTACATATTGTAATCTTTAATTCTAATAGAACTTTTCTCTAGTAGAAGATGTTGGATTATACCTTTTGTAGTTCTTTCTCCCATGTTGTGTTCCTGATCTTTTGTTTCGTGTGCCATTCTTCTAATTCTCTGAGAAATCTTGTGGTGTCTATTTCCTCCCAGAATTCTAGTGTCATCTTAGCTTCATGTTGTGACAAAATGGAATAGAATCGCTTTGATCTCTATTGTTCTAAGTTCTAAATGATTCTACGGATGATGCTCCTAAATCCTAAGTTTTAGTATAAATAAACCCTAAGTTTTGGCAGGTAATCAAGTCATTTTCCTACGCAAACTCTCGCTTTCTCACTTACCTCTCCGTGGAGTTATGGTTAACTCCATGGACTAAGTTCGTGGCCTTAACTACAGTACTCCGTTGAATTATAGTTAACTCAATCGAGTAAGTTCGTTAACTTATCCTAGACTCAATGGAGTAAGTTCTTTGAGTTAAGTGTAACTCAACAGACTTTTCGTAAAGTTATAACTAATAAAAATACTTATAATAATAGTTTTTACTTCGGTCAAGGTTGAAGAATTTCTGGTCTAACCGACTCTTAATTTTTCAACATTTTAGAATTTCGGTCAAACCGTTATATTCCTCGGTTGAACCAAAATTAAACACTTTTTTTTTTTCTATCGGTTGAACCAATACTATGCTTCGGTAAAACCAACATTTTTACTTAATATAATATATAGTTTTTTTATGTTTTTAATGTTTTGGTTAGATGGATGGATCTTGTTAGTTGAACCGCAATGATTTTTTTTTCTTTTAGTATATGTTTCGATAAAACTGATAATTTCTTTCGATTGAACTGTGATTATGTTTAAATAAGTTTTTTTTTTTTCACTCACATAGATAATTTCTTACTAAATAAAGCTTGAGTAGTCCTCTACTCTTACTTTTTCTATAATTCCAAAAGAACTTTTTGGAATCTTCAGAATAGGTCTAAGTCTTTGTCCATTTACTTTAAATATATTCTGATTTTTAGGATTTTCAATTTCAATAGCTCCATAGGAATAAATATTTCGAATTATATCAGGTCCTGCCCACCTAGATCATAATTTTCCTAGATGGTTATGGAGTCTAGTCATGTAAAGATATACTTCTTGTCCTATTTCAAAGATTTTTGGAATAATTTTCTTGTCATGCCAGAACTTCATTTTCTCTTTTTTTCTTATAGTTTTTGAATAAGCTTTATTCTTAAATTCTTCTAATTCAATCAATTGCATTTTCCTATTTTTAGCAACTTGGTTTAAATTAGTGTTTAGAGTTTTTAATGCCCAATAAGCTTTCTGTTCAATTTCAGCTAGTAAATGACAACTTTTTCCATATACTAGCCTAAAAGGTGACATACCTAAGCTTGTCTTATAAGCAGTTCTATAAGCTCAAAGTACATCTATTAATCTATTAGCCTAATCTGTTCTAGTAGGATTTACTACTTTTTCTAAGATTAACTTAATTTGTTTGTTTGCACTTTCTACTTGTCCACTTGTTTACAAATGATATAATGCAATTTTGTGATTTACTCCATATTTCTTCATTAAGGCTTCAAAACCTCTATTACAGAAATGAGTTCCTTTATCACTAATAATAGCTTTAGGTATTCCAAATCTGACAATTATATTAGTTCTTATAAAGTGTATTACTACTTTGTTGTCATTAGTTTTTGTAGGAATAGCTTCTATCCATTTAGATACATAATCCACCCTCAACAATATATAATTAAATTGATTAGACATAGGAAATGGACCCATAAAATTTATTCCCCACATATCAAAGATTTCAACCTAAACAATAGGATTGAGAGACATCATATTCCTCTTTGATATTCTTCCTATTTGTTGACATCTTAAACAACTTAAGCAGTATTTATGAGTATCTTTGAATAGTGTTGGCCAATAAAAGCCACATTGCAAAATTTTGGCAATAGTTTTCCCTGAATCAAAATGCCCTCCATATGCTTGGTCATGGCAGAACGACAATATGCTTTGATATTCAATTTCTGGAACACACCTCCTTAAAACCAGATTAGGACATTTGTTAAATAAGTATGGCTATTCCCAATAGTAATATTTTACTCTTGAAAAGAATAATTTCTTATCTTGTTTATTCCAATCCTTAGGTGTTAAACCAGTAACTAAGTAATTAACTATGTCTACATACCAAGGCATTGTGTTGATGGTCATTAACTATTCATCAAGAAAATTATCCTTAATTTCAATATTTGATTTTTCTATTTGTAGTCTTGATAAATGATCTGTTACTACATTCTTACAACCTTTTTTATCTTTAATTTTTAGATCAAATTCTTGTAATAATAATATCCATCAGATCAATCTAGGTTTAGTCTCTTTCTTTGCTATTAGGTGTTTTAAAGTTGAATGATTTGTGTATACTATCACTTTTACTCTAATCAGATATGATCTAAACTTTTCTAAGGCAAACACAATAGCTAACATCTCTTTTTCAATAGTTGTATAATTAACTTGAGCATCATTTAAAGTTTTGCTTACATAATGAATTACTCTAGGAGATTTTTCTATCTTCTATCCCAACATTGCTCCTACAGCAAAATCAGATGCATCGCACATTAATTCAAATGGATGGCTCCAATCAGGTGCTTGTATTATAGGAGTTGAAGTTAAGCTAGTCTTAAGCTTGAAAAATGCTTTTTTACAATTTTTATCAAAGTTGAATGAGACATCTTTTAATAGATTAGTTAAAGGTGTAGCTATTTTGCTAAAATCTTTAATAAATCTTCTATAAAATCCAGCATGTCCTAGAAATGATCTAATATCTTTTCTTGATTTAGGTTTTGGTAGATTAGAAATTACTTCTATTTTGGCTTTATCTACTTCCAACCCTTTCTTTGAAACAACATGTCCTAAGACTATTCCTTGTTTAACCATGAAGTGACATTTTTCCAAATTTAGAACTATAATTTTTTCCACACAGCGTTTTAATACTTAGTCTAAATTGTTTAAACACACTTCATATGAAGTTTCATAAACAGTAAAATCATTTATAAATATTTCTAAAAAATCTTCAGTCATTCTAGTGAATATGCCTTACATACACCTTTGAAAGGTAGCTAGTGCATTGCATAATCCGAATGGCATTCTCTTAAAAGCATAAGTTCCATTAGGATAAGTGAAAGTTGTTTTCTCTTGATCCTCTAATGCTACTGGCACTTGGTTATATCTTGAATACCCGTCTAGGAAACAAAAATATTCTTGCCTTGCTAATTTTTCTAGCATTTGATTTATAAAAGGTAAGGGAAAATGATCTTTCCTAGTCACAACATTCATCTTTCTTAGTCTATACATACTCTCCAACTTGATTTAATTCTAGTAGGTATCAAGTCTTGACTTTCATTCTTAATAACTGTTAATCTTGATTTCTTGGGTACTACATGGATTGGACTAACCTATGAGCTATCAGAAATCGGATAAATTATGTTATTATCTAACCATTTCACTATTTCCTTCCTGACTACTTCTTTAAGGTTTGGATTTAATCTCCTCTCAGGAATTCTAATTGGTTTAGCATTCTCTTCTAAATATATGTGGTGATAGCATAAAGTTGCACTTAACCCTTTTGTACTAGTCATAGTCCATCCTATTGCCTCTTTATAAGTTTTTACTATATCTTTTAATTTAGCAATTTGATCCTCTTTTAAATCTAAAGCAATAATGATTGGACATGTTCATTTTTCTTCCAGAAATATATAGGTTAATTTAGGAAGTAAAGGCTTTAAATCTAAATGTTGACCATCAGAAGCTAGAGCTCCTAATTGAACATTTTCATTTTCTTTGTAAATCTCTTCTTGATCTCCTTCTACATTTATGCTTTCACTTTCTTCTAAAGTTTTACAATTTAGATACCTATTTAATTCTTCTTGAATCACATCATCTAGCATATCTCCTTCATCCTCTAAAAAGTCTATAGTATATAAGGACATTTTTAACTCCTCAAACTTTTCTAGTTTGAAAATGTTTAATTGAGTAGCCTCATTACCATAAGCTAACTTCATTACTCTAGTTTTACAATTTATAGCAGCCCTTGATGTTGCTAAGAATGGTCTTTCCAAAATTAAAGATGTATCATGATTTTGATGCTTAATTTGTTGAGAATCCAAAATCAAAATATCAATAGGATATATGAAGTTTTTGATGTTAATTAGGACATCCTCTATTTTTCCTTTATGGTATCTTATACTTCTATCAACTAATTAAATAGCAGTCCTAGTAGGGATTAGGCCTTCTAATCCTAAGGATGTAAATATATCACTCGGCATAACATTTATAACTGCACCTAGGTCTATTAAGGTTCTTTCTAGAATGGTATTTCCTATGGTGCATGATATAACAGGGATTCTAGGATCAGATAACTTTTTAGGAATTTGTGGTAGAAATAGGGAACTACTTTGCTTAGCTAAAAAGACTTTCCTTAAAACTTTTTGCTCTCTTTTCTTAATACACCAATCCTTAAGAAATTTAGCACAAGGTGGCATTTTTTGCAATAAGTCTAACAAAAGAATGTTAACTTGTACTTTTTCAGAAATTTCTCTAATTTTTTCTTATTTTTCAAGAAATGTTTGTTGTAATCTTTCAAGATAGGGTGCTAAAGATTGTGATTTAAAACATTCTTTTTCTTTCATTTCATTTGTTTGATCATTTTTAGTCTCATTTTCAGATTCAAATTTTTCTTCATTGATTTCTACGTTGTTAGATATTACATTTTCATTATCATTTTGATTTTTGTTCTTATCCACCTTCATATTACTTTCTTTTTGAATTCTTGGTGGTATATCAGTTCTAAATCTTAGTGTTATACATACATCTTCCAGATTTTCATTAATTTCATGATATTCTTGTATTTCATTTTCGTGATTATGATCTTCAACTATTTTTAGTTTTAAATTGCATTTTTTAAATTCTATTGCATTGGTATTTTCTTCTTTTCGTATATCTTGCAAATTATGCAAATTGTTTGGGTATTTTTTAGAAGTTTTAAATTTAATAACCGCTAGTGCATGGCGTCCAATGAAGTACGTCAGCAAGTACGGGTCGAACTACATAGAAATGGGGATAATCTAGGATTCTAATTACAAGAATATGATAAGCAAATACTTTCCAAATATAGATTAGACTACAAAAAAGGTAAGTCCATGGATTTTTAATTTATCGACCAATCAATAGATTAGACTGAAAATTTAATCTCAATCAGATTTGTTAATGTGGACTTCAGATAAAAATTTTCACACTTAAAAATACACGAATGGTATGACTGAAAATTCGGGGATTGAAAATGATGCATAAAATTGGAAACTTCTGCGCGTTAACAATAGTATCTTAAAAACCTTATAAATCCCGAATTACTAAACCAAAAATTACAAAATCAGATGCGTTGAAAAATAGACAGAATGTAGATATTAATGAAATATTTATTAGAATTTTTATGCTATCTGAGTTGTGAGAAAAACATGTTAAAATTACGACAAAAGAATCTCAGACCGAATTCTATGCTCGATAGAGTTATAGCTTCAAAATGGCAACAAATCTTCTCAGATTACTATGAAATTATACAGAATCACAGAAGACTTATAATAGCACGATTAACATTTTTTTCAGAATTTTCAGTTGAACAGAATCACTCCAGAATGCATATGAACTCTCGGAATAAGAACAGATCAACAAAACTGCAAATCTGCAAACAACATGCACAACCTTCAACGAATTCTATGTTGTTTCATGCATAACAGAATGTAATATCCGGATTTCAACATCAAAAAACAACAATATATGAATATATATCAATAACAGCACCTATTTTTATGATTTTCAGATGAAAAGAACAAAGATTCACGGATTCAAAAAGGAACAAACAAACAACGAATCTGTTTTCTACTTTTACCCTATTACAATGAAAACTAAGAACATAAATAACTACCTACGTGAAATATGATAAAAAGTGATACATCTGAAGCCAAGGAAGAGGGAAAGGGGAGAAACGATTTGTGGAACCTCACAAATGAAGAAGAGAACCCTTGTAGTGGTGGACGTCTCTCCTCCAAGATGTGGGATGAAGGCTTTCACGTTGGAGATGACTTGTGGAATGAAGTTGATGAGATCCGAGTTGAAGAGATGTGGTGGAATGACTGGCATTCTCCTTCCTTGCTTCAAGATGTGGAGCTCCAAGAGGGGGTGACGGCTGGTGGTGTTGGAGGTGGAAAACAAAAGAGTCCAAGAGTCAAGACCTAGACGTGCATCACTCTCTTTTATAGAGAGAGTTTCCAAGTTTGGAGATCCATCTTTGATTCAACGATTGGGATTAAATCCCACTTGATTTTCTTTCTCCAATCTTCAATTTCTATGATCTTCAATTGAATTATAAACTTTTCACAATAATAAATACATCAAAATATCAAGTCATCCATAAAATTCATAAATGATGCATGTTTGAAATAATTTCCTATTTTTAACTGTATAAAATGGGGATTGGTTCTTATTGGTTAAATAATGAAATAAATGCATAATATGATTTTAATAAATCTCATGTAAATCTATTTAACCAATAAGATCCTATAAAAGTATGCAACATTTTAATCCAAACACAAATCTATAACATTAAAGTTTTCATTTGTGTTTTCCTATTGCATAACTTGTAATTTCATTGTAAATTCGTCCAATGCTTTTAGTTTTCTTTCCAGATCATCTAATCTCATTGCATTCAATTTTTGATCAATTTTCATTATGGTTTTTTCCGTTTCGTATATGATATCAATTTTAGGTTTTGAATATTCTTCCCTATAGTTTAATTGGTTGACTTCTTGTTGCTGACACATGTATTGTTCCAGTTTGTCCATGTTTTGCTCTAAGCTATGCTCTAGTTTGTTATACCTATCCAAAGCTTCCTTGTCTTTCAACATATTACACATTCTAAACTAACCATTAGTTGGGTAAACTATAGGATTCTCATACTTAGCTCTATTATATTGAATATAATTTATTTGTTGTTCATGTGATCTAACCATCTGCAATCGTCTCAGTTTCAAATAATCAGAGATGTCATGACCTTCCAAATTGCAGAATTCACATATGCTAACTACAGGTTTCAAAAATCTTTGAGCAAAAGCATATGCCATATTCTCAATTATAAAATAAAACACACAACACTCCTTCTACTATTAAAACAAAATAGCACTCATAGTTGCTTAGCTTCTCAATCCCCAGCAATGGCACTAGAAAACTTGTTTGGGGTTGTTAAGTTAAATCTTAAACTTGTTTAATTTGCTTTTATGCTTATATCAATAATTATTTTTAGAAGTAAACAAACAACCTTTCACACAAATTAGATATTAATTCCAATTTGTATTTTAACTGTAAGTGCATAGTGTATATTGTATTTGTGTGCAAATATAGGTCGATCCCACACAGATTGAGTAAGAATTGTGTACTGTTCCGATTTTTATATAGGAGTTTATATGTGTTTAGTTAAGCACTCCATTGAGTTACAGTTAATATAACGGACTTAGTTCGTGGAGTTATGGCTAACTCAACAGACTGACCTTGTGGACTTAAGTTAACTCCACGAGCCTAACTTTCTAGTTAAATATTGCTATTTACAAAGGAATTCAGCCAACAATTGGGTGATTCCACAGAATGTAAATAACATTAATTAAGCTCTTTAATGTTAGTTAATATTAGATTCATCATTAAGCAATGCTAACATTCAAATATTTCAAATAGTAACCATTAAAATCTTTGAGTATCTGGAATGAATCAATTTTAGTAAACAATAAAACTATTTTCTATTTTCTGAATCAAACAAACATAAAATATTCACAATACTGATAATGATAACATTAATCACAATACAAAATAAACAATACAACACTTTAATACTAAATGTAAACACAGATAATTTGTTGTTTTTGGTATTTTTATTTTGATATGTTCTTGAAGATGAGCGAAAGGTGAAATGTAAAAATCTCTATCGATAGTAAAAACTTCTGTCACTACATGCGACGTGATTACACCACTAAAAACTTAATCACTTACAATCTTGCCTTCTCTCTCTATAGAATTGCGAATCCAAAATTGTAAGATGATCTCCTCTTCAGTATACTGGCTTCAACCTGAAACTAAGGCTAGAAGCTTTATGATCTCCTGAGATATGAGTCGGTGCTTGGTGAAAATGGCTTCCCTTCTTGCGACACAATCACTCCTCACAGTGGTTGTCAGTCACTGTGTTTAGCTTGAAATCGACCCGACATTAGGAAAGTATCCTCACAGACCTCCGATGGTTGGTGATTTTGGTGGTGGTGTGGAGCTTCAGGGAACTTCCGACGCTTCCTATAGTTGGCATGGTTCTCCACCTCTACACACACCCTTTCTTCGTCTTTCTCCTCTTCTTTTATATTTCTTTCTATAGTAACTGCTTCTACTTAATTGATCGGTTGGATTTTCTTCATTCATATCAACGATGGTGATTTTCTCTTCATTTCACGAGTGAATTCCTATGTGATACGTGTAATCGTGGTTTTCCTTCGAATGTCCTGTTTCTACAACTGCTATAGTGGCATATTAGAAATAAATGGTCCGTGGAGTTATAGATAACTCAACAGACTTACTTCATTGATTTAACTATAAAACACGTGCAATCAAGAAATAACTAGTTCAAATGTTTTGGATACTTACAAATCTAACTATTTGATGCCTAGATGCATTTCGGATAGTTAACAGATAACTTACCAAAGATTCATTTAAGTCATGCATTATGGTTACAACACGTGTACTCCAAGAAATAATAAAATATTCTTCTATCGTTGAAAACATAACTATCAGGTACATCCAATATAACTCTCTGAAATAACAGAAAATTTGGATACTAAGGAATTAAAAACCTGCAACTTACCGATAGTTCAGAAATATACTTAATTAACGTTAATTCCCCGAAATTATGTAGATTCTTTCATTAAAGCATGTAACAGTACAATTATAACATAATAACTTAATTCTCAGATGATAAGCTAAATATTATGTAATTAACCATCATTTAACTATTAATATTATGCACTTTTTCATTCTAAACACATATACAGTAAAATCATCCATAAATATTTCTAAAAAATCTTTAGTCATTCTAGTGAATATGCCCTGCATACACCTTTGAAAGGTGGCTAGTGCATTGCATAATCCGAATGGCATTCTCTTAAAAGCATATGTTCCATTAAGACATGTGAAAGTTGTTTTCTCTTGATCGTCTAATGCTACTAGAACTTGGTTATATCCTGAATATCTGTCTAGAAAACAAAAATATTCTTGCCCTACTAATTTCTCTAGCATTTGATATATGAAAGGTAAGGGAAAATGATCTTTCCTAGTCACAACATTCAGCTTTCTATAGTCTATACACACTCTCCAACCTGATTGAATTCTAGTAGGTATCAAGTCTTGACTTTCATTCCTAATAACTGTTAATCTTGATGTAGGATCGTATGGCTACACAAGAAGGGGTGAATTGTGTTTTTCAACTTTTTCCAATTATAACTGAAACTTTAATAATTAAAAACAAGTTGAGACATTGTTTTCATAAAATCATTTTTATTTAAGGTTTCAATTACAATATACAATTCAATTCTCCTTAGAAATTGTAGATGCAATTATATTTCAATACCATGTTTCATCTATACAATTTCATAACTACAAATAGAGAAAACTAATTTGCGGAATTTAAAACATTTCTACCTATTTGAGATCTTTCTTCTTCTTCTTTTTCTTCTTCAGCAATTCTTTAGTGACGAATATATAATCTTTTTCTGCTTCACCAAATTTGCTTTCTTCTAATATTGTAAATCTTTAGTGACGTATATAATACCTTTTTCTACTTCATTGAACTTTCTTCCACCTGATACTTCAAATCTTTAGTGACATAAATCTGACCTTTTTTTACTTCATTGAATTTTCTTCCACCTAAGAGATTTTCCCCGAAGAGCTGTTTTTGTTCCCTAAAAAGATTTTTCGTTTGATGTGTAGTGATAGTTTGATCCATGAAAAGATTTTCGTTTTGTGTGCAAGGATAATTTGATCAATGAGAATTCTATGCCTTTTATACTGTATCTTTATTTCATGCATATCCTCCACGTTTAATCACTACCAATTTTCCACTTCTTTACGTCTTTGCTTTTTCCTTCATTGAAACACACATTCTGACCCACATTTACTTTTCAAATTTTCTTTAATCATTAGTCTTGGATCTCTGAAAAATTTCCTACAGAATAAACTTTCTCGTCCAAAATTTTTCATTAGTAATAAGAAGTCGTTACTTTAATGTTAACTAAACGAGTAACACAAGTAGATATTAACTTAACGTTTCTAACTTAACGAGTTCCTCATGTGCCATTTCACATGACTAGTACTGTAGCTAACTCAACGAACTAAGTCTGTGGTGTTACGCTAACTTAACGAACCATCTTTGTTGTGTTATGATAACTTAACAAACCAATAATAAACAAATATTTTTATAATAAGAATTTTACCACGTGCAAAAATAGCAACTTAAGTTTATAACGCTAACCTAACACGTTACCTTAGTGTTCAATATAGCAACTCAACGCATTTAGTTATGTTAACTTAATGAGTTAAACATGTGCACCTCACGTGATACAATATAACATTCGCAACTTATAATTTCACCACGTGTATAACACTAACTTAACGAGTTGTGTTTAGAATGAAAAAGTGCATATTATTAACGGTTAAATGATGGTTAATTGCATAATATTTAGCTTATCATATGAGAATTAAGTCATTATGTTATAATTGCATTGTTATATGCTTTAATTGAAGAATCTGCTTAATTTTGGGGAATTAATGTTAATTTAGTACATTTCTGAACTGTCGGTAAGTTGCAAGCTGTGAAATTCTTAAGTACCCGAATTTTCTAATATTTTGGATAGTTATGTTTAACATACTGGACATATTTCGAACAGTTATGTTTAACAGACCGAACATGTCGGATAATTATGTTTAAATTGCCGAATAGTTATGTTTTGAAAGAATATTTTATTATTTCTTGAAGTACACGTGTCGAAACCATAATGCATGACTTAAGTGAACTTTCGGTGAGTTATCTATAACTATCCGAAATTGCAGCTGGGCATCAGATAGTATATTTGTAACTCTCCAAAATCTCTTTTTATTTATAAAATAGCTGAGGACACGTGTCATGTTCTAGGAAAGTAACTTAAGTGGATTTTCGATGAGTTATCTCTAACTATCTGAAATGCATCTAAGCATGGGATAGTTAGCTCTGTAACTCTCTGAAATGTTAGTTTATGATTAAACTGCTGCTGACACGTGTCGAGATCTGGTAGATTTACTTAAGTTATATATCGGTGAGTTATCTGTAACTATCCGAAATGCATCTGAGCATCGGATAGTTAAGTTTGTAAGTATCCGAAATGCATCTAAGCATCGGATAGTTAAATTTATGCACGTGTTTTATAGTTAAATCAACGAAGAAAGTCCGTTGAGTTATCTGTAACTCCACGGACTATGTATTTTCTAATATGCTACTGTAGTGGTTGCATAAACAAACAGTTGGAAGAAAAAAACCACGTTTGCACGTAGCGCGCAGGGAGAAGAAATCATCGCCATTGATATGAATGAAGGAAATCCAACCGACCATTCAAGCAGAAGCAGTTACTACTGAAGAAATATAAAAGAAAAGAAGTAAAAAAGAAGAAGGGTGTGTGATCAATGGACGGCTAGTGTGTATAGAGGAGGAGCATCGAGCTTTCTACAGATAGTATCGGCAATTCTCCAAAGTACCACACCAACTATCGTTACCACCACCACAATCACCAACCATCGAAGGTTTGTGAGAATACTTTCTTGATGTCGAGTCGATTCTGAGCCAAACACAGTGCCTGACAACCATTGTGAGGAGTGATCGCGTCGTGGGAAGGGAAGCCATTTTCACCAAGCGCCGACTCATATTTCAAGAGATCGTAAAGCTTTTAGCCTTGGCTTCGGGTTGATGCCTGTATGCTAAAGAGGAGATCATCTTGCAATTCTAGACTCGCGATTCTATAGGGAGAGGAGACAGAATTGTAAGTGGTTTAATTTTCAGTGGTGTAACCGCGTTGCAAGTAGTGTCGGAAGTATTTACTGTCAAGTGAGATTACTTTACATTTCACCTTTCGCCCATTTCCATGTTCATATTAAAACAAAAATACCAAAAACAATTTATCTATGTTTGTATGTTGTATTTGAGTGTTGTATTATTTGTGTTGTATCGTGATTAATGTTATCTTTGTTAGTGTTGTGATTGTTTCATGTTGTTTTAGTTTTACAGTTTACTGAAATTGGTTCGTTCAAAAGGCTTAAAGATTTTAATGGTTACTGTTTGAGTTATCTGAATGTTAGTATTGCTTAATGATAAATCCAATGTTAACTAACATTAAAGAGCTTAATTGATGTTATTTACAATCTGTGGAATTGCCCAATGGTTGGCCGAATTCCTCTGTAAATAGCAATATTAAAAAGAAAAGACAGGCTCGTGGAGTTAACTTAAGTCCACAAGGTTAGTCTGTTGAGTTAGCCATAACTCAACGAACTTTGTCCGTTGAGTTAACTGTAATTCAACGGAGAGCTTATTGAATATATAAATTTGATTATTAACAAACGAACAGTTCTCAAGTTCTTCAACAATTCCCTGTGGGATCGACCTGTACTTGCACACTAATACAATAGACACTATGCACTTGCAGTTAAAGTACAAATTAGAATTAATATCTAAATTGTATTAAAGGTTATTTGTTTACTTCTAAAAAAAAAAAAAGGCATAAAGATAAATTAACTAAGTAAAAACAGAAGTAACAAATTTAAGTTTTTTTGGCGTAGTGCTAGGAAAACACAAACAAGTTGTCTAAACTTTTACTCACTAACTTAACGAGTTCTCATGTGACCTATTTTAACCTTTAAGCCTCTAACTTAATGAGTTCTCATGTGACCTCTATACAAATAACACTCTAACTTAACGAGTTGTCTTAACGTGTACTGTTTATGATATAGAAGATATAACTTTAAAACATATCATGCTTTTCAATAAAAAACACACGTTAACTTAACGTTTAGTTACATGAGAAATTAATGCAATGAAACGACTAGTTATTTAACAGTATAATTTCAGATCCAATACAGACAAGTATTTATATCAGTAAACTTTTTCTGTATTCATTGATAATTTTAATTTCTTTTCACAAGCAATAGTAATTGAACAAATATGATTATTTTCATTTAGCACACATCATCAAAACAAAATACTCAACAATCTCCCCCTTTTTGAAGATGACAAAACCATATTAAATCAATTATGAAATATGTTTAACTCAACAAAGCACATTCGTTGGGTTAACTTTTAATTCAACAAACAAGTTTGTTGACTTAAGTTTACTTAAGCTTATTTCTATTGTTTGTGTAAAAATCACCTCTCAGAACTAAAACTTTCAGATGTTAATAATTATATAAGTATCATTTCTTTAATTATCATCTGTTAGATTACAATAACCATTTAAATATCATCTCCCTTTTATAATATATGCAATTAAAATCATAATCATCTTTTTATAACATTTCTCCCCCTTTTTGTCATTAATCAAAAAGATAGTTACAGATAATATATATAGTAAGAGATATATTTACAACAACAATTTCTGTAAACAAGAATAATAATTGAACACATTTATAGAAAAATGTATTGTTCAATGAATCAAACAAGGAATACAAACATTACATTTTGTATTCAGATACAAACAAACACAGTTATCGACCCCTCCTAAGTATATCACTTATAGCATTACAAATTTTATCTCCTAGAAGCCTAATACCATTTCTGATGTCATTAAGCACTGCATCTAAGTTAGGAGATAGCTGGGTTTGTTGTTCTGCTCGAACTGAATAACTTGGCTGTTGTGGTGGAATCTATTCTATACATTCTATTGGTTGTTGTTGTTGTCGTTGAGGTTGATGCATGGCTTGGAATTTTTGCAAATCTTTGACACTAAAAGCTCTCATGCCTTTACTTTCAGAGGGCCAGTCGGATAAATTCAATGGGCTTGCAATGAGTCTACATACAGCATCACCATAAAATAACTTTGAACTCATATGCTATAGTTGAAAAGTGAAAACATCAAACCAATTGATTTGAATTCTATGCAGCAGACCATAAGTTGCATATAAACAGCTTCTACTAACTTCCAAATTGTGTCCAACTCTTTGAAATAAATTTGCATGCAATATATTTGCAATGAACCTTGCCTCTACATTTAGATTTTCCATGAATCTCATTTCAGAATATACATTTGGAATTTGTGATAAAGACTGAATGTTTCATTCCAGTTGTCTAATCATGTCAAATCTGTTTGTAACAACAACACATTCATTCTTTAATCCCAAAATTAACTCAGGAGACAATATAAACTCCTGTTGTTTTATTTGAGTTTTCAGAAAATTTCCATTCTTGACTAGATTACTATAAAAAGCTGCAATAAGCTTTGTGTATTGTTTCCATTTCGTTCCAACTAGCAAGAATTGAATGAGGCCTTGATACTCAAATAGATCTCTTATTGCCATCAAATTTCTGAATTTTATTGGACGAGCGTGCAGAATCTGACATGTAATCAGATTATTGTATTTCTGCAATGCTTCCTCAAATCTAAAATGAATTGAATTACCTTGAATTTGTAATACTGTACATAAAGAAGGTGATACCTGAAGCCGTGATTCAGAGTTTATTTCATCTTCAGGAATCTCTTTTGCAAAATGAATGCCATTTTGTTCCTCTATGAAAATATTTTCTTGAAGCTACGTATGTAAGCTTGATTCTTCAGCTTCAACAGTGTAAGGAACATTGTCAATATGCTCAACATTCATTTGTTCAGTCTCTATAGAATGATCAGAGTTCAATTTTTCCACAAATTCTACAACCGGTGTATTTGTCTGTAATTTTTCATTTTATTCAATAGATATTTCCATTAATACATGTGAATTCTCAGACTCTAGTTCTATAGATTCTAAAGAAGGCTGGTTAACGTTTAGCTCTTCTAGAGTCTTAACATTTTCAATAACTACTACTCCAGACAATTCAACCTGTGAACTAGTTACTGCCTGAACATTGTCAATTATATCTGTAATAACTTGTTCAATGTCAGGTGCCTGATGCTCTAATTTTTCAATTTCTGCATCATCAGGACTTGTACTAATAAAAAATTTGGCTCATATTTGACTTGGATTTCTTCTCAAGCTTTCTAGCAAGGGAAAATAAAGTCTCATTATCTTCATCAGTTTTAGTGTGCTCAGAACTGATGAGTTTATTAGATGCACAATAAAGTACAATGTCTAGACATACATTGCCTTTAGAAAATAAATACTCATCTGATTTTCTTTTTCCAATAGACTTTGTCTTTGAAGACACAATTTTTCTGATTTTCCTTCTACTATAAAATTTCTGTTTCTCCTCTTCAAGTATTGTTGTTTTCTTTTTAAATTGCTTCATAAAAGTTTTCTGCTTTAATTCTTCAAAGGTACTTTCTATTGCTATAGCCTTTCGAAGACTTTGAACTTTTTCTTTATCTACAGCAATATTTGATTCTATTTCTTTTGAATACAAAGGAGTAGGGATAGCTAATTCATGCTCTTCCTCAAATGCATGTAGTCTTGTACCGTTTATTGGTATTTGTGGAATTCTAGTTGATGTACCTACTGTTAAGAACAAATGGCCTCCCTAGAGGGGGGGTGAATGGTGAACAGAGTGTAATTTAGCCTATTTTTAACTTTACTAACTAATTTGATTAATCTGAATGCACAAGAACTAATCAGATAACAATAACATGCACAACGGAAATAAAAGTTAGAAACATAAGGGAATTTTAGGTGGTTCACTAACTCGGCTAGTTCACCCCCAAGGGTCACTTGGGCTTCACTAAGTGTCTCAACACTTACACACTTGCTTTCAGGTCGAAGCAAGAACCAGCCAGACAAAAGTTTTCAGGTATAAACTCCAGAAAACCAACACTTAGAAGTTTTCAGGTATAAACTCCAGAAAACCAACCTCTTAAGTTTTCAGGTCGAAACTTAAATCAACAACTGAATGAAGCTTTAAGGTTGAAGCCACGAACCAAATGATCCTTCTTGGATCAGACTTTCAGCACATGGAGAGCTTTAAGAATCTTCTTGTAAATCCAGCTTTCAATTGATTCTATGTTGTAGTCAATCTGAATTGAGCCTTTCTTCTGTAACAGTAATTGATTTGCAATGTATACTGTATCTCTGTATGTGATTGTATCTATATTCTCACTTCATAGCTCTACTGAATATTGAATGATCTGTCTGTATTTATGCTTGAACTACCAACGATCATATTTTCTCCTCAACGAATTTATTCTGTTGTACTTGCTAAGTAATCAGACCTAAATATGGTAAGTTACCATTCTGTTTGATGTTCAGTAAGTAACCTTCCGATAATCTTTGGCTTTCAGATGGTTATATAAATAACTTGCTGAAATGCATCCATAACTTACCGATTCTTTACTCATATCCTGCTATCTGTGTCACGTGAGGATTTTAAGTTGCTCACGTGAAATGTCAAGTGTTCGGAGACTTGTATTTTAACTCACTGAAAAGAGCTCTTGACTTTCGGATGGTTAACTACCGTAACTCTCCGATTTTTCTTTTAAGCTTCCGACTGTTGTCTTTTCAATTCTGCACGTGCATAAAAGAATAACTTAAGTTTCAAATAGTTAAGAATGTAACTCACTGAAACTTCCCATTTTTCGGATAATTAACTTTCTAACTCTTCGAAAACCCATTTGAGCTTCTGTATGGAATTCTGCATGTGGGAATTTCAATGACTTAAGTTTCGGATAGTTAAACTGTAACTCACCGAAACTCTCTTGAAATTTCAGATAGTTATCTTTCTAACTCTCTGAAAACTTATATGAGCTTCTGTTTGGAATTCTACATGTGGGAAATTCAATGACTTAAGTGTTGGATAATTAAACTGTAACTCACCGAAACTCTCTTGAAATTTCTGATAGTTATCTAACTCTCCGATTTTCCTTTTATGCTTTTAACTACCGGCTTCTCCATTCTACATGTGCGTAATAGGATGACTTAAGTTCCGGAAAGTTACACCTGTAACTCTTCGAAAAACTCGAATAGTTATCTAACTCTTCGAAAAGAAAACTTGGATAGTTATCTAACTCTCCGAAAAGTCCTTTAATCTTCCATTCTGTATTTCTGCATGTGGTTAATTGAATGACTTAAGTTTCAGATACCTTTCTAACTTTTCGATTTTCCTTTTGCTTTCGGAGAGTTAAGGAGTTAACTCTCCGATCATTCAACCAACTGCCTTTCATAACTCTCCGAAGGCTTTATAATTTTGAATAGTTATTCTTCTAACTATCCGATAGAATTGCTGCTACTTTAAACTAGCTCTTCGGATACTTAGACCTATAACTATCCGATTTTCCTGTAGCTCTGTAGCAGTATCTTCTGGAACTTTCTCCATCTGTTCGTTTGCTTTCTAATCTTTTGTTGAGCTATCATATCTGTGAAATACAATATGGTTTCCTCACATAGGTTTTTACATTATCAAAATACTAGGGTCCTAACACCTACACCTTTTTCCAAATATTTTGCATACTGTTCCAAAAATGCAATTTTAGCACATTTCATACGGTATTCTCTATCAAATTTACTTCGAATCATGTATGTAATACTAGCATCAATATTATGAAGCTCAAATCTAACTTCATTCAGTATACCTTCAGGAAAGAAGTATTCACTGTAAATTTCTGCTAACCTTTTGTCCACTCGAAATATTTTCTTGAACCAAGTGTGTGGAACTTCATCATTCTCTATTTCTTTTCCTTTTACATCTCCTCTACTTTTTCCTTTTCCTCTGCTATGTCCTTTGTAGAACTTGGAGACCACCATCGTAGGTTGTAACAGCAACAAGCGGGAAATATTTTCTTAACAGAGTTTACGAATAACCTAAGTGCTCATGTAATAAGTGTTTAAATAGGGTTTTAGGCGAATAACTCAACGTGAAAAGAAGTCAGGTTTAGATATTAAATAAATATTGAATAATGTTTATTCAATCAAGGTACCCAAAATAGTCAAGTATAACTCGTTGAGTTAACTAACCTAACAAGTAAAACGTTGTCTAGAGGTAGTTTTACACGTTACCTTATCTAACATAACGTTCAGTTAGTACACTTAAAACAATTTTTAGATGCTTCCAACTGAAACATTCCGAATACATCACAATAGCTAAACCTTATCATTTTTTTGAAAATATTGTAAACTATTCTAACATTCATGTCTTTTAAATCTAAAATAGTTTGTTTGTCTTTTTAAATTATTTCATCAATCTTTTAAGAGGACATTTATTCAGATTAACCAAGATTTGTATTCTGAATTATATTAATCTGTTTTGGATATTGTTAATCCTCCCCCTACAATATACTTCTTATATATATTCAATAACATACAAAATATACTTGTATAACAATAGATGTTAAGTATAACTATACTTTTAAATTTTCTTTTCAGAAACTTCTGTTATTCTAACTTTATCAAAAATTATTTCCAAAATCAATTCCTACTGTATATGAATCAAAACATAACTTTGAACTCAATATGATTAATTCAAGGAGAATAAAAGAATGTATTTCAAATAAACGTTTTCAAAAGTACTAATGTTGATTCAATAAATCAATAGTCATATTGGTAGAAACTATATTTGATTCAAAGATATCTATAATTAATGAAACAACTTTTTCTTTTCAAAACAGTAATTATTAACAATTTTCTTTAAAAGTTAGTTTGAAAAGCTTGAATCATACAATAGCTTTCTAATGTACCTGTGTAATGAGCTTTCAATCAACAATCTTAGATCTGATCAGGACCTTAAGTTGCCAGATTTAAAGAATCCCTTTTCAAGACAACAATCGTTACATACCTATCTGCTCAAGTACAAAAGGCTCGTGATCAAACTGATCAATAAACTCTCAAAGATTTTCACTTTGTAAGAACTTTTCGTTTTTAAGCATAGTATATATGTATTCCATTAACACAGATGCAATAAAATACAAATCTCATTCAATTTTTACTTCTATGATTTTACTGAAAATATGAACTAGTTTCAATAAGCTTATACTTTTGATTAACAGTTTAAGATGAGTTACATATAACTTATTCTACAAGTTTATACATGATCATATGCACTTTCCTTGATTCAAAGAAAACACTTAATCAAAATTTCAGAATGTCAGAGGTATTTAATGTTTTTCATTTACACTTCCACTTAAAATCGTAAAAACCATTAAAATTGATAAACTACTTAAAATCAATAAGATACTATTATGATTTTACAAGAAATACATAGTATCTTAAGCAACAGTTTAGATATTACTTTAGATATTTATGATAAGTATATAATATCTATGAGGTGAACATCATCATCAATACTATTTATCTTTTTATGTGGAGTTTAAGCATTTTACACATCACATAGCCTACAAATACCCAAATTTAATCTAATGTTGTAGAATTTATTTTCGTTTAGAGGTTTTGTAAATATATCAGCTAATTGATTTTTACTAGACACAAATTCTAATTTAAATTTTCCTTTAATTACGTTATCTCTTAGAAAATGATGTCTAACCTCTATATGCTTTGCTCTAGAATGTAATATAGGATTTTTGGAAAGATTTATTGCAGAATTACTGTCACAATAAATCTAAGTTGTATCATAAGATAATCCAAAATCTTCTAAAGTTTGCCTTATCCACAGAATCTGAGTGCAACACAATGCAGCAGCAACCTATTCAGCTTCTGTAGTAGAAAGTGCTACACAATTTTGCTTTTTACTAAACCATGACACCAAATTATTTCCCAATAATTGACATGTGCCACTTGTAGTTTTTCTATCAGATTTAGACCCTACATAATCAGCATTAGCATATCCTATAAGATCTATTGAACTATCCTTAGAATAATACAGTTTGAAATGTTTAGTTCCTTGTATATATCTAAATATTCTTTTAACTGCAATTGAGTGTGATTCTTTAGGATTAGATTGAAATCTAGCACAAACACACATAGCAAACATAATATTAGGTCTACTAATAGTCAAATAAAGTAAAGAACCAATCATACTTCTGTAGTTTCTTTGATCTATTAATTTTCCTATGTCATCAATATCTAACTTTAAAGACGTACTCATAGGAGTTCCTCGAATCCTTGTATCATTAAAATTAAATTTCTTAAGCATTTCATCTACATATTTTTCCTGATTTAAAAATATACCTTTATCCATTTGCTTAATTTGAAGTCCTAGAAAATATGAAAGTTCACCTATCATACTCATTTCAAACTGACTTGTCATCTCTTTAGAAAATATTTCTATCAGTTTATCAGAGGTTGCTCTAAAGATTATATCATCCACATATATTTGAACAACAATCTGATCTTTACCATCTCTCTTGATAAATAGAGTATGATCTACTTTTCCCATGATATAACCTTGTTCTAATAAAAAAGTAGATAACCTTTCATACCATGATCTAGGTGCTTGCTTCAAACCATATAAGGCTTTCTTCAATTTATACATAAAGTCAGGATTTTTATTATCTTCAAATCCAGGTGGTTGTTTTACATAGACTTTTTCGTTAATTAACCCATTTAGAAATGCACTCTTTACATCCATTTGATATAATTTAAAATCCATATAACAAGCATAGGCCAATAATATTCTAATACTTTCTAACCTAGCCACAAGAGCAAATGTTTCATCATAATCTAGTCCTTCTTACTATGTATACCCTTGTGCAACTAATCTAGCTTTGTTCCTTATAACTTGACTAGTTTCATTAGTTTTGTTTCTAAAGATCCACTTTGTACCTATTATGAACTGATTTTCTGGTGGAGAAACTAATTCCCAAACATCATTTCTGATGAATTGATTTAGTTCTTCTTGCATTGCCACTATCCAATTTTCATCAGATATTGCTTCTTCTATATTCTTTGGTTCCACCATGGAAACAAATATACACATACTATTTAAATTTACTAAAGCTCTAGTTTTAACTCCCTCATTAATATTACCAATGACTTGAGTGATGAGATGTGATGAAGAATAACGCCAATTTCTCTGATTTTCCTTAATATTCTCATCAACATCTGAATGTCCATTACTTTCATCATTAGTTTGATCATTTAAGTTCATATTTTTGATTTTCTCAGATAAATCTTCAATCTCTCTATTGATCTCTAACTCTTTTGGGAAATTGATCATATCATCATTATCAGCTTTAGATTGAGATTCTCTAAAAGAATTTTCATTGAAGCTTACATAGAGGGCTTTTTCAATAGTTCTATAAGTCTTGTTATATACTCTATAGGCTTTACTTCTAGTAGAGTAACCTACAAAAATTCCTTCATCCGCTTTGGTTTGAAATTTATCCCTTTTTATCCTTAGTATTAAGAATAAAACACTTGCAGCCAAATGGTTTCATATAGGAAATTTTTGGAACCCTATTAAACATAATTTCAAAAGGAGTTTTATTAACACAAGGTCTTAAATGACTTCTGTATATTATATTCTGTATTTGTTCATGCAAGACACATTCATTAAATCTAAATTTATGCAAATCTCTAGCATGATTTTCATTATCACATTTAAACTTTTCTAAAGTAGTAGACAGGAAACAATTTTCCTCTTCCACAATGGATAAAGATTTTCTAATATTCTTATTTTCCAATTTACAAACTTTAAGTTTTTGTAATAACACATGATAAGCACATAATAATTCATCAAAGTTGAAATCTGAATGACTTTCAATATTAGATTTTACCTTAGACTCATTTGCCATGAAGCACACATGAGCAACGTCTTCTAACTCTTGTTCTCCTACTGAATGTGAAAATTTTGATGATAATTCCTTAGATTCAGACTCTTCAGACGTGTCATCCCAAGTGACCTTCAAAGCCTTTTTCTTGTAAAACTTTTTCTGAGTTTTCTGAGTCGTCTTCTTCTAATTTGTCCTACTATGCTTTTCATTTTTCCTTATAGGACAATCTAGAGAAAGATGTCTAGGTTTCTTACAATTGTAACATACATACTTTCTAGATAAAGAAGTCTTGTCATTCAGTGATTTTGACGTTGAGGGTTTATCATTTCTGTTCCTTTGCTGTTTCCTAGCTTTCCATGCTTTCTTGAATTTCCTAGTCAACAAAATCAAATCCTCATCAGAATCAGTAGATATTTCAGAATTTAAATTAATTTCGAAGGCTATTTCTTTCTTCATTTTTGGTTTATTTTGACTCAATGATTCATTTAATTGAACTTCATAAGCTGCTAAATTTCCTATAAGTTCATTCCTGGTATAATCATTTAAATCTCATGATTCCTCAATTAATGTTACTTTTTGAGACCATTTAGAACTTAGGGATTTGAGAATTTTCCTCACCAAATCCTTCTATTCAAAATTCTTTCCTAAACATTTTAAAGAGTTTATGATAGCAAGAAATCTAGAAAACATCTCAGAAATACTTTCGTCTTCATGCATCTTAAAGAGTTCATACTTATGAATCAACATGTTTATTTTAGTCTCTTTAACTTGAGAAGTACTTTCATATGAAACTTCTAATGCATGCCACACCTCATAAGCAGATTTATATGCCGACACTTTACTGAACTGTTCATAACTCAATGCACAAAATAAAATATTTAAGCCCTTAGCATTTAGAGTTTCATTTTCTTTTTCAGTAATTGTCCAAGAATTATAAGGGGTAGATAATGGAGTATATGGTTTAGAAATCATGAACCACAACTTATGATCTATACTTTGAAGAAAAATAGTCATCCTATATTTCCAATATTCAAAATGTATTTCATCAAATAAAAGAGGACGATTAAGATTTTGGCATTCATATAAAGAAAAATTACCATTTCCAGTAGCCATCTTACCTTAGATTTTTCAACCTATTTGATTTCAAACAGTCTAGAAACATTAAAACAACTTGAGCCTTAAATCAAGAAAGTTAAACGTATGCTCAGATATTAATGTCTGTTTAAAAATAAGGAAGGTAGAATAAACAATGATATTAAATAAGTTGGTATCGATTTAATATCAAAGATTATTAACCTCGCTTTGATACCACTTGTAGGATCATATGGCTACACAAGAGGAGGGTGAATTGCGTTTTTCAACTTTTTCCGATTATAACTGAAACTTCAATAATTAAAAACAAGTCAAGACACTATTTTCATAAAATCATTTTTATTTAAGGTTTCAATTACAATATACAATTCAATTCTCCTCAGAAATTGTAGATGCAATTATATTTTGATACCATGTTTCATCTATACAATTTCATAACTACAAATAGAGAAAACTAATTTGCGAAATTTAAAACATTTCTCCCTGTTTGAGATCCTTCTTCTTCTTTAGCAATTCTTTAGTGATGAATATATAATCTTTTTCTGCTTCACCAAATTTGCTTTCTTCTAATATTGTAAATCTTCAGTGACGTATATAATACCTTTTTCTGCTTCATTGAACTTTCTTCCACCTGATACTTCAAATCTTCAGCAACATAAATTTAACCTTTTTCTGCTTCACTGAATTTTCTTCCACCTGAGAGATTTTCCTTGAAGAGGTGTTTTTGATCCTTGAAAAGATTTTTCGTTTGATGTGTAGGGATAGTTTGATCCTTGAAAAGATTTTCGTTTTGTGTGCAAGGATAATTTGATCAATGAGAATTCTATGCCTTTTATACTATATCTTTATTTCATGCATATCCTCTACGTTTAATCACTACCAATTTTCCACTTCTTCACGTCTTTGCTTTTTTCTTCATTAAAACACACATGTTCTGACCCATGTTTACATTTCAAATTTTCTTTAATCATCAGTCTTGGATTTCTGAAATATTTCCTACAGAATAAACTTTCTCGTCTAAAATTTTTCATTAGTATAATAAGAAGTCGTTACTTTAATGTTAACTAAACGAGTAACACAAGTAGATATTAACTTAACGTTTCTAACTTAACAAGTTCCTCATGTGCCATTTCACGTGACTAGTACTGTAGCTAACTCAACGAACTACGTCCGTGGTGTTACGCTAACTTAACGAACCATCTCAGTTGTGTTATGATAACTTAACGAATCAATAATAAACAAATGTTTTTATAATATGAATTTTACCACGTGAAAAAATAATAAATTAAGTTTATAACGCTAACCTAACGTGTTACCTTAGTGTTCAATATAGCAACTCAACGCATTTAGTTATGTTAACTTAACGAGTTAAACATGTGCACCTCATGTGATACAATATAACATTCGTAACTTATAATTTCACCACGTGTATAACACTAACTTATCGAGTTGTCTAAACTTTTACTCACTAATTTAATGAGTCCTCATGTGACCTATTTTAACCTTTAAGCCTCTAACTTAACGAGTTCTCATGTGACCTCTATACAAATAACACTCTAACTTAATGAGTTGTCTTAACGTGCACTGTTCATGATACAGAAGATATAACTTTAAAACATATCATGCTTTTCAATAAAAAACACACGTTAACTTAACGTTTAGTTACATGAGAAATTAATGCAATGAAACGACTAGTTATTTAAGAGTATAATTTCAGATCCAATACAAACAAGTATTTATATCAGTAAACTTTTTCTGTATTCATTGATGATTTTAATTTCTTTTCACAAGCAATAGTAATTGAACAAATATGATTATTTTCATTTAGCATACATGATCAAAACAAAATACTCAACACTTGATTTCTTGGGAACTACATGGATTGGACTAACCCATGAGCTACCAGAAATCGGATATATTATGTCATTATCTAACAATTTGACTATTTCTTTCCTAACTACTTCTTTAAGGTTTGGATTTAATCTCCTCTTAGGAATTCTAACTTGTTTAGCATTCTCTTCTAAATATATGTGGTAACAGCATAAAGTTGCATTTAACCCTTTTATATCAGTCATAGTCCATCCTATTGCCTCTCTATAAGTTTTTACTACATCTTTTAATTTAGCAATTTGATCCTCTTTTAAATCTGAAGCAATAATGATTGGACACGCTCGTTTTTCTTCTAGAAATATATAGGTTAATTCAGGAGGTAAAGGCTTTAAATCTAAATGTTGACCATTAGAAGCTAGAGCTTCTAATTAAACATTTTCATTTTCAATATTAATCTCTTCTTGATCTCCTTCTATATTTATGCTTTCACTTCTAAAGTTTCAAAGTTTAGTTGCCTATTTAGTTCTTCTTGAATCACATCATCTAGCATATCTCCTTCATCCTCTAAAAAGTCTATAGTATGTAAGGACATTTCTAACTCCTCAAACTTTTCTGGTTTGAAAATGTTTAAATGAGTATCCTCATTACCATATGCTAACTTCATTACTCTAGTTTTACAATTTATAACAGCCCCTGATGTTGCTAAGAATGGTCTTCCCAAAATTAAAGATGTATCATGATTTTGATGCTTAATTTGTTGGGAATCCAAAATCACATTATCAATAGGATATATGAAGTTTTTGATTTTAATTAAGATATCCTCTATTTTTCCTCTAGGGTATCTTATACTTCTATTAGCTAATTGAATAACAGTCCTAGTAGGGGTTAAGCCTTCTAATTCTAAGGATGCAAATATATCACTTGGCATAACATTTATACCTGCACCTAGATCTATTAAGGTTCTTTCTAGAATGGTATTTCCTATGGTGTATGATATAACAGGGATTCCAAGATCGGATAACTTTTTAGGAATTTGTAGCATAAATAGGGAACTACTTTGCTTAGCTAAAAAGACTTTCCTTAAAACTTTTCGCTCTCTTTTACACCAATCCTTAAGAAATTTAACATAAGGTGGCATTTTATGCAATAAGTCTAATAAAGGAATGTTAACTTGTACTTTTTCAAAAATTTCTCTAATTTTTCAGGAAATGTTTGTTGTAATCTTTCAGGATAGGGTGCTAATGATTGTGATTTACAAGATTCTTTATCTCTCATTTCATTTGTTTGATCATGTTTAGTTTCATTTTCAAGTTCAGTTTTGTCTTCATTGATTTCTAAATTTTCAGATATTACATTCTCATTATAATTTTGATTTTTGTTCTTATCCACCTTTATATTAATTTCTTTTTGAATTTTTGGTGATATATTAGTTCCAAATCTTAATGTTATACATACATCTTCTAGATTTTCATTACTTTCATGATGTTCTTGTATTTCATTTACGTGATTATGATCTTCAACTATTTTTAGTTTGAAATTGCATTCTTTAAATTCTATTACATTGGTATTTTCTTTTGTCTGTATATCTTGCAAATTATGCAAATCTATAATAATAAAGTTTTCATTTGTGTTTTCCTATTGTATTACTTGTAATTTCATTGTAAATTCATCTAATGTTTTTAGTTTTCTTTTCAAATCATCTAATCTCATTGCATTCAATTTTTGATCGATTTTCATTATGACTTTTTCAGTTTTGTATATGATATCAATTTTGTATATTCTTCCTTATAGTTTAATTGGTTGACTTTTTGTTGTTGACACATGTATTGTTTCAGTTTATCCATGTTTTGCTCTAAGCTACGCTCTAGTCTGTCATACCTATCCCAAACTTTCTTGTCTCTCAATATATTACACATTCTATACTGATCATCAGTTGGGTAAACTATAGGATTCTCGTACTCAACTCTATTATATTGAATATAATCCATTTATTGTTCATCTGATCTAACCATCTACAATCGTCTTAGTTTCAAACAATCAGAGATGTCATGACCTTCCAAATTGCAGAATTCACATATGCTAACTACAAGTTCTAGAAATCTTTGAGCATAAGCATATGCCATATTCTCAATTATAAAATAAAACACACAACACTCCCTCTGCTATTAAAACAAAACAACACTCACAATTGCTTAGCTTCTCAATCCCTAGCAACGGTGCTAGAAAACTTGTTTGGGTTGTGAAAAGTTAAGTTAAATCTTAAACTTGTTTAATTTGCTTTTATGCTTATATCAATAATTACTTTTAAAAGTAAACAAACAACCTTTCACACAAATTAGATATTAATTCCAATTTGTATTTTAACTGCAAGTGCATAGTGTATATTGTATTTGTGTGCAAGTACAGGTCGATCCCACAGAGATTGAGTAAGAATTGTGTACTATTCCAATTTTTATATTGGAGTTTATATGTGTTCAGTTAAGCACTCCGTTGAGTTATAGTTAACACAACAGACCTAGTTTGTAGAGTTATGGCTAACTCAACGGACTAACCTTGTGGACTTAAGTTAACTCCATGAGCTTACCTTTTGTAGTTAAATACTGCTATTTACAAAGGAATTCGGCCAACCATTGGGCGATTCCATAGAATGTAAATAACATCAATTAAGCTCTTTAATGTTAGTTAATATTAGATTTATCATTAAGCAACACTAACATTCAGATATTTCAAACAGTAACTATTAAAATCTTTAAGTATCTGGAACGAATCAATTTTAGTAAACAATAAAACTATTTTCTATTTTTTGAATCAAACAAACATAAAACATTCACAATACTGATAATGATAACATTAATCATGATACAAAACAAACCATACAACACTTTAATACTAAATGTGAACATAGATAATTTGTTGTTTTTGGTATTTTTGTTTTGATATGTTCCTGAAGATGAGCGAAAGGTGAAATGTAAAAATCTCTATCAATAGTAAAAACTTTCATCATTACATGCGATGCGATTACACCACTGAAAACTTAATCACTTACAATCTTGCTTCCTCTCCCTATAGAATCGTGAATCAAGAATTGTAAGATGACCTCCTCTTTAGCATACTGACATCAACCCGAAACCAAGGCTAGAAGCTTTATGATCTCTTGAGATATGAGTTGGTGCTTGGTGAAAATGGCTTACCTTCCCACGACACAATCACTCCTGATAGTGGTTGTCAGTCATCGTGTTTGGCTTGGAATCGACCCAACATTAAGAAAGTATCCTCACAGACCTTCGATGGTTGGTGATTTTGGTGGTGGTATGGAGCTTTAGGGGACTTCCGACGCTTCTTGCAATTAGCATGGTTCTCCACTCTACACACATACTTTCTTCATCTTTCTCATCTTTTTTTATATTTCTTTCTATAGTAATTGATTCTACTTAGATGATCGATTGGATTTCCTTCATTCAAATCAACAATGGTGATTTTCTTTCCATTCCATGAGTGAATTCCTACGTGATACATGTAATCGTGGTTTTCCTTCGAATGTCCTATTTTTGCAACTACTACAATGGCATATTAGAAAATAACTGGTCCATGGAGTTACAGATAACTCAACGGACTTACTTCGTTGATTTAACTATAAAACACGTGTAATAAAGAAATAACTAGTTCAGATGTTTTGGATAGTTACAACTATAAGTATCCAAAACTTATATGCATTTCAGATAGTTAGCACCTAACCTTCTGAAAGATAACTTAAGTTAAGCTTCCAGTACACGACACATGTCCTTATGTAGTTTTATAATAAAAAGATATTTTGGATATTTACAAATCTAACTATCCGATGCTCAAATGCATTTCAGATAGTTACCAGATAACTTACCAAAAATTCACTTAAGTCATGCATTAATGTTTCAACATGTGTACTCTAGGAAATAATAAAATATTCTTCTATCGTTAAAAACATAACTGTCCAGTACATTCAATATAACTATTTGAAATAATAGAAAATTTAGATATTTAAGAATTTCAAAGTCTGTAATTTACCAATAGTTCAGAAATATACTTAATTAACGTTAATTCCTTGAAATTATGTAGATTCTTTCATTAAAGCATATAACAGTGCAATTATAACATGATGGCTTAATTCTCATATGATAAGCTAAATATTCTGTAATTAACCATCATTTAACCCTTAATATTATGCACTTTTTCATTCTAAACACATGCGTATAAAAACTTGAACAGTTATCTAACTCTTTGATTTTTCAATACTGAACATACATGGAAAACACATGAAAACTTAAGACATTAAAACATTAAAACACATGTGTAGATAACTTAACTATATGAGTTTTTAACATAACTCTTCGACTAAAACGAAACGTTAACTATCCAAAATTTTACAATACCTATTTTTGCATAACACTAACACAACACATTACCTTAGTGTATATTCAAGTAACTCAACACATATAGTTATGCTAACTTAACGAGTTATACATGTGCAACTCACGTGACATAATAAAGCATTTAAATTCAACACGTGCATAATTCTAACTTAACGAGTTTAGATATTTCAGATACTTACAAACCTAACTATCCGATGCTCAAATGCATTTCAGATAGTTACTAGATAACTTACCGAACATTCACTTAAGTCATGCATTAAGATTTCAACATGTGTACTCTAGGAAATAATAAAATATTCTTCTATCGTTTAAAACATAACTGTCTGGTACATGCAATATAACTATCTGAAATAATAGAAAATTCGGATACTTAAGAATTAAAAAGCCTGTAATTCACCAACAGTTCAGAAATGTACTTAATTAACGCTAATTCCCTGAAATTATGTAGATTCTTTCGTTAAAGCATATAATAGTGTAATTATAACATAATGGCTTAATTCTCATTTGATAAGCTAAATATTATATAATTAACCATCATTTAATCGTTAATATTATACACTTTTTTGTTCTAAATAAGGTGTGTTCCAAAAATTGAATATGAGAGCATATTATCTTTCTACCATGACCAAGCATGTGGAAGATGAAAGGATCGAATGGTACACTAGAGGGGGGGTGACTAGTGTCCTAATAAAATTTATTTTTCTTTTAAAACTTTGGAAGCTGTTGACACTAATGAACCTTGATTAATTGATTTTGGAATTAAAACTTATAGTGCAGAAAGTAAAGAACAGAAAGAGATTTATAGTGGTTCCCCAAACTGGGTAGTCCACTCCTCAAGGCCACAACCTCGAGAATTCCACTAAGTATTTTTAAGGCTAAGCACAAACCTTAAACAAGCTGCTTTTGCAGGCTAAGCAACAACCTCACAGATGTTTTTAAAGGCTAAACAAAAACCTCACACAAAGCACCAACTTTGTGTACTCAAGACCCCAATCTTGAGCAAGTGAAGTATCACACTTCACTCTCTTCACCAAGGCCCCGACCTTGTGAAGGTATACTCACAACACCCTTGTGAGTTAAGGTTTTCAAGAAAATGAGAAGACAATTTAAACTTAGGAGTCACTAACTCAAAATGAAAATGACACACAACACTAGTCCTATGGAGAGTTGACACAAAAGCTCTGAGGAGAATTCTTGATTGATCTGCAGCTATTGATCTTCTGGACTTTGTTGTAGACGAATCTTCAAAGTGTTTTCAAAATTACTGAGCAGACAATTTCTCCTTTCGAGTGTTGAAAAAATTCTGCATGTCTCTTTCAGTTTTCTGCAAAAATCCTTTTTATTTTTCCTTTGAGATTTGCATAAGTGGAAAGAATTCTGAAATGGTTAGATGCCTTATGTAGGAATTCATTTCCGGCAACCTTCAATCATAATAAAGTTGAGATTTGCAATCAAAAGATATCTTGCCATAAAGATTAGTCCATTAATAATAGTTGCAGTTTCTATAAAAATAAAATCTTCGGAGGCTTTCAGAAAATCAAAGAGTTAGAAAGATAACCTACCGAAACTTAAAACATTTCGAATAGATAGAACTAACATTCTGAAAGACCACTTAAGTCATGTATTAAAATTGAAACACGTGTCCTTCTGAAATTGTGTTATAAAATATTAAAAATAAACTATCCGATAGAGTGGACATGTTTCAGATACTTATAAAGATGACTCTCCGATCCTTAAGTCATTTCAGATAGTTACATAGGTAACCTTATGAAAAGTCACTTAAGTCAAAAAATAATAGAAAACTCAACCATCCGAAGCTTAAAATAGTTTTTAGATACTTACTAAAGATAACTTTCCGATTCTTAAGAGTTTTCAGATAGTTACATCGTAACCTTTCGAAAAGTCACTTAAGTCAAACGTTGAGAGACTGACACGTGTCCTTTAGAAGAAAGTAACCAAAAATATATTAAAACAGAGAAACAACTAACTCTCCAGAATAGAAACCTTAACTATCCGAAACCAAAGGGGTTTTGGAGACTTACCATAAAAAATCATATCCAGACATAAAAAGATTTAACTTACCGAAGATAAATACTTTTCAGATAGTTATTGATATAACCGTCTAAAAAGCTAGGAGAGAGAGACATAACCATTCGATTTGTTCGGTGACTTATAAAATAACTCTCTGATCAATACAATGTAAATAAAATAACTTGTCGAAATCTAATTTAAAAGACTTTGAGAACAAAGCAGTTAGCCAAAATTCATTTGAGTAAAAAGACATCTAACATATGGTAAAAATAATTAAACCACACGTTTTTCATCATCAAAATTAATTGATAAATAATTGAACTAACAATCTCTCCCTTTTTGATGATGACAAAACTGTAAACAGATATATTCTCCCCCTTTGTCAGAATTAAAAATTGAAAACAATTAAATGAAGAATACTTAGAGATAAATAAAATGTAATTTTATTGATTGAAGAGTAAGAACAATAGGGATACATAAAAAAATTAAAAATTACATCAAAGGAAAAACAAACAAATTAAGGTGTAGTTGACTTTTTCTGTAACAATTCTTGAATTAAGTTATCCCTCTCTCTTAGAAGTTGTTATAAATGAGCCACTTGATCCAAAAGCATCTGATTATGCTGAAGTAGAAGCTCATTCTGTTTTAGGAGGGTCTCAAAACTGTCAACTGTTGAAAATGAAGCTGCTGGAGTTGGAGGAGTTGTTGTAGGAGGTGGAGTTTCTACAGAAGGAGGTACAGTAGGAGCTGGATGTTCTGTAGAAGGAGAAGCTGAATTTTGAGTTGCAGATGGTTGAAAATGAGAGGGCAACTCAACCGAATCAAAAGATGACATTCTCTGAAGATCCTTAAGTTGTAATACTCTTCTTTTAATGGATTTCAGAGGCTTGCCTAATAAATCAATGTATCTGGCCATCAGATGATAAATAAAATCTCTATAGTATAGAAAACTTTGCAAATGAGAAATCTGAGCAATAATAACTTTTGCCCAATTAACCTTGATACCAGCCATCACAGCATAAGTGGCTTGGTAGACTTTCCTTTCCAATTCATCTACATGACCAATCTTCTGAAATACAGTGGTAGACAGAATTGTAGCAATCATCCGGGCCAAACCATTTAGATCTGTAGTCTTAACCAACTTAAATTTTCTATCAGGAGATTTTCCAATCAATTTATTCATCTCGGATTCCTACCACCCAAGCTCTGATGGAGAAAGAGCAATATTTATACCAGTAGATGGTATTCCAAACAGATTCTCCAAAAAATCTCCATCAATTCTTAATGTTTGATTTTGGAGGTGCAGGAGACAAAAATGAGGAAATATCTCAAGGTTGGAGTAGAAAAGGGGAATTAGGTCTTCAAAAATAGATAACCCTGAGGGAGAAGAAATAAGACCTCAAAGCCCTTGATAAATTAGTAGACTATGAATCGAATCTATTCCTTTAAAATTTACAGGTCTATTGTAAATGATCTTCATGCCTTGATATTTATTAAAAATGAGATCCCTAGCTATAGAGGATTTGAAATAATATACATTTGTAGGGATGTTTAAAGAAAAATTGACTTCAACCTTTGGATCTTCATCTACTGGAGGGTTTGCAGAAGGAGGAGGAGATTGAGGAGCAGAAACAAAACCTGAATCTTCATACAATCCTTGTATCACCATTTGAGTGTGAGGAGAAGGAATTAGAAAAGATTCTACATCAGATGAAGGAGGAGGAGGTGTGAATTCTTTTCTATGTACAAGCAAAGATTGAGCAAAACTCGGATGAGAAGAAAGGGTTTTCTTTCTTCTCCTAGAGTAAGTAAATGAGGTAGATGGAAGGGGAGAGGAGACAACTGTAGGCAAAATTGGACTAGCTAAGGAGATCAAATGAGAAGGACCAGAAGCAATTTAGTGTAGAATTCCAATACATAACTTAGGAATTGGAGGATATGAACGGCCAGCCACATGCCTGAAATCAATTCCTTTCTAGGGCAAAAAGAATTCAGGTTCAGCCATTGATTTCTTCTTCTCTGCCATATCAGAAAAATCATGAAGACAAGTAGGCTCTAGAATTTTAATTCCTGGTTGCTCAATGAGTTTATGCAATAATGCTTGATTTCTCCTCCTGACTAGAGTATCTTGTAAATGTAGGGCCATATGCAATGCACGTTTCTCAGATGCCCTAGTATCCTCAAAAGTATTCAAAAATTGGCTAACATAAGCCTCATAAACAGATTTAAATTGAGGTTCTAAGGAGTTCACTTTGGTAGTAAATATGTCTTCATCATCTGAAGAAGAATCCTTAGAAACCCTAATATCAACACAATCTGTTTTACTGCTTTGTGAAGCACGGGTAGGAGTGGTCTTTAGTTTCTTATGACCAGTAGAAGTTTTGGTGTATTTTCTCGAGAAAGGCTTCTTAGTTTTCAACTATTTTCCACTTTTAACATCGGTGGGAATAGGACGAAATTTACGAAGAATAGACAACTATTTCTCCTAACATAATAAACGAGTAACTATTTCTAAAGTGCCATATACTGACTCAATATCAATGACCTCTTCTCCAGTAGAAATAATGAGTTGAGCTTTTGTAGGAGAAAGATCTGCCATACCTGTCTGGAGATCTTGTTCCATTCTTTGAATCTGCTGTTTTTGCTCTTTGTTTAGAATGAAAAAGTGCATATTATTAACGGTTAAATGATGGTTAATTGCATAATATTTAGCTTATCATATAAGAATTAAGCTATTATGTTATAATTGCACTGTTATATACTTTAATTGAAGAATCTGCTTAAATTGGGGGAATTAATGTTAATTTAGTACATTTCTGAATTGTCGGTAAGTTGCAGGCTGTGAAATTCTTAAGTATCCAAATTTTTTGATATTTCAGATAGTTATGTTTAACATAATGAACATATTCAGATAGTTATGTTTAACAAATCGAATATGTATCAGAAAGTTATGTTTAAATTGCCGAACAGTTATGTTTTGAAAGAATATTTTATTATTTCCTGAAGTACACGTGTCGAAACCATAATGAATGACTTAAGTGAACTTTCGGTGAGTTATCTATAACTATTCGAAATTGCAGCTAGGCATTGGATAGTTATACTTGTAGCTCTTCGAAATCTCTTTTTATTTATAAAATAGCTGAGGACACGTGTCATGTTCTAGGAAATTGACTTAAGTGGATTTTTAGTGAGTTATCTCTAACTATCCGAAATGCATCTGAGCATCGGATAGTTAGACCTATAACTCTCCGAAATGTTATTTTATGATTAAACTACTACTGACACGTGTCGAGATCTAGTAGATTTACTTAAGTTATATATTGGTGAGTTATTTATAACTATCTGAAATGCATCTGAGCATCGGATAGTTAAGTTTCTAAGTATCTGAAATGCACTTGAGCATCGGATAGTTAAATTTAAGCACGTGTTGAATTTAAATGCTTTAGTATATCATGTGAGATGCACATGTTTAACTCGTTAAGTTAGCATAACTGTACGCGTTGAGTTACATGAATATACACTAAGGTAACGCGTTATGTTAGCAGCTTATTTCTTTATATTTTCTAATATGCCACTGTAGCGGTTGTAGGAACAGACAATTAGAAGAGAGAAACCACGTTTGCACGTATCGCGCAGGGAAAGAAATCATCGCCATTGATACGAATGAAGGAAATCCAACCAACCATTCAAGCAGAAGCAGTTACTATTGAAGAAATATAAAAGAAAAGAAGAAAAAAGAAGAAGTGTGTGATTAATGGGCGGATAGTGTGTGCGGAGGAGGATGAGCGTCGCAATTCTCTGAAGTTCTACACCAACCATCATCATCACCTCCATAATCACCAACCATCGGAGGTCAGTGAGGATACTTACCTGATGTCAGGTCGATTCCGAGCCAAACACAGTGCCTGACAACCAATGTGAGGAGTGATCGCATCGCAGGAAGGGAAGCCATTTTCACCAAGCGCCAGCTCATATTTCAGGAGATTGTAAAGCTTTTAGCCTTGGCTTCGGGTTGATGCCTATATGCTGAAGAGGAGATCATCTTGCAATTCTGGACTTGCGATTCTATAGGGAGAGGAGACAGGATTGTAAGTGGTTTAATTTTCAGTAGTGTAATCGCGTTGCAAGTAGTGTCGGAAGTATTTACTGTCAAGTGATAATACTTTACATTTCACCTTTCGCCCATTTCCATGTTCATATTAAAACAAAAATACCAAAAACAATTTATCTTTGTTTGTATGTTGTATTTGAGTGTTGTATTGTTTGTGTTGTATCATGATTAATGTTATCTTTGTTAGTGTTGAGATTGTTTTATGTTTATTTTAGTTTTACAGTTTATTGAAATTGGTTCGTTCAAAAGACTTAAAGATTTTAATGATTACTATTTGAATTATCTGAATGTTAGTATTGTTTAATGATAAATCTAATGTTAACTAACATTAAAGAGCTTAATTGATGTTATTTACAATCTGTGGAATCGCCCAATGGTTGGCCGAATTCCTCTGTAAATAGTAGTATTAAAAAGAAAAGACAGTCTCGTAGAGTTAACTTAAGTCCATGAGGTTAGTCTGTTGAGTTATCCATAACTCAACGAACATAGTCCGTTGAGTTAACTGTAAGTCAATGGAGAGCTTATTGAATATATAAATTTGATTGTTAACAAACGAACAGTTCTCAAGTTCTTCAGCAATTCCCTCTGGGATTGACTTGTACTTGCACACTGATACAATAGACACTATGCACTTGCAGTGAAAGTACAAATTGGAATTAATATCTAAATTGTATCAAAGGTTGTTTGTTTACTTCTAAAAGAGAGAATAGGTATAAAGATAAATTAACTAAGTAAAAACAGAAGTAACAAATCCAAGTTTTTCTAGTGTAGTGCTGGGAAAACGCAAACAAGTTTTATGGTGCCGTTGTCGGGGAATTGAATTGAACAAAATTGAATTGAATTGAATTAACATAAGCAACTGTTAAAGCTATTTTGTTTTAATAGCCAGAGTTGTGTGTTTTCTTCTGTAATTGAGAATATGGCATATGCTTATGCTCAAAGATTTCTGAAACCTGTAATTACCATATGTGAATTCTGCAATTCTGAAGGACACGACATTTCTGACTGTTTGAAATTGAGATGTTTACAAATGGTTAGATCCCATGAACAGCAACTAAATTATCCTCAATATAATAGAGCCGAGTATGAGAATCCTGTAGTTTACCCAACTGATGGTCAGTATAGAATGTGTAATATGTTGAGAGACACTGAAGTTTGGGATAGGTATGACAGACTAGAGCATAGTATAGAGCAAAATCTTGACAAACTGGAATACTTTATGTCAAGAACAAGAAGTCAACCAATTAAACTATAAGGAAGCATATTCAGAACCCAAAAATGATATAATTTACGAAATTGAAAAAACCATAATGAAAATTGATCAAAAATTGAATGCAATGAAATTAGATGATCTAGAAACAAAATTAAAAGCATTAGACGCTTATACAATGAAAATAAAAGTTATGCAACAGGACAACGAAAACTATAATGTTATAAACCTACATAATTTACAAAATATACAGCAAACAGAAAATACTAATGCAAGAGAATTTAAAGAATGCACTTTAAAACTAAAAACAATTGAAGATCATAATCACGAAAATGATATGCACAAACATCATGAGAATAATAAAAATCTGGAAGATGTATGTGCAACATTAAGATCTGGAACTGATATACCAACAAGAACTCAAAATAAAAATGATATGAAGGTGGATAAGAGTTAAAATCAAAATGATAATGAAAATGTAATAGCTGAAAATCTAGAAATCACTGAAGAACAATCTGAATCTGCGAATGAAGCTAAAAATGATCAAACAAATCAACTGAAAGAAAAAGAGTCTTTGATATCAAAATCTTTAGCACCCTATCCTGAAAGATTACAACAAACAATACCTGAAAAACAAGAAAAAATCACAGAAATTTTTGAAAAAGTACAAGTTAACATTCCTTTGTTAGATCTATTGTAGAAAGTGCCACATTGTGCTAAATTTCTAAAGGATTGGTGTACTAAGAAAAGAGAACGAAAAGTTCTTAGAAAGGTCTTTTTAGTTGAGCAAAATAGTTCCCTATTTCTGCCACAAATTCCTAAAAAGTTATCTGATCCTGGAATCCCTGTTATATCATGCACCATAGGAAATACCATTCTAGAAAGAACCTTAATAGACTTAGGTGCATGTATAAATGTTATGCCAAGTGATATATTTGCATCCTTAGGATTAGAAGGCTTAACTCCTACTAGTACGGTTATTCAATTAGCTGATAGAAGTATAAGATACCCTAGAGGAAAAATAGAGGATGTCTTAATTAAAATTAAAAATTTTATATATCCTATTGATATTGTAATTTTGGATTCCCAACAAATTAAGCATAAAAATAGTGATACATCTTTAATTTTGGGAAGGCCATTTTTAGCAACATCAGGGGTTGTTATAAATTGTAAAACTGGAGTAATGAAATTAGCCTATGGTAATGCGAATACTCAATTAAATATTTTCAAACCAGAAAGGTTTGAGGAGTTAGAAATGTCCTTACATACCATAGACTTTTTAGAGGATGAAGGAGATATGTTAGATGATGTGATTCAAGAAGAATTAAATAGACAAATCAATTTTGAAATTTTAGAAGAAAGTGAAAGGATAAATATAGAAGGAGATCGGGAAGAAATTAATTTAGAAAATGATGATGTTTAATTAAGAGCTCTAGCTTCTGATGGGCAGCATTTAGAATTAAAACTTTTACCTCCTGAATTAACCTATTTATTTCTGGAAGATAAACAAACCTGTCCAATCATTATTGCTTTATATTTAAAAGAGGATCAAATAGTTAAATTAAAAGATGTAGTAAAAAGTTATAAAGAAGTAGTAGGTTGGACTATGACTGATATAAAAGGGTTAAGTTCAACTTTATGTTGTCACCACATATATTTAGAAGAGAATGCTAAACCTGTTAGAATTCCTGAGAGGAGATTAAATCCAAACCTTAATGAAGTAGTTAAGAAGGAAATAGTTAAATGGTTAGATAATGATATAATTTATTCAATTTCTGATAGCTCGTGGGTTAGTCCAATCCATGTAGTTCCTAAGAAATCAGGATTAACAGTTATTAGGAATGAAAGTCAAGACTTGATACCTACTAGAATTCAATCAGGCTGGAGAGTATGTATAGACTATAGAAAGCTGAATATTGTGACTAGGAAAGATCATTTTCCCTTACCTTTTATAAATCAAATGCTGGAAAGATTAGCTGGGCAAGAATATTTTTGTTTCCTAGACAGGTATACAGGGTATAATCAAATTCTAGTAGTATTAGAGGATCAAGAGAAAATAATTTTCACTTGTCCTAATGGAACTTAAGCTTTTAAAAGAATGTCATTCGGATTATGCAATGCACCAGCTACCTTTCAAAGGTGTATGCAGGGCATATTTACTAGAATGATTGAAGATTTTTTAGAAATATTTATGGATGATTTTACTGTATATGGAAAATCATATGAAGTTTGTTTAAGTAATTTAGACCAAATATTAAAATGCTGTGTGGAAAAAAATCTGGTTTTAAATTGGGAAAAATGTCACTTTATGGTTAAACAAGGAATAGTCTTAGGGCATGTTGTTTCTAAGAAAGGGTTGGAAGTAGATAAAGCTAAAATAGAAGTAATTTCTAATCTACCAGAACCTAAATTAGTGAAAGATATTAGATCATTTCTAGGACATGCTGGTTTTTATAGAAGATTTATTAAAGACTTTAGCAAGGTAGCTAGACCTTTAACTAATCTATTAAAAGATGTTCCATTTAACTTTGATAAAAATTGTAAGGAAGCACTTTTCAGATTTAAGACTAGCTTAATTTCAACTCCTATAATTCAAGAACCTGATTGGAACCATCCATTTGAATTAATGTGTGATGCTTCTGATTTTGCTGTAGGAGCAATGTTAGGACAGAAGATAGAAAAATCTCCTAGAGTGATTCATTATGCAAGCAAAACCTTAAATGATGCTCAAGTTAATTACACAACTACTGAAAAAAAATTATTAGCTGTTGTGTTTGCTTTAGAAAAGTTTAGATCATATCTGATTGGAGCTAAAGTAATAGTATACACGGATCATTCAGCTCTAAAACATCTAATAAAGAAAAAAGAAATTAAACCTAGATTAATCCGATGGATATTATTATTGCAAGAATTTGATCTAGAAATTAAAGATAAAAAAAGTTGTGAGAATGTAGTAGCAGATCATTTATCAAGATTACAAATAGAAAAATCAAATATTGAAATTAAGGATAATTTTCCTAATGAACAATTAATGACCATCAACACAATGTCTTGGTATGCAGACATAGTTAATTACTTAGTTATTAGTCTAACACTTAAGGATTGGAATAGACAAGATAAGAAATTGTTTTTCTCAAGAGTAAAATATTACTATTGGGAAGACCCATACTTATTTAAGAAATGTCCTGATTTGGTTTTAAGGAGGTGTGTTCCAGAAATTGAATATTCGAGCATAATGTCTTTCTGTCATGACCAAGCTTGTGGAGGACATTTTGGTTCAGGGAAAACTACTGCAAAAACTCTGCAATGTGGGTTTTATTGGCCAACACTATTCAAAGATGCTCATAAATATTGCTTAAGTTGTTTAAGATGTCAACAAATAGGAAGAATATCAAAGAGGAATATGATGCCTCTTAATCCTATTGTTTAGGTTGAAATCTTTGATGTGTGGGGAATAGATTTTATGGGTCCATTTCCTATGTCTAATCAATTTAATTACATATTGTTGGGGGTGGATTATGTATCTAAATGGATAGAAGCTATTCCTACAAAAACTAATGATAACAAAGTGGTAATACAATTTATAAGAACAAATATATTTGCCAGATTTGGAATACCTAAAGCTATTATCAGTGATAGAGGAACTCATTTCTGTAATAGAAGTTTTGAAGCCTTAATGAAGAAATATGGAGTAAACCACAGAATTGCAACATCATATCATCCGCAAACAAGTGGACAAGTAGAAAGTGCAAACAAACAAATTGAATTAATCTTAGAAAAAGTAGTAAATCCTACTAGGACAGATTGAGCTAATAGATTGGTAGATGCACTTTGGGCTTATAGAACTGCTTATAAAACGAGCTTAGGTATGTCACCTTTTAGGCTAGTATATGGAAAAAGTTGTCATTTACCTGCTGAAATAGAACATAAAGCTTATTGGGCATTAAAAACTTTGAACACTAATTTAAATCAAGCTGCTGAAAATAGAAAAATGCAATTAATTGAATTAGAAGAATTTAGAAATGAAGCTTATTCAAAGACTGTCAAAGAAAAAGAAAAAATTAAATTTTGGCCTGATAGAAAAATTATTTTTAAAAACTTTGAAATAGGACAAGAAGTATATCTTTATATGGGTAGACTCTATAACCATCCAGGAAAATTGAAATCTAAATGGGCTGGACCTTACATAGTTCGAAATGTTTATCCTTATGGAGCTATTAAAATTGAAAATCCTAAAAATCAGAATATATTTAAAGTAAATGGACAAAGACTTAAACCTATTCTAAAACACCAAAAAGTTCGTTTGGAATTATAGAAGAAGTCAGAGTAGAGGATTACTCAAGCTTTACTTAGAAAGAAATCAGTTTTTATGTTTGTGTTGTAAAAAAAAAAAAAAATACATTAAAAAAAAAATATATATATATATATAATATAAAAATCATTACGGTTCAACCGTCCGGATCCATCGGTATGACCGAAACATAAAAAAATATGTATATTAATTTTTTGGAAAAATTAGGTTTGACCGAAACATAGTATCGATTAAACTGAGAGAAAAAAAAGAAAAACTATTCTTTATAAATTTTTTTTATTATATATTTGCTTGTACGAGGAGTTTGTTAAGTTACGCTTAACTCAACAAGCTTACTCCGTTGAGTCTTGAGTTAGTCAACGAGCTTATTTTGTTGAGTTAACTGTAACTCAATGGAGTACTGTAGCTAAGATCGCGGATAAAATAGTAATAGTTGGTTCGGGAAATGACCTGATTACCCGCTTAAACTTAGGGCTTATTTAAACTAAAACCTAAGGTTTTGGGGGCATTATCCGGCAAATCATTTAGAATCTAGAACAATAGCAATCAGAGCGATTTCGTACTGTTGTGTAACTCCACGATGAGGAAGATGAAGCCTGAATTCTAGGAAAAGGCAGTGGACACCGCACAGTTTCTGAAGGAATCTGAAGAATGGCACACGAGGCAAAAGATCAGAAATACAACGAGAGAAAAAGAGTTACAGAAGGTAGAATTTGAACTTTTTAGATTAAGAAAAATATTAGTAGATTGTGGTATACAGATACCGCAGATAATGGAGACATGAATTAGAGTGGCAACTGAAATTGCATTAAGTAAAGAAAGAAAAATCCAGCCAAACAATGAAGTAGCCCTAGAGCTAATTCAACGTAAAGCCAAATTGTGGTTTAAAAAACGTATTGCTGGATGAGGAAGCTGGGAAATATGGTGGCAGGAACAACGAGAGGCAACTGAAGGACAAGAGGAGATGACTGCTGAAAGACCTGTTCCTGAGGAACAGCTTCAGTTCCACCATTTAAGCCGTTGGTACGAGCAGAAATGATGGGACCTTCGACTGAATAAGAGAAAAGAGAATTTGCAGAACTGGTTCAAGTTGGGAAGAACCAAGGAGAATCAGAAGATTTGGCAGTGGCCAAAGCACACCTAGTGTTTGATGCACTTTACAAAAGAGGGATGCAAAAAAGTTGAAAGCCCAATATAAAATCAAATTGGAACAGCATCACGAAGCTACTACCAGAACTGCTACCAAATCTGCTGCAAAAGAAGTTGAAGTTGGTCCTTCTAGACTAGTAGTTATAGAAAGAATTAAATAGGAAGAGCCAGTACCTGTGGCTCGAAGGCTTGTAGAACCTACTTTTATAGATTTAATTTTAGAAGATGAAGAGGAAGAATAGGCACAACTAATCAGAAAAAAGAAAGGAAAAGAAAAAGTGCCTGAATATGAGGAAATTAAATCTGAAGTACCAATTTTTATAGGGCCTGTGGAGTAGATTTTTATTAACCTGCTATCCGATTCTGAGGAGGAGCAAAGAAAAGAAGAAAATCAGGTTGAAATTAGTCTGCAGCCTGTACAAGAAGAAACAGAAATTAGGGCAGAAACTGAATTGCTCGTGACTCCATCCTAATCTGTTACAGAATTAGAAAGAACAGTAACAGAACAGATTGGTAGTCAGGAGGAGTAAGAAAGTGAAGAAAATGAAGAGGCTGAAAGAAGCCATTTGGATAAAAATAATTTCACAGATTCCACTGAAGAACAAGAAACTCTTCAGCAATTTATGGAGAGAATTCAAGATAGAGTGGAGAGTTCTGCCAGCTCACCACCATAGATAGAAGCAAAAGCAAAAATCCTGGAATCTGAAGAGAATGTCCAAATGTAGCCTATGCTAGAGGAAGATCAAGAACAAACCCCTTAGGAGCAACAAAGTCACCTTCCTGACCCGATTGAAACAACAATTTTGAATGAAGTACATTTTTGTACTCAGGAAGCTTATACCAAATACCAAGAAATAAGGGGTTATGATATCATTTACAGTAGACCAGTAAATTGGGATGGAATGCAAGAAATCAAAGAATTATTTGAATTCCAAGGTCTACAGCAATTTATATCTCAAGAAAGAGGGCATGCAGTATATGAAAATTTAGTGCCCTATTTCTATGTAAATTTAAGAGAAAGAGAAGGAGGATTAATTTCAAACGTGGAGGAAGTTGATGTACAGATAACACCAGAGCTTCTCCATAACATATTTGCTTTAAAGAATGAAGGAACAAAAATTTTGGAAGATATAATTGTAGTTGAATGGACTGAACAACAAATTAAGGATTATTTAGCTATCAATCCTGGTGTTCCATTATTAAACAGATTGAAGCATTTAAATGGTAAAGCATACATGGTAGCTAACATTCTGATTAAGAATGTCTATCAACGACAGGGCCATGACATAGAATTAAGTCAATTTGTCAAATGGGCCACATATGCAGTTGTAAATAAGATCCAAATAAATTGGTCTGTAGTTTTTGTCTCCAAGCTGAAAACAATGAATAAGAAATTATTTTATGGAGATTTGATTCCACTACTGATGGTGGACTGTATTGATTTCACGAAATGGACATCAAAAAGGATCAGATCAAGAACCATTTCAGTGAAAGAATACAGAAATTTTGTAGCTGTAGAACTAGCAGTACCTTTTGGAGGAATTACACGAGCTGTAGAGAGGATTAATCAATTAGAACTTCAATTAGAAAAACTTCAGAAGGAAGTAGATGAACTTAGGCATAGAGATTAAATTGTATTGTTCATCTACTTATGTAAAATTGTATGAAATTGTATGATGTACTTCTATTGTAATTGATTCATATTAATGAATGTAAATTTTTCAGATGCAATTTTCATACGTGTTTTGAATGTGAAATGAATGGAAATTATTGAATATTATGATATTGTGAAAATTTATGAATGAAAATGTAACAGATTTACAATTTGCTGAATGACAGGATAGCTGCTTAAAAATTTCTACATGTTATAAGGTAAAATGTAAATTCTGCATAACATAAAATGACCTACAAGTTAAATCTTTATATAAGATTTAGATTTAAATGAATTTTAATCAAAATGATGCATTAATGACATAGATTTAACTTTATTTCAGTTAGTAGAATAAACAAAGAAAAAAAAACAGAAAGGAACTTATGAGAGTAAAACTTAGAAGTTGCTAAGTGTTAACTCAACGAACTTAGTCCGTTTAGAAAAATTTAGAAAACTTTGCAAGAAGAATTGCATAGTGGGAAAATTCGGCTGAAGGTATTGTAGAGAAAAGAATATTGCCAAGAGGAATGTATGAAATAGATTCCAATACTTTACTTGAGGTGAAATTAAATGAATTAACAAAGAAAATAGAAGAGTTATCATTAAATCAAAAGCTAGCGGAAAAGAAAGCAAACATAAATGACTTAGATATTATTTATGCTAGAAACCAGAGAGATAACTTGGGAAATTCTTATCATCCTAATTGGAGAAATCACCCGAATTTATCTTGGAGAAACAACAATTTCCAGGGAAGAGAAAATATAAATGAGAAAAACATAAGTTATGAAGTATTAATTGAACAAGGAGCTAGAATAGAGAAATTAGAAAAGATAATCCAACAAGTAAACAATCGTCTAGAATTTATATTTGAAAATGCTGCAATTCAAAATCAGAATAGAAATATATCACTTAGATAGAAGGAACCAATGGAAGTTAGATCTACTAGAGGATTGCCAATACAAGCTATACCTAATCCTGTCAATAGAATGGTTAATAAAATTGATGCCTCTTCTGGGAGGGCAGCTGAATGAAGCAGCATATCTAAAGCAACTATCTGCATGTATATATGTTTTTTATTTTTAGTTAATAGTATCGTAGAGTTAATTTTTAACTTAAGGAACTTAGTCTGTTGAGTTATGCCTTAACTCCACGAGGGTGTGCAGTAGTTAGGTTAATTTTTCTCTCTACTAAATTTTTGTTTATGTTTTACAGAATCGACAAATGGAATTGATGCAATTACTAATGGATGCTCTAAGGGAAGTACTAAGTAACTTGTCAGCTAAAGATCTGTGTAGGCTGTGTTGTGTATCAAAGGAAATTAAAGACTGTATTGAAGAAAAATATTTTCTGGGACTACAAACTGCAAAAATGACTAAGATTAGAGAAGGATTCATATGGAGGTCATTTAATCGTAGTTCAAATACCCATGAATATCTGACTATAGAAGAAACTATTGGAATTCCACCCAATGCATTAGAAGGAATAAATCATATTATTGGGATAGATGAAGGATTAATCATATACAAGACGAGACCAAGGTATGTAGGTTTATTATTACTTGATATTTTGATAAGAAATCCTATAATAGGAGAAGAATGGAATATAGGAAGACCTGATAGATTTGAAGCACCAACTGTAAACTGTGGGTCAGCTTTAATATTTTCTGATACAAATTCTATAATTCCTGAAAAATTATATTATTGGAGACCTACAGGAAATTGGGGTGAAGATTTACGCTTAAGTGTGTATAATTTTCTGAACAGATCTTGGAATGAAAACATTATAATATATCTACGACAAAAGTCATTAATTAACCAAACACATGTCATACTTGATGGATATATCTATTTAATTACAGAGATATCAATAGCATATAGATCTGATTTATACATAGTGAGCATAGACAGTTACGAAGATTATATAGAAATTTTACCTGTACCGAGTGAAATAGCTAAACCACCATCTGCAGAATTTAATGAAATTCAAATAGGAATGTGGTATAATGAAGAAGATGATCCTACTTTATGTCTGATAAGATGGTGGGATGAATTGATGAAATTTCAAATATGGATTATGGAAGACATAAATGAATGGAAGTGGGAAGAGGAGTATATTGAAATAGATGTAGAAATAGAAACTGCTACATTACCCTGGAACCAAAATGGATCCCTTTCTGCATTACATATCATTAATGGTAATACACTTGTATTTGGAATTTATAATATATTACATGTTTACAAATTAAGAAGGAACAAGAACTGCATTAAAACAGAATTAATAGCAAGAAGAACTATGCCTAAAAAGTTTGCTTAGACTGATACATTTATTCCATTTGTTTCTACTTTTCAATCATGTTCTTAAGCTGTGATTTTGTGTGTTTAATGTTGTGTGTATTCTGCATTTATTGTTAAAAAAAAAAATTTATAGTTTTCATTATTTTTATAAAAGAAAAAAAAACAAACAAAATATCAATCCAGTTTGTTGGTATTTGTTCTGGGAAACCAACTAGCTTGCTTGTGAGCCACCAAAGGCATAAGAGCTTGGGTTCCACACAAGACACTAATTTAGTAATATCTGTTAAATGTTATTTTGTTTTATATTTTGTTTTCATCTATGAATGAAAAGTTTTTCAGAATCAAAAAATCGGAATATGCAGAAGGAGATACAAATGAAACAAGGTATGTAACTAATTACTCGTCCTCAATTTTAAATAAAGCAAAACTGTATTCATGCCTGCTACAATTACTATACTTATTGTGAACTCTTTTTACATTGAGGACAATGCAAAATGTAAGTATGGGGGGGGAGGTAATTGAAGTAACAACCATGTAAGTTTGTTAATGAAAGAAATTAAAATGGTACTGCAAAGTTTTGAGGAAATTGAAATTGGAAATTTTATGAACTTGCTGTAACTATCCGATAAATGAAACTGTAAAATTTTTATAAACTACTTGACTGTTATATTTAGAAGGCTATATAAGATGCTATTGAATTTATTATTTATGCAAATTTAGATATAATATCTTATGTTTTTCTGAATTTCATGAGTTTAAGAGTTTCACGATTTTAAAATGAAATCAGAATGCTTAATGAAAAAAATCAGTAAATTATTTGAAGTCCTGAAAGAGCTGAGATGTGAATTCTAGATTAAATGAAACACATATGATTAAAGATATATTTAATTTGACTGATTGAACTTGTAGAATGATTTATGTGTAGATCTTATTAAACTACAGAAAAAGTATGAGCTTATTGTTATGGATTCATATTTTCAGTAATTGATAGAAGCATGACTATATGAGATTGGCGTTTTACTGCATCTATATTAATGAAATACATACATATATAGTATGTGATTAATGTTTTGTTTCGTGTTTGTAGTTTTGATTGGGAAAAAAAAAAAGAAAACAAAAAGAAAAAAGAAGGAAAATTTTGAGAGTTTATTGACTTGTTTGATCATGAGCCTTTTATACTTGAGCAGATAGGTATGTAAGGATTGTTGACCTGAAAAGGACTCTTAAAATCTGGCAACCTAAGATCCTGATCAGATCTGGGATTGTTGACTGAAAGCTCGTTACATGGGTACATTAGAAAGCTCTTGTATGATTCAAGCTTGTCAAATTAACTTTTAAAGTACGAAAAAAAAAAAAGAGAAAAAAATATACATATACTATTCTGAAAAGATACAAGTATTTTGTGAAATACAGATATCTTATGAATCGAGTATATTTTCTGTTATCTAGAATTGCTGAAATATGAATCTGGAATTGACTTTTGAAGTTGTTTAATGGAGATACAATTCTTTATTCTACTTATCTTAATCAAATTGAATTAGATTGTACTCTGATTCGTATGTTGTTGAAATTTCTTCTAGAAATCTTATTGGAAAATTCATGATGACAGATGATGAAAAGAAGAACAAACGATAATATAATTAACACCTACATGATGATGATATACTTGGTATGTAATTTACATATATTCTAAGTATACTTGCAGGTTGATTATTGAAACATACAGAATATATTTTTATGCTAAACAGAAGAAAAACAAAAGGGGAAGAATTAATTCTAGCACTTTTAAAGACCAATTAATTAGATCTTAGTTTGCTAAGGGACTAGCAAAATTTAGGTATGGGAGAAGTGTTTAGAATGAAAAAGTACATATTATTAACGGTTAAATGATGGTTAATTGCATAATATTTAGTTTATCATATAAGAATTAAGCCATTATGTTATAATTGCACTGTTATATGTTTTCACCAAGCGCCGACTCATATTTCAAGAGATCGTAAAGCTTTTAGCCTTGGCTTCGGGTTGACTCGCGATTCTATAGGGAGAGGAGACAGGATTGTAAGTGATTTAATTTTCAGTGGTGTAATCGCATTGCAAGTAGTGTCAAAAGTATTTACTGTCAAGTGAGATTACTTTACATTTCACCTATCGCAATTTTCATGTTCATATTAAAACAAAAATACCAAAACAATTTATCTATGTTTGTATGTTGTATTTGAGTGTTGTATTGTTTGTGTCGTATCGTGATTAATGTTATCTTTGTTAGTGTTGTGATTGTTTTATGTTTATTTTAGTTTTACAGTTTACTGAAATTGGTTCGTTCAAAAGACTGAAAGATTTTAATGGTTACTGTTTGAATTATTTGAATGTTAGTATTGCTCAATGATAAATCCAATGTGAACTAACATTAAAGAGCTTAATTGATGTTATTTACAATCTGTGGAATCGCCCAATGGTTGGCCGAATTCCTTTGTAAATAGCAGTATTAAAAAGAAAAGGCAGGCTCGTGGAGTTAACTTAAGTCCACGAGGTTAGTCCGTTGAGTTATCCATAACTCAACGAACTTAGTCCATTGAGTTAGCTATAATTCAACAGAGTGCTTATTGAATATATAAATTTGATTTTTAACAAACGAATAGTTCTCAAGTTCGTCAGCAATTCCTTGTGGGATCGACCTGTACTTGCACACTGATACAATAGACACTGTGCACTTGCAGTTAAAGTACAAATTGGAATTAATATCTAAATTGTATTAAAGGTTGTTTGTTTACTTCTAAAAGAGAGAATAGGCATAAAGATAAATTAACTAAGTAAAAACAGAAGTAGCAAATCCAAGTTTTTCTAGTGTAGTGTTGGGAAAAACCAAATAGCTCACCACCACAAATAGAAACAGAAATTCAGGAATCTGTAGAAAATATTCAAATGTAGCCTATAGAAGAGGAAGAGCAAGAGCAAACCCCTCTAGAGCAACAAAGTTACCTTCCTGACCCGACTGAAACAACAATTTTGAATGAAGTACATTTTTGTAGTCAGGAAGCTTATACCAAATACCAAGAAATAAGGTGTTACGACATTATTTATAGTAGACTAGTAAATTGGGATGGAATGCAAGAAATCAAAGATTTATTTGAATTCCAAGGTCTACTGCAATTCATTTCTCAAGAAAGAGGGCATGTAGTATATGAGAATTTAGTGCCCTGTTTTTATGCAAATTAAAGAGAAGGAGAAAGAGGATTAATTTCCAATGTGGAGGAAGCTGATGTACAGATAACACTAGAGCTTCTCCACAATATTTTTGTTTAAGGAATGAAGGAATAACAATTTTGGAAGGTACAATTGCAGTTGAATGGACTGTACAGCAAATTAAGGATTGTTTAGCTATCAATCCTGGTGTGCCATTATTAAACAGATTGAAACATTTAAATGGTAAAGCACACATGGTAGCTAACATTCTGATTAAGAATGTCTATCAACGACAGGGCCATGACATAGAATTAAGTCAATTTGTCAAATGGGCCACATATGCAGTTGTAAATAAGATCCAAATAAATTGGTCTGCAGTTTTTATCACCAAGCTGAAAACAGTGAAGAAGAAATTAGTTTATGGAGATTTGATTCCACTACTGATGGTGGACTATATTGATTTCACGAAATGGACATAAAAAAGGATCAGATCTAGAACCATTTTAGTGAAAGAATACAGAAATTTTGTAGCTACAGAACTAGCTGTACCTTCTAGAGGAATTACAAGAGCAGTAGAGAGGATTAATCAATTAGAACTTCAATTAGAAAAACTCCAGAAGGAAGTAGATGAACTTAGGCATAAAGATTAAATTGTATTGTTCGTCTACTTGTCATACATGTTTTGGATGTGAAATGAATGGAATTTATTGAATATTATGTCATTGTGGAACTTTTTGAATGAATATGTAACTGATTTACAATTTGCTGAATGACAAGATAACTACTTAAAAATTTTTACATGTTGTAAGGTAAAATGTAAATTCTGCATAACATAAAATGACCTGCAAGTTAAATCTTTATATAATGTTTAGATTTAAATGAATTTTAATCAAAATGATGCATTAATGACATAGATGTATCTTTATTTCAATTAGCAGAATGAAAAAGAAAAAAAGAACAGAGAGGAACGTACGAGAGTAAAACTTAGAAGTTTCCAAGTGTTAACCCAACGAAGTAAGTCCGTTGAGTTAAACGTAACTCCACGAGGTTAGTAATATAATATAAGATCACTCCGTTGAGTTATTTGTAACTCAACGAAGTTAGTCCATGGAGTTAGCAATAGTAACCGACTGTGTTCTATTGAGTTTTCAATAACTCAACGAGGTTAGTTCGTGAATTAAGCAGAACAGTTATTCTTTTAACCACGAACGAAACTTCGTCGGTTTAGCGGTTACCAAAATTTGAAATTAGTAGTGGTACATGTACCCATAAAAATAGGAACCACGATGCACGTTGCAAGCCATGTTCTTGCAACGAGATTTATTTACTTTATGGATGTGCAATATATATATAAAATAGAATGTTATTTACGAGTTACCAGCACTTTTAAAAGAAAGGAGAATGCGTTGGAGGAATTGGAAGGAGAAGCAGTTGATTCAACTTCATTCGACAACAAATATTTATTGAATGGAAAGCTTCAAACTAGTATGTAATTAATCTTCTGCTATTTATTTATGAGCACATGGACTCGTTCTCTAAGCATTAAACGATTACTAAGAACACCTACCTAGGAATTTTCATTGCAGAGGAGTACTGAAATGTTTTCTAAACTAAACTTTAATGAAATTCTTTGAGGTGTAGCTAACCTTTCTTTAAAAGAGAACGTAGAGATGGCTACTCCTGTAGAAAAACCATTAGGAGAGATTCTGTATCTTGAATTAGTTGATGAACCTTCATGTATTCGATTGCCAAATTTTGAAGGAGATAGGTTTGAACTGAAATCTAATTATATTAGTCAATTGCCACATTTTCATGGATTAGAAAGAGAGGATGCCTATTATTTCCTTAGAGAATTTAACGAAGTTTGTCAAATGATGAAAATGCCAAACATGAGTATAGATGCTATTAAACTTAGATATATCCCTTTTTCTTTAAAAGACATAGCTAAGAGATGGTTATATACTCTATCGCCTGATTCAATTTCTACATGGATTGAATTTTGCTCTGTTTTTTTGGAAAAATATTATCTAAGACATCAAATGATTAAAAAGAAGAAAGAAATATTAATGTGTAGCCAAAAACAGGGTGAATCATTCTAGAAATATTTTGAAAGATTTAAAGATTTACTAACTCAATGTCCACATCATGTAATGAGTAAAGCACAATTAATAGGTATAATTTATGAAAGCATAGATGTTTCAACAAAATTTTTATTAGAATCTACTTGTCAAAATGGATTTTTAAAGTTATGTAGTGAAGAAGCATGGGCATATTTAGAAAATTTTGCAAAAAAAACTGCATAGTGGGAAAATTCGGTTGAAGCTATTGCAGATAAAAAAATATTGCCAAGAGGAATGCATGAAATAGATTCAAACACTATGCTTGAGGTGAAATTAAATGAATTAACAAAGAAAATAGAAGAGTTATCATTAAATCAAAGGCTAGCAGAAAAGAATGCAAACATAAATGACTTAGATATTATTTATGCTAGAAACCAGAGAGATAACTTGGGAAATTCTTATCATCCTAATTGGAGAAATCACCCGAATTTATCTTGGAGAAACAACAATTTCCAAGGAGGAGAAAATATAAATGAGAAGAACATAAGTTATGAAGTATTAATTGAACAAGGATCTAGAATAGAGAAATTAGAAAAGATAATCCAACAATTAAATAATCGTCTAGATTTTGTATTTGGAAATGTTGGAATTCAAAATCAAAATAGAAATATACCACTTAGACAGAAGGAACCAATGGAAGTTAGACCTACTGGAGGATTGCCGATACAAGCTATACCTAATCCTGTCAATAGAACGGTTAATGAAATTAATACCTCTTCTGGGAGGGTAGCTGAATGAAGCACCATATCTGAAGCAACTATCTGTATGTATAAATGTTTTTTTTTTTTTTTTTTTTTTTTTTTAGTTAATAGTATCGTAGTGTTAGTCCTTAATTCAACGAACTTAGTCCGTTGAGTTATGCCTTAACTCCATGAGGGTGTGCTGTAGTTATGTTAACTTTTGTCTCTGCTAAATTTTTGTTTGTGTTATACAGAATCGACAAATAGAATTGATGCAATTACCATGGGATGCACTAAGGGAAGTACTAAGTAACTTGTTAGCTAAAGATTTGTGCAGGTTGTGTTGTATATCAAAGGAAATTAAAGACTGTATTGAAGGAAAATATTTTAGGGACTACAAGCTGCAAAAATGACTAAGATTAGAGATGGATTCATATGGAGGTCATTTAATTGTAGTTCAATTAACCATGAATATCTGGCTATGGAAGAAACTGGAATTCGACCCAATGCATTAGAAGGAATAAATCATATTATGGGGATAGATGAAGGATTAATCATATACAAGACGAGACCAAGGTATGCAAGTTTATTATTACCTGATATTTTGATAAGAAATCCTATAACAGGAGATGAATGGAATATAGGAAGACCTAATAGATTTGAAGCACCAACTGTAAATTGTGGGTCAACTTTAATATTTTCTGATAAAAATTCTGCAATTCCTGAAAAATTATATTATTGGAGAGCTACAGGAAATTTGGGTGAAGATTTACGCTTAAGTGTGTATAATTTTCTAAACAGATCTTGGAATGAAAATATTATGATATATCTAAAACAGAAATCATTAATTAACCAAACACATGTCATACTTGATGGATATATATATTTAGTCACAGAGATATCAATAGCATATGGATCTAATTTATACATAGTGAGCATAGACAGTTATGATGAATATATAGAAATTTTACCTGCACCGAGTGAAATAGCTAAACCACCATTTGCAGAATTTAATAAAATTCAAATAGGAATGTGGTATAATAGAGAAGATGATCCTACTTTACGTCTGATAAGATGGTGGGATGAACTGATGAAATTTCAAATATGGATTATGGAAGACATAAGTGAATGGAAGTGGGAAGAGGAGTATATTGAAATAGATGTAGAAATAGAAACTGCTACATTACCCTGGAACCAAAAAGGATCCCTTTCTGCATTGCATATCATTAATGGTAATATACTTGTATTTGGAATTTATAATATATTACATGTTTACAAATTATGAAGGAACAAGAACTGCATTAAAACAGAATTAATAGCAAGAAGAACTATGCCTAAAAAGTTTGCTTGGACTGATACATTTATTCCATTTGTTTCTACTTTTCAATCATGTTCTTAAGCTGTGATTTTGTGTGTTTAATGTTGTGTGTATTCTGCATTTATTTTTAGAAAAAAAAAAGGAATTTTGAAGTTTTCATGTTCATTTTATAAAAAAAAAAAACAAACAAAACAAAATATCAATCTAGTTTGTTGGTATCTATTCTGGGAAACCAACTGGCTTGCTTGTGAGCCACCAAAGGCATAGGAGCCTGGGTTCCACACAAGACACTGATTTATTAATATCTGTTAAATTTTATTTTGTTTTATATTTTGCTTTTATCTGTGAATGAAAAGTTTTTCAGAATAAAAAATCGGAATATTGAGAAGGAGATACAAATGAAACAAGGTATGTAACTAATTACTCATCCTAAATTTTAAATCAAGCAAAACTGTATTCATGCCTACTACAATTACTATACTTATTGTCAAATCTTTTACATTGAGGACAATGCAAAATGTAGGTATGAGGGGGAGGTAATTGAAGTAACAGCTATGTACGTTTGTTAATTAAAGAAATTAAAATAGTACTGCAAAGTTTTGAGGAAATTGAAAAATTTTATGAACTTGCTGTAACTATCCGATAAATGAGACTGTAAAATTTTTATAAATTGCTTGAATGTTATATTTAGAAGGCTATATAAGATGCTATTGAATTTACTAGTTATGCAAATCTAGATATAGTATCTTATGTTTTTTCTGAATTTCATGAGTTTAATAGTTTCACGATTTTAAAATGAAATCAAAATGCTTAATGAAAAAATCAGTAAATTATCTGAAGTCCTAAAAGAGCTGAGATGTGAATTCTAGATTAAATGAAACACATATGATTAAAGATACATTTAATATGACTGATTGAACTTGTAGAATGATTTATGTGTAGATCTTATTAAACTACAGAAAAAGTATGAGCTTATTGTTATGGATTCATATTTTCAGTAAATGATTGTTGAGTATTTTTGTTTTGATGATGTGTGCTGAATGAAAATAATCATATTTGCTCAATTACTATTGCTTGTGAAAAGAAATTAAAATCATCAATTAATACAAAAAAAGCTTACTGATATAAATACTTGTCTGTGTTGGATCTGAAGTTAATAACTAGTCATTTTGTTGCATTAATTTCTCATTTAGCTAAACGTTAAGTTAACGTGTGGTTTTATTGAAAAGCATGATATGTTTTAAAGTTATATCTTTTGTATCATGAACAGTGCACGTTTAGACAACTCGTTAAGTTAGAGTTTTGTTTGTATAGAGGTCACGTGAGAACTCGTTAAGTTAGAGGCTTAAAGGTTAAAATAGGTCACGTGATAACTCGTTAAGTTAGTGAGTAAAAGAAGAGACGAACTTGTTAAGTTAGTGTTATACACGTGGTTAAATTATAAGTTATGAATGTTGTATTGTATCACGTGAGGTGCACATGTTTAACTTGTTAAGTTAACATAACTAAATGCGTTGAGTTGCTATATTGAACACTAAGACAATGCGTTAGGTTAGCGTTATAAATTTAAGTTGTTATTTTTGTACGTGGTAAAATTCTTATTATAAAAACATTTGTTTATTACTGAATTGGTGAGTTAAAGTTTTTCGGAGACTTACAGTCGTAACTATCTGAAAGGTAACTTAAGTCATGTTTTCAGGTCTTGACATGTGTCTCACTAGTTTTATAATATAAAGAGTTTTTCGGTGACTTACATCCGTAACTATCCGAAACTTAAACTGTTTTCGGTGAGTTATCGTTTAACCTTTCGAAAGAAAGGTTAAGTTGGTTCGTGGAGTTATCATAACACAATGGAGATGGTTCGTTGAGATAGCACAACACCACGGACTTAGTTCGTTGAGTTAGCTACAGTACTCGTCACGTGAAATGACACATGAGGAACTCATTAAGTTAGAAACATTAAGTTATATATATATATTTGTGTTACTCGTTTAGTTAACATTAAAGTAACGACTTCTTATTACACTGATGAAAAATTTTTGGACGAGAGAGTTTATTTTGCAGGAAATTTTTTAGAGATCAAAGACTGATGATTAAAGGAAATTCGAAATATAAACGTGGGTTAGAACGTGTGTATTTCGATGAAGGAAAAAGAAAAGATGTGGAGAAGTGGAAAACTGGTAGTGATTAAACGTGGAGGATATGCATGAAATGAAGATACAGTATAAAAGGCATAGAGTTCTCGTTGATCAAACCATCCTTGCACACAAAAAGAAAAATATTTTCAAGGATCAAACCATCCCTACACACCAAAAGAAAAATCTTTTTCAGGGATCAAAAACACCTTCTCGGGGAAAATCTCTCAAGTGGAAGAAAATTCAGTGAAGCATAAAAAGGTAAGATTTTCGTCATAGAAGATTTGAAGTATCATAAGAAAGCAAATTCGGTGAAGCAGAGAAAGACAAGATATTCGTCACTAAAGAATTGCTGAAGAAGAAAGAAGAAGAAGAAAGATCTCAAATAGGAAGAAATGTTTTAAATTCCGTAAATTAGTTTGCTCTATTTGTAGTTATGAAATTGTTTAGATGATACATGGTATCGAGATATAATTGCATCTACAATTTCTAAGGAGAATTGAATTGTATATTGTAATTGAAACCTTGAATAAAAATGATTTTATGAAAACACTGTCTCGACTTGTTTTTGAGTTTTAAAGTTTCAATTATATTTCAGAAAATATTAAAAATACACAATTCACCCCCCTCTTGTGTAGCCATACGATCCTACAAGTGGTATCAGAGCTTTGTTAATAATCTTTGATATAAAATCTATACCAACTTATTGAATATCATTGCTTATTCTACCCTCCTTTATTTAATGGAATGCATTTTGAATATTGGAAATATAGGATGACTACTTTTCTTCAAAGTATAGATCATAAGTTGTGGTTCATGATTTCTAAACCATATACTTCGTTAACTACTCCTTATAATACTTGGACAATTACTAAAAAAGAAAATGAAACTCTAAATGCTAAGGGCTTAAATATTTTATTTTGTGCATTGAGTTATGAACAGTTCAGTAAAGTGTCGGCATGTAAATTTGCTTATGAGGTCTAGCATGCATTAGAAGTTTCACATAAATGTACTTCTCAAGTTAAAGAGACAAATAAACATGTTGATTCATAAGTATGAACTCTTTAAGATGCATGAAGACGAAAATATTTCTGAGATATTTTCCAGATTTCTTGATATCATAAACTCTTTAAAATGTTTAGGAAAGAATTTTGAACAGAAGGATTTGGTGAGGAAAATTCTCAGATCCCTAAGTTCTAAATGGTCTCAGAAAGTAACATCAATTGAGGAATCACGAGATTTAAATGTTTATACTATGAATGAACTTATAGGAAATTTAACAACTTATGAAGTTCAATTAAATGAATCACTGAGTCATAACAAACTAAAAATGAAGAAAGAAATAGCCTTTGAAATTAATTCAGATTCTGATATATCTACTGATTCTGACGAGGATTTGATTTTGCTGACTAGGAAATTCAAGAAAGCATGGAAAACTAGGAAACAGCAAAGGAACAAAAATGATAAACTCTCAACGTCAAAATCACTGAATGACAAGAATTCTTCATCCAAAAACTATGTATGTTACAACTGTAAGAAACCTAGACATCTTTCTCCAGATTGTCCTATGAGGAAAAATGAAAAGCAAAGTAGGACAAATCAGAAGAAGATGGCTTAGAAAACTCAGAAAAAGTTTTACAAGAAAAAAGCTTTGAAGGTCACTTGGGATGACACGTCTGAAGAGTCTGAATCTGAGGAATCAGCATCAAAATCTTCACATTCAGAAGGAGAATAAGAGTTAGAAGACGTTGCTCATGTGTGCTTCATGGCAAATGAGTCTGAGGTAATATCTGATCCTGAAAGTCATTCAGATTTCAACTTTGATGAATTATTATGTGCTTATCATGCATTATTACAAAAACTTAAAGTATGTAAACTAGAAAATAAAAATATTAGAAAATCTTCATTCATTATGGAAGAAGAAAATTGTTTCATGTCTACTACATTAGAAAAGTTTAAATGTGATAATGAAAATCATGCTAGAGATTTGCAAAAATTTAGATTTAATGAATGCATCTTGCATGAACAAATACAGAATATAAATGCTGAAAAATTAAAGATAGAATCTGAAAATGAAATATTGAGAAACAATATAAATGAACTTGAATTAGAGATAGATAAATTAAAACTGAGAGAGCAAGATTTAAATTCTACCATTGACAAATGGAATTTAAGTCAAACTAAGTTAGACAAACTAACTAGTACCCCTATGGTGTCTTATAAATTTGGCTTAGGATTTGATTATCCTGAATAACCTGAATCTCAAGCCAATAAAGGATTTATTAGTTGCAGTTCAAGTAAATCTAAGACTAAAATTCCTTTTATTATGAAACAAGGCAATAAATATGTAGAAGTAGGTACTTCAAGGGATGAATCATGCAGTAATAATATAAATCAATGTGATTTGTCAAATTGTACTTCTAACATGACTATAAATGTTTCTAAAAATCTTGTTTCTTGTTCTGGAAATTCAGTTTCTAATTTTTCTAAAATTTCAGACAATTGTAGTGAACTGAAAAATCAGAAACCTGAGCATGTAATTGAATACATTGGTGTTAGACCAATTACTCATTCTGCATGTGATAAAACAAAAAATTCTTGTGCAGAAAAAGATTTTGTATGTATGGAAAATGTTAATACAAGTACAAAATCTTGGTATGAACTTACTGAAATGTATAAGCATGACCAAAATAAATTAACATCTGATAAAAATCTATTTGGTCTTGATTATACTACATCTAAAAACAAAAAGAATGATTGTAAAAGTAATAATGCTATATGTGAGTATGAAGCTAATGATAAATCAATAGTATTTACAACTAATAAGAATATAAATTATAATGTTAAACTATTTTTAAACAAAAAGAAGAAATATGCGTTTAATGAACTTGTTCCTCAACAACAGTGGGTACCAAGAAAAAGATTTTCTTAATTTGTGTTGCAGGAGGAAACAACATCAAAATGGATCTTGGATAGTGGAGCGTCAAGTCACAAGACCGGACAGAAAAGTCTATTACAAAATTTTACAAATACCATGAAAGGAAGTGTAACATTTGGAAAGAAAAGCAAAGATAAAATCATAGGTATGGGCAATGTTCAAATAAATCCTACTTGTGTTATTTCGAATGTACTATATGTAGAAAACCTAGGATTTAATTTGCTGAGTGTCATAAAACTAACTGAAAATGGATATTATGTAGTGTTTGAAGATAATGTATGCAAAATAATTGATAAAAATACAGATGAAATTAAGTTTATTGCTAAAAGAAAAGGTTCTGTATGTATTTTATCTTTACCTTCTAGTGCAGTTGATTTAAATTCATGTTTGCTAGCTGAAACTAGTGATGCATATCTATGGCATAGAAGGATTGGGCATATAAATATGAAACTATTACATAAACTATCTAGAAAACATTTAGTGAGAGGTTTACCAAAGATTAAATACTCAAAGAACTTTATGTGTGATGCATGTGAGTTAGGTAAACTTCACAAAAACTCTTTTAAATCCAAAATTGATATTTCAAGCAAGAGAGTCTTAGAACTTATACATATGGATCTATTTGGACTAACAAGAATCATGAGTCTTGGTGGTAAACGGTATGTATTTGTTTTAGTAGATGACTTCTCTAGATACACTTAGGTATATTTTCTAGCATCTAAGACAGAAGTTTTTGAAAAATTTAAAATGTTTCGCAATTTTGTTCAAAATGAGCAGAGTGTCTCTATTCAAAAATTTAGGAGTGATCATGGAACTGAATTTGATAATGGTCAAATGGATAACTATTGTAGTGAGCATGGCATTGATCACAGATTTTCTTTTCCAAGAGCACCGCGTCAAAATGGTGTTGTTGAGAGAAAGAATAGATTACTTCAAGAAATGGCCAGAACTATGTTGAATGAACATAAGTTACCTCAAAATCTTTGGGCTGAAGCAGTAAATACAGTTTGTTATGTTATTAACAGAAGTCATTTAAGACCTCATGTTAATAAAACTCCTTTTGAAATTATGTTTAATAGGGTTCCAAAAATTTCCTATATGAAACCATTTGGCTGCAAGTGTTTTATTCTTAATACTAAGGATAAAAGGGATAAATTTCAAGCCAAATCGGATGAAGGAATTTTTGTAGGTTACTCTACTAGAAGTAAAGCCTATAGAGTATATAACAAGACTTCTAGGACTATTGAAGAAACCCTCCATGTAAGCTTCAATGAAAATTCTCTTAGAGAATCTCAAGCTAAAGCTGATAATGATGATATGATCAATTTTCCAAATGAGTTAGAGATCAATAGAGAGATTGATGATTTATCTGAGAAAATCAAAAATATGAACTTAAATGATCAAACTAATGATGAAAGTGATGGACTTTCAGATGTTGATGAGAATATTGAGGAAAATCAAAGAAATTGGTGTTATTCTTCATCACATCCCATTACTCAAGTCATTGGTGATATTAATGAGGGAGTTAAAACTAGAGCTTCAGTAAATTTAAATAGTATGTGTATGTTTGTTTCTATGGTGGAACCAAGGAATATACAAGAAGCATTATCTGATGAAAATTGGATAGTGGCAATGCAAGAAGAACTAAATCAATTCATCAGAAATGATGTATGGGAATTAGTCTCTCCACTAGAAAATTAGTCTATAATAGATACAAAGTGGATCTTTAGAAACAAACTAACGAAACTGGTCAAATTATAAGGAATAAAGCTAGATTAGTTGCCCAAAGGTATACATAGGAAGAAGGATTAGATTATGATGAAGCATTTGCTCCTGTGGCTAGGTTAGAAAGTATTAGAATATTATTGGCCTATGCTTGTTATATGGATTTTAAATTATATCAAATGGATGTAAAGAGTGTATTTCTAAAAAGTTTAATTAATGAAGAAGTCTATGTAAAATAACCACCTGGATTTGAAGATATTAAAAATCCTGACTTTGTGTATAAATTGAAGAAAGCCTTATATGGTTTGAAGCAAGCACCTAGATCATGGTATGAAAGATTATCTACTTTTTTAATAGAAAAAGGCTATATCATGAGAAAAGTGGATCATACTCTATTTATTAAGAGAGATGGTAAAGATCTGATTGTTGTTCAAATATACGTGGATGATATAATCTTTGGAGCAACCTCTGATAAGTTGATAGAAATATTCTCTGAAGAGATGACTAATCAGTTTGAAATGAGTATGATAGGAGAACTTTCATATTTTCTAGGACTTCAAATTAAGCAAATGGATAAAGGTATATTTTTAAATCAGGAAAAATATGCAGATGAAATGCTTAAGAAATTTAATTTTAATGATACAAGGATTCGAAGAACTCCTATGAGTACTACTTTAAAGTTAGATATTGATGACATAGGAAAATCTATAGATCAAAGAAAATACAGAAGTATGATTGGTTCTTTACTTTATTTGACTGCTAGTAGACCTGATATTATGTTTGCTGTGTGTGTTTGTGCTAGATTTCAATATAATCCTAAAGAATCACACTTAATTGCAGTTAAAAGAATATTTAGATATATACAAGGAACTAAAAATTTCAGACTGTATTATTCTAAGGATAGTTCAATAGATCTTATAGGATATACTGATGCTGATTATGCAGGATCTAACTCTAATAGAAAGAGTACCAGTGGCACATGTCAATTATTGGAAAATAATTTGGTGTCATGGTTTAGTAAAAAGCAAAAATGTGTAGCACTTTCTACTACAGAAGTTGAATTTGTTGCTGTTGCACTATGTTGCACTCAGATTCTGTGGATAAGGCAAACTTTACAAGATTTTGAATTATCTTATGATACAACTGAGATTTATTATGATAGTAGTTCTGCAATAAATCTTTCCAAAAGTCCTGTATTACATTCAAGAGCAAAGCATATAGAGGTTAGACATCATTTCCTAAGAGATAACGTAATTAAAGGAAAAATTAAATTAGAATTTGTGTCTAGTAAAAATCAATTAGCTGATATATTTACAAAACCTCTAGACGAAAATACATTCTGCAACATTAGATTAAATTTAGGTATTTGTAGGCTATGTGATGTGTAAAATGCTTAAACTCCACATAAAAAGATAAATATTATTGATGATGTTGTTCACCTCATAGATATTATATACTTATTATAAATATCTAAAGTAATATCTAAACTGCTGCTTAAGATACTATGTATTTATTATAAAATCATAGTAGTATCTTATTGATTTTAAGTAGTTTATCAATTTTAATGGTTTTTACGATTTTAAGTGGAAATGTAAATGAAAAACATTAAATACTTCTGACATTTTGAAATTTTGATTAAATGTTTTCTTTGAATCAAGGAAAATGCATATGATCATGCATAAATTTGACTTAATTGATTAAACATGTAGAATAAGTTATATGTAACTCATCTTAAACTATTAATCAAAAGTATAAGCTTATTGAAACTGATTCATATTCTCAGTACAATCATAGAAGTAAAAATTGTATGAGATTTGTGTTTTATTGCATCTGTATTAATGGAATACATATAAACTGTGCTTAAAATGAAAAGTGCTTACAAAGTGAAAATCTTTGAGAGTTTATTGATCAGTTTGATCACGAGCCTTTTGTACTTGAGCAGATAGGTATGTAAGGATTGTTGTCCTAAAAAAAGATTCTTTAAATCTAGCAACCTAAGGTCCTAATCAGATCTAGGATTGTTGACTGAAAGCTCATTACACGGGTACATTAGAAAGCTCTTGTATGATTCAAGCTTTTCAAACTAACTTTTAAAGAAAATTATCAATATTCACTATTTTGAAAAAAAGAAAAAGAAAATGTTGTTTCATTAATTACAGATATCTTTGAATAGCATATAGTTTCTACCAATATGACTATTGATTTATTGAATCAACATTAGTACTTTTGAAAACGTTTATTTGAAATACATTCTTTTATTCTCCTTGAATTAATCACATTGAGTTCAAAGTTGTGTTTTGATTCATATACAATAGGAATTGATTCTAGAAATCATTTTTGATGATGTCAGAATAACGGAAGTCTCTGAAAAGAAAATTTAAAAGTATAGTTATACTTAACATCTATTGTCACTACAAGTATATTTTGTATGTTGATTGAATATATTTGAAGTATATTTGTAGGGGGAGCATTAACAATGTCAAAAACAGATTAATATAATTTAGAATACAAATCTTAGTTAATCTAAATTAATGTCCTCTTAAAATCTTGATGAAATAATTTAAAAAGACAAATAAACTATTCTAGATTCAAAAGACAAAATGTTCAAATAGTTTTCAATGTTCTCAAGATAATGTTAAGTTTAGCATGTGTGTTGTTTTCGGAAGGTTTCAGTTGGAAGCATCCGAAACTTGTTTAAGTGTACTAACTAGACGTTATATTAGATAAGGTAACATGTAAAACTACCTCTAGACAGCATTTTACTCGTTAGGTTAGTTAACTCAACGAGTTATACTTGAATATTTCGGGTACTTTGATTGAATAAACTTTATTCAATATTTATTTTATTTCTAAACTCGACTTCTCTTCACGTTGAGTTATACGCCTAAAAACCCTATTTAAACACTTATTACACGGGCACTTAGGTTATTTGTAAACTTTGTCAAGAAAATCTTTCCTACTTGTTACTGTTACAACCTGCGATGATGGTCTCCAAGTTCTACAAAGGTCGTGGTAGAGGAAAAGACAAAAGTAGAAGAGATGCCAAGGGAAAAGAAATAGAGAATGATGAAGTTCCACATACTTGGTTCAAGAAAATATTTCGAGTGGACAAAAGGTTAGCAGAACTTTATAGAGATTACTTCTTTCCTCAGGATATATTAGATGAAGTTAGACAAGAACTTCAATATACTGATGCAAATATTACATACATGGGTATTCGAAGTAAATTTGATAGAGAATACAGAATGAAATGTGCTGAGATTGCATTTTTAGAACAGTATGCAAAATATTTGGAAAAAAGTATAGGTTCATCAAATAGAACTCCTTAAACTCCTATAAATGATACAAGACTACATGCATTTGAGGAAGAGAATGAATCAGCTATCCCTACTCCTTTATATTCAAAACAAGTAAAATCAGATATTGCTGTAGACAAAACAAAAGTTGAGAGTCTTCGAAAGGCCGTTGCAATAGAAAGTGCCTTAGAAGAATTAAAGCAGAAAACTTTTATGGAGCAATTTGAAAAGAAAATAGCAATACTTGAAAAGGAGAAACAGAAATGTTATAGAAGAAGGAAAGTCAGAAAAATTATGTCTAAGGAAACAAAGTCTATTGAAAAAGGAAAATCAGATGAAAATTTATTTCCAAAGGACAATTTATGTCTAGACATTGTACCTTATTATGCATCTGATAAACTCATCAGTTCTGAACACACTGAAACTGATGAAGATAATGAGACTTTATTTTCCCTTGCTAGAAAGCTTGAGAAGAAATACTAGTCAAATATAAGCTCAAGTTTTTCTATTAGTACAAGTCCTGATGATAAAGAAATTAACAAATCAGAGCATCAGGCACTTGACATTGAACAAGTTATTGCAGATATAATTGACAATGTTGAGGCAGTAACTAGTTCAAAGGCTGAATTGTTTGGAGTAGCAGATATTGTAAATGTTAAGACTCCAGAAGAGCTAAAAGTTAACCAACCTTCTACAGAATCTATAGAAACAGAGTCTGAGAATTCACAGCATGAATCAATGGAATTATCTATTGAACAAAATGAACAATTACAAACAAATACACCGATTGTAGAATTTGTGGAAAAATTGAAATCTGAACATTCTATGGAGATTGAATAGATGAATGTTGAGCATATTGACAATGTTCCTAACTCTGTTGAAGCTGAAGAATCAAGCTTACCTGAGCAGCTTCAAGATAATATTTTGGAAGAGGAATAATATGACATTCATTTCGAAGAAGAGGTTCCTGAAGATGAATAAAACTCTGAATCATGGCTTCAGGTATCACCTTCTTTGTGTACAATATTACAAATTCAAGGTAATGCAATTCATTTTAGATTTGAAGAAGCATTGCAGAAATACTATAATCTGATTACATGTCAGATTCTACATGCTCGTCCAATAAAATTCAGACATTTGATGGAAATAAGAGATCTGTTTGAGTTTCAAGGCCTCATTAAATTCTTGCCAGTAGGAACGAAATGGAAGCAATACATAAAGCTTATTGCAGCTTTTTATAGCAATCTGGTCAAGAATGGAAATTTTTTGAAAACTCAAATAAATGAATAAGAGTTTATATTGTCTCTTGAGTTAATTTTTGAAGTTTTAGGATTAAAGAATGAAGGTGTTGTTACCAACAGATTTGACATGATAAGACAACTGGAATGGAACATTCAGTCTTTATCAAAAATTCCAGATGTATATTCTGAAATGAGATTAATGGAAAATCTGAGTGCAGAGGCAAGGTTTATTGCAAATATATTGCATGCAAATTTATTTCAGAGAGTTGGACACAATTTGGAAGTCAGTAGAAGCTGTTTATATGCAACTTATGGCCTGCTGAATAGAATTCAAATAAATTGGTTTGATGTATTTATGTCTCAACTACAGCATATGAGTTCAAAGTTATTTTATGGTGATGCTGTATGTAGAATCCTTGCAAGCCAATTGACTTTATCTAATTGGCCCTCTGAAACTAAAGGCATGAGAGCATTTAGTATCAAAGATTTGCAAAAATTCCATGCCATGCATAAACCTCAACGACAACAACCTGATACAGACCATAGACTACAACAACAACAAAGTTATTCAGTTCAAGCAGAACAGCAAACATAGCTACCTCCTAACTTAGATGTAGTGCTTAACGACATCATAAATGATATTAGGCATCTAGGAGATAAAATATGTAATGCTATAAGTGATATACTTAGGAGGGGTCGATAACTGTTTTTGTTTGTTTCTGAATACAAAATGTAATGTTTGTATTATACTTGTTTGATTCATTGAACAATACATTTTTCTGTAAATGTGTTCAATTATTATTCTTGTTTATAGAAATCGTTGTTGTAATTCTCTTATATATATATATATATATTCTCTATAATTATCTTTTTGATTAATGACAAAAAGGGGGAGAAATATTATAAAAAGATGATTATGATCTTAATTGCATATATATATTATAAAAGGAGATGCTATTTAAATGGTTATTGTAATCTGACAGATGATAATTAGAAAACTGATACTTATATAATTATTGACATCTGAGAGTTTTAGTTCTGAGAGGTAAAATTTACACAAACAATAGAAATAAGCTTAAGTGAACTTAAGTCAACAAACAAGTTCGTTGAATTAAAAGTTAACCCAACGAAGGTGCTTTGTTGAGTTAAACATATTTCATAATTGATTTAATATGATTTTGTCATCATCAAAAAGGGGGAGATTGTTGAGTATTTTTGTTTATTTTGCAAGAAATTTTTCAGAGATCAAAGACTAATGATTAAAGGAAATTTGAAATATAGACGTGGGTTACAACGTGTGTGTTTCGATGAAGGAAAAAGAAAAGACGTGGAAAAGTGGAAAACTGGTTGTGATTAAACGTGGAGGATATGCATGAAATGAAGATACAGTATAAAAGGCATAGAGTTCTCGTTGATCAAACCATCCTTGCACACAAAAAGAAAAATCTTTTCAATGATCAAACCATCCCTGCACACCAAAAGAAAAATCTTTTTCAGGGATCAAAAACACATTCTCGGGGAAAATCTCTCAAGTGGAAGAAAATTCAATGAAGCATAAAAAGGTAAGATTTTCATCACTAAAGATTTGAAATACCAGAAGAAAGCAAATTCAGTGAAGCATAAAAAGTCAAGATATTCGTCACTGAAGAATTGCTAAAGAAGGAAGAAGAAAGAAGAAAAAGAAAGATCTCAAATAGGGAGAAATTTTTTAAATTCCGCAAATTAGTTTTCTCTGTTTGAAGTTATGAAATTTTTTAGATGATACATGGTATCGAGATATAATTACATCTACAATTTCTGAGGAGAATTGAATTGTATATTGTAATTGAAACCTTGAATAAAAATGATTTTATGAAAACACTGTCTCGACTTGTTTTTGAGTTTTAAAGTTTCAATTATATTTCAGAAAATATTAAAAATACACAATTCACCCCCCTCTTGTGTAGCCATACGATCCTACAATGATAGAAGCAAAACTATATGAGAATGGTATTTTACTGCATCTGTATTAATGAAATACAAACATATATAGTATGTGATAAATGTTTTGTTTTGTATTTGTAGTTTGATTGAAAGAAAAGAAAAAAAAAAAAAAAGGAAAAATTTGAAAGTTTATTGACTTATTTGATCACGAGCCTTTTCTACTTGAGCCTATAGGTATGTAAGGATTGTTGACCTGAACAAGGACTCTTGAAATCTAGCAACCTAAGATCTTGATCAGATTTGGGATTGTTGACTGAAAGCTCGTTACATGGATACATTAGAAAGCTCTTGTATAATTCAAGCTTGTCAAATTAACTTTTAAAATACGAAAAAATATATATATATATATAATATACATATGTGAAAAGATACAAGTGTTTTGTGAAATACAGATATCTTATGAATTGAGTATATTTTCTGTTATCTAGAATTACTGAAATATGAATCTGGAATTGACTTTTGAAGTTGTTTAATGGAGATACAATTCTTTATTCTACTTGTCTTAATCAAATTGAATTGGATTGTACTTTGATAAGTATGTTGTTGAAATTTCTTCTAGAAATCTTATTGGAAAATTCAGGATGATAGATGATGAAAAGAAGAACAAACGATAATATAATTAACACCTATGTGATGATGATATACTTTGTTTGTAATTTACATATATTCTAAGTATATTTGCAGGTTGATTATTGAAACATACAGAATATATTTTTATGCTCAATAGAAGAAAAAAAAAGGGGGAAGAATTAATTCTAGCACTTTTAAAGACTAATTAATTAGATCTTAGTTTGCTAAGGGACTAGTAAAATTTAGGTATGGGGGAAGTGTTTAGAATGAAAAAGTGCATATTATTAACGATTAAATGATGGTTAATTGCATAATATTTAGCTTATCATATGAGAATTAAGCCATTATGTTATAATTGCACTGTTATATGCTTTAATTGAAGAATTTGCTTAAATTGGGGGAATTAATGTTAATTTAGTACATTTCTGAACTGTCGGTAAGTTGCAGGTTGTGAAATTCTTAAGTATCCAAATTTCTTGATATTTCAGACAGTTATGTTTAACAGATTGAACATATATCGGATAGTTATGTTTAAATTGCCAAACAGTTATGTTTTGAGAGAATATTTTATTATTTCCTGAAGTACACGTGTCGAAACCATAATGAATGACTTAAGTGAACTTTCGGTGAGTTATCTATAACTATCCGAAATTGCAGCTAGACATTGGATAGTTATCCCTGTAACTCTCCGAAAACTCTTTTTATTTATAAAATAGCTGAGGACACATGTCATGTTCTAGGAAATTGACTTAAGTGGATTTTCGGTGAGTTATCTCTAACTATCCGAAATGCATCTGAGCATCAGATAGTTAGACCTGTAACTCTCCAAAATGTTATTTTATGATTAAACTGCTGCTAACATGTGTCGAGATCTAGTAGATTTACTTAAGTTATATATCGGTGAGTTATTTGTAACTATCCGAAATGCATATGAGCATCGGATAGTTAAGTTTTTAAGTATCTGAAATGCACCTGACCATTGGATAGTTAAATTTATGCACGTGTTGAATTTAAATGCTTTAGTATATCACGTGAGATGCACATGTTTAACTCGTTAAGTTAACATAACTGTACGCGTTAAGTTACATGAATATACACTAAGGTAATGCATTATGTTAGCAGCTTTTTTCTTTTTATTTTCTAATATGCCATTGTAGCAGTTGTAGGAACAGATAGTTGGAAGAGAAAAACCACGTTTGCACGTATCGCGTAGGGAAAGAAATCATCGTCGTTGATACGAATGAAGGAAATCCAACCGACCATTCAAGTAGAAGTAATTACTACTGAAGAAATATAAAAGAAACGAAGAAAAAAGAAGAAGTGTGTGATCGATGGGCAAACAGTGTGTGTGGAGGAGGATGAGCATCGCAATTCTCTGAAGTTCCACACCAACCATCATCATCACCAACCATCAGAGGTCTGTGAGGATACTTGCCTGATGTCGGGTTGATTCCGAGCCAAACATAGTGCCTGACAACCACTGTGAGGAGTGATCGTGTCGCGGGAAGGGAAGCCATTTTCACCAAGCGCTGACTCATATTTCGGGAGATTGTAAAGCTTTTAGCCTTGGCTTCGGGTTAATGCCTGTATGCTAAAGGGGAGATCAACTTGCAATTCTGGACTCGTGATTCTATAGGGAGAGGAGACAGGATTGTATGTGGTTTAATTTTCAGTGGTGTAATCACATTGCAAGTAGTGTCGGAAGTATTTACTCTCAAGTGAGATTACTTTACATTTCACCTTTCGCCCATTTCCATGTTCATATTAAAACAAAAATACCAAAAACAATTTATCTATGTTTGTATGTTGTATTTGAGTGTTGTATTGTTTGTGTTGTATTGTGATTAATGTTATCTTTGTCAGTGTTGTGATTGTTTTATGTTTATTTTAGTTTTACAGTTTACTGAAATTGGTTCGTTCAAAAGACTTAAAGATTTTAATGGTTACTGTTTGAATTATCTGAATGTTAGTATTACTTAATGATAAATCCAATGTTAACTAACATTAAAGAGCTTAATTGATGTTATTTACAATCTATGGAATCGCCCAATGGTTGGCCGAATTCCTGTGTAAATAGCAATATTAAAAAGAAAAGACGTGCTTGTGGAGTTAACTTAAATCCACGAGGTTAGTCCGTTGAGTTATCCATAACTCAACGAACTTAGTCCGTTGAGTTAACTGTAAGTCAACGGAGAGCTTATTGAATATATAAATTTGATTGTTAACAAACGAACAATTCTCAAGCTCTTCAACAATTCCCTATGGGATCGACCTATACTTGCACACTGATACAATAGACACTATGCACTTGCAGTTAAAGTACAAATTGGAATTTATATCTAAATTGTATTAAAGGTTGTTTGTTTACTTCTAAAAGAGAGAATAGGCATAAAGATAAATTAACTAAGTAAAAACAGAAGTAACAAATCCAAGTTTTTCTAGTGTAGTGTTGGGAAAACGCAAACACTCTTATAGAGAAAGGGTAGAAAAACATCTAGATGAAGCCATGAAGGAGAAGGCGTGAAAAGGGATGAAGCAAATGAAGGATTTGAGAATCGGAAGGTTGAGACAGAGTGAGAAGATAACCCTCCGAAAGCATATAAAAATTGGAAAGTTTTAGAGATCAGTGAGTTAGAGGTCGAACTTACCGAAAGGTAGGAGAATTTCGGATAATTACAGAATAACTGTCCGAAAAAGAAATAAGGCACAAGATAGTATCTTACCGAAAACTAAGAAGTTTTCAGATAGTTACAACTTAATTATCTAAAAACCCCTTAAGATAAAAAAACTAACTCTCCAACGACTGCCAACACCCAACCAGGTAAAGAAAATAACTCCCCTTAAAAATATGCTAACTAAAAAAAAAAAACTTAAAATTGAGAAAATCAAACATATCAAAAAGAATAAACTACCTCTGAATATATGAATAAAAGAAATCAGCAAAAATAAATAAATAAATAAAAACTTTTTGTTGAGGTATTTGTATTTTTATAATGTTTTTATTTTATATTTTATTATTATTATTATTTATTTTATATCGATATAAATATATATATAAGTAGGTTTTTACGAATAATATTTTTTATTATTTAAATTTTAATTGTTTGAGAATTACTGAAATATTCAATACTCCACATTAAGATAAAGAACACATTTCACTTAGGATAAGGACTTGATCCTATGATTCACCTTATTAACCTTAAAAAATCAGTTTTTATAAACTTCAGTGGTATAACTTATTGGTTTTAGAATAAAAAATTTCAGAATTATTTAATATGTTCTCTCCGACTAGTTTGAAATTTTCATGAAGTAACTCCAAGGTATATTTTCCCTTAACAATGTCTGTTATGTAATTAACTAAGAAGAAAGGAAGAGTTTTGGGAATTATGAAACTGTCAGTACTACATAGCCAATAATCAGATTTTTTTTTTTGTGTAAATTGGTGTTGGTTGCTCTTTGCAACAAACATTCCATTTTTTATTTTTTTTTTTAACAATGGCAATCATTTTGCTAGTACTAAAAAATGGAAAGTGTAGAAAGTTATAAACATTTGGACAAGGTTAGGTTAAATATCTTGAGTCTTATTGCTTCTAACCACTTTTCCTTGTTTTTCACCCTCACATATTAAAAACCTCTAAATTTTCTAATCATGAATCATTCAATCTAGCAAATAGGAATACAATTACTGAATTAATTAAGGTAACTTGGCTATTTTTCGGATTTAGATCCCCATTCTAAGTTGTTAGGAACGAATGGCTTCACTAGAGAGGGGGGGTGAATGGAGAACAAAGTGAATTTAAGTCTATTTTTCACTTTACTAACTAATTTGATTAATCAATTTGCATAAGTAATAATTAGATAAAAATATCATGCACAACGGAAATAAAGGTAAGAAACACAAGAGAATTTTAGGTGGTTCACCAACTCGGCTAGTCCACCCCCAAGGGTCACTTGGGCTTCACCAAGTGTCTCAACACTTACACACTTGCTTTCAGGTCGAAGCAAGAACCAACCACATAGAAGTTTTCAGGTATAAACTCTAGAAAACCAACACTCAGAAGTTTTCAAGTATAAACTCCAGAAAACCAACCTCTTGTGTTTTCAAGTTGAAACTCAAACCAACAAATGAATGTAGCTTTCAAGTTGAAGCCACGAACCAAATGATCCTTCTTGGATCAGACTTTCAATGCATGGAGAGCTTTAAGAGTCTTCTTGTAAATCCAGCTTTCAATCGATTCTTTGTTGAACTGAATTTGAGCTTTCTTCTATATTAGTAATTGATCTGCAATGTATATTATATCTCTGTATGTAATTGTATCTATAATCTCACTTGTAAGCTTTGTCGTATATCTGTTGTCTGTATTTTGTATATATACTTGATATGTACAACGATCATATTTTCCTCCAACAGATGAATTCTTCTGTACTTGATTAGGATCAAGTCCCAATACGGCAAGCGACCATTCAAAAAATCGTTTCAAGATATCTTACCGATTTTCCTGTTCTGTCGGATGGTTAGCTATGCAACTCTTCGAAGAGTAATTATAACTCACCGAATAGTTAAAAACTTGTCGAATAGTTTGACTCTGTCAACTTTCCGATTGCTTTAATTTAGCACGTGCATAAAGGGCTGACTTAAGTTGCTTTGTATATTTTTCTTGATATACAAAAATTCCTTTTTCAACTTGTTTAATCTGCAATCCCAGAAAGAATGTTAACTCACCCATTAGACTCATCTCAAACTGATTTTTCATCTGATCTGCAAACTTATTACTTAAAATCTCATTAGTTGCTCCAAAAATGATATCATCTACATAAATCTGAACAACTAACAAACCTAGATGATTTTTCTTAAAGAATAAGGTATTGTCAACCTTACCAATATAAAAACCATTATCTAACAGAAAGGATTTCAACCTATCATACCAAGTTCTTGGAGCTTATTTCAACCCATACAAGGCCTTCTTCAGTTTGAAAACATGCTTAGGAAAATTAGCATCAACAAAACCAGGTGGTTGCCTAACATAAACTTCTTCTTTAATGAAACCATTTAAAAATGCACTTTTAACATCCATTTGATATAGTTTAAAATTCATATGAGCAGCAAAAGCTAGAAAAATTCTAATAGATTCTAATCTAGCTACAAGTGCAAAGGTTTCTTCAAAATCTATTCCCTGCTATTGGTTATACCCTTGGGCTACTAGTCTAGTCTTATTTCTAATTACCTGTCCTGATTCATTAGATTTATTCTTAAATATCCATTTAGTGCCAATAATTGAATGATCTAGAGGTTTAGGAACTAAGTCCCAAACTTGATTTCTTTTAAATTGATTAAGTTCTTCCTGCATGGCACTAATCCAAAATTCATCATTTAATGCCTCATCAATGTTTTTAGGTTCTATTATGGATAGAAATGCATGACACTCGGAAACATTAATCCTAGATCTTGTTTGCACACCTTTAGAAATATCACCAATAATAAACTCCTTAGGGTGTTGAGGTAAAAATTTATGAGTTAAAGGATTATCATTTCTTTCTTGACCCAAGGTACTAGATTCTCCAATATTTGATTCATCACATTCATAATCTAAAGTATCAATAATTTCTTTTGAAGTATTACTTGGCTCTTCATCAAAATTTACATGCATAGATTCTTCAACAGCCAAAGAAATTTTGTTATAAATTCTATATGCTTTACTTCTTGAAGAATATCCCAAAAATATACCTTCATCAGATTTTGCTTCAAATTTATCTTTATTTTCTTTTGTATTCACAATAAAACATTTAGATCCAAAAGCTTTAAAATAATGTACTTTAGGAATTCTTCCCATCCATAGCTCAAAAGGAGTCTTATTCAAGTCTCTTCTTAGGGTTACTCTATTTAAAATATAACATGCAGTACTAACTGCCTCAGCCCAAAAATAATAAGCAACCTTGTTTTCATTTAGCATAGTTCTAGCCATTTCTTGAAGAGATCTATTCTTTCTCTCTACAACTCCATTTTGAGAGGGGGCTCTAGGAAAGGCAAATCTATGTTCTATTCCTAGATCTTGGCAAAGTTTTTCCATTTTTCATTTTCAAATTCCCCTCCATGATCACTCTTAATTTTCTGAACTTTCAATTGCTTTTCATTTTGAATCATATTCAGAAAAATTTTAAACTCCTCAAATACTTCACTCTTATGTCTTAGAAATATTACCCAAGTATATCTTGAAAAATCATTGTTTAGAATGAAAAAGTGCATATTATTAACGATTAAATGATAGTTAATTGCATAATATTTAGCTTATCATATGAGAATTAAGCCATTATGTTATAATTGCACTGTTATATGCTTTAATTGAAGAATCTGCTTAATTTTGGGGAATTAATGTTAATTTAGTACATTTATGAACTATCGGTAAATTGCAGCCTGTGAAATTCTTAAGTATTCGAAAATGCATCTGAGCATCGGATAGTTATACCTATAACTCTCCGGAATGTTATTTTATATTTAAACTAATGTTGACACGTGTTGAGAGCTGGTAGATTTACTTACGTTATAACTCGTTAAGTTAGTATAACTACACGCGTTGAGTTACATGAAATACACTAAGGAAACGCGTTAGGTTAGCGTTATAAACTTAAGTTGTTTATTTTGCACGTGTTTTATAGTTAAACCAACGAAGGAAGTCCGTTGAGTTATCTGTAACTCCACAGACTATATATATTTTCTAATATGCCACTGTAGCGGTTGCAGGAACAGACAGTTAGAAGGAAAAACCACGTTTGCACGTATCACGCAGGAATTCAATTGCGTAGGGAGAAAGAAATCATCGCCGTTGATCTGAAGGAAGGAAATCCAACCGACCATTCAAGTAGAAGCAGTTACCATTGAAGAAATATAAAAGAAAAGAAGAAAAAAAAGAAAGAGTGTGATCGATGGACGGCTAGTGTATACAGAGGAGGAGCACTGAGCTTTCTACAGACAGTATCGACGATTCTCCGAAGTATCACACCAACCATCGTATCACCACCATAATCACCAATCATCGGAGGTCTGTGAGGATACTTGCCTGATGTCGGGTCGATTCCGAGCCAAACATAGTGCCTGACAACCACTGTGAGGAGTGATCGCGTCGCGGGAAGGGAAGACATTTTCACTAAGCGCCGACTCATATTTCAGGAGATCGTAAAGCTTTAAGCCTTGGCTTCGGGTTGATGCCTGTATGCTGAAGAGGAGATCATCTTTCAATTCTGGACTCGCGATTCTATAGGGAGAGGAGACAGAATTGTAAGTGGTTCAATTTTCAGTGGTGTAATCGCGTTGCAAGTAGTGTCGGAAGTATTTACTGTCAAGTGAAATTACTTTACATTTCACCTTTCGCCCATCACATCAAAACAAAAATACCGAAAACAATTTATCTTTGTTTGTATGTTGTATTTGAGTGTTGTATTGTTTGTGTTGTATCGTGATTAATGTTATCTGTATCAATTTTATGATTGTTTTATGTTAGTTTTAATTTTGTAGTTTACTGAAATTGGTTCGTACAAAACAACTTAAAGATTTTAATGGTTATTGTTTGAATCATCTAAATGTTAGTATTGCATAATGATAAATCCAATGTTAACTAGCATTAAAAAGCTTAATTGATGTTATTTACAATCTGTGGAATCGCCCAATGGTTGGTCAAATTCCTCTGTAATTAGCAATATTATAAAGAAGAGACAGGCTCGTGGAGTTAACTTAAGTCCATGAGGATAGTCCGTTGAGTTATCCATAACTCAACGAACTTAGTCTGTTGAGTTAACTGTAACTCAACAGAGTGCTTATTGAATATAAATTTGAATTGTTCACAATCAAACATTTCTTAAATTCGTCAGCAATTCCTTGTGGGATCGACCTGTACTTGCACACTAATACAATAGACACTATGCACTTGTAATTAAAGTACAAATTGGAATTAATATCTAAATTGTATTAAAGGTTGTTTGTTTACTTCTAAAAGAAAGAATAGGCATAAAGATAAATTAACTAAGTAAAAATAGAAGTAACAAATCCAAGTTTTTCTAGTGTAGTGTTGGGAAAACACGAACAATCATCAACTAGAACAAATACATATTTCTTTCCACCTAAACTTTCTGTTCTAGTAGGGCCAAATAAATCCATGTGAATTAATTCCAAAATTCTTCTTGATATAATTTGCTTTCCTGATTTAAAAGAACTCTTCTTCTATTTTCCCAATTCACATGCATCACAGATTTTATCCTTTTTAAATTTCAAATTGGGTAAACCATCTACTAGGTTCTTCTTAGCTAACTTATCTAGCTGCTTCATATGTATATGACCTAGTTACGATGCCATAACCATGCATTGTCTAAATTATTAGCAATTAAACATGAATCAGTTGAAGAAACATCATCAGGTAAATTTAGAAAACATACATCATTTCTTCTATGAGCAGTAAATTTAACTTCATTAGAGTTTTCATCAATAACAAGGCATTTCTTAGATTTAAACAAAACCATATAACCTTTATCTTCTAACTGAGTAATACTAATTAAATTATGCTCTAAATTTTCAACTAGTAAGACATTATCTATAACCATTTTATCATTTACATAAACAGATCTGATACCAATAATATTACCTTTTTGATCATTGCCAAATCTAACATTTCCTCCATCAATCATCTTCAAGTCTTTTGGGACAGATTTATCTCCAGTCATATGCTTTGAAGCACCACTATCCATCACCCATCGTGATCTTTTAGTTTTGACCTACAAGGATAGTCATAATCACATCCTTTGGTACCCATATTTTCTTGGGTCCATTTTTGTCAGTGGAAAAGATTTGAAATCTATTCTTTTTTTGATATCCATGTATTATTTTGGTTAATAGAATTTCTTTTTAATACATAGATAACTTTTTCTTTATTAATTGTTTTCAAATAGCCATTTCCATAATCCATTTTATAGTTGTTTGAAAAGTTAATAGAAGCATATGTTTTAGGTGGTTCATAGTTAAAACTTATACCAGTTCTATCACCAAAGACTTTATAACTATTAATAATATTGGTCAGTTTCTTATCTCCTTTGGTAAAAGCTCCTAGTTTAAATTTAAGTCTACCAATTTCTTGTTCTAATTTTTCTATATCAGAATTAGAACTAGATTTTTCTACACATTGATTTTTAAATTTTTCATTTAATTTTTCAGTTTCATCTTGTAGCCTTTTGTTTTCTAAGAATTTATCCTTCAGATCTTTAATAAGTTCTGAATTATATTTTTCAAGTTTAGAAATTTTATCATGCATATCAGAACTATCACCAACAAATTTATTCTTCTTCAATGTAGAATTTTCAGTTTTTAATGTAATAATTTCCTTTTCTAACTTAGCAGCAGTTTTATTACTATTCGATGATTTCCTTTTTAACATAGAATTTTCCAAACTAACACTTTTCAGTTCTTCCAATAATTCATTATAATCATCTTGATTTATATCTGATACATCAGAATCATTATAAGAAATCATTTCATTAGCTATATTTGAATCAGAATGTACCTCATTAGTGTTAGTGTTTAGAATGAAAAAGTGCATATTATTAACGGTTAAATGATGGTTAATTACATAATATTTAGCTTATCTTATGAGAATTAAGCCATTATGTTATAATTGCACTATTATATGCTTTAATTGAAGAATCTACTTAATTTGAGGGAATTAATGTTAATTTAGTACATTTCTGAACTGTCGATATGTTGCAGGCTGTGAAATTCTTAAGTATCTGAATTTTCTAATATTTTGGACAGTTATGTTTAACATACCAAACATATTCGGACAGTTATATTTAACAAACCAAATATATATCGGATAGTTATGTTTAAATTGTCGAACAGTTATGTTTTGAGAGAATATTTTATTATTTCCTGAAGTACACGTGTCGAAACCATAATAAATGACTTAAGTGAACTTTCGGTGAGTTATTTATAACTATCCGAAATTGCAGCTGGGCATCAGATAGTTATCCATGTAACTCTCCGAAATCTCTTTTTATTTATAAAATAGTTGAGGACACGTGTCATGTTCTAGGAAAGTGACCTAAGTGGATTTTCGATGAGTTATCTCTAACTATCCGAAATGCATCTAAGCATCGGATAGTTAAGTTTATAAGTATCTGAAATGCACCTGAGCATCGGATAGTTATATTTATGCACGTGTTTTATAGTTAAGTCAATGAAGAAAGTCCGTTGAGTTATCTGTAACTCCACGGACTATATATTTTCTAATATGCCACTGTAGCGGTTGTAGGATCAGAAGTTGGAAGAGAAAAACCACGTTTGCACGTATCGCGTAGGGAAAGAAATCATCGTCGTTGATACGAATGAAGGAAATCCAACCAACCATTCAGGTAGAAGTAGTTACTACTGAAGAAATATAAAAGAAAAGAAGAAAAAAGAAGAAGTGTGTGATCGATGGGCGGACAGTGTGTGCAGAGGAGGATCAGCATCGTAATTCTCTGAAGTACCACACCAACCATCATCATCACCATCATCATCACCACCACAATCACCAACCATCGGAGGTCTGTGAGAATACTTTCTTGATGTTGGGTCGATTCCGAGCCAAACATAGTGCTTGATAACCACTTTGAGGAGTGATCGTGTCACGGGATGGGAAGCCATTTTCACCAAGCGCCGACTCATATTTTAGGAGATCGTAAAGCTTTTAGCCTTGGCTTCGGGTTGATGCCTGTATGCTGAAGAGGAGATCATCTTGCAATTCTGGACTCGCGATTCTATAAGGAGAGGAGACAGAATTGTAAGTGGTTTAATTTTCAATGGTGTAATCGTGTTGCAAGTAGTGTCAGAAGTATTTACTATCAAGTGAGATTACTTTACATTTCACCTTTTGCCCATTTCCATGTTCATATTAAAACAAAAATACCAAAAACAATTTATCTATGTTTGTATGTTGTATTTGAGTGTTGTATTGTTTGTGTTGTATCGTGATTAATGTTATCTTTGTCAGTGTTGTGATTGTTTTATGTTTATTTTAGTTTTACAGTTTACTGAAATCGGTTCATTCAAAAGACTTAAAGATTTTAATGGTTATGGTTTGAATTATCTGAATGTTAGTATTGCTTAATGCTAAATCCAATGTTAACTAACATTAAAGAGCTTAATTGATGTTATTTACAATATGTGGAATCGCCCAATGGTTGGCCGAATTCCTTTGTAAATAGCAATAATAAAAAGAAAAGACAAGCTCGTGGAGTTAACTTAAGTCCATGAGGTTAGTCCGTTAGTTAGCCATAACTCAACGAACTTAGTCCGTTGAGTTAACTATAATTCAACGGAGAGCTTATTGAATATATAAATTTGATTATTAACAAACGAACAGTTCTCAAGTTCTTCAGCATTTCCCTGTGGGATCGACCTATACTTGCACACTAATGCAATAGACACTGTGCACTTGCAGTTAAAGTACAAATTGGAATTAATATCTAAATTGTATTAAGGGTTGTTTGTTTACTTCTAAAAGAAAGAATAGGCATAAAGATAAATTAACTAAGTAAAAACAGAAGTAAGAAATCCAAGTTTTTCTAGTGTAGTGCTAGGAAAATGCAAACAAGTTTTATGGCGCCGTTGCCGGGGAATTGAATTGAATTGAATTAATATAAGCTACTGTTAGAGCTGTTTCGTTTTAATAGCTAGAGTTGTGTGTTTTCTTCTGTAATTAAGAATATGGCATATGCTTATGCTCAAAGATTTTTGAAACCTGTAATTAGCATATGTGAATTCTGCAATTCTGAAGGATACAACATTTCTGACTGTTTGAAACTAAGACGTTTGTAGATGGTTAGATCCCATGAACAACAAATGAATTATCCTCAGCATAATAGAGTCGAGTATGAGAATCTTATAGTTTACCCAACTGATGGTCAGTATAGAATGTGTAATATGTTGAGAGACACTGAATTTTGAGATAGGTATGACAGACTAGAGCATAGTATAGAGAAAAATCTGGACAAACTAGAATACTTTGTGTGTCAACAACAAGAAGTCAACCAATTAAATTATAAGGAAGCATATTCAAAACCTAAAAAGGATATAATTTACGAAACTGAAAAAACCATAATGAAAATTGATCAAAAATTGAATGCAATGGGATTAGATGATCTGGAAAGAAAATTAAAAGCATTAGACTAATATACAATGAAAATACAAGTTATGCAACAGGACAATGAAAATTATAATGTTATAAACCTGCATAATTTGCAAAATATACAGTAAACAGAAAATACTAATGCAAGAGAATTTCAAGAATGCACTTTAAAACTAAAAACAATTGAAGATCATAATCACGAAAATGATATACAAAAACATCATGAGAGTAACGAAAATCTAGACGATGTATGTATAACATTAAGATCTGGAACAGATATACCACTAAGAACTCAAAATGAAAATGATATGAAGGTGGATAAGAGTAAAAATCAAAATGATAATGAAAATGTAATAGCTGAAAATCTAGAAATCACTAAAGAACAATCTGAATCTGCGAATGAAGCTAAAAATGATCAGACAAATCAACTGAAAGAAAAAGAGTCTTTGAAATCAAAATCTTTAGCACCCTATCCTGAAAGATTACAACAAACAATACTTGAAAAATAAGAAAAATTAGAGAAATTTTTGAAAAAGTACAAGTTAACATTCCTTTGTTAGATCTATTGCAAAAAATGTCACATTGTTTTAAATTTCTTAAGGATTGGTGTACTAAGAAAAGAGAGCGAAAAGTTCTTAGAAAGGTCTTTTTAGTTGAGCAAAGTAGTTCCCTATTTTTACCACAAATTCCTAAAAAGTTATCTGATCCTGGAATCCCTGTTATATCATGCACTATAGGAAATACTATTCTAGAAAGAACTTTAATAGACTTAGGTGTAGGTATAAATGTTATGCCAAGTAATATATTTGCATCCTTAGGATTAGAAGGCTTAACTCCTACTAGTACGATTATTCAATTAGCTGATAGAAGTATAAGATACCTTAGAGGAAAAATAGAAGATGTCTTAATTAAAATTAAAAATTTTATATATCCTATTGATATTGTAATTCTGGATTCCCAACAAATTAAGCATAAAAATAGTGATACATCTTTAATTTTGGGAAGGTCATTTTTAGCAACATCAGGGGCTGTTATAAATTGTAAAATTGGAGTAATGAAGTTAGCATATGGTAATGAGGATACTCAATTAAATATTTTCAAACTAGAAAGGTTTGAGTTAGAAATGTCCTTACATACCATAGACTTTTTAGAGGATGAAGGAGATATGTTAGATGATGTGATTCAAGAAGAATTAAATAGGCAAATCAATTCTGAAATTTTAGAAGAAAGTGAAAGCATAAATATAGAAGGAGATTTGGAAGAAATTAATTTAGAAAATGATGATATTCAATTAGGAGCTCTAGCTTCTGGTGGGCAACATTTAGAATTAAAACCTTTACCTCCTGAATTAACCTATATATTTCTGGAAGATAAACGAACCAGTCCAATCATTATTGCTTCAGATTTAAAAGAGGATCAAATAGCTAAATTAAAAGATGTAGTAAAAAGTTATAAAGAAGCAATAGGATGGACTATGACTGATATAAAAGGGTTAAGTTCAACTTTATGCTGTCACCACATATATTTAGAAGAGAATGTTATACTTGTTAGAATTCCTAAGAGAAGATTAAATCCAAACCTTAAAGAAGTAGTTAGGAAGGAAATAGTTAAATAGTTAGATAATGACATAATTTATCCGATTTCTGATAGCTCGTGGGTTAGTCCAATCCATGTAGTTCCCAAGAAATCAGGATTAAGAGTTATTAGGAATGAAAGTCAAGACTTGATACCTACTAGAATTCAATCAGGCTGGAGAGTATGTATAGACTATAGAAAGCTAAATGTTGTGACTAGGAAAGATCATTTTCCCTTACCTTTTATAGATCAAATGCTGGAAAGATTAGTAGGGCAAGAATATTTTTGTTTCCTAGACGGGTATTCAGGGTATAATCAAATTCCAGTAGCATTAGATGATCAAGAGAAAACAACTTTCACCTGTCCTAATGGAACTTATGCTTTTAAGAGAATGCCATTCAGATTATACAATGCGCCAGCTACTTTTCAAAGGTGTATGTAGGGCATATTTACTAGAATGACTAAAGATTTTTTAGAAATATTTATGGATGATTTTACTGTATATGGCAACTCATATGAAGTTTGTTTAAAAAATTTAGACCTAATATTAAAACGCTGTGTGGAAAAAAATCTGGTTTTAAATTGAGAAAAATTTCACTTCATGGTTAAACAAGGAATAGTCTTAGGGCATCTTGTTTCTAAGAAAGGGTTGGAAGTAGATAAAGCTAAAATAGAAGTAATTTCTAATCTACCAAAACCTAAATCAGTAAAAGATATTAGATCATTTCTAGGACATGATGGTTTTTATAGAAGATTTATTAAAGACTTTAGCAAGATACCTTTAACTAATCTATTAAAAGATGTTCCATTTAACTTTGATAAAAATTGCAAGGAAGCATTTTTCAGACTTAAGATTAGCTTAATTTCAACTCTTATAATTCAAGCACCTGATTGGAACCATCCATTTGAATTAATGTGCGATGCTTCTGATTTTGCTGTAGGAACAGTGTTGGGACAGAAGATAGAAAAATCTCCTAGAGTGATTCATTATGCCAGCAAAACCTTAAGTGATGCTCAAGTTAATTACACAACTATTGAAAAAGAATTATTAGCTGTTGTGTTTGCTTTAGAAAGTTTAGATCATATCTAATTGGAGCTAAAGTAATAGTATACACGGATCATTCAACTCTAAAACATCTAATAAAGAAAAAAGAAACTAAACCTAGATTGATCTGATGGATATTATTATTGCAAGAATTTGATCTAGAAATTAAAGATAAAAATTGTTGTGAGAATGTAGTAGCAGATCATTTATCAAGATTACAAATAGAAAAATCAAATATTGAAATTAAGGATAATTTTCCTGATGAACAATTAATGACCATCAAAACCATGCCTTGGTATGCAAACATAGTTAATTATTTAGTTACTAGTCTAATACCTAAGGATTGGAGTAGACAGGATAAGAAATTGTTTTTCTCAAGAGTAAAATATTACTATTGGGAAGACCCATACTTATTTAAGAAATGTCCTGATCTGGTTTTAAGGAGGTGTGTTCTAGAAACTGAATATCCGAGCATATTGTCTTTCTATCATGACCAAGCTTGTGGAGGGCATTTTCGTTTAAGGAAAACTACTGCAAAAATTCTGTAATACCTATAGCTATTATCAGTGATAGAGGAACTCATTTCTGTAATAGAAGTTTTGAAGCCTTAATGAAGAAATTTGGAGTAAACCACAAAATTGCAACATCATATCATCTGCAAACAAGTGGACAAGTAGAAAGTGCGAACAAACAAATTAAATTAATCTTAGAAAAAGTAGTAAATCCTACTAGAATTGATTGGGCTAATAGATTGATTGATGCACTTTGGGCTTATAGAACTGCTTATAAAACAAGCTTAGGTATGTCACCTTTTAGGCTAGTATATGGAAAAAGTTGTCATTTACCTGCTGAAATAGAACATAAAGCTTATTGGGCATTAAAAACTCTAAACACTAATTTAAATCAAGCTGCTGAAAATAGAAAAATGCAATTAATTGAATTAGAAGAATTTAGAAATGAAGCTTATTCGAAGACTATAAGAGAAAAAGAAAAAATTAAATTTTGGCATGATAGAAAAATTATTCCTAAAAGCTTTGAAATAGGATAAGAAGTATATCTTTATATGGCTAGACTCCATAACCATCCAGGAAAATTAAAATCTAGATGGGTAGGACCTTACATAGTTCGAAATATTTATCCTTATGGAGCTATTGAAATTGAAAATCCTAAAAATCAGAATATATTTAAAGTAAATGGACAAAGACATAGACCTATTCTGAAAACACCAAAAAGCTCCTTTGGAATTATGGAAGAAGTCAGAGAAGAGGACTACTCGAGCTTTACTTAGTAAGAAATCAGTTTTTATGTTGATATATATATAAAAAAAAACATTAAAAAAATATATATAATATAAAAATCGTTGCGGTTCAACCGACTAGATCCATCGGTATGACCGGAACATAAAAAAATATGTATATTAATTTTCAAAAAGAAATGTTGGTTTTACTGAAACATAGTATCAGTTCAACTGAAAGAAAAATAAAAAAATTAAAAAAATATTTAGGTCTAACCGAAACATTGTATCGATTAAACTGATAAAAAAAACCAGAAAAACTATTTTATGTAATATTTTTATTATTATATTTGTTGAGTTATGCTTAACTCAACGAGCTTACTCCATTGAGTCTTGAGTTAGTCAACGAGCTTATTCCGTTGAGTTAACTGTAACTTCGTTTAACTCAACGGAGTACTGTAGCTAAGACCGCGGATAAAATAGTAATAGTTGGTTCGGGAAATGACCCGATTACCTGCCTAAACTTAGGGTTTATTTAAACTAAAACCTAGGGTTTTGGGGGTATTATCTGGTAAATCATTTAGAATCTAGAATAGTAGAAATCAGAGCGATTCCGTGTTGTTGTGTAACTCCACGATGAGGAAGTTGAGGCCTGAATTCTGGGAAAAGGCAGTGGACACCGCACAGTTTCTGAAGGAATCTAAAGAATGGCACACGCGGTAGAAGATCCGGAATACAACAAGAGAGAAAGAACTACAAAAGGTAGAATCAGAACTCTTTAACTTGAGGAAAATTTTGGTTGAGTTAGAAATACAGATACCATAGATAATGGAGACACGAATTAGAGTGGCAACTGAAATTGTAGTAAGTAAAGAAAGAAAGATTCAGCCAAACAATGAAGTAGCCCTAGAATTAATCCAACGTAAGTCTCGGCTTTAGTTCAAAAGATGAATCTGTAGACGAGCTAGATGGGCTATCTAGGAGCAAGAAAGGAAAGTAAATGAAGAAGAGGCAACTGAAGAACAAGAGGAACCAACTGCTAAAAGACTTGTTCCTGAGGAACAGCAGTCAGGACCTCCAGTTCAGCCAACAAAACCATTGCCACGAGTTGCATTTGCTTGGCCAGGAATTGAAGAAGAAGAGAAAGAATTTGCTAGCTTGGTCAAGACAGTAAGAGACCAAGGTGATATCCAAGAGATAACTTCAGTTAAGGCACATATTTTATATGATGCCATTAAGAAAAAAAGGGTCGAAGAAAGGATAAAGGTCCAATACAAAATAAAAGTTGAACAGTATCAGACAGCAACTAAATCAAGTGCTATAGGAGAGGCTGGTCCTTCGAGACCAGCAGTTATAAAAAAAGTTAAACAGGAAGAGCTAATACCTATGGCTCGAAGGCTTGCAGAGCCTACTTTTGTAGATTTAATTTCTAAAGATGAAGAGGAAGAACAAGCACAACTAATCAGAAAAAAGAAAGGAAAAGAAAAGGTGCCTGAATATGAGGAAATTAAATCTGAAGTACCAATTTTTACTGGGCCTGTGGAGTAGATTTTTATTAACCTGCTATCCGATTTTGAGGAGGAGTAGGAGGAGCAAAGAAAAGAAGAAAATCAGGTTGAAATTAGTTTGCAGCCTGTACAAGAAGAAACAGAAATTAGGGTAGAAACTGAATTACCCGTGACTCCATCCCAATCTGTTACAGAATCAGAAAGAACAGTAACAGAACAGATTGGTGTTGAGCTATATTTTTAGCTCAAGCTTTACTACAAGTGCACAGTTCTTTTGGTGTACTTGGCAAATACAGGTCATTCTTCCACAAGGATTGTGTTTATGACTTAATCAACTATTACTCAACTTGTTCCTCAAGCTCTTAGCTATACTTCAGTAAATTAATGACATGTGAATGTAGAATAATCAAAATTAACACAAGCTCACAAATCATGCAGTTTCAAGGCAATGTGTAGTGGAAAATGGTGATGTGAATCAATTTCTTTACTTGTAAATCTATCTAACCCATTCAATTATAACATGCACACAAGTTCCATGTGATTTCAGAAGTGATATCAATGCATCAAAATTGAGGAAAGAAAAATAAAACAAGAAGGTTCAATAGACTATACTACTAATTTATACTAAATGCATGCAACTATGCTATTTGCTAATCTAGCTAAACTATACTATACTACTTGCATTAGAAATTCTTTTTGGAGATTGATTAGGACAAAATGTGATCAATATAAGATATAACAAACTCAATTAACTACTGAAATTAAAATTAACAACTAGATATAAATGATAGGTTCTTCATTCAAATGAACATCAACACTTATTTTCTTCTTCTTTCAATTCACACCTTCTTCTCAAATGTGCCAAGCCACCATTGGTGAGTGTCATTCACTTGTGTGAAAGCCTCACCAACAGCCCCAACAATACACGTGAATAGAGGATGCAAATTAGAAGTTGAAAAGAAGAATTAAACATTCATATACATTCATTGAACTCTATCTAGCTAAGAAGACATATAATTGAGATGTTCACCACCATTTCTCATCAATTCTTCCTTCTATACAAGAAAATAATAAACTCTAAGAGTTGTCACTACCTTAGAAGCTTCTTATCTTCTTTTCTAGAGCTTTGAATTCAATGGAACTTGGCAGCAACTTCACCTCCAAGCTTGGACGTCTTCTCCTTAGCCCTTGGAATGGTGAATAGCATGAATGAATGGTCTCTCTTTGGAAGCACAAGCCTCACCTCCAAGCTTCTTCTCCTTTGGTATTCTCTCGTTGGAAGCACCCCAAGTTGTTGGCCGAAAATCCTCTCCCCTTGTATTTATGTTGTTGTGTCTTCTCTCTCTTTGATGTGGCACCTTGGTTTTATCACCAAGCCAATAAGATGCCATAGATCTAGGAGGGCCAATAAGGAGTTGGCATGTCCTCTTCTTTAAAGTTTACTCCACCAACTTTTGATTCTTTACATCTTCTTTGGTCTTTTGCATTAAGCTCCTCCCATGTATGTTACTTACAATTAATGGAAGTTGAACTCCAAGAGACGTTCGCCAACATAGGACATGCAAAATAAATCAATGTGTTCCATGTAAAATTATATCCAATGAGAGATGCACTTGTTAATTAAATTTCTATATTGCACTATATTTCAAGACTTATATTACCCATAATTAATATCATTTATCCACCATAGATAGATAATATCATGCAAAATTACTTATAAAATTCATCAAAAATGGGCAAAATTAAAGCTTGAACAATTGGTAGTCAGGTGGAAAAAGAAAGAGCAGAAAATGAAGAGGCTGAAAGAAGCCATTTGGACAAAAATAATTTTACAGATTCCATTGAAGAACAAGAAACTCTTCAGCAATTTATGGAGAGAATTCAAGATAAAGTGGAGAGTTCTGCCAGCTCACCACCACAAACAGAAACAGAAATTCAAGAATCTGTAGAAAATGTTCAAATGCAACCTATAGAAGAGGAAGAGCAAGAGCAAACCCCTCTGGAGTAACAAAGTCACCTTCCTAACCCAACTGAAATAACAATTTTGAATGAAGTACATTTTTGTAGTCAGAAAGCTTATACCAAATACCAAGAAATAAGGGGTTACGACATTATTTACAGTAGACCAGTAAATTGGGATGGAATGCAAGAAATCAAAGATTTATTTGAATTCCAAGGTCTACTGCAATTCATTTCTCAAGAAAAAGGGCATGCAGTATGTTATGCGAAGAGAAATGCGGAAAGGGAGAAGCTTGGACTCGTGGAGAAGAAAGAAGAAGACAAATGGGAAAAACGTGTGAAGCAAATGCAAAAACACTAAGGTTTAACGTGGTTCCCAATTGGGTACGTCCATGGATGGAGCTCAACTGAATGATTCTCTAGGTGATCACAAAGGGATACAAGATTCAACATCTATCTCTAAGCACACGTTGGGGGTCTATTTATAACATTTTTGTACCCCCAAGTGGCTAAGGCCAAAACTACCCCTATGTGTAACAAACTAATTCAAGACACATAATAACAATCTCCACCTTGCCTTGAATTTACAAACTACACCTAGAACCAAACAAATTTCCATCTTCAAAAGACGTGAAGGGTCAACTATAAGCAAACACATTAAGTAAGTCTAAGCAATGCTTAAACTTGCTTTCAAGAACGCCTTTCGTAAACATATCGGCTGGATTGTCATGTATGTTGATCTTCAAAATCTTCACGCGATCTTATGTTCTAAGAAAGTGATAATGAACATCAATGTGCTTTATCCTATCATGAAACACATTGTCCTTCGTTAAGCTGATGGCATTGAGACTGTCATAGAAAATTTCTGCTTTATCATATCGCAAACCAAAGTCTCCAAGTAACCCCTTCAGCCAAATACCTTCTTTTGTAGCTTTTGTTATCATCATATACTCAGCCTCTGTGGTGGATAAAGATACAGTAGGCTGTAGAGTAGATTTCCAACTAATAATGGAATCTGCCAATGTGAAGACATATCCTGTTAAGGATCTACGCTGATCAACATCACCTGCAAAATCTCTATCAGAATATCCAGCTACACTATAGTTATGTTTAATACCATAAATCAGTCCTACATCAGACGTGCCCTTCAAGTACCTAAAGATCCTTTTCACGGCCTGCCAATGACTCTTCCCTGGATTTGACATAAACCTGCTTACAACACTAAGAGGGTAAGCAAGATCTAGACGAGTACAAACCATGGCATACATAAGACTGTCAACTGCCTGTGAATATGGAACTTTCTTCATGTACTCTTTTTCAGATGGCGTCTAAGGTGCCATAGCAACTGATAATCACAGGTTCCTATCATAGGGCATTCTGATGGCCTTGCTTGAAGCCATGCCAAACCTGCTCAAAATCTTCAGAACATAACTATGCTGATGGAGAAATAATCTTCCAATGTTCCTGTCACGATAAATCTCCATCCCAAGGATTTTACCTACCGGTCCTAAATCCTTCATTGCAAATTCAGATTTCAATGTGTGTTTCAAAACCTATATTTCATTGACATCTTTGGCTGCAATCAAAATGTCATCCACATACAAGAGCAAGTAAACAAATTCTTCTTTAATTTGTTTAATATAGACACATGAATCAAAACTACTTCTAATAAAACCAACATCAATGATAAAAGAATCAAATCTTTTATGCCACTGCTTGGGAGACTATTTCAGCCCATACAAAGATTTCTGTAGCTTACAAACGAAGTCTGATCTACCTCTTTCTGCAAAACCTGTTGGCTGTTCCATCTAGATGTCCTCATCTAAATCACCATGCAAGAAAGCTATTTTCACATCCAACTGTTCAAGTTCTAAATCCTTTACTACAACAATTGCCAAAAGGACTCGAATGGAGGTGTGTTTGACTACTGGAGCAAAGACTTCATTGAAGTCCACACCCTCCTTCTGTGAAAACCCTTTTGCTACCAATCTTGCCTTATATTGTATTCCAAGGTTGCCTTGTGTTCCTGATTTCCTTTTGAACATCCATTTGCAACCAACAATATTCCTGTCCTTGGGATGTTTTACCAACTCCCAAGTCCTATTCTTATGCAAAGATTGTAGTTCTTCTTGCATAGCTCCCAACCAATGTACGGCTTCTGGTCCGCTAACAACAATATCAAAACTAGGTGGGTCAGCATCCTCCACCTCACTAGCTACCTGTAGGGCAAAAGCAACCATATTATTGTAGCCATACCTCTGTGGAGGGTGAACATCCCTCCTAGGACGATCTCTGGCAACACACCTTGAACGTGTGTCCTCAACAAATTTATCTCCTCGATCTTCTTGTAAAATCAAACGTTGATCTGTATCAACAGGAACAAACTGATCAGATATCAACGGTTGATTCAAATCAAGCTCCACCTGCTTAGGAGTTCTAGGTGGATTCAAAATAATTGGGTTTTCTTTCTTGTGCATCAAAGAAACCTCATCAAAGGTAACATCCCTGCTATGAATGACCTTTCTTGTTTCTTTATCATATATCCTATGTCCTTTTACTCCCATTCCATATCCCACAAATATGCCTTCCTTGGCACGCAGCTCCAATTTACCATGATTAACATGGTAATACGTAGGACATCCAAATACTTTCAATTTGGAATAGTTAGCCGCTTTATCCATCCATACTTCATAAGGGATCTTGTCGCCAATTGCATTGGATGGCGACCTGTTCACTAAATAGGAGGCTGTGTTAACAGCTTCTGCCCAAAAATATTTTTCCAGCCCAACATGAGAGAGCATACACCTAGCTCTTTCCAACAACGTCCTATTAAAATGTTCTGCAACTCCATTCTATTGTGGAGTTCCCCTGACAGTATAATGCCTAGTTATGCTTGCATCTATGCAAAAAATGTCAAATTCATTTGAGCAAAATTCTAAACCATTATCTATTCTCAAGTATTTTACTTTCCTCCCTACTTAGTTTTCAACAATAACCTTCCATTGTTTAAACTTCTTGAAAGCTTCACTCTTATGTTTCATAACGAAAACCCAAGTCATATGACTAAAGTCATCAACAATGGAGAGAAAATACTTAGAACCTGCTAAAGAGGGTTGTTGAGATGGTCCCTAACAATCTACATGGACATAATCCAACTTCCCCTTGGTAGAATGTTCTGCTCTTCCAAAGGAAACACGTTTCTGTTTCCCATAGATACAATGCCTGCATAAATCAATATCTATAAAGATATGACCATCTAACCTGCCAAGTGTACTGAGCTTCTGCATTCCCTTTAGGCCCAAATGTCCTAACCTGGAATGTCAAATAGCTGACATAGACTGTTGATCACTTATTGTCGTAGCTACCGATCCAATGATAGGTTTGCCCTAAAGAATGTATAAAGGTCCATCCTTGATTCCCTTCATTACTACTAAGGAACCTTTCAAAATGTGAAGTTTACCTCCTCCACCTGAAAAACTGAAACCTTTCTAATCAAGAGCCATTAGCGAAATAAGGTTCTTGCCTAACCTTGGCACATGCCAAACATTCTCCAAGACTTTGATCATCCCATCATGCATCCTGAATCTGACAGATGCAACACCTGTTCTATCACAAACATCATTATCTGCTAAAGTGACCTGTCCACCATCTACCTCCTCATATTTATGGAAATATTCTCTATTGGGAGTCATATGATGTGATGCACTAGAATCCATAATCCAACTTTGATTGGAGTAAACACTACAATATACAGTAAGGGAGAAATCACAGTCAGACCCTAAGTCTCCATTTTCGGCGACTATTGCATTTCCCTTAATCTTCAATTTAAGGTAGTTTACCTTCCAATACCTCTTTTCCTTGCAATAATTGCAAGTGTCTTTGGAAATTCTACCTCTGGACTTACTTCTACCTCTACGCTTGTTGTCTCTTCTACTCTATCGTCCTCTAGACTCTGAATGATGTACTGTCAAACCTGATCTACTAGCATCATTGCTACCATGTGTAGCCAAATGTCTCAATTCTCGAGAATGAAGACTTGATCTTACCTCTTCCAAAGTAATGGAATCTTTACCAACCACAAAAGATTGCACAAAATTCTCAAAGGAGAAAGAGAGAGATACCAATAAGATGAGAGTAGCATCCTCACCTTCCACAGTAACACCAATGTTCCTCAACTCCATGAGAATGGTGTTGAGCTGATCCAAATGTTGCTTCAATGGTGTACCTTCCTTCATTCTTAGAGAGAACAGCCTTTGCTTCAACAACACCTTATTCGTAAGAGACTTAGTCATATACAGATATTCTAACTTATTCCAAAGACCCAAAGCTGTATTTTCATCTACTACTTCAATGATTATCTCATTTGATAAACATAGCAGAATAGTCGAATGTGCCTTCTCCTCTTGCTGTTCAAATTCGGTAGACTTCTTATCAAGGGTTGTCTCCACATTTAAGGGAGTCCAAATACCCTGCTGTTTCAAAAGTGCTTTTATCTTAATCTGCCACAAACTAAAGTTGTTCTTGCCGTTGAACTTTTCAACTTTCAAGGCTGAAGATGCCATGACAGTAGAACAACACAAACATAGCAAGCAAATACCAAATAATTTGGACAACAAATAAGTACAAAATTTGCTATCCCAAAGCTGCGGATGAATCTTTCATTCAAAATATCCCAACTAACAAATGCAGCTACCAAATTCAAAAGATCACTCGCAAAGAATCCAAAACAAACAAAGATGAGCCAAGATCACACGTATTGTCTCAAAATTCCCAAAGAACTTCAAAGAATTCCAAAGAACTACTAAAGAATTCCAAAGAACTGCTAAAGAATTTCAAAGAACTGCTAAAGAATTCAAAAGAACTAGCCACACTTGATCTACCCCAAAAAGGTCGAAAAAAAATTTCGCAAAATCACAACAACAAACTTCAAAAGTTATGATAGGAATTCTTACTACTCGTTTCACCAACGTGGAAACGTCAGATGACCAAGTGCACGTTGACAGCTTCATGATCGCAAGCGTCGAACAAGAATTCCAACCATAGATGCTTTGTCACAAACACAAATCGTGAGCAAAGATTGCGTGAGCAGACTACAAGCGTTGGCGTCGAACAAAGAACGCAAGCGTTGATACGTGAATGCTGGCGTCCAGCAGAACGCGAGCAATCACGCACAAGCGCTAGCGCAGGCAACGACGTAGAAAAATGCACGTAGGCGCTAGCGTCGGGCGAGGACTTGAGCAGTTGCATGCGGGCGTTGGCACGGACGAAGATGCAAGCGAATACGTGCGGGTGTAGGCGCGGGCAGAGACGCGGACGTTCACGAAGGCAAGAACGCGGGCGAATGCGCACGTTGGGTGCAGGCGTCGAGCGTCGGGCGCAGGCGTCGGGTGCGGGTGTTGGGCGTTCAGCACGGGCGTCGAGCGCGGGCGTTGGGTGCGGGCATGGGCGTCGGCTCGTACGTTGGCCAAGATCTTTCTTTTCTTCTTTCAAGCCTAATCCACGGCCAACTCCTCAAGCTTCGCTCTGATACCACTTGTTATGCGAAGAGAAATGCGGAAAAGGAGAAGCTTGGACTTGTGGAGAAGAAAGAAGAAGACAAATGGGAAAAATGTGTGAAGCAAATGCAAAAACACCAAGGTTTAACGTGGTTCCCCAATTGGGTACGTCCACGGATGGAGCTCAACTAAATGATTCTCTAGGTGATCACAAAGGGATACAAGATTCAACATCTATCTCTAAGCACACGTTGGGGGTCTATTTATAACATTTTTGTACCCCCAAGTGGCTAAGGACAAAACTACCCCTATGTGTAACAAACTAATTCAAGACACATAATAACACAGTATATGAGAATTTAGTGCCTTGATTTTATGCAAATTTAAGAGAAGGAGAAAGAGGATTAATTTCAAACGTGGAGGAAGCTGATGTACAGATAACACTAGAGCTTCTCCACAACATTTTTGGTTTAAAGAATGAAGGAATAACAATTTTGGAAGATACAACTGTAGTTGAATGGACTGAACAGCAAATTAAGGATTGTTTAGCTATCAATCCTGGTGTGCCATTATTAAACAAATTGAAGCATTTAAATGGTAAAGCACACTTGGTAGCTAACATTCTGATTAAGAATGTCTATCAACGACAAGGCCATGACATAGAATTAAGTCAATTTGTCAAATGGGCCACATATGCAGTTGTAAATAAGATCCAAATAAATTGGTCTGCAGTTTTTATCTCCAAGCTGAAAACAGTGAAGAAGAAATTATTTTATGGAGATTTGATTCCACTACTAATGGTGGACTATATTGATTTCACGAAATGGACATCAAAAAGGATCAAATCTAGAACCATTTCAGTGAAAGAATACAAAAATTTTGTAGCTACAGAACTAGCTGTACCTTCTGGAGGAATTACGAGAGTAGTAGAGAGGATTAATCAATTATAGCTTCAATTAGAAAAACTCCAGAAGGAAGTAGATGAACTTAGGCATAGAGATTAAATTGTATTGTTCATCTACTTATGTAAAATTGTATGAAATTGTATGATGTACTTGTAATGTAATTGATTCATATTAATGAATGTAATTTTTTTTTCAGATGCAATTTTCATACGTGTTTTGGTTGTGAAATGAATGGAATTTATTGAATATTATGTAATTTGTGGAACTTTAAGAATGAATACGTAACAGATTTACAATTTGCTGAATGACAGGATAATTGCTTAAAAATTTCTACATGTTGTAAGGTAAAATGTAAATTCTACATAACATAAAATGACCTGCAAGTTAAATCTTTATATAATGTTCAGATTTAAATGAATTTTAATCAGAATGATGCATTAATGACATAGATTTAACTTTATTTTAGTTAGCAGAATGAAAAAAAATTAAAAAGAAAAAAAGAATAGAGAGGAACTTACGAGAGTAAAACTTAGAAGTTGCTAAGTGTTAACTCAACGAAGTAAGTCCGTTGAGTTAAACGTAACTCCACGAGGTTAGTAATATAATATAAGATCACTCCGTTGAGTTATCTGTAACTCAACGAAGTTAGTCCGTGGAGTTAGTAATAGTAACCGACTGTATTCTGTTGAGTTATCTATAACTCAACGAGGTTAGTTCGTAGATTAAGCAGAATGGTTATTCTTTTAACCACGAACGAAAGTTCGTCGGTTTAGCGGTTACCAAAATTTGAAATTAGTAGTGATACACGTACCCATAAAAATAGGAACCACGATGCACGTTGCAAGACACGTTCTTGCAATGAGATTTATTCACTTTATGGATGTGTAGTATATATATAAAACAGAATGTTATTTACGAGTTACCAGCACTTTTAAAAGAAAGGAGAATGCGTTGGAGGAACTAGAAGGAGAAGCAGTTGATTCAACTTCATCCGACAACAAATATTTATTGAATGGAAAGCTTCAGACTGAATCGACAAATGGAATTGATGCAATTACCGTTAGATGCACTAAGGGAAGTACTAAGTAACTTGTCAGCTAAAGATCTATGCAAGTTGTGTTGTGTATCAAAGGAAATTAAAAACTGTATTGAAGAAAAATATTTTCAGGGACTACAAGTTGCAAAAATGACTAAGATTAGAGATGGATTCATATGGAGGTCATTTAATCGTAGTTCAATTAACCATGAATATCTGGCTATGGAAGAAACTAATGGAATTCCACCCAATGCATTAGAAGGAATAAATCATATTATGGGGATAGATGAAGGATTAATCATATACAAGACGAGACCAAGGTATGCAAGTTTATTATTACCTGATATTTTGATAAGAAATCCTATAACAAGAGAAGAATGGAATCTAGGAAGACCTAATAGATTTGAAGCACCAACTGTAAATTATAGGTCAACTTTAATATTTTCTGATAAAAATTCTACAATTCCTGAAAAATTATATTCTTGGAGACCTACAGGAAATTGGGGTGAGGATTTACGCTTAAGTGTGTATAATTTTTTGAACAGATCTTGGAATGAAAATATTATGATATATCTAGGATAGAAATCATTAATTAACCAAACACATGTCATACTTGACGGATATATATATCTAGTCACAGAGATATCAATAGCATATGGATCTGATTTATACATAGTGAGCATAGACAGTTATGATGAATATATAGAAATTTTACCTATACCTAGTTCAATTAACATAGTGAAATAGCTAAACCACCATCTACAGAATTTAATAAAATTCAAATAGGAATGTGGTATAATGAAGAAGATGATCCTACGTTATTTCTGATAAGATGGTGGGATGAACTCATGAAATTTCAAATATGGATTATGGAAGACATAAATGAATGGAAGTGGGAAGATGAGTATATTGAAATAGATGTAGAAATAGAAACTGCTACATTATCCTGGAACCAAAAAGGATCCCTTTCTGCATTTCATATCATTAATGGTAATACACTTGTATTTGGAATTTATAATATATTACATGTTTACAAATTAAGAAGGAACAAGAACTACATTAAAATAGAATTAATAGCAAGAAGAACTATGCCTAAAAAGTTTGCTTGGACTGATACATTTATTCCATTTGTTCCCACTTTTCAATCATGTTCTTAACCTGTGATTTTGTATGTTTAAAGTTGTGTGTATTCTGCATTTATTTTTAGAAAAAAAAAAGGAATTTTGAAGTTTTCATTTTTATTTTATAAAAAAAAAACAAACAAAACAAAATATCAATCTAGTTTGTTGGTATTTGTTCTAGGAAACCAACTAGCTTGCTTGTGAGCCACCAAAGGCATTGGAGCCTGGGTTCCACACAAGACACTGATTTATTAATATTTGTTAAATGTTATTTTGTTTTATATTTTGCTTTTAACTGTGAATGAAAAGTTTTTCAGAATCAAAAATCAGAATATTCAGAAGGAGATACAAATGAAACAAGGTATGTAACTAATTACTCATCCTAAATTTTAAATCAAGCAAAACTATATTCATGCCTACTACAATTAATGTACATATTGTCAAATCTTTTACATTGAGGACAATGCAAAATGTAGGTATGGGGGGGAGGTAATTGAAGTAACAGCCATGTAAGTTTGTTAATTAAAGAAATTAAAATAGTACTGCAAAGTTTTAAGGAAATTGAAAATTTTTATGAACTTGCTATAACTATCTGATAAATGAGACTGTAAAATTTTTATAAACTACTTGAATGTTATATTTAGAAGGCTATATAAGATGCTATTGAATTTACTATTTATGCAACTCTAGATATAGTATCTTATGTTTTTTCTGAATTTCATGATTTTAACAGTTTCACGATTTTAAAATGAAATCAGAATGCTTAATGAAAAATATGTAAATTATCTGAAGTCCTGAAAGAGTTGAGATGTGAATTCTAGATTAAATGAAACACATACGATTAAAGATACATTTAATTTTAATGATTGAACTTGTAGAATGATTTATGTGTAGATCTTATTAAACTACAGAAAAAGTATGAGCTTATTATTATGGATTCATATTTTCAGTAAATGATAGAAGCAGAACTATATGAGATTGGTGTTTTACTGTATCTGTATTAATGAAATACATACATATATAGTATGTGATTAATGTTTTGTTTTATGTTTCTATATAAAAAAAAAAGGGAAAAATTTTGAGAGTTTATTGACTTGTTTGATCACGAGCCTTTTGTACTTAAGCAGATAGGTATGTAAGGATTGTTGATCTGAACAAGGACTCTTGAAATCTGGCAACCTAAGATCCTGATCAGATCTGAGATTGTTGACTGAAAGCTCGTTACATGGGTACATTAGAAAACTCTTGTATGATTCAAGCTTGTCAAATTAACTTTTAAAGTAAAAAAAGAAGAAAAAAAAATGTACTGTTCTTAAAAGATACAAATGTTTTGTGAAACATAGATATCTTGTGAATCGAGTATATTTTCTGTTATCTAGAATTGTTGTAATATGAATCTAGAATTGACTTTTGAAGTTGTTTAATGGAGATACAATTCTTTATTCTACTTGTCTTAATCAAATTGAATTGGATTGTATTTTGATTCGTATGTTGTTGAAATTTCTTCTAGAAATCTTATTGGAAAATTCAGGATGACAGATGATGAGAAGAAGAACAAATGATAATATAATTAACACTTATGTGATGATGATATACTTTGTATGTCATTTGCATATATTCTAAGTATATTTGCAGGTTGATTACTAAAACATACAGAATATATTTTTTGTGCTAAACAAAAGAAAAACAAAGGGGAAGAATTAATTCTAGCACTTTTAGAAAGACCAATTAATTAGATCTTAGTTTGCTAAGGGACTAGCAAAATTTAGGTATGGGGGAAGTGTTTAGAATGAAAAAGTGCATATTATTAACGGTTAAATGATGGTTAATTGCATAATATTTAGCTTATCATATGAGAATTAAGCCATTATGTTATAATTGCACTATTATATGCTTTAATTGAAGAATATGCTTAATTTGGGGAAATTAATGTTAATTTAGTACATATCTGAAATGTCGGTAAGTTGCAAGCTGTGAAATTCTTAAGTATCTGAATTTTCTGATATTTCGGACAGTTATGTTTAACATACCGAACATATTCGGACAGTTATGTTTAACAGATCGAACATGTATTAGATAGTTATGTTTAAATTGCCGAACAGTTATGTTTTGAGAGAATATTTTATTATTTCTTGAAGTACACGTGTCGAAACCATAATGAATGACTTAAGTGAACTTTTGGCGAGTTATCTATAACTATCCAAAATTGCAGCTGGGCATCGGATAGTTATCCCTGTAACTCTCCGAAATCTCTTTTTATTTATAAAATAGCTGAGGACACGTGTCATGTTCTAGGAAAGTGACTTAAGTGGATTTTCGGTGAGTTATCTCTAACTATCCGAAATGCATCTCAGCATCGGATAGTTAAGTTTATAAGTATCTGAAATGCACCTAAGCATCGGATAGTTATATTTATGCACTTGTTTTATAGTTAAATCAATGAAGAAAGTTCGTTGAGTTATTTGTAACTCTACGAACTATATATTTTCTAATATGCCACTGTAACGGTTGCAGGATCAGACAGTTGGAAGAGAAAAACCACGTTTGCACGTATCGCGTAGGGAAAGAAATCATCGTCGTTGATACGAATGAAGGAAATCCAACCGACCATTCAAGCAGAAGTAGTTACTACTGAAGAAATATAAAAGCAAAGAAGAAAAAAGAAGTGTGTGATCGATAGGCAGACGGTGTGTGCAGAGGAGGATCAACGTCGCAATTCTCTAAAGTACCACACTAACCATCATCATCACCACCACAATCACCAACCATCAGAGGTCTGTGAGAATACTTTCTTGATGTCAGGTCGATTCCGAGCCAAACACAGTGCCTAACAACCACTATGAGGAGTGATTGCGTCGCGGGAAGGGAAGCCATTTTTACCAAGCGCCGACTCATATTTCAAGAGATCGTAAAGCTTTTAGCCTTGGCTTCGGGTTGATGCTTATATGCTGAAGAGGAGATCATCTTGCAATTCTGGACTCGTGATTCTTTAGGGAGAGGAGACAGAATTGTAAGTGGTTTAATTTTCAGTGATGTAATCACGTTGCAAGTAGTGTTGGAAGTATTTACTGTCAAGTGAGATTACTTTACATTTCACCTTTCCCCCATTTCCATGTTCATATTAAAACAAAAATACCAAAAACAATTTATCTATGTTTGTATGTTGTATTTGAGTGTTGTATTGTTTGTGTTGTATCGTGATTAATGTTATCTTTGTCAGTGTTGTGATTGTTTTATGTTTATTTTAGTTTTACAGTTTACTGAAATCGGTTCATTCGAAAGACTTAAAGATTTTAATGCTTACGGTTTGAATTATCTGAATGTTAGTATTGCTTAATGATAAATCCAATGTTAACTAACATTAAAGAGCTTAATTGATGTTATTTACAATCTGTGGAATTGCCCAATGGTTGGCCGAATTCCTCTGTAAATAGCAGTATTAAAAAGAAAAGACAGGCTCGTGGAGTTAACTTAAGTCCATGAGGTTAGTCCGTTGAGTTAGCCATAACTCAACGAACTTAGTCCGTTGAGTTAACTGTAATTCAACGGAGAGCTTATTAAATATATAAATTTGATTGTTAACAAACGAATAGTTCTCAAGTTCTTCAGCAATTCCCTGTGGGATCGACCTGTACTTGCACACTAATACAATAGACACTATGCACTTGCAATTAAAGTACAAATTGGAATTAATATCTAAATTGTATTAAAGGTTGTTTGTTTACTTCTAAAAGAAAGAATAGGCATAAAGATAAATTAGCTAAGTAAAAACAGAAGTAACAAATCCAAATTTTTCTAGTGTAGTGCTGGGAAAACACAAACAGTTAGCCATAAAACAAACATTAGCTAGCTCTTAAGACTCAAACTCAGTTTGTGTACCATCAGTATTGGTACCTTCAGATACTTCAGAATCTGTAGAGTCATCCCAAGTAACTTGGTATGCTTTCTTCTTTCCTTGATTACATATTTTCTGATGAAACTTCTATTTTCCATGAGATTTGTTCTTGTCAAAGTTCTTTCTTTCATCCTTCTTTTGATATGTGCATTGGCTTTGAAAATGCCCATATCTGTTGCAGTTGAAGCATTTTGTAGCAGATTGCTTCCCTTTATCATGACTTTTTCCTTTCTTCTAGAATTTTCTGTATTTTCTGATAATACAGGCCAATTCTTCTAGAAACTCATTAACAGACTCCTTAGATGGTTGTTGAGCCTTTAGTGCAAGCTCCTTTTTCTTTTCAACCTTCCTAGAGGTTTCTCCTTCCTCTTCTTTCCAATCTTTCAATTGAGTCTCATAGGCTAATAGATTGCTAGTGAGATCTTCCAAAGTGAAAGTCCTCATATCCTTTGAATCTTGTAGGGAGGTAGCCTTAGCTTTCCAATCTTTGTTTAGGCTTCTCAATACTTTGATAACATGTTCTTTCATGGGAAATTCTTTTTCGAGATTTTTCAGACCATTTATAATCTCAATGAAACAAGAAATGAGATCAGTGATACTCTCATTCTCTTTCATTTTAAACATTTCATATTTCCTTAATAGGATACTTATTTTTGTATCCTTCACCTCATTTGTTCCTTCATATGTAATTTCTAATGCACGCCAAGCTTCATGTGTAGTAGAACAAGCAGAGATCTTGTTGTATATATCAGTTGTGATTGCACAAGTTAGTGCATTCATTCCTCTTGCATCCATTTGTATTTTCTTCTCATCTTCATCATTCCACATGTCTTTAGGAACATTTGGAAGCTGTATACCATGAACCACTACTCTCCATACATTCACATCCATAGATTTTAAAAAGTTAGTCATTTTATTTTTCCAAAAACCATAGTTATTGCCATCAAAGAGTGGAGGTTGGTGAACATGCTGACCCTCTGCCATTGATCACAGATTGATTAAATCTATTACAGAGATAACCAAGCTCTGATACCACTTGAAAGGATCGAATGACACACTAGAGGGGGGGTGAATAGTGTCCTAATAAAATTTATTTTGCTTTTAAAACTTTGGAAGCTGTTGACACCAATGAACCCTAATTAATTGATTTTGGAATTAAAACTTGCAGTGTAGAAAGTAAAGAACACAAAGAGATTTATAGTGGTTCCCCAAACTAGGTAGTCCACTCCTCAAGGCCACAACCTTGAGAATTCCACTAAGTGCTTTTAAGGCTAAGCACAAATCTTAAACAAGTTACTTTTGCAGGCTAAGCAACAACCTTACAGATGTTTTTAAATGCTAAACAAAAACCTCACACAAAGCACCAACTTTGTGTACTCAAGACCCCAATCTTGAGCAAGTGAAGCATCACACTTCACTCTCTTCACCAAGGCCCCGACCTTGTGAAGGTATACTCGCAACACCCTTGTGAGTTAAGGTTTTCAAGAAAATGAGAAGACAATTTAAACTCAGGAGTCACTGACTCAAAATGAAAATGACATACAACACCAGATCAACTCCTATGGAGAGTTGACATAGAAGCTCTAAGGAGAATTCTTGATTGATCTGCATCTGTTGATCTTCTAGACTTTGTTGTAGACGAATCTTCAAAGTGTTTTCAAAATTACTAAGCAGACAAGTTCTCCTTTCGAGTGTTGAAAAAATTTTGTGTGTGTCTCTTTCAGTTTTCTACAAAAATCCTTTTTATTTTTCCTTCGAGATTTGCATAAGTGGAAAGAATTCTGAAATGGTCAGATGCCTTATGCAGGAATTCATTTCCGGCAACCTTCAATCATAATAAAGTTGAGATCTGCAATCAAAAGATATCTTGCCATAAAGATTAGTCCATTAATAATAGTTGTAGTTTTTGTAAAAATAAAATCTTCGGTGGCTTTCAGAAAATGAAAAACTTAGAAAGATAACCTGACGAAACTTAAAACATTTCGGATAGATAGAACTAACATTCTGAAAGACCACTTAAGTCATGTATTAAAATTGAAACACGTGTCCTTCTGAAACCGTGTTATAAAATATTAAAAATAAACTATCCGATAGAGTGGACATGTTTTAGATACTTATAAAGATAACTCTCCGATCCTTAAGTCATTTCGGATAGTTACACAGGTAACCTTTCAAAAAGTCATAAAATAATAGAAAACTCAACCATCCGAAGCTTAAAACAGTTTTCGGATACTTACTGAAGATAACTCTCTAATTCTTAAGAGTTTTCGAATAGTTACATCGTAACCTTTCGAAAAGTCACTTAAGTCAAGTGATGAGAGACTGACACGTGTCCTTTAGAAGAAAGTAACCAAAAATATAGTAAAACAAAGAAATAGCTAACTCTCCGGAATAAAAACCTTAACTATCCGAAACCAAAGGGGTTTTGGAGACTTACCATAAAAAATCATATCTGGGCATAAAAGGACTTAACTTACTGAAGATAAATACTTTTCAGATAGTTACTGATATAACCGTCCGAAAAGCCAAGAGAGAGAGACATAACCATCCGATTTGTTTGGTGACTTATAAAATAACTCTTCGATCAATACACTGTAGACAAAATAATCTGCTGAAATCTAATTTAAAAGACTTTGAGAACAAAGCAGTTAGCCAAAATTCATTTGAGTAAAAAGACATTTAACATATGGTAGAAATAATTAAACCACACATTTTTCATTATCAAAATTAACTGATAAATAATTGAACTAACAAAAGACGTTTTGGTTTAGGGAAAATTGTAGCCAAAATTCTACAATGTAGATTCTACTAGCCAACACTCTTTAAAGATGCTCACAAATACTGTTTAAGTTGTTTAAGATGTCAACAAATAGGAAGGATATCAAAGAGGAATATGATGCCTTTGAATCCTATTGTTGAGGTTGAAATCTTTGATGTGTGGGTAATAGATTTTATGGGTCCATTTCCTACATCTAATCAATTTAATTATATATTGTTGGGGGTGGATTATGTATCTAAATGGATAGAAGCTATTCCTACAAAAACTAATGATAACTGTTTAGAATGAAAAAGTGCATAATATTAACGCTTAAATGATGGTTAATTACATAATATTTAGCTTATCATATGAGAATTAAGCCATTATGTTATTATTGCACTATTATTGCTTTAATGAAAGAATTTGCATAATTTCAAAGAATTAGCGTTAATTAAGTATATTTCTAAATTGTTGGTGAATTATAGCTTTTTAATTCTTAAGTATCCGAATTTTCTATTATTTCAGAGAACCAAAATTCATCTTCTAAGGCATCTTCAATTTTCTAACCAAGTCTTTTTCCTCAAATTTTAGTTAAAGATCTAAGGATCTTTCTTACCAAGTCTTTTTCCTCAAATTTCTTGCTTAAAGATATTCTGCTTTTATTTGTGAATGAAAAGTTTTTCAGAGTAAAAAATTAGAATATGTAGAAGGAGATACAAACGAAACAAGGAATGTAACTGATTACTTATCCTGAATTTAGATTTAAACTCATTCATTGAGTTAGGTGCTAAATCAACGAAACTGTATTCATGCCTGCTACAATTACTGTATTTATTGTCAAATCTTTTACATTGAGGACAATGCAAAATATAGGTATGGGGGGGAGGTAATTAAAGTAACAGCCATGTAAGTTTGTTAATTAAAGAAATCAAAATGGTATTGAAAAGTTTTGTGGAAATTGAAAATTTTTTATGAACTTGCTGTAACTATCCGATAATTGAGACTATAAAATTTTTATAAACTGTAACTGCTTGAATGTTATATTTAGAAGGCTATATAAGATGCTATAGAATTTACTATTTTTGCAAATCTAGAAATAGTATCTTATGTTTTTTCTGAATTTCATGAGTTTAACAGTTTCACGATTTTAAAATGAAATCAGAATGCTTAAGGAAAAATCAGTAAATTATCTGAAGTCCTGAAAGAGCTGAGATGTGAATTCTAGATTAAATGAAACACATATGATTAAAGATACATTTAATTAGACTGATTAAACTTGTAGAATGATTTATGTGTAGATCTTATTAAACTACATAAAAAGTATGAGCTTATTGTTATGGATTCATATTTTTAGTAAATGATAGAAGTAGGACTATATGAGATTGGTGTTTTATTGCATATGTATTAATGAAATACGTACATATATAGTATGTAATTAATGTTTTTTGTTTTGAAAAAAAAAAAAAAAAACTTTGAGAGTTGTTTGCGTTTTCCCAACATTACACTAGAAAAACTTGGATTTGTTACTTCTATTTTTACTTAGTTAATTTATCTTTATGCCTATTCTTTCTTTTAGAAGTAAAGAAACAACCTTCAATACAATTTAGATATTAATTCCAATTTGTACTTTAACTGCAAGTGCACAGTGTCTATTATATCAGTGTGCAAGTATAGGTCGATCCCACAAGGAATTGCTAAAGAACTTGAGAACTATTTGTTTGTTAACAATCAAATTTATATATTCAATAAGCTCTCCGTTGAATTACAGTTAACTCAACGGACTAAGTTCGTTGAGTTATGGCTAACTCAACGGACTAACCTCGTGGACTTAAGTTAACTCCATGAGCCTGTCTTTTCTTTTTAATACTACTATTTACAAAGGAATTCGGCCAACCATTGGGTGATTCCATAGATTGCAAATAACATCAATTAAGCTCTTTAATGTTAGTTAACATTGGATTTATCATTAAGCAATACTAACATTCAGATAATTCAAATCGTAACCATTAAAATCTTTAAGTCTTTTGAACGAACCGATTTTAGTAAACTGTAAAACCAAAACAACATAAAACAATCACAATACTAACAAAAATAACATTAATCACAGTACAACACTCAAATACAACATACAAACATAGATAAATTGTTTTTGGTATTTTTGTGTTAATATGAACATGGAAATGGGCGAAAGGTGAAATGTAAAGTAATCTCACTTGACAGTAAATACTTCTGACACTACTTGCAATGCGATTACACCACTGAAAATTAAACCACTTACAATTCTGTCTCCTCCCCCTATAGAATCGCGAGTCCAAAATTGCAAGATGATCTCCTCTTCAGCATACAGGCATCAACCCGAAGCCAAGGCTAAAAGCTTTACGATCTCCTGAAATATGAGTCGGCGCTTGGTGAAAATGGCTTCCTCACAATGGTTGTCAGGCACTGTGTTTGGCTCGGAATCGACCCGACATCAAGAAAGTATTCTCACAGACCTCCGATGGTTAGTGATTATGGTGGTGATGATGATGGTTGGTGTGGTACTTCAGAGAATTGCGACGTTGATCTTCCTCTACACACACTGTCTGCCCATCGATCACACACTTCTTCTTTTTTCTTCTTTTCTTTTATATTTCTTTAGTAGTAACTACATTTGTTTGAATGGTCGGTTGGATTTCCTTCATTTGTATTAACAGCGATGCTTTCTTCTTCCTACACGATACGTGCAGTCGTGGTTTTTCTTCCAACTGTCCTTTTTGTACATCTGCTACAGTGGCATATTAGAAAATATATAGTCTATGGAGTTACAGATAACTCAACAGACTTTTTTCGTTGATTTAACTATAAAACACGTGCATAAATATAACTATCTGATGCTCAGGTGCATTTCGGATACTTATAAACCTAACTATCCGATGCTCAGATGCATTTCGGATAGTTACAGATAACTCACCGATATATAACTTAAGTAAATCTACTAGATCTCGACACGTGTCAGTAGTAGTTTAATCATAAAATAACATTTCGGAGAGTTACAAGTCTAACTATCCGATGCTCAGATGCATTTCGGATAGTTATAAATAACGCACCGAAAGTCCACTTAAGTCACTTTCCTAGAACATGACACGTGTACTTCAGGAAATAATAAAATATTCTCTCAAAACATAACTGTTCGACAATTTGAACATAACTATCCGATACATGTTCGGTCTGTTAAACATAACTGTCCAAAATATCAGAAAATTCAGATACTTAAGAATTTCATAGCCTGCAACTTACCGACAGTTCAGAAATGTACTGAATTAACATTAATTCCCCCAAATTAAGCATATTCTTCAATTAAAGCATATAACAGTGCAATTATAACATAATGGCTTAATTCTCATATGATAAGCTAAATATTATACAATTAACCATCATTTAACCGTTAATAATATGCACTTTTTCATTCTAAACACTTCCCCCATACCTAAATTTTGCTAGTCCCTTAGCAAACTAAGATTTAATTAATTGGTCTTTCTAAAAGTGCTAGAATTAATTCTTCCCCCTTTTTTTCTTCTGTTTAGCATAAAAATATATTCTGTATGTTTCAGTAATCAACCTGCAAATATACTTAGAATATATGCAAATTACATACAAAGTATATCATCATCACATAAGTGTTAATTATATTATCGTTTGTTCTTCTTCTCATCATTAGTCATCCTGAATTTTCCAATAAGATTTCTAGAAGAAATTTCAACAACATATGAATCAAAATACAATCCAATTCAATCTAATTAAGACAAGTAGAATAAAGAATTGTATCTCCATTAAACAACTTCAAAAGTCAATTCTAGATTCATATTACAGCAATTCTAGATAACAGAAAATATACTTGATTCACAAGATATCTGTATTTCACAAAACACTTGTATCATTTCAAAATAGTATATGTTTTTTTTTTTTTTTGTACTTTAAAAGTTAATTTGACAAGCTTAAATCATACAAGAGCTTTCTAATGTACCCATGTAACGAGCTTTCAGTCAACAATCCCAGATCTGATCAAGATCTTAGGTTGCCAGATTTCAAGAGTCCTTGTTCAGGTCAACAATCCTTACATACCTATTTGCTCAAGTACAAAAGGCTCATGATCAAACAAGTCAATAAACTCTCAAAATTTTCCCCCTTTTTTTTCTTTCTTTCCTTTGGTTTTTTTTTTTTTTTTTTTTTTTTTTACAATCAAACTACAAACACAAAACAAAACATTAATCACATACTATATATGTATGTATTTCATTAATACAGATGCAGTAAAATACCAATCTCATATAGTCCTGCTTCTATCATTTATTGAAAATATGAATCCATAACAATAAGCTCATACTTTTTCTGTAGTTTAATAAGATCTACACATAAATCATTCTACAAGTTCAATTAGTCAAATTAAATGTATCTTTAATCATATGTGTTTCATTTAATCTAGAATTCACATCTCAACTCTTTCAAGACTTCAGATAATTTATTGATTTTTCATTAAGCATTTTGATTTCATTTTAAAATCGTGAAACTGTAAAACTCATCAAATTCAGAAAAAACATAAGATACTATATCTAGATTTGCATAAATAGTAAATTCAATAGTATCTTATATAGCCTTCTAAATATAACATTCAAGTAGTTTATAAAAATTTTAGAGTCTCATTTATCGAATAGTTACAGCAAGTTCATAAAAATTTTCAATTTCCTCAAAACTTTGCAGTACCATTTTAATTCCTTTAATTAACAAACTTACATGGCTGTTACTTCAATTACCTCCCCCCCATACCTACATTTTGCATTGTCCTCAATGTAAAAGATTTGACAATAAGTACAGTAATTGTAGCAGGCATGAATACAGTTTTGCTTGATTTAAAATTCAAGATGAGTAATTAGTTACATACCTTGTTTCATTTATATCTCCTTCTACATATTCCGATATTTGATTCTGAAAAACTTTTCATTCACAGATAAAAGCAAAATATAAAATGAAATCATTTAACAGATATTAATAAATTAGTGTCTTGTGTGGAACCCAGGCTCCTATGCCTTTGGTGGCTCACAAGCAAGCCAGTTGGTTTCCCAAAACAGATACCAACAAATTGGATTGATATATATATATTTTTTTATAAAATAAACATGAAAACTAAATAAAAAATAAAAAATTTCTAAAAATAAATGCAGAATACACACAACATTAAACACACAAAATCACAGGTTAAGAACATGATTGAAAAGTTGGAACAAATGGAATAAATGTATCAGTCCAAGCAAACTTTTTAGGCATAGTTATTCTTGCTATTAATTCTATTTTAATGCAGTTCTTGTTCCTTCTTAATTTGTAAACATGTAATATATTATAAATTCCAAATACAAGTGTATTACCATTAATGATATGAAATGCAGAAAGGGATCCTTTTTGGTTCTAGGATAATGTAGCAGTTTCTATTTCTACATCTATTTCAATATACTCCTCTTCCCACTTCCATTCATTTATGTCTTCCATAATCCATATTTGAAATTTCATCAGTTCATCCCACCATCTTATCAGAAATAACGTAGGATCATCTTCTTCATTATACCACATTCCTATTTGAATTTTATTAAATTTTGCAGATGGTGGTTTAGCTATTTCACTCGATATAGGTAAAATTTCTATATATTCATCATAACTGTCTATGCTCACTATGTATAAATCAGATCGATATGTTATTGATATCTCTGTGACTAGATATATATATCCATCAAGTATGACATGTGTTTGGTTAATTAATGATTTCTGTCCTAAATATATCATAATATTTTCATTCCAAGATCTGTTCAGAAAATTATACACACTTAAGTGTAAATCCTCACCCCAATTTCCTGTAGGTCTCCAATAATATAATTTTTCAGGAATTGCAAAATTTTTATTAGAAAATATTAAAGCTGACCCACAATTTATAATTGGTACTTCAAATCTATTAGGTCTTCCTATATTCCATTCTTCTCCTATTATAGGATTTCTTATCAAAATATCAGGTAATAATAAACTTGCATACCTTGGTCTCATCTTGTATATGATTAATCCTTCATCTATCCCCATAATATGATTTATTCCTTCTAATGCATTGGGTTGAATTCCAGTAGTTTCTTCCATAGCCAGATATTCATGGTTAATTGAACTACGATTAAATGACCTCTATATGAATCCATCTCTAATCTTAGTCATTTTTGCAACTTGTAGTCCGTGAAAATATTTTTCTTCAATACAGTTTTTAATTTCCTTTGATACACAACACAGCCTGCATAGATCTTTAGTTGACAAGTTACTTAGTACTTCCCTTAGTGCATCCAACAGTAATTGCATCAATTCCATTTGTCGATTCTGTATAACACAAACAAAAATTTAGTAGAGACAAAAATTAACATAACTACTGCACACCCTCGCGGAGTTAAGGCATAACTCAACGGACTAAGTTTGTTGAATTAAGGACTAACTCTATGATACTATTAACTAAAACTAAAAAATATATACATATAGATAGTTGCTTTAGATATGTTGCTTCATTCAGCTACCCTCCTAAAAGAGGTATCAATTTCATTAACAGATCTATTGATAGGGTTAGGTATTGCTTGTATTGGCAATCCTCTAGTAGGTCTAACTTCCATTAGTTCCTTCTATCTAAGTGGTATATTTCTATTCTGATTTTGAATTGCAGCATTTCCAAATATAAAATCTAGACAATTGTGTAATTGTTTGATTATCTTTTTTAATTTCTCTATTCTAGATCCTTGATCAATTAATGCTTCATAACTTATATTTTTCTCATTTATATTTTCTCCTCCCTGAAAATTGTTGCTTCTCCAAGATAAATTCGGGTGATTTCTCCAATTAGGATGATAAGAATTTCCCAAGTTATCTCTCTGGTTTCTAGCATAAATAATATCTAAGTCATTTATGTTTGCATTCTTTTCTACTAGCTTTTGATTTAATGATAACTCTTCTATTTTCTTTGTTAATTCATTTAATTTCACCTCAAGCATAGTATTTGAATCTATTTCATGCATTCCTTTGGCAATATTTTTTTATCTACAATAGCTTCAGCTGAATTTTCCCACTGTGCAGTTCTTTTTGTAAAGTTTTCTAAATATGCCCATGCTTCTTCACTACATAACTTTAAAAATCCATTTTGACAAGTAGATTCTAATAAAGATTTTGTTGAAACATCTATGCCTTCATAAATTATACCTATTAATTGTGCTTTATTCATTGCATGATGTGGACATTGAGTTAGTAAATCTTTAAATCTTTCAAAATATTTCTAAAATGATTCACCCTGTTTTTGGCTACAAATTAATATTTCTTTTTTCTTTTTAATCGTTTGATGTGTTGGATAATATTTTTCCAGAAAAATAGAGCAAAATTCAGTCCATGTTGAAATTGAATCAGGCGACAGAGTATATAACCATCTCTTAGCTATGTCTTTTAAAGAAAAAGGGATATAACTAAGTTTAATAGCATCTATACTCATGTTCGGCATTTTCATCATTTGACAAACTTTGTTAAATTCTCTAAGGAAATAATAGGCATCCTCCCTTTCTAATCCATGAAAATGTGGCAATTGACTAATATAATTAGATTTCAGTTCAAACTTATCTCCGTCAAAGTTTGGCAATCGAATACATGAAGGTTCATCAACTAATTCAGGATACAGAATCTCTCCTAATGGTTTTTCTACTGGAGCAGCCATCTCAACATTCTCTTTTAAAGAAAGGTTAGCTACATCCTAAAGAATTTCGTTAAAGTTCAGTTCAGAAAATTTTTCAGTACTCCTCTACAATGAAAATTCCTAGGTAGGTGTTCTTACTAATCGTTTAGTACTTAGAGAACGAGTCCATGTGCTCATAAATAAATAGCAGAAGATTAATTACATACCAGTTTGAAGCTTTCCATTCAATAAATATTTGTTGTCGAATGAAGTTGAATCAGATACTTCTCCTTCCAGTTCCTCCAACACATTCTCCTTTCTTTTAAAAGTGCTGGTAACTCGTAAATAACATTCTATTTTATATATATACTACACATTTATAAAGTGAATAAATCTCGTTGCAAGAACCTGGCTTGCAACGTGCATCGTGGTTCCTGTTTTTATGGGTACGTGTACCACTACTAATTTCAAATTTTGGTAACCGTTAAACTGACGAAGTTTCGTTCGTGGTTAAAAGAATAACCATTTTGCTTAATCCACGAACTAACCTTGTTGAGTTACAGATAACTCAACAGAATACAGTCGGTTACTATTGCTAACTCCATGGACTAACTTCGTTGAGTTACAGATAACTCAACGGAGTGACCTTATATTATATTACTGACCTCATGGAGTTACGTTTAACTCAACAAACTTACTTCGTTGAGTTAATACTTAGCAACTTCTAAGTTTTACTCTCGTAAGTTCCTCTCTGTTCCCTTATTTTTTTTCATTTTTCATTCTACTAACTGAAATAAAGTTAAATCTATGTCATTAATGCATCATTCTGATTAAAATTCATTTAAATCTGAACATTATATAAAGATTTAACTTGCAGGTCATTTTATGTTATGCAGAATTTACATTTTACCTTACAACATGTAGAAATTTTTAAGTAGTTATCCTGTAATTCAGCAAATTGTAAATCTGTTACATATTCATTCATAAAGTTCCACAAATTACATAATATTCAATAAATTCCATTCATTTCACATCCAAAACACGTATGAAAATTGCATCTAAAAAAAAATTATATTCATTATTATGAATCAATTATAACATACAATTTCATACAATTTTACACAAGTAGACGAACAATACAATTTAATCTCTATGCCTAAGTTCATCTACTTCCTTTTGGAGTTTTTCTAATTGAAGCTCTAATTGATTAATCCTCTCTACTGCTCCTGTAATTCCTCTAGAAGGTACAGCTAGTTCTGCAGCTACAAAATTTCTGTATTCTTTCACTGAAATGGTTCTAGATTTGATCTTTTTTGATGTCCATTTCGTGAAATCAATATAGTCCACCATCAACAGTGGAATCAAATCTCCATAAAATAATTTCTTCTTCACTGTTTTCAGCTTGGAGATAAAAACTGTAGACCAATTTATTTAGATCTTATTTACAACTGCATATGTGGCCCATTTGACAAATTGACTTAATTCTATGTCATGGTCCTATCGTTGATAGACATTCTTAATCAGAATGTTAGCTACCATGTGTGCCTTACCATTTAAATGCTTCAATCTGTTTAATAATGGTACAGCAGGATTGATAGCTAAACAATCCTTAATTTCCTGTTCAGTCCACTCAACTGTAGTTGTATCTTCCAAAATTTTTATTCCTTCATTCTTTAAACCAAAAATGTTGTGGAGAAGCTCTGGTGTTATCCGTACATCAGCTTCCTCCACGTTTGAAATTAATCCTCTTTCTCCTTTTCTTAAATTTGCATAAAAATAGGGCACTAAATTCTCATATACTACATGCCCTCTTTCTTGAGAAATGAATTGCAGTAGACCTCAGAATTCAAATAAATCTTTGATTTCTTGCATTCCATCCCAATTTACTGGTCTACTGTAAATAATGTCGTAACCCCTTATTTCTTGGTATTTGGTATAAGCTTCCTGACTACAAAAATGTACTTCATTCAAAATTGTTGTTTCAGTTGGGTCAAGAAGTTGACTTTGTTGTTCTAGAGGGGTTTGCTCTTGCTCTTCTTCTTCTATAGGTTGCATTTGAACATTCTCTACAAATTCCTGAATTTCTGTTTCTATTTGTGGTGGTGAGCTAGCAGAACTCTCCACTCTGTCTTGAATTCTCTCTATAAATTGCTGAAGAGTTTCTTATTCTTCAATGGAATCTGTAAAATTATTTTTGTCCAAATGGCTTCTATCAGCCTCTTCATTTTCTACTCTTTCTTTTTCCTCCTGACTACAATCTGTTCTGTTACTGTTCTTTTTGATTCTGTAACAGATTGGGATGGAGTCACGAGCAATTCAGTTTCTACCCTAATTTCTATTTCTTCTTGTATAGGCTGCAAACTAATTTTAGCTTGATTTTCTTCTTTTCTTTGCTCCTACTGCTGTAGCTCTTGCTGCTCCTCCTTAGAATCGGATAACAAGATAATAAAAATTTGCTCTACAGGCCAGGTAAAAACTGGTACTTCAGATTTAATTTCCTCATATTCAGGCACTTTTTCTTTTCCTTTCTTTTTTCTGATTAGTTGTGCCTGTTCTTCCTCTTCATCTTCTGAAATTAAATCTACAAAAGTAGGCTCTGCAGGCCTTCGAGCCACAAGTACTAGCTCTTCCTGTTTAACTTTTTTTATAATTGCTGGTCTCGAAGGACCAGCCTCTCCTGCAGCACTTGATTTAGTCGCTGCCTGATACTGTTCAACTTTTATTTTGTATTAGGCCCTTATTCTTTCTTCGACACTTTTTTTCTTAATGGCATCATATAAAATATGTGCCTTAGCTATAGCTATCTCTTGAGTATCACCTTGGTCTCTTGCTGTCTTGACCAAGGTAGCAAATTCTTTCTCTTCTTCTTTAGTTCTCGACCAAGCAAATGCAACTCGTGGCAATGGCTCTGTTGGCTGAATTGGAGGTCCTAACTGTTGTTCCTGAGGAATAGGTCTTTCAGCAGTTGGTTCCTCCTATTCTTCAGTTGCCTCTTCTTCATTTTCTTTCCTTTCTTGCTCCTAGATAGCCCATCTAGCTCGTCTATAGATTCGTCTTTTGAACCAGAGCCGGGACTTACGTTGGATTAATTCTAGGGCTACTTCATTGTTTGGTCGTATCTTTCTTTCTTTACTTACTGCAATTTCAGTTGCCACTCTAATTCATGTCTCCATTATCTGTGGTATCTATATTTCTAACTCAACCAAAACTTTCCTCAAGTTAAAGAGTTCTAATTCTACCTTTTGTAGCTTTTTCTCTCTTGTTGTATTTCTGATCTTCTATGGTGTGTGCCATTCTTTAGATTCCTTTAGAAACTGTGCGGTGTCCACTACCTCTTCCTAGAATTCAGGCGACATCTTCCTCATCGTGGAGTTGCACAACAGCACGAAATCGCTCTAATTTCTACTATTCTAGATTCTAAATGATTTGCTGGATAATGCCCCCAAAACCCTAGGTTTTAGTTTAAATAAGCCCTAAGTTTACTCCATATTTCTTCATTAAGGCTTCAAAACTTCTATTACAGAAATGAGTTCCTCTATCACTGATAATAGTTTTAGGTATTCCAAATCTAGCAAATATATTTGTTCTTATAAATTGTATTACCACTTTGTTATCGTTAGTTTTTGTAGGAATAGCTTCTATCCATTTAGATACATAATCCACCCCCAACAATATGTAATTAAATTGATTGGACGTAGGAAATGGACCCATAAAATCTATTCCCCACACATCAAAGATTTCAACCTCAATAATAGGATTAAGAGGCATCATATTCCTCTTTGATATTCTTCCTATTTGTTGACATCTTAAACAACTTAAGCAATATTTATGAGCATTTTTGAATAGTGTTGGCCAATAAAACCCACATTGCAGAATTTTTGCAGCAATTTTACCTGAACCAAAATGCCCTCCACAAGCTTGGTCATGACAGAAAAATAATATGCTTGGATATTCAGTGTCTGGAACACACCTCCTTAAAATAAGATTAAGACATTTCTTAAATAAGTATGGGTCTTCCCAATAGTAATATTTTACTCTTGAGAAAAACAATTTCTTATCCTATCTACTCCAATCCTCAGGTGTTAGACCAGTAACTAAATAATTAACTATCTGCATACCAAGGCATTGTGTTGATGGTCATTAATTGTTCATCAGGAAAATTATCCTTAATTTCAATATTTGATTTTTCTATTTGTAATCTTGATAAATGATCTGCTACTACATTCTCACAACCTTTTTTATCTTTAATTTCTAGATCAAATTCTTGTAATAATAATATTCATCGGATCAATCTAGGTTTAGTTTCTTTTTTCTTTATTAGATGTTTTAAAGCTGAATGATCTGTGTATACTATTACTTTAGCTCCAATCAAATATGATCTAAACTTTTCTAAAGCAAACACAACAGCTAATAATTCTTTTTTAGTAGTTGTGTAATTAACTTGAGCATCATTTAAGGTTTTACTTGCATAATGAATCACTCTAGGAGATTTTTCTATCTTTTGTCCCAACACCGCTACTACAGCAAAATTAGAAGCATCGCACATTAATTCAAATGGATAGTTCCAATCAGGTGCTTGAATTATAGGAGTTGAAATTAAGCTAGTCTTAAGTCCAAAAAATGCTTCCTTGCAATTTTTATCAAAGTTAAATGGAACATCTTTTAATAGATTAGTTAAAGGTCTAGCTATCTTGCTAAAGTCTTTGATAAATCTTCTATAAAAACCAGCATGTCCTAGAAATGATCTAATATCTTTTACTGATTTAGGTTCTGGTAGATTAGAAATTACTTCTATTTTAGATTTATCTACTTCCAACCTTTTCTTAGAAACAACATGCCCTAAGACTATTCCTCATTTAACCATGAAGTGACATTTTTCCCAATTTAAAACCAGATTTTTTTCCTCACAGCGTTTTAATATTAGGTCTAAATTTTTTAAACAAACTTCATATGAGTTGCCATATACAGTAAAATCATCCATAAATATTTCTAAAAAATCTTCAGTCATTCTAGTAAATATGCCCTGCATACACCTTTGAAAGGTAGTTGGCGCATTGCGTAATCTGAATGGCATTCTCTTAAAAGCATAAGTTCCATTAGGACAGGTGAAAGTTGTTTTCTCTTGATCCTCTAATGCTACTGGAATTTGATTATATCTTGAATACCCGTCTAGGAAACAAAAATATTCTTGCCCTGCTAATCTTTCCAGCATTTGATCTATAAAAGGTAAGGGAAAATGATCTTTCCTAGTTACAACATTCTGCTTTCTATAGCCTATACATACTCTCCAGCTTGATTGAATTCTAGTAGGTATCAAGTCTTGACTTTCATTCCTAATAACTATTAATCCTGATTTCTTGGGAACTACATGGATTGGACTAACCCACGAGCTATCAGAAATCAGATAAATTATGTCATTATCTAATCATTTAACTATTTCCTTCCTGACTACTTCTTTAAGGTTTGGATTTAATCTCCTCTTAGGAATTCTAACAGGTTTAGCATTCTCTTCTAAATATATGTGGTGACAGCATAAAGTTGAACTTAACCCTTTTATATCAGTCATAGTCCATCCTATTGCTTCTTTATAACTTTTTACTACATCTTTTAATTTAGCTCTTTGATCCTTTTTTAAATCTGAAGCAATAATGATTAGACAGGTTCGTTTATCTTCCAGAAATATATAGGTTAATTCAGGAGGTAAAAGTTTTAATTCTAAATGCTGCCCATTAGAAGCTAGAGCTCCTAATTGAACATCATCATCTTTTAAATGAATTTCTTCTAGATCTCCTTCTATATTTATGCTTTCACTTTCTTCTAAAATTTCAGAATTGATTTGCCTATTTAATTGTTCTTGAATCACATCATCTAACATATCTCCTTCATCCTCTAAAAAGTCTATGGTATGTAAGGACATTTCTAACTCCTCAAACCTTTCTAGTTTGAAAATATTTAATTGAGTATCCTCATTACCATATGCTAATTTCATTACTCCAGTTTTACAATTTATAACAGCCTCTGATGTTGCTAAAAATGGTCTTCCCAAAATTAAAGATGTATCACTATTTTTATGCTTAATTTGTTGGGAATCCAAAATTACAATATCAATAGGATATATAAAATTTTTAATTTTAATTAAGACATCCTCTATTTTTCCTTTAGGGTATCTTATACTTCTATCAGCTAATTGAATAACCATACTAGTAGGAGTTAAGCCTTCTAATCCTAAGGATGCAAATATATCACTTGGCATAACATTTATACCTACACCTAAGTTTATTAATGTTCTTCCTAGAATGGTATTTCCTATGGTGCATGATATAACAGGGATTCCAAGATCAGATAACTTTTTAGGAATTTGTGGCAGAAATAGGGAACTACATTGCTCAGCTAAATAGACCTTTCTAAGAACTTTTTGCTCTCTTTTCTTAGTATACCAATCCTTTAGAAATTTAGCACAATGTGGCATTTTCTACAATAGATCTAACAAAGGAATGTTAACTTGTACTTTTTCAAAAATTTCTCTGATTTTTTCTTGTTTTTCAGGTATTGTTTGTTGTAATCTTTCAGGATAGGGTGCTAAAGATTTTGATTTCAAAGACTCTTTTTCTTTTAGTTGATTTGTTTGATCATTTTTATCTTCATTCGCAGATTCAGATTATTCTTCAGTGATTTCTAGATTTTCAGCTATTACATTTTCATTATCATTTTAATTTTTACTCTTATCCACCTTCATATCATTTTCATTTTGAGTTCTTGGTGGTATATCAGTTCCAGATCTTAATGTTATACATACATCTTCCAGATTTTCGTTACTCTCATGATGTTTTTGTATATCATTTTTGTGATTATGATCTTCAATTGTTTTTAGTTTTAAAGTGCATTTTTCAAATTCTCTTGCATTAGTATTTTCTGTTTGCTATATATTTTGCAAATTACGTAGGTTTATAACATTATAATTTTCATTATCCTGTTGCATAACTTGTATTTTCATTGTATATTCGTCTAATGCTTTTAATTTTCTTTCCAGATCATCCAATCTCATTGCATTCAATTTTTGATCAATTTTCATTATAGTTTTTTCAATTTCGTAAATTATATCCTTTTTAGGTTCTGAATATGCTTCCTTATAATTTAATTGGTTGACTTCTTGTTGCTGACACACAAAGTATTCCAGTTTGTCCAGATTTTTCTCTATACTATGCTCCAGTCTGTCATACCTATCCCAAACTTCAATGTCTCTCAACATATTACACATTCTATACTGACCATCAGTTGGGTAAACTATAGGATTCTCATACTCGGCTCTATTATACTGAGGATAATTCATTTGTTGTTCATGCGATCTAACCATCTGCAAATGTCTCAGTTTCAAACAGTCAGAAATGTCATGTCTTTCAGAATTACAGAATTCACATATGCTAATTACAGGTTTCAGAAATCTTTGAGTATAAGCATATGCCATATTCTCATTTACAAAAGAAAACACACAACTCTGGCTATTAAAATGAAACAGCTCTAACAGTTGCTTATATTAATTCAATTCAATTCTAGTCAATTCAATTCAATTCCCCAGCAACAGCGCCATAAAACTTGTTTGCGTTTTCCCAACACTACACTAGAAAAACTTGGATTTGTTACTTCTGTTTTTACTTAGTTAATTTATCTTTATGCCTATTCTTTCTTTTAGAAGTAAACAAACAACCTTTAATACAATTTAGATATTAATTCCAATTTGTACTTTAATTGCAAGTGCACAGTGTCTATTGTATCAGTGTGCAAGTACAGGTCGATCCCATAAGGAATTGCTGAAGAACTTGAGAACTATTCATTTGTTAACAATCAAATTTATATATTCAATAAGCTCTCCGTTGAATTACAGTTAACTCAACGGACAAAGTTCGTTGAGTTATGACTAACTCAACTGACTAACCTCGTGGACTTAAGTGAACTCCACGAGCCTATCATTTCTTTTTAATACTGCTATTTACAGAGGAATTCGGCCAACCATTAGGCGATTCCACAGATTGTAAATAACTTCAATTAAGCTCTTTAATGTTAGTTAACATTGGATTTATCATTAAGCAATACTAACATTCAGATAATTCAAACTGTAACCATTAAAATCTTTGAGTCTTTTGAACAAACCGATTTTACTAAATTGTAAAACTAAAACAACATAAAACAATCACAATACTGAAAAAGATAACATTAATCACGATACAGCACAAACAATATAACACTCAAATACAACATACAAACATAGATAAATTATTTTTGGTATTTTTGTTTTAATATGAACATGGAAATGGGTGAAAGGTGAAGTGTAAAGTAATCTCACTTGACAGTAAATACTTCTGCCACTACTTGCAACGCGATTACACCATTGAAAATTAAACTACTTACAATTCTGTCTCCTCTCCCTATAGAATCGCGAGTCCAGAATTGCAAGATGATCTCCTCTTCAGCATACAAGCATCAACCCGAAGCCAAGGCTAAAAGCTTTACAATATCCTGAAATATGAGTTGGCGCTTGGTGAAAATGGCTTCCCTTCCTGCGATGCGATCACTCCTCACAGTGGTTGTCAGGCACTATGTTTGGCTCGGAATCGACCCGACATCAAAAAAGTATTCTCACAGACCTCCGATGGTTGGTGATTATGGTGGTGATGATGATGGTTGGTGTGGTACTTCAAAGAATTGCGACATTGATCCTCCTCTACACACATTGTCCGCCCATCGATCACACACTTCTTCTTTTTTCTTCTTTTCTTTTATATTTCTTCAGTAGTAACTACTTCTACTTGAATGATCGGTTGGATTTCCTTCATTCGTATCAATAGCGATGCTTTCTTCTCGCTACGCGATACGTGCAGTCCTGGTTTTTCTTCCAACTGTCCTGTTTCTACAACCACTACAGTGGCATATTAGAAAATATATAGTCCGTGGAGTTACAGATAACTCAACGGACTTTCTTCGTTGATTTAACTATAAAACACGTGCTTAAATATAACTATCCGATGCTCAGGTGCATTTCAGATACTTATAAACTTAACTATCTGATGCTCAGATGCATTTCGGATAGTTACAAATAACTCACCGAGCCATAACTTAAGTAAATCTACCAGATCTCGACACGTGTCAGCAGTAGTTTAATCATAAAATAACATTTCGGAGAGTTACAGGTCTAACTATTCGATGCTCAGATGCATTTCGGATAGTTATAGATAACTCACCGAAAGTCCACTTAAGTCACTTTCCCAGAACATGACACATGTACTTCAGAAAATAATAAAATATTCTCTCAAAACACAAATGTTCGGCAATTTAAACATAACTATCTGATACATGTTTGGTCTGTTAAACATAACTATCCGAATATATTCGGTATGTTAAACATAACTGTCCGAAATATCAGAAAATTCAGATACTTAAGAATTTCACAGCTTGCAACTTACCGACAGTTCAGAAATGTACTAAATTAATATTTATTCCCTCAAATTAAGCAAATTCTTCAATTAAAGCATATCACAATGCAATTATAACATAATGGCTTAGTTCTCATATGATAAGCTAAATATTACGCAATTAACCATCATTTAACTGTTAATAATATGCACTTTTTCATTCTAAACAAGAGTTTATTGACTTGTTTGATCACGAGCCTTTTGTACTTGAGCAGATAGGTATGTAAGGATTGTTAACTTGAAAAAGGACTCTTGAAATCTGGCAACCTAAGATCCTGATCAGATCTGGGATTGTTGACTGAAAGCTCGTTACATGGGTACATTAGAAAGCTCTTGTATGATTCAAGCTTGTCAAATTAACTTTTAAAGTACAAAAATACATATACTGTTTTGAAAAGATACAAGTGTTTTGTGAAGTGCAGATATCTTATGAATCGAGTATATCTTCTATTATCTAGAATTGCTGAAATATGAATCTAGAATTGACTTTTGAAGTTGTTTAATGGAGATACAATTCTTTATTCTACTTGTCTTAATCAGATTGAATTGGATTGTACTTTGATTTGTATGTTGTTGAAATTTCTTCTAGAAATCTTATTGGAAAATTCAAGATGATAGATGATGAAAAGAAGAACAAACGATAATATAATTAACACCTATATGATGATGATATACTTTGTATGTAATTTGCATATATTCTAAGTATATTTGCAGGTTGATTACTGAAACATATAGTATATCTATATAATAATACAAGTTCTTATGTTGAACATAAGAAAAAAGGGAGAATTAATTCTAGCACTTTTAGAAAGACCAATTAATTAGATCTTAGTTTGCTAAGGGACTAGCAAAAATTAGGTATGGGGGAAGTGTTTAGAATGAAAAAGTGCATATTATTAACAGTTAAATGATGGCTAATTGCATAATATTTAGCTTATCATATGAGAATTAAACCATTATGTTATAATTGCACTGTTATATGCTTTAATGAAAGAATCTACTTAATTTCAATGAATTAATGTTAATTTAGTACATTTCTGAACTGTTGGTAAATTGCAGGCTGTGAAATTCTTAAGTATCTGAATTTTTTGTTATTTCTAACAGTTATGTTTAACGTACCGAACATGTACTGAGTAGTTATGTTTTAAAAGAATATTTTATTATTTCCTGAAGTACACGTGTCGAAACCATAAGGCATGTCTTAAGTTATATATCGGTGAGTTATCTGTAACTATCCGAAATGCATCTAAGCATCAGATAGTTAAGTTTGTAAGTATCCGAAATGCACCTGAGCATCAGATAGTTAAATTTATGCACGTGTTGAATTTAAATGCTTTAGTATATCACGTAAGATGCACATGTTTAACTCGTTAAGTTAGCATAATTGTACGCGTTGAGTTACATGAATACACACTAAGGTGACGCGTTATGTTAGCGACTTATTTTTTTATTGCACGTGTTTTTATAGTTAAATCAATGAAGCAAGTCCGTTGAGTTATCTGTAACTCCACAGACTATTTATTTTCTAATATGCCTCTGTAGTAGTTGTAGAAACAGAATAGTTGGAAGGAAAAAACCACGATCGCACGTATTGCGTAGGGAGAAGAAATCATCGTTGTTGATATGAATGAAGGAAATCCAACCGACCATTCAAGTAGAAGCAGTTACCACTGAAGAAATATAAAAGAAAAGAAGAAAAAGAAGTAAAGGTGTGATCGATGGGTGTGGCCAGTGTGTGCAGAGGAGGATCACCGAGCTTTCTACAGTCAACGTCGGCAATTCTCTAAAGTACCACACCAACCATCATCACCACCACTATAATCACCAACCATCGAAGGTCTATGAGGATACTTTCCTGATGTCGGGTCGATTCCGAGCCAAACACAGTACCTGACAACCATTGTGAGGAGTGATTGCATCATGAGAAGGGAAGCCATTTTCACCAAGCACCGACTCATATCTCAGGAGATCGTAAAGCTTCTTGCCTTGGCTTCGGGTTGATGCCTATATGCTGAAGAGGAGATCATCTTGCAATTCTGGACTAACAATTCTATAGGGAGAGGAGATAGAATTGTAAGTAGTTTAATTTTCAATGGTGTAATCGCGTCGCATGTAGTGACGAAAGTATTTATTGTCGACTGAGATTACTTTACATTTCACCTTTCGCCCATTTCCATGCTCATATCAAAACAAAAATACCAAAAACAACTTATCTGTGTTTGTATTTTATATTTGAGTGTTGTATTGTTTGTGTTGTATCGTGATTAATGTTATCTTTGTCAATGTTGTGATTGTTTTATGTTTGTTTTAGTTTTACAGTTACTGAAATTGGTTCGTTCAAAAGTCTTAAAAAAATTTTAATGGTTATTGTTTGAATTATCTGAATGTTAGTATTGCTTAATGATAAATCTAGTGTTTACTAACACTAAAGAGCCTAATTGATGTTATTTACAATCTATGGAACCGCCCAATGGTTGGCCGAATTTCTTTGTAAATAGCAGCATTAAATAGGAAAGGTAGGCTCGTGGAGTTAACTTAAGTCCACGAGGTTAGTCCGTTGAGTTAGTCATAATTCAACGAACTTTGTCCGTTGAGATAACTGTAACTCAACGGAGAGCTTATTGAATATATAAATTTGATTGTTAAAAATGGAACAGTTCGCAATTCTTAAGCAATTCCCTGTGAGATCGACCTGTACTTGCACACTAATACAATAGGCATTGTGCACTTGCAGTTAAAATACAAATTGGAATTAATATCTAATTTTTGTGAAAGGTTGTTTGTTTACTTCAAAAAAGGAATAGGCATAAAGATAAATTAACTAAGTAAAAAATAGAAGTTAACAAATCCAAGTTTTTCTGGTGCTGAGCTGGAGATCCAAACAAGTTTTATGATCCTCTAAAAAGTCTATGGTATGTAAGGACATTTCTAACTCCTCAAACCTTTCTAGTTTGAAAATATTTAGTTGAGTATCCTCATTACAATATGCTAACTTCATTTCTCCAGTTTTACAATTTATAACAACCCCTGATGTTGCTAAAAATGGCCTTCCCAAAATTAAAGATGTATCACTATTTTTATGTTTAATTTGTTGGGAATCCAAAATTACAATATCAATGGGATATATAAAGTTTTTTATTTTAATTAAGACATCCTCTATTTTTCCTCTAGGGTATCTGTAGGATCGTATGGCTACACAAGAGAGGGTGAATTGTGTATTTTTAATATTTTCTGAAATATAATTGAAACTTTAAAACTCAAAAACAAGTCGAGACATTGTTTTCATAAAATCATTTTTATTCAAGGTTTCAATTACAATATACAATTCAATTTTCCTCAGAAATTGTAGATGCAATTATATTTCGATACCATGTATCATCTAAACAATTTCATAACTACAAATAGAGAAAACTAATTTACAGAATTTAAAACATTTCTCCCTATTTGAGATCTTTCTTCTTCTTCTTTCTTCTTCTTCAGTAATTCTTCATTGACGAATATCTTGTCTTTTCATGCTTCACCGAATTTGCTTTCTTCTAATACTTCAAATCTTCAGCGACATAAATCTGACCTTTTCTGCTTCACTAAATTTTCTTCCACTTGAGAGATTTTCCTCGAGAAGGTGTTTTTGATCCCTGAAAAATACTTTTCTTTTGGTGTGCAGGGATGGTTTGATCCTTGAAAAGATTTTTTGTTTTGTGTGCAAGGATGGTTTGATCAACGAGAACTCTATGCCTTTTATACTGTATCTTCATTTCATGCATATCCTCCACGTTTAATCACTACCAGTTTTCCACTTCTCCACGTCTTTTCTTTTTCCTTCATCGAAACACACACGTTCCAACCCACGTTTATATTTTGAATTTCCTTTAATCATCAATCTTGGATCTCTGAAAAATTTCCTGCAAAATAAACTTTCTCATCCAAAAGTTTTTCATTAATGTAATAAGAAGTCATTACTTTAATGTTAACTAAACGAGTAACACATGTATATATATATAACTTAACATTTCTAACTTAACGAGTTCACCATGTGCCATTTCACGTGACAAGTACTATAGCTAACTCAACGAACTAAGTCCGTGGTGTTATGCTATCTCAACGAACCAGCTTAACCTTTCTATCGGAAGGTTAAACGATAACTCACCGAAAATAGTTTAAGTTTCAGATAGTTACGGATGTAAGTCACCGAAAAACTCTTTATATTATAAAACTAGTGAGACATGTGTCAAGACCTGAAAACATGACTTAAGTTAACTTTCGGATAGTTACGACTGTAAGTCTCCAAAAAGCTTTAACTCACCGATTCAGTAATAAACAAATGTTTTTATAATAAGAATTTTACCACGTGCAAAAATAACAACTTAAGTTTATAATGCTAACCTAACGCATTGCCTTAGTGTTCAATATAGCAACTCAACGCGTTTAGTTATGTTAACTTAACGACTTAAGCATGTGCACCTCACGTGATACAATACAACATTCGTAACTTATAATTTCACCACGTGTATAACACTAACTTAACGAGTTCGTCTCTTCTTTTACTCACTAACTTAACGAGTTATCACGTGACCTATTTTAACCTTTAAACCTCTAACTTAACGAGTTCTCACGTGACCTCTATACAAACAAAACTCTAACTTAACGAGTTGTCTAAACGTGCAATGTTCATGATACAGAAGATATAACTTTAAAACATATCATGTTTTTCAATAAAACCACACGTTAACTTAACGTTTAGCTAAATGAGAAATTAATGCAACAAAACGACTAGTTATTAACTTCAGATCCAATACAGACAAGTATTTATATCAGTAAGCTTTTTCTGTAGTAATTGATGATTTTAATTTCTTTTCACAAGCAATAGTAATTGAGCAAATATGATTATTTTCATTCAACACACATCATCAAAACAAAAATACTCAACAGTATCTTATACTTCTATCAGCTAATTGAATAACCGTACTAGTAGGAGTTAAGCCTTCTAATCCTAACGATGCAAATATATCACTTGGCATAACATTTATACCTGCACCTAAGTCTATTAAGGTTCTTTCTAGAATGGTATTTCCTATGGTGCATGATATAACAGGGATTCCAAGATTAGATAACTTTTTAGGAATTTGTGGCAGAAATAGGGAATTACTTTGCTCAGCTAAAATGACCTTTCTAAGAACTTTTCGCTCTCTTTTCTTAGTACACCAATCCTTCAAAAATTTAGTACAAGGTGGCATTTTCTATAATAGATCTAACAAAGGAATGTTAACTTGTACTTTTTCAAAAATTTCTCTGATTTTTTCTTGTTTTTCAGGTGTTGTTTGTTGTAATCTTTTAGGATAGGGTGCTAAAGATTGTGATTTAAAAGATTCTTTTTCTTTCGTTTGATTTGTTTGATCATTTTTACTCTCATTAGCAAACTCAGATTGTTCTTCATTGATTTCTAGATTTTCAGCTATTACATTTTCATTATCATTTTGATTTTTACTCTCATCTACCTTCATATTATTTTCATTTTGAGTTCTTGGTGGTATATCAGTTCCAGATCTTAATGTTACATATACATCTTCTAGATTTTCATTACTCTCATGATGTTTTTGTATATCATTTTCGTGATTATGATCTTCAATTGTTTTTAGTTTTAAAGTGCATTCTTTAAATTCTCTTGTATTAGTATTTTCTTTTGGCTGTGTATTTTTCAAATTATGTAGATCTATAACATTATAATTTTCATTGTCCTGTTGCATAACTTGTATTTTCATTGTATATTCGTCCAATGCTTTTAGTTTTCTTTCCAAATCATCTAATCTCATTGCATTCAATTTTTGATCAATTTTCATTATGGTTTTTTTAGTAAATTATATCCATTTTAGGTTTTGAATATGCTTCCTTATAGTTTAATTGGTTGACTTCTTATTGCTGACACATAAAGTATTCTAGTTTGTCTAGGTTTTGCTCTATACTATGCTCCAGTCTGTCATACCTATTCCAAACTTTCGTATCTCTCAACGTATTACACATTCTATACTGACCATCAGTTGGGTAAACTATAGGATTCTCATACTCGACTCTATTATATTAAGGATAATTCATTTGTTGTTCATGGGATCTAGCCATCTGCAAACGTCTCAGTTTCAAACAGTTAGAAATGTCGTGTCCTTTAGAATTGCAGAATTCACATATGCTAACTACAGGTTTCAGAAATCTTTGAGCATAAGCATATGCCATATTTTCAATTACAGAAGAAAATACACAACACTCTAGCTATTAAAACAAAACAGCTCTAACAGTTGCTTATATTAATTCGCCAGCAACGGCGCCATAAAACTATTATCTTAAGTATTTTGACGAAAAAAATTCGGTCTGACCGAAACATAGTATCAGTTAAACCGGTAAAAATAGAAAAAAAACTATTATCTTAAGTATTTTTTATATATATCTGTATGTTTGGGAAGTCCATTGAGTTATGCTTAACTCAACGAACTTACTTCGTTGAGTCTTGAGTTAGTCAACGAGCTTATTCCATTGAGTTAACTGTAACTCAACGGAGTACTGTAGTTAAGACCACAGGTGAGAGAGCAAGAGTTGGTTCGGGAAATGACTCGATTTTCCGCCTAAACTTAGGGCTTATTTAGACTAAAACTTAGGGTTTTGGGGGTATTATCTGGCAAACCATTTAGAATTTAGAACAGTAGAGATCAGAGCGACTCCGTGCTGTTGTGTAACTCCATGATGAGGAAGATGACACCCGAGTTCTGGGAAGATGCAGTTGACACAACACAATTTCTGAAAAAGTTAGAGGAATGGCACACACGGTAGAAGATTCAGAATATAACAAGAGAAAAAGAGCTACAAAAGGTAGAATCAGAACTCTTCAACTTGAGAAAATTTTAGTTGATTTGGGTATACAAATACCCCAAATAGTAGAAACAAGAATCAGAGTAGCAATAGAAATTGCTTTAAGCAAAGAAAGAAAAATCAAGCCAAACAACGAAGTAGCCCTAGAGCTAATCCAGCGCAAGGTCAGATTATGGTTCAAAAAGTGCATTGCTGGTCGTGCAAGGGGTGCAATAAGGTGGCAACAGCAAGTAAAGGAAGAAGAAGAGGAGCTGACTGCTGAAAGACCTGTTCCTAAGGAACAGCAGCCAGGACCTTCAGTTCCACCATTCAAGCCGTTGGCACGAGCAGCAATGTTGGGGCCTTCAATTGAAGAGGAATTAAAAGAATTCCAAGGACTAGTTCAAGTGGGTAAAAACCAAGGAGAACCAGAAGATTTAGTAGTAGCCAAAGCAAATCTAGTATTTGATGCACTTCGCAAGAGGAGGGCTACAGAAAAGCTGAAAGCCCAATATAAAATCAAAGTGGAACAACATCAAAAAGCTATTGTCAGATTTGCTGCAAGAGGAGAAGTTGAAGCTAGTCCTTCGAGACCAACAAATATTAAAAAAATTAAACAAGAAGAGCCAGTACCTATGGCTCAAAGGTGTGCAGAGCCTATGTTTATAGATTTAATCTTAGAAGTAGAAGAAGAAGACCAGGCACAATTAATCAGACGAAGGAAAGGAAAAGAGATAGTGCCTGAATGTCAAAAGGAGATTAAATATGAAGTACCAATATCAAAAGGACCTATAGAGCTAATTTTTATAAACTTGCTATCCGATTCTGAAGAGGAGCAGGAGCAACAGCAGCAAGAGTAAAGAGAAGAAGAAAAACAGGCTGAAATTAGTCTACAGCTTGTACAAGAAGAAAGAACAGAAATTAGGGCAGAAATTGATTTGCCCGTGACTCCATCCCAATCTGCCACAGAATCAGAAAGAACAATGACAATGCAGATTGGTAGTCAGGAGAAAGAAGGAAGAATAGAAAATGAACAAGAAGCTGAACAAGTATATATGGAAAGAAATGACTTTGCAGATTCCATTGAAGAGCAAGAAACTCTTCAGCAATTTATGGAAAGAATTCAAGACAGAGTGGAGAGTTCTACCGGCTCACCACCACAGACAAAAGTAAAAGCAAAAGTTCAAGAATCTGCAGAACATTTTCAAGTTCAACATATAGTAGAGGAAGATCAAGAACAAACCCCTTTGGAATAACAAAGTCACATTCCTGACCCGACTAAAGCAACAATTCTAAATGAAGTACATTTTTGGAGTCAGGAAGCTTATAATAAATATCAAGAGATTAGGGGTTATGATATTATATACAATAGACCAGTAAATTAGGACGGAATGCAAGAAATCAAAGATTTATTTGAATTCCAATGTGTACTAAAGTTTATTTCTCAAGAAAGAGGACATGTAGTATATGAAAATCTAATGCCCTGCTTTTATGCAAATTTAAGAGAAAAGGAAGGACAATTAATTTCCAAGGTGGAGGAAGCTGATGTACAGATAACACCAGAGCTTCTCCACAACATTTTTGGATTGAAGAATGAAGGAAAAGAAATTCTGGAAGACACAACTACTGTTGAATGGACAGAACAGACCATAAAGGATTGTTTAGCTATCAATCCTAGTGTGTCATTATTAAATAGACTGAAGCATTTAAATGGTAAAGCACACATGATAGCTAACATTTTGATTAAGAATGTCTATCAACAACAAGGCCATGACATAGAACTGAATCAATTTGTCAAAAGGGCCACATATGCAGTTGTAAATAGAATTCAAATAAATTGGTTTGTAGTTTTTATCTCCAAGCTGAGAATAGTGAAGAAGAAATTGTTTTATGGAGATTTGATTCCACTACTGATGGTGGATTGTATCGATTTCACTAAATGGGCATCAAAAAGAATCAGATCAAGAACCATTTCAATGAAAGAGTACAGAAATTTTGTAGCTATAGAGAGTGTTGGACCTTCTAGAGGCATTATAGGAGCTGTAGAGAGGATAAACCAATTAGAGCAGTAATTAGAAAAACTCCAGAAGGAAGTAGATGAACTTAGGAATAGACGCTAATTGTATAGTTTGTCTACTTGTACTTATATATTTGTATGAAAAATACCTAATTTGAGTGTACTGTAATTGACTCATATGAATGAATATATATTTTTCAGATATATTTTTCATGCGTGTTTAGAATGATGAAATGGATGAACTGTATTGAATGTTATATAATTTGTGGAACATTATGCATGAATGTTTAAAAAGATTTACAGTTTGCTCGATAACAAATTAATGCCTGAAAATATCTATATGTTGCAAAGAAAAATTTAAATTCTGCATAACATGAAATGAACTACAAGATAAAGATTTATATAATGTTCAGATTTAAATGAGTTTTAATTAAAGTGCTGCATTAATGACATGTATTTAAATTTATTTCAGTTAGCAGAATGCAAAGAAAAAATAATAATAATAAAAACATAGAAGTTAATACGAGGAGTAGACTTAGAAGTTGCCAAGTGTTAACTCAACGAAGTAAGTTTGTTGAGTTAACCTTAACTCCACGAGGTCAATAATATAATATAAGGTCACTCCGTTGAGTTATCTATAACTCAACGAAGTTAGTTCATGGAGTTAGCAACAATAACCGACACTATTCCATTCCCTTGAGTTATCTGTAACTCAACGAGGTTAGTTTGTGGATTAAGCAGAATGGTTATTCTTTTAACCATGAACGAAACTTCGTCGGCTTAGCGGTTACCAAAATTTGAAATTAGTAGTGGTACATGTACCCATTAAAATAGGAACCACGTTGCACGTTGCAAGACATGTTCTTGCAACGAGATTTATTTACTTTATGGATGTGCATTATATATATAAAACAGAATGTTATTTACGAGTTACTAGCACTTTTAAAAGAAAGGATAATGCATTAGGGAACTGGAAGGAGAAGTAGTTGATTCGACTTCATCCATCAACAAATATTTACTAAATGGAAAGCTTCAGATTGGTATGTAATTAATCTTCTGCTGTTTATTTATGAGCACATGGACTCGTTGTCTGAGCACTAAACGATTAGTAAGAACACCTACCCAAGAATATTCAACATAGAGGCGTACTGAAACATTTTCTAAACTGGACTTTAACGAAATCCTTTGGGGTGTAGCTAACCTTTCTTTAAAAGAGAACGTAGAGATGGCTACTCCAGTAGAAAAACCATTAGGAGAGATTCTGTATCCTGAATTAGTTGATGAACCTTCATGTATTCGATTGCCAAACTTTGTGGGAGATAGGTTTGAACTGAAATATAATTATATTAGTCAATTACCACATTTTCATGAATTAGAAAGAGAGGATGCCTATTATTTCCTAAGAGAATTTAACGAAGTTTGTCAAATGATGAAAATGCCGAACATGAGTATAGATGCTATTAAACTTAGATATATCCCTTTTGCTCTAAAAGACACTGCTAAGAGATGGTTATATACTTTGTCGCCTGATTCAACTTCTGCATGGACTAAATTTTGCTCTGTTTTTCTAGAAAAATATTATCCAACACATCAAATGATTAAAAAGAAAAAAGAAATATTAATGTGTAGACAAAAACAGGGTGAATCATTCTGGAAATATTTTGAAAGATTTAAAGATTTATAGACACAATGTCCACATCATGCAATGAGTAAAGCACAATTAATAAGTATAATTTATGAAGGCATAGATGTTTCAACAAAATATTTATTAGAATCTACTTGTCAAAATGGATTTCTGAAACTATGTAGGGAAGAAGCATGGGCATATTTAGAAAACTTTGCAAAAAGAACTACATAGTGGGAAAACTCGATTGAAACTATTGTAGATAAAAGAATATTGCCAAGAGGAATGCATGAAATAGATTTAAGTACTATGCTTGAAGTGAAATTAATTGAATTAACAAAGAAAATAGAAGAGTTATCATTCAATCAAAAGCTAACAGAAAAGAATGCAAACATTAATGATCTAGATATTATTTATGCTAGAAACCAGAAAGATAACTTTGGAAATTCTTATAATGCTAATTGGAGAAATCACCCTAATTTATCTTGGAAAAACAACAATTTTCAAGGAGGAGAAAATATAAATGAGAAGAATATAAGTTATGAAACATTACTTGAACAAGGATCTAGAATAGAGAAATTAGAAAAGATAATCCAACAATTAAACAATTGTCTAGATTTTGTATTTGGAAATGCCGCAATTCAAAATCAGAATATACCCCTTAGATAGAAGGAATCAATAGAAGTTAGACCTACTGGAGGATTGCCAATGCAAGCAGTACCTAACCCTGTCAATAGAACTGTTAATGAAATTGATACCTCTTTTGGGAGGATAGCTGAATGAAGCAGTATAACTAAAGTAACTATATATATATAAGTTTATTTATAGTTAATAGTATCGTAGAGTTAGTCCTTAACTCAACGAACTTAGTCCGTTGAGTTATGCCCTAACTCCACGAGGGTGTGCATTAGTTATGTTAATTTTTGTCTCTACTAAAATTTTTGTTTGTGTTATACAGAATCAACAAATGGAATTGATGCAATTACCATTGGATGCACTAAGGGAAGTACTAAGTAAGTTGTTAGCTAAAGATCTGTGCAGGCTATGTTGTGTTTCAAAGGAAATTAAAAACTGTGTTAGAGACAAATATTTTCTAGGACTACAAGTTGCAAAAATGACTAAGATTAGAGATGGATTCATATGGAAGTCATTTAATCGTAGTTCAATTAGCCATGAATATTTGAATATGGAAGAAACTACTGGAATTCCACCCAATGCATTAGAAGGAATAGATCATATTATGGGGATGGATGAAGGATTAATTATATACATGACCAAACCAAGGTATGCAATTCTATTACCTGATATTTTGATCAGAAATCCTATCACAAGAGAAGAATGGAATCTAGGAAGACCTAATAGATATGAAGTACCAACTGTAAATTGTGGGTTGACTTTAATATTTTCTGATAAAAATTTGATCATTCCTGAAAAATTATATTATTGGAGACCTATAGGAAATTGGGATGAAGATTTATGCTTGAGTGTGTATAATTTTCTGAATAGATCTTGGACTAAAAACATTATGATATATCTAGGACAGAAATCATTAATTAACAGCATGCATGTCATACTTGATGGATATTTATATCTAGTCACAGATATATCAGTTGCATTTAGATCTGATTTATACATAGTAAGCATAGATAGTTATGATGAATATATAGAAATTTTGCCTATACCGAGAAAAATAGCTAAACCACCATCTGCAGAATTTGATAAAATTCAAATAGGGATGTGGTATAATGAATATGATGATCGTACTTTATGTCTAATAAGATGGTGGTGTGAATTGATGAAATTTCAAATATGGATTATGAAAGACATAAATGAATGGAAGTGGGAAGAGGAATATATTGAAATAGATGTAGAAATAGAAACTGCTACATTATCTTGGAACCGAAAAGGATCCCTTTCTGCATTTCATTTCATTAATGGTAATACACTTGTATTTAGCATTGATAATATATTGCAAGTTTACAAATTAAGAAGGAACAAGAACTGCATTAAAACAGAATTAATAGCAAGGAGAATTATGTCTAAAAATTTTGCTTGGACTGACACGTTTATTCCATTTGTTTCTACTTTTCAATCATGTTCTTAAGCTGTGATTTTGTGCTTGTAATGTTGTGTGTTTTCTGCATTTACTTTTAGAAAAAATTTAGTTTTAGTTTATTTTATAAAAACAAAATATCAATCCAGTTTGTTAGTATCTATTCTGGGAAACCAACTGGCTTGCTTGTGAGCCACCAAAGACATAGGAGCCTGGGTTCCACATAAGACATTGATTTATCAATATCTGTTAAATGTTATTTTGTTATATATTCTACTTTTATCTATGAATGAAAAGTTTTTCAGAATCAAAAATCGGAATATGCAGAAGGAGATACAAACGAAACAAGCTATGTAACTGATTACTTATCCTGAATTTAGATTTAAACTCATTCGTTGAGTTAGGTGTTAAATCAATGAAATTATATTCATGCCTGCTACAATTATTGTATTTATTGTCAAATCTTTTACATTGAGGACAATGCAAAATGTAGGTATTGGGGGGAGGTAATTAAAGTAATAGCCATGTAAGTTTGTTAATTAAAGGAATCAAAATGGTATTGAAAAGTTTTGTGGAAAATGAAAATTTTTTATGAACTTGCTGTAACTATCCGATAATTGAGACTGTAAAATTTTTATAAACTGTAACTACTTGAATGTTATATTTAGAAGGCTATATAAGATTCTATAGAATTTACTATTTATGCAAATCTAGATATAGTATCTTATGTTTTTTTTGAATTTCATGAGTTTAACAGTTTCACGATTTTAAAATGAAATCAGAATGCTTAATGAAAAATCAGTAAATTATCTGAAGTCCTGAAAGAGCTGAGATGTGAATTCTAGATTAAATGAAACACATATGATTAAAGATATATTTAATTTGACTAATTAAACTTGTAGAATGATTTATGTGTAGATCTTATTAAACTATAGAAAAAGTATGAGCTTATTTTTATGGATTCATATTTTTAGTAAATGATAGAAGCAGGACTATATGAGATTGGTGTTTTATTACATCTGTATTAATGAAATACGTACATATATAGTATGTAGTTAATGCTTTTTGTTTTGAAAAAAAAAAAAAAACTTTGAGAGTTTATTGACTTGTTTGATCACAAGCCTTTTGTACTTGAGCAGATAGGTATGTAAGGATTGTTGACTTGAAAAAGGACTCTTGAAATCTGGCAACCTAAGATCCTGATTAGATCTGGGATTGTTGATTGAAAGCTCGTTACATGGGTACATTAGAAAGCTCTTGTATGATTCAAGCTTGTCAAATTAACTTTTAAAGTACAAAAATACATATACTGTTCTGAAAAGATACAAGTGTTTTGTGAAATACAGATATCTTATGAATCGAGTATATCTTCTGTTATCTAGAATTGTTGAAATATGAATCTAGAATTGACTTTTGAAGTTGTTTTATGGAGATACAATTCTTTATTCTACTTGTCTTAATCAGATTGAATTGGATTGTACTTTGATTCATATGTTGTTGAAATTTCTTCTAGAAATCTTATTGAAAAATTCAAGATGATAGATGATGAAAAGAAGAACAAACGATAATATAATTAACACCTATATGATAATGATATACTTTGTATGTAATTTGCATATATTCTAAGTATATTTGCAGGTTGATTACTGAAACATACAGTATATCTATATAATAATACAAGTTCTTATGCTGAACATAAGAAAAAAGGGAGAATTAATTCTAGCACTTTTAGAAAGACCAATTAATTAGATCTTAGTTTGCTAAGGGACTAGCAAAAATTAGGTATGGGGGAAGTGTTTAGAATGAAAAGGTGCATATTATTAACGGTTAAATGATGGTTAATTGCATAATATTTAACTTATCATATGAGAATTAAGCCATTATGTTATAATTGCACTGTTATATGCTTTAATCAAAGAATCTACTTAATTTTAGTGAATTAATGCTAATTTAGTACATTTCTGAACTGTTAGTAAATTGTAGGCTGTGAAATTCTTAAGTATCCGAATTTTTTGTTATTTTGAACAGTTATGTTTAACATACTGAGCAGTTATGTTTTAAAAGAATATTTTATTATTTCCTGAAGTACACATGTCAAAACCATAAGGCATGTCTTAAGTTATATATCGGTGAGTTATCTATAACTATCCAAAATGCATCTGAGCATCAGATAGTTAAGTTTGTAAGTATCTGAAATGCACCTGAGCATCGGATAGTTAAATTTATGCACGTGTTGAATTTAAATGCTTTAGTATATCACATGAGATGCACATGTTTAACTCGTTAAGTTAGCATAACTGTACGCGTTGAGTTACATAAATACACACTAAGGTAACGTGTTATGTTAGCGGCTTATTTCTTTATTGCACATGTTTTATAGTTAAATCAACGAAGCAAGTCTGTTGAGTTGTCTGTAACTCCATGGACTATTTATTTTCTAATATGCCACTATAACAGTTGTAGAAACAGAACACTTGGAAGGAAAAAACCACGATCGCACGTATCGCGTAGGGAGAAGAAATCATCGTCGTTGATATGAATGAAGGAAATCCGATCAACCATTCAAGCAGAAGCAGTTACCATTGAAGAAATATAAAAGAAAAGAAGTAAAGGTGTGATTGATGGGTGTGGCCAGTGTGTGTAGAGGAGGATCACCGAGCTTTCTACACGCAACGTCGGCAATTCTTTGAAATACCACACCAACCATCATCACCACCACCATAATCACCAACCATCAGAGGTCTGTGAGGATACTTTCCTGATGTTGGGTCGATTCCGAGCCAAACATAGTGCCTGACAACCACTATGAGGAGTGATCGCATCACGGGAAGGGAAGCCATTTTCACCAAGCACCGACTCATATCTCAGGAGATCATAAAGCTTCTAGCCTTGGCTTCGGGTTGATGCCTGTATGCTGAAGAGATCATCTTGCAATTTTGGACTCGCGATTCTATAGGGAGAGGAGATAGAATTGTAAGTGGTTTAATTTTCAGTGGTGTAATCGCGTCACATGTAGTGACGGAAGTATTTACTGTCAACTGAGATTACTTTACATTTCACCTTTTGTCCATTTCCATGCTCATATCAAAACAAAAATTCCAAAAACAACTTATCTGTGTTTGTATTTTGTATTTGAGTGTTGTATTGTTTGTGTTGTATCGTGATTAATGTTATCTTTGTCAGTGTTGTGATTGTTTTATGTTTGTTTTAGTTTTACAGTTACTGAAATTGGTTCGTTCAAAAGACTTAAAAAAATTTAATGGTTATTGTTTGAATTATCTAAATGTTAGTATTACTTAATGATAAATCCAGTGTTTACTAACATTAAAAAGCTTTATTGATGTTATTTACAATCTGTGGAACTGCCCAATGGTTGGCCGAATTCCTCTGTAAATAGCAATATTAAATAGGTAAGGCAGGCTTGTGGAGTTAACTTAAGTCCCTGAGGTTAGTCTGTTGAGTTAGCCATAATTCAACGAACTTTGTCCGTTGAGATAAATGTAACTCAACGGAGAGCTTATTGAATATATAAATTTGATTGTTAAAAACAGAACAGTTCACAATTCTTAAGCAATTCCCTGTGAGATCGACCTGTACTTGCACACTAATACAATAGGCACTGTGCACTTGCAGTTAAAATACAAATTGGAATTAATATCTAATTTTTGTGAAAGGTTGTTTGTTTACTTCAAAAAAGGAATAGGCATAAAGATAAATTAACTAAGTAAAAAATAGAAGTTAACAAATCCAAGTTTTTCTAGTGCTGAGCTGGAGATCCAAACAGTATAATATCTGTTTGACTTGCCACAATTCTCAAAATTGTATCACCATAAAATAATTTACTCTGCAAATGTAAGATATGAGAAACAAAAATATCATACCAGTTCACCTATATATGGTTAATTAATGCATATGTAGCATAAAGACAACATCTGCCAACTTCTACACCATGACCAAACCTCTAAAAAAATGAAGCATGCAGTATTTTTGCAATAAAACGTGCTTGGCCATTTAAATCATTTAGTAATCTCATTGAATTGTTGGCAGTTGGATCTTTGGCTAAACTTTTAATGTCCCATCCCTACTAATAAACCTGTTTTCTTTCTGATAATTTAACTCCTTCATTTTTCAGACCAAGTACTTGATAAAGTAAATCTGGAGTTAAATATATGTCATTATCTTGTATATTGGAAATAGGAATACCTTCTTCCACTATTAAGTTTGAGTAAAAATAACTTATAAGTTCTGGTATAACAAGATGGCCTAGTTGTTGTGGAAGCATAGTCAACAAGCCTTGAAATTCAAACATTTCTCGTATATGTGCCCATCCCTTCAAACTTAACTAGTCTTGAATATAAAATTGTAAAAGTTTTATATGTTTGAAATTTGTCATAACAAGAACTATTTCTAAACCATAATAATGTATTTTCGTCTAAACTCTGTTTAGGATTAGGTATTTTCCTGTCATGATGTTCTGATTTAGGACTGGTTTCAATATTATCAGTAGTATCTATATTTTCAGATCTTTCAGAACTAGTGGAATTTCTATCAAAGCTAGTATAAATGTCTGAAATATCTGTTATTGTCGTATCAATAATCTACTGAAATTCCTATGTTTGATCTTCTTGAAACATATCAGTAGCAACAGTCTCTATATTAATCTGTCTATCAACAACATTTATGTCTATGATTGATCTATATAACAATTGTCTCTATAGGAAAGAATGTTCTATAATAGATTCATTCTATATTTCTAAAATTTCTATACTTGAGACATTGGCAATGTGATATTCTATTTGTAACTGTGTAGGTTGTTGATTATATACATTTATCAATAAATACACTATATATTGTAATAGACATAACCACATATATAAACTGTAGTATAAGCAACTATACCAAAAATCAAAAGTTTCTATCCGAGATACAGTAAGAGGAAGAATATTTCTATATTCCTCTTCAAATGAAATATCTTCAACATTCATAGACTTAGTGTCTATGTCATTAAAAATATCATCAAAATTGATATCATCTGTATATGTATCATTAAAATTTTCCACATGTTCTCTTTCTGTAGGAAAAGAATGTGTGCTTGCAGCATGATGTGAAAAACTGTCCATTGTATGAAAAGAAATATTATGCACTAATGTGAGACAATACCTTAGAGTGTATGCGTGTAATCCGATATTTGTCACATCTATTGGGATTCTTGACACAAAAGTCTATCCAGCTTCTGCAATGGAACATAGTTTTCCATTTTTCAATGATTCTTCTCTTTGCTACAATATGCCTTGTACACCTACAGTCAGTCCAAAATATTCTAATGTCTTCTTCTTTTTCCGACTATATGTCTGTAGTGTTTCTAGTTGTTTAAGAGGTTCTAAAATTTTCTTAATTTCTCTTGTTAAAGACACCTGTGGTCTTGATGGTCCTTTACCATGATGCCTAGGTTGTAATAATGGAATATAAAGTTTTAAGCTCCCAACCTCTGCCATTTTTAGTTGATAAACTTTTTGTCCCTCACTTCGAAGGCTCATTTTCCAAATGGCAGTTTTCTTGAGTAGATGTCGTTGATTTCACTTTCTATTTTCTGAAGTTCCAGCTCTCTTTTCTGTAGTTTTGTCATTCTACAACGTTTTGACATTGTCGATTAATCTTCAATGTGCATTGTAGAACTTAGTGGAAGTAAAGATTGTGAAACTAGGGTTTTACTAAGGTAGAAACACGAAAGGTTGTCAGTAAAACATTTATAACTCTTTGAGTTTATAAATGGATAAACGGATTCAATCATTGAAATCATAAATATAAGATCCATTACTGATAAATAACTCGAATGCTTACAATAACTGTACGAGTTTTACAACTAACAAAAGCAAAATACTTAGTGTAACTATTCGTGTAAAGAAAATAACTTCGGGCTAAGTGAAAAGTGAGAAAACTCGAAGACTTATGACAACTATTCGAGTTTTGTGAGCAATAAAGCACATAACTACACGACAAACGAGAATAGTTATTGTTAGAGATTAAGTCTTTCAAAAAAATATAAGAATATTAAGTTAACTGTTCGAGTTTCTCGGATGGATAGGTGTGAAAGTCGAAGAGTTAAACATAACTATTCGAGTTTCAACTAAGACATAATAAAGCAATGAAATTCAACACGTGCATAATTCTAACTTAAGGAGTTCAGATATTTTCGGATACTTATAAACCTAATTATCCGATGCTCAAATGCATTTCGGAGAGTTACCAAATAACTTATCGAACATTTACTTAAGATATGCATTTAGGCTTCAACACGTGTACTTCAGGAAATAATAAAATATTTTGTTGATCATTTAAAACATAACTGTCTGGTATGTACAATATAACCTTCCGAAATCATAGAAAATTCGGATACTTAAGAATTAAAAAAAAATTGTATTTCATTGATAGTTTAAAAATGTACTGAATTAATGTTAATTTCCTGAAATTATGTAGATTCTTTCATTAAAACATATAATAGTTTATAATAGTTGAATTATTATATGAGAAATTGCTCCCCCTACATAAATGTAGTCTAAAGAATCTATGGCGAACTTAAACTAGGTTGCCAAGCCCTAATAGATTTACCATTAAAAGGTCAAATAGCTTACTTAAGTTGGGTACAAAGTCTTAAATAGATTTGAGTCTCTTTTTTTTTTTTAAATATTAATTAAATACAGAAATAAGTAGTAGATTTAACAATTTAGACTTTCTAGCTTTTATCTTATTCAGTTTACAAAAGATAATTCATAGAGATATACCTTCAAGAACTTAAAAGAATTCAATAATGAGTACACAAACTTAAGAAAATAAATATCGTACATTATGTGTAAAGAGTAGATAATAACAAAGAAAAATAACAAAGATTATATGCACAAATTATGGTAGGATTGTTATAACACTTGGAAAATAAATTAAGCTTGAGTACATAGCCCCTTTTTTTTTTTTATATATTCATATTTATGTATTACCTCCCACAATATCATCTTTTTATGTGATCACAATCCTTTGCTTAGGGAAAAGATAACCAGTTACTCAATGACAAGTGAGAACAGGTAAAAAAAAAAAAATTAAAAAAAATATAATCTGAATTACTTGCAAAATGAGTTTTCAATCAGCACATCCTAAACCAGTTGGTTTAAGTGACTAGGGTTTAAGATCCCCCAACGGAATTAATTACCCAAATAATTGTAGACAAAAAAAATAAAACAAGACAGTAAATTAAATTAAAGGCAACTACAAGACTTAATTTTTCTAACAGAATGTTAATAACTTTCCTTTAATAAACAGTACATACTTTCTATGTATTTTCCTATTAAAATCTTTGTAATAGCATATACATAAGCAACAAAAATACAGTTGGCACTCACATTGAATCAAATTAACTTTCCTTAGGTAATCTTTTCTAAATTTTTCTTAAATAAATTGACTTCAATAAAAATCAGAATTTCATAAATTCTTAATTATCAGAAAACGGTAATTCAAAAATAGATATTTTGTTTTGTTTTGTTTTTTTTTTAATAATAAAGAAATTAAATTCTAAAACTACCTTTTAAACAAACCAAAATGTTATACAATGAACAGGATAATTTAAACATCAGATAACCTACAGATACCAAGTTCTAATCGTAATTTTGTAAAGGTATTTTCATCTAAGGGTTTTGTAAATAGATCTGCTAATTGTTCTGTGGTAGGAACAAAATTTAATACTATTTTTCCTTTTATAACATTATCCCTTAGAAAATGATGTCGAACTTCTATATGTTTAGCTTGTGAATGTAAGACAAGATTTTTAGACAAACTTATTGCAAAACTACTATCACAAAAAATTTTAGTAGGTTCATAGTCTAAATTAAAATCTTTTAAAGTTTGTTTGATCCATAGGATTTGAGCACAGCAAAGTGCAGCAGCTATATATTCAGCTTCAGTTGTAGATAATGCTACACAATTTTGCTTTTTGTTAAACCATGACACTAAAGAATTTCCTAATAATTGACAAGTGCCACTGGTGCTTTTTCTTTCAGACTTACATCTTGCGAAATCAGCATCACTATAACCTATTAAATTTAAAGAACTGTATTTAAAGTAAAACAATCCAAAATTGATGGTTCCTAATAGATATTTAAAAATTCGTTTAACAGCAAGTAGGTGTGATTCTTTAGAATTAGATTGATATCTAGCACAAGTACACACACTAAACATAATATTTGGTCGGTTAGCTGTTAAATAAAGTAATAAACCAATCATACTTCTATATTGTTTCACATCTACAATTTTTCTAGAGTCATCTTTATCCAACTTGGTGATAGTGCTCATTGGTGTATTCTTTGTTTTAGTGTTGTCTAAACCAAACCTCTTTAATAAATCTTGAGTATATTTTTCTTGTGAAATAAAAGTACCTTAATCTAATTGCTTAATTTATAAGCCTAGAAAAAATGATAATTCACCCATCATACTCATTTCAAATTGATTAGTCAAGTTTTTCGAAAAGACTCAACTAATTTATCATTTGTTGCTCCAAATATGATGTCATCTACATAGATTTGAACTACCAATATATCTTTTTCGAACTTCTTGATAAAAAGAGTGTGATCTGCCTTTTCCATAGAATACCATTTTTCCATAAGAAATTTAGATAATCTCTCATACCAAGACCTAGGGGCTTGTTTAAGGCCATATAGTGCCTTCTTAAGCTTATAAACATACTCAAGATGTTTTGAATCTTCAAAACCTAGAGGTTATTTTACATAAACTTCTTCTTTTATATATCCATTTAAAAAAGTAGTCTTAACATCCATTTGATATAATTTGAAATCCATATAACAAGCATATGCTAACAAAATTCGTATTGATTCTAGTCTAGCAACAAGAGCAAATGTTTCATCATAATCAATTCCTTCCTCTTGCTTGTAACCTTGAGCAACTAATCTAGTTTTATTTTTAACTATATGTCCATCTCGATCTACTTTGTTTCTAAATACCCACCTTGTTCCTACTATGGGCTGATTTTCAGGTGGTGAAACTAGATCCCATACCTCATTTCTTATAAATTGATTTAGCTCATCTTACATAGCTAAATACCAAAATTCATCTTCTAAGGCATCTTCAATTTTTTTTTGGTTCTAGTAAAGAAATAAATGAATAAGCACCACAAATGTTGACTACTGATGACTTAGTCCTAACTCCTTGATTAGGATCGTCTATTATCTTATCAATAGGATGAGATGAAGCATAACGCCAATTTCTATGTTGTTCCATATTTTCTATAGGTATGACATTATTTTCTTCAAAATTTTCATCATTTAAGTTTATATTTCTTATTCCGTCAGATAATCTCTCAATTTCTCTATCAACATCATTTGGTACCATTTCTGGGAGAATTTCTGAATCAAAGTTTTCAACATGTCTAACATCCAAATGAGAATTTTCATGAAATTTCACATGTAGGGTTTCCTCAATGGTTTTTGTTGATTTGTTATAAACTCTATATGCCTTACTTCTAATGGAATAACCAACAAAAATACCCTCATCTGATTTGGCTCTAAATTTGTCTCTTTGTTCCTTAGTGTTTAAAATAAAACACTTACAGCCAAAGGGTTTTAAATAACTTATTTTGGGAACCCTGTTATACCATATCTCATAAGGAGTTTTATCTAAAATTGGTCTTAGATGTACTCTATTTATAACATAGCATGTTGTATGAACTACTTCTACCTAGAGAGATAGGGGTAACTTATTCTCATTTAACATGGTTCTAGATATTTCCTGAAGTGATCTGTTTTTACATTCTACTATCCCATTTTGTGAAAGAGCTCTTGGAAATGAGTACCTATGATCTATGCCTAATTTTTCACAAAAGGTGTCCATTTGATCATTATCAAATTTTGCACCATGATCACTCCTAAGTTTTTGAATTTTAACATTTTGCTCATTCTGAACTTTATTACAGAATATCTTAAATATTTCAAAAACTTCAGTTTTATTAGCTAGTAAATAGACCCAAGTAAATCTAGAATAGTCATCAACTAGTACAAAAGTATAATGTTTACCTCCTAGACTGGTTGTCCTAGTAGGTCCAAATAAATCCATATGCACTAGTTCTAATACTCTTTTGCTTGTTATTTCATTTAAACTTTTAAAGGATGTTTTATGTAATTTACCTAGTTGACATGCATCACACATAAACTCTTTCAAGTACTTAATACTAGGTAAACCTCTAACTAGATTCTTTTTAGATAGCTTTTGTAATAATTTTAAGTTTTAGTGTCCTAGCCTTCTATGCCATAAAATAACTTCATCCAATTTGGCAATTAAGTAAGCATTGTCTTTAATAATATCAGAAGGAAAATTCAAAATACAAACGGATCCTTTCTTGTATGTAGTGAATAAAATTTCGTTTGTAGACATATCCATAATTTTATAGGAATCCTTTTCAAAAATTACTCTACAAAACTTCATTAAAACAGGAACACTCAATAAATTAAAACCTAAGTTTTTCACTAATAAGACATCATTTATAAAGCATTTCTCAGTTACCTAAACCTTGCTAGACCCAAGGATATTTGTTTTGCTTTTATTTCCAAAGGTAACTTGCCTATTCTTGGTCTTTGTTACTTTTGTAAATAATCGTATATCTCCAGTCATGTGGCTGGATGCTCCACTATCTATTATCCATTTTGATTTGTGTACCTACAAAACAGTCAAGAAGAGATTTTATCTCTTGGAACCCATTTTTGAGTGGGTCCAAGAATTTTAGAGAGAGTCATATCAAAATAATCAATATTTTTAAACTTCAACTTATCTATTTTCTGATAATTATTCTTGCATTTATTTCTCTTAGTGTTATAATCATTAGAACATTTATTTCTATGTAAACCAAAGTTGAAATTTTCATTTCTGACATTATTTGATTGCTGATTCCAATATCCAATATTTTTTAAATATAAAAAAAACTGATCAAAAATATTAAGTTTCTCAAATGTCTTAGCTTGATTTTTTTGAAAATTTCTTTTGAAATTCTTGCATCATGTGCTAACATTTATATGCTGCATTTTATCAATTTCCACATTTATCTCCCTTTTTAATTAGACACGGAATAGTTTTTCTCTTACTATTCTTAGTACTGGAAATAAAGACATTATTTTGAGCAGTACCATCATGCAATATATAATTTTCAGAAGATGCATCGTGTAAACCAATACCATGTTTTTCTACATTTGATATTTTACTACTATGTTCATTTGTTATTGTTTGATTATTATTCCATTTACTTAATATAGCCTTTCTATCGTAGACCTTAATCTTTAACATATCAATTTCTGAATTTAAATCAGTAGTAGTTAGTTTCAGTTTTTCAATTTCACAAATCATTTTCTTCTTATCAACAATTAAATTTTCACAATTAGCATGCAATTTTCTTTCTATTGCAGTAAACTTTAAAATTTCCTATGCATGCCTTTGATTTTCTTCTTTAAATTTATTCAATGTAGAGTTCAGAAAATTAATCTTATCTTAAGATTTATCTAGCATTTTCCTAGTGTTCTTTCCTTCTATTTTTACTTTCTTATATTTTCTAGCCAATTTATTGTATTCAACAAGTAATCCATCAAAACTATCAAAAGTAGCATTTTGATCAAAGGATACCTCACTGGATTTTGCCATGAAGCATACGTTTGCCAGATTTTCTTCTGAATCTTATGTTGATGAGGATTCATTGTCTGATGTTGAATCCTTTGTTTCTTCACTTTGTGAAGCTAAAGAGTCATCCTATGTCACTTTAAGTGCCCTTCTCTTTCTGAATTTCTTACTCCTAAAATTCCTCCTCGAATTCTTCTTATCTTTGTTGAGTGGACAATCAATTTGAAAGTGACCTGGTCTGTTGCACTTGCAGCATATGATTTTGTCTTTTGTGAATGACTTCTTCTCCATATCTCCAGATGTCTTTGCTGACCTGAAGTTCCTACGTTTCTTCAATAGATTTCTAAATTTTCTAGTCAACAACAATAAATTATCGTCAAAATCACTAGTGACTTCTAAGACTTTATCAGCCTCAAAAGCCAAATCCTTTCTAGGATTCTTCCCTTTCGGATCTAAATGTTGTACTTCATAGGCTGTCAAATTTCCTATGAGATCATCGAGAGTATATGTATTTAAATCTTTGGACTCTTCAATAGATGTTGTCTTTTGAGCCTAAATTTTAGTTAAAGATCTAAGGATCTTTCTTACCAAGTCTTTTTCCTCCAATTTCTTGCCTAAAGATTTTAATGAATTTACAATCTCAAGAAAATGGGAAAACATATTAGAGATACATTCATTTTCGTGCATTTTAAAAAGCTTATATTTATGTACTAACATATTAATCTTAGATTCCTTGACCTAGTTGTACCTTCATTAGCAACTTCTAATGCATGTCATATCTCATATGTAGTTTGATATGCAGAAACTTTATTAAATTGATCATGAGATAAAGCACAAAACAAGATGTTTAAACCTTTAGCATTTAGTGTCATTCACTCCTTTTCATCAAAAGTCCAAGTATCATATGGAGTCGTAACTAACACTATAGGATTGCTAATTACATGTCATAGTTTGAAATCAATTGACTGAAAGAATACTTTCATCCTATATTTCCAGTAGCCATAATTGCTACCTTCGAACATAGGAAGATGATTAGTGGTCTGTCCTTCAATCATAACTAAGATTTCAGTATTATCCATTTTAAACAAATGATCCTAAGTAAATTATAGGAAAAATCGATTCCTAAACAAAGAAATGAAAGCTCTTCAAATGCTTTGATACTAGATGTTGTAGAGTGTAGGCAATCAAACAATAATAGATGCTCTGATACCAGTTGTAGGATCGTTTGTATTACAAGAGGGGGGGTGAATTGTGTCTTTAGTAATTAAAATACCAACGGATAAAACAAGAGCACAAAACACTCGTAAATGAAATTCTATTCTTTATAAACTTTAAAGACAGAATTTACAATATCTTTTCAGCTCAATTCCCTTCTTGAAGGTTTTGATACAGTAATGTTCGATATACAATTCAAATAGAAAAATGAAGTTCTTATTCAAAACTAATTTCGAATTGTATAAAACCAGATCTTTATGCACACAGCTTCTTTCCTTCTCTTTGCTTAGCTTCTATATCTCTTCTTCTCCAATTGTCGAATTTCCAGACTTCTTACGTTTGCTGCTCCTTTTTTGAAATTGCTTGAAATTTTGAACTTCTTCTAATGTTGGAGAATTTTTCAAGATATGAATATTCAAACTTAACTTTTTAGTTAGGGATCTAGATTGAATATTTAGACTTGATTTTTGAGATTGGGATCCCTGTTTGTAATGTAGCTCGTACTCTCTATTAGTAGTCGAACTATGTCTTCACATTCAGTATGTTCATCCACTTAATCCATAATTCATAATCCACGTATTAATTTTTTCTTTAATTCAAATTACTATCTTTTTGAGTTTCCACTTTCTCCACTATCATTTTGAATTTTCACGATCTCCACTTGTAGATTCACTGAAACTTTATCTTCTTAGAGTATTGTAGAATATCTTCTAAGTCTTCGATTTAATCGAACACTTATCCTTTAAGTCTTGTAAAAAGTCAAATACTTATCTGTAACTCTTTGAGTTTTTGCACTTGCAAAACACGTGACTAAACATAGCAAACTTATATGTTCGTTAGTCATTTTATAAAACTCGAAGACTTATCTATCCATGCGTATAAAAACTCAAACAGTTATCTAACTATTCGATTTTCATTACCAAATGCACATGGAAAGCACGTGACAACTTAAAACATTAAAAACACACGTGTAGATAACTTAACTATATGAGTTTTTAACATAAACTATTCGACAAAAACGAAACGTTAATTATCCAAAAGTTTAACTATCAAAAATCTAACTCTTCGGAAAACTTTAACTTATCCGACATAAAAATGAAACTTTTTAGTAATCTATTAACATTTAATTACGTGACAATTATACTTAGAGAATATTATTTATACTTATTTAAAAACTTTAATAAAGCATATATCATCATAATAAGATTCCTAACAGTAAATATTAGCTAGTTAATTTTTATTAGACACAAATCCTAACTTAATTTTTTCTTTAATTACGTTATCTCTTAAAAAATGATGTCTAACCTCTATATGTTTTGCTCTAGAATGTAGTACAAGATTTTTGGATAGATTTATTATAGAACTAATATCACAATAAATCTTAGTTGTATGATAAGATAATCCAAAATCTTCTAAAGTTTGCCTTATCCACAGAATTTGAGTACAACATAGTGCAACAACAACATATTCAGCCTTAGTGATTGAAAGTGCTACACACTTTTGCTTTTTACTAAACCATGACACTAGATTATTTCCCAATAATTGGCATGTGCCACTAGTACTCTTTCTATTAGATTTAAATCCTATGTAATTAGCATCAGTATATCCTATAAGATCTATTGAACTATCCTTAGAATAATACAGTCCAAAATTTTTAGTTCCTTATATATATCTAAAAATTCTTTTAACAACAATTGAGTGTGATTCTTTAGGATTAGATTAAAATCTAGCAAAAGCACACACAACAAACATAATACCAGGTGTACTAGTTGTTAAATAAAGTAAAGAACCAATGATACTTCTGTATTTTCTTTGATCTATTGATTTTCCTATATCATCAATATCTAACTTTAAAGAAGTACTCATAGGAGTTCCTCAAATCCTTGTATCATTAAAATTAAATTTCATAAGCATGTCTATCACATATTTTTCCTGATTTAAGAATATACCTTTATCCATTTGCGTAATTTGAAGTCTAGAAAATATGAAAGTTCCCCTATCATACTCATCTCAAACTAGCTAGTCATTTCTTTAGAAAATATTTTTATCAGTTTATTAGAAGTTGCTCCAAAGATAATATCATCTACATATATTTGAACAAGAATCTGATCCTTCTTGATAAAAAGACTATGGTCTACTTTTCCCATGATATATCCTTGTTCTACAAGAAAAGTACATAACCTTTCATACCATGATCTAGGTGTTTGCTTCAAACCATATAAGGCTTTCTTCAGTTTAAACACATAGTCAGGATGTTTAACATCTTCAAATCTAGGAGGTTTGTTGAGTATTTTGTTTTGATGATGTGTGTTGAATGAAAGTAATCATATTTGCTCAATTACTATTGCTTGTGAAAAGAAATTAAAAACATCAATTAATACAGAAAAAACTTACTGATATAAATACTTGTTTGTATTGGATCTGAAATTATAAATAACTAGTCGTTTCATTACATTAAATTCTCATTTAACTAAACGTTAAGTTAACGTGTGTTTTTATTGAAAAGCATGATAGGTTTTAAAGTTATATCTTCTGTATCATGAATAGTGCACGTTTAGACAACTCGTTAAGTTAGAGTGTTATTTGTATAGAGATCATGTGAGAACTCGTTAAGTTAGAGGCTTAAAGGTTAAAATAGGTCACATGAGAACTTGTTAGATTAGTGAGTAAAAGAAGAGACAAACTCGTTAAGTTAGTGTTGTACACGTGGTGAAATTATAAGTTACAAATGTTATATCGTATCACGTGAGGTGCACATGTTTAACTCGTTAAGTTAACATAACTAAACGCATTGAGTTGCTATATTGAATACTAAGGCAACGCGTTAGGTTAGCGTTATAAAACTTAAGTTGTTATTTTTGCACGTGGTAAAATTCTTATTATAAAAACATTTGTTTAATACTAGTTCGTTGAGTTATCTATAACACAACGAAGATGGTTCGTTGAGTTATCGTAACACCATAGAGATGGTTCGTTGAGTTAGCGTAACACCACAGACTTAGTTCGTTGAGTTAGCTACAATACTTGTCATATGAGTTGGCACATGAGGAACTCATTAAGTTAGAAACGTTAAGTTATATATCTACTTGTGTTACTCGTTTAGTTAACATTAAAGTAACTAACTTCTTATTACACTTGATGAAAGATTTTGGATGAGAAAGTTTATTTTGCAAGAAATTTTTCAGAAATCTAAGATTGATGATTAAACAAAATTCAAAATGTAAACGTGGGTCAGAACGTGTGCATTTCGATGAAGGAAAAAGAAAACACGTGAAGAAGTGGAAGATTGATAGTGATTAAACGTGGAGGATATGCATGAAATGAAAATACAGTATAAAAGGCATAGAATTCTCGTTGATCAGTTATCCCTACACACCAAATGAAAAATCTTTTCAGGGATCAAAAACACCTCTTCGGGGAAAAGCTCTCAGGTGGAAGAAAATTCAATGAAGTACAAAAGGTCAAATTTATGTCACTGAAGATTTAAAGTATTAGAAGAAAGCAAATTCGGTGAAGCAGAGAAAGACTAGATATTCGTCACTAAAGAATTGCTAAAGAAGAAAGAAAAGAAGAAGAAAAAAGATCTCAAATAGGGAGAAATGTTTTAAATTCCGTAAATTAGTTTTCTTTGTTTGCAGTTATGAAATTGTATAGATGAAACATGGTATCAATATATAATTGCATCTACAATTTCTAAGGAGAATTGAATTGTATATTGTAATTAAAACCTTGAATAAAAATGATTTTATGAAAATAGTGTCTCAACTTGTTTTTGAGTTTTAAAGTTTCAATTATAATCGAAAATGTTGAAAACACAATTCACCCCCCTCTTATGTAGCCATATGATCCTATAAGTGGTATCAAAGCTTTGTTAATAATCTTTGATATAAAATCGATACCAACTTATTTAATATCATTGCTTATTTTGCCTTCCTTGTTTTTAAATAGAAATTAATATCTAAGCATACGTTTCACTTTCTTGATTTAAGGCTCAAGTTGTTTTAAAGTTTTAAATTGTTTAAAATCAAATAGGTTGAAAAATCTAAGGTAAGATGGCTACTGGAAATGGTAATTTTTCCTTGTATGAAGGCCAAAATCTTAATCGTCCTCCTTTATTTGATGGAATACATTTTGAATATTGGAAATATAGGATGACAGTTTTTCTTCAAAGTATAGATCATAAGTTGTGGTTCATGATTTCTAAACCATATACTCTGTTAACTCCTCCTTATAATACTTGGATAATTACTGAAAAAGAAAATGAAACTCTGAATGCTAAGGGCTTAAATATTTTATTTTGTGCATTGATTTATGAACAGTTCAGTAAAGTGTCAGCATATAAATCTGCTTATGAGGTGTGGCATGCATTAGAAGTTTCACATGAAGGTACTTCTCAAGTTAAAGAGACTAAGATAAACATGTTAATTCATAAGTATGAACTCTTTAAGATGCATGAAGACGAAAGTATTTCTGAGATGTTTTCCAGATTTCTTGATATCATAAACTCTTTAAAATGCTTAGGAAAGAATTTTGAACAGAATGATTTGGTGAGGAAAATTCTCAGATCCCTAAGTTCTAAATGGTCTCAGAAAGTAACATCAATTGAAGAATCACGAGATTTAAATGTTTATACCATGAATGAACTTATAGGAAATTTACCAGCTTATGAAGTTCAATTAAATGAATCACTAAGTCACAACAAATGAAAAATGAAAAAAGAAATAGCCTTCGAAATTAATTAAGATTCTAATATATCCACTAATTCTAATGAGGATTTGATTTTGCTAACTAGGAAATTCAAGAAAGCATAGAAAGCTAGGAAACAGCAAAGGAACAAAAATGATAAACCCTCAACATCAAAATCACTAAATGACAAGAATTCTTCATCCAGAAAGTATGTATGTTACAACTGTAAGAAACCTGGACATCTTTCTACAGATTGTCCTATAAGGAAAAATGAAAAGCATAGTAGGACAAATCAGAAGAAGACAGCATAGAAAACTCAGAAAAAGCTTTACAAGAAAAAGGCTTTGAAGGTCACTTGGGATGACACGTCTGAAGAGTCTGAATCTGAGGAATCATCATCAAAATCTTCACATTCAGAAGAAGAATAAGAGTTATAAGGCGTTGCTCATGTGTGCTTCATGGTAGATGAGTCTAAGGTAATATCTAATCCTAAAAGTCATTCAGATTTTAACTTTGATGAATTATTATGTGCTTATCATGCATTATTACAAAAACTTAAAGTTTGTAAATTTGAAAATAAGAATATCAGAAACTTTATCCATTGTGGAAGAAGAAAATTATTTCTTGTCTACTACTTTAGAAAAGTTTAAATGTGATAATGAAAATCATGCTAAAGATTTGCATAAATTTAGATTTAATGAATGTGTCTTGCATGAATAAATACAGAATACAAATGCTGAAAAATTAAAGATAGAATCTGAAAATGAAATGTTGAGAAACAATATAAATGATCTTGAGGTAGAGATTGATAAATTAAAAATGAGAGAACTAGATTTAAATTCTACCAATGAGAAATGGAATTTAAGTCAAACTAAGTTAGACAAACTAACTAGTACCTCTGCGGTGTCATAGTGTTTGAAGATATTAAAAATCCTGTCTTTGTGTATAGATTAAAGAAAGCCTTATATGGTTTGAAGCAAGCACCTAGATCATGGTATGAAAGATTATCTACTTTTTTAATAGAACAATGTTATATCATGGGAAAAGTAGATCATACTCTATTTATCAAGAGAAATGGTAAAGATCAGATTGTTGTTCAAATATATGTGGATGATATAATCTTTGGAGCAACCTCTAATAAACTGATAAAAATATTTTCTGAAGAGATGATTAGTTAGTTTGAAATGAGTATGATAGGAGAGCTTTCATATTTTCTAAGACTTCAAATTAAGCAAATGGATAAAGGTATATTTTTCAATCAGGAAAAACATGCAGATGAAATGCTCAAGAAATTTAATTTTAATGATACAAGGATTCGAGGAACTCCTATGAGTACTTCTTTAAAGTTAGATATTGATGACATAGGAAAATCAATAGATCAAAGAAAATATAGAAGTATGATTGATTCTTTACTTTATTTGACAGCTAGTAGACCTGATATTATGTTTGCTATGTATGCTTGTGCTAGATTTCAATCTAATCCTAAAGAATCACACTCAATTGTAGTTAAAAGAATATTTAGATATATACAAGGAACTAAAACTTTCAAACTGTATTATTCTAAGGATAGTTCAATAGATCTTATAGGATATACTGATGTTGATTATGTAGGATCTAAATCTGATAGAAAGAGTACCAGTAGCACATGTCAATTATTGGGAAATAATTTGGTGTCATGGTTTAGTAAAAAGCAAAATTATGTAGCACTTTCTACTACAGAAGCTGAATATGTTGTTGTTTCACTGTGTTGCACTCAGATTCTTTGGATAAGGCAAACTTTAGAAGACTTTGGATTATCTTATGATACAATTGAGATTTATTGTGATAGTAGTTCTGTAATAAATCTTTCCAAAAATCCTGTATTACATTCTAGAGTAAAGCATATAGAGGTTAGACATAATTTTCTAAGAGATAACGTAATTAAAGGAAAAATTAAATTAGGATTTGTGTCTAGTAAAAATCAATTAGTTGATATATTTACAAAACCTCTAAACGAAAATACATTCCACAACATAAGATTAAATTTAGGTATTTGTAGGCTATGTGATGTGTAAAATGCTTAAACTCCACAAAAAGATAAATATTGTTAATGATGTTGTTCACCTCATAGATATTATATACTTATCATAAATATCTAAGTAATATCTAAACTGCTGCATAAGATACTATGTATTTATTGTAAAATCATAGTAGTATCTTATTGATTTTACGTAGTTTATCAATTTTAATGGTTTTCACAATTTTAAGTGGAAGTGTCAAATGAAAAACATTAAATAATTATGAAATTTTGAGATTTTGATTAAGTGATTTTCTTTGAATCAATGAAAGTGCATATGATTGTGCATAAATTTGACTTGATTGATTAAACTTGTAGAATAATTTATATGTAAATCATCTTAAACTATTAATCAAAAGTATAAGCTTATTGAAACTGATTCATATTTTCAGTAAAATCATAGAAGTAAAAATTGTATGAGATTTGTATTTTATTGCATCTGTATTAATGGAATACATATATACTATGCTTAAAATGAAAAGTGCTTACAAAGTGAAAATCTTTGAGAGTTTATTGATTAGTTTGATCACAAGCCTTTTGTACTTGAGCAGATAGGTATGTAAGGATTGTTGTCCTTAAAAAGGATTCTTTAAATCTGGCAACCTAAGGTCTTGATCAGATCTAGGATTGTTGACTGAAAGCTCATTACACGGGTATATTAGAAAGCTTTTGTATGATTCAAGCTTTTCAAACTAACTTTTAAAGAAAATTATCAATATTTACTATTTTGAAAAGAAAAAGTTTTTTCATTAATTATAGATATCTTTGAATCGAATATAGTTTCTACCAATATGACTACTGATTTATTGAATCTAAATTAGTACTTTTGATAATGTTTATTTGAGATATATTCTTTTATTCTCCTTGAATTAATCATATTAAGTTCAAAGTTGTGGTTTGATTAATATATAATGAAAATTGATTTTGGAAATCATTCTTGATGAATTCAGGATAACGGAAGTTTCTGAAAAGAAAATTTAAAGTATAATTATACTTAACATCTATTGGTATACAAGTATATTTTGTATGTTATTGAATATATTTGAAGTATATTTGTATTCATCCCTTTCTAGTTTGAAAATATTTAATTGAGTATCCTTGTTACCATATGCTAATTTCATCATTCCATTTTTATAGTTTATAATAGCCCCTAATGTTGCTAGAAATAGTCTTCCCAAAATTAAAGATGTATCATGATTCTGATGCTTAATTTGTTGGGAATCCAAAACAACAATATCAACTGGATATATAAAGTTCTTTACTTTAATTAGAACATCTTCTATTTTTCCTCTAGGGTATCTTATACTTATATTTGCTAATTGAATGACAGTCTTAGTAGGGATTAAGCCTTCTAATCCTAAGGATGCAAATATATCACTAGGCATAACATTTATACTTGCACCCAGGTCTATTAAGGTTCTTTCCAAAATGGTATTTCCTATAGTGCATGACATAACAAGGATTCCTAGATCAAATAACTTTTTAGGAATTTATGGTAGAAATAGAGAACTACTTTGCTCAACTAAAAAGACCTTTCTTAAAACTTTTTGCTCCCTTTTCTTAGTACACCAATCCTTAAGAAATTTAGTATAAGGTGGCATTTTCTACAATAAGTCTAACAAAGGAATGTTAACTTGTACTTTTTCAAAAATTTCTCTAATTTTTTCTTATTTTTTAGGAAATGTTTGTTTTAATCTTTCAGGATAGGACACTAATGTTTGTGATTTAAGAGATTCCTTTTCTTTTGTTTCATTCTTTTGATCATTTTTAATCTCATTTTCAGATTCAGATCTTTCTTCATTAATTTCTAAATTTTCAAACATTTCATGTTCATTTCATTTTGAATTTCATTTTTACTTACCTCCATTTTGTTTTCTTTTTGAATTGTTGGTGGTACATCAGTTCCAAATCTTAATGTTATACATACATCTTCTAGATTTTTATTACTTTCATGATGTTCTTGTATTACATTTTCATTTTCATGATTTTGATTTTCTATTGTTTTCGATTTTTTTCTTCTGTTAATTTACATTTTTCAATTCCTATGGCATTAGTATGTTCTTTTATCTTTATGTTTCGTAAATTATGCAAATCTTCGACATTGAAATTTTCATTTGTATTCTCATTTTGCATAACTTGTAATTTCATTGTAAATTCATCTAGTGCCTTAAGCTTTCTTTCTAGAACATCTAATCTCATTGCATTTAATTTTTGATCAATTTTCATTATGGTTTTCTCAGTTTCATAGATGATATCAATTTTAGGTTCTGAATAATTTTCCTTATAGTTTATTTGGTTGACTTCTTGTTGATAATACATGTATTGTTCTAGTTTGTCTAAGTTTTGTTCTAAACTATGCTCAAGTCTATCATACCTATCCCAAACTTCCTTGTCTCTCAACATATTACTTGTTCTAAATTGACTATTAGTTGAGTAAACTATAGGATTCTCATACTCAATTCTATTGCATTGGATATAATTCATTTGTTGTTCATGTGATCTAACCATTTGCAATCGTCTCAATTTCAAACAATCAGCAATGTCATGACCTTTCAAATTGCAGAATTCACATATGTTAACTATAGGTTTCAAAAATCTTTGAGCCTAAGCATATGCCATATTCTCAATTATAAAAACACACAACACTCCTCTACTATTAAAACAAAACAACACTATAGGTGCTTAGCTTTTCAATCCCCAACAACGGTGTCAAAAAACTTGTTTATGGAAAACTTGTTTGGTTTGTTTTTATGTTTATATTAATAATTTCTTTTAGAAGTAAACAAATAACTTTTCACACAAATTAGCTATTAAATCCAATTTATATTTTAACTACAAGTGCACAATGTCTATTATATTTGTGTACAAGTACAAGTCGATCCCATAGAGATTGAGTAAGAATTTTGTATTATTTTGATTTTTATAACTAGAGTTTTATATATGTTCAATTAAGCACTCCATTGAGTTACTACTAACTCAACAAACTTAGTTCGTTGAGTTACAGTTAATTCAACACACTATCCTCGTGGACTTAAGTTAACTTCATGAGCCTCATTAATAAATTTCAGTTAAGATTTACTATTCACAGAGGAATTTGACCATCCATTGGGTGGTTCCACGGAATGTAAATAACATCAATTAAGCTTTTTAATGTTAGTTTATCTGGTATTTATCATTAATCAACGCTAACATTTAGATATTTCGAACAATAACCATTAAAATTGTTGGGTATTCTGTACAAATCAATATCAATAATCAATAAAAGTATTTTCTATTTTTTGAATCAACTAAATATAAAACATTCACAATACTAATAATAATATCATTAATCACGATACAAAACAAACAATACAACACATAAATGCTAACTATAAACATAGGTCATTAGTTTTTGGTATTTTTGTTTTGATATGTTCCTAAAGATTAATGAAAGGTGAAATGTAAAAATTCTCTATCAATAGTAAGAACTTCTATCACTACATGCAATGCAATTACACCATTTAAAACTTAATAACTTATAGTCACGCCTCCTCTCCCTATAGAATCATGAATTAAGACTTGTAAGTTGATCTCCTCTTTAGTATATTGGCATCAACTTGAAACCAAGGCTAGAAGCTTTACGATCTCCTAAGATATGAGTCGGTGCTTGGTGAAAATGACTTCCCTTTTTGCGACACAATCACTCCTCATAGTGGTTGTTAGTCACCGTGTTTGGCTTAGAATCGACTCGACATCTGGAAAGTATCCTCACAGACCTTGAATGGTTGGTGATTGTGGTAGTGTTGTGAAGCTTCGAGGAACATCACTCACACACCTTTCTTCATTTTTCTTCTCTTCTTTTTATATTTCTTTTTGTATTAACTACTTCTGCTTAAATGATTAGTTAGATTTCCTTCATTCGCATCAATGATGGTGATTTCTTCTTCATTCCATGAGTTAAATCCTGCGTGATATGTGCAATCGTGGTTTTCCTTTCAAATTTCCTGTTTCTACAACTACTAATAGTGGCATATTAGAAAATAGTTGGTCCATGGAGTTAGTGTAACTTAATGGACTTACTCTGTAGACTTAACTGTTAATTCAACGAACTTACCTCATTGAGTAAAGCTTAACTCAATGGACTTAATAATAATATAAAACATGTGTAATAAATAATTTAAAATAACTCTCCGATGATAAAAGATTTTTTGGATAGTTACTAACTATAACTATCTGAAACTTATATGCATTTTGGATAGTTAGCACCTAAACTTTCAAAAGATAACTTAAGTCATGCTTCCAAGTTACGACATGTGTCTCAATATTCTTTTTATAGTAAAAGGGTATTTCGGATACTTGGAAAACATAACTATCCGATGCTTAGACGCATTTTGAATAGTTAGCATCTAACTTACCAAAAAATCATTTAAGTCATGTATTAAGGTAACAACATGTGTCCTTCTTAAAACAATAATAAAATACTCTTTAAGCATTCAAAACACAACTGTCCGATACATAAAATGTAACTCTTTGAAATAACAGACATTTCAGATACTTAGGAATTAAAAATCTTATAACTCACCCATAGTTCATAAATATACTTAATTAATGCTAATTCATTGAAATTATGCACATTCATTCTGAAAAAGTGCATAATATTAATGGTTAAATAATGGTTAATTACATAATATTTAGCTTATCACATGATAATTAAGCCATTATGTTATAATTGCACTATTATATGCTGTAATGAAAGAATCTACATAATTTCAAGGAATTAGCATTAATTAAGTATATTTTTGAACTGTCGGTGAGTTACAGGCTTTGAAATTCTTAAATATTCAAATTTTTTGTTATTTCGGAGAGTTATATTTCATGTACTAGATAGTTATGTTTTAAACAATAAAAGAATATTTTATTATTTCCTAGGGTACATGTATTGAAACCTTAATGCATGACTTAAGTGAATGTTCAGTAAGTTATCTATTAACTATCAGAAATGTATCTGAGCATTGGATAGTTAGGTTTGTAAGTTTTCGAAATATCTGAACTCGTTAAGTTAGAATTAGGTACGTGTTGAAATTAAACACTTTATTATGTCACGTGAGCTGCACATGTTTAACTCATTAAGTTAGCATAACTATACACGTTGAGTTACTTGAATATACACTAAGGTAACATGTTGTGTTAGTGTTATAAGCTTATAAGTTATTTCTTTATTGCACGTGTTTTATAGTTAAGTCAAGGAAGTAAGTCTGTTGAGTTACACTAACTCCACGGACCATTTATTTTCTAACATGCCATTGTAGCAATTGCAAAGACAAGAAATTTGAAGGAAAACCACGATTGCATGTATCACGTAAGAATTCACTCGTGGAATGAAGAAGAAATCACCATCGTTGATATGGAGGAAGGAAATCCAACCGATCATTTAAGCAGAAGTAGTTACTACTGAAAGAAATATAAAGGATGAAGAAAAAGTGTGTGGGAGGGGTGGAGAGCCGCACTAACTATAGGAAGCGTCGGAAGTTCCCTGAAGCTCCACACCATCAAAATCACCAACCACCGAATATTTGTGATGATACTTTCTAGATGTCGAGTCGATTCTGAACCAAACACAGTAACTGACAACCACTGTGAGGAGTGATCGCATCATAGGAAGGGAAGCCATTTTCACCAAGCATCGACTCATATCTCAAGAGATCGTAAAGCTTCTAGCCTTGGTTTCAAGTTGATGCCAGTATGCTAAAGAGGAAATCATCTTACAATTCTTGATTCACAATTCTATAGGGAGAGGAGGCAAGATTGTAAGTGGCTAAGTTTTCAATGGTGTAATCGTGTCACATCTAGTGACAAAAGTTTTTACTATCGATAGAGATCTTTTTACATTTCACATTTTGCTCATCTTCAAGAACATATCAAAACAAAAATAGCAAAAACAACAAATTATCTGTGTTTACATTTAGTATTAAAGTGTTGTATTGTTTGTTTTGTATCGTGATTAACATTATCATTGATAGTATTGTGAATGTTTTATGTTTGTTTGATTCAAAAAATAGAAAGTAGTTTTATTGTTTATTGAAATTGATTCGTTCCAGATACTTAAAGATTTTAATGGTTATTGTTTGAAATATCTGAATGTTAGTGTTGCTTAATGATAAATCTAATATTAACTAACATTAAAGAGCTTAATTGATGTTATTTACATTCTATGGAACCGCCCAATGGTTGGCCAAATTCCTTTGTAAATAGCAGTATTTAACTAGAAAGGTAGGCTCATGGAGTTAACTTAAGTCCACGAGGTTAGTCTATTGAGTTAACCATAACTCCATGAACTAAGTTCGTTGAGTTAACTATAACTCAATGGAGTGCTTAACTGAACACATATAAACTCCAATATAAAAATCAGAATAGTACACAATTCTTACTTAATCTTTGTGGGATCGACCTATACTTGCACACAAATACAATATAAACTGTGCACTTGCAGTTAAAAACACAAATTGGACTTAATATCTAATTTGTGTGAAAGGTTGTTTGTCTACTTCTAAAAGAATTTATTAATATAAGCATAAAAACAAATCAAACAAGTTTATGATTTAACTTTTTATAACCTAAACAAGTTTTTTTGGTGTCGTTGCTAGGGATTGAGAAGCTAAGCAATTGTGAGTGCTGTTTTGTTTTAATATCAAAAGGAGTGTTGTGTGTTTTATTTTATAATTGAGAATATGACATATGCTTATGTTCAAAGATTTCTGAAACCTGTAGTTAGCATATGTGAATTCTGCAATTTGGAAGGTCATGGCATCTCTAATTGTTTGAAACTAAGACGATTGCAGATGGTTAGATCACATGAACAACAAATGAATTATATTCAATATAATAGAGTTGAGTATGAGAATCCTATAGTTTACCCAATTAATGGTTAGTTTAGAATGTGTAATATGTTGAGAGATAAGGAAGTTTAGGATAGGTATGATAGACTGAAGCATAGTTTAGAACAAAACATGGATAAATTGGAACAATACATTTGTTAGCAACAAGAAGTCAACCAATTAAATTATAGGGAAGAATATTCAGAACCTAAAATTGATATCATATACGAAACTGAAAAAATCATAATGAAAATTGATAAAAAATTAAATGCAATAAGACTAGATGATTAAGAAAGAAAGCTAAAAGCATTGGATGAATTTACAAAGAAATTACAAGTTATGCAATAGAAAAACACAAATGAAAAATTTAACATTATAGATATACATAATTTGCAAGACATACAGACAAAAGAAAATACCAATGCAATAGAATTTAAAGAATCTAAGTTAAAACTAAAAACACTTGAAGATTGAAATCATGAAAATGAAATACAAGAACATCAAAGTAATGAAAATCTAGAAGATGTATGTCTAACATTAAGATCTGAAACTGATATACCACCAAGAATTCAAAAAGAAAGTAACGTGAAGGTGGATAACAACAAAATTCAAAATGATAATGAAAATGCAATATCTGAAAACTTAGAAATCAATGAAGAAAAATTTGAATCTAAAAATGATCAAATGAATGAAATAAAAGAAAAAGAATCTTGTAAATCACAATCATTAGCACCCTATCTTGAAAGATTACAACAAACATTTCCTGAAAACAAGAAAAAATTAGAGAAATTTTTGAAAAAGTACAAGTTAACATTCCTTTGTTAGACTTATTACAAAAAATACCACCTTGTGCTAAATTTCTTAAGCATTGGTGTACTAAGAAAAGAGAGTGAAAAGTTTTAAGGAAAGTCTTTTTAGCTGAGCAAAGTAGTTCCCTATTTCTACCACAAATTCCTAAAAAGTTATCTAATCTTGGAATCGCTGTTATATCATGCACCATAGGAAATACCATTCTAGAAAGAACCTTAATAGACCTAGGTGCAAGTATAAATTTTATGCCTAGTGATATATTCGCATCCTTAGGATTAGAAGACTTAATCCCTACTAGGACTGTCATTCAATTAGTTGATAGAAGTATAAGATACTCTAGAGGAAAAATAGAAGATGTCCTAATTAAAATCAAAAACTCTATACATCTCATTAATATTGTGATTTTGGATCCCCAACAAATTAAGTATCAGAATCATGATACATCTTTAATTTTGGGAAGGCCATTCCTAGCAACATTAGGGGCTATTATAAATTGTAAAACTAGAGTGATGAAGTTAGCATATGGTAATGAGGATACTCAACTAAACATTTTCAAACCAGAAAAGTTTGAGAAGTTAGAAATGTCCTTACATACTATAGACTTTTTAGAGGATGAAGGAGATATGCTAGATGATGTGATTCAAGAAAAATTAAATAGGCAACTAAATTCTAAAACTTTAGAAGTAAGTGAAAGCATAGATGTAGAAGGAGATCAAGAAGAGTGCAGTATAGAAAATGAAAATGTTCAATTAGGAGCTTTAGCTTCTGATGGTCAACATTTAGATTTAAAACATTTACCTCCTAAATTAACCTATATATTTTTGGAAGAAAAACAAACATGTCCAATCATTATTGCTTCAGATTTAAAAGATGATCAAATTTCTAAATTAAAAGATGTAGTAAAAACTTATAAAGAAGCAATAGGATGGACTATGACTAATATAAAATGGTGAGGTGAAACTATATGTTGTCACCACATATATTTAGAAGAGAATGCTAAACCAGTTAAAATTCCTGAAAGGAGATTAAATCCAAACCTTAAATAAGTAGTTAGGAAAGAAATAGTGAAATAGTTAGATAATGACATAATTTATCTAATTTCTAATAGCTCATGGGTTAGTCCAATCCATGTAGTTCCCAAGAAATTAGGATTAACAGTTATTAAGAATGAAAGTCAGGACTTGATACCTACTAGCATTCAATTAGGCTAGAGAGTGTGTAAAGACTATAGAAAACTGAATATTGTGACTAGGAAAGATCATTTTCCCTTACCTTTTATAAATCAAATGCTAAAGAAATTAGCAGGGCAAGAATATTTTTGTTTCCTAGACTGTTATTCAAGATATAACCAAGTTCTAATAGCATTAGAGGATCAAGAGAAAACAACTTTCACATGTCGTAATAGAACTTATACTTTTAAGAAAATACTATTCGGATTATGTAATTCACCAACCACCTTTCAAAAGTATATGTAGGGCATATTCACTAGAATGACTGAAGATTTTATAGAAATATTTATGGATGATTTTACTATATATGGAACTTCATATGAAGTGTGTTCAAACAATTTAGACCAAGTATTAAAACATTGTGTGGAAAAAAATATAGTTCTAAATTAGGAAAAATGTCACTTCATGGTTAAACAAGGAATAGTCTTGGGGCATGTTGTTTCAAAGAAAGGGTTGGAAGTAGATAAAGTTAAAATAGAAGTAATTTCTAATCTACCAAAACCTAAATCAGTAAAAGATATTAGATCATTTCTAGGACATGCTGGATTTTATAGAAGATTTATTAAAGATTTTAGCAAAATAGCTAGACCTTTAACTAATCTATTAAAAGATGTCCCATTTAACTTTGATAAAAATTGCAAAGAAACGTTTTTCAAGCTTAAAGCTAGCTTAATTTCAACTCCTATAATACAAGCACCTAATTGGAGCCATCCATTTGAATTAATGTGCGATGCATCTGATTTTGCTGTAGGAGCAATGCTGGGACAAAAGATAGAAAAATCTCCTAGAGTGATTCATTATGCAAGCAAAACATTAAATGATGCTCAAGTTAATTATACAACTACTGAAAAAGAGCTGTTAGCTGTTGTGTTTTCCTTAGAAAAGTTTAGATCATATCTGATTGGAGCTAAAGTGATAGTATGCACGAATCATTTAGCTTTAAAACACTTAATAGCAAAGAAAGAGACTAAACCTAGATTGATCCGATGGATATTGTTATTGCAAGAATTTGATCTAGAAATTAAAGATAAAAAAAGGTTGTGAGAATGTAGTAGTAGATCATTTATCAAGATTACAAATAGAAAAATAAAACATTGAAATTAAGCATAATTTTCCTAATGAACAATTAATGACCACAAACATAATGCCTTGGTATGTAGACATAGTTAATTACTTAATTACTGGTTTAACACTTAAGGATTAGAATAAACAAGATAAGAAATTATTCTTTTCAAGAGTAAAATATTACTATTGGGAAAACCCATACTTATTTAAGAAATGTCCTAATCTAGTTTTAAGGAGGTGTGTTCTAGAAATTGAATATCAGAGCATATTGTCTTTTTGTCATGACTAAGCATGTGGAGGACATTTTAGTTTAGGGAAAACTACTGCCAAAATTCTGCAATGTAGATTCTATTGGCCAACACTATTCAAAGATGCTCATAAATACTATTTAAGTTGTTTAAGATGTCAACAAATAGGAAGAATATCAAAGAGGAATATGATGTCTTTGAACCCTATTGTTGAGGTTGAAATCTTTGATGTATAGGGAATAGATTTTATGGGTCTATTTCCTACGTCTAATCAATTTAATTATATATTGTTGGAGGTGGATTATATATCTAAATGGATAGAAGCTATTTCTACAAAAACTAATGACAACAAAGTGGTAATACATTTTATAAGAACTAATATAATTGCCAGATTTGGAATACCTAAAGCTATTGTTAGTGATAGAGGAACTCATTTCTGTAATAGAAGTTTTGAAGCCTTAATGAAGAAATATGGAGTAAATCACAAAATTGCAACATCATATCATCCGTAAACAAGTGGACAAGTAGAAAGTGCAAACAAACAAATTAAGTTAATCTTAGAAAAAGTAGTAAATCCTACTAGAACAGATTGGGCTAATAGATTAATAGATGCACTTTAGGCTTATAGAACTGCTTATAAGACAAGCTTAGGTATGTTACATTTTAGACTAGTATATGGAAAAAGTTGCCATTTACCAACTAAAATTGAATATAAAGCTTATTAGGCATTAAAAACTCTAAAAACTAATTTAAATCAAGCTACTGAAAAATAGAAAAATGCAATTAATTGAATCAGAAGAATTTAGAAATGAAGATTATTTGAAAACCGTAAAAGAAAAAGAGAAAATGAAGTTCTGGCATAACAAGAAAATTATTCCAAAAACTTTTGACATAGGACAAGAAGTATATCTTTACATGACTACACTTCATAACCATCTAAGAAAATTGAGATCTAAATGGGTAGGACCTTACATAATTCAAAATATTTACTCCTATGGAGCTATTGAAATTGAAAATCCTAAAAATCAGAATATATTTAAAGTAAATGGACAAAGACTTAGACCTATTCTAAAAATTCCAAAAAGTTCCTTTGGAATTATAGAAGAAGTAAGAGTAGAGGACTACTCGAGCTTTATTAAGTAAGAAAAAGATATATGTGACTAAAAAAAAAAAACTTATTTTAAATATAATCATTGTTCAACCGAAAGAAATTATCGGTTTACCGAACCATATAGTAAAAGAAAAAAATTGTTACGGTTGCATCGAAAGGATCCATCAGTTTGATTGAGACATAAAAACATAAATATATATATATATTATATTAAGTAAAAATGTTGATTTTATAGAAACATGGTATCGGTTCAACCGGTAGAAAAAAGTATTTAATTTCGATTCAACTAAGGAAATATAATAGTTTCACCAAAATTCTAAAATGTTGAAAAGTTAAGAGTAAGTCAGATTGGGAATTCTTCAATCTTGACCAAATTAAAAATTATTATTATATTTATTTTTATTAGTTATAACTTTATGGGAGGTTTGTTGAGTTATGCTTAACTCAACAAACTTACTTCGTTGAGTTAACTGTAACTCAACAGAGTACTGTAGTTAAGTCCACAAACTTAGTTCGTGGAGTTAACCATAACTCCATGGAGAAGTGAGTGAGAGAGTGAGAGTTTGCGTAGGGAAATGACCCGATTACCTGCCAAAAACTTAGGGTTTATTTAAACTCAAACTTAGGATTTGAGGGCATTATCCATAGCAATCATTTAGAACTTAGAATAGTAAAAGGTAGAGTGATTCCATTCCGTTCTGTCACACCACGAAGATACAAGATGACACCAGAATTCTAGGAAGCAGTTGACACTACAAGATTTCTCAAAGAGTTTGAGGAATGGCATACACGACCAAAGATCAGGAACACGACACAAGAGAAAGAATTAGAAAAGGTAGAATCTGGTATTTTCTACTAGAGAAAATTTTTGGTTGATTTAGATATTAAAATACCACAAATAGTAGAAACAAGAATCAAAGTAGAAACAGAAGTGGCTGTAAATAGAGAAAGGAGAATTAGACCAAACAACGAGGTTTCCCTAGAGTTAATCCAGCGCAAGTCATGACTATGGTTTGTAAGACATTGCTGGACATGTTCGGTGGGAAATCAAGGAGCAACAAAACAAAGCAATTGAAGAACCTGCAGCTAAAGAGCCAGCTACGGAACAAGCATGACGTAGGATCGTATGGCTACACAAGAGGGGTGTGAATTGTGTTTTTCAACATTTTCGATTATAATTGAAACTTCAAAACTCAAAAACAAGTCGAGACACTGTTTTCATAAAATCATTTTTATTCAAGGTTTCAATTACAATATACAATTCAATTCTCCTTAGAAATTGTAGATACAATTATATATTGATACCATGTTTCATCTATACAATTTCATAACTGCAAACAGAGAAAACTAATTTGTGGAATTTAAAATATTTCTCCCTGTTTAAGATCTTTCTTCTTGTTCTTCTTTTTCTTCTTTAGTAATTCTTCAATGACGTGTCTTTCTCTGCTTCACCGAATTTGCTTTCTTTTAATACTTCAGATCTTCAGTGACATAGATCTTACCTTTTTTTGTTCCATCAAATTTTCTTCCATTTGAGAGCTTTTCCTCGAAAAGTGTTTTTGATCCCTGAAAAGATTTTTTCGTTTGGTGTGCAGGGATAATTGATCAACGAGAATTCTATGCCTTTTATACTGCATCTTCATTTTATGCATATCCTCCACATTTAATCACTACCAATTTTCCACTTCTTCATGTCTTTTCTTTTTCCTTTATCGAAATACACACATTCTGACCCACGTTTATATTTCGAATTTTCTTTAATCATCAATCCTGGGTCTCTAAAAAATTTCTTGCAAAATAAACTTTCTCATCCAAAATTTTTCATCAAGTGTAATAAGAAGTCGTTACTTTAATGTTAACTAAACAAGTAACACAAGTAGATATATAACTTAACGTTTCTAACTTAGAGAGTTCCTCATGTGCGAACTCATGTGACAAGTACTGTAGCTAACTCAACGAACTAAGTTTGTGGTGTTACACTAACTCAATGAACCAACTTAACCTTTCTTTCGGAAGGTTAAATGCTAACTCACCAAAAACAATTTAAGTATCGGATAGTTAAGTTTTCTAAGTATCTGAAAATCCGATAACTCATCGATCTAGTAATAAACAAATGTTTTTATAATAAGAATTTTACCACGTGCAATAATAACAACTTAAGTTTATAACGCTAACCTAATGCGTTCCCTTAGTATTCAATATAGCAACTCAACGCGTGTAGTTATCTTAACTTAATGAGTTAAACATGTGCACCTCACGTGATACAATATAACATTCGTAACTTTTAATTTCACCACGTGTACAACACTAACTTAACGAGTTCGTCTTTTCTATTACTCACTAACTTAACGAGTTCTCACATGACCTATTTTAACCTTTAAGTCTCTAACTTAACGAGTTCTCACGTGACCTTTATACAAATAACACTCTAACTTAACAGTTGTCTAAACGTGCACTATTCATGATACAGAAAATATAACTTTAAAACATATCATGTTTTTCAATAAAAGCACACGTTAACTTAACGTTTAGTTAAATGAGAAATTACTGCAATGAAATGACTAGTTATTAACTTAGTATAATTTCAGATCCAATACAAACAAGTATTTATATTAGTAAACTTTTTCTGTATTAATTGATGTTTTTAATTTCTTTTCACAAGTAATAGTAATTGAGTAAATATGATTACTTTCATTCAACACACATCATCAAAACAAAATACTCAACAAGGACCTTTAGTTCCACCAACAGAACCATTACCACAAGTAACATTTGCTTGGCTGAGAACTGAAGAAGAAGACAAGGAGTTTGCTAGCTTGGTCAAAGCAACAAAAGACCAAGCAGATAATGAAGAAATGGCTATGGCCAAGGCACATATTCTGTATGATGCCATAAAGAAAAAGTAGGCTGAAGAGAAGTTGAGGGCCCAATATAAAATTAAGGTGGAAAAACATTCTAAAGTAGCTCGATCACTAGTTGCAAGAGAAACTGAAGCTGGTCCTTCCAAACCAATAACTATGAAATAGGAAGAGCTAGTACCTATGGCTCGAGGGCCTATAGAGCCCATTTTTGTTGACTTAGAGTTAGAAGAAGAAGAAGAAGAGGAAGATCAAGCATAGTTATTTAGAAGAAGAAAAGGAAAAGAAAAAGTATCTGAGATTGTAGAAGTAGAAATTAAATCTGAACCTATACTATCTATAGTAGGGCCTAAAGTGCCCATTTTTGTTAATCTGCTATCTGGATCTGAGGAGGAGCAAGAGTAATAGTAGCAAGAGCAAAGAAAAGAAGAAAAATAGGCTGAAATTAGCCTACAGCTTGTACAAATAGAAGAAACAGGTAGGGCAGAAGCTAATTTACCTGTGACTCCATCCCAATCTACCATAGAATCAGAAAGAATAATGACAATGCAGATTGGTAGTCAAGAGGAAGAAGAAAGAGAAGAAGCTGAACAAGAATATATTGAACAAAAAGGAAATGACTCAACAGATTCCACTGAAGAGGGAGAGACTCTTTGGCAAATTATTGAAAGAGTACAAGAAAAAAGAGTGGAGAGTTCTACCAGCTCTCCACCATAGACAGAAAGAGGAACTGAATTGCAGGAATATCCGGATCATTTCCAACAAACAAAAGTTCAACATTTTGAAGAAGAAATTCAATAACAAACCCCTCTAGAGCAACAAATCAAAATTCCTAACCTGTCTGAAGCAATTATTCTAAATGAAGTTCACTTTTGGAGTAAGGAAGCATACAACAAGTATCAAGAGATAAAGGGGTATGATGTTATTTACAGTAGGCCAGTTCATTGGATTGGAATGGAGGAGATTAAGAATTATTCAAATTCCAAGGCCTACTGAACTTTATTTCAAAAGAAAAAGGGCATGTAGTATATGAAAATTTAGTGTCTTACTTTTATGCAAATTTGAGAGAGGAAGAAGGAAATTTAATTGCAAATGTAGAAGAAGTTAATATTTAGATAACACCAGAGCTTCTCCACAATATTTTTAGACTTAAAAATGAAGGAATCGAAATCTTGGAAAATACAACTACAACTGAATGGATAGAATAAGCAATCAAGCAATGTTTGGCCATTGACCCTAGTGTGCCATTACTGAATAGACTGAAGTATTTAAATGGGAAAGCACACATGGTGGCAAACATTTTAGTTAAAACTTTCTATCAAAGGCATGGCCATGACATTAAACTAAGTCAATTTATTAAATAGGTCACGTATGCTATTGTAAATAAAATTCAAGTTAACTGGTGTCAAGTCTTCCTATCAAAGATAAAGTCTGCAAAGAAGAAACTATTTTTTTGAGATTTGATACCGGTGTTAATGGAAGAAGGAATTGACTTCACAAAATGGACATCCAAGAGGATAAGATCTAGAGCCATTTCAGTGAAGGAATATAGAAATTATAATGCTACAACTGCTATTTCTATTGTTGGACCTTCTCGAGACATTATAGGAGCTATAGAGCGTATAAACCAATTAGAAAAGCTCCAGAAGGAAGTAGATGAACTTAGGAAGAAAGATTAAAATGTATTGTTCATCTACTTGTACTGAAAAATGTTTGATTGTATGGAAATGTAAACTATATATTTATATGAATGTTTGAACAACAAGATGTTGCTGAATTAATGTTTGTGAACGAATGATTTAAAACTAAATTGAATATTATATAGTTGTTTAAAGATTTGCAAGACTGTTTTAAAAGTTTTACAATTTTATTAATGACATGGTTAAATGCATGATGATTGGATAATGTCTGAATATATCTGCATACTGAAAAGTAAAATGTAAATTCTACATAACAAGAAATGAACTGTAAGTTAAATATGCATATAATGTTCAGATTTAAAGGAGTATATTAGAACACTGCATTAATGTAATATATTTAACTTTATTTAAGTTGATAAAATGTAGGAGAAAAGAAATATAGAAGTTAATATGAGTAAGTTTTAGAAAAATTTGCTAAGTGTTAACTCAACGAAGTAAGTCCATTGAGTTAACCTTAACTCCATGAAGTCAATAATAAAATATAAGGTCACTCCATTGAGTTATCTGTAACTCAACAAAGCTAGTCCGTGGAATTAGCAAATGGGCAATGAAGCTAGTCCGTTGAGTTAGTTGTAACTCAACGAGATTAGTTCGTTGAGTTAGAAACAGTAATCGAGGCTAGTCCGTTGAGTTATCTATAGCTCAATGAGGTTAGTTTATGGATTAAGTTGAACGGTTATTCTTTTAGCCACGAACGAAACTTCATGGGTGTAGCAGTTACTGAAATTTGAAATTAGACGCATGGATAGATAATTGTTTGAGTTTTATAAAATGACTAACGAATAGATAAGTTTTCTATGTTTAGTCACGTGTTTTGTAGGTGCAAAAACTTGAAGAGTTACAGATAAGTGTTTGAGTTTTTACAGGACTTAAAAGATAAGTGTTCGACTAAAACGAAGACTAATATGCCAATGTAGTAGTTGCAGAAATAGGATATTCAAAGGAAAACCATGATTGCACGTATCATGTAGGAATTCACTCATGGAATGAAGAAGAAATCACCATCGTTGATATGAATGAAGGAAATCCAATCGATCATCTAAGTAGAAGTAGTTACTATAAAAAGAAATATAAAGGAAGAGGAGAAAGACGAAGAAAGTGTGTGTGCAAAGGTGGAAGACAGCGCTAACTGTAGGCAGCGTCGAAAGTTCTCTGAAGCTCCACACCACCACCAAAATCACCAACCATTAGAGGTCTGTGAGGATACTTTCCTAATGTCGGGTCGATTCTGAGACAAACATAGTGACTGACAACCACTATGAGGAATGATCGCATCGCGGGAAGGGAAGCCATTTTCACCAAGCACCGACTCATATCTCAAGAGATCGTAAAGCTTCTAGCCTTGGTTTTTGGTTGATGCCAGTATGCTGAAGAGGAGATCATCTTACAATTTTGGATTTGCGATTCTATAAGGAGAGGAGGCAAGATTGTAAGTGATTAAGTTTTCAGCGGTGTAATCACGTCGCATGTAGTGACGGAAGTTTTTACTATCGATAGAGATTTTTACATTTCACCTTTCATTCATCTTCAGGAACATATCAAAACAAAACTACCAAAAACAACAAATTATCTATGTTTATGTTTAGTATTAAAGTGTTGTATTGTTTGTTTTGTATCGTAATTAATGTTATTATTGTCAGTATTGTGAATGTTTTATGTTTGTTTGATTTAGAAAATAGAAAATAGTTTTACAATTTACTAAAAGTGAATCGTTCCAGATACTTAAATATTTTAAGGGTTACTGTTTGAAATATCTGAATGTTAATGTTGCTTAATGATAAATCTAATATTAACTAACATTAAATAACTTAATGGATGTTATTTACAATCTGTGGAACCACTTAATGGTTGGCCAAATTCCTCTGTAAATAGCAGTATTTAACTGGAAAGATAGGCTCATGGAGTTAACTTAAGTCCACGAGATCAGTCCGTTGAATTAGCCATAACTCAACGAACTAAGTCAGTTGTGTTAACTGTAACTCAACGGAGTGCTTACTGAACACATAAACTCCAATATAAAAATCAGAACAGTACACAATTCTTACTCAATCTCTGTGGAATCGACCTGTACTTGCACACAAATACAATATACATTGTGCACTTGCAGTTAAAATATAAATTGGAATTAATCTCTAATTTGTATGAAATGTTGTTTGTTTACTTCTAAAAGTAATTATTGATATAAGCATAAAGACAAATTAAACAAGTTCAAAAACACAAGTTAACAAATCCAAGACAGCTTCAAAACTTCTATTACAGAAATGAGTTCCTCTATCATTGATAATAGCTTTAGGTATTCCAAATCTAGCAATTATATTAATTCTTACAAAATGTATTACCACTTTGTTGTCATTAGTTTTTGTAGGAATAGCTTCTATCCATTTAGATACATAATCCACCCCTAATAATATATAATTAAATTGATTAGACATAGGAAATGGACCCATAAAATCTATTCCCCATGCATCAAAGATTTCCACCTCAACAATAGAATTCAGAGGCATCATATTCCTCTTTGATATTCTTCCTATTTCTTGATATCTTAAACAACTTAAGCAGTATTTATGAGCATCTTTGAATAGTGTTGGCCAGTAAAATCCACATTGCAGAAATTTAGCAGCAGCTTTTCCTAAACCAAAATGCCCTCGACATGCTTGGTCATGTTAGAACAACAATATACTCTGATATTCAGTTTCTTGAACACACCTTAAAACCAGATCAGGACATTTCTTAAATAAGTATGGGTCTTCCCAATAGTAATATTTTACTCTTAAAAAGAACAATTTCTTATCCTGTCTATTCCAATCCTTAGGTGTTAAACTAGTAACTAAATAATTAACTATGTCTACATACCAAGGCATTATGTTGATAGTCATTAATTGTTCATCAAGAAAATTATCCTTAATTTCAACATTTGATTTTTCTATTTGTAATCTTGATAAATGATCTGCTACTACATTCTCACAACCTTTTTTATCTTTAATTTCTAGATCAAATTCTTGTAATAATAATATCCATCAGATCAATCTAAGTTTAATCTCTTTCTTTGCTATTAGGTGTTTTAAAGCTGAATGATCAGTGTATACTATCACTTTAGCCCCAATCAAATATGATCTAAATTTTTCTAAGGCAAACACAACAGCTAACAGTTCTTTTTCAGTAGTTGTATAATTAACTTAAGCATTGTTTAGAATGAAGAAGTGCATATTATTAACGGTTAAATGATGGTTAATTGCAAAATATTTAGCTTATCATATGAGAATTAAGCCATTATGTTATAATTGCACTGTTATATGCTTTAATTGAAGAATCTACTTAATTTTAGGGAATTAATGTTAATTTAGTACATTTCTAAACTGTCGGTAAGTTGTAGGCATTGAAATTCTTAAGTATCCGAATTTTCTGATATTTCGAACAATTATGTTTAGCATACCGAACATATTTCGGACAGTTATGTTTAACAGACTGAACAGTATCGAATAGTTATGTTTAAATTGCCGAACAATTATGTTTTGAAAGAATAGTTTATTATTTCTTTAAGTACACGTGTTGAAACGATAATGCATGACATAAGTGAACTTTCGATGAGTTATATATATCTATCCGAAATTGCAATTGGGCATCAGATAGTTATATGTGTAACTCTTCGAAATCTCTTTTTATTTATAAAATAGCTGAGGACACGGGTCATGTCCTGGGAAAGTAACTTAAGTGGATTTTTGGTGAGTTATCTCTAACTATCCAAAATTGTAGCTGAGCATCGGATAGTTAGCTCTGTAACTCTCCGAAATGTTTATTTTATTATTAAACTGTTGCTGACACATGTCGAGATCTGGTAGATTTACTTAAGTTATATATCGGTGAGTTATCTATAACTATCCGAAATGCATCTAAGCATCGGATAGTTAAGTTATATGTATCCGAAATGCACCTAAGCATCGGATAATTAAAATTATGCAAGTGTTTTATAGTTAAATCAACGAAGGAAGTCCGTTGAGTTATCTGTAACTCCACGGACTATGTATTTTCTAATATGCTACTGTAGCGATTGCAGGAACAAACAGTTGGAAGAGAAAAACCACGTTTGCACGTAGCGCGCAGGAAGAAGAAATCATCACCGTTGATATGAATGAAGGAAATCCAACCGACCATTCAAGCAGAAGTAGTTACTACTAAAGAAATATAAAAGAAAAGAAGAAAAAAAGAAAGGGTGTGTGATCGATGGACGGCTAGTGTGTATAGAGGAGCATCGAGCTTTCTGCAGACAATATCGGCAATTCTCCAAAGTACCACACCAACTATCGTTACCACCACCACAATCACCAACCATCGGAGGTCTGTGAGAATACTTTCTTGATGTCGAGTCAATTCCGAGCCAAACATAGTGCTTGACAACCACTATAAGGAGTGATCACGTCGTGGGAAGAGAAGCCATTTTCACCAAGCGCCGACTCATATTTCAGGAGATCATAAAGCTTTTAGCCTTAACTTCAGGTTGATGCCTGTATGCTGAAGAGGAGATCATCTTGCAATTCTGGACTCGTGATTCTATAGGGAGAGGAGACAGGATTGTAAGTGGTTTAATTTTCAATGGTGTAACCCCGTTGCAAGTAGTGTCAGAAGTATTTACTGTCAAGTGAGATTACTTTACATTTCAACTTTCGCCAATTTCCATGTTCATATTAAAACAAAAATACCAAAAACAATTTATCTATGTTTGTATGTTGTATTTGAGTGTTGTATTGTTTGTGTTGTATCGTGATTAATGTTATCTTTGTCAGTGTTGTGATTGTTTTATGTTTGTTTTAGTTTTACAATTTACTGAAATTGGTTTGTTCAAAAGACTTAAAGATTTTTATGGTTACCGTTTGAATTATCTGAATGTTAGTATTGCTTAATGATAAATCCATTGTTAACTAACATTAAAGAGCTTAATTGATGTTATTTACAATCTATGGAATCGCCCAATGGTTGGCCGAATTCCTTTGTAAATAGCAGTATTAAAAAGAAAAGATAGGCTCGTGGAGTTAACTTAAGTCCACGAGGTTAGTCCGTTGAGTTAGCCATAACTCAACGAACTTTGTCCGTTGAGTTAATTGTAATTCAATAGAGAGCTTATTGAATATATAAATTTGATTATTAACAAACGAACATTTCTCACGTTCTTTAGCAATTCCCTGTAAGATCAACCTATACTTGCACACTGATACAATAGACACTGTGCACTTGCAGTTAAAGTACAAATTGGAATTAATATCTAAATTGTATTAAAGGTTGTTTGTTTACTTCTAAAAGAAAGAATAGGCATAAAGCTAAATTAACTAAGTAAAAACAGAAGTAACAAATCCATGTTTTTCTGGTACGTTATTAGAGATCTAATCAGATATTCTGGTATAGTGCTGGGAAAACACAAACAAGTTTTATGGCGCCGTTGCTAGGGAATTGAATTGAATTGACTTGAATTGAATTGAATTGAATTAAATTGAACTGAATTGAATTGAATTGAACTGAATTGATATAAGCTACTGTTAGAGTTGTTTCGTTTTAATAGCTAGAGTTGTGTGTTTTCTTCTGTAATTGAGAATATGGCATATGCTTATGCTCAAAGATTTCTAAAACCTGTAATTAGCATATGTGAATTTTGCAATTCTGAAGGACATGACATTTCTAACTGTTTGAAATTGAGACGTTTACAGATGGTTAGATCTCATGAACAACAAATGAATTATCCTCAGTATAATAAAGCCGAGTATGAGAATCCTATAGTTTACCCAACTGATGGTTAGTATAGAATGTGTAATATGTTGAGAGACACTGAAGTTTGGGATAGGTATGACAGACTGGAGCGTAGTATAGAGCAAAATTTGGACAAATTAGAATACTTTATGTGTTAGCAACAAGAAGTCAACCAATTAAATTATAAGGAAGCATATTCATAACCTAAAACGGATATAATTTACGAAACTGAAAAAATCATAATAAAAATTGGTCAAAAATTGAATGCTGTGAGATTAGATGATCTGGAAAGAAAATTAAAAGCATTAGACAAATATACAATGAAAATACAAGTTATGCAACAGGACAATGAAAATTATAATGTTATAAACCTACATAATTTGCAAAATATACAACAAACAGAAAATACTAATGTAAGAGAATTTAAAGAATGCACTTTAAAACTAAAAACAATTGAAGATCATAATCACGAAAATGATATACAAAAACATCACAAGAGTAACCAAAATTTGGAAGATGTATGTGTAACATTAAGATCTAGAACTAATATACCACCAAGAACTCAAAATGAAAATAATATGAAGGTGGATAAGAGTAAAAATCAAAATGATAATGAAAATGTAATAGCTGAAAATCTAGAAATCATTGAAGAACAATCTGAATCTGCTAATGAAGCTAAAAATGATCAAACAAATCAACTGAAAGAAAAAGAGTCTTTGAAATCAAAATCTTTAGCACCCTATCCTGAAAGATTACAACAAACAATACCTGAAAAACAAGAAAAAATCAGAGAAATTTTTGAAAAAGTACAAGTTAACATTCCTTTGTTAGATCTATTACAGAAAATGCCACGTTGTGCTGAATTTCTGAAGGATTGGTGTACTAAGAAAAGAGAGCGAAAAGTTCTTAGAAAGGTCTTTTTAGCTGAGCAAAGTAGTTCCCTATTTCTGCCTGTTCAGAATGAAAAAGTGCACATTATTAACGGTTAAATGATGGTTAATTGCATAATATTTAGCTTATCATATGAGAATTAAGCCATTATGTTATAATTGCACTGTTATATGCTTTAATTGAAGAATCTGCTTAATTTTGGGGAATTAATGTTAATTTAGTACATTTATGAACTGTCGGTAAATTGCAGGCTGTGAAATTCTTAAGTATCCGAAAATGCATCTGAGCATTGGATAGTTATACCTGTAACTCTCCGAAATGTTATTTTATGTTTAAACTGCTGCTGACACGTGTCGAGATCTGGTAGATTTACTTAAGTTATAACTCGTTAAGTTAGATAACTGTACGCGTTGAGTTGCTATATTGAACATTAAGGCAACACGTTAGGTTAGCGTTATAAACTTAAGTTTTGAAGCCTTAATGAAAAAATATGGAGTAAACCACAAAATTGCAACATCATATCATCCGCAAACAAGTGGACAAGTAGAAAGTGCAAACAAACAAATTAAATTAATCTTGGAAAAAGTAGTAAATCCTACTAGAACAGATTGGGCTAATAGATTGATTGATGCACTTTGGGCTTATAGAACTGCTTATAAAACGAGCTTAGGCATGTCACCTTTTAGGCTAGTATATGGAAAAAGTTGTCATTTACCTGCTGAAATAGAACATAAAGCTTATTGGGCATTAAAAACTCTGAACACTAATTTAAATCAAGCTGTTGAAAATAGGAAATTGCAACTAATTGAATTAGAAGAATTTAGAAATGAAGCTTATTCAAAGACTGTAAGAGAAAAAGAGAAAATGAAATTCTAGCATGATAGAAAAATTATTCCTAAAAACTTTGAAATAGGACAAGAAGTATATCTTTATATGGCTAGACTCCATAACCATCCAAGAAAATTAAGATCTAGATGGGCAAGACCTTACATAGTTCGAAATGTTTATCCTTATGGAGCTATTGAAATTGAAAATCCTAAAAATCAGAATATATTTAAAGTAAATGGACAAAGACTTAAACCTATTATGAAAACACCAAAAAGCTCCTTTGGAATTATAAAAGAAATCAGAGTAGAGGACTACTCGAGTTTTACTTAGTAATAAATCAGTTTTTATGTTTATATATATATATATATAAATAAATAAAAAACATTAAAAATATATATAAAACATAAAAATAGTTGCGGTTCAACCTATTGGATCCATCAGTATGGTCGGAAAATTAAAAAATATTTAGGTCTGACCGAAGCGTAGCATCGGTATGACCGGAACATTAAAAAAATATTGGTTTTACCAAAGCATAGTATCGGTTAAACTGGAAAAAAAATTGTATATTAATTTTCAGAAAAAAATTTTGTTTTACCGAAACATAGTATCAGTTCAACCGAAAGAAAGATAAAAAAATAAAAAAATATTTAGGTCTGACTGAAGCATAGTATCGGTTAAACCTGTAAACAAAAAAGAAAAAAAAAAAGAAAAACTATTCTCTGTAATATTTTTATTATTATATTTGCTTGTACGGGGAGTTCGTTGAGTTACGCTTAACTCAACGAGCTTACTCCGTTAAGTCTTGAGTTAGTCAACGAGCTTATTCCGTTGAGTTACCTGTAACACAACGGAGTACTATAGCTAAGACCGCGGATAAAATAGTAATAGTTGGTTCGGGAAATGACCTGATTACCCACCTAAACTTAATGCTTATTTAGACTAAAACCTAGGGTTTTGGGGGCATTATCCGACAAATCATTTAGAATCTAGAACAGTAGAAATCAGAGCGATTACGTGCTGTTGTGTAACTCCACGATGATGAAGATGACGCCTGAATTCTGGGAAGATGTTGTTGATACATCAGAATTTCTGAAGGAATCAGAAGAGTGGCACACGCGGTAGAAGATCAGAAATACGACAAGAGAGAAAGAGCTACAAAAGGTAGAATCAGAACTTTTCAATTTTAGAAGAGATTTAGTAGATATGGATATACGAATACCTCAAATAATGGAAACACGAATCAGAATAGCAATAGAAATAGCTGTAAGCAAGGAAAGACAAATAAGGCCAAGTAATGAAGTTGCCCTAGAATTAATCTAGTGTAAGTCCCGACTCTGGTTCAAAAGACAAATCTGTAGACAAGCTAAACGGGTGATCTAGGAGCAAGAAAGGAAAGCAAATGAAGAGGCAACTGAAGAACGGGAGGAACCAACTGCTAAAAGACCTGTTCTTGAGGAGCAACAGTTTGGACCTTCAGTTCCACCATTTAAGCCATTGACACGAGTAGAAATGATGAGGCCTTTGACTGAAGAAGAAATAAGAGAATTTGCAGAACTGGTTCAAGTTGGAAAAAACCAAGGAGAATCAGAAGATTTGGCAGTGGCTAAAGCACATCTGGTGTTTGATGCACTGTACAAAAAGAGGGCTGCAGAAAAGTTGAAAGCCCAATATAAAATTAAAGTGGAACAACATCAAGAAGCTACTGCCAGAACTGCTGTTAGAGATGCTGCAAAAGAAGCTGAAGCTGGTCCTTCGAGACCAGCAATTATTGGAAGAATTAAACAAGAAGAGCCAGTACCTATGGTTCGAAAGCCTACAGAGCCTATTTTTGTAGATTTAATTTCAGAAGATGAAGAGGAAGAACAGGCACAACTAATCAGAAAAAAGAAAGAAAAAGAAAAAGTGCCTGATTATAAAGAAATTAAATCTGAAGTACCAATTTTTACAAGGCCTATGGAGCAGATTTTTATTAACCTGCTATCCGAATCTGAGGAGGAGCAAAGAAAAGAAAAAAATCAGGCTGAAATTAGTTTGCAGCCTGTACAAGAAGAAATAGAAATTAGGGCAGAAACTGAATTGCCCGTGACTCCATCCCAATCTGTTATAGAATCAGAAAGAACAGTAACAGAACAGATTGGTAGTCAGGACGAAGAAGAAAGAGTAGAAAATGAAGAGGCTGAAAGAAGCCATTTGGACAAAAATAATTTCACAGATTCCACTAAAGAGCAAGAAACTCTTCAGCAAATTATGGAAAGAATTCAAGATAGAGTGGAGAGTTCTGCCGGCTCACCACCATAGACAGAAGCAAAAGCAAAAATTTAGGAATTTGAAGAGAATGTCCAAATGCAGCCTATGCTAAAGGAAGAGCAAGAGCAAACCCCTCTGGAGCAACAAAGTCACCTTCCTGACCCGACTAAAACAACAATTTTGAATGAAGTACATTTTTGTAGTCAGGAAGCTTATATCAAATACCAAGAAATAAGGGGTTACGATATTATTTACAGTAGACCAGTAAATTGGGATGGATTGCAAGAAATCAAAGGTCTATTTGAATTCCAAGGTCTACTGCAATTTATATCTCAAGATAGAGGGCATGCAGTATATGAGAATTTAGTGCCCTGTTTCTATGCAAATTTAAGAGAAGAAGAAGGAGAATTAATTTCAAACGTGGAGGAAGCTGATGTACAGATAACACCAGAGCTTCTCCACAACATATTTTGTTTAAAGAATAAAGGAACAAAAATTTTGGAGGATACAACTACAGTTGAATGGATTGAGCAGCAAATTAAGGATTGTTTAGCTATCAATCCTGATGTGCCATTATTAAACAAATTGAAGCATTTAAATGGTAAAGCACACATGGTAGCTAACATTCTGATTAAGAATGTCTATCAACGACAGGGCCATGACATAGAATTAAGTCAATTTGTCAAATGGGCCACGTATGCAGTTGTAAATAAGATCCAAATAAATTGGTCTGCAATTTTTATCTCCAAGCTGAAAACAGTAAAGAAGAAATTATTTTATGGAGATTTGATTCCACTGCTGATGGTGGATAGTATTGATTTCACTAAATGGACATCAAAAAAGATAAGATCTAGAACCATTTCAGTGAAAGAATACAGAAGTTTTGTAGCTGCAGAATTAGTTGTACCTTCTAGAGAAATTACAGGAGTAGTAGAGAGGATAAATCAATTAGAGCAGCAATTAGAAAAACTCCAGAAGGAAGTAGATGAACTTAGGCATAGAGATTAAATTGTATTGTTCGTCTACTTGTGTAAAATTGTATGAAATTGTATGATGTACTTGTAATGTAATTGACTCATATTAATGAATATAATTTTTCAGATGCAATTTTCATACTCATTTGAATGAGAATTGAATAGAATTTATTGAATATTATGTAATTTGTGGAACTTTATGAATATGTAACAGATTTACAATTTGTTGAATGATAGGATAACTGCTTAAAAATTTCTACATGTTATAAGGTAAAATGTAAATTCTGCATAACATAAAATGACCTGCAATTTAAATCTTTATATAATGTTCAGATTTAAATGTATTTTAATCAAAATGAGGCATTAATGACATAGATTTAACTTTATTACAGTTAGCAGAATGACAAAGAAAAATAAAAAAAAACAGAATAGAAAACTTACGAGAGTGAAACTTAGAAGTGGCCAAGTGTTAACTCAACGAAGTAATTCCGTTGAGTTAATCGTAACTCCACGAGGTCAGTAATATAATATAAGGTCACTCCGTTGAGTTATCTGTAACTCAACGAAGTTAGTCCGTGGAGTTAGCAATAGTAACCGACTGTGTGCTGTTGAGTAATCTGTAACTCAACGAGGTTAGTTCGTGGATTAAGCAGAACGGTTATTCTTTTAACCACAAACGAAACTTCGTCGGTTTAGCGATTACCAAAAATTTGAAATTAGTAGTGGTACACGTACCCATTAAAATAGGAACCACGATGCACGTTGCAAGACACGTTCTTGCAACAAGATTTATTCACTTTATGGATGCGCAGTATATATATGAAACAGAATGTTATTTACGAGTTACCAGCACTTTTAAGAGAAAGGAGAAAGCGTTGGAGGAACTGGAAGGAGAAGCAGCTAATTCAACCTTCATCCGACAACAAATATTTATAGAATGGAAAGCTTCAGACTAGTATGTAATTAATCTTCTGTTATTTATTTATGAGCACATGGACTCATTCTCTAAGCACTAAACAATTAGTAAGAACACCTATCCAGGAATTTTCATTACAAAGGGGTACTGAAAAATTTTCTGAACTGAACTTTAACAAAATTCTTTGGGGTGTAGCTAACCTTTCTTTAAAAGAGAACGTAGAGATGGCTGCTCTAGTAGAAAAACCATTAGGAGAGATTCTGTATCCTGAATTAATTGATGAACCTTCATGTATTCGATTGCCAAACTTTGAGGGAGATAGGTTTGAATTGAAATCTAATTATAATAGTCAATTGCCACATTTTCATTGATTAGAAAGAGAGGATGCCTATTATTTCCTTAGAGAATTTAACGAAGTTTGTCAAATGATGAGAATGTCAAACATGAGTATAGATGCTATTAAACTTAGATATATCCCTTTTGCTTTAAAAGATGCAACTAAGAGATGGTTATATACTCTGTCGCCTGATTCAATTTCTACATGGACTGAATTTTGCTCTGTTTTTCTGGAAAAATACTATCCAACACATCAAACGATTAAAAAGAAGAAAGAAATATTAATGTGTAGCCAAAAACAGGGTGAATCATTCTGGAAATATTTTGAAAGATTTAAAGATTTACTGACTCAATGTCCACATCATGCAATGAGTAAAGCACAATTAATAGGCATAATTTATGAAGGCATAGATGTTTCAATGAAATCTTTATTAGAATCTACTTGTCAAAATGGATTTTTAAAATTATGTAGTGAAGAAGCATGGGCATATTTAGAAAATTTTGCAAAAAGAACTGCATAGTGGGAAAATTTGGCTGAAGCTATTGCAGATAAAAGATTATTGCCAAGAGGAATGCATGAAATAGATTCCAATACTATGCTTGAGGTGAAAATAAATGAATTAACAAAGAAAATAGAAGAGTTATCATTAAATCAAAAGCTAGCAGAAAAGAATACAAACATAAATGACTTAGATATTATTTATGCTAGAAACCAGAGAGATAACTTGGGAAATTCTTATAATCCTAATTGGAGAAATCACCCGAATTTATCTAGAGAAACAACAATTTCCAGGGAGGAGAAAATATAAATGAGAAGAACATAAGTTATGAAGTATAAATTGAACAAGGAGCTAGAATAGAGAAATTAGAAAAGATAATCCAACAAGTAAACAATCGTCTAGAATTTATATTTGGAAATGCTGTAAATCAAAATCAGAATAGAAATATACCACTTAGGCAGAAGGAACCAATGGAAGTTAGACCTACTGGAGGATTGCCAATACAAGCTATACCTAATCCTGTCAATAGAATGGTTAATGAAATTGATACCTCTTCTGGGAGGGCAGCTGAATGAAGCAGCATATCTGAAGCAACTATCTGTATGTATATATGTTTTTATTTTTATTTTAAGTTAATAGTATCGTAGAGTTAATTTTTAACTCAACGAACTTAGTCCATTGAGTTATGCCTTAACTCCACAAGTGTGTGCAGTAGTTATGTTAATTTTTGTCTCTGCTAAAAATATTTTTTTATTTTACAGAATCGACAAATGGAATTAATGCAATTACCGTTGGATGCACAAAGGGAAATACTAAGTAACTTGTCAGCTAAAGATTTGTGTAGGATGTGTTGTGTATCAAAGGAAATTAAAGACTGTATTGAAGAAAAATATTTTCAAGGACTACAAGCTGCAAAAATGACTAAGATTAGAGATGGATTCATATGGAGGTCATTTAATCATAGTTCAAATACCCATGAATATCTGGCTATGGAAGAAACTACTGGAACTCCACCCAATGCATTAGAAGGAATGAGTCATATTATGGGGATAGATGAAGGATTAATCATATACAAGACGAGACCAAGGTATGCAAGTTTATCATTACCTGAGATTTTGATAAGAAATCCTATAACAGGAGAAGAATGTAATATAGGAAGACCTAATATATTTGAAGCACCAACTGAAAATTGTGGGTCAGCTTTAATATTTTCAGATAAAAATTCTGCAATTCCTGAAAAATTATATTATTGGAGACCTACAGGAAATTGGGATGAAGATTTACGCTTAAGTGTGTATAATTTTCTAAACTGATCTTGGAATGAAAACATTATAATATATCTAGGACAGAAATCATTAATTAACCAAACACATGTCATACTTGATGGTTATATTTATTTAGTCACGGAGATATCAATAGCATATAGATCTGATTTATACATAGTGAGCATAGATAGTTATGATGATTATACAGAAATTTTACCTATCCCGAGTGGAATAGCTAGACCACCATCTGAAAAATTTAATAAAATTCAAATAGGAATGTGGTATAATGAAAAAGATGATCCTACTTTATGTCTAATAAGATGGTGGGATGAACTGATGAAATTTCAAATATGGATTATGGAAGACATGAATGAATGGAAGTGGGAAGAGGAGTATATTGAAATAGATGTAGAAATAGAAACTACTACATTACCCTGGAACCAAAAAGGATCCCTTTCTGCATTACATATCATTAATGGTAATACACTCGTATTTGGAATTTATAATATATTGCATGTTTACAAATTAAAAAGGACCAAGAACTGCATTAAAACAGAATTAATAGCAAGAAGAACTATGCCTAAAAAGTTTGCTTGGACTGATACATTTATTCCATTTGTTTCTACTTTTCAATCATGTTCTTAAGCTGTGATTTTGTGTGTTTAATGTTGTGTATTCTGCATTTATTTTTTAGAAAAAAAAAAAGAAAAAGGAATTTTGAAGTTTTTCATGTTCATTTTATAAAAAAAAAAAAAACAAACAAAACAAAATATCAATCCAGTTTGTTGGTATCTGTTCTGGGAAACCAACTGGCTTGCTTGTGAGCCACCAAAGACATAGAAGCCTGGGTTCCACACAAGACACTGATTTATTAATACCTGTTAAATGTTATTTTGTTTTATATTCTGTGTTTATCTGGGAATGAAAAAATTTTCAGAATCAAAAATCAGAATATGCAAAAGGAGATACAAATGACAAGGTATGTAACCAATTAGTTATCCTGAATTTTAAATCAAACAAAACTTTATTCATGCCTGCTACAATTACTGTACTTATTGTCAAATCTTTTACATTGAGGACAATGCAAAATGTAGGTATGGGGGGGAGGTAATTAAAGTAACAGCCATGTAAGTTTGTTAATTAAAGGAATTAAAATGGTACTGCAAAGTTTTGAGGAAATTGAAAATTTTTATGAACTTGCTGTAACTATCCGATAATTGAGACTGTAAAATTTTTATAAACTACTTGAATGTTATATTTAGAAGGCTATAGAAGATGCTATAGAATTTATTATTTATGTAAATCTAGATATAGTATCTTATGATTTTTCTGAATTTCATGAGTTTAACAGTTTCACGATTTTAAAATGAAATCAGAATATTTAATGCTTAATCAGAAAATTATCTGAAGTCCTAAAGGAGCTGAGATGTGAATTCTAGATTATATGAAACACATATGATGAAAGATACATTTACTTTGACTGATTGAACTTGTAGAATGATTTATGTGTAGATCTTATTAAACTACAGATAAAGTATGAACTTATTGTTATGGATTCATATCTTTAGTAAATGATAGAAGTAGGATTATATGAGATTGGTGTTTTACTGCATCTGTATTAATGAAATACGTGCATATACAGTATGTGATTAATGCTTTGTTTTGTGTGTGCATTTATTTATTTATTTTTAAAAAAAAAGAAAAACCTTGAGAGTTTATTGACTTGTTTGATCACGAGCCTTTTGCACTTGAGCAGATAGGTATGTAAGGATTGTTGACCTGAAAAAGGACTCTGAAAATCTGGCAACCTAAGATCTTGATCAGATCTGGGATTGTTGACTGAAAGTTCGTTACATGGGTACATTAGAAAGCTCTTGCATGATTCAAGCTTGTCAAATTAACTTTTAAAGTACAAAAAAAAAAAAAAACATATACTGTTCTGAAAAGATACAAGTGTTTTGTGAAATACAGATATCTTATGAATCGAGTACATTTTCTGTTATCTAGAATTACTGAAATATGAATCTGGAATTGACTTTTGAAGTTGTTTAATGGAAATACAATTCTTTATTCTACTTGTCTTAATCAGATTGAATTGGATTGTACATTAATTTGTGTGTTGTTGAAATTTCTTCTGAAAAAACTTATTGGAAAATTTAGGATTACAGATGATGAAAAGAAGAACAAACGATAATATAATTAACACCTATGTGAAGATGATATACTTTGTATGTAATTTACATATATTCTAAATATCTTTGCAGGTTGATTACTGAAACATACAGAATATATGTTTATGCTAAACAGAAGAAAAAAAAAACAAAAGGGGGAGAATTAATTCTAGCACTTTTTGAAAGACCAATTAATTAAATCTTAGTTTTCTAAGGGACTAGCAAAATTTAGGTATGGGGGAAGTGTTTAGAATGAAAAAGTGCATATTATTAATGGTTAAATGATGGTTAATTGCATAATATTTAGCTTATCATATGAGAATTAAACCATTATGTTATAATTGCACTGTTATATGCTTTAATTGAAGAATCTGCTTAATTTTGAGGAATTAATGTTAATTTAGTACATTTATGAACTGTCGGTAAATTGCAGGCTGTGAAATTCTTAAGTATCCGAAAATGCATCTGAGCATCGGATAGTTATACCTGTAACTCTCCGAAATGTTATTTTATGTTTGAACTGCTGCTGACACGTGTCGAGATCTGGTAGATTTACTTAAGTTATAACTCGTTAAGTTAGCATAACTGTACGTGTTGAGTTGCTATATTGAACATTAAGGCAACGTGTTAGGTTAGCGTTATAAACTTAAGTTGTTATTTTTGCACGTGTTTTATAGTTAAATCAACGAAGGAAGTCCGTTGAGTTATCTGTAACTCCACGGACTATATATTTTCTAATATGCCACTGTAGCGGTTGCAGGAACAAACAGTTGGAAGGAAGAACCACGTTTGCACGTATCACGCAGGAATTCAATCACGCAGGGAGAAAGAAATCATCACCGTTGATCTGAAGGAAGGAAATCCAACCGACCATTCAAGCAGAAGTAGTTACCACTGAAGAAATATAAAAGAAAAGAAGAAAAAAAAGAAAGAGTGTGATCGATGGACGGTCAGTGTATACAGAGGAGGAGCACCGAGCTTTCTACAGACAGTATTGGCGATTCTCCGAAGTATCACACCAACCATCGTATCACCACCATAATCACCAATCATCGGAGGTCTGTGAGGATACTTGCCTGATGTCGGGTCGATTCCGAGCCAAACACAGTGCCTGACAACCACTGTGAGGAGTGATCGCGTCGCGGGAAGGGAAGCCATTTTCACCAATCGCCGACTCATATTTTAGGAGATCGTAAAGCTTTTAGCCTTGGCTTCGGGTTGATGCCTGTATGCTGAAGAGGAGATCATCTTGCAATTCTGGACTCGCGATTCTATAGGGAGAGGAGACAGGATTGTAAGTGGTTTAATTTTCAATGGTGTAATCGCATTGCAAGTAGTGTCAGAAGTATTTACTATCAAGTGAGATTACTTTACATTTTACCTTTCGCCCATTTCCATGTTCATATTAAAACAAAAATACCAAAAACAATTTATCTATGTTTGTATGTTGTATTTGAGTGTTGTATTGTTTGTGTTGTATCGTGATTAATGTTATCTTTGTCAGTGTTGTGATTGTTTTAGTTTTACAGTTTACTGAAATTGGTTCGTTCAAAAGACTTAAAGATTTTAATGGTTACTATTTGAATGTTAGTATTGCTTAATGATAAATCCAATGTTAACTAACATTAAAGAGCTTAATTGATGTTATTTACAATCTGTGGAATCGCCCAATGGTTGGCCGAATTCCTCTGTAAATAGTAGTATTAAAAAGAAAAGACAGGCTCATGGAGTTAACTTAAGTCCACGAGGTTAGTCCGTTGAGTTAGCCATAACTCAACGAACTTTGTCCATTGAGTTAACTGTAATTCAACGGAGAGCTTATTAAATATATAAATTTGATTATTAACAAATGAATAGTTCTCACGTTCTTCAGCAATTCCCTATGAGATCAACCTATACTTGCACATGATACAATAGACACTGTGCACTTGCAGCTAAAGTACAAATTGGAATTAATATCTAAATTGTATTAAAGGTTGTTTGTTTACTTCTAAAAGAAAGAATAGGCGTAAAGCTAAATTAACTAAGTAAAAACAGAAGTAACAAATCCAAGTTTTTCTAGTACATTATTGGAGATCTAATCAGATATTCTAGTATAGTGCTGGGAAAACACAAACAAGTATCATTTAAAGTTTTGCTTGCATAATGAATCACACTAGAAGATTTTTCTATCTTCTGTCCCAACATTACTCCTATAGCAAAATTAAATGCATCGCACATTAATTCAAATGGATGGCTCCAATTAGGTGCTTGTATTATAGGAGTTGAAATTAAGCTAGTCTTAAGCTTCAAAAATGCTTCTTTGCAATTTTCATCAACGTTGAATGGGACATCTTTTAATAGATTAGTTAAAGGTCTAGCTCTTTTGTTATAATCTTTAATAAATCTTCTATAAAATCCAGCATGTCCTAGAAATGATCTAATATCTTTTACTGATTTAGGTCTGGTAGATTAGAAATTACTTCTATTTTAGCTTTATCTACTTCCAACCCTTTCTTTGAAACGTGTCCCAAGACTATTCATTGCTTAACCATGAAGTGACATTTTTCCCAATTTAGAACCAGATTTTTTTCCACATAGCGTTTTAATACTTGGTCTAAATTGTTTAAACACACTTCATATGAAGTTCCATACACAATAAAATCATCCATAAATATTTCTAAAAAATCTTCAATCATTCTAGTGAATATGCCCTGCATATATCTTTGAAAGGTGGTTGGTGCATTGAATAATCCGAATGGCATTCTCTTAAAAGCATAAGTTCCATTAGGATAAGTGAAAGTTGTTTTCTCTTGATCCTCTAATGCTACTAGAACTTGGTTATATACTGAATACCCGTCTAGGAAACAAAAATATTCTTGCCTTGCTAATTTCTCTAGCATTTGATCTATAAAAGGTAAGGGAAAATGATCTTTCCTAGTCACAACATTCAGGTTTATATAGTCTATACACACTCTCCAACCTGATTGAATTTTAGTAGGTATCAAGTCTTGACTTTCATTCATAATAACTGTTAATCTTGATTTCTTGGGAACTACATGGATTGGACTAACTCATGAGCTATCAGAAATAGGATAAATTATGTCATTATCTAACCATTTCACTATTTCCTTATTGACTACTTCTTTAAGGTTTGGATTTAATCTCCTCTCAGGAATTCTAACTAGTTTAGCATTCTTTTCTAAATATATGTGGTAATAGCATAAAGTTGCACTTAACCCTTTTATATCAGTCATAGTCCATCCTATTGCCTCTTTATAAGTTTTTACTACATCTTTTAATTTAGCAATTTGATCCTCTTTTAAATCTTAAGCAATAATGATTGAACATATTCATTTTTCTTCCAGAAATATCTAGGTTAATTCAAGAGGTAAATGTTTTAAATCTAAATGTTGCCCATTAGAAGCTAGAGCTCCTAATTGAACATTTTCATTTTCAATATTAATCTCTTCTTAATCTCCTTCTATATTTATGCTTTCACTTTCTCCTAAATTTTCAGGGTTTAGTTTCCTATTTAGTTCTTCTTGAATCACATCATCTAGCATATCTCCTTCATCCTCTAAAAAGTCTATAGTATGTACGGACATTTCTAACTCCTTAAACTTTTCTAGTTTGAAAATGTTTAATTGAGTATCCTCATTACCATATGCTAACTTCATTACTCCAGTTTTATAATTTATAATAGCCCCTGATGTTGCTAAGAATGGTCTTCCAAAAATTAAAGATGTATCATGATTTTGATACTTAATTTGTTGGGAATTCAAAATTACAATATCAATAGGATATATGAAGTTTTTGATTTTAATTAGGTCATCGTCTATTTTTCCTCTAGGGTATCTTATACTTCTATCAGCTAATTGAATAACAGTCCTACTAGGGATTAATCCTTCTAATCCTAAGGATGTAAATATATCACTCGGCATAACATTTATACCTGCACCTAGGTCTATTAAGGTTCTTTCTAGAATGGTATTTCCTATGGTACATGATATAACAGGGATTCCAAGATCAGATAACTTTTTAGGAAATTGTGGCAGAAATAGGGAACTACTTTGCTCAGCTAAAAAGACTTTCCTCAAAACATTTCGCTCTCTTTTCTTAGTATACCACTCCTTAAGAAATTTAGCATAAGGTGGCACTTTCTGCAATAAGTCTAACAAAGGAATGTTAACTTGTACTTTTTCAAAAATTTCTCTAATTTTTTCTTATTTTTCAAGAAATGTTTGTTGTAATCTTTCAGGATAGGGTGCTAATGATTGTGATTTAGAAGTTTCTTTATCTTTCATTTGATTTGTTTGATCATTTTTAGTATCATTTTAAGATTCAGATTTTTCTACATTGATTTCTAAGTTTTCAGATATTACATTTTCATTATTGTTTTGAATTTTGTTCTTATCCACCTTCATATTACTTTCTTTTTGAATTCTTGGCGATATATCAGTTCCAAATCTTAATGTTATACATACATCTTCCAGATTTTCATTACTTTCATGATGTTCTTGTATTTCATTTTCGTGATTATGATCTTCAACTGTTTTTAGTTTTAAATTGCATTCTTTAAATTCTATTGCATTGGTATTTTCTTTTTTCTGTATATCTTGCAAATTATGCAAATCTGTAACATTAAAGTTTTCATTTGTGTTTTCCTATTGCATAACTTGTAATTTCATTGTAAATTCGTCTAATGCTTTTAGTTTTCTTTCCAGATTATCTAATCTCATTGCATTCAATTTTTGATCAATTTTCATTATGGTTTTTTCAGTTTCGTATATAAGTTCAATTTTAGGTTCTGTATATTCTTCCCTATAGTTTAATTGGTTAACTTCTTGTTGCTGACACATGTATTGTTCCAGTTTATCCGTGTTTTGCTCTAAGCTACGCTCCATTCTATCATACCTATCCCAAACTTCCTTATCTCTTAACATGTTACAAATTCTAAACTGACCATTAGTTGGGTAAACTATAGGATTCTCATACTCAACTCTATTATATTGAATATAATTCATTTGTTGTTCATGTGATCTAACCATCTGCAATCGTCTTAGTCTCAAACAATCAGAGATGTCGTGACCTTCCAAATTGCAGAATTCACATATGCTAACTACAGGTTTCAGAAATGTTTAAGCATAAGCATATGCCATATTCTCAATTATAAAATAAAACACACAACACTCCCTCTACTATTAAAACAAAATAGCATTCATAGTTGCTTAGCTTCTCAATCTCCAACAACGGCGCTAGAAAAACTTGTTTGGGGTTGTTAAGTTAAATCGTAAACTTGTTTAATTTTCTTTTATGCTTGTATCAATAATTACTTTTAGAAGTAAACAAATAACCTTTCACACAAATTAGATATTAATTCCAATTTGTATTTTAACTGCAAGTGCATAGTGTATATTGTGTTTGTGTGCAAGTACAGGTCGATCCCATAGAGATTGACTAAGAATTGTGTACTATTTTGATTTTTATATTGGAGTTTATATGTGTTCAGTTAAGCACTCCGTTGAGTTACAGTTAACACAACAGACCTAGTTCATGGAGTTATGATTAACTCAACGGACTAACCTCGTGGACTTAAATTAACTCCACGACCCTACCTTTCCAATTAAATACTGCTATTTACAGAGGAATTCAGCCAACCATTAGGCGGTTCCATAGAATGTAAATAACATCAATTAAGCTCTTTAATGTTAGTTAATATTAGATTCATCATTAAGCAACACTAACATTCAAATATTTCAAATAATAACCATTAAAATCTTTAAGTATCTAGAACAAATCAATTTCAGTAAACAATAAAACTATTTTCTATTTTCTGAATCAAACAAGCATAAAACATTTATAATACTAACAATGATAACATTAATCATGATACAAAATAAACTATACAACACTTTAATACTAAATGTAAACATAGATAATTTGTTGTTTTTGGTATTTTTGTTTTGATATGTTCCTAAAGATGAATAAAAGGTGAAATGTAAAAATCTCTATCGATAGTAAAAACTTCTGTCACTACATGCGACGCGATTACACCATTGAAAACTTAATCACTTACAATCTTGCCTCCTCTCCCTATAGAATCGCGAATCAAGAATTGTAAGATGACCTCCTCTTTAGCATACTGGCATCAACTCGAAATCAAGGCTAGAAGTTTTACGATCTCTTAAGATATGAGTCAGTGCTTGGTGAAAATGGCTTCCCTTCCCGCGACATGATCACTCCTCACAGTGGTTGTCAGTCACTGTGTTTGGCTCAAAATCAACTCGACATCAGGAAAGTATCCTCACATACCTACGATGGTTGGTGATTTTGGTGGTAGTGTGGAGCTTCAAGGAACTTTCGACGCTTCTTGTAGTTAGCATAGTTCTCCACCTCTGCACACACACTTTCTTCGTCTTTCTCCTCTTCTTTTATATTTCTTTCTGTAGTAACTGCTTCTGCTTAATTGATTGGTTGGATTTTCTTCATTCATATCAACGATGGTGATTTTTTCTTCATTCCACGAGTGAATTCCTACGTGATATGTGTAATCATGGTTTTCCTTCGAGTTTCCTATTTTTGCAACTGCTACAATGGCATATTAGAAAATAAATGGTTCATGGAGTTATAGATAACTCAACAGACTTACTTCATTGATTTAACACAACACATTACCTTAGTGTATATTCAAGTAACTCAATGCGTATAGTTATGCTAACTTAACGAGTTATACATGTGCTATTCACGTGACATAATAAAGCATTCAAATTCAACACGTGCATAATTCTAACTTAACGAGTTCAAATATACAACTTACGGTTTTTACTCACTAACTCAACGAGTTGTTACTGTGTACCTAAATATTCTTTTAGTGTTTAAAACATAACTATCTAGTACATAAAATGTAACTTTCTGAAATAACAGAAAATACAGATACTTAAGAATTTCAAAGCCTATAATTCACCGACAGTTCAGAAATGTACTTAATTAACGTTAATTTCCTGAAATTATGCAGATTCTTTCATTAAAGCATATAACAGTGCAATTATAACATAATGTCTTAATTCTCATATGATAAGCTAAATATTATGCAATTAACCATCATTTAACCGTTAATATTATGCATTTTTTCATTCTAAACATGCATTTGAGCATCGGATACTTATAGTTTGTAACTATCTAAAACATCTGAACTTGTTAAGTTATTTCTTTATTGCATGTGTGTTTTAGTTAACTCAACGAAGTAAGTGCATTGAGTTACACTAACTTCACAGACCATTTATTTTCTAATATGCCACTATAGTAGTTGTAGAAATAGAAAATTCGAAGGAAAACCACAATTACACGTATTACGTTGTAATTCACTCATGGAATGAAGAAGAAATCACCATCGTTGATATGAATGAAGGAAATCCAATTGGTCATTTAAGTAGAAGCAGTTATTATTGAAAGAAATATAAAAGAATGGGAGAAAGACAAAGAAAGTGTGTGTGTAGGTGGAGAACCGCGCTAACTACAGGAAGCGTCAAAAATTCCCTGAAGCTCCACACCACACCACCAAAATCACCAACTATCAGAGGTTTGTGAGGATACTTTCTAGATGTCACGTCGATTCCAAGCCAAACATAGTGACTGACAACCACTGTGAGGACTGATCACGTCGTAGGAAGGGAAGCCATTTTCACCAAGCACTGACTCATATCTCAGGAGATCGTAAAGCTTCTAGCCTTGGTTTTAGGTTGATGCCATTATGCTGAAGAGGAGATCATCTTACAATTCTTGGTTCGTGATTCTATAGGGAGAGGAGGCTAGATTGTAAGTGATTAAGTTTTCAATGGTGTAATCACGTCGCATGTAGTGATAGAAGTTTTTATTGTCAATAGAGATTTTTACATATACTTTGTTGTTTTACATTGGGTACCAAGGAACAGTTCTTCTTAATTTGTTTTGCAAGAGAAAACAACATCAAAATGGATCTTGGATAGTGGAGCATCAAGTCACATGACCGGATAGAAAAGTCTACTGAAAAATTTTACAAATACCAAGAAAGGAAATATTACATTTGGAAACAAAAGCAAGGATAAAATCATAGGTATGGGTAATGTTCAAATAACTCCTACTTGTGTTATTTTGAATATACTATATGTAGAAAACCTAGGATTTAATTTGTTGAGTGTTATAAAACTAATTGATAATGGATATTATGTATTATTTGAAGATGATGTATGTAAAATTATTGATAAAAGTACAGATGAACTTAAGTTTATTGCTAAAAGAAAATGTTCTGTATGTATTTTATCTTTACCTTCTAGTGTAGTTGATTTAAATTCATGTTTGCTAGCTGAAACTAGCGATGCATATCTATGGCATAGAAGGATCGAGCATATAAATATGAAGCTGTTACATAAACTGTCTAGAAAACATTTAGTGAGAGGTTTACCAAAGATTAAATACTCAAAGGATTTTATATGTAATGCATGTGAGTTAGGTAAACTTCTCAAAAACTCTTTTAAATCCAAAACTGATATATCAAGCAAGAGAGTCTTAGAACTTATACATATGAATCTATTTGGACCAACAAGAATCATGAGTCTTAGTGGTAAACGGTATGTATTTGTTTTAGTAGATGACTTCTCTAGATACACTTGAGTATATTTTCTAACATCTAAGACAGAAGTTTTTGAAAAGTTTAAAATGTTTTGCAATCTTGTTCAAAATGAACAACGTGTCTCTGTTCAAAAACTTAGGAGTGATCATGGTATTGAATTTGATAATGATCAAATGGATAATTACTATAAAGATCATGGCATTGACCATAGATTTTCTTTTCCAAGAGTGCCATTTCAAAATGATGTTGTTGAGAGAAAGAATCGATCACTTCAGGAAATGGCCAAAACTATGTTAAATGAACATTATTTACCTCAAAATCTTTGGATTGAAGTAGTGAATATAGCTTGTTATGTTATTAACAAAAGTCACTTAAGACCTCTTGTTAATAAAACTCCTTTTGAAATTATGTTTGATAGGGTTCCAAAAATTTCCTATATGAAACCATTTGGGTATAAGTGTTTTATCCTTAACACTAAGGATAAAATGGATAAATTTCAAGCCAAAGTGGATGAAGGAATTTTTGTAGGTTACTCTACTAGAAGTAAAGCTTATAGAGTATATAACAAGAGTTCTAGAACTATTGAAGAAACCTTTCATGTAAGCTTCAATGAAAATTCTTTTAGAAAATCTCAATCTAAAGCTGATAATGATGATATGATCAATTTTCCAAAAGAATTAGAGATCAATAGAGAGATTGAAGATTTATCTGAGAAAATCAAAAATATGAACTTAAATGATCAAAGTGATGTATCTTCCGATGTTGATGAGAAGATTGAGGAGAATCATAGAAATTGGCATTATTCTTCATCACATCCCATCACTCAAGTCATTAGTAATATTAATGAGGGAGTTAAAACTAGAGCTTCAGTAAATTTAAATAGTTTGTGTATGTTTGTTTCTATGGTGGAACCAAAGAATATAGAAGAAGCATTATCTAATGAAAATTGGATAGTAGCAATGCAAGAAGAACTAAATCAATTCATTAGAAATGATGTTTGGGAATTAGTTTCTCCACCAGAAAATTAATCTATAATAGGTACAAAGTGGATCTTTAGATACAAAACTAATGAGACTGGTCAAGTTATAAGGAACAAAGTTAGATTAGTTGCACAAGGGTATACACAGGAAGGACTAGATTATGATGAAACATTTGCTCCTGTGGCTAGGTTAGAAAGTATTAGAATATTATTGGCCTATGCTTGTTATATGGATTTTAAACTATATCAAATAGATGTTAAGAGTGCATTTCTAAATGGTTTAATTAATGAAGAAGTTTATGTAAAGCAATCACCTAGATTTGAAGATATTAAAAATCCTGACTATGTGTATAAATTGAAGAAAGCCTTATATGGTTTGAAGCAAGCACATAGATCGTGGTATAAAAGGTTATCTACTGATTTAATAGAACAAGGATATATCATGGGAAAAGTAGATCATACTCTATTTATCAAGAGGGATGATAAGGATCAGATTGTTGTTCAAATATATGTAAATGATATAATCTTTGGAGCAACTTCTAATAAACTAATAAAAATATTTTCTAAAGAGATGACTAGTTAGTTTGAAATGAGTATAATAAGAAAACTTTCATATTTTCTAGGACTTCAAATTAAGCAAATGGATAAAGGTATATTCTTAAATCAGGAAAAATATGCAGATGAAATGCTTAAGAAATTTAATTTTAGTGATACAAGGATTCGAGGAACTCCTATGAGTACATCTTTAAAGTTAGATATTGATGACATAGGAAAATCAATAGATCAAAGAAAATATAGAAGTATGATTGGTTCTTTACTTTATTTGACAGCTAGTAGACCTGATATTATATTTGATGTGTGTGATTGTGCTAGATTTCAATCTAATCCTAAAGAATCACACTCAATTGCTGTTAAAAGAATATTTAGATATATACGAGGGACTAAAAATTTTAGACTGTATTATTCTAAGGATAGTTCAATAAATCTTATAGGATATACTGATGTTGATTACGTAGGATCTAAGTCTGATAAAAAAAGTACCAGTGGCACATGTCAATTATTGGGAAATAATTTGGTGTCATGGTTTAGTAAAAAGCAAAACTATGTAGCAGTTTCAACCACTAAAGCTGAATATGTTGCTGCTGCATTGTGTTGCACTCAGATTCTGTGGATAAGACAAACTTTAGAAGATTTTGGATTATGTTATGATACAACTGAGATTTATTGTGACAGTAGTTTTGCAATAAATCTTTCCAAAAATCCTGTATTGTACTCTAGAGCTAAGCATATAGAGGTTAGACATCATTTTCTAAGAGATAACATAATTAAAGGAAAAATTAAATTAGGATTTGTGTATTGTAAAAATCAATTAGCTCATATATTTACAAAACCTCTAGATGAAAATACATTCTGCAACATAAGATTAAATTTGAGTATTTGTAGGCTATGTGATGTGTAAAATGCTTAGACTCCACAAAAGATAAATATTATTGATGATGTTATTTATCTCATAGATATTATATACTTATTATAGACATATTTGAATAATATCTAAACTACTACATAAGATACTATGTATTTATTGTAAAATTATAGAGTATCTTATTGATTTTAAGTATTTTGTCAAGTTTAATGGTTTTCAAAATTTTAAGTGGAAGTGTAAATGAAAAACTTTAAATACCTCTGAAATCATGAAATTTTGATTAAGTGACTTTCGTTGAATCAATGAAAGTGCATATGATCAAGGATGAATTTGACTTGATTGATTAAACTTGTAGAATAATTTATATGTAAATCATATTAAACTATTAATCAAAAGTATGAGCTTATTGACAACGATTCATATTTTCAGTAAAATCATAGACGTAAAAATTGTATGAGATTTGTGTTTTATTGCATCTGTATTAATGGAATATATATATACTATGCTTAAAATGAAAAGTGCTTACAAAGTGAAAATCTTTGAGAGTTTATTGATCAGTTTGATCACGAGCCTTTTGTACTTGAGCAGATAGGTATGTAAGGATTGTTGTTCTCAAAAAGAACTCTTTAAATCTGACAACCTAAGGTCCTAATCAGACCTGGGATTGTTGACTGAAAGCTCATTACACGGGTACATTAGAAAGCTCTTGTATGATTCAAGCTTTTCAAACTAACTTTTAAAGAAAATTATCAATATTAACTATTTTGAAAAGATAAAAGTTGTTTCATTAACTATAGATATCTTTCAATCGAATATAGTTTCTACCAATATGACTGCTGATTTATTGAATCAACCTTAGTACTTTTGAAAATGTTTATTTGAGATACATTCTTTTATTCTCCTTGAGTTAATCATATTAATTTTAAAGGTATGTTTTGATTCATATATGGTTGGAGTTGATTCTTGAAATCATTTTTGATGAATTCAGGATGATAGAAATCTTCTGGAAAAAAATTTAAAGTATAATTAACATCTATTTTTATACAAGTATATTTTGTATGTTATTAAATATATTTGAAGTATATTTATAGGGGGAGGAATAATAATGTCCAAAATAGATTAATATAATTCAAAATATAAATCTTGGTTAATCTCAGTTTAGTCCTCTTAAGATCTTGATGAAACAATTTAAAAGACAAACAAACCATTTTAGATTCATAAAAAGAGAATATTAAAATAGTTTACAATGTTCTCAAGATGATGTTATATATGTTAAGTTTTAACTTGTGTGTTGTCTTCAAAAGGTTTCAGTTAAAAGCATCCGAAACTTATTTTTGTCATGTACTAACTAAATGTTATGTTATGTATGGTAATGTGTAAAACTGCCTCTAGACAGCGTTTTACTCGTTAGGTTAGTTAAATCAATGAGTTATGCTTAAATATTTCGGGTACCTTGATTAAATAAACTATATTCAATATTCATTTAAAATCTAAACCCGACTACTATACACGTTGAGTTAATTGCCTAAAACCCTATTTAAACACTTATTACACGAGCACTTAAGTTATTCGTAAACTTTGTCTAAAAATCTTTCCCACTTGTTGTTGTTACATCATACGACAATGGTCTCCAAGTTCTACAAAGGTCATGGCAAAGGAAAAGAAAAAGGTAGAGGAGATGGAAAAGGAAAAGAAATAGACAATGAAGTTCCATGAGCTTGGTTTAAGAAAATACTTCAAGTAGACAAAAGGTTAGCAAAAATTTATAGTGAATACTTCTTTCCTAAAGGAATACTGAATGCAGTTAGACTAGAACTTCACAATACGGATGAAAGTATAAATACATAGGTATTAGAAGCAAATTTGATAGAAAATACAGAATGAAGTATGCTGAAATTGCATTTTTGGAACAGTATGCTAAATATATGGAAAAAGGTGTAGGTTCATCAACTACAATTCCTCAAACACCCATAAAGGGTACAAGATTACATGCATTTGAGGAAGAACATGAATCTGCTATTCCTACTCCTTTGTATTCAAAAGCAAAACAAACAAATATTGTTGTGGATAAAAGAAAAGTTGAAGGACTTCGAAAGGCAATAGAAAGTGCCTTCAAAGAATTGAACCAGAAAACTTTTATGAAACAATTTCAAAAGAAAACAACGATACTTGAAGAAGAGAGATTGACTTGTTATAGAGGAAGAAAAGTCAGGAAAATTATGTCTAAGGAAACAAAGTCTGCTGGAAAAGAAAAATCAAATGAGCATTTATTTCCAAAGGTCAATGTATGTCTTGACATTGTTCCTTTTAGTGCATTTAAAAAACTCATCAGTTCCGAGCATATTGAAACTAATGAAGATAATGAGACTTTATTTTCTTTTACTAGAAAACTTGAAAAGAAATCCAAGTCAAATATAAGTTCAAGTTTTTCTATTAATTCATGCCCTGATGATGCAGAAATTGAACAATCAGAGCATCAGGAAACTAACATAGAACAAGTTATTACAGATATAATTGAAAATGTTGAGGCAGTAACTAGTTCACAGGCTAGATTGTCTAGAGTAGCAGATATTGAAAAAGATAAGACTTCAGAAGAGATTAATGTCAATCAGCCTTCTTCAGAATCTATAGAAGTAGAGTTTGAGAATTCACAGCATGTATCAATGGAGATATCTGTTGAACAAAATGAACAATTACAGACAGATACATCAGTTATAGAATTTGTAGAAAAATTGAACTCTAACCATTCTATAGAGACTGAACAGATGAATGTTGAGCATATTGAAGATGTTCCATACAATGTTGAAGCTGGAGAATCAAGCTTACATACGTAGCTTCAAGAAAATATTTTCACAGAGGAACAACATGACATTCATTTTGAAGAAGAGGTTCCTAAAGATGAATTAAATTCTGAATCAAGGCTTCAGGTATCACCTTCTTTGTATAGAGTATTACACATTCAAGGTAATTCAATTCATTTTAGATCTAAGGAAGCATTGCAGAAATACAATAATCTAATTACATGTCAGATTTTGCATGCTCGTCCAATAAAGTTTAGAAATTTGATGGAAATAAGATATCTATTTGAGTTTCAAGGCCTAATTCAATTCTTGCCAGTTGGAACAAAATGGAAGCAATACAAAGAGCTTATTGCAGCTTTTTATAACAATCTAGTCAAGAATGACAATATACTGACAACTCAAATAAATCAACAAGAGTTCACATTGTCTCCTGAACTAATTTTTGAAGTTTTAGGATTGAAGAATGAAGGTGTTGTTACAAATAGATTTGACATGATCAGACAACTGGAATGGGACATTCACTCGCTATCAAAGATTCCAAATGTATATAGTGAAATGAGGTTAATGGAAAATCTGATAAGGTTTATTGCAAATATCCTACATGCCAATTTATTTCAGAGTCAGACACAATATGGAAGTCAGCAAAAGTTGTTTATATGCAACTTATGACCTACTAAATAGAATTCAAATCAATTGGTTTGTTGTCTTCATTTCTCAACTACAGCATATAAGTTTAAAGTTATTTTTTGGTGATGTTGTATGTAGACTTCTTGCAAACCAATTAAATTTATCCGATTGGCCCTTTGAAACTAAAGGCATGAGAGCTTTTAGTGTAAAAGATTTGCAAAGATTCTAGGCCATGTATCAACCTCAACCTCATCAACAACAATAACTAGAATGTATAGAATAGATACAATCACCTATACAGCCAAGTTATTCAGTTCGAGTAGAATAGCAACCTCAACTACCTTCTTCCCTAGATGATGTGCTTAACGAAATAAAAAATGATATTAGGCATCTAGGAGATAAAATATGTAATGCTATTAGTGATATCTTTAAGAGGAATAGATAAATGTCAAGTCATTTGTCTGTTTGCTTATTTCTGAATACAAAATGTAATGTTTGTATTTATTGTTTGATTATTTGAACAATACATTTTTTTGTAAATGGTTACAATTGTTATTATTGTTTACAGAAAGCTTTGCTATAAATATGTCTCTCGATTTATATATTATATAATCATCTTTTTGATTAATGACAAAAAGGGGGAGAGATGTTATAAATTCAAAAGAAGAAGATGATTATGATTTTAATTGCATATATTATAAAGGGAGATAATATTTAAGTGGTTATTGTAATTTGACAAATGATAATGTAATCTGAAAGATAATTATATGGTTATTAAATTCTAAAAGATACTTATGTAATTATTGACATCTGAAAGTTTTAGTTTTGAGAGGTGAATTCTACACAAACAATAGAAAAATGCTTAAGTGAACTTAAGTCAACAAACTTGTTTGTTGAATTAAAAGTTAACCCAATGAAGGTGCTTTGTTGAGTTAAATATATTTCATAATTGATTTAATATGGTTTTGTCATCATCAAAAAGAGGGAGATTGTTGAGTATTTTGTTTTGATGATGTGTGTTGAATGAAAGTAATCATATTTGCTCAATTACTATTGCTTGTGAAAGGAAATTAAGAACATCAATTAATACAGAAAAAATTTACTAATATAAATACTTGTCTATATTAGATCTGAAATTATACTAAGTTAAATAACTAGTCGTTTCGTTACATTAATTTCTCATTTAACTAAATGTTAAGTTAACGTGTGTTTTTATTGAAAAGCATGATATGTTTTAAAGCTATATTTTCTGTATCATGATGTTAGGAATTTTGTTTTGATGATATATGCTTTATTAATGTTTTTAAATAAGTCTAAATAATATTCTCTAAGTATATTTCTCTAAGTATAATAGTTAACAAATTATCGGAAAGTTTCATTTTTATGTCGGATAAGTTAAAGATTTCCGAAGAGTTAGATTTTCGATAGTTAAACTTTCAGATAGTTAACGTTTCATTTTTGTCGAATAGTTTATGTTAAAAACTCATATAGTTAAGTTATCTGCACGTGTGTTTTTAATGTTTTAAGTTATCACATGTTTTCCATGTGCGTTCAGTAATGAAAATCGAATAGTTAGATAACTGTTCGAGTTTTTATACGCATAGATAGATAATTGTTCGAGTTTTATAAAATGACTAACGAACAGATAAGTTTGCTATATTTAGTCATGTGTTTTGTAGATGCAAAAACTTGAAGAGTTATAGATAAGTGTTTGAGTTTTTACAGGACTTAAAGGATAAGTGTTTGACTAAATCGAAGACTTAGAAGATATTCTACAAGACTCCAGGAAGATAAAAGTCTCGATGAATCTACGAGTGGAGATCCTGAAAATTCAAAATGATAGTGGAGAAAGTGGAAACTCAAAAAGATAGTAATTTGGATTAAAGAAAAAATTAGTACATGGATTATAGATTATGGATTATGGATTAAGTGGATGAACACACTGAATGTGAAAGACAACATAGTTCGACTAATAATAGAGAGTACGAGCTACATTACAATAGAGGATCCCAATCTCAAAAACCAAGTCTGAATATTCAATCTGGATCCCTAACTGAAAAGTTAAGTTTGAATATTCATATTCTGAAAAATTCTCCAACATCAGAAGAAGTTCGAAATTCCAAGCAATTTCAGAAAAGGAGCTGCAAACGCAAGAAGTCTGGAAATTCGACAACTAGAGAAGAAGAGATACAGAAGCTGAGCAAAGAGAAAGGAAGAAGCTGTGTGCATAAAGATCAGGTTTTATACAATTCAAAATTAGTTTTGAATAAGAGCTTTGTTTTTCTATTTGAATTGTATATCGAACATTACTATATCAAAACCTTCAAGAAGGGAATTGAGCTGAAAAGATAATGTAAATTCTGTCTTTAAATAAAAGAATAGAATTTCATTTACGAGTGTTTTTGTGCTCTTGTTTTATCCGCTAGTATTTAATTATTAAAGACACAATTCACCCCCCCTCTTGTGATCCAGACGATCCTACAACTGGTATCAGAGTATTTTATCATAATTAAGAGCTTTTATTTCTCTATTTAGGAATCGATTTTTCCTATCATTTTCTCAGGATCATCTATTGAAAATGGATAATACTGAAATCTTAGTTATGACTAAAGGACAGACCACTAACCGTCCTCCTATGTTCGAAGGTAGCAATTATGGCTATTGGAAATATAGGATGAAAGTATTCTTTCAATCAATCGATTTCAAATTATGGCATATAATTAGTAATCCTATAATGTTAGTTACGACTCCATATGATACTTGGACTTTTGATGAAAATGAGCGAATGACACTGAATGCTAAAGGTTTAAACATCTTGTTTTGTGCTTTATCTCATGATCAATTTAATAAAGTTTCTATATATCAAACTACATATGAGATATGGCATGCATTAGAAGTTGCCAACGAAGGTACTAACCAGGTCAAGGAATCTAAGATTAATATGTTAGTACATAAATATGAGCTTTTTAAAATGCACGAAAATGAATGTATCTCTGACATGTTTTTCCGTTTTCTTGAGATTGTAAATTCATTAAAATCTTTAGGCAAGAAATTCGAGGAAAAAGACTTGGTAAGAAAGATCCTTAGATCTTTAACTAAAATTTGGGCTCAAAAGACAACATCTATTGAGGAGTCCAAAGATTTAAATACATATACTCTCGGTGATCTCATAGGAAATCTGATAGCCTATGAAGTACAACATTTAGATCCAAAAGGGAAAAATCCTAGAAGGGATCTGGCTTTTGAGGCTGATAAAGTCTCAAAAGTCACTAGTGATTCTAACGATGATTTACTATTGTTAACTAGAAAATTTAGAAATCTATTGAAGAAACATAGGAACTTCAGGTCAGCAAAGACATCTGGAGATATGGAGAAGTCATTCATGAAAGACATAATCATATACTACAAGTGCAACAGATCGGGTCACTTTCAAACTGATTGTCCACTCAACAAAGATAAGAAGAATTCGAGGAGGAATTTTAGGAGTAAGAAATTTAGAAAGAGAATGGCACTTAAAGTGACATGGGATGACTCTTCAGCTTCACAAAGTGAAGAAACAAAGGATTCAACATTAGACAATGAATCCTCATCAACATCAGATTCAGAAGAAAATCTGGCAAACGTATGCTTCATGGAAAAATCTAGTGAGGTATACAAATCAAAATGGATAATGGATAGTGGAGCATCCAGCCACATGACTGGAGATATACGATTACTTATAGAAATAATAAAGACCAAGAATGGACAAGTTACCTTTGGAAATAAAAGCAAAACAAATATCCTTGGGTCTAGCAAGGTTCAGGTAACTGAGAAATGCTTTATAAATGATGTCTTATTAGTGAAAAACTTAGGTTTTAATTTATTGAGTGTTTTTGTTTTAATGAAGTTTTACAAAGTAATTTTTGAAAAAGATTCCTATAAAATTATGGATATGTCTACAAACGAAATTTTATTCATTGCATACAAGAAAGGATCTATTTGTATTCTGAATTTACCTTCTGATATTATTAAAGACAATGCTTGCTTAATTGCAAAAATAGATGAAGTTATTTTATGGCATAGAAGGCTAGGACACTAAAATTTAAAATTATTACAAAAGCTGTCTAAAAAGAATCTAGTTAGAGGTTTACCTAGTATTAAGTACTCGAAAGAGTTTATGTGTGATGCATATCAACTAGGTAAATTACATAAAACATCCTTTACAAGTTTAAATGAAATAATAAGCAAAAGAGTATTAGAACTAGTGCATATGGATTTATTTGGACCTATTAGGACAACCAGTCTAGAAGGTAAACATTATGCTTTTGTACTAGTTGATGACTATTCTAGATTTACTTGGGTCTATTTTCTAGCTAATAAAACTAAAGTTTTTGAAATATTTAAGATATTCTGTAATAAAGTTCAGAATGAGCAAAATGTTAAAATTCAAAAACTTAGGAGTGATCATGGTACAAAATTTGATAATGATCAAATGGACACCTTTTGTGAAGAATTAGGCATAGATCATAGGTAATCATTTCCAAGAGCTCCTTCACAAAATGGGATAGTAGAACGTAAAAACAGATCACTTTAGGAAATGTCAAGAACCATGTTAAATGAGAATAAGTTACTCCTATTTCTCTAGGCAGAAGCAATTCATACAACATGCTATGTTATAAATAGAGTACATCTAAGACCAATTTTAGATAAAACTCCTTATGAGATTTGGTATAACAGGGTTCCCAAAATAAGTTATTTAAAACCCTTTGATTGTAAGTGTTTTATTTTAAACACTAAGGAACGAAGAGACAAATTTAGAGCTAAATCAAATAAAGGTATTTTTGTTGGTTATTCCATTAGAAGTAAAGCATATAGAGTTTATAATAAATCAACAAAAACCATTGAGGAAACCCTACATATAAAATTTCATGAAAATTCTCATTTGGATGTTAGACATGCTGAAAACTTTGATTCAGAAATTCTCTTAGAAATGGTATCAAATGATGTTGACAGAGAAATTAAGAGATTATCTAACGGAATAAGAAATATAAACTTAAATGATGAAAATTTAGAAGAAAATAATGTCATACCTATAGAAAATATGGAACAACATAGAAATTGGCGTTATGCTTCATCTCATCCTATCGATTAGATAATTGGCAATCCTAATCAAGGAGTTAGGATTAAGTCATCAGTAGTCAACATTTGTGGTGCTTATTCATTTTTTTCTTTACTAGAACCTAAGAAAATTGAAGATGCCTTAAAAGATGAATTTTGGTATTTAGCTATGCAAGCTAAGCTAAATCAATTTATAAGAAATGAGGTATGGGATCTAGTTCCACCACCTGAAAATTAGTACATAATAGGAACAAGGTGGGTATTTAGAAACAAAGTAGATCAAGATGGACATATAGTTAAAAATAAAGCTAGATTAGTTGCTCAATGTTACAAGCAAGAGGAAGGAATTGACTATGATGAAACATTTGCTCCTGTTGCTAGACTAGAATCAATACGAATTTTGTTAGCTTATGCTTGTTATATGGATTTCAAATTATATCAAATGGATGTTAAGACTGCTTTTTTAAATGGATATATAAAAGAAGAAGTGTATGTAAAACAACCTCCAAGTTTTGAAGATTCAAAACATTCTGAGTATATTTATAAGCTTAAGAAGGCACTATATGGCCTTAAACAAGCTCCTAGATCTTGGTATGAGAGATTATCTAAATTCCTTATGGAAAAAGGGTATTCTATGGGAAAGGTAGATCACACTCTTTTTATCAAGAAGATCGAAAAAGATATATTGGTAGTTCAAATCTATGTAGATGACATCATATTTGGAGCAACAAATGATAAATTAGTTGAGTCCTTTCCGAAATACATGATTAATCAATTTGAAATGAGTATGATGGGTGAACTATCATTTTTTCTAGGCTTACAAATTAAGCAATTAGATCAGGGTACTTTTATTTCACAAGAAAAATATACTCAAGATTTATTAAAGAGGTTTGGTTTAGACAACACTAAAACAAAGAATATACCAATGAGTACTATCACCTAGTTGGATAAAGATGACTCTAGAAAAACTGTAGATGTAAAACAATATAGAAGTATGATTGGTTCATTACTTTATTTAATAGCTAGCCGACCAGATATTATGTTTAGTGTGTGTACTTGTGCTAGATATCAATCTAATCCTAAGGAATCACACCTACTTGTTGTTAAACGAATTTTTAAATATCTATTAGGAACCATCAATTTCAAACTATTTTACTTTAAACACAGTTCTTTAAACTTAGTAGGTTATAGTGATGCTGATTTCGCAGGATGTAAGTCTGAAAGAAAAAGCACCAGTGGCACTTGTCAATTATTAGGAAATTCTTTAGTGTCATGGTTTAGCAAAAAGCAAAATTGTGTAGCATTATCTACAACTGAAGCTAAATATATAGTTGCCGCACTTTGCTGTGCTCAAATCCTGTGGATCAGACAAACTTTAAAAGATTTTGGTTTAGACTATGAACCAACTAAGATTTTCTGTGATAGTAGTTCTGCAATAAGTTTATCTAAAAATCCTGTCTTACATTCACGAGCAAAACATATAGAAGTTCGACATCATTTTCTAAGGGATAATGTTATAAAAGGAAAAATAGTATTAAATTTTGTTCCTACCACAAAACAATTAACAGATCTATTTACAAAATCCTTAGATGAAAATACTTTTTCAAAATTACGGTTAGAACTTGGTATCTATAGGTTATCTGATATTTAAATTGTCCTGTTCATTGTATTTTGGTTTGTTATAAAGGTAGTTTTAGAATTTAATGTCTTTATTATTATTAAAAAAAAAAAACAAAACAAAATATCTATTTTCGAATTACAGTTTTCTAGTAGTTAAGAATTTATGAAATTCTGATTTTTATTGAAGTCAATTTATTTAAGAAAAATTCAAAAAAGATTACTTAAGGAAAGTTAAATTGATTCAATGTGAGTGCCAACTGTATTTGTTACTTATGTATATGCTATTACAGAGATTTTAACAGGAAAATACATAGAAAGTATGTACTTTTTATTAAAGGAAAGTTATTAACATTCTGTTAGAAAAATTAAGTCTTGCGGTTGCCTCTAATTTAATTTACTATCTTGTTTTATTTTTTTTTGTTTTTGTTTGCAATTACTTGAGTAATTAAGTCCGTTGGGGGATCTTAAACCCTAGTCACTTAAACCAACTGGTTTGGGATGTGCTGACTGAAAACTCATTTTGCAAGTAATTCAGATTACAATTAATTAAAAAAAAAAATACTTGTTCTCACTTGCCATTGAGTAACTAGTTATCTTTCCCCTAAGCAAGGGATTGTGATCACGTAAAAAGATGATATTGTGGAAGGTAATACATAATATATATATATATATATATGAATATAAACAAAAAAAAAAAGGAAAGGGGGCAATGTACTCAAGCTTAATTTATCTTTCAAGGTGTTATAACAATCCTGCCATAATCTGTGCATATAATCTTTGTTATTTTTTTGGTATTATCTACTCTTTACACATGACGTACGATATTTATTGTCTTAAGTTCGTGTACTCATTATTGAATTCTTTTAAGTTCCTAAAGGTATATCTTTATGAATTTTCTTTTGTAAATTGAATAAGATAAAAGCCAAAAAGTCTAAATTGTTAAATCTACTACTTATTTCTGTATTTAATTCATATTTAAAATAAAAAAAATAAAGAGACTCAAATCTATTTAAGGCTTAGCATCCTTTTTAAGTAAGCTATTTGACCTTTTAAAGCCAAATCTACTTAAGGCTTGGCAACCTAGTTTAAGTACGTCATAGATTCTTTAGACTACATTTATGTAGGGGGAGCAATTTCTCATATAATAATTCAACTCTTATGAACTATTATATGTTTTCATAAAAGAATCTGCATAATTTCAGGAAATTAACATTAATTCAATACATTTCTGAACTGTTGGTAAAATACATACTTTTTAATTCTTAAGTATCCAAATTTTATGTGATTTCAGAAGACTATATTGTATATATATTGGACAGTTATGTTTTAAATGATCAATAGAATATTTTATTATTTCCTGAAGTACACGTGTCAAAGTCTAAATGCATTTCTTAAGTGAATGTTTGGCAAGTTATCTGGTAACTCTCTGAAATGCATCTGAGCATCGAATAGTTAGGTTTATAAGTATCTGAAAATATCTGAACACCTTAAGTTAGAATTATGCACATGTTAAATTTCATTACTTTATAATGTCTCAGTTGAAACTCGAACAGTTATGTTTAACTCTTCGACTTTCACACCTATCCATTCGAGAAACTCGAACAATTAACTTAATATTATTATATTTTTTGAAAAACTTAAACTCTGACAATAACTATTTATGTTTGTCGTATAGTTATGTGCTTTACTGCTCACAAAACTCGAATAATTATCAAAAGTCTTCAAGTTTTCTCACTTTTCACTTAGTTAGAAGTTATTTTCTTTACATGAACAGTTATGCTAAGTATTCTGCTTTTGTCGGTTGTAAAACTCATACGGTTATTGTAAGCACACGAGTTATTTATCAGTAACGGATCTTATATTTATGATTTCAATGATTGAATCCGTTTAGAAACTTGAAGAGTTATAAATGTTTTACTAACAACCTTTCGTGTTTCTACCTTGGTAAAACCCTAGTTTCGTAATCTTTACTTCCACCAAGTTCTATAGTGTACAGCGAAGCTTAATCGACAATGTCAAGATGTGGAAAGAGAATGTGGTAAAATGACAAAAGTGCAGAAAAGAGAGTTGGAACTTCAAAAAATGTAGAATGAAATCAACAACATCTATTCAAGGTACACTTTTACAAATGAAATACTGCATGAAATTAGAAAAGATGTTCAAGATGAGAAAAATTTCTGTTGAAAGTTTATTTGCAATTATGCTGAAACACAATTTAGACTAAAACAAACTAAACTTTCCGCATTACAACTATGGAAACGAACTTTACAACCTAACCCTACGGTTGTTACAAGTTTTGGACAGATACCTAAAAAATTGGTACAGTTTATCACTTATTACGGAAAGAAATGAGGACCAATGATAGAAAATGCAAATAGGGAATTAGCAACATTGTATTCCTGTAACGCTTTTGTGTGTTGTTAAATTAAATGGCAAAAGTGCAAATTTTACATTTATAACCGCAAGTGCACAGTGCCCATTGTAATAAGCATGTGCAAGTATAGGTCGAATCCACAAGGAGTTTGTCTTAAATAATTTTTATTAAAATGATTGTTCAATAAAACATCCATACCATTAAATCCACAATTAAAACTTTAATTACATGCAATTAAGTTACAATTTACAAAAATACAATAAAGATTTCAAAGGTAGCATAAAACTTGTTAATTCCTAGAGCTAATAGCAAGAAAACTCAAGAAAATCTTAAGTTCACGTTTCTGAAATCACAGAAATTAGTCTGAATTCTAACACTTCTTCCTTCTGGACATTGAAAAATCTAGAGAAAATATTAGTTGAAAAGGTCATCGAGTTATCTTTAAAATGGCAGTGATTTCCAGAACTAATTCACTCTAGGTTGCTTCCAAAGTCGGATATACAAACAGTGCGCAAAACGATTCTGAAAACTTTCCAAAAACGCGTCGTTGGTGTAAAAATCATAACTCAATCAAATCTTTATGAAACACCACGAAATCACCGTGCCTTGAAAGATAACTCGTTTCTCTAATCAGGAAAATTTACAGGAAAATATTTTGGAATACAAAAAATCAAGGCAACACGAAGGTGTTGAGCACAATTTTGGTCGCTCGACCAGTAAAACAGAGCAGATGCTACCTTTGAAAGAAAAATCGAAAAACCAAAGAAATGCATTCTAAAAAATTCCAAAAAAACTACATACGTATTGTAAACTTAAATTACTTACAAAAAAATCTATAACATGACATATAACTTAGAGAAATCAAGTCGTACAACATATAACAAAATAGAACATGCATTGGAATTTACAGCAAATAGGATATACACACATTCACAAGGGTTAAGAGTTAGTTTTATGCACAACATTCACATATTCACATGAATCAACTATATTCCATGAGATATAATCTAAAAAAACTATTTAAATTAAAGAAATAAAGATTTAACAAAGATCCTAAACGTGCATACATTTATAAATTAAAAATACCTAAATACTCATACACATTTGATATGAAAATATGTTTACAAGTATGAGGATCTCTCCCTTCTCTTTTACCTTTAATTCATCCACTTCTCTTCAAGCATTTGATCCCTATTTGATGATGAACCACTTTGTCCGCTCCTCTACAAGGTTGTTACCACTTGCAAATCACGTCCAAAGGGGAACCGCATATGTTTGTTTTGGAGAAAATAGGTTGCACATCCTCAATCCACTTCCAAGATATACGAATTTGTTGGCTTTCCTCTCAATTTTGATGCTTCCTATTACCTCATCTTGAAGATCACGTCCCAAGCTCTTCCAATGCTGCACACGTGCCTCCAATACCACCGATTTCACCCGTGGAGGTCCTTCCGTATGTCGGCTTGGAGTAGAGAGAAGGAGGTCTTCTAGAATGAGGGGGAAGGCGCCTAAGCTCACCAATCTTGGAGGAAAACTCTTCCAAAATCTTGGGTGGAAGAGGATGGACGAAAATTGGAGTTGGAGTTCTTGCCCTTGCGTGGAGGAGAAAGAGGAGATGAGATATTTCCTTGGTCAGCCATGCACTTTTCTCTTCCCTTGTCATTCATCTATGGAAAGAATTCAAACACCTTCCAATTTGTGGCCTCCTAAATTAAGCAAGTCTTGATGGTTGATTGATTGATATCTTCAAGAATTTGAAGTGTGTGATGGACGACCATGGGTTGTTGATTTCCAATGATTTAATCCAAGGGTCCACGTCCTCACCTATTATCAACAACTCAAACATAACATTAAATGCATATGCACATTACACATAAATTGCTACTCAATTATAAAGCAAAAATGAAATGTGCATAATATATTGCGTGCTCAATTGAGGATTATTTGATTTCATATCTTAATGATAATTCTTTTAAGACATACATGAAATCAATATAAAAATTACTTAAATTTACACATGGGCTAATTGACTAGGTGTTAATTTAATAAAGGATAAATTTGTGCATTATTGACTATTTAATCCCTAATTCATGCATATGTCTAAAAATATGATTTGCATGTAATTCCACATTAGAACATATATATGTGCACTTTATAATCCTTAACATGCATGAATTAACATATATAAAATGCACAAATTGATACTTTACAATTCCCAACATTATTTTCCCCCGGCTATTTTAGATAACATTCACAGTATATAAATGAACAGAAAACTATCATTAGCAAAATGGACCTTCGAAGTGAAGGACAAAGAGTTTATTAACTTAAAATGGCAGAGGTGGAGAGCTTAAAACTCTATATTCCATTATTACCACCTAGGCATCATGGTGAAGGACCATCAAGACCCCAAGTGCCTTTAATAGGAGAAATTAAGAAAATTTTAGAATCTCCTAAACAACAAGAAACATTGTAGACATATAGTCGGAAAAAGAAAAAGACATTAGAATATTTTGGACTAACTACATGTGTAGAAGAAATAATGCAGCAAAAAGAACAATCATTGAAAAATGGAAAACTATGTTCCATTGCAGAAGCTGGACAGACATTTGTATCAGGAATCCCAGTAGATGTGAATAATATTGGATTACAAGCATACACTCTAAGGTATTGTGTCACATTAGTGCATAATGTATCTTTTAATACAATGGACAATTTTTCACATCATACTACAAGCACAAATTCTTTTCCTATGGAAAAAGAACATGTAGGAAATTTTGGTGATACATATACAGATGATATCAATTTTGATGATATTTTTGATGATATAGACATTGAGTTTATGAATATAGATGATATTTCATCTGAAGAGGAATGTACAGATATTCTTCCTCTAACTATGTCACGAATAGAAAATTTTGATTTTTGGTATAGTTATTTATACATATGGTTATGTCTGTTACAGTATATAATATACTTATTGATAAATGTATATAATCAACAACATACATAGTTACAAATTGAATATCACACTACATATGTCTCAAGAATAGAAATTTCAAAAACACAGGATGATTCTATTATATAGATAGATATAGAACATTCTTTCATACAGAGACAGTTGTTGTATAGATCAATTATAGACATACATGTTGCTGATAGACAGATTGATACAGATACTATTGCTATTGAAATGTTTCCAGAAGAACAAACAAAAGAATTTCAGCAGATTATTGATACGACAATAACAGATATTTCAGACATTTATACTAGTTTTGATAGAAATTCCACTAGTTCTGAAAAATCTGAAAATATAGATGTTGTTGATAATCTTGAAACAAGTCTCAGATCAAAACATCATGACAGGAAAATACCTAATCCTGAATAGAGTTTAGATGAAAATACATTATTATTGTTCAGAAATAGTTCCTGTTATGACAAATTTCAAACATATAAAACTTTTACAATTTTATATTCAAGACTAGTTAAATTTGAAGGGATGGCACATATAAGAGAAATGTTTGAATTTCAAGGCTTGTTGACTCTACTTCCACAACAACTAGGTCATCTTGTTATACCCGAACTTATTAGTTGTTTTTACTCAAACTTAACAGTGGAAGAAGGTATTCTTGTTTCCAATATACAAGAAAATGACATATATTTAACTCCAGATTTACTTTATCAAGTACTTGGTCTGAAAAATGGAGTTAAATTATCAAAAAGTGTAGGATCGTATGGCTACACAAGAGGGGGTGAATTGTGTATTTTTAATATTTTCTGAAATATAATTGAAACTTTAAATCCCAAAAACAAGTAGAGATAGTATTTTCATAAAATCATTTGTATTCAAGGTTTCAATTACAATATACAATTCAATTCTCCTCAGAAATTGTAGATGCAATTATATCTCGATACCATGTATCATCTAAACAATTTCATAACTACAAATAGAGAAAACTAATTTACGGAATTTAAAACATTTCTCCCTGTTTAAATCTTTCTTCTTCTTCTTTCTTCTTTAACAATTCTTCAGTGACGAATATCTTGTCTTTCTCTACTTCACCGAATTTGCTTTCTTCTAATACTTCAAATCTTCAGCGACATAAATCTGACCTTTTCTGCTTCACTGAATTTTCTTCCACTTGAGAGATTTTCCCCGAAGAGGTGTTTTTGATCCCTGAAAAAGATTTTTCTTTTGGTTTGCAGGGATGATTTGATCCTTGAAAAGATTTTTCCTTTTGTGTGCAAGGATAATTTGATCAACGAGAATTCTATGCCTTTTATACTGTATCTTCATTTCATGCATATCCTTCACGTTTAACCACTACCAATTTTCCACTTCTCCACATCTTTTCTTTTTCCTTCATCGAAACACACACGTTCTAACCCATGTTTATATTTCAAATTTTCTTTAATCATCAGTCCTGAATCTCTGAAAAATTTCCTACAAAATAAACTTTCTCGTCCAAAAATTTTTCATCAATGTAATAAGAAGTCGTTACTTTAATGTTAATTAAACAAGTAACACAAGTATATATATATAACTTAATGTTTCTAACTTAACGAGTTCCTCATGTGTCATTTCACGTGACAAGTACTGTAGCTAACTTAACGAACTAAGTTTGTGGTGTTATGCTAACTCAACAAACCAGCTTAACCTTTCTTTCAGAAGGTTAAACGATAACTCACCGAAAACAGTTTAAGTTTCAAATAGTTATAGATGTAAGTCACCGAAAAACTCTTTATATTATAAAACTAGTGAGACACGAGTCAAGACCTGAAAAACATGACTTAAGTTATCTTTCGGATAGTTACGACTTTAAGTCTCCGAAAAAAACTTTAACTCACCGATTTAGTAATAAACAAATGTTTTTATAATAAGAATTTTACCACGTGCAAAAATAACAACTTAAGTTTATAACGCTAACCTAACGCGTTGCCTTAGTGTTTAATATAACAACTCAACGCGTTTAGTTATATTAACTTAACGAGTTAAACATGTGCACCTCACGTGATACAATACAACATTCGTAACTTATAATGTCACCACGTGTATAACACTAACTTAACGAGTTTGTCTCTTCTTTTACTCACTAACTTAACGAGTTATCACGTGACCTATTTTAACCTTTAAGCCTCTAACTTAACGAGTTCTCACGTGACCTCTATACAAACAAAACTCTAACTTAACGAGTTGTCTAAACATGCACTATTCATGATACAGAAGATATAACTTTAAAACATATCATGCTTTTCAATAAAAACACACGTTAACTTAACGTTTAATTAAATGAGAAATTAATGCAATGAAATGACTAGTTATTAACTTCAGATCCAATACAGACAAGTATTTATATCAGTAAGCTTTTTCTGTATTAATTGATGATTTTAATTTCTTTTCACAAGCAATAGTAATTGAGCAAATATGATTATTTTCATTCAGCACACATCATCAAAACAAAAATACTCAACAATCTCCCCCTTATCAAAACAAAAATACTCAACAATCTCCCCCTTTTTGATGATGACAAAACCATATTAAATCAATTATGAAATATGTTTAACTAAACAAAGCACCTTCGTTGGGTTAACTTTTAATTCAACAAACTTGTTTGTTGACTTAAGTTCACTTAAGCTTATTTCTATTGTTTGTGTAAATTTTACCTCTCAAAACTAAAACTCTCAGATGTCAATAATTATATAAGTATCAGTTTTCTAATTATCATCTATCAGATTACAATAACCATTTAAATAGCATCTCCTTTTATAATATATATGCAATTAAGATCATAATCATCTTTTTATAATATTTCTCCCCCTTTTTGTCATTAATCAAAAAGATAATTACAGAGAATATATATATATATATAAGAGAATTACAACAACAATATCTGTAAACAAGAATAATAATTGAATACATTTACAGAAAAATGTATTGTTCAATGAATCAAACAAATAATACAAACATTACATTTTGTATTCAGAAACAAACAAAAACAATTATCGACCCCTCCTAAGTATATCACTTATAGCATTACATATTTTATCTCCTAGATGCCTAATATCATTTCTGATGTCGTTAAGCACTACATCTAAGTCAGGAGGAAGCTGGGTTTGCTATTCTGCTTGAACTGAATAACATTGTTGTTGTTGTTGTTGTATATGGTTTGCAGGTTGTTGTTGTTGTTGTCGTTGAGGTTTATGCATGGCCTAGAATTTTTGCAAATCTTTGACACTAAATGCTCTCATGCCTTTAGTTTCAGAGGGCCAGTTGGATAAAGTCAATTGACTTGCAAGGATTCTACATACAGCATCACCATAAAATAACTTTGAACTCATATGTTGTAGTTGAGACATAAAAACATCAAACCAATTTATTTGAATTCTATTCAACAGGCCATAAGTTGCATATAAACAACTTCTACTGACTTCCAAATTGTGTCCAACTCTCTGAAATAAATTTGCATGCAATATATTTGCAATAAATCTTGCCTTTGCATTCAGATTTTCCATTAATCTCATTTCAGAATATACATCTGGAATTTTTGATAAAGATTGAATGTTCCATTCCAGTTGTCTTATCATGTCAAATCTGTTGGTAACAACAACACCTTCATTCTTTAATCCCAAAACTTCAAAAATTAATTCAGGAGACAAAATAAACTCCTGTTGATTTATTTGAGTTTTTAGAAATTGTCCATTCTTGACCAGATTACCATAAAAAGCTGCAATAAGCTCTGTGTATTGCTTCCATTTTGTTCCTACTGGCAAGAATTTAATGAGGCCTTGAAACTCAAATAGATCTCTCATTTCCATCAAATTTCTAAACTTTATTGGATGAGCATGCAGAATCTGACATGTAATTAGATTATTATATTTCTGCAATGCTTCTTTAGATCTAAAATGAATTGCATTACCTTGAATGTTTAATATTGTACATAAAGAAGGTGATACCTGAAGCCGTGATTCAGAGTTTAATTCATCTTCAGGAACCTCTTCTTCAAAATGAATGTCATGTTGTTCCTCTTCCAAAATATTATCTTAAAGCTGTTTAGGTAAGCTTGATTCTTCAGCTTCAATAGTGTTAGGAACATTGTCAATATGCTCAACATTCATCTGTTCAATCTCTATAGAATGTTCAGAGTTTAATTTTTCCACAAATTCTACAGTTGGTGTATCTGTCTGTAATTGTTCATTTTGTTCAACAGATAATTCCATTGATTCATGCTGTGAATTCTCAGACTCTACTTCTATAGATTCTGTAGAAGGCTGGTTAACTTTTAGCTCTTCTAGAGTCTTAATAATTTCAATATCTGCTACTCCAGACAATTCAGTCTGTGAACTAGTTTCTGCTTCAACATTGTCAATTATATCTACAATAACTTGTTCAATGTCAGGTGCCTGATGCTCTGATTTGTCAATTTCTGCATCATCAAGACTTGTACTAATAGAAAAACTTGAGCTCATATTTGACTTGTATTTCTTCTCAAGCTTTCTAGCAAGGGAAAATAAAATCTTATTATCTTCATCAGTTTTAGTGTGCTCGGAACTGATGAGTTTATCAGATGCACAATAAGGTACAATGTCTAGACATACATTGTCCTTTGGAAATAAATTTTCATCTGATTTTCCTTTTTCAATAGACTTTGTTTCCTTAGCTTTAATTTTTTTGGCTTTCCTTCTTCTATAACATTTCTGTTTCTCCTTTTCAAGTATTGCTATTTTCTTTTCAAATTGCTCCATAAAAGTTTTCTGTTTTAATTCTTCTAAGGCACTTTCTATTGCAACGGCCTTTCGAAGATTGTTAACTTTTGTTTTGTCTACAGCAATATCTGATTCTACTTGTTTTGAATATAAAGGAGTAGGGATAGCTGATTCATGCTCTTCCTCAAAAGCATGTAGTCTCGTACCGTTTATAGGAGTTTGAGGAGTTCTACTTGATGAACCTACACCTTTTTCCAAATATTTTGCATATTGTTTCAAAAATGCAATCTCAACACATTTCATTCTGTATTCTCTATCAAATTTACTTTGAATCCCCATGTATGTAATACTAGCATCAGTATTTTGAAGTTCTTGTCTAACTTCATTCAATATACCTTCAGGAAAGAAATATTCACTATAAATTTTTGCTAACCTTTTGTCCACTCGAAATATTTTCTTGAACCAAGTACGTGGAACTTCATCATTCTCTATTTCTTTTCCTTTTGCATCTCTTCTGCTTTTGCCTTTTCCTCTGCCATGACCTTTGTAGAACATGGAAACTATCGTCACAGGTTGTAACAACAACAAACGGGAAATATTTTCTTGACAAAGTTTACAAATAACCTAAGTGCCCATGTAATAAGTGTTTAAATAGGGTTTTTAGGCGTATAACTCAACGTGAAGAGAAGTTGGGTTTAGAAATTAAATAAATATTGAATAAAGTTTATTCAATCAATGTACCCGAAATATTCAAGTATAACTCGTTGACTTAACTAACCTAATGAGTAAAACGCTGTATAGAGGCAGTTTTACACGTTACCTTATCTAACATAACGTCTAGTTATCACACTTAAAACAATTTTCGGATGCTTCCAACTGAAACGTTCCGAAAACCACACACATGCTAAACTTAACATTATCTTGAGAACATTGTAAACTATTTGAACATTTTGTCCTTTGAATCTAAAATAGTTTATTTGTCTTTTTAAATTATTTCATCAAGATTTTAAGAGGACATTAATTCAGATTAACTAAGATTTGTATTCTAAAATATATTAATCTGTTTTCGACATTGTTAATCCTCCCCCTACAAATATACTTCAAATATATTCAATCAAAATACAAAATATACTTGTAGTGATAGTAGATGTTAAGTATAACTATACTTTTAAATTTTCTTTTCAAAGACTTCCATTATCCTGACATCATCAAAAATGATTTCCAGAATCAATTCCTACTGTATATGAATCAAAACACAACTTTGAACTTAATGTGATTAATTCAAGGAGAATAAAAGAATGTATCTCAAATAAACGTTTTCAAAAGTACTAATGTTGATTCAATAAATCAGTAGTCATATTGGTAGAAACTATATGCGATTCAAAGATATCTATAATTAATGAAACAACTACTTCTTTTCAAGACAGTAAATATTGATAATTTTTCTCAAAAGTTAGTTTGAAAGGCTTGAATCATACAAGAGCTTTCTAATGTACCTGTGTAATGAGCTTTCAATCAACAATCCCAAATCTGATCAGGACCTTAGGTTGCTAGATTTAAAGAATCCTTTTTCTAGACAACAATCCTTACATACCTATTTGCTCAAGTACAAAAGGCTTGTGATCAAATTGATCAATAAACTCTCAAAGATTTTCACTTTGTAAGCACTTTTCATTTTAAGCACAGTATATATGTATTCCATTAATACAGATGCAATAAAACACAAATCTCATACAATTTTTACTTCTATGATTGTACTGAGAATATGAATCAGTTTCAATAAGCTTATACTTTTGATTAACAGTTTAAGATGAGTTACATATAACTTATTCTACAAGTTTAATCAATTAAGTCAAATTTATGCATGATCATATGCATTTTCCTTGATTCAAAGAAAACATTTAATCAAAATTTCAGAATGTCAGAAGTATTTAATGTTTTTCATTTACACTTCCACTTAAAATTGTAAAAACCATTAAAATTGATAAACTACTTTAAAATCAAGAAGATACTACTATGATTTTACAATAAATAGATAGTATCTTAAGCAGCAGTTTAGATATTACTTTAGATATTTATAATAAGTATATAATATCTATGAGGTGAACAACATCATCAATACTATTTATCTTTTTATGTGGAGTTTAAGCATTTTACACATCACATAGCCTACAAATACCTAAATTTAATCTAATGTTGCAGAATGTATTTTCGTCTAGAGGTTTTGTAAATATATCAGCTAATTGATTTTTACTAGACACAAATTCTAATTTAATTTTTCCTTTAATTACGTTATCTCTTAGAAAATGATGTTTAACCTCTATATGCTTTGCTCTTGAATGTAATACAGGATTTTTGGAAAGATTTATTGCAGAACTACTGTCACAATAAATCTCAGTTGTATCATAAGATAATCCAAAATCTTCTAAAGTTTGCCTTATCCACAGAATCTGAGTGCAACATAGTGCAGCAGCAACATATTCAACTTCTGTAGTAGAAAGCGCTACATAGTTTTGCTTTTTACTAAACCATGACACCAAATTATTTCCCAATAATTGACATGTGCCACTGGTACTCTTTCTATCAGATTTAGATCCTGCATAATCAGCATTAGTATATCCTATAAGATCTATTGAACTATCCTTAGAATAATACAGTCTGAAATTTTTAGTTCCTTGTATATATCTAAATATTCTTTTAACTACAATTAAGTGTGATTCTTTAGGATTAGATTGAAATCTAACACAAACACACACAGCAAACATAATATCAGGTCTACTAGCAGTCAAATAAAGTAAAGAACCAATCATACTTCTGTATTTTCTTTGATCTATAGATTTTCCTATGTCATCAATATCTAACTTTAAAGTAGTACTCAGAGGAGTTCCTCGAATCCTTGTATCATTAAAATTAAATTTCTTAAGCATTTCATCTACATATTTTTCCTGATTTAAAAATATACCTTTATCCATTTGCTTAATTTGAAGTCCTAGAAAATATGAAAGTTCTCCTATCATACTCATTTCAAACTGATTAGTCATCTCTTTAGAGAATATTTCTATCAACTTATCAGAGGTTGCTCCAAATATTATATCATCAACGTATATTTGAACAACAATCTAATCTTTACCATCTCTCTTAATAAATAGAGTATGATCCACTTTTCCCATAATATAGCCTTTTTTTATTAAAAAAGTAGACAATCTTTCATACCATGATCTACGTGCTTGCTTCAAACCATATAAGGCTTTCTTCAATTTATACACAAAGTCAGGATTTTTAATATCTTCAAATCTAGGAGGTTGTTTTACATAGACTTCTTCATTAATTAAACCATTTAGAAATGCACTCTTTACATCCATTTGATATAATTTAAAATCCATATAACAAGCATAGGCCAATAATATTCTAATACTTTCTAACCTAGCCACAGGAGCAAATGTTTCATCATAATCTAGTCCTTCTTCCTGTGTATACCCTTGTGCAACTAATCTAGCTTTGTTCCTTATAACTTGACCAGTTTCGTTAGTTTTGTTTCTAAAGATCCACTTTGTACCTATTATGGACTGATTTTCTAGTGGAGAGACTAATTCCCATACATCATTTTTGATGAATTGATTTAGTTCTTCTTGCATTGCCACTATCCAATTTTCATCAGATAATGCTTCTTGTATATTCCTTGGTTCCACCATAGAAACAAACATACACATACTATTTAAATTTACTGAAGCTCTAGTTTTAACTCCCTCATTAATATCACCAATGACTTGAGTAATGGGATGTGATGAAGAATAACACCAATTTCTCTGATTTTCCTCAATATTCTCATCAACATCTGAAAGTCCATCACTTTCATCACTAGTTTGATCATTTAAGTTCATATTTTTTATTTTCTCAGATAAATCATCAATCTCTTTATTGATCTCTAACTCTTTTGGAAGATTGATCAAATCATCATTATCAGCTTTAGATTGAGATTCTCTAAGAGAATTTTCATTGAAGCTTATATGGAGGGTTTCTTCAATAGTCCTAGAAGTCTTGTTATATACTCTATAGGCTTTACTTTTAGTAGAGTAACCTACAAAAATTCCTTCATCCGATTTGGCTTGAAATTTATCCCTTTTATCCTTAGTATTAAGAATAAAACACTTGCAGCCAAATGGTTTCATATAAGAAATTTTTGGAACCCTATTAAACATAATTTCAAAAGGAGTTTTATTAACACGAGGTCTTAAATGACTTCTGTTAATAACATAACAAGCTGTATTTACTACTTCAGCCTAAAGATTTTGAGGTAACTTATGTTCATTCAACATAGTTCTGGCCATTTCTTGAATTGATCTATTCTTTCTCTCAACAACACCATTTTGACACTGTGCTCTTGGAAAAGAAAACCTATGATCAATGTCATGCTCATTACAATAGTTATCCATTTGATCATTATCAAATTTAGTTCCATGATCACTCCTAAGTTTTTGAATAGAGACACTCTGCTCATTTTGAACAAAATTGCAAAACATTTTAAATTTTTCAAAAACTTCTGTCTTAGATGCTAGAAAATATACCCAAGTGTATCTAGAGAAGTCATCTACTAAAACAAATACATACCGTTTACCACCAAGACTCATGATTCTTGTTGGTCTAAATAGATCCATATGTATAAGTTCTAAGACTCTCTTACTTGAAATATCAGTTTTGGATTTAAAAGAGTTTTTGTGAAGTTTACCTAGCTCACATGCATCACACATAAAGTCCTTTGAGTATTTAATCTTTGGTAAACCTCTCACTAAATGTTTTTTAGATAGTTTATGTAACAGTTTCATATTTATATGCCCAATCCTTCTATGCCATAGATATGCATCACTAGTTTCAGCTAGCAAACATGAATTAAATCAACTACACCAGAAGGTAAAGATAAAATACATACAGAACCTTTTCTTTTAGCAATAAACTTAATTTTATCTATATTTTTATCAATTATTTTGCATACATTATCTTCAAACACTACATAATATCTATTTTCAATTAGTTTTATGACACTCAGCAAATTAAATCCTAGGTTTTCTACATAAAGTACATTCGAAATAACACAAGTAGGAGTTATTTGAACATTGCCCATACCTATAATTTTATCTTTGCTTTTGTTTCCAAATGTTACACTTCCTTTCATGGTATTTGTAAAATTTTGTAATAGACTTTTTTGTCCGGTCCTGTGACTTGACGCTCCATTGTCCAAGATCCATTTTGATGTTGTTTCCTCCTGCAACACAAATTAAGAAAAACTTTTTCTTAGTACCCAATGTTGTTGAGAACCAAGTTCATTAAACGCATATTTCTTCCTTTTGTTTAAAAATAGTTTAACATTATCATTTATATTCTTATTAGTTGTAAGTACTATTGATTTATCATTAGCTTCATACTCACATATAGCATTATTGCTTTTACAATCATTCTTTTTGTTTTCAGATGTAGTATAATCAAGACCAAACCGATTTTTATCGGATGTTAATTTATTTCGGTCATGCTCATACATTTCAGTAATCATACTTAGATTTTGTACTTGTATTAACATTTTTCGCACATACAAAATCTTTTTCTGCACAAGAATTTTTAGTTTTATCACATGCAGAATGAGTAGTTGGTCTAATACCAGTGTATTGAATTACATGCTTAGGTTTTTGAATTTTCAGTTTACTACAATTGTTTGAAATTTTAGAAACATTAGAAACTGAATTTCCAAAACAAGAAACAAGATTTTTAGAAACATTTATAGTCATGTTAGAAGTACAATTTGACAAATCACATTGATTTATATTATTACTATATGATTCATCCCTTAAAGTACCTACTTCTACATATTTATTACCTTGTTTCATAATAAAAGGAATTTTAGTCTTATATTTACTTGAACTGCAACTAATAAATCCTTTATTGGCTTGAGATTCAGGATATTCAGGATAATTAAATCCTAAGCCAAATTTATAAGACACCGTAGGGGTATTAGTTAGTTTGTCTAACTTAGTTTGACTTAAATTTCATTTCTCAATGGTAGAATTTAAATCTTGCTCTCTTAGTTTTAATTTATCTATCTCTAATTCAAGTTCATTTATATTGTTTCTCAACATTTCATTTTCAGATTCTATCTTTAATTTTTCAGCATTTATATTCTGTATTTGTTCATGCAAGATACATTCACTAAATCTAAATTTTTGCAAATCTCTAGCATGATTTTCATTATTACATTTAAACTTTTCTAAAGTAGTAGGCAGGAAACAATTTTCTTCTTCTATAATGGATGAAGATTTTCTAATATTCTTATTTTCCAGTTTACATACTTTAAGTTTTTGTAATAATGCATGATAAGCACATAATAATTCATCAAAGTTGAAATCTGAATGAGTTTCAGGATCAGATATTACCTCAGACTCATCTGCCATGAAGCACACATGAGCAACGTCTTCTAACTCTTGTTCTCCTTCTGAATGTGAAGATTTTGATGTTGATTCCTCAAATTCAGACTCTTTAGACATGTCATCCCAAGTGACCTTCAAAGCCTTTTTCTTGTAAAACTTTTCTGAGTTTTCTGAGCCGTCTTCTTTTGATTTGTCCTACTATGCTTTTCATTTTTCCTCATAGGACAGTCTGGAGAAAGATGTCCAGGTTTCTTACAGTTGTAACATACGTACTTTCTGGATGAAGAATTCTTGTCATTCAATGATTTTGACGTTGAAGGTTTATCATTTTTGTTCCTTTGCTGTTTCCTAGCTTTCCATGCTTTCTTGAATTTCCTAGTCAGCAAAATCAAATCCTCGTCAGAATCAGTAGATATATAAGAATCTGAATTAATTTCGAAGGCTACTTCTTTCTTCATTTTTAGTTTGTTGTGACTTAGTGATTCATTTTATTGAACTTCATAAGCTGTTAAATTTCCTATAAGTTCATTCATAGTATAAACATTTAAATCTCGTGATTCCTCAATTGATGTTACTTTCTGAGACCATTTAGAACTTAGGGATCTAAGAATTTTCCTCACCAAATCCTTCTATTCAAAATTCTTTCCTAGACATTTTAAAGAGTTTATGATATCAAGAAATCTGGAAAACATCTCAGAAACATTTTCGTCTTCATGCATCTTAAAGAGTTCATACTTATGAATCAACATGTTTATTTTAGTCTATTTAACTTGAGAAGTATCTTCATGTGAAACTTCTAATGCATGTCACACCTCATAAGAAGATTTATATGCCGACACTTTACTGAACTGTTCATAACTCAATGCACAAAATAAAATATTTAAGCCCTTAGCATTCAGAGTTTCATTTTCTTTTTCAGTAATTGTCCAAGTATTATAAGGAGTAGTTAACGGAATACATGGTTTAGAAATCATGAACCACAACTTATGATCTATACTTTGAAGAAAAATAGTCATCCTATATTTCCAATATTCAAAATGTATTCCATCAAATAAAGGAAGACGATTAAAATTTTGGCCTTCATATAAAGAAAAATTACCATTTCCAGTAGCCATCTTACCTTAGATTTTTCAACTTATTTAATTTTAAACAGTCTAAAACTTTAAAACAACTTGAGCCTTAAATCAAGAAAGTTAAATGTATGCTCAGATATTAATTTCTGTTTAAAAACAAGGAAGGTAGAATAAGCAATGATATTAAATAAGTTGGTATCGATTTTATATCAAAGATTATTAACAAAGCTCTGATACCACTTGTAGGATGGTATGGCTACACAAGAGGGGGGTGAATTGTGTATTTTTAATATTTTCTAAAATATAATTGAAACTTTAAAACTCAAAAATAAGTCGAGACATTGTTTTCATAAAATCATTTTTATTCAAGGTTTCAATTACAATATACAATTCAATTCTCCTTAGAAATTGTAGATGCAATTATAACTTGATACCATGTATCATTTAAACAATTTCATAAACACAAACAGAGAAAACTAATTTACAGAATTTAAAACATTTCTCCCTATTTGAGATCTTTCTTCTTCTTCTTCTTCTTCTTCAGCAATTCTTCAAGGATGAATATCTTGTCTTTCTCTGCTTCACCGAATTTGCTTTCTTCTAATACTTCAAATCTTCAGCGACATAAATCTGACCTTTTCTACTTCACTGAATTTTCTTCCACTTGAGAGATTTTCCCCAAAGAGGTGTTTTTGATCCCTGAAAAAGATTTTTCTTTTGGTTTGCAGGGATGATTTGATCCTTGAAAAGATTTTTCTTTTTGTGTGCAAGGATAATTTGATCAACGAGAATTCTATGCTTTTTATATTGTATCTTCATTTCATGCATATCTTTCACGTTTAACCACTACCAGTTTTCCACTTCTCCACGTCTTTTCTTTTTCCTTCATCGAAACACAGACGTTCTAACCCACGTTTATATTTTGAATTTTCTTTAATCATCAATCCTGGATCTCTGAAAAATTTCCTGCAAAATAAACTTTCTCGTCCAAAAATTTTTCATCAATGTAATAAGAAGTCGTTACTTTAATGTTAATTAAACGAGTAACATAAGTATATATATATAACTTAACGTTTCTAACTTAACGAGTTCCTCATGTGCCATTTCACGTGACAAGTACTGTAGCTAACTCAACAAACTAAGTCTGTGGTGTTATGCTAACTCAACGAACCAACTTAACCTTTCTTTTGAAAGGTTAAACGATAACTCACCGAAAATAGTTTAAGTTTCAGATAGTTATAGATGTAAGTCACCGAAAAACTCTTTATATTATAAAACTAGTGAGACACGTGTCAAGACCTGAAAACATGACTTAAGTTACCTTTTAGATAGTTACGACTGTAAGTCTCTGAAAAAAACTTTAACTCACCGATTCAGTAATAAACAAATGTTTTTATAATAAGAATTTTACCACGTGCAAAAATAACAACTTAAGTTTATAACGCTAACCTAACGCGTTGTCTTAGTGTTTAATATAGCAACTTAACACTTTTAGTTATGTTAACTTAACGAGTTAAACATGTGCACCTCATGTGATACAATACAACATTCGTAACTTATAATGTCACCACGTGTATAACACTAACTTAACGAGTTCGTCTCTTCTTTTACTCACTAACTTAACGAGTTATCACGTGACCTATTTTAACCTTTAAGCCTCTAACTTAACGAATTCTCACGTGACCTCTATACAAACAAAACTCTAACTTAATGAGTTGTCTAAACGTGCACTGTTTATGATACAGAAGATATAACTTTAAAACATATCATGCTTTTCAATAAAAACACACGTTAACTTAACATTTAGTTAAATGAGAAATTAATGCAACGAAATGACTAGTTATTAATTTCAGGTCCAATACAGACAAGTATTTATATTAGTAAGCTTTTTCAGTATTAATTGATGATTTTAATTTCTTTTCACAAGCAATAGTAATTGAGCAAATATGATTATTTTCATTCAGCACACATCATCAAAAAAAAAATAACTGTATTAATAGTTATTAATTTTCTATATTAATTTTGTTTTGATGATATATGCTTTATTAATGTTTTTAAATAAGTCTAAATAATATTCTCTAAGTATAATAGTTAATAGATTATCGAAAAGTTTTATTTTTATGTCGGATAAGTTAAATATTTCCGAAGAGTTAGATTTTCGATTGTTAAACTTTTAGTTAGATAACCGTTCAAGTTTTTGTCGAATAGTTTATGTTAAAAACTCGTATAGTTAAGTTATTTGCACGTGTGTTTTTAAGTTTTAAGTTATCACGTGTTTTCCATGTGCGTTCGATAATGAAAATCGAATAGTTAGATAACTGTTCGAGTTTTTATACGCATGGATAGATAACTATTCAAGTTTTATAAAATGACTAACGAACAGATAAGTTTGTTATGTTTAGTCACGTGTTTTGCAAGTGCAAAAGCTCGAAGAGTTACAGATAAGTGTTCGAGTTTTTACAGAACTTAAAGGATAAGTGTTCGACTAAATTGAAGACTTAGAAGATATTCCACAAGACTCCAGGAAGATAAAAGTCTCGATGAATCTACGAGTGGAGATCGTGAAAATTCAAAATGATAGTGTAGAAAGTGGAAAATCAAAAAGATAGTAATTTGGATTAAAGAAAAAATTAGTACGTGGATTATGGATTATGGATTAAGTGGATGAACATGCTTAACGTGAAAGACAACATAGTTCGACTACTAATAGAGAGTCTGAATATTCAATCTGGATCCCTAACTAAAAAGTCAGGTTTGAATATTCATATTCTGAAAAATTCTCCAACATCAAAAGAAGTTCGAAATTCTAAGCAATTTCAGAAAAGGAGTTGCAAATGCAAGAAGTCTAGAAATTCGACAACTAGAGAAGAAGAGATACAGAAGCTGAGCAAAGAGAAAGAAAGAAGCTGTGTGCATAAAGATCAGATTTTATACAATTCAAAATTAGTTTTAAATAAGAGCTTTGTTTTTCTATTTGAATTGTATATCAAACATTACTGTATCAAAACCTTCAAGAAGGGAATTGATCTGAAAAGATATTGTAAATTCTATCTTTAAATAAAAGAATAGAATTTCATTTACGAGTGTTTTTGTGCTCTTGTTTTATCCACTAGTATTTAATTATTAAAGACACAATTCACCCCTCCTCTTGTGATATAGATGATCCTACACATGAGTAGTGCACATTTAGACAACTCGTTAAGTTAGAGTTTTATTCGTATAGAGGTCACGTGAGAACTCGTTAAGTTAGTGAGTAAAAGAAGAGACGAACTCATTAAGTTAGTGTTGTACACATGATGAAATTAAAGGTTACGAATGTTATATTGTATCACATGAGTTGCACATGTTTAACTCATTAAGTTAACATAATTACACGCGTTGAGTTGCTATATTGAACACTAAGTCAACGCATTAGGTTAGCATTATAAACTTAAGTTGTTATTATTGCACGTTGTAAAATTCTTATTATAAAAACATTTGTTTATTACTAGTTCATTGAGTTATCTGTAACACAACGAAGTTGGTTCGTTGAGTTATCATAACACCACGAAGCTTGTTCATTGAGTTAGTGTAACACCACGAACTTAGTTCATTAAGTTAGCTACAGTACTTGTCACGTGAGTTGGCACATTAGGAACTCGTTAAGTTAGAAAAGTTAAGTTATATATCTACTTGTGTTACTCATTTAGTTAACATTAAAGTAACGACTTCTTATTACATTTGATGAAAAATTTTGGACGAGAAAGTTTATTTTGTAGGAAATTTTTTAGAGATCTAGGATTGATGATTAAAGAAAATTTGAAATGTAAACGTTGTTCAAAACGTGTGTATTTCGATGAAGGAAAAAGAAAAGACGTGAAGAAGTGGAAAATTAGTAGTGATTAAATGTAGAGGATATGCATGAAATGAAGATACAGTATAAAAGGCATAGAATTCTCAGGGATCAATTATCCCTACACACCAAACGAAATATCTTTTCAGGGATCAAAAACACCTTTCGGGGAAAAGCTCTTAGTTGGAAGAAAATTTAGTGAAGTAGAAAAGGTTAGATTTATGTCATTGAAGATCTGAAGTATCAGGAGAAAGTAAATTCGATGAAGTAGAGAAAGACAAGATATTCGTCACTAAAGAATTACTAAAGAAGAAAAAAGAAAAAGAAGAAGAAGAAAAATCTCAAACAAGAAGAAATATTTTAAATTCCGCAAATTAGTTTCCTCTATTTGTAGTTATGAAATTATATAGATGAAACATGGTATCGATATATAATTGCATCTACAATTTCTAAGGAGAATTAAATTGTATATTGTAATTGAAACCTTGAATGAAAATGATTTTATGAAAATAATGTCTTGACTTGTTTTTAATATTGAAGTTTCAATTATAATCAAAAATGCTGAAAAATACAATTCACCCCTCTCTTGTGTAGCTATACGATCCTACAAATGTTTTAAACAATAATGTATTTATCACATGCAAAGATAATAACTTTAAGTTTATAATGCTAACATAACGCATTGCCTTAATGTTCAATATAGCAACTTAACATATGTAGTTATATTAACTTAATAAGTTAAACATGTGCAACTCACGTAATATAATATAATATTCGTAAACTTTAAATTTACTACATACATAATACTAACTTAACAATTTTGTTCCTTCAACTTAACGTTTTGTTCACTAACTCAATGAATTTTTACGTAACCTATTTTTACCTTTAAGCCTATAATTCAACAAATTCTCGCGTGACATTTTTACAAACAAAGCACTAACTCAATGAGTTGTCTTAACATACACTATACATGATATAGAAATGTAACTTTAAAATATATCATACTTTTCAATAAAAATACACGTTAACTTAACATTTAATTAAATGAAAAGTTAGTACAACTTAACGACTAGTTATTTAACTTAACATAATTTCAAATCCATTATAGACAATTATATATATTATTAAACTTTTTCTTTATTAATTGATGTTCTTAATTTACTTTTACAAATAATAGTAATTAATTAAATATGATTACTTTCATTGTGTACATATCATCAAAGTATAATACTCAATAAGTCTTTTCTCTTATCAAAAAACTTTGCATTAAAATTTGATAGCTTAGTTTTCCTACTCTTTTTTTACACTTTGTTTAGTTTGAATTTAACAAGAGACTCTCTAGCAGTTTCTGCTAGTGGAATTTTAGAATTCCTTATGGTTAAACACCAAGTTTTAATAGAAATATCTCCTTTTGTCTTTATTAGAATTCATGTCTTTAATGACTCTCTCTCTCTCTCTCTCTCTCTCTCTCTCTCTCTCTCTCTCTCTCTCTCTCTCTCTCTCTCTCTCTCCAACTTTTCCATTGTAATGAAAGATTTTTACTTTAAAGGAGGGTTTTGATTTCCCAAATACTGCAGCCATATTTTCATTAAGAACTCCGTAACAATTACTTACCATTCAGGAATCGTTTGCTGTAAGCTTCTAAGTTACTTTATCTAGACCTACAACAAGATATCCAAATTTTCAAATCCCAGAAAACGAGACGAAGAGTATGTAAGCCATGTATCAAATAATACCATCTGTTGTTGGGTGCAAAAGGTTGGCAGGAGGTAGACAATGTTGGCTGAAAAGAAGCTTTCGTTCAATCTTAAAGAGGAAGGTACGCTGGGAAGGGAAGTGTGCATGAACAAACAAGATCGGGTGTGAAATCGGCGAAAAATGGCATGCGGTGACATTGCACAAATCGTCAAAGATACCACACAAATTAATGAATAAGGAGGTATCTATCGTATTCGCTGGGACGTACCCCCGCACCAACACGAGAAATCGGTAGACAGAAGACACAACTTTGAAGGTTTGAACCATTCAACAGCTCCGCCGTTGCCTTCCTTCTCATTCTACCTCTTAAATGACAGCAGAAAGAAGCCGTACCTGTGATCCCTTGGTCTTCCTTCTCGCGGAAACCGTAAGTTAAGAAACTTACTTGTTAATAATTTACAATTGTCTTTACCAAAAAGAATTATTTATGTTGTGGCCAGAAAAGACAAACGAAGATCGATGGTCCTTGCCGTGCGCACTGGAAGTCCACCTCCGAATCACACCCACAACTTCCATCCGCGAACGAAAATCGATGGTCCTTGCCGTTTCTAAGAAAGATCCCTCCACCGTCTTCAGTCTTTCTCCGATTTAAAATATTTCACGATTTACGAATGTTGTGTCGTCCTTTTACTCCAAGTAAATTTAGTAAGGTCATCGACTGTACTTTTCATCTTTTTATCTATCTGTAACAGTGAAATCTTTGGCAAATTCCAGCCACTAATTTTTAAAAGAACATAACTTAGATTAAGTTGCAATTTCAATTGGTAGTAGTTTGTACCTATATATATATATATGAACTAACTGATTGAAAAATTTTCACGAGCACTTCAACTTATCCTTTTCCGTAAATTTTATGACCGCAATGGAAACCCCACTCCACTAACTGCTGAAACTTAAATCATATTTCTCTCTCTGCGCTAATCGTCTCCTTTTCTTAATTAATAATTAACATATAGTGACTGGCTTAGTCAAGCTCGTGAATAAGGTCGATATTGCAAGATCAGAAGAGAAGGTAGAAGTTGGATCGATTGTTCTCCACTGACCCGGGCAATCCCGTCAAGGACGTCGGTGAACAAATCTAAGCCACATACCGCTATTCCTATTTAATGGTTTAATTTGAATTACGACAAGTTCAACGTAGTAAAAGCAGCAGCAGTTTGATTTATACTTGGTCTGTAGATGTTCACATTTAGCATATTCGATAGCTCTATTGATTTAAGCTCGAATCATGCATGTGTGGGGCACACTTGACTCTTGAGGCGTTTGTCAGCGTTTCTAAATTTATTTCATTGGTTCTTGCTGCGGATGATAGGTTTTTCTTCTTCTTTTTTCAATTTCTGGCGACGGTACTGTTTTGCCATTTTCAAGTGTCATATTTTAAAGAAGACTTGTTTAACTAACTGTGCTTATTGCGATTGATCTCACCGGCTATATTGTTAGTAGTAGCAAGATCTAGATAATCTCCATTGATTCCACACACTTTCATATCACAATTGACCATATTCTCGAGCAATTTCAATATTTGAATGGTTCTTTGTATTATAAAATTTGTGTGGGATGGATCGGTACGTCTACTATTATATTCCACCGTCACGAAGAGAAGCGGTGTCGCTCTCGCTGGCAGTCGGAATGTGTCAAGATGCAGCAACGATCGGGTTCTCTGCACCAACACCATGAATTAATCAACCCTGCCATAGTCAAGGCCTGCGGCTTAATTGCAGCGCTTTATTTTCCCTCTGTAAACTCCCTTTGACCAAGAAAATGAATTAAGCAGGTAATTATTATTATTTTATCTTGTTAAATGTTCAAACGAGGACTTAGCGTAGGTTAACCTATGGATAGATAATCTTTAATCCGTTAAACTTAAAAAATAAGGATAAATATACCGTTTACAATACCGAGATTATCAATCAACATCTGAAGGGTTGGCTGATCGGCTGGTGCACTCCATTTGGGCCACACGATTACTTGTGGAGCGACGATCCTCGAGGTTGAAGAAGTAAGCAGAGATAAAATTAATAAACAAACCGCAACGCCGAATGGCAGCACGACCGTAATGGTATCCTTCGTCAGGTCATTAATCGGTATAATTAGACGTATTCGATATGGCACGTCAGCGGGGCAGAGAGTACCTGTGGTCAACATACGGGGCGGACGATGGACACGTGTCGGGAGAATCATTCTGGAGCCCGACCCCTTGGTCGCTGAAGGGGCATGTGTGCGGGTTTGAAACTTTGACCAACCCTCTAACATTCGGTCCACTGTTTTCCCCGTTGCCGCATCAGTCAAATATTGTGTCTATGTTTTCTTGATATACTACTTGAATCGACTAAATGAACAAACTAATTATTCTACTATGGTCACAAGAATTAATTTTCATCGATTTTGCAATTGTTTGGGCCGGTTTTTACATTTCTAAATAAAAAATCATTGTTTTAGTAAAAATTTGAACGGTTCATGAAAGTGACATGAGTAGAATATTGCATAGTTGGAATAATAATTTTATATTTTCATATCTAGACCATAAAATTTATATTTTACTAATTACTTGGGTGAAGTGTATGAATGGAAGCTACCTTCGGCTTTATCTTCCTCGGCCTGATCAATAAGTGGTCTTCCCTTTAAACTTTCCAGCCCTACTTGCATCACAAAATCCCTACATACCTTTCCCATGCCTCATATAATCTCTTATTATTCTTCACATCTCCTAGTCAGCTCTATCTTCAAACAACCCTTTTTCTCGTTATTAATCGATCTTCTTCTGCCTTTTCCTCCTCTCCTCCTCCTTCTCCTCCTCCTCCCCGTCTTTCTTCTTCTTATATAAAGTGTAGTGTGGTGGTGTTTGTACTTCACTCACCCGTCAACCAGCTTGTCTTCTTTGCACTCCATCTCTACTGCTCCCATACTTATGTCTGAGAAGCGGGAATTCTACCACTACGACCACCACCAGCAGACAAAGCATCCAATAGTTCTTGAAGACCCTTTCCGCTTGGCATCCCAGCAGTGGCCTCCAGAATTCTCCAAGACGGCCGATCCACGAAGAACTTACCTCGACTTCCAGGAGTACTCGCATGTATCCGTCGACTACGAAGGCCAGCTGCTGGGCAAGGGATTCCATCTGTCGTCGGGGTCTTTCGACTCTGCCATCATCGACGAGGGGAAGGTTATGAACGAGATATTTCCTGCGGACGGTGCCACTGGTACGGGTTTTGTTGTCAATGGTGGTGATTGTAGTACTACTGCTGCTGTCCGTGGTGTAAGAGGAAGTGGGAGCGGTACGCCGGCACCACTGGATTCCCCTATCTCTTCTTCGTTGAACGAGGCAGCTGTCGAGGACGACGGAGGGAGGATGATAAAGCAAGAGGGGCAATGGCAGGGAAAGGAGTGCGAGGATGGGGATGAAAGGTCCAAGAAAGTGTAAGAGTACTGTTTGACTTCGGTTCTTGGTCTTCCTTTTCACACATAACACTCGTCTCATAGGTTATTAATCAGCTTCTTGCCCTTTATCCCACCGACCTTCCTTAGTGGACTTTAGGGTCTCATTCAAAATCCCTACTTCTTCTGGTACGAACTAGTTAAGATTGCTATTACTTGTTCGACTCTTTGTACCTCAAGTGTGTGTGTGTTGTCGTATGGGTCGATCAGTTGCCGTAATTATACTGCATCTAGACCAACAAGAGCGGCAAGTGATATTAATCTGTCAATGCATGATTCTCAGGTGTAAAGCGAAGAAGAAAGGGGAGAAACGCCAACGAGAGCCACGATTCGCCTTTGTCACAAAGAGTGAAGTCGATCATCTTGAGGACGGCTATCGGTGGAGGAAATATGGCCAAAAAGCTGTCAAGAACAGTCCATACGCAAGGTGCGTGTGTATACATACATATGTACAACTATTAATTACAGCAATAAGATCCCTTTTTGTTTCTTGGTTCAAGAAGCTTGTGCCTCTAATTAATTATCAAGTTGACCAGAAGCTACTACCGCTGTACCACTCAGAAGTGCCCCGTCAAGAAGAGAGTGGAGAGATCATGCAAAGATCCGTCGACCGTAATCACAACCTACGAGGGCCAACACATCCACCACAGCCCAACCAATCTCCATCTGAACGGAAACGCCCTCCTCTCACCGATGCACACGCCTGGCTTCCATCCAGCCATGTTCGTGCATCCCAAAGATCATCTCCTTATTCCTCCCCTACAAAATGCCCTTGTGGACGCAAACCATGGACTGTTCCCGCAAGACCCAGCAGCCGAGCAGCTTTTTCCCGCCGATGGTTATGGTCTCCTGCAGGACATCATTCCACCATTCATCCAGCCCAATGAGCCATGATCTATCTATCACATGTATCCTTAATCTATTGTTTTCGATCTGTTTAGTTCTTTATGCATTCCTGCTTAGTTACTACTTCGATCTTCCAGTGTGCATGTACTACTTACTACTTGTATACATATATGACCGAATGTTTGACGTCGATTTTGCTTCACGTATTTAAGGATCTATTAATTACACTATAATCTCATTTAATTAGAAAGAAAGATCTTATTAACATATGAATTCAATTTGGAGGAGGCACAGATCATTTTTCACTCATCGATCAGTTGCTGATAAACTTAACTTACCAAGGTGATCGATGTGCCCATGTCTGTGTTTATCACATGATCCGCAGCAATGAAGATTGACATGAGAATGGATTTATCTTCCATTCGTGTGCCAGAACGAATGCAATATATTTTATAAATTTAAATTGCTGTTAACTTTTGACTTGAAGAGTTCGATTCTGACCATTTGCCATTTCAAAAGTAATTCATAAGATGGGAAAATATATTGTAAAAGAATAATCAGCATTTCTTTCTTAATGGGTTGATTAAGAAAGGATCGATTAATGTTTGTTCAAGGTTGACTTTGCGTATCAAGCCAGTCAGCTGTCACAGGTGATGTCATAAAAAAAAATTTACGTTGAGGTGGTGAACCATCTACCGCCTCGAATGTAAATTATTTTCACCACCCAACGAGAAAAGAAGAAGACAAAGAAGAGGAGAAGAAGAAGAAAACGAAAAAGGAGAAAAAGGGGAAAAAATGAAAAATATGGAATATTATTGTATTTTTACAATTTTCTTTTTTAGGTAAGACTTTCTTTCTTTTAGTCCAAAAAATTTAATCTTATTTGAGATTTATGCATGATTTTAGTAATTATGGTAATTTATGTAATTATATTAATAATTACTTACCATTAATGTTATGCATTTTAGAATAATGCATTGTTATAGTTATAGCAGTATGCATTTCAAATTCATGAACAAAAGCACATTAGTATTATTGTATATTTATATTGATTATGGCATAATTATGTGTTTATGCAAATATTGAGATTTTACATAATTTCTTAAGATTAGTGCATATCGTGGACTTTACAACATATATTAGGAATTTGTGATTATTTTGCATGACATGGATATTTGTTGACTATGGAAGGTATTTATGTTGCATGTGATTATTTAACATTAAGGTAAGTATTGTAGAAAATGCATGTCATTATTAGGTTTAATGTGAAATCTAATACATATTAAAATGAATGAATGTTTAGCTATGAACCTGGCTATAAGGGTATAATACTATAGAATTGTATATAATAGAGATGGAAGATATGGTTGGCCTTGTCTCAGGTACTCAAGGTATTCAACCCCAGTCATAGGGGACTATGTAACAGCTAATCCCTAAGGGAGTAAATATGCAATTATAGTTAAACTAAATATGAAAATATATGAGTAGTTTTGATATTAGGGCCCAAGGTATTATTGTAATTTGTAGGATACATTTTTATTTGTGATAAAAATGCATACTTTTTATTATTATATTGAGTTGATAGTTGTGTATGAGACTAATGTCTCACTCACAAGAAGTATGTAACTAGCCCCAACTCAGGCTCTCTACCAAGGCTGCATAATGCTATAAAAGGATGTAGTACATCCTCACTATCAACTTGAGCTTTTGATGTAGTGGTAGCCATGATCCACCTTATGGTATCATAACCTAGATGGTTGTGGGTAAGGCCCTAGTCATGCCATAACTAGCATATTGTGAGGGGGGGGGGGATTATTGGGTATGGGACCAATGTCTCACTCGTGGGGAGCATGTAACTAGCCCTAACTCGGGCTCCCTACTAGGGCTACATAATGTTATAAGAGGATGTGGTGCATTCTCACTATTAGCTTGAACTTTTGGTGAAGTGGTAGCCACGATCCACCCTATTGTTAAGAATTATGTTTTGATGATGTATGCAAAATCTCAATTAATCACATTTAATCAATTAATTTTGTTATTTAAAAAGTTAAATATAAAGCATTGATATATACAAAAAATATTTAAAAGTTATATATTTGTTTATATTAGATCATAAAAGTTGCTAAGTTAAATAACATATCGTTTAGTTCGACTAAATTTTATACAACTTGTTATTGAGTTAGTTTAACGTGTTTTTATAATGTTAAGCATGATATGTTTTGTTAGGATCGATAGGCTTACTAGAGGGGGGGGTGAATGGTGCTAGTGTATAAATTTTACTTCTTTATAAACTTGATTGATTCATTTTATAAAATGAAATCAAAACAATAGAAAGAAATGCACACAAGAGGATTTTTAGGTGGTTCACCAACTTGGCTAGTCCACCCCCAAGATTCACTTGGGCTTCACTAAGTATACGAGTACTTACAATACATCTTTTTAGGTTGAAACAAGAACTAACACTTAGAGCTTTCAGGTATAAGCTCAACAACCAACCTTTCTTCGAGCTTTCAGGTTGAAGCTCTCAACCAACGAAGAGCTTTCAGGTTGAAACTCACGAACCAACACTTTGAACTTTTAACACAGAGTTTAAGTGTAGGGAGCTTTTGTGCTGCAGAAGACTTGAGATTATTTCTGAATGATGCAAACTTGAGTGTATCTCTGAATGTGTTTGTAGCTCACAGTATATGATAATCGTTGTCTTAACTTTTTCTTTTCTTCTTATATTTATACCAAGAGGTATAATGATCATATTTTCTTCCAACAGATGTATTCTGTTGTACTTGCTAAGAAATTAGACCTAAATATGGTAAGTTACCATTCAAGGAGGTATTTCAAGATACCCTTCCAATTTCTTGGGTTTTTCAAAGGCTTAGCCATGTAACTCTTTGAAAATCAATAGTAACCTACCGAAAAGTCACTTAAGTCTTTCTGCCATGTAGGATTTCAGATCATACATATGAGTTGTTATTCGATCAGATACTTGCAGTTGTAACTTACCGAACTATTCTTTGACCGTCGGATAGTTAGCTATAATAACCATCCGAAATCCTTCTTTAAGTTTCCAACTGCTTTCTTATTTCAATACGTGCATAATAGAATAACTTAAGTTTTGGATGGTTATAACTGTAACTCACCGAAACTCTTCAAATTTTGGATAGTTAGCTTTCTACCTTTCCAAAAAGCCTTTTAAACTTCTGTTCTGGATTTCTACACGTGGGAAATTCACTAACTTAAGTTTCGGATAGTTGGCTTCCCTAACCTTCTGAAATTCTTGACCTTTCAGATAGTTAGTGCCTTAACTCTCCAATCATTCAATCAACTTCCTTTAAAACTCTTCGAAGTCTTTTTATATCCGGATAGTTACTCTTCTAACTATCTGATAGTGCTTTGGCTGCTTTGAACTGATTCTTCGGATACTTAAACTTGTAACTGTCCGATTTTCTTATGGCTCTATAGTAGCAATTTCTGAACCATCTATATCGAGTTTTGCTCTTTTGTTCAACTGTCTATATTGTGAAATATAATTTATTACCTCACATAGGTTTTTGCATTATCGAAACACAAGGGTCCTAACATGTTTTACGTTGCATATTTATGTATCATATGTTGTGCACATGAGTAACTCATTGAGTTAACAATGTTACGTTACAATTTGTGTTCAAGTTGTATACTATAACTCATTGAGTTAGTATAATGCATGTGTTGAATTTTATTTTACAAATGTTATTAAGTATCATTGAGTCACACATGTTTAACTCGTTAAGTTAACATAATTACATATATTAAGTTTTATATTTGAAGCACTAAGATAATGCGTTAGGTTAATGTTATAAAAGAGTATTTTGCTTGTGATAAATTGTTATTGTAAAACATTTGATTTATGTCACATGCTAAACTTATTGAGTTAGTCACGTTGAGTTACAATTTTATATTTTATTACATATTAGGTTAGTATTAATGTAATGAGATGTTATAACACTTATGAAAATTTTGGTCTAAAATGTTTGTTTTGTAAAGAATTTTTTGAATGATCTAGATCGATGAATTTTGAAGAAATGTGAAACATAATATGTGATGTTTATGAAAGGCTAATATCTTTTGAATTATTTCAAATTATGAATGAAAGATCAAGATTGATTAAGAAAGACATGGATCAAGACGTGAAGAGTGGATGTCGATCAAGTTGTGGATGAACATGGAATTGTGCATACATCGATCATTGATTATTTAATGCATGTATTTACATTGATCAAATATGCTTATGAGAATTGTTTGGAGTTTTGTTAACTTTTGTTTTTATGTTTATATCAATAATTACTTTTATAAGTAAACAAACAACCTTTCACACAAATTAGATATTAATTCCAATTTGTATTTTAACTGCAAGTGCATAGTGTATATTATATTTTTGTGCAAGTGTAGGTTGATCCCACAAAGATTGAGTAAGAATTATGTACTGTTCCGATTTTTATATTGGAGTTTATATGTGTTTAGTTAAGCACTCCGTTGAGTTACAATTAACATAACGGACTTAGTTCGTGGAGTTATGCCTAACTCAACTGACTAACCTCGTGGACTTACATTAACTCCATGAGTCTATCTTTCCAGTTAAATACTATTATTTACAAAGGAATTCGGCCAACCATTGAACGGTTCCATAGAATATAAATAACATCAATTAAGCTCTTTAATGTTAGTTAATATTAGATTTACCATTAAGCAACACTAACATTCAAATATTTCAAACAGTAACCATTTAAATCTTTAAGTATTTGGAACGAATCAATTTCAGTAAACAATAAAACTATTTTCTATTTTCTGAATCAAACAAACATAAAACATTCACAATACTGACAATGATAACATTAATCATGATACAAAACAAACAATACAACACTTTGATACTAAATATAAATACAAATAATTTGTTGTTTTGATATGTTCTTGAAGATGAGCGAAAGGTGAAATGTAAAAATTCTATCAACAGTAAAAACTTCTGTCACTACATGCGACGCGATTACACCACTGAAAACTTAATCACTTACAATCTTACTTCATCTTCCTATAGAACCGCGAATCCAAAATTGTAAGATGACCTCCTCTTCAGCAAACTAGCATCAACCCGAAACCAAGGCTAGAAGCTTTACGATCTCCAGAGATATGAGTTAGTGCTTAGTCAAAATGGCTTCCCTTCCTGCAATGTGATCACTCCTCATAGTGGTTGTCAGTCATCATGTTTGGTTCGAAATCGATCGAACATCAGGAAAATATCCTCATAGACCTCCGATGGTTGGTGATTTTGGTGGTGGTGTGGAGCTTTAGGGAACTTCTGACACTTCTTGTAGTTAGCACGGTCCTCCACCTCTACACACACACTTTCTTCGTCTTTCTCCTCTTCTTTATATTTCTTTTTGTAGTAACTACTACTTAAATGATCGGTTGGATTTCCTTCATTCATATCAACGATGGTGATTTCTTCTTCATTCCACGAGTGAATTCCTACGTGATACGTGTAATCATGGTTTTCCTTCAAATGTCTTATTTCTACAACTGCTATAGTGGCATATTAGAAAATAAATGGTCTGTTGAGTTACAGATAACTCAATGAACTTACTTCGTTGATTTAACTATAAAACACATGCAATAAAGAAATAACTAGTTTAGATATTTCAGATACTTACAAACCTTAATTATCCGATACTCAGATGCATTTTGGATAGTTACCAGATAACTTATCAAAAATTTACTTAAGTCATGCATTGATGTTTCAACACGTGTACTCCAAGAAATAATAAAATATTCTTTAAGCATTTATAACATAACTATCTGGTACATGGAATATAACTCTTTGAAATAACAGAAATTCGGATACTTAAGAATTTCACAGCCTACAATTTATCGACAATTCAGAAATGTACTTGTTTGTGTTTGGCCAACACGACACTAGAAAACTTGTTTTGGATCTCCAGCAATGCACTAGAAAAACTTGGATTTGTTAACTTCTGCTTTTCCTTAGTTAATTTATCTTTATGCCTATTCTTTTTTAGAAGAAAACAAACAACCTTTAATACAAGTTAGATATTAATTCCAATTTGTATTTCCAAGTTAGATATTGTATTAGTGTGCAAGTACAGGTTGATCCCATAGGGAATTGCTTAAGGATTGAGAATTGTTTCATTTTTAACAATCAAATTTATATATTCAATAAGCCCTCTATTGAATTACAGTTAACTCAACGGACAAAGTTCATTTAGTTATGGCTAACTCAATGGACTAACCTCGTGGACTTAAGTTAACTCCATGACTTTGCATTTTCTTTTTAATACTACTATTTATAGAGGAATTCGGCCAACCATTGGGCGGTTCCAAAGATTGTAAATAACATCAATTAAGCTCTTTAATGTTAGTAAACACTGGATTTATCATTAGGCAATACTAACATTCAGATAATTCAAACAGTAATCATTAAAATCTTTAAGTCTTTTGAACGAACCAATTTAAGTAAACTATAAAACTAAAACAAATATAAAACAATCACAACACTGACAAAGATAACATTAATCACGATATAACACAAACAATACAACACTCAAATACAAAATACAATCGTAGATAAGTGTTTTTGGTATTTTTGTTTTAATATGAACATGGAAATGGGCGAAAGATGAAATGTAAAGTAATCTCAATCGACAGTAAATACTTCCGTCACTACATGCGATGCGATTACACCACTGAAAATTAAACCACTTACAACTCTATCTCCTCTCCCTATAGAATCGCAAGTCCAAAATTACAAGATGATCTCCTCTTCAACATACAGGCATCAACCTGAAACCAAGGCTAGAAGCTTTACGATCTCTTGAAATATGAGTCGGCGCTTGGTGAAAATGGCTTCCCTTCCCGCGAAGTGATCACTTCTCACAGTGGTTGTCAGGCACTATGTTTGGCTCGGAATTGACTCGACATCAGGAAAGTATCCTCACAGACCTCCGATGGTTGGTGATAATGTGGTGATGGTGGTGGTGACAATGGTTGGTGTGGTACTTCAGAGAATTACCGACACTATCTGTAGAAAGCTTGGTGCTCCTCCTTTGTACACACTGGCCATAACCATCGATCACACACCCTTTACTTCTTTTTCTTCTTTTCTTTTATATTTCTTCAGTGGTAACTACTTCTACTTGAATGGTCGGTCGGATTTCCTTCATTCATATCAACGATGATGCTTTCTTCTCCCTTCGACGAGTGAATTCCTACGTGATATGTGCGATCGTGGTTTTTCCTTCCAACTGTCTTGCTTCTACAACCGCTACAGTGGCATATTAGAAAATAAATAGTCTGTGGAGTTACAAATAACTCAATGGACTTACCTCGTTGATTTAACTATAAAACACATGCATAAATTTAACTATCCGATGCTCAGGTGCATTTCAGATACTTACAGATAACTTATCGATATATAACTTAAGTAAATCTACCAGATCTCAACACGTGTCATCAGCAATTTAATAATAAAAGAAACATTTCGGAGAGTTACAAGTCTAACTATCCGATGCTCAGCTGCATTTCGGATAGTTAGAGATAACTTACTGAAAATCCACTTAAGACATGCATTATGGTTTCAACACGTGTACTTCAGGAAATAATAAACTATTCTTTTAAAACATAACTGTTCGGTAGTTTAAAACATAACTATCCGATACATGTTTGGTATGTTAAACATAACTGTCTGAAATATCAGAAAATTCGAATACTTAAGGATTTCACAGCCTGCAACTTACCGATAGTTCAGAAATGTACTAAATTAACATTAATTCACTGAAATTAAGCAGATTCTTTAATTAAAGCATATAACAGTGCAATTATAACATAATAGCTTAATTCTCATATGATAAGCTAAATATTATGCAATTAACCATCATTTAATCGTTAATAATATGCACTTTTTCATTCTAAACACTTCCCCCATACCTAAATTTTGCTAGTCCCTTAGTAAACTAAGATCTAATTAATTGGTCTTTCTAAAAGTGCTAGAATTAATTCTTCCCCCCTTTGTTTCTTCTGTTCAGCATAAGAACTAGTATTATCATATAGATATTCTGTATGTTTCAGTAATATTGTTTTCTCCTCTTCAACCTACAAATATACTTAGAATATATGCAAATTACATACAAAGTATATCATCATCATATAGGTATTAATTATATTATCGTTTGTTTTTCTTTTCATCATCTGTCATTCTGAATTTTCCAATAAGATTTCTAGAAGAAATTTCAACAACATACGAATCAAAGTACAATCCAATTAAATATGATTAAGACAAGTAGAATAAAGAATTGTATCTCCATTAAACAACTTCAAAAGTCTATTCTTAGATTCATATTTCAGCAATTCTAGATAATAGAAAACATACTCGATTCATAAGATATCTGTATTTCATAAAACACTTGTATCTTTTCAGAAAAGTATATGTATTTAAATTATTATTTTTTTTTTTTACTTTAAAAGTTAATTTGACAAGCTTGAATCATACAACAACTTTCTAATGTACCCATGTAATGAGCTTTCAGTCAACAATCCCAGATCTAATCAGGATCTTAGGTTGCCAAATTTCAAGAGTCCTTTTTCAGGTCAACAATCCTTACATACCTATTTTCTCAAGTACAAAAGGCTCGTGATCAAACAAGTCAATAAACTCTCAAAATTTCTTCTTCTTCTTTTTTTTTCTTTTATTCTTTCACAATACAAAAACAAAACAAAACATTAAACACATATTGTATATGTACGTATTTCATTAATATAGATGCAATAAAACACCAATCTCATATAGTCCTACTTCTATCATTTACTGTAAATATGAATCCATATCAATAAGCTCATACATTTTCTGTAGTTTAATAAGATCTACACATAAATCATTTTACAAGTTTAATCAGTCAAATTAAATGTATCTTTAATCATATGTGTTTCATTTAATCTAGAATTCACATCTCAGCTCCTTCAGGACTTTAGATAATTTTTTCATTAAGCATTCTAATTTCATTTTAAAATCGTGAAACTGTTAAACTCATGAAATTCAAAAAAAAACATAAGATACTATATCTAGATTTGCATAAATAGTAAATTCTATAGCATCTTATATAGTCTTCTAAATATAACATTCAAGTAGTTACAATTTATAAAAATTTTATAGTCTCAATTATCGGATAGTTACAGCAAGTTCATAAAAATTTTCAATTTCCACAAAACTTTGCAGTACCATTTTAATTCCTTTAATTAACAAACTTACATGGCTGTTACTTTAATTACCTCCCCCCCATACCTACATTTTGCATTGTCCTCAATGTAAAAGATTTGACAATAAATACAGTAATTGTAGCAAGCATGAATATAGTTTCGTTGATTTAGCACCTAACTCAACAAATGAGTTTAAATTTAAATTCAGGATAAGTAATCAGTTACATACCTTGTTTCGTTTGTATCTCCTTCTACATATTTTGATTTTTGATTCTGAAAAACTTTTCATTCACAGATAAAAGCAAAATATATAACAAAATAGCATTTAACAGCTATTGATAAATCATTGTCTTGTGTGGAACACAGACTCCTATGCCTTTGGTGGCTCACAAGCAAGCCAGTTGGTTTCCCAGAATAGATACCAACAAACTGGATTGATATTTTGTTTTTATTTTTTTTTATAAAATAAACTAAAACTAAATTTTTTAAAAGTAAATGCAGAAAACACACAACATTAAACACACAAAATCACAGCTTAAGAACATGATAGAAAAGTAGAAACAAATGGAATAAACATGTCAGTCCAAGCAAACTTTTTAGGCATAATTCTTCTTGCTATTAATTCTGTTTTAATGCAGTTCTTGTTCCTTCTTAATTTGTAAACATGTAATATATTATAAATTCCAAATACAAGTGTATTACCATTAATGATATGAAATGCAGAAAGGGATCCTTTTCGGTTCTAGGGTAATGTAGCAGTTTCTATTTCTACATTTATTTCAATATACTCCTCTTCCCACTTCCATTCATTTATGTCTTTCATAATCCATATTTGAAATTTCATCAATTCATCCCACTATCTTATCAGACATAAAGTAGGATAATCATATTCATTATACCACATTCCTATTTGAATTTTATCAAATTCTGTAGATGGTGGTTTAGCTATATCACTCGGTATAGGTAATATTTCTATAAAATCATCATAACTTTCTATGCTCACTATGTATAAATCAGATCCAAATGCTATTGATATATCTGTGACTAGATATATATATCCATCAAGTATGACATGCATGTTATTAATTAATGATTTTTGTCCTAGATATATCATAATATTTTCAGTCCAAGATCTATTTAGAAAATTATACACACTTAAGCGTAAATCTTCACCCCAATTTCCTGTAGGTCTCCAATAATATAATTTTTCAGGAATTGTAGAATTTTTATTAGAAAATATTAAAGCCGACCCACAATTTACAATTGGTACTTCATATCTATTAGGTCTTCCTATATACCATTCTTCTCTTGTTATAGGATTTCTTATCAAAATATCAGGTAATAGACTTGCATACCTTGGTCTCGTCCTGTATATGATTAATCCTTCATCTATCCCCATAATATGATTTATTCCTTCTAATGTATTGGGTGAAATTCCAGTAGTTTCTTCCATAGGCAGATATTCATGGTTAATTGAACTACGATTAAATGACTTCCATATGAATCCATCTCTAATCTTAGTCATTTTTGTAGCTTGTAGTCCCTGAAAATATTTTTCTTCAATACATTCTTTAATTTCCTTTGATACACAACACAGCCTACACAGATCTTTAGCTGACAAGTTACTTAGTACTTCCCTTAGTGCATCCAATGGTAATTGCATCAATTCCATTTGTTGATTTTGTATAACACACACAAAAATTTAGCAGAGACAAAAATTAACATAACTACTGCACACCCTTGTAGAATTAAGGCATAACTCAACAGACTAAGTTCGTTGAGTTAAGGACTAATTCTACGATATAACTAACTATAAATAAACTTATATATACATATATATATATAGCTACTTCAGTTATACTACTTCATTCAGTTATCCTCCCAGAAGAGGTATCAATTTCATTAACAGTTCTATTGATAGGTTAGGTACTGCTTGCATTGGCAATCCTCTAGTAGGTCTAACTTCCATTGATTCCTTATGTCTAAGGGGTATATTTCTATTTATATTTTGATTTGCAATATTTCCAAATACAAAATCTAGACGATTGTTTAATTGTTGGATTATCTTTTCTAATTTCTCTATTCTAGATCCTTATTCCAGTAATGCTTCATAACTTATATTCTTCTCATTTACATTTTCTCCTCCTTGGAAATTGTTGTTTCTCCAAGATAAATTTGGGTGATTTCTCCAATTAGGATTATAAGAATTTCCAAAGTTATCTTTCTGATTTCTAGCATAAATAATATCTAAATCATTAATGTTTGCATTCTTTTCTGCTAGCTTTTGATTTAATGATAACTCTTCTATTTTCTTTGTTAATTCAGTTTATTTCACCTCAAGTATAGTACTTGAATCTATTTCATGCATTCCTCTTAGCAATATTCTTTTATCTGCAATAACTTTAGCCGAATTTTCCCACTGTGTAGTTCTTTTGCAAAGTTTTCTAAATATGCTCATGTTTCTTCACTACATAGTTTTAAAAATCCATTTTAACAAGTAGATTCTAATAAAGATTTCGTTGAAACATCTATGCCTTTATAAATTACACCTATTAATTGTGCTTTACTCATTGCATGATGTGGACATTGAGTTAGTAAATCTTTAAATCTTTCAAAATATTTCTAGAATGATTCACCCTATTTTTGGCTACACATTAATATTTCTTTGTTCTTTTTAGTCGTTTGATGTGTTGGATAATATTTTTCCAAAAAAATAGAGTAAAATTCAGTCCATGCAGAAATTGAATCAAGCGACAGATTATATAACCATCTCTTAGCTGTGTCTTTTAAAGCAAAAGGGATATATCTAAGTTTAATAGCATCTATACTCATGTTTGGCATTTTCATCATTTGACAAACTTCATTAAATTCTCTAAGGAAATAATAGGCATCCTCTCTTTCTAATCCATGAAAATGTGGCAATTGACTAATATAATTAGATTTCAGTTCAAACCTATCTCTCTCAAAGTTTGGCAATCGAATACATGAAGGTTCATCAACTAATTCAGGATACAGAATTTCTCCTAATGGTTTTTCTACTAGAGTAGCGATCTCTACGTTCTCTTTTAAAGAAAGGTTAGCTACACCCCAAAGGATTTCGTTAAAGTCTAGATGAGAAAATGTTTCAGTACGCCTCTGTGTTGAATATTCCTAAGTAGGTGTTCTTACTAATTGTTTAGTGCTAGGAGAATGAGTCCATGTGCTCATAAATAAAATAGCAAACGATTAATTACATACTAGTTTGAAGCTTTCCATTCAATAAATATTTGTTGACGGATGAAGTCGAATCAGCTGCTTCTCCTTCCAGTTCCCCCAACGCATTCTCCTTTCTTTTAAAAGTGCTGGTAACTCGTAAATAACATTCTGTTTTATATATATAATGCACATCCATAAAGTAAATAAATCTCGTTGTAAGAATGTGTCTTGCAATGGGTAGCATGGTTCTTGTTTTTATGGGTACGTGTACCACTACTAATTTCAAATTTTGGTAACCGCCAAGCCGATGAGGTTTCGTTCATGGTTAAAAGAATAAATGTTCTGCTTAACTTGTGAACTAACCTCGTTGAGTTACAGATAACTCAAAGGAACAATGTCGGTTACTGTTGCTAACTCCACGGACTAACTTCTTTGAGTTACAGATAACTCAACGGAGTGACCTTATATTATATTACTAACCTCGTGGAGTTAAGTTTAACTCAATGAACTTACTTCGTTGAGTTAACACTTAGCAACCTCTAAGTTTACTCCTCGTAAGTACCTCTATGTTTTTTTTTTCCTCCTGCACTCTGCTAACTGAAATAAACTTAAATACATGTTATTAATGCAGCATTCTAATCAAAATTCGTTTAAATCTGAACATTATATAAATATTTAACTTGTAGTTCATTTCATGTTATGCAGAATTTACATTTTACCTTGCAGCATGCAGATATTTTCAAGCATTTATTATTTAATCCTGTCATTCAGCAAACTGTAAATCTTTTTAAACATTCATGTATAATGTTCCATAAATTATATAACATTCAATATAGTTCATCCATTTCATCATTCTAAACACGCATGAAAAATATATCTAAAAACATATATTCATTCATATGAATCAATTACATTACAATCAAATCAAATATTTTTCATACAAATATATACAAGTACAAGTAGACAAACTATACAATTAGCCTCTATTCCTAAGTTCATCTACTTCCTTCTAAAGTTTTTCTAATTGCTGCTCTAATTGTTCTATCCTTTCTACAACTCCAGTAATGCCTCTAGAAGATACAGATATTTTAGCTGCTGCAACATAATTTTTGTATTCTTTCACTACAATGGTTCTTGACTCCTCACAGTGGTTGTCAAGCACTGTGTTTGGCTCGGAATCGACCCGACATCAGGAAAGTATCATCACAGACCTCCGATGGTTGGTGATTATGGTGGTGGTGATGATGGTTGGTGTGGTACTTCAGAGAATTGTCGATGCTGATCCTCCTCTGCACACATTGGCCACACCCATCAATCACACACCCTTTACTTCTTTTTCTTCTCTTCTTTTATATTTCTTCAGTGGTAACTGCTTTTGCTTGAATGGTCGGTTGGATTTCCTTCATTCATATCAACGACGATGATTTCTTCTCCCTTCAACGAGTGAATTCTTGCGTGATAGGTGCGATCGTGGTTTTTTTCTTCCAACTTCCTATTTCTGCAACTACTACAGTGGCATATTAGAAAATAAATGGTCCATAGAGTTACAGATAACTCAATGGACTTGCTTCGTTGATTTAACTATAAAACACGTGTATAAATTTAACTATCCGATGCTTAGGTGCATTTCGGATACTTACAAACTTAACTATCCAATGCCTAGATGCATTTCGGATAGTTACAAACTTAACTATCCGATGCTCAGATGCATTTTGGATAGTTATAGATAACTCACCAATATATAACTTAAGTCAATCTTCCAGATCACAACACGTGTCATCAGCAGTTTTATAATAAAGAAATATTTCAGAGAGTTATAAGTCTAACTATCTAATGCCTAAATGCATTTCGGATAGTTAGAGATAACTCACCGAAAATCCACTTAAGTCATTCTTCCAGAACATGACATGTGTCATCAGCAGTTTTATAATAAATGGAGATTTTGGAGAGTTACACATATAACTATCCGATGCCTAGTTGCAATTTCGGATACTTAGAGATAACTCACCGAAAGTCCACTTAAGTCATACATTATGGTTTCGACATGTGTACTTCAGGAAATTATAAAATATTCTTTTAAAACATAACTGTTCGGCAATTTAAACATAACTGTCCGGTACATGTTCGGTACATTAAACATAACTGTCCGAAATAACATAAAATTCAGATACTTAAGAATTTCACAGCCTGCAATTTACCGACAGTTTAGAAATGCACTAAATTAACATTAATTCCCCGAAATTAAGCAGATTCTTTCATTAAAGCATATAACAGTACACTTATAACAAAATAGCTTAATTCTCATATGATAAGCTAAATATTATGCAATTAACCATCATTTAACCATTAATATTATGCACTTTTTCATTCTAAACAATACTATATCTAGATTTGTATGAATAGTAAAATTTTGTAGCATCTTATATAAGATTCTAACATTCAAGCAGTTACAATGCTTAAAAATCTTACAATCTCATTTATCGGATAGTTATAGCAAATTCATAAATAAAAAAATTTTCAATTTCCATAGAACTTTGCAACACTATTCTAATTCCTCTAATTAACAAAATTACTTGGATTTTAATATAATTATGTCCCCCCCCATACCTACATTTTGCATTGTCCTTGTTATGCGAAGAGAAGTGTAGAAAGGGAGAAGCTTGGACTCGTGGAGAAGAAAGAAGAAGACAAAAGGGAAAAAACGTGTGAAGCAAATGCAAAAACACCAAGGTTTAACGTGGTTCCCCAATTGGGTACGTCCACGGATGGAGCTCAACTGAATGATTCTCTAGGTGATCACAAAGGGATACAAGATTCAACTCATCCTCGAAGTACACGTTGGGGGTCTATTTATAACATTTGTGTACCCCCAAGTGACTAAGGACAAAACTACCCCTATGTGTAACAAACTAATTCAAGACACATAATAACATCCTCAATGTAAAAGATTTTACAATAAACATAGTAATTGTTAGTAGGCATGGATATTGTTTCATTGACTTAGCACCTAACTCAACGAACTTAATTCGTTGAGTTAATGAATAACTCCACAAACTGAGTTTAAATCTAAATTCAGGATAAGTAATCAATTACATACCTTGTTCTTTTGTATCTCTTTTCATATCTTTCGATTTTTTATTCTGAAAAACTTTCCATTCACAAATAAAAGTAGAATATATAATAAAATAACAAAACATAACTTGTTAAATCAGTGTCTTATGTGGAACCCAGGCTCCTATGCCTTTAGTGGCTCATAAGCAAGCTAGTTGATTTCCTAGAATAGATACCAACAAACTAGATTGATATTTTGTTTTTCTTTTCTTTTTCTTTTTATAAAATAAAACTAAAACTAAAATTTTTCTTTCTTTTCTTTTTCTAAAAATAAATGTAGATTACACACAACATTAAAAGCACAGAATCACAGTTTAAAAACATGATTGAAAAGTAGTAACAAATGGAATAAACATGTTAGTCCAAGCAAACTTTTTAGGCATAATTCTTCTTGCTATTAATTCTGTTTTAATGTAGTACGTTTTCCTTTTTAACTTGTAAGCTTGTAGTATGTTATCAATACTAAATATAAGAGTATTTCCATTAATGAAATGAAATGCAGAAAGGGATCCTCTTCTGTTCCAAGATAATGTAGCTATTTCTATTTCTACATATATTTCAATATCTTCCTCTTCCCACTTCCATTCATTTAGGTCTTTTATAATCCATATTTGAAATTTCATCAATTCATCCCACCATCTTATCAGACATAAAGTAGGTTCATCATATTCATTATACCACATTCCTAATTGAATTTTATCATATTCTGTAGACAGTGGTTTAGCTATATCACTTGGTATAGGTAATATTTCTATAAAGTCATTATCATAACTATCTATACTTACTATGTCTAAATTAGATCTAAAAGCAACTGATATATCTGACACTAAATATATATATCCATCAAGTATGACATGTATGCTATTAATTAATGCTTTCTGTCCTAGATATATCATAGTATTTTCAGTCCAAGATTTATTTAGAAAATCATACACACTTAAGCATAAATCTTCATCCCAATTTCTAGTTGGTCTCTAGTAATACAATTTTTCAGGAATGGTCGAATTTTTATCAAAAAATGTTAAAGCTAACCCACAATTTTCAGTTGGTACTTCAAATCTATTATGCCTTCCTATATTCCATTCTTCTCTAGTGATAGGATTTCTAATCAAAATATCGGGTAACAAAATTGCATACCTTGGTTTGGTTTTGTAAATAATTAATCATTCATCTATCCCCATAATATGATCTATTCCTTCTAATGTATTGGGTGGAATTCAAGCAGTTTCTTCCATATTCAGATATTCATAGCTGATTGAACTATAATTAAATGACTTCCATAAAAATCCATCTCTAATTTTAGTCATTTTTGTAGCTTGTAGTCCATGAAAATATTTTTCTCTAACACAATCTTTGATTTCCTTTAATACACAACACAATCTGCACAGATCTTTAGTTGACAGGTTACTCAGTACTTCCCTCAGTGCATCTAGTGGTAATTTCATCAATTCCATCTATTGTGATTCAGTTTGATGCTTTATTTTTAGTAAGTAGTTGTTAATGGATGAAGTTGAATTAGCTGCTTCTCCTTTTTGTTCCCCAATGAATTTTCTTTTCTTCCTCAAGTGCTGGTAACTCGTAAATAACATTCTGTTCTATATTTATAATGCACGTCCATAAAGCAAATGAATCTCGTTGTAAGAACGTGTAGTATGGTTCCTATTTTTATGGATATGTGTTCCACTTTTAATTTCAAATTTCAGTAACCGCTAAACCCACGAAGTTCTATTCGTGGCTAAAAGAATAACCATTCAGCTTAATCCACGAACTAACCTCGTTGAGTTACAATTAACTCAATGGACTAGCTTCGGTTACTTATTTGCTAACTCCACAGACTAACCTCATTGAGTTACAGTTAACTCAACGGAGTGACCTTATATTTTATTATTGACCTCGTGGAGTTAAGGTTAAATCAATGGACTTACTTTGTTGAGTTAACACTTAGCAAATTTTCTAAAACTTACTCCTCATATTAACTTCTATTTTTTTTCTTTGCATTTTGTCAACTTAATTAAAGTTAAATATATGTTATTAATGCAGTGTTTTAATCTAACTCATTTAAATCTGAACATTATATGCATATTTAACTTATAGTTCATTTCTTGTTGTGTAGAATTTACATTTTACTTTTCAGCATGTAGATATTTTCCAGCATTAACCAACTGTCATGCATTTAACCATGTCGCTCATAAAATTTATAAATCTTTTAAACAGTCTTGCACATCTTTCAAACAGTTATTTAATATTCAATATAGTTCATCAATTCTATCATTCATTCTCAAACATGAATGCAAAAACATCTAAAATTCAAACATTCATTTATATAAATATTGTTTTACAATACAATCAATCAGATTTTTTTTTTCAATACAAATATAAGTAGACGAACAATACATTTTAATCTTTCTTCCTAAGTTCATCTACTTCCTTCTAGAGCTTTTCTAATTGTTGCTCTAATTAATTTATCCTTTCTACAGCTCTTGTAATGCCTCTAGATGGTATAGTCATCTCATTAGTAGCATAAAGGCTGTATTCTTTCACTAAAATGGTTCTTGATCTTATCCTTTTGGATGCCCATTTTGTGAAATCAATACTATCCACCATTAGTAGTGGAATCAGATCTTCATAAAATAGTTTCTTCTTTACTACTCTCAGTTTGGAGATAAAAACTGTAGACCAATTAAATTGAATCTTGTTCACAACTGCATATGTGGCCCACTTGACAAATTGACTAAGTTTAATGTCGTGGCCTTGTCTTTGATAAACAGTTTTTATAAGTATGGTTGCAACCATGTGTGCCTTTCCATATAAGTACTTTAGTCTGTTCAGTAATGGCACACTAAGGTCGATGGCTATGCACTGTTTAATTTCCTATTCAGCCCATTCCATTGTAGTTATTTCTTCCAGAATTTCAATTCCTTCATTTCTCAGTCCGAAAATATTATGAAGAAACTTTGGTGTTATCTATACATTAGCTTGCTCTATGTTGAAAATTAATCCACTTTCTCCTTCTCTCAAATTGGCATAAAAGCAATTCTGGAATATAAAACAGGATTGTATTAGCAAAACAGGATTGTATTTTGTTAGTTTCATCTCATTTCATTTCTGTTGAATCATTTGATTCAACAATCAAAAGAATATAAAAAATTACACACATTCACCATTCACCCCTCCTTTGGTGAGTCTACCGATCCTAACAATTGTTATCAGAGCTTGGTTAATCCTTCATAAGATTTAACTATCTAGATTTATGGCTCATTTTGCTGAGGGACAAAACATCCACAGACCTCCTCTATTCGATGGTTCCAATTATAACTATTGGAAGAATAGAATGGAGTGCTTCCTTAGGAGTTCTAATGTTAAACTCTAGAAGATTGTTGTTCTTGGAACTACACTTCCAACCAGTGATGTTATGAACTGGTATGATGAGGATGAGAAACTCATTCAGTTGGATGCTAAAGGGCTGAATGCCATTTATTGTGCACTAACTGCTGATCAATATAAAAAAGTATCTACATGTAAGTCTGCTCATGAGGCTTGGAAAATCCTTCAAGTTACTCATGAAGGTACAAGCCAAGTTAAGGATACAAAAATCAGTATCTTGTTGAGAAAACTAGAACTGTTTAAAATGAATGATAATGAAAACATAACTGAAATGTTTTCAAGATTTACTGAAATCATTAACAGTTTAGAAGGCTTGGGAAAGGAATTCTCTTCACATGAATAGGTACAGAAGATCTTGAGGAGATTAACTATTGAGTGGAAACAGAAGTCCACATCTATTCAAGATTCCAAGGATCTCAACAACTACATAGTTGAAGAACTATTGGGCAATCTTCTGGCTCACAAAGTTCAGATGAAGGATTGGAAAGAGCAAGAAGGAGCTGTTGAAAAGAAAGCTGAAAAGAAAAAGGAAATGACATTTCCATCTACAGAAGAAGCTCTAAGCTTAGACGATGATGAGATCATGTTGTTGGCAAGGAACTTCAGAAAGTTCATGAGGAATAAGAATAAGCCCAGCTCCTCTAAAAGAACTGTCCCTACATGTTTCAAATGTAAAAGGCAAGGGCACATACAAACCTTCTGTCCATTTCAGATAGAAGAGGATCAAAGAGATAAGAAGAAGAGATTGAAGGACAAAAAGAAGATGGCTCTCAAAGCTACGTGGGATGATAGTAGCTCTTCAAGTTGTTCATCAGATTCTGAAGATGAAGCTGCAACCAACGTGTGTTTTGTAGCACAAGAGGTATGCTCTTCTTCCTCTAGTTCAGAAAATGAGCATGATGATTTAGACATAAATAGTCTTCTGTCTACTGTAGATAATTTATATGTGAAGTGTAGAGAATTTAAGAAAGAAATTAAAAGGTTAAATCATTGCTTAGAAAATTCATTTGCTGAATTAGAATCAACTATAGTTGAAAATAGAAATCTAAAATCAAATTTAGATAAGTATAGTTGTGTTAACTGTGAATTAAAAGAAGAAAATAAAAATCTATTAACCACTATATTAGATTTGAAAGATACCATATGTAAATTTACTCAAGGTCAAAAAGGAGTAAATAAAATAATAGGATCTCAACGATCAAATGGGAATAAATATGGCTTAGGGTATGCTACACCATAGGAAATACCTTATTGTGGTGGAGTGATTCGATCTTATAGAGATGGCACCACTGTGTTTTCCATCAAACGAAGATCAAGTCATATGTGGCTACCAAGAGGCAATAGATTTAATATTTTAAAGACTAACTCTATTAGACCCAAGAAGATTTGGGTACCAAAAGCTTTAATTTCAGTATGATTTGCAGGGTGATAAGGAGTTTCAAGCATGTTCAACTAAATGGATCGTGGACAGTGGATGCTCAAAGCACATGACAGGTAAGAAAAGTTTTCTTGACTTTGTTAAAAACTTAAGTTCAGGATCTGTTAAGTTTGGAAATAATGAAAAGTGTAAAATAACTACAATAGGAAATATTGCATCTGAAAATGGTATAATTGAGAATGTCTTGCATGTAAATGGATTAAAACAAAATTTGTTAAGTGTAGGACAATTATGTGATAAAGGTTATACTGTTTCTTTTAATGCTGAAAATTGCTACATTATTGATCCAGCCACGAATGATACAAAATTTACTAGTATTAGAAATTGCTCAATATATATATTAAACTTTCCATGTGAAAATTCTGCAAGCAATTTCCGTTTGGTAGCAATTGGTGAAGATGATTGGGTGTGGCATAGAAGACTTGGTTACATCAGTATGAAGAATATCAGAAAGCTATCCATGGGTGATCTTGTTAGGGGTTTGCCTAAACTCACTTTTAAGAAAGATAGAGTGTGCAGTGAGTGTATGCTAGGAAAGTAGAAGAGAACTGCTCTTCATAGCAAAAATGTTTTTACCACCAAAAGGTCATTGGAACTGCTACATCTAGATTTGTTTGGTCCTTCTCAAGTATCAAGTCTTGGGGGTCGAAAATATACCTTTGTTATTGTTGATGATTTCTCTAGATTAACTTGGGTAATATTTTTGACACATAAAAATGAAACTTGCAATGAGTTCAGGAATTTTTGCATAATAGTTCAAAATCAGAAGGAACTAATAGTGAAGAAAATCAGAAGTGATCATGGAGGAGAATTTGAAAACTATGATTTTGAAAATCTTTGCAATTCATTCGGAATTCTGCATGAATTCTCCTATCCTAGAACTCCTGCTCAAAATGGAGTTGTGGAAAGGAAAAATAGGACACTACAAGAAATGACTAAAACTATGTTAAATGCCACGGATCTACCTAAATTTCTTTGGGCAGAAGCTGTAGGAACAACTTGTCACATTTCCAACAGAACTCACATTAGATCTATGTTGAATAAGACACCATTTGAAATTTGGTTTAATAAGACTCCAAATGTTGGCTATTTTAAGACATTTGGATGCAAATGCTTTGTCTTAAATACAGGAAATGCTAAAGACAAGTTTGATGCAAAGTCTGAACCTACCATACTTGTTGGTTACTCCTCTAGAAGCAAAGCTTACAGGGTATATTTTGCTAAAGATAGAAGAGTAGAGGAGAGTATAAATGTTTAGTTTCATGAAGATATGATCCAGAATTTCAAAATTTTTGAGATTAAAAATAATAGTGAAAATGAATACTTTGAAGATGATAACTGCAAGCAGAAACTCATTTCACAAGTGTCAGATCAGAATCTCATCAATAGGTATCAGAATCATAATAGTTGGAAGTTCAGATCTGATCATCCCGAGGAACAAATTATTGGAAATATATATAAAGGGGTACAAACTAGAAGCAAAGCACAAGATATCTACAATTTTTGTGCATTTGTGTCAGAAATAGAGCCAAAATCAGTAGATGAAGCATGTAAGGATACCTACTAGACAATGGCTATGTAGGAAGAATTAAATCAGTTCTAGAAAAACAATGTTTGGGAACTAGTAGAAAAACCTACAGGAAAATCCATCATTGGAACTAAATGGATTTTCAAAAACAAATTAGATGAAGAAGGTAACATTCTCAGAAATAAAGCTCGATTAGTTGCACAAGGCTACAATCAGCAGGAAGGTATTGACTATGAAGAAACTTTTGCTCCTGTAACTAGGATTGAAGCTATCAGAATGTTGATTGCTTTTGCAAGTAGTATGAAGATAAGATTGTTTCAAATGGATGTAGAAAGTGCCTTCTTAAATGGAGAAATTCAGGAAGAAGTGTTTGTTAAACAACCTCTTGGATTTGAAGATGAATTTGGAAATTAGTGAAGTATATGGTCACTTACAGTATTTCCAACAAGAACTGAAAGAGAATTATTAAAAGGTGAAGAAAAACTCAACACACAGATAGGGGGAGAAGACATCACAAAGTCAGGGGGAGGAATCCCTCCACGTCAGTATAGTCTTAATAAATTCCTATTTTATTTAGTTCTCTCTGTGACTATATGTATAGAAATACACGGAGTGAAATACATGTAAATAAATGTAAAGGTTTTTGTCATTATCAAAAGGGGGGAGATTGTTAGAACCCGAGTATTTTGATAATGCAAAACCTATGTGAGGAAACATATTGTATTTCATAGTTAAGTCAGTGTAGCTTTAGATTAGAAGGCAGATAGAACAAATTCCAAGCAGACGAACAGATGGAGAAAGTTCCAGAAGATACTACTTTAAAGCTATAGGAAAATTGGACAGCTATAGGTCTAAGTATCCGAAGAGTAAAACAGCAGCAAGTCCATCGGATAGTTAGAAGGATAACTATCCGATTTTACAAAGCCTTCGGTGAGTTATTTAATCAGACAGTTAAGTTGGTTGAATGATCGGAGAGTTATGAAGTTAACTATGCGAAAGAAAAAGGAAAATCAGAAAGTTAGAAAGGCTAACTATTCGAAACTTAAGTAATTCAATTAACCACGTGTAGAAATACAAAACAGAATCTTAAAGGACTTTTCAGAGAGTTAGATAACTATCCGAGTTTTCTTTTAGAGAGTTAGATAACTATTCAAGTTTTTCGGAGAGTTACAGGTATAACTTTTCGGAACTTAAGTCATCTTATTACGCACGTGCAGAATGGAGAAGCTGGTAGTTGAAAGCTTAAAAGGGAAAATCGGAGAGTTAGATAACTATCCGAAATTTCAAGAGAGTTTCGGTAAGTTACAGTTTAACTATCCGAAACTTAAGTTATTGAATTTCCCACGTGCAAAATTCCAAACAGAAGCTCATATAAGTTTTCGAAGAGTTAGAAAGATAATTATCCAAAATTTCAAGAGAGTTTCGGTGAGTTACAGTTTAACTATCCAAAACTTAAGTCATTGAATTTCCCACGTGTAGAATTCCAGACAGATGCTCAAATGGGTTTTCAAAGAGTTAGAAAGATAACTATCCAAAAAATGGGAAAGTTTCGGCGAGTTACATTCTTAACTATCCGAAACTTAAGTTATTCATTTATGCACGTGTAGAATTGAAGAGATAGTTGTCAGAGAATTAAAAGAAATGTCGGAGAGTTATAGTAGTTAACTATCCGAAAGTTAGGAGCTCTTTTCGGTAAGTTAAATACAAGACTCCGAACTCTTGATAGTACACGTGAGCAACTTAAAATTTCACGTGACTCAGATAACAAGATATGAGTAATGAATCGGTAAGTTATGGATGCATTTCGGCAAGTTATTTTTATAACCATTCGAAAGCCTGAGATTATCAGAAGGTTACTTACTGAATATCAGACAGAATGGTAACTTACCATATTTAGGTCTGATTATTTACCAAGTACAGTAAAATACATCTGTTGAAAGAAAAAATATGATCATTATACCTTTGGTATAAATATGACGAGTTTAAGAGAGGAAAAGATAGAGATAACGTATATACCACATATAGTGAGCTACACTCCAATTCCAATTACACTTAAGTCTGCAAACAGTGAAGCATATTCTAAAGATCTATTGCAGAAAGAGCTCTGTGCGCCAAAACTCTGATTGAAATACTCAAGCTGTTGGTTCGTGGCTTCAACTTGAAAGCTACATTTAGTTGTTGGTTTGAGTTTCGACCTGAAAACTCTAGAGGTTGGTTTACTGAAGTTTATACTTGAAAACTTCTGTGTTGTTGGTTCTTGCTTTGACCTGAAAGCAAGTGTGTAAGTGTTGAAACACTTAGTGAAGCCCAAGTGAATCTTGGGGGTGGACTAGCCAAGTTGGTGAACCACCTAAAACTTGCTATGTGTTATCTTTCTTTTCTACTTTGCATTCGTTTAGTTTCATCTCATTTCATTTCTGTTGAATCATTTGATTCAACAATCAAAAGAATATAAAAAATTACACACATTCACCATTCACCCCCCCTTTGGTGAGTCTACCGATCCTAACAAGCAGGGCACTAGATTTTCATATACTGCATGCCCTCTTTGCTGAGAAATAAATTGTAGTAGACCCTAGAACTCAAATAAGTCCTTAACTTCTTGCATACCATCCCAGTTTACTGGTCTACTGTAAATAATATCATACCCCTTTATCTCTTGATATTTATTATATGCTTCCTAACTCCAAAAGTGTACTTCATTTAGAATGGTAGCTTCAGCCAGGTCAGAAATTTGAATTTGTTGCTCTAGAGGGGTTTGTTCTTGAATTTCCTATTCCTCATGCTAAACTTGAATTTGCTAAAAATGCTCAAAAGATTCCTACATTTTTGCTTCTACTTCTATCTATGGTGGAGAGCCAACAGAACTCTCCACTCTTCTTTCTTGCTTCCTCTCTAAAATTTGCTGAAGAGTTTCTCCCTCTTTAGTGGAATCTATCGAGATATTTCCTACTTGTTCAATCTATACTTGTTTAGCTTCTTGTTCAGTTTCTGTTCTTTCTTCTTCCTCCTAACTACCAATCTGCATTGTCACTGTTCTTTCTAATTTTGTGGTAGATTGGGATCGAGTCACAGGCAAATCAACTTCTGCCCTAATTTCAGTTTCTTCTCTTTGTATAGGCTGTAGACTAATTTTAGCCTATTTTTCTTCTTCTCTTTGCTCTTGTTGCTGCTACTCCTACTCATTCTCAGATTTGGATAGTAGGTCTACAAAAATTGGCTCTACAAGCCCTACTGATATTTGCATCTCGGATTTAATCTCTTCTTGAGGTTCAGACACTATCTCTTTTCCTTTCCTTCTTCTAATTAACTATGCCTAGTTTTCCTCTTCCTCTTTTGAGATTAAATCTACAAAAATGGGCTCTATAGGCCCTCGAGCCACAAGTATTGGCTCATCCTATTTAAATTTTTTTATAACTACTGGTCTCGAAGGACCAACTTCCATTTCTTTTGCAACCATTGATCTAACTGCTTCCTAATGCTGCTCTACTTTAATTTTATATTAGGCCCTCAACTTTTCTTTGGCCCTTCTTTTCTTTATGGCATCATATAGAATATGTGCCTTGGCCATAGCCATTTCTTCATCATCTCCTTGGTCTTTTGTTGTTTTGACCAAGCTTGCAAACTCTTTATCTTCTTCTTCTATTCTCGACCAAGCAAAAGTTACTCTTTGTAATGGCTCTATTAGTGGAACTTAAGGTCATGGCTGCTATTCCTCAGTTACAGGTTGTTTAGCAACCTGCTTTGCAACTGCAAGTTCTTCAATTGCTTTCCTCTGTTGCTCTCAGATTGCCCACCTAGCATGTCCACCAATATAGCGTACGAACCATAATTTGGACTTGCGTCAGATCAGTTCTAGGGCAACTTCGTTATTTGGCATGATTCTCCTTTCTCTGTTTATAGCAACTTCCATTGCTACCTTAATCTTTGTCTCCACAATCTGAGCTATAGTGATATGTAAATCTACCAAGACTTTCCTCCAATAGAAGATGTTAGATTATACCTTTTGGAGTTCTTTCTCTCGAGTTGTGTTCTTAATCTTTTGTCTCATGTGCCATTCTTCTAACTCTCTAAGAAACCTCATGGTGTCTATGTCCTCCTAGAACTCTAGTGTTATCTTTGTCATCGTGGTGTGACGGAACAGAACGGAATCGCTCTAATCTCTACTGTGCTAAGTTCTAAATGAGTCTGTAGATAATGCCCCTAAATCCTAAGTTTTAGTATAAATAAACCCTAAGTTTTTGGCAGGTAATCAGGTCATTTTCCCATGCAAAACACTCGCTCTCTCATTCACTTCTCCGAGGAGTTATAGTTAACTCCACGGATTAAGTACGTGGACTTAACTACAACACTCCGTTGAGTTAATCATAACTCAACGGGGTAAGTTCGTTAACTTATCCTAGACTCAATGGAGTAAGTTCGTTGAGTTAAGTGTAACTCAACGGACTTTCCGTAAAGTTATAACTAATAAAAATACTTATAATAATAATTTTTACTTCGGTCTAAACTAAAGAATTTTTGGTCTAATTGACTCTTAATTTTTCAACATTTTAAAATTTCGATCAAACCGTTATATTCCTTGATTGAACCGAAATTAAATACTCTCTTTTTTTCTTCCGGTTGAACAGATACTATGTTTCGGTAAAACCAACATTTTTACTTAATATAATATATAGATTTTTTTTATGTTTTTATGTTTCGGTCAAACCGATGGATCTTGTTGGTTGAACCATTATGATTTTTTCTTTTAATATATATTTCGGTAAAACCGATAATTTCTTTCGGTTGAACCGTGAGTGTGTTTAAATAAGTTTTTTTTATTTATTTTAACACACACTTAAATAGTTTCTTACAAAGTAAAGTTCGAGTAGTCCTCTACTCTTACTTCTATAATTCCAAAGGAACTTTTTGGTATCTTCAAAATAGGTATAAGTCTTTGTCCATTAACTTTAAATATATTTTGATTTTTAGGATTTTTAATTTCAATAGCTCCATAGGAATAAATATTTCAAATTATATAAGGTCCTGCCCACCTAGATCTTAATTTTCCTAGATGGTTATGGACTCTAGTCATGTAAAGATATACTTCTTGTCCTATTTCAAAGGTTTTTGGAATAATTTTCTTGTCATGCTAGAACTTCATTTTCACATTTTTTCTTATAGTTTTCGAATAAGCTACATTTTTAAATTCTTCTAATTCAATCAATTGCATTTTCTTATTTTCAATAGCTTGATTTAAATTAGTGTTCAGAGTTTTTAATGCCAAATAAGCTTTATGTTCAATTTCAGTTGGTAAATGATAACTTTTTCCATATCTAGCCTAAAAGATAACATACCTAAGTTTGTCTTATAAGCAGTTCTATAAGCCCAAAGTGCATCTATTAATCTATTAGCCCAATCTTTTCTAGTAGGATTTACTACTTTTTCTAAGATTAACTTAATTTGTTTGTTTGCACTTTCTACTTGTCCACTTGTTTGCAGATGATATGATATTGAAATTTTGTGATTTACTCCATATTTTTTCATTAAGGCTTCAAAACCTCTATTACAGAAATGAGTTCCTCTATCACTGATAATAGCTTTAGGTATTCCAAATCTGGCAATTATATTAGTTCTTATAAAATGTATTACCACTTTGTTGTCATTAGTTTTTGTAGAAATAGTTTCTATCCATTTAGATACATAATCCACCCCCAACAATATATAATTAAATTGATTAGACATAAGAAATGGACCAATAAAATCTATTCCCCACACGTCAAAGATTTCAACCTCAACAATAGGATTAAGAGGCATCATATTCCTCTTTGATATTCTTCCTATTTGTTGACATCTTAAACAACTTAAGCAATATTTATGAGCATCTTTGAATAGTGTTGGCTTGTAAAATCCACATTGCAAATTTTGGCAGTAGTTTTCCCTAAACCAAAATGCCCTCCACATGCTTGGTCATGGCAAAAAGACAATATGCTTTGATATTCAGTTTCTGGAACACACCTCTTTAAAACCAGATTAGGGCATTTCTTAAATAAGTATGGGTCTTCCCAATAGTAATATTTTACTCTTGAAAAGAACAATTTATTATCCTATCTATTCCAATCCTTAGGTGTTAAACTAATAACTAAGTAGTTAACTATGTCTGCATACCAAGGTATTGTGTTGATGGTCATTAATTGTTCATCAAGAAAATTATCCTTAATTTCAATATTTGATTTTTCCATTTGTAATCTTGATAAATGATTTGCTACTACATTCTCACAACCTTTTTTATATTTAATTTTTAGATCAAATTCTTGTAATAATAATATCCATTGAATCAATCTAGGTTTAGTCTCTTTCTTTGCTATTATGTATTTTAAAGTTGAATGATCCATGTATACTATCACTTTAGCTCCAATCAGATATGATCTAAACTTTTCTAAGACAAACACAACAGCTAACAGTTCTTTTTCAGTAGTTGTATAATTAACTTGAGCATCATTTAAAGTTTTGCTTGCATAATGAATCACTCTAGGAGATTTTTCTATCTTCTATCCCAACACTACTCTTACATTAAAATTAGATGCATCGCACATTAATTCAAATGGATGGCTCCAATCAGGTGCTTGTATTATAGGAGTTGAAATTAAGCTAGTTTTAAGCTTAAAAAATGCTTCTTTATAATTTTTATCAAAGTTGAATGGGACATCTTTTAATAGATTAGTTAAAGGTCTAGCTATTTTGCTAAAATCTTTAATAAATCTTCTATAAAATCCAGCATGTCCTAGAAATGATCTAATATCTTTTATTGATTTAGGTTCTAGTAGATTAGAGATTACTTCTATTTTAGCTTTATCTACTTCCAACCCTTTCTTTGAAACAATATGTCCCAAGACTATTCCTTGTTTAACCATGAAATGACATTTTTCCCAATTTAGAACTAGACATTTTTCCACACAGCATTTTAATACTTGGTCTAAATTATTTAAACACACTTCATATGAAGTTCCATAAATAGTAAAATCATCCATAAATATTTTTAAAATATCTTCAGTCATTCTAGTGAATATGCCCTGCATACACCTTTGAAAGGTGGCTGATGCATTGGATAATCCAAATGGCATTCTCTTAAAAGCATAAGTTCCATTAGGATAGGTGAAAGTTGTTTTCTCTTGATTCTCTAATACTACTGGCACTTGGTTGTATCCTGAATACCCGTCTAGGAAACAAAAATATTTTTGCCCTGCTAATTTTTCTAGCATTTGATCTATGAAAGGTAAGGGAAAATGTTCTTTCCTAGTCACAACAATTAGCTTTCTATAGTCTATACACACTCTCTAGGCTAATTGAATTCTAGTAGGTATCAAGTCCTGACTTTCATTCCTAATAACTATTAATCCTGATTTCTTGGGAACTACATGGATTGGACTAACCCATGAGCTATCAGAAATCAGATAAATTATGTCATTATCTAACCATTTCACTATTTCTTTCCTAACTACTTCTTTAAGGTTTGTGTAGGATCGTTGTATCACAAGAGGGGGGGTGAATTGTGTTTATAGCAATTAAAATTACTAGCGAATAAAACAAGAGTACAAAACACTCATAAATAAAATTCTATTCTTTATAAACTTTAAAGACAGAATTTACAATATCTTTTCAGCTCAATTCCCTTCTTGACAGTTTTGATACAGTAATGTCCGATATACAATTCAAATAAGAAAATGAAGTCCTTATTCAAAACTAATTTTAAATTGTATAAAACCTGATCTTTATGCACGTAGCTCCTTTCTTTCTTTTTGCTTAGCTTCTATATCTCTTCTTCTCTAGTTGTCGAATTTCCAGACTTCTTGCGTTTACAACTCTTTTTTTGAAATTGCTTGGAATTTCGAACTTCTTCTGATGTTAAAGAATTTTTTTAGATATGAATATTCAAACTTAACTTTTCAGTTAGGGATCCAAATTAAACATTCAGACTTGGTTTTTGAGATTGGGATCCTTTTTGTAATGTAGCTCGTACTCTCTATTTGTAGTCAAACTATGTCTTCATGTTCAACATGTTCATCCACTTAATCTACAATCCACGTACTAATTTTTTCTTTAATCCAAATTACTATCTTTTTGAATTTCCACTTTCTCCACTATCATTTTAAATTTCCACTATCTCCACTCGTAGATTCACCGAAACTTTATCTTCCTGGAGTTTTGTAGAATATCTTCTAACTCTTCGTTTTAGCCGAACACTTATCCTTTAAGTCTTGTAAAAACTTGAACACTTATCTGTAACTCTTCGAGTTTTTGCACTTACAAAACACGTGACTAAACAAGGAAAACTTATCTGTTCGTTAGTCATTTTATAAAACTCGAACAGTTATCTATCTATGCGTATAAAAACTTGAATAGTTATCTAACTCTTCAATTTTTATTATCGAACGCACATGGAAAACACGTGATAACTTAAAACATTAAAAACACATGTGAAGATAACTTAACTATACTAGTTTTTAACATAACTCTTCGACTAAATCGAAATGTTAACTATCTGAAATTCTAACTATCCGAAAACTTTAACTATTCAAAAATCTAACTATCTGAAAGTTAACTATCCAAAATTTTAAATGAAACTTTTCGATAACTTGTTAACATTTAATTACGTGACAATTATACTTAGAGAATATTATTTAGACTTATTTAAAAACTTTAATAAAGCATATATCATCAAAACAAAATTCCTAACAATCTCTCCCTTTTTGATGATGTCAAAACCTAATAAGTCAAATAATCTATTTTCTTCCCCTTTTTGGCATTATAAAAAAGTAAATAAAATGTAAGGAAGAAAAACTTACTAAGTATGTATCGTTTAAAAAGATATTTTTAAACATGCATAACTTTCGTGGATTAAGCATAAATTATTTAAAGAAAACTATTTTAAACATATACTGTCAAAAACAATCACATGATCATAAAGTGTAGTAAACAATTTACATAATGCAATTTCTTTACATAAATAATTTTTGGTAACAAATTACAAGAAAGAAATCATGCAATACATAATTTGTATATTCACAAGCCTCTTTGTCTTCGAAAAATATTGATCAGAGTATTTGAAATTTGCCTTGCAATATCTGTACTTACTCTGTTTATCTGATCAATTATTACTTAATCTAAATCAGAATGTGAAACTTGTGATGGTTGCTGTAAAAATTTAGTATTTATGTCTATATGTAAATCTATATGTGTATTTGTATGTATACTTGTATTTGTATCTGTATGTTGCTGTTGTTCTGAAAATTGTGTCGATTGTTGCTGTTGTTCTTGTGACTGAGTTTGCCGATCCTATTGTTGTTGTTGCTGTCAAATTACAGGTGCATCTACTTCCTAGTATTTCTGTAGTTCCTTTGTAGAGAAAGATCTTGACTTTAATCTTTTCTATGGCCAAGGTGTATTATCTGTTTGACTTGCCACAATTCTCAAAAGTGTATCACTATAAAATAATTTACTCTACAAGTTTAAGATATGAGAAACAAAAATATCATACTAGTTCACTTGTATATGGTTAATTAATGCATATGTAGCATAAAGATAGCATCTGCCAACTTCTACCTCATGACCAAACCTTTGAAAGAGTGAAGCATGCAGTATTTTTGCAATAAAACGTGCTTGGCCATTTAAATCATTTAGTAATCTCATTGGATTGTTGGTAGTTGGATCTTTGACTAAACTTTTAATGTCCCATCCCAACTGATAAACTTATTTTTTTTTGATAATTTAACTCCATTTTTCAGACCAAGTACTTGATAAAGTAATTCTAGAGTTAAATATATATTGTAGTCTTGTATATTGGAAACAGGAGTACCTTCTTCTACTATTAAGTTTGAGTAAAAACAACTTATAAGTTCTAGTATAACAAGATGGCCTGGCTGTTGTGGAAGTAGAGTCAACAAGCCTTGAAATTCAAACATTTCTCGTATATGTGCCATCCCTTCAAACTTAACTGGTCTTGAATATAAAACTGTAAAAGTTTTATATGTCTAAAATTTTTCATAATAGGAATGATTTCTGAACCATAATAATGTATTTTCGTCTAAATTCTGTTCAGGATTAAGTATTTTCCTGTCATGATATTCTGATCTGGGACTGATTTCAATATTATCGGCAGTATCTATATTTTCAGATCTTTCAGAACGGGTGGAATTTCTATGAAAGCTAGTATAAATGTCTGAAATATCTGTTATTATCGTATCAATAATCTGTTGAAATTCTTTTGTTTGATATTCTTGAAACATATCAGTAGCAACAGTCTCTATATTAATCTGTTTATCAGCAACATTTATCTCTATGATTGATCTATACAACAACTGTCTCTGTATGAAAGAATGTTCTATATTTGTTTGTGTAATAGAATCATCCTGTATTTCTGAAATTTCTATAATTGAGACATTGGCAGTGTTATATTCTATTTGTAACTGTGTAGTTTGTTGATTATATACATTTATCAACAAATATATTGTATACTGTAACAAACATAACCACATGTATAAACTGTAGTATAAGCAACTATACCAAAAATCAAAAGTCTCAATTTGAGATATAGTAAGAGGAAGAATATCTGTTCATTCCTCTTCAGATGAAATATCTTCAAAATTCATAGACTCAGTGTCTATGTCATCAAAAATATCATCAAAATTGATATCATCTGTATATATATCATCAAAATTTCCTACATGTTCTCTTTCCATAGGAAAAGAATGTTGGCTTGCAGCATGATGTGAAAAACTGTCCATTATATTAAAAGAAACATTATGCACTAATGTGACACAATACCTTAGAGTGTATGCTTGTAATCCGATATTTGTCACATCTGTTGGGATTCCTGACACAAAATCCTGTCCAGCTTGTGTAATGGAACATAGTTTTCCATTTTTCAACAATTCTTCTCTTTGCTGCAATATGCCTTTTACACCTGTAGTTAGTCCAAAATATACTAATGTCTTCTTTTTTCGACTATATGTCTGTAGTGTTTCTGGTTGTTCAGGAGGTTCTAAAGTTTTCTTAATTTCTCTTGTTAAAGGCATCTGTGGTCTTGATGGTCCTTCTCCATGATGCTTAGGTTGCAATAATGGAATATAGAGTTTTAAGCTCTTAACCTCTGCCATTTTTAGTTGATAAAATTTTTGTCCTTCACTTCGAAGGCCTATTTTCCAAATGGCAGTTTTTTGTTCATCAATAAATTGTTGGATGTCGTCTAAAATAGCCGAGGGAAAATAATGTTGGGAATACAAAGATTCTAATTCCCTATTGGCATTTTCTATCATTGGTCCCCATTTCTTTCCATAATAAGTAATAGACTGTACCAATTTTTCAGGTACTTGTCTAGAACTGGTAACAATCACAAGGTTAGGTTGTAAAGTTCATTTCCACATTTGTAACATAGAAAGTTTGGTTTGTTTTATTTTAAACTATGTTTTAGCATAATTTCGAATAAATTTCCAACAGAAATTTTTCTCGTCTTGAACAGCTTTTCCAATTTCATGTAGTACTTCATTAGAAAAAATATACCTTGAGTAGATGTCGTTGATTTCATTTTCTATCTTCTGAAGTTCCATCTCTCTTTTTTGCACTTTTGTCATTGTAAACGCTTTTATGTGTTGTTAAATTAACGGCAAAAGTGCAAATTTTACATTTATAACCGCAAGTGCACGGTGCCCATTGTAATAAGCATGTGCAAGTACAGGTCGAATCCACAAGGAGTTTGTCTTAAATAAATTTATTAAAATGATTGTTTGATAAAACATCCACTCTATTAATTCTACAATTAAAACTCTAATTACATGCAATTAAGTTACAATTTACAAAAATACAATAAAGATTTCAAAGGTAGTATAAAACTTGTTAATTCCTAGAGCTAATAGCTAGAAAACTCAAGAAAATCTTAAGTTCATGTTTCTGGAATCACATAAATTAGTCCAAATTCTAACTCTTCTTTCTTCCAACCTGGACATTGAAAAATCCAAAGAAAATATTGGTTGGAAAGATCATCGAGTTATCTTTAAAATGACAGTAATTTTCAGGAATAATTCACTCTAGCTTGCTGCCAAAATCAGATATACAAACAGTGCGCAAAACAATTTTGAAAACTTTCCAAAAACGCGTCATTGGTGTAAAAATCATAACTCAATCAAATCTTCATGAAACACCACGAAATTACCGCGCCTTGAAATATAACTCGTTTCTCTAATCAGGAAAATTTACAGGAAAACATTTAGGAATGCACAAAAGCAAGGCAACACGAAGGCGTTGAGCACAATTTCTGTTGCTCGACCAGTAAAACAGAGCAGATGCTACCTTTGAAAGAAAATTCGAAAAACCGAAGAAATGCATTCTAAAACATTCCAACAACACTACATACGTATTGTACACTTAAATTACTTACAAAAAAAGCTATAACACGACATATAACTCTAAGAAATCAAATCGTACAACATACAACAAAATGGAACATGCACTGGAATTTATAGCAAACAGGATATACACGCATTCACAAGGTTTAAGAGTTAGTTTTATGCACAACATTCACATATTCACATGAAGCAACTATATTCCATGAGATCTAATCTAAAACAACTATTTAAATTAAAGAAATAAAGATTTAACAAACATCCTAAACGTGCATACATTTATAAATTAAAAATACCTAAATACTCATACACATTTGATATGAAAATATGATTACAAGTATGAGGATCTCTCCCTTCTCTTTTACCTTTAATTCATCCACTTCTCTTCAAGCATTTGATCCCTATTTGATGATGAACCACTTTGTCCGCTCCTCTACAAGTCTGTCACCACTTGCAAATCACGTCCAAAGGGGAACCACCTATGTTTGCTTTGGAGAAAATGGGTTGCACGTCCTCAATCCACTTCCAAGATATACGGATTTGTTGGCTTTCCTCTCAATTTTGATGCTTTCTATTACCTCATCTTGAAGATCACGTCCCAAGCTCTTCCAATGCTGCACACGTGCCTCCAATACCACCGATTTCACCTGTGGAGGTCCTTCCGTATGTCGGCTTGGAGTGGAGATAAGGAGGTCTTCTAGTATGAGGGGGAAGGCGCCTAAGCTCACCAATCTTGGAGGAAAACTCTTCCAAAATCTTGGGTGGAAGAGGATGGACGAAAATTGGAGTTGGAGTTCTTGCCCTTGCGTGGAGGAGAAAGAGGAGATGATCTTTCCTTTGGCCAACCATCTTCTTTTACTTTCTATTGTCATCCATCTATGGAAATATTTCAAACACCTTCCAATTTGTGGCCTCTAATTTAGGCAAGCTTTAATCATTGATTGATTGATTGGTGGATTGATTTGGAGTTTTAATTGGACGACCATGAGTTGTTGATTTCCCATGATTTAATCCAAGGATCCACGTCCTCACCTACAACAACTCAAAAGATAACATTAAATGCATATGCACATTACACATAAATTCCTACACAATTATAAAGCAAAAATGAAATGTGCATAATATATTGCTTGCTCAATTGAGGATTATTTGATTTCATATATTAATGATAATTCTTTTAAGATATGCATGAAATCAATATATAAATTACTTATATCTACACATGGGCTAATTGACTAGGTGTTAATTTAATAAAGGATAAATTTGTGCATTATTGACTATTTAACCAATAAAACATGCATAGTTCTAAAATATGATTTTCATGTAATCTTTCATAAGAACATATATAATGATGACTTATAATCCTTAATATGCATGAATTAACATATATAAAATGCACAAATTGATACTTTACACACCCCCATACCTAGTCTTTGCTAGTCTCTTAGGAAAGGACTAAAACTAAACAATGATAACATAAAGCCCATATGAAAATGCACTTATTAAAAAGTAAAAAACAAAAACAACTAATAAACAAATAACAAAAATAAAACTAACCTAAGCCACTTTCGTAGGGATCACGACTACACTTAGCATGTGCAGTAAGCCTTTAAACCCCTAGGTCACCCTAGTGGTGGAGTTGTGTCTCTAGAGGGTTTTCAGCAGATATACCCACAAAATCCAAAACAATACATAAAACAACATAAATGAAAGACAAAAAATAACAAAAATATGCTCTTGGTTTCCTAATCATGGATAAAGTTGCTTTTAAGTAGTCTTGACCTATTAGCTTCACCTTTATTCAATCACCTCTTACCTTTCTAGTTTGGATTCAAATAATCATTCAATTTCTATCCTAAGAAAGTAAAGTACTATATAAATAAGTGTATGTGAAAATAGCCAAGACTAAGAAATAACCTACTCAACTCCCTCCAAGTTACCTAGGTAATCCCAAAGGTCTATTCTTGAGTCCATTGTCCTTTTATTTTGACTCTTTTTTTTTTTTTAGATTACCTCCTACTCCATCACCTTTTTACACGACCACAATCCCTTACTTAGGGGAAAGTTGACCAGTTACTTAGTAGCTTTTGTAAGAACAAGTAATCAATCTCTCTTCTACTTTTTCTTTTTTTCTTTTCTTTTTTTTTTCTTTTTTTTTCTCTCCCTAGCCCTCTACCCTTAAGAGTGCCTCCCACATCATTGTGTAGAAATGGGTAATTTTACCTTAGCCGTTTTATTCTACCCTTCTCATAGGACAACCCCAAGGTATATTCCTAAGTTTTTACCTAAGTTTCCATTCAAGAGGAGTGGTTCCTTCCTAGTCAAGGCCTCATGTAAGTGCAATACTACATATAAGCTCAAAAATATGGATGGTTTTGAATTTTATTCTTCTCCTCCCCTTAAGGTTTAAGGTTTCTTTCCTAAAGGATTCACTTTTAGGTCTCAATTATACCTAAGAGACTCTATCCATTAGGGCCTAAGAGCATATATAAAACAAAATAAACAAGAAAAAGCACAAAATCGAAAAAAACTGTCGTCAAATGCCTCCCCCCCGTACCTAAATTTTGCATTGTCCTCAATGTAAAAGAAAGCATTTAGGTAATAAGATAAAATGCATGAAGACGACAAAAATAAAAGAAACAAACTATGACAAGCAAGGAAAGATTACACCCCCATACCTAGCATGCAATCCATATGCACTATATTAATGTAAATTGTATTATTTCTACAACATACAATGGAGATTGAGTAGTATGCTAAGGAAATAATGTTCAATATATGTATCATTCAAATGCATCATAAAGAAATAAGGTGAAGAGTGCGTACCTTGCTTGATGAAGAAAAATAATAACTACAAAACTAACAAACATATCAAAACAGAAAAGAAAATATATATAAAGCACACAAACAACAAAATTAAATTTTTTATTTATAATAATTTTTTCTTTTTATTTTTTTTAATAATTTTATTATTATTATTATTATTATTATTATTATTAGTACTAGTTAGCCATAATGACATGCAAAACTAATTAAATGAGCAAACATAATTCATTCAAGTACTTAGGTCTTTAGTAATACTAGCAATTTACAATATAATAAAAGAATTGAAAAGTAATCATTTTTAATTCCACTTAAGGCCTAATTTTCCTTAACTCATTCAATCACATGATCTTACTTTTATGCCACTATGATCAGTATAAAAACACCATGTATTTTATCAACAAAACATCAACTTCATCCAAAGTTTTATCTTTAACAAGCAAACATAATATTCTAGAAATTAAACTGTGCTACTATAAATTCAAGATTTTTTACTGAAATTCATACAACTTAGAAACTCACAATTAAATATTCTTCTGAAAGATAATTACTTCTAGTTTCTAAAAAAAGTCAGAGACAAAAATTTCCAAAACTGAAGTATTGTCAAAATCGTGTGAAACTTAGATAACTCAAAATTCGTAATCTGCATAACATGTCATTTTTAAAAAATTCTCCAGAAATGTATATAAATACAAATACAATGTATAATACCTTGTTTGAAAGATAAACTCCTGTAGTTTTATAGAAAATTTACAAAAATAATTTTTAAATCAACATTTAATTACAGTTTTGATTATAAGAATGCAGATAAAGAGAAATACCAGAAAAACTGCATCCATAGGGAGTTCAGAAGGTTAGCCATCTAACCTTCCGAAAAGGCAAAAGTTTCGGAAGGTTAACTGGTTAACCTTCTGAAGAACAACAAAATATGAAGATTTCGGAAGGTTAACTACCTAACCTTCCGAAATGGCAAAAAAATTTCGGAAGGTTAGAGGGAAACCTTCCGATTTGGCTGAAGGCTTAGTATCTCAACTTGAAAAAATCGCACAGAAATTTATACAGCTCCAAAATTCACAAATAAATACTTGTCTGAAAGGTAATTACTTCTAGTTTCTAAGACAAATCAGAGACAAAAATTTCCAAAGCTGAAGTATTATCAAAATTATGTAAAACCTCAGACAACTCAAACTCATAATCTGTAGAACACATCATCTTAGAAAAATTCCCCAGAAATGTATACAAATCCAAATATAACGTATAATACCTTGTTTGAAAGGTAAACTCATGTAGTTTTATGTAAAAATTTCAAAAATAAGTTTTATTTAAACATGTAATTGCAGTTTCAAATATAAGAATTCAGATAAAATTATTCTACACTAGAAAATAACCATCCGAAAAATATCAGCAAAAATAACTATCCGATTTTCATAATGTTGGTTAAATCTGATATGCCAACTTAAAACAAATCATACAGAAATTTATATAAATCCAAATGAAGCATATAAATACTCGTTAGAAAGATAATTTCATCTAGTTTCTGGAAAAATCACTGAATTAAATTTTAAATACTTTCATAATATCATATTTTCAAAATTCATTAGCAAAAACATATCCAGAATTCTGTAAAACATCCCTGTTTTCTAAGATTTTTATCTTTTAACATACTAATCAGAATTTAATGCATAAGTACTCAAAAGAAATCTCAGAAATCGAGTATTTCAGGAAAAATATCATAAAAATAAGTTCTAATCTCATGCACATCAAAAATTTAAATTTTCAGACAGACAGATTTTGTTTTAATAATTTGTACACAAAGATTATCATTACTCCATTAAGCTACTTGTCACCAAATCATAAACTTGAATTAAACATGTAACAAGCAATTCAGATAACAAAGAATGGTACACATAGAATGGCCAATCCATGTATCCATTTCTTTGCAAACAAACAAAGAAAAATAACAATCTCAACAAGAAAACAAATAAAACTAAAACAATTTAAAGGATATTAAATCTTGCAAATCATCTAATAAATCATTTTAAAGTACCAGAACTCCCCAGCAATGGCGCCAAAAACTTGTATTTATTCCCCGGCAATGGCGCCAAAAACTTGTAAACGCTTTTATGTGTTGTTAAATTAACGACAAAAGCACAACTTTTACATTTATAAACTTGTTAATTCCTAGAGCTAGTAGCTAGAAAACTCAAGAAAATCTTAAGTTCACGTTTCTGGAATCACAGAAATTAGTTCGAATTCTAACTCTTCTTCCTTCCAACCTGGACATTGAAAAATCTAGAGAAAATATTGTTTGGAAAGGTCATCGAGTTATCTTTAAAATGACAGTAATTTCCAGGAATAATTCACTCTAGGTTGCTGCCAAAATCGGATATACAAACAATGCGCAAAACAATTCTGAAAACTTTCTAAAAATGCGTCGTTGGTGTAAAAATCATTACTCAATCAAATCTTCATGAAACACCACGAAATCACCGTGCCTTGAAAGATAACTCGTTTCTCTAATTAGGAAAATTTACAGGAAAACATTTCAGAACGCACAAAAGCAAGGTAACATGAAGGCGTCGAGCAGAATTTCTGTTGCTCGACCAGTAAAATAGAGCAGATGCTACCTTCGAAAGAAAAATCGAAAAACCAAAGAAATGCATTCTAAAAAATTCCAACAACACTACATATGTATTATACACTTAAATTACTTACAAAAAAAGCTATAACATGACATATAACTCTAAGAAATCAAATCGTACAACATACAACAAAATGGAACATGCACTAGAATTTATAGCAAACAAGATATACACGCATTCACAAGGTTTAAGAGTTAGTTTTATGCACAACATTCACATATTCACATGAAGCAACTATATTCCATGAGATCTAATCTAAAAAAAATTATTTAAATTAAAGAAATAAAGATTTAACAAAGATCCTAAACGTGCATACATTTATAAATTAAAAAGACCTAAATACTCATACACATTTGATATGAAAATATGATTACAAGTATGAGGATCTCTCCCTTCTCTTTTACCTTTAATTCATCCACATCTCTTCAAGCATTTGATCCCTATTTGATGATGAACCACTTTGTCCGCTCCTCTACAAGGCTGTCACCACTTGCAAATCACGTCCAAAGGGAAACCGCCTATGTTTGCTTTGGAGAAAATGGGTTGTGCGTCCTCAATCCATTTCCAAGATATACGGATTTGTTGGCTTTCCTCTCAATCTTGATGCTTCCTATTACCTCATCTTGAAGATCACGTCCCAAGCTCTTCCAATGCTGCACACGTGCCTCCAATACCACTGATTTCACCCATGGAGGTCCTTTCGTATGTCGGCTTGGAGTGGAGAGAAGGAGGTCTTCTAGTATGAGGGGGAAGGCGCCTAAGCTCACCAATCTTGGAGGAAAGCTCTTCCAAAATCTTAGGTGGAAGAGGATGGACGAAAATTGGAGTTGGAGTTCTTGCCCTTGCATGGAGGAGAAAGAGGAGATGATCTTTCCTTTGGCCAACCATCCTCTTTTACTTTCCATTGTCATCCATCTATGGAAATATTTCAAACACCTTCCAATTTGTAGCCTCTAATTTAGGCAAGCTTTAATCATTGATTGATTGATTGGTGGATTGATTTGGAGTTTGAATTGGACGACCATGAGTTGTTGATTTCCCATGATTTAATCCAAGGATCCATGTCCTCACCTATAACAACTCAAAAGATAACATTAAATGCATATGCACATTACACATAAATTGCTACACAATTATAAAGCAAAAATGAAATGTGCATAATATATTGCTTGCTCAATTGAGGATTATTTGATTTCATATCTTAATGATAATTCTTTTAATATATGCATGAAATCAATATATAAATTACTTATATCTACACATGGGCTAATTGACTAGGTGTTAATTTAATAAAGGATAAATTTGTGCATTATTGACTATTTAACCAATAAAACATGCATAGTTCTAAAATATGATTTTCATGTAATCTTTCATAAGAACATATATAATGATGACTTATAATCCTTAATATGCATGAATTAACATATATAAAATGCACAAATTGATACTTTACAGTCATTCTACCACGTCCTCTTTCATGTCCTGACATTGTCGATTAATCTTTGTTGTTCACAATAGAACTTAGTGGAAGTAATGATTGTGAAACTAGGGTTTTACCAAGGTAGAAACATGAAAGGTTGGTAGTAAAACATTTATAACTCTTCGAGTTTATAAATGGATAAATGGATTCAATCATTGAAATCATAAATATAAGATCCATTATTGATAAATAACTCGAATGCTTACAATAACTGTACGAGTTTTACAACCGACAAAAGTAAAATACTTAGCGTAACTGTTTGTGTAAAGAAAATAACTACGGGCTAAGTGAAAAGTGAGAAAACTCGAACACTTATGATAACTATTTGAGTTTTGTGAGCAGTAAAGCACATAACTATATGACAAACTAGAATAGTTATTGTCATAGTTTATGTCTTTCAGAAAAATATAATAATATTAAGTTAACTGTTTGAGTTTCTCAAATGGATATGCGTAAAAGTTGAAGACTTAAGCATAACTGTTCGAGTTTCAACATAAGACATAATAAAGCAATGAAATTCAACACGTGCATAATTCTAACTTAGGGAGTTCAGATATTTTCGGATACTTATAAACCTAACTATCTGATGCTCAGATGCATTTCGAACAGTTACCAGATAACTTACTGAACATTCACTTAAGATATGCATTTAGGCTTCAACACATGCACTTTAGGAAATAATAAAATATTGTTTTAATCGTTTAAAAGATAATTATTTGGTATATACAATATAACCTTCCGAAATAACAGAAAATTTGGATACTTAAGAACTAAAAAACTTGTATTTCACCAATAGTTTAGAAATGTACTTAATTAATGTTAATTTCCTAAAATTATGTAGATTCTTTCATTAAAGCATATAATAGTTCATAATGATTGAATTATTATATGAGAAATTGCTCCCCTTACATAAATGTAGTCTAAAGAATCTATGTCGTACTTAAACTAGGTTGCCAAGCCCTAATAGATTTGTCATTAAAGTTCAAATAGCTAACTTAAGTTAGTTGCTAAGCCTTAAATAGATTTGTCATTTAAGTTCAAAATCTAGCATACTTTAATTGGGTTGCGAAGCCCCAAATAGATGTGTGTCTCTGTATATATATATATTTAATAAAGAAATTAAATTCTAAAGTTACTTTATAACAAACCAAAATGTTATGTAATGAATAGGACAATTTAAACATTAGATAACCTACAGATACCAAGTTCTAATCATAATTTTGAAAAGATATTCTCATCTAAGGGTTTTGTAAATAGATCTGCTAATTGTTCTGTGGTAAGAACAAAATTTAATACTATTTTTCCTTTTATAACATTATCCCTTAGAAAATGATGTCGAACTTCTATTTGTTTAGCTCATGAATGTAAGACATGATTTTTAGACAAACTTATTGTAGAACTACTATACAGAAAATCTTAATTGGTTCATAGGCTAAATTAAAGTCTTTTAAAGTTTGTCTGATCCATAGAATTTGAGCACAGCAAAGTGCAACAGCTATATATTCAGCTTCAGTTGTAGATAATGCTACACAATTTTGCTTTTTGCTAAACCATGACACTAAAGAATTTCCTAATAATTGATAAGTGCCACTAGTAGTTTTTCTTTCAGACTTACATCCTGCAAAATTAGCATCACTATAACCTATTAAATTTAAAGAACTGTGTTTAAAGTAAAACAATCTGAAATTGATGGTTCCTAATAGATATTTAAAAATTCGTTTAACAGCAAGTAGGTGTGATTCTTTAGGATTAGATTGATATCTAGCACAAGTACACACTAAACATAATATCTGGTCAGCTAGCTGTTAAATAAAGTAATGAACCAATCATACTTCTATATTGTTTTATATCTATAGTTTTTCTAGAGTCATCTTTATCCAACTTAGTGATAGTACTCATTGGTGTATTCTTTGTTTTAGTGTTGTTTAACCCAAACCTCTTTTATAAATCTTGAATATATTTTTCTTGTGAAATAAAAGTACCTTGATTTAACTGCTTAATTTGTAAGCCTAGGAAAAATGATAGTTCACCCATCATACTCATTTCAAATTGATTAGTCATGTCTTTCAAAAAAGACTCAACTAATTTATCACTTGTTGCTCCAAATATGATGTCATCTACATAGTTTTAAACTATCAATATATCTTTTTCAACCTTCTTAATGAAAAGAGTGTGATCTGCCTTTCTCATAGAATACCTTTTTTCCATAAGAAATTTAGATAATCTCTCATTCCAAGACCTAGGGGCTTGTTTAAGGCCATATAGTGCCTTTTTAAGCTTGTAAACATACTCAAGATGTTTTGAATCTTCAAAACCTAGAGGTTGTTTTATATAAACTTCTTCTTTTATATATCCATTTAAAAAAGTAGTCTTAACATCCATTTGATATAATTTGAAATCCATATAACAAGCATATGCTAACAAAATTCGTATTGATTCTAGTCTAGCAACATGAGCAAATGTTTTATCATAGTCAATTCCTTCCTCTTGCTTGCAACCTTAAGCAACTAATCTAGCTTTATTTTTAACTATGTGTCCATCTTGATCTACTTTGTTTCTAAATACCCACCTTGTTCCTATTATGAACTAATTTTCAGGTGGTGGAACTAGATCCCATACCTCATTTCTTATAAATTAATTTAGCTCATCTTGCATAGCTAAAAACCAAAATTCATCTTCTAAGGCATCTTCAATTTTCTTAGGTTCTAATAAAGAAATAAATGAGTAAGCACCACAAATGTTGACTACTGATAACTTAGTCCTAACTCCTTGATTAGGATCACCTATTATCTGATCAATAGGATGAGATGAAGCATAACGCCAATTTCTATGTTGTTCCACATTTTCTATAGGTATGACATTATTTTCTTCTAAATCTTCATCATTTAAGTTTATATTTCTTATTCTGTCAAATAATCTCTCAATTTCTCTATCAACATCATTTGATACCATTTATGGGAGAATTTCTGAATCAAAGTTTTCAACATGTCTAAAATCTAAATGAGAATTTTCATGAAATTTCACATGTAAGGTTTCCTCAATGGTTTTTGTTGATTTGTTATAAACTCTATATGCCTTACTTCTAATGGAATAACCAACAAAAATACCCTCATCTAATTTGGCTCTAAATTTGTCTCTTTGTTCCTTAGTGTTTAAAATAAAACACTTACAGCCAAAGGGTCTTAAATAACTTATTTTGGGAACCCTATTATACCATATCTCATGAGGAGTTTTATCCAAAATTGGTCTTAGATATACTCTATTTATAACATAACATGCTATATGAACTGCTTCTGCCTAGAGAGATAGGGGTAACTTATTTTCATTTAACATGGTTTTAGACATTTCCTGAAGTGATCTATTTTTAAGTTCTACTATTCCATTTTGTGAAGGAGCTCTTGGAAATGAGTACTTATGATCTATGCCTAATTCTTCACAAAAGGTGTCCATTTGATCATTATCAAATTCTGTACCATGATCACTACTAAGTTTTTGAATTTTAACATTTTGCTCATTCTGAACTTTACTACAGAATATCTTAAATATTTCAAAAACTTTAGTTTTATTAGCTAGAAAATAAACCCAAGTAAACCTAGAATAGTCATCAACTAGTACAAAAGCATAATGTTTACCTCCTAGATTGGTTGTCCTAGTAGGTCCAAATAAATCCATATGCACTAGTTCTAATACTCTTTTGCTTGTTATTTTATTTAAACTTTTAAAAGATGTTTTATGTAATTTACCTAGTTGGCATGCATCACACATAAACTCTTTCGAGTACTTAATACTAGGTAAACCTCTAACTAGATTCTTTTTAGACAGCTTTTGTAATAATTTTAAGTTTGAGTGTCCTAGCCTTCTATGCTATAAAATAACTTCATCTGATTTTGCAATTAAGCAAACATTGTCTTTAATAATATCAGAAGGCAAATTCAGAATAGAAACGGATCCTTTCTTGTATGTAGTGAACAAAATTTCATTTGTAGACATGTCCATAATTTTACAGGAATCTTTTTCAAAAATTACTCTATAAAACTTCATTAAAATAGGAACACTCAATAAATTAAAAACTAAGTTTTCTACTAATAAGACATCATTTATAAAACATTTTTCAGTTACCTGAACCTTACCAGACCTAAGGATATTTGTTTTGCTTTTATTTCCAAAGATAACTTGTCTATTCTTGGTCTTTGTTACTTTTGTAAGTAATCGTATATCTCTAGTCATGTGGCTGGAAGCTCCAATGTCCATTATCCATTTTGATTTGTGTACCTACAAAATAGTTAAGAAGAGATTTTATCTCTTGGAACCCATTTCTGAGTGGGTCCAAGAATTTTAGAGAGAGTCATATCAAAATAATCAATATTTTTAAACATCAACTTATCTATTTTCTGATAATTATTCCTACGTTTATTTTTCTTATTATTATAATTATCAGAACATTTATCTCTATGTAAACCAGAGTTGAAATTTTCATTTTTGACATTATTTGATTGCTGATTCTAATATCTGATATTTTTTAAATATAAAGAAAACTGATCAAAAATATTAAAATTCTCAAATGTCAGCTTGATTTTTTTGAAAATCTTTTTTGAAATTCTTGCATTATGTGCTATCATTTATATGCTGCATTTTATCTATTTGCACATATTTATTTCCCTTTTTAATCACACATGGAATAGTTTTTCTTTTACTATTCTTAATACTAGAAATAAAGACATTATTTTTAGTATACCATCATGCAATATATAATTTTCAGAAGATGCATTGTGTAAACCAATACCATGTTTTTCTACATTTGATATTTTGCTACTAAGTTCATTTGTTATAGTTTGACTATTATTCCATTTACTTAATATAGCCTTTTGATCGCAGACCTTAATCTTTAACATGTCAATTTCTGAATTTAAATCAGTAATAGTTAGTTTTAGTTTTTCAATTTCACAAATCATTTTCTTTTTATTAGCAATTAAATTTTCACAATTTGCATGCAATTTTCTTTCTATTGTAGTAAACTTTAAAATTTCCTGTGCATGCTTTTGATTTTCTTCTTTAAATTTATTCAACGTAGAGTTCAAAAAATCAATCTTATTTTCAGATTCATCTAACATCTTCCTAGTGTTCTTTCCTTCTATTTTTACTTTCTTATATTTTCTAGCCAGTTTATTATATTCAACAAGTAATCCATCAAAACTATCAAAACTAGCATTTTGATCAGAGGATACCTTACTAGATTTTGCCATGAAGCATACATTTGCTAGATTTTCTTCTGAATCTGATGTTGAATCCTTTGTTTCTTCACTTTATGAAGCTAAAGAGTCATCCCATGTCACTTAAGTGCCATTCTCTTTTTGAATTTCTTACTCCTGAAATTTCTCCTCGAATTCTTCTTATCTTTGTTGAGAGGACAATTAGTTTGAAAGTGACTCGGTCTATTGCACTTGTAGCATATGATTTTGTCTTTCATGAATGACTTCTTCTCCATATGTCTAGATGTCTTTGTTGACCTAAAGTTCCTACATTTCTTCAACAGATTTCTAAATTTTCTAGTCAACAATAGTAAATCATCATTAGAATCACTAATGACTTCGAAGACTTTATTAGCCTCAAAAGCCAGATCCCTTCTAGGATTCTTCCCTTTTGGATCTAAATGTTGTACTTCATAGGCTGTCAGATTTCCTATGAGATCATCGAGAGTATATGTATTTAAATCTTTGGATTCTTCAATAGATGTTGTCTTTTGAGACCAAATTTTAGTTAAAGATCTAAGGATCTTTCTTACCAAGTATTTTTCCTCGAATTTCTTGCCTAAAAATTTTAATGAATTTACAATCTCAAGAAAACGGGAAAACATATTAGAGATACATTCATTTTCCTACATTTTGAAAAGCTCATATTATGTACTAACATATTAATCTTAGATTCCTTGACCTGGTTAGTACCTTCGTTGGCAACTTCTAATGCATGCCATATCTCATATGAAGTTTGATATGTAGAAACTTTGTTAAATTGATCATGAGATAAAGCACAAAACAAGATGTTTAAACCTTTAGCATTCAATGTCATTCGCTCCTTTTCATCAAAAGTCCAAGTATCATATGGAGTCGTAACTAACACTATAGGATTGCTAATTATATGCCATAGTTTGAAATCAATTGATTGAAAGAATACTTTCATTCTATATTTCCAGTAGCCATAATTGTTACCTTCAAACATAAGAGGACGATTAGTAGTCTGTCCTTCAATCATAACTAAGATTTTAGTATTATCCATTTTAAACAGATGATCCTAAGTAAATGACAAAAAAAATCGATTCCTAAGTAGAGAAATGAAAGCTTTTCAGATGCTTTGATGCTAGATGTAGTAGAGTGTAGACAATTTGACAAGAATTTATGTGCTTTGATACTAGTTGTAGTAGAGTGTAGACAATCTAATAAGAGTTTAACTAGCTCTGATACTAGTTGTAGTAGAGTGTAGACAATCTGACAAGAGTTTAACTAGCTCTGATACCAGTTGTAGGATCGTTGTATCACAAGAGGGGGGTGAATTGTGTCTTTAGCAATTAAAATTACTAGCAAATAAAACAAGAGCATAAAACACTCATAAATAAAATTCTATTCTTTATAAACTTTAACGACAGAATTTACAATATCTTTTCAACTCAATTCTCTTCTTAACGGTTTTGATACAGTAATGTTTGATATACAATTCAAATAGGAAAATGAAGTCCTTATTCAAAACTAATTTCGAATTATATAAAACATGATCTTTATGCATGTAGCTCCTTTCCTTCTTTTTGCTTAGCTTCTGCATCTCTTCTTCTCTAGTTGTCGAATTTCCAAACTTCTTGCATTTGCAGCTTCTTTTCTGAAATTGCTTGGAATTTTGAACTTCTTCTGATGTTGGAGAATTTTTCTAGATATGAATATTCAAACTTAACTTTTTAGTTAGGGATCCGGATTGAATATTCATACTTGGTTTTTGAGATTGGGATCCTTTTTGTAATGTAGCTCGTACTCTCTATTTGTAGTCGAACTATGTCTTCACGTTCAGCATGTTCATCCACTTAATCCATCATCTACGTACTAATTTTTTCTTTAATCCAAATTACTATCTTTTTGAATTTCCACTTTCTCCACTATCATTTTGAATTTCCACAATCTCCACTTATAGATTCATCGAAACTTTATCTTCCTAGAGTTTTGTAGAATATCTTCTAACTCTTCATTTTAGTCGAACACTTATCATTTAAGTCTTGTAAAGACTTGAATACTTATCTATAACTCTTCAAGTTTTTGCACCTACAAAACACGTGACTAAACAAGGAAAACTTATTTGTTCGTTAGTCATTTTATAAAACTCAAACAGTTATCTATTCATGCATATAAAAACTCGAATAGTTATCTAACTCTTTGATTTTCATTATCGAACGCACATGGAAAACACGTGATAACTTAAAACATTAAAAACACACGTGCAGATAACTTAACTATACGAGTTTTTAACATAACTCTTCAACTAAATCGAAATGTTAACTATCCGAAAGTTTAACTATTTGAAATTCTAACTATCCAAAAACTTTAACTATTCGAAAATCTAACTATCTGAAAGTTAACTATCAGAAATTTTAAATGAAACTTTCCGATAACTTGTTAACATTTAATTACATGACAATTATACTTAGAGAATATTATTTAGACTTATTTAAAAACTTTAATAAAGCATATATCATCAAAAAAAATTCCTAACAGTTTGGATTTAATCTCCTCTCAGGAATTCTAACTGGTTTAGCATTCTCTTCTAAATATATGTGGTGACAGCATAAAGTTGCACTTAACCCTTTTATATTAGTCATAGTCCATCCTATTGCTTCTTTATAAGTTTTTACTACATCTTTTAATTTAGAAATTTGCTCCTCTTTTAAATCTGAAGCAATAATGATTGGACATGTTCGTTTTTCTTTCAGAAATATATAGGTTAATTTAGGAGGTAAAGGTTTTAAATCTAAATGTTGACCATTAGAAGCTAGAGCTTCTAATTGAACATTTTCATTTTCAATATTAATCTCTTCTTGATCTCCTTCTATATTTATACTTTCACTTACTTTTAAAGATTTAGAATTTAGTTGCCTATTTAATTCTTCTTGAATCACATCATCTAGCATATGTCCTTCATCCTCTAAAAAGTCTATAGTATGTAAGGACATTTCTAACTCCTCAAACTTTTCTAGTTTGAAAATGTTTAATTGAGTAGCCTCATTACCATATGCTAACTTCATTACTCTAGTTTTACAATTTATAATAGCCCCTGATGTTGCTAAGAATGGCCTTCCCAAAATTAAAGATGTGTCATGATTTTGATGCTTAATTTGTTGGAAATCCAAAATCACAATATCAATAGGATATATGAAGTTTTTGATTTTAATTAAGACATCCTCTATTTTTCCTCTAGGGTAGCTTATACTTCTATCAGCTAATTGAATAACAATTCTTGTAGGGATTAAGCCTTCTAATCCTAAGGATGCTAATATATCACTCGGCATAACATTTATACCTGCACCTAGGTCTATTAAGGTTCTTTCAAGAATGGTATTTCCTATGGTGCATGATATAACAGGGATTCCAGGATCAGATAATGTTTTAGGAATTTGTGGCAGAAATAGGGAACTACTTTGCTCAACTAAAAAGACTTTCCTTAAAACTTTTCGCTCTCTTTTCTTAGTATACCAATCCTTAAGAAATTTAGCACAAGGTGGCATTTTCTGCAATAAGTCAAACAAAGGATTGTTAACTTGTACTTTTTCAAAAATTTCTCTAATTTTTTCTTATTTTTCAGGAAATGTTTGTTGTAATCTTTTAGGATAGGGTGCTAATGATTGTGATTTACAAGATTCTTTTTCTTTCATTTCATTTGGTTGATCATTTTTAGTCTCATTTTCAGATTCAGATTTTTCTACAATGATTTCTACATTTTCAGATATTACTTTTTCATTATCATTTTGATTTTTGTTCTTATCCACCTTCATGTTACTTTCTTTTTGAATTCTTGGTGGTATATTAGTTCTAGATCTTAATGTTATACATACATCTTCCAGATTTTCATTACTTTCATGATGTTCTTGTATTTCATTTTCGTGATTATGATCTTCAACTATTTTTAGTTTTAAATTGCATTATTAAATTCTATTGCATTGGTATTTTCTTTTGTCTGTATATCTTGCAAATTATGCACTTCTGTAATATTAAAGTTTTCATTTTTGTTTTCCTATTGCATAACTTGTAATTTCATTGTGAATTCATCCAATGCTTTTAATTTTCTTTCCAAATCATCTAATCTCATTGCATTCAATTTTTGATCAATTTTCATTATGGTTTTTTCAATTTCATAGATAATATCTATTTTAGGTTCTGTAAATTCTTCCTTATAGTTTAATTGGTTGACTTCTTATTGCTGACACATATATTATTCTAGTTTGTCCATGTTTTGCTCTAAGCTATGCTCTAGTCTGTCATACTTATCTCAAACTTCCTTGTCTCTCAAGATATTACACTTTCTAAACTGACTATCAGTTGGGTAAACTATAGGATTCTCATACTCAACTCTATTATATTGAATATAATTCATTTGTTGTTAATGTGATCTAACCCTCTACAATCATCTCAGTTTCAAACAATTAGAGATGTCATGACCTTCTAAATTGTAGAATTCACATATGCTAACTATAGGTTTCAGAAATCTTTGAGCATAAGTGTATGCCATATTCTCAATTATAAAATAAAACACACAACACTCCTTCATTATTAAAACAAAACAGCACTCACAGTTGCTTAGCTTCTCAATCCCTAGCAACGACGCTAGAAAACTTGTTTGGGGTTTTGTTAACTTTTACTTTTATGCTTATATCAATATTACTTTTAGAAGTAAACAAACAACCTTTCATAAAAATTAGATATTAATTCCAATTAGTATTTTAACTGCAAGTGCACAATGTATATTGTATTTGTGTGCAAGTAGAGGTCGATCCCATAGAGATTGAGTAAGAATTGTTTACTATTTCGATTTTTATATTGGAGTTTATATGTGTTCAGTTAAGTACTCCGTTGAGTTACAGTTAACACAATAGACTTAGTTCGTGGAGTTATGGCTAACTCAACGGACTGACCTCGTGGACTTACATTAACTTCATGAGTCTATCTTTTTAGTTAAATACTGCTGTTTATAGAGGAATTCGGCCAACCATTGGGTGGTTCCACAGAATGTGTTGAGTATTTTTGTTTTGATGATGTGTGCTGAATGAAAATAATCATATTTGCTCAATTACTATTGCTTGTGAAAAGAAATTAAAATCATCAATTAATATAGAAAAAGCTTACTGATATAAATACTTGTCTGTATTGGATCTAAAGTTAATAACTACTCGTTTCGTTGCATTAATTTCTCATTTAGCTAAACGTTAAGTTAACGTGTATTTTTATTGAAAAGTATGATATGTTTTAAAGGTATATCTTCTGTATCATGAATAGTGCACGCTTAGACAACTCGTTAAGTTAGAGTTTTGTTTGTATAGAGGTCACGTGGGAACTCGTTAAGTTAGAGGCTTAAAGGTTAAAATAGGTCACGTGATAACTCGTTAAGTTAGTAAAAGAAGAGACGAACTTGTTAAGTTAGTGTTATACATGTGGTGAAATTATAAGTTACGAATGTTGTATTGTATCACGTGAGGTGCACATGTTTAACTCGTTAAGTTAACATAACTAGACGTATTGAGTTGCTATATTGAACACTAAGGCAACGCATTAGGTTAGCGTTATAAACTTAAGTTGTTATTTTTGCACGTGGTAAAATTCTTATTATAAAAACATTTGTTTATTACTGAATCGGTGAGTTAAAGTTTTTCGGAGACTTACAGTCATAACTATCCGAAAGGTAACTTAAGTCATGTTTTCAGGTCTTGGCACGTGTCTCACTAGTTTTATAATATAAAGAGTTTTTCGGTGACTTACATCCATAACTATCCGAAACTTAAACTGTTTTCGGTGAGTTATCGTTTAACCTTCTGAAAGAAAGGTTAAGCTGGTTCGTTGAGTTATCATAACACAACGGAGATGGTTCATTGAGATAGCATAACACCACAGACTTAGTTCGTTGAGTTAGCTACAGTACTTGTCATGTGAAATGGCACATGAGGAACTCGTTAAGTTAGAAACGTTAAGTTATATATATATACTTGTGTTACTCGTTTAGTTAATATTAAAGTAATGACTTCTTATTACACTAATGAAAAATTTTTGGACGAGAAAGTTTATTTTGCAGGAAATTTTTCAGAGATCAAAGACTGATGATTAAAGGAAATTCGAAATATAAATGTGGGTTAGAACGTGTGTTTTGATGAAGGAAAAAGAAAAGACGTGGAGAAGTGGAAAACTAGTAGTGATTAAATGTGGAGGATATGCATGAAATGAAGATACAGTATAAAAGGCATAGAGTTCTCGTTGATCAAACCATCCTTGCACACAAAACGAAAAATCTTTTCAAGGATCAAACCATCCCTGCACACCAAAAGAAAAATCTTTTTCAAAGATCAAAAACACCTTCTTAGGGAAAATCTCTCAAGTAGAAGAAAATTCAGTGAAGCAGAAAAGGTCAGATTTATGTCGCTGAAGATTTGAAGTATCAGAAGAAAACAAATTTGGTGAAGCAGAGAAAGACAAGATATTCGTCAATAAAGAATTGCTGAAGAAGAAAAAGGAAAAGAAGAAAGATCTCAAACAGGAAGAAATGTTTTAAATTCTGCAAATTAGTTTTCTCTATTTGTAGTTATGAAATTGTTTAGATGATACATGGTATCGAGATATAATTGCATCTACAATTTCTGAGGAGAATTGAATTGTATATTGTAATTGAAACCTTGAATAAAAATGATTTTATGAAAACAATGTCTAGACTTGTTTTTGAGTTTTAAAGTTTCAATTATATTTCAGAAAATATTAAAAATACATAATTCACCCCCCTCTTGTGTAGCCATACGATCCTACAAGTGGTATTAGAGCTTTGTTAATAATCTTTGATATAAAATCAATACCAACTTATTTAATATCATTGCTTATTCTACCTTCCTTGTTTTTAAACAGAAATTAATATCTGAGCATACATTTAACTTTCTTGATTTAAGGCTCAAGTTGTTTTAAAGCTTTTAGACTGTTTAAAATCAAATAGGTTGAAAAATCTAAGGTAAGATGGCTACTGGAAATGGTAATTTTTCTTTATATGAAGGCCAAAATCTTAATCGTCCTCCTTTATTTGATGGAATACATTTTGAATATTGGAAATATAGGATGATTGTTTTTCTTCAAAGTATAGATCATAAGTTGTGGTTCATGATTTCTAAACCATATACTCTGTTAACTACTCCTTATAATACTTGGACAATTACTGAAAAAGAAAATGAAACTCTGAATGCTAAGGGCTTAAATATTTTATTTTGTGCATTGAGTTATGAACAGTTCAGTAAAGTGTCGGCATATAAATCTGCTTATGAGGTGTGACATGCATTAGAAGTTTCACATGAAGGTACTTCTCAAGTTAAAGAGACTAAAATAAACATGTCGATTCATAAGTATGAACTCTTAAAGATGCATGAAGACGAAAATATTTTTGAGATGTTTTCTAGATTTCTTGATATCATAAACTCTTTAAAATGTTTAGGAAAGAATTTTGAATAGAAGGATTTGGTGAGGAAAATTCTCAAATCCCTAAGTTCTAAATGGTCTCAGAAAGTAACATCAATTGAGGAATCACGAGATTTAAATGTTTATACTATGAATGAACTTATAGGAAATTTAACAGCTTATGAAGTTCAATTAAATGAATCACTGAGTCACAACAAACTAAAAATGACGAAAGAAATAGCCTTCGAAATTAATTCAGCTTCTGATATATCTACTGATTCTGACGAGGATTTGATTTTGCTGACTAGGAAATTCAAGAAAGCATGGAAAGCTAGGAAACAGCAAAGGAACAAAAATGATAAACCCTTAATGCCAAAATCACTGAATGACAAGAATTCTTCATCCAGAAAGTATGTATGTTACAACTGTAAGAAACCTGGACATCTTTCTCCAGATTGTCCTATGAGGAAAAATGAAAAGCATAGTAGGACAAATTAGAAGAAGACGGCTCAGAAAACTTAGAAAAAGTTTTACAAGAAAAGGCTTTGAAGGTCACTTGGGATGACACGTCTGAAGAGTCTGAATCTGAGAAATCAGCATCAAAATCTTCACATTCAGAAGGAGAACAAGAGTTAGAAGACATTGCTCATGTGTGCTTCATGGCAAATGAGTCTGAGGTAATATCTGATCCTGAAAGTCATTCAGATTTCAACTTTGATGAATTATTATGTGCTTATCATGCATTATTACAAAAACATAAAGTATGTAAACTGGAAAATAAGAATATTAGAAAATCTTCATCCATTAAGGAAGAAGAAAATTGTTTCCTGTCTACTACATTAGAAAAGTTTAAATGTGATAATGAAAATCATGCTATAGATTTGCAAAAATTTAGATTTAATGAATGTATCTTGCATGAACAAATACAGAATATAAATGCTGAAAAATTAAAGATAGAATCTGAAAATGAAATATTGAGAAACAATATAAATGAACTTGAATTAGAGATAGATAAATTAAAACTGAGAGAGCAAGATTTAAATTCTACCATTGAGAAATGGAATTTAAGTCAAACTAAGTTAGACAAACAAACTAGTACCCCTGCGGTGTCTTATAAATTTGGCTTAGGATTTGATTGTCCTGAATATCCTGAATCTCAAGCCAATAAAGGATTTATTAGTTGCAGTTCAAGTAAATCTAAGACTAAAATTCCTTTTATTATGAAACAAGGTAATAAATATGTAGAAGTAGGTACTTTAAGGGATGAATCATGCAGTAATAATATAAATCAATGTGATTTGTCAAATTGTACTTCTAACATGACTATAAATGTTTCAAGAAATCTTGTTTCTTGTTTTGGAAATTCAGTTTCTAATGTTTCTAAAATTTCAGACAATTGTAGTAAACTGAAAATTCAGAAACCTGAGCATGTAATTCAATACACTGGTATTAGACTAATTACTCATTCTACATGTGATAAAACTAAAAATTCTTGTGTAGAAAAATATTTTGTATGTATAGAAAATGTTAATACAAGTACAAAATCTTGGTATGAACTTACTGAAATGTATGAGCATGACCGAAATAAATTAACATCTGATAAAAATCGGTTTGGTCTTGATTATACTACATCTGAAAACAAAAAGAATGATTGTAAAAGTAATAATGCTATATGTGAGTATGAAGCTAATGATAAATCAGTAGTACTTACAACTAATAAGAATATAAATGATAATGTTAAACTATTTTTAAACAAAAAGAGGAAATATGCGTTTAATGAACTTGGTCCTCAACAACATTGGGTACCAAGAAAAAGTTTTTCTTAATTTGTGTTGCAGGAGGAAACAACATCAAAATGGATCTTGGACAGTGGAGCGTCAAGTCACATGACCGGACAAAAAAGTCTATTACAAAATTTTACAAATACCATGAAAGGAAGTGTAACATTTGGAAACAAAAGCAAAGATAAAATCATAGGTATGGGCAATGTTCAAATAACTCCTACTTGTATTATTTCGAATGTACTATATGTAGAAAACCTAGGATTTAATTTGCTGAGTGTCATAAAAGATAAAGGTATATTTTTAAATCAGGAAAAATATGCAGATGAAATGCTTAAGAAATTTAATTTTAATGATACAATGATTCGAGGAACCCCTATGAGTAATACTTCAAAGTTAGATATTGATGACATAGGAAAATCTATAGATCAAAGAAAATACAGAAGTATGATTGGTTCTTTACTTTATTTGACTGCTAGTAGACCTGATATTATGTTTGCTGTGTGTGTTTGTGTTAGATTTCAATCTAATCCTAAAGAATCACACTTAATTGTAGTTAAAAGAATATTTAGAAATATACAAGGAACTAAAAATTTCAGACTGTATTATTCTAAGGATAGTTCAATAGATCTTATAGGATATACTGATGCTGATTATGTAGGATCTAAATCTGATAGAAAGAGTACCAGTGGCACATGTCAATTATTGGGAAATAATTTGGTGTCATGGTTTAGTAAAAAGCAAAACTATGTAGCACTTTCTACTACAGAAGCTGAATATGTTGTTGTTGCACTGTGTTGCACTCAAATTCTGTAGATAAGGCAAACTTTAGAAGATTTTGGATTATCTTATGATACAACTTAGATTTATTGTGACAATAGTTCTGCAATAAATCTTTCCAAAAATCTTGTATTACATTCAAGAGCAAAGCATATAGAGGTTAGACATCATTTTCTAAGAGATAATGTAATTGAAGGAAAAATTAAATTAGAATTTGTGTCTAGTAAAAATCAATTAGCTGATATATTTATAAAACCTCTAGACGAAAATACATTCTGCAACATTAGATTAAATTTAGGTATTTGTAGGCTATGTGATGTATAAAATGCTTAAACTCCAGATAAAAAGATAAATATTATTGATGATGTTGTTCACCTCATAGATATTATATACTTATTATAAATATCTAAAGTAATGTCTAAATTGCTGCTTAAGATACTCTGTATTTATTGTAAAATCATAGTAATATCTTATTGATTTTAAGTCGTTTATCAATTTTAATGGTTTTTACGATTTTAAGTGGAAGTGTAAATGAAAAACATTAAATACTTCTGACATTCTGAAATTTTGATTAAATGTTTTCTTTGAATCAAGGAAAATGCATATGATCAAGCATAAATTTGACTTAATTGATTAAACTTGTGGAATAAGTTATATGTAACTCGTCTTAAACTGTTAATCAAAAGTATAAGCTTATTGAAACTGATTCATATTCTTAGTACAATCATAGAAGTAAAAATTGTATGAGATTTGTATTTTATTGCATTTGTATTAATGGAATACATATATACTGTGCTTAAAATGAAAAGTGCTTACAAAGTGAAAATCTTGCGAGTTTATTGATCAGTTTGATCACGAGCCTTTTGTACTTGAGTAGATAGGTATGTAAGGATTGTTGTCCTGAAAAAGGATTCTTTAAATCTGGCAACCTAAGGTCCTGATCAGATCTAGGATTGTTGACTGAAAGCTCATTACATAGGTACATTAAAAAGCTCTTGTATGATTCAAGCTTTTCAAACTAACTTTTAAAGAAAATTATCAATATTCACTATTTTGAAAAAAAAGAAGAAGTGTTATTTCATTAATTACAGATATCTTTGAATCACATATAGTTTCTACCAATATGACTACTGATTTATTGAATCAACATTAGTACTTTTGAAAACGTTTATTTGAGATACATTCTTTTATTCTCCTTGAATTAATCACATTAAGTTCAAAGTTGTGTTTTGATTCATATACAGTAGGAATTGATTCTGGAAATCATTTTTGATGATGTCAGGATAACGGAAGTCTTTGAAAAGAAAATTTAAAAGTATAGTTATACTTAACATCTATTGTCACTACAAGTATATTTTGTATGTTGATTGAATATATTTGAAGTATATTTGTAGGGGGAGCATTAACAATATCGAAAACAGATTAATATATTTTAGAATACAAATCTTAGTTAATCTGAATTAATGTACTCTTAAAATCTTGATGAAATAATTTAAAAAGACAAATACACTATTCTAGATTCAAAGGACAAAATGTTCAAATAGTTTACAATGTTCTCAAGATAATGTTAAATTTAGCATGTGTTGTTTTTGGAAGGTTTGAGTTGGAAGCATCCGAAACTTGCTTAAGTGTACTAACTAGATGTTATATTATATAAGGTAACGTGTAAAACTGCCTCTAGACAGTGTTTTACTCGTTAGGTTAGTTAACTCAACGAGTTATACTTGAATATTTCGGGTACTTTCATTGAATAAGCTTTATTCAATATTTATTTTATTTCTAAACCCGACTTCTCTTCAAGTTGAGTTATATGCCTAAAAACCCTATTTAAACACTTATTACATGGGGACTTAGGTTATTTGTAAACTTTGTCAAGAAAATCTTTCCTGCGTGTTGCTGTTATAACCTGCAACGATGGTCTCCAAGTTCTACAAAGGTCGTGGTAGAGGAAAAGACAAAAGTAGAAGAGATGCAAAAGGAAAAGAAATAGAGAATGATGAAGTACCACGTACTTGGTTTAAGAAAATATTTCGAGTGGACAAAAGGTTAGCAGAAATTTATAGTGAATATTTCTTTCCTGAAGGTATACTGAATGAAGTTAGACAAGAACTTCAAAATACTGATGCTAGTATTACATACATGGGGATTCAAAGTAAATTTGATAGAGAATACAGAAGGAAATGTGTTGAGATTGCATTTTTGGAATAGTATGCAAAATATTTGGAAAAAGGTGTAGGTTCATCAAGTAGAACTCCTCAAACTCCTATAAACGGTACAAGACTACATGCATTTGAGGAAGAACATGAATCAGCTATCCCTACTCCTTTATATTCAACACAAGTAGAATCAGATATTGTTGTAGACAAAATAAAAGTTGAGAGTCTTCGAAAGGCCGTTGCAATAGAAAGTGCCTTAGAAGAATTAAAGCAGAAAACTTTTATGGAGCAATTTGGAAAGAAAACAGCAATACTTGAAAAGGAGAAACAAAAATGTTATAGAAGAAGGAACGCTAGAAAAATTATGTCTAAGGAAACAAAGTCTATTGAAAAAGGAAAATCAGATGAAAATTTATTTCCAAAGGACAATGTATGTCTAGACATTGTACCTTATTATGCATCTGATAAACTCATCAGTTCTGAGCACAATGAAACTGATGAAGATAATGAGACTTTATTTTCCCATGCTAGAAAACTTGAGAAGAAATACAAGTCAAATATGAGCTCAAGTTTTTCTATTAGTACAAGTCCTGATGATGCAGATATTGACAAATCAAAGCATCAGGCACCTGACATTGAACAAGTTATTGCAGATATAATTGACAATGTTGAGGCAGTAACTAGTTCAAAGGCTGAATTGTTTGGAGTAGTAGATATTGAAAATGTTAAGACTCTAGAAGAGCTAAAAGTTAACCAGCCTTCTACAGAATCTATAGAAGTGGAGTTTGAGAATTCACAACATGAATCAATGGAAATATCTGTTGAAAAGAATGAACAATTACAAATAGATACACCGGTTGTAGAATTTGTGGAAAAATTGAACTCTAAACATTCTATAGAGACTAAACAGATGAATGTTGAGCGTATTGACAATGTTCCTAACACTGTTGAAGCTGAAGAATCAAGCTTACCTAAGCAGCTTCAAGATAATATTTTGGAAGAGGAACAACATGACATTCATTTTGAAGAAGAAGTTCCTGAAGATGAATTAAACTCTGAATCACGACTTTAGGTCTCACCTTCTTTGTGTACAATATTAAACATTCAAGGTAATGCAATTCATTTTAGATCTGAAGAAGCATTGCAGAAATAATATAATCTGATTACATGTCAGATTCTGCATGCTCATCCATTAAAATTCAGACATTTGATGGAAATAAGAGATCTATTTGAGTTTCAAGGCCTCATTAAATTCTTGCCAGTAGGAACGAAATGGAAGCAATACACAGAGCTTATTGCAGCTTTTTATAGCAATCTGGTCAAGAATGGAAATTTTCTGAAAACTCAAATAAATGAACAGGAGTTTATATTGTCTCTTAAGTTAATTTTTGAAGTTTTAGGATTAAAGAATGAAGGTGTTGTTGTTACCAATAGATTTGACATGATAAGACAACTAGAATGGAACATTCAGTCTTTATCAAAAATTCTAGATGTATATTCTGAAATGAGATTAATGAAAAATCTGAATGTAGAGGCAAGGTTTATTGCAAATATATTGCATGCAAATTTATTTCAGAGAGTTGGACACAATTTGGAAGTCAGCAGAAGCTATTTATATGCAACTTATGGCCTATTGAATAGAATTCAAATAAATTGATTTGATGTTTTTATGTCTCAACTACAGCATATGAGTTCAAAGTTATTTTATGGTGATGCTGTATGTAGAATCCTTACAAGCCAATTGACTTTATCCGACTAGTCCTCTGAAACTAAAGGCATGAGAGCATTTAGTGTCAAAGATTTGCAAAAATTCCAGGCCATGCATAAACCTCAACGACAACAACAACAACAACCTGATACAGACCATATACAACAACAACAACAACAAAATTATTCAGTTCAAGTAGAACAGCAAACCCAGTTACCTCCTGACTTAGATGTAGTGCTTAACGACATCAAAAATGATATTAGGCATCTAGGAGATAAAATATGTAATGCTATAAGTGATATACATAGGAGGGGTCGATAACTGTTTTTGTTTGTTTCTGGATACAAAATATATTGTTTGTATTACTTGTTTGATTCATTGAACAATACATTTTTCGGTAAATGTGTTCAATTATTATTCTTGTTTATAGAAATCGTTGTTGTAATTCTCTTATATACATATATATATTCTCTGTAATTATCTTTTTGATTAATGACAAAACGGGGGAGAAATATTATAAAAAGATGATTATGATCTTAATTGCATATATATATTATAAAAGGAGATGCTATTTAAATGGTTATTGTAATCTGATAGATGATAATTAGAAAACTGATACTTATATAATTATTGGCATCTGAGAGTTTTAGTTCTGAGAGGTAAAATTTACACAAACAATAGAAATAAGCTTAAGTGAACTTAAGTCAACAAACAAGTTTGTTGAATTAAAAGTTAGCCCAACGAAGGTGCTTTGTTGAGTTAAACATATTTAATAATTGATTTAATATGGTTTTGTCATAATCAAAAAGGGGGAGATTGTTGAGTATTTTTGTTTTGATGATGTGTGCTGAATGAAAATAATCATATTTGCTCAATTACTATTGCTTGTGAAAAGAAATTAAAATCATCAATTAATACAGAAAAAGCTTACTGATATAAATACTTGTTTGTATTGGATCTGAAGTTAATAACTAGTCATTTCGTTGCATTAATTTTTCATTTAGCTAAACGTTAACTTAACATGTGTTTTTATTGAAAAGTATGATATGTTTTAAAGGTATATCTTCTGTATCATGAACAGTGCACATTTAGACAACACGTTAAGTTAGAGTTTTGTTTGTATAGAGGTCACGTGAGAACTCATTAAGTTAGAGGCTTAAAGGTTAAAATAGGTCACGTGATAACTCGTTAAGTTAGTGAGTAAAAGAAGAGACGAACTCGTTAAGTTAGTGTTATACACGTGGTGAAATTATAAGTTACGAATGTTGTATTGTATCACGTGAGGTGCACATGTTTAACTCGTTAAGTTAACATAACTAAACGCGTTGAGTTGCTATATTGAACACTAAGGCAACGTGTTAGGTTAGCGTTATAAACTTAAGTTGTTATTTTTGCACGTGGTAAAATTCTTATTATAAAAACATTTGTTTATTATTGAATCGGTGAGTTAAAGTTTTTTGGAGACTTATAGTCGTAACTATCCGAAAGGTAACTTAAGTCATGTTTTCAGGTCTTGACACGTGTCTCACTAGTTTTATATTATAAAGAGTTTTTCGGTGACTTACATCCGTAACTATCCGAAACTTAAACTGTTTTCGGTGAGTTATCGTTTAACCTTCCGAAAGAAAGGTTAAGCTAGTTCGTTGAGTTAGCATAACACCACGGACTTAGTTCATTGAGTTAGCTACAGTACTTGTCACGTGAAATGGCATATGAGGAACTCGTTAAGTTATATATATATACTTGTGTTACTCATTTATTTAACATTAAAGTAACGACTTCTTATTACACTGATGAAAAATTTTTGGATGAGAAAGTTTATTTTGTAGGAAATTTTTCAGAGATCAAAGACTGATGATTAAAAGAAATTCGAAATATAAACGTGAGTTAGAATGTGTGTGTTTCGATGAAGGAAAAAGAAAAGATGTGGAGAAGTGGAAAACTGGTAGTGATTAAACGTGGAGGATATGCATGAAATGAAGATATAGTATAAAAGGCATAGAGTTCTCGTTGATCAAACCATCCTTGCACACAAAATGAAAAATCTTTTCAAGGATCAAACCATCCCTGCACGCTAAAAGAAAAATCTTTTTCAGGGATCAAAAACACCTTCTCGGGGAAAATCTCTCAAGTGGAAGAAAATTCAGTGAAGCAGAAAATGTCAGATTTATGTCGCTAAAGATTTGAAGTAGTAGAAGAAAGCAAATTTGGTGAAGCAGAGAAAGACAAGATATTCGTCACTAAAGAATTGCTGAAGAAGAAAAAGGAGAAGAAGAAAGATCTCAAATAGGGAGAAATGTTTTAAATTCCGCAAATTAGTTTTCTCTATTTGTAGTTATGAAATTGTTTAGATGATACATGGTATCGAGATATAATTGCATCTACAATTTCTGAGGAGAATTGAATTGTATATTGTAATTGAAACCTTGAATAAAAATGATTTTATGAAAACAATGTCTCGACTTGTTTTTGAATTTTAAAGCTACAATTATATTTTAGAAAATATTAAAAATACACAATTCACCCCCCTCTTGTGTAGCCATACGATCCTACAGAATGTAAATAACATCAATTAAGCTCTTTAATGTTAGTTAATATTAGATTTATCATTAAGCAACACTAACATTTGGATATTTCAAACAGTAACCATTTAAATCTTTAAGTATCTAGAACAAATCAATTTCTGTAAACAATAAAACTATTTTCTATTTTCTGAATCAAACAAACATAAAACGTTCACAATACTGACAATGATAACATTAATCATGATACAAAACAAACAATACAACACTTTAATGCTAAATGTATACACAGATAATTTGTTGTTTTTGATATTTTTGTTTTGATATGTTCTTGAAGATGAGAGAAAGGTGAAATGTAAAATTCTCTATCGATAATAAAAACTTCTGTCACTACATGCGACGCGATTACACTACTTAAAACTTAATCACTTACAATCTTGCCTCCTCTCCCTATAGAATCGCGAATCCAAAATTATAAGATGACCTCCTCTTTAGCATACTGGCATCAACCTAAAACCAAGGCTAGAAGCTTTACGATCTCCTAAGATATGAGTTGGTGCTTGATGAAAATGGCTTCCCTTCCTACGACGTGATCACTCCTCACAATGGTTGTCAATCACCGTGTTTAGCTTAAAATCAATCCAACATCAGGAAAGTATCCTCAAAGACCTCTAATGGTTGGTGATTTTGGTGGTGGTGTGTAGCTTTAGGGAACTTTCGATGCTTCCTATAGTTAGCGCGGTCCTCCACCTCTGCACACACACTTTCTTCGTCTTTCTCATCTTCTTTATATTTCTTTCTATAGTAACTTCTTCTGCTTAGATGATCGGTTGGATTTCCTTCATTCATATTAACGATGGTGATTTCTTCTTCATTCCACGAGTGAATTCCTAGATGATACATGTAATCGTGGTTTTCCTTCGAATGTCCTATTTCTGCAACTACTATAGTGGCATATTAGAAAGTAAATGGTCCGTGGAGTTATAGATAACTCAACGAACTTACTTCATTGATTTAACTATAAAACACGTGTAATAATGAAATAACTAGTTTAGATATTTTGGATACTTACAAACTTTAACTATCTAATGCTTAGATACATTTCGGATAGTTACTAGATAACTTACCGAAAATTCACTTAAGTCATGCATTGATGTTTCAACATGTGTACTCCAAGAAATAATAAAATATTCTTTAAGCGTTTAAAATATAACTGTCCAGTACATGCAATATAACTCTCTAAAATAACAGAAAATTTGGGTACTTAAGAATTTCATAGCTTGCAATTTACCAAAAGTTCAGAAATGTACTTAATTAACGTTAATTCCCTGAAATTATGCAGATTCCTTCATTAAAGCATATAATAGTGCAATTATAACATAATGGCTTAACTCTCATATGATAAGCTAAATATTATGCAAACCATCATTTAACCCTTAATATTATGCACTTTTTCATTCTAAATAAGAATAGAAGAGGAAAGCTATTAAGAATTATGTTTTAATAATGTATGTAAAACATTAATTAATTATATTTAATCAACTAATTTTGTTATTTAAGAAGTTATATTAAAGACATTGATCTATATAGAAAATATTTTAAGGTTATATATTTTTCTAGATTAGATTTGAAAATATGCTAAGTTATTTAACATATCATTGAGTTATACTAACTTTTTATACAACTTGTCATTAAGTTAACATGTGCTTTTAATGTTTAGCATGATATGTGATTTAATTCTTATGTTTGTATCATGTACTATGCACGTAAACAACTTGTTGAGTTAATACAATGGTATGTTACTAGTCATGTGAGGAACTTGTTGAGTTAACAACTTATTTGTTAAAAAGTTACATGAGTAACTCATTGAGTTGTATGAAATAACTCGTTAAGTTAACATTTTACACATGTTGAATTTTAAGTTTATGAATGTTATACTGTATTACGTGAGTTACATGTGTTTAACTTGTTAACATAACTAAATGCATTGAGTTGCATATTTGAATACCAAGGCAACATGTTAGGTTAATGTTATAAACTTAAAAGGTTAATTTTGCTTGTTATAAAATATTATTGCTTAAATATTTTATTCAAAAGATCTAGAATTAATGATTCAAGATAATTCAAGAGGAAAATGTGTGTATCTAAATTTTGAATTTGAAATTAAAATAGAAGATGTGAAGAGTGGATGTTGATCAAGTCATGAATGTGGAAGATATGCATACGATGAAAAATGATTATATGAGGAATATAACTTTCGTTGATCAAATACACCTATAGAAATATACCTACAAAGATACATTGACACACACCTTGCAAAATGTAATTCTTGGAAAGGAAGAGAAAATTCAGCAACTTCGATGAAGATCAGAAATTCAAGAAGCTAGTCATTATAGATTTGCAAAAGAAGAGAAGAAAATGAAATTCACAAATAGGGAAAAAAGTTTTTCAATTCCACATTTTAGTTTTTCTCTATTTATGTATTAGAGTGAGTTAATCTAAGTGAATTTTAAATTGTGATATCTTTGCACTTAGAATTCTAAAGAAGTATTGAATTGTAAAGTGTAATTGAAACTTTGTAGATACAAGTTTTTGAATAAAGGATTATTACTGATTATTTATATTGAAATTTCAATTAGTGTTAATTTTTTTAAAAAAACACAATTCACCCCACTCTTGTGTAGCTCTCGATCCTCTTCAATTTGGTATTAGAACCCTATTAAAATCTAAGTAGGTTGAAAAATCTAGGGTTTAATGGCTACTAGGAATTCAAACTTTACTCTTTATGAATGCTAGAATTTAAACCATCCTCCTTTATTTGATGCAATACATTATGAATATTGGAAATATAGAATAATAGTCTTTCTTCAATCTATAGATTTGTTAGACTGTAATATCACAAGAGAGGGAGGTGAATTGTGTGTCTTTAGAAATTTAAAATCTAGTAGATAAAACAAGAGCACAAAATACTCACTTTTTATAATTCTAAACTTTTTATTGATAAAATAAGAATTTACAGTCATTTACAACATAATTTCTTGCTTGTCAATTTTGATACAATGTAATCCAAGATACAACTCAATATAAAATAAACCTTATTCTAACCTTGATTAAATTGTATTTTTCAAACTTGAACTTCTACACGCTGCTTTCTAATTCTTTTGAAATTTACTTAACTTTTGTATCTCTTTGTTTCCTTCTTTGAATCTTTGAGACTTCCTTCATAATAGCTCTTTCTCTAATTTTGCTTGGGATTCGATGAGATGAGATTCCTTTGTTGAATTTAGAATTTCTCTTTGTAAATTTTGGGATGAATAAAGTGTAGCTCATACCCTTTATTTATAGTAGTAGAATTGTGATTTTACGTTCAACATATTCATCCACTTAATCCATAATTCATGATCTCACGTACTAATTCAAATTTAAATTATCTATGTTCTCCACTATTTTTTTTAATTTTCATGATCTCCACTTTCTTTTTGAATTTCCATGGTCTCCTATTGTAGAACAATCAAAAATCTTCTTTTTAGAGAATTGTAGAATATATCTTCTAAGTTGCTATTTTAGTCGAATACTTATCGTTTAAGACTTGTAAAAACTCGAACATGTATCTTTTAAGACTTATAAAAACTTGAACACTTATTTGTAACTTTTTGAATTTTTTTACCTACAAAACACGAGACTAAAACAACAAAACTTAACTTTTCGTTAGTCATAAAAACAAACTTGAACAATTATCCATCCATGTGTAAAAAACTCGAATAGTTATCTAACTCTTTGATTTTTCTTTACTAAACACACATGGAAAACACATGAAAACTTAAAACATTAAAAACACATGTGTAGATAACTTAACTATATGAGTTTTTTGTTAGAGTTAAAACCGATCGTTCAGTCAATGCACTATGACACGATTTTGAAACACTCACTTCTAAACTCACCGAAACTAAGAAGTGAAGAGAAAGAGGAAGAAAGAACACTGAAGACACAAGATTTACGTGGTTCGGCAATAGCCTACGTCCACGGAGAGTTGGAGATTCTTCTTTGAGCTTCGGCACAATCAACCGCATGTTTTACAACATCATAAAGGTTTATATACTACCCAACCTAGGGTTAATAAACCTTTAATTACACTTGAGCCATTACAGTAGAGAGAAAATGCTTTAAAGAAGGAACTCTCAATTTCGAAGCCTTATCTTCCTATCTTTCTGAAATCTACAACACTTCGGATAGTTACAGAGCTTAACTATCCAAAGAAAATTCTTCTTTCTTCATTTGTCGTAATAGGCGGTACTATAGTAGGCTAACTGTTTGGAGAGATTTGGTCTTTCAGATAGTTACAGACTTAACTGTTTGTAAACCCACTTACGTCTCTCTCAGTCCATTCGAAAGGTTCTGCCTTAACTTTTCGAAAACTACTTGTCTTTCGGATAGTTATTGTCTTAACCATCTAAAAACTCACTTATGTATCTCTTCAATCACTTCAGAAGGTTGTAGCTGTAATCTTCCAGAAAACTCATGACTTTCAGATAGTTACTACCTAACTATCTGAGGATCCACTTAAGTCCTTGTCTTTCAGATATTTGGCTTCTTAACTATCTGAACATCCACTTAAGTCCCTATCTTTCGGATACTTGGCTTCTTAACTATCTAAACATCCACTTAAGTGTCTAACTTTCGGATACTTAGCTTCATAATTATCCAAACATCCACTTAAGTGTCCTCTAAGTCATTCTAGATGGTTATAGTTTGTAACCTTCTGAAATCTCCTGATTTTTGGGTAGTTAACTCAAAGCCTTTCGACTGAAACGTTATTTCGGATACTTTAACTTGGTGACCTTTTGAAATCATAAATCTACTAGAGACTTACTACTAATAAGCTTCTGACTAAACCTGGACATACTCCATACCTGTACTACTCGCCCTAACATTTTTAACATAACTCTTCAACTAACTCAAAATGTTAACTTATAACTATGACTTTTCAAAATGTGTTAACGCCTAACTATGTGACTACTATACTTAGACTCATTTAGACTTATATAGACTTAGTAAAATATTTATCTTCAAAACAAAATTGCTAACAATCTTCCCTTTTTTGATGATGACAAAATCTAATAAGTCTAACTTTCAAAATAATCTTTCTCCCTCTTTTTGGCATTATAAAATGTTAGGGCAAGTAGTACAGGCGTGGAGTATGCCACAAGAAGTCGAGGTTTAGTTAGAAGCTTGTTAATAGTAAGTATCTAGTAGATTTATATTTTCGGTAAGTTATCAAGCCTAAGTATCTGAAAATAAAGTTTCAATCGGAGGCTTTGAGTTAACTATCCAAAAGTTAAAAGATTTCAGAGGGTTACTGGCTGTAACCATCTGGAATGACTTAAAGGACACTTATGTGTACGATCAGATAGTTAAAAAGCCAAGTATCTGAAAAGCAATAACTAAAGTGGATCTTCTGATAGTTAAGTAGTAATTATCCGAAAATCATAAGTTTTCGGAAGGTTACAGCTACAACCTTCCAAAATGACTAAAGAGACACTTAAGTGAGTTTTCGGATAGTTAAGATAGTAACTATCCGAAAGACATGTAGTTTTCGGAGAGTTAATGGTAGAACCTTCTGGAAGGATAGAGGGAGAGAAGTAAGTGGGTTTTCAGACAGTTAAGTTTGTAACTATCTGAAATACCAAATCTCTCTCGACAGTTAGCTTGCTACAGTACCGCCCGTTACAATAAATGAAGAAATAAGAATTTCTTCGGATAGTTAAGTCTGTAACTATTCGAAATATTGCAGTTTTCGGAAAGTTAAGAAGATAAGGCTTCGAAATTGAGAGTCCCTTCTCCGAAGCATTATTTCTCTACTATAATGGCTTGAATGTAATTAAAGGTTTATTAACCCTAAGTTGGGTAGTATATAAACCTTTATGATGTTGTAAAACTGTGCGGTTGATTGTGTCGAAGCTCATAGTAGAACCCTCAACTCTCCATGGACATAAGTAGTTGTTGAACCACGTAAATCCTTGTCTTTAGTGTTATTTCTTCCTCTTTCTCTTCACTTTCCAGTTTCAGTGAGTTAAGAGGTAAGTGTTTCAGAATCGTGCCATAGAAAGTTAATTGAACGATTGGTTTTAATCGTAACAATTGGTATTAGAGCTAAAGGTTTTTTAGTTTAATAGAATGGCAAATGATAGAAAGCTCAAGATCGAGAAGTTTGATGGAAAAGATTTCGGATACTAGAGGTCTCAGATAGAAGACTGTTTATATCAAAAGGATCTTCATCAACCTCTATTCGGAAGAAAACCAAAGAAGATGGATCAAGAAGAATGGGAGTTGCTGGACAGAAAAGCTCTAGGTCTCGTTAGGTTGTCACTAGCAAGGAACATTCATTCAAACATTACCAAGGAGAAAACAACAACTGACTTGATGAAAGCACTGTCCAACATGTATGAGAAGCCATCAGCCGCCAACAAGGTATTTCTCACGCGTAGATTATTTAATCTGAAAATGCATGAAAGTGGAAATGTTATAGACCACGTTAATGAGTTAAATACTATTTAGAATCAATTGCATTCAATAGATATAGTATTTGTTGATGAAATCAGGGCCTTGATTTTATTATCCTCATTACCAAAAAGTTGGTCTCCTATCGTGGCTGGTGTAAGTAGTTCACTAGGTCATGAGAAGCTCAAAATGAGTGACATCCGGGATTTAATTTTGAGTGAGGATATTCGTAGGAAAAGTGAATTGTCAGCTTCAACTTCTGCCCTTATTGTTAGTACCCGAGTATTTTGATAATGCAAAACCTATGTGAGGAAACATATTGTATTTCACAGTTAAGTCTTACTGCATTAGATTAGAAGGCTGTTAGAACTATTTCCAGACAGATGAAAAGATCAAGAAGGTTCCAAATGAACAGATCAAGAAGATTCATCAAAATCGGACAGTTACAGGTCTAAGTATCCGAAGAGCAAATTTAAAGCAGTAGCAATGCTATCGGACAGTTAAAAGAATAACTATCCGATTTTACAAAGCCTTCAGAGAGTTATTTAATCAGACAGTTAAAGGGATTGAATGATCGGATAGTTAAGGAGATAACATCCAGAAGCTTAATGGACTTTCCGAAGAGTTACAGGTATAACTATCCGAAAGTTAAGTCATTCAATAAACCACGTGCAAAAATACAGAACGGAAGATTAAAAGACTTGTCGGAGAGTTAGATAACTATTCGAGTTTTTCGGTAAGTTACAGGCATAACTTTCTGGAACTTAAGTCATTTTTTTACGCACGTGCAAAATGGAGGAAGCTGGCAGTTGAAAGTTTAAATGGGATAATCGGAGAGTTAGGATAACTATCCAAAATTTAAAGGAGAGTTTCGGTAAGTTACAGTTTAACTATCCGAAACTTAAGTTAGTGATTTTCCCACGTGTAGAAATCCAGACAGATGCTCAAATAGGTTTTCAGAGAGTTAGAAGGATAACTATCCGAAATTTCAAAAGAGTTTCGGTGAGTTACAGTTTAACCAACCGAAACTTAAGTCATCGAATTTCCCACGTGCATAATTCCAGACAATGGTTCAAATAAGTTTTCGAAGAGTTAGAAAAATAACTATTCGAAATCCTGAAGAATTTCGGTGAGTTACAGAATAACCTTCCGAAATTTGACAAAGTCAAGTATACAACTGTTCGGTGAGTTACAGTTATAAGTATCCGATTGGATGACAGCTCACATTTAAATATTTTGGAATCCTACCTGGCAGTAAAGGATAAGTGATCTTTCGGTGAGTTATAGTTACTCTTCAGAGAGTTGCATAGCTAACTATCCGAAAGAACAGGAAAATCGATAAGTTGACTTGAAACATTTTTCTAAACGGTCACTTGCCGTATTGGGACTTGATCCAAATTAAGTATAGTAGAATACATCCGTTGGAGGAAAATATGATCGTTGTACATACCAAGTATATATTCAAAATACAGACAACAGATATACGGTAGAGATATATAGTGAGCTACACTCGAATTCCATTTACACTCAAGTTTACAAACAGTGAAGAATTTTCAGAAGATCTTTTGCAGAAAAAGCTCTTGCGCCAAAACTCTCATTGAAGGTTTAAAGCTGTTGGTTCGTGGCTTCAACCTGAAAGCTACATACAGTGTTGGTTTGAGTTTCGACCTGAAAACTCTAGAGGTTGATTTACAGAAGTTTTTACCTAAAAACTTCTATATAGTTGGTTCTTGCTTTGACCTGAAAGCAAGTGTGTAAGTGTTGAAACACTTAGTGAAGCCCAAGTGAATTTTGGGGGTGGACTAGCCAATTTGGTGAACCACCTAAAAATTTGCTATGTGTTTCTTATCTTTGCTGATTTGCATTCTCTTAGTTTCAGTTCATTACATTTCTGTTGAATCATTTGATTCAACATCAAAAGAATTTTAAAATTACACACGATCACCATTCACCCCCCCTCTAGTGAGCCTATCGATCCTAACAGTTCACTAGGTCATGAGAAGCTCAAAATGAGTGACATCCGAGATTTAATTTTGAGTGAGGACATTCGTAGGAAAAGTGAATTGTCAGCTTCAACTTCTTCCCTTAGTGTTAAAAGTAGAGGGAGAAGTAAATCAAAATAATTTAAATCCAAAGGAAGGTCAAAATCCAAAGGTACTTGTAAAGTGAGATCAGATATCAAATGTTGGAATTGCAATCAATGGGGGCACTTCAAGTCATAGTGCAAGGCTCCCAAGAAAGACAGCAGAGGGAAGGGATCAGAAGGAGCAGGTGCAAATGTTGTCTCCTATGATTCAGATGATGCCCTAGTATGTTGTGTAGACAGTTCTATTGACTCATGGGTATTGGACTTAGGAGCTTTATTCCACACTACCTACAGAAAGGATTTGTTGCACAATTATCGTGCAACTCCTGTGAAGAAAGTGTACCTAACTAACAACACAAGTTTGGATGTGTTGGGAATAGGAGAGGTGCACATTAAAACAAAACAAGAGATATGGAAATTGCAAGAAGTCAGATATATTCCTAATCTTGCAAAGCAATTAATTTCCATAAGTTCCCTAGATAATGATGGTTGTCAGATTGCCTTTGGTGTAGGCAAATGGAAGGTAACCAAAGGTGTAAGAATTATTGCCTCAAGATAGAGGACTAGCACGTTATATCTAACATCAGATTAAGATGACTCTATTGCAGTAGTTAGTGATACTGAAGACACTGACTTATGGCATAAAAGACTGGGACACCTTAGTGAGAATGGACTGAAAGTTTTAGTGGCAGAAGGGAAAATCCCTAAGTTGAAGAATGTCAATTTAGGGATATGTGAGGACTACATTGAGGGAAAGCAGAAGAAAGTCAGCTTTGCCAAGATTCCTCATGATCCTAAGCTACAAAAATTGGAGCTGGTTCACACGGATGTGTGGGGGCCTGCCCCTATTAGTTCTTTAGGAGGTGCTCTCTATTATATCACCTTCATTGATGACAATACAATGAAGGTATGGGTTTATTTTCTGAAACAGAAGTCTGAACTTTTCCAAGTCTTCAAGAAATGGAAGGCAGAAGTGGAAAATCAAAGTGGAAGAAAAATTAAATCTATCAGGTTAGATAATGGAGGAGAATATGATAGCCATGAATTTAAAGATTACTGTGAGGAGCAAGGGATTAGAAGGCAAAGGACTATAGCTGGAACTCCACAACAAAATGGAGTTGCTGAAAGGATGAACAGGACTTTGAATGAATGGGTAAGATGCATGAGACTACATGTAGGTTTTCCCAAGACATTCTAAGCAGAAATACAGCTGCCTATCTGATAAATAGAGGACCATCTGTCCCAATGGTGCTTAAAAACCCTAAAGAATTGTGGGTAGGGAAAGAGGTCAACTATGCTCACTTAAAAGTTTTTGGATCCAAGTCATTTGTCCACTTGAATAGTGACAAAAGAGACAAGCTGGATTCAAAATCACAAAAATGTTATTTCATTGGCTATGGTAAGGATTATTTTGGTTACAAATTTTGGGTAGAAGAAATCAAGAAAATAATCTGTGCAAAAGATGTCACTTTCATTGAATCCAAGATGTATAAACATAGAGAAAGTGCAGATGAACAACAGTCAAAGCTTCAGTATAAAAGTACTACTAAGATCAGTCTAGATAATGATGTTGAACAACCTCAGAAGGAACTTGTAGAAGAAATTCAGTTTCCAAAGGCTGAACAATATGAACATCTAGATGATCAAGAAGATGAAGTTGTCACCAGACAACTTAGAAGATCTGGAAGGGTTTCTAGACAACCTGAAAGGTATGTACCATCATTCAATTATCTGTTACTAACGGATGATGGTGAGCCGGAAACATATCAGGAAGCAATCTATGCAAGTGATGCACACAAATGGGAGTTAGCAATGAAAGAAGAAATGAAGTCCCTAGAGAAGAATAAAACTTGGGAGCTAACTTCATTGCTAGAAGGAAAGAAAATCCTAGGAAACAAGTGGGTGTTCAGGATGAAAGAACAACCAAATGATAGCAAGAAATATAAAGCCAGACTTGTCGTCAAGGGTTTTCAACAAATTCAAGACATAGACTATATTGAAGTATTCTCTCCTATTGTGAAGATGAGTACTATAAGAATAGTCTTAAGCATTATTGCTGTAGAAAATTTTCTCTTAGAGCAAATGGATGTAAAGATAACATTCCTATATGGTGACTTGCAGGAAGAACTCTACATGATGCAGCTAGAAGGATTTACAGTAGCTGGCAAGAAAAGAAAGACAGTATGTAGATTGCTAAAAAGTTTGTATGGTTTGAAACAAGCACCACGACAATGGTATAAGAGATTTGATACCTTTATCTGTACCCTAGGCTTCAAAAGATGTGATACAAACTATTGTTGCTACATAAAACTGTTTAATGATTGCTTCATTATTCTACTGATTTATGTAGATGATATGTTAATTGCTTGTTCTAGTATGGAACAGATTAAGCAATTAAAGAGACAACTATCAAAAGAATTTGACATGAAGGATATGGGAGAAGCCAAGCAAATCTTGGGTATGAGAATTATCTTAGATATAGTGGTAGGCACTTTAAGGTTAAATCAGAAGAAGTACCTAGAAAAGGTACTGAGGAGATTTAATATCTCAAATGAGAGGAAAACTAAACTACCTCTCGGACCCCACTTCAAGTTGTCTAAAGATTAGTAAACTAAAACTGAAGAAGAAAGGACAAAAATGTCTAGAATACCATATGCTTCAATAGTGGGAAGTTTAACGTATGCCATGATATGCACAAGACCTGATATATCTCATGCAGTGGGAGTAGTCAGTAGACATATGGTAGACTCAAGAGTTGAGCATTAGTCCACTGTACTGTGGATACACAGATATCTCAGATATTCCCTAGATATAGATTTGAATTTCAAGAAAGGACCAGTTGAATTGATTGGCTACTGTGATGCTGATTTGGGAAGAGAGTTGGATAAAAGCAGAAGTACTTCATGCTATGTTTTCTGCATAGGAAGTACGGTAATTAGCTGGAGATCCAAGCTGTAAAGTCTTGAAAAATCATCAACTAGAACAAATACATATCTCTTACCACCTAAACTTTCTGTTCTAGTAGGGCCAAATAAATCCATGTGAATTAATTCCAAAATTCTTCTAGATATAATTTGCTTTCCTGATCTAAACGAACTCTTTTATTTTCCCAATTCACATGCATCACAGATTTTATCCTTTTTAAAGTTCAAATTGGGTAAACCATCTACTAGGTTCTTCTTAGCTAACTTATCTAGCTGCTTCATATGAATATGACCTAGTCTACGATGCCATAACCATGCATTGTCTAAATTATTAGCAATTAAATAGGAATCAGTTGAAGAAACATCATCAGGTAAATTTAGAAAACATACATCATTTCTTCTATGAGCAGTAAATTTAACTTCATTAGAGTTTTCATCAATAACAAGGCATTTCTTATATTTAAACAAAACCATATAACCTTTATCTTCTAACTGAGTAATACTAATTAAATTATACTCTAAATTTTCAATAAGTAAGACATTATCTATAACCATTTTATCATTTACATAAATAGATCCAATACCAATAATCTTACCTTTTTGATCATTGCCAAATCTAACATTTCCTCCATCAATCATCTTTAGGTCTTTTAGGACAGATTTATCTCCAGTCATATGCTTTGAAGCACCACTGTCCATCACTCATTGTGATCTTTTAGTTTTGACCTGCAAGAACAGTCATAATCACATCCTTTGGTACCCATATTTTCTTGGGTCTATTTTTGTCAATGGAGAATATTTGAAATCTATTTTGTTTTGAAATCCATGTGTTATTTCGATTAAAAGTATTTCTTTTTAACACATAGATAACTTTCTCTTTATTAATTGTTTTCAAATGGCCATTTCCATAGTTCATTTTATAGCTGTTTGAAAAATTAACAAAAGCATATGTTTTTGGTGGTTCATAGTTAAAACCTATACCAGTTCTATCACCAAAGACTTTATAACTATTAATAATATTTGTCAGTTTCTTATCTCCTTTAGTAAAAACTCCTAGTTTAAATTTCAGTCTACCAATTTCTTGTTCTAATTTTTCTATATCATTATTAGAGCTAGAAATTTCTACACATTGATTTTTAAGTTTTTCATTCAATTTTTCAGTTTCATCTTGTAGCCTTTTGTTTTTTAAAAATTTGTCCTTTAGTTCATTAATAAGTTCTGAATTATATCTTTCAAGTTCAAAAATTTTATCATGCATATCAGAACTATCAACAACAAATTTATTTTTCTTTAATGTAGAATTTTCAGTTCTTAATGTAGTAATTTCCTTTTCTAACTTAGCAGCAATTTTATTACTATTTGATAATTTTCTTTTTAACACAAAATTTTCCAAACTAACATTTTTCAGTTTTTCCAATAATTCATTATAATCATCTTGATTTATATCAGATACATCAAAATCATTATCAGAAATAATTTCCTCAGCTATATTAGAATCAGAATGTACCTCATTAGTGTTAGCCATAAAACAGACATTGGCTAGCTCTTCAGACTCGAACTCAGTCTGTGTACCATCAGTACTGGTATCCTCAGATACTTCAAATTCTGTAGAATCATCCCAAGTAACTTGGAATGCTTTCTTCTTTCCTTGATTAAATCTTTTTTGATGAAACTTCTATTTTCCATGAGATTTCTTCTTGTTAAAATTCTTTCTTTCATCCTTCTTTTGATATGTGCATTGGCTCTGAAAATGTCCATATCTGTTGCAGTTGAAGAATTTTGTAGCAGATTGCTTCACTTTATCATGACTTTTTCCTTTCTTCCAGAATTTTCTGTATTTTCTGATAATACAGGCCAAATCTTCTAAAAACTCATTAACAGACTCCATAGATGCTTGTTGAGCCTTCAATGCAAGCTCCTTTTTCTTTTCAACTTTCCTTGAGGTTTCTCCTTCCTCTTCTTTCCAGTCCTTCAATTGAGTCTCATAGGCTAACAGATTGCCAGTGAGATCTTCCAAAGTGAAAGTTCTCATATCCTTTGAATCTTGCAGGGAGGTAGCCTTAGCTTTCTAATCTTTGTTCAGGCTTCTCAAGACTTTGATAACTTGTTCTTTCATGGGGAATTCTTTCCCGAGATTTTTCAAACAATTTATAATCTCAATGAAACGAGAAATGAGATCAGTGATACTCTCATTCTCTTTCATTTTAAACATTTCATATTTCCTCAGTAGGATACTTATTTTTGTGTCCTTCACCTCATTTATTCCTTCATATGTAATTTCTAATGCACGCCAAGCTTCATGTGCAGTAGAACAAGCAGAGATCTTATTTTATATATTAGTTGTGATTGCACAAGTTAGTGCATTCATTCCTCTTTCATCCATTTGTATTTTCTTCTCATCTTCATCATTCCACATATCTTTAGGAATATCTGGAAGCTGTATACCACGAACTACTGCTCTCCATACTTTCACATCCATAGATTTTAAAAAGTTAGTCATTTTATTTTTCCAAAAACCATAGTTATTGCCATCAAAGAGTGGAGGTCGGTGAACATGCTAACCCTCTACCATTGATCTCAGATTGATTAAATCTATTACAGAGATAACTAGCTCTGATACCACTTGAAAGGATCGAATGGCACACTAGAGGGGGGGTGAATAGTATCCTAATAAAGTTTATTATGCTTTTAAAATTTGGAAGCTGTTGACACTAATGAATCCTGATTAATTGATTTTAGAATTAAAACTTGTAGTGCAAAAAGTAAAGAACACAAAGAGATTTATAGTGGTTCCCTAAACTGGGTAGTCCACTCCTCAAGGCCACAACCTCGAGAATTCCAATAAGTGCTTTTAAGGCTAAGCACAAACCTTAAACAAGTTGCTTTTGCAGGTTAAGCAACAACCTTACAAATGTTTTTAAAGGCTAAACAAAAACCTCACACAAAGCACCAACTTTGTGTACTCAAGACCCCAATCTTGAGCAAGTGAAGTATCACACTTCACTCTCTTCACAAAGGCCCCGACCTTGTGAAGGTATACTCACAACACCCTTGTGAGTTAAGGTTTTATCATAAAAGAGACAACTGTTTAAAACCAGGAGTCACAGACTCAAAATGAACACGACACACAAGACTAGATCAACTCCAATGAAGAGTTGACATAGAAGCTCTGAGGAGAATTCTTGATTGATCTACAGCTGTTGATCTTCTAGACTTTGTTGTAGACGAATCTTCAAAGTGTTTGCAGAATTACTAAGCAGACAATTTCTCCTTTCGAGTGTTGAAAAATTTTGTGTGTCTTTCAATTTTCTGCAAAATCCTTTTTATTTTTCCTTCGAGATTTGCATAAGTGGAAAGAATTCTGAAATGGTCAGATGCCTTATGTAGGAATTCATTTTCAGCAACCTTCAATCATAATAAAGTTGAAATCTGCAATCAAAAGATATTTTGCCACAAAGATTAGTCAATTAATGATAGTTGCAGTTTCTGTAAAAGTAAAATCTTTTGAGGCTTTTAGAAAATTGGAGACTTAGAAAGATAACCTGCCGAAACTCAAAAACATTTCGGATAGATAGAACTAACATTCCGAAAGACCACTTAAGTCATGTATTAAAATTGAAACATGTGTCCTTCTGAATCCGCATTATAAAATATTAAAAATAAACTACTCGATAGAGTGGGCATGTTTCAAATACTTATAAAAGATAACTCTCCGATCCTTAAGTCATTTCGGATAGTTACACAGGTAACCTTCCGAAAAGTCACTTAAGTTAGAAATAATAGAAAACTCAACCATCCGAAGCTTAAAACTGTTTTCAGATACTTACTTAAGATAACTCTCCAATTCTTAAGAGTTTTTGGATAGTTACATTGTAACCTTTCGAAAAGTCACTTAAGTCAAGCGATGAGAGACTGACATGTGTCCTTCAGAAGAAAGTAACCGAAAATATATTAAATCAGAGAAATAGCTAACTCTCTGGAATAAAAAACCTTAACTATCCGAAATCAAAGGGATTTTGGAGACTTACCATAAAAATCATATCCGAACATAAAAATTACTTAACTCACCGAAGATAAATACTTTTTGGATAGTTACTGATATAACTGTCCGAAAAGCCAGGAAAGAGAGACTTAACCATCCGATTTGTCTTGTTTTGTTCGCTGACTTATAAAATAACTCTCTGATCAATACACTATAGACAAAATAACTTGCCAAAATCTAATTTAAAAGACTTTGAGTACAAAGCAGTTAGCCAAGATTCATGTGAATAAAAAGACATAAAATATGGCAAAAATAATTAAATCATATGTTTTTCATCATCAAAATTAACTGATAAATAATTGAACTAATAGTCGTAGCTCCAAGCAACCTATCTCTAAAGTTTTTAGTTGGTATACTTCAGTAAACCACTGCCTTGAAGAAATCAAAGTTTATTTGCGTGGAGAGCTCTAGACTTGAGTTTTCCTTTTGTAGAAGATTTGATCTTGAAGATTTTCTACTGTATGTGGGGAGCTTGGTATATAGATTTGTATATGCAAAAAGTTGTATATCTTTCTTGTCTGCTTATTATATTTATAACCATAAGCATAACGATCATATTCACTTCTAACAGATGTATTCTACTGTACTTACTGAATTTTCATAACCAAATATGATAAGTTACCATTTAGGAAGGTGTTTCAAGATAAGCTTTCAATTTCCTTTGACTTTCTGATGGTTAGTTGTGTAACACTCTGAAGAATGCTTGTGACTTACCAATAATCCACTTAAGTCTTTTTGTCACATGGAATTTTAAATCATACACATGAGGTGTCATAAGTTCGGATACTTGTAGCTGTAACTTACCGAAATGTTTTTGACTATCGAATGGTTAGCTACAATAACTCTCTGATTTTCTTCTTCTAAGCTTCCGACAACTTTCTTATTTCTGCACATGCATAATAGGATGACTTAAGTTTCGAATAGTTAAATCTATAACCTTCCAAAACTTCTTGTTTTTTAGACAGTTAGCTTTCTAACTCTCCGAAAAATCCCTTTAAGCTTCTATTTGTATTTCTGCATGTGAGAAATTGAATGACTTAAATTTCAGATAGTTAACTTTCTTAACTTTTCAATTTCCTTGATCTTCTAGAAAGTTAGTGCCTCAACTCTCTGATCATTCAACCAGCTATATTTAAAACTCTCCGAAGGCCTTTTATTTCCAGATAGTTATTCTTCTAACTATCCGATGGTGTTTTTGCTGGTTTAAACTAATTATTCAGATACTCATCGAAGATTCATTTCTTTTGGATACTTAAGCTTGGTAATTATCTGAAAATCTTGTTTTTCTCTTGCAGCAATTTCTGAACACTATATCAACTTTTCTGCCTTCTAACTTTTTGCTAAATTGTTATATTTGAGAAATATAATTTGTTTCCTCACATTGATTTTTTCATTATCAAAATCTAGAGGTTCTTTCAATGTATAGTGTATATTATATTTGTGTGCAAGTACAGGTTGATCCCATAGAGATTGAGTAAGAATTGTGTACTATTCTGATTTTTATATTGGAGTTTATATGTGTTCAGTTGAGCACTCTGTTGAGTTACAGTTAACTCAATGGACTTAGTTCGTGGAGTTATGGTTAACTCAATGGACTAACCTCGTGGACTTAAGTTAACTCCACAATCCTACCTTTCCAATTAAATACTACTATTTACAAAGGAATTCAACCATCCATTAGGCAGTTCCACAGAATGTAAATAACATCAATTAAGCTCTTTAATGTTAGTTAATATTAGATTTGTCATTAAACAACACTAACATTCAGATATTTTAAATAGTAACCATAAAGATTTTTAGTATTCTATACGAATCAATTTTAGTAAACAATAAAACTATTTTCTATTTTCTGAATCAAATAAACATAAAACATTCACAATACTAACAATGATAACATTAATCACGATACAAAATAAACAATACAACACTTTAATACTAAATGTAAACATAGATAATTAGTTGTTGGTATTTTTTTGTTTTAATATGTTCTTGAAGATGAGTGAAAGGTGGAATGTAAAATTTCTATTAATAGTAAAAACTTCTGTCACTACATGCAACGCGATTACATCATTGAAAATTTAATCACTTACAATCTTGCCTCCTTTCCCTATAGAATCACGAACCAAGAATTGTAAGTTGATCTCGTCTTCAGCATACTGGCATCAACTTGAAACTAAGGCAATAAGCTTTACGATCTCTTGAGATATGAGTTGGTGCTTGGTGAAAATGGCTTCCCTTCCTACGACATGATCACTCCTTACAGTGGTTGTCAGTCACCATGTTTGGCTTAAAATCGACTCGACATCTGGAAAGTAACCTCATAGACCTTTGATGGTTGGTGATTTTGGTGGTGTTGTAGAGCTTTAGGGAACTTTCGACGCTTTCTGTAGTTAGCGTGGTTCTCCATCCACTCTCATAGTTTTTTCTCCTCTTCTTTTATATTTTTTTCAGTAGTAACTGCTTTTGCATAAATGATCAGTTGGATTTCCTTCCTTCATATCAACGATGGTGATTTCTTCTTCATTTCACAAGTGAATTCTTGCGTGATACGTGCAATCGTGGTTTTCCTTCGTATTGTATCTTCTTGTAACTCTTCTAGTTCTTGCACTTGTAAAATACATAACTAAACAAGAAAACTTATCTATTTGTCAGTCATTTTATAAAACTCAAACAGTTATCCATCCATGCATATAAAACTCGAATAGTTATCTAACTCTCTGATTTTTCATTACTAAATGCACATGGAATACACATGAAAACTTAAAACATTAAAACACACATGTAGATAACTTAACTATATGAGTTTTTAACATAACTCTTCGACTAAAATGAAACGTTAACTATCTTAAAGTTTACATTTCCTATTTCTACATAACACTAACACAACATGTTACCTTAATGTATATTCAAGTAACTCAATGCATATAATTATGCTAACTTAACGAGTTAAACATGTGCAGCTCACGTGACATAATAAAGCATTTAATTTCAACACGTGCATAAATCTAACTTAACGAGTTTAGATGTTTCAAATACTTATAAACCTAACTATCCGATGCTCAGACACATTTCAGATAGTTACCAGATAACTTTCCAAAAATCCACTTAAGTCATGCATTAAGGTCTCAACATGTGTACTCTAGGAAATAATAAAATATTCTATTAGCATTTAAAACATAATTGTTTGGTACATGCAATATAGCTCTCCAAAATAACAAACAATTCAAATACTTAGGAATTAAAAAGCTTGTAACTTACCGATAATGCAAAAATATACTTAATTAATGCTAATTCCTTGAAATTATGTAGATTCTTTTATTAAAGCATATAATAGTGCAATTATAACATAATGACTTAATTCTCATATGATAAGCTAAATATTATGCAATTAACCATCATTTAACCCTTAATATTATACACTTTTTCATTCTAAACACTTCCCCCATACTTAACTTTTGCTAGTCCCTTAGCAAACTACTAAGATTTAACTAGTTGGTCTTTCTAAAGTGCTAGAACTAATTCTTCATTTTGTATCTTCAAAATACATAGATTAGATTAATATAAAGATATTTTGTATTTTTCAGTAATCTATTTTAACATTATTTTCTCCTCTTCAACCTGCAAATATATTTAAAACATATGTAAATTACATACAAAATATATTAGCATCACATATGTGGTAGTTATCAAATTTTTCTTTTCAAACATCTGTTATCCTAAATTTTCCAATATGATTTCCAGAATAAATTTCAACTACATACGAATCAAAACACAATTCAACTCAATATGATTAAAGGAAGTAGAATAATGAATTGTATCTCAAATAAATAACTTCAAAAGTCTAATCTAGATTCATACTTCAGTAATCTTAGATAACACAAAATATACTAGATTCAAAAGATATCTATATTTCACAAAACACTTTTATCTTTTCAGAACAGTATATGCATATTTGTACTTTAAAAGTTAATTTGAAAAACTTCAATCATACAAGAGCTTTCTAATGTACCCATTTACCGAGTTGTCAGTCAAGAATCTCAAATCTAATCAGGATCTAAGGTTGCCAGATTTAAAGAGTCCTTTTTTTAGGTTAACAATCTTTACATACCTATTTGCTCAAGTACAAAAGGCCCGTGATCAAACAAATCAATAAACTCTCAAAGTTTTTTTCTCTTTTTTTCTTTTCAACACAGTATATATACATATTTCATTAATACAGATGTAATAAAACACAAATCTCCTATAATCTTGCTTCTATAATTTACTAAAAACATGAATCCATATCAATAAGCTCATACTTTTTCTGTAGTTTAATAAGATTTACACAAATCATTCTACAAGTTTAATCAGTCAAATTAAATGTATCATTGATCATATGTATTTTATTTAATCCAAAAATCAACATTTCAGCTTTTTTAGGATTTCAAATAATTTACTGAGTTTTAGTTAAGCATTCTGATTTCTTTTTAAAATCATGAAACTATTAAACTCATAAAATTCAGCAAAAACATAAGATACTATATCCAGATTTGTATTAATAGTAAAATTTGTAGCATCTTATATTAGATTCTAAATATAACATTCAAGTAGTTATAGTTTTTAAAAGTTTTATAGTTTCAATTATCGAATAATTACAGGAAATTTCAGTTAGTTACAGTAAATTGATAAAAAAAAATTTCAATTTCTATAGAAATTTGCAGCACAATCCTAGTTCCTCTAATTAACAAAATTAATTAGATTTTAATCTAATTGCCTCTCCCTATACCTACATTTTGCATTGTCCTCAATGTAAAAGATTTTATAGTAAATACAGTAAATGTTAGTAGGCATGAACATTGTTTCGTTGACTTAGCACTTAACTCAATGAACTTAATCCGTTGAGTTAATGAATAACTCCCTAAACTGAGTTTGAATATAAATTCAAGATAAGTAATCAATTACAAACCTTATTCTTTTGTATCTTCTTCAATATCTTTCGACTTTTGATTTTGAAAACTTTTCATTCACAAATAAAAGCAGAATATATAACAAAATAACATTTAACTACAAAACATAAATTGTTAAATCAGTGTCTTATGTGGAACCCAGGCTCCTATGCCTTTGGTGGCTCATAAGCAAGCTAGTTGATTTCCCAGAATAGATACCAACAAACTAGATTGATATTTTGTTTTTCTTTTCTTTTCCTTGTAAATAAAATAAAACATAACTAAAGTTTTTTTTTCTTAAAAATAAATGCATAATATACACAACATTAAAAGTACAAAATCATAGTTTAAGAACATGATTGAAAAGTAGTGACAAATGGAATAAACGTGTTAGTCTAAGCAAACTTTTTAGGCATAATTCTTCTTGCTATTAATTCTGTTTTAATGTAGTCTGCTTTCCTTTTTAACTTGTAAACTTGTAGTATGTTATCAATACTAAATATAAGTGTATTACCATTAATGAATCCAAAATTGTAAGATGATCTCCTCTTCAGCATACTGGCATCAACCCGAAACCAAGGCTAGAAGCTTTACGATCTCTTAAGATATGAGTCAGTGCTTGGTGAAAATGGCTTCCCTTCTCGCGACGTGATCACTCCTCACAGTGGTTGTCAGTCACCGTGTTTGGCTCGGAATTGACCCAACATCAAGAAAGTATTCTCAAGACCTCCGTTGGTTGGTGATTTTGGTGGTGGTGTGGAGCTTCAGGGAACTTCCAACACTTCCTACAATTAGTGCGGTTCTCCACCTCTACACACACACTTTCTTTGTCTTTCTCCTCTTATTTTATATTTTTCTCTAGAATAACTGCTTCTGCTTAAACAATCAGTTGCATTTTCTTCATTCATATCAACGATGGTGATTTCTTCTTCATTCTACGAGTGAATTCCTACATGATATGTGTAATTACGATTTTCGTTTGAATGTTCTGTTTCTACAACCACTACAGTGGCATATTAGAAAATAAATGGTCCGTGGAGTTACAAATAACTCAACAGACTTACTTTGTTGATTTAACTATAAAACACGTGCAATCAAGAAATAACTAGTTCAAATGTTTCAGATACTTACAAATCTAACTATCCGATGCCTAGATGCATTTCGGATAGTTACCAGATAACTTACTGAAAATTCATTTAAGTCATGCATTATGGTTACAACACGTGTACTCTAGGAAATAATAAAATATTCTTCTATCGTTAAAAACATAACTATTTCGTACATGCAATATAACTCTCCGAAATAATAGAAAATTCAGATACTAAGGAATGAAAAACCTGCAACTTACCGATAGTTCAGAAATATACTTAATTAACATTAATTCCCTGAAATTATGCAGATTCTTTCATTAAAGCATATAATAGTGCAATTATAACATAATGACTTAATTCTCAAATGATAAGCTAAATATTATGCAATTAACCATCATTTAACCGTTAATATTATGCACTTTTTCATTCTAAACACTTCCCGCATACTTAAATTTTGCTAGTCCCTTAGCAAACTAAGATCTAACTAGTTGGTCTTTCTAAAGTTGCTAGAATAAATTCCTCATTCTATTCTTTTTCGGAATACATAAATTAGATTACTATAAAGAAATTCTATTTTTTTTTCAGTAATCTGTTTTAACATTGTTGTCTCCTCCTCAACCTACAAATATATTTAAAACATATGTAAATTACATACAAAATATATTAGCATCACATAGGTTTTAATTATATTATCATTTTTTTCTTCTTTTCAAACATCTGTTATCCTGAATTTTCCAATATGATTTCCAGAATAAATTTCAACTACATACGAATCAAAACACAATCCAACTCAATGTGATTAAAACAAGTAGAATAATGATTTGTATCTCAAATAAACAACTTCAAAAGTCTATTCTAGATTCATACTTCAGTAATCTTAGATAACAGAAAATATACTTGATTCAAAAGATTTTTGTATTTCACAAAATACTTTTATCTTTTTAGAATAGTATATGCATATTTGTACTTTAAAAGTTAATTTGAAAAACTTGAATCATACAAGAGCTTTCTAGTGTACCCATGTATCAAGCGTTCAGTCAATAATCCTAGATCTGATCAGGATCTTAGGTTGTCAGATTTAAAAAGTCCTTTTTCAGGTCAACAATCCTTACATACCTATCTGCTTAAGTATAAAAAGCTCATGATCAAACAAGTCAATAAACTCTCAAAGTTTTTTTTCTTTTTTTCTTTTCAACACAGTATATAAACGTATTTCATTAATCCAGATGCAATAAAACACAAATCTCATATAATCCTACTTCTATTATTTATTGAAAATATGAATCCATATCAATAAGCTCATACTTTTTTTCTAGTTTAATAAGATTTACACATAAATTATTCTATAAGTTTAATCAATCAAATTAAATGTATCCTTGATCATATGCATCTCATTTAATCCAAAAATCAACATTTCAGCTCTTTTAGGATTTTAGATAATTTACTGAGTTTTAGTTAAGCATTCTGATTTCTTTTTAAAATCGTGAAACTGTTAAACTCATAAAATTCAGTAAAAACATAAGATACTATATCTAGATTTGTATGAATAGTAAAATTTGTAGCATCATATACAATATTATAAATATAACATTCAAGCAGTTACAGTTCTTAAAAATTTGACAGTCTCAATTATCGGATAGTTACAACAAATTCATAAAAAATTTTCAATTTCCTCAGAACTTTTGCAGTACCATTCTAATTCCTCTAATTAACAAAATTACTTGAATTTTAATCTAATTACCTCCCCCCATACCTATATTTTGTATTGTCTTCAATGTAAAAGATTTTATAGTAAATACAGTAATTGTTAGCAGACATGAATATTGTTTCGTTGACTTAGCACTTAACTCAACGAACTTAATTCGTTGAGTTAATGAATAACTCCACGAATTGAGTTTAAATCTAAATTTAGGATAAGTAATCAATTACATACCTTGTTCTTTTGTATCTCCTTCAATATCTTCTAATTTTTTATTCTGAAAAACTTTTCATTCACAAATAAAAGCAGAATATATAATAAAATAACATTTAACAACAAAACATAAATTGTTAATTCAGTGTCTTGTGTGGAACCCAGGCTCCTATGCCTTTGGTGGCTCACAAGCAAGCAAGTTAGTTTCCCAAAACAGATACCAACAAACTGGATTGATTTTATTTTATTTTATAAAATAAAACTAAAACTAAAAAATTTTCTATCTTTTCTAAAAATAAATGTAGATTACACACAACATTAAAAGTATAGAATCACAATTTAAGAACATGATTGAAAAGTAGTAACAAATGGAATAAATGTGTCAGTCCAAGCAAACTTTTTAGGCATAATTTTTCTTGCTATTAATTCTGTTTTAATGCAATCTGTTTTCCTTTTTAACTTGTAAACTTGTAGTATGTTATCAATACTAAATATAAGTGTATTTCCATTAATGAAATGAAATGTAGAAAGGGATCCTTTTCTGTTCCAAGATAATGTAGATGTTTCTATTTCTAAATCTATTTCAATATATTCCTCTTCCCACTTCCATTCATTTTGGTCTTTTATAATCCATATTTGAAATTTCATCAATTCATCCTACCATTTGATCAGACAAAGTAGGATCATTATATTCATTGTACCACATTCCTAATTGAATTTTATCATATTCTGCAAATGGTGGTTTAGCTATATCACTTGGTATAGGTAATATTTCTATAAAATCATCATCATAACTATCTATGCTTACTATGTATAAATTAGATCTAAATGCAACTGATATATTTGATACTATATATATATATCCATCAAGTATGACATGTATGCTATTAATTAATGCTTTCTATTCTAGATATATCATAGTATTTTCAGTCCCATATCTATTTAGAAAATTATACACACTTAAACATAAATCTTCATCCCAATTTCCAATTAATCTCCAGTAATACAATTTTTCATGAATGGTCGAATTTTTATTAAAAAATGTTAAAGCTGACCCACAATTTTCACTTGGTACTTCAAATCTATTAGGCCTTCCTATATTCCATTATTCTCTATTGATAGGATTTCTAATCAAAATATCGGGTAACAGAATTGCGTACATTGGTTTGGTTCTGTAAATAATTAATCCTTCATCTATCCCCATAATATAATTTATTCCTTCTAATGTATTGGGTGGAATTCTAGTAGTTTCTTTCATATTCAGATATTCATAGCTAATTGAACTATGATTAAATGACTTCCATAAAAATCCATCTCTAATCTTAGTCATTTTTATAGCTTGTAGTCCATGAAAATATTTTTCTCCAACGCAGTCTTTAATTTCTTTTGATACACAACACAATCTGCATAGATCTTTAGCTGATAGGTTACTCAGTACTTCTCTCAATGCATCCAATGGTAATTTCATCAATTCCATCTACTATGATTTTGTATAACATAAACAAAAATTTAACAGAGACAAAATTAACATAGCTACTTACTTACTCACGTGGAGTTAGGTCATAACTCAATGGACTAAGTTCATTGAGTTAAGTAATAACTCTACGATATTACTAACTATAATTAAACTTATATATTTTTCCTATTTATATTTTTTTATACTTACTATATTATACATAGTTGATTCATTTATACTGCTTCATTCAACTTCCCTCCTATAGGAGGTATCAATTTCATTAACAGTTCTGTTGATAGGGTTAGGTATTGCTTGCATTGGCAATCCTCTAGTAGGTCTAACTTCTATTGATTCCTTTTGTCTAGGGGGTATATTTCTATTCATATTTTGATTTTGAATGGCAGCATTTCCAAATATAAGATCTAGACGATTGTTTAATTGTTGAATTATCTTTTCTAACTTCTCTATTCTAGATCCTTGTTCAATTAATGCTTCATAACTTATATTTTTGTCATTTATATTTTCTCCTCCCTGGAAATTGTTATTTCTCTAAGATAGATTCGGGTGATTTCTCCAATTAGGGTTATAAGAATTTCCAAAGTTATCTTTCTGGTTTCTAACATAAATAATATCTAAATCATTAATGTTTGCATTCTTTTCTACTAGTTTTTGATTTAATGATAACTCTTCTATTTTCTTTGTTAACTCAATTAATTTAACTTCAAGCATAGTGCTTGAATCTATTTCATGCATTCCCCTTGGTAGTATATTTTTATCTGTAATAGCTTTAGCTGAGTTTTCCCACTATGTAGTTCTTTTTGCAAAGTTTTTTAAATATTCCTATGCTTCTTCACTACACAGTTTTAAAAATCCATTCTGACAAGTAGATTCTAATAAAGATTTCATTGAAACATCTATGCCTTCATAAATTATACCTATTAATTGTGCTTTACTCATTGCATGATGTGGACATTGAGTCATTAAATCTTTAAATCTTTCAAAATATTTCTAAAATGATTCTCCCTGTTTTTGACTACACATTAATATTTCCTTTTTCTTTTTAATTGTTTGATGTGTTGGATAATATTTTTCCAAAAAAATAGAGCAAAATTCAGTCCATGTAGAAATTGAATCAGGCGACAAAGTATATAACCGTCTCTTAGCTGTGTCTTTTAAAGCAAAAGGGATATATCTAAGTTTAATAGCATAAATACTCATGTTTGGCATTTTCATAATTTGACAAATTTTGCTAAATTCTCTAAGGAAATAATAGGCATCTTCTCTTTCTAATCCATGAAAGTATGGCAATTGACTAATATAATTAGATTTCAGTTCAAACCTATCTCCCTCAAAGTTTGGCAATCGAATATATGAAGATTCATCAACTAATTCAAGATACAAAGTTTCCCCTAATGGATTTTCTATTAGAGCAGCCATATCTTCGTTCTCTTTTAAAGAAAGGTTAGCTACATTGTTTAGAATGAAAAAGTGCATATTATTAACGGTTAAATGATGGTTAATTGCATAATATTTAGCTTATCATATGAGAATTAAGCCATTATGTTATAATTGCACTGTTATATGCTTTAATTAAAGAATCTACTTAATTTTGGGGAATTAATGTCAATTTAGTATATTTCTGAATTGTCGGTAAGTTGCAGGCTGTGAAATTCTTAAGTATTCGAATTTTCTGATATTTCAGACAGTTATGTTTAACATACCGAACATATTTTAGACAATTATGTTTAACATGCCGAACATGTATCGGATAGTTATGTTTATATTGCCGAACAATTATGCTTTAAAAGAATATTTTATTATTTCCAGAAGTACATGTGTCGAAACCATAACGCATGACTTAAGTGAACTTTCAGTGAGTTATCTATAACTATCCGAAATTGTAGTTGGGCATCGGATAGTTATATGTGTAACTCTCCGAAATCTCTTTTTATTTATAAAATAGCTGTGGACACGTGTCATGTTCTGATAAAGTGACTTAAGTGGACTTTTGGTGAGTTAGCTGTAACTATCTGAAATGCATCTGAGCATCAGATAGTTAGACCTGTAACTCTCCAAAATGTGTATTTTATTATTAAACTACTGTTGACACATGTCGAGATCTGGTAGATTTACTTAAGTTATATATTGATGAGTTATTTGTAACTATCCGAAATGCATCTGAGCATCGGATAGTTAAATTTATAAGCATCCGAAATGCACCTAAGCATCAGATAATTAAATTTATGCATGTGTTTTATAGTTAAATCAACGAGGTAAGTCCGTTGAGTTATCTGTAACTCCATGGACTATTTATTTTCTAATATGCCACTGTAGCAGTTGCAAAAACATGACAGTTGGAAGGAAAAACCACGATCGCACGTATCACGCAGGAATTCACTCATCGAAGGGAGAAGAAATCATCGCCGTTGATATGAATGAAGGAAATCCAACCGACCATTCAAGTAGAAGCAGTTCCTACTGAAGAAATATAAAAGAAAAGAAGGAAAAGAAGGAAAGAGTGTGATCGATGGACGCCCAATGTGTATAGAGGAGGAGCACCGAGCTTTCTGCAGGCAGTATCGGCAATTCTCCAAAGTACCATACCAACCATCGTTATCACCACCACCACAATAATCACCAACCATCGAAGGTCTATGAGAATACTTTCTAGATGTCGGGTCGATTCTGTGCCAAACACAGTGCTTGACAACCACTGCGATGAGTGATCATGTCACGGGAAGGGAAGCCATTTTCACCAAGCTTCGACTCATATTTCAGGAGATCATAAAGCTTCTAGCCTTGACTTCGAGTTGATGCCTGTATGTTGAAGAGGAGATTATCTTGCAATTCTGGACTTGCGATTCTATAGGGAGAGGAGACAGGATTGTAAGTGGTTTAATTTTCAGTGGTGTAATCACGTCGTATGTAGTGACCGAAGTATTTATTGTCGATTGAGATTACTTTACATTTCACCTTTCGCCCATTTCCATGTTCATATTAAACCAAAAATACCAAAAACAACTTATCTACTATTGTATGTTGTATTTGAGTGTTGTATTGTTTATGTTGTATCGTGATTAATGTTATATTTATCAGTGTTGTGATTGTTTTATGTTAGTTTTAGTTTTACAGTTTACTGAAATTGGTTCGATCAAAAGACTTAAAGATTTTAATGGTTACTGTTTGAATTATCTGAATGTTAGTATGCTTAATGATAAATCTAGTGTTTACTAACATTAAAGAGCTTTATTGATGTTATTTACAATCTGTGGAATTGCCCAATGGTTGGCCGAATTCCTCTATAAATAGCAGTATTAAAAAGAAAAGACATGCTCGTGGAGTTAACTTAAGTCCACGAGGTTAGTCCGTTGAGTTAGCCATAACTCAACGAACTTTTTCCGTTGAGTTAACTATAATTCAACGGAGAGCTTAATGAATATATAAATTTGATTGTTAACAAACGAATAGTTCTCAAATTCTTCAGCAATTCCCTGTGGGATCAACTTGTACTTGCACACTAATACAATAGACACTATGCTCTTGCAGTTAAAGTATAAATTGGAATTAATATCTAAATTGTATTAGAGGTTGTTTGTTTACTTCTAAAAGAAAAAGAATAGGCATGAAGATAAATTAACTAAGTAAAAACAGAAGTAACAAATCCTTGTTTTTCTGGTACGTTATTGGAGATCTAATCAGATATTCTGGTGTAGTGTTGGGAAAACACAAACAAGTTTTATGGCGCCGTTGCCGGGGAATTGAATTGAATTGACTAGAATTGAATTGAATTAATAAAAGTAATTGTTAGAGCTGTTTCATTTTAATAGCCAGAGTGTTATGTGTTTTCTTCTATGATTGAGAATATGACATATGCTTATGCTCAAAGATTTCTGAAACCTGTAATTAGCATATGTGAATTCTGCAATTCTGAAGGACATGACATTTCTGATTGTTTGAAACTGAGACATTTGCAGATAGTTAGATCCCATGAACAACAAATGAATTATCCTCAATATAATAGAGTAGAGTATGAGAATCCTATAGTTTACCCAACTAATGGTCAGTATAGAATGTGTAATATGTTGAGAGACACTGAAGTTTGGGATAGGTATGACAGACTAGAACGTAGTATGGAGCAAAACCTGAATAAACTAGAATATTTTGTGTCAGCAACAAGAAGTCAACCAATTAAACTATAAGGAAGCATATTCAGAACCTAAAATGGATATAATTTACGAAACTGAAAAAACCATAATGAAAATTGATCAAAAATTGAATGCAATGAGATTAGATGATCTGGAAAGAAAATTAAAAGCATTAGACGAATATACAATGAAAATACAAGTTATGCAACAAGACAATGAAAATTATAATGTTATAGATCTACATAATTTGCAAAATATACAGCAAACAGAAAATTCTAATGCAATAGAATTTAAAGAATGCACTTTAAAACTAAAAACAATCGAAGATCATAATCACAAAAATGATATACAAAAACATCATGAGAGTAACGAAAATCTAGAAGATGTTTATGTAACATTTAGATCTGGAACTGATATACCACCAAGAACTCAAAATGAAAATGATATGAAGGTGGATAAGAGTAAAAATTAAAATGATAATGAAAATGTAATAGCTGAAAATCTAGAAATCATTGAAGAATAATCTAAATCTGCTAATGAAGCTAAAAATGATCAAACAAATCAACTGAAAGAAAAAGAATCTTTTAAATCACAATCCTTAGCACCCTATCCTGAAAGATTATAACAAACAATACCTGAAAAACAAGAAAAAATCAGAGAAATTTTTGAAAAAGTACAAGTTAACATTCCTTTGTTAGATCTATTGCAGAAAATGCCACCTTGTGCTAAATTTCTGAAGGATTGGTGTACTAGGAAAAGAGAGCGAAAAGTTCTTAGAAATGTCTTTTTAGCTGAGCAAAGTAGTTCCCTATTTCTGCCACAAATTCCTAAAAAGTTATCTGATCTTGGAATTCCTGTTATATCATGCACCATAGGAAATACCATTCTAGAAAGAACCTTAATAGACTTAGGTGCAGGTATAAATGTTATGCCAAGTGATATATTTGCATCCTTAGGATTAGAAGACTTAACTTCTACTAGTACGGTTATTCAATTAGCTGATAGAAGTATAAGATACCCTAGAGGAAAAATAGAGGATGTCTTAATTAAAATAAAAAATTTTATATATCCTTTTGATATTGTAATATTGGATTCCCAATAAATTAAGCATAGAAATAGTGATACATCTTTAATTTTGGGAAGGCCATTTTTAGCAACATCAAGAGCTGTTATAAATTGTAAAACTGGAGAAATGAAGTTAGCATATGGTAATGAGGATACTCACTTAAATATTTTCAAACCAGAAAGGTTTGAGGAGTTAGAAATGTCCTTACATACCATAGATTTTTTAGAGGATGTAAGAGATATGTTAGAAGATGTGATTCAAGAAGAATTAAATAGGCAAATCAATTCTGAAACTTTAGAGGAAAGTGAAAGCATAAATATAGAAGGAGATCAGGAAGAAATTAATTTAGAAAATGATGATGTTCAATTAGGAGCTCTTGCTTCTGATGGGCAACATTTAGAATTAAAACATTTACCTCTTGAATTAACCGATATATTTCTGGAAGATAAACGAACCTGTCTAATCATTATTGCTTCAAATTTAAAAGAGGATCAAATAGCTAAATTAAAAGATGTAGTAAAAAGTTATAAAGAAGTAATAGGATGGACTATGACTGATATAAAAGGGTTAAGTTCAACTTTATGCTGTCACCACATATATTTAGAAGAAAATGCTAAACCTGTTAGAATTCCTGAGAGGAGATTAAATCCAAACCTTAAAGAAGTAGTCAGGAAGGAAATTGTGAAATGGTTAGATAATGACATAATTTATCTGATTTCTGATAGCTCATGGGTTAGCCCAATCCATGTAGTTCCCAAGAAATCAGGATTAACAGTTATTAGGAATGAAAGTCAAGACTTGATACCTACTAGAATTCAATCAGGCTGGAGAGTATGTATAGACTATAGAAAGCTGAATGCTGTGACTAGGAAATATCATTTTCCCTTACCTTTTATAGATCAAATGTTGGAAAGATTAGCAGGGCAAGAATATTTTTGTTTCCTAGATGGGTATTCAGGTTATAATCAAATTCCAATAGCATTAGAGGATCAAGAGAAAACAATTTTCACCTGTCCTATTGGAACTTATGCTTTTAAGAGAATGCCATTCGGATTATGCAATGCACCAGCTACCTTTCAAAGGTGTATGCAAGGCATATTTACTAGAATGACTGAAGATTTCTTAGAATTATTTATGGATGATTTTATTGTATATGGAAACTCATATGAAGTTTGTTTAAGCAATTTAGACCTAATATTAAAGCGCTGTGTGAAAAAAAATCTTGTTTTAAATTGGGAAAAATGTCACTTGATGGTTAAACAAGGAATAGTCTTAGGGCATGTTGTTTCTAAGAAAGGGTTGGAAGTAGATAAAGCTAAAATAGAAGTAATTTCTAATCTACCAGAATCTAAATCAGTAAAAGATATTAGATCATTTCTAAGACATGCTGATTTTTATCGAAGATTTATTAAAGACTTTAGTAAGATAGCTAGACCTTTAACTAATCTATTAAAAGATGTTCCATTTAACTTTGATAAAAATTGCAAGGAAGCATTTTTCAGACTTAAGACTAGCTTAATTTCAACTCCTATAATTCAAGCACCTGATTGGAACTATCCATTTGAATTAATGTGCGATGCATCTGATTTTGCTGTAGGAGCAGTGTTGGGATAGAAGATAGAAAAATCTCCTAGAGTGATTCATTATGCAAGCAAAACCTTAAATGATGCTCAAGTTAATTACACAACTACTGAAAAAGAATTATTAGCTGTTGTGTTTGCCTTAGAAATGTTTAGATCATATCTGATTGGAGCTAAAGTGATAGTATACACAGATCATTCAGCTTTAAAACATCTAATAAAGAAAAAAGAGACTAAACCTAGATTGATCCGATGGATATTATTATTACAAGAATTTGATCTAGAAATTAAAGATAAAAAAGGTTGTGAGAATGTAGTAGTAGATCATTTATCAAGATTACAAATAGAAAAATCAAATATTGAAATTAAGGATAATTTTCCTGATGAACAATTAATGACCATCAATACAATACCTTGGTATGCAGACATAGTTAATTACTTAGTTACTAGTTTAACACCTAAGGATTGGAATAGATAGGATAAGAAATTTTTTTTCTCAAGAGTAAAATATTACCATTGGGAAGACCCATACTTATTTAAGAAATGTCTTGATCTGGCTTTAAGGAGGTGCGTTCTAGAAATTGAATATCCGAGCATATTATCTTTCTATCATGATCAAGCTTGTGGAGGGATTTTGGTTCAAGGAAAACTGCTACAAAAATTCTATAATGTGGGTTTTATTGGCCAACACTATTCAAAGATGCTCATAAATATTGCTTAAGTTGTTTAAGATGTCAACAAATAGGAAGAATATCAAAGAGGAATATGATGCCTCTTAATCCTATTGTTGAGGTTGAAATCTTTGATTTGTGGGGAATAGATTTTATGGGTCCACTTCCTATGTCTAATCAATTTAATTACATATTGTTGGGGGTGGATTATGTATCAAAATGGATAGAAGCTATTCCTACAAAAACTAATGACAATAAAGTGGTAATTCAATTTATAAGAACAAATATATTCGAGTGATTCCGTACTGTTGTGTAACTCCACGATGAGGAAGATGACGCCTGAATTCTAGGAAGATGCAGTGGACACTGCACAGTTTCTGAAGGAATCTGAAGAATGGCACACGCGGCAAAAGATCCGGAATACAACAAGAGAGAAAGAGCTACAAAAGGTAGAATCAAAACTCTTTAACTTGAGGAAAGTTTTAGTTGAGTTAGAAATACAAATACCACAGATAATGGAGACACGAATTAGAGTGGCAACTGAAATTGCAGTTAGCAAAGAAAGAAAAATCTAGCCAAACAATGAAGTAGCCCTAAAGCTAATTCAACGTAAAGCTAGATTGTGGTTTGAGAAACGCATTGCTGGTCGAGGAAGCTGGGCAATATGGGAGAAGCAACAAGCAAGAGAACAGGAAGAATCGACTGCTGAAAGACCTGTTCTTAAGGAACAATAGTCAAGACCTCCAGTTCAGCCAACAGAGCCATTGCCATGATTAGCATTTGTTTGGCCGAGAACTGATGAAGAAGAGAAAGAATTTGCTAGCTTGGTCAAAACAGCAAGAGACCAAGGTGATACTCAAGAAATAGCTACAGCTAATGCACATATTTTATATGATGCCATTAAGAAAAAAAGGGCTGAAGAAAAGTTGAGGGCCTAGTACAGAATAAAGGTTGAGATCCATTAGGCAGCAGCTAAATCAAGTGCTGCAAGAGAAGCTGAGGCTGGTCCTTCGAGACCAGTAATTATAGAGAAAGTTAAATAGGAAGAGCCAATACCTATGGCTCGAAGGCCTGCAGAGCCTACTTTTGTAGATTTAATATCAAAAGAAGAAGAGGAAGAACAGACATAATTAATCAGAAAAAGGAAAGGAAAAGAGATAGTGCCTAACTATCAAGAAGAGATTAAATCTGAGATACCAATGTCAACAAGGCCTGTGGAGCCAATTTTTATAAATCTGTTATCCGATTTTGAGGAGGAGTAGGAGCCGCAGCAGCATGAGCAAAGACAAGAAGAAAATCAGGCTGAAATTAATCTGCAGCCTGTACAAGAAGAAAGAACAGAAATTACGGCTGAAACTGAATTGCCCGTGACTCCATCCCAATCTGTTACAAAATCAGAAAGAACAGTAACATAACAGATTGGTAGTCAGGAGGAAGAAGAAAGAGTAGAAAATGAAGAGGCTGAAAGAAGCCATTTGGACAAAAATAACTTCACAGATTCCATTGAAGAGTAAGAAACTCTTCAGCAATTTATGGAAAGAATTCAAGACAGAGTGGAGAGTTCTGCCGGCTCACCACCACAGACACAAATAGAAATAGAAATTTAGGAATCTGTAGAGAATGTTCAAATGCAGCCTATAGAAGAGGAAGAGCAAGAACAAACCCCTTTGGAACAACAAAGTCACCTTCTTGACCCGACTGAAACAACAATTTTGAATGAAGTACATTTTTGGAGTCTGGAAGCTTATAACAAATATCAAGAAATTAGGGGTTACAATATTATTTGTAGTAGACCAGTAAATTGGGATGGAATGCAAGAAATCAAAGATTTATTTGAGTTCCAAGGTCTACCGAAGTTTATTTCTCAAGAAAGAGGACATGTAGTATATGAGAATTTAGTGCCCTATTTCTATGCAAATTTAAGAGAAGGAGAAGGAGGATTAATTTCCAACGTGGAGTAAGCTGTTGTATAGATAACACTAGAGTTTCTCCACCATATTTTTGGATTGAAGAATGAAGGACTAAAAATTTTGGAAGACACAACTGTCATTGAATGGATTGAACAGGAAATCAAGGACAGTTTGACTATCAATCCTGGTGTGCCTCTATTAAACAGATTGAAGCATTTAAATGGTAAAGCACACATGATAGCTAACAATTTAATTAAGAATGTCTATCAACGATAAGGCCATGACATAGAATTAAGTCAATTTGTCAAATGGGCCACGTTTGCAGTTGTAAATAGAATTCAAATAAATTGGTCTGTAGTTTTTATCTCCAAATTGAAAACAGTAAAGAAGAAATTGTTTTATGGAGATTTGATTCCACTGATGATGGTGGATTGTATTAATTTCACGAAATGGACATCAAAAAGGATCAGATCAAGAACCATTTCAGTGAAAGAATATAGGAATTTTGTAGCTGCAGAGTTAGCTGTACCTTCTAGAGGAATTACAGGAGTAGTAGAGAGGATTAATCAATTAGAACTTCAATTAGAAAAACTCCAAAAGGAAGTAGATGAACTTAGGCATAGAGATTAAATTGTATTGGTCGTCTACTTGTGTAAAATTGTATGAAATTGTATGATGTACTTGTAATGTAATTGATTCATATTAATGAATGTAAATTGTTCAGATGCAATTTTCATACGTGTTTTGGATGTGAAATGAATGGAATGTTATATATAATTTGTGGAACTTTATGAATGAATATGTAACAGATTTACAATTTGCTGAATGACAGGATAGCTGCTTAAAAATTTCTGCATGTTGCAAGGTAAAATGTAAATTCTGCATAACATAAAATGACCTGCAAGTTAAATCTTTATATAATGTTCAGATTTAAATGAATTTTGATTAGAATGATGCATTAATGACATAGATTTAACTTTATTTCAGTTAGTAGAATGAAAAAGAAAAAAATAGAGAGGAATTTACGAGAGTAAAACTTAGAGGTTGCTAAGTGTTAACTCAACGAAGTAAGTTCGTTGAGTTAACCGTAACTCCATGAGGTCAGTAATATAATATAAGGTCACTTCGTTGAGTTATCTGTAACTCAACGAAGTTAGTCCGTGGAGTTAGCAACAGTAACCGACTGTGCTCTGTTGAGTTATCTGTAACTCAATGAGGTTAGTTCATGGATTAAGCAGAATAGTTATTCTTTTAACCACGAACGAAACTTCGTCGGTTTAGTGGTTACCAAAATTTGAAATTAGTAATGGTACATGTAACAATAAAAATAGGAACCACGATGCACATTGCAAGACACGTTCTTGCAACGAGATTTATTCACTTTATGGATGTGCATTATATATATAAAACAGAATGTTATTTACGAGTTACCAACACTTTTAAAAGAAAGGAGAATGCGTTGGAGGAACTGGAAGGAGAAGTAGTTGATTCGACTTCATCCGATAACAATTATTTACTGAATGGAAAACTTCAAATTGGTATGTAATTAATCTTCTACTATTTATTTATGAGCACATGGACTCGTTCTCTAAGCACTAAACGATTAGTAAGAACACCTACCCAGGAATTTTCATCGCAGAGGAGTACTGAAGCATTTTTTGAATTGGACTTTAACGAAATTCTTTGGGGTGTAGCTAACATTTCTTTAAAAGAGAATGTAGAAATGACTGCTCTAGTAGAAAAACCATTAGGAGAGATTCTATATCCTGAATTAGTTGATGAACCTTCATGTATTCGATTGCCAAACTTTGAGGGAGATAGGTTTGAACTGAAATCTAATTATATTAGTCAATTGCCACATTTTCATGGATTAGAAAGAGAGGATGCCTATTATTTCCTTAGAGAATTTAATGAAGTTTGTCAAATGATGAAAATGCCGAACATGAGTATAGATGCTATTAAACTTAGATATATCCCTTTTTCTTTAAAAGACACAGCAAAGAGATGGTTATATACTCTGTTGCCTAATTCAATTTCTACATGGATTGAATTTTGCTCTGTTTTTCTAGAAAAATATTATCCAACACATCAAACGATTAAAAAGAAGAAAGAAATCTTAATGTGTAGCCAAAAATAGGGTGAATCATTCTAGAAATATTTTAAAAGATTTAAAGATTTACTGACTCAATGTCCACATCATGCAATGAGTAAAGCACAATTAATAGGTATAATTTATGAAGGCATAGATGTTTCAATGAAATCTTTATTAGAATCTACTTGTCAAAATGGATTTTTAAAACTATGTAGTGAAGAAGCATGGGCATATTTAGAAAACTTTGCAAAAAGAACTGCATAGTGGGAAAACTCGGCTAAAGCTATTGTAGATAAAAAAATATTGCCAAGAGGAATGCATGAAATAGATTCAAGTACTATGCTTGAGGTGAAATTAACTGAATTAACAAAGAAAATAGAAGAGTTATCATTAAATCAAAAGCTAGCAGAAAAGAATGCAAACATAAATGATTTAGATATTATTTATGCTAGAAACTAGAGAGATGACTTGGGAAATTCTTATAATCCTAATTGGAGAAATCACCCGAATTTATCTTGGAGAAACAACAATTTCTAGGGAGGAGAAAATGTAAATGAGAAGAATATAAGTTATGAAGCATTACTGGAACAAGGATCTAGAATAGAGAAATTAGAAAAGATAATCGAACAATTAAACAATCGTCTAGATTTTGTATTTGGAAATGCTGCAATTCAAAATCAGAATAGAAATATACCACTTAGACAGAAGGAACCAATGGAAGTTAGACCTACTAGAGGATTGCCAATACAAGCTATACCTCCTATCAATAGAACGATTAATGAAATTGATACCCCTTCTAGGAGGATAGCTAAATGAAGCAACATATCTGAAGCAACTATCTGTATATATATATGTTTTTATTTATAGTTAATAGTATCGTAGAGTCAGTCCTTAACTCAATGAACTTATTCCATTGAGTTATGCCTTAACTCCACGAGGGTGTGCAGTAGTTATGTTAATTTTTTGTCTCTGCTAAATTTTTGTTTGTGTTATACAGAATCAACAAATGGAATTGATGCAATTACCGTTGGATGCACTAGGGGAAGTACTGAGTAATTTATTAGCTAAAGATCTGTGCAGGCTGTGTTGTGTATCAAAGGAAATTAAAGACTGTATTTAAGAAAAATATTTTCAGGGACTACAAGCTGCAAAAATGACTAAGATTAGAGATGGATTCAAATGGAGGACATTTAATCGTAGTTCAATTAATGATGAATATCTTGCTATGGAAGAAACTACTGGAATTCCACCCAATACATTAGAAGGAATAAATCATATTATGGGGATAGATGAAGGATTAATCATATATAGGACGAGACTAAGGTATGCAAGTTTATTATTACCTGATATTTTGATAAGAAATCCTATAATAGGAGAAGAATGGAATATAGGAAGACCTAATAGATTTGAAGTACCAACTGTAAATTGTGGATCGACTTTAATATTTTCTGATAAAAATTTTGCAATTCCTGAAAAATTATATTATTGGAGACCTACAGGAAATTGGGGTGAAGATTTACGCTTAAGTGTGTATAATTTTCTAAATAGATCTTGGAATGAAAATATTATGATATATCTAGGACAGAAATCATTAATTAACCAAACACATGTCATACTAGATGGATATATATATCTTGTCACAAATGTATCAATAGCATTTGGATCTGATTTATACATAGTGAGCATAGATAGTTATGATGAATATATAGAAATTTTACCTATACCGAGTGATATAGCTAAACCACCATCTGCAGAATTTAATAAAATTCAAATAGAAATGTGGTATAATGAAGAAGATGATCCTACTTTATGTCTGATAAGATGGTGGGATGAATTGATGAAATTTCAAATATGGATTATGGAAGACATTAATGAATGGAAGTGGGAAGAGGAGTATATTGAAATAGATGTAGAAATAGAAACTACTACATTAGCTTGGAACCAAAAAGGATCCCTTTCTGCATTTCATATAATTAATGGTAATACACTTGTATTTGGAATTTATAATATATTACACGTTTACAAATTAAGAAGGAACAAGAACTGCATGAAAACAGAATTAATAGCAAGAAGAACTATACCTAAAAAGTTTGCTTGGACTGATAGATTTATTCCATTTGTTCCTACTTTTCAATTATGTTCTTAAGCTGTGATTTTGTGTGTTTAATGTTGTGTATTCTACGTTTGTGTTTAGAAATTTTCTTTTTTTAAGTTTTCATGTTTATTTTATAAAAGAAAAAAAAAAAATATCAATCTAGTTTGTTGGTATCTGTTTTTGGAAACCAACTAGCTTGCTTGTGAGCCACCAAAGGCATAGGAGCCTAGGCTCCACACAAGACACTGAATTGTCAATATCTGTTAAATTTTATTTTGTTTTATATTTTGCTTTTATCTGTGAATGAAAAGTGTTCAGAATCAAAAATCAGAATATGCAGAAGGAGATACAAACAAATCAAGGTATGTAACTAATTACTTATCCTGAATTTTAAAGCAAACAAAATTGTATTCATGCTTGCTACAATTATTGTATTTACTGTCAAATCTTTTACATTGAGGATAATGCAAAATGTAGGTATGGGGGGGAGGTAATTAAAGTAATAGCCATGTAAGTTTGTTAATTAAAAAAAAAAATTAAAATGGTACTGCAAAGTTTTTTGGAAATTGAAAATTTTTATGAACTTGCTGTAATTATCCAATAATTGAGACTATAAAATTTATAATCTATAATTGCTTGAATGTTATATTTAGAAGGCTATATATGATCCTATAGAATTTACTATTTATGCAAATCTAGATATAGTATCGTATGTTTTTTCTGAATTTCATGAGTTTAACAGTTTCACGATTTTAAAATGAAATCAGAATGCTTAAAGAAAAATCAGTAAATTATCTGAAGTCCTGAAGGAGCTGAAATATGAATTCTAGATTAAATGAAACACATATGATTAAAGATAAATTTAATTTCACTGATTAAACTTGTAGAATGATTTATGTGTAGATCTTATTAAACTACAGAAAAAGTATGAGCTCATTGTTATGGATTTATATTTTCAGTAAATGATAGAAGTAGGACTATATTAGATTGGTAATCACTGCATCTATATTAATGAAATACGTACATATACAGTATGTGATTAATGCTTTGTTTTGTGTGTATTTTGATTGAAAAAAAAAAAAAGAGAAAAATTTGAGAGTTTATTGACTTGTTTGATCACGAGCCTTTTGTACTTGAGCAGATAGGTATGTAAGGATTGTTGCCCTAAAAAAAAAAGGACTCTTGAAATCTGGCAACCTAAGATCCTAATCAGATCTGGGATTGTTGACTGAAAGCTCGTTACATGGGTACATTAGAAAGCTCCTGTATGATTCAAGCTTGTCAAATTAACTTTTAAAGTATAAAAAAAAAGAAAAGAAAAAGAAAAAAAAAGCATATACTGTTCTGAAAAGATACAAGTGTTTTGTGAAATACATATATCTTATGAATCGAGTATATTTTCTGTTATCTAGAATTGCTGAAATATGAATCTGAAATTGACTTTTGAAGTTGTTTTAATGGAGATACAATTCTTTATTCTACTTGTCTTAATCATATTGAATTGGATTGTACTTTGATTCGTATGTTGTTGAAATTTCTTCTAGAAATCTTATTGGAAAATTCAAGATGATAGATGATGAAAAGAAGAACAAACGATAATATAATTAACACCTATGTGATGATGATATACTTCGTATGTAATTTGCATATATTCTAAGTATATTTGCAAGTTGATTACTGAAACATATAGAATATATATTTTTATGCTGAACAGAAGAAAAAGAAAGAAGAGGAATTAATTCTAGCACTTTTAGAAAGACCATTTAATTAGATCTTAGTTTGCTAAGGGACTAGAAAAATTTAGGTATGGGGGAAGTGTTTAGAATGAAAAAGTACATATTATTAACAGTTAAATGACGGTTAATTACATAATATTTAGCTTATCATATGAGAATTAAGCCATTATGTTATAGTTGCACTGTTATATGCTTTAATTAAAGAATCTACCTAATTTTGGGGAATTAATGTCAATTTAGTACATTTCTAAACTGTCGGTAAGTTGTAGGCTGTGAAATTCTTAAGTATCTGAATTTTTTGATATTTTGGACAGTTATGTTTAACATACCGAACATATTTTGGACAATTATGTTTAACATGCCGAACATGTATCGGATAGTTATGTTTATATTGCTGAATAGTTATGCTTTAAAAGAATATTTTATTATTTCCAGAAGTACACATGTCGAAACCATAACGCATGACTTAAGTGAACTTTCGATGAGTTATCTATAACTATCTGAAATTGCAGCTAGGCATCGGACAGTTATATGTGTAACTCTCCGAAATCTCTTTTTATTTATAAAATAGCTGTGGACACGTGTCATGTTCTGATAAAGTGACTTAAGTGGACTTTCGGTGAGTTAGCTGTAACTATCCGAAATGCATCTGAGCATTAGATAGTTAGACCTGTAACTCTCCGAAATGTGTATTTTATTATTAAACTACTGTTAACACGTGTCAAGATCTAGTAGATTTACTTAAGTTATATATTGATGAGTTATTTGTAACTATCCGAAATGCATCTAAGCATCGGATAGTTAAATTTATAAGCATCCGAAATGCACCTGAGCATTGGATAGTTAAATTTATGCATTTGTTTTATAGTTAAATCAACGAGGTAAGTTCGTTGAGTTATCTGTAACTCCACAGACTATTTATTTTCTAATATGCCACTATAGCGGTTGAAGAAACAAGATAGTTGGAAGGAAAAACCACGATCACACATATCACGCAGGAATTCACTCGTCGAAGGGAGAAGAAATCATCGCCGTTGATGTGAATGAAGGAAATCCAGCTGACCATTCAAGCAGAAGCAGTTACTATTGAAGAAATATAAAAGAAAAGAAGGAAAAGAAGAAAAGAGTGTGATCAATGGATGGCCAGTGTGTATAGAAGAGGAGCACCGAGCTTTCTACAGGCAGTATCGGCAATTCTCCAAAGTACCATACCAACCATCGTTATCACCACCACCACCATAATCACCAACCATCAGAGGTGTATGAGAATACTTTCTAGATGTCGGGTCGATTCCGAGCCAAACACAGTGCTTGACAACCACTGTAAGGAGTGATCGCATTGTGGGAAGGGAAGCCATTTTCACCAAGCACCGACTCATATTTCAAGAGATCGTAAAGCTTCTAGCCTTGACTTCAGGTTGATGCCTGTATGCTGAAGAGGAGATTATCTTGCAATTCTAGACTCGCGATTCTATAGGGAGAGGAGACAAGATTGTAAGTGATTTAATTTTCAGTGGTATAATCGCATCATATGTAGTGACGGAAGTATTTATTGTCGATTGAGATTACTTTACATTTCACCTTTTGCCCATTTCCATGTTCATATTAAACCAAAAATACCAAAAACAACTTATCTGCTATTGTATGTTGTATTTGAGTGTTGTATTGTTTATGTTGTATCGTGATTAATGTTATATTTATCAGTGTTGTGATTGTTTTATGTTAGTTTTAGTTTTACAGTTTACTAAAATTGGTTCGATCAAAAGACTTAAAGATTTTAATGGTTACTATTTTAATTATCTGAATGTTAGTATGCTTAATGATAAATCCAGTGTTTACTAACATTAAAGAGCTTAATTGATGTTATTTACAATCTGTGGAATCGCCCAATGGTTGGCCGAATTCCTCTGTAAATAGCAGTATTAAAAAGAAAAGACAGGCTCGTGGAGTTAACTTAAGTCTACGAGGTTAGTTTGTTGAGTTAGCCATAACTCAACGAACTTTGTCCGTTGAGTTAATTGTAATTCAATGGAGAGCTTATTGAATATATAAATTTGATTGTTAACAAAAGAACAGTTCTCAAATTCTTCAGCAATTCCCCGTGGGATCGACCTGTACTTGCACACTAATACAATAGACACTGTGCACTTGCAGTTAAAGTACAAATTGGAATTAATATCTAAATTGTATTAAAGGTTGTTTGTTTACTTCTAAAAGAAAAAGAATAGGCATAAAGATAAATTAACTAAGTAAAAATAGAAGTCACAAATCCAAGTTTTTCTGGTACGTTATTGGAGATCTAATTAGACATTCTGGTGTCGTGTTGGGAAAACACAAACATACACCCTTAAGGATTTCGTTAAAGTGCAATTCAAAAAATATTTTAGTATGCCTCTATGTTGAATAATCCTGTGCAGGTGTTCTTACTAATCATTTAGTGCTAGAAGAATGAATCCATGTGTTCATAAACTCTTAGCATAAAGTAAAATAGCAGAAGATTAATTACATACCAATTTGAAGCTTTGTTTTCAGTAAATAGTTATTGATGGATGAAGTTGAATTAGTTGCTTTTCCTCCCCAATGAATTTTCTTTTCTCCCTCAAGTGTTGGTAACTCGTAAATAACATTCTATTCTATATTTATAATGCACGTCCATAAAGCAAATGAATCTCGTTGCAAGAACGTGTCTTGTAACGTGTAGTATGGTTCCTATTTTTATGGATACGTGTTCCACTTCTAATTTCAAATTTTAGTAATTGCTAAACCTACAAAGTTTTGTTTGTGTCTAAAAGAATAATTGTTCAGCTTAATCTATGAACTAACCTCGTTGAGTTACAATTAACTCAACGGACTAGCTTTGGTTACTGTTTGCTAACTCCACGGACTAACCTCGTTGAGTTATAGTTAATTCAACAGAGTGACCTTATATTTTATTATTGACCTTGTGGAGTTAAGGTTAGCAAATTTTTCTAAAACTTAGTCCTCGTATTAACTTCTACATACAAACTTATATCATTTCCATTGAGTTAACTTAGTCCTTAACTCATTTCTAAACCTATTTCTAAACTTATAACCTATTTTTATGATTAGAAACTTATATCATTTCCGTTGAGTTAACCTAGCGTATTTTAACAAACTTAGTCCGTTGAGTTAACACTTAGCAAATTTTTCTAAAACTTACTCCTCGTATTAACTTCTACATATATTTTTTTCTACATTTTGTCAACTTAATTAAAGTTAAATACATGTCATTAATGCAGTGTTCTAATGTAACTCATTTAAATCTGAATATTATATGCATATTTAACTTACAGTTCATTTCTTGTTGTGTAGAATTTACATTTAACTTTTCAGCATGCTGATATATTCAAGTATTAACCAATTATCATGCATTTAACCATATTGTTCATAAAATTTGTAAATCTTTTAAACAATCTTGCACATTGTTAAATAGTTATATAATTTTCAATACAGTTCTCAATTATATCATTCATTCTCAAACATGAATTCAAAAACATCTGAAATTCAAACATTCATTTATATAAATAGTTACATTTACATTCAGTCAGATATTTTTCAATACAAATATAAGTAGATGAACAATACAATTAGTCCTTATTCCTAAGTTCATCTACTTCCTTCTAGAGCTTTTCTAGTTGTTGCTATAATTGATTTATCCTCTCAACAGCTCTTGTAATATCTCTATAAGGTACAATCAACTTAGCAGCAACATAATTTCTGTATTCTTTCATTGAAATGGCTCTAGATCTTATCCTTTTAGACATCCATTTTGTGAAATCAATACTATCCACCATTAGTAGTGGAATCAGATCTCCATAAAATAATTTCTTCTTTACTGCTCTTAGTTTAGAGATAAATACTACAGACCAGTTAACTTGAATTTTGTTTACGACTGCATATGTGGCCCACTTGACAAATTGACTCAATTCAATGTTGTGGCCTTGTCTTTGATAAATAGTTTTTACCAAAATGTTAGCTACCATGTGTGCCTTTCCATTTAAGTACTTCAATCTGTTTAGTAATAGCACACCTGGATTGATAGCTATGCACTGTTTAATTTCCTGTTCAGCCCATTCCACTATAGTTGTTTCTTCCAGAATTTCAATTCCTTCATTTCTCTATTTGAAAATATTGTGGAGAAGCTCTAGTGTTATCTGTACATCAGCTTGCTCCACGTTGGATATTAATCCACTTTCTCCTTCTCTCAAATTTGTATAAAAGTAGGGCACTAGATTTTCATATACTACATGCCCTCTCTGCTGAGAAATAAATTGCAGTAGACCTTGAAACTCAAATAAGTCCTTAATTTCCTACATACCGTCCCAGTTTACTAGCCTATTGTAAATAATATTATACCCCTTCATCTCTTGATATTTGTTACAAGCTTCCTGACTCCGAAAGTGTACTGCATTTAGAATGGTAGCTTCAACTAGGTCAGGAATTTGTATTTGTTGCTCTAAAGGGGTTTGTTCTTGAATTTCTTCTTCCATATGCTGAACTTGAATTTGTTGGAAATGCTCAGAAGATTCTTGCATTTTCGCTTCTGCTTCTATCTATGGTGGAGAGCCAGCAGAACTCTCCACTCTATCTTGAATCCTCTCAAAAATCTGCTAAAGAGTTTCTCCCTCTTCAATGGAATCTATTGAGTCATTTCTTTCTTATTCCATATGCTCTTGTTCAACTTCTTGTTCAGTTTCTTCTTTTTCTTCTTCCTCTTGACTACCAATCTGCATTGTCACTATTCTTTCTGATTCTATGGCAAATTGGGATGGAGTCACAAGCAAATCAACTTCTGCCCCAATTTTAGTTTCTTTTGTTTGTACAAGCTGTAGACTAATTTCAGCCTATTTTTCTTCTTCTCTTTGCTCTTGCTGCTCCTGCTCCTCCTCAGATTCGAATAGTAGGTCCACAAAAATGGGCTCTAGCGGCTCTTCTAACATTTTCATCTTAGATTTAATCTCTTCTTAAGGTTCAAATACTATCTCTTTTCCTTTCTTTCTTCTAATTAGCTATGCTTGGTCTTCCTCTTCCTCCTCTAAGATTAAATCTACAAAAGTAGGCTTTACAGGTCCTCAAGCCACAAGTACTGGCTCTTCTTGTTTCACTTTTTCTATAATTACCAGTCTCAAAGGACCAGCTTCCATTTCTTTTGCAGCACTTGATCTAGCTGCTTCCTGATGTTGCTCTACTTTAATTTTGTATTGGCCCCTCAACTTTTCTTCGACCATTTTCTTACAGAGTGCATCATATAGCAAACGCGATTTTGCCACAGCCATATCCTCAGAATTTCCTTGGCTCTTAGCAACTTTAACAAGCTCTGCAAATTCTCTCCATTCCTCTAGCGTCGATGGCCCCAAAAATGCTGCTCTTTCTATTGGCCTTGGCAATGGAATGGATGATCCTGCTTGTTGTTCCTATGTGACAGGTCTTTCAACAGTTGGCTCCGCAGCTGCAGGTTCTTTAGCTACCTTCCTCTATTGTTGTTGCCTAATTTCTCCCCTTGCACAACCAACAATTTCTCTTAAGAACCATAATCTAGCCTTGCATTGGATCAATTCTAGGGCAACTTCGTTGTTTGGCCTTATTCTCCTTTCTCTATTTACCGCAACTTCTGTTGCTACTTTTATCCTCGTCTCCACAATTTCAAGTATTGTAATATTTAATTCTAATAAGACTTTTCTCCAATAGAAGATGTCAGATTCTACCTTTTGTAGTTCTTTCTCCCGTGTTGTGTTTCTGATCTTTTGTCTCATGTGCTATTCTTCTAATTCTTTGAGAAATCTTGTGGTGTCTATTTCCTCCTAGAATTTTAGTGTCATCTTCGCTTCGTGGTGTGATGGAACGGAATGGAATCACTCTAATTTCTTATTCTAAGTTCTAAATGATTCTATGGTTAATGCCCCTAAATCCTAAGTTTTAGTATAAATAAACCCTAAGTTTTGGTGGGTAATTGGGTCATTTTCCCATGCAAACTCTCGCTTTCTCACTTACCTCTCCATGGAGTTATGGTTAACTTCACAAACTAAGTCTGTGGCCTTAACTACAGTACTCCGTTGAGTTATAGTTAACTGAATGAGGTAAGTTCATTAACTTATACTAGACTCAACGGAGTAAGTTCGTTGAGTTAAGCGTAACTCAACGAACTTTCTGTAAAGTTATAACTAATAAAAATACTTATAATAATAGTTTTTACTTTAATCAAGATCGAAGAATTTCCAATCTAACCAACTCTTAATTTTTCAACATGTTAGAATTTCAGTCAAATCGTTATATTTCTCAATTGAACTGAAATTAAATACTCTTTTTTTCTTCTACTAATTGAATCGATACTATGCTTCGGTAAAATTGACATTTTTACTTAATATAATATATAGATTTTTTTATGTTTTTAATGTTTCGGTCAGACCAATGGATCTTGTCGGTTGAACCGCAACAATTTTTTATTTTTTTTTACTCACATAGATAATTTCTTACTAAGTAAGTTCGAGTAGTCCTCTACTCTTACTTCTTCTATAATTCCAAAAGAACTTTTTGAAATCTTTAGAATAGGTCTAAGTCTTTGTCCATTTACTTTAAATATATTTTGATTTTTAGGATTTTCAATTTCAATAGCTCTATAGGAATAAATATTTCAAATTATATAAGGTCCTGCCCACCTAGATCTTAATTTTCCTAGATGGTTATGGAGTCTAGTCATGTAAAGATATACTTCTTGTCCTATTTCAAAGGTTTTTGGAATAATTTTCTTGTCATGCTAGAACTTCATTTTCTCTTTTTCTCTTACAATTTTCGAGTAAGCTTCATTCCTAAATTCTTCTAATTCAATCAATTGCATTTTCCAGTTTTTAGTAGCTTAATTTAAATTAGTATTCATATTTTTTAATGCCCAATAAGTTTTATGTTCAATTTCAGTTGGTAAATAACAACTTTTGCCATATACTAGCCTAAAAGGTGACATACCTAAGTTTGTCTTATAAGTAGTTCTATAAGCCTAAAGTGCATCTATTAATCTATTAGCCCAATCTTTTCTAGTAGGATTTACTACTTTTTCTAAGATTAACTTAATTTGTTTGTTTGCACTTTATACTTGTCCACTTGTTTGCAAATGATATGATGTTGCAATTTTGTGATTTACTCCATATTTCTTCATTAAGGCTTCAAAACTTCTATTACAGAAATGAGTTCCTCTATCATTGATAATAGCTTTAGGTATTCCAAATCTGGCAATTATATTAGTTCTTATAAAGTGTATTATTACTTTGTTGTCATTAGTTTTTGTAGGAATAGCTTCTATCCATTTAGATACATAATCCACCCCCAACAATATATAATTAAATTGATTAGACATAGGAAATGGACCCATAAAATTTATTCCCCACACATCAAAGATTTCAACCTCAACAATAGGATTGAGAGGCATCATATTCCTCTTTGATATTCTTCCTATTTGTTGACATCTTAAACAACTTAAACGGTATTTATGAGCATCTTTGAATAGTGTTGGCCAATAAAAGCCACATTGTAGAATTTTGGCAGCAGTTTTCCCTGAACCAAAATGCCCTCTACATGTTTAGTCATAGCAGAAAGACAATATGCTCTAATATTCAGTTTCTGGAATACACCTTAAAACTAGATCAAGACATTTCTTAAATAAGTATGGGTCTTCCCAATAGTAATATTTTACTCTTGAAAAGAATAATTTCTTATCTTGTCTATTACAATCCTTAGGTGTTAAACTAGTAACTAAATAATTAACTATGTCTGCTTATCAAGGCATTGTGTTGATGGTCATTAACTATTCATCAGGAAAATTATCCTTAATTTCAATATTTGATTTTTCTATTTGTAGTCTTGATAAATGATCAGCTATTACATTCTCACAACCTTTTTTATCTTTAATTTCTAGATCAAATTCTTGTAATAATAATATCCATCGGATCAATCTAGGTTTAGTCTCTTTCTTTGCTATTAGGTGTTTTAAAGCTGAATGATCCATGTATACTATCACTTTAGCTCTAATAAGATATGATCTAAACTTTTCTAAGGCAAACACAACAGCTAATAGCTCTTTTTAGTAGTTGTATAATTAACTTGAGCATCATTTAAAGTTTTGCTTGCATAATGAATCACTCTAAGAGATTTTTCTATTTTCTGTCCCAACATTGCTCCTACAGCAAAATCAGATGCATCGCACATTAATTCAAATGGATGGCTCCAATCAGGTGCTTGTATTATAGGAGTTGAAATTAAGCTAGTCTTAAGCTTGAAAAATGCTTCTTTGCAATTTTTATCGAAGTTAAATGGGACATCTTTTAATAGATTAGTTACAGGTCTAGCTATTTTGCTAAAATTTTTAATAAATCTTCTATAAAATCCAACATGTCCTAGAAATGATCTAATATCTTTTACTGATTTAAGTTCTAGTAGATTAGAAATTACTTTTATTTTAGTTTTATCTACTTACACCCCTTTCTTTAAAACATGTCCCAAGACTATTCCTTGTTTAACCATGAAGTGACATTTTTCCCAATTTAGAACCAGACTTTTTTCCACACAGTGTTTTAATACTTGGTCTAAATTGTTTAAACACACTTCATATAAAGTTCCATAAATAGTAAAATCATCCATAAATATTTCTAAAAAATCTTCAATCATTCTAGTGAATATGCCTTGCATACACCTTTGAAATGTGGCTAGTGCATTGCATAATTTGAATAGCATTCTCTTAAAAGCATAAGTTCCATTAGGACATGTGAAAGTTGTTTTATCTTGATCCTTTAATGCTACTAGCACTTGGTTATATCCTGAATACCCGTCTAGGAAACAAAAATATTCCTGCCCTGCTAATTTCTTTAGCATTTGATCTATGAAAGGTAAGGGAAAATGATCTTTCCTAGTCACCGCATTCAATTTTCTATAGTCTATACATACTCTCCAGCCTGATTGAATTCTAATAGGTATCAAGTCCTGACATTCATTCCTAATAACTGTTAATCTTGATTTCTTGGGAACTACATGGATTAGACTAACCCATGAGCTATCAGAAATAGGATAAATTATGTCATTATCTAACCATTTCACTATTTCCTTCCTAACTACTTCTTTAAGGTTTGGATTTAATCTCCTCTTAGGCATTCTAACTGGTTTAGCATTCTCTTCTAAATATATGTGGTGACAGCATAAAGTTGCACTTAACCCTTTCATATCAGTCATAGTCCATCCTATTACCTCTTTATAAGTTTTTACTACATCTTTTAATTTAACAATTTGATCCTCTTTCAAATCTGAAGCAATAATGATTGGACATGTTTGTTTTGCTTCTAGAAATATATAAGTTAATTCAGGAGGTAAATGTTTTAAATTTAAATGTTGACCATCAGAAGCTAGAGCTCTTAATTGAACATTTTTATTTTCTTTGTAAATCTCTTCTTGATCTCCTTCTACATTTATCCTTTCACTTTCTTCTAAAGTTTTAGAATTTAGTTGCCTATTTAATTCTTCTTGAATCACATCATCTAGCATATCTCTTTCATCCTCTAAAAAGTCTATAGTATGTAAAGACATTTCTAACTCCTCAAACTTTTCTGGTTTGAAAATGTTTAATTGAGTATCCTCATTACCATATGCTAACTTCATTACTTTAATTTTACAATTTATAACAGCCCCTGATGTTGCTAAGAATGGTCTTCCCAAAATTAAAGATGTATCATGATTTTGATGCTTAATTTGTTGGGAATCCAAATCACAATATCAATAGGATATATGAAGTTTTTGATTTTAATTAAGACATCCTCTATTTTCCTCTAAGGTATCTTATACTTCTATCAACTAATTGAATAACAATCCTAGTAGGGATTAAGCCTTCTAATCCTAAGGATGCAAATATATCACTTAGCATAACATTTATACATGCACCTAGGTATATTAAGGTTCTTTCTAGAATGGTATTTCCTATGGTGCATGATATAACAGGGATTCCAAGATTAGATAACTTTTTAGGAATTTGTGGTAGAAATAGGGAACTACTTTGCTTAGCTAAAAAGACTTTCCTTAAAACTTTTCGCTCTCTTTTCATAGTACACCAATCCTTAAGAAATTTAGCACAAGGTGGCATTTTCTGCAATAAGTCTAACAAAGGAATGTTAACTTGTACTTTTTCAAAAATTTCTCTAATTTTTTCTTGTTTTTCAGGAAATGTTTGTTGTAATCTTTCAAGATAGGGTGCTAATGATTGTGATTTACAATATTCTTTTTCTTTCATTTCATTTGGTTGATCATTTTTAGTCTCATTTTCAGATTCAAATTTTTCTTCATTGATTTCTACATTTTTAGATATTACATTTTCATTATCATTTTGAATTTTGTTCTTATCCACCTTCATGTTACTTTCTTTTTGAATTTTTGGTGGTATATCAGTTCCAGATCTTAATGTTATACATACTTCTTCCTGATTTTCATTACTTTCATGATGTTCTTGTATTTCATTTTCATGATTATGATCTTCAACTATTTTTAGTTTTAAATTACATTCTTTAAATTCTATTGCATTGGTATTTTCTTTTGTCTGTATATCTTGCAAGTTATGCAAATCTGTAACATTAAAGTTTTCATTTGTGTTTTCCTATTGCATAACTTGTAATTTCATTGTAAATTCATCCAATGCTTTTAGTTTTCTTTCAAGATCCTCTAATATCATTGCATTCAATTTTTGATCAATTTTCATTATGGTTTTTTCAGTTTCGTATATGATATCAATTTTTGGTTCTGTACATTCTTCCTTATAGTTTAATTGGTTGACTTCCTCTTGCTGACACAAGTATTGTTTCAGTTTGTCCATGTTTTGCTCTAAGCTATGCTCCAGTCTATCATACCTATCCCAAACTTCCTTGTCTCTTAACATATTACACATTCTAAACTAACCATTAGTTGGGTAAACTATAGGATTCTCATACTCAGCTCTATTATATTGAATATAATTCATTTGTTATTCATGTGATCTAACCATCTGCAATCGTCTAAGTTTCAAACAATCAGAGATGTCGTGACCTTCCAAATTGCAGAATTCACATATGCTAACCACAAGTTTCAGAAATCTTTGAGTATAAGCATATGCCATATTCTCAATTATAAAATAAAACACACAACGCTACTTCTGCTATTAAAACAAAATATCTCTTCACAGTTGCTTAGCTTCTTAATCCCCAACAACGATGCTATAAAACTTGTACAGGTTTGCTTACTTCTATTTGTTAGGCGGCACCCGAGAACTTGATTAGTTCCCTAGCAACGATGCTAGAAAACTTGTTTGGGGTGTTAAGTTAGTTCTTAAACTTGTTTAATTTGCTTTTATGCTTATATCAATAACTACTTTTAGAAGTAAACAAACAACCTTTCACACAAATTAGATATTAATTCCAACTGGTATTTTAATTGCAAGTGCACAGTGTATATTGTATTTGTGTGCAAGTACAGGTCGATCCTACAGAGATTGAGTAAGAATTGTGTACTATTCTGATTTTTATATTGGAGTTTATATGTGTTCAGTTAAGCTCTCCGTTGAGTTACAACTAACACAACAAACCTAGTTCGTGGAGTTATGGCTAACTCAATGGACTGACCTCGTGGACTTAAGTTAACTCCAGAAGCCTACCTTTCTAGTTAAATACTGCTATTTACAACAGAATTTGGCCAACTGTTTAGAATGAAAAAGTGCATATTATTAACGGTTAAATGATGGTTAATTGCATAATATTTAGCTTATCATATGAGAATTAAGCTATTATGTTATAATTGCACTGTTATATGCTTTAATTGAAGAATCTACTTAATTTTGGGGAATTAATGTTAATTTAGTACATTTATGAACTGTCGGTAAATTGCAGGCTGTGAAATTCTTAAGTATCCGAAAATGCATCTGAGCATCGGATAGTTATACCTGTAACTCTCCGGAATGTTATTTTATGTTTAAACTGCTGTTGACACGTGTTGAGAGCTGGTAGATTTACTTACGTTATAACTCGTTAAGTTAGTATAACTGCACGCGTTGAGTTACATGAAAATACACTAAGGCAACGCGTTAGGTTAGTGTTATAAACTTAAGTTGTTATTTTTGCACGTGTTTTATAGTTAAATCAACGAAGGAAGTCCGTTGAGTTATCTGTAACTCTACGGACTATATATTTTCTAATATGCCACTGTAGCGGTTGCAGGAACAGACAGTTGGAAGGAAAAACCACGTTTGCACGTATCACGCAGGAATTCAATTGCGCAGGGAGAAAGAAATCATCGCCATTGATCTGAAGGAAGGAAATCCAACCGACCATTCAAGCAGAAGTAGTTACCACTAAAGAAATATAAAAGAAAAGAAGAAAAAAAAGAAAGGGTGTGATCAATGGACGACCAATGTATACAGAGGAGGAGCACCGAGCTTTCTGTAGATAGTATCGGTGATTCTCTGAAGTATCACACCAACCATCGTATCACCACCATAATCACCAATCATCGGAGGTCTGTGAGGATACTTGCCTGATGTTGGGTCGATTCCGAGCCAAACACAGTGCCTGACAACCACTGTGAGGAGTGATTGCGTCACGAGAAGGGAAGACATTTTCACCAAGCGCCGACTCATATTTCAGGAGATCGTAAAGCTTTTAGCCTTGGCTTCGGGTTGATGCTTGTATGCTGAAGAGGAGATCATCTTGCAATTCTAGACTCGCGATTCTATAGGGAGAGGAGACAGAATTGTAAGTGGTTCAATTTTTAGTGGTGTAATCACGTTGCAAGTAGTGTCAGAAGTATTTACTGTCAAGTGAAATTACTTTACATTTCACCTTTCGCCCATCACATCAAAATAAAAATACCAAAAACAATTTATCTTTGTTTGTATGTTGTATTTGAGTGTTGTATTGTTGGTGTTGTATCGTGATTAATGTTATCTATATCAATTTTATGATTGTTTTATGTTAGTTTTAATTTTACAGTTTAATGAAATTGGTTCGTACAGAACAACTTAAAGATTTTAATGGTTACTGTTTGAATCATCTGAATGTTAGTATTGCATAATGATAAATCCAATGTTAACTAGCATTAAAAAGCTTAATTGATGTTATTTACAATCTGTGGAATCGCCAAATGGTTGGTCGAATTCCTTTGTAATTAGCAGTATTATAAAGAAGAGACAGACTCGTGGAGTTAACTTAAGTCCACGAGGATAGTCCGTTGAGTTATCCATAACTCAACGAACTTAGTCCGTTGAGTTAACTGTAATTCAACAGAGTGCTTATTGAATATAAATTTGAATTGTTCACAATCAAACATTTCTTAAATTCGTCAGCAATTCCCTACGGGATCGACCTGTACTTGCACACTAATACAATAGACACTGTGCACTTGCAGTTAAAGTACAAATTGGAATTAATATCTAAATTGTATTAAAGGTTGTTTGTTTACTTCTGAAAGAAAGAATAGGCATAAAGATAAATTAACTAAGTAAAAATAGAAGTAACAAATCCAAGTTTTTCTAGTGTAGTGCTGGGAAAACACGAACACCAACCATTGGGCGGTTCCACAGAATGTAAATAACATCAATTAAGCTCTTTAATGTTAGTTAATATTAGATTCATCATTAAGCAACACTAACATTCAGATATTTCAAACAGTAACCATTTAAATCTTTAAGTATCTAGAACGAATCAATTTCAGTAAATAATAAAACTATTTTCTATTTTCTGAATCAAACAAACATAAAACATTCACAATATTGACAATGATAACATTAATCACAATACAAAATAAACAATACAACACTTTAATACTAAATGTAAACACAGATAATTTTTTTGTTTTTGGTATTTTTGTTTTGATATGTTTCTGAAGATGAATGAAAGGTGAAATGTAAAAATCTCTATTGACAGTAAAAACTTCCGTCACTACATGCGACACGATTACACCACTAAAAACTTAATCATTTACAATCTTGCCTCCTCTCCCTATAGAATCGCAAATCCAAAATTGTAAGATGATCTCTTCAGCATACTAGCATTAACCCGAAACCAATGCTAGAAGCTTTATGATCTCTTGAGATATGAGTCAATGCTTGGTGAAAATGGCTTCCCTTCTCGCGACGTGATCACTCTTCACAATGGTTGTTAGTCATCGTGTTTGGCTTAGAATCGAGCCGACATCAGGAAAGTACCCTCACAGACCTTCGATGGTTGGTGATTTTGGTGGTGGTGTGGAGTTTCAAGGAACTTCTGATGCTTCCTGTAGTTAGTGCGGTTCTCCACCTTTACACACACACATTCTTTGTCTTTCTCCTCTTCTTTTATATTTCTCTTTGGAGTAACTACTTCTGCTTAAATGATTGGTTGGATTTTCTTCATTGATATCAATGATGGTGATTTCTTCTTCATTTCACGTGTGAATTCCTACGTGATACGTGTAATCGTGGTTTTCCTTCGAATGCCCTGTTTCTACAACCGCTACAATGGCATATTAGAAAATAAATGGTTCGTGGAGTTACAAATAACTTAGCAAACTTACTTCGTTGATTTAACTATAAAACACGTGTAATCAAGAAATAAATAGTTCAAATGTTTTGAATACTTACAAATCTAACTATCTAATGCCGAGATGTATTTCAGATAATTACTAGATAACTTACCGAAAATTCATTTAAGTTATGCATTATGGTTACAACATGTGTACTGTAGGAAATAATAAAATATTCTTCTATCGTTAAAAACATAACTGTCCAATACATGCAATATAACTCTCCGAAATAATAGAAAATTCGGATACTAAGGAATTAAAAGCTTTCAACTTACCGACAGTTCAGAAATATACTTAATTAACGTTAATTTCCTAAAATTATGCAGATTCTTTTATTAAAGCATATAATAGTGCAATTATAACATAATGGCTTAATTCTCATATGATAAGCTAAATATTATGCAATTAACCATCATTTAATCATTAATATTATGCACTTTTTCATTCTAAACAATGGTTTAGACGATTGTTTAATTGTTGAATTATCTTTTCTAATTTCTCTATTCTAGATTGTTTGGGGTTGTTAGGTTAATTCTTAAACTTGTTTAATTTGCTTTTGTGCTTATATCAATAACTACTTTTAGAAGTAAACAAATAACCTTTCACACAAATTAGATATTAATTCCAATTTGTATTTTAATTGCAAGTGCATAATGTATATTGTATTTGTATGCAAGTATAGGTCGATCTTACAAAGATTGAATAAGAATTGTGTATTGTTTCGATTTTTATATTAGAGTTTATATGTGTTCAGTTAAGCACTCCGTTGAGTTACAGTTAACACAATAGACTTAGTTCGTGGAGTTATGGTTAACTCAACGGACTAATCTCGTGGACTTAAGTTAACTCCATGAGCATACCTTTCCAGTTAAATATTGCTATTTACAGAAGAATTCGGCCAACCATTGGGCAGCTACATAGAATGTAAATAACATCAATTAAGCTATTTAATGTTAGTTAATATTAGATTCATCATTAAGCAACACTAACATTTAGATATTTCAAACAGTAACCATTAAAATCTTTAAGTATCTAGAACGAATCAATTTCAATAAACATTAAAACTATTTTCTATTTTCTGAATCAAACAAACATAAAACATTCATAATACTGACAATGATAACATTAATCACGATACAAAACTAACAATACAACACTTTAATACTAAATGCAAACATAGATAATTTGTTGTTTTTGATATTTTTTTGTTTTGATATGTTCTTGAAGATGAGCGAAATGTGAAATGTAAAAATCTCTATCGATAGTAAAAACTTCCATCACTACATGCGACGCGATTACACCATTGAAAACTTAATCATTTACAATCTTGCCTCCTCTCCCTATAGAATTGCAAATTAAGAATTGTAAGATGACCTCCTCTTCAACATACTGGCATCAACCCAAAACCAAGGCTAGAAGCTTTATGATCTCTTGAGATATGAGTCGGTGCTTAGTGAAAATGGCTTCCTTTCCTGCAATGCGATCACTCCTCATAGTGGTTGTCAGTCACCATGTTTGGCTCAGGATCAACCCGACATCCGGAAAGTATCCTCACAAACCTCCGATGGTTGGTGATTTTCGTGGTGGTGTGGAGCTTCAGGGAACTTCTGATGCTTCTTGCAGTTAGCACGGTTCTCCACCTCTGCACACACACTTTCTTCGTCTTTTTCCTCTTCTTTTATATTTCTTTCAATAGTAACTACTTCTGCTTATTTTATTGGTTGGATTTTCTTCCTTCATATCAACGATGGTGATTTCTTCTTCATTCGACTAGTGAATTTATGCGTGATACGTGTAATCGTGGTTTTCCTTCGAATTTCCTGTTTCTGTAACTACTACAGTGGAATATTAGAAAGTAAATGGTCCGTGGAGTTACAGATAACCCAACGGACTTACTTCATTGATTTGACTATAAAACACATGTAATAAAGAAATAACTAGTTCAGATGTTTCAGATAGTTATAGCTATAAATATCTGAAACTTATATACATTTCGGATAGTTAACACCTAACCTTCCGAAAGATAACTTAAGTCAAGTTTCCAGAATGCGACACATGTCCTTAAGTTGTTTTATAATAAAAAGATATTTCAGATACTTACAAATCTAACTATCCGATGCTTGGATGCATTTCAGATAGTTAATACATAACTTATCGAAAATTCACTTAAGTCATGCATTAATGATTCAACACGTGTACTCCAAGAAATAATAAAATATTCTTCAAGCGTTTAAAACATAACTGTCTAGTACATGCAATATAACTCTCTAAAATAATAGAAAATTCGGATACTTAGGAATTTCAAAGACTGCAACTCACCAATAGTTCAGAAATGTACTTAATAAACACTAATTCTATGAAATTATGCAGATTCTTTCATTAAAGCATATAATAGTGCAATTATAACATAATGGCTTAATTCTCATATGATAAGCTAAATATTATGCATTTAACCATTAATATTATGCACTTTTTCTTTCTAAACACTTCCCCCATACTTAAATTTTGCTAGTCTCTTAGCAAACCAAGATCTAACTAGTTGGTCTTTCAAAAGTTACTAGAATTAATTCTTCATTTTGTTCTTCTTCAAAATACATAAATTAGATTACTATATAGATATTCTGTATTTTTCAGTAATCTATTTTAACATTGTTTTCTCCTCTTCAACCTGCAAATATATTTAAAACATATGTAAATTACATACAAAATATATTAGCATCACATAGGTGGTAGTTATCAAATTTTTCTTTTCAAACATCTGTTATCCTAAATTTTTCAATATGATTTCTAGAATAAATTTCAACTATATACGAATCAAAACACAATCCAATTCAACATGATTAAAATAAGTAGAATAATGATTTGTATCTCAAATAAACACTTCAAAAGTCTATTCTAGATTCATACTTTAATAATCTTAGATAATAGAAAATATACTTGATTCAAAAGATTTTTGTATTTCACAAAACACTTTTATTTTTTTAGAATAGTATATGCATATTTGTACTTTAAAAGTTAATTTGAAAAGCTTGAATCATACAAGAGCTTTCTAATGTACACATGTATCGAGCTTTCAGTCAACAATCCCAAATCTGATCAGGATCTTAGGTTGCCAGATTTAAAGAGTCATTTTTCAGGTCAATAATCCTTACATACCTATCTGCTCAAGTACAAAAGGCTCGTGATCAAACAAGTCAATAAACTCTCAAAGTTTTTCTTTTTTTCCTCTTTTTTTCTCTTTTCATTATAGTATATATATGTATTTCATTAATATAGATGCACTAAAACACAAATCTCATATAGTCCTGCTTCTATTATTTACTGAAAATATGAATCTATATCAATAAGCTCATACTTTTTCTATAGTTTAATAAGATTTACACATAAATCATTTTACAAGTTTAATCAATCAAATTAAATGTATCCTTGATCATATGTATTTCATTTAATCCAAAAATTAACATTTCAACTCTTTTAGGATTTTAGATAATTTATTAAATTTCAATTAAGCATTTTGATTTCTTTTAAAATTGTGAAATTGTTAAACTCATAAAATTCAACAAAAACATAAGATACTATATCCAAATTTGTATGAATAGTAAAATTTTGTAGCATCTTATATAAGATTATAAATATAACATTCAAGTAGTTACAGTTCTTAAAAAAATTTGATAGTCTCAATTATTGGATAATTACAGCAAATTCATAAAAAAATTTCAATTTCCTTAGAACTTTTGCAATACCATTCTAATTCCTCTAATTAACAAAATTACTTGGATTCTAATTTAATTACCTCCCCCCATACTTACATTTTGCATTGTCCTCAATGTAAAAGATTTTACAATAAATATATTAATTATTAGCAGGCATGAATATTGTTTTCGTTGACTTAGCACCTAACTCAACGAACTTAATTCGTTGAGTTAAAGAATAACTCCATGAACTGAGTTTAAATGTAAATTCAAGATAAATAATCAATTACATACCTTGTTCTTTTGTATCTCCTTCAATATCTTCTGACTTTTAATTTTGAAAAACTTTTCATTCACAAATAAAAGCAAAATATATAACAAAATAACAAAACATAACTTGTTAAATCAGTGTCTTGTGTGGAACCCAGACTCCTATGGCTTTGGTGGCTCACAAGCAAGCCAGTTGGTTTCCTAGAATAGATACCAACAAACTGGATTGATATATTTTTTTTTTTTTCTTTTTCTTATAGAATAAAACTAAAACTAAAATTTTTCTTTCTTTTCTAAAATTAAATGCAGATTACACACAACATTAAAAGCATAGAATAACAATTTAAGAACACGATTGAAAGGTAGTAACAAATGGAATAAACGTGTCAGTCCAAGCAAACTTTTTAAACATAATTCTTCTTGCTATTAATTCTATTTTAATGCAGTTCGTTTTCCTTTTTAACTTGTAAACTTGCAATATGTTATCAATACTAAATATAAGTGTATTTCTATTAATGAAATGAAATGCAGAAAGGGATCCTTTTCTATTCCAAGATAATGTAGTTGTTTCTATTTCTACATATAATTCAATATATTCCTCTTCCCACTTCCATTCATTTAGGTCTTTCATAATCCATATTTGAAATTTCATCAATTCATCCCACTATCTTATCAGACATAAAGTAGGATCATCATATTCATTATGCCACATTCTTAATTGAATTTTATCATATTCTGCAGACGGTGGTTTAGCTATATCACTCGGTATAGGCAATATTTCTATAAAGTCATTATCATAACTATCTATACTTACTATGTATAAATCAAATCTAAATGCAATTGATATATCTAACACTAAATATATATATCCATCAAGTATTACATGTATGTTGTTAATTAATGCTTTCTATCCTAGATATATCATAGTATTTTCAGTCCAAGACCTATTTAGAAAATTATACACACTTAAGCATAAATCTTCATCCCAATTTCCAATTGGTCTCCAATAATACAATTTTTTAGGAATGGTCGAATTTTTATCAAAAAATGTTAAAGCTGACCCACAATTTTCAGTTGGTACTTCAAATCTATTAGGCCTTCCTATATTCCATTCTTCTCTAGTGATAGGATTTCTAATCAAAATATTAGGTAATAGAATTGCATACCTTGGTTTGGTTCTGTAAATAGTTAATCCTTCATCTATCCCCATAATATGATTTATTCCTTTTAATGTATTAGGTGGAATTCCAACATTTTCTTCCATATTCATATATTCATAGCTGATTGAACTATGATTAAATGACTTCCATAAAAATCTATCTCTAATCTTAGTCATTTTTGCAACTTGTAGTCCATGAAAATATTTTTCTCCTACATAGTCATTAATTTCTTTTGATACACAACACAATCTGCACAGATCTTTAGCTGATAGGTTACTCAGTACTTCCCTTAATGCATCTAGTGGTAATTTCATCAATTCCATCTGTTGTGATTCTGTATAACATAAACAAAAATTTAATAGAGATAAAATTAACATAGCTACTTACTTACCCTCGTGGAGTTAGGTCATAACTCAATGGACTAAGTTCGTTGAGTTAAGTAATTACTCTACAATATTACTAACTATAATTAAACTTATATATTTTTTTCCTTTTTATGTTTTACTATATTATACATATTTGATTCAGTTATACTGCTTCATTCAATTTCCCTCCCATAGGAGGTATCAATTTCATTAATAGATCTGTTGATAAGGTTAGGTACCGCTTGCAATGGCAATCCTCTAGTAGGTCTAACTTCTATTGATTCCTTCTATCTAGGGGGTATATTTCTATTCATATTTTGATTTTGAATGGCAACATTTCCAAATACAAGATCTAGACGATTGTTTAATTGTTGAATTATCTTTTCTAACTTCTCTATTCTAGATCCTTGTTCAATTAATGCTTCATAACTTATATTTTTGTCATTTATATTTTCTCCTCTCTGGAAATTGTTATTTCTCCAAGATAGATTCGGGTGATTTCTCCAATTAGGATTATAAGAATTTCGAAAGTTATCTTTCTAGTTTCTAGCATAAATAATATCTAAGTCATTAATGTTTGCATTCTTTTCTGCTAGTTTTCGATTTAATGATAACTCTTCTATTTTCTTTGTTAATTCAGTTAACTTAACTTCAAGCATAGTGCTTGAATCTATTTCATACATTCCCCTTGGCAATATTTTTTTATTTGTAATAGATTCAATCAAGTTTTCCCATTATGTAGTTCTTTTTGCAAAGTTTTCAAAGTATGCCCATGTGTTTAAAATGAAAAAATGCATAGTATTAAGGGTTAAATGATGGTTAATTGCATAATATTGAGCTTATCATATGAGAATTAAGCCATTATGTTATAATTGCGTGGTTATATGCTTTAATGAAAGAATCTGCATAATTTCTGAAAATTAATGTTAATTAAGTATATTTCTGAACTGTCGGTGAATTATAGGCTTGGAAATTCCTAAGTATCCAAATTTTCTATTATTTCAGAGAGTTATATTGCATGTATCAGATAGTTATGTTTTAAACGCTTGAAGAATATTTTATTATTTCTTAGAGTACACGTGTTGAAATCGTAATGCATGACTTAAGTGAATTTTTGGTAAGTTATTTGTTAACTATCTGATGCTTCTAAGCATTTTGGATAGTTAAGTTATTTTGTTTTGATGATGTGTGCTGAATGAAAATAATCATATTTGCTCAATTACTATTACTTGTGAAAGGAAATTAAGTACATCAATTAATACAGAAAAAGCTTACTGATATAAATACATGTCTATATTGGATCTGAAATTATACTAAGTTAATAACTAGTCATTTCATTGCATTAATTTCTCATTTAACTAAACGTTAAGTTAACGTGTGTTTTTATTGAAAAGCATGATATGTTTTAAAGTTATATCTTCTGTATCATGAACAGTGCACGTTTAGACAACTCGTTAAGTTAGAGTTTTGTTCGTATAGAGGTCACGTGAGAACTCGTTAAGTTAGAGGTTTAAAGGTTAAAATAGGTCACGTGAGAACTTGTTAAATTAGTGAGTAAAATAAGAGATGAACTCGTTAAGTTAGTGTTGTACACGTGGTGAAATTATAAGTTACGAATGTTATATTATATCACGTGAGGTGTACATGTTTAACTCGTTAAGTTAACATAACTAAACACATTGAGTTGCTATATTGAACACTAAGGCAATGCGTTAGGTTAGCGTTATAAAACTTAAATTGTTATTTTTGCACGTGGTAAAATTCTTATTATAAAAACATTTGTTTATTACTGGTTCGTTGAGTTATCTGTAACACAACGGAGATGGTTCGTTGAGTTAGCGTAACACCACAGACTTAGTTCGTTGAGTTAGCTACAGTACTTGTCACGTGAGTTGGCACATGAGAAACTCGTTAAGTTAGAAACGTTAAGTTATATATCTACTTGTGTTACTCATTTAGTTAACATTAAAGTAACGACTTCTTATTATACTTGATGAAAAATTTTGGATGAGAAAGTTTATTTTATAGGAAATTTTTCAAAGATCCAGGATTGATGATTAAAGAAAATTCGAAATAAAAACGTGGGTCAGAACATGTATATTTCGATGAAGGAAAAAGAAAAGACGTGAAGAAGTGGAAAACTGGTAGTGATTAAATGTGGAGGATATGCATGAAATGAAGATATGGTATAAAAGGCATAAAATTCTCGTTGATTAGTTATCCTTGCACACCAAAAGAAAAGTCTTTTGAGAGATCAAAAACACCTCTTCGAGGAAAAGCTCCCAAGTAGAAGAAAATTCAGTGAAGCATAAAAAGGTAAGATATATGTCACTGAAGATTTGAAGTATCAGATGGAAGAAAATTCAGTGAAGTAGAAAATGTCAGATTTATGTCACTGAAGATTTAAAGTATCAAAAGAAAGAAAATTCGATGAAGTAGAGAAAGACTAGATATTCGTCATTGAAGAATTGCTGAAGAAGAAATAGAAGAAGAAGAAGAAAGATCTCAAATAGGGAGAAATGTTTTAAATTCCGTAAATTAGTTTTCTCTATTTATAGTTATGAAATTGTATAGATGAAACATGGTACCGATATATAATTGCATCTACAATTTCTAAGGAGAATTGAATTATATATTGTAATTGAAACCTTGAATAAAAATGATTTTATAAAAATAATTTCTTGACTTGTTTTTGAATTTTAAAGTTTCAATTATAATCAAAAATATTGAAAAACACAATTCACCCCCCTCTTGTGTAGCCATACGATCCTACATAAGGTTTGTAAGTATCTAAAACATCTAAACTAGTTATTTCTTGTTAGGAATTTTGTTTTGATGATATATGCTTTATTAAAGTTTTAAAATAAGTCTAAATAATATTATCTAAGTATAATTGTCATGTAATTAAATGTTAACAGATTATCGGAAAGTTTCATTTTTATTTTGGATAGTTAAAGTTTTCGAAGAGTTAGATTTTCGATAGTTAAACTTTCGAATAGTTAACGTTTCATTTTTGTCGAATAGTTTATGTTAAAAACTCGTATAGTTAAGTTATCTACATGTGTGTTTTTAATGTTTTAAGTTGTCACGTGTTTTCCATGTACGTTCAGTAATGAAAATCGAATAGTTAGATAACTGTTCTAGTTTTTATATGCATGGATAGATAAGTCTTCGAGTTTTATAAAATGACTAATGAATAGATAAGTTTGCTATGTTTAGTCATGTGTTTTGCAGGTGCAAAAACTCGAAGAGTTACAAATAAGTGTTCGAGTTTTTACAAGACTTAAAGGATAAGTGTTCGACTAAATTGAAGAGTTAGAAGATATTCTACAAGACTCCAGGAAGATAAAGTTTCGATGAATCTACGAGTGGAGATCGTGGAAATTCAAAAAGATAGTAATTTGGATTAAAGAAAAAATTAGTACGTGGATTATGGATTAAGTGGATGAACATGCTGAACGTGAAAGACAATAGAGTTCGACTACAAATAGAGAGTACGAGCTACATTACAAAACAAGATCCCAATCTCAAAAACCAAGTCTGAATATTCAATTCGGATCCCTAATTGAAAAACTTAAGTTTGAATATTCATATCAAGAAAAATTCACCAACATCAGAAGAAGTTCGAAATTCTAAGCAATTTCAAAAAAGTAGCAGCAAACGTAAAAGTCTGGAAATTCGACAACTGGAGAAGAAGAGATACAAAAGTTGAGCAAAAAGAAGGAAAGGAGCTGTGTGCATAAAGATCAAGTTTTATACAATTCAAAATTAGTTTTGAATAAGAACTTCATTTTTCTATTTGAATTGTATATCAGACATTACTATATCAAAATCGTCAAGTAGGGAATTGAGCTGAAAAGATATTGTAAATTCTGTCTTTAAAGTTTATAAAGAATAGAATTTCATTTATGAGTGTTTTGTGCTCTTGTTTTATTCGTTGGTAATTTAATTACAAAAGACACAATTCACCCCCTCTCTTGTGATACAACGATTTTACAACTGGTATCAAAGCTTTTATTATTGTCAGATTGCCTACACTCTACTACATCTAGTATCAAAGCATCTAAAAAGCTTTCATTTCTTTTGTTAGAAATCGGTTTTTCTTGTCATTTACTTAGGATCATTTGTTTAAAATGGATAATACTATAATCTTAGTTATGACTGAAGGGCAAACCACTAATCGTCCTCCTATGTTCGAAGGTAGCAATTATGGCTACTAGAAATATAGGATGAAAGTATACTTTTAGTCAATTGATTTCAAACTATGGCATATAATTAGCAATCCTATAGTATTAGTTACGACTCCATATGATACTTGGACTTTTGATGAAAAGGAATGAATGACACTGAATGCTAAAGGTTTAAACATCTTGTTTTGTGCTTTATCTCATGATCAATTTAACAAAGTTTCTACATATTAAACTGCATATGAGATATGGCATGCATTAGAAGTTTCCAACGAAGGTACTAACCACGTCAAGGAATCTAAGATTAATATGTTAGTACATAAATATGAGCTTTTTAAAATGCACGAAAATGAATGTATCTCTGATATGTTTTCCTGTTTTCTTGAGATTGTAAATTCATTAAAATCTTTAGGTAAGAAATTCAAGGAAAAATACTTAGTAAGAAAGATCCTTAGATCTTTAACTCAAATTTGGGCTCAAAAGACAACATCTACTGAAGAGTCCAAAGATTTAAATACATATACTCTCGATGATCTCATAGGAAATCTGATAACCTATGAAATACAACATTTACATCCAAAAGGGAAGAATCCTAGAAGGGATCTGGCTTTTGAGGTTGATAAAGTCTCAAAAGTCACCAGTGATTCTGACGATGATTTACTGTTGTTGACTAGAAAATTTCGAAATCTGTTGAAGAAACGTAGGAAATTCAGGTCAGCAAAAACATCTAGAGATATGGAGAAGAAGTCATTCGTGAAAGACAAAATCATATGCTACAAGTGCAATAGACCAGGTCACTTTCAAATTGATTGTCCTTGTTGAGTATTTTGTTTTGATGATGCGTGCTAAATGTAAAATAATCATATTTGCTCAATTACTATTGCTTGTGAAAAGAAATTAAAATCATCAATTAATAAAGAAAAAGCTTACTAATATAAATACTTGTTTGTATTAGATCTAAAATTATACTAAGTTAATAACTAGTTGTTTCATTGCGTTAATTTCTCATTTAACTAAACGTTAAGTTAATGTATGTTTTTATTGAAAAACATGATATGTTTTAAAGTTATATTTTCTGTATCATGAACAATGCATGTTTAGACAACTCGTTAAGTTAGAGTTTTGTTCGTATAGAGATCACGTGAGAACTCGTTAAGTTAGAAGCTTAAAGGTTAAAATATGTCATGTGAGAACTCGTTAAGTTAGAAGCTTAAAGGTTAAAATAGGTCACGTGAGAACTTGTTAAGTTAGTGAGTAAAAGAAGAGACGAACTTGTTAAGTTAGTGTTGTATACGTGGTGAAATTATAAGTTATGAATGTTATATTGTATGACGTGAGGTGCACATGTTTAACTCGTTAAGTTAACATAACTAAACGCGTTGAGTTGCTATATTGAACATTAAGGCAACACGTTAGGTTAGCGTTATAAACTTAAGTTGTTATTTTTGCACGTGATAAAATTCTTATTATAAAAACATTTGTTTATTACTGGTTCGTTGAGTTATCGTAACACAACGGAGATAGTTCGTTGAGTTATCTGTAACACAATGGAGATCGTTCATTGAGTTAGCGTAACACCACGGAGATAGTTCGTTGAGTTAGCTACAGTACTTGTCACGTGAGTTGGCACATGAAGAACTCGTTAAGTTAGAAACATTAAGTTATATATATATATATACTTGTGTTACTCGTTTAGTTAACATTAAAGTAACGACTTCTTATTATACTTGATGAAAAATTTTCAAAGAGAAAGTGTATTTTGCAGAAAATTTTTTAAAGATCCAAGATTGATAATTAAAGAAAATTCGAAATGTAAACATAGTTCAGAACGTGTGTACTTCGATGAAGGAAAAAGAAAAGACGTGAAGAAGTGGAAGACTGATAGTGATTAAATGTGAAAGATATGCATGAAATGAAGATATAGTATAAAAGGCATAGAATTCTCATTGATTAGTTATCCTTGCACATCAAACGAAAATCTTTTCAGGGATTAGTTATCCTTGCACACCAAAAGAAAAATCTTTTCAGGGATCAAAAACACCTCTTTGGGGAAAAGCTCTCAAAAGGAAAATAGTGTCTCGACTTGTTTTTGAGTTTTAAAGTTTCAATTATATTCTAAAATGTTGAAAAACACAATTCACCCCCTTCTTGTGTAGCCATACGATCCTACAAGTGGTATTAGAGCTTTGTTAATAATCTTTGATATAAAATTGATACCAACATATTTAATATCATTGCTTATTTTGCCTTCCTTGTTTTTAAACAGAAATTAATATCTAAGCATATGTTTAACTTTCTTGATTTAAGGCTCAAGTTGTTTTAAAGTTTTAAACTATTTAAAATCAAATAGATTGAAAAATCTATGGTAAGATGGCTACTGGAAATGGTAATTTTTCTTTGTATGAAGGCCAAAATCTTAATCGTCCTCCTTTATTTGATGGAATACATTTTGAATATTGGAAATATAGGATGACAGTTTTTCTTCAAAGTATAGATCATAAGTTGTGGTTCATGATTTCTAAACCATATACTTCGTTATCTACCTCTTATAATACTTGGACAATTACTGAAAAAGAAAATGAAACTCTGAATGCTAAGGGCTTAAATATTTTATTTTGTGCATTAAGTTATGAACATTTCAGTAAAGTGTCGGCATATAAATCTGCTTATGAGGTGTGACATGCATTAGAAGTTTCATATGAAGGTACTTCTCAAGTTAAAGAGATTAAGATAAACATGTTAATTCATAAATATGAACTCTTTAAGATGCATGAAGACGAAAGTATTTCTGAGATGTTTTCCAGATTTCTTGATATCATAAACTCTTTAAAATGCTTAGGAAAGAATTTTGAACAGAAGGATTTGGTGAGAAAAATTCTTAGATCCCTAAGTTCTAAATGGTCTCAGAAAGTAACATCAATTGAGGAATCACGAGATTTAAATGATTATACCCTGAACAAACTTATAGGAAACTTAACTGCTTATGAAGTTAAATTAAATGAATCACAAAGTCAAAACAAACTAAAAATGAAGAAAGAAATAGCCTTCAAAATTAATTCAAATTTTGATATATCTACTAAATCTGACGAGGATTTGATCTTGCTAACTAGGAAATTCAAAAAAGCATGGAAAGCTAGGAAACAGCAAAGGAACAAAAATGATAAACCCACAACATCAAAATCACTAAATGACAAGAATTCTTCATCTAGAAGGTATGTATGTTACAACTGTAAGAAACCTAGACATCTTTCTCTAGATTGTCCTATAAGGAAAAATGAAAAGTATAGTAGGACAAATCAGAAGAAGACGCCTCAGAAAACTCAAAAAAAGTTTTACAAGAAAAAGGCTTTGAAGGTCACTTGGGATAACACGTCTGAATATAAGGAATCATCATCAAAATCTTCACATTTAGAAGGAGAACCAGAGTTAGAAGACGTTGCTCATGTGTGTTTCATGGCAGATGAGTCTGAGGTAATATCTGATCCTAAAAGTTATTTAGATTTTAACTTTGATGAATTATTATGTGCTTATCATGCATTATTACAAAAACTTAAAGTTTGTAAACTAGAAAATAAGAATATCAGAAACTCTTTATCCATTGTGGAAGAAGAAAATTATTTCCTATCTACTACTTTAGAAAAGTTTAAATGTGATAATGAAAATCATGCTAGAGATTTGCATAAATTTAGATTTAATTAATGTGTCTTACATGAACAAATAAAGAATATAAATGTTGAAAAATTAAAGATAGAATCTAGAAATGAAGTGTTCAAAAAAAATATAAATGATCTCGAATTAGAGATTGATAAATTAAAAATGAGAGAGCTAGATTTAGATTCTATTATTGAGAAATGAAATTGAAGTCAAACTAAGTTAGACAAACTAACTAGTACCCCTGCGGTGTCATATAAATATGGCTTAGGATTTGATTATCCTGAATATCTTGAATCTCAAGCCAATAAAGGATTTATTAGTTGCAGTTCAAGTAAATCTAAGACTAAAATTCCTTTTATCATGAGACAAGGTAATAAATATGTGGAAGTAGGTAATTCAAGGGATGAATCATGCAATAATAATATAAATCAATGTGATTTGTCTAAATGTACTTCTAACATGACTATTAATGTTTCTAAAAATCTTGTTCTTGTTCTAGAAATTCAGTTTCTAATGTTTCTAAAATTTTAGACAATTGTAGTAAACTGAAAATTCAAAAACCTGAGCATGTAATTCAAAACACTAGGGTTAGACCAATTACTCATTCTACATGTGATAAATCTAAAAATTCTTGTGTAGAAAAAGATTTTGTATGTACTAAAAATTCAAATACAAGTACAAAATCTTGGTATGAACTTGCTAAAATGTATGAGCATGACCAAAATAAATTAACATCTGATAAAAATCGGTTTGGTCTTAGTTATACTACATCTGAAAACAAAAATAATGATTATAAGAGCAATAATGCTATAAGTAAGTATGATTTTAATGATAAGTCAATAGTACTTACAACTAATAAGAATGTAAATGATAATGTTAAATTGTTTTTAAACAGAAAGAAGAAATATGCGTTTAATGAACTTAGTCCTTAACAACATTGGATACCAAGAAAAAGTTTTTCTTAATTTATTTTGCAGGAGGAAACAACATCAAAATGGATATTAGACAATGGAGCATCAAGTCACATGACTGGATAGAAAAGTCTACTACAAAATTTTACAAATACCAAGAAAGGAATTGTAACATTTGGAAACAAAAGCAAGGACAAAATCATAGGTATGGGTAATGTTCAAATAACTCTGACTTGTGTTATTTCGAATGTACTATATGTAGAAAGCCTAGGATTTAATTTGTTGAGTGTTATAAAACTAACTGAGAATGGATATTATGTAGTGTTTGAAGACAATGTATGCAAAATTATTGATAAAAATATAGATGAAATTAAGTTTATTGCTAAAACAAAAGGTTTTGTAAGTATTTTATCTTTACCTTCTAGTGTAGTTGATTTAAATTCATGTTTGCTAGCTGAAATTAGTGATGCATATCTGTGGCATAGAAGGATTGGGCATATAAATATGAAATTGTTACATAAACTATCTAGAAAACATTTAGTGAGAGGTTTACCAAAGATTAAATACTCAAAGGACTTTATGTGTGATGCATGTGAGTTAGGTAAACTTCATAAAAACTCTTTTAAATCCAAAACTGATATTTCAAGCAAGAGAGTCTTAGAACTTATACATATGGATCTATTTGGACCAACAAGAATCATGAGTCTTGGAGGTAAACGGTATGTATTTGTTTTAGTAGATGACTTCTCTAGATACACTTGGGGATATTTTTAGCATCTAAGACAGAAGTTTTTGAAAAATTTAAAATGTTTTACAATTTTGTTCAAAATGAACAAAGTGTCTCTGTTCAAAAACTTAGGAGTGATCATGGTACGAAATTTGATAATGATCAAATGGATAATTACTATATAGATCATGGCATTGATCATAGATTTTCTTTTCCAAGAGCACCATCTCAAAATGGTGTTGTTGAGAGAAAGAATAGATCACTACAAGAAATGGCCAAAACTATGTTAAATGAACATAAGTTACCTCAAAATCTTTGGGCTGAAGTAGTAAATACAGCTTCTTATGTTATTAACAGAAGTCACTTATGACCTTGTGTTAATAAAACTCTTTTTGAAATTACGTTTAATAGGGTTCAAAAAATTTCCTATATGAAACCATTTGGCTACAAGTGTTTTATTCTTAATACTATGGATAACAGGGATAAATTTCAAGCCAAAGCGGATGAAGGAATTTTTGTAGGTTACTCTACTAGAAGTAAAGCCTATAGAGTATATAACAAGACTTCTAGGACTATTTAAGAAACCCTCCATGTAAGTTTCAATGAAAATTCTTTTAGAGAATCTCAATCTAAAGCTGATAATGATGATATGATCAATTTCCCAAAAGAGTTAGAGATCAATAGAGAGATTGAAGATTTATCTGAGAAAATCAAAAATATGAACTTAAATGATCAAACTAATGATGAAAGTGATGGACCTTTAGATGTTGATGAGAATATTAAGGAAAATCAGAGAAATTGGTGTTATTCTTCATCATATCCCATTACTCAAGTCATTGGTAATATTAATGAGGGAGTTAAAACTAAAGCTTCAGTAAATTTAAATAGTATGTGTATGTTTGTTTCTATGGTGGAACCAAGGAATATAGAAGAAGCATTATTTGATGAAAATTGGATAGTGGCAATGCAAGAAGAACTAAATCAATTCATTAGAAATGATGTTTGGGAATTAGTCTCTCCACTAGAAAATCAATCCATAATAGGTACAAAGTGGATCTTTAGAAACAAAACTAATGAAACTGGTCAAGTTATAAGAAACAAAGCTAGATTAGTTGCACAAGGTATACACAGGAAGAAGGACTAGATTATGATGAAACATTTGCTCCTGTGGCTAGGTTAGAAAGTATTAGAATATTATTGGCCTATGCTTGTTATATGGATTTTAAATTATATCAAATGGATGTAAAGAGTGCATTTCTAAATGGTTTAATTAATGAAGAAGTCTATGTAAAACAACCACCTAGATTTGAAGATATTGAAAATCTTGACTTTGTGTATAAATTGAAGAAAGCCTTATATGGTTTGAAGCAAGTACCTAGATCATAGTATGAAAGATTATCTACTTTTTTAATAGAACAAGGTTATATCATGGGAAAAGTGGATCATACTCTATTTATTAAGAGAGATGGTAAAGATCTGATTGTTGTTCAAATATACGTGGATGATATAATCTTTAGAGCAACCTCTGATAAGTTGATAGAAATATTCTCTAAAGAGATGACTAATCAGTTTGAAATGAGTATGATAGGAGAACTTTCATATTTTCTAGGACTTCAAATTAAGCAAATGGATAAAGGTATATTTTTAAATCAGGAAAAATATGTAGATGAAATGCTTAAGAAATTTAATTTTAATGATACAAGGATTCGAAGAACTCCTATGAGTACTACTTTAAAGTTAGATATTGATGACATAGGAAAATCTATAGATCAAAGAAAATACAGAAGTATGATTGGTTCTTTACTTTATTTGACTGCTAGTAGACCTGATATTATGTTTGCTATGTGTGTTTGTGCTAGATTTCAATCTAATCCTAAAGAATCACACTTAATTGCAGTTAAAAGAATATTTAGATATATACAAGGAACTAAAAATTTCGGATTGTATTATTCTAAGGATAGTTCAATAGATCTTATAGGATATACTGATGCTAATTATGCAAGATCTAAATTTGATAGAAAGAGTATCAATGCCACATGTCAATTATTAGGAAATAATTTGGTGTCATGGTTTAGTAAAAAGCAAAATTGTGTAGCACTTTCTTCTACAGAAGTTGAATATGTTGCTGCTGCATTGTGTTGCACTCAGATTCTGTGGATAAGGCAAACTTTAGAAGATTTTGGATTATCTTAAGATACAATTGAGATTTATTATGACAGTAGTTCTGCAATAAATCTTTTCAAAAATCTTGTATTACATTCTAGAGCAAAGCATATAGAGGTTAGACATCATTTTCTAAGAGATAACGTAATTAAAGGAAAAATTAAATTAGAATTTGTGTCTAGTAAAAATCAATTAGCTGATATATTTACAAAACCTCTAGACGAAAATACATTCTGCAACATAAGATTAAATTTGGGTATTAGTAGGCTATGTGATGTGTAAAATGCTTAAACTCCACAAAAAAGATAAATATTATTGATGATGTTGTTCACCTCATAGATATTATATACTTATCATAAATATCTAAGTAATATCTAAACTCCTGCTTAAGATACTATGTATTTATTGTAAAATCATAGTAGTATCTTATTAATTTTAAGTAAGTTATCAATTTTAATGGTTTTCATGATTTTAAGTGGAAGTGTAAATGAAAAACATTAAATACTTCTGAAATTCTAAAATTTTGATTAAGTGTTTTTCTTTGAATCAAGGAAAGTGCATATGATCATGCATGAATTTGACTTGATTGATTAAACTTGTAAAATAATTTATATGTAACTCATCTTAAAATGTTAATCAAAAGTATAAGCTTATTGAAACTGATTCATATTTTCAGTAAAATCATAGAAGTAAAAATTGTATGAGATTTGTGTTTTATTGCATCTGTATTAATGGAATACATATATAGTGTGCTTAAAATGAAAAGTACTTATAAAGTGAAAGTCTTTGAGAGTTTATTGATCAATTTGATCACGAGCCTTTTGTACTTGAGCCGATAGGTATGTAAGGATTGTTTTCCTGAAAAAGGATTCTTTAAATCTGGCAACCTAAGGTACTGATCAGATCTGGGATTGTTGACTGAAAGCTCATTACACGGGTACATTTGAAAGCTCTTGTATGATTCAAGCTTTTCAAACTAACTTTTAAAGAAAATTATCAATATTTACTGTTTTGAAAAGAAAAAGTTGTTTCATTAATTACAGATATCTTTGAATCGAATATAGTTTCTACCAATATGACTATTGATTTGTTGAATCAAAATTACTACTTTTGAAAACATTTATTTGAGATACATTCTTTTATTCTCCTTGAATTAATCATATTGAGTTCAAAGTTGTGTTTTGATTCATATACAGTACGAATTGATTCTGGAAATCATTTTCGATGAATTCAAGATAATGAAAGTTTCTGAAAAGAAAATTTAAAAGTATAGTTATACTTAACATCTATTGTTATACAAGTATATTTTGTATGTTATTGAATATATAAGAAGTATATTTGTTGGGGGAGGATTAACAATATCCAAAACAAATTAATATAATTTAGAATACAAATCTTGATTAATCTGAATTCAAGTCCTCTTAAGATCTTGATGAAACAATTTAAAAAGACAAACAAACTATTTTAGATTCATAAGAAGAGAATGTTAGAATAGTTTACAATGTTCTCAAGATAATGTTAAGTGTAGCATATATGTTGTCTTCAGACGGTTTCAGTTGAAAGCATCCGAAACTTGTTTTTTGTTAAGTGTACTAACTAAACGTTATGTTACATAAGGTAACGTGTAAAACTGCCTCTAGACAGCATTTTACTTATTAGGTTAGTTAACTCAACGAGTTCTACTTGAATATTTCGGGTACCTTGATTGAAAAAACTATATTCAATACTCATTTAAAGTTCAAACCTGACTTATACACGTTGAGTTATTCACCTAAAAACCCTATTTAAACACTTATTACATGGGCACTTAGGTTATTTGTAAACTTTGTCAAGAAAATCTTTCCTGCTTGTTGCTGTTACAACCTACGACGATGGTCTCCAAGTTCTACAAAGGTCGTGGTAGAGGAAAAGGCAAAAGCAGAGGAGATGCAAAAGGAAAAGAAATCGATATTGATGAAGTTCCACGCACTTGGTTCAAGAAAATACTTCGAGTGGACAAAAGGTTAGCAGAAATTTATAGGGATTACTTCTTTCCTCAAGGTATACTAGATGAAGTTAGACAAGAGCTTCAAAATATTGATGAAAATATTACATATATGGGTATTCGTAGTACATTTGATAGAGAATACAGAATGAAATGTGCTGAGATTGCATTTCTCGAACAATATGCAAAATATTTGGAAAACGGTGTAGGTACATCAATTAGAATTCCTCAAATACCTATAAACAGTATAAGACTACATGCATTTGAGGAAGAGCATGAATCAGCTATCCCTACTCCTTTATATTCAAAACAAGTAGAATCACATATTGCTGTAGATAAAAGAAAAGTTGACAATGTTTGAAAGGCTATAGCAATAGAAAGTGCCTTTGAAGAATTAAAGCAGAAAACTTTTCTAGAGCAATTCGAAAAGAAAACAGTAATACTTACAGAAGAGAAACAGAAATGTTATAGAAGAAGAAAAGTCAGAAAAATTATGTCTACAGAAACAAAGTCTATTGAAAAAGGAAAATCAGATGAACATTTATTTCCAAAGGACAATGTATGTCTAGACATTGTACCTTATAGTGTATCTAATAAACTCATCAGTTCCAAGCATACTGAATCTAATGATGATAATGAGACTTTATTTTCTCTTGCTAGAAAACTTGAGAAGAAATCCAAGTCAAATATGAGCTCAAGTTTTTCTATTAGTACAAGTCCTAATAATGTAGAAATTGAAAAATCAGAGCATCAGACAACTGACTTTGAACAAGTTATTGCAGATATAATTGACAATGTTGAGGTAGTAACTAGTTCACAGGCTGAATTGTCTAGAGTAGCAGATATTGAAAAAGTTAAGACTTCAGAAGAGTTAAATGTCAACCATCCTTCTTCAGAATCTATAGAACTAGAATTTGAGAATTCACAACATGTATTAATGGAAATATTTATTGAACAAAATGAACAATTACAGACAGATACACTGGCTATAGAATTTGTGGAAAAATTGAACTCTGATCATTCTATAGAGACTGAACAGATGAATGTTGAGCATATTGAAAATGTTCCTTACATTGTTGAAGCTGAAGAATCAAGTTTACCTGAGTAGCTTCAAGAAAATATTTTCACAAAGGAACAACATGACATTCATTTTGACGAAGAAGTTCCTGAAGATGAATTAAACTCTGAATCACGGCTTTAGGTATCACCTTCTTTGTGTACAATATTACAAATTCAAGTTAATTCAATTCATTTTAGATCTAAGGAAGCATTGTAGAAATACAATAATCTGATTACATGTCAGATTCTACATGCTCGTCCAATAAAGTTCAGAAATTTGATGGAAATAAAAGATCTATTTGAGTATCAAGGCCTCATTCAATTCTTGCCAGTTGGAACGAAATGGAAGCAATACACAAAGCTTATTGCAGCTTTTTATAGCAATCTAGTCAAGAATGAAAATATACTAAAAACTCAAATAAATAAATAGGAGTTAATATTGTCTCCTGAATTAATTTTTGAAGTTTTGGGATTAAAGAATGAAGGTGTTGTTGTTACAAATAGATTTGACATGATTAGACAACTAGAATGGAACATTCAGTCTTTATCAAAAATTCCAAATGTATATACTGAAATGAGATTAATGGAAAATCTAAATGTAGAGGCAAGGTTTATTGCAAATATATTGCATGCCAATTTATTTCAAAGAGTTGAACACAATATGGAAGTCAGCAGAAGCTGTTTATATGCCACTTATGGTCTACTGAAAAAAATTCAAATCAATTGGTTTGATGTTTTTACTTCTCAACTATAGCATATAAGTTCAAAGTTATTTTATGGTGATACTGTATGTAGAATCCTTGCAAGCCAATTGAATTTATCCAACTGGCCCTCTAAAACTAAAGGCATGAGAGCTTTTAGTATAAAAGATTTGCAAAAATTCCAGGCCATTCATAAACCTCAACAACAACCTGATTGTATAGACCATATACAACAACAATAATAAAGTTATTCAGTTCAAGTAGAACAACAACCCCAACTACCTCTTGACCTAGATGATGTAATTAGCAACATCAGAAATGATATTAGGCATCTAGGAGATAAAATCTGTAATGCTATAAGTGATATACTTAGGAGGAATAGATAACTGCTTATATTCATTGTCTGAATACAAAATGTAATGTTTGTATTCATTGTTTGATTCATTGAACAATACATTTTTCTGTAAATGCTTACCATTCTTATTATTGTTTACAGAAAGCATTGTTGTAAATATATCTCTTACTATATATTTTGTGTAATTATCTTTTTGATTAATGGAAAAAAGGGGGAGAAATGTTATAAAAAAAGATGATTATGATTTTAATTGCATATAGTATAAAGGGAGATGATATTTATATGGTTATTATGATCTAACAGATGATAATGTAATCTGAAAGAAAATTATATGGTTATTAAATTATATAATGAAAGGAAGAGAAATGATACTTATGTAATTATTGACATCTGAAAGTTTTATTTTTGAGAGGTGAAATTTACACAAACAATAAAAATAAGCTTAAGTGAACTTAAGTCAACAAACTTATTTATTGAATTAAAGGTTAACCCAACGAAGGTGCTTTATTGAGTTAAATATATTTCATAATTGATTTAATATGGTTTTGTCATCATCAAAAAGGGGGAGATTGTTGAGTATTTTGTTTTGATGATGTGTGCTGAATGAAAAATAATCATATTTGCTCAATTACTATTACTTGTGAAAAGAAATTAAAATCATCAATTAATACAGAAAAAGCTTACTGATATAAATACTTGTCTGTATTGGATCTGAAATTATACTAAGTTAATAACTAGTTGTTTCATTGTGTTAATTTCTCATTTAACTAAACGTTAAGTTAACGTGTGTTTTTATTGAAAAGCATGATATGTTTTAAAGTTATATTTTTTGTATCATGAACAGTGCATGTTTAGACAACTCGTTAAGTTAAAGTTTTGTTCGTATAGAGATCACGTGAGAACTCATTAAGTTAGAGGCTTAAAGGTTAAAATAGGTCACGTGAGAACTCATTAAGTTAGTGAGTAAAAGAAGAGACAAACTCGTTAAGTTAGTGTTGTACATGTGGTGAAATTATAAGTTACGAATGTTATATTGTATCACGTGAGGTGCACATGTTTAACTCATTAAGTTAACATAACTAAATGCATTGAGTTGCTATATTGAATACTAAGGCAACGCGTTAGGTTAGCGTTATAAACTTAAGTTGTTATTTTTGCACGTGATAAAATTCTTATTATAAAAACATTTGTTTATTTCTGGTTCGTTGAGTTATCGTAACACAACAGAGATAGTTCATTGAGTTATCTGTAACACAATGGAGATGGGTCATTGAGTTAGCGTAACACCACAGAGATAGTTTGTTGAGTTAGCTATAGTACTTGTCACGTGAGTTGGCACATGAGGAACTCGTTAAGTTAGAAACGTTTAGTTATATATATATATACTTGTGTTGTTTAGTTAACATTAAAGTAACGACTTCTTATTATACTTGATGAAAAATTTTGGAAGAGAAAGTGTTTTTTGTAGGAAAATTTTCAGATATCTAGGATTGATAATTAAAGAAAATTTGAAATGTAAACGTGGGTTAGAACATGTGTATTTCGATGAAGGAAACAGAAAAGACGTGAAGAAGTGGAAGACTAATAGTGATTAAACGTGGAAGATATGCATGAAATGAAGATATAGTATAAAAGGCATAGAATTCTCATTGATCAATTATCCTTGCACATTAAACGAAAAATCTTTTCAATGATCAGTTATCCTTGCACACCAAAAGAAAAATCTTTTTAGGGATCAAAAACACCTCTTCGGGGAAAACCTCTCAAAAGGAAGAAAATTCAGCGAAGCATAAAAATGTAAGATATATGTCACTGAAGATTTGAAGTATCAGAAGGAAGAAAATTCAGTGAAGCATAAAAAGATAAGATTTACGTCACTGAAGATTTAAAGTATCAGAAGAAAGCAAATTCGGTGAAGCAGAGAAAGACAAGATATTTGTCATTGAAGAATTACTTGAGAAGAAAAAGGAGAAGAAAAAGAAGAAGAAAGATCTCAAACAGGGAGAAATGTTTTAAATTCCACAAATTAGTTTTCTCTATTTGTAGTTATGAAATTGTATAAATGAAACATGATATCGATATATAATTGCATCTACAATTTCTATGGAGAATTGAATTGTATATTGTAATTGAAACGTTTAATAAAAATGATTTAATGAAAACAATGTCTCGACTTGTTTTTGAGTTTTAAAGTTTCAATTATATTTGAAAATATTGAAAAACACAATTCACCCCTCTCTTGTGTAGCCATACGATCCTACAGTCCTCTCAACAAAGATAAGAAGAATTCAAGGAGGAATTTTAGGAGTAAGAAATTCAGAAAGAGAAGGGCACTTAAAGTGACATGGGATGACTCTTCAACTTCACAAAGTAAAGAAACAAAGGATTCAACATCAGACAATGAATCCTCATCAACATCAGATTCAGAAGAAAATCTAGCAAACGTATGCTTCATGGCAAAATCCAATGAGGTATCCTTTGATCAAAATGCTAGTTTTGATAGTTTTGATGGATTACTTGTTGAATATAATAAACTGACTAGAAAATATAAGAAAGTAAAAACAGAAGGAAAGAATACTAGGAAAATGCTAGATGAATCTGAAAATAAGATTGATTTTCTGAACTCTACATTGAATAAATTTAAAGAAGAAAATCAAAAGCATGCACAGGAAATTTTAAAGTTTACTGCAATAGAAAGAAAATTGCATGCTAATTGTGAAAATTTAATTGTTGATAAGAAGAAAATGAACTGTGAAATTGAAAAACTGAAACTAACTATTACTAATTTAAATTCAGAAATTGATATGTTAAAGATTAAGGTCTGTGATCAAAAGTCTATATTAAGTAAATGGAATAATAGTCAAACTATAACAAATGAATTTTTAGGAAAATATCAAATGTAGAAAAACATGGTATTGGTTTACATGATGTATCTTCTGAAAATTATATATTGCATGATTGTACTGCTAAAAGTAATGTCTTTATTTCTAGTACTAAGAATAGTAAGAGAAAAACTATTCCATGTGTAATTAAAAAGGGAGATAAATATGTGTAAATTGATAAAATGTAGCATATAAATGATAGCACACGATGCAAGAATTTCAAAAGAAATTTTCAAGAAAATCAAGTTAAGACATTTGAGAATCTTAATATTTTTGATCAGTTTTCTTTATATTTAAAAAATATCGGATATTGGAATCAGCAATCAAATAATGTTAGAAATGAAAATTTCAACTTTGGTTTACATAGAAATAAATGTTCTAATGATTATAACACTAAGAGAAATAAATGCAAGAATAATTATCAGAAAATAGATAAGTTGAAATTTAAAAATATTGATTATTTTGATATGACTCTCTTTAAAATTCTTGGACCCACTCAAAAATGGGTTCTAAGAGATAAAATCTCTTCTTGACTATTTTGTAGGTACACAAATCAAAATGGATAATGGATAGGCTCAACAGTATTAGGAACATTGTCAATATGCTCAACATTCATCTGTTCAGTCTCTATAGAATGTTTAGAGTACAATTTTTCCACAAATTCTACAGCCGGTGTATCTGTCTGTAATTGTTCATTTTGTTCAACAGATAATTCCATTGATTCATGCTGTGAATTCTCAGACTCTGCTTCTATAGATTCCATAGAAGGCTGGTTAACTTTTAGCTCTTCTAGAGTCTTAACATTTTCAATATCTGCTACTCCAGACAATTCAGCCTTTGAACTAGTTACTGCTTCAACATTGTCAATTATATTTGCAATAACTTGTTCAATGTCAAGTGCCTGATGCTCTGATTTGTCAATTTCTGCATCATCAGGACTTATACTAATAGAAAAACTTGAGCTCATATTTGACTTGGATTTCTTCTCAAGTTTTCTAGCAAGGGAAAATAAAGTCTCATTATCTTCATCAGTTTAAGTGTGTTCGGAACTCATGAGTTTATCAGATGCACAATAAGGTACAATGTCTAGACATACATTATCCTTTGGAAATAAATTTTCATCTGATTTTCCTTTTTCAATAGACTTTGTTTCCTTAGACATAATTTTTCTAACTTTCCTTCTTCTATAACATTTCTGTTTCTCCTTTTCAAGTATTGCTGTTTTCTTTTCAAATTGCTCCATAAAAGTTTTCTGCTTTAATTCTTCTAAGGTACTTTCTATTGCAACAGCCTTTCGAAGACTATCAACTTTTGTTTTGTCTACAGCAATATCTAATTCTACTTGTTTTGAATATAAAGGAGTAGAGATAGTTGATTCATGCTCTTCCTCAAATGCATGTAGTCTTGTACCGTTTATAGGAGTTTGAGGAGTTCTATTTGATGAACCTACACCTTTTTCCAAATATTTTGCATACTGTTCCAAAAATGCAATCTCAGCACATTTCATTCTGTATTTTCTATCAAATTTACTACGAATACCCATGTATGTAATACTTGCATCAGTATGTTGAAGTTCTTGTCTAACTTCATCTAATATTCCCTGAGGAAAGAAGTAATCTCTATAAAGTTCTGCTAACCTTTTGTCCACTCGAAATATTTTCTTGAACCAAGTACGGGGAACTTCATCATTCTCTATTTCTTTTCCTTTTGCATCTCTTCTGCTTTTGCCTTTTCCTCTACCACGACCTTTGTAGAACTTGGAGACCATCGTCGCAGGTTGTAACAGCAACAAGCGAAAAAGATTTTCTTGACAAAGTTTATAAGTAACCTAAGTGCCCATGTAATAAGTGTTTAAATAGTATTTTTAAGCGAATAACTCAACATGAAGAGAAGTCAGGTTAAGAAATAAAATAAATATTGAATAAAGTTTATTCAATCAAGGTACCCGAAATATTCAAGTATAACTCGTTGAGTTAATATTGAGTAAAACATTGTCTAGAGGCAGTTTTACATGTTACCTTATCTAACATAACGTCTAGTTAGTACACCAATTTTTGAATGCTTCCAACTGAAACGTTCCGAAAACAACACACATGCTAAACTTAACATTATCTTGAGAACATTGTAAACTATTTGAACATTTTGTCCTTTGAATCTAAAATAGTTTATTTGTCTTTTTAAATTATTTCATCAAGATTTTAAGAGGACATTAATTCAGATTAACTAAGATTTGTATTCTAAATTATATTAATCTGTTTTCGACATTGTTAATCCTCCCTCTACAAATATACTTCAAATATATTCAATCAAAATACAAAATATACATGTAGTGACAATAGATGTTAAGTATAACTATACTTTTACATTTTCTTTTTAGAGACTTCCGTTATCCTGACATCATCAAAAATGATTTCCAGAATCAATTCCTATTGTATATGAATCAAAACACAACTTTGAACTCAATTCGATTAATTCAAGGAGAATAAAAGAATGTATCTCAAATAAACGTTTTCAAAAGTACTAATGTTGATTCAATAAATTAGTAGTCATATTGGTATAAACTATATGCGATTCAAAGATATCTGTAATTAATGAAACAACTTTTTCTTTTCAAAACAGTAAATATTGATAATTTTCTTTAAAAGTTAGTTTGAAAAGCTTGAATCATACAAAAGCTTTCTAATGTACCTGTGTAATGAGCTTTCAGTCAACAATCCCAGATCTGATCAGGACCTTAGGTTGCTAGATTTAAAGAATCCTTTTTCAGGACAATAATCCTTACATACCTATCTGCTCAAGTACAAAAGGCTCGTGATCAAATTGATCAATAAACTCTCAAAGATTTTTACTTTGTAAGCACTTTTCATTTTAAGCACAGTATATATATATTCCATTAATACAGATGCAATAAAACACAAATCTCATACAATTTTTACTTCTATGATTGTATTGAAAATATGAATCAGTTTCAATAAGCTTCTACTTTTGATTAACAGTTTAAGATGAGTTACATATAATTTATTCTACAAGTTTAATCAATTAAGTCAAATTTATGCATGATCATATGCATTTTCCTTGATTCAAAGAAAACATTTAATCAAAATTTCAGAATGTCAGAAGTATTTAATGTTTTTCATTTACACTTCCACTTAAAATCGTAAAAACGATTAAAATTGATAAACTACTTAAAATCAATAAGATACTACTATGATTTTACAATAAATACATAGTATCTTAAGCAGTAGTTTAGATATTACTTTAGATATTTATAATAAGTATATAATATCTATGAGGTGAACAACATCATCAATAATATTTATCTTTTTATGTGGAGTTTAAGCATTTTACACATCACATAGCCTACAAATACCTAAATTTAATCTAATGTTGCAGAATGTATTTTCGTCTAGAGGTTTTGTAAATATATCAGCTAATTGATTTTTACTAGACACAAATTCTAATTTAATTTTTCCTTTAATTACATTATCTCTTAGAAAATGATGTCTAACCTCTATATGCTTTGCTCTTGAATGTAATACAGGATTTTTAGAAAGATTTATTGCTGAACTACTGTCACAATAAATCTCAGTTGTATCATAAGATAATCCAAAATCTTCTAAAGTTTGCCTTATCCACAGAATCTAAGTGCAACACAGTGCAACAACAACATATTCAGCTTCTGTAGTAGAAAGTGCAACATAGTTTTGCTTTTTACTAAACCATGATACCAAATTATTTCCCAATAATTGACATGTGCTAGTGGTACTCTTTCTATCAGATTTAGATCCTGCATAATCAGCATGAGTATATCCTATAAGATCTATTGAACTATCCTTAGAATAATACAGTCTGAAATTTTTAGTTCCTTGTATATATCTAAATATTCTTTTAACTGCAATTAAGTGTGATTCCTTAGGATTAGATTGAAATCTAGCACAAACACACATAGCAAACATAATATCAGGTCTACTAGTAGTCAAATAAAGTAAAGAACCAATCATACTTCTGTATTTTCTTTGATCTATAGATTTTCCTATGTCATCAATATCTAACTTTAAAGTAGTACTCATAGGAGTTCCTCGAATCCTTGTATCATTAAAATTAAATTTCTTAAGCATTTCATCTGCATATTTTTCCTGATTTAAAAATATACCTTTTTCCATTTATGACACTCAGCAAATTAAAACCTAGGTTTTCAACAAATAGTACATTCGAAATAACACAAGTAGGAGTTATTTGAACATTGCCCATACCTATGATTTTATCTTTGCTTTTGTTTCCAAATGTTACACTTCCTTTCATGGTATTTGTAAAATTTTGTAATAGACTTTTTTGTCCGGTCATGTGACTTGACGCTCCACTGTCCAAGATCCATTTTGATGTTGTTTCCTCCTGCAACACAAATTAAGAAAAACTTTTTCTTGGTACCCAATGTTGTTGAGGACCAAGTTCATTAAATGCATATTTCTTCTTTTTGTTTAAAAATAGTTTAACATTATCATTTATATTCTTATTAGTTGTAAGTATTAATTTATCATTAGCTTCATACTCACATATATCATTATTACTTTTACAATCATTCTTTTTGTTTTCAGATGTAGTATAATCAAGATCAAACAAATTTTTATCAGATGTGAATTTATTTTGGTCATGCTTATACATTTCAGTAAGTTCATACCAAGATTTTGTACTTGTATTAACATTTTCCATACATACAAAATCTTTTTCTGTAAAAGAATTTTTAGTTTTATCACATGCAGAATGAGTAATTGGTCTAACACCAGTGTATTGAATTACATGCTCAGGTTTCTGATTTTTCAGTTTACTACAATTGTCTGAAATTTTAGAAACATTAGAAACTGAATTCTTAGAACAAGAAACAAGATTTTTAGAAACATTTACCGTCATGTTAGAAGTACAATTTGACAAATCACATTGATTTATATTATTACTGCATGATTCATCCCTTGAAGTACCTACTTCTACATATTTATTACCTTGTTTCATAATAAAAGGAATTTTAGTCTTAAATTTACTTGAACTACAACTAATAAATCCTTTATTGGCTTGAGATTCAGGATATTCAGGTTAATCAAATCCTAAGCCAAATTTATAAGACACCGCAGGGGTACTAGTTAGTTTGTCTAACTTAGTTTGACTTAATTCCATTTCTCAAAGGTAGAATTTAAATCTTGCTCTCTCAATTTTAATTTTTCTATCTCTAATTCAAGTTCATTTATATTGTTTCTTAACATTTCATTTTCAGATTCTATCTTTAATTTTTCAGCATTTATATTCTATATTTGTTCATGCAAGATACATTCATTAAATCTAAATTTTTGCAAATCTCTAGCATGATTTTCATTATCACATTTAAACTTTTCTAAAGTAGTAGACAGGAAACAATTTTCTTCTTCCATAATGGATGAAGATTTTCTAATATTATTATTTTCCAGTTTACATACTTTAAGTTTTTGTAATAATGCATGTAAGCACATAATAATTCATCAAAGTTGAAATCTGAATGACTTTCAAGATCAGATATTACCTCAGACTCATCTGCCATGAAGCACACATGAGCAACGTCTTTTAACTCTTGTTCTCCTTTTGAATGTGAAGATTTTGATGTTGATTCCTCAGATTTAGACTCTTCAGACGTGTCATCTCAAGTGACCTTCAAAGCTTTTTTCTTGTAAAACTTTTTTTGAGCCGTCTTCTTCTAATTTGTCCTACTTTGCTTTTCATTTTTCCTCATAGGACAATCTAGAGAAAGATGTCCAGGTTTCTTACAATTGTAACATACATACTTTTTGGATGAAGAATTCTTGTCATTCAATGATTTTGACGTTGAGGGTTTATCATTTTTGTTCCTTTGCTGTTTCCTAGCTTTCCATGCTTTCTTGAATTTCCTAGTCAGCAAAATCAAATCCTCGTCAGAATCAATAGATATATCAGAATCTGAATTAATTTCGAATGCTATTTCTTTCTTCATTTTTAGTTTGTTGTGACTCAGTGATTCATTTAATTGAACTTCATAAGTTGTTAAATTTCCTATAAGTTCATTCATAGTATAAGCATTTAAATCTCGTGATTCCTCAATTGATGTTACTTTCTGAGACCATTTAGAACTTAGGGATATGAGAATTTTCCTCACTAAATCCTTCTATTCAAAATTCTTTCCTAAACATTTTAAAGAGTTTATGATATCAAGAAATCTGGAAAACATCTCAGAAATATTTTCGTCTTCATGCATCTTAAAGAGTTCATACTTATGAATCAACATGTTTATTTTTGTCTCTTTAACTTGAGAAGTACCTTCATGTGAAACTTCTAATGCATGCCACACCTCATAAGCAGATTTATATGCCAACACTTTATTGAACTGTTCATAACTCAATGCACAAAATAAAATATTTAAGCCCTTAGCATTCAGAGTTTCATTTTCTTTTTCAGTAATTGTCCAAGTATTATAAGGAGTAGTTAACAGAGTTATGGTTTGGAAATCATGAACCACAACTTATGATCTATACTTTGAAGAAAAACAGTCATCCTATATTTCCAATATTCAAAATGTATTCCATCAAATAAAGGAGGACGATTAAGATTTTGGCCTTCATATAAAGAAAAATTACCATTTCCAGTAGCCATGTTACCTTAGATTTTTCAACCTATTTGATTTTAAACAGTCTAAAAACTTTAAAACAACTTGAGCCTTAAATCAAGAAAGTTAAATGTATGCTCAGATATTAATTTCTGTTTAAAAACAAGGAAGGTAGAATAAGCAATGATATTAAATAAGTTGGTATCGATTTTATATCAAAGATTATTAACCTAGCTCTGATACCACTTGTAGGATCGTATGGCTACACAAGAGGGGGGTGAATTGTGTATTTTTAATATTTTCTAAAATATAATTGAAACTTTAAAACTCAAAAACAAGTTGAGACATTGTTTTCATAAAATCATTTTTATTCAAGGTTTCAATTACAATATACAATTCAGTTCTCCTTAGAAATTGTAGATGCAATTATATTTCGATACCATGTATCATCTAAACAATTTCATAACTACAAACAGAGAAAACTAATTTATGGAATTTAAAACTTTTCTCCCTGTTTGAGATCTTTCTTCTTCTTCTTTTTCTTCTTCAGCAATTCTTTAATGACGAATATCTTGTCTTTTCATGCTTCACTGAATTTGCTTTCTTCTGATACTTCAAATCTTCAGTGACGAAAATCTTACCTTTTTATGCTTCACTGAACTTTCTTCCACTTGAGAGATTTTTCCCGAAGAGGTGTTTTTGATCCCTGGAAAAGATTTTTCTTTTGGTGTGCAGGGATGGTTTGATCCTTGAAAAGATTTTTCGTTTTGTGTGTAAGGATAAATTGATCAACGAGAATTCTATGCCTTTTATACTGTATCTTCATTTCTTGCATATCCTTCACGTTTAACCACTACTAGTTTTCCACTTCTCCACGTCTTTTCTTTTTCCTTCATCGAAACACACACGTTCTAACCCACATATATATTTCGAATTTCCTTTAATAATCAGTCTTGGATCTCTGAAAAATTTTCTGAAAATAAACTTTCTCGTCCAAAAATTTTTCATCAGTGTAATAAGAAGTCGTTACTTTAATGTTAACTAAACGAGTAACACTAGTATATATATATAACTTAACGTTTCTAACTTAACGAGTTCACCATGTGCTATTTCACGTGACAAGTACTGTAGCTAACTCAACGAACTAAGTCCGTGGTGTTATGCTATCTCAACGAACCATCTCCGTTGTGTTATGATAACTCAACGAACCAGTAATAAACAAATGTTTCTATAATCAGAATTTTACCACGTGCAAAAATAACAACTTAAGTTTATAACGCTAACCTAACACATTGCCTTAGTGTTCAATATAGCAACTCAACGCGTTTAGTTATGTTAACTTAACGAGTTAAACATGTGCACCTCACGTGATACAATACAACATTCGTAACTTATAATTTCACCACGTGTATAACACTAACTTAACGAGTTCGTCTCTTCTTTTACTCACTAACTTAACGAGTTATCACGTGACCTATTTTAACCTTTAAGCCTCTAACATAATGAGTTTTCACGTGACCTCTATACAAACAAAACTCTAACTTAACGAGTTGTCTAAGCATGCACTGTTCATGACACAGAAGATATAACATTAAAACATATCATGCTTTTCAATAAAAACACACGTTAACTTAACGTTTAGCTAAATGAGAAATTAATGCAACGAAATGACTAGTTATTAACTTCAGATCCAATATAGATAAATATTTATATCAGTAAGCTTTTTCTATGTTAATTGATGATTTTAATTTCTTTTCACAAGCAATAGTAATTGAGGAAATATGATTATTTTCATTCAGCACACATCATCAAAACAAAAATACTCAACAGATAATAGGTGATCCTAATCAAGGAGTTAGGACTAGGTCATTAGTAGTTAACATTTGTGGTGCTTATTCATTTGTTTCTTTACTAGAACCTAAGAAAATTGAAGATGCCTTAGAAGATGAATTTTGGTATTTAGCTATGCAAGATGAGCTAAATCAATTTATAAGAAATGAGGTATGGGATCTAGTTCCACCACCTGAAAATCAGTCCATAATAGGAACAAGGTGGGTATTTAGAAACAAAGTAGATCAAGATGGACATATAGTTAAAAATAAAGCTAGATTAGTTGCTCAAGGTTACAAGCAAGAGGAAGGAATTGACTATGATGATTCATTTGCTCTTGTTGTTAGATTAGAATCAATACAGATTTTGTTAGCATATGCTTGTTATATGGATTTCAAATTATATCAAATGGATGTTAAGACTGCTTTTTTAAATGGATATATAAAAGAAGAAGTTTATGTAAAACAACCTCTATGTTTTGAAGATTCAAAACATCCTAAGTATGTTTATAAGCTTAAGAAGGCACTATTTGGCCTTAAACAAGCCCCTAGGTCTTGGTATGAGAAATTATCTAAATTTCTTATGGAAAAAGGGTATTCTATGGGAAAGGCAAATCACACTCTTTTTGTCAAGAAGATCGAAAAAGATATATTGGTAATTCAAATCTATGTAGTTGACATCATATTTGGAGCAACAAATGATAAATTAGTTGAGTCTTTTTCAAAAGACATGACTAATAAATTTGAAATGAGTATGATAGGTGAACTATCATTTTTCCTAGGCTTACAAATTAAGCAATTAGATTAGGGTACTTTTATTTCACAAGAAAAATATACTCAAGATTTATTAAAGAGGTTTGGTTTAGACAACACTAAAACAAAGAATACACCAATGTGTATTATCACTAAGTTGGATAAAGATGACTATGGAAAAACTATAGATGTAAAACAATATAGAAGTATGATTGGCTCATTACTTTATTTAACAACTAACCGACCAGATATTATGTTTAGTATGTGTACTTATGCTAGATACCAATTTAATCCTAGAGAATCACACCTACTTGTTAAACGAATTTTTAAATATCTATTAGGAACCATCAATTTCAAATTTTTTTACTTTAAACACAGTTCTTTAAATTTAATAGGTTATAGTGATGCTGATTTCACAGGATGTAAGTCTAAAAGAAAAAGCACTAATGGCACATGTCAATTATTAGGAAATCTTTAGTGTCATGGTTTAGCAAAAAGCAAAATTGTGTAGCATTATTTACAATTGAAGCTAAATATATAGTTTCTGCACTTTGCTGTGCTCAAATCCTATGGATCAGACAAACTTTAAAAGATTTTAATTTAGCCTATGAATCAACTAAGATTTTTTGTGATAGTAGTTCTGCAATAAGTTTGTCTAGAAATCCTATCTTACATTCACGAGCTAAACATATAGAAGTTCGACATCATTTTCTAAGGGATAATGTTATAAAAGGAAAAATAGTATTAAATTTTGTTCCTACCACAGAATAATTAGCAGATCTATTTACAAAACCCTTAGATGAGAATACCTTTTCAAAATTACGATTAGAACTTGGTATTTGTAGGTTATCTAATGTTTAAATTGTCCTGCTCATTGCATAACATTTTGGTTTGTTAAAAAGGTAGTATTAGAATTTAATTTCTTTATTATTAAAAAAACAAAATATCTATAATCAAATTACTATTTTCTAGTAGTTAAGAATTTATGAAATTCTGATTTTTATTGAAGTCAATTTATTTAAGAAAAATTCAGAAAAGATTACTTAAGGAAAGTTAATTTGATTCAATGTGAGTGCCAACTGTATTTTTTGTTACTTATGTATATGCTATTACAAAGATTTTAATAGGAAAATACATAGAAAGTATGTATTGTTTATTAAAGGAAAGCTATTAACATACTGTTAGAAAAATTAAGTCTTGTGGTTGCCTCTAATTTAATTTACTATCTTGTTTTATTTCCTTTTTATCTACAATTACTTGAGTAATTAAGTTCGTTGGGGGATCTTAAACCCTAGTCACTTAAACCAATTGGTTTGGGATGTGCTACCTGAAAACTCATTTTACAAGTAATTCAGATTATATTTAAAAAATATAAAAAATTTTACCTATTCACACTTGTCAATGAGTAACTGGTTATCTTTCCCCTAAGCAAGAGATTGTGATCACGTAAAAAGATGATATTGTGGGAGGTAATACATAAAGTATATATATATATGAATATAAACAAAACAAAAAATGGGGCAATGTACTCAAGCTTAATTTATTTTTCAGGTGTTATAACAATCCTACCATAATCTATACATATAATTTTTGTTATTTTTCTTTGTTATTATCTACTCTTTACACATAATGTACTGTATTTATTTTCTTAAGTTTGTGTACTCATTACTGAATTCTTTTAAGTTTCTGAAGGTATATCTCTCTGAATTATCTTTTGTAAACTGAATAAGATAAAAGCTAGAAAGTCTAAATTATTAAATCTACTACTTATTTTTGTATTTAATTTATATATAAAAAAAAGAAAAAAAGAGAGAGACTCAAATCTATTTAAGGCTTAGTAACCAACTTAAGTAAGCTATTTGACCTTTTAATGCCAAATCTATTGGGGCTTGGCAACCCAGTTTAAGTATGCCATAGATTCTTTAGACTACATTTATGTAGGCGGAGTAATTTCTCATATAATATTTCAACTATTATGAACTATTATATGCTTTAATGAAAGAATCTGCATAATTTCATAATCTGCATAGACTACATTTCTAAATTGTCGATGAAATACAAGCTTGTTAGTTCTTAAGTATCCAAATTTTCTGTGATTTCGAAAGGCTATATTATATATACCGGACAGTTATGTTTTAAACGTTCAAAAGAATATTTTATTATTTCCTGAAGTACACGTGTTGAAGCCTAAATGCATATCTTAAGTGAATGTTCAGTAAGTTATCTGGTAACTCTCCAAAATGCATCTTAGTATCGGAAAGTTAGGTTTATAAGTATCCGACTATATTTGAACTCCTTAAGTTAGAATTATGCACGTGCTGAATTTCATTGCTTTATTATGTCTCAAGTTGAAACTCGAACAGTTATATTTAAGTCTTCGACTTTTACGCATATCCATCCGAGAAACTCGAACAGTTAACTTAATATTCTTATATTTTTCTAAAAGACTTAAACTATGACAATAACTATTCTCATTTGTCGTATAGTTATGTGCTTTACTACTCACAAAACTCGAATAGTTATCATAAGTCTTCGAGTTTTCTCACTTTTCACTTAGCCCGAAGTTATTTTCTTTACACGAATAATTACGCTAAGTATTCTACTTTTATCGGTTGTAAAACTCGTACAGTTATTGTAAGCATTCGAGTTATTTATCAGTAACGGATCTTATATTTATGATTTCAATGATTGAATCCGTTTATAAACTCAAAGGGTTATAAATGTTTTACTGACAACCTTTCGTGTTTCTACCTTGGTAAAACCCTAGTTTCACAATCTTTACTTCCACTAAGTTCTACAGTGCACAGCGAAGATTAATCGACAATGTCAGGTCGTGGAAGAGGATGTGGTAGAATGATAGAAGTGCAGAAAAGAGAGTTGGAACTTTAGAAGATAGAAAATGAAATCAACGACATCTACACAAGGTATACTTTTTTTAATGAAGTACTCCATGAAATTAGAAAAACTGTTCAAGACGAGAAAAATTTCTATTGGAAGTTTATTTGCAATTATGCTGAAACATAGTTTAGACTAAAACAAACCAAACTTTTTGCATTACAACTATGGAAACGAACTTTACAACTTAACCCTGCGGTTGTTACAAGTTCTGATCATGTACTTGAAAAATCGGTACAGTCTATCACTTATTATGGAAAGAAATGGGGACCAATGATAGAAAATGCCAATAGGGAATTAGAATCTTTGTATTCCCAACATTATTTTCCCCTAGTTGTTTTAGATGACATTCAACAATTTATTGATGAATAGAAAACTACCATTTGGAAAATGGGCCTTCGAAGTGAAGGACAAAAAGTTTATCAACTAAAAATGGTAGAGTTTGAGAGCTTAAAACTTTATATTCCATTATTACAACCTAGGCATCATGGTGAAGGACCATCAAGACCACAAGTGCCTTTAACAGGAGAAATTAAGAAAACTTTAGAACCTCCTGAACAACAAAAAATACTACAGACATATAGTCGGAAAAAGAAGAAGACATTAGAATATTTTGGACTAACTACAAGTGTACAAGGCATATTGCGACAAAGAGAAGAATCATTGAAAAATGGAAAACTATGTTCCATTGCAGAAGCTGGAAAGACTTTTGTGAAAGGAATCCCAACAGATGTGACAAATATCGGATTACAAGCATACACTCTAAGGTATTGTGTCACATTAGTGCATAATATTTCTTTTCATACAATGGACAATTTTTCACATCATGCTACAAGCACACATTCTTTTCCTACAGAAAGAGAACATGTAGGAAATTTTAATGATGCATATACAGATGATATCAATTTTGATGATATTTTTGATGACATAGACACTGAGTCTATGAATTTTGAAGATATTTCATCTAAAGAGGAATGTACAGATATTCTTCCTCTTATTGTATCTCGGATAGAAACTTTTGATTTTTGGTATAGTTTCTTATACTACAGTTTATACATGTGGTTATGTCTGTTATAATATATAGTATATTTGTTGATAAATGTATATAATCAACAAACTACACAATTACAAATAGAATATAACACTGCCAATGTCTCAAATATAGAAATTTCAAAAATACAGAATAATCTATTATAGAACATTCTTTCCTATAGAGACAGTTGTTATATAGATCAATCATAGACATAAATGTTGCTAATAGACAGATTAATACAAAGACTGTTGCTACTAATATGTTTCAAGAAGATCAAATAGAGGAATTTCAACAGATTATTGATACGACAATAACAGATATTTCAAACATTTATACTAGCTTTGATAGAAATTCCACAAGTTCTGAAAGATCTGAAAATATAGATGCTGTTGATAATATTGAAACAAGTCCTAGATCAGAACATCATGACAAGAAAATACCTAATACTGAACAGAATTTAGACGAAAATACATTGTTATGATTCAAAAATAGTTCCTATTATGAAAAATTTCAGACATATAAAACTTTTACAGTTTTATATTCAAGACTAGTTAAGTTTGAAAGGATGGCACATATACGAGAGATGTTTGAATTTCAAGGCTTGTTGACTCTACTTCCACAACAGCTAGGTCATCTTGTTATACTAGAACTTATAAGTTGTTTTTACTTAAACTTAATAGTGGAAGAAGGTATTCCTGTTTCCAATATACAAGACTATGATATATATTTAACTTCAGAATTACTTTATCAAGTACTTGGTTTGAAAAATGAAGGAGTTAAATTATCAAATAGAAAATAGGTTTCTCAATTGGGACGGGACATTAAAAGTTTAGCCAAAGATCCAACTACCAACAATTCAATGAGATTACTAAATGATTTAAATGACCAAGCATGTTTTATTGCAAAAATACTGCATGCTTCATTCTTTCAGAGGTTTGGTTCGAAAGGACCTCTAGATTTTGATAATGCAAAAATCAATGTAAGGTTTTGAATTGTATTTATCAGGATTAGTTTGTACAGCAAAAAGATCAAAAGACAAACAAATCGAAGCAGCAAACAGGTTGCAGTAAATCTCAGAATATGCTACTGCAGAAAATCGAACAGTTAAGAATTGTATTTCTCAAGATAAGGAGGATTGAATGATCAGATAATTAAGAAGTTAACTATCCGGAAGCTTAAAGGACTTTTCAAAGAGTTACAGGTATAACTATCAGAAAGTTAAGTCATTTAATAAATCACGTGTAGAAATACAGAACGGAAGCTTAAAGGACTTGTCGGAGAGTTAGATAACTATCTGAGTTTTCTTTTCGGAGAGTTAGATAACTATTCGAGTTTTTTGGTAAGTTACAGGTATAACTTTTTGGAACTTAAGTCATTCTATTACGCACATGTAGAATAGAGAAGTCAGTAGTGAAAAGCTTAAAGGAAAAATCAGAGAGTTAGATAACTATCCGAAATCTCAAAGAGAGTTTCGGTAAGTTACAGTTTAACTAATCGAAACTTAAGTCATTGAATTTCCCACGTGCAGAATTCCAGAAAGAAGCTTAAATATATTTTCGGAGAGTTAGAAAGATAACTATCCGAAATCCTAAAGCATTTCGATGAGTTACAGGGATAACCATCCGAAACTTAAGTCATTGAATTTCCCACGTGCAGAATTCCAAAAAGAAGCTCAAATATGTTTTCGGAGAGTTAGAAAGATAACTATCCAAAATCCTGAAACATTTCAATGAGTTACAGGGATAACCATCTGAAACTTAAGTCAGCCTTTTATGCACGTGCTAAATTGAAGCAATCGGAAAGTTAATAGAGGGTTATTATAGCCAACTATCCGACAGTTATATAACTGTTTGGTAAGTTACAGTTATAAGCATCTGATTGAATGTCAGCTTGTAGTAAATATTCTGGAATCCTACTTGGCAGAAAGTTTAAGTGATCTTTTGGTGAGTTACAGATATTCTTCGGAGAGTTACACAGCTAACTATCCGAAATGTTAGGAAAATCGGTAAGACATCTTGAAATAACTTTTTGAACGGTAACTTATCATATTTGGGACTGGAGTCTAATCAAATACAGTAGAATACATCTGTTAGAAGAAAATATGATCGTTTCAGGTATATATACAAGATATAGACAACGGATTTAAGTAGTGCTTTGCTCATACATATACTTACACCAAGCTCAACAGAAGAAAAGCTTTAGAAATCAAATCATCTTCAATACTTACAGACCAAATTTCAGAAGTTCATCACGCATTCAACTCTGTTGTTCACAAGATAGTGTTTACTGAAGTACACGGATTAAAACTTCAGAGAAAGGATTGATTGAAGCTTCGACAAGGAAGCTCAAGTGAATGGTTAGTTGGTTCTTGCTTAAACCTTAAAGCAAGTGATTGTAAGTTTGCAAGAGTTTAGTGAAGCCCAAGTATCCCTTCGGGGCGGACTAGCCGTTAGTGGTGAATCACCTAAAAATCTCTATGTAGTTTCCTTTATTGTATGCTTGCTATCACTTTACATTAAACTACCTCTAAAAGGTTAAGAAACAAATTTTTACCATTCACCCCCCCTCTAGAAAGCCTTAAGGTCCTAACAATTGGTATTAGAGCAAGGTTGATCTCATTAATAGATTTAACCATCTGAGATCATGGCTTTCCACACAGTAGAGGGTCAGAATATCCATCGACCTCCCCTCTTTGATGGTAGCAATTATAGCTACTGGAAGAATAGGATGGAGTGCTTTCTCAAGAGTACATATGTAAAACTTTGGAGAATGGTTGTACATGGTACACCAACTCCAATCAGTCATGAAAGTGACTAGACTGAGGAGGATGAAAAAATCATCCAGATGGATGCTCATGGGCTTAATTCCATTTACTATGCACTAACTGGTGAACAGTATAATAAAATATCTGCTTGTAAATTCTCCCATGAAGCTTGGAAGATCCTTCAAATTACATATGAAGGAACCAGCCAAGTTAAAGATACTAAAATCAGCATTTTGTTAAGAAAATATGAATTATTCAAAATGCTTGAAAAAGAAAGTATCACTGAAATGTTTTCTAGATTCAAAGAAATTGTGAATGAACTAAGAGGCCTTGGGAGGAGTTTTTCTAATCGTGAATAGGTACAAAAGATCCTAAGGAGCCTGATAGTCGAATGGAAGCAGAAGTTTACTTCTATACAGGATTCAAAGGATTTGAATAACTATTCAGTTGAAGATCTGTTGGGAAACCTTCTAGCCCATGAAGTTCAAATGAAGGAATGGAAAGAAGAAGAAGGAGTCACTGAAAGAAAAGCAGAGAAAAAGAACTAGTTTTTCCCTCAACAGAAGATCAACTAAGCTCGGATGAGGATGAAGTGTTACTATTGGCCAAGAACTTTAGAAGGATGATGAGACAAGGAGGCAAAGCCAGCTCCTCAAAACCAAAAGTCCCTACATGCTACAAGTGCAAGAAATTGGGACACATTCAACTTTACTGTCCTTTTCAATAGGAGGAGGACAAACAGAAATGGAAAAGGAAGAATAAGAAGAAGATGGCCTTGAAAGCCACTTGAGATGACAGCAGCTCATCCAGCAGCTCATCCAGCAGCTAATCAGACTCAGATGAGGAGGCATCTGCGAACGTGTGCTTTACTACACAAGAGGACTACATGGACAAGAAAGCTCAAACGTCCAAGTGGATCATTGATAGTGGTTGCTCAAAGCATATGATAGGTAAGAAAAGACTTCTAGAATCTGTTAAATCAATAAATTCAGGATCTGTTAAGTTTGGTAATAATGAAAAATTTAGAATTACTGCCATAGGAAATGTTGCATCTGAAAATGGAAAAGTAGAAAATGTCTTACATGTAAATGGTTTAAAACAGAATCTGCTAAATGTAGGTCAATTATGTGACAAAGGTTACAATATACTTTTTACTGTAGAAAACTGTTTTATATTACAATAGGATACACATGAAATCAAATTTACTGGATATAGAAATAATTCAATTTATACTTTGGAATTTCCATGTGATATTATATCTAGTGATGCATGTTTAGTTGCTTCTAATGAAGATGAATGGTTATGGCATAAGAGATTAAATCATGCAAACATGAGACTTATAAGAAAATTGACCAAACATGATCTTGTTAGAGGTGTGCCTAAGCTCAAATTCAAGAGAGATAAATTGTGTAGTAACTGTACAATTGGAAAATAAAAGAAATCAGCACACAAGAATATTGAAGACATTACCACACGTCAACCATTGGATCTATTGCATATGGACCTGTTTGGTCCCACACAGACAACCAGTTTAGGAGGAAGAAAATATACCTTAGTGGTAGTTGATGATTATACAAGATTTACTTGGGTTATTTTCTTAACACACAAGAATGAAGCCTGTGATGAATTCAAACATCTCTGTATTAAAATTCAAAATGAAAAAGAATCAATCGTGAAGAAGATCAAAAGTGATCATGGAGGTGAATTTGAAAATTCAGAATTTGAAGAATTATGCAATTCTTTTGGCATACTACAAGAATTCTCATGTCCAAGAACTCCAGCTCAGAATGGAGTTGTAGAGAGGAAGAATAGATCAATACAAGAAATGGTAAGGACAATTCTTAATGCATCTGATCTACCAAAGTCTCTATGGGCTGAAGTTATAAATACTACATGTTATTCAATAAACAGAACTCATCTTAGACCTATCCTGCATAAGACACCTTTTGAACTATAGTATGGTAAAATACCAAATGTTGGATATTTTAAGGTCTTTGGATCAAGATGTTTTGTGCTTAATACAAAGGATCAAAAGGACAAATTTGATGCAAAATCTGATCCTACTCTACTTGTTGGATACTCTTCAAGAAGCAAGGCCTACAGGGTCTATTTTGAACATGAAAGAAGAGTAGAAGAGTCAATAAACATATTCTTTGATGAAGACATGGTAGGAAAATTGAAGAGGCTATCAATAGACAGTGAAAGTGAAAGTAAAGTAATAAATCAGAAAATTCCTCAGAAAAAGGATAGTTCAACACTGCCTACATCTACTGAGACAGAAAAAGCATGGAAGACAAAGTCTGAACATCCCATTGGGCAAATTATTGGGAATATAAATCAAGGTGTTCAAATAAGAAGCAAAATTCAAAATATTTGTAATTATTGTGCTTTTGTGTCTGAACTTGAACCTTCAATAGTTGAAGATGCCTGCAATGATGAATACTGGATCATGGCCATGCAAGAGGAACTAAATCAGTTCAAGAAAAATGAAGTCTGGAACTTGATTGAAAGGCCCATCAAAAAATCAATTATTGGTACTAAATGGGTGTTTAAGAACAAACTTGACAATAATGGTAGTATTATTAGAAATAAAGCTAGACTTGTTGCTTAGGGATACAACTAACAGGAAGGAATCGACTATGAAGAAACTTTTGCACTTGTTGCAAGACTTGAAGCAATTAGAATGTTACTTGCCTTTGCAAGTAGTATGAAAATCAAGCTTTATCAGATGCATGTTAAAAGTGCATTTCTTAATGGCATTCTGTAAGAAGAAGTATATGTAGAATAGCCACCAGGTTTTGAAGATGAAGAAAATCCAAACCATGTATACAAACTGAATAAAGCTCTCTATGGTTTGAAGCAAGCACCACATGCATGGTATGATAAACTGAAGAGTTTCCTTCTTGAGAATCAGTTTAACATAGGAACTGCAGACAACACCTTATTCATCAAATCTGAAAGTTCTCATATGTTGATTATTCAAATTTACGTGGATGATATCATTTTTGGTGCCACACATGAGAAACTATGTCATGATTTTCAAATCTTAATGAAGAATGAACTTGAGACGAGTCTTATGGGAGAATTAAAATTCTTTCTAGGATTACAGATTCATCAACTTCAGCATGGTATTTTCCTAAATGAAGAAAAATTTTGCAAAGAGATTCTCTTAAAATTTGGTATGGATAAATCCAAAGCAGTAGGTACTCTTATGAACTCAAATGAAAAACTTGATAAGGACATTTCTAGCATTCGAATAGATCAAAAGAAATATAGAGGTATGATTAGATCACTTCTGTATCTAACAGCTAGTAGACTAGATATAATGTTTAGTGTTTGTACTTGCGCAAGATATCAAGCATTTCCAAAAGCATCACACTTAAAATCAGTTAAACGTATATTTAAATATCTATAGGGTACCAAAGAGTTTGGCTTATTTTATTCTTCACAGAATCAATTGACTTTAGCAGGATACAGTGATGCAGATTATGTAGGATGCAAATCAGATCGAAAAAGCACTAGTGGGACATGTTAGTTGCTTGGTCATTCACTTGTTTCTTGATTCAGCAGGAAACAAAACTCTATAGCTCTATCCACCACTGAAGCTGAATATATGGCAGCAGGCCTATGTTGTGCACAGATCTTATGGATGCAACAAACTCTAGCAGATTATAAGCTCAATTTTCAGAATACCATCATTTATTGTGATAGCAGCAGTGCCATTAATCTCTCCAAGAATATAGTCCTACACTCTAGAGAAAAACATATCAAGATTAGGCACCACTTTTTAAGAGACCATGTTGAAAAGGGTCATATTTCTTTGGAATATGTCTCTACTAAAGAACAACTTGCAGATATCTTCACCAAACCATTATCTGAAGCTGCATTTAATCATATTAGACGAAATTTAGGGATTTGTTCTTTATATGATTTATAATTTCATATCTACTCTCCAAGCTCACAACTAGGAGCTTGTTCTACTAACATCTCTATTTTGCAACAACTTAAACATTTTGATACTCAGCTATAATTGCTCCACCAACTCAATATTTGTCTTCTCACTTCTTTTTGACAATTGGCAAAAAAGGGGGAGAAATATCATATTTTGGTAAGCAAAGCTACAATAAAGTAGGGGGAGTGATTTCAAAAAATCAGGGAGAGTCTTTAAATTTACATTATTCTATATTCCTCGTGTGCTTTTCTGTATAGATATATAGGGAGAGAAATACATGTAATACATTGTAAGGTTTTTGCCATTATCAAAAAGGGGGAGATTGAAAGGACCTCTAGATTTTGATAATGCAAAAATCAATGTAAGGTTTTGAATTGTATTTATCAGGATTAGTTTGTACAGCAAAAAGATCAGAAGACAAACAAATCGAAGTAGCAAACAGGTTGTAGTAAATCTCAAAATATGCTGCTGCAGAAAATTGGACAATTAAGAATTGCATTTCTCAGGGTAAGGAGGATTGAATGATCGGATAGTTAAGGAGTTAACTATCCGGAAGCTTAAAGGACTTTTCAGAGAGTTACAGGTATAACTATCCAAAAGTTAAGTCATTCAATAAATCACGTGCAGAAATACAAAACGAAAGCTTAAAGCACTTGTCAAAGAGTTAGATAACTATCCGAGTTTTCTTTTTGGAGAGTTAGATAACTATTCGAGTTTTCCGGTAAGTTACAGGTATAACTTTTTGGAACTTAAGTCATTCTATTACGCACGTGCAGAATAGAGAAGTCAGTAGTGAAAAGCTTAAAGGAAAAATCAGAGAGTTAGATAACTATCCGAAATCTCAAAGAGAGTTTCGGTAAGTTACAGTTTAACTATCTGAAACTTAAGTCATTGAATTTCCCGCGTGTAGAATTCCAAAAAGAAGCTCAAATATATTTTCAGAGAGTTAGAAAGATAACTATCCGAAATCCTGAAGCGTTTCGATGAGTTACAGGGATAACCATCCAAAACTTAAGTCATTGAATTTCCCACGTGCAGAATTCCAAAAAGAAGCTCAAATATGTTTTTAGAGAGTTAGAAAGATAACTATCCGAAATCCTGAAACGTTTCGGTGAGTTACAGGGATAACCATCCGAAACTTAAGTCAACCTTTTATGCACGTGCTAAATTGAAGCAATCGAAAAGTTAATAGAGGGTTACTGTAGCCAACTATTCGATAGTTATATAATTGTTCGGTAAGTTACAGTTATAAGCATCCGATTGAATGTCAGCTCGTAGTAAATATTCTGGAATCCTACCTAGTAGAAAGTTTAAGTGAACTTTCAGTGAGTTTCAGATATTCTTTAGAGAGTTACACAGCTAACTATCCGAAAGGTTAGGAAAATCGGTAAGACATCTTGAAATAACTTTCTGAACAGTAACTTATCGTATTTGAGTCTAATCAAGTATAGTAGAATACATCCGTTGGAAGAAAATATGATCGTTACACATGTCAGGTATATATACAAGATACAGACAACGGATTTAAGTAGTGCTTTGCTCATACATATACTTACACCAAGCTCAACAGAAGAAAAGCTTTAGAGATCAAATCATCTTCAACACTTATAGACCAAATTTCAGAAGTTCATCACGCATTCAACTCTGTTGTTCACAAGATAGTGTTTATTGAAGTACACAAATTAAAACTTCAGAGAAAGGATTGATTGAAGCTTCGACAAGGAAGCTCAAGTGAATGGTTAGTTGGTTCTTGCTTAAACCTTAAAGCAAGTGATTGTAAGTTTGCAAGAGTTTAGTGAAGCCCAAGTATCCCTTGGGCGTGGACTAGCCGTTAGTGGTGAACCACCTAAAAATCTCTATGTGATTTCCTTTATTGTATGCTTGCTATCACTTTACATTAAACTACCTCTAAAAGGTTAAGAAACGAATTTTTACCATTCACCCCCTCTGGTAAGCCTTAAGGTCCTAACATGGTCATGGTGTAGAAGTTGGTAGATGTTGTCTTTATGCTACATATGTATTAATTAACCATATACAGGTGAACTGGTATGATATTTTTGTTTCTCATATCTTACATTTGTAGAGTAAATTATTTTATGGTGATACGATTTTGAGAATTGTGGCAAGTCAAACAGATATTACACCTTGGCCACAGAAAAGATTAAAGTCAAGATCTTTCTTTGTAAAGGAACTACAAAAATACCAGGAAGCAGATACACCTGTAATTCGACAACAACAACAACAAGCTTGACAAACTCCGTCACAACAGCAACAACAACAATCAACACAATTTTCAGAACAACAACAACATATAGATATAAATACAGGTATACATACAGATACACATACAGGTATAAATACAAACATACATACTGAATTTTTACAGCAACCATCACAAGTTTCACAAAATGATTTAGATCAAGCAATAATTGATCAGATAAATAGAGTAAGTACAGAAATTGCAAGGCAAATTTCAAATTCTTTGATAAGTATTTTTCGAAGACAAAGAGGCTTGTGATTATACAAATTATGTATTACATGATTTATTTATTGTAATTTGTTACCAAAAATATTATGTAAACTGTTTACTGCACTTAATGCTCATGTGATTGTTTTTCACAGTTTATGTTTAAATAGTTTATGCTTAATCTACGAAAGTTATGCATGTTTAAAAATATCTTTTTGATTAATATATACTTAGCAAGGTTTTTATTCTTTACATTTAAATGGCTTAATTACTAAAGAGAAAGAAGATAGATTATTTACTTTTTTATAATGCCAAAAAGGGAGAGAAGATAGATTATTTGACTTATTAGGTTTTAACATCATCAAAAAGGGGGAGATTGTTAGGAATTTTGTTTTGATGATATATGCTTTATTAAAGTTTTTAAATAAGTCTAAATAATATTCTCTAAGTATAATTGTCACATAATTAAATGTTAACAGATTATCGAAAAGTTTCATTTTTATTTCGGATAGTTAACTTTTGGATAGTTAAAGTTTTCGAAGAGTTAGATTTTCGATAGTTAAACTTTCAGATAGTTAACGTTTCCTTTTTATCGAATAGTTTATGTTAAAAACTCGTATAGTTAAGTTATCTGCACGTGTGTTTTTAATGTTTTAAGTTGTCAGGTGTTTTCCATGTGCATTCGGTAATGAAAATCGAATAGTTAGATAATTGTTTGAGTTTTTATATACATGGATAGATAAGTCTTCGAGTTTTATAAAATGAGTAACGAACAGATAAGTTTGCTATGTTTAGTCACGTGTTTTGCATGTGCAAAAACTTGAAGAGTTACAGATAAGTGTTCGAGTTTTACAAGACTTAAATAATAAGTGTTTGACTAAATCGAAGAGTTAGAAGATATTCTACAAGACTCTAAGAAGATAAAGTTTCGGTGAATCTACGAGTGGAGATCGTGGAAATTCAAATAGATAGTAATTTGGATTAAAGAAAAAATTAGTGCGTGGATTATGGATTAAGTGGATGAACATGTTGAACATGAAAGACAACAAAGTTTGACTACAAATAGAGAGTATGAGCTACATTACAAAACAGGATCCAATCTCAAAAACCAAGTCTGAATATTCAATCTAGATCCCTAATTGAAAAAGTTAAGTTTAAATATTCATATCTAGAAAAATTCTCCAACATCAAAAGAATTTCAAAATTCCAAGCAATTTTAGAAAAGGAGCAACAAATGTAAGAAGTCTGGAAATTCGATAATTAGAGAAGAAGAGACACAGAAGCTGAGCAAAAAGAAGGAAAGAAGTTGTGTGCATAAAGATCAAGTTTTATACAATTCGAAATTAGTTTTGAATAAGAACTTCATTTTTCTCTTTGAATTGTATATCGAACATTACTGTATCAAAACCATCAAGAAGGGAATTAAGATGAAAAGATATTGTAAATTCTGTCTTTAAAGTTTATAAAGAATAGAATTTCATTTACAAGTGTTTTGTGCTCTTGTTTTATTTGCTAGTAATTTAATTACTAAAGACACAATTCACACCTCTCTTGTGATACAACGATCCTACATTTCTTTATTACATGTGTTTTATAGTTAAATCAACATAGTAAGTCCGTTGAGTTATTTGTAATGCCACAGACCATTTATTTTCTAATATGCCACTGTAGTAGTTGTAGAAACAGGACATTCAAAGGAAAACCACGATTACACATATCACGTAGGAATTCACTCGTGGAATGAAGAAGAAATCACCATCATTGATTTGAATGAAGAAAATCCAACCGATCAATTAAGCAGAAGTAGTTACTATTGAAAGAAATATAAAAGAAGAGGAGAAAGATGAAGAAAGTGTGTGTGTAGAGGTGGAGAACCACGCTAATTGCAGGAAGCATCGGAAGTTCCCTGAAGCTTCACACCACCACCAAAATCACCAACCATCGGAGGTCTGTGAGGATACTTTCCTGATGTCGGGTCAATTCTGAGCCAAACATGGTGATTGACAACCACTATAATGAGTGATCGTGTCGCAAGAAGGGAAGCCATTTTCACTAAGCGCCAACTCATATCTCAGGAGAACGTAAAGCTTCTAGCCTTGGTTTCCAGTTGATGCCAATATGCTAAAGAGGAGAGCATCTTACAATTCTTGATTCATGATTCTATAGGGAGAGGAGGCAATATTGTAAGTGATTAAGTTTTTAGTGGTGTAATCGCATCGCATGTAGTGACGAAAGTTTTTACTATCGATAGAGATTTTTATATTTCACCTTTCATTCATCTTCAGGAACATATCAAAACAAAAATACCAAAAACAACAAATTATCTTTGTTTACATTTAGTATTAGAGTGTTGTATTGTTTATTTTGTATCGTGATTAATGCTATCATTGTCAGTATTATGAATGTTTTATGTTTGTTCGATTCAGAAAATAGAAAATAGTTTTATTGTTTACTGAAATTGATTCATTCCAGATACTTAAAGATTTTAATGGTTACTGTTTGAAATATCTAAATATTAGTGTTACTTAATGACAAATCTAATATTAACTAACATTAAAGAGCTTAATTGATGTTATTTACATTCAGTGGAACCGCCCAATGGTTGGTCGAATTTCTCTATAAATAGCAGTATATAACTAGAAAGGTAGGCCCATAGAGTTAACTTAAGTCCACGAGGTCAGTCCGTTGAGTTAGCCATAACTCCACGAACTAGGTCTGTTGTTTTCACTGTAACTCAATGGAGTGCTTAACTGAACACATATAAACTCCAATATAAAAATCAGAACAGTATACAATTCTTACTCAAACTCTATGGGATCGACTTGTACTTGCACACAAATACAATATACACTATGCACTTGTAGTTAAAATACAACTTGGAATTAATATCTAATTTATGTGAAAGGTTGTTTGTTTACTTCTAAAAGTAATTATTGATATAAGCATAAAAGCAAATTAAACAAGTCTTCTAGCACCGTCTAACAAATAGAAGTTCACAAATCCAATACAAGTTTTCTGGCATCGTTGTCGAGGATTGAGAAGCTAAGCAATTGTGAGTGCTATTTTGTTTTAATAGTAGAGGGAGTGTTTTGTGTTTTATTTTATAATTGAGAATATGACATATGCTTATGCTCAAAGATTTCTGAAACCTGTAGTTAGCATATGTGAATTCTGCAATATGGATTTCTGATTGTTTGAAATTGAGACGATTACAGATGGTTAGATCACATGAACAACAAATGAATTATATTCAATATAATAGAGCTGAGTATGAGAATCCTATAGTTTACCCAACTAATGGTTAGTTTAGAATGTGTAATATGTTAAGAAACAAGGAAGTTTGGGATAGGTATGATAGACAGGAGCGTAGCTTAGAGTAAAATATGGATAAACTGGAACAATACATGTGTTAGCAATAAGAAGTCAACCAATTAAACTATAGGGAAGAATATGCAGAAACTAAAATTGATATTATATACGAAACTGAAAAAATCATAATGAAAATTGATCAAAAATTGAATGCAATGAGTTTAGATGATTTGGAAAGAAGACTAAAAGCATTGAACGAATTTATAATGAAATTACAAGTTATGCAATAGGAAAACACAAATGGAAATTTTAATATTATAGATTTGCATAATTTGCAAGATATACAGAAAAAAGAAAGTACCAATGCAATAGAATTTAAAGAATGTAATTTAAAACTAAAAACAATTGAAGATCATAATCATGAAAGTGAAATACAAAAACATCATTAAAGTAATGAAAATCTGGAAGATGTATGTATAACATTAAGATCTAGAACTAATATACCACCAAGAATTCAAAAAGAAAGTAATATTAAGGTGGATAAGAACAAAAATCAAAACGATAATGAAAATGTAATATCTGAAAACTTAGAAATCAATGAAGAAAAAATTGAATCAGAAAATGAGACTAAACATGATTAAACAAATGAAATGAAAGAAAAAGAATCTTTTAAATCACAATCATTAGCACCCTATCCTAAAAGATTACAACAAACATTTCCTGAAAAACAAGAAAAAATTAGAGAAATTTTTGAAAAAGTACAAGTTAATGAAAAGATCGAATGGCACATTAGAGGGGAGGTGAATAGTGTCCTAATAAAGTTTATTTTGCTTTTAAAGATTTAGAAGCTGTTGACACTAATGAACCCTGATTAATTGATTTTAGAATTAAAACTAGTAATGCAAAAAGTAAAGAACACAAAGAGATTTATAGTGGTTCCCCAAATTGGGTAGTCCACTCCTCAAGGCCACAACCTCGAGAATTCCACTAAGTACTTTTAAGGCTAAGCACAAACCTTAAACAAGTTGCTTTTGCAGGCTAAGCAACAACCTTACAGATGTTTTTAAAGGCTAAACAAAAACCATACACAAAGCACCAACTTTGTGTACTCAAGACCCTAATCTTGAGCAAATGAAGTATCACACTTCACTCTCTTCACCAAGGCCCCGACCTTGTTAAGGTATACTCACAACACCCTTGTGAGTTAAGGTTTTAACACAAAAGAGACAACATTTTAAAACCAAGAGTCACAGACTCAAAATGAACATGACACACAAGACCAAATCAACTCCAATGAAGAGTTGACATAGAAGCTCTAAGGAGAATTCTTTATTGATCTGTAGCTATTGATCTTCTAGATTTTGTTGTAGACGAATCTTCAAAGTGTTTGCAGAATTACTGAGTAGACAATTTCTCCTTTCGAGTGTTGAAAAATTCTATGTGTGTGTCTTTCAATTTTCTGCAAAATCCTTTTTATTTTTCCTTCAAGATTTGCATAGATGGAAAGAATTCTGAAATGGTCAGATGCCTTATGCAGGAATTCATTTTCGGCAACCTTCAATCATAATAAAGTTGAGATCTGCAATCAAAAGATATCTTGCCACAAAGATTAGTCAATTAACGATAGTTGTAGTTTCTATAAAAGTAAAATCTTCGGAGGCCTTTAGAAAATCAGAGACTTAGAAAGATAACCCGCCGAAACTCAAAAAGATTTCGGATAGATAGAACTAACATTCCGAAAGATCACTTAAGTCATGTATTAAAATTGAAACACGTGTCCTTCTGAAACCACGTTATAAAATATTAAAAATAAACTATCTGATAGAGTGGACATGTTTCAGATACTTATAAAAGATAACTCTCTGATCTTTAAGTCATTTCGAATAGTTACACAGGTAACCTTCCAAAAAGTCACTTAAGTCAGAAATAATAGAAAACTCAACCATCCGAAGCTTAAAAACTGTTTTTAGATACTTACTGAAGATAACTCTCTGATTCTTAAGAGTTTTCGGATAGTTACATCGTAACCTTCCAAAAAGTCACTTAATTCAAGTGATGAGAGATTGACACATATCCTTCAAAAGAAAGTAATCGAAAATATATTAAATCAAAGAAACAACTAACTCTCTAGAATAAAAACCTTAACTATACGAAACCAAAGGGATTTCAGAGACTTACCATAAAAATCATATTCGGACATAAAAATACTTAACTCACCGAAGATAAATACTTTTTGGATAGTTACTGATATAATTGTTCGAAAATCTAGGAGAGAGAGGCTTAACCATCCAATTTGTCCTGTTTTGTTTGGTGACTTATAAAATAACTCTCCGATCAATACATTGTAGACAAGATAACCTGCCAAGATCTAATTTAAAAGACTTTGAGAACAAAGTAGTTAGCCAAGATTCGTGTGAATAAAAAGACATCTAAAATATGGCAGAAATAATGAAACCACACATTTTTCATCATCAAAATTAATTGATAAATAATTGAACTAACAATCTCCCCCTTTTTGATGATGACAAAACTATAAACAGATATATTCTCCCCCTTTGTCAAAATTAAAAGTGGAGACAAATGATTGAAAGATACTTGGAGATAAATAAAATGTAATTTCATTGATTGAAGAGTAAGAACAATAGGGATACATAAAAAAATGAAAATTACATCAAAGGAAAAAAAAAAAATTAATCTAAGGTACAGTTGACTTTTTCTGTAACAGATCTTGAATTAAGTTATCCCTCTCCCTCAGAAGTTGTTCTAAATGAGCCACTTGATCCAACAACATCTGATTATGTTGAAGTAGAAGCTCATTTTGTTTTAAGAGGGTCTTAGAACTATCAACTACTGTAAATGAAGCTACTGGAGTTGGAGCTGGACGAGGTGTTCCAGGAGGTGGAGTTTCTACAGAAGGAGGTGGATTTTCTACAGAAGGAGAAGCTAAATTCTGAGTTGCAGATGGTTGAAAATGAGGGGGCAACTCAACCGGATCAGAAGATGACATTCTCTAAAGATCCTTAAGTTGTAGTACTCTTCTTTTAATGGATTTTAGAGGTTTGCCTGAAAAATCAATGTATTTGGCCATTAGATGATAAATAAAATCTCCATAGTATAGAAAACTTTGCAGATGAGAAATCTAAGCAATAATAACTTTTACCCAGTTAACCTTGATACCAGCCATCACAGCATAAGTGGCTTGGTAGACTTTCCTTTCCAATTCATCTACATGACCAATCTTTTGAAATATAGAGGTAGACAGAATTGTGGCAATCATTCGGGCAAACCATTAAGATCTATAGTCTTAACTAACTTGAATTTTTTTTCAAGAGTTTTTCCAATCAATTTATTCATTTTAGATTCCTGCCACCCCAGCTATGATGGAGAAAGAGCAATATTGATACCAGTAGATGGTATTCCAAAAAGGTTCTCCAAAAATTCTCCATCAATCCTTATTGTTTGATTTTGTAGGTGCAGGAGACAAAAATGTGGAAAAATCTCAAGGTTTGAGTAGAAAAGGGGAATTAGGTCTTCAAAAACAGATAATCCTAAGGGAAAAGAAATAAGACCTAAAAGCCCTTCATGAATAAGCAAACTATGAATTGAATCCATTCCTTTAAAATTTACTGGTCTGCTATAGATGATCTTCATGCCTTGATATTTATTGAAATAGAGATCCCTAGCTGCAGAAGATCTGAAATAATATACATCTGAAGGGATGTTTGAAGAAAAATTGACTTCAACCTCTAGATCTTCATCTGTTGGAGGGTTTTTAGAAGGTGGAGGAGATTGAGGAGCAGAGACAAAACCCAAATCTTCATACAATCCTTATATCACCATTTGAGTGTGAGGAGAAGGAATTGGATGAGATTCTACATCAATGAAGGAGGAGGAGGTGTGAATTCTTCTCTATGTATAAGCAAGGATTGGGTAAAACTCGGATGAGTAGAAAGAGTTTTCTTTCTTCTCCTAGAGTAAGTGAATGAAGTAGATGGAAGGGGAGAGGAGACAACTGTATGCAAAATTGGACTAGCTAAGGAGATCAAATGAGAATGACCAAGAGCAAGTTGGTGTAGAGTTCCAATACATAACTCAGGAATTGGAGGATATGATCGGCTAGCCACATGCCTGAAATCAATTCCCTTCTAGGGCAAAAAGAATTCAGGTTCAGCCACTGATTTCTTCTTATCTGCCATATCAAAAGAATCATGAAAACAAGCAGGCTCTGTAGGCTCTTGAATTTTAATTCCTAGTTGCTCACTGAGTTTATGCAATAATGCTTGATTTCTCCTCCTGACTAGAGTATCTTGTAAATGTAAGGCCATATGCAATGCTCATTTCTTAGATGCCCTAGTATCCTCAGAAGTATTCAAAAATTGGCTGACATAAGCCTCATAAACAGATTTAAATTGAGGTTCTAAGGAGTTCACTTTGGCAGTAAATATGTTTTCATCATCCGAAAAACAATCCTTAGAAACCCTAATATCAACACAATTTGTTTTACTACTCTGTGAAGCATGGGTAGAAGTAGTCTTCAGTTTCTTATGACCAATAAAGGTTTTGGTGGATTTTCTCTTGAAAGTTCTCTGTTTGGATTTAAGACGCTTTTGATGTTGAAAAGGAGTACTAACGGGAGAAAATTTTTGAAGAAGAGACAGTTGTTTTTCCAAACATAGGAAATGTGTAACTATTTCTGAAGTGTCATAAATTGACTCAATATCGACAACTTCTTCTCCAATAGAAACAATTTGTTGAACTTTTCCAAGAGATAGGTCTGCCATACCTGATTGGAGTTCTTGTTCTAGTACAAGAATCCGCTGTTCTTGCTCTTGTTGAGAAAGACTAGAAAAATGTCCAGATGAAGCCATGAAGGAGAAGGTGCAAAAAAGGGATGAAGTAGATAAAGGATTTGAGAATTGGAAGGTTGAGACAGAGTGAGAAGATAACCCTCCGAAAGCATATAAAAATCGAAAAGTTCTAGAGATCGGTGAGCTAGAGGCCTAACTTACCGAAAGAAAAGAATTTTCAGATAGTTACAGGATAACTGTCCAAAAAGAGGTACAAAGGCCAAAAGATAGTAACTTGCCGAAACACAGGTATTTTCTGATAGTTACTGACTGAACTGTTCGAAAACCTACAAAAGCAATATGCTAACTCATTGAAAACTTCCAGCACCTATCCAAGAAAAGAAAAAAAATAACTCCCCCTAAAAATATGCTACCTAATAAAGGAAGAGATCTTAAAATTTAGAAAATCAAACATATGAAAAAGAATAAACTCCCCCTGAATTTTGGAATAAAAGAAATCAGCAAAAAAAAAAATTTTGTTGAGGTATTTGTATTTTTATAATGTTATTATTATTATTATTATTATTTTTTAATTGTGTGAGAATTACTAAAATATTCAAGACTCTACATTAAGATAAAGAACACATTTCACTTAGTATAAGAACTTGATCCTATGGTTCACCTTATTAACCTTAAAAAAAAATAATTTTCATAAACTTTAGTGCTATAACTTAATGGTTTTAGAATAGAAAAATTCAGACACATTTAATATGTTCTCTCCGGTCAGTTTGAAATTTCCATGAAGCAACCCCAAGGTATATTTTCCCTTAACAATGTCTATTATGTAATTAACTAAGAAGAAAAGAAGATCTTTGAGAATTATAAAATGGGCAGTACTGCATAGCCATAATTAGAGGTGCATTTTTTTTTTTTTTTAAACAATGGAAATCACTTTGACAATACTAAAAAATGAGAAAGTGTAGAAAGTTAAAAACATTTAGACAAGGTCAAGTTAAATATCTTGAGTCTTATTGCTTCCAACCACTTTTCCTTGTTTTTCACCCTCACATATTAAATCTCTAAATTTTCTAATCATGAAACATTCAGTCTAGCAAATAGGAATACAATCACTGAATTAATTAAGGTAACTTGGCTATTTTCCAGATTTAGATCCCCATTCTAAGTGTCATGTGGACATTATTCTATTTGTGGAGCAAAAACCTTCAATAATGTTGAGTTATTCTGAGTTGATTTTAATATAGATGTAAGAAATAATTGTAACTTATAAACTCAGTAGAAAAGCCCATGAAGATAGTTGTCTGATTTGTTGTTGTTTTAAGGTTTGAAAAAAAATTTGTAAATATTCTCAAAAAATAACTCAATATTAGAATTACACTGAATTAGATCATCAAAATAATGCAGTATAAACAAATAATAGAAAAAGAGATGGTGAAGTAAATATTGAAAAAGTAAAAGATAAAAGATAGTAGGTAAGGTTAAAAATCATTTAGGCAGCATATTCCTAAATCTCTTCTCAATTTGATAAACTGTTTTTCTTCAAGAGGCTTTATAAAAATATCTGCTAACTGCTCATGAGTAGAAACAAAATTCAGCTCAATATTATCTTTCATAACATTAAAAAAATGGTGTCTTATCTCAATATGTTTTGCTCGAGAGTGCAACACAGGGTTCTTTGACAAACTTATTGCACTATTACTGTCACAATTAATAGGAGTTTTTCCATAAATAATTCCATAATCTTTCATAGTTTGTTTCATCCAAAGAATTTGTGCACAACGTAGGGTAGCAGCAACATATTTAGCTTAAGTAGTTGATAGGGCAACACAATCCTACTTCTTACTGAACCATGAAATTTGTAGGATCGTATGGCTACACAAGAGGGGGGTGAATTGCGTATTTTTAATATTTTCTGAAATATAATTGAAACTTTAAAACTCAAAAACAAGTCGAGACATTGTTTTCATAAAATCATTTTTATTCAAGGTTTCAATTACAATATAAAATTCAATTCTCCTCAGAAATTGTAGATGCAATTATATTTCGATACCATGCATCATCTAAACAATTTCATAACTACAAACAGAGAAAACTAATTTGCGGAATTTAAAACTTTTCTCCCTGTTTGAGATCCTTCTTCTTCTTCTTTTTCTTCTTCAGCAATTCTTCAGTGACGAATATCTTGTCTTTTCATGCTTCACTGAATTTGCTTTCTTCTGATACTTCAAATCTTCAATGACAAAAATCTTACCTTTTTATGCTTCACTGAACTTTCTTCCACTTGAGAGATTTTCCCCGAGAAGGTGTTTTTGATCCCTGAAAAAGATTTTTCTTTTGGTGTGCAAGGATGGTTTGATCCTTGAAAAGATTTTTCGTTTTGTGTGCAAGGATGGTTTGATCAACGAGAATTCTATGCCTTTTATACTGTATCTTCATTTCATGCATATCCTTCATGTTTAACCACTACTAGTTTTCCACTTCTCCGCGTCTTTTCTTTTTCCTTCATCGAAACACACACGTTCTAACCCACGTTTATATTTCGAATTTTCTTTAATCATCAGTCTTGGATCTTTGTAAAATTTCCTACAAAATAAACTTTCTCGTCCAAAAGTTTTTCATCAGTGTAATAAGAAGTCGTTACTTTAATGTTAACTAAACGAGTAACATAAGTATATATATAACTTAACGTTTCTAACTTAACGAGTTCCTTATGTGCCATTTCACATGACAAGTACTGTAGCTAACTCAACGAACTAAGTCCGTGGTGTTATGCTATCTCAACGAACCATCTCCGTTGTGTTATGATAACTCAACGAACCATTTCCGTTGTGTTATGATAACTCAATGAACCATTTCCGTTGTGTTATGATAATTCAACGAACCAGTAATAAACAAATGTTTTTATAATAAGAATTTTAGCACGTGCAAAAAATAACAACTTAAGTTTATAATCCTAACCTAACGCGTTGCCTTAGTGTTCAATATAGCAACTCAACGCGTTTAGTTATGTTAACTTAACGAGTTAAATATGTGCACCTCACGTGATACAATACAACATTCGTAACTTATAATTTCACCATGTGTATAACACTAACTTAACGAGTTCGTCTCTTCTTTTACTCACTAACTTAACGAGTTATCACGTGACCTATTTGAACCTTTAAGCCTCTAACATAACGAGTTCTCACGTGACCTCTATACAAACAAAACTCTAACTTAACAAGTTGTCTAAACGTGCATTGTTCATGATACAGAAGATATAACATTAAAACTATCATGCTTTTCAATAAAAACACACGTTAACTTAACGTTTAGCTAAATGAGAAATTAACGCAATGAAACGACTAGTTATTAACTTCAGATCCAATACAGACAAGTATTTATATCAGTAAGCTTTTTCTGTATTAATTGATGATTTTAATTTCTTTTCACAAGCAATAGTAATTGAGCAAATATGATTATTTTCATTCAGCACACATCATCAAAACAAAAATACTCAACAATCTCCCCCTTTTTGATGATGACAAAACCATATTAAATCAATTATGAAATATGTTTAACTCAACAAAGCACCTTCATTGGGTTAACTTTTAATTCAACAAACTTGTTTGTTGACTTAAGTTCACTTAAACTTATTTCTATTGTTTGTGTAAATTTTACCTCTCAGAACTAAAACTCTCAGATGTCAATAATTATACAAGTATCAGTTTTTTAATTATCATCTGTCAGATTACAATAACCATTTAAATAGCATCTCCTTTTATAATATATATATGCAATTAAGATCATAATCATCTTTTTATAATATTTCTCCCCCTTTTTGTCATTAATCAAAAAGATAATTGCAGAGAATATATATATATATATAAGAAATATAATTACAACTCTTTCTGTAAACAAGAATAATAATTGAAGACATTTACAGAAAAATGTATTGTTCAATCAAATCAAACAAGTAATACAAACATTACATTTTGTATTCAGAAACAAACAAAAATAGTTATCGACCCCTCCTAAGTATATCACTTATAGCATTACATATTTTATCTCCTAGATGTCTAATATCATTTCTGATGTTGTTAAGCACTACATCTAAGTCAGGAGGTAGTTGGGTTTGCTGTTTTGCTTGAACTGAATAACTTTGTTGTTGTTGTTGTATATGGTCTGTATCAGGTTGTTGTTGTTGTTGTCGTTGAGGTTTATGCATGGCCTGGAATTTTTGCAAATCTTTGACACTAAATGCTCTCATGCCTTTAGTTTCAGAGGGCCAGTTAGATAAAGTCAATTGGCTTGCAAGGATTCTACATACAGCATCACCATAAAATAACTTTGAACTCATATGCTGTAGTTGAGAAATAAAAACATCAAACCAATTTATTTGAATTTTATTCAACAGGCCATAAGTTGCATATAAAAAGCTTCTGCTGACTTCCAAATTGTGTCCAACTCTCTAAAATAAATTTGCATGCAATATATTTGCAATAAACCTTGCCTCTGCATTCAGATTTTCCATTAATCTCATTTCAGAATATGCATCTGGAATTTTTGATAAAGACTGAATGTTCCATTCCAATTGTCTTATTATGTCAAATCTGTTGGTAACAACAACACCTTCATTCTTTAATCCTCAAACTTCAAAAATTAACTCAGGAGACAACATAAACTCCTGTTCATTTATTTGAGTTTTCAGAAAATTTCCATTCTTGACCAAATTGCTATAAAAAGTTGCAATAAGCTCTGTGTATTACTTCCATTTCGTTCCTACTAGCAAGAATTTAATGAGGCATTGAAACTCAAATAGATCTCTTATTTCCATCAAATTTCTGAATTTTATTGGACGAGCATGCAGAATCTGACATGTAATTAGATTATTGTATTTCTGCAATGCTTCTTCAGATCTAAAATGAATTGCATTACCTTGAATTTTTAATATTGTACACAAAGAAGGTGATACCTGAAGCTGTGATTCAGAGTTTAATTCATCTTCAGGAACCTCTTCTTCAAAATGAATGTCATGTTGTTCCTCTTCCAAAATATTATCTTGAAGCTGCTCAGGTAAGCTTGATTCTTCAGCTTCAATAGTGTTAGGAACATTGTCAATATGCTCAACATTCATCTGTTCAGTCTCTATAGAATGTTTAGAGTACAATTTTTCCACAAATTCTACAGCAGGTGTATCTGTCTGTAATTGTTCATTTTGTTCAACAAATAATTCCATTGATTCATGTTGTGAATACTCAGACTCTGCTTCTATAGATTCCGTAGAAGGCTGGTTAACTTTTAGCTCTTCTGGAGTCTTAACATTTTCAATATCTGCTACTCCAGACAATTCAGCCTTTGAACTAGTTACTACCTCAACATTGTCAATTATATCTGCAATAACTTGTTCAATGTCAGGTGCTTGATGCTTTGATTTGTCAATTTCTACATCATCAGGACTTGTACTAATAGAAAAACTTGAGCTCATATTTGACTTGGATTTCTTCTCAAGTTTTCTAGCAAGGGAAAATAAAGTCTCATTATCTTCATCAATTTCAGTGTGTTCGGAACTGATGAGTTTATTAGATGCACAATAAGGTACAATGTCTAGACATACATTGTCCTTTGGAAATAAATTTTCATCTGATTTTCCTTTTTCAAAAGACTTTGTTTCCTTAGACATAATTTTTCTGCCTTTCCTTCTTCTAAGGCACTTTCTATTGCAACGGCCTTTCGAAGTCTGTCAACTTTTGTTTTGTCTACAGCAATATCTGATTCTACTTGTTTTGAATATAAAGGAGTAGGGATAGCTGATTCATGCTCTTCCTCAAATGCATGTAGTCTTGTACCGTTTATAGGAGTTTGAGGAGTTCTATTTGATAAACCTACACCTTTTTCCAAATATTTTGCATACTATTCCAAAAATGTAATCTCAACACATTTCATTCTGTATTCTCTATCAAATTTACTACGAATACCCATGTATGTAATATTTGCATCAGTATGTTGGAGTTCTTGTCTAACTTCATCTAATATTCCCTAAGGAAACAAGTAATCTCTATAAAGTTCTGCTAACCTTTTGTCCACTCGAAATATTTTCTTGAACCAAGTACGTGGAACTTCATCATTCTCTATTTCTTTTCCTTTTGCATCTCTTCTGCTTTTGCCTTTTCCTCTGCCACGACCTTTGTAGAACTTGGAGACCATCATCGTAGGTTGTAACAGCAACAAGCGGGAAAGATTTTCTTGACAAAGTTTACAAATAACCTAAGTCCCCGTGTAATAAGTCTTTAAATAGGGTTTTTAGGCGTATAACTCAACGTGAAGAGAAGTCGGGTTTAGAAATTAAATAAATATTGAATAAAGTTTATTCAATCAAGGTACCCGAAATATTCAAGTATAACTCGTTGAGTTAACCAACCTAATGAGTAAAACGCTGTCTAGAGGCAGTTTTACACGTACCTTATCTAACATAACATCTAGTTAGTACACCAATTTTCGGATGCTTCCAACTGAAACGTTCCGAAAACAACACACATGCTAAACTTAACATTATCTTGAGAGCATTGTAAACTATTTGAACATTTTCTCCTTTGAATCTAAAATAGTTTATTTGTCTTTTTAAATTATTTCATCAAGATTTTAAGAGGGCATTAATTCAGATTAACTAAGATTTGTATTCTAAATTATATTAATCTGTTTTCAACATTGTTAATCCTCCCCCTACAAATATACTTCAAATATATTCAATCAAAATACAAAATATACTTGTAGTGACAATAGATGTTAAGTATAACTATACTTTTACATTTTCTTTTTAGAGACTTCTGTTATCCTGACATCATCAAAAATGATTTCCAGAATCAATTCCTACTGTATATGAATCAAAACACAACTTTGAACTCAATTCAATTAATTCAAGGAGAATAAAAGAATGTATCTTAAATAAACGTTTTCAAAAGTACTAATGTTGATTCAATAAATTAGTAGTCATATTGGTATAAACTATATGCGATTCAAAGATATCTGTAATTAATGAAACAACTTTTTCTTGTCAAAACAGTAAATATTGATAATTTTCTTTAAAAGTTAATTTGAAAAGCTTGAATCATAAAAGAGCTTTCTAATGTACCCGTGTAATGAGCTTTCAGTCAACAATCCCAGATCTGATCAGGACCTTAGGCTGCCAGATTTAAAGAATCCTTTTTCAGGACAACAATTCTTACATACCTATCTGCTCAAGTACAAAAGGCTCGTGATCAAACTGATCAATAAACTCTCAAAGATTTTCACTTTGTAAACACTTTTCATTTTAAGCACAGTATATATGTATTCCATTAATACAGATGCAATAAAAAACAAATCTCATACAATTTTTACTTCTATGATTGTACTGAGAATATGAATCAGTTTCAATAAGCTTATACTTTTGATTAACAGTTTAAGATGAGTTACATATAAATTATTCTACAAGTTTAATCAATTAAGTCAAATTTATGCATAATCATATGCATTTTCCTTGATTCAAAGAAAACATTTAATCAAAATTTTAGAATGTTAGAAGTATTTAATGTTTTTCATTTACATTTCCACTTAAAATCGTAAAAACCATTAAAATTGATAAACTACTTAAAATCAATAAGATACTACTATGATTTTACAATAAATACATAGTATCTTAAGCAGCAGTTTAGATATTACTTTAGATATTTATAATAAGTATATAATATCTATGAGGTGAACAACATCATCAATAATATTTATCTTTTTATGTGGAGTTTAAGCATTTTACACATCACAGCCTACAAATACCTAAATTTAATCTAATGTTGCAGAATGTATTTTCGTCTAGAGGTTTTGTAAATATATCAGCTAATTGATTTTTACTAGACACAAATTCTAATTTAATTTTTCCTTTAATTACGTTATCTCTTAGAAAATGATGTCTAACCTCTATATGCTTTGCTCTTGAATGTAATAAAGGATTTTTGGAAAGATTTATTGCAGAACTACTGTCACAATAAATCTTAGTTGTATCATAAGATAATCCAAAATCTTCTAAAGTTTGCCTTATCCACAGAATCTGAGTGCAACATAGTGTAGCAGCAACATATTCAGCTTCTGTAGTAGAAAGTGCTACACAGTTTTGCTTTTTACTAAACCATGACACCAAATTATTTCCCAATAATTGACATGTGCCGCTGGTACTCTTTCTATCAGATTTAGATCCTACATAATTAGCATCAGTATATCCTATAAGATCTATTGAACTATCCTTAGAATAATACAGTCTGAAATTTTTAGTTCCTTGTATATATCTAAATATTCTTTTAACTGCAATTAAGTGTGATTCTTTAGGATTAGATTGAAATCTAGCACAAACACACACAGCAAACATAATATCAGGTCTACTAGCAATCAAATAAAGTAAAGAACCAATCATACTTCTGTATTTTCTTTGATCTATAGATTTTCCTATGTCATCAATATCTAACTTTAAAGTAGTACTCATAGGAGTTCCTCGAATCCTTGTATCATTAAAATTAAATTTCTTAAGCATTTCATCTACATATTTTTCCTGATTTAAAAATATACCTTTATCCATTTATGACACTCAGCAAATTAAAACCTAGGTTTTCTACAAATAGTACATTCGAAATAACACAAGTAGGAGTTATTTGAACATTGCCCATACCTATGATTTTATCTTTGCTTTTGTTTCCAAATGTTACACTTCCTTTCATGGTATTTGTAAAATTTTGTAATAGACTTTTTTGTCCGGTCATGTGACTTGACGCTCCACTGTCCAAGATCCATTTTGATGTTATTTCCTGCTACAACACAAATTAAGAAAAACTTTTTCTTGGTACCCAATGTTGTTGAGGACCAAGTTCATTAAACGCATATTTCTTCCTTTTGTTTAAAAATAGTTTAACATTATCATTTATATTCTTATTAGTTGTAAGTACTATTGATTTATCATTAGCTTCATACTCACATATAGCATTATTGCTTTTGCAATCATTCTTTTTGTTTTCAGATGTAGTATAATCAAGACCAAACATATTTTTATCAGATGTTAATTTATTTTGGTCATGCTTATACATTTTTGTAAGTTCATACCAAGATTTTGTACTTGTATTAACACTTTCCGTACATACAAAATCTTTTTCTACACAAGAATTTATTGTTTTATCACATGCAGAATGAGTAATTGGTCTAATACCAGTGTATTGAATTACATGCTCAGGTTTCTGAATTTTCAGTTTACTACAATTGTCTGAAATTTTACAAACATTAGAAACTGAATTTCTAGAACAAGAAACAAGATTTTTAGAAACATTTATAGTCATGTTAGAAGTACAATTTGACAAATCACATTGATTTATATTATTACTGCATGATTCATCCCTTGAAGTACCTACTTCTACTTATTTATTACCTTGTTTCATAATAAAAGGAATTTTAGTTTTAGATTTACTTGAACTGCAACTAATAAATCCTTTATTGGCTTGAGATTCAGGATATTCAGGATAATCAAATCCTAAGCCAAATTTATAAGACACCGCAGGGGTACTAGTTAGTTTGTCTAACTTAGTTTGACTTAAATTCCATTTCTCAAAGGTAGAATTTAAATCTTGCTCTCTCAGTTTTAATTTTTCTATCTCTAATTCAAGTTCATTTATATTGTTTCTCAACATTTCATTTTCAGATTCTATCTTTAATTTTTCAGCATTTATATTCTGTATTTGTTCATGCAAGATACATTTATTATATCTAAATTTTTGCAAATCTCTAGCATGATTTTCATTATCACATTTAAACTTTTCTAAAGTAGTAGACAGGAAACAATTTTCTTCTTCCATAATGGATGAAGATTTTCTAATATTCTTATTTTCTAGTTTACATACTTTAAGTTTTTGTAATAATGCATGATAAGCACATAATAATTCATCAAAGTTGAAATCTGAATGAGTTTCAGGATCAGATATTACCTCAAACTCATCTACCATGAAGCACACATGAGCAACGTCTTCTAACTCTTGTTCTCCTTTTGAATGTGAAGATTTTGATGCTGATTCCTCAGATTCAGACTCTTCAGACGTGTCATCCTATGTGACCTTCAAAGCCTTTTTCTGAGCCGTCTTCTTCTGATTTGTCCTACTTTGCTTTTTATTTTTCCTCACAGGACAATTTGGAGAAATATGTCCAGGTTTCTTACAGTTGTAACATACATACTTTCTGGATGAAGAATTCTTGTCATTCAATGATTTTGACGTTGAGGGTTTATCATTTTTGTTCCTCTGCTGTTTCCTAGCTTTCCATTCTTTCTTGAATTTCCTAGTCAGCAAAATCAAATCCTCGTCAGAATCAGTAGATATATCAGAATTTGAATTAATTTCGAAGGCTATTTCTTTCTTCATTTTTAGTTTGTTGTGACTCAGTAATTCATTTAATTGAACTTCATAAGCTCTTAAATTTCCTATAAGTTCATTCATAGTATAAACATTTAAATCTCGTGATTCCTCAATTGATGTTACTTTCTGAGACCATTTAGAACTTAGGGATCTGAGAATTTTCCTCACCAAATCCTTCTATTCAAAATTCTTTCCTAAACATTTTAAAGAGTTTATGATATCAAGAAATCTGAAAAACATCTCAGAAATATTTTCGTCTTCATGCATCTTAAAGAGTTCATACTTATAAATCAACATGTTTAGTTTGGTCTCTTTAACTTGAGAAGTACCTTCATGTGAAACTTCCAATGCATGCCACACCTCATAAGCAGATTTATATGCCGACACTTTACTGAACTGTTCATAACTCAATGCACAAAATAAAATATTTAAGCCCTTAGCATTCAGAGTTTCATTTTCTTTTTCAGTAATTGTCCAAGTATTATAAGGAGTAGTTAACGGAGTATATGGTTTAGAAATCATGAACCACAACTTATGATCTATACTTTGAAGAAAAACAGTCATCCTATATTTCCAATATTCAAAATGTATTCCATCAAATAAAGGAGGACGATTAAGATTTTGGCCTTCATATAAAGAAAAATTACCATTTCCAGTAGACATCTTACCTTAGATTTTTCAACCTATTTGATTTTAAACAGTCTAAAAACTTTAAAACAATTTGAGCCTTAAATAAAGAAAGTTAAACATATGCTCAGATATTAATTTCTGTTTAAAAACAAGGAAGGTAGAATAAGTAATGATATTAAATAAGTTGGTATCGATTTTATATCAAAGATTATTAACAAAGCTCTGATACCACTTGTAGGATCGTATGGCTACATAAGAGGGGGGTGAATTGTGTATTTTTAATATTTTCTGAAATATAATTGAAACTTTAAAACTCAAAAACAAGTCGAGGCATTGTTTTCATAAAATCATTTTTATTCAAGGTTTCAATTACAATATACAATTCAATTCTCCTCAAAAATTGTAGATGCAATTATATTTCGATACCATGTGTCATCTAAACAATTTCATAACTACAAACAGAGAAAACTAATTTGTGGAATTTAAAACTTTTCTCCTTGTTTGAGATCTTTCTTCTTCTTCTTTTTCTTCTTTAGCAATTCTTCAGTGACGAATATCTTGTCTTTTCACACCGAATTTGCTTTCTTCTGATACTTCAAATCTTCAGTGACGAAAATCTTACCTTTTTATGCTTCACTGAACTTTCTTCCACTTGAGAGATTTTCCCCGAGAAGGTGTTTTTGATCCCTGAAAAAGATTTTTCTTTTGGTGTCCAGGGATGGTTTGATCCTTGAAAAGATTTTTTGTTTTATGTGCAAGGATGGTTTGATCAACGAGAATTTTATGCCTTTTATACTGTATCTTCATTTCATGCATATCTTTCACGTTTAACCACTACCAGTTTTCCACTTCTCCACGTCTTTTCTTTTTCCTTCATCGAAACACACGTTCTAACCCACATTTATATTTCGAATTTTCTTTAATCATTAGTCTTGGATCTCTGAAAAATTTCTTACAAAATAAACTTTCTCGTCCAAAAGTTTTTCATCAGTGTAATAAGAAGTCGTTACTTTAATGTTAACTAAACGAGTAACATAAGTATATATATAACTTAAGGTTTCTAACTTAACGAGTTCCTCATGTGCCATTTTACGTGACAAGTACTGTTGCTAACTCAACGAACTAAGTCTGTGGTGTTATGCTATCTCAATGAACCATTTCCGTTGTGTTATGATAACTCAACGAACCATTTCCGTTGTGTTATGGTAATTCAACGAACCAGTAATAAACAAATGCTTTTATAATAAGAATTTTACCACGTGCAAGAAATAACAACTTAAGTTTATAACGCTAACCTAACGCGTTGCCTTAGTGTTCAATATAGCAACTCAATGTGTTTAGTTATGTTAACTTAACGAGTTAAACATGTACACCTCACGTGATACAATACAACATTCGTAACTTATAATTTCACCACATGTATAATACTAACTTAACGAGTTCGTCTATTCTTTTACTCATTAACTTAACGAGTTCGTCTCTTCTTTTACTCACTAACTTAACAAGTTATCACGTGACCTATTTTAACCTTTAAGCCTCTAACTTAATGAGTTCTCACGTGACCTCTATACAAACAAAACTCTAACTTAACGAGTTGTCTAAACGTGCATTGTTCATGATACATAAGATATAACATTAAAGCATATCATGCTTTTCAATAAAAACACACGTTAACTTAACATTTAGCTAAATGAGAAATTAATGCAACAAAATGACTAGTTATTAACTTCAGATCCAATACAGACAAGTATTTATATCAGTATGCTTTTTCTGTATTAATTGATGATTTTAATTTCTTTTCACAAGCAATAGTAATTGAGCAAATATGATTATTTTCATTCAGCACACATCATCAAAACAAAAATACTCAACAAAATTAATGAACTGCCAAGTAGTTGGCAAGTTCCACTAGTACTCTTTCTATCAGATTTGCATCTAGCATAATCAGCATCACTGTATCCAATTAGATCCAAACTGCTATCTTTGAAATATAATAAACCAAAATTTGAAGTTCCTTGTAAGTATTTCATTATCCTTTTAACTATAGATAGATGAGATTCTTTTGGTTGAGCTTGAAAATGAGCATAGGCACAAACACTGAACATGATATTAGGTCTAGAAGTAGTTAAATAAAGAAGAGAACCTATCATTCCTCTATATTTAGTAATATCAACAACTGGTCTAGATTCATCTTTTTCCAATTTAATTGATGAATTCATAGGAGTGCCTAAGGACTTGTAGTTACTCATTCCAAATTTTTGTAAAAGTTGCTTTGTATATTTCTCTTGATATATAAAAATTCCTTTTTCAACTTGTTTAATCTGCAATCCTAGAAGGAATGTCAACTCACCCATTAGACTCATCTCAAACTAATTTTTCATCTGATCTGCAAACTTATTACTTAAATTCTCATTAGTTGCTCCCAAAATGATATCATCTACATAAATCTGAACAACTAACAAACCTAGATGATTTTTCTTAAAGAATAAGGTATTGTCAACCTTACCAATAGAAAAACCATTATCTAGCAGAAAGGATTTCAACCTATCATACCAAGCTCTCGGAGCTTGTTTCAAACCATACAAGGCCTTCTTCAGTTTGAAAACATGCTCAGGAAAATCAACATCAACAAAACTAGGTGGTTGCCTAACATAAACTTCTTTAATGAAACCATTTAAAAATGCACTTTTAACATCCATTTGATAAAGTTTAAAATTCATATGAGCAGCAAAAGCTAGAAAAATTCTAATAGATTCTAATCTAGCTATAGGTGCAAAGGTTTCTTCAAAATCTATTCCCTCTTGTTGGTTATACCCTTGGGCTACTAGTCTAGCCTTATTTCTAATTACATGCCCTGATTCATCAGATTTATTCTTAAATATCCATTTAGTGTCAATAATTGAATGATCTAGAGGTTTAGGAACTAAGTCCCAAACTTCATTTCTTCTAAACTGATTAAGTTCTTCCTGCATGGCACTAATCCAAAATTCATCATTTAATGCCTCATCATTGTTTTTAGGTTCTATTACAGATAGAAATGCATAACACCCAAAAACATTAATCCTAGATCTTGTTTGCACACCTTTAGAAATATCACCAATAATAAACTCCTTAGGGTGTTGAGGCAAAAATTTATGAGTCAAAGGATTATCATTTCTTTCTTGACCCATGGTACTAGATTCTCCAATATTTGATTCATCACATTCATAATCTGAAGTATCAACAATTTCTTTTGAAGCATTACTTGGCTCTTCATCAAAATTTACATGCATAGATTCAACAGCCAAAGAAATTTTGTTATAAATTCTATATGCTTTACTTCTTGAAGAATATCCCAAAAATATACCTTCATTAGATTTTGCTTCAAATTTATCTTTATTCTCTTTTGTATTCAGAATAAAACATTTAGATCCAAAAGCTTTAAAATAATGTACTTTAGGAATTCTTCCCATCCATAGCTCAAAAGGAGTCTTATTCGTGTCTCTTCTTAGGGTTACTCTATTTAAAATATAACATGTAGTACTAACTGTGTCAGCCCAAAAATAATAATCAACCTTGTTTTCATTCCGCATAGTTCTAACCATTTCTTGAAGAGATCTATTCTTTCTCTCTACAACTCCATTCTGAGAAGGGGCTCTAGGAAAGGCAAATCTATGTTCTATTCCTAGATCTTGGCAAAGTTTTTCCATATTTTCATTTTCAAATTCTCCTCCATGATCAGTCTTAATTTTCTGAACTTTCAATTGCTTTTCATTTTGAATCATATTCAGAAAAATTTTAAACTCCTCAAATACTTCACTGTTATGTCTTAGAAATATTACCCAAGTATATCTTGAAAAATCATCAACTAGAACAAATACATATCTCTTACCACCTAAACTTTCTATTCTAGTAGGGCCAAATAAATCCATGTGAATTAATTCCAAAATTCTTCTAGATATAATTTGCTTTCCTGATTTAAAAGAACTCTTCTTTTGTTTTCCCAATTCACATGCATCACAAATTTTATTCTTTTTAAATTTCAAATTGGGTAAACCATCTACTAGGTTCTTCTTAGCTAACTTATCTAGCTGCTTCATATGAATATGACCTAGTCTACGATGCCATAACCATGCATTGTCTAAATTATTTGCAATCAAACAGAAATCAGTTGAAGAAACATCATAAGGTAAATTTAGAAAACATACATCATTTCTTCTATGTGCAGTAAATTTAACTTCATTAGAGTTTTCATCAATAACAAAGCATTTCTTAGATTTAAACAAAACCATATAACCTTTATCTTCTAAATGAATAATACTAATTAAATTATGCTCTAAATTTTCAACTAGTAAGACATTATCTATAACCATTTTTTCATTTACATAGACAGATCTGATACCAATAATCTTACCTTTTTTATCATCACCAAATCTGACATTTCCTCCATCAATCATCTTTAGGTCTTTTAGGACAGATTTATCTCTAGTCATATGCTTTGAAGCACCACTATCCATCACCCATCGTGATCTTTTAGTTTTGACCTACAAGGACATCATAATCACATCCTTTGGTACCTTATTTTCTTGGGTCCATTTTTGTTAGTGGAGAATATTTGAAATCTATTTTGTTTTTAAATCCATGTGTTATTTCGATTAACAGAATTTCTTTTTAATACATAAATAACTTTCTCTTTATTAATTGTTTTCAAATATCCATTTCCATAGTCCATTTTATAGCTGTTTGAAAAATTAATAGAAGCATATGTTTTTGGTGGTTCATAGTTAAAACCTATACCAATTCTATCACCAAAGACTTTATAACTATTAATAATATTTGTCAGTTTCTTATCTCCTTTAGTAAATACTCCTAGTTTAAATTTCAGTCTACCAATTTCTTGTTCTAATTTTTCTATATCATTATTAGAGTTAGAATTTTCTACACACTGATTTTTAAGTTTTTCATTCAATTTTTCAGTTTCATCTTGTAGCCTTTTGTTTTCTAAAAATTTATCCTTTAGTTCCTTAATAAGTTCTAAATTATATTTTTCAAGTTCAGAAATTTTATCATGCATATCAGAATTATCAGCAACACATTTATTTTTCTTTAATGTAGAATTTTCAGTTTTTAATGCAGTAATTTCCTTTTCTAACTTAGCAGTAGTTTTATTACTATTTGATAATTTTCTTTTTAACATAGAATTTTCTAGACTAACATTTTTCAGTTCTTCCAATAATTCATTATAATCATCTTGATTTATATCAAATACATCAGAATCATTATCAAAAATAATTTCCTCAGCTATATTAGAATCAGAATGTACCTCATTAGTGTTAGCCATAAAATAGACATTGGCTGACTCTTTAGACTCAGACTCAGTCTGTGTACCATTAGTACTGGTACCCTCAGATACTTTAGATTTTGTAGAATCATCTCAAGTAACTTGGAATGCTTTCTTCTTTCCTTGATTAAATCTTTTCTAATGAAACTTCTATTTTCCATGAGATTTCTTCTTATCAAAATTCTTTCTTTCATCCTTCTTTTGATATGTGCATTGGCTCTGAAAATGCCCATATCTGTTGTAGTTGAAGCATTTTGTAGCAGATTGCTTCCCTTTATCATGACTTTTTCCTTTCTTCCAGAATTTTCTATATTTTCTAATAATACAGGCCAATTCTTCTAGAAACTCATTAACATACTCCTCAGATGGTTGTTGAGCCTTCAGTGCAAGCTCCTTTTTCTTTTCAACTTTCCTTGAGGTTTCTCCTTCCTCTTCTTTCCAGTACTTCAGTTGAGTCTCATAGGCTAATAGATTGCCAATGAGATCTTCCAATGTGAAAGTTCTCATATCCTTTGAATCTTGTAGGGAGGTAGCTTTAGCTTTCCAATCTTTATTTAGGCTTCTCAAGACTTTGATAACTTGTTCTTTCATGGGAAATTCTTTCCTGAGAGTTTTCAAACCATTTATAATCTCAATGAAACGAGAAATGAGATCAGTGATACTCTCATTCTCTTTCATTTTAAACATTTCATATTTCCTCAATGGGATACTTATTTTTGTATCCTTCACCTCATTTGTTCCTTCATATGTAATTTCTAATGCACGCCAAGCTTCATGTGTAGTAGAACAAGCAGAGATCTTGTTGTATATATTAGCTATGATTGCACAAGTTAGTGCATTCATTCCTCTTGCATCCATTTGTATTTTCTTCTCATCTTCATCATTCCACATGTCTTTGGGAACATCTGGAAGCTATATTCCATGAACCACTACTCTCCATACCTTCACATCCATAGATTTTAAAAAGTTAGTCATTTTATTTTTCCAAAAACCATAGTTATTGCCATCAAAGAGTGGAGGTTGGTGAACATGCTAACCCTCTGCCATTGATCTCAGATTGATTAAATCTATTACAGAGATAACTAACTCTGATACCACTTGAAAGGATCGAATGACACACTAGAGGGGAGGGTGAATAGTGTCCTAATAAAGTTTATTTTGCTTTTAAAGATTCAGAAGTTGTTGACACTAATGAACCCTAATTAACTAATTTTAGAATTAAAACTAGTAATGCAAAAAGGAAAGAACACAGAGATTTATAGTGGTTCCCCAAACTGGGCAGTCCACTTCTCAAGGCCACAACCTCAAGAATTCCACTAAGTGCTTTTAAGGCTAAGCACAAACCTTAAACAAGTTGCTTTTGCAAGCTAAGCAACAACCTTATAGATGTTTTTAAAGGCTAAACAAAAACCTCACACAAAGCACCAACCTTGTGTACTCAAGACCCTAATCTTGAGCAAATGAAGTATCACACTTCACTCTCTTCACCAAGGCCCCGACCTTGTGAAGGTATACTCACAACACCCTTGTGAGTTAAGGTTTTAACACAAAAGAGACAACAGTTTAAAACCAGGAGACACAGACTCAAAATGAACACGACACACAAGACCAGATCAACTCCAATGAAGAGTTGACATAGAAGCTTTGAGGAGAATTCTTGATTGATCTGCAGCTGTTGATCTTCTGGACTTTGTTGCAGACGAATCTTCAAAGTGTTTACAGAATTACTAAGCAGACAATTTCTCCTTTCAAGTGTTGAAAAATTCTATGTATGTCTTTTAGTTTTCTACAAAATCCTTTTTATTTTTCCTTCGAGATTTGCATAGATGGAAAGAATTCTGAAATGGTCAGATGCCTTATGCATGAATTCATTTTCGGCAACCTTCAATCATAATAAAGTTGAGATCTGCAATCAAAAGATATCTTGCCACAAAGATTAGTCAATTAATGATAGTTGCAGTTTCTGTAAAAGTAAAATCTTCGGAGGCTTTTAGAAAATCGGAGACTTAGAAAGATAACCTACCGAAACTCAAAAACATTTCGAATAGATAGAACTAACATTTCGAAAGACCACTTAAGTCATGTATTAAAATTGAAACATGTGTCCTTTTGAAACCATATTATAAAATATTAAAAATAAACTATCCGATAGAGTGGGCATGTTTCGGATACTTATAAAAGATAACTCTCCGATCCTTAAGTCATTTCGGATAGTTACATAGGTAACCTTCTGAAAAGTCACTTAAGTCAGAAATAATAGAAAACTCAACCATCCGAAGCTTAAAAATTGTTTTCGGATACTTACTGAAGATAACTCTCTGATTCTTAAGAGTTTTCGGATAGTTACATCGTAACCTTCCGAAAAGTCACTTAAGTCAAGCAATGAGAGACTAACACGTGTCCTTTAGAAGAAAGTAACCGAAAATATATTAAATCAAAGAAACAGCTAACTCTCTAGAATAAAAACCTTAACTATCCCAAACCGAAGGGATTTCAGAGACCTAGCATAAAAATCATATCCGAACATAAAAATACTTAACTCACCGAAGATAAATACTTTTCGGATAGTTACTGATATAACTGTTCGAAAAGCTAGGAGAGAGAGGCTTAACCATCCGATTTGTCCTATTTTGTTCGGTAACTTATAAAATAACTCTCCGATCAATACACTGTAGACAAGATAACCTGCCGAGATCTAATTTAAAAGACTTTGAGAACAAAGCAGTTAGCCAAGATTCATGTGAATAAAAAGACATCTAAAATATGGCAGAAATAATGAAACCACACATTTTTCATCATCAAAATTAACTGATAAATAATTGAACTAACAGTTAACATTCCTTTGTTAGACTTATTGTAGAAAATGCCACCTTGTGCCAAATTTCTTAAGGATTGGTGTACTCAGAAAAGAGAGCGAAAAGTTTTAAGGAAAGTCTTTTTAGTTGAGCAAAGTAGTTCCCTATTTCTGTCATAAATTCCTAAAAAGTTATCTGATCCTAGGATCCCTGTTATATCATGCACCATAGGAAATACCATTCTAGAAAGAACCTTAATAGACCTAGGTGCAAGTATAAATGTTATGCCGAGTGATATATTTATATCCTTAGGATTAGAAGGCTTAATCCCTACTAGGACTGTTATTCAATTAATTGATAGAAGTATAAGATACCCTAGAGGAAAAATAGAGGATGTCCTAATTAAAATAAAAAACTTCATATATCCTATTGATATTGTGATTTTGGATTCCCAACAAATTAAGCATCAAAATCATGATACATCTTTAATTTTGGGAAGACCATTCTTAGCAATATTAGGGGCTGTTATAAATTGTAAAACTGGAGTAATGAAGTTAGCTTATGGTAATGAGGATACTCAATTAAACATTTTCAAACCAGAAAAGTTTGAGGAGTTAGAAATGTCCTTACATATTATAGACTTTTTAGACGATGAAGGAGATATGCTCGATGATGTGATTCAAGAAGAATTAAATAGGCAACTAAATTCTAAAACTTTAGAAGTAAGTGAAAGCATAAATGTAGAAGGAGATCAAGTAAGGATTAATATAGAAAATGAAAATGTTCATTTAGGAGCTCTAGCTTTTGATAGTCAACATTTAGATTTAAAACCTTTACCTCCTAAATTAATCTATATATTTCTGGAAGAAAAACAAACATGTCCAATCATTATTGCTTCAGATTTAAAAGAGGATCAAATTGCTAAATTAAAAGATGTAGTGAAAGCTTATAAAGAGGCAATAGGATGGACTATGACTGATATAAAAGGGTTAAGTGCAAATTTATGCTGTCACCACATATATTTAGAAGAGAATGCTAAACCAATTAGAATTCCTGGGAGGAGATTAAATCTAAACCTTAAACAAGTAGTCAGGAAGGAAATAGTGAAATGGTTAGATAATGACATAATTTATCCTATATCTGATAGCTCATGGGTTAGTCCAATCCATGTAGTTCCTAAGAAATCAGGATTAATAGTTATTAGGAATGCACGTTAGAACTTGATACCTACTAGAATTCAATCAGGCTGGAGAGTGTGTATAAACTATAGAAAACTGAATGTTATGACTAGGAAAAATCATTTTCCCTTACCTCTTATAGATCAAATGCTAGAGAAATTAGCAGGGCAAGAATATTTTTATTTCCTAGATGGGTATTCAAGATATAACCAAGTTCCAATAGCATTAGAGGATCAAGAGAAAACAACTTTCACCTATCCTAATGGAACTTATGCTTTTAAGAGAATGCCATTCAGATTATGCAATGCACCAGCCACCTTTCAAAGTGTATGTAGGGCATATTCATTGGAATGACTGATGATTTTTTAGAAATATTTATGGATGATTTTACTGTTTATGGAACTTCATATGAAGTATGTTTAAACAATTTAAACCAAGTATTAAAACGCTATGTTGAAAAAGTCTGGTTCTAAATTGGGAAAAATGTCACTTCATGGTTAAACGAGGAATAGTCTTGGGACATGTTGTTTCAAAGAAAGGGTTGGAAGTAGATAAAGCTAAAATAGAAGTAATTTCTAATCTACCAAAACCTAAATCAGTAAAAGATATTAGATCATTTCTAGGACATGTAGGATTTTATAGAAGATTTATTAAAGATTTTAGCAAAATAACCTTTAACTAATCTTATTAAAAGATGTCCCATTCAACTTTGATAAAAATTGCAAAAAGGCATTTTTCAAGCTTAAGACTAGCTTAATTTCAACTTCTATAATACAAGCACCTGATTGGAGCCATCCATTTGAATTAATGTGCGATGCATTTGATTTTGCTGTAGGAACATTGTTGGGACAGAAGATAGAAAAATCTCCTAGAGTGATTCATTATGCAAGCAAAACTTTAAATGATGCTCAAGTTAATTATACAACTACTGAAAAAGAGTTGTTAGCTGTTGTGTTTACCTTAGAAAAGTTTAGATCATATCTAATTGGAGCTAAAGTGATAGTATATACGGATCATTTAGGTTTAAAACACCTAATAGTAAAGAAAGAGACTAAACCTAGATTGATCCGATGGATATTATTATTACAAGAATTTGATCTAGAAATTAAAGATAAAAAAGGTTGTGAGAATGTAGTAGGAGATCATTTATCAAGATTACAAATAGAAAAATCAAATATTGAAATTAAGGATAATTTTCCTGATGAACAGTTAATGACCATGAACACAATGCCTTGGTATGTAGACATAGTTAATTACTTAGTTATTGGTTTAACACCTAAGGATTGAAATAGAAAATATAAGAAATTGTTCTTTTCAAGATTAAAATATTACTATTGGGAAGGCCCATACTTATTTAAGAAATGTCTTAATGTGGTTTTAAGGAGGTGTGTTCTAGAAACTGAATATCAAAGCATATTGTCTTTCTGCCATGATCAAACATGTGGAGGGAAAACTGCTACCAAAATTCTGTAATGTGGCTTTTATTGGCCAACACTATTCAAAGATGCTCATAAATACTGCTTAAGTTGTTTAAGATGTCAATAAATAGGAAGAATATCAAAGAGGAATATGATGGCTCTCAATCCTATTATTGAGGTTGAAATCTTTGATGTGTGGGGAATAGATTTTATGGGTCTATTTCCTATGTCTAATCAATTTAATTATATATTGTTGGGGGTGGATTATGTATCTAAATGGACAGAAGTTATTCCTACAAAAACTAAAGACAACAAAGTGGTATTACATTTTATAAGAACTAATATAATTGCTAGATTTGGAATACCTAAAGCTATTATCAGTGATAGAGGAACTCATTTTTGTAATAGAAGTTTTGAAGCCTTAATGAAGAAATATAGAGTAAATCACAAAATTGCAACATCATATCATCTACAAACAAGTGGCAAGTAGAAAGTGCAAACAAACAAATTAAGTTAATCTTAGAAAAAGTAGTAAATCCTACTAGAAAGATTGGGCTAATAGATTAATAGATGCACTTTGGGTTTATAGAACTGCTTAAAAGGCAAGCTTAGGTATGTCACCTTTTAGGCTAGTATATGGAAAAAGTTGTCATTTACCAGCTGAAATTGAACATAAAGCTTATTGGGCATTAAAAACTCTGAACACTAATTTAAATCAAGCTGCTGAAAACAGGAAAATGCAATTGATTGAATTAGAAGAATTGATGAATGAAGCTTATTCGAAAACTGTAAGAGAAAAAGAGAAAATGAAGTTCTAGCATAACAAGAAAATTATTCCAAAAACCTTTGAAATAGGACAAGAAGTATATCTTTACATGACTAGACTCCATAACCATCTAGGAAAATTAAGTTCTAGATAGGCAGGACCTTACATAATTTGAAATATTTATTCCTATGGAGCTATTGAAATTGAAAATCCTAAAAATCAGAATATATTTAAAGTAAATGGACAAAGACTTGGACCTATTCTGAAGATTCCAAAAAGTTCCTTTGGAATTATAGAAGAAGTAAGAGTAGAGGACTACTGGAGCTTTACTTAGTAAGAAATTATCTAAAAAAAAAATATCGGTTTAAACATAGTCACGGTTCAATCGAAAGAAATTATCGATTTTACCGAAACATATATTAAAAGAAAAAAATCGTTGCGGTTCAACTAATAGGATCCATCGGTCTGACCGAAACATAAAAACATAAAAAAATCTATAGATTATATTAAGTAAAAATGTCAATTTTACCGAAGCATAGTATCAATTCAACCGATAGTAGAAAAAAAAAAGAGTATTTAATTTTGGTTCAACCAAGGAATATAATGATTTGACCGAAATTCTAAAATATTGAAAAATTAAGAGTTAGTTAGACCGGAAATTCTTTGATCTAAACCGAAGTAAAAACTATTATTATAAGTATTTTTATTAGTTATAACTTTACAGAAAGTCCATTGAGTTACGCTTAACTCAATGAACTTACTCTGTTGAGTCTAGGATAAGTTAATGAACTTACCCCGTTGAGTTAACTATAAATCAACGGAATACTATAATTAAGTTCACAGACTTAGTCTGTGGAGTTAACTATAACTCCATAGAGAGGTAAGTGAGAAAGTGAGAGTTTGTTTAAATGACCCGATTACCCACCAAAAACTTACGATTTATTTATACTAAAACTTAGGATTTGAGGGCATTATCCACAAAAAAATTTAGAACTTAGAATAGTAGAGATCAGAGCGATTTCGTTTCGTTCCGTTACACCATGAAGATAAGATGACACTAGAATTTTGGAAGGAAATAGACACCATGAGATTTCTCAGAGAATCAAAAGAATGGCACACGAGACAAAAGATCAAGAACACAAGGGAGAAAGAACTCCAAAAGGTAGAATCTGACATTTTCTATTGGAGGAAAGTCTTAGTAGATTTAAATATTACAACACCTCAGATTGTAGAGACGAGGATTAAGGTAGCAACAGAAGTTGTAGTAAACCGAGAAAGAAGAATCAAGCCAAATAATGAAGTTGCCCTAGAATTGATCCGGCGTAAGTCCAGATTATGGTTTGTACGACATATTAGTGGACATGCCTAGTGGGCAATCTGGGAGCAACAAAGGAAAGTAGCTGAAGAACCTATAGCTGTAGAGCCGACTACTGAAAGACCAGTTACTAAGGAACAGCAGCCAGGATCATCCATTCCACTACCAAGGTCGATAGAAAGAGTAGCATTTTTGGGGCCATCGACGCTAGAGGAATGGAAAGAACTTGCAGAGCTTGTTAAAGTTGCCAAGAGCCAAGGAAATTCTGAGGATATGGCTGTGGCAAAATCGTGTTTGCTATATGATGAACTCTATAAGAAAAGAGCCGTAGAAAAGTTGAAGGCCTAGTATAAAATTAAAGTAGAACAACATCAGGAAGCAACTAGATCAAGTGCTACAAGAGAAACTAAAGCTGGTCCTTCGAGATGAGTAGTTATTGAAAAAGTAAAATAGGAAGAGCTAGTACCTATGGCTCAAGGGTCTGTAGAGATAGTGTCTGAACATTAAGAAGAGATTAAATCTGATATGAAAATATTAGAAGGGCTTATAGAACCCATTTTTGTAGACCTACTATCTAAATCTGAGGAGGAGTAGAAGTAGTAGTAGCAAGATCAAAGAGAAGAAGAAAAACAGGCTGAAATTAGTCTGTAGCCTGTATAAGAAGAAGAAACTGAAATTAAGGCAGAAGTTGATTTGCCTATGACTTCATCCCAATCTATCATAGAATCAGAAAGAATAGTGACAATGCAAATTGGTAGTCAAGAGGAAGAAGAAAGGGAAGACACTAAACAAGAAACTGAACAAGTACATATTGAACAAGAAAGAAATGACTCGACAGATCCCACTAAAGAGGGAGAGGCTCTACAGCAAATTTTAGAGGGGATTCAAGAAAGAAGAGTGGAGTGTTCTGTCGACTCTCCACCACAGATAGAAGTAGAAGCAAAAATGTAGGAATCTTCTGAGCATTTCCAACAAATTCAAGTTCAACATATGGAGGAAGAAGTTCAAGAACAAATCCCTTCGGAGCAACAAATGCAAATTTCTGACCCGGTTGAAGCTACCATTCTAAATGAAGTACACTTTTGGAGTTAGGAAGCTTATAATAAATAGCAAGAGATGAAGGGGTATAATATTATTTACAGTAGGCTAGTAAACTAGGACGGTATGCAAGAAATTAAGGACTTATTTGAGTTCTAAGGTCTACTACAATTTATTTCTCAGCAAAGAGGGAATGTAGTATATGAAAATCTAGTGCCTTGTTTCTATGCAAATTTAAGAGAAAGAGAAAGTGGATTAATTTCCAACATAGAGCAAGCTGATGTACAGATAACACCAGAGCTTCTCCATAATATTTTCAAACTGAGAAATGAAGGAATTGACATTCTAGAAGAAACAACTACAGTGGAATGGACTGAATAGGAAATTAAACAGTGCATAGCCATCGACCCTAGTGTGCCATTACTAAACAGACTGAAGTACTTAAATGGAAAGGCACACATGGTTACAACCATACTGGTAAAAACTGTTTATCAAAGACAAGGCCATGACATTGAACTTAGTCATTTTGTCAAGTGGGCCACATATGCAGTTGTAAACAGAATTCAAGTTAATTGGTACAAGGTATTTATCTCCAAACTGAGAGCAGTAAAGAAGAAATTATTTTATGGAGATCTGATTCCACTATTGATGGTGGACAATATTGATTTCACGAAATAGACATCCAAAAGGATAAGATCAAGAGCCATTTCAGTGAAGGAATATAGAAATTATAATGCTGCAGCTGCTGAGATTGTTGGACCTTCTGGAGGCATTATTGGAGCTGTTGAAAGGATAAATCAATTAGAACAACAATTAGAAAAGCTCTAGAAGGAAGTAGATGAACTTAGGAAAAAGGACTAAATGTATTGTTCGTCTACTTATATTTGTATTGAAAAATATCTAACTGAATGTAAATGTAACTATTCATATTAATAAATGTTTGAATTTTAGATGTTTTTGAATTCATGTTTGAGAATGAATGATATAATTGAGAACTATATTAAATATTATATAACTGTTTAAAGATGTGCAAGACTGTTTAAAAGATTTACAAATTTTATGAATAATATGGTTAAATGCATGATAATTGGTTAATGCCTGAATATATCTACATGCTGAAAAGTAAACTGTAAATTCTACATAACAAGAAATGAACTATAAGTTAAATATGCATATAATGTTCAAATTTAAATGAGTTACATTAGAACACTACATTAATGACATGTATTTAACTTTAATTAAGTTGATAAAATGTAGGAATATATATATATGTGTAGGATCGTTTATATCACAAGAGGGGGGGTGAATTTTGTCTTTAGTAATTAAATACTAGCAGATAAAACAAGAGCACAAAACACTCGTAAATGAAATTCTATTCTTTTATTTCAAGACAGAATTTACTATATCTTTTCAGCTCAATTCCCTTCTTGACGGTTTTGATATAGTAATGTTCGATATACAATTCAAATAAGAAAACAAAGCTCTTATTCAAAACTAATTTTGAATTGTATAAAACCTAATCTTTATGCACACAGCTTCTTTCTTTCTCTTTGCTCAGCTTCTGTATCTCTTCTTCTCCAGTTGTCAAATTTCCAGACTTCTTACGTTTACAGCTCCTTTTCTAAAATTGCTTGGAATTTCGAACTTCTTCTGATGTTGGAGAATTTTTCAGAATATGAATATTCAAACTTAACTTTTCAGTTAGGGATCCAGATTGAATATTCAGACTTGGTTTTTGAGATTGGGATCCTCTACTGTAATGTAGCTCGTACTCTCTATTTTTAGTTGAACTCTGTTGTCTTTCACATTTAGCATGTTGATCCACTTGATCCACAATCCATAATCCACGTACTAATTTTCTCTTTAATCAAAATTACTTTCTATTTTAATTTCCACTTTCTCCACTAACATTTTGAATTTCCACGATCTCCACTTCGTAGATTCACCAAAGCTTTATCTTCCTGGAGTCTTGTAGAATATCTTCTAAGTCTTCGATTTAGTCTAACATTTATCCTTTAAGTCCTGTAAAAACTCAAACACTTATCCTTTAACTCTTCGAGTTTTTGCACCTGTAAAACACGTGACTAAACAAAGAAACTTATCTATTCGTTAGTCCTTTTATAAAACTCGAACAGTTATCTAACTATTCGATTTTTCATTACCGAACGCACATGGAAAACACATGACAACTTAAAACATTAAAAACACACGTGCAGATAACCTTAACTATACGAGTTTTTAACATAAAGTATTCGACAAAAATGAAATGTTAACTATTCGAAAGTTTAATTATTGCAAATCTAACTCTTCGGAAATCTTTAATTTATCCGACATAAAAATGAAACTTTCCGATAATCTGTTAACTGTTATACTTAGAGAATATTATGTAGACTTATTTAAAAACATTAATAAAGCATATATCATCAAAATTAAATTCCTAACAATCTCCCCCTTTTTGATGATGTCAAAACCTAATAAGTCACATAATTTATATCTTCCCCTTTTTGGCATTATAAAAAAGTAAACAAACTATTTTCTCCCCCTTTAGGAAGTTAAGCAAGTTAAATGTAAGGAAGGAAATCTTACTAAGTATATATTAATCAAAACGATAGTTTCAAACATACATAAAATTTATGGATTAAGCATAAACTGTTTAAACATAAACTATGAAAAATAACCACATAACATTAAATTTAGTAAACAGTTGACATAATATTTTTGGTTACAAATTACAAGAAATAAATCATGTAATACATAATTTGTATTATCACAAGCCTTTGTGTCTTCGAAAAATAATCAGAGTATCTGAAATTTTCTTTGCAATTTTTGTACTAACTCTGTTTATCTGATCAAGTAATGCTTGATCTAAATCATTTTGAGAAACTTGTGATGGTTGCTGTAAAAATTCAGTATGAATGTTTGTATCTATACCTGTATGTGTATCTGTATGTATACCTTGTTGTATATCTGTATGTATATCTTGTTGTATATCTATATGTTGCTGTTGTTCTGTAAATTGTGTTGATTGGTGCTATTGCTATTGGGACTGAGTTTGCCGATCCTATTATTATTGTTGTTTGAGGACAGGTGTATCTACTTTCTGGTATTTTTGGAGTTCCTTTGCAGAGAAAGATCTTGATTTTAATCTTTTCTGTGGCCAAGGTGTAATATCTGTTTGACTTGCCATAATTCTCAAAATTGTATCACCATAAAATAATTTACTCTGTAAATGTAAGAGATGAGAAAGAAAAATATCATACCAATTCACCTATATATGGTTAATTAATGCATATGTAGCATAAAGACAACATCTGCCAACTTCTGCACCATGACCAATCTCTGAAACAATGAAGCATGCAATATTTTTGCAATAAAACGTGCTTGGCCATTTAAGTCATTTAGTAATCTCAATTGTTTGTTGGCAGTTGGATCTTTGGCTAAACTTGTAATATCCCATTCCAATCGATAAACCTATTTTCTTTCTAATAAGTTAACTCCTTCATTTTTCGGACCAAGTACTTGATAAAGTAAATCGAGAGTTAAATATGTCATTTTCTTGTATATTGGAAACAGGAATACCGTCTTCCACTGTTAAGTTTGAGTAAAAATAGCTGATAAGTTCGGGTATAGCAAGATGGCTTGGTTGTTGTGGAAGTAGAGTCAACAAGCCTTGAAATTCAAACATTTCTTGTATATGTGCCATCCCTTCAAACTTAACTAGTCTTGAATATAAAATTGTAAAAGTTTTATATGTTTGAAATTTGTCATAACAGGAACTATTTCTGAACCATAATAATTTATTTTCATCTAAACTCTGTTCAGGATTAGGTATTTTCCTTTCATGATGTTCTGATCTAGGACTTGTTTCAATATTATCAGCAGCATCTATATTTTCAGATCTTTCAGAACTAGTGGAATTTCCATCAAAACTAGTATCAATGTCTGAAATATCTATTATTGTCATCAATAATCTGCTGAAATTCTTTTGTTTGTTCTTCTGGAAACATTTTAGTAGCAACAATATCTGTATCAATCTATCTATCAGCAACATGTATGTCTATAATTGATCTATACAACAACTGTCTCTGTATGAAAGAATGTTCTATATCTGTCTATATAATAGAATCATCTTGTGTTTCTGAAATTTCTATTCTTGAGACATAGGTAGTGTGATTTTCAATCTGCAACTATGTATGTTGTTGATTATATACATTTATCAACAAGTATATTATATATTGTAACAGACATAACCATATGTATAAACTGTAGTATAAGCAACTATACCAAAAATCAAAATTTTCTATCTGTGATATAGTTAGAGGAAGAATATCTGTACATTCCTCTTCAGATGAAATATCTTCTATATTCATAGACTTAGTGTCTATATCATCAAAATTGATATCATCTGTATATGTATCGTTAAAATTGCCTACATACTCTCTTTCCGTAGGAAAAGAATGTGTGCTTGTAGTATTGTGTAAAAAACTATCCATTGTATGAAAAGATACATTATGCACTAATGTGACACAATACCTTAGAGTATATGCTTGTAAGCCAATATTTGTCACATCTGCTGGTATTCCTAACAAAAATGTCTATCTAGCTTCTGCAATGGAGCATAGTTTTCCATTTTTCACTAATTCTTCTTTTTGCTGCAATATTCCTTGTACACCTATAGTTAGTCCAAAATATTCAATTGTCTTTTTCTTTTTCCGACTATATGTCTGCAATGTTTCAGGTTATTCAGGGGGTTCTAAAATTGTCTTAATTTCTCTTGTTAAAGGCACTTGGGTTCTTGATGGTCCTTCACCACCATGATGCCTAGGTTGTAATAATGGAATATAGAGTTTTAAGCTCACAACCTCTACCATTTTAAGTTGATAAACTCTTTGTCCTTCACTTCGAAGGCCCATTTTGCTAATGGCAGTTTTCTGTTCATTTATGTACTGTTGAATGTCATCTAAAATAGTCAAGGGAAAATAATGTTGAGAATACAATGTTTCTAATTCCCTATTTGCATTTTCTATCATTGGTCCCCATTTCTTTTCATAATAAGTGATAGACTGTACCGATTTTTCAGGTATCTGTCCAGAACTTGTAACAACCGCAGGGTTAGGTTGTAAAGTTCATTTCCAAAGTTGTAATGCGGAAAGTTCAATCTATTTTAGTCTAAACTGGGTTTCAGCATAATTGCGAATAAACTTCCAATAAAAATTTTTCTCATCTTGAACACCTTTTCTAATTTCATGCAGTATTTCATTTGTAAAAGTGTTCCTTGAATAGATGTCGTTGATTTCATTCTGCATTTTCTATAATTCTAGCTCTCTTTTCTGCACTTTTGTCATTCTACCACGTCCTCTTCCACGTCTTGACATTGTCAATTAAGCTTTGTTGTGCATAGTAGAACTTAGTGGAAGTGAAGATTACAAAACTAGGGTTTTACCAAGGTAGAAACACGAAAGGTTGTTAGTTAAACATTTATAATTCTTCGAGTTTATAAACGGATAAACGGATTCAATCATTGAAATCATAAATATAAGATCTGTTACTGATAAATAACTCGAGTGCTAACAATAACTATACGAGTTTTACAACCGACAAAAGTAGAATACTTAGCGTAACTGTTCGTGCAAAGAAAATAACTTCTAGCTAAGTGAAAAGTGAAAAAACTCGAAGACTTATGATAACTATTCGAGTTTTGTGAGCAGTAAAGCACATAAATATATGACAAACATGAATAGTTATTGTTAGAGATTAAGTCTTTCAAAAAATATAATAATATTAAGTTAACTGTTCGAGTTTCTCGAATGGATAGGTGTGAAAGTCGAAGAGTTAAACATAATTGTTCGAGTTTCGACTGAGACATTATAAAGCAGTGAAATTCAACACATGCACAATTTTAACTTAAGGTGTTCAGAAAGTTTTGGAGACTTATAGACCTAACTATCCGATGCTCAGGTGCATTTCGGAGAGTTACAGATAACCTTCCGAAAGATAACTTAAGTCAATCATCCAAATCACGACATGTGTACTTAAGCAGTTTTATAATAAAGAGATGTTTTGGACAGTTACAAATTTAACTTTTCGATGCCTAGACGCATTTTGGAGAGTTACAGATAACTTAACAAAAATCCACTTAAGTCATGCATTATGTTTTCGACACGTGTACTTCAGGAAATAATAAAATATTCTATTGAACGTTTTAAAACATAACTGTTTGATACTTGCAATATAACTTGCCGAAACAATAGAAAATTCGGATACTTAAGAATTAAAAAGCCTACAAGTTACCGATAGTCAGAAATGTACTTAATTAAAGTGTATTTCCTGAAATTATGCAGATTCTTTCATGAAAACATGTAATAATTCATAAGAGATGAATTATTATACAAGAAATTGCTCCCCCTACATAAATGTAGTGTAAAGAATCTATGGCGTATTTAAACTGGGTTGCCAAGCCCTTCAATAGATTTGGCTTTAAAAGATCAAATAGCTTACTTAAAGAGGATGCTAAGCCTTAAATAGATTTGAGTCTCTCCTTCTTCTTTTTTTAATTTGAATTAAATACAAAAATAGGTAGTAGAGTTAACAATTTAGACTTTCTGGCTTTTATCTTAATCAATTTACAAAAGAAAATTCATAGAGATATACCTTCAGGAACTTAAAAGAATTCAATAATGAGTACACAAACTTAAGACAATAAATATCGTACATTGTTGACTATTTTGTTTTGATGATGTGTGCTAAATGAAAATAATCATATTTGCTTAATTACTATTGCTTGTGAAAAGAAATTAAAATCATCAATTAATACAGAAAAAGCTTACTGATATAAATAATTGTCTATATTGGATCTGAAGTTAATAACTAGTCGTTTCGTTGCATTAATTTCTCATTTAGCTAAACGTTAAGTTAACGTGTGGTTTTATTGAAAAGTATGATATGTTTTAAAGTTATATCTTCTGTATTATGATCAGTGCACGTTTAGACAACTCGTTAAGTTAGAGTTTGTTTGTATAGAGGTCATGTGAGAACTCGTTAAGTTAGAGGCTTAAAGGTTAAAATAGGTCACGTGATAACTCGTTAAGTTAGTGAGTAAAAGAAGAGACGAACTCGTTAAGTTAGTGTTATACACGTGGTGAAATTATAAGTTACGTATGTTGTATTGTATCACGTGAGATGCACATGTTTAACTCGTTAAGTTAACATAACTAAACGCGTTGAGTTGCTATATTGAACACTAAGACAACGTATTAGGTTAGCGTTATAAACTTAAGTTGTTATTTTTGCACGTGGTAAAATTCTTATTATAAAAGTATTTGTTTATTACTGAATCGGTGAGTTAAAGTTTTTCGGAGACTTACAGTCGTAACTATCCGAAAGGTAACTTAAGTCATGTTTTCAGGTCTTGACACATGTCTCACTAGTTTTATAATATAAAGAGTTTTTCGGTGACTTACATCTGTAACTATCCGAAACTTAAACTATTTTCGGTGAGTTATCGTTTAACCTTCCGAAAGAAACGTTAAGCTGGTTCGTTGAGATAGCATAACACCACAGACTTAGTTCGTTGAGTTATCTACAGTACTTGTCACGTGAAATGGCACATGGTGAACTCGTTAAGTTACAAACGTTAAGTTATATATATATACTTGTGTTACTCATTTAGTTAACATTAAAGTAACGACTTCTAATTACACTGATGAAAAACTTTTGGATGAGAAAGTTTATTTTGCAGGAAATTTTTCAGAGATCCAAGACTGATGATTAAAGGAAATTTGAAATATAAACGTGGGTTGGAACGTGTGTGTTTTGATGAAGGAAAAAGAAAAGACAGGGAGAATCATTCTGGAAATATTTTGAAAGATTTAAAGATTTACTGACTCAATGTCCACATCATGCAATTAGTAAAGCATAATTAATAGGTATAATTTATGATGGCATAGATGTTTTAACGAAATTTTTATTAGAATCTACTTGTCAGAATGGATTTTTAAAACTGTGTAGTGATGAAGCATGAGTATATTTAGAAAACTTTGCAAAAAGAACTACAAAGTGGGAAAACTCGGCTGAAGCTATTACAAATAAAAGAATATTGCCAAGGGGAATGCATGAAATAGATTCAAGCACTATGCTTGAAGTTAAATTAACTAAGTTAACAAAGAAAATAGAAAAGTTATCATTAAACCAAAAACTAGTAGAAAAGAATGCAGACATTAATGATTTAGATATTATTAATGCTAGAAACCAGAAAGATAACTTTGGAAATTCTTATAACCCTAATTGGAGAAATCACTTGAATCTATCTTGGAGAAATAACAATTTCCAAGGAGGAGAAAATATAAATGACAAAAATATAAGTTATGAAGCATTAATTGAACAAGGATCTAGAATAGAGAAATTAGAAAAGATAATTCAACAATTAAATAATCGTCTAGATCTTGTATTTGGAAATGTTGCCATTCAAAATCAAAATATGAATAGAAATATACCCCCTAGATAGAAGGAATCAATAGAAGTTAGACCTACTAGAGAACTGCCAATGCAAGTAGTACCTAACCCTGTCAACAGAACTATTAATGAAATTAATACCTCCTATGGAAGGGAAGCTGAATGAAGCAATATAACTAAAGCAACTATGTATAATATAGTAAGTATAAGAAAATATAAAAAAAGAAAAATTGTGTGACTTTAATTATAGTTAGTAATATCGTAGAGTTATTACTTAACTCAATGAACATAGTCCGTTGAGTTATGACCTAACTCCATGAGGGTAAGTAGCTATATTAATTTTATCTCTATTAAATTTTTGTTTATGTTATACAGAATCACAACAAATGGAATTGATGAAATTACCACTAGATGCACTAAGGGAAGTACTAAGTAACTTATCAGCTAAAGATCTATGTAGATTGTATTGTGTATCAAAAGAAATTAATGACTGTGTTAGAGAAAAATATTTTCATGGACTACAAGCTGCAAAAATGACTAAGATTAGAGATGGTTTTTATGGAAGTCGTTTAATCGTAGTTCAAACAACTATGAATATCTAAATATGAAAGAAACTATTAGAATTTCACCCAATACATTAGAAGGAATAAATCATATTATGGAGATAGATGAAGGATTAATTATTTACAGAACCAAACAAGGTATGCAATTCTGTTACCCGATATTTTGATTAGAAATCCTATCACTAGAGAAGAATGGAATATAGGAAGGCCTAATAGATTTGAAGTACCAATTGAAAATTGTGGGTTAGCTTTAACATTTTCTAATAAAAATTTGACAATTCCTGAAAAATTGTATTACTAAAGACCAACTGGAAATTGGGATGAAGATTTATGTTTAAGTGTGTATAATTTTTTGAATAGATCTTATACTGAAAATACTATGATATATCTAGGACAAAAAGCATTAATTAACAACATACATGTTATACTTGATGGATATATATATTTAGTGTTAGATATATCAGTTGCATTTAGATCTGATTTATACATAGTAAGCATAGATAGTTATGATGATGACTTTATAGAAATATTGCTTATACCAAGTGATATAGCTAAACCACTATCTGTAAAATATGATAAAATTCAATTAGGAATGTAGTATAATGAATATGATGATCCTACTTTATGTCTGATAAGATGGTGGGATGAATTGATGAAATTTCAAATATGGATTATAAAAGACCTAAATGAATGGAAGTGGGAAGAGGAATATATTAAAATAAATGTTGAAATAGAAACAGCTACATTATCTTGGAATAGAAGAAGATCCCTTTTTGCATTTCAATTCATTAATGGTAATACACTTATATTTAGTATTGGTAACATACTACAAGTTTACAAGTTAAAAAAGAAAGTTGACTGCATTAAAACAGAATTAATAGCAAGAAGAATTATGCCTAAAAAGTTTGTTTAGACTAACACGTTTATTCCTTTTATTACTACTTTTCAATCATGTTCTTAAACTGTGATTTTGTGCTTTTAATGTTGTGTGTAATCTGCATTTATTTTTAGAAAAGGAAGAAAAATTTTTAGTTTTTGTTTTATTTTATAAAAAGAAAAAAAAAAGAAAAAACAAAATATCAATCCAGTTTGTTGGTATCTATTCTAGGAAACCAACTAGCTTGCTTGTGAGCCACCAAAGGCATAGGAGCCTGGGTTCCATACAAGACATTGAATTAACAATTTATGTTTTGTTGTTAAGTTGTTATTTTGTTATATATTCTGCTTTTTTTGTGAATGAAAAGTTTTTCAGAATCAAAAATCAAAAGATATTGAAGGAGATATAAAAGAACAAGGTATGTAATTGATTACTTATCCTGAATTTACATTTAAACTTAGTTCGTAGAGTTATTCACTAACTCAACGAATTAAGTTCATTGAGTTAAGTGCTAAGTCAACGAAACAATATCCATGTTTGCTAACAATTACTGTATTTACTGTATAATCTTTTACATTGAGGACAATGCAAAATGTAGGTATAGGGGGGTGGTAATTAGATTAAAAGCTAAGTAATTTTGTTAATTAGAGGAATTAGAATGGTACTACAAAAGTTCTATGGAAATTGAAAATTGTCTACGAATTTTCTATAACTATCTGATAATTGAGACTGTCAAATTTTTAAGTACTGTAACTACTTGAATGTTATATTTAGAATCTTATATAAGATGCTACAAAATTTTACTATTAATACAAATCTGGATATAGTATTTATGTTTTTGCTGAATTTTATGAGTTTAACAGTTTCACGATTTTAAAAAGAAATCAAAATGCTTAACTGAAACTTAGTAAATTATCTAAAATCCTAAAAGAGCTGAAATGTTGATTTTTGGATTAAATGAAATACATATGATCAAGGACACATTTAATTTGATTGATTAAAGTTATAGAATGATTTATGTGTAAATCTTATTAAACTACAAAAAATGTATGAGCTTATTGATATGGATTCATATTTTTAGTAAATTATAGAAGCAGGATTATACGAGATTTGTGTTTTATTGCATTTGTATTAATGAAATACGTATATATACTATGTTGAAAAGAAAAAAAAGAGAAAAACTTTGAGAGTTTATTGACTTGTTTGATCACGAGTCTTTTGTACTTAAGTAGATAGGTATGTAAGGATTGTTGACCTGAAAAAGGACTTTAAATTTGGCAACCTAAGATCTTAATCAGATCTGGGATTGTTGATTGAAAGCTCGATACATGGGTACACTAGAAAGCTCTTGTATGATTCAAGCTTTTCAAATTAACTTTTAAAGTACAAATATGCATACACTATTCTGAAAAGATAAAAGTGTTTTGTGAAATACAGAAATCTTTTGAATCGAGTATATTTTCTATTATCTAAGATTATTGAAGTATGAATCTAGAATAGACTTTTGAAGTTGTTTATTCAAGATACAATTCATTATTCTACTTGCTTTAATCATATTGAATTGAATTGTGTTTTGATTCGTAAGTAGTTGAAATTTATTCTGGAAATCATATTGGAAAATTCAGGATAACAGATGTTTGAAAAGAAAAAAATGATAATATAAGTACCACCTATGTAATGCTAATATATTTTGTATGTAATTTACATATGTTTTAAATATATTTCCAAGTTGAAGAGGAGAAAACAATGTTAAAATAGATTACTTAAAAATACAGAATATCTATCTAGTAATCTAATTTATGTATTTTGAAGAAGAACAAAATGAAGAATTTATTCTAGCACTTTAGAAAGACCAACTAATTAGATCTTAGTTTGTTAAAGGATTAGCAAAATTTAAGTATGGGGGAAGTGTTTAGAATGAAAAAATACATAATATTAAGGGTTAAATGATGGTCAATTGCATAATATTTAGCTTATCATATGAGAATTAAGTCATTATGTTATAATTGCACTATTACATGCTTTAACGAAAGAATTTGCATAATTTTTGGAAATTAACATTAATTAAGTATATTTTTGAACTGTCGGAGAATTACAGGCTTGGAAATTCCTAAGTATCCAAATTTTTTGTTATTTTAGAGAATTATATTGTATGTACCGAACAATTATGTTTTAAATGCTTGAAGAATATTTTATTATTTCCTAGAGTACACGTGTTGAAATCGTAATGCATGACTTAAGTGAATTTTTGATAAGTTATTTGTTAACTATATGAAATGCATCTGAACATCGGATAGTTAAGGTTTGTAAGTATCTGAAACATCTGAACTAGTTATTTCTTTTTTGCACGTGTTTTATAGTTAAATCAATGAAGTAAGTCTGTTGGGTTATCTGTAACACCACAGACCATTTATTTTCTAATATGCCACTGTAGTAGTTGTAGAAATAGGACATTCAAAGGAAAACCACGATTACACGTATCACACAAGAATTCACTTGTGGAATGAAGAAGAAATCACCATCGTTGATATGAATGAAGAAAATCCAACCGATCAATTAAGTAGAAGTAGTTACTACTGAAAGAAATATAAAAGAAGAGGAGAAAGACGAAGAAAGTGTGTGTATAGAGGTGGAGAACCGCGCTAACTGCAGGGAGCGTCAGAAGTTCCCTAAAGCTCCACACCACCACCAAAATCTTCAACCATTGGAGGTCTGTAGGATACTTTTCTAATGTCGGGTCGATTCCAAGCCAAACACGGTGACTAACAACCACTATGAGGAGTAATCGCGTCGCAGGAAGGGAAGCCATTTTCACCAAGCACTGACTCATATCTTAGGAGATCATAAAGCTTCTAGCCTTGGTTTCTGGTTGATGCCAATATGTTGAAGAGGAGATCATCTTATAATTATTGATTCACGATTCTATAGGGAGAGGAGGCAAGATTGTAAGTGATTAAGTTTTCAGTGGTGTAATCATGTCGCATGTAGTGACAGAAGTTTTTATTGTCAATAGAGATTTTTACATTTCACCTTTCATTCATCTTCAGGAACATATCAAAACAAAAATACCAAAAACAACAAATTATCTATGTTTACATTTAGTATTAGAGTGTTGTATTATTTGTTTTGTATCATGATTAATGTTATCATTGTTAGTATTGTGAATGCTTTATGTTTGTTTGATTCAAAAAATAGAAAATAATTTTATTGTTTACTGAAATTGATTCGTTCCAAATACTTAAAGATTTTAATGGTTACTATTTGAAATATCTGAATGTTAGTGTTGCTTAATACCAAATCTAATATTAACTAACATTAAAGAGCTTAATTGATGTTATTTACATTCTGTGGAACCACCCAATGGTTGGCTGAATTCCTCTATAAATAGCAGTATATAACTAGAAAAGTAGGCTCGTGGAGTTAACTTAAGTCCACGAGGTTAGTTCATTGAGTTAGCCATAACTCCATGAACTAGGTCCATCGTGTTAATTGTAACTCAACGGAATGCTTAATTGAACACATACAAACTCCAATATAAAAATCAGAATAATACACAATTCTTACTCAATCTCTGTGGGATCGACTTGTACTTGCACGCAAATACAATATACACTGTACACTTGCAGTCAAAATACAAATTGGAATTAATATCTAATTTGTGTGAAAGGTTGTTTGTTTACTTCTAAATTTAATTATTGATATAAGCATAAAACCAAATTAAACAAGTCTTCTAGCACCGTCTAACAAATAGAAGTTCACAAATCCAATATACCATGCTTCTTTACTACACAGTTTTAAAAATCCATTCTAACAAGTAGATTCTAATAAAGATTTCATTAAAACATCTATGCCTTCATAAATTATACCTATTAGTTGTGCTTTACTCATTACATGGTATGGACATTGAGTCAGTAAATCTTTAAATCTTTCAAAATATTTCCAAAATGATTCTCCTTGTTTTTGGCTACACATTAATATTTCCTTTTTCTTTTTAATCATTTGATGTGTTGGATAATATTTTTCCAGAAAAATAGAGCAAAATTCAGTCCATGCAGAAATTGAATCAGGCAATAGAGTATATAATCATCTCTTACCTATGTCTTTTAAAGAAAAAGGGATATATCTAAGTTTAATAGCATCAATACTCATGTTCAGCATTTTAATCATTTAACAAACTTCGCTAAATTCTCTACGGAAATAATAGGCATCTTCTCTTTCTAATCTATGAAAGTGTGGCAATTGACTAATATAATTAGATTTCAATTCAAACTTATCTCCCTTAAGGTTTGGCAATCAAATACATGAAGGTTCATCAACTAATTCAAGATACAGAGTTTCCCCTAATGGTTTTTCTACTAGAGCAGCCATATCTTTGTTCTCTTTTAAAGAAAGGTTAGCTACACCCCTAAGGATTTTGTTAAAGTCCAATTCAGAAAATATTTCAATACGCCTCTATGTTGAATAATCCTATGTAGGTGTTCTTACTAATCGTTTAATGCTAGGAGAATGAATCCATGTGCTCATAAACTCTTTACATAATATAAAATAGCAAAAGATTAATTACATACTATTTAGAATGAAAAAGTGCATATTATTAATGGTTAAATGATGGTTAATTGCATAATATTTAGCTTATCATATGAGAATTAAGCCATTATGTTATAATTGGACCGTTATATGCTTTAATTGAAGAATCTGCTTAATTTTGGGGAATTAATGTTAATTTAGTACATTTATGAACTGTCGGTAAGTTGCAGGCTGTGAAATTCTTATGTATCCGAATTTTCTGATATTTCGGACAGTTATGTTTAACAAACCGAATATGTATCAGATAGTTATGTTTAAATTGCTGAACAGTTATGTTTAGAGAGAATATTTTATTATTTCCAGATGTACATGTGTCGAAATCAGAATGAATGTCTTAAGTGAATTTTCGGTGAGTTAGCTGTAACTATCCGAAAATGCATCTGAGCATCGGATAGTTAGACCTATAACTCTTCGAAATGTTATTTTATGTTTAAACTGCTGCTGACACGTGTTGAGATTTAGTAGATTTACTTAAGTTATAACTTGTTAAGTTAGCATAACTGTACGCGTTGAGTTACATGAATATACACTAAGGTAACGCGTTAGGTTAGCGGCTTATTTCTTTATTGCATGTATTATATAGTTATCTTCCAAAATGCCACTGTAGTGGTTGTAGGAACAGACAGTTGGAAGGAAAAACCATGTTTGCACGTATCACACAGGAATTCGATCGCGTAGGGAGAAAGAAATCATCGTCGTTGATCTGAAGGAAGGAAATCCAACCGATCATTCAAACAGAAGTAGTTACTATTGAAGAAATATAAAAGAAAAGAAGGAGTGATCGATGGACGACCAATGTATATAGAGGAGGAGCACCGAGCTTTCTACAGACAGTATCGGTGATTCTCCGAAGTATCACCCCAACCATCGTTATCACCACCATAATCACCAATCATCGGAGGTCTATGAGGATACTTGCTTGATGTCGGGTCGATTCCGAGCCAAACATAGTGCCTAACAACCACTGTGAGGAGTGATCGCGTCATGGGAAGGGAAGACATTTTCACCAAGCGCCGACTCATATTTCAGGAGATCATAAAGTTGTTAGCCTTGGCTTCGGGTTGATGCCTGTATGCTGAAGAGGAGATCATCTTGCAATTTTGGACTCGTGATTCTGTAGGGAGAGGAGACAGAATTGTAAGTAGTTTAATTTTTAGTGGTGTAATCGCGTTGCAAGTAGTGTCAAAAGTATTTACTAGCAAGTGAGATTACTCTACATTTCACCTTTCACCCATTTCCATGTTCACATCAAAACAAAAATACCAAAAACAATTTATCTTTGTTTGTATGTTGTATTTGAGTGTTGTATTGTTTGTGTTGTATCGTGATTAATGTTATCTGTATCAGTTTTATGATTGTTTTATGTTAGTTTTAATTTTACAGTTACTGAAATTGGTTCGTACAAAAAACTTAAAGATTTTAATGGTTAATGTTTGAATCATCTGAATGTTAGTATTGCTTAATGATAAATCCAATGTTAACTAGCATTAAAAAGCTTAATTGATGTTATTTACAACCTGTGGAATCGCCCAATGGTTGGCCGAATTCCTCTGTAAATAGCAGTATTATAAAGAAGAGATAGGCTCGTGGAGTTAACTTAAGTCCACGAGGATAGTTCGTTGAGTTAGCCATAACTCAACGAACTTAGTCCGTTGAGTTAACTGTAACTCAACGAAGTGCTTATTGAATATAAATTTGAATTGTTCACAATCAAACATTTCTTAAATTCGTCAGCAATTCCTTGTGGGATCGACCTGTACTTTCACACTGATACAATAGACACTGTGCACTTGCAATTAAAGTACAAATTGGAATTAATATCTAAATTGTATTAAAGGTTGTTTGTTTACTTCTAAAAGAAAGAATAGGCATAAAGATAAATTAACTAAGTAAAAATAGAAGTAACAAATCCAAGTTTTTCTAGTGAAGTGTTGGGAAAGCCAAACAAGTTTTATGGCGCCGTTGCCGGGGAATTGAATTGAATTGAGTCGAAGTGAATAGAATTGAATTGAATTAATATAAGTAACTATTAGAGCTGTTTCATTTTAATAGCCAGAGTTGTGTGTTTTCTTCTGTAATTGAGAACATGGCATATGCTTATGCTCAAAGATTTCTGAAACCTTTAATTAGCATATGTGAATTCTGCAATTCTGAAGGACACGACATTTCTGATTGTTTGAAATTGAGACATTTACAGATTGTTAGATCCCATGAACAACAAATGAATTATCCTCAATATAATAGAGCCGAGTATGAGAATCCTATAGTTTACCCAATTGATGGTCAGTATAGAATGTGTAATATGATGAGAGACATTGAAGTTTGGGATAGCTATGATAGACTGGAACTCATTTCTGTAATATTTGCCAGATTTGGAATGCCTAAAGCTATTATCAGTGATAGAGGAACTCATTTCTGTAATAGAAGTTTTGAAGCCTTAATGAAGAAATATGGAGTAAACCACAAAATTACAACATCATATCATTCGCAAACAAGTGGACAAGTAGAAAGTGCAAACAAACAAATTAAATTAATCTTGGAAAAAGTAGTAAATCTTACTAGAATAGATTGGGCTAATAGATTGATAGATGCACTTTGGGCTTATAGAACTGCTTATAAAACGAGCTTAGGTATGTCACCTTTTAGGCTAGTATATGGAAAAAGTTGTCATTTACCTGTTGAAATAAAACATAAAACTTATTGGGCATTAAAAACTCTGAACACCAATTTAAATCAAGCTACTTAAAATAGGAAAATGCAACTAATTAAATTAGAAGAATTTAGAAATGAAGCTTATTCGAAGACTGTAAGAGAAAAAGAGAAAATTAAATTCTAGCATGATAGAAAAATTATTCCTAAAAGCTTTGAAATAGGACAAGAAGTATATCTTTATATGGCTAGATTCCATAACCATCCCAGAAAATTAAGATCTAGATGGGCAGGACCTTACATAATTCGAAATGTTTATGCTTATGGAGCTATTGAAATTGAAAATCTTAAAAATCAGAATATATTTAAAGTAAATGGACAAAGACTTAAACCTATTCTGAAAACACCAAAAAGCTCCTTTAGAATTATAGAAGAAGTCAGAGTAGAGGACTACTCGAGCTTTACTTAGTAAGAAATCAGTTTTTATGTTTATATATATATATATTTATAATAAAAAAAAACATTAAAAATATATATAAAACATAAAAATAGTTGCAGTTCAACCGATTGGATCCATTGGTATGACCGGAACATTCAAAAAATTGTATATTAATTTTCAGAAAAAAATATTGGTTTTACCGAAACATAATATCGGTTCAATCGAAAGAAAAATGAAAAAATAAAAAATATTTAGGTCTGACCGAAGTATAGTATCAGTTAAATCGGAAAAAAAATTGTATATTAATTTTCAGAAAAAAATATTGGTTTTACCGAAACATAGTATCGGTTCAACCGAAAGTAAAATAAAAAAATAAAAAATATATAGGTTTGACCAAAGCATAGTATCGGTTAAACCGGTAAAAAAATAGAAAAACTATTCTCTGTAATATTTTTATTATTATATTTGCTTGTCCGGGGAGTCCGTTGAGTTACGCTTAACTCAATGAGCTTACTCCGTTGAGTCTTGAGTTAGTCAACGAGCTTATTCTATTGAGTTAACTGTAACTCAACGGAGTACTATAGCTAAGACCTAAAATTAAAAAAACTTCAGAAGGAAGTAGATGAACTTAGGTATAAAGATTAAATTGTATTGTTCATCTACTTGTGTAAAATTGTATGAAATTGTATGATGTACTTGTAATGTAATTGATTCATATTAATGAATATAATTTTTCAGATGCAATTTTCATATGTATTTGGATGTGAAATGAATGGAATTTATTGAATATTATGTAATTTGTGGAACTTTATGAATATGTAACAGATTTACAATTTGCTGAATGATAGGATAACTGCTTAAAAATTTCTGCATGTTATAAGGTAAAATGTAAATTCTGCATAACATAAAATGACCTGCAAGTTAAATCTTTATATAATGTTCAGATTTAAATATATTTTAATCAAAATGAGGCATTAATGACATAGATTTAACTTTATTACAGTTAGCAGAATGACAAAGAAAAAAAAACAGAATAGAAAACTTACGAGAGTGAAACTTAGAAGTTGCCAAGTGTTAACTCAATGAAGTATGTCCGTTGAGTTAACCGTAACTCCACGTGGTCAGTAATATAATATAAGGTCACTCCATTGAGTTATCTGTAACTCAACGAAGTTAGTCCGTGGAGTTAGTAACAGTAACCGACTGTGTTCTGTTTAGTAATCTGTAACTCAACGAGGTTAGTTCGTGGATTAAGCAAAACGGTTATTCTTTTAACCACGAACGAAACTTCGTCGGTTTAGCGGTTACCTAAATTTGAAATTAGTAGTGGTACACGTACCCATAAAAATAGGAACCACGATGCACGTTGCAAGACATGTTCTTGCAACGAGATTTATTCACTTTATGGATGCGCAGTATATATATGAAACAGAATGTTATTTACGAGTTACCAACACTTTTAAAAGAAAGGTGAAAGCGTTGGAGGAACTGGAAGGAGAAGCAGCTGATTCAACCTTCATCCGACAATAAATATTTATAGAATGGAAAGCTTCAAACTAGTATGTAATTAATCTTCTGCTATTTATTTATGAGCACATGGACTCGTTCTCTAAGCACTAAATGATTAGTAAGAACACCTATCCAGGAATTTTCATTGCAGAGGAGTACTGAAAAATTTTCTGAACTGAACTTTAACGAAATTCTTTGGGGTGTAGATAACCTTTCTTTAAAAGAGAACGTAGAGATGGCTGCTCCAGTAGAAAAACCATTAGGAGAGATTCTATATCCTGAATTAATTGATGAACCTTCATGTATTCGATTGCCAAACTTTGGTTGAGATAGGTTTGAACTGAAATCTAATTATATTAGTCAATTGCTACATTTTCATGGATTAGAAAGAGAGGATGCCTATTATTTCCTTAGAGAATTTAACGAAGTTTGTCAAATGACGAGAATGCCGAACATGAGTATAGATGCTATTAAACTTAGATATATCTCTTTTGCTTTAAAAGATACAGCTAAGAGATGGTTATATACTCTATCGCCTGATTCAATTTCTACATGGACTGAATTTTGCTCTGTTTTTTTGGAAAAATATTATCCAACACATCAAACGATTAAAAAGAAGAAAGAAATATTAATATGTAGCCAAAAACAGGGTGAATCATTCTAGAAATATTTTGAAAGATTTAAAGATTTACTGACTCAATGTCCACATCGTGCAATGAGTAAAGCACAATTAATAGGCATAATTTATGAAGGCATAGATGTTTCAACGAAATCTTTATTAGAATCTACTTGTCAAAATAGATTTTTAAAATTATGTAGTGAAGAAGCATGGGCATATTTAGAAAATTTTGCAAAAAGAACTGCACAATGGGAAAATTCGGTTGAAGCTATTGTAGATAAAAGAATACTGCCAAGAGGAATGCATGAAATAGATTCCAATACTATGCTTGAGGTGAAATTAAATGAATTAATAAAGAAAATAGAAGAGTTATCATTAAATCAAAAGCTAGCAAAAAAGAATACAAGCATAAATGACTTAAATATTATTTATGCTAGAAACCAGAGAGATAACTTGGGAAATTCTTATAATCCTAATTGAAGAAATCACCCGAATTTATCTTGGAGAAACAACAATTTCTAGGGAGGAGAAAATATAAATGAGAAGAACATAAGTTATGAAGTATTAATTGAACAAGGAGCTAGAATAGAGAAATTAGAAAAGATAATCCAACAAGTAAACAATCGTCTAGAATTTATATTTGGAAATGCTGCAAATCAAAATCAGAATAGAAATATATCACTTAGACAGAAGGAACCAATGGAAGTTAGACCTATTGGAGGATTGCCAATACAAGCTATACCTAATCCTGTCAATAGAACGGTTAATGAAATTGATACCTCTTCTAGGAGGGCAGCTGAATGAAGCAGCATATCTGAAGCAACTATCTGTATGTATATATGTTTTATTTTAAGTTAATAGTATCGTAGAGTTAATTTTTAACTCAACGAACTTAGTCCGTTGAGTTATGCCTTAACTCCACGAGGGTGTGTAGTAGTTATGTTAATTTTTGTCTCTACTAAATTTTTATTTGTGTTTTACAAAATCGACAAATGGAATTGATGCAATTACCAATGGATGCACTAAGGGAAGTACTAAGTAACTTATCAGCTAAAGATCTGTGCAGGCTGTGTTGTGTATGAAAGGAAATTAAAGACTGTATTGAAGAAAAATATTTTCAAGGACTACGAGCTGCAAAAATGACTAAGATTAGAGATGGATTCATATGGAGGTCATTTAATCGTAGTTCAAATACCCATGAATATCTGGCTATGGAAGAAACTACTGGAATTCCACCCAATGCATTAGAAGGAATGAGTCATATTATGGGGATAGATGAAGGATTAATCATATGCAAGACGAGACCAAGGTATGCAAGTTTATCATTACCTGATATTTTGATACGAAATCCTATAACAGGAGAAGAATGGAATATAGGAAGACCTAATATATTTGAAGCACCAACTGTAAATTGTGGGTCAGCTTTAATATTTTCTGATGAAAATTTTGCAATTCCTGAAAAATTATATTATTGGAGACCTACAGGAAATTGGGGTGAAGATTTACGCTTAAGTGTGTATAATTTTCTGAATAGATCTTGGAATGAAAACATTATGATATATCTAGGACAGAAATCATTAATTAACCAAACACATGTCATACTTGATGGATATATATATTTAGTCACAGAGATATCATTAGCATATGGATCTGATTTATACATAGTGAGCATAGACAGTTATGATGATTATATAGAAATTTTACCTATATCGAGTGAAATAGCTAAACCACCATTTGCAGAATTTAATGAAATTCAAATAGGAATGTGGTATAATGAAGAAGATGATCATACTTTATGTCTGATAAGATGGTGAGATGAACTGATGAAATTTCAAATATGGATTATGGAAGACATGAATGAATGGAAGTGAGAAGAGGAGTATATTGAAATAGATGTAGAAATAGAAACTGCTACATTACCCTAGAACCAAAAAGGATCCCTTTCTGCATTACATATCATTAATGGTAATACACTCATATTTGGAATTTATAATATATTGCATGTTTACAAATTAAAAAGGAACAAGAACTGCATTAAAACAGAATTAATAGTAAGAAAAACTATGCCTAAAAAGTTTGCTTGGACTGATACATTTATTCCATTTGTTTCTACTTTTCAATCATGTTCTTAAGCTGTGATTTTGTGTGTTTAATGTTATGTATTCTGCATTTATTTTTAGAAAGAAAAAAAAGAAAGAATTGTGAAGTTTTCATGTTCATTTTATAAAAACAAAAAAACAAACAAAACAAAATATCAATCCAGTTTGTTGGTATCTGTTCTGGGAAACCAACTAGCTTGCTTGTGAGCCACCAAAGGCATAGGAGCCTGGGTTCCACACAAGACACTGATTTATTAATATCTATTAAATGTTATTTTGTTTTATATTTTGTGTTTATCTAGGAATGAAAAGTTTTTCAAAATCAAAAATCGGAATATGCAGAAAGAGATACAAATGGAACAAGGTATGTAACCATTAATATTTTGTGTTTATTCTGCATTTATTTTGCAAAATTTTTATCAGAAAATATTAAAGCTGACCCACAATTTTCAGTTGGTGTTTCAAATATATTAGGTCTTCCTATATTCCATTCTTCTCCTGTTATAGGATTTCGTATCAAAATATCAAGTAATGATAAACTTGCATACCTTGGTCTCGTCTTGTATATGATTAATCCTTCATCTATCCCCATAATATGACTCATTCCTTCTAATGCATTGGGTGGAATTCCAGTAGTTTCTTCCATAGCCAGATATTCATGAGTATTTGAACCACGATTAAATGACCTCCATATGAATCCATCTCTAATCTTAGTCATTTTTGTAGCTTGTAGTCCCTGAAAATATTTTTCTTCAATACAGTCTTTAATTTCCTTTCATACACAACACAGCCTGCACAGATCTTTAGCTGACAAGTTACTTAATACTTCCCTTAGTGCATCCATTGGTAATTACATCAATTCCATTTGTTGATTCTGTAAAACACAAATAAAAATTTAGCAGAGACAAAAATTAACATAACTACTACACACCCTCGTGGAGTTAAAGCATAACTCAACGGACTAAGTTCGTTGAGTTAAAAATTAACTCTATGATACTATTAACTTAAAATAAAACATATATACATACAGATAGTTGCTTCAGATATGCTGCTTCATTCAGCTGCCCTCCTAGAAGAGGTATCAATTTCATTAACCATTCTATTGACAGGATTAGGTATAGCTTGTATTGGCAATCCTCCAGTAGGTCTAACTTCCATTGGTTCCTTTTGTCTAAGTGATAAATTTCTATTCTGATTTTGATTTGCAGCATTTCCAAATATAAATTCTAGACGATTGTTTACTTGTTGGATTATCTTTTCTAATTTCTCTATTCTAGCTCCTTGTTCAATTAATACTTCATAACTTATGTTCTTCTCATTTATATTTTCTCCTCCTTGGAAATTGTTGTTTCTCCAAGATAAATTTGGGTGATTTCTCCAATTAGGATTATAAGAATTTCCCAAGTTATCTCTCTAGTTTCTAGCATAAATAATATCTAAGTCATTTATGTTTGTATTCTTTTTTGCTAGCTTTTGATTTAATGATAACTCTTCTATTTTCTTTGTTAATTCATTTAATTTCACTTCAAGCATAGTATTGGAATCTATTTCATGCATTCCTCTTGGCAATATTCTTTTATCTGCAATAGCTTCAGTCGAATTTTCTCACTGTGTAGTTCTTTTTGCAAAATTTTCTAAATATGCCCATGCTTCTTCACTACATAATTTTAAAAATCTATTTTGACAAGTAGATTCTAATAAAGATTTCGTTAAAACATCTATGCCTTCATAAATTATGCCTATTAATTGTGCTTTACTCATTGCATGATGTGGACATTGAGTTAGTAAATCTTTAAATCTTTCAAAATATTTCCAGAATGATTCACCCTGTTTTTGGCTACACATTAATATTTCTTTCTTCTTTTTAATCGTTTGATGTGTTGGATAATATTTTTCCAAAAAAACAGAGCAAAATTCAGTCCATGTAGAAATTGAATCAGGCGATAGAGTATATAACCATCTCTTAGCTGTATCTTTTAAAGCAAAAGGGATATATCTAAGTTTAATAGCATCTATACTCATGTTCGACATTCTCATCATTTGACAAACTTCGTTAAATTCTCTAAGGAAATAATAGGCATCCTCTCTTTCTAATCCATGAAAATGTGGCAATTGACTAATATAATTAGATTTCAGTTCAAACCTATCTCCCTCAAAGTTTGGTAATCAAATACATGAAGGTTCATCAATTAATTCAGGATATAGAATCTCTCCTAATGGTTTTTCTACTGGAGCAGCCATCTCTACATTCTCTTTTAAAGAAATGTTAGCTACACCTGAAAGAATTTCGTTAAAGTTCAGTTCAGCAAAATTTTTCAATACTCCTTTGCAATGAAAATTCCTAGATAGGTGTTCTTACTAATCGTTTAGTGCTTAGAGAACGAGTCCATGTGCTCATAAATAAATAGCAGAAGATTAATTACATACTAGTCTGAAGCTTTCCATTCTATAAATATTTGTTGTTGGATGAAGTTGAATCAGTTGCTTCTCCTTCCAGTTCCTCCAACGCTTTCTCCTTTCTTTTAAAAGTGTTGGTAACTTGTAAATAACATTCTGTTTCATATATATACTGCGCATCCATAAAGTGAATAAATCTCATTGCAAGAACGTGTCTTGCAACGTGCATCGTGGTTCCTGTTTTTATGGGTACGTGTACCACTACTAATTTCAAATTTAGGTAACTGCTAAACCGACGAAGTTTCGTTTGTGGTTAAAAGAATAACCGTTCTGCTTAATCCACAAACTAACCTTGTTGAGTTACAGATTACTCAACAGAACACACTCGATTACTATTGCTAACTCCACGGACTAACTTCGTTGAGTTACAGATAACTCAACGAAGTGACCTTATATTATATTAATGTCCTCGTGGAGTTACGGTTAACTCAACGGACTTACTTCGTTGAGATAACACTTGGCAACTTCTAAGTTTCATTCTCGTAAGTTTTCTATTTTGTTTTTTTTTCTTTGTTTTTCATTCTGCTAACTGTAATAAAGTTAAATCTATGTCATTAATGCCTCATTTTGATTAAAATATATTTAAATCTAAACATTATATAAAGATTTAACTTGCACGTCATTTTATGTTATGTAGAATTTATATTTTACCTTATAACATGCAGAAATTTTTAAGCAGTTATCCTGTCATTCAGTAAATTGTAAATCTGTTACATATTCATAAAGTTCCACAAATTACATAATATTCAATAAATTCCATTCATTTCACATCCAAATACATATGAAAATTGCATCTGAAAAATTATATTCATTAATATGAATCAATTACATTACAAGTACATCATACAATTTCATACAATTTTACACAAGTAGACGAACAATACAATTTAATCTCTATGCCTAAATTCATCTACTTCCTTCTGGAGTTTTTCTAATTTTAGGTCTTAGCTATAGTATTCCGTTGAGTTACAGTTAACTCAACGGAATAAGCTCGTTGACTAACTCAAGACTTAACGGAGTAAGCTTGTTGAGTTAAGCGTAACTCAACGGACTCCCTATACAAGCAAATATAATAATAAAAATATTACAGAGAATAGTTTTTCTGTTTTTTAACAGATTTAACCGATACTATGCTTCGGTCAGACCTAAATATTTTTTATTTTTTTATTTTTCTTTCGGTTGAACCGATACTATGTTTCGGTAAAACCAATATTTTTTTCTGAAAATTAATATATAATTTTTTTCCGGTTTAACCGATACTATGCTTCGGTCAGACCTAAATATTTATTATTATTATTTTTTTTTCGGTTGAATTGATACTATGTTTCGGTAAAACCAATATTTTTTTTGAAAATTAATATACAATTTTTTTTTCCGGTTTAACCGATACTATGCTTCGGTCAAACCTAAATATTTTTTATGTTTTTATTTTTCTTTCGGTTGAACTGATACTATGTTTCAATAAAACCAATATTTTTTTCTTAAAATTAATATACAATTTTTTTAATGTTCCGGTTATACTGATGGATCCAGTCAGTTGAACCGCAACTATTTTTATGTTTTATATATATTTTTAATGTTTTTTTTATTTTATATATATATATATAAACATAAAAACTGATTTCTTACTAAGTAAAGCTCGAGTAGTCTTTTACTCTGACTTCTTCTATAATTCCAAAGGAACTTTTTGGTGTTTTCAGAATAGGTTTAAGTCTTTGTCCATTTACTTTAAATATATTCTGATTTTTTGGATTTTCAATTTCAATAGCTCCATAAGGATAAACATTTCGAACTTTGTAAGGTCCTACCCATCTAGATCTTAATTTTCCTAGATGGTTATGGAGTCTAGCCATATAAAGATATACTTCTTGTCCTATTTTAAAGATTTTAGGAATAATTTTTCTATCATGCCAGAATTTAATTTTCTCTTTTTCTCTTACAGTCTTCAAATAGGCTTCATTTCTAAATTCTTCTAATTCAATTAGTTGCATTTTCCTATTTTCAGCAGCTTGATTTAAATTAGTGTTTAGAGTTTTTAATGCCTAATAAGCTTTATGTTCTATTTCAGCAAGTAAATGACAACTTTTTCCATATACTAGCCTAAAAGGTGACATACTTAAGCTCGTTTTATAAACAGTTCTATAAGCCCAAAGTGCATCTATCAATCTATTAGCCCAATCTGTTCTAGTAGGATTTATTACTTTTTCCAAGATTAATTTAATTTGTTTGTTTGCACTTTCTACTTGTCCACTTGTTTGCAGATGATATGATGTTGCAATTTTGTGGTTTACTCCATATTTCTTCATTAAGGCTTCAAAACTTCTATTATAGAAATGAGTTCCTCTATCACTGATAATAGCTTTAGGTATTCCAAATCTGGCAAATATTACAGAAATGAGTTCTAGTCTGTCATAGCTATCCCAAACTTCAGTGTCTCTCATCATATTACACATTCTATACTAACCATCAATTGGGTAAACTATAGGATTCTCATACTCGGCTCTATTATATTGAGGATAATTCATTTGTTGTTCATGAGATCTAACAATCTGTAAATGTCTCAATTTCAAACAATCAGAAATGTTGTGTCCTTTAGAATTGCAGAATTCACATATGCTAATTAAAGGTTTCAGAAATCTTTGAGCATAAGCATATGCCATGTTCTCAATTACAGAAGAAAACACACAACTCTGGCTATTAAAACGAAACAGCTCTAATAGTTACTTATATTAATTCAATTCAATTCTATTCACTTCGACTCAATTCAATTCAATTCCTCGGCAACGGCGCCATAAAACTTGTTTGGCTTTCCCAGCACTTCACTAGAAAAACTTGGATTTGTTACTTCTATTTTTACTTAGTTAATTTATCTTTATGCCTATTCTTTCTTTTAGAAGTAAACAAACAACCTTTAATACAATTTAGATATTAATTCCAATTTGTACTTTAACTGCAAGTGTGCAGTGTCTATTGTATGAGTGTGCAAGTACAGGTCGATTCCATAGGAAATTGCTGACGAATTTAAGAAATGTTTGATTGTGAACAATTCAAATTTATATTCAATAAGCACTCTGTTGAGTTACAGTTAACTCAACGGACTAAGTTTGTTGAATTATGGCTAACTCAACGGACTATCCTCGTGGACTTAAGTTAACTCCACGAGCCTGTCTCTTCTTTATAATACTACTATTTATAGAGGAATTCGGCCAACCATTGGGCGATTCCACAGATTGTAAATAACATCAATTAAGCTTTTTAATGCTAGTTAACATTGGATTTATCATTAAGCAATACTAACATTCAGATGATTCAAACAGTAACCATTAAAATCTTTAAGTTTTTTGTACGAACCAATTTCAGTAACTATAAAATTAAAACTAACATGAAACAATCATAAAACTGATGCAGATAACATTAATCACGATATAACACAAACAATACAACACTCAAATACAACATACAAACAAAGATAAATTGTTTTTGGTATTTTTGTTTTGATGTGAACATGGAAATGGGCGAAAGGTGAAATGTAAAGTAATCTCACTTGACAGTAAATACTTCCGACACTACTTGCAACGCGATTACACCACTAAAAATTAAACCACTTACAATTCTGTCTCCTCTCCCTATAGAATCGCGAGTCCAGAATTGCAAGATGATCTCCTCTTCAGCATGCAGGCATCAACCCGAAGCCAAGGCTAAAAGCTTTACGATCTCCTGAAATATGAGTCGGCGCTTGGTGAAAATGTCTTCCCTTCCCGCGATGCGATCACTCCTCACAGTGGTTGTCAGGCACTGTGTTTGGCTCGGAATCGACTCAACATCAGGCAAGTATCCTCACAAACCTCCGATGATTGGTGATTATGGTGGTGATAACGATGGTTGGTGTGATACTTCAGAGAATCACTGATACTATCTGCAGAAAGCTCGGTGCTCCTCCTCTGTATACACTGGTCGTCCATCGATCACACACACTTTCTTCTTTTTTTCTTCTTTTCTTTTATATTTCTTCAGTAGTAACTGCTTCTGCTTGAATGATCGGTTGGATTTCCTTCCTTCAGATCAACGGCGATGATTTCTTTCTCCCTACGCGATCGAATTCCTGTGTGATACGTGCAAACATGGTTTTTCCTTCCAACTGTCTGTTCCTACAACCACTACAGTGGCATTTTGGAAGATAACTATATAATACATGCAATAAAGAAATAAGCCGCTAACCTAATGCGTTACCTTAGTGTATATTCATGTAACTCAACGCGTACAGTTATGCTAACTTAACGAGTTATAACTTAAGTAAATCTACTAGATCTCGACACGTGTTAGCAGTAGTTTAAACATAAAATAACATTTCGGAGAGTTACAAGTCTAACTATCCGATGCTCAGATGCATTTTCGGATAGTTACAGCTAACTCACCGAAAATTCACTTAAGACATTCATTCTGGTTTCGACACGTGTACATCTGGAAATAATAAAATATTCTCTCTAAACATAACTGTTCGGCAATTTAAACATAATTATCTGATACATATTCGGTCTGTTAAACATAACTGTCTGAAATATCAGAAAATTCGGATACTTAAGAATTTCACAGCCTACAACTTATCGACAGTTCATAAATGTACTAAATTAACATTAATTCCCCAAAATTAAGCAGATTCTTTAATTAAAGCATATAACAGTGCAATTATAACATAATGGCTTAATTCTCATATGATAAGCTAAATATTTTGCAATTAACCATCATTTAACCGTTAATAATATGCACTTTTTCATTCTAAACACATACCAGTTTGATGCTTTGTTTTTAGTAAATAGTTGTTGACGGATGAAGTTGAATCAACTGCTTCTCCTTCCAGTTTCCCAACGAATTTTCTTTTCTTTCCTTAGATGCTGGTAACTTGTAAATAACATTCTGTTCTCTATTTATAATGCACGTCCATAAAGCAAATGAATCTCGTTGCAAGAACATGTCTTGTAACGTGTAGTGTGGTTCTTATTTTTATGGATACTTGTTCCACTTCTAATTTCATATTTCAGTAACCGCTAAACCCACGAAGTTTCATTCATGGCTAAAAGAATAACTGTTCAGCTTAATCTACGAACTAACCTCGTTGAGTTATAGTTAACTCAACGGACTAACTTCGGTTACTTTTTTGCTAACTCCATAGACTAACTTCGTTCAGTTATAGATAACTCAACAGAGTGACCTTATATTTTATTATTGACCTCTGTTGAGTTAACACTTAGCAAATTTTTTTAAAACTTACTCCTTGTATTAACTTTTATATATATTTTTTTCTCTGCATTTTGTCAACTTAATTAAAGTTAAATACATGTCATTAATGCAGTGTTCTAATGTAACTCACTTAAATCTAAACATTATATGCATATTTAACTTACAGTTCACTTCTTGTTATGCAGAATTTACATTTTACTTTTCAGCATGCAGATATATTCAGGCTTTAACCAATTATCATGCATTTAACCATATCATTCATAAAATTTGTAAATCTTTTAAACAGTCTTGCACATCTTTAAACAATTATATAATATTCAATATAATTCTCAATTATATCATTCATTCTCAAAAATGAATTCAAAAACATCTAAAAAACATTCATTTATATGAATAGTTTACATTTACATACAGTTAGATAATTTTTTCAATACAAATATAAGTAAATGAACAATACATTTAGTCCTTTTTCCTAAGTTCATCTACTTCGTTCTAGAGCTTTTCTAGTTGTTGCCCTAATTGATTTATCCTCTCAAGAGCCCCGTAATGCCTCTAGAAGGTCCAACAATCTCAACAGCTTCAGCATTATAATTTCTATAGTCCTTCACTGAAATGGCTCTTGATCTTATCCTTTTGGATGTCCATTGCATGAAGTCAATACTGTCTACCATCAGTAGTGGAATCAAATCTCCATAAAATAATTTCTTCTTTTCTGCTCTCAACTTGGAGATAAATACTTTGTATGAATTAACTTGAATTCTGTCCACAACTACATATGTGGCCCACTTGACAAATTGACTAAGTTCAATGTCGTGGCCTTGTCTTTGATAAACAGTTTTTACCAGTATGGTTGCAACCAAGTGTGCCTTTCTATTTAAGTACTTCAGTCTATTCAGTAATGGCACACTAGGGTCGATGGCTATGCACTGTTTAATTTCCTGTTTAGCCCATTCCACTACAGTTGTTTCTTCTAGAATTTCAATTCCTTCATTTCTCAATTTGAAAATATTGTGGAGAAGCTCTGGTGTTATCTATACATCAGCTTGCTCTATGTTAGAAATTAATCCACTTTCTACTTCTCTTAAATTTGCATAGAAACAGGGCACTAGATTTTCATATACTGCATGCCCTCTTTGTTGAGAAATAAATTGTAGTAGACCCTAGAAATCAAATAAGTCCTTAATTTCTTACACACCGTCCTAGTTTACTAACCTACTGTAAATAATATCATATCCCTTCATCTCTTGATATTTATTATAAGCTTCCTAACTCCAAAAGTGTACTTCATTTAGAATGGTAACTTCATCTAGGTCAGGAATTTGAATTTGTTGCTTTAGAGGGGTTTGTTCCTGAATTTCCTCCTCAATATGCTGAACTTGAATTTGTTGAAAATGATCTGAAGATTCCTACATTCTTGTTTTTACTTCTGTCTGTGGTGGAGAGCTGACTGAACTCTCCACTCTTCTTTCTTGAATTCTTTCAAACATTTGCTAAAGAGTCTCTCCCTCTTCAATGGAATCTGTCGAGTCATTTCTTTCTTGTTCAATATGCTCTTGTTCAGCTTCTTGTTCAATTTCTACTCTTTCTTCTTCCTCTTGACTACCAATCTACATTGTCACTACTCTTTCTAATTTTGTGGCGATTGGGATGGAGTCACGGGCAAATCAGCTTTTGCCCTAATTTCAATTTCTTCTCTTTGTACAGGCTATAGACTAATTTCAGCCTATTTTTCTTCTTCTCTTTACTCTTGCTACTGTTGCTCCTACTCCTCCTCAAATTTGGATAGTAGGTCTACAAAAATGGGATTTGTAGGCCCTTCTGATATTTTAGCTCAGGTTTAATCTCTATAGGAGCTTCATGCACTATCTCTTTTCCTTTCCTTCTTCTAAATAGCTGTGTCTGGTCTTCCTCTTCCTCCTCTAAGATTAAATCTACAACAATAGGCTCTGCAAGCTCTCGATCCACAAGTACTAGCTCTTCCTATTTTACTTTTTCTATAATTACTGGTCTTGAAGGACCAGCTTCCATTTCTTTTGCAGCCATTGATCTAGCTACTTCTTGATGCTGCTCTACTTTAATTTTATATTGGGCCCTCAACTTTTCTTCAGCCCACCTTTTCTTTATGGCATCATATAGAATATGTGCCTTAGCCATAGCCATTTCTTCATCATCTCCTTGGTCTTTTGCTATTTTGACCAAACTAGCAAACTCTTTATCCTCTTTGACCAAGCAAATGTTACTCGTGGTAATGGCTTTGTTGGTGGAACTGAAAGTCCTACATGTTCTACAACTACAGCCGACATTTCTGTTGTTGGTTCTTCAACTGCTTTCCTCTATTGCTCCCAGATTGCCCATTGGGCATGTCCACCAATATGTCGTATGAACCATAATCTAGACTTGCGTTGGATCAATTCTAGGGCAACTTCGTTGTTTGGCCTGATTTTTCTTTCTCTGTTTACTGCAACTTCTATTACTACCTTAATCCTCGTCTCCACAATCTAAGGTATTGTAATATTTAAATCTACCAAGACTTTCCTCCAATAGAAAATGTTAGATTCTACCTTTTGGAGTTCTTTTTCCCTTGTCGTATTCTTGATCTTTCGTCTCGTGTGCCATTCTTCTGATTCTCTAAGAAATCTCATGGTGTCTATTTCCTCCCAGAACTCTAACATCATCTTGTCTTCGTGGTGTGACAGAACAGAATGAAATCGCTTTGATCTCTACTATTCTAAGTTTTAAATGATTCTACGAATAATGCCCTCAAATCCTAAGTTTTAGTATAAATAAACCCTAAGTTTTTGGCAGGTAATCGGGTCATTTTCCTGCGCAAACTCTCGCTCTCCCACTTACCTCTCCGTGGAGTTACAGTTAACTCCACAGACTAAGTTTGTGGACTTAACTACAGTACTCCATTGAATTATAATTAACTCAATGGGGTAAGTTTGTTAACTTATCCTAGACTCAACGGACATTCCGTAAAGTTATAACTAATAAAAATACCTATAATAATAATTTTTACTTTGGTTTTGACTGAAGAATTTCTAGTCTAACTGATTCTTAATTTTTCAACATTTTAGAATTTCGATCAAACCATTATATTCCTCGGTCGAACTGAAATTAAATATTTTTTTTCCTACCAGTTGAACCGATACTATGCTTCGGTAAAATCGACATTTTACTCAATATAATATATAGATTTTTTAATGTTTCAGTCAGACCGATGGATCTTGTCAATTGAACTGCAATAATTTTTTTCTTTTAATATTTATTTCGGTAAAATCGATAATTTCTTTCGATTGAGCTATGAGTATGTTTAAATAAGTTTTTTTTTTTAAAAAAAAACACTTAGATAATTTCTTATTAAGTAAAGCTCGAGTAGTCCTCTACTCCTTATAATACTTGGACAATTACTAAAAAAGAAAATGAAACTCTAAATGCTAAAGGCTTAAATATCTTATTTTGTGCATTAAGTTATGAACAGTTTAGTAAAGTGTCGGCATATAAATCTACTTATGAGGTGTGGCATACATTAGAAGTTTCACATGAAGGTACTTCTCAAGTTAAAGAGATTAAGATAAACATGTTGATTCATAAGTATGAACTCTTTAAGATGCATGAAGACGAAAATATTTCTGAGATGTTTTCCAGATTCCTTGATATCATAAACTCTTTAAAATGCTTAGGAAAGAATTTTGAATAGAAGGATTTGGTGAGGAAAATTCTCAGATCCCTAAGTTCTAAATGGTCTTAGAAAGTGACATCAATTGAGGAATCGCGAGATTTAAATGTTTATACTATAAATGAGATTATAGGAAATTTAATTGCTTATAAAGTTCAATTAAATGATTCACTAAGTCACAACAAATTAAAAATGAAGAAAGAAATAGCCTTCGAAATTAATTCATATTTTGAAATATCTTCTAATTCTAACAAGGATTTGATTTTGCTGACTAGGAAATTCAAGAAAGAATGGAAAGCTAGGAAATAGTAAAGTAACAGAAATGATAAACCCTCAACGTCAAAGTTATTGAATGAAAAAGAATTCTTCATCCAAAAAGTATGTATGTTACAACTGTAAGAAAACTAGATATCTTTCTCCAGATTGTCCTAAAAGGAAAAATGCAAAGCAAAGTAGGACAAATCAGAAGAAGATGACTTAGAAAACTCAGAAAAAGTTTTATAAGAAAAAGGCTTTGAATGTCACTTGGGATGACACGTCAGAAGAGTCTGAATCTGAGGAATTATCATCAAAATCTCCACATTCAGAAGAAGAACAAGAGTTAGAAGACGTTGCTCATGTGTGCTTGATGGCAGATGAGTCTGAGGTAATATCTGATCTTGAAAGTTATTCAGATTTTAACTTTGATGAATTATTATGTGCTCATCATGCATTATTACAGAAACTTAAAGTTTGTAAACTGGAAAATAAGAATATTAGAAACTCTTTGTCCATTTTGGAAGAAGAAAATTGTTTCCTATCTACTACTTTAGAAAAGTTTAAATGTGATAATGAAAATCATGCTAGAGATTTGCATAAATTTAGATTTAATGAATCTGTCTTGCATGAACAAATACAGAATATAAATGCTGAAAAATTAAAGATAGAATCTAAAAATGAAAAATTGAGAAACAAGATAAATGATCTTGAGTTAGAAATTGACAAATTAAAAATGAGAGAGCTAGATTTAAATTCCACCATTGAGAAATGGAATTTAAGTCAAACTAAGTTAGATAAACTAACTAGTACCCCTACAGTGCCGTATAAATTTGGCTTAAGATTTGATTATCCTGACTATCCTGAATCTCAAGCCAATAAAGGATTTATTAGTTGTAGTTCAAGTAAATCTAAGACTAAAATTCCTTTTATCATGAAACAAGGTAATAAATATGTAGAAGTAGGTACTTCAAGGGATGAATCATGTAGTAATAATATAAATCAATGTGATTTGTCTAAATGTACTTCTAACATGACTATTAATGTTTCTAAAAATCTTGTTTCTTGGTTTGGAAATTCAATTACTAATGTTTCTAAAATGTCAAACAATCGTAGTAAACTGAAATTCAGAAACCTAAGCATGAAATTCAAAATACTAGTATTAGACTAACTAATGGTTCTACATGTTCTTTATCTGAAAATTCATATGTAGAAAAAGATTTTGTATGTACTGAAAATTTAAATACAAGTACAAAATCTTGGTACGAACTTACTAAAATGTATGAGCATGATCAAAATAATTTAACTTCTGATAAAAATCGGTTTGGTCTTGATTATACTACATCTAAAAACAAAAAGAATGATTATAAGAGCAATAATGCTATATGTGAGTATGAAGCTAATGATAAATCAATAGTACTTGCAACTAATAAGAATGTAAATGATAATGTTAAACTGTTTTTAAATAAAAAGAAGAAATATGCATTTAATGAACTTGGTCCTCAACAACATTGGGTACCAAGAAAATGTTCTTCTTAATTTGTGTTGCAGGAGGAAACAATATCAAAATGGATCTTGGATAGTGGAGCATCAAGTCGCATGACCGGACAGAAAAGTCTACTGAAAAATTTTACAAATACCAAGAAAGGAAGTGCAATATTTGGAAACAAAAGCAAGGATAAAATCATAGGTATGGGCAATGTTCAAATAACTCTTACTTGTGTTATTTCGAATGTACTATATGTAGAAAACCTAGGATTTAATTTGCTGAGTGTTATAAAACTAATTGATAATGGATACTATGTAGTGTTTGAAGATAATGTATGCAAAATTATTGATAAAATTACAAATGAACTTAAGTTTATTGCTAAAATGAAAGGTTCTGTATGTATTTTATCTTTACCTTCTAGTGTAGTTGATTTAAATTCATGCTTGCTAGCTGAAACTAGTGATGCATATCTTTGGCATAGAAGGATCGTGCATATTAATATGAAACTATTACATAAACTATCTAAAAAAAAATTAGTGAGAGGTTTACCAAAGATTAAATACTCAAAGGATTTCATGTGTGATGCATGTGAGTTGGGTAAACTTCATAAAAACTCTTTTAAATCCAAAACTGATATATCAAGCAAGAGAGTTTTAGAACTTATACATATAGATCTATTTGGACCAACCAGAATCATGAGTCTTGGTGGTAAAAGGTATGTATTTGTTTTAGTAGATGACTTCTCTAGATACACTTGGGTATATTTTCTAGCATCTAAGACAGAAGTTTTTGAAAAGTTTAAAATGTTTTACAATCTTGTTCAAAATGAACAAAGTGTCTCTATTCAAAAACTTAGGAGTGGTCATGGTACTGAATTTGAAAATGATCAAATGGATAATTACTATAAAGATCATGGCATTGATCATAGATTTTCTTTTCTAAGAGCACCATCTCAAAATGGTGTTGTTGAGAGAAAGAATAGATCACTTTAGGAAATGGCCAGAACTATGTTAAATGAACATAATTTACCTCAAAATCTTTGGGTTGAAGCAATAAATAGAGCTTCTTATGTTATTAACAGAAGTTACTTAAGACCTCATGTTAATAAAACTCCATATGAAATTATGTTTGATAGGTGTAGAGTCATAATTTATGCATATTTTATATAGTTAATTGATGCATTTTATGTGCTTAAATCCATATACTCATAAGTGTTTAATGAAGATTTAAGTTATAATGCATTTTGAGCAAATAATGTAGTTATGGGCTTAAATGAAGAAAGTAATGCATAAATGAGACTCTATTTGTTATTTAGCATTTCATGAAAACACATTTACATCTTTGTGGCAACACAATTTCATTTTATTAAGTAGATTAAATTTACTTTAGCACTTAGGATTAATTATTTAAATAAGTACATGGGTATTTCTGGAATTCAATGAAAAATGTGATTTTTGGCCTTTTGAAGTACCCATGTTTAGGAATATATCTTATCTTATTTATTGAGTGTTTTAATGTATTTGTTTGAGTTTTATAGGTTGAAGAATAAGAAAAATAAAGCAAATCAAGATAGGAGGAATATTGGCCCTTGGATTGAAGATCAAAGGTGGAGATCATGTTCCACCACTTGGAGCCTCTATAAAAGGAGAGGCAAGGCCAACAAATGCCCCCTCTTGGACGAGCTTTCTCCCAATCTCAATCCTGAAAGTCGTCAGCCCCTCTCCCTCCCTCAAGAACTCGTGGAAGGTGGTGTTCCCCCCCCCTCTCGTGGAGCTCCAAGGTGGAAGACAAGGTTCGGCCAACCTCTTCTTCTCCTCTCTTGGTGGTTGCTAGTAGGAGGACGGCTAGGGCATCTTTTCCAAACCTTGTGGGTGCTGTTTGGAGCACATCTGAAGCCGTGCAACTGTCTCCCCTCTTCCGTGGATCAGTCCTAGTAGAAGAAAGGCAAGGGTTGTGGACTTTAGGTGGATGACTACTTGTTTCTTGGTGTTTAAAGACCTCCCGCTTTAGGAAGAGAACTCGTGCGGTGACAGCCACGAAATTCTTGGCTAGGAGGATGGCTAGGAGCACATCTCATGCACCATTCTTCTCCAAAACAAGTTTGCACTTCAAGGTAAAAAGGGTTGTATTGGTTTAGCTCTTTAGGTTTTCATTTTCTTGTTTAAAGTTGAGTTCTTTGTAATTTCAGTAGGATAGTTGTAGTTTTAAGTTTAGTTGTAATGTTACATTGTAGTTTAATCATAGAACTTTCATTTCAGTAGTTTATTATATTTAGTTTGAATGAATGGAAACGAATTTGGTTTGAATCTTGTGCATATGTGAATATGTGTATGCTAACAAAGGTAATTTGTGGATGTTGATCATCGATTTAGAATCCTGTAAATTTGATGATTTTGTTTAGGTTGTAACTCACTGGTCCAGTGATGTTTTGCTTTAGTTTTCGATTCTATTTTGTAGAGCTTCGAGTGTACTTTACTCCTGTATAGTTTTTAGAATTTTTCCAATTGATTTGTATAGGTTTTCCAATTTATTTCGTTGATGTTGCATCTGGTGCATCTTGGCGTTTTTCGCCCAATTTTTTCTTCAATGCCGAATTCGATATCTTTTTATCTAGAGCATGAAATCGACCTTTGTAAATTTTCTCTGTTAGATGAATGAGTTAAGTTTCGAAGCAATTTTACAGATTTTCATGAAGATTTGAAAATCTGATACCATTTTTAGTAATTGTGCCCAATTCAAGGATGTTAATTGCTAGTCTACGCGTTTGTAGGAAAAGCATTGCCAACGCTTGACTATTTCAGATCTTTTAACAAAATCAGTGGGGTTGTAAAGTTAATCCAATGAATACTCAGTATGATATTTTTACTGTATTTTACCGTTGAGATACTGAGAGGAGGATATGTGTGAACTTGACTGAATTTCGAGATTCTATGCTGTAGTGAGTTAGTGTTTTATGAATGGAAATGAGGAATTTATACTCTATTGAGTGGATTTTTGATAAGTTTTGAATCACTTGTAATTATTATTACTTTTGCACCTTAGAAATATTTTGTAAAAGCCAAATCCTTGTGGATTCGACCCGTACTCGCTGGAGTATATTATAATTGCACCGTGCGCTTGCAGTTATTTTAAAATGAGTTTTGAGTTTAATGTTTTATCATTTTGGTCCCTTTGTAAGTTTTAAGATCTTATTTTGGGGACAACAAACACCTCAACAATAGGGTTCCAAAAATTTCCTATATAAAACCATTTGGCTGCAAGTATTTTATTCTTAATACTAAGGATAAACAGAATAAATTTCAAGCCAAAGCGGATGAAGGAATTTTTGTAGGTTGCTCTACTAGATGTAAAGCCTATAAAGTATATAACAAGACTTCTAGAACTATTGAAGAAACCCTCCATGTAAGTTTCAATGAAAATTCTTTTAGAGAATCTCAATCTAAAGCTGATAATGTTGATATGATCAATTTCCCAAAAGAATTAGAGATCAATAGAGAGATTGAAGATTTATCTAAGAAAATCAAAAATATGAACTTAAATGATCAAACTAATGATCAAATTGATGAACCTTCCGATGTTGTTGAGAATATTAAGGAAAATCATAGAAATTGGCGTTATTCTTTATCACATCCCATCACTCAAGTCATTGGTAATATTAATGAGGGAGTTAAAACTAGAGCTTCAGTAAATATAAATAGTTTGTGTATGTTTGTTTCTATGGTGGAACCAAAGAATATAGAAGAAGCATTATCTGATGGATAGTAGTAATGCAAGAAGAACTAAATCGATTCATTAGAAATGATGTTTGGGAATTAGGCTCTCCACTAGAAAATCAATCCATAATAGGTACAAAGTGGATCTTTAGAAACAAAACTAATGAGACTAGTCAAGTTATAAGAAACAAAGCTAGATTAGTTGCACAAGGGTATACATAGGAAGAAGGACTAGATTATGGTGAAACATTTGCTCCTATGGCTAGGTTAGAAAGTACCAGAATATTATTGGCCTATGCTTGTTATATGGATTTTAAACTATATCAAATGGATGTTAAGAGTGCATTTCTAAATGGTTTAATTAATGAAGAAGTTTATGTAAAACAACCACCTGGATTTGAAGATATTAAAAATGCTAACTATGTGTTTAAATTGAAGAAAGCTTGATATGTTTTGAAGCAAGCACCTAGATCATGGTATGAAAGATTATCTACTTTTTTAATAGAACAAGGTTATATCATGGGAAAAGTAGATCACACTCTATTTATCAAGAGAGATGATAAAGATTAGATTGTTGTTCAAATATATGTAGATGATGTAATCTTTGGAGCAACTTTTGATAAACTAATAAAAATATTTTCTGAAAGATGGCTAGTCAGTGTGGAATGAGTATGATAGGAGAACTTTCATATTTTCTAGGACTTCAAATTAAGCAAATGGATAAAGGTATATTTTTAAATCAAGAAAAATATGTAGATGAAATGCTTAAGAAATTAATTGTGGAAGGATATGCATGAAATGAAGATATAGTATAAAAGGCATAAAATTCTCGTTGATCAGTTATCCCTATACATCAAACGAAAAATCTTTTCATGGATCAAAAAACACCTTTCGAGGAAAAGCTCTCAGGTAGAAGAAAATTTAGTGAAGTAGAAAAGGTCAGATTTATGTCACTAAAGATCTGAATTATCAGGAGAAAACAAATTCAGTGAAGTAGAGAAAGACAAGATATTCGTCACTAAAGAATTCTTGAAAAAGAAAAAGAAAAAGAAAAAGAAGAAGAAAGATCTCAAATACGGAGAAATGTTTTAAATTTCGCAAATTAGTTTTCTCTATTTGTAGTTATGAAATTGTATAGATGAAAATAGTATTGATATATAATTGCATCTACAATTTCTGAGGAGAATTGAATTGTATATTGTAATTGAAACCTTGAATAAAAATGATTTTATGAAAATAGTGTCTCGACTTGTTTTTAATTTTGAAGTTTCAAATATAATCGAAAATGTTGAAAAACACAATTCACCCCCCTCTTGTGTAGCCATATGATCCTATACTTGTAATCATAATATCCATCAGATCAATCTAGGTTTAGTCTCTTTCTTTGCTATTAGATGTTTTAAAGTTGAATGATCCATGCATACTATCACTTTAGCTCCAATAAGATATGATCTAAACTTTTCTAAGGCAAACACAATAGCTAACAGCTCTTTTTCAATAGTTGTATAATTAACTTGAGCATCATTTAAAGTTTTGCTTGCATAATGAATATGTAAAGTTAAGATTTGTGCATTTTATTATATGTTAAAGCATGCATTTTATGGATTTCAATTGCGTATCACATGATATTTATATAAGATTACATGAAAACTATATTTTTAGGCTATGCATGTTTTTATGTATTAAAATTTAATTAATGCACAAATTTACCTTTAATAAAATTAATGTCAAGTTACTAGCCCATATGTAGACACTTAGTTGTTGGGAATAAACCATTTATCACACATTTTAGTTGCACACATGCATGACGTAATTGTTACATATGATTTTCAATTAAATATTATTATCAACGGAAATCATTGGCATGATGTAAATAATAAGTCCCATTTTATTGATGGTTAAAATCAAGATCTAATATCAATTTTTTTACATCTATTTTATGTTCTTGATATGTTCTAAGTATTCTCCAAGTCTCATTTTAATAGGTGGCATTTATTGGAGCTAAAGAGATGAATTAATCTTCACCATTGGATGGAGATTTTAAAGCATAAAGGGCTGGATTAATCCCAGCCATTGGATCAAAACTTACCCTTAATAAAAAGACTACGAGCATCCATGCAAGGGCATCTCTCCATTTCAGGCAACTTCATACACACAAGGGCTGCAGCCATTTCTTCCATTCCAACACTGAGGGTGGAGGTGGACGGCCGTTTCCAGCAATTCTCTATCATTTCCAACAGCTTCCCTTCTCTTCCAAGGATGTGGACCAGCTAGTTTCCCAAGAAAGGTGAGCATTTCTGCGTCTTCCTCCTCCATTGAAGATATTTTCTCCTTTTTCAAGGCAAAATCTTAGGCATAAGGAGCTTCACGAGTGCTTTTATGGTGGATTGATGGAGAGAAGCCTTGCCAGAATGTTCAGAAGCAAGGAAGGATGTGTTTTACAATGGATGGTGAATAGGGAGCATCTTCTTGGCTCAAGACAACACGAGTTTGTTGCTTTGGAGGCTTAGGGATGTGCAACTCAATGCTTCCATGGCATACCTAGGCAGATCCCTTTGAAAACGCAATCCATGAGTGATGGTAGTCTTGCGGAGAGCCAATTGAAGTGGTATACAACCAAATAGGAGGCATATGCGAGGAAACAAGTGAAGACTTTACGGTAAAAATGGAGAGGAGAGATCCTCATACACATTTCTTTGTTGTTATTGCCTATATGTATGAGTATTAGACGTGTGTGTTGATATATGGAATTCCATGTTTGTTTTATTTATTTACTAGTTTGTTTTTTTTAGATTCTAGAAGTTATTTAGATCTTGGATGATGTTTAATGTGATTTTTCAATGTTTATATGTGAATATTATAGTCGTAAATCAAGTGTTTGAAGAAATAGTTGTGTATATAAATGCAGAAATTCGTGTATAGAGTTTTATCTATTTTGTTTAATTGATTTCTGTTAGCTCCGATGATGTTTTTGATCGAATCTTGATGCAATCTCATATGGCTTTGAGTCTACTTTCCAATGGATGTCATTTCATAATTTTTGGATGTTGTTTGAGTAGTTTTCACGAATTAATTCTCAATAGGTGCATCTGACCTGGAATGTAGATCCGCGTAGAGATTTTGTGCATTTTTTAACATTGATTTCTTTGAGCACAGATCGAGTTTTCATGATTTATAAATTGGGTTTTCAAGATGAAGAAGTTAGTTTGTGATGAGATTTTATTTCACACCATTTCGTAAAGATTCTAGAAAGTTATGGATTTTCTTGTAAAGACGTGTGTTTTGTGATTTGATATCCGTGTTTTATGCTCTCTTGGTAGATTTGATGTCAATAACTCTTGGGTTTGAATTAGATTGCAAAATTATGCTAGATTTTACATCTTTAAAAATCCTTTCCAAAATGTATTTTTACGTGAATTTTTAGTATATATTTTGTAAGGAATAAGTTTTACAAGTGGAAGCCATTTCTGTAATTTCAAGAGCTATAATAGAGTTATAGGTGAGATTGATTTGGAGTTGATTTTTGTATGTATATTCATGTATTTGTCCCAATTTAACTTTTAACCTTAAGTCTAACCATTGTTTAAATAATTTAAGATGCAAAGAAATTTTTATAGTTGCTTTAGGATATTAATCAAACAATCAATCTAATAAAAGTCATTTAGACAAACTCCCTGTGGAAATGACCTGTACTTGCACTGCTTAATACAATAAGGCACCGTGCACTTGCGATTAAATTATAAATGTAAAACTTGTGCTTTTAACGACACATGTTTCAACCTTATAGAATCACTCTAGGAGATTTTTCTATCTTCTGTCCTAACACTGCTCCTACAGCAAAATCAGATGCATTGCACATTAATTCAAATGGATGGCTCCAATCAGGTGCTTGTATTATAGGAGTTGAAATTAAGCTAGTCTTAAGCTTGAAAAATGCTTCTTTGCAATTTTTATCAAAGTTGAATGGGATATCTTTTAATAAATTAGTTAAAGGTCTAGCTATTTTGCTAAAATCTTTAATAAATCTTCTATAAAATCCTACATGTCCTAGAAATGATCTAATATCTTTTACTGATTTAGGTTCTGGTAGATTAGAAATTACTTCTATTTTAGCTTTATCTACTTCCAACCCTTTCTTTGAAATAACATGTCCCAAGACTATTCCTTGTTTAACCATGAAGTGACATTTTTCCCAATTTAGCACCAAACTTTTTTCCACACAGCATTTTAATACTTGGTCTAAATTGTTTAAACACATTTCATATGAAGTTCTATAAATAGTAAAATCATCCATAAATATTTCTAAAAAATTTTCAATCATTCCAATGAATATGCCCTACATACACCTTTGAAAAGGTGGTTGGTGCATTGCATAATCCGAATGACATTCTCTTAAAAGCATAAGTTCCATTAGGACATGTGAAAGTTGTTTTCTCTTGATCCTCTAATGCTACTGGAACTTGGTTATATCCTGAATACCCATCTAGGAAACAAAAATATTCTTGCCCTACTAATTTCTCTAGCATTTAATCTATAAAAGGTAAGGGAAAATGATCTTTCCTAGTCACAACATTCAGCTTTCTATAGTCTATACACACTCTCCAGCCTGATTGAATTCTCGTAGGTATAAGTCCTGACTTTCATTCCTAATAACTGTTAATCCTAATTTCTTAGGAATTACATGGATTGGACTAACCCATGAGCTATCAGAAATAAGATAAATTATGTCATTATTTAACCATTTCACTATTTCTTTCCTGACTACTTCTTTAAGGTTTAGATTTAATCTCCTCTCAAGAATTCTAACTAGTTTAGCATTCTCTTCTAAATATATGTGGTGACAACATAAAGTTGCACTTAACCCTTTTATATTAGTCATAGTCTATCCTATTGCCTCTTTATAAGTTTTTACCACATCTTTTAATTTAGAAATTTGATCCTCTTTTAAATCTGAAGCAATAATGATTGGGCATGGCATGTTCATCTTTCTTCTAGAAATGTATAGGTTAATTCAGGAGGTAAAGGTTTTAAATCTAAATGTTGACCATCAAAAGCTAGAGCTCCTAATTGAACATTTTCATTTTCAATATTAATCTCTTCTTGATCTCCTTCTATATTTATGCTTTCACTTACTTCTAAAGTTTCAGAATTTAGTTGCCTATGTAATTCTTCTTGAATCACATCATCTAGCATATCTCCTTCATCCTCTAAAAAGTCTATAGTATATAAGGACATTTTTAACTCCTGAAACTTTTCTAGTTTGAAAATGTTTAATTGAGTATCCTCATTACCATATGCTAACTTCATTACTCCAATTTTACAATTTATAACAACCCTTGATGTTGCTAAAAATGGTCTTCCCAAAATTAAAGATGTATCATGATTTTGATTCTTAATTTGTTGGGAATCCAAAATCACAATATCAATAGGATATATGAAGTTTTTGATTTTAATTAAGACATCCTCTATTTTTCCTCTAGGGTATATTATACTTCAATCAGCTAATTGAATAATAGTCCTAGTAGGAATTAAGCCTTCTAATCCTAAGGATGTAAATATATCACTCGACATAATATTTATACCTGCACCTAGGTCTATTAAGGTTCTTTCTAGAATGGTATTTCCTATGGTGCATGATATAACAGCGATTCCAAGATCAGATAATTTTTTAAGAATTTGTGGTAGAAGTAGGGAACTACTTTGCTCAGCTAAAAAGACTTTCCTTAAAACTTTTCACTCTCTTTTCTTAGTACAACAATCCTTAAGAAATTTAGCACAATGTGGCATTTTCTGCAATAAGTCTAACAAAGGAATGTTAACTTATACTTTTTCAAAAATTTCTCTAATTTTTTCTTATTTTTCAAGAAATGTTTGTTCTAATCTTTCAAGATAGGGTGCTAATGATTGTGATTTACAAGCTTCTTTATCTTTCAGTTCATTTGTTTGATCATTTTTAGTCTCATTTTCAGATTTAGATTTGTCTTCATTGATTTCTAAGTTTTCAGATATTACATTTTCATTATCATTTTGAATTTTGTTCTTATCCACCTTTATATTACTTTCTTTCTGAATTCTTGGTGGTATATTAGTTCCAGATCTTAATGTTATGCATGCATCTTCTAGATTTTCATTACTTTCATGATGTTCTTGTATTTCATTTTCATGATTATGATCTTCAACTATTTTTAGTTTTAAATTGCATTCTTTAAAATCTATTGCATTAGTATTTTCTTTTTTTTGTATGTCTTGCAAATTATGCAAATCTGTAACATTAAAGTTTTCATTTGTGTTTTCTTGTTGCATAACTTGTAATTTCATTGTAAATTCATCCAATGCTTTTAGTTTTCTTTCCAAATCATCTAATCTCATTGCATTCAATTTTTGATCAATTTTCATTATGGTTTTCTCAGGTTCATCTATAATATCAATTTTCAATTCTGTATATTCTTCCCTATAGTTTAATTGGTTGACTTCTTGTTGCTGACACATGTATTGTTCCAGTTTATCCATGTTTCTCTCTAAGCTACTCTCTAGTCTGTCATACCTATCCCAAACTTCCTTGTCTCTCAACATATTACAAATTCTATACTGACCATTAGTTGGGTAAACTATAGGATTCTCATACTCAGCTCTATTATATTGAATATAATTCATTTGTTGTTCATGTGATCTAACCATCTGCAATTGTCTCAGTCTCAAACAATCAGAGATGTCGTGACCTTCCAAATTGTAGAATTCACATATGCTAACTATAGGTTTCAGAAATCTTTGAGCATAAGAATATGCCATATTCTCAATTATAAAATAAAACACACAACACTCCCTTTGCTATTAAAACAAAACAACACTTACAATTGTTTAGCTTCTCAATCCCTAGCAACAGCACTAGAAAAACTTGTATTGGTGTTGTTAAGTTAATTCTTAAACTTGTTTAATTTGCTTTTATGCTTATATAAATAATTACCTTTAGAAGTAAACAAACAACCTTTCACACAAATTAGATATTAATTCCAATTTGTATTTTAACTGCAAGTGCACAGTGTATATTGTATTTGTGTGCAAGTATAGGTCGATCCCATAGAGATTGAGTAAGAATTGTGTACTGTTTTGATTTTTATATTGGAGTTTATATGTGTTCAGTTAAGCACTTTGTTAAGTTACAGTTAACACAACGAACTTAGTTCATGGAGTTATGGTTAACTCAATGAACTAACCTCGTGGACTTAAGTTAACTCCATGAGCCTACCTTTTCAGTTAAATACTACTATTTATAGAGGAATTCGACCAACCATTGGGCGATTCCACAAAATGTAAATAACATCAATTAAGTTCTTTAATGTTAGTTAATATTAGATTCATCATTAAGCAACACTAACATTCAGATATTTCAAACAATAACCATTAAAATCTTTAAGTATCTAGAATGAATCAATTTCAGTAAACAATAAAACTATTTTCTATTTTTTGAATCAAACAAACATAAAACATTCACAATACTGATAATGATAACATTAATCATGATACAAAACAAACAATACAACACTTTAATACTAAATGTAAACATAGATAATTTGTTGTTTTTGGTATTTTTTTGTTTTGATATGTTCCTAAAGATGAGCGAAAGGTGAAATGTAAAAATCTCTATCGATAGTAAAAACTTCTATCACTACATGTGATGCGATTACACCACTAAAAACTTAATCACTTACAATCTTGCCTCCTCTCCCTATAGAATCGCAAATCAAGAATTGTATGATGACCTCCTCTTTAGCATACTAGCATCAACCTGAAACCAAGGGTAGAAGCTTTATGATCTCCTAAGATATGAGTTGGTGCTTGGTGAAAATGGCTTCCCTTCCCACGACGTGATCACTCCTCGTAGTGGTTGTCAGTCACCGTCTTTGGCTTGGAATCAACCCGACATCAGGAAAGTATCCTCACAGACCTTTGATAGTTAGTGATTTTGGTGGTGGTGTGGAGCTTCAGGGAACTTCCAACGCTTCCTGCAATTAGCATAATTCTCCACCTCTACACATGCACATTCTTCGTCTTTTTCCTCTTCTTTTATATTTCTTTCTGTAGTAACTACTTTTGCTTAATTGATCGGTTGGATTTTCTTCCTTCATATCAACATTGGTGATTTCTTCTTCATTCCACAAGTGAATTCCTACGTGATACGTGTAATCGTGGTTTTCCTTCGAATTTCCTATTTCTACAACTGCTATAGTGGCATATTAGAAAATAAATGGTTCGTGAAGTTACAGATAACTCAACGGACTTACTTCGTTGATTTAACTATAAAACATGTGTAATAAAGAAATAACTAATTTAGATGTTTCAGATAGTTATAACTATAAATATCCGAAACTTATATGCATTTCGGATAGTTAACACCTAACATTTCGAAAGATAACTTAAGTCATGTTTCTAGAACGCGACACGTGTCCTTAAGTAGTTTTATAATAAAAATATTTTTTGGATACCTACAAATCTAACTATTCGATGCTCAAATGCATTTTGGATAGTTAATAGATAACTTACCGAAAATTCACTTAAGTCATGCATTAATGTTTCAACACGTGTACTCTAGGAAATAATAAAATATTCTTCAAGCATTTAAAACATAACTGTTTGGTACATGCAATATAACTCTCCAAAATAACAGAAAATTCGGATACTTAGGAATTTTGAAGCCTACAACTCATTGATAGTTTAGAAATGTACTTAATTAACACTAATTCCTTGAAATTATGCAAATTCTTTCATTAAAGCATATAATAGTGCAATTATAACATAATGGCTTAATTCTCATATGATAAGCTAAATATTATGCAATTAACCATCATTTAACCCTTAATATTATGCACTTTTTCATTCTAAACACTTTCAGTACAAGTAGATGAACATTTTTCATATAAGTAGATGAACAATACATTTTCATACATTCTCTAATTCTCTAATTTTTTCTTGTTTTTAGGAAATGTTTGTTGTAATCTTTCAGGATAGGGTGCTAATGATTGTGATTTACAAGATTCTTTTCCTTTCATTTCATTTGTTTGATCATTTTTAATCTCATTTTCAGATACAGATTTTTCTTCATTGATTTCTAAATTTTCAGATAATACATTTTCATTATCATCTTTAATTTTGTTCTTATCCACCTTCACATGGCTTTCTTTTTGAGTTCTTGGTGGTATATCAGTTCCAGATTTTAATGTTATACATACATCTTTCAGATTTTCATTACCTTCATGACATTCTTATATTTCATTTTCATGATTTTGATATTCAATTGTTTTTAGTTTTAACTTACATTCATTAAATTCTATTGCATTAGTATTTTCTTTTGTTTGTATGCCTTGCAAATTATGCAAATCTATAACATTAAAGTTTTCATTTGTGTTTTCCTATTGCATAACTTATAATTTCATTGTTAATTCATCCAATGCTTTTAGCTTTCTTTCTAGATCATCTAGTCCCATTGCATTCAATTTTTGATCAATTTTCATTATGATTTTTTTAGTTTCGTATATGATATCAATTTTAGACTCTGAATATTCTTTCCTATAATTTAATTGGTTGACTTCTTATTGCTGACACATGTATTGTTCCAATTTGTCCATGTTTTGCTCCAAACTATACTTTGTTGAGTATTTTGTTTTAATGATGTATGCTGAATGAAAGTAATCATATTTGCTCAATTACTATTGCTTGTGAAAAGAATTTAACAATATCAATTAATACAGAAAAAGCTTACTGATATAAATACTTGTCTATATTGGATCTGAAATTATACTAAGCTAATAACTAGTTGTTTCATTGCATTAATTTCTCGATTAACGAAACGTTAAGTTAACGTGTGTTTTTATTGAAAAGCATGGTATGCTTTAAAGTTATATCTTCTTTATCATGAACAGTGCACGTTTAGATAACTCGTTAAGTTAGAGTTTTGTTCATATAGAGGTCACATGAGAACTCGTTAAGTTAGAGGCTTAAAGGTTAAAATAGGACATGTGAGAACTCGTTAAGTTAGTGAGTAAAAGAAGAGACGAACTCGTTAAGTTAGTGTTGTACACGTGGTGAAATTATAAGTTACGAATGCTATATTGTATCACGTGAGGTGCACATGTTTAACTCGTTAAGTTAACATAACTAAACGTGTTGAGTTGCTATATTGAACACTAAGGCAACGTGTTAGGTTAGCGTTATAAAACTTAAGTTGTTATTTTTGCATGTGGTAAAATTCTTATTATAAAAACATTTGTTTATTACTGGTTCGTTGAGTTATCTGTAACACAACGGAGATAGTTTGTTGAGTTAGCGTAACACCACGAACTTAGTTCGTTGAGTTATCTACAGTACTTGTCACGTGAGTTGGCACATGAGGAACTCGTTAAGTTAGAAACATTAAGTTATATATCTACTTGTGTTACTCGTTTAGTTCACATTAAAGTAACAACTTCTTATTACACTTGATGAAAAATTTTGGACGAGAAAGTTTATTTTGCAAGAAATTTTTCAGAAATCCATGATTGATGATTAAAGAAAATTCGAAATGTAAATGTGGGTCAGAACATGTGTATTTTGATGAAGGAAAAAGAAAAGACGTGAAGAAGTGGAAAACTGGTAGTGATTAAACGTGGAGGATATGCATGAAATGAAGATACAGTATAAAAGGCATAGAATTCTCGTTGATCAGTTATCCCTGCACTCCAAAAGAAAAATCTTTTTAGGGATCAAAAACACCTCTTTGGGGAAAAGCTCGCAGGTGGAAGAAAATTCAGTAAAGCATAAAAAGGTCAGATAAATGTCACTAAAGATTTGAAGTATCAGATGGAAGAAAATTCAGTGAAGCCGAAAAGGTCAGATTTATGTCACTAAAGATTTAAAGTATTAGAAGAAAGCAAATTCGATGAAGCAGAGAGAGACTAGATATTCATCACTGAAAAATTGCTGAAGAAGAAAGAGAAGAAGAAGAAAGATCTCAAACAGGGAGAAATGTTTTAAATTCCGTAAATTAGTTTTCTCTATTTGTAGTTATGAAATTGTATAGATGAAACATGGTATCGATATATAATTGCATCTACAATTTCTGAGGAGAATTGAATTGTATATTATAATTGAAACCTTGAATAAAAATGATTTTATGAAAATAGTGTCTCAACTTGTTTTTGAATTTTAAGGTTTCAATTATAATCTAAAATGTTGAAAAACACAATTCACCCCCCTCTTGTGTAACCATACGATCCTACAAGTGGTATCAGAGCTTTGTTAATAGTCTTTGATATAAAATCGATACCAACTTATTTAATACCATTGCTTATTCTGCCTTCCTTGTTTTAAACAGAAATTAATATCTAAGCATATGTTTAACTTTCTTGATTTAAGGCTCAAGTTGTTTTAACGTTTTAGACTGTTTAAAATCAAATAGGTTGAAAAATCTAATGTAAGATGGCTATTAGAAATGGTAATTTTTTTTTGTATGAAGGCCAAAATCTTAATCGTCCTCCTTTATTTGATTGAATACATTTTGAATATTGGAAATATAGGGTGACAGTTTTTCTTCAAAGTATAGATCATAAGTTGTGGTTCATGATTTCTAAACCATATACTCCATTAACTACTCCTTATAATACTTGGACAATTACTGAAAAGAAAATGAAACTCTGAATGCTAAGGGCTTAAATATTTTATTTTGTGCATTGAGTTATGAATAGTTCAGTAAAGTGTCGGCTTATAAATCTGCTTATGAGGTGTGGCATGCATTACAAGTTTCACATGAAGGTACTTCTCAAGTTAAAGAGACTAAGATAAACATGTTAATTCATAAATATGAACTCTTTAAGATGCATGAAGATGAAAGTATTTCTGAAATGTTTTCCAAATTTCTTGATATCATAAACTCTTTAAAATGCTTAGGAAAGAATTTTGAATAGAAGGATTTGGTGATGAAAATTCTCAGATCCCTAAGTTCTAAATGGTCTTAGAAAGTAACATCAATTGAGGAATCACGGGATTTAAATGTTTATACCATGAATGAACTGATAGGAAATTTAACAACTTATGAAGTTCAATTAAATGAATCACTGAGTCAAAATAAACTAAAAATAAAGAAAGAAATAGCCTTCAAAATTAATTTAGATTCTGATATATCAACTGATTCTAACGAGGATTTGATCTTGTTGACTAGGAAATTCAAGAAAGCATGGAAAGCTAAGAAACAGCAAAAGAACAAAAATGATAAATCCTCAACGTTAAAATCACTAAATGACAAGAATTCTTCATCTAGAAAGTATGTATGTTACAACTATAAGAAACCTGGACATCTTTCTCCAGATTGTCCTATAAGGAAAAATGAAAAGCATAGTAGGACAAATCAGAAGAAGACAGCTCAGAAAACTTAGAAAAAGTTTTACAAGAAAAAGACTTTGAAGGTCACTTGGGATGACACGTTTGAAGAGTCTGAATCTGAGGAATCATCATCAAAATCTTCACATTCAAAAGGAGAACCAGAGTTAGAAGACGTTGCTCATGTGTGCTTCATGGCAGATGAGTCTGAGGTAATATCTGATCTTGCAAGACATTTAGATTTTAACTTTGATGAATTATTATGTGCTTCTTGTGCATTATTACAAAAACTTAAAGTTTGTAAATTGGAAAATAAGAATAGCAGAAACTCTTTATCCATTGTGGAAGAAGAAAATAGTTTCTTGTCTACTACTTTAGAAAAGTTTAAATGTGATAATGAAAATATGCTAGAGATTTACATAAATTTAGATTTAATGAATGTGTCTTGCATGAACAAATACAGAATACAAATGCTGAAAAATTAAAGATGGAATCTGAAAATGAAATGTTGAAAAAAATATAAATGATCTCGAGTTAGAGATTGATAAATTAAAAATAAGAGAGCTAGATTTAAATTCTACCATTGAGAAATGGAATTTAAGTCAAACTAAGTTAGACAAACTAACTAGTACCCCTGCGGTGTCATATAAATTTGACTTAGGATTTGATTATCCTGAATATCCTGAATCTCAAGTCAATAAAGGATTTATTAGTTGCAGCTCAAGTAAATCTAAGACTAAAATTCCTTTTATCATGAAACAAGGTAATAAATATGTAGAAGTAGCTACTTCAAGGGATGAATCATGTAGTAATAATATAAATCAATGTGATTTGTCTAAATGTACTTCTAACATGACTATTAATGTTTCTAAAAATCTTGTTTCTTATTTTGGAAATTCAGTTTCTAATGTTTCAAAAATATCAAACAATTGTAGTAAACTGAAAATTTAGAAACCTGAGCATGTAATTTAAAACACTAGTATTAGACCAATTACTGGTTCTGCATGTTCTTTATCTAAAAATTCTTGTGTAGAAAAAGATTTTGTATGTACTGAAAATTCAAATACAAGTACAAAATCTTGGTATGAACTTACTGAAATGTATAAGCATGACCAAAATAAATTAACATTTGATAAAAATCAGCTTGGACTTGGTTATACATCTGAAAACAAAAAGAATGATTATAAGAGTAATAATGCTATAAGTAAGTATGAAGCTAATGATAAGTCAATAGTACTTACAACTAATAAGAATGTAAATGATAATGTTATACTATTTTTAAACAAAAAGAAGAAATATGCGTTTAATGAACTTGGTCCTCAACAACATTGGGTACCAAGAAAAAGTTTTTCTTAATTTGTTTTGCAAGAGGAAACAACATCAAAATGGATCTTGGACAATGGAGCATTAAGTCACATGACCAGACAAAAAAGTCTACTACAAAATTTTACAAATACCAAGAAAGGAAGTGTAACATTTGGAAACAAAAGCAAAGATAAAATCATAGGTATGGGTAATGTTCAAATAACTCCAACTTGTGTTATTTCGAATGTACTATATGTAGAAAACCTAGGATTTAATTTGCTGAGTGTTATAAAACTAATTGAGAATGGATATTACGTAGTGTTTGAAGATAATGTATGCAAAATTATTGATAAAAATACAGATGAACTTAAGTTTATTGCTAAAAGAAAAGGTTCTGTATGTATTTTATCTTTACCTTCTAGTGCAGTTGATTTAAATTCATGTTTGCTAGCTGAAACTAGTGATGCATATCTGTGGCATAGAAGGATCGGGCATATAAATATGACACTGTTACATAAACTATCTAGAAAATATTTAGTGAGAGGTTTACCAAAGATTAAATACTTAAAGGACTTTATGTGTGATGCATGTGAGTTAGGTAAACTTCACAAAAACTCTTTTAAATCTAAAACTGATATTTCAAGCAAGAGAGTCTTAGAACTTATACATATGGATCTATTTGGACCAACAAGAATCATGAGTCTTGGTGGTAAACGGTATGTATTTCTTTTAGTAGATGACTTCTCTAGATACACTTGGGTATATTTTCTAGCATCTAAGACAGAAGATTTTGAAAAGTTTAAAATGTTTTGCAATCTTGTTCAAAATGAACAAAGTGTCTCTATTCAAAAACTTAGGAGTGATCATGGTACTGAATTTGATAATAATCAAATGAATAATTACTGTATAGATCATGGCATTGATCACAGATTTTCTTTTCCAAGAGCACCGTCTCAAAATGGTGTTGTTGAGAGAAAGAATAGATCACTTCAGGAAATGGCTAGAACTATGTTGAATGAACATAAGTTACCTCAAAATCTTTGGATTGAAGTAGTAAATACAGCTTGTTATGTTATTAATAGAAGTCACTTAAGACCTCGTGTTAATAAAACTCCTTTTGAAATTATGTTTCATAGGGTTCCAAAAATTTCCTATATGAAACCATTTGGCTGCAAGTGTTTTATTCTTAATACTAAGGATAAAAGGGATAAATTTCAAGCCAAATCGGATGAAGGAATTTTTGTAGGTTACTCTACTAGAAGTAAAGCCTATAGAGTATATAACAAGACTTCTAGGACTATTGAAGAAACCCTCCATGTAAGCTTCAATGAAAATTCTCTTAGAGAATCTCAATCTAAAGTTGATAATGATGATATGATCAATTTTCCAAATGAGTTAGAGATCAATAGAGAGATTAATGATTTATCTGAGAAAATCAAAAATATGAACTTAAATGATCAAACTAATGATGAAAGTGATGGACTTTCAGATGTTGATGAGAATATTAAGGAAAATCAGAGAAATTGGCGTTATTCTTCATCACATCTCATTACTCAAGTCATTGGTAATATTAATGAGGGAGTTAAAACTAGAGTTTCAGTAAATTTAAGTAGTATGTGTATGTTTGTTTCTATGGTGGAACCAAGAATATAGAAGAAGCATTATCTGATGAAAATTGGATAGTGGCAATGCAAGAAGAACTAAATCAATTCATCAGAAATGATGTTTGGGAATTAGTCTCTCCACTAGAAAAACAATCCATAATAGGTACAAAGTGGATCTTTAGAAACAAAACTAATGAGGTTGGTCAAATTATTAGAAGCAAAGCTAGATTAGTTGCATAATAGTATACACAGGAAGGACTAGATTATGATGAAACATTTGCTCCTGTGGCTAGGTTAGAAAGTATTAGAATATTATTGGCCTATGCTTGTTATATGGATTTTAAATTATATCAAATGGATATAAAGAGTGCATTTCTAAATGGTTTAATTAATGAAGAAGTCTATGTGAAACAACCACCTGGATTTGAAGATATTAAAAATCCTGACTTTGTGTATAAATTGAAGAAAACCTTATATGGTTTGAAGCAAGCACCTAGATCATGGTATGAAAGATTATCTACTTTTTTAATAGAACAAGGTTATATCATGGGAAAAGTAGATCATACTCTATTTATCAAAAGAGATGGTAAAGATCAGATTGTTGTTCAAATATAAGTGGATGATATAATCTTTGGAGCAACCTCTGATAAACTAATAAAAATATCTTTTGAAGAGATGACTAGTCAGTTTGAAATGAGTATGATAGGAGAAATTTGTATTTTCTAGGACTTCAAATTAAGCAAATGGATAAAGGTATATTTTTAAATCAGGAAAAATATGCAGATGAAATGCTTAAGAAATTTAAGTTTAATGATACAATGATTCGAGGAACTCCTATGAGTACTTCTTTAAAGTTAGATATTGATGACATAGGAAAATCAAAAGATCAAAGAAAGTATAGAAGTATGATTGGTTCTTTACTTTATTTGACAGCTAGTAGACCTAATATTATGTTTGTTGTGTGTGCTTGTGCTAGATTTCAATCTAGTCCTAAAGAATCACACTCAATTGCTGTTAAAAGAATATTTAGATATATACAAAGAACAAAAAATTTCAGACTATATTATTCTAAGGATAGTTCAATAGATCTTATAGGATATACTGATGTTGATTACGCAAGATCTAAATCTGATAGAAAGAGTACTAGTGGCACATGTCAATTACTGGGAAATAATTTGGTGTCATGGTTTAGAAAAAAGCAAAATTGTGTAGCACTTTCTACTAAAGAAGCTGAATATGTTGCTGTTGCACTGTGTTGCACTCAGATTCTATGGATAAGGCAAACTTTAGAAGAGTTTAGATTATCTTATGATACAACTGAGATTTATTGTGATAGTAATTCTGCAATAAATCTTTCCAAAAATCCTGTATTACATTCTAGAGCAAAGCATATAGAGGTTAGACATCATTTTCTAAGAGATAACATAATTAAAGGAAAAATTAAATTAGGATTTGTGTCTAGCAAAAATCAATTAGCTAATATATTTACAAAACCTCTAGATGAAAATACATTCTGCAACATAAGATTAAATTTGGGTATTTGTAGGCTATGTGATGTGTAAAATGCTTAAACTCCATAAAAAAGAAGAAGATAAATATTATTGATGATGTTGTTCACCTCATAGATATTATATATTTATCATAAATATCTAAGTAATATCTAAACTGCTGCATAAGATACTATGTATTTATTGTAAAATCATAGTAGTATCTTATTGATTTTAAGTAGTTTATCAATTTTAATGGTTTTCACGATTTTAAGTGGAAGTGTAAATGAAAAACATTAAATACTTCTGAAATTCTAAAATTTTGATTAAGTGTTTTCTTTGAATCAATGAAAGTGCATATGATCATGCATAAATTTGACTTGATTGATTAAACTTATAGAATAATTTATATGTAAATCATTTTAAACTGTTAATCAAAAGTATGAGCTTATTGAAACTGATTCATATTTTTAGTAAAATCATAGAAGTAAAAATTGTATGAGATTTGTGTTTTATTGCATCTGTATTAATGGAATGCATATATACTATGCTTAAAATGAAAAGTGCTTATAAAGTGAAAATCTTTGAGAGTTTATTGATCAATTTGATCATGAGCCTTTTGTACTTGAGCAGATAGGTATGTAAGGATTGTTGTCCTGAAAAAGGATTCTTAAATCTGGCAACCTAAGGTCCTAATCAGATCTGGGATTGTTGACTGAAAGGTCATTACACGGGTATGTTAGAAAGCTCTTGTATAATTCAAGTTTTTCAAACTAACTTTTAAAGAAAATTATGAATATTTACTATTTTGAAAAAAAAAAAAGGTGTTTCATTAATTACAGATATCTTTGAATCTAATATAATTTCTACCAATATGACTATTGATTTATTGAATCAATATTAGTACTTTTGAAAATGTTTATTTGAGATACATTCTTTTATTCTCCTTGAATTAATCATATTGAGTTCAAAGTTGTGTTTTGATTCATATATAGTAGGAATTGATTTTAGAAATCATTTTTGATAAATTCAGGATAACATAAGTTTCTAAAAAGAAAGTTTAAAAGTATAGTTATACTTAACATCTAATTGTTATACAAGTATATTTTGTATGTTATTGAATATATAAGAAGAATATTTGTAGGGGGAGGATTAACAATGTCCAAAACAGATTAATATAATTCAGAATACAAATCTTGGTTAATCTGAATTTAGATCCCTTAAGATCTTGATGAAACAATTTAAAAAGACAAACAAACTATTTTAGATTCATAAGAAGAGAAATTAGAATAGTTTACAATGTTCTCAAGATAATGTTAAGTGTAGCATGTGTATTGTCTTCGGAAGGAAGAACCCAAAGCTTGATTTTAGTAAAGTGTACTAACTAAAGTTATGTTATGTAAGGTTGTTAGGATCGATCAACTCACCAGAGGGGGGGTCAATGGTGAAGGTATGTAAGTTTTTAATTCTTTTCACTTAGAATTGATTGTTTCTAACATTAGTGAGATGAGATGAATTAAATGTAAGCAAAACAGTAAGAAGAAATTAACACAGCAATTTTTAGGTGGTTCACCCACTTGGCTAGTCCACCCCCAAGATACACTTGGGCTTCACTAAGTAATCAAGTACTTACAACACTTGCTTTCAGGTTGAAGCAAGAACCAACACTTAGAGCTTTCAGGTATAAGCTCAATAACCAACCTTTTCCTTTTCGCGAGCTTTCAGGTTGAAGCTCTCAACCAACAATGAGTTTTCAGGTTGAAACTCACAAACCAACAGTTTTGAGTTTTTCTATCAAAGTTTTGGCACACGGAGCTTTTCTATAGTGAATCTTCAAGAGTATACTTGACTATTTGCAGACTTGAGAGTGTATCTGGAATTATGTGTAGCTCACTGTATAATATATGATCGTTATCTCTATCTATTCTTCTCTTAAACTTCTCATATTTATACCAAAAGGTATAACAATCATATTTTTCTTCCAACAGATGTATTCTGCAGTACTTGCTAAATAATCAGACCTAAATATGGTAAGTTACCATTCTGTCTGATGTTCAATAAGTAACCTTCTGATTTCCTTTGATTTTTGGATGGTTATATGAATAACTTACCGAAGAGCGTCTATAACTTACCGAACCTTCACTTACATCATGTTGTCTGTGTCACATGAGGATTTTAAGTTGCTCACGTGAGGTGTCAAGTGATCAGAGACTTGTAGTTTTAACTTACCGAAAAACTCTTGACTTCCAGATAGTTAACTACGGTAACTCTCCAATTTTTCTTTTAAGCTTCCGACTGCTGTCTCTTTAATTCTACATGTGCGTAATAGGATAACTTAAGTTCCAGATGGTTATACCTGTAACTTACCAAAATCCTTCAAATTTCAGATAGTTATCTTTCTAACTCTCTGAAAAGTCTTTTAAGCTTTTGTTTTGGATTTCTACACGTGGTTAATTGAATGACTTAAGTTTCGGATAATTAGCCTTTCTAACTTTCCAATTTTCCTTGAGCTTTCGGATAGCTAACTCCTTAACTTTCTGATCATTCAACCAATTGCCTTTCACAACTCTCTGAAGGCTTTATGATTTTGGATAGTTATTCTTCTAACTGTCTGACAGTGTTGCTGCTGCTTTAAATTAACTCTTCAGATACTTAAGTCTGTAACTCACCGAAGATTATCTTTTTTTCGGATACATAAGCCTAGAACTGTTCAATTTTCTATAGCTTTATAGCAGCACATTCTGGAATTAACTACAACTTGTTTGTCTTGCTTCTAATCTTTTGCTGTACTAATTTATCTATGAAATACAATATGATTCCTCACATAGGTTTTTGCATTATCAAAATACTCGGGTCCTAACAATCTCCCCCTTTTCGATAATGACAATATCCTTCACATTTATTTACATGTATTTCACTCCCTAGATTATTTCTATACATTCAATCACACAAAAACTAAGTAAAACAATAATTTACAATGAATATATTGTAGTGGTGAGATTCCTCCCCCTGACTGTGTGCTGTCTTCTCCCCCTATCTTTGTGTTGAGTATTTCTTCCCCTTTTTAATACTTCTCCTTCTATCTATGCTAGAAATACTATAAGTTTCCATATTCTTCTCTAATTTCCATATTCTTCTCCCCCTTTTTGTCATTATATAAAAGGTGATTGATATCTGTAAAACTGTAAAACTGATATCTAATGTCCTACACGAGTACATGTTAGCAGAAAGCAAGCTCCCATATGGTGAGCTTGAGGAATAATAAATAAAAGCATTTAAAGATCTTGTAATGAACATATGCCTAGATTTCTTCTAATATGATTAAAAGTTGATTCATTTAAAGGTTTGGTGAAAATATCTGCAAGTTGATTTTTTATTGGCACAAACTTGAGTGAGATGTTCCCTTTTTCCACATGATCTCTTAGAAAATGATGTTTGATCTCGATATGCTTGGCTCTAGAATGAAGTACTATATTCTTAGATAAACTGATTGCACTACTGTTATCACAGAATATGACTGTATTCTGAATTTTCAGTCTGTAATCTGCTAAAGTCTACTACATCTAAAGAATTTAAGCACAACACAGACCTACTACAATATATTCGACTTCAGTAGTAGATAATGCAATACAGTTTTATTTCCTACTAAACCAAGAGATTAAAGAATTTCCAAGTAGTTGGCATGTGCGACTAGTGCTTTTTCTATTAGATCTGCTGCCTACATAATCTGCATCACTATAACCTCATAACATTAGGCTGCTATCAGTTGAGTAGTATAATCCGAAATCTTTAGTACCTTGTAGATATTTGAAAATTCTTTTTATTGATTTCAGATGAGATTCCTTTGGTGATACTTGAAATCTAGCACACAAGCATACACTAAACATGATATCTGGCCTACTTGTTGAAAGATACAATAGAGATCCAATCATGCCTCTATATTTCTTTTGATCTACTATAATACTTGAGTCATCGATTTCTAGTTTTGTACTTGAACTCATTGGAGTATTTGTTAGGATCAGTAGACTCACCAGAGTCTAAATGAATGGTGAATGTGTGTAATTTTTATATTCTTTCTGATTGTTGAATCGAATGATTCAATAGAAATGAAATGAGATGAAACTAAATGAATGCAAAGTAGAAAAGAAAGATAACACACGACAAGTTTTAGGTGGTTCACCAAATTGGCTAGTCCACCCCTAAGATTCACTTGGGCTTCACTAAGTGTTTCAACACTTACACACTTGCTTTCAGGTCAAAGCAAGAACCTACAACATAGAAGTTTTCAGGTATAAACTTCAGTAAACCAACCTCTAGAGTTTTCAGGTCGAAACTCAAACCAACAACTGAATGTAGCTTTCAGGTTGAAGCCACGAACCAACTGCTTGAGTCTTTCAATCAGAGTTTTGGCACACAGAGCTTTTTCTGTAGTAGATCTTTAGAATATGCTTCACTGTTTGTAGACCTAAGTGTAATTGGAGTTGAAGTGTAGCTCACTATATGTGGTATATATGTTATCTCTATGTTTTCTTCTCTCAAACTCCTCATATTTATACCAAAGGTATAACAATCATAATTTTTCTTTCAACGAATGTATTCTACTGTACTTGGAAAATAATCAGACCTAAATATGGTAAGTTACCGTTCTGTCTGATGTTTAGTAAGTAACCTTCTGAAAATCTCAAGCGTTCAGATGGTTATAAAAATAACTTACCGAAAATCATCCATAACTTACCGATTCAATACTCATATCCTGTTATCTGAGTCATGTGAGATTTTAAGTTGCTCACGTGAAATGTCAAGAGTTCGGAGACTTGTATATTAACTCACCGAAATAAGCTCCTGACTTTCGGATAGTTAACTACTGTAACTCTCCGACATTTCTTTTAATTCTCAAACAGCTGTTCCTTTTAATCTACACATGAGAAATTCACTGTCTTAAGTTTCGGATGGTTAAACCATAACTCACCGAAACTCTCTTGAGATTTCGAATAGTTATCTTTCTAACTCTCCGAAAACTTAAATGATCTTCTTTCTGGAATTCTACACGTGGCAATTTCAATAACTTAAGTTTTAGATAGTTAAACTGTAACTTACCGAAACTCTCTTTGAAAATTTTGGATAGTTATCTAACTCTCCGATTTTCCCTTTTTAAGCTTTCAACTGTCGGCTTCTCCATTCTACACGTGCGAAATAGGATAACTTAAGTTTCGGAAAGTTATACCTGTAACTTAATAAAAAAGTCGGATAGTTATCTTCCTAACTCTCCGAAAAATCCTTTAAGCTTCTATTTTGAATTTCTACATGTGGTTAATTGAATGACTTAAGTTTCGGATAGTTAGCCTTTCTAACTTTCCGATTTTCCTTTTTCTTTCGGATAGTTAACTCCATAAATCTCCAATCATTCAACCAACTTAACTATTTGATTAAATAACTCTCCAAAGACTTTGTAAAATCGGATAGTTATCCTTCTAACTGTCTGATGGACTTGCTGCTGTTTTACTCTTCGGATACTTGGACCCTGTAATTGTCTGATTTTCCTGTAACTTGAAATTAGTATCATCTAGAACCTTCTCGATCTGTTCGTTTGCTTGGAATTTATTCTAACAGCCTTTTGATTTAATGCTGCACTGACTTAACTGTGAAATACAATATATTTCCTCACATAGGTTTTGCATTATCAAAATACTCGGGTTCTAACAGTATTTGCAGATTTAATGTTTTCATAGCCAAATTTCTTTAACATCTCTTTGCAGTATTTCTCTTAGTTGATAAAGATGTCATTTCGTACTTGATGGATTTGTAAACCTAAGAAAAACTTCAATTCTCCCATCAAGCTCATTTCAAATTTATTTTTCATCAAATTTTGAAATCCATGACAGAGTTTTTCTAATGTAGCTCCAAAAACTATATCATCAACATATATCTGTACGATCAAAATGTGGAAATCAACAGTTTTGATAAACAAAGTGTTGTCCACTTTGCCTATAGAGAAGTCATTTTTAGTTAAGAATTTTTTCAATTTCTCGTACCATACCCTAGGTGTCTGTTTCAGACCATATAAAGCTTTGTTTAATTTGAAGACATGATGTGGCTTGATTTCATCTTCAAATCTGGGAGGTTGTTTAACAAAAACTTCTTCTTGAATTTCTCCATTCAAAAAGGCACTTTTCACATCCTTCTAAAACAATTTTATTCTCATACTGCTTGTAAAGGCAAGCAATATTCTGATAGCTTCTATTCTGGCTACAGGTGCAAAAGTTTCTTCATACTCAATACCTTCTTGCTGATTATAGCCCTATGCAACTAGTCGAGCTTTATTTCTGAGTATGTTTCCTTCTTCATCTAATTTGTTTCTGAAAATCCATTTAGTTCCAATGATGGATTTTCCTACAGGTTTTTCCACTAAATTCCAAACATTGTTTTTCTGGAATTGATTTAATTCTTCCTACATAACCATTGTCCAGTAAATATCCTTACAGGCTTCATCTACTAATTTTGGCTCTATTTCTGACACAAATGCACAGAAATTGCAAATATCTTGTGCTTTGCTTGTCGTTTGTACCCCTCTGGTTAAATTTCCAATTATTTGTTCCATGGGGTGATCAGATTTGAACTTCCAACTGTGTTGATTTTGATCTAAAGCTTGGGATTTGAGTTTATGCTTGCAATTTCCTTTCTCCAAATATTCATTTTCACTGTCATTGTCAATCTTCAGATTCTTGAAATTCTGTATCAAATCTTCATCAAATTGAACATTTATGCTTTCCTCTACTCTTCTGTCTTTAGCAACATATACTTTGTAAGCTTTGCTACTAGATGAGTATCCAACAAGTATGGCAGGTTTAGATTTTGCATCAAACTTGTCTTTATGCATTTCCAGTGTTTAATACAAAACATTTGCAACCAAATGTCTTAAAGTAACCAACATTTGAAGTCTTATCAAACCAAATTTCAAAAGGTGTCTTATTCATCATAGGTCTGGTGTGAGTTCTGTTGGAGATATGACAAGTTGTACCTACTACTTCAACCTAGAGAAATTTTGGCAGATTAGTGGCATTTAACATAGTTCTAGCCATTTCTTGCAATGTCCTATTCTTCCTTTCCACTACTCCATTTTGAGCTAGAGTTCTAGGGTAGGAGAATTCATGCAAAATTCCAAATGAATTGTACAAATTTTCGAACTCATGATTTTCAAATTCTCCTCCATGATCACTTCTGATTTTCTTTACTGTCAGTTCCTTTTGGTTTTGAATTCTGATGCAAAAATTTCAGAACTCACTACATGTCTCATTTTTATGAGTTAAAAATATTACCCAAGTTAATCTAGAAAAATCATCTACAATAACAAGAGTATATTTTTGACCTCCAAGGCTTGATAATTGAGTTGGGCCAAACAAATCCAGATGTAAAAGTTCTAATGGCCTTTTGGTTGAAATTTCATGTTTGCTATGGAGTGAGGTTCTCTTTTGCTTTCCTAGTATATAGTCACTACACACCTTGTCTTTCTTGAATGTAAGTTTAGGCAATCCCTTGACAAGATCACCCTTGGATAATTTTTTGAGAGTCTTCATACTAATGTGACCAAGTCTTTTATGCCACAACCAATCATCTTCACTAGATGCTACCAAACAGGAATTGCTTGCAATATTTTCACATGGAAAGATTAATGTATAAATAGAATAATTTCTAATACTAGTAAATTTTATTTCATTTGTTGCTAGATCAATAATGTAACAATTTTTACTAGTAAAGGAAACTATATAACCTTTATCACATAATTGTCCTACACTTAATAAGTTTTGTTTTAATCCATTGACATGCAAGATATTCTCAATTATGCCATTTTCTGATGTGATATTTCCTATAGCAGTAATTTTACACTTTTCATTATTTCCAAATTTAATAGATCCTAAATTTAAACTTTGAACAGAATCAAGAAATCTTTTCTTACCTGTCATGTGCTTTGAGCATCCACTGTCCACAATCCATTTTGTTGTACGTGCTTGGAGCTCCTTGTCATCCTCTTGAGCTGCAAAGCACACATTTGTTGCAACTTCATCTTCAGAATCAGATGAACTACTTGATGAGCTACTGTCATCCCACGTAGCTTTAAGTGCCATCTTCTTTTTGTCCTTCCATCTCTTCTTCTTATCTGCCTGATCCTCTTCTGTCTGAAATGGACAGAAAGTCTGTATGTGTCATTACCTTTTGCATTTAAAACATATAGGAACAGTTCTTTTAGAGGAGCTGGTCTTATTCTTTTTCTTCATGAACTTTCTGAAGTTCCTTGCCAGCAACATGATCTCATCATCATCTAAGCTTGGAGCTTCTTCTGTTGAAGGAAATGCTATTTCCTTTTTCTTCTCAGCTTTCTTTCTAATAGCTCCCTCTTGCTCTTTCTAGTCCTTCATTTGAACTTCGTGGGCCAGAAGATTGCCCAACAGTTCTTCAACTGTGTAATTGTTGAGATCCTTGGAATCTTGGATAGATGTGGATTTCTATTTCCACTCAGCAGTTAAGCTTCTCAGGATCTTTTGTACTTGTTCACGAGAAGAAAATTCCTTTCCCAGGCATTTCAGACTGTTAATAATTTCAGTAAATCTTGAAAACATTTCAGTTATGTTTTCATTATCATCCATTTTAAACAGTTTTAGTTTTCTCAATAGAATGCTGATTTTAGTATCCTTTACTTGGCTTGTACCTTCGTGAGTAACTTTGAAAGATTTTCCAAGCCTCATGTGCAGACTTACATGCTGATACTTTATTATATTGTTCAACAGTTAGTGCACAATATATGACATTCAGCCCTCTAGCATCCAACTGGATGATTCTCTCATCCTCCTTAGACTAGTTCTTTCAGGTATAAGCTCAATAACCAACCTTATTTTTTCGCGAGCTTTCAAGTTGAAGCTCTCAACCAACAATGAGTTTTCAGGTTGAAACTCACAAACCAACAGCTTTGAGTTTTTCTATCAGAGTTTTGGCACACGCAGCTTTTCTGTAGTGAATCTTCAAGAGTATACTTGATTGTTTGCAGACTTGAGAGTGTATCTGGAATTATGTGTAGCTCATTGTATAATGTATGATCGTTATCTCTATTTGTTCTTCTCTTAAACTTCTCATATTTATACCAAAAGGTATAACGATCATAATTTTCTTCCAACAGATGTATTCTGCAGTACTTGCTAAATAATCAGACCTAAATATAGTAAGTTACCATTCTGTCTAATGTTTAGTAAGTAACCTTCCGATTTCCTTTGATTTTCGGATGGTTATATGAATAACTCACCAAAGAGCGTCTATAACTTACCGAACCTTCACTTACGTCCTATTGTTTGTGTCATGTGAGGATTTTAAGTTGCTCACGTGAGGTGTCAAGTGATCGGAGACTTGTAGTTTTAACTTACTAAAAAACTCTTGACTTCCGGATAGTTAACTACAGTAACTCTCTGATTTTTCTTTTAAGCTTCTAACTGTTGTCTCTTTAATTCTGCACGTGCGTAATAGGATAACTTAAGTTCTAGATGGTTATACCTGTAACTTACCAAAATCCTTCAAATTTTAGATAGTTATATTTCTAACTCTCTGAAAAGTCTTTTAAGCTTCTGTTCTGGATTTCTACACGTGGTTAATTGAATGACTTGAATTTCAGATAGTTAGCCTTTCTAACTTTCCGATTTTCCTTGAGCTTTTGGATAGTTAACTCCTTAACTTTCCGATCATTCGACCACCTGCCTTTCACAACTCTCCGAAGGCTTTATGATTTTGGATAGTTATTCTTCTAACTGTCTGATAGTGTTGCTGCTACTTTAAATTAACTCTTCGGATACTTAAGTCTGTAACTCACTGAAGATTAACTTTCTTTCGGATACATAAGCCTAGAACTGTCTGATTTTCTGTAGCTTTATAGCAGCACATTTTGGAATTAATTGCAACTTGTTTGTCTGCCTTCTGATCTTTTGCTGTACTGACTTATCTGTGAAATACAATATGATTCCTCACATAGGTTTTTGCATTATCAAAATACTCGGGTCCTAACAAAGGTAACATGTAAAACTACCTTTAGACAGCGTTTTACTCGTTAGGTTAGTTAACTCAATGAGTTATACTTGAATTTTCGGGTACCTTAATTGAATAAACTTTATTCAATATTCATTTAAAATCCAAACCCAACTTCTATACACATTGTGTTATTCACCTAAAACTCTATTTAAACACTTATTACACGGGTACTTAGGTTATTCGTAAACTTTGTCAAAGAAAATAAATACTGATGAAGCATTTATTTCTCGCTTGTTGCTATTACAACCTGCGACGTTGGTCTCCAAGTTCTACAAAGGTTGTGGCAAATGAAAAGGCAAAAGTAGAGGAGATGCAAAAGGAAAAGAAATAGATACTGATGAAGTTCCACGCACTTGGTTCAAGAAAATACTTCGAGTGGACAAAAGGTTAGCACAAATTTACAGTGAATACTTCTTTCCTCAAGGTATACTAGATGAAGTTAGACAAGAGCTTCAAAATACTGATGCAAATATTACATATATGGGTATTCAAAGTAAATATGATAGAGAATACAGAATGAAATGTATTGAGATTGCATTTCTCAAACAATATGCAAAATATATGGAAAAAGGTGTAGGTTCATCAAATAGAATTCCTCAAACTCCTCTGAGTGGTACACGACTATATGCATTTGAGGATGAACATGAATCTACTATACCTACTCCTTTGTATTCAAAAGAAGTAGAATCAAATATTGTTGTAGATAAAAGAAAAGTTGAAGAACTTTGGAAGGCCGTAGCAATAGAAAGTGCTTTCGAAGAATTAAAGCAGAAAACTTTTATAGAGCAATTTGAAAAGAAAATAGCAATACTTGAAGAGGAGAAACAAAAGTGCTATGGAAGAAGAAAAATTATGTCTAAGGAAAAAGTCTGCTGGAAAAGGAAAATCGGATGAGCATTTATTTTCAAAGGACAATGTATGTCTAGACATTATACCTTATAGTGCATTTGATAAACTCGTCAATTCCGAACGTACTAAAACTGATGAAGATAATGAGACTTTATTTTCCCTTGCTAGAAAACTTGAGAAAATATCCAAGTCAAATATGAGCTCAAGTTTTTTTATTAGTACAAGTTCTAATGATGCAGAAATTGAAAAATTAGAGCATCAGACACATGACATTGAACAAGTTATTGTAGATATAATTAACAATGTTGAGGCAGTAACTAGTTCACAGGTTGAATTATCTAGAGTAGCAGATATTGAAAAAGTTAAGACTCCAGAAGAGCTAAATGTCAATCAACCTTCTTCAGAATCTATAGAAGCAAAGTTTGAGAATTCACAACATGTATCAATGGAGATATCTGTTCAACAAAATAAACAATTACAGACAAATACACTAGCTGTAGAATTTGTGCAAAAATTGAACTCTGAACATTCTATAGAGATTGAAAAGATGAATGTAGAGCATAATGAAGATGTTCCTTACACTATTGAAGCTAAAGAATCAAGCTTACATACGTAGCTTCAAGAAAATATTTTCATAGAGGAACAACATGACATTCATTTTGAAGAAGAAGTTCCTGAAGATGAATTAAACTCTAAATCACGGCTTCAGGTATCACCTTCTTTGTGTACAGTATTACACATTCAAGGTAATTCAATTCATTTTAGATTTGAGGAAGTAGTGTAGAAATACAATAATCTGATTACATGTCATATTCTGCATGCTCGACAAATAAAATTCAGAAATTTGGTTAATATGAGAGATCTATTTGAGTATCAATGCCTCATTCAATTTGTAGGATCGTCTGTATCACAAGAGGGGGGGTGAATTGTGTCTTTAGTAATTAAACTAGTGGATAAAACAAAAGAACAAAACACTCGTAAATGAAATTCTATTCTTTTATTTCAAGACAGAATTTACAATATCTTTTTAGCTCAATTCCCTTCTTGACAGTTTTGATACAGTAATTTTTGATATACAATTCAAATAGGAAAACAAAGCTCTTTTTCAAAACTAATTTTGAATTGTATAAAACCTGATCTTTATGCACACAGCTCTTTTCTTTCTCTTTGCTTAGCTTCTGTATCTCTTCTTCTCCAATTGTCGAATTTCCAGACTTCTTGCGTTTGCAGCTCCTTTTCTAAAATTGCTTGGAATTTCAAACTTCTTCTGATATTGGAGAACTTTTCAGAATATGAATATTCAAACTTAACTTTTCAGTTAGGGATCTAGATTGAATATTCAGACTTGGTTTTTGAGATTGGGATCCCCTATTGTAATGTAGCTCGTACTCTTTATTTGTAGTCAAACTCTGTTGTCTTTCACGTTCAGCATGTTCATCCACTTGATCCACAATCCATAATCCATAATCCACGTACTAATTTTCTCTTTAATCCAAATTACTTTCTATTTAAATTTCCACTTTCTTCATTGACAATTTGAGTTTCCACGATCTTCACTCGTAGATTCACCGAAATTTTATCTTCCTGGAGTCTTGTAGAATATCTTCTAAGTCTTCAATTTAGTCGAACATTTATCCTTTAACTCCTGTCAAAACTCGAACACTTATCCTTTAACTCTTCGAGTTCTTGCACCTGCAAAACACGTGACTAAACAAAGAAACTTATCTGTTCATTAGTCCTTTTATAAAACTCGAACAGTTATCTATCCATGCGTATAAAAACTCGAACAGTTATCTAACTATTCGATTTTTCATTACCGAACACACATGGAAAACACGTGACAACTTAAAACATTAAAAACACACGTGCGGATAACTTAACTATACGAGTTTTTAACATAAAGTATTCGACAAAAACGAAACGTTAACTATCCGAAAGTTTAACTATTGCAAATCTAGCTCTTCGGAAATCTTTAATTTATCCGACATAAAAATGAAACTTTTCGATAATCTATTAACTATTATACTTAGAGAATATTATGTAGACTTATTTAAATACGTTAATAAAGCATACATCATCAAAATTAAATACCTAACACAATTCTTACCAGTTGGAATGAAATGGAAGCAATACAAAGAGCTTATTGCAGCTTTTTATAGAAATCTAGTCAAGAATGAAAATATACTGAAAACTCAAATAAATAGGAGTTAATATTGTCTCCTGAATTAATTTTTGAAGTTTTGGGATTAAAGAATGAAGGTGTTGTTGTTACAAACAGATTTGACATGATTAGACAACTAGAATGGAACATTTAGTCTTTATCAAAAATTCCAAATGTATATACTGAAATGAGATTAATGGAAAATCTAAATGCAGAGGCAAGATTTATTTCAAATATATTGCATGCCAATTTATTTCAGAGAGTTAGACACAATATGGAAGTCAGCAGAAGCTATTTATATGCTACTTATGGTCTGCTGAATAGAATTCAAATCAATTGGTTTGATGTTTTTACTTCTCAACTACAGCATATGAGTTCAAAGTTATTTTTTGGTGATGTTGTATGTAGACTCCTTGCAAGCCAATTGAATTTATCTGACTGGCCCTCTAAAACAAAAGGCATGAGAGCTTTTAGTGTAAAAGATTTGCAAAAATTCCAAGCCTTGCATCAACCTCAACAACAACAACAACCAACAGATTGTATAGAATAGATTCAACCACAACAGCCAAGTTATTCAATTCAAGCAGAACAACAACCCTAGATATCTCCTGACCTAGATGATGTGCTTAACGAAATTAGAAATGATATTAGGCATCTAGGAGATAAAATATGTAATGCTATAAGTGATATACTTAGGAGGAATAGATAACTGTCTGTTTGCTTGTATCTGAATACAAAATGTAATGTTTGTATTCATTGTTTGATTCTTTGAACAATACATTTTTCTGTAAATGTTTACAATTCTTATTATTGTTTATAGAAAGCGTTGTTGTAAATATGTCTCTTACTATATATACTATGTAATCATTTTTTTGATTAATGACAAAAACGGGGAGAAATGTTATAAAAGAAGATGATTATGTTTTTATTGCATATATTATAAAGGGAGATGATATTTCTATGGTTATTGTAATCTGACAGATGATAATGTAATCTGAAAGAAAATTAGATGGTTACTAAATTATATAATGAAAGGGGGAGAAATGATACTTATGTAATTATTGACATCTGGAAGTTTTATTTTTGAGAGGTGAAATTTACATAAACAATAGAAATAAGCTTAAGTGAACTTAAGTCAACAAACTTGTTTGTTGAATTAAAAGTTAACCCAATGAAGGAGCTTTGTTGAGTTAAATATATTTCATAATTGATTTAATATGATTTTGTCATCATCAAAAAAGGGGAGATTGTTGAGTATTTTGTTTTGATGATGTGTGATGAATGAAAGTAATCATATTTGCTCAATTACTATTGCTTGTGAAAAGAAATTAACAACATCAATTAATACAAAAAAAGCTTACTGATATAAATACTTGTCTGTATTGGATCTAAAATTATACTAAGTTAATAACAAGTCATTTCATTGCATTAATTTCTCATTTAACTAAACGTTAAGTTAACGTGTGTTTTTATTGAAAAGCATGATATGTTTTAAAGTTATATCTTCTGTATCATAAACAGTGCACGTTTAGACAACTCATTAAGTTAGAGACTTAAAAGTTAAAATAGGTCACGTGAGAACTCATTAAGTTATTGAGTAAAAGAAGAGACGAACTCGTTAAGTTAGTGTTGTACGCGTGGTGAAATTATAAGTTACGAATGTTAAATTGTATCACGTGAGATGCACATATTTAACTCATTAAGTTAACATAACTAAATGCGTTGAGTTGCTATATTGAACACTAAGGCAACGCATTAGGTTAGCGTTATAAAACATAAGTTGATATTTTTGCACGTGGTAAAATTCTTATTATAAAAACATTTGTTTATTACTGGTTCGTTGAGTTATCTGTAACACAACGGAGATAGACTTTGTTTCCTTAGACATAATTTTTCTAACTTTCCTTCTATTATAACATTTCTGTTTCTCCTCTTCAAGTATTGCTATTTTCTTTTCAAATTGCTTCAAAAAAGTTTTCTACTTTAATTCTTCTAAGGCACTCTCTATTGCTACTGCCTTTCGAAGACTGTCAACTTTTGTTTTGTCTACAGCAATATTTGATTCTACTTGTTTTGAATATAAAGGAGTAGGGATAGCTAATTCATGCTCTTCCTCAAATGCATGTAGTCTAGTACCATTTATTGGTATTTGAGGAGTTCTAGTTGAAGTACCTACACCTTTTTCCAAATATTTTGCATACTACTCGATAAATGCAATCTCAACACATTTCATTCTGTATTCTCTATCAAATTTACTACGAATACCCATGTATGTAATATTTGCATCAGTATTTTGAAGTTCTTGTCTAACTTCATTCAATATACCTTTAGGAAAGAAATATTCACTATAAATTTCTGCTAACCTTTTGTCCACTCGAAATATTTTCTTGAACTAAGTGCATGGAATTTCATCATTCTCTATTTCTTTTTCTTTTGCATCTCCTCTGCTTTTGCCTTTTCCTCTGCCACGACCTTTGTAGAACTTGGAGACCATCGTCGCAGGTTGTAACAGCAACAAGTAGGAAAGATTTTCTTGACAAAGTTTACAAATAACCTAAGTGCCCATGTAGTAAGTGTTTAAATAGGATTTTAGGTGAATAGCTCAACGTGAAGAGAAGTCGGGTTTAGATATTAACTAAATATTGAATAAAGTTTATTCAATCAAGGTACTCGAAATATTCAAGTAGAACTCATTGAGTTAACTAACCTAACGAGTAAAACGCTGTCTAGAGGTAGTTTTACACATTACCTTATCTAATATAACATCTAGTTAGTACACTTAAAACAATTTTTGGATGCTTCCAACTGAAACGTTCTAAAAACAACACACATACTAAACTTAACAATTTCTTGAGAACATTGTAAACTATTTGAACATTTTTGTCCTTTGAATCTAAAATAGTTTGTTTGTCTTTTTAAATTATTTCATCAAGATTTTAAGAGGACATTAATTCAGATTAACCAAGATTTGTATTTTGAATTATATTAATCTATTTTCGACATTGTTAATCCTCCCCCTACAAATATACTTCAAATATATTCAATCAAAATACAAAATATACTTGTAGTGACAATAGATGTTAAGTATAACTATACTTTTAAATTTTCTTTTTAGAGACTTCCGTTATTCTGACATCATCAAAAATGATTTCCAAAATCAATTCCTACTGTATATGAATCAAAACACAACTGTGAACTCAATATGATTAATTTAAGGAGAATAAAAGAATGTATCTCAATTAAACGTTTTCAAAAGTATTAATGTTGATACAATAAATCAGTAGTCATATTGGTAGAAGCTATATGCAATTCAAAGATATCTGTAATTAATGAAACAATTGTTCTTGTACTATAAACTAAAGTGCAGATTATTTTTTTTTTTCAAAATAGTAAATATTCATAATTTTTTTTAAAAGTTAGTTTGAAAAGCTTGAATCATACAAGAGCTTTCTAATGTACCCGTGTAATGAGCTTTTAATCAACAATCCCTAATCTGATCAGGACCTTAGGTTGCCAAATTTAAAGAATCCTGTTTTAGGACAACAATCCTTACATACCTATATGCTCAAGTACAAAAGCCTCGTGATCAAACTGATCAATAAACTCTCAAAGATTTTCACTTTGTAAGCACTTTTCATTTTAAGCACAGTATATATGTATTCCATTAATACAGATGCAATAAAACACAAATCTCATACAATTTTTACTTCTATGATTGTACTGAGAATATGAATCATTTTCAATAGGCTTATACTTTTGATTAGCAGTTTAAGATGAGTTACATATAACTTATTCTACAAGTTTAATCAATTAAGTCAAATTTATGCATGATCATATGCATTTTCCTTGATTCAAAGAAAGCATTTAATCAAAATTTTAGAATGTCAAAAGTATTTAATGTTTTTCATTTACACTTCCACTTAAAATCGTAAAAACCCTTCAAATTGATAAACTACTTAAAATCAATAAGATACTACTTTGATTTTACAATAAATACATAGTATCTTAAGCAGCAGTTTAGATACTACTTTAGATATTTATGATAAGTATATAATATCTATGAGGTGAACAACATCATCAATAAAATTTATCTTTTTATGTGGAGTTTAAGCAATTTACACATCACATAGCCTACAAATACCTAAATTTAATCTAATGTTGCAGAATGTATTTTCGTCTAGAGGTTTTGTAAATATATCAACTAATTGATTTTTACTAGACACAAATTCTAATTTAATTTTTCCTTTAATTACATTATCTCTTAGAAAATGATGTCTAACCTCTATATGCTTTGCTCTTGAATGTAATACAGGATTTTTGGAAAGATTTATTGCAGAACTACTGTCACAATAAATCTCAGTTGTATCATAAGATAATCCAAAATCTTCTAGGGTTTGCCTTATCCACAGAATCTGAGTGCAACATAGTGCAGCAGCAACATATTCAGCTTCTATAGTAGAAAGTGCTACATAGTTTTGCTTTTTACTAAACCATGACACCAAATTATTTCCCAATAATTGACATGTGCCATTGGTACTCTTTCTATCAGATTTAGATCCTACATAATCAGCATCAGTATATCCTATAAGATCTATTGAACTATCCTTAGAATAATACAATCCGAAATTTTTAGTTCCTTGTATATATTTAAATATTCTTTTAACTGCAATTAAGTGTGATTCTTTAGGATTACATTGAAATCTAGCACAAACACACACAACAAATATAATATAAGGTCTACTAGCAGTCAAATAAAGTAAAGAACCAATCATACTTCTGTATTTTCTTTGATCTATGGATTTTCCTATGTCATCAATATCTAACTTTAAAGAAGTACTCATAGGAGTTCCTCGAATCCTTGTATCATTAAAATTAAATTTCTTAAGCATTTCATCTACATATTTTTCCTGATTTAAAAATATACCTTTATCCATTTGCTTAATTTGAAGTCCTAGAAAATATGAAAGTTCTCCTATCATACTCATTTCAAACTGATTAGTCATCTCTTTAGAGAATATTTTTATCAACTTATCTAAGGTTGCTATTTTTAATAAATAGAGTATGATCCACTTTTCCCATGATATAACCTTTTCCTATTAAAAAAGTAGATAATCTTTCATACCATGATCTAGGTGCTTGCTTCAAACCATATAAGGCTTTCTTCAATTTATACACAAAGTCAGGATTTTTAATATCTTCAAATCCAGGTGGTTGTTTTACATAGACTTCTTCATTAATTAAACCATTTAGAAATGTACTCTTTACATCCATTTGATATAATTTAAATTCCATATAACAAGCATAGGCCAATAATTTTCTAATACTTTCTAACCTAGCCATAGGAGCAAATGTTTCATCATAATCTAATCCTTCTTCCTATGTGTACCCTTGTGCAACTAATCTAGCTTTATTCCTTATAACTTTACCAGTTTCGTTAGTTTTGTTTCTAAAGATCGACATTGCACCTATTATGGACTGATTTTCTGGTGGAGAGACTAATTCCCATACATCATTTCTAATGAATTGATTTAGTTCTTCTTGCATTGCCACTATCCAATTTTCATCAGATAATGCTTCTTGTATATTCCTTGGTTCCACCATAGAAACAAACATACACATACTATTTAAATTTATTGAAGCTCTAGTTTTAACTCCCTCATTAATATTACCAATGACTTGAGTAATGGAATGTGATGAAGAATAACGCCAATTTCTCTGATTTTCCTCAATATTCTCATCAACATCTAATTGTACATCACTTTCATCATTAGTTTGATCATCTAAGTTCATATTTTTGATTTTCTCAGATAAATCATCAATCTCTCTATTGATCTCTAACTCTTTTGGAAGATTGATCAAATCATCATTATCAGCTTTAGATTGAGATTCTCTAAAAGAATTTTCAGTGAAGCTTACATGGAGGGTTTCTTCAATAGTCTTAGAAGTCTTGTTATATACTCTATAGGCTTTACTTCTAGTAGAGTAACCTACAAAAATTCCTTCATCCGATTTAGCTTGAAATTTATCCCTTTTATCCTTAGTATTAAGAATAAAATACTTGCAGCCAAATGGTTTCATATAGGAAATTTTGGAACCCTATTAAACATAATTTCAAAAGGAGTTTTATTAACATGAGGTCTTAAATGACTTCTGTTAATAACATAACAAGTTGTATTTACTGCTTCAGCCCAAAAACTTTGAGGTAACTTAAGTTCATTCAACATAGTTCTGGCCATTTCTTGAAGTGATCTATTCTTTCTCTCAACAACACTATTTTGACACGGTGCTCTTGGAAAAGAAAATCTATGATCAATGCCATGCTCATTACAATAATTATCCATTTGATCATTATCAAATTCAATTCCATGATCACTCCTAAGTTTTTGAATAGAGACACTCTGTTCATTTTGAACAAAATTGCAAAACATTTTAAACTTTTCAAAAACTTCTATCTTAGATGCTAGAAAATATACCCAATTGTATCTAGAGAAGTCATCTACTAAAACAAATACATACCGTTTACCACCAAGACTCATGATTCTTGTTGGTCCAAATAGATCTATATGTATAAGTTCTAAGACTCTCTTGCTTGAAATATCAGTTTTGGATTTAAAAGAGTTTTTATGAAGTTTACCTAACTCACATGCATCACACATAAAGTCCTTTGAGTAATTAATCTTTGGTAAACCTCTCACTAAATGTTTTTTTGATAGTTTATGTAGCAGTTTCATATTTATATGCCCAATCCTTCTATGCCACAAATATGCATTACTAGTTTCAGCTAGCAAACATGAATTTAAATCAACTACATCAGAAGGTAAAGATAAAATACATACAGAACCTTTTCTTTTAGCAATAAATTTAATTTCATCTGTATTTTTATCAATTATTTTGCATACATTATCTTCAAACACTACATAATATCCATTTTCAGTTAGTTTTATGACACTCAGCAAATTAAATCCTAGGATTTCTACATATAGTACATTCAAAATAACACAAGTTGGAGTTATTTGAACATTGCCCATACCTATGATTTTACCTTTGCTTTTGTTTCCAAATGTTACACTTCCTTTCATGGTATTTGTAAAATTTTGTAGTAGACTTTTTTGTCTAGTCATGTGACTTGATGCTCCACTATCCAAGATCCATTTTGATGTTGTTTCCTCCTACAACACAAATTAAGAAAAACTTTTTCTTGGTACCCAATGTTATTGACCAAGTTCATTAAACGCATATTTCTTCTTTTTGTTTAAAAATAGTTTAACATTATCATTTACATTCTTATTAGTTGTAAGTACTATAGGCTTATTTTTAACATCATACTTACTTATAGCATTATTGCTCTTATAATCATTCTTTTTATTTTTAGATGTAGTATAATCAAGATCAAACCGATTTTTATCAGACGTTAATTTATTTTGGTCATGCTCATACATTTCAGTATGTTCATACCAAGATTTTGTACTTGTATTTGAATTTTCAATGAATACAAAATCTTTTTCTGCACAAAAATTTTCAGATTTATCACATGTAGAATGAGTAATTGGTCTAATACCAGTGTATTGAATTACATGCTCAGGTTTCTGAATTTTCAGTTTACTACAATTGTTTGAAATTTTAGAAACATTAGAAACTGAATTTCTAGAACAAGAAACAAGATTTTTAGAAACATTAATAGTCATGTTAGAAGTACAATTTGACAAATCACATTGATTTATATTATTACTACATGATTCATCCCTTAAAGTTCCTACTTCTACATATTTATTACCTTGTTTCATAATAGAAGGAATTTTAGTCTTAGATTTACTTGAACTGCAACTAATAAATCCTTTATTAGCTTGAGATTCAAGATAATCAAATCCTAAGCCAAATTTATAAGACACCATAGGGGTAGTAGTTAGTTTGTCTAACTTAGTTTGACTTAAATTCCATTTCTCAATGGTAGAATTTAAATCTAGCACTCTCAGTTTTAATTTACCTATCTCAAATTCAAGTTCATTTATATTGTTTCTCAACATTTCATTTTCAGATTCTACCTTTAATTTTTCAGTATTTATATTCTATATTTGTTCATGCAAGATACATTCATTAAATCTAAATTTTTGCAAATCTCTAGCATGATTTTCATTATTACATTTAAACTTTTCTAAAGTAGTAGACAAGAAACAATTTTGTTCTTCCATAATGGATGAAGATTTTCTAATATTCTTATTTTCCAATTTACATACTTTAAGTTTTTGTAATAATGCATGATACGCACATAATAATTCATCAAAGTTGAAATCTAAATGACTTTCAAGATCAGATATTACTTCAGACTCATCTGCCATGAAGCACACATGAGCAACGTCTTCTAACTCTTGTTCTCCTTCTGAATGTGAAGATTTTGATGATAAATCCTTAGATTCAGACTATTCAGACGTGTCATCCCAAGTGACCTTCAAAGCCTTTTTCTTGTAAAACTTTTTCTGAGTTTTCTGAGCTGTCTTCTTCTGATTTATCCTACTTTGCTTCTCATTTTTCCTCATAGGACAATCTGAAGAAAGATGTCTAGGTTTCTTACAGTTGTAACATACATACTTTCTGGATGAAGAATTCTTGCCATTCAATGATTTTGACGTTGAGGGTTTATCATTTTTGTTCCTTTGCTATTTCCTAACTTTCCATGCTTTCTTGAATTTCCTAGTCAGTAAAATCAAATTCTCGTCAGAATCAGTAGATATATCAGAATCTGAATTAATTTCGAAGGCTATTTCTTTCTTCATTTTTAGTTTGTTGTGACTTAGTGATTCATTTAATTGAACTTCATAAGCTGTTAAATTTCCTATAAGTTCATTCATAGAATAAACATTTAAATCTCGTGATTCCTCAATTGATATTACTTTCTGAGACCATTTAGAACTTAGGGATCTGAGAATTTTCCTCACCAAATCCTTCTGTTCAAAATTCTTTCCTAAACATTTTAAAGAGTTTATGATATCAAGAAATTTGGAAAACATCTCAGAAATATTTTCGTCTTCATGCATCTTAAAGAGTTCATACTTATGAATCAACATGTTTATTTTTGTCTCTTTAACTTGAGAAGTACCTTCATGTGAAACTTCTAATGCATGCCACACCTCATAAGCAGATTTATATGCCGACACTTTACTGAACTGTTCATAACTCAATGCACAAAATAAAATATTTAAGCCCTTAGCATTCAGAGTTTCATTTTCTTTTTCAGTAATTGTCCAAGTATTATAAGGAGTAGTTAACGGAGTATATGGTTTAGAAATCATGAACCACAACTTATGATCTATACTTTAAAGAAAAATAGTCATCCTATATTTCCAATATTCAAAATGTATTCCATCAAATAAAGGAGGACGATTAAGATTTTGACCTTCATATAAAGAAAAATTACCATTTCCAGTAGCCATCTTACCTTAGATTTTTCAACCTATTTGATTTTAAATAGTCTAAAAACATTAAAACAACTTGAGCCTTAAATCAAGAAAGTTAAACGTATGCTCAGATATTAATTTCTTTCAAAAACAAGGAAGGTAGAATAAGCAATGATATTTAATAAATTGGTATCGATTTTATATCAAAGATTATTAACAAAGCTCTGATACCACTTGTAGGATTGTATGGCTACACAAGAGGTGGGTGAATTGTGTATTTTCAATATTTTCTGAAATATAATTGAAACTTTAAAACTCAAAAACAAGTCGAGACATTGTTTTCATAAAATCATTTTTATTCAAGGTTTCAATTACAATATACAATTCAATTCTCCTCAAAAATTGTAGATGCAATTATATCTCGATACCATGTATCATCTAAACAATTTCATAACTACAAATAGAGAAAACTAATTTGCGGAATTTAAAACATTTCTCCCTATTTGAGATCTTTCTTCTTCTTTTTCTTCTTCAACAATTCTTTAGTGACGAATATCTTGTCTTTCTTTGCTTCACCGAATTTTCTTTTTTCTGATACTTTAAATCTTTAGTGACATAAATAATACCTTTTTCTACTTCACTAAATTTTCTTCCACCTGATACTTCAAATCTTCAATGACATATTGTTGAGTATTTTTGTTTTGATGTTGTGTGCTGAATGAAAATAATCATATTTGCTCAATTACTATTGCTTGTGAAAAGAAATTAAAATCATCAATTAATACAAAAAAAGCTTACTGATATAAATACTTGTCTGTATTGGATCTGAAGTTAATAACTAGTCATTTCGTTGCATTAATTTCTCATTCAGCTAAACGTTTAGTTAACGTGTGTTTTTATTGAAAAGCATGATATGTTTTAATGTTATATCTTCTGTATCATGAATAGTGCACGTTTAGACAACTCGTTAAGTTAGAGTTTTGTTTGTATAGAGGTCACGTGAGAACTCGTTAAGTTAGAGGCTTAAAGGTTAAAATAGGTCACGTGATAACTCGTTAAGTTAGTGAGTAAAAGAAGAGACGAACGCGTTAGGTTAGCGTTATAAACTTAAGTTGTTATTTTTGCACGTGGTAAAATTCTTATTATAAAAACATTTGTTTATTACTAGTTCGTTGAGTTATCATAACACAACGGAGATGGTTCGTTGAGTTATCATAACACCACGGACATAGTTCATTGAGTTAGCTACAATACTTGTCACGTGAAATGGCACATGAGGAAACTCGTTAAGTTAGAAACGTTAAGTTATATATATACTTGTGTTACTCGTTTAGTTAACATTAAAGTAATGACTTCTTATTACACTGATGAAAAACTTTTGGACGAGAAAGTTTATTTTGTAGGAAATTTTTCAGAGATCCAGGACTGATGATTAAAGAAAATTCGAAATATAAACGTGGGTTATAATGTATGTGTTTTGATGAAGGAAATAGAAAAGACGTGGAGAAGTGGAAAACTGGTGGTGGTTAAACGTGAAGGATATGCATGAAATGAAGAAACAATATAAAAGGCATAGAATTCTCGTTGATCAATTTATCCTTGCACACAAAATGAAAAATCTTTTCAAGGATCAAACCATCCCTACACACCAAAAGAAAAATCTTTTTCAGGGATCAAAAACATCTTCTCGGGGAAAATCTCTCAAGTGGAAGAAAGTTCAGTGAATTATAAAAAGGTAAGATTTTCGTCACAGAAGATTTGAAGTATCAGAAGAAAGCAAATTCGGTGAAGCATGAAAAGACAAGATATTCGTCACTAAAGAATTGCTGAAGAAGAAAAAGAAGAAGAAGAAAGATCTCAAACAGGGAGAAAAGTTTTAAATTCCGCAAATTAGTTTTCTCTGTTTGTAGTTATGAAATTGTTTAGATGATACATGGTATCGAAATATAATTGCATCTACAATTTATGAGGAGAATTGAATTGAATTGTATATTGTAATTGAAACCTTGAATAAAAATGATTTTATGAAAACAATGTCTTGACTTGTTTTTGAGTTTTAAAGTTTCAATTATATTTCAGAAAATATTAAAAATACACAATTCACCCCCCTCTTATGTAGCGATACGATCCTACAAGTGGTATTAGAGCTTTGTTAATAATCTTTGATACAAAATCAATACCAACTTATTTAATATCATTGCTTATTCTACCTTCCTTGTTTTTAAACAGAAATTAATATCTGAGCATACGTTTAACTCTATTGATTTAAGGCTCAAGTTGTTTTAAAGTTTTTAGACTGTTTAAAATCAAATAGGTTGAAAAATCTAAGGTAAAATGGCTACTGGAAATGGTAATTTTTCTTTATATGAAGGCCAAAATCTTAATCGTCCTCCTTTATTTGATGGAATACATTTTGAATATTGGAAATATAGGATGACTGTTTTTCTTCAAAGTATAGATCATAAGTTGTGGTTCATGATTTCTAAACCATATACTCCGTTAACTACTCCTTATAATACTTGGACAATTACTGAAAAAGAAAATGAAACTCTGAATGCTAAGGGCTTAAATATTTTATTTTGTGCATTGAGTTATGAACAATTCAGTAAAGTGTCGGCATATAAATCTGCTTATGAGGTGTGGCATGCATTAGAAGTTTCACATGAAGGTACTTCTCAAGTTAAAGAGACAAAAATAAACATGTTGATTCATAAGTATGAACCCTTTAAGATGCATGAAGACGAAAATATTTCTAAGATGTTTTCCAGATTTCTTGATATCATAAACTCTTTAAAATGTTTAGGAAAGAATTTTGAACAGAAGGATTTGGTGAGGAAAATTCTCAGATCCCTAAGTTCTAAATGGTCTCAGAAAGTAACATCAATTGAGGAATCACGAGATTTAAATGTTTATTCTATGAATGAACTTATAGGAAATTTAACAGCTTATGAAGTTCAATTAAATGAATCATTGAGTCACAACAAACTAAAAATGAAGAAAGAAATAGCCTTCGAAATTAATTCAGATTCTGATATATCTACTAATTCTGACAAGGATTTGATTTTGTTGACTAGGAAATTCAAGAAAGCATGGAAAGCTAGGAAATAGCAAAGGAACAAAAATAATAAACCCTCAACGTCAAAATCATTGAATGGCAAGAATTCTTCATCCAGAAAGTATGTATGTTACAACTGTAAGAAACCTGGACATCTTTCTCCACATTGTCCTATGAGGAAAAATGAAAAGCAAAGTAGGACAAATCAGAAGAAGACGGCTCAGTAAACTCAGAGAAAGTTTTACAAGAAAAAGGCTTTGAAGGTCACTTGGGATGACACGTCTAAATCTGAGGAATCAACATCAAAATCTTCACATTCAGAAGGAGAATAAGAGTTAGAAGACGTTGCTCATGTGTGCTTCATGGCAGATGAGTTTGAGGTAATTTCTGATCCTGAAAGTCATTCAGATTTCAACTTTGATGAATTATTATGTGCTTATCATGCATTATTACAAAAACTTAAAGTATGTAAACTAGAAAATAAGAATATTAGAAAATCTTCATCGATTATGGAAGAAGAAAATTTTTTCCTATCTACTACTTTAGAAAAGTTTAAATGTGATAATGAAAATCATGCTAGAGATTTGCAAAAATTTAGATTTAATGAATGTATCTTGCATGAACAAATACAGAATATAAATGCTGAAAAATTAAACTTACCGTGGTGTTACCGTTTTCTGCTTCATTGAATTTTCTTCCACCTAAGAGATTTTCCCCGAAGAGGTGTTTTTGATCCCTGAAAAAGATTTTTCTTTTGGTGTTCAAGGATTGTTTGATCCTTGAAAAGATTTTTCGTTTTGTATGCAAGGATAATTTGATCAACAAGAACTCTATGCCTTTTATACTGTATCTTCATTTCATGCATATCCTTCACGTTTAACCACTACCAGTTTTCCACTTCTTCACGTCTTTTCTTTTTCCTTCATCAAAATACACACGTTCTAACCCACGTTTACATTTCGAATTTTCTTTAATCATCAGTCCTGAATCTCTGAAAAATTTCCTGCAAAATAAACTTTCTCGTCCAAAAGAAAATTTCCGTCAAGTGTAATAAGAAGTCGTTACTTTAATGTTAACTAAACGAGTAACACAAGTATATATATATAACTTAACATTTCTAACTTAACGAGTTTCTCATGTGCCATTTCTTGTGACAAGTACTGTAGCTAACTCAATGAACTAAGTCTGTGGTGTTACGCTAACTCAATGAACCAGCTTAACCTTTCTTTCGGAAGGTTAAACGATAACTTACCGAAAACAGTTTAAGTTTCGGATAGTTACGGTTGTAAGTCTCCAAAAAACTTTAACTCACTAATTCAACAATAAACAAATGTTTTTATAATAAGAATTTTACCACGTGCAAAAATAATAACTTAAGTTTATAACACTAACCTAACACGTTACCTTAGTATTCAATATAGCAACTCAACGCGTTTAGTTATGTTAACTTAACGAGTTATACATGTGCACCTCACGTGATACAATATAACATTCGTAACTTATAATTTCACCATGTGTATAATACTAACTTAACGAGTTCGTCTCTTCTTTTACTCACTAACTTAACGAGTTCTCACGTGACCTATTTTAACCTTTAAGCCTCTAACTTAACGAGTTCTCACATAACTTCTATACAAACAAAACTAACTTAACGAGTTGTCTAAACGTGCACTGTTCATGATACAGAAGATATAACTTTAAAACATATCATGCTTTTCAATAAAAACACACGTTAACTTAACATTTAGTTAAATGAGAAATTAATGCAACGAAATGACTAGTTATTAACTTCATATCCAATACAGACAGGTATTTATGTTAGTAAGCTTTTTCTGTATTAATTGATTATTTTAATTTCTTTTCACAAGCAATAGTAATTGAGCAAATATGATTATTTTCATTCAGCACACATCATCAAAACAAAATACTCAACATTTGTTAAGATAAGTCATTGTGCTTTACACATATCAACTTGTAAGAGTCCATAAAGTTATGGGGATAAGTTTACGAATGTTCATAATGTTCTACTATGCATAAGCTAGTAAAGTTATGGGCATAACTTTATGAAGGGCTGTAATGTTTTCACTTTGATAAATCAATAATTGCTTCTTTTATTTAATCAAAGTTTATTGCAGGATTATTTATTTTATAGATGACGTGGCACACATGTATTCACACATGTTCTACCATATTTCTAAGGACTTGGTCAAATATTTATAGATGGTAATCAGAGATCTATTTGACAAAGTCAAGATTGAAGATCGTGGTTTGAAAAAAATCTAGAAATGGAACAAGTCTATTGAGTAAAGCTTAACTCAACGAAGTAACTCTATTGAGTTACAGTTAAGTCCATAGTGTAAATCCGTTGAGTTACACTAACTCCACGAGCTAGTTATTTTGCTACTATTCATATAGTGAGTAGTTGTAGGAAATTTGAAAAAGAAGGAATGTGTATGTAGGATCATGTGTAATCAATTAGAGTTCTTTATGTGTAGGATTGAATGGCTACACAAGAGGGGAGAATTATGTTTTTCAACATTTTCAAAAATAATTGAAACTTCAAAATTAAAAACAAGTTGAGACACTGTTTTAATCAAATCATTTTATTCAAGGTTTCACTTACAATATACAATTCAATTCTCCTTAGAAATTGTAGATGCAATTATATAACGATACTATGTTTCATCTAATCAATTTTATAACTACAAATAGAGAAAACTAATTTGCAGAATTTAAAACATTTCTCCTTGCATGAGATTTTTCTTCTTCTTCTGCAATTTTTCAATGACAAATATCTAACTTTTTCTACTTTATCGAATTTGCTTTCTTTTGATTCTTCAAATCTTTAGTGAGACATATATCTTACTTTCTCTTCTTCATTGAATTTTCTTCTATCTGAGAGCTTTTCCCTAAAGAGGTGTTTTGACCCTTGAAAATATATTTTGTTTGGTGTGCAAGGATAATTAATCAACGAAAATTCTATGCCTTTTATATTGTATCTTCATATCATGCATATCCTCCACATTTAACCACAATCAGTTTTCCACTCTTCACGTCTTCTCTTTTTCCTTCATCGAAATACACACGTTCTGACCTACATTTTCCTTTTGAATTTTCTTTAATCATCAATCCTGGATCTTTGAAAAATTTCTTCCAAAATAAACTTTCTCATCCAAATATTTTCCATCAAGTGTAATAACAAGTCGTTATGTTAATGTTAACTAAATGAGTAAAACAAGTAGATTTATAACTTAACGAGTTCATCATATGCCAAATCATGTGACAAGTACTGTAGCTAACTCAACGAACTAAGTTTGTGGTGTTATAGTTAATTCAACGAACTAACTTCATGGTGTTACAGTTAACTCAATGAACTAACTTCGTTGTGTTATTGATAACTCAACGAACTAGTAAAAATATCTTTCGGAAGGTTAAATGCTAACTCAATGAAAAGTGTTTAAGTATCGAATAGTTAAGTTTTCAAAGTATCCAAAATACCTTTTTATCATAAAACTAGTGAGACACATGTCGAGACTTGGAGACATGACTTAAGTTATCTTTTGGAAGGTTAGATGCTAACTCATTGAAAACAGTTTGAGTTTCAGATAGTTACGGTTATAAGTCTTCGAAAATCCTGATAACTCAATGATCTAGTAATAAATAAATGTTTTTTACAATAAGGTATTTACCACGTGCAAGAATAATAACTTTAAATTTATAACGCTAGCCTAACGCATTGCCTTAATGTTCAATATAGCAACTCAATGCATACAGTTATATTAACTTAACGAGTTAAACATGTGCAACTCACGTGATACAATATAACATTCGTAAACTTTAATTTCACTACATGCATAATACTAACTTAACGAGTTTGTCTCTTCATTTTAACCTTTTGTTCACTAACTTAACGAGTTCTCACGTGACTTATTTTAACCTTTAAGCATATAACTCAACGAGTTCTCACATGACCTTTATACAAACAACATACTAACTCAATGAGTTGTCTTAACATGCACTGTACATGATACAGAAAATATAACTTTAAAACATATCATGCTTTACAATAAAAGCACATGTTAACTTAATGTTTAGTTAAATGAAAAGTTAGTATAACTTAACGACTTGTTATTTAACTTAGTATAATCTCAAATCCATTACTGACAAGTATTTATATTAATAAGCTTTTTCTGTATTAATTGATGTTCTTAATTTACTTTCACAAACAATAGTAATTAAGTAAATATGATTACATTCGTTTAGCACACATCATCAAAACAAAATACTCAACATTATGTAATATAAATTGAGTAAAATCAAAGTTAGAAGTGAGTTCTTGTTTATAATGAAAAAGTGCATAATATTAATGGTTAATGAATGGTTAATTGCATAATATTTAGTTTATCATATGAGAATTAAGTCATTATGTCATAATTATACAATTACATGTCTTAATTATAGAATATGCATAATTTCAAGGAATTAGCATTAATTAAATATCATTTTTGAAAGATTGAAAGCATAGTATGTGTGGTTTTATAGAAGTTTATAGAAGCTTGTAATGTTACACAGGTAAGTTTACAGACTCTTGTAATGTTACGTTGGTAAGTTTACAAACCCTTGTAACGTTACTTAGAGCTAAATGAGTCCATTGAATTACAATTAAGTCAACGAAGTAAGTCTGTTGAGTTACACTAACTCCACAGACTAGTTATTTTCTAATATTCAACTATGAGCAATTGTAGAAATAGGAAATTCGAAGGAAAACCATGATTCACGCATCACGTAGGATTTAAATCGTGGAATGAAGAAGAAATCACCATCGTTGATATGAATGAAGGAGATCCAACTAATCATTTAGGCGAAAGCAGTTATTACTAAAAGAAATATAAAAACAAAAGAGAAAGAATGAAGAAAGGAGGTGGAGAACCACACTAACTACAACATGTGTCGGTCGTTCCCTGAAGTTTCATGTTTAGAATGAAAAAGTGCATAATATTAATAGTTAATTGCATAATATTTAGCTTATCACTTGAGAATTAAGCCATTATGTTATAATTGCACAATTATATGCTTTAATTGAAGAATGTGCATAATTCCAATGAATTAGCATTAATTAAGTATATTTGTGAACTGTTGATGAGTTATGGGCCTTTTAATTCCTAAGTATCTGAAATGTCTGTTATTTCAAAGAGTTATATTTTATGTCCCAGATAGTTGTGTTTTGAATGCTTAAAGAGTACTTTATTATTATTTCAAGGACACATGTTGAAATCTTAATACATGACTTAAGTTGTATTTCGAAAAGTTAGACTATAACTATTTGAAATGTGTTTAAACATTGAATCATTAGGTTTGCAAGTATTTGAAATACCATTTTTCCATAAAAATTACTAAGGACACGTGTCCTAACTTGGAATCGTAACTTAAGTTATCTTTTAGAAGGTTAGAGGCTAACTATCCGAAATGCATATAAGTTTTGGATAGTTATAGTTTGTAACTATCTCAAAAGTCTTTTTACCATTGTAAAGTTAGCATTATGCATGTACGAATTTAAATGTTTTATTATGTCACGTGAGTTGCACATGTTTTATATTAAGTCCGTTGAGCTAAGCTTTACTCAATGAAGTAAGTCCATTAAGTTAACAGTTAAGTTAACAGAGTAAGTCTATTGAGTTACAGTAAATCCATAGACCAACTATTTTCTAACATGCCACTATTAGTAGTTGTAGAAGCAGGAAATTCAAAGGAAAACCACGATTGCACGTATCATGTAGGAATTAACTTGTGGAATGAAGAAGAAATCACCATCATTGATATGAATGAAGGAAATCCAACTAATCATTTAGGTAGAAGTAATTATTACTAAAAGAAATATAAAAAGAAGTAGAGAACCGTGCTAACTACAGGAAGCGTCGGAAATTCCCTGAAGCTCCACAACACCACTATAATCACCAACCATTGGAGATTTATAAGGATACTTTCCAGATGTCGAGTCGATTTCAAGCCAAACATGGTGACTAACAACCACTGTGAGGAGTGATCACGTCACAAGAAGGGAAGTCATTTTCACTAAGCACCGACTCATCTCTTAGGAGATTGTAAAGCTTCTAACCTTGATTTCGAGTTGATGCCAATATATTGAAGAAGAGATCAACTTACAAGTCTCAATTTGCGATTCTATAGGGAGAGGAGGCGTGATTGTAAGTGATTAAGTTTTCAATGGTGTAATCGCATTGCATGTAGTGATGGAAGTTCTTACTATCGATAGAGAATTTTTACATTTCACCTTTCGTTCATCTTTAGGAACATGCAAAATGAAAATCCTAAAAACAAACTAATTATCTGTGTTTATAGTTAACATTTATGTGTGTATTATTTATTTTGTATCGTGATTAATGTTATTATTGTGAATGTTTTATGTTTAGTAGATTTAGAAAATAAAAAATAGTCTTATTGATTACTGAAATTGATTCGTATAGAATACCTAACAATCTTAATGGTTACTGTTTGAAATATCTAAATGTTAGTGTTGATTAATGATAAATACCATATAAACTATTATTAAAAGCTCAATTGATGTTATTTACATTCTGTGGAACCGCCCAATGGATGGCCAAATTCCTTTGTGAATAGCAAATCTTAATTAGAATTTATTAGTGAGGCTCGTGGAGTTAAGTTTATGAGGATAGTTCGTTGAATTAATTATAACTCAATAGAGTGCTTAATTGAATACATATAAAACTCTAGTTACAAAAATCAAAATAATACATAATTCTTACTCAATCTCTATGGGATCGACCTGTACTTGCACATAAATATAATAGACACTGTGTACTTGTAGTTAAAATACAAATTGGACTTAATAACTAATTTGTGTGAAAAGTTGTTTTTTTATTTCTAAAAGAAATTATTAATATAAACATAAAAATTTTACATTTCACATTTCATTCATCTTTAGGAACATATCAAAACAAAAACAACCAAAAACTCATTATTTGTTTTTATATTTATCAAATCAATGTTGTATCATTTGTTTTATATTGTTAGTAATGTTAGTATTGTCAGTATTGTTGAATGTTTTATGTTTATTTCATTCCAAAAAATAGAAAATCATCTTATTGATTACTAGAACTATTTCATATGCAATTCTAAAATCCTAATTAATATGGTTAATGTTTGAAATATCTAAATGTTAGTGTTTATTAATGACAAATACTGTATAAACTAACATTAAAAACTTAATTGATGTTGTTTACATTCTATGGAACTACCCAATGGATGGTTGAATTCCTTTGTGAATAGTAAATTTAATTGGAAGTTACTAGTGAGGCTCGTGGAGTTAACTTAAGTCCATGAGGTTAGTCCATTGAGTTAACTATAACTCAATGAACTAAATCTGTTGAGTTAGTAGTAAGTCAACTGAGTGTGTAATTCAACACATAAAAAAAAACCATTGGTTGTAAAAGTTAAAATAGTATGAAATTTTTACTTAGTCTCTATAGGATCGACTTGTACTTGCACATTTATGCAATAGACACTGTGCATTTGTAGTTAAATACAAATTGGATTTAATATATAATTTATGAAAATTATTTGTTTACTTCTAGAAGAAATTATAAGCATATATTTAAGCAAACAAAATACCCAAACAAGTTTTCTAGTGCGTTGCTAGGGACTGAAAAGCAAAACAACTATAGTGCTATTTTGTTTTCATAGCATAAGGAGTGTTATGTATTTTTATCATTGAGAATATGGCATATGCTCATGCTCAAAGATTTTTGAAACCTATAGCTAGCATATGTAAATTCTGCAATTTGGAAGGTCAAGACATTGCTGATTGTTTGAAACTGAGACAATTGCAAATGGTTAGATCAAATGAGCAACAAATGAATTATATCTAATACAATAGAACTGAGTATGAAAATCCTATAGTTTACCCAACCAATAGTCAATTTAGAACAAGTAATATGTCGAGAGTCAATGAAGTTTGGGATAGGTATGACAGACTTGAACGCAATTTAGAACAAAACCTAAACAAATTGGAACGATACATGTATTATCAGCAAGAAGTCAACCAAAAAAAATATACGAAAAATTATTCAGAACCTAAAATCAATATCATCTATGAAACTAAGAAAAAATAATGAAAATTAATCAAAAATTGAATGCAATGAGATTAGATGATCAGGAAAGAAAGCTAAATGCATTGGATGAATTTACAATGAAATTACAAGTCATGCAAGGTAAAAATGAGAACACAAATGATAATTTCAATGTCGAAAGTGTGCATAATTTACGAAACATAAAGATAAAAGAAATTACCAATGAAATAGGAAGTGAGAAATGTAATCCAATTGAAAGATATATGGAAACAATCACAGATCAAAATCATAAGAAAGAAACGGTAATACAAAAACATCATGAAAATGCTAAAAATCTAGAAGATGTGTGTGTAACATTATGATCTAGAACTTATGTGCCACTAAGAATTCAAAAAGAAAATAAAGTGGAGCTAAGTAAGGACAAACTTCAAAATGAAAATGAACACGTAATACCTAAAAACTTAGAAATCAATGAAAAAAAATCTAAATCTTAAAATGAAACTATAAATGACTAAAAGAAAGAAATGAAAGAAAAAGAATCTTTTAAATCACAATCATTAACATCAAAATCATGATACATCTTTAATTTTGGGAAGGTCATTTCTAGCAACGTCAAGGGCTATTATAAACTGTAAAAATGGAATGATGAAATTAGCATATGGTAAAGAGGATACTCAATTAAATATTTTCAAACTAAAAGGGGATGAGGAGTTAGAAATGTCCTTACATACTATAGACTTTTTAGAGGTTGAAGGAGATATGTTAGAAGATGTGATTCAAGAAGAATTAAATAGGCAATTAGATACTGAAAATTTAGAAGGAAGTGAAAATATAGATGGAGACTTAAACATAGAAGTAGAAGGAGACTAAGAAGAGTTTAATATTGAAGATGAAAATGTTAAATTAGGAGCTCTAGCTTTTGATGGTCAACACCTAAATTTACAACCTTTACCTCTTGAATTGAACTATATATTTTTGGAAGAAGAACAAACTTGTCCAATCATTGTTGCATCAAATTTAAAGGAAGATCAAATATCTAAATTAAAAGATGTAGTAAAGAAATATAGAGAAGCAATAAGTTGAACTATGGCTGACATAAAAGAGTTAAGTTCTACTATAAGCCATCATTATATATATTTAGAAGAGAATGCTAAACTAGTTAGAATTCCTGAAAGAAGATTAAATCCAAACCTTAAAGACGTTGTCAAGAAGGAAATTGTGAAATGGTTAGATAATGACATAATATCTGAATTCTGACAAATCATGGGTTAGTCCAATGCATGTAGTTCCTAAGAAATCAAGATTAACTGTTATTAGAAATGAAAGTCCAGACTTAATACCCACTAGAATTTAATCAAGCTAGAGAGTATGTATAAATTGTAGGAAGCTGAATGTTGTGACTAGGAAAGATTATTTTCCCTTACATTTTTTAGATCAAATGCTAGAAAAATTAGTAGGCAAGAGTATTTTTGTTTCCTAGATGGGTATTCAAGATATAACCAAGTTCCAATAGCATTAGAGTATCAAGAGAAGACAACTTTCACATGTCCTAATGGAACTTATGCTTTTAAAAGGATGTCATTCAAATTATGCAATGCACCAGCCAACTTTCAAAGGTGTATGCAAGGTATTTTCATTAGAATGATTGAAGATTTTTTGAAAATATTTATGGATGATTTTATAGTATATGGAACTTCATTTGAAGTATGTTTAAACAATTTAAACCATGTATTAAAATGCTATGTAGAAAAGAATCTGGTTCTAAATTGGGGAAAATGTCACTTCATGGTAAAACAAGGAATAGTCTTGGGACATGTTGTTTCAATGAAAGGGCTAGAGGTAGATAAAGCTAAGATAAAAGTAATTTCTAATCTACTAGAACCTAAATCAATAAAAGATATTAAATCATTTCTAGGACATGCAAGATTTTATAGGAGATTTATCAAAGATTTTATCAAAATAGCTAGACCTTTAATGAATTTACTTAAAGATATTCCATTTAACTTTGATAGAAATTACAAAGAAGCCTTCTATAAGCTTAAGACTAGCTTAATTACAACTCCTATAATACAAGCACCTAATTGGAGTTATCCATTTGAGTTAATGTGTGATACATCTGATTTTGCTGTAAGAGTAGTGTTGAGACAAAAGATAGAAAAATCTCCTAGAGTGATTCATTATACAAGCAAGACTCTAAATAATGCTCAAGTTAATTACACAACTATTGGAAAAGAATTATTAGCTATTGTATTTGCCTTAGAAAAATTTAGATCATACTTAATAGGAACTAAAGTGATAGTATACATGGATCATTTAGCTGTAAAGCATTTAATAGCAAAGAAAGAAGCTAAACCTAGATTGATCCGGTAGATATTATTATTACAAGAGTTCGATCTAGAAATTAAAGATAAAAAAGGATGTGAGAATGTAGTAGTAGATCATTTGTCAAGGTTATAAATAGAAAAATCAAACATTGAGATTAAAGATCATTTTCCTAATGAATAATTAATGATCATAAAAACAATGCCTTGGTATGTAGACATAGTTAGTTATTTAGTTATAGGTTTAACACCTAACGATTGGAATAGACACAATAAGAAATTGTTCTTTACAAGAGTGAAATATTACTATTGGGAAGACCCATACTTATTTAAGAAATGTCCTAATTTAGTCATAAGGAGGTGTGTTTAGAATGAAAAAGTGCATAATATTAATGGTTAATGAATGGTTAATTGCATAATATTTAGCTTATCATATGAGAATTAAGTCATTTTGTTATAATTGCATGATTATATGCCTTAATTAAAGAATATGCATAAATTCAAGGAATTAATGTTAATTAAATATCACTTTTGAAAGATTGAAAACCTAGTTTACATGTGGTTTTATAGAATTAAACATGATATGTTTTATTTGCACATATTTATATCATGTATAGGTGCATAGTAACAACTCATCATGTATAGGTTTAAAAGTAAGTTTACAGACCTTCATAATGTTATGCAAGTTTACGGAACTTCGTAAAGTTAGGAATTATCACACATGTCAACTATTAAATGATAAAGAAGTACTTCTTTTACATATTAAATGAAATGTTCTAAAAATATTTATTTTATTAAACTATAGAGCTGAACAACTTCGTTGCGTTATAGTTAACTCAATGAGGTAAGTTTGTCGAGTTATAGTTAAGTCAATAGAGTAAGTCCATTGAGTTACACTAACTCCACAGACCAATTATTTTTTAATATTCAAATGTGAGCAGTTGCAGAAAGAGGAAATTTGAAGGAAAACCATAATTACATGTATCACATAGGATTTAACTCATGGAATGAAGAAGAAATCACCATCATTGATATGAATGAAGGAAATCCAACCGATTATTTAGGCGGAAGTAGTTACTATTGAAAGAAATATAAAAAGAAAAGGGAGAGAACTAAGAAAGGGGTGGAGAACCACACTCACTACAGGAAGCATCAATAGTTCCCTAAAGCTCCACAACACCACCACCAATCACCAACCATCAGAGGTCTATGAGGATACTTTTCGAATGTCAGGTCGATTCTAAGCCAAACACAGTGATTGACAGCCACTGTGAGAAGTGATCACATCACAAGAAAGGAAGTCATTTTCAGCAAGCACCAAATCATCTCTTAAGAGATAGTAAAGCTTCTAGCTTTGGTTTCGGGTTGATGTCAATATACTGAAGAGGAGATCAACTTACAAATCTTGGTTCGTGATTCTATAGGGAGAGGAGGCATGACTGTAAGTGATTAAGTTTTCAATGGTGTAATCGCATCGCATGTAGTGACGACAGTTTTTACTATCAATAGAGAATTTTTACATTTCACCTTTCGTTCATCTTCAAGAACATATCAAAAGAAAAAGAACAAAAAAACTCATTATATGTTTCATATTTATCAAGTTAGTGTTGTATCATTTGTTTAGTATTGTTGAATGTTTTATGTTTATTTCATTTCAAAAAATAGAAAATAGTTTTACTAATTACTGAAACTCGTATGTATGCAATTCTAAAATCCTAATTAATATGGTTACTGTTTGAAATATCTGAATGTTAGTATTTATTAATGATAAATATCATATAAACTAGCATTAAAAGCTTAATGGATGTTGTTTACATTCTATGGAATTACCCAATGGATGGCTGAATTTCTCTATGAATAGAAAATTTAATTGATAATTACTACTGAAGCTCATGGAGTTGACTTAAGTTCACAATGTTAGTCTATTGAGTTAACTATAACTCCACAAACTAAGTTTGTTGAGTTAGCAGTAAGCCAATGGAGGGTGTAATTCAACATACATAAACCTGTGACTGTAAAAATCAAAATAGTACGAAATTTTTACTTAGTCTCTATGGGATCAACCTATACTTGTATATTTATGCAATAGACACTATGCACTTGCAGTTAAAAATAAATTGGATTTAATATCTAATTTGTGAAAATTGTTTGTTTACTTCTAAAAAAAATTATAAACATATAATTAAAGCAAACGAAATTCACCCAAACAAATTTTTTGGTGTCGTTGTTGGGGACTAGAAAGCTAAGCAACTGTAGTGTTATTTTATTTTCATAGCATAAGAGTGTTGTGTGTTTTTATCATTGAGAATATGGCATAGGCTTATGCTCAAAAATTTCTAAAACCTGTAGTTAACTTATGTGAATTCTGAAATTTGAAAGGTTATGACATTGCTAATTGTTTGAAATTGAGACGATTGTAGATGGTTAGATCACATGAACAATAAATGAATTATATCTAATGCAATAGAATTGAGTATGAAAATCCTATCATAAGAGTGTTGTGTGTTTTTATCATTGAGAATATGGCATATGCTTATGCTCAAAGATTTCCAGAACCTGTAGTTAACTTATGTGAATTTTGAAATTTAGAAGGTCATGACATTGCTAATTGTTTGAAATTGAGACGATTGTAGATGGTTAGATCACATGAACAATAAATGAATTATATCTAATACAATAGAATTGAGTATGAAAATCCTATAGTTTACCTAAACAATAGTCAATTTAGAACAAGTAATATGTCGAGACACAGGGAAGTTTGAGATAGGTATGATGGACTTGAATGTAGTTTAGAACAAAACCTAAACAAAATGGAACAATACATGTATTATCAACAAAAGGTCAACCAAATAAACTATAAAGAAAATTATTCAGAACCTAAAATTGATATCATCTTTGAAACTAAGAAAATAATAATGAAAATTGATCAAAAATTGAATGCAATGAGATTAGATGATCTAGAAAGAAAGCTAAAGGTAGTAGACAAATTTACAATGAAATTTTAAGTTATGCAACTTGAGAATATAAATGAAAATTTCAATGTTGAAGATCTACATAATTTACAAAACATAAAGATAAAAGAAAATACCAATGAAATAGGAATAGAGAAATATAATTTAATAGAAGAAAAATTGGAAACAATTAAAAATCAAAATCATAAGAAAGAAACGGTAGTACAAGAACATCATGAAAATGTAGAAAATCTAGAAGATGTTTGTGTAACATTAAGATCTGGAATTTATGTATCACCTAGAATTCAAAAAGAAAACAAGTGGAGCTAAGTAAGAACAAATTTCAAACTGAAAATGAATATGTAATACTTGAAAACCTAGAAATCAATGAAGAAAAATTTGAATATGAAAATGAAACTATAAATGACCAAAAGAAAGAAAAAAATCTTTTAAATCATAATCATTAGCACCCTATCTTGAATGATTAAAACAAACATTTCCTAAGAAACAAGAGAAAATTCGAGAAATTTTTGAAAAAGTACAAGTTAACATTCCTTTGTTTGTAGAAAATGCCACCTTATGGTAAATTTCTTAAAGATTGGTATACCAAGAAAAGGGAGCGGTAAGTGTTAAGAAAAGTCTTTTTAGTTGAACAAAGTAGTTCTCTATTTCTACCACAAATTCCTAAAAAGTTATTTGATCTAGGAATCCCTATTATATCATGCATAATAGGTAATATAATTTTGGAAAGAACCTTAATAGACTTAGGTGTAGGTATAAATGTCATGCCTAGTGATATCTTTGTATCCCTTGGATTAGAAGGTTTAATCCCTACTAGGACTGTCATTCAATTAGTAAATAGAAGTATACGATACTCTAGAGAAAAAATAGAAAATGTCCTAATTAAAGTAAAGAACTTCATCTATCCTACTGATATTGTCGTTTTGGATTCCCAACAAATTAAGCATCAGAATCATTATACATCTTTAATTTTGGGAAGGCTATTTCTATCAACGTCAAGGGTGATTATAAACTATAAAAATGGAATGATGAAATTAGCTTATGGTAATGAGAATACTCAATTAAATATTTTCAAACCAGAAGGGGATGAGGAGTTAGAAATGTCCTTACATACTATAGACTTTCTAAAAGATGAAGGAGACATGTTAGAAGATGTGATTCAAGAATAATTAAATAGGCAATTAGATATTAAAAATCTAGAAGGAAGTGAAAATATAGATAGAGACTTAAACATAGAAGTGGACAGAAACTAGGAAAAGTTTAATATGGAAGACAAAAATGTTAAATTAGGAGCTCTGGCTTTTGATGGTCAACACTTAGATTTAAAACCTTTACCTCCTGAATTGACCTATATATTTTTGGAAGAAGAACAAATTTGTCCAATATTATTGCATTAGATTTAAAAGAAGATCAAATAATTAAATTAAAAGATATAGTAAAGACATATAAAGAAGCAATAGGATGGATTATGGCTGACATAAAAGGGTTAAGTTCTATTATATGCCATCATCATATATATTTAGAAGAGAATGCAAAACTAGTTAATTCTTGAAAGAAGATTAAATCCAAACCTTAAAGATGTAGTTAGGAAGGAAATTGTGAAATTGTTAGATAATGACATAATATATCCAAATTTTGACAACTCATAGGTTAGTCCAATCCATGTAGTTCCTAAGAAATCAAGGTTAATTGTTATAAAAAACGAAAGTCAAGACTTGATACCCATTAGAATTCAATCAGGATGGAGAATATGTATAGATTATAGGAAGCTAAATGCTGTGACTATGAAAGATCATTTTCTCTTGCTTTTTATAGATCAAATGTTAGAAAAAATAGTAGGGTAAGAGTATTTTTATTTACTAGATGAGTATTCAAGATATAACCAAGTTCTAGTAGCATTAGAGGATCAAGAGAAGATAACTTTCATATGTTCTAATGAAACTTATGCTTTTAAAAGGATGTCATTTGAATTATGCAATGCACCAGCCATCTTTCAAAGGTGTATGCAAGGCATATTCACTAGAATGACTGAAGATTTTTTGGAAATATTTATGGATGATTTTACAATATATGGAACTTCATTTGAAGTATGTTTAAACAATTTAAATCAAGTATTAAAGCACTGTGTAGAAAAGAATCTAGTTCTAAACTGGGAAAAATGTCACTTCATGGTAAAATAAAGAATAGTTTTGGGACATATTTCAATAAAAGGATTGGAGATAGATAAAGCTAAGATAGAAGTAATTTCTAAACTACTAGAACCTAAATTAGTAAAAGATATTAGATCATTTCTATGACATGTAGTGTAGGATCGTATGGCTACACAAGAGGGGGGTGAATTGTGTTTTCCAATTTTTTCTGTTTATAATTGAAACTTCAATACTTAAAAACAAGTCGAGACACTGTTTTCATAAAATCATTTTTATTCAAGGTTTCAATTACAATACACAATTCAATTCTCCTAAGAAATTATAGATGCAATTATATATCGATACCATATTTCATCTATACAATTTCATAACTACAAATAGAGAAAACTAATTTGCAGAATTTAAAATATTTCTCCCTGTTTGAGATCTTTCTTCTTCTTCTTCTTCTTTCTTCTTCAGCAATTCTTCAGTGATGAATATCTTGTCTTTTTATGCTTCACTGAATTTGCTTTTTCTGATACTTCAAATCTTTAGTGACGTAAATCTTTCCTTTTTATGCTTCATTGAACTTTCTTCCACCTGGGAGCTTTCCCCGTAGAGGTGTTTTTGATCCCTAAAAAGATTTTTCGTTTGATGTACAGGGATGGTTTGATCAACGAGAACTCTATGCCTTTTATACTGTATGTTAATTTCATGCATATCCTCCACGTTTAATCACTACCAGTTTTCCACCTCTTCACGTCTTTTCTTTTTCTTTCATCGAAACACACATGTTCCAACCCACATTTACATTTCGAATTTTCTTGAATCATTAGTCTTAGATCTCTGAAAAATTTCCTACAAAATAAACTTTCTCTTTCAAAAATTTTTCATCAAGTGTAATAAGAAGTTGTTACTTTAATATTAACTAAACAAGTAACACAAGTAGATATTAACTTAACGTTTCTAACTTAATGAGTTTCTCATGTGCCATTTCATGTGACAAGTACTGTAGCTAACTCAACGAACTAAGTCTGTGGTGTTACACTAACTCAACGAACCATCTCCGTTGTGTTACGATAACTCAACGAACCAGTAATAAACAAATGTTTTTATAATAAGAATTTTACCAGGTGCAAAAATAACAACTTAAGTTTTATAACGCTAACTTAACGCATTGCCTTAGTGTTCAATATAGCAACTCAACGCGTTTAGTTATGCTAACTTAAGGAGTTAAACATGTGCACCACACGTGATACAATATAACATTCGTAACTTATAATTTCACTACGTGTATAACACTAACTTAACGAGTTCGTCTCTTCTTTTACTCACTAACTTAACGAGTTCTCACGTGACCTCTATACAAATAACACTCTAACTTAACGAATTGTCTAAACGTGCACTGTACATGATACAGAAGATATAACTTTAAAACATATCATGCTTTTCAATAAAAACACACGTTAACTTAATGTTTAGTTAAATGAGAAATTAATGCAATGAAATGACTAGTTATTAACTTGGTATAATTTCAGATCCAATACAGACAAGTATTTATGTCAGTAAGCTTTTTATGTATTAATTGATGATTTTCATTTCTTTTCACAAGCAATAGTAATTGAGCAAATATGATTATTTTCATTCAGCACACATCATCAAAACAAAATACTCAACAATCTCCCCCTTTTTGATGATGACAAAACCATATTAAATCAATTATGAAATATGTTTAACTCAACAAAGCACCTTCATTAGGTTAACTTTTAATTCAACAAACAAGTTTGTTGACTTAAGTTCACTTAAGCTTATGTCTATTGTTTGTGTAAAATTCACTCTCAGAAATAAAACTTTCAGATGTCAATAATTATATAAGTATCATTTCTCCACCTTTCATTATATAATCATCTATCAGATTACAATAACCATTTAAATATCATCTCCCTTTATAATATATGCAATTAAAATCATAATCATCTTTTTATAATATTTCTCCCCCTTTTTGTCATTAATCAAAAAGATAATTATAAATAATATATATATATAGTAAGAGATATATTTACAGCAACTCTTTCTGTAAACAATAATAAGAATAAAATGCATTTACAGAAAAAAATGTATTGTTCAATGAATCAAACAAGGAATACAAACATTACATTTTGTATTCAAAAACAAGCAAATAGACAGTTAACGACCCCTCTTAAGTATATCACTTATAGCATTACATATTTTATCTCCTAGATGTCTAATATCATTTCTGATGTCGTTCAACATTGCATCTAAGTTAGGAGGTAGTTGGAGTTACTGTTCTACTCGAACTGAATAACTTGGCTGTTGTTGTTGTATATGGTCTGTACAATCAGGTTGTTGTTGTTGTTGTCGTTGAGGTTTATGCATGACCTGGAATCGTTGCAAATCTTTTACACTAAATGCTCTCATGCCTTTAGTTTCAGAGGGCTAGTTGGATAACTTCAATTGGCTTGCAATGAGTCTACATACAGCATCACCATAAAATAACTTTGAACTCATATGCTGTAGTTGAGAAGTGAAAACATCAAACCAATTGATTTGAATTCTATTCAGTAGGCTATAAGTTGCATATAAACAACTTCTACTGACTTCCATATTATGTCCAACTCTCTGAAATAAATTTGCATGCAATATATTTGCAATAAACCTTGCCTTTACATTCAGATTTTCCATTAATCTCATTTCAGTATATACATCTGGAATTTTTGATAAAGACTGAATGTTCCATTCCAGTTGTCTAATCATGTCAAATCTATTTGTAACAACACCTTCATTCTTTAATCCTAAAACTTCAAAAATTAACTCAGGAGACAATGTGAACTCCTGTTGATTTATTTGAGTTTTTAGTATGTTGTCATTCTTGACCAGATTGCTATAAAAAGCTACAATAAGCTCTTTGTATTGCTTCCATTTCGTTCCAACTAGCAAGAATTGAATGAGGCCTTGAAACTCAAATAGATCTCTCATTTCCATCAAATTTCTGAATTTTATTGGACGAGCATGCAGAATCTGACATGTAATCAAATTATTGTATTTCTGCAATGCTTCTTCAGATCTAAAATGAATTGAATTACCTTGAATTTGTAATACTGTACACAAAGAATGTGATACCTGAAGCCGTGATTCAGAGTTTATTTCATCTTTAGGAACCTCTTCTTCAAAATGAATGTCATGTTGTTCCTCTATAAATATATTTTCTTGAAGCTGCTCAGGTAAGCTTGATTCTTCAACTTCAATAGTGTAAGGAACATTTTCAATATGCTCAACATTCATCTATTATGTCTCTATTGAATCTTCAAAGTTCAATTTTTCCATAAATTCTACAACCGGTGTATCTATCTGTAATTGTTCATTTTGTTCAACAGATATTTCCATTAATACATGCTGTGAATTCTCAGACTCTGCTTCTATAGATTTTGAAGAAAGCTGGTTGATGTTTAGCTCTTTTGGAGTTTTAACTTGTTCAATATCTACTACTCCAAACAATTCAACCTGTGAACTAGTTACTGCCTCAACATTTTCAATTATATCTGCAATAACTTGTTCAATGTCAAGTGTTTGATGCTTTGATTTTTCAATTTCTGCATCATTAGGACTTGTACTAATAGAAAAACTTGAGCTCATATTTGACTTGGATTTCTTCTCAAGCTTTCTAGCAAGGGAAAATAAAGTCTCATTATCTTCATCAGTTTTAGTATGTTCAGAACTAATGAGTTTATTAAATGCACAATAAGGTACAATGTCTATGTCTAGACATACATTGTCCTTTGGAAATAAATTTTCATCTGATTTTCCTTTGTCAATAGACTTTGTTTCCTTAGACACAATTTTTTTGATTTTCCTTCTTCTATAACATTTCTATTTCTCCTCTTCAAATATTGCTGTTTTCTTTTCAAATAGCTCCATAAAAGTTTTCTGCTTTAGTTCTTCAAAGGCACTTTCTATTGCTATAGCCTTTCGAAGACTTTCAACTTTTCTTTTATCAACAGCAATATTTGATTCTAATTGTTTTGAATATAAAGGGGTAGGTATAGCAGATTCATGTTCTTCCTCAAATGGTTGTAGTCGTGTACCACTAATAGGAGTTTGAGGAATTCTATTTGATGAACCTACACCTTTTTCCATATATTTTGCATACTGTTCCAAAAATGCAATTTTAGCACATTTCATTATGTATTCTCTATCATATTTACTATGAATACCCATGTATTTAATATTTGCATCAGCATGTTGAAGTTTTTGTCTAACTTCATCTAATATACCCTGAGGAAAGAAGTAATCTCTATAAATTTCTACTAACCTTTTGTCCATTTGAAATATTTTCTTGAACCAAGTGCGTGGAACTTCATCATTTTCTATTTCTTTTCCTTTTGCATCTCCTCTGCTTTTGCCTTTTCCTTTGCCACGACCTTTGTAGAACTTGGAGACCATCGTCGTAGGTTGTAACAGCAACAAGCGGGAAATATTTTCTTCACAAAGTTTACAAATAACCTAAGTGCCCGTGTAATAAGTGTTTAAATAGGGTTTTAGGTGAATAACTCAACGTGAAGAGAAGTCAGGTTTAGATATTAAATAAATATTGAATAAAGTTTATTCAATTAAGGTATCCGAAATATTCAAGTATAACTCGTTGAGTTAACTAACCTAACGAGTAAAACACTATCTAGAGGTAGTTTTACACGTTACCTTATCTAACATAACGTTTAGTTAGTATAATTAAAACAATTTTCGGATGCTTCCAATTGAAACGTTCCAAGCACATCACAATAGCTATACCTTATCATTTTCTTGAGAACATTGTAAACTATTCTAACATTCCTATCCTTTGAATCTAAAATAGTTTGTTTGTCTTTTTAAATTATTTCATCAAGATTTTAAGAGGACATTAATTCAGATTAACCAAGATTTGTATTCTGAATTATATTAATCTATTTTTGGATATTGTTAATCCTCCCCCTACAAATATACTTCTTATATATTCAATAACATACAAAATATACTTGTATAACAATAGATGTTAAGTATAACTATACTTTTAAATTTTCTTTTCAGAAACTTCCATTATTCTGACTTCATCAAAAATGATTTCCAGAATCAATTCCTATTGTATATGAATCAAAACACAACTTTGAACTCTATATGATTAATTCAAGGAGAATAAAAGAATGTATCTCAAATAAACATTTTCAAAAGTACTAATGTTGATTCAATAAATCAGTAGTCATATTGGTAGAAACTATATTCGATTCAAAGATATCTGTAATTAATGAAACAACTTTTTCTTTTCAAAACAGTAAATATTGATAATTTTCTTTAAAAGTTAGTTTGAAAAGCTTGAATCATACAAGAGCTTTCTAATGCACCCGTGTAATGAGCTTTCAGTCAACAATCCTAGATCTGATCAGGACCTTAGGTTGCTAGATTTAAAGAATCCTTTTTTAGGACAACAATCCTTACATACCTATCTACTCAAGTACAAAGGGCTCGTGATCAAATTGATCAATAAACTCTCAAAGATTTTCACTTTGTAAGCACTTTTCATTTTAAGCACACTATATATGTATTCCATTAATACAGATGCAATAAAACACAAATCTCATATAAGCTTATTGAAACTGATTCATATTCTTAGTACAATCATAGAAGTAAAAATTGTATGAGATTTGTGTTTTATTGCATCTGTATTAATGGAATACATATATACTATGTTTAAAATGAAAAGTTCTTACAAAGTGAAAATTTTTGAGAGTTTATTGATCAGTTTGATCATGAGCCTTTTGTACTTGAGCAAATAGGTATGTAAGGATTGTTGTCCTGAAAAAGGATTCTTTAAATCTGGCAACCTAAGGTCTTGATCAGATCTGGGATTGTTGACTGAAAGCTCATTACTCGGGTACATTAGAAATCTCTAGTATGATTCAAGCTTTCCAAACTAACTTTTAAAGAAAATTATCAATATTTACTGTTTTGAAAAGAAAAAGTTATTTCATTAATTACAGATATCTTTGAATCGCATATAGTTTATACCAATATGACTAATGATTTATGGAATCAACATTAGTACTTTTGAAAACGTTTATTTGAGATACATTCTTTTATTCTCCTTGAATTAATTGAATTGAGTTCAAAGTTGTGTTTTGATTCATATACAGTAGGAATTGATTCTGGAAATCATTTTTGATGATGTCAGGATAACGGAAGTCTCTAAAAAGAAAATGTAAAAGTATAGTTATACTTAACATCTATTGTCACTACAAGTATATTTTGTATTTTGATTGAATATATTTGAAGTATATTTGTAGAGGGAGGATTAACAATGTCGAAAACAGATTAATAAAATTTAGAATACAAATCTTAGTTAATCTGAATTAATGTCCTCTTAAAATCTTGATGAAATAATTTAAAAAGACAAATAAACTATTTTAGATTCAAAGGACAAAATGTTCAAATAGTTTACTATGTTCTCAAGATAATGTTAAGTTTAGCATGTGTGCTGTTTTTAGAAGGTTTCAATTGAAAGCATCTAAAACTTGTTTAAGTGTACTAACTAGACGTTATGTTAGAAAAGGTAACATGTAAAACTGCCTCTAGACAGCGTTTTACTCGTTAGGTTGGTTAACTCAACGAGTTATACTTGAATATTTCGGGTACCTTGATTGAATAAACTTTATTCAATATTTATTTAATTTCTAAACCCGACTTCTCTTCACGTTGAGTTATACGCCTAAAAACCCTATTTAAACACTTATTACACGGGGACTTAGGTTATTTGTAAACTTTGTCAAGAAAATCTTTCCCGCTTGTTGCTGTTACAACCTGCGACGATGGTCTCCAAGTTCTACAAATGTCGTGGCAGAGGAAAAGGCAAAAGCAGAAGAGATGCAAAAGGAAAAGAAATAGAGAAGAATGATGAAGTTCCACGTACTTGGTTCAAGAAAATATTTCGAGTGGACAAAAGGTTAGAAGAACTTTATAGAGATTACTTCTTTTCTCAAGATATATTAGATGAAGTTAGACAAGAACTTCAACATACTGATGCAAGTATTACATACATGGGTATTCGAAGTAAATATGATAGAGGATACAGAATGAAATGTGCTGAGATTGCATTTTTGGAACAGTATGCAAAATATTTGGAAAAAGGTGTAGGTTCATCAAATAGAACTCCTCAAACTCCTATAAACGGTACAAAACTACATGCATTTGAGGAAGAGCATGAATCAGCTAACCCTACTCCTTTATATTCAAAACAAGTAGAATCAGATATTGCTGTAGACAAAACAAAAGTTGATAGTCTTCGAAAGGCTGTTGCAATAGAAAGTGTCTTAGAAGAATTAAAGCAGAAAACTTTTATGGAGCAATTTGAAAAGAAAATAGCAATACTTGAAAAGGAGAAACATAAATGTTATAGAAGAAGGAAAGTCAGAAAAATTATGTCTAAGGAAACAAAATCTATTGAAAAAGGAAAATCAGATGAAAATTTATTTCTAAAGGACAATGTATGTCTAGACATTGTACCTTATTGTGCATCTGATAAACTCATCAGTTCCGAACACACTGAAACTGATGAAGATAATGAGACTTTATTTTCCCTTGCTAGAAAACTTGAGAAGAAATCCAAGTCAAATATAAGCTCAAGTTTTTCTATTAGTACAAGTCCTGATGATGCAGAAATTAACAAATCAGAGCATCAGGCACCTGACATTGAATAAGTTATTGCAAATATAATTGACAATGTTAAAGCAGTAACTAGTTCAAAGGCTGAATTGTCTAGAGTAGTAGATATTGAAATTGTTAAGACTCCAGAAGAGCTAAAAGTTAACCAACCTTCTACAGAATCTATAGAAGTAGAGTTTGAGAATTCACAGCATGAATCAATGGAAATATCTGTTGAACAAAATGAACAATTACAGACAGATACACCGGCTGTAGAATTTGTAGAAAAATTGTACTCTAAACATTCTATAGAGACTGAACAGATGAATGTTGAGCATATTGACAATGTTCCTAACACTGTTGAAGCTGAAGAATCAAGCTTACCTAAGCAGCTTCAAGATAATATTTTGGAAGAGGAACAACATGACATTCATTTTGAAGAAGAGGTTCTTGAAGATGAATTAAACTCTGAATCACGGCTTCAGGTATCACCTTCTTTGTGTACAATATTAAAAATTCAAGGTAATGCAATTCATTTTAGATCTGAAGAAGCATTGCAGAAATACAATAATCTGATTACATGTCAGATTCTGCATGCTCGTCCAATAAAATTCAAAAACTTGATGGAAATAAGAGATCTGTTTGAGTTTCAAGGCCTCATTAAATTTTTGCCAGTAGGAACGAAATGGAAGCAATACACAGAGCTTATTGTAGCTTTTTAGAGCAATCTGGTCAAGAATGGAAATTTTCTGAAAACTCAAATAAATGAACAGGAGTTTATATTGTCTCCTGAGTTAATTTTTGAAGTTTTAGGATTAAAGAATGAAGGTGTTGTTGTTACCAACAGATTTGACATAATAAGACAACTGGAATGGAACATTTAGTCTTTATCAAAAATTCCAGATGTATATTTTGAAATGAGATTAATGGAAAATCTGAATGCAGAGGCAAGGTTTATTGCAAATATATTACATGCAAATTTATTTCAGAGAGTTGGACACAATATGGAAGTCAGCAGAAGTTGTTTATATGCAACTTATAGCTTGCTGAATAGAATTCAAATCAATTGGTTTGATGTTTTCACTTCTCAACTACAGCATATGAGTTCAAAGTTATTTTATGGTGACGCTGTATGTAGACTCATTGCAAGCCAATTGAATTTATCCGACTGGCCCTCTGAAACTAAAGGCATGAGAGCATTTAGTGTCAAAGATTTGCAAAAATTCTAGGCCATGCATACACCTCAACGACAACAACAACAACAACCTGATACAGACCATATACAACAACAACAACAAAGTTATTCAGTTCAAGCAGAACAGCAAACCCAGCTACCTCCTGACTTAGATGTAGTGCTTAACGACATCAGAAATGATATTAGGCATCTAGGAGATAAAATATGTAATGCTATAAGTGATATACTTAGGAGGGGTCGCTAACTGCTTTTGTTTGTTTCTGAATACAAAATGTAATGTTTGTATTACTTGTTTGGTTCATTGAACAATACATTTTTCTGTAAATGTGTTCAATTATTATTCTTGTTTAAAGAAATTGTTGTTGTAATTCTCTTATATATGTATATATATTCTTTGTAATTATCTTTTTGATTAATGACAAAAAGGGGGAGAAATATTATAAAAAGATGATTATGATCTTAATTGCATATATATATTATAAAAGGAGATGTTATTTAAATGGTTATTGTAATCTGACAGATGATAATTAAAAAACCGATACTTTAAAAACATTTGTTTATTACTGGTTCGTTGAGATATCATAACACAACGGAAATGGTTCGTTGAGTTATCATAACACAACGGAGATGGTTTGTTGAGATAGCATAACACCACAGACATAGTTCGTTGAGTTAGCTATAGTACTTGTCATGTGAAATGGCACATGAGGAACTCGTTAAGTTAGAAACGTTAAGTTATATATATACTTATGTTACTCGTTTAGTTAACATTAAAGTAACGACTTCTTATTACATTGATGAAAAACTTTTGGACGAGAAAGTTTATTTTGCAGGAAATTTTTCAGAGATCCAGGACTAATGATTAAAGAAAATTCGAAATATAAACGTGGGTTAGAACGTGTGTGTTTCGATGAAAGAAAAAGAAAAGACGTAGAGAAGTGGAAAACTGGTTGTGGTTAAACGTGAAGGATATGCATGAAATGAAGATACAGTATAAAAGGCATAGAATTCTCGTTGATCAATTTATCCTTGCACACAAAATGAAAAATCTTTTCAAGGATCAAACCATCCCTGCACACCAAAAGAAAAATCTTTTTCAAGGATCAAAAACACCTCTTCGGGAAAAATCTCTCAAGTGGAAGAAAGTTCAGTGAAGCATAAAAAGGTAAGATTTTCGTCACTGAAGATTTGAAGTATCAGAAGAAAGCAAATTCGGTGAAGCATGAAAAGACAAGATATTCGTCACTGAAGAATTGCTGAAGAAGAAAAAGAAGAAGAAGAAATATCTCAAACAGGGAGAAAAGTTTTAAGTTCCGCAAATTAGTTTTCTATGTTTGTAGTTATGAAATTGTTTAGATGATACATGGTATCGAAATATAATTGCATCTACAATTTCTGAGGAGAATTGAATTGTATATTGTAATTGAAACCTTGAATAAAAATGATTTTATGAAAACAATGTCTCGACTTGTTTTTGAGTTTTAAAGTTTCAATTATATTTCAGAAAATATTAAAAATACACAATTGACCCCCCTCTTGTGTAGCCATACGATCCTACACTATTCGATTTTCATTACCGAATGCACATGGAAAAACACATGACAACTTAAAACATTAAAAACACACGTGCAGATAACTTAACTATACGAGTTTTTAACATAAACCATTCAACAAAAATGAAACGTTAACTATCCGAAAGTTTAACTATCGAAAATCTAACTCTTTGGAAAACTTTAACTTATCCGACATAAAAATGAAACTTTCCGATAATCTATTAACTATTATACTTAGAGAATATTATTTAGACTTATTTAAAAACTTTAATAAGGCATATATCATCAAAACAAAATTCCTAACAACCTTTAAGCCTATAACTCAACGAGTTCTCATGTGACCTTTTTACAAATAACACACTAACTTAACGAGTTGTCTTTAACGTGCACTGTACATGATACAGAAAATATAACTTTAAAACATATCATGCTTTACAATAAAAACACATGTTAACTTAACATTTAGTTAAATGAAAAGTTAGTATGACGTAACGACTGGTTATTTAACTTTGTATAATCTCAGATCCATTACAGACAATTATTTATATCAGTACACTTTTTCTATATTAATTGATGTTCTTAATTTACTTTCACAAACAATAGTAATTGAGTAAATATGATTATATTCGTTTAGTATACATCATCAAAACAAAATACTCAACAATCTCCCCCTTTTTTATGATGACAAAACCATATTAAATCAATTATAAAATATGTTTAACTCAATAAAGCACCTCCGTTGGGTTAAGTTTTAATTCAACAAACAATTTTGTTGACTTAAGTTCACTTAAGCTTATTTCTGTTGTTTGTGTAAAATTCACCTCTCAGAAGTAAAACTTCCAGAAAAAATTTCAACAACCACAAAATCATCTCCCCTTTTTAATATATGCAATTAAACTCATAATCATCTCCCCCTTTTTGTCATTAATCAAAAAGATGATTACATAGAATAAAAATCCGAGAGACACATTTATAGCTAACCTTTTTGTAAACATTAATAAGAATGAAATCATTTATAGTAAAATGTATTGTTCAAATAATCAAATAATAGATACAAACATTACATTTTGTATTCAGAAACAAGTAAACAGACAAATGACAATACCTTTATCTATTCCTCCTAATGATATCAGTAATAGCATTACAAATTTTATCTCTTAGATGCCTAAAATCATTTCTAATGTCATTCAGCACAACATCTAAGTCAAGAGGTAGATCATGTTACTGTTGTACTTGATCTGAATAGTTTTGCTATTGTGATTGGTGTTTTGTAATGTCAGGTTGTTGTTGTTGTTGTTGTTGTTGCATTGACTGGTAATTTTGCAAATCTTTAATACTGAATGCTCTCATGCCTTTAATTTCAAAGAGCCAGTCAGATAAAGTTACTTGGTTTGCAAGAATTTGACATACAACATCACCAAAAAATAACTTTGAACTCATATGCTATAGTTGAGGAATGAAAACATCAAACCAATTGATTTGAATTTTGTTTAGGAGGCTATAAGTTGCATATAAACAACTTCTATTGACTTCCAGATTATGTCCGACTCTCTGAAATAAATTGGCATGCAAAATATTTGCAATAAACCTTACCTCTACATTCAGATTTTCCATTAATCACATTTCTGAATATACATCTGGAATTTGTGATAAAGACTGAATGTCCCACTCCAACTGTCTAGCAATGTCAAATCTATTAGTAACAACAACACCTTCATTCCTTAATCCTAAAACTTCAAAAATCAATTTAGGAGATAGAGTAACCTCTTGTTGATGTATGCAATAAGCTCTTTATATTGCTTCCATTTTGTTCCAACTAGCAAGAATTGCATTAAGCCTTGAAACTCAAATAGATTTCTTATTTGTAGTAAACCTCTAAATTTTATTAGTCAAGCATGCAAAATCTAACTTGAAATCAAACTATTGTATTTCTACAATACTTCCTTAGATCTAAAATAAATTGAATTTCCTTGAATGGGTAGTATTCTATACAAAGAAAGTGATACCAGAAGCCTTGATTCAAAATTTAATTCATCTTCAAGAACCTCTTCTTCAAAATGAATTTCATTGTGTTCCTCTATCAAAAAAATTTCTTGAAGCTGCTTAGGTAAGCTTGATTTTTTAGCTTCAACAAAGTGAGGAACATTTTCAATATTTGCCACATTCCTAAGTTTAGTTTCTATAGAAAATTTAGAGTTCAAATTTTCCACAAATTCATTAGCCTATGTATCTATCTATAATTCTGCATTTTCTTTAATAGATATTTCCATTTATACATGTTGTGAATTCTCAAACTCTGGTTCTATAGATTCTGAAATAGGCTGATCAACATTAAGCTCTTTTGGAGTCTTATCTTTTTCAATAGCTACCATTCTAGACAATCCAACCTCTAAACTAGTTATTACCTCAATATTTTCAAGCACATGTGTAATAACTTGTTCAATATCAGTTGCCTAATGCTCTAATTGTTCAATTTCCTTATTATCAAGGCTTGAAACTATAAAAAGACTTGAACTAATTTGTTGCTTTGATTTCTTTTCAAGATTTCTAGAAAAAGATAATAAAGTCTCATCATCATCATCAATTTCAGTGTGTTCTGAACTGATGAGTTTGTCAGATGCACTATAAGTTACAATGTCTAGACATACATTGTCATTTGGAATTAAATCATCATCTGATTTTTCTTTTTCAACAACATTTGTTTCCTTAGAAATAATTTTTCTGACTCTTTGTCTCTTGTAACAAGTCAACTGTTCTTCTGCTATTATTGTTGTTTTCTTCTGAATCTATTCCATAAAATTTTTTGTTTTAATTCTTCAAAGGCACTTTCTATAGCTATTGCCTTTCAAAGACTATCAACTTTTCTCTTATCAACAATAATATTTATTTGTTTTTTCTTTGAAAACAAAGGTATAGGTATAGTAGAGTCATGTTCTTCCTCAAATGATTGTAGTCTTGTTCCATTGATAGGAATTTGAGGAATTCTATTTGATGAACCTACTCTTTTTTCTAAGTATTGAGCATATTATTCCAAAAATGCTATCTCCGCACATTTCATGCGATACTCTCTATCAAATTTACTTCTTACACCCCTATATTGTATATTGTTAACTGTATTGTGAAGTTCTTGTCTAACTTCATCTAGTATTTCTTTAGAAAAGAAATAGTCTTTGTAGATTTGAGCTAACCTTTTCTCAACTTGAAAAATTTTCTTAAACCACACACGTGGAACGTCATCTACATCTATTTGTTTGCCTTTGGCATTTCCTCTACCTCTTCCTTTTCCTCTACTATGTCCTTTGTTGAACTTAGAAAACATTATTGCAAGTTGTAATAGGAACAAGCGGGAAAGATTTTCAAAAAGATGTTTACGAGATAACCTAAGTTCCCATGTAATAAGTGTTTAAATAGGGTTTTTGTAGCATAACTTAACGAGTTTATTAGTTAGGTTTGGGTTTTAAATGAATATTGAATAAAGTTTATTCAATCGAGGTACTCAAAAAATTTAAGCATAACTCGTTGAGTTACTTAACCTAATGAGTAAAATGCTATCTAGAGGTAGTTTTACACATTACCTTACATAACATAACGTCTAATTAGTATACTTAAAAAAAATTCGAATGATTTCAACTGAAGGCTTTCGAAAATAACATACAAGCTATAAGTAACTTAAATAACCATTATCTTGAGAACATTGTAAACTATTCTAATATTTCTTTTATGAACCTAAAATAATTTGTTTGTCTATTAAATTGTTTCATCAAGATCTTAAGAGGACTAAACTCAGATTAACTAAGATCTATATTCTAAATGATATTAATCTATTTTTGACATTGTAATTCCTCCCCCTACAAATATACTTCAAATATATTCAATAACATACAAAATATACTTGTATAAAAATAGATGTTACTTATAACTGTACTTTAAATTTTCTTTTCAGAAATATTCTATTATCCTGAATTCATCAAGAATAATTTCAAGAATCAATTCCAACTGTATATGAATCAAAACATAACTTTAAACTTAATATGATTAACTCAAGGAGAATAAAGGAATGTATCTCAAATAAACATTTTCAAAAGTACTAATTTTGATTCAGCAAATCAGCAGTCATATTGGTAGAAACCATATTCAATTCAAAGATATTTGTAATTAATGAAACAACTTTTATCTTTTCAAAACAGTAAATATTGATAAGTTTCTTTAAAAGTTAGTTTGAAGAGTTTGAATCATACAAGAGCTTTCTAATGTACCCATAAAATGAGCTTTCAGTCAACAATCCCAGGTTTGATTAGGACCTTAGGTTGCTAGATTTAAAGAATCCTTTTTTAGGACAACAACCCTTACATACTTATCTGCTCAAGTACAAGAGGCTCGTGATCAAACTGATCAATAAATTCTCAAAGATTTTCACTTTGTAAGAACTTTTTATTTTAAGCACAGTATTTATGTATTTCATTAATACAAATGCAATAAAACACAAATCTCATACAATTGTTACGTCTATGATTTTACTGAAAATATGAATCAATTTCAATAAGCTTATACTTTTGAGTAGTAGTTTAATATGATTTACATATAAATTATTCTACAAGTTTAATCAATCAAGTCAAAATCATTCTTGATCATATGCACTTTCATTCATCCATAGAAAACACTTAATAGAACTTTCAGGATTTCAAAGGAATTTAATGTTTTTCATTGACATTGCCATTCAAAATTTTCAAAAAACCATTAAACTTAGAAAAATAAGTAAAATCAATAAGATACCACAATAATGTTATAGTATATTATATTGCATTTTAGATATTACTTAGATATTTATGATAAGTATATAATATCTATGAGGTAAACAACATCATCAACAATATTTATCTTTTATGGAGTTTAAGCATTTTACACATCATATAGCCTACAAATACTTTAATTTAACCTTATGTTGCAGAATGTAGTTTCATCTAGAGGTTTTGTAAATATATCAACTAATTGATTTTTACTAGACACAAATCTTAATTTAAATTTACCTTTAATTACGTTATCTCTTAGAAAATGATGTCTAACCTCTATATGCTTTGCACTAGAATGTAATATAGGATTTTTGGAAAGATTTATTGTAGAACTACTCACAATAAATCTCAATTGTATCATAAGATAATCCAAAATCTTCTAAAGTTTGCCTTATACACAGAATCTGAGTGCAACACAATACAACAGCAACATATTCAGCTTCAATGGTTGAAAGTGCTACACAGTTTTACTTTTTACTAAACCATGACACCAAATTATTTCCCAATAATTGACATGTGCCACTGGTACTCTTTCTATCAGATTTAGATCCTACGTAATTAGCATCAGTATATCTTATAAGATCTATTAAACTATCCTTAGAATAATATAGTCTGAAATTTTTAGTTCCTTGTATATATCTAAATATTCTTTTAACACCAATTGAGTGTGATTCTTTAGGATTAGATTGAAATCTATCACAAGCACACACAACAAACATAATATCAGGTCTACTAGCTATCAAATAAAGTAAAGAACCAATCATACTTCCGTATTTTTTTTAATCTATTGATATTCCTATGTCATCAATATCTAACTTTAAAGAAGTACTCATAGGAGTTCCTTGAATCCTTGTATCATTAAAATTAAATTTCTTAAGCATTTTAACTACATACTTTTCTTGATTTAAAAATATACCTCTATCCATTTGCTCAATTTGAAGTCCTAGAAAATATGAAAGTTCTCCTATCATACTCATTTCAAACTAACTAGTCATCTCTTCAGAAAATATTTTTATCAGTTTATCAGAAGTTGCTCCAAAGATTATATCATCCACAGATATTTGAACAACAACCTGGTCTTTATCATCTTTCTTGATAAATAGAGTATGGTCTACTTTTCCCATGATATATCTTTGTTCTACAAGAAAAGTAGATAACCTTTCATACCATGATCTAGGTGTTTGCTTCAAACCATATAAGGCTTTCTTTAATCTATACACATAGTCAGAATTTTTAATATCTACAAATCCAGGTGGTTGTTTCACGTCCACTTCTTCATTAATTAAACCATTTAGAAATGCACTCTTTACATCCATTTGATATAGTTTAAAATCCATATAGCAAGCATAGGCCAATAATATTCTAATACTTTCTAACCTAGCCACAAGAGCAAATGTTTCATCATAATCATGTCCTTCCTATGTATACCCATGTGCAACTAATCTAGCTTTGTTTCTTATAACTAGACCAGTCTCATTAGTTTTGTTTCTAAAGATCCACTTTGTACCTATTATGGATTGATGTTCTAATGGAGAGATTAATTTCCAAATAGCATGTCTGATGAATTGATTTAGTTCATCTTGCATTGCCACTATCCAATTTTCATCAGATAATGCTTCTTCTATATTCTTTGGTTCCACCATAGAAACAAACATACACATACTATTTAAATTTACTAAAGCTCTAGTTTTAACTCCCTCATTAATATTACCAATGACTTGAGTAATGGGATGTGATGAAGAATAACGCCAATTTCTATGATTCTCCTCAATATTTTCACCAACATCTGAAGGTACATCACTTTGATCATTAGTTTGATCATTTAAGTTCATATTTTTAATTTTCTCAAATAAATCTTCAAACTCTCTATTGATCTCTAATTTTTTTGGGAAATTAATCATATCATCATTATCTACTTTAGATTGAAATTCTCTAAAAGAATTTTCATTAAAGCTTACATGAAGGGTTTCTTCAATGGTTCTAGAAGTCTTATTATACACTCTATAGGCTTTACTTTTAGTAGAGTAACCTACAAAAATTCCTTCATCCACTTTGGCTTGAAATTTATCCTTAGTGTTAAGGATAAAACACTTATAGCCAAATGGTTTCATATAGGAAATTTTTGAACTATCAAACATAATTTCAAAAGGAGTTTTATTAACAAAAGGTCTTAGGCGACTTCTGTTAATAATATAATAAGCTGTATTCACTACTTCAGCCCAAAGATTTTGAGGTAAATTATGTTCATTTAACATAATTCTAGCCATTTCCTGAAGTGATCAATTCTTTCTCTCAACAACACCATTTTTAGAATGTGCTCTTGGAAAAGAATATCTGTAATCAATGCCATGATCTTTACAGTAATTACCCATTTGATCATTTTCAAATTCAGTATCATGATCACTCCTAAGTTTTTGAATAGAGACACTTTGTTCATTTTGAACAAAATTGCAATACATTTTAAATGTTTCAAAAACTTCTGTCTTAGTTGCTAGAAAATATACCCAAGTGTATCTAAAGAAGTCATCTACTAAAACAAACACATACCGTTTACCACCACGATTCATGATTCTTGTTGGTCCAAATAAATCTATATGTATAAGTTCTAAGACTCTCTTGCTTGATATATCAATTTTGGATTTAAAAGAGTTTTTATGAAGTTTACCTAACTCACATGCATCACACAAGAAATCCTTTGAGTATTTAATCTTAGGTAAACCTCTCGCTAAATTTTTTCTAGCAATTGTTTAGAACGAAAAAGTGCATAATATTAATGGTTAAATGATGGTTAATTGTAGAATATTTAGCTTATCGTATGAGAATTAAGCCATTATGTTATAATTGCACTGTTATATGCTTTAATGAAAAAATCTACATAATTTCAGGAAATTAACGTTAATTAAGCACATTTCTGAACTGTCGGTAAATTACAGGCTTTGAAATTCCTAAGTATCCAAATTTTCTGTTATTTCAGAGAGTTATATTTCATGTACCGGAGAGTTTTGTTTTAAACGATTAAAGAATATTTTATTATTTCCTAGAGTACACGTGTTGTAACCTTAATGAATCACTTAAAGGAATGTTCAGAAGTTATCTGTTAATTATCCGAAATGCATCTAAGTATCAGATAGTTAGGTTTGTAAGTATCCAAAATATCTGAACTCGTTAAGTTAGAATTATGCATGTGTTGAATTTAAATGCTTTATTATGTCATATGAGCTACACAAATATAACTCATTAAGTTAGCATAACTATATGCGTTAAGTTATTTGAATATACACTAAGATAACATGTTATGTTAGTGTTATAAGCTTATAAGTTATTTCTTTATTGCACGTGTTTTTATGGTTAAGTCAACGAAGTAAGTTCATTAAGTTACACCAACTCCACAACCATTTATTTTCTAATATGCCACTATAGTAGTTGTAGAAATAGGAAATTCGAAGGAAAACCATGATTGCATGTATCACGCAAGAATTCACTCGTGGAATGAAGAAGAAATCATCATCATTGACATGAATGAAGGAAATCCAACCGATCATTTAAGCAAAAATAGTTATTACGAAAAGAAATATAAAAGAAGAGGAGAAAGACGAAGACTTTGTGTGTGTGGTGGAGAATCGCGCTAACTGTAGGAAGCATTGTGTTGAGCATTTTGTTTTGATGATGTGTGCTGAATGAAAGTAATCATATTTGCTCAATTACTATTGCTTGTGAAAGAAAATTAAGAACATCAATTAATACAAAAAAAGTTTATTGATATAAATACTTGTCTATATTGGATCTGAAATTATACTAAGTTAAATAACTAGTCGTTTCATTGAATTAATTTCTCATTTAACTAAACGTTAAGTTAACATATGTTTTTATTGAAAAGCATGATATGTTTTACAGTTTTATTTTCTGTATCATGAACAGTGCACGTTTAGAGAACTTGTTAAGTTAGAGTTTTATTCGTTTAGAGGTCACATGAGAACTCGTTAAGTTAGAGGCTTAAAGGTTAAAAATAGGTCACGTGAGAACTCGTTAAGTTAGTGAGTAAAAGAAGAGACAACTCGTTAAGTTAGTGTTGTACACCTGGTGAAATTAAAGGTTACGAATGTTATATTGTATCACGTGAGTTGCACATGTTTAACTCGTTAAGTTAACATAACTGCATGCGTTAAGTTGCTATATTGAATACTAAGGCAACACGTTATAAACTTAAGTTGTTATTTTTGCGCGTGGTAAAATTCTTATTAGAAAAACATTTGTTTATTATTGGTTTGTTGAGTTATTTGTAATACAACAGAGTTGGTTCGTTGAGTTATCGTAACACCACGAAGCTAGTTCATTGAGTTAGCGTAACACCATGGACTTAATTCGTTGAGTTAGATACAATTCTTGTCACGTGAGTTGGCACATGAGGAACTTGTTAAGTTAGAAACGTTAAGTTATATATCTACTTGTGTTACTCGTTAAGTTAACATTAAAGTAATGACTTGTTATTACACTTGATGAAAAATTTTGGATGAGAAAGTTTATTTTGCAGGAAATTTTTTAGAGATCTAGGATTGATGATTAAAGAAAATTTGAAATGTAAACATGGGTCAGAACATGTGTATTTCGATGAAGGAAAAAGAAAAGACATGAAGAAGTGGAAAACTGGTAGTGATTAAACGTGGAGGATATGCATGAAATGAAGATATAGTATAAAAGGCATAGAATTCTCGTTGATCAGGAATCCCTGCACACCAAACGAAATATATTTTCAGGGATCAAAAACACCTTTCAGGGAAAAGCTCTTAGATGGAAGAAAATTCAATGAAGTAGAAACAGTCAGATTTATGTCACTAAAGATCTGAAGTATTAGGAGAAAGCAAATTTGGTAAAGTAGAGAAAGACAAGATATTCCTCACTGAAGAATTGCTAAAGAAGAAAAAGAAGAAGAAGAAAGATCTCAAACAAGGAGAAATGTTTTAAATTTCATAAATTAGTTTTCTCTATTTATAGTTATGAAATTGTATAGATGAAACATGGTATCGATATATAATTGCATCTACAATTTCTAAGGAGAATTGAATTGTATATTATAATTGAAATCTTGAATAAAAATGATTTTATGAAAATAGTGTCTCGACTTGTTTTTAATTTTGAAGTTTCAATTATAATCGAAAATGTTGAGAAACACAATTCACCCCCCTCTTGTGTAGCCATACGATCCTACAAGTGGTATCAGAGCTTGTTAATAATCTTTGATATAAAATCGATACCAATTTATTTAATATCATTGCTAATTCTACCTTCCTTGTTTTTAAACAAAAATTAATATTTCACCATACGTTTAACCTTCTTGATTTAAGGCTCAAGTCATTTTAAAGTTTTTAAACTATTTAAAAATCAAATAGGTTGAAAAATCTAAGGTAAGATGGCTACTGGAAATGGTAATTTTTCTTTGTATGAAGGCCAAAATCTTAACCATCCTCCTTTATTTAATGGAATACATTTTGAATATTAGAAATATAAGGTGATAGTCTTTCTTCAAAGCATAGATCACAAGTTGTGGTTCATGATTTCTAAACCATATACTTTGTTAACTACCCCTTATAATACTTGGACAATTACTGAAAAAGAAAATGAAACTCTGAATGCTAAGAGCTTAAATATTTTATTTTGTACATTGAGTTATGAATAGTTCAGTAAAGTATTAGCATATAAATCTACTTATGAGGCGTGGAATGCATTAGAAGTTTCACATGAAGGTACTTCTCAAGTTAAAGAGACTAAGATTAACATGTTAATTCATAACTACGAACTCTTTAAGATGCATGAAGACGAAAGTATTTCTAAGATGTTTTCCAGATTCCTTGATATCATAAACTCCTTAAAATGCTTAGGAAAGAATTTTGAACAAAAGGATTTGGTGAGGAAAATTCTGAGATCCCTAAGTTCTAAATGGTCTCAGAAAGTAACATCAATTGAGGAATTACGAGATTTAAATGTTTATACAATAAATGAACTTATAGGAAACTTAACTGCTTATGAAGTTTAATTAAATGATTCACTGAGTCACAACAAATTAAAACTGAAGAAAGAAACAGCCTTCGAAATTAATTCAGATTCTGAAATATCTACTGATTCTGATGAGGATTTGATTTTGCTGATTAGGAAATTCAAGAAAGCATAAGAAGCTAGGAAACAACAAAGGAACAAAAATGATAAACCTTCAATGTCAAAATCACTGAAGGATAAGAATTCTTCATCCAAAAAGTATGTATGTTACAACTGCAAGAAACCTGGACATCTTTCTCCAGATTGTCCTATAAGGAAAAATGAAAAGCATAATAGAACAAATCAGAAGAAGACGGCTCAGAAAACTTAGAAACAGTTTTACAAGAAAAAGGCTTTGAAGGTCACTTGGGATGACACGTTAGAAAAGTCTGAATCTGAGGAATTATCATCAAAATCTTCACATTCAGAAGAAGAACAATAGTTAGAAGACGTTGGTCATGTGTGCTTCATGGAAGATGAGTTTAAGGTAATATCTAATCTTGAAAGTCATTCAGATTTTAACTTTGATGAATTATTATGTGCTTATCATGCATTATCACAAAAACTTAAAGCTTGTAAACTGGAAAATAAGAATATTAGAAACTCTTTGTCCATTCTAGAAGAAGAAAATTGTTTCCTACCTACTACTTTAGAAAAGTTTAAATGTGATAATGAAAATCATGCTACAGATTTGCATAAATTTAGATTTAATGAGTATGTCTTGCATGAACAAATGCTAAAAAATTAAAGATAGAATCTGAAGATGAAAAATTGAGAAACAATATAAATGATCTTGAATTAGAAATTGTCAGATTAAAAATGAGAGAGCTAGATTTAAATTCCACCATTCAAAAATGGAATGTAAGTCAAACTAAGTTAGACAAACTAACTAGTACCCCTGCGGTGTCATATAAATTTGGCTTAGGATTTGATTATCCTGAATATCCTAAATCTCAATCTAATAAAGGATTTATTAGTTGTAGTTCAAGTAAATCTAAGACTAAAATTCCTTTTATCATGAAACAAGGTAATAAATATGTAGAAGTAGATATTTCAAGGGATGAATCATGCAGTAATAATATAAACCAATGTGATTTATCTAAATGTACTTCTAATATGACCATTAATAATTCTAAAAATCTTGTTTCCTGTTCTGGAAATTCAAACACTAATGTTTCAAAAATATCAAACAATTGTAGTAAACTGAAAATTCAGAAACCTGAGCATGAAATTCAAAACTCTAGTATTAGACCAATTACTCTTTCTACATGTTCTTTATCTGAAAATTCTTGTGTAGAAAAAGATTTTGTATGTACTGACAATTCAAATACAAGTACAAAATCTTGGTATGAACTTACTGAAATGTATGAGCATGACCAAAATAAATTAACATCTGATAAAAATTGGTTTGGTCTTGATTATACTACATCTGAAAACAAAAAGAATGATTATAAGAGCAATAATGCTATAAGTAAGTATGATACTAATGATAAATCATTAGTACTTACAACTAATAAGAATGTAAATGATAATGTTAAACTATTTTTAAACAAAAAGAAGAAATTTGCGTATAACGAACTTGGTCCTCAACAACATTGGGTACCAAGGAACAATTCTTCTTAATTTGTTTTGTAGGAGAAAACAACATCAAAATGGATCTTGGATAGTGGAGCATCAAGTCACATGATCAGACAAAAAAGTCTACTAAAAAATTTTACAAATACCAAGAAAGGAAATGTTACATTTGGAAACAAAAGCAAGGATAAAATCATAGGTATGACCAATGTTCAAATAACTCCTACTTATGTTATTTTGAATGTACTATATGTAGAAAACCTAAGATTTAATTTGCTGAGTGTTATAAAACTAATTGATAATGGATATTGTGTATTATTTGAAGATGATTGTTTGGAATGAAAAAGTGCATATTATTAACGGTTAAATGATGGTTAATTGCATAATATTTAGCTTATCATATGAGAATTAAGCCATTATGTTATAATTGCACTATTATATGCTTTAATTGAAGAATCTGCTTAATTTTGGGGAATTAATGTTAATTTAGTACATTTATGAACTATCGGTAAGTTGCAGGCTGTGAAATGCTTAAGTATCCGAATTTTATGATATTTCGGATAGTTATGTTTAACAAACCGAATATGTATCGGATAGTTATGTTTAAATTGCCGAACAGTTATGTTTAGAGAGAATATTTTATTATTTCCAGATGTACACGTGTCGAGATCTGGTAAATTTCCTTAAGTTATAACTTGTTAAGTTAGCATAACTGTACACGTTGAGTTGCTATATTGAACACTAAGGCAACGCGTTAGGTTAGCGTTATAAACTTAAGTTGTTATTTTTGCACGTGTTTTATAGTTAAATCAACGAAAAAAGTCCGTTGAGTTATATGTAACTCCACGGACTATATATTTTCTAATATGCCACTATAGCGGTTGTAGAAACAAATAGTTGGACGGAAAAACCACGTTTGCACGTATCACGTAGGAATTCAATCGCGCAGGGAGAAAGAAATCATCGTCGTTGATCTGAAGGAAGGAAATCTAATCGATCATTCATGCAGAAGCAGTTACTACTGAAGAAATATAAAAGAAAAGAAGAAAAAAAGAAGAAGGTCTGTGTGATCGATGGACGGCCAGTGTATACAAAGGAGGAGCATCGAACTTTCTGCAGACAGTATCGGCGATTCTCCGAAGTATCACACCAACCATCGTTATCACCACCATAATCACCAATCATCGGAGGTCTGTGAGGATACTTGCCTGATGTCGGATCGATTTCGAGCCAAACATAGTGCCTAACAACCATTGTGAGGAGTGATCGCGTCGTGGGAAGGGAAGACATTTTCACCAAGCGCCGACTCATATTTCAGGAGATCGTAAAGCTTTTAGCCTTGGCTTCGGGTTGATGCCTGTATGCTGAAGAGGAGATCATCTTCCAATTCTAGACTCACGATTCTATAGGGAGAGGAGACAAAATTGTACGTGGTTTAATTTTCAGTGGTGTAATCGCGTTGCAAGTAGTGTCGGAAGTATTTACTATCAAGTGAGATTACTTTACATTTCACCTTTCGCCCATTTCCATGTTCACATCAAAACAAAAATACCAAAAACAATTTATCTTTGTTTGTATGTTGTATTTGAGTGTTGTATTGTTTGTGTTGTATCATGATTAATGTTATCTATATCAGTTTTATGATTGTTTTATGTTAGTTTTAATTTTACAGTTTACTGAAATTGGTTCGTACAAAAAACTTAAAGATTTTAATGATTACTGTTTGAATCATCTGAATGTTAGTATTGCTTAATGATAAATCCAATGTTAACTAGCATTAAAAAGTTTAATTGATGTTATTTACAATCTGTGGAATCACCTAATGGTTGGCCAAATTCCTTTGTAAATAGTAGAATTATAAAGAAAAGATAGGCTCGTGGAGTTAACTTAAGTCCACGAGGATAGTCCGTTGAGTTAGCCATAACTTAACGAACTTAGTCCGTTGAGTTAACTGTAACTCAACGGAGTGCTTATTGAATATAAATTTGAATTGTTCACAATCAAACATTTCTTAAATTCGTCAGCAATTCCCTATGGGATCGACCTGTACTTGCACACTGATACAATAGACACTGTGCACTTGCAATTAAAGTACAAATTGGAATTAATATCTAAATTGTATTAAAGGTTGTTTGTTTACTTCTAAAAGAAAGAATAGGCACAAAGATAAATTAACTAAGTAAAAATAGAAGTAACAAATCCAAGATTTTCTAGTGAAGTGTTGGGAAAGCCAAACAAGTTTTATGGTGCCGTTGCCGAGGATTTGAATTGAATTGAATTGAGTCGAAGTGAATTGAATTGAATTGAATAGATACAAGTAACTGTTAGACTTGTTTCGTTTTAATAGCTAGAGTTGTGTGTTTTCTTCTGTAATTGAGAATATGGCATATGCTTATGCTCAAAGATTTCTGAAACCTTTAATTAGCATACGTGAATTCTGCAATTCTGAAGCACACGACATTTCTGATTGTTTGAAATTGAAACATTTACAGATTGTTAGATCCCATGAACAACAAATGAATTATCCTCAATATAATAGAGCCGAGTATGAGAATCCTATAGTTTACCCAACTGATGGTCAGTATAGAATGTGTAATATGATGAGAGACACTGAAGTTTGGGATAACTATGACAGACTGGAACTCATTTCTGTAATATTTGCCAGATTTGGAATACCTAAAGCTATTATCAGTGATAGAGGAACTCATTTCTATAATAGAAGTTTTGAAGCCTTAACGAAGAAATATGGAGTAAACCACAAAATTGCAACATCATATCATCCGCAAACAAGTGGACAAGTAGAAAGTGCAAACAAACAAATTAAATTAATCTTGGAAAAAGTAGTAAATCCTACTAGAACAGATTGGGCTAATAGATTGATAGATGCACTTTGGGCTTATAGAACTGCTTATAAAACGAAGTTAGGTATGTCACCTTTTAGGCTAGTATATGGAAAAAGTTGTCATTTACCTACTAAAATAGAACATAAAGCTTATTGGGCATTAAAAACTCTGAACACTAATATAAATCAAGCTGCTGAAAATCGGAAAATGCAACTAATTGAATTAGAAGAATTTAGAAATGAAGCTTATTCGAAGACTGTAAGAGAAAAAGAGAAAATTAAATTCTGGCATGATAGAAAAATTATTCCTAAAAGCTTTGAAAAAGGACAAGAAGTATATATTTATATAGCTAGACTCCATAATCATCTAGGAAAATTAAGATCTAGATGGGCAGGACCTTACATAGTTCGAAATGTTTATCCTTATGGAGCTATTGAAATTGAAAATCCTAAAAATCAGAATATATTTAAAGTAAATGGACAAAGACTTAAACCTATTCTAAAAACACCAAAAAGCTCCTTTGGAATTATAGAAGAAGTTAGAGTAGAGGACTACTCGAGCTTTACTTAGTAAGAAATCAATTTTTATGTTTATATATATATATATATATATAAATAAAAATAAAACATTAAAAATATATATAAAACATAAAAATAGTTGCGGTTCAACCGACTAGATCCATCGGTATGACTGGAACATTAAAAAAATTGTATATTAATTTTCAGAAAAAAATATTGGTTTTACCGAAACATAGTATCAGTTCAACCGAAAGAAAAAATATATATATATATAGGTCTGACCGAAGCATAGTATCGGTTAAACCGGAAAAAAAATTGAATATTAATTTTTAGAAAAAAATATTGGTTTTACCGAAACATAGTATCGGTTCAACTGAAAGAAAAATAAAAAAATAAAAAATATTTAGGTCTGACCGAAGCAGAGTATCGGTTAAATCGGTAAAAAAATAAAAAAACTATTCTCTGTAATATTTTTATTATTATAATTGCTTGTAAGGGGAGTCCATTGAGTTACGCTTAACTCAACGGGCTTACTCCGTTGAGTTAAGCGTAACTCAACGAGCTTACTCCGTTAAGTCTTGAGTTAGTCAACGAGCTTATTCCGTTGAGTTAACTGTAACTCAACGGAGTACTGTAGCTAAGACCTAAAATTAGAAAAACTCCAGAAGGAAGTATATGAATTTAGGCATAGAGATTAAATTGTATTGTTCGTCTACTTGTTTTAAATTGTATGAAATTGTATGATGTACTTGTAATGTAATTGATTCATATTAATGAATATAATTTTTCAGATGCAATTTTCATACGTATTTGGATGTGAAATGAATGGAATTTATTGAATATTATGTAATTTGTGGAACTTTATGAATATATAACAGATTTACAATTTGCTGAATGACAGGATAACTGCTTAAAAATTTCTGCATGTTATAAGGTAAAATGTAAATTCTGCATAACATAAAATGACCTGCAAGTTAAATCTTTATATAATGTTCAGATTTAAATATATTTTAATCAAAATGAGGCATTAATGACATAGATTTAACTTTATTACAGTTAGCAGAATGAAAAACAAAGAAAAAAAAAACAGAATAGAAAACTTACGAGAGTGAAACGTAGAAGTTGTCAAGTGTTAACTCAACGAAGTATGTCCGTTGAGTTAACCGTAACTCCACGAGGTCAGTAATATAATATAAGGTCACTCCGTTGAGTTATCTGTAACTCAACAAAGTTAGTCTGTGGAGTTAGCAACAGTAACCGACTATGTTCTGTTGAGTAATCTGTAACTCAACGAGGTTAGTTCGTGGATTAAGCAGAATGGTTATTCTTTTAACCACAAACGAAACTTCGTCGGTTTAGCGGTTACCTAAATTTGAAATTAGTAGTGGTACACGTACCCATAAAAATAGGAACCACGATGCACGTTGCAAGACACGTTCTTGCAACGAGATTTATTCACTTTATAGATGCGTAGTATATATATGAAACAGAATGTTATTTACGAGTTACCAACACTTTTAAAAGAAAAGAGAAAGCGTTGGAGGAACTGGAAGGAGAAGTAGCTGATTCAACCTTCATTTGACAACAAATATTTATAGAATGGAAAGCTTTAGACTGGTATGCAATCAATCTTCTGCTATTTATTTATGAGCACATGGACTCGTTCTCTAAGCACTAAACGATTAGTAAGAACACCTACCCAGGAATTTTCATTGTAGAGGAGTACTAAAAAATTTTCTGAACTGAACTTTAACGAAATTCTTTGGGGTGTAGCTAACCTTTCTTTAAAAGAGAACGTAGAGATGGCTGTTCCAGTAGAAAAACCATTAGGAGAGATTCTATATCCTGAATTAATTGATGAACCTTCATGTATTCGATTGCCAAACTTTGAGGGAGATAGGTTTGAACTGAAATCTTATTATATTAGTCAATTGCCACATTTTCATGGATTAGAAAGAGAAGATGACTATTATTTCCTTAGAGAATTTAACGAAGTTTGTCAAAAGATGAGAATGCCGAACATGAGTATAGATGCTATTAAACTTAGATATATCCCTTTTACTTTAAAAGATACAGCTAAGAGATGGTTATATACTCTGTTGCCTGATTCAATTTCTACATGGACTGAATTTTACTCTGTTTTTTTTGGAAAAATATTATCCAACACATCAAATGATTAAAAAGAAGAAAGAAATATTAATGTGTAGCCAAAAATAGGGTGAATCATTCTGGAAATATTTTGAAAGATTTAAAGATTTACTGACTCAATGTCCACATCATGCAATGAGTAAAGCACAATTAATAGGCATAGTTTATGAAGGCATAGATGTTTCAACGAAATCTTTATTAGAATCTACCTGTCAAAATGGATTTTTAAAATTATGTAGTGAAGAAGCATGGGCATATTTAGAAAATTTTGCAAAAAGAACTGTATAGTGGGAAAATTCAGCTGAAGCTATTATAGATAAAAGAATATTGCCAAGAGGAATGCATGAAATAGATTCCAATACTATGCTTGAGGTGAAATTAAATGAATTAACAAAGAAAATAGAAGAGTTATCATTAAATCAAAAGCTAGCAGAAAAGAATACAAACATAAATGACTTAGATATTATTTATGCTAGAAACCAGAGAGATAACTTGGGAAATTCTTATAATCCTATTTAGAGAAATCACTCGAATTTATCTTAGAGAAACAACAATTTCCAGGGAGGAAAAAATATAAATGAGAAGAACATAAGTTATGAAGTATTAATTGAACAGGGAGCTAGAATAGAGAAATTAGAAAAGATAATCCAACAAGTAAACAATCGTCTAGAATTTATATTTGGAAATGTTGCAAATCAAAATCAGAATAGAAATATATCACTTAGACAGAAGGAACCAATGGAAGTTAGACCTACTGGAGGATTGCCAATACAAGCTATACCTAATCTTGTCAATAGAATGATTAATGAAATTGATACCTCTTCTGGGAGGGCAGCTAAATGAAGGAGCATATCTGAAGCAACTATCTGTATGTATATATGTTTTATTTTAAGTTAATAGTATCGTAGAGTTAATTTTTAACTCAACGAACTTAGTCTGTTGAGTTATGCCTTAACTCCACGAGGGTGTGTAGTAGTTATGTTAATTTTTGTCTTTGCTAGATTTTTATTTGTGTTTTACAGAATTGACAAATGGAATTGATGCAATTACCAATGGATGCACTGAGGGAAGTACTAAGTAACTTGTCAGCTAAAGATCTGTGCAGGCTATGTTATGTATCAAAGGAAATTAAAGACTGTATTGAAGAAAAATATTTTCAGGAACTACAAGCTGCAAAAATGACTAAGATTAGAGATGGATTCATATGGAGGTCATTTAATCGTAGTTCAAATACCCATGAATATCTGGCTATGGAAGAAACTACTGGAATTCCACCCAATGCATTAGAAGGAATGAGTCATATTATGGGGATAGATGAAGAATTAATCATATACAAGACGAGACCAAGGTATGCAAGTTTATCATTACCAGATATTTTGATAAGAAATCCTATAACAGGAGAAAAATGGAATATAGGAAGACCTAATAGATTTGAAGCACCAACTGAAAATTATGGGTCAGCTTTAATATTTTCTGATAAAAATTCTGCAATTCCTGAAAAATTATATTATTGGAGACCTATAGGAAATTGGGGTGAAGATCTACACTTAAGTGTGTATAATTTTCTAAACAGATCTTGGAATGAAAACATTATAATATATCTAGGACAGAAATCATTAATTAACCAAACACATGTCATACTTGATGGATATATCTATTTAGTCACGGAAATATCATTAGCATATGGATCTGATTTATACATAGTGAGCATAGACAGTTATGATGATTATATAGAAATTTTACCTATACCGAGTGAAATAGCTAAACCACCATCTGCAGAATTTAATGAAATTCAAATAGGAATGTGGTATAATGAAGAAGATGATCCTACTTTATGTCTGATAAGATGGTGGGATGAACTTATGAAATTTCAAATATAGATTATGGAAGACATGAATGAATGGAAGTGGGAAGAGGAGTATATTGAAATAGATGTAGAAATAGAAACTGCTACATTACCCTGAAACCAAAAAGGATCCCTTTCTACATTACATATCATTAATGGTAATACACTCGTATTTGGAATTTATAATATATTGCATGTTTACAAATTAAAAAGGAACAAGAACTGCATTAAAACAAAATTAATAGCAAGAAGAACTATGCCTAAAAAGTTTGCTTGGATTGATACATTTATTCCATTTGTTTCTACTTTTCAATCATGTTCTTAAGCTGTGATTTTGTGTGTTTAATGTTGTGTATTCTGCATTTATTTTTAGAAAGAAAAAAAAAAAGAATTTTGAAGTTTTCAAGTTCATTTTATAAAAAAAAAACAAACAAAACAAAATATCAATCTAGTTTGTTGGTATTTGTTCTGGGAAACCAACTAGCTTGCTTGTGAGCCACCAAAGGCATAGGAGACTAGGTTCCACACAAGACACTGATTTATTAATATTTGTTAAATGTTATTTTGTTTTATATTCTATGTTTATCTGGGAATGAAAAGTTTTTCAGAATGAAAAATTGGAATATGCAGAAAGAGATACAAATGGAACAAGGTATGTAACCAATTACTTATCCTGAATTTTAAATCAAACAAAACTTTATTCATGCCTGCTACAATTACTGTACTTATTGTCAAATCTTTTACATTGAGGACAATGCAAAATGTAGGTATGGGGGGGAGGTAATTAAAGTAACAGCCATGTAAGTTTGTTAATTAAAGGAATTAAAATGGTACCGCAAAGTTTTGAGGAAATTGAAAATTTTTATGAACTTGCTGTAACTATCCGATAATTGAGACTGTAAAATTTTTATAAACTGCTTGAATGTTATATTTAGAAGGCTATAGAAGATGCTATAGAATTTATTATTTATGTAAATCTAGATATAATATCTTATGATTATTCTAAATTTCATGAGTTTAACAGTGTCACGATTTTAAAATGAAATCAGAATATTTAATGCTTAATCAGAAAATTATCTGAAGTCCTGAAGGAGCTGAGATGTGAATTCTAGATTAAATGAAACACATATGATGAAAGATACATTTACTTTGACTGATTGAACTTGTAGAATGATTTATGTGTAGATCTTATTAAACTACAGATAAAGTATGAGCTTATTGTTATGGATTCATATTTTTAATAAATGATAGAAGCAGGATTATATGAGATTGGTGTTTTACTACATCTGTATTAATGAAATATGTGCATATACAGTATGTGATTAATGCTTTGTTTTGTGTTTGCATTTATTTTTAGAAAAAAAGAAAAAAAGAAAAAAGAAAGAAAAAAACTTTGAGAGTTTATTGACTTGTTTGATCACGAGCCTTTTGTACTTTAGCATATAGGTATGTAAGGATTGTTGACCTAAAAAAGGACTTTGAAAATCTGGCAACCTAAGATCCTGATCAGATCTGGGATTGTTGATTGAAAGCTCGTTACATGGGTACATTAGAAAGTTCTTGTATGATTCAAGCTTGTCAAATTAACTTTTAAAGTACACAAAAAAAAAAAAAACATATACTGTTCTGAAAAGATACAAGTGTTTTGTGAAATACAGATATCTTATGAATCGAGTATATTTTCTGTTATCTAGAATTGCTGAAATATGAATCTGGAATTGACTTTTGAAGTTGTTTAATGGAAATACAATTCTTTATTCTACTTGTCTTAATCAGATTGAATTGGATTGTACTTTGATTTGTATGTTGTTGAAATTTCATCTAGAAAAACTTATTGGAAAATTCAGGATAACAGATGATGAAAAGAAGAACAAACGATAATATAATTAACACCTATATGAAAATGATATACTTTGTATGTAATTTACATATATTCTAAATATCTTTGCTGGTTGATTACTGAAACATACAGAATATATGTTTATGTTGAACAGAAGAAAAAAAATAAAAGGGGAAGAATTAATTCTAGCACTTTTTAAAAGACCAATTAATTAGATCTTAGTTTGCTAAGGGACTAGCAAAATTTAGGTATGGGGGAAGTGTTTAGAATGAAAAAGTGCATATTATTAACGGTTAAATGATGGTTAATTACATAATATTTAGCTTATCATATGAGAATTAAGCCATTATGTTATAATTGCACTATTATATGCTTTAATTGAAGAATCTGCTTAATTTTGGGGAATTAATGTTAATTTAGTACATTTATGAACTGTCGGTAAGTTGCAGGCTGTGAAATATTTAAATATCTGAATTTTCTGATATTTCGGACAGTTATGTTTAACAGACCGAATATGTATCGGATAGTTATGTTTAAATTGCCGAACAGTTATGTTTAGAGAGAATATTTTATTATTTCCAAATGTACACATGTCGAGATCTGGTAGATTTACTTAAGTTATAACTCGTTAAGTTAGCATAACTGTACGCGTTGAGTTGCTATGTTGACCACTAATGCAACGCGTTAGGTTAGCGTTATAAACTTAAGTTGTTAGTTTTGCACGTGTTTTATAGTTAAATCAACGAAGAAAGTCCGTTGAGTTATCTGTAACTCCATAGACTATATATTTTCTAATATGCCACTGTAGCGGTTGCAGAAACAGACAGTTGGAAGGAAAAACCACGTTTGCACGTATCAAGCAGGAATTCAATCGCATAGGGAGAAAGAAATCATCGTCGTTGATCTGAAGGAAGGAAATCCAACCGATCATTCAAGCAGAAGCAGTTACTACTGAAGAAATATAAAAGAAAAGAAGAAAAAAAGAAGGTGTGTGTGATCGATGGACGGCAAGTGTATACAAAGGAGGAGCACCGAGCTTTCTGCAGACAATATCGGCGATTCTCCGAAGTATCACACCAACCATCGTTATCACCACCATAATCACCAATCATCGGAGGTTTGTGAGGATACTTGCCTGATGTCGGGTCGATTCCGAGCCAAACACAATGCCTGACAACCACTGTGAGGAGTGATCGCGTCGCGGGAAGGGAAGACATTTTCACCAAGCATCGACTCATATTTCAGGAGATCGTAAAGCTTTTAGCCTTGGCTTCGGGTTGATGCCTGTATGCTGAAGAGGAGATCATCTTGCAATTCTGGACTCGCGATTCTATAGGGAGAGGAGACAAAATTGTACGTGGTTTAATTTTCAGTGGTGTAATCACGTTGCAAGTAGTGTCGGAAGTATTTACTATCAAGTGAGATTACTTTACATTTCACCTTTCGCCCATTTCCATGTTCACATCAAAACAAAAATACCAAAAACAATTTATCTTTGTTTGTATGTTGTATTTGAGTGTTGTATTGTTTGTGTTGTATCGTGATTAATGTTATCTGTATCAGTTTTATGATTGTTTTATGTTAGTTTTAATTTTACAGTTTACTGAAATTGGTTCGTACAAAAAACTTAAAGATTTTAATGGTTACTGTTTGAATCATCTGAATGTTAGTATTGCTTAATGATAAATCCAATGTTAACTAGCATTAAAAAGCTTAATTGATGTTATTTACAATCTGTGGAATCGCCCAATGGTTGGCCAAATTCCTCTGTAAATAGTAGTATTATAAAGAAGAGATAGGTTCGTGGAGTTAACTTAAGTCCACGAGGATAGTCCATTGAGTTAGCCATAACTCAACGAACTTAGTCCGTTGAGTTAATTGTAACTCAACGGAGTGCTTATTGAATATAAATTTGAATTGTTCACAATCAAACATTTCTTAAATTCGTCAGCAATTCCCTATGGGATCAACCTGTACTTGCACACTGATACAATAGACACTGTGCACTTGTAGTTAAAGTACAAATTGGAATTAATATCTAAATTGTATTAAAGGTTGTTTGTTTACTTCTAAAAGAAAGAATAGGCATAAAGATAAATTAACTAAGTAAAAATAGAAGCAACAAATCCAAGTTTTTCTAGTGAAGTGCTAGGAAAGCCAAACAATGATGTATGCAAAATTATTGATAAAAGTACAGATGAACTTAAGTTTATTACTAAAAGAAAAGGTTCTGTATGTATTTTATCTTTACCTTCTGGTGTAGTTGATTTAAATTCATGTTTGCTAGCTGAAACTAGTGATGCATATCTATGGCATAGAAGCATCAGGCATATAAATATGAAATTGTTACATAAATTGTGTAGAAAACATTTAGTGAGAGGTTTACCAAAGATTAAATACTCAAAAGATTTTATGTGTGATGCATGTGAGTTAGGAAAACTTCACAAAAACTCTTTTAAATCCAAAACTGATATATCAAGCAAGAGAGTCTTAGAACTTACACATATGGATCTATTTGGACCAACAAGAAGCATAAGTCTAGGCGGTAAATGGTATGTATTTGTTTTAGTAGATAACTTATCTAGATATACTTGGGTATATTTTCTAGCATCTAAGATAGAAGTTTTTGAAAAGTTTAAAATGTTTTGCAATCTTGTTCAAAATGAACAAAGTGTCTCTATTAAAAAATTTAGGAGTGATCATGGTAAAGAATTTGAAAATGATCAAATGGATAATTACTGTAAAGATCATGGCATTGATCACAGATTTTCTTTTCCAAGAGCACTGTCTCAAAATGGTGTTGTTGAGAGAAAGAATAGATCACTTCAAGAAATGGCCAGAACTATGTTAAATTAACATTATTTATCTCAAAATCTTTGGGCTGAAGTAGTGAATACAGCTTATTATATTATTAACAGAAGTCACTTAAGACCTCTTGTTAATAAAACTCCTTTTGAAATTATGTTTGATAGGGTTCCAAAAATTTCCTATATGAAACCATTTGGCTGCAAGTGCTTTATCCTTAACACTAAGGATAAAATGGATAAATTTCAAGCCAAAGCGGATGAAGGAATTTTTTGTAAGTTACTCTACTAGAAGTAAAGCATATAGAGTATATAACAAGACTTCTAGAACTATTGAAGAATCCCTCCATGTAAGCTTCAATGAAAATTCTCTTAAAGAATCTCAATCTAAAGCTGATAATGATGATATGATCAATTTCCCGAAAGAATTAGAGATCAATAGAGAGATTGATGATTTATCTGAGAAAATCAAAAATATGAACTTAAATGATCAAACTAATGATGAAAGTGATGGAGTTTCAGATGTTGATGAGAATATTGAGGAAAATCAGAGAAATTGGTGTTATTCTTCATCACATCCCATTACTCAAGTCATTGGTAATATTAATGAGGGAGTTAAAACTAGAGCTTCAGTAAATTTAAATAGTATGTGTATGTTTGTTTCTATGGTGGAACCAAGGAATATACAAGAACCATTATCTGATGAAAATTGGATAGTGGCAATGCAAGAAGAACTAAATCAATTCATCAGAAATGATGTATGGGAATTAGTCTCTCCACCAGAAAATCAGTCCATAATAGGTACAAAGTGGATCTTTAGAAACAAAACTAACGAAACTGGTCAAATTATAAGGAATAAAGCTAGATTAGTTGCACAATGGTATACACAGGAAGAAGGATTAGATTATGATGAAACATTTGCTCCTGTGGCTAGGTTAGAAAGTATTAGAATATTATTGGCCTATGCTTGTTATATGGATTTTAAACTATATCAAATGGATGTTAAGAGTGTATTTCTAAACGGGTTAATTAATGAAGAAGTTTATGTAAAACAACCACCTAGATTTGAAGATATTAAAAATCGTGACTATGTATAAATTGAAGAAAACCTTATATGGTTTGAAGCAAGCACCTAGATCGTGATATGAAAGGTTATCTACTTTTTTAATAGAACAAGGATATATCATGGGAAAAGTAGATCATACTCTATTTATCAAGAGAGATGATAAAGATCAGATTGTTGTCCAAATATATGTAGATGATATAATCTTTGGAGCAACTTCTAACAAACTGATAAAAATATTTTCTGAAGAGATGACTAGTCAGTTTGAAATGAGTATGATAGGAGAACTTTCATATTTTCTAAGACTTCAAATTAAGCAAATGGATAAAGGTATATTTTTAAATTAGGAAAAATATGCAAATGAAATGCTTAAGAAATTTAATTTTAGTGATACAAGGATTCGAAGAACTCCTATGAGTACTTCTTTAAAGTTAGATATTGATGACATAGGAAAATCAATAGACTAAAGAAAATATAGAAGTGTGATTGGTTCTTTACTTTATTTGATAGCTAGTAGACCTGATATTATGTTTGCTATGTGTGCTTGTGCTAGATTTCAATTTAATCCTAAAGAATCATACTCAATTGTTGTTAAAAGAATATTTAGATATATACAAGGAACTAAAAATTTCGGACTGTATTATTCTAAGGATAGTTCAACAGATCTTATAGGATATACTGATGCTGATTACGTGCGATCTAAGTCTGATAGAAAAAGTACCAGTGGCACATGTCAATTACTTGGAAATAATTTTGTGTCATGGTTTAGTAAAAAGCAAAACTGTGTAGCACTTTCAACCACTGAAGCTAAATATGTTGTTGTTGCATTGTGTTGCACTTATGTAGGATCATATGGCTACACAAGAAGGGGGTGAATTATGTATTTTTAATATTTTCTGAAATATAATTGCCCCTCTTGTGTAATTGCACTTAGGTTAACATCGTCGCAGGTTGTAACAGCAACAAGCGGGAAATATTTTCTTGACAAAGTTTACAAATGACCTAAGTGCCTGTGTGGTAAGTGTTTAAATAGGGTTTTAGGCGAATAACTCAACGTGAAGAGAAGTCAGGTTTAGATATTAAATAAATATTGAATAAAGTTTATTCAATCAAGGTACCCGAAATATTCAAGTATAACTCGTTGAGTTAACTAACCTAACAAGTAAAACGCTGTCTAGAGGCAGTTTTACACGTTACCTTATCTAACATAACGTCTAGTTAGTACACATAAACAAGTTTCGGATGCTTCCAACTAAAACGTTCCGAAAACAACACATAGGCTAAACTTAACATTATCTTGAGAACATTTTAAACTATTCGAACATTTTTGTCCTTTCAATCTAAAATAGTTTGTTTGTCTTTTTAAATTATTTCATCAAGATTTTAAGAGGACATTAATTCAGATTAACCATGACAAGTTTAAGATGAGTTACAGTTTAAGATGATTAACAGTTTAAGATGAGTTACATATAACTTATTCTACAAGTTTAATCAATTAAGTCAAATTTATGCATGATCATATGCATTTTCCTTGATTCAAAGAAAACATTTAATCAAAATTTCAGAATGTCAGAGGTATTTAATGTTTTTCATTTACACTTCCACTTAAAATCGTAAAAACCATTCAAATTTATAAACTACTTAAAATCAATAAGATACTACTATGATTTTACAATAAATATATAGTATCTTAAGCAGCAGTTTAGATATTACTTTAGATATTTATAATAAGTATATAATATCTATGAGGTGAACAACATCATCAATAATATTTATCTTTTTATGTGGAGTTTAAGCATTTTATACATCACATAGCCTACAGATACCTAAATTTAATCTAATGTTGCATAATGTGTTTTCGTCTAGAGGTTTTGTAAATATATCAGCTAATTGATTTTTACTAGACACAAATTCTAATTTAATTTTTCCTTTAATTACGTTATCTCTTAGAAAATGATGTCTAACCTCTATATGCTTTGCTTTTGAATGTAATACAGGATTTTTGGAAAGATTTATTGCAGAACTACTGTCACAATAAATCTCAGTTGTATCATAAGATAATCCAAAATCTTCTAAAGTTTGCCTTATCCACAGAATCTGAGTGCAACACAGTGCAGCAGCAACATATTCAGCTTCTGTAGTAGAAAGTACTACACAGTTTTGCTTTTTACTAAACCATGATACCAAATTATTTCCCAATAATTGACATATGCCACTGGTACTCTTTCTATCAGATTTAGATCCTACATAATCAGCATTAGTATATCCTATAAGATCTATTGAACTATCCTTAGAATAATACAGTCTAAAATTTTTAGTTCCTTGTATATATCTAAATATTCTTTTAACTACAATTAAGTGTGATTCTTTAGGATTAGATTGAAATCTAGCACAAACACACACAGCAAACATAATATCAAGTCTACTAGCAGTCAAATAAAGTAAAGAACCAATTATACTTCTATATTTTCTTCTGTATTTTCCTATGTCATCAATATCTAACTTTAAAGTAGTACTCATAGGAGTTCCTAGAATCCTTGTATCCTTAAAATTAAATTTCTTAAGCATTTCATCTACATATTTTTCCTGATTTAAAAATATACCTTTATCCATTTGCTTAATTTGAAGTCCTAGAAAATATGAAAGTTCTCCTATCATACTCATTTCAAACTGATTAGTCATCTCTTCAGAGAATATTTTTATCAACTTATCAGAGGTTGCTCCAAAGATTATATCATCCACGTATATTTGAACAACAATCTGATCTTTACCATCTCTCTTAATAAATAGAGTATGATCCACTTTTCCCATGATATAGCCTTTTTCTATTAAAAAAGTAGACAATCTTTCATACCATGATCTAGGTGCTTGCTTCAAACCATATAAGGCTTTCTTCAATTTATACACAAAGTTAGGATTTTTAATATCTTCAAATCTAGGTGGTTGTTTTACATAGACTTCTTCATTAATTAAACCATTTAGAAATGCACTCTTTACATCCATTTGATATAATTTAAAATCCATATAACAAGCATAGGCCAATAATATTCTAATACTTTCTAACCTAGCCACAGGAGCAAATGTTTCATCATAATCTAATCCTTCTTCTTGTGTATACCCTTGTGCACCTAATCTAGCTTTATTCCTTATAACTTGACCAGTTTCGTTAGTTTTGTTTCTAAAGATCCACTTCGTACCTATTATGGATTGATTTTCTAGTAGAGAGACTAATTCCCATACATCATTTCTAATGAATTGATTTAGTTCTTCTTGCATTGCCACTATCCAATTTTCATCAGATAATGGTTCTTGTATATTCCTTGGTTCCACCATAGAAACAAACATACACATACTATTTAAATTTACTGAAGCTCTAGTTTTAACTCCCTCATTAATATTACCAATGACTTGAGTAATGGGATGTGATGAACAATAACGCCAATTTCTCTGATTTTCCTCAATATTCTCATCAACATCTGAAGGTACATCACTTTCATCATTAGTTTGATCATTTAAGTTCATATTTTTGATTTTCTCAGATAAATCATCAATCTCTCTATTGATCTCTAACTCTTTTAGAAGATTGATCAAATCATCATTATCAGCTTTAGATTGAGATTCTCTAAAAGAATTTTCATTGAAGCTTACATTGAGGGTTTCTTCAATAGTCCTAGAAGTCTTGTTATATACTCTTTAGGCTTTACTTCTAGTAGAGTAACCTACGAAAATTCCTTCATCTGATTTGGCTTGAAATTTATCCCTTTTATCCTTAGTATTAAGAACAAAACACTTGCAGCCGAATAGTTTCATATAGGAAATTTTTGGAACCCTATTAAACATAATTTCAAAAGGAGTTTTATTAACAAGAGGTCATAAATGACTTCTGTTAATAACATAACAAGTTGTATTTACTACTTCAGCCCAAAGATTTTGAGGTAACTTATGTTCATTCAACATAGTTCTGGCCATTTCTTGAAGTGATCTATTCTTTCTCTCAACAACACCATTTTGACACGGTGCTCTTGGAAAAGAAAATCTGTGATCAATGCCATGCTCAGTACAATAATTATCCATTTGATCATTATCAAATTCAGTTCCATGATCACTCCTAAGTTTTTGAATATAGACACTCTATTCATTTTGAACAAAATTACAAAATATTTTAAACTTTTCAATAACTTTTGTCTTAGATGCTAGAAAATATACCCAAGTGTATCTAGAGAAGTCATCTACTAAAACAAATGCATACCGTTTACCACCAAGACTCATGATTCTTGTTGGTCCAAATAGATCCATATGTATAAGTTCTAAGACTCTCTTGCTTGAAATATTAGTTTTGGATTTAAAAGAGTTTTTCTGAAGTTTACCTAACTCACATGCATCACACATAAAGTCCTTTGAGTATTTAATCTTTGGTAAACCTCTCACTAAATGTTTTTTTGATAGTATATGTAACAGTTTCATATTTATGTGCCCAATCCTTCTATGCCACAAATATGCATCACTAGTTTCAACTAACAAACATGAATTTAAATCAACAGCACTAGAAGGTAAAGATAAAATACATACAAAATCTTTTCTTTTAGCAATAAACTTAATTTCATCTGCATACATTATCTTCAAACACTACATAATATCCATTTTCAGTTAGTTTTATGACACTCATCAAATTAAATCCAAGGTTTTCTACATATAGTACATTCGAAATAACACAAGTAGGAGTTATTTGAACATTGCCCATAACTATGATTTTATCTTTGCTTTTGTTTCCAAATGTTACACTGCCTTTCATGGTATTTGTAAAATTTTTTAGTAGACTTTTCTATCCGGTAATGTAACTTGACGCTCCACTGTCCAATATCCATTTTGATGTTGTTTCCTCCTCAGACTCATCTGTCATGAAGCACACATGAGCAACGTCTTCTAACTCTTGTTCTCCTTCTGAATGTGAAGATTTTGATGCTGATTCCTCAAATTCAAACTCTTCAGACGTGTCATCCCAAGTGACCTTCAAAGCCTTTTTCTTGTAAAACTTTTTCTAAGTTTTCTAAGCCATCTTCTTCTGATTTGTCCTACTTTGCTTTTCATTTTTCCTCATAGGACAGTCTAGAGAAAGATGTCCAAGTTTCTTACAGTTGTAACATACATACTTTCTGGATAAAGAATTCTTGTCATTCAGTGATTTTGACGTTAAGGGTTTATCATTTTTGTTCCTTTGCTGTTTCCTAGCTTTCCATGCTTTCTTGAATTTCCTAGTCAGCAAAATCAAATCCTCGTTAGAATTAGTAGATATATCAGAATCTGAATTAATTTCGAAGGCTATTTCTTTCTTCATTTTTAGTTTGTTGTGACTCAATGATTCATTTAATTGAACTTCATAAGTTATTAAGTTTCCTATAAGTTCATTCATAGTATAAACATTTAAATCTCGTGATTCCTCAATTGATGTTACTTTCTGAGACCATTTAGAAGTTAGGGATCTGAGAATTTTCCTCACCAAATCCTTCTATTCAAAATTCTTTCCTAAGTATTTTAAAGAGTTTATGATATCAAGAAATCTGGAAAACTTCTCAGAAATACTTTCATCTTCATGCATCTTAAAGAGTTCATATTTATGAATCAACATGTTTATTTTAGTCTCTTTAACTTGAGAAATACCTTCATGTGAAACTTCTAATGCATGCCACACCTCATAAGCAGATTTATATGCTGACACTTTACTAAACTGTTCATAACTCAATGCACAAAATAAAATATTTAAGCCCTTGGCATTCAGAGTTTCATTTTCTTTTTTAGTAATTGTCCAAGTATTATAAGGGGTAGTTAATGGAGTATATGGTTTAGAAATCATGAACCACAACTTATGATCTATACTTTGAAGAAAAACAGTCATCCTATATTTCCAATATTCAAAATGTATTCCATCAAATAAAGGAAGACGATTTAGATTTTGGCCTTCATATAAAGAAAAATTACCATTTCCAGTAGTCATCTTACCTTAGATTTTTCAACCTATTTGATTTTAAACAGTCTAAAAACATTAAAACAACTTGAGCCTTAAATCAAGAAAGTTAAATGTATGCTCAGATATTATTTTCTATTTAAAAACAAAGAAGGAAGAATAAGCAATGATATTAAATAAGTTGGTATCGATTTTATATCAAAGATTATTAACAAAGCTATGATACCACTTGTAGGATCTTATGGCTACACAAGAGGAGGGTGAATTGTGTATTTTTAATATTTTCTGAAATATAATTGAAACTTTAAAACTCAAAAAACAAGTCAAGACATTGTTTTCATAAAATCATTTTTATTGAAGGTTTCAATTACAATATACAATTCAATTCTCCTCAGAAATTGTAGATGCAATTTTATCTCAATACCATGTATCATCTTAACAATTTCATAACTACAAACAGAGAAAACTAATTTGCGGAATTTAAAACATTTCTCCCTGTTTGAGATCTTTCTTCTTCTTCTTTTTCTTCTTCAACAATTCTTCAGTGACGAATATCTTGTCTCTACTTCACTGAATTTGCTTTCTTTTGATACTTTAAATCTTCAATGACATAAATAATATCATTTTCTGCTTCACTGAATTTTCTTCCACTTGAGAGATTTTCCCCGAAGAGGTGTTTTTGATCCCTGAAAAAGATTTTTCTTTTGGTGTGTAGGGATAGTTTGATCCTTGAAACAATTTTTCTTTTTGTGTGCAAGGATAGTTTGATCACCGAGAATTCTATGCCTTTTATACTATATCTTCATTTCATGCATATCCTTCATGTTTAATCACTACTAGTTTTCCACTTCTCCACGTCTTTTCTTTTTCCTTCATCGAAACACACACGTTCTGACCCACGTTTATATTTCGAATTTTCTTTAATCATCAGTCCTGGATCTCTAAAAAATTTCTTGCAAAATAAACTTTCTCGTCCAAAATCTTTCATCAAGCGTAATAAGAAGTCGTTACTTTAATGTTAAGTAAACGAGTAACACAAGTATATAAATATAACTTAACGTTTCTAACTTAACGAGTTCCTCATGTGCCATTTCACGTAACAAGTACTATAGCTAACTCAACGAACTAAATCTGTGGTGTTACGCTAACTCAACGAACCAGCTTAACCTTTCTTTCAGAAGGTTAAACGATAACTCACCGAAAACAGTTTAAGTTTCGAATAGTTACTGTTGTAAGTCACCAAAAAACACTTTATACCATAAAACTAGTGAGACACGTGTCAAGACATGAAAACATGACTTAAGTTACCTTTCGGATAGTTACGACTATAAGTCTCCGAAAAAACTTTAACTCACCGATTCAGTAACAAACAAATGTTTTTATAATAAAAGTTTTACCACGTGCAAAAATAACAACTTAAGTTTATAACGCTAACTTAACGCATTGCCTTAGTATTTGTTGAGTATTTTTGTTTTGATGATGTGTGCTGAATGAAAATAATCATATTTGCTCAATTACTATTGCTTGTGAAAAGAAATTAAAATCATCAATTAATACAAAAAAAGCTTACTGATATAAATATTTGTCTGTATTGGATCTGAAGTTAATATCTAGTCGTTTCATTGCATTAATTTCTCATTTAGCTAAACGTTAAGTTAACATGTGGTTTTATTGAAAAGCATGATATGTTTTAAAGTTATATCTTCTCTATCATGAACAGTGCACCTTTAGACAACTCGTTAAGTTAGAGTTTTGTTTGTATAGGGGTCACTTGAGAACTCGTTAAGTTAGAGGCTTAAAGGTTAAAATAGGTCACGTAATAACTCGTTAAGTTAGTGAGTAAAAGAAGAGACGAACTCGTTAAGTTTGTGTTATACACGTGGTGAAATTATAAGTTACGAATGTTGTATTGTATCACGTGAGGTGCACATGTTTAACTCGTTAAGTTAACATAACTAAACGCGTTGAGTTGCTATATTGATCACTAAGGCAATGCGTTAAGTTAGCGTTATAAACTTAAGTTGTTATTTTTGCATGTAGTGAAATTCTTAGTATAAAAACATTTGTTTATTATTGAATCAGTGAGTTAAAGTTTTTCGGAGACTTACAGTCGTAACTATACGAAAGGTAACTTAAGTCATGTTTTCAGGTCTTGACACGTGTCTCACTAGTTTTATAATATAAAGAGTTTTTTGGTGACTTACATCTGTAACTATCCGAAACTTAAACTATTTTCGATGAGTTATCATTTAACCTTCCGAAAGAAAGGTTAAGCTGGTTCGTTGAGTTATCATAACACAACGGAGATGGTTCGTTGAGATAGCATAACACCACGGACTTAGTTCGTTGAGTTAGCTACAGTACTTGTCACGTGAAATGGTACATGAGGAACTCGTTAAGTTAGAAACGTTAAGTTATATATATATACTTGTGTTACTCGTTTAGTTAACATTAAAGTAACAACTTCTTGTTACACTGATGAAAAATTTTTGGATGAGAAATTTTATTTTGCAGGAAATTTTTCAAAGATCAAAGACTGATAATTAAAGGAAATTCGAAATATAAACATGGGTTAGAACGTGTTTGTTTCGATGAAGGAAAAAGAAAAGACGTGGAGAAGTGGAAAACTGGTAGTGATTAAACATGGAGGATATGCATGAAATGAAGATACAGTATAAAAGGCATAGAGTTCTCGTTGATCAAACCATCCTTGCACACAAAACGAAAAATCTTTTCAAGGATCAAACCATCCTTGCACACAAAAAGAAAAATCTTGTCAAGGATCAAACCATCCCTGCACACCAAAAAAAAATTCTTTTTCAGGGATCAAAAACACCTTCTCGGGGAAAATCTCTCAAGTGGAAGAAAATTCAATGAAGCATAAAAAGGTAAGATTTTTGTCACTGAGGATTTGAAGTATCATAAGAAAACAAATTCGGTGAAGTAGAGAAAGACAAGATATTCGTCACTGAAGAATTGTTGAAGAAGAAAGATCTCAAACAGGGAGAAATGTTTTAAATTCCGCAAATTAGTTTTCTCTATTTGTAGTTATGAAATTGTTTAGATGATACATGGTATCGAGATATAATTGCATCTACAATTTCTGAGGAGAATTGAATTGTATATTGTAATTGAAACCTTGAATAAAAATGATTTTATGAAAACACTATCTCGACTTGTTTTTGAGATTTAAAGTTTCAATTGTATTTCAGAAAATATTAAAAATACACAATTCACCCCCCTCTTGTGTAGCCATACGATCCTACAGTATTCAATATAGCAACTCAACGCATTTAGTTATGTTAACTTAAGGAGTTAAGCATGTGCACCTCACGTGATACAATACAACATTCGTAACTTATAATTTCACCACGTGTATAACACTAACTTAACGAGTTCGTCTCTTCTTTTCCTCACTAACTTAACGAGTTATCACGTGACTTATTTTAACCTTTAAGCCTCTAACTTAACGAGTTCTCACAAGACCTCTATACAAACAAAACTCTAACTTAACGAGTTGTCTAAACGTGCACTATTCAAGATCCAGAAAATATAACTTTAAAACATATCATGCTTTTTAATAAAAACACACGTTAACTTAACGTTTAGTTAAATGAGAAATTAATGCAACGAAATGACTAGTTATTAACTTTAGATCCTATACAGACAAGTATTTATGCCAGTAAGCTTTTTCTGTATTAATTGATGATTTTAATTTCTTTTCACAAGCAATATTAATTGAGCAAATATGATTATTTTCATTCAACACACATCATCAAAACAAAATACTCAACAACTTAGATTCTGTGGATAAGGCAAACTTTAGAAGATTTTGGATTATCTTATGATACAACTGAGTTTTCTTGTGATAGTAGTTCTGCAATAAATCCTTCCAAAAATCCTGTATTGCATTCTAGAGCAAAGCATATAGAGGTTAGACATCATTTTCTAAGAGATAACGTAATTAAAGGAAAATTTAAATTAGGATTTGTGTCTAGTAAAAATCAATTAGTTGATATATTTACCAAACATCTAGTTGAAAATACATTCTGCAACATAAGACTAAAATTGGGTATTTGTAAGCTATGTGATGTGTAAAATGCTTAGACTCCACAAAAGATAAATATTATTGATGATGTTGTTTATTTCATAGATATTATATACTTATTATACATATATTTGAGTAATATCTAAACTGCTACATAAGATACTATGTATTTATTGTAAAATTATAGTAGTATCTTATTGATTTTAGGTATTTTGTCAAGTTTAATGGTTTTAAAAATTATAAGTGGAAGTGTAAATGAAAAACTTTAAATACCTCTAAAATCCTAAAAATTTGATTAAGTGATTTTCGTTGAATCAACGTTGAATTTGACTTGATTGATTAAACTTGTAGAATAATTTATATGTAAATCATATTAAACTACTAATCAAAAGTATGAGCTTATTGATAGTGATTCATATTTTCAGTAAAATCATAGACATAAAAATTGTATGAGATTAGTGTTTTATTGCATCTATATTAATGGAATACATATATACTGTGCTTAAAATGAAAAGTGCTTACAAATTGAAAATCTTTGAGAGTTTATTGATCAATTTGATCAAAAGCCTTTTGTACTTGATGTTGAGTATTTTTGTTTTGATGATGTGTGCTGAATGAAAATAACATATTAGCTCAATTACTATTGCTTGTGAAAAGAAATTAAAATCATCAATTAATACAAAAAAAGCTTACTGATATAAATACTTTTCTATATTGGATCTGAAGTTAAAATCTAGTCGTTTCATTGCATTAATTTCTCATTTAGCTAAACGTTAAGTTAACGTGTGTTTTTATTGAAAAGCATGATATGTTTTAATGTTATATCTTATATATCATGAACAATGCACGTTTAGACAACTCGTTAAGTTAGAGTTTTGTTTATATAGAGGTCACGTGAGAACTCGTTAAGTTAGAGGCTTAAAGGTTAAAATAGGTCACGTGATAACTCGTTAAGTTAGTGAGTAAAAGAAGAGACGAACTCGTTAAGTTTGTTATACACGTGGTGAAATTATAAGTTACGAATGTTGTATTGTATCACATGAGGTGCACATGTTTAACTCGTTAAGTTAACATAACTAAACGCATTGAGTTGCTATATTGAACACTAAGGCAACGTGTTAGGTTAGCGTTATAAACTTAAGTTGTTATTTTTTGCACGTGGTAAAATTCTTATTATAAAAACATTTGTTTATTACTGGTTCGTTGAGATATCATAACACAATGGAAATGGTTCGTTGAGTTATCATAACACAACGGAGATGGTTCGTTGAGATAGCATAACACCACGGACTTAGTTCGTTGAGTTAGCTATAGTACTTGTCACATGAGGAACTCGTTAAGTTAGAAACGTTAAGTTATATATATACTTGTGTTACTCGTTTAGTTGACATTAAAGTAACGACTTCTTATTACACTAATGAAAAACTTTTGGACGAGAAAGTTTATTTTGCAGGAAATTTTTTAGAGATCCAGGACTGATGATTAAAGAAAATTCAAAATATAAACGTGGGTTAGAACGTGTGTGTTTCGATGAAGGAAAAAGAAAAGACGTGGAGAAGTGGAAAACTGGTGGTGGTTAAACGTGAAGGATATGCATGAAATGAAGATACAATATAAAAGGCATAGAATTCTCGTTGATCAATTTATCCTTGCACACAAAACGAAAAATCTTTTCAAGGATCCAACCATCCCTCCACACCAAAAGAAAAATCTTTTTCTGGGATCAAAAACACCTCTTCGGGAAAAATCTCTCAAGTGGAAGAAAGTTCAGTGAAGCATAAAAATGTAAGATTTTCGTCACTGAAGATTTGAAATATCAGAAGAAAGCAAATTCGGTGAAGCATGAAAAGACAAGATATTCGTCACTGAAGAATTGCTGAAGAAGAAAAAGAAGAAGAAGAAAGATCTCAAATAGGGAGAAAAGTTTTAAATTCTGCAAATTAGTTTTCTCTATCTGTAGTTATGAAATTGTTTAGATGATACATGGTATCGAAATATAATTGCATCTACAATTTCTGAGGAGAATTGAATTGTATATTGTAATTGAAACCTTGAATAAAAATGATTTTATGAAAACAATGTCTCGACTTGTTTTTGAGTTTTAAAGTTTCAATTATATTTCAGAAAATATTAAAAATACACAATTCACCCCCCTCTTGTGTAGCCATACGATCCTACACTTGAGTAGATAGGTATGTAAGGATTATTATTCTGAAAAATGACTCTTTAAATTTGGTAACCTATGGTCTTGATCAGACTTGGGATTGTTGACTAAAAGCTCATTACTCGGGTACATTAGAAAGCTCTTGTATGATTCAAGTTTTTCAAACTAACTTTTAAAGAAAATTATCAATATTTACTATTTTAAAAAAAATTAAAATAAAAATAATAAAAAAATTATTTCATTAACTACAAATATCTTTGAATCGAATATAGTTTCTACCAATATGACTGCTGATTTATTGAATCAACCTTAGTACTTTTGAAAATGTTTATTTGAGATACATTCTTTTATTCTCCTTGAGTTAATCATATTAAGTTTAAAGGTATGTTTTGATTCATATACGGTTGGAGTTGATTTTGGAAATCATTCTTAATGAATTCAGGATAACGGAAGTTTCTGAAAAGAAAATTTAAAGTATAGTTATACTTAACATCTATTTCTATACAAGTATATTTTGTATGTTATTGAATATATTTGAAGTATATTTGTAGGGGGAGGAATAACAATGTCCAAAACAGATTAATATAATTTAGAATATAAATCTTGGTCAATCTAAGTTTAGTCCTCTTAAGATCTTAATGAAACAATTTAAAAGACAAACAAACTATTTTAGATTCATAGAAAGAGCATATTAAAATAGTTTACAATGTTCTCAAGATGATGTTATATATGATAAGTTTAGCTTGTGTGTTGTCTTCGGAAGGTTTCAGTTGAAAGCATCCAAAACTTATTTTTGGTAAAGTGTACTAACTAAATGTTATGTTATATAAGGTAAAGTGTAAAACTGCCTCTAGACAGTGTTTTACTCGTTAGGTTAGTTAACTCAATGAGTTATGCTTAAATATTGTGGGTATCTTGATTGAATAAACTATATTCAATATTCATTTAAAATATAAACCCGACTACTATACACGTTGAGTTAGTCGCCTAAAACCCTACTTAAACACTTATTCTACTAGCACTTAGGTTATTCGTAAACTTTGTCTGAAAATCTTTCCCGCTTGTTGCTATTACATCCTACGACGATGATTTCCAAGTTCTACAAAGGTCGTGGCAGAGGAAAAGGCAAAGGTAGAGGAGATGGAAAAGGAAAAGAAATAGACTATGATGAAGTTCCACGAGCTTGGTTTAAAAAAATACTTCAAGTAGACAAAAGGTTAGCAAAAATATATAGCGACTACTTCTTTTCTGAAGAAATACTAGATGAAGTTAGACAAGAACTTCAAAATACTGATGCCAGTATACAATATATCAAAATAAGAAGTAAATATGATAGAGAATACAGAATGAAGTGTGCTGAAATTGCATTTTTAGAACAATATGCAAAATATATGGAAAAATGTGTGGGTTCATCAACTAGAATTCCTCAAACACCCATAACCAGTACAAGATTACATGCATTTGAGTAAGAACATGAATCTGCTATTCCTACTCCTTTGTATTCAAAAGAAAACCAAACAAATATTGCTATGGATAAAACAAAAGTTGAAGGACTTCGAAAGGCAATAGCAATAGAAAGTACCTTAGAAGAATTGAACCAGAAAACTTTTATAGAATAATTTCAGAAGGAAACAGCAATACTTGAAGAAGAAAGACTAATAGAAGAAGAAAAGTTAGGAAAATTATGTCTAAAGAAACAAAGTCTGCTGGAAAAGAAAAATCAGATGAGCATTTATTTCCAAAGTTCAATGTATGTCTAGACATTGTTCCTTTCAGTGCATCTGAAAAACTAATTAGTTTCGAGCATACTAAAACTGATGAAGATTATAAGACTTTATTTTCTCTTACTAGAAAACTTGAAAAGAAATTCAAGTCAAATATATGTTCAAGTTTTTCTATTAGTTCAAGCCCTGATGATGCAGCAATTGAACAATTAGAGCATCAGGCAACTAACATAGAACAAGTTATTACAGATATAATTGAAAATGTTGAGGCAGTAACTAGTTCACAGGCTGAATTGTCTAGAGTAGCTGATATTGAAAAAGTTAAGACTCCAGAAGAGCTTAATGTTAATCAGCCTTCTTTAGAATCTATAGAAGCGGAGTGTGAGAATTCATAGCATGAATCAATGGAGATATCTGCTGAACAAAATGAACAATTACAGATAGATACACCGATTGTAGAATTTGTAGAAAAATTGAACTCTAACCATTCTATAGAGACTGAACAAATGAATGTTGAGCATATTGAAGATGTTCCTTACAATGTTGAAGCTAGAGAATCAAGCTTACATATGCAACTTCAAGAAAATATTTTCATAGAGGAACAACATGACATTCATTTTGAAGAAGAGGTTCCTGAAAATGAATTAAATTCTAAATCAAGGCTTCAAGTATCACTTTCTTTATATAGAGTATTACACATTCAAGGTAATTCAATTCATTTTAGATCTGAGGAAGCATTGCAAAAATACAATAATCTGATTACATGTCAGATTTTGCATGCTTGTCCAATAAAGTTTAGAAATTTCATGGAAATAAGAGATCTATTTGAGTTTCAAGGCCTAATTCAATTCTTGCCAGTTGGAACAAAATGGAAGCAATACAAAGAGCTTATTGCAGCTTTTTATAGCAATCTGGTCAAGAATGACAATATACTGACAACTCAAAAATAAATCAACAGGAGTTCACATTGTCTCCTGAATTAATTTTTGAAGTTTTAGGATTATAAAATGAAGGTATTGTTGTCACAAATATATTTGACATGATTAGACAGCTGGAATGGGACATTCACTCGCTATCAAAGATTCCAAGTGTATATAGTGAAATGAGGTTAATGGAAAATCTGAATGTAGAGGCAAGGTTTATTGCAAATATCCTACATGCTAATTTATTTCAGAGAGTCGGACACAATATGGAAGTCAGCAAAAGCTATTTATATGCAACTTATGGTCTGCTGAATAGAATTCAAATCAATTGGTTTAATGTTTTCATTTCTCAACTACAGCATATGAGTTCAAAGTTATTTTTTGGTGATGCTGTATGTAAACTTCTTGCAAACCAATTAAATTTATCCAACTGGCCCTCTGAAACTAAAGGCATGAGAGCTTTTAGTGTAAAATATTTGCAAAGATTCCAAGCCATGTATCCACCTCAACCTCATCAACAACCAGAATGTACAAAATAGATACAATCACCTATACAGGCAAGTTATTCAATTCAAGCAGAACAGCAACCCCAGCTACCTTCTTCCCTAGATGATGTGCTTAACGAAATTAGAAATGATATTAGGCATCTAGGAGATAAAATATGTAATGCTATAAGTGATATACTTAGGAGGGATAGATAAATGTCTGTTTGCTTGTATCTGAATACAAAATGTAATGTTTGTATTTATTGTTTGATTATTTGAACAATACATTTTTCTGTAAATGATTACAATTCTTATTATTGTTTACAGAAAGCTTTACTATAAATATGTCTCTCGATTTATATACTGTATAATCATCTTTTTGATTAATGACAAAAAGGGGGAGAGATGTTATAAATTCAAAAGAAGAAGATGATTATGATTTTAATTGCATATATTATAAAGGGAGATGATATTTAAGTAGTTATTGTAATCTGACAAATGATAATGTAATCTAAAAGATAATTATATGGTTATTAAAATTTGAAAGATACTTATGTAATTATTGACATTTGAAAGTTTTATTTCTGAGAGGTGAATTCTACACAAACAATAGAAATAAGCTTAAGTGAACTTAAGTCAACAAACTTGTTTGTTGAATTAAAAGTTAACCCAACAAAGGTGCTTTGTTGAGTTAAATATATTTCATAATTGATTTAATATGGTTTTGTCATCATCAAAAAGGGGGAGATTGTTGAGTATTTTGTTTTGATGATGTGTGTTGAATGAAAATAATCATATTTGCTCAATTACTATTGCTTATGAAAGGAAATTAAGAACATCAATTAATATAGAAAAAGTTTACTAATATAAATACTTGTCTATATTGGATTTGAAATTATACTAAGTTAAATAATTAGTCATTTCATTGCATTAATTTCTCATTTAACTAAACGTTAAGTTAACGTGTGTTTTTATTAAAAAGCATGATTTGTTTTACAATTTTATTTTTTGTAACATGAACAGTGCATGTTTAGACAACTCGTTAAGTTAGAGTTTTATTCGTATAAAGGTCACGTGAGAACTCGTTAAGTTAGTGAGTAAAAGAAGAGACAACTCGTTAAGTTAGTGTTGTACACATGGTGAAATTAAAGGTTACGAATGTTATATTGTATCACATGAGTTGCACATGTTTAACTCGTTAAGTTAACATAACTGCACGCGTTAAGTTGCTATATTGAACACTAAGGCAGCACGTTAAGTTAGTGTTATAAACTTAAGTTGTTATTTTTGCATGTGGTAAAATTCTTATTATAACAACATTTGTTTATTATTGGTTCGTTGAGTTATCCATAACACAACGGAGTTGGTTCATTGAGTTATCGTAACACCACAAAGCTGGTTCGTTGAGTTAGTGTAACACCACGGACTTAGTTTGTTGAGTTAGTTACAGTTCTTGTCATGTGAGTTGGCACATGAGAAACTCGTTAAGTTATATATCTACTTGTATTACTCGTTTAGTTAACATTAAAGTAACTACTTGTTATTACACTTGATGACAAATTTTGGACGAGAAAGTTTATTTTGCAGGAAATTTTTCAAAGATCCAAGATTGATGATTAAAGAAAATTTGAAATGTAAACGTGGGTTAGAACATGTGTATTTCGATGAAGGAAAAAGAAAAGACGTGAAGAAGTGGAAAACTGGTAGTGATTAAATGTGGAGGATATGCATGAAATGAAGATACAGTGTAAAAGGCATAGAATTCTCATTGATCAGGAATCCCTGCACACCAAACAAAATATATTTTCAAGGATCAAAAACACCTTTCAAGGAAAAGCTCTCAGATGGAAGAAAATTCAGTGAAGCAGAAACGGTCAGATTTATGTCACTAAAGATCTGAAGTATCAGGAGAAAGCAAATTCGGTGAAGTAGAGAAAGACAAGATATTCGTCACTGAAGAATTGCTAAAGAAGAAAAAGAAGAAGATCTCAAACAGGGAGAAATGTTTTAAATTTCGTAAATTAGTTTTCTCTATTTGTAGTTATGAAATTGTATAAATGAAACATGGTATCGATATATAATTGCATCTACAATTTCTAAGGAGAATTGAATTATATATTGTTATTGAAACCTTGAATAAAAATGATTTTATGAAAATAGTGTCTCAACTTGTTTTTAATTTTGAAGTTTCCATTATAATCGAAAATATTGAGAAACACAATTCACCCCCCTCTTATGTAGCCATACGATCCTACACATTGGAAGTTCCCTGAAGCTCCACACTATCACCAAAATCACCAACCATTGGAGGTCTATGAGGATACTTTTTGGATGTTAGGTCGATTTTGAGCCAAACATGGTGACTGACAATCATTGTGAGGAGTGATCACATCGTAGGAAGGGAAGCCATTTTCACCAAGCATCAACTCATATCTTAGGAGATCATAAAGCTTCTAGCCTTAGTTTCAGGTTAATGCCAGTATGCTGAAGAGGAGATCATCTTACAATTCTTGGTTCGTGATTCTATACGAAGAGGAGGCAAGATTGTAAGTGATTAAGTTTTTAGTGGTGTAATCGCATCACATGTAGTGACGAAAGTTTTTACTATCAATAGAGATTTTTACATTTCACATTTCACTCATCTTCAGGAACATATCAAAACAAAAATACCAAAAACAATAAATTATCTGTGTTTACATTTAGTATTAAGGTATTGTATTATTTGTTTTGTATCGTGATTAATGTTATCATTGTCAGTATTGTGAATGTTTTATGTTTGTTTGATTCAGAAAATAGAAAATAGTTTTATTGTTTACTAAAACTGATTCGTCCCAAATACATAAAGATTTTAATGGTTACTATTTGAAATATCTGAATGTTAGTATTGCTTAATGACAAATCTAATATTAACTAACATTAAAGAGCTTAATTGATGTTATTTACATTCAATGGAACCGCCCAATGGTTGGCCAAATTCCTTTGTAAATAGTAGTATTTAACTGGAAAGGTAAGCTCATGGAGTTAATTTAAATCCACAAGGTTAGTCCGTTGAGTTAACCATAACTCCACGAATTAAGTCCGTTGTGCTAACTGTAACTCAATGGAGTGCTTAACTAAACACATATAAACTCCAATATAAAAATCAGAATAGTACACAATTCTTACTCAATCTCTATGGGATCGACCTGTACTTGCACACAAATACAATATACATTGAGCACTTGCAGTTAAAATATAAATTGGACTTAATATCTAATTTGTATGAAAGGTTGTTTGTTTACTTCTAAAAGAATTTATTTATCTAAGCACAAAAACAAATCAAACAAGTTTTTCTAGCTCCGACTAATAGACAGGTTCTAATTTAAACTTTCACTACCCAAACAACAATTACACAACAATTTCATATTTATATACCCGATCCTTCTATACCAAAGATATGCATCACTAGTTTCAACTAGTAAACATGAATTTAAATCAACTACACCAGAAGGTAAAGATAAAATACATACAGAACCTTTTCTTTTAGTAATAAACTTAAGTTCATCTGTAATTTTATCAATAATTTTGCATACATTATCTTCAAACAATACATAGTATCCATTATCAATTAGTTTTATAACACTCAGAAAATTAAATCCTAGGTTTTCTACATACAGTACATTCAAAATAACATAAGTTGGAGTTATTTGAACATTGCCCATACCTATGATTTTATCTTTATTTTTGTTTCCAAATATTACACTTCCTTTCTTGGTATTTGTAAAATTTTTCAGTAGGCTTTTCTGTCCGATCATGTGACTTGATGCTCCACTATCTAAAATCTATTTTGATGTTTCCTCCAACAAAACAAATTAAGAACTGTTTCTTGGTACCCAATGTCTTTGAGGACCAAGTTCATTAAAAGCATATTTCTTCTTTTTGTTTAAAAACAGCTTAACATTTCCATTTACATTCTTATTGGTTGTAAGTACTATTAATTTATCATTTGCTTCTTACTCACTTATAAAATTATTGCTCTTATAAACATTCTATTTATTTTCAAATGTAGTATAACCAAGACCAAACTGATTTTTATCAGATGTTAATTTATTTTTGTCATGCTCATACATTTCAGTAAGTTCATACCAAGATTTTGTACTAGCATTTAAATTTTCAATACATACAAAATCTTTTTTTGCACATGAATTTTCAAATAAAGAATATGCAGAACTAGTAATTGATCTAATACCAATGTTTTGAATTTCATGTTGAGGTTTCTGAATTTTCAGTTTACTATGATTGTTTGAAATTTTAGAAACATTAGTAATTGAATTTCCAGAACAAGAAACAAGATTTTTAGAAACATTAATAGTCATGTTAGAAGTATATTTAGACAAATCACATTGATTTATATTATTACTACATGATTCTTCCCTTGAAGTACCTACTTCTACATATTTATTACCTTGTTTCATGATAAAAGGAATTTTAGTCTTAGATTTACTTAAACTGCAACTAATAAATCCTTTGTTGGCTTGAGATTTAGGGTATTTAGGATAATCAAATCCTAAGTCAAATTTATATGACACCATAGAGGTACTAGTTAGTTTGTCTAACTTAGTTTGACTTAAATTCCATTTCTCAATGGTGGAATTCAAATCTTACTCTCTCATTTTTAATCTATCAATCTCTATCTCAAGATCATTCATATTGTTTCTCAATTTTTCATTTTAAAATTCTATCTTTAATTTTCAGCATTTATATTCTGTATTTGTTCATGCAAGACACATTCATTAAATCTAAATTTATGCAAATCTCTAGCATAATAAGCACATAATAATTCATCAAAGTTAAAATCTGAATGACTTTCAAGATCAAAAATTACCTCAGACTCATCTGCCATAAAGCACACATGAGCAACGTCTTCTAACTCTTGTTCATCTTCTGAATGTGAAGATTTTGATGATTGTTCCTCAGATTCAGACTCTTCTAACATGTCATCTCAAGTGACCTTCAAAGCCTTTTTCTTTTAAAACTTTTTCTAAGTTTTCTAAGCCATCTTCTTTTGATTTGTCCTACTTTGCTTTTCATTCTTCCTTATAGGACAATCTAGAGAAGGATGTCCAAGTTTCTTGCAGTTGTAACATACATACTTTCTAGATGAAGAATTCTTGTCATTCAGTGACTTTGACGTTGAGGGTTTGTCATTTCTGTTCCTTTGCTGTTTCCTAGTTTTCTATGCTTTCTTAAATTTCCTCAAATCCTCGTTAGAATGAGTAGATATTTCAGAATCTAAATTAATTTCGAATGCTATTTCTTTTGTCATTTTTAGTTTGTTGTGACTCAATGAATCATTTAATTGAACTTCATAAGTAGTTAATTTTCCTATAAGTTCATTTATAGTATAAACATTTAAGTCTCATGATTCCTCAATTGATGTCACTTTTTGAGATCATTTAGAACTTAGGGATCTAAGAATTTTTCCTACCAAATCTTTCTGTTCAAAATTCTTTCCTAAGCATTTTAACGAGTTTATTATATCTAGGAATCTAGAAAACATCTTAGAAATACTTTCGTCTTCATGCATCTTAAAGAGTTCATACTTATGAATTAACATATTAATCTTAGTCTCTTTAACTTGAGAAGTACCTTCATATGAAACTTTTAACGTATGCCACACCTTATAAGCAGATTTATATGCCAACACTTTACTAAACAATTTGTAAGGAACGAATGGCTTCACCAGAGGGGGGGTGAATGGAGAACAGTGTGAATTTATTTCTATTTATCACTTTACTAACTAATTTGATTAATCAGTTTGCACAAGTAATAATCAGATAAAAATATCATGCATAGCGGAAATAAAGGTAAGAAACACAAGAGAATTTTAGGTGGTTCACCAACTCAGCTAGTCCACCCCCAAGGATCACTTGGGCTTCATTAAGTGTCTCAACACTTATACACTTGCTTTCAGGTTGAAGCAAGAACCAACCACATAGAAGTTTTCAGGTATAAACTCAAGAAAGCCAACCTCTTGAGTTTTCAGGTCGAAACTCAAACCAACAACTGAATGTAGCTTTTAGGTTGAAGCCACGAACCAAATGATCCTTCTTGGATCAGACTTTCAGCACATGGAGAGCTTTAAGAATCTTCTTGTAAATCCAACTTTCAATCGATTCTTTGTTGAACTGAATTTGAGTTTTCTTCTATATCAGTAATTGATCTGCAATGTATACTGTATCTCTATATGTATATGAGCAAAAAGCTATCTAAATCCGTTGTTTGTATCTTGTATATATACCTGATATGTACAATGATCATATTTTCTTCCAACGGATGTATTCTACTATACTTGATTAGGATCAAGTCCCAATACGGCAAGTGACCGTTCAGAAAATCATTTCAAGATAACTTACCGATTTTCCTGTTCTTTCGGATAGTTAGCTATGCAACTCTCCGAAGAGTAACTGTAACTCACCGAAAGATCACTTAACCTTTACTACCAGGTAGGATTCCAGAATATTTAAATGTGAGCTGTCATCCAATCGGATACTTATAGCTGTAACTCACCGAACAGTTAAATACTTGTCGGATAGTTTGACTCTATCAACTTTCCGATTGCTTTAATTTAGCACGTGCATAAAGGCTGACTTAAGTTTCGGATGGTTATCCCTGTAACTCACCGAAATGCTTTAGGATTTCGTATAGTTATCTTTCTAACTCTCCGACAACTTATTTGCACTTCTTTCTGGAATTCTGCACGTGGGAAATTCAGTGACTTAAGTTTCGGATGGTTAACCTGTAACTCACCGAAACTCTTTTGAAATTTCAGATAGTTATCTTTCTAACTCTCCGAAAACCCATTTGAGATCTATCTGGAATTCTGCACATGGGAAATTCAATGACATAAGTTTCAGACAGTTAAAGTATAACTCACCGAAACTCTTTTGAAATTTTAGATAGTTATCTTTCTAACTCTTCGATTTTCCCTTTTAAGCTTTCAACTGCCGGCTTCTCCATTTTGCACATGCGTAATAAAATGACTTAAGTTCCGAAAAGTTATGCCTGTAACTTACCGAAAAACTCGAATAGTTATCTAACTCTCCGAAAAGAAAACTCAGATAGTTATATAACTCTCCGACAAGTCTTTTAAGCTTCCGTTTTGTATTTCTGCACGTGATTTATTGAATGACTTAACTTTCGGATAGTTATACCTGTAACTCTCTGAAACGTCCTTTAAGCTTCTGGATAGTTAACTCCTTAACTATCCGATCATTCAATCCCCTTAACTGTCTGATTAAATAACTCTCCAAAGGCTTTATAATTTCGGATAGTTATTCTTCTAACTGTCCGATAGTATTACTACTGCTTTAAACTTACTCTTCGAACCTGTAACTGTCCGATTTTCCTGTAACTTTAAGGCAGTATTATCTGAAAACTTCTCCATTTGTTCATCTGCATGGAATTTGTTCTATCTGCCTTCTGATCTAATGCTGCACTAACTTAACTATGAAATACAATATGTTTCCTCACATAGGTTTTGCATTATCAAAATACTAGGGTCATAACACTATTCATAACTCAATGCACAAAATAAGATATTTAAGCCTTTAGGATTCATAGTTTCATTTTCTTTTTCAGTAATTGTCCAAGTATTATAAGGAGTTGTTAATGAAGTATATGGTTTAGAAATCATGAACCACAACTTGTGATGTATACTTTGAAGAAAGATTGTCATCCTATATTTCCAATATTCAAAATGTATTCCATCAAATAAAGGAAGACGATTAAGATTTTGGCCTTCATATAAAGAAAAATTACCATTTTCAGCAGCCATCTTAACTTAGATTTTTCAACCTATTTGATTTTAAACAGTTTAAAACTTCAAAACAACTTGAGCCTAAAATTAAGAAAGTTAAATGTATGCTCAGATATTAATTTCTATTTAAAAACTAGGAATGCAGAATAAGCTCTAATATTAATTAAGTTGGTATCGACTTTATATCAAAGATTATTAAACATGCTCTAATACCAATTGTAGGATTGAATGGCTACACCAGAGGGGGGTGAATTGTGTTTTTCAACATATTTGACTATAATTAAAACTTCAAAATTAAAAACAAGTCAAGACACTATTTTAATCAAATCATTTTATTCAAGGTTTCAATTACAATATACAATTCAATTCTCCTCAGAAATTATAGATGCAATTATATAATGATACCATGTTTCATCTAATCAATTTCATAACTACAAATAGAGAAAACTAATTTGCGGAATTTAAAACATTTATCCCTGTTTGAGATTGTATATTGTAAATAGATCTACTAATTGTATTTTCATCTATTTTTCCTTCAAAGTATTTTCATCTAAGGGTTTTGTAAATAGATTTGCTAATTGTTCTGTGGTAGGAACAAAATTTAATACTATTTTTCCTTTTATAACATTATCCCTTAGAAAATGATGTCAAACTTCTATATGTTTTGCTCGAGAATGTAACACAGGATTTTTAGATAAGCTTATTGCAAAACTACTATCACAAAAAATCTTAGTTGGTTCATAGTCTAAATTAAAATCTTTTAAGGTTTGTCTAATTGATAGGATTTGAGCACAGTAAAGTGTAGCAGCTATATATTCGACTTCAGTTGTAGATAATGCTACACAATTTTGCTTTTTGCTGAACCATGACACTAAAGAATTACTTAACAATTGACAAGTGCCACTGGTGCTTTTTCTTTCAGACTAACATCCTGCGAAATCAGCATCACTATAACCTACTAAGTTTAAAGAACTGTGTTTAAAGTAAAACAGTCTGAAATTGATAGTTCCTAATAGATATTTAAAAATTCGTTTAACACCAAGTAGGTGTGATTCCTTAGGATTAGATTGATATCTAGCACAAGTACACACACTAAACATAATATCTGGTCGGCTAGCTGTTAAATAGAGTAATGAACCAATCATACTTCTATATTGTTTTACATCTACAGTTTTTCCAAAGTCATCTTTATCCAACTTGGTTCTGGACAATTTCCTGAAGTGATCTATTTTTACGTTCTACTATCCCATTTTGTGAAGGAACTCTTGGAAATGAGTACCTATGATCTATGCCTAATTCTTCACAAAAGGTGTCCATTTGATCATTATCAAATTCTATACCATGATCACTCCTAAGTTTTTGAATTTTAACATTTTACTCATTTTGAACTTTATTACAGAATATCTTAAATATTTCAAAAACTTCAGTTTTATTAGCTTGAAAATAGACCCAAGTGAATCTAGAATAGTCATCAACTAGTACAAAAGTATAATGTTTACCTCCTAGACTGGTTGTTCTAGTAGGTCCAAATAAATCAATATTCACTAGTTCTAATACTCTTTTGCTTGTTATTTCATTTAACCTTTTAAAGGATGTTTTATGTAATTTACCTAGTTGACATGCATCACACATAAACTCTTTTGAGTACTTAATACTAGGTAAACCTCTAACTAGATTCTTTTTAGACAGCTTTTGTAATAATTTTAAGTATGAGTGTCCTAGCCTTCTATGCCATAAAATGACTTCATCCAATTTTGCAATTAAACAAGCATTGTCTTTAATAATATCATAAGGCAAATTTAGAATACAAACAGATCCTTTCTTGTATGTAGTGAATAAAATTTCGTTTGTAGACATATCCATAATTTTACAGGAATCTTTTCAAAAATTACTCTGTAAATCTTCATTAAAATAGGAACACTCAATAAATTAAAACCTAAGTTTTCCACTAATAAGACATCATTTATAAAGCATTTCTCAGTTACCTGAACCTTGCCAAACCCAAAGATATTTGTTTTGCTTCTATTTCCAAAGGTAACTTGTCCATTCTTGGTCTTTGTTATTTCTGTAAGTAATTGTATATCTCTAGTCATGTGACTGGATGCTCCACTGTCCATTATCCATTTTGATTTGTGTACCTACAAAATAGCCAAAAAGAGATTTTATCTCTTGGAACCCATTTTTGAGTGGGTCCAAGAATTTTAGAGAGAGTCATATCAAAATAATCCATATTTTTAGACTTCAACTTATCTATTTTCTGATAATTATTCTTGCATTTCTTTCTTTTAGTGTTATAATTATCAGAACATTTGTCTCTATGTAAACCAGAGTTGAAATTTTCATTTCTAACATTACTTGATTTCCAATATCCGATATTCTTTAAATATGAAGAAAGTTGATCAAGAATATCAAAATTCTCAAATGTCTTAACTTGATTCTTCTGAAGATTTCTTTTGAAATTCTTGCATCGTGTGCTACATTTATATGCTACATTTTATCAACTTGCACATATTTTTCTCCCTTTTTAATCACACACGGAATAGTTTTTCTCTTACTATTCTTAGTACTGGAAATAAAGACATTATTTTTAGCAGTACCATCATGTAATATATAATTTTCAGAAGATGCATCGTGTAAACCAATACCATGTTTTTCTACATTTGATATTTTACTACTAAGTTCATTTATTATAGTTTGACTATTATTCCATTTACTTAATATAGCCTTTTGATCGCAGACTTTAATCTTTAACACATCAATTTCTGAATTTAAATCAGTAATAGTCAGTTCTAGTTTTTCAATTTCACAGATCATTTTCTTCTTATCAGCAATTAAATTTTCACAATCAGCATGCAATTTTCTTTCTATAGCAGTGAACTTTAAAATTTCCTGTGCATGCCTTTGATTTTCTTCTTTAAATTTATTCAACGTAAAGTTCAGAAAATCAATCTTATTTTCAGATTTATCTAGCATTTTCCTAGTGTCCTTTCTTTCTATTTTGACTTTCTTATATTTTTTGGCTAGTTTATTGTATTCAATAAGTAATCCATCAAAACTATTAAAATTTGCATTTTGATCAGAGGATACCTCACTAGATTTTTCCATAAAGCATACATTTGCCAAATTTTCTTCTGAATCTGATGTTGATGAGGATTCGTTGTCTGATGTTGAATCCTTTGTTTCTTCACTTTGTGAAGTTGAAGAGTCATCCCATGTCACTTTAAGCGCCCTTCTCTTTCTGAATTTCTTATTCCTAAAATTCCTCCTTGAATTCTTCTTATCTTTGTTGAGAGGACAATCAGTTTGAAAGTGACCCAACCTGTTGCACTTGTAGCATATACTTTTGTCTTTCGTAAATGACTTCTTCTCCATATCTCTAGATATCTTTGCTGACCTGAAGTTCCTACGTTTCTTCAACAGATTTCTAAATTTTCTAGTCAACAACAGTAAATCATCGTTAGAATCACTAGTGACTTCTGAGACTTTATCAGCCTCAAAAGACAAATCCCTTCTAGGATTTTTCCCTTTTGGATCTAAATGTTGTACTTCATAGGATGTCAGATTTCCTTTGAGATCATTAAGAGTATATGTATTTAAGTCTTTAGACTCTTCAATAGATGTTGTCTTTTGAGCCCAAATTTTAGTTAAAGATCTAAGGATCTTTCTTACCAAGTCTTTTTCCTCAAATTTCTTGCCTAAAGATTTTAATGAATTTACAATCTCAAGAAAACGGGAAAACATGTCAGAGATACATTCATTTTCGTGCATTTTAAAAAGCTCATATTTATGTACTAACATATTGATCTTAGATTCCTTGACTTGATTAGTACCTTCGTTGACAACTTCTAATGCATGTCATATCTCATATGCAGTTTGATATGTAGAAACTTTATTAAATTAATCATGAGATAAAGCACAAAACAAGATGTTTAAACCTTTAGCATTCAATGTCATTCGCTCCTTTTCATCAAAAGTTCAAGTATCATATGGAGTCGTAAGGAACACTATAGGATTGCTAATTATATGCCATAGTTTGAAATCAATTGACTGAAAGAATACTTTCATCCTATATTTCCAGTAGCCATAATTGCTACCTTCGAACATAGGAGGACAATTAGTGGTCTGTCCTTCAGTCATAACTAAGATTTCAGAATTATCTATTTTAAACAGATGATCTGAAGTAAATGATAGGAAAAACCGATTCCTAAATATAGAAATAAAGGCTTTTAATTATGATAATAATTAAAGCTCTAATACTAGTTGTAGGATCGTTTGTATCACAAGAGGGGGGGTGAATTGTGTCTTTAGTAATTAAATACTAGCGGATAAAACAAGAGCACAAAACACTTGTAAATGAAATTCTATTCTTTTATTTCAAGACAGAATTTACAATATCTTTTCAGCTCAATTCCCTTCTTGACGGTTTAGATACAGTAATGTTCGATATACAATTCAAATAGGAAAATAAAGCTCTTATTCAAAACTAATTTTGAATTGTATAAAACCTGATCTTTATGCACACAGCTTCTTTCTTTCTCTTTGCTCAGCTTCTGTATCTCTTTTTCTCCAGTTGTCGAATTTCCAGACTTCTTACGTTTGCAGCTCCTTTTCTGAAATTGCTTAGAATTTCGAACTTCTTCTGATGTTGGAGAATTTTTCAGAATATGAATATTCAAACTTAACTTTTCAGTTAGGGATCTGGATTGAATATTCAGACTTGGTTTTTGAGATTGGGATCCTCTACTGTAATGTAGCTCGTACTCTCTATTTGTAGTCGAACTCTGTTGTCCTTCACATTCAGCATGTTCATCCACTTAATCCACAATCCATAATCCATAATCCACGTACTAATTTTCTCTTTAATCTAAATTACTTTCTATTTTAATTTCCACTTTCTCCACTAACATTTTGAATTTCCACGATCTCCACTTCGTAGATTCACCGAAACTTTATCTTCCTGGAGTCTTGTAGAATATCTTCTAAGTCTTCGATTTAGTCGAACATTTATCCTTTAAGTCCTGTAAAAACTCAAACACTTATCCTTTAACTCTTCGAGTTTTTGCACTTGTAAAACACGTGACTAAACAAAGAAATTTATCTGTTCGTTAGTCCTTTTATAAAACTCGAACAGTTATCTATCCATGCGTATAAAAACTCGAACAGTTATCTAACTATTCGATTTTTCATTACCGAACGCACACGGAAAACACGTGACAATTTAAAACATTAAAAACACACGTGTAGATAACCTTAACTATACGAGTTTTTAACATAAAGTATTCGACAAAAACGAAACGTTAACTATCCGAATGTTTAACTATTGCAAATCTAACTCTTCGAAAATCTTTAATTTATCCGACATAAAAATGAAACTTTCCGATAATCTGTTAACTATTATACTTAGAGAAATATACTTAGAGAATATTATGTAGACTTATTTAAATACGTTAATAAACCATATATCATCAAAATTAAATACCTAACAGAGGAGTTAAAAATATCCTTACATACTATAGACTTTCTAGAAGATGAAGGAGATATGCTAGAAGATGTGATTCAAGAAGAATTAAATAGGCAATTATATTATGAAACTTTAGAAGTAAGTGAAAATATAGATGTAGAAGGAGATCAAGAAGAGTTTAATATCGAAGATGAAAAGATTAAATTAGGAGCTCTAGCTTCTAATAGTCAACACCTAGATTTAAAACCTTTACCTCCTAAATTGACCTATGTATTTCTAGAAGAAAAATGAGCATGTCCAATCATTATTGCATCAGATTTAAAGGAGGATCAAATATCTAAATTAAAAGATGTAGTAAAAACTTATAAAGAAGCAATAGGATGGACTATGGGTGATATAAAAGGGTTAAGTGCAACTTTATGCTATCACCATATATATTTAGAAGAGAATGCTAAACCAATTAGAATTCCTAAGAGGAGATTAAATCCAAACCTTAAAGAAGTAGTCAGGAAGGAAATAGTGAAATGGTTAGATAATGACATAATTTATCTAATTTCTAACAGCTCATGGGTTAGTCCAATTCATGTAGTTTCCAAGAAAATAGGATTAACAGTTATTAAGAATGAGAGTCAAGACTTGATACTTACTAGAATCCAATGAAGCTGGAGAGTGTGTATAGACTATAGAAAGTGGAATGTTGTGACTAGGAAAGATCATTTTTCCTTACCTTTTATAGATCAAATGCTAGAGAAATTAAAAGGGCAAGAATATTTTTGTTTCCTAGATAGGTATTCAGGATATAACTAAGTTCCAGTAGTATTAGAGGATCAAGAGAAAAAAACTTTCACTTGTCCTAATGGAACTTATTCTTTTAAGAGGATGTCATTCGGATTATGCAATGCACTAGCCACCTTTCAAAGGTGTATGCAGGGCATATTCACTGGAAAGACAAAAGATTTTAGAAATATTTATGGATGATTTTACTGTATATGTAACTTCATATGAAATGTGTTTAAACAATTTATACCAAGTATTAAAGCACTGTGTGGAAAAGAATCTAGTTCTAAATTAGGAAAAATGTCACTTCATGGTTAAACAAGGAATAGTCTTAGGACATATTGTTTCAATGAAAGGGTTGGAAGTAGATAAAGCTAAGATAGAAGTAATTTCTAATCTACTAGAACCTAAATCCATAAAAGATATTAGATAATTTCTAGGACATGTAGGATTTTATAGGAGATTTATTGAAGATTTTAGCAAAATAGCTAAACCTTTAACTAATCTATTAAAAGATGTTCCATTTAACTTTGATAAGAATTGCAAAGAAGCCTTTTTCAAACTTAAAACTAGCTTAATTTTAACTCCTATAATACAAGCACCTAATTGGAGTCATCCATTTGAATTAATGTCTGATGCATCTGATTTTGTTGTAGGAGCAATGTTAGGACATAAGATAGAAAAATCTTCTATAGTGATTCATTATGCAAGCAAAACTTTAAATGATGCTCAAGTTAATTATACAACTACTGAAAAAGAATTATTAGCTATTGTGTTTGCCTTAGAAAGGTTTAGAACATATTTGATAGGAGCTAAAGTGATAGTATACACGGATCATTCAGCTTTAAAACACCTAATAGCAAAGAAAAAGACTAAACCTAGGTTGATCCGGTGGATATTGTTACTACAAGAATTTGATTTAGAAATTAAAGATAAAAAAGGATGTGAGAATGTAGTAGCAAACTATTTATCAAGATTAAAAATAGAAAAATCAAACATTGAAATTAAGGATAATTTTCTTGATGAACAATTAATGACTATAAATACAAGCCTTGGTATGCAGACATAGTTAACTACTTAGTTACAGGTTTAACACCTAAAGATTGGAATAGACAGGATAAGAAATTGTTCTTTTCAAGAGTAAAATATTACCATTGGGAAGACCCATACTTATTTAAGAAATGTCCTGATCTAGTTTTAATGAGGTATGTTCCAAAAACTGAATATCAACGCATATTGTCATTCTACCATGACCAAGCATGTGGAGGACATTTTAGTTCAAGAAAAATTGCTGCCAAAATTTTGCAATATGGATTCTAATCGCCAACACTATTTAAAGATGCTCATAAATGCTGCTTAAGTTGTTTGAGATGTCAACAAATGGGAAGGATATCAAAGAGGAATATGATGTCTTTGAATCCTATTGTTGAGGTTGAAATCATTGATGTGTAGGGAATAGATTTCATGGGTCCATTTCCTATGTCTAATCAATTTAATTATATATTGTTGGGGGTGGATTATGTATCTAAATGGATAGAAGCTATTTCTACAAAAACTAATAACAACAAAGTGGTAATACATTTTATAAGAACTAATATAATTGCTAAATTTGGAATACCTAAAGCTATTATTAGTGATAGAGGAACTCATTTCTGTAATAGAAGTTTTGAAGCCTTAATGAAGAAATTGGAGTAAATCACAAAATAGCAACATCATATCATTCCCAAGCAAGTGGACAAGTAGAAAGTGTAACCAAACAAATTAATTTAATCATAGAAAATGTAGTAAATCCTACTAGAAAAGTGTTGAGTATTTTGTTTTGATGATGTGTGCTAAATGAAAAATAATCATATTTTCTCAATTACTATTGCTTGTGAAAAGATATTAAAATAATAAATTAATACATAAAAAGCTTACTGATATAAATACTTGTCTATATCGGATCTAAAATTATACTAAGTTAATAACTAGTCGTTTCGTTGCATTAATTTCTCATTTAACTAAACGTTAAGCTGACGTGTGTTTTTATTGAAAAGCATGATATGTTTTAAAGTTATATTTTTTGTATCATGAACAATGCACGTTTAGACAACTCATTAAGGTAGAGTTTTATTTGTATAAAGATCACGTGAGAACTCGTTAAGTTAAAGGCTTAAAGGTTAAAATAGGTCACGTGAGAACTCGTTGAGTTAGTGAGTAAAAGAAGAGATGAACTCGTTAAGTTAGTGTTGTACACGTGGTGAAATTATAAATTACGAATGTTAAATTGTATCATGTGAGGTGCACATGTTTAACTCGTTAAGTTAACATAACTAAATACGTTCAGTTGCTATATTGAACACTAAGGCAACGCGATAGGTTAGCGTTATAAACTTAAGTTGTTATTTTTGCAAGTGGTAAAATTCTTATTATAAAAACATTTGTTTATTACTAGTTTGTTGAGTTATCTGTAACACAATGGAGATGGTTCAGTGAGTTAGCATAACACCACGGAGTTAGTTCATTGAGTTAGCTACAGTACTTGTCACGTGAGTTGGCACATGAGGAACTCATTAAGTTAGAAACATTAAGTTATATATATATACCTGTGTTACTTGTTTAGTTAACATTAAAGTAACGACTTCTTATTATACTTGACAAAAAATTTTGGATGAGAAAGTTTATTTTGCAAGAAATTTTCCAAAGATCCAGGATTAATGATTAAAGAAAATTCGAAATGTAAACGTGGGTCAGAACGTATGTATTTCGATGAAAGAAAAAGAAAAGACGTGAAGAAGTGGAAAACTGGTAGTGATTAAACGTGGAGGATATGCATGAAATGAATATACAATATAAAAGGCATAGAATTCTCGTAGATCAGTTATCCCTACACACAAAAAGAAAAATCTTTTTAGGGATCAAAAACACCTCTTCGGGGAAAAGTTTCAAGTGGAAGAAAATTCAGTGAAGAATAAAAAGGTAAGATATATGTCGCTGAAGATTTGAAGTATCAAATGGAAGAAAATTCAGTGAAGCAGAAAAGGGAAGATATATGTCACTGAAGAATTGCTGAAGAAGAAATAGAAGAAGAAGAAGAAGAAGAAAGATCTCAAACAGGGAGAAATGTTTTAAATTCCGCAAATTAGTTTTCTCTATTTGTAGTTATGAAATTGTATAGATGATATAGGGTATCGGGATATAATTGCATCTACAATTTCTAAGGAGAATTGAATTGTATATTGTAATTGAAACCTTGAATTGTTGAGTATTTTTGTTTTGATGATGTGTGCTGAATGAAAATAATCATATTTGCTCAATTACTATTGCTTGTGAAAAGAAATTAAAATCATCAATTAATATAGAAAAAGCTTACTGATATAAATACTTGTCTATATTGGATCTGAAGTTAATAACTAGTCGTTTCGTTGCATTAATTTCTCATTTAGCTAAACGTTAAGTTCACGTGTGTTTTTATTGAAAAGCATGATATATTTTAATGTTATATCTTCTGTATCATGAACAGTGCACGTTTAGACAACTCGTTAAGTTAGAGTTTTGTTTTTATAGAGGTCACGTGAGAACTCGTTAAGTTAGAGGCTTAAAGGTTAAAATAGGTCACGTGATAACTCGTTAAGTTAGTGAGTAAAAGAAGAGACGAACTCGTTAAGTTAGTGTTATACACGTGGTGAAATTATAAGTTACGAATGTTGTATTGTATCACGTGAGGCGCACATGTTTAACTTGTTAAGTTAACATAACTAAACGCGTTGAGTTGCTATATTGAACACTAAGGCAACGTGTTAGGTTAGCGTTATAAAATTAAGTTGTTATTTTTGCACGTGGTAAAATTCTTATTATAAAAACCTTTGTTTATTACTAGTTCGTTGAGTTATCATAACACAACGAAGATGGTTCGTTGAGTTATCATTACACAACGGAGATGGTTCGTTGAGATAGCATAACACCACGGACATAGTTCGTTGAGTTAGCTACAGTACTTGTCACGTGAAATGGCACATGAGGAACTCGTTAAGTTAGAAACGTTAAGTTATATATATACTTGTGTTACTCGTTTAGTTAACATTAAAGTAACGACTTCTTATTACACTGATGAAAAACTTTTGGACGAGAAAGTTTATTTTGCAGGAAATTTTTCAGAGATCCAGGACTGATGATTAAAGAAAATTTGAAATATAAACGTGGGTTAGAACATGTGTGTTTCGATGAAGGAAAAAGAAAAGACGTGGAGAAGTGGAAAACTAGTGGTGGTCAAACGTGAAGGATATGCATGAAATGAAGATACAGTATAAAAGGCATAGAATTCTCGTTGATCAATTTATCCTTGCACACAAAACGAAAAATCTTTTCATGGATCAAACCATCCCTGCACACCAAAAGAAAAATCTTTTTCAAGGATCAAAAACACCTTCTCGGGGAAAATCTCTAAAGTGGAAGAAAGTTCAGTGAAGCATAAAAAGGTAAGATTTTTGTCACTGAAGATTTGAAGTATCAGAAGAAAGCAAATTTGGTGAAGCATGAAAAGATAAGATATTCGTCACTGAAGAATTGCTGAAGAAGAAAAAGAAAAAGAAGAAAGATCTCAAACAGGGAGAAAAGTTTTAAATTCCGCAAATTAGTTTTCTCTGTTTGTAGTTATAAAATTGTTTAGATGATACATGGTATCCAAATATAATTGCATCTACAATTTTTGAGGAGAATTGAATTGTATATTGTAATTGAAATCTTGAATAAAAATGATTTTATAAAAACGATGTCTCGACTTGTTTTTGAGTTTTAAAGTTTCAATTATATATCAGAAAATATTAAAAATACACAATTCACCCCCCTCTTGTGTAGCCATACGATCCTATAAGTGGTATCAGAGCATTGTTAATAATCTTTGATATAAAATTGATACCAACTTATTTAATATCATTGCTTATTCTACCTTCCTTGTTTTCAAATAGAAATTAATATCTGAGCATACGTTTAACTCTATTGATTTAAGGCTCAAGTTGTTTTAAAGTTTTTAGACTGTTTAAAATCAAATAGGTTGAAAAATCTAAGGTAAAATGGCTACTGGAAATGGTAATTTTTCTTTATATGAAGGCCAAAATCTTAATCGTCCTCCTTTATTTGATGGAATACATTTTGAATATTGGAAATATAGGATGACTATTTTTCTTCAAAGTATAGATCATAAGTTGTGGTTCATGATTTCTAAACCATATACTCCGTTAACTACTCTTTATAATACTTGGACAATTATTAAAAAAGAAAATGAAACTCTGAATGCTAAGGGCTTAAATATTTTATTTTGTGCATTGAGTTATGAACAGTTCAGTAAAGTGTCGGCATATAAATCTGCTTATGAGGTGTGGCACGCATTAGAAGTTTCACATGAAGGTACTTCTCAAGTTAAAGAGACAAAAATAAACATGTTGATTCATAAGTATGAACTCTTTAAGATGCATGAAGACGAAAATATTTCTGAGATGTTTTCCAGATTTCTTGATATCATAAACTCTTTAAAATGTTTAGGAAAGAATTTTGAATAGAAGGATTTGGTGAGGAAAATTCTCAGATCCCTATGTTCTAAATGGTCTTAGAAAGTAAAATCAATTGAGGAATCACGAGATTTAAATGTTTATTCTATGAATGAACTTATAGGAAATTTAACAGCTTATGAAGTTCAATTAAATGAATCATTGAATCACAACAAACTAAAAATGAAGAAAGAAATAGCCTTCGAAATTAATTCAGATTCTGATATATCTACTGATTCTGATGAGGATTTAATTTTGCTGACTAGGAAATTCAAGAAAACATGGAAAGCTAGGAAACAGCAAATGAACAAAAATGATAAACCCTCAACGTCAAAATCATTGAATGACAAGAATTCTTCATCCAGAAAGTATGTATGTTACAACTGTAAGAAACCTGGACATCTTTCTCCAGATTGTCCTATGAGGAAAAATGAAAAGCAAAGTAGGACAAATCAGAACAAGACAGCTCAGAAAACTCAAAAAAAGTTTTACAAGAAAAAGGCTTTGAAGGTCACTTAGGATGACACATCTGAAGAGTCTGAATCTGAGGAATCATCATCAAAATCTTCACATTCAGAAGGAGAACAAGAGTTAGAAGACGTTGCTCATGTGTGCTTCATGGCAGATGAGTCTGAGGTAATATCTGATCCTGAAAGTCATTCAGATTTCAACTTTGATGAATTATTATGTGCTTATCATGCATTATTACAAAAACTTAAAGTATGTAAACTAGAAAATAAGAATATTAGAAAATCTTCATCCATTATGGAAGAAGAAAATTGTTTCCTGTCTACTACTTTAGAAAAGTTTAAATGTGATAATGAAAATCATGCTAGAGATTTGCAAAAATTTAAATTTAATGAATGTATCTTGCATGAACAAATACAGAATATAAATGCTGAAAAATTAAAGATAGAATCTAAAAATGAAATGCTGAGAAACAATACAAATGAACTTGAATTAGAGATAGATAAATTAAAACTGAGAGAGCAAGATTTAAATTCTACCTTTGAGAAATGGAATTTAAGTCAAACTAAGTTAGACAAACTAACTAGTACCCCTGCGGTGTCTTATAAATTTGGCTTAGGATTTGATTATCCTGAATATCCAGAATCTCAAGCCAATAAAGGATTTATTAGTTGAAGTTCAAGTAAATCTAAGACTAAAATTCCTTTTATTATGAAACAAGGTAATAAATATGTAGAAGTAGATACTTCAAAGGATAAATCATGTAGTAATAATATAAATCAATGTGATTTGTCAAATTGTACTTCTAACATGACTATAAATGTTTCTAAAAATCTTGTTTCTTGTTCTGGAAATTCAGTTTCTAATGTTTCTAAACTGAAAATTCAGAAACTTGAGCATGTAATTCAATACACTGGTATTAGACCAATTACTCATTTTGCATGTGATAAAACAAAAAATTCTTGTGCAGAAAAAGATTTTGTATGTACGGAAAGTGTTAATACAAGTACAAAATCTTGGTATGAACTTACAGAAATGTATAAGCATGACCAAAATAAATTTACATCTGATAAAAATATGTTTGGTCTTGATTGTACTACATCTGAAAACAAAAAGAATGATTGCAAAAGCAATAATGCTATATGTGAGTATGAGCTAATGATAAATCAATAGTACTTACAACTAATAAGAATATAAATGATAATGTTAAACTATTTTTAAACAAAAAGAAGAATTATGCGTTTAATGAACTTGGTCCTCAACAACATTGGGTACCAAGGAAAAGTTTTCCTTAATTTGTGATGCAGGAGGAAACAACATCAAAATGGATCTTGGACAGTGGAGCGTCAAGTCACATGACCGGACAAAAAGGTCTATTACAAAATTTTACAAATACCATGAAAGGAAGTGTAACATTTGGAAACAAAAGCAAAGATAAAAATCATAGGTATGGGCAATGTTCAAATAACTCCTACTTGTGTTATTTTGAATGTACTATATGTTGAAAACCTAGGATTTAATTTGCTGAGTGTCATAAAACTAACTGAAAATGGATATTATGTAGTGTTTGAAGATAATGTATGCAAAATAATTGATAAAAATACAAATGAAATTAAGTTTATTGCTAAAAGAGAAGGTTCTGTATGTTTTTTATCTTTACCTTCTGGTGCAGTTGATTTAAATTCATGTTTGCTAGCTGAAACTAGTGATGCATATCAATGGCATAAAAGGATTGGGCATATAAATATGAGACTGTTACATAAACTATCTAGAAAACATTTAGTGAGAGGTTTACTAAAGATTAAATACTCAAAGAACTTTATGTGTGATGCATGTGAGTTAGGTAAACTTCACAAAAACTCTTTTAAATCCAAAACTGATATTTCAAGCAAGAGAGTCTTAGTACTTATACATATGAATCTATTTAGACCAACAAGAATCATGAGTCTTGGTGGTAAACGGAATGTATTTGTTTTAGTAGATGACTTCTCTAGATATACTTGGGTAATTTTTCTAGCATCTAAGACAGAAGTTTTTGAAAAATTTAAAATGTTTTGCAATTTTGTTCAAAATGAGCAAAGTGTCTCTATTCAAAAACTTAGGAGTGATCATGGAACTGAATTTGATAAGCTTATTCGAAGACTGTAAGAGAAAAAGAGAAAATGAAATTCTGGCATGATAGGAAAATTATTTCAAAAAGCTTTGAAATAGGACAAGAAGTATATCTTTACATGGCTAGAATCCATAACCATCCAGGAAAATTAAGATCTAGATGGGCAGGACCTTACGTAGTTCGAAATATTTATCCTTATGGAGCTATTGAGATTGAAAATCCTAAAAATTAGAATATCTTTAAAGTAAATGGACAAAGACCTAGACCTATTCTGAAAATACCAAAAAGCTCCTTTGGAATTGTAGAAGAAGTCAGAGTAGAGGACTACTCGAGCTTTACTTAATAAGAAATCAGTTTTTATTTTATTTTCATATAAAAAAAAATCGTAGTAATTTTAAAAAGTTATAAAATATAAAAAATAGTTGCAATTCAACCGGTTGGATCCATCGGTATGACCGGAACATAAAAAAATCTATATTAATTTTTAGTAAAAAATAAAAAAAACTTTTGGTTTTACCGAAACATAGTATCGATTCAAACAGAAAAAAGTCGATCTGACCAAAACATAATATCAGTTAAACCGGTAAAAAAAAAAAAACTATTATCTTAACTTTTTTTTTTATTATATCTGTTTGTACGGGGAGTCTGTTGAGTTACGCTTAACTCAACGAACTTACTCCGTTGAGTCTTGAGTTAGTTAACGAGCTTATTTTGTTGAGTTAACTGTAACTCAACGGAGTATTGTAACTAATTCCACGGATGAGAGAATGAGAGTTTTGTTTGGGAAATGACCCGATTACCCACCTAAACTTAGGGCTTATTTAGACTAAAACTTAGGGTTTTGGGGGCATTATCCAACAGATCAGTTAGAACTTAGAACAGTAGATATCAGAGTGATTCTATGTTGTTGTGTAATTCCACGATGAGGAAGATGACACCCGAGTTCTGGGAAGATGTGGTTGACACATCACAATTTCTAAACGAGTCAGAGGAATGGCACACGCGGTAGAAAATTCAGAACACGATAAGAGAAAAAGAGTTACAGAAGGTAGAATCAGAACTCTTCAACATGAGAAAATTTTTAGTTGATTTGGGTATACAAATACCCCAAATAGTAGTAACAAAAATCAAAGTAGCAATAGAAATTGCTTTAAGCAAAGAAAGAAAAATCAGGTGGAATAATGAAGTAGCCCTAGTGCTAATGCAGGCAATGCCAGATTATGGTTCAAAAAGTGCATTGCTGGTCGTGCAAGGGGTGCAATAAGGCGACAGCAACAAGTAGAGGAAGAACAAGAGGAGCTGACTGTTGAAATACCTATTCCTAAGGAACAACAGCCAGGACCTTCAATTCCACCATTCAGGCCGTTGGCACGAATAGCAATGTTGGGGCCTTCAACTGAAGAGGAATTAAGAGAATTCCAAGGACTAGTTCAAGTTGGGAAAAACTAAGGAGAACCAAAAGATGTACAAGAAGAAGAAAAATAGGCTGAAATTAGTCTGCAGCCTATACAAGAAGAAGAAATAGAAATTAGGGCAGAAGCTGATTTGCCCATGACTCTATCCTAATCTACCATAGAATCAGAAAGAACAGTGACAGTGCAGATTGGTAGTCGGGAGGAAGAAGAAAGAATAGAAACTGAACAAGAAGCTGAACAAAGCCATATAAAAGAAAATATGACTTTGCAGATTCGACTGAATTTAATGAAACAATTCAAGATAGAGTGGAGAATTCTACTGGCTCACCACCACAAACAAAAGCAGAAGCAAATGTTCAGGAATCTACAGAACATTTTCAGCAAGTTCAAGTTTAGCTTATGGAAGAGTAGGAAATCAAGAACTGTTTGGCTATCAATCGTAGTGTGCCATTATTAAATAGACTGAAGCATTTAAATGGTAAAGCACACATGATAGCTAACATTTTGATTAAAAATGTCTACCAACGACAGGGCTATGACATTGAACTGAGTCAATTTGTCAAGTGGGCCACTTATGCAGTTGTGAATAGAATTCAAGTTAATTGGTGTCAAGTTTTCTTATCCAAAATGAAGTCTGCAAAGAAGAAATTATTTTATGGAGATTTGATACCTATATTGATGGTAGACTGTATTAATTTCACGAAATGGACATCCAAAAGGATAAGATCAAGAACCATTGTAGTGAAAAAATACAAAAATTATGTTGCAACTGCTGAAGTATCTGTATCTTCTGGAGGCATTATTGAAGCTGTAGAGAGGATAGAACAATTAGAGCAGCAATTAGAAAAACTCTAGAAGGAAGTAGATGAACTTAGGAATAGAGGCTAATTGTATAGTTTGTCTACTTATACTTGTATATATTTGTATGAAAAATATCTGATTTGATTGTACTGTAATTGATTCATATGAATGAATATATGTTTTTCAGATATATTTTTCATGCGTGTTTAGAATGATGAAATGGATGAACTATATTGAATGTTATATAATTTGTGGAACATTATGCATGAATGTTTAAAAAGATTTACAGTTTGCTGAATGACAGGATTAAATAATAGATGCTTGAAAATATCTACATGTTGTAAGGTAAAATGTAAATTCTGCATAACATGAAATGAATTGTGTTGAGTATTTTGTTTTAATGATGTGTGCTGAATGAAAGTATTCATATTTGCTCAATTACTATTGCTTGTTAAAAGAAATTAAAATCATCAATTAATACAAAAAAGCTTACTAACATAAATACTTGTCTGTATTGGATCTAAAGTTAATAACTAGTCATTTCGTTGCATTAATTTCTCATTTAACTAAACGTTAAATTAACGTGTGTTTTTATTGAAAAACATGATATGTTTTAAAGTTATATCTTTTGTATCATGAACAGTGCACGTTTAGACAACTCGTTAAGTTAGAGTTTTGTTCGTATAGATGTCACGTGAGAACTCGTTAAGTTAGAGGCTTAAAAGTTAAAATAGGTCACGTGATAACTCGTTAAGTTAGTGAGTAAAAGAAGAGACAAACTCGTTAAGTTAGTGTTATACACGTGGTGAAATTATAAGTTACAAATGTTGTATTGTAACACGTGAGGTGCACATGTCTAACTTGTTAAGTTAACATAACTAAACGCATTGAGTTGCTATATTGAACACTAAGGCAACGTGTTAGGTTAGCGTTATAAACTTAAGTTGTTATTTTTGCACGTGGTAAAGTTCTTATTACAAAAACATTTGTTTATTACTGAATCGGTGAGTTAAAGTTTTTTTGGAGACTGTAGGATCGTATGGCTACACAAGAGGGGGGTGAATTGTGTATTTTTAATATTTTCTGAAATATAATTGAAACTTTAAAACTCAAAAACAAGTCGAGATATTGTTTTCATAAAATCATTTTTATTCAATGTTTCAATTACAATATACAATTCAATTCTCCTCATGAATTGTAGATGCAATTATATTTCGATACTATGTTTCATCTATACAATTTCATAACTACAAATAGAGAAAACTAATTTGCGAAATTTAAAACATTTCTCCCTGTTTGAGATCTTTCTTCTTCTTCTTCTTCTTTCTTCTTCAGTAATTCTTCAATGATGAATATCTTGTCTTTTTATGCTTCACCGAATTTGCTTTCTTTTGATACTTCAAATCTTCAGTGACAAAAATCTTACCTTTTTTTGTGTAAATTTTACCTCTCAGAACTAAAACATCTCAAATGTCAATAATTATATAAGTATCAGTTTTCTAATTATCATCTGTCAGATTATAATAACCATTAAATAGCATCTCCTTTTATAATATATATATGCAATTAAGATCATAATCATCTTTTTATAATATTTCTCCCCCTTTTTGTCATTAATCAAAAAGATAATTACAGAGAATATATATACATATATAAGAGAATTACAACAATGATTTCTGTAAACAAGAGTAATAATTGAACACATTTATAGAAAAATGTATTGTTCAATGAATCAAACAAGTAATACAAACATTACAATTTGTATTCAGAAACAAACAAAAACAGTTATCGACCCCTCCTAAGTATATCACTTATAGCATTACATATTTTATCTCCTAGATGCCTAATATCATTTCTGATGTCGTTAAACACTACATCTAAGTCAGGAGGTAGCTGGGTTTGCTGTTCTTCTTGAACTGAATAACTTTGTTGTTGTTGTATATGGTCTATATCAAGTTGTTGTTGTTGTCGTTGAGGTTTATGCATGGCCTGGAATTTTTACAAATCTTTGACACTAAATGCTCTCATGTCGTTAGCTTCAGAGGGCTAGTCGAATAAAGTCAATTGGCTTGCAAGGATTCTACATACAGCATCACCATAAAATAACTTTGAACTCATATGCTGTAGTTGAGACATAAATACATCAAATCAATTTATTTGAATTCTATTCAGCAAGCCATAACTTGCATATAAACAGCTTCTGCTGACTTCCAAATTGTGTCCAACTCTCTGAAATAAATTTGCATGCAATATATTTGCAATAAACATTGCCTCTGCATTCAGATTTTCCATTAATCTCATTTCAAAATATACATCTGGAATTTTTGATAAAGACTGAATGTTCCATTCAAGTTGTCTAATCATGTCAAATCTGTTGGTAACAACAACACCTTCATTCTTTAATCCTAAAACTTCAAAAATTAACTCAGGAGACAATATAAACTCCTGTTCATTTATTTGAGTTTTCAGAAAATTTCTATTCTTGACTAGATTGCTATAAAAAGCTGCAATAAGCTCTCTGTATTGCTTCCATTTTGTTCCTACAGGCAAGAATTTAATGAGGCCTTGAAACTCAAACAGATCTCTTATTTCCATCAAATTTCTGAATTTTATTGGACGAGCATGCAGAATCTGACATGTAATCAGATTATTGTATTTCTACAATGCTTCTTCAGATCTAAAGTGAATTGCATTACCTTGAATTTTTAATATTGTATACAAAGAAGGTGACACCTAAAGCCGTGATTCAGAGTTTAATTCATCTTCAGGAACCTCTTCTTCAAAATGAATGTCATGTTGTTCCTCTTCCAAAATATTATCTTGAAGCTGCTCAGGTAAGCTTGATTCTTCAGCTTCAACAGTGTTAGGAACATTGTCAATATGCTCAACATTCATCTGTTTAGTCTCTATAGAATGTTCAGAGTTCAATTTTTACACAAATTCTACAGCCGGTGTATTTGTCTGTAATTGTTCATTTTGTTCAACAGATAATCCTATTGATTCATGCTGTGTATTCTCAGACTCTACTTCTATAGATTCTGTAGAAGGCTGGTTAACTTTTAGCTCTTTTGGAGTCTTAACATTTTCAATATCTGCTACTCTAGACAATTCAGCCTGTGAACTAGTTACTACTTCAACATTGTCAATTATATCTGCAATAACTTGTTCAATGTCAGGTGTCTGATGCTCTGAATTGTAAATTTCTGCATCATCAGGACTTGTACTAATAGAAAAACGTGGGCTCATATTTGACTTGTATTTCTTCTCAAGCTTTCTAGCAAGGGAAAATAAAGTCTCATTATCTTCATCAGTTTCAATGTGTTCGAAACTGATGAGTTTATCAGATGCACAATAAGGTACAATGTCTAGACATACATTGTCCTTTGGAAATAAATTTTCGTCTGATTTCCCTTTTTCAATAGACTTTGTTTCCTTAGACATAATTTTTCTGACTTTCCTTCTTATATAACATTTCTATTTCTCCTTTTCAAGTATTGTTGTTTTCTTTTCAAATTGCTCCATAAAAGCTTTCTGCTTTAATTCTTCTAAGGCACTTTCTTTTGCAACGGCCTTTCGAAGACTGTCAACTTTTGTTTTGTCTACAGCAATATCTGATTCTACTTGTTTTGAATATAAAGGAGTAGTGATAGTTGATTCATGCTCTTCCTCAAATGCATGTAATCTTATACCGTTTATAGGAGTTTAAGGAGTTCTATTTGATGAACCTACACCTTTTTCCAAATATTTTGCATACTGTTCCAAAAATGCAATCTCAGCACATTTCATTCTGTATTCTCTATCAAATTTACTACGAATACCCATGTATGTAATACTAGCATCAGTATTTTGGAGTTCTTGTCTAACTTCATTTAGTATACCTTTAGGAAAGAAATATTTACTATAAATTTTTGCTAACCTTTTGTCCACTCGAAATATTTTCTTGAACCAAGTACGTGGAACTTCATCATTCTCTATTTCTTTTCCTTTTCCATCTCCTCTACTTTTGCCTTTTCCTCTGCCACGACCTTTGTAGAACTTGGAGACCATCGTCGCAGGTTGTAACAGCAACAAGCAGGAAAGATTTTCTTGACAAAGTTTACAAATAACCAAAGTGCCCGTGTAATAAGTGTTTAAATAGGGTTTTTAGGCATATAACTTAACGTGAAGAGAAGTCGGGTTTAGAAATAAAATAAATATTGAATAAAGTTTATTTAGTCAAGGTACCTGAAATATTCAAGTATAACTCGTTAACTAACCTAACGAGTAAAACGTTGTCTAAAGGCATTTTTACACGTTACCTTATCTAACATAATGTCTAGATAGTATACGAAACAATTTTCGGATTCTTCCAACTGAAACGTTCTAAAAACAACACACATGCTAAACTTAACATTATCTTGAGAACATTGTAAACTATTTGAATATTTTGTCTTTTGAATCTAAAATAGTTTATTTGTCTTTTTAAATTATTTCATCAATATTTTAAGAGGACATTAATTCAGATTAACTAAGATTTGTATTCTAAATTACAATAATCTGTTTTCAACATTGTTAATCCTCCCCCTACAAATATACTTCAAATATATTCAATCAACATACAAAATATACTTGTAGTAACAATAGATGTAAAGTATAACTATACTTTTAAATTTTCTTTTCAGAGACATCCGTTATCCTGACATCATCAAAAATGATTTCCAGAATCAATTCCTACTGTATATGAATCAAAACACAACTTTGAACTCAATGTGATTAATTCAAGGAGAATAAAAGAATGTATCTCAAATAAACGTTTTCAAAAGTACTAATGTTCATTCAATAAATCAGTAGTCATATTGGTAGAAACTATATGCGATTCAAAAATATCTGTAATTAATGAAACAACTTTTTCTTTCCAAAACAGTAAATATTGATAATTTTCTTTAAAAGTTAGTTTAAAAAGCTTGAATCATACAAGAGCTTTCTAATGTACCCGTGTAATGAGCTTTCAATCAACAATCTCAAATCTGATCAGGACCTTAGGTTGCCAGATTTAAAGAATCCTTTTTTAGGACAACAATCCTTACATACCTATCTGCTCAAGTACAAAAGGCTCGTGATCAAACTGATCAATAAACTCTCAAAGATTTTTACTTTGTAAGCACTTTCCATTTTAAACACATTATATATGTATTCCATTAATACAGATGCAATAAAACACAGATCTCATACAATTTTTACTTCTATGATTGTACTGAGAATATGAATCAGTTTCAATAGGCTTATACTTTTGATTAACAGTTTAAGATGAGTTACATATAACTTATTCTACAAGTTTAATCAATTAAGTCAAATTTATGCATGATCATATGCATTTTCCTTGATTCAAACAAAACATTTAATCAAAATTTCAGAATGTCAGAAGTATTTAATGTTTTTCATTTACATTTCCACTTAAAATCGTAAAAACCATTAAAATTGATAAACTACTTAAAATCAATAAGATACTACTATGATTTTACAATAAATACATAGTATCTTAAGCAGCAGTTTAGATATTACTTTAGATATTTATAATAAGTATATAATATCTATGAGGTGAACAACATCATCAATAATATTTATCTTTTTATGTGTAGTTTAGCCTACAAATACCTAGATTTAATCTAATGTTGCAGAATGTATTTCCGTCTAGAGGGATCATTAGCTAAATTAGCTAAATTACCTGTGTAATTATCAACAATCCTAGATCTGATCAACATTACCCGTGTAATTAGCTAAATTTTTAGTTCCTTGTATATATCTAAATATTCTTTTAACTGCAATTAAGTGTGATTCTTTAGGATTAAATTGAAATCTTGCACAAACACACACAGCAAACATAATATCAAGTCTACTAGTAGTCAAATAAAGTAAAGAACTAATCATACTTCTATATTTTCTTTGATCTATAGATTTTCCTATGTCATCAATATCTAACTTTAAAGTAGTACTCATAGGAGTTCCTCGAATCCTTGTATCATTAAAATTAAATTTCTTAAGCATTTCATCTGTATTTTTATTAATTATTTTGCATACATTATCTTCAAACACTACATAATATCCATTTTCAATTAGTTTTATGACACTCAGCAAATTAAATCCTAGGTTTTCTACATATAGTACATTCGAAATAACACAAGTAGGAGTTATTTGAACATTGCCCATACCTATGATTTTATCTTTGCTTTTGTTTCCAAATGTTACACTTCCTTTCATGGTATTTGTAAAATTTTGTAATTGACTTTTCTGTCCGGTCATGTGACTTGACGCTCCACTATCCAAGATCCATTTTGATGTTGTTTCCTCCTGCAACACAAATTAAGAAAAACTTTTTCTTGGTACCCAATGTTGTTGAGGACCAAGTTCATTAAACGCATATTTCTTCTTTTTGTTTAAAAATAGTTTAACATTATCATTTATCAGATGTTAATTTATTTTGGTCATGCTTATACATTTCAGTAAGTTCATACCAAGATTTTGTACTTGTATTAACATTTTCTATACATACACAATCTTTTTCTACACAAGAATTTTTAGTTTTATCACATGCAGAATGAGTAATTGGTCTAATACCAGTGTATAGAATTACATGCTCAGGTTTCTGAATTTTCAGTTTACTACAATTGTCTGAAATTTTAGAAACATTAGAAACTGAACATTCAAATATTTCAAATAGTAACCATTAAAATCTTTAAGTATCTAGAACGAATCAATTTCAGTAAATAATAAAACTATTTTCTATTTTCTATTTTCTGAATCAAACAAACATAAAACATTCACAATACTAACAATTATAACATTAATCACAATACAAAACAAACAATACAACATTCTAATACTAAATGTAAACATAGATAAGTTGTTGTTTTTGGTATTTTTGTTTTGATATATTCTTGAAGATGAATGAAGGTGCAATGTAAAAATCTCTATTGATAGTAAAAACTTCTATCACTACATGCGACACGATTACACCACTGAAAACTTAATCACTTACAATCATGCCTCCTCTCCCTATAGAATCGCGAATCCAAAATTGTAAGATAATCTCCTCTTCAGCATACTGGCATCAACCAGAAACCAAGGCTAGAAGCTTTACGATTTCCTGAGATATGAGTCGGTGCTTGGTGAAAATGGCTTCCCTTCCTACGACGCGATCACTCCTCCTCACAGTGGTTGTCAGTCACCGTGTTTGGCTCAGAATCGACCTGACATCAAGAAAGTATCCTCACAGACCTCCGATGGTTGGTGATTTTGGTGGTGGTGTGGAGCTTTAGGGAACTTCTAACGCTACCTGCAATTAGCACGATTCTCCACCTCTACACACACACTTTTTCTTTGTCTTTTATATTTCTTTCTGTAGTAACTACTTATACTTAAATGATCGGTAGGATTTTCCTCATTCATATCAACGATGGTGATTTCTTCTTCATTCCACGAGTGAATTCCTACGTGATACGTGCAATCGTGGTTTTCCTTCGAAGTTCCTGTTTTTGCAACTGCTATAGTGGCATATTCGAAAATAAACGATCTATGGAGTTACAGATAACTCAATGGACTTACTTCATTGATTTAACTATAAAACACGTGCAATAAAGAAATAACTTATAAGCTACTAACACAACGTGTTACCTTAGTGTATATTCAAGTAACTCAACGAGCATAGTTATGCTAACTTAACGAGTTATATATGTGCAACTCACATGACATAATAAAGTATTTAAATTCAACACATGCATAATTCTAACCTAACGAGTTTAGATATTTCGAATACTTACAAATCTAACTATCCGATGCTTAGATGCATTTCAGATAGTTAGCAAATAACTTACCGAAAATCTATTTAAATCATGCATTCAAGTTTCAGCACATGTATTCCAAGAAATAATAAAATATTCATTTAAAACATAACTGTCCGATACATTAAACATAACTCTCCAAAATAACAAAAAATTCAGATACTTAAGAATTAAAAACCTGTAATTCACTAATAGTTCAGAAATGTACTTAATTAATGCTAATTCCTGGAAATTATGCAAATTCTTTCATTAAAGCATATAACAATGCAATTATAACATAATGTCTTAATTCTCATATGATAAGCTAAATATTATGCAATTAACCATCATTTAACCCTTAATATTATGCACTTTTTCATTCTAAACATTTAGCTGTAAATATATCTCTTGATTTATATACTGTGTAATCATCTTTTTGATTAATGACAAAAAAGGGGAGAGATGTTATAAATTCAAAAGAAGAAGATGATTGTGATTTTAATTGCATATATTATAAAGGTAGATGATATTTAAGTGGTTATTGTAATCTGACAAATGATAATGTAATCTGAAAGATAATTATATGGTTATTAAAATCATATACTAAGTTAAATAACTAGTCATTTCATTGCATTAATTTCTCATTCAACTAAACGTTAAGTTAACATATTTTTTTATTAAAAAGCATGATATGTTTTAAAGTTATATTTTCTATATCATGAATAGTGCACGTTTAGACAACTCGTTAAGTTAGAGTTTTATTCATATATAGGTCACGTGAAAACTCGTTAAGTTAGAGGCTTAAAGGTTAAAATAGGTCACATGAGAACTCATTAAGTTAGAGGCTTAAAGGTTAAAATAGGTCACGTGAGACTTGTTAAGTTAGTGAGTAAAAGAAGAGACGAACTCGTTAAGTTAGTGGTGTACACGTGGTGAAATTAAAGGTTACGAATGTTATAGTGTATCATGTGAGTTGTACATGTTTAACTCGTTAAGTTAACATAACTACACATGTTGAGTTGCTATATTGAATACTAAGGCAACGCATTAGGTTATCGTTATAAACTTAAGTTGTTATTTTTACACGTGGTAAAATTCTTATTATAAAAATATTTGTTTATTACTAGTTCATTGAGTTATCTGTAACACAACGGAGTTGGTTCGTTGAGTTAGCGTAACACCACAAACTTAGTTCATTGAGTTAGTTATAGTACTTGTCACGTGAGTTCGCACATGAGGAACTCGTTAAGTTAGAAACGTTAAGTTATATATCTACTTGTTTTACTCATTTAGTTAATATTAAAGTAACAACTTGTTATTGCATTTCATGAAAAATTTTGGACGAGAAAGTTTATTTTGCAGGAAATTTTTCAGAGATCTAGGATTGATGAATAAAGTAAATTCGAAAAGAAAATGTAGGTCAGAACGTGTGTATTTCGATGAAGGAAAAACAAAAGACGTGAAGAGTGGAAAACTAATAGTGATTAAACGTGGAGGATATGCATGAAGTGAATATACAGTATAAAAGGCATAGAATTCTCATTGATCAATTATCCCTATACACCAAATGAAATATCTTTTTAGGGATCAAAAATACCACTTCAGGGAAAAGTTCTCAAGTAGAAGAAAATTCAGTGAAGCAGAAAAAGGTAAGATTTATGTCACTGAAGATCTGAAGTATCAGGAGAAAGCAAATTCGGTGAAGTAGAGAAAGATAAGATATTCATCACTGAAGAATTGTTGAAGAAGAAAAAGAAGAAGATGATGAAAGATCTTAAACAAGGAGAAACGTTTTAAATTCCACACATTAGTTTTCTCTATTTGTAGTTATGAAATTGTATAGATAAAACATGGTATCGATATACAATTGCATCTACAATTTCTGAGGAGAATTGAATTGTACTTTGTAATTGAAACATTGAATAAAAATGATTTTATGAAAGTAGTGTCTTAAGTTCAACTTTATGCTGTCACCACATATATTTAGAAGAGAATGCTAAACCTGTTAGAATTCCTGAGAGGAGATTAAATCAAAACCTTAAAGAAGTAGTCAGGAAGGAAATAGTCAAATGGTTAGATAATGATATAATTTATCCGATTTCTGATAGCTCGTGGGTTAGTCCAATCCATGTAGTTCCCAAGAAATTAGGATTAACAGTTATTAAGAATGAAAGTCAAGACTTGATACCTACTAGAATTCAATCAAGCTGAAGAGTATGTATAGACTATAGAAAGCTGAATGTTGTGACTAGGAAAGATCATTTCCCTTACCTTTTATAGATCAAATGCTGGAAAGATTAGCAGGGCAAGAATATTTTTGTTTCCTAGACGGGTATTCAGGGTATAATCAAATTTCAGTAGCATTAGAGGATCAAGAGAAAACAACTTTCACCTGTCCTAATGGAACTTATGCTTTTAAAAGAATGCCATTCGGATTATGCAATGCGCCAGCTACCTTTCAAAGGTGTGTGCAGGGCATATTTACTGGAATGACTTAAACCTATTCTGAAAACACCAAAAAGCTCCTTTGGAATTATAGAAGAAGTCAGAGTAGCCTACTCGAGCTTTACTTAGTAAGAAATCAGTTTTTATGTTTATATATATATATATATATATAAAACATTAAAAATATATATAAAACATAAAAATAGTTGCGGTTCGACCGAAGCATAGCATCGATATGACCGGTTAAAAAAATTGTATATTAATTTTCAGAAAAAATATTGGTTTTACCAAAACATAATATCGGTTCAACCGAAAGAAAAATTAAAAAAAATAAAAAAATATTTAGGTCTGACCGAAGCATAGTATCAGTTAAGTCGGTAAAAAAACAGAAAAACTATTCTCTATAATATTTTTATTATTATATTTGCTTGTACGGGGAGTCCATTGAGTTACGCTTAACTCAACGAGCTTACTCCATTGAGTCTTGAGTTAGTCAACGAGCTTATTCCGTTGAGTTAACTGTAACTCAACGGAGTTCTATAGCTAAGACCTAAAATAAGAAAAACTCTAGAAGGAAGTAGATGAAGTTAGGCATAGAGATTAAATTGTATTGTTCGTCTACTTGTGTAAAATTGTATGAAATTGTATGATGTACTTGTAATGTAATTGATTCATATTAATGAATATAATTTTTCAGATGCAATTTTCATACGTATTTGGATGTGAAATGAATGGAATTTATTGAATATTATGTAATTTGTGGAACTTTATGAATATGTAACAGATTTACAATTTGCTAAATGACAGGATAACTGCTTAAAAATTTCTGCATGTTATAAGGTAAAATGTAAATTCTACATAACGTAAAATGACCTGCAAGTTAAATCTTTATATAATGCTCAGATTTAAATGTATTTTAATCAAAATGATGCATTAATGACATAGATTTAACTTTATTACAGTTAGCAGAATGAAAAACAAAGAAAAAAAAATAGAATAGAAAACTTACGAGAGTGAAACTTAGAAGTTGCCAAGTGTTAACTCAACGAAGTAAGTCCGTTGAGTTAACCGTAACTCCATGAGGTCAGTAATATAATATAAGGTCACTCCGTTGAGTTATCTGTAACTCAACGAAGTTAGTCCATGGAGTTAGCAACAATAACCGACTGTGTTCTATTGAGTAATCTCTAACTCAACGACGTTAGTTCGTGGATTAAGCAGAACGGTTATTCTTTCAACCACAAACGACACTTCGTCGGTTTAGCGGTTACCAAAATTTGAAATTAGTAGTGGTACACGTACCCATAAAAATAGGAACCACGATGCACGTTACAAGCCACGTTCTTGCAAGGAGATTTATTCACTTTATGGATGTGCAGTATATATATGAAACAAAATGTTATTTACGAGTTACCAACACTTTTAAGAGAAAGGAGAAAGCGTTGGAGGAATTGGAAGGAGAAGCAGCTCATTCAACCTTCATCCGACAACAAATATTTATAGGATGGAAAGCTTCAGACTGGTATGTAATTAATCTTCTGTTATTTATTTATGAGCACATGGACTCGTTCTCTAAGCACTAAATGATTAGTAAGAACACCTACCTAGGAATTTTCATTACAGAGGAGTACTGAAAAATTTTCTGAACTGAACTTTAACGAAATTCTTTGGGGTGTAGCTAACCTTTCTTTAAAAGAGAACGTAGAGATGGCTGCTCCAGTAGAAAAACCATTAGGAAAGATTCTGTATCCTGAATTAATTGATGAACCTTCATGTATTCGATTGCCAAACTTTGAGGGAGATAGGTTTGAACTGAAATCTAATTATATTAGTCAATTGCCACATTTTCATGGATTAGAAAGAGAGGATGTCTATTATTTCCTTAGAGAATTTAACGAAGTTTGTCAAATGATGAGAATGCCGAACATGAGTATAGATGCTATTAAACTTAGATATATCCCTTTTGCTTTAAAAGATACAGCTAAGAGATGGTTATATACTCTATCGCCTGATTCAATTTCTACATGGACTGAATTTTGCTCTGTTTTTTTGGAAAAATACTATCCAACACATCAAACGATTAAAAAGAAGAAAGAAATATTAATGTGCAGCCAAAAACAGGGTGAATCATTCTGGAAATATTTTGAAAGATTTAAAGATTTACTGACTTAATGTCCACATCATGCAATGAGTAAAGCACAATTAATAGGCATAATTTATGAAGGCATAGATGTTTCAACGAAATCTTTATTAGAATCTACTTGTCAAAATGGATTTTTAAAATTATGTAGTGAAGAAGCATGGGCATATTTAGAAAATTTTGCAAAAAGAACTGCATAGTGGGAAAATTCGGCTGAAGCTATTGCAGATAAAAGATTATTGCCAAGAGGAATGCATGAAATAGATTCCAATACTATGCTTGAGGTGAAATTAAATGAATTAACAAAGAAAATAGAAGAGTTATCATTAAATCAGAAGCTAGCAGAAAAGAATACAAACATAAATGACTTAGATATTATTTATGCTAGAAACCAAAGAGATAACTTGGGAAATTCTTATAATCCTAATTGGAGAAATCATCCGAATTTATCTTGGAGAAACAACAATTTCCAGGGAGGAGAAAATATAAATGAGAAGAACATAAGTTATGAAGTATTAATTGAACAAGGAGCTAGAATAGAGAAATTAGAAAAGATAATCCAACAAGTAAACAAACGTCTAGAATTTATATTTGGAAATGCTACAAATCAAAATCAGAATAGAAATATATCACTTAGACAGAAGGAACCAATGGAAGTTAGACCTACTAGAGGATTGCCAATACAAGCTATACCTAATCCTGTCAATAGAACGGTTAATGAAATTGATACCTCTTCTAGGAGGGCAGCTAAATGAAGTAGCATATCTGAAGCAACTATCTAGTCGACAAATGGAATTAATGCAATTACCGTTGGATGCACTAAGGGAAATACTAAGTAACTTGTCAACTAAAGATCTGTGCAGGCTGTGTTGTGTATCAAAGGAAATTAAAGACTGTATTGAAGAAAAATATTTTCAGGGACTACAAGCTGCAAAAATGACTAAGATTAGAGATGGATTCATATGGAGGTCATTTAATCGTAGTTCAAATACCCATGAATATCTGGCTATGGAAGAAACTAATGGAATTCCACCCAATGTATTAGAAGGAATGAGTCATATTATGGGGATAGATGAAGGATTAATCATATACAAGACGAGACCAAGATATGCAAGTTTATCATTACTTGATATTTTGATAAGAAATCCTATAACAGGAGAAGAATGGAATATAGGAAGACCTAATAGATTTGAAGCACAAACTGTAAATTCCTAGTCAGCTTTAATATTTTCTGATAAAAATTCTGCAATTCCTGAAAAATTATATTATTGGAGACCTACAGGAAATTAGGGTGAAGATTTACAATTAAGTGTGTATAATTTTCTGAACAGATCTTGGAATGAAAACATTATAATATATCTAGGACAGAAATCATTAATTAACCAAACACATGTCATACTTGATGGATATATCTATTTAGTCACGGAGATATCATTAGCATATGGATCTAATTTATACATAGTGAGCATAGACAGTTATGATGATTATATAGAAATTTTATCTATACCGAGTGAAATAGCTAAACCACCATCTGTAGAATTTAATGAAATTCAAATAGGAATGTGGTATAATGAAGAAGATGATCCTACTTTATGTCTGATAAGATGGTGGGATGAATTGATGAAATTTCAAATATGGATTATGGAAGACATGAATGAATGGAAGTGGGAAGAGGAGTATATTGAAATAGATGTAGAAATAGAAACTGCTACATTACCCTGGAACCAAAAAGGATCCCTTTCTGCATTACATATCATTAATGGTAATACACTCGTATTTGGAATTTATAATATATTGCATGTTTACAAATTAAAAAGGAACAAGAACTGCATTAAAACAGAATTAATAGCAAGAAGAACTATGCCTAAAAAGTTTGCTAGGACTGATACATTTATTCCATTTGTTTCTACTTTTCAATCATGTTCTTAAGCTGTGATTTTGTGTGTTTAACGTTATGTATTCTGCTTTATTTTTAGAAAGAAAAAAAAAAGAATTTTGAAGTTTTCATGTTCATTTTATAAAAAAAAAACAAACAAAACAAAATATCAATCCAGTTTGTTGGTATCTATTCTGGGAAACCAACTAGCTTGCTTGTGAGCCACCAAAGGCATAGGAGCTTGGGTTCCACACAAGAAACTGATTTATTAATATCTGTTAAATGTTATTTTGTTTTATATTCTGTGTTTATCTGGGAATGAAAAGTTTTTCAGAATCAAAAATCGGAATATGCAGAAAGAGATACAAATGGAACAAGGTATGTAACCAATTACTTATCCTGAATTTTAAATCAAACAAAACTTTATTCATACCTGCTACAATTACTGTACTTATTATCAAATCTTTTACATTGAGTACAATGCAAAATGTAGGTATGGGGGGGAGGTAATTAAAGTAACAACCATGTAAGTTTGTTAATTAAAGGAATTAAAATGGTACTGCAAAGTTTTGAAGAAATTGAAAATTTTTATGAACTTGCTGTAACTATCCGATAATTGAGACTGTAAAATTTTTATAAACTGCTTGAATGTTATATTTAGAAGGCTATAGAAGATGCTATAGAATTTATTATTTATGTAAATCTAGATATAGTATCTTATGATTTTTCTTAATTTCATGAGTTTAACAGTTTCACGATTTTAAAATGAAATCAGAATATTTAATGCTTAATCAAAAAATTATCTCAAGTCCTGAAGGAGCTGAGATGTGAATTCTAGATTAAATGAAACACATATGATGAAAGATACATTTACTTTGACTGATTGAACTTGTAGAATGATTTATGTATAGATCTTATTAAACTACAGATAAAGTATGAGCTTATTGTTATGGATTCATATTTTTAGTAAATGATAAAAGCAGGATTATATGAGATTGGTGTTTTACTACATTTGTATTAATGAAATACGTGCATATACAGTATGTGATTAATGCTTTGTTTTGTGTGTGCATTTATTTTTAGAAAAAAAAAAAAAAAAAAAACTTTGAGAGTTTATTGACTTGTTTGATCACGAGCCTTTTGTACTTGAGTAGATAGGTATGTAAGGATTGTTGACCTGAAAAAGGACTCTGAAAATCTGGCAACCTAAGATCCTGATCAGATCTGGGATTATTGACTAAAAGCTCGTTACATGGGTACATTAGAAAGCTCTTGTATGATTCAAGCTTATCAAATTAACTTTTAAAGTAAACAAAAAAAAGAAAAAAAAAAAAACATATACTGTTTTGAAAAGATACAAGTGTTTTGTGAAATACAGATATCTTATGAATCGAGTATATTTTCTGTTATCTAGAATTGTTGAAAGATGAATCTGGAATTGACTTTTGAAGTTGTTTAATGGAAATACAATTCTTTATTCTACTTGTCTTAATCAAATTGAATTGGATTGTACTTTGATTCGTATGTTGTTGAAATTTCTTCTAGAAAACTTATTGGAAAATTTAGGATTACAGATGATGAAAAGAAGAACAAACGATAATATAATTAACACCTATATGAAGATGATATACTTTGTATGTAATTTACATATATTCTAAATATCTTTGCAGGTTGATTACTGAAACATACAGAATATATGTTTATGCTGAACAGAAGAAAAAAAACAAAAGGGGAAGAATTAATTCTAGCACTTTTTGAAAGACCAATTAATTAGATCTTAGTTTGCTAAGGGACTAGCAAAATTTAGGTATGGGGGAAGTGTTTAGAATGAAAAAGTGCATATTATTAACGGTTAAATGATGGTTAATTGCATAATATTTAGCTTATCATACGAGAATTAAGCCATTATGTTATAATTGCACTATTATATGCTTTAATTGAAGAATCTGCTTAATTTTGGGGAATTAATGTTAATTTAGTACATTTATGAACTATCGGTAAGTTGCAGGCTGTGAAATTCTTAAGTATCTGAATTTTCTGATATTTCGACAATTATGTTTAACATACCGAACAAATTCGAACAGTTATGTTTAACAGACCGAATATGCATCGGATAGTTAGACCTGTAACTCTCCGAAATGTTATTTTATGTTTAAACTGCTGCTGACACGTGTCAAGATCTGGTAGATTTACTTAAGTTATAACTCGTTAAGTTAGTATAATTGTACGCGTTGAGTTACATGAATATACACTAAGGTAACGCGTTAGGTTAGCGGCTTATTTCTTTATTGCATGTATTTTATAGTTATTTTCCAAAATGCCACTATAGCGGTTGCAGGAACAGATAGTTGGAAGGAAAAACCATGTTTGTACGTATCACGCAGGAATTCAATTGCGCATGGAGAGGGAAGCATCGCCGTTGATCTGAAGGAAGGAAATCCAACTGATCATTCAAGCAGAAGCAGTTACTACTGAAGAAATATAAAAGAAAAGAAAAAAAAAAAAAAAAAGTGTGATCGATGGACGGCCAGTGTATACAGAGGAGGAGCACTGAGCTTTCTGCAAATAGTATCGGCGATTCTTCGAAGTATCACACCAGCCATCGTTATCACCACCATAATCACCAATCATTAGAGGTCTGTGAGGATACTTGCCTGATGTCGGGTCGATTTCGAGCCAAACACAGTGCCTGACAACCACTGTGAGGAGTGATCGCGTCGCGAGAAGGGAAGACATTTTCACCAAGTGCCGACTCATATTTCAGGAGATCGTAAAGCTTTTAGCCTTGGCTTCGGGTTGATGCCTGTATGCTGAAGAGGAGATCATCTTGCAATTCTGGACTCGCGATTCTATAGGGAGAGGAGACAGAATTGTAAGTGGTTTAATTTTCAGTGGTGTAATCACGTTGCAAGTAGTGTCGGAAGTATTTACTATCAAGTGAGATTAGTTTACATTTCACCTTTCACCCATTTCCATGTTCACATCAAAACAAAAATACCAAAAACAATTTATTTTTGTTTGTATGTTGTATTTGAGTGTTGTATTGTTTGTGTTGTATCGTGATTAATGTTGTCTGTATCAATTTTATGATTGTTTTATGTTAGTTTTAATTTTACAATTTAATGAAATTGGTTCATAGAAAAAACTTAAAGATTTTAATGGTTACTGTTTGAATCATCTGAATGTTAGTATTGCTTAATGATAAATCCAATGTTAACTAGCATTAAAAAGCTTAATTGATGTTATTTACAATCTGTGGAATCGCCCAATGGTTGGTCGAATTCCTCTGTAAATTACAGTATTATAAAGAAGAGACAGGCTCGTGGAGTTAACTTAAGTCCACAAGGATAGTCTGTTGAGTTAGCCATAACTCAACGAACTTAGTCCATTGAGTTAACTGTCACTCAACGGGGTGCTTATTGAATATAAATTTGAATTGTTCACAATCAAACATTTCTTAAATTCGTCAGCAATTCCCTGTGGGATCGACCTGTACTTGCACACTAATACAATAGACACTGTGCACTTGCAGTTAAAGTACAAGTTGGAATTAATATCTAAATTGTATTAAAGGTTGTTTGTTTACTTCTAAAAGAAAGAATAGGCATAAAGATAAATTAACTAAGTAAAAATAGAAGTAACAAATCCAAGTTTTTCTAGTGTAGTGCTGGGAAAACCCAAACACTCGGTTATCTACCCCTTATAATACTTGGACAATTACCGAAAAAGAAAATGAAACTCTCAATGCTAAAGGCTTAAATATTTTATTTTGTGCATTGAGTTATGAACAGTTCAGTAAAGTGTCGGCATATAAATCTACTTATAAGATGTGGCATGCATTAGAAGTTGCACATGAAGGTACTTCTCAAGTTAAAGAGACTAAGATTAACATGTTAATTCATTAGTATGAACTCTTTTAGATGCATGAAGACGAAAGTATTTCTGAGATATTTTCCAAATTCCTTGATATCATAAACTCTTTAAAATGCTTAGGAAAGAATTTTGAACAGAAGGATTTGGTGAGGAAAATTCTCAGATCCCTAAATTCCAAATGGTCTCAGAAAGTGGCATCAATTGAGGAATCACGAGATTTAAATATTTATACCATAAATGAACTTATAGGAAACTTAACTACTTATGAAGTTCAATTAAATGAATCATTGAGTCACAACAAACTAGAAATGAAGAAAGAAATAGCCTTCAAAATTAATTCAGATTCTAATATATCTACTGATTCTGACGAGGTTTTGATTTTGCTAACTAGGAAATTCAAGAAAGCATGGAAAGCTAGGAAACAGCAAAGGAATAGAAATGATAAACTCTCAACGTCAAAATCACTAAATGACAAGAATTCTTCATCTAGAAGTATGTATGTTACAATTGTAAGAAACCTAGACATCTTTCTCCAAACTATCCTATAAGGAAAAATGAAAAGCATAGTAGGACAAATCAGAAGAAGACGGCTTAGAAAACTCAGAAAAAGTTTTACAAGAAATAGGCTTTGAAGGTCACTTAGAATGACACGTCAAAAGAGTCTGAATCTAAGGAATCATCGTCAAAATCTTCACATTCAAAAGAAAAACAAGAGTAAGAAGACGTTGCTCATATGTGCTTCATGGCAGATGAGTTTGAGGTAATATTTGATCTTGAAAGTCATTCAGATTTTAACTTTGATGAATTATTATGTGCTTATCATGCATTATTACAAAAACTTAAAGTTTGTAAATTGGAAAATAAGAATATTAGAAACTCTTTGTCCATTTTGGAAGAAGAAAATTGTTTCCTATCAACTACTTTAGAAAAGTTTAAATGTGATAATGAAAATCATGCTAGAAATTTGCATAAATTTAGATTTAATGAATGTGTCTTGCATGAACAAATACAGAATACAAATGCTGAAAAATTAAAGATAGAATCTAAAAATGAAATATTGAAAAACAATATAAATGATCTTGAATTAGAGATTGATAGATTAAATATGAGAGAGCTAGATTTAAATTTTGCAATTGAGAGATGGAATTTAAGTCAAACTAAGTTAGATAAACTAACTAGTACCCCTACGGTGTCATATAAATTTGGCTTAGGATTTGATTATCCTGAATATCCTGAATCTCAAGCCAATAAAGGATTTATAGTTGTAGTTCAAGTAAATCTAAGACTAAAATTCCTTTTATCATGAAACAAGGTAATAAATATGTAGAAGTAGGTAATTCAAGGGATGAATCATGTAGCAATAATATAAACCAATGTGATTTATCTAAATGTAGTTTTAACATGACTATAAATGTTTCTAAAAATCTTGTTTCTTGTTCTGGAAATTCAGTCACTAATGTTTCAAAAATGTCAAACAATCGTAGCAAAATGAAAATTCAGAAATCTGAGCATGAAATTCAAAACTCTGGTGTTAGACCAATTACTCATTCTGCATGTGATTTATCTGAAAATTCTTGTGTAGAAAAAGATTTTGTATGTACTAAAAATTCAAATATAGGTACAAAATCTTGGTATGAACTTACTGAAATGTATGAGCATGACCAAAATAAATTAACATCTGATAAAAATTAGCTTGGTCTTGGTTATACTACATCTAAAAACAAAAAAAATGATTATAAGAGCAATAATGCTATAAGTAAGTATGATGCAAATGATAAATCAATAGTACTTACAAATAATAAGAATGTAAATAATAATGTTAAACTGTTTTTAAATAAAAAGAAGAAATATGTGTTTAATGAACTTGGTCCTCAACAACATTGGGTACTAAGAAACAGTTCTTCTTGATTTGTTTTGTAGGAGGAAACATCAAAATGGATCTTGGATAGTGGAGCATCAAGTCACATGACTGGACAAAAAAGTCTACTGAAAAATTTTACAAATACCAAGAAAGGAAATGTTACATTTGGAAACAAAAGCAAGGATAAAATCATAGGTATGGGAAATGTTCAAATAACTCCTACTTGTGTTATTTCGAATGTACTATACGTAGAAAACCTAGAATTTAATCTGCTGAGTGTTATAAAACTAACTGATAATGATATTATGTATTATTTGAAGATAATGTATGCAAAATTATTGATAAAAGTATAGATGAACTTAAGTTTGTTGCTAAAAGAAAAGGTTCTATATGTATTTTATCTTTACCTTCTAGTGCAGTTGATTTAAATTCATGTTTACTAGCTGAAACTAGTGATGCATATCTGTGGCATAGAAGGATCAGGCATATAAATATGAAATTATTGCATAAATTATCTAGAAAACATTTAGTGAGAGGTTTACCAAAGATTAAATACTCAAAGAACTTTATGTGTGATGCATGTGAGTTAGGTAAACTTCATAAAAACTCTTTTAAATCCAAAACTGATATATCAAGCAAGAGAGTCTTAGAACTTATACATGTGGATCTATTTGGACCAACAAAAATTATGAGTCTTGGTGGTAAACAATATGTATTTGTTTTAGTAGATGACTTCTCTAGATACACTTGGGTATATTTTCTAGCATCTAAGACAGAAGTTTTTGAAAAGTTTAAAATGTTTTGTAATCTTGTTCAAAATGAACAAAGTGTCTCTGTTCAAAAACTTAGGAGTGATCATGGTACTAAATTTGATAATGATCAAATGAATAATTATTGTATAGATCATGGCATTGATCACAGATTTTCTTTTCCAAGAGCACCGTCTCAAAATGGTGTTGTTGAGAGAAAGAATAGATCACTTCAAGAAATGGCCAGAACTATGTTAAATGAACATAATTTACCTTAAAATCTTTAGGCTGAAGCAATGAATATAGTTTGTTATGTTATTAACAAAAGTCACTTAAGACCTCTTGTTAATAAAACTCCTTTTGAAATTATGTTTGATAGGGTTCCAAAAATTTTCTATATGAAACCATTTGGTTGCAAGTGTTTTATTCTTAATACTTAAAATAAAAGGGATAAATTTCAAGCCAAAGCAGATGAAAGAATTTTTGTAGGTTACTATAGGGATGAAACGTGTGTCAATAAAAGCACAAGTTTTACATTTATAATTTAATCACAAGCGCACAGTGCCTATTGTATTAAGCGGTGCAAGTATAGGTCATTTCCACAGGGAGTTGGTCTAAATAACTTTTATTAGATTAATTACTTGACTCATGTCATAATATAACCTAAAAACGTTCTATACATCCTACTCTTATCAAAACAAAAGTTAGCACCATGATTGGTAATTATATTAGAAATTATACATATGTGGTTAACTAGTTAATTTAACTACTTGAAAAACACTTCCATACAATCTCATTCATAACACTAAAAGAACTCTCGAAATTACAGAATTTACATCCACTTATGGAAATCATTTCTTCCCAAAATACTCACTGAAAAATAATGTAAAAATATGATTTGGAAAGTATTTTAAAAGATATAAAAATCTAGCATAATTTCGATACCTAATTCAAACCATAGAATTATTAGTAACGAATCTAACACAGATGTGCAACTAGCGGAGATCAAAACACAGATTGCGCAACTTTACAAGAAAATTCATCTCCCTGAAATCTTTATGAAATGACGTGAAACAATATCAATGCAAGTTAACTTCATCATCTCAAAAACCCATTTTACAGATCATAAAAATACAATTTTTACACCAAGAAATTGATAATCAAAGACGCTCAAAAACTTTGCCCAGAACTTGCGTCCAGGTCAGAAACACCTATAAACACTTAAATCGAAAATACCATTCAAATGATCTCCAAAAATTACGAGACCAAAACCATTAGTAAGTAGACTCGAAAATACATGAGATTGCATCAAAAATTCTTCAAAACCAATGTCTAAGCTGAGAGAATTAGAATAATAAAAATACCCAAACTCTGTGCACGGTTCCCCTTGTTACATAAACAACCATCTCAACAAACATCCTATTTACAACCATGATATGCACATATAAACAAGATGAAAACCATGTTTAAACTAGAATCCACATCAAGATAACATCTGGAATTAATTAACTATATGAAAACTATACTAAAATGCAATGCAATAACATTCAACAAACACAAACGTATACAAACATGACATAAAAACATGAAACAACATACCTATGCATACATACACAACATGAACATAAAATATGCATAGGGATCTCTCTCAAATCTCACTCATACCTTGAAGAATACCCCTTCCTCAGCAATGGATCCGTGGTTGGATGAAACCACACTCTTCAGCCACGTTTTCCCAAGGTCTTACCCCTTGGAACGTCACTTATAGCAAGGGCCTTCCACGGTTGCTAGAGCAAGAGCACTCAACCTCCTTCCACTTTCCTTAGATGTCAAAACAGAGTTTCCAACCCCTCCTTTGCTTCTGAAGATTCTCCTTGGAACCACCCAAATCCACACGTCAAACACCACTCCCACTTGTCGTCCAAGCTTCCTCCACCAAGACAGCCACAGCCATCACCCTTGGAAACCCTTTGAGGACATGAATCAAGATGGAGATCAATGGAGATGATGCTGGTTTGAGAGGGGAAACGACATCCTTCAGTGTCCACCTTTAGCCACGAGAAGAGGAGTCCTTGGAGAAGAGAATCGTCGGCTGGAATGGAAGAAAATGAGAAGAGATGCCTTGGACGTGAGGCTTACTCCTCTTACTAATCTTGGTGTCTCTTGATCTTCCAAGGTTGATCCAATGGCTGAGATTTATCCCAGCCCATTTTACCTTTTGATACACCATCCAAGGGCTGAGATTTAACCCTCTTATAATCCCTTGATGTCACCTATTTTCATTAAACTTAACATTAATTCCATTAAAGGTAAATTTGTGCATTATTTCATTTTTAATTCCTAAAAACATGCATAGCCTAAAAATATAACTTTCATGTAATTCAATATAAAAATCATATACTATGCACTTAGAATCCATAAAATGCATGCTTTAACATATAATAAAATGCACAAATCTTAACTTTACAGTTACTCTACTAGAAATAAAGCCTACAGAGTATAATAAGACTTCTAGAACTATTGAAGAAACCCTCCATGTAAGCTTCAATGAAAATTCTTTTAGAGAATCTCAATCTAAAGCTAATAATGATGATATGATCAATTTTCCAAAAGAGTTAGAGATCAATAGAGAGATTGAAGATTTATCTGAGAAAATCAAAAATATGAACATAAATGATCAAACTAATGATGAAAGTGATGTACCTTCAAATGTTGATGAGAATATTGAGGAAAATTAGAGAAATTGGCGTTATTCTTCATCACATCCCATCACTCAAGTCATTGGTAATATAAATGAGGGAGTTAAAACTAGAGCTTCAGTAAATTTAAATAGTATGTGTATGTTTGTTTCTATGGTGGAACCAAAGAATATAGAAGAAGCATTATCTGATGAAAATTGGATAGTGGCAATGCAAGAAAAACTAAATCAATTCATCAGAAATGATGTTTGGGAATTAGTCTCTCCACTAGAACATCAGTCCATAATAGGTACAAAGTGGATCTTTAGAAACAAAACTAATGAGACTGGTCAAATTATAAGGAACAAAGCTAGATTAGTTGCACAAGGGTATACATAGGAAGAAGGACTAGATTATGATGAAGCATTTGCTCTTGTGGCTAGGTTAGAAAGTATTAGAATATTATTGGCCTATGCTTGTTATATGGATTTTAAACTATATCAAATGGATGTCAAGAGTGCATTTCTAAATGGTTTAATTAATGAAGAAGTTTATGTAAAACAACCACCTAGATTTGAAGATATTAAAAATCCTAACTTTGTGTATAAATTGAAGAAAGTCTTATATGGTTTGAAGCAAGCACCTAGATCGTGGTATGAAAGGTTATCTACTTTTTTAATAGAATAAGGATATATCATGGGAAAAGTAGACCATACTCTATTTATCAAGAGAGATGATAAAGATTAGATTATTGTTCAAATATATGTGGATGATATAATTTTTGGAGCAACTTCTGATAAATTGATAAAAATATTTTCTAAAGAGATGGCTAGTCAATTTGAAATGAGTATGATAAGAGAACTTTTATATTTTCTAGGACTTCAAATTAAGCAAATGGATAAAGGTATATTTTTAAATCAAAAAAAATATGTAGATGAAATGCTTAAGAAATTTAATTTTAATGATACAAGGATTCGAGGAACTTCTTTGAGTACTTCTTTAAAGTTAGATATTGATGACAGGAAAATCAATAGATCAAAGAAAATATGGAAGTATGATTGGTTCTTTACTTTATTTGAATACTAGTAGACCTGATATTATGTTTGTTGTGTGTGCTTGTGCTAGATTTCAATCTAATCCTAAAGAATCACACTCAATTGCTGTTAAAAGAATATTTAGATATATACAAGGAACTAAAAATTTCGAACTGTATTATTCTAAGGATAGTTCAATAGATCTTATAGGATATACTGATGCTGATTATGCAGGATCTAAATCTGATAGAAAGAGTACTAGTGGCACATGTCAATTATTGGGAAATAATTTGGTGTCATGGTTTAGTAAAAAGCAAAACTGTGTAGCACTTTCTACTACAGAAGCTGAATATGTTGCTACTGCATTGTGTTGCACTCAGATTCTATGGATAAGGAAACTTTAGAAGATTTTGGATTATCTTATGATACAACTGAGATTTATTGTGATAGTAATTCTGCAACAAATCTTTCCAAAAATCTTGTATTGCATTCTAGAGTAAAGCGTATAAAGGTTAGACATCATTTTCTAAGAGATAACGTAATTAAAGGAAAAATTAAATTAGAATTTGTGTCTAGTAAAAATCAATTAGCTAATATATTTACAAAACCTCTAGATGAAAATACATTCTGCAACATAAGATTAAATTTGGGTATTTGTAGGCTATGTGATGTGTAAAATGCTTAAACTCTACAAAAAGATAAATTTTGTTGATGATGTTGTTCACCTCATAGATATTATATACTTATCATAAATATCTAAGTAATATCTAAACTGCTGCATAAGATACTATGTATTTATTGTAAAATCATAGTAGTATCTTATTGATTTTACGTAGTTTATAAATTTTAATGGTTTTTAAAATTTTAAGTGGAAGTGTCAATGAAAAACATTAAATTCCTCTAAAATCCTGAAATTTTGATTAAGTGATTTTCTCTAGATTAGTGATAATACATATGATCATGCATAAATTTAACTTAATTGATTAAACTTGTAGAATAATTTATATGTAAATCATCTTAAACTTCTAATCAAAAGTATAAGCTTATTGAAACTGATTCATATTTTCAGTAAAATCATAGAAGTAAAAATTATATGAGATTTGTGTTTTATTGCATCTATATTAATGGAATACATATATAATGTGCTTAAAATGAAAAGTGCTTACAAAGTGAAAATCTTTGAGAGTTTATTGACTAGTTTGATCATAAGTCTTTTGTACTTGAGTAGATAGGTATGTAAGGATTGTTGTTTTGAAAAAGGATTCTTTAAATCTGGCAACCTGTGGTCCTGATTAGATCTGGGATTGTTGACTAAAAGCTTGTATTGATTTGTTAACTTCTGTTTGTTAGGCGGCACTAGAGAACTTGATTAGTTCTCTAGCAACGGCGCTAGAAAACTTGTATTGGTTGTGAAAAGTTAAATCTTAAACTTGCTTATATCAGTAATTCCTTTTTAGAAGTAAACAAACAACCTTTCACACAAATTAGATATTTATTCCAATTTGTATTTTAACTACAAGTGCACAGTGTATATTGTATTTGTGTGCAAGTACAGGTCGATCCCATAGAGAATTGAGTAAGAATTATGTACTGTTCCATTTTTAATAATGAAATTTATATATTCAGTAAGCACTCCGTTGAGTTATAGCTAACCCAATGAACTATCCTCGTTGAATTGAATTAACTCAACGAAGTTATCTTTCTAGTTTAACACTGCTATTTACAAAGGAATTTGGCCAACTATTGGGTAGTTCCACAGATTGTAAATAACATCAATTAAGCTCTTAAATGCTAGTTAATATTAGATTTATCATTCAGCAACACTAACATTCAGATATTTCAAACAGTAACCATTAAAATCTTTAAGTATCAGGAACGATTTAATTTCAGTAAACTATAAAACTATTTTCTATTTTCTAAATCAAACAAACATGAAACATTCACAATACTGACAATGATAACATTAATCATGATACAAAACAAACAATACAACACTTAAATACTAACTATAAACACAGATAAGTTGTATTTGGTATTTTTGTTTTGATATGGTCATGAAAATGGGTGAAAGGTGAAATGTAAAAGTAATCTCTATCGATAGTAAAAACTTCCATCACTACATGTGACGCGATTACACCACTGAAAATTTAACCACTTACAATTCTTTCTCCTCTCCCTATAGAATTGCGAGTCTAGAACTGCAAGATGATCTTCTCTTCAACATATTGGCATCAACCCGAAACCAAGGCTAGAAGCTTTACAATCTCCTAAGATATGAGTCGGTGCTTGGTGAAAATGGCTTCCCTTCCCGCAATGCGATCCTCCTCACAGTGGTTGTCATGCACCGTGTTTGGCTCGAAATCGACCCAACATCAGGAAAGTATCCTCACAGACCGCTGGTGGTTGGTGATTATGGTGATGTTGGTGATGGTGGTGTGGAGCTTTAGGAAACTTTCGACACTACTTGCAATTAGCACGGTCCTCTACCTCTACACACACACTGGCCACACATGTCTTCATTTTTTCTCCTCTTCTTTTATATTTCTTAGTAGTAACTGCTTCTACTTCGATGATCAGTTGGATTTCCTTCATTCATATCAACGATAGTGATTTCTTCTTCCTTCCACGAGTGAATTCCTACGTGATACATGCAATCGTGGTTTTCCTTCGAATGTCCTATTTTTGTAACTACTATAGTGGCATATTAGAAAATAAATGGTCCATAGAGTTACAGATAACTCAACGGACTTACTTCATTGATTTAACTATAAAACACGTGCACTAAAGAAATAAGCTGCTAACCTAACGTGTCACCTTAGTATGTATTCATGTAACTCAACGCGTACAGTTATGCTAACTTAACGAGTTATACATGTACATCTCAAATGATATACTAAAGCATTTAAATTCAACACGTGCATAATTCTAACTTAACAAGTTCAAATATTTTGGACACTTACGAACCAAACTATCCGATGCCTAGATGCATTTCGGATAGTTAACAGATAACTTACCGAAAATCCACTTAAGTCATGCATTGTAGTTCCAACACATGTAATCCAGGAAATAATAAAATATTCTTTAAGCATTTAAAACATAACTGTCCGGTACATTAAACATAACTCTCCGAAATAACAAAAAATTCAGATACTTAAGAATTTCATAGCCTGCAATTTACCGATAGTTCAGAAATGTACTAAATTAACACTAATTCCCTAAAATTATGTAGATTCTTTCATTAAAGCATATAACAGTGCAATTATAACATAATGGCTTAATTTTCATATGATAAGCTAAAAATTATGTAATTAACCATCATTTAACCGTTAATATTATGCACTTTTTCATTCTAAACAAAGCTCATTACATGGGTACATTAGAAAGCTCTTGTATGATTCAAGCTTTTCAAACTAACTTTTAAAGAAAGTTATCAATATTTACTGTTTTGAAAAGAAAAAGTTGTTTCATTAATTACAGATATCTTTGAATCGAATATAGTTTCTACCAATATGACTGTTGATTTATTGAATCAACATTAGTACTTTTGACTATGTTTATTTGAGATACATTCATTATTCTTCTTATTTTAATCATATTGAGTTTAAAGTTATGTTTTGATTTATATACGAATGAAGTTGATTCTTGAAATCATTTATGACAAATTAAGGATGACAGAAATCGTCTGAAAAGAAAATTTAAACTGTAGTTATAATTAACATCTATTTATACAAATATATTTTGTAGGTTATTGAATATATTTGAAGTATATTTGTAGGGGGAGGAATTACAATGTCCAAAACAGATTAATATAATTCAGAAAACAAATCTTGGTTAATATGAGTTTAATTCCCTTAAGATCTTGATGAAACAATTTAAAAGACAAACAAACTATTCTAGATTCATAAAAGGAATATTAGAATAGTTTACAATGTTCTCAAGATAATGTTTTTGTTGAGTATTTTTGTTTTGATGATGTGTGTTGAATGAAAATAATCATATTTGCTCAATTATTATTGCTTGTGAAAAGAAATTAAAGTCATCAATTGATACATAAAAAGCTTACTAATATAAATACTTGTCTGTATTGGATCTGAAGTTAATAACTAGTCGTTTCGTTGCATTAATTTCTCATTTAGCAAAACGTTAAGTTAACGTATGTTTTTATTGAAAAGCATGATATGTTTTAATGTTATATCTTCTGTATCATGAACAGTGTACGTTTAGACAACTTGTTAAGTTAGAGTTTTGTTTGTATAGAGGTCACGAGAGAACTCGTTAAGTTAGAGGCTTAAAGGTTAAAATAGGTCACGTGATAACTCGTTAAGTTAGTGAGTAAAAGAAGAGACGAACTCGTTAAGTTAGTGTTATACACGTGGTGAAATTATAAGTTACGAATATTGTATTGTATCACGTGAGGTGCACATGTTTAACTCATTAAGTTAACATAACTAAACGCGTTGAGTTGCAATATTGAATACTAAGGCAACGCGTTAGGTTAGCGTTATAAACTTAAGTTGTTATTTTTGCACGTGGTAAAATTCTTATTATAAAAACATTTGTTTATTACTGAATCGGTGAGTTAAAGTTTTTTTGGAGACTTATAGTCGTAACTATCCGGAAGGTAACTTAAATCATGTTTTCAGGTCTTGACACGTGTCTCACTAGTTTTATAATATAAAGAGTTTTTCGGTGACTTACAGTCGTAACTATCCGAAACTTAAACTGTTTTCGGTGAGTTATCGTTTAACCTTCCAAAGGAAAGGTTAAGCTGGTTCGTTGAGTTAGCATAACACCACGGACTTAGTTCGTTGAGTTAGCTACAGTACTTGTCACATGAAATGGCACATGGTGAACTCGTTAAGTTAGAAACGTTAAGTTATATATATATACTTGTGTTACTCGTTTGGTTAACATTAAAGTATAATTCTTGGACGAGAAAGTTTATTTTCAGGAAATTTTTCAAAGATCCAGGACTGATGATTAAAGAAAATTTGAAATATAAACGTGGGTTAGAACGTGTGTTTCGATGAAGGAAAAAGAAAAGACGTGGAGAAGTGGAAAACTGGTAGTGGTTAAATGTGAAGGATATGCATGAAATGAAGATACAGTATAAAAGGCATAGAATTCTCGTTGATCAATTTATCCTTGCACACAAAATGAAAAATCTTTTCAAGGATCAAACCATCCCTGCACACCAAAAGAAAAATCTTTTTCAGGGATCAAAAACACCTCTTCGGGAAAAATCTCTCAAGTGGAAGAAAGTTCAGTGAAGCATAAAAAGGTAAGATTTTTGTCACTAAAGATTTGAAGTATCAGAAGAAAGCAAATTCGGTAAAGCATGAAAAGACAAGATATTCGTCACTAAAGAATTGCTGAAGAAGAAAAAGAAGAAGAAGAAAGATCTCAAATAGGGAGAAAAGTTTTAAATTCCGCAAATTAGTTTTCTCTATTTGTAGTTATGAAATTGTTTAGATGATACATGGTATCGAAATATAATTGCATCTACAATTTATGAGGAGAATTGAATTGTTTATTGTAATTGAAACCTTGAATAAAAATGATTTTATGAAAATAATGTCTCGACTTGTTTTTGAGTTTTAAAGTTTCAATTATATTTCAGAAAATATTAAAAATACACAATTCACCCCCCCTCTTGTGTAGCCATACGATCCTACAAGTGGTATCAGAGCTTTGTGAATAATCTTTGATATAAAATCGATACCAACTTATTTAATATCATTACTTATTCTACCTTCCTTATTATTAAACGGAAATTAATATCTGAGCATACGTTTAACTCTATTGATTTAAGGCTCAAGTTGTTTTAAAGTTTTTAGACTGTTTAAAATCAAATAGGTTGAAAAATCTAAGGTAAAATGACTACTGAAAATGGTAATTTTTCTTTATATGAAGGCCAAAATCTTAATCGTCCTCCGTTATTTGATGGAATACATTTTGAATATTAGAAATATAGGATGACTGTTTTTCTTCAAAGTATAGATCATAAATTGTGGTTCATGATTTCTAAACCATATACTCCATTAACTACTCCTTATAATACTTGGACAATTACTGAAAAAGAAAATGAAACTCTGAATGCTAAGGGCTTAAATATTTTATTTTGTGCATTGAGTTATGAACAGTTTAGTAAAGTGTCGGCATATAAATCGGCTTATGAGGTGTGGCATGCATTAGAAGTTTCACATGAAGGTACTTCTCAAGTTAAAGAGACAAAAATAAACATGTTGATTCATAAGTATGAACTCTTTAAGATGCATGAAGACGAAAATATTTCTGAGATGTTTTCCAGATTTCTTGATATCATAAACTCTTTAAAATGTTTAGGAAAGAATTTTGAACAGAAGGATTTGGTGAGGAAAATTCTTAGATTCCTAAGTTCTAAATGGTCTCAGAAAATAACATCAATTGAGGAATCACGAGATTTAAATGTTTATAATATGAATGAACTTATAGGAAATTTAACAGCTTATGAAGTTCAATAAATGAATCACTAAGTCATAATAAACTAAAAATGAAGAAAGAAATAGCCTTCGAAATTAATTCAGATTCTGTTATATCTATTGATTCTGACGAGGATTTGATTTTGCTCGCTAGGAAATTCAAGAAAGCATGGAAAGCTAGGAAATAGGAAAGGAACAAAAATGATAAACCCTCAACGTCAAAATCATTGAATGACAAGAATTCTTCATCCAGAAAGTATGTATGTTACAACTATAAGAAACCTGGACATCTTTCTCTAGATTGTCCTATGAGGAAAAATGAAAAGCAAAGTAGGACAAATCAGAAGAAGACGGCTCAGAAAACTCAGAAAAAGTTTTACAAGAAAAGGCTTTGAAGGTCACTTGGGATGACACGTCTGAAGAGTCTGAATCTGAGGAATCAGCATCAAAATCTTCACATTCAGAAGGAGAACAAGAGTTAGAAGACGTTGCTCATGTGTGCTTCATGGTAGATGAGTCTGAGGTAATATCTGATCCTGAAAGTCATTCAGATTTCAACTTTGATGAATTATTATGTGCTTATCATGCATTATTACAAAAACTTAAAGTATGTAAACTGGAAAATAAGAATATTAGAAAATCTTCATCCATTATGGAAGAAAAAAATTGTTTCATATCTACTACTTTAGAAAAGTTTAAATGTGATAATGAAAATCATGCTAGAGATTTGCAAAAATTTAGATTTAATGAATGTATCTTGCATGAACAAATACAAAATATAAATGCTGAAAAATTAAACATAGAATTTGAAAATGAAATGTTGAGAAACAATATAAATGAACTTGAATTAGAGATAGAAAAATTAAAACTGAGAGAGCAAGATTTAAATTCTACCTTTGAGAAATAGAATTTAAGTCAAACTAAGTTAGACAAACTAACTAGTACCCCTACGGTGTCTTATAAATTTGGCTTAGGATTTGATTATCTTGAATATCCTGAATCTCAAGCCAATAAAGGATTTATTAGTTGCAGTTCAAGTAAATCTAAGACTAAAATTCCTTTTATTATGAAACAAGGTAATAAATATGTAGAAGTAAGTACTTCAAGGGATGAATCATGTAGTAATAATATAAATCAATGTGATTTGTCAAATTGTACTTCTAACATGACTATAAATGTTTCTAAAAATCTTGTTTCTTGTTCTGGAAATTCAATTTCTAATGTTTCTAAAATTTCAGACAATTGTAGTAAATTGAAAATTTAGAAACCTGAGCATGTAATTCAATACACTGGTATTAAACCAATTACTCATTCTACATGTGATAAAACAAAAAATTCTTGTGTAGAAAAAGATTTTGTATGTACGGAAAGTGTTAATACAAGTACAAAATCTTGGTATGAACTTACAGAAATGTATAAGCATGACAAAATAAATTAACATCTGATAAAAATATGTTTGGTCTTGATTATACTACATCTGAAAACAAAAAGAATGATTGCAAAAGCAATAATGCTATATGTCAGTATGAAGCTAATGATAAATCAATAGTACTTACAACTAATAAGAATATAAATGATAATGTTAAACTATTTTTAAACAAAAAGAAGAAATATGCGTTTAATGAACTTGGTCCTCAACAACATTGGGTACCAAGAAAAAGTTTTTCTTAATTTGTGTTGCAGGAGGAAACAACATCAAAATGGATCTTGGACAGTGGAGCGTCAAGTCACATGACCGGACAAAAAAGTCTATCACAAAATTTTACAAATACCATGAAAGGAAGTGTAACATTTGGAAACAAAAGCAAAGATAAAATCATAGGTATGGGCAATGTTCAAATAACTCCTACTTGTGTTATTTCGAATGTACTATTTGTAGAAAACCTAGGTTTTAATTTGCTGAGTGTCATAAATGGATAAAGGTATATTTTTAAATCAGGAAAAATATGCAGATGAAATGCTTAAGAAATTTAATTTTAATGATACAAGGATTTGAGGAACTCCTATGAGTACTACTTTAAAGTTAGATATTGATGACATAGGAAAATCTATAGATCAAAGAAAATACAGAAGTAGGATTGGTTCTTTACTTTATTTGACTGCTAGTAGACCTGATATTATGTTTCCTGTGTGTGTTTGTGCTAGATTTCAATCTAATCCTAAGGAATCACACTTAATTGCAGTTAAAAGAATATTTAGATATATACAAGGAACTAAAAATTTCAAACTGTATTATTCTAAGGATAGTTCAATAGATCTTATAGGATATACTGATGCTGATTATGCAGGATCTAAATCTAATAGAAAGAGTACCAGTGGCACATGTCAATTATTGGGAAATAATTTGGTGTCATGGTTTAGTAAAAAGAAAAACTGTGTAGCACTTTCTACTACAGAAGCTGAATATGTTGTTGCTGCACTGTGTTGCACTCAGATTCTGTGGATAAGGCAAACTTTAGAAGATTTTGGATTATCTTATGATACAACTAAGATTTATTGTGATAGTAGTTCTGCAATAAATCTTTCTAAAAATCCTATATTACATTCAAGAGCAAAACATATAGAGGTTAGACATCATTTTCTAAGAGATAACGTAATTAAAAGAAAAATTAAATTAGAATTTGTGTCTAGTAAAAATCAATTAGCTGATATATTTACAAAACCTCTAAACGAAAATACATTATGCAACATTAGATTAAATTTAGGTATTTCTAGGCTATGTGATGTGTAAAATGCTTAAACTCCACATAAAAAGATAAATAGTATTGATGATGTTGTTCACCTCATAGATATTATATACTTATTATAAATATCTAAAGTAATATCTAAACAGCTGCTTAAGATACTATGTATTTATTATAAAATCATAGTAGTATCTTATTGATTTTAAGTAGTTTATCAATTTTAATAGTTTTTACGATTTTAAGTGGAAGTGTAAATGAAAAACATTAAATACTTCTAACATTCTGAAATTTTGATTAAATGTTTTCTTTGAATCAAGGAAAATGTATATGATCATGCATAAATTTGACTTAATTGATTAAACTTATAGAATAAGTTATATGTAACTCATCTTAAACTGTTAATCAAAAGTATAAGCTTATTGAAACTGATTCATATTCTCAGTACAATCATAGAAGTAAAAATTGTATGAGATTTGTGTTTTATTGCATCTGTATTAATGGAATACATATATACTGTGCTTAAAATGAAAAGTGCTTACAAAGTAAAAATCATTGAGAGTTTATTGATCAGTTTGATCACGAGCCTTTTTTACTTGAGCAGATAGGTATGTAAGAATTGTTGTCCTGAAAAAGGATTCTTTAAATCTGGCAACCTAAGGTCCTGATCAGATCTGGGATTGTTGACTAAAAGCTCATTACACGGGTACATTAGAAAGTTCTTGTATGATTCAAGCTTTTCAAACTAACTTTTAAAGAAAATTATCAATATTTACTGTTTTGAAAAGAAAAAGTTGTTTCATTAATTACAAATATCTTTGAATCGCATATAGTTTATACCAATATGACTACTGATTTATTGAATCAACATTAGTACTTTTGAAAACGTTTATTTGAGATACATTCTTTTATTCTCTTTGAATTAATCGAATTGAGTTCAAAGTTGTGTTTTGATTCATATACAGTAGGAATTGATTCTGAAAATCATTTTTGATGATGTCAAGATAACGGAAGTCTCTGAAAAGAAAATGTAAAAGTATAGTTATACTTAACATCTATTGTCACTACAAGTATATTTTGTATTTTGATTGAATATATTTGAAGTATATTTGTAGGGGGAGGATTAACAATGTCGAAAATAGATTAATATAATTTAGAATACAAATCTTAGTTAATCTGAATTAATGTCCTCTTAAAGTCTTGATGAAATAATTTAAAAAGACAAATAAACTATTTTAGATTCAAAGGACAAAATGTTCAAATAGTTTACAATGTTCTCAAGATAATGTTAAGTTTAGCATGTGTGTTGTTTTCGGAACGTTTCAATTGGAAGCATCCGAAAATTGTTGTGTACTAACTAGACGTTATGTTAGATAAGGTAACGTGTAAAACTACCTTTAGACAGCGTTTTACTCGTTAGGTTGGTTAACTCAACGAGTTATACTTAAATATTTCGGGTACCTTGATTGAATAAACTTTATTCAATATTTATTTAATTTCTAAACCCGACTTCTCTTCACGTTGAGTTATACGCCTAAAAACCCTATTTAAACACTTATTACACAGGGACTTAGGTTATTTGTAAACTTTGTCAAGAAAATCTTTCCTGCTTGTTGCTGTTACAACCTGCGACGATGGTCTCCAAGTTCTATAAAGGTCGTGGCAGAGGAAAAGGCAAAAGCAGTAGAGATGCAAAAGGAAAAGAAATAGAGAATGATGAAGTTCCACGTACTTGGTTCAAGAAAATATTTCGAGTGGACAAACGGTTAGTAGAACTTTATAGAGATTACTTCTTTCCTCAGAGAATATTAGATGAAGTTAGACAAGAACTTCAACATACTGATGCAAATATTACATACATGGGTATTCGTAGTAAATTTGATAGAGAATACAGAATGAAATGTGCTGAGAATGCATTTTTGGAACAGTATGCAAAATATTTGGAAAAAGGTGTAGGTTCATCAAATAGAACTCCTCAAACTCCTATAAACGGTACAAGACTACATGCATTTGAGGAAGAGCATGAATCAGCTATCCCTACTCCTTTATATTCAAAACAAGTAGAATCAGATATTGCTGTAGTCAAAACAAAAGTTGACAATCTTCGAAAGGCCGTTGCAATAGAAAGTGTCTTAGAAGAATTAAAGTAAAAAACTTTTATGGAGTAATTTGAAAAGAAAACAGCAATACTTGAAAAGGAGAAACAAAAATGTTATAGAAGAAGAAAAGTCAGAAAAATTGTCTAAGGAAACAAAGTCTATTGAAAAAGGAAAATCAGATGAAAATTTATTTCCAAAGGACAATGTATGTCTAGATATTGTACCTTATTGTGCATCTGATAAACTCATCAGTTCCAAACACACTGAAACTGATGAAGATAATGAGACTTTATTTTCCCTTGCTAGAAAACTTGAGAAGAAATCCAAGTCAAATATGAGCTCAAGTTTTTCTATTAGTACAAGTCCTGATGATGCAGAAATTGACAAATCAGAGCATCAGGCACTTGACATTGAACAAGTTATTGCAAATATAATTGACAATGTTGAAGCAGTAACTAGTTCAAAGGTTGAATTGTCTGGAGTAGCAGATATTGAAATTGTTAAGACTCTAGAAGAGCTAAAAGTTAACCAGCCTTCTACAGAATCTATAGAAGCAGAGTCTGAGAATTCACAGCAGGAATCAATGGAAATATCTGTTGAACAAAATGAACAATTACACACAGATACACCGACTGTAGAATTTGTGGAAAAATTGTACTTTAAACATTCTATAGAGACTGAACAGATGAATGTTGAGCAAATTGACAATGTTCCTAACACTATTGAAGCTGAAGAATCAAGCTTACGTGAGCAGCTTCAAGATAATATTTTGGAAGAGGAACAACATGACATTCATTTTGAAGAAGAGGTTCCTGAAGATGAATTAAACTCTAAATCACGGCTTCAGGTATCAGCTTCTTTGTGTACAATATTAAAAATTCAAGGTAATGCAATTCATTTTAGATCTGAAGAAGCATTACAGAAATACAATAATCTGATTACATGTCAAATTCTACATGCTCGTCCAATAAAATTCAGAAATTTGATGGAAATAAGAGATCGGTTTGAGTTTCAATGCCTCATTAAATTCTTGCCAGTAGGAACGAAATGGAAGCAATACACAAAGCTTATTGCAGCTTTTTATAGCAATCTGGACAAGAATGGAAATTTTCTGAAAACTCAAATAAATGAACAAGAGTTTATATTGTCTCCTAAGTTAATTTTTGAAGTTTTAGGATTAAAGAATGAAAGTGTTGTTGTTACCAACAGATTTGACATAATAAGACAACTGGAATGGAACATTCAGTCTTTATCAAAAATTCCAGATGTATATTCTGAAATGAGATTAATGGAAAATCTGAATGCAGAGGCAAGATTTATTGCAAATATATTGCATGCAAATTTATTTCAGAGAGTTGGACACAATTTGGAAGTCAGCAGAAGCTGTTTATATGCAACTTATGGCCTGCTGAATAGAATTCAAATAAATTGGTTTGATGTTTTTATGTCTCAACTACAGCATATGAGTTCAAAGTTATTTTATGGTGATGTTGTATGTAGAATCCTTGTAAGCCAATTGACTTTATCTGACTAGCCCTCTGAAACTAAAGACATGAGAGCATTTAGTGTCAAAGATTTGCAAAAATTCCAGGCCATGCATAAACCTCAACGACAACAACAACAACAACTTGATACAGACCATATACAACAACAACAACAAAGTTATTCAGTACAAGCAGAACAGCAAACCTAGCTACCTCCTGACTTAGATGTTGTGCTTAACGACATCAGAAATGATATTAGGCATCTAGGATATAAAATATGTAATGCTATAAGTGATATACTTAGGAGAGGTCGATAACTGTTTTTGTTTGTTTCTGAATACAAAATGTAATGTTTGTATTACTTGTTTGATTTGATTGAACAATACATTTTTCTGTAAATGTCTTCAATTATTATTCTTGTTTACATAAAGAGTTGTTATAATTATATCTCTTATATATATATATATATTCTTTGTAATTATCTTTTTGATTAATGACAAAAAGGGGGAGAAATATTATAAAAAGATGATTATGATCTTAATTGCATATATATATTATAAAAGGAGATGCAATTTAAATGGTTATTGTAATCTAACAGATGATAATTAGAAAACTGATACTTATATAATTATTGACATCTGAGAAGTTTTAGTTCTAAGAGGTAAAATTTACACAAATAATAGAAATAAGCTTAAGTGAACTTAAGTCAATAAACAAGTTTGTTGAATTAAAAGTTAACCTAGCGAAGGTGCTTTGTTGAGTTAAACATATTTCATAATTGATTTAATATGGTTTTGTCATCATCAAAAAGGGGGAGATTGTTGAGTATTTTTGTTTTGATGATGTGTGCTGAATGAAAATAATCATATTTGCTCAATTACTATTGCTTGTGAAAAGAAATTAAAATCATCAATTAATACAGAAAAAGATTACTGATATAAAAACTTGTCTATATTGGATCTGATGTTAATAACTAGTCGTTTCGTTGCGTTAATTTCTCATTTAGCTAAACGTTAAGTTAACGGGTGTTTTTATTGAAAAGCATGATATGTTTTAATGTTATATCTTCTATATCATGAACAGTGCACGTTTAGACAACTCGTTAAGTTAGAGTTTTGTTTGTATAGAGGTCACGTGAGAACTCATTAAGTTAGAGGCTTAAAGGTTAAAATAGGTCACATGATAACTCGTTAAGTTAGTGAGTAAAAGAAGAGACGAACTCGTTAAGTTAGTGTTATACACGTGGTGAAATTATAAGTTACGAATGTTGTATTGTATCACGTGAGGCGCACATGTTTAACTCGTTAAGTTAACATAACTAAACGCGTTGAGTTGCTATATTGAACACTAAGGCAACGCATTAGGTTAGCGTTATAAACTTAAGTTGTTATTTTTGCACGTGGTAAAATTCTTATTATAAAAACATTTGTTTATTACTGAATCTGTGAGTTAATGTTTTTTTGGATACTTACAGTCGTAACTATCCGAAAGGTAACTTAAGTCATGTTTTCAGGTCTTGACACATTTCTCACTAGTTTTATAATATAAAGAGTTTTTCGGTGACTTACAGTCATAACTATCCGAAACTTAAACTGTTTTCGGTGAGTTATCGTTTAACCTTCCGAAGGAAAGGTTAAGCTGGTTCGTTGAGTTAGCATAACATCACGGACTTAGTTCGTTGAGTTAGCTACAGTACATGTCACGTGAAATGGCACATGGTGAACTCGTTAAGTTCGAAACGTTAAGTTAAATATATATACTTGTGTTACTCGTTTAGTTAACATTAAAGTATAATTTTTGGACGAGAAATTTTATTTTCAGGAAATTTTTCAAAAATCCAAGACTAATGATTAAAAAAAATTCAAAATATAAACGTGGGTTAGAACGTGTGTTTCGTTGAAAGAAAAAGAAAAGACGTGGAGAAGTGGAAAACTAGTAGTGGTTAAACGTGAAGGATATGCATGAAATGAAGATACAGTATAAAAGGCATAGAATTCTCGTTGATTAATTTATCCTTGCACACAAAACGAAAAATCTTTTCAAGGATCAAACCATCCCTACACACCAAAAGAAAAATCTTTTTTAGGGATTAAAAACACCTCTTCAGGAAAAATCTCTCAAGTGGAAGAAAGTTCAGTGAAGCATAAAAAGGTAAGATTTTTGTCACTGAAGATTTGAAGTATCAGAAGAAAGCAAATTCGGTAAAGCATGAAATGACAAGATATTCGTCACTGAAGAATTGATGAAGAAGAAAAAGAAGAAGAAGAAATATCTCAAATAGGGAGAAAAGTTTTAAATTCCGTAAATTAGTTTTCTCTGTTTGTAGTTATGAAATTGTTTAGATGATACATGGTATCGAAATATAATTGCATCTACAATTTCTGAGGAGAATTGAATTGTATATTGTAATTGAAACCTTGAATAAAAATGAGTTTTTGAAAACAATGTCTCGACTTGTTTTTGAGTTTTAAAGTTTCAATTATATTTCAAAAAATATTAAAAATACACAATTCACCCCCCCTCTTGTGTAGCCATACGATCCTACAATTTTATATATGTTAATTATAGCATGTGTATTGTCTTCGAAAGGTTTCAGTTAAAAACATCCGAAACTTGTTTTTAGTAAAGTTGTAGGATCGTATGGCTACACAAGAGGGGGGTGAATTGTGTATTTTTAATATTTTCTGAAATATAATTGAAACTTTAAAACTCAAAAACAAGTCGAGACATTGTTTTCATAAAATCATTTTTATTCAAGGTTTCAATTACAATATACAATTCAATTCTCCTCAGAAATTGTAGATGCAATTATATTTCGATACCATGTATCATCTAAACAATTTCATAACTACAAACAGAGAAAACTAATTTACGGAATTTAAAACTTTTCTCCCTGTTTGAGATCTTTCTTCTTCTTCTTTTTCTTCTTCAGCAATTCTTCAGTGACGAATATCTTATCTTTTCATGCTTCACCGAATTTGCTTTCTTCTGATACTTCAAATCTTCAGTGACAAAAATCTTACCTTTTTATGCTTCACTAAACTTTCTTCCACTTGAGAGATTTTCCCCGGGAAAGTGTTTTTGATCCCTGAAAAAGATTTTTCTTTTGGTATGTAGGGATGGTTTGATCCTTGAAAAGATTTTTCGTTTTGTGTGCAAGGATAAATTGATCAACGAAAATTCTATGCCTTTTATATTGTATCTTCATTTCATGCATATCCTTCACGTTTAACCACCACCAGTTTTCCACTTCTCCATGTCTTTTCTTTTTCCTTCATCAAAACACACACGCTCTAACCCACGTTTATATTTTGAATTTTCTTTAATCATCGGTCCTAGATCTCTGAAAAATTTCCTGCAAAATAAACTTTCTCGTCCAAAAGTTTTTCATCAGTGTAATAAGAAGTCGTTACTTTAATGTTAACTAAGCGAGTAACACAAGTATATATATAACTTAACGTTTCTAACTTAACGAGTTCCTCATGTGTCATTTCACGTGACAAGTACTGTAGCTAACTCAACGAACTATGTCTGTGGTGTTATGCTATCTCAACAAACCATCTCCGTTGTGTTATGATAACTCAACGAACCATCTCTGTTGTGTTATGATAACTCAACGAACCATCTCTGTTGTGTTATGATAACTCAACGAACCAGTAATAAACAAATGTTTTTATAATAAGAATTTTACCACGTGCAAAAATAACAACTTAAGTTTATAACGCTAACCTAACGCGTTGCCTTAGTGTTCAATATAGCAACTCAACGCGTTTAGTTATGTTAACTTAACGAGTTAAACATGTGCACCTCACTTGATACAATACAACATTCGTAACTTATAATTTCACCACGTGTATAACACTAACTTAACGAGTTCATCTCTTCTTTTACTCACTAACTTAACGAGTTATCACGTGACCTATTTTAACCTTTAAGCCTCTAACTTAACGAGTTCTCACGTGACCTCTATACAAACAAAACTCTAACTTAACGAGTTGTCTAAACGTGCACTGTTCATGATATAGAAGATATAACATTAAAACATATCATGCTTTTCAATAAAAACACACGTTAACTTAACGTTTAGCTAAATGAGAAATTAATGCAACGAAATGACTAGTTATTAACTTTAGATCCAATACAAACAAGTATTTATATCAGTAAGCTTTTTCTGTATTAATTGATGATTTTAATTTCTTTTCACAAGCAATAGTAATTGAGCAAATATGATTATTTTCATTTAGCACACATCATCAAAACAAAAATACTCAACAAAAGTGTACTAACTGAACGTTATGTTATGTAAGGTAACGTGTAAAACTACCTCTAGACAACGTTTTACTCGTTAGGTTAATTAACTCAACAAGTTATACTTGAATATTTTGGGTACCTTGATTGAATATACTTTATTCAATAGTCTTTTAAAATCCAAACCCAACTACTATACACATTATGTTATTCACCTAAAACCCTATTTAAACACTTATTACACAGGCACTTAGGTTATTCACAAACCTTTGTCTAAAAATCTTTCCCACTTGTTCTTGTTACATCTTGCGACGATGGTCTCCAAATACTACAAAGGTTGTGGCAGAGGAAAAGGCAAAAGCAGAGGAGATGGAAAAGGAAAAGAAATAGATAATGATGAAGTTCCATGAGCTTGGTTTAAGAAAATACTTCAAGTGGACAAAAGGTTAGCAAAAATTTATGGTGAATGCTTCTTTCCTAGAGGAATACTGAATGAAGTTAGATTAGAGCTTCATAACACTAATAAAAGTATTAAGTACATAGGTATTCGAAGCAAGTTTGATAGAGAATACAGAATGAAGTGTGCTGAAATTGCATTTCTAGAACAGTATGCAAAATATATGGAAAAGGTGTAGGTTCATCAAATAGAATTCCTCAAACCCCTCTGAGTGGTACACGACTACATGCATTTAAGGAAGAACATGAATCTGCTATTCCTACTCCTTTGTATTCAAAAGAAAAACAAACAAATATTGGTGTGGATAAAAGAAAAGTTGAAGGTCTTCGAAAGGCAGTAGCAATAGAAAGTACCTTAGAAGAATTAAACTAGAAAACTTTTATGGAGCAATTTCAAAAGAAAATAGCAATACTTGAAGAGGAGAAACAAAAGTGTTATAGAAGAAGAAAAGTCAAAAAAATTATGTCTAAGGAAACAAAGTCTGTTGGAACAGAAAAATCAAATGAGTATTTATTTCCAAAGGACAATGTATGTCTAGACATCGTACCTTTTAGTGCATCTGATAAACTCATCAGTTCCGAACATACTGAAACTAATGAAGATAATGAGACTTTATTTTCCCTTGCTAGAAAACTTGAGAAGAAATCCAAGTCAAATATGAGCTCAAGTTTTTCTATTAGTGCAAGTCCTGATGATGTAGAAATTGAGCAATCAAAGCATTAGGAAACTGACATTGAACAAGTTATTGCAGATATAATTGACAATGTTTAGGCAGTAACTTGTTCACATGCTGAATTGTCTGGAGTAGCGGATATTGAAAAAGTTAAGACTCCAGAAAAGCTAAATGTCAACCAACCTTCTTCAGAATCTATAGAAGCAGAGTTTGAGAATTCACAACATGTATCAATGGAAATATCTGTTGAACAAAATGAACAATTACAGACAGATACACCGGTTGTAGAATTTGTGGAAAAATTGAACTTTGTACATTCTATAAAGATTGAACAAATGAATGTAGAGCATAATAAAGATGTTCCTTATATTGTTGAAGTTGAACACTCAAGCTTACATACGCAACTTCAAGAAAATAATCTTTCAAAGGAACAACATGACATTCATTTTGAAGAAGAGGTTCCTGAAGATGAATTAAACTCTGAATCAAGGCTTTAGGTATCACCTTCTTTGTATAAAGTATTACAAATTCAAGGAAATTCAATTCATTTTAGATCTAAGGAAGTAGTGCAGAAATACAATAATCTAATTACATGTCAGATTCTGTATGCTCGTCCAATAAAGTTCAGAAATTTGATTGAAATAAGAGATCTATTTGAGTTTCAATGTCTCATTCAATTCTTGCTAGTTGGAACAAAATGGAAACAATATAAAGAGCTTATTGCATCCTTCTATAGCAATCTAGTCAAGAATGACAATATACTGAAAACTCAAATAAATCAACAGGAGTTCATATTATCTCTTGAATTAATTTTTGAAGTTTTGGGATTGAAGAATGAAGGTGTTGTTGTAACTAACAGATTTGACATGATTAGACAACTGGAATGGAACATTCACTCACTATCAAAAATTCCAAATGTATATACTGAAATGAGATTAATGAAAAATCTGAATGTAGAGGCAATGTTTATTGCAAATATATTGCATGCCAATTTATTTCAGAGAGTCGGACACAATATGGAAGTCAGCAGAAGCTGTTTATATGCAACTTATGGTTTGTTGAATAGAATTCAAATCAATTGGTTTGATGTTTTCATTTATCAACTACAGCATATGAGTTCAAAGTTATTTTTTGGTGATGTTGTATGTAGACTTCTTGTAAGCCAATTGAATTTATCCAACTGGCCCCCTAAAACTAAAGGCATGAGAGCTTTTAGTGTAAAAGATTTGCAAAAATTCCAGGCCATGCATCAACCTCAATGACAACAACAACCTGACTATACAGAACATATACAACCGCAACAGCCAAGTTATTCAATTCAAGTAGAATAGCAAACCCAACTACCTCCTAACCTAGATGATGTACTTAATGACATCAGAAATGATATTAGGCATTTAGGAGATAAAATATGTAATGCAATAAGTAATATACTTAGGAAGGATAGATAAATGTTTGTTTGCTTGTATCTGAATACAAAATGTAATGTTTGTATTTATTGTTTGATTCATTGAACAATACTTTTTTCTGTAAATGGTTCAATTCTTATTTATGTTTACAAAAAGTTTAGTTATAAATTTATCTCTTGTCTTATATACTGTGTAATCATCTTTTTGATTAATGACAAAAAGGGAGAGAAATGTTAAATGTTAAAAATTCAAATGTAGAAGATGATTGTGATTTTAATTGCATATATTATAAAGGGAGATAATATTTAAGTGGTTATGATAGATGATAATGTAATCTGAAAGATAATTATGTGATTATTAAAATTTGAAAGATACTTATGTAATTATTGACATCTAAAAGTTTTATTTCTGAGAGGTAAAATTTACACAAACAATAGAAATAAGCTTAAGTGATCTTAAGTAAACAAACTTGTTTGTTGAATTAAAAGTTAACCCAATGAAGGTGCTTTGTTGAGTTAAATATATTTCATAATTGATTTAATATGGTTTTGTCATCATTAAAAAAGGGGGAGATTATTGAGTATTTTGTTTTGATGATGTGTATTGAATGAAAGTAATCATATTTACTCAATTACTATTGCTTGTGAAAAGAAATTAAAAATCATCAATTAATACAAAAAAAATTTACTGATATAAATACTTGTCTGTATTGGATATGAAATTATACTAAATTAATAACTAACCATTTCATTGTATTAATTTCTCATTTAACTAAACATTAAGTTAACGTGTGTTTTTATTGAAAAACATGATATGTTTTAAAGTTATATTTTTTGTATCATGAATAGTGCACGTTTAGACAACTCATTAAGTTAGAGTGTTATTTGTATAAAGATCACATGAGAACTCATTAAGTTAGAGGCTTAAAGGTTAAAATAGGTCACGTGAGAACTCGTTAAGTTAGTGAGTAAAAGAAGAGATGAACTCGTTAAGTTAGTGTTGTACACGTGGTGAAATTAAAAGTTACGAATATTATATTGTATCACGTGAGGTGCACATGTTTAACTCGTTAAGTTAACATAACTAAACGCGTTGAGTTGCTATATTGAATACTAAGGCAATGTGTTAGGTTAGCGTTATAAACTTAAGTTGTTATTTTTACACGTGGTAAAATTCTTATTATAAAAACATTTATTTATTACTGATTCATTGAGTTATCTGTAACACAACGAAGATGGTTTGTTAAGTTATTGTAACACCACGAAGATGATTCATTGAGTTAGCGTAACACCACAAACTTAGTTCGTTGAGTTAGCTATAGTACTTGTCATGTGAGTTGGCACATGAGGAACTCGTTAAGTTAGAAACATTAAGTTATATATCTACTTGTGTTACTCGTTTAGTTAACATTAAAATAATGACTTCTTATTATACTTGATGAAAAATTTTGGACGAGAAAGTTTATTTTGTTGAAAATTTTTCAGAGATCCAAGATTGATGATTAAAGAAAATTCGAAATGTAAATGTGAGTTAGAACGTGTGTATTTCGATGAAGGAAAAAGAAAAGACGTGAAGAAGTGTAAAACTAGTAGTGATTAAACGTGGAGGATATGTATGAAATGAAGATACAATATAAAAGGCATAGAATTCTTGTTGATCATTTATCCCTACACACCAAACAAAAAATCTTTTTAGGGATCAAAAACACTTTTCGAGGAAAAACTCTCAGATAGAAGAAAATTCAATGAAGCAGAAACAAGTAAGATCTATGTCACTGAAGATCTAAAGTATAAAAAGAAAGTAAATTTGGTGAAGCAGAGAAAGACAAGATATTCGTCACTAAAGAATTACTGAAGAAGAAAAGAAGAAGAAGAAGAAAGATCTCAAATATGGAGAAATGTTTTAAATTCTGCAAATTAGTTTTCTCTATTTGTAGTTATGAAATTGTATAGATGAAACATGGTATCGATATATAATTGCATCTACAATTTCTAAGGAAAATTGAATTGTATATTGTAATTGAAACTTTGAATAAAAATGATTTTATGAAAACAGTGTATCAATTTATTTTTAAGTTTTGAAATTTCAATTATAATCGAAAATGTTGAAATACACAATTCACCCTCTTCTTGTGTAGTCATACGATCCTACAAGTTCAAAGTTATTTTTTGATGATGCTGTATGTAGAATTTTTGCAAATCAATTAACTTTATCCGATTGACTCTCTAAAACTAAAGACATGAGAGCTTTCAGTATTAAAGATTTGTAAAAATACTAATCTATGCATCAACAATAGCAACAACAACAACAACTTGACATTACATAACACCAACCACAACAGTAAAACTATTCAGATCAAATACAACAACAACACGATCTACTTCCTAACTTAGATGCAATGCTAAATATTATGTCATTTTCAATCCAATCGTAGATATTATGCTCATCATACCTCTATTCTTTTTTCTCTTAGCCTTTGTTTGGCAAGCTGCTATAAGTTTTCGATGAAATTCTGACTACTCTCCTAAAAATGGAGGCTTGTGATTTATTCGATAGAGAAAGATTCTAACAACTGATAAGATCAGATAAGTCTTACATTACATGAATCCTCAGTCCTAAAATTAAAATTATTGTATATTGGATAATCCCAGTAATGAATTTTGATCAACTCAGCCCCTCATTCTACCTTTCTAATGGGCAAGGAATACGTTGGTTTCTGATGCAATATCTAATTGTAAATATGACAAGAAATTTTTGGTAACAAAGAAATCTTAATTTTAGTACAAATAAGTTTTTGAACAAAAAAATAAAATTCTTTTTTTTTTAGATTTTTTGATATGTCAAAATATATGGTACAAAAATAGATAATCTATTCCCTTTTGCAAAAAAATGATTTGGAGATTATGTAATGCTTACTCTCAAACTCTTTGTTTACACAGTAGTGATATTCTTTGTTTCTCTCTTCATTTTTGGATTCTTATCTAATGATCCAGGACGTAATCCTGGACGTGATGAATAAAAAAAAACTAATTCTGTAAAGCTTTCGCATAATTTCCTTCGGATTGAGTTGACATCCGTTTACGGTCGTTCATTCTATTTAAATTAAAGAATCTCCGTTCCAAAACCGTACGTGAGATTTTCATCTCATACGGCTCCTCCACTCTATGCACAGTACTCTAAGGTGAATAATCCGTGGAAGCAAAATTTAAATATTCTTATTATGAACTGACAGGGGCTAGTATTTTTACAAGAAATTTCTAGCCAGCCTTCTTGCAAGAGTTTTTATTTTTTATTAACACCAATCATTATATTAGTGCCAAATAGAAATGGTAACTCCAACAATTTCTTTATCCCCAACGCCCCTTATTTTCAGGAATTAGTCACTTCAACAGTCTTCGATGGTTATATGGGTATCCAAAGTATGAACGAGATGGATGTTTGTTGTCCTAACCATTCTTATTAGTCACGATACCCATGAGGAAAAGGGGTAATTTATAACAAAGTTTTAATGCTATTGATTCCTAAGTGTAGTGCTTCTTCCCCTATGCCACCTATTGGTACTAGTATAGTAAGTAAGAGTGACCCGCAATCGCAATACAGAACCCATAGGTGTAACCTTTCGCTCAATACTTAAATCAACAAGTGAAGCATCTAAGGTTGACTGTAATCTTTTTTTGTCCGTGAAGATCCCACCAGAGTGCCTTCTACCTTTAATAGGCCATGAACTAGATTGAAATCATTCTCAATGAATCCATAAGAAGTGATCCTATTTTTTTCATCGAGTCTGAGTAGAGACCAAAGATCTTGAGCAACCGATCTGACGGAATAACTCAAAAGATAAAGAATTATCATTAATTTCTTCATACTCGTTCCCAAGAATTTTGATATCTCATACGAAAACAAGCACATAAATACAAGTTATGCATAATATCCCTATATTATACCTATTTGCACAAATACCTTGATGGTTCCCCATGGTTAATACATAGAGTCCAATAAGCATATCTTGAGTTGATATAAAAATGAGGTCATTAGCTATGAATAGTCATCGACTCCCTAGAAAGAGTAGAAGAATGGGATCTATTATGAGACATACAATGCATTACAGTTATAGACGTATGATCATTACGCTTCAACCAGGTTATTCTATTCCACCTCTTAAAATCTTGGATGGAAATTTTTTTTACCTATTTCTCTAGGTAATCTATTATTGACAACCTCTTCCCAATTGGTTTCCCTATAAAAAGGGGAATATGATAACGATATTATTATACAATTACAACTATTTGTTCAACAAATTGGATTGATTGATACGAGTTGATTTTTTGTTATGATGGATTGACGAAATAATGGCTAGTCCGATTGCTACTTCAGCCGCTACAATAGCTGTAACAAAGATTGAGAAAATATCCCCTTTTAATTGACTTATATCAAATAAATCAAAAAATGTTACAAGATTTACATTGTTTCTTCGGTCCGAACCAAGGAATCCCTTCATTATGTTGTTGCTAGCAAATAGCACTATTTTTCGTTTTGGGTCTTTTAATTCTATGAATCTTTCTAAAATGTTCTTTTCTTGAATATCATTCAAAAATATTTCTAATATTCCACCAATTAGTAATCCAATGTTCCATACATTTATTAAATGATAGAGAGACCACCAAGGCAAAAATACTATAGATGCAAGATAAGGAAGAGAAGTTAATGTTTTATTTTTTTTCACTTTTCGTTTGTGAATTGTTAATGAACTTGTTTTATTCGTCGATTTTATTTGATTTTTGAAGTATGAGTTATATAACAAGGTATGGAACCTATGTATCTATTCTTGATTTTTGTGTAATTATTTAGTCCTTAAATCTAGAAAAAAGATGGAAATGGAAAAAATAAGGAATTGCTTCGGATGAAAAAATAATAAATAATAAACGAATATTATTCCCAAATATCCCAATTGGACAAATTCGAACGAACCAATTGCATACCGATTTGTTCTTTTTGTTGAATGCTCAAAAAAGCCACTTTAAGTGCTGAATATTAGTTGGATTTCGAAACAAAAGATGATCCCTCTAGAAAGAAAATATTATACAAAATCTTTCTAGTTACTTCGTTTCCTACTTCTACTTGTGCAATCTAAGGTATTATTGGTGAGGAGGAAGTAATAAATTGAAGCTTATTAGGACCTATGTTACGAGTTTCCAGAATATCATGGGACCTTTGTAAAGTTGATGATTATGAATGTTACAATCAATTTGATTGGAAAATTTAATGGCAAAAAGAAAGGACAGAGAATTAACGGAGGAATCTTCAAAGATTCCTATGTAGATGATATCAAGTAATTTTTTTTATCTAATTTACTTAATTAGATAGAGTCATTCGATCTTAATGCTACATGAATAACATAAGCCAGATGACGGAACATGGAGACCTAGGATGTAGAAGATCATAACATGAGCGATTCGGCAAATTTGGATTCCTATATATCCTCCCATTTCTATCTAATTAAGTAAATTACTTAAAAAAAGATACATTAGGGGATTCTTCCAATATAATAAAATTTGTGTGATTCTTTGAGAACCGTTAAACGGTTCTCAAAAGGACTAGAGATACATCTACAATTTTAATTCATTTTTTTTTTCATTATATTGTATTTCAAGATAGAAAATCAGATAATTATTTGATTATTCGCTTTATTAATCAAGACTATCTATAAAAATAATTAGATAGAATAGCTTGTACCTTTCAACTGATGGTGAGAGAACCAAATCAGGATAAATACCAATTCTTGTTACTGGCAAAAAGATACAGATCGAAATAAATAGTTCCTGTGGTCCAGAATCCACAAAATAAGGGCTTGGAAAATTAAATAATTTGTATCCGTAGAACATCTGGCGTAACATGGATAATAAATAAATAAATAAGAGTTAATATCATTCCAATTGTCATTATAAAAGTAATTAATATTTTTAGTAATACAAGGTTTTAAATTGAACATGCTATTGGGCTCTTTCTAAAAGGCGTGAATGCAAATAAAAAACATCTCCTGGATAGGCTTCACGACCCGAGGGTCTTCTTGGTAAAAGAGACATTTGACGATAAGCTTGTGCCTGTTTGGATAGATCATCATAAATTATTGAAGTATGTCGTTTACAGTATTTAAAATATTCAGACAAAGTTGCCCCCATATAAGGAGTGAGTTATTGTAATGTCGCAAGCGAATCCGCTGTTTCCACTACTACAATAGTGTATTCCATAGCCCCCCTCTCCTAGAAAGGAGTTACTACCTGAGCTACGGAAGATGCTTTTTGACCAATAGCCACATAAACGCATATTATTACATTTTGCCCTTTTTGATTGAGAATTGTATCTGTTGCTACTGCTATTTTACCGGTCTATCTGTTTCCAATAATTAATTCTCGCTGGCCACGTCCTATATGGATCATAGAATCAATAGCAATAAGACCCGTTTGAAGAGGCTCATATACGGAATGTCTCGAAATAATACCTAGAGCAGGAGATTCAATTAAGCAAGATTCAGAAGATGAAATTTCACCTCGACCATCAATAGGTTTAGCCAAAGCATTTATAACACGACCCAAATAAGCCTCACTCACCGGTATCTGAGCAGTTCTTCCTGTTGCTTTTACAGAACTTCCTTCTTGGATCATCAAACCATCACCCATTAATACAACGCCAACATCATTTGATTCCAAATTCAGAGCAATACCTACTATACCTTCTTCAAATTCTACTAATTCACCCGCCATTACTTCATCAAGACCATGAATACGAGCAATACCATCACCCACTTGAAGTATGGTGCCGGTATTCACAACCTTTACTTCTCTATTATATTGTTCAATACGTTCACAGATAATATTACTAATTTCGTCAGCTCGAAGGGTTACCATTAGTGTCTCTTAATTCTTTTTCGAAAGCATAGGAAAAAAATAATACCTTAACTCTAAATTAAAAATGAAAAAAGTAGAAGAAGGGACTATTACTAATACTAATTAGTTATTTCTTCCATGACTCCTAGGATGCCAATATTAGCACTGATGGTACGAAGATGTAACTTACTATTCAAACGACTATTCAGAATTCCTAGAGCCCCTTGTAAGGCTTGTTGAAAAATTCGTTGTCGGACTTGATTAATAGCTCTTTGTTGTTCAAAACGAAGGGTTTCATTTTTATAATTTTCTAATTGTTCCAAACTAGCACAAGTAGAATTAATCAAATTAACTTTTTCTCATTCTATCTCAGAATATCCATTTACTCGATACTCATCTGCTTCTGTTTTCACTTTACGTAAGCGGGTCTGAGCTTTTTCGAGCTGCTCAATAGCCCCTCTACGTAATTCTTCTGAATTTCAAATAGTACTCAAGATCCTCTGTTTTTGATTATCTAATAAATCATTTAATGAAAGTAGATTTTCTTAGTAGTAATTTCACAACTTACATAATCTCCTCCCGAACCAAACATGAATCTTTCGATTCATTTGGCTCTCACGCTCAATTATTTAATTTATGGAGATTCCTGCATTTTTTAATCTAATGAACCTGTCCTTTTTTTCTGTTCATATCATATTTTTAAAGATATCAAAATTTATACCAAAATATTTTGAGGATTCTTCTAACCAAACAAAAATCCGTAATTATCAGTAAAGTTGTTTCTTTATTTTTATTTGTTTTATTATTTGTTACTTATGTCTTCTTAATCTTATTTTAATAGAACTAATTCTTTTAATTTTATTTAATATCATTAAATTCAATATCATTAAGGTTAATTTTGTAATATATAATTATAATTTTTTATAATATTTTATTTCATTTTATAATATATTTTATTATTAATTTATATTTATTTATCTATATATATTTATATTGAGTATATAAAAAAAACTAAAAAAAATAAACAAATAAATATAAAAAATCAGTTTAAATTAATTTTTTATTTATTATTTATGAATTATCAAATTATTCAAACAAATTATTCACATCCAAAAATTCTTATTTTATCCATTGGTTGTCCATTCGGCATTGTATAAAAAAAGTCAAGTGCCCCTTTTCGAGAAATGGTTCAAATAATTTTATCTATATGAGTGTTTTATATCAGATAAATTACCAATTAATTAATTTTACATTTTTAAACCATTTCCTTTTGGTACTAACGTAGTGGTAGAAAGAGTACCGTGTTGTGCCTAGACTTCAAACAGTTTAGCTTTAACCATGTTTATGGTCTCGAATTATTGGTTAATAGAGAATCAAAGTGAATTTACCAATAAGTCACGAAATGCTACGGTTCCCGCATATGATTTATTAATTTATTCAGAAGTAATTCGTCGAGATCTGCACCTTTGTTTGCTATTTATATATACTATTTACAAATAAAATAACATATAACATACAAAATAAAGTGCAGCGGGTCGAGTCCAACCTATTTTTGAAATATACAACTCGCACACACTCCCTTTCCAAAAAAAATTAACACACCAAGCACTACACTTAGATTTATTGAATTTGTTGCTAAAATATCGGTATTAAACCCAAAACTCCTAGCGGATGGCCAATGCCCCAAGGAAACGAAAGAATCGGTTACATTTTTCATATGCTCTCCTCTTATAGATAGGACTAACAAAAAATAGAGTTCTTTTTGTATCAGTTCGAGCTCTTTTTTATTGACCCTTTTTATTATTATTTCACTTTACAATTTTAACCAGTCAATAAGTATATTATTGAGTTAGGTCCCAGGTCTTACATAAATTGTGAAATACCTTATTTGTATTTTGCAGTCCTTGCTAAAAGGAAAAAAAGTCCTTTTCTACGATTGTGCTAAGAATGGGAATGAAAAAGTATGTCTATTCGCTAATCCCCCATCCTCAAATCAGACCTTACCGAGAGTCTCATCAAATAAGTAATCGTATAATTGAAGTGTTGATAAAATTCAAAGAATTAAACAACAAATCTAAGTTAATAAAATAAGAAAAAAGTATGTAACGCACCCTTTTTCCTATTTCTCAGATTAAACAAAAGGATTCGCAAATAAAAGCGCTAATGCCACTACCAATCCGTAAATTGTTAAAGCTTCCATAAAAGCCAAACTAAGCAATAAAGTACCCTGTATTTTACCTTTTGCTTCTGGCTGTCTCGCAATACCTTCTACAGCTTGTCCTACAGCAGTACCTTGACCAACTCCAGATCCGATAGAAGCAAGCCCCACGGCTAATCCAACAGCAATAATAGAAGCGACAGAAATAATTGGATTCATAATAAGCTAAATTCCTCGTACAAAAAAAGAAAGAAATGGTTAATGATACAATCAACCAATGAATTATTACTTCTTCTTTTTATCATTAAGTTCTATATGATCGAATTAACCAAAACTTTGAGAAGTGCAAATTCTACTAAATCATCAGAACTATTTGGATCTCATTTTTAGTTACTATCCATGATGTTTTTGATTGTTCCAGAATAAATGAAACAAAAGATAAGGTAGAATTAGCACAATTATTGTATGAGGTCTACCCAATGCTAGATGCAAAGGTACATAATAGATTGATATAAACATTACAAGTTGCCCCGTAATAAAATCTGTTGTCGTTGATATCTCCTTCTCGGTTCCTTCTTCCATAATCTGATCTTGGAGAAGGAAGATAGAAGAGGGTTCTATTGAGAATGTGGTTAGAAATACATAATAGAGTCCGACCACAACGATCGAATTTATTATCTTCATCATAACAAATTTCCCTTTTTTCTTTTCTATTGTAATTTCTTGATTATTATATGATGATTTCTTAACCTTCCATATATAGAAGGAGATAGACTATAAATGACATCTCTTATGTGAATGATACCGAAGGGATATTAAATGAAAATGAATGGAATTGGGATATAGATGTAATATAATGAAAATAGAGCCACTTTAAGGTTTCCTATGAAATGAGGCATGGAATGGAGCCATTAGGAAGAAGTTCCGAGAGTTACGAAGGAAGCTTCTGACCCTTAATCGTTTATTCCCAGATGCCTTGTCATTTCCCTTTTTTTAATTCTAGTTATTAACATCAGACCAAAAAAAAAGGGAATTCTTTATTATTCCATATATTATATCAGACATTTATAATGTATAAATTAGTTATATCATATTGATAGGACGGCAAATTATTGGGCCGAGCTGGATTTGAACCAGTGTAGACATATAGCCGATGAATTTACAGTACGTCCCCATTAACTGCTTGAGCATCGACCTTGGAAGAATCCATTCCAGGATTACGATAATTGATAATTCATAATCAACTTCCTTTCGTAGTACACTACCCTAGGGGAAGTCGAATCCCCACTGCCTCCTTGAAAGAGAGATGTCCTGAACCGTTAGATGATGGGGGCATACCTGCTCGACCACCACTATGATAATAGTTTTTTGGAATTGTCAATATAAATAATGTAATAGAATGACTAAACCAAAAAAATCTTTCTCAATTTATTTCAATTTCAGAAATTTTTTTTTGATAGTTCTTTCATAAACCATACTATATCTATTTCTTTTTTGATTTTATTTAGTTATTTTTATATTAATAGAAATACATTATTAGAAATTTTTTATATTTATTCTATTTTCTATTTATTCTAGTTAGATATGTTATTTAATTTATATAATATTTATCTCAAATTATATAGTCTATGGGATTCTTTCAGCCAAGGGACTAATTGATCCAAATTGATATTTATAAAATAAAGCAAAAGCATTTTACCTTAACCCCACTCCAGATTTATCCTTTAAATAAATAAAATTTTGTGTTCCTGAATGAGTTGCTATGAATATATGTATATGCGTATATATAATACATATATAGATTATAAGAGTATATTTAGAAGTAACATGGATAATAAAGAAATAGGAGATCCCGCTGAATCAAATTTTCTCCATAAATCTAAGAAATAGTGAGAATTCTTGATCTCTCTCAATTCAAAGATCTAGGATTTGAATTGATGTCGTTTCATTGATTCCTCCTAAAGATTTCATTTCAATTGAAATTTGGTTATTCACGATGTACGATGATCCTTGTTAAGCATCCATGGCTAAATGGTTAAAGTGCCCAACTCATAATTGGCAAATTCGTTGGTTCAATTCCTGTTGGATGCACACTAATGGGAATGTTCAATAAGTCCACTGTAACTTGCAATTGAAAGTTCACTGTTAGTTTAGAACTTACACTAGAAAACTTAAAGGAAAGGTTGGTTCAAAGTTTGTACCTCAAAGCTTGAGTATTGGTTTTTGCTTTTACTTGAAAGTAAGTGTTTGTAAGTTCAGGAAAATTAGAAAAGTCTAAGTGACCTTTAGGAGTGGACTAGTCGTTAGTAGTGAACCACCTAAAATCCTTATGTGTATTATCTTCATTTACTTTATGTTTTACTAGGAATATAGTTTTATACTTACTGTAATCAACCATTTATTGCTAAGACTTGAACTTGCTTAAAAATCATTAAATCTTACCATTCACCCTCCTTTGGTAAACCATTGGGTTCTAACAATTTATATATATAAATGTAACTTCATAACTTTACGAACGTTCATAAATTTATCTTTATGACTTTACGAGTCTTCATAAAATTATATACCTTGATAAATTCTAAAGTTTTAAATCATTGTTATGAATTAAATAAATTTATGATTATATATAAAATTAACTATATAACTTTTATGACAGTACGTAAACTTATGGACTTGATACTATTCTAAAGTTCATCATTTTATATAACTTAAATAAAAATCATTTTGTCGCTCATCAAAATATAAATATATTAATGAATAAGAACATTATCCTTAATATTATCGAATGAAAATTTAAACTCTACGTACATATATAGACATATAAAAATCATGAAAAAAGCTATTTTGATTTCATGTTATGTTCTTTTTCATACATATGGATTTAAAAGATAATTAGACAAATTTACAAATATACATAAGTATTAGAGATTTAATGCAAATAATAAAAGATGTTAATATCAATTGTAAATAAAATCATAGAAAGATAATATTTTTGTTAAAAAAAATATAAAAATTGTATAAAAATGTGACAAAGAAAATTCCTTCATTTGTAATATAATAGTGTGGATGGTTGGGGCCTAGCATTTGGAAGGGCAATTATCTTAATTTTCTGGGCTGCATGCCACTTTGACAGCTTTTTGCTCATTTTTTATGCACAAACTTTGACCTTCTTTGCTCAGATTCAAATGACATGGTGAACAATATCTTACCATCTACCGATTTTATATGCATCCAAGTGTCTCTAGAATCACGATTTTATAAAATCTAACCCTTTTAAAATTGGCGTCTGACATAAAAACCAAAAGATTAAATAATATAAATTAATATTAATATGAGAGCATTTCAAGGTAAAGACATTAAGTCCTGTTGATAAAACCGACGTCATGTTTTATAAGACAAATTGTGTTTTGGCTAAAGCAACAAGACAAGCTTGATTATACATTCATAAACAAATAATGTAATATTGTTTGTTTATGAAGTTTACGATCACTTTACGCAATATATGTTATACAAAAAAAGAAAATATTGTCAAAGTGATATATTATTAAATAATATAGAAAATTTGAATTATAAATTTATGACATTGTTATGCAATACTTTATGTTAGTAAGATGGGTAAAAATATTTAAATAAATAATAATCTATTATATGTTATTTTAAATTTATAATTGTAAAAAAATATTAAAAGTATAAAATTGTGAAAGAAAAAGATTCGTATGAGTGATCCTAAGTGGTGGGATTATATAGTTTGAATTGTTGTTGTATATAAATTTGTAATTTTATAAATATCTAAAAGAAAACAAACATATCAGTCTCTTGATTATAAAATCTTTTGAAGTTCTATTAAATCTAAGAAATTGGTTGGGACATGAATTCCAACTTTTGTGAAATTATTGTCTTTATTTGACAAAAATTCAAATTACTTTACGCAAATCCTCGGTAAAACCATTATTGCCATTTAAATTATTCTCTTAAATGTGAGGGCTGGACCTCGGATCCGGATCCACCAAAAGCGGAGCCCTAGCAACTTCACGTCGTCGCTGGTGGATGTGCTCTTCCGGTCGGCGGCGCACATAGCACGTAAGGCGGCGGGGAGGTTGCCATCCCCAAGAGAAAGGAAACGGGAGCTCGGTTTCGGCTGACGGATGGCTCCTCTACCTTCGTTGAAACAGGGGTACTTTCGAATCATTACCGGAACACTTGTTGGGGGAATCCTTGGGTTCTATGTTATGCACCAGGTTGAGAACAGTTACAAGGTAATCCCGAAATTGACACTTTCAAATCCATCAAGTCCTGGTTGATTCATTTTGCCCTTTATATTTTCCCGTCTCATAGGAAAAGATGAAGCAGAGGCTGGCAAGTTATGAAAGGGAGAAAATGAGGAAGGAGAAACAACGAGAACAAGAAGAACAACGGTTAGAGTATTAGGCGTCTGTCTAGCTTCTGTCAGATTCCCCGGTCCATCTTTTGCCGGGGGTTTCGCAAAATTTTCTTTGTTGCATGTTATCATTGTCCTTGCACATTTCAGAGAAGCGGATCCATGTTCTCAAATTAAAACAATAAATTGACATTATCAAAAAACAGTGAATTCTGGTTTGTCTACATTGGTGAATATTTTTTACGAATCTAGAACTACATGCCTTGCATCCTTCCTTTCACGTTATAATGCCAGTGTCATTCATGGATAGGTTAGTATCTGTGAATTTAGCTACAATTTGTATAATTATAGATCTAAATTAGTACAGAAGGCAAACGAACTTTGAACCTGACAAGTCCATAAAAATTGCTGGCATAGGATTAGTAAGTAGAAAACGTGCGGTCGCAACAAAACTCGTTCACATGCCACGCTCACAAAACGTCATTGGTGTGTTATACCTGCATCCACAAAATTTAGAAAGTTTTGGAGTGTTAAAGCTTTACTTAAGTTGATGCTATTTTTCGTGAATATGAAGTGCATCATAGAGATGATAACCGTGAAATGGTTCAAGATCATCATGCGACTTGTTGAACTTTCACCGGGTACAATAGACGCCAAATTTGCTGTGAAATATTTTCTTTCAGCCTAGAGCACAGATCTAGCAATTGCCCAGAAACTGAAAATGAAGGGCTTTGATATTATGTTCTCCACAAGTTCAGCTTTATTATTTATCCGTAAAAAGCAAGCAGTATAATTTGGTCATGAAAAGTTTTCATTTTGACGTCAATAATTCAAATGGAAAAACATTTATTCCAGTAAGATTTCCAAATATTTTGAAGCATTTATTGACATCAAAGTTTTGTCAATAATTCTAGGCCTAGAATTTCATCTACATCATCTTCGAACATTGTTAAATCAATGTCGGCTGTTTAATCCTTGATTTTAACTTTCAATTTTTCCCTGTAAAATTTTATTAAATTAAGTTTGATTAGTATAATAATGATAAAATCATGAAACAACAAAAGTGTTAGGAATTTTTTATTTTGATAATGAATATTTGACTTAGTCTAAAAATAAGTCTAAGTTTTTTTCTTAGTCATATAGTTATGTGTTAACATATATTTTGAAAAGTTGTATAGTTATAATTAACCCTTTGAGTTTGTAAAAGGGTTATTTTAAAAATTTGTATAATTATAGATTTTTGCACATGTATTTTTAAATGACTTAAGTTTTTCACGTACTTTTCATATGCATATTTAAAATAATCAAAGAGTTAAGATAACTGTTTGAATTTTTATGTATGCGTTCAAATAACTATTTGAGTTTTACGAGTGGCTAATTTTACGTTGAGTTATTTTAAGTTACGTGTTATGTAAGTGAAAAATTTGAAGAATTATCGATAAATGTTTAAATTTTTATAAGTATTACAAGTTAACTATTCGACAAAAATGACGACTTAGGAGAAAAACTCTATGATTCTTTAGAAGTGTATTCTTGATGGATCTACGATAGGAGAATGTGAGAATTTTGCAATAACATGAAGAACATGGATAATTCAAAATTCAAAAGGACGTGTGTTATGCCGAATAGGATCACAAATGGATCATCCAAGGGTTGCGTGGAAGAAGGGAACAACGAGCAAAGGAGGTGTGCGGGTAGAGAAAATCAACCAATGCAGAACAACAACGAATTTATGTGGTTCCCCAACACGGGTACATCCATGGGTGATCAATCTATGGTAATTTCCTTGTTGATATGGTTGCTAGTACAAAGGGGAGAGAGGAGAGTTGGCTAGGGATTTTACAAGCTCTCTTGGTCGAAGATAATCTCCACATACAAATTAGGGGCAACAATGGGTATTTAAACTCATACCCAAATGACAAGTTTGCCCCTTTACATAATCATCAAAAATACAACTATATACAATGATAAATACATATACTTGATGGAAGACACATGCATCACAAATCTCCACCTTGTCTTTCATCAATCTTCACCACGAACAAACGATAGATCACCAAGACCTAGTGTGGGTCAGTAATAGCAATAGACGTTGAGTAAGTTTAAGCAATGCTTGAACTTGCTCTCCACAACACCTGTTTAGAATGAAAAAGTGCATAATATTAAGGGTTAAATGATGATTAATTGCATAATATTTAGCTTATCATATGAGAATTAAGTCATTATGTTATAATTACACTGTTATATGCTTTAACGAAAGAATCTACATAATTTCTGGAAATTAACGTTAATTAAGTACATTTCTGAACTGTCGGTAAGTTGCAGGTTTTTAATTCTTAAGTATCCAAATTTTTTGTTATTTTGGAGAGTTATATTTAAAGTATCGGACAGTTATGTTTTAAATGCTAGAAGAATATTCAAGTACACAGTAACAACTCGTTGAGTTAAAGGCTTAAAGATGTAAAAAGTACAAGTAACAATTCGTTGAGTTAGTGAGTAAAAATCGTAAGTTGTATATTTGAACTCGTTAAGTTAGAATTATGCACGTGTTGAATTTAAATGCTTTAGTATATTACCTGAGATGCACATGTTTAACTCGTTAAGCTAGCATAATTATACGCGTTGAGTTACTTGAATATACATTAATGTAATGCATTGTGTTAGTAGTTTATAAGTTATTTCTTTATTGCACGTGTTTTATAGTTAAATCAACGAAGTAAGTCCGTTGAGTTATTTGTAACTTCACGGACCATTTATTTTCTAATATGCCACTATAGCAGTTGTAGAAATAGGAACTTCGAAGGACAACCACGATTACACATATCACGTAGGAATTCACTCGTGGAATGAAGAAGAAATCACCATCGTTGATATGAATGAAGAAAATCCAACTGATTATTTAAGTAGAAGCAGTTACTATAGAAAGAAATATAAAAGACGAAGAAAAAGTGTGTAGAGGTGGAGAACCGCGCTAACTGTAAGCAACGTCAAAAGTTCCTTGAAGCTCCACACCACCACCAAAATCACCAACCATCGGAGGTCTGTGAGGATACTTTCTTGATGTCAGGTCGATTCTGAGCCAAACACAGTGACTGACAACCACTGTGAGGAGTGATCACGTTGCGGGAAGGGAAGCCATTTTCATCAAGCACCGACTCATATCTCAGGAGATCGTAAAACTTCTAGCCTTGGTTTTGGGTTGATGCTAGTACGTTGAAGAGGAGATCATCTTACAATTTTGGATTTGCGATTCTATAGGGAGAAGAGGCAAGATTGTAAGTGATTAAGTTTTCAGTGGTGTAATTGCATCGCATGTAGTGACGAAAGTTTTTACTGTCAATAGAGATTTTTACATTTCACCTTTCATTCATCTTCAAGAATATATCAAAACAAAAATACCAAAAACAACAAATTATCTATGTTTACGTTTAGTATTAAAGTGTTGTATTGTTTGTTTTGTATCGTGATTAATGTTATCATTGTAAGTATTGTGAATGTTTTATGTTTGTTTGATTTAGAAAATAGAAAATAGTTTTATTGTTTACTGAAATTTATTCATTCTAGATGCTTAAAGATTTTAATGGTTACTGTTTGAAATATCTGAATGTTAGTGTTGCTTAATGATAAATCTAATATTAACTAACATTAAAGACCTTAATTGATGTTATTTACATTCTATGGAACTACGTAATGGTTGGCCAAATTCCTCTGTAAATAGCAGTATTTAACTTGAAAGATAGGCTCGTGGAGTTAACTGTAAGTCTACGAGGTTAGTCCGTTAAGTTAATCATAACTCCATGAACTAAGTTCATTGTGTTAACTGTAACTCAACAGAGTGTTTACTGAACACATAAACTCTAATATAAAAATTGGAATAGTACGCAATTCTTACTCAATCTCTATGGGTTTGACCTGTACTTGCACACAAATACAATATACACTATGCACTTGCAGTTAAAATACAAATTGGAATTAATATCTAATTTGTGTGAAAAGTTGTTTATTTACTTCTAAAAGTAATTATTGATATAAGCATAAAGATAAACTAAATAAGTTTAAAAATAGAAGTTAACAACCCTAAATCAAGCAATTTCTAGCACTGTTGCCAGAGATTGAGAAATTAAGCAATTGTGAGTGCTGTTTTGTTTTAATAGCAGGAGGAGTGTTGTGTGTTTTATTCGATAATTGAGAATATGACATATGCTTATGCTTAAAGATTTTTGAAACTTGTAGTTAGCATATGTGAATTCTGCAATTTGGAAGGTCACGATATCTCTGATTGTTTGAAATTGAGATGATTGTAGATGGTTAGATCCCATGAACAACAAATGAATTATATTCAATATAATAGAGTTGAGTATGAGAATCCTATAGTTTACCCAACTAATGGTCAGTTTAGAATGTGTAATATTTTGAGAGATAAGGAAGTTTGTGATAGGTATGATAGACTGGACCGTAGCTTAGAGCAAAACATGGACAAACTAGAACAATACATGTGTCAGCAACAAGAAGTCAACCAATTAAACTATAATGAAGAATATATAGAGCCTAAAATTGATATCATTTACGAAACTGAAAAAACCATAATGAAAATTGATCAAAAATTAAATGTAATGAGATTAGATGATCTGGAAAGAAAATTAAAAGCTTTAGATGAATTTACAATGAAATTACAAGTTATGTAACAAGAAAACACAAATGAAAACTTTAATGTTACAGATTTACATAATTTGCAAGACATAGAGACAAAAGAAAATACCAATGCAATAGAATTTAAAGAATGCAATTTAAAACTAAAAATAGTTGAAGATCATAATCACGAAAATGAAATACAAGAACATCATGAAAGTAATGAAAATCTAGAAGATGTATGTATAATATTAAGATCTGGAACTGATATACCACCAAAAATTCAAAAAGAAAGTAACATGAAGGTGGATAAGAACAAAATTCAAAATGATAAGGAAAATGTAATATCTAAAAATGTAGAAATCACTGAAGAAAAATTTGAATCTAAAAATGAGACTAAAAATGATCAAATAAATGAAATGAAAGAAAAAGAATCTTTTAAATTACAATCATTAGCACCATATCTTGAAAGATTACAACATACATTTTCTGAAAAACAAGAAAAAATTAGAGAAATTTTTGAAAAAGTATAATTTAACATTCTTTTGTTAGACTTATTGCAGAAAATGCCACCTTGTGCTAAATTTCTTAAGGATTGGTGTACTAAGAAAAGAGAGCGAAAAATTTTAAGGAAAGTCTTTTTAGTTGAGCAAAGTAGTTCCCTATTTTTGTCACAAATTCCTAAAAAGTTATCTGATCCTAGAATCCCTATTATATCATGCACAATAGGAAATACCATTTTATAAAGAAACTTAATAGACCTAGGTGCAGGTATAAATGTTATATCGAGTGATATATTCACATCATTAGGATTAGAAGACTTAATTCCTACTAGGACTATTATTCAATTAGGTGATAGAAGTATAAGATACCCTAGAGGAAAAATAGAGGATGTCTTAATTAAAATCAATAACTTTATATATCCTATTTATATTGTAATTTTAGATTCCCAATAAATTAAGCATCAAAATCATGATACATCTTTAATTTTGGGAAGATCATTCTTAGCAACATCAGGGGTTGTTATAAATTGTAAAACTGGAGTAATGAAGTTAGCATATGGTAATGAGGATACTCAATTAAACATTTTCAAACTAGAAAAGTTTGAGGAGTTAGAAATGTCCTTACATACTATAGACTTTTTAGAAGATGAAGGAGATATGCTAGATGATGTGATTTAAGAAGAACTAAATAGGCAACTAAATTCTGAAACTTTAGAAGAAAGTGAAAGTATAAATGTAGAAGGAGATCAAGAAGAGATTAATATAGAAAATGAAAATGTTCAATTAGGAGCTCTAGCTTCTGATGGTCAACATTTAGATTTAAAGCCTTTACCTCCTGAATTAACCTATATATTTCTAGAAGAAAAATGAACATGTCCAATCATTATTGCTTTAGATTTAAAAGAGGATCAAATTTCTAAATTAAAAAATGTAGTAAAAACTTATAAAGAGGCAATATGATAGACTATGACTGATATAAAAGGGTTAAGTGCAACTTTATGCTGTCACCACATATATTTAGAAGAGAATACTAAACTAGTTAGAATTCCTAATAGGAGATTAAATCCAAACCTTAAAGAAGTAGTCAAGAAGGAAATAGTAAAATGGTTAGATAATGACATAATATATCCGATTTCTAATAGCTCATGGGTTAGTCCAATCCATGTAGTTCCCAAGAAATCAGGATTAATAGTTATTAGGAATGAAAGTCAGGACTTGATACCTACTAGAATTCAATCAGGCTGGAGAGTGTGTATAGACTATAGAAAGCTGAATGTTGTGACCAGGAAAGATCATTTTCCCTTACCTTTCATAGATCAAATGCTAGAGAAATTAGTTGGGAAAAAATATTTTTGTTTCCTAGACGGGTATTCAGGATATAACCAAGTTCTAGTAGCATTAGAGGATCAAGAGAAAACAACTTTCACCTATCCTAATGGAACTTATGCTTTTAAGAGAATGCCATTCGAATTATCCAATGCACCAGCCACCTTTCAAAGGTGTATGTAGGGTATATTTACTAGAATGACTGAAGATTTTTTAGAAATATTTATGGATGATTTTACTGTTTATGTAACTTCATATGAAGTGTGTTTAAACAATTTAGACCAAGTATTAAAATGCTATGTGGAAAAAAGTCTGGTTTTAAATTGGGAAAAATGTCACTTCATAGCTAAACAAGGAATATGTTGAGTATTTTGTTTTGATGATGTGTGTTGAATGAAAATAATCATATTTGCTCAATTACTATTGCTTGTGAAAAGAAATTAAAATCATCAATTAATACAGAAAAAGCTTACTGACATAAATACTTGTCTGTATTGGATTTGAAATTATACTAAGTTAATAACTAGTCGTTTCATTGCATTAATTTCTCATTTAACTAAACGTTAAGTTAACATGTGTTTTTATTGAAAAGCATGGTATGTTTTAAAGTTATATCTTCTGTATCATGAATAGTGCACGTTTAGACAACTCGTTAAGTTAGAGTGTTATTTGTATAGAGGTCACGTGAGAACTCGTTAAGTTAGAGGCTTAAAGGTTAAAATAGGTCACGTGAGAACTCGTTAAGTTAGTGTTATACACGTAGTGAAATTATAAGTTACAAATGTTATATTGTATCACGTGAGGTGTACATGTTTAACTCATTAAGTTAGCATAACTAAACGCGATGAGTTACTATATTGAACACTAAGGCAACACGTTAGGTTAGTGTTTAGAATGAAAAAGTGCATATTATTAACGGTTAAATGATAGTTAATTGCATAATATTTAGCTTATCATATAAGAATTAAGCCATTATGTTATAATTGCACTGTTATATGCTTCAATTAGAATTACTACTTAATTTTGGGGAATTAATGTCAATTTAGTACATTTCTGAACTGTCAGTAAGTTGTAGGCTGTGAAATTCTTAAGTATCCGAAATGCACCTTGAGTATCGGATAGTTAAATTTATGCATGTGTTGAATTTACATGCTTTAGTATATCACGTGAGATGCACATGTTTAACTCGTTAAGTTAGCATAACTGTACGTGTTGAGTTACATGAATACACACTAAGGTAACGTGTTATGTTAGCGGCTTATTTCTTTATTGCACGTGTTTTATAGTTAAATCAACGAAGCAAGTCTGTTGAGTTATCTGTAACACTACAGACTATTTATTTTCTAATATGCCACTATAGTGGTTGTAGGAATAAGACAGTTGGAAGAAAAACCACGATCGCACGTATCACGCAGGAATTCACTCGTTGAAGGGAGAAGAAATCATTGTCGTTGATATGAATGAAGGAAATCCAACCAACCATTCAAGTAGAAGCAGTTACCACTGAAGAAATATAAAAGAAAAGAAGAAAAAGAAGTAGTATGTGTGTGATCGATGGACGGCCAGTGTGTATAGAGGAGGAGCACCAAGCTTTTTGTAGGCAGTATCAACGATTCTCTAAAGTACCACACCAACCATCGTTACCACCACCATCACCACCATAATCACCAACCATCGGAGGTCTATGAGAATACTTTCTTGATGTCAGGTCGATTCCGAGCAAAACATGGTGCCTGACAACCACTGTGAGGAGTGATCACATCGCGGGAAGGGAAGCCATTTTCACCAAGCGTCGACTCATATTTCAGGAGATCGTAAAGCTTCTAGCCTGGACTTCGGGTTGATGCTTGTATGCTGAAGAGGAGATTATTTTGCAATTTTGGACTCGTGATTCTATAGGGAGAGGAGACAAGATTGTAAGTGGTTTAATTTTCAGTGGTGTAATCGCGTCGTATGTAGTGACAGAAGTATTTACTGTTGATTGAGATTACTTTACATTTCACCTTTCGCCCATTTTCATGTTCATATTAAATCAAAAATACCAAAAACAACTTATCTGATATTGTATGTTGTATTTGAGTGTTGTATTGTGATTAATGTTATCTTTGTTAGTGTTGTGATTGTTTTATATTTGTTTTAGTTTTACAGTTTATTGAAATTGGTTCGTTCAAAAGACTTAAAGATTTTAATGGTTACTATTTGGATCATTTGAATGTTAGTATTGCTTAATGATAAATTCAGTGTTTACTAACATTAAAGAGCTTAATTGATGTTATTTATAATCTGTGGAATCACCCAATGGTTGGCCGAATTCCTCTGTAAATAGCAGTATTAAAAAGAAAAGATAGGCTCGTGGAGTTAACTTAAGTCCACGAGGTTAGTCCGTTGAGTTAGCTATAACTCAACGAACTTTATCTGTTGAGTTAACTGTAATTCAATGGAGAGCTTATTGAATATATAAATTTGATTGTTAACAAACGGACAGTTCTAAACTTTTAAGCAATTCCTTGTGGGATCGACCTGTACTTGCACACTGATACAATAGACACTGTGCACTTGCAGTTAAAGTACAAATTGGAATTAATATTTAAATTGTATTAAATGTTATTTGTTTACTTCTTAAAGAAAAAGAATAGGCATAAAGATAAATTAACTAAGTAAAAATAGAAGTAACAAATCCAAGTTTTTCTGGTACGTTATTGGAGATCTAATAAGATATTCTGGTGTCGTGCTGGAAAAAACACAAACAAGTTTTATGGCGCCGTTGTTGGGGAATTGAATTGAATTGACTAGAATTGAATTGAATTAATATAAGCAACTTTTAGAGCTATTTTGTTTTAATAGCCAGAGTGTTGTGTGTTTTCTTCTGTAATTGAGAATATGGCATATGCTTATGCTTAAAGATTTCTGAAACCTGTAATTAGCATATGTGAATTCTACAATTCTGAAGGACATGACATTTCTGACTATTTGAAACTGAGACGTTTACAGATGGTTAGATCCCATGAACAATAAATGAATTATCCTCAATATAATAGAGACGAGTATGAGAATCCTATAGTTTACCTAACTGATGGTCAGTATAGAATGTGTAATATATTGAGAGACACGGAAGTTTGGGATATGTATGATAGACTGAAGCGTAGTATAGAGCAAAACCTGGACAAACTAGAATACTTTATGTGTCAGCAATAAGAAGTCAACCAATTAAACTATAAGGAAGCATATTCAGAACCTAAAATGGATATAATTTATGAAACTAAAAAAATCATAATGAAAATTGATCAAAAATTGAATGCAATGAGATTAGATGATCCGGAAAGAAAACTAAAAGCATTGGACGAATATACAATAAAAATACAAGTTATGCAACAAGACAATGAAAATTATAATGTTATAAACCAACATAATTTGCAAAATATACAGCAAACATAAAATATTAATGCAAGAGAATTTAAAGAATGCACTTTAAAACTAAAAACAATTGAAGATCATAATTACGAAAATGATATACAAAAACATCATAAGAGTAATGAAAATCTGAAAGATGTATGTGTAACATTAAGTTCTGGAACTGATATACCACTAAGAACTCAAAATGAAAATAATATGAAGGTGAATAAGAGTAAAAATCAAAATGATAATGAAAATGTAATAGCTGAAAATCTAGAAATCACTGAAGAACAATCTGAATCTGCTAATGAAGCTAAAAATGATCAAACAAATTAAACGAAAGAAAAAGAATATTTTAAATCACAATCTTTAGCACCCTATCTTGAAAGATTACAATAAATAATACCTGAAAAATAAGAAAAAATCAGAGAAATTTTTGAAAAAGTACAAGTTAACATTCCTTTGTTAGATCTATTGTAGAAAATGCCACCTTGTGCTAAATTTCTAAAGGATTGGTGTACTAGGAAAAGAGAGCGAAAAGTTCTTAGAAAGGTCTTTTTAGCTGAGCAAAGTAGTTCCCTATTTCTGCCACAAATTCCTAAAAAGTTATCTGATCTTGGAATCCCTGTTATATCATGCACCATAGGAAATACCATTCTAGAAAGAACCTTAATAAACTTAGGTGCAGGTATAAATGTTATGCCAAGTGATATATTTGCATCATTAGGATTAGAAGGCTTAACTCGTACTAGTACAGTTATTCAATTAGCTGATAGAAGTATAAGATACCCTAGAGGAAAAATAGAGGATGTTTTAAGTAAAATCAAAAATTTTATATATTCTATTGATATTGTAATTTTGGATTCCCAACAAATTAAGCATAAAAGTAGTGATACATCTTTAATTTTGGAAAGGCCATTTTTAGTAACATCAGGGGTTGTTATAAATTGTAAAACTGAAGTAATGAAGTTAGCATATGGTAATGAGGATACTCAATTAAATATTTTCAAACCAGAAAGATTTGAGGAGTTAGAAATGTCCTTACATACCATAGACTTTTTAGAGGATGAAGGAGATATGTTAGAAGATGTGATTCAAGAAGAATTAAATAGGCAAATCAATTTTGAAACTTTAGAGGAAAGTGAAAGCATAAATATAGAAGGAGATCAAGAAGAAATTAATTTAGAAAATGATGATGTTCAATTAGGAGCTCTAGCTTTTGATGTGCAACATTTAGAATTAAAACCTTTACCTCCTGAATTAACTTATATATTTCTGGAAGAGAAACGAACCTGTCCAATCATTATTTCTTCAGATTTAAAAGAGGATCAAATAGCTAAATTAAAAGATGTAGTAAAAAGTTATAAAGAAGCAATAGGATGGACTATGACTGATATAAAAGGGTTAAGTTCAACTTTATGTTGTCACCACATATATTTAGAAGAGAATGCTAAACCTGTTAGAATTCCTAAGAGGAGATTAAATCCAAACCTTAAAGAAGTAATCAAGAAGGAAATAGTGAAATGGTTAGATAATGACATAATTTATCCGATTTCTGATAGCTTGTGGGTTAGCCCAATCCATGTAGTTCCCAAGAAATCAGGATTAATAGTTATTAGGAATGAAAGTCAAGACTTGATACTTACTAGAATTCAATCAGGTTGGAGAGTATGTATAGACTATAGAAAACTGAATGCTGTGACTAGGAAAGATCATTGCCCCTTACCTTTTATAGATCAAATGCTAGAAAGATTAGTAGGGCAAGAATATTTTTGTTTCCTAGACGGGTATTCAGGTTATAATCAAATTCTAGTAGCATTAGAGGATCAAGAGAAAACAACTTTCACCTGTCCTAATGAAACTTATGCTTTTAAGAGAATGTCATTCGGATTATGTAATGTGCCAGCTACCTTTCAAAGGTGTATGCAGGGCATATTTACTGGAATGACTGAAGATTTCTTAGAAATATTTATGGATGATTTTATTGTATTTGGCAACTCATATGAAGTTTGTTTAAGCAATTTAGACCAAATATTAAAACGCTGTGTGGAAAAAAATCTGGTTTTAAATTGGGAAAAATGTCACTTTATGGTTAAACAAGGAATAGTCTTAGGGCATGTTGTTTCTAAGAAAGGGTTGAAAGTAGATAAAGCTAAAATAGAAGTAATTTCTAATCTACCAGAACCTAAATCAGTAAAAGATATTAGATCATTTCTAGGACATGTTGGTTTTTATAGAAGATTTATTAAAGACTTTAGCAAAATAGTTAGACATTTAACTAATCTATTAAAAGATGTCCTATTTAACTTTGATAAAAATTGCAAGGAAGCATTTTTCAGACTTAAGACTAGCTTAATTTCAACTCCTATAATTCAAGCACCTGATTGGAACCATCCATTTGAATTAATGTGCGATGCATCTGATTTTGCTGTAGGAGCAGTGTTGGGACAAAAGATAGAAAAATCTCCTAGTGTGATTCATTATGCAAGTAAAACCTTAAATGATGCTCAAGTTAATTACACAACTACTGAAAAAGAAATATTAGCTGTTGTGTTTGCCTTAGAAAAGTTTAGATCATATCTGATTGGAGCTAAAGTGATAGTATACACGGGTCATTCAGCTTTAAAACATCTAATAAAGAAAAAAGAGACTAAACCTAGATTGATCCGATGGATATTATTATTACAAGAATTTGATCTAGAAATTAAAGATAAAAAAGGTTGTGAGAATGTAGTCGCAGATCATTTATTAAGATTACAAATAGAAAAATCAAATATTGAAATTAAGGATAATTTTCCTAATGAACAATTAATGACCATCAAAACAATGCCTTTGGTATGCAGACATTGTTAATTACTTAGTAACTGGTTTAACACCTAAGGATTGGAATAGACAGGATAAGAAATTGTTTTTCTCGAGAGTAAAATATTACTATTAGGAAGACCCATACTTATTTAAGAAATGTCCTGATCTGGTTTTAAGGAGGTGTGTTCCAAAAATTGAATATCCGAGCATATTGTCTTTCTATCATGATCAAGCTTGTGGAGTTTACTATAACTCAACGAACTTTATCCGTTGAGTTAACTGTAATTCAATGGAGAGCTTATTGAATATATAAATTTGATTGTTAACAAACGGACAATTCTAAACTTTTAAGCAATTTCCTATGGGATTGACCTGTACTTGCACACTGATACAATAGACACTATGTACTTGCAGTTAAAGTACAAATTGGAATTAATATCTAAATTGTATTAAAGGTTGTTTATTTACTTCTTAAAGAAAAAGAATAGGCATAAAGATAAATTAACTAAGTAAAAATAGAAGTAACAAATCCAAGTTTTTCTAGTACGTTATTGGAGATCTAATCAGATATTCTAGTGTCGTGCTGGAGAAAACACAAACAGTTAGCGTTATAAACTTAAGTTGTTATTTTTGCACGTGGTAAAATTCTTATTATAAAAACATTTGTTTATTACTGAATTGGTGAGTTAAAGTTTTTCGGAGACTTACAATCGTAACTATCTGGAAGGTAACTTAAGTCATGGTTTCACGTCATGACACGTGTCTCACTAGTTTTATGGTAAAAAGAGTTTTTCGGAGACTTACAACCGTAACTATTCGAAACTTAAACTATTTTCGATGAGTTAGCATTTAACCTTCCGAAAGAACTTTTTATTACACTGATGAAGATTTTTGGACGAGAAAGTTTATTTTGCAGAAAATTTTTCAGAGCTCCAAGACTGATGATTAAAGAAAATTTGAAATGTAAACGTGAGTCAGAATGTGTGTGTTTCGATGAAGGAAAAAGAAAAGACGTGGAGAAGTGGAAAACTGGTAGTGCTTAAACGTGGAGGATATGCATGAAATGAAGATAGAGTATAAAAGGCATAGAGTTCTCGTTGATCAAACCATCCTTGCACACAAAACAAAAAATCTTTTCAAAGATCAAACTATCCCTGCACACCAAAAGAAATTTTTTTCATGGATCAAAAACACCTCTTTGGGGAAAAACTCTCAGGTGGAAGAAAATTCAGTGAAACATAAAAAGGTAAGATTTTCGTTACTAAAGATTTGAAGTATCAGAAGAAAGCAAAATTTGGTGAAGCATAAAAAGACAAGATATTCGTCACTGAAGAATTGCTGAAGAAGAAAGAAGAAGACAAAGAAGAAAGAAGAAGAAGAAGAAGAAAGATCTAAAACAGGGAGAAATGTTTTAAATTCCGCAAATTAGTTTTCTCTGTTTATAGTTATGAAATTATTTAGATGATACATGGTATCGAGATATAATTACATCTACAATTTCTGAGGAGAATTGAATTGTATATTATAATGGAAACCTTGAATAAAAATGATTTTATGAAAATAATGTCTTGACTTGTTTTTGAGTTTTAAAGTTTCAATTATATTCAAAAATATTGAAAAAACACAATTCACCCCCTCTTGTGTAGCCATACGATCCTACAAGTTGTTTCATAGCTTTGTTTATAATCTTTGATATAAAATCGATACCAACTTATTTAATATCATTGTTTATTCTACCTTCCTTGTTGTTAAACACAAATTAATATCTGAGCATACGTTTAACTTTCTTGATTTAAGGCTCAAGTTGTTTTAAAGTTTCGAGACTATTTAAAATCAAATAGGTTGAAAAATCTAAGGTAAGATGGCTATTGGAAATGATAATTTTTCTTTATATGAAGGCTAAAATCTTGATCATCCTCCTTTATTTGATGGAATACATTTTGAATATTGGAAATATAGGATGACTGTTTTTCTTCAAAGTATAGATTATAAGTTGTGGTTCATGATTTCTAAACTATATACTCCGTTATCTACCCCTTATAATTCTTGGACAATTACTGAAAAAGAAAATGAAACTCTAAATGCTAAGGGCTTAAATATTTTATTTTGTGCATTGAGTTATGAACAGTTCAATAAAGTGTCGACATATAAATCTGCTTATGAGGTGTGGCATGCATTAGAAGTTTCACATGAAGTTACTTCTCAAGTTAAAGAGACTAAAATAAACATGTTGATTCATAAGTATGAACTCTTTAAGATGCATGAAGACGAAAGTATTTCTAAGATGTTTTCCAGATTTCTTGATATTATAAACTCTTTAAAATGCTTAGGAAAGAATTTTGAACATAAGGATTTGGTGAGAAAAATTCTCAGATCTCTAAGTTCTAAATGGTCTCAGAAAGTAACATCAATTGAGGAATCACGAGATTTAAATGTTTATACCATGAATAAACTTATAGGAAACTTAACAGCTTATGAAGTTCAATTAAATGAATCATTGAATCACAACAAACTAAAAATGAAGAAAGAAATAGCCTTTGAAATTAATTCAGATTCTGATATATCTACTGATTCTGACGAAGATTTGATTTTGCTGACTAGGAAATTCAAAAAAGCATGGAAAGCTAGGAAACAGCAAAGGAATAAGAATGATAAACCCTCAACGTCAAAATCACTAAATGGCAAGAATTCTTCATCTAGAAAGTATGTATGTTACAATTGCAAGAAACCTGGACATCTTTCTCCAGATTGTCCTATAAGGAAAAATGAAAAGCAAAGTAGGACAAATAAGAAGAAGATGACTTAGAAAACTCAGAAAAAGTTTTACAAGAAAAAGGCTTTGAAGGTCACTTGGGATGACACGTCTAAAGAGTCTAAATGTGAGGAATCATCATTAAAATCTTCACATTCAGAAGGAGAACAAGAGTTAGAAGACGTTGCTCATGTGTGCTTCATGGCAGATGAATCTGAGGTAATATATAATCCTGAAAGTTATTCAGATTTTAACTTTGATGAATTATTATATGCTTATCATGCATTATTACAAAAACTTAAAGTTTGTAAACTAGAAAATAAGAATATTAGAAACTCTTTATCCATTGTGGAAGAAGAAAATTGTTTCCTGTCTACTACTTTAGAAAAGTTTAAATGTGATAATGAAAATCATGCTAGAGATTTGCATAAATTTAGATTTAATGAATGTGTCTTGCATGAACAAATACAGAATACAAATGCTGAAAAATTAAAGATAGAATCTGAAAATGAAATGTTGAGAAACAATATAAATGAACTTGAATTAGAGATAGATAAATTAAAACTGAGAGAGCTAGATTTAAATTCTACCATTGAGAAATGGAATTTAAGTCAAACTAAGTTAGACAAACTAACTAGTACCCTTGCGGTGTCATATAAATTTGGCTTAGGATTTGATTATCCTGAATATCTTGAATCTCAAACCAATAAAGGATTTGTTAGTTGCAGTTCAAGTAAATCTAAGACTAAAATTCCTTTTATCATGAAATAAGGTAATAAATATGTAGAAGTAGGTACTCTAAGGGATGAATCATGTAGTAATAATATAAATCAATGTGATTTGTCAAAATGTACTTCTGACATGATTATAAATGTTTCTAAAAATCTTGTTTCTTGTTCTGGAAATTCAATTACTAATGTTTCTAAAATTTCAGACAATTGTAGTAAATTGGAAATTCAGAAACTCGAGCATGAAATTCAAAACACTGGTGTTAGACCAATTACTCATTCTGCATGTCCTATATTTGAAAATTTATGTGCAGAAAAAGATTTTATATGTACTGAAAATTTAAATAAAAGTACAAAATCTTGGTATGAACTTACTGAAATGTATGAGCATGACCAAAATAAATTAACATCTTATAAAAATCGATTAGGTCTTGATTATACTACACATGAAAACAAAAAGAATGATTATAAGAGCAATAATTCTATAAGTAAGTATGATGCAAATGATAAGTCTATAGTACTTTCAACTAATAAGAATGTCAATGATAATGTTAAATTATTTTTAAACAAAAAGAAGAAATATGAGTTTAATGAACTTGGTCCTCAACAACATTGGGTACCAAGAAAAAGTTTTTCTTAATTTGTTTTGCAGGAGGAAACAACATCAAAATGGATCTTGGATAGTGGAGTGTCAAGTCACATGACCAGAAAGAAAAGTCTACTACAAAATTTTACAAATACCATGAATGGAAGTGTAACATTTGGAAACAAAAGTAAAGATAAAATCATAGGTATGGATAATGTTCAAATAACTTCAACTTGTGTTATTTCGAATGTACTATATGTAGAAAACCTAGGATTTAATTTGCTGAGTGTTATAAAACTAACTAAAAATGGATATTATGTGGTGTTTAAAGATAATGTATGAAAAATTATTGATAAAAATACAGATGAAATTAAGTTTATTGCTAAAAGAAAAAGTTCTGTATGTATTTTATCTTTACCTTATGGAGCAATTGATTTAAATTCATGTTTGCTAGCTAAAACTAGTAATGCATATCTATGACATAGAAGGATTGAGCATATAAATATGAAACTGCTATATAAACTATTTAGAAAACATTTAGTGAGAGGTTTACCAAAGATTAAATACTCAAAGGACTTTATGTGTGATGCATGTGAGTTAGGTAAACTTCATAAAAACTCTTTTAAATCCAAAACTGATATTTCAAGCAAGAGAGTCTTAGAACTTATACATATGGATCTATTTGGACCAACAAGAATCATGAGTCTTGGTGGTAAATGGTATGTATTTGTTTTAGTAGATGACTTCTCTAGATACACTTGGGTATATTTTCTAGCATCTAAGACAGAAGTTTTTGAAAAATTTAAAATGTTTTGCAATTTTGTTCAAAATGAACAAAGTGTCTCTATTCAAAAACTTAGGAGTGATCATGGTACTGAATTTGATAATGATCAAATGGATAATTATTGTATAGGTCATGACATTGATCATAGTTTTTCTTTTCCAAGAGCATCATCTCAAAATGGTGTTGTTGAGAGAAAGAATAGATCACTTCAAGAAATGGCTAGAACTATGTTGAATGAACATAAGTTACCTCAAAATCTTTGGACTGAAGCAGTGAATACAACTTGTTATGTTATTAATAGAAGTCATTTAAGACCTCGTGTTAATAAAACTCATTTTGAAATTATGTTTAATTGGGTTACAAAAATTTCATATATGAAACCATTTGGGTGCAAGTGTTTTATTCTTAATACTAAGGATAAAAGGGATAAATTTCAAGCCAAAGCGGATGAAGGAACTTTTGTAGGTTACTCTACTAGAAGTAAAGCCTACAGAGTATATAACAAGATTTCTAGGACTATTGAAGAAATCCTCCAATGAAAATTCTTTTAGAGAATCTCAATCTAAAGCTGATAATGATGATATGATCAATCTCCCAAAAGAGTTAGAGATCAATAGAGAGATTGAAGATTTATCTGAGAAAATAAAAAATATGAACTTAAATGATCAAACTAATGATGAAAATGATGGACCTTCAGATGTTGATGAGAATATTGAGGAAAATCAGAGAAATTGGCGTTAGTCTTCATCACATCCCATTACTCAAGTCATTGGTAATATTAATGAGGGAGTTAAAACTAGAGCTTCAGTAAATTTAAATAGTATGTGTATGTTTGTTTCTATGGTGGAACCAAAGAATATAGAAGAATCATTATCTGATGAAAATTGGATAGTGACAATGCAAGAAGAACTAAATCAATTCATCAGAAATGATGTTTGGGAATTAGTCTCTCCACTAGAAAATCAGTCCGTAATAGGTACAAAGTGGATCTTTAGAAACAAAACTAACGAAACTAGTCAAGTTATAAGGAACAAAGCTAGATTTCAATCTAATCCTAAAGAATCATACTTAATTGTAGTTAAAAGAATATTTAGATATATATAAGGAACTAAACATTTCGGACTGTATTATTCTAAGGATAGTTCAATAGATCTTATAGGATATATTGATGCTGATTATGCAGGATCTAAATTTGATAGAAAGAGTACCAGTGGCACTTGTCAATTATTGGGAAATAATTTGGTGTCATGGTTTAGTAAAAAGCAAAACTTTGTAGCACTTTCTACTACAGAAGTTGAATATGTTGTTGCTGCACTGTGTTGCACTCAGATTCTGTGGATAAGGCAAACTTTAGAAGATTTTGGATTATCTTATGATTCAACTAAGATTTATTGTGACAGTAGTTCTGCAATAAATCTTTCCAAAAATCCTGTATTACATTCAAGAGCAAAGCATATAGAGGTTAGACATCATTTTCTAAGAGATAACGTAATTAAAGGAAAAATTAAATTAGAATTTGTGTTTAGTAAAAATCAATTAGCTGATATATTTACAAAACCTCTAGACGAAAATACATTCTGCAACATTAGATTAAATTTGGGTATTTGTAGGCTATGTGATGTGTAAAATGCTTAAACTCTACATAAAAATATAAATAGTATTGATGATGTTGTTCACCTCATAGATATTATATAATTATCATAAATATCTAAAGTAATATCTAAATGGCTGCTTAAGATACTATGTATTTATTGTAAAATCATAGTAGTATATTATTGATTTTAAGTAGTTTATCAATTTTAATGGTTTTTACGATTTTAAGTGGAAGTGTAAATGAAAAACATTAAATACTTCTGACATTCTGAAATTTTGATTAAGTGTTTTCTTTGAATCAAGGTAAGTGCATATGATCATGTATAAATTTGACTTAATTGATTAAACTTGTAGAATAAGTTATATGTAACTCATCTTAAATTGTTAATCAAAAGTATAAGGTTATTGAAACTGATTCATATTCTTAGTAAAATCATAGAAGTAAAAATTATATGCGATTTATGTTTTATTGCATCTGTATTAATGGAATACATATATACTGTGCTTAAAATGAAAAGTACTTACAAAGTGAAAATCTTTGAGAGTTTATTGATCAGTTTGATCACGAGCCTTTTGTACTTAAATAGATAGGTATGTAAGGATTGTTGTCTTGAAAAAGGATTCTTTAAATCTGGCAACCTAAGGTCCTGATCAAATCTGGGATTATTGATTGGAAGCTCATTACACGGGTATATTAGAAAGCTCTTGTATGATTCAAGCTTTTCAAATTAACTTTTAAAGAAAATTATCAATATTTACTATTTTGAAAAGAAAAAGTTGTTTCATTAATTACAGATATCTTTGAATCGAATATAGTTTCTACCAATATGACTACTGATTTATTGAATCAACATTAGTACTTTTGAAAATGTTTATTTGAGATACATTCTTTTATTCTCCTTAAATTAATCATATAGAGTTCAAAGTTTTGTTTTGATTCATATATAGTAGGAATTGATTCTAGAAATCATTTTTGATGAAGTCAGAATAACGGAAGTTTCTGAAAAGAAAATTTAAAAGTATAGTTATACTTAACATCTATTGTTATACAAGTATATTTTATATGTTATTGAATATATAAGAAGTATATTTGTAGGGGGAGGATTAACAATGTCCAAAAACAGATTAATATAATTTAGAATACAAATCTTGGTTAATCTGAATTAATGTTCTCTTAAAATCTTGATGAAATAATTTAAAAAGACAAACAAATTATTTTAGATTCAAAGGACAGGAATATTAGAATAGTTTACAATGTTCTCAAGATAATGTTAAGTGTAGCATGTATGTTGTCTTCGGAAGGAAGCATCCAAAACTTTATTTTAGTAGTGTACTAACTAAACGTTATGTTAGATAAGGTAACGTGTAAAACTACCTCTAGACAGTGTTTTACTCATTAGGTTAGTTAACTCAACGAGTTATACTTGAATATTTCGGGTACCTTGATTGAATAAACTTTATTCAATATTTATTTAATATCTAAACCCGACTTCTCTTCACGCTGAGTTATTCACCTAAAACCTTATTTAAACACTTATTACATGGGCACTTAGGTTATTTGTAAACTTTGTCAAGAAAATATTTCCTACTTGTTATTGTTACAACCTGCGACGATGGTCTTCAAGTTCTACAAAGGTCGTGGCAGAGGAAAAGGCAAAAGCAGAGGAGATGCAAAAGGAAAAGAAATAGAAAATGATGAAGTTCCACGCACTTGGTTCCAGAAAATATTTCGAGTGGATAAAAGGTTAGTAGAAATTTATAGAGATTACTTCTTTTCTGAAGAAATACTAGATGAAGTTAGACAAACACTTCAACATATTGATGCAAATATTACATACATGGGTATTCGTAGTAAATATGATAGAGAATATAGAATGAAATGTGCTGAGATTGCATTTTTGGAACAATATACAAAATATTTGGAAAAAGGTGTAGGTTCATCAACTAGAATTCCTTAAACTCCTATTAGTGGTACACGACTACAACCGTTTGAGGAAGAACATGAATTTGCTATCCCTACCCCTTTATATTCAAAACAATTAGAATCAAATATTGCTGTTGATAAAAGAAAAGTTGAAAGTCTTCGAAAGGCTATAGCAATAGAAAGTGCCTTTGAAGAACTAAGACAGAAAACTTTTATGGAGCAATTTGAAAAGAAAACAGCAATACTTGAAGAGGAGAAACAGAAATGTTATAGTAGAAGGAAAATCAGAAAAATTATGTCTTCAAAGACAAAGTCTATTGAAAAAGGAAAATCAGATGAAAATTTATTTCCAAAGGATAATGTATGTCTAGACATAGACATTGTACCTTATAATGTATCTGATAAACTCATTAGTTCTGAGTACACTGAAATTGATGATGACAATGAGACTTTATTTTCCCTTACTAGAAAGCTTGAGAAGAAATACAAGTCAAATATGAGCTCAAGTTTTTCTATTAGTACAAGTCTTGATGATGTAGAAATTGAAAAATCAGAGCATTAGGCACCTGACATTGAACAAGTTATTGCAGATATAATTGAAAATGTTGAGGCAGTAACTAGTTCACAGGCTGAATTGTCTAGAGTAGCAGATATTGAACAAGTTAAGACTCCAAAAGAGCTAAAAGTTAACCAGCCTTCTTCAGAATCTATAGAAGCAGAGTCTAAGAATTCACAACATGTATTAATGGAAATATCTGTTGAACAAAATGAACAATTACAAACAAATACACCAGCTGTAGAATTTATGGAAAAATTGAACTCTAAAGATTCTATAGAGACTGAACAGATGAATGTTGAACATATTGAAAATGTTCCTTACACTGTTGAAGTTGAAGAATCAAGCTTACCTAAGCAGCTTCAAGATAATATTTTGATAGAGGAACAAAATGACATTCATTTTGTAGAAGAGATTCCTGAAGATGAAATAAATTCAGAATCACAGCTTTAGGTATCACCTTCTTTGTGTACAGTATTACAAATTCAAGGTAATTCAATTCATTTTAGATCTGAAGAAGCATTGCAGAAATACAATAATCTAATTACATGTCAGATTCTGAAAGCTTGTCCAATAAAATTCAGAAATTTGATGGAAATGAGAGATCTATTTGAGTTTCAAGGCCTCATTCAATTCTTGCCAGTTGGAACGAAATGGAAGCAATACAAAGAGTTTATTGCAGCTTTTTATAGCAATCTGGTCAAGAATGACGACATACTGAAAACTCAAATAAATCAACAAGAGTTCACATTGTCTCCTGAGTTAATTTTTGAAGTTTTGGGATTAAAGAATGAAGGTGTTGTTGTTACAAACAGATTTGACATGATTAGACAACTATTTGCGTTTGGCCAGCACGACACCAGAAAACTTGTTTTGGATCTCCAGCAATGCACTAGGAAAACTTGGATTTGTTAACTTCTGTTTTTACTTAGTTAATTTATCTTTATGCCTATTCTTTTTGTAGAAGAAAGCAAACAACCTTTTACACAAATTAGATATTAATTCCAATTTGTATTTTAACTGCAAGTGCACAATGTCTATTGTATTAGTGTGCAAGTACAGGTCGATCCCATAGGGAATTGCTTAAGAATTGAGAACTGTTCCATTTTTTAACAATCAAATTTATATATTCAATAAGCCCTCCGTTGAGTTACAATTATCTCAATGGACAAAGTTCGTTGAATTATGGCTAACTCAACGGACTAACCTCGTGGATTTAAGTTAACTCCACGAGCCTGCATTTTCTTTTTAATACTACTATTTACAGAGGAATTCGGCCAACCATTGGGTGGTTCCACATAATGTAAATAACATCAATTAAGCTCATTAATATTAGTCAACATTGGATTTATCATTAAGCATACTAACATTCAGATAATTCAAATAGTAACCATTAAAATCTTTAAGTCTTTTGAACGAACCAATTTCAGTAAACTGTAAAACAAAAACAAACATAAAACAATCACACACTAACAAAGATAACATTAATCACAATACAACACAAACAATACAACACTCAAATACAAAATACAAACACAGATAAGTTGTTTTTGGTATTTTTGTTTTAATATGAACATGGAAATGGGCGAAAGGTGAAATGTAAAGTAATCTCAATCGACAGTAAATACTTCCGTCACTACATGCGATGCGATTACACCACTGAAAATTAAACCACTTACAACTCTGTCTCCTCTCCATATAGAATCGCGAGTCCAGAATTGCAAGATGATCTCCTCTTCAGCATACAGGCATCAACCCGAAACTAAGGCTAGAAGCTTTACGATCTCCTGAAATATGAGTCGGTGCTTGGTGAAAATGGCTTCCCTTCCCGCGACGCGATCACTCCTCACAGTGGTTGTAAGGCACTGTGTTTGGCTCAGAATCGACTCGACATCAAGAAAGTATCCTCACAGACCTCCGATGGTTGGTGATATAGTGGTGATAATGTGGTGGTGATAATGGTTGGTGTGGTACTTTAGAGAATTGCTGACACTATCTACAGAAAGCTCGGTGCTCCTCCTCTGTACACACTGGCCATACCTATTGATCACACACCTTTTACTTCTTTTCTTCTTTTCTTTTATATTTCTTTAGTGGTAACTACTTCTGCTTGAATGGTCGGTCGGATTTCCTTCATTCATATCAACGACGATGCTTTCTTCTCCCTTCGACGAGTGAATTCCTACGTGATACGTGCGATCGTGGTTTTTCCTTCCAACTGTCTTGTTTCTGCAACCGCTACAGTGGCATATTAGAAAATAAATAGTCCGTGGAGTTACAGATAATTCAACGGACTTACCTCGTTGATTTAACTATAAAACACATGCATAAATTTAACTATTCGATGCTCAGGTGCATTTTTGGATACTTACAAACTTAACTCTCTGATGCCCATATGCATTTAGGATACTTACAGATAACTCACCGATATATAACTTAAGTAAATCTATCAGATCTCGACACGTGTCTTCAGTAGTTTAATAATAAAAGAAACATTTCGGAGAGTTATAGGTCTAACTATCTGATGCTCAACTGCATTTCGGATAGTTATAGCTAACTCACTGAAAATTTACTTAAGTCACTTTCCTAGAACATGACACGTGTCCACAACTATTTTATAAATAAAAGGAGATTTCGGAGAGTTACACATATAACTATCCGATTCCCTGCTGCAATTTCGGATAGTTATAGATAACTCACCGAAAGTTCACTGAAGACATGCATTATGGTTTCGACACGTGTACTTCAGGAAATAATAAACTATTCTTTTAAAACATAACTGTTCGGTAATTTAAACATAACTATTCGATACATGTTCGGTATGTTAAACATAACTATCCGAAATATCAGAAATTTCGGATACTTAAGAATTTCATTACCTGCAACTTATCGATAGTTCAGAAATGTACTAAATTAACATTAATTCATCGAAATTAAGCAGATTCTTTAATTAAAGCATATAACAATGCAATTATGATATAATGGCTTAATTCTCATATGATAAGCTAAATATTATGCAATTAACCATCATTTAACCGTTAATAATATGCACTTTTTCATTATAAACACTTCCCCCATACCTAAATTTTGCTAGTCCCTTAGCAAACTAAGATTTAATTAATTGGTCTTTTTAAAAGTGCTAGAATTAATTCTTCTCCCTTTTTTTCTTATGTTCAGCATAAGAACTACTATTATCATATAGATATTTTGTATGTTTCAATAATATTGTTTTCTCCTCTTCAACTTGCAAATATACTTAGAATATATGCAAATTACATATAAAGTATATCATCATCACATAGATATTAATTATATAATCGTTTGTTCTTTTTTTCATCATCTGTCATCCTGAATTTTCTAATAAGATTTCTAGAAGAAATTTCAACAACATACGAATCAAAGTACAATCCAATTAAATATGATTAAGACAAGTAGAATAAAGAATTGCATCTCCATTAAAACAAATTCAAAAGTCAATTCTTAGATTCATATTTCAGCAATTCTAGATAACAGAAAATATACTCGATTCATAAGATATCTGTATTTCACAAAACAATTGTATCTTTTAAGAATAATATATGTATTAAATTATTATTATTATTATTATTTTACTTTAAAAGTTAATTTGATAAGCTTGAATCATACAAGAGCTTTCTAATGTACCCATGTAACGAGCTTTCGGTCAACAATCCCAGATCTGATCAGAATCTTAGGTTGCTAGATTTCAAGAGTCCTTTTTCAAGTCAACTATCCTTACATACCTATCTGCTCAAGTACAAAAGGCTCGTGATCAAACAAGTCAATAAACTCTCAAAATTTCTTTTTTTTCTTTTTTTCTTCTCTCTTTTTTTGTTTTGTTTTTTTTCTTTCACAATACAAAAACAAAACAAAACATCAAGCACATACTGTATATGTACATATTTCATTAATATAGATGCAATAAAACACCAATCTCATATAGTCCTACTTCTATCATTTACTATAAATATGAATCCATAACAATAAGCTCATACCTTTTCTATAGTTTAATAAGATCTACACATAAATCATTCTACAAGTTTAATCAGTTAAATTAAATGTATCTTTAATCATATGTGTTTCATTTAATCTAGAATTCACATTTCAGCTCCTTCAAGACTTCAGATAATTTTTTTTTTTTTCATTAAGTATTTTGATTTCATTTTAAAATCATGAAATTGTTAAACTCATGAAATTTAGAAAAAAAATATAAGATACTATATCTAGATTTGCATAAATAGTAAATTCTATAGCATCTTATATAGCCTTCTAAATATAACATTCAAGAGTTACAGTTTATAAAAATTTTACAATCTCAATTATTGGATAGTTACAACAAGTTCATAAAAATTTTCAATTTACACAAAACTTTGTAGTACCATTTTAATTCCTTTAATTAACAAACTTACATGGCTGTTACTTTAATTACCTCCCCCCCATACCTACATTTTGCATTGTCCTTAATGTAAAAAATTTGACAATAAATACAGTAATTTTAGCAAGCATGAATACAGTTTCGTTGATTTAGCACCTAACTCAACAAATGAGTTTAAATTTAAATTCAGGATAAGTAATCAGTTACATACCTTGTTTCGTTTATATCTCCTTCTGCATATTCCAATTTTTGATTCTAAAAAACTTTTCATTCATAGATAAAAGCAAAATACATAACAAAATAATATTTAATAGATATTGATAAATCATTGTCTTGTGTGGAACCCTTTAGTGGCTCACAAGCAAGTTAGTTGGTTTTCTAGAACAGATACCAACAAACTAGATTGATATTTTGTTTTTTTTTCTTTATAAAATAAAAATGAAAACTACATTTTTTTAAAAGTAAATGCAGAAAACACACAACATTAAACACACAAAATCATAATTTAAGAACATGATTGAAAAGTAGAAACAAATGGAATAAATGTGTCTGTCCAAGCAAACTTTTTAGGCATAATTCTTCTTGCTAATAATTCTATTTTAATGCAGTTCTTGTTCCTTCCTAATTTGTAAACGTGCAATATATTATAAATTCCAAATACAAGTGTATTACCATTAATGATATGAAATGCAGAAAGGGATCCTTTTCGGTTCTAGGGTAATGTAGCAGTTTCTATTTCTACATCTATTTCAATATATTCCTCTTCCCACTTCCATTCATTTATGTCTTTCATAATTCATATTTGAAATTTCATCAATTCATCCCTCCATCTTATCAGACATAAAGTAGGATCATCATATTCATTATACCACATTCCTATTTGAATTTTATCAAATTCTGTAGATGATGGTTTAGCTATATCACTCGGTATAGGTAATATTTTTATAAAATTATCATAACTGTCTATGCTCACTATGTATAAATCAGATCCAAATGCTATTGATATATTTGTGACTAGATATATATATCCATCAAGTATGACATGCATGCTGTTAATTAATGATTTCTATCCTAGATGTATCATAATATTTTCATTCCAAGATCTATTTAGAAAATTATATACACTTAAGCGTAAATCTTCACCCCAATTTCCTATAGGTCTCCAATAATATAATTTTTCAGGAATGGTCAAATTTTTATCAGAAAATATTAAAGACGACCCATAATTTACAATTGGTACTTCATATCTATTAGGTCTTCCTATATACCAGTCTTCTCTTGTTATAGGATTTCTTATCAAAATATCAGGTAATAGACTTGCATACCTTGGTCTCGTCTTGTATATGATTAATCCTTCATCTATCTTCATAATATGTTCTATTCCTTCTAATGTATTGGGTGGAATTCCAGTAGTTTCTTCGATAGGCAGATATTCATGGTTAATTGAACTACGATTAAATGACCTCTATATGAATCCATCTCTAATCTTAGTCATTTTTGCAGCTTGTAGTCCTTGAAAATATTTTTCTTCAATATAGTCTTTAATTTCCTTTGATACACAACACAGCCTGCACAGATCTTTAGCTGACAAGTTACTCAGTACTTCCCTTAGTGCATCCAACGATAATTGCATCAATTCCATTTGTTGATTTTGTATAACACACAAAAATTTAGTAAAGACAAAAATTAACATAACTACTGCACACCCTTGTGGAATTAAGGCATAACTCAACGGACTAAGTTCGTTGAATTAAGGACTAATTCTACGATACTATTAACTATAAAAAAAATATATATATATAGAGATAGTTGCTTCAAATATGGTGCTTCATTTAGCTACCCTCCTAGAAGAGGTATCAATTTCATTAACAGTTCTATTGATAGGGTTAGGTACTACTTGCATTGGCAATCCTCCAGTAGGTCTAACTTCCATTGATTCCTTCTGTCTAAGTGGTATATTTCTATTTTGATTTTGAATTGCAGTATTTCCAAATACAAAATCTAGACGATTGTTTAATTGTTGGATTATCTTTTCTAATTTCTCTATTCTAGATCCTTGTTCTAGTAATGCTTCATAACTTATATGCTTCTCATCTGCTCTGTAACTGTTCTTTCTGATTCTATGGAAGATTAGGATGGAGTCACAGGCAATTCAGTTTCTACCCTAATTTCTCTTTCTTCTTCTTGTATAGGGTGCAGACTAATTTCAGCCTATTTTTCTTCTTCTCTTTACTCCTGCTACTATTGCTCCTGCTCCTCCTTAGAATCGGATAGCAGTTTTATAAAAATTGGCTCCACAGGCCCTGTTGACATTGGTACCTCAGATTTAATCTCCTTTTTGATATTCAGGCACTATCTCTTTTCCTTTCCTTCGTGTGATTAATTATGTCTGTTCTTTCTCTTCTTCATCTGAGATTAAATCTAAAAATAAAGGTTCTGCATGCCTTTGAGCCATAGGTACTAGCTCTTCTTGTTTAATTTTTCCAATAATTGCTGGTCTCGAAGGACCAACTTCAGCTTCTTTTGCAGCAAATCTGACAGTAGTTCTGGTAGTAGCTTCTTGATGCTGTTCCACTTTAATTTTGTACTGTGCCCTCAACTTTTCTTCTGCCCTTCTTCTTTTAATGCCATCATATAAAATATGTGCCTTAGCTATGGTTATACTTTCTTCATCACCTTGGTCTCTTGCTGTTTTGACCATGCTAGTAAACTCTTTCTCTTCTTCATCAGTTCTCGACCAAGCAAATGCTACTCGTGGCAATGACTCTGTTGGCTGAACTAGAGGTCCTGACTGCTGTTCCTCAAGAACAGGTCTTTCAGCAGTCGGCTCGTCTTGTCCTTTAGTTGCCTTTTCTTCATTTTCTTTCCTTTCTTGCTCCCAGATCGCCCATTTAGCTCGTCTACAGATTCATCTTTTGAACCAGAGCTGAGACTTACGTTGGATTAATTCTAGGGCAACTTCGCTGTTTGGCCTTATTTTTTTTTCTTTACTAACTGCAATTTCCGTTGCAACCTTTATTCTTGTTTCCATCATTTGAGGTATTTGTATACCCAAATCTACTAAATCTCTTCTGAAGTTGAAAAGTTCTGATTCTACCATCTGTAGCTCTTTTTCTCTTGTTGTATTCCTAATCTTCTACCGCGTGTGCCATTCCTCTAACTCTTTCAGAAATTCTGATGTGTCAACAGCATCTTCCTAGAACTCAGGTGTCATCTTCCTCATCGTGGAGTTACACAGCAGCACGAATCACTCTGATTTCTATTGTTCTAAATTCTAAATGATTTACCAGATAATGCCCCCAAAACCCTAGGTTTTAGTTTAAATAAGCCTTAAGTTTAGGCAGGTAATCGGGTCATTTCCCGAACCAACTATTGCTCTCTCATCCGCGGTCTTTGCTACAGTACTCCGTTGAGTTATAGTTTACTCAACGGAATAAGCTCGTTGACTAACTTAACACTCAACAGAGTAAGCTCGTTGAGTTAAGCGTAACTCAACGGACTCCCCGTACAAACAAATATATATAATAATAATAATACTTAAGGTAATAGTTTCTCTATTTTTACCGGTTTAACCGATACAATGTTTCGGTCAGACCTAATTTTTTCTCAGTTTAACCGATACTCTCTTTCGGTAAAACCAACATTTTTTTTTTTTTTTTCTGAAAATTAATATAGATATTTTTTATGTTTCGGTCATATCGATGGATCTAGTCGGTTGAACCGTAATGATTTTTTTATATTATTATTTATTTATTTATTTATTTTATATATCAACATAAAAACTGATTTCTTACTAAGTAAAGCTCGAGTAGTCCTCTACTCTGACTTCTATAATTCCAAAGGAGATTTTTGGTGTTTTCAGAATAGGTCTAAGTCTTTGTCCATTTACTTTAAATATATTCTGATTTTTAGGATTTTCAATTTCAATAGCTCCATAAGGATAAATATTTCGAACAATGTAAGGTCCTACCCATCTAGATCTTAATTTTCCTGGATGGTTATGGAGTCTAGCCATATAAAGATATATTTCTTGTCCGATTTCAGAGCTTTTTGGAATAATTTTCCTATCATGCCATAATTTCATTTTCTCTTTTTCTCTTAAAGTCTTCAAATAAGCTTCATTTCTAAATTCTTCTAATTCAATTAATTGCATTTTTCTATTTTCAGCAACTTGATTTAAATTAGTATTCAAAGTTTTTAATGCTTAATAAGCTTTATGTTCTATTTCAACCAGTAAATGACAACTTTTTCCATATACTAGCCTAAAAGGTGACATACCTAAGCTTGTCTTATAAGCAGTTCTATAAGCCCGAAGTGCATCTATCAATCTATTAGCCTAGTATGTTCTTGTAGGATTTACTACTTTTTCTAAGATTAATTTAATTTGTTTGTTTGCACTTTCTACTTGTCCACTTGTTTGCGGATGATATGATGTTGCAATTTTGTGGTTTACTCCATATTTCTTCATTAAGGCTTCAAAACTTCTATTACAGAAATGAGTTCCTCTATCACTGATAATAGCTTTAGGTATTCCAAATCTGGCAAATATATTGGTTCTTATAAATTATATTACCACTTTGTTGTCATTAGTTTTTGTAGGAATAGCTTCTATCCATTTAGATACATAATCCACCCCCAACAATATGTAATTAAATTGATTAGACATAGGAAATAGACCCATAAAATCTATTCCCCACACATCAAAGATTTCAACCTCAACAATAGGATTAAGAGGCATCATATTCCTCTTTGATATTCTTCATATTTGTTGACATCTTAAACAACTTAAGCAATATTTATGAGCATCTTTGAATAGTGTTGGCCAATAAAATCCACATTGCAGAATTTTTGCAGTAGTTTTCCCTAAGCCAAAATGCCCTCCACAAGCTTGGTCATGATAGAAAGACAATATGTTCGGATATTCAGTTTCTGGAACACACCTCCTTAAAACCAGATCAGGACATTTCTTAAATAAGTATGGGTCTTCCCAATAGTAATATTTTACTCTTGAGAAAAACAATTTCTTATCCTGTCTATTCCAATCCTTAGGTGTTAAACCAGTAACTAAGTAATTAACTATGTCTGCATACTAAGGCATTGTGTTGATGGTCATTAATTGTTCATCAGGAAAATTATCCTTAAGTTCAATATTTGATTTTTCTATTGTAATCTTGATAAATGATCTGCTACTACATTCTCACAACCTTTTTTATCTTTAATTTCTAAATCAAATTCCTGCAATAATAATATCCATCGGATCAATCTAGGTTTAGTTTCTTTTTTCTTTATTAGATGTTTTAAAGCTGCATGATCTGTGTATACTATTAATTTAGCTCTAATAAGATATGATCTAAACTTTTCTAAGGCAAACACAACAGCTAATAATTCTTTTTCAGTAGTTGTGTAATTAACTTGAGCATCATTTAAGGTTTTGCTTACATAATGAATCACTCTAGGAGATTTTTCTATCTTCTGTCCCAACACTACTCCTACAGCAAAATCAGATGCATCGCACGTTAATTCAAATGGATGGCTCCAATCAGGTGCTTGAATTATAGGAGTTGAAATTAAGCTAGTTTTAAGTCTGAAAAATGCTTCCTTACAATTTTTATCAAAGTTAAATGCGACATCTTTTAATAGATTAGTTAAAGGTCTAGCTATTTTGCTAAAGTCTTTAATAAATCTTCTATAAAAACCAGCATGTCCTAGAAATGATCTAATATCTTTTACTGATTTAGGTTCTGGTAGATTAGAAATTACTTCTATTTTAGCTTTATCTACTTCCAACCCTTTCTTAGAAACAATATGCCCTAAGACTATTCCTTGTTTAACCATTAAGTGACCTTTTTCCCAATTTAAAACCAGATTTTTTTCCACACAATGTTTTAATATTTGGTCTAAATTGCTTAAACAAACTTCATATGAGTTGCCATATACAGTAAAATCATCTATAAATATTTCTAAAAAATCTTTAGTCATTCTAGTAAATATGCCTTGCATACACCTTTGAAAGGTAGCTAGCGCATTGCATAATCCGAATGGCATTCTCTTAAAAGCATAAGTTCCAATAGGGCAGGTAAAAGTTGTTTTCTCTTGATCCTCTAATGCTACTGGAATTTGATTATAACTTGAATACTCGTCTAGGAAACAAAAATATTCTTGCCCTGTTAATCTTTCCAGCATTTGATCTATAAAAGGTAAGGAAAAATGATCTTTCCTAGTCACAGCATTCAGCTTTCTATAGTGTATACATACTCTCTAGCCTGAATGAATTCTAGTAGGTATCAAGTCTTGACTTTCATTCCTAATAACTGTTAATCCTGATTTCTTGGGAACTACATGGATTGGACTAACCCACTAGCTATCATAAATCGGATAAATTATGTCATTATCTAACCATTTCACTATTTCCTTCCTGACTACTTCTTTAAGGTTTGGATTTAATCTCCTCTTAGGAATTCTAACAGGTTTGGCATTCTCTTCTAAATATATGTGGTGACAGCATAAAGTTGAACTTAACCCTTTTATATCAGTCATAGTCCATCCTATTGCTTCTTTATAACTTTTCACTACATCTATTAATTTAGCTATTTGATCCTCTTTTAAATTTGAAGCAATAATGATTGGACATGTTCATTTCTCTTTTAGAAATATATATGTTAATTCAGGAGGTAAATGTTTTAATTCTAAATGTTGCCCATCATAAGCTAGAACTCCTAATTGAACATCATCATTTTCTAAATTAATTTCTTCTAGATCTCCTATATTTATGCTTTCACTTTCATCTAAAATTTCAGAATTGATTTTCCTATTTAATTCTTCTTGAATCACATCATCTAACATATCTCCTTCGTCCTCTAAAAAATCTATGGTATGTAAGGACATTTCTAACTCCTCAAACCTTTCTGGTTTGAAAATATTTAATTGAGTATCCTTATTACCATATGATAACTTCATTACTCCAGTTTTATAATTTATAACACCCCCTGATGTTGCTAAAAATGGCCTTCCCAAAATTAAAGATGTATCACTATTTTTATGCTTAATTTGTTGGGAATCCAAGATTACAATATCAATAGGATATATAAAATTTTTGATTTTAATTAAGACGTCCTCTATTTTTCCTCTAGGGTATCTTATACTTCTATCAGCTAATTGAATAACCGTACTAGTAGGAGTTAAGCATTCTAATCCTAAGGATGCAAATATATCACTTGGCATAACATTTATACCTGCACCTAAGTCTATTAAGGTTCTTTCTAGAATGGTATTTCCTATGGTGCATGATATAACAGGGATTCCAAGATCAGATAACTTTTTAGGAATTTGTGGCAGAAATAGGGAACTACTTTGCTCAGCTAAAAAGACCTTTCTTGGAACTTTTTGCTCTCTTTTCTTAGTACACCAATCCTTCAGAAATTTAACACAAGGTGACATTTTCTGCAATAGATCTAACAAAGGAATGTTAACTTGTACTTTTTCAAAAATTTCTCTAATTTTTTCTTGTTTTTTAGGTATTGTTTGTTGTAATCTTTCAGGATAGGGTGCTGAGGATTGTGATTTAAAAGATTCTTTTTCTTTCGGTTGATTTGTTTGATCCTTTTTAGCTTCATTAGTAAATTCAGATTGTTCTTCAGTGATTTCTAGATTTTCAGCTATTACATTTTCATTATCATTTTGATTTTTACTCTTATCGACCTTTATATCATTTTCATTTTGAGTTCTTGGTGGTATATCAGTTCCAGATCTTAATGTTACACATACATCTTCCAGATTTTCGTTACTCTCATGATATTTTTGTATATCATTTTCGTGATTATGATCTTAAATTGTTTTTAGTTTTAAAGTGCATTCTTTAAATTCTCTTGCATTAAAATTTTCTGTTTGCTGTATATTTTGAAAATTATGCAGATCTATAACATTATAATTTTCATTGTCCTGTTGCATAACTTATATTTTCATTGTATATTCGTCTAATGCTTTTAATTTTCTTTCCAGATCATATAATCTCATTGCATTCAATTTTTGATCAATTTTCATTTTGGTTTTTTCAGTTTCGTAAATTATATCCATTTTAGGTTCTGAATATGCTTCCTTATAGTTTACTTGGTTGACTTCTTGTTGCTGTCACATAAAGTATTCTAGTTTGTACAGGTTTTGCTCTATACTACGCTCTAGTCTGTCATACCTATCCCAAACTTTAGTGTCTCTCAACATATTACACATTCTATACTGACCATCAGTTGGGTAAACTATAGGATTCTCATAGTCAACTCTATTATATTGAGGATAATTCATTTGTTGTTCATGGGATCTAGCCATCTGCAAATATCTCAGTTTCAAATAATCAGAAATGTCATGTCCTTCAGAATTGCAGAATTCACATATGCTAACTATAGGTTTTAGAAATCTTTGAGCATAAGCATATGCCATATTCTCAATTACAGAAGAAAACACAACTCTGGATATTAAAACAAAATAGCTTTAATAGTTGCTTATATTAATTCAATTCCCTGGCAACGACGCCATAAAACTTGTTTGCGTTTGGCCAGCATGACACCAGAAAACTTGTTTTAGATCTCTAGCAATGCACTATAAAAACTTGGATTTGTTAACTTCTGTTTTTACTTAGTTAATTTATCTTTATGCCTATTCTTTTTTTAGAAGAAAACAAACAACCTTTCACACAAATTAGATATTAATTCCAATTGTTATTTTAACTACAAGTGCACAATGTCTATTCTATTTATATATTCAATAAGCCCTCCGTTGAGTTACAGTTATCTCAACGGACAAAGTTCGTTGAGTTATGGCTAACTCAATGGACTAACCTCGTGGACTTAAGTTAACTCCACGAGTCTGCATTTTCTTTTTAATACTGCTATTTATAGAGGAATTCGGCCAACCATTGGGTGGTTCCACAGATTGTAAATAACATCAATTAAGCTCATTAATGTTAGTAAACATTGGATTTATCATTAAGCATACTAACATTCAGATAATTCAAACAGTAACCATTAAAATCTTTAAGTCTTTTGAACAAACCAATTTCAGAAAACTGTTAAACTAAAACAAACATAAAACAATCATACACTAACAAAGATAACATTAATCACAATACAACACAAACAATACAACACTCAAATACAAAATACAAACACAGATAAGTTGTTTTTGGTATTTTTGTTTTAATATGAACATGGAAATGGGCGAAAGGTGAAATGTAAAGTAATCTCAATCGACAGTAAATACTTCCGTCACTACATGCGACACGATTACACCATTGAAAATTAAACCACTTACAACTCTGTCTCCTCTCCCTATAGAATCGCGAGTCTAGAATTGCAAGATGATCTCCTCTTCAACAAATAGGCATCAACCCGAAACCAAGGCTAGAAGCTTTACGATCTCTTGAAATATGAGTCGACGCTTGGTGAAAATGGCTTCCCTTCCCACGACGCGATCACTCCTCACAGTGGTTGTTAGGCACTATGTTTGGCTCGGAATCGACTCGACATTTGGAAAGTACCCGCACAGACCTCCGATGGTTGGTGATAAGGTGGTGATAATGTGGTGGTGATAATGGTTGGTGTGGTACTTCAGAGAATTGCCGACATTGTCTGCAGAAAGCTCGGTGCTCCTCCTCTATACACATTGGCCATACCCATCGATCACACACCCTTTACTTCTTTTCTTCTTTTCTTTTATATTTCTTCAGTGGTAACTGCTTCTGCTTGAATGGTCGGTCAGATTTCCTTCATTCATATCAACGACGATGCTTTCTTCTCCCTTCGACGAGTGAATTCCTACGTGATACGTGCGATCGTGGTTTTTCCTTCCAACTGTCCTGTTTCTGCAACCGCTACAGTGGCATATTAGAAAATAAATAGTCCGTGGAGTTACAAATAATTCAACGGACTTACCTCGTTGATTTAACTATAAAACACATGCATAAATTTAACTATCCAATGCTCAGGTGCATTTTCGGATACTTACAAACTTAACTATTCGATGCCTAGATGCATTTCGGATACTTACGACTAACTCACCGAAAATTCACTTAAGTCACTTTCCTAGAACATGACACGTGTCCACAACTATTTTATAAATAAAAGGAGATTTCAGAGAGTTACACCTATAACTATCCGAAGCCCATCTGCAATTTTGGATAGTTATAGATAACTCACCGAAAGTTCATTTAAGACATACATTATGGTTTCGACACGTGTACTTCAGGAAATAATAAACTATTCTTTTAAAACATAACTGTTCGGCAATTTAAACATAACTATCTGATACATGTTCGGTATGTTAAACATAACTATCTGAAATATCAGAAATTTCGGATACTTAAGAATTTCACAGCCTGCAACTTACTGACAGTTCAGAAATGTACTAAATTAACATTAATTCACTGAAATTAAGCAGATTCTTTAATTAAAGCATATAACAATACAATTATGATATAATGACCCATCATTTAACCGTTAATAATATGCACTTTTTCATTCTAGACAACAACTGGAATGGAACATTTAGTCTTTATTAAAAATTCTAGATGTATATACTGAAATGAGATTAATGGAAAATCTAAATGCAGAGGCATGGTTTATTGCAAATATATTGCATGCAAATTTATTTCAGAGAGTTGGACACAATATGGAAGTCAGTAGAAGTTGTTTATATGCAACTTATAGCTTGTTGAATAGAATTCAAATCAATTGGTTTGATGTTTTCACTTTTCAACTATAGCATATGAGTTCAAAGTTATTTTATGGTGATGCTGTATGTAGACTCATTGCAAGCCAATTGAATTTATCCGACTGTCCCTCTAAAACTAAAGGGATGAGAGCATTTAGTGTAAAAGATTTGCAACGGTTCTTGGTCATGCATAAACCTCAACGACAACAACAACAACAACCTGATTATACAGACCATATACAACAACAACAACCAAGTTATTCAATTCGAGCAGAACAGCAACTCCAACTACCTCCTGACTTAGATGCAGTACTGAACGACATCAGAAATGATGTTAGGCATCTAGGAGATAAAATATGTAATGCTATAAGTGATATACTTAAGAGGGATCATTAACTGTCTGTTTGCTTGTTTCTGAATACAAAATGTAATGTTTGTATTCCTTGTTTGATTCATTGAACAATACATTTGTTTTTGTAAATGGATTCAATTCTTATTATTGTTTACAAAAAGAGTTGTTGTAAATATATCTCTTACTATATATATATATTATCAGTAATTATCTTTTTGATTAATGACAAAAAGGGGGAGAAATATTATAAAAAGATGATTATGATTTTAATTGCATATATTATAAAGAGAGATGATATTTAAATGGTTATTGTAATCTGACAGATGATTATATAATGAAAGGTAGAGAAATGATACTTATATAATTATTGACATCTAAAAGTTTTAGTTCTGAGTGGTGAAATTTACACAAACAATAGACATAAGCTTAAGTGAACTTAAGTCAACAAACTTTTTTGTTGAATTAAAAGTTAACCAAATGAAGGTGCTTTGTTGAGTTAAACATATTTCATAATTGATTTAATATGGTTTTGTTATCATCAAAAAGGGGGAGATTGTTGAGTATTTTGTTTTGATGATGTGTGCCGAATGAAAATAATCATATTTGCTCAATTACTATTGCTTGTGAAAAGAAATGAAAATCATCAATTAATACAGAAAAAGCTTACTAACATAAATACTTGTCTGTATTGGATCTGAAATTATACTAAGTTAATAACTAGTCGTTTCATTGCATTAATTTCTCATTTAACTAAATATTAAGTTAACGTGTGTTTTTATTGAAAAGCATGATATGTTTTAAAGTTATATCTTATGTATCATTAACAGTGCACGTTTAGACAACTCGTTAAGTTAGAGTGTTATTTGTATAGAGGTCACGTGAGAACTCGTTAAGTTAGAGGCTTAAAGGTTAAAATATGTCACGTGAGAACTCGTTAAGTTAGTGAGTAAAAGAAGAGACGAACTCGTTAAGTTAGTGTTATACACATGGTGAAATTATAAGTTACGAATGTTATATTGTATCACGTGAGGTGCTCATGTTTAACTCGTTAAGTTAACAAAACTAAACACGTTGAGTTGCTATATTGAACACTAAGGCAACGTGTTAGGTTAGTGTTATAAAACTTAAGTTGTTTTTGCACGTGGTAAAATTCTTATTATAAAAACATTTGTTTATTACTGGTTCGTTGAGTTATCGTAACACAACGGAGATGGTTCGTTGAGTTAGTATAACACCACAGACTTAGTTCGTTGAGTTAGCTACAGTACTTATCACATGGAATGTCACATGAGGAACTCGTTAAGTTAGAAACGTTAAGTTAATATCTACTTGTGTTACTCGTTTAGTTAACATTAAAATAATGACTTCTTATTACACTTGATGAAAAATTTTGGATGAGAAAGTTTATTTTGTAGGAAAATTTTCAGAGATCCAAGATTGATGATTAAAGAAAATTCTAAATGTAAACTGGGTCAAAACGTGTGTATTTCGATGAAGTAAAAAGAAAAGACGTGGAGAAGTGGAAAACTTGTAGTGATTAAACGTGGAGGATATGCATGAAATGAAAATATAGTATAAAAGGCATAGAGTTCTTGTTGATTAAACTATCCTTGCACACAAAATGAAAAATCTTTTCAAGGATCAAACTATACTTGCACATCAAACGGAAAATCTTTTCAGGGATCAAAAACACCTCTTCGGGGAAAAGCTCTTAGGTGGAAGAAAGTTCAGTGAAGCATAAAAAGGAATGATTTACGTCACTAAAGATTTAAAGTATCAGAAGAAAGCAAATTCGGTGAAGCATAAAAAGACAAGATATTCGTCACTGAAGAATTGCTGAAGAAGAAAGAAGAAGAAGAAGAAGAAGAAAAATCTCAAATAGGGAGAAATGTTTTAAATTCTGCAAATTAGTTTTCTCTATTTGTAGTTATGAAATTGTTTAGATGATACATGGTATCGAGATATAATTGCATCTACAATTTCTGAGGAGAATTGAATTGTATATTGTAATTGAAACCTTGAATAAAAATGATTTTATGAAAATAGTGTCTTCACTTGTTTTTAAGTATTGAAGTTTCAATTATAATCGAAAAATTTGAAAAACACAATTCACCCCCCTCTTGTGTAGCCATACGATCCTACAATAAAGTTAAATACATGTCATTAATGTAGTGTTCTAAATAAAACTCATTTAAATTTAAACATTTTATGCATATTTAACTTACAGTTCATTTCATATTGTGTAGAATTTACATTTTACTTTTCAGCATGTAGATACATTCAGGCATTAACCAATTATCTTGCATTTAATCCTGTCATTCATAAAATTTATAAATCTTTTAAACAGTCTTGCATCTTGTTCAAACAGTTATATAATATTCAAGATTGTTCATCCATTACATCATTCTCAAACACGAATGAAAAATACATCTAAAAAAACATACATTCATTTATATGAATAGTTTACATTACAAGCAATTAGATATTTTTCATACAAATATAAGTACAAGTAGACGAACAATACAATTTAATCTTTATTCCTAAGTTCATCTACTTCCTTTTGAAGTTTTTCTAATTGTTGCTCTAATTGTTTTATCCTCTCTATAGCTCCAATAATGCCTCTAGAAGGTTCAACAATCTTAGTAACAACATAATTTCTATATTCTTTCATTGAAATGATTCTTGATCTTATCCTTTTGGATGCCCATTTCGTGAAATCAATTTGTCCACCATTAGCAGTGGAATCAGATCTCCATAAAAAAGTTTCTTCTTTACTGCTCTCAACTTGGAGATAAAAATTGCAAACCAATTAACCTGAATTTTGTTCACAACTGCATATGTGGCCCATTTGAGAAATTGACTCAGTTCTATATCATGGCCTTGTTGTTGGTAGACATTCTTGATTAAAATGTTAGCTACCATGTGTGCCTTACCATTTAAGTGCTTCAATCTATTTAACAATGGCACACCAGGATTGATAGCTAAACAATCCTTTATTATTTGTTCTATCCACTCGACTACAGTTGTGCTTTCTAGAATTTCTATTCCTTCATTCTTTAGTCCTAAAATGTTGTAGAAAAGCTTTGGTGTTATCTGTATATCAACTTGCTCCACATTGGAAATTAATCCACTTTCTCCTTCTCTTAAATTTGCATAGAAGTAGGGCACTAGATTCTCATATACTGCATGCCCTCTCTCTTGAGAAATAAACTACAGTAGACCTTGGAACTAAAATAAATCCTTAATTTCTTGCATCCCGTCCCAATTTACTAGTCTATTGTAAATGATATCATAAACCCTAATCTCTTGATATTTATTATATGCTTCTTGACTCTAAAAGTGTACTTCTTTCAAAATTATTACTTTAGTCAGGTCAGGAATGTGAATTTGTTGCTCTAGAGGGGTTCTTGAATTTCCTCTTCCATGCGTTGAACTTGAATTGGCTGAAAATGCTCTAGAGATTCTTGCATTTTTGCTTCTGCTTCTATCTATGATGGTGAGCCGGTAGAACTCTCCACTCTGTCTTGAATTCTTTCCAAAATTTGCTGAAGAGTTTCTTGCTCTTCAGTGGAATCTATCGAGTCATTTCTTTCTTGTTCCATATGTACTTGTTTAGCTTCTTGTTCAGTTTCTGTTTTTTCTTCTTCCTCCTGACTACCAATCTACATTGTCACTATTCTTTTTGATCCTGTGGTAGATTGGGATGGAGTGACGGGCAAATCAGCTTCTGCCCTAATTTCTGTTTCTACTGTTTGTACAGGTTGTAGATTAGTTTCAACTTGATTTTCTTCTTCTCTTTGCTCTTACTACTGCTGCTCCTGTTCATCCTTAGAATTGGATAACAGGTCTACAAAAATCGGCTCTACAGGCCCTACTGATATTTGCATCTCAGATTTAATCTCTTCTTGATGTTCAGGCACTATCGCTTTTTCTTTCCTTCTTCTAATTAATTGTGCCTGGTGTTTCTCTTCTTCTTCTGAGATTAAATCTACATAAATAGGCTCTATAGGCCCTCAAGCCACGGGTACTAGCTCTTCTTGTTTAACTTTTTCTATAATTGCTGGTCTCGAAGGACTAGCTTTAGCTCCTCTTGTAGTAGGTATGGTAGTGGCTTCTTGATGTTGTTCAACTTTAATTTTGTATTGAGCCTTCAACTTTTCTACAGCCCTCTTTTTGCACCGTGCATCAAACACCAAATATGCTATGGCTACTACCAACTCTTCTAGTTCTCCTTGGTCTTTTCCAATTTGAACCAGTTCTTGAAATTCTCTTAATTCTTCCTTAGTAGAAGGCCACAAAATTGTTGCTCTTTCTAATGGCCTTGGTAGTGGAACTGAAGGTCTGGGCTGCTATTCCTTAGGGACAGGTCTTTCAGCAGTCAGTTCCTCTTGTTCTTCAGTTGCCTGTTTTTTAGTTCATTTCCTCTGTTGCTCCTAGATTGCCCATCGTGCATGTCCACCTATACGTCTTTTGAACCATAGTCGGGACTTACGTTGGATCAATTCTAGGGTAAATTTGTTAGTTGGTCTGATTTTTCTCTCTTTGTTTAATGCAACTTCTGTAGCTACTCTAATTCTCGTTTCCATAATCTGAGGTATTTGTATACCTAAATCTACTAACACTTTCCTCTAGTAGAAAAGGTTAGATTCTACCTTTTGTAGCTCTTTTTCCCTCGTCATATTTCTGATCTTCTCCCTTGTGTGTCATTCTTCTGATTCTTTAAGAAATCTTGTCGTGTCATCTGCTTCCTCTAAGAACTCAGGTGTCATCTTTCTCATCGTGGAGTTACGAAACAGAACGGAATCGCTTTGATCTCTACTATTCTAAGTTCTAAATGATTCTGCAGATAATGCCCCCAAACCCTAAGTTTAGTATAAATAAGCCCTAAGTTTAAGTGGGTAATCGAGTCATTTCCCACGCAAAACTCTCACTCTCTCATTTACCTCTCCGTAGAATTATGGTTAACTCCATGGACTTAGTTTGTGGACTTAACTACAGTACTCTGTTGAGTTATAGTTAACTCAATGGGGTAAATTTGTTAACTTATCCTAGACTCAACGGAGTAAGTTTGTTGAGTTAAACGTAACTCAACAAACTTTCCGTAAAGTTATATCTAATAAAAAAACTTATAATAATAATTTTTACTTCGGTCAAGATCGAAGAATTTCCAGTCTAACTGACTCTTAATTTTTTCAACATTTTAAAATTTCAGTCAAACCGTTATATTCCTTGGTTGCATTGAAATTAAATATTTTCTTTTTTTTCTTACCGATTGAATCGATACTATACTTTGGTAACACCGACATTATACTGAATATAATATATAGATTTTTTATGTTTTTGTGTTTCAGTCAGACCGATGGATCCTATCGGTTGAACCGCAACGATTTTTTTCTTTTAAAATATGTTTCGGTAAAACTGATAATTCCTTTCGGTTGAACTGTGACTATGTTTAAATTAGGTTTTTTTTTTTTAACAAAACAAACACTTAGATAATTTTTTACTAAGTAAAGCTCGAGTAGTCTTCTACTCTTACTTCTATAATTCCAAAGGAACTTTTTGGTATCTTCAAAATATGTCTAAGTCTTTGTCCATTTACTTTAAATATATTCTAATTTTTAGGATTTTCAATTTCAATAGCTCCATAGGGATAAATATTTCGAACTATATAAGGTCCTGCCCATCTAGATCTTAATTTTCCTAGATGGTTAAGGAGTCTAGTCATGTAGAGATATACTTCTTGTCCTATTTCCAAGGGTTTTGGAATAATTTTCTTGTCATGGCAGAACATCATTTTCTCTTTTCTCATACAATTTTCGAATAAGCTTTATTCCTAAATTCTTTCAATTCAATCAATTGCATTTTCCTATTTTCAGCAGCTTGATTTAAATTAGTGTTCAGAGTTTTTAATGCCCAATACACTTTATGTTCAATTTCAACTGGTAAATGATAACTTTTTCCATATACTAGCCTAAAAGGTGACATACCTAAGCTTGTCTTATAAGCAGTTCTATAAGTCCAAAGTGCATCTATTAATCTATTAGCCCAATCTTTTCTAGTAGGATTCACTACTTTTTCTAAGATTAACTTAATTTGTTTGTTTGCACTTTCTACTTGTCCACTTGTTTGCGGATGATATGATGTTGCAATTTTGTGATTTACTCCATATTTCTTCATTAAGACTTCAAAATTTCTATTACAGAAATGAGTTCTATCATTGATAATAGCTTTAGGTATTCTAAATCTGGCAATTATATTAGTTCTTATAAAATGCATTACCACTTTGTTGTCATTAGTTTTTGTAGGAATAGCTTCTATCCATTTAGATACATAATCTACCCCCAACAATATATAATTAAATTGATTAGACATAGGAAATAGACCCATAAAATTTATTCCCCACACATCAAAGATTTCAACCTCAACAATAGGATTAAGAGGCATCATATTCCTCTTTGATATTCTTCCCATTTGTTGACATCTTAAACAACTTAGGCAGTATTTATGAGCATCTTTGAATAGTGTTGGCCAATAAAAACCACATTGCAGAATTTTGGCGGCAGTTTTCCCTAAACCAAAATGCTCTCTACATGCTTGGTCATTGCAGAAAGACAATATGCTCTAATATTCAATTTCTGGAACACACCTCCTTAAAACCAGATCAGAATATTTCTTAAATAAGTATGGGTTTTCCCAATAGTAATATTTTACTCTTGAAAGAACAATTTCTTATCTTGTCTATTCCAATCCTTAGGTGTTAAACTAGTAACTAAGTAATTAACTATGTTTGCATACCAATGCATTGTGTTGATGGTCATTAATTGTTCATTAGGAAAATTATCCTTAATTTTAATATTTGATTTTTCTATTTGTAATCTTGATAAATGATATGCTACTACATTCTCACAACCTTTTTTATCTTTAATTTCTAGATTAAATTCTTGTAATAATAATATCCATTGGATCAATCTAGGTTTAGTCTCTTTCTTTGCTATTATGTGTTTTAAAGCTGAATGATCCATGTATACTATCACTTGAGCTTCAATCAGATATGATCTAAACTTTTCTAAGGTAAACACAACTAACAACTCTTTTTTAGTAGTTGTATAATTAACTTGAACATCATTTAAGGTTTTGCTTGCATAATGAATCACTTAAGGAGATTTGTCTATCTTCTATCCCAACACTGCTCCACCAAAATCAAATGCATCATATATTAATTCAAATGGATGGCTCCAATCAAGTGCTTATATTATAAGACTTGAAATTAAGCTAGTTTTAAGCTTGAAAAATGATTCTTTGCAATTTTTATCAAAATTAAATGGGACGTCTTTTACTAGATTAGTTAAAGGTCTAGCTATTTTTCTAAAATCTTTAATAAATCTTCCATAAAATCCAGCATGTCCTAGATTAATATTTTGTAGGATCGTATGGCTACACAAGAGGGGGGTGAATTGTGTATTTTTAATATTTTCTGAAGTATAATTGAAACTTTAAAACTCAAAAACAAGTCGAGACATTACTTTCATAAAATCATTTTTATTCAAGGTTTCAATTACAATGTACAATTCAATTCTCCTCAGAAATTGTAGATGCAATTATAACTCGATACCATGTATCATCTAAACAATTTCATAACTACAAATAGAGAAACTAATTTGCGGAATTTAAAACTTTTCTCCCTGTTTGAGATCTTTCTTCTTCTTCTTTTTCTTCTTTAGCAATTCTTCAGTGATGAATATCTTGTCTTTCTCTGCTTCACTGAATTTGCTTTCTTCTGATACTTCAAATCTTCAGTGACGTATATAATACCTTTTTTTGCTTCACTGAATTTTCTTTCTTCTGATACTTCAAATCTTCAGTGACGTATATAATACCTTTTTCTACTTCACTAAATTTTCTTCCACTTGAGACTTCAAATCTTCAGCAACATAAATTTAACCTTTTCTACTTCACTGAATTTTCTTCCACCTGAGAGATTTTCCCCGAAGAGGTGTTTTTGATCCTTGAAAAAGATTTTTCTTTTGGTGTGCAAGGATAGTTTGATCAACGAGAATTCTATGCCTTTTATACTGTATTTTCATTTCGTGCATATCCTTCACGTTTAACCACTACCAGTTTTCCACTTCTCCACGTCTTTTCCTTTTCCTTCATCGAAACACACACACGTTCTAACCCACGTTTATATTTCGAATTTTCTTTAATCATTAGTCCTGGATCTCTGAAAAATTTCCTACAAAATAAACTTTCTCGTCTAAAGAATTTTCCATCAAGTGTAATACGAAGTTGTTACTTTAATGTTAACTTAACGAATAACACAAGTATATATATATAACTTAATGTTTCTAACTTAACGAGTTCCTCATGTGTCATTTCACGTGACAAGTACTGTAGCTAACTCAACGAACTAAGTTCGTGGTGTTATGCTAACTCAACGAACCAGCTTAACCTTTCTTTCAGAAGGCTAAACGATAACTCACCGAAAAAGTTTAAGTTTCGAATAGTTACGGTTGTAAGTCATCGAAAAACTCTTTATATCATAAAACTAGTGAGACACGTGTCAAGACTTGAAAACATGACTTAAGTTACCTTTCGGATAGTTACGCCTGTAAGTCTCCAAAAAAGCTTTAACTCATCGATTCAGTCATAAACAAATGTTTTTATAATAAGAATTTTACCATGTGCAAAAAATAACAACTTAAGTTTATAATGCTAACCTAATGCGTTGCCTTAGTGTTCAATATAGCAACTCAACGCGTTTAGTTATGTTAACTTAACGAGTTAAACATGTGCACCTCACGTGACACAACACAACATTCGTAACTTATAATTTCACCACGTGTATAACACTAACTTAACGAGTTCGTCTCTTCTTTTACTCACTAACTTAACGAGTTATCACGTGACCTATTTTAACCTTTAAGCCTCTAACTTAACGAGTTCTCACGTGACCTCTATACAAACAAAACTATAATTTAATGAGTTGTCTAAACGTGCACTGTTCATGATATAGAAGATATAACTTTAAAACATATCATGCTTTTCAATAAAAACACACGTTAACTTAACGTTTAGTTAAATGAGAAATTAATGCAACGAAACGACTAGTTATTAACTTCAGATCCAATACAGACTAGTATTTATGCCAGTAAGCTTTTTATGTATTAATTGATGATTTTAATTTCTTTCCACAAGCAATAGTAATTGAGCAACTATGATCTAATATCTTTTACTGATTTATGTTCTGGTAGATTAGAAATTACTTATATTTTAGCTTTATCTACTTCTAACCCTTTCTTTGAAACTTGTCCCAAGACTATTCCTTGTTTAACCATGAAGTGACATTTTTCCCAATTTAGAACCAGACTTTTTTCCATACAGCGTTTTAATATTTGGTCTAAATTGTTTAAACACACTTCATATGAAGTTCCATAAATAGTAAAATCATCCATAAATATTCCTAAAAAATCTTCAGTCATTCCAGTGAATATGCCCTACATACACCATTGAAAGGTGGCTGATGCATTACATAATCCAAATGGCATTCTCTTAAAAGCATAAGTTCCATTAGGAGAGGTGAAAGTTGTTTTCTCTTGATCCTCTAATGCTACTGGAACTTGGTTATACCTTGAATACCCGTCTAGGAAACAAAAATATTCTTGCCTTGCTAATTTCTCTAGCATTTGATCTATAAAAGGTACGGGAAAATGATCTTTCCTAGTCACAACATTCAGCTTTCTATAGTCTATACACACTCTCCAACCTGATTGAATTCTAGTAGGTATCAAGTCCTGACTTTCATTTCTGTTGAGTATTTTTGTTTTGATGATGTGTGCTGAATGAAAATAATCATATTTGCTCAATTACTATTGCTTGTGAAAAGAAATTAAAATCATCAATTAATATAGAAAAAGCTTACTGATATAAATACTTGTTTGTATTGGATCGGAAGTTAATAACTAGTTGTTTCGTTGCATTAATTTCTCATTTAGCTAAACGTTAAGTTAACGTGTGGTTTTATTGAAAAGCATGATATGTTTTAAAGTTATATCTTCTGTATCATGAACAGTGCACGTTTAGACAACTCGTTAAGTTATAGTTTTGTTTGTATAGTGGTCACGTGAGAACTCGTTAAGTTAGAGGCTTAAAGGTTAAAATAGGTCACGTGATAACTCGTTAAGTTAGTGAGTAAAAGAAGAGACGAACTCGTTAAGTTAGTGTTATACACGTGGTGAAATTATAAGTTACGAATGTTGTATTGTATCACGTGAGGTGCACATGTTTAACTCATTAAGTTAACATAACTAAATGCGTTGAGTTGCTATATTGAACACTAAGGCAACGCGTTAGGTTAGCGTTATAAACTTAAGTTGTTATTTTTGCACGTGGTAAAATTCTTATTATAAAAACATTTGTTTATTACTGAATCGGTGAGTTAAAGTTTTTCAGAGACTTACAGTCGTAACTATCCGAAAGGTAACTTAAGTCATGTTTTGAGGTCTTGACACGTTTCTCACTAGTTTTATATTATAAAGAGTTTTTCAGTGACTTACATCCGTAACTATCCGAAACTTAAACTATTTTCGGTGAGTTATTGTTTAACCTTTTGAAAGAAATGTTAAGCTGGTTCGTTGAGTTATCATAAGACAACGGAGATGGTTCGTTGAGATAACATAACACCACAGACTTAGTTCGTTGAGTTAGCTACAGTAGTTGTCATGTGAAATGGCACATGAGGAACTCGTTAAGTTAGAAATGTTAAGTTATATATATATACTTGTGTTACTCGTTTAGTTAACATTAAAGTAACGACTTCTTATTACATTGATGAAAAATTTTTGGACAAGAAAGTTTATTTTGTAGGAAATTTTTCAGAGATCCAAGACTGATGATTAAAGAAAATTCGAAATATAAACGTGGGTTGGAACGTGTGTGTTTCGATGAAGGAAAAAGAAAAGACGTGGAGAAGTGGAAAACTGGTAGTGATTAAACGTGGAGGATATGCATGAAATGAAGATACAATATAAAAGGCATAGAGTTCTCGTTGATCAAATCAATCCTTGCACATAAAAAGAAAAATCTTTTCAATGATCAAACCATTCCTGCACACCAAAAGAAAAATCTTTTTCAGGGATCAAAAACACCTCTTCGGGCAAAATCTCTTAAGTGGAAGAAAATTCAGTGAAGCATAAAAAAGTTAGATTTTTGTCACTGAAGATTTGAAGTATTAGAAGAAAGCAAATTCGGTGAAGCATAAAAAGACAAGATATTCGTCACTAAAGAATTATTGAAGAAGAAAGAAGAAGAAGAAGAAGAAAGATCTCAAACAGGGAGAAATATTTTAAATTCCGGAAATTAGTTTTCTCTGTTTGTAGTTACGAAATTATATAGATGAAACATGGTATCGAAATATAATTGCATCTACAATTTTTGAGGAGAATTGAATTGTATATTGTAATTTAAACCTTGAATAAAAATGATTTTATGAAAACACTGTCTCGACTTGTTTTTGAGTTTTAAAGTTTCAATTATATTTTAGAAAATATTAAAAATACACAATTCACCCCCCTCTTATGTAGCCATACGATCCTACAATTTCTAATAATTGTTAATCCTGATTTCTTGGAAACTACATGGATTGGACTAACCCATGAAGTATCAAAAATTGGATAAATTATGTCATTATCTAACCATTTCACTATTTCCTTCCTGACTACTTCTTTAAGGTTTGGATTTAATCTCCTCTCAAGAATTCTAACTAGTTTAGCATTCTCTTTTAAATATATGTGGTGATAGCATAAAGTTGCACTTAACCCTTTTATATAAGTCATAGTCCATCCTATTGATTCTTTATAACTTTTTACTACATCTTTTAATTTAGCTATTTGATCCTCTTTTAAATCTGAAGAAATAATGATTGGACATGTTCGTTTTTCTTCCAAAAATATATAGGTTAATTCAGGAGGTAAATGTTTTAATTCTAAATGTTGCCCATTAGAAACTAGGGCTTCTAATTGAACATCATAATTTTCTAAATTAATCTCTTCCTGATCTCCTTCTACATTTATGCTTTCACTTTCTCCTAAATTTTTGGAATTTAGTTGCCTATTTAATTCTTCTTGAATCATATCATCTAGCATATCTCCTTCATCTTCTAAAAAGTCTATAATATGTAAGGACATTTCTAACTCCTCAAACATTTCTAGTTTAAAAATGTTTAATTGAGTATCCTCATTACCATATGCTAACTTCATTACTCCAGTCTTATAATTTATAATAGCCCCTGATGTTGTTGAGAATGGCCCTCCCAATATTAAAGATGTATCACGATTTTTATGCTTAATTTGTTGGGAATCCAAAATTACAATATCTATAGGATATATGAAGTTTTTGATTTTAATTAAGACATCCTTTATTTTTCCTCTAAGGTATCTTATACTTCTATCAGCTAATTGAATAACAGTCCTAGTAGGAATTAAGCCTTCTAAACTTAAGGATGCAAATATATCACTTGGCATAACATTTATACCTGCACCTAGGTCTATTAAGGTTCTTTCTAGAATGGTATTTCCTATGGTGGATGATATAACAAGAATTTCAGGATCAGATAACTTTTTAGGAATTTGTGGCAGAAATAGGGAACTACTTTGCTCAGTTAAAAAGACTTTCCTTAAAACTTTTCGCTCTCTTTTCTTAGTACACCAATCCTTAAGAAATTTAGCACATGGTGACATTTTCTGCAATAAGTCTAATAAAGGAATGTTAACTTGTACTTTTTCAAAAATTTCTCTAATTTTTTCTTGTTTTTCTGGAAATGTTTGTTGTAATCTTTCAAGATAGGGTGCTAATGATTGTGATTTAAGAGATTCTTTTTCTTTCATTTCATTTGTTTGATCATTTTTAGTCTCATTTTCAAATTCAGATTTTTCTTCATTGATTTCTATGTTTTCAGATATTACATTTTCATTATCATTTTTATTTTTGCTCTTATCCACCTTTATATTACTTTCTTTTTGAATTCTTGGTGGTATATTAGTTCCAGATCTTAATGTTATACATACATCTTCCAGATTTTCGTTACTTTCATGATGTTCTTATATTTCATTTTCGTGATTATGATCTTCAATTGCTTTTAGTTTTAAATTGCATTCTTTAAATTCTATTGCATTGATATTTTCTTTTGTTTGTATGTCTTGCAAATTATGCAAATCTGTAACATTAAAGTTTTCATTTGTGTTTTCTTATTGCATAATTTGTAATTTCATTGTAAATTCATCCAATACTTTTTATTTTCTTTCCAAATCATCTAATCTCATTGCATTCAATTTTTGATCAATTTTCATTATGATTTTTTTAGTTTCGTATATGACATCAATTTTAGGTTCTGAATATGCTTCCTTATAGTTTAATTGGTTGACTTCTTGTTGCTAACACATATATTATTCCAGTTTGTCCTTGTTTTGCTCTAAGCTACACTCTAGTCTGTCATGCCTATCCCAAACTTCCTTGTCTCTCAACATATTACACATTCTAAGCTGACCACTAGTTGGGTAAACCATAGGATTCTCATACTTAGATCTATTATATTGAAGATAATTAATTTGTTGCTCATGTTCTCTAACCATCTACAACTGTCTCAGTTTCAAACAATCAGAGATATCGTGACTTTCCAAATTACAGAATTCACAAATGCTAACTACAGGTTTCAGAAATCTTTGAGCATAAGCATATGCCATATTCTCAATTATAGAAGAAAACACACAACACTCCTCTTGCTATTAAACAAAATAGCACTCACAGTTGCTTAGCTTCTCAATCCCTGGCAACGGCGTTAGAAAACTTGTATTGATGTGAAAGGTTAGATTAGACAACTGGTCCTCGACAATAGTGCTAGAAATGCTTGTTCTTGGGTTGTTAACTTCTATTTTTAAACTTATTTAATTTGTTTTTATGCTTATATCAATAATTACTTTTAGAAGTAAACAAACAACCTTTCGCACAAATTAGATATGAATTCCAATTTTTATTTTAACTACAAGTGCACAATGTATATTGTATTTGTGTGCAAGTACAAGTCGATCCCATAGAGATTGAGTAAGAATTGTGTACTGTTCTGATTTTTATATTAGAGTATATGTGTTCAGTAAGCACTCCGTTGAGTTACAGTTAACACAACGGATTAAGTTTGTGGAGTTATGGCTAACTCAACGGACTAACCTCGTGGACTTAAGTTAACTCCACGAGCCTATCTTTCTAGTTAAATATTGTTAAGTACAGAGGAATTCGGCCAACCATTGGGTGGTTCCACAAATTGTAAATAACATCAATTAAGCTCTTTAATGTTAGTTAATATTGGATTTATCATTAAGCGACACTAACATTCAGATATTTCAAATAGTTACCATTAAAATCTTTAAGTATCTGGAACAAATCAATTTCAATAAACTGTAAAATTATTTTCTAATTTCTGAATCAAACAAACATAAAACACTCACAGTACTAATAATGGTAACATTAATCATGATACAAAACAAACAATACAACACTTAAGTACTAAATATAAACACAGATAAGTTGTTGTTTTTGGTATTTTTGTTTTGATATGTTCCTGAAGATGAATGAAAGGTGAAATGTAAAAATCTCTATCAATAGTAAAAACTTCCGTCACTACATGCGACACGATTACACCACTGAAAACTTAATCACTTACAATCTTGTCTCCTCTCCCTATAGAATCGTGAGTCCAGAATTGTAAGATGATCTCCTCTTTAGCATACTGGCATCAACCCGAAACCAAGGCTAAAAGCTTTACGATCTCCTGAGATATGAGTCAGTGCTTGATGAAAATGGCTTCCTTTCCTACGACACGATCACTCCTTACAATGGTTGTCAGACATCGTGTTTGGTTCGGAATCAACCCGACATCAGGAAAGTATCCTCACAGACCTCTGATGGTTGGTTATTATGGTGATTTTGGTGATGGTGTGGAGTTTCAGTGAACTTCCAACACTACCTGTAGTTAGTGCGGTCCTCCACCTCTACACACACTGCCAACCACACTTTCTTCATTTTTCTCTTCTTTTATATTTCTTTCAGTAGTAACTACTTCTGCTTAGATTATCGATTGGATTTCCTTCATTCATATCAATGATGGTGATTTCTTCTTCCTTCCACGAGTGAATTCCTACGTGATACGTGCAATCATAGTTTAACTTCGAATGTCCTGTTTTTGTAACTGCTATAGTAGCATATTAGAAAATAAATGGTCCGTGGAGTTATAGATTACTCAACGGACTTACTTCGTTGATTTAACCATAAAACATGTGCAATAAAGAAATAAACTGCTAATATAACGCGTTACCTTAGTGTGTATTCATGTAACTTAACACATACAATTATGCTAACTTAATGAGTTAAACATGTGGATCTCACATGATATACTAAAGCATTTAAATTCAACACGTGCATAATTCTAACTTAACGAGTTCAGATATTTCGAATACTTATTAACCTAACTATCCGATGCTAAGATGCATTTCGGATAGTTAACAGATAACTTACGGAAAATCCACTTAAGTCGTGCATTAAGGTTTCAACACGTGTTTTCTAGGAAATAATAAAATATTCATTTAAAACATACTGTCCGATGCATTAAACATAACTCTCTGAAATAATAGAAAATTTGGATACTTAAGAATTTTACAGCCTGCAATTCATCGACAGTTCAGAAATGTATTTAAGTAACGTTAATTTCCTGAAATTATGCAGATTCCTTCATTAAAGTATATAACAGTGAAATTATAACATAATGACTTAATTCTCAGATGATAAGCTAAATATTATGCAATTAACCATCATTTAACCCTTAATATTATACACTTTTTCATTCTAAACAGCCTAATACAAAGTTAAAGTTGAACGACATCAAGAAGCCACTGCCATACCTACTGTTGGAGAAGCTGAAGCTAGTCCTTTAAGACCAGTAATTTTAGAAAAGGTAAAATAAGAAGAGCTAGTACCTATGGCTCGAGGTCCTGCAGAGCCCATTTTTGTAGATTTAATCTTAGAGGAGGAAGAGGAAGATCATGCATAGCTAATTAGAAGAAGGAAAGGAAAAGAGATAGTGCTTGAACATCAAGAAGAGATTAAATATGAGATGCAAATATCAATAGGGCCTATAGAGCCAATTTTGTAAACCTGCTATCCGATTTTGAGGAGGAGCAAGAGTAGCAGCAGCAAGAGCAAAGAGAAGAAGAAAAATAGGCTGAATTTAATTTGCAACCTATACAAATAGAAGAAATAGAAATTAGGGTAGAAGCTAATTTGCCTGTGACTCTATCCCAATCTGCCACAAAATCAGAAAGAATAGTGACAATGCAGATTGATAGTCAGGAGGAAGAAGAAAAAGAAGCTGAACAAGAGCATATGAAATAGGAAGGAAATATCTTGGCAGATTCCACAAAAGAGCAAGAGACTCTTCAGTAAATTTTGGAAAGAATTCAAGAAAGAAGAGTGGAGAGTTCTGCTGGCTCACCACCATACACAGAAGTAGAAGCAAAAAGGTTGGAATCTTCGGAGCATTTCCCACAAATTCAAGTTCAACATATGGAGGAGGAAATTCAAGAACAAACCCCTTTAGAGCAACAAATTCAAATTCCTGACCCGATTGAAGCTACCATTCTAAATGAAATATACTTTTGGAGTCAGGAAGCTTATAATAAATACCAAGAGATGAAGGGGTATGATATTATTTACAGTAGGCCAGTAAATTGGGACGGTATGCAAGAAATTGACTTATTTGAGTTCTAGGGTCTACTACAATTTATTTCTCAATAGAGAGGGAATGTAGTATATGAAAATCTAGTGCCTTGTTTTTATGCCAATTTGAGAGAAGGAGAAAGTGGATTAATTTTCAACGTGGAGCAAGCTGATGTACAGATAATACTAGAGCTTCTCCACAATATATTTGGACTGAAGAATGAAGGAATAGAAATTTTGGAAAGCACAACTACAATCGAGTGGACAAAACAAATAATAAAGGATTGTTTAGCTAACAATCCTAGTGTGCCATTATTAAATAGACTAAAGCACTTAAATGGGAAAGTGTTTAGAATGAAAAAGTGCATAATATTAAGGGTTAAATGATGGTTAATTACATAATATTTAGCATATTATATGAGAATTAAGCCATTATGTTATAATTGTACTATTATATGTTTTAATGAAAGAATCTACATAATTTCAGAAAATTAACATTAATTAAGTACATTTTTGAACTATTGGTGAGTTGTAGGTTTTTAATTCTTTAGTATCTGTAGGATCGTATGGCTACATAAGAGGGGGGTGAATTGTGTATTTTTAATATTTTATGACATATAATTGAAACTTTAAAACTCAAAAACAAGTCGAGACATTGTTTTCATAAAATCATATTTATTCAAGGTTTCAATTACAATATACAATTCAATTCTCCTTAGAAATTGTAGATGCAATTATATCTCGATACCATGTATCATCTAAACAATTTCATAACTACAAATAGAGAAAACTAATTTGCTGAATTTAAAATATTTCTCCTTATTTGAGATATTTCTTCTTCTTCTTTTTCTTCTTCAGCAATTCTTTAGTGACGAATATCTTGTCTTTCTCTGCTTCACCGAATTTGCTTTCTTCTGATACTTCAAATCTTCAGCGACATATATAATACCTTTTTCTGCTTCACTGAATTTTCTTCCACTTGAGAGATTTTCCACGAGAAGGTGTTTTTGATCCCTGAAAGAGATTTTTCTTTTGGTGTGCAGGGATAGTTTAATCCTTGAAAAGATTTTTCGTTTTGTGTGCAAGGATGGTTTGATCAACGAGAATTCCTTGCCTTTTATACTATATCTTCATTTCATGCATATCCTTCATGTTTAACCACTACCAGTTTTCCACTTCTCTACGTCTTTTCTTTTTCCTTCATTGAAACCCATACGTTCTAACCCACATTTATATTTCGAATTTTCTTTAATCATCAGTCCTGGATCTCTGAAAAATTTCCTGCAAAATAAACTTTCTCGTCCAAAATTTTTTCATCAGTGTAATAAGAAGTTGTTACTTTAATGTTAACTAAACAAGTAACACAAGTATATTTATATAACTTAACGTTTCTAACTTAACGAGTTCGTCAAGTGCCATTTCACGTGACAAGTACTGTAGCAACTCAACGAACCAGCTTAACCTTTCTTTCGAAAGGTTAAACGATAACTCACCGGAAATAGTTTAAGTTTCGGATAGTTACGGTTGTAAGTCACCGAAAAACTCTTTATATTATAAAACTAGTGAGAAACGTGTCAAGACCTCAAAACATGACTTAAGTTACCTTTCAGATAGTTACGCCTGTAAGTCTCTGAAAAAAACTTTAACTCACCGATTCAGTAATAAACAAATGTTTTTATAATAAGAATTTTACCACGTGCAAAAATAACAACTTAAGTTTATAATGCTAACCTAACGCATTGCCTTAGTGTTCAATATAGCAACTCAACGCGTTTAGTTATGTTAACTTAACGAGTTAAACATGTGCACCTCACGTGATACAATATAACATTCGTAACTTATAATTTCATCACGTGTATAACACTAACTTAACGAGTTCGTCTCTTCTTTTACTCACTAACTTAACAAGTTATCACGTGACCTATTTTAACCTTTAAGCCTCTAACTTAACGAGTTCTCATGTGACCTCTATACAAACAAAACTCTAACTTAACGAGTTGTCTAAACGTGCATTGTTTATGATACAGAAGATATAACTTTAAAACATATCATGCTTTCAATAAAAACGACTAGTTATTAACTTTAGATCCAATACAAACAAGTATTTATATCAGTAAGCTTTTTTTGTATTAATTGATGATTTTAATTTCTTTTCACAAGCAATAGTAATTGAGCAAATATGATTATTTTCATGCAGCACACATCATCAAAACAAAATACTTAACAATCTCCCCCTTTTTGATGATGACAAAACCATATTAAATCAATTATGAAATATGTTTAACTCAACAAAGCACATTTGTTGGGTTAACTTTTAATTCAACAAACTTGTTTGTTGACTTAAGTTCATTTAAGCTTATTTCTATTGTTTGTGTAAATTTTAACTCTCAGAAATAAAACTCTCAGATGTCAATAATTATAAGTATTAGTTTTCTAATTATCATCTGTCAGATTACAATAACCATTTAAATAGCATCTCCTTTTATAATATATATATGTAATTAAGATCATAATCATCTTTTTATAATATTTCTCCCCCTTTTTGTCATTAATCAAAAAGATAATTACAGAGAATATATATATATATATATATATAAGATAATTATAACAACTCTTTCTGTAAGCAAGAATAATAATTGAACATATTTACAGAAAAATGTATTGTTCAATGAATCAAACAAGTAATACAAACTTTACATTTTGTATTCAGAAGCAAACAAAAACAGTTAACGACCCCTCCTAAGTATATCACTTATAGCATTATATATTTTATCTTCTAGATGCCCAATATCATTTCTGATGTCGTTAAGCACTGTATCTAAGTTAGGAGGTAGCTGGTTTGCTGTTCTGCTTGAACTGAATAACTTTGTTGTTGTTGTTGTATATGGTCTGTATAATTAGGTTGTTGTTGTTGTTGTCGTTGAGATTTATGCATGGCCTGGAATTTTTGCAAATCTTTGACACTAAATGCTCTCATGCCTTTAGTTTCAGAGGGCCAATCAGATAAAGTCAATTGGCTTGCAAGGATTCTACATACAACATCACCATAAAATAACTTTGAACTCATATGCTGTAGTTGAGACATAAAAACATCAAACCAATTTATTTGAATTCTATTCAGCAGGCCATAAATTGCATATAAATAGCTTCTGCTGACTTCCAAATTGTGTCAAACTCTCTGAAATAAATTTGCATGCAATATATTTGCAATAAACTTTGCCTCTACATTCAGATTTTCCATTAATCTCATTTCAGAATATACATCTGAAATTTTTGATAAAGACTGAATGTTCCATTCCAGTTGTCTAATCATGTCAAATCTGTTCGTAACAACAACACCTTCATTCTTTAATCCCAAAACTTCAAAAATTAATTCAGGAGACAATATAAACTCCTGTTCATTTATTTGAGTTTCCAGAAAATTTCCATTATTGACCAGATTGCTATAAAAAGCTGCAATAAGCCCTTTGTATTGCTTCCATTTCGTTCCTATTGGCAAGAATTTAATGAGGCCTTGAAACTCAAATAGATCTCTTATTACCATCAAATTTCTGAATTTTATTGGACGAGCATGTAGAATCTGACATGTAATCAGATTATTGTATTTCTGTAATGCTTCTTAAGATCTAAAATGAATTGTATTATCTTGAATTTTTAATATTGTACACAAAGAAGGTGATACCAAAAGTCGTGATTCAGAGTTTAATTCATCTTCAGGAATTTCTTCAAAATGAATGTCATGTTGTTCCTCTTCCAAAATATTATCTTGAAGCTGCTCAAGTAAGCTTGATTCTTCAACTTCAATAGTGTTAGGAACATTGTCAATATGCTCAACATTCATCTGTTTAGTCTCTATAGAATGTTCAGAGTTCAATTTTTCCACAAATTCGACAGCCGGTGTATCTGTCTATAATTGTTCATTCTGTTCATTTTTGTTCCTTTGCTATTTCCTAGCTTTCCATGCTTTCTTGACTTTCCTAGTCAGCAAAATCAAATCCTCGTCAGAATCAGTAGATATATCAGAATCTGAATTAATTTCGAAGGCTATTTCTTTCTTCATTTTTAGTTTGTTGTGACTCATTGATTCATTTAATTGAACTTCATAAGCTATTAAGTTTCCTATAAGTTTATTCATAGTATATACAATTAAATCTCGTGATTTCTCAATTGATGTTACTTTCTGAGACCATTTAGAACTTAGGGATCTGAGAATTTTCCTCACCAAATCCTTCTGTTCAAAATTCTTTCCTAAACATTTTAAAGAGTTTATGATATCAAGAAATCTGGAAAACATCTTAGAAATATTTTTGTTTTCATGCATTTTAAAGAGTTCATACTTATGAATCAACATGTTTATTTTAGTCTCTTTAACTTGAGAAGTACCTTTATGTGAAACTTCTAATGCATGCCACACCTCATAAGCAGATTTATATGTTGACACTTTACTGAACTGTTCATAACTCAATGCACAAAATAAAATATTTAAGCCCTTAGCATTCAGAGTTTCATTTTCTTTTTCAGTAATTGTCCAAGTATTATAAGGAGTAGTTAACAGAGTATATGGTTTAGAAATCATGAACCACAACTTATGATCTATACTTTGAACAAAAACAGTCATCCTATATTTCCAATATTCAAAATGTATTTCATCAAATAAAGGAGGACGATTAAGATTTTGGCTTTCATATAAAGAAAAATTACCATTTCCAGTAGCCATCTTATCTTAGATTTTTCAACCTATTTGATTTTAAACAGTCTAAAAACTTTAAAACAACTTGAGCTTTAAATCAAGAAAGTTAAACATATGCTCAAATATTAATGTCTGTTTAAAAACAAGGAAGGTAGAATAAGTAATGATATTAAATAAGTTGGTATCGATTTTTTATCAAAGATTATTAACCTGGCTCTAATACCACTTGTAGGATCGTATGGCTACACAAGAGGGGGGTGAATTGGGTATTTTTAATATTTTCTAACATATAATTGAAACTTTAAAACTCAAAAACAAGTCGAGACATTGTTTTCATAAAATCATATTTATTCAAGGTTTCAATTACAATATACAATTCAATTCTTCTCAGAAATTGTAGATGCAATTATATCTCGATACCATGTATCATCTAAACAATTTCATAACTACAAATAGAGAAAACTAATTTACGGAATTTAAACTATTTCTCCCTGTTTGAGTTCTTTCTTCTTCTTTTTCTTCTTCAGCAATTCTTCAGTGACGAATATCTTGTCTTTCTCTACTTCACCGAATTTGCTTTCTTCTGATACTTCAAATCTTCAGCGACATATATAATACATTTTTCTGCTTCATTAAATTTTCTTCCACTTGAGAGATTTTCCCCGAGAAGGTGTTTTTGATCCCTGAAAGAGATTTTTCTTTTGGTGTGCAGGGATAGTTTGATCCTTGAAAAGATTTTTCATTTTGTGTGCAAGGATGGTTTGACCAATGAGAATTCTATGCCTTTTATACTATATCTTCATTTCATGCATATCCTTCACGTTTAAGCACTACCAATTTTCCACTTCTCCACGTCTTTTCTTTTTCCTTCATCGAAACACACAGGTTCTGACCCACGCTTATATTTCAAATTTTCTTTAATCATTAGTCTTGGATCTCTGAAAAATATGTAAAAGTAACACTGTGCACTTGCAGTTAAAATACAAATTGGAATTAATATCTAATTTGTGTGAAAGGTTGTTAGTTTACTTCTAAAAGTAATTATTGATATAAGCATATAGACAAATTAAACAAGTTTAAAAATAGAAGTTAACAAAACATCAATATAGAAAGCACACATGATAGCTAACATTTTGATTAAAAATATCTACCAACGACAAGGCCATGATATTGAATGAACTAAGTCAATTTGTCAAGTGGGCCACATATGTAGTTGTGAATAGAATTCAGATTAATTGGTTTGTAGTTTTTATCTCCAAACTAAGAGCAGTAAAGAAGAAATTATTTTATAGAGATCTGATTCCACTACTAGTGGTGGATAGTATTGGTTTCACGAAATGTGCATCGAAAAGGATAAAATTAAGAACCATTTTAGTGAAAGAATATAGAAACTATGCTGGTGCCGAGATGACTATAACTTTTGGAGGCATTACCGAAGCTATAGAGAGGATAAATCAATTAGAGCAACAACTCCAGAAGGAAGTAGATGAACTTAGGAGAAAAGACTAATTGTATCGTTCATCTACTTGTATTAAAAATATCTAATTGTTTGTATTGTAAAACAATATTTATATAAATAAATGTTTGAATTTCAGATGTTTTTGTATTCGTGTTTGAGAATGATATAATTGAGAACTGTATTGAATATTATATAATTGTTTGAACAATGTGCAAGACTATTTAAAAGATTTACAAATTTTTTGAATGATAGGATTAAATGCATGATAATTAGTTAATGTTGAAAATATTTGCATGTTGAAAAGTAAAATGTAAATTCTACACAATAGGAAATGAACTATATGTTAAATATGCATATAATGTTCAGATTTAAATGAGTTAGATTAGAAATTGCATTAATGACATGTATTTAACTTTAATTAAGTTGACAAAATGCAGGAGAGGAAAAAAATATAGAAGTTAATACAAGGATTAAGTTTTAGAAATTTACTAAGTGTTAACTCAATGGAGTAAGTCCGTTGAGTTAACCTTAACTACACGAGGTCAATAATAAAATAAGGTCACTCCATTGAGTTAATTGTAACTCAACGAGGTTAGTCCATGGAGTTAGCAAAACAGTAACCGAAGCTAGTTTGTTGAGTTAACTGTAACTCAATGAGGTTAGTTCGTGGATTAAGCTAAACAGTTATTCTTTTAGCCACGAACGAAACTTCGTGGTTTTAGCAGTTACTAAAATTTGAAATTAGAAGTGAAACACTTATCCATAAAATTAAGAACCACACTACACGTTACAAGACACGCTCTTGCAACGAGATTCATTTACTTTATAGATGTGCATTATAAATATAGAACAGAATGTTATTTATGAGTTACTAGCACTTTTGAAAGAAAAGAAAATTCGTTAGGGAACTAGAAGGAGAAGCAGTTGATTCAACTTCGTCTGTCAACAACTATTTACTAAAAACAAAGCTTCAAACTGGTATGTAATTAATCTTCTACTATTTTACTTTATGTTAAGAGTTTATGAGCACATAGATTTGTTCTCCTAGCACTAAACGATTAGTAAAAACACCTACACAGGATTATTCAACACAGAGGTGTATTGAAATATTTTCTAAATTGGACTTTAACGAAATCCTTAGAGGTGTAGCTAACCTTTCTTTAAAAGAGAACGAAGATATGGTTGCTTCAATAGAAAAACCATTAGGGGAAATTCTGTATCCTGAATTAGTTGGTGAACCTTCATGTATTTAATTGCCAAACTTTGAGGGAGATAGATTTGAATTGAAATCTAATTATATTAGTCAATTGCCACACTTTCATGGATTAGAAAGAGAGGATGCCTATTATTTCCTTAGAGAATTTAACGAAATTTGTCAAATGATGAAAATGCCGAACATGAGTATTGATGCTACTAAACTTAGATATATCCCTTTTACTTTAAAAGACATAGCTAAGAGATGGTTATATACTCTGTCGCCTGATTCAATTTCTACATAGACTAAATTTTGCTTTGTTTTTCTAGAAAAATATTATCCAACACATCAAATGATTAAAAAGGAAAAAGAAATATTAATGTGTAGCCAAAAATAGGGAGAATCATTTTGGAAATATTTTAAATGATTTAAAGATTTACTAACTCAATGTCCATATCATGCAATGAGTAAAGCACAATTAATAGGTATAATTTATGAAAGCATAGATGTTTCAACAAAATCTTTATTAGAATCTACTTGTTTGAATGGATTTTTAAAACTGTGTAGTGAAGAAGCATGGGCATATTTAGAAAACTTTGCAAAAAGAACTGCACAAAGGGAAAATTCAGCTGAAGCTATTATAGATAAAAGAATATTGCTAAGGGGAATGCATGAAATAGATTCAAGCACTATGCTTGAAGTTAAATTAACTGAATTAACAAAGAAAATAGAAGAGTTATCATTAAATCAAAAGCTAGCAGAAAAGAATGCAAACATTAATGATTTAGATATTATTTATGCTAGAAACTAGAAAGATAACTTTGGAAATTCTTATAACCCTAATTGGAGAAATCACTCGAATTTATCTTGGAGAAACAAAAAGTTCCAAGGAGGAGAAAATATAAATGACAAAAATATAAGTTATGAAGCATTAATTGAACAAGGATCTAGAATAGAGAAATTAGAAAAGATAATTCAATAATTAAACAATTGTCTAGATCTTGTATTTGAAAATGGTGTCATTCAAAATCAAAATATGAATAGAAATATACCCCCTAGACAGAAGGAATCAATAGAAGTTAGACCTATGGGAGGATTGCCAATGCAAGCAATACCTAACCCTGTCAACAGAATTGTTAATGAAATTGATACCTCCTATGGGAGGGAAGCTGAATGAAGTAGTATAACTAAAGTAACTATGTATAATATAGTAAGTAAAATTATATATATATATAAAAAGAAAAAAATATAAGTTTAATTATAGTTAGTAATATCGTAGAGTTATTACTTAACGAACGTAGTATGTTGAGTTATGACCTAACTCCACGAGGGTATGTAAGTAGCTATGTTAATTTTATCTTTGTTAAATTTTTGTTTATGTTATACAGAATCACAACAGATGGAATTGATGAAATTACCACTAGATGCACTGAGGGAAGTATTGAGAAGCTTGTCAGCTAAAGATCTGTGCAGATTGTGTTGTGTATCAAAGGAAATCAAAGACGTATTAGAGAAAAATATTTTCATGGACTACAAGCTGCAAAAATGATTAAGATTAGAGATGGATTTTTATGGAAGTCATTTAATTGTAGTTCAATCAGCTATGAATATCTAAATATGGAAGAAAATACTGGAATTCTTCCCAATACATTAGAAGGAATAGATTATATTATAGGGATGGATGAATGATTAATTATTTACAGAACCAAACCAATGTATGCAATTCTGTTACTTGACATTTTGATTAGAAATCCTATCACAAGAGAATAATGGAATATAGGAAGGCCTAATAGATTTGAAGTACCAACTGAAAAATTGTGGGTTAACTTTAACATTTTCTGATAAAAATTCGACCATTCCTGAAAAATTGTATTATTGGAGACTAACTGGAAATTGGGATGAGGATTTTTGTTTAAGTGTGTATAATTTTCTGAATAGATCTTGGACTGAAAATATTATGATATATTTAGGACATAAAGCATTAATTAACAACATATATGTCGTACTTGATGGATATATATATCTAGTCACAAATATATCAATGCATTTAGATCTGATTTATACATAGTAAGTATAGACAGTTATGATGATGATTTTATAGAAATATTGCCTATACCGAGTGATATACCTAAACCACCGACTACAGAATATGATAAAATTCAATTAGGAATGTGGTATAATGAATATGATGATCCTACTTTATGTTTGATAAGATGGTGGGACGAATTGAGGAAATTTCAAATATGGATTATGAAAGACCTAAATGAATGGAAGTGGGAAGAGGAATATATTAAAATATATGTAGAAATAGAAATAGCTACATTATCTTGGAACAGAAGAGGATCCCTTTCTGCATTTCATTTCATTAATGGTAATACACTCATATTTAGTATTGATAACATATTGCAAGTTTACAAGTTAAAAAGGAAAATGGACTGCATTAAAATAGAATTAATAGCAAGAAGAATTATGCCTAAAAAGTTTGTTTGGATTGACATGTTTATTCCATTTATTACTACTTTTCAATCATGTTCTTAAATTGTGATTCTGTGCTTTTAATGTTGTGTGTACTCTACATTTATTTTTATTTTTAAAAAAGAAATTTTTTTTAGTTTTAGTTTTATTTTATAAAAAGAAAAAGAAAAGAAAAAAAAATATCAATCCAGTTTGTTGGTATCTATTCTGGGAAACCAACTAGCTTGCTTGTGAGCCACCAAAGTCATAGGAGTCTGGGTTCCACACAAGACACTAAATTAACAATTTTTGTTTTGTTATTTTGTTATATATTTTGCTTTTATTTGTGAATGAAAAGTTTTTTAGAATAAAAAATCAGAAGATATGGAAGGAGATACAAAAGAACAAGGTATGTAATTGATTACTTATCCTGAATTTAGGTTCAAACTTAGTTCGTGGAGTTATTCATTAACTCAATGAATTAATTTCATTGAGTTAAAGTCAATGAAACAATATTCCTACTTGCTAACATTTACTGTATTTACTATAAAATCTTTTACATTGAGGACAATGCAAAATATAGGTATGGGGGGAGGTTATTAGATTAGTAGCCAAGTAATTTTGTTAATTAGAGGAATTAGAATGGTATTGCAAAATTTCTGTAGAAATTGAAAATTTTTTATGAATTTGCTGTAACTATCTGATAATTGAGACTGTAAAATTTTTAAGAACTGTAACTACTTGAATGCTATATTTATAATCCTATATAAGATGCTACAAAATTTTACCATTATTACAAATATGATATAGTATCTTATGTTTTTGCTGAATTTTATGAGTTTAATAGTTTCACGATTTTAAAAAGAAAATAAAACGCTTAATTGTAACTTAGTAAATTATTTAAAATCCTAGAAGAGATGAAATGTTGATTTTTAGATTAAATGAGATGCATATGATCAAGGATACATTTAATTTGATTGATTAAACTTGTAGAATGATTTATGTGTAAATCTTATTAAACTATAGAAAAAGTATGAGCTTATTGATATGGATTCATATTTTCAGTAAATAATAGAAGGAGGACTATATGAGATTTGTGTTTTATTGCATTTGTATTAATGAAATACGTATATATACTATGTTGAAAAGAAAAAAAGAGGAAAAAAAAGAGAAAAACTTTGAGAGTTTATTGACTTGTTTGATCACGAGACTTTTGTACTTGAGCATATGGGTATGTAAGGATTGTTGACTTGAAAAATGACTCTTTAAATCTGGCAACCTAAGATTTTGATCAGGTTTGAGATTGTTGACTGAAAGCTCGGTACATGGGTACACTAGAAAGCTCTTGTATGATTCAAGCTTTTCAAATTAACTTTTAAAATACAAATATGCATATACTGTTTTGAAAAGATAAAAGTGTTTTGTGAAATACAAATATCTTTTGAATCGAGTATATTTTTTGTTATCTAAGATTGCTAAAGTATGAATCTAGATTAGACTTTTGAAGTTGTTTATTTGAGATACAATTCATTATTCTACTTGTTGTAATTATATTGAATTGGATTGTGTTTTGATTCGTATGTAGTTGAAATTTATTTTGGAAATCATATTGAAAAATTTAGGATAACAGATATTTGAAAAGAAGAAAAAATGATAATATAATTACCACCTATATGATGCTAATATATTTTGTATGTAATTTACATATGTTTTAAATATATTTGCAGGTTGAAGAGGAGAAAACAATGTTAAAATAGATTACTAAAAAATACAGAATATCTATATAGTAATCTAATTTATTATTCTGAAGAAGAACAAAATGAAGAATTAATTGTAGCACTTAAGAAAGACCAATTAGTTAGATCTTAGTTTGCTAAGGGACTAGCAAAATTTAAGTATGGGGGAAGTGTTTAGAATGAAAAAGTGCATAATATTAAGGGTTAATGATGGTTAATTGCATAATATTTAGCTTATCATATGAGAATTAAGCTATTATGTTACAATTGCACTGTTATATGCTTTAATGAAGGAATCTACATAATTTTTGAAAATTAATGTTAATTAAGTACATTTCTAAACTATCGGTAAGTTGCAGGTTTTTAATTTTTAAATATCCAAATTTTCTGTTATTTTGGAGAGTTATATTTAAAGTACCGGACAGTTATGTTTTAAACACTAGAAGAATATTCAGGTACACAGTAACAACTCGTTGAGTTAAAAGCTTAAAGATGTAAAAAGTACAAGTAACAACTTGTTGAGTTAGTGAGTAAAAACCGTAAGTTGTATATCTGAACTCGTTATGTTAGAATTATGCACGTGTTGAATTTAAATACTTTAGTATATCACGTGAGATGCACATGTTTAACTTGTTAAGTTAGCATAACTATATGCATTGAGTTACTTGAATATACACTAAGGTAACGCGTTGTGTTAGTAGCTTATAAGTTATTTCTTTATTGCACGTGTCTTATAGTTAAATCAACGAAGTAAGTCCGTTGAGTTATCTGTAACTCCACGGATCATTTATTTTCTAATATGCCACTATAGCAATTGTAGAAACAGAAACTTCAAAGGATAACCACAATTGCACGTATCACACAGGAATTCACTCATAGAATGAAGAAGAAATCATCATCGTTGATATGTATGAAGAAAATCCAACCGATCATTTAAGCAGAAGCAATTACTATAGAAAAAAATATAAAAGACGAAGAAAAAGTGTGTGTGCAAAGGTGGAAAATTGTGCTAACTACAAGTAGCGTCGGAAGTTCCCTGAAGCTCCACACCACCATCAAAATCACCAACCATCGGAGGTCTGTAAGGATACTTTCTTGATGTCAGGTCGATTTCAAGCCAAACACGGTGACTGACAACCACAGTGAGGAGTGATTACGTCGTAGGAAGGAAAGCCATTTTCACCAAGCATTGACTCATATCTCAAGAGATTGTAAAACTTCTAGCCTTGGTTTCGGGTTGATGCCAGTATGCTGAAGAGGAGATCATCTTACAATTCTGGATTCACGATTCTATAGGGAGAGGAGGTAGGATTGTAAGTGATTAAGTTTTCAGTGGTGTAATCGTGTCGCATGTAGTGACAGAAGTTTTTACTATCAATAGAGATTTTTACATTTCACTTTCGCTCATCTTCAGGAACATATCAAAACAAAAATACCAAAAACAACAAATTATTTGTGTTTACATTTAGTATTAGAGTGTTGTATTGTTTGTTTTGTATCGTGATTAATGTTATCATTGTCAGTATTATGAATGTTTTACGTTGTTTGATTTAGAAAATAGAAAATAGTTTTACAGTTTACTAAAATTGAATCATTCCAGATACTTAAAGATTTTAATGATTACTATTTGAAATATCTGAATGTTGGTGTTGCTTAATGATAAATCTAATATTAACTAACATTAAAGAGCTTAATTGATGTTATTTATATTCTGTGGAACCACCTAATGGTTGGCCGAATTCCTTTGTAAATAGCAGTATTTAACTTGAAAGATAGGCTCGTAGAGTTAACTGTAAGTCCACGAGGTTAGTTCTTTGAGTTAACCATAACTCCACGAACTAAGTCTGTTGTGTTAACTATAACTCAATGGAGTGTTTACTAAATACATAAACTCCAATATAAAAATTGGAACAGTACACAATTCTTACTCAATTTCTATGGGTTCGACCTATACTTGCACACAAATACAATATACATTGTGCACTTGCAGTTAAAATACAAATTGGAATTAATATCTAATTTGTGTGAAAGGTTGTTTGCTTACTTCTAAAAGTAATTATTGATATAAGCATAAAGACAAACTAAACAAGTTTAAAAACAGAAGTTAGCAACCCCAAACCAATGCTCTTTGTGAACATATCAGCCAGGTTGCCCTTTGTGTTGACCTTCATAATCTTTATCCTGTCTTCATTCTTGAGGAAGTGATATTTAACATCAATATGTTTAGTTCTATCATGGAAGACATTATCTTTGGAGAGACAAATAGCGCTAAGACTATCATAGAAGATAGCTTTATCAATGTGCCAACCAAAGTCTCCTAGCAAGCCTTTCAACCAAATCTCTTCCTTTGCAGCTTCTGTCATAACCACATATTTAGCCTCAGTAGTAGACAAAGATACAGTAGGCTGAAGAGTTGATTTCCAACTCACAATAGAACCTGCAAATGTAAAGACATAACTAGATAAAGATCTCCTTCTATCAACATCCCTTGCAAAGTCAGAATCTATATATCCAGCCGTAGTACAACCCTAATCTACTACATACTTTAAGCCAACGCCTGGAGTTCCTTTCAAATATCTGAATATCCTTTTAACTGCTCTCCAATGTTCCCTACTTGGGTTGGACATGAACCTGCTAACAACACTCAAAGGATATGCCAAATCAGGCCTAGTGCATACCATAGCATACATAAGGCTTCCAATTGCCTGTGCATAAGGAACTCGCTGCATATCAAGCTTTTCAGATTCAACATGAGGACACATAGGATATGACAATTTGACATTCCTATCATAAGGCGTGCTAATGGCTTTGCATGAAGCCATGACAAATCTGTTAGAACCTGAGTATTTTGATAATGCAAAACCTATGTGAGGAAATATATTGTATTTCACAGTTAAGTCTGTACTGCATTAGATCAGAAGGCTGTTAGAACAATTTCCAAGCAGATGAACAGATCAAGAAGGTTCCAGATGAATAGATCAAGAAGATATAGCAAAATCGGACAGTTACAGGTCTAAGTATTCGAAGAGCAAGTTTAAAGCAGCAGCAATACTATCGGACAGTTAGAAGAATAACTATTTGATTTTACAAAGCCTTCGGAGAGTTATTTAATCAGATAGTTAAGGAGATTGAATGATCGAATAGTTAAAGAATTAACTATCTGGAAGCTTAAAGGACTTTTCGGAGAGTTACAGGTATAACTATCCGAGAGTTAAGTCATTCAATAAACCACGTGTAGAAATACAGAACAGAAGCTTAAAGGACTTGTCGGAGAGTTAGATAACTATTCGAGTTCTCTTTTCGGAGAGTTAGATAACTATTCGAGTTTTTCGGTAAGTTACAAGCATAACTTTCAGGAACTTAAGTCATTTTATTACGAACGTGTAAAATGGAGAAGCCAGTAGTTGAAAGCTTAAAAGGGAAAATCGAAGAGTTAGATAACTATCCGAAATTTCAAAGAGAGAGTTTCAGTAAGTTACAGTTTAACTATTCGAAACTTAAGATACTGAAATTGCCACGTGTAGAATTCCAGAAAGAAGATCATTTAAGTTTTCGGAGAGTTAGAAAGATAACTATCCGAAATTTCAAGAGAGTTTTGGTGAGTTACAATTTAACCATCTGAAACTTAAGTCAGTGAATTTCCCACGTGCAGAAATCCAAATAGATGCTCAAATGGGTTTTTCAGAGAGTTAGAAAGATAACTATCCAAAATTTCAAAAGAGTTTCGGTGAGTTACAGTTTAACCATCCGAAACTTAAGTCATTGAATTTCCCACCTATAGAATTCCAGAGAGTAGCTCAAATAACTTTTAGAGAGTTAGAAAAATAACTATCCGAAATCCTGAAGCATTTCGATGAGTTACAAGGATAAACTTCTGAAACTTAAGTCAACCCTTTATGCACGTGCTAAAATTAAAGCAATCGAAAAGTTGACAGAATCAAACTATCCGACAAGTATTTAACTGTTCGGTGAGTTACAGTTATAAGTATCCGATTGGATGATAGCTCACATTTAAATATTCTGGAATCCTACCTGGCAGTAAAGGTTAAGTGATCTTTCGGAGAGTTGTATAGCTAACCATCTAACAGAACAGGAAAATCGATAAGATATTTTGAAACGATTTTTTGAACGGTTGCTTGCCGTATTGGGACTTGATCCTAATTAAGTACAGTAGAATACATCCGTTGGAGGGAAATATGATCGTTGTACATATCAAGTATATATTCAAAATACAGACAACGGAGATACGAGAGACATATATAGTGAGCTACACTTCAATTCCATTGACACTCAAGTTTGCAAACAGTGAAGCATATTCTAAAGATCTACTGTAGAAAAATCTCTTGCGCCAAAACTTTGATTGAAGGTTTAAATTTGTTGGTTCATGGCTTCAACCTGAAAGCTGCATACAGTGTTGGTTTGAGTTTCGACCTGAAAACTCTAGAGGTTGGTTTACTGAAGTTTTTACCTGAAAACTTCTATGTAGTTGGTTCTTGCTTTGTCCTGAAAGCAAGTGTGTAAGTGTTGAAACACTTAGTGAAGCCCAAGTGAATCTTGGGGGTGGACTAGCCAAATTGGTGAACCACCTAAAAATTTTTGCTGTGTGTTTCTTGTCTCTATTGATTTGCATTATAAGTTTCATCTTATTTCATTTTAGTTGAATCATTCGATTCAACATTAAAAGAATTTTAAAACTACACACTTTCACCATTCACCCCCCCTCTAGTGAGCCTATCGATCCTAACAAAATCTGCTAAGAATCTTTTCAATATACTTTTGTTGATTTAAAAATAGCTTACTAGAATTTCTTTCACGCCTAATCTCCATTCCAAGAATTCTGTTAGCTAGACCAAGATCCTTGATATAAAATCTGATTTCAATGTGTCCGTCAGTTCCTGTATCACATCAATATTCTTTTCAGTTATAAGAATATCATCAACATATAATAACAAATAAACATGTGTATTCTTATCAAGAGTTTTAACATATACACATGAATCATAGTTGCTACGTCTAAAACCAACTTTAACTATAAAGGCATCAAACCTCTTGTACCATTGGCGTGGTGATTGTTTAAGTCCATACAAAGACTTATTTAATTTGCACACCTAATCAGATTTACCTTTCACCACAAACCTTCTTGGCTGTTTGTTCATGTTTTCCCAGCACTACACTAGAAAAACATGGATTTGTTACTTCTATTTTTACTTAGTTAATTTATCTTTATGCCTATTCTTTCTTTTAGAAGTAAACAAACAACCTTTAATATAATTTAGATATTAATTCCAATTTGTACTTTAACTACAAGTGCATAGTGTCTATTGTATCAGTGTGCAAATACAGGTCGATCTCACAGGGAATTGCTGACGAATTTAAGAAATGTTTGATTGTGAACAATTCAAATTTATATTCAATAAGCACTCTGTTGAGTTACAGTTAACTCAACGGACTATCCTCGTGGACTTAAGTTAACTCCATGAGCCTGTTTCTTCTTTATAATACTGCTAATTACAGAGGAATTCGGCCAACCATTGGGCGATTCCACAGATTGTAAATAACATCAATTAAGGTTTTTAATGCTAGTTAACATTGGATTTATCATTACGCAATACTAACATTCAGATGATTCAAACAGTAACCATTAAAATCTTTAAGTTGTTTTGTACGAACCAATTTCAGTAAACTGTAAAATTAAAACTAACATAAAACAATCATAAAATTGATACAGATAACATTAATCACGATACAACACCAACAATACAACACTCAAATACAACATACAAACAAAGATAAATTGTTTTTGGTATTTTTGTTTTGATGTGATGGGTGAAAGGTGAAATGTAAAGTAATTTCACTTGACAGTAAATACTTCCGACACTACTTGCAACGCGATTACACCATTGAAAATTGAACCACTTACAATTCTGTCTCCTCTCCCTATAGAATCGCAAGTCCAGAATTGCAAGATGATCTCCTCTTCAACAAACAGGCATCAACCTGAAGCCAAGGCTAAAAGCTTTACGATCTCCTGAAATATGAGTCGGCGCTTGGTGAAAATGTCTTCCCTTCCCGCGATGCGATCTCTCCTCACAGTGGTTGTCAAGCACTGTGTTTGGCTCGGAATCGACCCGACATCAAGCAAGTATCCTCACAGACCTCCGATGATTGGTGATTATGGTGGTGATATGATGGTTGGTGTGATACTTCGGAGAATCGTCGATATTGTCTGCAGAAAGCTTGGTGCTCCTCCTCTATATACACTGGTCGTCCATCGATCACACTCTTTCTTTTTTTTCTTCTTTTCTTTTATATTTCTTCAATGGTAACTGCTTCTACTTGAATGGTCAATTGGATTTCTTTCCTTCAGATCAACGGTGATGATTTCTTTCTCCCTACGCGATTGAATTGCTGCGTGATACGTGCAAACATGGTTTTTCCTTCCAACTGTTTGTTCCTGCAATCGCTACAGTGGCATATTAGACAATATATAGTCCGTGGAGTTACAGATAACTCAACGGACTTTCTTCGTTGATTTAACTATAAAACACGTGCAAAAATAACAACTTAAGTTTATAACGCTAACCTAACGCGTTGCCTCAGTGTATTTTCATGTAACTCAATGCGTGCAGTTATAATAACTTAACGAGTTATAACGTAAGTAAATCTACCAGCTCTCATCACGTGTCAGTAGTAGTTTAAACATAAAATAACATTCCGGAGAGTTACAGGTATAACTATCCGATGCTCAGATGCATTTTCGGATACTTAAGAATTTCACAGCCTGCAATTTACTGATAGTTCATAAATGTACTAAATTAACATTAATTCCCCAAAATTAAGCAGATTCTTCAATTAAAGCATATAATAGTGCAATTATAACATAATGGCTTAATTCTCATATGATAAGCTAAATATTATGCAATTAACCATCATTTAACCATTAATAATATGCAGTTTTTCATTCTAAACACTTCCCCCATACCTAAATTTTGCTAGTCCCTTAGCAAACTAAGATTTAATTAATTGATCTTTCAAAAAGTGCTAGAATTAATTCTCCCCCTTTTACTTTTTTTTTTTCTTCTGTTTAGCATAAACATATATTCTGTATGTTTCAGTAATCAACCTGCAAAGATATTTAGAATATATGTAAATTACATACAAAGTATATCATCTTCATATAGGTGTTAATTATATTATCGTTTGTTCTTCTTTTCATCATCTGTAATCTTGAATTTTCCAATAAGTTTTTCTAGAAGAAATTTCAACAACATACAAATTAAAGTACAATCCAATTCAATCTGATTAAGACAAGTAGAATAAAGAATTGTATTTCCATTAAACAACTTCAAAAGTCAATTCCAGATTCATATTTCAGCAATTCTAGATAACAAAAAATATACTCGATTCATAAGATATCTGTATTTCACAAAACACTTGTATCTTTTTAGAACAGTATTTGTTTTTTTTTTTTGTGTACTTTAAAAGTTAATTTGACAAGCTTGAATCATGCAAGAGCTTTCTAGTGTACCCATGTAACGAGCTTTCAGTCAACAATCCCAGATCTGATCAAGATCTTAGGTTGCCAGATTTTCAGAGTCCTTTTTCAGGTCAACAATCCTTACATACCTATCTGCTCAAGTACAAAAGTTTTGTGATCAAACAAGTCAATAAACTCTCAAGGTTTTTTTTTTTTTTTAAATAAATGCACACACAAAACAAAGCATTAATCACATACTGTATATGCACGTATTTCATTAATACAGATGCAGTAAAACACCAATCTCATATAATCCTGCTTATATCATTTACTAAAGATATGAATCTATAACAATAAGTTCATACTTTATTTGTAGTTTAATAAGATCTACACATAAATCATTCTACAAGTTTAATCAGTCGAAGTAAATGTATCTTTCATCATATGTGTTTCATTTAATCTAGAATTCACATATCTGCTCCTTCAGGACATCAGATAATTTTCTGATTAAGCATTAAATATTCTGATTTCATTTTAAAATCGTGAAACTGTTAAACTCATGAAATTCAAAAAAATCATAAGATACTATATCTAGATTTACATAAATAATAAATTCTATAGCATCTTCTATAGCCTTCTAAATATAACATTCAAGCAGTTTATAAAAATTTTACAGTCTCAATTATCGGATAGTTACAGCGATTTCATAGAAATTTTCAATTTCCTCAAAACATTGCAGTACCATTTTAATTCCTTTAATTAACAAACTTACATGGTTGTTACTTTAATTACCTCCCCCCATACCTACATTTTGCATTGTCCTCAATGTAAAAGATTTGACAATAAGTACAGTAATTGTAGCAGGCATGAATAAAGTTTTGTTTGATTTAAAATTTAGGATAAGTAATTGGTTAGATACCTTGTTCCATTTGTATCTCTTTCTGCATATTTCGATTTTTGATTCTGAAAAACTTTTCATTCCCAGATAAACATAGAATATAAAACAAAATAACATTTAACAGGTATTAATAAATCAGTGTCTTGTGTGGAACCTAGGCTTCTATGCCTTTGGTGGCTCACAAGCAAGCCAATTGGTTTCCCAAAACAGATACTAACAAACTAGATTGATATTTTGTTTTATTTGTTTTTTTTTTTTTTTATAAAATGAACATGAAAAACTTCAAAATTCCTTTTTTCTTTCTAAAAATAAATGCAGAATACACAACATTAAACACACAAAATCACAGCTTAAGAACATGATTGAAAAGTAGAAACAAATGGAATAAATGTATCAGTCCAAGCAAACTTTTTAGGCATAGTTCTTCTTGCTATTAATTCTGTTTTAATGCAGTTCTTGATCCTTTTTAATTTGTAAACATGCAATATATTATAAATTCCAAATACGAGTGTATTACCATTAATGATATGTAATGCAGAAAGGGATCCTTTTTGGTTCCAGGGTAATGTAGTAGTTTCTATTTCTACATCTATTTCAATATATTCCTCTTCCCACTTCCATTCATTCATGTCTTCCATAATCCATATTTGAAATTCATCAGTTCATCCCACCATCTTATCAGACATAAAGTAGGATCATCTTTTTCATTATACCACATTCCTATTTGAATTTTATTAAATTTTTCAAATGGTGGTTTAGCTATTTCACTCGGTACAGGTAAAATTTCTGTATAATCATCATAACTGCCTATGCTCACTATGTATAAATCAGAGCTATATGCTATTCATATCTCCGTGACTAAATAAATATAACCATCAAGTATGACATGTGTTTGGTTAATTAATGATTTCTGTCCTAGATATATTATAATGTTTTCATTCCAAGATCTGTTCAGAAAATTATACACACTTAAGCGTAAATCTTCACCTCAATTTCTTGTAGGTCTCCAATAATATAATTTTTCAAGAATTGCAGAATTTTGATTAGAAAATATTAAAGTTGACCCACAATTTTCAGTTGGTGCTTCAAATATATTAGGTCTTACTATATTACATTCTTCTCCTGTTATAGGATTTCTTATCAAAATCTCAGGTAATGATAAACTTGCATACCTTAGTCTCGTCTTGTATATGATTAATCCTTCATCTATCCCCATAATATGACTCATTCCTTCTAATGCATTGGGTGGAGTTCCAGTAGTTTCTTCCATAGCCAGATATTCATGGGTATTTGAACTACGATTAAATGACCTCCATATGAATCCATCTCTAATCTTAGTCTTTTTTGCAACTTGTAGTCCCTGAAAATATTTTTCTTCAATATAGTCTTTAATTTCCTTTGATACACAACACATCCTGCATAGATCTTTAGCTGACAAGTTACTTAGTATTTCCCTTTATGCATCCAACGGTAATTGCATTAATTCCATTTGTCGATTCTGTAAAATAAAAACAAAAATTTAGCAGAGACAAAAATTAACATAACTACTGCACACCCTCGTGGAGTTAAGGCATAACTCAACGGACTAAGTTCGTTGAGTTAAAAATTAACTCTACGATACTATTAACTTAAAATAAAAATAAAAACATATATACATACAGATAGTTGCTTCAGATATGCTGCTTCATTCAGCTGCCCTCCTAGAAGTGGTATCAATTTCATTAACCGTTCTATTGACAGGATTAGGTATAGCTTGTATTGGCAATCCTCTAGTAGGTCTAACTTCCATTGGTTCCTTTTGTCTAAGTGGTATATTTCTATTCTGATTTTGATTTACAGCATTTCCAAATATAAATTCTAAACGATTGTTTACTTGTTGGATTATCTTTTCTAATTTCTCTATTCTAGCTCCTTGTTCAATTAATACTTCATAACTTATGTTCTTCTCATTTATATTTTCTCCTCCCTGGAAATTGTTGTTTCTCCAAGATAAATTCGGGTGATTTCTCCAATTAGGATTATAAGAATTTCCCAAGTTATCTCTCTGGTTTCTAGCATAAATAATATCTAAGTCATTTATGTTTATATTCTTTTCTGCTAGTATTTGATTTAATGATAACTCTTCTATTTTCTTTGTTAATTCATTTAATTTCACCTCAAGCATAGTATTGGAATCTATTTCATGCATTCCTCTTGGCAATAATCTTTTATCTACAATAGCTTCAACCGAATTTTCCCACTGTGTAGTTCTTTTTGCAAAATTTTCTAAATATTCCCAAGCTTCTTCACTACATAATTTTAAAAATCCATTTTGACAAGTGGATTCTAATAAAGATTTCATTGAAACATCTATGCCTTCATAAATTATGCCTATTAATTGTGCTTTACTCATTGCATGATGTGGACATTGAGTTAGTAAATCTTTAAATCTTTCAAAATATTTCCAGAATGATTCACCTTGTTTTTGGCTACACATTAATATTTCTTTCTTCTTTTTAATCGTTTGATGTGTTGGATAGTATTTTTCCAGAAAAACAAAGCAAAATTCAGTCCATGTAGAAATTGAATCAGGCGATAAAGTATATAACCATCTCTTAGCTGTATCTTTTAAAGCAAAAGGGATATATCTAAGTTTAATAGCAACTATACTCATGTTCGGCATTCTCATCATTTGATAAACTTCGTTAAATTCTCTAAGGAAATAATAGGCATCCTCTCTTTCTAATCCATGAAAATGTGGCAATTGACTAATATAATTAGATTTCAGTTCAAACCTATCTCCCTCAAAGTTTGGCAATCGAATACATGAAGGTTCATCAATTAATTCAAGATACAGAATCTCTCCTAATGGTATTTCTACTGGAGCAGCCATCTCTACATTCTCTTTTAAAGAAAGGTTAGCTACACCCCAAAGAATTTCGTTAAAGTTCAGTTCAGAAAATTTTTCAGTACCCTTTTGCAATGAAAATTCTTGGATAGGTGTTCTTACTAATTGTTTAGTGCTTAGAGAACGAGTCTGTGTGCTCATAAATAAATAATAGAAGATTAATTACATACCAGTCTGAAGCTTTCCATTCTATAAATATTTGTTGTCGAATGAAGGTTGAATCAGCTGCTTCTCCTTCCAGTTCCTCCAACGCTTTCTCCTTTCTCTTAAAAGTGCTGGTAACTCGTAAATAACATTCTGTTTCATATATATACTGTGCATCCATAAAGTGAATAAATCTCCTTGCAAGAATGTGTCTTGCAACGTGCATCGTGGTTCCTGTTTTAATGGGTACGTGTACCACTACTAATTTCAAATTTTGGTAACCGCTAAACCGACAAAGTTTCGTTTGTGGTTAAAAGAATAACCGTTCTGCTTAATCCACGAACTAACCTCGTTGAGTTACAGATTACTCAACAGAACACAGTCGGTTACTATTGCTGACTCCACGGACTAACTTCGTTGAGTTACAGATAACTCAACGGAATGACCTTATATTATATTACTGACCTCGTGGAGTTACGGTTAACTCAACGGAATTACTTCGTTGAGTTAACACTTGGCAACTTCTAAGTTTCACTCTCGTAAGTTTTCTATTCTATTTTTTATTTTATTTTTCTTTGTCATTCTGCTAACTGTAATAAAGTTAAATCTATGTCATTAATGCCTCATTTTGATTAAAATACATTTAAATCTGAACATTATATAAAGATTTAAATTGCAGGTCATTTTATGTTATGCAGAATTTACATTTTACCTTATAACATGCAGAAATTTTTAAGCAGTTATCTTGTCATTCAGCAAATTGTAAATCTGTTACATATTCATAAAGTTCCACAAATTACATAATATTCAATAAATTCCATTCATTTCACATTCAAATAAGTATGAAAATTGCATCTGAAAAATTATATTCATTAATATGAATCAATTACATTACAAGTACATCATACAATTTCATACAATTTTACACAAGTAGACGAACAATATAATTTAATCTCTATGCCTAAGTTCATCTACTTCCTTCTGGAGTTTTTCTAATTGCTGCTTTAATTGATTTATCCTCTCTACTGCTCTTGCAATTTCTCTAGAAGGTACAACTAATTCTGCAGCTACAAAGTTTCTGTATTCTTTCACTGAAATGGTTCTAGATCTTATCCTTTTTGATGTACATTTAGTGAAATCAATACTATCCACCATCAGCAGTGGAATGAAATCTCCATAAAATAATTTCTTCTTTACTATTTTCAGCTTGGAGATAAAAACTGCAGACCAATTTATTTGGATCTTATTTACAACTACATACGTGGCCCATTTGACAAATTGACTTAATTCTATGTCATGACCCTGTCGTTGATAGACATTCTTAATCAGAATGTTAGCTACCATGTGTGCTTTACCATTTAAATGCTTCAATCTGTTTAATAATGGCACACCAGGATTGATAGCTAAACAATCCTGAATTTGCTGCTCAGTCCATTCAACTGCAGTTGTATCCTCCAAAACTTTTGTTCCTTCATTCTTTAAACCAAATATGTTGTGGAGAAGCTCTGGTGCTATCTGTACATCAACTTCCTCCACGTTTGAAATTAATTCTCCTTCTCCTTCTCTTAAATTTGCATAGAAACAGGGCACTAAATTCTCATATACTGCATGCCCTCTATCTTGAGATATAAATTGCAATAGACCTTGGAATTCAAATAGATCTTTGATTTCTTGCATTCCATCCCAATTTACTGGTCTACTATAAATAATATCGTAACCCCTTATTTCTTGGTATTTGATATAAGCTTCCTGACTACAAAAATGTACTTCATTCAAAATTGTTGTTTCAGTCAGGTCAGGAAGGTGACTTTGTTGCTCTAGAGGGGTTTGCTCTTGCTTTTCCTCTAGCATAGGCTGCATTTGGACATTCTCTTCAGATTCCTGAATTTTTGCTTTTGCTTCTGTTTGTGGTGGTGAGCCGGCAGAACTCTCCACTCTGTCTTGAATTCTTTCCATAATTTGGTGAAGAGTTTCTTGCTCTTCAATGGAATCTGTGAAATTATTTTTGTCCAAATGGCTTCTTTCAGCCTCTTCATTTTCTACTCTTTCTTCTTCCTCCTGACTACCAATCTATTCTGTTACTGTTCTTTTTGATTCTGTAACAGATTGGGATGGAGTCACGGGCAATTCAGTTTCTACCCTAATTTTTGTTTCTTCTTGTACAGGCTGCAAACTAATTTCAGCCTGATTTTTTTCTTTACTTTGCTCCTCCTGCTCCTCCTTAGATTCGGATAGCAGGTTAATAAAAATCTGCTCCATAGGCCCTATAAAAATTGGTACTTCAGATTTAATTTCTTTAGAATCAGGCACTTTTTCTTTTTCTTTCTTTTTTCTGATTAGTTGTGACTATTCTTCCTCTTCATCTTCTAAAATTAAATCTACAAAAATAGGCTCTGCAGGCTTTCGAACCACAGGTACTGGCTCTTCCTGTTTAATTCTTCCAATAATTGCTGGTCTTGAAGGACCAGCTTCAGCTTCTTTTGCAGCATCTCTAACAGCAGTTTTGGCAGTAGCTTCTTGATGCTGTTCCACTTTAATTTTATATTGGGCTTTCAACTTTTCTACAGCCCTCTTTTTGTACAGTGCATCAAACACCAGATGTGCTTTAGCCACTACCAAATCTTCTGATTCTCCTTGGTTTTTTCCAACTTGAACCAATTCTGCAAATTCTCTTATTTCTTCTTCAGTTGAAGGCCCCATCATTTCTGCTCGTGTCAATGGCTTAAATGGTGGAACTGAAGGTCCGGACTACTGCTCCTCAGGAACAGGTCTTTCAGTAGTTGGTTCCTCCTGTTCCTCAGTTGTCTCTTCATTTGCTTTCCTTTCTTGCTCCTAGATCACCCGTTTAGCTTGTCTACAGATTCGTCTTTTGAACTAGAGTCGAGACTTACGTTGGATTAATTCTAGGGCAACTTCATTACTTGGCCTTATTTGTCTTTCCTTATTTACAGCTATTTTTGTTGCTATTCTGATTCGTGTTTCCATTATTTGAGGTATTCGTATATCCATATCTACTAAATCTCTTCTCAACTTGAAAAGTTCTGATTCTACCTTCTGTAGCTCTTTCTCTCTTGTCATATTTTTGATCTTCTACCGCGTGTGCCACTCTTCTGATTCCTTCAGAAATTCTGATGTATCAACAACATCTTCCCAGAATTCAGGCGTCATCTTCATCATCATGGAGTTACACAACAGCACGTAATCGCTCTGATTTCTACTATTCTAGATTCTAAATGATTTGTTGGATAATGCCCCCAAAACCTTAGGTTTTAGTTTAAATAAGCACTAAGTTTAGGCGGGTAATCGGGTCATTTCCCGAACCACCTATTATTATTTTATCCGCGGTCTTAGCTACAGTACTCCGTTGTGTTACAGGTAACTCAACAGAATAAGCTCGTTGACTAACTCAAGACTTAACGGAGTAAGCTCGTTGAGTTAAGTGTAACTCAACGGAGTACAAGCAAATATAATAATAAAAATATTACAGAGAATAGTTTTTCTGTTTTTTTTTTTTTTACAGGTTTAACCGATACTATGCTTCGGTCAGACCTAAATATTTTTTTATCTTTCTTTTGGTTGAATCGATACTATGTTTCGGTAAAACAAAATTTTTTTCTGAAAATTAATATACAATTTTTTTCCGGTTTAACTAATACTATGCTTCGGTAAAACCAATATTTTTTTAATGTTCCGGTCATACCGATGCTACGCTTCGGTCAGACCTAAATATTTTTTAATTTTCCGGCCATACCGATGGATCCAGTCGGTTGAACCGCAACTATTTTTATGTTTTATATATATTTTTAATGTTTATATATATATATATATATATATATATATATATAAACTGATTTCTTACTAAGTAAAACTCAAGTAGTCCTCTACTCTGATTTCTTATATAATTCCAAAGGAGCTTTTTGGTGTTTTCAGAATAGGTTTAAGTCTTTGTCCAATTACTTTAAATATATTCTGATTTTTAGGATTTTCAATTTCAATAGCTCCATAAGGATAAACATTTCGAACTATGTAAGGTCCTGCCCATCTAGATCTTAATTTTCCTAGATGGTTATGGAGTCTAGCCATATAAAGATATACTTCTTATCCTATTTCAAAGTTTTTAGGAATAATTTTTCTATCATGCCAGAATTTAATTTTCTCTTTTTCTCTTACAGTCTTTGAATAAGCTTCATTTCTAAATTCTTCTAATTCAATTAGTTGCATTTTCCTATTTTCAGTAGCTTGATTTAAATTAGTGTTCAGAGTTTTTAATGCCCAATAAGCTTTATGTTCTATTTCAGTAGGTAAATGACAACTTTTTCCATATACTAGCCTAAAAGGTGACATACCTAAGCTCGTTTTATAAGCAGTTCTATAAGCCCAAAGTGCATCAATCAATCTATTAGCCCAATCTGTTCTAGTAGGATTTACTACTTTTTCCAAGATTAATTTAATTTGTTTGTTTGCACTTTCTACTTGTCCACTTGTTTGCGGATGATATGATGTTGCAATTTTGTGTGGTTTACTCCATATTTCTTCATTAAGGCTTCAAAACTTCTATTACAGAAATGAGTTCCACTATCACTGATAATAGCTTTAGGTATTCCAAATCTGGCAAATATATTTGTTCTTATAAATTGTATTATCACTTTGTTATCGTTAATTTTTGTAGGAATAGCTTCTATCCATTTAGATACATAATCCACTCCCAACAATATGTAATAAAATTGATTAGATATAGGAAATGGACCCATAAAATCTATTCCCCACACATCAAAGATTTCAACCTCAACAATAGGATTAAGAGGCATCATATTCCTCTTTGATATTCTTCCTATTTGTTGACATCTTAAACAACTTAAGCAATATTTATGAGCATCTTTAAATAGTGTTGGCCAATAAAACCCACATTGAAGAATTTTTGCAGCAGTTTTCCCTGAACCAAAATATCCTCTACAAGCTTGGTCATGACAGAAAGACAATATGTTCGAATATTCAGTTTCTGAAACACACCTCCTTAAAACCAGATCAGGACATTTCTTAAATAAGTAAGGGTCTTCCCAATTGTAATATTTTACTCTTGAGAAAAATAATTTCTTATCCTGTCTATTCCAATCCTTAGGTTTAACCAGTAACTAAGTAATTAACTATGTTTGCATACCAAGGCATTGTGTTGATGGTCATTAATTGTTCATTAGGAAAATTATCCTTAATTTCAATATTTGATTTTTCTATTTGTAATCTTGATAAATGATCTACTACTACATTCTCACAGCCTTTTTTATCTTTAATTTCTAGATCGAATTCTTGTAATAATAATATCCATCGGATCAATCTAGGTTTACTTTCTTTTTTCTTTATTAGATGTTTTAGAGCTGAATGATCCGTGTATACTATTACTTTAGCTCTAATCAAATATGATCTAAACTTTTCTAAAGCAAACACAACAGCTAATAATTCTTTTTCAGTAGTTATGTAATTAACTTGAGCATCATTTAAGGTTTTGCTTGCATAATGAATCACTCTAGGAGATTTTTCTATTTTCTGTCCTAACACTGCTCCTATAGCAAAATCAGAAGCATCGCACATTAATTTGAATGGATGGTTCCAATTAGGTGCTTGAATTATAGGAGTTGAAATTAAGCTAGTCTTAAGTCTAAAAAATGATTCCTTGCAATTTTTATCAAAGTTAAATGGAACATCTTTTAATAGATTAGTTAAAGGTCTAGCTATCTTGCTAAAGTCTTTAATAAATCTTCTATGAAAACCAGCATGTCCTAGAAATGATCTAATATCTTTTATTGATTTAGGTTCTAGTAGATTAGAAATTACTTCTATTTTAGCTTTATCTACTTCCAACCCTTTTTTAGAAACAACATGCCCTAAGACTATTCCTTGTTTAACCATGAAGTGACATTTTTCCCAATTTAAAACCAGATTTTTTTCCATACAGCGTTTTAATATTTGGTCTAAATTGCTTAAACACACTTCATATGAGTTGCCATATACAGTAAAATCATCCAAAAATATTTCTAAAAATTCATTGGTCATTCCAGTAAATATGCCTTGCACACACCTTTGAAAGGTAGCTGGTGCATTGCATAATCCGAATGGCATTCTTTTAAAAGCATAAGTTCCATTAGGACAGGTGAAAGTTGTTTTCTCTTGATCCTCTGATGCTACTGGAATTTGATTATACCCTGAATACCCGTCTAGGAAACAAAAATATTCTTGCCCTGCTAATCTTTCCAGCATTTGATCTATAAAAGGTAAGGGAGAATGATCTTTCCTAGTCACAGCATTCAACTTTCTATAGTCTATACATACTCTCCAGCCTGATTGAATTCTAGTAGGTATCAAGTCTTGACTTTCATTCCTAATAACTGTTAATCCTGATTTCTTGGGAACTACATGGATTGGACTAACCCACGAGCTATTAGAAATCGGATATATTATATCATTATCTAACCATTTAACTATTTCCTTCCTGACTACTTCCTTAAGGTTTGGATTTAATCTCCTCTCAGGAATTCTAACAAGTTTAGCATTCTCTTCTAAATATATGTGGTGACATCATAAAGTTGAACTTAACCCTTTTATATCAGTCATAGTCCATCCTATTGCTTCTTTATAACTTTTTATTACCTCTTTTAATTTAGCTATTTGATCCTCTTTCAAATCTGAAGCAATAATGATTGGACAGGTCCGTTTATCTTCCAGAAATATATAGGTTAATTCAGGAGGTAAATGTTTTAATTCTAAATGCTGCCCATCAGAAGCTAGAGCTCCTAATTGAACATCATCATTTTTTAAATTAATTTCTTCCTGATCTCCTTCTATATTTACGCTTTCACTTTCTTCTAAAGTTACAAAATTGATTTGCCTATTTAATTCTTCTTGAATCACATCATCTAACATATCTCCTTCATCCTCTAAAAAGTCTATGGTATGTAAGGACATTTCTAACTCCTCAAACCTTTCTAGTTTAAAAATATTTAATTGAGTATCCTCATTACCATATGCTAATTTCATTACTCTAGTTTTACAATTTATAACAGCCCCTGATGTTGCTAAAAATGGCCTTCCCAAAATTAAAGATGTATCACTATTTTTATGCTTAATTTGTTGGGAATCCAAAATTACAATATCAATAGGATATATAAAATTCTTGATTTTAATTAAGACATCCTCTATTTTTCCTCTAGGGTATCTTATACTTCTATCATCCAATTGAATAACCGTACTAGTAGGAGTTAAGCCTTCTAATCCTAAGGATGCAAATATATCACTTGGCATAACATTTATACCTGCACCTAAGTCTATTAAGGTTCTTTCTAGAATGGTATTTCCTATGGTGCATGATATAAGAGGGATTCCAATATTAGATAACCTTTTAGGAATTTGTCGCAGAAATAGGTAACTACTTTGCTCAGCTAAAAATACCTTTCTAAGAACTTTTCGCTCTCTTTTCTTAGTACACCAATCCTTCAGAAATTTAGCACAAGGTGGTATATTCTGCAATAGATCTAACAAAGGAATGTTAACTTGTACTTTTTCAAAAATTTCTCTTATTTTTTCTTATTTTTCAGGAATTGTTTGTTGTAATCTTTCAGGATAGGGTGCTAAAGATTTTGATTTCAAAGACTCTTTTTCTTTCAGTTGATTTGTTTGATCATTTTTAGCTTCAATTGCAGATTTAGATTGTTCTTCAGTGATTTCTAGATTTTCAGCTATTACATTTTCATTATCATTTTGATTTTTACTCTTGTCCACCTTCATATCATTTTCATTTTGAGTTCTTGGTGGTATATCAGTTCTAGATCTTAATGTTACACATACATCTTCCAGATTTTCGTTACTTTCATGATGTTTTTGTATATCATTTTCGTGATTATGATCTTCAATTGTTTTTAGTTTTAAAGTGCATTCTTTAAATTCTCTTACATTTGTGTTTTCTGTTTGTTGTATATTTTGCAAGTTGTGCAGGTTTATAACATTATAATTTTCATTGTCTTGTTGTAAAACTTGTATTTTCATTGCATTTTTGTCTAACGCTTTTAATTTTGTTTCCAGATCATCTAATTTCATTACATTCAATTTTTGATCAACTTTCTTTATGGCCTTTTTAGTTTCGTAAATTATATCCTATTTAGGTTCTGAATATGCCTCCTTATAGTTTAATTGGTTGACTTCTTGTTGTTGACACACAAAGTATTCCAGTTTGTCCAGATTTTGCTCTATACTATGCTCTAGTCTGTCATAACTATCCCAAACTTCAGTGTCTCTCATCATATTACACATTCTATACTGACCATCAGTTGGGTAAACTATAGGATTCTCATACTTGGCTCTATTATATTTAGGATAATTCATTTGTTGTTCATGGGATCTATCAATCTGTAAATGTCTCAATTTCAAACAATCAGAAATGTCGTGTCCTTCAGAATTGCAGAATTCACATATGCTAATTAAAGGTTTCAGAAATCTTTGAGCATAAGCATATGCCATATTCTCAATTACAGAAGAAAACACACAACTTTGACTATTAAAATGAAACAGCTCTAACAGTTGCTTATATCTATTCAATTCAGTTCAATTCAATTCAATTCCCCGGCAACGGCGCCATAAAACTTGTTCGTGTTTTCCCAGCACTACACTAGAAAAACTTGGATTTGTTACTTCTATTTTTCCTTAGTTAATTTATCTTTATGCCTATTCTTTCTTTTAGAAGTAAACAAACAACCTTTAATACAATTTAGATATTAATTCCAATTTGTACTTTAACTGCAAGTGCACAGTGTCTATTGTATCAGTGTGCAAGTACAGGTCAATCCCATAGGGAATTGCTGACGAATTTAAGAAATGTTCGATTGTGAACAATTCAAATTTATATTCAATAAGCACTTCATTGAGTTATAGTTAACTCAACGGACTAAGTTCGTTGAGTTATGGATAACTCAACGGACTAAGTTCGTTGAGTTATGGATAACTCAACGGACTATCCTCGTGGACTTAAGTTAACTCAACGAGCTTGTCTCTTCTTTATAATACTACTAATTACAGAGGAATTCGGCCAACCATTGAGCGATTCCACAGATTGTAAATAACATCAATTAAGCTTTTTAATGCTAGTTAACATTGGATTTATCATTATGCAATACTAACATTCAGATGATTCAAACAGTAACCATTAAAATCTTTAAGTTGTTTTGTACGAACCAATTTCAGTAAACTGTAAAATTAAAACTAACATAAAACAATCATAAAATTGATACACAACATTAATCACGATACAACACCAACAATACAACATACAAATAAAGATAAATTATTTTTGGTATTTTTGTTTTGATGTGATGGGCGAAAGGTGAAATGTAAAGTAATTTCACTTGACAGTAAATACTTCCGACACTACTTGCAACGCGATTACACCACTGAAACTTGAACCACTTACAATTCTGTCTCCTCTCCCTATAGAATCGCAAGTCCAGAATTGCAAGATGATCTCCTCTTCAGCATACAGGCATCAACCCGAAGCCAAGGCTAAAATAAAAGCTTTACGATCTCCTGAAATATGAGTCGGTGCTTGGTGAAAATGTCTTCCCTTCTCGCGATGCGATCACTCCTCACAATGGTTGTCAGGCACTGTGTTTGGCTCGGAATCGACCCGACATCAGGCAAGTATCCTCACAGACCTCCGATGATTGGTGATTATGGTGGTGATACGATGGTTGGTGTGATACTTCAGAGAATCGCCGATATTGTTTGCAGAAAGCTCAGTGCTCCTCCTCTGTATACACTGGTCGTCCATCGATCACACTCTTTCTTTTTTCTTCTTCTTTTCTTTTATATTTCTTCAGTGGTAATTGCTTCTGCTTGAATGGTCGGTTGGATTTCCTTCCTTCAGATCAACGACGATGATTTCTTTCTCCCTACGCGATTGAATTGCTACGTGATACGTGCAAACGTGGTTTTTCCTTCCAACTATCTGTTCCTGCAACCGCTACAGTGGCATATTAGAAAATATATAGTCCGTGGAGTTACAGATAACTCAACGGACTTCCTTCGTTGATTTAACTATAAAACATGTGCAAAAATAACAACTTAAGTTTATAACGCTAACCTAACGCGTTGCCTTAGTGTATTTTCATGTAACTCAACGCGTGCAGTTATACTAACTTAAGGAGTTATAACGTAAGTAAATCTACCAGCTCTCAACATGTGTCAGCAGCAGTTTAAACATAAAATAACATTCCGGAGAGTTACAGGTATAACTATCCGATGCTTAGATGCATTTTCGGATACTTAAGTATTTCATAGCCTGCAATTTACCGACAGTTCATAAATGTACAAAATTAACATTAATTCCCCAAAATTAAGCAGATTCTTCAATTAAAGCATATAACAGTGCAATTATAACATAATGGCTTAATTCTCATATGATAAGCTAAATATTATGCAATTAACCATCATTTAACCGTTAATAATATGCACTTTTTCATTCTAAACACTGTTCCATCTAAATATTTTCTTCCAACTCACCATGCAAGAAGGCCGTCCTTACATCTAGTTGTTCCAACTCCAAATTCTACGTTGCAGCAATAGATAGCAAAACTCTAATAGATGTATGACGTATAATAGGAGCAAATATCCCATTGAAGTCAACTCCTTGCTGTGAATAACCTTTGGCAACTAACCTTGCCTTGTGCTGCATACCTATATTGCCTTGAGTCCTAATCTTCTTCTTGTAGACCCATTTGCAGCCAACAATATTTGTGTTCTTTGGACGTTTCACCAACTCCCAAGTCTTATTCTTATAGAGGGATTGGAGTTCCTCCTCCATAGCAGACATCCAAAGACCAACTTCTAAACTTCTCATTGTAGCTTCATATGTAGGTGGATCAATAGAATCCTCCACCTTAATTGCTACTTGTAAGGCAAAAGCAACCAAACTGTCATAGCCATATCTGATCGGAGGTCTAACGTCCCTTCTAGGACTGTCTTTGCCAATGATTCTTGGTGGTGGTTGCTCCACCTCTTCCTCCTCAACTTCATCCTCTTGAACTTCAGATAAGTTTTCTCTAATTTCAACTTGATCAGTGTTAGGTGGCTGTTATGCATCATCTAACTCCATCTGTTCAAGAATGGTGTGCCCAATTTCTAGTGATTCATCTACTAGTTTATTTGTAGCCTGCAAAAGAGACTTCTCATCAAAAGTAACATCACAACTATATATTACTTTGTGAGATTCAATATCATATATCCTGTATCCCTTTACACCAATGCCATAGCCCACAAATATGCCTTTCTTTGTACGTGGTTCCAGTTTGCCATTATTCACATGGTAGTAAGCTAGACACCCAAAAACTCTGAGCTTTAAATAGCTAGTAGACCTTTTTAGCCATACCTCAAGATGTATCTTCCCATCTAAGGCACTAGAAGGGGACCTGTTCACCAAAAAGGAAGCTGTGTTAATAGCCTCTACCCAAAATTTCTTGTTCAAACCTGCATGAGACAATATACAACGTGCCTTTTCTAGGAGTGTCATGTTCAATCTTTCTGCTACTCCATTTTGTTGAGGGGTATTTCTAACTGTATTATGTCGTGTGATGCCTTCATTTCTACAAAAGCTATCAAATTTCTTGTAGGATCGTATGGCTACACAAGAGGGGGTGAATTGTGTTTTTCAACATTTTCGATTATAATTGAAACTTCAAAATTAAAAACAAGTCGAGACACTGTTTTCATAAAATTATTTTATTCAAGGTTTCAATTACACTATACAATTCAATTCTCCTCATTGTAGATGCAATTATATAACGATATCATGTTTCATCTATTCAATTTCATAACTACAAATAAAGAAAACTAATTTACGAAATTTAAAACATTTCTCCTTGTTTGAGATCTTTCTTCTTCTTCTTCTTTTTCTTCTTCAGCAATTCTTTAGTGACGAATATCTGATTTTCTCTACTTCACTGAATTTGCTTTCTTCTGATATTTCAGATCTTCAATGACATAAATTTGACCTTTTCTGCTTCACTGAATTTTCTTCCATCTGAGAGCTTTTCCCCGAAAGGTGTTTTTGATCCCTGAAAATATTTTCGTTTGGTATGTAGGGATAATTTGATCAACGAGAATTCTGTGCCTTTTATACTGTATCTTCATTTCATGCATATCCTCCATGTTTAATCACTACCAGTTTTCCACTTCTTCATGTTTTCTCTTTTTCCTTCATCGAAATATACAAGTTCTGACCCATGTTTACATTTCAATTTTTCTTTAATCATCAATCCTAGATCTCTGAAAAATTTCCTGCAAAATAAACTTTCTTGTCCAAAATTTTTCATCAAATGTAATAAGAAGTTGTTACTTTAATGTTAACTAAACGAGTAAAATAAGTAGATATATAACTTAACGTTTCTAACTTAATGAGTTCCTCATGTGCCAATTCACGTGACAAGTACTATAGCTAACTCACTGAACTAAGTCTGTGGTGTTACGCTAACTCAACGAACCAGCTTCGTTGTATTACAGATAACTCATCGAAAACAGTTTTAGTATTAGATAGTTACGGTTATAAGTCTCCAAAAAACTGTAACTCACCGATTCAGCAATAAACAAATGTTTTTATAATAAGAATTTTACCATGTGCAAAAATAACAACTTAAATTTATAACGCTAACCTAACGCGTTGCCTTAGTGTTCAATATAACAACTCAACGTGTGCAGTTATGTTAACTTAACTAGTTAAACATGTGCAACTCACGTGATACAATATAACATTCAGAACCTTTAATTTCACCACATGTACAATACTAACTTAATGAGTTTGTTTCTTCTTTTACTCACTAACTTAATGAGTTCTCACGTGACCTATTTTAACCTTTAAACCTCTAACTCAATGAGTTCTCACATGATCTCTATACAAATAACATTCTAACTTAACGAGTTGTCTAAACGTGCACTGTTCATGATACAAAAAATATAACTTTAAAATATATCATGCTTTTCAATAAAAATACACGTTAACTTAACATTTAGTTAAATGAGAAATTAATGCAACGAAACGACTAGTTATTTAACTTAGTATAATTTCAGATCCAATACAGACAAGTATTTATATTAGTAAACGTTTTCTATATTAATTGATGTTCTTAATTTACTTTCACAAGTAATAGTAATTGAGCAAATATGATTACTTTCATTCAGCACACATCATCAAAGTACAACAATCTCCCCCTTTTTGATGATGACAAAACCATATTAAATCAATTATGAAATATATATAACTCAACAAAGCACTTTCGTTGGGTTAATTTTTAATTCAACAAACTTGTTTGTTGACTTAAGTTCACTTAAGCTTATTTCTATTGTTTGTGTAAAATTTCACCTCTCAGAAATAAAACTTTCAGATGTCAATAATTACATAAGTATCTTTCAGATTTTAATAACCACATAATTATCTTTCAGATTACAATAGCTACATAATTATCTTCTCCCTTTATAATATACACATTTAAACTCATAATCATCTCCCTCTTTTTGAACTTATAATCATCTCCCCCTTTTTGTCATTAATCAAAAAGATGATTACATATTATATAAATCGAGAGACATATTTACAGCTAAACGTTCGTAAACATTAATAAGAATTGAATCATTTACAGAAAAAATGTATTGTTCAAATAATCAAACAATAAATACAAACATTACATTTTGTATTCAAAAACAAGCAAACAGACAAATGACTTGACATTTATCTATTCCTCCTAATGATATCACTAATAGCATTACAAATTATCTCTTAGATGCCTAATATCATTTCTGATGTCATTAAGCACAACATCTAGGTCAAGAGGTAGCTTGGGTTGTTGTTGTACTTGATCTGAATAGCTTGGCTGTTGTGGTTGTATGTGTTTTGTATAGTCAAGTTGTTGTTGCTGTCGTTGAGGTTGATGCATGGCCTGGAATTTTTGCAAATCTTTGATACTAAAATCTCTCATGCCTTTGGTTTGCAAGAAGTCTACATACAACATCACAAAAAAATAACTTGGAACTCATATGCTGTAGTTGAGAAATGAAAACATCAAACCAATTGATTTGAATTCTGTTCAGGAGGCCATAAGTTGCATATAAACAACTTCTATTGACTTTCAGATTATGTCCGACTCTCTGAAATAAATTGGCATGTAGGATATTTGCAATAAACCTTGCCTCTACATTCAGATTTTCCATTAATCTCATTTCACTATATACATCTGGAATCTTTGATAAAGACTGAATGTCCCATTCCAACTGTTTAACCATGTCAAATCTGTTAGTAACAACAACACCTTCATTCTTCAATCCCAAAACTTCAAAAATTAATTCAGGAGGTAATGTGAACTCTTGTTGATTTATTTGAGTTGTCAATATATTGTCATTCTTGACCAGATTGCTGTAAAAAACTGTAATAAGCTCTTTATATTGTTTCCATTGTGTTCCAACTGGTAGGAATTGAATTAAGTCTTGAAACTCAAATAGATCTTTTATTTCCATCAAATTTCTAAACTTTATTGGGCGAGCATGCAGAATCTGACATGTAATCAAATTATTGTATTTCTGCAATGCTTCTTCAAACCTAAAATAAATTGAATTGCCTTGAATTTGTAATACTCTATACAAAGAAGGTGATACCCAAAGCCTTGATTTAGAATTTAATTCATCTTAAGGAACCTTTTCTTCAAAATGAATGTCATGTTGTTCTTCTGTGAAAATATTTTCTTGAAGTTGCATAGGTAGGCTTGATTCTCCAGCTTCAACATTGTAAGGAACATTTTTAATATCCTCTACATTCATTAGTTCAGTCTCTATAAAATGTTCAGAGTTCAATTGTTCCACAAATTCTACAGTCGGTGTATCTATCTGTAAGTCTTCATTGTGTTCAATAGATATTTCCATTGATACATGCTGTGAATTCTCAGACTCTGGTTCTATAGATTCTGAAATAGGCTGATTAACAGATATTGTTGAGTATTTTGTTTTGATGATGTGTGCTAAATGAAAATAATCATATTTGCTCAATTACTATTGCTTGTGAAAAGAAATTAAAATCATCAATTAATACAGAAAAAGTTTACTGATATAAATACTTGTTTGTATTGGATCTGAAATTATATTAAGTTGAGTATTTATACTTTCAGTAGTATTTTGAAGTTCTTGTCTAACTTCATTAAGTATTCCTTCAGAAAAGAAATATTCACTATATATTTGAGCTAACCTTTTGCCAACTTGAAATATTTTCTTAAACCATGCTCGTGGAACTTCATCTTCATCTATTTCTTTTCCTTTTCCATTTCCTCTGCCTTTTCCTTTTCCTCTGCCACGCCCTTTGAAGAACTTGGAAACCATCGTCGCAGGTTGTAACATGAACAAGCGGGAAAGTTTTTCAGACACAAAGTTTATGAATAACCTAAGTTCTCGTGTAATAAGTATTTAAAATAGGGTTTTAGTTGACTAACTCAACTAGGATAATAGTTAGGTTTGGATTTTAAATGAATATTGAATATAATTTATTCAATCAAGATACCCAAAATATTTAAGCATAACTTGTTGAGTTAACTAACCTAACGAGTAAAACACTATCTAGAGGTAGTTTTATACGTTACCTTATATAACATAACGTTTAGTTAGAATACTTTACCAAAAATAAGTTTCAGATGCTTTCAACTAAAACCTTCCGAAGATAACACACAAGCTATAATTAACACATATAACACATCATCTTGAGAGCATTGTAAACTATTCTAATATTCTTTTTATGAATCTAAAATAGTTTGTTTGTCTTTTGAATTGTTTTATCAAGATCTTAAGAGGACTAAAATCAGATTAACCAAGATTTATATTTTGAATTATATTAATCTATTTTGGACATTGTAATTCCTCTCCCCTACAAATATACTTCAAATATATTCAATAACATACAAAATATACTTGTATAAAATAGATGTTAATTATAACTATACTTTAAATTTTCTTTTCAGAAGTTTTCTGTCATCCTGAATTCATCAAAAATGATTTCAAGAATCAACTCCAACCGTATATGAATTAAAACATAACTTTAAATTTAATATGATTGACTCAAGGAAAATAAAAGAATGTAACTCAAATAGACATTTTCAAAAGTGCTAATGTTGATTCAATAAATCAGTAGTCATATTGGTAGAAACTATATTTGATTCAAAGATATCTGTATTTAATGAAACATCTTTTATCTTTTCAAAATAGTAAATATTGATAATTTTCTTTAAAAGTTAGTTTGAAAAGCTTGAATCATACAAGAACTTTCTAATGTACCTGTGTAATGAGCTTTCAGTCAACAATCCCAAGTCTAATCAGGACCTTAGATTGCTAGATTTAAAGAGTCATTTTCAGAACAACAATCCTTACGTACTTATCTGCTCAAGTACAAAAGGCTCGTGATCAAACTGATTAATAAACTCTCAAAGATTTTCACTTTGTAAGCACTTTTCATTTTAAGCACAGTATATATGTATTCCATTAATATAGAAGCAATAAAACACAAATCTCATTCAATTTTTACATCTATGATTTTACTGAAAATATGAATCGATTTCAATAAGCTCATACTTTTGATTAGTAGTTTAAGATGATTTACATATACATTATTCTACAAGTTTAATCAATCAAGTCAAACTCATTCTTGATCATATGCACTTTCATTGATCCAACAAAAATCACTTAATCAAAATTTCAGGATTTCAGAGGAATTTAATGTTTTTCATTGTCACTTCCACTTAAAATTTTGAAAACCATCAAACTTGACAAAATACATAAAATCAATAAGATACTACTATAATTTTACAATAAATACATAGTATCTTATGTAGTAGTTTAGATATTACTCAGATATTTATAATAAGTATATAATATCTATGAGGTAAACAATATCATCAACAAAATTTATCTTTTTGTGGAGTTTAAGTATTTTACACATCACAAAGCCTACAAATACCTAAATTTAATCTTATGTTCTAGAAAGTAGTTTCATCTAGAGGTTTTGTAAAAATATGAGCTAATTGATTTTTACTAGACACAAATCCTAATTTAATTTTTCCTTTAATTACTATATCTCTTAGAAAATGATGTCTAACCTCTATATGCTTTGCTCTAGAATGTAATACAGGATTTTTGGAAAGATTTATTGTAGAACTACTGTCATAATAAATCTTAGTTATATTATAAGATAATCCAAAATTTTCTAAAGTTTGCCTTATCCACAGAATCTGAGTACAACATAGTGCAGCAGCAATGTATTCAGCTTCAATAGTTGAAAGTGCTACACAATTTTGCTTTTTACTAAACCATGATACCAAATTATTTCCCAATAATTGACATGTGCCACTGGTACTTTTTATATCAAATTTAGATCCTATGTAATTAGCATCAGTATATCCTATAAGATCTATTGAACTATCCTTAGAATAATATAGTTCAAAATTTTTAGTTCCTTGTATATATCTAAATATTCTTTTAACAGCAATTGAGTGTGATTCTTTAAGACTAGATTGAAATCTAGCACAAGCACACACAACAAACATAATATCAGGTCTACTAGCTGTCAAATAAAGTAAAGAACCAATCATACTTCTATATTTTCTTTGATCTATTGATTTTCCTATGCCATCAATATCTAAATTTAAAGTACTCAAAGGAGTTCCCTGAATCCTTGTATCACTAAAATTAAATTTCTTAAGCATTTCATCTACATATTTTTCCTGATTTAAAAATATACCTTTATCCATTTGCTTAATTTGAAGTCCTAGAAAATATGAAAGTTCTCCTATCATACTCATTTCAAACTACCTAGACATCTCTTTAGAAAATATTTTTATTAGTTTATCAAAAGTTGCTCTAAAGATTATATCATCCACATATATTTGAACAACAATCTGATCTTTCTCATCTCTCTTGAAAAGTAGAGTACGATCTACTTTTACCATGATATATCCTTGTTCTATTAAAAAAGTAGATAACTTTTCATACCACGATCTAGGTGCTTGCTTCAAACCATGTAAGACTTTCTTCAATTTATACACATAGTCAGGATTTTTAATATCTTCAAATCTAAGTGGTTGTTTTACATAATATCCACTATCAATTAGTTTTATAACACTCAGCAAATTAAATCCTAGGTTTTCTACATATAGTACATTTGAAATAACACAAGTAGGAGTTATTTGAACATTCCCATACCTATGATTTTATCATTGCTTTGTTTCCAAATATTACATTTCCTTTCTTGGTATTTGTAAAATTTTTAAGTAGACTTTTCTGTCCGGTCATGTGACTTGATGCTCCACTATCCAAGATCCATTTTGATGTTGTTTCCTCCTGTAAAACAAATTAAGAAGAACTGTTTCTTGGTACCCAATGTCTTTGAGGACTGTTTGTATTTTCCCAACACTACACCAAAAAAACTTGGATTTGTTACTTCTTTTTTTACTTAGTTAATTTATCTTTATACCTATTCTTTCTTTTAGAAGTAAACAAACAACCTTTAATACAATTTAGATATTAATTCCAATTTGTACTTTAACTACAAGTGCACAGTGTCTATTATATCAGTGTGCAAGTACAGGTCGATCCCACAGGGAATTGCTGAAGAATTTGAGAACTGTTCGTTTGTTAACAATCAAATTTATATATTCAATAAGCTCTCCGTTGAATTACAGTTAACTCAACGGATAAAGTTCGTTGAATTATGGCTAACTCAACAGACTAACCTTGTGGACTTAAGTTAACTCCACGAGCCTGTCTTTTCTTTTTAATACTGCTATTTACAAAGGAATTCGGCCAACCATTGGGCGATTCCATAGATTGTAAATAACATCAATTAAGCTCTTTAATGTTAGTAAACATTGGATTTATCATTAAGCAATACTAACATTCAGATAATTCAAATAGTAACCATTAAAATCTTTAAGTCTTTTGAATGAACCAATTTCAGTAAATTGTAAAACTAAAACAAACATAAAACAATCACAACATTGACAAAGATAACATTAATCACGATGCAACACAAACAATACAACACTCAAATACAACATACAATATAGATAAATTGTTTTTGGTATTTTTGTTTTAATATGAACATGGAAATGGGCGAAAGGTGAAATGTAAAGTAATCTCACTCAATAGTAAATACTTCCGACACTACTTGCAATGCAATTACACCACTGAAAATTAAACCACTTACAATTCTGTCTCCTCTCTCTATAGAATCGCTAGTCCAGAATTGCAAGATAATCTTCTCTTCGGCATACAGGCATCAACCCGAAGCCAAGGCTAAAAGCATTACGATCTCCTGAAATATGAGTCGGCGCTTGGTGAAAATGGATTCCCTTCCCGTGACGCGATCACACCTCACAGTGGTTGTTAGGCATTGTATTTGACTCGGAATCGACCCGACATCAAGAAAGTATTCTCATAGACCTCCGATGGTTGGTGATTATGGTGGATATGGTGGTGGTAATGTGGTGGTAATGATGGTTGGTGTGATACTTCGGAGAATCGCCGATACTGTTTGTTGAAAGCTCGGTGCTCCTCCACTATATACACTGGCCGTCCATCGATCACACCCACACTTCTTTTTTTTCTTTTCTTTTATATTTCTTCAGTAGTAACTACTTCTGCTTGAATGGTCGGTTGGATTTCCTTCATTCATATCAACGGCGATGATTTCTTCTCCCTGTGCAATACATGCAATCGTGGTTTTTCTTCCAACTGTCCTGTTTCTGCAACCGCTACAGTGGCATATTAGAAAATAAATAGTCCGTGGAGTTACAGATAACTCAACGGACTTTCTTCGTTGATTTAACTATAAAACACGTGCATAAATTTAACTATCTGATGCTTAGGTGCATTTCAGATACTTATAAACTTAACTATCCGATGCTCAAATGCATTTCAGATAGTTAGAGATAACTCACCGATATATAACTTAAGTAAATCTACCAGATCTCGACACGTGTCAGCAGTAGTTTAATAATAAAATACCCATTTTAGAGAGTTACAGGTCTAACTATCTAATGCTTAGATGCATTTCGGATAGTTACAGCTAACTCACCGAAAATCCACTTAAGTCACTTTACCAGAACCTAACATGTGTCCATAGCTATTTTATAAATAAAAAGAGATTTCGGAGGGTTACACATATAACTGTCTGATGCCCAGCTACAATTTCGGATAGTTATAGATAACTCACCGAAAGTTCACTTAAGTCATGCATTATGGTTTTGACACGCGTACTTCTGGAAATAATAAAATATTCTTTCAAAACATAACTATTTGGCAATATAAACATAACTATCTGACATGTTCGGTCTGTTAAACATAACTGTCCGAAATATTAGAAAATTCGGATACTTAAGAATTTCACAACCTGTAACTTACCGACAGTTCAGAAATGTACTAAATTGACATTAATTCTTCAAAATTAAGCAGATTCTTCCAATGCTTGAAGCCTGAAAGGGCTTCACTTTTATGCATCAAAAAGAAAACCCAATTCATTCTTGAATGACAATCAATGAGAGAAAATATCTTGAACCTGCAATAGAAGGCTGACGTGAAGGCCTCCAACAATCAACATGAATATAGTCAAGAACTCCCTTGGAGGTGTGCTGATTGTGTGCAAATGACACTCTTTTCTGCTTGCCAAAAACATAATGCTTGCACATGTCAATGCAAGCAACCTTGTGCCCATCAAACTTGCCTAGACTACTCAGTCTCTACATCCCTTTCTACCCCAAATGACCCATCCTTGAGTGCCACATGACAAAAAGATCTCGTTGACTAGATATAACTCATGTAGTTGCGCCAACAATAGGAGTGCCCTGCAAAATGTATAAGGGGCTAGATTTGACTCCTTTCATAACAACCAACGAGCCTTTTAGTATGTTGATTTTCCCCTCACCACCTATATATATATAACCCTTAGAATCAAGGGCCATTAATGAGATCAGACTTTTTCCAAGCTTTGGGACATGCCAAACATCCTCTAGAATTCTGATTGTGCCATCATGTAGTCTAAACTTTATAGTAACCACACCAATTCTAGAACACATATCATTATTGGCCAAGGTCACTTGACCACCCTCCACCTACTCGTAGGTATCAAAATACTCCCTAGTATGAGTCATATGATGTGAAGCTCCTGAGTCCATAATTCACTGATCATCAAAATAGGCACTGTAACAAACTGTAAGGGAGAAGTCATCTCTTGACACAGAACTGGTTTCTACTACTGCAACCTTTCCTTTGTTCATTAACTTGGGACAATTTGCTTTCTAGTGTCCTTTCTCCTTATAGTAATTGCAAGTATCCCTAGAATACTTGCCCTTTGACTTGCTTCTGCTTCTATTTTTCCCTCCACCTTGCCTTTGACTTCTTCCTCTATTCTCTTGTTGTTGAGCTGAGAGGCCAACACCACTTGCCTCATTTCTTCCATGCACCATGTGCCTCCCTAGAATGAAGGTTGGACCTCACCTCCTTCAATGTAATTGAGTCTCTTCCAACTACATAGGACTGCACGAAATTCTCATAACTCAATGGAAGTGAATACAATAAGATAAGAACTACATCTTCATCTTTTAATTGTCACTCCAATATTCTTGAGTTCCATTAGAATTGCATTTAGGTGATCTAAATGTTGTTTCAGAGGTACTCCTTCTTTCATCTTCAAAGAGAACAATCTTTGCTTTAACAACAATTTGTTTGTTAAAGACTTAGTCATATACAAAGATTCAAGTTTCTGCCAAAGACCAGAAGAGTTAGATTCATCTGCAACTTCCATTATAACTTCATCAGATAGACACAACAAGATGGTGGAGTGAGCTTTCTCCTCCTACAATTCAAATTATGTTGAATTTCTAGTCAAACTAGTTTCCTTATTCAAAGGAGCCCAAATACCTTATTGCTTTAGAAGTGCTTTCATCTTTATTTGCCATAAGCTAAAGCTGTTCTTGCCATCGAATTTTTCTATCTTCAACCCCGAAGTATTCATATTTTCAAACAACAAATAACCAGCAATACACACAATATAGTCTGATTTCAAGCAAACAAAATTCTACTGCAAGGTACACAATAGCAAGCAAAATCTTGACATCAATATGCTAGTGTATATACTTATTTCAACCCAAAATACAATTAGCCACAAGCCACACACAATATTCAGCACAAAACAGTAGCAAATATTCGCACAAATCAAGTACAAACACCACAATCACAGAATGCCCAAATCTGAAAACCAAAATCACACATCTAGAAAACTATTGTGCCCTAGACAGATTCCTCTTGCAATATCTCTCTGAATACGAAACTTCTGACCACGAAATTTTAAGGGAAGAGAGTTTAGGAGGCTTACAACATGTCCCCAAAATTTGGGACGAAACGAGGCACAGACAGAGAAGGCGAGTAGGTTGGCGTCGGAGTGTGCAGACTGGCATCGGCAGCGACAACAGGCAAGGCAGCGACGACAACTCTTGCGGGAATTGCTGGAACCTTGCTAAAGCCCTTCAATACTTCAAATGCAAGCCTAGAGAAGTCCAAATCAGCTCTGATACTAGTTGTTATGCCGAATAGGATCACAAACGGACCATCCAAGGGTTGTGTGGAAGAAGGGAACAACGAGCAAGGGAGGTGTGTGGGTAGAGAAAATCGACCAATGCGGAACAACAACAAATTTATGTGGTTCCCCAACATGGGTACATCCATGGGTGATCAATCTATGGTGATTTCCTTGCTAATATGGTTGCTGGTACAAAGGGGAGAGAGGAGAGGCGGCTAGGGATTGCACAAGCTCTCTTGGTCGAAGATAATCTCCATATACAAATTAGGGGCAACGATGGGTATTTACACTCATACCCAAATGACAAGTTTTCCCCTTTATATAATCATCAAAAATACAACCATATACAATGACAAATACATATACTTGATGGAAGACACATGCATCACAATGTGAAATCATAGAAAAATGGTAAAAGCGAATGAATGTGATAAACATGCAACTCCAGCTCAATGACCATAAATAAAGGGTCTCAGTTGCACTTCAAGGTATCCCAATTCAATACTTAGTGAGAGTAAATAGAGAGAAAATCCCAGTCTAGAGAGAGCAGAAGTTTCTACATAGAAAAAATCACTTACACTACATAAGATTAATCTAAAGAATTGAAGATTAGAAGGAATCAATGTTGAAGGTCTACAAGGAATTCAGAAGAGTAAGGTTTTAACAATTGTTGAAGAAGAACTTGGTGAAGTGAAGGTGAAAGGTTTCGTATAGTTTAATTCAAATCAAACGACATAAGTTTTTTGTGTTATTTTTATTACTCAAGAGTAAAATCTAAAAGTATTATTATTATACCTTTTATTACGTAATAATTATAAAAATCTTGTGCATAATAGAAAAATAGTTTAAGAAAAAATTTTGCAGTATATTTTTGGATTTTATCGTTTAAAGATTTAAATTCACAATTTACCCTCCTTCTTATGAAGCTATTTTTATCCTCACTTTTAATTGGTATCAAAGCAATTAGTTTATTTTGTAGAGAATTTAATTATCTTAAATAAAATGGCTTCTAGCAGTAACTTCTTAGTTGAGGGGCAGAATTTGAATCAACTCCTACTACTTGATGGTTCTAACTATACATATTGGAAAAGAAGAATATCTATTTTCTTAAAATCTATAGATTTTAAATTATAGAGCATAGTTAGTGAACCTTTTGTTGTGTTAACTACACCACATACTACTTGGACATTTGATGGAAAAGAAAAACAAAGTTTAAATGCTAAATGTTTAAATATTTTATCATGCATATATCATGTTAATTTTGGTTGTTTGATTAGTTTAATAAAATATCTACATACGATTCTATTTATGAAGTATGATGTGTATTAGAAATTGCAAACAAAGGAACCAATCAAGTTAAAGAGTTTAAAATTAATATGTTGGTTCATAAATATGAATTGTTTAAAATGTATGAAGGGGAGTCCATTTCTGACATGTTTTTTAGGTGTCTTGAAATTACTAAATTAGAAATTTCTTTTAATTTCAATGTTTATATTACCTTTCAACGGTATTAATTTACTATACCTTAATTCTTGATAGTCTTGTAGATAGTAAGTTACCGTTTGATATCTTGTCAATAGCTTTTTGTCAATCTTCTTTTAGGTAGTTAAGTTATTACTAACTTAACGAGTTGTTCTTCCTTGACTTTTGTAAGTACACGTTGAGTTGTGTTAACTTAACGAGTTCTGTCACATGAATTTCCTTGCTGTACGCGTGATGCCAATCCTTCATTATTTTCTTCTCATGTCATTAAGTTGTTGCTAACTTAACGAGTTGTTTTCCCTTTTTATTCGTTAACTTAATGAGTTGCTCTTCCTTGACTTCTATAAGTACATGTTGTGTTGTGCTAACTCAACGAGTTCTGTCACCTGAATTTCCTTACTATACACAAGATGCTAGTCCTTCATTATTTTCTTCTCAAGTTGTTAAGTTGTTGCTAACTTAACAAGTTGTTTTTCTCTTTTATTCGTTAACTTAACAAGTTGTTCTTCCTTGACTTCTGTAAGTACACATGGAGTTGTACTAACTCAATGAGTTTTGTCACATGAATTTGCTTGTTGTACACATGATGCTAGTCCTTCATTATTTTCTTCTCAAGTCGTTAAGTTGTTGCTAACTTAACGAATTGCTTTTCCCTTTTACTTGTTAGCTTAACAAATTGTTCTTCCTTTTACTCATTAACTCAACGAGTTGTGCACATGAGTTTTTGCTAACTTAACGAGTTGTGCATGTGACTTCTATTCGACTTTTTAAGTACATAATGAGTTGTGTTAACTCAACAAGTTCCACTACCTTTAAACTTGTAACTTAATGAGTTCTTCCCACTGTATTTACACATTGAGTTATGCTAACTCAATAAGTTCTTTAGCATTTAAGCTTGTAACTCAATGAGTTCTTCCTATCATGCTTGTCATGTGAATCTTTAAATTCTACATGTGAGATTACTTGAATTTCGTATAGTTCATCTGAAATCTTTTGAAAACACTTTGAAACATTCCGAAAATCTGTGAAATCTTCCAATCAAGCTGTTCATCTTGTAGTTGTTCTGTAATTTATTTTGGATAGTTTAACTTGAAACCTTCTAAAAATCTATGAAACCTTCCGATCAACTATGACTTTAATGAGTTCTTTCAGAGTTCTTCTGATTCAATATTTGACTAGCCTATTTGAGTGAGACTCTTCATTTGTACTTGTGAAATACAAAAATGCTTCTCACATAGATTTTTATATTATCAAAATATAGAGGTCCTTTCAATCTCTCCCTTTTTGATAACGACAAAAACATTTACATTAATTACATGTATTTTACTCCCTAGATTAAATCTATACATTGAACTACAAAGGAAATGATATAAAACTAGTTTAAATGTTCTTTACATTTTCTCCTATTTTTTGTCATTTGGTAAAAAGAGTTTTGCAATGGTGTACTTGAAAAATTTTTGCCCAATCAGTCTTAGTGCTTCCCTTAAATAAGTGCATTAGCCAATGTATTGTAAGAATGAGGGTTAGCATAAAGCAAGCTCTCTTATTGTGAGCTCAATGTTAGGAAAAAAAACCTGATCGTTCAACAATGACACTAAGGCACGATTCTAAAAACTCACCTCTAAAACTCACTGAAACTGAGAAGTAAAGAGTGATAGAAGAAAGAACACACTAAAGACACAGGATTTACGTGGTTCGGAAACAACCTACGTCCATGGAGAGTTGAATATTCTTCTATGAGCTTCGACACAATCAACCATATGTTTTTACAACATCATAAATGTTTATATACTACCCAACCTAGGGTTAATAAACCTTTAATTACAATAGAGCCATTATAATAGCAAATAAGAATTTCAGAGCCTTTCTTCCTAACTCTCCAAAATTCATAGCATTTCAGAAAGTTAGTAGCCTTAACTATTTGAAGAAAATCTTTCTCTCTATGTCTATTAGAATGGGTAGATACTATAACAAGCTAACTATCTAGAGAGATTCTGTCTTTCAGATTGTTATAGTCCTAACTATCCGAAAACCCACTTACATCTCTCTTAGTCCTTTCGGAAGGTTCTTCCTGTAACTTTTTGAAAACTCTTTCCTTTTGGATAGTTACTATCTTAACTATTCGAAAAATTCTTAAGTATCTCTTGAGTCTTTCCAGAAGGTTCTAGCTATAACCTTTCAAAAACTCATGACTTTCGGAAAGTTGTTGTCTTAACTATCCAAAGATTTACTTAAGTCCTTGACTTTTAGATACTTAGTAGTCTTAACTATTTGAAGATCTACTTAAGTCCTTGACTTTTGGATACTTAGCTTCTTAACTATCTGAAGATCCACTTAAGTGTCCTTCAAGTCATTTCGAAAGGTTTTGCCTATAACGTTTCGAAATCTCCTAACTTTCAGATAGTTAGCTCAAAGTCTTCCGACTATTCTGTTATTTTCAGATACTTTGAACTGATAACCTTCCAAAAATATTAATCTACCAGAGACATAGTTGACAAGCTTTCGACTAGACTTGGACATTGTTTAGAATGAAAAAGTGCATATAATTAACGGTTAAATGATGGTTAATTGCATAATATTTAGCTTATCATATGAGAATTAAGCCATTATGTTATAATTGCACTGTTATATGCTTTAATTGAAGAATCTGCTTAATTTTAAGGAATTAATGTCAATTTAGTACATTTATGAACTGTCGGTAAGTTGCAAGCTGTAAAATTCTTAGGTTTTCAAATTTTCTGATATTTCGGACAGTTATGTTTAACATACCGAACATATTTCAGACAATTATGTTTAACAGACAGAATATGTCGGATAGTTATGTTTATATTACCGAATAGTTATGTTTTGAAAGAATATTTTATTATTTCCAAAAGTACACATGTCGAAACCAAAAGGCAGGACTTAAGTGAACTTTCGGTGAGTTATCTCTAACTATCCTAAATTGCAGTTGGGCATCAGATAGTTATACTTGTAACGCTCCGAAATGGGTGTTTTATTATTAAATTGCTGCTGGCATGTGTCGAGAATTGGTAGATTTACTTAAGTTATATATCTGTGAGTTAGGTGTAACTATCCGAAATGCATCTAAGCATCGGATAGTTAAGTTTATAAGTATCCGAAATGGACCTGAGCATCGGATAGTTAAGTTTATGCACATGTTTTATAGTTAAATCAACAAAGAAAGTCCGTTGAGTTATCTGTAACTCCACAGACTATTTATTTTCTAATATGCCATTGTAGCGGTTGCAGAAACAGGACAGTTGGAAGAAAAACCACGATTGCATGTATTACGCAGGGAGAAGAAATCATCGCCGTTGATATGAATGAAGGAAATCCAACCGATCATTCAAGCAGAACTAGTTACTACTGAAGAAATATGAAAGAAAAGAAGAAAAAGAAATCCAGGGTGTGATCGATGGACGGCTAGTGTATATAGAGGAAGAGCACCGAGCTTTTTACAGACAGTATCGGCGATTCTCCGAAGTATCACACCAACCATCGTTACCACCACATTACCACCACCATATCCACCATAATCACCAACCATCGGAGGTCTGTGAGAATACTTTCTTGATGTCGGGTCGATTCCGAGCCAAACACAGTGCTTGACAACCACTGTGAGGAGTGATAGCATCGCGAGAAGGGAAGCCATTTTCACCAAGCGCCGACTCATATTTCAAGAGATCGTAAAACTTTTAGCCTTGGCTTTGGGTTGATGCCTGTATGCTGAAGAGAAGATTATCTTGCGATTCTAGACTCGCGATTCTATAGGGAGAGGAGACAGAATTGTAAGTGGTTTAATTTTCAGTGGTGTAATCACGTTGCAAGTAGTGTCGGAAGTATTTACTATCGAGTGAGATTACTTTACATTTCACCTTTCGCCCCATTCCATGTTCATATTAAAACAAAAATACCAAAAACAATTTATCTATGTTTGTAGGTTGTATTTGAGTGTTGTATTGTTTGTGTTGTATCGTGATTAATGTTATCTTCATCAGTGTTGTGATTGTTTTATGTTTGTTTTAGTTTTACAGTTCACTGAAATTGGTTCGTTCAAGACTTAAAGATTTTAATGGTTACTGTTTGAATTATCTGAATGTTAGTATTGCTTAATGATAAATCCAGTGTTTACTAACATTAAAGAGCTTAATTGATGTTATTTACAATCTGTGAAATCGCCCAATGGTTGGCCGAATTTCTCTGTAAATAGCAGTATTAAAAAGAAAAGACAGGCTCGTGGAGTTAACTTAAGTCCACGAGGTTAGTCCGTCGAGTTAGCCATAACTTAACGAACTTTATTAGTTGAGTTAACTTGAATTCAACGGAGAGCTTATTGAATATATAAATTTGATTGTTAACAAACAGACAGTTCTAAACTTTTCAGCAATTCCCTATGGGATCGACCTGCACTTGCACACTGATACAATAGACACTATGCACTTGTAGTTAAAGTACAAATTAGAATTAATATCTAAATTGTATTAAAAGGTTGTTTGCTTACTTCTAAAAGAAAGAATAGGCATAAAGATAAATTAACTAAGTAAAAATAGAAGTAACAAATCAAAGTTTTTCTGGTGTAGTGCTAGGAAAACCCAAACAAGTTTTATGGCACCGTTGCCGGGGAATTGAATTGAATTGACTTGAATTGAATTGAATTAATATAAGCAACTATTAGAGCTGTTTTGTTTTAATAGCTAGAGTTGTGTGTTTTCTTCTGTAATTGAGAATATGGCATATGCTTATGCTCAAAGATTTCTGAAACCTGTAATTGGCATATGTGAATTCTGCAATTCTGAAGGACATGACATTTCTGACTGTTTGAAACTGAGACGTTTACAAATGGTTAGATCCCATGAACAACAAATGAATTATCCTCAATATAATAGAGCCGAGTATGAGAATCCTATAGTTTACCCAACTGATGGCCAGTATAGAATGTGTAATATGTTGAGAGACACGGAAGTTTGGGATAGGTATGACAGACTAGAGCGTAGTATAGAGCAAAACCTTGACAAACTAGAATACTTTATGTGTCAGCAACAAGAAGTCAACCAATTAAACTATAAGGAAGCATATTCAGAACCTAAAAATGATATAATTTATGAAACTGAAAAAACCAAAATGAAAATTGATCAAAAATTGAGTGCAATGAAATTAGATGATCTGGAAAGAAAACTAAAAGCATTAGACGAATATACAATGAAAATACAAGTTATGCAACAGGACAATGAAAATTATAATGTTATAAACCTGCATAATTTGCAAAATACACAACCAAAAGAAAATATTAATGCAAGAGAATTTAAAGAATGCACTTTAAAACTTAAAACAATTGAAGATCATAATTACGAAAATGATATACAAAAACATCATAAGAGTAATGAAAATCTAGAAGATGTATGTGTAACATTAAGATCTGGAACTGATATACCACCAAGAACTCAAAATGAAAATGATATGAAGGTGGATAAGAGTAAAAATCAAAATGATAATGAAAATGTAATAGTTGAAAATCTAGAAATCATTGAAGAACAATTTGAATTTGCTAATGAAGCTAAAAAGGATCAAACTAATCAAATGAAAGAAAAAGAATCTTTAAAATCAAAATCTTTAGCACCCTATCCTAAAAGATTACAACAAACAATACCTAGAAAACAAGAAAAAATCAGAGAAATTTTTGAAAAAGTACAAGTTAACATTCCTTTGTTAGATCTATTGTAGAAAATGTCACCTTGTGCTAAATTTGTGAAGGATTGGTGTACTAAGAAAAGAGAGCGAAAAGTTCTTAGAAAGGTATGACAGACTGGAGCGTAGTATAGAGCAAAACCTTGACAAACTAGAATACTTTATGTGTCAGCAACAAGAAGTCAACCAATTAAACTATAAGGAAGCATATTCAGAACCTAAAAAGGATATAATTTATGAAACTTAAAAAACCATAATGAAAATTGATCAAAAATTGAGTGCAATGAAATTAGATGATCTGGAAAGAAAACTAAAAGCATTAGACGAATATACAATGAAAATACAAGTTATGCAACAGGACAATGAAAATTATAATGTTATAAACCTGCATAATTTGCAAAATACACAACCAAAAGAAAATATTAATGCAAGAGAATTTAAAGAATGCACTTTAAAACTTAAAACAATTGAAGATCATAATTACGAAAATGATATACAAAAACATCATAAGAGTAATGAAAATCTGGAAGATGTATGTGTAACATTAAGATCTGGAACTGATATACCACCAAGAACTCAAAATGAAAATGATATGAAGGTGGATAAGAGTAAAAATCAAAATGATAATGAAAATGTAATAGCTGAAAATCTAGAAATCACTGAAGAACAATCTGAATTTGCTAATGAAGTTAAAAAAGATCAAACTAATCAAATGAAAGAAAAAGAATCTTTAAAATCAAAATCTTTAGCACCCTATCCTGAAAGATTACAACAAACAATACTTGGAAAACAAGAAAAAATCAGAGAAATTTTTGAAAAAGTACAAGTTAACATTCCTTTGTTAGATCTATTGTAGAAAATGCCACCTTGTGCTAAATTTGTGAAGGATTGGTGTACTAAGAAAAGAGAGCGAAAAGTTCTTAGAAAGGTCTTTTTAGCTGAGCAAAGTAGTTCCCTATTTCTGCCACAAATTCCTAAAAAGTTATCTAATCCTGGAATCCCTGTTATATCATGCACCATAGGAAAAACCATTCTAGAAAGAACCTTAATAGACTTAGGTGCAGGTATAAATGTTATGCCAAGTGATATATTTGCATCCTTAGGATTAGAAGGCTTAACTCCTACTAGTATGGTTATTCAATTAGCTGATAGAAGTATAAGATACCCTAGAGGAAAAATAGAGGATGTCTTAATTAAAATCAAGAACTTTATATATCCTATTGATATTGTAATTTTGGTTTCCCAACAAATTAAGCATAAAAATAGTGATACATCTTTAATTTTGGGAAGACCATTTTTAGCAACATCAGGGGCTATTATAAATTGTAAAACTGGAGTAATGAAGCTAGCATATGGTAATGAGGATACTCAATTAAATATTTTCAAGCTAGAAAGGTTTGAGGAATTAGAAATGTCCTTACATACCATAGACTTTTTAGAGGACGAAGGAGATATGTTAGATGATGTGATTCAAGAAGAATTAAATAGGCAAATCAATTCTGAAACTTTAGAGGAAAGTGAAAGCATAAATATAGAAGGAGATCTGGAAGAAATTAATTTAGAAAATGATGATGTTCAATTAGGAGCTCTAGCTTTTGATAGGCAGCATTTAGAATTAAAACGTTTACCTCCTGAATTAACCTATATATTTCTGGAAGATAAACGAACCTGTCCAATCATTATTGCTTTAGATTTAAAAGAGGATCAAGTAGCTAAATTAAAAGATGTAGTAAAAAGTTATAAAGAAGCAATAGGATGGACTATGACTGATATAAAAGGGTTAAACTCAACTTTATACTATCACCACATATATTTAGAAGAGAATGCTAAACCTGTTAGAATTCCTGAGAGGAGATTAAATCCAAACCTTAAAGAAGTAGTCAAGAAGGAAATGGTGAAATAGTTAGATAATGACATAATTTATCCGATTTCTGATAGCTCGTGGGTTAGTCCAATCCATGTAGTTCCTAAGAAATCTGGATTAACAGTTATTAGGAATGAAAGTCAAGACTTGATACATATTAGAATTCAATCAGGCTATAGAGTATGCATAGACTATAGAAAGCTAAATGTTGTGACTAGGAAAGATCATTTTCCCTTACCTTTTATAGATCAAATGCTGGAAAGATTAGCAGGGCAAGAATATTTTTATTTCCTAGATGGGTATTCAGGTTATAATCAAATTCCAGTAGCATTAGAGGATCAAGAGAAAACAACGTTCACATGTCCTAATGGAACTTATGCTTTTAAGAGAATGCCATTCGGATTATGCAATGCACCAGCTACCTTTAAAAGGTGTATGCAGGGCATATTTACTAGAATGACTGAAGATTTCTTAGAAATATTTATGGATGATTTTACTGTATATGGCAACATATATGAAGATTGTTTAAGCAATTTAGACCAAATATTAAAACGTTGTGTGGAAAAAAATCTGGTTTTAAATTAGGAAAAATGTCACTTCATGGTTAAACAAGGAATAGTCTAAGGGCATGTTGTTTCTAAGAAAGGGTTGGAAGTAGATAAAGCTAAAATAGAAGTAATTTCTAATCTACCAGAACCTAAATCAGTAAAAGATATTAGATCATTTCTAGGGCATGCTAGTTTTTATAGAAGATTTATTAAAGACTTTAGCAAAATGGCTAGACCTTTAACTAATCTATTAAAAGATGTCCCATTTAAATTTGATAAAAATTGCAAGGAAGCATTTTTCAGACTTAAGACTAGCATAATTTAAACTCCTATAACTCAAGCACTTGATTGGAACCATCTATTTGAATTAATGTGCGATGCTTCTAATTTTGTTGTAGGAGCAGTGTTAGGACATAAAATAGAAAAATCTCCTAGAGTGATTCATTATGCAAGCAAAACCTTAAATGATGCTCAAGTTAATTACACAACTACTGAAAAAGAATTATTAGCTATTGTGTTTGCCTTAGAAAAGTTTAGATCATATCCGATTGGAGCTAAAGTGATAATATACACGGATCATTCAGCTTTAAAACATCTACTAAAGAAAAAAGAGACTAAACCTAGATTGATCCGATGGATATTATTATTACAAGAATTTGATCTAGAAATTAAAGAAAAAAAAGGTTGTGAGAATGTAGTAGCAAATCATTTATCAAGATTACAAATAGAAAAATCAAATATTGAAATTAAGGATAATTTTCCTAATGAACAATTAATGACCATCAACACAATATCGTGGTATGCAGACATAGTTAATTACTTAGTTACTAGTTCAACACCTAAGGATTGGAATAGAAAGGACAAGAAATCGTTTTTCTCAAGAGTAAAATAATATTATTGGGAAGACCCATACTTATTTAAGAAATGTCCAGATCTGGTTTTAAGGAGGTGTGTTCCAGAAATTGAATATCCGAGCATATTGTCTTTCTATCTTGACCAAGCTTGTGGAGGGCATTTTGGTTCAGGGAAAACTGCTGCAAAAATTCTACACTATGGGTTTTATTGGCCAACACTATTCAAAGATGCTCATAAATATTGCTTAAGTTGTTTAAGATGTCAACAAATAGGAAGAATATCAAAGATGAATATGATGTCTCTTAATCATATTGTTGAGGTTGAAATCTTTGATGTGTGGGGAATAGATTTTATGGGTCCATTTCCTATGTCTAATCAATTTAATTACATATTGTTGGGGGTGGATTATGTATCTAAATGGATAGAAGCTATTCCTACAAAAACTAATGATAACAAAGTGGTAATACAATTTATAAGAACAAATATATTTGCCAGATTTGGAATACCTAAAGCTATCACCAGTGATAGAGGAACTCATTTCTATAATAGAAGTTTTGAAGCCTTAATGAAGAAATATGGAGTAAACCACAAAATTGCAACTTCATATCATCCGCAAACAAGTGTGTTGAGTATTTTTGTTTTGATGATGTGTGCTGAATGAAAATAATCATATTTGCTCAATTACTATTGCTTGTGAAAAGAAATTAAAATCATCAATTAATATAGAAAAAGCTTATTGATATAAATACTTGTCTGTATTGGATCTGAAGTTAATATCTAGTCGTTTCGTTGCATTAATTTCTCATTTAGCTAAATGTTAAGTTAACGTGTATTTTTATTGAAAAGCATGATATGTTTTAATGTTATATCTTCTGTATCATGAACAGTGCACGTTTAGACAACTCATTAAGTTAGTGTTTTGTTTGTATAGAGGTCACATGACAACTCGTTAAGTTAGAGGCTTAAAGGTTAAAATAGGTCACGTGATAACTCGTTAAGTTAGTGAGTAAAAGAAGAGACGAACTCGTTAAGTTAGTGTTATACACGTGGTGAAATTATAAGTTACGAATGTTGTATTGTATCACGTGAGGTGCACATGTTTAACTCGTTAAGTTAACATAACTAAACGCGTTGAGTTGCTATATTGAACACTAAGGCAACGCGTTAGGTTAGCATTATAAACTTAAGTTGTTATTTTTTCACGTGGTAAAATTCTTATTATAAAAACATTTGTTTATTACTGGTTCGTTGAGTTATCATAACACAACGGAAATGGATCGTTGAGTTATCATAACACAATGGAGATGGTTCGTTGAGATAGCATAACACCACGGACTTAGTTCGTTGAGTTAGCTACAGTACTTGTCACGTGAAATGGCACATGAGGAACTCGTTAAGTTAGAAACGTTAAGTTATATATATACTTGTGTTACTCGTTTAGTTAACATTAAAGTAACAACTTCTTATTACACTGATGAAAAATTTTTGGACGAGAAAGTTTATTTTGCAGGAAATTTTTCAGAGATCCAGGACTGATGATTAAAGAAAATTTGAAATATAAACGTGGGTTAGAACGTGTGTGTTTCGATGAAGGAAAAAGAAAAGACGTGGAGAAGTGGAAAACTGGTAGTGGTTAAACGTGAAGGATATGCATGAAATGAAGATACAGTATAAAAGGCATAGAATTCTCGTTGATCAAACCATCCTTGCACACAAAAAGAAAAATCTTTTCAAGTATCAAACCATCCTTGCACACAAAAAGAAAAATCTTTTCAAGGATCAAACCATCCCTGCACACCAAAAGAAAAATCTTTTTCAGGGATCAAAAAACACCTTCTTGGGGAAAATCTCTCAAGTGGAAGAAAGTTCAGTGAAGCATAAAAAGGTAAGATTTTCATCACTGAAGATTTGAAGTATTAGAAGAAAGCAAATTCGGTGAAGCATGAAAAGACAAGATATTCGTCACTGAAGAATTGCTGAAGAAGAAAAAGAAGAAGAAGAAAGATCTCAAACATGGAGAAAAGTTTTAAATTACGCAAATTAGTTTTCTCTATTTGTAGTTATGAAATTGTTTAGATGATACATCGTATCGAAATATAATTGCATCTACAATTTCTGAGGAGAATTGAATTGTATATTGTAATTGAAACCTTGAATAAAAATGATTTTATGAAAACAGTGTCTCGACTTGTTTTTGAGTTTTAAAGTTTCAATTATATTTCAGAAAATATTAAAAATACACAATTCACCCCCCTCTTGTGTAGCCATACGATCCAACAAGTGGTATCAGAGCTTTGTGAATAATCTTTGATATAAAATCGAAACCAACTTATTTAATATCATTGCTTATTCTACCTTCCCTGTTTTTAAACGGAAATTAATATCTGAGCATACGTTTAACTCTATTGATTTAAGGCTCAAGTTGTTTTAAAGTTTTTAGACTGTTTAAAATCAAATAGGTTGAAAAATCTAAGGTAAAATGGCTACTGGAAATGGTAATTTTTCTTTATATGAAGGCCAAAATCTTAATCGTCCTCCTTTATTTGATGGAATACATTTTGAATATTGGAAATATAGGATGACTGTTTCTCTTCAAAGTATAGATCATAAGTTGTGGTTCATGATTTCGAAACCATATACTCCGTTAACTACCCCTTATAATACTTGGACAATTACTGAAAAAGAAAATGAAACTCTAAATGCTAAGGGCTTAAATATTTTATTTTGTGCATTGAGTTATGAACAGTTTAGTAAAGTGTCATCATATAAATATGCTTATGAGGTGTGGCATGCATTTGAAGTTTCACATAAAGGTACTTCTCAAGTTAAAGAGACAAAAATAAACATGTTGATTCACAAGTATGAACTCTTTAAGATGCATGAAGACGAAAATATTTCTAAGATGTTTTCCAGATCTCTTGATATCATAAACTCTTTAAAATGTTTAGGAAAGAATTTTGAATAGAAGGATTTGGTGAGGAAAATTCTCAGATCCCTTAGTTCTAAATTGTCTTAGAAAGTAACATCAATTGAGGAATCACGAGATTTCAATGTTTATACTATGAATGAACTTATAGGAAATTTAACAGGTTATGAAGTTCAATTAAATGAATCACTAAGTCACAACAAACTAAAAATGAAGAAAGAAATATCCTTCGAAATTAATTCAAAATCTGATATATCTACTGATTCTAACGAGGATTTGATTTTGCTGACTAGGAAATTCAAGAAAGCATGGAAAGCTAGGAAACAGCAAAGGAACAAAAGTGATAAACCCTCAATGTCAAAATCATTGAATGACTAGAATTCTTCATCCAGAAAGTATGTATGTTACAACTGTAAGAAACCTAGACATCTTTCTCTAGATTGTCCTATGAGGAAAAATGAAAAGCAAAGTAGGACAAATCAGAAGAAGACGGCTCAGAAAACTCAAAAAAAGTTTTACAAGAAAAAGGCTTTGAAGGTCACTTGGGATGACACATCTTAAGAGTCTGAATCTGAGGAATCAGCATCAAAATCTTTACATTCAGAAGGAGAACAAGAGTTAGAAGACGTTGCTCATGTGTGCTTCATGGCAGATGAGTGTGAGGTAATATCTGATCCTAAAAGTCATTCAGATTTCAACTTTGATGAATTATTATGTACTTATCACGCATTATTACAAAAACTTAAAGTATGTAAACTGGAAAATAAGAATATTAGAAAATCTTCATCCATTATGGAAGAAGAAAATTGTTTCCAGGAAAACTACTTTAGAAAAGTTTAAATGTGATAATGAAAATCATGCTAGAGATTTGCAAAAATTTAGATTTAATGAATGTATCTTGCATGAACAAATACAGAATATAAATGCTGAAAAATTGAAGATAGAATCTGAAAATGAAATGTTGAGAAACAATATAAATGAACTTGAATTAGAGATAGAAAAATTAAAACTGAGAGAGCAAGATTTAAATTCTACCTTTGAGAAATGGAATTTAAGTCAAACTAAGTTAGACAAACTAACTAGTACCCTTGCGGTGTCTTATAAATTTGGCTTAGGATTTGATTATCCTGAATATCCTAAATCTCAAGCCAATAAAGGATTTATTAGTTGCAGTTCAAGTAAATCTAAGACTAAAATTCCTTTTATTATGAAACATGGTAATAAATATGTAGAAGTAGGTACTTCAAGGGATGAATCATGAAGTAATAATATAAATCAATGTGATTTGTCAAATTGTACTTCTAACATGACTATAAATGTTTCTAAAAATCCTGTTTTTTGCTCTGGAAATTCAGTTTCTAATGTTTCTAAACTTTCAGACAATTGTAGTAAACTGAAAATTCAGAAACCTGAGCATGTAATTCTATACACTGGTATTAGACCAATTACTCATTCTGAATGTGATAAAACAAAAAATTCTTGTGTAGAAAAAGATTTTGTATGTACGGAAAGTGTTAATACAAGTACAAAATCTTGGTATGAACTTACAGAAATGTATAAGCATGACCAAAATAAATTAACATCTGATAAAAATATGTTTGGTCTTGATTATACTTCATCTGAAAACAAAAAGAATGATTGCAAAAGCAATAATGCTATATGTGAGTATGAAGCTAATGATAAATCAATAGTACTTACAACTAATAAGAATATAAATGATAATGTTAAACTATTTTTAAACAAAAAGAAGAAATATACGTTTAATGAACTTGGTCCTCAACAACATTGGGTACCAAGAAAAAATTTTTCTTAATTTGTGTTGCAGGAGGAAACAACATCAAAATGGATCTTGGACAGTGGAGCGTCAAGTCACATGACCAGACAAAAAAGTCTATTACAAAATTTTACAAATACCATGAAAGGAAGTGCAACATTTGGAAACAAAAGCAAAGATAAAATCATAGGTATGGGCAATGTTCAAATAACTCCTACTTGTGTTATTTCGAATGTACTATTTGTAGAAAACCTAGGTTTTAATTTGTTGAGTGTCATAAATGGATAAAGGTATATTTTTAAATTAGGAAAATTATGTAGATGAAATGCTTAAGAAATTTAATTTTAATGATACAAGGATTCGGGGAACTCCTATGAGTACTACTTTAAAGTTAGATATTCATGACATAGGAAAATCTATATATCAAAGAAAATACAGAAGTATGATTAGTTCTGTACTTTATTTGACTGCTAGTAGACCTGATATTATGTTTGCTGTGTGTGTTTGTGCTAGATTTCAATCTAATCCTAAAGAATCAGACTTAATTGCAGTTAAAAGAATATTTAGATATATACAAGGAACTAAAAATTTCAGACTGTATTATTCTAAGGATAGTTCAATAGATCTTATAGGATATACTGATGCTGATTATGCAGGATCTAAATCTGATAGAAAGAGTACGAGTGGCACATGTCAATTATTGGGAAATAATTTGGTGTCATGGTTTAGTAAAAAGCAAAACTATGTAGCACTTTCTACTACAGATGGTGAATATATTGCTGCTGCACTGTATTGCACTCAGATTCTGTGGATAAGGCAAACTTTAGAAGATTTTGGATTATCTTATGATACAACTGAGATTTATTGTGACAGTTGTTCTGCAATAAATCTTTCCAAAAATCCTGTATTACATTCAAGAGCAAAGCATATAGAGGTTAGACATCATTTTCTAAGAGATAACGTAATTAAAGGAAAAATTAAATTAGAATTTGTGTCTAGTAAAAATCAATTAGCTGATATATTTACAAAACCTCTAGACGAAAATACATTATGAAACATTAGATTAAATTTAGGTATTTGTAGGCTATGTGATGTGTAAAATGCTTAAACTCCATATAAAAAGATAAATATTATTGATGATGTTGTTCACCTCATAGATATTATATACTTATTATAAATATCTAAAGTAATATCTAAACTGCTGCTTAAGATACTATGTATTTATTGTAAAATCATTGTAGTATCTTATTGATTTTAAGTAGTTTATCAATTTTAATAGTTTTTACGATTTTAAGTGGAAGTGTAAATGAAAAACATTAAATACTTCTTACATTCTGAAATTTTGATTAAATGTTTTCTTGAATCAAGGAAAATGCATATGATCATGCATAAATTTGACTTAATTGATTAAACTTGTAGAATAAGTTATATGTAACTCATCTTAAACTGTTAATCAAAAGTATAAGCTTATTAAAACTGATTCATATTCTCAGTACAATCATAGAAGTAAAAATTGTATGAGATTTGTGTTTTATTGCATCTGTATTAATGGAATACATATATACTGTGCTTAAAATGAAAAGTGCTTACAAAGTAAAAATCTTTGAGAGTTTATTGATCAGTTTGATCACGAGCCTTTTGTACTTGAGCAGATAGGTATGTAAGGATTGTTGTCCTGAAAAAGGATTCTTTAAATCTGGCAACCTAAGGTCCTAATCAGATCTAGGATTGTTGACTGAAAGCTCATTACACGGGTACATTAGAAAGCTCTTGTATGATTCAAGCTTTTCAAACTAACTTTTAAAGAAAATTATCAATATTTACTGTTTTCAAAAGAAAAAGTTATTTCATTAATTACAGATATCTTTTAATTGCATATAGTTTATACCAATATGACTACTGATTTATTGAATCAACATTAGTACTTTTGAAAACGTTTATTTGAGATACATTCTTTTATTCTCCTTGAATTAATCGAATTGAGTTTAAAGTTGTGTTTTGATTCATATACAGTAGGAATTGATTCTGAAAATCATTTTTGTTGATGTCAGGATAACGGAAGTCTCTGAAAAGAAAATGTAAAAGTATAGTTATACTTAACATCTATTGTCACTACAATGTCAAAAATAGATTAATATAATTTAAAATACAAATTTTAGTTAATCTGAATTAATGTCCTCTTAAAATCTTGATGAAATAATTTAAAAAGACAAATAAACTATTTTAGATTCAAAGGACAAAATGTTTAAATAGTTTACTATGTTCTCAAGATAATGTTAAGTTTTAGCATGTGCATTATTTTCGGAACGTTTCAGTTGGAAGCATCCGAAAATTGTTTTAAGTGTACTAACTAGACGTTATGTTAGATAAGGTAACGTGTAAAACTACCTCTAAACAGCGTTTTACTCATTAGGTTAGTTAACTCAACGAGTTATACTTGAATATTTCGGGTACTTTGATTGAATAAGCTTTATTCAATATTTATTTTATTTTCTAAACCCGACTTCTCTTCACGTTGAGTTATACGCCTAAAAACCCTATTTAAACACTTATTACATGGGGACTTAGGTTATTGGTAAACTTTGTTAAGAAAATCGTTCCCGCTTGTTGTTATTACAACCTGCGACGATGGTCTCCAAGTTCTACAAAGGTCGTGGCAGAGGAAAAGGCAAAAGCAGAAGAGATGCAAAAGGAAAAGAAATAGAGAATGATGAAGTTCCACGTACTTGGTCCAAGAAAATATTTCAAGTGGACAAAAGGTTAGAAGAACTTTATAGAGATTACTTCTTTTCTCAGGGAATATTAGATGAAGTTAGACAAGAACTTCAACATACTGATGTAAATATTACATACATGGGTATTCGTAGTAAATTTGATAGAGAATACAGAATGAAATGTGTTGAGATTGCATTTTTGGAACAGTATGTAAAATATTTGGAAAAAGGTGTAGGTTCATCAAATAGAACTCCTCAAACTCCTATAAACGGTACAAGACTACATGCATTTGAGGAAGAGCATGAATCAGCTATCCCTACTCCTTTATATTCAAAACAAGTAGAATCAGATATTGCTGTAGACAAAACAAAAGTTGATAGTCTTCGAAAGGCTGTTGCAATAGAAAGTGCCTTAGAAGAATTAAAGCAGAAAACTTTCATGGAGCAATTTGAAAAGAAAACAGCAATACTTGAAAAGGAGAAACAAAAATGTTATAGAAGAAGGAAAGTCAGAAAAATTATGTCTAAGGAAACAAAGTCTATTGAAAAAAGAAAATCAGATGAAAATTTATTTTCAAAGGACAATGTATGTCTAGACATTGTACCTTTTTGTGCATCTGATAAACTCATCAGTTCCAAACAAATTGAAACTGATGAAGATAATGAGACTTTATTTTCCCTTGCTAGAAAGCTTGAGAAGATACACCGGCTGTAGAATTTGTGGAAAAATTGTACTCTGAACATTCTATAGAGACTGAACAGATGAATGTTGCGCATATTGACAATGTTCCTAACACTATTGAAGCTGAAGAATCAAGCTTACCTGAGCAGCTTCAAGATAATATTCTGGAAGAGGAACAACATGACATTCATTTTGAAGAAGAGGTTCCTGAAGATGAATTAAACTTTGAATCACGGCTTCAGGTATCACCTTCTTTGTGTACAATATTAAAATTCAAGGTAATGCAATTCATTTTCGATCTGAAGAAGCATTGCAGAAATACAATAATCTGATTACATGTCAGATTCTGCATGCTCGTCCAATAAAATTCAGAAATTTAATGGAAATAAGAGATCTGTTTGAGTTTCAAGGCCTCATTAAATTCTTGCCAGTAGGAACGAAATGGAAGCAATACATAGAGCTTATTGCAGCTTTTTATAGCAATCTGGACAAGAATGGAAATTTTCTGAAAACTCAAATAAATGAATAGGAGTTTATATTGTCTCCTGAGTTGATTTTTGAAGTTTTAGGATTAAAGAATGAAGGTGTTGTTGTTACCAACAGATTTGACATAATAAGACAACTGGAATGGAACATTCAATCTTTATCAAAAATTCCAGATGCATATTCTGAAATGAGATTAATGGAAAATCTGAATGCAGAGGCAAGATTTATTGCATGCAAATTTATTTCAGAGAGTTGGACACAATTTGGAAGTCAGCAAAAGCTATTTATATGCAACTTATGGCCTACTGGATAGAATTCAAATAAATTGGTTTGATGTTTTTATGTCTCAACTACAGCATATGAGTTCAAAGTTATTTTATGGTGATGCTGTATGTAGAATCCTTGCAAGCCAATTGACTTTATCTGACTGGTCCTCTGAAACTAAAGGCATGAGAACATTTAGTGTTAAAGATTTGCAAAAATTCCAGGCCATGCATAAACCTCAACGACAACAACAACAACAACCTGATACAGACCATATACAACAACAACAACAAAGTTATTCAGTTCAAGCAGAACAGTAAACCCAGCTACCTCCTGACTTAGATGTAGTGCTTAACGACATCAGAAATGATATTAGGCATCTAGGAGATAAAATATGTAATGCTATAAGTGATATACTTAGGAGGGGTCGATAACTGTTTTTGTTTGTTTATGAATACAAAATGTAGTGTTTGTATTACTTGTTTGATTTGATTGAACAATACATTTTTCTGTAAATGTCTTCAATTATTATTCTTGTTTATAGAAAGAGTTGTTGTAATTATATCTCTTATATATATATATATATTCTCTGTAATTATCTTTTTGATTAATGACAAAAAGGGGGAGAAATATTATAAAAAGATGATTATGATCTTAATTGCATATATATATATTATAAAAGGAGATGCTATTTAATGGTTATTATAATATGATAGATGATAATTAGAAAACTGATACTTATATAATTATTGACATCTGAGAGTTTTAGTTCTGAGAGGTAAAATTTACACAAACAATAGAAATAAGCTTTAGTGAACTTAAGTCAACAAACAAGTTTGTTGAATTAAAAGTTAACCCAACGAAGGTACTTTGTTGAGTTAAACATATTTCATAATTGATTTAATATGGTTTTGCCATCATCAAAAAGGGGGAGATTGTTGTGTATTTTTGTTTTGATTATGTGTGCTGAATGAAAATAATCATATTTGCTCAATTACTATTGCTTGTGAAAAGAAATTAAAATCATCAATTAATACAGAAAAAGCTTACTGATATAAATACTTGTCTGTATTGGATCTGAAGTTAATATCTAGTCGTTTCATTGCATTAATTTCTCATTTAGCTAAACGTTAAGTTAACGTGTGTTTTTATTGAAAAACATGATATGTTTTAATGTTATATCTTCTCTATCATGAACAGTGCACGTTTAGACAACTCGTTAAGTTAGAGTTTTGTTTGTATAGAGGTCACGTGAGAACTCGTTAAGTTAGAGGCTTAAAGGTTAAAATAGGTCACGTGATAACTCATTAAGTTAGTGAGTAAAAGAAGAGACGAACTCGTTAAGTTAGTGTTATACACATGGTGAAATTATATGTTACGAATGTTGTATTGTATCACGTGAGGTGCACATGTTTAACTCGTTAAGTTAACATAACTAAATGCGTTGAGTTGCTATATTGAACACTAAGGCAATGCGTTAGGTTAGCGTTATAAACTTAAGTTGTTATTTTTGCACGTGGTAAAATTCTTATTATAAAAATATTTGTTTATTACTGGTTCGTTGAGTTATCATAACACAACAGAGATGGTTCGTTCAGATAGCATAACACCATGGACTTAGTTCGTTGAGTTAGCTACAGTACTTGTCACGTGAAATGGCACATGAGGAACTCGTTAAGTTAGAAACGTTAAGTTATATATATACTTGTGTTACTCGTTTAGTTAACATTAAAGTAACGACTTCTTATTACACTGATGAAAAATTTTTGGACGAGAAAGTTTATTTTGCAAGAAATTTTTCAGAGATCCAGGACTGATGATTAAAGAAAATTCGAAATATAAACGTGGGTTAGAACGTGTGTGTTTCGATGAAGGAAAAAGAAAAGACGTGGAGAAGTTGAAAGCTGGTAGTGGTTAAACGTGAAGGATATGCATGTAATGAAGATACAGTATAAAAGGCATAGAATTCTCTTTGATCAAACCATCCTTGCACACAAAAAGAAAAATCTTTTCAAGTATCAAACCATCCTTGCACACAAAAAGAAAAATCTTTTCAAGGATCAAACCATCCCTGCACACCAAAAGAAAAATCTTTTTCAGGGATCAAAAACACCTTCTCGGGGAAAATCTCTCAAGTGGAAGAAAGTTTAGTGAAGCATAAGAAGGTAAGATTTTCGTCACTGAAGATTTGAAGTATCAGAAGAAAGCAAATTCGGTGAAGCATGAAAAGACAAGATATTCGTCACTGAAGAATTGCTGAAGAAGAAAAAGAAGAAGAAGAAAGATCTCAAACAGGGAGAAAAGTTTTAAATTCCGCAAATTAGTTTTCTCTGTTTGTAGTTATGAAATTGTTTATATGATACATGGTATCGAAATATAATTGCATCTACAATTTATGAGGAGAATTGAATTGTATATTGTAATTGAAACCTTGAATAAAAATGATTTTATGAAAACAATGTCTCGACTTGTTTTTGAGTTTTAAAGTTTCAATTATATTTCAGAAAATATTAAAAATACACAATTCACCCCCCTCTTGTGTAGCCATACGATCCTACAAAAATAACTTCATAGATTCCACTGAAGAGCAAGAAACTCTTCAGCAAAATATGGAAAGAATTGAAGACAGAGTGGAGAGTTCTGCCGTCTCACCACCACAGACAGAAGCAAAAGCAAAAATTCATGAATCTGTAGAGAATGTTGAAATGCAGCCTATAGAAGAGGAAGAGCAAGAACAAACCCCTCTGGAACAGCAAAGTCACCTTCCTGACCCGACTGAAACAACAATTTTGAATGAAATACATTTTTGTAGTCAGGAAGCCTATACCAAATATTAAGAAATAAGGGGTAACAATATTATTTACAGTAGACCAGTAAATTGGAATGGAATGCAAGAAATCAAAGATCTATTTGAATTCCAAAGTCTACTGCAGTTTATTTCTCAAGAAAGAGGGCATGCAGTGTATGAGAATCTAGTGCCCTAGTTTTATGCAAATTTGAGAGAGGAAGACGGAAAATTAATTTCCAACGTGGAGGAAGCTGATGTACAGATAACACCAGAGCTTCTCCACAATATTTTTGGATTAAAGAATGAAGGACAAGAAATTTTGGAAAGTACAACTGCCATCGAGTGGACAGAATAAGAAATCAAGGACAGTTTGGCTATCAATCCTGGTGTGCCTTTATTAAATAGACTAAAGCATTTAAATGGTAAAGCACACATGGTAGCTAACATTTTAATTAAGAATGTCTATCAACGACAAGGCCATGACATAGAACTGAGTCAATTTGTCAAAAGGGCCACGTATGCAGTTGTAAATAGAATTCAAATAAATTGGTCTGCAGTTTTTATCTCCAAACTGAAAGCAGTCAAGAAAAAATTATTTTATGGAGATTTGATTCCACTACTGATGGTGGACTGTATGGATTTCACTAAATGGACATCAAAAAGGATTAGATCAAGAACCATTTCAGTGAAAGAATACAGAAATTTTGTAGCTGCAGAGATAGTTGTACCTTTTGGAGGCTTTACAAGAGCTGTAGAAAGAATTAATCAATTAAAACTTCAATTAGAAAAACTCCAGAAGGAAGTAGATGAACTTAGGAATAGAGATTAAATTGTATTGTTCGTCTACTTGTGTAAAATTGTATGAAATTGTATGATGTATTTGTAATGTAATTGATTCATATTAATGAATATAATTTTTCAGATGCAATTTTCATACGTGTTTTGAATATGAAATGAATGGAATTTATTGAATATTATATAATTTGTGGAACTTTATGAATGAATATGTAACAGATTTACAATTTGCTGAATGACAGGATAAATGCTTAAAAATTTCTATATGTTGCAAGGTAAAATGTAAATTATGCGTAATATAAAATGACCTGCAAGTTAAATCTTTATATAATGTTCTTATTTAAATGAATTTTGATGAGAATGATGCATTAATGACATAGATTTAACTTTATTTCAGTTAACAGAATGAAAAAAAGAAAAGAAAAGAGGAATTTACAAGAGTAAAACTTAGAGGTTGCTAAGTGTTAACTCAACGAAGTAAGTCCGTTGAGTTAACCGTAACTCCACAAAGTCAGTAATATAATATAAGGTCACTCCGTTGAGTTATCTATAACTCAACGAAGTTAATCCGTGGAGTTAGCAACAATAACCGACTTTGTTTCGTTGAGTTATTTGTGACTCAACGAGGTTAGTTCGTGGATTAAGCAAAACAATTATTCTTTTAACTAGGAACGAAACTTCGTCGGTTTAGCGGTTACCAAAATTTAAAATTAATAGTGGTACACGTACTCATAAAAACAGGAACCATAATGCACGTTGCAAGACACGTTCTTGTAACGAGATTTATTCACTTTATGGATGTACATTATATATATAAACTAGAATGTTATTTACGAGTTACCAGCACTTTTAAAAAAAAGGAGAATGCATTGGAGGAACTGGAAGGAGAAGCAGCTGATTCAACTTCATTCAACAACAAATATTTATTGAATGGAAAGTTTCAGACTGGTTTGAACTGAAATTTAATTATATTAGTCAATTGCCATATTTTCATGGATTAGAAAGAGAGGATGCCTATTATTTCCTTAAAGAATTTAATGAAGTTTGTCAAATGATGAAAATGCTGAACATGAGTATAGATGCTATTAAACTTAGATATATCCCTTTTTCTTTAAAAGACACAGCTAAGTGATGGTTATATACTCTATCGCCTGATTCAATTTCTACATGGACTGAATTTTGCTTTATATTTTTGGAAAAATATTATCCAACACATCAAATGATTAAAAAGAAGAAAGAAATCTTAATGTGTAGCCAAAAACAAGGTGAATCATTCTAGAAATATTTTGAAAGATTTAAAGATTTATTGACTCAATGTCCACATCGTGCAATGAGTAAAGCACAATTAATAGGTATAATTTATGAAGGCATAGATGTTTCAACGAAATCTTTATTAGAATCTACCTGTCAAAATGGATTTTTAAAGTTATGTAGTGAAGAAGCATGGGCATATTTAGAAAACTTTGCAAAAGGAACTGCATAGTGGGAAAATTCAACTGAAGCTATTGCAGATAAAAAAATATTGCCAAGAGGAATGCATGAAATAGATTCAAATACTATGATTGAGGTGAAATTAAATGAATTAACAAAGAAAATAAAAGAGTTATCATTAAATCAAAAGCTAGCATAAAAGAATGCAAATATAAATGATTTAGATATTATTTATGCTAGAAACTAGAGAGATAACTTGGGAAATTTTTATAATCCTAATTGGAGAAATCACCTGAATTTATCTTGGAGAAACAACAATTTCCAGGGAGGAGAAAATATGAATGAGAAGAATATAAGTTATGAAGCATTACTGGAACAAGGATCTAGAATAGAGAAATTAGAAAAGATAATCCAACAATTAAACAATCGTCTAGATTTTGTATTTGGAAGTGCTACAATTCAAAATCAGAATAGAAATATATCACTTAGACAGAAGGAACCAATGGAAGGTAGGCCTACTAGAGGATTGCCAATACAAGCTATACCTAATCCTGTCAATAGAACGGTCAATGAAATTGATACCTCTTTTGGGAGGATAGTTGAATGAAGCAGCATATTTGAAGCAACTATCTATATGTATATATGTTTTTATTTTTTAGTTAATAGTATCGTAGAGTTAATCCTTAACTCAACAAACTTAGTCCGTTGAGTTATTCCTTAACTCCACGAGGGTGTGCAGTAGTTATGTTAATTTTTATCTTTGTTAATTTTTGTTTGTGTTATACAGAATCAACAAATGGAATTGATGCAATTGTCGTTGGATGCACTAAGGGAAGTACTAAGTAACTTGTCAGCCAAAGATCTGTGCAGGCTATGTTGTGTATCAAAGGAAATTAAAAATTGTATTGAAGAAAAATATTTTCAGGGACTACAAGCTGCAAAAATGACTAAGTTTAGAGATGGATTCATATGGAGGTCATTTAATTGTAGTTCAATTAATCATGAATATCTGGCTATGGAAGATGTTAGAACCCGAGTATTTTGATAATGCAAAACCTATGTGAGGAAACATATTGTATTTCACAGTTAAGTCTGTACTGCATTAGATCAGAAGGCTGCTAGAACAATTTTCAAGCAGATGAATAGATCAAGAAGGTTCCAGATGATAATACCTTCAAGATACAGCAAAATCGGATAGTTACAGGTTCAAGTATTCGAAGAGTAAAACAGCAGCAAAACTATCGAACAATTAGAAGGATAACTATCCAAATTTTTCAAAGCCTTCAGAGAGTTATTTAATCAGACAGTTAAGGGGATTGAATGATTGGATAGTTAAAGAGTTAACTATCCGGAAGGTTAAAGGACTTTTCGGAGAGTTACAGGTATAACTATCCGAAAGTTAAGTCATTCAATAAACCACGTGTAGAAATATAGAACGGAAGCTTAAAGGACTTGTCGGAGAGTTAGATAACTATCCGAGTTTTCTTTTCGGAGAGTTAGATAACTATTCGAGTTTTTCGGTAAGTTACAGTTTAATCATTCGAAACTTAAGTTAGTGAATTTCCCACATGCAGAATTCCAGACAAATGCTCAAATGAATTTTTGGAGAGTTAGAAAGATAACTATCCGAAATTCTAAAGCGTTTTGGTGAGTTACAGGGATAACCATCTGAATCTTAAGTCAGTGAATTTCCCACGTGTAGAATTTTAGAAAGAAGTGCAAATAAGTTTTCGGAGAGTTAGAAATATAACTATCCGAAATTCTAAAGCATTTCGGTGAGTTACAGGGATAACCATCCGAAACTTAAGTCAGCCTTTATGCACATGCTGAATTAAAGCAATCGGAAAGTTAATAAAGACAAACTATCCGACAAGTATATAACTGTTCGGAGAGTTACAGTTATAAGTATCCGATTGAATGGCAGCTCACATTTAATATTCTGGAATCCTACCTAGCAGTAAAGGTTAAGTGATTTTTCGGTGAGTTACATATCTAACTATCTGAAAGGATAGGAAAATCGGTAAGATATCTTGAAATGATTTTCTGAACGGTAACTTACCGTATTGGGACTTGATCCTAATTAAGTACAGTAGAATACATCCGTTGGAGGAAAATATGATCATTGTACATATCAAGTATATATTCAAAATATAGACAACGGATATACGGGAGAGATATACAGTGAGCTACACTCCAATTCCATTTACACTCAAGTCTGCAAATAGTGAAGATATTCTAAAGATCTACTACAGAAAAAGCTCTTGCGCCAAAACTCTAATTGAAGGTTTAAAGTTGTTGGTTCGTGGCTTCAACCTGAAAGCTACATACAGTGTTGGTTTGAGTTTCGACCTGAAAACTCTAGAGGTTGGTTTACTGAAATTTTTTTTACCTGAAAACTTCTGTGTAGTTGGTTATTGCTTTGACCTGAAGGCAAGTGTGTAAGTGTTGAATCACTTAGTGAAGCCCAAGTGAATCTTGGGGGTGGACTAGCCGAGTTGGTGAACCACCTAAAAAATTTGCTGTGTGTTTCTTGTCTCTACTGTTTTGCACTCACTTAGTTTCATCTCATTACATTTCTGTTGAATCATTCGATTCAACATCTAAAGAATTTTTAAAAAAAACTACACACGTTCACCATTCACCCCCCCTCTAGTGAGCCTATCGATCCTAACAGAAGAAACTACTGGAATTCCACCCAATGCATTAGAAGGAATAAATCATATTATGAGGATAGATGAAGGATTAATCATGTACAAGACGAGACCAAGGTATGCAAGTTTATTATTACCTAATATTTTGATAAGAAATCCTATAATAGGAGAAGAATGGAATATAGGAAGACCTAATAGATTTGAAGTACCAACTGTAAATTGTGGATCAGCTTTAATATTTTCTGATAAAAATTTTGCAATTCCTGAAAAATTATATTATTGGAGACCTACAGGAAATTGGGGTGAAGATTTACGCTTAAGTGTGTATAATTTTCTGAATAGATCTTGGAATGAAAATATTGTGATATATCTAGGATAGAAATCATTAATTAACCAAACACATGTCATACTTGATGGATATATATATCTTGTCACAGATATTTCAATTGCATTTGGATCTGATTTTTACATAGTGAGCATAGACAGTTATGATGAATATATAGAAATTTTTCCTGTACCGAGTGATATAGCTAAACCACCATCTACAGAATTTAATAAAATTCAAATAGGAATGTGGTATAATGAAGAAGATGATCCTACTTTATGTCTGATACGATAGTGGGATGAACAACTATTACAATCTTTTATGCCATAGGTTAGTGTCTTCAGTATCACTAACTATTGCAATAGTGTTATCTTGATCTGATGTTAAGTATAAGGTGCTAGTCCTCTGTCCTGAGGCAACAACTCTTGCACCTTCGGTTACCTTCCATTTGCCTACACCAAAGCCAATCTGGTAACCATCATTATCTAGGAAACTTATGGAAATTAATTACTTTGCATGATTGTAGGATCGTAAGGCTACACAAGAGAGGGGGTGAATTGTGTATTTTTAATATTTTTTGAAATATAATTGAAACTTTAAAACTCAAAAACAAGTCGAGACATTGTTTTCATAAAATCATTTTTATTCAAGGTTTCAATTACAATATACAATTCAATTCTCCTCAGAAATTGTAGATGCAATTATATTTCGATACCATGTATCATCTAAACAATTTCATAACTACAAACAGAGAAAACTAATTTACGGAATTTAAAACTTTTCTCCCTATTTGAGATCTTTCTTCTTCTTCTTTTTCTTCTTCAGCAATTCTTCAGTGACGAATATCTTGTCTTTTCATGCTTCACCGAATTTACTTTCTTCTAATACTTCAAATCTTCAGAGACGAAAATCTAACCTTTTTATGCTTCACTGAACTTTCTTCCACTTGAGAGATTTTTCCCGAAGAGGTGTTTTTGATCCCTGAAAAAAAATTTTCTTTTGGTGTGCAGGGATGGTTTGATCCTTGAAAAGATTTTTCATTTTGTGTGCAAGGATAAATTGATCAACGAGAATTCTATGCCTTTTATACTGTATCTTCTTTTCATGCATATCATTCACGTTTAACCACTACCAGTTTTCCACTTCTCCACGTCTTTTCTTTTTCCTTCATCGAAACACACACGTTCTAACCCACGTTTATATTTTGAATTTTCTTTAATCATCAGTCTTGGATCTCTGAAAAATTTCCTTAAAATAAACTTTCTCGTCCAAAAATATTTCATCAGTGTAATAAGAAGTCGTTACTTTAATGTTAACTAAACAAGTAACACAAGTATATATATATAACTTAACGTTTCTAACCTAACGAGTTCACCATGTGCTATTTAACGTGACAAGTACTGTAGCTAACTCAACGAACTAAGTTCGTTGTGTTATGCTATCTCAACGAACCATCTCCGTTGTGTTATAATAACTCAATGAACCAGTAATAAACAAATGTTTTTATAATAAGAATTTTACCACGTGCAAAAATAACAACTTAAGTTTATAACGCTAACCTAACGTGTTGCCTTAGTGTTCAATATAGCAACTCAACACGTTTAGTTATATTAACTTATCAAGTTAAACATGTGCACCTCACGTGATACAATACAACATTCGTAACATATAATTTCACCACGTGTATAACACTAACTTAATGAGTTCGTCTCTTCTTTTACTCACTAACTTAACGAATTATCACGTGACCTATTTTAACCTTTAAGCCTCTAACTTAACGAGTTCTCACGTGACCTCTATACAAACAAAACTCTAACTTAACGAGTTGTCTAAACGTGCACTGTTCATGATACAGAAGATATAACATTAAAACATATCATGCTTTTCAATAAAAACACACGTTAACTTAACGTTTAGCTAAATGAGAAATTAATGTAACGAAACGACTAGTTATTAACTTCAGATCCAATACAGACAAGTATTTATATCATTAAGCTTTTTCTGTATTAATTGATGATTTTAATTTCTTTTCACAAGCAATAGTAATTGAGCAAATATGATTATTTTCATTCAGCACACATCATCAAAACAAAAATACTCAACAATCTCCCCCTTTTTGATGATGACAAAACCATATTAAATCAATTATGAAATATGTTTAACTCAACAAAGCACCTTCGTTGGGTTACTTTTAATTCAACAAACTTGTTTGTTGACTTAAGTTCACTTAAGCTTATTTCTATTATTTGTGTAAATTTTACCTCTCAAAACTAAAACTCTCAGATGTCAATAATTATATAAGTATCAGTTTTCTAATTATCATCTGTCAGATTACAATAACCATTTAAATAGCATCTCCTTTTATAATATATATATGCAATTAAGATCATAATCATCTTTTTATAATATTTCTCCCCCTTTTTGTCATTAATCAGAAAGATAATTACAGAGAATATATATATATATATATATAAGAGATATAATTACAATAAATCTTTCTATAAACAAGAATAATAATTGAAGACATTTACAGAAAAATGTATTGTTCAATCAAATCAAACAAGTAATACAAACATTACATTTTGTATTCAGAAACAAACAAAAACAGTAATCGACCCCTCCTAAGTATATCACTTATAGCATTACATATTTTATCTCCTAGATGCCTAATATCATTTCTGATGTCGTTAAGCACTACATCTAAGTCAGGAGGTAGTTGGGTTTGATGTTCTGCTTGAACTAAATAACTTTGTTGTTGTTGTTGTTGTATATGGTCTGTATCAGGTTGTTGTTGTTGTTGTCGTTGAGGTTTATGCATGGCCTGAAATTTTTGCAAATCTTTGACACTAAATGCTCTCATGCCTTTAGTTTCAGAGGGCTAGTCAGATAAAGTCAATTGGCTTGCAAGGATTCTACATACAGCATCACCATAAAATAACTGTGAACTTATATGCTGTAGTTGAGACATAAAAACATCAAACCAATTTATTTGAATTCTATTCAACAATCCATAAGTTACATATAAACAGCTTTTGCTGACTTCCAAATTGTGTCCAACTCTCTGAAATAAATTTGCATGCAATATATTTGCAATAAATCTTGCCTCTGCATTCAGATTTTCCATTAATCTCATTTCAAAATATACATCTGGAATTTTTGATAAAGACTGAATATTCCATTCCAGTTGTCTAATCATGTCAAATCTGTTGGTAACAACAACACCTTCATTCTTTAATCCTAAAACTTCAAAAATTAACTCAGGAGACAATATAAACTCCTGTTCATTTATTTAAGTTTTCAGAAAATTTCCATTCTTGTCCAGATTGCTATAAAAAGCTGCTATAAGCTCTGTGTATTGCTTCCATTTCGTTCCTACTGGCAAGAATTTAATGAGGCCTTGAAACTCAAACAGATCTCTTATTTCCATCAAATTTCTGAATTTTATTGGACGAGCATGCAGAATCTGACATGTAATCAAATTATTGTATTTCTGCAATGCTTCTTCAGATCTAAAATGAATTGCATTACCTTGAATTTTTAATATTGTACATAAAGAAGGTGATACCTAAAGCCGTGATTAAGAGTTTAATTCATCTTCAGGAACCTCTTCTTCAAAATGAATGTCATGTTGTTCCTCTTCCAAAATATTATCTTGAAGCTGCTCAGGTAAGCTTGATTCTTCAGCTTCAATAGTGTTAGGAACATTGTCAATATGCTCAACATTCATCTGTTCAGTCTCTATAGAATGTTCAGAGTACAATTTTTCCATAAATTCTACAGCCGGTGTATCTTTCTGTAATTGTTCATTTTGTTCAACAGATAATTCCATTGATTCATGTTGTGAATTCTCAGACTCTACTTCTATAGATTCCGTAGAAGGCTAGTTAACTTTTAGCTCTTCTAGAGTCTTAACAATTTCAATATCTGCTACTCCAGACAATTCAGCCTTTGAACTAGTTACTGCTTCAACATTGTCAATTATATTTGCAATAACTTTTTCAATGTCAAGTGCCTAATGCTCTGACTTGTCAATTTCTGCATCATCAGGACTTGTACTAATAGAAAAACTTGAGCTCATATTTGACTTGGATTTCTTCTCAAGTTTTCTAGCAAGGGAAAATAAAGTCTCATTATCTTCATCAGTTTCAGTGTGTTCGGAACTGATGAGTTTATCAGATGCACAATAAGGTACAATGTCTAGATATACATTGTCCTTTGGAAATAATTTTTATCTGATTTTCCTTTTTCAATAGACTTTGTTTCCTTAGACATAATTTTTAAGACTTTCCTTCTTCTATAACATTTTTGTTTCTCCTTTTCAAGTATTGCTGTTTTCTTTTCAAATTGCTCCATAAAAGTTTTCTACTTTAATTCTTCTAAGGCACTTTCTATTGCAACGGCCTTTCGAAGACTATCAACTTTTGTTTTGTCTACAGCAATATCTGATTCTACTTGTTTTGAATATAAAGGAGTAGGGATAGCTGATTCATGCTCTTCCTCAAATGCATGTAGTCTTGTACCGTTTATAGGAGTTTGAGGAGTTCTATTTGATGAACCTACTCCTTTTTCCAAATATTTTGCATACTGTTCCAAAAATACAATCTCAGCACATTTCATTCTGTATTCTCTATCAAATTTACTATGAATACCCATGTATGTAATAGTTGCATCAGTATGTTGAAGTTCTTGTCTAACTTCATCTAATATTCCCTGAGGAAAGAAGTAATCTCTATAAAGTTCTGCTAACCTTTTGTCCACTCGAAATATTTTCTTAAACCAAGTACGTGGAACTTCATCATTCTCTATTTCTTTTCCTTTTGCATCTCTTCTACTTTTCCCTTTTCCTCTACCACGACCTTTGTAGAACTTGGAGACCATCGTCGTAGGTTGTAACAGCAACAAGCGGGAAAGATTTTCTTGACAAAGTTTACAAATAACCTAACTCCCCGTGTAATAAGTGTTTAAATAGGGTTTTTACAAGTATAACTCAACGTGAAGAGAAGTCGGGTTTAGAAATTAAATAAATATTGAATAAAGTTTATTCAATTAAGGTACCCGAAATATTCAAGTATAACTCATTGAGTTAACCAACCTAACGAGTAAAACGTTGTCTAGAGGCAGTTTTACACGTTACCTTATCTAACATAACATCTAGTTAGTACACAACAATTTTCGGATGCTTCCAACTGAAGCGTTCCGAAAACAACACACATGCTAAACTTAACATTATCTTGAGAACATTGTAAACTATTTGAACATTTTGTCCTTTGAATCTAAAATAGTTTATTTGTCTTTTTAAATTATTTCATCAAAATTTTAAGAGGACATTAATTCAGATTAACTAAGATTTGTATTCTAAATTATATTAATCTGTTTTCGACATTGTTAATCCTCCACCTACAAATATACTTCAAATATATTCAATCAAAATACAAAATATACTTGTAGTGACAATAGATGTTAAGTATAACTATACTTTTACATTTTCTTTTCAGAGACTTCCGTTATCCTGACATCATCAAAAATGATTTCCAGAATCAATTCCTACTGTATATGAATCAAAACACAACTTTGAAGTCAATTCGATTAATTCAAGGAGAATAAAAGAATGTATCTCAAATAAAAGTTTTCAAAAGTACTAATGTTGATTCAATAAATCAGTAGTCATATTGGTATAAACTATATGCGATTCAAAGATATCTGTAATTAATGAAACAACTTTTTCTTTTCAAAAATAGTAAATATTGATAATTTTCTTTAAAAGTTAGTTTGAAAAGCTTGAATCATACAAGAGCTTTCTAATGTACCTGTGTAATGAGCTTTCAGTCAACAATCCCAGATCTGATCACGACCTTAGGTTGCCAGATATAAAGAATCATTTTTCAGGACAACAATCCTTACATACCTATCTGCTCAAGTACAAAAGGCTCGTGATCAAACTGATCAATAAACTCTCAAAGATTTTCACTTTGTAAGCACTTTTCATTTTAAGCACAGTATATATGTATTCCATTAATACAGATGCAATAAAACACAAATCTCATACAATTTTTACTTCTATGATTGTACTGAGAATATGAATCAGTTTCAATAAGCTTATACTTTTGATTAACAGTTTAAGATGAGTTACATATAACTTATTCTACAAGTTTAATCAAATAAGTCAAATTTATGCATGATCATATGCATTTTCCTTGATTCAAAGAAAACATTTAATCAAAATTTCAGAATGTCAGAATTATTTAATGTTTTTCATTTACACTTCCACTTAAAATCGTAAAAACTATTAAAATTGATAAACTACTTAAAATCAATAAGATACTACTATGATTTTACAATAAATACATAGTATCTTAAGCAGTAGTTTAGATATTACTTTAGATATTTATAATAAGTATATAATATCTATGAGGTGAACAACATCATCAATAATATTTATCTTTTTATGTGGAGTTTAAGCATTTTACACATCACATAGCCTACAAATACCTAAATTTAATCTAATGTTGCATAATGTATTTTCGTCTAGAGGTTTTGTAAATATATCAGCTAATTGATTTTTACTAGACACAAATTCTAATTTAATTTTTCCTTTAATTACGTTATCTCTTAGAAAATGATGTCTAACCTCTATATGCTTTGCTCTTGAATGTAATACAGGATTTTTGGAAAGATTTATTGCAGAACTACTGTCACAATAAATCTCAGTTGTATCATAAAATAATCCAAAATCTTCTAAAGTTTGCCTTATCCACAGAATCTGAGTGCAACACAGTGCAGCAGCAACATATTCAGCTTCTATAGTAGAAAGTGCTACATAGTTTTGCTTTTTACTAAACCATGACACCAAATTATTTCCCAATAATTGACATGTGCCACTGGTACTCTTCCTATCAGATTTAGATCCTGCATAATCAGCATTAGTATATCCTATAAGATCTATTGAACTATCCTTAGTATAATACAGTCCAAAATTTTTAGTTCCTTGTATATATCTAAATATTCTTTTAACTGCAATTAAGTGTGATTCTTTAGGATTAGATTGAAATCTAGCACAAACACACACATCAAACATAATATCAGGTCTACTAGAAGTCAAATAAAGTAAAGAACCAATCATACTTCTGTATTTTCTTTGATCTATAGATTTTCCTATGTCATCAATATCTAACTTTAAAGTAGTACTCATAGGAGTTCCTCGAATCCGTGTATCATTAAAATTAAATTTCTTAAGCATTTCATCTACATATTTTTCCTGATTTAAAAATATATCTTTATCCATTTGCTTAATTTGAAGTCCTAGAAAATATGAAAGTTCTCCTATCATACTCATTTCAAACTAATTAGTCATCTCTTCAGAGAATATTTCTATCAACTTATCAGAGGTTGCTCCAAAGATTATATCATCAACGTATATTTGAACAACAATCTGATCTTTACCATCTCTCTTAATAAATAAAGTATGATCCACTTTTCCCATGATATAGCATTTTTCTATTAAAAAAGTAGACAATCTTTCATACCATGATCTAAGTGCTTGCTTCAAACCATATAAGGCTTGCTTCAATTTATACACAAAGTCAGGATTTTTAATATCTTCAAATCCAGGTGGTTGTTTTACATAGACTTCTTCATTAATTAAACCATTTAGAAATGCACTCTTTACATCCATTTGATATAATTTAAAATCCATATAACAAGCATAGGCCAATAATATTCTAATACTTTTTAACCTAGCCACAGGAGCAAATGTTTCATCATAATCTAATCCTTCTTCCTGTGTATATCCTTGTGCAACTAATCTAGCTTTATTCCTTATAATTTGACCAATTTCGTTAGTTTTGTTTCTAAAGATCCACTTTGTACCTATTATGGACTGATTTTCTGGTGGAGAGACTAATTCCCATACATCATTTCTGATGAATTGATTTAGTTCTTCTTGCATTGCCACTATCCAATTTTCATCAGATAATGCTTCTTGTATATTCCTTGGTTCCACCATAGAAACAAACATACAGATACTATTTAAATTTACTGAAGCTCTAGTTTTAACTCCCTCATTAATATTACCAATGACTTGAGTAATGGGATGTGATGAAGAATAACGCCAATTTCTCTGATTTTCCTCAATATTCTCATCAACATCTGAAAGTCCATCACTTTCATCATTAGTTTGATCATTTAAGTTCATATTTTTGATTTTTTCAAATAAATCATCAATCTCTCTATTGATCTCTAACTCATTTGGAAAATTGATCATATCATCATTATCAACTTTAGATTGAGATTCTCTAAGAGAATTTTCATTGAAGCTTACATAGAGGGTTTCTTCAATAGTCCTAGAAGTCTTGTTATATACTCTATAGGCTTTACTTCTAGTAGAGTAACCTACAAAAATTCCTTCATCCGATTTGGCTTGAAATTTATCCCTTTTATCCTTAGTATTAAGAATAAAACACTTGCAGCCAATTGGTTTCATATAGGAAATTTTTGGAACCCTATTAAACATAATTTCAAAAGGAGTTTTATTAACATGAGGTCTTAAATGACTTCTGTTAATAACATAACAAGCTGTATTTACTGCTTCAGCCCAAAGATTTTGAGGTAACTTATGTTCATTCAACATAGTTCTGGCCATTTCTTGAAGTGATCTATTCTTTCTCTCAACAACACCATTTTGACACAGTGCTCTTGGAAAAGAAAATCTGTGATCAATGTCATGCTCAGTACAATAGTTATCCATTTGATCATTATCAAATTCAGTTCCATGATCACTCCTAAGTTTTTGAATAGAGACACTTTGCTCATTTTGAACAAAATTGCAAAACATTTTAAATTTTTCAAAAACTTCTGTCTTAGATGCTAGAAAATATACCCAAGTGTATCTAGAGAAGTCATCTACTAAAACAAATACATACCGTTTACCACCAAGACTCATAATTCTTGTTGGTCCAAATAGATCCATATGTATAAGTTCTAAGACTCTCTTGCTTGAAATATCAGTTTTGGATTTAAAAGAGTTTTTGTGAAGTTTACCTAACTCACATGCATCACACATAAAGTTCTTTGAGTATTTAATCTTTGGTAAACCTCTCACTAAATGTTTTCTAGATAGTTTATGTAACAGTCTCATATTTATATGCCCAATCCTTCTATGCCACAGATATGCATCACTAGTTTCAGCTAGCAAATTAAAATACATACAGAACCTTTTCTTTTAGCAATAAACTTAATTTCATCTGTATTTTTATCAATTATTTTGTATACATTATCTTCAAACACTACATAATACCCATTTTCAGTTAGTTTTATGACACTCAGCAAATTAAATCCTAGGTTTTCTACATATAGTACATTCGAAATAACACAAGTAGGAGTTAGTTGAACATTGTCCATACCTATGATTTTATCTTTGCTTTTCTTTCCAAATGTTACACTTCCTTTCATGGTATTTGTAAAATTTTGTAATAGACTTTTTTGTCCGGTCATGTGACTTGATGCTCCACTGTCCAAGATCCATTTTGATGTTGTTTCCTCCTGCAACACAAATTAAGAAAAACTTTTTCTTGGTACCCAATGTTGTTGAGGACCAAGTTCATTAAACGCATATTTCTTCTTTTTATTTAAAAATAGTTTAACATTATCATTTATATTCTTATTAGTTGTAAGTACTATTGACTTATCATTAGCTTCATACTCACATATAGCATTATTGCTTTTGCAATCATTCTTTTTGTTTTCAGATGTAGTATAATCAAGACCAAACATATTTTTATCAGATGTTAATTTATTTTAGTCATGCTTATACATTTCTGTAAGTTCATACCAAGATTTTGTACTTGTATTAACACTTTCCGTACATACAAAATCTTTTTCTACACAAGAATTTTTTGTTTTATCACATGCAGAATGAGTAATTGGTCTAATACCAGTGTATTGAATTACATGCTCAAGTTTCTGAATTTTCAGTTTACTACAATTGTCTGAAATTTTAGAAACATTAAAAACTGAATTTCCAAAACAAGAAACAAGATTTTTAGAAACATTTATAGTCATGTTAGAAGTACAATTTGACAAATCACATTGATTTATATTATTACTGCATGATTCATCCCTTGAAGTACCTACTTCTACATATTTATTACCTTGTTTCATAATAAAAGGAATTTTTGTCTTAGATTTACTTGAACTGCAACTAATAAATCCTTTATTGGCTTGAGATTCAGGATAATCAAATCCTAAGCCAAATTTATAAGACATCGCAGGGATAGTAGTTAGTTTCTCTAACTTAGTTTGACTTAAATTCCATTTCTCAAAGGTAGAATTTAAATCTTGCTCTCTTAGTTTTAATTTTTCTATCTCTAATTCCAGTTCATTTATATTGTTTCTCAACATTTCATTTTCAGATTCTATCTTTAATTTTTCAGCATTTATATTCTGTATTTGTTCATGCAAGATACATTCATTAAATCTAAATTTTTGCAAATCTCTAGCATGATTTTCATTATCACATTTAAACTTTTCTAAAGTAGTAGATAGGAAACAATTTTCTTCTTCCATAATGGATGAACATTTTCTAATATTCTTATTTTCTAGTTTACATACTTTAAGTTTTTGTAATAATGCATGATAAGCACATAATAATTCATCAAAGTTGAAATCTAAATGACTTTCAGAATCAGATATTACCTTAGACTCATCTACCATGAAGTGCACATGAGCAACGTCTTCTAACTCTTGTTCTTCTTCTGAATGTGAAGATTTTGATGCTAATTCCTCAGATTCAAACTCTTCAGACGTGTCATCCGAAGTGACCTTCAAAGCATTTTTCTTGTAAAACTTTTTCTGAGTTTTCTGAGCCGTCTTCTTCTGATTTGTCCTACTTTGCTTTTCATTTTTCCTCATAGGACAATCTAGAGAAAGATGTCCAGGTTTCTTACAGTTGTAACATACATACTTTCTAGATGAAGAATTCTTGTCATTCAATGATTTTGACGTTGAGGGTTTATCATTTTTGTTCCTTTGCTGTTTCCTAGCTTTCCATGCTTTCTTGAATTTCCTAGTTAGCAAAATCAAATCCTCGTCAAAATCAGTAGATATATCAGAATCTGAATTAATTTCGAAGGCTATTTCTTTCTTCATTTTTAGTTTGTTGTGACTCAGTGATTCATTTAATTGAACTTCATAAGCTGTTAAATTTCCTATAAGTTCATTCATAGTATAAACATTTAAATCTCGTGATTCCTCAATTGATGTTACTTTCTGAGACCATTTAGAACTTAGGGATCTGAGAATTTTCCTCACCAAATCCTTCTGTTCAAAATTCTTTCCTAAACATTTTAAAGAGTTTATGATATCAAGAAATCTGGAAAACATCTCAGAAATATTTTCGTCTTCATGCATCTTAAAGAGTTCATACTTATGAATCAACATGTTTATTTTTGTCTCTTTAACATGAGAAGTACCTTCATGTGAAACTTCTAATGCATGCCACACTTCATAAGCAGATTTATATGCCGACACTTTACTAAACTATTCATAACTCAATGCACAAAATAAAATATTTAAGCCCTTAGCATTCAGAGTTTCATTTTCTTTTTCAGTAATTGTCCAAGTATTATAAGGAGTAGTTAACGGAGTATATGGTTTAGAAATCATGAACCACAATTTATGATCTATACTTTGAAGAAAAACAGTCATCCTATATTTCCAATATTCAAAATGTATTCCATCAAATAAAGGAGGACGATTAAGATTTTGGCCTTCATATAAAGAAAAATTACCATTTCCAGTAGTCATTTTACCTTAGATTTTTCAACCTATTTGATTTTAAACAGTCTAAAAACTTTAAAACAACTTGAGCCTTAAATCAATAGTGTTAAACGTATGCTCATATATTAATTTCCGTTTAAAAACAAGGAAGGTAGAATAAGCAATGATATTAAATAAGTTGATATCGATTTTATATCAAAGATTATTCACAAAGCTCTGATACCACTTGTAGGATCGTATGGCTACACAAGAGGGGGGGTGAATTGTGTATTTTTAATATTTTCTGAAATATAATTGAAACTTTAAAACTCAAAAACAAGTCTAGACATTATTTTCATAAAATCATTTTTATTCAATGTTTCAATTACAATATATAATTCAATTCTCCTCAGAAATTGTAGATGCAATTATATTTCGATACCATGTATCATCTAAACAATTTCATAACTACAAAAAGAGAAAACTAATTTGCAAAATTGAAAACTTTTCTCCCTGTTTGAGATCTTTCTTCTTCTTTTTCTTCTTCAGCAATTCTTCAGTGACGAATATCTTGTCTTTTCATGCTTCACCGAATTTGCTTTCTTCTGATACTTCAAATCTTTAGTGACGAAAATCTTACCTTTTTATGCTTCACTGAACTTTCTTCCACTTGAGAGATTTTTCCCGAAGAGGTGTTTTTGATCCTTGAAAAAGATTTTTCTTTTGGTGTGCAAGGATGGTTTGATCCTTGAAAAGATTTTTCATTTTGTGTGCAAGGATAAATTGATCAACGAGAATTCTATGCCTTTTATACTGTATCTTCATTTCATGCATATCCTTCATGTTTAACCACTACCAGTTTTCCACTTCTCCACGTCTTTTCTTTTTCCTTCATCAAGACACACGTTCTAACCCATGTTTATATTTCGAATTTTCTTTAATCATCAGTCTTGGATCTCTGAAAAATTTCCTGGAAATAAACTTTCTCGTCCAAAAATTTTTCATTAGTGTAATAAGAAGTCGTTACTTTAATGTTAACTAAACGAGTAACACAAGTATATATATATAACTTAACGTTTCTAACTTGACGAGTTCACCATGTGCTATTTCACGTGACAAGTACTGTAGCTAACTCAACGAACTAAGTCCGTGGTGTTATGCTATCTCAACGAACCATCTCCGTTGTGTTATGATAACTCAACGAACCAGTAATAAACAAATGTTTTTATAATAAGAATTTTACCACGTGCAAAAATAACAACTTAAGTTTATAACGCTAACCTAACGCGTTGCCTTAGTTTTCAATATAGCAACTCAACGCGTTTAGTTATGTTAACTTATCGAGTTAAACATGTGCACCTCACGTGATACAATACAACATTCGTAACATATAATTTCACCACGTGTATAACACTAACTTAACGAGTTCGTCTCTTCTTTTACTCACTAACTTAACGAGTTATCACGTGACCTATTTTAACCTTTAAGCCTCTAACTTAACGAGTTCTCACGTGACATCTATACAAACAAAACTCTAACTTAACGAGTTGTCTAAACGTGCACTGTTCATGATATAGAAGATATAACATTAAAACATATCATGCTTTTCAATAAAAACACACGTTAACTTAACGTTTAGCTAAATGAGAAATTAATGCAACGAAACGACTAGTTATTAACTTCATATCCAATACAGACAAGTATTTTTATCAGTAAGCTTTTTCTGTATTAATTGATGATTTTAATTTCTTTTCACAAGCAATAGTAATTGAGCAAATATGATTATTTTCATTCAGCACACATCATCAAAACAAAAATACTCAACAAAGATCATTACATATCTGACTTCCTGCAATTTCCATATTCCTTGTTTTGTTTTTATGTGTACCTCTCCTCTTCCCAACACATCCAAACTAGTATTGTTGGCAAGGTACACTTTCATTATAGGAGTTGTATGATAATTGTACAACAAATCCTTCCAGTAGGTAGTGTGGAATGAAGCTCCTAAGTCTAGTACCCATGAGTCAATGGAACTGTCCACATAGCATATTAAGGCATCATCTGAATCGTAGGAGACAACATTAGCTCTTGCTCCTTCTGATTCCTTCCCTTTGTTGTCTTTCTTGGGAGCCTTACATTATGACTTGAAGTGCCCTCATTGATTACAATTCCAACATTTGATATTTGACCTCGCTTTGCTAGTATCTTTGGACTTTGACCTTCCTTTGGATTTAAATTATTTTGATTTACTTCTCCCTCTACTTTCAATACTAAGGGTAGAAGTTGAAGTTGACAATTCACTTTTTCTATGAATGTCCTCACTCAAAATTAAATCCCAGATGTCACTCATTTTGAACTTTTCATAACCTAGTGAACTACTTACACTAGTCATGACAAGAGACCAACTTTCTAGTGATGAGGATAATAAAATCAAAGCCCTAACTTCATCATCAAATACTATGTCTACTAAATGTAATTGATTCAATATAGTATTTAACTCATTAATATGGTCTGTAACATTTTCACTTTCATGCATTTTTAGATTGAATAATCTACGCATGAGCAATACCTTGTTGGCGGCTGATGGCTTCTCATACATGTTAGTCAGTGCTTTCGTCAAGTCAGTTATTATTTTCTCTTTGGCAACATTCGAATGAACATTCCTTACTAGTGACAACTCGACGAGACTTAGTACTTTCCTATCCAACAACTCCCACTCTTCCTAATCCATCTTCTCTTATTTTCTTCTGAATAGAGGTTGATGAAGATCCTTCTAATGCAAACAATCTTCTATCTAAGACTTCTAGTACCTGAAATCTTTTCCATCAAATTTCTCAATGCCGAGCTTTTTATCGTCTGCCATTCTGTCAATCTAAAACCTTTGGCTCTAATACCAATTGTTAGGAAATAAAACTTGATCATTCAGCAATGACACTAAGGCACGATTCTGAAAACTCACCTTTAAAACTCATCGAAACTGAGAAGTAAAGAGTGATAGAAGAAAGAACACATTGAAGACATAGGATTTACGTGGTTCAGCAACAACTTACATCCACGAAGAGTTGAATGTTCTTTTATGAGCTTCGACACAATCAACCATATGTTTTTACAACATTATAAAGGTTTATATACTACCCAGCCTAGGGTTAATAAACTTTTAATTACAATAGAGCCATTATAGTAGCAAATAAGAATTTCGAAACCTTTCTTCCTAACTCTTCGAAATTCACAGCATTTTGGATAGTTAGTAGCCTTAACTATCTAAAGAAAATCTTTCTCTCTATGTCTATCATAACGAGCGGGTACTGTAGCAGGCTAACTATTCAGAGAGATTCTGTCTTTCAGATTGTTACAATCCTAATTATCCAAAAACCCATTTACATCTCTCTTAGTCTTTTCGAAAGGTTTTGCTTGTAACTTTTCGAAAACTCTTGCCTTTCAAATAGTTATTGTCTTAACTATCTGAAAAACCACTTAAGTATCTCTTGAGTCTTTTTAGAAGGTTCAGTTGTAACTTTTCGAAAACCCATGACTTTTGGATAGTTGTTGTCCTAACTATCTAAAGATTCACTTAAGTCCTTAACTTTCGGATACTTACTAGTCTTAACTATTTGAAGTTCCACTTAAGTCATTGACTTTCAAATATTTAGCTTCTTAACTATCTAAAGATCCACTTAAGTGTCCTTTAAGTCATTTGGAAAGGTTTTGCTTATAACCTTTAGAAATCTCCTAACTTTCGAATAGTTAGCTCAAAGCCTTCCGACTGTTCTGTTATTTTTGGATACTTTGAATTGATAACCTTCCGAAAATATTAATCTATCGGAGACTTACAACTGACAAGCTTCTGACTAGACTTGGATATCTTGTGGCATACTCCACACTTGAACTACTTGCCCTAACACTTGAGTTGTATTTAGTAAACGTAAATCTATAGTTTATAATTCATTTTAAGGAACAAATTCCTAAACTACATCTAATATGAGTAAAAGAGGATTCATTCAATGGTTTAGTGAAAATATCTGCAAGTTGATCTGTTATAGAAACGTATTCCAATGAGATGTAACCTTTCTCAACATGATTTCGTAGAAAGTGATGCCTAATCTCAATATGCTTAGCTCTTAAGTGGAGAATGGTATTTTTGGATAGATTGATGGCACTACTACTATCACAATAAATTGTAGTGTTTTGAAATTTTAATCTATAATCTACCAAAGTCTATTGCATCCATAAAATTTGAACACAATATAATCCTATTGCAATGTATTCTACTTTAGTGGTAGATAAAGCTATGTAATTTTGTTTTTTACTAAATCATGATACAAGTGAGTGGCCAAGTAGTTGACATATTCCCTAGTGCTCTTTCTAACTAATTTGCAACCTGCATAATCTACATCACTATATCCTATTAGCATTAAATCATTGTGTGATGAATAAAATAATCCAAAATCCTTTGTACCCTATAGGTACTTAAAAATATGTTCAACTACTTTCAAATGTGACTCTTTTAGAGAGACTTGATATATTGCACATGTACATACACTGAACATAAGTTTGACTTGTTAGCTGATAAATAGAGAAGTAATCCAATCATTATTTTATATTTCTTTTGATCTACAACAATATTAGAAATGTTTTTATCAAATTTTTCATCTGAGTTCATAGGGGTGCTAGCCTCTTTGGATCTATTCATACCAAATTTTGTTAGAATCTCTTTATAGAATTTTTCTTGATTTATAAAAATGTTATTCTATAGTTAATAGATCTGTAGTCCTAAGAAGTATTTTAGTTCTCCCATAAGACTTATCTCAAATTCATTCTATATTAAGTTTTGGAAATCATGACATAAATTTTCATTTATTGCTCGAAAAATAATATCATCAACATAGATCTGAATAATTAACATATGTGAGTCAATAGTTTTGATGAACAAGGTATTGTTTGTTGTTCTTATATTGAATTGATTGTTAAGCAAGAATTCTTTAAGCTTGACATATCATGCTCTTGGTGCCTATTTCAGACTATAGAGTGCATTGTTTAACTTATGTACATGATTTGGTCTATCTTCATTTTTAAATCCTAAGGGTTGTCTAACATATACTTCTTCTTGCAAAATTCCATTTAGAAATACACTATTCACATCCATTTGAAATAACTTTACTCTCATATTGTTGGCGAAGGCAAGTAACATCCTGATTGCTTCAAGTTTATCCACTAGTGCAAAGGTTTCCTCATAGTTGATTCCTTCCTATTGATTATAACCTTGAGTAACAAGTCTAGCTTTATTCCTGATTATGTTTCCATCATTATTCAATTTGTTTTTGAAATCCCATTTAGTTCCAATAATTGATTTTCTAATGGGTCTTTCAATTAGTTCCCAAACATCATTTTTTAAAATTGATTTAGTTTTTCTTACATAACCATAATCTAGTAGTCATCATTACAGATTTCTTCAATTGTTTTAGGTTCAAATTCTGATACAAAAGCACAAAAATTACAAACATTTTGAATTTTACTTCTTGTTTGAACACCTTGATTGATCTTGGTAATGATCTGTGCAATAGGATATCCAAGTTTGATCTTCCACATTTCTTTAAGTGAATCAGATGCAGGAGATGTGGTAATTTCCTTTTTTTGATAACACTTTTGTGTTTCTAACTCTTTCACTTTTATTGTCTATTTTCAGTTTCTTTAACTTGTTAAATCTTCATCGAAAGATACATCTATAGATTTGTTTACTCTTCTTTCCTTTTCAAAATAAATTCGGTATGCTTTACTTCTTGATGAATACTGAACAAATATTGTAGGATCAGATTTGGCAACAAATTTATCTTTTTGATCTCTTGTATTGAGGACAAAACATTTAGAGCCAAATATTTTAAAATATCCAATGTTGGGTGTTTTTCCATACCATAACTCATAGGTTGTCTAGTATAGTATGGGCCTGAGATGAGTTCTATTAATTATATGACAAGTTGTATTAATAACTTCTACTCATAAGAACTTTGGTAAATCTGATGCATTTAGAAGTATTCTTGCCATCTCTTGAATTGTTCTGTTTTTCCTTTTTACAACTCAATTTTGAGTTGGGGTTCTTAGACAAGAAAATTCATAAGCTATTCCAAATGAGTTGCATAGTTCTTCAAACTCATAGTTTTCAAATTCTAGTCCATGATTACTTCTAATCTTCTTTATAGTTAATTTTTTTTCATTTTGAATTCTGATGTAGAGGTGTTTGAATTCGATACAAGCTTCATTCTTATGAGTTAAGAAAATAACCCAAGTAAATCTTGTGAAGTCATCAACAATTACTAAAGTATATTTTCTTCCACCTAAGTTTGCTGTCTGTGTAGGTTCAAATAAATCCAAATGGAATAATTCTAATGGTTGACTTGTGACAATATCATTTATACTCTTATGTGCTGATTTCTTCTATTTTCCAACTATGTAGTCATTGCATACTCTATCTCTTTTAAATTTAAGTTTAGGCACACCCCTAATAAGATCATGTTTAGTTAGTTTCTTGAGGGTTTTCATATTGACATGTCCTAGTCTTTTATGCCACAACCACTCATCTTCATTAGAGACTACTAAACATGCATCATTTGTAGTTTAGTTGGAAAGTCTAATGCATATATTGAGTTTTCTCTAAAATCAATAAAATTAATTTCAAGGATATCTTGATTTATTATAAAATAGTTTTCAACAGTAAAGAATAAATTGTATCTTTTATCATAAAGCTGACCAACACTTAACAAGTTTTGTTTCAATCCAATTACATGCAAAACATTTTCAATTTTACCATTTTCAGATGTAATGTTACCTATAGTAGTAATTTTACACTTTTCATTCTTACCAAATTTAACTAAACTAGAATTTATTGACTTAATCGAATTAAGAAATTTTTTCTTACCAGTCATATGCTTTGAGCATCTACTATCATTGATCCATCTTGACATTTGTATTTACTTGTCCTTGTAGTCCTACAAATTATACTAAAATTAAGGCTTTTGGTACCTAAATCTTCTTGGGTCCAATAGTGTTAGTCCTTAAGATATTAAATTTATTTCCTCTTGGTAGCTACATATATCTAGATCTTCTTTTAAGGGTAAAAACTATAGAGTGTCATCTTTGTAAGATTGAATTATACCACCATAGTAGGAAGTTTCCTGTGAAGCAACATACCCAAGGTCAAATTTGTTCATTCCCAATCTTTGGAATCCTATGATCTTATTTAGGCCATTTTCTCCTTTAGTAAATTTACATATAGTGTTCTTTAAATCAGTAATTTCAACTTTTAATTTTTTTTTTCTTCTTTTAAATCAAAGTTACTACAGCTATAAGTATCTAGTTTTGTTTTTAAATTTCTATTGTCAACTAAAGCTTTTTTTAGCTCAACAAATGCATCTTCTAAACAAGAATTTAAACTTTTAACTTCTTTTCTATAATTTTTACACTTCACATATAAGTTGTCTACTGTATAAAGAAGGCTATCTATATCTAGATTGCCATTTTCATTATCTGAACAGTAGGGAGATGTGGAACATATCTCTTAAGTTGCAAAATACATGTTTGCAGGCACATCCTCATTAGAGTTTGAAGAGCTATCAGATGAACTATTGTCATCTCATGTAGCTTTCAAAGCCATTTTCTTTTTGTACCTCTTCCATTTTTGTTGATTGTTTAGGTGAATTTTGTTTGCTTTAAATATATATTTATAATTTCTCTTTAGAAGTAAACAAATAATTTTCACAAATTAGATATTAAATCTAATTTATTTTTAACTACAAGTGCACATTGTTTATTACATAAATGTGCAAGTATAAGTTGATCCCACAAAGATTGAATAAAAATTTCATACTATTTTGATTTTTACAACTAGAGGTTTATGTAGGATCGTTGTATCACAAGAGGTAGGGTGAATTGTGTCTTTAGTAATTAAAATTACCATCAGATAAAACAAGAGCACAAAACACTCATAAATAAAATTCTATTCTTTATAAACTTTAAAGAAAGAATTTACAATATCTTTTCAACTCAATTCCCTTCTTGACAATTTTGATACAATAATGTCCGATATACAATTCAAATAGAAAAATGAAGCCTTTTTCAAAACTAATTTTGAATTGTATAAAACTTGATATTTATGCATGTAGCTCTTTTCCTTCTTTTTGCTCAGCTTCTATATCTCTTCTTCTCTAGTTGTCGAATTTCTAGACTTCTTGTGTTTGCAACTCCTTTTCTAAAATTGCTTGGAATTTCAAACTTCTTCTAATGTTGGAGAATTTTTCTAGATATGAATATTCAAACTTGACTTTTCAATTTGGGATCTGGATTGAATATTTAGACTTGGTTTTTGAGATTGGGATCCTAATTGTAATTTAGCTCGTACTTTCTATTAGTAGTCGAACTCTAACTTTAAGTTCAACATGCTCATCCACTTAATCCATAATCCACGTTTTCCATTATCTTTTCGAATTTCCACTTTCTCCACTATCATTTTGAATTTTCATGATTTCCACTCATAGATTCACTGAAACTTTATCTCCCTAGAGATTTATAAAATATCTTCTAAGTCTTCATTTTAGTCGAACACTTATCCTTTAAGTCCTATAAAAACTCGAACACTTATTTGTAACTCTTCAAGTTTTTACACCTACAAAACATGTGACTGAACAAAGAAAACTTATCTGTTTGTTAATTATTTTATAAAACTCGAACAGTTATCTATCCATGCATATAAAAACTTGAATAGTTATCTAACTCTTCGATTTTCATTACTAAACGCACATGGAAAACACGTGACAACTTAAAACATTAAAAACACACGTGTAAATAACTTAACTATACGAGTTTTTAACATAACTCTTCGACTAAATCGAAACGTTAACTATCTGAAAGTTTAACTATCCGAAAACTTTAACTATCTGAAAGCTTTAACTATCTGAAAACTTTAACTATCCGAAAACTTTAACTATATGAAATTTAAAATGAAACTTTCTGATAACTTGTCAACATTTAATTTTATAAACTTTAACAAAGCATTTATTATCAAAATAAAATTCCTAACAATCTCCCCCTTTTTGATGATGTCAAAACCTAATAAGTCAAATAATCTATCTTCTCCCCCTTTTTGGCATTATAAAAAAGTAAATAAAATGTAAGGAAGAAAAACTTGCCAAGTATATATCGTTTAAAAAGAAATTTTTAAACATGCATATCTTTTGTGGATAAAAATAAATTATTTAAATAAAACTTTTTGAAACAACAATTGTCAAAAACAAGTATATGATCATTAAATGCAGTAAATAGTTTACATAATGCGATTGCTTCACATAAGTAATTTTTTTGTTTGTAACAAATTACAATAAATAAATCATGCAATACATAATTTGTATAATCACAAGCCTCTTTGTCTTTGAAAAATATTTATCAGAGTATCTGAAATTTACTTTACAATATCTGTACTTACTCTGTTTATTTGATCAATTATGGCTTGATCTAAATCTAACTGTGAAAGTTGTGATTTTTGCTATAAAAATTTTGTATTTATGTTTCTATTTAAATTTGTATGTGTATTTGTATGTATAATTGTATTTGTATCTGTATGTTGCTGTTGTTCTGAAAATTGTGTGGACTATTGCTATTGAGATTGGTTGTGCCAATCCTATGTTGTTGTTGCTGTCGAATTACAGGTGTATCTACTTCCTGGTATTTTTGTAGTTCTTTTGCAGAGGAAGATCTTGACTTTAATATTTTCTATAGCCGAGGTGTAATATCTGTATGACTTGCCACAATTCTCAAAAGTGTATCACCATAAAATAATTTACTCTACAAGTTTAAGATATGAGAAATAAAAAATATCATACCAGTTCACCTATATATGGTTAATTAATGCATATGTAGCATAAAGATAACATCTGCCAACCTCTACACTATGACCAAACCTTTGAAAAAGTGAAGCATGTAGTATTTTTGCAATAAAATGTGCTTGGCCATTTAAATCATTTAGTAATCTCATTTGATTGTTGGTAGTCGAATCTTTAGCTAAACTTTTAATGTCCCATCCCAATTGATAAACCTATTTTCTTTTTGATAATTTAACTCCATTTTTTAGTCCAAGTACTTGATAAAGTAATTCTAGAGTTAAATATATAGCGTAGTCTTGTATATTGAAAATAGGAATACCTTCTTCCATTGTTAAGTTTGAGTAAAAACAACTTACAAGTTCTAGTATAACAAGATGGCCTAGCTATTGTGGAAGTAGAATCAACAAGCCTTGAAATTCAAACATTTCTCGTACATGTGTCATCCTATCAAACTTAACTGGTCTTGAATATAAAACTGTAAAAGTTTTATATGTTTGAAACTTTTCATAACAGGAGGTATTTCTAAACCATAACAATGTATTGTCGTCTAAATTCTGTTTTGGATTAGGTATTTTTCTATCATGATTTTCTGACCTAGGACTTGTTTCAATATTATTAGCAGCATCTATATTTTCAGATCTTTCAGAATTGGTGGAATTTCTATCAAAGTTAGTATAAATGTATGAAATATCTATTATTATCGTATCAATAATCTACTAAATCTCCTCTGTGTGATCTTCATGAAACATAGCAATGTCAATAGTCTCTATACTATTCTATCTATCAGCAACATTTATTTCTATAATTGATCTATACAACAATTGTCTTTGTATAAAAGAATGTTCTATATCTATCTGTATAATAGAGTCATTCTGAAATTTCTATACTTGAGACATGAGCAAAGTCATATTCTATTTGTAACTGTGTATTTTGTTGATTATATACATTTATCAACAAATATACTATATACTATAACAGACATAACCACATGTATAAAATGTAGTATAAGCAACTATACCAAAAATCAAAAGTCTCTATCCGAGATACAGTAAGAGGAAAAATATCTGCACATTCCTCTTTAGATGAAATATCTTCAAAATTCATAGACTCGGTGTCTATGTTATCAAAAATGTCATCAAAATTGATATCATCTATATATATATCATCAAAATTTCCTACATGTTCTCTTTTCGTAGGAAAAGAATGTTGGCTTGCAGTAGGATGTGAAAAACTATCCATTGTTGTTAGGACTAGGCTACCATTATGCCAAAAGCTCGAGCTGATAGCAAAGGCGTTACCAATCCTTTTAAGTAAGCCTAGAAACTCTCACAAGTCCAAGTTCATGGGAGGAACCATTAGGATTAACCCCCTTCTCTCATAGGTCCCTAAGGCCTTCTCCTTCACCCTCCAAGTCCTTCAGGTCCCTCAGCCCATCACCCCTCAAGTCCCTCAGTGGGTTCCTCAACAATCCTCCGCCCCCCCCCCCCTTGAAAAATGCATTCTATGAGTAGGCTCTAATAACACTTGTTAGGACTAGGCTACCATTATGCCAAAAGCTCGAGCTGATAGCAAAGGTGTTACCAATCCTTTTAAGTAAGCCCAGAAACTCTCACAAGTCCAAGTTCGTGGGAGGAACCATTAGGATTAACCCCCTTCTCCCATAGGTCCTTAAGGCCTTCTCCTTTCACCCTCCAAGTCCTTCAGGTCCCTCAGCCCGTCACCCCTCAAGTCCCTCAACGGGTTGCTCAACAATTGTATTAAAAGAGACATTATGCACTAATGTGATACAATACCTTAGAGTGTATGCTTGTAATATGATATTTGTCACATCTGTTGGGATTCCTGAAACAAAATCTTGTCCAACTTGTGTAATGGAACATAGTTTTCCATTTTTCAACGATTCTTCTCTTTGTTGCAATATGCCTTGTACACTTGCAATTAGTCCAAAATATTCTAATGTCTTTTTCTTTTTCCAACTATATGTTTGTAGTGTTTCTAGTTGTTTAGGAGGTTCTAAAGTTTTCTTAATTTCTCCTATTAAAGGCACCTGTGGTCTTGATGGTCCTCCACCATGATGCCTAGGTTGCAATAATGGAATATAGAGTTTTAAGCTCTCAACCTCTGTCATTTTTAATTGATAAACTTTTTGTCCTTCACTTCGAAGGCCCATTTTCCAAATGGCAGTTTTCTATTCATCAATAAATAGTTGAATGTTGTCTAAAATAGCTGAGGAAAAATAATGTTGGGAATACAAAGATTCTAATTCCTTGTTGGCATTTTCTATCATTGGTCCCCATTTCTTTCCATAATAAGTTATAGACTATACTGATTTTTCAAGTACTTGTCTAGAACATGTAACAACCTCAAGGTTAGGTTGTAATGTTCTTTTCCACATTTGTAACACAGAAAGTTCGGTCTATTTTAGTCTAAACTATGTTTCAGCATAATTTTGAATAAATTTCCAACAAAATTTTTTCTCATCTTGAACAACTTTTCTAATTTCATGTAGTACTTCATTAGAAAAAGTATACCTTGAGTAAATGTCGTTGATCTTATTTTCTATCTTCTAAAGTTTCATCTCTCTTTTTTACACTTTTGTCATTCTACCACGTCCTAACATTATTGATTAATCTTTGCTATTCACTATAGAACTTAATGGAAGTAAAGATTGTGAAACTAGGGTTTTAGCATGGTAGAAACACGAAAGGTTGTTAGTAAAACATTTATAACTCTTTGAGTTTATAAATAGATAAATGGATTCAATCATTGAAATCATAAATATAAGATCCATTATTGATAAATAACTCGAATGCTTACAATAACTATACAAGTTTTACAACCGATAAAAGTAGAAGACTTAGCGTAACTATTTGTGTAATGAAAATAACTACTAGCTAAGTAAAAGTGAGAAAACTTGAAGACTTATGATAATTATTCAAGTTTTATGAGTAGTAAAGCACATAACTATATGACAAACTAGAATAGTTATTGTCATATTTTAAGTCTTTCATAAAAATATAATAATATTAAGTTAACTGTTCGAGTTTCTCAGATGGATATGCGTAAAAGTCGAAGACTTAAGCATAACTGTTCGAGTTTCCTAAAAGGATAAAATATAAGAATTTAAAACAGAAACTCAGAGAGAAATCTAACTATTCGAGTTTGTAAAAGAGTAGAACTTAATAATACGAAAAATTTGGATGGTTAGTTATCAATAGGTGAGATAAAAAAGCTGAATTCAAGTAAAATACATAACTGTATGTTAAACTAATTGAATGAGTCTAACTTTTTATCCATTTAAGTTCTAGAATATTTGCATTTGATTGAATTTACCATTGTTTGTCATTGTTTGCTCTCCCTACATAAATGTAGTCTAGAGAATCTATGATGTACTTAATATTTGGTTGCCAAGCCCTAATAGATTTGTCATTTAACTTCAAAAATTATGGCGTACTTAAATTAGGTTGCCAAGCCCTAATAGATTTGTCATTTAAGTTCAAAAATTATGGCGTACTTAAACTAGGCTGCCGATCCCCAATTTAGATTTGAGTCTCTCCATTTTTTTTTAATTTAAATACAGAAATAAGTAGTAGATTTAACAATTTAGACTTTCTAGCTTTTATTTTATTCAATTTATAAAAGAAAATTCATAGAGGTATACCTTTAGGTAACTTAAAAGAATTCAATAATGAGTACACGAACTTAAGAAAATAAATGCATTACATTATGTGTAAAGAATAGATAATAACAATGAAAAATAACAAAGATTATATGCATAAATTATTGCAGAATTGTTATAACACTTGTAAAATAAACTAAGCTTGAGTACATTACCCCTTTTTTTTGTTTTTTATTTTATTTTATGGATTACCTCCCACAATATCATCTTTTTATGTGATCACAATCCCTTGCTTAGGGGAAAGATAACCAATTACTCAATGATAAGTGAGAATAGGTAACCTTTTTTTTCTTTAAAAAAAAAAGAATCTGAATTACTTGTAAAATGAGTTTTCAATCAGCACATCCCAAACTAGTTGGTTTAAGTGACTAGAGTTTAAGATCCCCTAACGGACTTAATTACTCAAGTAATTGCAGATAAATAATAAAACAAGATAGTAAATTGAATAAGAGGCAACCATAAGACTTAATTTTTCTAATAGTATGTTAATAACTTTCCTTTAATAAACGGTACACGGTACATATTTTCTATGTATTTTCTAGTTAAAATCTCTATAATGGCGTATACATAAGTAACAAAAATACAGTTGGCATTCATATTGAATCAAATTAACTTTCCTTAAGTAACATTTTCTGAATTTTTCTTAAATAAATTGATTTCAATAAAAATCAGAATTTCATAAATTCTTAACTACTAGTAAATAGTAATTCTAAAATAGATATTTTGAGTTTCTAATTTTTAATAATAATTTTTTTAATAAAGAAATTGTAGGATCGTATGGCTACAAAAGAGGGGGGTGAATTGTGTATTTTTAATATTTTCTGAAATATAATTGAAACTTTAAAACTCAAAAACAAGTGGAGACATTATTTTCATAAAATCATTTTTATTCAAGGTTTCAATTACAATATACAATTCAATTCTCCTCAGAAATTGCAAATACAATTATATTTCGATACCATGTATCATCTAAACAATTTCATAACTACAAACAGAGAAAACTAATTTGCGGAATTTAAAACTTTTCTCCCTGTTTGAGACCTTTCTTCTTCTTCTTTTTCTTCTTCAGCAATTCTTTAGTGACGAATATCTTGTCTTTTCATGCTTCATCGAATTTGTTTTCTTCTGATACTTCAAATCTTCAGTGACGAAAATCTTACCTTTTTATGCTTCACTGAACTTTCTTCCACTTGAGAGATTTTTCCCAAAGAGGTGTTTTTGATCCCTGAAAAAGATTTTTCTTTTGGTGTGTAGGGATGGTTTGATCTTTGAAACATAACTAAACGCGTTGAGTTGCTATATTGAACACGAAGGCAACCCGTTAGGTTAGCGTTATAAACTTAAGTTGTTATTTTTGCACGTGGTAAAATTCTTATTATAAAAACATTTGTTTATTACTGGTTCGTTGAGTTATCATAACACAACGGAGATGGTTCGTTGAGTTATCATAACACAACGGAGATGGTTTGTTGAGATATCATAACACCATAGACATAGTTCGTTGAGTTAGCTACAGTACTTGTCACGTGAAATGACACATGAGGAACTCGTTAAGTTAGAAATGTTAAGTTATATATATACTTGTGTTACTTGTTTAGTTAACATTAAAGTAACGACTTCTTATTACACTGATGAAAAACTTTTGGACGAGAAAGTTTATTTTGTAGGAAATTTTTCAGAGATCCAGGACTAATGATTAAAGAAAATCCAAAATATAAACGTGGGTTAGAATATGTGTGTTTCAATGAAGGAAAAAGAAAAGACGTGGAGAAGTGGAAAACTGGTGGTGGTTAAACGTGAAGGATATGCATGAAATGAAAATACAGTATAAAAGGCATAGAATTCTCGTTAATCAATTTATCCTTGCACACAAAACGAAAAATCTTTTCAAGGATCAAACCATCCCTGCACACCAAAAGAAAAATCTTTTTAAGGGATCAAAAACACCTTCTCGGGGAAAATCTCTCAAGTGGAAGAAAGTTCAGTGAAGCATAAAAAGGTAAGATTTTCGTCATTGATGATTTAAAGTATCAGAAGAAAGCAAATTCGGTAAAGCATGAAAAGACAAGATATTCATCACTGAAGAATTGCTGAAGAAGAAAAAGAAGAAGAAGAAAGATCTCAAACAGGGAGAAAAGTTTTAAATTCCGCAAATTAGTTTTCTTTGTTTGTAGTTATGAAATTGTTTAGATGATACATGGTATCGAAATATAATTGCATCTACAATTTCTGAGGAGAATTGAATTGTATATTGTAATTGAAACCTTGAATAAAAATGATTTTATGAAAACAATGTCTCGACTTGTTTCTGAGTTTTAAAGTTTCAATTATATTTCAGAAAATATTAAAAATACACAATTCACCCCCCTCTTGTGTAGCCATACGATCCTACAAGTGGTATCAGAGCTTTGTTAATAATCTTTGATATAAAATCGATACCAACTTATTTAATATCATTGCTTATTCTACCTTCCTTGTTTTTAAACAGAAATTAATATCTGAGCATACGTTTAACTCTATTGATTTAAGGCTCAAGTTGTTTTAAAGTTATTAGACTGTTTAAAATCAAATAGGTTGAAAAATCTAAGGTAAAATGGCTACTGGAAATGGTAATTTTTCTTTATATGAAAGCCAAAATCTTAATCGTCCTCCTTTATTTGATGGAATACATTTTAAATATTGGAAATATAGGATGACTGTTTTTCTTCAAAGTATAGATCATAAGTTGTGGTTCATGATTTCTAAACCATATACTCCGTTAACTACTCCTTATAATACTTGGACAATTACTGAAAAAGAAAATAAAACTCTGAATACTAAGGGCTTAAATATTTTATTTTGTGCATTGAGTTATGAACAGTTCAGTAAAGTGTCGGCATATAAATCTGCTTATGAGGTGTGGCATGCATTAGAAGTTTCACATGAAGGTACTTCTCAAGTTAAAGAGACAAAAATAAACATGTTGATTCATAAGTATGAACTCTTTAAGATGCATGAAGACGAAAATATTTTTGAGATGTTTTCCAGATTTCTTGATATCATAAACTCTTTAAAATGTTTAGGAAAGAATTTTGAATAGAAGGATTTGGTGAGGAAAATTCTCAGATCCCTAAGCTCTAAATGGTCTCAGAAAGTAACATCAATTGAGGAATCACGAGATTTAAATGTTTATTCTATGAATGAACTTATAGGAAATTTAACGGCTTATGAAGTTCAATTAAATGAATCATTGAGTCACAACAAACTAAAAATGAAGAAAGAAATAGCCTTCGAAATTAATTCAGATTCTGATTTATCTACTGACTCTAACGAGGATTTGATTTTGCTGACTAGGAAATTCAAGAAAGCATGGAATGCTAGGAAACAGCAAAGGAACAAAAATGATAAACCTTCAATGTCAAAATCATTAAATGACAAGAATTCTTCATCCAGAAAGTATGTATGTTACAACTGTAAGAAACCTGGACATCTTTCTCTAGATTGTCCTATGAGGAAAAATGAAAAGCAAAGTAGGACAAATCAGAAGAAGACGGCTCAGAAAACTTAGAAAAAGTTTTACAAGAAAAAGGCTTTGAAGGTCACTTGAGATGACACGTCTGAAGAGTCTGAATCTGAGGAATCAGCATTGAAATCTTCACATTCAGAAGGAGAACAAGAGTTAGAAGATGTTGCTCATGTGTGCTTCATGGCAGATGAGTCTGAGGTAATATCTGATCCTGAAAGTCATTCAGATTTCAACTTTGATGAATTATTATGTGCTTATCATGCATTATTACAAAAACTTAAAGTATGTAAACTGGAAAATAAGAATATTAGAAAATGTTCATCCATTATGGAAGAAGAAAATTGTTTCCTGTCTACTACTTTAGAAAAGTTTAAATGTGATAATGAAAATCATGCTAGAGATTTGCAAAAATTTAGATTTAATAAATGTATCTTGCATGAACAAATACAGAATATAAATGCTGAAAAATTAAAGATAGAATCTGAAAATGAAATGTTTGAGAAACAATATAAATGAACTTGAATTAGAGATAGATAAATTAAAACTGAGAGAGCAAGATTTAAATTCTACCTTTGAGAAATGGAATTTAAGTCAAACTAAGTTAGACAAACTAACTAGTACCCCTGCGGTGTCTTATAAATTTGGCTTAGGATTTGATTATCCTGAATATCCTGAATCTCAAGCCAATAAAGGATTTATTAGTTGCAGTTTAAGTAAATCTAAGACTAAAATTCCTCTTATTATGAAACAAGGTAATAAATATGTAGAAGTAGATACTTCAAGGGATGAATCATGCAGTAATAATATAAATCAATGTGATTTGTCAAATTGTACTTTTAACATGACTATAAATGTTTCTAAAAATCTTGTTTCTTGTTCTGGAAATTCAGTTTCTAATGTTTCTAAAATTTCAGATAATTATAGTAAACTGAAAATTCAGAAATCTGAGCATGTAATTCAATACACTAGTATTAGACCAATTACTCATTCTGCACGTGATAAAACAAAAAATTCTTGTGCAGAAAAAAATTTTGTATGTACGGAAAGTGTTAATACAAGTACAAAATCTTGGTATGAACTTACAGAAATGTATAAGCATGACCAAAATAAATTAACATCTGATAAAAATATGTTTGGTCTTGATTATACTTCATCTGAAAACAAAAAGAATGATTGCAAAAGCAATAATGCTATATGTGAGTATGATGCTAATGATAAATCAATAGTACTTACAACTAATAAGAATATAAATGATAATGTTAAACCATTTTTAAACAAAAAGAAGAAATATGCGTTTAATGAACTTGGTCCTCAACAACATTGGGTACCAAGAAAAAGTTTTTCTTAATTTGTGTTGTAGGAGGAAACAATATCAAAATGGATCTTGGACAGTGGAGCGTCAAGTCACATGATCGAACAAAAAAGTCTATTACAAAATTTTACAAATACCATGAAAGGAAGTGTAACATTTGGAAACAAAAGCAAAGATAAAATCATAGGTATGGGCAATGTTTAAATAGCTCCTACTTGTGTTATTTCGAATGTACTATATGTAGAAAACCTAGGATTTAATTTGCTGAGGGTCATAAAACTAACTGAAAATGGATATTATGTAGTGTTTGAAGATAATGTATGCAAAATAATTGATAAAAATACAGATGAAATTAAGTTTAGTGCTAAAAGAAAAGGTTCTATATGTATTTTATCTTTACCTTCTGGTGCAATTGATTTAAATTCATGTTTGCTAGTTGAAACTAGTGATGCATATCTATGGCATAGAAGGATTGGGCATATAAATATGAGACTGTTACATAAACTATCTAGAAAACATTTAGTGAGAGGTTTACCAAAGATTAAATACTCAAAGAACTTTATGTGTGATGCATGTGAGTTAGGTAAACTTCACAAAACTCTTTTAAATCCAAAACTGATATTTCAAGCAAGAGAGTATTAGAACTTATACATATGGATCTATTTGGACCAACAAGAATCATGAGTCTTGGTGGTAAACGGTATGTATTTGTTTTAGTAGATGACTTCTCTAGATACACTTGGGTATATTTTCTAGCATCTAAGGCAGAAGTTTTTGAAAAATTTAAAATGTTTTGCAATTTTGTTCAAAATGAGCAAAGTGTCTCTATTCAAAAACTTAGGAGTGATCATGGAACTGAATTTGATAATGATCAAATGGATAACTATTGTAATGAGCATGGCATTGATCATAGATTTTCTTTTCCAAGAGCACCGTGTCAAAATGGTGTTGTTGAGAGAAAGAATAGATCACTTCAAGAAATGGCCAGAACTATGTTGAATGAACATAAGTTACCTCAAAATCTTTGGGTTGAAGCAGTAAATATAGTTTGTTATGTTATTAACAGAAGTCATTTAAGACCTCATGTTAATAAAACTCCTTTTGAAATTATGTTTAATAGGGTTCCAAAAATTTCCTATATGAAACCATTTGACTGCAAGTGTTTTATTCTTAATACTAAGGATAAAAGGGATAAATTTCAAGCCAAATCAGATGAAGGAATTTTTGTAGGTTACTCTACAAGAAGTAAAGCCTATAGAGTATATAACAAGACTTCTAGGACTATTGAAGAAACCCTCCATGTAAGCTTCAATGAAAATTCTCTTAGAGAATCTCAATCTAAAGCTGATAATGATGACTTGATCAATGTTCCAAATGAGTTAGAGATCAATAGAGAGATTGATGATTTATCTGAGAAAATCAAAAATATGAACTTAAATGATCAAACTAATGATGAAAGTGATGGACTTTCAGATGTTGATGAGAATATTGAGGAAAATCAGAGAAATTGGTGTTATTCTTCATCACATCCCATTACTCAAGTCATTGGTAATATTAATGAGGGAGTTAAAACTAGAGCTTCAGTAAATTTAAATAGTATGTGTATGTTTGTTTCTATGGTGGAACCAAGGAATATACAAGAAGCATTATCTAATGAAAATTGGATAGTGGCAATGCAAGAAGAACTAAATCAATTCATCAGAAATGATGTATGGGAATTAGTCTCTCTACTAGAAAATCAGTCCATAATAGGTACAAAGTGGATCTTTAGAAACAAAACTAACGAAATTGGTCAAATTATAAGGAATAAAGCTAGATTAGTTGCACAAGGGTATACACAAGAAGAAGGATTAGATTATGATGAAACATTTGCTCCTGTGGCTAGGTTAGAAAGTATTAGAATATTATTGGCCTATGCTTGTTATATGGATTTTAAATTATCTCAAATGGATGTAACGAGTGCATTTCTAAATGATTTAATTAATGAAGAAGTCTATGTAAAACAATCACCTGGATTTGAAGATATTAAAAATCCTGACTTTGTGTATAAATTGAAGAAAGCCTTATATGGTTTGAAGCAAGCACCTAGATCATGGTATGAAAGATTGTCTACTTTTTTAATAGAAAAAGGCTATATCATGGGAAAAGTGGATCATACTCTATTTATTAAGAGAGATGGTAAAGATCAGATTGTTGTTCAAATATACGTGGATGATATAATCTTTGGAACAACCTCTAATAAGTTGATAGAAATATTCTCTGAAGAGATGACTAATCAGTTTGAAATGAGTATGATAGGAGAACTTTCATATTTTCTAGGACTTCAAATTAAGCAAATGGATAAAGGTATATTTTTAAATCAGGAAAAATATGCAGTTGAAATGCTTAAGAAATTTAATTTTAATGATACAAGGATTCGAGGAACTCCTATGAGTACTACTTTAAAGTTAGATATTGATGACATAGGAAAATCTTTAGATCAAAGAAAATACAAAAATATGATTGGTTCTTTACTTTATTTGACTACTAGTAGACCTGATATAATGTTTGTTGTGTGTGTTTGTGCTAGATTTCAATCTAATCCTAAAGAATCACACTTAATTGCAATTAAAAGAATATTAAGATATATACAAGGAACTAAAAATTTCAGACTGTATTATTCTAAGGATAGTTCAATAGATCTTATAAGATATACTGATGCTGATTATGCAGGATCTAAATCTGATAGAAAGAGTACCAGTGACACATGTCAATTATTGGGAAATAATTTGGTGTCATGGTTTAGTAAAAAGCAAAACTGTGTGGCACTTTCTACTACAGAAGCTGAATATGTTGATGCTGCACTGTGTTGCACTCAGATTCTGTGGATAAGGCAAACTTTAGACGATTTTGGATTATCTAATGATACAACTGAGATTTATTGTGACAGTAGTTCTACAATAAATCTTTCCAAAAATCTTGTATTACATTCAAGAGCAAAGCATATAGAGGTTAGACATCATTTTCTAAGAGATAACATAATTAAAGGAAAAATTAAATTAGAATTTGTGTCTAGTAAAAATCAATTAGCTGATATATTTACAAAACCTCTAGACGAAAATACATTCTGCAACATTAGATTAAATTTAGGTATTTGTAGGCTATGTGATGTGTAAAATGCTTAAACTCCACATAAAAAGATAAATATTATTGATGATGTTGTTCACCTCATAGATATTATATACTTATTATAAATATCTAAAGTAATATCTAAACTGCTGCTTAAGATACTATGTATTTATTGTAAAATCATAGTAGTATCTTATTGATTTTAAGTAGTTTATCAATTTTAATGGTTTTTATGATTTTAAGTGGAAGTGTAAATGAAAAACATTAAATACTTCTGACATTCTGAAATTTTGATTAAATGTTTTCTTTGAATCAAGGAAAATGAATATGATCATGCATAAATTTGACTTAATTGATTAAACTTGTAGAATAAGTTATATGTAACTAATCTTAAACTGTTAATCAAAAGTATAAGCTTATTGAAACTGATTCATATTCTCAGTACAATCATAGAAGTAAAAATTGTATGAGATTTGTGTTTTATTGCATCTGTATAAATGGAATACATATATACTGTGCTTAAAATGAAAAGTGCTTACAAAGTAAAAATCTTTGAGAGTTTATTGATCAGTTTGATCACGAGCCTTTTGTACTTGAGCAGATAGGTATGTAAGGATTGTTGTCCTGAAAAAGGATTCTTTAAATCTGGCAACCTAAGGTCCTGATCAGATCTGGGATTGTTGACTGAAAGCTCATTACACGGGTACATTAGAAAGCTCTTGTATGATTCAAGCTTTTCAAACTAACTATTAAAGAAAATTATCAATATTTACTATTTTGAAAAGAAAAAGTTGTTTCATTAATTACAGATATCTTTGAATCGCATATAGTTTATACCAATATGACTACTAATTTATTGAATCAACATTAGTACTTTCGAAAACGTTTATTTGAGATACATTCTTTTATTCTCCTTGAATTAATCGAATTGAGTTCAAAGTTGTGTTTTGATTCATATACAGTAGGAATTGATTCTGGAAATCATTTTTGATGATGTCAGGATAACGGAAGTCTCTGAAAATAAAATGTAAAAGTATAGTTATACTTAACATCTATTGTCACTACAAGTATATTTTGTATTTTGATTGAATATATTTGAAGTATATTTGTAGGGGGAGCATTAACAATGTCAAAAACAAATTAATATAATTTAAAATACAAATCTTAGTTAATCTGAATTAATGTCCTCTTAAAATCTTGATGAAATAATTTTAAAAGACAAATAAACTATTCTAGATTCAAAAGACAAAATGTTCAAATAGTTTACAATATTCTCAAGATAATGTTAAGTTTAGCATGTGTGTTGTTTTCGAAAGGTTTTAGTTGGAGGCATCCGAAACTTGTTTAAGTGTACTAACTAGACGTTATATTAGATAAGGTAACGTGTAAAACTGCCTCTATACAACGTTTTACTCGTTAGGTTAGTTAACTCAACGAGTTATACTTGAATATTTCGGGTACCTTGATTGAATAAACTTTATTCAATATTTATTTAATTTCTAAACGTGACTTATCTTCACATTGAGTTATACGCCTAAAAACCCTATTTAAACACTTATAACATGGGGACTTAGGTTATTTGTAAACTTTGTCAAGAAAATCTTTCCCGCTTGTTGCTATTACAACCTGCGACGATGGTCTCCAAGTTCTACAAAGGTCGTGGCAGAGGAAAAGGCAAAAGTAGAAGAGATGCAAAAGGAAAAGAAATAGAGAATGATGAAGTTCCACGTACTTGGTTCAAGAAAATATTTCGAGTGGACAAAAGGTTAGAAGAACTTTATAGAGATTACTTCTTTTCTCAAGATATATTAGATGAAGTTAGACAAGAACTTCAACATACTGATGCAAGTATTACATACATGGGTATTCGAAGTAAATATGATAGAGAATACAGAATGAAATGTGCTGAGATTGCATTTTTGGAACAGTATGCAAAATATTTGGAAAAAGGTGTAGGTTCATCAAATAGAACTCCTCAAACTCCTATAAACGGTACAAGACTACATGCATTTGAGGAAGAGCATGAATCAGTTATCCCTACTCCTTTATATTCAAAACAAGTAGAATCAGATATTGTTGTAGACAAAACAAAAGTTGCTAGTCTTCGAAAGGCCGTTGCAATAGAAAGTGCCTTAGAAGAATTAAAGCAGAAAACTTTTATGGAACAATTTGAAAAGAAAACAGCAATACTTGAAAAGGAGAAACAAAAATGTTATAGGAGAAGGAAAGTTAGAAAAATTATGTCTAAGGAAACAAAGTCTATTGAAAAAGGAAAATCAGATGAAAATTTATTTTCAAAGGACAATGTATGTCTAGACATTGTACCTTATTGTGCATCTGATAAACTCATCAGCTCCGAACACACTGAAACTGATGAAGATAATGAGACTTTATTTTCCCTTACTAGAAAGCTTGAGAAAAATCTAAGTCAAATATAAGCTCAAGTTTTTCTATTAATACAAGTCCTGATGATGTAGAAATTGACAAATCAGAGCATCAAGCACCTGACATTGAATAAGTTATTGCAGATATAATTAACAATGTTGAGGCAGTAACTAGTTCAAAGGCTGAATTGTCTAGAGTAGCAGATATTGAAATTGTTAAGACTCTAGAAGAACTAAAAGTTAACCAGCCTTCTACGGAATCTATAGAAGCAGAGTCTGAGAATGCACAGTATGAATCAATGGAAATATCTATTGAACAAAATGAACAATTACAGACAGATACACCGGCTATAGAATTTGTAGAAAAATTGTACTCTGAACATTCTATAGAGACTGAACAGATGAATGTTGAGCATATTGACTATGTTCCTAACACTGTTGAAGCTGAAGAATCAAGCTTACCTGAGCAGCTTCAAGATAATATTTTGGAAGAGGAACAACATGACATTCATTTTGAAGAAGAGGTTCCTGAAGATGAATTAAACTCTGAATCACGGCTTCAGGTATTACCTTCTTTGTGTACAATATTAAAAATTCAAGGTAATGCAATTCATTTTAGATCTGAAGAAGCATTGCAGAAATACAATAATCTGATTACATGTCAGATTCTACATGCTCGTCCCATAAAATTCAAAAATTTGATGGACATAAGAGATCTGTTTGAGTTTCAAGGCCTCATTAAATTCTTGCCAGTAGGAACGAAATGGAAGCAATACACAGAGCATTGCAGCTTTTTATAGCAATCTGGTCAAGAATGGAAATTTTCTGAAAACTCAAATAAATGAACAGGAGTTTATATTGTCTCCTGAATTAATTTTTGAAGTTTTAGGATTAAAGAATGAAGGTGTTATTGTTACCAACAGATTTGACATGATAAGACAACTAGAATGGAACATTCAGTCTTTATCAAAAATTCCAGATGTATATTCTGAAATGAGATTAATGGAAAATCTGAATGCAGAGGAAAGGTTTATTGCAAATATATTGCATGCAAATTTATTTCAGAGAGTTGGACACAATATGGAAGTTAGCAGAAGTTGTTTATATGCAACTTATAGCTTGCTGAATAGAATTCAAATCAATTGGTTTGATGTTTTCACTTCTCAACTACAACATATGAGTTCAAAGTTATTTTATGGTGATGTTGTATGTAGACTCATTGCAAGCCAATTAAATTTATCCGATTGGCCCTCTGAAACTAAAGGCATGAGAGCATTTAGTGTCAAAGATTTGCAAAAATTTCAGGCCATGCATAAACCTCAACAACAACAACAACCTGATACAGACCATATACAACAACAACAACAACAAAGTTATTCAGTTCAAGCAAAATAGCAAACCCAGCTACCTCCTGACTTAGATGCAGTGCTTAACGACATCAAAAATGATATTAGACATCTAGGAGATAAAATATGTAATGCTATATGTGATATACTTAGGAGGGGTCGCTAACTGTTTTTGTTTGTTTCTGAATAAAAAATGTAATGTTTGTATTACTTGTTTGATTCATTGAACAATACATTTTTATGTAAATGTCTTCAATTATTATTCTTGTTTACAGAAAGAGTTGTTGTAATTATATCTCTTATATAAGTATATTTATTCTTTGTAATTATCTTTTTGATTAATGACAAAAAGAGGGAGAAATATTATAAAAAGATGATTATGATCTTAATTGCATATATATATTATAAAAGGAGATGCTATTTAAATGTTTATTGTAATCTGACAGATGATAATTAGAAAACTGATACTTATATAATTATTGACATTTGAGAGTTTTAGTTTTGAGAGGTAAAATTTACACAAACAATAAAAATAAGCTTAAGTGAACTTATGTCTACAAACAAGTTTGTTGAATTAAAAGTTAACCCAACAAAGGTGCTTTGTTGAGTTATACATAATTTCATAATTGATTTAATATGGTTTTGTCATCATCAAAAAGGGGGAGATTGTTGAGTATTTTTGTTTTGATGATGTGTGCTGAATGAAAATAATCATATTTGCTCAATTACTATTGCTTGTGAAAAGAAATTAAAATCATCAATTAATACAGAAAAAGCTTACTGATATAAATACTTGTCTGTATTGGATCTGAAGTTAATAACTAGTCATTTCGTTACATTAATTTCTCATTTAGCTAAACGTTAAGTTAACGTGTGTTTTTATTGAAAAGCATGATATGTTTTAATGTTATATCTTCTGTATCATGAATAGTGCACGTTTAGACAACTCGTTAAGTTAGAGTTTTGTTTGTATAGAGGTCACATGAGAACTCGTTAAGTTAGAGGCTTAAAGGTTAAAATAGGTCACGTGATAACTCGTTAAGTTAGTGAGTAAAAGAAGAGACGAACTCGTTAAGTTAGTGTTATACACGTGGTGAAATTATATGTTACGAATGTTGTATTGTATCACGTGAGGTGCACATGTTTAACTCATTAAGTTAACATAACTAAACGCGTTGAGTTGCTATATTGAACACCAAGGCAATGCGTTAGGTTAGCGTTATAAACTTAAGTTGTTATTTTTGCACGTGATAAAATTCTTATTATAAAAATATTTGTTTATTACTGGTTCGTTGAGTTATCATAACACAACAGAGATGGTTCGTTGAGTTATCATAACACAACGGAGATGGTTCGTTGAGATAGCATAACACCACGAACATAGTTCGTTGAGTTAGCTACAGTACTTGTCACGTGAAATGGCACATGAGAAACTCGTTAAGTTAGAAACCTTAAGTTATATATATACTTGTGTTACTCGTTTAGTTAACATTAAAGTAACGACTTCTTATTACACTGATGAAAAACTTTTGGACGAGAAAGTTTATTTTGTAGGAAATTTTTCAGAGATCTAGGACTGATGATTAAAGAAAATTCAAAATATAAACGTGGGTTAGAACGTGTGTGTTTCGATGAAGGAAAAAGAAAAGATGTGGAGAAGTGGAAAACTGGTGGTGGTTAAACGTGAAGGATATGCATGAAATGAAAATACAGTATAAAAGGCATAGAATTCTTGTTGATCAATTTATCCTTGCACACAAAACGAAAAATCTTTTCAAGGATCAAACCATCCCTGCACACCAAAAGAAAAATCTTTTTCAGGGATCAAAAACACCTTCTTGGGAAAAATCTCTCAAGTGGAAGAAAGTTCAGTGAAGCATAAAAAGGTAAGATTTTCGTCACTAAAGATTTGAAGTATCAGAAGAAAGCAAATTCGGTGAAGCATGAAAAGACAAGATATTCGTCACTAAAGAATTGCTGAAGAAGAAAAAGAAGAAGAAGAAAGATCTCAAATAGGGAGAAAAGTTTTAAATTCCGCAAATTAGTTTTCTCTGTTTGTAGTTATGAAATTGTTTAGATGATACATGGTATCGAAATATAATTGCATCTACAATTTTTGAGGAGAATTGAATTGTATATTGTAATTAAAACCTTGAATAAAAATGATTTTATGAAAACAATGTCTCGACTTGTTTTTGAGTTTTAAAGTTTCAATTATATTTCAAAAAATATTAAAAATACACAATTCACCCCTCTCTTGTGTAGCCATACGATCCTACACTTGTGAATGTATGATAGGATTTTTAGACAAACTTATTGTAGAACTACTATCATAGAAAATCTTAGTTGGTTCATAGGCTAAATTAAAATCTTTTAAAGTTTATCTGATCCACAGGATTTGAGCATAGCAAAATGTAGCAGCTATATATTCAGCTTCAGTTGTAGATAATACTACACAATTTTGCTATTTGCTAAATCATGACACTAAAGAATGTCCTAATAATTGACAAGTGCCACTAGTGCTTTTTCTTTCAAACTTACATCCTGCGAAATTAGCATCACTATAACCTATTAAATTTAAAGAATTGTGTTTAAAGTAAAAAAATTTGAAATTGATGGTTCCTAATAGATATTTAAAAATTTGTTTAATAGCAAGTAGGTGTGATTCTTTAGGATTAGATTGATATCTAGCACAAGTACACACACTAAACATAATATCTGGTCGACTAGCTGTTAAATAAAGTAATAAACCAATCATACTTCTATATTGTTTTATATCTACAGTTTTTCCAAAGTCATCTTTATCCAACTTAGTGATAGTACTCATTGGTGTATTCTTTGTTTTAGTGTTGTCTAATCCAAACCTCTTTAATAAATCTTGAGTATATTTTTCTTGTGAAATAAAAGTACCTTGATTTAACTGCTTAATTTGTAAGCCTAGAAAAAATGATAGTTCACCCATCATACTCATTTCAAATTTATTAGTCATGTCTTTCGAAAAAGACTCAACTAATTTATCATTTGTTGCTCCAAATATGATGTCATCTACATAGATTTGAACTACCAATATATCTTTTTCAACCTTCTTGATAAAAAGAGTGTGATCTGCCTTTCCCATAGAATACCCTTTTTCCATAAGAAATTTAGATAATCTTTCATACCAAGACCTAGGGGCTTGTTTAAGGCTATATAATGCCTTTTTAAGCTTGTAAACATACTTGGGATATTTTGAATCTTCAAAACCTAGAGGTTGTTTTACATAAACTTCTTCTTTTTTATATTCATTTAAAAAAGCAGTCTTAACATCCATTTGATATAATTTAAAATCCATATAACAAGCATATGCTAACAAAATTTGTATTTGTTGAGTATTTTGTTTTGATGATGTGTGCTGAATGAAAGTAATCATATTTGCTCAATTACTATTGCATGTGAAAGGAAATTAAGAACATCAATTAATACAGAAAAAGTTTACTAATATAAAGACTTGTTTGTATTGGATCTGAAATTATACTATTAAATAACTAGTCGTTTTGTTGCATTAATTTCTCATTTAACTAAATGTTAAGTTAACGTGTGATCTTATTGAAAAGCATGATATGTTTTACAATTTTATTTTCTATATCATGAATAGTGCACGTTTAGACAACTCGTTAAGTTAAAGTTTTATTCGTATAGAGGTCACGTGAGAACTCATTAAGTTAGAGGCTTAAAGGTTAAAAATAGGTCACATGAGAACTCATTAAGTTAGTGTTGTAAAAGAAGAGACAACTCGTTAAGTTAGTGTTGTACACATGGTGAAATTAAAGGTTACGAATGTTATATTGTATCACATGAGTTGCACATGTTTAACTCATTAAGTTAACATAACTGCATGTGTTGAGTTGCTATATTGAACACTAAGGCAACGCGTTAGGTTAACGTTATAAACTTAAGTTGTTATTTTGCACGTGGTAAAATTCTTATTATAAAAACATTTGTTTATTATTAGTTCGTTGAGTTATCCGTAACACAACGAAGTTCGTTCATTGAGTTATTGTAACACCACGAAGCTAGTTCGTTGAGTTTGCATAACACCACAGACTTAGTTCGTTGAGTTAGCTACAGTACTTGTCATGTGAGTTGGCACATGAGGAACTTGTTAAGTTAGAAACATTAAGTTATATATCTACTTGTATTACTCGTTTAGTTAACATTAAAGTAACGACTTCTTATTATACTTGATGAAAAATTTTAGATGAGAAAGTTTATGTTGCAGGAAATTTTTCAGAGATCTAGGATTTATGGTTAAAGAAAATTCGAAATGTAAATGTGTGTCAGAATGTGTGTATTTCGATGAAGGAAAAAGAAAAGACGTGAAGAAGTGGAAAACTAGTAGTGATTAAATGTGGAGGATATGCATGAAATGAAGATACAGTATAAAAGGTATAGAATTCTCGTTGATCAGTAATCCCTACACACCAAACGAAATATATTTTCAAGGATCAAAAACACCTTTTGGGGAAAAGCTTTTAGATGGAAGAAAATTCAGTGAAGTAGAAAAGGTCAGATTTATGTTACTGAAGATCTGAAGTATTAAGAGAAAGAAAATTCAGTGAAGTAGAGAAAGACAAGATATTCGTTACTGAAGAATTGTTGAAGAAGAAAAAGAAGAAGAAGAAGAAGAAACATCTCAAATAGGGAGAAATGTTTTAAATTCCTCAAATTAGTTTTCTCTGTTTGTAGTTATGAAATTGTATAGATGAAACATGGTATTGATATATAATTGCCTCTATAATTTCTAAGGAGAATTGAATTGTATATTGTAATTGAAACCTTGAATAAAAATGATTTTATGAAAACAGTGTCTCGACTTATTTTTAATTTTGAAGTTTCAATGATAATTGAAAATGTTGAGAAACACAATTCACCCCCCTCTTATGTAGCCATACGATCCTATAGTGTTGATTCTAGTCTAGCAATAGGAGCAAATGTCTCATCATAGTCAATTCCTTCCTCTTGCTTGTAACCTTAAGCAACTAACCTAGCTTTATTTTTAGCTATATGTCCATCCTAATCTACTTTGTTTCTAAATACCCACCTTGTTCCTATTATAGACTGATTTTCAGGTGATGGAACTAGATCCCATACCTCATTTCTTATAAATTGATTTAGCTCATCTTGCATAGTTAAATACCAAAATTCATCTTCTAAGGCATCTTCAATTTTCTTAGGTTCTAGTAAGGAAACAAATGAATAAGCACCACAAATGTTGACTATTGATGACCTAGTCCTAACTCCTTAATTAGGATGCCTATTATTTGATCAATAGGATGAGATGAAGCATAATGCCAATTTCTATGTTGTTCCACATTTTCTATAGGTATGACATTATTTTCTTCTAAATCTTCGTCATTTAAGTTTATATTTCTTATTCTATCAAATAATCTCTCAATTTCTTTGTCAACATCATTTGGTACTATTTCGAGGAGAATTTTTGAATCAAAGTTTTCAACATATCTAAAATCCAAATGAGAATTTTCATGAAATTTCACATGTTTCCTCAATGGTTTTTGTTGATTTGTTATATACTCTATATGCCTTACTTCTAATGGAATAACCAACAAAAATACCCTCATCTGATTTGGCTCTAAATTTGTCTCTACATTCCTTAGTGTTTAAAATAAAACACTTGCAACCAAAGAGTTTTAAATAACTTATTTTAGGAACCCTATTATACCATATCTCATAAGGAGTTTTACAATTTCAACTTATATCCGCTGGTAATTTTATAATTAATAACCTATGAATATATATCATAATTATCCTATTTTCTTAGTAATTTAACTTATGTTATTGTAATTATCCTGTTTGAAAGTATAATTAAGATATTATGGCTAAACTATAAGTAAATTATGTCGTTACTTATAGTTAATTCTTTATATAGTTATTCACATTTCGATTTAGTCTAAGTATAAAATGATTATGGCTCTTAAAACTCAGTAGTTAAGATTATAAGTTGTAACAATTTATGTTAAGATTGATATTTTAAAACATATTAGTGCAGATTAAAATTGTTAAAACTGAAGACCTAATAGATTTGTCAATTGTTAAAGTTGAATAACATCAAGAAGCCGCTGCCATACCTATTATAAGAGAAACTGAGGTTGGTCCTTTGAGACCAGCAACTATAGAGAAGGTGAAACAGGAAGAGCTAGTACCTATGACTCGAGGGCCTGAAGTGTCCTTTTTGTTGAAGTATTATCTAAAGAAGAAGAAGAAGATCAGGCACAACTGTTAAGAAGAAGAAAAGGAAAAGAAAAAGTGTCTGAGATTGTAGAAGAAGAAATTAAATCTGAACCTATAATGTCTATAGTAGGGCATAAAGAGCCCATTTTTGTTAGATTTATTATCTGAAGAAGAAGAAGAGCAGAAGCAAAGAAAAGAAGAAAAACAAGTTGAAATTAGTCTACAGCCTGAAGAATTAGAAATTGAAGTTAGGGCAGAAAATACTATGCTTGAGACTCCATCCCAATCTGCCACAAAATCAAAAAGAATAATAACAATGCAGATTGGTAGTGAGGAGAAAGAAGAAAGAGAAGAATTTGATAGATTCCACTAACGAAAATGAAACTCTTTAGCAACTTATGGAGAGAATTCAAGATAAAAATGTAGAAAGTTCTGCATGCTCTCCACCAAAATTCAGAGCAGAAGAGCAGGAATCTCCAAATTATTTTCAGCAACAATTACAAAACAAGCTCAGCAAATTGAAGAGGAAATTCAAGAACAAACCCCTTTAGAGCAACAAATCCAAATCCCTGACCTTGTAGAAGCAACAATTTGGAATGAAGTTCACTTTTGGAGTTAGGAAGCTTATGATAAGTATCAAGAAATAAAGAGGTATGACATAATTTACAGTAGGCCAGTTGACTAGACTAGAATGGAGGAAATTAGAGAATTATTTGAATTCCAGGGCCTACCGCAATTTATTCCAAGAGCAAAAGGCCATGCAGTTTATGAAAATTTAGTGCCTTGTTTCTATACAAATCTAAGGGAGGAAGAAGGCAAATTAATTGTAAGCGTGGAGGAAGTTAATATTCAGATAACAACTAAGCTTCTCCACAACATTTTTAGACTGAAAAATGAAGGGATTAAAATTTTGGAAAATACAACTACAGCTAAATGGACAGAACAAGAAATCAAGCAATGTTTGGCCATAGACCCTAGTGTGCCATTACTAAACAAACTAAAGTACTTAAATGGAAAACCACACATGGTGGCAAACATTTTAGTTAAAAATGTCTATTAGAGGCATGACCACGATATAGAATTGAGTTAGTTTGTCAAATGGGTCACGTATGCAGTTGTAAACAAAATTCAAGTAAATTGGTGTCAAGTCTTCTTGTCAAAGATAAAGTTTGCAAAGAAGAAACTATTTTATGGGGACTTGATACCAGTATTAATGATGGAAGGAATTGACTTCATGAAATGGACATCTAAGAGGATAAGATCTAGAGTCATTTCAGTGGAGTATAGAAATTATAATATTGCTGCTACTACTTCTATTGCTAGACCATTTGAAGACTTTACAGGAGCTGTAGAACGTATAAATCAATTAGAGCAACAACTAGAGAAGCTCTAGAAGGAAGTAGATGAATTAAGGAAGAAAGACTAAATGTATTATTCATCTACTTGTACTGACAAATATTTGATTGTATGTAATTGAAAACTATTTATATATATGAATGTTTGAACAGCAAGATGCTTCTGAATTAATGTTTGTGAATGAATGATTCAAAGTTGTATTGAAATTCTTATCTATATATATGTTTGAAGCATTACAAGATTGTTTTAAAAGAAAATGAATTGAATGAAAGATGTGCTTAAAGGAACAATTATTTAAGAAACACTAGAATATGTTTACAGATTACAGAAACTCTAAACTCTACATAACATGAAATGAACTGTAAGTTAAATATGCATATAATGTTTAGATTTAAATGAGTTTAAATTGGAACACTACATTAATGTAATGTATTTAACTTTATTTAAGTTGATAAATGCAGGAGGAAAATAGAAAGTAGTTAAGATGAGAATTAAGGTTAACTCCATGAGGTCAATAATATAATATAAGATCACTCTGTTGAGTTATCTGTAACTCAATGAAGTTAGTCTGTGGAGTTAGCAAACAATAACTAAAGCTAGTCCGTCGAGCTATCTGTAACTCAACGAAGTTAGTTCATGGAGTTAGTATAACGGTTATTCTTTTAGCCATGAATGAAACTTCATGGGTTTAGCAGTTACTGAAATTTTAAAAAAAATTATTATAAGTGGAACATGTATCCATAAAAATAGGAACCGTACTGCATGTTACAAGACACATTCTTGCAATGAGATTCATTTACCTTATGGATGTGCATTATAAATATAGAATAGAATGTTATTTATTAATTACTAGCAATTGAGAAGAGGAAAGAGCATTCGTTGGGGAACTAGAAGGAGAAGTAGCTAATTCAACTTCATTCATCAATAATTATTTATTGAGAACAAAGCTTCAGACTGGTATGTAATTAATCTTCTACAATTTTACTTTATAGTAAGAGTTTATGAGCACATGGACTCATTCTCCTAGTACTAAACGATTAGTAAGAACACCTACACAAGATTATTCAATACAAAAGTATACTAAAATATTTTCTAAATTGGACATTAACGAAATCCTTAGGGGTGTACCTAACCTTTCTTTAAAGGAGAATGAAGATATGACTGTTCTAGTAAAAAAACCATTAGGAGAAATTCTATATCCTGAACTAGTTGATGAACCTTCATGTATTCGATTACCAAACTTTGAGAGAGATAGGTTTGAAGTGAAATCTAATTATATTAGTCAATTGCCACACTTTCATGAATTAGAAAGAGAAGATGCCTATTATTTCCTTAGAGAATTTAATGAAGTTTGTCAAATGATGAAAATGTCAAACATGAGTATTGATATTATTAAACTTAGATACATTCCTTTTGCTTTAAAAGACATAGCTAAGAGATGGTTATATACTCTATCACTTGATTCAATTTCTGCTTGGATTGAATTTTACTCTATTTTTCTGAAAAAATATTATTCAATACATCAAACAATTAAAAAGAAAAAGGAAATATTAATGTGTAACCAAAAACAAAGAGAATTATTCTGGAAATATTTTGAACGATTTAAAGATTTATTGACTCAATGTCTACATCATGCAATGAGTAAAGCACAATTAATAGGTATAATTTATGAAGGTATAGATGTTTCAACTAAATCTTTATTAGAATCTACTTGTCAGAATGGATTTTTAAAACTATATAGTGAAGAAGCTTGGGCATACTTAGAAAACTTTGTAAAAAGAACTACTTAGTGGGAAAACTCAGTTGAAGCTATTACACATGAAAGAATATTGCTAAGGAGAATGCATGAAATAGATTCAAGCACTATGCTTGAAGTTAAATTAACTAAGTTAACAAAGAAAATAGAATAGTTATCATTAAATCAAAAACTAGCAGAAAAGAATACAAATATTAATGACTTAGATGTTATTTATGTTAGAAACTAGAAAGATAACTTTGGAAATTCTTATAACCCTAATTGGAGAAATCACTCGAACTTATCTTGGAGAAATAACAATTTCCAAAGAGGAGAAAATATAAATGACAAAAATATAAGTTATGAAGCATTAATTGAACAAGGATCTAGAATAGAGAAATTAGAAAAGATAATTCAACAATTAAACAATCGTCTAGATCATGTATTTGGAAATGCTATCATTTAGAATCAAAATATGAATAGAAATATACCCCTTAGACAAAAGGAATCAATAGAAGTTAAACCTACTAGAGGACTGCCAATTCAAGCAATGTCTAACATTGTCAACAGAACTATTAATGAAATTGATACCTCTTATCGGAGAGAAGTTGAATGAAGCAGCATAACTGAAGTAACTATATATAATATAGTAAGTAGAAAAATATAAAAAGAAAAGAAAATGAAAGTTTAATTATAGTTAGTAGTACCGTAGAGTTATTACTTAACTCAACAAACTTAGTTCATTGAGTTATGGCCTAACTCCACGGAGGTATGTAAGTAGCTATGTTAATTTCATTTCTACTAAATTTTGTTTATATTATACAGAATCACAACAGATGGAATTGATGAAATTACCACTAGATGCACTAAGGGAAGTATTAAGTAACTTATTAGCTAAAGATCTGTGCAGATTGTGTTGTGTGTCAAAAGAAATTAAAGAATATGTTAGAGAAAAATATTTTGATGGACTACAAGTTGCAAAGATAACTAATATTAGAGATGGATTTTTATGGAAGTCATTTAATCGTAGTTCAATCAGCTATGAGTATTTGAATATAGAAGAAACTACTGGAATTCCACCCAATACATTAGAAGGAATAGATCATATTGTTAGGAACGAATGGCTTCACCAAAGGGGGGGTGAATGGAGAACATAGTGAATTTATGCCTATTTTTCACTTTTACTAACTAATTTGATTAATCAGTTTGCACAAGTAATAATCAGATAAAAATATCATGCACAATGGAAATAAAGGTAAGAAACACAAGAGAATTTTAGGTGGTTCACCAACTCGGCTAGTCCACCCCCAAGGGTCACTTGGGCTTCATTAAGTGTTTCAACCAACACTTACACACTTGCTTTCAGGTCAAAGCAAGAACCAACCACACAGAAGTTTTCAGATATAAACTCCAGAAAACCAACACTCAGAAGTTTTCAAGTATAAACTCCAGAAAACCAACCTCTTGAGTTTTCAGGTCGAAACTCAAACCAACAACTGAATGTAGCTTTCAGGTTGAAGCCACGAACCAAATGATCCTTCTTAGATCAGACTTTTAGCACATGGAGAGCTTTAAGAATCTTCTTGTAAATCTAGCTTTCAATCGATTCTTTGTTGAACTGAATTTGAGCTTTCTTCTATATCAGTAATTGATCTGCAATGTATAATGTATCTCTGTATGTAATTGTATCTATAATCTCACTTGTAAGCTCTGCCGTATATCCATTGTCTATATTTTGTATATATACTTGATATGTACAATGATCATATTTTCCTCCAACGGATGTATTCTATTGTACTTGATTAGGCTCAAGTCCTAATATGGTAAGTTACCATTCAGAAAATCGTTTCAAGATATCTTACCAATTTTCCTATCCTTTCGGATAGTTAGCTATGCAACTCTCCGAAGAATATCTGTAACTCATCGAAAGATCACTTAACCTTTACTGCCAAGTAGGATTCCAGAATATTTAAATGTGAGCTGTCATTCAATCGGATACTTATAACTGTAACTCACCGAACAGTTATATTCTTGTCGGATAGTTTGTCTTTGTTAACTTTTCGATTGCTTTAATTTAGCACGTGCATAAAGGCTGACTTAAGTTTCAGATGGTTATCCCTGTAACTCACCGAAACGCTTTAGGATTTCGGATAGTTATCTTTCTAACTCTCCGAAAACTTATTTGCACTTCTTTCTGGAATTCTACACGTGGGAAATTCAATGACTTAAGTTTCGGATGGTTATCCCTGTAACTCACCGAAACGCTTCAAGATTTCGGATAGTTAACTTTCTAACTCTTCGAAAACTTATTTGCCCTTCTTTTTGGAATTCTACACGTGGGAAATTCACTAACTTAAGTTTCGGATGTTTAAACTGTAACTCACCGAAACTCTTTTGAAATTTCGGATAGTTATCTTTCTAACTCTCCAATTTTCCCTTTTAAGCTTTCAACTGCCGACTTCTCTATTTTGCACGTGCGTAATAAAATGACTTAAGTTCCAGAAAGTTATGCCTGTAACTTACCGAAAAACTCGAATAGTTATCTAACTCTCCAAAAAGAAAACTCGGATAGTTATCTAACTCTCCAACAAGTCCTTTAAGCTTCCGTTCTGTATTTCTACACGTGGTTTATTGAATGACTTAACTTTCGGATAGTTATACTTGTAACTCTCTAAAAAGTCCTTTAAGCTTTCGGATAGTTAACTCCTTAACTATCCGATCATTCAATCCCCTTAACTGTCTGATTATATAACTCTCCGAAGGATTTGTAAAATTGGATAGTTATTCTTCTAACTGTTTGATAGTATTGCTGCTGCTTTGAACTTGCTCTTCGGATACTTAGACCTGTAACTATCCGATTTTCCTATAGCTCTATAGCAGTATCTTTTGGAACTTTCTCCATCTATTCGTCTGCTTTCTAATCTTTTGCTAAGCTATCATATTTGTGAAATACAATTTGGTTTCCTCACATAGGTTTTTGCATTATCAAAATACTAGGGTCCTAACACATATTATGGGGAAAGATGAATGATTGATTATTTACAGAACCAAACCAACGTATGCTATTCTGTTACTCGATATTTTAATTAGAAATCCTATTACTAGAGAAGAATGAAATATAAGAAGGCCTAATCGATTTGAAGTACCAACTGAGAATTGTGGGTCAGTTTTAACATTTTTGATAAAAATTTGACCATTCCTGAAATATTATATTACTAAAGACCAAATGGAAATTGGGATGAGGATCTATGTTTATGTGTGTATAATTTTCTAAATAGATCTTGGACTGAAAATACTATGATATATCTAGGAGAGAAAGCATTAGTTAACAATATACATGTCATATTTGATGGATATATATATCTAGTCACGGATATATCAGTTGCATTTAGATCTGATTTATACATAGTGAGCATAGATAGTTATAATGATGATTTTGTAGAAATATTGCCTATACCTAATGATATAGCTGAACCACCATCTACAAAACATGATAAAATTCAATTAGGAATGTGGTATAATGAATATGATGATCCTACTTTATGTCTAATAAAATGGTGGGATGAATTGATGAAATTTCAAATATGGATTATGAATGACCTAAATGAATGGAAATGGGAAGAGGAATATATTGAAATATATATAGAAATAGAAACAACTACATTATTTTGGAACAGAAGAGGATCACTTTCTGCATTTCAATTCATTAATGGTAATACACTTATATTTAGTATTGATAACATACTACAAGTTTACAAGTTAAAAAGGAAAGCAGACTACATTAAAACAAAATTAATGGCAAGAAGAATTATGCCTAAAAAGTTTATTTGGACTAACATATTTATTCCATTTGTCACTACTTTTCAATCATGTTCTTAAACTATGATGTTGTACTTTTAATGTTGTGTGCATGCTGCATTTATTTTTAAGGAAAAAGAAATTTTTTTAGTTTTTGTTTTATTTATATTTAGAAGAAAAAAAAACAAACAAAATATCAATCTAGTTTGTTGGTATATGTTTTGAGAAACCAATTGGCTTGCTTATGAGCCACCAAAGGCATATGAGTCTGGGCTCCACACAAAACACTGATTTAACAATTTATGTTTTGTTGTTAAGTGGTTATTTTGTTATATATTCTACTTTTATTTGTGAATGAAAAGTTTTTCAGAATCAAAATTCGGAAGATGTTGAAGGAGATACAAAAGATCAAGGTATATAATTGATTACTTATCTTGAATTTACATTCAAGCATAGTTCATGGAGTTATTCATTAACTCAACGAATAAAGTTCATTGAGTTAGGTGCTAAGTCAGCGAAACAATATTCATGTCTGCTAACATTTACTGTATTTACTGTAAAATCTTTTACATTGAGGACAATGCAAAATGTAGGTATGGGGGGAGGTAATTAAATTAAAAACCAAGTAATCTTGTTAAGTAGAGGAATTAGGAATTATGCAACAAATTTCTGTGAAAATTGAAAATATCTTATGAATTTGCTGTAACTAATTGAAATTTCCTATAACTTTTCGATAATTGAAACTGTAAAATTTTTTAAAAACTGTAACTACTTGAATGTCATATTTAGAATCTTATATAAGATACTACAAAATTTTACTATTAATACAAATCTAGATATATTATCTTATGTTTTTACTAAATTTTATGAGTTTAACAATTTCACGATTTTAAAAAGAAATTGGAATGCTTAACTGAAACTCAGGAAATGATCTGAAATCCTGAAAGAGTTGAAATGTTGATTTTTGGATTGAATGAGATGCATATGATCAAGGATACATTTAATTTGATTGATTAAACTTGTAGAATGATTTATGTGTAAATTTTATTAAACTACAGAAAAAGTATGAGCTTATTGATATGGATTCATGTTTTCAGTAAATTATAGAAGTAAGATTATATGAGATTTATGTTTTATTGCATCTATATTAATGAAATACATATATATACTGTGTTGATAAGAAAAAAGAGAGAAAAACTTTGAGAGTTTATTGATTTGTTTGATCACGAGCCTTTTGTACTTGAGCAGATAGGTATGTAAGGATTGTTGACTTGAAAAAGGACTCTTTAAATTTGGCAACCTAAGATCCTGATCAGATCTGGGATTGTTGACTGAAAGCTCCATACATGGGTACATTAGAAAGCTCTTGTATGATTCGAGCTTTTCCAATTAACTTTTAAAAGTAAAAATGTGCATATACTATTCTGAAAAGATAAAAGTGTTTTGTGAAAATATAGATATCTTTTGAATTGAGTATATTCTATGTTATCAATGATTACTAAAGTATGAATCTAGATTAGACATTTGAAGTTGTTTATTTGAGATACAATTCATTAGTCTTTTTGTTTTAATCATATTGAGTTGAATTGTGTTTTGATTCATATGTAGTTGAAATTTATTATGGAAATCATATTGGAAAATTTAGGATAATAGATGCTTGAGAAGAGAAATTTGAAAATATAATTACCACCTATAATATATTTTGTATGTAATTTACATATGTTTTAAATATATTTGCAGGTTGGAGAGGAGAAAACAATGTTAATTTAGATTACTGAAAAATATAGAATATCTTTATATTAATCTAATCTATGTATTCTGAAGATACAAAATGAAGAATTAGTTTTAACACTTTACAAAGACCAACTAGTTAGATCTTAGTAGTTTGCTAAAGGACTAGCAAAAGTTAAGTATGGGGGAAGTATTTAGAATGAAAAAGTGGATAATATTAATGATTAAATAATGGTTAATTGCATAATATTTAGCTTATCATATAAGAATTAAGCCATTATGTTATAATTGCACTATTTTATGCCTTAATGAAAGAATCTACATAATTTCAAGGAATTAATGTTAATTAAGTACATTTCTGAACTATCGGTGAGTTACAGGTTTTTTAATTCCTAAGTATTATTTCGAAGAGTTACATTTCATGTACCTGACAGTTATGTTTTAAATGCTTAAAGAATATTTTATTATTTCCTGAAGGACACGTGTTGTAACATTAATACATGACTTTAGTGGATTTTCGGTAAGTTAGATGCTAACTATCCGAAATGCATTTGAGCATCGAATAGTTAGGTTTGCAAGTATCCAAAATATCTTTTTATCATAAAACTAACTGCGAGCACATGTCGTGATCTAGAAAATTGACTTAAGTTATCTTTCGGAAGGTTAGGTGCTAACTATTCGAAATGTGTGTGAGTTTTGGATACTTATAGTTGTAACTATCTGAAACATCTAAACTCATTAAGTTATTTCTTTATTGTACGTGTTTTATAGTTAAGTCAACAAAGTATGTTCGTTGAGTTACACTAACTCCACAGACCATTTATTTTCTAACATGCCATTATAGTAGTTGTAGAAATAGGAAATTCGAAGGAAAGCCATGATTGCACGTATCACGTAGGAATTAACTCATGGAATGAAGAAGAAATTACCATCGTTGATATGAATGAAGGAAATCCAACTGATCATTTAAGCAGAAGTAGTTACTACTGAAAAATATATAAAAGAAGAGGAGAAAAATCATGTGGGGTGTGAAGTGGAGGACTGCACTAACTTTAGGAAGTGTCGGGAGTTCCTTGAAGTTTCATAGCACTACCAAAATCACCAACTATCAGAGGTCTGTGAGGATACTTTCCAGATGTCGGTCGATTCCAAGCCAAACATGGTGACTAACAATCACTGTGAGGAGTGATCGTGTCGCAGGAAGGGAAGTCATTTTCACCAGGCACTGACTCATATCTCAGGAGATCATAAAGCTTCTAGCCTTGGTTTCAGGTTGATGCCAGTATTCTAAAGAGGAGATCAACTAACAAGTCTTGGTTCACAATTCTATAGGGAGAAGAGGCAAGATTGTAAGTGATTAAATTTTTAGTGGTGTAATCACATCGCATGTAGTGACGGAAGTTTTTACTATCGATAGAGATTTTTACATTTCACCTTTCGCTCATCTTCAAGAACATATTAAAACAAAAATACAAAAAATAACTAATTATCTATGTTTACATTTAGTATTAAAGTGTTGTATTGTTTGTTTTGTATCGTGATTAATGTTATCATTATCAGTATTGTGAATGTTTTATGTTTATTTGATTTAGAAAATAGGAAATAGTTTTATTATTTACTGAAATTGATTTGTTCAGAATACTCAAAAATCTTAATAGTTACTATTTGAAATACATAAATGTTAGTGTTGCTTAATGACAAATCTCAAATTAACTAACATTAAAAAACTTAATTGATGTTATTTACATTCTGTGGAATCGCCCAAGAGATGGCAAAATTCCTTCGTGAATAGTAGTATTTAATTAGAAAGGTAGGCTCATGGATTTAACTTAAGTCTACGAGGTTAGTTTGTTAAGTTAACTATAACTCCATGAACTAAGTTTGTTGAGTTAACTGTAACTACTCAACGGAATTCTTAACTGAACACATATAAACTCTAATATAAAAATCGAAATAGTACACAAGTTTTACTCAATCTCTATGGGATCGACCTGTACTTGCACACATATACAATATACACTATGCACTTACAATTAAAAATACAAATTGAACTTAATATCTAATTTGTGTGAAAATTTGTTTGTTTACTTCTAAAAGAATTTATTAATATAAGCATAAAACCAAATCAAACAAGTTTCTGATTTAACTTTTTACAACAATACAATTACTCTTGTTGTATTTTTAAAAAGTAGATATATTATGCTTTTTCAATTTTTTGATTGAGTATTATGATTTTTTGAAGTAAATCATACTCTTTAGTGTTCTCTATCTACTACTTTGATGTCATTTTGCTTTTGATTACATTTTTTGACATCTATGCACTTCGAATGCATAGTTTGCATTTTTTCTCATGTAAGTAGATTACTAGTCTTCTCTTTCCAAGTTAAATCATGTCATTCCATTAAATAATTAGGGAGTTTTGAATTTCTAAACTCGACTCTAATTACTAATAGGTTATTTATTCTTAAGCATGACCACTAAGACTATAGTGGTGGTTGCATTTCAAATTGACCTATTTTCTTTTACTTTTTTCTTTGAAACTAGACCCTTTGAGGTTTTAGATGCCTTTTGGATCATTTTCTTTGATTATTATGCTTTTCTCTATAATTTTCCAAATTCTACATTGGTTAGTAGTTACTATCATAGATCTATATTGTGCTCATATTTCTTTAATTTGTTTACACCTCTTAAATGTTTTTGTTATATATATTTTTTGGATTGTAGACTTGAGCTAATTCAATCCAAAAGTAATTTAATAATTTTTTAACAAGCACACTTTTCATGGTGATTTTTCAAATCTACACATTTCTACAAGTCTTTCAGAAATTAAAGGGATAGTATTCCCTAGTCTTTAAAACTGCATGCTGTGTATGATTAGTTGTTTGACTAAATGGTTGTAATACCATGTTTGTGTGATACGCTTAATTATTGATTTATGTTTGGTCGTCTCCTTTCATTAACTATTTTGTTACACTCACATGTTATATAGTGTTATTTCATTTGCATTATTATTCATAAAACATCCTACTTAGAAATTATATTTAGATTTGCATTGGATAGTAGACAAACTAAATCAAATTATGCTTCAAAGTTAAATAGAATGACATGATTTAGAATCTAGAGCACACTCTTATTTTGCTTTCCATGTATATAGTTGGAGTTAAGTGTGAATAGTGTATACCACTACTTATTATTATTATATACTTGTTACTTTCTACAGTTTTATTGGCTTTTATCGTGCATGATTGGACTCAAGAATGAAGTCACACGTGTCACCCGTTATTGTGCACTTCAGACAATATTTCATGTCATTTTACCAATAATATATTAAACACGATATGTAGAAGGCAAGTCTTCCTATAGCATTTAAAACATTTCATGTCATTTAGAGTAAGGTAAATATGTATATATGTTATAGTGTGTATGTTTTCTATTAGTAATAAATATAAGTTTGTCATAGAACAAACTCATGTTACCTTTAGGCTTTTAGCCCATGATACATACATATAAATGCCACTTCTCAATGGATAAAATTTATAAAATATGAAACATTTTTTCCTCTATAGCATGCAAATATCTACCCTAGTTGAAAGTAACAAGTGTTTAATTTGATATTGTAGATCATGTTGAATTTACTAAATAAGTACATTCAATAGGGAAGAAGTAGAAAAAATATACAAAGAGATATTATAATATCTATGTAGAATAAAAAAAAAATTTGTATCATTTTAATTCACTTGTATGAAAAATTTATAAACTTGTATTTGTACTTAGACTTATTGTAATCCTTGAAATTTTTTTAATCCTTGAAAAAATTATTGTAATCCTTGAAATATCAACCCTAGTTGAAAGTAACAAGATATAATACAAATGAAATTTTAAATTTGACCCCTTTTAATGAATTTTGCATTTTATTTCCTATTCTATTTCTTCACTCCCACTTATTTTACGGGTATGGGGTCTATCTAACATATGCACAATACAAAGTTCATGGCATAGAGCTTCTTTGATTTATTCTATTATCTCCATACATAAGGAATTGATATGGTATATACATACGTAACATATGAGCAATAAGAAGTAGAATTCTTATTGATACTAGAACTCATAGGGAAGAAAATAGATTTATGGATGAAATCAAATATGCAATATTTACACAAAAAAGTATTCATTTATTAGGGAACAATCAATATACTTCTAATGTCAAATCAGGATCAACTAGGATAAAAATAAAGCATTGGGTCGAACTCTTCTTTGGTGTCAAGATAATAGCTATGAATAGTCATCAACTCCTTAGAAAGAAAAGAAGAATAGGATCTATTATGGGACATACATATGATCATTATGCTTCGACTAGGTTATTTCATGTCATTTTACCAATAATATATTAAACATGATATGCAAAAGGCAAGTCTACCTATAGCATTTAAAACATTTCTTGTCATTTATAGTATGGTAAATATGTATATATGTTATAGTGTGTATTTTTCTATTAGTAATAAGTATAAGTTTGTCATAGAACAAACTCATGTTACCTTTAGGCTTTTAACCCATGATCACATACATACAAATGCCACTTCTTAATGGATAAAATTTGTAAATTATGAAACATTTTTTCCTATGGTTAAAGCCCTATAGCACATACAATTATCAACCCTAGTTGAAAGTAACAAGTGTTTAATTTGATATTGTAGATCATGTTGAATTTACTAAATAAGTACATTCCATAGGGAAGAAGTAGAAAAAATACACAAAGAGATATTATAATATCTATGTAGATTAAACAAAATTTTTGTATCATTTTAAATCAATTGTATGAAAAATTTATGAACTTGTATTTGTTCTTAGACTTATTGTAATCCTTGAAGTATCAACCCCACTTGAAAGTAACAAGTGTTTAATTTGATATTGTAGATCTTGTTGAATTTACTAAATAAGTACATTCAATAGGGAAGAAGAGGAAAAAATACCCAAAGAGATATTATAATATCTACGTAGATTAAACAAAATTTTTGTAAATCACTTGTATGAAAAATTTATAAACTTGTATTTGTACTTAGACTTATTGTAATCCTTGAAATTTTTTTATATCACTAAATTTTAAATGCATTAACATAAAATTTTTAATTTTTTTCTTACCTTTTCAGTGACTTGCATGCACAAATAATTTTAAGAAAGTTAGACTTTCAAATTTTCTGACATTGCACAAACAACATTTTTTCCCAACCTTTTTCGAATCTGTTTTTAAATTTTCTTAACTTTCTATTTACCATATATCTTTTCTAATTTTCTATCACGTACAAATAACTTTAAAAAGTTAAGAATAATGGAAGGAAAGTTTGCCATGTCTTGACAAATTCACCGCTCAAAATCGAGGAAAAGATTGACTTATTTCATATGTAACATGTAATCAGATGAATCATTTTTGATACAGCTCGACAAGTTCAAAAACCAAGTTTCGCAAGAACCAACTTCGTTAGTATCTGCAAAAGGTAATAGGCAAACCGGAAAAACACCACACACTCATACGGTGCACGCGCCTTCTAGATAGAACAGAAGAAACGCGGCAGTCAATTCCTTTGGCCCGAAAAATAATTGAGGGCATGTTTTGGAATGAAAGCTGAAAATGGAAATCATATTTGAAGGGTGGCTGCAATGGAACCGGCAAGGCTAAGTACTTCAAAGGGACGCCGGTTCTTCACCTCCTTCACCGTAAGAGGACAGGAATCCGTTATCCAGAAGTAGCTCAGACCATTCTCTGGACCCACTGGAAGAAAGAATAAAGAAAAGGTCATCAAAAATATAAGTTGAAAACATACGATCAAAACCAGAACAAAACTTGACTTAATTTTTAGTAACATGTTATAGGAAACAATAAAAATCGATGAGATCCCAGCTTTCAGTTTAGCGCAAATCAATTGAATCTATCTTTGAGTTTACTAGACCATTGGAATCTCTCTTGTTCAGATAAAATCTATAATATTTATTCTCATTTTTAATACCATATTAACTCCATTAGAAGTCACCAAATAACATTCCAAAGAGAAGATATCTTGAGAGTAAAACATTGAATAGTGTTTGTTACATGGTAGGGATTTAACGGACCAAAAGAACAATAAAGCCTGCATATCACTTGATTCTCTACCATTGTACCATTCCTTGTCTTGGAGTAGAAGACAATTGGGGCCGTTAAATTACCAAAAAAAACTACAGATTTTCAATAGCATTTGAACAATTCCCCTATCCATAAAGTAAACGTCAGTCTCATGAAAAAAAATTAAGGGAAAAAAATATACCTCCATTATCATGGTAGAATCGCTCCCATGACTTGTTGGGAAAGATGCCATGTGTCACATAGGCACTAATTTTAGTTGCACCATGAGCGGCCAGTACTTTCTAGCAAAGAATGAGTATCGACATATTTGAGAAACCATAAATAATTCACGTAGAAATCCAAAACGAAAAGGTGAACATGAACAAGAAACAAACATTCAAAAGTTTGCACATGCAGACATCAAGAAATCATTTTCTTCCAACTAGGACCATATTAGGTGTGAAAAACCTGAAGATAGAAGGTATGCTTAACTCTGGATTAGTTTCTTGAATGCCCAAAATCAAATCAAGGGAGTTATGTGACTAAAATATATTATAAACTTAAGCAAATCTAAGCATCCCAATCAGTGAAGTTCAGATCCTTTATTTTTTATTTAGGTGCCCCCAAGAAATCAAACCCAGCTAAACTGACAAAATGCAGAAATACCACAGAAAGCAGGTTCAATCATCAAGAAATGAATGTACAAAAGAAAAAAAAATTCATCAATCACCATGCTAGATGTTCACCTGGCATTCTAACAGTGTGCCACCTGATTGTACTAAATCATCAACAATGACAACATGGCGACCTGAAGGATTTCCCTCCTTTATGCGAACAAATCGCTGATCTCCTTCCCGAATTTTGGTGCAAATGATCTGATTTACATCCCAAAGGACATTAAAAAATGTATTGCTAGAATAAAGAACATTAAAACTCACAAAATAAGGACTTCACAAAAAGTATGGAATTAGAATGTTACTGTTGGGAAATGCTGAAGCTGATTGTGGAATCTTTTCCACGCTCCATCATCTGGAAATGCAATAGAAATCTGAAAAAGCAGAAAGCAATGGTTTTGGCGACAGAAAACAAATTTTTTTTTAACTAACTGAAAAAAGTACGACTAACTGAAAATTAGGTATTGCTCAATAATCATGACAACTCAATCCATATGGTCAACAAATAAAATATATTTTGAGTAGCGGTCAAGAAATAATATATGAAAAACTAAAATAAAAAAATTGCATTGCTGAAGTAACAATGAAAATTTAATGGGCTGTTTGTTTAAAAACATGTAAGCTTTGTACACTTTGGTACGTGAATTAATTGTACACAGATATAAATGAATACATGGTAGAAAGACGCAGTGTTGTTCATTTGATACAGAGCCCAGGGAATAAACTTGGGATGAATATGCTACCTCCTAATCAATCAAGTAAATCCTTATTTTCTTATGTGCCGTTCTCATATGCTTTATTGAATTCTGAAATGATTGGTTATCTAAGTGACCATCATGTGGACGTCCAAAAAGCCAAAGAAAGCTTATATGGGATATCTTCTGCTTTTCAAATATGAGGTTGATAAAAATATCTCACTTTGTCAGAATCAGGAAGTTGTTGAAGCCTGTTCTTCAGTAGTGGGACTCCACTCTCAAAGCACGGCAACACTTGATCCCCAAAGTAAAACCTCTCCTGTAAAAGTGTAGCACACATACTGTTAAGACAACAAAAAAAAAATGATCATGGCATAGCAATTGACTTCTTTGGTCCAAAAAAAAGCGACTTCTAGATGAAAACATAACACCACCTGCAAGGCATGTATATCGAATATGACAAGGCTGGTGGGTCCTCCACGGGAGATGGGTATGTTGGAGAGTATACGAGCAAGGGTAAAGGCGGTAGCAATGTCCCCTTCGTCCTCCATTCTTTCAGAAGTGCCAGTGGGAAAGAAGGGAAGCACAAGAGTGAAGGAGGAAATGAAGAGCCTAGGAAGCGCATATATAATGGAAAGCTGCTCAAATATGACTCCTGGTGAGCTGAAGGAAGCGAGGAACGCCACATGCTGACCTCGAATTCCATGCGCATTCGATATCATCAAGTTGGGGAATCCATCCGCAAATTTTCTATTCCATCACCATAGCAACGACGAAAATAAGCAGAAACGCACTTAATAAACACCAGGAGATAACCGAAAAAATGAAAAAAACTAAATGCCGGATCCCCAATTTTTCTGACAAAATGTCATCGGGAAAATCCGAAGCATGGCGCTCTGCATTTCTCTTTCTCTCTATACCTCCAGACGATGGAGCGAAGCTCGATGGAGTCGCTCTCGAGGGCGATGCGCTTGGCGAGCTCCTCGAATTCCTCGCAGTAGAAGAGGCAGACGGATTTCTTCGACCTGTCATGGGGCAAGGCCATGGCAGAGGCTGGAGCGGCGACTGGCACGGTGGAGGTGGAGGAGGGAGAGACGACATGGCTTTCGTGGCGAGTGGCGTCGATGACGAGGCTTCTGTCGTCGGAGAAGAGGTCAACGCTGTCCATCTCCGATCGGAGACGGAACGGGAACGTTAACGCCCACCCATTCTTGTTCCTCCTGCCACCCGCGGTGTTGGTGCGGAGGGAGGAGGGGAAGTGACCGGCGGCTCGTCGATTGCCCGCCACGCCCGGGTTGGGAGCCAACATCCTGTGGGTCGGTGCCGCAACGGCCATCGTCGGAGCGTCGCAGAAGACAGGTGATTGGGGTACACACGTTTATACTACCGTCCGTTTATAATAAAAACGTCGTAACGAAGAAGTTGATGAACTGCCGTTTCTCGAAAGGAATAAGAATCGGAAAACATCCACCTAAAGTCAAGTCTGCCAGGCGGCGGCGCCACCGGCGTCGTGATCGGAGCCGCGGAGGAGTTTGGTATGCATTATTCACGTGTTTATAAAACGTCCGATACAATTAAAAGAAAAGTTGAAGACTTTTACTTCTTTGAAATGATCAATGAAGGTTTTTTACACGCATTCTCTCATAGTTTTCTTAATAACTTGCATGTCATTAAACATTTTCCATCTAATCATTGGCCACCATAAAGATATGCCGTAATGCCCATAGTTTTGGGAGGACGTCCTAATATCAATCTACCTTTGTCATTGTTATCATCTGGACTCTATTTATGTACAAAGAAAATAAGAAAAAGGAAAATAATAAAATTTAAATTTGACATATTTTTGTATATTTGTGCATTTCATAAATGTTTGGAATTCTGTTTTTATTTTTCCGACCGTAACTTTTAGAGAACCACGGAAAATAATTTCTTTATGATTTTTGCACAAGAAAAGAAAAAAAAGAAAAAAAATATTACATAAAAATTATATTCAAAAAATGGTGAAATCTAAATTATATTATTTGAAATCTAAAATGGTAAAATTATATTAAAATGTAATATAGATTTTATTAAAATCTAAGTTGATATGTATTAAAATGTAACTTGGTTCTATTAAAATATAATTTAAATATTGATATTTTATACAAGATAATTACCTAAAAAAAATTTTATATACTTATCATAGCTTATTTTATCTTATCTTTTATAAAATTGAATCCTACGTAAGAGAGGTGAATTGTGCATTTTAATCATTTTATCATAATCAAAACATTAGTTTAAAACAATTTATCATAATTATTTTATTTAAAGTTTCAATTACAATTTACAATTCAATTCTCCTTTAAAATTTTAAGTGCAAAGATATAATAATTAAAACTACATTTAGATTAATTCACTCATATAAATAGAGAACTAAAATACAAAATTTGAAATATATTTCTCTTTATTTGAAATCTTCTTTTTCTTCTTACACTTCTAAAAATCTTTAGTGATGAATATCTGAAATGTTTCTCTTCATTGAAGTTGCTGAATTTTTCTTCCTTCTCTCTTAAAGTTGTATTTCTCTAGTGTATATACTTCTCGAGCTTGTTCCTCTTTTGAGGGCCTTTTCTTCTTCTAGGTGCATGTTTGCTTAGCTAGTACGACACCATAAAACTTGTTTGGATCTCCAGCAACGCACTAGAAAAACTTGGATTTGTTAACTTCTGTTTTTACTTAGTTAATTTATCTTTATGCCTATTCTTTTTTTTATATAGAAGTAAATAAACAACATTTAATACAAATTAGATATTAATTTCAATTTGTATTTTAACTGCAAGTGCACAATGTCTATTGTATTAGTGTGCAAGTACAGGTCGATCCAACAGGGAATTGCTTAAGAATTGAGAACTGTTCCATTTTTAACAATCAAATTTATATATTCAATAAGCTCTCCGTTGAGATACAATTATCTCAACGGACAAAGTTCGTTGAGTTATGGCTAACTCAATGGACTAACCTCGTGGACTTACGTTAACTCCACGAGCCCATCTTTTCTTTTTAATACTGCTATTTACAGAGAAATTCAGCAAACCATTAGGCGGTTCCATAGATTGTAAATAACATCAATTAAGCTCTTTAATGTTAGTAAACACTGGATTTATCATTAAGCAATACTAACATTAAGATAATTCAAACAGTAACCATTAAAATCTTTAAGTCTTTTGAATGAACCAATTTCAGTAAACTGTAAAACTAAAACAAACATAAATCAATCACAACACTGACAAAGATAACATTAATCACGATACAACACAAACAATACAACACTCAAATACAAAATACAAACACAGATAAGTTGTTTTTGGTATTTTTGTTTTAATATGGACATGGAAATGGGCGAAAGGTGAAATGTAAAGTAATCTCAGTTGATAGTAAATACTTCTGTCACTACATGTGACGCGATTACACCACTAAAAATTAAACCACTTACAATTCTGTCTCCTCTCCTTATAGAATCGTAAGTCTAGAATTGCAAGATGATCTCCTCTTCAGCATATAGGCATCAACCTGAAACCAAGGCTAGAAGCTTTACGATCTCCTGAAATATGAGTCGGCACTTGGTAAAAATGGCTTCCCTTCCCACTACGTGATCACTCCTCATAGTGGTTGTCAGGCACTGTGTTTGGCTCGGAATCGACCTAGCATCAGGAAAGTATTCTCACAGACCTTCGATGGTTGGTGATTATGGTGGTGATAATGGTTGGTGTGGTACTTTAGAGAATTGCCGACACTGTCTATAGAAAGTTTGGTGCTCCTCCTCTATACACACTGGCCATACCCATCGATCACACACACTTTACTTTTTTTCTTCTTTCTTTTATATTTCTTCAATGGTAACTAATTCTACTTGAATGGTCAGTTGGATTTCCTTCATTCATATCAACGATGATGATTTCTTCTCCCTTCAACGAGTGAATTCTTGCGTGATATTTGCGATCGTGGTTTTTCCTTCCAACTGTCCTGTTTCTGCAACCGCTACAGTGGCATATTAAAAAATAAATAGTCCGTGGAGTTATAGATAACTCGACGGACTTTCTTCGTTGATTTAACTATAAAACACATGCATAAATTTAACTATCCGATGCTCAGGTGCATTTCAGATACTTACAAACTTAACTATCTGATGCTTAGATGCATTTCGGATAGTTACAGATAACTCACTGATATATAACTTAAGTAAATCTACCAAATCTCAACACTTGCCAACAGTAGTTTAATAATAAAAGAAACATTTCAGAGAGTTACAAGTCTAACTATCTAATGCTCAGATGTATTTCGGATAGTTATAAATAACTCACCGAAAATCCACTTAAGTCACTTTCCCAGAACATGACACGTGTCCACAGCTATTTTATAAATAAAAGGAGATTTCAAAGAGTTACACATATAACTATCCGATGCCCAGCTGCAATTTCGGATAGTTATAGATAACTCACCGAAAGTTCACTTAAGACATACATTATGGTTTCGACACGTGTACTTCAGGAAATAATAAACTATTCTTTTAAAACATAACTATTCGGCAGTTTAAACATAACTATCCGATACATGTTTGGTATGTTAAACATAACTGTTCGAAATATCAGAAAATTCAGATAATTAAGGATTTCACAGCTTGCAACTTAGCGACAATTCAAAAATATATTAAATTAACATTAATTCACCGAAATTAAGCAGATTCTTTAATTAAAGCATGTAACAGTGTAATTATGATATAATGGCTTAATTCTCATATGATAAGCTAAATATTATGCAATTAAATATCATTTAACCGTTAATAATATGCACTTTTTCATTCTAAACACTTCCCCCGTACCTAAATTTTGTTAGTTCCTTAGCAAACTAAGATCTCATTAATTGGTCATTCTAAAAGTGCTAGAATTAATTCTTCCCCCCTTTTTTTTTCTATTCAGCATAAGAACTAGTATTATCATATAAATATTCTATATGTTTCAGTAATATTGTTTTCTCCTCTTCAACCTGCAAATATACTTAGAATATATGCAAATTACATACAAAGTATATCATCATCACATAGGTGTTAATTATATTATCATTTGTCCTTTTCATCATCTGTCATCCTAAATTTTCCAATAAGATTTCTAGAAGAAATTTCAACAACATACAAATCAAAGTACAATCCAATTAAATATGATTAAGATAAGTAGAATAAAGAATTGTATCTCCATTAAACAACTTCAAAAGTCTATTCTAAATTCATATTTCAGCAATTCTAGATAATAGAAAATATACTCGATTCATAAGATATCTGTATTTCACAAAACACTTGTATCTCTTTAGAACAATATATGTATTTATTTTTTTTTTGTACTTTAAAAGTTAATTTGACAAGCTTGAATCATATAGGAGCTTTCTAATGTACCCATGTAACGAGCTTTCAGTCAACAATCCTAGATCTAATCAGGATCTTAGGTTGCCAGATTTCAAGAGTCCTTTTTCAGGTCAAAAATCCTTACATACCTATCTACTCAAGTACAAAAGGCTCGTGATCAAACAAGTCAATAAACTCTCGAAGTTTTTTTTTTTTTCCTCTTTTTTTTTCTTTCAAAATACAAAAATAAAACAAAACATTAATCACATATTGTATATGTACGCATTTCATTAATACAGATGCAATAAAACACCAATCTCATATAGTCTTGCTTCTATCATTTATTGAAAATATGAATCCTTAACAATAAGCTCATACCTTTTCTGTAGTTTAATAAGATCTACACATAAATCATTCTACAAGTTTAATTAGTTAAATTAAATGTATCTTTAATCATATGTGTTTCATTTAATCTAGAATTCACATTTCAACTCCTTTAGGACTTTTAGATAATTTTTTCATTAAACATTCTGATTTCATTTTAAAAATCGTGAAACCGTTAAACTCATAAAATTCAGAAAAAACATAAGATACTATATCTAGATTAGCATAAATAGTAAATTCTATAGCATCTTATATAGCCTTCTAAATACAACATTCAAGTAGTTACAGTTTATAAAAAAATTTACAATCTCAATTATCGGATAGTTACAGCAAGTTCATAAATTTCACTTTCCACAAAACTTTGCAGTACCATTTTAATTCCTTTAATTAACAAACTTACATGGTTGTTACTTTAATTACCTCCCCCCCATACCTACATTTTGCATTATCTTCAATGTAAAAGATTTGGCAATAAATACAGTAATTGTAGCAGACATGAATACAGTTTCGTTGATTTAGCACCTAACTCAACAAATGAGTTTAAATTTAAATTCAGGATAAGTAATCAATTACATACCTTGTTTCATTTGTATCTCCTTTTGCATATTCCAATTTTTGATTCTGAAAAACTTTTCATTCACAGATAAAAGCAAAATATATAACAAAATAACATTTAACAAATATTTATAAATCATTGTCTTTTGTGGAACCCAGGCTCCTATGCCTTTGGTGGCTTACAAGCAAGCTAGTTGGTTTCCTAGAACAGATACCAACAAACTAGATTGATATTTTGTTTTTTTTTATAAAATAAACTAAAACTAAATTTTTTCTTTTTTTATTTAAAAATAAATGCAGAATACACAACATTAAACATATATAATCACAGCTTAAGAACATGATTGAAAAGTAGAAACAAATGGAATAAACATGTCAGTCCAAGCAAACTTTTTAGGCATAATTCTTCTTGCTATTAATTCTGTTTTAATGTAGTTCTTGTTCCTTCTTAATTTGTAAACATGTAATATATTATAAATTTCAAATACAAGTGTATTACCATTAATGATATGAAATGCAAAAAGGGATCCTTTTAGATGCTAGGACAATGTAGCAGTTTCTATTTCTACATCTATTTCAATATACTCCTCTTCCCACTTCCATTCATTTATGTCTTTCATAATCTATATTTGAAATTTCATCAGTTCATCCCACCATCTTATTAAACATAAAGTAGGATCATCATATTCATTATACCATATTCCTATTTGAATTTTATCAAATTCTGCAAATGGTGGTTTAGCTATTTCTCTTAGTATAGGTAAAATTTCTATATATTCATCATAATAGTCTATGTTCACTATGTATAAATTAGATCCAAATGCTATTGATATATCTGTGACTAGATATACATATCCATCAAGTATGACATGCATATTGTTAATTAATGATTTCTGTCCTAGATATATCATAATATTTTCAATCCAAGATCTATTTAGAAAATTATACACACTTAAGCGTAAATCTTCATCCCAATTTCCTGTAGGTCTCCAATAATATAATTTTTCAGGAATTGTAGAATTTTTATTAGAAAATATTAAAGCCAACTCACAATTTACAGTTGGTACTTCATATCTATTAGGTCTTCCTATATACCATTCTTCTCTTGTTATAGGATTTCTTATCAAAATATCAGGTAATAGACTTGCATACCTTGGTCTCATCGTGTATATGATTAATCCTTCATCTATCCCCATAATATGATCTATTCCTTCTAATGTATTGGGTGGAATTTCAATAGTTTCTTCCATAGTCAGATATTCATGGGTAATTGAACTATGATTAAATGACCTCCATATGAATCCATCTCTAATCTTAGTCAGTTTTGCAGCTTGTAGTCCCTGAAAATATTTTTCTTCAATACAGTCTTTAATTTCCTTTGATACAAAACACAACCTGCATAGATCTTTAGTTGACAAGTTACTTAGTACTTCCCTTAGTGCATACAACAGTAATTGCATCAATTCCATTTGTCGATTCTATATAACACAAACAAAAATTTAGTAGAGACAAAAATTAACATAACTACTGCACACCCTCGTGGAGTTAAGGCATAAATCAACAGACTAAGTTCATTGAGTTAAGGACTAATTCTACGATACAACTAACTATAAATAAACTTATATATACATATATATATATAGCTACTTCAGTTATACTACTTCAGTTAGCTATCCTCCTAGAAGAGGTATCAATTTCATTAACAATTCTATTGACAGGGTTAGGTACTACTTGTATTGGCAATCCTCCATTAGGTCTAACTTCCATTGATTCCTTCTATCAAAGGGGTATATTTCTATTTATATTTTGATTTGCAGTATTTCCAAATACAAAATCTAGATGATTGTTTAATTGTTGGATTATCTTTTCTAATTTCTCTATTCTAGATCCTTGTTCAAGTAATGCTTCATAACTTATATTCTTCTCATTTACATTTTCTCCTCCCTAAAAATTGTTTCTCTAAGACAAATTCGAGTGATTTTTCCAATTAGGATTATAAGAATTTCCAAAGTTATCTTTCTGGTTTCTAGCATAAATAATATCTAGATTATTTATGTTTGCATTCTTTTCTGCTAGCTTTTGATTTAATGATAACTCTTTTATTTTCTTTGTTAATTTAGTTAATTTCACCTCAATCATAGTACTTGAATCTATTTCATGCATTCCTCTTGGTAATATTCTTTTATCTGCAATAGTTTCAACCGAGTTTTCCCACTGTGTAGTTCTTTTTGCAAAGTTTTCTAAATATGCCCATGCTTCTTCACTACATAGTTTTAAAAATCCATTTTGACAAGTAGATTCTAATAAAGATTTCGTTGAAACATCTATGCCTTCATAAATTATACCTATTAATTGTGCTTTACTCATTGCATGATGTAGACATTGAGTTAGTAAATCTTTAAATCTTTCAAAATATTTCCAGAATGATTCACCCTGTTTTTGGCTACACATTAATATTTCCTTTTTCTTTTTAATCGTTTGATGTGTTGGATAATATTTTTCCAGAAAAATAGAGTAAAATTCAGTCCATGCAGAAATTGAATCAAGCGACAGAGTATATAACCATATCTTAGTTGTGTCTTTTAAAGAAAAAGGGATATATCTAAGTTTAATAGCATCTATACTCATGTTCAGCATTTTCATCATTTGACAAATTTCGTTAAATTCTCTAAGGAAATAATAGGCATCCTCTCTTTCTAATCCATGAAAATGTGGCAATTGACTAATATAATTAGATTTCAGTTCAAACATATCTCCCTTAAAGTTTGGCAATCGAATACATGAAGGTTTATCAACTAATTCTAGATACAGAATTTCTCTTAATGGTTTTTCTACTGGAGCAGTCATCTCTAAGTTCTTTTTTAAAGAAAGGTTAGCTACACCCTAAAGAATTTCGTTAAAGTCCAATTCAGAAAATGTTTCAGTACTCCTCTATGTTGAATATTCCTAGGTAGGTGTTCTTACTAATCGTTTAGTGCTTAGAGAACGAGTCCATGTGCTCATAAATAAATAACAGAAGATTAATTACATACCAGTTTGAAGCTTTCCATTCAGTAAATATTTGTTGACGGACGAAGTCGAATCAGCTGCTTCGCCTTCCAGTTCCTTCAACGCTTTTCCTTTCTTTTAAAAGTGTTGGTAACTCGTAAATAACATTCTGTTTTATATATATAATGCACATTCATAAAGTGAATAAATCTCGTTGTAAGAACGTGTCTTGCAATGTGCAGTGTGGTTCCTATTTTTATGGGTACTTGTACCACTATTAATTTCAAATTTTGGTAACTGCTAAACCGACGAAGTTTCGTTCGTGGTTAAAAGAATAATCATTTTGCTTAATCCACGAACTAACCTCGTTGAGTTATAGATAACTCAATGAAATAATGTCGGTTACTATTGCTAACTCCACGACTAACTTCGTTGAGTTACAGATAACTCAACGGAGTGACCTTATATTATATTATTGACCTCGTGGAGTTAAGTTCATTGAGTTAACACTTAGCAACTTCTAAGTTTACTCTTCGTAAGTACCTCTCTATTTATAAAATTTTTTCTACATTCTGCTAATTGAAATAAAGTTAAATCTTTGTCATTAATGCATCATTCTAATCAAAATTCATTTAAATCTGAACATTATATAAATATTTAACTTGCAGGTCATTTTATGTTATGCAGAGCTTACATTTTACCTTGCAACATGCAGAAATTTTCAAGCATCTATCCTGTCATTTAGCAAATTGTAAATCTGTTAAACATTCATTCATAATGTTCCACAAATTATATAACATTTAATATATTCCATTCATTTCACATTCAAAACACATATGAAAAGTATATTTGAAAATTTATATTCATTCATATGAATCAATTTACATTACAATCAATTCAGATATTTTTCATACAATTATATACAAGTAGACGAACAATACAATTTAGCCACTATTCCTAAGTTCATCTACTTTCCTTTGGAGTTTTTTTAATTGTTGCTCTAATTGATTAATCCTCTCTACAGCTCTTGTAATTCCTCTAGAAGATACAACAATCTCTGCAGCTACAAAATTTCTGTACTCTTTCACTGAAATAGTTCTTGATTTGATCCTTTTTTATGCCCATTTAGTGAAATCGATACAGTCCACCATCAGCAATGGAATCAAATCTCCATAAAACAATTTCTTCTTTACTGTTCTCACCTTGGAGATAAAAACTGCAAACCAATTTATTTGAATTCTCTTTACAACTGCAAAAGTGGCCCATTTGACAAATTGACTCAGTTCTATGTCATGGCCTTGTCGTTGATAGACATTCTTTATCAAAATGTTAGCTATCATGTGTGCTTTACCATTTAAATGCTTCAGTCTATTTAATAGAGGCACACTAGGATTGATAGCCAAATTGTCCTTGATTTCCTGTTCTGTCCATTCAACGGTAGTTGTACTTTCTAATATTTCCTGTCCTTCATTCTTCAATCCAAAAATGTTTTGGAGAAGCTCTAGTGTTATCTGTACATCAGCTTCCTCCACGTTGGAAATTAATCCTCCTTCTCCTTCTCTTAAGTTTACATAAAAGTAGGGCACTAAATTTTCATATACTGCATGCCCTCTTTCTTGAGAAATAAAATTTAGTAGACCTTGGAATTCAAATAATTCTTTGATTTCTTGCATTCCGTCCCAATTTACTGGTCTACTGTAAATGATATCATAACCCCTAATTTCTTGGTATTTAGTATAAGCTTCCTGACTCCAAAAATGTACTTCATTTAAAATTGTTGTTTCAGTCAGGTCAAGAATTTGACTTTATTTTTCTAGAGGGGTTTGTTCTTGATCTTCCTCTACCATAGGCTGCACTTGAACATGTTCTACAGGTTTTGGAATTTTTGCTTCTGCTTTTGTCTGTGGTGGTGAGCCGGTAAAACTCTCCACTCTATCTTGAATTCTTTCCATAAATTGCTGAAGAGTTTCTTGCTCTTTAGTGGAATCTGCAAAGTCATTTTTGTCCAAATGGCTTCGTTCAACTTCTTCTTCATTTTCTGTTCTTTCTTCTTCCTCCTAACTACCAATCTGCTCTGTCACTATTCCTTCTGATTCTGTGGCAGATTGGGATGGAGTCACGGGCAATTCAGTTTCTGTCCTAATTTTTGTTTCTTCTTCTTGTATAGGCTATAAACTAATTTCAGCCTGTTTTTCTTCTTCTCTTTGCTCCTACTACTGCTGCTCCTGCTCCTCCTCAGAATCGGATAGCAGGTTTATAAAAATTGGCTCCACAGGCCTTGTTGACATTGGTACTTCAGATTTAATCTCTTTTTGATACTCAGGCACTATCTCTTTTCCTTTCCTTCGTGTGATTAGTTGTGCCTGTTCTTCCTCTTCTTCATCTGAGATTAAATCTAAAAATAAAGGCTCTGCACGCCTTTGAACCACAGGTATTGACTCTTCTTGTTTAATTTTTCCAATAATTACTGGTCTCGAAGGACCAATTTCAGCTTCTTTTGCAACACTTGATTTAGCTGCTGCTTGATGTTGTTCAACCTTAATTTTGTACTAGGCCCTCAACTTTTCTTCGACCCTTCTTTTCTTAATGGCATCATATAAAATATGTGCCTTAACTGTAGCTATTCCTTCGTCATCACCTTGGTCTCTTGCTGTTTTGACCAAGCTAGCAAATTCTTTCTCTTCTTCATCAGTTCTTAGCCAATCAAATGCTACTCGTGGCAATGGCTCTGTTGGTTGAATTAGAGGTCCTAACTGCTGTTCCTTAGGAACAGGTCTTTCAGCAGTTGGTTCCTCCCGTTCTCTTGCTTGTTGTTGGCGCCATATTTCCCAACTTTCACAACCAACAATGCGCCTTTTGAACCATAATCTGGCCTTACGCTAGATTAACTCTAGGGCTACTTCATTGTTCGACCTGATTTTTCTTTCTTAACTAACTACAATTTCTATTGCTACTTTGATTCGTGTCTCCATTATCTGAGGTATTTGTATACCACAATCTACTAACATTCTTCTTAATCTAAAAGTTCAGATTCTACCTTCTGTAACTCTTTTTCTCTTGTCATATTCTGAATCTTTTGCCGCGTGTGCCATTCCTCTGATTCCTTCAGAAACTCTAATGTGTCAACAACATCTTCCTAGAACTCAGGTGTCATCTTCCTCATCGTGGAGTTAGACAACAACATCAATCACTCTGATTTCTATTGTTCTAAACTCCAAATGGTTTGCTGGATAATGCCCCTAAAACCCTAGGTTTTAGTTTAAATAAGCCCTAAGTTTAGGCGGGTAATCAAGTCATTTCCCGAACCAATTATTGCTCTCTCATCCATAGTCTTAGCTACATTACTCCGTTGAGTTACAGTTAACTTAACAGAATAAGCTCATTGACTAACTCAAGACTCAACAGAGTAAGCTCATTGAGTTAAGCATAACTCAATGGACTTCCCGTACAAACAGATATAATAATAAAAATACTTAAGATAATAGTTTTTCTGTTTCTTTTTTACCAGTTTAACCGATACTATGTTTCAGTCAGACCTATTTTTTTTCTAGTTGAATCGATACTATGTTTCGGTAAAACCAATATTTTTTCTAAAAATTAATATAGATATTTTTATGTTCCGGTCATACCGATGGATACAATCGGTTGAATTGCAATGATTTTTTTTTTTTTTACAATCATAAAATAAAATTGATTTCTTACTAAGTAAAGCTCGAGTAGTCCTCTACTCTGACTTCTTCTATAATTTCAAATGAGCTTTTTGGTGTTTTCAGAATAGGTCTAAGTCTTTGTCCATTTACTTTAAATATATTCTGATTTTTAGGATTTTCAATTTCAATAGCTCCATAAGGATAAATATTTCGAACTATGTAAGGTCCTGCCCATCTAGATCTTAATTTTCCTAGATGGTTATGGAGTCTAGCCATATAAAGATATACTTCTTGTCCTATTTCAAAGCTTTTTGGAATAATTTTTCTATCATGCCAGAATTTCATTTTCTCTTTTTCTCTTACAGTCTTTGAATAAGCTTCATTTCTAAATTCTTCTAATTCAATTAATTGCATTTTTCTATTTTCAGAAGCTTGATTTAAATTAGTATTCAGAGTTTTTAATGTCCAATAAGCTTTATGTTCTATTTCAGCAAGTAAATGACAACTTTTTCCATATACTAGCCTAAAAGGTGACATACCTAAGCTTGTCTTATAAGCAATTCTATAAGCCCAAAGTGCATCTATCAATCTATTGGCCCAATCTGTTCTAGTAGGATTTACTACTTTTTCTAAGATTAACTTAATTTGTTTGTTTGCACTTTTTACTTGTCCACTTGTTTGCGGATGATATGATGTTGCAATTTTGTGGTTTACTCCATATTTCTTCATTAAGGCTTCAAAACTTCTATTACAGAAATGAGTTCCTCTATCACTGATAATAGCTTTAGGTATTCCAAATCTAGCAAATATATTGGTTCTTATAAATTGTATTACCACTTTGTTGTCATTAGTTTTTGTAGGAATAACTTCTATCCATTTAGATACATAATCCACCCCCAACAATATGTAATTAAATTGATTAGACATAGGAAATGGACCCATAAAATCTATTCCCCACACATCAAAGATTTCAACCTCAACAATAGGATTAAGAGGCATCATATTCCTCTTTGATATTCTTCCTATTTGTTGACATCTTAAAGAACTTAAGCAATATTTATGAGCATCTTTGAATAGTGTTGGTCAATAAAATCCACATTGTAGAATTTTTGCAGCAGTTTTCCCTGAACCAAAATACCCTCCACACTTGGTCATGACAGAAAGACAATATGCTCGGATATTCAGTTTCTGGAACACACCTCCTTAAAACCAGATCAGGACATTTCTTAAATAAGTATGGGTCTTCCCTATAGTAATATTTTACTCTTGAGAAAAACAATTTCTTATCATGTCTATTCCAATCCTTAGGTGTTAAACTAGTAACTAAGTAATTAACTATGTTTGCATACCAAGGTATTGTTTTGATAGTCATTAATTGTTCATTAGGAAAATTATCCTTAATTTCAATATTTGATTTTTTTTTGTAATCTTGATAAATGATCTGCTACTACATTCTCACAACCTTTTTTATCTTTAATTTCTAGATTAAATTCTTGCAATAATAATATCCATTGGATCAATCTAGGCTTAGTCTCTTTTTTCTTTATTAGATGTTTTAAAGTTGCATGATCCATGTATACTATTACTTTAGCTCCAATCAGATATGATCTAAACTTTTCTAAAGCAAACACAATAGCTAATAATTCTTTTTCAGTAGTTGTGTAATTAACTTGAGTATCATTTAAGGTTTTGCTTGCATAATGAATCACTCTAGGAGATTTTTCTATTTTCTGTCCTAACACTGCTCCTACAGCAAAATCAGAAGCATCGCACATTAATTCAAATGGATGGCTCCAATCAGGTGCTTCAATTATAGGAGTTGAAATTAAGCTAGTCTTAAGTCTAAAAAATGCTTCCTTGCAATTTTTATCAAAGTTAAATGGAACATCTTTTAATAGATTAGTTAAAGGTCTAGCTATCTTGCTAAAGTCTTTAATAAATCTTCGATAAAAACCAACATGTCTTAGAAATGTTCTAATATCTTTTACTGATTTAGGTTCTGGTAGATTAGAAATTACTTCTATTTTAGCTTTATCTACTTCCAACCCTTTCTTAGAAACAACATGCCCTAAGACTATTCCTTGTTTAACCATGAAGTGACATTTTTCCCAATTCAAAACCAGATTTTTTTCCACACAACGTTTTAATATTAAGTCTAAATTTTTTAAACAAACTTCATATGAGTTGCCATATACAGTAAAATCATCCATAAATATTTCTAAAAAATCTTCAGTCATTCTAGTAAATATGCCTTGCATACACCTTTGAAAGGTAGCTAGTGCATTGCATAATCCGAATGGCATTCTCTTAAAAGCATAAGTTCCATTAGGACAGGTGAAAGTTGTTTTCTCTTGATCCTCTAATGCTACTAGAATTTGATTATAACCTGAATACCCGTCTAGGAAAAAAAAATATTCTTGCCCTACTAATCTTTCCAACATTTGATCTATAAAAGGTAAGGGAAAATGATCTTTCCTAGTCACAACATTCAGCTTTTTATAGTCTATACATACTCTCCAGCCTGATTGAATTCTAGTAGGTATCAAGTTTTGACTTTCATTCCTAATAACTGTTAATCCTGATTTCTTGGGAACTACATGGATTGGGTTAACCTACGAGCTATTAGAAATCGAATAAATTATGTCATTATCTAACCATTTCACTATTTCCTTCCTGACTACTTCTTTAAGATTTGGATTTAATCTCCTCTCAGGAATTCTAACAGGTTTAGCATTTTCTTCTAAATATATGTGGTGACAGCATAAAGTTGAACTTAACCCTTTTATATCAGTCATAGTCCATCCTATTGCTTCTTTATAATTTTTCACTACATCTATTAATTTATCTATTTCATCCTCTTTTAAATCTGAAGCAATAATGATTGGACAGGTTCATTTCTCTTCTAGAAATATATAGGTTAATTCAGGAGGTAAAGGTTTTAATTCTAAATGTTGCCCATCAGAAGCTAGAGCTCTTAATTGAACATCATCATTTTCTAAATTAATTTCTTCCAGATCTCCTTCTATATTTATGCTTTCACTTTCTTCTAAAGTTTCAGAATTGATTTGCCTATTTAATTCTTCTTGAATCACATCATCTAACATATCTCCTTCATCCTCTAAAAAGTCTATGGTATGTAAGGACATTTCTAATTCCTCAAACCTTTCTAATTTGAAAATATTTAATTGAGTATCCTCATTACCATATGCTAACTTCATTTCTCCAATTTTACAATTTATAACAGCCCCTGATGTTGCTAAAAATGGCCTTCCCAAAATTAAAGATGTATCACTATTTCTATGCTTAATTTGTTAGAAATCCAAAATTACAATATCAGTAGGATATATAAAATTTTTGATTTTAATTAAGACATCCTCTATTTTTCCTCTAGGGTATCTTATACTTCTATCAGTTAATTGAATAACCGTACTAGTAGGAGTTAAGCCTTCTAATCCTAAGGATGCAAATATATCACTTGACATAATATTTATACCTACACCTAAGTCTATTAAGGTTCTTTCTAGAATGGTATTTCCTATGGCGCATGATATAATAGGGATTCCAGGATCAGATAACTTTTTAGGAATTTATGGCAGATATAGGGAACTACTTTGCTCAGCTAAAAAGACATTTCTAAGAACTTTTCACTCTCTTTTCTTAGTACACCAATCCTTCAGAAATTTAGCACAAGGTGGCATTTTCTGCAATAGATCTAACAAAGGAATGTTGACTTGTACTTTTTGAAAAATTTCTCTAATTTTTTCTTATTTTTCTAGTATTGTTTGTTGTAATCTTTCAGGATAGGGTGCTAAAGATTTCAATTTAAAAGATTCTTTTTCTTTCGTTTGATTTGTTTGATCATTTTTAGCTTCATTAGCAGATTCAGATTGTTCTTTAGTGATTTCTAGATTTTCAGCTATTACATTTTCATTATCATTTTGATTTTTACTCTTATCCACCTTCATATCATTTTCATTTTGAGTTCTTGGTGGTATATCAATTCCAGATCTTAATGTTACACAAATATCTTCCAGATTTTTGTTACTCTCATGATGTTTTTGTATATCATTTTCGTGATTAGATCTTCAATTGTTTTTAGTTTTAAAGTGCATTCTTTAAATTCTCTTGCATTAGAATTTTCTATTTGCTGTATATTTTATAAATTATGCAGATCTATAACATTATAATTTTCATTGTATATTTGTCCAATGCTTTTAATTTTCTTTCCAGATCATCTAATCTCATTGCATTCAATTTTTGATCAATTTTCATTATGGTTTTTTCAATTTCATAAATTATATCCATTTTAGGTTCTGAATATGCTTCCTTATAGTTTAATTAGTTGACTTCTTGTTGCTGACACATAAAGTATTTTAGTTTGTCCAGGTTTTGCTCTATACTACGCTCTAGTCTATCATACCTATCCCAAACTTCTATGTCTCTCAACATATTACACATTCTATACTAACCATTAGTTGGGTAAACTATAGGATTCTCATACTTGGCTCTATTATACTGTGGATAATTCATTTGTTGTTCATGGGATCTAACCATCTGCAAATGTCTCAATTTCAAATAGTCAGAAATGTCGTGACCTTAAGAATTGCAGAATTCACATATGCTAACTATAGGTTTCAGAAATCTTTAAGCATAAGCATATGCCATATTCTCAATTACAGAAGAAAACACACAACACTCTGGCTATTAAAACGAAACAACTCTATCAGTTGCTTATATTAATTCAAATCCCCGGCAACGGCGCCATAAAACTTGTTTGCTTGGCTAGCACGACACCAAAAAACTTGTTTGGATCTCCAGCAACGCACTAGAAAAACTTGGATTTGTTAACTTCTGTTTTTACTTAGTTAATTTATCTTTATGTCTATTCTTTTTTTTTATATAGAAATAAACAAACAACCTTTAATACAAGTTAGATATTAATTCCAATTTGTATTTTAACTGCAAGTGCACAGTGTCTATTGTATTAGTGTGCAAGTACAGGTCGATCCCACAAGGAATTGCTTAAGAATTGAGAACTGTTCCATTTTTAACAATCAAATTTACATATTCAATAAGCTCTCCGTTGAGTTACAGTTATCTCAACGGAGAAAGTTCATTGAGTTATGGCTAACTCAATGGACTAACCTCGTGGACTTACGTTAACTCCATGAGACCATCTTTTCTTTTTAATACTACTATTTACAGAGGAATTCGGCCAACCATTAGGCGGTTCCACATATTGTAAATAACATCAATTAAGCTCTTTAATGTTAGTAAACACTGGATTTATCATTAAGCAATACTAACATTCAGATAATTCAAACAGTAACCATTAAAATCTTTAAGTCTTTTGAACGAACCAATTTCAGTAAACTGTAAAACTAAAACAAATATAAAACAATCACAACATTGACAAAGATAACATTAATCACGATACAACATAAACAATACAACACTCAAATACAAAATACAAACACAGATAAGTTGTTTTTGGTATTTTTGTTTTAATATGGACATGGAAATGGGCGAAAGGTGAAATGTAAAGTAATCTCAGTCGACAATAAATACTTCCATCACTACATGCGACGCGATTATACTACTGAAAATTAAACCACTTACAATTCTGTCTCCTCTCCCTATAGAATCGTGAGTCCAGAATTGCAAGATGATCTCCTCTTCAACATACAAGCATCAACCCGAAACCAAGGCTAGAAGCTTTACGATCTCCTAAAATATGAGTCGGCACTTGGTGAAAATGACTTCCCTTCCCGCGATGCGATCACTCCTCACAGTGGTTGTCAGACACTATATTTGGTTCGGAATCGACTCAACATCAGGAAAGTATCCTCACAGACCTCCGATGGTTGGTGATTATGGTGGTGATAATGTGGTGGTGGTGATAATGGTTGGTGTGGTACTTCAGAGAATTACCGACACTGTCTGTAGAAAGCTCGGTGCTCCTCCTCTGTACACACTAGCCATACCCATCGATCACACACACTTTACTTCTTTTTCTTCTTTCTTTTATATTTCTTCAGTGGTAATTGCTTCTGCTTGAATGGTCGGTTGGATTTCCTTCTTTCATATCAACGACGATGATTTCTTCTCCCTTCGACGAGTGAATTCCTGCATGATACGTACGATCGTGGTTTTTCCTTCCAACTGTCTTATTTCTGCAACCGCTATAGTGGCATATTAGAAAATAAATAGTCTGTGGAGTTACAGATAACTCAACGGACTTTCTTCGTTGATTTAACTATAAAACACATGCATAAATTTAACTATCCGATGCTCAGGTGCATTTCAAATACTTACAAACTTAACTATCTGATGCTCAGATGCATTTCGGATAATTACAGATAACTCACCGATATATAACTTAAGTAAATCTACTAGATCTCGACACGTGTCAGCAGTAGTTTAATAATAAAAGAAACATTTCGGAGAGTTACAGGTCTAACTATTTGATGCTCAGATGCATTTCGGATAGTTATAGATAACTCACCGAAAATCCACGTAAGTCACTTTCCCTAAACATGACACGTGTCCATAGATATTTTATAAATAAAAGGAGATTTTGGAGAGTTACACATATAACTATCCGATGCCTGGCTACAATTTCGGATAGTTATAGATAACTCACCGAAAGTTCACTTAAGACATGCATTATGGTTTCGACACGTGTACTTCAGGAAATAATAAACTATTCTTTTAAAACATAACTATTCGGTAGTTTAAACATAACTATCCAATACATATTCAGTATGTTAAACATAACTGTTTGAAATATCAGAAAATTCGGATACTTAAGGATTTCACAGCCTACAACTTACCGATAGTTCAAAAATGTACTAAATTAACATTAATTCACCGAAATTAAGTAGATTCTTTAATTAAAGCATGTAACAATGCAATTATGATATAATGGCTTAATTGTCATATGATAAGTTAAATATTATGCAATTAACCATCATTTAACTGTTAATAATATGCGCTTTTTCATTCTAACAGGGCCTTATTATCAATGAGAATTATATACCTTTTATAACCAATGTTCATTTAGTACATTTTTGAACATCCACTCTTCACGTCTTTTATTTAAAATTCAAATTCAAAATTTAAACTACCCATGATCTCTTCCACCTTTTCTTCTAGAATTCTTTTAAATCTTCTATCTTGAATCATTTGAAAAATTTACAATAAAATAAACATTTTCATTCAAAATTTTTCATAAAGTATAATAACAAGACATTGTGTTAGTACTAACTAAATGTGTAAAATAGAATAGACTTATAATTCAACATGTCTAACTCAACAAGTTCAGCATGTGACATATACATGATATATATCAAATATTTAAACAATAATATTTATCACGAGCAAAAATAAAACTGTATAAGTTTATAACGCTAACTTAATATGTTGTTAGGTGCATTTACACCTACTATCAAGCATCCACTCCTGTAAAAACTCTAGTGTCAAGTACCTATGGGTAGTAGTGTTGGCAAGCTATAAGTGTATGTACTATTTACCCAATTCACATGCCAACATTGCGGGCTTTGCCTCAGTCAGTAATCTCAATCGAGTTGGTGGATGAGGCCACTTAGGGTACCCACTATTAGTTGGGAATTTTTGCGGGACAAAGTATGCATTACTTGGAGAAATCTACCATGTTGGGGCCTAGTAAGGCCTCTTACAAGCTTTCGCCTCCTTGGATACTTCTAGTGTATACCTTTGAGTGTCTATTTAGACTCACATGTTATCACCTTTATAGATACTTCTAGAGGATAAAAATATATATATATATTGCCTTAGTATTTAATTAAGCAACTCAAGTGCAATTATGTTAACTTAATGAGTTAAACATATGCAATTCACATGATATAGTATAACATTTGTAAACTTAAAATTCAATACATGCATAATTGCACTCAATGAGTTCTTAAGTGACCTTTTTAACTTTTAACCCTATAACTCAATGAGTTCTCATGTGACCTTTTATAAAAAGACTATTAATTCAACAAGTTGTTATTGTGTACTGTATATGATAGAAATATGTAAAATTAAAACATATCATGTTTAATACTATAAAAATACATGTTAACTTAACAAGAATTTGTACAAAAAGTTAGTATAACTTAATGATAAGTTATGTAACTTAGCATAATTTCAATCCATTGCAGACAAGTATATAACTTTAAATTTTTTCTATATTAATCGATGTTCTTAATTTTCTTTCACAAACAACAAAATTAATTGATTAAATATGATTATTTAACATTTTGCACACATCATCAAAACATTATACTCAACAATCTCCTCCTTTTTGATGATGACAAAATCATATCAAATCAATTACCAAATTTCGTTTAACTCAACGGAGCACCTCCATTAGGTTATAGTTTAACTCAATGAACAAGTCCATTAACTTAAGCTTACATCTATTGTTTGCACTAATCATCTCCTTTTTTATAATATTAAAATTTCATCAAACAACACATAAAACTTTATGTCCCTCTTAATCATAATACTTTAAAACCATAATCATCTCCCCCTTTTTGTCATTAATCAAAAAGATGATTACAAAGTAGTAATATGAGAGACAAAATTTATAGTTGAACTATTTGTAAACTATGATTAAAGTTTTAACATATTTACAATAAATATAATGTTCAAACATAAATATAAACTTTACATTTGTATTCTGTTAGGACCCTAGTATTTTGATAATGTAAAAATCTATGTGAGGAAACAAATTGTATTTCACAGATATGACAGCTCAGGAAAAGATCAGAAGACAGATAAATAGATATAGGTAGTTCACAAATTGTTGTAAGAAAATCAAACAGTTCCAGGCTAAAGTATCTGGAAGAAAGTTAATCTTCAGTGAGTTACAGGCTTAAGTATTCGAATAGTCAATTTAAAGTAGCAGAAATACCGTCGGACAATTAGAAGAATAACTATCCAAAAATAAAAGGCCTTTGGAGAGTTTGAAAGATAGCTAGTTGAATGATTTGAGAGTTAAGGAGTTAACTATCCAAAAGTTCAAGGAAATCAGAAAGTTAGGAAAGCTAACTATCTAAAACTTAAGTCATTCATTTACCTACGTGTAGAAATCCAGACAGAAGCATAAAAGGATTTTTCAAAGAGTTAGAAAGCTAACTATCCGAAAAATAAGAAGTTTCGGAAGGTTACATATTTAACTATCCAAAACTTAAGTTACTCTATTATGCACGTGTAGAAATAAGAAGACACCAGTCGGAAGCTTAAAAGATAAATCAGAGAGTTATTGTAGCTAATTATCTAAAAGTCAAGAACGTTTCGGTGAGTTATAGTTACAAGTATCCGAACTTATGACACCTCACATCGTATAAAATCTCACGTAACAAAAGAACTTAAGTAGATTTTCAGTGAGTTACGAACATCCTTCGGAAAGTTACATAAATAAGTATCCAAAAGTTTGAGAAAATCAGAAGGTTATCTTGAAACACCATTCCAAACGGTAACTTACCATATTTAGACCTGCAAACTCAGCAAGTACAGTAGAATAAATCCGTTGAAGAGAAAATATGATCATTGGACTTACAAGCATAAATCATTCAATATTCAGTAGAGCTTACAAGTGAGATTACATATACAATCACATATAGAGATACAGTATACATTGTAGATCAATTACTGTTATAGAAGAAAAAGCTCAATTTAGATTAACTACTACAAAGAATCGATTGAAAGCTAGATATACAAGAAGATTCCTAAAGCTCTCCATGCATTAAAAGTCTGATCCAAGAAGGATCATTTGGTTCGTGGCTTCTACCTTAAAGCTTCATTCAAGTGGTTGGTTTGAGTTTCGACCTGAAAACTCAAAAGGTTGGTTTACTGAAGTTTATACCTGAAAACATCTGTGTGGTTGGTTAGAACTATGATCAGAAAGCTCAAGTGATTGGTTGGTTCTTGCTTCGACCTGAAAGCAAGTGTTTGTAAGTGTTGAGACACTTAGTGAAGCCCAAGCGATCCTTAGGGGTGGACTAGCCAAGTTGGTGAACCACCTAAAATTCCCTTGTGTTTCTTGTTTATATTTCCGCTGTGCATGTTTAATCTTCTATTTAACACTTGTGAAAACTAATTAATCAATTTAGATAGAAAAGTTAGAAAAAGTTTTAATTACACACTAATCACCATTCACCCCCCTCTAATGAAGCCATACACTCCTAACAATTGGTATCAGAGTAGGTTGATCTCTTTTTATAGATTTAACTATCTGAGATCATGACTTCTTTTCATAGAGAGGGTCAAAACATCCATCATCCTCCCCTGTTTGATGGTATTAACTATAATTACTTGAAAAACAGGATGGAATGTTTCCTCAGAAGCTCAGATGTGAGTCTATGGAAAATGGTGGTTCTAGGAACACCTATTCCACTTAGTCATGAGGATGACTAGACTAAGGAGGATGAGAGAATCATCCAAATGGATGCTCAAGGGTTGAATATTATTTACTATGCCTTATCTGTTGAACAATATAATAAAGTTTTAGCTTGTAAATCTGCTTACGAGGCTTGGAACACTCTTCAAATAACCTTTGAAGGAACCAGCCAAGTGAAAGACACAAAAATCAGCATTTTACTTAGAAAGCTTGAATTATTTAAAATGCTTGATGATGAAACTATCACTGATATGTTTTCTAGATTCATTGAGATTATTAATGGCTTAAGAGGTTTGAGAAAGGAATTTTTTGTCCGTGAACAGGTGTAGAAAATTCTTAGAAGCTTAACTATGGAATGGAAGCAAAAGTCCACATCAATACAAGATTCCAAAGACCTCAACAAATACTCAGTAGAGGATCTGATGGGCAATCTGCTGGCCCATGAAGTTCAAATGAAAGAATGGAAAGATGAGGAAGGAAGTGCTAAAAAGAAAACAGAAACGAAGAAAGAACTAGCCTTTCCATCAACTTAGGAACTTCAAAGCTCAGATGATGATGAAGTTATGCTATTGGTTAGAAAATTCAGAAAATGGATGAAGAAAAAGAACTAAGCCAGCACATCAAAAAGCAATACTCCAATATGCTTTAAATGCAAAAAGTAGGGACATATACAACCTGATTGTCCACTATTCGTGTTTTCCCAGCACTACACTAGAAAAACTTGGATTTGTTACTTCTATTTTTACTTAGTTAATTTATCTTTATGCCTATTCTTTCTTTTAGAAGTAAACAAACAACTTTTAATACAATTTAGATATTAATTCCAATTTGTACTTTAACTGCAAGTGCACAGTGTCTATTGTATCAGTGTGCAAGTACAGGTCGATCCCACAGGGAATTGCTGACGAATTTAAGAAATGTTTGATTGTGAACAATTCAAATTTATATTCAATAAGCACTCCGTTGAGTTATAGTTAACTCAACGGACTAAGTTCGTTGAGTTATGACTAACTCAACGGACTATCCTCGTGGACTTAAGTTAACTCCACGAGTCTGTCTCTTCTTTATAATACTGCTATTTATAGAGGAATTCGGCCAACCATTGGGCGATTCCACAGATTGTAAATAACATCAATTAAGCTTTTTAATGCTAGTTAACATTGGATTTATCATTATGTAATACTAACATTCAGATGATTCAAATAGTAACCATTAAAATCTTTAAGTTGTTTTGTACAAACCAATTTTAGTAAACTGTAAAATTAAAACTAACATAAAACAATCATAAAACTGATACAGATAACATTAATCACGATACAACACAAACAATACAACACTCAAATACAACATACAAACAAAGATAAATTGTTTTTGGTATTTTTGTTTTTATGTGAACATGGAAATGGGCGAAAGGTGAAATGTAAAGTAATTTCACTTGACAGTAAATACTTCCGACACTACTTGCAACGCGATTACACCACTAAAAATTGAACCACTTACAATTTTGTCTCCTCTCCCTATAGAATTGCAAGATGATCTCCTCTTCAGCATATAGGCATCAACCCGAAGCCAAGGCTAAAAGCTTTACGATCTCCTGAAATATCAGTCGGCGCTTGGTGAAAATGTCTTCCCTTCCTGCGACGCGATCACTCCTCACAATGGTTGTCAGGCATTGTGTTTGGCTCGGAATCGACCCGACATCAGGCAAGTATCCTCACAGACCTCTGATGATTGGTGATTATGGTGTTGATAACGATGGTTGGTGTGATACTTCAGAGAATCGCCGATACCGTCTGCAGAAAGCTCGATGCTCCTCTGTATACACTCGCTGTCCATCGATCACACTCTTTCTTTTTTTCTTCTTTTCTTTTATATTTCTTCAGTGGTAAATGCTTCTGCTTAAATGATCGGTTGGATTTCCTTCATTCAGATCAACAGCGATAATTTCTTTCTCCCTGCACGATTGAATTCCTACGTGATACGTGCGAACATGGTTTTTCCTTCCAACTATCTGTTCCTGCAACCGCTACAGTGGCATATTAGAAAATATATAGTCCGTGGAGTTACAGATAACTCAACGGACTTCCTTCGTTGATTTAACTATAAAACACGTGCAAAAATAACAACTTAAGTTTATAACGCTAACCTAACGCGTTGCCTTAGTGTATTTTCATGTAACTCAACGCATGCAGTTATACTAACTTAACGAGTTATAACGTAAGTAAATCTACCAGCTCTCAATACATGTCAGCAGTAGTTTAAACATAAAATAACATTTCGGAGAGTTACAGGTATAACTATCCGATGCTCAGATACATTTTCGGATACTTAAGAATTTCACAGCCTGCAATTTACCAACAGTTCATAAATGTACTAAATTAACATTAATTCCCCAAAATTAAGCAGATTCTTCAATTAAAGCATATAACAGTGCAATTATAACATAATGGCTTAATTCTCATATGATAAGCTAAATATTATGAAATTAACCATCATTTAACCGTTAATAATATGCACTTTTTCATTCTAAACACTTCCCCCATACCTAAATTTTGCTAGTTCCTTAGCAAACTAAGATCTAATTAATTGGTCTTTCAAAAAGTGCTAGAATTAATACTTCCCCTTTTGTTTTATTTCTTCTGTTTAGCATAAACATATATTCTGTATGTTTCAGTAATCAACCTGCAAAGATATTTAGAATATATGTAAATTACATACAAAGTATATCATCTTCATATAGGTGTTAATTATATTATCGTTTGTTCTTCTTTTCATCATCTGTAATCCTGAATTTTCCAATAAGTTTTCTAGAAGAAATTTCAACAACATACGAATCAAAGTACAATCCAATTCAATCTGATTAAGACAAGTAGAATAAAGAATTGTATTTCCATTAAACAACTTCAAAAGTCAATTCCAGATTCATATTTCAGCAATTCTAGATAACAGAAAATATACTCGATTCATAAGATATCTGTATTTCACAAAACACTTGTATCTTTTCAGAACAGTATATGTTTTTTTTTTTTTTTTGGTGTACTTTAAAAGTTAATTTGACAAGCTTGAATCATGCAAGAGCTTTCTAATGTACCCATGTAACGAGCTTTCAGTCAACAATCCCAGATCTGATCAAGATCTTAGGTTGCCAGATTTTCAGAGTCCTTTTTCAGGTCAACAATCCTTACATACCTATCTACTCAAGTACAAAAGGCTCGTGATCAAACAAGTCAATAAACTCTCAAGGTTTTTTTTTTTTTTTCTAAAAATAAATGCACACACAAAACAAAGCATTAATCACATACTGTATATGCACGTATTTCATTAATACAGATGCAGTAAAACACCAATCTCATATAATCCTACTTCTATCATTTACTAAAAATATGAATCCATAACAATAAGCTCATACTTTATCTGTAGTTTAATAAGATCTACACAAATCATTCTACAGGTTCAATCAGTCAAAGTAAATGTATCTTTCATCATATGTGTTTCATTTAATCTAGAATTCACATCTCAGCTCCTTCAGGACTTTAGATAATTTTCTGATTAAGCATTAAATATTCTGATTTCATTTTAAAATCGTGAAACTGTTAAACTCATGAAATTCAGAAAAATCATAAGATACTATCTAGATTTACATAAATAATAAATTATATAGCATCTTCTATAGCCTTCTAAATATAACATTCAAGCAGTTTATAAAAATTTTACAGTCTCAATTATCGGATAGTTACAGCAAGTTCATAAAAATTTTCAATTTCCTCAAAACTTTGCAGTACCATTTTAATTCCTTTAATTAACAAACTTACATGGCTGTTACTTTAATTACCTCCCCCCCATACCTACATTTTGCATTGTCCTCAATGTAAAATATTTGACAATAAGTACAGTAATTGTAGCAGACATGAATAAAGTTTTGTTTGATTTAAAATTTAGGAAAAGTAATTGGTTACATACCTTGTTCCATTTGTATCTCTTTCTACATATTCCGATTTTTGATTCTGAAAAACTTTTCATTCCCAGATAAACACAGAATATAAAACAAAATAACATTTAACAAATATTAATAAATCAGTGTCTTGTGTGGAACCCAGACTCCTATGCCTTTGGTGGCTCACAAGCAAGCCAGTTGGTTTCCCAGAACAGATACCAACAAACTAGATTGATATTTTGTTTTGTTTGTTTTTTGTTTTTTTTTTATAAAATGAACATGAAAAACTTCAAAATTCTTCTTTTTTTTTTTCTAAAACTAAATGCAAAATACACAACATTAAACACACAAAATCACAGCTTAAGAACATGATTGAAAAGTAGAAACAAATGGAATAAATGTATTAGTCCAAGCAAACTTTTAGGCATAGTTCTTCTTGCTATTAATTTTGTTTTAATGCAGTTCTTGGTCCTTTTTAATTTGCAAACATGCAATATATTATAAATTCCAAATACGAGTGTATTACCATTAATGATATGTAATGCAGAAAGGGATCCTTTCTGGTTCCAGGGTAATGTAGCAGTTTCTATTTCTACATCTATTTCAATATACTCCTCTTCCCACTTCCATTCATTCATGTCTTCCATAATCCATATTTGAAATTTCATCAGTTCATCCCACCATCTTATTAGACATAAAGTAGGATCATCTTCTTCATTATACCATATTCCTATTTGAATTTTATTAAATTTTTCAGATGGTGGTTTAGCTATTTCATTCGGTACAGGTAAAATTTCTGTATAATCATCGTAACTGTCTATGCTCACTATGTATAAATCAGATCTATATGCTATTGATATCTCCGTGACTAAATAAATATAACCATCAAGTATGACATGTGTTTGGTTAATTAATGATTTCTGTCCTAGATATATTATAATGTTTTCATTCCAAGATCTGTTCAGAAAATTATACACACTTAAGCGTAAATCTTCACCCCAATTTCCTGTAGGTCTCCAATAATATAATTTTTCAGGAATTGTAGAATTTTTATCAGAAAATATTAAAGCTGACCCACAATTTTCAGTTGGTGCTTCAAATATATTAGGTCTTCCTATATTACATTCTTCTCCTGTTATAGGATTTCTTATCAAAATCTTAGGTAATGATAAACTTGCATACCTTGGTCTCGTCTTGTATATGATTAATCCTTCATCTATCCCCATAATATGACTCATTCCTTCTAATGCATTGGGTGGAATTCCAGTAGTTTCTTCCATAGCCAGATATTCATGGGTATTTGAACTACGATTAAATGACCTCCATATGAATCCATCTCTAATCTTAGTCATTTTTGCAACTTGTAGTCCTTGAAAATATTTTTCTTCGATATAGTCTTTAATTTCCTTTGATACACAACACATCCTGCATAGATCTTTAGCTGACAAGTTACTTAGTATTTCCCTTTATGCATCTAACGGTAATTGCATTAATTCCATTTGTCGATTCTGTAAAATAAAAACAAAAATTTAGCAAAGACAAAAATTAACATAACTACTACACACCCTCGTGGAGTTAAGGCATAACTCAACAGACTAAGTTCGTTGAGTTAAAAATTAACTCTACGATACTATTAACTTAAAATAAAAATAAAAACATATATACATATAGATAGTTGCTTCAGATATGCTGCTTCATTCAACTACCTTCCCAGAAGAGGTATCAATTTCATTAACCATTCTATTGACAGGATTAGGTATAGCTTGTATTGGCAATCCTCTAGTAGGTCTAACTTCCATTGGTTCCTTCTGTCTAAGTGGTATATTTCTATTCTGATTTTGATTTACAGCATTTCCAAATATAAATTCTAGACGATTATTTACTTGTTGGATTATCTTTTCTAATTTCTCTATTCTAACTCCTTGTTCAATTAATACTTCATAACTTATGTTCTTCTCATTTATATTTTCTCCTCCCTAGAAATTGTTGTTTCTCCAAGATAAATTCGGGTGATTTCTCCAATTAGGATTATAAGAATTTCCCAAGTTATCTCTCTGGTTTCTAGCATAAATAATATCTAAGTCATTTATGTTTGTATTCTTTTCTGCTAGCTTTTGATTTAATGATAACTCTTCTATTTTCTTTGTTAATTCATTTAATTTCACCTCAAGCATAGTATTGGAATCTATTTCATGCATTCCTCTTGGCAATAATCTTTTATCTACAATAGCTTCAGTCGAATTTTCCCACTGTGCAGTTATTTTTGCAAAATTTTCTAAATATGCCCATGCTTCTTCACTACATAATTTTAAAAATCCATTTTGACAAGTAGATTCTAATAAAGATTTCGTTGAAACATCTATGCCTTCATAAATTATGCCTATTAATTTGCTTTACTCATTGCATGATGTGGACATTGAGTTAGTAAATCTTTAAATCTTTCAAAATATTTCCAGAATGATTCATCCTATTTTTGGCTACACATTAATATTTCTTTCTTCTTTTTAATCGTTTGATGTGTTGGATAGTATTTTTCCAGAAAAACAGAGCAAAATTCAGTTCATGTAGAAATTGAATCAGGCGACAAAGTATATAACCATCTTTTAGCTGTATCTTTTAAAGCAAAAGAGATATATCTAAGTTTAATAGCATCTATACTCATGTTCGGCATTCTCATCATTTGACAAACTTCGTTAAATTCTTTAAGGAAATAATAGGCATCCTCTCTTTCTAATCCATGAAAATGTGGCAATTGACTAATATAATTAGATTTCAGTTCAAACCTATCTCCCTCAAAGTTTGGCAATCGAATACATGAAGGTTCATCAATTAATTTAGGATACAGAATCTCTCCTAATGGTTTTTCTACTAGAGTAGCCATCTCTACGTTTTCTTTTAAAGAAAGGTTAGCTACACCCCAAAGAATTTCGTTAAAGTTCAGTTTAGAAAATTTTTCAGTACTCCTCTACAATGAAAATTCCTAGATAGGTGTTCTTACTAATCGTTTAGTGCTTAGAGAACGAGTCCATGTACTCATAAATAAATAACAAAAGATTAATTACATACCAGTCTAAAGCTTTCCATTCTATAAATATTTGTTGTCGTATGAAGGTTGAATCAGCTGCTTCTCCTTCCAGTTCTTCCAACGCTTTCTCCTTTCTCTTAAAAGTGCTGGTAACTCGTAAATAACATTCTGTTTCATATATATACTGCGCATCCATAAAGTGAATAAATCTCGTTGCAAGAACGTGTCTTGCAACATGCATCGTGGTTCCTATTTTAATGGGTATATGTACCACTACTAATTTCAAATTTTGGTAACCGCTAAACCAACGAAGTTTCGTTTGTGGTTAAAAGAATAACTGTTCTGCTTAATCCACGAACTAACCTCGTTGAGTTACAAATTACTCAATAGAATACAGTCGGTTACTATTGCTAACTCCACGGACTAACTTCGTTGAGTTACAGATAACTCAACGGAGTGACCTTATATTATATTACTGACCTCGTGGAGTTACGGTTAACTCAACGGAATTACTTCGTTGAGTTAACACTTGGCAACTTCTAAGTTTCACTCTCGTAAGTTTTCTATTCTATTTTTTTTTCTTTATTTTTTTGTTTTTCATTCTGCTAACTGTAATAAAGTTAAATCTGTCAGTAATGCCTCATTTTGATTAAAATACATTTAGGGCGTGTTAGTGCATGACGGAAAATTCTGATGGAAAGGAAAAGGAAAATTCTGACGGAAAGGAAATGGAAAATTTGTAACGGAAAGGAAAAGGAAAATTCTAAGAGGGGTTTAGTGCAGGACGGAAAATTCTGATGGAAATTCTGACAAAAGTTTATTACAACTAATATTCGAAAAATACAAATACATCTTAATTGAAATATTACAATACGAAATAATATCATCTAGTTCTTCCATCCCACATTGCCATCATCATATCTTCTCGCATCTTATCTGCCATTTCTTTTCTTTGTTCTTGAGTCATTCGAACATGGGCATTGCTTTCTATATGTATCTCTCCCATTGGTTGTATGTCATCAATAATATTTAACTCTTCCAACTCATCTAGCAGGTCTTCAAGTAAATCTTCCTTATCAGTCTTACGAATAAAATTATGAAGCAAAAAACATGCGATGACAATCTTTACTTGTGTTTCATATGGATATGGCATTTGACCACGTAATATTGAAAATCGATGTTTCACAACTCCAAATGTACGCTCAATGACTGTTCTCAATTGTGAATGTCTGTAGTTGAAATTTTCTACAGCATTACGAGGAACTCTATCATTAACATAATCAGATAGATGGTATCTTACACCTCGATATGGACAAATATATTCTGGTCGATTTGGATATCCAGCATCAACTAAGTAAAACTTACCTGTATAAAAAAAATATTAGTATGGTGATGTCTTCATAACTTGTAGAAGTGGAAAACACATTTACCTGGTAGAACTTGAAAACCATTAGGTCTAGTAACTGCATCTTGGAGAATACGAGCATCAGCAACTGATCCTTCCCAACCAGCTAAAATATATGTAAATTCCATTCAAAATTACATGCTGCCATTACATTTTGAGAAAATTCACCTTTCCTGTTCCTAAATCTTGTTGTTTCTTGTCCATAAATAGTTGCTTTGATATGTGTACCATCAATAGCTCCAATACAATCCTATAAACATGCACTTTTATTTTGATATTGACTAAAATAACATTAAAGATAAGGAAACACCAAAGGTGTGAAAATGTACCTTAAAATATGGGTACACATTTGAGTCTTGACGAATTCGACTTGGTGTTTCAAATGAAGGTCTTGCTAGAAGAACATGATTTAGTCGTAATACAGCATTCAACACTTCATTAAAGTATTTACTAACTGTCCAACTTGATCGACTAAATCGTTCTATAGTTACTCCATACCTTTGATTTTGCCCAATTGTCACAAGGAACATGGCAAACTTCTCTTCTACACTGATATTGTTGGTATCTTTCAGCACTTCTTCCCTCCTCATTAATTCACAAAAACCATTGAAAACACTTTGACTCATTCTATAAATCTTTCGGCAATTGTAAACTTGATGTGGTAAAGAAGGATCTAGTAATCTTCTTATATAATCTGCACCTTCTTTACTATAAATACGACTTGTACTTGAAAACAAAGTTGAGGTACTTGTAATCCCTACTAAAATATTCCAAAAAGCAAGTAAACGTCTTCACCTTCTTCTAGCATGTTCTTCCTCTTCTTCAAATAACATCAATGTGTTATTTACTAGTTCGTCAAAATCCTCTTCAAAATTCATCGTCACCTACAAAATTTCATGTCCAAACATATTACAAGGCTGTAATACAAATAAACATATTACATGAAATCATTCCACAATTAATAGAACATAATAAAATATGATAAACAAACATCAATAATAATATCATTCCACATTTCCTTGTCCAAACAAAAAGTAGTTACATCATACATCTAATACAAAAAAAAAAACATGTAAATCATCTTTAGTCTTCCATCTTTTCTAAGTGAAACTTCAACCATCCTTGTCGCATTTCTTTTGGAATTGATAGAAATATTTTACTGATTTCTTGCTTTTGGAATAATTGAGTAGCTTTATATCGATCAGTCATAGATAGATCTTCAATCTCAAATATTGAAGCAATAGCTTCATCTAAAAAAGACTCAGACTTCTTTTGCCATGCAAACATTTCCTTCTTCCATGCAAACATTTCCTTCTTACATACAAACATCTCCTTTTGTATGTGAACCATCTCTCTCATTTGTTCATTACGTACCTCACCATTAACAGTATCTTGTTCACACAAAGTAAGAAAAGCTCGTGACGTATCTTTCAAACTTTCTGCTATCATTTGTTGAGATTCTGCATGAGGGCGTGCTCGCTTCCCCTTTTTCCTCTGCTCCAATGGAACATGTGCACTTCCTCCTGAACTAGGAGGTATGTCAGAATCGAGGTCCATTCCATCTTGTGTAATGTCTAGAGTAAATGTATTTGGAACTTGAGTGTTTGGTACAATGTCTACTTCTTCTGCCTGTCATAAATCAAACATGATTTTCCCTTGCAGCTTTCACACTCTGGATGTGCCTACATAAAATTACAATATATATTAAGAAAAATTCAATACAATTGGGATAATCTTAAAGTATGTAAATAAAAATCTTACCTTAATAAACTCCTTCCATATCTCTTCATCTATATCAGTATACCCTTGTATGAAATTCCATCCCCATCCACTCTGATTTGCAATTTTTGAGTAGTTACGATAAATTTGTCTCCATGTCTTTAAGCGACTTTCCACATTCTTCTTTGTAATACATGCATTTCTTCTATTATTGTATTTTTCAACTACTTCATCCCAAGTGCTCCCTTTTATCTTTCCATCTTGGGTTTTTTTGTTTCCCTCATTTAATACTTCTGACAAAATATCTAAAAAGAATGCATCTGCATCAGCATTCCAAGTCATATAAGTTCGTCCTCCATTACCTCGTCCTCTATCAAGAGTACTCATTTACTACATAAGATCAAATATTAATTAACTGCTCCGATAGAAGATTATGAGATTTGCAAAAACATAATATCTTTTGTCAATCTACTCAATATTTGAAAACATACTAAGCACATTTTCGTGGATCAAAACATACTAACAAACAAATACATAATTTCAGTACATTTGCTTAAATTACAATAACCACATTTTCGTGGATCAAAACATACCAACTGAACAAAACAAATACATAATTTCAATATCAACGGCAGATTGATCAAAACATTTAGTATCAAGACAAAGAGCTATCAACGACAGATTGAACAAAGTATTCAGTATCAACGACATTATACTTACAAACATTATACTAACAAACAAATACATATGATGAAAACATACATTACATTATACTAACAAACATACATTACATTATACTAACAAACAAATACATACGATGAAAATAGAATTTCAAACAGAATTTACAAAGGCACAAACCGAGCGTCAGCAATGGTAGCAATCGCAGTGGATGCGGCAGCAGCAGCGGTAGTGATTGTGAGTGGTCGCGACGGATGCAGGGGTTGAGAGCTTCGGATGCGGCGGCAGCAGCAGATGCAGCGACACCAATGGATGCGGCAACAACGACCGTGAGCGACAACTGCAACGGTTGCGACTAATGCAAGGGCTACGAGCTTCGGATGCGGCGACAGCGGCGGATGTAGTGGTAGCAACCGATGTGGCAGGAACGACTGTGAGTGACGACTGCAACGGTTGTGAGTGGTCGCGACGAATGCGGGGGCTACGAGCTTCGGATGCAGCGATAGCGGCAGCGACAAATGCGGCAGCAGCGACCGTGAGCAACGACTGCAACGGTTGCGAGCGATCACGACAAATGTGAGGGCTGCGAGCTTCGGATGCAGCGGCGGATGTTGCGGCACCGACGGATGCGAGGGCTACGAGCTTCGGATGCAGCGGTAGCGGCAGCGACGGATGCGACAACAGCGACCGTGAGCAACGACTGCAACGGTTGCGAGCGTTCGCGACAGATGTGAGGGCTGCGAGCTTCGGATGCAGCGGCGGATGTTGCGGCACCGACGGATGTGAGGGCTACGAGCTTCGGATGCAGCGGTAGCGGCAGCGACAGATGCCGCAGCAGCGACCGTGAGCAACGACTGCAACGGTTGCGAGCGATCGCGACAGATGTGAGGGTTGCGAGCTTTGGATGCAGTGGCGGATGTTGCGGCACCGACGGATGCGAGCGGTCGCGATGGATGCAGGGGTGAAAAATTTTCCGAACATGGAAGGTTGGAAATGAGGGAAGGGTAAAGGTAAAATTACATATTTATATGTCGGTAAATTTACACTTTCCTTTTCCTTCGATATTATGCATACTAATGACATTCTAACGGAATTCAACAATTTTCCTTTCCATCAGTTGAATTCCGTCAGGCACTAACCCCCCCTTAAATCTGAACATTATATAAAGATTTAAATTGCAGGTCATTTTATGTTATGCAGAATTTACATTTTACCTTATAACATGCAAAAAATTTTTAAGCAGTTATCCTGTCATTCAGCAAATTGTAAATCTGTTACATATTCATAAAGTTCCACAAATTACATAATATTCAATAAATTCCATTCATTTCACATTCAAATACGTATGAAAATTGCATCTGAAAAATTATATTCATTAATATGAATCAATTACATTACAAGTACATCATACAATTTTACACAAGTAGACGAACAATACAATTTAATCTCTATGCCTAAGTTCATCTACTTCCTTCTGGAGTTTTTCTAATTGCTGCTCTAATTGATTTATCCTCTCTACTGCTCCTGCAATTTCTCTAGAAGGTACAGCTAATTCTGCAGCTACAAAATTTCTGTATTCTTTCACTGAAATGGTTCTAGATCTTATCCTTTTTGATGTCCATTTAGTGAAATCAATACTATCCACCATCAGCAGTGGAATCAAATCTCCATAAAATAATTTCTTCTTCACTGTTTTCAGCTTGGAGATAAAAACTGCAGACCAATTTATTTGGATCTTATTTACAACTGCATATGTGGCCCATTTGACAAATTGACTTAATTCTATGTCATGGCCCTGTCGTTGATAGACATTCTTAATCAGAATGTTAGCTACCATGTGTGCTTTACCATTTAAATGCTTCAATCTGTTTAATAATGGCACACCAGGATTGATAGCTAAACAATCCTTAATTTGCTGCTCAGTCCATTCAATTGCAGTTGTATCTTCCAAAATTTTTGTTCCTTCATTCTTTAAACCAAATATGTTGTAGAGAAGCTCTAGTGTTATCTGTGCATCAGCTTCCTCCACGTTTGAAATTAATTCTCCTTCTCCTTCTCTTAAATTTGCATAGAAACAAGGCACTAAATTCTCATATACTGCATGCCCTCTTTCTTGAGATATAAATTGCAGTAGACCTTGGAATTCAAATAGATCTTTGATTTCTTGCATTCCATCCTAATTTACTGGTCTACTGTAAATAATATCGTAACCCCTTATTTCTTGGTATTTGGTATAAGCTTACTGACTACAAAAATGTACTTCATTCAAAATTGTTGTTTCAGTCGGGTCAGGAAGGTAACTTTGTTGCTCCAAAGGGGTTTGTTTTTGCTCTTCCTCCAGCATAGGCTGCATTTGGACATTCTCTTCAGATTCCTGAATTTTTGCTTTTGCTTTTGTCTGTGGTGGTGAGCCGGCAGAACTCTCCACTCTGTCTTGAATTCTTTCCATAATTTGCTGAAGAGTTTCTTGCTCTTCAGTGGAATCTGTGAAATTATTTTTGTCCAAATGGCTTCTTTCAGCCTCTTCATTTTCTACTCTTTCTTCTTCCTCCTGACTACCAATCTATTCTGTTACTGTTCTTTCTGATTCTGTAACAGATTGGGATGGAGTCATGGGCAATTCAGTTTCTACTCTAATTTCTGTTTCTTCTTGTACAGACTGTAAACTAATTTCAGCCTGATTTTTTTTCTTTTCTTTGCTCCTCCTCAGATTCGGATAGCAGGTTAATAAAAATCTGCTCCACAGGCCCTATAAAAATTGGTACTTCAGATTTAATTTCTTCATAATCAGGCACTTTTTCTTTTTCTTTCTTTTTTCTGATTAGTTGTGCCTGTTCTTCCTCTTCATCTTCTGAAATTAAATCTACAAAAATAGGCTCTACAGGCTTTCGAACCACAGGTACTAGCTCTTCCTATTTAATTCTTCCAATAATTGCTGGTCTCGAAGAACCAGCTTTAGCTTTTTTTGCAGCATATCTAACAACAGTTCTGGCAGTAGCTTCTTGATGCTGTTCCACTTTAATTTTATATTGGGCTTTCAACTTTTCTATAGCCCACTTTTTGTATAGTGCATCAAACACCAGGTGTGCTTTAGCCACTGCCAAATCTTCTAATTCTCCTTGGTTTTTTCCAACTTGAACCAGTTCTGCAAATTCTCTTATTTCTTCTTCAATCGAAGGCCCCATCATTTCTGCTCGTGCCAATGGCTTAAATGGTGGAATTGAAGGTCCAGACTACTGCTCCTCAAGAACAGGTCTTTCAGTAGTTGGTTCCTCCCGTTCTTTAGTTGCCTCTTCATTTGCTTTCCTTTCTTGCTCCCAGATCACCCGTTTAGCTTGTCTACAGATTCGTCTTTTGAACCAGAGTCGGGACTTACGTTGGATTAATTCTAGGGCAACTTCATTACTTGGCCTTATTTGTCTTTCCTTGCTTATAGCTATTTCTGTTGCTATTTTGATTCATGTTTCCATTATTTGAGGTATTCGTATATCCATATCTACTAAATCTCTTCTAAACTTGAAAAGTTCTGATTCTACCTTCTGTAGCTCTTTCTCTTTTGTCGTATTTCTGATCTTCTATCGCGTGTGCCACTCTTCTAATTCCTTTAGAAATTCTGATGTATCAACAACATCTTCCTAGAATTCAGGCATCATCTTCCTCATCGTGAAGTTACACAACAACACAGAATCGCTCTGATTTCTACTGTTCTAGATTCTAAATGATTTGTCGGATAATGCTCTTAAAACCCTAGGTTTTAGTTTAAATAAGCACTAAGTTTAGGCGGGTAATCGGGTCATTTTTCGAACCAATTATTACTATTTTATCTGCGGTCTTAGCTATAGTACTCTGTTGTGTTATAGGTAACTCAACGGAATAAGCTCGTTGACTAACTCAAGACTTAACGGAGTATGCTCGTTGAGTTAAGCGTAACTCAACGGACTCCCCCGTACAAGCAATTATAATAATAAAAATATTACAGAGAATAGTTTTTCTATTTTTTTACTGGTTTAACAAATACTATGCTTCGGTCAGACCTAAATATTTTTTATTTTTTTATTTTTCTTTCGGTTGAACCGATACTATGTTTCGGTAAAACCAAATTTTTTTTAATGTTCCGGTCATACCGATGCTACACTTCGGTCAGACCTAAATATTTTTTAATTTTACGGTCATACCAATGGATCCAATCAGTTGAACTGCAACTATTTTTATGTTTTATATATATTTTTAATGTTTTTTTTATATTTTTATATATATATATAAACATAAAAACTGATTTCTTACTAAGTAAAACTCGAGTAGTTCTCTACTCTGACTTCTTCTATAATTCCAAAGGAGTTTCTTGGTGTTTTCAGAATAGGTTTAAGTCTTTGTCCATTTACTTTAAATATATTCTGATTTTTAGGATTTTCAATTTCAATAGCTCCATAAGGATAAACATTTCGAACTATGTAAGGTTCTGCCCATCTAGATCTTAATTTTCCTAGATAGTTATGGAGTCTAGCCATATAAAGATATACTTCTTGTCCTATTTCAAAGTTTTTAGGAATAATTTTTCTATCATGCAAGAATTTAATTTTTGTCTTTTTCTCTTATAGTCTTTGAATAAGCTTCATTTCTAAATTCTTCTAATTCAATTAGTTGCATTTTCCTATTTTCAGCAGCTTGATTTAAATTAGTGTTCAGAGTTTTTAATGCCCAATAAGCTTTATGTTCTATTTCAGCAGGTAAATGACAACTTTTCCAAATACTAGCCTAAAAGGTGACATACCTAAGCTCGTTTTATAAGTAGTTCTACAAGCCCAAAGTGCATCAATCAATCTATTAGCCCAACCTGTTCTAGTAGGATTTACTACTTTTTCCAAGATTAATTTAATTTGTTTGTTTGCACTTTCTACTTGTCCACTTGTTTGCGGATGATATGATGTTGCAATTTTGTGGTTTATTCCATATTTCTTCATTAAGGCTTCAAAACTTCTATTACAGAAATGAGTTCCTCTATCACTGATAATAGCTTTAGGTATTCCAAATCTGGCAAATATATTTGATCTTATAAATTGTATTACCACTTTGTTATCATTAGTTTTTGTAGGAATAACTTCTATCCATTTAGATACATAATCCACCCCCAACAATATGTAATTAAATTGATTAGACATAGGAAATGGACCCATAAAATCTATTCCCCACACATCAAATATTTCAACCTCAACAATAGGATTAAGAGGCATCATATTCCTCTTTGATATTCTTCCTATTTGTTGACATCTTAAACAACTTAAGCAATATTTATGAGCATCTTTGAATAGTGTTGGCCAACAAAACCCACATTGCAGAATTTTTGCAATAGTTTTCCCTGAACCAAAATGTCCTCGACAAGCTTGGTCATGACAGAAAGACAATATGCTCGAATATTCAGTTTCTAGAACACACCTCCTTAAAACCAGATCAAGACATTTCTTAAATAAGTAAGGGTCTTCCCAATAGTATTATTTTACTCTTGAGAAAAACAATTTCTTATCCTGTCTATTCCAATCCTTAGGTGTTAAACCAGTAACTAAGTAATTAACTATGTCTGCATACCAAGGCATTGTGTTGATGGTCATTAATTGTTCATCAGGAAAATTATCCTTAATTTCAATATTTGATTTTTCAATTTGTAATCTTGATAAATGATCTGCTACTACATTCTCACAACCTTTTGTATCTTTAATTTCAAGATCGAATTCTTGCAATAATAATATCCATCGGATCAATCTAGGTTTAGTTTCTTTTTTCTTTATTAGATGTTTTAGAGCTGAATGATCCGTGTATACTATTACTTTAGCTCCAATCAAATATGATCTAAACTTTTCTAAAGCAAACACAACAGCTAATAATTCTTTTTCAGTAGTTGTGTAATTAACTTGAGCATCATTTAAGGTTTTGCTTGCATAATGAATCACTCTAGGAGATTTTTCTATTTTCTGTCGTAACACTGCTCCTATAGCAAAATCAGAAGCATCGCACATTAATTCAAATGGATGGTTCCAATTAGGTGCTTGAATTATAGGAGTTGAAATTAAGCTAGTCTTAAGTCTGAAAAATGCTTCCTTGCAATTTTTACCAAAGTTAAATGGAACATCTTTTAATAGATTAGTTAAAGGTCTAGCTATCTTGCTAAAGTCTTTAATAAATCTTCTATAAAAACCAGCATGTCCTAGAATTGATCTAATATCTTTTACTGATTTAGGTTGGTAGATTAGAAATTACTTCTATTTTAGCTTTATCTACTTCCAACCCTTTTTTAGAAACAACATGCCCTAAGACTATTCCTTGTTTAACCATGAAGTGACATTTTTTCCAATTTAAAACCAGATTTTTTTCCACACAGCGTTTTAATATTTGGTCTAAATTGCTTAAACACACTTCATATAAGTTGCCATATACAGTAAAATCATCCATAAATATTTCTAAAAATTCATCGGTTATTCCAGGAAATATGCCCTGCACACACCTTTGAAAGGTAGCTAGTGCATTGCATAATCTGAATGGCATTCTTTTAAAAGCATAAGTTCCATTAGGACAGGTGAAAGTTGTTTTCTCTTGATCCCCTAATGCTACTGAATTTTATTATACCTTGAATACCCGTCTAGGAAACAAAAATATTCTTGCCCTACTAATCTTTCCAGCATTTGATCTATAAAAGGTAAGGGAAAATGATCTTTCCTAGTCACAGCATTCAGCTTTCTATAGTCTATACATACTCTCCAACCTGATTGAATTCTAGTAGGTATCAAGTCTTGACTTTCATTCCTAATAACTGTTAATCCTGATTTCTTGGGAACTACATGGATTGGACTAACCCACGAGCTATTAGAAATCGGATATATTATATCATTATCTAACCATTTCACTATTTCCTTCCTGACTACTTCCTTAAGATTTGGATTTAATCTCCTCTCAAGAATTCTAACAGGTTTAGCATTCTCTTCTAAATATATGTGGTGACAGCATAAAGTTGAACTTAACCCTTTTATATCAGTCATAGTCCATCATATTGCTTCTTTATAACTTTTTACATCTTTTAATTTAGCTATTTGATCCTCTTTCAAATTTGAAGCAATAATGATTGGACATGTACGTTTATCCTCCAGAAATATATAGGTTAATTCAAGAGGTAAAGGTTTTAATTCTAAATGCTGCCCATCAGAAGCTAAAGCTCCTAATTGAACATCATCATTTTTTAAATTAATTTCTTCCTGATCTCCTTCTATATTTATGCTTTCACTTTCTTCTAAAGTTTCAGAATTGATTTGCCTATTTAATTCTTCTTGAATCACATCATCTAACATATCTCCTTCATCCTCTAAAAAGTCTATGGTATGTAAGGACATTTCTAACTCCTCAAACCTTTCTGGTTTGAAAATATTTAATTGAGTATCCTCATTACCATATGCTAACTTCATTACTCCAGTTTTACAATTTATAACAGCCCTTGATGTTGCTAAAAATGGCCTTCCCAAAATTAAAGATGTATCACTATTTTTATGATTAATTTGTTGGGAATCCAAAATTACAATATCAATAGGATATATAAAATTCTTGATTTTAATTAAGACATCCTCTATTTTTCCTCTAGGGTATCTTATACTTCTATCAGCTAATTGAATAACCGTACTAGTAGGAGTTAAGCCTTCTAATCCTAAGGATGCAAATATATCACTTGGCATAACATTTATACCTGCACCTAAGTCTATTAAGGTTCTTTCTAGAATGGTATTTCCTATGGTGCATGATATAACAGGGATTCCAGGATTAGATAACTTTTTAGGAATTTGTGGCAGAAATAGGAAACTACTTTGCTCAGCTAAAAAGACCTTTCTAAGAACTTTTCACTCTCTTTTTTTAGTACACCAATCCTTCAGAAATTTAGCACAAGGTGGCATATTCTGCAATAGATTTAACAAAGGAATGTTAACTTGTACTTTTTCAAAAATTTCTCTGATTTTTTCTTGTTTTTCAGGAATTGTTTGTTGTAATCTTTCAGGATAGGGTGCTAAAGATTTTGATTTCAAAGACTCTTTTTCTTTCAGTTGATTTGTTTGATTATTTTTAGCTTCAATTGCAGATTCAGATTGTTCTTCAGTGATTTCTAGATTTTCAGTTATTACATTTTCATTATCATTTTGATTTTTACTCTTGTCCACCTTCATATCATTTTCATTTTGAGTTCTTGGTGGTATATCAGTTCCAGATCTTAATGTTATACATACATCTTCTAGATTTTCGTTACTTTCATGATGTTTTTGTATATCATTTTCGTGATTATGATCTTCAATTGTTTTTAGTTTTAAAGTGCATTCTTTAAATTCTCTTACATTTGTGTTTTCTGTTTGTTGTATATTTTGCAAGTTGTGCAGGTTTATAACATTATAATTTTCATTGTCCTATTGTAAAACTTGTATTTTCATTGCATTTTTGTCTAATGCTTTTAATTTTGTTTCTAGATCATCTAATTTCATTGTATTCAATTTTTGATCAATTTTCTTTATGGCTTTTTCAATTTCATAAATTATATCCTGTTTAGGTTCTGAATATGCCTCCTTATAGTTTAATTGGTTGACTTCTTGTTGTTGACACACAAAGTATTCCAGTTTGTCCAGATTTTGCTCTATACTATGCTCCAGTCTATCATAGCTATCCCAAACTTCAGTGTCTCTCATCATATTACACATTCTATACTGACCATCAGTTGGGTAAACTATAGGATTCTCATACTCGGCTCTATTATATTGAGGATAATTCATTTGTTGTTCATGGGATCTATCAATCTGTAAATGTCTCAATTTCAAACAATCAGAAATGTCGTGTCCTTCAGAATTGCAGAATTCACATATGCTAATTAAAGGTTTCAGAAATGTTTGAGCATAAGCATATGCCATATTCTCAATTATAGAAGAAAACACACAACTCTAACTATTAAAATGAAATAGCTCTAACAGTTGCTTCAATTCAATTTAGTTCAATTCAATTCAGTTCAATTCAGTTCAATTCAATTCAGTTCAATTCAATTCAATTCAATTCAATTCAGTTCAATTCAATTCAATTCAATTCAATTCAGTTCAATTCAATTCAATTCAATTCAGTTCAATTCAATTCAATTCAATTCAGTTCAATTCAATTCCACGGCAACGGCGCCATAAAACTTGTTCGTGTTTTCCCAACACTACACTAGAAAAACTTAGATTTGTTACTTCTATTTTTACTTAGTTAATTTATCTTTATGCCTATTCTTTCTTTTAGAAGTAAACAAACAACCTTTAATACAATTTAGATATTAATTCCAATTTGTACTTTAACTGCAAGTGCATAGTGTTTATTGTATCAGTGTGCAAGTACAGGTCGATCCCATAGGGAATTGCTGACGAATTTAAGAAATGTTTGATTGTGAATAATTCAAATTTATATTCAATAAGCACTCCGTTGAGTTATGGCTAACTCAACAGACTATCCTCGTGGACTTAAGTTAACTTCACGAGCCTGTCTCTTCTTTATAATACTGCTATTTACAGAGGAATTCGGCCAACCATTGGTCGATTCCACAAATTGTAAATAACATCAATTAAGCTTTTTAATGCTAGTTAACATTGGATTTATCATTATGCAATACTAACATTCAGATGATTCAAATAGTAACCATTAAAATCTTTAAGTTGTTTTGTACGAACCAATTTCAGTAAACTGTAAAATTAAAACTAACATAAAACAATCATAAAACTGATACAGATAACATTAATCACGATACAACACAAACAACACAACACTCAAATACAACATACAAACAAAGATAAATTGCTTTTGGTATTTTTGTTTTTATGTGAACATGGAAATGTGCAAAAGGTGAAATGTAAAGTAATTTCACTTGATAGTAAATACTTCCGACACTACTTGCAACGCGATTACACCACTAAAAATTGAACCACTTACAATTCTGTCTCCTCTCCCTATAGAATCACGAGTCTAGAATTGCAAGATGATCTCCTCTTCAGCATACAGGCATCAACCTGAAGCCAAGGCTAAAAGCTTTATGATCTCCTGAAATATGAGTCAGCACTTGGTGAAAATGTCTTCCCTTCCCGCGACGCGATCACTCCTCACAGTGGTTGTCAGGCACTATGTTTGGCTCGGAATCGACCCGACATCAGGCAAGTATCCTCACAGACCTCCGATGATTGGTGATTATGGTGGTGATAACGATGGTTGGTGTGATACTTCAGAGAATCGCCGATACTGTCTGCAGAAAGCTCGGTGCTCCTCCTCTGTATACACTGGCCGTCCATCGATCACACTCTTTCTTTTTTTCTTCTTTTCTTTTATATTTCTTCAATGGTAACTGCTTCTGCTTGAATGATCGGTTGGATTTCCTTCCTTTAGATCAACGGCAATGATTTCTTTCTCCCTGCGTGATTGAATTCCTACGTGATACATGGGAACGTGGTTTTTCCTTCCAACTATCTGTTCCTGCAACCGCTATAGTGGCATATTAGAAAATATATAGTCCGTGGAGTTACAGATAACTCAACGGACTTCCTTCGTTGATTTAACTATAAAACACGTGCAAAAATAACAACTTAAGTTTATAACGCTAACCTAACGAGTTGCCTTAGTGTATTTTCATGTAACTCAACACGTGCAGTTATACTAACTTAACGAGTTATAACGTAAGTAAATCTACTAGCTCTCAATACGTGTTAACAGTAGTTTAAACATAAAATAACATTTCGGAGAGTTACAGGTATAACTATCCGATGCTCAGATGCATTTTTGGATACTTAAGAATTTCACAGCCTGCAATTTACCGATAGTTCATAAATGTACTAAATTAACATTAATTCCCCAAAATTAAGCAGATTCTTCAATTAAAGCATATAACAGTGCAATTATAACATAATGACTTACTTCTCATATGATAAGCTAAATATTATGCAATTAACCATCATTTAACCGTTAATAATATGCACTTTTTCATTCTAAACATCCACTGCAACTAGAAGAAGAAAAAGAAATGAAGAAGAAGAAGAAGAAGAGCTACAAAAAGAAAATGGAATTGAAGGCTACTTGGGATGACAGTAGTTCTTCTAATGGCTCATCCAGTTCAGATGAAGAGGTACCAGTAAACATGTGCTATACAGCATAAGAGGTATGTTCCACTTCATCTCAAAGTGATTCTGATGTAGACAATGATAATCTAGATGCAAATATTCTTTTGTCTACTATTGATAGTTTATATGTTAAATGTAAAAATTATAAAAAGGAAATTAAGCATTTAACTGTATGTTTAGAAGAATCATATACTGAACTTGAAAATTTGCATGTTGAAAATAGAAAATGCAATAATGATGAATTAATAAATGAAAATGAAAATTTGAAATCTGAAATTACTGATCTGAAAAATACTGTGCATAAGTTTACCAATGGACAGAAAGGATTAGATCAAATCATTGGTTCTCAAAGATATAGTTCAAGTATACTTGGCCTAGGGTATGCTACTCCATAGGAAATACCCTACTGTGGTGGTGTTATCCAATCTTATAGAGATGGTACAACAGTGTTTGCCATAGAGATGGTACAACAGTGTTTGCCATCAAAAGAAGATCTGTATTAATGTGGCTGCCAAAAGGCAATAAATTAAATATTGTCAAGTGTTTGGTTGCTTTAGGCGGCACTAGAGAACTTGTTTGGTTCCTAGGCAACAACGCCAGAAAACTTGTATTTGTTAACTTTTGTTTTTAACTTGGTTAATTTGTCTTTATGCTTATATCAATAATTTCTTTTTAGAAGTAAACAAACAACCTTTCACACAAATTAGATATTAATTCTAATTTGTATTTTAACTGCAAGTGCATAGTGTATATTCTATTTGTGTGCAAGTACATGTCGATCCCAGAGAGAATTGAGTAAGAATTGTGTACTGTTCCATTTTTTATATTATACTTAATGTGTTCAATAATCACTTCGTTGAGTTACAGTTAACACGACAGACTAAGTTTGTGGAGTTATGGCTAACTCAGCGGATTAATCTCATGGACTTAAGTTAACTCCACGAGCCTATTTTTCTAGTTTAATACTGCTATTTACAAAGGAATTTGGCCAACCATTGGGTAGTTCCACAGATTATAAATAACATCAATTAAGTTCTTTAATGCTAGTTAATATTAGATTTATCATTAAGCAACACTAACATTCAAATATTTCGAACAGTAACCATTAAAATCTTTAAGTATCTGGAACAAATCGATTTCAGTAAACTGTAATACTATTTTCTATTTTCTGAATCAAACAAACATAAAACATTCACAATACTAACAATGATAACTTTAATCACGATACAAAACAAACAATACAACACTTAAATACTAAATATAAACACAGATAAGTTGTTGTTTTTGGTATTTTTGTTTTGATATGTTCATGAAAATGGGCGAAAGGTGAAATATAAAAATCTCTATCGATAGTAAATACTTCCGTCACTACATGCTACACAATTATACCACTGAAAACTTAATCACTTACAATTCTGCCTCCTCTCCCTATAGAATCGCGAGTCCAAAATTGCAAGATGATCTCCTCTTCAGCATACTGGCATCAACCTGAAACCAAGGCTAGAAGCTTTACGATCTCCTAAGATATGAGTCAGTGCTTGGTGAAAATGGCTTCCCTTCCTATGATGCAATCACTCCTCACAATGGTTGTTAGGCACTGTGTTTGGCTTAGAATCGACCTGACATAGGGAAAGTATCCTCAAAGACCTCCGATGGTTGGTGATTATGGTAATGTTGGTTATGTTGGTGAATTGTTGGTGATGGTGTGAATGCTTCAGTGAACTTCCAACGCTACTTGTAGTTAGCACGACCCTCCACCTTTACACATCGCCAACCACACTTTCTTCATTTTTTCTCCTCTTCTTTTATATTTCTTCAGTAGTAACTGCTTTTGCTTTAGATGATCGGTTGGATTTCCTTCATTCAGATCAACGATGGTGATTTCTTCTCCCTTCCACGAGTGAATTCCTACGTGATATGTGCAATCATGGTTTTCCTTTGAATGTCTTGTTTCTGTAACCGCTACAGTGGCATATTAGAAATTAAATGGTTCGTGGAGTTACAGATAACTTAATGGACTTACTTTGTTGATTTAACTATAAAACACGTGCAATAAAGAAATAAGCTGCTAACATAACGTGTTACCTTAGTGTGTATTGATGTAACTCAACGCATACAGTTATGCTAACTTAATAAGTTAAACATGTGCATCTCACGTGATATACTAAAGCATTTAAATTCAACACGTGCATAATTCTAACTTAACAAGTTCAAATATTTTGGACACTTACGAACCTAACTATCCGATGCCTAGATGCATTTCTGATAGTTAACAGATAACTTACCAAAAATCTACTTAAGTCATGCATTATGGTTTCAACACGTGTACTTCAGGAAATAATAAAATATTCTTTAAAACATAACTATCTGGTACATTAAACATATCTCTCCAAAATAATAGAAAATTTGGATACTTAAGAATTTCACAACCTGCAATTTATCGACAGTTCAAAAATGTACTAAATTAACATTAATTCCTTGAAATTATGCAGATTCTTTCATTAAAGCATATAATAGTGCAATTATAACATAATGGCTTAATTCTCATATGATAAGCTAAATATTATGCAATTAACCATCATTTAACTGTTAATATTATGCACTTTTTCATTCTAAACACTTCCCCCAAACTTAAATTTTGCTAGTCCCTTAGCAAACTAAGATCTAATTAGTTGGTCTTTCTAAAGTGCTAGAATTAATTCTTCACCTAGTTCTTCTTCAAAATAATAAATTAGATTGCTATATAGATTTTCTGTATGTTTTAGTAATCTGTTTTAAATTTGTTTTCTCCTCTTCAACTTGCAAATATACTTAGAATATATGGAAATTACATACAAAATATATCAGCATCACATAGGTGTTAATTATATTATCATTTGTTCTTCTTTTTAGCATTTGTCATCCTGAATTTTCCAATATGATTTTCAGAATCAATTTCAAGTACATACAAATCAAAACACAATTCAATTCAATATGATTAAGACAAGTAGAATAAAGAATTGTATCTCAAATAAACAACTTCAAAAGTCTATTCTAGATTCATACTTCAGCAATTTTAGATAACAGAATATATACTCGATTCAAAAGATATTTGTATTTCACAAAACACTTGTATCTTTTCAAAACATTATATGCATATTTGTACTTTAAAAGTTAATTTGACAAGCTTGAATCATACAAGAGCTTTCTAGTGTACCCATGTATCGAGCTTTTAGTTAACAATCCTAGATCTGATCAGGATCTTAGGTTGCCAGATTTAAAGAGTTCTTTTTCAGGTCAACAATCTTTACATACCTATCTACTCAAGTACAAAAGTCTCGTGATCAAACAAGTCAATAAACTCTCAAAGTTTTTCTCTTTTTTTTCTTTTCAATATAGTATATGTATGTATTTCATTAATATAGATGCAATAAAACACAAATCTCATATAGTCCTGCTTCTATTATTTACTGAAAATATGAATCCATGTCAATAAGCTCATACTTTTTCTGTAGTTTAATAACCTCTACACATAAATCATTCTATAAGTTTAATCAATCAAATTAAATGTATCCTTGATCATATGTATTTCATTTAATCCAAAAATCAATATTTCAGCTCTTTCAGGATTTCAGATAATTTACTGAGTTTCAGTTAAGCATTCTGATTTCATTTTAAAATCGTGAAATTGTTAAACTCGTAAAATTCAGCAACAACATAAGATACTATATCTAGATTTGTATGAATAATAAAATTTGTAGCATCTTATATAAGATTATAAAGATAAAATTCAAGTAGTTACAGTTCTTAAAAATTTTACAGCTTCAATTATCGGATAGTTACAACAAATTCTTGTTCAAAAAAATTTTCAATTTCCATAAACAAAACTTTTGCAATACCATTCTAATTCCTCTAATTAACAAAATTACATGGTTGTTACTTTAATTACCTCCCCCCAATACCCACATTTTGCATTGTCCTTAATGTAAAAGATTTTACAATAAATACAGTAATTATAGCAGACATGAATATTGTTTCGTTGACTTAGCATCTAACTCAACGAACTTAGTTGAAATGTAAATTCAAGATAAGTAATCAATTACATACCTCGTCCTTTTGTATCTCCTTCAATATCTTCTAATTTTTTATTCTGAAAAACTTTTCATTCACACATAAAAGCAAAGTATATAACAAAATAATAATTTAACTTGTTAAATTAGTGTCTTGTGTGGAACCTAGGCTCCTATGCCTTTGGTGGCTCACAAGCAAGCCAATTGGTTTCCCAGAATAGATACCAACAAATTGGATTGATATTTTGTTTTTCTTTTTTTTTTATAGAATAAAACTAAAACTAAAATTTTTCTTTTCAAAAAAAAATGTAGAATACACACAACATTAAAAGCACAGAATCATAGTTTAAAAACATGATTGAAAAGTAGTAACAAATGGAATAAACGTGTCAATCTATGCAAACTTTTTAGGCATAATTCTTCTTGCTATTAATTCTGTTTTAATGCAATTTGCTTTCCTTTTTAGCTTGTAAACTTGCAGTATGTTATCAATACTAAATATAAGTGTATTATCATTAATGAAATGAAATGCAGAAAGGGATCCTCTTGTGTTCCAAGATAATGTAGGTGTTTCTATTTCTACATCTATTTCAATATATTCTTCTTCCCACTTCCATTCATTTAGGTCTTTCATAATCCATATTTGAAATTTCTTCAATTCATCCCACCATCTTATAGCATCATCATATTCATTATACTACATTCCCAATTGAATTTGATCGTATTCTGAAGTCGGTGGTTTAGCTATATCACTCGGTATAGGTAATATTTCTATAAAATCATCATAACTGTCTATGCTTACTATGTATAAATCAGATCTAAATGCAACTGATATATTTGTAACTTGATATATATATCCATCAAGTATGACATGCATGTTGGTAATTAATGATTTCTGTCCTAGATATATCATAGTATTTTTAGTCCAAGATCTATTCAGAAAATTATACACACTTAAGCATAAATCTTCATCCCAATTTCCAGTTGGTCTCCAATAATATAATTTTTCAGGAATGGTCAAACTTTTATCAGAAAATATTAAAGCTGACCCACAATTTTCAGTTGGTACTTCATATCTATTAGGCCTTCTTATATTCCATTCTTCTCTTGTGATAGGATTTCTAATCAAAATGTTGGGTAACAGAATTGCATACCTTGGTTTGGTTTTGTATATAATTAATCTTTCATCCATTTCCATAATATGATATATTCCTTTTAATGTATTGGGTGGAATTCCAGTAGTTTCTTCCATATTTAGATATTCATAGTAGATTGAACTATGATTAAATGACTTCCATAAAAATCCATCTCTAATCTTAGTCATTTTTGCAACTTGTAGTTCATGAAAATATTTTTCTCTAACACAATCTTTGATTTCCTTTGATACACAACACAATCTGCACAGATCTTTAGCTGACAGGTTACTTAGTACTTCCCTTAGTGTATCCAGTGGTAATTTCATCAATTCCATCTATTGTGATTCAGTCCGAAGCTTTATACTCAGTAAATAGTTGTTGACGGATGAAGTTGAATCAACTACTTCTCCTTCCAGTTCCCCAACATAGTTTCTTTTCTTTCAAAAGTGCTGGTAACTCATAAATAACATTCTATTCTATATTTATAATGCACATCCATAAAGCAAATGAATCTCGTTGCAAGAACGTGTCTTGTAACGTGCAGTGCAGTTCCTATTTTTATGGGTACGTGTGTCACTTCTAATTTCAAATTTTAATAACCGCTAGATCTATGAAGTTTCGTTCGTGGCTAAAAGAATAACTGTTTAGCTTAATCCATGAACTAACCTCGTTGAGTTACAGTTAACTCAATGGACAAGCTTCAGTTACTATTGCTAACTCCATGGACTAACTTCGTTGAGTTATAGATAACTCAACGGAGTGACCTTATATTATATTATTAACCTCGTGGAGTTAAGGTTACTTCGTTGAGTTAACACTTAGCAACTTCTAAGTTTACTCATAGTATTAACTTCTATATTTTTCTCTCCTGCATTTTGTTAACTTAAATAAAGTTAAATACATGATATTAAACTCATTTGAATCTGAACATTATATAAATATTTAACTTACAGTTTATTTCATATTATGTAGAATTTATATTTTACTCTATAGCATGCAGATATTTTCAACATTAACTGGTTATCTTGCATTTAATCCTATCATTCATAAAATTTGTATATATTTTAAACAATCTTGCATCTTGTTCAAACAATTATATAATATTCAAGATAATTCATCCATTACATCATTCTCCAATACTAATATAAAAACATCTGAAGAGCATAGATTCATTTATATGAATAATTTACATTACAATCAATCAGATATTTTTCATACAAATATATACAAGTAGATGAACAATACAATTTAATATTTTCTCCTAAGTTCATCTACTTCTTTCTAGAGTTTTTCTACTTGTTGCTCTAATTGGTTAATCCTTTCTACAACTCCTATAACTCCTCTAGAAGATTCAGCAATCCCTACAACAACATAATTTTTGTACTCTTTCACTGAAATGGTTCTAGATCTTATCCTTTTGGATGCCCATTTAGTGAAATCGATATAGTCCACTATCAATAGTGGAATCAAATCTCCATAAAATAATTTCTTCTTCACTGTTCTCAGCTTGGAGATAAAAACTACAGACCAATTTATCTGAATTCTATTCACAACTGCATATGTGGCCCATTTGACAAATTGACTCAATTCTATATCATGGCTTTGTCGTTGGTAGACATTCTTAATCAAAATGTTAGCTATCATGTGTGCTTTACCATTTAATTGCTTTAGTCTATTTAATAATGGCACACCAGGATTGATAGCTAAGCAATCCTTTATGATTTGTTCTGTCTACTCGACTGCAGTTGTGCTTTCCAGAATTTCTAGTCCATTCTTCAATCTTAGAATGTGTTGGAGAAGCTCTGATGTTATTTGTACATTAGTTTCCTCTACATTGGAAATTAATCCTCCTTCTCCTTCTCTTAAGTTTGCATAAAAGCAGGACACTAGATTTTCATATACTACATGCCCTCTTTCTTGAGAAATAAACTGTAGTAGACCTTGGAACTCAAATAAATCTTTGATTTCTTGCATTCCGTCCCAATTTATTGGTCTACTATAAATGATATCGCAACCCCTTATCTCTTGGTATTTATTATAAGCTTCCTGACTCCAAAACTGTACTTCATTTAGAACTGTTGTTTTAGTCGGGTTAGGAATGTGAATTTATTGCTCTATAGGGGTTTGTTCTTGAACTTCCTCTTCCATATGTTGAACTTGAACTTGTTGAAAATGCTCCGTAGATTCCTGTATTTTTGCTTCTACTTTTTTCTATGGGGGTGAGCCAGCAGAACTCTCCACTTTGTCTTGAATACTGTCCAAAATTTGCTGAAGAGTTCTTTGCTTTTCAGTGGAATCTGTCGAGTCATCTCTTTCCCTATGTAATTGTTCAGCTTCTTGTTCATTTTCTTCTTTTTCTTCTTCCTCCTGATTACCAATCTGTAATGTCACGATTCTGTCTGATTTTGTGGCAGATTGGGATGGAGTTACGGGAAAATCAGCTTCTACCCTAATTTCTATTTCTTCTGCTTGTACAGGTTGCAAACTAGTTTCAGCCTATTTTTCTTCTTCTCTTTATTCTTACTGCTATTGCTCCTGCTCCTCTTCAGAATCGGATAGTAGGTTTACAAAAATCGGCTCTATAGGCCCTATTGATCTTGGTATTTCAGATTTAATCTCCTCTTGATATTCAGGCACTATCTCTTTTCCTTTCCTTCTTCTGATTAATTTTGCTTGGTCTTCCTCTTCTTCTTCTAAGATTAAATCTACAAAAATGGGATTTGCAGGCCTTTGAGCCACAAGTACTAGCTCTTCCTATTTAACTTTTTCTATAATTTTTGGTCTCGAAAGACCAGCTTCAACTCCTTTTATAGTAGGTCTGGTGTTTAGAATGAAAAAGTGCATATTATTAACGGTTAAATGATGGTTAATTGCATAATATTTAGCTTATCATATGAGAATTAAGCCATTATATTATAATTGCACTATTATATGCTTTAATTAGAATTACTACTTAATTTTGGGGAATTAATGTTAATTTAGTACATTTCTAAACTGTGGGTAAGTTGCAGGCTATGAAATTCTTATGTATCTGAAATGCACCTGAGCATCAGATAGTTAAATTTATGCACGTGCTTTATAGTTAAATCAACGAAGAAAGTCCGTTGAGTTATCTGTAACTCCATAGACTATTTATTTTCTAATATACCATTGTAGCGGTTGCAGAAACAGGATAGTTGGAAGAAAAACCACGACTGCACGTATCGCGCCGGGAGAAGAAAGCATCATCGTTGATATGAATGAAGGAAATCCAATCGACCATTCAAGCAGAAGCAGTTACTACTGAAGAAATATAAAAGAAAAGAAGAAAAAAAAGAAAAGTGTGTGATCGATGGACGGCTAGTGTATACAGAGGAGGAGCACCGAGCCTTCTACAGGCAGTATCGGCAATTCTCCAAAGTACCACACCAACTATCGTTACCACCACCACAATCACCAACCATCGGAGGTCTGTGAGAATACTTTCTTGATGTCGGGTCGATTCTGAGCTAAACATAGTGCCTGACAACCACTGTAAGGAGTGATTGTGTCGCGGGAAGGAAAACCATTTTCACCAAGCACCGACTCATATTTCAGGAGATCGTAAAGCTTTTAGCCTTAGCTTCGGGTTAATGCCTGTATGCTGAAGAGGAGATCATCTTGCAATTCTAGACTCGCGATTCTATAGGGAGAGGAGATAGAATTGTAAGTGGTTTAATTTTCAATGGTGTAATCGCATTGCAAGTAGTGCCGGAAGTATTTACTATCAAGTGAGATTACTTTACATTTCACCTTTCACCCATTTCCATGTTCATATTAAAACAAAAATACCAAAAACAATTTATCTATGTTTGTATGTTGTATTTGAGTGTTGTATTGTTTGTGTTGTATCATGATTAATGTTATCTTTATCAGTGTTGTGATTGTTTTATGCTTGTTTTAGTTTTACAGTTTACTGAAATTGGTTCGTTCAAAAGACTTAAAGATTTTAATGGTTACTGTTTGAATTATCTGAATGTTAGTATTGCTTAATGATAAATCCAATGTTAACTAACATTAAAGAGCTTAATTGATGTTATTTATGTTCAAGCTTTAATTTTGCCCATTTTTAATGAATTTTATAAGTAATTTTGCATGATATTATATATCTATGATGGATAAATGATATTAATTATGGGTAATATAAGTCTTGAAATATAGTGCAATATAGAAATTTAATTAACAAGTGCATCCCCCATTGGATATAATTTTACATGAAACACATTGATTTATTTTGCATGTCCTATGTTAGCTAACGTCTCTTGGAGTTCAACTTCCATTAATTGTAGGTAACATATATATGGGAGGAGCTTAATGCAAAAGACCAAAGAAGATGTAAAGAATCAAAAGTTGGTGGACTAAACTTTAAAGAAGAGGACATGCCAACACCTTATTGGCCCTCCTAGATCCATGGCATCTTATTGGCTTGGTGATAAAACCAAGGTGCCACATCAAAGAGAGAGAAGACAAAACAACATAAATACAAGGGGAGAGGAATTTCGGCCAACAACTTGGTGTTTCCAATGAGAGAAAGAAGGAGGAGAAGAAGCTTGGAGGTGAGGCTTGTGCTTCCAAAGAGAGACCATCCATTCATGCTATTCACCATTTCAAGGGCTAAGGAGAAGACGTCCAAGCTTGGAGGTGGATTTGCTGCCAAGTTCCATTGAATTCAAAGCTCTAGAGAAGAAGATAAGAAGCTCTTAAGGTAGTGACAACTCTTAGAGTTTATTATTTTCTTGTATAGAAGGAAGAATTGATGAGAAATGGTGGTGAACATCTCAATTATATGTCTTCTTAGCTAGATAGAGTTCAATGAATGTATATGAATGTTTAATTCTTCTTTTCAACTTCTAATTTGCATCCTCTATTCACGTGTATTGTTGGGGCTATTGGTGAGGCTTTCACACGAGTGAATGACACTCACCAATGGTGGCTTGGCGCATTTGAGAAGAAGGTGTGAATTGAAAGAAGAAGAAAATAAGTGTTGATGTTCATTTGAATGAAGAACCTATCACTTATATCTAGTTGTTAATTTTAATTTCAGTAGTTAATTGAGTTTGTTATATCTTATATTGATCACATTTTGTCCTAATCAATCTCCAAAAAATAATTTCTAATGCAAGTAGTATAGTATAGTTTAGCTAGATTAGCAAATAGCATAGTTGCATGCATTTAGTATAAATTAGAATAGAGTAGTATAGTCTATTGAACCTTCTTGTTTTATTTTTCTTTCCTCAATATTGATGCATGGATATCACTTCTGAAATCACGTGGAACTTGTGTGCATGTTATAATTGAATGAGTTGATAGATTTACAAGTAAAGAAATTGATTCACATCACCATTTTCCACTACACATTGCCTTGAAACTACAAGATTTGTGAGCTTGTGTTAATTTTGATTATTCTACATTCACATGTCATTAATTTACTGAAGTATACCTAAGAGCTTGAAGAACAAGTTGAGTAATAGTTGATTAAGTCATAAACACAATCCTTGTGGAAGAATGACCTGTATTTGCCATGTACACCAAAAGAACTGTGCACTTGCAGTAAAGCTTGAGCTAAAAATATAGCTCAACAATTTACAATCTATGGAATTGCCTAATGGTTGGCCGAATTCCTTTGTAAATAGCAATATTAAAAAGAAAAGATAGGCTCGTGGAGTTAACTTAAGTCCACGAGGTTAGTCTGTTGAGTTAGCTATAACTCAACGAACTTTGTTAATTGAGTTAACTGTAATTCAACGGAGGGCTTATTAAAGATATAAATTTGATTATTAACAAACGAACAATTCTCAAATTCTTCAGCAATTCCCTATAGGATCGACCTATACTTGCACACTGATACAATAGACATTGTGCACTTGCAGTTAAAGTACAAATTGGAATTAATATTTAAATTGTATTAAAGGTGTTTGTTTACTTCTAAAAGAAAGAATAGGCATAAAGATAAATTAACTAAGTAAAAATAGAAGTAACAAATCCAAGTTTTTTTGGTGTAGTGCTGGGAAAACACAAACAAGTTTTTTGTCACCATTGCTAGGGAATTGAATTGACTTGAATTGATTTGAATTGAATTGAATTAATATAAGCAACTGTTAGAGTTGTTTCGTTTTAATAGCCAGAGTTGTGTGTTTTCTTCTGTAATTGAGAATATGGCATATGCTTATGCTCAAAAATGTCTGGAACCTGTAATTAGCATATGTGAATTTTGCAATTCTAAAGGACACGAAATTTTTGACTGTTTGAAACTGAGACGTTTGTAGATGGTTAGATCTCATGAACAACAAATGAATTATCCTCAGTATAATAGAGCCGAGTATGAGAATCCTATAGTTTACCCAACTGATGGTTAGTATAGAATGTGTAATATGTTGAGAGACACTAAAGTTTGGGATAGGTATGACAGACTGGAGTGTAATATAGAGCAAAACCTTGACAAACTGGAATACTTTATGTGCCAGCAACAAGAAGTTAATCAATTAAACTATAAGGAAGCATATTCAGAACCTAAGAAGGATATAATTTACAAAACTGAAAAAACCATAATGAAAATTGATCAAAAATTGAATGCAATGAGATTAGATGATCTAGAAAGAAAATTAAAAGCATTAGACAAATATACAATGAAAATACAAGTTATGCAACAAGACGATGAAAGTTATAATGTTATAAACCTGCATAATTTGCAAAATATACAGCAAACAGAAACTATTAATGCAAGAGAATTTAAAGAATGCACTTTAAAACTAAAAACAATTGAAGATCATAATCACGAAAATTATATACAAAAACATCATAAGAGTAACAAAAATATGGAAGATGTATGTGTAACATTAAGATCTGGAACTGATATACCACCAAGAACTAAAAATGAAAATAATATGAAGGTGGATAAGAGTAAAAATCAAAATGATAATGAAAATGTAATAGCTGAAAATCTAGAAATCACTAAAGAACAATCTGAATCTGCTAATGAAGCTAAAAATGATCAAACAAATCAACTGAAAGAAAAAGAATCTTTGAAATCAAAATCTTTAACACCCTATCCTGAAAGATTACAACAAACAATACCAGAAAAATAAGAAAAAATCAGAGAAATTTTTGAAAAAGTACAAGTTAACATTCCTTTGTTAGATCTATTGTAGAAAATGCCACCTTGTGCTAAATTTCTTAAGGATTGGTGTACTAAGAAAAAGTTCTTAGAAAGGTCTTTTTAGTTGAGCAAAGTAGTTCCCTATTTCTGCTACAAATTCCTAAAAAGTTATCTAATCCTGAAATCCTTGTTATATCATGTACCATAGGAAATACCATTCTAGAAAGAACCTTAATAGACTTAGGTGTAGGTATAAATGTTATGCCAAGTGATATATTTGCATCCTTAGGATTAGAAAGCTTAACTCTTACTAGTACGGTTATTCAATTAGATGATAGAAGTATAAGATACCCTAGAGGAAAAATAGAGGATGTCTTAATTAAAATAAAAAATTTTATATATCCTATTGATATTGTAATTTTGGATTTCCAACAAATTAAGCATAGAAATAGTGATCCATCTTTAATTTTGGGAAGGCCATTTTTAGCAACATCAGAGGGTGTTATAAATTGTAAAACTGGAGAAATGAAGTTAGCATATAGTAATGAGGATACTTAATTAAATATTTTCAAACTAGAAAGGTTTGAGGAATTAGAAATGTCCTTACATACCATAGATTTTTTAGAGGATGAAGGAGATATGTTAGATGATGTGATTTAAGAAGAATTAAATAGGCAAATCAATTTTGAAACTTTAGAAGAAAGTGAAAGCATAAATATAGAAGGAGATCAAGAAGAAATTAATTTAGAAAATGATGATGTTCAATTAGGAGCTCTAGCTTTTGATGGGCAACATTTAGAATTAAAACCTTTACCTCCTGAATTAACCTATATATTCTTGGAAGATAAACGAACCTGTCTAATCATTATTGCTTCAGATTTAAAAGAGGATCAAATAGCTAAATTGAAAGATGTAGTAAAAAGTTATAAAGAAGCAATAGGATGGACTATGATTAATATAAAATGGTTAAATTCAATTTTATGCTGTCACCACATATATTTAGAAGAGAATGCTAAACCTGTTAGAATTCCTGAGAGGAGATTAAATCCAAACCTTAAAGAAATAGTCAAGAAGGAAATAGTGAAATGGTTAGATAATGACATAATTTATCTGATTTCTGATAGCTTGTGGGTTAGTCCAATCCATGTAGTTCCCAAGAAATCAAGATTAACAGTTATTAGGAATGAAAGTCAAAACTTGATACCTACTAGAATTCAATCAGGCTGGAGATTATGTATAGACTATAGAAAGCTGAATGTTATGACTAGGAAAGATCATTTTCCCTTACTTTTATAGATCAAATGCTGGAAAGATTAGCAGGGCAAGAATATTTTTGTTTCTTAGACGGGTATTCAGGTTATAATCAAATTCTAATAGTATTAGAGGATCAAGAGAAAATAACTTTCACCTGTCCTAATGGAACTTATGCTTTTAAGAGAATGCCATTCGGATTATGCAATGCGCCAGCTACCTTTCAAAGGTGTATGCAAGGTATATTTACTGGAATGACTGAAGATTTTTTAGAAATATTTATGGATGATTTTACTGTATATGGCAACTCATATGAAGTCTGTTTAAAAAATTTAGACCTAATATTAAAACATTGTGTGGAGAAAAATCTAGTTTTAAATTGGGAAAAATGTCACTTCATGGTTAAACAAGGAATAGTCTTAGGGCATGTTGTTTCTAAGAAAGGGTTGGAAGTAGATAAAGCTAAAATAGAAGTAATTTCTAATCTACCAGAACCTAAATCAGTAAAAGATATTAGATCATTTCTAGGACATGCTGGTTTTTATCGAAGATTTATTAAAGACTTTAGTAAGATAGCTAGACCTTTAACTTATCTATTAAAAGATGTTCCATTTAACTTTGATAAAAATTGCAAGGAAGCATTTTTCAGACTTAAGACTAGCTTAATTTCAACTCCTATAATTCAAGTACCCGATTGGAGCCATCCATTTGAATTAATGTGCGATGCTTCTGATTTTGCTGTAGGAGCAGTGTTAGGACAGAAAATAGAAAAATCTCCTAGAGTGATTCATTATGCAAGCAAAACCTTTAATGATGCTCAAGTTAATTACACAACTACTGAAAAGAATTATTAGCTATTGTGTTTGCCTTAGAAAAGTTTAGATCATATCTGATTGGAGCTAAAGTAATAGTATACACGAATCATTCAGCTCTAAAACATATAATAAAGAAAAAAGAAACTAAATCTAGATTGATCTGATTGGTATTATTATTACAAGAATTTGATCTAGAAATTAAAAATAAAAAAGGTTGTGAGAATGTAGTAGCAGATCATTTATCAAGATTACAAGTAGAAAAATCAAATATTGAAATTAAGGATAATTTTCCTGATGAACAATTAATGACCATCAACACAATACCTTGGTATGTAGACATAGTTAATTACTTAGTTACTGGTCTAACACCTAAGGATTGGAATAGACATGATAAGAAATTGTTTTTCTCAAGAGTAAAATATTACTATTGGTAAGACCCATACTTATTTAAGAAATGTCTTGATCTGGTTTTAAGGAGGTGTGTTCCAGAAACTGAATATCCGAGCATATTGTCTTTCTGTCATGACCAAGCTTGTGGAGGGCATTTTGGTTCAAGGAAAACTACTACAAAAATTTTGCAATGTGGGTTTTATTGGCCAACACTATTCAAAGATGCTCATAAATATTGCTTAAGTTGTTTAAGATGTCAACAAATAGGAAGAATATCAAAGAGGAATATGATGCCTCTTAATCCTATTGTTGAGGTTGAAATCTTTGATGTGTGGGGAATAGATTTTATGGGTCCATTTCCTATGTCTAATCAATTTAATTACATATTGTTGGGGGTGGATTATGTATCTAAATGGATAGAAGCTATTCCTACAAAAACTAATGACAACAAAGTGGTAATACAATTTATAAGAACAAATATATTTGCTAGATTTGGAATACCTAAAGCTATTATCAGTGATAGAGGAACTCATTTCTGTAATAGAAGTTTTGAAGCCTTAATGAAAAAATATGGAGTAAACCATAAAATTGCAACATCATATCATCCGCTAACAAGTGGACAAGTAGAAAGTGCAAACAAACAAATTAAATTAATCTTAGAAAAAGTAGTAAATCCTACTAGAACAGATTGGGCTAATAGATTGATAGATGCACTTTGAGCTTATAGAACTGCTTATAAAACGAGCTTAGGTATGTCACCTTTTAGGCTAGTATATGGAAAAAGTTGTCATTTATCTACTGAAATAGAACATAAAGCTTATTGGGCATTAAAAACTCTGAACAGTAATTTAAATCAAGTTGCTGAAAATAGAAAAATGCAATTAATTGAATTAGAAGAATTTAGAAATGAAGCTTATTCGAAGACTGTAAGAGAAAAAGAGAAAATTAAATTCTGGCATGATAGAAAAATTATTCCAAAAAGCTTTGAAATAGGACAAGAAGTATATCTTTATATGGCTAGACTCCATAACCATCCAGGAAAATTAAGATTTAGATGGGTAGGACCTTACAAAGTTCGAAATATTTATCCTTATGGAGCTATTGAAAATCCTAAAAATCAGAATATATTTAAAGTAAATGGACAAAGACTTAGACCTATTCTGAAAACACCAAAAAGCTCCTTTGGAATTATGGAAGAAGTCAGAGTAGAGGACTACTCGAGCTTTACTTAGTAGAAAATCAATTTTTATGTTGATATAAAAAAAAAGAAAAACATTAAAAACATTAAAATATATATATATATAAAATATAAAAATCATTGTGGTTCAACCGACTAGATCCATCGATATGATCGGAAAATAAAAAAATATGTATATTAATTTTCAAAAAAAAAGAATGTTGGTTTTACCGAAACATAGTATCGATTCAATTGAAAAAAAAATTAGGTTTGACCGAAACATAGTATCGGTTAAACCGGTAAAAAAAAAAAAAACTATTATTTGTAGTATTTTTATTATTATATCTATTTGTACGGGGAGTCCGTTGAGTTACACTTAACTCAGCGAGCTTACTCCGTTGAGTCTTGAGTTAGTCAACAAGCTTATTCCGTTGAGTTAATAGTTAACTCAACAGAGTACTGTAGCTAAGACCGTGGATAAAATAGTAATAGTTGGTTCGGGAAATGACTTGATTACTTGCCTAAACTTAGGGCTTATTTAAACTAAAACCTAAGGTTTTGGGGGCATTATTCGGCAAATCATTTAGAATCTGGAACAGTAGAAATCAGAGCGATTCCGTGTTGTTGTGTAACTCCACGATGAGGAAGATGACACCCGAGTTCTAGGAAGAGGCTGTTGACACATCAGAATTTCTGAAGGAATCAGAAGAATGGCACACGCGGTAGAAGATTAGAAATACGACAAAAGAGAAAGAGCTACAGAAGGTAGAATCAGAACTTTTCAATTTCAGAAGAGATTTAGTAGAATTGGGTATACAAATACCATAGATAATGGAAACAAGAATAAAGGTTGCAACAGAAATTGCTATAAGCAAGGAAAGAAAAATAAGGCCAAGTAATGAAGTTGCCCTAGAATTAATCCGACGTAAGTCCTAGCTCTGGTTCAAAAGACGAATCTATAGACGAGCTTGATGGGCAATCTGGGAGCAAGAAAGGAAAGAAAATGAAGAAGAAGCAACTAAAGAATAGGAGGAACCAACTGCTGAAAGACTTATTCTTGAGGAACAGCAGTTAAGACCTCTAGTTCAGCCAATAGAGCCATTGCCATGAGTTGCATTTGCTTGGCCGAGAACTGAAGAAGAAGAGAAAGAATTTGCTAACTTGGTCAAGACAGCAAGAGACCAAGGTGATACTCAAGAGATAGCTACGGCTAAGGCACATATTTTATATGATGCCATTAAGAAAAAAAAGTCGAAGAAAGGATAAGGGGCCAATACAAAATAAAAGTTGAACAGTATCAGGTAGTAACTAAATCAAGTGTTGTAGGAGAGGCTGGTCCTTCGAGACCAGTAGTTATAAAAAGAGTTAAACAGGAAGAGCCAGTACCTGTGACTCGAAGGCCTGTAGAGCCTACTTTTGTAGATTTAATTTCAGAAGATGAAGAGGAAGAACAGGCACAACTAATCAGAAAAAAGAAAGGAAAAGAAAAAGTGTCTGAATATGAAGAAATTAAATCTGAAGTACCAATTTTTATAGGGCCTGTGGAGAAAATTTTTATTAACCTGCTATCCGATTCTGAGGAGTAGGAGGAGCTACAACAGCAAGAGCAAAGAAAAGAAGAAAATCAGGCTGAAATTAGTCTGCAGCCTATACAAGAAAGAACAGAAATTAGGGTAGAAACTGAATTGCCTGTGACTCCATCCCAATCTATTATAGAATCAAAAAGAACAGTAACAGAACAGATTGGTAGTCAGGAGGAAGAAGAAAGAGTAGAAAATGAAGAGGCTGAAAGAAGCCATTTAGACAAAAATAACTTTACAGATTCCATTAAAGAGCAAGAAACTCTTCAGCAATTTATGGAAAGAATTCAAGACAGAGTGGAGAGTTCTACTGGCTCACCACCACAGACAAAAGAAACAGAAACAGAAATTTAGGAATCTATAGAGAATGTTCAAATGCAGCCTATGTTAGAGGAAGAGTAAGTACAAACCCCTCTAGAACAACAAAGTTACATTCCTAACCCGACTGAAACAACAATTTTGAATGAAGTACATTTTTGTAGTCAAGAAGCTTATACCAAATACCAAGAAATAAGGGGTTACGACATTATTTACAGTAGACCAGTAAATTGGGATGGAATGCAAGAAATCAAAGATTTATTTGAATTCTAAGGTCTACTGCAATTCATTTCTCAAGAAAGAGGGCATGCAGTATATGAGAATTTAGTGCCTTGTTTTTATGCAAATTTAAGAGAAGGAGAAAGAGGATTAATTTCTAACGTGGAGGAAGCTGATGTACAGATAACACTAGAGGTTCTCCACAACATTTTTGGTTTAAAGAATGAAGGACTAAAAATTTTGGAAAACACAACTACAGTCGAGTGGACAGAACAGCAAATTAAGGATTGTTTAGCTATCAATCCTGGTGTGCCATTATTAAACAGATTGAAGCATTTAAATAGTAAAGCACACATGGTAGCTAACATTTTGATTAAAAATGTCTACCAACGATAGGGCCATGACATAGAATTAAGTCAATTTGTCAAATAGGCCACATATGTAGTTGTAAATAAGATTCAAATAAATTGGTTTGCAGTTTTTATCTCCAAGCTGAAAACAGTGAAGAAGAAATTATTTTATGGAGATTTGATTCCACTACTGATGGTGGACTGTATTGATTTCACGAAATGGACATCAAAAAGGATCAGATCCAGAACCATTTCAGTGAAAGAATACAGAAATTTTGTAGCTGCAGAACTAGTTGTACCTTTTGGAGGAATTACAGGAGTAGTAGAGAGGATTAATCAATTAGAGCTTCAAGTAGAAAAACTCTAGAAGGAAGTAGATGAACTTAGGCATAGAGATTAAATTGTATTGTTCGTCTACTTGTGTAAAATTGTATGAAATTGTATGTACTTGTAATGTAATTGATTCATATTAATGAATGTAAATTGTTCAGATGCAATTTTCATACGTGTTTTGGATGTGAAATGAATGGAATGTATTGAATGTTATATATAATTTGTAGAACTTTATGAATGAATGTTTAACAGATTTACAATTTGCTAAATGACAGGATAACTGCTTAAAAATTTTTGCGTGTTGCATGGTAAAATGTAAATTCTACATAACATAAAATAACCCGCAAGTTAAATCTTTATATAATGTTCAGATTTAAATGTATTTTAATTAGAATGATGCATTAATGACATAGATTTAACTTTATTTCAATTAGCAGAATGAAAAAGAAAAGAACAAAGAGGAACTTACGAGAGGAAAATTTAGAGGTTGCTAAGTGTTAACTCAACGAAGTAAGTCCGTTGAGTTAAACGTAACTCGACGAGGTCAATAATATAATAAGGAAGATAAAGTCTCAGTGAATCTATGAGTGAAGATCGTGGAAATTCAAAATGATAGTGGACAAAGTGGAAACCCAAAAAGATAGTAATTTGGATTAAAGAAAAAAAAAAAAGTACGTGGATTATGGATTAAGTGGATGAACATGCCGAACGTAAAGACATAGTTCGACTACTAATAGAGAGTACAAGCTACATTACAACAGAGGATCCCAATCTCAAAAACCAAATCTGAATATTCAATCTGGATCCCTAACTGAAAAGTTAAGTTTGAATATTCATATTCTAGAAAAATTCTCCAACATTAGAAGTTCAAAATTTCAAGCAATTTCAGAAAAGGAGCAGCAAACGTAAGAAGTCTAGAAATTCAACAACTGGAGAAGAAGAGATACAGAAGCTGAGCAAAGAGAAGGAAAGAAGCTGTGTGCATAAAGATCAGGTTTTATACAATTCAAAATTAGTTTTGAATAAGAACTTTATTTTTCTATTTGAATTGTATATCAAACATTACTGTATCAAAACCTTCAAGAAGGGAATTGAGCTGAAAAGATATTATAAATTCTGTCTTTAAAGATTATAAAGAATAGAATTTCATTTACGAGTATATTGTGCTCTTGTTTTATCCGCTGGTATTTTAATTACTAAAAATACAATTCACCCCCCCTCTTATGATACAGATGTTCAAGCTTTAATTTTGCTCATTTTTAATGAATTTTATAAGTAATTTTGCATGATATTATTTATCTATGGTGGATAAATGATATTAATTATGGGTAATATAAGTCTTGAAATATAGTGCAATATAGAAATTTAATTAACAAGTGCATCCCCCATTAGAAATAATTTTACATGGAACACATTGATTTATTTTGAATGTCCTATGTTGGCTAATGTCTCTTGGAGTTCAACTTCCATTAATTGTAGGTAGCATACATATGGGAGGAGCTTAATGCAAAAGACCAAAGAAGATGTAAAGAATCAAAAGTTGGTGGACTAAACTTTAAAGAAGAGGACATGCCAACACCTTATTGGCCCTCCTAGATCTATGGCATCTTATTGGCTTGGTGATAAAACCAAGGTGCCACATCAAAGAGAGAGAAGACACAACAACATAAATACAAGGGGAGAGGAATTTCGGCCAACAACTTGGGGTGCTTCCAACGAGAGAATACCAAAGGAGAAGAAGCTTGGAGGTGAGGCTTGTGCTTCCAACGAGAGACCATCCATTAATGCTATTCACCATTCCAAGGGCTAAGGAGAAGACGTCCAAGCTTGGAGGTGAGGTTGCTGCCAAGTTCCATTGAATTCAAAGCTCTAGAAAAGAAGAGAAGAAGCTCCTAAGGTAGTGATAGCCCTTAGAGTTTATTATTTTCTTGTATAGAAGGAAGAATTGATGAGAAATGGTGGTGAACATCTCAATTATATGTCTTCTTAGCTAGATAGAGTTCCAATGAATGTATATGAATGTTTAATTCTTCTTTTCAACTTCTAATTTGCATCCTCTATTCATGTGTATTGTTGGGGCTGTTAGTGGGGCTTTCACAGGAGTGAATGACACTCATCAATGGTGGCTTGGCGCATTTGAGTTGAAGGTGTGAATTGAAAGAAGAAGAAAATAAGTATTGATGTTCATTTGAATGAAGAACCTATCATTTATCTCTAGTTGTTAATTTTAATTTCAATAGTTAATTGAGTTTGTTATATCTTATATTGATCACATTTTATCCAAATCAATCTCCAAAAAGAATTTCTAATGCAAGTAGTATAGTATAGTTTAGCTAGATTAGCAAATAGCATAGTTGCATGCATTTAGTGTAAATTAGAATAGAGTAGCATAGTCCATTGAACCTTCTTATTTTATTTTTCTTTCCTCAATTTTTATGCATTGATATCACTTTTGAAATCACGTGGAATTTGTGTGGATTTTATACTTGAATGGCTTGATAGATTTACAAGTAAAGAAATTGATTCACATCACCATTTTCCACTACACATTGCCTTGAAACTACATGATTTGTGAGCTTGTGTTAATTTTGATTATTCTACATTCACATGTCATTAATTTACTGAAGTATACCTAAGAGCTTGAAGAACAAGTTGAGTAACAATTGATTAAGTCATAAACACAATCCTTGTGGAAGAATGACCTGTATTTGCCATGTACACCAAAGGAACTGTGCACTTGCAGTAAAGCTTGAGCTAAAAATATAGCTCAACAATAGACAATCCTACAACAGGTATCAGAGTACTTTATCTTAATTAAGAGCTTTCATTTCTCTATTTAGGAATCGGTTTTTCCTATCATTTACTTAGGATCATCTGTTTAAAATGGATAATACTAAAATCTTAGTTATGACTGAGGGACAGACCACTAATCGTCCTCCTATGTTCGAAGGTAGCAATTATGGCTACTAGAAATATAGGATGAAAGTATTCTTTTAGTCAATCGATTTCAAACTATGGTATATGTTGAGTATTTTTGTTTTGATGATGTGTGCTGAATGAAAATAATCATATTTGCTCAATTACTATTGCTTGTGAAAAGAAATTAAAATCATCAATTAATACAGAAAAAGCTTACTGATATAAATACTTATCTGTATTGGATCTGAAGTTAATAACTAGTAGTTTCGTTGCATTAATTTCTCATTTAGCTAAACGTTAAGTTAACGTGTGTTTTTATTGAAAAGCATGATATGTTTTAATGTTATATCTTATGTATCATGAACAGTGCACGTTTAGACAACTCGTTAAGTTAGAGTTTTGTTTGTATAGAGGTCACGTGAGAACTCGTTAAGTTAGAGGCTTAAAGGTTAAAATAGGTCACGTGATAACTCGTTAAGTTAGTGAGTAAAAGAAGAGACAAACTCGTTAAGTTAGTGTTATACACGTGGTGAAATTATAAGTTACGAATGTTGTATTGTATCACGTGAGGTGCACATGTTTAACTCGTTAAGTTAACATAACTAAACGCGTTGAGTTGCTATATTGAACACTAAGGCAACGCGTTAGGTTAGCGTTATAAACTTAAGTTGTTATTTTTGCACGTGGTAAAATTCTTATTATAAAAATATTTGTGTATTACTAGTTCGTTGAGTTATCATAACACAACGGAGATGGTTCATTGAGTTATCATAACACAATGGAGATGGTTCGTTGAGTTATCATAACACCATGGACATAGTTCGTTGAGTTAGCTACAGTACTTGTCACGTGAAATGGCACATGAGGAACTCGTTAAGTTAGAAATGTTAAGTTATATATATACTTGTGTTACTCGTTTAGTTAACATTAAAGTAACGACTTCTTATTACATTGATGAAAAACTTTTGGACGAGAAAGTTTATTTTGTAGGAAATTTTTCAAAGATCTAGGACTAATGATTAAAGAAAATTAGAAATATAAACGTGGGTTATAACGTGTGTGTTTCAATGAAGGAAAAAGAAAAGATGTGGAGAAGTGGAAAACTGGTGGTGGTTAAACGTGAAGGATATGCATGAAATGAAGATATAGTATAAAAGGCATAGAATTCTCGCTGATCAATTTATCCTTACACACAAAACAAAAAATCTTTTCGAGGATCAAATCGTCCCTACACACCAAAAGAAAAATCTTTTTCAAGGATCACAAACACCTTCTCGGGGAAAATCTCTCAAGTTGAAGAAAGTTCAGTGAAGCATAAAAAGGTAAGATTTTCGTCACTGAAGATTTGAAGTATCAGAATAAAGAAAATTCGGTGAAGCATGAAAAGACAAGATATTCGTCACTAAAGAATTACTGAAGAAGAAAAAGAAGAAGAAGAAAGATCTCAAATAGGGAGAAAAGTTTTAAATTCCGCAAATTAGTTTTCTCTGTTTGTAGTTATGAAATTGTTTAGATGATACATGGTATCGAAATATAATTGCATCTACAATTTCTGAGGAGAATTGAATTGTATATTGTAATTGAAACCTTGAATAAAAATGATTTTATGAAAACAATGTCTCGACTTGTTTTTGAGTTTTAAAGTTTCAATTATATTTCAAAAAATATTAAAAATACACAATTCACCCCCCTCTTGTGTAGCCATACGATCCTACAAGTGGTATCAGAGCTTTGCTAATAATCTTTAATATAAAATCGATACCAACTTATTTAATATCATTACTTATTCTACCTTCCTTGTTTTTAAACAGAAATTAATATCTGAGCATACGTTTAACTCTATTGATTTAAGGCTCAAGTTGTTTTAAAGTTTTTAGACTGTTTAAAATCAAATAGGTTGAAAAATCTAAGGTAAAATGGCTATTGGAAATGGTAATTTTTCTTTATATGAAGGCCAAAATCTTAATCGTCCTCCTTTATTTGATGGAATACATTTTGAATATTGGAAATATAGGATGACTATTTTTCTTCAAAGTATAGATCATAAGTTGTGGTTCATGATTTCTAAACCATATACTCCGTTAACTACTCCTTATAATACTTGGACAATTACTGAAAAAGAAAATGAAACTCTGAATGCTAAGGGCTTAAATATTTTATTCTGTGCATTGAGTTATGAACAGTTCAGTAAAGTGTCAGCATATAAATCTGCTTATGAGGTATGGCATGCATTAGAAGTTTCACATGAAGGTACTTCTCAAGTTAAAGAGACAAAAATAAACATGTTGATTCATAAGTATAAACTCTTTAAGATGCATGAAGACGAAAATATTTTTGAGATGTTTTCCAGATTTCTTGATATCATAAACTCTTTAAAATGTTTAGGAAAGAATTTTGAACAGAAGGATTTGGTGAGGAAAATTCTCAGATCCCTAAGTTCTAAATGGTCTCAGAAAGTAACATCAATTGAGGAATCACGAGATTTAAATGTTTATTCTATGAATGAACTTATACGAAATTTAACTGCTTATGAAGTTCAATTAAATGAATCACTAAGTCACAACAAACTAAAAATGAAGAAAGAAATAGCCTTTGAAATTAATTCAGATTCTGATATATCTACTGATTCTGACGAGGATTTGATTTTGCTGACTAGGAAATTCAAGAAAGCATGGAAAGCTAGGAAACAGCAAAGGAACAAAAATGATAAACCCTCAACGTCAAAATCATTGAATGACAAGAATTCTTCATCTAGAAAGTATGTATGTTACAACTGTAAGAAACCTGGACATCTTTCTCCAGATTGTCCTATGAGGAAAAATGAAAAGCAAAGTAGGACAAATCAGAAGAAGACGGCTCAGAAAACTCAGAAAAAGTTTTACAAGAAAAAGGCTTTGAAGGTCACTTGGGATGACACGTCTGAAGAGTCTGAATCTGAGGAATCAGCATCAAAATCTTCACATTCAGAAGGAGAACAAGAGTTAGAAGATATTGCTCATGTGTGCTTCATGGCAGATGAGTCTGAGGTAATATCTGATCCTGAAAGTCATTCAGATTTCAACTTTGATGAATTATTATGTGCTTATCATGCATTATTACAAAAACTTAAAGTATGTAAACTAGAAAATAAGAATATTAGAAAATCTTCATCCATTATGGAAGAAGAAAATTGTTTCCTGTCTACTACTTTAGAAAAGTTTAAATGTGATAATGAAAATCATGCTAGAGATTTGCAAAAATTTAGATTTAATGAATGTATCTTGCATGAACAAATACAAAATATAAATGCTGAAAAATTAAAGATAGAATTTGAAAATGGAATGTTGAGAAACAATATAAATGAACTTGAATTAGAGATAGATAAATTAAAACTGAGAGAGCAAGATTTAAATTCTACCTTTGAGAAATGGAATTTAAGTCAAACTAAGTTAGACAAACTAACTAGTACCCCTGCGGTGTCTTATAAATTTGGCTTAGGATTTGATTATCCTGAATCTCAAGCCAATAAAGGATTTATTAGTTGCAGTTCAAGTAAATCTAAGACTAAAATTCCTTTTATTATGAAACAAGGTAATAAATATGTAGAAGTAGATACTTCAAGGGATGAATCTTGCAGTAATAATATAAATCAATGTGATTTGTCAAATTGTACTTCTAACATGACTATAAATGTTTCTAAAAATCTTGTTTCTTGTTTTGGAAATTGAGTTTCTAATGTTTCTAAAATTTCAGACAATTGTAGTAAACTGAAAATTCAGAAACCTGAGCATGTAATTCAATACACTGGTATTAGACCAATTACTTATTCTGCATGTGATAAAACAAAAAAATTCTTGTGCAGAAAAAGATTTTGTATGTACGGAAAGTGTTAATACAAGTACAAAATCTTGGTATGAACTTAAAGAAATGTATAAGCATGACCAAAATAAATTAACATCTAATAAAAATATGTTTGGTCTTGATTATACTACATCTGAAAACAAAAAGAATGATTGCAAAAGCAATAATGCTATATGTGAGTATGAAGCTAATGATAAATCAATAGTACTTACAACTAATAAGAATATAAATGATAATGTTAAACTATTTTTAAACAAAAGGAAGAAATATGCGTTTAATGAACTTGGTCCTCAACAACATTGGGTACCAAGAAAAAGTTTTTCTTAATTTGTGTTGCAGGAGGAAACAACATCAAAATGGATCTTGGACAGTGGAGCATCAAGTCACATGACCGGACAAAAAAGTCTATTACAAAATTTTACAAATACCATGAAAGGAAGTGTAACATTTGGAAATAAAAGTAAAGATAAAATCATAGGTATGGGCAATGTTCAAATAACTCCTACTTGTGTTATTTCGAATGTACTATATGTAGAAAACCTAGGATTTAATTTGCTGAGTGTCATAAAACTAACTGAAAATGGATATTATGTAGTGTTTGAAGATAATGTATGCAAAATAATTGATAAAAATACAGATGAAATTATGTTTATTGCTAAAAGAAAAGGTTCTGTATGTATTTTATCTTTACCTTCTGGTGCAGTTGATTTAAATTCATATTTGCTAGCTGAAACTAGTGATGCATATCTATGGCATAGAAGGATTGGGCATATAAATATGAGACTGTTACATAAACTATCTAGAAAACATTTAGTGAGAGGTTTACCAAAGATTAAATACTCAAAGAACTTTATGTGTGATGCATGTGAGTTAGGTAAACTTCACAAAAACTCTTTTAAATCCAAAACTGATATTTCAAGCAAGAGAGTCTTAGAACTTATACATATGGATCTATTTGGACCAACAAGAATCATGAGTCTTGGTGGTAAACGGTATGTATTTGTTTTAGTAGATGACTTCTCTAGATACACTTGGGTATATTTTCTAGCATCTAAGACAGAAGTTTTTGAAAAATTTAAAATGTTTTGCAATTTTGTTCAAAATGAGCAAAGTATCTCTATTCAAAAACTTAGGAGTGATCATGGAACTGAATTTGATAATGATCAAATGGATAACTATTGTAATGAGCATGGCATTGATCACAGATTTTCTTTTCCAAGAGCACCGTGTCAAAATGGTGTTGTTGAGAGAAAGAATAGATCACTTCAAGAAATGGCCAGAACTATGTTGAATGAACATAAGTTACCTCAAAATCTTTGGGCTGAAGCAGTAAATACAGCTTGTTATGTTATCAACATAAGTCATTTAAGACCTCATGTTAATAAAACTCCTTTTGAAATTATGTTTAATACGGTTCCAAAAATTTCCTATATGAAACTATTTGGCTGCAAGTGTTTTATTCTTAATACTAAGGATAAAAGGGATAAATTTCAAGCCAAATCGGATGAAGGAATTTTTGTAGGTTACTCTACTAGAAGTAAAGCCTATAGAGTATATAACAAGACTTCTAGGACTATTGAAGAAACCCTCCATGTAAGCTTCAATGAAAATTCTCTTAGAGAATCTCAATCTAAAGCTGATAATGATGACTTGATCAATTTTCCAAATGAGTTAGAGATCAATTGAGAGATTGATGATTTATCTGAGAAAATCAAAAATATGAACTTAAATGATCAAACTAATGATGAAAGTGATGGACTTTCAGATGTTGATGAGAATATTGAGGAAAATCAGAGAAATTGGCGTTATTCTTCATCACATCCCATTACTCAAGTCATTGGTAATATTAATGAGGGAGTTAAAACTAGAGCTTCAGTAAATTTAAATAGTATGTGTATGTTTGTTTCTATGGTGGAACCAAGGAATATACAAGAAGCATTATCTGATGAAAATTGGATAGTGGCAATGCAAGAAGAACTAAATCAATTCATCAGAAATGATGTATGGGAATTAGTCTCTCCACCAGAAAATCAGTCCATAATAAGTACAAAGTGGATCTTTAGAAACAAAACTAACGAAACTGGTCAAATTATAAGGAATAAAGCTAGATTAGTGGCACAAGGGTATACACAGGAAGAAGGATTAGATTATGATGAAACATTTGCTCTTGTGGCTAGGTTAGAAAGTATTAGAATATTATTGGCCTATACTTGTTATATGGATTTTAAATTATATCAAATGGATGTAAAGAGTGCATTTCTGAATGGTTTAATTAATGAAGAAATCTATGTAAAACAACCACCTGGATTTGAAGATATTAAAAATCCTGACTTTGTGTATAAATTGAAGAAAGCCTTATATGGTTTGAAGCAAGCACCTAGATCATGGTATGAAAGATTGTCTACTTTTTTAATAGAAAAAGGCTATATCATGGGAAAAGTGGATCATACTCTATTTATTAAGAGAGATGGTAAAGATCAGATTGTTGTTCAAATATACGTGGATGATATAATCTTTGGAACAACCTCTGATAAGTTGATAGAAATATTCTCTAAAGAGATGACTAATCAGTTTGAAATGAGTATGATAGGAGAACTTTCATATTTTCTAGGACTTCAAATTAAGCAAATGGATAAAGGTATATTTTTAAATCAGGAAAAATATGCAGATGAAATGCTTAAGAAATTTAATTTTAATGATACAAGGATTCGAGGAACTCCTATGAGTACTACTTTAAAGTTAGATATTGATGACATAGGAAAATCTATAGATCAAAGAAAATACAGAAGTATGATTGGTTCTTTACTTTATTTGACTGCTAGTAGACTTGATATTATGTTTGCTATGTGTGTTTGTTCTAGATTTCAATCTAATCCTAAAGAATCACACTTAATTGCAGTTAAAAGAATATTTAGATATATACAAGGAACTAAAAATTTCGGATTGTATTATTCTAAGGATAGTTCAATAGATCTTATTGGATATACTAATGCTGATTATGCAGGATCTAAATCTGATAGAAAGAGTACGAGTGGCACATGTTAATTATTGGGAAATAATTTGATGTCATGGTTTAGTAAAAAGCAAAACTGTGTAGCACTTTCTACTACAGAAGCTGAATATGTTGCTGCTGCACTATGTTGCACTCAGATTCTGTAAATAAGGCAAACTTTAGAAGATTTTGGATTATCTTATGATACAACTGAGATTTATTGTGACAGTAGTTCTGCAATAAATCTTTCCAAAAATCCTGTATTACATTCAAGAGCAAAGCATATAGAGGTTAGACATCATTTTCTAGGAGATAACGTAATTAAAGGAAAAATTAAATTAGAATTTGTGTCTAGTAAAAGTCAATTAGCTGATATATTTACAAAACCTCTAGACGAAAATACATTCTGCAACATTAGATTAAATTTAGGTATTTGTAGGCTATGTGATGTGTAAAATGCTTAAACTCCACATAAAAAGATAAATATTATTGATGATGTTGTTCACCTCATAGATATTATATACTTATTATAAATATCTAAAGTAATATCTAAACTGCTGCTTAAGATACTATGTATTTATTGTAAAATCATAGTAGTATCTTATTGATTTTAAGTAGTTTATCAATTTTAATGTTTTTACGATTTTAAGTGGAAGTGTAAATGAAAAAGATTAAATACTTCTGACATTCTGAAATTTTGATTAAATGTTTTCTTTGAATCAAGGAAAATGCATATGATCATGCATAAATTTGACTTAATTGATTAAAATTGTAGAATAAGTTATATGTAACTCATCTTAAACTGTTAATCAAAAGTATAAGCTTATTGAAACTGATTCATATTCTCAGTACAATCATAGAAGTAAAAATTGTATGATATTTGTGTTTTATTGCATCTGTATTAATGGAATACATATATACTGTGCATAAAATGAAAAGTGCTTACAAAGTGAAAATCTTTGAGAGTTTATTGATCAGTTTGATCATGAGCCTTTTGTACTTGAGCAGATAGGTATGTAAGGATTGTTGTCCTGAAAAAAGATTCTTTAAATTTGGCAACCTAAGGTCCTAATCAGATCTGGGATTGTTGACTGAAAGCTCATTACACGGGTACATTAGAAACCTCCTGTATGATTCAAGCTTTTCAAACTAACTTTTAAAGAAAATTATCAATATTTACTGTTTTGAAAAGAAAAAGTTGTTTCATTAATTACAGATATCTTTGAATCGCATATAGTTTATACCAATATGACTACTGATTTATTGAATCAACATTAGTACTTTTGAAAACGTTTATTTGAGATACATTCTTTTATTCTCCTTGAATTGATCGAATTGAGTTCAAAGTTGTGTTTTGATTCATATACAATAGGAATTGATTCTGGAAATCATTTTTGATGATGTCAGGATAACAGAAGTCTTTGAAAAGAAAATGTAAAAGTATAGTTATACTTAACATCTATTGTCACTACAAGTATATTTTGTATTTTAATTGAATATATTTGAAGTATATTTGTAGGGGGAGCATTAACAATGTCAAAAAACAGATTAATATAATTTAAAATACAAATTTTAGTTAATCTGAATTAATGTCCTCTTAAAATCTTGATGAAATAATTTAAAAAGACAAATAAACTATTTTAGATTCAAAGGACAAAATGTTCAAATGGTTTACTATGTTCTCAAGATAATGTTAAGTTTAGCATGTGTGTTGTTTTCGGAACGTTTTAGTTGGAAGCATCCGAAACTTGTTTAAGTGTATTAACTAGACGTTATGTTAGATAAGGTAACGTGTAAAACTGCCTCTAGACAGCGTTTTACTCGTTAGGTTAGTTAACTCAATGAGTTATACTTGAATATTTCAGGTACCTTGATTGAATAAACTTTATTCAATATTTATTTAATTTCTAAACCTGACTTATCTTCACGTTGAGTTATACTCCTAAAAACCCTATTTAAACACTTATAACATGGGGACTTAGGTTATTTGTAAACTTTGTCAAGAAAATCTTTCCCGCTTGTTGCTGTTATAACCTGCGATGATGGTCTCCAAATTCTACAAAGGTCGTAGCAGAGGAAAAGGCAAAAGCAGAAGAGATGCAGAAGGAAAAGAAATAGAGAATGATGAAGTTCCACGTACTTGGTTCAAGAAAATATTTCGAGTGGACAAAAGGTTAGAAGAACTTTATAAAGATTACTTCTTTTCTCAGGATATATTAGATGAAGTTAGACAAGAACTTCAACATACTGATGCAAGTATTACATACATGGGTATTCGAAGTAAATATGATAGAGAATACAGAATGAAATGTGCTGAGATTTCATTTTTGGAACAGTATGCAAAATATTTGGAAAAAGGTGTAGGTTCATCAAATAGAACTCCTCAAACTCCTATAAACGGTACAAGACTACATGCATTTGAGGAAGAGCATGAATCAGCTGTCCCTACTCCTTTATATTCAAAACAAGTAGAATCAAATATTGCTGTAGACAAAACAAAAGTTGATAGTCTTCGAAAGGCCGTTGCAATAGAAAGTGCCTTAGAAGAATTAAAGCAGAAAACTTTTATGGAGCAATTTGAAAAGAAAACATCAATACTTGAAAAGGAGAAACAGAAATGTTATAGAAGAAGGAAAGTCAAAAAAATTATGTCTAAGGAAACAAAGTCTATTGAAAAAGGAAAATCAGATGAAAATTTATTTCCAAAGGACAATGTATGTCTAGACATTGTACCTTATTGTGCATCTGATAAACTCATCAATTCAGAACACACTGAAACTGATGAAGATAATGAGACTTTATTTTCCCTTGCTAGAAAGCTTGAGAAGAAATCCAAGTCAAATATAAGCTCAAGTTTTTCTATTAATACAAGTCCTAATGATGCAGAAATTGACAAATCAAAGCATCAGGCACCTGACATTGAACAAGTTATTGCAGATATAATTGACAATGTTGAGGTAGTAACTAGTTCAAAGGCTGAATTGTCTAGAGTAACAGATATTGAAATTGTTAAGACTCCAAAAGAGCTAAAAGTTAACCAGCCTTCTACGGAATCTATAGAAGTAGAGCCTGAGAATTCACAACATGAATGAATTGTAATATATGTTGAACAAAATGAATAATTACAGACAGATACACCGGCTGTAGAATTTGTAGAAAAATTGTACTCTGAACATTCTGTAGAGACTGAACAGATGAATGTTGAGCATATTGACAATGTTCCTAACACTGTTGAAGTTGAAGAATCAAGCTTACCTGAGCAGCTTCAAGATAATATTTTGGAAGAGGAACAACATGACATTCATTTTGAAGAAGAGGTTCCTGAAGATGAATTAAACTCTGAATCACGGCTTCAGGTATCACCTTCTTTGTGTACAATGTTAAACATTCAAGGTAATACAATTCATTTTAGATCTGAAGAAGCATTGCAGAAATATAATAATCTGATTACATGTCAGATTCTGCATGCTCGTCCAATAAAATTCAGAAATTTGATGGACATAAGAGATTTGTTTGAGTTTCAAGGCCTCATTACATTCTTGCCAGTAGGAATGAAATGGAAGCAATACATAGAGCTTATTGCATCTTTTTATAGCAATCTGGTCAAGAATGGAAATTTTCTAAAAACTCAAATAAATGAACAGGAGTTTATATTGTCTCCTGAGTTAATTTTTGAAGTTTTAAGATTAAAGAATGAAGGTGTTGTTGTTACCAACAGATTTGACATGATAAGACAACTGGAATGGAACATTCAGTCTTTATCAAAAATTCCAGATGTATATTCTGAAATGAGATTAATGGAAAATCTGAATGCAAAGGCAAGGTTTATTGCAAATATATTGCATGCAAATTTATTTCAGAGAGTTGGACACAATATGGAAGTCAACAGAAGTTGTTTATATGCAACTTATAGCTTGCTGAATAGAATTCAAATCAATTGGTTTGATGTTTTCACTTCTCAACTACAGCATATGAGTTCAAAATTATTTTATGGTGATGCTGTATGTAGACTCATTGCAAGCCAATTGAATTTATCCGACTGGCCCTCTAAAACTAAAGGCATGAGAGTATTTAGTGTCAAAGATTTGCAAAAATTCCAGGCCATGCATAAACCTCAACAACAACAACAACAACAACAACCTGATACAGACCATATACAACAACAACAACAAAGTTATTCATTTCAAGCAAAACAACAAACCTAGCTACCTCCTGACTTAGTTGTAGTGCTTAATGATATCAGAAATGATATTAGGCATCTTGGAGATAAAATATGTAATGTTATAAGTGATATACTTAGGAGGGGTCGATAACTATTTTTGTTTGTTTCTGAATACAAAATGTAATGTTTGTATTACTTGTTTGATTTGATTGAACAATACATTTTTCTGTAAATGTTTTCAATTATTATTCTTGTTTACAGAAAGAGTTGTTGTAATTATATCTCTTATATATATATATATATTCTCTGTAATTATCTTTTTGATTAATGACAAAAAGGGGGAGAAATATTATAAAAAGATGATTATGATCTTAATTGCATATATATATTATAAAAGGAGATGCTATTTAAATGGTTATTGTAATCTGACAGATGATAATTAGAAAACTGATACTTATATAATTATTGACATCTGAGACGTAAAATTTACACAAACAATAGAAATAAGCTTAAGTGAACTTAAGTCAACAAATAAGTTTGTTGAATTAAAAGTTAACCCAACGAAGGTGCTTTGTTGAGTTAAACATATTTCATAATTGATTTAATATGATTTTGTCATCATCAAAAAGGGGGAGATTGTTGAGTATTTTTGTTTTGATGATGTGTGTTGAATGAAAATAATCATATTTGCTCAATTACTATTGCTTGTGAAAAGAAATTAAAATCATCAATTAATACAGAAAAAGCTTACTGATATAAATACTTGTCTGTATTGGATCTGAAGTTAATAACTAGTTGTTTCATTGCATTAATTTCTCATTTAGCTAAACGTTAAGTTAACGTGTGTTTTTATTGAAAAGCATGATATGTTTTAATGTTATATCTTCTGTATCATGAACAGTGCACGTTTAGACAACTCGTTAAGTTAGAGTTTTGTTTTTATAGAGGTCACGTGAGAACTCGTTAAGTTAGAGGCTTAAAGGTTAAAATAGGTCACGTGATAACTCGTTAAGTTAATGAGTAAAAGAAGAGACGAACTCGTTAAGTTAGTGTTATACATGTGGTGAAATTATAAGTTACGAATATTGTATTGTATCACGTGAGGTGCACATGTTTAACTCGTTAAGTTAACATAACTAAACGCGTTGAGTTGCTTTATTGAACACTAAGGCAACGCGTTAGGTTAGCATTATAAACTTAAGTTGTTATTTTTGCACGTGGTAAAATTCTTATTATAAAAACATTTGTGTATTACTGGTTCGTTGAGTTATCATAACGCAACGAAGATGGTTCATTGAGTTATCATAACACAACGGAGATGGTTCGTTGAGTTATCATAACACCACGGACATAGTTCGTTGAGTTAGCTACAGTACTTGTCACGTGAAATGGCACATGAGGAACTCGTTAATTTAGAAATGTTAAGTTATATATATACTTGTGTTACTCGTTTAGTTAACATTAAAGTAACGACTTCTTATTACATTGATGAAAAACTTTTGGACGAGAAAGGTTGTTTTGTAGGAAATTTTTCAGAGATCCAGGACTAATGATTAAAGAAAATTAGAAATATAAACGTGGGTTATAACGTGTGTGTTTCAATGAAGGAAAAAGAAAAGACGTGGAGAAGTGGAAAACTGGTGGTGGTTAAACGTGAAGGATATGCATGAAATGAAGATACAGTATAAAAGGCATAGAATTCTCGTTGATCAATTTATCCTTACACACAAAACAAAAAATCTTTTCAAGGATCAAATCATCCCTGCACACCAAAAGAAAAATCTTTTTCAGTGATCAAAAACACCTTCTCGGGGAAAATCTCTCAAGTGGAAGAAAGTTCAGTGAAGCATAAAAAGGTAAGATTTTCGTCACTAAAGATTTGAAGTATCAAAAGAAAGCAAATTTGGTGAAGCATGAAAAGACAAGATATTTGTCACTAAAGAATTGCTGAAGAAGAAAAAGAAGAAGAAGAAAGATCTCAAATAGGGAGAAAAGTTTTAAATTCCGTAAATTAGTTTTCTCTGTTTGTAGTTATGAAATTGTTTAGATGATACATGGTATCGAAATATAATTGCATCTACAATTTCTGAGGAGAATTGAATTGTATATTGTAATTGAAACCTTGAATAAAAATGATTTTATGAAAACAATGTCTCAACTTGTTTTTGAGTTTTAAAGTTTCAATTATATTTCAGAAAATATTAAAAATACACAATTCACCCCCCTCTTGTGTAGCCATACGATCCTACAGTATATAATTAGCAATCCTATATTGTTAGTTACGACTCCATATGATACTTGGACTTTTGACGAAAGGAGTGAATGACACTGAATGCTAAAGGTTTAAACATCTTGTTTTGTGCTTTATCTTATGATCAATTTAATAAAGTTTCTACATATCAAACTGCATATGAGATATGGCATGCATTAGAAATTGCCAATGAAGGTACTAACTAGGTTAAGGAATCTAAGATTAATATGTTAGTATATAAATATGAGCTTTTTAAAATGCATGAAAATGAATGTATCTCTGACATGTTTTCTCATTTTCTTGAGATTGTAAATTCATTAAAATCTTTAGGTAAGAAATTCGAAGAAAAAGACTTGGTAAGAAAGATCCTTAGATCTTTAACTAAAATTTGGGCTCAAAAGACAACATCTATTGAAGAGTCCAAATATTTAAATACATATACTCTTGATGATCTCATAGGAAATTTGACAGCCTATGAAGTACAACATTTAGATCCAAAAGGAAAAAATCCAAGAAGGGATCTGGCTTTTGAGGCTGATAAAGTCTCAGAAGTTACTAGTGATTTTAATGATGATTTACTGTTGTTGACCAGAAAATTTAGAAATTTGTTGAAGAAACGTAGGAACTTCAGGTCAGCAAAGATATCTGGAGATATGGAGAAGAAGTCATTCACGAAAGACAAAATCATATGTTACAAGTGCAACAGACCGTGTCACTTTCAAATTGATTGTTCGCTCAACAAAGATAAGAAGAATTCGAAGAGGAATTTTAGGAGTAAGAAATTCAGAAAGAGAATGACACTTAAAGTGACATGGGATGACTCTTCAGCTTCACAAAGTGAAGAAACAAAGGATTCAACATTAGACAATGAATCCTCATCAACATCAGATTTAGAAGAAAATCTGGCAAACGTATGCTTCATGGCAAAATCTAGTGAGGTATCCTCTAATCAAAATGCTAACTTTGATAGTTTTGATGGATTACGTGTTGAATACAATAGACTAGCCAGAAAATATAAGAAATTAAAAATAGAAGGAAAGAACACTAGGAAAATGCTAGATGAATTTGAAAATAAGATTGATTTTCTGAACTCTACGTTAAATAAATTTAAAGAAGAAAATCAAAGGCATGTACAGGAAATTTTAAAGTTTAAAAAAGAAAATTGCATGCTAATTGTGAAAATTTAATTGCTGATAAGAAGAAAATGATCTGTGAAATTGAAAAACTGAAACTGACTATTACTGATTTAAATTCAAAAATTGATATGTTAAAAATTAAGGTCTGTGATCAAAAGACTATATTAAGTAAATCGAATAATAATCAAATTATAACAAATGAACTTAGTAGTAAAATATCAAATGTAGAAAAACATGGTATTGGTTTACAGGATGCATCTTTTGAAAATTATATATTGCATGATGGTACTGCTAAAAGTAATGTCTTTATTTCTAGTACTAAGAATAGTAAGAAAAAAACTATTCCATGTGTAATTAAAAAGGGAAATAAATATATGCAAATTGATAAAATGCAGCATATAAATGATAGCACATGACACAAGAATGTCAAAAGAAATTTTCAGAAAAATCAAGCTAAGACATTTGAGAATCTTAATATTTTTGATTAGTTTTCTTTATATTTAAAAAATATCAGATATTGGAATCAGCAATCAAATAATTTCAACTTTGGTTTACATAGAGATAAATGTTCTGATGATTATAACACTAAGAGAAATAAAAGCAAGAATAATTATCTGAAAATAGATAAGTTGAAGTTTAAAAATACTGATTATTTTGATATGACTCTCTCTAAAATTCTTGGACCCACTCAAAATTGAGTTCCAAGACATAAAATCTCTTCTTGACTGTTTTGTAGGTACACAAATCAAAATGGATAATGGACAATGGAGCATCCAGTTACATGACTGGAGATATACGATTACTTATAGAAATAACAAAGACCAAGAATGGACAAGTTACCTTTGGAAATAAAAGCAAAACAAATATCCTTGGGTCTGGCAAGGTTTAGGTAACTAAGAAATGCTTTATAAATGATGTCTTATTAGTGGAAAACTTAGGTTTTAATTTATTGAGTGTTCCTGTTTTAATGAAGTTTTACATAGTAATTTTTGAAAAAGATTCCTGTAAAATTATGGACATGTCTACAAATGAAATTTTATTCACTGCATACAAGAAAAGATCCGTTTGTATTCTGAATTTGCCTTCTGATATTATTAAAGACAATGCTTGCTTAATTGCAAAATCGGATGAAGTTATTTTATGGCATAGAAGGCTAGGGCATTCAAACTTAAAATTATTACAAAAGCTGTCTAAAAAGAATCTAGTTAGAAGTTTACCTAGTATTAAGTACTCGAAAGAGTTTCTGTGTAATGCATGTCAACTAGGTAAATTACATAAAACATCCTTTAAAAGTTTAAATGAAATAACAAGCAAAAGAGTATTAGAACTAGTGCATATGGATTTATTTGGACCTACTAGGACAACTAGTCTAGGAGGTAAACATTAAGCTTTTGTACTAGTTGATGACTATTCTAGATTTACTTGGGTCTATTTTCTAGCTAATAAAACTGAAGTTTTTGAAATATTTAAGATATTCTGTAATAAAGTTCAAAATGAGCAAAATGTTAAAATTCAAAAACTTAGGAGTGATCATGGTACAAAATTTGATAATGATCAAATGGACATCTTTTGTGAAGAATTAGACATAGATCATAGGTACTCATTTCCAAGAGCTCCTTCACAAAATGGGATAGTAGAATGTAAAAACAGATCACTTCTGGAAATGTCCAGAACCATGTTAAATGAGAATAAGTTACCACTATCTCTCTAGGCAGAAGTAGTTCATATAGCATTATGTTATAAATAGAGTACATCTAAGACCAATTTTAGATAAAACTCCTTATGAGATATGGTATAACAGAGTTCCCAAAATAAGTTATTTAAAACCCTTTAGCTATAAGTGTGTTATTTTAAACACAAAGGAATGAAGAGACAAATTTAGAGCCAAATTAGATGAGGGTATTTTTGTTGGTTATTCCATTAGAAGTAAGGCATATAGAGTTTATAACAAATCAACAAAAACCATTGAGGAAACCCTACATGTGAAATTTCATGAAAATTCTCATTTGGATGTTAGACATGCTGAAAACTTTGATTTAGATATTCTCCTAGAAATGGTACCAAATGATGTTGACAAAGAAATTGAGAGATTATCTGATGGAATAAGAAATATAAACTTAAATGATGAAAATTTAGAAGAAAATAATGTCATACCTATAGAAAATATGGAACAACATAGAAATTGGCGTTATGCTTCATCTCATCCTATCGATCAGATAATAAGTGATCCTAATCAAGGAGTTAGTACTAGGTCATCAGTAGTCAACATTTGTGGTGCTTATTCATTTGTTTCTTTACTAGAACCTAAGAAAATTAAAGATGCCTTAAAAGATGAATTTTGGTATTTAGCTATGCAAGATGAGCTAAATCAATTTTTAAGAAATGAGGTATGGGATCTAGTTCCACCACCTGAAAATTAGTCCATAATAGGAACAAGTGGGTATTTAGAAACAAAGTAGATCAAGATGGACATATAGTTAAAAATAAAGCTAGATTAGTTGCTCAAGGTTACAAGTAAGAGGAAGGAATTGACTATGATGAAACATTTGCTCCTGTTGCTAGACTAGAATCAATACAAATTTTGTTAGCATATGTTTGTTATATGGATTTCAAATTATATCAAATGGATGTTAAGACTGCTTTTTTAAATAGATATATAAAAGAAGAAGTTTATGTAAAACAACCTCTAGGTTTTGAAGATTCAAAACATCCTGAGTATGTTTATAAGCTTAAGAAGGTACTATATGGCCTTAAACAAGCCCCTAGGTCTTGGTATGAGAGATTATCTAAATTTCTTATGGAAAAAGGGTATTCTATGGGAAAGGCAGATCACACTCTTTTTATGAAGAAGATCGAAAAAGATATATTGGTAGTTCAAATCTATGTAGATGACATCATATTTGGAGCAACAAATGATAAATTAGTTGAGTCCTTTTCGAAAGACATGACTAATCAATTTGAAATGAGTATGATGGGTGAACTATCATTTTTTCTAGACTTAAAAATTAAGCAATTAGATCAAGGTATTTTTATTTCACAAGAAAAATATACTCAAGATTTATTAAAGAGGTTTTGTTTAGACAACACTAAAACAAAGAATACACCAATGAGTACTATCACCAAGTTGGATAAAGATGACTCTGGAAAAACTGTAGTAAAACAATATAGAAGTATGATTGGTTCATTACTTTATTTAATAGCTAGCCGACCAGATATTATGTTTAGTGTGTGTACTTGTGCTAGATATTAATCTAATCCTAAGGAATCACACCTACTTGCTATTAAACAAATTTTTAAATATCTATTAGGAACCATTAATTTTGGATTGCTTTACTTTAAACACAGTTCTTTAAATTTAATAGGTTATAGTGATGCTGATTTCGCAAGATGTAAGTCTGAAAGAAAAAGCACCAATGACACTTGTCAATTATTAGGAAATTCTTTAGTGTCATGGTTTAGCAAAAAGCAAAATTATGTAGCATTATCTACAACTGAAGCTGAATATATAGTTGTTGCACTTTGCTGTGCTCAAATCCTATGGATCAGACAAACTTTAAAAGATTTTAATTTAGACTATGAATCAACTAAGATTTTCTATGATAGTAGTTCTGCAATAAGTTTGTCTAAAAATCCTGTCTTACATTCACGAGCTAAACATATAGAAGTTTGACATCATTTTCTAAGGGATAATGTTATAAAAGGAAAAATAGTATTAAATTTTGTTCCTACCATAGAACAATTAGCAAATCTATTTACAAAAACCTTAGATGAAAATACCTTTTCAAAATTATGATTAGAACTTGGTATCTATAGGTTATCTAATGTTTAAATTGTCTTGTTCATTGCATAACATTTTGGTTTGTTAAAAAGGTAGTTTTAGAATTTAATTTCTTTATTAATTAAAAAAAAAACAAAACAAAATATTTATTTTCGAATTGCTGTTTTATGGTAGTTAAGAATTTATGAAATTTTGATTTTTATTGAAGTCAATTTATTTAAGAAAAATTCAGAAAATATTACTTAAGGAAAGTTAATTTAATTCAATGTGAGTGCCAACTGTATTTTTGTTACTTATGTATATGCTATTACAGAGATTTTAACAGGAAAATACATAGAAAGTATATACTTTTTATTAAAGGAAAGTTATTAACATTTTGTTAAAAAAAAATTTAAGTCTTGCAGTTGCCTCTAATTTAATTTACTGTCTTGTTTTATTTTTTTTGTCTACAATTACTTGAGTAATTAAGTCCATTGGGGGATCTTAAACCCTAGTCACTTAAACCAACTTGTTTGGGATGTGCTAACTAAAAACTCATTTTGCAAGTAATTTAGATTATATTTAAAAAAAAAAAAAAAATACCTATTCTCACTTGTCATTGAGTAACTGGTTATCTTTCCCCTAAGCAAGGGATTGTGATCATGTAAAAAGATGATATTGTGGGAGGTAATACATAATATATATATATATATATGAATATAAAAAAAAAAACCGGGGGGGGCGGGGGGTAATGTACTCAAGCTTAATTTATTTTCAAGGTGTTATAACAATCTTGCCATAATCTATGCATATAATCTTTTTTATTTTTCCTTGTTATTATCTATCTAAAACTTAAGTTATTGAAATTACCATGTGTAGAATTCTAGAAAGAAGATCATTTAAGGTTTTCGGAGAGATAGAAAGATAACTATCTGAAATCTCAAGAGAGTTTCGGTGAGTTACGGTTCAACCATCCGAAACTTAAGTCAGTGAATTTTCCACGTGTAGAATTCCAAACAGATGTTCAAATGAGTTTTCGGAGAGTTAGAAAGATAACTATCCGAAAAATGGAAAGGTTTCAGTGAGTTAAATTATTAACTATCCGAAACTTAAGTTATGATTTTATGCACGTGAAGATTTGAAGGGACAGTTGTTAGAGACTTAAATGAAAGTTCGGAGAGTTACAATAGTTAACTATTCGAAAGTCAGGAGCTCTTTTCGGTAAGTTAAATACAAGACTCCGAACACTTGACATTATACATGAGCAACTTAAAATCCTCACGTGACTCAGAAAACAGAATATGAGTGATGAATCGGTAAGTTATGGATGTTTTTCGGTAAGTTATTTTATAACCATCCGAAAGCTTGAGATTTTTGAAAGGTTACTTACTGAACATCAGACAGAATGGTAACTTACCATATTTAGGTCTGATTATTTTCCAAGTACAGCAGAATACATCCGTTGAGGGAAAAATTATGATCGTCATACCTTTAGTATAAATATGAGGAGTTTGAGAGAAGAAAAGACAAAGATAACGTATATACCATATACAGTGAGCTACACTCCAACTCCAATTACACTCAAGTCTGCAAATAGTCAAGCTTATTCAAAAGATCTACTGCAGAAAAAGCTATGTGCGCTAAAACTCTGATTGAAAGATTCAAGCTGTTGGTTCGTGGCTTCAACCTGAAAGCTACATTCAATTGTTGATTTGAGTTTCGACTTGAAAACTCTAGAGGTTGGTTTACTGAAGTTTATACCTGAAAACTTCTGTGTTGTTGGTTCTTACTTTGACCTGAAAGCAAGTGTGTAAGTGTTGAAACACTTAGTGAAGCCCAAGTGAATCTTGGGGGTGGACTAGCCAAGTTGGTGAACCACTTAAAACTTGCTGTGTGTTATCTTTCTTTACTACTTTACATTCGTTCAGTTTCATCTCATTTCATTTCTGTTCAATCATTTGATTCAACAATCAAAAGAATATAAAAAATTACACACATTCACCATTCACCCCCCCACTGGTGAGTCTATCAATCCTAACAATTGGTATCAAAGCTTGGTTAATCCTTCATAAGATTTAACCATCTGGATTTATGGCTCAATTTGCTGAGGGACAAAACATCCACAGACCTCCTCTATTCGATGGTTCCAATTATAAATATTGGAAGAATAGAATGGAGTGCTTCCTTAGGAGTTCAAATGTTAAACTCTGGAAGACTGTTGTTCTTGGAACTACACTTACAACCAGTGATGTTACGAACTAGTCTGAGGAGGATGAGAAAATCATCTAGTTGGATGCTAGAGGGCTGAATGCCATTTATTGTGCACTAACTGCTGATCAATATAATAAAGTATCTACATGTAAGTTTGCTCATGAGGCTTGGAAAATCCTTCAAGTTATTCATGAAGGTATAAGCCAAGTTAAGGATACAAAAATTAGTATTCTTTTGAGAAAACTAGAACTGTTTAAAATGAATGATAATGAAAATATAACTGAAATGTTTTCTAGATTTACTAAAATCATTAACAGTCTGAAAGGCTTGGGAAAGGAGTTCTCTTCACGTGAACAGGTACAAATGATCCTGAGGAGCTTAACTGTTGAGTGGAAATAGAAGTCCACATCTATTCAAGATTCCAAGGATCTTAACAATTACACAGTTGAAGAACTGTTGGGCAATCTTCTGGCCCATGAAGTTTAGATGAAGGACTGGAAAAAGCAAGAAGGAGCTCTTGAAAAGAAAGCTGAAAAGAAAAAGGAAATGACATTTCCAACTACAGAAGAAGCTTCAAGCTCAAACGATGATGAGATCATGTTGCTGGCAAGGAACTTCAGAAAGTTCATGAGGAAAAAGAATAAGCCCAACTCCTCTAAAAGAACTATCCCTACATGTTTCAAATGTAAAAGGCAAGGGCACATATATACCTTCTGTCCATTTCAAACAGAAGAAGATCAAGGAGACAAGAAGAAGAGATTGAATGACAAAAAGAAGATGGCTCTTAAAGCTACGTAGGTTGATAGTAGCTCTTCAAGCTGTTCATCAGATTCTGAAGATGAAGTTGTAGCCAACGTGTGTTTTGTAGCACAAGAGGGTGACAAGGAGTTTCAAGCACGTTCAACTAAATGGATCGTGGACAGTGGGTGCTCAAAGCACATGACAGGTAAGAAAAGTTTTCTTGACTCAGTTAAAAACTTAAGTTTAGGATCTGTTAAGTTTGGAAATAATGAAAAGTGTAAAATAACTGCAATAGGAAATATTACATCTGAAAATGGTATAATTGAGAATGTCTTGCATGTAAATGGATTAAAATAAAATTTGTTAAGTGTAGGACAATTATGTGATAAAGGCTATACTATTTCTTTTAATGCTAAAAATTGCTACATTATTGATCCTTCCACGAATGAAACAAAATTTAATGGTATTAGAAATTGCTCAATATATACATTAAACTTTCCATGTGAAAATTTTGCAAGCAATTCCTGTTTGGTAGCAACTGGTGAAGACGATTGGGTGTGACATAGAAGACTTGGTCACATCAGTACGAAGAATATCTGAAAGCTATTCATGGGTGATCTTATCAGGGGTCTGCCTAAACTCACTTTTAAGAAAGATAGAGTGTGTAGTGAGTGTATGCTAGGGAAGCAGAAGAGAACTACTCTTCACAGCAAAAATGTTATTTCCACCAAAAGGCCATTAGAACTGCTACATCTAGATTTTTTTGGTCCTTCTCAAGTATCAAGTCTTGGGGGTCGAAAATATACCTTTGTTATTGTTGATGATTTCTCCAGATTAACTTGGGTAATATATTTGACACATAAAAATGAAACTTGCAATGAGTTCAGGAATTTTTGCATAAGAGTTCAGAATCAGAAGGAACTAATAGTGAAGAAAATCAGAAGTGATCATGGAGGAGAATTTGAAAACTATGAATTTGAAAACCTTTGCAATTCATTTGGAATTCTACATGAATTCTCCTACCCTAGAACTCCTACTCAAAATGGAGCTGTGGAAAAGAAAAATAGGACATTACAAGAAATGGCTAGAACTATTTTAAATGCCACGGATTTACCTAAATTTCTCTGGGCAGAAGCTGTAGGAATAGCTTGTCACATTTCCAATAGAACTCACATTAGATCCATAGTGAATAAGACACCTTTTGAAATTTGGTTTGATAAAACTCCAAATGTTGGCTATTTTAAGACATTTGGATGCAAATGTTTTGTCTTAAATACGGAAATGCTAAAGACAAGTTTGATGCAAAGTCTGAACCTACCATACTTGTTGGTTACTCCTCTAGAAGCAAAGCTTATAGAGTATATTTTGCTGAAGATAGAAGAGTGGAGGAAAGTATAAATGTTCAGTTTGATGAAGATCTGATCCAGAATTTCAAAAAGTTGAAGATTAAATATGATAGTGAAAATGAATACTTTGAAAATGATAACTGCAAACAGAAACTCAATTCACAAGTGTCAAACCAGAATCTCAACAATAGATATCAGAATCATAACAGTTGGAAGTTTAGATATAATCATCCCAAGGAACAAATTATTGGAAATATATCTAAAGAGGTACAAACTAGGAGCAAAGCACAAGATATCTGCAATTTTTGTGCATTTGTGTTAGAAATAGAGCCAAAATCAGTAGATGAAGCATGTAAGGATACCTATTGGACTATGGCTATGCAAGAAGAATTAAATCAGTTTCAGAAAAACAATGTTTATGAACTAGTAGAAAAATCTGTAGGAAAATCCATCATTGGAACTAAATGGATTTTCAAAAACAAATTAGATGAAGAAGGTAACATTCTTAGAAATAAAGCTTGATTAGTTGCACAAGGCTACAATCAGCAAGAAGGTATTGACTATGAAGAAAATTTTGCTCCTGTAGCCAGGATTGAAGCTATTAGAATGTTGCTTGCTTTTGTTAGTAGTATGAAGATAAGATTGTTTCAGATGGATGTGAAAAGTGCAATCTTAAATGGAGAAATTCAAGAAGAAGTATTTGTTAAACAACCTCCTGGATTTGAAGACGAATTCAAGTTGGATCATGTCTACAAACTAAGAAAGGCTCTATATGGTCTGAAACAGGCACCTAGAGCATGATATGAGAAATTCAAAAAGTTTTTAACTGAAAATAATTTTTCTATAGGCAAAGTGGACAACACTTTGTTTATCAAAACTTTTGATGTGCATATGTTGATTGTATAGATATATGTTGATGATATAGTCTTTGTAGCCACTTCAGAAGATTTCTGTCATGAATTTCAGAATTTGATGAAAAATAAATTCGAAATGAGCATGATGAGAGAATTGAAGTTTTTCTTGGGATTACAGATTCATCAAGTGCATAATGGTATTTTTGTCAACCAAGAAAAATACTGCAAAGAGATGTTGAAGAAATTTGGTTATGAAAACATCAAATCCACAAATACTCCAATGAGTTCAAGCATTAAACTGAAAATGGATGATTCAAGTGTTGTAGTGGATCAAAGGCAATATAGAGGTATGATTGGATCCCTGTTATACCTTTCAACTAGCAGGCCAGATATTATGTTCAATGTATGCTTGTGTGCTAGATTTCAAGCATCACCAAAGGAATCACATTTGAAATCAGTCAAAAGGATTTTCAGATATCTACAAGGAACAAAAGATTTCAGATTATTCTACTCAGTTGATAGTAGTTTGATTTGAACAAGCTATAGTGATGTAGATTATGTAGGTAGCAGATCTAATAGAAAAAGCACTAGTGGTACATGTCAATTACTTGGAAATTCTTTAATCTCATGGTTCAGTAGGAAACAAAATTGTATAGCTTTATCTACTACTGAAGTCGAGTATATTACAGCAGGATTGTGTTGTGCACAAATCCTTTGGATGCAGCAAACTCTAGCAGATTACAGACTGAAAATTCAGAATTCAATCATATTTTGTGATAACAGCAGTGCAATTAGTCTATCTAAGAATATAGTATTTCATTCTAGAGCCAAGCATATCGAGATCAAACATCATTTTCTGAGAGATCATGTGGAGAAAGGGAACATCTCACTTAAGTTTGTGCCAACAGAAAATCAACTTGCAGATATTTTCACCAAACCTTTAAATGAATCAACTTTTAATCATATTAGACGAAATCTAGGCATATGTTCTTTACAAGATTTTTAAATATTTTTATTCTTCATCAAGCTCACCATATGGGAGCTTGTTTTTTGCTAACCTACTCATGCAAGATATATTCAATATCAGTTTTATAGTCCTCACCTTTTTTATATAATGACAAAAAGGGGGAGAAGAATTTGGAAATTTGTGAAGTATATGGTCACTTACAGTATTTCCAGCAAGAACTGAAAGAGAATTATTAAAAGGAGAAGAAAAACTCAGCACACAGATAGGGGGAAAAGTTAGGGGGAGGAATCCCTCCTCATCAGTATAGTATTGATAAATTCCTATTTTATTTTTCTCTGTGTGACTGAATGTATAGAAATACACTAGGGAGTGAAATACATGTAAATAATTGTAAAGGTTTTTGTCATTATCAAAAAGGGGGAGATTGTTAGAACCTGAGTATTTTGATAATGCAAAACCTATGTGAGGAGACATATTGTATTTCACAGTTAAGTCTGTACTACATTAGATCATAAGGCTGTTAGAACAAATTCCAAGCAGACAAACAGATCGAGAAGGTTCCAGATATACTACTTTCAAGTTACAAGAAAATCAGACAGTTACAGGACCAACTATCCGAAGAGTAAAACAGCAGCAAATCCATTGGACAGTTAGAAGGATAACTATCTGATTTTACAAAGTCTTCGGAGAGTTATTTAATTAGATAGTTAAGTTAGTTGAATGATCGGAGAGTTATGGAGTTAACTATTCAAAAGAAAAAGGAAAATCGGAAAGTTAGAAAGGCTAACTATCCGAAACTTAAGTCATTCAATTAACCATGAGTAGAAATTCAGAACAGAAGCTTAAAAGATTTTTTGGAGAGTTAGGAAGATAACTATCCAACTTTTTCGGTAAGTTACATGTATAACTTTCTAGAACTTAAGTTATCCTATTATGCACGTGCAGAATGGAGAAGCCGGCAGTTGAAAGCTTAAAAGGGAAAATCGGAGAGTTAGATAACTATCCGAATTTTCAAAGAGAGTTTCGATAAGTTACAGTTTAACTATCCAAAACTTAAGTTATTGAAATTGCCACGTGCAGAATTCCAGAAAGAAGATCATTTAAGGTTTTCGGAGAGTTAGAAAGAGAACTATCCGAAATCTCAAGAGAGTTTCGGTCACTTACGGTTTAACCATCCAAAACTTAAGTCAGTGAATTTCCCACGTGCAAAATTCCAGACAGATGTTCAAATGGGTTTTCGGAGAGTTAGAAAGATAACTATCTGAAAAATGGAAAGGTTTCGGTGAGTTAAATTATTAACTATCCGAAACTTAAGTTATGATTTTATGCACGTGAAGATTTGAAGGGATAGCTGTTAGAGACTTAAATGAAAGTTCGGAGAGTTATAGTAGTTAACTATCCAAAAGTCAGGAGCTCTTTTTGGTAAGTTAAATACAAGACTCTGAACACTTGACATTATACGTGAGCAACTTAAAATCCTCATGTGACTCAGATAATAGAATATGAGTGATGAATCGATAAGTAATGGATGCTTTTCGGAAAGTTATTTTATAACCATCTGAAAGCTTGAGATTTTTGGAAGGTTACTTACTGAACATCAGACAGAATGGTAACTTACCATATTTAGGTCTGATTATTTTCCAAGTACAGCAGAATACATCCATTGAAAGAAAAATTATGATCATTATACCTTTGGTATAAATATGAGGAGTTTGAGAGAAGAAAAGATAGAGATAACGTATATACCACATACAGTGAGCTACACTTCAACTCCAATTACACTCAAGTCTGCAAATAGTCAAGCTTATTCAAAAGATCTACTACAGAAAAAGCTCTGTGCGCCAAAACTCTGATTGAAAGATTCAAGCTGTTGGTTCGTGGCTTCAACCTGAAAGCTACATTTAGTTGTTGGTTTGAGTTTCGACTTGAAAACTCTAGAGGTTGGTTTATTGAAGTTTATACCTGAAAACATCTGTGTTGTTGGTTCTTGCTTTGACTTGAAAGCAAGTGTGTAAGTTTTGAAACACTTAGTGAAGCCCAAGTGAATCTTGGGGGTGGACTAGCCAAGTTGGTGAACCACCTAAAACTTACTATGTGTTATCTTTCTTTACTACTTTACATTTGTTCAATTTCATCTCATTTCATTTCTATTCAATCATTTGATTCAACAATCAAAAGAATATAAAAAATTACATACATTCACCATTCACCCCCCCTCTAGTGAGTGTATCGATCCTAACAGGATTAGGTATCTAAATAGATAGAAGCTATTCCTACAAAAACTAATGACAACAAAGTGATAATACATTTTATAAGAACTAATATAATTACCAAATTTGGAATACTGTTTAGAATGAAAAAGTGCATATTATTAACGGTTAAATGATGGTTAATTGCATAATATTTAGCTTATCATATGAGAATTAAGCTATTATGTTATAATTGCACTGTTATATGCTTTAATTGAAGAATCTGTTTAATTTTGAGGAATTAATGTCAATTTTGTACATTTCTGAACTGTCGGTAAATTGCAAGCTGTGAAATTCTTAAGTTTTTGAATTTTTTGATATTTCAAACAGTTATGTTTAACATACCGAACATATTTTGGACAGTTATGTTTAGCAGACCGAATATGTCGGATAGTTATGTTTATATTGTCGAATAGTTATGTTTTGAAAGAATATTTTATTATTTCCAGAAGTACACGTGTCGAAACCATAATGCATGACTTAAGTGAACTTTCGGTGAGTTATCTCTAACTATCCGAAATTGCAGTTGGGCATCGGACAGTTATACTTGTAACCCTCCGAAATCTCTTTTTATTTTATAAAATAGCTATGGACACGTGTCATGTTTTGGTAAAGTGACTTAAGTGGATTTTCGGTGAGTTAGCTGTAACTATCTGAAATGCATCTGAGCATCGGATAGTTAGACCTGTAACCCTCCGAAATGGATATTTTATTATTAAACTGCTGCTGACACGTGTCGAGATCTGATAGCTTTACTTAAGTTATATATCTGTGAGTTAGCTGTAACTATCCGAAATGTTTCTAAGCATCGGATAGTTAATTTTATAAGTATCCGAAATGCACCTAAGCATCGGATAGTTAAGTTTATGCACGTGTTTTATAGTTAAATCAATGAAGAAAGTCCATTGAGTTATCTGTAACTCCACGGACTATTTATTTTCTAATATGCCATTGTAGTGGTTGCAGAAACAAGACAGTTGGAAGAAAAACCACGATTGCATGTATTGCGCAGGGAGAAGAAATCATCGCCGTTGATATGAATGAAGGAAATCCAACCGATCATTCAAGCAGAAGTAGTTACTACTGAAGAAATATAAAAGAAAAGAAGAAAAAGAAATCCAATGTGATCGATGGATGGGCAGTGTATACAAAGGAGGAACACCGAGCTTTCTACAGACAGTATCGGCGATTCTCCGAAGTATCACACCAACCATCGTTACCACCACCATATCCACCATAATCACCAACCATTGGAGGTCTGTGAGAATACTTTCTTGATGTCGGGTCGATTCCGAGCCAAACACAATGCCTGACAATCACTGTGAGGAGTGATCGCGTTGCGGGAAGGGAAGCCATTTTAACCAAGTGCCGACTCATATTTCAGGAGATCGTAAAGCTTTTAGCCTTGGCTTCGGGTTGATGCCTGTATGCTAAAGAGAAGATTATCTTGCAATTCTTGACTCGCGATTCTATAGGGAGAGGAGACAGAATTGTAAGTGGTTTAATTTTCAGTGGTGTAATCGCGTTGCAAGTAGTGTCGGAAGTATTTACTGTCAAGTGAGATTACTTTACATTTCACCTTTCGCCCATTTCCATGTTCATATTAAAACAAAAATACTAAAAACAATTTATCTATGTTTGTAGGTTGCATTTGAGTGTTGTATTGTTTGTGTTGTATCATGATTAATGTTATCTTTGTTAGTGTTGTGATTGTTTTATGTTTATTTTAGTTTTACAGTTTACTGAAATTAGTTCGTTTAAAAGACTTAAAGATTTTAATGGTTACTGTTTGAGTTATTTGAATGTTAGTATTACTTAATGATAAATCCAGTGTTTATTAACATTAAAGAGCTTAATTGATGTTATTTACAATCTATGGAATCGCCCAATGGTTGGCTGAATTCCTCTGTAAATAGCAGTATTAAAAAGAAAAGATAGGCTCGTAGAGTTAACTTAAGTCCATGAGGTTAGTCCATCGAATTAGCCATAACTTAACGAACTTTATCCGTTGAGTTAACTGTAATTCAACGGAGAGCTTATTGAATATATAAATGTGATTGTTAACAAACAGACAGTTCTGAACATTTCAACAATTCCCTGTGGGATCGACTTGTACTTGCACATTGATACAATAAACATTGTGCACTTGCAGTTAAAGTACAAATTGGAATTAATATCTAAATTGTATTAAAGGTTGTTTGTTTACTTCTAAAAGAAAGAGTAGGCATAAAGATAAATTAACTAAGTAAAAACAGAAGTAACAAATCTAAGTTTTTCTAGTGTAATGTTGGGAAAACCCAAACATGTTTTATGACGCCATTGCTAGGGAATTGAATTGAATTGACTTGAATTGAATTGAATTAATATAAGCAACAGTTAGAGTTGTTTTGTTTTAAAAGCCAAAGTTGTGTGTTTTCTTCTGTAATTGAGAATATGGCATATGCTTATGCTCAAATATTTCTGAAACCTGTAATTAGCATATGTGAATTCTGCAATTCTAAAGGACATGACATTTCTGACTGTTTGAAATTGAGACGTTTACAGATGGTTAGATCCCATGAACAATAAATGAATTATCTTTAATATGTTAGAGCCGAGTATGAGAATCCTATAGTTTACCCAACTGATGGTCAGTATAGAATGTGTAATATGTTGAGAGACACGGAAGTTTGGGATAGGTATGACAGACTAGAGCGTAGTATAGAGCAAAACCTTGACAAATTGGAATATTACTTTATGTGTCAGCAACAAGAAGTCAACCAATTAAACTATAAGGAAGCATATTCAGAACCTAAAAAGGATATAATTTACGAAACTGAAAAAACCATAATGAAAATTGATCAAAAATTGAGTGCAATGAAATTAGATGATCTGGAAAGAAAATTAAAAGCATTGGACAAATATACAATGAAAATACAAGTTATGCAACAGGACAATGAAAATTATAATGTTATAAACCTGCATAATTTGCAAAATATACAGCCAAAAGAAAATGTTAATGCAAGAAAATTTAAAGAATGCACTTTAAAACTTAAAACAATTGAAGATCATAATTACGAAAATGATATACAAAAACATCATAAGAGTAATGAAAATCTAGATGATGTATGTGTAACATTAAGATCTGGAACTAATATACCACCAAGAACTCAAAATGAAAATGATATGAAGGTGGATAAGAGTAAAAATCAAAATAATAATAAAAATGTAATAGCTAAAAATCTAGAAATCACTTAAGAACAATCTGAATCTGCTAATGAAGCTAAAAAAGATCAAACAAATCAAATGAAAGAAAAAGAATCTTTGAAATCAAAATCTTTAGCACCCTATCTTGAAAGATTACAACAAACAATACCTAAAAAACAAGAAAAAATCAGAGAAATTTTTGAAAAAGTACAAGTTAACATTCCTTTGTTAGATCTATTGCAGAAAATGCCACCTTGTGCTAAATTTTTGAAGGATTGGTGTACTAAGAAAAAAGAGTGAAAAGTTCTTAGAAAGGTCTTTTTAGCTGAGCAAAGTAGTTCCCTATTTCTACCTCAAATTCCTAAAAAGTTATTTGATCCTGGAATCCCTGTTATATCATGCACCATACATAGGAAATACCATTCTAGAAAGAACCTTAATAGACTTAGGTGCAGGTATAAATGTTATGCCAAGTGATATATTTGCATCCTTAGGATTAGAAGGCTTAACTCCTACTAGTACGGTTATTCAATTAGCTGATAGAAGTATAAGATACCCTAGAGGAAAAATAGAGGATGTCTTAATTAAAATCAAGAACTTTATATATCCTATTGATATTGTAATTTTGGATTCCCAACAAATTAAGCATAAAAATAGTGATACATCTTTAATTTTGGGGAGGCCATTTTTAGCAACATCAGGGGTTGTTATAAATTGTAAAACTGGAGTAATGAAGCTAGCATATGGTAATGAGGATACTTAATTAAATATTTTCAAACCAGAAAGGTTTGAGGAATTAGAAATGTCCTTACATACCATAGACTTTTTAGAGGACGAAGGAGATATGTTAGATGATGTGATTCAAGAAGAATTAAATAGGCAAATCAATTCTAAAACTTTAGAGGAAAGTGAAAGCATAAATATAGAAGGAGATCTGGAAGAAATTAATTTAGAAAATGATGATGTTCAATTAGGAGCTCTAGCTTCTGATGGGCAGCATTTAGAATTAAAACATTTACCTCCTGAATTAACCTATATATTTCTGGAAGATAAACGAACCTGTCCAATCATTATTGCTTCAGATTTAAAAGAAGATCAAATAGCTAAATTAAAAGATGTAGTAAAGAGTTATAAAGAAGCAATAGGGTGGACTATGACTGATATAAAAGGGTTAAGTTCAACTTTATGCTATCACCGCATATATTTAGAAGAGAATTCTAAACCTGTTAGAATTCCTGAGAGGAGATTAAATCCAAACCTTAAAGAAGTAGTCAAGAAGGAAATAGTGAAATGGTTAGATAATGACATAATTTATCCGATTTCTGATAGCTCGTGGGTTAGTCCAATCCATGTAGTTCCCAAGAAATCAGGATTAACAGTTATTAGGAATGAAAGTCAATACTTGATACCTACTAGAATTCAATCAGGCTGGAGAGTTTGTATAGACTATAGAAAGCTGAATGGTGTGACTAGGAAAGATCATTTTCCCTTACCTTTTATAGATCAAATGCTGGAAAGATTAGCAGAGCAAGAATATTTTTGTTTCCTAGATGGGTATTCAGGTTATAATCAAATTCCAGTAGCATTAGAGGATCAAGAGAAAACAACGTTCACTTGTCCTAATGGAACTTATGCTTTTAAGGAAATGCCATTCAGATTATGCAATGCACTAGCTACCTTTCAAAGGTGTATGTAGGGCATATTTACTGAAATGACTAAAGATTTCTTAGAAATATTTATGGATGATTTTACTGTATATGGCAACACATATGAAGTTTGTTTAAGCAATTTAGACCAAATATTAAAATGCTGTGTGGAAAAAAATCTGGTTTTAAATTGGGAAAAATGTCACTTCATGGTTAAACAAGGAATAGTCTTAGGGCATGTTGTTTCTAAGAAATGGTTGGAAGTAGATAAAGCTAAAATAGAAGTAATTTCTAATCTACCAGAACCTAAATCAGTAAAAGATATTAGATCATTTCTAGGACATGCTAGTTTTTATAGAAGATTTATTAAAGACTTTAGCAAAATAGCTAGACCTTTAACTAATCTATTAAAAGATGTCCCATTTAATTTTGATAAAAATTGCAAGGAAGCATTTTTCAGACTTAAGACTAGCTTAATTTCAACTCCTATAATTCAAGCACTTGATTGGACCCATCCATTTGAATTAATGTGCGATGCTTTTGATTTTTCCGTAGGCGCAGTATTAGGACAGAAAATAGAAAAATCTCCTAGAGTGATTCATTATGCAAGCAAAACCTTAAATGATGCTAAAGTTAATTACACAACTACTGAAAAAGAATTATTAGCTGTTGTGTTTGCCTTAGAAAAGTTTAGATCATATCTGATTGAGCTAAAGTGATAGTATACACGGATCATTCAGCTTTAAAACATCTAATAAAGAAAAAAGAGACTAAACCTAGATTGATCCGATGGATATTATTATTACAAGAATTTGATCTAGAAATTAACGATAAAAAAGGTTGTGAGAATGTAGTAGCAGATCATTTATCAAGATTACAAATAGAAAAATCAAATATTGAAATTAAGGATAATTTTCCTGATGAACAATTAATGGTCATCAACACAATGTCATGGTATGCAGACATAGTTAATTACTTAGTAACTGGTTTAACACCTAAAGATTGGAATAGACCGGATAAGAAATTATTTTTCTCAAGAGTAAAATATTACTATTGGGAAGACCCATACTTATTTAAGAAATGTCTTGATCTGGTTTTAAGGAAGTGTGTTCCAGAAACTGAATATCCGAGCATATTGTCTTTCTGTCATGACCAAGCTTGTGGAGGGCATTTTGGTTCAGGGAAAACTTCTGCAAAAATTCTACAATGTAGGTTTTATTGGCCAACACTATTCAAAGATGCTCATAAATATTGCTTAAGTTGTTTAAGATGTCAACAAATAAGAAGAATATCAAAGAGGAATATGATGCCTCTTAATCCTATTGTTGAGGTTGAAATCTTTGATGTGTGGGGAATAGATTTTATGGGTCCATTTCCTATGTCTAATCAATTTAATTACATATTGTTGGGGGTCGATTATGTATCTAAATGGATAGAAGCTATTCCTATAAAAACTAATGATAATAAAGTGGTAATACAATTTATAAGAACAAATATATTTGCCAGATTTGGAATACCTAAGGTTATTGTCAGTGATAGAGGAACTCATTTCTGTTGAGTTAATAAGAAAAACTATTATCTGTAGTATTTTTATTATTATATTTGTTTGTACGGAGAGTCCATTGAGTTACGCTTAACTCAACGAGCTTACTCCGTTGAGTCTTGAGTTAGTCAACGAGCTTATTCCGTTGAGTTAACTATAACTCAACAAAGTACTGTAGCTAAGACCGCAGATAAAATAGTAATAGTCGGTTCGGGAAATGACCCGATTTCCCGCTTAAACTTAGGGTTTATTTATCTAAAACCTAGGGTTTTGGGGACATTATCCGGCAAATCATTTAGACTCTAGAACAGTAGAAATCAGAGCGATTCCGTGCTGTTGTGTAACTCCACAATGAGGAAAATGACGCCTGAATTTTGGGAAGATGTAGTAGACACTGCACAATTTCTAAAGGAATCAGAAGAATGGCACACACGGTAGAAGATTAGAAATATGATGAGAGAAAAAGAGTTATAGAAGGTAGAATCTGAACTTTTTAAATTAAGAAGAATATTAGTAGATTGTGGTATACAAATACCCCAGATAATGGAGACACAAATCAGAGTAGCAACAGAAATTGTAGTTAGTAAAGAAAGAAGAATCAAGCTGAACAATGAAGTAGCCCTAGAGCTAATCCAGCGCAAGGCCAGATTATGGTTCAAAAGGCGCATTGCTGGTCGTGGAAGTTGGGAAATATGGTGGCAGGAACAACAAGAGGCAACTGAAGAATAAGATGAGCGACTGCTGAAAGACTTGTTCCTGAGGAACAGCAGCCAGGACCTTCAGTTCCACAATTTAAGCTGTTGGCACGAGCAGAAATGATGGGGCCTTCAATTGAAGAAGAGTTAAAGGAATTTCAAGCACTAGTTCAAGTTAGGAAAAACCAAGGAGAATCAGAAGATATGGCAATGGCTAAAGCACACCTAGTGTTTGATGCACTTTACAAAAAGAGGGCTGCAGAAAAGTTGAAAGCCCAATATAAAATCAAAATTGAACAGCATCAAGAAGCTACTGCCAAACCTGCTAAAAAAAAGAGATGAAGTTGGTCCTTCGAGACCAGCAATTATAGAAAAAGTTAAACAGGAAGAGCCAATACCTGTGGCTCGAGGGCTTGCAGAGCCTACTTTTGTAGATTTAATTTCAGAAGATGAAGAGGAAGAACAGGCACAACTAATCCGAAAAAAGAAAGGAAAAGAAAAAGTGCTTGAAAATGAGGAAATTAAATCTGAAGTAACAATTTTTACAGGGACTGTGGAGCAAATTTTTATCAACCTGCTATCCGATTTTGAGGAGCTGGAGGAGCTGCAGCAACAGGAGCAAAGAAAAGAAGAAAATCAGGCTGAAATTAGTCTACAGCCTATACAAGAAGAAACAGAAATTAGGGTAGAAACTGAATTGCCCGGGACTCCATCCCAATCTGTTACAAAATCAGAAAGAATAGTAACAGAACAGATTGGTAGTTAGGAGGAAGAAGAAAGAGTAGAAAATGAAGAGAATGAAAGAAGCCATTTGGACAAAAATAACTTCACAGATTCCACTCAAGAGCAAGAAACTCTTCAGCAATATATGGAAAGAATTCAAGATAGAGTGGAGAGTTCTGCCGGCTCACCACCATAGACAGAAGCAAAAGCAAAAATTCAAGAATCTATAGAGAATGTTCAAATGCAGCCTATAGAAGAGGAAGAGCAAGAACAAACCCCTCTGGAACAACAAAGTCACCTTCCTGACCTGACTAAAACAACAATTTTGAATGAAGTACATTTTTGTAGTCAGGAAGCCTATACCAAATATCAAGAAATAAGGGGTTACGATATTATTTACAGTAGACCAGTAAATTGGGATGGAATGCAAGAAATAAAAGATCTATTTGAATTCCAAGGTCTACTGCAGTTTATTTCTCAAGAAAGAGGACATGCAGTGTATGAGAATCTAGTGCCCTGTTTTTATGCAAATTTGAAAGAGGAAGAAGGAAAATTAATTTCAAACGTGGAGGAAGCTGATGTATAGATAACACCAGAGCTTCTCCACAACATTTTTGGATTAAAGAATGAAGGATAGGAAATTTTGGAAAGAACAACTATCGTCGAGTAGACAGAACAAGAAATCAAGGATAGTTTGGCTATCAATCCTGTTGTGCCTTTATTAAATAGACTAAAGCATTTAAATGGTAAAACACACATGGTAGCTAACATTTTAATTAAGAATGTCTATCAATGATAGGGCTATGACATAAAATTGAGTCAATTTGTCAAATGGGCCACGTATGCAGTTGTAAATAGAATTCAAATAAATTGGTCTGTAGTTTTTATCTCCAAGCTAAAAGCAGTCAAGAAAAAATTGTTTTATGGAGATTTGATTCCACTGCTAATGGTGGACTGTATCGATTTCACTAAATGGACATCAAAAAGGATCAGATCAAGAACCATTTCAGTGAAAGAATATAGAAATTTTGTAGCTGCAGAGATAGTTGTACCTTCTGGAGGCTTTACAAGAGTTGTAGAAAGAATTAATCAATTAGAACTTCAATTAGAAAAACTTCAGAAGGAAGTAGATGAACTTAGGAATAGAGATTAAATTTTATTGTTCGTCTACTTGTGTAAAATTGTATGAAATTGTATGATGTATTTGTAATGTAATTGATTCATATTAATGAATATAATTTTTCAGATGCAATTTTCATACGTGTTTTGAATATGAAATGAATGGAATTTATTGAATATTATATAATTTGTGGAACTTTATGAATGAATATGTAACAGATTTACAATTTGCTGAATAACAGGATAAATGCTTAAAAATTTCTGCATATTGCAAGGTAAAATGTAAATTTTGCATAACATAAAATGACCTGCAAGTTAAATCTTTATATAATGTTCAGATTTAAATGAATTTTGATGAGAATGATGCATTAATGACATAGATTTAACTTTATTTCAGTTAGCAGAATGAAAAAAAAAAAGAGGAATTTACGAGAGTAAAACTTAGAGGTTGCTAAGTGTTAACTCAACGAAGTAAGTCCGTTGAGTTAACCGTAACTCCACGAAGTTAGTAATATAATATAAGGTCACTCCGTTGAGTTATCTATAACTCAACGAAGTTAGTCCATGGAGTTAGCAATAGTAACCGACTGTGTTCCATTGAGTTATCTGTAACTCAACGAGGTTAGTTCGTAGATTAAGCAGAACAGTAATTCTTTTAACCATGAACAAAACTTCGTCGGTTTAGCGGTTACCAAAATTTAAAATTAATAGTGGTACATGTACCCATAAAAATAAGAACCACGATGCACGTTGCAAGACACATTCTTGCAAGTTTATTGTAGGATCATATGGCTACACAAGAGGGGGGTGAATTGTGTATTTTTAATATTTTCTGAAATATAATTGAAACTTTAAAACTCAAAAATAAGTCAAGACATTGTTTTCGTAAAATCATTTTTATTCAAGGTTTCAATTACAATATACAATTCAATTCTCCTCAGAAATTGTAGATGCAATTATATTTCGATACCATGTATCATCTAAACAATTTCATAACTACAAATAGAGAAAACTAATTTGCAGAATTTAAAACATTTCTCCCTGTTTGAGATCTTTCTTCTTCTTCTTTTTCTTCTTCAGCAATTCTTCAGCGACGAATATCTTGTCTTTTCATGCTTCACCGAATTTGCTTTCTTCTGATACTTCAAATCTTCAGTGACGAAAATCTTACCTTTTTATGCTTCACTGAACTTTCTTCCACTTGAGAGATTTTTCCTGAAGAGGTGTTTTTGATCCCTGAAAAAGATTTTTCTTTTGGTGTGCAGGGATGGTTTGATCCTTGAAAAGATTTTTCGTTTTGTTTGCAAGGATAAATTGATCAACGAGAATTCTATGCCTTTTATATTGTATCTTCATTTCATGCATATCCTTCACGTTTAACCACTACCAGTTTTCCACTTCTCCACGTCTTTTCTTTTTCCTTCATCGAAACACACATGTTCTAACCCACGTTTATATTTCGAATTTTCTTTAATCATCAGTCCTGGATCTCTGAAAAATTTCTTGAAAATAAACTTTCTCGTCCAAAATTTTTTCATTAGTGTAATAAGAAGTCGTTACTTTAATGTTAACTAAACGAGTAACACAAGTATATATATATAACTTAACGTTTCTAACTTAACGAGTTCACTATGTGCTATTTCACGTGACAAGTACTGTAGCTAATTCAACGAACTAAGTCCGTGGTGTTATGCTATCTCAACGAACCATCTCCGTTGTGTTATGATAACTCAACGAACCAGTAATAAACAAATGTTTTTATAATAAGAATTTTACCACGTGCAAAAATAACAACTTAAGTTTATAACGCTAACCTAACGCGTTGCCTTAGTGTTCAATATAGCAACTCAACGCGTTTAGTTATGTTAACTTAATGAGTTAAACATGAGCACCTCACGTGATACAATACAACATTCGTAACTTATAATTTCACCACGTGTATAACACTAACTTAACGAGTTCGTCTCTTCTTTTACTCACTAACTTAACGAGTTATCACGTGACCTATTTTAACCTTTAAGCCTCTAACTTAACGAGTTCTCACGTGACCTCTATACAAACAAAACTCTAACTTAACGAGTTGTCTAAACGTGCATTGTTCATGATACAGAAGATATAACATTAAAAGATATCATGCTTTTCAATAAAAACACACGTTAACTTAACGTTTAGCTAAATGAGAAATTAATGCAACGAAACGACTAGTTATTAACTTCAGATCCAATACAGACAAGTATTTATATCAGTAAGCTTTTTCTCTATTAATTGATGATTTTAATTTCTTTTCACAAGAAATAGTAATTGAGCAAATATGATTATTTTCATTCAGCACACATCATCAAAACAAAAATACTCAACAATCTCCCCCTTTTTGATGATGACAAAACCATATTAAATCAATTATGAAATATCTTTAACTCAACAAAACACCTTCGTTGGGTTAACTTTTAATTCAACAAACTTGTTTGTTGACTTAAGTTCACTTAAGTTTATTTCTATTGTTTGTGTAAATTTTACCTCTCAGAACTAAAACTCTCAGATGTCAATAATTATATAAGTATCAGTTTTCTAATTATCATCTGTCAGATTACAATAACCATTTAAATAGCATCTCCTTTTATAATATATATATGCAATTAAGATCATAATCATCTTTTTATAATATTTCTCCCCCTTTTTGTCATTAATCAAAAAGATAATTATAGAGAATATATATATATATATAAGAGATATAATTACAACTACTCTTTTTGTAAACAAGAATAATAATTGAAGACATTTGTAGAAAAATGTATTGTTCAATCAAATCAAACAAGTAATACAAACATTACATTTTGTATTCAGAAACAAACAAAAACAGTTATTGACCCCTCCTAAGTATATCACTTATAGCATTACATATTTTATCTCCAAGATGCCTAATATCATTTCTGATGTCGTTAAGCACTACATCTAAGTCAGGAGGTAGCTAGGTTTACTATTCTGCTTGAACTGAATAACTTTGTTGTTGTTGTTGTATATGGTCTGTATCAGGTTGTTGTTGTCGTTGAGGTTTATGCATGGCCTAGAATTTTTGCAAATCTTTAACACTAAATGCTCTCATGCCTTTAGTTTCAGAGGGCCAGTCAAATAAAGTCAATTGGCTTGCAAGGATTCTACATATAGCATCACCATAAAATAACATTGAACTCATATGCTGTAGTTGAGACATAAAAACATCAAACCAATTTATTTGAATTTTATTCAGCAGGCCATAAGTTGCATATAAACAGCTTCTGCTGACTTCCAAATTGTGTCCAACTCTCTGAAATAAATTTGCATGCAATATATTTGCAATAAACCTTGCCTCTATATTCAGATTTTCCATTAATCTCATTTCAAAATATACATATGAAATTTTTGATAAAGACTGAATGTTCCATTCTAGTTGTCTTATTATGTCAAATCTGTTGGCAACAACAACACCTTCATTCTTTAATCCTAAAACTTCAAAAATTAACTCAGGAGACAACATAAACTCCTGTTCATTTATTTGAGTTTTCAGAAAATTTCCATTCTTGACCAGATTGCTATAAAAAGCTGCAATAAGCTCTATGTATTGGTTCCATTTCGTTCCTACTGGCAAGAATTTAATGAGGCCTTGAAACTCAAACAGATCTCTTATTTCCATCAAATTTCTGAATTTTATTGGACGAGCATGTAGAATCTGACATGTAATCAGATTATTGTATTTCTGCAATGCTTCTTAAGATCTTAAATGAATTGCATTACCTTGAATTTGTAATATTGTACACAAAGAAGGTGATACCTGAAGCCATGATTTAGAGTTTAATTCATCTTCAGGAACCTCTTCTGCGAAATGAATGTCATGTTGTTCCTCTTCCAAAATATTATCTTGAAGCTGCTCAGGTAAGCTTGATTCTTCAGCTTCAATAGTGTTAGGAACATTGTCAATATGCTCAACATTCATCTGTTCAGTCTCTATAGAATGTTCAGAGTACTAATGTTGATTCAATAAATCAGTAGTCATATTGGTATAAACTATATGCGATTCAAAGATATCTGTAATTAATGAAACAACTTTTTCTTTTCAAAATAGTAAATATTGATAATTTTCTTTAAAAGTTAGTTTGAAAAGCTTGAATCATACAAGAGCTTTCTAATGTACCCGTGTAATGAGCTTTCAGTCAACAATCCCAGATCTGATCAGGACCTTAGGTTGCTAGATTTAAAGAATCCTTTTTCAGAACAACAATCCTTACATACCTATCTGCTCAAGTACAAAAGGCTCGTGATCAAACTGATCAATAAACTCTCAAAGATTTTCACTTTGTAAGCACTTTTCATTTTAAGCACAGTATATATGTATTCCATTAATACAGATGCAATAAAACATAAATCTCATACAATTTTTACTTCTATGATTGTACTTAGAATATGAATCAGTTTCAATAAGCTTATACTTTTGATTAACAGTTTAAGATGAGTTACATATAACTTATTCTACAAGTTTAATCAATTAAGTCAAATTTGTGCATGATCATATGCATTTTCCTTGATTCAAGGAAAACATTTAATCAAAATTTCAGAACGTCAGAAGTATTTAATGTTTTTCATTTACATTTCCACTTAAAATCGTAAAAACCATTAAAATTGATAAACTACTTAAAATCAATAAGATACTACTATGATTTTACAATAAATACATAGTATCTTAAGTAGCAGTTTAGATATTACTTTAGATATTTATAATAAGTATATAATATCTATGAGGTGAACAACATCATCAATAATATTTATCTTTTTATGTGGAGTTTAAGCATTTTACACATCACATAGCCTACAAATACCTAAATTTAATCTAATGTTGCATAATGTATTTTCGTCTAGAGGTTTTGTAAATATATCAGCTAATTGATTTTTACTAGACACAAATTCTAATTTAATTTTTCCTTTAATTACGTTATCTCTTAGAAAATGATGTCTAACCTCTAATGCTTTGCTCTTGAATGTAATACAGGATTTTTGAAAAGATTTATTACAGAACTACTGTCACAATAAATCTCAGTTGTATCATAAGATAATCCAAAATCTTCTAAAGTTTGCCTAATCCACAGAATCTGAGTGCAACACAGTGCAGCAGCAACATATTCAGCTTCTGTAGTAGAAAGTGCTACATAGTTTTGCTTTTTACTAAACCATGACACCAAATTATTTCCCAATAATTGACATGTGCCACAAGTACTCTTTCTATCAGATTTAGATCCTACATAATTAGCATCAGTATATCCTATAAGATCTATTGAACTATCCTTAGAATAATACAATCCGAAATTTTTAGTTCCTTGTATATATCTAAATATTCTTTTAACTACAATTAAGTGTGATTCTTTAGGATTAGATTGAAATCTAACAGAAACACACACAGCAAACATAATATCAGGTCTACTAGCAGTCAAATAAAGTAAAGAACCAATCATACTTTTGTATTTTCTTTGATCTATAGATTTTCCTATGTCATCAATATCTAACTTTAAAGTAGTACTCATAGGAGTTCCTCGAATCCTTGTATCATTAAAATTAAATTTCTTAAGCATTTCATCTGCATATTTTTCCTGATTTAAAAATATACCTTTATCCATTTGCTTAATTTGAAGTCCTAGAAAATATGAAAGTTCTCCTATCATACTCATTTCAAACTGATTAGTCATCTCTTCAGAGAATATTTCTATCAACTTATCAGAGGTTGCTCCAAAGATTATATCATCCACGTATATTTGAACAACAATCTGATCTTTACCATCTCTCTTAATAAATAGAGTATGATCCACTTTTCCCATGATATAGCCTTTTTCTATTAAAAAAGTAGACAATCTTTCATACCATGATCTAGGTGCTTGCTTCAAACCATATAAGGCTTTCTTCAATTTATACACAAAGTTAGGATTTTTAATATCTTCAAATCCATGTGGTTGTTTTACATAGACTTCTTCATTAATTAAACCATTTAGAAATGCACTCTTTACATCCATTTGATATAATTTAAAATCCATATAACAAGCATAGGCCAATAATATTCTAATACTTTCTAACCTAGCCACAGGAGCAAATGTTTCATCATAATCTAATCCTTCTTCCTATGTACACCCTTGTGCAACTAATCTAGCTTTATTCTTTATAATTTGACCAGTTTCGTTAGTTTTGTTTCTAAAGATCCACTTTGTACCTATTATGGACTGATTTTCTGGTGGAGAGACTAATTCCCATATATCATTTCTGATGAATTGATTTAGTTCTTCTTGCATTGCCACTATCCAATTTTCATCAGATAATGCTTCTTGTATATTCCTTGGTTCCACCATAGAAACAAACATACACATACTATTTAAATTTACTAAAGCTCTAGTTTTAACTCCCTCATTAATATTACCAATGACTTGAGTAATGGGATGTGATGAAGAATAATGCCAATTTCTCTGATTTTCCTCACTATTCTCATCAACATCTGAAAGTCCATCACTTTCATCATTAGTTTGATCATTTAAGTTCATATTTTTGATTTTCTCAGATAAATCATCAATCTCTCTATTGATCTCTAACTCATTTGGATAATTGATCATATCATCATTATCAGCTTTAGACTGAGATTCTCTAAGAGAATTTTCATTGAAGCTTACATGGAGGGTTTCTTCAATAGTCCTAGAAGTCTTGTTATATACTCTATAGGCTTTACTTCTAGTAGAGTAACCTACAAAAATTCCTTCATCCGATTTGGCTTGAAATTTATCCCTTTTATCCTTAGTATTAAGAATAAAACACTTACAGCCAAATGGTTTCATATAGGAAATTTTTGGTACCCTATTAAACATAATTTCAAAAGGAGTTTTATTAACATGAGGTCTTAAATGACTTCTGTTAATAACATAACAAGCTGTATTTACTGCTTCAGCCTAAAGATTTTGAGGTAACTTATGTTCATTCAACATAGTTCTGGCCATTTCTTGAAGTGATCTATTCTTTCTCTCAACAACACCATTTTGACATGGTGCTCTTGGAAAAGAAAATCTGTGATCAATGTCATGCTCATTACAATAGTTATCCATTTGATCATTATCAAATTCAGTTCCATGATCACTCCTAAGTTTTTGAATAGAAACACTTTGCTCATTTTGAACAAAATTGCAAAACATTTTAAACTTTTCAAAAACTTCTGTCTTAGATGCTAAAAAATATACCCAAGTGTATCTAGAGAAGTCATCTACTAAAACAAATACATACCGTTTACCACCAAGACTCATGATTCTTGTTGGTCCAAATAGATCCATATGTATAAGTTCTAAGACTCTCTTGCTTGAAATATCAGTTTTGGATTTAAAAGAGTTTTTGTGAAGTTTACCTAACTCACATGCATCACACATAAAGTTCTTTGAGTATTTAATCTTTGGTAAACCTCTCACTAAATGTTTTCTAGATAGTTTATGTAACAGTCTCATATTTATATGCCCAATCCTTCTATGCCATAGATATGCATCACTAGTTTCAGCTAGCAAACATGAATTTAAATCAACTGCACTAGAAGGTAAAGATAAAATACATACAGAATTTTTTCTTTTAGCAATAAACTTAATTTCATCTATATTTTTATCAATTATTTTGCATACATTATCTTCAAACACTACATAATATCCATTTTCAGTTAGTTTTATGACACTCAGCAAATTAAATCCTAGGTTTTCTACATATAGTACATTCGAAATAACACAAGTAGGAGCTATTTGAACATTGCCCATACCTATGATTTTATCTTTGCTTTTGTTTCCAAATGTTACACTTCCTTTCATGGTATTTGTAAAATTTTGTAATAGACTTTTTTGTCTGGTCATGTGACTTGACGCTCCACTGTCCAAGATCCATTTTGATGTTGTTTCCTCCTGCAACACAAATTAAGAAAAACTTTTTCTTGGTACCCAATGTTGTTGAGGACCAAGTTCATTAAACGCATATTTCTTCTTTTTGTTTAAAAATAGTTTAACATTATCATTTATATTCTTGTTAGTTGTAAGTACTATTGATTTATCATTAGCTTCATACTCACATATAGTATTATTGCTTTTGCAATCATTCTTTTTGTTTTCAGATGTAGTATAATCAAGACCAAACATATTTTTATCAAATGTTAATTTATTTTGGTCATGCTTATACATTTCTATAAGTTCATACCAAGATTTTGTACTTGTATTAACACTTTCCGTACATACAAAATCTTTTTCTGCACAAGAATTTTTTGTTTTATCACATGTAGAATGAGTAATTGGTCTAATACAAGTGTGTTGAATTACATGCTCAAGTTTCTGAATTTTCAGTTTATTATAATTGTCTGAAATTTTAGAAACATTAGAAACTAAATTTCCAGAATAAGAAACAACATTTTTAGAAACATTTATAGTCATGTTAGAAGTACAATTTGACAAATCACATTGATTTATATTATTACTGCATGATTCATCCCTTGAAGTACCTACTTCTACATATTTATTACCTTGTTTCATAATAAAAGGAATTTTAGTCTTAGATTTACTTGAACTGCAACTAATAAATCCTTTATTGGCTTGAGATTCAGGATAATCAAATCCTAAGCCAAATTTATAAGACACCGCAGGGGTACTAGTTAGTTTGTCTAACTTAGTTTGACTTAAATTCCATTTCTCAATGGTAGAATTTAAATCTTGCTCTCAGTTTTAATTTATCTATCTCTAATTCAAGTTCATTTATATTGTTTCTCAATATTTCATTTTCAGATTCTATCTTTAATTTTTCAGCATTTATATTCTGTATTTGTTCATGCAAGATACATTCATTAAATCTAAATTTTTGCAAATCTCTAACATGATTTTCATTATCACATTTAAACTTTTCTAAAGTAGTAGACAGGAAACAATTTTCTTCTTCCATAATGGATGAAAATTTTCTAATATTCTTATCTTCCAGTTTACATACTTTAAGTTTTTGTAATAATGCATGATAAGCACATAATAATTCATCAAAGTTGAAATCTGAATGACTTTCAAGATCAGATATTACCTCAGACTCATCTGCCATGAAGCACACATGAGCAACGTCTTCTAACTCTTGTTCTCCTTTTGAATGTGAAAATTTTGATATTGATTCCTTAGATTCAGACTCTTCAGACGTGTCATCTCAAGTGACCTTGAAAGCCTTTTTCTTGTAAAACTTTTTCTGAGTTTTCTGAGCCGTCTTCTTCTGATTTGTCCTACTTTGCTTTTCATTTTTCCTCATAGGACAATCTGGAGAAAGATGTCTAGGTTTCTTACAGTTATAACATACATACTTTCTGGATGAAGAATTCTTGTCATTCAATGATTTTGACGTTGAGGGTTTATCATTTTTGTTCCTTTGTTGTTTCCTAGCTTTTCATACTTTCTTGAATTTCCTAGTCAGCAAAATTAAATCCTCGTCAGAGTCAATAGATATATCAGAATCTGAATTAATTTCGAAGGCTATTTCTTTCTTCATTTTTAGTTTATTGTGACTTAGTGATTCATTTAATTGAACTTCATAAGCTGTTAAATTTCCTATAAGTTCATTCGTAGTATAAATATTTAAATCTCGTGATTCCTCAATTGATGTTACTTTCTGAGACCATTTAGAACTTAGGGATCTGAGAATTTTCCTCACCAAATCCTTCTGTTCAAAATTCTTTCCTAAACATTTTATAGAGTTTATGATATCAAGAAATTTGGAAAACATCTCAGAAATATTTTCGTCTTCATGCATCTTAAAGCGTTCATACTTATGAATCAACATGTTTATTTTTGTCTCTTTAACTTGAGAAGTACCTTCATGTGAAACTACTAATGCATGTCACACCTCATAAGCAGATTTATATGCCGACACTTTACTGAACTGTTCATAACTCAATGCACAAAATAAAATATTTAAGCCCTCAGCATTCAGAGTTTCATTTTCTTTTTCAGTAATTGTCCAAGTATTATAAGGAGTAGTTAACGGAGTATATGGTTTAGAAATCATGAACCACAACTTATGATCTATACTTTGAAGAAAACCAGTGATCCTATATTTCCAATATTCAAAATGTATTCCATCAAATAAAGGAAGACGATTAAGATTTTGGATTTCATATAAAGAAAAATTACCATTTCCAGTAGCCATCTTACCTTAGTTTTTCAACCTATTTGATTTTAAACAGTCTAAAAGCTTTAAAACAACTTGAGCCTTAAATCAATAGAGTTAAACGTATGCTCAGATATTAATTTCCGTTTAAAAACAAGGAAGGTAGAATAAGCAATGATATTAAATAAGTTGGTTTCGATTTTATATCAAAGATTATTCACAAAGCTCTGATACCACTTGTAGGATAGTATGGCTACACAAGAGGGGGGTGAATTGTGTATTTTTAATATTTTTTGAAATATAATTGAAATTTTAAAACTCAAAAACAAGTCGAGACATTGTTTCCATAAAATCATTTTTATTCAAGGTTTCAATTACAATATACAATTCAATTCTCCTCAGAAATTGCAGATGCAATTATATTTCGATACCATGTATCATCTAAACAATTTCATAACTACAAATAGAGAAAACTAATTTGCGGAATTTAAAACTTTCCTCCCTGTTTGAGATCTTTCTTCTTCTTTTTCTTCTTCAACAATTTTTTAGTGACGAATATCTTGTCTTTTCATGCTTCACCGAATTTGCTTTCTTTTGATACTTCAAATCTTCAGTGATGAAAATCTTACCTTTTTATGCTTCACTGAACTTTCTTCCACTTGAGAGATTTTTCCCGAAGAGGTGTTTTTAATCCCTGAAAAAGATTTTTCTTTTGGTGTGCAGGGATGGTTTGATCCTTGAAAAGATTTTTCGTTTTGTTTGCAAGGATAAATTGATCAACGAGAATTCTATGCCTTTTATACTGTATCTTCATTTCATGCATATCCTTCACATTTAACCACTACCAGTTTTCCACTTCTCCACGTCTTTTCTTTTTCCTTTATCGAGACACACACGTTCTAACCTACGTTTATATTTCGAATTTTCTTTAATCATCAGTCCTGGATCTCTGAAAAATTTCCTGAAAATAAACTTTCTCGTCCAAAAATTTTTCATCAGTGTAATAAGAAGTCGTTACTTTAATGTTAACTAAATGAGTAACACAAGTATATATATATAACTTAATGTTTCTAACTTAACGAGTTCACCAAGTGCTATTTCACGTGACAAGTACTGTAGCTCAACGAACTAAATCCGTGGTGTTATGCTATCTCAACGAGCCATCTCCGTTGTGTTATGATAACTCAACGAACCAGTAATAAACAAATGTTTTTATAATAAGAATTTTACCACGTGCAAAAATAAGAACTTAAGTTTATAATGCTAACCTAATGCGTTGCCTTAGTGTTCAATATAGCAACTCAACGCGTTTAGTTATGTTAACTTAACGAGTTAAACATGAGCACCTCACGTGATACAATACAACATTCGTAACTTATAATTTCACCACGTGTATAACACTAACTTAACGAGTTCGTCTCTTCTTTTACTCACTAACTTAACGAGTTATCACGTGACCTATTTTAACCTTTAAGCCTCTAACTTAACGAGTTCTCATGTGACCTCCATACAAACAAAACTCTAACTTAACGAGTTGTCTAAACGTGCACTGTTCATGATACAAAAGATATAACATTAAAACATATCATGCTTTTCAATAAAAACACACGTTAACTTAATGTTTAGCTAAATGAGAAATTAATGCAACGAAACGACTAGTTATTAACTTCAGATCCAATACAAACAAGTATTTATATCAGTAAGCTTTTTCTGTATTAATTGATGATTTTAATTTCTTTTCACAAGCAATAGTAATTGAGCAAATATGATTATTTTCATTCAGCACACATCATCAAAACAAAAATACTCAACATTTATTATTACCTAATATTTTGATAAGAAATCCTATAACAAGAGAAGAATGGAATATAGGAAGACCTAATAGATTTGAAGTACCAACTGTAAATTGTGGATCAGCTTTAATATTTTTTGATAAAAATTCTGCAATTCCTGAAAAATTATATTATTGGAGACCTACAGGAAATTGGGGTGAAGATTTACGCTTAAGTGTATAATTTTCTAAATAGATCTTGGAATGAAAATATTGTGATATATCTAGGACAGAAATCATTAATTAACCAAACACATGTCATACTTGATGGATATATATATCTTGTCACAGATATTTCAATTGCATTTGGATCTGATTTATACATAGTGAGCATAGACAGTTATGATGAATATATAGAAATTTTACCTATACCGAGTGATATAGCTAAACCACCATCTGCAGAATTTAATAAAATTCAAATAGGAATGTATAATGAAGAAGATGATCCTACTTTATGTATGATACAATGGTGGGATGAACTAATGAAATTTCAAATATGGATTATGAAAGACATTAATGAATGGAAGTGGGAAGAGAAGTATATTGAAATAGATGTAAAAATAGAAACTGCTACATTACCCTGGAACCAAAAATGATCCCTTTCTACATTTCATATCATTAATGGTAATACACTTGTATTTGAAATTTGTAATATATTACACGTTTACAAATTAAAAAGGAACAAGAACTACATGAAAACAGAATTAATAGCAAGAAGAACAATGCCTAAAAAGTTTGCTTGGACTGATACATTTATTCCATTTGTTCCTACTTTTCAATCATGTTCTTAAGCTATGATTTTGTGTGTTTAATATTGTGTGTATTCTACGTTTATGTAAAAAAAAAAATATCAATCCAGTTTGTTGGTATCTATTCTGGGAAACCAACTGGCTTGCTTGTGAGCCACCATAGGCATAGGAGCCTGGGTTCCACACAAGACACTGATTTATTAATATCTGTTAAGTGTTATTTCATTTTATATTTTTCTTTTATCTATGAATGAAAAGTTTTCAAAACCAAAATCGGAATATGTAGAAGGAGATACAAATGGAACAAGGTATGTAACCAATTACTTACCCTGAATTTTAAATCAAACAAAATTGTATTCATGTCTGCTACAATTACTGTACTTATTGTCAAATCTTTTATATTGAGGACAATGCAAAATGTAGGTATGGGGGGGAGGTAATTAAAGTAACAGCCATGTAAGTTTGTTAATTAAAATGGTACTGCAAAGTTGTGGAAATTGAAAATTTTTATGAACTTGCTATAACTATCCGATAATTGAGACTATAAAATTTATAAATTGTAACTGTTTGAATGTTATATTTAGAAGGCTATATATGATACTATAGAATTTATTATTTATGCAAATCTAGATATAGTATCTTATGATTTTTTTGAATTTCATGAGTTTAACAGTTTCACGATTCTAAAATGAAATCAGAATGCTTAATGAAAAATCAGTAAATTATCTGAAGTCTTGAAGGAGCTGAGATGTGAGTTCTAGATTAAATGAAACACATGATTAAAGATACATTTAATTTGATTGATTGAACTTGTAGAATGATTTATGTGTAGATCTTATTAAACTGCAGAAAAAGTATGAGCTTATTGTTATGGATTCATATTTTTAGTAAATGATAGAAATAGGACTATATGAGATTGGTGTTTTACTTCATCTGTATTAATGAAATACGTACATATACAGTATGTGATTAATGCTTTGTTTTGTGTGTATTTTGATTGAAAAAAAATAAAAATAAAAATAAAAATTTGAGAGTTTATTGACTTGTTTGATCACGAGCTTTTTGTACTTGAGCAGATAGGTATGTAAGGATTGTTGACCTGAAAAAGGAATCTTGAAATTTGGCAACCTAAGATCCTGATCAGATCTGGGATTGTTGACTGAAAGCTCGTTACATGGGTACATTAGAAAGCTCCTGTATGATTCAAGCTTGTCAAATTAACTTTTAAAGTACGAAAAAAAAAAAAAAAACATATACTATTTTGAAAAGATCAAGTGTTTTGTGAAATATAAATATCTTATGAATCGAGTATATTCTCTATTATCTAGAATTGCTATAATATGAATCTAGAATTGACTTTTGAAGTTGTTTTAATAGAGATACAATTCTTTATTCTACTTGTCTTAATCATATTGAATTGGATTGTACTTTGATTCGTATGTTGTTGAAATTTCTTCTAGAAATCTTATTGGAAAATTCAGGATAGCAGATGATGAAAAGAAAAAAAATGATAATATAATTAACACCTATGTGATGATGATATACTTTCTATGTAATTGACATATATTCTAAGTATATTTGCAGGTTGATTACTGAAACTTACAGAATATATATTCTTATGCTGATCAGAAAGAAAAAAGAAGAAGAAGAGGAATTAATTCTAGCACTTTTTGAAAGACCAATTAATTAGATCTTAGTTTGCTAAGGGACTAGCAAAATTTAGGTATGGGGGAAGTGTTTAGAATGAAAAAGTGCATATTATTAACGGTTAAATGATGGTTAATTGCATAATATTTAGCTTATCATATGAGAATTAAGCCATTATGTTATAATTGCACTGTTATATGCTTTAATTGAAGAATCTACTTAATTTTGAGGAATTAATGTCAATTTAGTACATTTCTGAACTGTCGGTAAGTTGTAGGCTGTGAAATTCTTAAGTTTCCGAATTTTTTGATATTTCAAATAGTTATGTTTAACATACCGAACATATTTCGGACAGTTATGTTTAACAGACCGAATATGTCGGATAGTTATGTTTATATTACCGAACAGTTATGTTTTGAAAGAATATTTTATTATTTCCAAAGTACACGTGTCGAAACCATAATGCATGACTTAAGTGAACTTTCGGTGAGTTATCTCTAACTATCCGAAATTGCAGCTGGGCATCAGACAGTTATACTTGTAACCCTCCGAAATCTCTTTTTATTTTATAAAATAGCTATGGACACATGTCATGTTCTGGTAAAGTGACTTAAGTGGATTTTCAGTGAGTTAGCTATAACTATCCGAAATGCATCTGAGCATCGGATAGTTAGACTTGTAACTCTCCGAAATGGGTATTTTATTATTAAACTGCTGTTGACACGTGTCAAGATCTGGTAGCTTTACTTAAGTTATATATCTGTGAATTAGCTGTAACTATCCGAAATGCATCTGAGCATCGGATAGTTAGACCTGTAACTCTCCGAAATGGGTATTTTATTATTAAACTGCTGCTGACACGTGTCGAGATCTGGTAGCTTTAGTTAAGTTATATATCGGTGAGTTATCTCTAACTATCCGAAATTACAGTTGGGCATCAGACAGTTATACTTGTAACCCTCCGAAATCTCTTTTTATTTTATAAAATAGCTATGGACACATGTCATGATCTGGTACTTTGATTAAAAATGTCTACCAACGATAAGGCCATGCTATTGAACTAAGTCAATTTGTTAAATGGGCCACATATGCAGTTGTGAATAGAATTCAAGTGAATCGGTCTTCAGTTTTCATCTCCAAATTAAGAGCAGCACAGAAAAAATTATTTTATGGAGATTTGATACCAGTATTAATGGTGGACAACATTGACTTCATGAAATGGACATCTAAAAGGATAAAATCAAGAGCCATTTCAGTGAAGGAGTACAAAAATTATAATGTTGCAGCTACTAAGAGGGCTGGACCTTCTAGAGACATTATAGGAGTTGTTGAATGGATAAATCAATTAGAACAACAACTAGAAAAGCTCCTGAAGGAAGTAGATGAACTTAGGAAAAAAGACTAATTGTATTGTTCATCTACTTGTAAAAAAAAAAAAAATATATCTGATTGTAATTTATTTATATATATATGAATGTTTGAACAACAAGTTTATTCTGAATTAATGTTTGTGAATGAATGATGTACATGTTTGAAGCATTACAAGACTATTTTAAAAGAAATTGAAATGAATGACTAATGTGCTTGAAGGCACGATTATTTAAGAAACACTTGAATATGTTTACAAATTATAGAAACTCTAATTTCTACATAATAGGAAATGAAATGTAAGTTAAATATGCATATAATGTTCAGATTTAAATGAAAGCAACTCAACGCGTTTAGATATGCTAACTTAACGAGTTAAACATGTGCACCTCACGTGATACAATACAACATTTGTAACTTATAATTTCACCACGTGTATAACACTAACTTAACGAGTTCATCTATTCTTTTACTCATTAACTTAATGAGTTCTCACGTGACCTATTTTAACCTTTAAGCCTCTAACTTAACGAGTTCTCACGTGACCTATATACAAACAAAACTCTAACTTAACAAGTTGTCTAAAATGTGCACTGTTCATGATACAGAAGATATAACTTTAAAACATATCATGTTTTTCAATAAAAACACAAGTTAACTTAACGTTTAGTTAAATGAGAAATTAATGCAACAAAATGACTAGTTATTAACTTCAGATCCAATATAGACAAGTATTTATATCAGTAAACTTTTTCTGTATTAACTGATGATTTTAATTTCTTTTCACAAGCAATAGTAATTGAGCAAATATGATTATTTTCATTCAGCACACATCATCAAAACAAAATACTCAATAAAATACATGTGTCAACAATAATAAGTCAACCAATTAAACTATAGGGAAGAATATACAGAACCTAAAATTGATATTATATACAAAACTGAAAAAACCATAATGAAAATTGATAAAAAATTGAATGCAATGAGATTAGATGATCTAGAAAGAAAACTAAAAGCATTGGACGAATTTACAATGAAATTACAAGTTATGCAATAGGAAAACACAAATGAAAACATTAATGTTACATATTTGCATAATTTGCAAGACATACAGACAAAAGAAAATACCAATGCAATATAATTTAAAGAATGCAATTTAAAACTAAAAACAATTGAAGATCAAAATTATGAAAATGAAATACAAGAACATCATGAAAGCAATGAAAATCTAGAAGATGCATGCATAACATTGAGATCTGGAATTGATATACCACCAAGAATTCAAAAGGAAAGTAATATGAAGGTGGAGAAGAACCAAATTCAAAAGGATAATCAAAATGTAATATTTGAAAATTTAGAAATCAATGAAGAAAAAACTAAATTTGAAAAAGAGACTAAAAATGATCAAACAAATGTAATGAAAGACAAAGAATCTTGTAAATCACAATCATTAGCACCCTATCCTGAAATATTACAACAAACATTTCCTGAAAAATAAGAAAAAATTAGAGAAATTTTTGAAAAAATACAAGTTAACATTCCTTCGTTAGATTTATTGCAGAAAATGCCACATTATGCTAAATTTCTTAAGGATTAGAATAGACAGGATAAGAAATTGTTCTTTTCAAGAGTAAAATATTACTATTGGGAAGACCCATACTTATTTAAGAAATGTCCTGATCTAGTTTTAAGGAGGTGTGTTCCAGAAACTGAATATCAGAGCATATTGTCTTTTTGCCATGACTAAGCATATGGAGGGCATTTTGGTTTAAGGAAAATTACTGCCAAAATTTTGCAATGTGGATTTTATTGGCTAACACTATTCAAAGATGTTCATAAATACTGCTTAAATTGTTTAAGATGTCAACAAATAGGAAGAATATCAAAGAGGAATATGATGTCTCTCAATCCTATTGTTGAGGTTGAAATTTTTGATGTGTGGGGAATAGATTTTATGGGTCCATTTCCTATGTCTAATCAATTTAATTATATATTGTTGGGGGTGAATTATGTATCTAAATGGATAGAAGCTATTCCTACAAAAACTAATGACAACAAAGTGGTAATACATTTTATAAGAACTAATATAATTGCCAGATTTGGAATACCTAAAGCTATTATTAGTGATAGAGGAACTCATTTCTGTAATAGAAGTTTTGAAGCCTTAATGAAGAAATATGGAGTAAATCACAAAATTGCAACATCATATCATCTGCAAACAAGTGGACAAATAGAAAGTGCAAATAAAAAAATTAAGTTAATCCTAGAAAAAGTAGTAAATTCTACTAGAACAGATTGGGCTAATAGATTAATCGATGCACTTTGGGCTTATAGAACTACTTATAAGACAAGCTTAGGTATGTCACCTTTTAAGCTAGTATATGGAAAAAGTTGTCATTTACCAGCTAAAATTGAATATAAAGCTTATTGGGCATTAAAAACTCTAAACACTAATTTAAATCAAACTGTTGAGAATAGAAAAATACAATTGATTGAATTAGAAGAATTTAGGAATGAAGCTTATTCGAAAATTGTAAGAGAAAAAGAAGTTCTAGCATGACAAGAAAATTATTCCAAAAACCTTTGAAATAGGACAAGAAGTTTATCTTTACATGACTAGACTCCATAACCATCCAAGAAAATTAAGATCTAGGTGGGTAGGACCTTACATAGTTTGAAATATTTATTCCTATGGAGCTATTGAAATTGAAAATCCTAAAAATTAGAATATATTTAAAGTAAATGGACAAAGACTTACATCTATTTTGAAGATACCAAAAAGTTCTTTTGGAATTATAGAAGTAAGAGTAGAGGACTACTCGAGCTTTACTTAATAAGAAATTTTCTAAGTATATAAAAAAAAGAAAAAACCTTATTTAAACATAGTCACAATTCAACCGAAAGGAATTATCAGTTTTATCGAAACATATTTTAAAAGAAAAAAATCGTTGCGGTTCAACCGACAGGATCCATCAGTTTGATTAAAACATAAAAACATAAAAAAATCTATATATTATATTTAGTATAATGTCAATGTTACCAAAGTACAGTATCAGTTCAATCGATAGAAAAAAAAAGAAAGGAAGAAAATATTTAATTTCGGTTCAACCGAGGAATATAATGGTTTGACCAAAATTTTAAAATGTTGAAAAATTAAGAGTTGGTTAGACCGGAAATTCTTCGATCTTAACTGAAGTAAAAGTTTTTATTATAAGTATTTTTATTAGATATAACTTTACAGAAAGTCCGTTGAGTTACACTTTACTCAACGAACTTATTCCGTTGAGTCTAAGATAAGTTAACGAACTTACCCCGTTGAGTTAACTATAACTCAATGGAGTACTGTAGTTAAGTTCACAAACTAAGTTCATGGAGTTAACTGTAATTCCACGAAGAGATAAATGAGAGAGCAAGAGTTTACATGGAAAATTGACCCAATTACCTGCTTAAACTTAGGGCTTATTTATACTAAACTTAGGGTTTGGGGGCATTATCTGCAGAATCATTTAGAATTTAGAACAGTAGAGATCAGAGCGATTCCATTCCGTTTCATAACTCCATAATGACAAAGATGACACCAGAATTCTTGGAGGATGCAGTTGACACGTCAGAATTTCTTAAAGATTCAGAAGAATGGCACACAAGGCAGAAGATCAGAAATACGATGAGGGAAAAAGAGCTACAAAAGGTAGAATTTGACCTTTTTTACTAGAGGAAAGTGTTGGTGGATTTAGGCATAAAAATACCTTAGATTATGGAAACGAGAATCAAAGTAGCAATGGAAGTTGTTATAAACAGAGAAAGACGAATTAGGCTAAATAATGAAGTTGCCCTAGAATTGATCCAACATAAGTCTCGACTCTAGTTCAAAAGACGCATAGGTAGACGAGCTCAGTGGGCAATCTAGGAGCAATAAAGGAAAGGAAATGAAGAATAAGCAACTGAAGAACAAGAGGAACCTACTACTGAAAGACCTGTCCCTAAGGAACAGCAGTCTGGACCTTTAGTTCCACCACCAAGGCCGTTAGAAAGAGTAGCAATGTTGTGGCCTTCTATTGAGGAAGAATTAAGAGAATTTCAAGAACTGGTTCAAGTTGGAAAAAACCAAGGAGAACTAGAAGAGTTGGCAGTAGTTATAGCACATCTAGTGTTTGATGCACAGTGTAAAAAGAGGGCTGTAGAAAAATTGAAGGCCCAATACAGAATTAAAGTTGAACAACATCAAGGAGCCACTACTAGACCTACTGCAAGAGGAGTTGAAGCTGGTCCTTCGAGACCAGCAATTATAGAAAAAGTTAAACAGGAAGAGTCAGTACCTATGGCTCAAAGGCCTACAGAGCCTATTTTTGTAGATTTAATCTTAGAAGAAGAAGAGGAAGACCAGACACAATTAATCAGAAGAAGGAAAGGAATAGAGATAGTGCCTGAACATTAAGAAGAGATTAAATCTGAGATGCAAATATTAGTAGGGCCTGTAGAACAAATTTTTGTAGACTTGCTATCCGATTCTGAGGATGAGCAGGAGCAGCAGCAGCAAGAGTAAAGAGAAGAAGAAAAATAGGCTGAAATTAATATGCAAACTATACAAATAGAACAAATAGAAATTCGGGCAGAAGTAGATTTGCCTGTCACTCCATCCTAATCTGCCATAGAATCAGAAAGAATAGTGATAATGCAGATTGGTAGTCAGGAAGAAGAAGAAAAAGGAAGAAACTGAACAAGTACATATGGAACAAGAAAGAAATGACTCGACAGATTTCAGTAAAGAGTAAGAAACTCTTTAGCAAATTTTGGAAAGAATTCAAGATAAAGTAGAGAGTTCTGCCAGCTCACCACCATAGATAGAAGCAAAAGCAAAAATGTAGAAATCTCTAGAGCATTTTCAACCAATTCAAGTTTAGCACATGAAAGAGGAAGTTCAAGAACAAACCCCTCTAGGGCAACAAATTCAAATTCCTAACTAAGCTAAAGCAACAGTTTTGAATGAAGTACACTTTTGGAGTCTGGAAGCATATAATAAATATCAAGAGATTAGGGGTTATGATATCATATACAGTAGACCAGTAAATTGGAACAGGATGCAAGAAATCAAGGATTTATTTGAGTTCCAAGGTCTACTGCAGTTTATTTCTCAATAGAGAGGGCATGCAGTATATAAGAATCTAGTGCACTACTTCTATGCAAATTTAAGAGAAGGAGAAAGTGGATTAATTTCCAACGTGGAGCAAGCTGATGTACAAATAACACCAGAGCTTCTCCACAACATTTTAGGACTGAAGATTGAAGGAATAAAAATTCTGGAAAGCACAACTACAGTCGAGTGGACAGAATAAATAATAAAGGATTGTTTAGCAATATTGGTGTGCCATTATTAAATAGACTAAAACACTTAAATGGTAAAACACACATGATAGCTAACATTTTTATTAAGAATGTCTACCAACGACAAGGCCATGTTATAGAACTGAGTCAAGTTGTTAAGTGGGCCACATATGTAGTTGTGAACAAAATTTAGATTAATTGGTCTGCAGTTTTTATCTCTAAACTGAGAGCAGTAAAGAAGAAACTATTTTATGGAGATCTGATTCCACTACTGATGGTGGACAGTATTGATTTCACGAAATGGGCATCCAAAAGGATAAGATTAAGAACCATTTTAGTGAAAGAATATAGAAACTATGCTGCTGTTGAGATTGCTGAACCTTCTGAAGGAATTACAGGAGCTGTAGAAAGGATAAATCAATTAGACCAACAATTAGAAAAACTCTAGAAGGAAGTAGATGAACTTAGGAAGAAAGATTAAATTGTATTGTTCGTCTACTTGTACTTATAAGTTGTATGAAAAATATCTAATTGATTGTAATGTAAATTATTCATATAAATGAATGCATGTTTTTCAGATGTTTTTGCATTAGTATTTGAGAATGATGTAATGGATGAACTATCTTGAATATTATATAACTATTTGAACAATGTGAAAGACTATTTAAAAGATTTATAAATTTTATGAATGACAAGATTAAATGCAAGATAACTGGTTAATGCTTGAAAATATCTGCATGCTGCAAATTAAAATGTAAATTCTGCATAACATGAAACGAACTGTAAGTTAAATATGCATATAATGTTTAGAGTTAAATGAGTTTTATTTAGAACACTGTAGTAATGACATGTATTTAATTTTATTTAAGTTGACAAAATGCAGGAGAGAAAAAAATATAGAAGTTAATACAAGGAGTAAGTTTTAGAAATTTTGCTAAGTGTTAACTCAATGAAGTGAGTTCGTTGAGTTAACCTTAACTCCATGAGGTCAATAATATAATATAAGGTCACTCCGTTGAGTTATCTGTAACTCAACGAAGTTAGTCCGTGGAGTTAGCAACAGTAACCGAAGCTAGTCCATTGAGTCAACAGTAACTCAACAAGGTTAGTTTGTGGATTAAGCTAAATAGTTATTCTTTTAGCCACGAACGAAACTTCATGGGTTTAGCGGTTACTGAAATTTAAAATTAGAAGTGGAACACGCACCCATAAAAATAGAAACCACACTGCACGTTACAAGACACGTTCTTGCAACGAGATTCATTTGCTTTATGAATGTGCATTATAAATAGAGAATAGCATGTTTGTTAGGAATTTTGTTTTGATGATGAATGCTTTATTAAAGTTTTTAAATAAGTCTAAATAATATTTTCTAAGATTAATATGTTAGTACATAAATATGAGCTTTTTAAAATGCACGAAAATGAATGTATCTCTGATATGTTTTCTCATTTTCTTGACATTGTAAATTCATTAAAATATTTAGGTAAGAAATTCGAGGAAAAAGACTTGGTAAGAAAGATCCTTAGATCTTTAACTAAAATTTGGGCTCAAAAGACAACATCTATTGAAGAGTCCAAATATTTAAATACATATACTCTCGTTGATCACATAGGCAATCTGACAACCTATGAAGTACAACATTTAGATCCAAAGGGAAGAATCCTAGAAAGGATCTGGCTTTTGAGGTTGATGAAGTCTCAGAAGTCACTAGTGATTCTAACGATGATTTACTGTTGTTGACCAGAAAATTTAAAAATCTGTTGAAGAAACGTAGGAACTTCAAGTCAGCAAAGACTTCTGAAGATATGGAGAAGAAGTCATTCATGAAAGACAAAATCATATGCTACAAGTGCAACAAGTCGGGTCACTTTCAAATTGATTGTCCTTTCAACAAAGATAAAAAGAATTCGAGGAGGAATTTCAGGAATAAGATATTCAAAAGAGAAGGGCACTTAAAGTGACATGAGATGACTCTTCAACTTCACAAAGTGAAGAAACAAAGGATTCAACATCAGACAATGAATCCTCATCAACATCAGATTTAGAAGAAAATCTGGCAAACGTATGCTTCATGGCAAAATCCAATGAGGCATCCTCTGATCAAAATGCTAGTTTTGATGGATTACTTATTGAATACAATAAACTGGCTAGTAAATATAAGAAAGTAAAAACAGAAGGAAAGAACATTAGGAAAATGCTAGATGAATCTGAAAATAAGATTGATTTTCTGAACTCTACGTTGAATAAATTTAAAGAAGAAAATTGAAAGCATGCATAGGAAATTTTAAAGTTTACTGCAATAGAAAGAAAATTGCATGCTAATTGTGAAAATTTAATTGTTGATAAGAAGAAAATGATTTGTGAAATTGAAAAACTAAAATTGACTATTACTGATTTAAATTCAGAAATTGATATGTTAAAGATTAAGGTTTGCGATCAAAAGGCTACATTAAGTAAATGGAATAATAGTCAAACCATAACAAATGAACTTAGTAGTAAAATATCAAATGTAGAAAAACATGGTATTGGTTTACACGATGCATCTTCTGAAAATTATATATTGCATGATGGTACTACTAAAAATAATGTCTTTATTTCCAATACTAAGAATAGTAAAAGAAAAACTATTCCATGTGTGATTAAAAAAGGAGATAAATATGTGCAAATTGATAAGATGCAGCATATAAATAATAGCACACAATGCAACAATTTCAAAAGAAATTTTTAGAAAAATCAAGCTAAGTCATTTGAGAATCTTAATATTCTTGATCAATTTTCTTCATATTTAAAGAATATCAGATATTGGAATTAGCAATCAAATAATGTTAGAAATGAAAATTTCAACTCTGGTTTACATAGAGATAAATGTTCTGATAATTATAACACTAAGAGAAATAAACATGGAAATAATTATCAGAAAATAGATAAGTTGAAGTTTAAAAATATTGATTATTTTGATATGACTCTCTCTAAAATTCTTGGACCCACTCAGAAATGGGTTCCAAGAGATAAAATCTCTTTTTAATTGTTTTGTAGGTACACAAATCAAAATGGATAATGGATAGTGGAGCATCCAGCCACATGACTAGAGATATATGATTACTTACAGAAGTAACAAAGACAAAGAACAGACAAGTTACCTTTGGAAATAAAAGCAAAACAAATATCCTTGGGTCTGGCAAGGTTCAGATAACTGAAAAATGTTTTATAAATGATGTCTTATTAGTGGAAAACTTAGGTTTTAATTTATTGAGTGTTCCTGTTTTGATGAAGTTTTATAGAGTAAATTTGAAAAAGATTCCTATAAAATTATGGACATGTCTACAAACAAAATTTTATTCACTACATACAAGAAAGGATCCGTTTGTATTCTGAATTTGCCTTCTGATATTATTAAAGACAATGCTTGCTTAATTGCAAAATCAGATGAAGTTATTTTATGGCATAGAAGGCTAAGACACTTAAACTTAAAATTATTACAAAAGCTGTCTAAAAAGAATCTAGTTAGAGATTTACCTAATATTAAGTACTCGAAAGAATTTATGTGTGATGCATGTCAACTAGGTAAATTACATAAAACATCCTTTAAAAGTTTAAATGAAATAATAAGCAAAAGAGTTTTAGAACTAGTGCATATGGATTTATTTAGACCTACTAGGACAACCAGTCTAGGAGGTAAACATTATGCTTTTGTATTAGTTGATGACTATTCTAGGTTTACTTGGGTTTATTTTCTAGTGTAGGATCGTATGGCTACACAAGAGGGGGGTGAATTGTGTATTTTTAATATTTTCTGAAATATAATTGAAACTTTAAAACTCAAAAACAAGTCGAGACAGTGTTTTCATAAAATCATTTTTATTCAAGGTTTCAATTACAATATACAATTCAATTCTCCTTAGAAATTGTAGATGCAATTATATTTCAATACCATGTTTCATCTATACAATTTCATAACTACAAACAGAGAAAACTAATTTGCGGAATTTAAAACATTTCTCCCTGTTTGAGATCTTTCTTCTTCTTCTTCTTTCTTCTTCAGTAATTCTTCAATGACGAATATCTTGTCTTTTTATGCTTCACCGAATTTGCTTTCTTCTGATACTTCAAATCTTCAGTGACGAAAATCTTACCTTTTTATGTTTCACTGAATTTTCTTCCACTTGAGAGATTTTGCCCGAAGAGGTGTTTTTGATCCCTGAAAAAGATTTTTCTTTTGGTGTGCAGGGATGCTTTGATCCTTGAAAAGATTTTTCTTTTTATGTGCAAGGATAATTTGATCAATGAGAATTCTACGCCTTTTATACTGTATCTTCATTTCATGCATACCCTTCACGTTTAACCACTACCTGTTTTCTACTTCTCCACGTCTTTTCTTTTTCCTTCATCGAAACACACACGTTCCAACCCACGTTTATATTTCGAATTTCCTTTAATCATCAGTCCTGGATCTCTGAAAAATTTCCTGCAAAATAGACTTTCTCGTCCAAAAATTTTTCATCAGTGTAATAAGAAGTCATTACTTTAATGTTAACTAAACGAGTAACACAAGTATATATATATAACTTAACGTTTCTAACTTAACGAGTTCCTCATGTGCCATTTCATGTGACAAGTACTGTAGCTAACTCAACGAACTAAGTCTGTGGTGTTATGCTATCTCAACGAACCAGCTTAACCTTTCTTTCGAAAGGTTAAACGATAACTCACCGAAAATAGTTTAAGTTTCGGATAGTTAGGGATGTAAGTCACCGAAAAACTCTTTCTAATATAAAACTAGTGAGACACGTGTCAAGACCTGAAAACATGACTTAAGTTACCTTTTGGATAGTTATGATTGTAAGTCTACGAAAAAATTTTAACTCACCGATTCAATAATAAACAAATGCTTTTATAATAAGAATTTTACCACATGCAAAAATAACAACTTAAGTTTATAACGCTAACCTAACGCGTTGCCTTAGTGTTCAATATAGCAACTCAATGTGTTTAGTTATGTTAACTTAACGAGTTAAAAATGTGCACCTCACGTGATACAATACAACATTCGTAACTTATAATTTCACCACGTTTATAACACTAACTTAACGAGTTCGTCTCTTCTTTTACTCACTAACTTAACAAGTTATCACGTGACCTATTTTAACCTTTAAGCCTTTAACTTAACGAGTTCTCACGTGACCTCTATACAAACAAAACTCTAACTTAACGAGTTGTCTAAACGTGCACTGTTCATGATACAGAAGATATAACTTTAAAACATATCATGCTTTTCAATAAAACCACACGTTAACTTAACGTTTAGCTAAATGAGAAATTAATGCAACGAAACGACTAGTTATTAACTTCAGATCCAATATAGACAAGTATTTATATCAGTAAGCTTTTTCTGTATTAATTGATGATTTTAATTTCTTTTCACAAGCAATAGTAATTGAGCAAATATGATTATTTTCATTCAGCACACATCATCAAAACAAAAATACTCAACATCTAGCTAATAAAACTGAAGTTTTTGAAATATTTAAGATATTCTGTAATAAGGTTCAGAATGAGCAAAATGTTAAAATTCAAAAACTTAGGAGCGATCATGGTACAGAATTTGATAATGATCAAATGGACACCTTTTGTGAAGAATTAGGCATAGATCATAGGTACTCATTTCCAAGAGCTCCTTCACAAAATGGGATAGTAGAACGTAAAAAATAGATCACTTCAGGAAATGTCCAGAACCATGTTAAATGAAAATAAGTTACCCCTATCTCTCTAGGCAGAAGCAATTCATACAACATGCTATGTTATAAATAGAATACATCTAAGATCAATTTTGGATAAAACTCCTTATGAGATATGATATAACAAGATTCCCAAAATAAGTTATTTAAAACCCTTTGGCTGCAAGTGTTTTATTTTAAACACTAAGGAACGTAGAGACAAATTTAGAGCCAAATCAGATGAGGGTATTTTTGTTGGTTATTCCATTAGAAGTAAGGCATATAAAGTATATAACAAATCAACAAAAACCATTGAGGAAACTCTATATGTGAAATTTCATGAAAATTCTTATTTGGATTTTAAACATGCTGAAAACTTTAATTCAAAAATTCTCCTAGAAATGGTACCAAATGATGTTGACAGAGAAATTGAGAGATTATCTAACGGAATAAGAAATATAAACTTAAATGATGAAGATTTAGAAGAAAATAATGTCATACCTATAGAAAATGTGGAACAACATAGAAATTGGCGTTATGCTTCATCTCATCCTATTGATCAGATAATAGGCGATCCTAATCAAGGAGTTAGGACTAGGTCATCAGTAGTCAACATTTGTGGTGCTTATTCATTTTTTTCCTTACTAGAACCTAAGAAAATTGAAGATGCCTTAGAAGATGAATTTTGGTATTTAGCTATGCAAGATGAGCTAAATCAATTTATAAGAAATAAGGTATGTGATCTAGTTCCACCACCTAAAAATCATTCCATAATAGGAACAAGGTGGGTATTTAGAAACAAAGTAGATCAGGATGGACATATAGTTAAAAATAAAGCTAGGTTAGTTGCTCAAGGTTACAAACAAGAGGAAGGAATTGACTATGATGAAACATTTGCTCCTATTGCTAGGCTAGAATCAATATGAATTTTGTTAGTATATGCTTGTTATATGGATTTCAAATTATATCAAATGGACATTAAGACTATTTTTTTAAATGGATATTGTAACGCTTTTATGTGTTGTTAAATTAATGGCAAAAGTGCAAATTTTACATTTATAACCGCAAGCGCACGGTGCCCATTGTAATAAGCATGTGCAAGTATGGGTCGAATCCACAAGGAGTCTGTCTTAAATAAATTTATTAAAATGATTGTTTGATAAAACATCCACTCTATTAAATCCACAATTAAAACTCTAATTATGTGTAATCAAGTTAAAATTTACAAAAATACAATAAAGATTTCAAAAGTAGCATAAAACTTGTTAATTCCTAGAGCTAATAGCTAGAAAACTCAAGAAAATCTTAAGTCCACATTTCTAGAATCACAGAAATTAGTCCGAATTCTAACTCTTCTTCATTCCAACCTGGACATTGTAAAATCCAGAGAAAATATTGGTTGGAAAGGTCATCGAGTTATCTTTAAAATGGAAGTGATTTCCAGGACTAATTCACTCTAGGTTGCTACCAAAGTCGGATATACAAACAGTGCGCAAAACGATTCTGAAAACTTTCCAAAAACACGTCATTGGTGTAAAAATCATAACTCAATCAAATCTTCATGAAACACCACGAAATCATTGCGCCTTGAAAGATAACTCGTTTTTCTAATAAAAAACTTTACAGGAAAACATTTCGTAACATACAAAAGCAAGACAACATGAAGGCGTTGAGCACAATTTCTGTTGCTCGACTAGTAAAACAGAGCAGATGCTACCTTCAAAATAAAATCGAAAAACCGAAGAAATGCATTCTAAAAAATTCCAACAACACTACATACATATTGTACACTTAAATTACTTACAAAACAAGCTATAGCACTACATATAACTCAGAGAAATCAAGTCGTACAACATATAACAAAACAGAACAAGCATTGGAATTTACAGCAAATAGGATCTACACACATTCACAAGGGTTTAGAGTTAGTTTTATGCACAACATTCACATATTCACATGAAGCAACTATATTCCATAAGATCTAATCTAAAACAACTATTTAAATTAAAGAAATAAAGATTTAACAAACATCCTAAACGTGCATACATTTATAAATTAAAAATACCTAAATACTCATACATATTTGATATGAAAATATGTTTACAAGTATGAGGATCTCTCCCTTCTCTTTTACCTTTAATTCATCCACTTCTCTTCAAGCATTTGATCCCTATTTGATGATGAACCACTTTGTACACTCCTCTACAAGGCTGTCACCACTTGCAAATCACGTCTAAAGGGGAACCACCTATGTTTGCTTTAGAGAAAATGGGTTGCACGTCCTCAATCCACTTCCAAGATATACGGATTTGTTAGCTTTCCTCTCAATTTTGATGCTTCCTATTACCTCATCTTGAAGATCACGTCCCAAGCTCTTCCAATGCTGCACACGTGCCTCCAATACCACCGATTTCACCCGTGGAGGTCCTTCCGTATGTCGGCTTGGAGTGGAGAGAAGGAGGTCTTCTAGTATGAGCGGGAAGGCGCCTAAGCTCACCAATCTTGGGTGGAAGAGGATGGACGAAAATTGGAGTTGGAGTTCTTGCCCTTGCGTGGAGGAGAAAGAGGAGATGATCTTTCCTTTGGCCAACCATCCTCTTTTACTTTCCATTGTCATCCATCTATGGAAATATTTCAAACACCTTCCAATTTGTGGCCTCTAATTTAGGCAAGCTTTAATCATTGATTGATTGATTGGTGGATTGATTTGGAGTTTGAATTGGACGACCATGAGTTGTTGATTTCTCATGATTTAATCCAAGGATCCACGTCCTCACCTACAACAACTTAAAAGATAACATTAAATGCATATGCACATTACACATAAATTGCTACACAATTATAAAGCAAAAATGAAATGTGCATAATATATTGCTTGCTCAATTGAGGATTATTTGATTTCATATCTTAATGATAATTCTTTTAAGATATGCATGAAATCAATATATAAATTACTTATATCTACACAAGGGCTAATTGACTAGGTGTTAATTTAATAAAGGATAAATTTGTGCATTGTTGACTATTTAACCAATAAAACATGCATAGTTCTAAAATATGATTTTCATGTAATCTTTCATAAGAACATATATAATGATGACTTATAATCCTTAATATGCATGAATTAACATATATAAAATGCACAAATTGATACTTTACAGATATATAAAAGAAGAAGTTTATGTAAAACAATCTCTAGGTTTTGAAGATTCAAAACATCCTGAGTATTTACAAGCTTAAGAAGGCACTATATGGCCTTAAACAAGCCCCTAGGTCTTGGTATGAGAGATTATCTAAATTTCTTATGGAAAAAGGGTCTTTTTATCAAGAAGGTCAAAAAAGATATATTGGTAGTTCAAATCTATGTAGATGACATCATATTTGGAGCAACAAATGATAAATTAGTTGAGTCTTTTTCGAAAGACATGACTAATTAATTTGAAATGAGTATGATGGGTGAACTATCATTTTTCCTAGGCTTACAAATTAAGCAGTTAGATCAGGGTACTTTTATTTCACAAGAAAAATATACTCGAGATTTAATAAAGAGGTTTGGTTTAGACAACACTAAAACAAAGAATACACCAATGAGTACTATCACTAAGTTGGATAAAGATGACTCTGGAAAAACTGTAGATATAAAACAATATAGAAGTATGATTGGTTCATTACTTTATTTAACAGCTAGCCGACCAGATATTATATTTAGTGTGTGTACTTGTGCTAGATATCAATTTGTAGGATCGTCTATATCACAAGAGGGGGGGTGAATTGTGTTTTTAGTAATTAAATACTAGCAAATAAAACAAGAGCACAAAACACTCGTAAATGAAATTCTATTCTTTATTTAAAAACAGAATTTACAATATCTTTTCAGCTCAATTCCCTTCTTGAAGGTTTTGATATAGAAATGTTCGATATACAATTCAAATATAACAATAAAGCTCTCATTGAAAACTAATTTTGAATTATATAAAACTTGATCTTTCTTTGTCTTTGCTTAGCTTCTGTTTCTCTTCTTCTCCAATTGTCGAATTTCCAGACTTCTTACGTTTGCAGCTCCTTTTCTGAAATTGCTTGGAATTTCGAACTTCTTTTGATGTTGGAAAACTTTTCAGAATATGAATATTCAAACTTAACTTTTCAGTTAGGGATCCAGATTGAATATTCAAACTTGATTTTTGAGATTGGGATCCTTTGTTGTAATGTAGCTCGTACTCTCTATTAGTAGTCGAACTCTCTCATCTTTCACATTCAACATGTTCATCCACTTAATCCACAATCCATAATCCATAATCCACGTACTAATCTTTTCTTTAATCCAAATTACTATCTTTTTGAGTTTCCACTTTCTCCACAATCATTTTGAATTTACATGATCTCCAGTCGTAGATACATCGAGACTTTTATCTTCCTAGAGTCTTGTAGAATATCTTCTAAGTCTTCGATTTAGTCGAACACTTATCCTTTAAGTCCTGTAAAAACTCGAACACTTATCTGTAACTCTTTGAGTTTTTGCTCCTACAAAACACATGACTAAACATAGCAAACTTATATGTTCGTTAGTCATTTTATAAAACTCGAACAGTTATCTATCCATGCATATAAAAACTCGAACAGCAATCTAACTATTCAATTTTTCATTACTGAACGCACATGGAAAACATGTGACAACTTAAAACATTAAAAACACACGTGTAGATAACTTAACTATATGATTTTTAACATAAACTATTCGACAAAAACAAAATGTTAACTATCCGAAAGTTTAACTATCGAAAATCTAACTCTTCGAAAATCTTTAACTTATCCGACATAAAAATGAAACTTTCCGATAATCTGTTAACTATTATACTTAGAGAAATATACTTAGAGAATATTATGTAGACTTATTTAAAAATGTTAATGAAGCATATATCATCAAAATTAAATACCTAACACAATCTAATTTATGTAGGGGGAGCAATTTATCATATACTGTAATGAAAGAATCTGCAAAATCTCAGGAAATTAACATTATTTAAGTACATTTCTGAACTATCAGTGAATTACAGGCTTTTTAACTCTTAAGTATCCAAATTTTCTGTTGTTTCGGAAAGTTATATTGTATGTACCAGACAGTTATGTTTTTAAACGATTAGAGAGTATCATATTATTTCCTAATGTACACGTGTTGACACCTTAATGTATGACTTAAGTGAATGTTCGATAAGTTATCTGGTAACTCTCTGAAATGCATCTAAGCATCAGATAGTTAGGTTTGTAAGTATCTGAAATATCTGAACTCCTTAAGTTAGAATTATGCATGTGTTGAATTTAATTGCTTTATTCTGTCTCATGTTGAAACTCGAACAGTTATGCTTAAGTCTTTGACTTTTTTGCATATCCATCTGAAAAACTCGAACAGTTAACTTAATATTACCATTTTTTTTAAAAGACTTAAAATCTGACAATAACTATTTTAGTTTATCATATAGTTATGTGCTTTACTACTCTCAAAACTCGAATAGTTATCATAAGTCTTCGAGTTTTCTCATTTTTACTTAGCCAATAATTATTTTCTTTACATGAACAGTTATGTTAAGTATTCTGCTTTTGTCGGTATTAAAACTCGTACAGTTATTGTAAGCATTCGAGTTATTTATCAGTAACAAATCTTATATTTATGATTTCAATGATTGAATCCGTTTATCCGTTTATAAACTTCAAGAGTTATAAATGTTTTACTGACAACTTTTCGTGTTTCTACCTTGGTAAAACCCTAGTTTCACAATCTTTACTTCTACTAAGTTCTATAGTGAACAGGGAAGATTAATCGACAATGTCAAGACGTGGACGAGGACGTGGTAGAATGACAAAAGTGCAAAAAAGAGAGATGAAACTTCAGAAGATAGAAAGTGAGATCAAAGACATTTACACAAGGTATACTTTTTCTAATGAAATACTATATGAAATTAGAAAAGCTATTCAAGACGAGAATAATTTCTCTTGGAAATTTATTCGAAATTATGCTAAAACAAAGTTTAGACTAAAACAGATTGAACTTTCTACATTACAACTATGGAAACGAACTTTACAACCTAACCCTACGGTTGTTACAAGTTCTGGACATATACTTGAAAAATTGGTAAAGTCTATCACTTATTATGGAAAGAAATGGGGACTAATGATAGAAAATGCCAATAGGGAATTAGAGTCTTTGTATTCCCAACATTATTTTCCCCTAGCTTTTTTAGATGACATTCAACAATTTATTAATGAATAGAAAACTGCCATTTGGAAAATGGGCCTTCATAGTGAAGGACAAAAAGTTTATCAACTAAAAATGGTAGAGGTTGAGAGCTTAAAACTCTATATTCCATTATTACCACCTAGGCATCATGGTGAAGGACCATCAAGACCATAGGTGCCTTTAATAGGAGAAATTAAGAAAACTTTAGAACCTCCTGAATAACCAGAAACACTGTAGACATATAGTTGGAAAAAGAAGAAGAAGTTAGAATATTTTGGACTGATTGCAGGTGTACAAGGCATATTGCAGCAAAGAGAAGAATCATTGAAAAATGGAAAACTCTGTTCCATTGCATAAGCTGGACATGATTTTGTTTCAGGAATCCCAGCAGATGTGACAAATATCGGATTAAAAGCATACACTCTAAGGTATTGTGTCACATTAGTACATAATGTTTCTTTTAATACAATGGACAGTTTTTCACATCATGCTACAAGCCAACATTCTTTTCCTACGGAAAGAGAACATGTAGGAAATTTTGATGATATATATACAGATGATATCAATCTTGATGATATTTTTGATGACATAGACCCTAAGTCTATGAATTTTAATGATATTTCATCTGAAGAGGAATGCACAGCTATTCTTCCTCTTACTATTTCTCGGATAGAGATTTTTGAGTTTTGGTATAGTTGCTTATACTACAATTTATACATGTGGTTATGTCTATTACAATATACAATATATTTGTTGATAAATGTATATAATCAACAAATTACACAGTTACAAATAGAATATAACACTGCAAATGTCTCAATTATAGAAATTTCAGAGATACAGGATGATTCTATTACACAGACCGATATAGAACATTCTTTCATACAGAGACAACTGTTATATAGACCAATTATCAACATAAATGTTGCTGATAGATAGAATAATACAGAGACTATTGATACTGATATATTTCAAGAAGTACAAACAGAGGAAATTCAACAGATTATTGATACGACAATAACAGATATTTCAGACATTTATACTAGCTTTGATAGAAATTCCACTAGTTTTGAAAGATCTGAAAATATAGATGCTGCTGATAATGTTGAAACAAGTCCCAAATTAGAACATCATGATAGGAAAATACTTAATCCTAAATAGAATTTAGACGAAAATACATTATTATGGTTCAGAAATAGTTCCTGTTATGAAAAATTTCAGACATATAAAACTTTTACAGTTTTATATTCAAGACCAGTTAAGTTTGAAATGATGGCACATATACGAGAAATGTTTGAATTTCAAGGCTTGTTGACTCTACTTCCACAACAGTCAGCCATCTAGTTATACCAAAAATTATAAGTTATTTTTACTCAAACTTAACAGTGGAATAAGGTATTCCTGTTTCCAATATACAAGACTACGATATATATTTAACTCTAGAATTACTTTATCAAGTACTTGGTCTGAAAAATGGAGTTAAATTATCAGAAAGAAAACAGGTTTATCAGTTGGGATGGGACATTAAAAGTTTAGACAAAGATCCGACTGCCAACAATCCAATGAGATTACTAAATGATTTAAATGGCCAAGCACATTTTATTGCAAAAATACTGCATACTTCACTCTTTTAGAGGTTTGGTTATGGTGCAGAAATTGGCAGATGCAGTCTTTATGCTACATATGCATTAATTAACCATATGCAAGTGAACTGGTATGATATTTTCGTTTCTCATATCTTAAACTTGTAGAGTAAATTATTTTATGGTGATACACTTTTGAGAATTGTGGCAAGTCAAACAGATATTACACCTTGACCATAGAAAAGATTAAAATCAAGATCTTTCTCTGCAAAGGAACTACAAAAATACTAGGAAGCAGATGCACCTGTAATTCGACAGCAACAACAACAACAGGATTGGCAAAATTAGTCACAACAGCAACAATCGACACAGTTTTTAGAACAACAGCAACATACAAATACAAATATAGGTATAAATACTGATACTCATACAGATTTACATACAGACATAAATATTGAATTTTTACAGCAACTGTCACAAGTTTCACATTTTGATTTAGATCAAGCAATAATTGATTAGATCAATAGAGTAAGTATAGAAATTGCAAGGAAAATTTCAAATACTCTGATCAATCTTTTTCGAAGACAAAGAGGCTTGTGATTATACAAATTATGTATTGCATGTTAATTTATTGTAATTTGTTACCAAAACTTACTTGTGTAATCTTTGTAAACTATTTACTGCATTTAATGATCATATACTTGTTTTTACCAATTTATGTTTAAAACAGTTTTATTTAAACAGTTTATTCTTATTCATGATAGTTATGCATGTTTAAAAATATCTTTTTGAACGATACATACTTAGCAAGTTTTTCTTCCTTACATATTATTTACTTTTTTATAATGCCAAAAATGGGGAGAAGATTATTTGACTTATTAGGTTTTGACATCATCAAAAAGGGGGAGATTGTTAGGAATTTTTTTTGATGATGAATGCTTTATTAAAGTTTTTAAATAAGTCTAATAATATTTTCTAAATATAATAGTCACGTAATTAAATGTTGACAAGTTATCGGAAAGTTTCATTTAAAATTTCGAATAGTTACAGTTTTCGAATAGTTAAAGTTTTTGAATAGTTAGCATTTCACAGTTAAACTTTCGAATAGTTAACATTTTGATTTAGTCAAAGAGTTATGTTAAAAACTCATCTAGTTAAGTTATCTACACGTGTGTTTTTAATGTTTTAAGTTATCATGTGTTTTCCATGTGTGTTTGGTAATGAAAATCGAAGAGTTAGATAACTATTCGAGTTTTTATATGCATGGATAGATAACTGTTTGAGTTTTATAAAATGACTAATGAATAGATAAGTTTTCTATGTTTAGTCACATGTTTTGCAGGTGCAAAAACTCAAAGAGTTACAAATAAGTGTTCGAGTTTTTACAATACTTAAAGGATAAGTGTTCGACTAAAACGAAGACTTAGAAGATATTTCACAAAACTCCCGGAAGATAAAGTTTCAGTGAATCTACTACGAGTGGAGATCATGGAAATTCAAAATGATAGTGGAGAAAGTGGAAATTCAAAAAGATAGTAATTTGGATTAAAGAAAAAATTAGTACGTGGATTATGGATTGTAGATTAAGTGGATGAACATGCTAAACATGAAGACATAGTTCGACTACAAATAGAGAGTACGAGCTACATTACATCAAATGATCCCAATTTCAAACACCAAGTCTGAATATTCAATTTAGATCCCTAACTGAAAAGTTAAGTTTGAATATTCATATTCAAAAAAATTCTCCAACATCAGAAGAAGTTCAAAATTTCAAGCAATTTTAGAAAAAGAGCTGCAAACGAAAGAAGTCTAGAAATTCGACAACTAGAGAAGAAGAGATACAAAAGCTGAGCAAAAAGAAGGAAAGGAGCTATGTGCATAAAGATTAGGTTTTATACAATTCGAAATTAATTTTGAATAAGGACTTCATTTTCTATCTGAATTGTATATCAGACATTACTGTATCAAAACTGTCAAGAAGGGAATTGAGCTGAAAAGATATTGTAAATTCTATCTTTAAAGTTTATAAAGAATAGAATTTTATTTACGAGTGTTTTTGTGCTCTTGTTTTATCCGCTGGTAATTTTAATTACTAAAGACACAATTCACCCCCCCTCTTGTGATACAATGATCCTACAATGTTATTTACTAGTTACCAACACTTTTGAAAGAAAAGGAAATTCGTTGGGGAACTAGAAGGAGAAGCAGCTGATTCAACTTCATCTGTTAACAACTATTTACTGAATATAAAGCTTCAGTCTGGTATGTAATTAATCTTCTGCTATTTTACTTTATGTTAAGAGTTTATGAGCACATGGATTCGTTCTCCTAGCACTAAATGATTAGTAAGAACACCTACATAGGATTATTCAATATAGAGACGTACTGAAAAATTTTCTGAATTGGACTTTAATGAAATCCTTAGGGGTGTAACTAACATTTCTTTAAAAGAGAATGAAGATATGGCTGCTCTAGTAGAAAAACCATTAGGGGAAATTCTGTATCCTGAATTAGTTAATGAACCTACATGTATTCGATTGCCAAACTTTGAGGGAGATAGGTTTGAATTGAAATCTAATTATATTAGTCAATTGCCACATTTTCATGGATTAGAAAGAGAGGATGCCTATTATTTCCTTAGAGAATTTAACGAAGTTTGTCAAATGATGAAATGCCGAACATGAGTATAGATGCTATTAAACTTAGATATATCCCTTTTGTTTTAAAAGACACAGCTAAGAGATGGTTATATACTCTATCGCTTGATTCAATTTTTGCATGGACTGAATTTTACTCTGTTTTTCTAGAAAAATATTATCCAGCACATCAAACAATTAAAAAGAAAAGGGAAATATTAATGTGTAGCCAAAAATAGGGAGAATCATTCTAGAAATATTTTGAAAGATTTAAAGATTTACTGACTCAATGTCCACATCATGCAATGAGTAAAGCATAATTAATAGGTATAATTTACGAATGCATATATGTTTCAACGAAATCTTTATTAGAATCTACTTGTTAGAATGGATTTTTAAAACTATGTAGTGAAGAAGCATGGGCATATTTAGAAAACTTTGCAAAAAGAACTACATAGTGGGAAAACTCGGCTGAGGCTATTACAGATAAAAGAATATTACCAAGGGGAATGCATGAAATAGATTCAAGCACTATGCTTGAAGTTAAATTAACTAAATTAACAAAGAAAATAGAAGAGTTATCATTAAATCAAAAGCTAGCAGAAAAGAATGCAAACGTTAATGATTTAAATATTATTTATGCTAGAAACCAGAAAGATAACTTTGGAAATTCTTATAACCCTAATTGGAGAAATCACTCGAATTTATCTTGGAGAAACAACAATTTCCAAGGAGGAGAAAATATAAATGACAAAAATATAAGTTATGAAGCTTTAATTGAACAAGGATCTAGAATAGAGAAATTAGAAAAGATAATCCAACAATTAAACAATCGTCTAGATCTTGTATTTGGAAATGCTGCAATTCAAAATCAAAATATGAATAGAAATATACCCCCTAGACAAAAGGAATCAATAGAAGTTAGACCTACGGGAGGATTGCCAATGCAAGCAGTACCTAACCCTGTCAACAGAACTGTTAATGAAATTGATACCTCTTATGGGAGGGAAGCTAAATGAAGTAGTAGAACTAAAGTAACTATGCATATTATAGTAATTATAAAAAAATATATATAAAAAGAAAAAAATGTAAGTTTAATTGTAGTTAGTAGCATTGTAGAGTTATTACTTAACTCAACAAACTTAGTCCGTTGAGTTATGACCTAACTCCACAAGGGTGTGTAAGTAGCTATGTTAATTTTGTCTCTATTAAATTTTTGTTTATGTTATACAGAATCACAATAGATGGAATTGATGAAATTTCCACTAGATGCATTGAGGGAAGTACTAAGTAACCTATCAACTAAAGATCTATGCAGATTATGTTGTGTATCAAAGGAAATCAAAGACTGTGTCTGAGAAAAATATTTTCATGGACTATAAGCTGCAAAAATGACTAAGATTAGAGATGGATTTTTATGGAAGTCATTTAATCATAGTTCAATCTGCTATGAATATCTGAATATGGAAGAAACTAATGGAATTCCACCCAATACATTAGAAGGAATAGATCATATTATGGGGATGGAGGAATGATTAATTATATACAGAACCAAACAAAGGTATGCAATTCTGTTACCTGACATTTTGATTAGAAATCCTATCACAAGAGAAGAATGGAATATAGGAATGCCTAATAGATTTGAAGTACCAACTGAAAATTGTGGGTTAGCTTTAATATTTTCTGATAAAAATTTGACCATTCCTAAAAAATTATATTACTAGAGACCAATTGGAAATTAGGATGAAGATTTATTCTTAAGTGTGTATAATTTTCTGAATAGATCTTGGATTGAAAATACTATGATATATCTAAGATAGAAAGCATTAATTAACAGCATGCATGTCTTACTTGATGGATATATATATCTAGTCACAGATATATCAGTTGCATTTAGATCTAATTTATACATAGTAAGCATAGATAGTTATGATGATGATTTTTAGAAATATTACCTATATTGAGTGATATAGCTAAACCACCATCTACAGAATATGATAAAATTCAATTAGGAATGTGGTATAATGAATATGATGATCCTACTTTATGTCTGATAAGATGGTGAGATGAATTGAGGAAATTTCAAATATGGATTATGAAAGACCTAAATGAATGGAAGTGGGAAGAGGAATATATTGAAATAGATGTAGAAATAGAAATAGCTACATTATCTTGGAACAGAAGAGGATCCCTTTCTACATTTCATTTCATTAATGGTAATACACTTATATTTAGTATTGATAACATATTACAAGTTTACAAGTTAAAAAGGAAAATGGACTGCATTAAAACAGAATTAATAGCAAGAAGAATTATGCCTAAAAAGTTTGCATGGACTGATACGTTTATTCCATTTGTTACTACTTTTCAATCATGTTCTTAAACTGTGATTTTGTAATTTTAATGTTGTGTGTATTTTGCATTTATTTTTAGAAAAAATAAAAAGAAAAGAAAAAATTTTAGTTTTAGTTTTATTTTATAAGAAAGAAAAATAAAAAAAAACAAAATATCAATCTAGTTTGTTGGTATCTATTTTGGGAAATCAACTAGCTTGCTTGTGAGCCACCAAAGGCATAGGAGCCTGGGTTCCACACAAGACATTGATTAACAATTTATGTTTTGTTACTTTATTATATATTCTGCTTTTATTTGTGAATGAAAAGTTTTTAGAATAAAAAATCGAAGATATGGAAGGAGATACAAAAGAACAAGGTATGTAATTGATTACTTATCTTGAATTTACATTTAAACTTAGTTCGTGGAGTTATTTATTAACTCAATGAATTAAGTTCATTGACTTAGGTGCTAAATCAACGAAACAATATTCATGCTTGCTACAATTACTGTATTTACTGTAAAATCTTTTACATTGAGGACAATGCAAAATGTAGGTATAGGGGGGAGGTAATTAAAGTAACAACCATGTAATTTTGTTAATTAGAATGGTACTACAAAAGTTCTATGGAAATTGAAAATTTTTTTATGAATTTGCTGTAACTATCCGATAATTGAAACTATAAAATTTTTAAGAACTGTAACTAATTGAATGTTATATAAGATGCTAACAAATTTTACTATTCATACAAATCTAGATATAGTATCTTATGTGTTTGTTGAATTTTATGAGTTTAACAGTTTCACGATTTTAAAAAGAAATTAGAATGTTTAACTGAAACTCAGTAAATTATCTGAAATTCTGGAAGAGCTAAAATGTTGATTTTTGGATTAAATGAAATACATATGATCAAGGATACATTTAATTTGATTGTTTAAGCTTGTAGAACGATTTATGTGTAGATCTTATTAAACTATAGAAAAAGTATGAGCTTATTGATATGGATTCATATTTTCAGTAAATAATAGAAGTAGGATTATATGAGATTTGTGTTTTATTGCATCTGTATTAATGAAATACGTATATATATTGTGTTTAAAATTAAAAAAAAAAAAAAACTTTGAGATTTATTGACTTGTTTGATCACGAGTCTTTTGTACTTGAGCAGATAGGTATGTAAGGATTGTTGACTTGAAAGGGACTCTTTAAATCTGGCAACCTAAGATCCTAATCAGATCTGGGATTGTTGACTAAAAGCTCAATACATGGGTACACTAGAAAGCTCTTGTATGATTCAAGTTTTTCAAATTAACTTTTGAAGTACAAATATGCATATACTGTTCTGAAAAGATAAAAGTGTTTTCTGAAATACAAATATCTTTTGAATTGAGTATATTTTCTATCATCTATGATTGCTGAAGTATGAATCTAAAATAGACTTTTGAAGTTGTTTATCTAAGATACAATTGTTTATTCTACTTGTCTTAATCATATTGAATTGGATTGTGTTTTGATTCGTATGTAGTTGAAATTTAAGCTAGAAATCATATTAGAAAATTCAGGATAACAGATGCTGAAAAGAAGAAAAATGATAATATAATTAACACCTATGTGATGCTAATATATTTTGTATGTAATTTACATACGTTTTAAATATATTTGCAGGTTGAAGAGGAGAAAACAATGTTAAAACAAATTACTGAAAAATACAGAATATCTATATAGTAATCTAATTTATGTATTCTAAAGAAGAACAAAATGAAGAATTAATTCTAGCACTATAGAAAGACTAATTAGTTAGATCTTAGTTTGCTAAGGGACTAGCAAAATTTAAGTATGGGGGAAGTGTTTAGAATGAAAAAGTGCATAATATTAAGGGTTAAATGATGGTTAATTGCATAATATTTAGCTTATCATATAAGAATTAAGCCATTATGTTCTAATTGCACTGTTATATGATTTAATGAAAAAATCTACATAATTTCAGGGAATTAATGTTAATTTAGTACATTTCTAAACTATTGGTGAATTGCAGGCTGTGAAATTCTTAAGTATCTAAATTTTCTGTTATTTCAAAGAGTTATATTGCATGTATCGGACAGTTATGTTTTAAATACTTAAAGAATACTTTATTATTTCTTAGAGTACACATGTTGAAACCTTAATGCATGACTTAAGTGGATTTTCAGTAAGTTATCTATTAACTATCTGAAATGCATCTGAGCATCGAATAGTTAGGTTTGTAAGTATCCAAAATATCTGAACTTGTTAAGTTAAAATTATGCACGTGTTGAATTTAAATGCTTTAGTACATCACGTGAGATGCACATGCTTAACTTGTTAAGTTAGCATAATTGTACGCATTGAGTTACATGAATACACACTAAGGTAATGCGTTATGTTAGCAGCTTATTTCTTTACTGCATGTGTTTTATAGTTAAATCAACGAAGTAAGTCTGTTGAGTTATTTGTAACTCCATAGACCTTTTATTTTCTAATATGCCACTATAGCAGTTATAGAAACAAGACATTTGAAGGAAAACCACGATTTCACGTATCATGTAGGAATTCACTTGTGGAATGAAGAAGAAATCACCATCATTGATATAAATGAAGGAAATCGAACCGATCATTTAAGAAGAAGCAGTTACTACTGAAAGAAATATAAAAGAAGAGGAGAAAAATGAAGAAAGTGTGGTGGGCAGTGTGTGTAGAGGTGGAGGACTACGCTAACTACAAGCAGCATCGAAAGTTCATTGAAGCTCCACACCATCACCAACATCACCAACATCACCAACCATCGGAGGTCTATGAGGATACTTTCCTGATGTTGAGTCGATTTCGAGCCAAACATGGTGCCTGACAACCATTGTGAGGAGTGATCACGTCGCGGGAGGGGAAGCCATTTTCATCAAGCACCGACTCATATCTCAGGAGATCGTAAAGCTTCTAGCCTTGGTTTCGGGTTGATGCCAGTATGCTGAAGAGGAGATCATCTTACAATTTTGGACTCGCGATTCTATAGGGAGAGGAGGCAAGATTGTAAGTGATTAAGTTTTCAATGGTGTAATCACGTTGCATGTAGTGACAGAAGTATTTACTGTCAATAGAGATTTTTACATTTCACCTTTCATTCATCTTCATGAACATATCAAAACAAAAATACCAAAAACAACAACTTATCTATGTTTATATTTAGTGCTTAAGTGTTGTAATGTTTGTTTTGTATCGTGATTAATGTTATCATTGTTAGTATTGTGAATGCTTTATGTTTGTTTGATTCAGAAAATAGAAAATAGTTTTACAGTTTACTGAAATTGATTCATTCTAGATACTTAAAGATTTTAATGGTTACTATTTGAAATATCTTAATGTTAGTGTTGCTTAATGATAAATCTAATATTAACTAGCATTAAAGAGCTTAATTGATGTTACTTACAATCTATGGAACCGCCCAATGGTTGGCCGAATTCCTTTGTAAATAGCAGTATTTAACTAGAAAGATAGGCTCATGGAGTTAACTTAAGTCCACGAGGTTAGTCTGTTGAGTTAGCCATAACTCCATGAACTTGCTCTATTGTGTTAACTATAACTCAATAGAGTACTTACTGAATACATAAACTCCATTATAAAATCAGAACAGTACACAATTCTTACTCAATCTTTGTGGGATCGACCTATACTTGCACACAAATACAATATACACTGTGCACTTGTAGTTAAGATACAAATTGGAATTAATATCTAATTTGTGTGAAAGATTGTTTGTTTACTTCTAAAAGTAATTATTAATATAAGCATAAAGACAAATTAAACAAGTTTAAAAATGGAAGTTAACAACCCCAAACAGCTACGAACGAAACTTCATGGGTTTGGCGGTTATTGAAATTTGAAATTAGAAGTAGAACACGTAACCATAAAAATAGGAACCATACTGCACATTGTAACGCTTTTATGTGTTGTTAAATTAACGCATTTATAACTGCAATCGCACTGTGCCCATTGTAATAAGCATGTGCAAGTACAGGTCGAATCCACAAGGAGTTTGTCTTAAATAATTTTATTAAAATGATTGTTTGATAAAACATCCACTCTATTAAATCCACAATTAAAACTCTAATTACATTCAATTAAGTTACAATTTACAAAAATACAATAAAGATTTCAAAGGTAACATAAAACTTGTTAATTCCTAGTGCTAATAGCTAGAAAACTCAAGAAAATCTTAAGTTCACATTTCTGGAATCACAGAAATTAGTCCGAATTCTAACTCTTCTTCCTTCCAACCTGGACATTGAAAAATCCAGAGAAAATATTGGTTGGAAAGGTCATCGAGTTATCTTTAAAATGGTAGTGATTTCCAAGACTAATACACTCTAGGTTGCTGCCAAAGTTGGATATAAAAATAGTGCGAGAAACGATTCTGAAAACTTTCCAAAAATGCATCGTTGGTGTAAAAATCATAACTCAATCAAATCTCCATGAAATACCACGAAATCACCGCTCCTTGAAATATAACTCGTTTCTCTAATCAGGAAAATTTACAGGAAAACATTTCAGAATGTACAAAAGCAAGGCAACACGAAGGCGTCGAGCACAATTTCTGTCGCTCGACCAGTAAAACAGAGTAGATGCTACCTTCGAAAGAAAAATCGAAAAACTGAAGAAATGCATTTTAAAAAATTCCAACAACACTACATACGTATTGTACACTTAAATTACTTACAAAAAAATCTATAACACGACATATAACTCAGAGAAATCAAGTCGTACAACATATAACAAAACAGAACATGCATTGGAATTTACAGCAAATGGGATATACATGCATTCACAAGGGTTAAGAGTTAGTTTTATGCACAACATTCACATATTCACATGAAGCAACTATATTCCATGAAATCTAATCTAAAAAAACTATTTAAATTAAAGAAATAAAGATTTAACAAAGATCCTAAACGTGCATACATTTATAAATTAAAAATACCTAAATACTCATACACATTTGATATGAAAATATGTTTACAAGTATGAGGATCTCTCCCTTCTCTTTTACCTTTAATTCATCTACTTCTCTTCAAGCATTTGATCCCTATTTGATGATGAACGACTTTGTCTGCTTCTCTATAAGGTTGTCACCACTTGCAAATCACGTCCAAAGGGGAATCACCTATGTTTGCTTTGGAGAAAATGGGTTGCACGTCCTCAATCCACTTCCAAGATATACGGATTTGTTGGCTTTCCTCTCAATTTTGATGCTTCCTATTACCTCATCTTGAAGATCACGTCCCAAGCTCTTCCAATGCTGTACACGTGCCTCCAATACTACCGATTTCACCCGTGGAGGTCCTTCTGTATGTCGACTTGGAGTGGAGAGAAGGAGGTCTTTTAGTATGAGGGGGAAGACACCTAAGCTCACCAATCTTGGAGGAAAACTCTTCCAAAATCTTGGGTGGAAGAGGATGGACGGAAATTGGAGTTGGAGTTCTTGCCCTTGCGTGGAGGAGAAAGAGGAGATGAGATGTTTCCTTTGTTGGTCATACACTTTTCTCTTCCCTTGTCATTCATCTATGGAAAGAATTCAAACACCTTCTAATTTGTGGCCTCCTAAATTAAGCAAGTCTTGATGGTTGATTGATTGATATCTTCAAGAATTGGAAGTATGTGATGGACGACCATGGGTTGTTGATTTCCCATGATTTAATCCAAGGGTCCACGTCCTCACCTATTTTCAACAAGTCAAACATAACATTAAATGCATATGCACATTACACATAAATTGCTACTAAATTATAAAGCAAAAATGAAATGTGCATAATATATTGCTTGCTCAATTGAGGATTATTTGATTTCATATCTTAATGATAATTCTTTTAAGATATGTATGAAATCAATATATAAATTACTTATATCTACACATGGGCTAATTGACTAGGGGTTAATTTAATAAAAGATAAATTTGTGCATTATTGACTATTTAACCAATAAAACATGCATAGTTCTAAAATATGATTTTCATGTAATCTTTCATAAGAACATATATAATGATGACTTATAATCCTTAATATGCATGAATTAACATATATAAAATGCACAAATTGATACTTTACACACGTTACAAGACACGTTCTTGCAACGAGATTCATTTACTTTATGGACATTCATTATAAATATAGAATAGAATGTTATTTATGAGTTACCAGCACTTGAGGAAAGAAAAGAAATTCGTTGGGGAACTAGAAGGAGAAGTAGTTGATTCAACTTCATCTGTTAACAACTATTTACTGAAAACAAAGCTTTAGACTGGTATGTAATTAATCTTCTGCTATTTTACTTTATGTCAAGAGTTTATGAGCACATAGATTCGTTCACCTAGCACTAAACGATTAGTAAGAACACCTACATAGGATTATTCAACATAGAGGCATATTGAAATATTTTCTGAATTGGACTTTAACGAAATCCTTAGGGGTGTAGCTAACATTTCTTTAAAAGAGAACGCAGATATGACTGCTCCACTAAAAAAACCATTAGGGGAAATTCTGTATCTTGAACTAGTTGATGAACCTTTATATATTCGAATGCCAAACTTTGAGGGAGAAAGGTGTTGAGTATTTTGTTTTGATGATGTATGCTAAATGAAAATAATCATATTTGCTCAATTACTATTGCTTGTAGAAATTAAAATCATCAATTAATACAGAAAAAGCTTATTGATATAAATACTTGTGTGTATTGGATATGAAATTATACTAAGTTAATAACTAGTCGTTTCATTGCATTAATTTCTCATTTAACTAAACGTTAAGTTAACGTGTGTTTTTATTGAAAAGCAAGATATGTTTTAAAGTTATATTTTCTGTATCATGAACAGTACACGTTTAGACAACTCGTTAAGTTAGAGTTTTGTTCGTATAGAGGTCACATGAGAACTCGTTAAGTTAGTGAGTAAAAGAAGAGAAGAACTCGTTAAGTTAGTGTTGTACACGTAGTGAAATTATAAGTTACGAATGTAATATTGTATCATGTGAGGTGCACATGTTTAACTCGTTAAGTTAACATAACTAAACGCATTGAGTTGCTATATTGAACAATAAGGCAATGCATTAGGTTAGCGTTAGAAAACTTAAGTTGTTATTTTTGCATGTTATAAAATTCTTATTATAAAAACATTTGTTTATTACTAGTTCGTTGAGTTATCTGTAACACAACGGAGATGGTTCGTTGAGTTATCGTAATACCATAGAGATGGTTCGTTGAGTTAGCGTAATACCATGGAGATAGTTCGTTGAGTTAGCTATAGTACTTGTCACATGAGGAACTCGTTAAGTTAGAAACGTTAAGTTTTATATCTACTTGTGTTACTTATTTAGTTAACATTAAAGTAACAACTTCTTATTATACTTGATGAAAAATTTTGGAAGAGAAAGTTTATTTTGCAGGAAATTTTTTAGAGATTTAGGATTAATGATTAAAGAAAATTCGAAATGTAAATGTGGGTCAGAACGTGTGTATTTTGATGAAGGAAAAAAAAAGACGTGAAGAAGTGGAAAATTGGTAGTGATTAAATAGGGAGGATATGCATGAAATGAAGATATAGTATAAAAGGCATAGAATTCTCGTTGATCAGTTATCCCTACACACCAAAAGAAAAATCTTTTCCAGGATCAAAAACACCTCTTCGGGGAAAAGCTCTCAGGTGGAAGAAAATTCGATGAAGAATAAAATGTAAGATATATGTCGCTGAAGATTTGAAGTATCAGATGGAAGAAAATTCAGTGAAGTAGAAAAAGTCAGATTTATGTCACTGAAGATCTGAAGTATCAGGAGAAAGCAAATTCGGTGAAGTAGAGAAAGACAAAATATTCGTCGATGAAGAATTGCTGAAGAAGAAAAAGAAGAAGAAGAAGAAAGATCTTAAATAGGGAGAAATGTTTTAAATTCCGCATATTAGTTTTCTCTATTTGTAGTTATGAAATTGTACAGATGAAACATTGTATCGATATATAATTGCATCTACAATTTCTGAGGAGAATTGAATTGTATATTGTAATTGAAACCTTGAATAAAAATGATTTTATGAAAATAGTGTCTCGACTTGTTTTTGAGTTTTAAAGTTTCAATTATATTTAAAAATGTTGAAAAACACAATTCACCCCCCTCTTGTGTAGTCATACGATCCTACAAGTGGTATCACAGCTTTGTTAGTAATCTTTGATATAAAATTGATACTAACTTATTTAATATCATTGCTTATTCTGCCTTCCTTGTTTATAAACAGAAATTAATATCTGAGCATACGTTTAACTTTCTTGATATAAGGCTCAAATTGTTTTATCATTGTAGACTGTTTAAAATCAAATAGGTTGAAAAATCTAAGGTAAGATGGCTACTGGAAATGGTAATTTTTCTTTGTATGAAGGCCAAAATCTTAACCGTGCTCCTTTATTTGATGGAATACATTTTAAATATTGGAAATATAGGATGACAGTTTTTCTTCAAAGTATAGATCATAAGTTGTGGTTCATGATTTCTAAACCATATACTCTGTTATCTACCCCTTATAATACTTGGACAATTATTGAAAAGGAAAATGAAACTCTAAATGTTAAGGGCTTAAATATTTTATTTTGTGCATTGAGTTATGAACAATTCAGTAAAGTGTCAGCATATAAATCTGCTTATGAGATGTGGCATGCATTAGAAGTTTCACATGAAGGTACTTCTCAAGTTAAAGAGACTATGATAAACATGTTAATTCATAAGTATGAACTCTTTAAGATGCATAAAGACGAAAGTATTTCTGAGATGTTTTCTAGATTTCTTGATATCATAAACTCTTTAAAATGCTTAGGAAAGAATTTTGAACAGAAGAATTTGGTGAGGAAAATTTTCAGATCCCTAAGTTCTAAATAGTCTTAGAAAGTAACATCACTTGAGGAATCATGGGATTTAAATGTTTATACCATGAATGAACTTATAGGAAACTTAACTGCTTATGAAGTTCAATTAAATGAATTCAAGAAAGCATGGAAATCTAGGAAACAGCAAAGGAACAAAAATGATAAACCCTCAACATCAAAATCATTAAATGACAAGAATTCTTCATCTAGAAAGTATGTATGTTACAACTGTAAGAAACCTGGACATCTTTCTCTAGATTGTCCTATAAGGAAAAATGAAAAGTATAGTAGGAGAAATCAGAAGAAGACGGCTCAGAAAACTCAGAAAAAGTTTTACAAGAAAAAGGCTTTGAATGTCACTTGGGATGACACGTCAAAAGAGTCTGAATCTAAGGAATCATCATTAAAATCTTCACATTTAGAAGGAGAACCAGAGTTAGCAGACATTGCTCATGTGTGCTTCATGGCAGATGAGTCTGAGGTAATATCTGATTTTGAAAGTTATTTAGATTTTAACTTTGATGAATTATTATGTGCTTATCATGTATTATTACAAAAACTTAAAGTTTGTAAACTAGAAAATAAGAATATCAGAAACTCTTTGTCCATTGTGGAAGAAGAAAATTATTTCCTATCTACTACTTTAGAAAAGTTTAAATGTGATAATGAAAATCATGCTAGAGATTTGCATAAATTTAAATTTAATGAATGTGTCTTGCATAAACAAATACAGAATACAAATGCTGAAAAATTAAAGATAAAATCTGAAAATGAAGTGTTGAGAAAAAAATATAAATGATCTCGAGTTAGAGATTGATAAATTAAAAATGAGAGAGCTAGATTTAAATTCTACTATTGAGAAATGGAATTTAAGTCAAACTAAGTTAGATAAACTAATTAGTACCTTTGCGGTGTCATATAAATTTGGCTTAGGATTTGATTATCCTGAATCTCAAGCCAATAAAGGATTTATTAGTTGCAGTTCAAGTAAATTTAAGACTAAAATTCCTTTTATCATGAAATAAGGTAATAAATATGTAGAAGTAGGTAGTTCAAGGGATGAATCATGTAGTAATATTATAAATCATTGTGATTTGTCTAAATGTACTTCTAACATGACTATTAATGTTTCTAAAATTTCACACAATTATAATAAATTGAAAATTCAAAAACCCGAGCATGTAATTCAAAACATGTGCAGAAAAAGATTTTGTATGTATTGAAAATTCAAATACAAGTACAAAATCTTGGTATGAACCTACTGAAATGTATGAGCATGACCAAAATAAATTAACATCTGATAAACATCGATTTGGTCTTGGTTATACTACATCTGAAAAAAAAAAGAATGATTATAAGAGTAATAATACTATAAGTAAGTATGATGCTAATGATAAGTCTATAGTATTTACAACTAATAAGAATGTAAATGATAATGTTAAACTGCTTTTAAACAAAAAGAAGAAATATGCGTTTAATGAACTTGATCCTCAAGAACATTGGGTACTAAGAAAAAGTTTTTCTTAATTTATTTTGTAGGAGGAAATAACATCAAAATGGATCTTGGACAGTGGAGCATCAAGTCACAAGACTGGATAGAAAAGTCTACTACAAAATTTTACAAATACCATGAAAGGAAGTGTAACATTTGGAAACAAAAGCAAGGATAAAATCATAGGTATGGGTAATGTTCAAATAACTCTGACTTGTGTTATTTCGAATGTACTATATGTAGAAAACCTAGGATTTTATTTGCTGAGTGTTATAAAACTAATATAGAATGGATACTATGTAGTGTTTGAAGATAATGTATGCAAAATTATTGATAAAAATACAGATGAAATTAAGTTTATTACTAAAAGAAAAGGTTCTGTATGTATTTTATCTTTACCTTCTAGTGTAGTTGATTTAAATTCATGTTTGCTAGCTGAAACTAGTGATGCATATCTGTGGCATAGAAGGATCGGGCATATAAATATGAAACTGTTACATAAACTATCTAGAAAACATTTAGTGAGAGGTTTACCAAAGATTAGATACTCAAAGGACTTTATGTGTGATGCATGTGAGTTAGGTAAACTTCACAAAAACTCTTTTAAATCTAAAACTGATATTTCAAGCAAGAGAGTCTTATAACTTATACGTATGGATCTATTTGGACCAACAAGAATCATGAGTCTTGGTGGTAAACGGTATATATTTGTTTTAGTAGATGACTTCTCTAGATACACTTGGGTATATTTTCTAGCATCTAAGACAAAAGTTTTTGAAAAGTTTAAAATGTTTTGCAATCTTGTTCAAAATGAACAAAGTGTTTCTATTCAAAAACTTAGGAGTGATCATAGTACTGAATTTGATAATAATCAGATGAATAATTACTGTATAGATCATGGCATTCATCACAGATTTTCTTTTCCAAGAGCACCGTCTCGAAATGGTGTTGTTGAGAGAAAGAATAGATCACTTCAGGAAATGGCCAGAACTATGTTGAATGAACATAAGTTACCTCAAAATCTTTGAGCTGAAGTAGTAAATATAACTTGTTATGTTATTAATAGAAGTCACTTAAGACCTTGTGTTAATAAAACTCATTTTGAAATTATGTTTAATAGGGTTCCAAAACTTTCCTTTATGAAACCATTTGGCTGCAAGTGTTTTGTTCTTAATACTAAGGATAAAAGGGATAAATTTCAAGCCAAAGCGGATGAAGGAATTTTTGTAGGTTATTCTACTAGAAGTAAAGCCTATAGAGTATATAACAAGACTTCTAGAACTATTGAAGAAACCCTCCATGTAAGCTTCAATGAAAATTCTTTTAGAGAATCTCAATCTAAAGCTGATAATGATGATATGATCAATTTCCCAAAAGAGTTAGAGATCAATAGAGAGATTGAAGATTTATTTGAGAAAATCAAAAATATGAACTTAAATGATCAAACTAATGATGAAAGTGATGGACTTTCAAATGTTGATGAGAATATTGAGGAAAATCAGAGAAATTGGCGTTATTCTTCATCACATCCCATTACTCAAGTCATTGGTAATATTAATAAGGGAGTTAAAACTAGAGCTTCAGTAAATTTAAGTAGTATGTGTATGCTTGTTTCTATGGTGGAACCAAGGAATATAGAAGAAGTATTATCTGATGAAAATTGGATAGTGGCAATGTAAGAACTAAATCAGTTCATCAGAAATGATGTTTGAGAATTAGTCTCTCCACTAGAAAATCAGTCCATAATAGGTACAAAATGAATCTTTAGAAACAAAACTAACGAAACTGGTCAAGTTATAAGAAATAAAGCTAGATTGTTGCACAAGGGTATACATAGGAAGAAGGACTAGATTATGATGAAACATTTGCTCTTGTGGCTAGGTTAGAAAGTATTAGAATATTATTGGCCTATGCTTGTTATATGGATTTTAAATTATATCAAATGGACATAAAGAGTGCATTTCTAATTGGTTTAATTAATGAAGAAGTCTATGTAAAACAACCACTAGGATTTGAAGATGTTAAAAATCTTGACTTTGTGTATAAATTTAAGAAAGCCTTATATGGTTTGAAGCAAACACCTAGATCATGGTATGAATGATTATCTACTTTTTTAATAGAACAAGATTATATCATGGGAAAAGTTGATCATACTCTATTTATCAAGAGAGATGGTAAAGATCAGATTGTTGTTCAAATATATGTGGATGATATAATCTTTGGAGCAACTTCTGAAAAACTGATAAAAATATTTTCTGAAGAGATGACTAGTCACTTTGAAATGAGTATGATAGGAGAACTTTCATATTTTCTAAGACTTCAAATTAAGCAAATGGATAAAGGTATATTTTTAAATCTAGAAAAATATGTAGATGAAATGCTTAAGAAATTTAATTTTAATGATACAAGGATTCGAGGAACTCCTATGAGTACTTCTTTAAAGTTAGATATTGATGACATAGGAAAATCAATAGATCAGAGAAAATACAGAAGTATGATTGGTTCTTTACTTTATTTGATAGCTAGTAGACCTGATATTATGTTTATTGTGTGTGCTTGTGCTAGATTTCAATCTAATCCTAAAGAATCACACTCAAGTGCTGTTAAAAGAATATTTAGATATATATAAGGAACTAAAAATTTCAGATTGTATTATTCTAAGGATAGTTCAATAGATCTTATAGGATATACTGATGCTGATTATGTAGGATCTAAATCTGATAGAAAGAGTACCAATGGCACATGTCAATTATTGGGAAATAATTTGGTGTCATGGTTTAGTAAAAAGCAAAATTGTGTAGCACTTTCTACTACAGAAGCTGAATATGTTGCTGCTGCACTCAGATTCTGTGGATAAGGCAAACTTTAGAAGATTTTGGATTATCTTATGATAAGGCAAACTTTAAGGCAAATTCTTTTGATGTTGAATCGAATGATTCAACAGAAATGTAATGAGATGAAACTAAGTGAGTGCAAAACAGTAGAGACAAGAAACACACAGCAAATTTTTAGGTGGTTCACCAACTTGGCTAGTCCACCCCCAAGATTCACTTGGGCTTCACTAAGTGATTCAACACTTACACACTTGCTTTCAGGTCAAAGCAAGAACCAACTACACAGAAGTTTTCAAGTAAAAACTTCAGTAAACCAACCTCTAGAGTTTTCAGGTCGAAACTCAAACCAACACTGTATGTAGCTTTCAGGTTGAAGCCACCAACCAACAACTTTAAACCTTCAATCAGAGTTTTGGCGCAAGAGCTTTTTCTGCAGTAGATCTTTAGAATATGCTTCACTGTTTGCAGACTTTAGTGTCAATGGAATTGGAGTGTAGCTCATTGTATATCTCTCCCGTATATCTGTTGTCTGTATTTTAAATATATACTTGATATGTACAACGATCATATTTTCCTCCAACGGATGTATTCTACTATACTTGATTAGGATCAAGTCCCAATACAATAAGTTACCGTTCAGAAAATCGTTTCAAGATATCTTACCGATTTTCCTATCTTTTCGGATAGTTAGCTATGCAACTCTCCGAAGAGTATCTATAACTCACCAAAAGATCACTTAACCTTTACTGCCAGGTAGGATTCCAGAATATTAAATGTGAGCTGCCATTCAATTGGATACTTATTCCTGTAACTCACCGAACAGTTATATACTTGTCGGATAGTTTGTCTCGGTTAACTTTCCGATTGCTTTAATTCAACACGTGCATAAAGGCTGACTTAAGTTTCGGATGGTTATCCCTGTAACTCACCGAAACGCTTTAGGATTTTGGATAGTTATCTTTCTAACTCTCCGAAAACTTATTTGCACTTCTTTCTAGAATTCTGCACGTGGGAAATTCAATGACTTAAGTTTCGAATGGTTAAACTGTAACTCACCGAAACTCTTTTGAAATTTCGGATAGTTATCTTTCTAACTCTCTGAAAACTCATTTGAGCATCTGTCTGGAATTCTACATGTGGGAAATTCACTGACTTAAGTTTCAGATGGTTAAACCGTAACTCATCGAAACTCTCCTGAAATTTCGGATAGTTATCTTTCTAACTCTCCGATTTTCCCTTGTAAGCTTTCAACTGCTGGCTTCTTCATTTTGCACGTGCGTAATAAAATGACTTAAGTTCCGGAAAGTTATGCCTGTAACTTACCGAAAACTCGAATAGTTATCTAACCCTCCGAAAAGAAAACTCGGATAGTTATCTAACTCTCCGACAAGTCTTTTAAGCTTCCATTATGTATTTCTGCACGTGATTTATTGAATGACTTAAGTTTCGGATAGTTAGCCTTTCTAACTTTCTGATTTTCCTTTTTCTTTCGGATAGTTAACTCCATAACTCTCCGATCATTCAACCAACTTAACTATCTGATTTAATACCTCTCCGAAGGCTTTGTAAAATTCGGATAGTTATCCTTCTAACTGTCCGATAGTCTTGTTGATGTTTACTCTTCAGATACATGAACCTTTAACTGTCCGATTTTGCTGTATCTTAAAAGTATTATCATCTAGAACCTTCTCGATCTGTTCATCTGCTTGGAAATTATTCTAATAGCCTTTTGACCTAATGCAGTATAGACTTAACTGTGAAATACAATATGTTTCCTCACATAAGTTTTGCATTATCAAAATACTAGGGTTCTAACAATCTCCCCATTTTTGATAATGACAAAAACCTTTACAATTATTTACATGTATTTCACTCCCTAGTGTATTTCTATACATTCAATCACACAAAGAAACATAAAATAGGAATGTATCAATACTACACTGACGAGGAGGGATTCCTCCCCCTGACTTTGAGCAGACTTCTCCCCCTAACTGTGTGCTGAGTTTCTCCCCCTAACTGTGTGCTGAGTTTTTCTTCTCCTTTTAATAATTCTCTTTTAATTCTTGCTGGAAATACTGTAAGTGACCATATACTTGACAAATTTCCAAATTCTTCTCCCTATTTTTGTCATTACATAAAAAGGTGAGGACTGTAAAACTGATTTTCTGTAAAACTGATATTGACTATATCCTGCATGAGTAGGTTAGTAGAAAACAAGCTCCCATATGGTGAGCTTGATGAAGAAAAAATATTTAAAGATCTTGTAAAGAACATATTCCTAGATTTCGTCTAATATGATTAAAAGTTGATTCATTTAAAGGTTTGGTGAAAATATCTGCAAGTTGATTTTCTGTTGGCACAAACTTAAGTGAAATATTCCCTTTCTCCACATGATCTCTCAGAAAATGATGTCTGATCTCGATATGCTTGGCTCTGGAATGAAGTACTCTATTCTTAGATAGACTGATTGCACTGCTATTATCACAAAATATGATTGAATTCTGAATTTTCAGTCTGTAATCTCCTAGAGTTTGCTGCATCCAAAGGATTTATGCACAACACAATCCAGCTGCAATATACTCAGCTTCAGTAGTAGATAAAGCTATACAATTTTGTTTCCTTCTGAACCATGAGATTAAAGAACATCTAAGTAATTGACAAGTACCACTAGTACTTTTTCTATCAGATCTGTTGCCTGCATAATCTACATCACTATAGACTGTTAAAATCAAACTACTATCAGCTGAGTAGAATAATCCAAAATCTTTTGTTCCTTGTAGATATCTGAAAATCCTTTTGACTGATTTCAAATGTGATTCCTTTGGTGATGCTTGAAATCTAGCACACAAGCATACATTGAAAATGATATCTGGCATGCTAGTTGAAAGGTATAACAGGGATCCAATCATACCTCTATATTGCCTTTGATCCACTGCAACACTTGAATCATCCATTTCTATTTTAATGCTTGAGCTCATTGGAGTATTTGCGGATTAGATGTTTTCATAACCAAATTTCTTCAACATCTCTTTGCAGTATTTTTCTTGGTTGACAAAGATACCATTATGCAGTTGATGAATCTGTAATCCCAAGAAAAACTTCAATTCTCCCATCATGCTCATTTCGAATTTATTTTTCATCAAATTCTAAAATTCATGACAGAGATCTTTTGAAGTGGCTCCAAAGACTATATCATCAACATATATCTATACAATCAACATATGCACATCAACAGTTTTGATAAACAAAGTGCTGTCTATTAGAACCCGAGTATTTTGATAATGCAAAACCTATGTGAGGAAACATATTGTATTTCAGTTAAGTCTGCACTGCTTTAGTTCAGAAGGCTGTTAGAACAATTTCCAAGTAGATGAACAGATTGAGAAGGCTCTAGATGATAATACTTTCAAGTTACAGTAAAATTGGACAATTACAGGTTCAAGCATCCAAAGAATAAAACAGCAGTAAGACTATCAGACAATTAAAAGGATAACTATTCAAATTTTACAAAGACTTCAGAGAGTTATTATATCAGACAGTTAAGTTGGTTGAATGATCGGAGAGTTATGGAGTTAACTATCCGAAAGAAAAAGGAAAATCGAAAAGTTAGAAAGGCTAATTATCCAAAACTTAAGTCATTCAATAAATCACGTGCAGAAATATAGAACAGAAGCTTAAAGGACTTATCGGAGAGTTAGATAACTATCCAAGTTTTCTTTTCGGAGAGTTAGATAACTATTTGAGTTTTTCGGTAAGTTACAAGCATAACTTTCTGAAACATAAGTCATTTTATTACGCACGTGCAAAATGGAGATGTCGGTAGTTGAGAGATTAAAAGAGAAAATTCGGAGAGTTAGTTAACTATCTGAAATTTCAAAGAGAGTTTCGGTAAGTTACAGTTTAACTATCCGAAACTTAAGTTATTGAAATTGCCACGTGCAGAATTCCAAATAGATGTTCAGATGGGTTTTTCGGAGAGTTAGAAAGATAACTATCCAAAATCTCAAGAGAATTTCAGTGAGTTATGGCTTAACTATCCAAAACTTAAGTTATGTTTTTATGCACGTGCAGTTTTGAAGGAACAGCTGTCAGAGGCTTAAATGAAAGTTCGGTAAGTTATGGTAGTTAACTATCCGAAAATCAGGAGCTCTTTCGGTAAGTTAAATACAAGACTCCGAACATTCAACTTTACATGTGAGCAACATAAAATCCTCACGTGACTTAGAGAACAGAACATGAGTGATGAATCGACAAGTTATAGATGCTTTTCGATAAGTTATTTTTATAACCATCCGAAAGCTTGAGATTTTCGGAAGGTTATTTACTGAATATCAGATAGAACGGTAATTTACCATATTTAGGTCTGATTATTTAGTAATTACAGAAGAATGCATCCGTTGAAAGAAAAATATGATCGTTATGCCTTTAGCATGTATATGAGGAGTTTAAGAGAAGAAGAAACACACAACAGATATAATTCATACAGTGAGCTACACCCCAATTTCAAATACACTCAAGTCTGCAAACAGTGAAGTATACTCTAAAGACTTACTGCATAAAAAGCTCTGTGCGCCAAACTTTGATTGAAAGATTCAAGCTGTTCGTTCGTGGCTTCAACCTGAAAGCTACATTCAGTAGTTGGTTTGAGTTTTGACTTGAAAACTCTAGAAGTTGATTTACTGAAGTTTTTACCTGAAAACTTCTGTGTTGTTGGTTCTTGCTTTGACCTGAAAGTAAGTGTGTAAGTGTTGAAACATTTAGTGAAGCCCAAGTGAATCTTGGGGGTGGACTAGCCAAGTTGGTGAACCACCTAAAACTTGTTGTGTGTTATCTTTCTTTACTACTTTGCATTCGTTTAAATTCATCTCATTTCACTTCTATCTGAATCATTTGGTTCAACAATCAAAAGAACTTAAAAATTACACACTTTCACCATTCACCCCCCATTTGGTGAGTCTACCGATCCTAACACTGTCCACTTTGCCTATAGAAAAATTGTTTTCAGTTAAAAACTTTTTCAATTTCTCATACCAAGCTCTGGGTGCCTGTTTCAAACCATATAGAGCTTTTCTTAGCTTGTAGACATGATCCGTCTTGAATTCATCTTCAAATCTAGGAGGTTGTTTAACAAACACTTCTTCCTGAATTTCTCCATTTAAGAAAGCACTTTTCACATCCATCTAAAACAATCTTATCTTCATACTACTTGCAAAAGCAAGCAACATTCTGATAGCTTCAATCCTAGCTACAGGGGCAAAAGTTTCTGCATAGTCAATTCATTCCTACTGATTGTAGCCTTGTGAAACTAATCGAGCTTTATTTCTGAGAATGTTACCTTCTTCATCTAATTTGTTTTTGAAAATCCATTTAATTCCAATGATGGATTTTCCTGTAGGTTTTTCTACTAGTTCCCAAAGATTGTTTTTCTGGAACTGATTTAATTCTTCCTGCATAGCCATTGTCTAGTAGATATCCTTGCATGCTTCATCTACTAATTTTGGCTCTATTTCTGACACAAATGCACAAAAATTACAGATATCTTGTGCTTTGCTTCTAGTTTGTACCTCTTTAGATATATTTTCAATAATTTGTTCCTTGGGATTATCAGATCTAAACTTCCAACTGTTATGATTCTGATATCTATTGTTGAGATTCTGGTCTGACACTTGTGAATTAATATTCTGCTTGCAGTTATCATCTTCAAAGTATTCATTTTCACTGTCATTATTAATCTTCAACTTTTTGAAACTCTGGATCAGATCTTCATCAAACTGAACATTTATACTCTCCTTCACTCTTCTATCTCCAGCAAAATATACTCTGTAAGCTTTGCTTCTCGAGGAGTACCAACAAGTATGCTAGATTCAGACTTAGCATCAAACTTGTCTTTAGCATTTTCTGTATTTAAGACAAAACATTTGCATCCAAATGTCTTAAAATAGCCAACATTTGGAGTTTTATTGAACCAAAGTTCAAAGGGTGTCTTATTCAATATGGATCTAATGTGAGTTCTGTTGGAAATGTGACAAGCTGTTCCTACAGCTTCTGCCTAGAGAAATTTAGGTAGATCCGTGGCATTTAACATAGTTCTAGCCATTTCTTGTAATGTCCTATTTTTCCTTTCCACAACTCCATTTTGAGCAGGAGTTCTAGGATAGGAGAATTCATGCAGAATTCCAAATGAATTGCAAAGGTTTTCAAATTCATAGTTTTCAAATTCCCCTCCATGATCAATTCTAATTTTCTTCATTGTTAGTTCCTTCTGATTCTAAACTCTTATGCAAAAATTCCTGAACTCATTGCAAGTTTCATTTTTATGTGTCAAAAATATTACCCAAGTTAATCTAGAGAAATCATCAACAATAACAAAGGTATATTTTCGACCCCCAAGACTTGATACTTGAGAAGGACCAAACAAATCTAGATGTAGTAGTTCTAATGGCCTTTTGGTGGAAACAACATTTTTGCTGTGAAGAGCAGTTCTCTTCTACTTCCCTAGCATACACTCACTACACACTCTATCATTCTTAAAAGTGAGTTTAGGCAGACCCCTAACAAGATCACCCGTGGATAGCTTTCTGATATTCTTCATATTGATGTGACCAAGTCTTCTATGCCACACCCAATCGTCTTCACCAGTTGCTACCAAACAGGAATTGCTTGCAGAATTTTCACATGGAAAGTTTAATGTATATATTGAGCAATTTCTAATACCAGTAAATTTTGTTTCATTTGTGGCAGGATCAATAATGTAGCAGTGTTTAGCATTAAAAGAAACAGTATAGCCTTTATCACATAATTGTCCTACACTTACCAAATTTTGTTTTAATCCATTTACATGCAAGACATTCTCAATTATATCATTTTCAAATGTAATATTTCCTATTGCAGTTATTTTACACTTTTCATTATTTCCAAACTTAATAGATCCTGAACTTAAGTTTTTAACTAAGTCAAGAAAGCTTTTCTTACCTGTCTGTGCTTTGAGCATCCACTGTCCACAATTCATTTAGTTGAACGTGCTTGAAACTCCTTGTCACCCTACAAATCACACTGAAATTAAAGCTTTTGATACCCAAATCTTCTTGGGTCCAGTAGAGTTAGTCCTTAAAACATTAAATCTATTTCCTCTTAGCACCCACATATGACCTGATCTTTGTTTGATGGCAAACACAGTGGTGCCATCTCTATAAGATCGAATCACTCCACCATAATAAGGTATTTCCTGTGGTGTAGCATACCCTAGGCCATATTTATTCCCATTTGATCGTTGAGATCCTATTATTTTATTTAATCCTTTTTGTCCTTGAGTAAATTTACAAATAGTATGTTTCAAATCTAATATAGAGTAGTTAATAGATTTTTATTTTCATCTTTTAATTCATAGTTATCACAACTATACTTATCTAAATTTGATTTTAGATTTCTATTTTCAACTATAGTTGATTCTAATTCAGCAAATGAATTTTCTAAGCAATGATTTAATCTTTTAATTTCTTTCTTAAAATCTCTACACTTCACATATAAATTATCTACAGTAGATAGAAGACTGTTTATGTCTAAATCATCATGCTCATTTTCTGAACTAGAGGAAGTAGAGCATACCTCTTGTGCTACAAAACAAACATTGGCTGCAGCTTCTTCTTCAAAATCTGATGAACAGCTTGTAGAGCTACTGTCATCCCACGTAGCTTTGAGAGCCATCTTCTTTTTGTCCTTCAATCTCTTCTTCTTATCTCCTTGATCCTCTTCTGTCTGGAATGGACAGAAGGTCTGTATGTGCCCTTGCCTTTTACATTTGAAACATGTAGACCGTTCTTTTAGAAGAGCTTGACTTGTTCTTTTTCTTCGTAAACTTTCTGAAGTTCCTTGCCAACAACATGATCTCATCATCGTTTGAGCTTAAAGCTTCCTCTGTAGATGGAAATGCCATTTCATTTTTCTTTTCAGCTTTCTTTTCAATAGCTCCTTCTTGCTCTTTCCAGTCCTTCATCTGAACTTTGTGGGCCAGAAGATTGCCCAACAATTCTTCAACTATGTAATTATTGAGATCCTTGGAATCTTGAATAGATGTGGACTTTTGTTTCCACCCAACAGTTAAGCTCCTCAGGATCTTCTATACTTGTTCACGTGAAGAGAACTCCTTTCCCAAGCCTTTCATACTGTTACTGATTTCAGTAAATCTAGAAAACATTTCAGTTATGTTTTCATTATCATTCATTTTAAATAGTTCTAGTTTTCTCAAAAGAATACTGATTTTTGTATCCTTAACTTGGTTTGTACCTTCATGAGTAACTTGAAGGATTTTCCAAGCCTTATGAGCAGACTTACATGTAGATACCTTATTATATTGATCAGTAGTTAGTGCACAATAAATGACATTCAGCCCTCTAGCATCCAACTGGATGATTTTCTCATCCTCCTCAGACCAGTTCGTAACATCACTGGTTGGAAGTGTAGTTCCAAGAACAACAGTCTTCCAAAGTTTAACATCTAAACTCCTAAGGAAGCACTCCATTCTATTCTTCCAATAGTTATAATTGGAACCATCGAATAGAGGAGTCTGTGGAAGTTTTGTCCCTCAGCAAATTGAGCCATAAATCTAGATGGTTAAATCTTATGAAGGATTAACCTTGCTTTGATGCCAAATGTTATGATCGATAGGCTCACCAAAGAGGGGGTGAATGGTGAACGTGTGAAGTTTTTAAAATTCTTTTGATGTTGAATCGAATGATTCAACAGAAATGTAATGAGATGAAACTAAGTGAGTGTAAAACAGTAGAGACAAGAAACACACAGCAAATTTTTAGGTGGTTCACCAACTTGGCTAGTCCACCCCCAAGATTCACTTGGGCTTCACTAAGTGATTCAACACTTACACACTTCCTTTCGGGTTAAAGCAAGAACCAACTACACAGAAGTTTTCAGGTAAAAACTTCAGTAAACCAACCTCTAAAGTTTCCAGGTCGAAACTCAAACCAACACTGTATGTAGCTTTCAGGTTGAAGCCACCAACCAACAACTTTAAACCTTCAATCAGAGTTTTGGCGCAAGAGCTTTTTCTACAGTAGATCTTTAGAATATGCTTCACTGTTTGCAGACTTTAGTGTCAATGGAATTGGAGTGTAGCTCATTGTATATCTCTCCCGTATATCCGTTGTCTGTATTTTAAATATATACTTGATATGTACAACGATCATATTTTCCTCCAACGGATGTATTCTACTGTACTTGATTAGGATCAAGTCCCAATACAATAAGTTACCGTTCAGAAAATCGTTTCAAGATATCTTACCGATTTTCCTATCTTTTCGGATAGTTAGCTATGCAACTCTCCGAAGAGTATCTGTAACTCACCAAAAGATCACTTAACCTTTACTGCTAGGTAGGATTCCAGAATATTAAATGTGAGCTGCCATTCAATTGGATACTTATACCTGTAACTCACCGAACAGTTATATACTTGTCGGATAGTTTGTCTCGGTTAACTTTCCGATTGCTTTAATTCAACACGTGCATAAAGGCTGACTTAAGTTTCGGATGGTTATCCCTGTAACTCACCGAAACGCTTTAGGATTTTGGATAGTTATCTTTCTAACTCTCCGAAAACTTATTTGCACTTCTTTCTAGAATTCTGCACGTGGGAAATTCAATGACTTAAGTTTCGAATGGTTAAACTGTAACTCACCAAAACTCTTTTGAAATTTCAAATAGTTATCTTTCTAACTCTCCGAAAACTCATTTGAGCATCTGTCTGGAATTCTGCATGTGGGAAATTCACTAACTTAAGTTTCGGATGGTTAAACCGTAACTCATCGAAACTCTCCTGAAATTTCGGATAGTTATCTTTCTAACTCTCCAATTTTCCCTTTTAAGCTTTCAACTGCTGGCTTCTTCATTTTGCACGTGGGTAACAAAATGACTTAAGTTCCGGAAAGTTATGCCTGTAACTTACCGAAAACTCGAATAGTTATCTAACCCTCTGAAAAGAAAACTCGGATAGTTATCTAACTCTCCGACAAGTCTTTTAAGCTTCCGTTCTGTATTTCTACATGTGATTTATTGAATGACTTAAGTTTCGGATAGTTAGCCTTACTAACATTCTGATTTTCTTTTTTCTTTCGAATAGTTAACTCCATAACTCTCTGATCATTCAACCAACTTAATTGTCTGATTTAATACCTCTCCGAAGGCTTTGTAAAATTCGGATAGTTATCCTTCTAATTTTCCGATAGTCTTGCTGTTGTTTTACTCTTCAGATACATGAACCTATAACTATCCGATTTTGCTGTATCTTGAAAGTATTATCATCTAGAACCTTCTCAATCTGTTCATCTACATGGAAATTGTTCTAACAGCCTTCTGACCTAATGTAGTACAGACTTAACTGTGAAATACAATATGTTTCCTCACATAGGTTTTGCATTATCAAAATACTCGGGTTCTAACAATACTAATGCTGATTATGCAGGATCTAAATCTGATAGAAAGAGTACCAATGGCACATGTCAATTATTGGGAAATAATTTGGTGTCATGGTTTAGTAAAAAGCAAAACTGTGTAGCACTTTCTACTACAGAAGTTGAATATGTTGCTGCTGCACTCAGATTTTATGGATAAGGCAAACTTTAGAAGATTTTGGATTATCTTATGATATAACTAAGATTTATTGTGACAGTAATTTTACAATAAATCTTTCCAAAAATCCTGTATTACATTCTAGAGCAAAGCATATAGAGGTTAGACATCATTTTCTAAGAGATAACGTAATTAAAGGAAAAATTAAATTAGAATTTGTGTCTAGTAAAAATCAATTAGCTGATATATTTACAAAACCTCTAGATGAAAATACATTCTACAACATAAGATTAAATTTGGGTATTTGTAGGCTATGTGATGTGTAAAATGCTTAAACTCCACAAAAAGATAAATATTATTGATGATGTTGTTTACCTCATAGATATTATATACTTATCATAAATATCTAAGTAATATGTAAACTGCTACTTAAGATACTATGTATTTATTGTAAAATCATAGTAGTATCTTATTGATTTTAAGTAGGTTATCAATTTTAATGGTTTTCACGATTTTAAGTGGAAGTGTAAATGAAAAATATTAAATACTTTTGAAATTCTGAAATTTTGATTAAGTGTTTTCTTTGAATCAAGGAAAGTGCATATGATCATGCATAAATTTGACTTGATTGATTAAACTTGTAGAATAATTTATATATAAATCATCTTAAACTGTTAATCAAAAGTATGAGCTTATTGAAATTGATTCATATTTTTAGTAAAATCATAGAAGTAAAAATTGTATAAGATTTGTGTTTTATTGCATCTGTATTAATGGAATACATATGCTTAAAATGAAAAGTGCTTACAAAGTGAAAATCTTTGAGAGTTTATTGATCAGTTTGATCATGAGCCTTTTGTACTTGAGTAGATAGGTATGTAAGGATTGTTGTCCTGAAAAGGGATTCTTTAAATCTAGCAACCTAAGGTCTTGATCAGATTTGGGATTGTTGATTGAAAGCTCATTACACGGGTACATTAGAAAGCTCTTGTATGATTCAAGCTTTTCAAACTAACTTTTAAAGAAAATTATCAATATTTACTATTTTGAAAAGAAAAAGTTGTTTCATTAATTATAGATATCTTTGAATCCAATATACTTTCTACCAATATGACTACTGATTTATTGAATCAACATTAGTACTTTTGAAAACATTTATTTGAGATACATTCTTTTATTCTCCTTGAATTAATCATATTGACTTCAAAGTTGTGTTTTGATTCATATACAATAGGAATTGATTCTGGAAATCATTTTTGATGAATTCAAGATAACAGAAGTTTCTGAAAAGAAAATTTAAAAGAATAGTTATACTTAACATCTATTGTTATACAAGTATATTTTGTATGTTATTGAATATATAAGAAGTATATTTGTAGGGGGAGGATTAACAATGTCCAAAACAGATTAATATAATTCAGAATATAAATCTTGGTTAATCTGAATTTAAGTCCTCTTAAAATCTTGATGAAACAATTTAAAAAGACAAACAAACTATTTTAGATTCATAAGAAGCGAATGTTAGAATAGTTTACAATGTTAAGATAATGTTAAGTGTACCATGTGTGTTGTTTTCAGAAGGAAGCATCCGAAACTTGTTTTTTAGTGAAGTGTACTCACTGAACGTTATGTTATATATGGTAATGTGTAAAACTACCTTTAGACAGCATTTTACTCGTTAAGTTAGTTAACTCAACGAGTTATACTTGAATATTTTGGGTACCATGATTGAATAAACTATATTCAATACTCATTTAAAATCCAAACCTGACTTATACACGTTGAGTTATTCGCCTAAAAACCCTATTAAACACTTATTATAGGGGCACTTAGGTTATTCGTAAACTTTGTCAAGAAAATCTTTCCCGCTTGTTGCTGTTACAACCTGCAACGATGGTCTCCAAATTCTACAAGGGTCTTGGTAGAGAAAAAGGCAAAAGTAGAGGAGATGCAAAAAGAGAAGAAATAGATACTGATGAAGTTCCACACACTTCGTTCAAGAATATACTTTGAGTGGACAAAATGTTAGCATAAATTTACAATAAATACTTCTTTCCTTAAGGTATACTAGATGAAGTTAGACAAGAGCTTCAAAATACTAATGAAAATATTACATATATGGGTATTCGAAGTAAATATGATAGAGAATACAAAATGAAATGTGTTGAAATTGCATTGTTAGAATAGTATGCAAAATATATGGAAAAAGGTGTAGGTTCATCAAATAGAATTCCTCAAACTCCTCTGAGTGGTACAAGACTACATGCATTTGAGGAAGAACATGAATCTACTATACCTACTCCTTTGTATTCAAAACAAGTAGAATCAAATATTGCTGTAGATAATAGAAAAGTTGACAGTCTTCGAAAGGCTATTGCAATAGAAAATGCTTTTAAAGAATTAAAGTAGAAAACTTTTATGGAGCAATTTGAAAAGAAAACACCAATACTTGAAGAGGAGAAATAGAAAATCGATATTGAAAAATTATGACTAAGGAAACAAAGTCTGTTGAAAAAGGAAAATCGAATGAACATTTATTTCCAAAGGACAATGTATGTCTAGACATTATACCTTATAGTGCATCTGATAAACTCATTAGTTTCGAACATACTAAAACTGATGAAGATAATGAGACTTTATTTTCCCTTGCTAGAAAACTTGAGAAGAAATCCAAGTCAAATATGAGCTCAAGTTTTTCTATTAGTTCAAGTCCTGATGATGCAAAAATTGACAAATCAAAGCATCAGGCACCTGACATTGAACAAGTTATTGCAGATATAATTGACAATGTTGTGGCAGTAACTAGTTCACAAGCTGAATTGTCTAGAGTAGCAGATATTGAAAAAGTTAAGAATCTAGAAGAGCTAAAGTCAACTAGCCTTCTTCAGAATCTATAGAAGTAGAGTATGGGAATTCACAGCATGTATCAATAGAGATATCTGTTGATCAAAATGAACAATAACAGACAGATACACCGATTATAGAATTTGTTGAAAAATTGAACTGTAGGATCGTATGGCTACATAAGAGGAGGGTGAATTGTGTATTTTTAATATTTTCTGAAATATAATTGAAACTTTAAAACTCAAAAACAAGTCGACACATTGTTTTCATAAAATCATTTTTATTCAAGGTTTCAATTACAATATACAATTCAATTCTCCTCAGAAATTGTAGATGCAATTATATCTCGATACCATGTATCATCTAAACAATTTCAGAACTACAAACAGAGAAAACTAATTTGCGGAATTTAAAACATTTCTCCCTATTTGAGATCTTTCTTCTTCTTCTTTTTCTTCTTCAGCAATTCTTTAGTGATGAATATCTTGTCTTTCCCTACTTCACCGAATTTACTTTCTTCTGATACTTTAAATCTTTAGTGACATAAATAATACCTTTTTCTGCTTCACTGAATTTTCTTCCACTTGAGAGATTTTCCCGAAGAGGTGTTTTTGATCCCTGAAAAAGATTTTTCTTTTGGTGTGCAGGGATAGTTTGATCCTTGAAAAGATTTTTCTTTTTGTGTGCAAGGATTATTTGATCAACGAGAGCTCTATGCCTTTTATACTATATCTTCATTTCATGCATATCCTTCACGTTTAACCACTATCAGTTTTCCACTTCTTCACGTCTTTTCTTTTTCCTTCATCGAAACACACACGTTCTAACCCACGTTTACATTTCGAATTTTCTTTAATCATCAGTCCTGGATCTCTGAAAAATTTCCTGCAAAATAAACTTTCTCGTCCAAAAAATTTTCCATCAAGTGTAATAAGAAGTCATTACTTTAATGTTAACTAAATGAGTAACACAAGTATATATATATAACTTAACGTTTCTAACTTAACGAGTTCCTCATGTGCCATGTCACGTGACAAGTACTGTAGCTAACTCAACGAACTAAGTCTGTGGTGTTACGCTAACTCAACGAACCAACTTAGCCTTTCTTTCGGAAGGTTAAACGATAACTCACCGAAAATAGTTTAAGTTTCAGATAGTTACGGTTGTAAGTCTCCAAAAACTCTTTTCACCATAAAACTAGTGAGACACGTGTCAAGACCTGAAAACATGACTTAAGTTACCTTTCGGATAGTTATGATTGTAAGTCTCTGAAAAAACTTTAACTCACCGATTCAGTAATAAACAAATGTTTTTATAATAAGAATTTTACCATGTGTAAAAATAACAACTTAAGTTTATAACGCTAACCTAACGCGTTGCCTTAGTGTTCAATATAGCAACTCAACGCGTTTAGATATGCTAACTTAACGAGTTAAACATGTGCACCTCACGTGATACAATACAACATTCGTTACTTATAATTTCACCACGTGTATAACACTAACTTAACGAGTTCGTCTATTCTTTTACTCACTAACTTAACGAGTTCTCACGTGACCTATTTTAACCTTTAAGCCTCTAACTTAATGAGTTCTCATGTGACCTCTATACAAACAAAACTCTAACTTAATGAGTTGTCTAAAACGTGCATTGTTCATGATAGAGAAGATATAACTTTAAAACATATCATGCTTTTCAGTAAAAACACACGTTAACTTAACATTTAGTTAAATGAGAAATTAATGCAACGAAACGACTAGTTATTAATGTCAGATCCAATACAAACAAGTATTTATGTCAGTAAGCATTTTCTGTATTAATTGATGATTTTAATTTCTTTTCACAAGCAATAGTAATTGAGCAAATATGATTATTTTCATTCAGCACACATCATCAAAACAAAATACTTAACAATCTCCCTCTTTTTGATGATGACAAAACCATATTAAATCAATTATGAAATATGTTTAACTCAACAAAGCACCTTTGTTGGGTTAACTTTTAATTCAACAAACTTGTTTGTTGACTTAAGTTCACTTAAGCTTATTTCTATTGTTTGTGTAAATTTTACCTCTCAAAACTAAAACTCTCAGATGTCAATAATTATATATGTATCAGTTTTCTAATTATCATCTGTCAAATTACAATAACCATTTAAATATCATCTCCCTTTATAATATATGCAATTAAGATCATAATCATCTTTTTATAATATTTCTCCCCCTTTTTGTCATTAATCAAAAAGATAATTACAGAGAATATATATATATATATATAAGAGATATATTTACAACAACGATTTCTGTAAACAAGAATAATAATTGAACACATTTACAGAAAAATGTATTGTTCAATGAATCAAATAAGCAATACAAAAATTACATTTTGTATTCAGGAACAAACAAAAACAGTTATCGAGCCCTCCTAAGTATATCAATTATAGCATTACATATTTTATCTCCTAGATGCCTAATATCATTTCTGATGTCGTTAAGCACTACATCTAAGTTAAGAGGTAGTTGGGTTTGCTATTCTGCTTGAACTGAATAACTTGGTTGTTGTTGTTGTCATTGAGGTATATGCATGGCCTTGAATTTTTGCAAATCTTTAACACTAAATGCTCTCATGCCTTTAGTTTCAGAGGGCTAGTCGGATAAACTCAATTGGCTTGCAAGAATTCCACATACAGCATCACCATAAAATAACTTTGAACTCATATGCTGTAGTTGAGAAGTAAAAACATCAAACCAATTGATTTGAATTCTATTCAGTAGGTCATAAGTTGTATATAAATAGCTTCTGCTGACTTCCAAATTGTGTCCAACTCTCTAAAATAAATTTGCATGCAATATATTTGCAATAAACATTGCCTCTGCATTTAGATTTTCCATTAATCTCATTTCAGAATATACATCTGGAATTTTGATAAAGATTGAATGTTCCATTCCAGTTGTCTAATCATGTCAAATCTGTTTGTAACAATGTTTGTGTTTTCCCAGCATTACACCAGAAAAACTTGGATTTGTTACTTCTGTTTTTACTTAGTTAATTTATCTTTATGCCTATTCTTTCTTTTAGAAGTAAACAAACAACCTTTAATACAATTTAGATATTAATTCCAATTTGTACTTTAACTGCAAGTGCACAGTGTCTATTGTATCAGTGTGCAAGTACAGGTCGATCTTACAGGGAATTGCTGAAGAATTTAAGAACTGTTCATTTGTTAACAATCAAATTTATATCTTCAATAAGCCCTCCGTTGAATTATAGTTAACTCAACGGACAAAGTTCGTTGAGTTATGGCTAACTCAACGGACTAACCTTGTGGACTTAAGTTAACTCCACGAGCCTATCTTTTCTTTTTAATATTGCTATTTACAGAGGAATTCAGCCAACTATTGGGCAATTCCACAGATTGTAAATAACATCAATTAAGCTCTTTAATGTTAGTTAACATTGGATTTATCATTAAGCAATACTAACATTCAAATAATTCAAACAGTAACCATTAAAATCTTTAAGTCTTTTGAACGAACCAATTTCAGTAAACTGTAAAACTAAAACAAACATAAAACAATCACAACACTGATAAAGATAACATTAATCACGATACAACACAAACAATACAACACTCAAATACAACATACAAACATAGATAAATTGTTTTTGGTATTTTCGTTTTAATATGAACATGGAAATGGGCGAAATGTGAAATGTAAAGTAATCTCACTTGATAGTAAATACTTTCGACACTACTTGCAACGCGATTATACCACTAAAAATTAAACCACTTACAATTCTGTCTCCTCTCCCTATAGAATCGCGAGTCCAGAATTGCAAGATGATCTCCTCTTCAACATACAGGCATCAACCCGAAGCCAAGGCTAAAAGCTTTATGATCTCCTAAAATATGAGTTGGCACTTGGTGAAAATGGCTTCCCTTCTTGCGACGCGATCACTCCTCACAGTAGTTGTTAGGCACTGTGTTTGGTTCGGAATCAATCCAAGATTAGAAAAGTATCATCACAGACCTCTGATGGTTGGTGATTATGGTGGTGGTAATGATAGTTGGTGTGGTACTTTGGAGAATTGCCGATACTGCCTGCAGAAAGCTCGGTGCTCCTCCTCTGTACACACTAGTTGTCCATCGATCACACCCTTTTCTTCTTTTTATTCTTTTCTTTTATATTTCTTCAGTAGTAATTGCTTTTGCTTGAATGATCGGTTGGATTTCCTTCATTCATATCAACGGCAATGCTTTCTTCTCCTTACGCGATACGTGCAGTCGTGGTTTTTCTTCTAACTGTCATGTTTCTGCAACCGCTACAGTGGCATATTAGAAAATAAATAGTCCGTGGAGTTACAGATAACTCAACGGACTTTCTTCGTTGATTTAACTATAAAACACATGCATAAATTTAACTATCCGATGCTCAAGTGCATTTCGGATACTTAAGAATTTCACAGCCTGCAACTTACCGATAGTTCAGAAATGTACTAAATTAACATTAATTCCCCAAAATTAAGTAGTAATTCTAATAAAGCATATAACAGTGCAATTATAACATAATGGCTTAATTCTCATATGATAAGCTAAATATTATGCAATTAACCATCATTTAACCATTAATAATATGCACTTTTTCATTCTAAACACTTCCCCCTTACCTAAATTTTGCTAGTCCCTTAGCAAACTAAGATCTAATTAATTGGTCTTTCAAAAAGTGCTAGAATTAATTCTAGCCCCTTTTTTTTTTCTATTTAGCATAAAAATATATTCTGTATGTTTCAGTAATCAACCTGCAAATATACTTAGAATATATGTAAATTACATACAAAGTATATCATCATCACATAGGTGTTAATTATATTATCGTTTATTCTTCTTTTCATCATCTGTTATCCTGAATTTTCCAATAAGATTTTTAGAAGAAATTTCAACAACATACGAATCAAAGTACAATCAAATTCAATATGATTAAGACAAGTAGAATAAAGAATTGTATCTCCATTAAACAACTTCAAAAGTCAATTCTAGATTCATATTACAGCAATTCTAGATAACAGAAAATATACTCGATCCATAAGATATCTTTATTTCACAAAACACTTGTATCTTTTCAGAATAGTATATGTATATTTTTTTCTTTCTTTTTTCTTTTTTTATTTTTTATACTTTAAAAGTTAATTTGACAAGCTTGAATCATACAAGAGCTTTCTAATGTACCCATGTAATGAGCTTTCAGTCAACAATCCCAAATCTGGTCAGGATCTTAAGTTGCCAGATTTCAAGAGTCCTTTTTTTTTCAATGCAACAATCCTTACATACCTATCTGCTCAAGTACAAAAGGCTCGTGATCAAACAAGTCAATAAACTCTCAAATTTTTCTCTTTTTTTTTTTTTAAATACAAACAAAACAAAGCATTAATCACATACTGTATATGTACGTATTTCATTAATACAGATGAAGTAAAACAGCAATCTCATATAGTCCTACTTCTATCATTTACTAAAAATATGAATCTATAACAGTGAGCTCATACTTTTTCTGTAGTTTAATAAGATCTACACATAAATCATTCTACAAGTTTAATCAGTCAAATTAAATGTATCTTTAATCATATGTATTTTATTTAATCTAGAATTCATATTTCAGCTCTTTCAGGACTTCAAATAATTTACTGATTTTTCATTAAGCATTCTGATTTCATTTTAAAATCGTGAAACTATTAAACTCATGAAATTCAAAAAAAACATAAGATACTATATCTAGATTTGCATAAATAGTAAATTCTATAGCATCATATATAGCCTTCTAAATATAACATTTAAGCAGTTACAGATTATAAATTTTACAGTCTCAATTATCGGATAGTTACAGCAAGTTCATAAAAATTTTCAATTTCCACAAAACTTTGCAGTACCATTTTAATTTTTTTAATTAACAAACTTACATGGCTATTACTTTAATTACCTCCCCCCCATACCTACATTTTGCATTGTCCTCAATGTAAAAGATTTGACAATAAATACAGTAATTGTAGCAGGCATGAATACAGTTTTGTTGATTAAAATTCAGGATAAGTAATCAGTTACATACCTTGTTTTGTTTGTATCTCCTTCTACATATTCCGATTTTTAATTCTGAAAACTTTTCATTCACAAATAAAAGTAAAAAAATATATAACAAAATAACATTTAACAGATATTGATAATTTAGTGTCTTGTGTGGAACCTAGGCTCCTATACCTTTGGTGGCTCACAAGTAAGCCAGTTGGTTTCCCAGAACAGATACCAACAAACTAGATTGATATTTTGTTTTTTTTTTCTTTAATAAAATAAAATGAAAACTATATTTTTTTCTAAAAATAAACGTAGAATACACATAACATTAAACACACAAAATCACAACTTAAGAACATGATTGAAAAGTAGGAACAAATGGAATATTATGTCAGTCCAAGCAAACTTTTTAGGCATAGTTCTTCTTGCTATTAATTCTGTTTTCATGCAGTTCTTGTTCCTTCTTAATTTGTAAATGTGTAATATATTATAAATTCCAAATACAAGTGTATTACCATTAATGATATGAAATGTAGAAAGAGATCCTTTTTGGTTCCAGGGTAATGTAGCAGTTTCTATTTCTACATCTATTTCAATATATTCCTCTTCCCACTTCCATTCATTTATGTCTTCCATAATCCATATTTGAAATTTCATCAGTTCATCCCGCCATCTTATCAGACATAAAGTAGGATCATCTTCTTCATTATACCACATTCCTATTTGAATTTTATTAAATTCTGTAGATGGTGGTTTAGCTATATCACTCGGTATAGGTAAAATTTCTATATATTCATCATAACTATCTATGCTCACTATGTATAAATCAGATTCAAATGCTATTGATATATCTGTAACAAGATATATATATCCATCCAATATGACAAGTGTTTGGTTAATTAATGATTTCTGTCCTAGATATATTATAATATTTTCATTCCAAGATCTATTAAGAAAATTATACACACTTAAGCATAAATCTTCACCCCAATTTCTTGTAGGTCTCCAATAATATAATTTTTCAGGAATTGCAGAATTTTTATCAGAAAATATTAAAGTCGATCCACAATTTACAGTTGGTACTTCAAATCTATTAAGTCTTCCTATATTCCATTCTTCTCCTGTTATAGGATTTCTTATCAAAATATTAGGTAATAATAAACTTGCATACCTTGGTCTCATCTTGTATATGATTAATCCTTCATCTATCCCCATAGTATGATTTATTCCTTCTAATGTATTGGGTGGAATTCCAGTAGTTTCTTCCATAGTAAGATATTCATGATTAATTGAACTACGATTAAATGACCTCCATATGAATCCATCTCTAATCTTAGTCATTTTTGCAGCTTGTTGTCCCTGAAATATTTTTCTTCAATACAGTCTTTAATTTCCTTTGATACACAACACAGCCTGCATAGATCTTTAGCTGACAAGTTACTCAGTACTTCCCTTAGTGCATCCAACGGTAATTGCATCAATTCCATTTGTTGATTCTGTATAACACAAACAAAAATTTAGTAAAGACAAAAAATTAACATAACTACTGCACACCCTTGTGGAGTTAAGGCATAACTCAACGGAATAAGTTCGTTGAGTTAAGGACTAACTCTACGATACTATTAACTATAAATAAAAACATATATATACATAGATAGTTGCTTTAGATATGCTGCTTCATTCAGCTACCCTCCCAGAAGAGATATCAATTTCATTAACCGTTCTATTGACAGGATTAGGTATTGCTTGTATTGGCAATCCTGCAATAGGTCTAACTTCCATTGGTTCCTTCTGTCTAAGTGGTATATTTCTATTCTGATTTTGAATTGCAGCACTTCCAAATACAAAATCTAGACGATTGTTTAATTGTTGGATTATCTTTTCTAATTTCTCTATTCTAGATCCTTGTTCCAATAATGCTTCATAACTTATATTCTTCTCATTTATATTTTCTCCTCCTTGGAAATTGTTGTTTCTCCAAGATAAATTCGGGTGATTTCTCCAATTAGGATTATAAGAATTTCCCAAGTTATCTCTCTGGTTTCTAGCATAAATAATATCTAAATCATTTATGTTTTCATTCTTTTCTGCTAGCTTTTGATTTAATGATAACTCTTCTATTTTCTTTGTTAATTCATTTAATTTCATCTCAAGCATAGTACTTGAATCTATTTCATGCATTCCTCTTGACAATATTTTTTTTATCTACAATAGCTTCAGCCGAGTTTTCCCACTATGCAGTTCTTTTTGCAAAGTTTTCTAAATATGCCCATGCTTCTTCACTACATAACTTTAAAAATCCATTTTGACAAGTAGATTCTAATAAAGATTTTGTTGAAACATCTATGCCTTCATAAATTATACCTATTAATTATGCTTTACTCATTGCATGATGTGGACATTGAGTAAGTAAATCTTTAAATCTTTTAAAATATTTCCAGAATGATTCACCCTGTTTTTGGCTACACATTAATATTTCCTTTTTCTTTTTAATCATTTGATGTGTTGGATAATATTTTTCCAGAAAAACAGAGTAAAATTCAGTCCATGTAGAAATTGAATCAGGCGATAGAGTATATAACCATCTCTTAGCTATGTCTTTTAAAGAAAACGGGATATATCTAAGTTTAATAGCATCTATACTCATGTTCAGCATTTTCATCATTTGACAAATTTCATTAAATTCTCTAAGGAAATAATAGGCATCCTCTCTTTCTAATCCATGAAAATGTGGCAATTGACTAATATAATTAGATTTCAGTTCAAACCTATCTCCCTCAAAGTTTGGCAATCGAATACATGAAGATTCATCAACTAATTCCGGATACAAAATTTCTCCTAATGGTTTTTCTATTGGAATAGCCATCTCTACGTTCTCTTTTAAAGAAAGGTTAGCTACACCCCAAAGAATTTCGTTAAAGTTCAGTTCAGAAAATTTTTCAGTACTCCTCTATGATGAAAATTTCTAGTTAGGTGTTTTTACTAATCGTTTAGTGCTTAGAGAACGAGTCCATGTGCTCATAAATAAATAGCAGAAGATTAATTACATACCAGTCTGAAGCTTTCCATTCAGTAAATATTTGTTGTCGGATTAAGTTGAATCAGCTGCTTCTCCTTCCAGTTCCTCCAATGCATTCTCCTTTCTTTTAAAAGTGCTGATAACTCGTAAATAACATTCTGATATATATATATAATGTACATCCATAAAGTGAATAAATCTCGTTGCAAGAACGTGTCTTGCAACGTGCATCGTGGTTCCTATTTTTATGGGTACGTGTACCACTATTAATTTCAAATTTTAGTAACCGCTAAGCCGACAAAGTTTCGTTCGTGGTTAAAAGAATAACTGTTCTGCTTAATCCATGAACTAACCTCGTTGAGTTACAGATAACTCAACAGAACACAGTCGGTTACTGTTGCTAACTCCACGGACTAACTTCGTTGAGTTACAGATAACTCAACGGAGTGACCTTATATTATATATTACTGACCTCGTGGAGTTACGGTTAACTCAACGAACTTACTTCGTTGAGTTAACACTTAGCAACTTCTAAGTTTTACTCCACGTAAGTACCTCTCTGTTTTTTTTCTTTTTCATTCTGCTAACTGAAATAAAGTTAAATCTATGTCATTAATGCATCATTCTAATCAAAATTCGTTTAAATCTGAACATTATATAAAGATTTAACTTGCAGGTCATTTTATGTTATGTAGAATTTACATTTTACCTTGCAACATGTAGAAATTTTTAAGCATTTATCTTGTCATTCAGCAAATTGTAAATCTGTTACATATTCATTCATAAAGTTCCACAAATTACATAATATTCAATAAATTCCATTCATTTCACATCCAAAACATGTATGAAAATTGCATCTGAAAAATTATATTCATTAATATGAATCAATTACATTACAAGTACATCATACAATTTCATATAATTTTACAGAAGTAGACGAACAATACAATTTAATCTCTATTCCTAAGTTCATCTACTTCCTTCTAGAGTTTTTCTAATTGAAGTTCTAATTGATTAATTCTTTCTACAGCTCTGCAATGCCTCTAGAAGGTACAGTTATCTCTACAGCTACAAAATTTTTATATTCTTTCACTGAAATGGTTCTTGATCTGATCCTTTTTGATGTCCATTTCGTGAAATCAATACAATCCACCATCAACAATGGAATCAAATCTCCATAAAATAATTTTTTCTTTACTACTTTCAGCTTGGAGATAAAAACTGCAGACCAATTTATTTGAATCCTGTTTACAACTGCATATGTGGCCCATTTGACAAATTGACTTAATTCTATGTCATGACCCTATCATTGATAGACATTTTTAATCAGAATGTTAACTACCATGTGTGCTTTACCACTTAAATGCTTCAATTTGTTTAATAAAGGCACACTAGGATTGATAGCTAAACAATCTTTGATTTCCTGTTCAGTCCACTCGACGACAGTTGTGTCTTCCAAAATTTTTAGTCCTTCATTCTTCAATCCAAAAATGTTGTAGAGAAGCTCTAGTGTTATCTGTACATCAACTTCCTCCACGTTGGAAATTAATCCTCCTTCTCCTCTTAAATTTGCATAAAAACAGGGAACTAAATTCTCATATACTGCATGCCCTCTTTCTTGAGAAATGAATTGCAGTAGACCTTGGAATTCAAATAAATCTTTGATTTCTTGCATTCCAACTCAATTTACTGGTCTACTGTAAATAATATCGTAACCCCTTATTTCTTGGTATTTAGTATAAGCTTCCTGACTACAAAAATGTACTTCATTTAAAATTGTTCTTTCAGTTGGGTCAGGAAGGTGACTTTGTTGTTCTAGAGGGATTTGTTCTTGCTCTTCCTCTTCTATAGGCTGCATTTGAACATTCTCTATAGATTCCTGAATTTTTGTTTCTGTTTCTGTCTGTGGTAGTGAGCCGACAGAACTCTCCACTCTGTCTTGAATTCTTTCCATAAATTGCTAAAGAGTTTCTTGCTCTTCAGTGGAATCTGTGAAGTTATTTTTGTCCAAATGGCTTCTTTCAGCCTCTTCATTTTCTACTCTTTCTTCTTCCTCCTGACTACCAATCTGTTCTGTTACTGTTCTTTTTGATTCTATAACAAATTGGGATGGAGTCACGGGCAATTCAGTTTCTACCCTAATTTCTGTTTCTTCTTGTACAGGCTGTAGACTAATTTCAGCCTGATTTTCTTCTTGTCTTTACTCATGCTGCTGCTGCTCCTGCTCCTCCTCAGAATCGGATAGCAAGTTTATAAAAATTGGCTCCACAAGCCCTGTTGCTATTGGTGCTTCAGATTTAATCTCTTCTTGATAGTTAGGCATTATCTCTTTTCCTTTCCTTTTTCTGATTAATTGTGCCTATTCTTCCTCTTCTTCTTCTAAGATTAAATCTACAAAAGTAGGCTCTACAAGCCTTCGAGCCACAGGTACTGGCTTTTCCTATTTAATTTTTTCTATAATTACTAGTCTCGAAGGACCAGCTTCATCTCCTTTTGTAGCAGGTTTGGCAGTAGCTTCTTGATGCTGTTCCATTTTGATTTTATATTGGGCTTTCAACTTTTCTGCAGCCCTCTTTTTGTAAAGTGCATCAAACACTAGGTGTGCTTTAGCCACTACCAAATCTTCTGATTCTCTTTGGTTTTTCCCAACTTGAACCAGTGCTTGAAATTCCTTTAACTCTTCTTTAGTCGAAGACCCCATCATTTCTACTCGTGCCAATGGCTTAAATAGTGGAACTGAAGGTCCTAGCTACTGTTCCTCAGGAACAAGTCTTTAAGCAGTCGGCTCCTCTTATTCTTCCTCTTATTGTTCCTGCCGCCATATTTCCTAACTTCCACGACTAGCAATATGCCTTTTGAACCATAATCTGGCCTTACGTTGGATTAGCTCTAGGGCTACTTCATTGTTCGGCCTGATTTTTCTTTCTTTACTAACTGCAATTTTTGTTGCTACTCTGATTCGTGTGTCTCCATTATCTGGGGTATTTGTATACCACAATCTACTAATATTCTTCTTAATCTAAAAAGTTTAGATTCTACCTTCTGTAACTCTTTTTCTCTCACCATATTTTTAATATTCAGCCGCGTGTGCCATTCTTCTGATTCCTTCAAAAATTCTGATGTATCAACAGCCTCTTCCTAGAATTCAGGTGTCATCTTCCTCATTGTGGAGTTACTCAACAGCATAGAATCGCTCTGATTTCTAATGTTCTAGATTCTAAATGATTTGCCGGATAATGCCCCCAAAACCCTAGGTTTAAGATAAATAAGCCCTAAGTTTAGGCGGGTAATTGGGTCATTTCCCGAACCAACTATTACTATCTTATCCACGGTCTTAGCTACAATACTCTGTTGAGTTACAGTTAACTCAACGGAATAAGCACGTTGACTAACTCAAGACTTAACGGAGCAAGCTCATTGAGTTAAGTGTAACTCAACGGACTCCCCGTACAAACAGATATAATAATAAAAATACTATAGATAATAGTTTTTCTGTTTTTTTTTTTTTACCGATTTAACCGATACTATGTTTCGGTAAAACCAACATTTTTTTCTTAAAATTAATGTACATATTTTTTATGTTTCGATCATACTGAAGGATCCGGTCGGTTGAATCGTAACGATTTTTATATTTTATATATACATATATATATATATATATATTTAATGTGTGTGTGTGTTTTTTTTTATATATAAACATAAAAACTGATTTCTTACTAAGTAAAGCTCGAGTAGTCCTCTACTCTAACTTCTTCTATAATTCCAAAGGAGCTTTTTGGTGTTTTTAGAATAGGTCTAAGTTTTTGTCCATTTACTTTAAATATATTCTAATTTTTAGGATTTTCAATTTCAATAGCTCCATAAGGATAAATATTTCGAACTATGTAAGGTCCTGCCCATCTAGATCTTAATTTTCCTAGATGGTTTTGGAGTCTAGCCATATAAAGATATACTTCTTGTCCTACTTCAAAGCCTTTTGGAATAATTTTTCTATCATGCTAGAATTTTATTTTCTCTTTTTCTTTTACAGTGTTCAAATAAGCTTCATTTCTAAATTCTTCTAATTCAATTAGTTTCATTTTTCTATTTTCAGAAGCTTGATTTATATTAGTATTCAGAGTTTTTATGCCTAATAAGCTTTATGTTCTATTTCAACAGGTGAATGACAACTTTTTCCATATACTAGCCTAAAAGGTGACATACCTAAGCTTGTTTTATAAGCAGTCCTATAAGCCCAAAGTGCATCTATCAACCTATTAGCCCAATTTGTTCTATTAGGATTTACTACTTATTCTAAGATTAACTTAATTTGTTTGTTAGCGCTTTCTACTTGTCCACTTGTTTGCGGATGATATGATGTTACAATTTTGTGGTTTACTTCATATTTCTTCATTAAGGCTTCAAAACTTCTATTACAGAAATGAGTTCCTCTATCACTAATAATAGCTTTAGGTATTCCAAATCTGGCAAATATATTTGTTCTTATAAATTGTATTACCACTTTGTTATCATTAGTTTTTGTAGGAATAGCTTCTATCCATTTAGTTACATAATCCACCCCCAACAATATGTAATTAAATTGATTAGACATAGGAAATGGACCCATAAAATCTATTCCCCATACATCAAAGATTTCAACCTCAACAATAAGATTAAGAGGCATCATATTCCTCTTTGATATTATTCCTATTTGTTGACATCTTAAACAACTTAAGCAATATTTATGAGCATCTTTGAATAGTGTTGGCCAATAAAACCTACATTGCAGAATTTTTACAGCAGTTTTCCCTGAACCAAAATGCCATCCACAAGCTTGGCCATTAGATCTTCAATCATTCCAGTAAATATGCCCTGCATACACCTTTGAAAGGTAGCTAGCGCATTGCATAATCCGAATGGCATTCTCTTAAAAGCATAAGTTCCATTAGGACAGGTGAAAGTTGTTTTCTCTTGATCCTCTAATGCTACTGGAATTTGATTATAACCTGAATACCCGCCTAGGAAACAAAAATATTCTTGCCCTGTTAATCTTTCTAGCATTTGATCTATAAAAGGTAAGGGAAAATGATCTTTCCTAGTCACAGCATTCAACTTTCTATAGTCTATACATACTCTCCAGCCTGATTGAATTCTAGTAGGTATCAAGTCTTGACTTTCATTCCTAATAACTATTAATCCTGATTTCTTGGAAACTACATGGATTGGGCTAACCCACGAGCTATCAAAAATCGGATAAATTATGTCATTATCTAACCATTTCACTATTTCCTTCTTGACTACTTCTTTAAGGTTTGGATTTAATCTCCTCTCATGAATTCTAACAGGTTTAGCATTCTATTCTAAATATATATGGTGATAGCATAAAGTTGAACTTAACACTTTTGTATCAGTCATAGTCCATCCTATTGCTTCTTTATAACTTTTTACTACATCTTTTAATTTAGCTATTTGATCCTCTTTTAAATCTGAAGCAATAATGATTGGACAGGTTCGTTTCTCTTCTAGAAATATATAGGTTAATTCAGGAGGTAAATGTTGCCCATCAGAAGCTAGAGCTCCTAATTGAACATCATCATTTTCTAAATTAATTTTTTCCTAATCTCCTTCTATATTTATGCTTTCACTTTCCTCTAAAGTTTCAGAATTGATTTGCCTATTTAATTCTTCTTGAATCACATCTTCTAACATATCTCCTTCATCCTCTAAAAAGTTTATGGTATGTAAGGACATTTCTAACTCCTCAAACCTTTCTGATTTGAAAATATTTAATTAAGTATCCTCATTACCATATGCTAACTTCATTACTCTAGTTTTACAATTTATAATAGCCCTTGATGTTGCTAAAAATGGCCTTCCCAAAATTAAAGATGTATTACTATTTTTATGCTTAATTTTTGGGAATCCAAAATTACAATATCAATAGGATATATAAAATTTTTGATTTTAATTAAGACATCCTCTATTTTTCCTCTAGGGTATCTTATACTTCTATCAGCTAATTGAATAACTATACTAGTAGGAGTTAAGCCTTCTAATCCTAAGGATGCAAATATATCACTTGACATAACATTTATACCTACACCTAAGTCTATTAAGGTTCTTTTTAGAATGGTATTTCCTATGGTGCATGATATAACAGGGATTCCAAGATCAGATAACTTTTTAGGAATTTGTGGTAGAAATAGGGAACTACTTTGCTCAGCTAAAAAGACCTTTCTAAGAACTTTTCGCTCTCTTTTCCTAGTACACCAATCCTTCAGAAATTTAGCACAAGGTGGCATTTTCTACAATAGATCTATCAAAGGAATGTTAACTTGTACTTTTTCAAAAATTTCTGTGATTTTTTCTTGTTTTTTAGGTATTGTTTGTTGTAATCTTTCAGGATAGGGTGCTAAAGATTGTGATTTAAAATATTCTTTTTCTTTTGCTTGATTTGTTTGATCATTTTTAGCTTCATTAGCAGATTCAGATTGTTCTTCAGTGATTTCTAGATTTTAAGCTATTACATTTTCATTATCATTTTGATTTTTACTCTTATCCACCTTCATATCATTTTCATTTTGAGTTCTTGGTGGTATATCAGTTCCAGATCTTAATGTTACACATACATCTTCCAGATTTTCATTACTCTTATGATGTTTTTGTATATCATTTTCGTAATTATGATCTTTAATTGTTTTTAGTTTTAAAGTGCATTCTTTAAATTCTCTTGCATTAATATTTTCTATCTGCTGTATATTTTGCAAATTATGCAGGTTTATAACATTATAATTTTCATTGTCCTGTTGCATAACTTGTATTTTCATTGTATATTCGTCCAATGCTTTTAGTTTTCTTTCCAGATCATCTAATCTCATTGAATTCAATTTTTGATCAATTTTCATTATGGTTTTTTCAGTTTCGTAAATTATATCCATTTTAGGTTCTGAATATGCTTCCTTATAGTTTAATTGATTGACTTCTTGTTGCTGACATATAAAGTATTCTAGTTTGTCCAGGTTTTGCTCAATACTACGCTCCAATCTATCATACCTATCCCAAACTTCTGTGTCTCTCAACATATTACACATTCTATACTGACCATCAGTTAGGTAAACTATAGGATTCTCATACTCGGCTCTATTATATTGAGGATAATTCATTTGTTGTTCATGGGATCTAACCATCTATAAACGTCTCAATTTCAAACAGTCAGAAATGTCATGTTCTTCAGAATTGTAGAATTCACATATGCTAATTACAGGTTTCAGAAATCTTTGAGCATAAGTATATGCCATATTCTCAATTACAGAAGAAAACACACAACACTCTGGCTATTAAAACAAAACAGCTTTAATAGTTGCTTATATTAATTCAATACAATTCTAGTCAATTCAATTCAATTCCCCGACAACAGTGCCATAAAACTTGTTTGTTTTTTCCCAACATGACACTAGAATATCTCATTAGATCTCCAATAATGTACTAGAAAAACTTGGATTTGTTACTTCTGTTTTTACTTAGTTAATTTATCTTTATACCTATTCTTTTTCTTTTAGAAGTAAACAAACAACCTTTAATACAATTTAAATATTAATTCTAATTTGTACTTTAACTGCAAGTGCATAGTGTCTATTGTATCAGTGTGCAAGTACAAGTCGATCCCCTAGGGAATTGCTTAAAATTTTAGAACTGTCTGTTTGTTAACAATCAAATTTATATATTCAATAAGCTCTCCGTTGAATTACAGTTAACTCAATGGATAAAGTTCGTTGAGTTATAGCTAACTCAATGGACTAACCTCGTGGACTTAAGTTAACTCCACGAGCCTGTCTTTTCTTTTTAATACTGCTATTTACAGAGGAATTCGGCCAACCATTGGGCGATTCCATAGATTGTAAATAACATCAATTAAGCTCTTTAATGTTAGTAAACACTGGATTTATCATTAAGTAATACTAACATTCAGATAATTCAAACAGTAACCATTAAAATCTTTAAGTCTTTTGAACGAACCAATTTCAATAAACTGTAAAACTAAAACAAACATAAAACAATCACAACACTAACAAAGATAACATTAATCACGATATAACACAAACAATACAACACTCAAATACAACATACAATAGCAGATAAGTTGTTTTCGGTGTGAAGGGATAGTTTGATCTTTGAAAAGATTTTTTGTTTTGTGTGCAAGGAAGGTTTGATCAACGAGAATTCTATGCCTTTTATATTGTATCTTCATTACATACATATCCTTCACGTTTAACCACTACCAGTTTTCCACTTCTCCACGTTTTTTCTTTTTCCTTCATCGAAACACACACATTCTAACTCACGTTTATATTTCAAATTTTCTTTACTCATTAGTCCTGGATCTCTGAAAAATTTCCTGCAAAATAAACTTTCTCGTCCAAAGAATTTTCCATCAAGTGTAATACGAAGTCGTTACTTTAATATTAACTAAATGAGTAACACAAGTATATATATATAACTTAACGAGTTCCTCCTGTGCCATTTCACGTGACAAGTAATGTAGCTAACTCAACGAACTAAGTCCATGGTGTTATGCTAACTCAACGAACCAGCATAACCTTTCTTTCGGAAGGTTAAACGATAACTCACCGAAAACAATTTAAGTTTCGGATAGTTATGGTTGTAAGTCACCGAAAAACTCTTTATATTATAAAACTAGTGAGACACGTGTCAAGACCTGAAAACATGACTTAAGTTATCTTTCGGATAGTTACGCCTCTATGTCTTCGAAAAAAACTTTAACTCACTGATTCAGTAATAAACAAATGTTTTTTATAATAAGACTTTTAGCACGTGCAAAACTAACAACTTAAGTTTATAACACTAACCTAACGCGTTGCCTTAGTGTTCAATATAGCAACTCAACGCGTTTAGTTATGTTAACTTAACGAGTTAAACATGTGCACCTCATGTGATACAATATAACATTCGTAACTTATAATTTCATCACGTGTATAACACTAACTTAACGAGTTCGTCTTTTCTTTTACTCGTTAACTTAACGAGTTATCACGTGACCTATTTTAACCTTTAAGCCTCTAACTTAACGAGTTCTCACGTGACCTCTATAAAAACAAAACTCTAACTTAACGTGCACTATTCATGATACAGAAGATATAACTTTAAAACATATCATGCTATTCAATAAAAACACACGTTAACTTAACATTTAGTTAAATGAGAAATTAATGTAACGAAATGACTAGTTATTAACTTCAGATCCAATACAGACAAGTATTTATGCCAATAAGCTTTTTCTGTATTAATTGATGATTTTAATTTCTTTTCACAAGCAATAGTAATTGAGCAAATATGATTATATTCATTCAGCACACATCATCAAAACCAAATACTCAACAATCTCCCCCTTTTTAATGATGACAAAACCATATTAAATCAATTATGAAATATGTTTAACTCAACAAAGCACCTTCGTTGGGTTAACTTTTAATTCAACAAACTTGTTTGTTGACTTAAGTTCACTTAAGCCTATTTCTATTGTTTGTGTAAGTTTTACCTCTCAGAACTAAAACTCTCAGATGTCAATAATTATATAAGTATCAGTTTTCTAATTATCATCTGTCAGATTACAATAACCATTTAAAATATCATCTCCTTTTATAATATATATATATGCAATTAAGATCATAATCATCTTTTTATAATATTTCTTCCCCTTTTTGTCATTAATCAAAAAGATAATTACAGAGAATATATATAAGAGAATTATAACAACTCTTTCTGTAAACAAGAATAATAATTGAACACATTTACAGAAAAATGTATTGTTTAATGAATCAAACAAGTAATACAAAAATTACATTTTGTATTCAAAAACAAACAAAAATAGTTAACGACCCCTCCTAAGTATATCACTTATAGCATTACATATTTTATCTCCTAGATGCCTAATATCATTTCTGATGTCATTAAGCACTGCATCTAAGTCAGGAGGTAGTTGGGTTTGCTGTTTTGCTGGAACTGAATAACTTTGTTGTTGTTGTTGTATATGGTCTGTATAATCAGGTTGTTGTTGTTGTTGTCATTGAGGTTTATGCATGGCCTGAAATTTTTGCAAATCTTTGACACTAAATGCTCTCATGCCTTTAGTTTCAGAGGGCCAATCGGATAAAGTCAATTGGCTTGCAAGGATTCTACATACAACATCACCATAAAATAACTTTGAACTCATATGTTGTAGTTGAGACATAAAAACATCAAACCAATTTATTTGAATTCTATTCAGCAAGCCATAAGTTGCATATAAACAGCTTCTACTGACTTTGAAATTGTGTCCAACTCTTTGAAATAAATTTGCAATAAACCTTGCCTCTGCATTCAGATTTTCCATTAATCTCATTTCAGAATATACATCTGGAATTTTTGATAAAGACTGAATGTTCCATTCCAGTTGTCTAATCATGTCAAATCTGTTTGTAACAACACCTTCATTCTTTAATCCCAAAACTTCAAAAATTAATTCAGGAGACAAAATAAACTCCTGTTGATTTATTTGAGTTTTCAGGAAATGTCCATTCTTGACTAAATTACTATAAAAAGTGGCAATAAGCTTTGTGTATTGCTTCCATTTTGTTTCTACTGGCAAGAATTTAATGAGGCCTTGAAACTCAAATAGATCTCTCATTTCCATCAAATTTCTGAACTTTATTGGACGAGCATATAGAATTTGACATGTAATCAGATTATTGTATTTCTACAATGCTTCTTTAGATCTAAAATGAATTGTATTACCTTCAATTTTTAATATTGTACACAAAGAATGTGATACCTGAAGTCGTGATTTAGAGTTTAATTCATCTTCAGGAACCACTTCTTCAAAATGAATGTCATGTTGTTCCTCTTCCAAAATATTATCTTGAAGCTACTCAGGTAAGCTTGATTCTTCAGCTTCAATAGAGTTAGGAACATTGTCAATATGCTCAACATTCATCGGTTCAGTCTCTATAGAATGTTCAGAGTTCAATTTTTCCATAAATTCTACAGCCGGTGTATCTGTCTATAATTGTTCATTCTTTTCAACAGATATTTCCATTCATTCATGCTGTGAATTCTCAAACTCTGCTTCTATAGATTCTAAAGAAAGCTGGTTAACTTTTAGCTCTTCTAGAGTCTTAACATTTTCAATATCTGCTACTCTAGACAATTCAGCCTGTGAACTAGTTACTGCCTCAACATTGTCAATTATATCTGCAATAACTTATTCAATGTCAGGTGCCTGATGCTCTGATATGTCAATTTCTGCATCATCAGGACTTGTACTAATAGAAAAACTTGAGCTTATATTTGACTTGTATTTCTTCTCAAGCTTTCTAGCAAGGGAAAATAAAGTCTCATTATCTTCATCAGTTTTAGTGTGTTCGGAACTGATGAGTTTATCAGATGCACAATACGATACAATGTCTAGACATACATTGTCCTTTGGAAATAAATGTTCATCTGATTTTCCTTTTTCAATAGACTTTGTTTCCTTAGACATAATTTTTCTGACTTTCCTTCTACTATAACATTTTTGTTTCTCCTCTTCAAGTATTGCTGTTTTCTTTTTAAATTACTCCATAAAAGTGTGATGCTTTAATTCCTCTAAGGCACTTTCTATTGCAACGGACTTTCGAAGACTGTCAACTTTTGTTTTGTCTACAACAATATCTGATTCTACTTGTTGTGAATATAAAGGAATAGGGATAGCTGATTCATGTGAAATATTCAAGTATAACTTGTTGAGTTAACTAACCTAACGAGTAAAACGCTATCTAGAGGCAGTTTTACACGTTACCTTATCTAATATAACGTCTAGTTAGTACACTTAAACAAGTTTCGGATGCTTCCAACTGAAACGTTCCGAAAACAACACACATGCTAAACTTAACATTATCTTGAGAACATTGTAAACTATTTGAACATTTTGTCCTTTGAATCTAGAATAGTTTATTTGTCTTTTTAAATTATTTCATCAAGATTTTAAGAGTACATTAATTCAGATTTACTAAGATTTGTATTCTAAAATATATTAATCTATTTTCAACATTGTTAATCCTCCCCCTACAAATATACTTCAAATATATTCAACCAAAATACAAAATATACTTGTAGTGACAATAGATGTTAAGTATAACTATACTTTTAAATTTTCTTTTCACAGACTTCCGTTATTCTAACATCATCAAAAATGATTTCTAGAATCAATTCCTATTGTATATGAATCAAAACACAACTTTGAACTCAATGTGATTAATTCAAGGAGAATAAAAGAATGTATCTCAAATAAACGTTTTCAAAAGTACAAATGTTGATTCAATAAATTAGTAGTCATATTGGTAGAAAGTATATGTGATTCAAAGATATCTGTAATTAATGAAACAACATTTTTTTTTTTTTTTCAAAATAGTGAATATTGATAATTTTCTTTAAAAGTTAGTTTGAAAAGCTTGAATCATACAAGAGCTTTCTAATGTACCTATGTAATGAGCTTTCAGTCAATAATCCCAGATCTGATCAGGACCTTAGGATGCCAGATTTAAAGAATCCTTTTCTAGGACAACAATCCTTACATACCTATCTGCTCAAGTACAAAAGGCTTGTGATCAAACAGATCAATAAACTCTCAAAGATTTTCACTTTGTAAGCACTTTTCATTTTAAGCACAGTATATATGTATTCCATTAATACAGATGCAATAAAACACAAATCTCATACAATTTTTACTTCTATGATTGTACTGAGAATATGAATCAATTTCAATAAGCTTATACTTTTGATTAATAGTTTAAGATGAGTGATATATAACTTATTCTACAAGTTCAATCAATTAAGTCAAATTTATGCATGATCATATGCACTTTCCTTGATTCAAAGAAAATATTTAATCAAAATTTCAGAATGTTAGAAGTATTTAATGTTTTTCATTTACACATTCACTTAAAATCGTAAAAATCATTAAAATTGATAAACTACTTAAAATCAATAAGATACTACTATGATTTTACAATAAATACATAGTATCTCAAGCAGCAGTTTAGATATTACTTTAGAAATTTATGATAAGTATATAATATCTATGAGGTGAACAACATCATCAATAATATTTATCTTTTTAAGTGGAGTTTAACCATTTTACACATCACATAGCCTACAAATACCTAAATTTAATCTAATGTTGTAGAATGTATTTTCGTCTAGAGGTTTTGTAAATATATCAGCTAATTGATTTTTACTAGACATAAATTTTAATTTAATTTTTCCTTTAATTACGTTATCTTTTAGAAAATGATGTCTAACCTCTATATGCTTTGCTTTTGAATGTAATACAGGATTTTTGGAAAGATTTATTGTAGAACTACTATCACAATAAATCTCAGTTGTATCATAAGATAATCCAAAATCTTCTAAAGTTTGCCTTATCCACAGAATCTGAGTGCAACACAATGCAGTAGTAACATATTCAGCTTCTGTAGTAGAAAGTGCTACACAGTTTTGCTTTTTACTAAACCATGAAACCAAATTATTTCCCAATAATTGAAATGTGCCACTGGTACTCTTTCTATCAGATTTAGATCCTGCATAATCAGCATCAGTATATCCTATAAGATCTATTGAACTATCCTTAGAATAATACAGTCTGAAATTTTTAGTTCCTTGTATATATCTAAATATTCTTTTAATTGCAATTAAGTGTGATTCTTTAGGATTAGATTTAAATCTAGCACAAACACACACAACAAACATAATATCAGGTCTACTAGCAGTCAAATAAAGTAAAGAACCAATCATACTTCTGTATTTTCTTTGATCTATAGATTTTCCTATGTCATCAATATCTAACTTTAAAGTAGTACTCATAAGAGTTCCTCGAATCCTTGTATCATTAAAATTAAATTTCTTAAGAATTTCATCTATATTTTTATCAATTATTTTGCATACATTATCTTCAAACACTACATAATATCCATTTTCAATTAGTTTTATGACACTCAGCAAATTAAATCCTAGGTTTTCTACATATATTACATTCGAAATAACACAAGTAGAAGTTATTTGAACATTGCCCATACCTATGATTTTATCTTTTCTTTTGTTTCCAAATGTTACACTTCCTTTCATGGTATTTGCAAAATTTTGTAATAGACTTTTCTATCCCATCATGTGACTTGACGCTCCACTATCCAAGATCTATTTTGATGTTGTTTCCTCCTGCAACACAAATTAAGAAAAACTTTTTCTTGGTACCCAATGTCGTTGAGGACCAAGTCCATTAAATGCATAATTCTTCTTTTGGTTTAAAAATAGTTTAACATTATCATTTATATTCTTATTAGTTGTAAGTACTATTGATTTATCATTAGCTTCATACTCACATATAGCATTATTGCTTTTACAATCATTCTTTTTGTTTTCTGATGTAGTATAATCAAGACCAAATGAATTTTTATCAGATTTTTATTTATTTTGGTCATGCTCATACATTTCAGTAAGTTCATACTAAGATTTTATAATTGTATTAACATTTTCCGTACATACAAAATCTTTTTCTGCACAAGAATTTTTAGTTTTATCACATGCAGAATGAGTAATTGGTCTAATACCAGTGTATTGAATTACATGCTCAAGTTTCTGAATTCTCAGTTTACTACATTTGTCTAATATTTTAGAAACATTAGAAACTGAATTTCCAGAACAAGAAACAAGATTTTTAAAAACATTTATAGTCATGTTAGAAGTACAATTTGACAAATCACATTGATTTATATTATTACTGCATGATTCATCCCTTGAAGTACCTACTTCTACATATTTATTACCTTGTTTCATAATAAAAGGAATTTTAGTCTTAGATTTACTTGAACTGCAACTAATAAATCCTTTATTGGCTTGAGATTCAGAATATTCAAGATAATCATATCCTAAGCCAAATTTATAAGACACCGCAGGGGTACTAGTTAGTTTGTCTAACTTAGTTTGACTTAAATTCCATTTCTCAATGGTAGAATTTAAATCTTACTCTCTCAGTTTTAATTTATCTATATCTAATTCAAGTTCATTTATATTGTTTCTCAACATTTCATTTTCAGATTCTATCTTTAATTTTTTAGCATTTATATTTTGTATTTGTTCATGCAAGATACATTCATTAAATCTAAATTTTGGCAAATCTCTAGCATGATTTTCATTATCACATTTAAACTTTTCTAAAGTATTAGACAGGAAACAATTTTCTTCTTCCATAATGGATGAAGATTTTCTGATATTCTTATTTTCCAGTTTACATACTTTAAGTTTTTGTAATAATGCATGATAAGCACATAATAATTCATCAAAGTTGAAATCTGAATGACTTTCAGGATCAGATATTACCTCGTACTCATCTGCCATGAAGCACACATGAGCAACGTCTTCTAACTCTTGTTCTTCTAAATGTGAAGATTTTGATGCTGATTCTTCAGACGTGTCATCCCAAGTGACCTTCAAAGCCTTTTTCTTGTAAAACTTTTTCTAAGTTTTTTGAGCTGTCTTCTTCTGATTTGTCCTACTTTGCTTTTCATTTTTCCTCATAGGACAATCTGGAGAAAGATGTCTAGGTTTCTTACAATTGTAACATACATACTTTCTAGATGATGAATTTTTGTCATTCAGTGATTTTGACGTTGAGGGTTTATCATATTTGTTCCTTTGATGTTTCCTAGCTTTCCATGCTTTCTTGAATTTCCTAGTCAGCAAAATCAAATCCTCGTCAGAATCAGTAGATATATCAGAATCTGAATTAATTTCGAAGGCTATTTCTTTCTTCATCTTTAGTTTGTTGTGACTTATTGTTTCATTTAATTGAACTTCATAAGCTGTTAAGTTACCTATAAGTTCATTCATAGTATAAACATTTAAATCTCGTGATTCCTCGATTGATGTTACTTTCTGAGACAATTTAGAACTTAGGGATCTGAGAATTTTTCTCACCAAATCCTTCTGTTCAAAATTCTTTCCTAAACATTTTAAAGAGTTTATGATATCAAGAAATCTGGAAAACATCTCAGAAATATTTTAGTCTTCATGCATCTTAAAGAGTTCATACTTATGAATCAACATGTTTATTTTAGTCTCTTTAACTAGAGAAGTACCTTCATGTGAAACTTCTAATGCATGCCACACCTCATAAGCAGATTTATATGCCGACACTTTACTGAACTGTTCATAACTCAATGCACAAAATAAAATATTTAAGCTCTTAGCATTCAGAGTTTCATTTTCTTTTTCAGTAATTGTCCAAGTATTATAGGGAGTAGTTAATGAAGTATATGATTTAAAAATCATGAACCACAACTTATGATCTATACTTTGAAGAAAAATAGTCATCCTATATTTCCAATATTCAAAATGTATTCCATCAAATAAAGGAGTACGATTAAGATTTTAACCTTCATATAAAGAAAAATTACCATTTCCAATAGCCATCTTACCTTAGATTTTTCAACCTATTTGATTTTAAATAGTCTAAAAACTTTAAAACAACTTGAGCCTTAAATCAAGAAAGTTAAACGTATGCTTAGATATTAATTTCTGTTTAAAAACAAGGAAGGTCGAATAAGCAATGATATTAAATAAGTTGGTATCGATTTTATATCAAAGATTATTAACAAAGCTCTGATACCACTTGTAGGATCGTATGGCTACACAAGAGGGGGGTGAATTGTGTATCTTTAATATTTTCTAAAATATAATTGAAACTTTAAAACTCAAAAACAAGTCGAGACATTATTTTTAAAAAATCATTTTTATTCAAGGTTTCAATTACAATATACAATTCAATTCTCCTTAGAAATTGTAAATGCAATTATATCTCGATACCATGTATCATCTAAACAATTTCATAACTACAAACAGAGAAAACTAATTTGCGGAATTTAAAACATTTCTCCCTATTTGAGATCTTTTTTCTTCTTCTTTTTCTTCTTCAGCAATTCTTCAGTGACGAATATCTTGTCTTTCTCTACTTCACCGAATTTGTTTTCTTCTGATACTTCAAATCTTCAGCGACATATATAATACCTTTTTCTGCTTCACTGAATTTTCTTCTACTTGAGAGATTTTCCCCGAGAAGGTGTTTTTGATCCCTGAAAGAGATTTTCCTTTTGGTGTGCTGGGATAGTTTGATCCTTGAAAATTTTTTTCGTTTTGTGTGCAAGGATGGTTTGATCAACGAGAATTCTATGCCTTTTATATTGTATCTTCATTTCATGCATATCCTTCACGTTTAACCACTACCAGTTTTCCACTTCTCCACGTCTTTTCTTTTTCCTTCATCGAAACACACACGTTCTAACCCACGTTTATATTTCAAATTTTCTTTAATCATTAGTCCTGAATCTTTGAAAAATTTCCTGCAAAATAAACTTTCTCGTCCAAAGAATTTTCCATCAAGTGTAATACGAAGTTGTTACTTTAATGTTATCTAAATGAGTAACACAATTATATATATATAACTTAACATTTCTAACTTAACGAGTTCCTCGTGTACCATTTCACGTGACAAGTACTGTACCTAACTCAACGAACTAAGTCCGTAGTGTTTTGCTAACTCAACGAACCAGCTTAACCTTTCTTTCAGAAGGTTAAACTATAACTCACTGAAAATAGTTTAAGTTTCGGATAGTTACGGTTGTAAGTCACCGAAAAACTCTTTATATTATAAAACTAGTGAGACACGTGTCAAGACCTGAAAACATGACTTAAGTTACCTTTCGGATAGTTACGCCTGTAAGTCTCCGAAAAAAACTTTAACTCACCGATTCAGTAATAAACAAATGTTTTTTATAAGAAGACTTTTACCACGTGCAAAAATAACAACTTAAGTTTATAATGCTAACCTAACGCATTGCCTTAGTGTTCAATATAGCAACTCAATGCGTTTAGTTATGTTAACTTAACGAGTTAAATATGTGCACCTCACATGATACAATACAACATTCGTAACTTATAATTTCACCATGTGTATAACACTACTTAACGAGTTCGTCTCTTCTTTTACTCACTAACTTAACGAGTTATCACGTGACCTATTTTAACCTTTAAGCCTCTAACTTGACAAGTTCTCACGTGACCTCTATACAAACAAAACTCTAACTTAACGAGTTGTCTAAACGTGCACTGTTCATGATACAAAAGATATAACTTTAAAACATATCATGCTATTCAATAAAAACACACGTTAACTTAACGTTTAGTTAAATGAAAAATTAATGCAACGAAACGACTAGTTATTAACTTCAGATCCAATACAGACAAGTATTTATGCCAGTAAGCTTTTTCTATATTAAATGATGATTTTAATTTCTTTTCACAAGCAATAGTAATTGAGAAAATATGATTATATTCATTTAGCACACATCATCAAAACAAAATACTCAACAATTTGCACGTAGTTAGCATAGCTCCAAGGGAGTTCTTGATTATATTCATGCTGATTGTTGGGGGCTTTCACGTCAGCCTTCTATTGCAGGTTCTAGATATTTTCTTTCTATCATCGACTGTCATACAAGGATGAACTGGGTTTTCTTTTTAACACACAAAAGTGAAGCTTTTTCTTGCTTCAAGCATTAGAAGAAGTAGGTAGAAAACCAAACAGATAGAAAGGTAAAATATCTTAGAACTAATAATGGTCTTGAGTTTTGTTCTCAAAAATTTGATAACTTTTGTAAAGATGAAGGCATTACACAGCATAACACTGTCAGGTATACCCCTCAGCAAAATGGAGTGGCTGAAATATTGAACAGAACACTCCTAAAAAAGGCACATTGTATGGCTGTCTCATGCAGGTTTGAGCAAGAAGTTTTGGGCAGAGGCTGTTAACACAGCTTCCTATCTGGTGAACAGGTCCCCTTCTAGTCCCTTAGATGGAAAGATACCTCTTGAGGTATGGTTAAAAAGATCTACTAATTATTCAAAGCTCAGAATTTTCGGGTGTCCACCTTACTATCATGTGAACAATGGTAAGCTGGAACCACATGCCAAGAAAGGCATATTTGTGGGCTATGGTATTGGTGTAAAGGGATACAGGATATATGATATTGAGTCTCACAAAGTAATATATAGTCGTGATGTTACTTTTGATGAGAATTCTCTTTTGTAGGCAACAGATAAACTAGCAGGTGAAACACCAGAAATTGAGCACACCCTTCTTGAACAGATGGAGATAGATGACGCACAGTAGCCGCCTATCACTGATCAAGTTGAAATTAGAGAAATCTCATCTGAAACTCAGGAAAATGAAGTTGAGGAGGAAGAGGTGGAGCAACCACCACTAAGAACCATTGGCAAAGATCGTCCTAGAAGAGACGTTAGACCTCCGATTAGATATAGCTACGATAGTTTGGTTGCTTTTGCCTTACAAGTAGCAGTTGAGGTGGAGGATTCTGTTGATCCACCTATATATGAAGCTGTAATGAAAGATTCAGAAGCTAGTCTTTGGATGTCTGCTATGGAGGAGGAACTCCAATCTCTCCATAAGAACAAGACTTGGGAACTGGTGAAACGTCCAAAGAACACAAATGTTGTTGGTTGCAAATGGGTCTATAAGAAGAAGATTGGGACTCAAGGTAATGTAGGTGTGCAACACAAGGCAAGATTAGTCACCAAAGTTTATTCACAGCAAGAAGGAGTTGACTTCAATGAGGTATTTGCTCCTGTTGTACGTCATACATCTATTAGAATTTTGTTATCCATTGTTGCAGCATAGAATTTAGAATTGGAACAACTAGATGTAAAGACAGCCTTCTTGCATGGTGAGTTGGAAGAAAATATTTGGATGGAACAACCAACAGGGTTTGTGGTGAAAGGTAAATCTGATTGGGTGTGCAAATTAAATAAGTCCTTGTATGGACTTAAACAGTCACCACGCCAATGGTACAAAAGGTTTGATGCCTTTATAGTTAAAGTTGGTTTTAGACGCAACAACTATGATTCATGTGTATATGTTAAAACTCTTGATAAGAGTACACATGTTTATTTGTTATTGTATGTTGATGATATTCTTATAGTTGTGAAGAATATTGAAGTGATATAGGAGTTAAAGGACACATTAAAATCAGAATTTGATATGAAGGATCTTGGTCCAGCTGGTAGAATTCTTGGAATGAAGATTAGGTGTGAAAGAAATTCTAGTAAGCTATTTTTGAATCAACAGAAGTATATTGAGAAGATCCTTAGCAGATTTGGTATGGCTTCATGCAAAGCCATTAGCACGCCTTATGACAGAAATGACAAATTGTCATCTGCGATGTGTCCACAAACTGATTTTGAAAAGATTGATATGCAGCGAGTTCCTTATGCACAGGCAGTTGGAAGTCTTATGTATGCTATGGTATGCACTAGGCCTGATCTGGCATATCCTTTGAGTGTTGTTAGTAGGTTCATGTCTAATCCGGGCAGGGAACATTGGAAAGCAGTTAAAAGGATAATCAGATATTTGAAAGGAACTCCAGGTGTTGGCTTTATGTATGCAGCAGATTAGGGTTGTACTATGGCTAGTTATACAGACTCAAACTTTGCAGGTGATGTTGATAGAAGGAGATCATTATCTAGTTATGTCTTTACATTTGCAGGTTCTATTGTGAGTTGGAAATCAACTCTTCAGCCTACGATATCTCTATCCACAACTGAGGCTGAATATGTGGCTATGATAGAAGTTGCAAAGGAAGGGATTTGGTTGAAAGGCTTACTTGGAGACTTTGGTTGGCGCATTGATAAAGCTGATATCTTTTGTGATAGTCTTAGCACTATTTGTCTCTCCAAAGATAATGTCTTTCACGATAGAACTAAACATATTGATGTTAAGTATCACTTCCTTAGGAATGAAGACAAGATAAAGATTATGAAGGTCAACACAAAGGACAATCTGGCTAATATGTTTACAAAGGGCGTTGTTGAAAGCAAGTTCAAGCATCTCTTGGACTTACTCAACGTCTATTGGTGCTGCTGACCCAAGTTGGGTCTTGGTGATCCATCACCTGTTGTGGTGAAGATTGATGAAAGACAAGGTGGAGATTTGTGATGCATGTGTCTTCCATCAAGTATATGTATGTGTCATTGAATATGGTTGTATTTCTTTGATAATTTGTACAAGGGCAAACTTATCTTTTGGGTATCACCAATTGTTGCCCCTATATATGTAAGGGGTCATCCACGTCCAAGGGATGTCATGCCAAACCATCCCTTGATTTTGTTCTCCCCCTTCTTTATACTAGCAACAATACAACAAAGAATAACGATAGATTAATCACCCGTGGACGTACCCGTGTTGGGGAACCACGTAAATTTGTTATTCTTCGAATTCTCCACTCGCAATCCTCTCTTCCACGCAGATCTCTTCTCCACGCCACCCCTAGATGCTCCACGTTTGTTTGATCTTTCCGCACAACACAAACATTGGTTTGGTTTTGTAAATAATTAATCCTTCATCTATCCCCATAATATGATCTATTCCTTCTAATGTATTGGGTGGAATTCCAACACTTTCTTCCATATTCAAATATTCATAGCTGATTGAACTACAATTAAATGACTTCCACAAAAATTGATCTCTAATCTTAGTCATTTTTGCAGCTTGTAGTCCATGAATATATTTTTCTCTACCACAATCTTTAATTTCTTTTGATACACAACAAAATCTGCATAGATCTTTAGCTGATAAGTTACTCAGTACTTCCCTTAGTGAATCCAGTAGTAATTTCATCAATTCCATCTATTGTGATTTTGTATGACATAAACAGAAATTTAATAGAGATAAAATTAACATAGCTACTTGCATACCCTCGTGGAGTTAAGTCATAACACAATGGACTAAGTTCATTGAGTTAAGTAATAACTCTACGATATTACTAACTATAATTAAACTTACATTTTTTCTTTTTATATTTTTCTACTTATATGTAAGGGGTCACGGTTGGTGATACCCAAAAGACAAGTTTGCCCCTATACAAATTATCAAAGGAATACAACCATATACAATGACACATGCATATACTTGATGGAAGACACACATCACAGTTAAGCACATCATCTAGGGAAGGAGGTAGCTATGGTTGCTATTGTACTCAATCTGAATAACTTGGCTGTTGTGGTTGACTCTGTTCTGTACATTTTGTAGGTTGTTGTTGATGATGGTGAGGTTTAGGTTGATGCATGGCCTGGAATCTTTGCAAATCTTTTATACTAAAAGCTCTCAAGCCTTTAGTTTTAGAAGGCTAGTCATATAAATTTAATTGGTTTGCAAGGAGTCTACATACAACATCACCAAAAAATAACTTTGAACTCATATGCTGTAGTTGAGAAATGAAAACATCAAACCAATTGATTTGAATTCTATTTAGCAGACCATAAGTTGCATATAAACAACTTCTGTTGACTTCCATATTGTGTTTGACTCTCTGAAATAAATTTGCATGCAGGATATTTGCAATAAACCTTGCATTTGCATTTAGATTTTCCATTAACCTCATTTCACTATATACATCTGGAATCTTTGATAGCGATTGAATGTCCCATTCCAACTATCTAATCAGGTCAAATCTATTTGTAACAACAACACCTTCATTTTTTAATCCCAAAACTTCAAAAATTAATTCAGGAGACAATGTGAACTCTTGTTGATTTATTTGAGTTTTCAGTATATTGTCATTCTTGACCAGATTGCTATAAAAGGCTACAATAAGCTCTTTATAATGTTTCCATTTTGTTCTAACTAGCAAGAATTGAATTAGGCCTTGATACTCAAATAGATCTCTTATTTCCATCAAATTTCTGAATTTTATTGGACAAGCATGCAGAATCTGACATGTAATTAGATTATTGTATTTCTGCAATGCTTTCTAAAATCTAAAATGAATTAAATTACGTTGAATTTGTAATACTTTACACAAAGAAGGTGATACCTAAAGCCTTGATTCAGAGTTTAATTCATCTTTGGGAACCTATTCTTTAAAATGAATGTCATGTTGTTCCTTTGAGAAATTATTTTCTTGAAGCTGTGTATGTAAGTGTAGGATCGTATGGCTATACAAGAGGGGGGTGAATTGTGTATTTTCAATATTTTCTGAAATATAATTGAAACTTTAAAACTCAAAAACAAGTCAAGACATTGTTTTCATAAAATCATTTTTATTCAAGGTTTCAATTACAATATACAATTCAATTCTCCTCAGAAATTGTAGATGCAATTATATCTCAATACCATGTATCATCTAAACAATTTCATAACTACAAACAGAGAAAACTAATTTGCGAAATTTAAAACATTTCTCCCTATTTGAGATCTTTCTTTTTCTTCTTCAGTGATGAATATCTTGTCTTTCTCTACTTCACCGAATTTGCTTTCTTTTGATACTTTAAATCTTCAGTGACATAAATAATACCTTTTTCTGCTTCACTGAATTTTCTTCCACCTGATACTTCAAATCTTCAATGACATATATCTTATCGTTTTCTTCTTCATTGAATTTTCTTCCACCTAAGAGATTTTCCTCGAAGATGTGTTTTTGATCCTTGAAAAAGATTTTTCTTTTGGTGTGTAGGGATAGTTTGATCCTTGAAAAGATTTTTCATTTTGTGTGCAAGGATAATTTGATCAACGAGAACTCTATGCCTTTTATACTATATCTTCATTTCATGCATATCCTTCACGTCCAGTTTTCCACTTCTTCACGTCTTTTCTTTTTCCTTCATCGAAATACACACGTTCTGACCCACATTTACATTTCAAATTTTCTTTAATCATCAGTCCTGGATCTCTGAAAAATTTCCTGCAAAATAAACTTTCTCGTCCAAAAGAAAATTTCCATCCAAGTGTAATAAGAAGTCATTACTTTAATGTTAATTAAACGAGTAACACAAATATATATATATAACTTAATGTTTCTAACTTAACGAGTTCCTCATGTGCCATTTCACGTGACAAGTATTATAGCTAACTCAACAAACTAAGTTTGTGGTGTTACGCTAACTCAACGAACCAGCTTAACCTTTCTTTCGGAAGGTTAAACGATAACTCACCGAAAACAGTTTAAGTTTCGGATAGTTATGGTTGTAAGTCTCCGACAAACTTTAACTCACCGATTTAGCAATAAACAAATGTTTTTATAATAAGAATTTTACCACGTGCAAATATAATAACTTAAGTTTATAACGCTAACCTAACGCGTTGCCTTAGTGTTCAATATAGCAACTCAACGCATTTAGTTATGCTAACTTAACGAGTTAAACATGTGCACCTCACGTGATACAATATAACATTCGTAACTTATAATTTCACCACGTGTATAATACTAACTTAACGAGTTCGTCTCTTCTTTTACTCACTAACTTAACGAGTTCTCACGTGACCTCTATACAAACAAAACTCTAACTTAACAAGTTGTCTAAATGTGCACTGTTCATGATACATAAGATATAACTTTAAAACATATCATACTTTTCAATAAAAACACACGTTAACTTAACGTTTAGTTAAATGAGAAATTAATGCAACGAAACGACTAGTCATTAACTTCAGATCCAATACAGATAAGTATTTATGTTAGTAAGCTTTTTCCGTATTAATTGATGATTTTAATTTCTTTTCACAAGCAATAATTATTGAGCAAATATGATTATTTTCATTCAGCACACATCATCAAAACAAAATACTCAACATCTCCCCCTTTTCGATGATGACAAACCCATATTAATTCAATTATGAAATATATTTAACTCAACAAAGCACCTTTTTTGGGTTAACTTTTAATTCAACAAACACATTTGTTGACTTAAGTTCACTTAAGCTTATTTCTATTGTTTGTGTAAATTTCACCTCTCAGAACTAAAACTCTCAGATGTCAATAATTATATAAGTATCAGATTTCTAATTATCATCTGTCATATTACAATACCTATTTAAATATCATCTCTCTTTATAATATATGCAATTAATATTTCTCCTCCTTTTTGTCATTAATCAAAAAAATAATTATAGAGAATATATATATATATAAGATATATTTACAACAATGATTTCTGTAAATAAGAATAATAATTGAACACATTTACATAAAAATGTATTGTTCAATGAATCAAACAAGCAATACAAACATTACATTTTGTATTTAGAAACAAACAAAAACAGTTATCGAGCCCTCCTATGTATATCACTTATAGCATTACATATTTTATCTCCTAGATGCCTAATATCATTTCTGATGTCATTAAGCACAGCATCTAAGTCAGGAGGTAGCTGGGTTTGCTGTTCTACTTGAGCTGAATAACTTTGTTGTTGTTGTTGTATATGGTCTATACAATTAGGTTGTTGTTGTTGTTGTCGTTGAGGTATATGCATGGCCTGAAATTTTTGCAAATCTTTAATACTAAATGCTCTCATACCTTTAGTTTTAGAGGGCCAATCGGATAAATTCAATTGGCTTGCAAGAATTCTACATACAACATCACCATAAAATAACTTTGAACTCATATGCAGTAGTTGAGAAGTAAAAACATCAAACCAATTGATTTGAATTCTATTCAGCAGGCTATAAGTTGCATATAAACAACTTCTGCTGACTTCCAAATTGTGTCCAACTCTCTAAAATAAATTTGCATGCAATATATTTGCAATAAACCTTGCCTCTACATTCAGATTTTCCATTAATCTCATTTCAGAATATACATCTGGAATTTTTGATAAAGACTGAATGTTCCATTCCAATTTTCTAATCATGTCAAATTTGTTTGTAACAACACATTCATTCTTTAATCCCAAAACTTCAAAAATTAACTCAAGAGACAATGTGAACTCCTATTGATTTATTTGAGTTTTCAGTAAATTTCCATTCTTGACTAGATTGCTATAAAAAGCTGCAATAAGCTTTGTGTATTGCTTCCATTTCATTCCTACTAGCAAGAATTGAATGAGGCCTTGAAACTCAAATAGATCTCTTATGTCCATCAAATTTCTGAACTTTATTGGACGAGCATGCAGAATCTGACATGTAATCAGATTATTGTATTTCTACAATGCTTCTTCAGATCTAAAATGAATTGAATTACCTTGAATTTGTAATACTGTATACAAAAAAGGTGATACCTGAAGCCATGTTTTAGAGTTTAATTCATCTTCAGGAACCTCTTCTTCAAAATGAATGTCATGTTGTTCCTCTTCCAAAATATTAAGTTGAAGCTACTCAGGTAAGCTTGATTCTTCAGCTTCAACAGTGTTAGGAACATTTTCAATATGCTCAACATTCATCTGTTCAGTCTCTATAGAATGATCAGAGTTCAATGTTTCCATAAATTCTACAACCGGTGTATCTGTTAGTAATTGTTCATTTTATTCAACAAATATTTCCATTAATACATGTGAATTCTCAAACTCTGCTTCTATAGATTCTGAAGAAGGCTAGTTAACGTTTAGCTCTTTTGGAGTCTTAACATTTTCAATATCTACTACTCTAGACAATTCAGCCTGTGAACTAGTTACTACCTCAACATTTTCAATTATATCTGCAATAAGTTGTTCAATGTCAGGTGCCTGATGCTCTGATTTGTCAATTTCTGCATCACCAGGACTTGTACTAATAGAAAAACTTGAGCTCATATTTGACTTGTATTTCTTCTCAAGCTTTCTAGCAAGGGAAAATAAAGTCTCATTATCTTCATCAGTTTCAATGTGTTTGGAACTGATGAGTTTATCAGATGCACAATAAGGTACAATGTCTAGACATACATTGTCCTTTGGAAATAAATTTTCATCTGAATTTCCTTTTTCAATAGACTTTGTTTCCTTAGACATAATTTTTCTAACTTTCCTTCTACTACAACATTTCTGTTTCTCCTCTTCTTTTGCCTTTTCCTCTACCACGACCTTTGTAGAACTTGGAGACCATCGTCGTAGGTTGTAACAGCAACAAGCGGAAAAGATTTTCTTGACAAAGTTTACAAATAAATTAAGTGCTTGTGTAGTAAGTGTTTAAATAGGATTCTAGGCGAATAACTCAACGTGAAGATAAGTCGGGTTTAGATATTAACTAAATATTGAATAAAGTTTATTCAATCAAGGTACCCGAAATATTCAAGTAGAACTCGTTGAGTTAACTAACCTAACGAGTAAAACGCTGTCTAGAGGTAGTTTTACACGTTACCTTATCTAATATAACATCTAGTTAGTACACTTAAAACAATTTTCAGATGCTTCCAATTGAAAAGTTCCGAAAACAACACACATGCTAAACTTAATATTTTCTTGAGAACATTGTAAACTATTTGAACTTTTTTGTCCTTTGAATCTAAAATAGTTTGTTTGTCTTTATAAATTAGTTCATCAAGATTTTAAGAGGACATTAATTCAGATTAACCAAGATTTGTATTCTGAATTATATTAATCTGTTTTCGACATTGTTAATCCTCCCCCTACAAATATACTTCAAATATATTCAATCAAAATACAAAATATACTTGTAGTGACAATAGATGTTAAGTATAACTATATTTTTAAATTTTCTTTTCAGAGACCTCTGTTATTCTGACATCATCAAAAATGATTTCCAGAATCAATTCCAATTGTATATGAATCAAAACACAATTGTGAACTTAATATGATTAATTCAAGGAGAATAAAAGAATGTATCTCAATTAAACATTTTCAAAAGTACTAATGTTGATTCAATAAATCAGCAGTCATATTGGTAGAAACTATATGCGATTCAAAGATATCTGTAATTAATGAAACAATTGTTCTTGTACCATAAACTAAAGTGCAGATTTTTTTTTTTTTTCAAAATAGTAAATATTCATAATTTTCTTTAAAAGTTAATTTGAAAAGCTTGAATCATACAAGAGCTTTTTAATGTACCCGTGTAATGAGCTTTTAGTCAACAATCATAGATCTGATCAGGACCTTAGGTTGCCATATTTAAAGAATCCTTTTTCAAGACAACAATCCTTACATACCTATATGCTCAAGTACAAAAGGCTTGTGATCAAACTGATAAATAAACTCTCAAAGATTTTCACTTTGTAAGCACTTTTCATTTTAAGCACAGTATATATGTATTCCATTAATACAGATGCAATAAAACACAAATCTCATACAATTTTTACTTCTATGATTGTATTGAGAATATGAATCATTTTCAATAGGCTTATACTTTTGATTAGCAGTTTAAGATGAGTTACATATCACTTATTCTACAAGTTTAATCAATTAAGTCAAATTTATGCATGATCATATGCATTTTCCTTGATTCAAAGAAAGCATTTAATCAAAATTTCAGAATGTTAGAAGTATTTAATGTTTTTCATTTACACTTCCACTTAAAATCATAAAAACCCTTAAAATTGATAAACTACTCAAAATCAATAAGATACTACTATGATTTTACAATAAATACATAGTATCTTAAGCAGCAATTTAGATATTACATTAGATATTTATGATAAGTATATAATATCTATGAGGTGAACAACATCATCAATAAAATTTATCTTTTTATGTGGAGTTTAAGCATTTTACACATCACATAGCCTATAAATACCTAAATTTAATCTAATGTTGCAGAATGTATTTTTGTCTAGAGGTTTTGTAAATATATCAGCTAATTGATTTTTACTAGACACAAATTCTAATTTAATTTTTCCTTTAAATACGTTATCTCTTAGAAAATGATGTCTAACCTCTATATACTTTGCTCTTGAATGTAATACAGGATTTTTGGAAAGATTTATTGTAGAACTACTATCACAATAAATCTCAGTTGTATCATAAGATAATCCAAAATGTTCTAGGGTTTGCCTTTCCATAGAATCTGAGTGCAACACAATGTAGCAGCAACATATTCAGCTTCTGTAGTAGAAAGTGCTACACAATTTTGCTTTTTACTAAACCATGACACCAAATTATTTCCCAAGAATTGACATGTGCCACTGGTACTCTTTCTATCAGATTTAGATCCTTCATAATCAGCATCATTATATCCTATAAGATCTATTGAACTATCCTTAGAATAATACAGTCTAAAATTTTTAGTTCCTTGTATATATCTAAATATTCTTTTAACTGCAATTAAGTGTGATTCTTTAGGATTAGATTGAAATCTAGCACAAACACATACAGCAAACATAATATCACGTCTACTAGCAGTCAAATAAAGTAAAGAACCAATCATACTTCTGTATTTTCTTTTATCTATGGATTTTCCTATGTCTTCAATATTTAACTTTAAAGTACTCATTGGAGTTCCTCAAATCCTTATATCATAAAAATTAAATTTCTTAAGCATTTCATCTGCATATTTTTCCTGATTTAAAAATATACCTTTATCCATTTGCTTAATTTGAAGTCCTAGAAAATATGAAAGTTCTCCTATTATACTCATTTCAAACTAATTAGTCATCTCTTCAGAGAATATTTTTATCAACTTATCGAAGGTTGCTCCAAAGATTATATCATCCACGTATATTTGAACAACAATCTAATCTTTACTATCTCTCTTAATAAATAGAGTATGATCCACTTTTCCCATGATATAACCTTTTTCTATTAAAAAAGTAGATAATCTTTCATACCATGATCTAGGTGCTTGCTTCAAACCATATAAAGATTTCTTCAATTTATACACAAAGTCAGGATTTTTAATATCTTCAAATCCACGTGGTTGTTTTACAAAGACTTCTTCATTAATTAAACCATTTAGAAATGTACTCTTTACATCCATTTGATATAATTTAAATTCCATATAACAAGCATAGACCAATAATATTCTAATACTTTCTAACCTAGTCACAGCAGCAAATGTTTCATCATAATCTAATCTTTCTTCCTATGTGTACCATTGTGCAACTAATCTAGCTTTATTCCTTATAACTTGACCAGTTTCGTTAGTTTTGTTTCTAAAGATCCACTTTGTACCTATTATGGACTGATTTTCTAGTGGAGAGACTAATTCCCATACATCATTTTTGATGAATTGATTTAGTTCTTCTTGCATTGCCACTATCCAATTTTCATCAGATAATGCTTCTTGTATATTCCTTGGTTCCACCATAGAAACAAACATACAAATACTATTTAAATTTACTTAAGCTCTAGTTTTAACTCCCTCGTTAATATTACCAATGACTTGAGTAATGGGATGTGATGAAGAATAACGCCAATTTCTCTGATCTTCCTTAATATTCTCATCAACATTTGAATGTACATCACTTTCATCATTAGTTTGATCATTTAAGTTCATATTTTTGATTTTCTCAGATAAATCATCAATCTCTCTTTTGATCTCTAACTCTTTTGGAGGATTGATCAAATCATCATTATCAGCTTTAGATTGAGATTCTCTAAAAGAATTTTCATTGAAGCTTACATGGAGGGTTTCTTCAATAGTCCTAGAAGTCTTGTTATATACTCTATAGGCTTTACTTCTAGTAGAGTAACCTACAAAAATTCCTTCATCTGATTTGGCTTGAAATTTATCCCTTTTATCCTTAGTATTAACAATAAAACACTTGCAGCCAAATGGTTTCATATAGGAAATTTTTGGAACCCTATTAAACATAATTTCAAAAGGAGTTTTATTAACATGAGGTCTTAAATGACTTCTGTTAATAACATAACAAGCTGTATTTACTGCTTCAGCCCAAAGATTTTGAGGTAACTTATGTTCATTCAACATAGTTCTGGCCATTTCTTGAAGTGGTCTATTCTTTCTCTCAACAACACCATTTTGACATGGTGCTCTTGGAAAAAAAAATCTATGATCAATGCCATGCTCATTACAATAATTATCCATTTGATCATTATCAAATTCAGTTCCATCATCACTCCTAAGTTTTTTAATAGAGACACTCTGTTCATTTTGAACAAAATTACAAAACATTTTAAACTTTTCAAAAATTTCTGTCTTAGATGCTAGAAAATATACTCAAGTGTATCTAGAGAAGTCATCTACTAAAACAAATATATAGCATTTACCACCAAGACTCATGATTCTTGTTGGTCCAAATAGATCCATATGTATAAGTTCTAAGACTCTCTTGCTTGAAATATCAGTTTCGGATTTAAAAGAGTTTTTATGAAGTTTACCTAACTCACATGCATCACACATAAAGTCTTTTGAGTATTTAATCTTTGGTAAACCTCTCACTAAATGTTTTTTTTTTGATAGTTTATGTAGCAGTTTCATATTTATATGCCCAATCCTTCTATGCCACAAATATGCATCACTAGTTTCAACTAGCAAACATAAATTTAAATCAACTGCACTAGAAGGTAAAGATAAAATACATACAGAACCTTTTCTTTTAGCAATAAACTTAATTTCATTTGTATTTTTATCAATTATTTTGCATACATTATCTTCAAACATTACATAATATCCATTTTCAGTTAGTTTTATGACACTCAGCAAATTAAATCCTAGGTTTTCTACATATAGTACATTTGAAATAACACAAGTTGGAGTTATTTGAACATTGACTATACCTATGATTTTATCTTTGCTTTTGTTTCCAAATGTTACACTTCCTTTCATGGTATTTGTAAAATTTTGTAGTAGACTTTTCTGTTCGGTCATGTGACTTGACGCTCTACTGTCCAAGATCCATTTTGATGTTGTTTCCTCCTGCAACACAAATTAAGAAAAACTTTTTCTTGGTATCCAATGTTGTTGAAGACCAAGTTCATTAAACGCATATTTCTTCTTTTTGTTTAAAAATAGTTTAACATTATCATTTACATTCTTATTAGTTATAAGTACTATAGACTTATTTTTAACATCATACTTACTTATAACATTATTGCTCTTATAATCATTCTTTTTGTTTATAGATGTAGTATAATCGAGACCAAACCGATTTTTATAAGATGTTAATTTATTTTGGTCATGCTCATACATTTTAGTAAGTTCATACCAAGATTTTGTACTTGTATTTGAATTTTCAGTGCATACAAAATCTTTTTCTGCACAAAAATTTTCAGATTTATCACATGCATAATCAGTAATTAGTCTAATACTAGTGTATTGAATTACATGCTCAGGTTTCTGAATTTTTAGTTACTACAATTGTTTGAAATTTTAGAAACATTAGAAATTGAATTTCCAGAACAAGAAACAAGATTTTTAGAAACATTAATAGTCATGTTAGAAGTACAATTTGACAAATCACATTGATTTATATTATTACTACATGATTCATCCCTTGAAGTTCCTATTTCTACATATTTATTACCTTATTTCATAATAAAAGAAATTTTAGACTTAGATTTACTTGAACTGCAACTAATAAATCCTTTATTTGCTTGAGATTCAGGATATTCAAGATAATCAAATCCTAAGCCAAATTTATAAGACACCGTAGGGGTACTAGTTAGTTTGTCTAACTTAGTTTGACTTAAATTTCATTTCTCAATAGTAGAATTTAAATCTAGCACTCTCAGTTTTAATTTACCTATCTCTAATTCAAGTTCATTTATATTGTTTCTCAACATTTCATTTTCAGATTCTATCTTTAATTTTTCAGCATTTATATTTTGTATTTGTTCATGCAAGATACATTCATTAAATCTAAATTTTTGCAAATCTCTAGCATGATTTTCATTATCACATTTAAACTTTTCTAAAGTAGTAGACAGGAAACAATTTTCTTCTTCCATAATAGATGAAAATTTTCTAATATTCTTATTTTCCAGTTTACATACTTTAAGTTTTTGTAATAATGCATGATAAGCACATAATAATTCATCAAGGTTGAAATCTGAATGACTTTCAAGATCAGATATTACCTCAGACTCATTTGCCATGAAGCACACATGAGCAACGTCTTCTAACTCTTGTTCTCCTTCTGAATGTGAAGATTTTGATGATAAATCCTTAGATTCAGACTCTTCAGACGTGTCATCCCAAGTGACCTTCAAAGCCTTTTTCTTGTAAAACTTTTTCTGAGTTTTCTGAACTGTCTTCTTTTGATTTGTCCTTCTTTGCTTTTCATTTTTCCTTATAGGACAGTCTGGAGAAAGATGTCCAAGTTTCTTATAGTTGTAACATACATACTTTCTAGAAGAAGAATTCTTGTCATTCAGTAATTTTGACGTTGAGGGTTTATCATTTTTGTTCCTTTGCTATTTCCTAGCTTTCCATGCTTTCTTGAATTTCCTAGTCAGTAAAATCAAATCCTCATTAGAATCTGAATTAATAAAAAGTATCATTTCCAGTAGCCATCTTACCTTAGATTTTTCAACCTATTTGATTTTAAATAGTCTGAAAACTTTAAAACAACTTGAGCCTTAAATCAAGAAAGTTAAACGTATGCTCAGATATTAATTTCTGTCTAAAAACAAGGAAGGTAGAATAAGCAATGATATTTAATAAGTTGGTATCGATTTTATATCAAAGATTATTAACAATGCTCTGATACCACTTGTAGGATCGTATGTCAACACAAGTGGGGGGTGAATTGTGTATTTTCAATATTTTCTGAAATATAATTGAAACTTTAAAACTCAAAAACAAGTCGAGACATTGTTTTCATAAAATCATTTTTATTCAAGGTTTCAATTACAATATACAATTCAATTCTCCTTAGAAATTGTAGATGCAATTATATCTCGATACCATGTATCATCTAGACAATTTCATAACTACAAATAGAGAAAACTAATTTGCGGAATTTAAAACATTTTTCCCTATTTGAGATATTTCTTTTTCTTCTTTTTATTCTTTAGCAATTCTTCAGTGACGAATATCTTGTCTTTCTCTGCTTCACCGAATTTACTTTCTTCTAATACTTTAAATCTTTAGTGACATAAATAATACCTTTTTCTACTTCACTGAATTTTCTTCCACCTGATACTTCAAATCTTCAATGACATATATCTTACCATTTTCTACTTCATTGAATTTTCTTCCACCTGAGAGATTTTACTCGAAGAGGTGTTTTTGATTCCTGAAAAAGATTTTTCTTTTGGTGTGCAGGGATAGTTTGATCCTTGAAAAGATTTTTCGTTTTATGTGCAAGGATAATTTGATCAACGAGAACTCTATGCCTTTTATATTGTATCTTCATTTTATGCATATCCTTCACGTCTAACCACTACCAGTTTTCCACTTCTTCACGTCTTTCTTTTTCCTTCATCGAAATACACACATTCTGACCCACGTTTACATTTCAAATTTTCTTTAATCATCAGTCCTAGATCTCTGAAAAATTTCCTGCAAAATAAACTTTCTCGTCCAAAAGAAAATTTCCATCCAAGTGTAATAAGAAGTCGTTACTTTAATGTTAACTAAACGAGTAACACAAATATATATATATAACTTAACGAGTTCCTCATGTGCCATTTCACATGACAAGTACTATAGCTAACTCAACGAACTAAGTTTGTGGTGTTACGCTAACTCAACGAACTAAGTTTGTGGTGTTACGCTAACTCAACGAACCAGCTTAACCTTTCTTTTGGAAGGTTAAATGATAACTCATTGAAAATAGTTTAAGTTTCGGATAGTTACAGTTGTAAGTCTCCGAAAAACTTTAACTCACCGATTCAGCAATAAACAAATGTTTTTATAATAAGAATTTTACCATGTGCAAAAATAATAACTTAAGTTTATAACGCTAACCTAACACGTTGCCTTAGTGTTTAATATAGCAACTTAACGCGTTTAGTTATGCTAACTTAATGAGTTAAACATGTGCACCTCACGTGATACAATATAACATTCGTAACTTATAATTTCACCACGTGTATAACACTAACTTAACAAGTTGTCTCTTCTTTTACTCACTAACTTAATGAGTTATCACGTGACCTATTTTAACCTTTAGGCCTCTAACTTAACGAGTTCTCACGTGTCCTCTTTACAAACAAAACTCTAACTTAACGAGTTGTCTAAACGTGCACTATTCATGATATAGAAAATAATTTTAAAACATATCATACTTTTCAATAAAAACACATGTTAACTTAACGTTTAGTTAAATGAGAAATTAATGCAACGAAACGACTAGTTATTAACTTCAGATCCAATACAAACAAGTATTTATGTCATTAAGCTTTTTCTGTATTAATTGATGATTTTAATTTCTTTTCACAAGCAATAGTAATTGAGCAAATATGATTATTTTCATTCACCACACACCATCAAAACAAAATACTCAACAGTAAGCTTGATTCTCCAACTTCAATAGTGTAAGGAACATCTTCAATATGCTCAACATTCATCTATTCTGTTTCTATAGAATGGTCAGAGTTCAACTTTTCTACAAATTCTACAGCCGGTGTATCTATCTGTAATTGTTCATTTTGTTCAACAGATATCTCCATTGATACATGGTGTGAATTCTCAAACTCTACTTCTATGGATTCTAAAGAAGGTTGATTGACATTAAGCTCTTCTAGAGTCTTAACTTTTTCAATATTCGCTACTCTAGACAATTCAGCCTGTGAACTAGTTACTTCCTCAACATTGTCAGTTATATCTGCAATAACTTGTTCTATGTCAGTTGCTTGATGCTCTGATTTTTCAATTTCTGCATCATCAGGACTTGAACTAATAGAAAAACTTGAACTAATTTTTGACTTAGATTTCTTCGCAAGTTTTCTAGCAAGAGAAAATAAAGTCTCATTATCTTCATCAGTTTCAGTATGCTTGGAACTAATGAGTTTATCAGATACACTATAAGGAACAATGTCTAGACATACATTGTCCTTTGGAAATGAATGCTCATCTGATTTTTCTTTTCCAGTAGACTTTGTTTCCTTAGACATAATTTTTCTGACTTTTCTTCTTCTATAACAAGTCAGTCTCTCTTCTTCAAGTATTACTATTTTCTTTTAAAATTGTTCTATAAAATTTTTCTGGTTCAATTCTTCTAAGGCACTTTCTATTGCTATTGCCTTTTAAAGACCTTCAACTTTTCTTTTATCCACAACAATATTTGTTTGTTTTTCTTTTGAATACAAAGGAGTAGGAATAGTAGATTTATGTTCTTCCTTAAATGCATGTAGTCGTGTACCACTGATTGGGTTTTGAGGAATTCTAGTTGATGAACCTACACCTTTTTCCATATATTTCACATACTGTTCTAAAAATGCAATCTCAGTACATTTCATTCTGTATTCTCTATCATATTTACTTCGAATACCCATATATTTAATACTTTCATCAGTATTATGAAGTTCTAGTCTAACTTCATTCAATATACCTTCAGGAAAAAAGTATTCACTATAAATTTTCGCTAACCTTTTGTCCACTTGAAGTATTTTCTTAAACCATGCTCGTGGAACTTCATCATTATCTATTTCTTTTCCTTTTCATCTCCTCTACCTTTTCCTTTTCCTTTGTCATGACCTTTGTAGAATTTGGAGACCATCATCGTAGGATGTAACAGGAACAAGTGGGAAAGATTTTCAGACAAAGTTTACAAATAACCTAAGTGTCTGTGTAATAAGTGTTTAAATAGGGTTTTAGGCAACTAACACAATGTGTATAGTAGTCGGGTTTGGATTTTAAATGAATATTGAATAAAGTTTATTCAATCAAGGTATCCAAAATATTTAAGCATAACTCGTTGAGTTAACTAACCTAACAAGTAAAACATTGTCAAGAGGTAGTTTTACACGTTATCTTACATAACATAACATTCAGTTAGTATACTTTTTAAAAAAAATTTCAGATGGTTCCTTTCGAAGACAACACACAAGCTATAATTAACATATATAAAACATCTTGAGAACATTGTAAACTATTCTAATATTCCTTTTATGAATCTAAAATAGTTTGTTTGTCTTTTAAATTGTTTCATCAAGATCTTAAGAGGACTAAAAATCAGATTAACCAAGATTTATATTCTGAATTATATTAATCTATTTTGGACATTGCTATTCCTCCCCCTACAAATATACTTCAAATAAATTCAATAACATACAAAATATATTTGTATAAAATAGATGTTAATTATAACTACACTTTAAATTTTCTTATCAGAAGATTTCTTTCATCTTGAATTCATCAAAAATGATTTCAATAATCAACTCTATCTGTATATGAATCAAAACATAACTTTAAACTTAATATGATTAATTCAAGGAGAATAAATAATGTATCTCAAATAAACATTTTCAAAAGTACTAATGTTGATTCAATAAATCAGTAGTCATATTGGTAGAGACTATATTCGATTCAAAGATATCTGTAGTTAATGAAACAACTTTTTCCTTTTCAAAACAGTAAATATTGATAATTTTCTTTAAAAGTTAGTTTGAAAAGCTTGAATCATACAAGATCTTTCAATCAACAATCCCAAATCTGATCAGGACCTTAGGTTGCCAGATTTAAAGAATCCTTTTATTAGGACAATCCTTACATACCTATCTACACAAGTACAAGAGACTCGTGATCTAACTGATCAATAAACTCTCAAAGATTTTCACTTTGTAAGCACTTTTCATTTTAAGCACAGTATATATATGTATTCCATTAATACAGATGCAATAAAGCACAAATCTCATACAATTTTTACGTCTATGATTTTACTAAAGATATGAATCAGTTTCAATAAGCTCATACTTTTGATTAGTAGTTTAATATGATTTACATATAAATTATTCTACAAGTTTAATCAATCAAGTCAAACTCATCCTTGATCATATGCACTTTCATTAATCCAACAAAAATCACTTAATCAAAATTTCAGGATTACAAAGGAATTTAGTGTTTTTCATTAACACTTTCACTTAAAATTTTGAAAACCATTAAAATTGATAAAATACGTAAAATCAATAAGATACTACTATGATTTTACAATAAATACATAGTATCTTATTGCAACAACTTAGATATTACTCAGATATTTATAATAAGTATATAATATCTATAAGGTAAACAACATCATCAACAAAATTTATCTTTTTGTAGAGTTTAAGCATTTTACACATCGCATAGCCTACAAATACCCAAATTTAATCTTATGTTGCAGAATGTATTTTCATCTAGAGGTTTTGTAAAGATATCAGCTAATTGATTTTTACTAGACACAAATCCTAATTTAATTTTTCCTTTAATTACGTTATCTCTTAGAAAATGATGTCTAACCTCTATATGCTTTGCTCTAGAATGCAATATAGGATTTTTGGAAAGATTTATTGCATAACCACTGTCACTATAAATCTTAGTTGTATCATAAGATAATCCAAAATCTTCTAAAGTTTGCCTTATCCATGGAATCTGAGTGCAACACAATGTAGTAGCAACATATTCCGTTTCAATGGTTGAAAGTGGTACACTGTTTTGCTTTTTACTAAACCATGACACCAAATTATTTTCCAATAATTGGCATGTGCCACTAGTACTTTTTCTATCAGACTTAAATCCTACATAATCAACATCAGTATATCTTATAAGATCTATTGACCTTAGAATAATATAGTCTAAAATTTTTAGTTCCTTGTATATATCTAAATATTTTTTTAACAGCAATTGAGTGTGATTCTTTAGGATTAGATTGAAATCTAGCACAAGCACAAACAACAAACATAATATCAGGTCTACTAGCTGTCAAATAAAGTATAAAACCAATCACACTTCTATATTTTCTTTGATCTATTGATTTTCCTTTGTCATCAATATCTAACATTAAAGTAGTACTCATATGAGTTCTTCGAATCCTTGTATCACTAAAATTAAATTTCTTAAGCATTTCATTTGCATATTTTTCCTGATTTAAAAATATACCTTTATCCATTTGCTTAATTTGAAGTCCTAGAAAATATGAAAGTTAATATAGTTTAAAATCCATATAACAAGCATAGGCTAATAATATTCTAATACTTTCTAACCTAGCCACAGGAGCAAATGTTTCATCATAATCTAGTCCTTCCTATGTATACCCTTGTGCAATTAATCTAGCTTTGTTTCTTATAACTTGACTAGTCTCATTAGTTTTGTTTCTAAATATCCACTTTGTACCTATTATAGACTTATTTTTGGGTGGAGAAACCGATTCCCAAACATCATTCCTAATTTGATTTAGTTCTTCTTGCATTGTCACTACCCAATTTTCATCAAATAATGCTTCTTCTATATTCTTTGGTTCCACCATAGAAACAAACATACACAAACTATTTAAATTTACTGAAGCTCTAGTTTTAACTCCCTCATTAATATTACCAATGACTTGAGTGATGGGATGTGATGAAGAATAACGCCAATTTCTCTGATTTTTCATAATATTCTCATCAACATTGGGAGGTACATCACTTTCATCATTAGTTTGATCATTTAAGTTCGTATTTTTGATTTTCTCAAATAAATCTTCAATCTCTCTATTGATCTCTAACTCTTTTGGGAAATTGATCATATCATCATTATCAGCTTTAGATTGAGATTCTATAAAAGAATTTTCATTGAAGCTTACATGGAGGGTTTCTTCAATAGTTCTAGAAGTCTTATTATATACTCTATAGGCTTTACTTCTAGTAGAATAACCTACAAAAATTCCTTCATCCGCTTTGGCTTGAAATTTATCCCTTTTATCCTTAGTATTAAGAATAAAACACTTGCAGTCAAATGGTTTCATATAGGAAATTTTTGGAACCCTATCAAACACGATTTCAAAAGGAGTCTTATTAACAAGAGTTCTTAAGTGACTTCTGTTAATAATATAACAAGCTGTATTTACTACTTCAACCCAAAGATTTTAAGGTAAATTATGTTCATTTAACATAGTTCTGGCCATTTCCTGAAGTGATCTATTCTTTCTCTCAACAACACCATTTTGAGATTGTTAGGATTGGGCTACCATTATGCCAAAAGGTCGAGCTGATAGCAAAGGCGTTACCAATCCTTTTAAGTAAGCCCAGAATCTCTCACAAGTCTGAGTTCGTGGGAGGAACCATTAGGATTAACCCCCTTCTCCCATAGGTCCCTAAGGCCTTCTCCCTTCATCCTCCAAGTCCTTTAGGTCCCTCAGCCCGTCACCCCTTGAGTCCCTCAGCAGGTTCCTCAACAATCCCCCCCCTGAAAAATGCATCCCATACTACATTCTTGGGGATTCGAACCCGCGTCTGTGAGTAGGCTCTGATACCACTTGTTAGGACTAGGCTACCATTATGCCAAAAGCTCGAGTTGATAGCAAAGGTGTTACCAATCCTTTTAAGTAAGCCCAGAATCTCTCACAAGTCCGAGTTCATGGGAGGAACCATTAGGATTAACCCCCTTCTCCCATAAGTCCCTAAGGCCTTCTCCCTTCACCCTCCAAGTCCTTCAGGTCCCTCAACCCGTCACCCCTTGAGTCCCTCAACGGGTTCCTCAACAGAGATGGTGCTCTTGGAAAAGAATATCTGTGATCAATGCCATGATCTATACAGTAATTATCTATTTGATCATTATCAAATTCAGTACCATAATCACTCCTAAGTTTTTGAACAGAGACACTTTGTTCATTTTGAACAAGATTGCAAAACATTTTAAACCTTTCAAAAACTTTTGTCTTAGATGCTAGAAAGTATACCCAAGTGTATCTAGAGAAGTCATCTACTAAAACAAATACATACTGTTTACCACCAAGACTCATGATTCTTGTTGGTCCAAATAGATCCATATGTATAAGTTCTAAGACTCTCTTGCTTGATATATCAGTTTTGGATTTAAAAGAGTTTTTATGAAGTTTACCTAACTCACATGCATCACACATAAAGTCTTTTGAGTATTTAATCTTTGGTAAACCTCTCACTAAATGTTTTTTTTTTGATAGTTTATGTAGCAGTTTCATATTTATATGCCCAATCCTTCTATGCCACAAATATGCATCACTAGTTTCAACTAGCAAACATAAATTTAAATCAACTACACTAGAAGGTAAAGGTAAAATACATACAGAACTTTTTCTTTTAGCAATAAACTTAAGTTCATCTGTACTTTTTGAAAGGATCGAATGGCACACTAGAGGGGGGCGTGAATAGTGTCCTAATAAAATTTATTTTTCTTTTAAAACTTTGGAAGCAGTTGACATTAATGAACCCTGATTAATTGATTTTGGAATTAAAACTTGCACTGTAGAAAGTAATGAATACAAAGAGATTTATAGTGGTTCCCCAAACTAGGTAGTCCACTCTTCAAGGCCACAACCTCGAGAATTTCACTAAGTGCTTTTAAGGCTAAGCACAAACCTTAAACAAATTACTTTTGTAGGCTAAGCAACAACCTTACAGATGCTTTTAAAGGCTAAACAAAAACCTCACACAAAACACCAACTTTGTGTACTCAAGACTCCAATCTTGAGCAAGTGAAGTATCACACTTCACTCTCTTCACCGAGGCCCCAACCTTGTGAAGGTATACTCACAACACCCTTGTGAGTTAAGGTTTTCAAGTAAATGAGAAGACAATTTAAACTCAGGAGTCACTGACTCAAAATGAAAATGACACACAACACTAGATCAACTCCTATGAAGAGTTGACACAGAAGCTTTGAGGAGAATTCTTGATTGATCTGTAGCTGTTGATCTTCTGGACTTTGTTGTAGACGAATCTTCAAAGTGTTTTCAAAATTATTGAGTAGACAATTTCTCCTTTCGAGTGTTGAAAAAATTCTGTGTCTCTTTTAGTTTTCTGCAAAATTCTTTTTATTTTTCCTTTGAGATTTGCATAAGTGGAAAGAATTCTGAAATGGACAGATGCCTTATATAGGAATTCATTTCCAGTAACCTTCAATCATAATAAAGTTGAGATCTGCAATCAAAAGATATCTTACCACAAAGATTAGTCAATTAATAATAGTTGGAGTTTCTATAAAAGTAAAATCTTCGAAGGCTTTCAGAAAATCGGAGACTTAGAAAGATAACCTGCCAAAACTCAAAAACATTTCGGATAGTTAGAACTAACATTCCGAAAGACCACTTAAGTCATGTATTAAAATTGAAACACATGTCCTTCTGAAACCGTGTTATAAAATATTAAAAAATAAACTATCCGATAGAGTGGACATGTTTCAGATACTTATAAAGATAACTCTCCGATCCTTAAGTCATTTTGGATAGTTACACAGGTAACCTTTCGAAAGGTTACTTAAGTTAGAAAATAATAGAAAACTCAATCATCCAAAGCTTAAAATAGTTTTCAGATACTTACTAAAGATAACTCTCCATTCTTAAGAGTTTTCAGATAGTTACATCGTAACCTTTCGAAAAGTCACTTAAGTCAAGCGATGAGAGACTAACACGTGTCCTTCAGAAGAAAGTAACCAAAAATATATTAAAACAGAGAAATAGCTAACTCTCTGGAATAAAAACCTTAACTATCCAAAACCAAAGGGATTTCGGAGACTTACCATAAAAATCATATCCGGACATAAAAAGACTTAACTCACCGAAGATAACTACTTTTCGGATAGTTAATGATATAATCGTCCAAAAAGCTAGGAGAGAGAGACATAACCATCCAATTTGTCTTGTTTTGTTCGGTGACTTATAAAATAACTCTCCGATCAATACACTGTAGACAAAATAACCTATCGAAATCTAATTTGAAAGACTTTAAGTACATAGCAGTTAGCCAAAATTCATTTGAGTAAAAAGACATCTAACATATGGTAGAAATAATTAAACCACATGTTTTTCATCATCAAAATTAACTGATAAATAAATGAACTAACAATTTCCTCCTTTTTGATGATGACAAAACTATAAACAGATATATTCTCTCCCTTTGTCAGAATTAAAAAGTGGAGACAAATAATTGAAGAATACTTGGAGATAAATAAAATGTAATTTTATTGATTGAAGAGTAAGAACAATAGGGATACATAAAAAAAATGAAAATTACATCAAAGGAAAAACAAAAAAATTAAGGTGCAGTTGACTTTTTCTGTAACAATTCTTGAATTAAGTTATCCCTCTCCCTCAGAAGTTGTTCTAAATGAGCTACTTGATCCAAAAGCATCTGATTATGCTGAAGTAGAAGCTCATTCTATTTTAGGAGGGTCTTAGAACTATCAACTGCTGAAAATGAAGCTGCTAGAGCTGGAGGAGGTGCTGTAGGAGGTGGAGTTGCTGCAGAAGGAGGTACAGTAGGAGGTGGATGTTCTGCAAAGGGGAAGCTGAATTTTGAGTTGCAAATGGTTGAAAATGAGAGGGCAACTCAACCGGATCAGAAGATGACATTCTCTAAAGATCCTTAAGTTGTGATACTCTTCTTTTAATGGATTTCAAAGGCTTGCCTGATAAATCAATGTATCTAGCCATTTGATGATAAATAAAATTTCCATTGTACATAAAACTTTGCAGATGAGAAATCTGAGCAATAATAACTTTTACCTAGTTAACCTTGATACCAGCCATCATAGCATAAGTGGCTTGGTAGACTTTCCTTTCCAATTCATCTACATGACCAATCTTCTGAAATACAGAGGTAGACAAAATTGTAGCAATCATCCAGGTCAAACCATTTAGATCTGTAGTCTTAACTAACTTGAATTTTCTATCAAGAGATTTTCTAATCAATTTATTCATCTCGGATTCCTGCCACCCAAGCTCTAATGGAGAAAGAGCAATATTTATACCAGTAGATGGTATTCCAAATAGATTCTCCAAAAAATCTCCATCAATTCCTATTGTTTGATTTTGGAGGTGCAGGAGACAAAAATGAGGAAATATCTCAAGGTTAGAGTAGAAAAGGGGAATTAGGTCTTCAAAAACAGATAACCCTAAGGGAGAAGAAATAAGACTTAAAAGCCCTTGATGAATTAGCAGATTATGAATCGAATCCATTCCTTTAAAATTTACAGATCTACTGTAAATGATCTTCATGCCTTGATATTTATTAAAAAAGAGATCCCTAGCTGTAGAGGATCTGAAATAATATACATTTGTAGGGATGTTTGAAGAAAAATTGACTTCAACCTCTAGATCTTCATCTGCTGGAGGGTTTGCAGAAGGAGGAGGAGATTGAGGAGTAGAGAAAAAACCTGAATCTTCATACAATCCTTGTATCACCAGTTGAGTGTGATGAGAAGGAATTGGATGAGATTCTACATCAGATGAAGGAGGAGGAGGTTTGAATTCTTCTCTATGTACAAGTAAAGATTGGGCAAAACTCGGATGAGAAGAAAGTTTTCTTTCTTCTCCTAGAGTAAGTAAATGAAGTACATGGAAGGGGAGAGGAGACAATTGGAGGCAAAATTGGACTAGCTGAGGAGATCAAATGAGAAGGACCAGGAGCAATTTGGTGTAGAATTCCAATACATAACTCAAGAATTGGAGGATATGAATGGCTAGCCACATGCCTGAAATCAATTCCTTTCTAGGGAAAAAAGAATTCAGGTTCAGCCACTGATTTCTTCTTCTCTGCCATATCAAAAAAATCATGAAGACAAGCAGGCTCTATAGGCTCTTGAATTTTAATTCCTAGTTGCTCACTGAGTTTATGCAATAATGCTTGATTTCTCCTCTTGACTAGAGTATCTTGTAAATGTAGGGCCATATGCAATGCTCGTTTCTCAGATGCCCTAGTATCCTCAGAAGTATTCAAAAATTGACTCACATAAGCCTCACAAATAGATTTAAATTGAGGTTCTAAGGAGTTCACTTTGGCAAAAAATATGTCTTCATCATCCGAAGAAGAATCCTTAGAAACCCTAGTATCAACACAGTCTGTTTTACTACTTTGTGAAGCACAGGTAGAAGTGGTCTTTAGTTTCTTATAACTAGTAGAAGTTTTGGTGTATTTTCTCGAGTAAGGCTTCTTGGTTTTCCACTTGTAACACTGGTGGTAATAGGACAAAATTTATGAAGAATAGACAATTATTTCTCCAAACATAATAAACGAGTAACTATTTCTAAAGTGCCATATATAGACTCAATATCAATGACCTCTTCTCCGGTAGAAATAATGAGTTGAGCTTTTGTAGGAGAAAGATCTGCCATACCTGTTTGGAGATCTTGTTCCATTCTGTTGAGTATTTTATTTTGATGATGTGTGCTGAATGAAAATAATCATATTTGCTTAATTACTATTGCTTGTGAAAAGAAATTAAAATCATCAATTAATACAGAAAAAGCTTACTGATATAAATACTTGTCTGTATTGGATCTGAAGTTAATAACTAGTCGTTTCGTTGCATTAATTTCTCATTTAGCTAAACGTTAAGTTAACGTATGTTTTTATTGAAAAGCATGATATGTTTTAAAGTTATATCTTCTGTATCATGAACAGTGCACATTTAGACAACTCATTAAGTTAGAGTTTTGTTTGTATAGAGGTCACGTGAGAACTCATTAAGTTAGAGGCTTAAAGGTTAAAATAGGTCACGTGATAACTCGTTAAGTTAGTGAGTAAAAGAAGAGATGAACTCGTTAAGTTAGTATTATACACGTGGTGAAATTATAAGTTATGAATGTTATATTATATCACGTGTGTACATGTTTAACTCATTAAGTTAACATAACTAAACGTATTGAGTAGCTATATTGAACACTAAGGCAACACGTTAGGTTAGCATTATAAACTTAAGTTGTTATTTTTGCGCATGGTAAAATTCTTATTATAAAAACATTTGTTTATTACTAAATCGGTGAGTTAAAGTTTTTTTCAGAGACTTATAGGCGCAACTATCCGGAAGGTAACTTAAGTCATGTTTTCAGGTCTTGACACGTGTCTCACTAGTTTTATAATATAAAGAGTTTTTTGGTGACTTACAACCGTAACTATCCGAAACTTAAACTGTTTTCGGTGAGTTATCGTTTAACCTTCCGAAAGAAAGGTTAAGCTGGTTCGTTGAGTTAGCTATAGTACTTGTCACGTGAAATGGCACATGAGGAACTCATTAAGTTAGAAACGTTAAGTTATATATACTCGTTTAGTTAACATTAAAGTAACAACTTCTTATTACACTGATGAAAAAATTTTGGACGAGAAAGTTTATTTTGCAGGAAATTTTTCAAAGATCCAGGACTGATGATTAAAGAAAATTTGAAATATAAATGTGGGTTAGAACGTGTGTGTTTCGATGAAGGAAAAAGAAAAGACGTGGAGAAGTGGAAAACTGGGAGTGGTTAAACATGAAGGATATGCATGAAATGAAGATATAGTATAAAAGCCATAGAATCCTCATTGATCAAACCATCCTTGCACACAAAATGAAAAATCTTTTCAAGAATCAAACTATCCCTGCACACCAAAAGAAAAATCTCCTTCAGGGATCAAAAACACCTTCTCGGGGAAAATCTCTCAAGTGGAAGAAAATTCAGTGAAGCAGAAAAAGGTATTATATATGTCGCTGAAGATTTGAAGTATCAGAAGAAAGCAAATTCGGTGAAGCAGAGAAAGACAAGATATTCGTCACTAAAGACTTGCTGAAGAAGAAGAAAGATCTCAAATAGGGAGAAATGTTTTAAATTTCGCAAATTAGTTTTCTCTATTTGTAGTTATGAAATTGTTTAGATGATACATGGTATCGATATATAATTGCATCTACAATTTCTAAGGAGAATTGAATTGTATATTGTAATTGAAACCTTGAATAAATATGATTTTATGAAAACAATGTCTCGACTTGTATTTGAGTTTTAAAGTTTCAATTATATGTCAGAAAATATTAAAAATACACAATTCACCCCCCTCTTATGTAGCCATACAATCCTACAAGTGGTATCAGAGCCAGGTTAATAATCTTTGATATAATATCGATACCAACTTATTTAATATCATTGCTTATTCTGCCTTCCTTGTTTTTAAACAGACATTAATATCTAAGCATACGTTTAACTTTCTTGATTTAAGGCTCAAGTTGTTTTAAAGTTTTTAGACTATTTAAAATCAAATAGGTTGAAAAATCTAAGGTAAGATGGCTACTGGAAATGGTAATTTTTCTTTATATCAAGTCTAAAATCTTAATTGTCCTCCTTTATTTGATGGAATACATTTTGAATATTGGAAATATAGGATGACTGTTTTTCTTCAAAATATAGATCATAAGTTGTGGTTCATGATTTCTAAACCATATACTCCGTTAACTATTCCTTATAATACTTGGACAATTACTGAAAAAGAAAATGAAACTCTGAATGCTAAGGGCTTAAATATTTTATTTTGTGCATTGAGTTATGAACAGTTTAGTAAAGTGTTAGTATATAAATCTACTTATGAGGTGTGACATGCATTAGAAGTTTCACATGAAGGTACTTCTCAAGTTAAAGAGACTAAAATAAACATGTTGATTCATAAGTATGAACTCTTTAAGATGGATGAAGACGAAAATATTTCTAAGATGTTTTCCAAATTTCTTGATATCATAAACTCTTTAAAATATTTAGGAAAGAATTTTGGACATAAGGATTTGGTGAGGAAAATTCTCAGATCCCTAATTTCTAAATGGACTCAGAAAGTAACATCAATTGAGGAATCACGAGATTTAAATGTATATACTATGAATGAACTTATAGGAAACTTAACAGCTTATGAAGTTCAATTAAATGAATCACTGAGTCACAACAAACTAAAAAAGAAGAAAGAAATAGCCTTCGAAATTAATTCAGATTTTGATATATCTATGATTTTGACAAGGATTTGATTTTGTTGACTAGGAAATTCAAGAAAGCATGGAAAGCTAGGAAACAACAAAGGAACAAAAATGATAAACCCTCAACGTCAAAATCACTGAATGACAAGAATTCTTCATCCAGAAAGTCTATATGTTACAACTGTAAGAAACCTGGACATCTTTCTCCAGATTGTCCTATGAGGAAAAATGAAAAGCAAAGTAGGACAAATCAGAAGAAGGCTTAGAAAACTCAAAAAAAGTTTTACAAGAAAAAGGCTTTGAAGGTCACTTGGGATGACACGTCGGAAGAGTCTGAATCTGAAAAATCAGCATCAAAATATTCACATTCAGAAGGAGAACAAGAGTTAGAAGATGTTGCTCATGTGTGCTTCATGGTAGATGAGTCTAAGGTAATATCTGATCTTGAAAGTCATTCAGATTTCAACTTTGATGAATTATTATGTGCTTATCATGCATTATTACAAAAACTTAAAGTATGTAAACTGGAAAATAAGAATATTAGAAAATCTTCATCCATTATAGAAGAAGAAAATTGTTTCCTGTCTACTACTTTAGAAAAGTTTAAATGTGATAATGAAAATCATGCTAGAGATTTGCAAAAATTTAGATTTAATAATGTATCTTGCATGAACAAATACAGAATATAAATACTGAAAAATTAAAGATAGAATCTGAAAATGAAATGTTGAGAAACAATATAAATGACCTTGAATTAGAGATAGATAAATTAAAACTAAGAGAGCAAGATTTAAATTCTACCATTGAGAAATGGAATTTAAGTCAAACTAAGTTAGACAAACTAACTAGTACCCTTGCAGTGTCTTATAAATTTGGCCTAGGATTTGATTATCCTGAATATCCTGAATCTCAAGCCTATAAAGGATTTATTAGTTGAAGTTCAAGTAAATCTAAGACTAAAATTCCTTTTATTATGAAATAAGGTAATAAATATGTAGAAGTAGGTACTTCAAGGGATGAATCATGCAGTAATAATATAAATCAATGTGATTTGTCAAATTGTACTTCTAACATGACTATAAATGTTTCTAAAAATCTTGTTTCTTGTTCTGGAAATTCAGTTTCTAATGTTTTTAAAATTTCAGACAATTGTAGTAAACTAAAAATTCAGAAACCTGAGCATGTAATTCAATACACTGGTATTAGACCAATTACTCATTCTGCATGTGATAAAACTAAAAATTCTTGTGTAGAAAAAGATTTTGTATGTACGGATAATGTTAATACAAGTACAAAATCTTGGTATGAACTTACTAAAATGTATGAGCATGACCAAAATAAATTAAAATTTGATAAAAACCTGTTTGGTCTTGATTATACTACATCTGAAAACAAAAAGAATGATTGCAAAAGCAATAATGCTATATGTGAGTATGAAGCTAATGATAAATCAATAGTACTTACAACTAATAAGAATATAAATGATAATGTTAAACTATTTTTAAACAAAAAGAAGAAATATGCATTTAATGAACTAGGTCCTCAACAACATTGGGTACCAAGAAAAGGTTTTTCTTAATTTGTGTTGCAGGAGGAAACAACATCAAAATGGATCTTGGACAGTGGAGCGTCAAGTCACATGACCGAACAGAAAAGTCTATTACAAAATTTTACAAATACCATGAAAGGAAGTGTAACATTTGGAAACAAAAGCAAAGATAAAATTATAGGTATGGGCAATGTTCAAATAACTCCTACTTGTGTTATTTCGAATGTACTATATGTAGAAAACCTAGGATTTAATTTGCTGAGTGTCGAAAAACTAACTTAAAATAGATATTATGTAGTGTTTGAAGATAATGTATGCAAAATAATTGATAAAAATACAGATGAAATTAAGTTTATTGCTAAAAGAAAAGGTTCTGTATGTACTTTATCTTTACCTTCTAGTGTAGTTGATTTAAATTCATGTTTGGTAGCTGAAACTAGTATTGCATATTTATGGCATAGAAGGATTGGGCATATAAATATGAAACTGCTACATAAACTATCTAGAAAAAATTTAGTGAGAGGTTTACCAAAGATTAAATACTCAAAGGACTTTATGTGTGATGCATGTGAGTTAGGTAAACTTCATAAAAACTCTTTTAAATCCAAAACTGATATTTCAAGCAAGAGAGTCTTAGAACTTATACATATGGATCTATGTGGACCAACAAGAATCATGAGTCTTGGTGGTAAACGATATGTATTTGTTTTAGTAGATGACTTCTCTAGATACACTTGGGTATATTTTCTAGCATCTAAGACAGAAGTTTTTGAAAAATTTAAAATATTTTGCAATTTTGTTCAAAATGAGTAGAGTGTCTCTATTCAAAAACTTAGGAGTGATTATGGAACTGAATTTGATAATGATCAAATGGATAATTATTGTAATTTGCATGGCATTGATCACAGATTTTCTTTTCCAAATGCACCATGTCAAAATGGTGTTGTTGAGAGAAAGAATAGATCACTTCAAGAAATGGCTAGAACTATGTTGAATGAACATAAGTTACCTCAAAATCTTTGGGCTGAAGTAGTAAATACAGCTTGTTATGTTATTAACAGAAGTCATTTAAGACCTCATGTTAATAAAACTCCTTTTGAAATTATGTTTAATAGGGTTCCAAAAATTTCCTATATGAAACCATTTGGCTGCAAGTGTTTTATTCTAAATACTAAGAATAAAAGGGATAAATTTCAAGCCAAATCGGATGAAGGAATTTTTGTAGGTTACTCTACTAGAAGTAAAGCCTATAGAGTATATAACAAGACTTCTAGGACTATTGAAGAAACCCTACATAAAAGCTTCAATGAAAATTCTCTTAGAGAATCTCAATCTAAAGATGATAATGATGTTTTGATCAATCTTCCAAAAGAGTTAGAGATCAACAGAGAGATTGATGATTTATCTGAGAAAATCAAAAATATGAACTTAAATGATCAAACTAATGATGAAAGTGATGTACCTTTAGATGTTGATGAGATTATTGAGGAAAATCAGAGAAATTGGCGTTATTCTTCATCACATCCCATTACTCAAGTCATTGGTAATATTATTGGCCTATGCTTGTTATATGGATTTTAAATTATATCAAATAGATGTAAAGAGCGCATTTCTAAATGGTTTAATTAATGAAGAAGTCTATGTAAAACAACCACCTGGATTTGAAGATATTAAAACTCCAGACTTTGTTTATAAATTGAAGAAAGCCTTATATGGATTGAAGCAAGCACCTAGATCATGGTATGAAAGATTGTCTACTTTTTTAATAGAAAAAGGCTATATCATGGGAAAAGTGGATCATACTCTATTTATTAAGAGAGATGGTAAAGATCAGATTGTTGTTCAAATATACGTGGATGATATAATCTTTGGTGCAACCTCTGATAAGTTTATAGAAATATTCTCTAAAGAGATGACTAATCAGTTTGAAATGAGTATGATAGGAGAACTTTCATATTTTCTAGGACTTCAAATTAAGCAAATGGATAAAGGTATATTTTTAAATTAGGAAAAATATGTAGATGAAATGCTTAAGAAATTTAATTTTAATGATACAAGGATTCGAGGAACTCCTATGAGTACTACTTTAAAGTTAGATATTGATGACATAGGAAAATCTATAGATCAAAGAAAATACAGAAGTATGATTGGTTCTTTACTTTATTTGACTGCTAGTAGACCTTATATTATGTTTGTTGTGTGTGTTTGTGCTAGATTTCAATCTAATCCTAAAGAATCACACCTAATTGTAGTTAAAAGAATATTTAGATATATACAAGGAACTAAAAATTTCGGATTGTATTATTCTAAGGATAGCTCAATAGATCTTATAGGATATACTAATGCTGATTATGCAGGATCTAAATCTGATAGAAAGAGTACTAGTGGCACATGTCAATTATTGGGAAATAATTTGGGGTCATGGTTTAGTAAAAAGCAAAACTGTGTAGCACTTTCTACTACAGAAGCTGAATATGTTACTGCTGCACTGTGTTGCACTCAGATTCTATGGATAAGGCAAACTTTAGAAGATTTTAGATTATCTTATGATATAACTGAGATTTATTGTGACAGTAGTTCTGCAATAAATCTTTCCAAAAATCCTGTATTACATTCAAGAGCAAAGCATATAGAGGTTAGACATCATTTTCTAAGAGATAATGTAATTAAAGGAAAAATTAAATTAGAATTTGTGTCTAGTAAAAATCAATTAGCTGATATATTTACAAAACATCTACACGAAAATACATTCTGCAACATTAGATTAAATTTAGGTATTTGTAGGCTATGTGATGTGTAAAATACTTAAACTCCACATAAAAAGATAAATATTATTGATGATGTTGTTCACCTCATAGATATTTTATACTTATTATAAATATCTAAAGTAATATCTAAACTGCTGCTTAAGATACTATGTATTTATTGTAAAATCATAGTAGTATCTTATTGATTTTAAGTAGTTTATCAATTTTAATGGTTTTTACAATTTTAAGTGAAAGTATAAATGAAAAACATTAAATACTTCTGACATTCTGAAATTTTGATTAAATGTTTTCTTTGAATCAAGGAAAATGCATATGATCATGTATAAATTTGACTTAATTGATTAAACTTGTAGAATAAGTTATATGTAACTCATCTTAAACTGTTAATCAAAAGTATAAGCTTATTGAAACTGATTCATATTCTTAATACAATCATAGAAGTAAAAATTGTATGAGATTTGTGTTTTATTGCATATGTATTAATGGAATACATATATACTATGCTTAAAATGAAAAGTGCTTACAAAGTGAAAATCTTTGAGAGTTTATTGATCAGTTTGATCACGAGCCTTTTGTACTTGAGCAGATAGGTATGTAAGGATTGTTGTCCTCAAAAAGGATTCTTTAAATCTGGCAACCTAAGGTCCTGATCAGATCTGGGATTGTTGACTGAAAGCTCATTACATGGGTACATTAGAAAGCTCTTGTATGATTCAAGCTTTTCAAACTAACTTTTAAAGAAAATTATCAATATCCACTATTTTGAAAAAGAAAAAAAAATGTTGTTTCATTAATTACAGATATCTTTGAATCACATATAGTTTCTACCAATATGACTAATGATTTATTGAATCAACATTAGTACCTTTTTATTTGAGATACATTCTTTTATTCTCCTTGAATTAATCACATTGAGTTCACAGTTATGTCTTGATTCATATATAGTAGGAATTGATTCTAGAAATCATTTTTGATGATGTCAGAATAACGGAAGTTTCTGAAAACAAAATTTAAAAAGTATAGTTATACTTAACATCTATTGTCACTACAAGTATATTTTGTATTTTGGTTGAATATATTTGAAGTATATTTGTAGGGGGAGGATTAACAATGTCGAAAACAGACTAATATATTTTAGAATACAAATCTTAGTTAATCTGAATTAATGTCCTCTTAAAATCTTGATGAAATAATTTAACAAGACATACAAACTATTTTAGATTCAAAGGGAAAAATGTTCAAATAGTTTACAATGTACTCAAGATAATGTTAAGTTTAGCATGTGTGTTGTTTTCGGAACGTTTCAGTTGGAAGGATCTGAAACTTGTTTAAGTGTACTAACTAGACGTTATATTAGATAGGTAATGTGTAAAACTGCCTCTAGACAGTGTTTTACCTGTTAGGTTAGTTAACTCAACGAGTTATACTTGAATATTTCGAGCATTTCGATTGAATAAATTTTATTCAATATTTATTTAATTTCTAAACTCGACTTCTCTTCACGTTGAGTTATACGCCTAAAAAAACCCTATTTAAACACTTATTACATGGGCACTTAGGTTTTTGTAAACTTTGTTAAGAAAATCTTTCCCGCTTGTTGCTGTTACAACCTGCGACGATGGTCCCCAAGTTCTACAAAGGTCGTGGCAGAGGAAAAGGCAAAAGCAGAGGAGATGCACAAGGAAAGAAATAGAGAATGATGAAGTTCCACGTACTTGGTTCAAGAAAATATTTCGAGTGGACAAAATGTTAGCAGAAATTTATAGTCAATATTTCTTTCCTGAAGGTATACTAAATGAAGTTAGACAAGAACTCCAAAATATTGATGCTAGTATTACATACATGGGGATTCGAAGTAAATTTGATAGAGAATACAGAATGAAATGTGCTGAGATTGCATTTTTGGAACAGTATGCAAAATATTTGGAAAAAGGTGTAGGTTCGTCAAATAGAACTCCTCAAACTCCTATAAACAGTACAAGACTACATGCATTTGAGGAAGAGCATGAATCAGCTATCCCTACCCCTTTATATTCACAACAAGTAGAATCAGATATTGCTGAAGATAAAACAAAAGTTGACAGTCTTCGAAATGCCGTTGCAATAGAAAGTACCTTAGAAGAATTAAAGTAGAAAACTTTTATAGAGCAATTTGAAAAGAAAACAGCAATACTTGAAAAGGAGAAACAGAAATGTTATAGTAGAAGGAAAGTCAGAAAAATTAAGTCTAAGGAAACAAAGTTTATTGAAAAAGAAAATCAGATGAAAATTTATTTGCAAAGAACAATGTATGTCTAGACATTGTACCTTATTGTGAATCTGATAAACTCAGCAGTTCCGAACACACTGAAACTGATGAAGATAATGACAACTCTTTCTATAAACAAGAATAATAATTGAACATATTTACAAAAGGGGGAGATTGAACATATATATATATATATATTCTCTATAATTATCTTTTTGATTAATGACCAAAAGGGGGAGAAATATTATAAAAAGATGATTATGATCTTAATTGCATATATATATTATAAAAGGAGATGCTATTTAAATGGTTATTGTAATCTGATAGATGATAATTAGAAAACTGATACTTATATAATTATTGACATCTGAGAGTTTTATTTCTGAGAGGTAAAATTTACACAAACAATATAAATAAGCTTAAGTGAACTTAAGTCAACAAACAAGTTTTTTGAATTAAAAGTTAACCCAACGAAGGTGCTTTGTTGAGTTAAACATATTTCATAATTGATTTAATATGGTTTTGTCATCATCAAAAAGGGGGAGATTGTTGAGTATTTTGTTTTGATGATGTGTGCTGAATGAAAATAATCATATTTGCTCAATTACTATTGCTTGTGAAAAGAAATTAAAATCATCAATTAATACAGAAAAAGCTTACTGATATAAATACTTGTCTGTATTGGATCTGAAGTTAATAACTAGTCGTTTTGTTGCATTAATTTCTCATTTAGCTAAACGTTAAGTTAACATATGTTTTTATTGAAAAGCATGATATATTTTAAAGTTATATCTTCTGTATCATGAACAATGCACGTTTAAACAACTCGTTAAGTTAGAGTTTTGTTTGTATAGAGGTCACGTAAGAACTCGTTAAGTTAGAGGCTTAAAGGTTAAAATAGGTCACGTGATAACTTGTTAAGTTAGTGAGTAAAAGAAGAGACAAACTCGTTTAGTTAGTGTTATACACATGGTGAAATTATAAGTTACGAATGTTCTATTGTATCACGTGAGGTGCACATGTTTAACTCATTAAGCTAACATAACTAAATACGTTGAGTTGCTATATTGAACACTAAGGCAACGCATTAGGTTAGCATTGTAAACTTAAGTTGTTATTTTTGCACGTGGTAAAATTCTTATTATAAAAACATTTGTTTATTACTGAATCGGTGAGTTAAAGTTTTTTTCGGAGACTTACAAGCGTAACTATCCGAAAGGTAACTTAAGTCATGTTTTCAGGTCTTGACACGTGTCTCACTAGTTTTATAATATAAAGAGTTTTTCGATGACTTACAACTGTAACTATCCGAAACTTAAACTGTTTTCGGTGAGCTATCGTTTAACCTTCCGAAAGAAAGGTTAAGCTGGTTCGTTGAGTTAGCTACAGTACTTGTCACGTGAAATGGCACATGAGGAACTCATTAAGTTAGAAACGTTAAGTTATATATATATACTTGTGTTACTCGTTTAGTTAACATTAAAGTAACGACTTCTTATTACACTGATGAAAAATTTTTGGACGAGAAAGTTTATTTTGCAGGAAATTTTTCAAAGATCCAGGACTAATGATTAAAGAAAATTCGAAATATAAATATGGGTTAAAACATGTGTGTTTCGATGAAGGAAAAAGAAAAGACGTGGAGAAGTGGAAAACTGGTAGTGGTTAAACATGAAGGATATGCATGAAATGAAGATATAGTATAAAAGGCATAGAATTCTCATTAATCAAACCATCCTTGCACATAAAACGAAAAATCTTTTCAAGGATCAAACTATCCCTGCACACGAAAAGAAAAATCTCTTTCAGAGATCAAAAACACCTTCTCGAGGAAAATCTCTCAAGTGGAAGAAAATTCAGTGAAGCAGAAAAAGGTATTATATATGTCATTGAAGATTTGAAGTATCAGAATAAAGCAAATTCGGTGAAGCAAAGAAAGACAAGATATTCGTCACTAAAGAATTGCTGAAGAAAAAAAAGAAGAATAATAAAGATCTCAAATAGGGAGAAATGTTTTAAATTCCACAAATTAGTTTTCTATGTTTATAGTTATGAAATTGTTTAGATGATACATGGTATCGAGATATAATTGCATCTACAATTTCTGAGGAGAATTGAATTGTATATTGTAATTGAAACCTTGAATAAATTTGATTTTATGAAAACAATGTCTCGACTTGTTTTTGAGTTTTAAAGTTTCAATTATATGTCAGAAAATATTAAAAATACACAATTCACCCCCCTCTTGTGTAGCCATATGATCCTACACATTCTTTGAATCCATTATTCTTGCTCTTGTAGAGAAAGGGCAGAAAAACGTCTAGATGAAGCCATGAAGGAGAAGGCGCGAAAAAGGGATGAAATAGACGAAGGATTTGAGAATCGGAAGGTTGAGATAGAGTGAGAAGATAACCCTCCAAAAGCATATAAAAATCGGAAAGTTCCAGAGATCGATGAGTTAGAGGCCTAACTTACCAAAAGAAAAGAATTTTCAGATATTTACAGGATTACTGTCCAGAAAAGAGGTACAAAGGCCAAAAGACAGTAACTTACCGAAACACAAGAATTTTAGGATAGTTACTGACTGAACTGTCTGAAAACCTACAGAAACAGTATGCTAACTCTCCGAAAACTTTTAGCACCTAACTAGTTAAAGAAAATAACTCCCCCTAAAGATATGCTAACTAAGAAAGAAAGATATATTAAATTGAGAAAATCAGACATATGAAAAAGAATAAACTCCCTTTGAATATATGAATAAAAGAAATCAGCAAAAAAATAAAAAATAAACCTTTTTTTTTGGTTAAGGTATTTGTATTTTTATAATGTTTTTATTTTATTTTTTTGTTTTTTATTTTTATTTTATATCGATATAAATATATATATAAGTAGGTCTTTACTAAGAATTTTTTTATTTTATTTAAATTTTAATTGTGTGAGAATTATTGAAATATTTAAGACTCCACAATAAGATAAGGAACACTTTTCACTTAGGATAAGAACTTGATCCGATGAGCACCTTATTAACCTTAAAAAAACCAGTTTTCATAAACTTCATTGCTATAACTTAATGGTTTTAGAATAGAAAAATTCAAAATTATTTAATATATTCTCTCTAGCCAGTTTGAAATTTCCATGAAGCAACCCTAAGGTATATTTTCCCTTAACAATGTTTGTTATGTAATTAACTAAGAAGAAAGGAAGATCTTTGAGAATTATGAAACTGTTAGTACTGCATAGCTAATAATCAGATTTTTTTTGTGTAAATTGGTGTTGGTTGCTCTTTGCAACAAACATTCCATTTTTTTTTATTTTTAACAATGGCAATCATTTTGACAGTACCAAAAAAATGGAAAGTGTAGAAAGTTAAAAACATTTGGACAAGGTCAGGTTAAATATCTTGAGTCTTATTGCTTCCAGCCACTTTTCCTTGTTTTTCACCCTCACATATTAAAAACCTCTAAATTTTCTAATCATGAACCATTCTATCTAACAAATAGGAATACAATCACTGAATTAATTAAGGTAACTTGGCTATTTTTCGGATTTAGATCCCCATTCTAAGTGTCATGTGGACATTATTCTATTTGTGGAGTAGAAACCTTCAATAATGTTGTGAGTTATTCTGAGTTGATTTTAATATAGATGTATGAAATCATTGTAATTTATAAACTTAGTAGAAAATCCCATGAAGAGTGTTTGTTGTTTTGTTTTTGTTTTAAAGTTTGAAGAATAATAATTTGTAAATATTCTCAAGAAATAACTCAAAATAAGAATTAGACAAAAATAGATTATCAAAATAACTCAATATAATTAAAACAAATAATAGAAAATAAGATGGTGAAGTAAATATAAAAAAATAGAAGATAAAAGATAGTAGGTAAAGCTAAAAATCATTTAGGCAGCATATTCCTAAATCTCTTCTCAATTTGATAAACTGTTTTTCTTCAAGAGACTTTGTAAAAATATCTGCCAACTACTCATAAGTAGAAACAAAATTCAGCTCAATGTTATCCTTCATAACATTTTCTCTCAAAAAATGGTGTCTTATCTCAATATGTTTTGCCTAAGAGTGCAACACAAGGTTCTTTGACAAACTTATTGCACTATTACTGTCACAATTAATAGGTGTTTTTCCATATGTAATTCCATAATCTTTCATAGTTTGTTTTATCCAAAGAATTTGTGCACAACATAAGGCACCAACAACATATTCAGCTTCAGTAGTTGATAGGGTAACACAATTATGCTTCTTACTAAACTAGGAAATTAATGAATTGCCAAATAGTTAGCAAGTTCCACTAGTACTCTTTCTATCAGATTTGCATCCAGCATAATTAGTATCATTGTATCCAATTAGATCCAAACTACTATCTTTGAAATACATTAAACCAAAATTTGAAGTTCCTTGTAGGTATTTCATTATCATTTTAACTGTAGATAGATGAGATTCTTTTGGTTGAGCTTGAAAACAAGCACAGGCACAGACACTGAACATGATATCAGGTCTAAAAGCAGTTAAATAAAGAAGAGAACCTATCATTCCTCTATATTTAGTAATATCAACAGTTGGTCTAGATTCATCTTTATCCAATTTAATTGATGAACTCATAGGAGTGCCTAAGAACTTGTAGTTACTCATTCCAAATTTTTCTAAAAGTTGCTTTGTATATTTCTCTTGATATACAAAAATTCCTTTTTCAACTTGTTTAATCTACAATCCCAGAAAGAATGTCAACTCACCCATTAAACTCATCTCAAACTGATTTTTCATCTGATCTGCAAAATTATTACTTAAAATCTCATTAGTTGCTCCAAAAATGATATCATCTACATAAATCTCAACAACTAACAAACCTAGATGATTTTTCTTAAAGAATAAGGTATTGTCAACCTTACCAATAGAAAAATCATTATCTAACAAAAAGGATTTCAGCCTATCATACCAAGCTCTCGGAGCTTGTTTCAAACCATACAAGGCCTTCTTCAATTTGTAAACATGCTTAGGAAAATCAACATCAGCAAAACTAGGTGGTTGCCTAATAAAAACTTCTTCTTTAATGAAACCATTTAAAAATGCACTTTTAACATCCATTTGATATAGTTTAAAATTCATATGAGCATCAAAAGTTAGAAAAATTCTAATAGATTCTAATCTAGCTACAGGTGCAAAAGTTTCATCAAAATCTATTCCCTCTTGTTGGTTATACCCTTGAGCTACTAGTCTAGCCTTATTTCTAATTACCTGTCCTAATTCATCAGATTTATTCTTAAATATCCATTTAGTGCCAATAATTGAATGATCTAGAGGTTTAGGAACTAAGTCCCAAACTTCATTTCTTCTAAATTGATTAAGTTCTTCCTGCATGGCACTAATCCAAAATTCATCATTTAATGCCTCATCAATGTTTTTAGGTTCTATTACAAATAAAAATGCATAACACCTAGAAACATTAATCCTAGATCTTGTTTGCACACCTTTAGAAATATCACCAATAATAAACTCCTTAGGGTGTTGAGGCAAAAATTTATGAGTCAAAGGATTATCATTTCTTTCTTGACCCATGGTACTAGATTCTCCAATATTTAGTTCATCACATTCATAATCTGAAATATCAACAATTTCTTTTGAAGCATTACTTGGTTCTTCATCAAAATTTACATGCATAGATTCTTCAACAGCCAAAGAAATTTTGTTATAAATTCTATATGCTTTACTTCTTGAAGAATATCCCAAAAATATACCTTCATCAGATTTTGCTTCAAATTTATCTTTATTCTCTTTTGTATTCAGAATAAAACATTTAGATCCAAAAGCTTTAAAATAATGTACTTTAGTAATTCTTCCCATCCATAGCTCAAAAGGAGTCTTATTCAAATCTCTTCTTATGGTTACTCTATTTAAAATATAGCATGCAGTACTAACTGCCTCAACCCAAAAATAATAAGCAACCTTGTATTCATTTAACATAATTCTAGCCATTTCTTGAAGAGATATATTCTTTCTCTCTACAATTCCATTCTGAGAAGGGGCTCTAGGAAAGGCAAATCTATGTTCTATTCCTAGATCTTGGCAAAGTTTTTCCATATTTTCATTTTCAAATTCCCCTCCATGATCACTCTTAATTTTTTGAACTTTCAATTGCTTTTCATTTTGAATCATATTTAGAAAAATTTTAAACTCCTCAAATACTTCACTCTTATGTCTTAGAAATATTACCCAAGTATATCTTGAAAAATCATCAACTAGAATAAATACATATCTCTTACCACTTAAACTTTCTATTGTAGTAGGGCCAAATAAATCCATGTGAATTAATTCCAAAATTCTTCTAGATATAATTTGCTTTCCTGATTTAAACGAACTCTTCTTTTGTTTTCCCAATTCACATGCATCACAGATTTTATCCTTTTTAAATTTCAAATTGGGTAAACCATCTACTTGGTTCTTCTTAGCTAACTTATCTAGTTGCTTCATATGAATATGACCTAGTCTACAATGTCATAACCATGCATTGTCTAAATTATTAGCAATTAAATAGGAATCAGTTGAAGAAACACCATCAAGTAAATTTAGAAAACATACATCATTTCTTCTATGAGTAGTAAATTTAACTTCATTAGAGTTTTCATTAATAACAAGGCATTTCTTAGATTTAAACAAAACCATATAACCTTTATCTTCTAACTGAGTAATACTAATTAAATTATGCTCTAAATTTTCAACTAGTAAGACATTATCTATAACCATTTTATCATTTACATAAACAGATCCGATACCAATAATCTTACCTTTTTGATCATTGCCAAATTTGACATTTCCTCCATCAATCATCTTCAGGTCTTTTAGGACAGATTTATCTCTAATCATATACTTTGAAGCACCACTGTCCATCACCCATCATGATCTTTTAGTTTTGACCTACAAGGATAGTCATAATCACATCCTTTGGTACCCATATTTTCTTGAGTCCATTTTTGTCAATGGAGAATATTTGAAATCTATTTTGTTTTGAAATCCATGTGTTATTTCGATTAACAGTATTTCTTTTTAACACATAGATAACTTTCTCTTTATTAATTGTTTTCAAATAGCCATTTTGATAATTCATTTTATAGCTGCTTGAAAAATTAATAGAAGCATATGTTTTTGGTGGTTCATAGTTAAAACCTATACCAGTTCTATCACCAAAAACTTTATAACTATTAATAATATTTGTCAATTTCTTATCTCCTTTAGTAAATGCTCCTAGTTTAAATTGCAGTCTACCAATTTCTTGTTCTAATTTTTCTATATCATTATTAGAGCTAGAATTTTCAACACACTAATTTTTAAGATTTTCATTCAATTTTTCAGTTTCATCTTGTAGCCTTTTGTTTTCTAAAAATTTATCCTTCAGTTCCTTAATAAGTTCTGAATTATATTTTTCAAGTTTAGAAATTTTATCATGCATATGAGAACTATCAACAACAAATTTATTTTTCTTTAATGTAGAATTTTCAGTTTTTAATGTAATAATTTCCTTTTCTAGCTTAGTAGTAGTTTTATTACTATTTGATAATTTTCTTTTTCACATAGAATTTTCTAAACTAACATTTTTTAGTTCTTCCAATAATTCATTATAATCATCTTGATTTATATCAGATACATCAGAATCATTATCAGAATTAATTTCCTCAGCTATATTGAATCAGAATGTACCTCATTAGTGTTAACCATAAAACAGACATTGGCTAGCTCTTCAGACTCAGACTCGATCTATGTACCATCAGTACTAGTACCCTCAGATGCTTCAGACTCTATAGAATCATCCCAAGTAACTTGGAATGCTTTCTTCTTTCCTTGATTAAATCTTCTCTAATGAAATTTCTATTTTCCATGAGATTTCTTCTTGTCAAAATTCTTTCTTTCATCCTTCTTTTGATATGTGCATTGGCTCTGAAAATGCCCATATCTGTTGCAGTTGAAGCATTTTGTAGCAGATTGCTTCCCTTTATCATGACTTTTTCCTTTGTTCCAGAATTTTCTATATTTTTTGATAATACAGGCCAATTCTTCTAGAAACTCATTAACAGACTTCTTAGATGGTTGTTGAGCCTTCAGTGCAAGCTCCTTTTTCTTTTCAACCTTCCTAGAGGTTTCTCCTTCCTCTTCTTTCCAATCTTTCAGTTGAGTCTCATAGGCTAATAGATTGCTAGTAAGATCTTCCAAAGTGAAAGTCCTCATATCCTTTGAATCTTGCAAGGAGATAGCCTTTGCTTTCCAATATTTGTTCAGGCTTCTCAAGACTTTGATAACCTATTCTTTCATGGGAAATTCTTTTCCAAGATTTTTTAGACCATTTATAATCTCAATGAAATGAGAAATGAGATCAGTGATACCCTCATTCTCTTTCATTTTAAACATTTAATATTTCCTTAGTAGGATACTTATTTTTGTATCCTTCACCTCATTTGTTCCTTCATATGTAATTTCTAATGCACGCCAAGCTTCATGTGTAGTAGAACAAGTAGAGATCTTGTTGTATATATCAACTGTGATTGTACAAGTTAGTGCATTCATTCCTCTTGCATCCATTTGTATTTTCTTCTCATCTTCATCATTCCACATGTCTTCAGAAACATTTGGAAGCTATATACCACGAACCACTACTCTCCATACCTTCACATCCATAGATTTTAAAAAGTTAGTCATTTTATTTTTCCAAAAACCATAGTTATTGCCATCAAAGAGTGGAGGTCGGTGAACATGCTGACCCTCTACCATTGATCTCAGATTGATTAAATCTATTACAGAGATAACCAGGCTCTGATACCACTTGAAAGGATCAAATGGCACACTAGAGGGGGGGGTGAATAGTGTCCTAATAAAATTTATTTTGCTTTTAAAACTTTGGAAGCAGTTGACACTAATGAACCCTAATTAATTGATTTTGAAATTAAAACTTGTAGTGTAGAAAGCAAAGAACACAAAGAGATTTATAGTGGTTCCCCAAACTAGGTAGTCCACTCCTCAAGGCCACAACCTCAAGAATTTCACTAAGTGCTTTTAAGGCTAAGCACAAACCTTAAACAAGTTGCTTTTGCAGGCTAAGTGTTTATGTTTGGCTAGCACGACACCAGAAAACTTGTTTGGATCTTCAGCAACGCACTAGAAAAACTTGGATTTGTTAACTTCTGTTTTTACTTAGTTAATTTATCTTTATGCCTATTCTTTTTCAGAGAAAACAAACAACCTTTAATACAAGTTAGATATAAATTCCAATTTGTATTTTAACTGCAAGTGCACAGTGTCTATTGTATTAGTATGCAAGTACATGTCTATCCCACAGGGAATTGCTTAAGAATTGAGAACTATTCCATTTTTAACAATCAAATTTATATATTCAATAAGTCTTCCATTGAATTACAATTAACTCAACAGACAAAGTTTGTTGAGTTATGACTAACTTAACGGACTAACCTCGTGGACTTAAGTTAACTCCACGAGCCTGTCTTTTCTTTTTAATACTACTATTTACAGAGAACTGCGGCCAACCATTGGGCGGTTCCATAGATTGTAAATAACATCAATTAAGCTCTTTAATGTTAGTAAACACTGGATTTATCATTAGGCAATACTAACATTTAGATAATTCAAACAGTAACCATTAAAATCTTTAAGTCTTTTAAACGAACTAATTTAAGTAAGCTGTTAAACTAAAACAAACATAAAACAATCACAACACTGACAAAGATAACATTAATCACGATACAACAAAAACAATACAACACTCAAATATAAAATACAAACACAGATAAATTGTTTTTGGTATTTTTGTTTTAATATGAACATAGAAATGGGCAAAAGGTGAAATGTAAAGTAATCTAAGTTGACAGTAAATACTTCTGTCACTACATACGATGCGATTACACCACTGAAAATTAAACCACTTACAATTCTTTCTCCTCTCCCTATAGAATCGCGAGTCCAGAATTGCAAGATGATCTCCTCTTCAGCATACAGGCATCAACCCGAAACCAAGGCTTGAAGCTTTACGATCTTCTGAGATATGAGTCGGCGCTTGGTGAAAATGGCTTCCCTTCCTACGACGCGATCACTCCTCACAATGGTTGTCAAGCACTGTGTTTGACTCGGAATTGACCCGACATCAGGAAAGTATCCTCACAGACCTTCGATGGTTGGTGATTATGGTGGTGATAATGTGGTGGTGATAATGGTTGTTGTGGTACTTCAAAGAATTGCCGACACTATTTGCAGAAAGCTCGGTGCTCCTCCTCTGTACACACTAACCATACCCATTGATCACACACACTTCACTTCTTTTTCTTCTTTTCTTTTATATTTCTTCAGTGGTAACTGCTTCTACTTGAATGGTCGGTTGGATTTCCTTCATTCATATCAACGACGATGATTTCTTCTCCCTTCGACAAGTGAATTCCTGCGTGATACGTGCGATCGTAGTTTTTCCTTCCAACTGTCCTGTTTTTGCAACCGCTATAGTGGCATATTAGAAAATAAATAGTCTGTGGAGTTACAGATAACTCAATAGACTTACCTCGTTGATTTAACTATAAAACACATGTATAAATTTAACTATCCGATGCTCAGGTGCATTTCGGATACTTATAAACTTAAATATCCGATGCCTAGATGCATTTCGGATAGTTACAGATAACTCACCGATATATAACTTAAGTAAATCTACTAGATCTCGACACGTGTCAACAACAGTTTAATAATAAAAGAAACATTTCGGAGAGTTACAAGTCTAACTATCCGATGCTCAGCTGCATTTCAGATAGTTAGAGATAACTTACCGAAAGTTCACTTAAGTCATGTGTTATGGTTTTGACACGTGTACTTCAGGAAATAATAAACTATTCTTTTAAAACATAACTATTCGGTAGTTTAAACATAACTATCCGATACATGTTCGATATGTTAAACATAACTGTCAGAAATATGTTCGGTATGTTAAACATAACTGTTCGAAATATTAGAAAATTCGGATACTTAAGAATTTCGTAGCTTGCAACATACCGACAGTTCAAAAATGTACTAAATTAACATTAATTCACCGAAATTAAGAAGATTCTTTAATTAAAGCATATAGCAATGCAATTATGATATAATGGCTTAATTCTCATATGATAAGCTAAATATTATGCAATTAACCATCATTTAACTGTTAATAATATGCACTTTTACATTCTAAACACTTCCCCCATACCTAAATTTTGCTAGTCCCTTAGCAAACTAAGATCTAATTAATTCGTCTTTCTAAAAGTGCTAGAATTAATTCTTCCCCCCTTTTTTTCTTCTATTCAGCATAAGAACTTATATTATCATAGAGATATTCTGTATGTTTCAGTAATATTATTTTCTCCTTTTCAACCTACAAATATATTTAGAATATATGCAAATTACATACAAAGTATATCATCATCATATAGGTGTTAATTATATTATCGTTTGTTCTTCTTTTCATCATCTGTCATCCTAAATTTTCCAATAAGATTTCTAGAAGAAATGTCAACAACATACGAATCAAAGTACAATCCAATTCAATATGATTAAGACAAGTAGAATAAAGAATTGTATCTCCATTAAACAACTTCAAAAGTCTATTCTAGATTCATATTTCAGCAATTCTAGTTAACAGAAAATATACTCGATTCATAAGATATCTGTATTTCACAAAACACTTGTATCTTTTCAGAACAGTATATGTATTTAATTTTTTTTTTTTTTGTACTTTAAAAGTTAATTTGACATACTTGAATCATACAGGAGCTTTCTAATGTACCCATGTAACGAGCTTTTAGTCAACAATCCCAGATCTGATCAGGATCTTAGGTTGCTAGATTTCAAGAGTCATTTCTTAGGTCAACAATCCTTACATACCTATCTGCTCAAGTACAAAAGGCTAGATATCAAAAAAGTTAATAAACTCTCAAAGTTTTTCTTTTTTTTTCAAAATACAAAAACAATACAAAACATTAATCACATACTGTATATGTACGTATTTCATTAATACAGATGCAATAAAATACCAATCTCATATAGTCCTGCTTCTATCATTTACTGAAAATATGAATCCATAACAATAAGCTCATACTTTTTCTGTAGTTTAATAAGATCTGCACATAAATCATTCTACAAGTTTAATCAGTCAAATTAAATGTATCTTTAATCATGTGTTTCATTTAATCTAGAATTCACATTTTAGCTCCTTTAGGACTTCAGATAATTTTTTCATTAAGCATTCTGATTTCATTTTAAAATCGTGAAACTGTTAAACTCATGAAATTCAGAAAAAAAAAACATAAGATATTATATCTAGATTTGCATAAATAGTAAATTCTATAGCATCTTATATAGTCTTCTAAATATAACATTCAAGCAGTTACAGTTTATAAAAAATTTACAGTCTCAATTATCAAATAGTTACAGCAAGTTCATAAAAATTTTCAACAAAACCTTTCAGTACCATTTTAATTCCTTTAATTAACAAACTTACATGGCTGTTACTTTAATTACCTCCCCCCCATACCTACATTTTGCATTGTCATCAATGTAAAAGATTTGACAATAAATACAGTAATTGTAGCAGGCATGAATACAGTTTCGTTGATTTAACACCTAACTCAACGAATGAGTTTAAATTTAAATTCAGGATAAGTAATCAGTTACATACCTTGTTTCGTTCATATCTCCTTCTGCATATTCCGATTTTTGATTCTGAAAAACTTTTCATTCACAGATAAAAGCAAAATATATAACAAAATAACATTTAACAAATATTGATAAATCATTGTCTTGTGTGGAACCTAGACTCCTATGCCTTCGGTGGCTCACAAGCAAGCCAGTTGGTTTCCCAAAATAGATACCAACAAATTGGATTGATATTTTATTTTATTTTTTTCTTTTATAAAATAAACTAAAACTAAATTTTTTAAAAGTAAATGCAGAAAACACACAACATTAAACACACAAAATCACAACTTAAGAACATGATTGAAAAATAGAAACAAATGGAATAAACGTGTCAGTCCAAGCAAACTTTTTAGGCATAGTTCTTCTTACTATTAATTCTGTTTTAATGCAGTTCTTGTTCCTTCTTAATTTGTAAACATGTAATATATTATAAATACCAAATGCAAGTGTATTACTATTAATGATATGAAAAGCAGAAAGAGATCCTTTTCGGTTCCAAGGTTTATTTGAAAAACCTGATATGTTTTAAAGTTATATCTTTTGTATCATGAACAGTGCACGTTTATACAACTCGTTAAGTTAGAGTTTTGTTTGTATAGAGGTCATGTGATAACTCGTTAAGTTAGAGGCTTAAAGGTTAAAATAGGTCACGTGATAACTCGTTAAGTTAGTGAGTAAAAGAAGAGACGAACTCGTTAAGTTAGTGTTATACACGTGGTGAAATTATAAGTTACGAATGTTGTATTGTATCACGTGAGGTGCACATGTTTAACTCGTTAAGTTAACATAACTAAACACGTTGAGTTGCTATATTCAACACTAAGGCAACGCGTTAGGTTAGTGTTATAAACTTAAGTTGTTATTTTTTGCACGTGGTAAAATTCTTATTATAAAAACATTTGTTTATGACTGAATCGGTGAGTTAGAGTTTTTTCGGAGACTTACAGTCGTAACTATCCGAAAGGTAACTTAAGTCATGTTTTCAGGTCTTGACACGTGTCTCACTTGTTTTATGATATAAAGAGCTTTTCGGTGACTTACAACTGTAACTATCCAAAACTTAAACTATTTTCGGTGAGTTATCATTTAACCTTACGAAAGAAAGGTTAAGCTGGTTCATTGAGTTAGCATAACACCATAGACTTAGTTCATTGAGTTAGCTACAGTACTTGCACGTGAAATGGCACATGAGGAACTCGTTAAGTTAGAAATGTTAAGTTATATATATATATACTTGTGTTACTCGTTTAGTTAACATTAAAGGACTTCGTATTACACTTGATGGAAAATTCTTTGGACGAGAAAGTTTATTTTACATGAAATTTTTCAGAGATCTAGGACTGATGATTAATGAAAATTCAAAATATAAATGTGGGTTAGAACGTGTGTGTTTCAATGAAGGAAAAAGAAAAGACGTGGAGAAGTGGAAAACTAGTAGTGGTTAAATGTGAAGGATATGCATGAAATGAAGATACAGTATAAAAGGCATAAAATTCTCGTTGATCAAACCATTCTTGCACACAAAACGAAAAATCTTTTCAAGGATCAAACTATCCCTGCACACCAAAAGAAAAATCTCTTTCAATGATCAAAAACACCTTCTCGGGGAAAATCTCTCAAGCGGAAGAAAATTCAGTGAAGCAGAAAAAGGTATTATATATGTCGCTGAAGATTTGAAGTATCAAAAGAAAGCAAATTCGGTGAAGTAGAGAAAGACAAGATATTCGTCACTAAAGAATTGCTGAAGAAGAAAGATCTCAAACAGGAAGAAATGTTTTAAATTCTGAAAATTAGTTTTCTCTGTTTGTAGTTATGAAATTGTTTAGATGATATATGGTGTCGAGATATAATTGCATCTACAATTTCTAAGGAGAATTGAATTGTATATTGTAATTGAAACCTTGAATAAATATGATTTTATGAAAACAATGTCTTGACTTATTTTTGAGTTTTAAAGTTTCAATTATATATCAGAAAATATTAAAAATACACAATTCACCCCCCTCTTGTGTAGCTATACGATTCTACAAGTAGGATCATCATATTCATTATACCACATCCCTATTTGAATTTTATCAAATTCTATAGATGGTGGTTTAGCTATATCACTCGGTATAGGTAAAATTTCTATAAAATTATCATAATTGTCTATGCTCACTATGTATAAATCAGATCCAAATGCTATTGATATATCTGTGACTAGATATACATATCCATCAAGTACGACATGTATGTTGTTAATTAATGATTTTTGTCCTAGATATATCATAATATTTTCAGTCCAAGATCTATTTAGAAAATTATACTCACTTAAGCGTAAATCTTCACCCCAATTTCCTGTAGGTCTCCAATAATATAATTTTTCAGGAATTGTAGAATTTTTATCAGAAAATATTAAAGCCGACCCACAATTTACAGTTAGTACTTCATATCTATTAGGTCTTCCTATATACCATTATTCTCTTGTTATAGGATTTCTTATCAAAATATCAGGTAATAGACTTGCATACCTTGGTCTCATCCTGTATATGATTAATCCTTCACCTATCCCCATAATATGATCTATTCCTTCTAATGTATTGGGTGGAATTCCAGTAGTTTCTTCCATAGGTAGATATTCATGGTTAATTGAACTATGATTAAATGACCTCCATATGAATCCATCTCTAATCTTAGTCATTTTTGCAGCTTGTAGTCCTTGAAAATATTTTTCTCTAACACAGTCTTTAATTTCCTTTGATACACAACACAGCCTACACAGATCTTTAGCTGACAAGTTACTCAGTACTTCCCTTAGTGCATCCAACGGTAATTGCATCAATTCCATTTGTTGATTTTGTATAACACAAACAAAAATTTAGTAGAGACAAAAATTAACATAACTACTGCACACCCTCGTGGAGTTAGGGCATAACTCAACGGAGTAAGTTCATTAGGTTAACACTTAGCAATTTCTAAGTTTACTCCTCGTAAGTACCTCTCTGCTTTTTTTCTTTTTCATTCTACTAACTGAAATAAAGTTAAATCTATGTCATTAATGCATCATTCTAATCAAAATTCATTTAAATCTGAACATTATATAAATATTTAACTTGTAGGTCAATTTATGTTATGCATAATTTACATTTTACCGTGCAACATGTAGAAATTTTTCAAGCATCTATCCTGTCATTCAGCAAATTGTAAATCTATTAAACATTCATTCATAATGTTCCACAAATTATATAACATTCAATAAATTCCATTCATTTCACATTCAAAACACGTATGAAAAGTGCATATGAAAAATTTATATTCATTAATATGAATCAATTTACATTACAAGTACATTATACAATTTTCATACAATTCTATACAAGTAGACGAATAATACAATTTAGTCTCTATTCCTATGTTCATCTACTTCCTTCTGGAGTTTTTCTAATTGAAGTTCTAATTGATTAATTCTCTCTACACCTCCTGTAATTCCTCTAGAAGGTATAACTATCTCTGCAGCTACAAAATTTCTGTATTCTTTCACTGAAATAGTTCTTGATTTGATCCTTTTTGATACCCATTTAGTGAAATCGATATAGTCCACCATCAACAGTGGAATCAAATCTCCATAAAACAATTTCTTCTTTACTGTTCTCAGCTTGGAGATAAAAAATGCAGTCCAATTTATTGGAATTCTATTGACAACTGCAAACGTGGCCCATTTGATAAATTGACTCAGTTCTATGTCATGGCCTTGTCGTTGATAGACATTCTTAATCAAAATGTTGGTTACCATGTGTGCTTTACCGTTACCATATGCTTTTTGATGATGACAAAACCATATTAAATCTAATATGAAATATGTTTAACTCAACAAAGCACCTTCATTGGGTTAACTTTTAATTCAACAAACCTTTTTGTTGACTTAAGTTCACTTAAGCTTATTTCTATTGTTTGTGTAAATTTTACCTCTCAGAACTAAAACTCTCAGATGTCAATAATTATATATGTATCAGTTTTCTAATTATCATCTGTCATAAACCATTTAAATATTATCTCCCTTTATAATATATGCAATTAAGATCATAATCATCTTTTTATAATATTTCTCCCCCTTTTTGTCATTAATCAAAAAGATAATTACAGAGAATATATATATATATAAGAGATATATTTACAACAACTATTTCTGTAAACAAGAATAATAATTGATCACATTTATAGAAAAATGTATTGTTCAATGAATCAAATAAGTAATACAAACATTACATTTTGTATTCAGAAACAAACAAAAATAGTTATCGACCCCTCCTTAGTATATCACTTATAGCATTACATATTTTATCTCCTAGATGCCTAATATCATTTCTGATGTCGTTAAGCACTGCATCTAAGTCAGGAGGTAGCTGGGTTTGCTGTTCTGCTTGAACTGAATAACTTTGTTGTTGTTGTTGTATATGGTCTGTATAATCAAGTTGTTGTCGTTGTTGTCGTTGAGGTTTATGCATGGCCTGGAATTTTTGCAAATCTCTAACACTAAATGCTCTCATGCCTTTAGTTTCAGAGGGCCAGTCGGATAAATTCAATTGGCTTGCAAGGATTCTACATACAGCATCACCATAAAATAACTTTAAACTCATATGTTGTAGTTGAGAAGTAAAAACATCTAAACAATTGATTTGAATTCTATTTAGTAGGCCATAAGTTGCACATAAACAGCCTCTGCTGACTTCCAAATTATGTCCAACTCTTTGAAATAAATTTGCATGCAATATATTTGCAATAAACCTTGCCTCTGCATTTAGATTTTCCATTAATCTCATTTCAGAATATACATCTAGAATTTTTGATAAAGACTGAATGTTCCATTCTAGTAGTCTAATCATGTCAAATCTGTTTGTAACAACAACACTTTCATTCTTTAATCCCAAAACTTCAAAAATTAACTCAGGAGATAATATAAATTCCTATTGATTTATTTGAGTTTTCAGAAAATTTCCATTCTTGACCAGATTGCTATAAAAAGCTGCAATAAGCTCTCTGTAATGCTTCCATTTCGTTCCTACTGGCAAGAATTGAATGAGGCCTTGAAACTCAAATAGATCTCTTATTATCATCAAACTTCTGAACTTTATTCGACGAGCATGCAGAATCTGACATGTAATCAGATTATAGTATTTCTACAAAGCTTCTTCAGATCTAAAATAAATTGAATTACCTTGAATTCGTAATACTGTACACAAAGAAGGTGATACCTGAAGCCGTGATTCAGAGTTTAATTCATCTTCAGGAACCTCTTCTTCAAAATGAATGTCATGTTGTTCCTTTTCCAAAATATTATCTTGAAGCTGCTCAGGTAAACTTGATTCTTCAGCTTCAACAGTGTTAAGAACATCTTCAATATGCTCAACATTCATCTGTTCAATCTCTATAGAATCTTTAGAGTTTAATTTTTCCACAAATTCTACAGCCGGTGTATCTATTTGTAATTGTTCATTTTGTTCAACAGATATTTCCATTGATTCATGTTGTGAATTCTCAGACTCTGCTTCTGTAGATTCTGAAGAAGGCTAGTTAACTTTTAGCTCTTCTGGAGTCTTAACATTTTCAATATCTGCTACTCTAGATAATTCAGCTTGTGAACTAGTTACTACCTCAACATTGTCAATTATATTTGCAATAACTTGTTCAATGTCAGGTGCCTGATGCTCAAATTTGTCAATTTCTGCATCACCAAGACTTATACTAATAGAAAAACTTGATCTCATACTTGACTTGTATTTCTTCTCAAGCTTCTAGCAAGGGAAAATAAAGTCTCATTATCTTCATTAGTTTTAGTGTGTTCGGAACTAATGAGTTTATCAGATGCACAATAAGGTACAATGTCTAGACATACATTGTCCTTTGGAAATAAATTTTCATCTGATTTTCCTTTTTCAATAGACTTTGTTTCCTTAGACATAATTTTTCTGACTTTTCTTCTTCTATAACATTTTTGTTTCTCCTATTCAAGTATTGCTGTTTTCTTTTCAACTTGCTCTATAAAATTTTTCTGCATTAATTCTTCTAATGCACTCTCAATTGGTGCGGCCTTTCGAAGACTATCAACTTTTGTTTTGTCTACAGCAATATTTGATTCTACTTGTTTTGAATATAAAGGGGTAGGGATAGCTGATTCATGCTCTTCCTCAAATGCATGTAGTCTAGTACCGTTTATTGGTATTTAAGGAGTTTTAGTTGAAGAACCTACACCTTTTTCCAAATAATTTGCATACTGCTCGAGAAATGCAATCTCAACACATTTCATTCTGTATTCTCTTTCAAATTTACTATGAATACCCATGTATGTAATATTTGCATCAGTATTTTGGAGTTCTTGTCTAACTTCATTCAGTATGCCTTCAAGAAAGAAATATTCATTATAAATTTCTGCTAACCTTTTGTCCACTCGAAATATTTTCTTGAACCAAGTGCGTGGAACATCATCATTCTCTATTTCTTTTCCTATTGCATCTCCTCTGCTTTTGCCTTTTCCTCTGCCATGACCTTTGTAGAACTTAGAGACCATCGTCACAGGTTGTAACACCAACAAGCGGGAAATATTTTCTTGACAAAGTTTACAAATAACCTAAGTGCCCGTGTAATAAGTGTTTAAATAGGGTTTTAGGTAAATAACTCAACGTGAAGAGAAGTCGGGTTTAGATATTAAATAAATATTGAATAAAGTTTATTCAATCAAGATACCCGAAATATTCAAGTATAACTCATTGAGTTAACTAATCTAGCGAGTAAAACACTGTCTAGAGGTAGTTTTACACGTTACCTTATCTAACATAACATCTAGTTAGTACACTTAAACAAGTTTCAGATGTGTCCAACTAAAACGTTCTGAAAACAACACACATGCTAAACTTAACATTATCTTGAGAACATTTTAAAATATTCAAACATTTTTGTCCTTTGAATCTAAAATAGTTTGTTTGTCTTTTTAAATTATTTCATCAAGATTTTTAAGAGGACATTAAATCAGATTAACCAAGATTTGTATTTTGAATTATACTAATCTGTTTTCGACATTGGTAATCCTCCCCCTACAAATATACTTCAAATATATTCAATCAAAATACAAAATATACTTGTAGTGACAATAGATGTTAAGTATAACTATACTTTTAAATTTTCTTTTTAGAAACTTCCGTTATTCTAACATCATCAAAAATGATTTCCAGAATCAATTCCTACTGTATATGAATCAAAACACAACTTTGAACTCAATATGATTAATTCAAGGAGAATAAAAGAAGGTATCTCAAATAAACGTTTTCAAAAGTACTAATGTTGATTCAGTAAATCAGTAGTCATATTGGTAGAAACTATATGCGATTCAAAGATATCTGTAATTAATGAAACAATTGTGCTTGTACTATTAGTTTGATCATTTAAGTTCATATTTTCGATTTTCTCAAATAAATCATCAATCTCTCTATTGATCTCTAACTCTTTTGGAAGATTGATCAAATCATCATTATCAGCTCTAGATTGAGATTCTCTAAAAGAATTTTCATTGAAGCTTACATGGAGGGTTTCTTCAATAGTCCTAGAAGTCTTATTATATACTTTATAGGCTTTACTTCTAGTAGAGTAACCTACAAAAATTCCTTCATCCGATTTCGCTTGAAATTTATCCCTTTTATCCTTAGTATTAAGAACAAAACACTTGCACCCAAATGGTTTCATATAGGAAATTTTTGGAACCCTATTAAACAAAATTTCAAAAGGAGTTTTATTAACATGAGGTCTTAAATGACTTCTGTTAATAACATAACAAGCTATATTTACTGCTTCAGCCCAAAGATTTTGAGGTAACTTATGTTCATTCAACATAGTTTTGGCCATTTCTTGAAGTGATCTATTCTTTCTCTCAACAACACCATTTTGACACGGTGCTCTTGGAAAAGAAAATCTGTGATCAATGCCATAATCATTACAATAATTATCCATTTGATCATTATCAAATTTAGTTCCATGATCACTCCTAAGTTTTTGAATAGAGACACTATTCATTTTGAACAAAATTGCAAAACATTTTAAACTTTTCAAAAACTTCTGTCTTAGATGCTAGAAAATATACCCAAGTGTATCTAGAGAAGTCATCTACTAAAACAAATACATACCATTTACCACCAAGACTCATGATTCTTGTTGGTCCAAATAGATCCATATGTATAAGTTCTAAGACTCTCTTGCTTGAAATATCAGTTTTGGATTTAAAAGAGTTTTTAAGAAGTTTACCTAACTCACATGCATCACACATAAAGTCCTTTGAGTATTTAATCTTTAGTAAACCTCTCACTAAATGTTTTTTTGATAGTTTATGTAACAGTTTCATATTTATGTGCCTAATCTTTCTATACCACAGATATGCATCACTCATTTCAGCTAGCAAACATGAATTTAAGTCAACTGCACAGAAGGTAAAGATAAAATACATACAGAACCTTTTCTTTTAGCAATAAACTTAATTTCATCTGTATTTTTATCAATTATTTTGCATACATTATCATCAAACACTATATAATATCCATTTTCAATTAGTTTTATGACACTCAGCAAATTAAATCCTAGGTTTTCTACATATAGTACATTTGAAATAACACAAGTAGGAGTTATTTGAACATTGCCCATACCTATGATTTTATCTTTGCTTTTGTTTCCAAATGTTACACTTCCTTTCATGGTATTTGTAAAATTTTGTAGTAGACTTTTTTGTCCGGTCTTGTGACTTGACAATCCATTGTCCAAGATCCATTTTGATGTTGTTTCCTCCTGCAACACAAATTAAGAAAAACTTTTTCTTGGTACCTAATGTTGTTGAGGACCAAGTTCATTAAACGCATATTTCTTCGTTTTGTTTAAAAATAGTTTAACATTATCATTTATATTCTTATTAGTTGTAAGTACTATTGATTTATCATTAGCTTCATACTCACATATAGCATTATTGCTCTTATAATCATTCTTTTTATTTTCAGATGTAGTATAACCAAGACCAAACTGATTTTTATCAGATTTTAATTTATTTTGGTCATGCTCATACATTTCAGTAAGTTCATACCAAGATTTTGTACTTGTATTTGAATTTTCAGTACATACAAAATCTTTTTATGCACACAAATTTTTAGATTTATCACATGCAGAATAAGTAATTGGTCTAATACCAATGTATTGAATTACATGCTCAGGTTTCTGAATTTTCAGTTTACTACAATTGTTTGAAATTTTAGAAACATTAGAAACTGAATTTCTAGAACAAGAAACAAGATTTTTAGAAACATTAGAAACTGAATTTCTAGAATAAGAAACAAGATTTTTAGAAATATTTATAGTCATGTTAGAAGTACAATTTGACAAATCACATTGATTTATATTATTATTGCATGATTCATCCCTTCAAGTACCTACTTCTACATATTTATTACCTTGTTTCATAATAAAAGGAATTTTAGTCTTAGATTTACTTGAACTGCAACTAATAAATCCTTTATTGGCTTGAGATTCAGGATATTTAGGATAATCAAATCCTAAGTGTAGGATCGTATGGCTACACAAGAGAGGGGTGAATTGTGTATTTTTAATATTTTCTGAAATATAATTGAAACTTTAAAACTCAAAAACAAGTCGAGATAGTGTTTTCATAAAATCATTTTTATTCAAGGTTTCAATTACAATATACAATTCAATTCTCCTCAGAAATTGTAGATGCAATTATATTTCGATACCATGTTTCATCTATACAATTTCATAACTACAAATAGAGAAAACTAATTTGCGGAATTTAAAACATTTCTCCCTGTTTGAGATCTTTCTTCTTCTTCTTCTTTCTTCTTCAGTAATTCTTTTGTGACAAATATCTTGTCTTTTTATGCTTCACTAAATTTACTTTCTTCTAATACTTCAAATCTTCAGTGACGAAAATCTTACCTTTTCATTTTTCCTCATAGGATAGTTTGGAGAAAGATGTCCAGGTTTCTTACAGTTGTAACATACATACTTTTTGGATGAAGAATTCTTGTCATTTAGTGATTTTGACATTGAGGGTTTATCATTTTTGTTCCTTTGATGTTTCCTAGCTTTCCATGCTTTCTTGAATTTCCTAGTCAGCAAAATCAAATCATCGTCAGAATCAGTAGATATATCAGAATCTGAATTAATTTCGAAGGCTATTTCTTTCTTCATTTTAGTTTGTTATGACTCAGTGATTCATTTAATTGAATTTCATAAGGTGTTAAGTTTCCTATAAGTTCATTCATAGTATAAACATTTAAATCTCGTGATTCCTCAATTGATGTTACTTTTTGAGACCATTTAGAACTTAGGGATCTGAGAATTTTCCTCACCAAATCCTTCTGTTCAAAATTCTTTCCTAAACATTTTAAAGAGTTTATGATATCAAGAAATTTGGAAAACATCTCAGAAATACTTTCGTCTTCATGCATCTTAAAGAGTTCATATTTATGAATCAACATGTTTATTTTAGTCTCTTTAACTTGAGAAGTACCTTCATGTAAAACTTCTAATGCATGCCACACCTCATAAGCAGATTTATATGACGACACTTTACTGAACTGTTCATAACTCAATGCACAAAATAAAATATTTAAGCCCTTAGCATTCAGAGTTTCATTTTCTTTTTCAATAATTGTCCAAGTATTATAAGGGGTAGTTAATAGAGTATATGGTTTAGAAATCATGAACCACAACTTATGATCTATACTTTGAAGAAAAACAGTCATCCTATATTTCCAATATTCAAAATGTATTTCATCAAATAAAAGAGGACGATTAAGATTTTGGCCTTCATATAAAGAAAAATTACCATTTCCAGTAGCCATCTTACCTTAGATTTTTCAACCTATTTGATTTTAAACAATCTAAAAACTTTAAAACAACTTGAGCCTTAAATCGAGAAAGTTAACTGTATGCTCAGATATTAATTTCTGTTTAAAAACAAAGAAGGTAGAATAAGCAATGATATTAAATAAGTTGGTATCGATTTTATATCAAAGATTATTAACAAAGCTCTGATACCACTTGTAGGATCGTATGACTACATAAGAGGGGGGTGAATTGTTTATTTTTATATTTTCTAAAATATAATTGAAACTTTAAAACTCAAAAACAAGTCAAGACATTGTTTTCATAAAATCATTTTTATTCGAGGTTTCAATTACAATATACAATTCAATTCTCCTCAGAAATTATAGATGCAATTATATCTCGATACCATGTATCATCTAAACAATTTCATAACTACAAACAGAGAAAACTAATTTGCAGAATTTAAAACATTTCTCTTTGCTTGAGATCTTTCTTCTTCTTCTTTTTCTTTTTTAGCAATTCTTCAGTGACAAATATCTTGTTTTTCTCTACTTCACCGAATTTGCTTTCTTCTAGTACTTTAAATCTTCAGTGACATAAATAATACCTGGTTTTGCTTCACTAAAATTTCTTCCACTTGAGACTTCAAATCTTCAGCGACATAAATTTGACCTTTTCTGCTTCACTAGACTTTCTTCCACCTGAGAGATTTTCCCAAAGAGGTGTTTTTGATCCTTGAAAAAGAATTTTCTTTTGGTGTGCAGGGATAGTTTGATCTTTGAAAAGATTTTTCTTTTTGTGTGCGAGGATAGTTTGATTACCGAGAATTCTATGCCTTTTATACTGTATCTTCATTTCATGCATATCTTTCACGTTTAATCACTACCAATTTTCCACTTATCTACGTCTTTTCTTTTTCCTTCATTGAAACACACACATTCTGACCCACGTTTATTTTTCAACTCTGGTTTACAAGAAAAGATCCGTTTGTATTCTAAATTTGCCTTCTGATATTATTAAAGATAATGCTTGCTTAATTGCAAAATCGGATGAAGTTATTTTATGGCATAGAAGGTTAGGACACTCAAACTTAAAATTATTACAAAAGTTGTCTAAAAAGAATCTAGTTAGAGGTTTACCTAGTATTAAGTACTCAAAAGAGTTTATGTGTAATGCATGTCAACTAGGTAAATTACATAAAACATCTTTTAAAAAGTTTAAATGAAATAACAAGCAAAAGAGTATTAGAACTAGTGCATATGGATTTATTTGGACCTACTAGGACAACTAGTTTAGGAGGTAAACATTATGCTTTTGTACTAGTTGATGACTATTCTAGGTTTACTTGGGTTTATTTTCTAGCTAATAAAACTGAAGTTTCTAAAATATTTAAGATATTCTGTAGTAAAGTTCAAAATGAGCAAAATGTTAAATTCAAAAACTTAGAAGTGATCATGGTACAAAATTTGATAATGATCAAATGGACACCTTTTGTGAAGAATTAGGCATAGATCATAGGTACTCATTTCCAAGAGCTCCTTCACAAAATGGAATAGTAGAACGTAAAAACAGATCACTTCAGGAAATGTCCAAAACCATGTTAAATGAAAATAAGTTACCCCTATCTCTTTAGGCAGAAGTAGTTCATACAACATGTTATGTTATAAATAGAGTACATCTAAGACCAATTTTGGATAAAACTCTTTATGAGATATGGTATTACAGGGTTCCCAAAATAAGTTATTTAAAATCCTTTGGTTGTAAGTGTTTTATTTTAAACACTAAGAAACGAAGAGACAAATTTAGAGCCAAATCAGATGAGGGTATTTTTGTTGGTTATTCCATTAGAAGTAAGGCATATAGAGTATATAACAAATCAACAAAAACCATTGAGGAAACCCTACATGTGAAATTTCATGAAAATTCTCATTTGGATTTTAGACATGCTGAAAACTTTGATTCAGAAATTCTCCTAGAAATGGTATCAAATGATGTTGATAGAGAAATTGAGAGATTATCTGACGGAATAAGAAATATAAACTTAAATGATGTAGATTTAGAAGAAAATAATGTCATACCTATAGAAAATGTGGAACAACATAGAAATTGGCGTTATGCTTCATCTCATCCTATTGATCAGATAATAGGTGATCCTAATCAAGGAGTTAGGACTAGGTCATTAGTAGTCAACATTTGTAGTGTTTACTCATTTGTTTCTTTACTAGAACCTAAGAAAATTGAAGATGCTTTAGAAGATGAATTTTGGTATTTAGCTATATGCAAGATGAGCTAAATCAATTTATAAGAAATGAGGTATGGGATCTAGTTCCACCACCTGAAAATTAGTCCATAATAGGAACAAGGTGGGTATTTAGAAACAAAGTAGATCAAGATGGACACAGTTAAAAATAAAGCTAGATTAGTTGCTCAAGGTTACAAGCAAGAGGAAGGAATTGACTATGATGAAACATTTGCCCTTGTTGCTAGACTAGAATCAATACTAATTTTGTTAGCATATGCTTGTTATATGGATTTCAAATTATATCAAATGGATGTTAAGACTGCTTTTTTAAATGGATATATAAAAGATGAAGTTTATGTAAAACAACCTCTAGGTTTTGAAGATTCAAAACATCTTGAGTATGTTTACAAGCTTAAAAAGGTACTATATGGCCTTAAACAAGCCCCTAGGTCTTGGTATGAGAGATTATCTAAATTTCTTATGGAAAAAGGGTATTCTATGGGAAAGGCAGATCACACTCTTTTCATCAAGAAGGTTGAAAAAGATATATTGATAGTTCAAATCTATGTAGATGACATCATATTTGGAGCAACAAGTGATAAATTAGTTAAGTCTTTTTCAGAAGACATGAATAATCAATTTGAAATGAGTATGATGGGTGAACTATCATTTTTCCTAGGCTTACAAATTAAGCAATTAAATCAGGGTACTTTTATTTCACAAGAAAAATATACTCAAGATTTATTAAAGAGGTTTGGGTTAGACAATACTAAAACAAAGAATACACCAATGAGTACTATCACTAAGTTGGATAAAGATGACTCTGGAAAAACTGTAGATATAAAACAATATAGAAGTATGATTGGTTCATTACTTTATTTAACAGCTAGCCGACTAGATATTATGTTTGTGTGTGTACTTGTGCTAGATATCAATCTAATCTTAAAGAATCACACCTACTTGATGTTAAACGAATTTTTAAATATCTATTAGGAACCATCAATTTCGGATTGTTTTACTTTAAACACAGTTCTTTAAATTTAATAGGTTATAGTGATACTAATTTCACAGGATATAAGTTTGAAAGAAAAAGCACTAGTGGCACTTGTCAATTATTAGGAAATTCTTTAGTGTCATGGTTTAGCAAAAAGCAAAATTGTGAAGCATTATCTATAACTGAAGCTGAATATATACCTACTGCACTTTGCTGTGCTCAAATCTTGTGGATTAGATAAACTTTAAAAGACTTTAATTTAGCCTATGAACCAACTAAGATTTTCTGTGATAGTAGTTCTACAATAAGTTTGTCTAAAAATCTTGTTTTACATTCATGAGCTAAACATATAGAAGTTCGACATCATTTTCTAAGGGATAATGTTATAAAAGGAAAAATAGTATTAAATTTTGTTCCTACCATAGAACAATTAGCAGATCTATTTACAAAACCCTTAGATGAGAATACCTTTTCAAAATTACGATTAGAACTTGGTATCTGTAGGTTATCTGATGTTTAAATTATCTTGTTCATTGCATAACATTTTGGTTTGTTATAAAGTAGCTTTAGAATTTAATTTCTTTATTAAAAAAAAAAAAACTCAAAATATCTATTTTAGAATTACTATTTATTAGTAGTTAAGAATTTATGAAATTCTGATTTTTATTGAAGTCAATTTATTTAAGAAAAATTCAGAAAAGATTACTTAAGGAAAGTTAATTTGATTCAATGTGAGTGCCAACTGTATTTTTGTTACTCATGTATATGCTATTATAGAGATTTTAACTGAAAAATACATAGAAAATATGTATCGTTTATTAAAGGAAAGTTATTAACATATTGTTAGAAAAATTAAGTCTTGCGGTTGCCTCTTATTTAATTTACTGTCTTGTTTTATTTCTTTTTTATTTGCAATTACTTGAGTAATTAAGTCTGTTGGGGGATCTTAAACCCTAATCACTTGAACCAACTAGTTTGGGATGAAAAACCCCAAAACCCATTCTTCCCCTCAACTTTCTCTCTCAAGGCAGAGCTTCTCTCTCTAGGCGATTTTGGTCAAGAGTGTAGGAGCTCTTATTTTCTTTGAGTTTTCATGGCGGACGACCCGCCACCGGCTCCAGCGAAGGTCTTAGGAGATCCCCCTCCTTTTGTCAACCCAAGTGCTTGGCAAAAGGACTCTCCACGTCCTTCTTTTGCCGCTACCATCCGGGAACATTTTGTTCCTCCTACATTTCCAGAGATTCCGGTGAGAGACCCTATCTCGGTGGAAGGTCAACTCAGAATATCTTTCTCCAATGAAGAAATCTCAAATCTGGCTGCTCCATTCCAACATACTCTAGTCGGGAGATTCGCAGGACAACGACCGGATCTTCACTCTATTCTAGGAGGCATCAAGGCTACTCTTAACATTACAGAAGGAGTCTTCCCAGCAGCATTGGATAACCGGTATGTTCTTTTACGATTTCAAAGTCATACTCATTTTTTACAAGCTCTAGTTAAGGATAACTGGAGCATTAAAGGGAGAAGAATGTCTGTTTTTCGTTGGTCTCCTTCCTTCTCTCCGGGAATGGAAGCAATATGGGCTCCTGTTTGGGTTCACTTACCTCATTTGCGTGCACACCTTCATGCTCTGGGAGCCATTAAATCTATAGCCAAACTCTTAGGAAAATACCTTTGTGCTCATAAAGATGTCTGCAATTTCACGAGACCTGGATTGGCAGCAATATGCGTAGAGATGGATCTGTCGAAGCCTCTCCCACGCTCAATCACCATCGATAATGGAGGAGAGATAATAGTCCAAAAGATTTTATATCCGTTCGAACCAAAGTTTTGTACGCATTGCTGTAAAATCGGGCACACGATTCAACAATGTAAAAAGAAAGCTGCCTCTGACAATGCTGGGCCGTCGACAAGTCAGAAAAATACGGAGATACATCAAAACGCATGGAAAGTAGTCACACGCAAAAAATCTTCGGATATCAGATCTTCGCAACCAGCAAATACAGATAAAAATCAGACACCAGATATCCCGCTGACAGAGAAAGATATGCCACAGAACGTCTCTGAGCCTCTCTCTCCAAATATAACAGCTGGTGCATCTGAAAAAGATTCAGAGATCGCTAGACAAGCAACCGCTACAGAAACATCGAGGAAAGAGCAAATGCCAGGCACGCAAGCGTTGCAGGGAGAAAATCCTGACAACAAGCAAGCACAGCGGTCGCGCCGAACTCCTCTGACACATGAACAGGCGCCCGACGGAAAGCAGACCCCGGTTCAACCGAGATCCACGGTACAACCGCGAATCGCGTCGTCAGACTGTCTGGAAAACTCTGACAACACGCGACCGGTTCGGTGGCACCGAATGCAGACCGGTACACTGGCGTACGAAGGTTTACAGACCTCGGTTCAACCGAGCCTCTACACGGTTAAACCGGGTCTCGCGTCATCAGAAATCCCCTCTGACAACACGCGAGCGACTCGGTCGCACCGGATTTTGATCGGTAAACAGGCGCCGGAAGACACGAATCAGGCCCAACCGGATACAGATACGGTTAAACCGAGAAAAGAATCTTTCCAAAATCTGGCTCTACAGATTTTAAAAGAAAAATTGAAAAAGAAAGAGATTGAATCGAACTCGGACGAAGAAGATTCTTGTCCTGAAAAGTTATTGTCAGACTCTTCAGAAGAGGAAGTAGAGACTCCAAGACAAAAAATCAATATGAATCGGCTATCCAAAAGACAAAGTACTCGACTTAGACAGAAAAAATTACAGCTCATCCATGATTCATAATCTTCACAAAGTGTCAGCCTTACGTCCTTGTAAGATTGAAACGGCCAAACCTTGATTATATGGATATATTATTTTGGAATTGTAGAGGGTTGGTAAATAAATCAACCCAAAATTTCGTCAAAAATTTGATAGAGAAGCATAAGTTACAAATAATATTCATACAGGAACACTTCATGTCTGAAGATGATGCTCGAAAATTTGTAGAAAAAATAAATTGGAATCATCACTATGGAAATGCAAAGATATGTGCTTTCTGGTCTGATAATTTGGATATACAACATTGGGAGTCCCACTTGCAAGCAATCACTTACAAGGTTATAAAATCATCTTATCAAGATCTTTTAGTTACGGTGGTTTATGCTTCATGCAATCAGAATACCCGTAGAAATCTTTGGGATTATTTAACGGATCTGAATACAAGAATTGCACAGGGCCCGTGGTTACTTGGAGGAGATTTCAATGTTACTAGACACACAGATGAAGTTCAAAATATTATTCACATGCATCAGTCAGCTAGACAGGAGTTCAATGATTTTATAAATCAAAACCAACTCCTAGAACCCCCCCACTTTGGAGATTCGTTTTCCTGGTGTAACAACAGAACTGGCAATAACAGAAAATTAGCAAGATTAGACCGCATTTTAATGAATAATCCTTTGTTTGAAATATTCACAGATGAGATAAATTATGGAGAAAGGATTTGCTCAGATCATGCTTATATCAGGATTCAAAACAAAAATATCAAAGGATGGGGCCCACGAACGTTCAAATTTAAAAATTTCTGGTTATCTTTTGAAGAGTTAGAATAGATAGTCAGAAATGTTTGGAACAGTGCAAAATTCCAGAATCCAATCACAAACTTCAGTGCTAAGCTCAAGATTCTAAAGAAAGCTCTCATTAGCTAGAATAGAAATAAAGTGGGAGATATTTTTTCTGAGGAACAGAATATTTTGAAACAAATAAATTCTTTAGAGCAGAAATTTCAGACAGAGCCTGAGTCTTGTACGTTAGAGGAAAATGCCATGGTTATCAACCTCAAAGAAAAACTTATAAAGAATACAGATAGACAATATAGTTTACTGAAACAAAGTTCTCACATTAATTGGTTGACAGATATGGACAGAAACACTAGATTCTTTCATCAAATTATCAAAAGGAGAAACTCGAAGGATCAGTTCAAAAATATGCAAACAGGAAATGAAGATGAAGAACAAATTAAAAAGAGAGGTAAAGAATACTTTTCAGAAATGCTACATTCTCAACAAATTACTGAGGATAAGAGTCTGTTTGATAATATACCAAGAGTCTTAACTGAAAGCCACAATCAGTCTTTATGGGAAATTCCTACTATTGCTGAAATAAAAGATGTCTTAGTCTCTCTCCCTAATAACAAAGCCCCCGGCCCAGACAGATTCACAGTAGAATTTTATTCAAAATTCTGGGAGGTTATTGGTACAGATTTTTGTGTAGCTGTACAATATTTCTTTACAGGTGCAAGACTCAACAACAAATGGAAAGCCACATTTATTGCTTTGATTCCAAAAAGAAAGCAACCAGAAAACTTTGCAGATTTCAGGCCTATCAGTTTATGCAACATCTCTTACAAGGTAATAGCCAAAATTATAGCCAACAGAATCTCCAAAGTGATTTCACTTATGATATCTCCCACCCAAACAGCTTTCATCAAGGGAAAAAGTATTCATGATAATATTTCCTTAGCACAAGAATTGATTCAATATATTGATCAAGGCCATCGGGGAGGTAATCTCATTGTCAAATTAGATATGGAAAAAGCTTTTGATAGAATGAATTGGACGGTTATTTTCCGGACTCTTAAAGCATTTGGTTTTGATTCCACTATCATCAACATCATTGCTAACTGTATTTCTGAAAATCCTACGTCAGTGTTATTCAATGGAGCACCATCACAAACTTTTTACCCTTCTAGAGGTCTTCGTCAAGGGGATCCACTTTCACCTTTCCTTTTTATTATTACTGAAGAATTGCTAAGTAGAGCATTACTCAAGCTCCAACAGGAATCAGACTATATCCCTTACAAATGCCAAAGCAGACATTGGCGTATTTCTCACTTGATGTTTGCAGATGACGCCCTTTTATTCCTAAATGGTAGAAAATCTATGCTTCAGAAAGTCATCGATATTCTCAAGAAATATGAAATGACTACTGGCCAAAAGATTAATTATGAAAAAAGCAACTTCTTAGTATCCAAGAAAAGTCCATCACACCGCATTGCATTCATTGAGGATATTCTTGGTTGTAAGCAAGGTGATTGGCCGTTTATATACTTAGGCTGCCCCATCTTCAAAGGACAACCGAGGATAAAATATTTTCAATATTTGATTGATAAGATTCAAAACAAAATGGCAGGTTGGAAGGCAAGATTTCTCAGTCAAGGAGGTAGACTTATGCTGATTAAACATGTTCTGAATTCCATACCTATACACACTCTAAGTGCCATTCCACTTCCTTTAGGCATTATCAACAGAATCAACTCAATTTGTGCTAAATTTTTCTGGTCGGGTGACAATACCAAAAAGAATTTTCATTGGCTTTCATGGGAAAGAATAGCTAGACCTATTACAGAAAATGGACTTGATATCAGAAATATAAGAGATCAGATTACTGCATTCAGATTGAAGCAAATCAAAAAAATATTGGAAAACTCTGGTATCTAGGCTCATGCTATAAATGCTATACATGGGTCGATGGATCAAATAGCAGAAGAACAAGGCAATAATATCAACAAAATGTTCAATAGCTGTTGGAGAAATCACAAACACTTATTTCAGGAATCTAGAGCTTTAAGCGGTCATAATTTCTCGATCAAAACATCTTGGGAATTAGTGCGAGATCATCACCATCAAGACAATAAGCTAAAAGACATGTGGTCATCGCAGATTCCCACTAAAATATCAGTTTTTCTTTGGAAACTCAACAGAAATATCATTCCAGTAGATGATATTAGAACGCAGGCTGGATATTATCTCCCTTCTAGGTGCAACTTATGCAACAACAACTCAGAAACATCCCAACATATTTTTTACGACTGTAGATTCGTCAAAGATTTGATACATCGGCTCAACAACATCCTAAATATTGACGGGATTACCAACTGGAAAGAATGGAGCAAACAAAAAATATTTTCTCGGAAAAAAGATCCTAGACTGAATATTCTAAAATACTTAACAGCAACAACATTATGGTGCATCTGGATACACAGGTGCGATATTATCTTTCGTAACATGCAACCAAATATTTCTGCAGTAATCGGGAGAATATCGCATTTTTTCCAACTTTTCAAAGTTTCGGAAGAAATGAGAAGATAGCAGTTTACTGTTCTTAAAAAACAAAGATCGAGGAATACAGCCTGCCGCTTCTTCAGTCTGACAGCCGCTCGTCAGACGCTATCAGCAGCTTCGGCAGATGCACATGCAATAGTCAGAACATCCGGTTACACCGTTCACTTTACGGTCAAACCGACCCCAGTCTTGGTATGAACAACCAATTTCGGTGACCTTCGGTTCAACCGAAACATTTTTTAGGTTCAAAAAAAAAAAAAAAAAAAACCTATCTTTTACCAGCCCGGTTTGACCGCTCTGTACACGGTTAAACCGAAAGTTTCTCCGGTCGGACCGAGCTCAGAGTTCGGCCTCACCGTTGAGCAACAGGAGATCTGACAACTTCTCCAGTCGAACCGAGCTCAGAGTTCGGCCTCACCGTTGAGCAACAGGCGATCTGACAACTTTACTAACGTCTCTGTTCACACCGAGAAACAGGTATCGGCCACTGCTCTGTTCACACCGAAACCTCTTTTCTTGATTGGATATACCGGTTTGACCGTTTTTTCAACGGCCAAACCGGAGCTGCTCCGGTCACACCTGAATCTGACACGGTCTCACCGATTTTTTACAAAATCGATCAAACCATTCTCTTGCTGCTACTCGGTCGGACCGCTCTGCACAAGGTTTAACCGAAAAGTCTCCGGTGGGACCGGTCTCAGAACTCAGTCTAACCGACATCTTCTCCGGTTAAAACTGTTTTTGATGACCGAAATTTTTCGGCTTTATTTAATTCTGTTTTCACTCAAATTATATTTGAGTCTTGTTATGCCTTTATAGGCACATTCCTTTTTTAGCAGGACTATCCCCTGATGAATGCAAATGATAGACATTATATAAAAAAAAAAAAAAAAAAAAAAAAAAAAAAAAAACTAGTTTGGGATGTGCTGACTGAAAACTCATTTTACAAGTAATTTAGATTTTATTTAAAAAAAAAAATTACCTGTTCTTACTTGTCATTGAGTAACTAGTTATCTTTCCCCTAAGTAAGGGATTGCGATCACGTAAAAAGATATTGTGGGAGGTAATACATAAAGTATATATATATATATATGAATATAAAAAAAAAAGGGGGCAATGTACTCAAGCTTAATTTATTTTACAGGTGTTATAACAATTTTGACATAATCTGTGCATATAATCTTTGTTATTTTTCTTTGTTATTATCTATCCTTCACACACATTGTAATGCATTTATTTTCTTAAGTTTGTGTACTCATTATTGAATTCTTTTAAGTTACCTGAAGGTATATCTTTATGAATTTTCTTTTGTAAACTAAATAAAATAAAAGCTAGAAAGTCTAAATTGTTAAATCTACTACTTATTTCTGTATTTCAATTAAAAAAATTACAAAGACACACATCTATTTGGGGCTTCGCAACTCAATTAAAGTACGCTAGATTTTGAACTTAAATGACAAATCTATTTTAAGGTTTAGCAACCAACTTAAGTTAGCTATTTGAACTTTAGTGACAAATCTATTGGGGCTTGGCTACCTAGTTTAAGTACGCCATAGATTCTTTAGACTACATTTATGTAGGGGGAGCAAATTCTCATATAATAATTCAACCATTATGAACTATTATATGCTTTAATGAAAGAATCTATATAATTTTAGGAAATTAACATTAATTAACTACAATTCTAAACTATCGATGAAATACAAGCTTTTTAGTTCTTAAGTATCCGAATTGTCTGTTGTTTCGGAAAGTTATATTGTATATACTAGACAGTTATGTTTTAAACGATTAAAAGAATATTTTATTATTTCCTGAAGTACACATGTTGAAACATTAATGCATACCTTAAGTGAATGTTTGGTAAGTTATTTGGTAACTATCCGAAATGCATCTGAGCATCGGATAGTTAGGTTTATAAGTATCCAAAAATATCTGAACTCCTTAAGTTAGAATTATACACGTGTTGAATTTCATTGCTTTATTATGTCTCATGTTGAAACTCAAACAACTATGTTTAAGTCTTCGACTTTTACACATATCCATCCGAGAAACTCGAATAGTTAACTTAATATTATTATATTTTTCTGAAAGACTTAAACTATGACAATAACTATTCTAGTTTGTCGTATAGTTATGTGCTTTACCGCTCATAAAACTCAAATAGTTATCATAAGTCTTTGAGTTTTCTCACTTTTCACTTAGCCCGTAGTTATTTTCTTTACACGAACAGTTACACTAAGTATTCTACTTTTGTCGGTTGTAAAACTCGTACAGTTATTGTAAGCATTCAAGTTATTTATCAATAACGGATCTTATATTTATTGTTAGGATCGGTAGACTCACCAAAGGGGGGGGTGAATGGTGAATGTGTGTAATTTTTTATATTCTTTCTGATTGTTGAATCGAATGATTCAACAGAAATGAAATGAGATGAAACTAAATGAATGCAAAGCAGAAAAGAAAGATAACACACGGCAAGTTTTAGGTGGTTCACCAAATTAGCTAGTCTACCCCCAAGATTCACTTGGGCTTCACTAAGTGTTTCAACACTTACACACTTGCTTTCAGGTAAAAGCAAGAACCAACAATATAGAAGTTTTTAGGTATAAACTTCAGTAAACCAACCTCTAGAGTTTTCAAGTTGAAACTCAAACCAACAACTGAATGTAGCTTTCAGGTTGAAGCCACGAACCAACAGCTTGAGTCTTTCAATCAGAGTTTTGGTACATAAAGCTTTTTCTGCAGTAGATCTTTAGAATATGCTTCACTGTTTGCAGACTTGAGTGTAATTGGAATTGGAGTGTAGCTCACTGTATATGGTATATATGTTATCTCCTTCTTTTCTTCTCTCAAACTCCTCATATTTATATCAAAGGTATAACGATCATAATTTTTCTTTCAGTGGATGTATTCTATTGCACTTGGAAAATAATCAGACCTAAATATGGTAAGTTACCATTCTGTCTGATGTTTAGTAAATAACCTTCCGAAAATCTCAGGCGTTCGAATGGTTATAAAAATAACTTACCGAAAAGCATCCATAACTTATCGATTCATTACTCATATCCTGTTAACTAAGTCACATGAGATTTTAAGTTGCTCACGTGTAATGTCAAGAGTTCAGAGACTTGTATATTAACTCATCGAAATAAGCTCCTGACTTTTAGATAGTTAACTATTGCAACTCTCCGGCATTTCTTTTAATTCTCCGACAGTTGTCCCTTTTAATCTGCACGTGGGAAATTCACTGTCTTAAGTTTCGGATGGTTAAACTGTAACTCACCGAAACTCTCTTGAGATTTCGGATAGTTATCTTTCTAACTCTCTGAAAACTTAAATGATCTTCTTTCTGGAATTCTGCACGTGGCAATTTCAATAACATAAGTTTCGGATAGTTAAACTGTAACTTACTGAAACTCTCTTTGAAAATTTTGAATAGTTATCTAACTCTCCGATTTTCCCTTTTAAGCTTTCAACTGTCAGCTTCTCCATTCTACACGTGCGTAATAGAATAACTTAAGTTCCAAAAAGTTATTCCTGTAACTTACCGAAAAAGTCAAATAGTTATCTTCCTAACTCTTTGAAAAATCCTTTAAGCTTCTGTTCTGAATTTCTACACGTGGTTAATTGAATGACTTAAGTTTCAGATAGTTAGCCTTTCTAACTTTCTGATTTTCCTTTTTCTTTTGGTTAGTCAACTTCATAACTCTCTGATCATTCAACCAACTTAACTATCTGATTAAATAACTCTTTGAAGACTTTGGAAAATTAGATAGTTATCTTTCTAACTGTCTAATGGACTTGCTGCTGTTTTACTCTTTGGATACTTGGACATGTAACTGTCCGATTTTCCTATAACTTGAAATCAGTATCATCTAGAACCTTCTCGATCTGTTCGTCTGCTTGGAATTTGTTCTAACAGCCTTCTGATTTAATGCTGCACTGACTTAACTATGAAATACAATATGTTTCCTCACATAGGTTTTGCATTATCAAAATACTCAAGTTCTAACAATCTCCCCCTTTTTGATAATGTCAAAAACCTTTACAATTATTTACATGTATTTCACTCCCTAGTGTATTTCTATACATTCAGTCACATAGAGAAAAATAAAACAGGAATTTATCAATACTATACTGACAAGGAGGGATTCCTCCCCTTAACTTTGAGTTGTCTTCTCCCCCTATATGTGTGTTGAGTTTTTCTTCTCCTTTTAATAATTCTCTTTCAGTTCTTGCTGGAAATACTGTAAGTGGCCATATACTACACAAATTTCCAAATTCTTCTCCCCCTTTTTGTCATTATATAAAAAAGGTGAGGACTATAAAACTGATATTGACTATATCATGCACGAGTAGGTTAGTAGAAAAACAAGCTCCCATATGGTGAGCTTGAAGAAGAATAAAAATATTTAAAGATCATGTAAAGAGCATATGCCTAGATTTCGTCTAATATGATTAAAAGTTGATTCATTTAAAGGTTTGGTGAAAATATCTACAAGTTGATTTTTTGTTGGTACAAACTTAAGTGATGTTCCCTTTCTCCACATGATCTCTCAGAAAATGATGTCCGATCTCGATATGCTTGGCTCTGGAATGAAGTATTGCATTCTTAGATAGACTGATTGCACTGATGTTATCACAAAATATGATTGAATTCTGAATTTTTAGTCTATAATCTGCTAGAGTTTGTTGCATCCAAAGGATTTGTGCATAGCACAATCTTGCTACAATATACTCGACTTCAGTAGTAGATAAAGCTATACAATTTTGTTTCCTACTAAACTAGGAGATTAAAGAATTTCTAAGTAATTGACAAGTACCACTAGTGCTTTTTCTGTCAGATCTGCTGCTTGCATAATCTACATCACTATAGCCTGTTAAAATCAAACTACTATCAGCTGAGTAGATTAATCTGAAATGTTTTGTTCCTTGTACATATCTGAAAATCCTTTTGACTGATTTCAAGTGTGATTCCTTTGGTGATGCTTGAAATCTAGCACACAAGCATACACTGAACATAATATCTGGCCTGCTAGCTGAAAGGTATAACAAGGATCCAATCATACCTCTATATTGCTTTTGATCCACTACAACACTTAAATCATCCATTTCCAGTTTAATGCTTGAACTCATTGGAGTATTTGCGGGTTTATTGTTTTCATAACCAAATTTCTTCAACATCTCTTTGCAGTATTTTTCTTGGTTGACCAAAATGCCATTATGCACTTGATGAATCTATAATCCCAAGAAAAACTTCAATTCTCCCATCATGCTCATTTCGAATTTATTTTTCATCAAATTCTAAAATTCATGACAAAGACCTTCTGAAGTGACTTCAAAGACTATATCATCAACATATATCTGTACAATCAACATATGCACATCAAAAGTTTTGATAAACAAAGTGCTGTCCACTTTGCCTATAGAAAAATTGTTTTCAGTTAAAAACTTTTTCAATTTCTCATACCATGCTCTAGGTGCCTGTTTTAGACCATATAAAGCCTTTCTTAGTTTGTAGACATGATCCAGCTTGAATTCATCTTCAAATCCAGGAGGTTGTTTAACAAACACTTCTTCCTGAATTTTTCCATTTAAGAAGGCACTTTTCACATCCATCTGAAATAATCTTATCTTCATACTACTTGCAAAAGCAAGTAACATTTTGATAACTTCAATCCTGGCTATAGGAGCAAAAGTTTCTTCATAGTCAATACCTTCCTGCTGATTGTAGCCTTGTGCAACTAATCAAGCTTTATTTCTGAGAATGTTACCTTATTCATCTAATTTATTTTTGAAAATCCATCTAGTTCCAATGATGGATTTTCCTGCAGGTTTTTCTACTAGTTCTCAAACATTATTTTTCTGAAATTGATTTAATTCTTCCTGCATAGCCATTGTTCAGTAGGTATCCTTACATGCTTTATCTACTGATTTTAACTCTATTTCTAACACAAATGCACAAAAATTACAGATATCTTGTGTTTTGCAACTAGTTTGTACCCCTTTAGATATATTTCCAATAATTTATTCCTCAGGATGATCAGATCCAAACTTCCAACTATTATGATTCTGATATCTATTGTTGAGATTCTGGTCTGACACTTGTGATTTGAGTTTCTATTTGCAGTTATCATCTTCAAAGTATTCATTTTCACTATCATATTTAATCTTCAACTTTTTTAAATTCTAGATCAGATCTTCATCAAACTGAACATTTATACTTTCCTCCACTCTTCTATCTTTAGCAAAATATACCTTGTAAGCTTTGCTTCTAAAGGAGTAACCAACAAGTATGGCAGGTTCAGACTTTGCATCAAACTTGTCTTTAGCATTTCCTATATTCAAAACATTTGCATCCAAATGTCTTAAAATAGCCAACATTTGGAGTTTTATCAAACCAAATTTCAAAAGGTGTCTTATTCAATATGGATCTAATGTGAGTTCTATTGGAAATGTGACAAGTTGTTCCTACAACTTCTGCCCAAAGAAATTTAGGTAGATCCATGGCATTTAACATAGTTCTAGCCATTTCTTGTAATGTCCTATTTTTCCTTTCTACAACTCCATTTTGAGCAAGAGTTCTAGGACAAGAGAATTCATGCAGAATTCCAAATGAATTACAAAGGTTTTCAAATTCATAGTTTTCAAATTCTCCTCCATGATCACTTCTGATTTTCTTTACTGTTAGTTCCTTCTGATTCTGAACTCTTATGTAGAAATTCCTGAACTCATTGCAAGTTTCATTTTTATGTCTCAAAAATATTACCCAAGTTAATCTGGAGAAATCATCAACAATAACAAAGGTATATTTTCGACCCCCAAGACTTGATACTTGAGAAGGACCAAACAAATCTAGATGTAGCAGTTCTAATGGCCTTTTGGTGGAAACAACATTTTTGCTGTGAAGAGCAGTTCTCTTTTACTTCCCTAGCATACACTCACTGCACACTCTATCTTTCTTAAAAGTGAATTTAGGTAGACCCTTGACAAGATCACCTATAGAAAGCTTTCTGATATTCTTCATATTGATGTGACCAAGTCTTCTATGCCACACCCAATCATCTTCACTAGTTGCTACCGAACAGGGATTGCATGTAGAATTTTCACATGGAAAGTTTAAAGTATATATTGAGCAATTTCTATTACCAGTAAATTTTGTATCATTCGTGGTTGGATCAATAATGTAGCAATTTTCAGCATTAAAAGAAATAGTATAACCTTTATCACATAATTGTCCTACACTTAACAAATTTTGTTTCAATCCATTTACATGCAAGACATTCTCAATTATACCATTTTCAGATGTAATATTTCCTATTGCAATTATTTTACACTTTTCATTATTTCCAAACTTAACAAATCTTGAACTTAAGTTTTTAACAAAGTCAAGAAAACTTTTCTTACCTGTCATGTGCTTTGAGCATCCACTGTCCACGATCCATTTAGTTAAATGTGCTTGAAACTCCTTGTCACCCTGCAAATCATACTGAAATTAAAGCTTTTGGTACCCAAATCTTCTTGGGTCCAGTAGAGTTAGTCCTTAAAACATTAAATCTATTGCCTCTTGGCAGCCACATATGACTTGATCTTCATTTGATGGCAAACACAGTGGTGTCATCTCTATAAGATCGAATCACTCCACCACAATAAGGTATTTCCTATAGTGTAGCATACCCTAGGCCATATTTATTCCCATTTGATCCTATTATTTTATTTAATCCTTTTTGTCATTGAGTAAATTTACATATGGTATCTTTCAAATCTGATATAGTGATTAATAGGATTTTATTTTCTTCTTTTAATTCATAGTTAACACAACTATACTTATCTAAATTTGATTTTAGATTTCTATTTTCAACTATAGTTGATTCTAATTCAGCAAATGAATTTTCTAAGCAATGATTTAACCTTTTAATTTCTTTCTTAAATTCTCTACACTTCTCATATAAATTATCTATAGTATACAGAGGACTGTTTATGTCTAAATCATCATGCTCATTTTCTGAACTAGAGGAAGAAGAGCATATCTCTTGTGCTGCAAAACACACGTTGGCTGCAGCTTCATCTTCAGAATCTGATGAACAGCTTGAAGAGCTACTATCATCCCACGTAGCTTTGAGAGCCATCTTCTTTTTGTCCTTCAATCTCTTCTTCTTGTCTCCTTGATCCTCTTCTATCTTAAATGGATAGAAGGTCTATATGTGCCCTTGCCTTTTACATTTAAAACATGTAGGGATAATTCTTTTAAAGGAGCTAGGCTTATTCTTTTTCCTCATGAACTTTCTGAAGTTCCTTGCCAGTAGCATGATCTCATCATCGTCTGAGCTTGGAGCTTCTTCTGTAGATGGAAATGTCATTTCCTTTTTCTTTTCAATTTTCTTTTCAACAGCTCCTTCTTGCTCTCTCCAGTCATTCATCTGAACTTCGTGGGCTAGAAGATTGCCCAATAGTACTTTAACTATGTAGTTGTTGAGATCCTTGGAATCTTGAATAGATGTGGACTTCTGTTTCCACTCAACAATTAAGCTCCTTAGGATCTTCTGTACCTGTTTAGGTGAAGAGAATTCCTTTCCCAAGCCTTTCAAACTGTTAATGATTTCAGTAAATTTTGAAAACATTTCAGGTATGTTTTCATTTTCATTCATTTTAAACAGTTCTAGTTTTCTCAACAGGATATTGATTTTTGTATCCTTAACTTGGCTTGTACCTTCGTGAGTTGAAGGATTTTCCAAGCCTCAAGAGCAGACTTACATGCAGATACTTTATTATATTGATCAGCAGTTAGTACACAATAAATGGCATTCAACCCTTTAGCATCCAACTGGATGAGTTTCTCATCCTCCTTAGACCAGTTCATAACATCACTAGTTGGAAGTATAGTTCCAAGAACAACAATCTTCCAGAGTTTAATATCAGAACTCCTAAGGAAGCACTCCATTCTATTCTTCCAATAGTTATAATTGGAACCACCGAATAGAGGAGGTCTATGGATGTTTTGTCCCTCAGCAAATTGAGCCATAAATCCAGATGGTTAAATCTTATGAAGGATTAACCACACTCTGATACCAATTATTAGGATCAGTAGACTGACTAGAGGGGGGGTGAATGGTGAATGTGTGTAATTTTTTATATTCTTTCGGATTGTTGAAGCGAATGATTCAACAGAAATGAAATGAGATGAAATTAAATGAATGCAAAGCAGAAAAGAAAGATAACACACGGCAAGTTTTAAGTGGTTCACCAAATTGGCTAGTCCACCCCCAAGATTCACTTGGGCTTCACAAAGTATTTCAACACTTACACACTTGCTTTCAGGTAAAAGCAAGAACCAACAACACAGAAGTTTTCAGGTATAAACTTCAGTAAACCAACCTCTAGAGTTTTCAGGTCGAAACTCAAACCAACAACTGAATGTAGCTTTCAGGTTGAAGCCACGAACCAACAACTTGAGTCTTTCAATCAGAGTTTTGGCGCACAGAGCTTTTTCTACAGTAGATCTTTAGAATATGCTTCACTGTTTGCAGACTTGAGTATAATTGGAATTGGAGTGTAGCTCACTGTATGTAGTATATACGTTATCTCCTTCTTTTCTTCTCTCAAACTCCTCATATTTATACCAAAGGTATAACGATCATAATTTTTCTTTCAATGGATATATTCTACTGTACTTGGAAAATAATCAGACCTAAATATGGTAAGTTACCGTTCTGTTTGATGTTTAGTAAGTAACCTTCCGAAAATCTCAAGTGTTCGGATGGTTATAAAAATAACTTACCGAAAAGCATCTATAATTTACCGATTCATTACTCATATCCTGTTATCTAAGTCACGTGAGATTTTAAGTTGCTCACGTGTAATGTCAAGAGTTCGGAGACTTGTATATTAACTCACCAAAATAAGCTCCTGACTTTCAGATAGTTAACTATTGTAACTCTCCGACATTTCTTTTAATTCTCCGACAACTGTCTCTTTAATCTACACGTGGGAAATTCACTATCTTAAGTTTCGGATGGTTAAACTGTAACTCACCGAAACTCTCTTGAGATTTCGAATAGTTATCTTTCTAACTCTCTGAAAACTTAAATGATCTTCTTTCTAGAATTCTTCATGTGGCAATTTCAATAACTTAAGTTTCGGATAGTTAAATTATAACTTACCGAAACTCTCTTTGAAAATTTCGGATAGTTATCTAACTCTCTGATTTTCCCTTTTACGCTTTCAACTGTCGGCTTCTCCATTCTACACGTGCGTAATAGGATAACTTAAGTTCCGGAAAGTTATACTTGTAACTTACTGAAAAAGTCAGATAGTTATCTTCCTAACTCTCCGAAAAATCCTTTAAGATTCTGTTCTGAATTTCTACACATGGTTAATTAAATGACTTAAGTTTCGGATAGTTAGCCTTTCTAACTTTCCAATTTTCCTTTTTCTTTCGGATAGTTAACTCCATAACTCTCCAATCATTCAACCAACTTAACTGTCTGATTAAATAACTCTCCAAAGACTTTGTAAAATCGGATAGTTATCCTTCTAACTATCCGATGGATTTGCTGCTATTTTACTCTTCAGATACTTAGACCTGTAACTGTCCGATTTTCCTGTAACTTGAAATCAGTATCATTTGGAACCTTCTCGATCTGTTCATCTGCTTGGAATTTGTTCTAACAGCCTTCTGATTTAATGCTACACTGACTTAAAGAATTTTCAATTGAGGCTTACATGAATGGTTTCTTCAATAGTCCTAGAAGTCTTGTTATATACTCTATAAGCTTTACTTCTAGTAGAATAACCTACAAAAATTCTTTCATCTGCTTTGGCTTGAAATTTATCCCTTCTATCATTAGTATTAAGAATAAAACACTTGCAGCCAAAATGGTTTCATATAGGAAATTTTTGGAACCCTATTAAACATAATTTCAAAAGGAGTTTTATTAACACGAGGTCTTAAATGACTTCTGTTAATAACATAACAAACTGTATTCACTACTTCAGCCCAAAGATTTTGAGGTAACTTATGTTCATTCAACATAGTTCTAGCCATATCCTGAAGTGATCTATTCTTTCTCTCAACAACACCATTTTGAGACAGTGCTCTTGGAAAAGAAAAACTATGATCAATGCCATGATCTATACAATAATTATCCATTTGATCATTATCAAATTCAGTACCATGATCACTCCTATGTTTTTGAATAGAGACACTTTATTCATTTTGAACAAAATTGCAAAACATTTTAAATTTTTCAAAAACTTCTATCTTAGATGGTAGAAAATATACCCAAGTGTATCTAGAGAAGTCATCTACTAAAACAAATACATACCGTTTACCACCAAGACTCATGATTCTTGTTGGTCCAAATAGATCCATATGTATAAGTTCTAAGACTCTTGCTTGAAATATCAGTTTTGAATTTAAAAGAGTTTTTGTGAAGTTTACCTAACTCACATGCATCACATATAAAGTCCTTTGAGTATTTAATCTTTGGTAAACCTCTCACTAAATGTTTTCTAGATAGTTTATGTAACAGTTTCATATTTATATGCTCAATCCTTCTATGCCATAGATATGCATCACTAATTTCAGCTAGCAAACATGAATTTAAATCAACTACACCAGAAGGTAAAGATAAAATACATACAGAACCTTTTCTTTTAGCAATAAACTTAATTTCATCTATATTTTTATCAATAATTTTGCATACATTATCTTTAAACACTACATAATATCCATTCTTAGTTAGTTTTATAACACTTAACAAATTAAATCCTAGGTTTTCTACATGTAATACATTCAAAATAACACAAGTCGAAGTTATTTCAACATTACCCATACCTATGATTTTATCCTTGCTTTTTTTTCCAAATGTTACACTTCCATTCATGGTATTTGTAAAATTTTGTAGTAGACTTTTCTGTCTAGTTATGTGACTTGACACTCCACTGTCCAAGATCCATTTTGATGTTGTTTTCTCCTGCAAAACAAATTAAGAAAAACTTTTTCTTAGTACCCAATGTTGTTGAGGACCAAGTTTATTAATTACATATTTCTTCTTTTTATTTAAAAATAGTTTAACATTATCATTTACATTCTTATTAGTTGTAAGTACTATAGACTTATTTTTAACATCATACTTACTTATAGCATTATTGCTCTTATAATCATTCTTTTTGTTTTCAGGTGTAGTATAATCAAGACCAAACCGATTTTTATAAGATGTTAATTTATTTTGGTCATGCTCATACATTTCATTAAGTTCATACAAAGATTTTGTACTTTTATTTGAATTTTCAGTACATACAAAATCTTTTTCTACACATTAATTTTCAGATAAAGAACATGTAGAATGAGTAATTGGTCTAACACCAGTGTTTTGAATTACATGCTCGGGTTTCTGAATTTCCAATTTACTACAATTGTCTGAAATTTTAGAAACATTAGTAATTGAATTTCCAGAACAAGAAACAAGATTTTTAGAAACATTTATAATCATGTTAGAAGTACATTTTGACAAATCACATTGATTTATATTATTACTACATGATTCATCCCTTGGAGTACCTACTTCTACATATTTATTACATTGTTTCATGATAAAAGGAATTTTAGTCTTAGATTTACTTAAACTGCAACTAATAAATCCTTTATTAGCATGAGATTCAAGATATTCAAATCTTAAGCCAAATTTATATGACACCGCAGGGGTACTAGTTAGTTTGTCTAACTTAGTTTAACTTAAATTCCATTTCTCAAGGGTAGAATTTAAATCTAGCCCTCTTAGTTTTAATTTATCTCTCTAATTCAAGTTCATTTATATTGTTTCTCAACATTTCATTTTCAGATTCTATCTTTAATTTTTCAACATTTGTATTTTGTATTTGTTCATGCAAGACAGATTCATTAAATCTAAATTTATGCAAATCTCCAGCATGATTTTCATTATCACATTTAAACTTTTCTAAAGTAGTAGACAGAAAACAATTTTATTCTTCCATAAGGGATAAAGAGTTTCTAATATTCTTATTTTCCAGTTTACAAACTTTAAGTTTTTGTAATAACACATGATAAGCACATAATAATTCATCAAAGTTTAAATCTGAATAACTTTCAGGATCAGATATTACTTTAAACTCATCTGCCATGAAGTACACATGAGCAACGTCTTCTAACTCTTGTTCTCCTTCTAAATGTAAAGATTTTGATGATGATTCCTTAGATTCAAACTCTTCAGACGTGTCATCCCAAGTGACCTTCAAAGCTTTTTTCTTGTAAAACTTTTTCTGAGTTTTCTGAGTCGTCTTCTTTTGATTTGTCCTACTTTGCTTTTCATTTTTCCTTATAGGACAATCTGAAGAAAGATGTCTAGGTTTCTTGTAGTTGTAACATACATACTTTCTAGATGAAGAATTCTTGTCATTTAGTGATTTTGACGTTGAGGGTTTATCATTCTTGTTCCTTTGATGTTTCTTAGCTTTCCATGCTTTTTTGAATTTCCTAGTCAGCAAAATCAAATCCTCGTCAGAATCAGTAGATATATCAGAATCTGAATTAATTTCAAAGGCTATTTCTTTCTTCATTTTTAGTTTGTTGTGACTCAGTGATTCATTTAATTGAACTTCATAAGCTGTTAAGTTTCCTATAAGTTCATTCATGGTATAAACATTTAAATCTCGTGATTCCTCAATTGATGTTACTTTCTGAGACCATTTAAAACTTAGGCATCTGAGAATTTTTCTCACCAAATCCTTCTGTTCAAAATTCTTTCCTAAGCATTTTAAAGAGTTTATGATATCAAGAAATCTGGAAAACATCTCAGAAATACTTTTGTCTTCATGCATCTTAAAGAGTTCATACTTATGAATCAACATGTTTATTTTAGTCTCTTTAACTTGAGAAGTACCTTCATGTGAAACTTCTAATGAATGCCGCACCTCATAAGCAGATTTATATGCTGACATTTTACTGAACTGTTCATAACTCAATGCACAAAATAAAATATTTAAGCCCTTAGCATTCAGAGTTTCATTTTCTTTTTCAGTAATTGTCCAAGTATTATAGGGAATAGTTAACAGAGTATATGGTTTAGAAATCATGAACCACAACTTATGATCTATACTTTGAAGAAAAATAGTCATCCTATATTTCCAATATTCAAAATGTATTCCATCAAATAAAGGAGGATGATTAAGATTTTGGCTTTCATATAAAGAAAAATTACCATTTCCAGTAGCCATATTACCTTAGATTTTTCAATCTATTTGATTTTAAATAGTCTAAAAACTTTAAAACAACTTGAGCCTTAAATCAAGAAAGTTAAGCGTATGCTCAGATATTAATTTATGTTTAAAAATAAGGAAGGTAGAATAAGCAATGATATTAAATAAGTTGGTATCGATTTTATATCAAAGATTATTAACAAAGCTCTGATACCACTTGTAGGATCTTATGGCTACATAAGAGGGGGGTGAATTATGTTTTTCAACTTTTTTCGATTATAATTGAAACTTCAATACTTAAAAATAAGTCGAGATATTGTTTTCATAAAATCATTTTTATTCAAGGTTTCAATTACAATATACAATTCAATTCTCCTTAGAAATTGTAGATGCAATTATATATCGATACCATGTTTCATCTATACAATTTCATAACTACAAAGAGAGAACTTAATGTATAAATAAGATAAATAACACATTTCACTTAGTATAAGAACTTGATCCTATGGTTCACCTTATTAACCTTAAAAAGTCAGTTTTCATAAACTTCAATGCTATAACTTAATGTTTTTAGAATAGAAAAATTCAGAATTATTTAATATGTTCTCTCTGGCCAGTTTGAAATTTCCATGAAGCAACCTCAAGGTATATTTTCCCTTAACAATGTCTGTTATGTAATTAACTAAGAGGAAAAGAAGATCTTTGATAATTATGAAACTGTCAGTACTACATAGCCATAATCAGAGGGTTTTTTTTTTTTTGACATGATTGGTGTTGGTTGCTCTTTGCAACAAACATTCCAATATTTTTATTATTATTTATAATGGCAATCACTTTGACAGTACTGAAAATGGGAAAGTGTAGAAAGTTAAAAACATTTGGACAATGTCAGGTTAAATATCTTGAGTCTTATTGCTTCCAGCCACTTTTCCTTGTTTTTCACCCTCACATATTAAATACCTCTAAATTATCTAATCATGTAACATTTAATCTAGCAAATTAGAATACAATCACTGAATTAGGAAGGTAACTTGGCTATTTTTCAGATTTAGATCCCCATTCTAAGTGTCATGTGGACATTATTCTATTTGTGGAGCAGAAACCTTCAATAATTTTGTGAGTTATTCTGAGTTGATTTTAATATAGATGTATGAAATCATTGTAACTTATAAACTCAATAGAAAATCCCATGAAGAGTGTTGGTTGTTTTGTTTTTGTTTTAAAGTTTGAAAAATAATAATTTGTAAATATTCTCAAAAAATAACTGAAAATAAGGATTAAACAGAAATAGATTATCAAAATAACTCAATATAAACAGATAATAGAAAATGAGATGGTGAAGTAAATATGGAAAAAAGTAGAAGATAAAAGATAGTAGGTAAAGCTAAAAATCATTTAGGCAGCATATTCCTAAATCTCTTCTCAATTTGATAAACTGTTTTTCTTCAAGAGGCTTTGTGAAAATATCTGCCAACTACTCATGAGTAGAAACAAAATTCAGCTCAATGTTATCCTTCATAACATTATCTCTCAAAAAATGGTGTCTTATCTCAATATGTTTTGCCCGAGAGTGCAACACAGAGTTCTTTGACAAACTTATTGCACTATTACTGTCACAATTAATAGGAGTTTTTCCATATGTAATTCCATAATCTTTCATAGTTTGTTTCATCCAAAGAATTTGTGCATAGCATAGGGCAGCAATAACATATTCAGCTTTAGTAGTTGATAAGGCAACACAATTCTACTTCTTACTGAACCATGAAATTAATGAACTGCCAAATAGTTGGCAATTTCCACTAGTACTCTTTCTATCATATTTGCATCTAGCATAATCAGCATCATTGTATCCAATTAGATCCAAACTGCTATCTTTGAAATACATTAAACCAAAATTTGAAGTTCCTTGTAGGCATTTCATTATCCTTTTTACTACAGATAGGTGAGATTCTTTTGGTTGAGCTTGAAAATGAGAACACGCACAAACACTGAACATGATATCAAGTCTAGAAGTAGTTAAATAAAGAAGAGAACCTATCATTCCTCTATATTTAGTAATATCAACAGCTGGTCCAGATTCATCTTTATCCAATTTAATTGATGAACTCATAGGAGTGCTTGAGGACTTGCAATTACTCATTCCAAATTTTTCTAAAAGTTGCTTTGTATATTTTTCTTGATATACAAAAATTCCTTTTTCAACTTGTTTAATCTGCAATCCCAGAAAGAATGTCAACTCACCCATTAGACTCATCTCAAACTGATTCTTCATCTGATCTACAAACTTATTACTTAAATTCTCATTAGTTGCTCCAAAAATGATATCATCTACATAAATCTGAACAATTAACAAACCTAGATGATTTTTCTTAAAGAATAAGCTATTGTCAACCTTACCAATAGAGAAACCATTATCTAACAGAAAGGATTTCAACCTATCATACCAAGCTCTCGGAGCTTGTTTCAAACCATACAAGGCCTTCTTTAGTTTGAAAACATGCTCAGGAAAATTTGCATCAACAAAACCAAGGGGTTGCCTAACAAATACTTCTTCTTTAATAAAACCATTTAAAAATGCACTTTTAACATCCATTTGATATAGTTTAAAATTCATATGAGCAGCAAAAGCTAGAAAAATTATAATAGATTCTAATCTAGCTACAAGAGCAAAAGTTTCTTCAAATTCTATTTCCTCTTGTTTGTTATACCCTTGGGCTACTTGTCTAACTTTATTTCTAATTACATGCCCTGATTCATCAGATTTATTCTTAAATATCCATTTAGTACCAATAATTGAATGATCTAGAGGTTTAGGAACTAAGTCCCAAACTTTATTTCTTCTAAACTGATTAAGTTCTTCCTACATGGCACTAATCCAAAATTCATCATTTAATGCCTCATCAATGTTTTTAGGTTCTATTTCAGATAGAAAAGCATAGCACTTGGATACATTAATCTTAGATCTTGTTTGCACACCTTTAGAAATATCACCAATAATAAACTCCTTAGGGTGTTGAGGCAAGAATTTATGAGTCAAAGGGTTATCATTTCTTTCTTGACCCATGGTACTAGATTCTCCAATATTTAATTCATCACATTCATAATCCGAAGTATCAATAATTTCTTTTGAAATATTACTTGGCTCTTCATCAATATTTACATGCATAGATTCTTCAACAGCTAAAGAAATTTTGTTATAAATTCTATATGCTTTACTTCTTGAAGAATATCCCAAAAATATACTTTCTTCAGATTTTGCTTCAAATTTATCTTTATTCTCCTTTGTATTCAGAATAAAACATTTAGATCCAAAAGCTTTAAAATAATGTACTTTAGGAATTCTTCCTATACATATTTCAAAAGGAGTCTTATTCATTTCTCTTCTTAGGGTTACTTTATTTAAAATATAACATGCAGTACTAACTGCCTCAACCCAAAAATAATAAGCAACCTTGTTTTCATTCAACATAGTTCTAGCCATTTCTTGAAGAGATTTATTTTTTCTCTCTACAACTCCATTCTGAGGAGGGGCTCTAGGAAAGGCAAATCTATGTTCTATTCCTAGATCTTGGCAAAGTTTTTCCATATTTTCATTTTCAAATTCCCCTCCATGGTCACTCTTAATTTTCTGAACTTTCAATTGCTTTTCATTTTGAATCATATTCAGAAAAATTTTAAACTCCTCCAATACTTCACTCTTATGTCTTAGAAATATTACCCAAGTATATCTTGAAAAATCATCAACTAGAACAAATACATATTTCTTTCCACCTAAACTTTCTGTTCTAGTAGGGCCAAAAAATCCATGTGAATTAATTCCAAAATTCTTCTAGATATAATTTGCTTTCCTGATTTAAAAAAACTCTTCTTTTGTTTTCCCAATTCACATGCATCACAGATTTTATCCTTTTTAAATTTCAAATTGGGTAAACCATCTACTAGGTTCTTCTTAGCTAACTTATCTAGCTGCTTCATATGAATATGACTTAGTCTACGATGCCATAACCATGCATTGTCCAAATTATTAGCAATTAAACAGGAATCAATAGAAGAAACATCATCAGGTAAATTTAGAAAACATACATCATTTCTTCTTTGAGCAGTAAATTTGATTTCATTAGAATTTTCATCAATAACAAGGCACTTCTTAGATTTAAACAAAACCATATAACCTTTATCTTCTAACTGAGTAATACTAATTAAATTATGCTCTAAATTTTCAACTAGTAAGACATTATCTATAACCATTTTATCATTTACATAGATAGATCCGATACCAATAATCTTACCTTTTTTATCATTGCCAAATCTAACATTTCCTCCATCAATCTTCTTCAGGTCTTTTAGGATAGATTTATCTCTAGTCATATGCTTTGAAGCACCACTATCCATCACTCATTGTGATCTTTTAGTTTTGACCTGCAATAACAGTCATAATCACATCCTTTGGTACCCATATTTTCTTGGGTCCATTTTTGTCAATGGAGAATATTTGAAATCTATTTTGTTTTGAAATCCATGTGTTATTTCGATTAATAGAATTTCTTTTTAACACATAGATAACTTTCTCTTTATTAATTGTTTTCAAATATCCATTTCCATAGTCCATTTTATAGCTATTTGAAAAATTAATAGAAGCATATGTTTTTGGTGGTTCATAATTAAAACCTATACCAGTTCTATCACCAAAGACTTTATAACTATTAATAATATTTGTCAATTTCTTATCTCCTTTAGTAAAAGCTCCTAGTTTAAATTTTAATCTACCAATTTCTTGTTGTAATTTTTCTATATCAGTATTAGAACTAGAATTTTCTACACACTGATTTTTAAGTTTTTCATTCAATTTTTCAGTTTCATCTTGTAGCCTTTTGTTTTCTAAAAATTTATCCTTCAGTTCTTTAATAAGTTCTAAATTATATTTTTCAAGTTCAGAAATTTTATCATACATATCAAAACTATCAACAACAAATTTATTTTTCTTTAATGTAGAATGCAATAATTTCCTTTTCTAACTTAGCAACAGTTTTATTACTATTCGATAATTTTCTTTTTAACATAGAATTTTCTAAACTAACATTTTTCAGTTCTTCCAATAATTCATTATAATCATCTTGATTTATATCAGATACTTTAGAATCATTATCAGAAATCATTTCCTTAGGTATATTAGAATCAAAATGTACCTCATTAGTGTTAGCCATAAAACAGACATTGGCTAGCTCTTTAGACTCAAACTCAATCTATGTACCATCAGTATTGGTACCTTCAGATACTTTAGATTCTATAGAATCATCCCAAGTAACTTGGAATGCTTTCTCTTTCCTTAATTAAATCTTCTCTAATGAAACTTCTGTTTTCCATGAGATTTCTTCTTGTCAAAGTTCTTTCTTTCATCCTTCTTTTGATATGTGCATTGGCTCTGAAAATGCCCATATCTATTGCAGTTAAAGCATTTTGTAGCAAATTGCTTCCCTTTATCATGACTTTTTCCTTTCATCCAGAATTTTCTGTATTTTCTGATAATACAAGCCAATTCTTTTGGAAACTCATTAACAGGCTCGTCAGATGGTTGTTGAGCCTTCAATGCAAGCTCCTTTTTCTTTTCAACCTTCCTTGAGGTTTCTCCTTCCTCTTCTTTCCAGTCCTTCAGTTGAGTCTCATAGGCTAATAGATTGCTAGTGAGATCTTCCAGAGTGAAAGTCCTCATATCCTTTGAATATTGTAGGGAGGTAGCCTTAGCTTTCCAATCTTTGTTCAAGCTTCTCAAGACTTTGATAACCTGTTCTTTCATGGGAAATTCTTTCCCGAGATTCTTCGGTCCATTTATGATCTCAATGAAACGAGATATGATATCAGTGATACTCTCATTCTCTTTCATTTTGAACATCTCATACTTTCTTAGTAGGATACTTATTTTTATATCCTTCACTTCATTTGTTCCCTCATATGTAATTTCTAATGCACACCAAGCTTCATGTGCAGTAGAACAAGCAGAAATCTTGTTGTATATATCAGTAGTGATTGCACAAGTTAGTGCATTCATTCCTCTTGCATCCATTTGAATTTTCTTCTCATCTTCATCATTCCACATGTCTTCAGGAACATTTGGAAGTTGTATTCCACGAACCACTACTCTCCATACCTTCACATCCATAGATTTTAAAAAATTAGTCATTTTATTTTTCCAAAAGCCATAATTATTTCCATTAAAGAGTGGAGGTTGATATACATGCTAATCATTTGCCATTGATCTAAGATTGATTAAATCTATTACAGAGATAACCTACTCTGATACCACTTGAAAGGATCGAATGGCACACTTGAGGGGGGTGAATAGTGTCCTAATAAAATTTATTTTGCTTTTAAAAATTTCAGAAGCTATTGACACTAATGAACCTTAATTAATTGATTTTGGAATTAAAACTTGTAGTGCAAAAAGTAAAGAACACAAAGAGATTTATAGTGGTTCCCCAAACTAGGTAGTCCACTCCTCAAGGCCACAATTTCGAGAATTCCACTAAATGCTTTTAAGGCTAAGCACAAACCTTAAACAAGTTGCTTTTGCAGGCTAAGTGTAAAGTATCAATTTGTGCATTTTATATATGTTAATTCATGCATATTAAGGATTATAAAGTGCAAATATATATGTTCTAATGTGGAATTACATGCAAATCATATTTTTAGACATATGCATGAATTAAGGATTAAATAGTCAATAATGCACAAATTTATCCTTTATTAAATTAACACCTAGTCAATTAGCCCATGTGTAGATATAAGTAATTTATATATTGATTTCATGTATGTCTTAAAAGAATTATCATTAAGATATGAAATCAAATAATCCTCAATTGAGCAAGCAATATATTATGCACATTTCATTTTTTGCTTTATAATTGAGTAGCAATTTATGTGTAATGTGCATATGCATTTAATGTTATCTTTTGAGTTGTTGTAGGTGAGGACGTGAACCCTTGGATTAAATCATGGGAAATCAACAACTCATGGTCATCCAATTCAAACTCGAAATCAATCCACTAATCAATCAATCAATGATTAAAGCTTGCCTAAATTAGAAGGTCTCAATTGGAAGGAGTTTGAATTCTTTCCATAGATGAATGACAAGGGAAGAGAAAAGTGCATGGCCGACCAAGGAAACATCTCATCTCCTTTCTCCTCCATGCAAAAGACCAAGCAAAGAACTCCAAAAATTTCGTCCTCCCTTCTTCCAACCAAGGTTGTGGACGAGCTCTCCTCCAAGGTTGGTGAGCTAGGTGTCTTCCCCCTCATACTAGAAGACTTCCTTCTCTCCACTCTAAGCCGACATATGGAAGGACCTCCATGGGTGAAATCAGTGGTATTCGAGGCACGTGTGTAGCATTGGAAGAGCTTGGGACGTGATCTTCAAGATGAGGTAATAGGAAGCATCAACATTGAGAGGAAAGCCAACAACTTCATACATTTTGGAAGTGGTTCAAGACGTGCAACCACCACTTCAAAGCAACCCTAGAGACCTCTTTTGGATATGCTACAGGTGGTGACAGCCCTGTGGTGTGTTGGTGTGATGTGATTCAAGGTTGAAAGGGAGCTCGTGCTTGAAGAAAGGTGGAGAACTCAAAGGTATATTGGAGAAGAGAGATCCTCATACTTGAATATCAAATTTTCATATCATATGTGTATGAGTATTTAGGTTTTTAATTCATTTGTTATGTGCACATGTAGTATGTTATTTAAATGATGATTTTGTTTAAGAATATTAGTTTTTTTACAATATATTTCGTGGAATATAGTTGCTTCATGTGAATATGTGAATGTTGTGCATAAAACTAACTCTTAACCCTTGTAAATGCGTGTATATCCTATTTGCTGTAAATTCCTGTATGAGCCTCGTTTTATTATATGTTTTACGACTTGATTTCTCAGAGTTATATGTCGTGTTATAGCTTTTGTTGTAAGTACTTCAAGTGTACAATACGTATGTAGAGTTTTTGGAATTTTTTAGAATGCATTTCTTTGGTTTTTCGATTATTCTTTTGAAGGTAGCATCTGCTCTGTTTTACTGGTCAAGTGACAGAAATTATGCTCGACGCCTTCGTGTTGCCTTGCTTTTGTGCGTTCCGAAATGTTTTCCTGTAAATTTTCAGGATTAGAGAAACGAGTTATCTTTAAAGGTGAGGTGATTTCGTGGTGTTTCATGAAGATTTTATTGAGTTATGATTTTTACACCAACGACGTGTTTTTGGAAAGTTTTCAGAATCGTTTGGCACACTGTTTTTATATCCGACTTTGGCAGCAACCTAGAGTGAATTAGTCTTGGAAATCACTGCCATTTTAAATATAACTCGATGGCCTTTCCAACCAATATTTTCTCTGGATTTTTCAAAATCCAAGTTAGAAGGAAGAAGAGTTAGAATTTGGACTAATTTATGTGATTCCAGAAATGTGAACTTAAGATTTTCTTGAGTTTTCTAGCTATTAGCTCTAGGAATTAACAAGTTTTATGCTACTTTTGAAATCTTTATTATATTTTTGTAAATTGTAACTTGATTACACATAATTAGAGTTTTAATTGTGAATTTAATAGAGTGGATGTTTTATTAAACAATCATTTTAATAAAATTATTTAAGACAAACTCCTTGTGGATTCGACCCGTACTTGCACATGCTTATTACAATGGGCATCATGCGCTTGCGGTTATAAATGTAAAATTTGCGCTTTTGCTATTAATTTAACAATACATAAAAGCATTACACTAAGCAACAACCTTATAGATGTTTTTAAAGGTTAAACAAAAACCTCACACAAAGCACCAACTTTGTGTACTCAAGACCCCAATCTTGAGCAAGTGAAGTGTCACACTTCACTCTCTTCATCAAGGCCCCGACCTTGTGAAGGGTATACTCACAACACCCTTGTGAGTTAGGGTTTTTAAAGCTAACGAGAAAATAGTTTAAAAACAGGAGTCACAAACTCAAAATGAAAAAGACACACAAGACCAGATCAACTCCAATGAAGAGTTGACAAAGAAGCTTTGAGGAGAATTCTTGATTGACCTGTAGCTTTTGATCTTCTGGACTTTGTTGCAGATGAATCTTCAGAATGTTTGCAAAATTGCTGAGCAGACAATTTCTCCTTTCGAGTGTTGAAAAAAATTTTGTGTGTATGTGTTTCAATTTTCTGCAAATCCTTTTTATTTTTCCTTCGAGATTTGCATATGTGGAAAGAATTCTGAAATGATCAGATGCCTTATGTAGTAATTCATTTCCAGCAACCTTCAATCATAATAAAGTCAAGATTTGCAATCAAAAGATATCTTGCCACAATGGTTAGTCAATTAATAATAGTTGCAGTTTCTGTAAAAATAAAATCTTCAAAGGCTTTTAGAAAATTGGAGACTTAGAAAGATAACTTGCCGAAACTCAAAATCATTTCGGATAGATAGAACTAACATTCTGAAACACCACTTAAGTCATGTATTAAAATTGAAACACATGTCCTAAAATAGTATCATAAAATATTAAAAATAAACTATCTAATAGAGAAGGCATGTTTTGGATACTTATAAAAGATAACTCTCCAATCCTTAAGTCATTTCAGATAGTTACACAGGTAACCTTCTGAAAAGTCACTTAAGTCAGAAATAATAAAAAAACTTAACTATCCGAAGCTTAAAACTAATTTTGGATACTTACTGAAGGTAACTATCCGATTCTTAAGAGTTTTCAGATAGTTATATCGTAACCTTTCGAAAAGTTACTTAAGTCAAGCGATGAGAGACTGACATTGTCCTTCAGAAGAAAGTAACCGAAAATACATTAAATCATAGAAATAGCTAACTATCTGAAATGAAAAACCTTAACTATCCGAAACTGAAGGGATTTCAAATACTTACCATAAAAGTTATATTCGGACATAAAAAGACTTAACTCACCGAAGATAAATACTTTTTGGATAGTTACTGATATAACTGTCTGAAAAGCTAGGAGAGCAGCTTAACCATCCGATTTGTCCTATTTTGTTTGGTGACTTATAAATTAACTCTCCGATTAATACACTATAGACAAAATAACCTGTTGAAATCTAATTTAAAAGACTTTGAGTACATAGCAGTTAACCAAAATTCATTTGGGTAAAATAACAGCTAAAATATGGTAGAAATAATTAAACCACATGTTTTTCATCATCAAAATTAACTGATAAATAATTGAAATAATAATTACTAAGTCAATTAGTACTGAATCCTTTAAATAGAAATATAAATGAAATTGATACCTCTTATAGGAGGGAAGCAAAATGAAGTAATATTATTATTATTATTATATACTATAGAAAAAAAATAAAAAATTAAATGTAGAAAACTCTAAATATATAACAAAAATAGTTTTTATTTATTGTTCTTAGGTTCTTGGAGTTATTTTTTATCTCAATGAACTTAGTCTATTGAGTTACTAAACTCAACAAGCATAGTAGTAAATTAAGTATTAATGTTAATTTTTGTTTTTATGTTGCTAAATATAGAATCACAACAATTGGAAACTATGGATTTGCCACTAGAGGTGGTGAGAGAAGTACCAAGTTATTTGTCAGCTAAAGATTTGTGCAGATTGCATTGTGTCTCAAAGCAGATTAAGGATTGTATAATAGAAAGTTATTTCCATAGAATATAAGCTTCTAAGATAACCAATATTAGTGACAGATTCTTATGGAAGTTATTTAGTTGTAGTACAATAAATTATGAATATATGAATATAGAAGAAACTATTGTTATTCCACCTAATGCATTAGAAGGAGTAGATTATATTATGGGAAGTGACGGAGGATTGATCATTGTTTAGAATGAAAAAGTGCATAATATTAACAATTAAATGATGGTTAATTGCATAATATTTAGCTTATCATATGAGAATTAAGTCATTATGTTATAATTGCACTATTATATGCCTTAATGAAAGAATCTGCATAATTTCAAGGAATTAATGTTAATTAAGTACATTTTTGAATTGTCGGTAAATTGTAGTTTTGATATTCTTAAGTATCCAAATTTTCTATTATTTCGAAGAGTTATATTTAATGTGCTGGACAGTTATGTTTTAAACGCTAAAAGAATATTTCATTATTTCCTAGAGTACACGTGTTGAAACCATAATGCATGACTTAAGTGAATTTTCAATAAGTTATCTAGTAACTATCCAAAATGCATCTGAGTATCGGATAGTTAAGGTTTGTAAGTATCCAAAATATCTGAACTCGTTAAGTTAGAATTATGCACGTGTTGAATTTAAATGCTTTAATATGTCACATGAATTGCACATGTATAACTCATTAAGTTAGCATAACTATACGCATTGAGTTACTTGAATATAGACTAAGGTAACGCATTGTATTAGTAGTTTATAAGTAATTTCTTTATAGTTGAATCAATGAAGTAAGTCCATTGAGTTAGCTGTAACTCCAAGGACCATTTATTTTCTAATATACCACTATAGCAGTTGCAGAAATAGGAAATTAGAAGGAAAACCACGATTTCACATATCACGTAGGAATTCACTTGTAGAATGAAGAAGAAATCACCATTGTTGATCTGAATGAAGGAAATTCAATCGATCATGTAAGTAGAAGCAGTTACTATAGAAGAAATATAAAAGAAGAGAAAAAAAGACGAAAAAGTGTGTGTATAGAGGTGGAGAACCACACTAACTGCAGGAAGCGTTGGAAGTTCCCTGAAGCACCACACCACCACCAAAATCACCAACCATTGGAGGTCTATGAGGATACTTTCTTGATGTCAAGTTGATTCTAAGCTACACACGGTGACAGACAACCACTATGAGGAGTGATTGCATCACGAGAAGGAAAGCCATTTTCACCAAGCACCGACTCATATCTCAGGAGATTGTAAAGCTTCTAGCCTTGGTTTCGGGTTGATGCCAGTATGTTGAAAAGGAGATCATCTTACAATTCTTGATTCGCGATTCTATAGGGAGAGGAGGCAAGATTGTAAGTGATTAAGTTTTCAATGGTGTAATCGCGTCGCATGTATTGATGAAAGTTTTTACTATCAATAGAGATTTTTACATTTCACCTTTCGTTCATCTTCAGGAACATATCTAAACAAAAAAATACCAAAAACAACAAATTATCTATGTTTACATTTAGTATTAAAGTATTGTATTGTTTGTTTTGTATCGTGATTAATGTTATCATTGTCAGCATTGTAAATGTTTTATGTTTGTTTGATTCAGAAAATAAAAAATAGTTTTATTGTTTACTAAAATTAATTCGTTCTAGATACTTAAAGATTTTATTAATTATTGTTGGAAATATCTAAATGTTAGTGTTGCTTAATGATAAATTTAATATTAACTAACATTAAAGAGCTTAATTGATGTTATTTACATTCTGTAGAACCGCCCAATGGTTGGCCGAATTCCTCTGTAAATAGCAGTATTTAATTAGAAGGTTGGCTCATGGAGTTAACTTAAATCCATGAGGTTACTCCATTGAGTTAACCATAACTCCACAAACTAAGTCCGTTGTGTTAACTATAACTCAACGGAGTGCTTAACTAAACACATATAAACTCTAATATAAAAATCAGAATAGTACACAATTCTTACTCAATTTCTATGGGATTGACTTGTACTTGCACACAAATAGAATATACATTATGCACTTGCAGTTAAAATATAAATTGGATTTAATATCTAATTTGTGTGAAAGGTTGTTTGTTTACTTCTAAAAGAATTTATTAATATAAGCATCAAAATGAAATACAAGTTTTCTTATGCCATTGAATAGACAATTTTCTTATTAAACTTTTCACAACAATACAAGTTTTCTAGTACCGTTGCTAGGGATTGAGAAGCTAAACAACTGTGAGTGTTGTTTTGTTTTAATAGCAGAACAGTGTTGTGTGTTTTATTTTATAATTGAGAATATGGCATATGCTTATGCTCAAAGATTTCTGAAACATATAGTTAGCATATGTGAATTCTACAATTTAGAAGGTCACGACATCTCTGATTGTTTGAAACTAAGATGATTGCAGATGGTTAGATCACATGAACAACAAATGAATTATATTCAATTTAATAGAGCTAAGTATGAGAATCCTATAGTTTGCCCAACTAATGGTCAGTTTAGAATGTGTAATATGTTGAGAGAGAAGGAAGTTTAGGATAGGTATGACAGACTAGATTGTAGTTTAGAACAAAACATGGACAAATTGGAACAATACATGTGTCAGCAACAAGAAGTCAACTAATTAAATTATAGGGAAGAATATTCAAAACCTAAAATTGATATCATATACGAAAAAGAAAATACCAATACAATAAAATTTAAAGAATGTAAGTTAAAACTAAAAACAATTGAAGATCCAAATTATGAAAATGAAATACAAGAGCATCATGAAAGTAATGAAAATCTGGAAGATGTATGTATAACATTAAGATTTGGAACTGATATACCACCAAGAATTCAAAAAAAAAGTAATATGAAGGTGGATAAGAACAAAATTCAAAATGATAATGAAAATGTAATATTTGAAAATTTAGAAATCAATGAAGAAAAATCTGAATCTGAAAATGAGATTAAAAATGATAAAACAAATGAAATGAAAGAAAAAGAATCTTGTAAATCACAATCATTAGCACCATTTCTTGAAAGATTACAACAAACATTTCTTGAAAAACAAGAAAAAATTAGAGAAATTTTTGAAAAAGTACAAGTTAACATTCCTTTGTTAGACTTATTGTAGAAAATGCGACCTTGTGCTAAATTTCTTAAGGATTAGTGTACTAAGAAAAGAGAGCGAAAAGTTTTAAGGAAAGTCTTTTTATCTGCGCAAAGTAGTTCCCTATTTCTGCCACAAATTTCTAAAAAGTTATCTGATCCTGGAATCCCTGTTATATCATGCACCATAGGAAATATCATTCTAGAAAAAACCTTAATAGACCTAGTGTTGAGTATTTTGTTTTGATGTGTGCTGAATGAAAGTAATCATATTTGCTCAATTATTATTGCTTGTGAAAGGAAATTAAGAACATCAATTAATATAGAAAAAGTTTAATGATGTAAATACTTGTCTATATTGGATCTGAAATTACACTAAGTTAAATAACTAGTCATTTCGTTGCATTAATTTCTCATTTAACTAAACATTAAGATAACGTGTGTTTTTATTGAGAAGCATGATATGTTTTAAAGTTATATCTTCTGTATCATGAATTGTGCACGTTTAGACAACTCGTTAAGTTAGAGTGTTATTTGTATAGAGGTCATGTGAGAACTCATTAAGTTAGAGACTTAAAGGTTAAAATAGGTTACGTGAGAACTTGTTAAGTTAGTGAGTAAAAGAAGAGACGAACTCGTTAAGTTAGTGTTGTACGCATAGTGAAATTAAAGGTTACGAATGTTATATTGTATCACGTGAGGTGCACATGTTTAACTCGTTAAGTTAACATAACTAAACGCGTTGAGTTGCTATATTAAACATTAATGCAACGCGTTAGGTTAGCGTTATAAAACTTAAGTTGTTATTTTTGCACGTGGTAAAATTCTTATTATAAAAACAATTGTTTATCACTAGTTCATTCAGTTATCTGTAACATAATGGAGTTGGTTCGTTGAGTTATCGTAACACCACGAAGCTAGTTCGTTGAGTTAGCATAACACCATAGACTTAGTTCGTTGAGTTAGCTATAGTACTTGTCACGTGAGTTGGCACATGAGGAACTCGTTAAGTCAGAAACGTTAAGTTATATATCTACTTGTGTTACTCATTTAGTTAACATTAAAGTAACGATTACTTATTATTACATTTGATGAAAAATTTTGGACGAGAAAGTTTATTCTATAGGAAATTTTTCAGAGATCTAGGATTGATGATTAAAAAAAATTCGAAATGTAAATGTGGGTCAGAACGTGTGTATTTCAATGAAGGAAAAAGAGAAGACGTGAAGAAGTGGAAAACTGGCAGTGATTAAACATGGAGGATATGCATAAAATGAAGATACAATATAAAAGGTATAGAGTTCTCATTGATCAACTATCCCTGCACACCAAACGAAAAATCTTTTCAGGGATCAAAAATACTCTTCGGGGAAAAGCTCTTAGATGGAAAAAAATTCAGTGAAGTAGAAAATGTTAGATTTATGTCACTGAAAATCTAAAGTATTAGGAGAAAGCAAATTCAGTGAAGTAGAGAAAGACAAGATATTCGTCACTGAAGAATTGCTGAAGAAGAAGAAAGATCTCAAACAAGGAGAAATGTTTTAAATTCCGCATAATAGTTTTCTCTGTTTGTAGTTATGAAATTGTATAGATGAAATATGGTATCGATATATAATTGCATCTACAATTTCTAAGGAGAATTGAATTGTATATTGTAATTGAAACCTTGAATAAAAATGATTTTATGAAAATAGTGTCTCGACTTGTTTTTGAGTTTTAAAGTTTCAATTATAATCGAAAATGTTGAAAAACACAATTCACCCCCCTCTTGTGTAGCCATACGATCCTACAAGTGGTATTAGAGCTTTATTAATAATCTATGATATAAAATTGATACCAACTTATTTAATATCATTGCTTATTCTACCTTCTTTGTTTTTAAATAGAAATTAATATCTGAGCATATGTTTAACTTTCTTGATTTAAGGCTCAAGTTGTTTTAAAGTTTTTAAACTGTTTAAAATCAAATAGGTTGAAAAATCTAAGGTAAGATGGCTATTGGAAATGGTAATTTTTCTTTGTATGAAGGCCAAAATCTTAACCGTCCTCATTTATTTGATGGAATACATTTTGAATATTAGAAATATAGGATGATAGTCTTTCTTCAAAGTATAGATCATAAGTTGTGGTTCATGATTTCTAAACCATATACTCCATTAACTACCCCTTATAATTCTTGGACAATTACTAAAAAAGAAAATGAAACTCTGAATGCTAAATGCTTAAATATTTTATTTTGTGCATTGAGTTATGAACAGTTCAGTAAAGTGTTGGCATATAAATATGCTTATGAGGTGTGACATGCATTAAAAGTCTCACATGAAGGTACTTCTCAAGTTAAAGAGACTAAGATAAACATGTTAATTCATAAGTATGAACTCTTTAAGAAGCATCAAGACAAAAGTATTTCTGAGATGTTTTCTAGATTCCTTGATATCATAAACTCTTTAAAATGCTTAGGAAAGAATTTTGAATAGAAGGATTTGGTGAGGAAAATTCTCAGATCCCTAAGTTCTAAATGGTCTTAGAAAGTGACATCAATTGAGGAATCACGAGATTTAAATGTTTATACCATAAATGAACTTATAGGAAATTTAACAACTTATGAAGTTCAATTAAATGATTCACTAAGTCACAACAAATTAAAAAGAAGAAAGAAATAGCCTTCGAAATTAATTCAAATTCTGAAATATCTGTTGATTCTGACGAGGATTTGATTTTGCTGACTAGGAAATTCAAGAAAGCATGGAAAGCTAGGAAATAGCAAAGAAACAGACATGATAAACCCTCAACATCAAAATCACTGAATGACAAGAATTCTTCTTCTAGAAAGTATGTATGTTACAATTGCAAGAAATCTAGATATCTTTCTCCAGATTGTCCTATAAGGAAAAATGAAAAGCATAGTAGGAAAAATCAGAAGAAGACGGCTTAGAAAACTCAGAAAAGTTGTACAAGAAAAAAACTTTGAAGGTTACTTGGGATGACACGTCAGAAGAGTCTAAATCTGAGGAATTATCATCAAATTCTTCACATTCAGAAGAAGAACAAGAGTTAGAAGACGTTGCTCATGTGTGCTTCGTGGCAAATGAGTCTGAGGTAATATCTGATCCTAAAAGTCATTTAGATTTTAACTTTGATGAATTATTATGTGCTTATCATGCATTATTACAAAAACTTAATATTTGCAAACTGGAAAATAAGAATATTAGAAACTCTTTGTCCATGTTGGAAGAAGAAAATTGTTTCTTGTTTACTACTTTAGAAAAGTTTAAATGTGATAATGAAAATCATGCTAGAGATTTGCATAAATTTAGATTTAATGAATGTGTCTTGCATGAACAAATACAGAATACAAATGTTGAAAAATTAAAGATAGAATCTAAAATGAAATGTTGAGAAAGAACATAAATGATCTTGAGTTAGAGATTGATAAATTAAAAATGAGAGAGCTAGATTTAAATTCTACCATTGAAAAATGGAATTTAAGTCAAACTAAGTTAGACAAACTAACTAGTACCCCTACCACTAGATATCCTATGGATTATAAATTTGGCTTAGGATTTGATTATCTTGAATATCCTGAATCTCAAGCCAATAAAGGATTTATTACTTGTAGTTCAAGTAAATCTAAGACTAAAATTCCTTTTATCATGAAACAAGGTAATAAATATGTAGAAGTAGGTACAAGGATTCTAGGAACTCCTATGAGTACTTCTTTAAAGTTAGATATTGATAACATAGGAAAATCAATAGATCAAAGAAAATACAGAAGTATGATTGGTTCTTTACTTTATTTGACAGCTAGTAGACCTGATATTATGTTTGCTGTGTGCACTTGTGCTAGATTTCAATCTAATCCTAAAGAATCACACTCAAATACTGTTAAAAGAATATTTAGATATATACAAGGAACTAAAAAATTCGGACTATATTATTCTAAGGATGGTTCAATAGATCTTATAGGATATACTAATACTGATTATGTAGGATCTAAATCTGATAAAAAGAGTACCAGTGGCATATGTCAATTATTGGGAAATAATTTGGTGTCATGGTTTAGTAAAAAGCAAAATTGTATAACACTTTCAACTACAGAAGTTGAATATGTTGTTGCTGCACTATGTTGCACTCAGGTTATGTGGATAAGGCAAACTTTAGAAGATTTTAGATTATCTTACGATACAACTGAGATTTATTGTGATTGTAGTTCTACAATAAATCTTACCAAAAATCTTATATTACATTCTAGAGCAAAACATATAGAGGTTAGACATCATTTTCTAAGAGATAACGTAATTAAATGAAAAATTAAATTAAGATTTGTGTCTAGTAAAAGCAATTAGCTGATATATTTACAAAACCTCTAGATGAAAATACATTCTGCAACATAAGATTAAATTTAGGTATTTGTAGGCTGTGATATGTAAAATGCTTAGACTCCACAAAAGACAAATATTATTGATGATGTTGTTTATCTCATAGATATTATATACTTATCATAAATATCTAAGTAATATCTAAACTGCTGCATAAGATACTATATATTTATTGTAATATTATAGTAGTATCTTATTGATTTTAAGTGGAAGTGTAAATGAAAAACATTAAATACCTCTGGAATCCTAAAATTTTGATTAAATGTTTTCTTTGGATCAATGAAAGTAGATATGATCATGCATGAACATGACTTAGATTGATTAAACTTATAGAATAATTTATATGTAAATCATCTTAAACTACTAATCAAAAGTATGAGCTTATTGAAACTGATTCATATTTTCAATAAAATCATAGATATAAAAATTGTATGAGATTTGTGTTTTATTACATCTGTATTAATGGAATACATATATACTATGCTTAAAATGAAAAGTATTTACAAAGTGAAAATCTTTGAGAGTTTATTGATTAGTTTGATCACGAGCCTTTTGTATTTGAGCAGATAGGTATGTGAGGATTGTTGTTCTAAAAAAGGACTCTTTAAATTTGGCAACCTAAGGTCTTGATCAGACTTAGGATTGTTGACTGAAAGCTTATTACACGGGTACATTAGCAAGCTCTTCTATGATTCAAGCTTTTAAAACTAACTTTTAAAGAAAATTATCAATATTTAATGTTTTTAAAAAAATAAAAAAAAATTGCTTCATTAAATACAGATATCTTTGAATCGAATATAGTTTCTACCAATATGACTACTGATTTATTGAATCAACCTTAGTATTTTTGAAAATGTTTATTTGAGATACATTCTTTTATTCTCTTTGAGTTAATCATATTAAGTTTAAAGGTATGTTTTGATTCATATACGGTTGGTGTTGATTCTGGAAATCATTCTTGATGAATTCAGGATAACAGAAGTTTCTCAAAAGAAAATTTAAAGTATAGTTATACTTAACATCTATTTTTATACAAGTATATTTTATATGTTATTGAATATATTTGAAGTATATTTGTAGGGGGAGGAATAACAATGTCCAAAACAGATTAATATAATTCAGAATATAAATCTTGGTTAATCTGAGTTTAGTCGTCTTAAGATCTTGATGAAACAATTTAAAAGACAAACAAACTATTTTAGATTCATAAAAAGAATATTAGAATAGTTCACAATGTTCTCAAGATGATGTTATATATGTTAAGTTTTAGCTTGTATGTTGTCTTCGAAGGTTTTAGTTGAAAGCATCCGAAACTTTTTTTTTTGTGTACTAACTAAATGTTATGTTATGTAAGGTAACGTGTAAAACTACCTCTAGATAGCATTTTACTCGTTAGGTTAGTTAACTCAATGAGTTATGCTTAAATATTTTGAGTACCTTGATTGAATAAACTATATTCAATATTCATTTAAAATCCAAACCTGACTCCTATACATGTTGAGTTAGTCACCTAAAACCCTATTTAAACACTTATTACACGGGCACTTAGGTTATTTGTAAAATTTGTCCAAAAATTTTTCCCGCTTGTTGCTATTACAACTTGCGATGATGGTCTCCAAATTCTACAAAGGTCATGGTAGAGGAAAAGGAAAAGAAATAGACTATGATGATGTTCCACGAGCTTGGTTTAAGAAAATACTTCAAGTGGACAAAAGGTTAGCAAAAATTTACAGTGAATACTTCTTTCCTAAAGGAATACTGAATGAAGTTAGATTAAAACTTCATAACATTGATGAAAGTATAAAATACATGGGTATTCAAAGCAAATTTGATAGAGAATATAGAATAAAGTGTACTGAAATTGCATTTTTAGAACAGTATGCAAAATATCTGGAAAAAGGTGTAGGTACATCAAGTAGAATTCCTCAAACACCCATAAACGGTACAAGATTACAAGATTTGAGGAAGAACATGAATCTACTATTCCTACTTCTTTGTATTCAACAGAAAAACAAACAAATATTTAGTGTAAAAGATTTGCAAAGATTCCAGGCCATGCATCAACCTTAACCTCATCATCAACAACAACAACAACAACCAACAGAATGTACAGAACATATTCAATCACAACAGCCAAGTTATTCAGTTCGAGCAAAACAGCAACCCCAACTACCTCATTCCCTAGATGATGTGCTTAACAACATCAGAAATGATATTAGGCATCTAAGAGATAAAATATGTAATGCTATAAGTGATATACTTGGGAGGGATAGATAAATGTCTGTTGGCTTGATTCTATATACAAAAAGTAATGTTTGTATTTATTGTTTGATTATTTGAATAATACATTTTTTTGTAAATGATTCAATTCTTATTTATGTTTACAGAAAGTTGAGCTGTATACACTTATCTCTTGATTTATATACTGTGTAATCATCTTTTTGATTAATGACAGAAAGGGGGAGAAATGTTATAAATTCAAAAGAAGAAGATGATTATGATTTTAATTGCATATATTATAAAGGGAGATGATATTTAAGTGGTTATTAAAATCTGAAAGATACTTATGTAATTATTGACATTTAAAAGTTTTATTTCTAAGAGGTGAATTTTACACAAACAATAGAAATAAGCTTAAGTGAACTTAAGTCAACAACCTTGTCTGTTGAATGAAAAGTTAACCCAACGAAGGTGCTTTGTTGAGTTAAATATATTTCATAATTGATTTAATATGGTTTTGTCATCATTAGAAAGGGGGAGATTGTTGAGTATTTTGTTTTGATGATGTGTGCTGAATGAAAGTAATCATATTTGCTCAATTATTATTGCTTGTGAAAGGAAATTAAGAACATCAATTAAGGGGTAGTTAACGGAGTATATGGTTTAGAAATAATAAACCACAACTTATGATCTATACTTTGAAGAAAGATTGTCATCCTATATTTCCAATATTCAAAATGTATTCCATCAAATAAAGGAGGACGATTAAGATTTTGGCCTTCATACAAAGAAAGATTATCATTTCCAGTAGCCATCTTACCTTAGATTTTTCAACCTATTTGATTTTAAATAGTTTAAAACTTTAAAACAACTTGAGCCTTAAATTAAGAAGGTTAAACGTATACTCAGATCTTAATTTTTGCATAAAACAAAGGAATGTAGAATAAGCAATGATATTAAATAAGTTGGTATCGATTTTATATCAAAGATTATTAACAATGCTCTGATACCACTTGTAGGATAGTATGGCTACACAAGAGGGGGGTGAATTGTGATTTTCAACATTTTCGATTATAATTGAAACTTCAAAACTCAAAAACAAGTCAAGACACTGTTTTCATAAAATCATTTTTATTCAAGGTTTCAATTACAATATACAATTCAATTCTCCTTAGAAATTGTAGATGTAATTATATATCGATACCATGTTTCATCTATACAATTTCATAACTACAAACAGAGAAAACTAATTTGCGAAATTTAAAACATTTCTCTTTGTTTGAAATCTTTCTTCTTCTTCTTCTTTTTCTTCTTCAGCAATTCTTCAATGATGAATATCTTGTCTTTCTCTACTTCACCGAATTTTCTTTCTGTTGATACTTCAGATCTTCAATGACATAAATCTTACATTTTTTTGCTTCACTGGATTTTCTTTCATCTGAGACTTCAGATCTTTTGTGACATAAATCTTACTTTCTTTACTTCATTGAATTTTCTTCCATCTGAGAGCTTTTCCTCGAAAGGTGTTTTTGATCCCTGAAAAGATTTTTCATTTGGTGTGCAAGGATAACTAATCAACGAGAATTCTATGCCTTTTATATTGTATCTTCATTTTATGCATATCCTCCATGTTTAATCACTATCAGTCTTCCACTTATTCACATCTTTTCTTTTTCTTTCATCGAAATACACATGTTTTGACCCATGTTTACATTTCGAATTTTCTTTAATCATCAATCCTAGATCTCTGAAAATTTTCCTGCAAAATAAACTTTCTCGTCCAAAATTTTTCATCAAGTGTAATAAGAAGTCATTACTTTAATGTTAACTAAACGAGTAAAATAAGTAGATATATAACTTAACTAGTTCCTCATGTGCCAACTCACGTGACAATTACTATAGCTAACTCAACGAACTAAGTCTGTGATATTACGCTAACTCAACGAACCATCTCTGTGGTGTTACGATAACTTAACGAACCATCTTCGTTGTGTTACAGAGAACTCAACGAACTAGTGATAAACAAATGTTTTTATAATAAGAATTTTACCACAAGCAAAAATAACAACTTAAGTTTTATAATGCTAACCTAACGCATTGCCTTAGTATTCAATATAGCAACTCAACATGTGTAGTTATGTTAACTTAACGAGTTAAACATGTGCACCTCACATGATACAATATAACATTCGTAACCTTTAATTTCACCACATGTACAACACTAACTTAATGAGTTCGTCTCTTCTTTTACTCACTAACTTAATGAGTTCTCACGTGACCTATTTTAACCTTTAAGCCTCTAACTTAACAAGTTCTCACGTGACCTCTATACGAGTAAAACTCTAACTTAATGAGTTGTCTAAACGTGCAATGTTCATGATACATAAAATATAACTTTAAAACATATCATGCTTTTCAATAAAAACACACGTTAATTGAACGTTTAGTTAAATGAGAAATTAATGCAACGAAACAACTAGTTATTTAACTTTGTGTAATTTTAGATCCAATACAGACAAGTATTTATATCACTAAACTTTTTCTATATTAATTGATGTTCTTAATTTCTTTTCACAAGCAATAGTAATTGAGCAAATATGATTACTTTCATTCAGCACACAACATCAAAACAAAATACTCAACAAATAATGTAATTTATGAATAAACAAATCAACCAATTTAATCAAAACACTCCCGAGAATTAAATAGTCAAAAATAGAAATTCCACCAAGTGAGGTTACTATAGCAATTACGATGTCAATCCATCCTTTTTCATTCACATTTCCTATTTTCAAAAATTTATAACTAGAGATATACACACTCAAATTAAATGTGTAAATATGCATTGGAAAGATCTAAATGTGTACTTTCATGATATCCAACAAAATAAATTTTTAACATTCCTAATACAGCAATTTTCCAGTTCATTCCAGATTAAATAATGAAACTAATTTCAAAATACAACTGCATGATAGTCTGACTTTGAAAAATCATAACTTCTTGCACACAACTCCGAATTAAGCATGTAAATACTCTAAAGAAACATCTTAAATTGAAATTTATATGAAAAATGTAATAAAATTCATGGCAAGTCTTGCATACAGCGGAATTTAAATTTTCAAATTACAGATTTTGCATTTCAGAACAATTAAATATGCTATACACTAAACTTCATGAATCATGTATATCCTATTAACCAATGATTTTAAACCATTCTAACATCTTATCTTATGGACAAAACCTATTTGAATGAGAAATAATAGCATGGTCTATCAGGAATTTACATCAACTAAAGAAAATTGAACTACACATTAAAACAAGTAAATAAACACAACATAAAAGAATATTCACAACAAACAATCATCACTTTTCAAAAATCCTTTAAAAGCACCAAAGAAATTCGGTAAAAACATAACCAAATCCCTGGCAACAGTGCCAAAAACTTGTTGTAGTTTTCATTGTCCCTAAAATAAGATCTTAAAAACTCACAAAGGGGCCAAAATGATAAAACATTAAACTCAAAACTCATTTTAAAATAACTACAAGTGCATAGTGCAATTGTAGTATACTCTGGCGAGTACGGGTCGAATCCATAGGGATTTGGCTTTACTAAATATTTCTAAGGTGCACAAAACAATGATTTGAAAATATGCTAAAAGGTTGACTCAAAAATCTCTTTCACAAATGGTTCATTCATCCTTACATAAAGATATTATGTTGTAAATCCTGTCTGAAAATATAGAACTTAACATCACTTCTTACAAACTCTCGTTTCATTCTATTGAACAGAAAATCACATAAAAATTACAAAGTGAAACTTCTTTGGATCAAATAGAAAACCCAATTTATTTCATTCAAAAACAATAAGTATAACTCTGTAAACACAGAAACTAATATAGACATGCATTCGATAGTTCAACACCACAAATTCGCAGACAGTGACTAAAAATGACATAACTCCCTCATTACTTAATGAAATCACCCAAAATCAAAGGGCTTTTGCAGATAACCTCATAAACTAAAAACCCATTAAAAATAGCACAAATATTCTATTTAGAACCCCTTCAAATTCACATCATATACTATGTAAAATTAGGGTTCCGACAGAGAAACAGGGCAGTTGCGCATTCGTTGAATAAAATCGATAACTCATCTAAAAATTCTCATAAAAATTCGATTAAACCCAGAATTGTAAAGTACTCTTTGAGAGCTTGTCCAAACATCCAAAAAACATGAAAGACCAACATTGGAAATCTTTTAAACATTCACATCAAAGTCGCACAAACATTGAATCCGAGGAAAATTTCTGTTCTTTTCTCAAAACAAGGGAACCCAACAACTACTACCATGGTGTTTATTGAATCACTTCAAAAGAACTTGAATCAAATTTTACAGACCTAATACACATGGATTTACAAGCATTTACAAATATACAAATGGGTTAATCTCGGATTAGCGAAACTATACACAAATCAAAAGAATTGTGCACATTCATTCACACATTCACAACATTCAACCCAAATTCAATTTCATTAACTCAAACAAAGTATAACATGCTACGGAAATTAAAGTTCTACTATTAAGCCCTAATCTAACATTACAACTAAACCTAAAACTACAATTACAATACCTAAAAACTACCATTAACCTACTAAAATTACAAAGAACAAAACTTCAAGCAAGGAAATGAAAACCTAAAGAGTTACATCACTACAACCCTAATTACCTTGAAGTGCAAACTTGCTTTGGGGAAGAATGGTGCAAGAGATGTGCTCCTAGCCATCCTCCTAGCTAAGAAATTTGTGGCTGTCACCACATAAATCCTCTTTCGGAAGCGGGAGGTCTTCAAACACCATCAAATTCCAAATGCAAGTAGTCATCCACCTAGAGTCCACAACCCTTGCTTTTCTTCTACTAGGAGATGATCCACGGAAGAGGAGAGATTGTTGCATGACTTCAGATGTGCTCCAAACAGCAACCACGAGCTCTGGAATGGGGCCTCTTGCTGTCCTCCTACCAGCAACCACCAAGAGAAGAAGAGGGAAGGCTAGCCAAACCTTGTCTTCCACCTTGGAGCTCCACGAGAGGGGGGAGAGCACCACTAAAACCCTAGCTTGAGGAGAGGAGACGGGATGACGACTCCAAAGGGTTTAAAGTGAAGAAAACTCGTGAAAAAAGGAGAGGGAGTGAAGCCTTGGGCATCCTTGGGTCTCCTTTTATAGAGGCTCCAAGTTGTGGGGTCTAATCTCCACCATAGATCTCTAATCCAAGGGCCAAGATTCATCCAAACTTATTTGCTTTATTTTTCTTTGTTTTCAACCTACAAAACTCAAAAAAATACATCAAAACACTCAAGAAATAAGATTAGATATATTCCTAAACATGGATACTTCAAAAAAGATCAAAATCATATTTTTCATTAAATTCCAAAAATACCCATGTACTTATTTAGATGATTAATCCTAAGTACTGAAGTATAATTAATCTACTTAATGAAATGCAATTGTATTGCCACCAAGATGTAAATGTGTTTTCATGAAATGCAAAATAACAAATAGAGTCTCATTTATGCATTATTTTTCATTTAAGCCCATAACCACATTATTTGCCTAAAATGCATTAGAACTTAAATCTTCATTAAGCACCTATGAGTATAAGACTTTAAGCACATAAAATGCATCAACTAACTATATACAATATGCATAAATTACAACTATACATTCAATATAGTAACTCAACGCATGCAATTATGTTAACTTAACGAGTTAAACATGTTCAACTCATGTGATACAATATAACATTTGTAACTTTTAATTTCACCACGTGTACAATACTAACTTAACGAGTTTGTCTTTTCTTTTACTCACTAACTTAACAAGTTCTCACGTGACCTATTTTAAACTTTAAGCCTCTAACTTAACAAGTTCTCACGTGACCTCTATACGAATAAAACTCTAACTTAATGAGTTGTCTAAATGTGCACTGTTCATGATACAGAAAATATAACTTTAAAACATATCATGCTTTTCAATAAAAACACACGTTATCTTAATGTTTAGTTAAATGAGAAATTAATGTAACGAAATGACTAGTTATTTAACTTAGTATAATTTCAGATCCAATATAGACAAGTATTTATATCAGTAAACTTTTTTGTATTAATTGATGTTCTTAATTTCCTTTCACAAGCAATAGTAGTTGAGCAAATATGATTACTTTCATTCAACACACATCATCAAAACAAAATACTCAACAATCTCCCCCTTTTTGATGATGACAAAATCATATTAAATCAATTATGAAATATATTTAACTCAACAAAGCACCTTCGTTGGGTTAACTTTTAATTCAACAAACAAGTTTGTTGACTTAAGTTCACTTAAGCTTATTTCTATTATTTGTGTAGAATTTCACCTCTAAGAACTAAAACTTTTAGATGTCAATAATTACATAAGTATCTTTCAAAGTTTAATAACCATACAATTATCTTTCAGATTACATTATCATCTATCAGATTACAATAACCACTTAGATATCATCTCCCTTTATAATATATGCAATTAAAATCATAATCATCTTCTTCTTTTGAATTTATAATATCTCTCCCCCTTTTTGTCATTAATCAAAAAGATGATTATACAGTATATAAATCAAGAGACATTTACGACAAAGCTTTCTGTAAACAATAATAAGAATTGTAACCATTTACAGAAAAATGTATTGTTCAAATAATCAAACAATAAATACAAACATTACATTTTGTATTTAGAAACAAGAAAATAGACAAATGACTTGACATTTATCTATTCCTCCTAAGGATATCACTAATAGCATTACATATTTTATCTCCTAGATGCCTAATATCATTTTTGATTTTGTTAAGCACATCATCTAGGGAAGGAGGTAGTTGGGGTTGCTATTCTGCTCGAATTGAATAACTTGGCTGTATAGGTGATTATATCTATTCTGTACATTCTGGTTGTTGTTGTTGATGAGGTTAAGGTTGATACATGACTTGGAATTTTTGCAAATCTTTTACACTAAAAGCTCTCATGCCTTTAGTTTCAGAGGGCCAATCGGATAAATTTATTTGATTTGCAAGAAGTCTACATACAGCATCACCAAAAAATAACTTTGAACTCATATACTGTAGTTGAGAAATGAAAACATCAAACCAATTGATTTGAATTCTATTTAGTAGGTCATAAGTTGCATATAAACAACTTCTGCTAACTTCCATACTGTGTTCGACTCTTTGAAATAAATTGGCATGCAGGATATTTGCAATAAACCTTGCCTCTACATTCAGATTTTCCATTAACCTCATTTCACTATATACATCTAGAATCTTTGAAAGCAAGTGAATGTCCCATTCCAGCTGTCTAATTATGTCAAATCTATTTGTAACAACAACACCTTCTGATTTAATCTCAAAGTGTCTGCCACTCTATCTCAGATAATTCTCATACCCAAGATTTGCTTAGCTTCTCCCATATCCTTCATATCAAATTCTTTTGATAGTTGTCTTTTCAATTGCTTAATCTGTTCTATATTGGAACAAGCAATTAACATATCATCTACATAAATTAGTAGAATAATGAAGCAATCATCTAGCAGTTTTATATAGCAGCAATAGTTTGTATCACATCTTTTGAAGCCTAGGGTACAGATAAAGGTATCAAATCTCTTGTATCATTGTCGTGGTGCTTGCTTCAAACCATACAGACTTTTTAGCAATCTACAAATTGTCTTTCTTTTCTTGCCAGTAACTGCAAATCCTTCTGGCTACATCATGTAAACTTATTCCTGCAAGTCACCATGTAGGAATGTTGTCTTTACATCTATTTGCTCCAAGAGAAAATTTCTTGCAGTAACAATGCTTAAGACTATTCTAATAGTATTCATCTTCACAACATGAGAGAATACTTCTATATAGTCTATATCTTGAATTTGCTGAAAACCCTTGACGACAAGTCTGGCTTTATATTTCTTGCTGCCATCTGGTTGTTCTTTTATCCTGAACACCTACTTGTTTCGTAGGATTTTCTTTCCTTCTGGCAAAGAAGTTAGCTCCCAAGTATTATTCTTCTCTAAGGATCTCATTTCTTCTTTCATTGCTAACTCCCATTTGTGTGCATCACTTGTATAGATTACTTCTTGATATGTTTCAGGTTCACCATCATCCGTCAATAACAGATAATTGAATGATGGTACATACCTTTTTGGTTGTTTGGAAACCCTTCCAGACCTTCTAAGTTGTCTAGTGACAACTTCATCTTCTTGATCATCTAAATGTTCTTGATGTTCAGCCTTTGGAAGCTGAATTTCTTCTACAGGTTCCTTCTGAGGTTGTTCAACATCATTATCTAGACTAATCTCAGTAGTACTTCTAGACTGAAGCTCTGACTGCTATTCTTTTGCACTTTCTCTGTGCTTAAACATCTTGGATTCAATGAATATGACATCTTTTGTATAGATTATTTTCTTGGTTTCTTCTACCCAGAATCTGTAACCAAAATAATCCTTACCATAGCCAATGAAATAACATATCTATGATTTTGAATCCAACTTGTCTCTTTTGTCACTATTCAAGTGGACAAATGACTTGGATCCAAAGACTTTCAAGTGAGCATAGTTGACCTCTTTCCCTGTCCACAACTCTTCAGAGTTCTTAAGCCCCATTGGGATGGATGGTCCTCTATTTATTAGATAGGCAGCTGTATTAATAGCTTCTACCCAAAATGTTTTGGGAAAACCTACATGTAGTCTCATGCATCTTGCCCGTTCATTCAAGGTCCTGTTCATCCTTTCAACAACTCCATTTTGTTGTGGAGTTCTAGCTACAATCCTCTACCTTCTAATTCCTTCCTCCTCATAGTAAACTTTAAATTCATGGCTATCATATTCTCCTCCATTATCTGACCTGATGGATTTGATTTTTCTTCCACTCTAATTTTCCACTTCTACCTTCCATTTCTTGAAGACTTGGAAAACTTCAGACTTTTGTTTCAGAAAATAAACCCATACCTTCCTTGTACTGTCATCAATGAAGGTAAAAAAATAGAGAGCACCTCCTAAAGAACTGATAGGAGCAGGCCCCCACACATCTGTGTGAACTAGCTCCAATTTCTATGACTTAGGATCATGAGGATTCCTAGCAAAGCTGACTTTCTTCTGCTTTCCCTCAATGCAGTCCTCACATATCCCTAAATTGACATTCTTCAGCTTAGGGATTTTCCCTTCTACCCCTAAAACTTTCAGTCCATTTTCACTAAGGTATCCCAATCTTTTATGCCATAAGTTAGTGTCTTCAGTATCACTAACTGTTGCAATAGAGTCATCTTGATCCGATGTTAAATATAAGGTTCCTGTCCTCTATCTTGAGGTAATAATTCTTGCACCTTTGGTTACCTTCCATTTGCCTACACCAAAGGCAATCTGATAACCATCATTGTCTAGGGAACTTATGGAAATTAATTGCTTTGCAAGATCTGGAACATATTTGACTTCTTGCAATTTCCATATCCCTTGCTTTGTTTTTATGTGTACCTCTCCAATTCCCAACACATCCAGACTTGTGTTGTTAGCTAGGTACACATTTTTCACAGGAGTTGCACGATAATTGTGCAACAAATCCTTCCTGTAGGTAGTGTGGAAAGAAGCTCCTGAGTCCAATACCCATGAGTCAATTGAACTGTCAACACAATATACTAGGGCATCATCTGAATCGTAGGAGACAACATTTGCAACTACTCCTTCTGATTCCTTCCCTCTAATGTCTTTCTTTGGAGCCTTACACTGTGACTTGAAGTGCCCCCATTGATTGTAGTTCCAACATTTGATATCTGCTCTCATTTTACTGGTACCTCTAGACTTTGACCTTCCTTTGGATTTAAATTGTTTTGATTTACTTCTCCCTCTAGTTTCAACACTAAGGGAAGAAGTTGAAGCTGACAATTCACTTTTCCTGTGAATGTCCTCACTCAAAATTAAATCACGGATGTCACTCATCTTGAGCTTCTCATGACCTAGTGAACTACTTACACCAGTCACGATAGGAGACCAACTTTTTGGTAATAAGGATAATAAAATCAAGGCCCTGACTTCATCATCAAATACTATATCTACTGAGTGTAGTTGATTTAGAATAGTATTTAGCTCATTAACGTGGTCAGTTACATTTCCACATTCATGCATTTTCAGATTAAATAATCTACGCATGAGAAATACCTTGTTGGCGGCTGAAGGCTTCTCATACATATTAGACAAAGGTTTCATCAAGTCAACTGTTGTTTTCTCCTTGGCGACGTTTGAATGAACGTTTCTTGCTAGTGACAACCTGACGAGACCTAAAGCTTTTCTGTCCAATAACTCTCACTCTTCCTGATCCATCTTCTCTGGTTTTCTTCCGAACAACGGTTGATGAAGATCCTTCTGATACAAACAGTCTTCGATCTGAGACCTCCAGTATCCAAAATCTTTTCCATCAAACTTCTCAATCCTGAGCTTTCTATCGTCTGCCATTCTATTAAACTGAAGAACCTTCGCTCTGATACCAGTTGTTGTTAGCTCAACAGATCATTCAGTTAACCTTCTATGACACGATATTGAAACACTCAACTCTAAACTCACCGATGCTAGGAGTGAAGAGTAAGAGAAGAAATAATACAGAGAAGAAATAGGATTTATGTGGTTTAGCAACAGCCTATGTCCATAGAGAGTTGAGGGTTCCTTATGAGCTTTAGCACAATCAACCGCTATATTTTACCAACATCATAAAGGTTTATATACTACCCAACTTAGGGTTTATAAACCTTTAATTACATACAAGCCATTATAGTAGAGAAACAATGCTTCAGAGAATAGGTTCTTAATTTCGGAGCCTTATCTTCTTAACTCTCTGAAATCTACAACATTTCAGATAGTTACAGACTTAACTATCCGAAGAGAATATTCTTTCTAAAAGAGCGGTACAGTACCAGGTTAATTGTCTGAGAGATTCGGTATTTTGGACAATTACTAACTTAAATGTTTGAAAAGTCACTTACTTTTCTCTCTCTATCCTTTTGGAAGGTTATTTTGATAACTCACCAAAAACTACATGTCTTTCAGATAGTTACACCTTAACTATCTAAAAACTCACTTAAGTGTCTTTTTAGGCATTTCGGAAGGTTCTACCGATAACCCTTTGAAAAACTCATGAACTTTAGATAGTTACTACCTAACTATCCGAAAATCCACTTAAGTCACTGCTTTCTAGATACTTGGCTTCTTAACTATCTGAAGATCCACTTAAGTGTCCTTTAAGTCATTTCGGATAGTTACAACTTAACTCTCTGAAGTCTTCTGACTTTCGGATAGTTAACTCAAAGCTTCCAACTGAACTTTTATTTCCTGATACTTAGGTCTGTAACCTACCGAAAATATATAACTGCTAGATACATACTGTTAACAAGTTTTTGATTGAACCTAGACTACTTGTGGCATACTCCACACCTGCAATACTTGCCCTAACAAATTCCTTCATCCACTTTGGTTTGAAATTTATCCCTTTTATCCTTAGTATTAAGAATAAAACACTTGCACCCAAATGGTTTCATATAGGAAATTTTTGGAACCCTATTAAACATAATTTCAAAAGGAGTTTTATTAACACGAGGTCTTAAGTGACTTTTGTTAATAACATAACAAGCTGTATTTACTACTTCAGCCCAAAGATTTTGAGGTAACTTATGTTCATTCAACATAGTTCTGGCCATATCCTGAAGTGATCTATTCTTTCTCTCAACAACACCATTTTGAGACGATGCTCTTGGAAAAGAAAATCTATGATCATTGCCATGCTCTTTACAATAATTATCCATTTGATCATTATCAAATTTCATACCATGATCACTCCTAAGTTTTTGAACAAAGACACTTTGTTCATTTTGAACAAGATTGCAAAATATTTTAAACTTTTCAAAAACTTCTGTCTTAGATGCTAGAAAATATACCAAGTGTATCTAGAGAAGTCATCTACTAAAACAAATACATATTGTTTACCACCAAGACTTATGATTCTTGTTGGTCTAAATAGATCCATATCTATAAGTTCTAAGACTCTCTTGCTTGATATATCAGTTTTGGATTTAAAAGAGTTTTTGTGAAGTTTACCTAACTCACATGCATCACACATAAAGTCCTTTGGGTATTTAATCTTTGGTAAACCTCTCACTAAATGTTTTCTAAACAGTTTATGTAACAGTTTTATATTTATATGCCCGATCCTTCTATGCCACAGATATGCATTACTAGTTTCAGCTAGCAAACATGAATTTAAATCAACTACACTAGAAGGTAAAGATAAAATGCATACAGAACCTTTTCTTTTAGCAATAAACTTAAGTTCATCTGTATTTTTATCAATAATTTTGCATACATTATCTTTAAACACTACATAATATCCATTCTCAGTTGGTTTTATAACACTCAGCAAATTAAATCCTAAGTTTTCTACATATAGTATATTCGAAATAACACAAGTTGGAGTTATTTGAACATTGCCCATACCTATGATTTTATCCTTGCTTTTGTTTCCAAATGTTACACTTCCTTTCGTGGTATTTGTAACATTTTTTAGTAGACTTTTCTGTCCGGTCATGTGACTTGATGCTCCACTATCCAAGATCCATTTTGATGTTGTTTCTTCCTGCAAAACAAATTAAGAAAAACTTTTTCTTGGTACCCAATGTTGTTGAGGACCAAGTTCATTAAATACATATTTCTTCTTTTTGTTTAAAAATAGTTTAACATTTTCATTTACATTCTTATTAGTTGTAAGTACTATTGACTTATCATTAGCTTCATACTCACATATATCATTATTACTCTTATAATCATTCTTTTTGTTTTCAGATGTAATATAACCAAGATCAAGCTGATTTTTATCAGATGTTAATTTATTTTGGTCATGCTCATACATTTCAGTAAGTTCGTACCAAGATTTTGTACTTGTATTTGAATTTTCAGTACATACAAAATCTTTTTCTACATAAGAATTTTGTGATAAAGAACATATAGAACTAGTAATTGGTCTAATATCAGTGTTTTGAATTACATGCTCAGGTTTCTGAATTTTCAGTTTACTACACTTGTCTGATATTTGTCAAACATTAGAAACTGAATTTTCAAAACAAGAAACAAGATTTTTAGAAACATTAATAGTCCTGTTAGAAGTACATTTTGACAAATCACATTGATTTATATTATTACTGCATGATTCATCCCTTGAAATACCTAATTCTACATATTTATTACCTTATTTCATGATGAAAGGAATTTTAGTCTTAGATTTACTTGAACTACAACTAACAAATCCTTTATTGGCTTGAGATTCAGGATATTCAAGATAATCAAATCCTAAGCCAAATTTATATGACACTACAGGGGTACTAGTTAATTTGTCTAACTTAGTTTGACTTAAATTCCATTTCTCAATAGTAGAATTTAAATCTAGCTCTCTCATTTTTAATTTATCAATCTCTACCTCAAGATCATTTATATTGTTTCTCAACATTTCATTTTCAGATTCTATCTTTAATTTTTCAGCATTTATATTCTATATTTGTTCATGCAAGACACATTCATTAAATCTAAATTTATGCAAATCTCTAGCATGATTTTCATTATCACATTTAAACTTTTCTAAAGTCGTAGATAGGAAACAATTTTCTTCTTCCACAATGGATAAAGAGTTTCTGATATTCTTATTTTCTAGTTTACAACCTTTAAGTTTTTGTAATAATGCATGATAAGTACATAATAATTCATAAAAGTTAAAATCTGGATAACTTTCAGGATCAGATATTACCTTAGACTCATTTGCCATGAAGCACACATGAGCAATGTCTTCTAACTCTTGTTCTTCTTTTGAATGTGAAGATTTTGATGATAATTCCTTAGATTCAGACTCTTCAGACGTGTCATCCCAAGTGACCTTCAAAGCCTTTTTCTTGTAAAACTTTTTCTGAGTTTTCTTAGCCGTCTTCTTCTGATTTGTCCTATTGTGCTTTTCATTTTTCCTTATAAGACAATCTTGAGAAAGATGTCCAGGTTTCTTACGGTTGTAACATACATACTTTCTAGATGAAGAATTCTTGTTATTTAGTGATCTTGACGTTGAGGGTTTATCATTTTTGTTCCTTTTCGGTTTCCTAGCTTCCCATGCTTTCTTGAATTTCCTAGTCAGCAAAATAAAAATCCTCGTTAGAATTAGTAGATATATCAGAATCTGAATTAATTTCGAAGGCTATTTTTTTCTTCATTTTTAATTTGTTGTGACTCAATGATTCATTTAATTGAACTTTATATGCTGTTAAATTTCCTATAAGTTCATTTATAGTATAAATATTTAAATCTCATGATTCCTCAATTGATGTCACTTTCTGAGACCATTTAGAACTTAGGGATCTAAGAATTTTCCTCACCAAATCCTTCTATTCAAAATTCTTTCCTAAGCATTTTAAAGAGTTTATGATATCAAGAAATCTAGAAAACATCTCAGAAATACTTTCGTCTTCATGCATCTTAAAGAGTTCATACTTATGAATTAACATTTTTTATCTTAATCTCTTTAACTTGAGAAGTACCTTCATGTGAAACTTCTAATGCATGCCACACCTCAAAAGCAGATTTATATGACGACACCTTACTAACTATTCATAACTCAATGCACAAAATAAAATATTTAAGCCCTTAGCATTCTGAGTTTCATTTTCATTTTCAGTAATTGTCCAAGTATTATAAGGAGTAGTTAACGAAGTTTATGGTTTAGAAATCATGAACCACAACTTATGATCTATACTTTGAAGAAAAACTGTCATCCTATATTTCCAATATTCAAAATGTATTCCATCAAATAAAGGAGGACGATTAAGATTTTGGTCTTCATACAAGGAAAAATTACCATTTCTAGTAGCCATCTTACCTTAGATTTTTCAACCTATTTGATTTTAAACAGTTTAAAACTTTAAAACAACTTGAGCCTTAAATCAAGAAAGTTAAACGTATGTTCAGATATTAATTTCTGTTTAAAAACAAGGAATGCAAAATAAGCAATGATATTAAATAAGTTGGTATCGATTTTATATCAAAGATTATTAACAAAACTCTGATACCACTTGTAGGATCTTATGGCTACACAAGAGGGGGGTGAATTGTGATTTTCAACATTTTCGATTATAATTGAAACTTTAAAACTCAAAAACAAGTCGAGACACTGTTTTCATAAAATCATTTTTATTCAAGGTTTCAATTACAATATACAATTCAATTCTCCTCAGAAATTGTAGATGCAATTATATATCGATACCATGTTTCATCTATACAATTTCATAACTACAAACAGAGAAAACTAATTTACGGAATTTAAAACATTTCTCCCTATTTGAGATCTTTTTTCTTCTTCTTCTCTTTCTTCTTTAGCAATTCTTTAGTGACGAATATCTAGTCTTTCTCTGCTTCACCAAATTTGCTTTCTTCTAATACTTTAAATCTTTAGTAACATAGATCTTACCTTTTTCTGCTTCACTAAATTTTCTTCCACTTGAGAGCTTTTCCCCAAAGAGGTGTTTTTGATCCTTGAAAAGATTTTTCATTTGGTGTGCAAGGATAATTAATCAACGAGAATTCCATGCCCTTTATAATGTATCTTCATTTCATGCATATCCTCTATGTTTAATCACTATCAATTTTCCACTTCTTCACGTCTTCTCTTTTTTCTTCATTGAAATACACATGTTCTAACCCACGTTTACATTTCGAATTTTCTTTAATCATCAATCCTAGATCTCTGAAAAATTTCCTACAAAATAAACTTTCTCGTCCAAAATTTTTCATCAAGTGTAATAAGAAGTCATTACTTTAATGTTAACTAAACGAGTAACACAAGTAGATATATAACTTAACATTTCTAACTTAACGAGTTCCTCATGTGCCAACTCACGTGACATGTACTATAGCTAACTCAATGAACTAAGTCCATGGTGTTACGCTAACTCAACGAACCATCTCCGTGGTGTTACGATAACTCAACGAACCATCTTCGTTGTGTTACAGATAACTCAATGAACCAATAATAAACAAATGTTTTTATAATAAGAATTTTACCACGTGTAAAAATAACAACTTAAGTTTTTATAATGCTAACCTAACGCGTTGCCTTAGTGTTCAATATAGCAACTAAACGCGTTTAGTTATGTTAATGAGTTAAACATGTGCACCTCACGTCATACAATATAACATTCGTAACTTATAATTTCACCACATGTACAACACTAACCTAATGAGTTCATCTCTTCTTTTACTCACTAACTTAACAAGTTCTCACATGACCTATTTTAACCTATTTTAACAAGTTCTCAATTTTCTTCATATTTAAGAATATCGGATATTGGAATCAGCAATCAAATAATGTCAAAAATAAAAATTTCAACTCTGGTTTACATAGAGATAAATGTTCTAATAATTATAACACTAAGAGAAATAAACGTAAGAATAATTATCAGAAGATAGATAAGTTGAAGTTTAAAAATATTGATTATTTTGATATGACTCTCTCTAAAATTCTTGGACCCACTCAAAAATGGGTTCCAAGAGATAAAATCTCTTTTTAATTATTTTGTAGGTACACAAATCAATATAGATAATGGACAGTGGAGCATCCAGCCACATGACTGGAGATATACGATTACTTATTGAAGTAACAAAGACCAAGAATAGACAAGTTACCTTTGGAAATAAAAGCAAAACAAATATCCTTAGGTCTGGCAAGGTTCAGGTAACTGAAAAATGTTTAATAAATGATGTCTTATTAGTGGAAAACTTAGGTTTTAATTTATTGAGTGTTCCTATTTTAATGAAGTTTTACAGAGTAATTTTTGGAAAATATTCTTATAAAATTATGGACATGTCTACAAATGAAATTTTATTCACTACATACAAGAAAGGATCTTTTTGTATTCTGAATTTGCCTTCTGATATTATTAAAGACAATGCTTGCTTAATTACAGAATCGAATGAAGTTATTTTATGACATAGAAGGGTAGGACACTCAAACTGAAAATTATTACAAAAGTTGTCTAAAAAGAATCTAGTTAGAGGTTTACCTAGTATTAAGTACTTGAAAGAGTTTATGTGTAATGCATGTCAACTAGGTAAATTACATAAAACATCCTTTAAAATTCATTAATATAAGCTTTTTAAAATGCACAAAAATGAATGTATCTCTGACATGTTTTCCCATTTTCTTGAGATTATAAATTCATTAAAATCTTTACACAATAAATTCGATGAAAAAGACTTGGTAAGAAAGATCCTTAGATCTTTAACTAAAATTTGGGCTCAAAAGACAACATCTATTGAAGAGTCCAAACATTTAAATACATATACTCTCGATGATCTTATAGGAAATCTGACAGCCTATGAAGTACAACATTTAGATCTAAAAGGGAAAAATCCTAAAAGGGATCTCGCTTTTGAGGCTGATAAAGTCTCAGAAGTCACTAGTGATTCTAACGATGATTTACTATTGTTGGCTAGAAAATTTAGAAATCTTTTGAAGAAACGCAGGAACTTCAAGTCAGCAAGGACATCTGGAGATATGGAGAAGAAGTCATTCATGAAAGACAAAAGTATATGCTACAAGTGCAACAGGCTGGGTCACTTTCAAACTGATTGTTGTCTCAACACAGATAAGAAGAATTCGAAGAGAAATTTCAGGAATAAGAAATTTAGAAAGAGAAGGCGCTTAAAGTGACATGGGATGACTCTTCAGCTTCACAAAGTGAAGAAACAAAGGATTCAACATCAGACAATGAATCCTCATCAACATCAGATTCAAAAGAAAATCTGGCAAACGTATGCTTTATGGCAAAATCTAGTGAGGTATCCTTTGATCAAAATGCTAATTTTGATAGTTTTGATGGATTACTTGTTGAATACAATAGACTGGCTAGAAAATATAAGAAAGTCAAAATAGAAAGAAAGGATACTAGGAAAATGCTAGATGAATCTGAAAATAAGATTGATTTTTTGAACTCTACGTTGAATAAATTTAAAGAAGAAAATCAAAGGCATGCACAAGAAATTTTAAAGTTCGCTGCTACAAAAAGAAAATTGCATGCTAATTGTGAAAATTTAATTGCTGATAAGAAGAAAATGATCTATGAAATTGAAAAACTGGACTAACTATTATTTATTTAAATTCAGAAATTGATGTGTTAAAGATTAAAATCTGCAATCAAAAGGCTATATTAAGTAAATGGAATAATATTCAAACTATAACAAATGAACTTAGTAGTAAAATATCAAATATAGAAAAACATGGTATTAGTTTACACGATGCATCTTCTGAAAATTATATATTACATGATGGTACTGCTAAAAATAATGTCTTTATTTCCAATACTAAGAATAGTAAGAGAAAAACTATTCCGTGTGTAATTAAAATGGGAGAAAAATATGTGCAAGTTGATAAAATGTAGCATATAAATGATAGCACATGATGCAAGAATGTCAAAAGAAATTTTCAGAAAAGTCAAGCTAAGTCATTTGAGAATCTTAATATTCTTGATCAATTTTCTTCATATTTAAAGAATATCAGATATTGGAAATCAAATAATGTTAGAAATGAAAATTTCAACTTTGGTTTACATAAAGATAAATGTTCTGATAATTATAACACTAAGAGAAAGAAACGAAAGAATAATTATCAGAAAATAGATAAGTTGAAGTCTAAAAATATGGACTATTTTGATATGACTCTCTCTAAAATTCTTAGACCCACTCAAAAATGGGTTCCAAGAGATAAAATCTCTTTTTGACTGTTTTGTTATAAGGTAGTTTTAGAATTTAATGTCTTTATTATTAAAAATAAATAAATAAATAAAACAAAATGTCTATTTTCGAATTACAGTTTTCTAGTAGTTAAGAATTTATGAAATTCTGATTTTTATTGAAGTCAATTTATTTAAGAAAAATTCAGAAAAGATTACTTAAGGAAAGTTAAATTGATTTAATGTGAGTGCCAACTATATTTTTGTTACTTATGTATATGCTATTACAGAGATTTTAATAGGAGAATACATAGAAAGTATGTACTTTTTATTAAAGGAAAGTTATTAACATTCTGTTAGAAAAATTAAGTCTTGCGGTTGCCTCTAATTTAAATCTACTATTTCATTTCTTTTTTGTTTGCAATTACTTGAGTAATTAAGTCTGTTGGGGGATCTTAAACCCTAGTCACTTAAACCAACTGGTTTGGGATGTGCTGATTGAAAACTCATTTTGCAAGTAATTCAGATTATATTTTAAATAATAAAAAAAATACCTGTTCTCACTTGTCATTGAGTAACTAGTTATCTTTCCCCTAAGCAAAAGATTGTGATCACGTAAAAAGATGATATTGTGGGAGGTAATACATAAAATATATATATGAATATAAACAAAAAAAAGGAAAGGAAAAAGGGGCAATGTACTCAAGCTTAATTTATCTTTCAAAGTGTTATAACAATCCTGCCATAATCTGTGCATATAATCCTTGTTATTTTTTTGTTATTATCTACTCTTTACACATAATGTACGATATTTATTGTCTTAAGTTTGTATACTCATTATTGAATTCTTTTAAGTTCCTAAAGGTATATCTCTATGAATTTTCTTTTGTAAACTGACTAAGATAAAAGACAGAAGTCTAAATTGTTAACTCTACTACTTATTTCTGTATTTAATTGAAATTAAAAAAAAAAGGGAGAGACTCAAATCTATTTAAGGCTTAGCATCCTCTTTAGGTAAGCTATTTGACCTTTTAAAGCCAAATCTACTTAGGGCTTGGCAACCTAGATTAAGTACGCCATAGATTCTTTACACCACATTTATGTAGGGGGAGCAATTTCTCGTATAATAATTCATATCTTATGAACTATTATATGTTTTCATGAAAGAATCTGCATAATTTCAGGAAATTAACATTAATTCAGTACATTTCTGAACTATCGGTAAAATACATGCTTTTTAATTCTTAAGTGTCCAAATTTTCTATGATTTCGGAAGACTATTGTATATATATCGTATAGTTATGTTCTAAATGATCAATAGAATATTTTATTATTTCCTAAAGTACACGTGTCAAAGCCTAAATGCATATCTTAAGTGAATGTTCGGTAAGTTATCTAGTAACTCTCCGAAATGCATCTGAGCATCGGATAGTTAGGTTTATAAGTATCCGAAAATATCTGAACACCTTAAGTTAGAATTATTGTAGGATCGTATGGCTACACAAGAGGGGGGTGAATTGTGTTTTTCAACTTTTTATGATTATAATTGAAACTTTAATACTTAAAAACAAGTTGAGACATTGTTTTCATAAAATCATTTTTATTCAAGGTTTCAATTACAATATACAATTCAATTCTCATTAGAAATTGTAGATGCAATTATATATCGATACCATGTTTCAACTATACAATTTCATAACTACAAACAAAGAAAACTAATTTGCGAAATTTAAAACATTTCTCCCTGTTTGAGATGTTTCTTCTTCTTCTTCTTCTTCTTCTTCTTTCTTCTTCCGCAATTCTTCAGTGACGAATATCTTGTCTTTTTATGCTTCACTGAATTTGCTTTCTTCTGATACTTTAAATCTTCAGTGACGTAAATCTTACCTTTTTATGCTTCACTGAACTTTCTTCCACCTGAGAGCTTTTCCCCGAAGTGGTGTTTTTGATCCCTGAAAAGATTTTTCATTTGATGTACAGGGATAGTTTGATCAACGAGAACTCTATGTCTTTTATACTGTATCTTCATTTCATGCATTTCTTCCATGTTTAATCACTACCAGTTTTCCACTTCTTTACGTCTTTTCTTTTTCCTTCATCGAAACACACACGTTCTGACCTACGTTTACATTTCGAATTTTCTTTAATCATCAGTCTTAGATCTCTGAAAAATTTCCTGCAAAATAAACTCTCTCTTCCAAAATTTTTCATCAAGTGTAATAAGAAGTTGTTACTTTAATATTAACTAAACGAGTAACACAAGTAGATATTAACTTAACATTTCTAACTTAACGAGTTCCTCATGTGCCATTTCACGTGACAAGTACTGTAGCTAACTCAATGAACTAAGTCCGTGGTGTTACGCTAACTCAACGAACCATCTCCGTTGTGTTACGATAACTCAACGAACCAGTAATAAACAAATGTTTTTATAATAAGAATTTTACCACATGCAAAAATAACAACTTAAGTTTTATAACGCTAACCTAACATGTTGCCTTAGTGTTCAATATAGCAACTCAACGCATTTAGTTATGCTAACTTAACGAGTTGAACATGAGCACTTCACGTGATACAATATAACATTCGTAACATATAATTTCACCACGTGTATAATACTAACTTAATGAGTTCGTCTCTTCTTTTACTCACTAACTTAACGAGTTCTCACGTGACATATTTTAACCTTTAAGCCTCTAACAAGCAAACAAACAGTTAACGATCCCTCTTAAGTATATCACTTATAGCATTACATATTTTATCTCCTAGATGTCTAATATCATTTCTGATGTCATTCAGCACTACATCTAAGTCAGGAATTAGTTGGAGTTGCTGTTCTGCTCGAACTAAATAACTTGGCTATTGTTGTTGTATATGGTCTGTATAATCAGGTTGTTGTTGTTGTCGTTGAGGTTTATGCATGACCTAGAATCGTTGCAAATCTTTTACACTAAATGCTCTCATGCCTTTAGTTTCAGAGGGCCAGTCGGATAAATTCAATTGGCTTGCAATGAGTCTACATACAACATCACCATAAAGTAACTTGGAACTCATATGCTGTAGTTGAGAAGTGAAAACATCAAACCAATTGATTTGAATTCTATTCAGTAGGCTATAAGTTGCATATAAACAACTTCTGCTGACTTCTATATTGTGTCCAACTCTCTGAAATAAATTTGCTTGCAATATATTTGTAATAAACCTTGCCTCTACATTCAAATTTTCCATTAATCTCATTTCAGAATATACATCTGGAATTTTTGATAAAGACTGAATGTTCCATTCCAGTTGTCTAATCATGTCAAATCTGTTAGTTACAACAACACCTTCATTCTTTAATCCCAAAACTTCAAAAATTAACTCAAGAGACAATGTAAACTCCTATTGATTTATTTGAGTTTTCATTATGTTGTCATTATTGACCAGATTGCTATAAAAAGTTGCAATAAACTCTTTGTATTGCTTCCATTTCGTTCCAACTAGCAATAATTGAATGAAGCCTTGAAACTCAAATAGATCTCTCATTTCCATCAAATTTCTAAATTTTATTGGATGAGCATGCAGAATCTGACATGTAATCAAATTATTGTATTTCTGCAATGCTTCTTCAGATCTAAAATGAATTGAATTACCTTGAATTTGTAAGATTGTACACAAACAAGGTGATACCTGAAGCCATGATTCAGAGTTTATTTCATCTTCAGGAACCTCTTCTTCAAAATGAATGTCATGTTGTTCCTCTATGAATATATTTTCTTGAAGCTACTTAGGTAAGCTTGATTCTTAAGCTTCAACAATGTAAGGAACATTTTCAATATGCTCAATATTCATCTGTTCAGTCTCTATAGAATCTTTAGAGTTCAATTTTTCCACCAATTCTACAACCGATATATCTATCTGTAATTGTTCATTTTGTTCAACAGATATTTCCATTAATACATGCTAGGAATTCTCAGACTCTGCTTCTATAGATTCTAAAGAAGGCTGGTTGATGTTTAGCTCTTTTGGAGTCTTAACTTGTTCAATATCTGCTACTCCAGAAAATTCAGCCTGTGAACTAGTTACTGCCTCAACATTTTCAATTATATTTGCAATAACTTGTTCAATGTCAGGTGCCTGATGCTCTGATTTTTCAATTTCTGCATCATCAAGACTTGTACTAATAGACAAAGTTGAGCTCATATTTGACTTGGATTTCTTCTCAAGCTTTTTAGCAAGGGAAAATAAAGTCTCAATATCTTCATCAGTTTCCGTATGTTCGGAACTAATGAGTTTATCAGATGCACAATAAGGTACAATATCTATATCTAGACATACATTGTCCTTTGGAAATAAATTTTCATCTGATTTTCCTTTTTCAATAGACTTTGTCCTTGAAGACATAATTTTTCTGATTTTCCTTCTACTATAACATTTCTGTTTCTCCTCTTCAAGTATTGTTGTTTTCTTTTCAAATTGCTCCATAAAAGTTTTCTGCTTTAGTTCTTCAAATGCTTTCAACTTTTCTTTTATCTACAACAATATTTGATTCTAATTGTTTTGAATATAAAAGGGTAGGTATATCACATTCATGTTCTTCCTCAAATGGTTGTAGTCGTGTACCACTAATAGGAGTTTGAGGAATTCTATTTGATAAACCTACACATTTTTCCATATATTTTGCATACTATTCCAAAAATGCAATTTCAGTACATTTCATTTTGTATTCTCTATCATATTTACTACGAATACCCATGTATGTAATATTTGCATCAGTATGTTGAAGTTCTTGTCTAACTTCATCTAATATACCTTGAGGAAAGAAGTAATCTCTATAAATTTCTGCTAACCTTTTGTCCACTCGAAATACTTTTTTGAACCAAGTGCATGGAACTTCATCATTTTCTATTTCTTTTCCTTTTGCATCTCCTCTGCTTTTGCCTTTTCCTCTGCTTTTGCCTTTTCCTCTGCCATGACCTTTATAGAACTTGGAGACCATCGTCGTAGGTTGTAACAACAAGCAGGAAATATTTTCTTCATAAAGATTACAAATAACCTAAGTGCCCGTGTAATAAGTGTTTAAATAGGGTTTTAAGCGAATAACTCAACGTGAAGAGAAGTCGGGTTTAGATATTTAAATAAATATTGAATAAAGTTTATTCAATCAAGGTACCCGAAATATTCAAGTATAACTCCTTGAGTTAACTAACCTAACGAGTAAAACACTGTCTAGAGGTAGTTTTACACGTTACCTTATCTAACATAATGTTTAGTTAGTACACTTAAAACAAATTTTCGGATGCTTCCAACTGAAACATTCCAAACACATCACAATAGCTATATCTTATCATTTTCTTAAGAACATTGTAAACTATTCTAACATTCCTGTCCTTTGAATCTAAAATAGTTTGTTTGTCTTTTTAAATTATTTCATCAAGATTTTAAGAGGACATTAATTCAGATTAACCAAGATTTGTATTCTGAATTATATTAATCTACTTTTAGACATTGTTAATCCTCCCTCTACATATATACTTCTTATATATTCAATAACATACAAAATATACTTGTATAACAATAGATGTTAAGTATAACTATACTTTTAAATTTTCTTTTCAGAAACTTCCATTATTCTAACTTCATCAAAAATGATTTCCAAAATCAACTCCTACTGTATATGAATCAAAACACCACTTTGAACTCTATATGATTAATTCAAGGAGAATAAAAGAATGTATCTCAAATAAATGTTTTCAAAAGTACTAATGTTGATTCAATAAATCAGTATCATATTGGTAGAAACTATATTCGATTCAAAGATATCTGTAATTAACAAAACAACTTTTTCTTTTCAAAACAGTAAATATTGATAATTTTCTTTAAAAGTTAGTTTGAAAAGCTTGAATTATACAAGAGCTTTATAATATACCCGTGTAATGAGCTTTCAGTCAACAACCCCAGATCTGATTAGGACCTTAGGTTGCCAGATTTAAACAATCATTTTCCATAGACTCATGATTCTTGTTGGTCCAAATAGATCCATATGTATAAGTTCTAAGACTATCTTGCTTGAAATATCAGTTTTGGATTTGAAAGAGTTTTTGTGAAGTTTACTTAACTCGCATGCATCACACATAAAGTCCTTTGAGTATTTAATCTTTGGTAAACCTCTCACTAAATGTTTTCTAGACAGTTTATGTAATTGTTTCATATTTATATGCCCAATCCTTCTATGCCATAGATATGCATCACTAGTTTCAGCTAGCAAACATGAATTTAAATCAACTGCACTAGAAGATAAAGATAAAATACATACAGAACATTTTCTTTTAGCAATAAACTTAATTTCATTTATATTTTTATCAATAATTTTGCATAGATTATCTTTAAACACTACATAATATCCATTCTTAGTTAGTTTTATAACACTCAACAAATTAAATCCTAGGTTTTCTACATATAGTACATTTGAAATAACACAAGTCGAAGTTATTTGAACATTACCCATACCTATGATTTTATCCTTGCTTTTGTTTCCAAATGTTACACTTCCACTCATGGTATTTGTAAAATTTTGTAGTAGACTTTTCTATCCAGTCATGTGACTTGACGCTCCATTGTCCAAGATCCATTTTGATGTTGTTTCCTCCTACAAAACAAATTAAGAAAAACTTTTTCTTGGTACCCAATGTTGTTGAGGACCAAGTTCATCAAACGCATATTTCTTCTTTTTGTTTAAAAATTGTTTAACATTATCATTTACATTCTTATTAGTTGTAAGTACTATAGACTTATTTTTAACATCATACTTACTTATAGCATTATTGCTCTTATAATCATTCTTTTTGTTTTTAGGTGTAGTATAATCAAGACCAAACTGATTTTTATAAGATGTTAATTTATTTTGATCATGCTCATACATTTCAGTAAGTTCATACCAAGATTTTGTACTTTTATTTGAATTTTTAGTACATACAAAATCTTTTTCTACACATAAATTTTCAGATAAAGAACAAGCAGAACGAGTAATTGGTCTAACACTAGTGTTTTGAATTACATGCTCGGGTTTCTGAATTTCCAATTTACTATAATTGTTTGAAATTTTAGAAACATTAGTAATTGAATTTCCAGAACAAGAAACAAGATTTTTAGAAACATTTATAATCATGTTAGAAGTACATTTTGACAAATCACATTGATTTATATTATTACTACATGATTCATCCTTTGGAGTACCTACTTCTACATATTTATTACCTTATTTCATGATAAAAGGAATTTTAGTCTTAGATTTACTTGAACTGCAACTAACAAATCCTTTATTGACTTGAGATTCAGGATATTCAGGATAATCAAATACTAAGCCAAATTTATATGACACCGCAAGGGTACTAGTTAGTTTCTCTAACTTAGTTTGACTTAAATTCCATTTCTCAATGGTAGAATTTAAATCTAGCTCTCTCAGTTCTAATTTATCTATCTGTAATTGAAGTACATTTATATTGTTTCTCAACATTTCATTTTCAAATTCTATCTTTAATTTTTCAGCATTTGTATTCTATATTTATTCATGCAAGACACATTCATTAAATCTAAATTTATGCAAATCTCTAGCATGACTTTCATTATCACATTTAAACTTTTCTAAAGTAGTAGACAAGAAACAATTTTCTTCTTCCACAATGGACAAATAGTTTCTAATATTCTTATTTTCCAGTTTACAAACTTTATGTTTTTGAAATAACACATGATAAGCACATAATATTTCATCAAAGTTGAAATCTGAATAACTTTTAGGATCAGATATTACCTTAGACTAATCTGCCATGAAGCACACATGAGCAACGTCTTCTAACTCTTGTTCGCCTTCTGAATGTGAAGATTTTGATAATAATTCCTCAGATTCAGACTCTTCAGACGTGTCATCCCAAGTGACCTTCAAAGCCTTTTTCTTGTAAAACTTTTTTTGAGTTTTCTAAGTCGTCTTCTTCTGATTTGTCCTACTTTGCCTTTCATTTTTCCTTATAGGACAATTTGGCGAAAGATGTCTAGGTTTCTTGCAGTTGTAACATACATACTTTCTAGATGAAGAATTCTTGTCATTTAGTGATTTTGACGTTGAGGGTTTATCATTCTTGTTCCTTTGGTGTTTCCTAGCTTTCCACGCTTTTTTGAATTTCCTAATCAGCAAAATCAAATCCTCGTCAGAATCAGTAGATATATCAGAATCTGAATTAATTTCAAAGGCTATTTCTTTCTTCATTTTTAGTTTGTTGTGACTCAGTGATTCATTTAATTGAACTTCATAAGCTGTTAAGTTTCCTATAAGTTCATTCATGGTATAAATATTTAAATCTCGTGATTCCTCAATTGATGTCACTTTCTGAGACCATTTAGAACTTAGAGATTTGAGAATTTTCCTCACCAAATCCTTCTGTTCAAAATTCTTTCCTAAGCATTTTAAAGAGTTTATGATATCAAGAAGTTTGGAAAACATCTCAGAAATACTTTTGTCTTCATGCATCTTAAAGAGTTCATACTTATGAATCAACATGTTTACTTTAGTCTCTTTAACTTGAGAAGTACCTTCATGTGAAACTTTTAATGCATGTCACATCTCATAAGTAGATTTATATGCCGACACTTTACTGAACTATTCATAACTCAATGCACAAAATAAAATATTTAAGCCCTTAGCATTCAGAGTTTCATTTTCTTTTTCAGTAATTGTCCAAGAATTATAAAGTGTAGATAATGGAGTATATGGTTTAGAAATCTTGAACCACAACTTATGATCTATACCTTGAAGAAAAATAGTCATCCCATATTTCCAATATTCAAAATGTATTCCATCAAATAAAGGAGGACGATTAAGATTTTGGCCTTCATATAAAGAAAAATTACCATTTCCAGTAGCCATCTTACCTTAGATTTTTCAACCTATTTGATTTTAAACAATCTAAAAACTTTAAAACAACTTAAGCCTTAAATCAAGAATGTTAAACATATGCTTAGATATTAATTTATGTTTAAAAACAAGGAAGGTAGAATAAGCAATGATATTAAATAAGTTGGTATCGATTTTATATCAAAGATTATTAACAAATCTCTGATACCACTTGTAGGATCGTATGGCTATACAAGAAGGGGGTGAATTGTGTTTTTCAACTTCTTCCGATTATAATTGAAACTTTAATACTTAAAAACAATTCGAGACACTATTTTCATAAAATCATTTTTATTCAAGGTTTCAATTACAATATACAATTCAATTCTCAAAAATTATAGATGCAATTATATATCGATACTATGTTTCATCTATACAATTTCATAACTACAAATAGAGAAAACTAATTTGCGGAATTTAAAACATTTCTCCATGTTTGAGATCTTTCTTCTTCTTCTTCTTCTTCTTCTTTCTTCTTTAGCAATTCTTCAATGACGAATATCTAGTCTTTTTATGCTTCACTGAATTTTCTTTTCTTTGATACTTCAAATCTTTAGTGACATAAATCTTACCTTTTTATGCTTCATTGAACTTTCTTCCACCTGAGAGCTTTTCCCCGAAGAGGTGTTTTTGATCCCTGAAAAGATTTTTTGTTTGATGTATAGGGATAATTTGATCAACGAGAACTCTATGCCTTTTATACTGTATCTTCATTTCATGCATATCCTCCATGTTTAATCACTACCAGTTTTCCACTTCTTCACGTCTTTTCTTTTTCCTTCATCGAAACACACACGTTCTGACCCACGTTTACATTTCAAATTTTCTTTAATCATCAATCTTAGATCTCTGAAAAATTTCCTGCAAAATAAACTCTCTTCGAAAATTTTTCATCAAGTGTAATAAAAAGTCATTACTTTAATGTTAACTAAACAAGTAACACAAGTAGATATTAACTTAACGTTTCTAACTTAACGAGTTCCTCATGTGTCATTTCACGTGACAAGTAATGTAGCTAACTTAACAAACTAAGTCTATGGTGTTACGCTAACTCAACGAACCATCTCCGTTGTGTTACGATAACTCAATGAACCAGTAATAAACAAATCTTTTTCATAATAAGAATTTTACTACGTGCAAAAATAACAACTTAAGTTTTATAACGCTAACCTAACGTGTTGCCTTAGTGTTCAATATAGCAACTCAACGTGTTTAGTTATGCTAACTTAACGAGTTAAACATGAGCACCTCACGTGATACAATATAACATTCGTAACTTATAATTTCACCACGTGTATAACACTAACTTAACGAGTTCTGACATGACCTCTATACAAATAACACTCTAACTTAATTAGTTGTCTAAGCATGCACTATTCATGATATAGAAGATATAACTTTAAAACATATCATGCTATTCAATAAAAACACACGTTAACTTAACATTTAGTTAAATGAGAAATTAATGTAATTTTAGATCTAATACAGACAAGTATTTATGTCAGTAAGCTTTTTCTGTATTAATTGATGATTTTCATTTCTTTTCACAAGCAATAGTAATTGAGCAAATATGATTATTTTCATTCAGCACACATCATCAAAACAAAAATACTCAACATATACCATAGTTTGAAATCGATTGACTAAAAGAATACTTTCATCCTATATTTCTAGTAGCCATAATTGCTACCTTCGAACATAGGAGGACGATTAGTGGTCTGTCCCTCAGTCATAACTAAGATTTCAGTATTATCCATTTTAAATAGATGATCTTGAGTAAATGATAGGAAAAACTGATTCCTAAATAGAGAAATGAAAGCTCTTAATTAAGTTCTTTTCATTTAGCACACATCATCAAAACAAAATACTCAACAATTATGCACATGTTGAATTTCATTACTTTATAATGTCTCAGTTGAAACTCAAATAGTTATGTTTAACTCTTCAACTTTCACACCTATCCATTCTAGAAACTCGAACAGTTAACTTAATATTATTATATTTTTTTAAAAGACTTAATCTCTGACAATAACTATTCATGTTTGTCGTATAGTTATGTGCTTTACTGCTCACAAAACTCAAATAGTTATTATAAGTCTTCGAGTTTTCTCACTTTTCACTTAGCTAGAAGTTATTTTCTTTGCACGAACAGTAACGCTAAGTATTCTGCTTTTGTCGGTTGTAAAATGCGTACAGTTATTGTAAGTGTAGGATCATACATTAATTAACCATATACAGGTGAACTGGTATGATATTTTATTCTTATCCATGACATTTACGCATGTTTAAAAATGTCTTTTTGAACGATATATACTTAGTAAGTTTTTATTCCTTATATTTTATTTACTTTTTTATAATGCCAAAAAGGGGGAGAAGATAGATTATTTGACTTATTAGGTTTTGACATCATCAAAAAGGGGGAGATTGTTAGGAATTTTGTTTTGATGATAAATGCTTTATTAAAGTTTATAAATAAGTCTAAATAATATTCTCTTAGTATAATAGTCATGTAATTAAATGTTGACAAGTTATCGGAAAGTTTCATTTTTATTTCGAATAATTAACTTCCAGATAGTTAAAGTTTTTAGATAGTTAAAGTTTTCGGATAGTTAGATTTTCAGATAGTTAAACTTTCGAATAGTTAACGTTTCGATTTAGTCAAAGAGTTATGTTAAAAACTCGTATAGTTAAGTTATCTATACGTGTGATTTTAATGTTTTAAGTTGTCACGTGTTTTCCATGTGCATTCGTTAATGAAAATCGAAGAGTTAGATAACTGTTCGAGTTTTTATACACATAGATAGATAACTGTTCGAGTTTATGTTAAAAACTCGTATAGTTAAGTTATCTACACATGTGTTTTTAATGTTTTAAGTTGTCACGTGTTTTCCATGTGCGTTCAGTAATGAAAATCGAAGAGTTAGATAAATGTTCGAGTTTTTATACGCATGGATAGATAACTGTTCGAGTTTTATAAAAGGACTAATGAACAGATAAGTTTTCTGTGTTTAGTCACGTGTTTTGCAGGTGCAAAAACTCAAAAAATTACAAATAAGTGTTTGAGTTTTACAGGACTTAAAGGATAAGTGTTCGACTAAAATGAAGACTTAGAAGATATTCTACAAAAACTCCAAGAAGATAAAGTTTCAGTGAGTCTATGAGTGGAGATCATGGAAATTCAAAATGATAGTGGAGAGAAAGTGGAAATTCAAAAAGGTAGTAATTTGAATTAAAGAAAAAATTAGTACGTGGATTATGGATTGTGGATTAAGTGGATGAACGTGCTGAAGGTGTAGTGAGAGTTCGACTACTAATAGAGAGTACAAGCTACATTACAATGAGGATCCCCAATCTCAAAAACTAAGTCTGAATATTCAATTTGGATCCCAAACTGAAAAATCAAGTATGAATATTCATATCTAGAAAAATTCTCTAACATTAGAAGAAGTTCAAAATTCCAAGCAATTTTAGAAAAGGAGCTGCAAACGCAAGAAGTCTAGAAATTCAACAACTAGAGAAGAAGAGATATAGAAGCTGAGCAAAAAGAAGGAAAGGAACTACGTGCATAAAGATCAGGTTTTATACAATTCGAAATTAGTTTTGAATAAGGACTTCATTTTCTATTTGAATTGTATATCGGACATTACTGTATCAAAACCACCAAGAAGAGAATTGAGCTAAAAAGATATTGTAAATTCTTTCTTTAAATTTTATAAAGAACAGAATTTTATTTACGAGTGTTTTGTACTCTTGTTTTATCCACTAGTAATTTTAATTACTAAAGACATAATTCACCTCCCTCTTGTAATACAATGATCCTACAACATGTCTCACTAGTTTTATGGTAAAAAGAAATTTTCGGAGACTTAGAAAACTTAACTATCCAATACTTAAACTATTTTCGGTGAGTTATCTGTAACACAATGAAGCTAGTTCATTGAGTTAGTGTAATACCACATACTTAGTTCGGTGAGTTAGCTACAATACTTGTCATGTGAATTGGCACATGAGGAACTCGTTAAGTTAGAAACGTTAAGTTATATATCTACTCGTTTAGTTAGCATTAAAGTAACGACTTCCTATTACACTTGATGAAAAATTTTGGACAAGAAAGTTTATTTTGCAGAAAATTTTTCAAAGATCTAGGATTGATGATTAAAGAAAATTTGAAATGTAAACGTGGGTCAGAACGTGTGTATTTCGATGAAGGAAAAAGAGAAGACATGAAGAAGTGAAAAACTAGTAGTGATTAAAAGTGGAGGATATGCATGAAATGAAGATACAGTATAAAAGGCATAGAATTCTCGTTGATCAAATTATCCCTACATACCAAACGAAATATATTTTCATGGATCAAAAACACCTTTCAGGAAAAAGCTCTTAGATGGAAGAAAATTCAGTGAAGCAAAAAATGTCAGATTTATGTCACTGAAGATTTGAAGTATCAAATGGAAGAAAATTCAATGAAGTAAAAAAGGTCAGATTTATGTTACTAAAGATCTAAAGTATCAGAAGAAAGTAAATTCGGTGAAGCAGAGAAAGTCAGATATTCGTCACTAAAGAATTACTGAAGGAGAAAAAGAAGAATAAGAAAGATCTCAAATAGAGAGAAATGTTTTAAATTTCACAAATTAGTTTTCTTTGTTTGTAGTTATGAAATTGAATAGATGAAACATGGTATCGTTATATAATTGCATCTACAATTTCTGAGGAGAATTGAATTGTATATTGTAATTGAAACCTTGAATAAAATGATTTTATGAAAATAGTGTCTCGACTTGTTTTTAATTTTGAAGTTTCAATTATAATCAAAAATGTTGAAAAACACAATTCACCCCACTCTTGTTTAGCCATACGATCCTACACTTTTGAATCAAGTATATTTTCTGTTATCTAAGATTATTGAAGTATGAATCTAGATTAGACTATTGAAGTTGTTTATTTGAGATACAATTCATTATTCTACTTGTTTTAATCATATTGAGTTGGATTGTATTTTGATTCGTATGTAGTTGAAATTTATTCTGAAAAACATATTGGGAAAATTCAAGATAACAAATATTTGAAAAGAAAAAAGATGATAATATAATTACCACCTATGTGATGCTAATATATTTTGTATGTAATTTACATATGTTTTAAATATATTTGTAAGTTGAAGAGGAGAAAACAATGTTAAAATAGATTACTAGAAATACAGAATATCTTTATAGTAATCTAATTTATGTATTCTGAAGAAAAAAAAATGAAGAATTAATTCTAACACTTTAGAAAGACCAACAAGTTAGATCTTAGTTTGCTAAAGGACTAAAAACATTTAAGTATGGGGGAAGTGTTTAGAATGAAAAAGTGCATAATATTAATGGCTAAATGCATAATATTTAACTAATCATATTAGAATTAAGCCATTTACTTAATGGTTAAGTAAATAATGGTTATAATTGCACTATTTTATGCTTTAATGAAAGAATCTGTATAATTTCTAGGAATTAGCATTAATTAAGTATATTTTCTGAACTGCCGATAAATTATAGGTTTTTAATTCTTAAGTATCCAAATTTTCTGTTATTTTGGAGAGTTATGTTTAATGTACCAAACAGTTATGTTTTAAACGCTAATAGAATATTTTATTATTTTCTGAAGTACACGTGTTGAAACCGTAATGCATGACTTAAGTGAATTTTCGGTAAGTTATGTGGTAACTATTCGAAATATATCTAAGCATCGAATAGTTAAGGTTTGTAAGTATCCAAAATATCTGAAATAGTTAAGTTATAATTATGCACGTGTTGAATTTAAATGCTTTATTATGTCACGTAAACTGCACATGTATAACTCGTTAAGTTAGCATAACTGTACGCGTAGAGTTATTTGAATATACACTAAGGTAACACGTGTTAGTAGCATATAAGTTATTTCTTTATTGCATATGTTTTATAGATGAATCAATGAAGTAAGTCCATTGAGTTAGCTGTAACTCCATGGACCAGTTATTTTCTAATATGCCACTATAGTAGTTGCAGAAATAGGAAATTCGAAGGAAGACCACGATTGCACGTATCACGTAGGAATTCAATTTTGGAATGGAGAAGAAATCACCATCGTTGATCTGAATGAAGGAAATCCAACCAATTATCTAGCAAAAGTAGTTACTACAGAAAGAAATATAAAAGAAGACAAAAACAATGTGTGCAAGGGTGGAGAACCGTGCTAACTACAAGAAGCGTTGGAAGTTCCCTGAAGCTCCCCACCACCACTAAAATCACCAACCATCAGAGGTCTGCGAGGATACTTTTCAAATGTTGAGTTGATTCCGAGCCAAACATGGTGCTTGACAACCATTGTGAGGAGTGATCACGTTGCAGGAAGGGAAGCCATTTTCACCAAACACTGACTCATATCTCAGGAGATCGTAAAGTCTCTAGCCTTGGTTTCAAGTTGATGCCAGTATACTGAAGAGGAGATCATCTTACAATTTTGGATTCGCGATTCTATAGGGAGAGGAGGCAAAATTGTAAGTGATTAAGTTTTCAGTGATGTAATCGCATCGCATGTAGTGATGGAAGTTTTTACTGTCCATAGAGATTTTTACATTTCCCCCTTCGCTCATCTTTAGGAACATATAGAAACAAAAATACCAAAAACAACAAATTATCTGTATTTACATTTAGTATTAAAGTATTGTATTGTTTGTTTTGTATCGTGATTAATGTTATCATTGTCAATATTGTGAATGTTTTATATTTGTTTGATTCAAAAAATAGAAAATAGTTTTACTATTTACTGAAATTGATTTGTTCTTGATACTTAAAGATTTTATTGATTACTGTTAGAAATATCTGAATGTTAGTGTTGCTTAATGATAAATCTAATATTAACTAACATTAAAGAGCTTAATTGATGTTATTTACATTCTGTAGAATCGCCCAATGGTTTGCTGAATTCCTCTGTAAATAATAGTATTTAACTGGAAGGTTGGCTCATGGAGTTAACTTAAGTCCACGAGGTTAGTCCTTTGAGTTAACCATAACTCCACGAACTAAGTCTGTTGTGTTAATTGTAACTCAACGAAGTGCTTAACTGAACACATATAAACTCCAATATTAAAATTAGAACATTACACAATTCCTAATCAATCTCTATGGGATCGACTTGTACTTGCACACAAATACAATATATACACTATGCACTTGTAGTTAAAATACAAATTGGGTTTAATATCTAATTTGTATGAAAGGTTGTTTGTTTACTTCTAAAAGAATTTATTAATATATGAAAATACAAGTTTTCTGGTGCTGCCTAACAAATAGAAGTTTACAAATCTGAACAATAAGAAAATTTATTTTGTATGAAATTTTTCAGAGATCTAGGATTGATGATTAAAGAAAATTCGAAGAGGAAAACGTGGGTTAGAACATGTGTATTTCAATGAAGGAAAAAGAGAAAATGTAAAGAGTGGAAAACTGATTGTAGTTAAACATGGAGGATATGCATGAAATGAAGTTACAGTATAAAAGGCATAGAATTCTCGTTAATCAATCATCCCTGCACACCAAATGAAATATATTTTTAGGGATCAAAAGACCTCTTCGGGGAAAAGCTCTCAGATAAAAGCAAATTCAGTGAAGAAGAGAAAGTAAGATATATGTCACTAAAGATTTGAAGAATCAAAAGAAAGCAAATTCAGTAAAGAAGAGAAAGTCATATATATGTCACTAAAGATTTGAAGAATCAAAAGAAAGCAAATTTGCTGAAGAAGAGAAAGTCAGATATATGTCACTGAAGATTTGAAGAATCAAAAGAAAGCAAATTCGGTGAAGTAGAGAAAGTTAGATATTTGTCACTGAAGAATTGCAGAAGAAGAAAAATCTCAAATAGGGAGAAGTGTTTTGAATTCCATAAATTAGTTTTCTCTATTTGTAGTTATGAAATTGATTAGATGAAACATGGTATTGTTATATAATTGCATCTACAATTTCTGAGGAGAATTGAATTGTATATTGTAATTGAAACCTTGAATAAAATAATTTGATTAAAATAGTGTCTCAACTTGTTTTTGATTTTGAAGTTTCAATTATAATTGAAAATGTTGAAAAACATAATTCACCCCCCTCTTGTGTAGCCATTCGATCCTACACCAAGGGTAGAAGCTTTACGATCTCTTAAGATACGAGTCGATGCTTGGTGAAAATGGTTTCCCTTCCTGCAATGCGATCACTCCTCACAATGGTTGTCAATCACCGTGTTTGGCTTGGAATCAACCCAACATCCAAAAAGTATCCTCACAGACCTTCGGTAGTGGTGATTTTGGTGGTGTTGTGGAGCTTTAGGGAACTTTTGATGCTTCTTATAGTTAGCGCGGTCCTCCACCTTCACACACACTTTTTTCGTCTTTCTCCTCTTCTACCTATATGATCGATTGTATTTCCTTCATTTGTATCAACAATGATGATTTCTTCTTCATTCCATGAGTTAATTCCTACATGATATGTGCAATCATGATTTTCCTTCATATTTCTTGTTTCTACAACTACTACAGTGGCGTGTTAGAAAATAAGTGGTCCGTGGAGTTAGTGTAACTCAACAGATTTACTTCATTGACTTAACTATTACACGTGTAGTAAAGAAATAACTTATAAGCTTATAACACTAATACAACATGTTACCTTAGTGTATATTCAAGTAACTCAATATGTATAGTTATGCTAACTTAACAAGTTAAACATATGCAGCTCACGTGACATAATAAAACATTTAATTTTACACGTGCGTAATTCTAACTTTACGAATAAAAAGGATATTTTGGATACTTACAACTATAAGTATCCAAAACTTACATGCCTTTCAAATAGTTAGCACCTAACTTTCCAAAAATTCACTTAAGTCATATATTAAGGTTACAACACGTGTCCTATGTGAAATAATAAAGTATTTTTTTAAGCGTTAAAAACATACCTGTCTAGTACATAAAATGTAACTCTCTGAAATAACAGATATTTCAGATACTTAAAAATTACAAAGCCTGTAACTCATTGACAATGCAAAAATATACTTAATTAACACTAATTCCTTGAAATTATCATAATATACTTAAAGATACATAATGGCTTAATTCTTATATAATAAGCTAAATATAATGTAATTAACCATTATTTAACTGTTAATATTATGTACTTTTTCATTCTAAACAAAACCTTCTTAACGTTTTCCTCATCTAGATAGTTTCTCCTATAATGTTTCGAAGCTCTTCTTTTTGACTTGCAACTATTTTTCTTTAATTTCCAAATGGTTTTCCTTGAACCTTTTGAAAATTTTCCTCTTCTAGATAATTAACCTTTAAACTTTTTGAAGCTCTTTTTTCCATCCAACATCTTTAACTAAACTATTTGTTTTTGCTAACCTGTGAAATACAACTTGATTCCTCACATTGATTTTTACATTATCAAAGTCTAGAGGTCCTTTCACTTTCCAAATGTTATGTCAATTCTAAGAAAAACATGGTAACTGACAACTACTGTGAGGAGTGATTGTGTCATAGGAAGGAATGACATTTTCACTAAGCACCAAATCATCTCTTAGAAGACAGTAAAGCTTCTAGCCTTGGTTTTGGGTTGATGTTGCTATGTTGAAGAGGAGGTCAATTTACAAAAGTCTAGGTTCATAATCTAGTAAGGAGAGGAGTGCTTGATAATAAGTGATTAAGTTTTCAGAGGTGTAATCGCGTTGCATGTAGTGACAGAAGTTTTCTTTTACTATTGATAGAGAATATTACCTTTCATGAATCATCTATCTTGAGGAACAAAACAAAAAACCAATATATGTCTACATTTACATCATTGTGTTTATCAAGATCTATGTGTGTATCGTATGTGTTTGTATTGTTTGTTTAAATGTTTTGTGTATATCATATTTCAATTTATATATAATAGTATGATTTAGTATTGAAAATAGTTAGTATAAATCTTTGCCCGTGATTGATTTGTTTATTGTTTGGAGCATTTGAATGCTAAAATTGATTGGTGATAAATTTAATATAAAATAGCATTTGAAGAGTGTTAAAGATGTTGTTTGTAATGTATGGAATCACCTAATAGATGATTGTATTCTTCTACAATCAACAATACCAATTGGAAGTTACCAAAGAGCTCATTAAGTGAATTGTAACTTAATGAGGGAAGTTTGTTAAGTTAACTATAAATCCACGAACTTAATCCATTGAGTTAACTATAAATCAACAGAATGAACATATTTGAATACACTAAACTCTAGCCATGAAAATTTAAAAAGTCAAGTTAATTTCAACCATTCTCTATGGGTTTGACCTATACTTGTGCACTTATACAATAGATGTTATGCACTTGTAGTCAATTTAATAAACTAAATTACTAAAATTAAACCTTATTCGTGAAATTACTTGTTACTTATAAAAAAATATACTTAAGCTAACAAGACAAAGGATAATAAAATCAACACCTTGACTTCATCATCAAACACTATATCTATTGAATGCAACTAATTTAATATAGTATTTAACTCATTAATGTGGTGTATAACATTTCCACCTTCACGCATTTTTAGATTAAATAATCTATGCATGAGAAATACCTTGTTGGCAACTGATAGCTTCTCATACATGTTGGACAGTGCTTTCATTAAATCAGCTGTTATTCTCTCTTTGGCAACATTCAAGTGAACATTCTTTACCAAAGACAACCTGATGAGGCCTAGCACTTTCCTATCCAACAACTCCCACTCTTCTTGGTTTAGTTTCTCTGATTTTCTTCTAAATAAAGGTTGATGAAGATCCTTTTAGTACAAGTAATCCTCTATCTAGAACATCTAGTAGTCAAAATCTTTCCCGTCAAACTTCTTGATCCTAAGCTTCCTTGTAGGATCGTATGGCTACACAAGAGGGGGGTGAATTGTGTATTTTCAATATTTTCTAAAATATAATTGAAACTTTAAAACTCAAAAACAAGTTGAGACATTGTTTTCATAAAATCATTTTTATTCAAGGTTTCAATTACAATATACAATTCAATTCTCCTCAGAAATTGTAGTTGTAATTATATCTTGATACCATGTATCATCTAAAAAATTTTATAACTACAAACAGAGAAAACTAATTTGCGGAATTTAAAACATTTCTCCCTGTTTGAGATCTTTCTTCTTCTTCTTTTTCTTCTTTAGCAATTCTTTAGTGACGAATATCTTGTCTTTCTCTGCTTCACCGAATTTGCATTCTTCTGATACTTTAAATCTTCAGTGACATAAATAATACCTTTTTCTACTTCACTGAATTTTCTTCCACCTGATACTTCAAATCTTTAATGACATATGTCTTACCGTTTTATGCTTCATTGAATTTTCTTCCACTTGAGAGATTTTCCTCGAAGAGGTGTTTTTGATCTTTGAAAAAGATTTTTCTTTTGGTGTGCAGGGATAGTTTGACACTTGAAAAGATTTTTCATTTTGTGTGCAAGGATAATTTGATCAATGAGAACTCTATGCCTTTTATACTGTATCTTCCTTTCATGCATATCCTTCACATTTAACCACTACCAGTTTTCCACTTCTTTTCATTTTCCTTCATCGAAATACACACGTTCTGACCCACGTTTACATTTCAAATTTTCTTTAATCATCAGTCTTGGATCTTTGAAAAATTTCCGGCAAAATAAACTTTCTCGTCCAAAAGAAAATTTCCATCAAGTGTAATAAGAAGTCGTTACTTTAATGTTAACTAAACGAGTAACACAAGTATATATATATAACTTAACGTTTCTAATTTAATGAGTTCCTCATGTGCCATTTCACGTGACAAGTATTGTAGCTAACTAAACGAACTAAGTCTGTGGTGTTACGCTAACTCAACGAACCAGCTTAACCTTTCTTTCGAAAGGTTAAACGATAACTCATCGAAAATAGTTTAAGTTTCAGATAGTTACGGTTGTAAGTCTCCGAAAAACTTTAACTCACCGATTCAGCAATAAACAAATGTTTTTATAATAAGAATTTTACCACGTGTAAAAATAATAACTTAAGTTTATAACGCTAACCTAACGTGTTGCCTTAGTGTTCAATATAGCAACTCAACGCGTTTAGTTATGCTAACTTAACGAGTTAAACATGTGCACCTCACGTGATACAATATAACATTCATAACTTATAATTTAACCACGTGTATAACACTAACTTAACGAGTTCGTCTCTTCTTTTACTCACTAACTTAACGAGTTCTCACGTGACCTATTTTAACCTTTAAGCATCTAACTTAACGAGTTCTCACGTGAACTCTATACAAACAAAACTCTAACTTAACGAGTTGTCTAAATGTGCACTATTCATGATACAGAAGATATAACTTTAAAACATATCATGCTTTTCAATAAAAACACATGTTAACTTAACGTTTAGTTAAATGAGAAATTAAAGCAATGAAACGACTAGATATTAACTTCAAATCCAATACAAACAAGTATTTATGTCAGTAAGCTTTTTCTGTATTAATTGATGATTTTAATTTCTTTTCACAAGCAATAGTAATTGAGCAAATATGATTATTTTCATTCAGCACACATCATCAAAACAAAATACTCAACAATCTCCTCCTTTTGATGATGACAAAACCATATTAATTCAATTATGAAATATATTTAACTCAACAAAGCACCTTTGTTGGGTTAACTTTTAATTCAACAAACACATTTGTTGACTTAAGTTCACCTAAGCTTATTTCTATTGTTTGTGTAAATTTCACCTCTCATAACTAAAACTCTCAAATGTCAATAATTATATAAGTATCAATTTTCTAATTATCATCTGTCAGATTACAATAACCATTTAAATATCATCTCCCTTTATAATATATGCAATTAATATTTCTCCCCCTTTTTGTCATTAATCAAAAAAGATAATTGCAGAGAATATATATATATATATATATATATATATATATATTAAGAGATATATTTACAACAACAATTTCTGTAAACAAGAATAAGAATTGAACACATTTACAGAAAAATGTATTGTTCAATGAATTAAACAAACAAAAAAATACAAACATTACATTTTGTATTCAGAAACAAACAAAAATAGTTATCAAACCCTCCTAAGTATATCACTTATACCATTACATATTTTATCTCCTAGATGTCTAATATCATTTATGATGTCGTTAAGCACTGCATCTAAGTCAGGAGGTAGCTGGGTTTGCTGTTCTGCTTGAACTAAATAACTTTGTTGTTGTTGTTGTATATGGTCTATAAAGTTAGGTTGCTGTTGTTGTTGTCGTTGAGGTATATGCATGGCTTGGAATTTTTGCAAATCTTTAACTCTAAATGCTCTCATGCCTTTAGTTTCAGAGGGCCAGTCGGATAAATTCAATTGGCTTGCAAGAATTCTACATACAGCATCACCATAAAATAACTTTAACCTCATATGCTGTAGTTGAGAAGTAAAAACATCAAACCAATTTATTTGAATTTTATTCAGCAGACGATAAGTTGCATATAAACAGCTTCTGCTGACTTCCAAATTGTGTCCAACTCTCTGAAATAAATTTGCATGCAACATATTCGTAATAAACCTTACCTCTGCATTCAGATTTTCCATTAATCTCATTTCAAAATATACATTTGAATTTTTGATAAAGACTAAATGTTCCATTCCAGTTGTCTAATCATGTCAAATCTGTTTGTAACAACAACACCTTCATTCTTTAATCCCAAAACTTCAAAAAGTAACTCAAGAGACAATATGAACCCCTGTTGATTTATTTGAGTTTTCAGTAAATTTCCATTCTTGACCAGATTGCTATAAAAAGCTGCAATAAGCTCTGTGTATTGCTTCCATTTCATTCCTACTAGCAAAAATTGAATGAGACCTTGAAACTCAAATAGATCTCTTATGTCCATCAAATTTCTAAACTTTATTGGACGAGCATGTAGAATCTGATATGTAATCAGAATATTGTATTTCTGCATTGCTTCTTCAGATCTAAAATGAATTGAATTACCTTGAATTTGTAATACTTTACACAAAGAAGGTGATACCTGAAGTCGTGATTCAGACTTTAATTCATCTTCAGGAACCTCTTCTTCAAAATGAATGTCATGTTGTTCCTCTTCCAAAATATTATCTTGAAGCTGCTCAGGTAAGCTTGATTCTTCAACTTCAACAATGTTAGGAACATTTTCAATATGCTCAACATTCATCTGTTCAGTCTCTATAGAATGATCAGAGTTCAATGGTTCCATAAATTCTACATTCAGTGTATCTGTCAGTAATTGTTCATTTTGTTCAATAGATATTTCCATTAATACATGTTGTGAATTCTAAGACTCTGCTTTTATAGATTCTAAAGAAGGCTAGTTAACGTTTAGCTCTTCTAGAGTCTTAACATTTTCAATATCTGCTACTCTAGATAATTCAGCCTATGAACTAGTTACTACCTCAACATTTTCAATTATATCTGCAATAACTTGTTCAATGTCAGGTGCCTGATGCTCTGATTTGTCAATTTCTGCATCACCAAGACTTGTACTAATAGAAAAACTTAAGCTCATATTTGACTTGTATTTCTTCTCAAGCTTTCTAGCAATGGAAAATAAAGTCTCATTATCTTCATCAGTTTTAGTGTGTTCGGAACTAATGAGTTTATCAGATGCACAATAAGGTACAATGTCTAGACATACATTGTCCTTTGGAAATAAATTTTCATCTGATTTTCCTTTTTCAATAGACTTTGTTTCATTAGACATAATTTTTTTGACTTTCCTTCTACTATAACATTTCTGTTTCTCCTCTTCAAGTATTGCTGTTTTCTTTTCAAATTGCTTCATAAAAGTTTTCTGCTTTAATTCTTCTAAGGCACTCTCTATTACTACTGCCTTTCGAAGACTGTCAACTTTTGTTTTGTCTATAGCAATATTTGATTCTACTTGTTTTGAATATAAAGGAGTAGGGATAGTTGATTCATGCTCTTCCTCAAATGCATGTAGTCTAGTACAGTTTATTGGTATTTGAGGAGTTCTAGTTGAAGTACCTACACCTTTCTCCAAATATTTTGCATACTGCTCGAGAAATGCAATCTCAGCACATTTCATTTTGTATTCTCTATCAAATTTACTATGAATACCCATGTATGTAATATTTGCCTTAGTATTTTGAAGTTCTTGTCTAACTTCATTCAGTATACCTTTAGTAAAGAAATATTCACTATAAATTTCTACTAACCTTTTGTCCACTCGAAATATTTTCTTGAACCAAGTGTGTGAAATTTCATCATTCTCTATTTTTTTTTCTTTTGCATCTCCTCTGCTTTTGCCTTTTCCTCTACCACGACCTTTGTAGAACTTGGAGACCATCATCGCAGGTTGTAACAGCAACAAGCGGGAAAGATTTTCTTGACAAAGTTTACAAATAACCTAAGTGCCCGTGTAGTAAGTGTTTAAATAGGATTTTAGGCGAATAACTCAACGTGAAGAGAAGTCAGGTTTAGATATTAACTAAATATTGAATAAAGTTTATTCAATCAAGGTACCCAAAATATTCAAGTAGAACTCGTTGAGTTAACTAACCTAACGAGTAAAACACTGTCTAGAGGTAATTTTACACGTTACCTTATCTAATATAACGTCTAATTAGTACACTTAAAACAATTTTCAGATGCTTCCAACTGAAACATTCCGAAAACAACACACATGCTAAACTTAACAATTTCTTGAGAACATTGTAAACTATTTGAACATTTTTGTCCTTTGAATCTAAAATAGTTTGTTTGTCTTTTTAAATTATTTCATCAAGATTTTAAGAGGACATTAATTCAAATTAACTAAGATTTGTATTTTGAATTATATTAATCTGTTTTTGACATTGTTAATCCTCTCCCTACAAAAATACTTCAAATATATTCAATCAAAATACAAAATATACTTGTAGTGACAATAAATGTTAAGTATAACTATACTTTTAAATTTTCTTTTCAGATACTTCCGTTATTCTGACATCATCAAAAATGATTTCCAGAATCAATTCCTATTGTATATGAATCAAAACACAACTGTGAACTCAATATGATTAATTCAAGGAGAATAAAAGAATGTATCTCAATTAAACATTTTCAAAAGTACTAATGTTGATTCAATAAATCAGTAGTAATATTTGTAGAAACTAAATGTGGTTCAAAGATATCTGTAATTAATGAAACAATTGTTCTTGTACTATAAACTAAAGCGCAGATTTTTTTTTTTTTTTCAAAATAGTAAATATTCATAATTTTCTTTAAAAGTTAGTTTGAAAAGCTTGAATCATACAAGAGCTTTCTAATGTACTCATGTAATGAGCTTTCAGTCAACAATCCCAGATCTGATTAGGACCTTAGGTTGCCAGATTTAAAGAATCCTTTTTTAGGACAACAATCCTTACATACCTATATGCTCAAGTACAAAAGGCTCATGATCAAACTATTCAATAAACTCTCAAAGATTTTCACTTTGTAAGCATTTTTCATTTTAAGCACAGTAAATATGTATTCCATTAATACAGATGCAATAAAACACAAATCTCATATAATTTTTACTTCTATGATTGTACTGAGAATATGAATCATTTTCAATAGGCTTATACTTTTGATTAGTAGTTTTAGATGAGTTACGTATAACTTGTTCTATAAGTTTAATCAATTAAGTCAAATTTATGCATGATCATATGCATTTTCCTTGATTTGAAGAAAGCATTTAATCAAAATTTCAGAATGTTAGAAGTATTTAATGCTTTTCATTTACACTTCCACTTAAAATCGTAAAAACCCTTCAAATTGATAAACTACTTAAAATCAATAAGATACTACTATGATTTTACAATAAATACATAGTATCTTAAGCAGTAGTTTAGATATTACTTTAGATATTTATGATAAGTATATAATATCTATGAGGTGAACAACATCATCAATAAAATTTATCTTTTTATGTGGAGTTTAAGCATTTTACACATCACACAACCTACAAATACCTAAATTTAATCTAATGTTGCAGAATGTATTTTCGTCTAGAGGTTTTGTAAATATATCAGCTAATTGATTTTTACTAGACACAAATTCTAATTTAATTTTTCCTTTAATTACGTTATCTCTTAGAAAATGATGTCTAACCTCTATATGCTTTGCTCTAGAATGTAATACAGGATTTTTGGAAAGATTTATTGCAGAACTACTATCACAATAAATCTCAGTTGTATCATAAGATAATCCAAAATCTTCTAGGGTTTGTCTTATCCATAGAATCTGAGTGCAACACAATGCAGCAGCAACATATTCAGCTTCTGAAGTAGAAACTGCTACACAGTTTTGCTTTTTACTAAACCATGACACCAAATTATTTCCCAATAATTGACATGTGCCACTGGTACTCTTTCTATCAGATTTAGATCCTACATAATCAGCATCAGTATATCCTATAAGATCTATTGAACTATCCTTAGAATAATACAATCCAAAATTTTTAGTTCCTTGTATATATCTAAATATTCTTTTAACTGCAGTTAACTGTGATTCTTTAGGATAAGATTGAAATCTAGCACAAACACACATAGCAAACTTAATATCAGGTCTACTAGCAGTCAAATAAAGTAAAGAACCAATCATACTTCTATATTTTCTTTGATCTATGGATTTTCCTATGTCATCAATATCTAACTTTAAAGAAGTACTCATAGGAGTTCCACAAATCCTTGTATCACTAAAATTAAATTTCTTAAGCATTTCATCTACATATTTTTCCTGATTTAAAAATATACCTTTATCCATTTGCTTAATTTGAAGTCCTAGAAAATATGAAAATTCTCCTATCATACACATTTCAAACTGATTAGTCATCTCTTCAAAGAATATTTTTATCAACTTATCAGAGGTTGCTCCAAAGATTATATCATCCACGTATATTTGAACAACAATCTGATCTTTACCATCTATCTTAATAAATAGAGTATGATCCACTTTTCCCATGATATAACATTTTTCTATTAAAAAGTAGATAATCTTTCATATCATGATCTAGGTGCTTGCTTCAAACCATATAAGGCTTTCTTCAATTTATACACAAAGTCAGGTTGTTTTACATAGACTTATGTGCTTATCATGCATTATTACAAAAACATAAAGTTTGTAAACTAGAAAATAAGCTAACTTAAGTTTTATTACGCTAACCTAACGCGTAGCCTTAGTGTTCAATATAGCAACTCAACGCGTTTAGTTATGTTAACTTAACGAGTTAAAAATGTGCACCTCATGTGATGCAATATAACATTTGTAACTTTTAATTCACCACGTGTATAACACTAACTTAACGAGTTTGTCTCTTCTTTTAATCACTAACTTAACGAGTTTGTCTCTTCTTTTAATCACTAACTTAACGAGTTTTCACATAACCTATTTTAACCTTTAAGCCTCTAACTTAACGAGTTCTCACATGATCTCTATACAAATAACACTCTAACTTAACGAGTTGTCTAAACGTGCACTGTTCATGATATAGAAAATATAACTTTAAAACATATCATGCTTTCCAATAAAAACACACACGTTAACATTTAGTTAAATGAGAAATTAATGCAATGAAACGACTAGTTATTAATTTAGTATAATTTCAGATCCAATATAGACAAGTATTTATATTAGAAAACTTTTTCTGTATTAATTGATGATTTTTAATTTCTTTTCACAATCAATAGTAATTAAGTAAATATGATTACTTTCATTCAGCACACATCATCAAAACAAAATACTCAACAATCTCCCCCTTTTTGATGATGACAAAACCATATTAAATCAATTATGAAATATATTTAACTCAACAAAGCACCTTCATTGGGTTAACTTTTAATTCAACAAACAAGTTTGTTGACTTAAGTTTACTTAAACTTATTTCTATTGTTTGTGTCAAATTCACCTCTCAAAGATAAAACTTTTAGATGTCAATAGTTACATAAGTATCTTTCAGATTTTAATAACCATATAATTATCTTTCAGCTTACATTATCATCTGTCATAACCACTTAAATATTATCTCCCTTTATAATATATGCAATTAAAATCATAGTCATCTTCTACATTTGAATTTTTAACATGTAACATTTCTCCCCCTTTTTGTCATTAATCAAAAAGATGATTACATAGTATATAAACCAAGAGATATATTTACAACTAAACTTTCTGTAAACATAAATAAGAATTGAACCAATTACAAAAAAATGTATTGTTCAATGAATCAAACAATAAATACAAACATTACATTTTGTATTTAGATATAAGCAAACAAACATTTATCTATCCCTCCTAAGTATATTACTTATTTCATTACATATTTTATCTCCTAGATGCCTAATATCATTTCTGATGTCGTTAAGTACATCATCTAGGTTAGGAGGTAGTTGGGGTTGCTGTTCTGCTTGAATTGAATAACTTGGCTGTTGTGGTTGTATATGTTCTATACAGTTAGGTTGTTGTTGTTGTCGTTGAGGTTGATGCATGGCCTAAAATTTTTGCAAATCTTTGACACTAAAAGCTCTCATGCCTTTAGTTTCAGAGGGTCAGTCGGATAAATTCAATTGGCTTACAAGGAGTCTACATACAGTATCACCAAAAAATAACTTTGAACTCATATGCTGTAGTTGATAAATGAAAACATCAAACCAATTGATTTGAATTCTATTCAGTAGACCATAAGTTGCATATAAACAGCTTTTGCTGACTTCCATATTGTGTCCGACTTTCTGAAATAAATTGGCATACAATATATTTGCAATAAACCTTGCCTCTGCATTCAGATTTTCCATTAATCTCATTTCAGTATATACATCTGGAATTTTTGATAGCGAGTGAATGTTCCATTCTAGTTGTCTAATCATGTCAAATCTGTTAGTTAGAACAACACCTTCATTCTTCAATCCCAAAACTTCAAAAATTAATTTAGGAGACAATGTAAATTCCTATTGATTTATTTGAGTTTTCAGTATATTATCATTCTTGACCAGATTGCTATAGAAGGCTGCAATAAGCTCTTTATATTATTTCCATTTTGTTCCAACTGGCAAGAATTGAATGAGGCCTTGAAACTCAAATAGATCTCTTATTTCCATCAAATTTTTGAATTTTATTGGTCGAGCATGTAAAATCTGACATGTAATCAGATTATTGTATTTCTACATTGCTTCCTCATATCTAAAATGAATTGAATTTCCTTGAATTTGTAATACTTTACACAAAGAAGGTGATACTTGAAGCCTTGATTCAGAGTTTAATTCATCTTTAGGAACCTCTTCTTCAAAATGAATGTCATGTTATTCCTTTGAAAAATTATTTTCTTGAAGCTGCGTATGTAAGCTTGAGTCTTCAGCTTCAACAGTATAAGGAACATCTTCATTATGCTCTACATTCATTTGTTTAGTTTCTATAGAAAGTTCAGAGTTCAATTTTTCCACAAATTCTATAGCTGGTGTATCTGTCTGTAATTGTTCATTTTGCTCAATAGATATTTCCATTGATACATGCTGTGAATTCTCAGACTCTACTTCTATAGATTTTGAAGAAAGCTGGTTGACATTTAGCTCTTCTGGAGTCTTAACTTTTTCAATATCTGCTATTCCAAACAATTCAGCCTTTGAACTAGTTACTACCTAAACATTGTCAATTATATCTGTAATAACTTGTCCTATGTCAGTTTCCTGATGCTCTAATTTTTCAATTTATACATCATCAGGACTTGAACTAATAGAAAAACTTGAGCTCATATTTGACTTGGATTTCTTCTCAAGTTTTCTAGCAAGAGAAAATAAAGTCTCATTATCTTCATCAGTTTCAGTATGCTCAAAACTGATAAGTTTATCAGATGTACTAAAAGGTACAATGTCTAGACATACATTGTCCTTTGGAAATAAATGCTCATTTGATTTTTCTTTTCCAACACACTTTGTTTCCTTAGACATAATTTTTCTGATTTTTCTTCTTCTATAACACTTTTGTTTCTCCTCTTCAAGTATTGCTATTTTCTTTTGAAATTACTCCATAAAAGTTTTCTGGTTTAATTCTTCTAAGGCACTTTCTATTGCAACTGACTTTCGAAGACCTTCAACTTTTCTTTGATCCACAGCAATATTTGATTATTTTTCTTTTGAATACAAAGGAGTAGGAATAGCAGATTCATGTTCTTCCTCAAATGCATGTAATCGTGTACCACTTAGAGGGGTTTGAGGAATTCTAGTTGATGTACCTACACCTTTTTCCATATATTTTGCATATTGTTCCAGAAATGCAATTTCAGCACACTTCATTCTATATTCTCTATCATATTTACTTTGAATCCCCATGTACTTAATACTGGTATCTATATTTTGAAGTTCTTATCTAACTTCATCTAGTATTTCTTCAGAAAAGAAGTATTCAGGGTAAATTTTTGCTAACCTTTTGTCCACTTGAAGTATTTTCTTAAACCAAGCTCGTGGAACTTCATAGGTATCTATTTCTTTTCCTTTTCCATCTCCTCTGCTTTTGCCTTTTCCTCTACCATGACCTTTGTAGAACTTTGAGACCATCGTCGTAGGATGTAACAGGAACAAGCGAGAAAGATTTTCAAACAAAGGTTTACGAATAACCTAAGTGCCCGTATAATAAGTGTTTAAATAGGGTTTTAGGCGAATAACACAACGTGTATAGAAGTCGAGTTTGGATTTTAAATGAATATTGAATAAAGTTTATTCAATCAAGGTACCCAAAATATTCAAGTATAACTCGTTGAGTTAACTAACCTAACAAGTAAAACGTTGTCTAAAGGTAGTTTTACACGTTACCTTACATAACATAACGTTCAGTTAGTACACTTTACTAAAACTAAGTTTCGGATGTTTTCAACTGAAGCCTTCCGAAGACAACACACATGCTACAATTAACATATATAAAACATTATCTTTAGATCATTGTAAACTATTCTCATATTCCTTTTATGAATCTAAAATAGTTTGTTTGTCTTTTAAATTATTTCATCAAGATCTTAAGAGGATTAAACTCAGATTAACCAAGATTTGTATTTTGAATTATATTAATCTGTTTTGGACATTGTTATTCCTCCCCCTACAAATATACTTCAAATATATTTAATAACATACAAAATATATTTGTATAAAATATATGTTAATTATAACTATACTTTAAATTTTCTTTCCAGACGATTTCTATCATCCTTAATTCATCATAAATGATTTCAAGAATCAACTTCATTCATATATGAATCAAAACATGACTTTAAACTCAATATAATTAACACAATAAGAATAAAGGAATGTATCTCAAATAAACATAATCAAAAGTACTAATGCTGATTCAATAAATCAGTAGTCATATTTGTAGAAACTATATTCGATTTAAAGATATCTATAATTAATGAAACAACTTTTTCTTTACAAAACAATAAATATTGATAATTTTCTTTAAAAGTTAGTTTGAAAAGCTGGAATCACACAAGAGCTTTCTAATGTACCCGTGTAATGAGCTTTCAATCAACAATCCCAGATCTGATTAGGACCTTAGGTTGCTAGATTTAAAGAATCCTTTTTTAGGACAACAATCCTTACATACCTATCTACTCAAGTACAAAAGGCTCGTGATCAAACTGATCAATAAACTCTCAAAGATTTTTACTTTGTAAGCACTTTTCATTTTAAGCACAGTATATATGTATTCCATTAATATAGATGTAATAAAACATAAATCTCATACAATTTTTACTTCTATGATTTTACTGAAAATATGAATCAGTTTTAATAAGCTCATACTTTTGATTAAAAGTTTAAGATGATTTACATATAAATTATTCTACAAGTTTAATCAATCAAGTCAAATTCATGCATGATCATATGTACTATCATTGATCCAAAGAAAATCACTTAATCAAAATTTCAGGATTTCAAAAGTATTTAATGTTTTTCATTTACACTTCCACTTAAAATTTTGAAAACCATTAAAATTGATAAACTACGGAAAATCAATAAGATATTACTATGATTTTACAATAAATACATAATATCTTATGCAGTAGTTTAGATATTACTTAGATATTTATGATAAGTATATAATATCTATGAGGTGAACAACATCATCAACAAAATTTATCTTTTTGTGGAGTTTAAGCATTTTACACATCACATAGCCTACAAATACTCAAATTTAATCTTATGTTGCAGAATCTATTTTCAACTAATTAATTTTTACTAAACACAAATTCTAATTTAATTTTTCCTTTAATTATGTTATCTCTTAGAAAATGATGTCTAACCTCTATATCTTTGCTCTAGAATGCAATACAGGATTTTTGGAAAGATTTATTGCAGAATTACTATCATAATAAATCTCAGTTGTATCATAAGATAATCCAAAATCTTCTAAAGTTTGCCTTATCCATAGAATCTGAGTGCAACACAATGCAGCAGCAACATATTCAGCTTCAATGGTTGATAGTGCTACATAGTTTGCTTTTTACTAAACCATGACACCAAATTATTTTCCAATAATTGACATGTGCCACTAGTACTCTTTCTATCAGATTTAGATCCTACATAATCAGCATCAGTATATCTTATAAGATCTATTGAACTATCCTTAGAATAATACAGTCCGAAATTTTTAGTTCCTTGTATATATCTAAATATTCTTTTAACAGCAATTGAGTGTGATTCTTTAGGATTATATTGAAATCTAGCACAAGCACACACAGCAAACATAATATCAAGTCTACTAGCTGTCAAATAAAGTAAAGAACCAATCATACTTCTGTATTTTCTTTGATCTATTTATTTTCCTATGTCATCAATATCTAACTTTGAAGAAGTACTCATAGAAGTTCCTCAAATCCTTGTATCACTAAAATTAAATTTCTTAAGCATTTCATCTACATATTTTTCCTGATTTAAAAATATACCTTTATCCATTTGCTTAATTTGAAGTCCTAGAAAATATGAAAGTTCTCCTATCACACTCATTTCAAACAAACTAGCCATCTCTTCAGAAAATATTTTTATTAGTTTATCAGAAGTTGCTACACAGTTTTGATTTTTACTAAACCATGACACCAAATTATTTCCCAATAATTGACATGTGCCACTAGTACTCTTTCTATTAGATTTAGATCCTGCATAATCAGCATCAGTATATCTTATAAGATCTATTGAACTATCCTTAGAATAATACAGTCTGAAATTTTTAATTCCTTGTATATATCTAAATATTCTTTTAACTGCAATTAAGTGTGATTCTTTAGGATAAGATTGAAATTTAGCACAAACACACATAGCAAACATAATATCAGGTCTACTAGTAGTCAAATAAAGTAAAGAACCAATCATACTTCTGTATTTTCTTTAATCTATGGATTTTCCTATGTCATCAATATCTAACTTTAAAGAAGTACTCATAGGAGTTCCTCAAATCCTTGTATCACTAAAATTAAATTTCTTAAGCATTTCATCTACATATTTTTCCTGATTTAAAAATATACCTTTATCCATTTGCTTAATTTGAAGTCCTAGAAAATATGAAAGTTCTCCTATCATATACATTTCAAACTGATTAGTCATCTCTTCAAAGAATATTTTTATCAACTTATCAAAGGTTGCTCCAAAGATTATATCATCCACGTATATTTGAACAACAATCTGACATTTATCATCTCTCTTGATAAATAGAGTATGGTCTACTTTTCCCATGATATATCCTTGTTCTATTAAAAAAGTAGATAATCTTTTATTCCACGATCTAGGTGCTTACTTCAAACCATATAAGGCTTTCTTCAATTTGTACACAAAGTCAAGATTTTTAATATCTTCAAATCCAGGTGGTTGTTTTACATAAACTTCTTCATTAATTAAACCATTTAGAAATGCACTCTTAACATCCATTTGATATAGTTTAAAATCCATATAACAAGCATAGGCCAATAATATTCTAATACTTTCTAACCTAACCATAGGAGCAAATGTTTCATCATAATCTAGTCCTTCTTCCTGTGTATACCCTTGTGCAACTAATCTAGCTTTGTTCCTTATAACTTGACCAGTTTCATTAGTTTTATTTCTAAAGATCCACTTTGTACCTATTATGGACTAATGTTCTGGTGGAGAGACTAATTTCCAAACATCATTTCTAATGAATTGATTTAGTTCTTCTTGCATTGCCACTATACAATTTTCATCAGATAATACTTCTTCTATATTCTTTGGTTCCACCATAGAAACAAACATACACATACTATTTAAATTTACTAAAGTTCTAGTTTTAACTCCCTCATTTATATTACCAATGACTTGAGTGATGTGATGTGATGAAGAATAATGCTAATTTCTCTGATTTTCCTCAATATTCTCATCAACATCGAAAGGTACATCACTTTCATCATTAGTTTGATCATTGAAGTTCATATTTTTGATTTTCTTAGATAAATCTTCGATCTCTCTATTGATCTCTAACTCTTTTGGGAAATTGATCATATCATCATTATCAACTTTAGATTGAGATTCTCTAAAAGAATTTTCAGTGAAGCTTACATGGAGGGTCTCTTCGATAGATCTAGAAGTCTTATTATATACTCTATAGGCTTTACTTCTAGTAGAGTAACCTACAAAAATTCATTCATTTGATTTGGCTTGAAATTTATCTCTTTTATCCTTAGTTTTAAGAATAAAACACTTGCACCCAAATGATTTCATATAGGAAATTTTTGGAACCCTATCAAACATAATTTCAAAAGGAGTTTTATTAACAAGAGGTCTTAAGTGTCTTCTGTTAATAACATAGCAAACTGTATTTACTACTTCAGCCCAAAGATTTTGAGATAAATTATGTTCATTTAACATAGTTCTGGTCATTTCCTAAAGTGATCTATTCTTTCTCTCAACAACATCATTTTGAGACGGTACTCTTGGAAAAGAAAATCTGTGATCAATTCTATGATCTATACAGTAATTATTTATTTGATCATTATCAAATTCAGTACCATGATCATTCCTAAGTTTTTGAATAGAGACACTTTCTTCATTTTGAACAAGATTGCAAAACATTTTAAACTTTTCAAAAACTTCTGTCTCAGATGCTAGAAAGTATACCCAAGTGTATCTAGAGAAGTCATCTACTAAAACAAATACATACTATTCACCACCAAGACTCATGATTCTTGTTGGTCCAAATAGATCCATATGTATAAGTTCTAAGACTCTCTTGCTTGATATATCAATTTTGAATTTAAAAGAGTTTTTATGAAGTTTACCTAACTCACATGCATCACACATAAAATCCTTTGAGTATTTAATCTTTGGTAAACCTCTCACTAAATGTTTTCTAGATAATTTACGCAATAATTTCATATTTATATGCTTGATCCTTCTATGCCACAGATATGCATCACTAGTTTCAGCTAGTAAATGTTAAGATCGATAGGCTCACTAGAGGGTAAATGGTAAAGGTGTGTACTTTTCAATTCTTTTAAGTTAGAATTTATTTATTCTACAAAATAGTGAGATGAGATGAATTGAATGTAAGCAAAGCAGTAAGAAGAAATTAACACACACCAATTTCTAGGTAGTTCACCAACTTGGCTAGTCCACCCCCAAGATACACTTAGGTTTCACTAAGTATTCAGATACTTACAACACTTGCTTTCAGGTTGAAGCAAGAACCAACACTTAGAGCTTTCAAGTATTAGCTAAATAACCAACCTTTCTTTCTCGAGCTTTCAAGTTGAAGCTCTCAACCAACAATGAGTTTTCAGGTTGAAACTCATGAACCAATAGCTTTGAATTTTTCTATCAAAGTTTTGGCACATGGAGCTTTTCTACAGTGAATCCTCAATAGTATACTTGACTGTTTGTAGAGTTGAGAGTGTATCTAGAATTATGTTTAGCTCACTGTATATTGTATGATCGTTATCTCTATTTGATCTTCTCTTAAACTTCTCATATTTATACCGAAAGGTATAATGATCACATTTTTCTTCCAACAGATGTATTTTGTTGTACTTGCTAAATAATCAGACCTAAATATGGTAAGCTACCATTCTGTCTGATGTTCAATAAGTAACATTCTGATTTCCTTTGATTTTTGGATGGTTATATGAATAACTCACCGAAGAGCGTCTATAACTTACCGAACCTTCACTTATATCCTATTGTCTATGTCATGTAAGGATTTTAAGTTGCTCACGTGAGATGTCAAGTGATCGAAGACTTATAGTTTTAACTTACCGAAAAGCTCTTGACTTCTGGATAGTTAAATACAGTAACTCTCTAATTTTTCTTTAAGCTTCCGACTGCTGTCTCTTTAATTTTGCACGTGTGTAATAGGATAATTGAAGTTCCAGATGGTTATACTTGTAACTCACCGAAATCCTTCAAATTTCGGATAGTTATCTTTCTAACTCTTCAAAAGGTCTTTTAAGCTTCTGGTCTGGATTTCTGCACATAATTAATTGAATGACTTAAGTTTCGGATAGTTAGCCTTTCTAACTTTCTGATCATTCAACAAACTGTCTTTCACAACTCTCCGATGGCTTTATGATTTCAGATAGTTATTCTTCTAACTATCTGACAATGTTGTTGTTGCTTTAAATTAATTCTTCGAATACTTAAGTCTGTAACTCACCGATTAGCTTTCTTCCGGATACATAAGTCTGGAACTGTCCAATTTTCTATAGCTTTATAGCAGCACATTCTGGGATTAACTACAACTTGTTTGTGAAATACAATATGTTTCCTCACATAGGTTTTGCATTATCAAAATACTCGAGTTCTAACAGTAAACATGAATTTAAATCAACTGCACCAGAATGTAAAGATAAAATACATACAGAACCTTTTCTTTTAGCAATAAACTTAAGTTCACCTATACTTTTATCAATAATTTTGCATACATTATCTTCAAATAATACATAATATCCATTATCAATTAGTTTTATAACACTCAACAGATTAAATCCTAGGTTTTCTACATATAGTACATTTGAAATAACACAAGTAGGAGTTATTTGAACATTTCCCATACCTACGATTTTATCCTTGCTTTTGTTTCCAAATATAACATTTACTTTCTTGGTATTTGTAAAATTTTTCAGTAGACTTTTCTATCCGATCATGTGACTTGATGCTCCACTATCCAAGATCCATTTTGATGTTGTTTCCTCCAAAACAAATCAAGAAAATCTGTTTCTTGGTACCCAATGTTGTTGAGGACCAAGTTCATTAAATGCATATTTCTTCTTTTTGTTTAAAAACAGTTTAACATTATCATTTACATTCTTATTAGTTATAAGTACTACTAATTTATCATTTGCATCATACTTACTTATAGCATTATTGCTCTTATAATCATTCTTTTTGTTTTCAGATGTAGTATAACCAAGACCAAGCCGATTTTTATCAGATGTTAATTTATTTTGGTCATGCTCATACATTTCAGTAAGTTCGTACCAAGATTTTCTACTTGTATTTGAATTTTCAGTACATACAAAATCTTTTTCTGCACAAGAATTTTCATATAAATCACATGTAGAATGAGTAATTGGTCTAACACTAGAGTTTTGAATTTCATGCTCAAATTTCTGAATTTTTAGTTTACTATGATTGTTTGACATTTTTGAAACATTAGTGACTGAATTTCTAGAACAAGAAACAAGATTTTTAGAAACATTTATAGTCATGTTAGAAGTACATTTAGATAAATCACATTAGTTTATATTATTACTACATGATTCATCCCTTGAATTACCTACTTCTACATATTTTTTACCTTGTTTCAAGATAAAAGAAATTTTAGTCTTAGATTTACTTGAACTGCAACTAATAAATCCTTTATTGGCTTGAGATTCAGGATAATCAAATCTTAAGCCAAATTTATATGACACCGTAGGGGTACTAGTTAGTTTATCTAACTTAGTTTGACTTAAATTCCATTTTTCAATAATAGAATTTAAATCTAGCTCTCTCATATTTAATCTATCAATCTCTAATTCAAGATCATTTATATTGTTTCTCAATATTTCATTTTCAAATTCTATCTTTAATTTTTTAGCATTTGTATTCTATATTTGTTCATGCAAGTCACATTCATTAAATCAAAATTTATGCAAATCTCTAGCATGATTTTCATTATCACATTTAAAATTTTCTAAAGTAGTAGACAGGAAACAATTTTCTTCTTCCAAAATGGACAAAGAGTTTCTAATATTCTTATTTTCCAGTTTACAAACTTTAAGTTTTTGTAATAATGCATGATAAGCACATAATAATTCAAGTTAAAATCTGAATGACTTTTAGGATCCTAAGACTCATCTATCATGAAGCACACATGAGCAACGTCTTCTAACTCTTGTTCTTCTTCTGAATGTGAAGATTTTGATGATGATTCCTCAAATTTAGACTCTTCTAACATGTCATCCCAAGTGACCTTCAAAGCCTTTTTCTTGTAAAACTTTTTCTGAGTTTTTTAAACCATCTTCTTCTGATTTGTCCTACTATGCTTTTCATTTTTCCTTATAGAACAATCTAGAGAAAGATGTCTTGGTTTCTTACAGTTGTAACATACATACTTTATGGATGAAGAATTTCTATCATTCAGTGATTTTGACATTGAAGGTTTATCATTTATGTTCCTTTGCTGTTTCCTAGCTTTCCATGCTTTTTTGAATTTTCTAGTCAACAAAATCAAATCCTCATCAGAATCAATAGATATATTAAAATCTGAATTAATATCAAAGGCTATTTCTTTCTTCATTTTTAGTTTGTTGTGATTCAATGATTCATTTAATTGAACTTCATAAGCAGTTAAGTTTCCTATAAGTTCATTTATGGTATAAACATTTAAATCTCGTGATTCCTCAATTGATGTCACTTTCTGGGACCATTTAGAACTTAGGGATCTGAGAATTTTCCTCACCAAATCTTTCTATTCAAAATTCTATCCTAAGCATTTTAAAGAGTTTATAATATCAAGGAATCTGGAAAACATCTTAGAAATACTTTCGTCTTCATGCATATTAAAGAATTCATACTTATGAATTAATATGTTAATCTTAGTCTCTTTAACTTGAGAAGTACCTTCATGTGAAACTTCTAATGCATGCCACACCTTATAAGTAAATTTATATGCCGACACTTTACTGAACTGTTCATATCTCAATGCACAAAATAAAATATTTAAGCCTTTAGCATTCAAAGTTTCATTTTCTTTTTCAGTAATTGTCCAAGTATTATAAGGGATAGATAATGGAGTATATGGTTTAGAAATCATGAATCACAACTTGTGATCTATACTTTGAAGAAAGATTGTCATCCTATATTTCCAATATTCAAAATGTATTCCATCAAATAAAGGGGGACGATTAAGATTTTGACCTTCATATAAAGAAAAATTACCATTTCCAATAGCCATCTTACCTTAGACTTTTCAACCTATTTGATTTTAAATAGTCTAAAACTATAAGAACAATTTGAGCCTTAAATTGAGAAGGTTAAGAGTATACTTAAATATCAATTTCTATTTAAAAAACAAGGAAGGCAGAATAAGCAATGATATTAAATAAGTTGGTATCGATTTTATATCAAAGATTATTAACAAAGCTCTGATATCACTTGTAGGATTGTATGGCTACACAAGAGGGGGGTGAATTGTGTTTTTCAATATTTTCGATTATAATTGAAACTTCAAAACTCAAAAACAAGTCAAGACATTGTTTTCATAAAATCATTTTATTCAAGGTTTCAATTACAATATACAATTCAATTCTCCTCAGAAATTATAGATGCAATTATATATTGATACCATGTTTCATCTATAGAATTTCATAACTACAAACAAAGAAAACTTATTTACGGAATTTAAAACATTTCTCCCTATTTAAGATCTTTCTTCTTCTTCTTCTTTTTCTTCTTCAGCAATTCTTCAATGATGAATATCTGACTTTCTCTACTTCACTGAATTTGCTTTCTTCTGATACTTCAGATCTTCAGTGACATAGATCTTACCTTTTTTTACTTCACTGAATTTTCTTCCACTTGAGTGTTTTTCCTCGAAAAGTGTTTTTGATCCTTGAAAGGATTTTTTGTTTGGTGTGCAGGGATAAATGATCAACGAGAATTCTATGCCTTTTATACTATCTCTTCATTTCATGCATATCCTCCACGTTTAATCACTACCAGTTTTTCACTTCTTCACGCCTTTTCTTTTTCCTTCATCGAAATACACACATTCTTCTTCACGCCTTTTCTTTTTCCTTCATCGAAATACACACATTCTGACTCACGTTTACATTTCGAATTTTCTTTAATCATCAATCCTAGATCTTTGAAAAATTTCCTACAAAATAAACTTTCTCGTCTAAAATTTTTCATTAAGTATAATATGAAGTCGTTACTTTACTATTAACTAAACGAGTAACACAAGTAGATATATAACTTAATGAGTTCCTCATGTGACAACTCACATGACAAGTACTATAGCTAACTCAACGAACTAAGTCTGTGGTGTTACGCTAACTCAATGAATCAACTTCGTGGTGTTACGATAACTCAACGAACCATCTTTGTTGTGTTACAGATAACTCAACGAACCAGTAATAAACAAATATTTTTATAATACGAATTTTACCACGTGCAAAAATAACAATTTAAGTTTTATAATGCTAACCTAACGCGTTGCCTTAGTGTTCAATATAGCAACTCAATGCATTTAGTTATGTTAACTTAACAAGTTTAACATGTGCACCTCACATGATACAATATAACATTCGTAACTTTTAATTCATCACATGTATAACACTAACTTAACGAGTTCGTTTCTTCTTTTACTTACTAACTTAACAAGTTCTCACCTGACCTAATTTAACCTTTAAGCCTCTAACTTAACGAGTTCTCATATGATCTCTATACAAATAACACTCTAACTTAACGAGTTATCTAAACATGCACTGTTCATGATACATAAAATATAACTTTAAAACATATCATGCTTTTCAATAAAAACACACACGTTAACTTAACGTTTAGTTAAATGAGAAATTAATGTAACGAAACGACTAGTTATTAATTTAGTATAATTTCAGATCTAATACAGACAAGTATTTATATATGTAAACTTTTTCTATATTAATTGATGATTTTTAATTTCTTTTCACAGTCAATAGTAATTGAGTAAATATGATTACTTTCATTCAGCACACATCATCAAAACAAAATACTCAACATCTACCACTTTTCCTTATATGAATCCTTGTGGTCCTTCTCTACTAACCCTCTTTCCTAACATTTCTACCTGCATGGATCCTTGCAAGTCACCAACCTCTCTCTACTTCATTCCCTTTACATGTTGCTAGTCATGGGTTAAGTTAAAGTCTTGTTACACCAAGAGGCTAACCTTTAACCATGCAAGGTGGGCACCTAACACCTTCCTACTCTATACCCTAAATACTTACCTTGAATCTCTACCATAGGTCAGACCCTTATCTACGAGGGGGACCATTCTCCCTCGAGTTTTCTTAGTTTTATCTTAACAAACTAAGTGATGACTCCATTTCCCTTCCTCTCATCCCAAAGTGGGATTGTCTCTAATATATAGCACTTCTTCATATGTGTTATAATGTGCACTAGTGTTGTTGGTAAGAGGCTCAAAGTGAGGTATCTACATCTCTTCCTATTGTGATGCCTTAATAAACTATCATCATAGGGCATTCTATTAGAGCTATTACAATAGGTTGGTTTACCATGATAGCCACTCAACTATCACCAAAAGTCATGTTGATTGTCACAATAGATCATCTATTGTGATGATTGCATAAAACTATCACAAAAGTCTATCAGAATACGACCTATTATGATAGCTTTAAAGTGGCCCTCTTTGATGGTTTCTTGGCTACTGTGATGGCCATCACAATATCCCCAAATTCTTATGGTAATTGAAAAAGAAATTACCAAACTTTGGTAAACAAAAAGATCCATGGATTCTATGTAAAATCCCACATCTTCGCACTTTTTAGAAAAAGCACATTAAAATGCAACTGTTGTGTATTTGAAATAAAAATAGAAATGTTGAAGATGATAAAAAATAGAAATATTGAAATTTACAAAAACAAATCGTATGTGAAATGGCTATAAAATCACAACTGCCATGAGATTTTGTAAAAGAAAGAATAATATTAATTAATTGACAAAAATAGACAAATTGTTTTATTTTTACTATAAAATAATCAGTTAAATAATAGTAATGTGCTATTTAACCATAATGACCCATTAGCGTATGTCGGTGAGAGAAAATATTCTAAAACTAGTTAATTTAATTTAACTAATGTTATATATTTTTAATATTTATCATAGTATTTTTAGTAACATGTAAGTAAACATGAATTTCCAAGTTTTATTATATAAGCAACAATTTTGTTCTATTATATCGTGGACGCTTGTTAACAATTTTGTATTTGGAAGAGTCGATACACTAAAGTCCAACAGTAGAATTTCCTTAAATTAATGTTCAAAAAAGTAAGTATTACGCTATAACTGAAAATCCTTTAGCAATGGGAAAAATAATTGAACTCCAAATAATGAGACTTTTACTTAGATATCTTTAGCAAGTAGATCATATATCTTTTGAATTAAAAATTATATGAGATATGGTTAAAAAATTAAAATCATAATTATAATACACTTACATTGGTTACTTCTCTGAAACCACAAATAAATCGCAATTTTAAGTATACAAAAAATTTTAAGATAGTATTTTAATTCAAAGGGGTACATGAGTCAGCAAAAACAAAAATAAAATAAGCAACAAGGGTAAGTGCTTCAGAAAATTTATTTAGACTTTCCTCGGCAGTTAGAATTCAGTGGTTGAAGGTCTTAAATTTATTTATAATCAACCATAGATGATTTAATCAAGCGACGTCTGGAGGCTCCAGATCTGCTCTGGCTACGGGGGCCGAAGCATGACTCACGGACTCAGATTGTGCTGGATTCCTGGCCGTGGTCTTGTGGGCCGCACCGGCCCTGTCGCCGTATTCCTTGAGGCAGCTACGCCAATTTTTCCCGAAAAGCCTTTTCTTTTCAACCTAAGACAGATTCTATCCCAGTACAAATGTGACGACCATGCTTTTGGGGAATAATGGTATTAATCCGTTGCTAGATATTCCTCGGTCTTGATCCAAACTATTCGTCCCACCACTTTCGTCTACGCTCTTTTCCGCTTGCTCAAGATTTTCAGAATCTGATCCCTTTCCCTCCACGTACTTGCTGCCTATAAAAGTATAAAACACAACAGCAAAAGTGCGAAAATACCCATGTTTCTGTTCCCATCGTCGTCGTCGCCGTCAGCTTCTTCTTCCCACGTCCACCTCCATGCAACGGAACAAAAAACAACAGGCTGGTCTGAGAACAACCCACATGGCCGTAGAATTTTGTCAGGGAACAAGTGGGGTTGGTCTTCTCCTGCTGCGCCCAAGGTGGTGGAAGTCCCAAGAATGCCCCAGTCACCACCTCCGCAACTCCCGAAATCCGACCACGTCGACTCTGACCCGACGTCATCGTTTACGCTGGACACCACCACCGACTTCGACTTCTGCGTTGATCCCGGTGAGATCTCTAAGGACGAGCATTCCACAGCAGATGAGCTCTTCTCGGATGGCAAGATCCTTCCCATCCCCATTCACCACAAAAATCAGGGTCGCATCTGCCCTTCTGTGCCGGTTCCCGCTCGGGCTCTTCCTCATTCACCAGCGGTGCCTCAGAGGCCGATTAGCCGCAGGGGATGTGAAACCTTGAAGGAGGTCATATCTCGACCACAAGACGAGGAGGGGGATGACAACCACAAGCCCGCCATCCATGCGAAGGCACCCTCCCCGTTCTGGAGGTTCGGTAGAAGCACAAGTCTGAAAGTCGTCGGTGGTGGTACCGGAGGTGGAATTTTCTCTTCCTTACATATTTTGTCTCGGAGCAAGTCCACAGGTTCCAATCTACATCCAGAGTATCAACGGCAGTCCAGCGTCACCACCAGAAGAAGAAGAAACAGTTGCAGTGGCCTGGACTCTTACCACAAGCCCGGTAACCGGAATTTCATCAATTCATCGGCAATCTCCTCCCGGTCTTCTTGCTACTACCGCCCTTTCAGGTACCATGGGGATGTTGGAGTTCGGCCGGTACTCAACTTTTCTCCACTCAACATTCTCCCGAAGGGGAGGAGCAGCAGTGGGTTCTTCAGTCATCTTCTTTGTACAGGGAAGGAGAGGAGGGGCTGTAAGATGCCAATGTCCTCTCGTCGGAAGTCTGCGTAGATGTGTTGAACTATGGGTTGGGAGAAAATCTGTCAATAAATGGGCGGTTGTTGGACCACACGTTTGAATAGATGTTCTGTGTTTTCTGTGAAATCTTTTAGACCAATCGATTTTAAGGCACCTTGGAAAAATAATGAACATCAGTGTTTCAAATGAAGCGCACAGAGTTCTATCTTCGTATTCTTGCAAGTGGTGTAGATTTATCGGCCCAGATAGTGGTAACGAACGTTAGCCTGAAAACCGTGTTTACAAACCAAGTTTTCACAAGCAATTTAGATGATCAAAATCTATTTAGCGTGCAGAATTGGTTCTCCGTTGTATGTACAACTACAGGGTTTTGTTTTTGTACACTAAAATGTATTAAATATGCTGAAATCTTCCCAAAACCCTTTTTAAGTACTTTATACAGGGAAAGTTCAGGTTTAGAACTGTGTATTTTATTTGGCATTTTAGGATTATCTAGGTAATCTTTACAAGTTCCTAAAAAACAAGAAAATGCATTTACATCAACTTGATTACATTGAGAACGTGCTCTTCAAATGATTTAACTAAAATTCTATTTTAGTTGACTTCAAATACTAATTACGTTCTTAACATATTTTTATAAATTTTTCAATAATAAACAGCACTTTCTTTTCTTACAAAGAAGAGCTGGCATAGAATATGTTCATGTGTAGACACGGCAAAAGTAGAGAAGGGGGAAGAGAGAGAGAAAAGAAGTCTCCACCAAGAAAATTTAAAAAAAATAAAGTGAATGTGTTTTTCTGCAAAGATAAATTAAATTAAATAAATAAAATTTTATCTATGAGACTAGAGTAAATGCAACCAGAAGAATTTAAAGTATAGAATAACTAAAAAGGCAACAAAGGTTCTAGAGGGATGATATAAGTGTCCTAGGAGCAAAATAAAGGAATCAATAGCGAAGGAAAACTAGTTTTCCTTCTCAGCTTCGATTTTGTTGAACCACCTGCTAGGCGCTTCCAAATTGCTCCAACAACATTAAGTGGAAAATATTGATGGTCCATTTGACCAAAAATGGGTAAGTTATTTTGCATGCAAGGAAAGTGTCAAGCACCATTGCATGTCTAAATTACTCAACCTTTCAAGCAAATTTAACACAATCTATATGTGAATGTGCATGACTAATCTAGGTATCCTAAGTTTTTGACTACGTACCCTAAATGTGTGATTAGTGCCATAGGTGTAATTAGTGTCCTAATTTATGCTTTAAGGGGGTTTAGTGTACGTAGGAAATCAAGAAAAGGAAAGGAAAGTTTAAACTTTTCTTTTGTAAGTCGTTAGTGTACTTCAGATTTGATGGAAAGGAATGTACATAATTTTCGGTGGTATAAAATGACAGACATTCATTTCCGTCTATTCATTTCCGACCTCTACACTTGCGAAAAAATCATCATCATCCTCTACATGCGCTCACCTACTTCTTTGAAACCTAGGAATCTTCCTGTGCTTGCCCACTCGCTTGCTTGCTTGCTTGATAGCTGCCATTGTCGCTCGTGTGCTCGCCTGCAACCTACTTCCACTTCCTTGCTCTCGCTACTGCTCGCATCCTTGCAGTCGCCCACTTGCCTGGTTGCTCGCTTGCCGTTGTCACTCGCATGCTTGCACTCGCCTGTTGTCACTCGCAATCACTCGCTCTCGCTCGCCTACTCACACTCCCACTTGCATTTTTGTGCTCGTAGTCGCCCACTCCCACTTGCTTGCTCCTGCTACGGCTCACTTGCTCGTAGTTCGCCGCTCGCCTAGTCGCCCGCTTGCCGTTGTCGCTCGCATACTACACTTGCCAGTTGTTGCTTGTAGTCACTCGCTCACCTAGTCACCTGCTTGTTGCTCGCTCGTGTGGTCACCCACTTGCTGCTCGCAATCGCTCGCTCGCTTGCCTGGTCACTTGCTTGCCACTGTCGCTTGTGTTCTCACACTCACCTTGTTGTCCACTTGCCACTGTCATTGGTGTGCTCATAGTCGCCTACTGCCGCTCGTAGTCACCCATTGCCTATAGGTATAGAATCTACAAATACTTTGCATAATATTAACTTGGATGTAGGTGTTTAGTTCATATAAACAAAAATAAATTGTGGTTAAAGACTAAGATAGGATATTCTCTAATGCTTGGTGAAATTGACAAGTGTGTGAAGCATGCTAAATATTTACCATCAACTGACTTCTTCTAGTATTTATGACATGCTAAATTGTGCTAAATATTTGCTAAAATTGTGTGAAATTGACTAGTCTTTACATTCATGTTGTAATAATTTGAATACTTTGTACCTTTAGACTAAAAAATTAATTAAATTAAGTAATTTCATTTAATTAAATACTTATAATATAATAATAATAATATTTGTTTAACTGAAGTTTCAGATTAATGTATCAATTATACAATTTTAGGTAGTATTTACAATTTATTTCATTATTTTTTAATTTCTAAATATTCTAGCGTGCACTAAACCTCCACGAGAATTCTAACTTTCTGAACTTTCCGATAGGTGCACTAAACCCCTATAGGAATTCTAACATTCCAGACATTCCATTTCCTTTTGAACTTTTCATTTTCTTTCCATCTGAACTTTCTGGTGTGTACTAGCACGCCTTTAAGTAGGTAAGAAAAGGAGAAGAGACAAGTCCATTGGTCCTAGAGGAGAGAGGGGAAGAGAGAAGGGCTCTATAGGCCTTGGACAGAGAAAAGATGAGAGGATGAGAAGAGGATAAAGTAAATTCTCTTAAGAGAGTAATATACAAACTCTCTTAGGAGAGTTGTAAATGACCATCATGCTTAGTGCTTAAGTGACCTAGGGTGCCCTTAAATGATCTACTTAGTGGGTAAAATATGAGTCTAAATGTTGTGGCAAGTCATAAGAGTGAATTAATTAACTAAGAAATTCAATTACTAGAACCAAATGAATTTTTAAGAATAAATCTAATGAAATAGGTGTTGTGGTTAGGAATAATGTTAGACTAGTTGCTTAAAGGTATACACAAGAAGAATGTCTAGACTTTGATGAGACTTTTACTCCTACTACCTATCTAGAATCAATAAGGATATTATTGGCATATGTATGTTAAATAAGATTTAGTTTTTTCTAAATAGATGTTAAAAATACTTTTCTAAATGAGTTTATAAAAGAAAAAGTATATGTGAAGCAACCACTTAGATTTGAACATGAAAAATATATTGATTATGTATATAAATTAAAGAAGACTCTCTATAGATTAAAGCAAATTCCTAGATTTTTTTGCTTCAAAATGAAGTTTCTATAGGAAAGGTGGATTATACACTATTAATTAAGAAAAATAAGCAAGATATTCTATTGGTGCAAATCTATGTGGATGATATTATTTTTAGATTTACAAATGGAAAACTTTGTGATGATTTTGCGACTAAAATGAAAAATCAATTTGAGGTGAATATGATAGGGGAACTAAATTTCTTTTCAAGTTTACAAATTAAACAAGTGGAAAATGACATTTTTATTTATCAAGAAAAATATACCAAGGATTTGTTAAGGAGATTTGAGTTGGATGATAGTAAATTTATTGGTACACACATGAGCTCATTGATAAAATTAGATAAAGATGAAAATGACAAGTTTATTGATATCAAGAAGTACAAAAGCATGATTAGTTATTTATTATACTTGACAACAAGTAGACTCAATATTATGTTTAGCATTGTGCTTGTGCTAGATTTGAAGCATGGCCTAAGGATTCAAATTTAATTATTGTTAAGAGAATTTTTAGGTATCTATATAGAATTGGTTGGATATAGTGATATAGACTTTGCTAGATGCAAATCAAAGAGTAAAAGTACTAGTAGTACTTGTTAGTTTTTAGGTAATTCTCTAGTTTCATGGTTTAGTAAGAAATAGAATTGTACGACATTATCTATTACAAAGGTAGAGTATTTGGCTATAGTTCTATGTTGTGTACAAATATTGTGTTGACACCCCACATTCATCCCCATCATCAAATTCCCCATTGACTTAGGTGAAATTCCCTCTGTTGAGTGCTAGAATTGACTTTCCTCTTTTGTTGGGTGTTAATACCCATCATTTCTTTTTTGTCAAGTGAGCAGCTGTAAAGTATTAATTTGTACATTTTATATATGTTAATTCATACATGTTAAGGATTATAAGTCATCATTATATATGTTCTTATGAAGGATTACATGAAAATCATATTTTAGAACTATGCATGTTTTATTGGTTAAAAGTTAATTAATGCACAAATTTATCCTTTATTAAATTAATACCTAGTAAATTAGCTCATGTGTAGATATAAGTAAATTTATATATTGATTTCATGCATATCTTAAAAAAATTATCATTAAGATATGAAATCAAATAATCTTCAATTGAGCAAGCAATATATCATGCACATTTCATTTTTGCTTTATAATCTAGTAGGAATTTATGTGTAATGTGCATATGCATTTAATGTTATTTTGTGAGTTGTTGATAAGGATGAAGGACGTGGACCCTTGGATTAAATCATGGGAAATCAACAACTCATTGTCATCCAATTCAAGTTCCAATCAATCAAGACTTGCTTAATTTAGGAGGTCTCAATTGGAAAGAGTTTGAAATCTTTCTATAGATGAATAGCAATGGAAGACAAAAGAGGATGGTTGGCCAAAAGAAAGAATCATCTCCTCTCTCCTCCACACAAGGGGCAAGAATTCCAACTCCAAAATTTTGGCCTCCCTCTTCTATCCAAGGGTGTGGACAAGCTTCTCCTCCAAGGTTGGTGAGCTTAGGCACCTTCCCCCTCATCCTAGACGACCTCCTTTTCTCCACTCCAAGCCATCATATGGAAGGCTCTCTATGGGAAAATTAGTGGTATTGGAGGCATGTGTGCAGTATTGGAAGAGTTTAGGATGTGATCTTTAAGGTGAGGTAATTAGGAAGCATTAAAGTTGAAGAGGAAAGTCAACAAATCCATGTATCTTGGAAGCAATTTGAGGACGTGCAACCATCACTTTAGAGCAACCTTAGAAGACTTCTTTTAGATGTGCTACAGGTGGTGACAGCCCTATGGTGTATTAGTGTGACATGATTCAAGCTTGAAAGGGAGCTTGTGCTTGAAGAAAGGTGGAAAACTCAAAGGTATATTGGAGAGGAGAGATCCTTATACTTGTAATCACATTTTCATATCATATGTGTATGAGTATTTAGGTATTTTTGATTTATAAATGTATGCACGTTTAGGATCTTTGTTAAATGTTTATTTCTTTAATTTAAATAGTTTTTTTACAATATATTTTGTGGAAAATGATTGCTTCATGTGAATGTGTGAATGTTGTGTATAAAACTAATCCTTAACCCTTGTGAATGGATGTATATCCTATTTGTTGTAAATTCCAATGCAAGTTCTGTTTTGTTATATGTTTTACAATTCGATTCTGTTCAGTTTTATGTCGTGTTATAACTTTTTTTGTAAGTATTTCAAGTGTACAATACGAATGTAATGTTTTTGGAATTTTTTAGGATGCATTTTTTAATTATTCTTTCGAGGTAGCATCTGCTTTGTTTTACTAGTTGAGTGTTAGAAATTATACTTGATTCCTTTATGTTGTCTTGCTCTTGTGCATTTTGAAATATTTCCCTATAAATTTTCCTGATTAGAACAACGAATTGTCTTTTAAGGAGCATTGATTTCGTGGTGTTTCGTGAAGATTTGATTAAGTTATGATTTTTACATCGACGATGCATTTTTGGAAAGCTTTTAGAATCATTTTGCACACTGTTCATATATCCAACTTTGGTAGTAGCCTAGAGTGAGTTAAGAAATCACTACCATTTTAAAGATAACTCGATGAACTTTCCAACCAATATTTTTTTTTGGATTTTTCAATGTACAAGTTGGAAGAAAAAAGAGTTAGAATTCAAACTTAATTTTTGTGATTTTAGAGACGTGAAATTAAGATTTTCTTGAGTTTTCTAGCTATTAACTCTAGGAATTAACAAGTTTTATGCTATCTTTGAAATCTTTATTGAAAGGACCTCTAGATTTTGATAATGCAAAAATCAATGTGAGGTTTTGAATTGTATTTCTCAGGTTTAGTCAGTGCAGTAAAAGATCAGAAGGTAGATAATCCTAAGCAACAAACAGATTGCAGTAAATCTCAGAATGTGCTGCTGCAGAAAATCGAACAGTTAAGAATTGTATTTCTTAGGATAAGAAGGATTGAATGATCGGATAGTTAACTATCCGAAAGCTTAAAGGACTTTCCGGAGAGTTACAAGTATAACTATCCGAAAGTTAAGTCATTCAATTAATCACGTGAAGAAATACAGAAAGGAAGCTTAAAGGACTTGTTGGAGAGTTAGATAACTATTCGAGTTTTCTTTTCGGAGAGTTAAATAACTATTCGTGTTTTTCGGTGAGTTATAGGTATAACTTTCCGAAACTTAAGTCATCCTATTATGCACGTGCAGAATGGAGAAGCCAGCAGTCAAAAGCTTAAAGGAAAAATCGGAGAATTAGATAACTATCTGAAATCTCAAAGAGAGTTTCGGTGAGTTACAGTTTAACTATCCGAAACTTAAGTCATTGAATTTTCCACGTGCAAAATTCCAGAGAGAAGCTCAAATAAGTTTTCAGAGAGTTAGAAAGATAACTATCCGAACATTCAAGAGAGTTTCGATAAGTTACAGTTTAACTATCTAAAACTTAAGTCATTGAATTTCCCACGTGTAGAATTCTAGAGAGAAGCTCAAATAAGTTTTCGGAGAGTTAGAAAGATAACTATCTAAAACCCTGAAGTATTTCAGTGAGTTATAGGGATAACCATCTGAAACTTAAGTCAGTCTTTTATGCACGTGCTGAATTAAAGCAATCGAAAAGTTAACGGAGGGTTACTGTAGCCAACTATTCAATAGTTAAATAACTGTTCGGTAAGTTACAGTTATAAGTATCCGATTAAATGACAGCTTGCAGTATACATTCTGGAATCCTACATGGTAGAAAGTTTTAAGTGATCTTTCGGTGAGTTACAGATATTCTTCGAAGAGTTACACAGCTAACTATCCGAAAGGTTAAGAAGATCGGAAGGACATCTTGAAATAACTTTCTGAACGGTAACTTACCGTATTTTGGGACTAAAGTCTAATCAAGTATAGTAGAATATATACATTGGAAGAAAATATGATCGTTACACATGGTTGGTATATATACAAGATACAGACAACGGATGTAGATAGCTTTTTGCTCATATACACACTTACACCAAGCTCAACAGAAGAAAAGCTTTAGAGATCAAATCATCTTCAACATTTATAGATTGAAGTTCAGAAGCTCATCACGCACTCAACTCTGTTGTTCACAAGCTAGTGTTTTACTAAAGTACACGGATCAAAACTTTAGAGAAAGGATTGATTGAAGCTTCGATAAGGAAGTTCAAGTGAATGGTTGGTTGGTTCTTGCTTAAACCTTAAAGCAAGTGATTGTAAGTTTGCAAGAGTTTAGTGAAGCCCAAGTATCCCTTGGGGGTGGACTAACCATTAGTGGTGAACCACCTAAAAATCCCTATGTGAACTCTTTATTGTGTGCTTGCTATCTCTTTACATTAAACTACTTCTAAAAAGTTAAGAAACGAATTATTACCATTCACCTCCCCTTTGGTAAGCCTTAAGGTCCTAACATTTATTGTATTTATGTAAATTGTAACTTAATTATACATGATTAGAATTTTAATTATGGATTTAATGGTGTGGATATTTTATCAAGCAATCATTTCAATAAAATTATTTAAGACAAACTTCTTGTGTATTCAAACTGTACTTGCACATGCTTATTACAATGGGAATCGTGCACTTGTAGTTATAAATGTAAAATTTGCACCTTTGCCATTTAATTTAATAATACATAAAAGCGTTATAAGTTTTTAGTGTCGTTGTTGAAGAGTTTTGGTGCTAAAATGATTTATTAGATGATTTGCAAGATTTAATATCCTTTATATTATTCTAGTTTTATTTGTTTTCTTGTTTTAGTTGAGTTATTGTTTTTCTTTGTTTGTTTGCAAGGAAATGAATACATGGATTGGCCGTTTTATGTGTTCAATTCTTTGATTTTTAAATTGCTTGTTACATGTTTAATTAAGTATATAAGTTGGTGACAAGTAGCTTAATGGAGTAATGATAATCTTTGTGTACAAAATTATTAAAGATAGAATCTGCCCATTTGAAAATTTGAATTTTTGATGTGCACAAGATCAGAACTCATTTTTATGATATTTTTCCTGAAATACTCGATTTTTGAGATTTTTTTGAATACTTATGCATAAAATTCTGATTAGTATGTTAAAAGATAAAAATCTTAGAAGTCAAAGATGTTTTACAGATTTCTGAATAGTTTTCTATTGATGAATTTTAAAAAGATGCTATTATGAAAGTATTTAAAATTTAATTTAGTAATTTTTTCCAAAAACTAGAGAAAACTATCTTTCCAACAAGTATTTACATGTGTCATTTGGAGCTATATAAATTTTTGTGTGATTTTTTTAAGTTGAGATAGTAAGTCTTCAAGCAAATCGGAAGGTTTCCCTCTAACTATCCGATTTTTTTTTAAAGTTTCAGAAGGTTAAATAGCTAACCTTCCAAAAATTTTTGAGTTGTACTAATTTTCAGAAGGTTAGTCACTTAACCTTCTGAAACGCCTAAATTTTCGGAAGGTTAGTTGCTTAACCTTTCGAAATCTCTATGGGTGCAGTTTTCTTGTGTATTTTTTTTATCTGAATTCTTATATTTGAAACTGCAATTACATGATGACTTAAAAATTATTTTTATAATTTTTCTACGAAACTACAAGATTTTACCTTTCTGACAAGGTATTATACGTTATGTTTGGATTTATATACATTTCTAAAGAATTTTCCTAATATGAGATGTTCTGCAGATTATGAATTTGAGTTGTCTAAGTTTATACATGATTTTGATGATACTTTAGTTTTGAATATTTTTGTCTCTAATTTTTTATAAAAACTAGAAGTAATTACCTTACAGATAATATTTATGTGTGAATTTTCAAGTTGTATAAATTTATGTAAAATTTTTTTAAGCTAAGGTAGTACAGTTAGTTTTAGAAATTCCATGATTACTTGTTTTGATAAAACTTAGGTTATAAACAATGTTTGTGAGATAGATGCCTTGTTGTTTGCTTCTAGAACTTAGTGGCATGATATTAGAATCGTTTAACTAAATGAATTTATGGAAAATTAAGTTTCAAGTAAAAGAAAAAGTAATTGTTTATCAATCCCTTTATTATGTTGCAGATTTGCATAAATCACTTGAAGATTGTGCTTCATTGAATACATTCAGTTCATTCATTTAGTTGAAAATTTGCATGCCATTCTAGATAAATATTTAATTTATAATATGGATGAATTTAGTTTTGATTTGACACCTACATGTTCTAAATGTAAGTTGAATAATCATGTTGATGTTGATTGCCCATTTTATATGCTAAATAGGAATGTAGGTGCATGTTTTAGTTCTAATGTTAACCTATCTATGCCAAATTTAAATTATAATGCTAATGTTTATGACACTAGTAGCTATAGTTGTGAAATTAAAATGAAAAAGCCTTTAAGAAATATCCTCTATGCTGAATCATCAGTCAACTTAGCTAAGACAATTGTTGAACTTAACACCTCTATAGAATTATTAAACTTAGCAAAAGCCTCTAGTGCCCCCATTGACATAGATGGTTATGAAGACATAAATTTAAGATCAACATCCTTGGATGAGGATGAATCAGTTCAAACTTTTGTTGCACTAAGGTCTAGGAGAGAGGTGAGCATTCCTAAAAAGGAAACTCCTCTTGTACTGGTGAGTGTTCCTTTAGATGATTTATGTTCATCCAATCAACTAAATAAAGAATCTGAAAATGAAATTTTATTGGGTGATAAAAAGGGTAAAGGTAAGGTAACCGAAGTAAACAATCCTTTAGAAAGTCAACCTGCCCCTTTTCCCCATAGGTTAAGAACTCCACATAAGGATAGTGATCAGAGTGATAAGATTAGAGAAATCTTTGAACAAGTTAGGGTTAACATTCCATTACTAGATGCACTAGAGCAAATACTTGCCTATGCCAAGTTCTTAAAAGAGTTGTGTATGAAAAAGTGAGCTAGGAAGAGACCTATGAAACTGTGCTTAACTAAATTTGTTAGTGTCTATTTTTGCCAAGACTTGCCTAAAAAGTTTAGTGATCCAAGTACTCCAACCATTTTTTGTACAATTGGAGATACCTATTTTGATAAAGCATTGATAGATTTGGGAGTAGGAGTAAATATTATGTCGTCTAGTGTTTATATGAACCTAGGACTTAATGATATTCAACCCACTAAGGTTCTCATTCAACTAGTTGACCATTCCTTTAGAACTCCTAATCAAACAAATCAATAAACTCTCAAAGTTTTTTTTTTTTTTTTCTTTTTCTTTTCAACACAGTATATATACGTATTTCATTAATACAGATGCAATAAAACACAAATCTCATATAATCCTGCTTCTATAATTTACTGAAAACATGAATCCATATCAATAAGCTCATACTTTTTCTGTAGTTTAATAAGATTTACACATAAATCATTCTACAAGTTTAATCAATCAAATTAAATGTATCCTTGATCATATGTATTTCATTTAATCCAAAAATCAACATTTCAACTCTTTCAGGATTTTAGATAATTTACTGAGTTTCAGTTAAGCATTCTAATTTCTTTTTAAAATCGTGAAACTGTTAAACTCATAAAATTCAGCAAAAACATAAGATACTATATCTAGATTTGTATTAATAGTAGAATTGTAGCATCTTATATAAGATTCTAAATATAACATTCAAGTAGTTACAGTTTTTTTATTGTTTCAATTATTAGATAATTATAGGAAATTTCGGTTAGTTATAGCAAACTCATAAAAAAAATTTCAATTTCCACAGAAATTTGCAGCACAATCCTAGTTCCTCTAATTAACAAAATTACTTAGATTTAATCTAATTACCTCCCCCCCCATAACTACATTTTGCATTGTCCTCAATGTAAAAGATTTTACAGTAAATACAATAAATGTTAGCAAGCATGAATATTGTTTCGTTGACTTAACACCTAACTCAACGAACTAAGTTCGTTGAGTTAATGAATAACTCCATGAACTGTGTTTGAATGCAAATTCAGGATAAGTAATCAATTACATACCTTATTCTTTTATATCTCCTTCAATATCTTCCGACTTTTGATTCTGAAAAGCTTCTCATTCACAAATAAAAGCAGAATATATAACAAAATAACATTTAACAACAAAACATAAATTGTTAAATTAATGTATTGTGTGGAACCTAGGCTCTTATGCCTTTGGTGGCTCACAAGCAAGCTAGTTGGTTTCCCAAAATAGATACCAACAAATTGGATTGATATTTTGTTTTTTTCTTTTCTTTTTTTTCTTTTTTTTTATAAAATAAAACAAAAACTAAAAAAAATTTCTTTCTTTTTTTCTAAAAATAAATGTATAGTACACAACATTAAAAGTACAAAATCACAATTTAAGAACATGATTGAAAAGTAGTGACAAATGGAATAAACGTGTTAGTCTAAGTAAACTTTTTAAGTATAATTCTTCTTGCTATTAATTCTATTTTAATGTAGTTTGCTCTCCTTTTTAACTTGTAAACTTGCAGTATGTTATCAATACTAAATATAAGTGTATTACCATTAATGAATTGAAATGTAGAAAGGGATCCTTTTCTCTTCCAAGATGATGTAGTTGTTTCTATTTCTACATATATTTCAATTCATTCCTCTTCCCACTTCCATTCATTTAGGTCTTTCATAATCCATATTTGAAATTTCATCAGTTCATCCCACCATCTTATCAAACATGAAGTAGGATCATCATGTTCATTATACCATACTCCTAATTGAATTTTATCATGTTTTGTAGATGGTGGTTTAGTTATATCACTAGGTGTCTTGAGGATTGTTAAGTTAATTCTTAAACTTGTATATCAATAATTACTCTTAGAAATAAACAAACAACCTTTCACACAAATTAGATATTAAATCTAATTTGTGTTTTTAACTACAAGTGCACAATATATATTGTATTTGTGTGCAAGTACAGGTCGGTCCCATAGAGATTGAGTAAGAATTGTGTACTGTTTTGATTTTTATATTGGAGTTTATATGTGTTTAGTTAAGCACTTCGTTGAGTTACAATTAACTCAACGGACTTAGTTCGTGGAGTTATGACTAACTCAACGAACTAACCTCATGAACTTAAGTTAACTCCATGAGCCTATCCTTCCAGTTGAATACTGCTATTTACAAAGGAATTCGGCCAACCATTGGGCGGTTCCACAGATTGTAAATAACAACAATTAAGCTCTTTAATGTTAGTTAATATTAGATTTATCATTAAGCAATACTAACATTCAGATATTTCAATAGTAACCATTAAAATCTTTAAGTATCTGGAACAAATCAATTTCAATAAACTGTAAAACTATTTTCTCTTTTCTGAATCAAACAAACATAAGACATTAACAATACTAACAATGATAACATTAATCACGATACAAAACAAACAATACAACACATTAATACTAAATGTAAACACAAATAATTTGTTGTTTTTGGTATTTTTGTTTTGATATGTTCTTGAAGATGAATGAAAGGTGAAATGTAAAAATCTCTATCGATAGTAAAAACTTCCATCACTACATGCGACGCGATTACACCACTAAAAACTTACTCACTTACAATCCTGCCTCCTCTCCCTATAGAATCGTGAATCTACAATTGTAAGATGATCTCCTCTTTAGCATACTAGCATCAACCCAAAATCAAGGCTAGAAGCTTTACGATCTCTTGAAATATGAGTCAATGCTTGGTGAAAATGGCTTCCTTTCCCGCAACGCGATCACTCCTCACAATGGTTGTCAGGCACCGTGTTTGGCTCGGAATCGACCCGACATCAGAAAAGTATCCTCACAGACCTCCGATGGTTGGTGATTTTGGTGGTGGTTCTTACCACAAAGATTAGTCAATTCATAATAGTTGTAGTGGTGTAGAGCTTTAGGGAACTTCCGACGCTTCTTGTAGTTAGCGTGGTTCTCCACCACTACACACACACCTTTTCTTCATCTTTTATATTTCTTACAGTAGTAACTGCTCTTGCTTAAATGATTGGTTGGATTTCCTTCATTCATATCAATGATGGTGATTTCTTCTTCCTTCCACGAGTGAATTCCTACGTGATACGTGCAATCGTGGTTGTCCTTCGAATTTCCTGTTTCTGCAACTGCTACAGTGGCATATTAGAAAATAAATGGTTCGTGGAGTTATAGATAACTTAACAGACTTACTTCGTTGATTTAACCATAAAACACGTGCAATAAAGAAATAAGCTGCTAACATAATGTGTTACTTTAGTGTGTATTCATGTAACTCAACGCGTACAGTTATGCTAACTTAACGAGTTAAACATGTGCAACTCACGTGATATACTAAAGGATTTAAATTCAACACGTGCATAATTCTAACATAACGAGTTCAGATATTTTGGATACTTACGAACCTAATTGTCCAATGCTTAGATGTATTTTGGATAGTTAGTAGATAACTTACCGAACATCCACTTAAGTCATGCATTGATGTTTCAACACGTGTACTCTAGGAAATAATAAAATATTCTTTAAGCATTTAAACATAACTATCTGATACATGCAATATAACTCTTCGAAATAACAGAAAATTCAGATACTTAAGAATTTCAAAGCCTGCAACTCACCAACAGTTCAGATATGTACTTAAGTAACATTAATTCCTTGAAATTATGCAGATTCTTTCATTAAAGCATATAATAGTGCAATTATAACATAATGACTTAATTCTCCTATGATAAACTAAATATTATGCAAATAACCATCATTTAACCATTAATATTATGCACTTTTTCATTCTAAATACTTCCCCCATACTTAAATTTTGCTAGTCCCTTAGCAAACTACTAAGATCTAACTAGTTGATCTTTTTAAAGTGCTAGATTTAATTTTTCATTTTGTTCTTCTTTAGAATACATAAATTAGATCACTATATAGATATTCTATATTTTTAGCAATATATTTTAACATTGTTTTCTCTTCTTCAACCTGCAAATATATTTAAAACATATGTAAATTACATACAAAATATATTAACATCATATAGGTGGTAATTATATTATCATTTTTTTCTTTAACATCTGTTATCTTGAATTTTCCAATATGATTTCCAGAATAAATTTCAACTACATACGAATCAAAACACAATCCAACTCAATATAATTAAAACAAGTAGAATAATGAATTGTATCTCAAATAAACAACTTTAAAAGTCTATTCTAGATTCATACTTCAACAATCTTAGATAACAGAAAGTATACTTGATTCAAAAGATTTCTGTATTTCACAAAACACTTTTATCTTTTTAGAACAGTATATGCATATTTGTACTTTAAAAGTTAATTTGAAAAGTTTGAATCATACAAGAGCTTTCTAGTGTACCAATGTATCGAGCATTCAATCAACAATCCCAGATCTGATCAGGATCTTAGGTTGCCAGATTTAAAGAGTCTTTTTTCTAGTTAACAATCCTTACATACCTATCTACTCAAGTACAAAAGACTCATGATCAAACAAGTTAATAAATGTTCGTGTTTTCACTAGAAAAACTTGGATTTGTTACTTCTATTTTTACTTAGTTAATTTATCTTTATGCCTATTCTTTCTTTTAGAAGTAAACAAACAACCTTTAATACAATTTACATATTAATTCCAATTTGTACTTTAACTGCAAGTGCACAGTGTCTATTGTATCAGTGTGCAAGTACAGGTCGATCCCACAGGGAATTGCTGACGAATTTAAGAAATGTTTGATTGTGAACAATTCAAATTTATATTCAATAAGCATTCCGTTGAGTTACAGTTAACTCAACGGACTAAGTTCGTTGAGTTATGGATAACTCAACGGACTATCCTCGTGGACTTAAGTTAACTCCACGAGCCTGTCTATTCTTTATAATACTGCTAATTACAGAGGAATTCGGCCAACCATTGGGTGATTCCACAGATAGTAAATAACATCAATTAAGCTTTTTAATGCTAGTTAACATTGGATTTATCATTATGCAATACTAACATTCAGATGATTCAAACAGTAATGATTAAAATCTTTAAGTTGTTTTGTACGAACCAATTTCAGTAAACTGTAAAAATTAAAACTAACATAAAACAATCATAAAATTGATACAGATAACATTAATCACGATACAACACCAACAATACAACACTCAAATACAACATACAAACAAAGATAAATTGTTTTTGGTATTTTTGTTTTGATGTGATGGGCGAAAGGTGAAATGTAAAGTAATTTCACTTGACAGTAAATACTTCCGACACTACTTGCAACGCGATTACACCACTGAAAATTGAACCACTTACAATTCTGTCTCCTCTCCTTATAGAATCGCGAGTCCAGAATTGCAAGATGATCTCCTCTTCAGCATACAGGCATCAACCCGAAGCCAAGGCTAAAAGCTTTATGATCTCCTGAAATATGAGTCGGCGCTTGGTGAAAATGTCTTCCCTTCCCGCGACGCGATCACTCCTCACAGTGGTTGTCAGGCACTGTGTTTGGCTTGGAATCGACCCAACATCAGGCAAGTATCCTCACAGACCTCCGATGATTGGTGATTATGGTGGTGATACGATGGTTGGTGTGATACTTCGGAGAATCGCCGATACTGTCTGCAGAAACTCGGTGCTCCTCCTCTGTATACACTAGCCGTTCATCGATCACACCCTTTCTTTCTTTTTTCTTTTCTTTTATATTTCTTCAGTGGTAACTGCTTCTGCTTGAATGGTCGGTTGGATTTCCTTCCTTCAGATCAACGGTGATGATTTCTTTCTCCCTATGTGATTGAATTCCTGCGTGATACGTGCAAACGTGTTTTCTCCTTCCAACTGTCTGTTCCTGCAACCGCTACAGTGGCATATTAGAAAATATATAGTGTGTGGAGTTACAGATAACTCAACGGACTTCCTTCGTTGATTTAACTATAAAACACGTGCAAAAATAACAACTTAAGTTTATAACGCTAACCTAACGCGTTGCCTTAGTGTATTTTCATGTAACTCAACGCGTGCAGTTATACTAACTTAACGAGTTATAACGTAAGTAAATCTACTAGCTCTCAACACGTGTCAGCAGTAGTTTAAACATAAAATAACATTTTGGAGAGTTACAGGTATAACTATCCGATGCTCAGATGCATTTTCGGATACTTAAGAATTTCACAGCCTGTAATTTACCGACAGTTCATAAATGTACTAAATTAACATTAATTCCCCAAAATTAAGCAGATTCTTCAATTAAAGCATATAACAGTGCAATTATAACATAATGGCTTAATTCTCATATGATAAGCTAAATATTATACAATTAACCATCATTTAACCGTTAATAATATGCACTTTTTCATTCTAAACACTTCCCCCATACCTAAATTTTGCTAGTCCCTTAGCAAACTAAGATTTAATTAATTGGTCTTTCAAAAAGTGCTAGAATTAATTCTCCCCCTTTTGTTTTTTTTTTTTCTTCTATTTAGCATAAACATATATTCTGTATGTTTCAGTAATCAACCTGCAAAGATATTTAGAATATATGTAAATTACATACAAAGTATATCATCTTCATATAGGTGTTACTTATATTATCGTTTGTTCTTCTTTTCATCATCTGTAATCCTGAATTTTCCAATAAGTTTTTCTAGAAGAAATTTCAACAACATACAAATTAAAGTACAATCCAATTCAATCTGATTAAGACAAGTAGAATAAAGAATTGTATTTCCATTAAACAACTTCAAAAGTCAATTCTAGATTCATATTTCAGCAATTCTAGATAACAGAAAATATACTTGATTCATAAGATATCTGTATTTCACAAAACACTTGTATCTTTCAGAATAGTATATGTTTTTTTTTTTTTTGTGTACTTTAAAAGTTAATTTGACAAGCTTGAATCATGCAAGAGCTTTCTAATGTACCCATGTAACGAGCTTTCAGTCAACAATCCCAGATCTGATCAAGATCTTAGGTTGCCAGATTTTGAGAGTCCTTTTTCAGATCAACAATCCTTACATACCTATCTGCTCAAGTACAAAAGGCTCGTGATCAAACAAGTCAATAAACTCTCAAGGTTTTTTTTTAAAAAAAATAAAAATAAATGCACACACAAAACAAAGCATTAATCACATACTGTATATGCACGTATTTCATTAATACAGATGTAGTAAAACACCAATCTCATATAATCCTGCTTCTATCATTTACTAAAGATATGAATCCATAACAATAAGTTCATACTTTATCTGTAGTTTAATAAGATCTACACATAAATCATTCTACAAGTTCAATCAGTCAAAGTAAATGTATCTTTCATCATATGTGTTTCATTTAATCTAGAATTCACATCTCAGCTCCTTCAGGACTTCAGATAATTTTCTGATTAAGCATTAAATATTCTGATTTCATTTTAAAATCGTGAAACTGTTAAACTCATGAAATTCAGAAAAATCATAAGATACTATATCTAGATTTACATAAATAATAAATTCTATAGCATCTTCTATAGCCTTCTAAATATAACATTCAAGCAGTTTATAAAAATTTTACAGTCTCAATTATCGGATAGTTACAGCAAGTTCATAAAAATTTTCAATTTCCTCAAAACTTTGCAGTACCATTTTAATTCCTTTAATTAACAAACTTACATGGATGTTACTTTAATTACCTCCCCCCCATACCTACATTTTGCATTGTCCTCAATGTAAAAGATTTGACAATAAGTACAGTAATTGTAGCAGGCATGAATAAAATTTTGTTTGATTTAAAATTCAGGATAAGTAATTGGTTACATACCTTGTTCCATTTGTATCTCTTTCTGCATATTTCGATTTTTGATTCTAAAAAACTTTTCATTCCCAGATAAACACAGAATATAAAACAAAATAACATTTAACAGGTATTAATAAATCAGTGTCTTGTGTGAAACCTAGACTTCTATGCCTTTGGTGGCTTACAAGCAAGCCAGTTGGTTTACCAAAACAGATACCAACAAACTGGATTGATATTTTGTTTTGTTTGTTTGTGTTTTTTTTTTTTTATAAAAATAAATGCAGAATACACAACATTAAACACACAAAATCACAGCTTAAGAACATGATTGAAAAGTAGAAACAAATGGAATAAATGTATCAGTCCAAGCAAACTTTTTAGGCATAGTTCTTCTTGCTATTAATTCTGTTTTAATGCAGTTCTTGATCCTTTTTAATTTGTAAACATGCAATATATTATAAATTCCAAATACGAGTGTATTACCATTAATGATATGTAATGCAGAAAGGGATCCTTTCTGATTCCAGGGTAATGTAGCAGTTTCTATTTCTACATCTATTTCAATATACTCCTCTTCCCACTTCCATTCATTCATGTCTTCTATAATCCATATTTGAAATTTCATCAGTTCATTCCACCATCTTATTAGACATAAAGTAGGATCATCTTTTTCATTATACCACATTCCTATTTGAATTTTATTAAATTTTTCAGATGGTGGTTTAGCTATTTCACTCGGTATAGGTAAAATTTCTGTATAATCATCATAACTGTCTATGCTCACTATGTATAAATCAGATCTATATGCTATTGATATCTCTGTGACTAAATAAATATAACCATCAAGTATGACATGTGTTTGGTTAATTATTGATTTCTGTCCTAGATATATTATAATGTTTTCATTCCAAGATCTGTTCAGAAAATTATACACACTTAAGCGTAAATCTTCACCCCAATTTCCTGTAGGTCTCCAATAATATAATTTTTCAGGAATTGCAGAATTTTTATCAAAAAATATTAAAGCTGACCCACAATTTTCAGTTGGTGCTTCAAATATATTAGGTCTTCCTATATTACATTCTTCTCCTGTTATAGGATTTCTTATCAAAATCTCAGGTAATGATAAACTTGCATACCTTGGTCTCGTCTTGTATATGATTAATCCTTCATCTATCCCCATAATATGACTCATTCCTTCTAATGCATTGGGTGGAGTTCTAGTAGTTTCTTCCATAGCCAGATATTCATGGGTATTTGAACTACGATTAAATGACCTCCATATGAATCCATCTCTAATCTTAGTCATTTTTGCAACTTGTAGTCTCTGAAAATATTTTTCTTCAATACAGTTTTTAATTTCCTTTGATACACAATACATCCTGCACAGATCTTTAGCTGACAAGTTACTTAGTATTTCCCTTTGTGCGTCCAACGGTAATTGCATTAATTCCATTTGTCGATTTTGTAAAATAAAAACAAAAATTTAGCAGAGACAAATTAACATAACTACTGCACACCCTCGTGAAGTTAAGGCATAACTCAACGGACTAAGTTCGTTGAGTTAAAAATTAACTCTATGATACTATTAACTTAAAATAAAAATAAAAACATATATACATACAGATAGTTGCTTCAGATATGCTGCTTCATTCAGCTGCCCTCCCAGAAGAGGTATCAATTTCATTAACCGTTCTATTGACAGGATTAGGTATAGCTTGTATTGGCAATCCTCCAGTAGGTCTAACTTCCATTGGTTCCTTCTGTCTAAGTGGTATATTTCTATTCTGATTTTGATTTACAGTATTTCCAAATATAAATTCTAGACGATTGTTTACTTGTTGGATTATCTTTTCTAATTTCTCTATTCTAGCTCCTTGTTCAATTAATACTTCATAACTTATGTTCTTCTCATTTATATTTTCTCCTCCCTGGAAATTGTTGTTTCTCCAAGATAAATTCAGGTGATTTCTCCAATTAGGATTATTAGAATTTCCCAAGTTATCTCTCTGGTTTCTAGCATAAATAATATCTAAGTTATTTATGTTTGTATTCTTTTCTGCTAGCTTTTGATTTAATGATAACTCTTCTATTTTCTTTGTTAATTCATTTAATTTCACCTCAAGCATAGTATTGGAATCTATTTCATGCATTCCTCTTGGCAATAATCTTTTATCTGCAATAGCTTCAGCCGAATTTTCCCACTGTGCAATTCTTTTTGCAAAATTTTCTAAATATGCCCATGCTTCTTCACTACATAATTTTAAAAATCCATTTTGACAAGTAGATTCTAATAAAGATTTCGTTGAAACATCTATGCCTTCATAAATTATGCCTATTAATTGTGCTTTACTCATTGCGTGATGTGGACATTGAGTCAGTAAATCTTTAAATCTTTCAAAATATTTCCAGAATGATTCACCCTATTTTTGGCTACACATTAATATTTCTTTCTTTTTTTTAATCGTTTGATGTGTTGGATAGTATTTTTTCATAAAAATAGAGTAAAATTTAGTCCATGTAGAAATTGAATCAGGCGACAGAGTATATAAACATCGCTTAGCTGTATCTTTTAAAGCAAAAGGGATATATCTAAGTTTAATAGCATCTATACTCATGTTCAGCATTCTCATCATTTGACAAACTTCGTTAAATTCTCTAAGGAAATAATAGGCATCCTCTCTTTCTAATCCATGAAAATGTGGCAATTGACTAATATAATTAGATTTCAGTTCAAACCTATCTCCCTCAAAGTTTGGCAATCGAATACATGAAGGTTCATCAATTAATTCAGGATACAGAATCTCTCTTAATGGTTTTTCTACTGGAGCAGCCATCTCTATGTTCTCTTTTAAAGAAAGGTTAGCTACACCCCAAAGAATTTCGTTAAAGTTCAGTTTAAAATTTTTTTCAGTACTCCTCTGCAATAAAAATTCCTAGATAGGTGTTCTTACTAATCGTTTATTGCTTAGAGAACGAGTCCATGTGCTCATAAATAAATAACAGAAGATTAATTACATACCAGTCTGAAGCTTTCTATTCTATAAATATTTGTTGTCGGATGAAGGTTGAATCAGCTGCTTCTCCTTCCAGTTCCTCCAACGCTTTCTCCTTTCTCTTAAAAGTGCTGGTAACTCGTAAATAACATTCTGTTTCATATATATACTGCACATCCATAAAGTGAATAAATCTCGTTGCAAGACACGTTCTTGCAACGTGCATCGTGGTTCCTGTTTTAATGGGTACGTGTACCACTACTAATTTCAAATTTTGGTAACCGCTAAACCGACGAAGTTTCGTTTGTGATTAAAAGAATAACCATTCTGCTTAATCCACGAACTAACCTCGTTGAGTTACAGATTACTCAACAGAACACAGTCAGTTACTGTTGCTAACTCTACGGACTAACTTCGTTGAGTTACAGATAACTCAACAGAGTGACCTTATATTATATTACTGACCTCGTGGAGTTACGGTTAACTCAATGGAATTACTTCGTTGAGTTAACACTTGGCAACTTCTAAGTTTCACTCTCGTAAGTTTTCTATTCTGTTTTTATTTTTATTTTTCTTTGTCATTCTGCTAACTATAATAAAGTTAAATCTATGTCATTAATGCCTTATTTTGATTAAAATACATTTAAATCTGAATATTATATAAAGATTTAAATTGCAGGTCATTTTATGTTATGCAAAATTTACATTTTACCTTATAACATGTAGAAATTTTTAAGCAGTTATCCTGTCATTCAACAAATTGTAAATCTGTTACATATTCATAAAGTTCCACAAATTACATAATATTCAATAAATTCTATTCATTTCACATTCAAATAAGTATGAAAATTGCATCTGAAAAATTATATTCATTAATATGAATCAATTACATTACAAGTATATCATACAATTTTATACAATTTTACACAAGTAGACGAACAATACAATTTAATCTCTATGCCTAAGTTCATCTACTTCATTCTGGAGTTTTTCTAATTGCTGCTCTAATTGATTTATCCTCTCTACTGCTCCTGCAATTTCTCCAGAAGGTACAGCTAATTCTGCAGCTACAAAATTTCTGTATTCTTTCACTAAAATGGTTCTAGATCTTATCCTTTTTGATATCCATTTAGTGAAATCAATACTATCCACCATCAGTAGTGGAATCAAATCTCCATAAAATAATTTCTTCTTTACTATTTTCAGCTTGGAGATAAAAATTACAGACCAATTTATTTGGATCTTATTTACAACTGCATACGTGGCCCATTTGACAAATTGACTTAATTCTATGTCATGGCACTGTCGTTGATAGACATTCTTAATCAGAATGTTAGCTACCATGTGTGCTTTACCATTTAAATGCTTCAATCTGTTTAATAATGACACACTAGGATTGATAGCTAAACAATCCTTAATTTGCTACTTAGTCCATTCAGCTGTAGTTGTATCCTCCAAAATTTTTGTTCCTTCATTCTTTAAACCAAATATGTTGTGGAGAAGCTCTGGAGTTATCTATACATCAACTTCCTCCACGTTTGAAATTAATTCTCTTTCTCCTTCTCTTAAATTTGCATAGAAACAGGGTACTAAATTCTCATATACTGCATGCCCTCTATCTTGAGATATAAATTGTAGTAGACCTTGGAATTCAAATAGATCTTTGATTTTTTGCATTCCATCCCAATTTACTGGTCTACTGTAAATAATATCATAACCCCTTATTTCTTGGTATTTGATATAAGCTTCCTGACTACAAAAATATACTTCATTCAAAATTGTTGTTTCAGTCGGGTCAGGAAGGTGACTTTGTTGCTCTAGAGGGGTTTGCTCTTGCTCTTCCTCTAGCATAGGCTGCATTTGGACATTCTCTTCAGATTCCTGAATTTTTGCTTTTGCTTCTGTCTGTGGTGGTGAGCCGGCAGAACTCTCCACTCTGTCTTGAATTCTTTCCATAATTTGCTAAAGAGTTTCTTGCTCTTCAGTGGAATCTATGAAATTATTTTTGTCCAAATGGCTTCTTTCAGCCTCTTCATTTTCTACTCTTTCTTCTTCCTCCTGACTACCAATCTGTTTTGTTACTGTTTTTTTGATTCTGTAACAGATTGGGATGGAGTCACGGGCAATTCAGTTTCTGCCCTAATTTTTGTTTCTTCTTGTACAGGCTGCAAACTAATTTCAGCCTGATTTTTTTCTTTTCATTGCTCCTCCTGCTCCTCCTCAGATTCGGATAGCAGGTTAATAAAAATTTGCTCCACAGGCCCTGTAAAAATTGGTACTTCAGATTTAATTTCTTTATAACTAGGCACTTTTTCTTTTTCTTTCTTTTTTCTGATTAGTTGTGCCTGTTCTTCCTCTTCATCTTTTGAAATTAAATCTACAAAAATAGGCTATGTAGGCTTTCGAACCACAGGTACTGGCTCTTCCTGTTTAATTCTTCCAATAATTGCTGGTCTCGAAGGACCAGCTTTAGCTTCTTTTGCAGCATCTCTAACATTAGTTCTGGCAGTAGCTTCTTGATGCTGTTCCACTTTAATTTTATATTAGGCTTTCAACTTTTTTGCAGCCCTCTTTTTGTACAGTGCATCAAACACAAGATGTGCTTTAGCTACTGCCAAATCTTCTGATTCTCCTTGGTTTTTTCCAACTTGAACCAGTTATACAAATTCTCTTATTTCTTCTTAAGTCGAAGGCCCCATCATTTCTGCTCGTGTCAATGTCTTAAATGGTGGAACTGAAGGTCCAGACTGTTGCTCCTCAGGAACAGGTCTTTCAATAGTTGGTTCCTCCCGTTCTTCAGTTGCCTCTTCATTTGCTTTCCTTTGTTGCTCCCAGATCACCCGTTTAGCTTGTCTACAGATTCGTCTTTTGAACCAGAGTCGGGACTTACGCTGGATTAATTCTAGGGCAACTTCATTACTTGGCCTTATTTGTCTTTCCTTACTTATAGCTATTTTTGTTGCTATTCTGATTCGTGTTTCCATTATTTGAGGTATTCGTATATCCATATCTACTAAATCTATTCTCAACTTGAAAAGTTCTAATTCTATCTTCTGTAGCTCTTTCTCTCTTGTCGTATTTCTGATCTTCTACCGCGTGTGCCACTCTTCTGATTCCTTCAGAAATTCTGATGTATCAACAACATCTTCCCAGAATTCAGGCGTCATCTTCATCATCGTGGAGTTACACAACAGCACATAATTGCTCTGATTTCTACTGTTCTAGATTCTAAATGATTTGTCGGATAATGCCCCCAAAACCCTAGGTTTTAGTTTAAATAAGCACTAAGTTTAGGCGGGAAATCGGGTTATTTCTTGAACCAACTATTACTATTTTATCCATGGTCTTAGCTACAGTACTCCGTTGTGTTACAGATAACTCAATGGAATAAGCTCGTTGACTAACTCAAGACTTAACGGAGTAAGCTCGTTGAGTTAAGCGTAACTCAACGGACTCCCCGTACAAGCAAATATAATAATAAAAATATTACAGAGAATAGTTTTTCTGTTTTTTTTTTTTACAGGTTTAACCGATACTATGCTTTGGTCAGACCTAAATATTTTTTTATTTTTTTATCTTTCTTTCGGTTGAACCAATACTATGTTTCGATAAAACAAAATTTTTTTCTGAAAATTAATATACAATTTTTTTCTGAAAATTAACATTTAACAAATATTGATAATTCAGTGTCTTGTGTGGAACCTAGGCTCCTATGCCTTTGGTGCCTCACATGCAAGCCAGTTGATTTCCTAGAACAGATACCAACAAACTGGATTGATATTTTGTTTTTTTTTCTTTTATAAAATAAACATGAAAACTTAAAAAAAAATTTTTTTATAAACATAAACATAGAATACACACAACATTAAACACACAAAATCACAACTTAAGAACATGATTGAAAAGTAGGAACAAATGGAATAAATGTATCAGTCTAAGCAAACTTTTTAGGCATAGTTCTTCTTGCTATTAATTCTGTTTTAATGTAGTTCTTGTTCCTTCTTAATTTGTAAACGTGTAATATATTATAAATTCCAAATACAAGTGTATTACCGTTAATTTTATGAAATGCAGAAAGGGATCCTTTTTGGTTCCTAAGGTAATGTAGCAGTTTCTATTTCTACATCTATTTCAATATACTCCTCTTCCCAATTCCATTCATTAATGTCTTCCATAATCCATATTTGAAATTTCATCAATTCATCCCACCATCTTATCAGACATAAAGTAGGATCATCTTCTTCATTATACCACATTCCTATTTGAATTTTATTAAATTCTGTAGATGGTGGTTTAGCTATATCACTTGGTATAGGTAAAATTTTTATATATTCATCATAACTATCTATATTCACTATGTATAAATCAGATCCAAATGCTATTGATACATCTGTGACAAGATATATATATCTATTCAGTATGACATGTGTTTGGTTAATTAATGATTTTTGTCCTAGATATATCATAATATTTTCATTCCAAGATCCATTCAAAAAATTATACACACTTAAGCGTAAATTTCACCCTAATTTCCTATAGGTCTCCAATAATATAATTTTTCAAGAATTGCAAAATTTTTATCAGAAAATATTAAAGCCGATCCATAATTTACAGTTGGTACTTCAAATCTATTAGGTCTTCCTATATTCCATTCTTCTCCTGTTATAGGATTTCTTATCAAAATATCAGGTAATAATAAACTTGCATACCTTGGTCTCATCCTGTATATGATTAATCCTTCATCTATCCCCATAGTATGATTTATTCCTTCTAATGTGTTGGGTGGAATTCCAGTAGTTTCTTCCATAGCAAGATATTCATGATTAATTGAACTACGATTAAATGACCTCCATATGAATCCATCTCTAATCTTAGTCATTTTTGCAGCTTATAGTCCCTAAAAATATTTTTTTTCAAATAGTATTTAATTTCCTTTGATACACAACACAGCCTGCACAAATCTTTAACTGATAAATTACTCAGTACTTCCCTTAGTGCATCCAATGGTAATTGCATCAATTCCATTTGTTGATTCTGTATAACACAAACAAAAATTTAGTAGAGACAAAAAATTAACATAACTACTGCACACCCTCGTGAAGTTAAGGCATAACTCAACAGAATAAGTTCGTTGAGTTAAGGACTGACTCTACGATACTATCAACTATAAATAAAAACATATATATATACATATAGTTGCTTCAGATATGCTGCTTCATTCAGCTATCCTCCTAGAAGAGGTAACAATTTCATTAACTGTTCTATTGACAGGATTAGGTATAGCTTGTATTGGCAATCCTCCAGTAGGTCTAACTTCCATTGGTTCCTTCTGTCTAAGTGGTATATTTCTATTCTAATTTTGAATTGCAGCACTTCCAAATACAAAATCTAGACGATTGTTTAATTGTTGGATTATCTTTTCTAATTTCTCTATTCTAGATCCTTGTTCTAGTAATGCTTCATAACTTATATTCTTCTCATTTACATTTTCTCCTCCCTGGAAATTGTTGTTTCTCTAAGATAAATTCGGGTGATTTCTTCAATTAGGATTATAAGAATTTCCCAAGTTATCTCTCTAGTTTCTAGCATAAATAATATCTAAATCATTTATGTTTGCATTCTTTTTTGCTAGCTTTTGATTTAATGATAACTCTTCTATTTTCTTTGTTAATTCAGTTAATTTCACCTCAAACATAGTACTTGAATCTATTTCATGCATTCCTCTTGGCAATATTTTTTTATCTGCAATAGCTCCAGCCGAGTTTTCCCACTATGCAGTTCTTTTTGCAAAGTTTTCTAAATATGCCCATGCTTCTTCACTACATAGTTTTAAAAATCCATTTTGACATGTAGATTCTAATAAAGATTTCGTTGAAACATCTATGCCTTCATAAATTATACCTATTAGTTGTGCTTTACTCATTGCATGATGTGGACATTGAGTCAATAAATCTTTAAATCTTTCAAAATATTTCCAAAATGATTATCCTTGTTTTTGGCTACACATTAATATTTCCCTTTTCTTTTTAATCGTTTGATGTGTTGAATAATATTTTTTCAAAAAAATAGAGCAAAATTCAATCCATGCAAAAATTGAATCAAGTGATAGAGTATATAACCATCTCTTACTTGTGTCTTTTAAAGCAAAAGGGATATATCTAAATTTAATAGCATCCATACTCATGTTCGGCATTTTCATCATTTGACAAACTTCGTTAAATTCTCTAAGGAAATAATAGGCATATTCTTTTTCTAATCCATGAAAGTGTGGCAATTGACTAATATAATTAGATTTCAGTTCAAACATATCTCCCTTAAAGTTTGGCAATCGAATACATGAATGTTCATCAACTAATTTAGGATACAGAATCTCTCCTAATGGTTTTTCTATTGGAACAACCATTTCTATGTTCTCTTTTAAAGAAAGGTTAGCTACACCCTAAAGAATTTCGTTAAAGTCCAATTCAGAAAATGTTTCAATACTCCTCTGCGATGAAAATTCCTGAGTAGGTGTTCTTACTAATCGTTTAATGCTTTGAGAATGAGTCCATGTGCTCATAAATAAATAGTAGAAGATTAATTACGTACCAGTTTAAAGCTTTCCATTCAATAAATATTTGTTGTCGGATGAAGTCGAATCAGCTGCTTCTCCTTCCAGTTCCTCCAATGCATTCTCCTTTCTTTTAAAAGTGCTGGTAACTCATAAATAACATTCTGTTTTATATATATAATGCACATCCATAAAGTGAATAAATCTTATTGCAAGAACGTGTCTTGCAACGTGCATCGTGGTTCCTGTTTTTATGGGTATGTGTACCATTACTAATTTCAAATTTTGGTAACTGCTAAACCGACGAAGTTTCATTCGTAGTTAAAAGAATAACCATTCTGCTTAATCCACGAACTAACCTCGTTGAGTTACAGATAACTCAACGGAGCATAGTCGGTTACTATTTCTAACTCTACGAACTAACTTCGTTGAGTTACAGATAACTCAACGGAGTGATCTTATATTATATTACTGACCTCGTGGAGTTACGGTTAATTCAACGAACTTACTTCGTTGAGTTAACACTTAGCAACCTCTAAGTTTTACTCTCATAAATTCCTCTATGTTTTTTTTTTCTTTTTCATTCTACTAATTGAAATAAAGTTAAATCTATGTCATTAATGCATCATTCTAATCAAAATTCATTTAAATTTGAACATTATATAAAGATTTAACTTGCAGGTCATTTTATGTTATGTAGAATTTACATTTTACCTTGCAACATGCAGAAATTTTTAAGCATTTATCTTGTCATTCGGCAAATTGTAAATCTATTACATATTTGTTCATAAAATTCCACAAATTATATAATATTCAATAAATTCCATTCATTTCACATCCAAAACACGTATGAAAATTGCATCTGAATAATTTACATTCATTAATATGAATCAATTTACATTACAAGTACATCATACAATTTCATACAATTTTACACAAGTAGATAAACAATACAATTTAATCTCTATGCCTAAGTTCATCTACTTCCTTCTGGAGTTTTTCTACTTGAAGCTTTAATTGATTAATCCTCTCTATTGCTCCTATAATTCCTCTAGAAGATACAACTATCTCTGTAGCTACAAAATTCCTGTATTCTTTCACTGAAATGGTTCTTGATCTGATCCTTTTTTATGTCCATTTCGTGAAATCAATACAATCCACCATCAACAGTGGAATCAAATCTCCATAAAATAATTTCTTCTTTACTGTTTTCAGTTTGGAGATAAAAACTACAGACCAATTTATTTGAATTCTATTTACAACTGCAAACGTGGCCCTTTTGAAAAATTGACTTAATTCTATGTCATGGCCTTGTCGTTGATAGACATTCTTAATTAAAATGTTAGCTATCATGTGTGCTTTACCATTTAAATGCTTCAATCTGTTTAATAGAGGCACACCAGGATTGATAGCCAAACTGTACTTAATTTCCTGTTCAGTCCATTCAACGGTAGTTGTGTCTTCGAAAATTTTTAGTCCTTCATTCTTTAATCCAAAAATGTTGTGGAGAAGCTCTGGTGTTATCTATACATCAACTTCCTCCACGTTGGAAATTAATCCTCCTTCTCCTTCTCTTAAATTTGCATAGAAATAGGGCACTAAATTCTCATATACTACATGCCCTCTTTCTTGAGAAATAAACTTCAGTAGACCTTGGAACTCAAATAAATCTTTGATTTCTTGCATTCCATCCCAATTTACTAGTCCACTGTAAATAATATCGAAATCCCTAATTTCTTGATATTTGGTATAAGCTTCCTGACGCCAAAAATGTACTTCATTCAAAATTATTGTTTTAGTCGGGTCAGGAAGGTGACTTTGTTATTCTAGAGGGGTTTGTTCTTGCTCTTCCTCTTCTATAGGCTGCATTTGAATATTCTCTACAGATTCCTGAATTTCTGTTTTTGTTTGTGTCTGTGGTGGTGAGCCGGCAGAACTCTCCACTCTGTCTTGAATTCTTTCCATAAATTGCTGAAGAGTTTCTTGCTCTTTAGTGGAATTTGTGAAGTTATTTTTTTCCAAATGGCTTCTTTCAGCTTCTTCATTTCCTGCTCTTTCTTCTTCCTCCTGACTACCAATCTGTTATGTTACTTTTCTTTCTGATTCTGTAACAGATTGGGATGGAGTCACGGGCAATTCAGTTTCAGCCCTAATTTTTGTTCTTTCTTCTTGTACAAGCTGCAGATTAATTTCAGCCTGATTTTCTTCTTGTCTTTGCTCATGCTGCTACGGCTCCTGCTCCTCCTTAGAATCGGATAGCAGATTTATAAAAATTGGCTCCACAGGCCCTATTGACATTGGTATCTTAGATTTAATCTTTTCTTGATAGTCAAGCACTATCTCTTTTCCTTTCCTTTCTCTGATTAATTGTGCCTATTCTTCCTCTTCTTTTTTTGAGATTAAATCTACAAAAGTAGGCTCTGTAGGCCTTCAAGCCACAGGTACTGGCTCTTCCTGTTTAACTTTCTCTATAATTACTGGTCTCGAAGGACCAGCCTCAGCTTCTCTTGTAGCACTTGATTTAGCTGCTGCCTGATGCTACTCAACCTTTATTCTGTACTAGGCCCTCAACTTTTCTTCGGCCCTTTTTTTCTTAATGGCATCATATAAAATATGTGCCTTAGCTATAGCTATTTCTTGAGTATCACCTTGGTCTCTTGCTGTTTTGATCGAGCTAGCAAATTCTTTCTCTTCTTCATCAGTTCTCGGCCAAACAAATGCTAATCGTGGCAATGGCTTTGTTGACTGAACTGGAGGTCCTAACTGTTGTTCCTCAGGAACAGGTCTTTCAGTAGTCGATTCTTCCTGTTCTCTTGCTCGTTGGTGCTCCCATATTGCCCAGCTTCCTTGACCAGCAATGCGTTTCTCAAACCACAATCTGGCTTTATGTTGAATTAGCTCTAGGGCTACTTCATTGTTTGGCCGGATTTTTCTTTCTTTGCTAACTGCAATTTTAGTTTCCACTCTAATTCGTGTCTCCATTATCTGTGGTATTTGTATTTCTAACTCAACTAAAACTTTCCTCAAGTTAAAGAGTTCTGATTCTACCTTTTGTAGCTCTTTCTCTCTTGTTGTATTCTGGATCTTTCGCTGCGTGTGCCATTCTTCAGATTCCTTCAGAAACTATGCGGTGTCCACTGCATCTTCCCAGAATTCAAGCGTCATCTTCCTCATCGTGGAGTTACACAACAGCACGAAATCGCTCTGATTTCTACTGTTCTAGATTCTAAATGATTTGTTAGATAATGCCCCCAAAACCCTTGGTTTTAGTTTAGATAAGCCCTAAGTTTAGGCAGGTAATTGGGTCATTTCTTGAACCAACTATTACTATCTCATCCGCGGTCTTAGCTACAGTACTCCATTGAGTTATAGTTAACTCAACGGAATAAGCTCGTTGACTAACTCAAGACTCAATGGCGTAAGCTCATTGAGTTAAGCGTAACTCAACGGACTCCCCGTACAAATAGATATAATAATAAAAATACTACAGATAATAGTTTTTCTGTTTTTTTACCGGTTTAACCGATACTATGTTTTAGTAAGACCTAATTTTTTTTCGATTGAACCGATACTACATTTCGGTAAAACCAACAATTTTTTTTTTTTGAAAATTAATATACATATTTTTTATGTTCCAATCATGCTGATGGATCCAATCGGTTGAACTGCAATGATTTTTATATTATATATATATATATATATTTTAATATTTTTAATGTTTTTTTTTATATCAACATAAAAACTAATTTTTTTACTAAGTAAAGCTTGAGTAGTCCTTTACTCTGACTTCTTCCATAATTCCAAAGGAGCTTTTTGGTGTTTTCAGAATAGGTCTAAGTCTTTGTCCATTTACTTTAAATATATTCTGATTTTTAGGATTTTCAAATTCAATAGCTCCATAAGGATAAATATTTCGAACTATGTACGGTCCTGCCCATCTAGATCTTAATTTTCCTGGATGGTTATGGAGTATAGCCATGTAAAGATATACTTCTTGTTATATTTCAAAGCTATTTGGAATAATTTTCCTATCATGCCAAAATTTCATTTTCTCTTATAGTCTTCGAATAAGCTTCATTTCTAAATTCTTCTAATTCAATTAGTTGCATTTTTCTATTTTCAACAGCTTGATTTAAATTAGTGTTCAGAGTTTTTAATGCCCAATAAGCTTTATGTTCTATTTCAGCTGGTAAATGACAACTTTTTCCATATATTAGCCTAAAAGGTGACATACCTAAGCTTGTTTTATAAGCAATTCTATAAGCCCAAAGTGCATTTATCAATCTATTAGCCGAATCTGTTCTAGTATAATTTACTACTTTTTGTTAGCACTTTCTACTTGTCCACTTGTTTGCGGATGATATGATGTTGCAATTTTGTGGTTTACTCCATATTTCTTCATTAAGGCTTCAAAACTTCTATTACAAAAATGAGTTCCTCTATCACTGATAATAGCTTTAGGTATTCCAAATCTTGCAAATATATTGGTTCTTATAAATTGTATTACCACTTTGTTATCATTAGTTTTTGTAGGAATAGCTTCTATCCCTTTAGATACATAATCCACCCCCAACAATATGTAATTATATTGATTAGACATAGGAAATGGACCCATAAAATCTATTCCCCACACATCAAAGATTTCAACCTCAACAATAGAATGAAGAGACATCATATTCCTCTTTGATATTCTTCCTATTTGTTGACATCTTAAACAACTTAAGCAATATTTATGAGCATCTTTGAATAGTGTTGGCCAATAAAACCCATAATGCAGAAGTTTTGTAGCAGTTTTCCCTGAACCAAAATGCCCTCCACAAGCTTGATCATGATAGAAAGACAATATGCTCGGATATTCAATTTCTGGAACACACCTCCTTAAAACCAGATCAGGACATTTCTTAAATAAGTATGGGTCTTCCCAATAGTAATATTTTACTCTTGAGAAAAACAATTTCTTATCCTATCTATTCCAATCCTTAGGTGTTAAACCAGTAACTAAGTAATTAACTATGTTTGCATACCAAGGTATTGTGTTGATGGTCATTAATTGTTCATCAAGAAAATTATCCTTAATTTTAATATTTGATTTTTCTATTTGTAATCTTGATAAATGATCTGCTACTATATTCTCACAAACTTTTTTATCTTTAATTTCTAGATCAAATTCTTGCAATAATAATACCCATTGGATCAATCTAGGTTTAGTCTCTTTTTTCTTTATTAGATGTTTTAAAGCTGAATGATCCGTGTATACTATCACTTTAGCTTCAATCAGATATGATCTAAACTTTTCCAAGGCAAACACAACACCTAATAATTCTTTTTTAGTAGTTGTGTAATTAAATTGAGCATCATTTAAGGTTTTGCTTGCATAATGAATCACTCTAGGAGATTTTTCTATCTTCTGTCCCAACACTGCTCCTATAGCAAAATCAGATGCATCGCACATTAATTCAAATGGATGGTTCCAATCAGGTGCTTGAATTATAGGAGTTGAAATTAAGCTAGTCTTAAGTCTGAAAAATGCTTCTTGCAATTTTTATCAAAGTTAAATGAAACATCTTTTAATAGATTTGTTAAAGGTCTAGCTATCTTGCTAAAGTCTTTACCAAATCTTCGATAAAAACCAGCATGTCCTAGAAATGATCTAATATCTTTTATTGATTTAGGTTCTGGTAGATTGGAAATTACTTCTATTTTAGCTTTATATACTTCCAACTCTTTCTTAGAAACAACATGCCTTAAGACTATTCCTTGTTTAACCATGAAGTGACATTTTTCACAATTTAAAACTAGATTTCTTTTCACACAGCATTTTAATATTTGGTCTAAATTGCTTAAATAAACTTCATATGAGTTTCCATATGCAGTAAAATCATCCATATATATTTCTAATAAATCTTCAGTCATTCTAGTAAATATGCCTTGCATACACCTTTGAAAGGCAGCTAGTGCATTGCATAATCCGAATGGCATTCTCTTAAAAGCATAAGTTCCATTAGGACAGGTGAAAGTTATTTTCTCTTGATCCTCTAATGCCACTAGAATTTGATTATAACCTGAATACCCATCTAGGAAACAAAAATATTCTTGCCCTGCTAATCTTTCCAGCATTTGATCTATAAAAGGTAAGGGAAAATGATCTTTCCTAGTCACAACATTCAACTTTCTATAGTCTATACATACTCTCCAGCCTGATTGAATTTTAGTAGGTATCAAGTCTTGACTTTCATTCCTAATAACTGTTAATCCTGATTTCTTGGGAACTACATGGATTGGGCTAACCCACGAGCTATCAGAAATCGGATAAATTATGTCATTATCTAACCATTTCACTATTTCCTTCCTGACTACTTCTTTAAGGTTTGGATTTAATCTCCTCTTAGGAATTCTAACAGGTTTAGCATTCTCTTCTAAATATATGTGGTGACAGCATGAAGTTGAACTTAACCTTTTTATATCAGTCATAGTCCATCCTATTGCTTCTTTATAACTTTTTACTACAACTTTTAATTTAGCTATTTGATCCTCTTTTAAATCTGAAGCAATAATGATTGGACAGGTTCGTTTATCTTCTACAAATATATAGGTTAATTCAGGAGGTAAAGGTTTTAATTCTAAATGTTGCCCATAAGAAGCAAGAGCTCCTAATTGAACATCATCATTTTCTAAATTAATTTCTTCTTGATCTCCTTCTATATTTATGCTTTCACTTTCCTCTAAAGTTTCAGAATTGATTTGCCTATTTAATTCTTCTTGAATCACAGCTTCTAACATATGTCCTTCATCCTCTAAAAAATGTATGGTATGTAAGGACATTTCTAACTCCTCAAACCTTTCTAGTTTGAAAATATTTAAGTGAGTATCCTCATTACCATATGCTAACTTCATTTCTCCAGTTTTACAATTTATAACAACTCTTGATGTTGTTAAAAATGGCCTTCTCAAAATTAAAGATGTATCACTATTTCTATGCTTAATTTGTTGGGAATCCAATATTACAATATCAATAGGATATATAAAATTTTTGATTTTAATTAACACATCCTCTATTTTTCCTCTAGGGTATCTTATACTTCTATCAGCTAATTGAATAACCGTACTAGTAGGAGTTAAGCCTTCTAATCCTAAGGATGCAAATATATCACTTGGCATAACATTTATACCTGTACCTAAGTCTATTAAGGTTCTTTCTAGAATGGTATTCGTTGAGTATTTTTGTTTTGATGATGTGTGCTGAATGAAAATAATCATATTTCCTCAATTACTATTGCTTGTGAAAAGAAATTAAAATCATCAATTAATAAAGAAAAAGCTTACTGATATAAATACTTGTCTGTATTGCATCTGAAGTTAATAACTAGTCGTTTCGTTGCATTAATTTCTCATTTAACTAAACGTTAAGTTAACGTGCATTTTTATTGGAAAGCATGATATGTTTTAATGTTATATCTTCTGTATCATGAACAGTGTACATTTAGACAACTCGTTAAGTTAGAGTTTTGTTTGTATAGAGGTCACGTGAGAACTCGTTAAGTTAGTGAGTAAAAGAAGAGACGAACTCGTTAAGTTAGTGTTATACACGTGGTGAAATTATAAGTTACGAATGTTGTATTGTATCATGTGAGGTGCACATGCTTAACTCGTTAAGTTAACATAACTAAACGCGTTGAGTTGCTATATTGAACACTAAGGCAATGCGTTAGGTTATCGTTATAAACTTAAGTTATTATTTTTGCACGTGGTAAAATTCTTATTATAAAAACATTTGTTTATTACTGGTTCGTTGAGTTATCATAACACAATGGAAATGGTTCGTTGAGTTATCATAACACAACGGAGATGGTTCGTTGAGATAGCATAACACCACGGACTTAGTTCGTTGAGTTAGCTACAGTACTTGTCACGTGAAATGGCACATGAGGAACTCGTTAAGTTAGAAACGTTAAGTTATTTATATACTTGTGTTACTCGTTTAGTTAACATTAAAGTAACGACTTCTTATTACACTGATGAAAAACTTTTGGACAAGAAAGTTTATTTTGTAGGAAATTTTTCAGAGATCCAGGACTGATGATTAAAGAAAATTTGAAATATAAACGTGGGTTAGAACGTGTGTGTTTCGATGAAGGAAAAAGAAAAGACGTGGAGAAGTGGAAAACTGGTAGTGGTTAAACGTGAAGGATATGCATGAAATGAAGATATAGTATAAAAGGCATAGAATTCTCGTTGATCAATTTATCCTTGCACACAAAACGAAAAATCTTTTCAAGGATCAAACCATCCCTGCACACTAAAAGAAAAATCTTTTTCAAGGATCAAAAACATCTTCTTGGGGAAAATCTCTCAAGTGGAAGAAAGTTAAGTGAAGCATAAAAAGATAAGATTTTCATCACTGAAGATTTGAAGTATTAGAAGAAAGCAAATTCGGTGAAGCATGAAAAGACAAGATATTCGTCACTGAAGAATTGCTGAAGAAGAAAAAGAAGAAGAAGAAAGATCTCAAACAGGGAGAAAAGTTTTAAATTCCACAAATTAGTTTTCTCTGTTTGTAGTTATGAAATTTTTTAGATGATACATGGTATTGAAATATAATTGCATCTACAATTTCTGAGGAGAATTGAATTGTATATTGTAATTGAAACCGTGAATAAAAATGATTTTATGAAAACAATGTCTCGACTTATTTTTGAGATTTAAAGTTTCAATTATATTTCAAAAAATATTAAAGATACACAATTCACCCCCATCTTGTGTAGCCATATGATCCTACAAGTGGTATTAGAGCTTTGTTAATAATCTTTGATATAAAATCGATACCAACTTATTTAATATCATTGCTTATTCTACCTTCCTTATTTTTAAACAGAAATTAATATCTGAGCATACGTTTAACTTTCTTGATTTAAGGCTCAAATTGTTATAAAGTTTTTAGACTGTTTAAAATCAAATAGGTTGAAAAATCTAAGGTAAAATGGCTATTGGAAATGGTAATTTTTCTTTATAAGAAGGCCAAAATCTTAATCGTCCTCCTTTATTTGATGGAATACATTTTGAATATTGGAAATATAGGATGACTATTTTTCTTCAAAGTATAGATCATAAGTTGTGGTTCATGATTTCTAAATCATATACTCTGTTAACTACCCCTTATAATACTTGGACAATTACTAAAAAAGAAAATGAAACTCTGAATGCTAAGGGTTTAAATATTTTATTCTGTGCATTGAATTATGAACAGTTCAGTAAAGTGTCGGCATATAAATCTGCTTATGAGGTGTGGCATGCATTAGAAGTTTCACATGAAGGTACTTCTCAAGTTAAAGAGACTAAAATAAACATGTTGATTCATAAGTATGAACTCTTTAAGATGCATGAAGACGAAAATATTTTTGAGATGTTTTCCAGATTTCTTGATATCATAAACTCTTTAAAATGTTTAGGAAAGAATTTTGAACAGAAGAATTTGGTGAGGAAAATTCTCAGATCCCTAAGTTCTAAATGGTCTAAGAAAGTAACATCAATTGAGGAATCACGAGATTTAAATGTTTATACTATGAATGAACTTATAGGAAATTTAACAGCTTATGTAGTTCAATTAAATGAATCACTGAGTCACAACAAACTAAAAATGAAGAAAGAAATAACCTTCGAAATTAATTCAGATTCTGATATATCTACTGATTCTGACGAGGATTTGATTTTGCTAACTAGGAAATTCAAGAAAGTATGGAAAGCTAGAAAACAGCAAAGGAACAAAAATGATAAACCCTCAACGTCAAAATCATTGAATGACAAGAATTCTTCATCTAGAAAGTATGTATGTTACAACTGTAAGAAACCTGGACATCTTTCTCCAAATTGTCCTATGAGGAAAAATGAAAAGCAAAGTAGGACAAATTAGAAGAAGATGTCTCAGAAAACTCAGAAAAAGTTTTACAAGAAAAAGCCTTTGAAGGTCACTTTGGATGACACGTCTGAAGAGTCTGAATCTGAGGAATTAGCATCAAAATCTTCACATTCAAAAGGAGAACAAGAGTTAGAAGACGTTGCTCATGTGTGCTTCATGGTAGATGAGTCTAAGGTAATATCTGATCCTGAAAGTCATTCAGATTTCAACTTTGATGAATTATTATGTTCTTATCATGCATTATTACAAAAACTTAAAGTATGTAAACTGGAAAATAAGAATATTAGAAAATCTTCATCCATTATGGAAGAAGAAAATTGTTTCCTATCTACTACTTTAGAAAAGTTTAAATGTGATAATGAAAATCATGCTAGAGATTTGCAAAAATTTAGATTTAATGAATGTATCTTGCATGAACAAATACAGAATATAAATGCTGAAAAATTAAAGATAGAATTTGAAAACGAAATGTTGAGAAACAATATAAATGAACTTGAATTAGAGATAGAAAAATTAAAACTGAGAGAGCAAGATTTAAATTCTACCTTTGACAAATGGAATTTAAGTCAAACTAAGTTAGACAAACTAACTAGTACCCCTGCGGTGTCTTATAAATTTGGCTTAGGATTTGATTATCCTGAATATCCTGAATCTCAAGCTAATAAAGGATTTATTAGTTGCAGTTCAAGTAAACCTAAGACTAAAATTCCTTTTATTATGAAACAAGGTAATAAATATGTAGAAGTAGGTACTTCAAGGGATGAATCATGCAGTAATAATATAAATCAATGTGATTTGTCAAATTGTACTTCTAACATGACTATAAATGTTTCTAAAAATCTTGTTTCTTGTTCTGGAAATTCAGTTTCTAATGTTTCTAAAATTTCAGACAATTGTAGTAAACTGAAAATTCAGAAACCTGAGCATGTAATTCAATACACTGGTATTAGACCAATTACTCATTCTGCATGTGATAAAACAAAAAATTCTTGTGCAGAAAAAGATTTTGTATGTACGAAAAGTGTTAATACAAGTACAAAATCTTGGTATGAACTTACAGAAATGTATAAGCATGACCAAAATAAATTAACATCTGATAAAAATATGTTTGGTCTTGATTATACTACATCTGAAAACAAAAAGAATGATTGCAAAAGTAATAATGCTATATGTGAGTATGAAGCTAATGATAAATCAATAGTACTTACAACTAATAAGAATATAAATGATAATGTTAGACTATTTTTTTTAAAAAAGAAGAAACATGTATTTAATGAACTTGGTCCTCAACAACATTGGGTACCAAGAAAAAGTTTTTCTTAATTTGTGTTGCAGGAGGAAACAACATCAAAATGGATCTTGGACAGTGGAGCATCAAGTCACATGACCGGACAAAATGGTCTATTACAAAATTTTACAAATACCATGAAAGGAAGTGTAACATTTGGAAACAAAAGTAAAGATAAAATCATAGGTATGGGCAATGTTCAAATAACTCCTACTTTTGTTATTTCGAATGTACTATATGTAGAAAACCTAAGATTTAATTTGCTGAGTGTCATAAAACTAACTGAAAATGGATATTATGTAGTGTTTGAAGATAATATATGCAAAATAATTGATAAAAATATAGATGAAATTATGTTTATTGCTAAAAGAAAAGGTTTTGTATGTATTTTATCTTTACCTTCTGGTGCAGTTGATTTAAATTCATGTTTGCTAGCTAAAACTAGTGATGCATATTTATGGCATAGAAGGATTGGACATATAAATATGAGACTGTTACATAAACTATCTAGAAAACATTTAGTGAGAGGTTTACCAAAGATTAAATGCTCAAAGAACTTTATGTGTGATGCATGTGAGTTAGGTAAACTTCACAAAAACTCTTTTAAATCCAAAACTGATATTTCAAGCAAGAGAGTCTTAGAACTTATACATATGGATCTATTTGGACCAACAAGAATCATGAGTCTTGGTGGTAAATGGTATGTATTTGTTTTAGTAGATGACTTCTCTAGATACACTTGGGTATATTTTCTAACATCTAAGACAGAAGTTTTTGAAAAATTTAAAATGTTTTGCAATTTTGTTCAAAATGAGCAAAGTGTCTCTATTCAAAAACTAAGGAGTGATCATGGAACTGAATTTGATAATGATCAAATGGATAACTATTGTAATGAGCATGACATTGATCACAAATTTTCTTTTCCAAGAGCACCATGTCAAAATGGTGTTGTTGAGAGAAAGAATAGATCACTTCAAGAAATGGCCAGAACTATGTTGAATGAACATAAGTTACCTCAAAATCTTTGGGCTGAAGTAGTAAATACAGCTTATTATGTTATTAATAGAAGTCATTTAAGACCTCATGTTAATAAAACTCCTTTTGAAATTATGTTAACAGGGTTCCAAAAATTTCCTATATGAAACCATTTGGCTGTAAGTGTTTTATTCTTAATACTAAGGATAAAATGGATAAATTTCAAGCCAAATCGGATGAAGGAATTTTTGTAGGTTACTCTACTAGAAGTAAAGCCTATAGAGTATATAACAAGACTTCTAGGACTATTGAAGAAACCCTCCATGTAAGCTTCAATGAAAATTCTCTTAGAGAATCTCAATCTAAAGCTGATAATGATGATATGATCAATTTTCCAAATGAGTTAGAGATCAATAGAGAGATTGATGATTTATCTGAGAAAATCAAAAATATGAACTTAAATGATCAAACTAATGATGAAAGTGATGGACTTTCAGATGTTGATGAGAATATTGAGGAAAATCAGAGAAATTGGCGTTATTCTTCATCACATCCCATTACTCAAGTCATTGGTAATATTAATGAGGGAGTTAAAACTAGAGCTTCAGTAAATTTAAATAGTATGTGTATGTTTGTTTCTATGGTGGAACCAAGGAATATACAATAAGCATTATCTGATGAAAATTGGATAGTGGCAATGCAAGAAGAACTAAATCAATTCATCAAAAATTATGTATGGGAATTAGTTTCTCCACCAAAAAATCAGTCCATAATAGGTAGAAAGTGGATCTTTAGAAACAAAACTAACGAAACTGGTCAAATTATAAGGAATAAAGCTAGATTAGTTGCACAAGGGTATACCTAGGAAGAATGATTAGATTATGATGAAACATTTGCTCTTATGGCTAGGTTAGAAAGTATTAGAATATTATTGGCCTATGCTTGTTATATGGATTTTAAATTATATCAAATGGATGTAAAGAGTGCATTTCTAAATGGCTTAATTAATGAAGAAGTCTATGTAAAACAACCACCTGGATTTGAAGATATTAAAAATCCTAACTTTGTGTATAAATTGAAGAAAGCCTTATATGGTTTGAAGCAAGCACCTAGATCATGGTATGAAAGATTGTCTACTTTTTTAATAGAAAAAGGCTATATCATGGGAAAAGTGGATCATACTCTATTTATTAAGAGAGATGGTAAAGATCAGATTGTTGTTCAAATATATGTGGATGATATAATCTTTAGAGCAACCTTTGATAAGTTAATAGAAATATTCTCTGAAGAGATGACTAATCAGTTTGAAATGAGTATGATAGGAGAACTTTCATATTTTCTAGGACTTCAAATTAAGCAAATGGATAAATGTATATTTTTAAATCAGGAAAAATATGCAGATGAAATGCTTAAGAAATTTAATTTTAATGATACAAGGATTCGATGAACTCCTATGAGTACTACTTTAAAGTTAGATATTGATGACATAGGAAAATCTATGGATCAAAGAAAATACAGAAGTATGATTGATTCTTTACTTTATTTGACTACTAATAGACCTAATATTATGTTTGCTGTGTGTGTTTGTGCTAAATTTCAATCTAATCCTAAGGAATCACACTTCATTGCAGTTAAAAGAATATTTAGATATATACAAGGAACTAAAAATTTCGGACTGTATTATTCTAAGGATAGTTCAATAGATCTTATAGGATATATTGATGCTGATTATGCAAGATATAAATCTGATAGAAAGAGTACCAGTGGCACATGTCAATTATTGGGAAATAATTTGGTGTCATGGTTTAGTAAAAAGCAAAACTGTGTAGCACTTTCTACTACAAAAGCTGAATATGTTGCTGCTGCACTATGTTGCACTCAGATTCTGTGGATAAGGCAAACTTTAGAAGATTTTGGATTATCTTATGATACAACTGAGATTTATTGTGAAAGTAGTTCTGCAATAAATCTTTCCAAAAATCTTGTATTACATTCAAGAGCAAAGCATATAGAGGTTAGACATCATTTTCTAAGAGATAACGTAATTAAAGGAAAAATTAAATTAGAATTTGTGTCTAGTAAAAATCAATTAGCTGATATATTTACAAAACCTCTAGACGGAAATACATTATGCAACATTAGATTAAATTTAGGTATTTGTAGGCTATGTGATGTGTAAAATGCTTAAACTCCACATAAAAAGATAAATATTATTGATGATGTTGTTCACCTCATAGATATTATATACTTATTATAAATATCTAAAGTAATATCTAAATTGCTGCTTAAGATACTATGTATTTATTGTAAAATCATAGTAGTATCTTATTGATTTTAAGTAGTTTATCAATTTTAATAGTTTTTACGATTTTAAGTGGAAGTGTAAATGAAAAACATTAAATACTTTTGACATTCTGAAATTTTGATTAAATGTTTTCTTTGAATCAAGGAAAATGCATATGATCATGCATAAATTTGACTTCATTGATTAAACTTGTAGAATAAGTTATATGTAACTCATCTTAAACTGTTAATCAAAAGTATAAGCTTATTGAAACTGATTCATATTCTTAGTACAATCATAGAAGTAAAAATTGTATGAGATTTGTGTTTTATTGCATCTGTATTAATGGAATACATATATACTGTGCTTAAAATGAAAAGTGCTTACAAAGTAAAAATCTTTGAGAGTTTATTGATCAGTTTGATGACAAGCCTTTTGTACTTGAGCAGATAGGTATGTAAGGATTGTTGTCCTGAGAAAGGATTCTTTAAATCTAGCAACCTAAGGTCCTGATCAGATCTAGGATTGTTGACTGAAAGCTCATTACATGGGTACATTAGAAAGCTCTTATATGATTCAAGCTTTTCAAACTAACTTTTAAAGAAAATTATCAATATTTACTGTTTTGAAAAGAAAAAGTTGTTTCATTAATTACAGATATCTTTGAATCGCATATAGTTTATACCAATATGACTACTGATTTATTGAATCAACATTAGTACTTTTGAAAACGTTTATTTGAGATACATTCTTTTATTCTCCTTGAATTAATCGAATTGAGTTCAAAGTTGTGTTTTGATTCATATACAGTAGGAATTGATTCTGGAAATCATTTTTTGATGATGTGAGGATAACAGAAGTCTCTGAAAAGAAAATGCAAAAGTATAGTTATACTTAACATCTATTGTCACTACAAGTATATTTTGTATTTTGATTGAATATATTTGAAGTATATTTGTAGGGGGAGCATTAACAATGTCAAACACAGATTAATATAATTTAAAATACGAATTTTAGTTAATCTGAATTAATGTCCTCTTAAAATCTTGATGAAATAATTTAAAAAGACAAATAAACTATTTTAGATTCAAAGGACAAAATATTCAAATAGTTTACTATGTTCTCAAGATAATGTTAAGTTTTAGCATGTGTGTTGTTTTCGGAATGTTTCAGTTGGAAGCATCCGAAAATTATTTTAAGTGTACTAACTAGACGTTATGTTAGATAAGGTAACGTGTAAAACTGCCTCTAGACAGCGTTTTACTCGTTAGGTTAGTTAACTCAACGAGTTATACTTGAATATTTCGGGTACCTTGATTGAATAAACTTTATTCAATATTTATTTTATTTCTAAACCCGACTTCTCTTCACGTTGAGTTATATGCCTAAAAACCCTATTTAAACACTTATAACACGGGGACTTAGGTTATTTGAAAACTTTGTCAAGAAAATCTTTCCCGCTTGTTGCTGTAACAACCTACGACGATGGTCTCCAAGTTCTACAAAGGTCGTGGCAAAGGAAAAGGCAAAAGTAGAAGAGATGCAAAAGGAAAAGAAATAGAGAAGATGAAGTTCCACGTACTTGGTTCAAGAAAATATTTCGAGTGGACAAAAGGTTAGCAGAACTTTATAGAGATTACTTCTTTCCTTAGGATATATTAGATGAAGTTAGACAAGAACTTCAACATACTGATGCAAATATTACATACATTGGTATTCGTAGTAAATTTGATAGAGAATACAGAATGAAATATGCTGAGATTGCATTTTTGGAACAGTATGCAAAATATTTGGAAAAAGGTGTAGGTTCATCAAATAGAACTCCTCAAACTCCAATAAACGGTACAAGACAACATGCATTTGAGGAAGAGTATGAATCAGCTATCCCTACTCCTTTATATTCAAAACAAGTAGAATCAGATATTGCTGTAGACAAAACAAAAGTTGACAATCTTCGAAAGGCCGTTGCAATAGAAAGTACTTTAGAAGAATTAAAGCAGAAAACTTTTATGGAGCAATTTGAAAAGAAAACAGCAATACTTGAAAAGGAGAAAGAAGAATGTTATAGAAGAAGGAAAGTCAGAAAAATTATGTCTAAGGAAACAAAGTCTATTGAAAAAGGGAAATCAGATGAAAATTTATTTCCAAAGGACAATATATGTCTAGACATTGTACCTTATTGTGCATCTGATAAACTCATCAGTTCCGAACACACTGAAATTGATGAAGATAATGAGACTTTATTTTCCCTTGCTAGAAAACTTGAGAAGAAATCTAAGTCAAATATGAGCTCAAGTTTTTCTATTAGTACAAGTCCTGATGATGCAGAAATTGACAAATCAGAGCATCAGGCACCTAACATTGAACAAGTTATTGCAAATATAATTGACAATGTTGAAGTAGTAACTAGTTCAAAGGCTGAATTGTCTAGAGTAGCAGATATTGAAATTGTTAAGACTCCAGAAGAGCTAAAAGTTAACCAGCCTTCTACAGAATCTATAGAAGCAAAGTTTGAGAATTCACAGCATGAATCAATGGAATTATTTGTTGAACAAAATGAACAATTACAAACAGATACACTAGCTGTAGAATTTGTGGAAAAATTGTACTCTGATCATTCTATAGAGACTGAATAGATGAATGTTGAGCATATTGACAATGTTCCTAACACTATTGAAGCTGAAGAATCAAGCTTACTTGAGCAGCTTCAAGATAATATTTTGGAAGAGGAACAACATGACATTCATTTTGAAGAAGAGGTTCCTGAAGATGAATTAAACTCTAAATCACGGCTTTAGGTATCACCTTCTTTGTGTACAATATTAAAAATTCAAGGTAATGCAATTCATTTTAGATCTAAAGAAGCATTGCAAAAATACAATAATCTGATTACATGTCAGATTCTACATGCTCGTCCAATTAAATTGATGGAAATAAGAGATCTGTTTGAGTTTCTAGGCCTCATTAAATTCTTACCAGTAGGAACGAAATGGAAGCAATACACAGAGCTTATTGCAGCTTTTATAGCAATCTGGACAAGAATGGAAATTTTCTGAAAACTCAAATAAATGAACAAGAGTTTATGTTGTCTCCTGAGTTAATTTTTGATGTTTTAGGATTAAAGAATGAAGGTGTGGTTGTTACCAACAGATTTGACATAATAAGACAACTAGAATGGAACATTCAGTCTTTATCAAAAATTCCAGATGTATATTTTGAAATGAGATTAATGGAAAATCTAAAAGCAGAGGCAAGATTTATTGCAAATATATTGCATGCAAATTTATTTCAGAGAGTTGGACACAATTTGGAAGTCAGCAGAAGCTGTTTATATGCAACTTATGGCCTGCTGAATAGAATTCAAATAAATTGGTTTGATGTTTTTATGTCTCAACTACAGCATATGAGTTCAAAGTTATTTTATGGTGATGCTGTATGTAGAATCCTTGCAAGCCAATTGACTTTATCTAACTGGCCCTCTGAAACTAAAGGCATGAGAATATTTAGTGTCAAAGATTTGCAAAAATTCCAAGCCATGCATAAACCTCAACGACAACAACAACAACAACAACCTGATACAGACCATATACAACAACAACAACAACAAAGTTATTTAGTTCAAGCAGAACAGCAAACCCAGCTACCTCCTAACTTAGATGTAGTGCTTAACGACATCAGAAATGATATTAGGCATCTAGGAGATAAAATATGTAATGCTATAAGTGATATACTTAGGAGGGGTCAATAACTATTTTTGTTTGTTTCTGAATACAAAATGTAATGTTTGTATTACTTGTTTGATTTGATTGAACAATACATTTTTCTATAAATGTCTTCAATTATTATTCTTGTTTACAGAAAGAGTTGTTGTAATTATATCTCTTATATACATATATATATTCTCTGTAATTATCTTTTTGATTAATGACAAAAAGGGGGAGAAATATTATAAAAAGATGATTATGATCTTAATTGCATATATATATTATAAAAGGAGATGCTATTTAAATGGTTATTGTAATCTGACAGATGATAATTAGAAAACTGATACTTATATAATTATTGACATCTGAGAGTTTTAGTTCTGAGAGGTAAAATTTACACAAACAATAGAAATAAGCTTAAGTGAACTTAAGTCAAGAAACAAGTTTGTTGAATTAAAAGTTAACCCAACAAAGGTGCTTTGTTGAGTGAAACATATTTCATAATTGATTTAATATGGTTTTGTCATCATCAAAAAGGGGGAGATTGTTGAGTATTTTTGTTTTGATGATGTGTGCTGAATGAAAATAATCATATTTGCTCAATTACTATTGCTTGTGAAAAGAAATTAAATTCATCAATTAATAGAGAAAAAGCTTACTGATATAAATACTTGTCTGTATTGGATCTGAAGTTAATAACTAGTCGTTTCGTTGCATTAATTTCTCATTTAGCTAAACGTTAAGTTAATGTGTGTTTTTATTGAAAAGCATGATATGTTTTAATGTTATATCTTCTGTATCATGAACAGTGCACGTTTAGACAACTTGTTAAGTTAGAGTTTTGTTTGTATAGAGGTCACGTGAGAACTCGTTAAGTTAGAGGCTTAAAGGTTAAAATAGGTCACGTGATAACTCGTTAAGTTAGTGAGTAAAAGAAGAGACGAACTCGTTAAGTTAGTGTTATACACGTGGTGAAATTATAAGTTACGAATGTTGTATTGTATCACGTGAGGTGCACATGTTTAACTCGTTAAGTTAATATAACTAAACGCGTTGAGTTGCTATATTGAACACTAAGGCAATGCGTTAGGTTATCGTTATAAACTTAAGTTGTTATTTTTGCACGTGGTAAAATTCTTATTATAAAAACATTTGTTTATTACTGGTTTGTTGAGTTATCATAACACAACGGAAATGGTTCGTTGAGTTATCATAACACAACGGAGATGGTTCATTGAGATAGCATAACACCACGGACTTAGTTCGTTGAGTTAGCTATAGTACTTGTCACGTGAAATGGCACATGAGGAACTCGTTAAGTTAGAAACGTTAAGTTATATATATACTTGTGTTACTCATTTAGTTAACATTAAAGTAATGACTTCTTATTACACTGATGAAAAACTTTTGGAAGAGAAAGTTTATTTTGCAGGAAATTTTTTAGAGATCCAAGATTGATGATTAAAGAAAATTTGAAATATAAATGTGGGTTAGAACGTGTGTGTTTTGATGAAGGAAAAAGAAAAGACGTGGAGAAGTGGAAAACTGGTAGTGGTTAAACGTGAAGGATATGCATGAAATGAAGATACAATATACAAGGCATAGAATTCTCGTTGATCAATTTATCCTTGCACACAAAACGAAAAATCTTTTCAAGGATCAAACCATCCCTACACACCAAAAGAAAAATCTTTCTCAGAGATCAAAAACACCTCTTCGGGAAAAATCTCTCAAGTGGAAGAAAGTTCAGTGAAGCATAAAAAGGTAAGATTTTCATCACTGAAGATTTGAAGTATCAGAAGAAAGCAAATTCAGTGAAGCATGAAAAGACAAGATATTCATCACTGAAGAATTGCTGAAGAAGGAAAAGAAGAAGAAGAAAGATCTCAAACAAGGAGAAAAGTTTTAAATTTCGCAAATTAGTTTTCTCTGTTTATAGTTATGAAATTGTTTAGATGATACATGGTATCGAAATATAATTGCATCTACAATTTCTGAGGAGAATTGAATTGTATATTGTAATTGAAACCTTGAATAAAAATGATTTTATGAAAACAATGTCTCGACTTATTTTTGAGTTTTAAAGTTTCAATTATATTTCAGAAAATATTAAAAATACACAATTCACCCCCCTCTTGTGTAGCCATACGATCCTACACTTAATGATAAATCCTGTGTTTACTAACATTAAAGAGCTTAATTGATGTTATTTACAATTTGTGGAATCGCCCAATGGTTGGTCGAATTCCTTTGTAAATAGCAGTATTAAAAAGAAAAGACAGACTCGTGGAGTTAACTTAAGTCCACAAGGTTAGTCCGTTGAGTTAACCATAACTCAACGAACTTTGTCTGTTGAGTTAACTACAACTCAACGGAGAGCTTCTTGAATATATAAATTTGATTATTAACAAACGGACAGTTCTCAACTCTTAAGCAATTCCCTGTGGGATCGACTTGTACTTGCACATTGATACAATAAACACTATGCACTTGTAGTTAAAGTACAAATTGGAATTAATATCTAATTTGTATTAAAGGTTGTTTGTTTACTTCTAAAGAAAAAGAATAGGCATAAAGATAAATTAACTAAGTAAAAATAGAAGTTAACAAATCAAAGTTTTTCTGGTATGTTGTTGGAGATCCAAACTAGTTTTCTAGTGTCATGCTGGGTAAATCCAAACAACATGCATGAAAAATATCTGAAATACATATATTCATTCATATGAATAAATTACAGTACAATCAAATCAGATATTTTTCATACAAATGTATACAAGTACAAGTAGACGAACAATACAATTAGCCTCTATTCCTAAGTTCATCTACTTCCTTCTGGAGTCTTTCTACTTGTTGCTCTAATTGTTCTATCCTTACTTCAACTCCAATAATGCCTCCAGAAGGTACAGATACTTCAACTGCAGCATCATTTCTGTATTCTTTCACTGAAATGGTTCTTGATCTTATCCTTTTGGATGTCCATTTTGTGAAATCAATACATTCTACCATCAATATAAGTATCAAATCTCTATAAAATAATTTCCTCTTTGCAGACTTCATTCTGGATAGGAAGAGTTGACACCAATTAACTTGAATTCTGTTCACAACTACATAAGTGGCCTACTTGACAAATTGACTCAGTTCAATGTCATGGCCCTATCGTTGGTAAACATTTTTAATCAAAATATTAGCTATCATGTGTGCTTTACCATTTAAATGTTTTAGCCTATTTAATAATGACACACCAGGATTGATAGCCAAACTATCCTTGATTTCCTACTCTGTTCATTCAACGGTAGTTGTGCTTTCCAAAATTTCTTTTCCTTCATTCTTCAATCTAACAATGTTGTGGAGAAGCTCTAGTGTTATCTGTACATCAACTTCCTCCATGTTGGAAATTAATTGTCCTTCTTCTTCTCTTAAATTAGCATAGAAGCAAGGTACTAGATTTTCATATACTACATGCCCTCTCTACTGAGAAATAAACTATAGTAGACCTTGGAACTCAAATAAATCTTTAATTTCTTGCATTCCGTCCCAATTTACTAGTCTACTGTATATGATATGATGACCCTTAATCTCTTGGTATTTATTATAAGATTCTTGACTCCAAAAGTGTACTTCATTCAGAACTATTTCTTCAGTCGGGTCAGGAATGTGACTTTGTTGTTCTAGAGGGGTTTGTTCTTGATCTTCCTCTTCCATATACTGAACTTGAACTTGCTGAAAATGTTCTGCAGATTCCTGAACATTTGCTTCTACTTTTGTCTGTGGTGGTGAGCCGACAGAACTCTCTACTTTGTCTTGAAGTGTTTCATTAAATTCAGTCGAATCTGCAAGTCATTTTTGTCCATATGGCTTTGTTCAACTTCTTGTTCATTATCTGTTCTTTCTTCTTCCTCCTGACTATCAATCTGCATTGTCACTATTCTTTTTGATTCTTTGGCAGATTGGGATGGAGTCACGGGCAATTCAATTTCTACCATATTTTCTATTTCTTCTTCTTGTACAGGTTGCAAACTAGTTTCAACCTATTTTTATTCTTCTCTTTGTTCTTGTTGTTGCTGCTCCTCCTCCTCCTCCTTAGATTCGAATAGCAGGTTTACAAAATTTGGCTCTACAGGCCCTACTGACATTTGTATTTCAAATTTAATCTCATTGTGATATTCAGACATTATCTCTTTTCCTTTCCTTTTTCTGATTAATTGTGTCTGGTCTTCCTCTTCCTCATTTGAAATTAAATTCACAAAAATAGGCTCTGCAGGCCTTTGAGCCATAGGTACTAGCTCTTCCTGTTTAACTTTTTCTATAATTATTGGTCTCGAAGGACTAGCTTCATCTCCTATTGCAGCAGGTTTGGCAGTAGCTTTTTGATGCTGTTCCACTTTGATTTTATATTGGGCTTTCAACTTTTTTGCAGCCCTCTTTTTGTAAAGTGCATCAAACACTAGGTGTGCTTTAGCCACTTCCAAATCTTCTGATTCTCCTTAGTTTTTCCCAACTTGAACCAGTCCTTAGAATTCTCTTAATTCCTCTTCAGTTGAAGGCCCCATAACTATGACCCTTTCTAATGGTTTAGGAAGTGGATTTGAAGGTCCAGGCTGCTGTTCCTCAGGAATAGGTCTTTCAGCAGTCGACTCCTCTTGTCCTTCAGTTGCCTCTTTTTCATTTTCTTTCCTTTCTTGCTCCCAGATCGCCCATTTAGCTCATCTACAGATTCATCTTTTGAACCATAGCCGGGACTTACTTTGGATTAATTCTAGGGCAACTTCGTTGTTTGGCCTTATTTTTCTTTCTTTACTAACAGCAATTTCTGTTGCTACTTTGATTCTTGTTTCCATGTTCTAGGGTATTTGTATACCCAAATCTACTAAAACTCTTCTGAAGTTGAAAAGTTCAGATTCTACCTTTTGTAGTTCTTTTTCTCTCGTCATATTTCTGATTTTCTGCCTCGTGTGCCATTCCTCTAATTCTTTAAGAAATTCTAATGTGTCAATAGTATCTTCCCAAAATTTGGGCGTCATCTTCCTCATCGTGGAATTACACAATGGCACAGAGTCACTTTGATCTTTCTGTTCTAAGTTCTAACTAATCTGTCGGATAACACCCCCAAAACCCTAGGTTTTAAAATAAACCCTAAGTTTAGGTAGGTAATCAGGTCATTTCCTGAACCAACTCTCGCTCTCTCATTCGTAGAATCACGGATAACATCACGAACTAAGTTCGTGGACTTAACTACAGTACTCTGTTGATTAACTCAAGACTCAACGGAGTAAGCTCGTTGAGTTAAGTGTAACTCAACAGACCTCCGTATAGACAAATATAATAATAAAAAATACTTGAGATAACAGTTTTTTTTTTTTTATCGATTTAACCGATACTATGTTTCAGTCAGACCGAATTGTTTTCTCGGTTGAATCGATACTATGTTTCGGTAAAACCAAATTTTTTTACTAAAAATTAATATAGATTTTTTATGTTCTGATCATACCGATGGATCTAGTCAGTTGAACCGCAACGATTTTTTTATAATTTTTTTTAATAAAAAAAGAAAAGAAAATAAAAATTGATTTCTTACTGAGTAAAGCTCGAGTAGTCCTCTACTCTTACTTCTTCTATAATTCTAAAGGACCTTTTTGGTATTTTCAAAATAGGTCAAAGTCTTTGTCCATTTACTTTAAATATATTATGATTTTTAGGGTTTTCAATTTCAATAACTCCATAGGGATAAATATTTCAAATTATGTAAGGTCCTACCCATCTAGATCTTAATTTTCCTGGATGGTTATGGAGTCTAGCCATGTAAAGATATACTTCTTGTCCTATTTAAAAGGTTTTTGGAATAATTTTCCTATCATGCCAGAATTTCATTTTCTCTTTTTCTCTAACAGTCTTCGAATAAGCTTCATTCCTAAATTCTTCTAATTCAATTAATTGCATTTTTCTATTTTCAGCAGCTTGATTTAAATTAGTGTTCAAAGTTTTTAATGCCTAATAAGCTTTATGTTCTATTTTAGCTGGTAAATGACAACTTTTTCCATATACTAGCCTAAAAGGTGACATACCTAAGCTTGTCTTATAAGTAGTTCTATAAGCCTAAAGTGCATCTATCAATCTATTAGCCCAATCTGTTCTAGTAGGATTTACTACTTTTTCTAAGATTAACTTAATTTGTTTGTTAGCACTTTCTACTTGTCCACTTGTTTGCGGATGATATGATGTTGCAATTTTGTGATTTACTCCATATTTCTTCATTAAGGCTTCAAAACTTCTATTACAGAAATGAGTTCCTCTATCACTGATAATAGCTTTAGGTATTCCAAATCTAGCAAATATATTGGTTCTTATAAATTATATTACCATTTTGTTGTCATTAGTTTTTGTAGGAATACCTTCTATCCATTTAGATACATAATCCACCCCCAACAATATGTAATTAAATTGATTAGACATAGGAAATGGACTCATAAAATCTATTCCCCACATATCAAAGATTTCAACCTCAACAATAGGATTAAGAGGCCTCATATTCCTCTTTGATATTCTTCCTATTTGTTGACACTTTAAACAACTTAAGCAATATTTATGAGCATCTTTGAATAGTGTTGGCCAATAAAATCCACATTGCAAAATTTTTGCAGCAGTTTTCCCTGAGCCAAAATGCCCTCCACAAGCTTGGTCATGAGAGAAAGACAATATGCTCTGATATTCAGTTTCTGGAACACACCTCCTTAAAACTAGATCAAGACATTTCTTAAATAAGTATGGGTCTTCCCAATAGTAATATTTTACTCTTGAGAAAAACAATTTCTTATCCTGTCTATTCCAATCCTTAGGTGTTAAACCAATAACTAAGTAATTAACTATGTCTGCATACCAAGGCATTGTGTTGATGGTCATTAATTGTTCATCAGGAAAATTATCCTTAATTTCAATATTTAATTTTTCTATTTGTAATCTTGATAAATGATCTGCTACTACATTCTCACAACCTTTTTTATCTTTAATTTCTAGATCAAATTCTTGTAATAATAATATCCATCGGATCAATCTAGGCTTAGTTTCTTTTTTTGCTATTAGGTGTTTTAAAGCTGCATGATCCGTGTATACTATTACTTTAGCTCCAATCAGATATGATCTAAACTTTTCCAAGGCAAACACAATAGTTAATAGTTCTTTTTCAGTAGTTGTGTAATTAACTTAAGCATCATTTAAGGTTTTGCTTGCATAATAAATCACTCTAGGAGTTTTTCTATCTTCTTTCCCAATACTGCTCCTATAGCAAAATCAGATGCATCACACATTAATTTAAATGGATGGCTCCAATCAGGTGCTTGAATTATAGGAGTTGAAATTAAGCTAGTTTTAAGTTTGAAAAATGCTTCCTTGCAATTTTTATCAAAGTTAAATGGGACATCTTTTAATAGATTAGATAAAGGTCTAGCTATTTTGCTAAAATCTTTAATAAATCTTCTATAAAATCTAGCATGTCTTAGAAATGATCTAATATCTTTTACTGATTTAGGTTCTAGTAGATTAGAAATTACTTCTATTTTAGCTTTATCTACTTCCAACCCTTTCTTAGAAACAACATGCCCTAAGACTATTGCTTGTTTAACCATTAAGTGGCATTTTTCCCAATTTAGAACCAAATTTTTTTCCACACAGCGTTTTAATATTTGGTCTAAATTGTTTAAACACACTTCATATGAATTGCCATAAATAGTAAAATCATCCATAAATATTTCTAAAAAATCTTTAGTCATTCCAGTGAATATGCCCTACATATACCTTTGAAAGGTGGCTGATGCATTGCATAATCCGAATGGCATTCTCTTAAAAGTATAAGTTCCTTTAGGATAGGTAAAAGTTGTTTTCTCTTGATCCTCTAATGCTATTGGAATTTGATTATAACCTAAATACCCATCTAGGAAACAAAAATATTCTTGCCCTGCTAATCTTTCCAGCATTTGATCTATAAAAGGTAAGGGAAAATGATCTTTTCCAGTCACAGCATTCAGCTTTCTATAGTCTATACATACTCTCCAGCCTGGTTGAATTCTAGTAGGTATCATGTCTTGACTTTCATTCCTAATGATTGTTAATCCTAATTTCTTGGGAACTACATGGATTGGGCTAACCCACGAGCTATCAAAAATCGGATAAATTATGTCATTATCTAACCATTTTACTATTTCTTTCCTGACTACTTCTTTAAGGTTTGGATTTAATCTCCTCTCAGGAATTCTAACAAGTTTAGCATTCTCTTCTAAATATATGTGGTGACAGCATAAAGTTGCACTTAACCCTTTTATATCAGTCATAGTCCATCCTATTGCTTCTTTATAACTTTTCACTATATCTTTTAATTTAGCTATTTGATCCTCTTTTAAATTTGAAGCAATAATGATTGGATAGGTTCGTTTCTCTTCCAGAAATATATAGGTTAATTTAGGAGGTAAAGGTTTTAATTCTAAATGTTTCCCATTAGAAGCTAGAGCTCCTAATTGAACATCATCATTTTCTAAATTAATTTCTTCCAGATCTCCTTCTATATTTATGCTTTCACTTTCCTCTAAAGTTTCAGAATTGATTTGCCTATTTAATTCTTCTTGAATCACATCATCTAACATATCTCCTTCATCCCTTAAAAAGTCTATGGTATGTAAGGACATTTCTAACTCCTCAAACCTTTCTAGTTTGAAAATATTTAATTGAGTATCCTCATTATCATATGCTAACTTCATTACTCCAGTTTTAAAATTTATAATAGCCCCTGATGTTGCTAAAAATGGCCTTCCCAAAATTAAAGATGTATCACTATTTTTATGTTTAATTTGTTGGGAATCTAAAATTACAATATCAATAGGATATATAAAGTTTTTGATTTTAATTAAGACATTCTCTATTTTTCCTCTAGGGTATCTTATACTTCTATCAGCTAATTGAATAACCGTACTAGTAGGAGTTAAGCCTTCTAATCCTAAGGATGCAAATATATCACTTGGCATAACATTTATACCTGCACCTAAGTCTATTAAGGTTCTTTCTAGAATGGTATTTCCTATGGTGCATGATATAACAGGGATTCCAGGATCAGATAACTTTTTAAGAATTTGTGGTAGAAATAGGAAACTACTTTGCTCAGCTAAAAAGACATTTCTAAGAACTTTTTGCTCTCTTTTCTTAGTACACCAATCCTTCAGAAATTTAGCACAAGGTGGCATTTTCTGCAATAGATCTAACAAAGGAATGTTAACTTGCACTTTTTCAAAAATTTCTCTGTTTTTTTCTTATTTTTCAGGTATTTTTTGTTGTAATCTTTCAAGATAGGGTGCTAAAGATTGTGATTTAAAAGATTCTTTTTTTTTCATTTGATTTGTTTGATCATTTTTAGCCTCATTAGCATATTCAGATTGTTCTTTAGTGATTTCTTGATTTTCAACTATTACATTTTCATTATCATTTTGATTTTTACTCTTATCCACCTTGATATTATTTTCATTTTGAGTTCTTGATGGTATATCAGTTCCAGATCTTAATCTTACACATACATCTTCCAGATTTTCGTTACTCTTATGATGTTTTTGTATATCATTTTTGTGATTATGATCTTTAATTGTTTTTAGTTTTAAAGTGCATTCTTTAAATTCTCTTGCATTATTATTTTCTTTTGGTTGTGTATTTTGCAAATTATGTAGATCTATAACATTATAATTTCCATTGTCCTATTGCATAACTTGTATTTTCATTGTATATTTGTCCAATGCTTTTAGTTTTCTTTCCAGATCATCTAATCTCATTGCGTTCAATTTTTGATTAATTTTCATTATGGTTTTTTCAGTTTTGTATATTATATCCATTTTAGGTTCTGAATATGCTTCCTTATAGTTTAATTGGTTGACTTCTTATTGTTGACACATATATTGTTCTAGTTTGTCCAGGTTTTGCTCTATACTACGCTCCAATCTGTCATACCTATCCCAAACTTCATTGTCTCTCAACATGTTACACATTCTATACTGACCATCAGTTGGGTAAACTATAGGATTCTCATACTTGACTCTATTATATTGAGGATAATTCATTTGTTGTTCATGGGATCTAGCCATCTACAAACGTCTCAGTTTCAAATAGTCAGAAATGTCGTGTCCTTCAGAATTGCAGAATTCACATATGCTAACTACAGGTTTTAGAAATCTTTGAGCATAAGCATATGCTATATTCTCAATTATAGAAGAAAACACACAACACTCTAGCTATTAAAACGAAACAGCTCTAACAGTTGCTTATATGAATTCCCTAGCAATGACGTTAGAAAACTTGTTTGGATCTCCAGCACGGCACCAAAAAACTTGATTGGCTACCCAGCAACACGCTAGAAAAACTTGGATTTGTTAACTTCTATTTTTACTTAGTTAATTTATCTTTATGCCTATGTCATTGAATTCATTTTTTAGAAGTAAACAAACAACCTTTCACACAAATTAGATATTAAATTCAATTTGTATTTTAACTGCAAGTGCACAATGTCTATTGTATTAGTGTGTAAGTACAAGTCGATCCCACAAGGAATTGCTTAAGAATTGTGAACTGTTCCATTTTTAACAATCAAATTTATATATTCAATAAGCTCTCCATTGAGTTATAGTTAACTCAACAGACTAAGTTCGTTGAGTTATGGTTAACTCAATGGACTAACCTCATGGACTTAAGTTAACCCCACGAGCTTGTCTTTCCTATTTAATACTGCTATTTACAAAGGAATTCGGCCAACCATTGGGCGGTTCCACAGATTGTAAATAACATCAATTAAGCTCTTTAATGTTAGTAAACACTGGATTTATCATTAGGCAATACTAACATTCAAATAATTCAAACAGTAACCATTAAAATCTTTAAGTCTATTGAACGAACCAATTTCAGTAAACTGGAAAACTAAAACAAATATAAAACATTCACAACACTAACAAAGATAACATTAATCACGATATAAAACAAACAATACAATACCCAAATACAAAATACAAACACAGATAAGTTGTTTTTGGTATTTTTGTTTTTATATGAGCACGAAAATGGGAGAAAGGTGAAATGTAAAGTAATCTCAGTCGACAATAAATACTTCTGTCACTACATGCGACGATTACACCATTGAAAATTAAACCACTTACAATTCTGTCTCCTCTCCCTATAGAATCGCGAGTCCAGAATTGTAAGATGATCTCCTCTTCAGCATACAGGCATTAACCCGAAGCCAAGGCTAGAAGCTTTACAATCTCTTGAGATATGAGTCGGTGCTTGGTGAAAATGGTTTCCTTTCCCGTGACGTGATTACTCCTTACAATGGTTGTCAGGCACTATGTTTGGCTCTGAATCGACCCAACATCATGAAAGTATCCTCACAAACCTCCGTTGGTTGATGATTATGGTGGTTATGGTGGTGGTGGTGATGGTTGGTGTGATACTTCAGAGAATTGGTGACGCTGCCTGTAGAAAGCTCGGTGATCCTCCTCTACACACATTGGCCACACCCATCGACCACACACCCTTACTTCTTTTTTCTTCTTTTCTTTTATATTTCTTCAATGGTAACTACTTCTACTATCAATGATGATGGCATCAAGAAATAGCTATAACTGCTACTCTGAATGATCGATTGGATTTCCTTCATTCATATCAACGATGATGATTTCTTCTCCCTTCAACGAGTGAATTCCTACGTAATACGTGCGATCGTGGTTTTTTTTTCCAACTGTTCTATTCCTACAACCGCTACAGTGGCATATTAGAAAATAAATGGTTTGTGGAGTTACAGATAACTCAACGGACTTGCTTTGTTGATTTAACTATAAAACACGTGCATAAATTTAACTATCTAATGCTCAGGTGCATTTCGGATACTTAGAAACTTAACTATCTGATGCCTAGATTCATTTCGGATAGTTACAGATAACTCACCAATATATAACTTAAGTCAATCTTCTAGATCACAACACGTGTCATCAACAGTTTTATAATAAGGAAATATTTCGGAGTTACAAGTCTAACTATCCGATGCTTAGATGCATTTCAGATAGTTAGAGATAACTCACCGAAAATCCACTTAAGTCATTCATTATGGTTTCGACATGTGTACTTCAGGAAATAATAAAATATTCTTTTAAAACATAACTCTTCGGTACTTTAAACATAATTGTCCGAAATAACAGAAAATTCGGATACTTAAGAATTTCACAGCCTGCAATTTACTGATAGTTCAGAAATGCACTAAATTAACATTAATTCCTTAAAATTAAGCAAATTCTTTCATTAAAGTATATAACAATGCACTTATAACAAAATAGCTTAATTCTCATATGATAAGCTAAATATTATGCAATTAACCATCATTTAACCGTTAATATTATGCACTTTTTCATTCTAAACATGAACCTTCATGTATTCGTTTGCCAAACTTTGAGGGAGATAGGTTTGAACTGAAATCTAATTATATTTGTCAATTGCCACACTTTCATAGATTAGAAAAGGAAGATGCCTATTATTTCCTTAGAGAATTTAACGAAGTTTGTCAAATGATGAAAATGCCGAACATGAGTATGGATGCTATTAAACTTAGATATATCCCTTTTGCTTTAAAAGACATAGCTAAGAGATGGTTATATACTCTATCGCTTGATTCAATTTTTGCATGGATTGAATTTTGCTCTGTTTTTTTGAAAAAATATTATTCAACACATCAAACGATTAAAAAGAAAAAGGAAATATTAATGTGTAGCCAAAAACAAGGAGAATCATTTTGGAAATATTTTGAAAGATTTAAAGATTTATTGACTCAATGTCTACATCATGCAATGAGTAAATCGCAACTAATAGGTATAATTTATGAAGGCATAGATGTTTCAACGAAATCTTTATTAGAATCTACATGTTAGAATGGATTTTTAAAACTATGTAGTGAAGAAGCATGGGCTTATTTAGAAAACTTTCCTAAAAGAACTACATAGTGGGAAAATTCGACTAAAGCTATTACAGATAAAAGAATATTACCAAGGGGAATGCATGAAATAGATTCAAACATTATGCTTGAAGTTAAATTAATTGAATTAACAAAGAAAATAGAAGAGTTATCATTAAATCAAAAATTAGCAGAAAAGAATGTAAACATTAATGATTTAGATATTATTTATGCTAGAAACCAGAAGGATAACTTTGGAAATTCTTATAACCCTAATTGGAGAAATCACCTAAACTTATCTTGGAGAAATGACAATTTCCCGAGAGGAGAAAATATAAATGACAAAAATATAAGTTATGAAGTATTAATTGAACGAGGATCTAGAATAGAGAAATTAGAAAAGATAATTCAACAATTAAACAATCGTCTAGATCTTGTATTTGGAAATGCTGCCATTCAAAATCAAAATATGAATAGAAATATACACCTTAGACAGAAGGAATCAATAGAAGTTAGACCTACAGGAGGATTGCCAATGTGAGTAGTACCTAACCTTGTTAATAGAACTATTAATGAAATTGATACCTCCTATGGGAGGGAAGCTGAATGAAGTAGTATAACTGAAGTAACTATGTATAATATAGTAAGTAGGAAAATATATAAAAAGAAAAAAATATAAGTTTAATTATAGTTAGTAATATCGTAGAGTTACTACTTAACTTAACGAACTTAGTCTGTTGAGTTATGACTTAACTCCACGAGGATATGTAAGTAGCTATGTTAATTTTGTCTCTATTAAATTTCTGTTTATGTTATACAGAATTACAATAGATGGAATTGATGAAATTACCACTAGATACACTAAGGGAAGTACCAAGTAACTTATTAGCTAAAAATCTATGCAGACTGTGTTGTGTATCAAAGGAAATTAAAGATTGTGTTAAAGAAAAATATTTTCATGGACTACAAGCTGCAAAAATAACTAAGATTAGAGATGGATTTTTATGGAAGTCATTTAATCGTAGTTCAATCAGCTATGAATATCTGAATATGGAAGAAACTGTTGGAATTCCACCCAATACATTAGAATGATAGATCATATTATGGGGATAGATGAATGATTAATTATTTACAAAACAAAACCAAGGTATGCAATTCCGTTACCCGATATTTTGATTAGAATTCCTATCACTAGAGAAGAATGGAATATAGGAAGGCCTAATAGATTTGAAGTACCAACTGAAAATTGTGGGTCAGCTTTAACATTTTCTGATAAAAATTTAGCCATTCCTGAAAAATTATATTACTGGAGACCAATTGGAAATTGGGATGAGGATTTATGCCTAAGTGTGTATAATTTTCTGAATAGATCTTGGACTGAAAATGCTATGATATATCTAGGATAGAAAACATTAATTAACAATATACATATCATACTTGATGGATATATATATCTAGTCTTAGATATATCAGTTGCATTTAGATCTGATTTATACATAGTAAGCATAGATAGTTATGATGACGACTTTATAGAAATATTACCTATACCTAGTGAGATAGCTCAACCACTATCTACAGAATATGATAAAATTCGATTAGGTATGTGGTATAATGAATATGATGATCCTACTTTATGTCTGATAAGATGGTGGGATGAAGTTATGAAATTTCAAATATGGATTATAAAAGACCTAAATGAATGGAAGTGGGAAGAGGAATATATAGAAATATATGTAGCAATAGAAACAGCTACATTATCTTGGAACAGAAGAGGATCCCTTTCTACATTTCAATTCATTAATGGAAATACATTGATATTTAGTATTGATAACATACTACAAGTTTACAAATTAAAAAAGAAAGCGGACTACATTAAAACAAAATTAATAGAAAGAAGAATTATGCTTAAAAGGTTTGGTTAGACTGACATGTTTATTCAATTTATCACTACTTTTCAATCATGTTCTTAAAGTGTGATTCTATGCTTTTAATGTTGTGTGTAATTTGCATTTATCTTTAGAAAAAGAAAGAAAGAAAAAAAAAAAACTTTAGATAGGTTTTATTTTATTTAAAAGAAAAAAAAACACAAAATATCAATCCAGTTTGTTGGTAATTGTTTTGGGAAACCAACTGGCTTGCTTGTGAGCCACCAAAGGCATGGGAGCTTGGGTTCCACACAAGACACTGATTTCACAATTTATGTTTTATTGTTAAGTGTATTTTATTATATATTTTGCTTTTATTTGTGAATGAAAAGTTTTTCAAAATCAAAAGTCAGAAGATATTGAAGGAGATACAAAAGAATAAGGTATGTAATTGATTACTTATCTTGAATTTACATTTAAACTCAGTTCATGGAGTTATTCATTAACTCAAAGAATTAAGTTCGTTGAGTTAGGTGCTAAGTCAATGAAATAATATTCATGCCTGCTAACATTTACTATATTTACTATAAAATCTTTTACATTGAGGACAATGCCAAATGTAGGTATGGGGGGGAGGTAATTAGATTAGTAGCTAAGTAATTTCATTAATTAGAGGAATTAGAATGGTGTTGCAAATTCCTGTGGAAATTGAAAATTTTTTTATTCATGAATTTGTTGTAACTACTGAAATTTCTTGTAACTATCCGATAATTAAAATTGTCAAATTTTTAAGCACTATAACTGCTTGAATGTTATATTTGGAATCTTATATAAGATGCTACAAATTTTACCATTAATACAAATCTGATATAGTATCTTATGTTTTTGCTGAATTTTATGAGTTTAACAATTTCATGATTTTAAAAAAGAAACAAAATGTTTAATTGAAACTTAGTAAAATGATCTGAATTCCTAAAAGAGTTGAAATGTTGATTTTTGGATTAAATGAAATACATATGATCAAGGATACATTTAATTTGATTGATTAAACTTGTAGAATGATTTATGTGTAAATCTTATTAAACTATAGAAAAAGTATGAGCATATTGATATGGATTCATATTTTTAGTGAATAATAGAAGCAGGACTATACGAGATTTGTGTTTTATTGCATCTGTATTAATGAAATACATATATATACTGTGTTAAAAAAAACTTTGAGAGTTTACTAATTTGTTTGATCACGAGCCTTTTGTACTTGAGTAGACAGGTATGTGTTTAGAATGAAAAAGTGCATAATATTAAGGGTTAAATGATGGTTAATTGCATAATATTTAGCTTATCATATGCGAATTAAGCCATTATGTTATAATTGCAGTGTTATATGCTTTAATGAAGGAATTTGCATAATTTCAGGGAATTAATGTTAATTTAGTACATTTCTGAACTATCGGTAAATTACAGGCTATAAAATTCTTAAGTATCTGAACTTTCTGTTATTTTGGAGAGTTATACTACATGTATTGGATAGTATGTTTCAAAAAATATTTTATTATTTCCTGAATTACACGTGTTGAAACCTTAATGCATGACTTAAGTGAATGATCGGTGAGTTATCTGTTAACTATTCGAAATGCATTTGAGCATTGGATAGTTAGGTTCGTAAGTATCCAAAATATCTGAGCTTGTTAAGTTAGAATTATGCACGTGTTGAATTTAAATTGCTTTAGTATATCACATGAGTTGCACATGTTTAACTTGTTAAGTTAGCATAACTATATACGTTGAGTTACTTGAATATACATTGGAGTAATGCGTTGTATTAGTGTTATGCAGAAATAGGAAAAGTAAACTTTCAGATAGTTAACGTTTTGTTTTTGTTGAAGAGTTATGTTAAAAACTCATATAGTTAAGTTATCTGCACGTGTGTTTTTAATGTTTTAAGTTGTCATGTGCTTTCCATGTGCGTTCGGTAATGAAAATCGAAGAGTTAGATAACTGTTCTAGTTTTTATACACATGGATAGATAACTATTCGAGTTTTTATATGCATGGATAGATAACTGTTAGAGTTTTACAAAATGACTAACAAACAGATAAGTTTTCTTGTTCAATCACGTATTTTGCAGGTGCAAAAACTCGAAGAGTTGTAGATAAGTGTTCAAGTTTTTACAAGACTTAAAGGATAAGTGTTCGACTAAAATGAAGACTAATATGCCATTATAGCAGTTGCAAAAATAGGAAATACGAAGGAAGACCACGATTACACGTGTCACACAGGAATTCACTCATGGAATGAAGAAGAAATCACCATCGTTGATATGAATGAAGGAAATCCAATTGATCATCTAAGTAGGAGCAGTTACTATTGTAAGAAATATAAAAGACGAAGAAAAAGTGTGTGCAAGGGTGTGGAGAACTGCGCTAACTGTAGGCAGCGTTAGAAGTTCCCTGAAGCTCTACACCACCACCATAATCACCAACCATCGAAGATTTGTGAGTATACTTTTCTGATGTTGGGTCGATTCTGAGCCAAACACGGTGCTTGACAACCACTATAAGGAGTGATTGCATCGTGGGAAGGGAAGCCATTTTCACTAAGCACCGACTCATCTCTCAAGAGATCATAAAACTTCTAGTCTTGGTTTCGGGTTAATGCCAATATGCTGAAGAGGAGATCATCCTACAATTTTGGACTCGTGATTCTATAGGGAGAGGAGACAGGATTGTAGGTGATTAAGTTTTCAGTGGTGTAATCGCGTCGCATGTAGTGACAGAAGTTTTTACTATCGATAGAGATATTTACATTTCACCTTTCATTCATCTTCAAGAACATATCAAAACAAAAATACCAAAAATAACTTATCTGTGTTTACATTTAGTATTAAAGTGTTGTATTGTTTGTTTTGTATCGTGATTAATGCTGTCATTGTCAGTATTGTGAATGTTTTATGTTTGTTTGATTCAGAAAATAGATAATATTTTTATAGTTTAATGAAATTGATTTGTTCCAAATACTTAAAGATTTTAATAGTTACTGTTTGAAATATTTGAATGTTAGTGTTGCTTAATGATAAATCTAATCTTAACTAGCATTAAAGAGCTTAATTGATGTTATTTACAATCTATGGAACCACTCAATGGTTGGCCGAATTCCTTTGTAATTAACAATATTCAATTGGAAAAATTAGGCTCGTGGAGTTAACTTAAGTCCACGAGGTTAGTTCGTTGAGTTAGCCATAACTTAACGAGCTAGGTTCGTTGTGTTAACTGTAATTCAATGGAGTGCTTAACTGAACACACATAAACTCCAATATAAAAATTGAGACATGTTTAGGTTTTTAGGCAGCACTAGAGAACTTGTTTAGTTCCCCGGCAACGGTACCAGAAAACTTGTTTAGGTTTAGTTAACTTCTGTTTTTATGCTTATATCAATAATTACCTTTAAAAGCAAACTAACAAACTTTCACATGAATTAGCTATTAATTCTAATTTGTGTTTTAACTACAAGTGCACAGTGTATATTGTATTTGTGTGCAAGTACAGGTCGATCCCATAGGGAAGAGTTAAACTAAAAATTGTGTACTGTTTTGATTTTTATATTGGAATTTATGTGTTTAGTAAAACACTCCATTGAATTATAGTTAACACAACAGACCTAGTTTGTGGAGTTATGGCTAACTCAATGAACTCACCTCGTGGGCTTAAGTTAACTCCACGAGTCTAACAATACTGTTAATTACAGAGGAATTCGGCCAACTATTGGGCGATTCCATAGATTGTAAATAACATTAATTAAGCTCTTTGATTCTAGCTAAGATTAGATTTATCGTTAAACAATGCTAAAATTTAGATATTTCAAACAGTAGCCATTGAAATCTTTAAGTATCTAGAATGAATCAATTTCAGTAAACTGTAAAACTATTACCTATTTTCTGAATCAATCAAACATAAAACATTCACAATACGAACAACGCTAACATTAATCTCAATACAAAACAAACAATACAACACTTACATACAAACTGTAAACACAAATAAGTAGTTGTTTTTGGTGTTTTTGTTTTTAATGTGTTCTTGAGGATGAATGAAAGGTGAAATGTAAAAATCTCTATCGATAGTAAAAACTTCCGTCACTACATGTGACGCGATTACGCCACTGAAAATTTAATCACTTACAATCCTGTCTCCTCTTCCTATAGAATCGCGAGTCTAGAATTGCAAGATGATCTCCTCCTCAGCATATTGGCATCAACCTGAAACCAAGGCTAGAAGCTTTACAATCTCCTGAGATATGAACTGGTGCTTGGTGAAAATGGCTTCCCTTCTCGCGACGTGATCACTCCTTATAGTGGTTGTCAGGCACTATGTTTGGCTCAAAATTGACCCGACATCAGGCAAGTGTCCTCACAGACCTTCGGTGGTTGGTGATGGTGATGGTGGTGTTGGTGTGGAGCTTTAGGGAACTTCCGACGCTGCTTGCAGTTAACGCAGTTCTCCAACACACCTTGCACACACTTTTTCTATGTCTTTTATATTTCTTACAGTAGTAACTACTCCTGCTTAATTGATCGGTTAGATTTCCTTCACTTATATCAACGATGGTGATTTCTTCTTTATTCCACGAGTGAATTCTTGCGTGATACGTGTAATCGTGGTCTTCCTTCGAATGTCTTGTTTCTGTAACTGCTATAGTGGCATATTAGAAATATATGGTCCGTGGAGTTACAGATAACTCAATAGACTTACTTCGTTGATTTAACTATAAAACACGTGCAATAAAGAAATAAGCTGCTAACATAACGCGTTACCTTAGTGTGTATTCATGTAACTCAACGTGTACAGTTATGCTAACTTAACGAGTTAAACATATGCATCTCACGTGATATACTAAAGCATTTAAATTCAACACGTGCATAAATCTAACTTAATGAGTTCAAATACAACTTATAGTCTTTACTCACTAACTCAACGAGTTGTTACTGTGTACCTACATATTCTTTTCACATTTAAAACATAACTATTCGGTACATTAAATATAACTCTCCGAAATAACAGACAATTTGGATACTTAAGAATTTCATAGCCTGTAATTTACCGATAGTTCAGAAATGTACGAAATTAACATTAATTCCTTAAAATTATGCAAATTCTTTCATTAAAGCATATAATAGTGTAATTATAACATAATGGCTTAATTCTCATATGATAAGCTAAATATTATGCAATTAATCATCATTTAATCGTTAATATTGTGCACTTTTTCATTCTGAACAAGACAGTACACAATTCTTACTCAACTCTTTGTGGGATCGACCTATACTTTCACACAAATACAATATACACTATGCACTTACAGTTAAAATACAAATTGGAATTAATATCTAATTTGTGTGAAAGGTTGTTAGTTTACTTCTAAAAGTAATTATTGATATAAGCATAAAGACAAATACAACAAGTAAAAATAGAAGTTAACAAAACCAATCAATACAATATGTAAGGATTGTTGACTTGAAAAAGAACTCTTTACATCTGGCAACCTAAGATCTTGATCAAATATGGAATTGTTGACTGAAAGCTCGATACATAGGTACACTAGAAAGCTCTTGTATGATTCAAGCTTTTCAAATTAACTTTTAAAGTACAAATATGCATATACTGTTCTGAAAAGATAAGAGTATTTTGTGAAATACATAAATCTTTTGAATCAAGTATATTTTCTATTATCTAGGATTACTGAAGTATGAATCTAGAATAGACATGTTATTATGTGTCTTGAATTAGTTTGTTACATGTAGGGGTATTTTTGTCCTTGGCCACTTGAGGTGCACAAATGTTATAAATAGGCCCCCAACGTGTGCTTTAGTATGATAATGAATCTTGTATCCCATTTGTGATCACCTAGAGAAGAATCAATCAGCTAAGCTCCATCCATGGACGTACCCAATTGGGGAACCACGTTAAATTGTTTGTTGTTTCACACGTCTTCCTCTCTTTGTCTTCTTCTTTCTTCTCCACGTGTCCAAGCTTCTTCCTTTCCGCACTCACTCTTCACATAACAAGTGGTATCAGAGCAAAGTTTGAGGAGTTGGGCGTGGACTAGCCTTGGAAAGAAGAAAGAAAGATCTTGGCCAACGCACATAGTCGGTGCCTAAGACTAGCGACGCCAGCGGCAAGCGCCCGATGCCTACGCCATTGCACGACGCTAGTGCTAGTGTGCAATAGCCTGCGTCTTCACCTGTGCCACCATCCCTATGCGATCGCTCACATCCTCGTCCGACGCCAGCGCCCACGTACAATTGCCTGCGTCTTTCGCTTGCGCTAGCGTTCATGCGCGATCGCCCGCATCCTCGCCCGACGCCAATGCCTGCGTGCAATCACTCACGCTCTTCGCTTGATGCCAGCGCTCGCAGTTTGCTCACGCGACTTGCGCTCGCGATCACCATTCGTGACCTACGCCTGCGGTCTACAGTCGCGACCTTTGCTTACGACAAGCGTTCGTGATTAGAGTTCTTTTGTTCAACGTCTACGATCTTGAATCTTGTCAACATGCACTTGGTCATTTGTCGTTTCCATGTTGGTGAAACGAGTAGTAAGAATTCCTATCATAACTTTTGAAGTTTGTCATTGTGATTCTGCGTAATTCTTTTTCGGCTTTTCAAATAGACCAAGTGTGGCAAGTTCTTTGGAATTCTTTTGAAGTTCTTTGGAATCTTTTTGGGAATTCCTTTTGTTTCTTGAGGCTGTATGTGTGATCTTGGCTCATCTTTGTTTTCTTAGGATTCTTTGCGAGTGATCTTTTGAATTTGGTAGCTGCTTTTGTTGGTTGGGATATTTTGAATGAAAGATTCATCTTTAGCTTTGGGATAGCAAATTTTGTGCTTGTTTGTTGTCTGAATTCTTTGGTATTTGCTTGTTGTGTTTGTGTTGTTCTATTGTCATGGCATATTTAGCCTTGAAAGTTGAGAAGTTCAATGGCAAGCACAACTTTAGCTTGTGGCAGATTAATATGAAAGCACTTTTGAAATAGTAGGGTATTTGGGCTCCCTTAAATATGGAGACAACCCTAGATAAGAAGTCTACCGAATTTGAACAGGAAGAGGAGAAGGCACATTCGACTATTCTGCTATGTTTATCAGATGAGATAATCATTGAGGTAGCAGATGAAAATATAGCTTTGGGTCTTTGGAATAAGTTAGAATATCTGTATATGACTAAGTCTCACGAATAAGTTGTTGTTGAAGCAAAAGCTATTCTCTCTTAGAATGAAGGAAGGTACACCATTGAAGCAACATTTGGATCAGCTCAACACCATTCTCATGGAGCTGAGGAACATTGGTGTTACTATGGAAGATGAGGATGCTACTCTCATCTTATTGGTATCTCTCCCTCTCTCCTTTGAGAATTTTGTGTAATCTTTTGTGGTTGGCAAAGATACTATTACCTAGGAGGAGGTCAGATTGAGTCTTCATTCTAGAGAATTGAGACATTTGGCTACTCATGGTAGCAATGATGTTGGCAGATCAGGTTTGATAGTGCATCATTCAGAGTCTAGAGGACGGTATAGTAGAAGAGACAATAGGCATAAAGGCAGATGTAAGTCTAGAGGTAGAATTTCCAAGGACACTTGCAATTATTGCAAGGAAAAGGGGCATTGGAAGGTGAATTGCCCTAAATTGAAGATTAAGGGAAATGCAATAGTTGTTGAAAATGGGGACTCAGGATCTGACTGTGATTTCTCCCTTACTGTTTGCTGTAGTGCCTACTTTGATCAAAGTTGGATTATGGATTCTAGTGCATCACATCATATGACTTCCAATAGAGAATATTTCCATACATATGAGGAGGTAGATGGTGGACAGGTCACTTTAGCAGATAATGATGTTTGTGATAGAGCAGGTATTGGATCTGTCAGATTCAGAATGCATGGTGGGACAGTCAAAGTCTTGGAGGATGTTTGGCATGTGCCAAGATTGGGCAAGAGCCTTATTTCATTGATGGCTCTTGATCAGAAATGTTTCAGTTTTTCAGGTGGAGGAGGTAAACTTCACATTTTGAAAGGTTCCCTAGTAGTGATGAAGGGAATCAAGGACAGACCTTTATACATTCTTCAGGGCAAACCTATCATTGGATCAGCAACTGCGACAATAAGTGATCAATAGTCTATGTCAGCTATTTGGCATTCTAGGTTAGGACATTTGGGTTTGAAGGGAATGTAGAAGCTTAGCACACTTGGCAGGTTAGATGGTCATATCTTTATAGATATTGATTTATGCAAGCATTACATCTATATGGGAAACAGAAACATGTTTCTTTTGGAAGAGCAAAACATTCCACTAAAGGGAAGTTGGATTATGTCTATGTAGATTGTTGGGGACCATCTCAACAACCCTCCTTAGCAAATTCTAAGTATTTTCTCTCCATTGTTGATGACTTTAGTCATATGACTTCGATTTTCATTATGAAGCACAAGAGTGAGGCCTTCAAGAACTTTAAATAGTGGAAGGCTATTGTTGAAAACCAAGTAGGAAGGAAAGTAAAATACTTGAGAATAGATAATGAAATAGAATTTTGCTCAAATGAATTTGATATTTTTTGCAGAGATGCAGGCATAACTAGGCATTATACTGTTAGGGGAACTCCACAACAGAATGGAGTTGTAGAATGTCTTAATAGGACGTTGTTGGAGAGAGCTAGATGTATGCTCTCACATGCTGAGTTGGAAAAATGTTTTTGGGCTGAAGCTATTAACACAGCCTCCTATTTAGTGAATAGATCGCCATCTAATGCAATTGGCGACAAGATCCCTTATGAGGTATGGATGGATAAAGCGGCGAACTACTCCAAATTGAAAGTATTTGGATGTCCTGCTTATTATTATGTGAATCGTGGTAAATTGGAGCCACGTGGCAAGGAAGGCATCTTTGTAGGATATGGAATGGGAATAAAAGGTTATAGAATATATGATAAAGAAACAAGAAATGTCATTCATAGTAGGGTTGTTACCTTTGATGAGGTTTCTTTGATACACGAGAAAGAAAAGCCAACAATTTTGGATCCACCTAGTACTCTTGAGCAGGTGGAGCTTGATTTGAATCAACCGTTGATTTCTAATCAATTTGTTCTTGTTGATACAGATCAACATTTGATTTTGGAAAATGGCCGTGGAGATGAGTTTGTTGAGGACACACGTCCAAGGTGTGTTGCCAGAGATTGTCTTAGGAGGGATGTACACCCTCTACAGAGGTATGGCTACAACAATATAGTTGCTTTTGCTCTACAGGTAGCTAGTGAGGTGGAGGATGTTGATCCACCTAGTTTTGATGCTGCCATTAGCGGACCAGAAGCCGTACATTGGATGGGAGCTATGCAAGAAGAACTACAATCTTTGCATAAGAATAGGACTTGGGAGTTGGTAAAACATCCCAAGGATAGGAATGTTGTTGGTTGCGAATGAGTGTTCAAAAGGAAATCAGGAACACAAGGCTGTTAGGATCGATAGGCTCACCAAAGCGAGGGTGAATGGTGAAGGTGTGTAAATTTTAGTTCTTTTAATTTAGAATTGATTGATTCTATTTAACAGTGAGATAAAATGAATTAAATGGATGTAAAACAGTAAGAAGAAAGTAACACACAACAAATTTTTAGGTGGTTCACCAACTCGGCTAGTCCACCTCCAAGATACACTTGGGCTTCACTAAGTAGACAAGTACTTACAACACTTGCTTTCACATTAAAGCAAGAACCAACACTTAGAGCTTTCAGGTATAAGCTCAATAACCAACCTTTCTTCGAGCTTTCAGGTTGAAGCTCTCAACCAATAATGAGTTTTCAGGTTGAAACTCACGAACCAATAACGTTGAACTTTCTATCAGAGTTTGAGCACAGGGAGCTTTTTTGTTGTAGTGAGTCTTTAAGAGTATTCTTGAATGTTGTAGACTTGAGAGTGTATCTGGAATTATTGTGTAGCTCACAGAATGATTTGATCGTTATTTCTATATGATCTTCTCTTCACTTCTCATATTTATACCAAAAGTTATAACGATCATATTTTTCTTCCAATGGATGTATTCTGCTGTACTTGCTAAGAAATCAAACCTAAATATGGTAAGTTACCATTCTGTTTGATGTTTAGTAAGTAACCTTCTGATTTCTTTTGATTTTCGGATGGTTATATGAATAACTCACCGAAAAGCATCTATAACTTACCGAAACTCCACTTACATCTTGTTGTCTGTGTCCGTGAGAATTTTAAGCTGTTCACGTGAGGTATCAAGTGTTGAGAGAGTTGTAACTTTAACTTACCAAAAAACACTTGACTTTCAGATCGTTAGCTACAGTAACTCTCTATTTTTGCTTGTAAGACTTTCGACTGCTGCCTTTTTAAATCTACACGTGCATAATATGATAACTTAAGTTACGGATAGTTAAAACTTTAACTCATTGAAACTCCTTATTTTTCAGATAGTTAGCTTTCTAACTCTTTAAAAACTCCTTTAAGCTTCTGTTCTGGATTTTTGCACGTGGGTAATTGAATGACTTAAGTTTCAAATAGTTAACCTTTCTAACTTTTCAATTTTCCTTGAGCTTTCAGATAGTTAACTTCTTAACTCTCCGATCATTCAACTAACTGTCTTTCACAACTCTTCGAAGGCTTTATGATTTTGGATAGTTATTCTTCTAACTGTCCGAAAGTGTTTCTATTGTTTTAAATTGACTCTTCAGATACTTAAACTTGTAACTTACCAAAAATTAACTTTCTTTCGGATATTTAGGCTTGGTAATTGTCCGATTTTCTTGTAGCTTTATAGCAATAATTTTTGAACTACCTGTATCTATTTATCTACCTTCTGATCTTTTGCTGCATTGACTTATCTGTGAAATACAATATGTTTCCTCACACAGATTTTTGCATTATCAAAATACTAGGGTTCTAACAATCTCCCCCTTTTTGATAATGACAAAATCCTTTACATTTATTTACATGTATTTCACTTCCTAGATTGTTTCTATACATTCTGTCACACAGAAACTAAGTAAAGCAAGGATTTACAATGAATATAATGAAGTGATGAGATTCCTCCCCCTGACTGTGTGCTGTCTTCTCCCCCTATCTGTGTGCTGTCTTCTCCCCCTATCTGTGTGCTGAGATTTTCTTCCCCCTTTTAATACTTCTCCTTCTGTCTAAGCTGAAAATACTGTAAGTTTCCATATTCTTCTCCCCCTTTTTGTCATTATATAAAAAGGTGACTGATATCTGTAAAACTGATATTTAATGTGTCCTGCACGAGTACATGTTAGTAGAAAGTAAGCTCCCATATGGCGAACTTGAGGAATAATAGATGAAAGCATTTAAAGATCATGTAATGAACATATGCCTAGATTTCTTCTAATATGATTAAAAGTTGATTCATTTAAAGGTTTTGTGAAAATATCTGCAAGTTGATTTTCTATTGGTACAAACTTAAGTGAGATGTTCCCTTTTTCCAAATGATCTCTTAGAAGGTGATGTCTAATCTTGATATGTTTGGTTTTGGAATGAAGTACTGTATTCTTAGATAAACTTATTGCACTACTATAATCACAAAATATGACTGTATTCTAAATTTCCAGTCTGTAGTCTGCTAAAGTTTGTTGCATCCAAAGAATTTGAGCACAACACAGACCTATTGCAATATATTCGGCTTCAGTAGTAGATAATGCAATACATTTTTGTTTCCTACTGGACCATGGGATTAATGAATTTTCAAGTAGTTGGCATGTGCCACTAGTACTTTTTCTGTCAGATCTACTGCCTACATAATCTACATCATTATAGCTTGTTAACGTTAGGCTGCTGTCAGCTGAGTAGTATAATCTAAAATCTTTAGTATCTTGTAGATATTTGAAAATTCTTTTTACTGATTTCAGATAAGATTCCTTTGGTGATGCTTGAAATCTAGCACACAAGCATACACTAAACATGATATCTGGCCTACTTATTGAAAGATACAATAGAGATCCAATCATGCCTCTATATTTCTTTTGATCTACTACAACACTTGAGTCATCAATTTCTAGTTTAGTATTTGAACTCATTGGAGTATTTGCAAATTTAATGTTTTCATAGCCAAATTTCTTTAACATCTCTTTGCAATATTTCTCTTGGTTGACAAAGATGCCATTTTGCACTTGATGGATCTATAAACCTAAGAAAAACTTCAACTCTCCCATCATGCTCATTTCAAATTTATTTTTCATCAAATTTTGAAATCCATGATAGAGTTTTTCTAATGTAGCTCCAAAAACTATATCATCAATATATATCTGTACTATCAAAATGTGCAAATCAAAAGTTTTGATAAACAAGGTGCTGTCCACTTTGCCTATAGAGAAATTATTTTTAGTTAAGAATTTTTTCAGTTTCTCATACCATGCCCTAGGTGCCTATTTAAGACCATATAAAGCTTTGTTTAATTTGTAGACATGATCTGACTTGACTTCATCTTCAAATTTGGGAGGTTGTTTAACAAAAACTTCTTCTTGAATTTCTCCATTCAAAAAGGCACTTTTCACATCCATTTGAAACAATTTTATTCTCATACTGCTTGCAAAGGCAAGCAACATTCTGATAACTTCTATTCTGGCTACAGGTGCAAAAGTTTCTTCATAGTCAATACCTTGTTGCTGATTATAACCCTATGCAACTAGTCGAGCTTTATTTCTAAGTATGTTTCCTTCTTCATCTAATTTGTTTCTGAAAATCCATTTAGTTCCAACGATGGATTTTCTTGTAGGTTTTTCCACTAAATTCCAGACATTATTTTTCTAGAATTGATTTAATTCTTCCTGCATAGCCATTGTCCAGTAAATATCCTTACAGGCTTCATCTACTGATTTTGGCTCTATTTCTGACACAAATGCACAGAAATTGTAAATATCTTGTGCTTTGCTTCTAGTTTGTACCCTTTTAGTTATATTTCCAATTATTTGTTCCATAGGGTGATTAGATTTGAACTTCCAACTATTTTGATTCTGATCTAAAGCTTGGGGTTTGAGTTTCTACTTGTAGTTACCTTTCTCCAAATATTCATTTTCACTGTCACTATCAATCTTCAAATTTTTGAAATTCTGTATCAGATCTTCATCAAACTAAACATTTATACTTTCCTCTACTCTGTAAACTTTGCTTCTAGATGAGTATCTAACAAGTATGGCAGGTTCAAATTTTGCATCAAACTTGTCTTTGGCATTTCCAATGTTTAAGACAAAGCATTTGCATCCAAATGTCTTAAAGTAACTAACATTTGGAGTCTTATCAAACTAAATTTCAAAAGGTGTCTTATTCATCATAGGTCTGATGTGAGTTCTGTTGGAGATATGACAGGTTGTACCTACAGCTTCAGCCTAGAGACATTTTGGCAGATCAGTGGCATTCAACATAGTTCTAGCCATTTCCTACAATGGCCTATTCTTTCTTTCCACTATCCATTTTGAGTAGGAGTTCTAGGGCAGAAGAATTCATACAAAATCCAAATGAATTGCACATATTTTTGAACTCATGGTTTTCAAATTCTCCTCCATGATCACTTCTGATTTTCTTTACTGTTAGTTCCTTCTAATTTTGAATTCTAATGCAAAAATTTTAGAATTCACTGCATTTCTCATTTTTATGAGTCAAAAATATTACCCAGGTTAATCTAGAAAAATCGTCTACAATAACAAGAGTATATTTTCGACCTCCAAGGCTTGAAATTTGAGTTGGACCAAACAGATCTAGATGTAAAAGTTCCAATGACCTTTTGGTTGTAATTTCATGTTTGCTATGAAGAGAGGTTCTCTTCTGCTTTCCTAGCATACAATCACTACACACCCTATCTTTCTTGAATGTAAGTTTAGGCAATCCCCTAACAAGATCACCCTTGGATAACTTTCTAAGAGTCTTCACACTGACGTGACCAAGTCTTTTATGCCACAACCAATCATCTTCACTAGATGCTACCAAATAGGAATTGCTTGCAGAATTTTCACATGGAAAGTTTAATGTATGAATAGAACAATTTCTAATACCTGTAAATTTTATTTCATTTGTAGCTGGATTAATAATGTGACAATTTTCAACAGTAAAAGAAACTGTATAACCTTTATCACATAATTGTCCTACACTTAATAAATTTTGTTTTAATCCATTGACATGCAAGACATTTTCAATTATACCATTTTCAGATGTGATATTTTCTATAGCAGTTATTTTACACTTTTCATTATTTCCAAATTTAACAGATCCTAAACTTAAGCTTTTAACAGAATCAAGAAATCTTTTCTTACCTATCATGTGCTTTAAGCATCCACTGTTCACAATCCATTTTGTTGTACGTGCTTGGAGCTCCTTGTCATCCTACAAATTATACTAAAATTAAGGCTTTTGGTACCCAAATCTTCTTAGGTCTAGTAGAGTTAGTCCTTAAAACATTAAATCTATTGCCTCTTGGCAGCCACATATGACCTGATCTTCTTTTGATGGAAAACACAGTGGTGCCATCTCTATATGATCAAATCATTTCACCATAATAAGGTACTTCTTGTGGTGTAGCATACCCTAGGCCAAATTTACTTCCATTAGGTCGTTGAGATCTTATCATTTTATTTAGCCCTTTTTGACCTTGTGTAAATTTACATATGGTATTTTTTAGATCAGAGATTGTAGTTAATAAGTTTTTATTTTCTTCTTTTAACTCACAGTTATCACAACTATATTTATCCAAATTAGTTTTCATGTTTCTATTTTCAACTACAGCTGATTCTAATTCAACAAGGGAGTCTTCTAAATAGTTATTCAACCTTTTAATTTCTTTCTTATATTCTCTACATTTAACATACAGATTATCTACAGTACACAGAAGACTATTGACATCTAATTCATCATGCTCATTTTCTGAATAAGAGGAAGTAGAGTATACCTCTTGTGCTGCAAAGCACACGTTGGCCGCAGCTTCATCTTCAGAATTAGATGAACTACTTGATGAGCTACTGTCATCCCACGTAGCTTTGAGAGCCATCTTCTTTTTGTCCTTCCATCTCTTCTTCTTATCTGCCTGATCCTCTTTTGTCTGGAATGGATAGAAAGTCTATATGTGCCCTTGCCTTTTGCATTTAAAACATGTAGGGACACTTCTTTTGGAGGAGCTGGTCTTATGATTTTTCTTCATGATGTTTCTGAAATTTCTTGCCAGCAGCATAATCTCATCCTCTTCTGAGCTTGGAGCTTCTTCTATTGAAAGAAATGTCATTTCCTTTTTCTTCTCAACTTTCTTTTCAACAGCTCCCTCTTGTTCTTTCTAGTCCTTCATTTGAATCTCGTAGGCCAGAAGATTGCCCAACAGTTCTTCAACCATGTAATTGTTGAGATCCTTGGAATCTTGGATGGAGGTGGATTTCTGTTTCCACTCCACAGTTAAACTTCTTAGGATCTTTTGTACCTGTTCATGAGAAGAGAATTCCTTTCCCAAGTCTTTCAAACTATTAATAATTTTAGTAAATCTCGAAACATTTCAGTTATGTTTTCATTTTCATCCATTTTAAACAGTTCTAATTTTCTCAACAAAATGCTAATTTTGGTATCCTTTACCTGGCTTGTACCTTTGTGAGTAACTTGAAGAATTTTTCAAGCCTCATATGCAGACTTACATGTAGAAACTTTGTTATATTGTTTAATAATTAGTGCACAATATATAGCATTCAGCCCTTTAGCATCCAACTGGATGATTCTCTCATCCTCCTCAAACCAATTCATAACATCACTGGTTGGAAGTGTAGTTCTAAGAACAACAATCTTCTAGAGTTTTACCTTAGAACTCTTAAGGAAACACTCCATTCTATTCTTCCAATAATTATAATTAGAACCATCGAATAGAGGAGGTCTGTGGATGTTTTGTCCCTCAGCAAATTGAGTCATAAATCCAGATGGTTAAATCTTATAACGGATTAACCAAGCTCTGATACCAATTGTTAGGATTGATAGGCTCACTAGAGGGGGGGTGAATGATGAAGGTGTGTAAATTTTAGTTCTTTTAATTTAGAATTGACTGATTCTATTTAATAGTGAGATGAAATGAATTAAATGGATGTAAAATAGTAAGAAGAAAGTAACACACAACAAATTTTTAGGTGGTTCACCAACTCGGCTAGTTCAACCCCAAGATACACTTGGGCTTCACTAAGTAGATAAGTACTTACAACACTTGTTTTCAGGTTGAAGTAAGAACCAACACTTAGAGCTTTTAGGTATAAGCTCAATAACCAACCTTTCTTCGAGCTTTCAGGTTGAAGCTCTCAACCAACAATGAGTTTTCAAGTTGAAACTCACGAACCAACAACATTGAACTTTCTATTAGAGTTTGAGCGTAGGGAGCTCTTCTGCTGTAGTGAATCTTTAAGAGTATTCTTGAATGTTGTAAACTTGAGAGTGTCTAGAATTATTGTGTAGCTCATAGAATGATATGATCATTATTTCTGTCTGATCTTCTCTTCACTTCTCATATTTATACCAAAAGTTATAACAATCATATTTTTCTTCCAACGGATGTATTCTACTATACTTGCTAAGAAATCAGACCTAAATATGGTAAGTTACCATTCTGTCTGATGTTCAGTAAGTAACCTTTCGATTTCCTTTGATTTTCGGATGGTTATATGAATAACTGATTGAAAAGCATCTATAACTTACCGAAACTCCACTTACATCCTGTTGTCTATGTCATGTGAGAATTTTAAGTTGTTCACGTGAGGTGTCAAGTGTTCGGAGACTTGTAACTTTAACTTATTGAAAAGCTCTTGACATTCGGATCGTTAGCTACAGTAACTCTTTGTTTTTGCTTGTAAGACTTTTGACTGCTGCCTTTTTAAATCTGCATGTGCATAATAAGATAACTTAAGTTTCGGATAGTTAAAACTGTAACTCACTAAAACTCCTTATTTTTTGGATAGCTAGCTTTCTAACTCTCTAAAAACTCCTTTAAGCTTCTATTCTGGATTTCTGCACGTGGGTAATTGAATGACTTAAGTTTCAAATAGTTAGCCTTTCTAACTTTCCGATTTTCCTTGAGCTTTCGAATAGTTAACTTCATAACTCTCTGATCATTCAACCAACTGTCTTTCACAACCCTCCGAAGGCTTTATGATTTTGGATAGTTATTCTTCTAACTGTCTGAAAGTGTTTTTGCTGCTTTAAATTGACTCTTCGGATACTTAAGCTTGTAACATACTGAAAATTAACTTTCTTCTAGATATTTAGGCTTGGTAACTATTTAATTTTCTTGTAGCTTTATAGTAGTAATTTCTGAACTACCTGTATTTGTTTATCTGCCTTCCGATCTTTTACTGCATTGACTTATCTGTAAAATACAATATGTTTCCTCACACAGATTTTTGCATTATCAAAATACTAGGGTCCTAACAAAGGCAATCATGGAATTTAGTACAAGACAAGATTGGTAGCAAAAGGTTTTTCACAGAAGGAGGGTGTGGACTTCAATGAAGTATTTGCACTAGTAGTTAGACACACCTCCATTCGAGTCCTTTTGGCAATTGTTGCAGTAATGGATTTAGAACTTGAATAGTTAGATGTGAAAACAGCTTTCCTACATGGTGATTTAGATGAGGACATCTAGATGGAATAGCCAATAGGTTTTGCAGAAAGAGGTAGATCAGACCTTGTTTGTAAGTTGCAGAAATCTTTGTATGAGCTAAAACAGTCTCCCAAGCAATGGTATAAAAGATTTGATTCTTTTATCATAGATGTTGGTTTTGTTCGAAGTAGTTTTGATTCATGTGTCTATGTTAAACAAATTAAAGATGAATTTGTTTACTTGCTCTTGTATGTGGATGACATCTTGATTGTAGCCAAAGATGTCAATGAGATACAGGTTTTGAAAGACACATTGAAATCTGAATTTGTAATGAAGGATTTAGGACCGGTAGGTAAAATCCTTGGGATGGAGATTTAAGCATTGCTTAGACTTACTTAATGTGTTTGCTTATAGTTGACCCTTCGGGTCTTTTGTGATGGAGATTTGTTATTATTGTTTGGTTCTAGGTGGAGTTTGTAAATTCAAGACAAGGTTGAGATTGTTATTATGTGTCTTGAATTAGTTTGTTACACGTAGGGGTATTTTTGTCCTTGGCCACTTGGGGTGCACAAATGTTATAAATATGCCCCTAACGTGTGCTTTAGCATGATGATGAATCTTGTATCCCATTTATGATCACCTAGAGAAGAATCAATCAACTGAGCTCCATCCGTGGATGTACCCAATTGGGGAACTACGTTAAATTGTTTGTTGTTTCACATGTCTTCCTCTCTTTGTCTTCTTCTTTCTTCTCCACGTGTCCAAGCTTCTTCCTTTCCGCACTCGTTCTTCGCATAACAAGACTTTTGAAGTTGTTTATTTGAGATACAATTCATTATTCTATTTGTTTTAATCATATTGAATTAGATTGTATTTTGATTCGTATGTAGTTGAAATTTATTCTGGAAATCATATTTGGAAAATTCAAGATAACAATTGTTTGGAAAGAAGAAAAAATGATAATATAATTACCACCTATATGATGCTAATATATTTTGTATGTAATTTACATATGTTTTAAATATATTTGCAGAATTAAGAGGAGAAAAAAAAAGTTAAATAGATTACTAAAAAATACAGAATATCTATATAGTAATCTAATTTATGTATTCTGAAGAAAAAAATGAAGAATTAAATCTAGCACTTTAGAAAGATCAACTAGTTAGATCTTAGTTTGCTAAGGGATTAGCAAAATTTAAGTACGGGGGAAGTGTTTAGAATGAAAAAGTGCATAATATTAACAGTTAAATGATGGTTAATTACAGAATATTTAACTTATCATATGAGAATTAAGCTATTATGTTATAATTGCACTATTATATGCTTTAATGAAAGAATCTACATAATTTCCAAGAATTAGCATTAATTAAGTACATTTCTGAACTGTCGGTGAATTACAGGTTTTTAATTCTTAAGTATCCAAATTTTCTATTATTTTGGAGAGTTATGTTTAATGTACCAGACAGTTATGTTTTAAACGAATATTTTATTATTTCTTGGAATACACATGTTGAAACCTTAATGCATGATTTAAGTGGATTTTCAGTGAGTTATCTGCTAACTATCTGAAATGCATCTGAGCATTGGATAGTTAAGGTTTGTAAGTATCCGAAATAGTAAATGCTAAAAGAATATGCAGGTATACAGTAACAACTCGTTGAGTTAAAGACTTAAAGGTGTAAAGAGTACAGGTAACAACTCGTTGAGTTAGTGAGTAAAAATCATAAGTTGTATATCTAAACTTGTTAAGTTAGATTTATGCACGTGTTGAATTTAAATGCTTTATTATGTCATGTGAGCTACACGTGTATAACTCGTTAAGTTAGCATAATTGTATGCGTTGAGTTACATGAATACACACTAAGGTAACGCGTTGTGTTAGTAGCTTATTTCTTTATTGCATGTGTTTTATAGTAAATCAACGAAGTAAGTCCGTTGAATTATCTATAACTCCACGGACCATTTATTTTCTAATATGCCATTGTAGCAATTACAAGAATAGGAAAGTCAAAGGACAACCACGATTGCATGTATCACGTAGGAATTCATTTGTGGAATGAAGAAGAAATCACCATTGTTGATTTGAATGAAGGAAATCCAACCAATCATTTAAGCAGAAATAGTTACCACTGAAAGAAATATAAAAGACGAAGAAAAAGTGTGTGTAGAGGAGGTGGAGAACCATGCTAACCGTAGGAAGCGTTAGAAGTTCCTTGAAGCTCCACACCACCACCATAATCACCAACCATCAGAGGTCTATGAGGATACTTTCCTGATGTTGGGTTCATTCTGAGCCAAACACGGTGCTTGACAACCACTGTGAGGAGTGATCGCATCGCGAGAAGGGAAGCCATTTTCACCAAGCACCGACTCATATCTTAGGAGATCGTAAAGCTTCTAGCCTTGGTTTCGGATTGATGCTAGTATGTTGAGGAGGAGATTATCTTGCAATTTTGGACTCGCGATTCTATAGGGAGAAGAGGTAATATTGTAAGTGATTAAGTTTTCAGTGGTGTAATCGTGTCGCATGTAGTGACAGAAGTTTTTACCATCGATAGAGATTTTTACATTTCACCTTTGCTCATCTTCAAGAATATATCAAAACAAAAATACCAAAAACAACAAATTATCTGTGTTTATATTTAGTATTACAGTGTTGTATTGTTTGTTTTGTATTGTGATTAATGTTATAATTGTCAGTATTGTGAGTGTTTTATGTTAGTTTGATTCAGAAAATAGAAAATAGTTTTATTGTTTACTGAAATTGATTCATTCCAAATACTTACAGATTTTAATGGTTACTGTTTGAAATATCTGAATGTTAGTGTTGCTTAATGATAAATCTAATATTAACTAACATTAAAGAGCTTAATTAATGTTATTTACATTTTGTGGAACCACCCAATGGTTGGTCGAATTCCTCTATAAATAGCAGTATTTAACTTGAAAGAGAGGCTCGTGGAGTTAACTTAAGTCCATGAGGTTAGTCCGTTGAGTTAACTGTAACTCAACGGAGTGCTTACTGAACACATATAAACTCCAATATAAAAATTGAAACAATACACAATTCTTACTCATTCTCTGTGGGATCAACCTATACTTGCACGCAAATACAATATACACTGCACTTGCAGTTAAAAACACAAATTGGATTTAATATCTAATTTGTGTGAAAGGTTGCTTGTTTACTTCTAAAAGTAATTATCGATATAAGCATAAAAACAAATTAAACAAGTTTAGAAGTTCACAATCAATACCAAACACTACTGTAATTACTCCTTGTGGTGTTAAATCCGTAGAGGAGAGGAGCATTGGAGAAACAAGTAGAGGTGTAGTGAAGTATCTTCAAGAATGCACTCCCTTGTTCTACACGTTGTTGCATTCCTTTTGGCGTTGGACCTCCAATCTGTGGAAGGAACAAGCTACATTAGGCGTGGAGAATTGGTGGAGAAGGTAGACATCTTTGGTGGCTGAAGCAAGGAGGTGACGTCCCTTGTGGAAAGACCATTGGAGATGTGGGCTTAATGTGAGGAGATGGACTATGAGTTGAGATGGAGTTGTTTGTATTTCCTGTTTTGATGTTGTATAGTTGTTATGTGTTTATTCCATGCTTTCCATGTATTTCCCCTTTATTGTAATGTTGAATTCTAAGTTTAGCTTGAGTTTTGTGCCCTTTATGTGTTTGATTTTATGTTTCCTTGTAGGGATTCTTCTCAAATGTTTGTTCCTTTAAATTCTACCTTTGAGAAATGGAATTTAAGTCAAACTAAGTTAGACAAACTAACTAGTACCCCTGTAGTGTCTTATAAATTTGGCTTAGGATTTGATTATCTAGAATATCCTGAATCTCAAGCCAATAAAGGATTTATTAGTTGCAGTTCAAGTAAATCTAAGACTAAAATTCCTTTTATTATGAAACAAGGTAATAAATATGTAGAAGTAGGTACTTCAAGGGATGAATCATGCAGTAATAAAATAAATCAATGTGATTTGTCAAATTGTACTTCTAACATGACTATAAATGTTTCTAAAAATCTTGTTTCTTATTCTGGAAATTCAGTTTCTAATGTTTCTAAAATTTCAGACAATTGTAGTAAACTGAAAATTTAGAAACCTGAGCATGTAATTCAATACACTGGTATTAGACCAATTACTCATATTGCATGTGATAAAACAAAAAATTCTTGTGCAGAAAAAGATTTTGTATGTATGGAAAGTGTTAATACAAGTACAAAATCTTGGTATGAACTTGCAGAAATGTATAAGCATGACCAAAATAAATTAACATCTGATAAAAATATGTTTGGTCTTGATTATACTACATCTGAAAACAAAAAGAATGATTGCAAAAGCAATAATGCTATATGTGAGTATGAAGCTAATGATAAATCAATAGTACTTACAACTAATAAGAATATAAATGATAATGTACTATTTTTAAACAAAAAGAAGAAATATGAGTTTAATGAACTTGATCCTCAACAACATTGGGTACCAAGAAAAAGTTTTTCTTAATTTGTGTTGCAGGAGGAAACAACATCAAAATGGATCTTGGACAGTGGAGCGTCAAGTCACATGACCGGACAAAAAAGTCTATAACAAAATTTTACAAATACCATGAAAGGAAGTGTAACATTTGGAAACAAAAGCAAAAATAAAATTATAGGTATGGGCAATGTTCAAATAACTCCTACTTATGTTATTTCGAATGTACTATATGTAGAAAACCTAGGATTTAATTTGCTGAGTGTCATAAATGGATAAAGGTATATTTTTAAATCAAGAAAAATATGCAGATGAAATACTTAAGAAATTTAATTTTAATGATACAAGGATTCGAGGAACTCCTATGAGTACTACTTTAAAGTTAGATATTGATGACATAGGAAAATCTATAGATCAAAGAAAATACAGAAGTATGATTGGTTCTTTACTTTATTTGACTACTAGTAGACCTGATATTATGTTTGCTGTGTGTGTTTATGCTAGATTTCAATCTAATCCTAAGGAATCACACTTAATTGCAGTTAAAAGAATATTTAGATATATACAAGGAACTAAAAATTTCGGACTATATTATTCTAAGGATAGTTCAATAGATCTTATAGGATATACCAATGCTGATTATGCAGGATCTAAATCTGATAGAAAGAGTACTAGTGGCACATGTCAATTATTGGGAAATAATTTGGTGTCATGGTTTAGTAAAAAGCAAAACTGTGTAGCACTTTCTACTACAGAAGCTGAATATGTTGCTGCTGCACTGTGTTGCACTCAGATTCTGTGGATAAGGCAAACTTTAGAAGATTTGGATTATCTTATGATACAACTGAGATTTATTGTGACAGTAGTTCTACAATAAATTTTTCCAAAAATCTTGTATTACATTCAAGAGCAAAGCATATAGAGGTTAGACATCATTTTCTAAGAGATAACGTAATTAAAGGAAAAATTAAATTAGAATTTGTGTCTAGTAAAAGTCAATTAGCTGATATATTTACAAAACCTCTAGACAAAAATACATTCTGCAACATTAGATTAAATTTAGGTATTTGTAGGCTATGTGATATGTAAAATGCTTAAACTCCACATAAAAAGATAAATATTATTGATGATGTTGTTCACCTAATAGATATTATATACTTATTATAAATATCTAAAGTAATATCTAAACTGTTGCTTAAGATACTATGTATTTATTGTAAAATCATAGTAGTATCTTATTGATTTTAAGTAGTTTATCAATTTTAATAGTTTTTACGATTTTAAGTGGAAGTGTAAATGAAAAACATTAAATACTTCTAACATTCTGAAATTTTGATTAAATGTTTTCTTTGAATCAAGGAAAATGCATATGATCATGCATAAATTTGACTTAATTGATTAAACTTGTAGAATAAGTTATATGTGACTCATCTTAAACTGTTAACCAAAAGTATAAGCTTATTGAAACTGATTCATATTCTCAGTACAATCATAGAAGTAAAAATTGTATGAGATTTGTGTTTTATTGCATCTGTATTAATGGAATACATATATACTGTGCTTAAAATGAAAAATGCTTACAAAGTAAAAATCTTTGAGAGTTTATTGATCAGTTTGATCACAAGCCTTTTGTACTTGAGTAGATAGGTATGTAAGGATTCTTTAAATTTGGCAACCTATGGTCCTGATCAGATCTGGGATTGTTGACTGAAAGCAATTACACGGGTACATTAGAAAGCTCTTGTATGATTCAAGCTTTTCAAACTAACTTTTAATGAAAATTATCAATATTTACTGTTTTGAAAAGAAAAAGTTGTTTCATTAATTACAGATATCTTTGAATCGCATATAGTTTATACCAATGTGACTACTGATTTATTGAATCAACATTAGTACTTTTGAAAACGTTTATTTGAGATACATTCTTTTATTCTCCTTGAATTAATTGAATTTAGTTCAAAGTTGTGTTTTGATTCATATACAGTAGGAATTAATTCTGGAAATCATTTTTGATGATGTCAAGATAACGGAAGTCTCTAAAAAGAAAATGTAAAAGTATAGTTATACTTAACATCTATTGTCACTACAAGTATATTTTGTATTTTGATTGAATATATTTGAAGTATATTTGTAGGGGGAGCATTAACAATGTCAAAAACAGATTAATATAATTTAAAATACAAATTTTAGTTAATCTGAATTAATGTCCTCTTAAAATCTTGATGAAATAATTTAAAAAGACAAATAAACTATTTTAGATTCAAAGGACAAAATGTTCAAATATTTTACTATGTTCTCAAGATAATGTTAAGTTTTAGCATGTGTGTTGTTTTCGGAACATTTCAGTTGGAAGCATACGAAAATTATTTTATGTGTACTAACTAGACGTTATGTTAGATAAGGTAACATGTAAAACTACCTCTAGATAGCATTTTACTCGTTAGGTTAGTTAACTCAACGAGTTATACTTGAATATTTCGGGTACTTTGATTGAATAAGCTTTATTCAATATTTATTTTATTTCTAAACCCGACTTCTCTTCACGTTGAGTTATACGCCTAAAAACCCTATTTAAACACTTATAACATGGGGACTTAGGTTATTTGTAAACTTTGTTAAGAAAATCTTTCTCGCTTGTTGCTGTTACAACTTGCGACGATGGTCTCTAAGTTCTACAAAGGTCGTGGCAAAGGAAAATGCAAAAGCAGAAGAGATGCAAAAGGAAAAGAAATAGAGAATGATGAAGTTCCACGTACTTGGTTCAAGAAAATATTTCGAGTGGACAAAAGGTTAGAAGAACTTTATAGAGATTACTTCTTTTCTCAGGATATATTAGATGAAGTTAGACAAGAACTTCAACATACTAATGCAAGTATTACATACATGGGTATTCGAAGTAAATATGACAGAGAATACAGAATGAAATGTGCTGAGATTGCATTTTTGGAACAGTATGCAAAATATTTGGAAAAAGGTGTAGGTTCATCAAATAGAACTCCTCAAACTCCTATAAACGGTACAAGACTACATGCATTTGAGGAAGAGCATGAATCAGCTATCCCTACTCCTTTATATTCAACACAAGTAGAATCAGATATCGCTGTAAACAAAACAAAAGTTGACAGTCTTCGCAAGGCCGTTGCAATAGAAAGTGCCTTAGAAGAATTAAAGCAGAAAACTTTTATGGAGCAATTTGAAAAGAAAACAGCAATACTTGAAAAGGAGAAACAGAAATGTTATAGAAGAAGGAAAGTCAGAAAAATTATGTCTAAGGAAACAAAGTCTATTAAAAAAGGAAAATCAGATGAAAATTTATTTCCAAAGGACAATGTATGTCTAGACATTGTACCTTATTGTGCATCTGATAAAATCATCAGTTCCAAACACATTGAAACTGATGAAGATAATGAGACTTTATTTTCCCTTGCTAGAAAACTTGAGAAGAAATCCAAGTCAAATATGAGCTGAAGTTTTTCTATTAATACAAGTCCTGATGATGCAGAAATTTACAAATCAGAGCATTAGGCACCTGACATTGAACAAGTTATTGCAGATATAATTGACAATGTTGAAGCATTAACTAGTTCACAGGCTGAATTGTCTAGAGTAGTAGATATTGAAATTGTTAAGACTACAGAAGAGCTAAAAGTTAACTAACCTTCTATAGAATCTATAGAAGTAGAGTCTGAGAATTCACAACATGAATCAATGGAAATATCTGTTGAACAAAATGAATAATTACAGACAGATACACCGGCTGTAGAATTGTTGAGCATTCTATAGAGACTGAACAGATAAATGTTGAGCATATTGACAATGTTCCTAATACTGTTGAAGCTGAAGAATCAAGCTTACCTAAGTAGCTTCAAGATAATATTTTGGAAGAGGAACAACATGACATTCATTTTGCAGAAGAGGTTCCTGAAGATGAATTAAACTCTGAATCATGGCTTCAGGTATCACCTTCTTTGTGTACAATATTAAAAATTCAAGGTAATGCAATTCATTTTAGATCTGAAGAAGCGTTGCAGAATTACAATAATCTGATTACATTTCAGATTCTGCAAGCTCCTGTAAAAAAATTAAGAAATTTGATGGAAATAAGAGATCTGTTTGAGTTTCAAGGCCTCATTAAATTCTTGCCAGTAGGAATGAAATGGAAGCAATACACAAAGCTTATTGCAGCTTTTTATAGCAATCTGGTCAAGAATGGAAATTTTCTAACCACTCAAATAAATGAACAGGAGTTTATATTGTCTCCTGAGTTAATTTTTGAAGTTTTAGGATTAAAGAATGAAGGTGTTGTTGTTACCAACAGATTTGACATAATAAGACAATTGGAATGGAACATTCAGTCTTTATCAAAAATTCTAGATGTATATTCTGAAATGAGATTAATGGAAAATCTGAATGCAGAGGCAAGGTTTATTGCAACTATATTGCATGCAAATTTATTTCAGAGAGTTGGACACAATATGGAAGTCAGCAGAAGTTGTTTATATGCAACTTATAGCTTGCTGAATAGAATTCAAATCAATTGGTTTGATGTTTTCACTTCTCAACTACCGCATATGAGTTCAAAGTTATTTTATGGTGATGCTGTATGTAGACTCATTGCAAGCCAATTGAATTTATCTGATTAGCCCTTTGAAACTAAAGGCATGAGAGCATTTAGTGTCAAAGATTTGCAAAAATTCCAAGCTATGCATAAACCTCAACGACAACAACAACAACAACCTGATATAGACCATATACAACAACAACAACAACAACAACAACAAAGTTATTCAGTTCAAGCAGAACAGCAAACCCAGCTACCTCTTGACTTAGATGTAGTGCTTAATGACATCAGAAATGATATTAGGCATCTAGGAGATAAAATATGTAATGCTATAAGTGATATACTTAGGAGGGGTCGATAACTGTTTTTGTTTGTTTCTAAATACAAAATGTAATGTTTGTATTACTTCTTTGATTTGATTGAACAATACATTTTTCTGTAAATGTCTTCAATTTTTATTCTTGTTTACAAAAAGAGTTGTTGTAATTATATCTCTTATATATATATATATATTCTCTGTAATTATCTTTTTGATTAATGACAAAAAGGGGGAGAAATATTATAAAAAGATGATTATGATCTTAATTGCATATATATATTATAAAAGGAGATGTTATTTAAATGGTTATTGTAATCTGACAGATGATAATTAGAAAACTGATACTTATATAATTATTGACATCTAAGAGTTTTAGTTCTGAGAGGTAAAATTTACACAAACAATGGAAATAAACTTAACTGAACTTAAGTCAACAAACAAGTTTGTTGAATTAAAAGTTAACCCAACGAAGGTGCTTTGTTGAGTTAAACATATTTCATAATTGATTTAGTATGGTTTTGTCATCATCAAAAAGGGGGAGATTGTTGAGTATTTTTGTTTTGATGATGTGTGCTAAATGAAAATAATCATATTTGCTCAATTACTATTGCTTGTGAAAAGAAATTAAAATCATCAATTAATACAGAAAAAGCTTACTGATATAAATACTTGTCTGTATTGGATCTGAAGTTAATAACTAGTCGTTTCGTTGCATTAATTTCTCATTTAGCTAAACGTTAAGTTAACGTGTGTTTTTATTGAAAAGCATGATATGTTTTAATGTTATATCTTCTGTATCATGAACAGTGCATGTTTAGACAACTCGTTAAGTTAGAGTTTTGTTTGTATAGAGGTCACGTGAGAACTCATTAAGTTAAAAGCTTAAAGGTTAAAATAGGTCACGTGATAACTCGTTAAGTTAGTGAGTAAAAGAAGAGACGAACTCGTTAAGTTAGCGTTATACACGTGGTGAAATTATAAGTTACGAATGTTGTATTGTATCACGTGATGTGCATATGTTTAACTCGTTAAGTTAACATAACTAAATGCGTTGAGTTGCTATATTGAACACTAAGGCAACGCATTAGGTTAGCGTTATAAACTTAAGTTGTTATTTTTTGCACGTGGTAAAATTCTTATTATAAAAACATTTGTTTATTACTGGTTCGTTAAATTATCATAACACAACGGAAATGGTTCGTTGAATTATCATAACACAACGGAGATGATTCGTTGAGATAGCATAACACCACAGACTTAGTTCGTTGAGTTAGCTACAGTACTTGTCATGTGAAATGGCACATGAGGAACTCGTTAAGTTAGAAACATTAAGTTATATATATACTTGTGTTACTCGTTTAGTTAACATTAAAGTAACAACTTCTTATTACACTAATGAAAAACTTTTAGACGAGAAAGTTTATTTTGCAGGAAATTTTTCAGAGATCCAAGACTAATGATTAAAGAAAATTCGAAATATAAACGTGGGTTAGAACGTGTGTGTTTCGATGAAGGAAAAAGAAAAGACGTGGAAAAGTGGAAAACTGGTAGTGGTTAAACGTGAAGGATATGCATGAAATGAAGATACAGTATAAAAGGCATAGAATTCTCGTTGATCAAACCATCCCTGCACACTAAAAGAAAAATCTTTTTCAAGGATCAAAAATACCTCTTCGGGAAAAATCTCTCAAGTGGAAGAAAGTTCAGTGAAGCATAAAAAGGTAAGATTTTCGTCATTAAAGATTTGAAGTATCAAAAGAAAGAAAATTCGGTGAAGCATGAAAAGAAAAGATATTCGTCACTAAAGAATTGCTGAAGAAGAAAAAGAAGAAGAAGAAAGATCTCGAATAAGGAGAAAAGTTTTAAATTCCGCAAATTAGTTTTCTCTATTTGTAGTTATGAAATTGTTTAGATGATATATGGTATCAAAATATAATTGCATCTACAATTTCTGAGGAGAATTGAATTGTATATTGTAATTGAAACCTGAATAAAAATGATTTTATGAAAACAATGTCTCAACTTGTTTTTGAGTTTTAAAGTTTCAATTATATTTCAGAAAATATTAAAAATACACAATTCACCCCCCTCTTGTGTAGCCATACGATCCTACATTTTGACATCATCAAAAAGGGGGAGATTGTTAGGAATTTTGTTTTGATGATATATGCTTTATTAAAGTTTTTAAATAAGTTTAAATTATATTCTCTAAGTATAATTCTCTAAGTATAATAGTTAACAGATTATCGGAAAGTTTTATTTTTATGTCGGATAAGTTAAAGATTTTTGAAGAGTTACATTTTCGATTGTTAAACTTTCGAATAGTTAACGTTTCGTTTTTGTCGAATAGTTTATGTTAAAAACTCATATAGTTAAGTTATCTGCACGTGTATTTTTAATGTTTTAAGTTGTCACGTGTTTTGCCATATGCGTTCGGTAATGAAAATCAAATAGTTAGATAACTGTTCGAGTTTTTATACGCATGGATAGATAAGTGTTCGAGTTTTATAAAATGACTAACGAACAGATATGTTTGCTATGTTTAGTCATGTGTTTTGCTGGTGCAAAAACTCGAAGAGTTACAGATAAGTGTTCGAGTTTTTACAAGACTTAAAGGATAAGTGTTCGACTAAATCAAAGACTTAGAAGATATTCTACAAGACTCCAGGAAGATAAAGTTTCAGTGAATCTACGAAGTGGAGATTGTGAAAATTCAAAATTATAGTGGAGAAAGTGGAAACTCAAAAAGATAGTAATTTGGATTAATGAAAAAAATTAGTACGTGGATTATGGATTAAGTGGATGAACATGCTGAACATGAAAGACAACAAAGTTCGACTACTAATAGAGAGTACGAGCTTCATTACAAACGAGGATCCTAATCTCAAAAACCAAGTCTGAATATTCAATCTGGATCCCTAACTGAAAAGTTAAGTTTGAATATTCATATTCTGAAAAGTTCTCCAACATTAGAAGAAGTTCGAAATTCCAAGCAATTTTAGAAAAGGAGCTGCAAATGTAAGAAGTCTGGAAATTCGACAACTAGAGAAGAAGAGATACACAAGCTGAGCAAAGAGAAGGAAAGAAGCTGTGTGCATAAAGATCAGGTCTAATGTAATTTGAAATTAGTTTTGAATAAGAGCTTTATTTTTCTATTTGAATTGTATATCAAACATTACTATATCAAAACCGTCAAGAAAGGAATTGAGTTGAAAAGATACTGTAAATTTTATCTTTACACAAAGAATAAAATTTCATTTATGAGTGTTTTGTGGTCCTGTTTTATCCACTAGTATTTTAATAATTAAAGAGACAATTCACCCCCCCTCTTCTGATACAGACGATCCTACACTAGTATTAATGGTGGATTGTATTGACTTCACGAAATGGACATCTAAAATTATAAAATCTAGAGCCATTTCAGTGAAAGAATACAAAAACTATAATGTTGTAGCTGTTGAGATGACTGCACCTTCTAGAGACATTATAGGAGTTGTAGAACATATAAATCAATTAGAGTGTTGAGTATTTTGTTTTGATGATGTGTGCTGAATGAAAATAATCATATTTGCTCAATTACTATTGTTTGTGAAAAGAAATTAAAATCATCAATTAATACAGAAAAAGCTTACTAGCATAAATACTTGTCTGTATTGGACCTGAAGTTAATAACTAGTCGTTTCGTTGCATTAATTTCTCATTTAACTAAACATTAAGTTAACATGTGTTTTCTATTGAAAAGTATGATATGTTTTAAAGTTATATCTTCTATATCATGAATAGTGCATGTTTAAACAACTTGTTAAGTTTGAGTTTTGTTTGTATAGAGGTCACGTGAGAACTCGTTAAGTTAGAGGCTTAAAGGTTAAAATAGGTCACGTGATAACTCGTTAAGTTAGTGAGTAAAAGTAGAGACGAACTCGTTAAGTTAGTGTTATACATGGGGTGAAATTATAAGTTATGAATGTTGTATTGTATTACGTGAAGTGCACATGTTTAACTCATTATGTTAATATAACTAAACGCGTTGAGTTGCTATATTGAATACTAAGGCAATGCGTTAGGTTAGCGTTATAAACTTAAGTTGTTATTTTTGCACGTGGTAAAATTCTTATTATAAAAACACTTGTTTATTACTACATCGGTGAGTTAAAGTTTTTTGGAGACTTACAATCGTAACTATCCAAAAGGTAACTTAAGTCATGTTTTCAGGTCTTGACACGTGTCTCACTAGTTTTATGGTATAAAGAGTTTTTCGGTGACTTACAATCGTAACTATCCGAAACTTAAACTGTTTTCGGTGAGTTATCGTTTAACCTTTCGAAAGAAAGGTTAAGCTAGTTCGTTGAGTTAGCATAACACAACGGACTTAGTTCGTTGTGTTAGCTACAGTACTTGTCATGTGAAATGGCACATGAGGAACTCGTTAAGTTAGAAACATTAAGTTATATATATACTTGTGTTACTCGTTTAGTTAACATTAAAATAACGACTTTTTATTACACTTGATGGAAAATTCTTTGGACGATAAAGTTTATTTTGTAGGAAATTTTTTGAAGATCCAAGATTGATGATTAAAGAAAATTCGAAATATAAACGTGGGTTAGAACGTGTGTTTCGATAAAGGAAAAAGAAAAGACGTCGAGAAGTGATAACTTGGTAGTGATTAAACATGAAGGATATGTATGAAATGAAGATACAGTATAAAAGGCATAGAATTCTAATTGATCAAACTATCCCTGCACACTAAAAGAAAAATCTTTTTTAGGGATGAAAAAAAAACACACCTCTTCGGGGAAAATCTCTCAGGTGGAAGAAAATTCAGTGTAGTAGAAAAAGGTATTATATACGTCATTGAAGATTTGAAGTATCAGAAGAAAGCAAATTCGGTGAAGCAGAGAAAGACAAGATATTCGTCACTGAAGAATTGCTGAAGAATAAAAAGAAGAAGAAAGATCTCGAATAGGAAGAAATATTTTAAATTCCGCAAATTAGTTTTCTCTGTTTGTAGTTATGAAATTGTTTAGATGATACATGGTATCGAGTTATAATTGCATCTACAATTTCTGAGGAGAATTGAATTGTATATTGTAATTGAAACCTTGAATAAAAATGATTTTATTGAAACAATGTCTCGACTTGTTTTTGAGTTTTAAAGTTTCAATTATATTTCAGAAAATATTAAAAATACACAATTCACCCCCCTCTTGTGTAGTCATACGATCCTACAAGTGGTATCAGAGCTTTGTTAATAATCTTTGATATAAAATCGATACCAACTTATTTAATATCATTGCTTATTCTACATTCCTTGTTTTTAAACAGAAATTAATATCTGAGCATACGTTTAACTTTCTTGATTTAAGGCTCAAGTTGTTTTAAAGTTTTTAGACTATTTAAAATCAAATAGGATGAAAAATTTAAGGTAAGATGGCTACTGGTAATGGTAATTTTTCTTTATATGAAGGCCAAAATCGTAATCGTCCTCGTTTATTTGATAGAATACATTTTGAATATTGGAAATATAGGATGACTATTTTTCTTCAAAGTATAGATCATAAGTTGTGGTTCATGATTTCTAAACCATATACTCCGTTAACTACTCCTTATAATACTTGGACAATTACTGAAAAAGAAAATGAAACGCTGAATGTTAAGGGTTTAAATATTTTATTTTGTGCATTAAGTTATGAACAGTTTAGTAAAGTGTCGACATATAAATCTGCTTATGAGGTGTGGCATGCATTAGAAGTTTCACATGAAGGTACTTCTCAAGTTAAAGAGACTAAAACAAACATGTTGATTCATAAGTATGAACTCTTTAAGATGTATGAAGACAATAATATTTCTGAGATGTTTTCCAGATTTCTTGATATCATAAACTCTTTAAAATGTTTAGGAAAGAATTTTGAACAGAAAGATTTGATGAGGAAAATTCTCAAATCCCTAAGTTCTAAATGGTCTCAGAAAGTAACATCAATTGAGGAATCATGAGATTTAAATGTTTATACTATGAATGAACTTATAGGAAATTTAACAGCTTATGAAGTTCAATTAAATGAATCACTAAGTCATAACTAACTAAAAATAAAGAAAGAAATAGCCTTCAAAATTAATTTAGATTCTAATATATCTATTGATTCTGACGAGGACTTGATTTTGCTGACTAGGAAATTCAAGAAAGCATCGAAAGCTAGGAAACAGCTAATGAACAAAATTGATAAACCCTGAACGTCAAAATCACTGAATGATAAGAATTCTTCTTCTAGAAAGTATGTATGTTACAACTATAAGAAACCTGGACATCTTTCTCTAGACTATCCTATGAGGAAAAATGAAAAGCAAAGTAAGACAAATCAGAAGAAGACGGCTCAGAAAACTCAGAAAAAGTTTTACAAGAAAAAGGCTTTGAAGGTCACTTAAGATGACACGTCTGAAGAGTGTGAATATGAGGAATCAGCATCAAAATCTTCACATTCAGAAGAAGAATAAGAGTTAAAAGACGTTGCTCATGTGTGCTTCATGGCAGATGAGTCTGAGGTAATATCTGATCTTGAAAGTCATTCAGATTTCAACTTTGATGAATTATTATGTGCTTATCATGCATTATTACAAAAACTTAAAGTATGTAAATTGGAAAATAAGAATATTAGAAAATCTTCATCCATTATGGAAGAAGAAAATTGTTTCCTGTCTACTACTTTAGAAAAGTTTAAATGTGATAATAAAAATCATGCTAGAGATTTGCAAAAATTTAGATTTAATGAATGTATCTTGCATGAACAAATACAGAATATAAATGCTGAAAAATTAAAGATAGAATCTGAAAATGAAATGTTGAGAAACAATATAAATGAACTTGAATTAGAGATAGATAAATTAAAACTAAGAGAGCTAGATTTAAATTCTACCATTGAGAAATGGAATTTAAGTCAAACTAAGTTAGATAAACTAACTAGTACCCCTGCGGTGTCTTATAAATTTGGCTTAGGATTTGATTATCCTGAATATCCTGAATCTCAAGCTAATAAAGGATTTATTAGTAGCAGTTCAAGTAAATCTAAGACTAAAATTCCTTTTATTATGAATCAAGGTAATAAATATGTAGAAGTAAGTACTTCAAGAGATGAATCATGGAGTAATAATATAAATCAATGTGATTTGTCAAATTGTACTTCTAACATGACTATAAATGTTTCTAAAAATCTTGTTTCTTGTTCTGGAAATTCAGTTTCTAATGTTTCTAAAATTTCAAACAATTGTAGTAAACTGGAAATTCAGAAACCTGAGCATGTAATTCAATATACTGGTATTAGACCAATTACTCATTCTACATGTGATAAATCTGAAAATTTTTCTGCGGAAAAAGATTTTGTATACACTGAAAATTCAAATACAAGTTCAAAATCTTGGTATGAACTTAATGAAATGTATGAGCATGACCAAAATAAATTAACATTTGATAAAAATCTGTTTGGTCTTGATTATACTACATCTGAAACCGAAAAGAATGATTGTAAAAGCAATAATGCTATATGTGAGTATGAAGCTAATGATAAATCAATAGTACTTACAACTAATAAGAATTTAAATGATAATGTTAAACTATTTTTAAACAAAAAGAAGAAATATGCATTTAATGAACTTGGTCCTCAACAACATTGGGTACCAAGAAAAGGCTTTTCTTAATTTGTGTTGTAGGAGGAAACAACATCGAAATGGATATTGGATAGTGGAGCGTCAAGTCACATGACCGGACAGAAAAGTCTACTACAAAATTTTACAAAGACCATGAAAGGAAGTGTAACATTTGGTAACAAAAGCAAAGATAAAATCATAGGTATGGGCAATGTTCAAATAACTCCTACTTGTGTTATTTCAAATGTACTATATCTAGAAAACCTAGGATTTAATTTGCTGAGTGTCATAAAACTAACTGAAAATGAATATTATGTAGTGTTTGAAGATAATGTATGCAAAATAATTGATAAAAATACAGATGAAATTAAGTTTATTGCTAAAAGAAAAGGTTCTATATGTATTTTATCTTTACCTTCTGGTGTAGTTGATTTAAATTCATGTTTGCTAGCTAAAACTAGTGATGCATATCTATGGGATAGAAGGATTGGGCATATAAATATGAAACTGTTACATAATCTATCAAAAAAAACATTTAGTGAGAGGTTTACCAAAGATTAAATACTCGAAGGACTTTATGTGTGATGCATGTGAGTTAGGTAAACTTCATAAAAACTCTTTTAAATCCAAAACTGATATTTCAAGCAAGAGAGTCTTAGAACTTATACATATGGATCTGTTTGGACCAACAAGAATCATGAGTCTTGGTGGTAAATGGTATGTATTTGTTTTAGTAGATGACTTCTCTAGATACACTTGGGTATATTTTCTAGCATCGAAGACAGAAGATTTTGAAAAGTTTAAAATGTTTTGCAATTTTGTTCAAAATGAACAGAGTGTCTCTATTCCAAAACTTTGGAGTGATCATGGAACTGAATTTGATAATGATCAAATGGATAATTATTGTAATGAGCATGGCATTGATCACAGATTTTCTTTTCCAAGAGCACCGTGTCAAAATGGTTGTTGAGTATTTTTGTTTTGATAATGTGTGCTGAATGAAAATAATCATATTTGCTCAATTACTATTGCTTGTGAAAAGAAATTAAAATCATCAATTAATACAGAAAAAGCTTACTGATATAAATACTTGTCTGTATTAGATCTGAAGTTAATAACTAGTCGTTTCGATGCATTAATTTCTCATTTAGCTAAACGTTAAGTTAACGTGTGTTTTTATTGAAAAGCATGATATATTTTAATGTTATATCTTCTATATCATGAATAGTGCATGTTTAGACAACTCGTTAAGTTAGAGTTTTGTTTGTATAGAGGTCACGTGAGAACTCGTTAAGTTAGAGGCTTAAAGGTTAAAATAGGTCATGTGAGTAAAAGAAGTGACGAACTCATTAAGTTAGTGTTATACACGTGGTGAAATTATAAGTTACAAATGCTGTATTGTATCACGTGAGGAGCACATGTTTAACTCGTTAAGTTAACATAACTAAACACGTTGAGTTGCTATATTGAACACTAAGGCAATGCGTTAGGTTAGCGTTATAAACTTAAGTTGTTATTTTTGCACGTTGTAAAATTCTTATTATAAAAATATTTGTTTATTACTGGTTCGTTGAGTTATCATAACACAACGGAGATGGTTCATTGAGATAGCATAACACCACGGACTTAGTTCGTTGAGTTAGCTACAGTACTTGTCACATGAAATGGCACATGGTGAACTCGTTAAGTTAGAAACGTTAAGTTATATATATATACTTGTGTTACTCGTTTAGTTAACATTAAAGTAACGACTTCTTATTACATTGATGAAAAACTTTTGGACCAGAAAGTTTATTTTCAGGAAATTTTTCAGAGATCCAAGACTAATGATTAAAGAAAATTCGAAATATAAACGTGAGTTAGAATGTGTGTGTTTCGATGAAGGAAAAAGAAAAGACGTGGAGATGTGGAAAACTGGTAGTGGTTAAACGTGAAGGATATGCATGAAATGAAGATACAGTATAAAAGGCATAGAATTCTCGTTGATCAATTTATCCTTGCACACAAAACGAAAAGTCTTTTCAAGGATCAAACCATCCTTGCACACCAAAAAGTAAAATCTTTTCAAGGATCAAACCATCCCTACACACCAAAAGAAAAATCTTTTTCAAGGATCAAAAATACCTCTTCGGGAAAAATTTCTCAAGTGGAAGAAAGTTCAGTGAAGCATAAAAAGGTAAGATTTTCGTCACTGAAGATTTGAAGTATCAGAAGAAAGCAAATTCGGTGAAGCATGAAAAGACAAGATTTTCGTCACTAAAGATTTGAAGTATCAGAAGAAAGCAAATTTGGTGAAGCATGAAAAGACAAGATATTCGTCACTGAATAATTGCTGAAGAAGAAAAAGAAGAAGAAGAAAGATCTCAAACAAGGAGAAAAGTTTTAAATTCCGCAAATTAGTTTTCTCTATTTGTAGTTATGAAATTGTTTAGATGATATATGGTATCGAAATATAATTGCATCTACAATTTCTAAGGAGAATTGAATTGTATATTGTAATTGAAACCTTGAATAAAAATGATTTTATGAAAACAATGTCTCGACTTGTTTTTGAGTTTTAAAGTTTCAATTATATTTTAGAAAATATTAAAAATACACAATTCACCCCCCTCTTGTGTAGCCATACGATCCTACAATGGTGTTGTTGAGAGAAAGAATAGATCACTTCAAGAAATTGCTAGAACTATGTTGAATGAACATAAGTTACCTCAAAATCTTTGGGCTGAAGTAGTAAATACAACTTGTTATGTTATTAACAGAAGTCATTTAAGACCTCATGTTAATAAAACTCCTTTTGAAATTATGTTTAATAGGGTTCCAAAAATTTCCTATACGAAATCATTTGGCTGTAAGTGTTTTATTCTTAATACTAAGGATAAAAGGGATAAATTTCAAGCCAAATCGGATGAAGGAATTTTTGTAGATTACTCTACTAGAAGTAAAGCCTATAAAGTATATAACAAGACTTCTAAGACTATTGAAGAAACCCTCCATGTAAGCTTCAATGAAAATTCTTTTAGAGAATCTCAATCTAAAGTTGATAACGATGATTTGATCAATCTTCCAAAAGAGTTAGAGATCAATAGAGAGATTGATGATTTATCTGAGAAAATCAAAAATATGAACTTAAATGATCAAACTAATGATGAAAGTGATGTACCTTCAGATGTTGATGCGAATATTGAGGAAACTCAGAGAAATTGGCGTTATTCTTCATCACATCCCATTACTCAAGTCATTGGTAATATTAATGAGGGAGTTAAAACTAGAGCTTCAGTAAATTTAAATAGTATGTGTATATTTGTTTCTATGGTGGAACCAAGGAATATACAAGAAGCATTATCTGATGAAAATTGGATAGTGGCAATGCAAGAAGAACTAAATCAATTCATTAGAAATGATGTATGGGAATTAGTCTCTCCACCAGAAAATTAGTCCATAATAGGTACAAAGTGGATTTTTAGAAACAAAACTAATGAAACTAGTCAAATTATAAGGAATAAAGCTAGATTAGTTGCACAAGGGTATACATAGGAAGAAGGATTAGATTATAATGAAACATTTGCTCCTGTGGCTAGGTTAGAAAGTATTAGAATATTATTGACCTATGGTTGTTATATGGATTTTAAATTATATCAAATGGATGTAAAGAGTGCATTTCTAAATGGTTTAATTAATGAAGAAGTCTATGTAAAACAACCACCTAGATTTGGAGGTATTAAAAATCCTGACTTTGTGTATAAATTGAAGAAAGCTTTATATGGTTTGAAGCAAGCACCTAGATCATGCTAGGAAAGATTGTCTACTTTTTTAATAGAAAAAGGCTATATCATGGGAAAAGTGGATCATACTCTATTTATTAAGAGAGATGGTAAAGATCAGATTGTTGTTCAAATATACGTGGATGATATAATCTTTGGAGCAACCTCTAATAAGTTGGTAGAAATATTCTCTAAAGAGATGACTAATCAATTTGAAATGAGTATGACAGAAGAACTTTCATATTTTCTAGGACTTCAAATTAAGCAAATGGATAAAGGTATATTTTTAAATCAGGAAAAATATGCAGATGAAATGCTTAAGAAATTTAATTTTAATGATACATGGATTCTAGGAACTCCTATGAGTACTTCTTTAAAGTTAGATATTGATGACATAGGAAAATCTATAGATCAAAGAAAATACAGAAGTATGATTCATTCTTTACTTTATTTGACTGCTAGTAGACTGGATATTATGTTTACTGTGTGTGTTTGTGCTAGATTTCAATCTAATCCTAAAGAATCACACTTAATTGCAATTAAAAGAATATTTAGATATATACAAGGAACTAAAAATTTCAAACTGTATTATTCTAAGGATAGTTCAATAGATCTTATAGGATATACTAATGCTGATTATGCAAGATCTAAATTTGATAGAAAGAGTACCAGTGGCACATGTCAATTATTGGGAAATAATTTGGTGTCATGGTTTAGTAAAAAGCAAAACTATGTAGCACTTTCTACTACAGAAGCTGAATATGTTGTTGCTACACTGTGTTGCACTCAAATTCTATGGATAAGGCAAACTTTAGAAGATTTTGGATTATCTTATGATATAATTGAGATTTATTGTGACAGTAGTTCTACAATAAATCTTTCCAAAAATTCTGTATTACATTCAAGAGCAAAGCATATAGAGGTTAGACATCATTTTCTAAGAGATAACGTAATTAAAGGAAAAATTAAATTAGAATTTGTCTAGTAAAAATCAATTAGCTAATATATTTACAAAACCTCTAGACGAAAATACATTCTGCAACATAAGATTAAAATTAGGTATTTGTAGGCTATGTGATGTGTAAAATGCTTAAACTCCACATTAAAAAGATAAATATTATTGATGATGTTGTTCACCTCATAGATATTATATACTTATTATAAATATCTAAAGTAATATCTAAACTGCTGTTTAAGATACTATGTATTTATTGTAAAATCATAGTAGTATCTTATTGATTTTAAGTAGTTTATCAATTTTAATGGTTTTTACGATTTTAAGTGGAAGTGTAAATGAAAAACATTAAATACTTCTAACATTCTGAAATTTTGATTAAATGTTTTCTTTGAATCAAGGAAAATGCATATGATCATGCATAAATTTGACTTAATTAATTAAACTTGTAGAATAAGTTATATGTAACTCATCTTAAACTGTTAATCAAAAGTATAAGCTTATTGAAACTAATTCATATTCTCAGTACAATCATAGAAGTAAAAATTGTATGAGATTTGTGTTTTATTGCATCTGTATTAATGGAATACATATATACTGTGCTTAAAATGAAAAGTACTTACAAAGTAAAAATCTTTGAGAGTTTATTGATCGGTTTGATCACGAGCCTTTTGTACTTGAGCAGATAGGTATGTAAGGATTATTGTCCTCAAAAAGGATTCTTTAAATCTGGCAACCTAAGGTCCTAATCAAATATGGGATTGTTGACTGAAAGCTCATTACACAGGTACATTAGAAAGCTCTTGTATGATTCAAGCTTTTCAAACTAACTTTTAAAGAAAATTATCAATATTCACTATTTAAATAAAAAAAAATGTTGTTTCATTAATTACAGATATCTTTGAATCACATATAGTTTCTACCAATATGACTATTGATTTCTTGAATCAACATTAGTAATTTTGAAAACGTTTATTTGAGATACATTCTTTTATTCTCCTTGAGTTAATCACATTGAGTTCAAAGTTGTGTTTTGATTCGTATATAGTAGGAATTGATTCTAGAAATCATTTTTGATGATGTCAAAATAACGGAAGTCTTTGAAAAGAAAATTTAAAAGTATAGTTATACTTAACATCAATTGTCACTACAAGTATATTTTGTATTTTGATTGAATATATTTGAACTATATTTGTAGGGGGAGGATTAACAATGTCGAAAACAGATTAATATAATTCAGAATACAAATCTTAGTTAATCTGAATTAATGTCCTCTTAAAATCTTGATGAAATAATTTTTTTTTAAAAAAAAAGACATACAAACTATTTTAGATTCAAAGGACAAAATGTTTGAATAGTTTAAAATGTTCTCAAGATAATGTTAAGTTTTAGGAACGTTTCAGTTGGAAGCATTCGAAAATTGTTTTAAGTGTACTAACTAGACGTTATGTTACATAATGTAATATGTAAAACTGCCTTTAGACAGAGTTTTACTCGTTAGGTTAGTTAACTCAACGAGTTATAATTGAATATTTCGGGTACCTTGATTGAATAAACTTTATTCAATATTTATTTTATATCTAAACCCAACCTCTCTTCACATTGAGTTATTCACCTAAAAACCCTATTTAAACACTTATTACACGGGCACTTAGGTTATTTGTATACTTTGTCAAGTAAATCGTTCCTGCTTGTTGCTGTTACAACCTGCGATGATGGTCTCCAAGTTCTACAAAGGTTGTGGCAGAGGAAAAGGCAAAAGCAGAGGAGATGCAACAGGACAAGAAATAGAGAATGATGAAGTTCCACGCACTTGGTTCAAGAAAATATTTCAAGTGGACAAAAGGTTAGCAGAAATTCATAGTGAATATTTCTTTCCTAAAGGTATACTACATGAAGTTAGACAAGAACTCTAAAATACTGATTCTAGTATTACATACATGGGGATTTGAAGTAAATTTGATCGAGAATACCGTATGAAGTGTGTTGAAATTGCATTTTTGGAACAGTATGCAAAATATTTGGAAAAAGGTGTAGGTTCATCAAATAGAACTCCTCAAACTCCTATAAATGGTACAAGACTACATGCATTTGAGGAAGAGCATGAATCAGCTATCCCCACTCATTTATATTCAAAACAAGTAAAATCAAATATTGCTGTAGACAAAACAAAAGTTGACAGTCTTTGAAAGGTCGTAGCAATAGAGAGTGCCTTAGAAGAATTAAAGTAAAAAACTTTTATGGAGCAATTTGAAAAGAAAACATCAATACTTGAAGAGGAGAAACAGAAATGTTATAGCACAAGAAAAATCAGAAAAATTATGTCTAAGGAAACAAAGTCTATTAGAAAAGGATAATCAGATGAAAATTTATTTCCAAATGACAATGTATGTCTAGACATTGTACCTTATTATGCATCTGATAAACTCATCAGTTCTGAACACACTAAAATTGATGAAGATAATGAGACTTTATTTTCTCTTGCTAGAAAGCTTGAGAAGAAATACAAGTCAAATATGAGCTCAAGTTTTTCTATTAGTACAAGTCTTGATGATATAGAAATTGGCAAATCAGAGCATCAGGCACCTGACATTGAACAAGTTATTGTAGATATAATTGACAATGTTGAGGTAGTAACTAGTTCATAGGCTGAATTGTCTAGAGTAGCAGATATTAAAAATGTTAAGACTCTAGAAGAGCTAAATGTTAACCAGCCTTCTTCAGAATCTATAAAAGCAGAGTCTGAGAATTCACAACACGAACCAACGGAAATTTCTATTGAACAAAATGAACAATTACAGATAGATACACCGACTGTAGAATTTGTGGAAAAATTAAACTCTGAAGATTCTATAGAGATTGAACAGATGAATGTTGAGCATATTGAAAATGTTCCTAACACTGTTGAAGTTGAAGAATTAAGCTTACCTGAGTAGCTTTAAGATAATATTTTGGAAGAGAAACAACATGACATTCATTTTGAAGAAGAGGTTCCTAAAGATGAATTAAACTCTGAATCACGGCTTCAGGTATCACCTTCTTTGTGTATAGTATTAAAAATTCAAGGTAATGTAATTCATTTTAGATCTGAAGAAGCATTGCAGAAATACAATAATCTGATTACATGTCAGATTCTACATGCTCATCCAATAAAGTTCAGAAATTTGATGGAAATAAGAGATCTGTTTGAGTTTCAAGGCCTCATTAAATTCTTGCCAATAGGAACGAAATGGAAGCAATACACAAAGCTTATTGCAGCTTTTTATAGCAATCTGGTCAAGAATGGAAATTTTCTGTAAACTCAAATAAATCAACAAGATTTTATATTATCTCTTGAGTTAATTTTTGAAGTTTTAGGATTAAAGAATGAAGGTGTTGTTGTTACGAACAGATTTGACATGATTAGACAACTGGAATGGAACATTTAGTCTTTATCAAAAATTCTAGATGTATATTCTAAAATGAGATTAATTGAAAATCTGAATGCAGAGGCAAGGTTTATTGCAAATATATTGTATGCAAATTTATTTCAGAGAGTTGGACACAATTTGGAAGTTAGCAGAAGCTCTTTATATGCAACTTATGGCCTGTTGAATAGAATTCAAATAAATTGGTTTGATATTTTTGTCTCAACTATAGCATATGAGTTCAAAGTTATTTTATGGTGATGCTATATATAGAATCCTTGCAACCCAATTGACTTTATCCAACTGGCCCTTTGAAACTAAAGGCATGAGAGCATTTAGTGTTAAAGATTTGCAAAAATTTCAAGCCATGCATAAACCTCAATGACAACAACAACAACAACCTGATTATACAGAACATATACAACAACAACAACAAAGTTATTCAGTTCAAGTAGAACAGCAAACCTAGCTACCTACTGACTTAGATGCAGTGCTTAACGACATCAAAAATGATATTAGGCATCTAGGAGATAAAATATGTAATGCTATAAGTGATATACTTAGGAGGGGTCGATAATTGTTTTTGTTTGTTTCTGAATACAAAATGCACTATTTGTATTACTTGTTTGATTCATTGAACAATACATTTTTCTGTAAATGTGTTCAATTATTATTCTTATTTACAGAAAGAGTTGTTGTAAATATATCTCTTATATATATATATTCTCTGTAATTATCTTTTTGATTAATGACAAAAAGGGGGAGAAATATTATAAAAAGATGATTATGATCTTAATTGCATATATATTATAAAAGGAGATGGTATTTAAATGGTTATTGTAATCTGATAGATGATAATTAGAAAACTGATACTTATATAATTATTGACATCTGAGAATTTTAGTTCTAAGAGGTAAAATTTACACAAACAATAGAAATAAGCTTAAGTGAACTTAAGTCAACAAACAAGTTTGTTGAATTAAAAGTTAACCCAACAAAGGTGCTTTGTTGAGTTAAACATATTTCATAATTGATTTAATATGGTTTTGTCATCATCAAAAAGGGGGAGATTGTTGAGTATTTTGTTTTGATGATGTGTGCTGAATGAAAATAATCATATTTGCTCAATTACTATTGCTTGTGAAAAGAAATTAAAATCATCAATTAATACAGAAAAAGCTTACTGATATAAATACTTGTTTATATTGGATCTGAAGTTAATAACTAGTCGTTTCGTTGCATTAATTTCTCATTTAACTAAGCGTTAAGTTAGCGTGTGTTTTTTATTGAAAAGCATGATATGTTTTAATGTTATATCTTCTGTATCATGAACAGTGTAGGTTTAGACAACTCGTTAAGTTAGAGTTTTGTTTGTATAGAGGTCACGTGAGAACTCGTTAAGTTAGAGGCTTAAAGGTTAAAATAAGTCACATGATAACTCGTTAAGTTAGTGAGTAAAAGTAGAGACGAACTCTTTAAGTTAGTGTTATACACAGGGTGAATTTATAAGTTACGAATGTTTTATTGTATCACGTGAGGTGCACATGTTTAACTCGTTAGGTTAACATAACTAAACGCGTTGAGTTGCTATATTGAACACTAAGGCAACGCGTTAGGTTAACGTTATAAACTTAAGTTGTTATTTTTGCATGTGGTAAAATTCTTATAATAAAAACATTTGTTTATTACTGAATCGGTGAGTTAAAGTTTTTTCAGAGACTTAGAGTCGTAACTATCCGAAACTTAAACTGTTTTTGGTGAGTTATCGTTTAACCTTCCGAAAGAAAGGTTAAGCTAGTTCGTTGAGTTAGCATAACACCACAGACTTAGTTCGTTGAGTTAGCTACAATACTTGTCACGTGAAATGGCACATGAGGAACTCGTTAAGTTAGAAACGTTAAGTTATATATACACTTGTGTTACTCGTTTAATTAACATTAAAATAACGACTTCTTATTACACTTGATGGAAAATTCTTTGGACGAGAAAGTTTATTTTGCAGGAAATTTTTCAGAGATCCAAGACTGTTAAAGAAAATTTGAAATATAAACATGGGTTAGAACGTGCGTGTTTCGATGAAGGAAAAAGAAAAGACATGGAGAAGTGGAAAACTAGTAGTGATTAAACGTGAAGGATATGAATGAAATGAAGATATAGTATAAAAGGCATAGAATTCTCGTTGATCAAACTATCCCTACATACCAAAAGAAAAATCTTTTTTAGGGACCAAAAAGAAACACACCTCTTCGGGGAAAATCTCTTAGGTGGAAGAAAATTCAGTGAAGCAGAAAAAGGTATTATATACGTTGTAGGATCGTATGGCTAAACAAGAGGGGGGTGAATTATGTATCTTTAATATTTTCTAAAATATAATTGAAACTTTAAAACTCAAAAACAAGTCGAGGCATTGTTTACATAAAATCATTTTTATTCAAGGTTTCAATTACAATATACAATTCAATTCTCCTTAGAAATTGTAGATGCAATTATAACTCAATACCATATATCATCTAAACAATTTCATAACTACAAATAGAGAAAACTAATTTACGGAATTTAAAACATTTCTCCCTGTTTGAGATCTTTCTTCTTCTTCTTTCTTCTTCAGCAATTCTTCAATGATGAATATCTTGTCTTTCTTTGCTTCACCGAAGAAGAAGAAAGATCTCAAACAGGGAGAAAAGTTTTAAATTCTGCAAATTAGTTTTCTCTATTTGTAGTTATGAAATTATTTAGATGATACATGGTATCGAAATATAATTGCATCTACAATTTCTGAGGAGAATTGAATTGTATATTGTAATTGAAACCTTGAATAAAAATGATTTTATGAAAACAATGTCTCGACTTGTTTTTGAGTTTTAAAGTTTCAATTATATTTCAGAAAATTTTAAAAATACATAATTCACCCCCCTCTTGTGTAGCTATATGATCCTACAAGTGGTATTAGAGCTTTGGTTAATAATCTTTGATATAAAATCAATACCAACTTATTTAATATCATTGCTTATTCTACCTTCCTTGTTTTTAAACAGAAATTAATATCTGAGCATACGTTTAACTCTATTGATTTAAGGCTCAAGTTGTTTTAAAGTTTTTAGACTATTTAAAATCAAATAGGTTGAAAAATCTAAGGTAAAATGGCTACTGGAAATGGTAATTTTTCTTTATATAAAGGCCAAAATCTTAATTGTCCTCCTTTATTTGATGGAATACATTTTGAATAATGGAAATATAGTATGACTTTTTTTCTTCAAAGTATAGATCATAAGTTGTGGTTCATGATTTCTAAACCATATACTCCGTTAACTACTCCTTATATTACTTGGACAATTACTGAAAAAGAAAATGAAACTCTCAATGCTAAGGGCTTAAATATTTTATTTTGTGCATTGAGTTATGAACTTGAATTAGAGATAGAAAAATTAAAACTAAGAGAGCAAGATTTAAATTCTACCTTTGAGAAATGGAATTTAAGTCAAACTAAGTTAGACAAACTAACTAGTACCCCTGCAGTGTCTTATAAATTTGGCTTAGGATTTGATTATCCTGAATATCCTGAATCTCAAGCCAATAAAGGATTTATTAGTTACAGTTCAAGTAAATCTAAGACTAAAATTCCTTTTATTATGAAACAAGGTAATAAATATGTAGAAGTAGATACTTCAAGGGATGAATCATGCAGTAATAATATAAATCAATGTGATTTGTCAAATTGTACTTCTAACATGACTATAAATGTTTCTAACATTTAAGACAATCGTAATAAACTGAAAAATCAGAAACCTATGCATGTAATTCAATACACTGGTATTAGACCAATTACTCATTCTGCATGTGATAAAACAAAAAATTCTTGTGCAGAAAAAGATTTTGTATGTACGGAAAGTGTTAATACAAGTACAAAATCTTGGTATGAACTTACAGAAATGTATAAGCATGACCAAAATAAATTAACATCTGATAAAAATATGTTTGGTCTTGATTATACTACATCTAAAAACAAAAAGAATGATTACAAAAGCAATAATGCTATATGTGAGTATGAAGCTAATGATAAATCAATAGTAATTACAACTAATAAGAATATAAATGATAATGTTAAACTATTTTTAAACAAAAAGAAGAAATATGCATTTAATGAACTTGGTCCTCAACAACATTGGGTACCAAGAAAAAGTTTTTCCTAATTTGTGTTGCAGGAGGAAACAACATCAAAATGGATCTTGGACAGTGGAGCGTCAAGTCACATGACCGGACAAAAAAGTCTATTACAAAATTTTACAAATACCATGAAAGGAAGTGTAACATTTGGAAACAAAAGCAAAGATAAAATCATAGGTATGGGCAATGTTCAAATAACTCCTACTTGTGTTATTTCGAATGTACTATATGTAGAAAACCTAGGATTTAATTTGCCGAGTATCATAAAACTAATTGAAAATTGATATTATGTAGTGTTTGAAGATAATGTATGCAAAATAATGGATAAAAATACAGATGAAATTAAGTTTATTGCTAAAAGAAAAGGTTCTGTATGTATTTTATCTTTACCTTCTGGTGTAGTTGATTTTAATTCATGTTTGCTAGCTGAAACTAGTGATGCATATCTATGGCATAGAAGGATTGGGCCTATAAATATGAGACTGTTACATAAACTATCTAGAAAACATTTAGTGAGAACTTTGCCAAAGATTAAATACTCAAAGAACTTTATGTGTGATGCATGTGAGTTAAGTAAACTTCACAAAAACTCTTTTAAATCCAAAACTGATATTTCAAGCAAGAGAGTCTTAGAACTTATACATATGGATCTATTTGGACCAACAAGAATCATGAGTCTTGGTGGTAAACGGTATGTATTTGTTTTAGTAGATGACTTCTCTAGATACACTTGGGTATATTTTCTAGCATCTAAGACAGAAGTTTTTGAAAAATTTAAAATGTTTTGCAATTTTGTTCAAAATGAGCAAAGTGTCTCTATTCAAAAACTTAGGAGTTATCATGGAACTGAATTTGATAATGATCAAATGGATAACTATTGTAATGAGCATGGCATTGATCACAGATTTTCTTTTCCAAGAGCACCGTGTCAAAATGGTGTTGTTGAGAGAAAGAATAGATCACTTCAAGAAATGGCCAGAACTATGTTGAATGAACATAAGTTACCTCAAAATCTTTGGGCTGAAGTAGTAAATACAGTTTGTTATGTTATTAACAGAAGTCATTTAAGACCTCATGTTAATAAAACTCCTTTTGAAATTATGTTTAATAGGGTTCCAAAAATTTCCTATATGAAACCATTTGGCTGCAAGTGTTTTATTCTTAATACTAAGGATAAAAGGGATAAATTTCAAGCCAAATCGGATGAAGGAATTTTTGTAGGTTACTCTACTAGAAGTAAAGCCTATAGAGTATATAACAAGACTTCTAGGACTATTGAAGAAACCCTCCATGTAAGCTTCAATGAAAATTCTCTTAGAGAATCTCAATCTAAAGTTGATAATGATGATATGATCAATTTTCCAAATGAGTTAGAGATCAATAGAGAGATTGATGATTTATCTAAGAAAATCAAAAATATGAACTTAAATGATCAAACTAATGATGGAAGTGATGGACTTTCAGATGTTGACGAGAATATTGAGGAAAATCAGAGAAATTGGCGTTATTCTTCATCACATCCCATTACTCAAGTCATTGGTATTATTAATGAGGGAGTTAAAACTAGAGCTTTAGTAAATTTAAATAGTATGTGTATGTTTGTTTCTATGGTGGAACCAAGGAATATACAAGAAGCATTATTTGATGAAAATTAGATAGTGGCAATGCAAGAAGAACTAAATCAATTCATCAAAAATGATGTATGGGAATTAGTCTCTCCACTAGAAAATCAGTCCATAATAGGTAAAAAGTGGATCTTTAGAAACAAAACTAACGAAACTAGTCAAATTATAAGGAATAAAGTTAGATTAGTTGCACAAGGGTATACATAGGAAGAAGGATTAGATTATGATGAAACATTTGCTCTTGTGGCTAGGTTAGAAAGTATTAGAATATTATTGGCCTATGCTTGTTATATGGATTTTAAATTATATCAAATGGATGTAAACAGTGCATTTCTAAATGGTTTAATTAATGAAGAAGTCTATCTAAAACAACCACCTAGATTTGAAGATATTAAAAATCCTGACTTTGTGTAGAAATTGAAGAAAGCCTTATATGGTTTGAAGCAAGCACCTAGATCATGCTAGGAAAGATTGTCTACTTTTTTAATAGAAAAAGGCTATATCATGAGAAAAGTGGATCATACTCTATTTATTAAGAGAGATGGTAAAGATCATATTGTTGTTCAAATATACGTGGATGATATAATCTTTGAAGTAACCTCTGATAAGTTGATAGAAATATTCTCTAAAGAGATGACTAATCAGTTTGAAATGAGTATGATAGGAGAACTTTCATATTTTCTAGGACTTAAAATTAAGCAAATGGATAAAGGTATATTTTTAAATTAGGAAAAATATGCAAATGAAATGCTTAAGAAATTTAATTTTAATGATACAAGGATTCGAGTAACTCCTATGAGTACTACTTTAAAGTTAGATATTGATGACATAGGAAAATCTATAGATCAAAGAAAATACAGAAGTATGATTGGTTCTTTACTTTATTTGACTGCTAGTAGACATGATATTATGTTTGCTATGTGTGTTTGTGCTAGATTTCAATCTAATCCTAAAGAATCACACTTAATTGCAGTTAAAAGAATATTTAGATATATACAAGGAACTAAAAATTTTGGACTGTATTATTCTAAGGATAGTTCAGTAGATCTTATAGGATATACTGATGCTGATTATGTAGGATCTAAATCTGATAGAAAGAGTACCAGTGGCACATGTCAATTATTGGGAAATAATATGGTGTCATGGTTTAGTAAAAAGCAAAACTGTGTAGCACTTTCTACTATAGAAGCTGAATATGTTGCTGCTGCACTGTGTTGCACTCAGATTCTGTGGATAAGGCAAGCTTTAGAATATTTTGGATTATCTTATGATACAACTGAGATTTATTGTGACAGTAGTTCTGCAATAAATCTTTCCAAAAATCCTGTATTACATTCAAGAGCAAAGCATATAGAGGTTAGACATCATTTCCTAAGAGGCAACGTACTTAAAGGAAAAATTAAATTAGAATTTGTGTCTAGTAAAAATCAAATAGCTGATATATTTACAAAACCTCTAGACGAAAATACATTCTGCAAAATTAGATTAAATTTAGGTATTTGTAGGCTATGTGATGTGTAAAATGCTTAAACTCCACATAAAAAGATAAATATTATTGATGATGTTGTTCACCACATAGATATTATATACTTATTATAAATATCTAAAGTAATATCTAAATTGTTGCTTAAGATACTATGTATTTATTGTAAAATCATAGTAGTATCTTATTGATTTTAAGTAGTTTATCAATTTTAATGGTTTTTACGATTTTAAGTGGAAGTGTAAATGAAAAACATTAAATACTTCTGACATTCTGAAATTTTGATTAAATGTTTTCTTTGAATCAAGGAAAATGCATATGATCATGCATAAATTTGACTTAATTAATTAAACTTGTAGAATAAGTTATAGTGTTATGCTAACTCAACGAACCATCTCCGTTGTGTTACAGATAGCTCAACGAACCAATAATAAACAAATGTTTTAATAATAAGAATTTTACCACGTGCAAAAATAACAACTTAAGTTTTATAACGCTAACCTAACGTGTTGCCATAGTGTTCAATATAACAACTCAACGCGTTTAGTTATGTTAACTTAATGAGTTAAACATGTGCACCTCACGTGATACAATATAACATTCGTAACTTATAATTTCACCACGTGTACAACACTAACTTAACGAGTTCGTCTATTCTTTTACTCACTAACTCAACGAGTTCTCACGTGACCTATTGTAACCTTTAAGCCTCTAACTTAACAAGTTCTCACGTGATCTCTATACAAATAACACTCTAACTTAACGAGTTGTCTAAACGTGCACTATTCATGATACAGAAAATATAACTTTAAAACATATCATGCTTTTTAATAAAAACACATGTTAACTTAACGTTTAGTTAAATGAGAAATTAATGCAATGAAACGACTAGTTATTAACTTAGTATAATTTCAAGTCCAATACAAACAAGTATTTATATCATTAAGCTTTTTCTGTATTAATTGATGATTTTAATTTCTTTTCACAAGCAATAGTAATTGACCAAATATGATTATTTTCATTCAGCACACATCATCAAAACAAAATACTCAACAATCTCCCCCTTTTTTATGATGATAAAACCATATTAAATCAGTTATGAAATATATTTAACTCAACAAAGCACATTTGTTGGGTTAACTTTTAATTCAACAAACAAGTTTGTTGAATTAAGTTCACTTAAGCTTATTTCTATTGTTTGTGTAAATTTCTCCTCTCAGAAATAAAACTTCCAAATGTCAATAATTACATAAGTATCATTTCTCTTCCTTTCATTATATAATTTAATAACTATATAATTTTCTTTTAGATTACATTATCATCTGTCAGATTACAATAACCACTTAAATATCATCTCCCTTTATAATATATGCAATTAAAATCATAATCATCTTCTTTTATAACATTTCTCCCCCTTTTTGTCATTAATCAAAAAGATAGTTACACAGAATATATATAGTAAGAGATATATTTACAACAATGCTTTCTGTAAACAATAATAAGAATTATAAACATTTACAGAAAATATATTGTTCAATGAATCAAACAAGGAATACAAACATTACATTTTTTATTCAGATACATGCAAACAAACAGTTATCGATTCCTCCTAAGTATATTGTTAGAACCCGAGTATTTTGATAAAGCAAAACCTATGTGAGGAAACATATTGTATTTCACAGTTAAGTTAGTGCAGCATTAGATCAGAAGGCAGATATAACAAATTCCATGCAGATGAACAGATGGAGAAATTTCCAGATGATATTGCCTTAAAGCTACAGGAAAATTGGACAGTTACAAGTCCAAAGAGTAAAACAACAGCAAGTCTATCAGACAGTTAGAAGGATAACTATTCGATTTTACAAAGCCTTCGGAGAGTTATTTAATCAGACAGTTAAGGGGATTGAATGATCGGATGGTTAAGGAGTTAACTATCCGAAAGCTTAAAGGACTTTTCGGAGAGTTACAGGTATAACTATCCGAAAATTAAGTCATTCAATAAACCACGTGCAAAAATATAGAAGGGTAGCTTAAAGGACTTGTTGGAGAGTTAGATAACTATCTGAGTTTTCTTTTTGGAGAGTTAGATAACTATTTGAGTTTTCGATAAGTTATAGGCATAACTTTCCAGAACTTAAGTCATTTTATTATGCACGTGCAAAATGAAGAAGCCAGCAGTTGAAAGCTTAAAAGGGAAAATTAGAGAGAAAGATAACTATCTGAAATTTCAGGAGAGTTTCGGTGAGTTACGGTTTAACCATCCGAAACTTAAGTAGTGAATTTCCCTCGTGTAGAATTCCAGACAGATGCTCAAATGGGTTTTCGGAGAGTTAGAAAGATAACTATTCGAAATTTCAAAAGAGTTTCGGTGAGTTACAGTTTAACCATTCGAAACTTAAGTCATTGAATTTCCCACATGCAGAATTCTAGAAAGTAGTGCAAATAAGTTTTCGGAGAGTTAGAAAGATAACTATCCGAAATCCTAAAGCGTTTCGGTGAGTTACAGGGATAACCATTTGAAACTTAAGTCAGCCTTTATGCACATGCTGAATTATAGCAATCGAAAAGTTAACAGAGACAAACTATCCGACAAGTATATAACTGTTCGGTGAGTTACAGGTATAAGTATCTGATTGAATAGTAGCTCACATTTAATATTCTAGAATCCTACCTGGTAGTAAAGGTTAAGTAATCTTTCGGTGAGTTACAGATACTCTTCGGAGAGTTGCATAGCTAACTATCCGAAAGGATAGGAAAATCGGTAAGATATCTTGAAACGATTTTCTAAATAGTAACTTACTGTATTGGGACTTGATCCTAATCAAGTACAGTAGAATACATCCGTTGGAGGAAAATATGATCATTGTACATATCAAGTATATATTTAAAATACAGACAACGAATATACGGTAGAGATATATAGTGAGCTACACTCCAATTCCATTGACACTCAAGTCTGCAAACAGTGAAGTATATTCTAAAGATCTACTACAGAAAAAACTCTTGCGCCAAAACTCTGATTGAAGGTTTAAAGTTGGTTCGTGGCTTCAACCTGAAAGCTACATACAGTGTTGGTTTAAGTTTCGACCTGAAAACTCTAGAGGTTGGTTTACTGAAGTTTTTACCTAAAAACTTCTGTGTAGTTGGTTCTTGCTTTGACCTGAAAGCAAGTGTGTAAGTGTTGAATCACTTAGTGAAGCCCAAGTGAATCTTGGGGGTGGACTAGCCAAGTTGGTGAACCACCTAAAAATTTGCTGTGTGTTTCTTGTCTCTACTATTTTGCACTCACTTAGTTTCATCTCATTACATTTCTATTGAAACATTCGATTCAACATCAAAAGAATTTTAAAAACTTCACACGTTCATCGTTCACCCCCCCTCTGGTGAGCCTATCGATCCTAACAATTGGTATCAGAGCAAGGTTAATCCTTCATAAGATTTAACCATCTAGATTTATGGCTCAATTTGGTGAGGGACAAAACATCCACAGACCTCCTCTATTCGATGGTTCCAATTATAACTATTGGAAGAATAGAATGTAGTGCTTCCTTAGGAGTTCAGATGTTAAACTTTGGAAGACTGTTGTTCTTGGAACTACACTTCCAACCAATGATGTTACGAACTAGTCTAAGGAGGATGAGAAAATCATCCAGTTGGATGCTAAGGGTTGAATGCCATTTATTGTGCACTAACTGCTGATCAATATAATAAGGTATCTGCATGTAAGTCTGCTCATGAGGCTTAGAAAATCCTTCAAGTTACTTCTGAAGGTACAAACCAAGTTAAGGATACAAAAATCAGTATTCTTTTGAGAAAACTAGAACTATTTACAATGAATGATAATGAAAACATAACTGAAATGTTTTCTAGATTTACTGAAATCATTAACAGTCTGAAAGGCTTGGGAAAAGAGTTCTCTTCACGTGAACAAGTATAGAAGATCCTGAGGAGGTTAACTGTTGAGTGGAAACAGAAGTCCACATCTATTCAAGATTCCAAGGATCTCAACAATTACACAGTTGAAGAATTGTTGGGCAATCTTCTAGCCCACGAAGTTCAAATGAAGGATTGGAAAGAGCAAGAAGGAGTTGTTGAAAAGAAAGCTGAAAAGAAAAAGGAAATGACATTTCCATCTACAGAGGAAGCTCTAAGCTCAGACGATGATGAGATCATGTTGTTGGCAAGGAACTTTAGAAAGTTTATGAAGAAAAAAAACAAGTCAAACTCTTCTAAAAGAACGGTCTCTACATGTTTCAAATGTAAAAGGCAAGGGCACATACAGACCTACTGTCCATTCCAAACAGAAGAGGATCAAGGAGATGAGAAGAAGAGATTGAAGGACAAAAAGAATATGGCTCTCAAAGCTACGTGGGATGATAGTAGCTCTACAAGCTGTTCATCAGATTCTGAAGAAGAAGCTGCAACCAATGTTTGTTTTGCAGTACAAGAGGTATGCTCTACTTCCTCTAGTTTAGAAAATGAGCATGATGATTTAGACATAAACAGTCTTCTATCTACTGTAGATAATTTATATGTGAAGTGTAGAGATTTTAAGAAAGAAATTAAAAGATTAAATCATTGCTTAGAAAATTCATTTACTGAATTAGAATCAACTATAGTTGAAAATAGAAATCTAAAATCAAATTTAGATAAGTATAGTTGTGATTACTGTGAATTAAAAGATGAAAATAAAAATCTATTAACTACTATATCAGATTTGAAAGATACTATTTGTAAATTTACTCAAGGACAAAAAAGATTAAATAAAATAATAGGATCTCAATGATCAAATGGGAATAAATATGGCCTATGGTATGCTACACCACAGGAAATACCTTATTGTGGTGGAGTGATTCGATCTTATAGAGATGACACCACTGTGTTTGCCATCAAACGAAGATCAGGTCATATGTGGCTGCTAAGAGGAAATAGATTTAATGTTTTAAGGACTAACTCTACTGGACCCAAGAAGATTTGGGTATCAAAAGCTTTAATTTCAGTATGATTTGCAGGGTGACAAGGAGTTTCAAGCACGTTCAACTAAATAGATTGTGGACAGTGGATGCTCAAAGCACAGACAGGTAAGAAAAGCTTTCTTGACTTAGTTAAAAACTTAAGTTCAGGATCTATTAAGTTTGGAAATAATGAAAAGTGTAAAATAACTGCAATAGGAAATATTACATTTGAAAATGGTATAATTGAGAATGTCTTGCATGTAAATGGATTAAAACAAAATTTGGTAAGTGTAGGACAATTATGTGATAAAGGCTATACTATTTCTTTTAATGCTAAATATTGCTACATTATTGATCTTGCCACAAATGAAACAAAATTTACTGGTATTAGAAATTGCTCAATATATACATTAAACTTTCCATGTGAAAATTCTGCAAGCAATTCCTGTTTGGTAGCAACTGGTGAAGACAATTGGGTGTGGCATAGAAGACTTGGTCACATTAGTATGAAGAATATCAAAAAGCTATCCACAGGTGATCTTGTTAGGGGTCTGCCTAAACTCACTTTTAAGAAGGATAGAGTGTGTAGTGAGTGTATGCTAGGGAAGCAGAAGAGAACTACTCTTCAAAGCAAAAATGTTGTTTCCACCAAAAGGCCATTAGAACTGCTACATCTAGATTTGTTTGGTCCTTCTCAAGTATCAAGTCTTGGGGGCTGAAAATATACCTTTGTTATTGTTGATGATTTCTCCAGATTAACTTGGGTAATATTTTTGACACATAAAAATGAAACTTGCAATGAGTTCAGGAATTTCTACATAAGAGTTCAGAATTAGAAGGAACTAACTGTGAAGAAAATTACAAGTGATCATGGAGGGGAATTTGAAAACTATGAATTTGAAAACCTTTGCAATTCATTTATAATTCTGCATGAATTCTCCTGTCCTAGAACTCCTGCTCAAAGTGGAGTTGTGGAAAGGAAAAATAGGACATTACAAGAAATGGCTAGAACTATGTTAAATGCCACGGATCTACCTTAATTTCTCTGGGCAGAAGATGTAGGAACAACTTATCACATTTCCAACAGAACTCACATTAGATCCATATTGAATAAGACACCCTTTGAACTTTGGTTTGATAAAACTCCAAATGTTGGCTATTTTAAGACATATGGATGGAAATATTTTGTCTTAAATACAGGAAATGCTAAAGTCAAGTTTGATGCTAAGTTTGAATCTACCATACTTGTTGGTTACTCCTTGAGAAGCAAAGCTTACAAAGTATATTTTGCTAAAGATAGAAGACTGGAGGAAAGTATAAATGTTCAGTTTGATGAAGATCTGATCTAGAGTTTCAAAAAGTTGAAGATTAATAATGACAGTCAAAATGAATACTTTGAATATGATAACTGCAAGTTGAATACCAATTCACAAGTGTCAGACCAGAATCTCAACAATAGATATCAGAATCATAACAGTTGGAAGTTTAGATCTGATCATCCCGAGGAACAAATTATTGGAAATATATCTAAAGGGGTACAAACTAGAAGCAAAGCACAAGATATCTGCAATTTTTGTGCATTTGTGTTAGAAATAGAGCCAAAATCAGTAGATAAAGCATGTAAGGATATCTACTAGACAATGGCTATGCAGAAAGAATTAAATCAATTCCAGAAAAACAATGTTTGAGAACTAATAGAAAAACCTATAGGAAAATCCATCATTGGAATTAAATGGATTTTCAAAAACAAATTAGATGAAGAAGGTAACATTCTTAGAAATAAAGCTCAATTAGTTGCACAAGGCTACAATCAGCAAGAAGGAATTGACTATGCAAAAACTTTTGCCCCTGTAGTCAGGATTGAAGCTATCAGAATGTTGCTTGCTTTTGCAAGTAGTATGAAGATAAGATTGCTTTAGATGGATGTGAAAAGTGCTTTCTTAAATGGAGAAATTCAGGAAGAAGTGTTTGTTAAACAACCTCCTGGATTTGAAGATGAATTCAAGACGGATCATGTATACAAGCTAAGAAAAGCTCTATATGGTTTGAAACAGGCACCCAAAGCTTGGTATGAGAAATTGAAAAAGTTTTTAACTGAAAACAATTTTTCTGTAGGCAAAGTGGACAGAACTTTGTTTATCAAAACTGTTGATGTGCATATGTTGATTGTATAGATATATGTTGATGATATAGTCTTTGGAGCTAATTCAGAAGATCTCTGTCATGAATTTCAGAATTTGATGAAAAATAAATTCGAAATGAGCATGATGGGAGAATTGAAGTTCTTCTTGGGATTACAGATTCATCAAGTGCATAATGGAATCTTTGTCAACCAAGAAAAATATTGCAAAGAGATGAAGAAATTTGGTTATGAAAACATCAAATCTGCAAATACTCCAATGAGCTCAAGCATTAAAATAGAAATGGATGATTCAAGTGTTGCAGTGGATCAAAGGCAATATAGAGGTATGATTGGATCCCTGTTATACCTTTCAGCTAGCAAGCCAGATATCATGTTCAGTGTATGCTTGTGTGCTAGATTTCAAGCATCACCAAAGGAATCACATTTGAAATCAGTCAAAAGGATTTTTAGATATCTACAAGGAACAAAAGATTTCAGATTATTCTACTCAGCTGACAGTAGTTTGATTTTAACAAGCTATAGTGATGCAGATTATGCAGGCAGCAGATTTGATAGAAAAAGCACTAGTGGTACTTGTCAATTACTTGGATGTTCTTTAATCTCATGGTTCAGTAGGAAACAAAATTGTATAACTTTATCTACTACTGAAGCCGAGTATATTGCAACTAGATTATGCTATGCACAAATCCTTTGGATGCAGCAAACTCTAGCAGATTACAGACTGAAAATTCAAAATTCAATCATATTTTGTGCTAACAGCAGTGTAATCAGTCTATCTAAGAATACAGTACTTCATTCCAAAGCCAAGTATATCGAGATCAGACATCATTTTCTAAGAGATCATATGGAGAAAGGGAATATTTCACTTAAGTTTGTGCCAACAGAAAATCAACTTGCAGATATTTTCACTAAACCTTTAAATGAATCAACTTTTAATCATATTAGACGAAATCTAGGAATATGTTCTTTACAAGATCTTTAAATATTTTTTCTTCATCAAGCTCACCATATGGGAGCTTGTTTTCTGCTAACCTACTCTGCAGGATACAGTCAATATCAGTTTTACAGAAAATCAGTTTTACAATCCTCACCTTTTTATATAATGACAAAAAGGGGGAGAAGAATTTGGAAATTTGTCAAGTATGTGGTCACTTATAGTATTTCTAGCAAGAATTGAAAGAGAATTATTAAAAGGAGAAGAAAAACTCAACACACAGTTAGGGGGAGAAGTCTGCTCAAAGTCAGGGGGAGGAATCCCTCCTCGTTAGTGTAGTATTGATACATTCCTGTTTTATGTTTCTCTATGTAACTGAATGTATAGAAATACATTAGGAAGTGAAATACATGTAAATAATTGTAAAGGTTTTTGTCATTATCAAAAAGGGCGAGATTGTTAGAACCTGAGTATTTTGATAATGCAAAACCTATGAGTAAACATATTGTATTTCACAGTTAAGTTAGTGCAGCATTAGATCAGATGGTAGATAGAACAAATTCCATGCAGATGAATAGATGGAGAAGTTTCTAGATGATAATGCCTTAAAGTTATAGGAAAATTAGACAGTTACAGGTCCAAAGAGTAAAACAGCTGCAAGTTTATCGGATAGTTAGAAGGATAACTATCCGATTTTACAAAGCCTTTGGAGAGTTATTTAATCAGACAATTAAGGGGATTGAATGATCGGATAGTTAAGGAGTTAACTATCCAGAAGTTTAAAGGACTTTTCGGAGAGTTACAGGTATAACTACCCGAAAGTTAAGTCATTCAATAAGCCACGTGCAGAAATACAGAACGGTAGCTTAAAGGACTTGTCAGAGAGTTAGATAATTATCCGAGTTTTCTTTTCGGAGAGTTAGATAACTATTCGAGTTTTCGGAAGTTACAGGCATAACTTTCCGGAACTTAAGTCATTTTATTATGCACGTGCAAAATGAAGAAGCCAGCAGTTGAAAGCTTAAAAGGGAAAATTAGAGAGTTAGAAAGATAACTATCTGAAATTTCAGGAGGGTTTCGATGAGTTTCGGTTTAACCATCCGAAACTTAAGTCAGTGAATTTTCCACGTGTAAAATTCTAGACAGATGCTCAAATGGGTTTTCGGAGAGTTAGAAAGATAACTATTCAAAATTTCAAAAGAGCTTCGGTGAGTTACAGTTTAACCATTCGAAACTTAAGTCATTGAATTTCCCACATGCAGAATTCTAGAAAGTAGTGCAAATAAGTTTTCGGAGAGTTAGAAAGATAACTATCCGAAATCCTAAAGCGTTTCGGTGAGTTACAGGGATAACCATTTGAAACTTAAGTCAGCCTTTATGCACATGCTGAATTATAGCAATCGGAAAGTTAACAGAGACAAACTATCCGACAAGTATATAACTGTTTGGTGAGTTACAGGTATAAGTATCTGATTGAATAGCAGCTCACATTTAATATTCTGGAATCCTACCTGGTAGTAAAGGTTAAGTAATCTTTCGGTGAGTTACAGATACTCTTCGGAGAGTTGCATAGCTAACTATCCGAAAGGATAGGAAAATCGGTAAGATATCTTGAAACGATTTTCTAAATAGTAACTTACTGTATTGGGACTTGATCCTAATCAAGTACAGTAGAATACATCCGTTGGAGGAAAATATGATCATTGTACATATCAAGTATATATTTAAAATACAGACAACGGATATACGGTAGAGATATATAGTGAGCTACACTCCAATTCCATTGACACTCAAGTCTGCAAACAGTGAAGTATATTCTAAAGATCTACTACAGAAAAAACTCTTGTGCCAAAACTCTGATTGAAGATTTAAAGTTGTTGGTTCGTGGCTTCAACCTGAAAGCTACATACAGTGTTGGTTTGAGTTTCGACTTGAAAACTCTAGAGGTTGGTTTACTAAAGTTTTTACCTAAAAACTTCTGTGTAGTTGGTTCTTGCTTTGACCTGAAAGCAAGTGTGTAAGTGTTGAATCACTTAGTGAAGCCCAAGTGAATCTTGGGGGTGGACTAGCTAAGTTGGTGAACCACCTAAAAATTTGCTGTGTGTTTCTTGTCTCTACTATTTTGCACTCAATTAGTTTCATCTCATTACATTTCTATTGAATCATTCGATTCAACATCAAAAGAATTTTAAAAACTTCACACGTTCATCGTTCACCCCCCCTCTGGTGAGCCTATCGATCCTAACAATTGGTCACTTATAGCATTACATATTTTATCTCCTAGATGCCTAATATCATTTCTGATGTCGTTAAGGACATCTTCTAGGTCAGGAGGTAGCTAGGGTTGCTGATCTGCTTGAACTGAATAACTTGGTTGTTGTTGAATATAGTCTGTACAATCAAGTTGTTGTTGTTGTTGTTGAGGTTGATGAACGACTTGGAATCATTGCAAATCTTTTACACTAAAAGCTCTCATGCCTTTAGTTTCAGAGAGCCAGTCGGATAAATTCAATTGGCTTGCAAGGAGTCTACATACAACATCACCATAAAATAACTTTGAACTCATATGCTGTAGTTGAGAAGTAAGAACATCAAACCAATAGATTTGAATTCTATTCAGCAAACCATAAGTTGCATATAAACAACTTCTGATGACTTCCATATTGCGTCCAACTCTCTAAAATAAATTGGCATGCAATATATTTGCAATAAACCTTACCTTTGCATTTAGATTTTCCATTAATCTCATTTCAGTATATACATCTGGAATTTTTGATAAAGACTGAATGTTCCATTCAAGTTGTCTAATCATGTCAAATTTGTTTGTAACAACAACACCTTGATTCTTTAATTCCAAAACTTCAAAAATTAATTCAGGAGACAATATTAACTCCTGTTCATTTATTTGAGTTTTCAGTATATTTTCATTCTTGACCCGATTGCTATAAAAAACTGTAATAAGCTCTTTGCATTGCTTCCATTTCGTTCCAACTAGCAAGAATTGAATGAGGCCTTGATAGTCAAATAGATCTTTTATTTCTATCAAATTTCTAAATTTTATTGGTCGAGCATGTAGAATATGACATGTAATCAGATTATTGTATTTCTACACTGCTTCCTTAGATCTAAAATAAATTGAATTACCTTGAATTTGTAATACTGTACACAAAGAAGGTGATACCTAAAGCCGTGATTCAGAGTTTAATTCATCTTCAGGAACCTCTTCTTCAAAATGAATGTCATGTTATTCCTTTATGAAAATATTTTCTTGAAGCTGCGTATGTAAACTTGATTCTTCAACTTCAACAGTGTAAGGAACATCTTCAATATGCTCAACATTCATTTGTTCAGTTTCTATAGAATGATCAGAGTTCAATTTTTCCATAAATTGTACAACTGGTGTATCTGTCTGTAATTGTTCATTTTGCTCAACAGATATTTCTATTAATACATATTGTGAATTCTCAGACTCTGCTTCTATAGATTCTGAAGAAGGCTGGTTGACGTTTAGCTCTTCTAGAGTCTTAACTTTTTCAATATCTGCTACACTAGACAATTCAGCCTGTGAACTAGTTACTACATCAACATTGTCAATTATATCTGCAATAACTTGTTCAATGTCAAGTGCCTGATGCTTTTATTTTTCAATTTCTGCATCATCAGGACTTTTACTAATAGAAAAACTTGAGCTCATATTTGACTTGGATTTCTTCTTAAGTTTTCTAACAAGGGAAAATAAAGTCTCATTATCATCATCAATTTCAGTATGCTCGGAACTGATGAGTTTATCAGATGCATTATAAGGTACAATGTCTAGACATACATTGTCCTTTGGAAATAAATGCACATCCGATTTTCCTTTTCCAACAAACTTTGTTTCCTTAGACATAATTTTTCTGATTTTCCTTCTTCTATAAAATTTCTGTTTCTCAACTTCAAGTATTGCTATTTTCTTTTCAAATTGCTCCATAAAAGTTTTCTACTTTAATTCTTCAAAAGCACTTTCTATTGCTATAGCCTTCCGAAGACTGTCAACTTTTCTTTTATCTACAGCAATATTTGATTCTACTTGTTTTGAATACAAAGGAGTAGGGATAGTTGATTCATGTTCTTCCTCAAATGCATGTAATCTTGTACCGTTTATAGGTATTTAAGGAATTCTAGTTGATGTGCCTACACCTTTTTCCAAATATTGTGCATACGATTTTAAAAATACAATTTCAACACATTTCAGTCTGTATTCTCTATCATATTTACTTCGAATACCCATATATGTAATATTTTCATCAGTATTTTGATGCTCTTGTCTAACTTCATCTAGTATACCTTGAGGAAAGAAGTAATCTCTATAAATTTTTGCTAACCTTTTGTCTACTCGAAGTATTTTCTTGAACCAACTATGTGGAACTTCATCAGTATCTATTTCTTTTCCTTTTTCATCTCCTCTACTTTTGCCTTTTCCTTTGCCACGACCTTTGTAGAACTTGGAGACCATCATCGTAGGTTGTAACAACAACAAGCGGGAAAGATTTTCAGACAAAGGTTTACGAATAACCTAAGTTCTCGTGTAATAAGTGTTTAAATAGGGTTTTTAGGTGAATAACTCAACGTGTATAAGTTGGGTTTGGATTTTAAATGAGTATTGAATATAGTTTATTCAATCAAGGTACCTGAAAAATTTAAGTATAACTCGTTGAGTTAACTAACCTAATGAGTAAAATGTTGTTTAGAAGTAGTTTTGCATGTTTCCTTATATAACATAACGTTCAGTTAGTACACTAAAAAAAATTTTCAGATGCTTTCAACTGAAACCTTCCGAAGTAACATTATCTTGAGAACATTGTAAACTATTCTAACATTCTCTTCTTATGAATCTAAAATAGTTTGTTTGTCTTTTTAAATTGTTTCATTAAGATATTAAGAGGACTTTAATTCAGATTAACCAAGATTTGTATTCTGAATTATATTAATCTGTTTTGGACATTGTTAATCCTCCCCCTACAAATATACTTCTCATATATTCAATAACATACAAAATATACTTGTATAACAATAGATGTTAAGTATAACTTATGATGCTTATGTCTTCCATCATGTATATGTATTTGTCATTGTATATGGTTGTATTTCTTTGATAATTTGTAAAGGGGCAAACTTGTCATTTGTACCCATTGTTGCTCCTAACTTGTATAAAGAGGAATGATGGCCGACCAAGAAGGGACGTCAAATCCCTAACTTTCTCGTCTTCCTCCTCATTTGTACCAGCAACCATATAGCAAGCAAAGAACGATAGATTGATCACCCGTGGATGTACCTGTGTTGGGGAACCACGTATATTTGTTGTTATTCTTCTGATTCTCCACTCATTCATCTCCCTTCCTCGTGAATCTCTTCTCCACACACCCTTGGATGTTCAGTTTTTTGTGACCTCACAGCATAACAACTGGTATCAGAGCCAGGTTGGACATCTCCTGGCTTGCATTTGAAGTTTTGAAGAGTTTCAACAAGGATCAAGCTACTTCCGCAAGAGACGACACCGTTGCTGCGCCTACCATCGTCACCGGCCCCAGTCTGCATGTTTCGACGCCAACTCTTGTGCCTTCCTCGTCCGTGCTCCGTTCTGTCCCAAATTTTGAGGACGTATTGTAAGTCTCCTGAGCTTCCTACCTTTAAAATTTCGTGGTCAGAAGTTTCGTATCTAGAGAGATACAGCACGAGGCATTTGGCTAGGGCATAGTAGTTTTCTGGACATGTGATTCTTGATTGTCGGATTTTGGGAATTTTGTGATTGTGGTGTTTGTGCTTGTTTTGTGTGAGTATTTGCTATTGTTTTGTGCTAAGTATTGTGCTTGGTTTGTGACTGATTGCATTTCGTTGAAATCAGTAGTTTTCAGTACCATATTGTTGTCAAAATATTGCTTGCCATTGTGTACCTTGCTGCAGAATTGTGTTTGTTGAAATCAGACTATTGTGTGTATTGCTGGTTGTTTGTTGATTTGAAAATATGAATACTTCGGGGTTGAAGATAGAAAAGTTTGATGGTAAGAATAGCTTCAACTTATGGTAAATTAAGATGAAAGCAATTCTAAAGCAACAATGTATTTGGTCTCCTTTGAATAAGGAAACTACTCTGAATAGAAATTCGCCAGAATTTGAATTGTAGGAGGAGAAAGCTCACTCCACCATCTTGTTGTGTTTGTTTGATGAAGTTATAATAGAAGTTGCAGATGAATCTACCTCTTCAAGTCTTTGGCAGAAACTTGAGTCTTTGTATATAACTAAGTCTTTAACAAATAAATTGTTGTTAAAGCAAAGACTGTTCTCTTTAAAGATGAACGAAGGTGTACCTCTCAAGCATCATTTAGATCAACTAAATGCTATTCTAATGGAACTCAAGAATATTGGAGTGATCATAGAAGATGAAGATGTAGCTCTTATCTTGCTTTGCTCACTTCTATTGAGTTATGAAAATTTTGTTCAGTCTTGTGTAGTTGGAAGAGATTCAATTACACTGGAAGAGGTGAGGTCTAGCCTTCATTCCAAGAAGCTCAAGCACATGGTGCAAGGTAGAAACAAGGCGGGAAAAATAGAAGCAGAAGCAAGTCGAAGGGCAAGTACTCTAGGGATACTTGCAATTAATGTAAGGAGAAAGGACATTGGAAATCACATTGTCTCAAGCTGATGAACAAAGGAGAGGCTGTAGTGGCAGAAACCAGTTTTGCGTCAGGTGATGACTTCTCTCTTATAGTTTGTTGTAGTGCCTATTCTGATGATCAGCGGATTATAGACTCAAGAGCTTCACATCATATGACTCCTACTAGGGAGTATTTTGACACCTACGAGCAGGTGGAGGGTGGTCAAGTGACCTTAGCCAATGATGATTTGTGTTCTAGAGTTGGTGTGAGAACTATAAAGTTTAAACTGCATGATGACACACTTAGAATTCTGGAGGACGTTTGGCATGTCCCAAAGCTTGGAAAAAGTCTGATCTTGTTGATGGCCTTTGATTCTAAGGGTTATAGATATACAGGTGGTGAGGGGAAAATCATTATATTGAAAGGCTCTTTGGTTGTTATGAAAGGAACCAAATCTGGTCCCTTATACATTTTGCAGGGCACTCCAATTGTTGGTGTACATCAACTATATCTGGTCAGTAGGATTTTTCTGTCATGTGACACTCAAGGATGGGTCATTTGGGGTAGAAAGGAATGCAGAAATTGAGTAGTCTGGGCAACTTTGATGGACACAAGGTTGCTTGTATTGACATGTGCAAGCATTGCGTTTTTGGCAAACAGAAAAGAGTGTCATTTGCACGTAGTCAGCACAGCTCCAAGGGAGTTTTTGATTATATTCATGTTGATTGTTGGGGGCCTTCACGTTAGCCTTCTATTGCAGATTCTAGATATTTTCTTTCTATCATTGATTGTCATTCAAGGATGAACTAGGTTTTCTTTTTGACACACAAAAGTGAAGCTTTTTCTAGCTTCAAGCATTGGAAGAAGCAGGTAGAAAACCAAACAGATAGAAAGGTAAAATATCTTAAAACTGATAATGGTCTTGAGTTTTGTTCTCAAGAATTTGATAATTTTTGTAAAGATGAATGTATTACATGGCATAACACTGTTAGGTATATGCCTCAGCAAAATGGAGTGGCTAAAGGATTGAACAGAACACTCCTAGAAAAGGCACGTTGTATGCTGTCTCATGTAGGTTTGAGCAAGAAATTTTGGGCAGAAGCGGTTAACACAGCTTCCTATCTGGTGAACAAGTCCCCTTCTAGTGCCTTAGATGGGAAGATACCTCTTGAGGTATGGCTGAAAGGATCTGCTAGTTATTCAAAGCTTAGAATTTTTGGGTGTCCAGCTTACTATCATGTGAATAATGGCAAGCTGGAACCACGAGCAAAGAAAGGCATATTTGTGGGCTATGGTATTGGTGTAAAAGGATACAAGATATATGATATTGATTCTCAAAAAGTAATATATAGCCGTGATGTTACTTTTGATGAGAATTCCCTTTTGTAGGAAACTAATAGACAGGCAGGTACATCACCAGAAACTGAGCACACCATTCCTAAACAGATGGAGTTATATGATGCACAACAGCCGCCTATCACTAATCAGGTTGAAATAGAGAAAACTCATCTGAAACTCAGAAAGTTGAAGTGGAGGAGGAAGAAGTGGAGTAACCACCACCAAGAACCATTGGCAAAGATCGTCCTAGAAGGGACGTTAGTCCTCCAAGTAGATATGGCTACGATAGTTTGGTTGCTTTTGCCTTACAGGTAGCAGTTGAGGTGGAGGATTCTTTTGATCCACCTACATATGAAGCTACAATGAAAGATTTAGAAGCTGGTCTTTGGATGTCTGCTATGGAGGAGGAACTTCAATCTCTCCATAAGAACAAGACTTGGGAACTGATAAAACGTCCAAAGAACACAAATATTGTTGGCTGCAAATGGGTCTACAAGAAGAAGATTGGGACTCAAGGAAATGCAGGTGTGCAGCACAAGGCAAGATTAGTTGCCAAAGGTTATTCATAGCAAGGAGTTGACTTCAATGAGGTATTTGCTCCTGTTGTTCGTCATACATTGTTTAGAATGAAAAAGTGCATAATATTAATGATTAAATGATGGTTAATTGCATAATATTTAGCTTATCATATGAGAATTAAGCCATTATGTTATAATTGCTCTGTTATATGCTTTAATGAAAGAATCTGCTTAATTTCAAGAAATTAATGTTAATTTAGTACATTTCTGAATTATCGATAAATTACAGGCTGTGAAATTCCTAAGTATCTGAATTTTCTATTATTTCAGGCAGTTATGTTTAACGTACCGAACATGTATCAGATAGTTATGTTTAAATTACTAGACAGTTATGTTTTAAAAGAATATTTTATTATTTCCTGAAGTACATGTGTCATGTTCTGGAAGAATGACTTAAGTAGATTTTCGGTTAGTTATCTCTAACTATTTGAAATGCACAGATGCATTTCGGATAGTTAGACCAGTAACTCTCCGAGATGTTTCTTTTATTATAAAACTACTGATGACATGTGTTGTGATCTGGAAGATTGACTTAAGTTATATATCGGTGAGTTATTTGTAACTATCCAAAATGCATCTGAGCATCAGATAGTTAAATTTATGCACGTGTTTTATAGTTAAATCAACGAAGCAAGTCTGTTGAGTTATCTGTAACTCCATAGACCATTTATTTTCTAATATGCCACTGTAGCGGTTGCAAAAACAAGATAGTTGGAAGGAAAAACCATGATCACACGTATCACGCAGGAATTCAATCATCGAAGGAAGAAGAAATCATCGTCGTTGATATGAATGAAGGAAATCCAACCGATCATTCAAGTAGAAGCAGTTACCACTAAAGAAATATAAAAGAAAAGAAGAAAAAAAGCAACGTGGTGTGTGATCGATGGGTGTGGCCAGTGTGTGCAGAGGAGGATCACCAAACATTTTGCAGGCAACGTCGGCAATTCTCTAAAGTATCACACCAACCATCATCACGACCACCATAATCACCAACAATCAGAGGTTTATGAGGATACTTTCCTGATGTCGGGTCGATTTCGAGCCAAACACATTGCCTGACAACCATTGTGAGGAGTGATCGCGTTGCGGGAAGGGAAGCCATTTTCACCAAGCGCCGACTCATATCTCAGGAGATCGTAAAACTTCTAGCATTGGCTTCGGGTTGATGCCTGTATGCTGAAGAGGAGATCATTTTGCAATTCTAAACTCGCGATTCTATAGGAAGAGGAGACAGAATTGTAAGTGGTTTAATTTTCAGTGGTGTAATCGCGTCACATGTAGTGACGGAAGTATTTACTATCTACTAAGATTACTTTACATTTCACCTTTCGCCCATTTCCATGCTCATATCAAAACAAAAATACCAAAAACAACTTATCTGTGTTTATATTTTGTATTTGAGTGTTGTATTGTTTGTTTTGTATCGTGATTAATGTTATCTTTGTCAGTGTTGTGATTGTTTTATGTTTGTTTTAGTTTTACAGTTTACTGAAATTGGTTCGTTCAAAAGACTTAAAGATTTTAATGGTTATTGTTTGAATTATTTGAATGTTAATATTGCCTAATGATAAATCTAGTGTTTACTAACATTAAAGAGCTTAATTGATGTTATTTACAATCTGTGGAACTGCCCAAGGGTTGGCCGAATTCCTCTGTAAATAGCAGTATTAAATAGGAAATGTTAGTGTAACTCAACGGACTAAGTCCGTTGAGTTAACTATAACTCAATGGAGAGCTTATTGAATATATAAATTTGATTGTTAAAAACGGAACAGTTCGCAATTCTTAAGTAATTCCCTATGGGATCGACCTGTACTTGCACACTAATACAATAGACACTATGCACTTGCAGTTAAAACACAAATTGGAATTAATATCTAATTTGTGTGAAAGGTTGTTTGTTTACTTCTAAAAAGAAATTCAGTGATATAGGCATAAAGATAAATTAACTAAGTAAAAATAGAAGTTAACAAATCCTAGTTTTTCTGACTCGTTGCTAGGTAACTAATTCAAGTTTTCTGGTGCTGTGTTGGAGATCCAAACATGTCTTCTAGCGTCGTTGCCGGTGAATTCATATAAGCAACTATTAGAGCTGTTTTGTTTTAATAGCCAGAGTGTTATGTGTTTTCTTCTGTAATTGAGAATATGGCATATGCTTATGCTCAAAGATTTCTGAAACCTATAGTTAGCATATGTGAATTTTGCAATTCTGAAGGACACGACATTTCTAACTATTTGAAACTAAGACGCTTGCAGATGGTTAGATCACATGAACAACAAATGAATTATCCTCAATATAATAGAGCTGAGTATGAGAATCCTATAGTTTACCCAACTAATGGTCAGTATAGAATGTGTAATATGTTGAGAGACACGGAAGTTTGGGATAAGTATGACATACTAGAGCGTAGTATAGAGCAAAACTTGGACAAACTAGAATACTTTATGTGTCACCAACAAGAATTCAACCAATTAAACTATAAGGAAGCATATTCAGAACCTAAAATGGATATAATTTACGAAACTGAAAAAACCATAATGAAAATTGATCAAAAATTGAATTTAATGAGATTAGATGATCTGGAAAGAAAACTAAAATCATTGGACGAATATACAATGAAAATACAAGTTATGCAACAAGACAATGAAAATTATAATGTTATAGATCTGCATAATTTGGAAAATACACAACCAAAAGAAAATACTAATGCAAGAGAATTTAAAGAATGCACTTTAAAACTAAAAACAATTGAATATCATAATCACGAAAATGATAAACAAAAACATCATGAGAGTAACAAAAATCTGGAAGATGTATGTGTAACATTAAGATCTAGAACTGATATACCATCAAGAACTCAAAATGAAAATAATATGAAGGTGGATAAGAGTAAAAATCAAAATGATAATGAAAATGTAATGGCTGAAAATCTAGAAATCAATGAAGAACAATCTGAATCTGCTAATGAGACTAAAAATGATCAAAAAAATCAAACGAAAGAAAAAGAATCTTTTAAATCACAATCTTTAGCACCCTATCCTGAAAGATTACAACAAACAATACCTGAAAAATAAGAAAAAATCAGAGAAATTTTTGAAAAAGTACAGGTTAACATTCCTTTGTTAGATCTATTTCAGAAAATGCCACCTTATGCTAAATTTCTGAAGGATTGGTGTACTAAGAAAAGAGAGCGAAAGGTTCTTAGAAAGGTCTTTTTAGCTGAGCAAAGTAGTTCCCTATTTCTGCCACAAATTCCTAAAAAATTATCTAATCTTGGAATCCCTATTATATCATGCACCACAGGAAATACCATTCTAGAAAGATCCTTAACCGACTTAGGTGCAGATATAAATGTTATACTAAGTGATATATTTGCATCCTTAGGATTAGAAGGCTTAACTCCTACTAGTACGGTTATTCAATTAGCTGATAGAAGTATAAGATACCCTAGAGGAAAAATTGAGGATGTCTTAATTAAAATCAAAAACTTTATATATCCTATCGATATTGTAATTTTGGATTCCCAACAAATTAAGCATAAAAATAGTAATACATCTTTAATTTTGTGAAGGCTATTTTTAGCAACATCAGAGGCTGTTATAAATTGTATAACAGGATTAATGAAGTTAGCATATGGTAATGAAGATAATTAAATATTTTCAAACCAGAAAGGTTTAAGGAATTAGAAATGTCTTTACATACCATAGACTTTTTAGAGGATGAAGGAGATATGTTAGATGATGTGATTCAAGAAGAATTAAATAGGCAAATCAATTCTGAAACTTTAGAGGAAAGTGAAAGCATAAATATAGAAGGAGATGCTCATAAATATTCTGCAATGTGGGTTTTATTGGCCAACACTATTCAAAGATGCTCATAAATATTGCTTAAGTTGTTTAAGATGTCAACAAATAGGAAGAATATCAAAGAGGAATATGATGTCTCTTAATCCTATTGTTGAGGTTGAAATCTTTGATGTGTGGGGAATAGATTTTATGGGTCCATTTCCTATGTCTAATCAATTTAATTACATATTGTTGGGGGTGGATTATGTATCTAAATGGATAGAAGCTATTCCTACAAAAATTAATGACAACAAAGTGGTAATACAATTTATAAGAACAAATATATTTGCTAGATTTGGAATACCTAAAGCTATTATCAGTGATAGAGGAACTCATTTCTGTAATAGAAGTTTTGAAGCCTTAATGAAGAAATATGGAGTAAACCACAAAATTGCAACATCATATCATCCGCAAACAAGTGGACAAGTAGAAAGTGCAAACAAACAAATTAAATTAATCTTGAAAAAAGTAGTAAATCCTACTAGAACAAATTAGGCTAATAGATTGATTGATGCACTTTGGACTTATAGAACTACTTATAAAACGAGCTTAGGTATGTCACCTTTTAGCCTAGTATATGGAAAAAGTTGTCATTTACCTGCTGAAATAGAACATAAAGCTTATTGGGCATTAAAAACTCTGAACACAAATTTAAATCAAGCTATTGAAAATAGGAAAATGCAATTAATTGAATTAGAAGAATTTAGAAATGAAGCTTATTCGAAGACTGTAAGAGAAAAAGAGAAAATGAAATTATGGCATGATAGGAAAATTATTCCAAAAAGCTTTGAAATAGGACAAGAAGTATATCTTTACATGACTAGACTACGTAACCATCCAGGAAAATTAAGATCTAGATGGGTAAGACCTTACATAGTTCAAAATATTTATCCTTATGGAGCTATTGAGATTGAAAATTCTAAAAATCAAAATATCTTTAAATTAAATGGACAAAGACTTAGACCTATTCTAAAAATACCAAAAAGCTCCTTTGGAATTATAGAAGTAGTTAGAATAGAGGACTACTTGAGCTTTACTTAGTAAGAAATCAGTTTTTATTTTATTTTCATATATATAAAAAAAAATCCTAGTAAATTTAAAAAATTATAAAATATAAAAAATTGTTGCGATTCAACCGACTGGATCTATCGGTATGATCGGAACATAAAAAAATCTATATTAATTTTTAGTAAAAAAAAAAAAACTTTTGATTTTACCGAAACATAGTATTGGTTCAACGAAAAAAGTCGGTCTGACCGAAATATAGTATCGGTTAAACTGGTAAAAACCGAAAAAAAACTATTATCTTAAGTTTTTTTTTTATATATATTTGTTTGTACGGGGAGTCCGTTGAGTTACGCTTAACTCAACGAACTTACTCCGTTGAGTCTTGAGTTAGTGAATGAGCTTATTCCATTGAGTTAATTGCAACTCAACGGAGTACTGTAGCTAAGTCCACGGACGTAGTCCGTGGAGTTATCCTTGATTCCACGGATGAGAGAGTGAGAGTTTTCTTTGGGAAATGACCCGATTACCCGCCTAAACTTAGGGCTTATTTAGACTAAAACTTAGGGTTTTGGGGGCATTATCCAGCAGATCAGTTAGAACTTAGAACAGTAGATATTAGAGCGATTCTGTGTCGTTGTGTATTTCCACGATGAGGAAGATGACGCCTGAGTTCTGGGAAGATGCGGTTGACACATCATAATTTCTGAAAGAGTTAGAGGAATGGCACACGCGGTAGAAAATTCGGAATACGACAAGAGAAAAAGAGATACAAAAGGTAGAATCAGAACTTTTGAAGTTGAGAAAATATTTAGTAGATTTGGGTATACAAATACCCTAGATAATGGAAACAAGAATTAGAGTAGCAACAGAAATTGCTGTCAGTAAAGAAAGAAAAATTAGGCCAAACAATGAAGTAGCCCTAGAGCTAATCCAACGCAAAGCCAGATTATGGTTCAAAAAGTACATTGCTGGTTGTGCAAGGGGTGTAATAAGGTGGCAGCAACAAGCAGAGGAAGAACAGGAGGAGCCAACTACTGAAAGACCTGTTCCTGAGGAACAGCAGCTAGGACCTTCAGTTCCACCATTCAGGCCATTGGCATGAGCAGCAATGTTGGGGCCTTCAATTGAAGAGGAATTAAGAGAATTCCAAGGACTAGTTCAAGTTGGGAAAAACCAAGGAGAACCAAAAGATGTGGTAGTAGCTAAAGCACACTTGGTATTTGATGCACTTTGCAAGAAGAGGGCTGTAGAAAAATTGAAAGCCCAATACAAAATTAAAGTTGAACAACATCAAAGAACTACTATCAGATTTGCTGCAAGAGGAGAAGCTGAAGCTGGTCCTTCGAGACCAGCAAATATTGAAAAAATTAAATAGGAAGAGCTAGTACCTGTGGCTCAAAGGCGTGCAGAGCCTTTGTTTTTAGATTTAATCTCAGAAGAAGAAGAGGAAGACTAGGCCCAATTGATCACACGAAGGAAAGGAAAAGAGATAGTGCTTGAATATCAAAAGGAAATTAAATCGGAAGTACCAATATCAACAGGGCCTGTAGAGCCAATTTTTATAAACCTGCTATCCGATTCTGAGGAGGAGTAGGAGTAGCAGCATCAAAAGCAAAGAGAAGAAGAAAAATAGGCTAAAATTAATCTACAACTTTTACAAGAAGAAGAAACAGAAAATAGGGTAGACATTGAATTGCCCATGACTCCATCCCAATCTGCCAAAGAATCAGAAAGAACAGTTACAATGCAGATTGGTAGTCAGGAGGAAGAAGAAAGAACAGATAATGAATAAGAAGCTGAACAAAGCCATATGGAAAGAAATGGCTTTGCAGATTCCACTGAAGAGCAAGAAACTCTTCAGCAATTTATGGAAAGAATTCAAGATAGAGTTGAGAGTTCTGTCGGCTTACCACCACAGTCAAAAGCAGAAGCAAATGTTTACGAATCTGCAGAACATTTTCAGCAAGTTCAAGTTCAACCTATGGAAGAGGAAGATCAAGAACAAACCCATCTAGAACAACAAAGTCACATTCCTGACCCGATTGAAGCAACAGTTCTGAATGAAGTAAATTTTTGGAGTCAGGAAGCTTATAATAAATACTAAAAGATTAGAGGTTATGATATTATATACAGTAGACCGGTAAATTAGGACGGAATGCAAGAAATCAAAGATGTTGTGTGGAAAGATCAAACAAACGTAGAGCATCTAGGGGTGGCGTGGAGAAGAGATCTGCGCGGAAGAGAGGATTGCGAGTGGAGAATTTGAAGAACAATAAATTTACATGGTTCCCCAACACGGGTATGTCCACGGGTGATCAATCTATCGTGATTCCTTGCTGTATGGTTGCTGGTACAAAGAAGGGGGAGAACAAAATCAAGGGATGGTTTGGCATGGCATCCCTTGGACGTGGATGACCCCTTACATATATAGGGGCAACGGTTGGTGATACCCAAAAGACAAGTTTGCCCCTATACAAATTATCAAAGAAATACAACCATATTCAATGACACATACATATACTTGATGGAAGACACATGCATCACAAATCTCCACCTTGTCTTTCATCAATCTTCATCACGAACAGGTGATGGATCACTAAGACCCAACTTGGGTTAGCAGCAACAATAGACGTTGAGTAAGTCCAAGGAATGCTTGAACTTGCTTTCAACAACGCCCTTTGTAAACATATCAGCCGGATTGTCCTTTGTGTTGACCTTCATAATCTTTATCCTGTCTTCATTCCTAAGGAAGTGATACTTAACATCAATATGTTTAGTTCTATCATGAAAGACATTATCTTTGGAGAGACAAATAGCGCTAAGACTATCACAGAAGATATCAGCTTTATCAATGCGCCAACCAAAGTCTCCAAGTAAGCCTTTCAACCAAATTCCTTTGCAACTTCTATCATAGCCACATATTCAGCCTCAGTTGTGGACAGAGATACTGTAGGCTGAAGAGTTGATTTCTAACTCACAATAGAACTTGCAAATATAAAGACATAACCAGATAATGATCTCCTTCTGTCAACATCACCTGCATAGTCTGAGTCTGTATAACCAGCCATAGTACAACCTTGATCTGTTGCATACCTCAAGCCAACACCTGGAGTTCCTTTCAAATATCTGAATATCCTTTTAACTGCTTCCCAATGTTCCCTGCCCGGATTGGACATGAACCTACTAACAACACTCAAAGGATATGCTAGATCAGGCCTAGTGCATATCATAGCATACATAAGACTTCCAAATGCCTGTGCATAAGGAACTCGCTGCATATCAAGCTTTTCAGAATCAGTTTGTGGACACATCGCAGATGACAATTTGTCATTTTTGTCATAAGGCGTGCTAATGGCTTTGCATGAAACCATAACAAATCTACTAAGGATCTTCTTAATATACTTCTATTGATTCAAAAACAGCTTACTAAAATTTCTTTCACACGTAATCTCGATTCCAAGAATTCTGCCAGCTGGACCAAGATCTTTCATATCAAATTCTGATTTTAATGTGTCCTTCAGCTCCTGTATCACTTCGATATTCTTCGCACCTATAAGAATATCATCAACATACAATAACAAATAAACATGTGTACCCTTATCAAGAGTTTTAACATATACACATGAATCATAGTTGCTGCGTCTAAAACCAACTTTAACTATAAAGGCATTAAACCTTTTGTACCATTGGCGTGGTGACTGTTTAAGTCCATACAAGGACTTATTTAATTTGCACATCCAATCAGATTTACCTTTCACCACAAACCCTGTTGGTTGTTCTATCCAAATATTTTCTTCCAACTCACCATGCAAGAATGCCGTCTTTACATCTAGTTGTTCCAATTCTAAATTCTATGCTACAGCAATGGATAACAAAATTCTAATAGATGTATGACGTACAACAAGAGCAAATACCTCATTGAAGTCAACTCCTCGCTATGAATAACCTTTGGAGACTAATCTTGCCTTATGTTGCACACCTGCATTGCCTTGAGTCACAATCTTCTTTTTATAGAGCCATTTGCAACCAACAATATTTGTGTTCTTTGGACGTTTCACCAGTTCCCAAGTCTTGTTCTTATAGAGAGATTGAAGTTCCTCCTCCATAGCAGACATCCAAACACCTACTTCTGAATCTTTCATTGCAGCTTCATATGTAGGTGGATCAACAAAATCCTCCACCTCAACTACTACTTGTAAGGCAAAAGCAACCAAACTGTCATAGTCATATCTAATCGGAGGTCTAACATCTCTTCTAGGATGATCTTTGCCAATGGTTCTTGGTGGTGGGCTCCACCTCTTCCTCCTCAACTTCATTTTCTTGAGTTTCAGATGAGATTTCTCTAATTTCAACTTGATTAGTGATAGGCAGCTACTGTGCGTCATCTATCTCCATCTGTTCAAGAAGGGTGTGCTCAATTTTTGGAGTTTCACCTACTAGTTTATCTGTTGCCTGCAAAAGAGAATTCTCATCAAAAGTAACATCACGACTATATATTACTTTGTGAGATTCAATATCATATATCTTGTATCCCTTTACACCAACACCATAGCCCACAAATATGCCTTTTTTGGCATGTGGTTCCAGCTTGCCATTGTTCACGTGATAGTAAGCTGGACACCTGAAAATTCTGAGCTTTGAATAACTAGCAGATCTTTTCAACCATACCTCAAGATGTATCTTCCCATCTAAGGCACTAGAATGGGACCTGTTCACTAGATAGGAAGCTGTGTTAACAGCCTCTGCCCAAAACTTCTTGCTCAAACCTACATGAGACAACATACAACGTGCCTTTTCTAGGAGTGTTCTGTTTAATCTTTCAACCACTCCATTTTGCTAAAGGGTATACCTGACAATGTTATGCCGTGTAATGCCTTCATCTTTACAAAAGTTATCAAATTCTTGAGAACAAAACTCAAGACCATTATCAATTCTAAGATATTTTACCTTTCTGTCTATTTGGTTTTCTACCTACTTCTTCCAATGCTTGAAGCAAGAAAAAGCTTCACTTTTGTGTGTCAAAAAGAAAACCCAGTTCATCCTTGAATGACAGTCAATGATAGAAAGAAAATATCTGGAACCTGCAATAGAAGGCTGACATGAAGGCCCCCAACAATCAGCATGAATATAATCAAGAACTCCCTTAGAGCTATGCTGACTGCGTGCAAATGACACTCTTTTCTGTTTGCCAAAGACACAATGCTTGCACATGTCAATACAAGCAACCTTGTGTCCATCAAACTTGCCTAGACTACTCAGTTTCTGTATTCCTTTTTGCTCCAAATGACCCATCCTTGAGTGCCACATCACAGAAAAATCCTGCTGACCAGATATAGCTGATGTTGTTGTGCCTACAATTAGAGTGTCCTACAAAATGTATAAGGGACCAGATTTGGTTCCCTTCATAACAACTAACGAGCCTTTCAGTATGTTGATCTTCCCCTCACCACCTGTATATCTATAACCCTTAGCATCAATGGCCATCAGTGAGATCAGACTTTTTCTAAGCTTTGGGACGTGCCAAACGTCCTCCAGAATTTTAACTGTGCCATCATGCAGTTTAAATTTTATAGTGCCCACACCAACTTTAGAACACACATCATCATTGGCCAAAGTCACTTGACCACCCTCCACCTGCTCGTAGATGTCAAAATACTCCCTAGTAGGAGTCATATGATGTGAAGCTCCTGAGTCCATAATCCACTGATCATCAGAATAGGCACTGCAACAAATTGTAAGAGAAAAGTCATCACCTGATGCAGAACTGGTTTCTGCCACAACAGCCTTTCCTTTGTTCATAAGCTTGGGACAATGTGATTTCCAGTGTCCTTTCTCCTTACAGTAATGGCAAGTATCCCTAGAGTACTTGCCCTTCGACTTGCTTCTGCTTCTATTCTTCCCTCCACCTTGTCTCTGGCTTCTTCCCCTATTCTCTTGCTACTGAGCTGAGAGGCCAGCATCACTTGCCTCGTTTCTACCATGCATCATGTGCTTGAGCTCCCTGGAATGAAGGCTGGACCTCACTTCTTCCAGTGTAATTGAATCTCTTCCAACTACACAAGACTGAACAAAGTTTTCATAACTCAATGGGAGTGAACAAAGCAAGATAAGCATAGCTGCATCTTCTTCTTCTATGATTACTCCAATATTCTTGAGTTCTATCAGAATAGCATTTAGCTGATCTAAATGCTGCTTAAGAGGTACCCCTTCTATCATCTTTAAAGAGAACAATCTCTGCTTTAACAACAATTTGTTTGTTAAAGACTTAGTCATATACAATGACTCAAGTTTCTGCCAAAGACCTAATGAGGTAGATTCATCAGCAACTTCTATTATAACTTCATCAAACAAACACAACAAGATGGTGGAGTGAGCTTTCTCCTCCTGCAATTCAAACTCTGGCGAATTTCTATTCAGAGTAGTATCCTTATTTAAAGGAGCCCAAATACCTTGTTGCTTTAGAAGTGCTTTCATCTTAATTTGCCATAAGATGAAGCTATTCTTACCATCAAACTTTTCTATCTTCAACGCCGAAGTATTCATGTTTTCAAAACAACAAACAACCAGCAATACACACGAGATACAATGTGATTTCAACAAACACAATTCTACGGCAAGGTACACAATAGCAAGCAATATCTCAACAACAATATGCTACTGAAACTACTGATTTCAATGAAATGCAATCAGCCACAAGCCAAGCACATTACTTCGCACAAAACAGTAGCAAATACTTGCACAAACCAAGCACAAAACCATAATCACAAAATGCCCAAAATCCGACAATCAAAGAGTCACTCGTCTAGAAAACTACTATGCCCTAGCCAGACGCCTCCTACTGTATCTCTCTGAATACGAAACTTCTGACCACAAAATTTTAAAGGAAAGAAGTTCAGGAAGCTTACTACGCATCCTCAAAATTTGAGATGCAACGGAGCATGGACGAGGAAGGCGCACGACTTGGCGTCTGAGTGTGCAGACTGGCGCCAGCGATGACGATAGTTACAACAATGGAGAGATCCCTTCCAGAAATGGCTTGAACCTTGATCAATCTCTTCGAAACTTCAGATGAAAACCCGGAGATGTCCAACCTGGCTCTGATATCAGTTGTTGTGCTGAAAGATCAAACAAATGTGGAGCATCTAGGGGTGGCGTGGAGAAGAGATCTACGTGGAAGAGAGGATTGCGAGTGGAGAATTTGAAGAACAACAAATTTACGTGGTTCCCCAACACGGGTACGTCCACGGGTGATCAATCTATCGTGATTCCTTGCTATATGGTTGCTGGTACAAAGTAGGGGAAGAACAAAATCAAGGGATGATTTGGCATGACATCTCTTGGACGTGGATGACCCCTTACATATATAGGGGCAATAGTTGGTGATACCCAAAAGACAAGTTTGCCCTTGTACAAATTATCAAAGAAATACAACCATATTTAATGACACATACATATACTTGATGGAAGACACACGCATCACAAAAGAATTATTTGAATTCCAACAACTACTGAAGTTTATTTCTCAAGAAAGAGGATATGCAGTATATGAGAGTCTAGTGCCCTGCTTTTATGCAAATTTAAGAGAAGAAGAAGTACAATTAATTTGCAATGTGGAGGAAGCTGATGTGCAGATAACACGTGAGCTTCTCCACAACATTTTTGGATTGAAGAATGAAGGAAAAGAAATTTTGGAAAGCACAACTGCCATTGAATAGACAGAGCAGGAAATCAAGGACAGTTTGGCTATCAATCATGGTGTGTCATTATTAAAGAGACTGAAGCATTTAAATGGTAAAGCACACATGATAACTAACATTTTGATTAAGAATGTCTATCAACAACAAGGTCATGACATAGAACTGAGTCAATTTGTCAAATGGGCCACATATGCAGTTGTAAATAGAATTCAAATAAATTGGTCTACAGTTTTTATCTCCAAGCTAAGAACAGTGAAGAAGAAATTGTTTTATGGAGATTTGATTCCATTGCTAATGGTGGATTGTATTGATTTCATTAAATGGGCATCAAAAAGGATCAGATCAAGAACCATTTCAGTGAAAGAGTGTTTGTGTTTGGCTAGCACGACACTAGAAAACTTGTTTGGATCTCCAGCAACGCACCAGAAAAACTTGGATTTGTTAACTTCTTTTTTTCCTTAGTTAATGTATCTTTATGCCTATTCTTTTTTAGAAGAAAACAAACAACCTTTAATACAACTTAGATATTAATTCCAATTTGTATTTTAACTACAAGTGCATATTGTCTATTGTATTAGTATGCAAGTACAGGTCGATCCCACAGGGAATTGCTTAAGAATTGAGAACTGTTCCATTTTTAACAATCAAATTTATATATTCAATAAACCCTCCATTGAATTATAGTTAACTCAACAGAGAAAGTTCGTTTAGTTATGGCTAACTCAACAGACTAATCTCGTGAACTTAAGTTAACTCCACGAGCCTACATTCCAATTTAATACGGCTATTTACAGAGGAATTCGACCAAGCACTGGGTGGTTCCACAGATTGTAAATAACATCAATTAAGCTCTTTAATGTTAGTAAACACTGGATTTATCATTAGGCAATACTAAAATTCAGATAATTCAAACAATAACCATTAAAATCTTTAAGTCTTTTGAACGAACCAATTTCAGTAAACTGTAAAACTAAAACAAACATAAAACAATCACAACACTGACAAAGATAACATTAATCACGATACAAAACAAACAATACAACACTCAAATACAAAATATAAACACAGATAATTTGTTTTTGGTATTTTTGTTTTGATATGAGCATGGAAATGGGTGAAAGGTGAAATATAAAGTAATTTCAGTATATAGTAAATACTTTCATCACTAAACATACAGGCATCAACCCAAAACCAAGGCTAGAAGCTTTACGATCTCCTAAAATATGAGTCGGCGCTTGGTGAAAATGGCTTCCCTTCCCACGATGCAATCACTCCTCACAGTGGTTGTCAAGCACTGTGTTTGGCTCGGAATCGACCCGACATCAGGAAAGTATCCCCACAGACCTCCGATGGTTGGTGATAAGGTGGTGATAATGTGGTGATAATGTCGTGGTAATGATGTGGTGGTGGTGATAATGGTTGGTGTGTGTTCGGTTACCCAGCACGACACCAAAAAAACTTATTTAGATCTCCAGCAAAGCACCAGAAAAACTATGATTTGTTAACTTCTATTTTTACTTAGTTAATTTATCTTTATGCTTATTCTTTTTCTTTTAGAAGTAAACAAACAACCTTTAATACAATTTAGATATTAATTCCAATTTGTACTTTAAGTACAAGTGCACAGTGTCTATTGTATTAGTATGCAAGTACAGGTCGATCCTACAGGGAATTACTTAAGAGTTTAGAACTATTTGTTTATTAACAATCAAATTTATATATTCAATAAGCTCTTCGTTGAATTACAGTTAACTCAACGGATAAAGTTCGTTGAGTATGGCTAACTCAACGGACTAACCTTGTAGACTTAAGTTAACTCCACGAGCCTGTCTTTTCTTTTTAATACTGCTATTTACAAAGGAATTCGACCAACCATTGGGTAGTTCCATAGATTGTAAATAACATCAATTAAGCTCTTTAATGTTAGTTAGTAAACACTAGATTTATCATTAAGTAATACTAACATTAAGATAATTCAAACAGTAACCATTAAAATCTTTAAGTCTTTTGAACGAACCAATTTCAGTAAACTATAAAACTAAAACTAACATAAAACAATCATAACACTGACAAAGATAACATTAATCACGATATAACATAAACAATACAACACTCAAATACAACATACAAGCATAGATAAATTGTTTTTGGTATTTTTGTTTTAATATGAACATGGAAATGGGCGAAAGGTGAAATGTAAAGTAATCTCAATCGATAGTAAATACTTCCGTCACTACATACGACGCGATTACACCACTGAAAATTAAACCACTTACAATTCTGTCTCCTCTCCCAATAGAATCGCAAGTCTAGAAATGCAAGATAATCTCCTCTTCAGCATACATGCATCAACCTGAAGTCAAGGCTAGAAGCTTTACGATCTCCTGAAATATGAGTCAGTGCTTAGTGAAAATAGCTTCCCTTCCCGCGACGCGATCACTCCTCACATAGGTTGTCAAGCACCGTGTTTGGCTCGGAATCGACCCGACATCAAGAAAGTATTCTCACAGACCTCCGATGGTTGGTGATTGTGGTGGTGATGGTGGTGGTAATGATGGCTGGTGTGGTACTTTGGAGAATTGCCGATACTGCCTGTAGAAAGCTCGGTGCTCCTCCTCTATACACACTGGCCGTCCATCGATCACACACTTTCTTCTTTTTCTTCTTTTCTTTTATATCTATTTAGTAGTAACTGCTTGTGCTTGAATGGTCGGTTGGATTTCCTTCAGTCATATCAACGACGATGATTTCTTCTCCCTGGCGATACGTACAATCGTGGTTTTTCTTCCAACTATTCTGTTTCTACAATCACTACAGTGGCATATTAGAAAATAAATAGTTCGTGGAGTTACAAATAACTCAACGAACTTACCTCGTTGATTTAAATATAAAACACGTGCATAAATTTAACTATTCGATGCTTAGGTGCATTTTGGATACTTACAAACTTAACTATCCGATACCCAGATGCATTTCGAATACTTACAGATAACTCACCAAAAATCCACTTAAGTCACTTTATTAGAATATAACACGTGTCAGCAGCAATTTAATAATAAAATACACATTTCAGAGAGTTACAGGTCTAACTATCCGATGCTCAGCTTCATTTTGGATAGTTACAGCTAACTCACCGAAAATTCACTTAAGTCAAGCATTATGGTTTCGACATGTGTACTTCAGGAAATAATAAACTATTCTTTTAAAACATAACAGTTTGACAGTTTAAACATAACTATCCGATACATGTTTGGTTTACTAAACATAACTGTCTGAAATATGTTTAGTATGTTAAACATAACTGTCCGAAATATTAGAAAATTCAGATACTTAAGAATTTCACAGCCTACAACTTACCGACAGTTCAAAAATGTACTAAATTGACATTAATTCTCCAAAATTAAGCAGATTCTTTAATTAAAGCATATAACAGTGCAATTATAACATAATGGCTTAATTCTCATATGATAAGCTAAATATTATGCAATTAACCATCATTTAATTGTTAATAATATGCACTTTTTCATTCCAAACACTTCCCCTATACATAAATTTTGCTAGTCCCTTAGCAAACTAAGATCTAATTAATTGGTCTTTCTAAAAGTGCTAGAATTAATTCCTCTTCTTTTTTTTCTTTTTTTTTCTTCTGTTCAACATAAGAATATATATTCTGTATGTTTTAGTAATCAACCTGCAAATATACTTAATATATATATAAATTACATACAAAGTATATCATCATCACATAGGTGTTAATTATATTATTGTTTTTCTTCTTTTCATCAACTGTCATTTTGAATTTTCCAATAAGATTTCTAGAAGAAATTTCAACAACATACGAATCAAAGTACAATCCAATTCAATATGATTAAGACAAGTAGAATAAAGAATTGTATCTCCATTAAAACAACTTCAAAAGTCAATTCTTAGATTCATATTTCAGCAATTCTAAATAACAGAAAATATACTCGATTCATAAGATATCTGTATTTCACAAAACACTTGTATCTTTTTAGAACAGTATATGTATTTTTGTATTTTAAAAGTTAATTTTACAAGCTTGAATCATACAAGAGCTTTCTAATGTACCAATGTAACGAGCTTTCAGTCAATAATCCCAGATCTGATCAGGATCTTAGGTTGCCAGATTTCAAGAGTCCTTTTTCAGGTCAACAATCCTTACATACCTATCTGCTCAAGTACAAAAGGCTCGTGATCAAACAAGTCAATAAACTCTCAAAACGTTTTTTTTTTTTTTTCAATCAAAATACACACAAAACAAAGCATTAATCACATACTGTATATGTACATATTTCATTAATACAGATGTAGTAAAACACCAATCTCATATAGTCCTGCTTCTATCATTTACTGAAAATATGAATCCATAACAATGAGCTCATACTTTTTCTGTAGTTTAATAAGATCTACACATAAATCATTCTACAAGTTCAATCAGTCAAATTAAATGTATCTTTAATCATATGTGTTTCATTTAATCTAGAATTCACATCTCATCTCCTTCATGACTTTAGATAATTTACTGATTTTTCATTAAGCATTCTGATTTCATTTTAAAATCGTGAAACTATTAAGCTCATGAAATTCAGAAAAAAACATAAGATACAAATAGTAAATTCTATAGCATCATATATAGCCTTCTAAATATAACATTCAAGCAGTTACAAATTATAAATTTTACAGTCTCAATTATCAAATAGTTACAGCAAGTTCATAAAAATTTTCAATTTCCACAAAACTTTGTAGTACCATTTTAATTCCATTAATTAACAAACTTACATGGGTGTTACTTTAATTACCTCCCCCCCATACCTACATTTTGCATTGTTCTCAATGTAAAAGATTTGACAATAAATACAGTAATTGTAGCAAGCATAAATACAGTTTTGTTGATTTAAAATTTAGGATAAGTAATCAGTTACATACCTTGTTTCGTTTGTATCTCCTTCTGCATATTCCGATTTTTTTTTTCTTGATTCTGAAAAACTTTTCATTCACAGATAAAAGCAAAAAATATATAACAAAATAACATTTAACAGATATTGATAATTCAGTGTCTTGTGTGGAACCTAGGCACCTATGCCTTTGGTGACTCACAAGCAAGCCAGTTGGTTTCCCAGAACAGATACCAACAAACTGGATTGATATATTTTTTTTTTTTTCTTTATAAAATAAAAATGAAAACTATATTTTTTTAAAAGTAAATGCAGAAAACACACAACATTAAACATACAAAATCACAGCTTAAGAACATGATTGAAAAGTAGGAACAAATGAAATAAATGTATCAATCCAAGCAAACTTTTTAGGCATAGTTCTTGTTGCTATTAATTTTGTTTTAATGCAATTCTTGTTCCTTCTTAATTTGTAAACATGTAATATATTATAAATTCCAAATACAAGTGTATTACCATTAATGATATGAAATGCAAAAAGTGATCCTTTTTAGTTCCAGGGTAATGTAGCAGTTTCTATTTCTACATCTATTTTAATATATTCCTCTTCCCATTTCCATTCAGTAATGTCTTCCATAATCCATATTTGAAATTTCATCAATTCATCCCACCATCTTATCAGACATAAAGTAGGATCATCATATTCATTATACCACATTCCTATTTGAATTTTATTAAATTTTGCAGATGGTGGTTTAGCTATATCACTCGGTATAGGTAATATTTCTATAAAATCATCATAACTGTTTATGTTCACTATGTATAAATCAGATCCAAATGCTAATGATATATCTGTGACAAGATATACATATCCATCAAGTATGACATGTGTTTGGTTAATTAATGATTTTTGTCCTAGATATATCATAATATTTTCATTCCAAGATCTATTCAGAAAATTATACACACTTAAGTGTAAATCTTCACCCCAATTTCCTGTAGGTCTCCAATAATATAATTTTTCAGGAATTGTAGAATTTTTATCATAAAATATTAAAGCTGATCCACAATTTATAGTTGGTACTCCATATCTATTAGGTCTTCCTATATACCATTCTTCTCTTGTTATAGGATTTCTTATCAAAATATCAGGTAATAAACTTGCATACCTTGGTCTCGTCCTATATATGATTAATCCTTCATCTATCCCCATAATATGATCTATTCCTTCTAATGTATTAGGTGGAATTCTAATAGTTTCTTCCATATTCAGATATTCATGGGTAATTGAACTACGATTAAATGACATTCATATGAATCCATCTCTAATCTTAGTCATTTTTGCAGCTTGTAGTCACTAAAAATATTTTTCTTCAATACAGTCTTTAATTTCCTTTGATACACAACACAACTTGCACAGATCTTTAGTTGACAAGTTACTCAGTACTTCCCTTAGTGCATCCAATGGTAATTGCATCAATTCCATTTGTCGATTTTGTATAACACAAATAAAAATTTAGCAGAGACAAAAATTAACATAACTACTGTACACCCTCGTGGAGTTAAGGCATAACTCAACAGACTAAGTTCGTTGAGTTAAGGACTAACTCTACGATACTATTAACTATAAATAAAAACATATATATATACAGATAGTTGCTTCAGATATGCTCCTTCATTCAACTACCCTCCCAGAAGAGATATCAATTTCATTAACCGTTCTATTGACAGGATTAGGTATTGCTTGTATTAGCAATCCTCTAGTAGGTCTAACTTCCATTGGTTCATTCTGTCTAAGTGGTATATTTCTATTTTGATTTTGAATTGCAGTATTTCCAAATACAAAATCTAGACGATTGTTTAATTGTTGGATTATCTTTTCTAATTTCTTTATTCTAGATCCTTGTTCCAGTAATGCTTCATAACTTATATTCTTCTCATTTAAATTTTCTCCTCCCTGGAAATTTTTGTTTCTCCAAGATAAATTCGGGTTATTTCTCCAATTAGGATTATAAGAATTTCCCAAGTTATCTCTCTGGTTTCTAGCATAAATAATATCTAAATCATTTATGTTTGCATTCTTTTCTGCTAGCTTTTGATTTAATGATGACTCTTCTATTTTCTTTGTTAATTCATTTAATTTCACCTCAAGCATAGTACTTGAATCTATTTCATGCATTCCTCTTGGCAATATTCTTTTATCTACAATAGCTTCAACCGAGTTTTCCCACTGTGCAGTTCTTTTTGCAAAGTTTTCTAAATATGCCCATGCTTCTTCACTACATAGTTTTAAAAATCCATTTTGACAAGTAGATTCTAATAAAGATTTTGTTGAAACATCTATGCCTTCATAAATTATACCTATTAGTTGTGCCTTACTCATTGCATGATGTGGACATTGAGTCAATAAATCTTTAAATCTTTCAAAATATTTCTAGAATGATTCACCCTATTTTTGGCTACACATTAATATTTACTTCTTTTTAATCATTTGATGTATTGGATAATATTTTTCCAGAAAAACAGAGCAAAATTCAGTCCATGCAGAAATTGAATCAGGCGACAGAGTATATAACCATCTCTTAGGTATGTCTTTTAAAGCAAAAGGGATATATCTAAGTTTAATAGCATCTATACTCATGTTCGGCATTTTCATCATTTGACAAACTTCATTAAATTCTCTAAGGAAATAATAGGCATCCTCTCTTTCTAATCCATGAAAATGTGGCAATTGACTAATATAATTAGATTTCAGTTCAAACCTATCTCCCTCAAAGTTTGGCAATCGAATACATGAAGGTTCATCAACTAATTCAGGATACAGAATCTCTCCTAATGGTTTTTCTACTGGAGCAGCCATCTCTACATTCTCTTTTAAAGAAAGGTTAGCTACACCTCAAAGAATTTCGTTAAAGTTCAGTTCAAAAATTTTTTCAATACTCCTCTGCAATGAAAATTTCTGGGTAGGTGTTCTTACTAATCGATTAGTTCTTAGAGAATGAGCCCATGTGCTCATAAATAAATAGCAGAAGATTAATTTCATACCAGTCCGAAGCTTTCCATTCAATAAACATTTGTTCTCGGATGAAGTTGAATCAGCTGCTTCTCCTTCTAGTTCATCCAATGTATTCTCCTTTCTTTTAAGAGTGCTGGTAACTCGTAAATAACATTCTGTTTATATATATAATGCACATCCATAAAGTGAATAAATCTCGTTGCAAGAATGTGTCTTGCAACGTGCATCGTGGTTCCTATTTTTATGGGTACGTGTACCACTACTAATTTCAAATTTTGGTAACTGCTAAACTGACAAAGTTTCATTCGTGGTTAAAAGAATAATCGTTGTACTTAATCCACGAACTAACCTCGTTGAGTTACAGATAACTCAACGGAACACAATCGGTTACTGTTGCTAACTACACGGACTAACTTCATTGAGTTATAAATAACTCAACGGAGTGACCTTATATTATATTACTGACCTCGTGGAGTTAAGTTTAACTCAACGAACTTACTTCATTGAGTTAACACTTAGCAACTTCTAAGTTTACTCTCATAAGTACCTCTCTGTTTTTTTTTTCTTTTTCTTTTTCATTCTGCTAACTGAAATAAAGTTAAATCTATGTCATTAATGCATCATTCTAATCAAAATTTGTTTAAATCTTAACATTATATAAAGATTTAACTTGCAGGTCATTTTATGTTATGTAGAATTTACATTTTACCTTGCAACATGCAGAAATTTTTAAGCATTTATCCTATCATTTAGTAAATTGTAAATCTATTAAACATTCATTCATAAAGTTTCACAAATTATATAATATTCAATAAATTCCATTTATTTCACATTCAAAACACGTATGAAAAATATCTCTGAAAAAATTTATATTCATTAATATGAATCAATTTACATTACAAGTATATCATACAATTCTATACAAGTAGATGAACAATACAATTTAGTCTCTATTCCTAAGTTCATCTACTTCCTTCTAGAGTTTTTCTAATTGAAGTTCTAATTGTTTAATTCTCTCTACAGATCCTGTTATTCCTCTAGATGGTACAACTATCTTTGTAGCTACAAAATTTCTGTATTCTTTCACTGAAATGGTTCTTGATCTGATCCTTTTTTATTCTCATTTCGTGAAATCAATACAATCCACCATCAGCAGTGGAATCAAATCTCCATAAAACAATTTCTTCTTTACTATTTTCAGCTTGGAGATAAAAACTGCAGACCAATTTATTTGAATTCTATTTACAACTGCAAACGTGGCCCATTTGACAAATTGACTTAATTCTATGTCATGGCCTTGTCATTGATAGACATTCTTAATTAAAATGTTAGCTACTATGTGTGCTTTACCATTTAAATGCTTCAATCTATTTAATAAAGGCACACCAGGATTGATAGCCAAACTGTCCTTGATTTCCTATTCAGTCCATTCAACGGTAGTTGTACTTTCCAAAATTTCCTGTCCTTCATTCTTCATTCCAAAAATGTTGTGGAGAAGCTCTGGTGTTATATGTACATCAGCTTCCTCCACGTTGGAAATTAATCCTCCTTCTCCTTCTCTTAAATTTGCATAGAAACAATACACTAAATTCTCATAAATTGCATGCCCTCTTTCTTGAGAAATAAACTTTAGTAGACCTTGGAATTCAAATAAATCTTTGATTTCTTGCATTCCATCCCAATTTACTGGTCCACTGTAAATAATATCGCAACCCCTAATTTCTTAATACTTGATATAAGCTTCCTGACTCCAAAAATGTACTTCATTCAGAACTGTTGTTTTAGTCGGGTCAGGAATGTGACTTTGTTGTTTCAAAGGGGTTTGTTCTTGGTTTTCCTCTACTATAGGCTACACTTGAACATTCTCTATAGATTCCTGAATTTTTGTTTTTGTTTCTTTTGTCTATGGTGGTGACCTGGTAGAACTCTCCACTCTGTCTTGAATTCTTTCTATAAATTACTGAAGAGTTTCTTGCTCTTCAGTGGAATTTGTAAAGTTATTTTTGTCCAAATGGTTTCGTTCAGCCTCTTCATTTTCTGCTCTTTCTTCTTCCTCCTGACTACCAATCTATTTTATCACTGTTCTTTCTCATTCTGTAACAAATTGGGATGGAGTTACGGGCAATTCAGTTTCTGCCCTAATTTCTGTTCTTTCTTCTTGTACAGGCTGTAAATTAATTTCTGCCTATTTTTCTTCTTGTCTTTGCTCCTACTGCTGCAGCTCCTGCTCCTCAAAATCGGATAGCAGGTTTATAAATATTGGCTCCACAGGCCCTGTTGACATTAGTATCTTAGATTTAATCTCTTTTCGATAGTCAGGCACTATCTCTTTTCCTTTTCTTTTTCTAATTAATTGTGCTTGTTCTTCCTCTTCTTCTTCTGAGATTAAATCTACAAAGTAGGCTCTGTAGGCCTTCGAGCCACAGGTATTGGCTCTTCCTGTTTAATTCTCTCTATAATTACTGGTCTCGAAGGACCAGCCTCAACTTCTCTTGCATCACTTGATTTAGCTGCTGCCTGATGTTGTTCAACCTTTATTTTGTACTGGCCCTCAACTTTTCTTCGGCCCTTCTTCTCTTAATGGCATCATATAAAATATGTGCCTTAGTTGTAGCTATTTCTTGAGTATCACCTTGGTCTCTTGCTGTTTTGACCAAGCTAGTATATTCTTTCTCTTCTTCATCAATTCTCGGCCAAGCAAATGCTACTCGTGGCAATGCCTCTGTTGGCTGAACTGGAGGTCCTGACTGCTGTTCCTCAGGAATAGGTCTTTCAGTAGTCGGCTCCTCTTGTCCTTTACTTACCTCTTCTTCATTTTCTTTCCTTTCTTGCTCCTAGATCGCCCATTTAGCTCGTCTACAAATTCGTCTTTTGAACCAGAGTCGAGACTTATGTTGGATTAATTCTAGGGCAACTTCGTTGTTTGGCTTTATTTTTCTTTACTTGCTTACAGCAATTTCCGTAGCAACCTTTATTCTTGTGTTGAGTATTTTGTTTTGATGATGTGTACTGAATGAATATAATCATATTTGCTCAATTACTATTGCTTGTGAAAAGAAATTAAAATCATCAATTAATACAGAAAAAGCTTACTAGCATAAATACTTGTCTATATTGGATCTGAAGTTAATAACTAGTTGTTTCATTGCATTAATTTCTCATTTAACTAAATCTGAAGTTAATAACTAGTGTCTTTATTGAATAGCATGATATGTTTTAAAGTTATATCTTCTATATCATGAACAGTGCACGTTTAGACAACTCGTTAAGTTAGAGTTTTGTTTGTATAGAGGTCACGTGAGAACTCATTAAGTTAGAGGCCTAAAGGTTAAAATAGGTCACATGATACCTCCTTAAGTTAGTGAGTAAAAGAAGAGACGAACTCGTTAAGTTAGTGTTATACACGTGGTGAAATTATAAGTTACGAATGTTGTATTGTATCACGTGAGGTGCACATGTTTAACTCGTTAAGTTAACATAACTAAATGCGTTGAGTTGCTATATTGAACACTAAGGCAACGCGTTAGGTTAGCGTTATTAACTTAAGTTGTTATTTTTTGCACGTGGTGAAATTCTTATTATAAAAACATTTGTTTATGACTGAATCGGTGAGTTAAAGTTTTTTTCGGAGACTTACAGTCGTAACTATCCAAAAGGTAACTTAAGTCATGTTTTCAGGTCTTGATACATGTCCCACTAGTTTTATGATATAAAGAGCTTTTTGGTGACTTACAACTGTAACTATCCGAAACTTAAACTGTTTTCGGTGAGTTATCGTTTAACTTTCCGAAAGAAAGGTTAAGCTGGTTCATTGAGTTAGCATAACACCATGAACTTAGTTCGTTGAGTTAGCTACAGTACTTGTCACGTGAAATGGCACATGAGGAACTCGTTAAGTTAGAAACGTTAAGTTATATATATATACTTGTGTTACTTGTTTAGTTAACATTAAGGTAACGATTTCGTATTACACTTGATGGAAAATTCTTTGGACGAGAAAGTTTATTTTGTAGGAAATTTTTTAGAGATCTAGGACTGATGATTAAAAAAAATTTGAAATATAAACATGGGTTAGAATGTGTGTGTTTCGATGAAGGAAAAAGAAAAGACGTGGAGAAGTGCAAAACTAGTAGTGGTTAAACGTGAAGGATATACATGAAATGAAGATACAATATAAAAGGCATAGAATTCTCGTTGATCAAACCATCCTTACACACAAAATGAAAAATCTTTTCAAGGATCAAACTATTCCTGCACACCAAAAGAAAAATTTCTTTTAGGGATCAAAAACACCTTCTCAGGGAAAATCTCTCATGTGGAAGAAAATTCAGTGAAGTAGAAAAAGGTATTATATATGTTACTGAAGATTTGAAGTATTAGAAGAAAGCAAATTCGGTGAAGCAGAGAAAGATAAGATATTCGTCACTAAAGAATTGTTGAAGAAGAGAAAGAAGAAGAAGAAAGATCTCAAACAGGGAGAAATATTTTAAATTCCGCAAATTAGTTTTCTCTGTTTGTAGTTATGAAATTGTTTAGATGATACATGGTATCGAGATATAATTACATCTACAATTTTTGAGGAGAATTGAATTGTATATTGTAATTGAAACCTTGAATAAATATGATTTTATGAAAACAATGTCTCGACTTGTTTTTGAGTTTTAAAGTTTCAATTATATGTCAGAACATATTAAAAATACACAATTCACCCCCCCTCTTGTGTAGCCATACTATCCTACAAGTGGTATCAAAGCTTTGTTAATAATCTTTAATATAAAATCTATACCAACTTATTTAATATCATTGCTTATTCTACCTTCCTTGTTTTTAAATAGAAATTAATATCTGAGCATAGGTTTAACTTTCTTGATTTAAGGCTCAAGTTGTTTTAAAGTTTTTAGACTGTTTAAAATCAAATAGGTTGAAAAATCTTAGGTAAGATGGCTACTGGAAATGGTAATTTTTCTTTATATGAAGGCCAAAATCTTAATTGTCTTCCTTTATTTGATGGAATACATTTTGAATATTGGAAATATAGGATGACTGTTTTTCTTCAAAGTATAGATCATAAGTTGTGGTTCATGATTTCTAAACCATATACTTCGTTAACTACTCCCTATAATACTTGGACAATTACTGAAAAATAAAATGAAACTCTGAATGCTAAGGGCTTAAATATTTTATTTTGTGCATTGAGTTATGAACAGTTTAGTAAAGTGTCGGCATATAAATCTGCTTATGAGGTGTGGCATGCATTAGAAGCTTCACATGAAGGTACTTCTCAAGTTAAAGAGACTAAAATAAACATGTTGATTCATAAGTATGAACTCTTTAAGATGCATGAAGACGAAAATATTTTTGAGATGTTTTCCAGATTTCTTGATATCATAAACTCTTTAAAATGTTTAGGAAAGAATTTTGAACAGAAGGATTTGGTGAGGAAAATACTCAGATCCCTAAGTTCTAAATGGTCTTAGAAAGTAACATCAATTGAGGAATCACGAGATTTAAATGTTTATACTATGAATGAACTTATAGGTAACTTAACAGCTTATGAAGTTCAATTAAATGAATCACTGAGTCACAACAAACTAAAGATGAAGAAAGAAATAGCCTTCAAAATTAATTCAGATTCTGATATATCTACTGATTCTGACGAGGATTTGATTTTGCTGACTTGGAAATTCAAGAAAGCATGGAAAGCTAGGAAACAGCAAAGGAACAAATATGATAAACCCTCAACGTCAAAATCACTAAATGACAATAATTCTTCATCTAGAAAGTATGTATATTACAAGTGTAAGAAACCTAGACATCTTTCTCCAAATTGTCCTATGAGGAAAAATGAAAAGCAAAGTAGGACAAATCAGAAGAAGACGGCTCAGAAAAGTCAGAAAAAGTTTTACAAGAAAAAGGCTTTGAAGGTCACTTGGGATGACATGTCTAAAGAGTCTGAATCTGAAGAATCAGCATCAAAATCTTCACATTCAGAAGGAGAACAAGAGTTAAAAGACGTTGCTCATGTGTGCTTCATGGCAAATGAGTCTGAGGTAATATCTGATCTTGAAAGTCATTTAGATTTCAACTTTGATGAATTATTATGTGATTATATGCATTATTACAAAAACTAAAAGTATGTAAACTGGAAAATAAGAATATTAGAAAATCTTCATCCATTATGGAAGAAGAAAATTGTTTCCTATCTACTACTTTAGAAAAGTTTAAATGTGATAATGAAAATCATGCTAGAGATTTGCAAAAATTTAGATTTAATGAATGTATCTTGCATGAACAAATACAGAATATAAATGCTGAAAAATTAAAGATAGAATTTGAAAACGAAATGTTGAGAAACAATATAAATGAACTTGAATTAGAGATAGAAAAATTAAAACAGAGAGAGCAAGATTTAAATTCTACCTTTGACAAATGGAATTTAAGTCAAACTAAGTTAGACAAACTAACTAGTACCCCTGCGGTGTCTTATAAATTTGGCTTAGGATTTGATTATCCTGAATATCCTGAATCTCAAGCTAATAAAGGATTTATTAGTTGCAGTTCAAGTAAACCTAAGACTAAAATTCCTTTTATTATGAAACAAGGTAATAAATATGTAGAAGTAGGTACTTCAAGGGATGAATCATGCAGTAATAATATAAATCAATGTGATTTGTCAAATTGTACTTCTAACATGACTATAAATGTTTCTAAAAATCTTGTTTCTTGTTCTGGAAATTCAGTTTCTAATGTTTCTAAAATTTCAGACAATTGTAGTAAACTGAAAATTCAGAAACCTGAGCATGTAATTCAATACACTGGTATTAGACCAATTACTCATTCTGCATGTGATAAAACAAAAAATTCTTGTGCAGAAAAAGATTTTGTATGTACGAAAAGTGTTAATACAAGTACAAAATCTTAGTATGAACTTACTGAAATGTATGAGCATGACCAAAATAAATTAAAATCTAATAAAAATCCATTTGGTCTTGATTATACTACATCTGAAAACAAAAAGAATGATTGTAAAAGCAATAATGCTATATGTGAGTATGAAGCTAATGACAAATCAATAGTACTTACAACTAATAAGAATATAAATGATAATGTTAAACTATTTTTAAAGAAAAAGAAGAAATATGCGTTTAATGAACTTGGTCCTCAACAACATTGGGTACCAAGAAAAAGTTTTTCTTAATTTGTGTTGTAGGAGGAAACAACATCAAAATGGATCTTGGATAGTGGAGCGTCAAGTCACATGACCGGACAGAAAAGTCTATTACAAAATTTTACAAATACCATGAAAGTAAGTGTAACATTTGGAAACAAAAGCAAAGATAAAATCATAGGTATGGGCAATGTTCAAATAACTCCTACTTGTGTTATTTCGATATTAAAAATTTTTAAAAATCCATCTAGATTGTTTATAAAACAACCATCTAGATTTGAAACAACCATCTAGATTGATTATCCTTAACTTGGTCTATGTAAAACAACCATCTAGATTTGAAGATATTAAAAATCCTGACTTTGTTTATAAATTGAAGAAATCTTTATATGGATTGAAGCAAGCACCTAGATCATGGTATGAAAGATTGTCTACTCTTTTAATAGAAAAAGGCTATATCATGGGAAAAGTGGATCATACTCTATTTATTAAGAGAGATGGTAAAGATCAGATTGTTGTTCAAATATATGTGGATGATATAATCTTTGGAGCAACCTCTAATAAGTTGATAAAAATATTCTCTAAAGAGATGACTAATCAGTTTGAAATGAGTATGATAGGAGAACTTTCATATTTTCTAGGACTTCAAATTAAGTAAATGGATAAAGGTATATTTTTAAATCAGGAAAAATATGCAGATGAAATGCTTAAGAAATTTAATTTTAATGATACAAGGATTCGATGAACTCCTATGAGTACTACTTTAAAGTTAGATATTGATGACATAGGAAAATCTATAGATCAAAGAAAATACAAAAATATGATTGGTTCTTTACTTTATTTGACTACTAGTAGACCTGATATTATGTTTGCTGTGTGTGTTTGTGCTAAATTTCAATCTAATCCTAAAGAATCACACATAATTGTAGTTAAAAGAATATTTAGATATATACAAGGAACTAAAAATTTTGGACTGTATTATTCTAAGGATAGTTCAATAGATCTTATAGGATATACTGATGCTGATTATGCAGGATCTAAATCGGATAGAAAGAGTGCTAGTGGCATATGTCAATTATTGGGAAATAATTTGGTGTCATGGTTTAGTAAAAAGCAAAACTGTGTAGCACTTTCTACTACAGAAGCTAAATATGTTGCTGTTGCACTGTGTTGCACTCAGATTCTGTGGATAAGGCAAACTTTAGAAGATTTTGGATTATCTTATGATACAACTGAGATTTATTGTGATAGTAGTTCTGCAATAAATCTTTCCAAAAATCCTGTATTACATTCAAGAGCAAAGCATATAGAGGTTAGACATCATTTTCTAAAAGATAACGTAATTAAAGGAAAAATTAAATTAGAATTTGTGTCTAGTAAAAATCAATTAGCTGATATATTTACAAAACCTCTAGATGAAAATACATTCTGCAACATTAGATTAAATTTAGGTATTTGTAGGCTATGTGATGTGTAAAATGCTTAAACTCCACATAAAAGAAAAAGATAATATTATTGATGATGTTGTTCACCTCATAGATATTATATACTTATCATAAATATCTAAAGTAATATCTAAACTGCTGCTTATGATACTATGTATTTATTGTAAAATCATAGTAGTATCTTATTGATTTTAAGTAGTTTATCAATTTTAATGGTTTTTACAATTTTAAGTGAACGTGTAAATGAAAAACATTAAATACTTCTAACATTCTGAAATTTTGATTAAATGTTTTCTTTGAATCAAGGAAAGTGCATATGATCATGCATAAATTTGACTTAATTGATTAAACTTGTAGAATAAGTTATATGTCACTCATCTTAAACTGTTAATCAAAAGTATAAGCTTTTTGAAACTGATTCATATTCTCAGTACAATCATAGAAGTAAAAATTGTATGAGATTTGTGTTTTATTGCATCTATATTAATGGAATACATATATACTGTGCTTAAAATGAAAAGTGCTTATAAAGTGAAAATCTTTGAGAGTTTATTGATCAGTTTGATCACGAGCCTTTTGTACTTGAGTAGATAGGTATGTAAGGATTGTTGTCCTGAAAAAGGATTCTTTAAATCTGGCAACCTAAGGTCCTGATCAGATCTGGGATTGTTGACTGAAAGCTCATTATACGGGTACATTAGAAAGCTCTTGTATGATTCAAGCTTTTCAAACTAACTTTTAAAGAAAATTATCAATATTCACTATTTTTTTAAAAAAAGAAAAAGCATGTTTCATTAATTACAGATATCTTTGAATCGCATATAGTTTCTACCAATATGACTACTGATTTATTGAATCAACATTAGTACTTTTGAAGCATGGACAACTAGAAATACAATAATCTGATTACATGTCAGATTCTGCATGCTCGTCCAATAAAGTTCAAAAATTTGATGGAAACGAGAGATCTGTTTGTGTTTCAAGGCCTCATTAAATTCTTGCCAGTAGGAACAAAATGGAAGCAATACATAGAGCTTATTGCAGCTTTTTATAGCAATCTGGTCAAGAATGGACATTTTCTGAAAACTCAAATAAATCAATAAGAGTTTATTTTGTCTCCTGAATTAATTTTTGAAGTTTTGGGATTAAAGAATGAAGGTGTTGTTATGAATAGATTTGACATGATTAGACAACTAGAATGGAACATTTAGTCTTTATCAAAAATTCCAAATGTATATTCTGAAATGAGATTAATGGAAAATCTAAATGCAGAGGCAAGGTTTATTACAAATATATTGCATGCAAATTTATTTCAGAGAGTTGGACACAATTTGGAAGTCAGCATAAGCTGTTTATATGCAACTTATGGCCTGCTGAATAGAATTCAAATAAATTGGTTTGATGTTTTTATGTCTCAACTACAGCATATGAGTTCAAAGTTATTTTATGGTGATGTTGTATGTAGAATCCTTCCAAGCCAATTAACTTTATCCGACTAGCCCTCTGAAACTAAAGGCATGAGAGCATTTAGTATCAAAGATTTGCAAAAATTCCAAGCCATGCATAAACCTTAACGACAACAATAACAATAACCTGATTATACAGACCATATACAACAACAACAACAAAGTTATTCAGTTCAAGCATAATAGCAAACCCAGCTACCTCCTGACTTAGATGCAGTGCTTAACGACATTAGAAATGATATTAGGCATCTAGGAGATAAAATATGTAATGGTATAAGTGATATACTTAGGAGGGGTTGTTAACTGTTTTTGTTTGTTTCTAAATACAAAATGTAATGTTTGTATTACTTGTTTGATTCATTGAACAATACATTTTTCTGTAAATGTGTTCAATTATTATTCTTGTTAACAGAAATAGTTGTTATAATTCTCTTATATATATATATATATATATTCTCTGTAATTATCTTTTTGATTAATGACAAAAAGGGGGAGAAATATTATAAAAAGATGATTATGATCTTAATTGCATATATATATTATAAAAGGAGATGCTATTTAAATGATTATTGTAATCTGATAGATGATAATTAGAAAACTGATACTTATATAATTATTGACATCTGAGAGTTTTAGTTCTGAGAGGTAAAATTTACACAAATAATAAAAATAAGCTTAAGTAAACTTAAGTCAACAAACAAGTTTGTTGAATTAAAAGTTAACCCAACGAAGGTGCTTTGTTGAGTTAAACATATTTCATAATTGATTTAATATGGCTTTGTCATCATCAAAAAGGGGGAGATTGTTGAGTATTTTCTTTTGATGATGTGTGCTGAATGAATATAATCATATTTGCTCAATTACTATTGCTTGTGAAAAGAAATTAAAGTCATCAATTAATACAGAAAAAGCTTACTAGCATAAATACTTGTCTTCATTGGACCTGAAGTTAATAACTAGTCGTTTCGTTGCATTAATTTCTCATTTAACTAAACGTTAAGTTAACGTGTGTTTTTATTGAATAGCATAATATGTTTTAAAGTTATATCTTCTGTATCATGAATAGTGCACGTTTAGACAACTCGTTAAGTTAGAGTTTTGTTTGTATAGAAGTTACGTGAGAACTCGTTAAGTTAGAGGCTTAAAGGTTAAAATAGGTCATGTGATAACTCGTTAAGTTAGTGAGTAAAAGAAGAGACCAACTCGTTAAGTTAGTGTTATACACATGGTGAAATTATAAGTTACGAATGTTGTATTGTATCACATGAGGTGCACATGTTTAACTTATTAAGTTAACATAACTAAACACGTTGAGTTGCTATATTGAATACTAAGACAATGCATTAGGTTAGCGTTATTAACTTAAGTTGTTATTTTTTGCACGTGGTGAAATTCTTATTATAAAAACATTTGTTTATGACTGAATCGGTGAGTTAATTTTTTTTTGGAGACTTACAATCGTAACTATTTGAAAGGTAACTTAAGTCATGTTTTCAGGTCTTGACACGTGTCTCACTAGTTTTATGATATAAAGAGCTTTTTGACGACTTACAACTGTAACTATCCGAAACTTAAACTGTTTTCGGTGAGTTATCTTTAACCTTCCGAAAGAAAGGTTAAGCTGGTTCATTGAGTTATCATAACACCATGGACTTAGTTTGTTGAGTTAGCTACAGTACTTGTCACGTGAAATGGCACATGAGGAACTCGTTAAGTTAGAAACGTTAAGTTATATATATATATTTGTGTTACTCGTTTAGTTAACATTAAAGTAATATGCTAAATATTATGCAATTATCCATCATTTAACCATTAATATAATATCCATGCTAAATAATATGCATTTTTTCATTTTAAATAAAGAGTATAGAAATTTTGTAGCTACAGAGATTGCTGAACCTTCTAGAGGCATTATTGGAGCTATAGAAAGGATAGACCAATTATAACAGCAATTAGAAAAACTCTAGAAGAAAGTAGATGAACTTAGGAATAGAGGCTAATTGTATAGTTTGTCTACTTATACTTGTATATATTTGTATGAAAAATATTTAATTTGATTGTACTGTAATTGATTCATATGAATGAATATATGTTTTTTAGATATATTTTTCCTGCGTGTTTAGAATGATGAAATGGATGAACTATATTGAATGTTATATAATTGGTGGAACATTATGCATGAATGTTTAAAAAGATTTACAGTTTGCTGTATGACAAGACTAAATAATAGATGCTTGAAAATATCTGCATGCTGCAAGGTAAAATGTAAATTTTGCATAACATGAAATGAACTGCAAGTTAAATATTTATATAATGTTTAGATTTAAACGAATTTTGATTAGAATGGTGCATTAATGACATATATTTAACTTTATTTCAATTAGTAGAATGTAGAGAAAAAAAAAAAACATAGAGGTACTTACGAGGAGTAAACTTAGAGATTGCTAAGTGTTAACTCAACGAAGTAAGTTCGTTGAGTTAAACTTAACTCTACGAGGTCAGTAATATAACATAAGGTTACTCCGTTGAGTTATCTGTAACTCAATGAAGTTAGTCTGTGGAGTTAGCAACAGTAACCGACATTGTTCCGTTGAGTTATAAACTCAACGAAGTTAGTTCATGGATTAAGCAGAACGGTTATTCTTCTAACCACAAATGAAACTTCGTCAGCTTAGCGGTTACCAAAATTTGAAATTAGTAATGGTACACGTACCCATAAAAATAGGAACCACGCTGCACTTTGCAATACACGTTCTTGCAACGAGATTTATTTACTTTATGGATGTGCATTATATATATAAAACAGAATGTTATTTACGAGTTACCAGCACTTTTAAAAGAAAGGAGAATGCGTTGGGGGAACTGGAAGGAGAAGCAGCTGATTCGACTTCATCCGTCAACAAATATTTACTGAATGGAAAGCTTCAGACTGGTATGTAATTAATCTTCTTTTGTTTATTTATGAGCACATGGACTCGTTCTCTAAGCACTAAACGATTAGTAAGAACACCTACCTAGGAATATTCAACACAGAGGTAGAAAGTTTAAGTGATCTTTTGGTGAGTTACAAATATTCTTCGAAGAGTTACACAACTAACTATCCGAAAGGTTAAGAAAATCGGAAGGACATCTTGAAATAACTTTCTGAACGGTAACTTACCGTATTTGGGACTGAAGTCTAATCAAGTACAGTAGAATACATCCGTTGGAAGAAAATATGATTGTTACACATGGTTGGTATATATATATAAGATACAGACAACGGATGTAGATAGCTTTTTGCTCAAACACATACTTACACTAAGCTCAACAGAAGAAAAGTTTTAGAGATCAAATCATCTTCAACGTTTACAAACTGAATTTCAAAAGCTCATCATGCACTCAACTCTGTTGCTCACAAGCTAGTGTCTACTAAAGTACACAGATCAAAACTTCAGAGAAAGGATTGATTGAAGCTTCGACAAGGAAGCTTAAGTGAATGGTCGGTTGGTTCTTGCTTAAACCTTAAAGTAAGTGATTGTAAGTTTGCAAGAGTTTAGTGAAGCCCAAGTATCCCTTGGGGGTGGACTAGCCGTTAGTGGTGAACCACCTAAAAATCTATGTGTGATTTCTTTTATTGTGTGCTTGCTATCTCTTTACATTAAACTACCTCTAAAAGGTTAAGAAACAAATTATTACCATTCACCCCCCCCTCTGGTAAGCCTTAAGGTCCTAACAAAATTAACTGAATTAACAAAGAAAATAGAAGAGTTATCATTAAATCAAAAGCTAGCAGAAAAGAATGTAAACATTAATGATCTAGATATTATTTATGCTAGAAACCAGAAAGATAACTTTGGAAATTCTTATAATCCTAATTGGAGAAATCACCTGAATTTATCTTGGAGAAACAACAATTTCCAGGGAGGAGAAAATATAAATGAGAAGACTATAAGTTATGAAGCATTACTTGAACAAGGATCTAGAATAGAGAAATTAGAAAAGATAATCCAATAATTAAACAATCGTCTAGATTTTGTATTTGAAAATGCTACAATTCAAAATCAAAATAGAAACATACCACTTAAACAGAATGAATCAATGGAAGTTAGACCCACTACAGGATTGCCAATACAAGCAATACCTAACCCTGTCAATAGAACTGTTAATGAAATTATTACCTCTTCTAGGAGGATAGCTGAATGAAGCAGTATAACTGAAGTAACTATATATATATAAGTTTATTTATAGTTAATAATATCATAGAGTTAGTCCTAACTCCACGAGGGAGTGCAGTAGTTATGCTAATTTTTGTCTTTGCTGAAATTTTTGTTTGTGTTATACAGAATCAACAAATGGAATTGATGCAATTATCGCTGGATGCATAAGGAAAGTACTGAGTAACTTGTTAGCTAAAGATCTATGCAGGCTGTGTTGTGTATCAAAGGAAATTAAAGATTGTGTTAGAGAAAAATATTTTCAGGGACTACAAGCTGCAAAAATGACTAAGATTAGAGATGGATTCATATGGAAGTCATTTAATCGTAGTTCAATTAGCCATGAATATCTTAATATGGAAGAAACTACTTAAATTCCACCTAATACATTAGAAGGAATAGATCATATTATGAGGATGGATGAATGATTAATTAATTATATATAGGACCAAACCAAGGTATGCAATTCTATTACCTGATATTTTGATTAGAAATCCTATCACAAGAGAAGAATGGAATATAGGAAGACCTAATAGATATGAAGTACCAACTGAAAATTGTGGGTCGGCTTTAATATTTTCTGATAAAAATTCGACCATTCCTGAAAAATTATATTATTAGAGACCTACAGGAAATTGGGATGAAGATTTATGCTTGAGTGTGTATAATTTTCTGAATAGATCTTGGACTGAAAACACTATGATATATCTAGGACAGAAATCATTAATTAACAGTATGCATGTCATACTTGATGGATATATATATCTAGTCATAGATATATCAGTTGCATTTAGATCTGATTTATACATAGTAAGCATAGATAGTTATGATGAATATATAGAAATTTTGCCTATACCAAGAGAAATAGCTAAACCACCATCTACAGAATTTGATAAAATTCAAATAGGGATGTGGTATAATGAATATGATGATCCTACTTTATGTCTGATAAGATGGTGGGATGAATTGATGAAATTTCAAATATGGATTATGAAAGACATAAATGAATGGAAGTGGGAAGAGGAATATATTGAAATAGATGTAGAAATAGAAACTGCTACATTATCTTGGAACTGAAAAAGATCCCTTTCTACATTTCATTTCATTAATGGTAATACACTTGTTTTTAGCATTGATAATATATTGCAAGTTTACAAATTAAGATGGAACACGAACTGCATTAAAACAAAATTAATAGCAAGAAGAATTATGCCTAAAAAGTTTGCTTGGACTAACACGTTTATTCCATTTGTTTCTACTTTTCAATCATGTTCTTAAGCTGTGATTTTGTGTGTTTAATGTTGTGTGTATTCTACATTTTTTTTAGAAAAAAAAGAGAGAAAAAAATTGTTAGTTTTAATTTTATTTTATAAAAGAAAAAAAAGACAAAATATCAATCCAGTTTGCTGGTATCTGTGTTGGGAAACCAACTGGCTTGCTTGTGAACCACCAAAGGCATAGGAGCCTCGGTTCCACACAAGACAATGATTTATAAATATTTGTTAAATGTTATTTTGTTATATATTTTACTTTTATCTATGAATGAAAAGTTTTTCAGAATAAAAAATCGGAATATGCAGAAGGAGATACAAATGAAACAAGGTATGTAATTGATTACTTATCCTGAATTTAGATTTAAACTCATTCGTTGAGTTAGGTGCTAAATCAACGAAATTGTATTTATGACTGCTACAATTATCGTATTTATATTCAAATCTTTTACATTGAGGACAATGCAAAATGTAGGTATGGGGGGGGGAGGTAATTAAAGTAATAGCCATGTAAGTTTGTTAATTAAAGGAATTAAAATGGTACTGCAAAGTTTTGTGGAAATTGAAAATTTTTTATTAACTTGGTATAACTATCCGATAATTGAGATTGTAAAATTTTTATAAACTGTAACTGCTTGAATGTTATATTTAGAAGGCTATATAAGATGCTATAGAATTTACTATTTATGCAAATCTAGATATGATATCTTATGTTTTTTTCTGAATTTCATGAGTTTAATAGTTTCACGATTTTAAAATGAAATCAGAATGCTTAATGAAAAAATAGTAAATTATCTGAAGTCCTGAAAGAGCTGAGATGTGAATTCTAGATTAAATGAAACACATATGGTTAAAGATACATTTAATTTGACTAATTAAACTTGTAGAATGATTTATGTGTAGATCTTATTAAACTACAAAAAAAGTATGAGCTTATTGTTATGGATTCATATTTTCAGTAAATGATAGAAGTAGGACTATATGAGATTGGTGTTTTATTGTCGCTGTATTAATGAAATACATACATATACAGTATGTGATTAATGTTTTTTGTTTTGAAAAAAAAAAAAGAAAAAAAAAAAAACTTTGAGAGTTTATTGACTTGTTTGATCACGAGACTTTTGTATTTGAGCAGATAGGTATGTAAGGATTCTTGACTTGAAAAAGGACTCTTGAAATCTAGCAACCTAAGATCCTGATCAGATCTAGGATTGTTGACTGAAAGCTTATTACATTGGTACATTAGAAAGCTCTTGTATGATTCAAGCTTGTCAAATTAACTTTTAAAGTACAAAAATACATATACTGTTCTTAAAAGATACAAGTGTTTTGTGAAATACAGATATCTTATGAATCGAGTATATTTTCTGTTATCTAGAATTGCTGAAATATGAATCTAAAATTGACTTTTGAAGTTGTTTAATGGAGATACAATTCTTTATTCTACTTGTCTTAATCATATTGAATTGGATTGTACTTTGATTCGTATGTTGTTGAAATTTCTTCTAGAAATCTTATTGGAAAATTCAGGATGACAGATGATGAGAAAAACAACAAACGATAATATAATTAATACCTATGTGATGATGATATACTTTGTAGGTAATTTGCATATATCCTAAGTATATTTGCAGGTTGATTACTGAAACATTCAGTATATCTATATAATAATATAAGTTATTATACTGAATAGAAAAAAGAAGAAGAGTTAATTCTAACACTTTTAGAAAGACCAATTAATTAGATCTTAGTTTGCTAAGAGACTAGTAAAATTTAGGTATGGGGGAAGTGTTTAGAATGAAAAAGTGCATAATATTAATGGTTAAATGATAGTTAATTGCATAATATTTAGCTTATCATATGAGAATTAAGCCATTACGTTATAATTGCACTGTTATATGCTTTAATGAAAGAATCTGCTTAATTTCAGGGAATTAATGTTAATTTAGTACATTTTTGAACTGTCGGTAAATTGCAGGCTGTGAAATTCATAAGTATCCGGATTTTCTATTATTTTGGACAGTTATGTTTAACGTACCGAACATGTATCGTGCAATTATGTTTAAATTACCGAACAGTTATGTTTTAAAAGAATATTTTATTATTTCCTGAAGTACACGTGTCATGTTTTGGAAGAATGACTTAAGTGGATTTTATGTGAGTTATCTGTAACTATTCGAAATGCATTTTAGATAGTTAGACTAGTAACTCTCTGAAATGTTTCTTTTATTATAAAACTGCTGATGATACATGTCGTGATCTGGAAGATTGACTTAAGTTATATATCGGTGAGTTATCTATAACTATCTGAAATGCATCTGAGTATTGGATAGTTAAGTCTGTAAGTATCCGAAATGCACCTGAGCATCGGATAGTTAAATTTATGCACATGTTTTATAGTCTAATCAACGAAGCAAGTCCGTTGAGTTATCTGTAACTCCACGGACCAATTATTTTCTAATATGCCACTGTAGTGGTTGCAGAAACGGGATAGTTGGAAGGAAAAACCACGATCACACGTATCACGTAGGAATTCACTCGTCGAAGGAAGAACAAATCATCGTCGTTGATATGAATGAAGGAAATCCAATCAATCATTCAAGCAGAAGCAATTACCATTGAAGAAATATAAAAGAAAAGAAGAAAAAAAGCAGTAGGGTGTGAGATCGATGGGTGTGGCCAGTGTGTGTAGAGGAGGATCACCGAGCTTTATGCAAGCACCGTCGGTAATTCTCTGAAGTGAAAGGACCTCTAGATTTTGATAATGTAAAAATCAATGTGAGGTTTTGAATTGTATTTCTCAGGTTTAGTCAGTGTAGTAAAAGATCAGAAGGCAGACAATCCTAAGCAACAAACAAATTGTAGTAAATCTCAGAATATGCTGCTGTAGAAAATTGGACAGTTAAGAATTGTATTTCTCGGGATAAGAATGATTGAATGATCGGATAGTTAAGGAGTTAACTATCTGGAAGCTTAAAGGACTTTCCGGAGAGTTACAGGTATAACTATCCGAAAGTTAAGTCATTCAATTAATCACGTGAAGAAATACAGAATGGAAGTTTAAAGGACTTGTCAGAGAGTTAGATAACTATCCGAGTTTTCTTTTTGGAGAGTTAGATAACTATTCAAGTTTTTCGGTGAGTTATGTGTATAACTTTCTGGAACTTAAGTCATCCTATTACGCACGTGCAGAATGGAGAAGCCGGCAGTCAAAAGCTTAAAGGAAAAATCAGAGAATTAGATAACTATCCGAAATCTCAAAGAGAGTTTCGGTGAGTTATAGTTTAACTATCTGAAACTTAAGTCATTGAATTTCCCACGTGCAGAATTCCAGAGAGAAGCTCAAATAAGTTTTCAGAGAGTTAAAAAGATAACTATCCGAACATTCAAGAGAGTTTCGATAAGTTACAGTTTAACTATCCGAAACTTAAATCATTGAATTTTCCACGTGCAAAATTCCAGAGAGAAGCTCAAATAAGTTTTCAGAGAGTTATAAAGATAACTATCCGAAATCCTGAAGCATTTCGATGAGTTACAGGGATAACCATCCAAAACTTAAGTTAGTCTTTTATGCACGTGCTGAATTAAAGCAATCGGAAAGTTAACGAAGGGTTACTGTAGCCAAATATTTGATAGTTAAAAAACTGTTCGGTAAGTTACAGTTATAAGTATCCGATTGAATGACAGCTTGTAGTATAAATTCTGAAATCCTATATGGTAGAAAGTTTTAAGTGATCTTTCGGTGAGTTACAAATATTCTTCGAAGAGTTACACAGCTAACTATCCGAAAGGTTAAGAAGATCGGAAGGACATCTTGAAATAACTTTCTAAATAGTAACTTACCGTATTTGGGACTGAAGTTTAATCAAGTACAGTAGAATACATCCGTTGAAAGAAAATATGATCGCTACACATGGTTGGTATATATACAAGATACAGACAACGGATGTAGATAGCTTTTTTCTCATATACACACTTACACCAAGCTCAATAGAAAAAAAGCTTTAGAGATCAAATCATCTTCAACATTTACAGACTGAAGTTCAGAAGCTCATCACGCACTCAACTCTGTTGTTCACAAGCTAGTGTTTTACTGAAGTACATGGATCAAAACTTCAGAAAAAGGATTGATTGAAGCTTCAATAAGGAAGCTCAAGTGAATGGTTGGTTGGTTCTTGCTTAAACCTTAAAGTAAGTGATTGTAAGTTTGCACAACAAGATGGTGGAGTGAGCTTTCTCCTCCTGCAATTCAAACTCTGGCGAATTTCTGTTCAGAGTAGTATCCTTATTTAAAGGAGCCCAAATACCTTGTTGCTTTAGAAGTGATTTCATCTTAATTTGCCATAAGATGAAGCTATTCTTACCATCAAACTTTTCTATCTTCAACCCAAAGTATTCATGTTTTCAAAACAACAAACAACCAGCAATACACACGAGATACAACGTGATTTCAACAAACACAATTATGCGGCAAGGTACACAATAGCAAGCAATATCTCAACAACAATATGCTACTAAAACTACTAATTTCAATGAAATGCAATCAGCCACAAGCCAAGCACACTACTTATCACAAAACAGTAGCAAATACTCGCACAAACCAAGCACAAAACCACAATCACAAAATGCCCAAAATCCAACAATCAAAGAGTCACTCGTCTAGAAAACTATTGTGCCCTAGCTAGACACCTCCTATTGTATCTCTCTGAATACGAAACTTCTGACCATGAAATTTTAAAGAAAGGAAGTTCAGGAAGCTTAGTACACGTCCTCAAAATTTGAGATGCAACGGAGTACTGACGAGGAAGGCGCATGACTTGACGTTGGAGTGTGCAGATTGGCGCCGGCAACGACGGCAGTTGCGGCAATGGGGAATATCCTTACGGAAATGGCTTGAATCTTGATCAATCTCTTCGAAATTTTAAAGGAAGGAATTTCAGGAAGCTTACTACACGTCCTCAAAATTTTCGATGCAATGGAGAACGGACGAGGAAGGTGCACGACTTGGCGTCGGAGTGTGCAGACTAGCGCCGGCGATGACGGCAGTTACAACAATGGAAAGATCCCTTCCGAAAATGGCTTGATCCTTGATGAAACTCTTCGAAACTTTAGTTGCAAACCTGGAGATGTCCAACCTAGCTCTGATACCAGTTGTTGTGCGGAAAGATCAAATAAACGTGGAGCATCTGGTGGTGGCGTGGAGAAGAGATCAACGTGGAAGAGAGGATTGCGAGTGGAGAATTCGAAGAACAACAAATTTACATGGTTCCCCAACACGGGTACGTCCATGGGTGATCAATCTATCGTGATTTCTTGCTGTATGGTTGCTGGTACAAAGAAGGGGGTGAACAAAATCAAAGGATGGTTTGGCATGGCATGGCTTGGACGTGGCTGACCCCTTACATATATAGGGGCAACGATTGGTGATACCCAAAAAGACAAGTTTTCTCCTATACAAATTATCATAGAAATACAATCATATTCAATGACACATACATATACTTGATGGAAGACATATGCTTCACAACAAATTGAATAAAGCTCTCTATGGTTTGAAGCAAGCATCACGTGCATGGTATGATAAACTGAAGAGTTTCCTTCTTGAGAATCAATTTAACATAGGAACTGCAGACAACACCTTATTCATCAAATCTGAAGGTTCTCATATGTTAATTATTCAAATCTACGTGGATGATATCATTTTTGGTGCCACACATGAGAAACTATGTCATGATTTTCAAATCTTAATGAAGAATGAATTTGAGATGAGTCTTATGGGAGAATTAAAATTCTTTCTAGGATTACAAATTCATCAACTTCAGCATGGTATTTTCCTGAATCAAGAAAAATTTTGCAAAGAGATTCTCTTAAAATTTGGTATGGATAAATCCAAAGCAGCAAGTACTCCTATGAATTCAAATGAAAAACTTGATAAGGACATTTCTAACATTCCAGTAGATCAAAAGAAATACAGAGGTATGATTGGATCACTTCTATATCTAACAGCCAATAGACCAGATATAATGTTTAGTGTTTGCACTATTGCAAGATATCAAGCCTCTCCAAAAGCATCACACTTAAAATCAGTTAAACATATATTTAAATATCTACAGGGTACCAAAGAGTTTGGCTTATTTTATTCTTCACAGAATCAATTGACTTTAGCAGGATACAGTGATGCAAATTATGCAGGATGCAAATCAGATCGAAAAAGCACTAGTGGGACATGTCAGTTGCTTGGTCATTCACTTGTTTCTTGGTTCAGCAGGAAACAAAACTCTATAGCTCTATCCACCACTGAAGCTGAATATATGGCAGCAGGCCTATGTTATGCACAGATCTTATGAATGCAACAAACTCTAGTAGATTATAAGCTAAACTTTCAAAGTACCATTATTTACTGTGATAGCAGTAGTGTCATCAATCTCTCCAAGAATATAGTCCTACACTCTAGAGCAAAACATATCGAGATTAGGCACCACTTTTTAAGAGACCATGTTGAAAAAGATCATATTTCCTTAGAATATGTCTCTACTAAAGAACAACTTGTAGATATCTTCACCAAACCATTATCTGAAGCTGCATTTAATCATATTAGACAAAATTTAGGGATTTGTTCTTTATATGATTTATAATTTCATATCCAAGCTCACAACTAGGAGCTTGTTCTACTAACATCTCTGTTTTGCAGCAACTTAGACATTTTGATACTCGGCTATAATTGCTCCACCAACTCAGTATCTGACTTCTCACTTCTTTTTGACAATTGGCAAACAAGGGGGAGAAATATCATAGTTTGGTAAGCAAAGCTGCAATAAAATAGGGGGAATGATTTCAGAAAATTAGGAGTCTTTAAATTTAAATTATTCTGTATTCCTCATGTGCTTTTATGTATAGATATATAGGGAGAGAAATACATGTAATACATTGTAAGGTTTTTGCCATTATCAAAAAGGGGGAGATTTAAAGGACCTCTAGATTTTGATAATGCAAAAATCAATGTGAGGTTTTGAATTATATTTCTTAGGTTTAGTCAGTGCAGTAAAAGATCAGAAGGCAGACAATCCTAAGCAGCAAACAGATTGCAGTAAATCTCAAAATGTGCTGCTGCAGAAAATCGAATAGTTAAGAATTGTATTTCTCAAGATAAGAAGGATTGAATGATCGGATAGTTAAGGAGTTAACTATCTGGAAGCTTAAAGGACTTTCTGAAGAGTTACAGGTATAACTATCCGGAAGTTAATTCAATTAATCACGTGAAGAAATACAGAAAGGAAGCTTAAAGGACTTGTTGGAGAGTTATATAACTATCTGAGTTTTCTTTTCGGAGAGTTAGATAACTATTCAAGTTTTTCGGTGAGTTATAGGTATAACTTTCCAGAACTTAAGTCATCCTATTATGCACGTGCAGAATGGAGAAGCCGATAGTCAAAAGCTTAAAGGAAAAATCAGAGAATTAGATAACTATCCGAAATCTCAAAGAGATTTTCGGTGAGTTATAGTTTAACTATCCGAAACTTAAGTTATTGAATTTCCCACCTGCAGAATTCCAGAGAGAAGCTCAAATAAGTTTTTAGAGAGTTATAAAGATAACTATCCGAACATTCAAGAGAGTTTCGGTAAGTTATAGTTTAACTATCCGAAACTTAAGTCATTCAATTTCCCACGTGTAGGATTCTAAAGAGAAGCTCAAATAAGTTTTCAGAGAGTTAGAAAGATAACTATCCGAAACCCTGAAGCATTTCGGTGAGTTACAAGGATAACCATCCGAAACTTAAGTTAGTCTGTTATGCACGTGCTGAATTAAAGCAATCGAAAAGTTAACGGAAGGTTATTGTAGTCAACTATCCGATAGTTAAATAACTGTTCGGTAAGTTACAGTTATAAGTATCCGATTGAATGACAGCTTGCAGTATACATTTTGGAATCCTACATGGTAGAAAGTTTTAAGTGATCTTTTGGTGAGCTACAGATATTCTTCGGAGAGTTACACAATTAACTATCCGAAAGGTTAAGAAGGTCGGAAGGACATCTTGAAATAACTTTCTAAACGGTAACTTACCGTATTTGGGACTGAAGTCTAATCAAGTACAGTAGAATACATCCGTTGGAAGAAAATATGATCGTTACACATGGTTGGTATATATACAAGATACAGACAACAGATGTAGATAGCTTTTTGCTCATATACACACTTACACCAAGCTCAACAAAAGAAAAACTTTAGAGATCAAATCATCTTCAACATTTACAGACTGAAGTTTAGAAGCTCATCACACACTCAACTCTATTGTTCACAAGCTAGTGTTTTACTGAAGTACACGGATCAAAACTTCAGAGAAAGGATTGATTGAAGCTTCGACAAGGAAGCTCAAGTGAATGGTTAGTTGGTTCTTGCTTAAACCTTAAAGCAAGTGATTGTAAGTTTGCAAGAGTTTAGTGAAGCCCAAGTATCCCTTGGGGGTGGACTAGCCGTTAGTGGTGAACCACCTAAAAATCCCTATATGAACTCTTTATTGTGTGCTTACTATCTCTTTACATTAAACTACTTCTAAAAGGTTAAGAAACGAATTATTACCATTCACTCCCACTCTGGTAAGCCTTAAGGTCCTAACATGAAGTACCACACCAACCATCATCACCACTACCATAATCACCAACCATCGGAGGTCTGTGAGGATACTTTCCTGATGTTGGGTCGATTCCGAGCCAAACACAATGCTTGACAACCACTGTGAGGAGTGATCGCGTCGCCGGAAGAGAAGCCATTTTCATCAAGCGTCGACTCATATCTCAGGAGATCGTAAAGCTTCTAGCCTTGGCTTCGGGTTGATGCCTATATGCTAAAGAGGAGATCATTTTGCAATTCTAGACTCGCGATTCTTTAAGGAGAGGAGACAGAATTGTAAGTGGTGTAATTGTGTCGCATGTAGTGACGGAAGTATTTACTATCGACTGATATTACTTTACATTTCACCTTTCGCCCATTTCCATGCTTATATCAAAACAAAAATACCAAAAACAACTTATCTGTGTTTATATTTTGTATTTGAGTGTTGTATTGTTTGTTTTGTATCATGATTAATGTTATCTTTATTAGTGTTGTAATTTTTTTTGTTTGTTTTAGTTTTACAGTTTACTGAAATTAGTTTATTCAAAAGACTTAAAGATTTTAATGGTTATTGTTTGAATTATCTGAATGTTAGTATTGCCTAATGATAAATCCAGTGTTTACTAACATTAAAGAGCTTAATTGATGTTATTTACAATCTGTGGAACTGCCCAATGGTTGGCCGAATTCCTTTGTAAATAGCAGTATTAAATAGGAAAGGCAGGCTTGTGGAGTTAACTTAAGTCCACGAGGTTAGTCCATTGAATTAGCCATAACTCAACGAACTTAGTCCGTTGAGTTAACTGTAATTCAACGGAGAGCTTATTGAATATATAAATTTGATTGTTAGAAACGAAACAGTTCACAATTCCTTATGGGATCGACCTATACTTGCACACTAATACAATAGACACTGTGCACTTGTAGTTAAAACACAAATTGGAATTAATATCTAATTTGTGTGAAAGGTTGTTTGTTTACTTTTAAAAAGAAATTTGGTGATATAGGCATAAAGATAAATTAACTAAGTAAAAATAGAAGTTAACAAATCCTAGTTTTTCTGGCTCGTTGTTAGGTAACTAATTCAAGTTTTCTGGAGCCGTGCTAGAGATCCAAACATACATCTATTAGAATTTTGTTATCTATTGCTGCAGCGTAGAATCTAGAGTTGGAACAGCTAGATGTAAAGACGGCCTTCTTGCATGGTGAGTTAGAAGAAAATATTTGGATGAAACAACCAATAGGGTTTGTGGTGAAAAATAAATCTGACTAGGTGTGCAAATTAAATAAGTCCTTGTATGGACTTAAACAATCACCACACCAATGGTACAAGAGGTTTGATGCCTTTATAATTAAAGTTGGTTTTAGACGCAGCAACTATGATTCATGTGTATATGTTAAAACTCTTGATAAGAATACACATGTTTATTTGTTATTAAATGTTGATGATATTCTTATAGCTGCAAAGAATATTGAAGTTATACAGGAGTTGAAGGACACCTTGAAATCCGAATTTGATATGAAGGATCTTGGTCTAGCTGGCAAAATTATTGGAATGGAGATTAGGCATGAAAGAAATTTTGGTAAGATGTTTTTAAATCAACAGAAATATATTGAAAAGATCCTTAGCAGATTTGGTATGGCTTTATGCAAAGCCATTAGCACGTCTTATGATAGAAATGTTAAATTGTCATCTGCTATGTGTCCTCAAATTGAATCTGAAAAGCTTGATATGCAACGAGTTCCTTATGCATAGGTAGTTGGAAGCCTTATGTATGCTATGATATGCACTAGGCCTGATTTAGCATATCCTTTAAGTGTTGTTAGTAGGTTCATGTCCAATCCAGGCAGAGAACATTGGAGAGTAGTTAAAAGGATATTTAGATATTTGAAAGGAACTCTAGGCATTGGCTTAATGTATGCAGCAGATCAAGGTTGTACTATGGCTAGTTATATAGATTCAGACTATGTAGGAGATGATTATCCGGTTATGTCTTTACATTTGCAAGTTCTATTGTGAGTTGGAAATCAACTCTTCAGCCTACAGTATCTTTGTCCACAACTGAGGCCGAATATGTGGCTATGACAGAAGCTACAAAGGAAGGGATATGGCTAAAAGACTTGGAGATTTTGGTTGGCGCATTGATAAAGCTAATATCTTTTGTGATAGTCTTAGCGTTATTTGTCTCTCCAAAGATAATGTCTTTCATGATAGAACTAAACATATTGATGTTAAATATCACTTCCTTAGGAATGAAGACAGGATAAAGATTATGAAAGTCAACACAAAGGACAACCCGACTGACATGTTTACAAAGGGCGTTGTTGAGAGCAAGTTCAAGCATTGCTTGGACTTACTCAATGTCTATTGCTGCTGCTGACCCACACTAGGTCTTGGAGATCTATCACTTGATCGTGGTGAAGATTGATGAAAGACAAGGTGGAGATTTGTGATGCTTGTGTCTTCCATCATGTATATGCATTTGTCATTGTATATGGTTGTATTTCTTTGATAAATTGTAAAGGGGAAAACTTGTTATTTGTACCCATCGTTGCTCCTAACTTGTATAAAGAGGAATAATGGCCGACCAAGAAGGGACGTCAAATCCCTAGCTTTCTCGTCTTCCTCCTCATTTGTACCAGCAACCATATAGCAAGTAAAGAATGATAGAATGATCACCTGTGGACGTACCCATGCTGGGGAACCACATATATTTGTTGTTGTTCTTTTGATTCTCCACTCGTTCATCTCCCTTCCTTGTGAATCTCTTCTCTATGCACCCTTGGATGTTCAATTTTGTGTGACCTCACGGCATAACATAATTAGACTTTTACATTTTCTTTTCAGAAACTTCTATTATCCTGAATTTATCAAAAATGATTTCCAGAATCAATTCCTACTGTATATGAATCAAAACACAACTTTGAACTTAATATGATTAATTCAAGGAGAATAAAAGAATGTATCTCAAATACACATTTTCAAAAGTACTAATATTGATTCAATAAATCAGTAGTCATATTGGTAGAAACTATATTTGATTCAAAGATATCTGTAATTAATGAAACAACTTTTTCTTTTCAAAACAGTAAATATTGATAATTTTCTTTAAAAGTTAGTTTGAAAAGCTTGAATCATACAAGAGCTTTCTAATGTACCTATGTAATGAACTTTCAGTCAATAATCCCAGATTTATCAAGACCTTAGGTTGCCAAATTTAAAGAATCCTTTTTCAAGACAACAATCCTTACATACCTATCTGCTCAAGTACAAAAGGCTCGTGATTAAATTGATCAATAAACTCTCAAAGATTTTCACTTTGTAAGCACTTTTCATTTTAAGCATAGTATATATGTATTCCATTAATACAGATGCAATAAAACACAAATCTCAAACAATTTTTACTTCTATGATTTTACTAAAAATATGAATCAGTTTCAATAAGCTCATACTTTTGATTAACAGTTTAAGATGATTTACATATAAATTATTCTACAAGTTTAATCAATCAAGTCAAATTTATGCAGGATCATATGCACTTTCCTTGATTCAAAGAAAACACTTAATCAAAATTTCAGAATTTCAGAAGTATTTAATGTTTTTCATTTACACTTCCACTTAAACTCGTGAAAACCATTAAAATTGATAAACTACTTAAAATCAATAAGATACTACTATGATTTTACAATAAATACATAGTATCTTAAGCAACAGTTTAGATATTACTTAGATATTTATGATAAGTATATAATATCTATGAGGTGAACAACATCATCAATAATATTTATCTTTTTGTGGAGTTTAAGCATTTTACACATCACATAGCTTACAAATACCCAAATTTAATCTTATGTTGCAGAATGTATTTTCGTCTAGAGGTTTTGTAAATATATCACCTAATTGATTTTTACTAGACACAAATTCTAATTTAATTTTTCCTTTAATTACGTTATCTCTTAGAAAATGATGTCTAACCTCTATATGCTTTGCTCTAGAATGTAATATAGGATTTTTGGAAAGATTTATTGTAGAACTATTGTCACAATAAATCTTAGTTGTATCATAAGATAATCCAAAGTCTTCTAAAGTTTGCCTTATCCATAGAATCTAAGTGCAACACATTGCAACAACATATTCAGCTTCTGTAGTAGAAAGTGCTACACAGTTTTGCTTTTTACTAAACCATGACACAAAATTATTTCCCAATAATAGACAAGTGTCACTGGTACTCTTTCTATTAGATTTAGATCTTGCATAATCAGCATTAGTATATCCTATAAGATCTATTGAACTATCCTTAAAATAATATAGTCTAAAATTTTTAGTTCCTTGAATATATCAAAATATTCTTTTAACAGCAATTGAGTGTGATTCTTTAGAATTAGATTGAAATCTAGCACAAGCACACACAACAATCATAATATCAGGTCTACTAGCAGTCAAATAAAGTAAATAACCAATCATACTTCTGTATTTTCTTTGATCTATTGATTTTCCTATGTCATCAATATCTAACTTTAAAGAATTACTCATAGGAGTTCCTAGAATCCTTGTATCATTAAAATTAAATTTCTTAAGCATTTCATCTACATATTTTTCCTGATTTAAAAATATACCTTTATCCATTTGCTTAATTTGAAGTCCTAGAAAATATGAAAGTTCTCCTATTATACTCATTTCAAATTGACTAGTCATCTCTTCAGAAAATATTTTTATCAATTTATTAAAGGTTGCTCCAAAGATTATATCATCCACATATATTTGAACAACAATTTGATCTTTACCATCTCTCTTAATAAATAGAGTATGATCTACTTTTCCCATGATATAACCTTGTTCTATTAAAAAAGTAGATAATCTTTCATACCATGATCTAGGTGCTTGCTTCAAACCATATAAGGCTTTCTTCAACTTATACACAAAGTCAGGATTTTTAATATCTTCAAATCCAGGCGGTTGTTTTACATAAACTTCTTCATTAATTAAATCATTTAGAAATACACTTTTTACATCCATTTGATATAATTTAAAATCCATATAACAAGCATAGGCCAATAATATTCTAATACTTTCTAACCTAGCCACAGGAGCAAATGTTTCATCATAATCTAGTCCTTCCTATGTATACCCTTATACAACTAATCTAGCTTTGTTCCTTATAACTTGACTAGTTTCATTAGTTTTTTTTCTAAAGTTCCATTTTGTACCTATTATGGACTGACGTTTTGGTGGAGAGACTAATTCCCAAACATCATTTCTGATGAATTTATTTAGTTCTTCTTGCATTGCCACTATCCAATTTTCATCAGATAATGCTTCTTCTTTATTCTTTGATTCCACCATAGAAACAAACATACACATAATTTTAAATTTACTGAAGCTCTAGTTTTAACTCCCTCATTAATATTACCAATGACTTGAGTAATGGGATGTGATGAAGAATAACGCCAATTTCTCTGATTTTCCTCAATATTCTCATCAACATCTAAAAGTCCATCACTTTCATCATTAGTTTGATCATTTAAGTTCATATTTTTGATTTTCTCAGATAAATCTTCAATCTCTCTATTGATCTCTAACTCTTTTGGGAAATTGATCATATCATCATTATCAGCTTTAGATTGAAATTATCTAAAAGAATTTTCATTGAAGCTTACATAGAGGGTTTCTTCAATAGTTCTAGAAGTCTTGTTATATACTTTATAGGCTTTACTTCTAGTAGAGTAACCTACAAAAATTCCTTCATCTGCTTTGGCTTGACATTTATCCTTTTTATCCTTAGTATTAAGAATAAAACACTTGCAGCCAAATGGTTTCATATAGGAAATTTTTGGAACCCTATTAAACATAATTTCAAAAGGAGTTTTATTTACACGAGGTCTTAAGTGACTTCTGTTAATAACATAACAAGTTGTATTCACTGCTTCAGCCCAAAGATTTTGAGGTAACTTATGTTCATTCAACATAGTTTTGGACATTTCCTAAAGTGATCTATTCTTTCTCTCAACAACACAATTTTGAGACGATGCTCTTGGAAAAGAAAATCTGTGATCAATGCCATGCTCATTACAATAATTATCCATTTGATCATTATCAAATTCCGTACCATGATCACTCCTAAGTTATTGAACAGAGACACTTTGTTCATTTTGAATAAGATTGCAAAACATTTTAAAATTTTCAAAAACTTCTGTCTTAGATGCTAGAAAATATACCCAAGTGTATCTAGAGAAGTCATCTACTAAAACAAATACATACTGTTTACCACCAAGACTCATGATTCTTGTTGATCCAAATAGATCCATATGTATAAGTTCTAACACTCTCTTGCTTGAAATATCAGTTTCAGATTTAAAAGAGTTTTTGTGAAGTTTACCTAACTCACATGCATCACACATAAAGTCCTTTGAGTATTTAATCTTTGGTAAACCTCTCACTAAATGTTTTCTAAATAGTTTATGTAACAGTTTCATATTTATATGCCCAATCCTTCTATGCCAATGATTTCTCACATGATCTCTATACAAATAACACTCTAACTTAACAAGTTGTCTAAACGTGCACTGTTTATGATATAGAAAATATAACTTTCAAACATATCATGCTTTTCAATAAAAACACAAGTTAACTTAATGTTTAGTTAAATGAGAAATTAATGCAATGAAACGACTAGTTATTAACTTAGTATAATTTTAGATCCAATACGAACAAGTATTTATATCAGTAAGCTTTTTCTGTACTAATTGATGATTTTAATTTCTTTTCACAAGCAATAGTAATTGAGCAAATATGATTATTTTCATTCAGCACACATCATCAAAACAAAATACTCAACAGATTTCAAACGTAACAACTGGTATTAGAGCTGAAGGTTCTTCAGTTTAATAGAATGGTAGATGATAGAAAGCTCAGGATCGTGAAGTTTGATGGAAAAGATTTTGGATAATGAAGGTCTTAGATAGAAGACTGTTTGTATTAAAAGGATCTTCATCAACCTCTATTCAGAAGAAAACCAGAAAAGATGGATCAGGAAGAGTGGGAGTTACTGGACAGAAAGGCTCTAGGTCTCGTTAGGTTGTCAATGGCAAGGAACGTTCATTCAAACTTGAACCAACTCCATTCAGTAGATATAGTATTTGATGATGAAATCAGGGCCTTGATTTTATTATCCTCATTACCAGAAAGTTGGTCTCCTATCGTGATTGGTGTAAGCAGTTCACTAGGTCATGAGAAGCTCAAAATGAGTGACATCCAAGATTTAATTTTGAGTGAGGACATTCGCAAGTAAAGTGAATTGTTAACTTCAACTTCTACCCTTAGTGTTGAAAGTAGAGGGAGAAGAAAAAAAAAAAAAAAAGTAGAGGGAAAAGTAAATCAAAACAATTTAAATCCAAAGGAAGGTCAAAATCTAGAGGTACCAGTAAAGTGAGATCAAATATTAAATGTTGAAACTACAATCAATGGGGGCACTTCAAGTCACAGTGTAAGGCTCCCAAGAAAGACAATAGAGGGAAGGAATTAGAAGGAGCAGGAGAAAATGTTGTCTCCTATGATTCAGATGATGCCCTAGTATGCTATGTAGACAGTTCTATTGACTCATGGGTATTGAACTCAGGAGTTTCATTCCACACTACCTATAGGAAGGATTTGTTGCACAATTATCGTGCAACTCCTGTGAAAAGGTGTACCTAGCTAACAACACAAGTTTGGATGTGTTGGGAATAGGAGAGGTACACATAAAAACAAAACAAGGGATATGGAAATTGCAAGAGGTCAGATATGTTCTTGATCTTGCAAAGCATTTAATTTCCATAAGTTCCCTAGATAATGATGGTTATTAGATTACCTTTGGTGTAGGCAAATGGAAGGTAACCAAAGGTGCAAGAATTATTACCTCAAGACAGAGGACTGGCACCTTATATCTAGCATCAGATCAAAATGACTCTATTGTAGTAGTCAGTGATACTAAAGACATTGACTTATGGCATAAAAGACTAGGACACCTCAGTGAGAATGGACTGAAAGTTTTAGTGGCAGAAGGGAAAATCCCTAAGCTGAATAATGTCAATTTAGGGATATTTGAGGATTGCATTGAAGGAAAGTAGAAGAAAGTCAGCTTTGCCAAGACTCCTCATGATCCTAAGTCACAGAAATTGGAGCTGGTTCACACGGATGTGTGGGGGCCTGCCCCAATCAGTTCTTTAGGAAGTACTCTCTATTATGTCACCTTCACTGATGATAGTACAAGGAAGGTATGTGTTTATTTTCTAAAACAAAAGTCTGAAGTTTTCCAAGTCTTCAAGAAACGGAAGGCAGAAATGGAAAATCAGAGTGGAAGAAAAATCAAATCCATTAGGTCAGATAATGGAGGAGAATATGATAGTCATGAATTTAAAGTTTACTATGAGAAGCAAGGGATTAGAAGGTAGAAGACTATAGCTGGAACTCCACAACAAAATGGAGTTGCTGAAAGGATGAACAATACCTTGAATGAACGTGCAAGATGCATGAGACTACATGCAGGCTTTCCCAAAACTTTCTAGGCAGAAGCTGTCAATACAACCGCCTATCTAATAAATAGAGGATCATTTGTCCCAATGGGGCTCAAGAACCCTGAAGAGTTGTGGACAGGGAAAGAGGTCAACTATGCCCACTTAAAAGTCTTTGAATCAAAGTCATTTGTCCACTTAAATAGTGACAAAAGAGACAAGTTGGATTCAAAATCACAGAAATGTTATTTCATTGGCTATGGCAAGGATTATTTTGGTTACAGATTCTAGATAGAAGAAACTAAGAAAATAATCCATGCAAAAGATGTCACCTTCATTGAATCCAAGATGTATAAGCATAGAGAAAGTGCAGATGAATAGTAGTTAGAGCTTCAATTTGAAAGTACTGTTAAGATCAGTCTAGATAATGATATTGAACAACCTCAGAAGGAACCTGTAGAAGAAATTCAACTTCCAGAGGCTGAACAATAAGAACATCTAGATGATCAAGAAGATGAAGTTGTCACCAGACAACTTAGAAGATCTGGAAGGGTTTCCAGACAACCTAAAAGGTATGTACCATCATTCAATTATCTGTTACTAACAGATGATGGTGAACTTGAAACATATCAAGAAGCAATCTGTGCAAGTGATGCACACAAATGGGAGTTAGCAATGAAAGAAGAAATGAAGTCCCTAGAGAAGAATAAAACTTGGGAGCTAACTTCATTGCTAGAAGGAAAAGAAAATCCTAGGAAACAAGTGGGTGTTCAGGATGAAAGAACAACCAAATGGCGGTAAGAAATATAAAGCCAGACTTGTCGTCAAGGTTTTCCAGTAAATTCAAGACATAGACTATACTGAAGTATTCTCTCCTGTTGTGAAGATGAATACTACAAGAATAGTCTTAAGTATTGTTGTTGCAGAAAATTTGCTCTTGGAGCAAATGGATGTAAAGACAGCATTCCTACATGGAGACTTGTAGGAAGAACTCTACATGATGTAGCTAGAAGGATTTGCAGTAAATGGCAAGAAAAGAAAGACAGTATGAAGATTGTCGAAAAGTCTGTATAGTTTGAAGCAAGCACCACGACAATGGTACAAGAGATTTGATACCTTTATCTATACCCTAAGCTTCAAAAGATATGATACAGACTATTGCTGCTACATAAAACTATTTAATGATTACTTCATTATTCTACTGATTTATGTAGATGATATGTTAATTGCTTGTTCTAGTATGGAATAGATTAAGCAATTAAAGAGACAACTGTCAAAAGAATTTGACATGAAGGATATGAGAGAGGTCAAGCAAATCTTGGGTATAAGAATTATTCGAGATAGAGTGGCTGGCACTATGAGATTAAATCAGAAGAAGTACCTAGAAAAGGTACTGAGGAGATTTAATATCTCAAATGAGAGGAAAACTAAACTACCTCTCAGACCCCACTTCAAGTTATTTAAAGATCAGTCAGCTAAGACTGAAGAAGAAAGAACAAAAATGTCCAAAATACCATATGCTTCAATAGTGGGAAGTTTAATGTATGCCATGATATACACTAGACCTGATATATCTCATGCAGTGGGAGTGGTCAGTAGATATATGGTAGATCCAGGAGTTGAGCATTGGTCCGTTGTACTGTGGATACTCAGATATCTCAGATATTCCCTAGATATAGATCTAAATTTTAAGAAAGGACCAGCTGAATTGATTGGCTACTGTGATGCTGATTTGGGAAGATAGTTGGATAAATGTTGGGTATTTTGTTTTGATGATGTGTGCTAAATGAAAGTAATCATATTTGCTCAATTACTATTGCTCGTGAAAAGAAATTAAAAACATCAATTAATACAGAAAAAGCTTACTGATATAAATACTTGTCTGTATTGGATCTGAAAATTATATTGTTAAATAACTAGTCATTTCATTGCATTAATTTCTCATTTAACTAAATGTTAAGTTAACATATATTTTTATTGAAAAGCAAGATATATTTTAAAGTTATATCTTATGTATCATGAACAGTGCATGTTTAATCAACTCATTAAGTTAGAGTGTTATTTGTATAGAGGTCACGTGAGAACTCGTTGAGTTAGAGGCTTAAAGGTTAAAATAGGTCACGTGAGAACTCGTTGAGTTAGAGGCTTAAAGGTTAAAATAGGTCACGTGAGAACTCGTTAAGTTAGTGAGTAAAAGAAGAGACGAACTCGTTAAGTTAGTGTTGTATACGTGGTGAAATTATAAGTTACGAATGTTATATTATATCACGTGAAGTGCACATGTTTAACTTGTTAAGTTAACATAACTAAATGTGTTGAGTTGCTATATTGAACACTAAGGCAACGTGTTAGGTTAGCATTATAAACTTAAGTTGTTATTTTTGCATGTGGTAAAATTCTTATTATAAAAACATTTGTTTATTATTGGTTCGTTGAGTTATCTGTAACACAACGGAGATGGTTCATTGAGTTATCGTAACACCACGAAACTAGTTCATTGAGTTAGCGTAACACCATGGACTTTGTTCGTTGAGTTAGCTACAGTACTTGTCACGTGGATTGGCACATGAGGAACTCGTTAAGTTAGAAACGTTAAGTTAATATCTACTTATGTTACTCGTTTAGTTAACATTAAAGTAACGACTTCTTATTACACTTGATGAAAAGTTTTTTGGATGAGAAAGTTTATTTTGCAGGAAATTTTTCAGAGATCCAGGATTGATGGTTAAAGAAAATTCGAAATGTAAACATGGGTCAGAACGTGTATATTTTGATAAAGGAAAAAGAAAAGACGTGAAGAAGTGGAAAACTGATAGTGATTAAACGTGGAGGATATGCATGAAATGAAGATATAATATAAAAGGCATAAAGTTCTTGTTGATCAATCTATCCCTACACATCAAATGAAAAATCTTTTCAAGGATGAAAAACACTCTTCGAGGAAAAGCTCTTAGATGGAAGAAAATTCAGTGAAGCAAAAAAGGTCAAATTTATGTCACTAAAGATTTGAAATATCAATAGAAAGCAAATTCGGTGAAGCAGAGAACGACAAGATATTTGTCACTGAAGAATTGCTAAAGAAGAAGAATAATAAAGATCTCAAACAGGGAGAAATGTTTTAAATTCCGTAAATTAGTTTTCTCTGTTTGTAGTTATGAAATTGTATAGATGAAACATGGTATTGATATAATTGCATCTACAATTTCAGAGGAGAATTGAATTGTATATTGTAATTGAAACCTTGAATAAAAATGATTTTATGAAAACAGTGTCTCGACTTGTTTTTAACTTTTGAAGTTTCAATTATAATCAAAAAAAGTTGAAAAACACAATTCACCACCCTCTTATGTAGCCATACGATCCTACAAGTGGTATTAGAGCTTTGTTAATAATCTTTGATATAAAATCGATACCAACTTATTTAATATCATTGCTTATTCTGCCTTCCGTGTTTTTAAATTGAAATTGAGATTTGGGCATACGTTTAACTTTCTCGATTTGAGGCTCAAATTGTTTTTATTATATTAGACTGTTTAAAATCAAGTAGGTAGAAAAATCTAAGTTAAGATGGCTACTAGAAATAGTAATTTTTCTTTGTATGAAGGTCGAAATCTTAATCGTCCTCCTTTATTTGATGGAATACATTTTGAATATTGGAAATATAGGATGACAGTCTTTCTTCAAAGTATAGATCATAAGTTGTGGTTCATGATTTCTAAACCATATACTTCGTTAACTACCGCTTATAATACTTGGACAATTACTAAAAAAGAAAATGAAACTCTGAATGCTAAATGCTTAAATATTTTATTTTGTGCATTGAGTTATGAACAGTTCAATAAAGTGTCGGCATATAAATCTGCTTATGAGGTGTGACATGCATTAGAAGTTTCACATGAAGGTACTTCTCAAGTTAAAGAGACTAAGATAAATATGTTAATTCATAAGTATGAACTCTTTAAGATGCATGAAGATGAAAGTATTTCTGAGATGTTTTCCAGATTCCTTGATATCATAAACTCTTTAAAATTCCTAGGAAAGAATTTTGAACAAAAGGATTTGGTGAAGAAAATTCTCAAATCCCTAAGTTCTAAATGGCCTCAGAAAGTAACATCAACTGAGGAATCATGAGATTTAAATGTTTATACCATGAATGAACTTATAGGAAACTTAACTACTTATGAAGTTCAATTAAATGAATCACTGATTCACAACAAATTAAAAATGAAGAAAGAAATAGCCTTCAAAATCAATTCAGATTTTGATATATCTACTGATTTTGACAAGGATTTGATTTTGCTGACTAGGAAATTCAAGAAATCATGGAAAGCTAGGAAACAACAAAGGAATAGAAATGAAAAACCCTCAACGTCAAAATCACTAAATGACAAGAATTCTTCATCTAGAAAGTATGTATGTTACAACTGCAAGAAACCTGGACATCTTTCTCCAAATTGTCCTATAAGGAAGAATGAAAAGCATAGTAGGACAAATTAGAAGAAGATGGCTTAGAAAACTTAGAAAAAGTTTTACAAGAAAAAGACTTTGAAGGTCACTTGGGATGACACATCAGAAGAGTCTGAATTTGAGGAATTATCATCAAAATCTTCACATTCATAAGAAGAACAAGAGTTAGAAGACGTTGCTCATGTGTGCTTCATGGCAAATGAGTCTGAGGTAATATCTGATCTTGAAAGTCACTTTGATGAATTATTATGTGCTTATCATGCATTATTACAAAAACTTAAAGTTTGTAAACTAGAAAATAAGAATATTAGAAATTCTTTGTCCATTTTGGAAGAAGAAAATTGTTTCATGTCTACTACTTTAGAAAAGTTTAAATGTGATAATGAAAATCATGCTAGAGATTTGCATAAATTTAGATTTAATGAATGTGTCTTGCATGAACAAATATAGAATTCAAATGCTGAAAAATTAAAAATAGAGTCTGAAAATGAAATGTTGAGAAACAACATAAATGATCTTGAATTAGAGATTGATAGATTAAAAATGAGAGAGCTAGATTTAAATTCTACCATTTAGAAATGGAATTTAAGTCAAACTAAGTTAGATAAACTAATTAGTACCCCTGTAGTGTCATATAAATTTAGCTTAAGATTTGATTATCTTGAATTTCAAGCCAATAAAGGATTTATTAGTTGTAGTTCAAGTAAATCTAAGACTAAAATTCCTTTTATCATGAAACAAGGAAATAAATATGTAGAAGTAGGTACTTCAAGGGATGAATCATGTAGTAATAATATAAACCAATGTGATTTATCTAAATGTAATTCTAATATAACTATAAATGTTTCTAAAAATCTTGTTTCTTGTTCTAGAAATTTAGTCACTAATGTTTCAAAAATGTCAAACAATTGTAGTAAACTAAAAATTCAGAAATCTGAGCATGAAATTCAAAACTCTAGTGTTAGACCAATTAATAATTCTGCATGTTCCTTATTTGAAAATTTTTGTGCAGTAAAAGATTTTGTATGTACTGAAAATTCAAATAAAAGTACGAAATCATGGTTTGAACTTACTGAAATGTATGAGCATGACCAAAATAAATTAACAATTGATAAAAATCAGCTTGGTCTTGGTTATACTCCATATGAAAACAAAAAGAATGATTATAAGAGCAATAATGCTATAAGTAAGTATGATGCAAATGATAAATCAGTAGTACTTACAACTAATAAGAATGTAAATGATAATGTTAAACTATTTTTAAACAAAAAGAAGAAATATGCATTTAATGAACTTGGTCCTCAATAACATTTGGTACTAAGAAACAGTTCTTCTTAATTTGTTTTGTAGGAGGAAACAACATCAAAATGAATCTTGTATAGTGGAGCATCAAGTCACATGACCGGAAAAAATAGTCTATTGGAAAATTTTACAAATACCAAGAAAGAAAATGTTACATTTGGAAACAAAAGCAAGGATAAAATCATAGGTATGGGAAATGTTCAAATAACTTCAACTTGTGTTATTTCGAATGTACTATATGTAGAAAACCTAGGATTTAATCTACTGAGTGTTATAAAACTAACTGATAATGAATATTGTGTATAAATTGAAGAAAGCCTTATATGGTTTGAAGCAAGCACCTAGATCGTGGTATGAAAGGTTATCTACTTTTTTAATAGAACAAAGATATATCATGGGAAAAGTAGACCATGCTCTATTTATCAAGAGAGATGATAAAGATCAGATTGTTGTTCAAATATATGTGGATGATATAATCTTTGGAGCAACTTCTGATAAATTGATAAAAATATTTTCTGAAGAAATGGCTAGTTAGTTTGAGATGAGTATGATAGAAGAAATTTCATATTTTCTAGGACTTCAAATTAAGCAAATGAATAAAAGTATATTTTTAAATCAGGAAAAATATGCAGATGAAATGCTTAAGAAATTTAATTTTAATGATACAAGGATTCGAGGAACTCCTATGAGTACTTCTTTAAAGTTAGATATTGATGACATAGGAAAATCAATAGATCAAAGAAAATACAAAAGTATGATTGGTTCTTTACTTTATTTAACAACTAGTAGACCTGATATTATGTTTGCTGTGTGTGCTTGTGCTTGATTTCAATCTAATCCTAAAGAATCACACTCAATTGCTGTTAAAGAATATTTAGATATATACAAGGAACTAAAAACTTTGGTCTATATTATTCTAAGGATAGTTCAATAGATCTTATAGGATATACTGATGCTGATTACACAAGATCTAAATCTGATAGGAAAAGTACTAGTGGCACATGTCAATTATTGAGAAATAATTTGGTGTCATGGTTTAGTAAAAAGCAAAATTGTGTAGCACTTTCAGCTACTGAAGCTGAATATGTTGTTATTGCACTGTGTTGCACTTAGATTCTATGGATAAGGCAAACTTTAGAAGATTTTGGATTATTTTATGCTACAACTGAGATTTATTGTGACAGTAGTTCAGCAATAAATCTTTCCAAAAATCCTATATTACATTCTAGAGTAAAACATATAGAGGTTAGACATCATTTTCTAAGAGATAACCTAATTAAAGGAAAAATTAAATTAGAATTTGTGTCTAGTAAAAATCAGTTAGCTGATATATTTACAAAACCTCTAGATGAAAATACATTCTACAACATAAGACTAAATTTGGGTATTTGTAGGCTATGTGATGTGTAAAATGCTTAGACTCCACAAAAGATAAATTTTGTTGATGATGTTATTTACCTCATAGATATTATATACTTATCATAAATATCTAAGTAATATCTAAACTGCTACTTAAGATACTATGTATTTATTGTAAAATCATAGTAGTATCTTATTGATTTTATGTATTTTGTCAAATTTGATGGTTTTCAAAATTTTAAGTGGATGTGTAAATGAAAAACATAAAATACTTCTGATATCCTGAAATTTTGATTATGTGATTTTCTTTGGATCAATGAAAATACATATGATCATGCATGAATTTGATTTGATTGATTAAACTTGTAGAATAATTTATATGTAAATCATCTTAAACTATTAATCAAAATTATGAGTGTCCACTCAACGGCAGTTGTGCTTTCTAGAATTTTTAGTTCTTCATTCTTCAATCCTAAAATGTTGTGGAGAAGCTCTAGTATTATCTATACATCAGCTTGCTCCATGTTGGAAATTAATCCACTTTCTCCTTCTCCTAAATTTGCATAAAAGCAGGGCACTAGATTCTCATATATTGCATGCCCTTTCTCTTGAGAAATAAACTACAGTAGACCTTAGAACTCAAATAAATCCTTGATTTCTTGCATTTCATCCCAATTTATTGGTCTACTGTAAATGATATCATAACCCCTAATCTCTTGATATTTATTATAAGCTTCCTGACTCCAAAAGTGTACTTCATTTAAAACAGTTGCTTCAGTCAAGTCAAGAATTTGCATTTGTTGCTCTAGAGGGGTTTGTTCTTGAATTTCCTCTTCCATGTGCTGAACTTGAATTGGCTGAGAATGCTCTGGAGATTCCTACATTTTTGCTTCTACTTCTAGCTGTGGTGGAGAGCCAGCAAAACTCTCTACTCTATCTTGAATTCTTTCAATTAATTGCTGAAGAGTTTCTCCCTTTTTAGTGGAATCTGTCAAGTCATTCCTTTCTTATTTAATGAGTACTTATTCAACTTCTTCTCTTTCTTCTTCCTCCTGACTACCAATCTACATTGTCACTGTTCTTTCTGATTTTGTGGCAAATTGGGATGGAGTCATAGGTAAATCAACTTCTACCCTAATTTCAGTTTCTTATGTTTGTATAGGCTGTAGATTAGTTTCAGCCTGTTTTCCTTCTTCTCTTTGCTCTTGCTATTGTTGCTCCTACTCCTTAGAATCGGATAGCAGGTTTACACAAATTGGTTCTGCAGGCCCTCGAGCCACAGGTACTAGCTCTTCTTGTATAATTTTTTCTATAATAACTAGTCTCGAAGGACCAACTTCAGCTTCTCTTGTAGCACTTGATCCAGCTGCTTCCTACTGGTGTTCAACTTTAATTTTATATTAGGCCCTCAACTTTTTTTCGGCCCTTCTTTTCTTTATGGCATCATACAAAATATTTGCCTTGGCTATAGCCATTTCTTCCTCATCTCCTTGGTCTCTTGCTATTTTGACCAAGCTAGTAAACTCTTTATTTTCTTCTTCAATTCTCGGCCAAGCAAATGCTACTCATGGTAATGGCTTTATTGGCTGAATTGAAGGTCCTGGCTACTATTCTTCAGGGACAGGTCTTTCAGCAGTTGGTTCCTCTTGTTGTTCTTCAGTGGCCTATTCTTCATTTTCTTTCCTTTCTTACTCCTAGATTGCCAATTGAGCCCATCTACCTATGCATCTTTTGAACCATAATCTAGCCTTGCGTTAGATTAATTCTAGGGAAACTTCGTTGTTTGGCCTGATTCTTCTCTCCTTGCTAACAACAATTTTCATAGCAACTTTTATTCTCGTTTCCATAATCTAAGGTATTTGTATAACCAAATCTACTAAAACTCTTCTCTAGTTGAAAAGTTCAAATTCTACTTTTTGTAGTTCTTTTTCTCTCGTCGTATTTCTGATCTTCTACCTTGTGTGCCACTCCTTCAAGTCTTTAAGGAATTCTAACGTGTCAACTACGTCCTCCCAGAACTTAGGTGTCATCTTTCTCATCGTGGAGTTACGCAACGGAACAGAATCACTCTGATATCTACTGGTCTAAGTTCTAGATGATTCTCGCAAACCATAAGTTTAATATAAATAAGTCCTAAGTTTAGGTGGGTAATCGAGTCATTTCCCACACAAACTCTCGCTCTCTCATCCGTGGAATTATGATTAACTCCACGGACTAAGTCCGTGGACTTAACTACAATACTTTGTTGATTATAGTTAACTCAATGGGGTAAGTTCGTTAACTTATCCTAGGCTGAACGGAGTAAGTTCATTGAGTTAAGTGTAACTCAATGGACTTTCTGTAAAGTTATATCTAATAAAAAAATATATAATAATACTTTTTACCTTAGTCAAGACCGAAGAGTTTTCGGTCTAACCAATTCTTTAATTTTTCAACATTTTTAATTTTTTTTTTTGTGTTTCAGTCAAACCGATGGAACCTTTCGATTAAACCGCAATAATTTTTTCTTTTAAAATATGTTTCGATAAAACTGATAATTCCTTTCGGTTGAACTGTGATAATGTTTTAAATAAGTTTTTTTTTTTTTTATACTTAGAAACTTTCTTACTGAGTAAAGCTCGAGTAGTCCTCTACTCTTACTTCTTCTACAATTCCAAAAGAAATTTTTGGTTTCTTCAAAATAGGTTTAAGTCTTTGTCCATTTACTTTAAATATGTTTGGATTTTTAGGATTTTCAATTTCAATAGCTCCATAGGGATAAATATTTCAAACTATGTAAGGTCCTGCCCATCTAGATCTTAATTTTCCTGGATGGTTATGGAGTCTAGTCATGTAAAGATATACTTCTTGTCCTATTTCAAAGCTTTTTGGAATAATTTTCCTACAATGCCAGAACATCATTTTCTTTTTTTCTCTTACAATTTTCGAATAAGCTTCATTCCTAAATTCTTCTAATTCAATCAATTGTATTTTCCTATTTTCAGCAGCTTGATTTAAATTAGTGTTCAGAGTTTTTAATGCCTAATAAGCTTTATGTTCAATTTCAGCTGGTAAATGACAACTTTTTCCATATACTAGCTTAAAAGGTGACATACCTGAGCTTGTCTTATAAGCAATTCTGTAAGCCCAAAGTGTATCTATCAATCTATTAGCCCAATATGTTCTAGTAGGATTTACTACTTTTTCTAAGATTAACTTAATTTGTTTGTTTGTACTTTCTACTTATCCACTTGTTTGCGGATGATATGACGTTGCAATTTTGTGGTTTACTCCATATTTCTTCATTAAGGCTTCAAAACTTCTATTACAAAAATGAGTTCCTCTATCACTGATAATAGCTTTAGGTATTCCAAATCTGGCAATTATATTGGTTCTTATAAAATGTATTACCATTTTGTTGTCATTAGTTTTTGTAGGAATAGCTTCTATCCATTTAGATATATAATCCACCCCCAACAATATATAATTAAATTGATTAGACATAGGAAATGGACCCATAAAATCTATTCCCCACACATTAAAGATTTCAACTTCAACAATAGGATTAAGAGGCAACATATTCCGCTTTGATATTCTTCCTATTTGTTGACATCTTAAATAACTTAAGCAATATTTATGAGCATCTTTGAATAGTGTTGGCCAATAAAATCTACATTGCAGAATTTTGGCAGTAGTTTTCCCTAACTAAAATGTCCTCCACATGCTTGGTCATGGTAGAAAGACAATATGCTTTGATATTCAATTTCTAGAACACACCTCCTTAAAACCAGATCAGGAAATTTCTTAAATAAGTATGGCTCTTCCTAATAGTAATATCTCACTCTTGAAAAGAACAATTTCTTATCTTGTCTATTCCAATCCTTAGGTGTTAAACTAGTAACAAAGCAATTAACTATGTCTGGATACCAAGACATTGTGTTGATGGTCATTAATTGTTCATCAGGAAAATTATCCTTAATTTCCATATTTGATTTTTCTACTTGTAATCTTGATAAATGATCTACTACTACATTCTTACAACCTTTTTATCTTTAGTTTCTAGATCAAATTCTTGTAATAATAATATCCATTGGATCAATCTAGGTTTAGTCTTTTTCTTTGCTATTAGGTGTTTTAAAGCTGAATGATCTGTGTATACTATCACTTTAGCTCCAATCAGATATGATCTAAACTTTTCTAAGGCAAACACAATAACTAACAGCTCTTTTTCAATAGTTGTGTAATTAACTTGAGCATCATTTAAGTTTTTTCTTGCATAATGAATCACTCTAGGAGATTTTTCTATCTTCTGTCTCAACACTGCTCCTACAGCAAAATCAGATGCATCATACATTAATTCAAATGGATGGCTCCAATCAGGTACTTGAATTATAGGAGTTGAAATTAAGCTAGTTTTAAGCTTGAAAAATACTTCTTTGCAATTTTTATCAAAGTTGAATGGGACATCTTTTAATAGATTAGTTAAAGGTCTAACTATTTTGCTAAAATCTTTAATAAATCTTCTATAAAATCTAGCATGCCCTAGAAATGATCTAATATCTTTTACTGATTTAGGTTCTGGTAGATTAGAAATTACTTCTATTTTAGCTCTATCTACTTCCAACCCCTTATTTGAAACAACATGTCCCAAGACTTTTCCTTGATTAACTATGAAGTGACATTTTTCCCAATTTAGAACTAGATTTTTTTCCACACAGCATTTTAATACTTGGTCTAAATTGTTTAAACACACTTCATATGAAGTTTCATAAATAGTAAAATCATCTATAAATATTTCAAAAAAATCTTCAGTCATTCTAGTAAATATGCTCTACATATACCTTTGAAAGGTGGCTGGTGCATTGCATAATCTGAATAGCATTCTCTTAAAAGCATAAGTTCCATTAGGACAGGTGAAAGTTGTTTTCTCTTGATCCTCTAATGCTACTAGAACTTGGTTATATCTTGAATACCCGTCTAGGAAACAAAAATATTCTTGCCCTACTAATTTCTATAGCATTTGATCTATAAAAGGTAAGGGAAAATGATCTTTCCTAGTCACAACATTCAGCTTTCTATAGTCTATACACACTCTCCAACCTGATTGAATTCTAGTAGGTATCAACTCCTGACTTTCATTCCTAATAACTGTTAATTTTGATTTCTTGGGAACTACATGGATTGGACTAACTCATGAGCTATTAGAAATCAGATGAATTATGTCATTATCTCACCATTTCACTATTTCCTTCCTAACTACTTCTTTAAGGTTTGGATTTAATCTCCTCTCAGGAATTCTAACGGGTTTAGCATTCTCTTCTAAATATATGTGGTGATAGCATAAAGTTATACTTAACCCTTTTATATCAGTCATAGTCCATCCTATTACTTCTTTATAAGTTTTTAATACATCTTTTAATTTAGCAATTTGATCCTCTTTTAAATCTGAAGCAATAATGATTGGGCATGTTCGTTTTTCTTTCAAAAATATATAGGTTAATTCAGTAGGTAAATGTTTTAATTCTAACTATTATCCATCAGAAGCTAGAGCTCCTAATTGAACATCATCATTTTCTAAATTAATTTCTTTATGATCTCCTTCTATATTTATGCTTTCACTTTCTTCTAAAATCTCAGAATTGAGTTGCCTATTTAATTCTTCTTGAATCACATCATCTAGCATATCTCCTTCATCCTCTAAAAAGTCTATAGTATGTAAGGGCATTTCTAACTCCTCAAACTTTTCTAGTTTGAAAATGTTTAATTGAGTATTCTCATTACCATATGCTAACTTTATTATTCCAGTTTTACAATTTATAATAGCCTTTGATGTTGCTAAAAATGGTCTTCCCAAAATTAAAGATGTATCACTATTTTTATGCTTAATTTGTTGGGAATCCAAAATTACAATATCAATAGGATATATGAAGTTTTTGATTTTAATTAAGACATCCTCTATTTTTCCTCTAGGGTATCTTATACTTCTGTCAACTAATTAAATAACAGTCCTAGTAGGGATTAAGCCTTCTAATCTTAAGGATGCAAATATATCACTTGGCATAACATTTATACCTACACCTAGGTCTATTAAGGTTCTTTCTAGAATGGTATTTCCTATGGTGCATGATATAACAGGAATTCCAAGATCAAATAACTTTTTAAGAATTTGTGGTAGAAATAGGGAACTACTTTGCTTAGCTAAAAAGACTTTCCTTAAAACTTTTTGCTCTCTTTTCTTAGTACACCAATCCTTAAGAAATTTAACACAAGGTAGCATTTTATATAATAAGTCTAACAAAGGAATGTTAACTTGTACTTTTTCAAAAATTTCTCTAATATTTTCTTATTTTTCAGGAAATATTTGTTGTAATATTTCAAGATAGGGTGTTAATGATTGTGATTTAAAAGATTCTTTTTCTTTCATTTGATTTGTTTGATCATTTTTAGTCTCATTTTTTGATTCAGACTTTTCTTCATTGATTTCTATATTTTCAGATATTATATTTTCATTATCATTTTGATTTTTGTTCTTATCCACCTTCATATTACTTTCTTTTTGAATTCTTGATGGTATATCAGTTCTAGATCTTAGTGTTATACATACATCTTCTAGATTTTCGTTACTTTCTTGATATTCTTGTATTACATTTTCGTGATTATGATCTTCAACTTTTTTAGTTTTAAATTGCATTCTTTAAATTCTATTGCATTGATATTATCTATTGTTTGTATGTCTTGCAAATTATGCAAATCTATAACATTAAAGTTTTCATTTGTGTTTTCCTATTGCATAACTTGTAATTTCATTGTAAACTCATCTGTTAGGAATTTTGTTTTAATGATATATGCTTTATTAAAGTTTTTAAATAAGTCTAAATAATATTCTCTAAGTATAATTGTCACATAATTAAATGTTAACAGATTATCAAAAAGTTTTATTTTTATGTCGGATAAGTTAAAGTTTTCCGAAGAGTTAGATTTTCAATAGTTAAACTTTCAGATAGTTAACGTTTCATTTTTGCAAATAGTTATGTTACAAACTCATATAGTTAAGTTATCTACACGTGTGTTTTTAAATGTTTTAAGTTGTCACGTGTTTTCCATATGCATTCGGTAATGAAAATTGAATAGTTAGATAACTGTTTGAGTTTTTATACGCATAGATAAGTCTTCGAGTTTTATAAAATGACTAACGAACAGATAAGTTTACTATGTTTAGTCACGTGTTTTGTAGGTGCAAAAACTTGAAGAGTTACAAATAAGTATTCAAGTTTTTACAGGACTTAAAGGATAAGTATTCGACTAAATCGAAGACTTAGAAGATATTCTACAAAACTCTAAGAAGATAAAGTTTCGGTGAATCTATGAGTGGAGATCATGTTTACAAAATAATAGTGGAGAAAGTGGAAACTCAAAAAGATAGTAATTTGGATTAAAGAAAAAATTAGTACGTGGATTTTAGATTATGGGTTATGGATTAAGTGGATGAACATGTTGAACGTGAAGACATAGTTCGACTACTAATAGAGAGTACGAGCTACATTACAAACAAGGATCCCAATCTCAAAAACCAAGTCTGAATATTCAATCTGGATCCCTAACTGAAAAGTTAAGTTTGAATATTCATATCTTGAAAAATTCTCCAACATCAAAAGAAGTTTTAAATTTCAAGCAATTTCAAAAAAAGGAGCAGCAAACATAAGAAGTCTGGAAATTCGACAACTAGAGAAGAAGAGATACAGAAGTTGAGCAAAACAAAGGAAAGAAGATGTGTGCATAGAGATCAGGTTTTATACGATTCGAAATTAGTTTTGAATAAAAACTTCATTTTTCTATTTAAATTGTATATCAGACATTACTGTATCAAAACCTTCAAGAAGGGAATTGAGCTGAAAAGATATTGTAAATTATGTCTTTAAAGTTTATAAAGAATAGAATTTCATTTACGAGTGTTTTGTGCTCTTGTTTTATCCACTGGTATTTTAATTACTAAAGACACAATTCACCCCCCTCTTGTGATACAAACGATCCTACAATTGGTATCAAAGCTTTTATTATTGTCAGATTACCTACGCTCTGCTATAATTGGCATCAAAGATTTTATTATTGTTAGATTACCTACGCTCTACTACAATTGGTATCAGAGCTGAAATTTTTATTATTGTCTGATTGCCTACACTCTACTACATCTAGTATCAAAGCATTTGAAGAACTTTCATTTCTTTGTTTAGGAATCGATTTTTTTTCCTATCATTTACTTAGGATCATCTATTTAAAATGGATAATACTGAAATCTTAGTTATGACTGAAGGACAGACCACTAATCGTCCTCCTATGTTCGAAGGTAGCAATTATGGCTACTGGAAATATAGGATGAAAGTATTCTTTCAGTCAATTGATTTCAAACTATGGCATGTAATTAGCAATCCTATAGTGTTAGTTACGACTCCATATGATACTTAGACTTTTGATGAAAAGGAGCAAATGACACTGAATGCTAAAGGTTTAAACATCTTGTTTTGTGCTTTATCTCATAATCAATTTAATAAAGTTTCTACATATCAAACCGCATATGAGATATGGCATGCATTAGAAGTTGCCAACGATAGTCCTAACCAAGTTAAGGAATCTAAGATTAATATGTTAGTACATAAATATGAGCTTTTTAAAATGCATGAAAATGAATGTATCTGTGATATGTTTTCTCATTTTCTTGAGATTGTAAATTCATTAAAATCTTTAGGCAAGAAATTCGAGGAAAAAAACTTTGTAAGAAAGATCCTTAGATCTTTAACTAAAATTTGGGCTCAAAAGACAACATCTATTGAAGAGTCCAAAGATTTAAATACATATACTCTCGATGATCTCATAGGAAATCTGATAGCCTATGAAGTACAACATTTAGATCCAAAAGGGAAGAATCCTAGAAAGGATCTAGCTTTTGAGGCTGATAAAGTCTCAGAAGTCACTTGTGATTCTAACGATGATTTACTGTTGTTGACCAGAAAATTTAGAAATCTGTTGAGGAAACATATGAACTTCAGGTTAGCAAAGACATCTAGAGATATGGAGAAGAAGTCATTTACGAAAGACAAAATCATATGCTACAAGTGCAATAGACCGGGTCACTTTCAAATTGATTGTCCAGTCAATAAAGATAAGAAGAATTCGAGGAGGAATTTTAGGAGTAAGAAATTCAGGAAGAGAATGGCACTTAAAGTGACATGGGATGACTCTTCAGCTTCACAAAGTGAAGAAACAAAGGATTCAACATCAGACAATGAATCCTCATCAACATCAGATTTAGAAAAAAATTTGGCAAACGTATGCTTTATGGCAAAATCTAGTGAGGTATCTTTTGATCAAAATGCTAGTTTTGATAGTTTTGATGGATTATTTGTTGAATACAATAAACTGGCTAGAAAATATAAGAAAGTAAAAATAGAAGAAAAGAACACTAGGAAAATGCTAGATGAATCTGAAGATAAGATTGATTTTCTGAACTCTACGTTGAATAAATTTAAAGAAGAAAATCAAAGGCATGCATAGGAAATTTTAAAGTTTACTGCAATAGAAAGAAAATTGCATGCTAATTGTGAGAATTTAATTGCTGATAAGAAGAAAATGATCTGTGAAATTGAAAAAATGAAACTGATTATTATTGATTTAAATTCAGAAATTGATAGGTTAAAGATTAAGGTTTGCGATCAAAAGGCTATATTAAGTAAATGGAATAATAGTCAAACCATAACAAATGAACTTAGTAGTAAAATATCAAATGTAGAAAAACATGGTATTGGTTTACACGATGCATCTTCTGAAAATTATATACTACATACAAGAAAGGATCCGTTTGTATTCTGAATTTTCATTCTGATATTATTAAAGACAATGATTGCTTAATTGCAAAATCGGATGAAGTTATTTTATGGCATAGAAGGCTAGGACACTCAAACTTAAAATTATTACAAAAGTTGTCTAAAAAGAATCTAGAGGTTTACCTAGTATTAAGTACTCGAAAGAGTTTATGTGTGATGCATGTCTACTAGGTAAATTACATAAAACATCCTTTAAATGTTTAAATGAAATAATAAGCAAAAGAGTATTAGAACTAGTGCATATGGATTTATTTGGACCTACGAGGACAACTAGTCTAGGAGGTAAACATTATGTTTTTCTACTAGTTGATGACTATTCTAGATTTACTTGGGTCTATTTTTTAGCTAATAAAACTAAAGATTTTGAAATATTTAAGATATTCTATAATAAAGTTTAGAATGAGCAAAATGTTAAAATTCAAAAATTTAGGAGTGATCATGGTACAAAATTTGATAATGATCAAATGGACACCTTTTGTGAAGAATTAGGCATAGATCACAAGTACTCATTTCCAAGAGCTCCATCACAAAATGGGATAGTAGAACATAAAAACAGATCACTTCAGGAAATGTCCAGAATCATGTTAAATGAGAATACGTTACCCCTATCTCTCTAGGAAGAAGCAGTTCATACAGCATGCTATGTTATAAATAGAATACATCTAAGACCAATTTTAGATAAAACTCCTTATGAGATATGATATAACAGGGTTCCCAAAATAAATTATTTAAAACCTTTTGGCTGTAAGTGTTTTATTTTAAACACTAAGGAATGAAGATGCAAATTTAGAACCAAATCAGATGAGGGTATTTTTGTTGGTTATTCCATTAGAAGTAAGGCATATAGAGTATATAGCAAATCAACAAAAACCATTGAGGAAACCCTACATGTGAAATTTCATGAAAATTCTCATTTGGATTTTAGACAAGCTGAAAACTTTGATTCAGAAATTCTCCCAGAAATAGTATCAAATGATGTTGATAGAGAAATTGAGAGATTATCTGATGGAATAAGAAATATAAACTTAAATGATGAAGATTTAGGAGAAAATAATGTCATACCTATAGAAAATATGGAACATAGAAATTGGCGTTATGCTTCATCTCATCCTATTGATCAGATAATAGGCGATCATAATCAAGGAGTTAGGACTAGATCATCAGTAGTCAACATTTGTGGTGCTTATTCATTTGTTTCTTTTCTAGAACCTAAGAAAATTGAAGATGGCTTAGAAGATGAATTATGGTATTTAGCTATGCAAGATGAGCTAAATCAATTGATAAGAAATGAGGTATGGGATCTAGTTCCACCACCTGAAAATCAGTCCATAATAGGAATAAGGTGGGTATTTAGAAACAAGGTAGATCTAGATGGACATATAGTTAAAAATAAAGCTAAATTAGTTGCTCAAGGTTACAAGCAAGAGGAAGGAATTGATTATGATGAAACATTTGCTCCTGTTGGTAGACTAGAATCAATACGAATTTTGTTAGCATATGCTTGTTATATGGATTTCAAATTATATCAAATGGATGTTAAAACTTCTTTTTTAAATGGATATATAAAAGAAAAAGTTTATGTAAAACAACCTCCAGGTTTTGAAGATTCTCAAAACATCCTGAGTATGTTTATAAGATTAAGAAGGCACTATATGGCCTTAAACAAGCCCCTAGGTCTTGGTATGAGAGATTTTCTAAATTTTTTATGGAAAAAGGGTATTCTATGGGAAAGGTAGATCACACTCTTTTTATCAAGAAGATCTAAAATGATATATTGGTAGTTCAAATCTATGTAGATGACATTATATTTGGAGCAACAAATGATAAATTAGTTGAGTCTTTTTCGAAAGACATGACTAATCAATTTGAAATGAGTATGATGGGTGAATTATCATTTTTTCTAGGCTTACAAGTTAAGCAATTAGATCAGGGTACTTTTATTTCACAAGAAAAATATACTCAAGATTTATTAAAGAGGTTTGGTTTAGACAACACTAAAACAAAGAATACACTAATGAGGACTATCACCAAGTTGGATAAAGATGACTCTGGAAAAACTGTAGATGTAAAATAATATAGAAGTATGATTGGTGAATTTTACTAATCCTAAAGAATCACACCTACTTGGTGTTAAACGAATTTTTAAATATCTATTAGGAACCATCAATTTTGGATTGTTTTACTTTAAACACAATTCTTTAAATTTAATAAGTTATAGTGATACTGATTTCGCAGGATGTAAGTCTAGAAGAAAAAGCACTAGTGACACTTGTCAATTATTAGGAAATTCTTTAGTGTCATGGTTTAGCAAAAAGCAAAATTGTGTAGCATTATCTACAACTGAAGCTGAATATATAGCTGTTGCACTTTGCTATGCTCAAATCCTATGGATCAGACAAACTTTAAAAGATTTTAATCTAGACTATGAACCAACTAAGATTTTCTGTGATAGTAGTTCTACAATAAGTTTGTCTAAAAATCCTGTCTTACATTCATGAGCTAAACATATAGAAGTTCGACATCATTTTCTAAAAGATAATGTTATAAAAGGAAAAATAGTATTAAATTTTGTTCCTACCACAGAACAATTAGTAGATCTATTTACAAAACCCTTAGATGAAAATACCTTTTCAAAATTACGATTAGAACTTGGTATCTGTAGGTTATCTGATGTTTAATTTTTCATGTTCATTGCATAACATTTTGGTTTGTTAAAAAGGTAGTTTTAGAATTTAATTTCTTTATTACTAAAAAAAAAAAAATCTATTTTCAAATTACCATTTTCTGATAGTTAAGAATTTATAAAATTCTGATTTTAATTGAAGTCAATTTATTTAAGAAAAATTCAGAAAAGATTACTTAAGGAAACTTAATTTGATTCAATGTGAGTGCCAACTGTATTTTTGTTACTTATATATATGCTATTACAGAGATTTTAACAGGAAAATACATAGAAAGTATGTACTATTTATTAAAGGAAAGTTATTAACATTCTATTAGAAAAATTAAGTCTTGTGATTGCCTCTAATTTAATTTACTATCTTGTTTCATTTTTTTTGTCTTCAATTACTTGAGTAATTAAGTCTGTTGGGGGATCTTAAACCCTAGTCACTTATGTTAGGATCGGTAGGCTCACTAGAGGGGGGGTGAATGATGAATGTGTGTAATTTTTAAAATCTTTTGATGTTGAATCGAATGATTCAACAGATATGAAATGAGATGAATCTAAGAGAATGCAAAGCAGAAGAGAAAAGTAACACACAGCAAATTTTAGGTGGTTCACCAACTTGGCTAGTCCACCCCCAAGATTCACTTGGGCTTCACTAAGTGTTTCAACCAATACATACACACTTGCTTTCAGGTCGAAGCAAGAACCAACCATATAGAAGTTTTCAGGTATAAACTCTAGAAAACCAACCTCTTGAGTTTACAGGTCGAAACTCAAACCAACAACTGAATGTAGCTTTCAGGTTGAAGCCACGAACCAACACTTGAATCTTTCAATCAGAGTTTTTGGCACACAGAGCTTTTTCTACAGTAGATCTTTTGAGTATGCTTGATTGTTTATAGACTTGAGTGTAATTGAAATTGGAGTGTAGCTCACTGTATATTGTATATACGTTGTCTCTATTTTATCCTCTCTTAAGCTCCTCATATTTATGCCAAAGGTATAACGATCATATATTTCTTTCAACAGATGTATTCTAAAAATGGTAAGTTACCGTTTTGTCTAATGTTCAATAAGTAACCTTCCGATAATCTCTAGCTTTCGGATGATTATAAAAATAACTTGTCGAAATGCATCCATAACTTACCGATTCTTTAGTCATATCCTGTTATTTGTGTCACGTGAGGATTTTAAGTTGCTCACGTGAAATTTCAAGTGTTCGGAAACTTGTATATTAACTTACCGAAAAGAGCTCCTAACTTTCGGATAGTTAACTACTGTAACTCTCTGAAATTTCTTTTAACTCTCCGATAGCTGTCTCTTCAATTTTGCACGTGCATAAAAGAATAACTTAAGTTTCGGATAGTTAAGAATGTAACTCACTGAAACTTCCCATTTTCGGATAGTTATCTTTCTAACTCTCTGAAAACCCATTTGAGCTTCTGTTTGGAATTCTGCATGAGGGAAATTCAATAACTTAAGTTCCAGATAGTTAAACTGTAACTCATCGAAACTCTCTTGAAATTTTGGATAGTTATCGTTCTAACTCTTCGAAAACTTATATGAGCTTCTGTTTAGAATTCTACACGTGGCAAATTCAATGACTTAAGTTTCAAATAGTTAAACTCTAACTCATCGAAACTCTCTTGAAATTTTGGATAGTTATCTAACTCTCCAATTTTCCTTTTAAGCTTTTAACTACCGATTTCTCCATTTTGCACGTGTGTAAGAAGATGACTTAAGTTCTGGAAAGTTATACTTGTAACTCTCCGAAAAACTCAAATAGTTATCTAACTCTCCGAAAAGAAAACTCGGATAGTTATCTAACTCTCTGAAAAGTCCTTTAAGATTCTGTTCTGTATTTCTACACGTGGTTAACTGAATGACTTAAGTTTTGGATAGTTAGCCTTTCTAACTTTTCAATTTTCCTTTTGCTTTCGGATAGTTAACTCCTTAACTCTCCGATCATTCAACCAACTTAACATTTCCGATTATTTAACTCTCCGAAGACTTTGTAAATTCAAATAGTTATCCTTCTAACTGTCTGATAGTCCTATAGCTCTAAAGCAGTATCTTCTGGAACTTTCTCCATCTGTTCGTATGCTTGGAATTTGTACTATCTGCCTTTTGATCTTATGCTGCACTGACTTATCTGTGAAATACTATATGTTTCCTCACATAGGTTTTGCATTATCAAAATACTCGGGTTCTAACAATCTCCCCCTTTTTGATAATGACAAAATCCTTTACATTTATTTACATATATTTTACTCCCTAGAGTATTTCTATACATTTAGTCACACAGAGAACTAAATAAAATAGGAATTTATAAAGAATATACCGATGTGGTGAAATTCCTCCCCCTAACTTTGTGTTGTCTTCTCCCCCTATCTGTGTGCTGAGTTTTTCTTCCCCTTTTAATAGTTCTCTTTCTGTTCTTGCTAGAAATACTGTAAGTGACCTTATACTTCTCTAATTTCCAAATTCTTCTCCCCCTTTTTGTCATTATATAAAAAGGTGAGGACTATAAAACTGATATTGAGTATATCCTGCACGAGTATAAGTTAGCAGAAAACAAGCTCCCATATGGTGAGCTTGATGAAGAATAAAAATATTTAAAGATCTTGTAAAGAACATATGCCTAGATTTCTTCTAATATGATTAAAAGTTGATTCATTTAAAGGTTTGGTGAAAATATCTACAAGTTGATTTTTATTGGCACAAACCTAAGTGAGATGTTCCCTTTTTCCACATGATCTCTCAGAAAATGATGTCTGATCTCGATATGCTTGGCTCTAGAATGAAGTATTGTATTCATAGATAGACTGATTGCACTACTGTTATCACAAAATATGATTGAATTCTGAATTTTCAGTCTGTAGTTTGCAAGAGTTTGCTGCATCCAAAGAATTTGAGCACAGCATAGTCCTACTGCAATATACTCGGTTTCAGTAGTAGATAAAGCAATACAATTTTGTTTCCTACTGAACCAGGAGATTAAAGAATTTCCAAGTAGTTGACATGTACCACTAGTTCTTTTTCTATCAGATCTGCTGCTTGCATAATCTACATCACTATAGCTTGTTAAAATCAGATTACTATCAGCTAAGTAAAATAGTCTGAAATCTTTGGTTCCTTGTAGATATTTGAAAATCCTTTTAACTGATTTCAAGTGCGATTCCTTTGGTGATGCTTGAAATCTAGCACACAAGCAAACACTGAACATAATATATGGCCTGCTAGCTGAAAGGTACAATAGGGATCCAATCATGCCTCTATATTGCTTCGGAACCACTGCAACACTTGAATCATCCATTTCCAGTTTAATGCTTGAACTCATTGGAGTATTTGCAGGTTTGATGTTTTCATAACCAAATTTCTTCAACATCTCTTTGTAGTATTTTTCTTGGTTGACAAAGATGCCATTATGAACTTGATGAATCTGTAATCCCAAGAAAAACTTCAATTCTCCCATCATGCTCTCATCATGCTCATTTCAAATTTATTTTTCATCAAATTTTGAAATTCATGACAGAGTTCTTCTAAAGTGGCTCCAAAAACTATATCATCAACATATATATGTACAATCAAAATATGTACATCAAAAGTTTTGATAAACAAAGTGCTGTCCACTTTGCCTATAGAAAAATTGTTTTTAGTTAAGAACTTTTTCAATTTCTCATACCAAGCTCTGGGTGCCTGTTTCAGACCATATAGAACCTTTCTTAGTTTGTAGACATGATCCAGCTTGACTTCATCTTCAAATCTAGGAGATTATTTAACAAACACTTCTTCTTGAATTTCTCCATTTAAGAATGCACTTTTCACATCCATCTAAAACAATCTTATCTTCATACTACTTGCAAAAGCAAGCAATATTCTGATAGCTTCAATCCTAGCGACAGGAGCAAAAGTTTCTTCATAGTCAATACCTTCCTGCTGATTGTACCCTTGTGCAACTAATCAAGCTTTATTTCTGAGAATGTTACCTTTTTCATCTAATTTCTTTTTGAAAATCCATTTAGTTCCAATGATGGATTTTCCTATAGGTTTTTCTACTAGTTCCCAAACATTGTTTTTCTGGAACTGATTTAATTCCTCTTGCATAGCCATTGTCCAATAGGTATCCTTACATGCTTCATCTACTGATTTTGCCTCTATTTCTGACACAAATGCACAAAAATTGCAGATATCTTGTGCTTTGCTTCTAGTTTGTACCCCTTTAAATATATTTCCAATAATTTGTCCCCGAGATGATCAGATCTGAACTTCCAACTGTTATAATTCTAATACCTATTGTTGAGATTCTGGTCTTACGCTTGTGAATTGAGTTTCTGCTTGTAGTTATCATCTTCAAAGTATTCATTTTCACTATCATTTTTAATCTTCAACTTTTTGAAATTCTGGATCAGATCTTCATCAAACTGAACATTTATACTTTCCTCTACTCTTCTATCTTTAGCAAAATATACCCTGTAAGCTTTGCTTCTAGAGGAGTAACCAACAAGTATGGTAGGTTCAGGCTTTGCATCAAACTTGTCTTTAGCGTTTCCTGTATTTAAGACAAAGCATTTGCATCCAAATGTCTTAAAGTAGCCAACATTTGGAGTCTTATCAAACCAAATATCAAATGGTGTCTTATTCAACATAGATCTAATGTGAGTTCTGTTGGAAATGTGACAAGTTGTTCCTACAACTTCTGCCTAGAGAAATTTAGGTAGATCCGTGGCATTTAACATAGTTCTAGCCATTTCTTGCAATGTCCTATTTTTCCTTTCTACAACTCCATTTTGAGCAGGAGTTCTAGGACAGGAGAATTCATGTAGAATTCCGAATGAATTGCAAACATTTTCAAATTTTCCTCCATGATCACTTCTGATTTTCTTCACTGTTAGTTCCTTCTGATTCTGAACTCTTATGTAGAAATTCCTAAACTCATTGCAAGTTTCATTTTTATGTGTCAAAAATATTACCCAAGTTAATCTAGAAAAATCATTGACAATAACAAAGGTATATTTTTGACCCCCAAGACTTGATACTTGAGAAGGACCAAACAAATCCAGATGTAGCAGTTCCAATGGCCTTTTGGTGGTAAATTCATTTTTTCTGTGAAGAGTAGTTCTCTTCTGCTTCCTTAGCATACACTCACTACACACTCTATCTTTCTTAAAAGTGAGTTTAGGCAAACCCTTGACAAGTTCACCCTCGGATAACTTTCTGATATTCTTCATACTGATGTGGTCAAGTCTTCTATGCCACACCCAATCATCTTCACCAGTTGCTACCAAACAGGAATTGCTTGCAGAATTTTCACATAGAAAGTTTAATGTATAAATTGAGCATTTTCTAATACTAGTAAATTTTGTTTCATTCGTAGCTGGATCAATAATGTAACAATTTTCAGCATTAAAAGAAACAATATAACCTTTATCACATAATTGTCCTACACTTAACAAATTTTGTTTTAATCTATTTACATGCAAGACATTCTCAATTATACCATTTTCAAATGTAATATTTCCTATTGCAGTTATTTTACACTTTTCATTATTTCCAAACTTAACAGATCCTGAACTTAAGTTTTTAACAGAATCAAGAAAACTTTTCTTACCTGTCATGTGCTTTGAGCATCCACTATCCACAATCCATTTTGTTGTACGTGCTTGAAACTCCTTGTCATCTTGCAAATCATACTGAAATTAAGGCTTTTGGTACCCAAATCTTCTTGGGTCTAGTAGAGTTAGTCCTTAAAACATTAAATCTATTGCCTCTTGGCAGCCACATATGACCTGATCTTCATTTGATGGCAAACACAGTGGTGTCATCTCTATAAGATCGAATCACTCCACCACAATAAGGTATTTCCTGTGGTGTAGCATACCCTAGGCCATATTTATTTCCATTTGGTCATTGAGATCCTATTATTTTATTTAATCCTTTTTGACCTTGAGTAAATTTACATATGGTATCTTTCAAATCAGATATAGTAGTTAATAAATTTTTATTTTCTTCTTTTACTTCACATTTAACACAACTATACTTATTCAAATTTGATTTTAGATTTCTATTTTCAACTATAGTTGATTCTAATTCAACAAATGAATCTTCTAAGCAATGATTTAACCTTTTAATTTCTTTCTTAAATTCTCTACACTTCACATATAAATTATCTATAGTAGACAAAAGGTTGTTAATGTCTAAATCATCATGCTCATTTTCTGAACTAGAGGAAGAAGAGCATACCTCTTGTGCTACAAAACCCACGTTGGCTGCAGCTTCATCTTCAGAATCTAATGAACTGCTTGAAGAGCTGTCATCCCACATAGCTTTGAGAGCCATCTTCTTTTTGTTCTTCCATCTCTTCTTCTTATCTCTTTGATCATTTTCTGTCTGAAATGGACAGAAGGTCTGTATGTGCCCTTGCCTTTTACATTTGAAACATGTAGGGACAGTTCTTTTAGAGGAGCTAGGCTTATTCTTTTTCTTCATGAACTTTCTGATGTTCGTTGCCAGCAACATGATCTTATCATCATCTGAGCTTGGAGCTTCTTCTGTAGATGGAAATGCTATTTCCTTTTTCTTTTCAACTTTCTTTTCAACAGCTCCTTCTTGCTCTTTCCAGTCCTTCATCTAAACTTCGTGGGCCAGAAGATTGCCCAATAATTCTTCAACTGTGTAATTGTTGAGATCGTTGGAATCTTGAATAGATTTGGACTTCTGTTTCCACTCAATAGTTAAGCTCCTCAGGATCTTCTATACCTATTCACATGAAGAGAATTCTTTTCCGAAGCCTTTCAAACTGTTAATGATTTCAGTAAATCTTGAAAACATTTCAGTTATGTTTTCATTATCATTCATTTTAAATAGTTCTAGTTTTCTCAATAGGATACTGATTTTTGTATCCTTAACTTGGCTTGTACCTTTGTGAGTAACTTGACGGATTTTCCAAGCCTCATGAGCAAACTTACATGCAGATACTTTATTATATTGATCAGTAGTTAGTGCACAATAAATGACATTCAGCCCTCTAGCATCCAACTGGATGATTTTCTCATCCTCCTCAGACCAGTTCATTACATCACTGGTTGGAAGTGTAGTTCCAAGAACAACAATCTTCCAAAGTTTAACATCAGAAGTCCTAAGGAAGCACTCCATTCTATTCTTCCAATAGTTATAATTGGAACCATCAAATAGAGGAGGTCTTTGGATGTTTTGTCCCTCAGCAAATTGAGCCATAAATCCAGATGGTTAAATCTTATGAAGGATTAACCTCGCTTTATTACCAATTGTTAGGATCGGTAGGCTCACCAAAGGGGGTGTGGATGGTGAATGTGTGTAATTTTTAAAATCTTTTGATGTTGAATCGAATGATTCAACAGATATAAAATGAGATGAATCTAAGAGAATGCAAAGCAGAAGAGAAAAGTAACACACCAAATTTTAGGTAGTTCACCAACTTGGCTAGTCCACCCCTAAGATTCACTTAGGCTTCACTAAGTGTTTCAACCAACATTTACACACTTGCTTTCAGGTCGAAGCAAGAACCAACTATACAGAAGTTTTTAAGTATAAACTCCAGAAAACCAACACATAGAAGTTTTCAGGTATAAACTCTAGAAAACCAACCTCTTGAGTTTTCAGGTCGAAACTCAAACCAACAACTGAATGTAGCTTTCAGGTTGAAGCCACGAACCAACACTTGAATCTTTCAATCAGAGTTTTTGGCACATAGAGCTTTTTCTGTAGTAGATCTTTTGAGTATGCTTGACTGTTTGCAGACTTAAGTGTAATTGAAATTGGAGTGTAGCTCACTGTATATTGTATATATGTTGTCTCTATTTTATCCTCTCTTAAACTCCTCATATTTATACCAAAGGTATAACGATCATATAATTCTTTCAACAGATGTATTCTGCTGTACTTACTAAATATTTAGACCTAAAAATGGTAAGTTACTGTTCTGTTTGATGTTCAGTAAGTAACCTTCCAATAATCTCTAGCTTTCGGATGATTATAAAAATAACTTGCCGAAATGCATCCATAACTTACCGATTCTTTACTCATATCCTGTTATCTATATCACGTGAGGATTTTAAGTTGCTCACATGAAATTTCAAGTGTTCGGAGTCTTGTAGATTAACTTACCGAAAAGAACTCCTGACTTTCGGATAGTTAACTACTGTAACTCTCCGAAATTTCTTTTAAGTCTCCGACAGCTGTCTCTTCAATTCTACATGTGCATAAAAGAATAACTTAAGTTTCGGATAGTTAAGAATGTAACTCACTGAAACTTCCCATTTTTCGGATAGTTATCTTTCTAACTCTCTGAAAACCCATTTGAGCTTCTATCTAGAATTCTGCACGTGGGAAATTCAATAACTTAAGTTTCGAATAGTTAAATTGTAACTCACCGAAACGCTCTTGAAATTTTGGATAGTTATCTTTCTAACTCTCTGAAAACTTGTATGAGCTTCTGTTTAGAATTCTACACGTGGAAAATTCAATGACTTAAGTTTCAGATAGTTAAACTGTAACTCACCAAAACTCTCTTGAAATTTCGGATAGTTATCTAACTCTCTGATTTTCCTTTTAAGCTTTTAATTGCCGGTTTCTCCATTCTACATGTGCGTAATAAGATGACTTAAGTTCCGGAAAGTTATACCTGTAACTCTCCGAAAAACTCAAATAGTTATCTAACTCTTTGAAAAGAAAACTCGAATAGTTATCTAACTCTCTGAAAAGTCCTTTAAGATTCCATTCTGTATTTCTGCACATGGTTAATTGAATGACTTAAGTTTTGGATAGTTAGCCTTTCTAACTTTCTGATTTTCCTTTTGATTTCGGATAGTTAACTCCTTAACTCTCCAATCATTCAACCAACTTAACTGTCTGATTATTTAACTCTCTGAAGGCTTTGTAAATTCAAATAGTTATCCTTCTAACTGTTTGATAGTCCTATAGCTCTAAAGTAGTATCTTCTAGAACTTTCTCCATCTGTTCGTCTACTTGGAATTTGTACCATCTACCTCTGATCTTATGCTGCACTAACTTATCTTTGAAATATAATATGTTTCCTCACATAGGTTTTGCATTATCAAAATACTCGGATTCTAACAACTTAAACCAACTGGTTTGGGATGTGATGATTGAAAACTCATTTTGCAAGTAATTCAAATTATATTAAACAAAAAAAAAATATTTTACTTGTTCTCACTTGTCATTGAGTAACTGGTTATCTTTCCCCTAAGCAAGGGAATGTGATCACGTAAAAAGATGATATTGTGGGAGGTAATACATAAAGTATTTATATATATTCATAAACAAAAAAAAGGAAGGGCAATGTACTCAAGCTTAATTTATTTTCCAGATGTTATAACAATCTTGCCATAATCTATGCATATAATCTTTGTTATTTTTCTTTGTTATTATCTACTCTTTATACATAATGTAAGGTATTTATTTTCTTAAGTTTGTGTACTCATTATTGAATTCTTTTAAGTTCCTGAAGGTATATCTCTATGAATTATCTTTTGTAAACTGAATAAGATAAAAGCCAGAAAGTTTAAATTGTTAAATCTACTACTTATTTCTATATTTAATTATAAAAAAAAAGACTCAAATCTATTTAAGGCTTCGTACCCAACTTAAGTAAACTATTTGACCTTTTAATGTCAAATCAATTAGGGCTTGGCAACCTAGTTTAAAGTACGCCATAGATTCTGTAGACTACATTTATGTAGTGAGAGCAATTTCTCATATAATAATTCAACTATTATGAACTATTATATGTTTTAATGAAAGAATCTACATAATTTCAAGAAATTAACATTAATTCAGTACATTTTTAAACTGTCAGTGAAATATAGTTTTTTTTTAATTCTTAAGTATCCAAATTTTCTGTGATATACCGGATAGTTATGTTTTAAACGATCAACAAAATATTTTATTATTTCCTAAAGTACACGTGTTAAAGCCTAAATGCATATCTTAAGTGAATGTTCAATAAGTTATCTGGTAACTCTCCAAAATGCATCTGAGCATCGGATTGTTAGGTTTATAAGTATCCGAAAATATCTGAACTCCTTAAGTTAGAATTATGCACGTGTTAAATTTCATTGCTTTATTATGTCCCAGTTGAAACTCGAATAGTTATGTTTAACTCTTCGACTTTCACACCTATCTATTTGAGAAACTTGAACAGTTAACTTAATATTCTTATATTTTTCTGGAAGACTTACTCTGACAATAACTATTCTCGTTTGTCGTATGGTTATGTGCTTTACTGCTCACAAAACTCGAATAGTTATCATAAGTCTTCAAGTTTTCTCATTTTTTACTTAGCCCGAAGTTATTTTCTTTACACGAACAATTACGCTAAGTATTCTGCTTTCGTCGATTGTAAAACTCATACAGTTATTGTAAGCATTCGAGTTATTTATTAGTAACGGATCTTATATTTATGATTTCAATTATTGAATCCGTTTATCCATTTATAAACTCGAAGAGTTATAAATGTTTTACTAACAACATTTCATGTTTCTACCTTGGTAAAACCCTAGTTTCACAATCTTTACTTCCATTAAGTTCTAAAATGCACAACGAAGATTAATCGACAATGTCAGGACGTGGAAGAGGACGTGGTAGAATGACAAAAGTATAGAAAAGAGAGTTGGAACTTTAGAAAATAGAAAGTGAAATCAACGACATCTACTCAAGGTATACTTTTACAAATGAAGTACTACATGAAATTAGAAAAGCTGTTCAAGACAAGAAAAATTTTTGTTGGAAGTTTATTCACAATTATAATGAAACAAAGTTTAGACTAAAATAGATTGAACTTTCCGCATTACAACTATGGAAACAAACTTTATAACCTAACCCTACGGTTGTTACAAGTTCTGGACATGTACTTGAAAAATCAGTACAGTTTATCACTTATTATGGAAAGAAATGGGGACCAATGATAGAAAATGTCAACAGGGAATTAGAATCCTTGTATTCCCAACATTATTTTCCCCTAGCTATTTTAGATGATATTCAACAATTTATTGATGAATAGAAAACTACCATTTGGAAAATGGGCCTTCAAAGTGAAAGACAAAAAGTTTATCAACTAAAAATGGCAGAGGTTGAGAGCTTAAAACTCTATATTCCATTATTACAACCTAGGCATCATGTTAAAGGACCATCAAGACCATAGGTGCCTTTAACAGGAGAAATTAAGAAAATTTTAGAACCTCCTGAACAACCAGAAACACTGCAGACATATAGTCGGAAAAAGAAGAAGACATTAGAATATTTTAGACTGATTGTAGGTGTACAATGCATATTGCAGCAAAGAGAAGAATCATTGAAAAATGGAAAACTATGTTCCATTGCAGAAGCTGGACAGACTTTTGTGTCAGGAATCCCAACAGATGTGACAAATATCGGATTACAAGCATACACTCTAAGGTATTATGTCACATTAGTGCATAATGTTTCTTTTAATACAATGGACAGTTTTTCACATCATGCTGTAAGCACACATTCTTTTCCTACAGAAAGAGAACATGTAGGAAATTTTAATGATACATATACATATGACATCAATTTTGATGATATTTTTCATGACATAGACATTGAGTCTATGAATGTTGAAGACATTTCATCTAAAGAGGAATGTGCAGATATTCTTCCACTTACTATATCTCGGATAGAAACTTTTTATTTTTGGTATAGTTGCTTATACTACAGTGTATACATGTGGTTATATCTGTTACAGTATATAGCATATTTTTTCATAAATGTATATAATCAACAATCTACACAGTTACAAATTGAATATCACATTACCAATGTCTCAAGTATAGAAATTTCAGAAATACAAAATGAATCTATTATAGAACATTCTTTCCTACAGAGACAGTTGTATAGATCAATCTTAGACATAAATGTTGCTGATAGATAGATTAATACAAAGACTGTTGCTATTGATATGTTTCAAGAAGATCAAATAGAGGAATTTCAGTAGATTATTGATACGACAATAACAGATGTTTCAGACATTTATACTAGCTTTGATAGAAATTCCACCAGTTCTGAAAACTCAGAAAATATAGATACTACTGATAATATTGAAACCAGTCCCAAATCAGAACATCATGACAGGAAAATACCTAATCCTGAATAGAGTTTAGATGAAAATACATTATTATGGTTCAGAAATAGTTCCTGTTATGAAAAATTTCAAACATATAAAACTTTTATAGTTTTATATTCAATACCAGTTAAGTTTGAAGGGATGGCACATATACGAGAAATGTTTGAATTTCAAGCCTTGTCGACTATGCTTCCACAATAGCCAGGCCATCTTGTTATACTAAAACTTATAAGTTGTTTTTACTCAAACTTAACAGTGCAAGAAGGTATTCTTGTTTCCAATATACAAGAAGATGACATATATTTAACTCCAGATTTACTTTATCAAGTACTTGGTCTGAAAAATGGAGTTAAATTATCCAAAAGAAAACAGGTTTATTAGTTGGGATGAGACATTAAAAGCTTAGCAAAAGATCCGACTACCAACAATCCAATGAGATTACTAAATGATTTAAATGGCCAAACACGTTTTATTGCAAAAATACTGCATGCTTCATTCTTTCAGAGGTTTGGTCATGGTGCAGAAGTTGGCAGATGTTGTCTTTATGCTACATATGCATTAATTAACCATATACAAGTGAACTGATATTACACCTTGGCCACAGAAAAGACTAAAATCAGGATCTTTCTCTACAAAGGAACTACAGAAATACTAGGAAGCAGATGCACTTGTAATTCGACAACAACAACAACAACAACAGGATCGACACACTTAGTCACAACAACAATAGCAACAATCAACACAATTTTTAGAACAACAGCAACATACAGATATAAATACAGGTATACATATAGATACACATACATGTATAGATATAGACATACATACTGAATTTTTATAGCGACCATCACAAGTTTCACAAAATGATTTAGATCAAGCAATAATTGATCAGATAAATAGAGTAAGTATAGAAATTGCAAGGCAAATTTCAGATACTCTAATCAGCATTTTTCGATGACAAAGAGGCTTGTGATTATACAAATTATGTATTACACGATTTATGTATTGTAATTTGTTACCAAATATATTATGTAAACTATTTACTACACTTAATGCTCACATGATTGTTTTTCACAGTTTATGCTTAATCCACGAAAGTTATGCATGTTTAAAAATATCTTTTTGATTCATGTATACTTAGCAAGGTTTTTTCCTTCCTTACATTTACATGACTTAAATACTAAAGAAGGTGAAGATAGACTATTTACTTTCTTATAATGCCAAAAAGGGGGAGAAGATAGATTATTTGACTTATTAGGTTTTGACATCATCAAAAAGAGAGAGATTGTTAGGAATTTTGATTTGATGATATATGCTTTATTAAAGTTTTTAAATAAGTCTAAATAATATTCTCTAAGTATAATTGTCACATAATTAAATGTTAACAGATTATCAGAAAGTTTCATTTTTATGTCGGATAAGTTAAAGTTTTCCGAAGAGTTATATTTTCGATAGTTAAACTTTCGGATAGTTAACGTTTCGTTTTTGTCAAATAGTTATGTTAAAAACTCGTAGAGTTAAGTTATCTACACGTGTCTTTTTAAATGTTTTAAGTTGTCATGTGTTTTCCATGTGCGTTCGGTAATGAAAATCGAATAATTAGATAACTGCTCGAGTTTTTATATGCATGGATAGATAAGTCTTCGAGTTTTATAAAATGACTAACGAACAGATAAGTTTGCTATGTTTAGTCACATGTTTTGCAGGTGCAAAAACTCAAAGAGTTACAGATAAGTATTCAAGTTTTTACAGGACTTAAATGATAAGTATTCGACTAAATCGAAGACTTAGAATATATTCTACAAGACTCCAAGAAGATAAAGTTTCGGTGAATCTACGAGTGGAGATCATGTTTACAAAATAATAGTGGAGAAAGTGGAAACTAAAAAAGATAGTAATTTGGATTAAAGAAAAAATTAGTATGTGGATTATGGATTATGGGTTATGGATTAAGTGGATGAACATGCTGAACGTGAAGATATAGTTCAACTACTAATAAAGAGTACGAGCTACATTACAAACAAGGATCCCAATCTCAAAAACCAAGTCTGAATATTCAATCTAGATCCCTAACTGAAAAGTTAAGTTTGAATATTCATATCTTGAAAAATTCTCCAACATCAGAAGAAGTTTGAAATTTCAAGCAATTTCAGAAAAAGAAGCAGCAAACGTAAGAAGTCTAGAAATTCAACAACTAGAGAAGAAGAGATACAAAAGTTGAGCAAAAAGAAGGAAAGAAGTGTGCATAGAGATCAGGTTTTATACGATTCGAAATTAGTTTTGAATAAGAACTTCATTTTTCTATTTGAATTGTATATCAGACATTACTGTATCAAAACCTTCAAGAAGGGAATTGAGCTGAAAAGATATTGTAAATTCTGTCTTTAAAGTTTATAAAGAATAAAATTTCATTTACGAGTGTTTTGTGCTCTTGTTTTATCCGCTGGTATTTTAATTACTAAAGACACAATTCACCCATCCTCTTGTGATATAGATGATCCTACATCATCCAATGCTTTTAGTTTTCTTTCTAGATCATCTAATCTCATTACATTCAATTTTTGATTGATTTTCATTATAGTTTTTTCAATTTTGTATATAATATCAATTTTAGGTTCTGAATATGCTTCCTTATAGTTTAATTGGTTGACTTCTTGTTGCTGACACATATATTGTTCCAGTTTTTCCATGTTTTGTTCTAAACTACACTCTAGTTTGTCATACCTATACCAAACTTCATTGTCTCTCAACATATTACACATTCTAAGCTGACCATCAGTTGGGTAAACTATAGGATTCTCATACTCAGCTCTATTATATTGAATATAATTCATCTGTTGTTCATGTGATCTAACCATCTGCAACTGTCTCGGTTTCAAACAATCAGAGATGTTGTGACCTTCCAAATTGCAGAATTCAAATATGCTAACTACAGGGTTCAAAAATCTTTGAGCATAAGCATATGCCATATTCTCAATTATAGAAGAAAACATATAATACTCCTCTTGCTATTAAAACAAAACAGCACTTATAGTTGCTTAACTACTCAATTCCCCAGCAATGGCGCTAGAAAATTTGTTTGGGTTTTGTTAACTTCTATTTAGTCATGACAAGTTAAATCTTAAACTTGCTTATATCAGTAATTCCTTTTAGAAGTAAACAAACAACCTTTCACAAAAATTAGATATTTATTCCAATTTGTATTTTAACTGCAAGTGCACAGTGTATATTGTATTTGTGTATAAATACTGGTCGATCCCATAGAGAATTGAGAAAGAATTGTGTACTGTTTCGTTTTTAATAGTAAAATTTATATATTCAGTAAGCACTCCGTTGAGTTATAGCTAACTCAACAGACTAACCTTGAGGAATTGAATTAACTCAATGAAGCTATCTTTTCAGTTTAATACTACTATTTACAAAGGAATTTGGCCAACCATTGGGCAGTTCAATAGATTGTAAATAACATCAATTAAGCTCTTTAATGCTAGTTAATATTAGATTTATCATTTAGCAACACTAACATTCAGATATTTCAAACAGTAACCATTAAAATCTTTAAGTATCAGGAACGAATCAATTTTAGTAAACTGTAAAACTATTTTCTATTTTCTGAATCAAACAAACATGAAACATTTACAATACTAACAATGCTAACATTAATCACGGTACAAAACAAACAATACAACACTTAAATATGAAATGTAAACATAGATAATTTATTATTTTTGGTATTTTTGTTTTAATATGGTCATGAAAATGGGCGAAAGGTGAAATGTAAAATTAATCTCTATCGACAGTAAAAACTTCCATCACTACATGCGACGCGATTACACCACTGAAAACTTAACCACTTACAATACTCCCTCCTCTCCCTATAAAATCGCGAGTCTAGAATTGCAAGATGATCTCCTCTTCAGCATACTGGCATCAACCCGAAACCAAGGCTAGAAGCTTCATGATCTTTTGAGATATGAGTCGGTGCTTGGTGAAAATGGCTTCCCTTCCTGTGACACGATCACTCCTCATAGTGGTTGTCAAGCACCGTGTTTAACTCGGAATCGACCCGACATCAGGAATGTATCCTCACAAACCTATGATGGTTGGTGATTATGGTGATGTTGGTGAATTGTTGGTGATGGTGTGGATGCTTCAGTGATCTTTCGACCCTACCTATAGTTAGCGCAGTCCTCCACCTCTACATACACTACCAAACAATGCCAACCACCCCTTTTTTCATTTTTTCTCCTCTCCTTTTATATTTCTTCAATAGTAACTACTTCTACTCAGATGATCGGTTGGATTTCCTTCATTCATATCAACGATGGTGATTTATTCTTCCTTCCACGAGTGAATTCCTACGTGATACGTGCAATCGTGGTTTTCCTTCGAATGTCCTGTTTCTGTAATCGCTACAGTGGCATATTAGAAAATAAATGGTCTGCGGAGTTATAGATAACTCAACGCACTTACTTTGTTGATTTAATTATAAAACATGTGCAATAAAGAAATAAGTTGCTAACATAATGTGTTACCTTAGTGTGTAATCATGTAACTCAACGCGTACAGTTATGCTAACTTAACGAGTTAAACACGTGCATCTCACATGACATAATAAAGCATTTAAATTCAACACGTGCATAATTCTAACTTAACGAGTTCAGATATATAACTCACGATTTTCACTCGCTAACTCAACAAGTTCTCACGTGATCTTTTTATACCTTTAAACATATAACTCAACGAGTTGGCACGTTATCTTTTAACAAAAAGAACACTAACTCAATGAGTTGTTACTGTTCACTTGTACATGATATAAATATATGCAAATAAAATGGATCATACTTAATATTATAAAACCACACTTAAATCAGGTTTTCAGATCACTACACGTGTCCTTAATAAGTTTTATGAATAAAAGGATATTTCGGATACTTACAATCTTAACTATCCGATGCCTAGATGCATTTCGGATAGTTAGCAGATAACTCACCGAAAATCCACTTAAGTCATGCATTGAAGTTTCAACATGTGTTATTCAGGAAATAATAAAATATTTTTTAAGCATTTAAAACATAACTATCCGATACATTAAACATAACTCTTTGAAATAATAGAAAATTCGGATACTTAAGAATTTCACACCCTGCAATTTACCAACAGTTTAGAAATGTACTTAATTAACAATCATTCCCTAAAATTATGTAGATTCTTTCATTAATGCTTATAACAGTGCAATTACAACATAATGGCTTAATTCTCATATGATAAGCTAAATATTATGCAATTAACCATCATTTAACCGTTAATATTATGCAATTAACCATCATTTAATCGTTAATATTATGTACTTTTTCATTCTAAACAATGAGCTTATTGAAATTGATTCATATTTTCAGTAAAATCATAGACATAAAAATTGTATGAGATTTGTGTTTTATTGCATCTGTATTAATGGAATACATATATACTGTGCTTAAAATGAAAAAGTGCTTACAAAGTGAAAATCTTTGAGAGTTTATTGATTAGTTTGATCACGAGCCTTTTATACTTGACTAGATAAGTATGTAAGGATTGTTGTACTGATAAAAGGACTTTTTAAATCTAGCAACCTAGGGTCCTGATCAGATCTGGGATTGTTGATTGAAAGCTCATTACACGAGTACATTAGAAAGCTCTTATATGATTCAAACTTTTCAAACTAACTTTTTAAAAAAATTATCAATATTTACTGTTTTGAAAAGAAAAAGTTGTTTCATTAATTACAAATATCTTTAAATCAAATATAGTTTCTACCAATATGACTACTGATTAGTTGAATCAAAATTAGTACTTTTGAAATGTTTAGTTGAGATACATTATTTTATTCTCCTTGAGTTAATCATATTAAGTTTAAAGTTATGTTTTGATTCATATACGGTTGAAATTGATTCTTGAAATCATTTTTTAATGAATTAAGGATGATAGAAATTTTCTAAAAAGCGAATTTAAAGTGTAGCTATAATTAACATCTATTTTATACAAATATATGTAGGATCGTATGGCTACACAAGAGGGTAGTGAATTGTGTTTTTCAACTTTTTCCGATTATAATTGAAACTTCAATACTTAAAAACAAGTCGAGACACTATTTTCATAAAATCATTTTTATTCAAGGTTTCAATTACAATATACAATTCAATTCTTCTCAGAAATTGTAGATGCAATTATATATCGATACCATGTTTCAACTATACAATTTCATAACTACAAACAGAGAAAACTAATTTGCGGAATTTAAAACATTTCTCCCTGTTTGAGATCTTTCTTATTCTTCTTTTTTCTTCTTCAGCAATTCTTCAGTGACGAATATCTTGTCTTTTTATGCTTCACTGAATTTGCTTTCTTCTGATACTTTAAATCTTTAGTAACGTAAATCTTACCTTTTTATGCTTCATTGAACTTTCTTCCACCTGAGAGCTTTTCCCCGAAGAGGTGTTTTTGATCCCTGAAAAGATTTTTCATTTGATGTGCAGGGATAGTTTGATCAACGAGAACTCTATGCCTTTTATACTATATTTTCATTTCATGCATATCCTCTACGTTTAATCACTACCAGTTTTCCACTTCTTCACATCTTTTCTTTTTCCTTCATCGAAACACACATGTTCTGACTCACGTTTACATTTTGAATTTTCTTTAATCATCAGTTTTGGATCTTTGAAAAATTTCTTGCAAAATAAACTTTATCTTCAAAAAATTTTCAAAACAGTAAACTTTTTCTTTTCAAAACAGTAAATATTGATCATTTTCTTTAAAAGTTAGTTTGAAAAGTTTGAATCATACAAGAGTTTTCTAATGTACTCATGTAATGAGCTTTCAGTCAACAATCCTAGATCTGATCAGGACCTTAGGTTGCTAGATTTAAAGAATCTTTTTTTCAAGACAACAATCCTTACATACCCATCTGCTCAAGTACAAGAGGCTCGTGATCAAACTAATCAATAAACTCTCAAAGATTTTCACTTTGTAAGCACTTTTCATTTTAAGCACAGTATATATGTATTCCACTAATACAAATGCAATAAAACACAAATCTCATACAATTTTTACTTCTATGATTGTATTGAGAATATGAATCAGTTTTAATAAGCTTATACTTTTGATTAATAGTTTAAGATTAGTTACATATAACTTATTATACAAGTTTAATCAATTAAGTCAAATTTATGCATGATCATATGCACATTCCTTGATTCAAAGAAAACACTTAATCAAAATTTTAGAATGTCAGAAGTATTTAATGTTTTTCATTTACACTTCTACTTAAAATCGTAAAAACCATTAAAATTGATAAACTACTTAAAATCAATAAGATACTACTATGATTTTACAATAAATACATAGTATCTTAAGCAGCAGTTTAGATATTACTTTAGATATTTATGATAAGTATATAATATCTATGAGGTGAACAACATCATCAATACTATTTATCTTTTTATGTGGAGTTTAAGCATTTTACACATCACATAACCTACAAATACCTAAATTTAATCTAATGTTACAGAATGTATTTTCATCTAGAGGTTTTGTAAATATATCAGCTAATTGATTTTTACTAGACACAAATTCTAATTTAATTTTTCCTTTAATTACGTTATCTCTTAGAAAATGATGTCTAACCTCTATATGCTTTGCTCTTGAAAGTAATACAAGATTTTTGGAAAGATTTATTGCAGAACTATTGTCACAATAAATCTCAGTTGAATCATAAGATAATCCAAAATCTTCTAAAGTTTGGATTATCCATAGAATCTGAGTACAACATAGTGCAGCAGCAACATATTCAGCTTCTGTAGTAGAAAGTGCTACACAATTTTGCTTTTTACTAAACCATGACACCAAATTATTTCCCAATAATTGACATGTGCCACTGGTACTCTTTCTATCAGATTTAGATCCTGCATAATCAGCATCAATATATCCTATAAGATCTATTGAACTATCCTTAGAATAATACAGTCCAAAATTTTTAGTTCCTTGTATATATCTAAATATTCTTTTAACTGCAATTAAGTGTGATTCCTTAGGATTAGATTGAAATCTAGCACAAACACACACACCAAACATAAATCAGGTCTACTAGCAGTCAAATAAAGTAAAGAACCAATCATACTTCTGTATTTTCTTTGATCTATAGATTTTCCTATGTCATCAATATCTAACTTTAAAGTAGTACTCATAGGAGTTCCTTGAATCCTTGTATCATTAAAATTAAATTTCTTAAGAATTTCATCTGCATATTTTTCCTGATTTAAAAAGATACCTTTATCCATTTATGACACTCAGGAGGTAGCTGGGTTTGCTGTTCTGCTTGAACTGAATAACTTTGTTGTTGTTGTATATGGTCTGTATCAGGTTGTTGTTGTTGTCGTTGAGGTTTATGCTTTGCCTGAAATTTTTGCAAATCTTTGACACTAAATGCTGTCATGCCTTTAGTTTCAGAGGGCCAGTCAGATAAAGTCAATTGGCTTGCAAAGATTCTACATACAGCATCACCATAAAATAACTTTGAACTCATATGCTGTAGTTGAGACAAAAAAACATCAAACCAATTTATTTGAATTCTATTCAGCAGGCCATAAGTTGCATATAAATAGCTTCTGCTGACTTCCAAATTGTGTCCAACTCTCTGAAATAAATTTGCATGCAATATATTTGCAATAAATCTTGACTCTGCATTTAGATTTTCCATTAATCTCATTTCAGAATATACATCTAGAATTTTTGATAAAGACTCAATGTTCCATTCTAGTTGTCTTATTATGTCAAATCTGATGGTAACAACAACACCTTCATTCTTTAATCCTAAAACTTCAAAAATTAACTCAGGAGACAATATAAACTCCTATTCATTTATTTGAGTTTTCAGAAAATTTTCATTCTTATCTAGATTACTATAAAAAGGTGCAATAAGCTCTGTGTATTGCTTCCATTTCGTTCCTACTGGCAAGAATTTAATAAGGCCTTAAAACTCAAACAGATCTCTTATTTCCATCAAATTTCTGAATTTTATTGGATGAGCATGCAGAATCTGACATGTAATCAGATTATTGTTTTTCTGCAATGCTTCTTTAGATCAAAAATGAATTGCATTACCTTGAATTTTTAATATTGTACACAAAGAAGGTGATACCTGAAGCCGTGATTCAGAGTTTAATTCATCTTCAGGAACCTCTTCTTCAAAATGAATGTCATGTTGTTCCTCTTCCAAAATATTATCTTGAAGCTACTTAGGTAAGCTTGATTCTTCAGCTTCAACAGTGTTAGGAACATTGTCAATATACTCTACATTCATCTATTCAGTCTCTATAGAATGTTCAGAGTACAATTTTTCCACAAATTCTACAGCCGGTGTATCTATCTGTAATTGTTCATTTTGTTCAACAGATAATTCCATTGATTCATGGTGTGAATTCTCAGACTCTGCTTCTATAGATTCCGTAGAAGTTTGGTTAACTTTTAGCTCTTCTGGAGTCTTCACATTTTCAATATCTGCTACTCCAGATAATTCAGCCTTTGAACTAGTTACTACTTCAACATTGTCAATTATATCTACAATAACTTGTTCAATGTCAGGTGCCTGATGCTCTGATTTGTCAATTTCTGCATCATCAGGACTTGTACTATTAGAAAAACTTGAGCTCATATTTGACTTGGATTTATTCTCAAGTTTTCTAGCAAGGGAAAATAAAGTCTCATTATCTTCATCAGTTTCAATGTGTTCGGAACTGATGAGTTTATCAGATGCACAATAAGGTACATTGTCTAGACATACATTGTCCTTTGGAAATAAATTTTCATCTGATTTTCCTTTTTCAATAGACTTTGTTTCCTTAGACATAATTTTTCTGACTTTCCTTCTTCTATAACATTTTTGTTTCTCTTTTTCAAGTATTGCTGTTTTCTTTTCAAATTGCTCCATAAAAGTTTTCTGCTTTAATTCTTCTAAGGCACTTTCTATTGCAATGGCCTTTCGAAGACTATCAACTTTTGTTTTGTCTACAACAATATCTGATTCTACTTGTTTTGAATATAAAGGAGTAGGGATAGCTGATTCATGCTCTTCCTCAAATGCATGTAGTCTTGTAACGTTTATAAGAGTTTGAGGAGTTCTATTTGATGAACCTACACCTTTTTCCAAATATTTTGCATACTGTTCCAAAAATGCAATCTCACCACATTTCATTCAGTATTCTCTATCAAATTTACTACGAATACCCATGTATGTAATATTTGCATCAGTATGTTGAAGTTCTTGTCTAACTTCATCTAATATTCCCTAAGGAAAGAAGTAATCTCTATAAAGTTCTGCTAACCTTTTGTCCACTCGAAATATTTTCTTGAACCAAATACATGGAACTTCATCATTCTCTATTTCTTTTCCTTTTGCATCTCTTTTGCTTTTCCCTTTTCCTCTACCACAACCTTTGTAGAACTTGGAGACCATCGTCGTAGGTTGTAATAGCAACAAGCGAGAAAGATTTTCTTGACAAAGTTTACAAATAACCTAAGTCCCCGTGTAATAAGTGTTTAAATAGGGTTTTTAGGCGTATAACTCAACGTGAAGAGAAGTTGGGTTTAGAAATTAAATAAATATTAAATAAAGTTTATTCAATCAAGGTACCTGAAATATTCAAGTATAACTCGTTGAATTAACCAACCTAACGAGTAAAACACTGTCTAGAGGCAGTTTTACACATTACCTTATCTAACATAACGTCTAGTTAGTACACAACAATTTTCAGATGCTTCCAACTGAAACGTTCCGAAAACAACACACATGTTAAACTTAACATTATCTTGAGAACATTGTAAACTATTTCAACATTTTGTCCTTTGAATCTAAAATAGTTTATTTGTCTTTTTAAATTATTTCATCAAGATTTAAGAGGACATTAATTCAGATTAACTAAGATTTGTATTCTAAATTATATTAATCTGTTTTTGACATTGTTAATGCTCCCCCTACAAATATACTTCAAATATATTCAATCAACAAACAAAATATACTTGTAGTGACAATAGATGTTAAGTATAACTATACTTTTAAATTTTTTTTTCAGAGACTTCCGTTATCCTGACATCATCAAAAATGATTTCTAGAATCAATTCCTATTGTATATGAATCAAAACATAACTTTGAACTCAACGTGATTAATTCAAGGAGAATAAAAGAATGTATTTCAAATAAACGTTTTCAAAAGTACTAATGTTGATTCAATAAATCAGCAGTCATATTGGTAGAAACTATATGCAATTCAAAGATATCTGTAATTAATGAAACAACATTTTTTTTTTTTTTCAAAATAGTGAATATTGATAATTTTCTTTAAAAGTTAGTTTGAAAAGCTTGAATCATACAAGAGCTTTCTAATGTACCCGTGTAATGAGCTTTCAGTCAACAATCCCAGATCTGATCAGGACCTTAGGTTGCCAGATTTAAAGAATCCTTTTTCAGGACAACAATCCTTACATACCTATTTGCTTAAGTATAAAAGGCTCGTGATCAAACTGATCAATAAACTCTCAAAGATTTTCACTTTGTAAGTACTTTTCATTTTAAGCACAGTATATATGTATTCCATTAATACATATGTAATAAAACACAAATCTCATACAATTTTTACTTCTATGATTGTACTGAGAATATGAATCAGTTTCAATAAGCTTATACTTTTGATTAACAGTTTAAGATGAGTTACATATAACTTATTCTACAAGTTTAATCAATTAAGTCAAATTTATGCATGATCATATGCATTTTCCTTGATTCAAAGAAAACATTTAATCAAAATTTCAGAATGTCAGAAGTATTTAATGTTTTTCATTTACATTTCCACTTAAAATCGTAAAAACCATTAAAATTGATAAACTAATTAAAATCAATAAGATACTACTATGATTTTACAATAAATACATAGTATCTTAAGCAGCAGTTTAGATATTACTTTAGATATTTATAATAAGTATATAATATCTATGAGGTGAACAACATCATTAATAATATTTATCTTTTTATGTGGAGTTTAAGCATTTTACACATCACATAGCCTACAAATACCTAAATTTAATCTAATGTTGCAGAATGTATTTTCGTTTAGAGGTTTTGTAAATATATCAGCTAATTGATTTTTACTAGACACAAATTCTAATTTAATTTTTCTGTTAATTACGTTATCTCTTAGAAAATGATGTCTAACCTCTATTTGTTTTGCTCTTGAATGTAATACAAGATTTTTAGAAAGATTTATTGCAGAACTACTATCACAATAAATCTCAATTGTATCATAAGATAATCCAAAATCTTCTAAAGTTCGCCTTATCCACAGAATCTGAGTGCAACACAGTACAACAGCAACATATTCAGCTTCTGTAGTAGAAAGTGCTACACAATTTTACTTTTTACTAAACCATGACACCAAATTATTTCCCAATAATTGACATGTACCACTGGCACTCTTTCTATCATATTTAAATCATGCATAATCAGCATCAATATATCCTATAAGATCTATTGAACTATCCTTAGAATAATACAGTCCGAAATTTTTAGTTCCCTGTATATATTTAAATATTCTTTTAACTACAATTAAGTGTGATTCCTTAGGATTAGATTGAAATCTAGCACAAACACACACAGCAAACATAATATCAGGTCTACTAGCAGTCAAATAAAGTAAAGAACCAATCATACTTCTGTATTTTCTTTGATCTATAGATTTTCCTATGTCATCAATATCTAACTTTAAAGTAGTACTCATAGGAGTTCCTCGAATCCTTGTATCATTAAAATTAAATTTCTTAAGAATTTCATCTGCATATTTTTCCTGATTTAAAAATATACCTTTATCCATTTATGACACTCAGCAAATTAAAACCTAGGTTTTCTACAAATAGTACATTCGAAATAACACAAGTAGGAGTTATTTGAACATTGCCCATACCTATGATTTTATCTTTGCTTTTGTTTCCAAATGTTACACTTCCTTTCATGGTATTTGTAAGATTTTGTAATAGACTTTTTTGTCCGATCATGTGACTTGACGCTCCACTGTCCAAGATCCATTTTGATGTTATTTCCTCCTACAACACAAATTAAGAAAACTTTTTATTGGTACCCAATGTTGTTAAGGACCAAGTTCATTAAACGCATATTTCTTCTTTTTGTTTAAAAATAGTTTAACATTATCATTTATATTCTTATTAGTTGTAAGTACTATTGATTTATCATTAGCTTCATACTCACATATAGCATTATTGCTTTTGCAATCATTCTTTTTGTTTTCAGATGTAGTATAATCAAGACCAAACATATTTTTATCAGATGTTAATTTATTTTGGTCATGCTTATACATTTCTGTAAGTTCATACCAAGATTTTGTACTTGTATTAACACTTTCCGTACATACAAAATCTTTTTATGCATAAGAATTTTTTGTTTTATCACATTCAGAATGAGTAATTGGTCTAATACCAGTGTATTGAATTACATGCTCAGGTTTCTGAATTTTCAATTTACTACAATTGTCTGAAATTTTAGAAACATTAGAAACTGAATTTCCAGAACAAGGAACAAGATTTTTAGAAACATTTATAGTCATGTTAGAAGTACAATTTGACAAATCACATAGATTTATATTATTACTGCATGATTCATCCCTTGAAGTTCCTACTTCTACATATTTATTACCTTGTTTCATAATAAAAGGAATTTTAGTCTTAGATTTACTTGAACTGCAACTAATAAATCCTTTATTGGCTTGAGATTCAGGATATTCAAGACAATCAAATCCTAAGCCAAATTTATAAGACACCGTAGGGGTACTAGTTAGTTTGTCTAACTTAGTTTGACTTAAATTCCATTTCTCAAAGGTAGAATTTAAATCTTGCTCTCTCAGTTTTAATTTTTCTATCTCTAATTCAAGTTCATTTATATTGTTTCTTAACATTTCATTTTTAGATTCTATCTTTAATTTTTCAACATTTATATTCTGTATTTGTTCATGCAAGATACATTCATTAAATCTAAAATTTTGCAAATCTCTAGCATGATTTTCATTATCACATTTAAACTTTTCTAAAGTAGTAGACAGGAAACAATTTTCTTCTTCCATAATGGATGAAGATTTTCTAATAATCTTATTTTCCAGTTTACATACTTTAAGTTTTTGTAATAATGCATGATAAGCACATAATAATTCATCAAAGTTGAAATCTGAATGACTTTCAAGATCAGATATTACCTCAGACTCATCTGCCTTGAAGCACACATGAGCAACGTCTTCTAACTCTTGTTCTCCTTCTGAATGTGAAGATTTTGATGCTGATTCCTCAGATTCAGACTCTTCAAACATGTCATCCCAAGTGACCTTTAAAGACTTTTTCTTGTAAAACTTTTTCTGAGTTTTCTAAGCCTTCTTCTTTTGATTTGTCCTACTATGCTTTTCATTTTTTCTCATAGGACAATTTGGAGAAAGATGTCCAGGTTTCTTACAGTTGTAACATACATATTTTCTGGATGAAGAATTCTTGTCATTCAGTGATTTTGACGTTGAGGGTTTATCATTTTTGTTCCTTTACTATTTCCTAGTCAGTAAAATCAAATCCTCATCAGAATCAGTAGATATATCAGAATCTGAATTAATTTCGAAGACTATTTCTTTCTTCATTTTTAGTTTGTTGTGACTCAGTGATTCATTTAATTGAACTTCATAAGCTGTTAAATTTCCTATAAGTTCATTCATAGTATAAACATTTAAATCTCGTGATTCCTCAATTGATGTTACTTTCTGAGACCATTTAGAACTTAGGGATCTGAGAATTTTCCTTACCAAATCCTTCTGTTCAAAATTCTTTCCTAAACATTTTAAAGAGTTTATGATATCAAGAAATCTGGAAAACATCTCAGAAATATTTTCGTCTTCATGCATCTTAAAGAGTTCATACTTATGAATCAACATGTTTATTTTTGTCTCTTTAACTTGAGAAGTACCTTCAAGTGAAACTTCTAATGCATGCCACACCTCATAAGCAGATTTATATGCCGACACTTTACTGAACTATTCATAACTCAATGCACAAAATAAAATATTTAAGCCCTTAGCATTTAGAGTTTCATTTTCTTTTTCAGTAATTGTCTAAGTATTATAAGGAGTAGTTAACGGAGTATATGGTTTAGAAATCATGAACCACAATTTATGATCTATACTTTGAAGAAAAACAGTCATCCTATATTTCCAATATTCAAAATGTATTCCATCAAATAAAGGAGGACGATTAAGATTTTGGCCTTCATATAAAGAAAAATTACCATTTCCAGTAGCCATTTTACCTTAGATTTTTCAACCTATTTGATTTTAAATAGTCTAAAAACTTTAAAACAACTTGAGCCTTAAATCAATAGAGTTAAACGTATGCTCAGATATTAATTTCTGTTTAAAAACAAGGAAGTTAGAATAAGCAATGATATTAAATAAGTTGGTATCGATTTTATATCAAAGATTATTAACAAAGCTCTGATACCACTTGTAGGATCGTATGGATACACAAGAGGGGGGTGAATTCTGTGTTTTTAATATTTTCTAAAATATAATTGAAACTTTAAAACTCAAAAACAAGTTGAGACATTATTTTCATAAAATCATTTTTATTTAAGGTTTCAATTACAATAACAATTCAATTCTCCTCAGAAATTGTAGATGCAATTATATTTCGATACCATGTATCATCTAAACAATTTCATAACTATAAACAGAGAAAACTAATTTGCGGAATTTAAAACTTTTCTCCCTATTTGAGATCTTTCTTCTTCTTCTTTTTCTTCTTTAGCAATTCTTCAATGATGAATATCTTGTCTTTTCATACTTCACCGAATTTGCTTTCTTCTGATACTTCAAATCTTCAGTGACGAAAATCTTACCTTTTTATACTTCACTGAACTTTCTTCTACTTGAGAGATTTTTCCCGAAGAGGTGTTTTTGATCCCTAAAAAAGATTTTTCTTTTGGTGTGCAGGGATGGTTTGATCCTTGAAAAGATTTTTCATTTTGTGTGCAAGGATGGTTTGATTAACGAGAACTCTATGCCTTTTATACTGTATCTTCATTTCATGCATATCCTCCACATTTAATCACTACTAGTTTTCCACTTCTCCACGTCTTTTCTTTTTCCTTCATCGAAACACACGTTCCAACTCACGTTTATATTTCGAATTTCCTTTAATCATCAGTCTTGGATCTCTGAAAAAATTTCTGCAAAATAAACTTTCTCGTCCAAAAGTTTTTCATCAGTGTAATAAGAAGTCGTTACTTTAATGTTAACTAAATGAGTAACACAAGTATATATATATAACTTAACGTTTCTAACTTAACGAGTTCACCATGTGCTATTTCACCTAACAAGTACTGTAGCTAACTCAACGAACTAAGTCCGTGGTGTTATGCTAACTCAACGAACCAGCTTAACCTTTCTTTCGGAAGGTTAAACGATAACTCACCGAAAATAGTTTAAGTTTCGGATAGTTACGACTGTAAGTCACCGAAAAACTCTTTATATTATAAAACTAGTGAGACACGGTCAAGACCTAAAAACATGACTTAAGTTACCTTTCGGATAGTTACGACTGTAAGTCTCTGAAAAAACTTTAACTCACCGATTCAGTAATAAACAAATATTTTTATAATAAGAATTTTACCACGTGCAAAAATAACAACTTAAGTTTATAACGCTAACCTAACGCGTTGCCTTAGTGTTCAATATAGCAACTCAACGCATTTAGTTATGTTAACTTAACGAGTTAAACATGTGCACCTCACGTGATACAATACAACATTCGTAACATATAATTTCACCACGTGTATAACACTAACTTAACGAGTTCATATCTTCTTTTACTCACTAACTTAACGAGTTATCACGTGACCTATTTTAACCTTTAAGCCTCTAACTTAATGAGTTCTCACGTGACCTCTATACAAACAAAACTCTAACTTAACGAGTTGTCTAAACGTGCACTGTTCATGATACAGAAGATATAACATTAAAACATATCATGCGTTTCAATAAAAACACACGTTAACTTAACGTTTAGCTAAATGAGAAATTAATGCAACGAAATGACTAGTTATTAACTTCAGATCCAATACAGACAAGTATTTATATTAGTAAGCTTTTTCTGTATTAATTGATTATTTTAATTTCTTTTCACAAGCAATAGTAATTGAGCAAATATGATTATTTTCATTCAGCACACATCATCAAAACAAAAATACTCAACACTAAACGATGACACCAAATTATTTCCCAATAATTGACATGTGCCATTGGTACTCTTTCTATCAGATTTAGATCCTACATAATCAGCATCAGTATATCCTATAAGATCTATTGAACTATCCTTAGAATAATACAGTCTGAAACGTTTAGTTCCTTGTATATATCTAAATATTCTTTTAACTACATTTGAATGTGATTCTTTAGGATTAGATTGAAATCTAGCACAAACACACACAGCAAACAAAATATCAGGTCTACTAGTAGTCAAATAAAGTAAAGAACCAATCATACTTCTGTATTTTCTTTGATCTATTGATTTTCCTATGTCATCAATATCTAACTTTAAAGAAGTGCTCATAGGAGTTCCTCGAATCCTTGTATCATTAAAATTAAATTTCTTAAGCATTTCATCTTCATATTTTTCCTGATTTAAAAATATACCTTTATCCATTTGCTTAATTTGAAGTCCTAGAAAATATGAAAGTTCTTCTATCATACTCATTTCAAACTGATTAGTCATCTCTTCAAAGAATATTTTTATCACCTTATCAGAGGTTGCTCCAAAGATTATATCATCCACGTATATTTGAACAATAATCTGATCTTTACCATCTCTCTTGATAAAAAGAGTATGATCCACTTTTCCCATGATATAGCCTTTTTCTATTAAAAAAGTAGATAATCTTTCATACCATGATCTAGGTGTTTGCTTCAAACCATATAAGGCTTTCTTCAATTTATACACAAAGTTAGGAATTTTAATATCTTCAAATCCAGGTGGTTGTTTTACGTAGACTTCTTCATTAATTAAACCCTTTAGAAATGCACTCTTTACATCCATTTGAAATAATTTAAAATTCATATAACAAGCATAGGCCAATAATATTTTAATACTTTCTAACCTAGCTACAAGAGCAAATGTTTCATCATAATCTCGTCCTTCTTCCTATGTGTACCCTTGTGCAACTAATCTAGCTTTGTTCCTTATAACTTGACCAGTTTTGTTAGTTTTGTTTCTAAAGATCCACTTTGTACCTATTATGGACTGATTTTCTGGTGGAGAGACTAATTCACAAACATCATTTCTGATGAATTGATTTAGTTCTTCTTACATTGCCACTATCCAATTTTCATCAAATAATGCTTCTTCTATATTCTTTGGTTCCACCATAGAAACAAACATACACATACTATTTAAATTTATTGAAGCTCTAATTGTAACTCCCTCATTAATATTACCAATGACTTGAGTAATGGGATGTGATGAAGAATAACGCCAATTTCTCTGATTTTCCTCAATATTCTCATCAACATCTGAAGGTTCATCATTTTCATCATTAGTTTGATCATTTAAGTTCATATTTTTGATTTTCCCAAATAAATCTTCAATCTCTCTATTGATCTCTAACTCTTTTGGGAGATTGATCATATCATCATTATCAGCTTTAGATTGAGATTCTCTAAAAGAATTTTCATTGAAGCTTACATGGAGGGTTTCTTCAATAGTCCTCAAAGTCTTGTTATATACTCTATAGGCTATACTTCTAGTAGCGTAACCTACAAAAATTCCTTCATCCTCTTTGGCTTGAAATTTATTCCTTCTATCCTTAGTATTAAAATTAAAACACTTGCAGCCAAATGGTTTCATATAGGAAATTTTTGGAACCCTATTAAACATAATTTCAAAAGGAGTTTTATTAACACGAGGTCTTAAATGACTTCTGTTAATAACATAACAAGTTGTATTCATTGCTTCAACCAAAAAATTTTGAGGTAACTTATGTTCATCCAACATAGTTCTAGCCATTTCCTAAAGTGATCTATTCTTTCTCTCAACAACACCATTTTGAGACGGTGCTCTTGGAAAAGAAAAACTATAATCAATGTCATGATCTATACAATAATTATCCATTTGATTATTATCAAATTCAGTACCATGATCACTCCTAAGTTTTTGAATAGAGACATTTTATTCATTTTGAACAAAATTGCAAAACATTTTAAATTTTTCAAAAACTTCTATCTTAGATGTTAGAAAATATACCCAAGTGTATCTAGAGAAGTCTAAAACAAATACATATCGTTTACCACCAAGACTCATGATTCTTGTTAGTCCAAATAGATCCATATGTATAAGTTCTAAGACTCTCTTGCTTGAAATATCAATTTTGGATTTGAAAGAGTTTTTGTGAAGTTTACGTAACTCACATGCATCACACATAAAGTCCTTTGAGTATTTAATCTTTGGTAAACCTCTCACTAAGTGTTTTCTAGATAGTTTATGTAACAGTTTCATATTTATATACCCAATCCTTCTATGCCATAGATATGCATACATGAATTTAAATCAACTAGAAGGTAAAGATAAAATACATAGAGAACCTTTTCTTTTAGCAATAAACTTAATTTCATATGTATTTTTATCAATAATTTTGCATACATTATCTTTAAACACTACATAATATCCATTCTTAGTTAGTTTTATAACACTCAATAAATTAAATCCTAGGTTTTCTACATATAGTACATTTGAAATAACACAAGTTGAAGTTATTTGAACATTACCCATACCTATGATTTTATCCTTGCTTTTGTTTCCAAATGTTGCACTTCCATTTATGGTATTTGTAAAATTTTGTAGTAGACTTTTCTGTCCGATCATGTGACTTGACGCTCCACTATCCAAGTTCCATTTTGATGTTGTTTCCTCCTACAAAACAAATTAAGAAAAACTTTTTCTTGGTACCCAATGTTGTTGAGGACCAAGTTCATTAAACGCATATTTCTTCTTTTTGTTTAAAAATAGTTTAACATTATCATTTACATTCTTATTAGTTGTAAGTACTATAGACTTATTTTTAACATCATACTTACTTATAGCATTATTGCTCTTATAATTATTCTTTTTATTTTCAGGTGTAGTATAATCAAGACCAAACTGATTTTTATAACATGTTAATTTATTTTGGTCATGCTCATAAATTTCAGTAAGTTCATACCAAGAATTTGTACTTTTATTTGAATTTTCAATACATACAAAATCTTTTTCTGCACATAAATTTTCAGATAAAGAACATGCAGAATGAGTAATTAGTCTAACACCAATGTTCTGAATTACATGCTCGGGTTTCTGAATTTCTAATTTACTACAATTGTCTGAAATTTTAGAAACATTAGTAATTGAATTTCTAGAACAAGAAACAAGATTTTTAGAAACATTTATAATCATGTTAGAAGTACATTTTGACAAATCACATTGATTTATATTATTACTACATGATTCATCCTTTGGAGTACCTACTTCTACATATTTATTACCTTGTTTAATGATAAAAGGAATTTTAGTCTTAGATTTACTTGAACTGCAACTAACAAATCCTTTATTGGCTTGAGATTCATGATATTCAAGATAATCAAATCCTAAGCCAAATTTATATGACAACGCAGGGGTACTAGTTAGTTTATCTAACTTAGTTTGACTTAAATTTCATTTCTCAATGGTAGAATTTAAATCTAGCTCTCTCAGTTTTAATTTATCTATCTCTAATTCAAGTTCATTTATATTGTTTCTCAACATTTCATTTTTAGATTCTATCTTTAATTTTTCAGCATTTGTATTCTGTATTTGTTCATGCAAGACACATTCATTAAATCTAAATTTATGCAAATCTCTAGCATGATTTTCATTATCACATTTAAACTTTTCTAAAGTAGTAGACAGGAAACAATTTTCTTCTTCCACAATGGATAAAGAGTTTCTAATATTCTTATTTTCCAGTTTTAAAACTTTAAGCTTTTGTAATAACGCATGACAAGCACATAATAATTCATCAAAGTTGAAATCTGAAAAACTTTCAAGATCAGATATTACCTTAGACTTATTTGTCATGAAGCACACATGAGCAACGTCTTCTAACTCTTGTTCTTCTTCTGAATGTGAAGATTTTGATGATGAGTCCTTAGATTCAGACTCTTCAGACGTATCATCTCAAGTGACCTTCAAAGCCTTTTTCTTGTAAAACTTTTTCTGAGTTTTTTAGTCGTCTTCTTCTAATTTGTCCTACTTTGCTTTTCATTTTTCCTTATAGGACAATCTAAAGAAAGATGTCCAGGTTTCTTGCAGTTGTAACATACATACTTTCTAGATTAAGAATTCTTGTCATTTAGTGATTTTGACGTTGAGGGTTTATCATATTTATTCCTTTGCTGTTTCCTAGCTTTCCATGCTTTTTTGAATTTCCTAGTCAGCAAAATCAAATCGTCGTCAGAATCAGTAGATATATCAGAATCTGAATTAATTTCAAAGGCTATTTCTTTCTTCATTTTTAGTTTGTTGTGACTTAGTGATTCATTTAATTGAACTTCATAAGCTGTTAAGTTTCCTATAAGTTCATTCATGGTATAAACATTTAAATCTCATGATTCCTCAATTGATGTTACTTTCTGAGACCATTTAGAACTTAGGGATCTGAGAATTTTCCTCACCAAATCCTTCTGTTCAAAATTCTTTCCTAAGCATTTTAAAGAGTTTATGATATCAAGAAATCTAGAAAGCATCTCAGAAATACTTTCGTCTTCATGCATCTTAAAGAGTTCATACTTATGAATCAACATGTTTATTTTAGTCTATTTAACTTGAGAAGTACCTTCATGTGAAACTTCTAATGCATGTCACACCTCATAAGCAGATTTATATGCTAACACTTTACTGAATTGTTCATAACTCAATGCACAAAATAAAATATTTAAGCCCTTAGCATTCAAAGTTTCATTTTCTTTTTCAGTAATTGTCCAAGAATTATAAGGGGTAGATAACAGAGTATATGGTTTAGAAATCATGAACCACAACTTATGATCTATACTTTGAAGAAAAATAGTCATCCTATATTTTCAATATTCAAAATGTATTCCATCAAATAAAGGAGGACAATTAAGATTTTGGCCTTCATATGAAGAAAAATTACCATTTCCAGTAGCCATCTTACCTTAGAGTTTTCAACCTATTTGATTTTAAACAGTCTAAAAACTTTAAAACAACTTGAGCCTTAAATCAAGAAAGTTAAATGTATGCTCAGATATTTATTTTTGTTTAAAAACAAGGAAGGTAGAATAAGCAATGATATTAAATAAGTTGATATCGATTTTATATCAAAGATTATTAACAAAGCTCTGATACCACTTGTAGGATCGTATGGCTACACAAGAGGGGGGTGAATTGTGTTTTTCAACTTTTTCCGATTATAATTGAAACTTCAATACTTAAACAAATCGAGACACTATTTTCATAAAATCATTTTTATTCAAGGTTTCAATTACAATATACAATTCAATTCTCCTTAGAAATTGTAGATGCAATTATATATCGTTACCATGTTTCATCTATATAATTTCATAACTACAAATAGAGAAAACTAATTTGTGAAATTTAAAACATTTCTCCCTATTTGAGATCTTTCTTCTTCTTCTTCTTCTTTCTTCTTCAGCAATTCTTCAATGACGAATATCTTGTCATTTTATGCTTCACTAAATTTGCTTTCTTCTGATACTTCAAATCTTCAGTGATGTAAATCTTAGCTTTTTATGTTTCACTGAATTTCTTCCACCTAAGAGCTTTTCCCCAAAGAGGTGTTTTTGATCCCTGAAATGATTTTTTGTTGGATGTGCAGGGATAGTTTGATCAACGAGAACTCTATGCCTTTTATATTGTATCTTCATTTCATGCATATCCTCCATGTTTAATCACTACTAGTTTTCCACTTCTTCACGTCTTTTCTTTTTCCTTCACCGAAACACACACGTTCTGACCCATGTTTACATTTCGAATTTTCTTTAATCGTCAGTCTTGGATCTCTGAAAAATTTCTTGCAAAATAAACTTTCTCTTCCAAAAATTTTCATCAAATGTAATAAGAAGTCGTTACTTTAATATTAACTAAACGAGTAACACAAGTAGATATTAACTTGACGTTTCTAACTTAACGAGTTCCTCATGTGCCATTTCACGTGACAAGTACTGTAGCTAACTCAATGAACTAAGTCTGTGGTGTTACGCTAACTCAACAAACCATCTCCGTTGTGTTACGATAACTCAACAAACCAGTAATAAACAAATGTTTTTATAATAAGAATTTTACCACGTGCAAAAATAAAAACTTAAGTTTTATAACACTAACCTAATGTGCTGCCTTAGTGTTCAATATAGCAACTCAACATGTTTAGTTATGCTAACTTAACGAGTTAAACATGAGCACCTCACGTGATACAATATAACATTCGTAACTTATAATTTCACCACGTGTATAACAATAACTTAACGAGTTCGTCTCTTCTTTTACTCACTAACTTAACGAGTTCTCACGTGACATATTTTAACCTTTAAGCCTCTAACTTAACGAGTTCTCACGTGACCTCTATACAAATAACACTCTAACTTAACGAGTTATCTAAACGTGCACTGTTCATGATACAGAAGATATAACTTTAAAACATATCATGCTATTCAATAAAAACACATGTTAACTTAACGTTTAGTTAAATGAGAAATTAATGCAATGAAATGGCTAATTATTAACTTGGTATAATTTTAAATCCAATACAGACAAGTATTTATGTCAGTAAGCTTTTTCTGTATTAATTGATGATTTTCATTTCTTTTCATAAGCAATAGTAATTGAGCAAATATGATTATTTTCATTTAGCACACATCATCAAAACAAAATACTCAACAATATATTTTGTATGTTATTGAATATATTTGAAGAATATTTGTAGGGGGAGCAATTACAATGTCCAAAACAGATTAATATAATTAAGAATACAAATCTTGGTTAATTTGAGTTTAGTCTTCTTAAAATCTTGCTGAAATAATTTAATAAACAAACAAACTATTTTAGATTCATAAAAAGAATATTAGAATAGTTTACAATGTTCTCAAGATGATGTTATAAATGTTAAGGTATAGCTTATGTGGTGTGTTCGGAACGTTTTAGTTGGAAGCATCCGAAACTTGTTTTTTGGTAAAGTGTACTAACTGAACATTATGTTATGTAAGGTAACGTGTAAAACTGCCTTTAGATAGCATTTTACTCGTTAGGTTAGTTAACTCAACGAGTTATGATTAAATATTTCGGGTACCTTGATTGAATAAACTATATTCAATATTCATTTAAAATCCAAACCCGACTTATACACATTGAGTTAGTCACCTAAAACCCTATTTAAACACTTATTACATGGGCACTTAGGTTACTCGTAAACTTTGTCTGAAAATTTTTCTCACTTGTTGCTATTTGTAGGATCGTTTGTATCACAAGAAGGGGGTGAATTGTGTCTTTAGTAATTAAATACTAGCAGATAAAACAAGAGCACAAAACACTCGTAAATGAAATCCTATTCTTTTATTTCAAGATAGAATTTACAATATCTTTTTAGCTCAATTCCCTTCTTGACGGTTTTAATACAGTAATGTTCGATATACAATTCAAATAGGAAAACAAAGCTCTTATTCAAAACTAATTTTGAATTGTATATAACCTGATCTTTATGCACACAGCTTCTTTCTTTCTCTTTGCTCAACTTCTGTATCTCTTCTTCTCTAATTGTCGAATTTTCAAACTTCTTATGTTTGCAGCTCCTTTTCTGAAATTGCTTGGAATTTTGAACTTCTTCTGATGTTGGAGAATTTTTCAAAATATGAATATTCAAACTTAACTTTTCAGTTAGAGATCTGGATTGAATATTGCAACTTGGTTTTTGAGATTGGGATCCTCTGTTGTAATGTAGCTCATACTCTCTATTAGTAGTCGAACTCTATTGTCTTTCACGTTCAGCATATTCATCCACTTGATCCACAATCCATAATCCATATTCTAATTTTCTCTTTAATCCAAATTACTATCTTTTTGAGTTTCCACAATCTCCACTCGTAGATACATCGAAACTTTATCTTCCTGGAGTATTGTAGAATATCTTCTAAGTCTTTGATTTAGTCGAACATTTATCCTTTAAGTCCTGTAAAAACTCGAACACTTATCCTTTAACTCTTTGAGTTTTTTGCACCTGCAAAACATGTGACTAAACAAAGAAACTTATCTGTTTGTTAGTCCTTTTATAAAACTCGAATAGTTATCTATCCATGCGTATAAAAACTCGAACAGTTATCTAACTATTCGATTTTTCATTATCGAATGCACATGGAAAACATGTGACAACTTAAAACATTAAAAACATACATGCAAATAACCTTTACTATATGAGTTTTTAACATAAAGTATTCGACAAAAACAAAACGTTAACTATCTGAAAGTTTAACTATTGCAAATCTAACTCTTCGGAAATCTTTAATTTATCCGACATAAAAATGAAACTTTCCGATAATCTATTAACTATTATACTTAGAGAAATATACTTAGAGAATATTATGTAGACTTATTTAAATACGTTAATAAAGCATATATCATCGAAATTAAATACCTAACAATCTCCCCCTTTTTGATGATGTCAAAACCTAATAAGTCACATAATTTATATCTCCCCCTTTTTGGCATTATAAAAAAGTAAACAAACTATTTTCTCCCCCTTTAGGAAGTTAAGCAAGTTAAATGTAAGGAAGGAAATCTTACTAAGTATATATATTAATCAAAATGATAGTTTCAAACATACATAGGATTTATGGATTAAGCATAAACTATTTAATATCATAAACAGTGAAAAATAATCACGTAACATTAAAATCAGTAAATAGTTTACATAATAGTTTTGGTTATAAATTACAAAAAATAAATCATGTAATACATAATTTGTATAATCACAAGCCTCTTTGTCTTCGAAAAATATCAATTAGAGTATCTGAAATTTTCTTTGCAATTTCTATACTAACACTGTTTATCTGATCAAGTAATGCTTGATCTAAATCATTTTGAGAAACTTGTGATGGTTGCTGTAAAATTCAGTATGTATGTCTATATGTATACCTTATTGTAAATATGTATGTATATCTTGTTGTATATCTATATGTTGCTGTGTTTCTGTAAATTGTGTGGATTGTTATTGTTGTGGGTGTGACTGTATTTGCTGATCCTGTTGTTGTTATTGTCTAAGGATAGGTGTATCTGCTTCTTAGTATTTTTGGAGTTCCTTTGTAGAGAAAGATCTTGACTTTAATCTTTTCTGTGGCCAAGGTGTAATATCTGTTTGACTTGTCACAATTCTCAAAATCGTATCACCATAAAATAATTTACTCTACAAATGTAAGATATGAGAAACAAAAATATCATACCAGTTCACCTGTATATGGTTTATTAATGCGTATGTAGCATAAAGACAACATTTGCCAACTTCTGCCCCATGACCAAACCTTTGAAACAATGTAGCATGCAATATTTTTGCAATAAAATGTGCTTGGCCATTTAAGTCATTTAGTAATCTCAATGGTTTGTTGGCAGTTGGATCTTTGGCTAAACTTGTAATATCCCATACCAATCGATAAACCTGTTTTCTTTCTGATAATTTAACTCCTCCATTTTTCAGACCAAGTACCTGATGAAGTAAATGTGGAGTTAAATATGTCATTGTCTTGTATATTAGAAACAGGAATACCTTCTTCCACTATTAAGTTTGAGTAAAAACAACTGATAAGTTCGGGTATAGCAAGATGGCATGGCTGTTGTGGAAGTAGAGTCAACAAGCCTTGAAATTCAAACAGTTCTCGTATGTGTGCCATCCCTTCAAACTTAACTGGTCTTGAATATAAAATTGTAAAAGTTTTATATGTCTGAAATTTGTTATAACAGGAATTATTTCTAAACCATAATAGTGTATTTTCATCTAAACTCTGTTCAGGATTAGGTATTTTCCTGTCATGATGTTCTGATCTGGGACTTGTTTCAATTTTATCAACAGCATCTATATTTTCAAATCTTTCAGAACTGGTGGAATTGCCATCAAAATTAGTATAAATGTTTGAAATATCTATTATTGTCATATCAATAATCTGCTAAATTTCTTCTGTTTGTTTTTTTGGAAACATTTCAATAACAATAGTCTCTATAACAATCTGTATATCAGCAGCATGTATATCTATATTTGATCTATTTAACTGTCTCTGTATGAAAGAATGTTCTATATCTGTTTATGGAATAGAATCTTGTATTTCTGAAATTTGTATATGTGAGACATTGGTAGTATCATATTCTATTTGTAACTTTGTATGTTGTTGATTATATACATTTATCAACAAGTATAATATATACTGTAACAGACATAACCATATATATAAATTGTAGTATAAGCAACTGTACCAAAGTTCAAAAGTCTTTGTTCAAGATACAGTAAGAGGAAGAATATCTGTACATTCCTCTTCAAATGAAATATCTTCAAAATTCATAGACTCAGTGTCTATGTTATCAAAAATATCATCAAAATTTCCTACATTCTCTCTTTCCGTAGGAAAAGAATGTGTGCTTGCAGCATTGTGTGAAAAACTGTCCATTATATTAAAAGATACATTATACACTAATGTGACACAATACCTTAGAGTATATGCTTGTAAGCTAATATTTGTCACATCTATTGGGATTCCTGACAAAAATGTCTGTCCAGCTTTTGCAATGGAGCATAGTTTTCCATTTTTCACTAATTCTTCTTTTTGCTGCAATATTCCTTGTACACCTGCAGTTAGTCCAAAATATTCAATTGTCTTTTTCTTTTTCCGACTATATGTCTGTAGTATTTCAGGTTGTTCAAGAGGTTCTAAAATTGTCTTAATTTCTCCTATTAAAGGCACCTAGGGTCTTGATGGTCCTTCACCATGATGCCTAGGTGGTAATAATGGAATATAGAGTTTTAAGTTCTCTACCTCTGCCATTTTGAGTTGATAAACTCTTTGTCCTTCACTTCGAATGCCTATTTTGCTAATGGCAATTTTCTATTCATCTATATACTGTTTAATATCATCTAAAACAGTCAGGGGAAAATAATGTTAGGAATACAAGGATTGTAATTCCCTATTTGCATTTTCGATCATTGGTCCTCACTTCTTTCCATAATAGGTGATAGACTGTACTAATGTCTCTAGTACATGTCTAGAACTTACAACCGTAGGGTTAGGTTGTAAATTTCTTTTCCATAAATGCAATGTAGAAAGTTCAGTCTATTTTAGTCTAAATTGTGTTTCAGCATAATTTTGAATAAATTTCCAACAGAAATTTTTCTCATCTTGAACATCTTTTCTTACTTCGTGTAGTACTTCGTTTGAAAAAGTGTACCTAGAGTAAATGTTGTTGATTTCACTTTGTATTTTCTGAATTTCCAACTCTCTTTTCTACACTTTGGTCATTCTACCACGTCCTCTTCCACGTCCTGACATTGTCAATTAATCTTCGCTTTGCACTGTAGAACTTAGTGGAAGTAAAGATTGTGAAGCTAGGGTTTTACCAAGGTAGAAACACGAAAGGTTGTTAGTAAAACATTTATAACTCTTCAAGTTTATAAATGGATAAACGAATTCAATCGTTGAAATCATAAATATAAGATCCGTTACCGATAAATAACTTGAGTGCTTGCAATAATTGTACAAGTTTTACAACCAACAATTGCAGAATACTTAGTGTAACTGTTCATATAAAGAAAATAACTTCAGGCTAAGTGAAAAGTGAGAAAACTCGAAGACTTATGATAACTGTACGAGTTTCTCGAAGGAATAGGTGCGAAAAGTCGAAGAGTTAAACATAACTGTTCGAGTTTCAACTGAGACATTATAAAGCAGTGAAATTCAACACATGCACAATTTGAACTTAAGGTGTTCAGAAAGTTTCGGAGACTTATAAACCTAACTATCCGATACTCAGGTGCATTTTGGAGAGTTACAGATAACCTTCCGAAAGATAACTTACGTCAATATTCTAGATCACGACATGTGTACTTAAGTAGTTTTATAATAAAGAGATGTTTCGTACAGTTACAAATCTAACTTTCCGATGCCTAGACGCATTTCAGAGAGTTATAGATAATTTACCGAAAATCCACTTAAGTCATGCATTATGGTTTCGACACGTGTACTTTAGGAAATAATAAAATAGTCTATTGAACGTTTTAGAACACAATTGTCCGATACTTGCAATATAACTTGCTGAAACAATAGAGAATTCGGATACTTAAGAATTAAAAAACCTACAAGTCACCGACAGTTCAGAAATGTACTTAATTAAAGTGTATTTCATGAAATTTATGTAGATTCTTTCATGAAAAGATATAATAATTCATAAGAGATGAATGATTATACGAGAAATTGCTCCCCCTACATAAATGTAGTGTAAAGAATCTATGGCATACTTAATGTGAGTTATCAAGCCCTAAGTAGATTTCGCTTTAAAAGGTCAAATAGCTTACTTAAAGATGATGCTAAGCCTTAAATAGATTTGAGTCTCTCCTTTTTTTTTTCTTTTTTTTAATTTAATTTGAATTAAATACAAAAATAAGTAGTAGAGTTAACAATTTAAACTTTCTGGCTTTTATCTTATTCAGTTTACAAAAGATAATTCATAAAGATATACCTTCATAAACTTAAAAAGAATTCAATAATGAGTACACAAACTTAAGACAATAAATATCATACATTATGTGTAAAGAGTAGATAATAACAAAAAATAATAAGGATTATATGCATATATTATGGTAGGATTGTTATAACACCTTGAAAGATAAATTAAGCTTGAGTACATTACCCCTTTTTATTTTGTTTATATTCATATATATATTTTATGTATTACCTCCCACAATATCATCTTTTTACATGATCACAATCTCTTGCTTAGGGGAAAGATAACCAATTACTCAATGACAAGTGAGAACATGTAATAATTTTTTTTTTTTATAAATATAATCTGAATTACTTGCAAAATGAGTTTTCAGTCAACACATCCTAAACTAGTTGGTTTAAGTGACTAGGGTTTAAGATCCCCCAACGGACTTAATTACTCAAGTAATTATAGACAAAAAAAATAAGATAGTAAATTAAATTAGAGGCAATCGCAAGACTTAATTTTTCTAATAGAATGTTAATAACTTTCCTTTAATAAAAAGTACATACTTTCTATGTATTTTCCTGTTAAAATCTCTGTAATAGCATATACATAAGTAATAAAAATATAGTTGGCACTCATATTGAATCAATTTAACTATCCTTAAGTAATCTTTTCTGAATTTTTCTTAAATAAATTGACTTCAATAAAAATCAGAATTTCATAAATTATTAACTACCAGAAAACTATAATTTGAAAATAGATATTTTGTTTTATTTTGTTTTGTTTTTTTTTAATGTTAAAGACATTAAATTCTAAAACTACCTTATAACAAACCAAAATACAATGAACATGACCATTTAAATATCAGATAACCTACAGATACCAAGTTCTAATCGTAATTTTGAGAAATTATTTTCATCTAAGGGTTTTGTAAATAGATTTGCTAATTGTTCTATGGTAGGAAAAAAATTTAATACTGTTTTTCCTTTTATAACATTATCCCTTAGAAAATGATGTCAAACTTCTATATGTTTTGCTCATGAATGTAACAAAGGATTTTTAGATAAACTTATTGCAAAACTACTATCACAAAAAATCTTAGTTAGTTCATAGTCTAAATTAAAATATTTTAAGATTTGTTTGATCCATAGGATTTGAGCACAGCAAAGTGCAACAACTATATATTCGACTTCAGTTGTAGATAATGCTACACAATTTTGCTTTTTGCTGAACCATGACACTAAAGAATTACCTAACAATTGACAAGTGCCACAAGTGCTTTTTCTTTCAGACTTACATCCTGCAAAATCAGCATCACTATAGCCTACTAAGTTTAAAGAACTGTGTTTAAAGTAAAACAATCTGAAATTGATGGTTCCTAATAGAAATTTAAAAATTCGTTTAACAGCAAGTAGGTGTGATTCCTTAGGATTAGATTGATATCTAGCACAAGTACACACACTAAACATAATATCTGGTCGGCTAGCTGTTAAATAAAGTAACGAACTAATCATACTTCTATATTGTTTTACATCTACAGTTTTTCCAAAGTCATCTTTATCCAACTTGGTGATAGTACTCATTGGTATATTCTTTGTTTTAGTGTTGTCTAAACCAAACTTCTTTAATAAATGTTGAGTATATTTTTCTTGTGAAATAAAAGTACCCTGATCTAATTGCTTAATTTGTAAGCCTACAAAAAATGATAGTGCACCCATCATAATCATTTCAAATTGATTAGTCATGTCTTTCGAAAAGGACTCAACTAATTTATCATTTGTTGCTCCAAATATGATGTCATCTACATAGATTTGAACTACCAATATATCTTTTTTGATCTTCTTGATAAAAAGAGTGTGATCTGCCTTTCTCATAGAATACTCTTTTTCCATAAGGAATTTAGATAATCTCTCATACCAAGATCTAGGGGCTTGTTTAAGGCCGTATAGTGCCTTCTTAAGCTTATAAACATACTCAGGATGTTTTGAATCTTCAAAACCTAGAGGTTGTTTTACATACACTTCTTTTATATATCCATTTAAAAAAGTAGTCTTAACATCCATTTGATATAATTTGAAATCCATATAACAAGCATAAGCTAACAAAATTCGTATTGATTCTAGTCTAGCAACAAGAGCAAATGTTTCATCATAGTCAATTCATTCCTCTTGCTTGTAACCTTGAGCAACTAATCTAGCTTTATTTTTAACTATATGTCCATCTTGATCTACTTTATTTCTAAATACCCACCACGTTCCTATTATGGACTGATTTTTAGGTGGTAGAACTAGATCCCATACCTCATTTCTTATAAATTGATTTAGCTCATCTTGCATAGCAAATACCAAAATTCATCTTCTAAGGCATCTTCAATTTTCTTAGGTTCTAGCAAAGAAACAAATGAATAAGCACAACAGATGTTGACTACTGATGATCGAGTCCTAACTCCTTGATTAGGATCGCCTATTATCTGATCAATAGGATGAGATGAAGCATAATGCCAATTTCTATGTTGTTCCACATTTTCTATAGGTATGACATTATTTTCTTCTAAATTTTCATCATTCAAACTTAGATTTCTTATTCAGTCAGATAATCTATCAATTTCTCTGTCAACATCATTTGGTACTATTTCTAGGAGAATTTCTAAATCAAAGTTTTTAGCATGTCTTAAATCTAAATAAGAATTTTCATGAAATTTTACATGCAGGGTTTCCTCAATGGTTTTTGTTGATTTATTATAAACTCTATATGCTTTACTTCTAATGGAATAACCAACAAAAATACCTTCATCTGATTTGGCTTTAAATTTGTCTCTTCGTTCCTTAGTGTTTAAAATAAAACACTTACAGCCAAAGGGTTTTAAATAACTTATTTTGGGAACCCTGTTATACCATATCTCATAAGGAGTTTTATCTAAAATTGGTCTTAAATGTACTCTATTTATAACATAGCATGCTGTATGAACTACTTCTGCCTAAAGAAATAGGGGTAACTTATTCTCATTTAACATGGTTCTGGACATTTCCTGAAGTGATCTGTTTTTACGTTCTACTATCCCATTTTGTGAAGGAGCTCTTGGAAATGAGTACCTATGATCTATGCCTAATTCTTCACAAAAGGTGTCTATTTGATCATTATCAAATTCTATACCATGATCACTCCTAAGTTTTTGAATTTTAACATTTTGCTCATTCTAAACTTTATTACAGAATATCTTAAATATTTCAAAAACTTTAGTTTTATTAGCTAGAAAATAAACCCAAGTGAATCTAGAATAGTCATCAACTAGTACAAAAGCATAATATTTACCTCCTAGACTGGTTGTTCTAGTAGGTCCAAATAAATCCATATGCACTAGTTCTAATACTCTTTTGCTTGTTATTTCATTTAAGCTTTTAAAGGATGTTTTATATAATTTACCTAGTTGACATGCATCACACATAAACTCTTTCGAGTACTTAATACTAGGTAAACCTCTAACTAGATTCTTTTTAGACAACTTTTGTAATAATTTTAAGTTTGAGTGTCCTAGCCTTCTATGCCATAAAATGACTTCATCCGATTTTGCAATTAAGCAAGCATCGTCTTTAATAATATCAAAAGGCAAATTTAAAATACAAACAGATCATTTCTTGTATGCAGTGAATAAAATTTCATTTGTAGACATGTCCATAATTTTATAGGAATCTTTTTCAAAAATTACTCTGTAAATCTTCATTAAAACAAGAACACTCAATAAATTAAAACCTAAGTTTTCCACTAATAAGACATCATTTATAAAGCACTTCTCAGTTACCTGAACCTTGCCAGACCCAAGGATATTTGTTTTACTTTTATTTCCAAAGGTAACTTGTCCGTTCTTGGTCTTTTTTATTTCTGTAAGTAATCGTATATCTCCAGTCATGTGGCTGGATGCTCCACTGTCCATTATCCATTTTGATTTGTGTACCTACAAAATAGTCAAAAAGAGATTTTATCTCTTAGAACCCATTTTTGAGTGGGTCCAAGAATTTTAGAGAGTCATCAAAATAATCCATATTTTTGGACTTCAACTTATCTATTTTCTGATAATTATTCTTGTGTTTCTTTCTCTTAGTGTTATAATTATCAGAACATTTATCTCTATGTAAACCAGAGTTGAAATTTTCATTTCTAACATTACTTGATTTTCAATATCCGATATTCTTTAAATATGAAGAAAATTGATCAAGAATATTAAAATTCTCAAATGTCTTAGCTTGATTCTTCTAAAGATTTCTTTTGAAATTCTTGCATCGTGTGCTATCATTTATATGTTGCATTTTATCAACTTGCACATATTTTTCTCCCTTTTTAATCACACACAGAATAGTTTTTCTCTTACTATTCTTAGTATTAGAAATAAAGACATTATTTTTAGCAGTACCAACATACAATATATAATTTTCAGAAGATGCATCGTGTAAACCAATACCATGTTTTTCTACATTTGATATTTTACTACTAAGTTCATTTGTTATAGTTTGACTATTATTCCATTTACTTAATATAGCATTTTGATCACAGACTTTAATCTTTAACACATCAATTTCTGAATTTAAATCAGTAATAGTCAGTTCCAGTTTTTCAATTTCACAGATCATTTTCTTCTTATCAGCAATTAAATTTTCACAATCAGCATGCAATTTTCTTTCTATAGCAGTGAACTTTAAAATTTCCTATGCATGCCTTTGATTTTCTTCTTTAAATTTATTCAATGTAGAGTTAAGAAAATCAATCTTATTTTCAGATACATCTAGCATTTTCCTAGTGTCCTTTTTTTCTATTTTGACTTTCTTATATTTCTAGCCAGTCTATTGTATTCAACAAGTAATCCATCAAAACTATCAAAATTTGCATTTTGATCAGAGGATACGTCACTAGATTTTGCCATAAAGCATACATTTGCCAGATTTTCTTCTGAATCTGATGTTGATGAGGATTCGTTGTCTGATGTTGAATCCTTTGTTTCTTCACTTTGTGAAACTGAAGAGTCATCCCATGTCACTTTAAGCGCTCTTCTCTTTCTGAATTTCTTATTCCTAAAATTCCTTGAATTCTTCTTATCTTTGTTGAGAGGACAATTAGTTTGAAAGTGACCCGGCCTGTTGCACTTGTAGCATATACTTTTGTCTTTCATCAATGACTTCTTCTCCATATCTCTAGATGTCTTTGCTAACCTGAAGTTCCTGCGTTTCTTCAACAGATTTCTAAATTTCTAGTCAACAATAGTAAATCATCATTAGAATCACTAGCGACTTCTAAGACTTTATCAGCCTCAAAAGCCAGATCCCTTCTAGGATTTTTCCCTTTTGGATCTAAATGTTGTACTTCATAGGTTGTCAAATTTCCTATGAGATCATCGAGAGTATATGTATTTAAGTCTTTGGACTCTTCAATAGATGTTGTCTTTTGAGCTCAAATTTTAGTTAAAGATCTAAGGATCTTTCTTACCAAGTCTTTTCCTTGAATTTCTTGCCTAAAGATTTTAATGAATTTACAATCTCAAGAAAACGAGAAAACATGTCAGAGATACATTCATTTTCGTGCATTTTAAAAAGCTCATATTTATGTGCTAACATATTGATGTTAGATTCCTTGACTTGATTAGTACCTTCGTTGGCAACTTCTAATGCATGCCATATCTCATATGCAGTTTGATATGCATAAACTTTATTAAATTGATCATGAGATAAAGCACAAAACACGATATTTAAACCTTTAGCATTCAGTGTCATTCACTCCTTTTCATCAAAAGTCCAAGTATCATAGGGAGTCGTAACTAACACTATAGGATTGCTAATTATATGCCATAATTTGAAATCAATTAACTGAAAGAATACTTTCATCCTATATTTCTAGTAGCCATAATTGCTACCTTCGAACATAGGAGGACGATTAGTGGTCTGTCCTTCAGTCATAACTAAGATTTCAGAATTATCCATTTTAAATAGATGATCCAAAGTAAATGACAGGAAAAATCGATTCCTAAATAGAGAAATGAAGGCTTTTAATTATGATAATAATGAATGCTCTGATACCAGTTGTAGGATCGTTTGTATCACAAGAGGGAGGGTGAATTGTGTCTTTAGTAATTAAATACTAGCGGATAAAACAAGAGCACAAAACACTTGTAAATGAAATTCTATTCTTTTATTTCAAGATAGAATTTACAATATCTTTTCAGCTCAATTCCCTTCTTGACAGTTTTGACACAGTAATGTTCGATATACAATTCAAATAGGAAAACAAAGCTCTTATTCAAAACTAATTTTGAATTGTATATAACCTGATCTTTATGTACACAACTTCTTTCTCTTTGCTCAACTTCTATATCTCTTCTTCTCTAGTTGTCGAATTTCTAGACTTCTTACGTTTGCAGCTCATTTTCTGAAATTACTTGGAATTTCGAACTTCTTATGATGTTGGAGAATTTTTCAGAATATGAATATTCAAATTTAACTTTACAGTTAGGGATCCGGATTGAATATTAAAACTTGGTTTTTGAGATTGGGATCCTCTATTGTAATGTAGCTCGTACTCTCTATTAGTAGTCGAACTTTGTTGTCTTTCACGTTCAGCATGTTCATCCACTTGATCCACAATCCATAATCCATAATCCACGTACTAATTTTCTCTTTAATCCAAATTACTATCTTTTTGAGTTTCCACGATCTCCACTCATAGATACATCGAAACTTTATCTTCCTGGAGTCTTGTAGAATATCTTCTAAGTCTTTGATTTAGTCGAACATTTATCCTTTAAGTCCTGTAAAAACTCAAACACTTATCCTTTAACTCTTCGAGTTTTTTACACCTGCAAAACACGTAACTAAACAAAGAAACTTATCTGTTCGTTAGTCCTTTTATAAAACTCAAACAGTTATCTATCCATGCGTATAAAAACTTGAACAGTTATCTAACTATTCAATTTTTCATTACCGAACGCACATGTAAAACACATGACAACTTAAAATATTAAAACACATGTGCAAATAACCTTTAACTATACGAGTTTTTAACATAAAGTATTCGACAAAAATGAAACGTTAACTATCCGAAAGTTTAACTATCCGAAACGTTAACTATCCAAAAGTTTAACTATTGTAAATCTAAGTCTTTGGAAATCTTTAATTTATTCGACATAAAAATGAATCTTTTCGATAATTTGTTAACTATTATACTTAGAGAAATATACTTAGAGAATATTATGTAGACTTATTTAAATATGTTAATAAAGCATATATCATCAAAATTAAATACCTAACACGTTACAACCTGCGACGATGGTCTCCAAGTTCTACAAGGGTCATGGAAGAGGAAAAGGCAAAAGCAGAAGAGATGGAAGAGGAAAAGATATAGACCATGATAATGTTCCATGTGCTTGGTTTAAGAAAATACTTCAAGTGGACAAAAGGTTAGTAGAAATTTATAGTGATTACTTCTTTTTTAAAGAAATACTAGATGATGTTAGACAAGAACTTCAAAATACAGATACCAGTATTAAGTACATGGGGATTCAAAGTAAATATGATAGAGAATATAGAATAAAGTGTGTTGAAATTGCATTTTTAGAACAGTATGCAAAATATTTGGAAAAAGGTGTAGGTTCATCAAATAGATTCCTCAAATACCCATAAACGTTACAAGATTACATGCATTTGAGGAAGAACATGAATCAGCTATTTCTACTCCTTTGTATTCAAAAGAAGTAGAATCAAATATTGCTGTAGATAAAAGAAAAGTTGAAAGTCTTCGAAAGGCTATAGCAATAGAAAGTGCCTTTTAAGAATTAAAGCAGAAAACTTTTATGGAGCAATTTGAAAAGAAAACAGCAATACTTGACGAGAAGAAACAATAGTGTTATAGAAGAAGGAAAATTAGAAAAATTATGTTTGAGGAAACAAAGTCTATTGAAAAAGGAAAATCAAATGAGCATTTATTTCCTAAAGGAAATGTATGTCTAGACATTGTACCTTATAGTGCATCTGATAAACTCATCAGTTCCGAGCACACTGAAACTAATGAAGATAACGAGACTTTATTTTCTCTTGCTAGAAAACTTGAGAAGAAATCCAAGTCAAATATGTGTTAGAACCCAAGTATTTTGATAATGCAAAACCTATGTGAGGAAACATATTGTATTTCACATAAACCAGTGTAGCTTTAGATCAGAAGGCAGATAGAATAAATTCCAAGCAGACGAACAGATGGAGAAAGTTCCAGAAGATACTGCTTTAAAGCTACAGAAAAATCAAACAGTTATAGGTCCAAGTATTCGAAGAGTAAAACAGCAGCAAGTTCATCGGACAGTTAGAAGGATAACTATTCGATTTTACAAAGCCTTTGGAGAGTTATTTAATCAGACAATTAAGTTGGTTGAATGATCAGAGAGTTATGGAGTTAACTATCCGAAAGAAAAAGGAAAATCGGAAAGTTAGAAAGGCTAACTATCCGAAACTTAAGTCATTCAATTAACCACGTGTAGAAATACAAAATAGAATCTTAAAGGACTTTTCGGAGAGTTAGATAACTATTCAAGTTTTTCGGAGAGTTACAAGTATAACTTTTTGGAACTTAAGTCATCTTATTATGCACGTGCAGAATGCAGAAGCCGGTAGTTGAAAGCTTAAAAGGGAAAATCAAAGAGTTAGATAACTATCCAAAATTTCAAGAGAGTTTCGGTAAGTTACAGTTTAACTATCCGAAACTTAAGTCATTGAATTTGCCACGTGCAAAATTCCAAACAGAATCTCATATAAGTTTTCGGAGAGTTAGAAAGATTACTATCCGAAATTTCAAGAGAGTTTCGATGAGTTACAGTTTAATTATCTGAAACTTAAGTCATTGAATTTTTCACATGCAGAATTCCAGATAGATGCTCAAATGGGTTTTCGGAGAGTTAGAAAGATAACTATCCGAAAAATGGGAAAGTTTCAGTGAGTTACATTCTTAACTATCTGAAACTTAAGTTATTCGTTTATGCACGTGTAGAATTGAAGAGACAGCTATCAGAGAATTAAAAGAAATGTCAGAGAGTTACAGTAGTTAACTATCTGAAAGTCAGGAGCTCTTTTCGGTAAGTTAAATACAAGACTCCGAACTCTTGACATTACATGTGAGCAACTTAAAATCTCACGTGACTCAGATAACAAGATATGAGTAATGAATCAGCAAGTTATGGTTGCATTTCGACAAGTTATGTTTATAACCATCCGAAAGCCTGAGATTATCGAAAGGTTACTTACTGAACATCAAACAGAACAGTAACTTACCATATTTAGGTCTGATTATTTACCAAGTACAGTAGAATATATCCATTGAAAGAAAAATATGATCGTTATACTTTTGGTATAAATATGAGGAGTTTAAGAGAGGAAAAGATAGAGATAACGTATATACCACATATAGTGAGGTACACTCCAATTCCAATTACACTCAAGTCTGCAAATAGTGAAGTATATTCTAAAGATCTACTGCAGAAAAAGCTTTGTGCGCCAAAACTCTGATTGAAAGACTCAAGCTATTGGTTTGTGGCTTCAACCTGAAAGCTACATTCAGTTGTTGGTTTGAGTTTTAACTTGAAAACTCTAGAGGTTGGTTTACTAAAGTTTATACCTGAAAACTTCTATGTTGTTGGTTCTTGCTTTGACTTGAATGCAAGTGTGTAAGTGTTGAAACACATAGTGAAGCCCAATTGAATCTTGGGGGTGGACTAGCCAAGTTGGTGAACCACCTAAAACTTGCTGTGCGTTATCTTTCTTTACTACTTTGCATTCGTTTAGTTTCATCTCATTTCATTTCTGTTGAGTCATTTGATTCAATAATCAAAAGAATATAAAAAATTACACACATTCACCATTCACCCCCCCTCTAGTGAGTCTACCGATCCTAATAATATGAGCTCAAGTTTTTCTATTAGTTTAAATCCTGATGATGCAGAAATTGAAAAATCAGAGCATCAGACAACTAACATTGAACAAGTTATTGTAGATATAATTGACAATGTTGAGGTAGTAACTAGTTCATATGTTGAATTGTCTAGAGTAGCGGATATTAAAAAAATTAAGACTCTAGAAGAGCTAAACGTCAACCAGCCTTCTTTAGAATCTATAGAAGCAGAGTCTGAGAATTCACAGCATATATTAATGGAAATATCTGTTGAACAAAATGAACAATTACAGACAGATACACCGGCTATAGAATTTGTGGAAAAATTGAACTCTGAAGATTCTATAGAGACTGAACTAAGGAATGTTGAGCTTAATGAAGATGTTCCTTACACTGTTGAAGCTGAAAAATCAAGCTTACCTGAGCAGCTTCAAGAAAATATTTTTCGAGAGAAACAACATGACATTCATTTTAAAGAAGATGTTCTTGAAGATGAGCTAAACTCTGAATCAAGGCTTTAGGTATCACCTTCTTTGTGTACAGTATTACAAATTCAAGGTAATTCAATTCATTTTAGATCTGAGGAAGCATTGTAGAAATACAATAATCTGATTACATGTCAGATTCTGCATGCTCGTCCAATAAAATTTAGAAATTTGATGAAAATAAGAGATCTATTTGAGTTTCAAGGCCTCATTCAATTCTTGCCAGTTGGAACGAAATGGAAGCAATACAAAGAGCTTATTGTAGCTTTTTATAGCAATCTGGTCAAGAATGAAAATATACTAAAAACTCAAATAAATCAATAGGAGTTCACATTGTCTCTTGAATTAACTTTTGAAGTTTTGGAATTGAAGAATGAAGGTGTTGTTGTAACTAATAGATTTGACATGATTAGACAACTGAGATGTATATACTGAATTGAGATTAATGGAAAATTTAAATGTAGAGGCAAGGTTTATTGCAAATACATTGCATGCCAATTTATTTCAGAAAGTCAGACACAATATGGAAGTCAGCAGAAGTTGCTTATATGCAACTTATGGCCTACTAAATAGAATTCAAATCAATTGGTTTGATGTTTTCACTTCTCAACTACATCATATGAGTTCAAAGTTATTTTATGGTGATGTTGTATGTAGACTCCTTCCAAGCCAATTGAATTTATTTAACTGGCCCTCTAAAACTAAAGGCATGAGAGCTTTTAGTGTAAAAGATTTGCAAAAATTCTAGGCCATGCATCAACCTCAACGACAACAACAACAACTTGACTATACAAACCATATACAACCACAACAGCCAAGTTATTCAGTTCAAGCAGAACAGCAACCCTAGCTACCTCCTAACTTAGATGCAGTGCTTAACGACATCAGAAATGATATTAGGCATCTAGGAGATAAAATCTATAATGCTATAAGTGATATACTTAGGAGGAATAGATAAATGTCAAGTCATTTGTCTGTTTGCTTGTTTTTGAATACAAAATGTAATGTTTGTATTTATTGTTTGATTCATTGAACAATACATTTTTCTGTAAATGATTCAATTCTTATTCATGTTTATATAAAGTTTCGCTGTAAATATATCTCTTGATTTATATATTGTGTAATCATCTTTTTGATTAATGACAAAAAGGGGGAGAAATGTTAAATATTAAAAATTCAAATGAAGAAGATGATTATGATTTTAAATTACATATATTATAAAGGGAGATAATCTTTAAGTGGTTATGACAAATGATAATGTAATCTGAAAGATAATTATGTGGTTATTAAAATCTGAAGATACTTATGTAATTATTGACATCTAAAAGTTTTATTTCTGAGAGTGGAATTTTACACAAACAATAGAAATAAGCTTAAGTGAACTTAAGTCAATAAACTTGTTTGTTGAATTAAAAGTTAACCCAAAGAAGGTGTTTTGTTGAGTTAAATATATTTCATAATTGATTTAATATGGTTTTGTCATCATCAAAAAGAGGGAGATTGTTGGGTATTTTGTTTTGATGATATGTGCTAAATGAAATTAATCATATTTGCTCAATTACTATTGCTTGTGAAAAGAAATTAAAAACATCAATTAATACAGAAAAAGCTTATTGATATAAATACTTGTCTGTATTGGATCTGAAATTATATTGTTAAATAACTAGTCATTTCATTGCATTAATTTCTCATTTAACTAAATATTGAGTTAACGTGTGTTTTTATTAAAAAGAATGATATGTTTTAAAGTTATATCTTCTGTATCATGAACAGTGCACGTTTAATCAACTCGTTAAGTTAGAGTGTTATTTGTATAGAGGTCACGTGAGAACTCGTTGAGTTAGAGGCTTAAAGGTTAAAATAGGTCACGTGAGAACTTGATAAGTTAGTGAGTAAAAGAAGAGACGAACTTGTTAAGTTAGTGTTGTACACGTGGTGAAATTATAAGTTACGAATGTTATATTGTATCATGTGAGGTGCACATGTTTAACTCGTTAAGTTAATATAACTAAACGCGTTGAGTTGCTATATTGAACACTAAGGCAATGCATTAGGTTAGTGTTATAAACTTAAGTTATTATTTTGCACGTGGTAAAATTCTTATTATAAAAACATTTGTTTATTTCTATTTCATTGAGTTATTTGTAATAACTATGAAGCAGAAAAGGTCAGATTTATGTCACTAAAGATCTGAAGTATCAATAGAAAGCAAATTCGGTGAAGTAGAGAACGACAAGATATTCGTCATTGAAGAATTGCTGAAGAAGAAAAAGAAGAAGAAGAAAAAAGATCTCAAACAGGGAGAAATGTTTTAAATTCCACAAATTAGTTTTCTCTATTTGTAGTTATGAAATTATATAGATGAAACATGGTATTGATATATAATTGCATCTACAATTTCAGAGTAGAATTGAATTGTATATTGTAATTAAAACCTTAAATAAAAATGATTTTATGAAAACAGTGTCTCGACTTGTTTTTAAGTTTTGAAGTTTCAATTATAATCAAAAAAAGTTGAAAAACACAATTCACCCCCCTCTTATGTAGCCATACGATTCTACAATAAAAGCAGATGTACTTCAGGTTATATTTTCTACATAGGAAGTATTGCAATTAGCTGGAGATCCAAGCTACAAAGTATTGTTGCACTCTCGACCACAGAAGTTGAACATGTTGCAGTAGTAGAGGCAGCTAAAGAAAGAATCTAGCTAGAGAATGTAATAGCCAAATTAGGGCACAAATAGAAAAGAAGCATTCTGTTCTATGACAATCAAAGTGCCATTTATTTAGCTGAAAATTTGAAGTTTCATTCAAGGTCCAAGCATATGAGAATGAGATTTCATTTCATAAGGGAAGAGATAAAGCAGAACAGGTTAGATCTGCAGAAAATTGCTGGAGTTGAAAATGCTGCAAATATGCTAACCAAAGTTTTGAATCTGCAGAAATTAAGGCTCTATATGGCCTTAATTGGTCTCTTGAATAATTGAAAAGAAGGAGATGAAGAGTTGATGATTATTTGAGCTGCTTTTGCAATAATCTGTAAGCCAAGAGTAGAGATTGATTTTTCCTTCGATCATTGTGCCAAACTCCAAGTGGGAGATTGTTAGGGCAAGTAGTACAGGTGTGGAGTATGCCACAAGAAGTCCAGGTTTAGTCAGAAGCTTGTTAATGGTAAGTATCTGATAGATTTATATTTTTGATAGGTTATCAGGCCTAAGTATCCGAAAATAAAGTTTCAGTTAGAGGCTTTGAGCTAACTATCTGAAAGTCAGAAGATTTCAGAGGGTTACTAGCTAACCATCCTAAATGACTTAAAGGACACTTAAGTGGACGTTTGGACAGTTATGAAGCTAAGTATCCGAAAGTCAAACACTTAAGTGGATGTTTGGATAGTTAAGAAGCCATGTATCCAAAAAGCAGTGACTTAAGTGGATCTTCGGATAGTTAGGCAATAACTATCCGAAAATCATAAATTTTTCGGAATGTTACAGCCACAACCTTTGAAAATGACTGAAGAGACACTTAAGTGAGTTTTCGGATAGTTAAGACAGTAACTATCCAAAAGACATGCAGTTTCCAGAGAGTTAATGGCAAAACATTCCGAAAGGATAGAGAGAGAGAAGTAAGTGGGTTTTCGGACAGTTAAGTTAGTAACTATCCGAAATATTGAATCTCTCTAGACAGTTAGCCTGCTACAGTACCACCTATTATAATAAATGAAGAAAGAAGAATTTCTTCGGATAGTTAAGTTTGTAACTATCCGAAGTATTGTAGTTTTTGGAAAGTTAGGAAGATAAGGCTTCGAAATTGAGAGTCCCTTCTCTGAAGCATTATTTCTCTACTGTAATGGCTTGAATGTAATTAAAGGTTTATTAACCCTAAGTTGGGTAGTATGTAAACCTTTATGATGTTGTAAAACATTGCAGTTGATTGTGCCGAAGCTTATAGAAGAACCCTCAACTCTCCGTGGACGTAAGCAATTGCAGAACCACGTAAATCCTTGTCTTCAGTGTTATTTCTTCCTCTTTCTCTTCACTTTCCCTTTTTGGTGAGTTAAGAGGTGAGTGTTTCAGAAACGTACCATAGAAAGTTTACTGAATGATCGGTTTCAAATGTAACACATACGTTAGGATCTCCTTGGGCGTTGATCTTGGTGGATTGGGAGGCTCGTGTAATTGATTTAGAGTGGAGCAAAAGGTTAGGATCTTCAGAGTTGAGTCATCGGAAGCACCATCCTTAGACGTGGAAGCCAAAGTTGTGGTGGGTCTTGGAGGCAAGATCTTGAGGACGTGCACCATTCTTCTTCAAGGCAACCCTAGAAGCTTCACTTCGACGTGCTACAAGTGGTGACAGCCCTATGGAGCATCGATTTAAAGGACTTTGGGGAGTTCTTGCTTGAAGAAATGTGGAAGATTAAAAGGTATGATGGAAAGGAGAGATCCTCATACTAGTTTTCATGTTTTACAATTTTATATGTATGAGTATAGTTTGAGTATGTGGAAGAACGAAATTCTATGCATAAATCGTTGTTTTAAATGTTCTAAATTAAAGATCATATATTGTTTTGATGTAAATTGATATAAGAGTTGAGTTCATATCATATGAATGGTGTGAATGAATGTGATGATGTGAATTGTGAAGGCAGTTTTCCATTTCTTAGATGGCCAGATTGTTAGTAGTTTTTGTTCGAATGGTATCCACTTGTTCGTCATCTCTAAATTCCGTTTTTTGTTTCTTTTTGTAAGTATAATGATGTAGAACAAGTTTTCAAAGTTTTAGAATTTTTTAGAATGTTTTCCAAAGATTTTCGATTTTATTTTGTAAAGGTATCAATGGTTTTGAGTCTCTGTCAAGTGCTAGTTTTAAGCTTGACGCCTGTGCTGTACTTGCATTGTATATTTTGTGGAATTCAGTTCTGTAAATTTTCCTTGTTAGTGTAACGGATATACTTTCAAGGTGCACTTATTTCGTAGCATTTCATGAAGATTTGATGGAGATTTGATTTTTGCACTGAAGGTGCATTTTTGGAATGTTTCCATAACCGTCTTCACCCCTTTCTTAAATAAGATATTACCAGCATTTTAATTTGAGTTAATCCACGAAATCACTGCCATTTTAAAGATATTTCGAGGATCTTTCCAACCATTTTTTATTCTGGATTTTTAAACATTCAAGTTGGAAGTTATTAGAGTTAAAAATCGAGCATAAATTCTGTAACTTCAGGATTAATACTCATTGATTTCTTAAATATCGTATCATAACTTAAGAATTAATTGGATTTTGGGGTAATCTTATAAACCTTAATTGTGATATGAATTTTGTATATTAATATTAAGTAATTAGAGTTTAATTATGAGTTAGTTTAATGTGGATATTTAATCGGAAAATCATTTTAATAAAATTTATTTAAGACAAACTCCTTGTGGATTTGACCCATACTTGCACATGCTTATTACAATGGGCACCATGTGCTTGCGGTTATAAATGTAAAATTTGCACTTTTTCCGTTAATTTAACAACACATAAAAGTGTTACAATTCAACACAAAGGCATACTAAAATATTTTTTGAATTAGACTTTAACGAAATCCTTAGGGATCTAGCTAACTTTTCTTTAAAGGAGAACGAAGATAGGGGAAATTCTATATCTAGTAGAAAAACCATTAGGGGAAATTCTATATCCTAAACTAGTTGATGAACCTTCATGTATTCGATTGCCAAACTTTGAGGGAGATAGATTTGAACTGAAATCTAATTATACTAGTCAATTGCCACACTTTCATGGATTAGAAAGAGAAGATGCCTATTATTTCCTTAGAGAATTTAATAAAGTTTGTCAAATAATGAAAATGCCGAATATGAGTATTGATACTATTAAACTTAGATATATTCATTTTGCTTTAAAAGACATAACTAAGAGATGGTTATATACTTTGTCCCCTGATTCAATTTCTACATGGACTGAATTTTGCTCTGTTTTTCTAGAAAAATATTATCCAACACATTAAATGATTAAAAAGAAAAAGGAAATATTAATGTGTAGCCAAAAATAGGGAGAATCATTTTGGAAATATTTTAAACAATTTAAAGATTTATTGACTTAATGTCCACATCATGCAATGAGTAAAGCTCAATTAATGAGTATAATTTATGAAGGCATAGAAGTTTCAATTAAATCTTTATTAGAATTGTTTGGATTAAAATGTTGCATATTTTTATAAGATCTTATTGGTTAAATAGATTTACATGAGATTTATTAAAGTCATATTATGCATTTATTTCATTATTTAACCAATAAGAACCAATCCCCATTTTATATAGTTAAAAGTAGGAAATTATTTCAAACATGCATCATTTATGAATTTTATGGATGACTTGATATTTTGATGTATTTATTGTTGTGAAAAGTTTATAATTCAATTGAAGATCATAGAAATTGAAGATTGGAGAAAGAAAATCAAGTGGGATTTAATCCCAATCATTGAATCAAAGATGGATCTCCAAACTTGGAAACTCTCTCTATAAAAGAGAGTGATGCATGTCTAGGTCTTCTCTCTTGGAGTTTTTGTTTTCCACCTCCAACACCACCAGCCGTCACCCTCTCTTGGAGCTCCATGACTTGAAGCAAGGAAGGAGAACACCGGTCATTCCACCACATCTCTTCAACTCGGATCTCATCATCTTCATCCCACAAGTCATCTCCAACGTGAAAGCCTTCATCCCACATCTTGGAGGAGGGACGTCCACCACTACAAGGGTTCTCTTCTTCATTTGTGAGGTTCCACAAATCGTTTCTCCCCTTTCCCCTCTTCTTTGGCTTCAGATGTATCACTTTTTATCATGTTTCACGTAGGTAGTTATTTATGTTCTTAGTTTTCATTGTAATAAGGTAAAAGTAGAAAACAGATTCGTTGTTGTTTGTTTGTTCCTTTTTGAATCCGTGAATCTTTGTTCTTTTCATCTGAAAATCATAAAATCAGGTGCTGTTATTGATATATATTCATATATTATTGTTTGTTGATGTTGAAATCCGGATATTACATTCTGTTATGCATGAAACAACATAGAATTCGTTGAAGGTTGTGCATGTTGTTTGCAGATTTGCAGTTTTGTTGATCTGTTATTATTCCGAGAGTTCATATGCGTTCTGGAGCGATTCTATTTAACTGAAAATTCTGAAAAAAATCTTAGTCGTGCTATTATAAGTCTTCTGTGATTCTGTAAAATTTCATATCAATCCGAGAAGATTTGTTGCCATTTTGAAGTTATAACTCTATCGAGCACAGAATTCGGTCTGAGACTCTTTTTTCGTGATTGTAACGTATTTTTCTCACAATTCAGATCACATAAAAATTCTAATAAATATTTTATTAATATCTAAATTCTGTCTATTTTGCAACGCATCTGATTTTGTAATTTTTGGTTGAGTAATTCGGGATTTATAAGGTTTTTAAGATACTATTGTTAATGCGCAGAAGTTTCCAATTTTATGCCTCATTTTCAATCCCCGAATTTTCAGTCATACCATTCGTGAGTTTTTAAGTGTAAAAATTTTTATCTGAAGTCCACATTAACAGATCTGATTGAGATTAAATTTTTAGTCTAATCTGTTGATTGGTCGATAAATTAAAATTCCGTGGACTTACCTTTTTTGTAGTCTAATCTATATTTGGAAAGTATTTGCTTACCATATTCTTGTAATTAGAATCCTAGATTATCCTCATTTCTCTGTGGTTCGACTCATACTTATCGACGTACTTCATTGGATGCCGTGCACTTGCGGTTATTAAATTTAAAACTTCTAAAATATCTGAACAAGTTTTTGACGCCGTTGTCGGGAATTTGGCACGATATAATCTAGGTTTTAATTTTTTAGATTAGACTTGAGCCTTTTAAGTGTTTTGGTTGTGCATCTTCAAAGGAGATAATTATGGAAAATAATTTCTATGCCTTTGGAGATGAATGTTCTCTTTATTGTGACTTATGTCATGTAGAGGGGCATACCACAACCAAATGCATTTTTTATTATTATCCACCTCAACCATCATAAAATGATAAACAATGTAATAAATGTTTAATGTTAGGACATAATGAAGAAGAATGTTTACAAAACCCTGAAGATGAAATAGTAAAAGCCATTAATTCAATTAATTACTATCATGAAGAAAATGAATGTCAAAATTATTATACTCAACCAATTATTTATGAACAAGCAATTGAGGAAAAAGAATTTAGAATTATGAGTGAGGTGCAAGCCTTAGGTAAACAAATTGAAGATCTAGCTAGGATGGTAGAAGGAGGTTATGAGATAAATCCATCTATAGGATTAGAGGAGTCTTCAACCCAACCTAGTGAAGAGGTAGAGCACCAATTTCAAATTAATATAGAAAGAGAACGAGAGGATAATTCATAAAATTTTGTAACAATTGAAGAAAATAATGAAAATAGTGGGAAAAATTTAAGTGAAGAAAGTGGCTTAGTAGATGCTTTTGTAACACTTAGATCAGGTAATGTCACTCATAAGACCCCACCCATAAGAGAAGAAAATGAAATAATTAGACAAGAAAAAGAAAATAAGGAAAATGAAAATATTAAAGATCAACATAGTAACTTAGATGGAGAGGGAGTAGACTTAGAACCTAAAGAAAATCATTTAGAACCTACTCAACCTATAGCTTTTAGCACCTTATCCTGATAGGTTAAAATCAAATGAAAATATAAAAAATGAAGACATTGAAAGAATTTTTAAACAGGTGCAAGTTAATATACCTCTCCTTGATTTATTAAAACAAATGCCTAACTGTGCTAAATTTCTTAAGGGGTGGTGCACTAGGAAGAGAACCAGGAAAGTCATTAAGAGAGCCTTTCTGGCTCAAAAAGCTAGTTCTCCTTTTACCAACCACCTTCCTTTTAAGTTAGAAGATCCAGGTACTCCTTTTATTGGGGATAAAACATTAAATAAAGCTCTCATAGATTTGGGAGCTGGAATTAATGTCATGCCTAGTAGTGTTTTTGAATCCCTAGGATTAGAAGGCCTAGTGAAAACCAAAACCATTGTACAGTTAGCTGATAGGTCTTTAAGATACCTTCGAGGGAAGATCGAGGATGTCTTAATTAGGATTAGAGATTGTATTTACCCTGTAGATTTTTTAGTTTTAGAAACCTGTAATTCTCTACATAAGTCTGATTTTATTCCTATTATTTTGGGTAGACCATTTTTGGCCACTACTGAGGCAATGATTAATTGTAAGTCAGGTGTCATGAGGTTGACTTATGGAGATAAGAGAATTGAGTTAAATGTTTTCCATCCTAAAGGAGGAACAAGTGAGGAGCATAAAGATGATGAAGTGAGTACACATATGCTCCAATTTTTTGAAGATGAAGAGGATGGAATGGATGAACTTGTGTAGGTAAAGATGATGAATGTTTTAAATGAATCAAACTCAGGAATGAGATGTGAAGATGATGAAGTTGAGATCATTGGAGGAGAGGATGAGGAGAGCCAAGTTTGGGAACTCCCCACCAATACTCCACATGAACTCCCAACTTTAGAAGCTCCTTCATTAGAGTTGAAACATTTACCTGATAACTTGAAATATGGATTTTTAGAACATGAAACTTTTCTAGTGATTATTGCAAATGACTTGTCTAGAGAACAAGAGCTGAGTTTGTTAGATTTGCTGAGGGAATTTAAAGAAGCCATTGGTTGGACTATGGCAGATATCAAAGGTATAAGTCCTGCTATCTGTCAACATAGAATTTATTTGGAAGATAATTTTGTGCCCTCTCGTGAGTTTCAAAGGAGATTAAACCCTAACATACGAGAGGTAGTTAAAAAAGAAATAATTAAACTTTTGGATAATGATATCATCTACCCAATCTCTGATAGTACTTGGGTTAGTCCTATTTAGGTTGTCCCTAAGAAATCTGGAGTGACGGTAGAAGCAAATGATAAGAACGAGCTCATCCCTATGAGGAAGCAAACTGATTGGCGTGTGTGTATTGATTATAGGAAGCTCAATGCCGTCACCAGGAATGATCATTTCCCATTGCCCTTTATTGATCAAATGTTAGAAAGATTAGCAAGGCAAGAATATTATTGCTTTCTTGATGGATACTCGGGTTATAATCAAATTGTTGTGGCACTTGAAGACCAAGAGAAGACAACCTTCACATGCCCTTTTGGAACGTTTGCATATAGGCGAATGCCTTTTGGACTTTGTAATGCACCAGCAACTTTCCAAAGGTGCATGATGGGCATTTTTAATGAAATGACTGAGAGTTGTCTTGAGATTTTCATAGATGATTTTTTTGTTTTTGGATCTTCATATGATGAATGTTTGAAGAATTTAAGATCAGTGCTAGAAAGATGCAAATTGAAGAAACTGGTCTTAAATTGGGAAAAGTGTCAATTCATGGTCCAAAGTGGAATTGTGTTGGGACACGTGGTCTCTAAGAAAGGATTGGAAGTGGATAAGGCAAAAGTGAAATTAATTGCCAATTTACCTGAGCCTAAAATAGTTAAAGATATAAGATCTTTTCTAGGCCATGCTGGATTTTACAGGAGGTTCATTAAGGATTTTAGCAAGATAGCTAGACCCTTAACGAACTTGTTAAAAGATGTCCCATTTTTGTTCAACCAAGAGTGCAAGGAAGCATTTTATAAGATTAAGAATCAACTTGTATCATCCCCTATTGTCCAATCTCCTAATTAGGCATATCCTTTTGAGGTTATGTGTGATGCTTCTGATTTTGCAGTAGGGGCTGTTTTGGGACAAAAGATTGATAAGCTTCCATATGTAATTTGTTATGCCAACAAAACCCTCAATGATGCTCAGCTCAATTATGCAATCACTGAGAAAGAACTTTTGGTTGTTGTATTTGCTTTAGAGAAATTTAGGTCATATCTGATCGGAGCCAAAGTAATTGTGTATACAGATCATGCAGCATTAAAGTATTTGTTGGTAAAGAAGGATGCCAAATCACGTTTGATGAGATGGATTTTATTGCTGCATGAATTTGATATTGAAATCAAAGACAAGAAAGGATGTGAAAATGTTGTAGCTGATCATTTATCTAGACTACAGTTAGCACCCTCAAATTCAGAAGTTGGAGAGTCATTTCCTGACGAGCAAGTTTTAATGGTTAATGACGTCCCATGGTTTGCAAATATTGTTAATTATTTAGTCATGGGATCGATGCCACATGATTGGACAAGGCAGGATAGGAAGATCTTCTTGTCTCGAGTCAAGTATTTTTACTGGGATGATCCTTATTTGTTTAAGCAATGCCCAGACTTGATCTTGAGATGTTGCATCCCTAACAATGAGGTTAGGAGTGTTCTTTCCTTTTGCCATGACCAAGCATGTGGGGGACATTTCGGCTTTGGAAAGACTGCTGCCAAGGTGATGCAGTGTGGATTTTACTGGCCAACTTTATTCAAGGATGCACATCAATATTGTATAAGTTGTGCCAGATGTCAACAACTAGGAAAAATTTCAAAGAGGAACATGATGCCTCTCAACCCCATTATTGAAGTTGAAGCATTTAATGCTTGGGGGATTGACTTCATGGGCCCATTTCCCATTTTAGCAGGATATCTTTATGTGTTGTTGGTAGTTGATTATGTTTCCAAGTGGATTGAAGCTATCCCTACCAGAACTAATGATAACAAGGTAGTTGTGAAATTTGTAAGAAATAATATTATATCAAGGTTTGGTATGCCAAGACTATTATAAGTGATAGGGGCACACATTTCTGCAATAGAAGTTTTGAGACTTTAATGAGAAAATATGGAATTGTGCATAAAATTGCTACCCCTTATCACCCCCAAACGTGTGGTCAAGTTGAGAGTGCTAATAAACAAATTAAGACAATTTTGGAAAAGATGGTTAACCACACAAGAAGGGATTGGGCAGATAAGTTAGTGAATGCATTATGGGCATACCGAACTGCTTACAAGACTACCCTTGGAATGACCCCCTATAGAATGGTATATGGGAAAGATTGTCACTTGCCGGCAGAATTGGAGCATAAAGCTTTTTGGGCTATAAAGAAACTCAATTTGGATTTAGAAGTAGCCGGCCAACTTAGGAAGTTTCAATTGGCAGAATTAGAGGAGATGAGGGATGAAGCTTATGTAAGAACTATTTCAGGGAAAGAGAAAATGAAAGCTATTCATGATAAAAAGATAAGTAAGAAATCATTTGTCCCTAGACAAGATGTTTGGTTGTATATGTCTAGGCTTCATACTCATCCTAGTAAGTTAAGATCTCGTTGCGCTGGGCCTTTTGTGGTGCATAAGGTATATCCTTATGGTTCCGTAGATATCAAGAATCCTAAAGACCACACCATTTTCAAAGTTAATGGACAAAGGCTCAAGCATGTTTTGAAGACACCTGCTGGTATTGATTTCAAAGCTAGAAAGGAGAATTTGCAAGAACCTCAATATGAATAAATGGAATAGTAGATTTTGTTTTTATTTTCCTTTTATCTTTGTTTTGTGTGTTTTCTTTTAGTTTGTTTCACTATCTTAATTTAGTTTAGTAGTTAGAAGTTTTATTTTATTTTACTCTTTTGTTGTCTATTTTTCTTATCTATGGTATTGTGGAGTGTGATCTTATTTTATGGAGATTATCTAATGTGCATTATTGTTATAATTGTTGTTTCATTACTGAAGTTCATGTTTATTATTTCATGTGCTAAAATACTTATTATTGTTTTATCATAACTGTTGCTTATCCACATGTAGCTCTTGTAGAAGTTTTACACAGGTTTAACACATGGAGACTACAAAAGCTAGGAAGAACTGTCAATCAAAAGTGAAAACAAAGCAACAAGCACAACCAGCAAAAGCAACATGGGTAGAAAAAGGAAAAGCTCCTGTCACTGCAGCACAACCATCTACAAGTGTAAGAAATTCCAATGACAAACAAAGATGAAGAGCCAAAGATGACGAATGCGAAACCACGAAAGAAGATGGATGCAGAAATTCAACGCTTTATTAATCAAATTGACCAGGGTTTTTCTTTCTTTGATTAGCATATAATTTAATGATGCATGAATAAGACAACATGTAGTAGGCTGAAATAGTTATTTCATTACAGATTATGTTGTATTATCTTCAAATTATATCCTTTAGTACATACCTTATATGTAATTTTCAAGATATTTTTCTAACAAGAATTCCATGCAGGCATCACAGGTATGGAATAAGGTTTGACTTTAAGTGACTTCAGTCTGGTATGATATCTATATCCCCTCTTTTATATTGCATTGAGGACAATGTCAAATTTAAGCATGGGGGGAAGGTGAATTTCATTTCATTACAATTGCTTTGATAGGCTCATATTTTAAAATTTTAGATGCATGATTTTATTGTATTTTTACTTGAAAAACACACTTGATGAGATTGTCTATTTAGTTGTCACTATTAGATTTTATGGGACAACCCCATTTCCTTTTGAGTGGTGAGACTCCAAGACCAAAAAGCACAGGACCTAATAGTGATGTTCTCCAAAGAAGATGAGTTTAAGCTATTTGTGTTTTGAGTTGAGTCTTCCTGGTCACTTGAACTTACGCCTTGTTATTTTTATACACCTTTTCTGAGTGATCCCTAAGCTGAGTGCCACCATAATCAGGTTATTCATTACATGACCTTTGGTGAGATATTTAGGACCATCCCAAACTTCTATGAGATTTTGAAGGATGTGTTTAGGAAAACACCTAAGTTATCACATTTGGCGTGCTAAGGAGTTTCTTGGGGTAGGTTAGGCTTAATGGTGAAATAAGGTGTTTGATACCATTATTGTGTTTGTTTGTTTCAAGGGGTTCCTTAATATTTTCTTCTTTAAATTTTGCTAGAGGACTAGCAAAGTTTAAGTGTGGGGGGGCGTTCAAGCTTTAATTTTGCCCATTTTTAATGAATTTTATAAGTAATTTTGCATGATATTATCTATCTATAGTGGATAAATGATATTGATTATGAGTAATATAAGTCTTGAAATATAGTGCAATATAGAAATTTAATTAACAAGTGCATCCCCCATTGGAAATAATTTTACATGGAACACATTGATTTATTTTGAATGTCCTATGTTGGCTAACGTCTCTTGGAGTTCAACTTCCATTAATTGTAGGTAACATACATATGGGAGGAGCTTAATGCAAAAGACCAAAGAAGATGTAAAGAATTAAAAGTTGGTGGACTAAACTTTAAAGAAGAGGACATGCCAACACCTTATTGGCCCTCCTAGATCTATGACATCTTATTGGCTTGGTGATAAAACCAAGGTGCCACATCAAAGAGAGAGAAGACACAACAACATAAATACAAGGGGAGAGGAATTTCGGCCAACAACTTGGGGTGCTTCCAATGAGAGAATACCAAAGGAGAAGAAGCTTCGAGGTGAGGCTTGTGCTTCCAACGAGAGACCATCCATTAATGCTATTCACCATTCCAAGGGCTAAGGAGAAGACGTCCAAGCTTGGAGGTGAGGTTGCTACCAAGTTCCATTGAATTCAAACCTCTAGAGAAGAAGAGAAGAAGCTCCTAAGGTAGTGACAACCCTTAGAGTTTATTATTTTCTTGTATAGAAGGAATAATTGATGAGAAATGGTGGTGAACATCTCAATTATATGTCTTCTTAGCTAGATAGAGTTCCAATGAATGTATATGAATGTTTAATTCTTCTTTTCAACTTCTAATTTGCATCCTCTATTCACATGTATTGTTGGGGTTGTTGGTGGGGCTTTCACATGAGTGAATGACACTCATCAATGGTGGCTTGGCGCATTTGAGTAGAAGGTGTGAATTGAAAGAAGAAGAAAATAAGTGTTGATGTTCGTTTGAATGAAGAACCTATCATTTATATCTAGTTGTTAATTTTAATTTCAGTAGTTAATTGAGTTTGTTATATCTTATATTGATCACATTTTATCCAAATCAATCTCCAAAAAGAATTTCTAATGCAAGTAGTATAGTATAGTTTAGCTAGATTAGCAAATAGCATAGTTGCATGCATTTAGTATAAATTAGAATAGAGTACCATAGTCTATTGAACCTTCTTATTTTATTTTCTTTCCTCAATTTTTATGCATTGATATCACTTCTAAAATCATGTGGAATTTGTGTGGATTTTATACTTGAATGGCTTGATAGATTTACTAGTAAAAAAATTGATTCACATCACCATTTTCCACTACACATTGCCTTGAAACTACATGATTTGTGAGCTTGTGTTAATTTTGATTATTCTACATTCACATGTCATTAATTTACTGAAGTATACCTAAGAGCTTGAAGAACAAGTTGAGTAATAATTGATTAAGTCATAAACACAATCCTTGTGGAAGAATGACCTATATTTGCCATGTACACCAAAGGAACTGTGCACTTGCAGTAAAGCTTGAGCTAAAAATATAGCTCAACAGCAGCCATCTCTACGTTCTCTTTTAAAGAAAGGTTAGCTACACCCCAAAGGATTTCGTTAAAGTCCAATTCAGAAAATGTTTCAGTACGCCTCTGTGTTGAATATTCCTGGTTAGGTGTTCTTACTAATCGTTTAGTGCTTAAAGAACAAGTCCATGTGCTCATAAATAAATAGCAGAAGATTAATTACCTACCAGTCTGAAGCTTTCCATTCAGTAAATATTTGTTGACGGATGAAGTAGAATCAGCTGCTTCTCCTTCCAGTTCTCCCAACGCATTCTCCTTTCTTTTAAAAGTGTTGGTAACTCATAAATAACATTCTATTTTATATATATAATGCACATCCATAAAGTAAATAAATCTCGTTGTAAGAACGTGTCTTGCAACGTGCAGCGTAGTTCCTATTTTTATGGGTATGTGTACCACTATTAATTTCAAATTTTGGTAACCGCTAAGCCGACGAAGTTTTGTTTGTAGTTAAAAGAATAACTATTCTGCTTAATCCACAAACTAACCTCGTTCAGTTACAGATAACTCAACGGAACAATATCAGTTACTGTTGCTAACTCCACGAACTAACTTCATTGAATTACAGATAACTCAACGGAGTGACTTTATATTATATTACTGACCTCGTGGAGTTAAGTTTAACTCAACGAACTTACTTCATTGAGTTAACACTTAGCAACTTCTAATTTTACTCATCGTAAGTACCTCTATGTCTTTTTTCTTTGCATTCTGCTAACTGAAATAAAGTTAAATATATGTCATTAATGCAGCATTCTAATCAAAATTCATTTAAATCTAAACATTATATAAATATTTAACTTACAGTTCATTTCATGTTATGCATAATTTACATTTTTCTTTGCAGCATGTATATATTTTCAGGCATCTATTATTTAATCCTGTCATTCAGCACTGTAAATCTTTTTAAACATTCTTACATAATATTCCACAAATTATATAACATTCAGTATAGTCCATTCATTTCACATTCAAAACATACATGAAAAGTATATCTAAAAATTTTGTATTCATTCATATGAATCAATTACAGTACAACTTAATCAGATATTTTTCATACAATTATATACAATTAGACGAACAATACAATTAGTCTCTATTCCTAAGTTCATCTACTTCCTTCTGAAGTTTTTCTAATTACTGCTCTAATTGGTTTATCCTCTCTACAGCTCCTGTAATTCCTCTAGAAGGTGCAGCAATCTCTACAGCTACAAAATTTCTGTATTCTTTTACTGAAATGTTTCTTGATTTGATCATTTTTAATGTCCATTTCATGAAATCAATACAGTCCACCATCAGCAGTGGAATCAAATCTCCATAAAACAATTTCTTCTTCATTGTTCTTAGCTTGGAGATAAAAACTGCAGACCAATTTATTTGAATTCTATTTACAACTGCATATGTGGCCCATTTGACAAATTGACTCAGTACTATGTCATGGCCTTGTCGTTGATAGACATTCTTAATTAAAATATTGGCTATCATGTGTGCTTTACCATTTAAATGCTTCAGTCTATTTAATAAAGGCACACCAGGATTGATAGTCAAACTGTCCTTGATTTCCTATTCTGTCTATTCAATGGCAGTTGCACTTTCCAAAATTTCCTGTCCTTCATTCTTTAATCCAAAAATGTTGTGGAGAAGCTCTGGTGTTATCTGTACATCAACTTCCTCTACGTAGGAAATTAATACTCCTCCTTCTCTAAAGTTTGCATAAAAGTAGGGCACTAGATTTTCATACATTGCATACCCTCTTTCTTGAGAAATAAAATTCAGTAGACCTTGGAATTCAAATAATTCTTTGATTTCTTACATTCCATCCTAATTTACTAGTCTACTATATATAATATCATAACCCCAAATCTCTTGATATTTATTATAAGCTTCATGACTCCAAAAATGTACTTCATTCAGAACTGTTGCTTTAGTCGGGTCAGGAATGTGACTTTGTTGTTCCAAAGGGGTTTGTTCTTGATCTTCCTCCTCCATAGGCTGCACTTGAACATGTTCAGTAGATTTCTAAACTTTTACTTCTACTTTTGTCTGTGGTGGTGAGCTGATAGAACTCTCCACTCTGTCTTGAATTCTTTCCATAAATTGCTGAAGAGTTTCTTGCTCTTCAGTGGAATCTGCAAAGTCATTTTTGTCCAAATGGCTTTGTTCAACTTCTTGTTCATTTTATGTTCTTTCTTCTTCCTCCTAACTACCAATCTGCTCTGTCACTATTCTTTCTAATTCTATGGCAAATTGGGATGGAGTCACGGGCAATTCAGTTTCTACCCTAATTTCTGTTTCTTCTTCTTGAACAGGCTGCAGACTAATTTCAGCCTGATTTTCTTCTTCTCTTTGCTCTTGCTGCTGCTGCTCCTGCTCCTCCTCAGAATCAGATAGCAGGTTTATAAAAATTGGTTCTACAGGCCCTTTTGATATTGGTACTTCAGATTTAATCTCCTCTTGACCTTCAGGCACTATCTCTTTTCCTTTCCTTCGTGTGATTAATTGTGCCTGGTCTTTCTCTTCTTCTTTTCAGATTAAATCTAAAAACAAAGGCTCTGCACGCCATTGAGCCACAGGTACTGGCTCTTCCTGTTTAATTTTTTTAATATTTGCTGGTCTCGAGGGACCTGCTTCAGCTTCTCCTACAGCAAATCTGACAATAGTTCTGGCAGTAGCTTCTTGATGCTATTCTACTTTGATTTTATATTAGGCTTTCAACTTTTCTGCAGCCCTCCTCTTGCGTAGTGCATCAAACACCAAATGTGCTTTGGCTACTACTAAATCTTCTGGTTCTCCTTGGTTTTTCCCAACTTGAACCAGTCCTTGAAATTCTTTTAATTCTTCTTCAGTCGAAGGCCCTAACATTGCTGGCTTGAATGGTGGAACTTAAGGTCCTAGCTGTTGTTCCTCAGGAATAGGTCTTTCAGCAGTCGGCTCCTCCTGTTCTTCCTCTGCTTGTTGCTGCCGCCTTATTACACCCCTTGCATGGCCAGCAATGTACTTTTTGAATCATAATCTGGCTTTGCGCTGGATTAGCTCTAGGGCTACTTCATTGTTCGGCCTAATTTTTCTTTCTTTGCTTAAAGCAATTTCTGTTGCTACTTTGATTTTCATTTCTACTATATGGGGTATTTGTATACCCAAATCAACTAAAAATTTTCTCAAGTTGAAGAGTTCTGATTCTACCTTCTGTAGCTCTTTTTCTCTTGTCGTGTTCCTGATCTTCTACCGCGTGTGTCATTCTTCTAACTCTTTCAGAAATTGTGCAGTCAACTACATCTTCCCAAAACTCGGGTGTCATCTTCCTCATCGTGGAGTTACACTACAGCACGGAATCGCTCTGATTTCTACTATTCTAGATTCTAAATGATTTGCCAGATAATACCCCCAAAACCCTAGGTATAAGATAAATAAGCCCTAAGTTTAGGCAGGTAATCGAGTCATTTCCCGAACCAACTCTTGCTCTCTCATCCGTGGTCTTAGCTACAGTACTCCGTTGAGTTAACTATAACTCAACGGAATAAGCTCATTGACTAACTCAAGACTCAACGGAGTAAGTTCGTTGAGTTAAGCATAACTCAACGTACTTCCCGTACAAACAGATATATATAAAAAAATACTTAAGATAATAGCTTTTTTTTCTATTTTACCGGTTTAACTTATACTATGTTTCGATCAGACCAACATTTTTTCCCAGTTGAACTGATAATATATTTCGGTTAAACCCAAAAAAAAATTTTTTACTAAAAATATAGATTTTTTATGTTCCAGTCATACCGATGGATCTAGTCGGTTAAACCACAATGATTTTTTATATTATATATATATATATATATTATAAAAATAAAATAAAAACTGATTTCTTACTAAGTAAAGCTCGAGTAGTCCTCTACTCTGACTTCTTCTATAATTCCAAAAGAACTTTTTGATATTTTCAAAATAGGTCTAAGTCTTTGTCCATTTACTTTAAAGATATTCTGAATTTTAGGATTTTCAATCTCAATAGCCATAAGGATAAATATTTCGAACTATGTAAGGTCATGCCCATCTAGATCTTAATTTTCCTAAATGGTTATGGAGTCTAGCCATGTAAAGATATAATTCTTGTCCTATTTCAAAGCTTTTTGGAATAATTTTCCTATCATGCTAGAATTTCATTTTCTCTTTTTCTCTTACAGTCTTCGAATAAACTTCATTTCTAAATTCTTCTAATTCAATTAATTGCATTTTCCTATTTTCAGCAACTTAATTTAAATTAGTGTTCAGAGTTTTTAACACCCAATAAGCTTTATGTTCTATTTCAGCTGGTAAATGACAACTTTTTCCATATACTAGCCTAAAAGGTGACATACCTAAGCTTGTCTTATAAGCAGTTCTATAAGCCCATAGTGCATCTACCAATCTATTAGCCCAATCTGTTCTAGTAGGATTTACTACTTTTTCTAAGATTAACTTAATTTGTTTGTTAGCACTTTCTACTTGTCCACTTGTTTCTAGATGATATGATGTTGCAATTTTGTGGTTTACTCCATATTTCTTCATTAAGGTTTCAAAACTTCTATTACAGAAATGAATTCCTCTATCACTGATAATAGCTTTAGGTATTCCAAATCTAGCAAATATATTGGTTCTTATAAATTGTATTACCACTTTGTTGTCATTAGTTTTTGTAAGAATAGCTTCTATCCATTTGGATACATAGTCTACCCCAAACAATATGTAATTAAATTGATTAGACATAGGGAATGGACCCATAAAATCTATTCCCCACACATCAAAGATTTCAACCTCAACAATAGGATTAAGAGTCATCATATTCCTCTTTGATATTCTTCCTATTTGTTGACATCTTAAACAACTTAAGCAATATTTATGAGCATCTTTGAATAGTGTTGGCCAATAAAACCCATATCGCAGAATTTTTGCAGTAGTTTTCCCTAAGCCAAAATGCCCTCCACAATCTTGGTCATGACAGAAAGACAATAAACTCTAATATTCAGTTTTTGGAACACACCTCTTTAAAACCAAATCAGGACATTTCTTAAATAAGTATGGGTCTTCCCAATAGTAATATTTTATTCTTGAGAAAAATAATTTCTTATCTTGACTATTCCAATCCTTAGGTGTTAAACTAGTAACTAAGTAATTAACTATGTCTACATACCAAGGTATTGTGTTGATGATCATTAATTGTTCATCAGGAAAATTATCCTTAATTTCAATATTTGATTTTTCTATTTGTAATCTTGATAAATGATCTGCTACTACATTCTCACAACCTTTTTTATCTTTAATTTCTAGATCAAATTCTTCTAATAACAATATCCATCGGATCAATCTAGGCTTAGTCTCTTTTTTTGCTATTAGATGTTTTAAAGCTGCATGATCCGTGTATACTATTACTTTAGCTCCAATCAGATATGATCTAAACTTTCTAAGGTAAACACAATAGCTAATAGTTCTTTTTCAGTAGTTGTGTAATTAACTTGAGCATCATTTAAGGTTTTGCTTGCATAATGAATCACTCTAGGAGATTTTTCTATCTTCTGTCCCAACACTGTTCCTATAGCAAAATCAAATGCATCACACTTTAATTCAAATGGATGACTCCAATCAGGTGCTTGAATTATAGGAGTTGAAATTAAGCTAGTTTTAAGTTTGAAAAATGCGTCCTTGCAATTTTTATCAAAGTTGAATGGGACATTTTTTAATAGATTAGTTAAAGGTCTAGCTATTTTGCTAAAGTCTTTAATAAATCTTCTATAAAAACCAACATGTCCTAGAAATGATCTAATATCTTTTACTGATTTAGGTTCTAGTAGATTAGAAATTACTTCTATTTTAGCTTTATCTACTTCCAACCCTTTCTTTGAAACAACATGCCCTAAGACTATTCCTTGTTTAACCATGAAGTGACATTTTTCCCAATTTAAAACTAGATTTTTTTCCACACAGTATTTTAATATTTGGTCTAAATTTTTTAAACAAACTTCATATGAGTTGCCATATATAGTAAAATCATCCATAAATATTTCTAAGAAATCTTCAGTCATTCCAGTAAATATGCCTTGCATTCACCTTTGAAAGGTAGCTAGTGCATTGCATAATCCGAATGGCATTCTCTTAAAAGCATAAGTTCCATTAGGACAAGTGAAAGTTGTTTTCTCTTGATCCTCTAATGCTACTGGAATTTGATTATAACTTGAATACCTGTCTAGGAAACAAAAATATTTTTGCCCTGCTAATCTTTCCAGCATTTGATCTATAAAAGGTAAGGGAAAATGATCTTTCCTAGTCACAGCGTTCAGCTTTCTATAGTCTATACATACTCTTCAGCCTGATTGAATTCTAGTAGGTATCAAGTCTTGACTTTCATTCTTAATAATTATTAATCCTGATTTCTTGGGAACTACATCGATTGGGCTAACCCATGAGCTTTCAGAAATCAGATAAATTATGTCATTATCTAACCATTTCACTATTTCCTTTCTGACTACTTCTTTAAGGTTTGGATTTAATCTCCTCTCAGGAATTCTAACAGGTTTAGCATTCTATTCTAAATATATGTAGTGACAACATAAAGTTGAACTTAACCCTTTTATATCAATCATAGTCCATCCTATTGCTTCTTTATAACTTTTTACTACATCTTTTAATTTAGCTATTTGATCCTCTTTTAAATCTGAAGCAATAATAATTGGACAGGTTCGTTTCTCTTCCAGAAATATATAGGTTAATTCAGGAGGTAAAGGTTTTAATTCTAAATGTTGTCCATCAGAAGCTAGAGCTCCTAATTAAACATCATCATTTTCTAAATTAATTTCTTCCAGATCTCCTTCTATATTTATGCTTTCACTTTCTGAAGTTTCAGAATTGATTTGCCTATTTAATTCTTCTTGAATCACATCATCTAACATATCTCCTTCATCTTCTAAAAAGTCTATGGTATGTAAAGACATTTCTAACTCATCAAACCTTTCTGGGTTGAAAATATTTAATTGAGTATCCTCATTACCATATGCTAACTTCATTACTCCAGTTTTACAATTTATAACACCCCTTGATGTTGCTAAAAATGGCCTTCCCAAAATTAAAGATGTATCACTATTTTTATGCTTAATTTGTGGGGAATCCAAAATTACAATATCAATAGGATATATAAAGTTTTTGATTTTAATTAAGACATCTTCTATTTTTCCTCTAGGGTATCTTATACTTCTATCAACTAATTGAATAACCGTACTAGTAGGAGTTAAGCCTTCTAATCCTAATGATGCAAATATATCACTTGGCATAACATTTATACCTACACCTAAGTCTATTAAGGTTCTTTCTCGAATGGTATTTCCTATGGTGCATGATATAATAGGGATTCCAAGATCAGATAACTTTTTAGGAATTTGTGACAGAAATAGGGAACTACTTTGCTCAGCTAAAAAGACATTTCTAAGAACTTTTCGCTCTCTTTTCTTAGTACACCAATTCTTTAGAAATTTAGCACAAGGTGGCATTTTCTACAATAGATCTAACAAAGAAATGTTAACTTGTACTTTTCCAAAAATTTCTCTGATTTTTTTTTTGTTTTTCAGGTATTGTTTATTGTAATCTTTTAGGATAGGGTACTAAAGATTTTGATTTAAAAGATTTTTTTTCTTCCGTTTGATTTGTTTGATCATTTTTAGTCTCATTAGCAGATTTAGATTGTTCATCATTGATTTCTAGATTTTCAGCTATTGCATTTTCATTATCATTTTGATTTTTACTCTTATCCACCTTCATATTAGTTTCATTTTGAGTTCTTGATGGTATATCAGTTCCAGATCTTAATGTTACACATACATCTTCCAGATTTTCGTTACTCTCATGATGTTTTTGTATATCATTTTCATGATTATGATCTTCAATTGTTTTTAGTTTTAAAGTGCATTCTTTAAATTCTATTGCATTAATATTTTCTTTTGGCTGTATATTTTGCAAATTACGTAGATCTATAACATTATAATTTCCATTGTCATGTTGCATAACTTGTATTTTCATTGTATATTCATCCAATGCTTTTAGTTTTCTTTCCAGAGCATCTAATCTCATTGCATTCAATTTTTGATCAATTTTCATTATGGTTTTTTCAGTTTCGTAAATTATATCCATTTTAGGTTTTGAATATGCTTCCTTATAGTTTAATTGGTTGACTTCCTATTGCTGACACATAAAGTATTCTAGTTTGTCCAGGTTTTACTCTATACTACGCTCTAGTCTGTCATACCTATCCCAAACTTCTGTGTCTACACATTCTATACTGACCATCAGTAGTTGGGTAAACTATAGGATTCTCATACTCAACTCTATTATATTGAGGATAATTCATTTGTTGTTCATGGGATCTAGCCATCTGCAAACGTCTCAGTTTCAAACAGTCAGAAATGTCGTGACCTTCAGAATTGCCGAATTCACATATGCTAACTACAGGTTTTAGAAATCTTTGAGCATAAGCATATGCCATATTCTCAATTACAGAAGAAAACACACAACACTCTGGCTATTAAAACAAAACAGCTCTAACAGTTGCTTATATTAATTCCCCGGCAACGGCGCTATAAAACTTGTATGTTTACCTAGCACGACACCAAAAAACATGTTTGGATCTCCAGCAATGCACTAGAAAAACTTTGATTTGTTAACTTCTATTTTTACTTAGTTAATTTATCTTTATGCCTATTCCTTTTTTAGAAGTAAACAAACAACCTTTCACACAAATTAGATATTAATTCAAATTTGTATTTTAACTGCAAGTGCACAGTGTCTATTGTATTAGTGTGTAAGTACAGGTCGATCCCACAAGGAATTGCTTAAGAATTGAGAACTGTTTCGTTTTTAACAATCAAATTTATATATTCAATAAGCTCTCCATTGAGTTACAGTTAACTCAACAGACTAAGTTAGTTGAGTTATGGCTAACTCAACGGACTAACATTGTGGACTTAAGTTAACTCCACAAGCTTGTCTTTCCTATTTAATACTTCTATTTACAGAGGAATTAGGCCAACCATTGGGCGGTTCCACAGATTGTAAATAACATCAATTAAGCTCTTTAATATTAGTAAACACTGGATTTATCATTAGGCAATACTAACATTCAGATAATTCAAACAGTAACCATTAAAATCTTTAAGTCTTTTTGAACGAACCAATTTTAGTAAACTGTAAAACTAAAACAAATATAAAACAATCACAACATTGACAAAGATAACATTAATCACGATACAAAACAAACAATACAACACTCAAATACAAAATATAAACACAGATAGTTGTTTTTGGTATTTTTGTTTTTATATGAACACGGAAATGGGTAAAAGGTGAAATGTAAAGTAATCTCAGTCAATAGTAAATACTTCTGTCACTACATGCGACGCAATTACACCATTGAAAATTAAACCACTTACAATTCTTCTCCTCTCCCTATAGAATTGCGAGTCCAGAATTGCAAGATGATCTCCTCTTCAGCATACAGGTATCAACCCGAAACCAAGGCTAGAAGCTTTACGATCTCTTGAGATATGAGTCGGCGCTTGGTGAAAATGGCTTCCCTTCCCGCGATGCGATCACTCCTCACAGTGGTTGTCAGGCACTATGTTTGGCTCGAAATCGACCTGACATCAGGAAAGTATCCTCACAGACCTCCGATGGTTGATGATTATGGTGGTGGTGATAATGGTTGGTGTGGTACTTTAGAGAATTGTCGATGGTGATCCTCCTCTACACACATTGGCCATACCCATCGATCACACACACTTTACTTCTTTTTCTTCTTTTCTTTTATATTTCTTCAGTGGTAACTGCTTCTGCTTGAATGGTCAGTTGGATTTCCTTCATTCATATGATCGACGATGATTTCTTCTCCCTACGCAATACGTGCAATCATGGTTTTTTTCCTTCCAACTTCCTGTTTCTACAACCGCTACAATGGCATATTAGAAAATAAATAGTCTGTGGAGTTACAAATAACTCAACGAACTTGCTTCGTTGATTTAACTATAAAACACGTGAATAAATTTAACTATCCGATGCTTAGGTGCATTTCGGATACTTACAGACTTAACTATCTGATGCTCAAATGCATTTCAGATAGTTATAGATAACTCACCGATATATAACTTAAGTCAATCTTCAAGATCACGACACGTGTCATCAGCAGTTTTATAATAAAAGAAACATTTCAGAGAGTTACAAGTTTAACTATCCAATGCCCAGATGCATTTTGGATAGTTAGAGATAATTGACCGAAAATCCACTTAAGTCATTCTCCCAGAACAAGACATGTGTCCATAATTATTTTATAATAAAAGGAGATTTCGGAGAGTTACACATATAACTATCCGATGCCTAGCTACAATTTTGGATAGTTAGAGATAACTCACTGAAAGTTCACTTAAGTCATGCATTATGGTTTCGACACGTGTACTTCAGGAAATAATAAAATATTCTTTTAAAACATAACTGTTCGACAATTTAAACATAACTGTTTAGTACATGTTCAGTATGTTAAACATAACTATCCGAAATAACAGAAAATTCAGATACTTAAGAATTTCATAGCCTGCAATTTACCGACAGTTTAGAAATGTACTAAATTAACATTAATTCCACGAAATTAAGCAAATTTTTTAATTCAAGCTTATAACAGTGCAATTATAACATAATGGCTTAATTCTCATATGATAAGCTAAATATTATGCAATTAACCATCATTTAACCGTTAATATTATGCACTTTTTCATTCTAAACACTTCCCTCATACCTAAATTTTACTAGTCCCTTAGCAAACTAAGATCTAATTAATTGGTCTTTCTAAAAGTGCCAGAATAAATTCTTCCTTTTTTCTTCTGTTCAGCATAAAAACTTGTATTATTATATAGATATTCTGTATGTTTCAGTAATCAACCTGTAAATATACTTAGAATCTATGCAAATTACATACAAAGTATATCATCATCACATAGCTATTAATTATATTATCGTTTGTTCTTCTTTTCATCATCTATCATCCTGAATTTTCCAATAAAATTTCTAGAAGAAATTTCAACAACATACGAATCAAATTACAATCCAATTCAATATGATTAAGACAAGTAGAATAAAGAATTGTATCTCCATTAAAACAACTTCAAAAGTCAATTCTTAGATTCATATTTCAGCAATTCTAGATAACAGAAAATATACTTGATTCATAAGATATCTGTATTTCACAAAACACTTGTATCTTTTCAAAACAGTATATGTATTTTTGTATTTTAAAAGTTAATTTGACAAGCTTGAATCATACAAGAGCTTTCTAATGTACCCATGTAACGAGCTTTCAGTCAACAATCCCAAATCTGATTAGGATCTTAGGTTGCCAGATTTCAAGAGTCCTTTTTCAGGTCAACAATCCTTACATACCTATCTGCTCAAGTACAAAAGGCTCGTGATCAAACAAGTCAATAAACTCTCAAAGTTTTTTCTTTTCTTTTTTTTAAACATAAAAAACATTAATCACATACTGTATATGTACGTATTTCATTAATACAGATGCAATCAAACACCAATCTCATATAGTCCTGCTTCTATCATTTACTGAAAATATGAATCCATAACAATAAGCTCATACTTTTTCTGTAGTTTAATAAGATCACATAAATCATTCTACAAGTTTAATTAGTTGAATTAAATGTATCTTTAATCATATGTGTTTCATTTAATCTAGAATTCACATCTCAACTTTTTTAGGACTTTAGATAATTTACTAATTTTCATTAAGCATTCTGATTTCATTTTAAAATCATGAAACTATTAAACTCATGAAATTCAGAAAAAAAATATAAGATACTATATCTAGATTTGCATAAATAGTTAATTCTATAGCATCTTATATAGTCTCTAAATATAACATTCAAGGTGTTATAGTTTATAAAAATTTTACAATCTCAATTATCAGAAATTGTCAATTTCCACAAAACTTTGCAATACCATTTTAATTCCTTTAATTAACAAACTTACATGGTTGTTACTTTAATTACCTCCCCCCGATACCTACATTTTGCATTGTCCTCAATGTAAAAGATTTGACAATAAATACAGTAATTGTAGCAAGCATGAATACAATTTCATTGATTTAGCACCTAACTCAACGAATGAATTTAAATCTAAATTCAAGATAAGTAATCGGTTACATACCTTGTTTCATTTGTATCTCCTTCTACATATTCCGATTTTTTATTCTGAAAAACTTTTCATTCATAGATAAAAGCAGAATATATAATAAAATAACATTTAATAGATATTTATAAATCATTGTCTTGTGTGGAACCTAGGCTCCTATGCCTTTAGTGGCTCACAAGCAAGCTAGTTGGTTTCCCATAACAGATACCAACAAACTGGATTGATTTTTTTTTCTTTTATAAAATAAAATTAAAACTAAATTTTTTTTCTTTTTTTCTAAAAATAAATGTAGAATACACACAACATTAAACACACAAAATCACAGCTTAAGAACATGATTGAAAAGTAGAAACAAATGAAATAAACGTGTCAGTCCAAGCAAACTTTTTAAGCATAATTCTTCTTTCTATTAATTCTATTTTAATGCAATTCGTGTTCCTTCTTAATTTGTAAACTTGCAATATATTATCAATGCTAAATACAAGTGTATTACCATTAATGAAATGAAATGCAGAAAGGGATCCTTTTCGATTCCAAGATAATGTAGCAGTTTCTATTTCTACATCTATTTCAATATACTCCTCTTCTCAATTCCATTCATTTATGTCTTTCATAATCCATATTTGAATACAAGTTACGAAATACAAACACAGATAAGTTGTTTTTGGTATTTTTGTTTTGAGATGTTCATGAAAATGGGCGAAAGGTGAAATGTAAAAATTCTCTATTGACAGTAAATACTTCCATCACTACATGCGACGTGATTACACCACTGAAAACTTAATCACTTACAATTCTGCCTTCGCTCCCTAGAGAATCGCGAGTCCAGAATTGCAAGATGATCTCTTCAGCATAATGGCATCAACCCGAAATCAAGGCTAGAAGCTTTACAATCTCCTGAGATATGAGTCGGTGCTTGGTGAAAATGGCTTCCCATCCCGCAACGCGATCACTCCTCACAGTGGTTGTCAGGCACCATATTTGGCTCGGAATCGACCCGACATCAGGAAAGTATTCTCACAGACCTCCGATGGTTGGTGATTATGGTGGTGGTGGTGGTTGGTGTGGAACTTCTAATGCTACCTATAGATAGCTCCATTTGTCCTCCTCTGCACACACACTGGCCACCCCTTCTTCGTCTTTTCTCCTTTTCTTTTATATTTCTTTAATGGTAACTGCTTCTCCTTAGATGATCGGTTGGAATTCCTTCATTCATATCAACAATGGTGATTTCTTCTTCCTTCCACGAGCGATATCCTACGTGATATGTGCAATCATGCTTTTCCTTTGAATGTCATGTTTCTGTAACCGCTATAGTGGCATATTAGAAAATAAATGGTCTGTGGAGTTACAGATAACTCAACGGACTTACTTCGTTTATTTAACTAGAAAACATGTGCAATAAAGAAATAAGCCACTAACATAACGTGTTACCTTAGTGTGTATTCACGTAACTCAACACGTACAGTTATGCTAACTTAACGAGTTAAACATGTACATCTCACGTGATATACTAAAGCATTTAAATTCAACACGTGCATAATTCTAACTTAATAAGTTCAAATATTTCAGACACTTACGAACCTAACTATCTGATGCCCAGATGCATTTCAGATAGTTAACAGATAACTTACCGAAAATCCACTTAAGTCATGCATTGTAATTTCAACACGTGTAATCCAAGAAATAATAAAATATTCTTTAAGCATTTAAAACATAACTGTCTGGTACATTAAACATAACTCTCTGAAATAACAGAAAATTCGGATACTAAAGAATTTCACAGCCTACAATTTACCGATAGTTCAGAAATGTACTAAATTAGCATTAATTTCCTAGAATTATGCAGATTCTTTCATTAAAGCATATAATAGTGCAATTATAATATAATGGCTTAATTTCCATATGATAAGCTAAAAATTATGTAATTAACCATCATTTAATCGTTAATATTATACACTTTTTCATTCTAAACAACTAGACTCCATAACCATCCAGGAAAATTAAGATCTAGGTGGGCAGGACCTTACATAATTCGAAACATTTATTCCTATGGAGCTATTGAAATTGAAAATCCTAAAAATCAAAATATATTTAAGGTAAATGGACAAAGACTTAGACTTATTTTGAAGATACCAAAAAGTTCTTTTGGAATTAGTAGAGGACTACTTAAGCTTTTCTTAGTAAGAAATTTTCTAAGTAAAAAAAAAAAAAACATAGTCACGATTCAACCGAAAGAAATTATCGATTTTACCGAAACATATATTAAAGAAAAAAATCATTGCGGTTCAACCGATAGGATCCATTGGTTAGACCGAAACATAAAAACATAAAAAAATCTATATATTATATTAAGTAAAAATGTCGGTTTTACCAAAGCATAGTATCGATTCAACCGAGGAATATAATGGTTTTACCGAAATGCTAAAATGATGAAAAAAAATTAATTAAGAGTCAATTAGACCAAAAATTCTTCGGTCTTGACCGAAGTAAATTATTATTATAAGTATTTTTATTACTTATAACTTTACGAAAAGTCTGTTGAGTTACGCTTAACTCAACGAACTTACTTCGTTGAGTCTAGGATAAGTTAACGAACTTACCCCATTGAGTTAACTATAACTCAATAGAGTACTGTAGCTAAGTCCACAAACTTAGTCCGTGGAGTTAACTGTAACTCCACGAAGAGGTAGATGAGAGAGCGAGAGTTTGTGCGGGAAAATGACTCGATTACCTGCCTAAACTTAAGGCTTATTTATACTAAAACATAAGATTTGGGGGCATTATCTATAGAATCATTTAGAACTTAGACCAGTAGAGATCAAAGCGATTCTGTTCCATTTCATTACTCCATGATGACAAAGATGACACCAGAAGTCTAGGAGGACGTAGTGGACACGTCAAAATTTCTTAGAGATTCAGAGGAATGGCACACAAGATAAAAGATTAGAAATACAATGAGGGAAAAAGAACTACAAAAGGTAGAATCTGAACTTTTCAATTGGAGAAGAGTTTTAGTAGATTTAGGTATAAAGATACCTCAGATCATAGAAACGAGAATCAAAATAGCAACGGAAGTTGCTGTTAACAAAGAAAGAAAAATCAGGCCAAACAATGAAGTTGCCCTAGAATTGATCCAATGTAAGTCCCGACTTTGGTTCAAAAGATGCATAGGTAGACAGGCTCAGTGGGCGATCTGGGAGCAAGAGAGGAAAGGAAATGAAGAACAGGCAACTGAAGAACAAGAGGAACCGGCTACTGAAAGACCTGTCCCTGAGGAACAACAGCTAGGACCTTCAGTTTCGCCAACAAAGCCATTATCACGAATAGCATTTGTTTGGCCAAGAACTGAAGAAGAAGATAAAGAGTTTGCTAGCTTGGTCAAAACAACAAAAGACCAAAGAGATAATGAAGAAATGGCTATAGCCAAAGCACATATTCTGTATGATGCCATAAAGAGAAGGCAAGTAGAAGAAAAGTTGAAAGGCCAATACAGAATTAAAATTGAGCAACATCAAGAAGCAACTAGATCAAGTGCTGCAAAAGAAATGGAAGCTGGTCCTTCAAGACCAGTAATTATAGAAGAAGTTAAACAGGAAGAGCCAGTACCTATGGCTCAAGGGCCTACAGAGCTCATTTTTGTAGATTTAATCTCAGAAGAAGAAGAGTAAGATCAGGCACAATTAATTAGAAGAAGGAAAGGAAAAGAGATAGTGTCTGAACATCAAGATGAGATTAAATCTAAAAGGTAAATATTAGTAGGATCTGTAGAACAAATTTTTGTAAACCTGCTATCTGATTCTGAAGAGGAGCAGCAATAGCAAGAGAAAAGAGAAGAAGAAAAACAGGCTGAAATTAATCTACAGCCTATACAAATAGAAAGAACTGAAATTAAGGTAGAAGCTGATTTGCCCGTGACTACATCCCAATCTTCCACAGAATCATAAAGAATAGTGACAATGCAGATTGATAGTCAGGAGTATGAAGAAAGAGAAGAAGCTAAACAAGAGCACATTGAACAAGGAATGACACGATAGATTCCACTGAAGAGAGAAATTCTTCAGCAATTAATTAAAAGAATTCAAGATAAAGTGGAGAGTTCTGCCAACTCTCCACCACAGACAGAAGTAGAAGCAAAAATGCAGGAATCTCCAGAGCATTCCCAACAAATTCAAGTTCAGCAAATTGAAGAGGAAATTCAAGAACAAACCCCTTTGGAACAACAAATTCAAATTCCTGATCTAACTGAAGCAAATGTTTTGAATGAAGTACACTTTTGGAGTCAGGAAGCATATAATAAATATCAAGAGATTAGGGGTTATAATATCATATACAGTAGACTAGTAAACTGGGACGGTATGCAAGAAATTAAGGATTTATTTGAGTTCCAAGGTCTACTGCAATTTATTTCTCAATAGAAAGGGCATGCAGTATATGAGAATCTAGTGTCCTGCTTCTATGCAAATTTAAGAGAAGAAAAAAGTGGATTAATTTCCAACATGGAGCAAGCTAATGTACAGATAACATCAAAGCTTCTCCACAACATTTTAGGATTGAGAAATGAAGGGAAAGAGATTATGCAAAACCACAACTGACATTGAGTGGACAGAATAGGAAATCAAGGATAGTTTAGCTATCAATCCTGGTGTGCCATTATTAAACAGACTGAAGCACTTAAATGGTAAAGCACACATGATATCTAACATTTTGATTAAAAATGTCTACCAACGACAAGGCCAAGATATTGAATTAAGCCAATTTGTCAAATGGACCACATATGTAGTTGTAAACAAGATTCAAGTTAATTGGTCTGCAGTTTTTATCTCCAAACTAAGGGCAATAAAGAAGAAATTATTTTATGGAGATATAATTCCACTACTGATGGTGGATAGTATGGATTTCACGAAATAGACATCCAAAAGGATAAGATCTAGAGCCATTTCCGTGAACACTAAGGCAACGCGTTAGGTTAGCATTATAAAACTTAAGTTGTTATTTTTGCACGTGGTAAAATTCTTATTATAAAAATATTTGTTTATTACTGGTTCGTTGAGTTATCTGTAACACAATGGAGATAGTTCGTTGAGTTAGTGTAACACCACAAAGATAGTTCGTTGAGTTAGCTACAGTACTTGTCACGTGAGTTGGCACATGAGGAACTCGTTAAGTTAGAAACATTAAGTTAATATCTACTTGTGTTACTCGTTTAGTTAACATTAAAGTAACAATTTCTTATTACACTTGATGAAAAGTTTTTTGGACGAGAAAGTTTATTTTGCAGAAAATTTTTCAAAGATCCAAGATTGATGGTTAAAGAAAATTCGAAATGTAAACATGGGTCAGAACGTGTGTATTTCGATGAAGGAAAAAGAAAAGACGTGAATAAGTGGAAAACTGATAGTGATTAAACGTAGAGGATATGCATGAAATGAAGATATAGTATAAAAGGCATAGAGTTCTTGTTGATCAATCTATCCCTCCACATCAAACGAAAAATCTTTTTAGGGATCAAAAACACTCTTTGGGGAAAAGCTCTTAGATGGAAGAAAATTTAGTGAAGCAAAAAAGGTCAGATTTATGTCACTGAAGATCTGAAGTATCAACAGAAAGCAAATTCGGTGAAGTAGAGAACGACAAGATATTCGTCACTAAAGAATTGCTAAAGAAGAAAAAGAAGAAGAAGAATAAAGATCTCAAATAGGGAGAAATGTTTTAAATTCCGTAAATTAGTTTTCTCTATTTATAGTTATGAAAATGTATAGATGAAACATGGTATTGATATATAATTGCATCTACAATTTCAGAGGAGAATTGAATTGTATATTGTAATTGAAACCTTGAATAAAAATGATTTTATGAAAATAGTATCTCGACTTGTTTTTAACTTTTAAAGTTTCAATTATAATCGAAAAAAGTTGAAAAACACAATTCACCCCCCTCTTATGTAGCCATACGATCCTACAAGTGGTATTAGAGCTTTGTTAATAATCTTTGATATAAAATCGATACCAACTTATTTAATATCATTACTTATTCTGTCTTCCATGTTTTTAAACAGAAATTGACATTTGGGCATACGTTTAACTTTCTCGATTTGAGGCTCAAATTGTTTTTATCGTATTAGACTGTTTAAAATCAAATAGGTTGAAAAATCTAAGGAAAGATGGCTACTGGAAATAGTAATTTTTCTTTGTATGAAGGTCAAAATCTTAATCGTCCTCCTTTATTTGATACATTTTGAATATTGGAAATATAGAATGACAGTCTTTCTTCAAAGTATAGATCATAAGTTATGTTCATGATTTCTAAACCATATACTCCATTAACTACCCCTTATAATACTTGGACAATTACTGAAAAAGAAAATGAAATCTGAATGCTAAGGGCTTAAATATTTTATTTTGTGCATTGAGTTATGAATAGTTCAGAAAAGTGTCGGCATATAAATCTACTTATGAGGTGTGGCATGCATTAGAAGTTTCACATGAAGGTACTTCTCAAGTTAAAGAGACTAAGATAAACATGTTGATTCATAAGTATGAACTCTTTAAGATGCATGAAGACGAAAGTATTTCTGAGATGTTTTCCAAATTTCTTGATATCATAAACTCTTTAAAATTCTTAGGAAAGAACTTTGAACAAAAGGATTTGGTGAGGAAAATTCTCAGATCCCTAAGTTCTAAATGGTCTCAAAAAGTAACATCAATTGAAGAATCACAAGATTTAAATATTTATACCATGAATGAACTTATAGGAAACTTAACTGCTTATGAAGTTAAATTAATTGAATCACTGAGTCAAAATAAACTAAAAATGAAGAAAGAAATAGCCTTCAAAATTAATTTAGATTTTGATATATCTATTGATTCTGACGAAGATTTGATTTTGCTGACTAGGAAATTCAAGAAAGCATGGAAAGCTAGGAAACATCAAAGGAACAAAAATGATAAACCCTCAATGTCAAAATCACTAAATAACAAGAATTCTTCATCTAGAAAGTATGTATGTTACAATTGTAAGAAACCTGGACATCTTTCTCTAGATTGTCTTATAAGGAAAAATGAAAAGCATAGTAGGACAAATCAGAAGAAGACAGCTTAGAAAACTCAGAAAAAGTTTTATAAGAAAAAGGCTTTGAAGGTCACTTAGGATGACACGTCTGAAGAGTCTAAATCTGAGGAATCATCATCAAAATCTTTACATTCAGAAGAAGAACAAGAGTTAGAAGATGTTGCTCATGTGTGCTTCATGGCAGATGAGTCTAAGGTAATATCTGATCCTAAAAGTCATTCAGATTTTAACTTTGATGAATTATTATGTGCATATCATGCATTATTACAAAAACTTAAAGTTTGTAAACTAGAAAATAAGAATATCAGAAACTCTATCCATTGTGGAAGAAGAAAATTGTTTCCTGTCTACTACTTTAGAAAAGTATAAATGTGATAATGAAAATCATGCTAGAGATTTGCATAAATTTAGATTTAATGAATGTGTCTTGCATGAACAAATACAAAATATAAATGTTGAAAAATTAAAGATAGAATCTTAAAATGAAATGTTGAGAAAAAATATAAATGATCTTGAGTTAGAGATTGATAAATTAAAAATGAGAGAGCTAGAGTTAAATTCCACCATTGAGAAATGGAATTTAAGTCAAACTAAGTTAGACAAACTAACTAGAACCCCTACGGTGTCATATAAATATGGCTTAGGATTTGATTATCCTGAATCTCAAGCTAATAAAGGATTTATTAGTTGCAGTTCAAGTAAATCTAAGCCTAAAATTCCTTTTATCATGAAACAATGTAATAAATACATAGAAGTAGGTAATTCAAGGGATGAATCATGCAGTAATGATATAAATCAATGTGATTTGTCTAAATGTACTTCTAACATGACTATTAATGTTTCTAAAAATCTTGTTTCTTGTTCTAGAAATTCAGTTTCCAATGTTTCTAAAATTTCAAACAATTGTAGTAAACTAAAAATTCGGAAACCCGAGCATGTAATTCAAAACACTAGTGTTAGACCAATTACTCATTCTACATGTGATAAATCTGAAAATTCTTGTGCAAAAAAAGATTTTGTATGCACTAAAAATTCAAATACAATTATAAAATCTTGGTATAAACTTACTTAAATGTATGAGCATGACCAAAATAAATTAACATCTCATACAAATTAGTTTGGTCTTGATTATACTGAAAACAAAAGAATGATTGTAAAAGAAATAATACTATATGTGAGTATGAAGCTAATGATAAATCAATAGTACTTACAATTAATAAGAATATAAATGATAATGTTAAACTATTTTTAAACAAAAAGAAGAAATATGCAACTTGGTCCTCAACAACATTGGGTACCAAGAAAAAGTTTTTCTTAATTTGTGTTGTAGGAGGAAACAACATCAAAATGGATCTTGGACAATGGAGCGTCAAGTCACATGATCAGACAGAAAAGTCTACTACAAAATTTTACAAATACCTTGAAAGGAAGTGTAACATTTGGAAACAAAAGCAAGGATAAAATCATAGGTATGGGTAATGTTCAAGTAACTCCGACTTATGTTATTTCGAATGTACTATATGTAGAAAACCTAGGATTTAATTTGCTGAGTGTTATAAAACTAACTGAGAATGGATACTATGTAGTGTTTGAAGAAAATGTATGCAAAATTATTGATAAAAATACAGATGAAATTAAGTTTATTGCTAAAAGAAAAGGTTCTGTATGTATTTTATCTTTACCTTCTGGTGTAGTTGATTTAAATTCATGTTTGCTAGTTGAAACTAGTGATGCATATCTGTGGCATAGAAGGATTGGGCATATAAATATGAAACTGTTACATAAACTATCTAGAAAACATTTAGTGAGAGGTTTACCAAAGATTAAATACCCAAAGGACTTTATGTGTGATGCATGTGAGTTAGGTAAACTTCACAAAAACTCTTTTAAATCCAAAACTGATATTTCAAGCAAGAGAGTCTTAGAACTTATACATATGGATCTATTTGGACCAACAAGAATCATGAGTCTTGGTGGTAAATGATATGTATTTGTTTTAGTAAATGACTTCTCTAGATACACTTGGGTATATTATCTAGCATCTAAGACAAAAGTATTTGAAAAGTTTAAAATGTTTTGCAATTTTGTTCAAAATGAACAAAGTGTCTCTGTTCAAAAACTTAGGAGTGATCATGGTACGGAATTTGATAATGATCAAATGAATAATTATTGTAATGAGCATGACATTAATCACAGATTTTCCTTTCCAAGAGCACCATCTCAAAACGGTGTTATTGAGAGAAAGAATAGATCACTTCAAGAAATGGCCAGAACTATGTTGAATAAACATAAGTTACCTCAAAATCTTTAAGTTGAAGCAGTGAATACAGCTTGTTATGTTATTAACAGAAGTCACTTAAGACCTCGTGTTAATAAAACTCCTTTTGAAATTATGTTTAATAGGGTTCCAAAAATTTCCTATATGAAACCATTTAGTTGTAAGTGTTTTATTCTTAATACTAAGGATAAAAGAGACAAATTTCAAGCCAAAGCAGATGAAGGAATTTTTGTAGGTTACTCTATTAGAAGTAAAACCTATAAAGTATATAACATGACTTCTAGAACTATTGAAGAAACCCTCCATGTAAGCTTCAATGAAAATTCTTTTAGAGAATCTCAATCTAAAGCTGATAATGATCATATGATAATTTCCCAAAAGAATTAGAGGTCAATAGAGAGATTGAAGATTTATCTGAGACAATCAAAAATATGAACTTAAATGATCAAACTAATGATGAAAGTGATGGACCTTCAGATGTTGATGAGAATATTGAGTAAAATCAAAGAAATTGGCGTTATTCTTCATCACATCCCATTACTCAAGTCATTGGTAATATTAATGAGGGAGTTAAAACTACAGCTTCAGTAAATTTAAATAGTATGTGTATGTTTGTATCTATGGTGGAACCAAAGAATATAGAAGAAGCATTATTTGATGAAAATTGGATAGTGTCAATGCAAGAAGAACTAAATCAATTCATCAAAAATGATGTTTGGGAATTAGTCTCTCCACCAGAACATCAGTCCATAATAAGTACAAAATAAATCTTTAGAAACAAAACTAATGAAATTGGTCAAGTTATAAGGAACAAAGCTAGATTAGTTGCACAATGGTATACACAGGAAGAATGACTAGATTATGATGAAACATTTGCTCCTATGGCTAGGTTAGAAAGTATTGGAATATTATTGGTCTATGCTTGTTATATGGATTTTAAACTATATCAAATGAATGTAAAGAGTGCATTTCTAAATGGTTTAATTAATGAAGAAGTCTGAAAAACAACCACCTAGATTTGAAGATATTAAAAATCCTGACTTTGTGTATAAATTGAAGAAAGCCTTATATGGTTTGAAACAAGCACCTAAATCATGGTATGAAAGATTATCTACTTTTTTAATAGAACAAGGTTATATCATGGGAAAAGTAGATCATACTCTATTTATCAAGAGAGATGGTAAAGATCAAATTGTTGTTCAAATATATGTGGATGATATAATCTTTGCAGCAACTTCTGATAAACTAATAAAAATATTTTCTGAAGAGATGACTAGTTAGTTTGAAATGAGTATGATAGGAGAACTTTCATATTTTCTAGGACTTCAAATTAAGCAAATGGATAAAGGTATATTTTTAAATCATGAAAAATATGCAGATGAAATGCTTAAGAAATTTAATTTTAATGATATAAGGATTTGAGGAACTCCTATGAGTACTTTAAAGCTAGATATTGATGACATAGGAAAATCAATAGATCAAAGAAAATACAGAAGTATGATTTGTTTTTTACTTTATTTGACTGCTAGTAGACCTGATATTATGTTTGTTGTGTGTGTTTGTGCTAGATTTCAATCTAATCTTAAAGAATCACACTCAATTGCAGTTAAAAGAATATTTAGATATATACAAAGAACTAAAAATTTTGGACAGTATTATTCTAAGTATAGTTTAATAGATCTTATAGGATATACTGATGCTGATTATGCAGGATCTAAATCTGATAGAAAGAGTACTAGTGGCACATGTCAATTATTGGGAAATAATTTGGTGTCATGGTTTAGTAAAAAGCAAAACTGTATAGTACTTTCTACTACATAAGCTAAATATGTTGGTGTTGCACTCAGATTCTGTGGATAAGGCAAACTTTAGAAGATTTTGGATTATCTTATGATACAACTGAGATTTATTGTGACAGTAGTTCTGTAATAAATCTTTCCAAAAATCCTGTATTACATTCTAGAGCAAAGCATATAGAGGTTAGACATCATTTTCTAAGAGATAACATAATTAAAGGAAAAATTAAATTAAAATTTGTGTCTAGTAAAAATCAATTAGCTAATATATTTACAAAACCTTTAGACAAAAATACATTCTGCAACATAAGATTAAATTTGGGTATTTGTAGGCTATGTGATGTGTAAAATCCTTAGACTCCATAAAAAGATAAATATTATTAATGATGTTGTTCACCTCATAGATATTATATACTTATCATAAATATTTAAGTAATATCTAAACTGTTGCTTAAGATACTATGTATTTATTATAAAATCATAGTAGTATCTTATTGATTTTTAAGTAGTTTATCAATTTTAATGGTTTTCACGAGTTTAAGTGGAAGTGTAAATGAAAATCATTAAATACTTCTAAAATTCTAAAATTTTGATTAAGTGTTTTCTTTGTATCGAGGAAAGTGCATATGATCATACATAAATTTTACTTGATTGATTAAACTTGTAGAATAAGTTATATGTAAATCATCTTAAACTATTAATCAAAAGTATGAGCTTATTGAAACTAATTCATATTTTCAGTAAAATCATAGACATAAAAATTGTATGAGATTTGTGTTTTATTACATCTGTATTAATGGAATACATATATATTGTGCTTAAAATGAAAAGTGCTTACAAAGTGAAAATCTTTGAGAGTTTATTGATTAGTTTGATCATGAGCCTTTTATACTTGAGCAGATAGGTATGTAAGGATTGTTGTCCTAAAAAAGGATTCTTTAAATCTGGCAACCTAAGGTCCTGATCAGATCTGAAATTGTTGACTGAAAGCTCATTACACAAGTACATTAGAAAGCTCTTGTATGATTCAAGCTTTTTAAACTAACTTTTAAAGAAAATTATCAATATTTACTGTTTTGAAATGAAAAAGTTGTTTCATTAATTACAGATATCTTTGAATCGAATGTAGTTTCTACAAATATGACTACGGATTTATTGAATCAACATTAGTACTTTTGACAAAGTTTATTTGAGATACATTCTTTTATTCTCCTTGAATTAATCATATTGAGTTCAAAGTTGTGTTTTGATTCATATATAGTAGGAATTGATTCTGGAAATTATTTTTGATCAATTCAAGATAACATAAGTTTATGCAAAGAAAATTTAAAAGTCTAGTTATACTTAACATCTATTGTTATACAAGTATATTTTGTATGTTATTGAATATATAAGAAGTATATTTGTAGGGGGAGGATTAACAATATCCAAAACAGATTAATATAATTCAGAATACAAATCTTGGTTAATCTAAATTAAAGTCCTCTTAAAATATTAATGAAATAATTTAAAAAGATAAACAAACTATTATAGATTCAAAGGACAGAAATGTTAGAATAGTTTACAATGTTCTCAAGAAACTGTTAAGGTATAGCTTATGTAGTGTGTTTGGAATGTTTCAATTGAAAGCATTCAAAATTTTGTGTACTAACTGAACGTTATGTTATGTAAGGTAACGCGTAAAACTACCTCTAGACAGCGTTTTACTCGTTAGGTTAGTTTAACTCAATGAGTTATTCTTGAATTTTTTGGGTACCTTGATTGAATAAACTATATTTAATACTCATTTGAAATCCAAACCCAACTTATACACGTTGAGTTATTCACCTAAAAATCTTATTTAAACATTTATTACACGGCCACATAGGTTACTCGTAAACTTTGTCTAAAAAACTTTCCTGCTTGTTCCTGTTACAACCTACGACGATGGTCTCTAAGTTCTACAAGGGTCGTGGCAGAGGAAAAGGCAAAAGCAGAGGAGATAAAGGAAAAGCTATAGAGTATGATGAAGTACCATGTTGTTGGTTTAAGAAAATTTTGCAAGTTGACAAAAGGTTAGTAGAAATTTATAGTGATTATTTCTTTTCTAAAGAAATACTAGATTAAGTTAGACAAGAACTTCAAAATACTGATGAAAGTATTAAATACATGGGTATTTGAAGTAAATATGATAGAGAATACATAATGAAATGTGCTGAGATTACATTTCTAGAACAATATGCAAAATATTTGGAAAAAGGTGTAGGTACATCAACTAGAATTCCTCAAATACCTATAAACGGTACTAGACTACATGCATTTGAGGAAGAACATGACTCAGCTATCCTGTTGAGTATTTTGTTTTGATGATGTGTGCTGAATGAATATAATCATATTTGCTCAATTACTATTGCTTGTGAAAAGAAATAAAAATCATCAATTAATACAGAAAAAGCTTACTAGCATAAATATTTGTCTGTATTGGATCTGAAGTTAATAACTAGTCGTTTCGCTGCATTAATTTCTCATTTAACTAAACGTTAAGTTAACGTGTGTTTTTATTGAAAAGCATGATATGTTTTAAAGTTATATCTTCTGTATCATGAACAGTGCACGTTTAGACAACTCGTTAAGTTAGAGTTTTGTTTGTATAGAGGTCACGTGAGAACTCGTTAAGTTAGAGGCTTAAAGGTTAAAATAGGTCACGTGATAACTCGTTAAGTTAGTGAGTAAAAGAAGAGACGAACTCGTTAAGTTAGTGTTATACACGTGGTGAAATTATAAGTTACGAATGTTGTATTGTATCACGTGAGGTGCACATGTTTAACTCGTTAAGTTAACATAACTAAATGCGTTGAGTTGCTATATTGAACACTAAGGCAATGCGTTAGGTTAGCGTTATAAACTTAAGTTGTTATTTTTTTCACGTGGTAAAATTCTTATTATAAAAACATTTGTTTATGACTGAATCGGTGAGTTAAAGTTTTTTCGGAGACTTATAGTCGTAATTATCTGAAAGGTAACTTAAGTCATGTTTTCAGGTCTTGACACGTGTCTCACTAGTTTTATGATATAAAGAGCTTTTCAGTGACTTACAACTGTAACTATCCGAAACTTAAACTATTTTCGGTGAGTCATCGTTTAACCTTCCGAAAGAAAGGTTAAGTTGGTTTATTAAGTTAGCATAACACCACGAACTTAGTTCGTTGAGTTAGCTACAGTACTTGTCATGTGAAATGGCACATGAGGAACTCGTTAAGTTAGAAACGTTAAGTTATATATATATATACTTGTGTTACTCGTTTAGTTAACATTAAAGTAATGACTTCATATTACACTTGATGGAAAATTCTTTAGACAAGAAAGTTTATTTTGCAAGAAATTTTTCAGAGATCCAGGACTGATGATTAAAGAAAATTCGAAATATAAGCGTGGGTTAGAACGTGTGTGTTTTGATGAAGGAAAAAGAAAAGACGTGGAGAAGTGGAAAACTGGTAGTGGTTAAACGTGAAGGATATGCATGAAATGAAGATACAGTATAAAAGGCATAGAATTCTCGTTGATCAAACTATCCTTGCACACAAAATGAAAAATCGTTTCAAGGATCAAACTATCCCTGCACACCAAAAGAAAAATCTCTTTCAGGGATCAAAAACACCTTCTAATATCAGAAGTGAAAATCTCTCAAGTGAAAGAAAATTTAGTGAAGCAGAAAAAGGTATTATATATGTCACTGAAGATTTGAAGTATCAGAAGAAAGCAAATTCAGTGAAGCAGAGAAAGACAAGATATTAGTCACTGAAGAATTGCTGTAGAAGAAAAAGAAGAAGAAAGATCTCAAACAGGGAGAAATGTTTTAAATTCCGCAAATTAGTTTTCTCTATTTGTAGTTATGAAATTGTTTAGATGATACATAGTATCGAGATATAATTGTATCTACAATTTCTGAGGAGAATTGAATTGTATATTGTAATTGAAACCTTGAATAAAAATGATTTTATGAAAACAATGTCTCGACTTGTTTTTGAGTTTTAAAGTTTCAATTATATTTCAGAAAATTTTAAAAATACATAATTCACCCCCCTCTTGTGTAGCTATATGATCCTACAAGTGGTATTAGAGCTTTGGTTAATAATCTTTGATATAAAATCAATACCAACTTATTTAATATCATTGCTTATTCTACCTTCCTTGTTTTTAAACAGAAATTAATATCTGAGCATACGTTTAACTCTATTGATTTAAGGCTCAAGTTGTTTTAAAGTTTTTAGACTATTTAAAATCAAATAGGTTGAAAAATCTAAGGTAAAATGGCTACTGGAAATGGTAATTTTTCTTTATATAAAGGCCAAAATCTTAATTGTCCTCCTTTATTTGATGGAATACATTTTGAATAATGGAAATATAGTATGACTTTTTTTCTTCAAAGTATAGATCATAAGTTGTGGTTCATGATTTCTAAACCATATACTCTGTTAACTACTCCCTATAATACTTGGACAATTACTAAAAAAGAAAATGAAACTCTGAATGCTAAGGGCTTAAATACTTTATTTTGTGCATTGAGTTATGAACAGTTTAGAAAAGTGTCGACATATAAATCTGCTTATGAGGTGTGGCATGCATTAGAAGTTTCACATGAAGGTACTTCTCAAGTTAAAGAGACTAAAATAAACATGTTGATTCATAAGTATGAACTCTTTAAGATGCATGAAGATGAAAATATTTCTAAGATGTTTTCCGGATTTCTTGATATCATAAACTCTTTAAAATGTTTAAGAAAGAATTTTGAACAGAAGGATTTGGTGAGGAAAATTCTCAGATCCCTGAGTTCTAAATGGTCTCAAAAAGTAACATCAATTGAGAAATCACGAGATTTAAATGTTTATACTATGAATGAACTTATGGGTAACTTAACAGCTTATGAAGTTCAATTAAATGAATCACTAAGTCACAACAAACTAAAAATGAAGAAAGAAATAGCCTTTAAAATTAATTCAGATTTTGATATATCTACTGATTCTGATGAGGATTTGATTTTGATGACTTGGAAATTCAAGAAAGCATGAAAAGCTAGAAAACAGCAAAGGAACAAAAAGGATAAACCCTCAACATCAAAATCACTCAATGACAAGAATTCTTCATCTAGAAAGTATGTATGTTACAACTGTAAGAAACCTAGACATCTTTCTCCAGATTGACCTATGAGGAAAAATGAAAAGCAAAGTAGGACAAATCACAAGAAGACGGCTTAGAAAACTCAGAAAAAGTTTTACAAGAAAAAGGCTTTGAAGGTCACTTGGGATGACACGTCTGAAGAGTTTGAATCTGAAGAATCAGTATCAAAATCTTCACATTCAGAAGGAGAACAAGAGTTAGAAGACGTTGCTCATGTGTGCTTCATGGCAGATGAGTCTGAGGTAATATCTGATCCTGAAAGTCATTCAGATTTCAACTTTGATGAATTATTATGTGCTTATCATGCATTATTATAAAAACTTAAAGTATGTAAACTGGAAAATAAGAATATTAAAAAATCTTCATCCATTATGGAAGAAGAAAATTGTTTCTTGTCTACTACTTTAGAAAAGTTTAAATGTGATAATGAAAATCATGCTAGAGATTGCAAAAATTTAGATTTAATGAATATATCTTGCATGAACAAATACAGAATATAAATGTTGAAAATTAAAGATAAAATCTGAAAATGAAATGTTGAGAAACAATATAAATGAACTTGAATTAGAGATAGATAAATTAAAACTGAGAGAGCTAGATTTAAATTCTACCATTGAGAAATGGAATTTAAGTCAAACTAAGTTAAACAAACTAACTAGTACACCTGCGGTGCCTTATAAATTTGGCTTAGGATTTGATTATCCTGAATATCCTGAATCTCAAGCCAATAAAGGATTTATTAGTTGCAGTTCAAGTAAATCTAAGACTAAAAATCCTTTTATTATGAAACAAGGTAATAAATATGTAGAAGTAGGTACTTCAAGGGATGAATCATGTAGTAATAATATAAATCAATGTGATTTGTCAAATTGTACTTCTAACATGACTATTAATGTTTCTAAAAATCTTGTTTCTTGTTCTGGAAATTCAATTTCTAATGTTTCTAAAATTTCAGACAATTGTAGTAAACTGAAAATTCAAAAACCTGAGCATGTAATTCAATACATTGGTATTAAACCAATTACTCATTCTACATGTGATAAAACTAAAAATTCTTGTGTAGAAAAAGATTTTGTATGTACGGAAAATGTTAATACAAGTACAAAATCTTGGTATGAACTTACTAAAATGTATGAGCATGACCAAAATAAATTAAAATCTGATAAAAATCTGTTTGGTCTTGATTATATTATATCTGAAAACAAAAAGAATGATTGTAAAAGAAATAATACTATATGTGAGTATGAAGCTAATGATAAATCAATAGTACTTGCAATTAATAAGAATATAAATGATAATGTTAAACTATTTTTAAACAAAAAGAAGAAATATGCGTTTAATGAACTTGGTCCTCAACAACATTGGGTACCAAGAAAAAGTTTTTCTTAATTTGTGTTGTAGGAGGAAACAACATCAAAATGAATCTTGGACAATGGAGCGTCAAGTCACATGACCGGACAGAAAAGTCTACTACAAAATTTTACAAATACCATGAAAGGAAGTGTAATATTTGGAAACAAAAGAAAAGATAAAATCATAGGTATGGGCAATGTTCAAATAACTCCTACTTGTGTTATTTCAAATGTACTATATGTAGAAAACCTATGATTTAATTTGCTGAGTGTCATAAAACTAACTGAAAAAGGATATTATGTAGTGTTTGAAGATAATGTATGCAAAATAATTGATAAAAATATGCAGATGAAATGCTTAAGAAATTTAATTTTAATGATACAAGGATTCGAGGAACTCCTATGAGTACTACTTTAAAGTTAGATATTGATGACATAGGAAAATCTATAGATCAAAGAAAATACAGAAGTATGATTGGTTCTTTACTTTATTTGACTGCTAGTAGACCTAATATTATGTTTGCTGTGTGTGTTTGTGCTAGATTTCAATCTAATCCTAAAGAATCACACCTAATTGTAGTTAAAAGAATATTTAGATATATACAAGGAACTAAAAATTTTGGATTGTATTATTCTAAGGATAGTTCAATAGATCTTATAGGATATACTGATGCTGATTATGCAGGATCTAAATCTGATAGAAAGAGTACTAGTGGCACATGTCAATTATTAGGAAGTAATTTGGTGTCATGGTTTAGTAAAAAGCAAAACTGTGTAGCATTTTCTACTACAGAAGCTGAATATGTTGCTGCTGCACTGTGTTGCACTCAGATTCTGTAGATAAGGCAAACTTTAGAAAATTTTGGATTATCTTATGATACAACTGAGATTTATTGTGACAGTAGTTCTGCAATAAATCTTTCCAAAAATCCTATATTACATTCAAGAGTAAAGCATATAGAGGTTAGACATCATTTTCTAAGAGATAACGTAATGAAAGGAAAAATTAAATTAGAATTTGTGTCTAGTAAAAATCAATTAGCTGATATATTTACAAAACCTCTAGATGAAAATACATTATGCAACATTAGATTAAATTTAGGTATTTGTAGGCTATGCGATGTGTAAAATGCTTAAACTACACATAAAAAGATAAAGATTATTGATGATGTTGTTCACCTCATAGATATTATATACTTATTATAAATATATAAAGTAATATCTAAACTACTGCTTAAGATACTATGTATTTATTGTAAAATCATAGTAGTATCTTATTGATTTTAAGTAGTTTATCAATTTTAATGGTTTTTACAATTTTAAGTGGAAGTGTAAATGAAAAACATTAAATACTTCTTACATTCTAAAATTTTGATTAAATGTTTTCTTTGAATCAAGGAAAATGCATATGATCATGCATAAATTTGACTTAATTGATTAAACTTGTAGAATAAGTTATATGTAACTCATCTTAAACTGTTAATCAAAAGTAAAAGCTTATTGAAACTGATTCATATTCTCAGTACAATCATAGAAGTAAAAATTGTATGAGATTTGTGTTTCATTGCATCTGTATTAATGGAATACATATATACTGTGCTTAAAATGAAAAGTGCTTACAAAGTGAAAATCTTTGAGAGTTTATTGATCAGTTTGATCACGAGCCTTTTGTACATGAGTAGATAGGTATGTAAGGATTGTTGTCCTGAAAAGGGATTCTTTAAATCTGGCAACCTAAGGTCCTGATCAGATCTGAGATTGTTGACTGAAAGCTCATTACATGGGTACATTAGAAAGCACTTGTATGATTCAAGCTTTTCAAACTAACTTTTAAAGAAAATTATCAATATTCACTTTTTTGAAAAAAAAAAAAAAATTGTTGTTTCATTAATTACAGATATCTTTGAATCACATATAGTTTCTACCAATATGTCTACTGATTTATTGAATCAACATTAGTACCTTTGAAAACATTTTTTTGAGATACATTCTTTTATTCTCCTTGAATTAATCACATTGAGTTAACAGTTATGTCTTGATTCATATACAGTAGGAATTGATTCTGGAAATCATTTTTGATGATGTTAGGATAACGGAAGTCTCTGAAAAGAAAATTTAAAAGTATAGTTATACTTAACATCTATTGTCACTACAAGTATATTTTGTATTTTGATTGAATATATTTGAAGTATATTTGTAAGGAGAGGATTAGCAATGTCGAAAACAGATTAACATAATTTATAATACAAGTCTTAGTTAATCTAAATTAATGTCCTCTTAAAATCTTGAAATAATTTAAAAAGACATACAAACTATTTTAGATTCAAAGGACAAAATGTTCAAATAGTTTACAATGTTCTCAAGATATTGTTAAGTTTAGCATGTGTGTTGTTTTCGAAACGTTTCAGTTGGAAGCATCCGAAAATTGTTTTAAGTGTACTAACTAGATGTTATGTTAAATAAGGTAACGTGTAAAACTGCCTCTAGACAGCGTTTTACTCGTTAGGTTAGTTAACTCAACGAGTTATACTTGAATATTTCAGGCAATTCGATTGAATAAATTTTATTCAATATTTATTTAATTTCTAAACCCAACTTCTCTTCACGTTGAGTTATACGCCTAAAAACCCTATTTAAACACTTATTACACGGGCACTTAGGTTATTTGTAAACTTTGTCAAGAAAATCTTTCCCGCTTGTTGCTATTACAACCTGCGACGATGGTCTCCAAGTTCTACAAAGGTCGTGGCAGAGGAAAAGGCAAAAGCAGAGGAGATGCAAAAGGAAAAGAAATAGAGAATGATGAAGTTCCACGTACTTGGTTCAAGAAAATATTTCGAGTGGACAAAAGGTTAGCAGAAATTTATAGTGAATTTTTCTTTCCTGAAGGTATACTAAACAAAGTTAGACAAGAACTCCAAAATATTGATGCTAGTATTACATACATTGGGATTCGAAGTAAATTTGATAAAGAATACAAAATGAAATGTGCTAAGATTGCATTTTTGGAACAGTATGCAAAATATTTGGAAAAAGATGTAGGTTCATCAAATAGAACTCCTCAAACTCCTATAAACGGTACAAGACTACATGCATTTAAGGAAGAGCATGAATGAGCTATCCCTACTCCTTTATATTCAAAACAAGTAGAATCAAATATTGCTATAGACAAAACAAAAGTTGACAATCTTCGAAAGGCCGTTGCAATAGAAAGTGTCTTAGAAGAATTAAAGTAGAAAACTTTTATAGAGTAATCTAAAAAGAAAATAGCAATACTTGAAGAGGAGAAACAGAAATGTTATAGAAGAACAAAAATCAGAAAAATTATGTCTAAGGGTCTATTGAAAAAGGAAAATCAGATGAACATTTATTTCCAAAGGACAATATATGTCTAGACGTTGTACCTTATTGTGCATCTGATAAACTCATCAGTTCCGAACACACTGAAACTGATGAAGATAATGAGACTTTATTTTCCCTTGCTAGAAAGCTTGAGAAGAAATACAAGTCAAATATAAGCTCAAGTTTTTCTATTAGTACAAGTCCTGATGATGCAGAAATTGACAAATCAGAGCATCAAACACCTGACATTGAACAAGTTATTGCAGATATAATTGACAATGTTGAGGCAGTAACTAGTTCACAGGCTGAATTGTCTGGAGTAGTAGATATTGAAAATGTTAAGACTCCAGAAGAGCTAAAAGTTAACCAGCCTTCTTCAGAATCTATAGAAGCAGAGTCTGAGAATTCACAACATGAATCAATGGAAATATCTGTTGAACAGAATGAACAATTACAGACTGATACACCGGTTGTAGAATTTGTGGAAAACTTAAACTCTGAACATTCTATAGAGACTAAATAGATGAATGTTAAGCATATTGACATTGTTCCTAACATTGTTGAAGCTGAAGAATCAAGCTTACCTGAGCAGCTTCAAGATAATATTTTGGAAGAGGAACAACATGACATTCATTTTGAAGAAGTTCCTGAAGATGAATTAAACTCTGAATCACGGCTTCAGGTATCACCTTCTTTGTGTACAATATTACAAATTCAAGGTAATACAATTCATTTTAGATCTGAAGAAGCATTGCAGAAATACAATAATCTGATTACATGTCAAATTCTGCATGCTCATCTAATAAAATTTAGAAATTTGATGGAAATAAGAGATCTGTTTGAGTTTCAAGTCCTCATTAAATTCTTGCCAGTAGAAAACGAAATGGAAGCAATACACAGAGCTTATTGCAGCTTTTTATAGCAATCTGGTCAAGAATGGAAATTTTCTAAAAACTCAAATAAATGAATAGGAGTTTATATTGTCTCCTGAGTTAATTTTTGAAGTTTTAGGATTAAAGAATGACGGTGTTGTTGTTACAAACAGATTTGACATGATAAGACAACTGGAATGGAACATTCAGTCTTTATCAAAAATTCCAGATGTATATTCTGAAATAAGATTAATGGAAAATCTGAATGTAGAGGCAAGGTTTATTGCAAATATATTGCATGCAAATTTATTTCAGAGAGTTGGACACAATTTGGAAGTCAACAGAAACTGTTTATATGCAACTTATGGCTTGCTGAATAGAATTCAAATAAATTGGTTTGATGTTTTATGTCACAACTACAGCATATGAGTTCAAAGTTATTTTATGGTGATGCTGTATATAGAATCCTTGCAAGCCAATTGACTTTATCCAACTGGCCCTCTGAAACTAAAGGCATGAGAGCATTTAGTGTTAAAGATTTGCAAAAATTCTAGGCCATGCATAAACCTCAACGACAACATCAACAACAACCTAATTATATAGACCATATACAACAACAAAGTTATTCAGTTCAAGCAAAACATCAAACCCAACTACCTCCTAACTTAGATGCAGTGCTTAACGACATCAGAAATGATATTAAGCATCTAGGAGATAAAATATGTAATGCTATAAGTGATATACTTAGGAGGGGTCGATAACAGTTTTTGTTTGTTTTTGAATACAAAATGTAATGTTTGTATTACTTGTTTGATTCATTGAACAATACATTTTTCTGTAAAAATGTTCAATTATTATTCTTGTTTACAGAAAGAGTTGTAATTATATCTCGTATATATATATATATTCTCTGTAATTATGTTTTTGATTAATGACAAAAAGGGGGAGAAATATTATAAAAAGATGATTATGATCTTAATTGCATATATATATTATAAAAGGAGATGCTATTTAAATGGTTATTGTAATCTGACAGATGATAATTAGAAAACTGATACTTATATAATTATTGACATCTTAGAGTTTTATTTCTAAGAGGTAAAATTTACACAAACAATAGAAATAAGCTTAAGTAAACTTAAGTCAACAAACAAGTTTGTTGAATTAAAAGTTAAGCCAACGAAGGTGCTTTGTTGAGTTAAACATATTTCATAATTGATTTAATATGGTTTTGTCATCATCAAAAAGGGGGAGATTGCTGAGTATTTTGTTTTGATGATGTGTGTCGAATGAATATAATCATATTTGCTCAATTACTATTGCTTGTGAAAAGAAATTAAAATCATTAATTAATACAGAAAAAGCTTACTGGCATAAATACTTGTCTGTATTGGATCTAAAGTTAATAACTAGTCGTTTCATTGCATTAATTTCTCATTTAACTAAACGTTAAGTTAACGTGTGTTTTTATTGAAAAGCATGATATGTTTTAAAGTTATATCTTCTGTATCATGAACAGTGCACGTTTAGACAACTCGTTAAGTTAGAGTGTTATTTGTATAGAGGTCACGTGAGAACTCGTTAAGTTAGAGGCTTAAAGGTTAAAATAGGTCACGTGATAACTCGTTAAGTTAGTGAGTAAAAGAAGAGACGAACTAGTTAAGTTAGTGTTATACACGTGGTAAAATTATAAGTTACGAATGTTGTATTGTATCACATGAGGTGCACATGTTTAACTCGTTAAGTTAACAAAACTAAACGCGTTGAGTTACTATATTGAACACTAAGGCAACGCGTTAGGTTAGCGTTATAAACTTAAGTTGTTATTTTTTGCACGTGGTAAAATTCTTATTATAAAAGCATTTGTTTATGACTGAATCGGTGAGTTAAAGTTTTTTCGAAGACTTACAGTCGTAACTATCCAAAATGTAACTTAAGTCATGTTTTCAGGTCTTGACACGTGTCTCACTAGTTTTATGATATAAAGAGCTTTTCAGTGACTTACAATTGTAACTATTCGAAACTTAAACTATTTTCGGTGAGTTATCGTTTAACCTTCCAAAAGAAAGGTTAAGCTGGTTCATTAAGTTAGCATAACACCACAGACTTAGTTCGTTGAGTTAGCTATAGTACTTGTCACGTGAAATGGCACATGAGGAACTCGTTAAGTTAGAAACGTTAAGTTATATATATATATACTTATGTTATTCGTTTAGTTAACATTAAAGTAACGACTTCGTATTACACTTGATGGAAAATTCTTTGGACAAGAAAGTTTATTTTGTAGGAAATTTTTCAGAGATCTAGGACTGATGACTAAAGAAAATTTGAAATATAAATGTAGGTTAGAATGTGTGTGTTTCGATGAAGGAAAATGAAGGAAAAAGAAAATACGTGGAGAAGTGGAAAACTAGTAGTGGTTAAACGTAAAGGATATGCATGAAATGAAGATACAGTATAAAAGGCATAGAATTCTCGTTGATCAAACTATCCTTGCACACAAAATGAAAAATTGTTTCAAGGATCAAACTATCCCTGCACACCAAAAGAAAAATCTCTTTCAGGGATCAAAAACACCTTCTCGGGGAAAATCTCTCAAGTGAAAGAAAATTCAGTGAAGTAGAAAAAGGTATTATATATGTCGCTGAAGATTTGAAGTATCAGAAGAAAGCAAATTTAGTGAAGCAGAGAAAGACAAGATATTTGTCACTAAAGAATTGCTGAAGAAGAAAAAGAAGAAGAAAGATCTTGAACAGGGAGAAATGTTTTAAATTCCGCAAATTAGTTTTCTCTATTTGTAGTTATGAAATTGTTTAGATGATACATGGTATCGAGATATAATTGCATCTAAAATTTCTGAGGAGAATTGATTGTATATTGTAATTGAAACCTTGAATAAAAATGATTTTATGAAAACAATGTCTAGACTTGTTTTTGAGTTTTAAAGTTTCAATTATATGTCAGAAAATATTAAAAATACATAATTCACCCCCCTCTTGTGTAGCCATACGATCCTACATATCCCTACTCCTTTCTATACAAAACAAGTAGAATCAAATATTGCTGTAGACAAAAGAAAAGTTGACAGTCTTCAAAAGGCTATAGCAATAGAAAGTGCTTTTGATGAGTTAAAGCATAAAACTTTTATAGAGCAATTTGAAAAGAAAATAGCAATACTTGAAGAGGAGAAAAAGAAATTTTATAGAAGAAGGAAAATCAGAAAAACTATGTCTAAGGAAACAAAGTCTGTTGAAAAAGGAAAATTGAATGAGAATATTTTTCCTAAGGACAATGTATGTCTAGACATTGTACCTTATAGTGCATCTGATAAACTCATCAGTTCCGAGCATACTGAAACTAATGATGATAATGAGACTTTATTTTACCTTGCTAGAAAACTTGAGAAGAAATACAAGTCAAATATGAGCTCAAGTTTTTCTATTAGTACAAGTCTTGATGATGCAGAAATTAAAAAATTAGAGCATCAGGCACTTGACATTGAACAAGTTATTGCAAATATAATTGACAATGTTGAGGTAGTACTTGTTCACAGGTTGAATTGTTTGGAGTACCAGATATTGAAAAAGTTAAGACTCTAGAAGAGCTAAACGTTAACCAGCCTTCTTCAAAATCTATAGAAGCAGAGTCTAAGAATTCACAGCATGTATCAATGGAGATATCTGTTAAACAAAATGAACAATTACAAATAGATACATTGGTTGTAGAATTTGTGGAAAAATTGAACTCTGATCATTCTATAGAGACTGAACAAATGAATGTTGAGCATAATGTAGATGTTCCTTACATTGTTGAAGTTGAAGAATCAAGCTTACATACACATCTTCAAGAAAATATTTTCACAGAGGAACAACATGACATTCATTTTGAAGAAGAGGTTCCTAAAGATCAATTAAACTCTAAATCAAGGCTTCAGGTATCACTTTCTGTGTGTACAGTATTAAAAATTCAAGGTAATTCAATTCATTTTAGATCTAAGGAAGCATTGCAGAAATACAATAATCTGATTACATGTCAGATTCTACATACTCAACCAATAAAATTCAGAAATTTGATGAAAATAAAAGATCTATTTGAATATCAAGGACTCATTCAATTCTTGCCAGTTGGAACGAAATGGAAGCAATACAAAGAGCTTATTGTAGCTTTCTATAAGAATCTAGTCAAGAATGAACATATACTGAAAACTCAAATAAATCAACAAGAGTTCATATTGTCTCTTGAGTTAATTTTTGAAATTTTGGGATTAAAGAATGAAGGTATTGTTGTTACAAACAGATTTGACATGATTAGACAATTGGAATGGGACATTCAGTCTTTATCATAGATTGCAGGTGTATATACAGAAATGAGATTAATGGAAAATTTGAATGTAGAGGCAAGGTTTATTGCAAATATATTGCATGCCAATTTATTTCAGAGAGTTGGACACAATATGGAAGTCAGCAGAAGTTGTTTATATGCAACTTCTGGCCTGCTGAATAGAATTCAAATCAATTGGTTTGATGTTTTCACTTCTCAACTATAGCATATGAGTTCAAAGTTATTTTATAGTGATGCTGTATGTAGACTCATTGCAAGCTAATTGAATTTATTTGACTAGCCCTCTGAAACTAAAGGCATGAGAACTTTTAGTATAAAAGATTTGCAAAAATTCCAGGTCATGCATCAACCTCAACGACAACAACAACAACCTGATTGTACAGAACATATACAACCACAACAACAAAGTTATTCAGTTCAAGCAGAACACCAACCCTAGCTACCTCCTAACTTAGATGTAGTACTTAACGACATTAGAAATGATATTAGGCATCTAGGAGATAAAATATGTAATGCTATAAGTGATATACTTAGGAGGGATTGATAACTGTCTATTTGCTTGTTTCTGAATACAAAATGTAATGTTTGTATTTATTGTTTGATTCAATGAACAATACATTTTTCTGTAAATGTTTACAATTCTTATTATTGTTTACAGAAAACGTTGTTGTAAATATATCCCTTACTATATATATTCTTTGTAATTATCTTTTTTATTAATGACAAAAAGGGGGAGAAATGTTATAAAAAGATGATTATGATTTTAATTGCATATAATATAAAGGGAGATGATATTTATATGGTTATTGTAATCTGACAGATGATAATGTAATCTGAAAGAAAATTATATGGTTATTAAATTATATAATGAAAGGAAGAGAAATGATACTTATGTAATTATTGACATCTGAAAGTTTTATTTCTGAGAGGTGAAATTTACACAAACAATAGAAATAAGCTTAAGTGAACTTAAGTCAATAAACTTATTTGTTGAATTAAAAGTTAACCCAACGAAGGTACTTTGTTGAGTTAAATATATTTCATAATTGATTTAATATGATTTTGTCATCATCAAAAAGGGGGAGATTGTTGAGTATTTTGTTTTGATGATGTGTACTGAATGAAAATAATCATATTTGCTAAATTACTATTGCTTTTGAAAAGAAATTAAAATCATCAATTAAAATAGAAAAAGCTTACTGATATAAATACTTATCTGTATTGGATCTGAGATTATACTAAGTTAATAATTAGTAGTTTCGTCGCATTAATTTCTCATTTAACTAAACGTTAAGTTAACGTGTGTTTTTATTGAAAAGCATGATATGTTTTAAAGTTATATTTTCTATATCATGAACAGTGCACGTTTAAACAACTAGTTAAGTTAGAGTGTTATTTGTATAAAAGTCACGTGAGAACTCGTTAAGTTAAAGGCTTAAAGGTTAAAATAGGTCACGTGAGAACTCGTTGAGTTAGTGAGTAAAAGAAGAGACGAACTCGTTAAGTTAGTGTTGTACACGTGATGAAATTATAAGTTATGAATGTTATATTGTATCACTTGAAGTGCACATGTTTAACTCGTTAAGTTAACATAACTAAACGTGTTGAGTTGCTATATTGAACACTAAGGCAACGCGTTAGGTTAGCGTTATAAAACATAAGTTGTTATTTTTGCACGTGGTAAAATTTTTATTATAAAAATATTTGTTTATTACTGGTTCGTTGAGTTATCTGTAACACAACAGAGATGGTTCGTTGAATTAGTGTAACACCATGGAGATAGTTCGTTGAGTTAGCTACAGTACTTGTCACGTGAGTTGACTGTAGGATCGTCTGTATCACAAGAGGGGGGGTGAATTGTGTTTTTAGTAATTAAAATACTAGCGGATAAAACAAGAGCACAAAACACTCGTAAATGAAATTTTATTCTTTATGTAAAGACAAAATTTACTATATCTTTTCAGCTCAATTCCCTTCTTGAAAGTTTTGATACAGTAATGTTCGATATACAATTCAAATAGAAAAACAAAGCTCTTATTCAAAACTAATTTTGAATTGTATAAAACCTGATCTTTATGCACACAGCTTCTTTCTTTCTCTTTGCTAAGCTTCTGTATCTCTTCTTCTCCAGTTGTCAAATTTCTAGACTTCTTGCATTTGCAGCTCCTTTTATGAAATGCTTGGAATTTCGAACTTCTTCTAATGTTGGAGAATTTTTCAAAATATGAATATTCAAACTTAACTTTTCAATTAGGGATCCAAATTGAATATTCAGACTTGGTTTTTGAGATTGAGATCCTCTGTTATAATGTAGCTCGTACTCTCTATTAGTAGTTAAACTATGTTCTCACGTTCAGCATGTTCATCCACTTAATCCACAATCCACGTTCTAATTTTTTCTTTAATCCAAATTATTGTCTTTTTGAGTTTCCACTTTCTCCACTATAATTTTGAATTTCTATGATCTCCACTCGTAGATTCACCAAGACTTTATCTTCCTAGAGTCTTATAGAATATCTTCTAAGTCTTCGATTTAGTCAAACACTTATCCTTTAAGTCCTGTAAAAACTCGTATATTTATCTGTAACTCTTCGAGTTTTTACACCTACAAAACATGTGACTAAGCATAGCAAACTTATTTGTTCATTAGTCATTTTATAAAACTCAAAGACTTATCTATCTATGCGTATAAAAACTCGAACAGTTATCTAACTATTCGATTTTCATTACCGAACGCACATGAAAAACACGTGACAACTTAAAACATTAAAAACACACATGCAGATAACCTAACTATACGAGTTTTTAACATAAACTATTCGACAAAAACGAAACGTTAACTATTCAAAAGTTTAACTTTCGAAAATCTAACTCTTCGAAAATCATTAACTTATCCGACATAAAAATGAAACTTTCTAATAATCTGTTAACTATTATACTTAGAGAATATTATTTAGACTTATTTAAAAACTTTAATAAAGCATATATCATCAAAACAAAATTCCTAACAATCTCCCCATTTTTGATGATGTCAAAACCTAATAAGTCAAATAATCTATCTCTTCTCCCTTTTTTTGGCATTATAAAAAAGTAAATAAAATGTAAGGAAGAAAAATATTCTAAGTACATATCGTTCAAAAAGATATTTTTAAACAAGCATAACTATCATGAATTAAGCATAAACTATTTAAATATAAACTGTGAAAAATAATCACATGAGTATTAAATGCAATAAATAGTTTACATAATATTTTTGGTAACAAATTACAATACATAAATCATGTAATACATAATTTGTATAATCACAAGCCTCTTTGTCTTCGAAAAATACTGATTAGAGTGTCTAAAATTTGCTTTGCAATTTCTATACTTACTCTGTTTATCTTATCAATTATTGCTTGATCTAAATCATTTTGTGAAACTTGTGATGGTTGCTGTAAAAATTTAGTATGGATGTTTGTATGTATACCTGTATTTGTATCTGTTTATATACCTATATTTATATCTGTATGTATACCGGTATTGATATCTGTATGTTGTTGTTCTGAAAATTGTGTAGATTGTTGTTGTTGCTGTTGTGATTGTGCTTGCCTATCTTATTATTGTTGTTGTCGGACTACAGGTGTATCTGCTTCCTGGTATTTTTGGAGTTCCTTTGCAGAGAAAGATCTTTACTTCAATCTTTTCTCTGGCCAAGGTGTAATATCTATTTGACTTGCCACAATTCTCAAAATCATATCACCATAAAATAATTTACTCTACAAATGTAAGATATGAGAAACAAAAATATCATACCAGTTCACCTGTATATGGTTAATTAATGCATATGTAGCATAAAGACAACATCTGCCAACTTCTGCATCATGACCAAACCTCTGAAACAATGAAGCATGTAGTATTTTTGCAATAAAACATGCTTGGCCATTTAAATTATTTAGTAATCTCATTGGTTTGTTGGCAGTTGGATCTTTGGCTAAACTTTGAATGTCTCATCCCAATTGATAAACCTGTTTTCTTTCTAATAATTTAACTCCTTCCTTTTTCAGACCAAGTACTTGATAAAGTAAATCTGGAGTTAAATATATGTCATTTTCTTGTATATTGGAAATAGGAATACTTTCGTCCACTATTAAGTTTAAGTAAAAACAACTGATAAGTTCGGATATAACAAGATGGCTTGGCTATTGTGGAAGTAGAGTCAACAAGTTTTGAAATTCAAACATTTCTCGTATATATGTCATCCCTTCAAACTTAACTGGTCTTGAGTATAAAATTGTAAAAGTTCTATATGTTTGAAATTTTTCATAATAGGAACTATTTTTGAACCATAATAATGTATTTTTGTGTAAACTCTATTCAGGATTAGGTATTTTCCTGTCATGATGTTCTGATCTGGGACTGGTTTCAAAATTATCAGCAGTATCTATATTCTCAGAGCTTTCAGAACTGGTGGAATTTCTTTCAAAGCTGGTATAAATGTCTGAAATATCTATTATTGTCGTATCAATAATCTGCTGAAATTCTTATGTTTGTTCTTCTTGAGACATATGAGTAGCAATAGTCTCTATATCAATCTATCTATCAGCAACATTTATATCTACGATTGATCTATACAACAACTGTCTCTGTAGGAAAGAATGTTCTATAATAGATTCATACTGTATTTCTGAAATTTCTATACTTGAAACATTGGTAGTGTGATATTCAATATGTAACTATGTATGTTGTTGATTATATACATTTATCAACAAGTATATTATATATTGTAACAGACATAACCATATGTATAAACTGTAGTATAAGCAACTATACCAAAAATCAAAAGTTTTTATCCGAGATACAGTTAGAGGAAGAATATCTGTGCATTCCTCTTCAGATGAAATATCTTCAACATTCATAGACTCAATGTCTATATCATCAAAATTGATATCATCTGTATATGTATCATCAAAATTTCCTACATGTTCTCTTTCCGTAGGAAAAGAATGTGTGCTTGCAACATGATATGAAAAACTGTCCATTGTATTAAAAGAAACATTATGCACTAATGTGACATAATACCTTAGAGTATATGCATGTAATCCAATATTTGTCACATCGGTTGGGATTCCTAACACAAATGTCTATCCTGCTTCTGCAATGGAACATAGTTTTCCATTTTTCAATGATTCTTCTTTTTGCTGCATTATTCCTTCTACACCTGTAGTTAGTCCAAAATATTCTAATGTCTTTTTCTTTTTCCGACTATATGTTTGCAATGTTTCTGGTTGTTCAAGAGGTTCTAAAATTTTCTTAATTTCTCCTATTAAAGGCACCTGTGGTCGTGATGGTCCTTCACCATGATGCCTAGGTGGTAATAATGGATTATAGAGTTTTAAGCTCTCAACCTCTACCATTTTTAGTTGATAAACTTTTTGTCCTTCACTTCGAAGACCCATTTTCCTAATGGCAGTTTTCTGTTCATCTATATACTATTGAATGTCATCTAAAACAACTAGGGGAAAATGATGTTGGGAATACAATGATTCTAATTCCTTATTTGCATTTTCTATCATTGGTCCCCATTTCTTTCCATAGTAAGTGATAGACTATATCGATTTTTCAGATATATGTCCAGAACTTGTAACAACCGTAGGGTTAGGTTGTAAAGTTCGTTTCCATTGTTGTAATACGGAAAGTTCAGTCTATTTTAGTCTAAACTGTGTTTCAGCATAATTGCGAATAAACTTCCAACAGAAATTTTTCTCATCTTAAACAACTTTTCTAATTTCATGCAATATTTCATTTGTAAAAGTGTACCTTGAGTAGATGTCATTGATTTCACTTTGCATTTTCTGAAATTCCAGCTCTCTTTTCTACACTTTTGTCATTCTACCACGTCCTGACATTGTCAATTAAGCTTCGTTGTGCACTGTAGAACTTAGTGGAAGTAAAGATTGTGAAACTAGGGTTTTACCAAGGTAGAAACACGAAAGGTTGTTAGTAAAACATTTATAACTCTTCGAGTTTATAAACGAATAAACGGATTCAATCATTGAAATCATAAATATATGATCTGTTACTGATAAATAACTCGAGTGGTTACAATAACTGTATGAGTTTTACAACCGACAAAAGAAGAATACTTAGCATAACTGTTCATACAAAGAAAATAACTTCTGGCTAAGTGAAAAGTGAGAAAACTCGAAGACTTATGACAACTATTCAAGTTTTGTGAGCAGTAAAGCACATAACTATACGACAAACAAGAATAGTTATTGTCAAAGATTAAGTCTTTCAGAAAAATATAATAATATTAAATTAACTGTTCGAGTTTCTCGAATGGATAGGTGTGAAAGTTGAAGAGTTAAAGATAACTATTCGAGTTTCAACTAAGACATAATAAAGCAATGAAATTCAACACGTGCATAATTCTAACTTAAGGTGTTCAGATATTTTCGGATACTTATAAACCTAACTATCTGATGCTCAGATGCATTTCAGAGAGTTACCAGATAACTTACCGAACATTCACTTAAGATATGCATTTAGGCTTTGACACGTGTACTTCAGGAAATAATAAAATATTCTATTGATTGTTTAAAACATAATTGTTCGATATATATACAATATAGTCTTCCGAAATCACAGAAAATTTGGATATTTAAGAATTTAAAAATCTTGTATTTTACCGATAGTTCATAAATGTACTGAATTAATGTTAATTTCCTAAAATTATGCAGATTCTTTCATAAAAACATATAATAGTTCATAAGAGTTGAATTATTATATGAGAAATTGCTCCCCCTACATAAATGTAGTCTAAAGAATTTATGGCATACTTAAACTAGGTTGTCAAGCCCTAAATATATTTGGCTTTAAAAGGTCAAATAGCTTACTTAAAAGGGATGTTAAGCCTTAAATAGATTTGAGTCTCTCTATATTATTATTATTATTTTTTTTTAAATATGAATTAAATATAGAAATAAGTAGTAGATTTAACAATTTTGACTTTCTGGCTTCTATCTTATTCAGTTTACAAAAGATAATTCATAGAGATATACCTTCAGGAACTTAAAAGAATTCAATAATGAGTACACGAACTTAAGACAATAAATATCGTACATTATGTGTAAAGAGTAGATAATAACAAGAAAAAAATAACAAAGATTATATACACAGATTATGGTAGGATTGTTATAACACATTGAAAAATAAATTAAGCTTGAGTACATTGCCCCCTTTTTTTTTAATTGTAATCTGAATTACTTGCAAAATGAGTTTTTAAGGATCCTCCTTAGACACTCAAACAACCAAAATCATGGACACTCAAACAACTTGGTATACACCAAGAGTATCCATAGAGGTAATAACATGTGAGTCTCGGACATTCAAATGACTTGATGTACACCAAGAATATCCAAGGAGACGAGTAGAGCCAACACTACTACCCATAAGTATTGCATGAAAACTTCCTAAGTGGTCACCCATCCTGATTCTACTCCCACCTAAACACAATTAACTCTAAAGTTCTTATAAGAACCAATACTTGGTAGTAGGTGTAAATGCACCTCATCTTAAAGTAGTTGGTTTAAGTGACTAGGGTTTAAGATCCCCCAACGAACTTAATTACTCAAGTAATTGCAGACAAAAAAAAGAAATGAAACAAGACAATAAATTAAATTAGAGGCAACCACAAGAATTAATTTTTTCTAACAGTATGTTAATAACTTTACTTTAATAAAAAGTACATACTTTCTATGTATTTTATTGCTAAAATCTCTATAATAGCATATACATAAGTAACAAAAATACAGTTGGCACTCACATTGAATCAATTTAACTTTCCTTAAGTAATCTTTTCTGAATTTTTCTTAAATAAATTGACTTTAATAAAAATCAGAATTTCATAAATTCTTAACTACCAAAAAACTATAATTCAAAAATAAATATTTTGTTTTTTTTTTTTTTAATAATAAAGACATTAAATTCTAAAACTACCTTTATAACAAACCAGTCAAAAAGAGATTTTATCTCTTGGAACCCATTTTTGAGTGGGTCCAAGAATTTTAGAGAGAGTCATCAAAATAATCCGTATTTTTAGACTTCAACTTATCTATTTTCTGATAATTATTTTTGTGTTTCTTTCTCATAGTGTTATAATTATCAAAACATTTATCTCTATGTAAACTAGAGTTGAAATTTTCATTTCTGACATTATTTGATTTCCAATATCCGATATTCTTTAAATATGAAGAAAATTGATCAAGAATATTAAGATTCTCAAATGACTTAGCTTGATTTTTCTGAAAATTTCTTTTGACATTCTTGCATCGTGTGCTATCATTTATATGTTGCATTTTATCAATTTGCACATATTTTTCTCCCTTTTTAATTACACACGGAATAGTTTTTCTTTTACTATTCTTAGTATTGGAAATAAAGACATTATTTTTAGCAATACCATCATGCAATATATAATTTTCAGAAAATGCATCGTGTAAACCAATACCATGTTTTTCTACATTTGATATTTTACTACTAAGTTCATTTGTTATAGTTTTACTATTATTCCATTTACTTAATATAGCCTTTTGATTATAGACCTTAATCTTTTACATATCAATTTCTGAATTTAAATCAGTAATAGTCAGTTCCAGTTTTTCAATTTCACAGATCATTTTCTTCTTATAGCAATTAAATTTTCACAATTAGCATGCAATTTTCTTTATATTGCATTAAACTTTAAAATTTCATGTGCATGCCTTTGATTTTCTTCTTTAAATTTATTCAACGTAGAGTTCAGAAAATCAACCTTATTTTCAGATTCATCTAGCATTTTCCTAGTGTTCTTTCCTTCTATTTTTACTTTCTTATATTTTCTGGTCAGTCTATTGTATTCAACAAGTAATCCATCAAAACTATCAAAGTTAGCATTTTGATCAAAGGATACCTCACTAGATTTTTCCATAAAGCATACGTTTGCCAGATTTTCTTCTAAATCTAATGTTTATGAGGATTCATTATCTGATGTTGAATCCTTTGTTTCTTCACTTTGTGAACCTAAAGAGTCATCCCATGTCACTTTAAGTGCCATTCTCTTTCTGAATTTCTTAATCCTAAGTGTTTTGTGAAATAAAGATATCTTTTGAATTGAGTATATTTTATGTTATCTAAAATTGCTGAAGTATGAATCTAGAATAGACTTTTGAAGTTGTTTTTTGAGATACAATTCTTTATTCTACTTGTTTTAATCATATTGAATTGGATTGTGTTTTGATTTGTATGTAGTTGAAATTTATTCTAGAAATCATATTGGAAAATTTAGGATAACAGATATTTGAAAAGAAGAAAAAATGATAATATAATTACCACCTATATGATGTTAATATATTTTGTATGTAATTTACATATGTTTTAAATATATTTGCAAGTTGAAGAGGAGAAAACAAATGTTAAAATAGATTACTTAAAAATACAGAATATCTATATAGTAATCTAATTTATGTATTCTAAAGAAACAAAATGAAAAAAATTAATTCTAGCAACTTTAGAAAGACCAACTAGTTAGATCTTAGTAGTTTGCTAAGGGACTAGCAAAAGTTAAGTATGGGGGAAGTGTTTAGAATGAAAGTGCATAATATTAATGGTTAAATGATGGTTAATTACATAATATTTAGCTTATCATATAAGAATTAAGCCATTATGTTATAATGGCACTGTTTTATGCTTCAATGAAAGAATCTACTTAATTTCTAAGAATTAACATTAATTAAGTACATTTCTAAACTATCGGTGAATTACATGTCTTTAATTCTTAAGTATCTGAATTGTTTGTTATTTTGGAGAGTTATGTTTAATGTACCAGCTAGTTATGTTTTAAATGCTCAAAGAATATTTTATTATTTCCTGGAATACACATTTTGAAACCTTAATGCATGACTTAAGTGAATGTTCGGTAAGTTATTTACTAACTATCCGAAATGCATCTGGGCATCAAATAGTTAGACTCATAAGTATCCGAAATATCTGAACTCGTTAAGTTAGAATTATGCACGTGTTGAATTTAAATGCTTTAGTATAGCACATGAGTTGCACATGTATAACTCGTTAAGTTAGCATAACTGTACGCGTTGAGTTACATGAATACACACTAGGGTAACGCATTATGTTAGTAGTTTACTTCTTTATTGCACGTGTTTTATAGTTAAATCAACGAAGTAAGTCCGTTGAGTTATCTATAACTCCACGGACCATATATTTTCCAATATACCACTATAGTAGTTACAGAAACAGGACATTTGAAGGAAAACCACGATTGCACGTATCACATAGGAATTCACTTGAGGAACGAATAAGAAATCACCATCATTGATATGAATGAAGGAAATCCAACCGATCATTTAAGTAGAAGCAGTTACTACTGTAAGAAATATAAAAGACGAAGAAAATGTGTGTGTGTAGTGGTGGAGGACCATGCTAACTACAAGAAGCGTCGGAAGTTCCTTGAAGCTCCACACCACCACCATAATCACCAACCATCGGAGGTCTGTGGGGATACTTTCCTGATGTCGGGTCAATTCCGAGCCAAACATGGTGCTTGACAACCACTATGAGGAGTGATCACGTCGTAGAAAGGGTAGCCATTTTCACCAAGCACCGACTCATATCTCAAGAGATCGTAAAGCTTCTAACCTTGGTTTCAGGTTGATGCCAGTATGTTGAAGAGGAGATCATCTTGCAATTTTAGACTCACAATTCTATAGGGAGAGGAGGCAGGATTGTAAGTGATTAAGTTTTCAGTGGTGTAATCGCATCGCATGTAGTGACGGAAGTTTTTACTATCGATAGAGATTTTTACATTTCACCTTTCATTTATCTTCAGGAACATATCAAAGTAAAAATACCAAAAACAACAAATTATCTATGTTTACATTTAGTATTAAAGTGTTGTATTGTTTGTTTTGTATCGTGATTAATGTTATCATTGTCAGTATTGTGACTATTTTATGTTTGTTTGATTTATAAAATAGAAAATTGTTTTACAGTTTACTAAAATTGATTTGTTCCAGATACTTAAAGATTTTAATAGTTACTGTTTGAAATATCTGAATGTTAGTGTTGCTTAATGATAAATCTAATATTAACTAGCATTAAAGAGCTTAATTGATGTTATTTACACTCTGTGGAACCGCCCAATGTTGGCCGAATTCCTTTGTAAATAATAGTATTCAATTGGAAAAATAGGCTCGTGGAGTTAACTGTAAGTCCACGAGGTTAGTCCGTTGAGTTAGCTATAACTCCATGAACTAAGTTCATTGAGTTAACTGTAACTTAACGGAGTGCTTAACTGAAACATTGATACTCCAATATAAAAATCGAAATAGTACACAATTCTTACTCAATTTCTGTGGGATCAATATGTACTTGCACAAAAATATAATATACACTATGCACTTGCAGTTAAAAATACAAATTGGAATTAATATCTAATTTGTGTGAAAGGATGTTTGTTTACTTCTAAAAGAAATTACTGATATAAGCAAGTTTAAGATTTAACTTTTCACAACTAAACAGAAGTTAACAAAAACCAAACAACACACGCCTACTGCATATGTGTGCTGGGCACCCAATAATCACCCCCCCCAGCACATGTACACGCAGTACGCATTTGCTGGGACTCGAACCTGCGACCCCTCACTCTGATACCACTTGTTAGTATATTACCCGATCGTTTAGTTAACTCACTATGACACGATTCTGAAAACTCTCCTCTAAACTCACCAAAACTGGAGATAAAGAGAAATAAGGAAGAAGGAAACAATGAAGACATAGGATTTACGTGGTTCAGTAACAGCCTATGTCCATAGAGAGTTGAGAGTTCTATGAGCTTCGACACAAACAACCGTGATATTTTACAACATCATAAAGGTTTATATACTACCCAACTTAGGGTTAATAAACCTTTAATTACATTTAAGCTATTACAGTAAAGAAATAAAGCTTCGGAGAAAGGACTCTCAATTTCAGAGCCTTATCTTCCAATCTTTTTGAAATCTGCAACACTTTGGATAGTTACAGAACTTAACTATCTGAAGAAAATTCTTCTTTCTTCATTTGATGTACTAGGTGGTACTATAGCAGGCTAACTATCTAAAGAGATTCGGTCTTTCAGATAGTTACAGACTTAACTGTCCAAAAACTCACTTATGTCTCTCTCCTTGTCCAATCGAAAGGTTCTGTCGTTAACTCTCTGAAAACTACATGCATTTCGGATAGTTACTATCTTAACTATCCGAAAACTCACTTAAGTGTCTCTTTAGTCATTTCGGATGGTTACAGCCAGTAACCCTCCGAAATCTTTTAACTTTCGGATAGTTACTACTTAACTATCTGAAGATCCACTTAAGTCACTACTTTTCAGATATTTGGCTTCCTAACTGTCTGATCACACACATAAGTGTCCTTTAAGTCATTTCGGATGGTTACAGCTAGTAACCCTCCGAAATCTTTTAACTTTCAGATAGTTAGCTCAAAGCCTCCGACTGAAACTTTATTTTCGGATACTTAAGCCTGATAACCTACCGAAAATATAAATCTATCAGATACTTACTATTAACAAACTTCTGACTAAACCTAAACTTCTTGTGGCATACTCCACACCTATACTACTTGCCCTAACAATCTCCTACTTGGAGTTTGACACAATGATCAAAGAAAAAATCAATCTCCACTCTTGGCTTACAGATTATTGCAACAACAGCTCAAATAATCATCAACTCTTCATCTCATTCTTCTTCTCAATTATTTAGGAGTCCAATTAAGGTCATACAGATCCTTAATTTCTGTAGATTCAGAATTTTAGTTAACATGTCTGCAACATTTTCAACACCAGCAATCTTCTGTAGATCTCACCTGTTCTGCTCTATCTCTTCCCTTATGAAATGAAATCTCATTCTCATATGCTTGGACCTTGAGTGAAACTTTGGATTTTCAGCTAAATAAATGGCACTTTGATTGTCAGAACAGAATGCTTCTTTTCTATTTGTGCCCTAATTTGACTAGTATATTCTCTAGCCAGATTCTTTCTTTAGTTGCCTCTGCTACTACAACATATTCAACTTCTGTGGTTGAGAGTGCAACAATACTTTGTAGCTTGGATCTCCAGCTAATTATAGTATTTCCTATGCAAAAAACATAGCCTGAAGTACTTCTGCTTTTATCCAACTCTCTTCCCAAATCAGAATCACAGTAGCCAATCAATTCAACTGGTCCTTTCTTGAAATTCAGATCTACATCTAGGGAATTTCTGAGATATCTGAGTATCCATAGTACAGTAGACCAATGCTCAACTCCTGAATCTACCATATATCTACTGACCACTCCCACTACATAAGATATATCAGGTTTTGTGCATATCATGACATACATTAAACTTCCCACTGTTGAAGTATATGGTATTCTGGACATTTTTGTCCTTTCTTCTTTAGTCTTAGCTGACTGATCTTTAAACAACTTGAAGTGGGGTTCGAAAGGTAGTTCAGTTTTCCTCTCATTTGAGATATTAAATCTCCTCAATATCTTTTCTAGGTACTTCTTCTGATTTAATCTCAAAGTGCCTACCACTCTATCTCAGATAATTCTCATACCCAAGATTTGCTTGGCTTCTCCCATATCCTTCATGTCAAATTCTTTTGACAGTTGTCTCTTTAATTACTTATTCTATTCTATACTAGAACAATCAATTAACATATCATCTACATAAATTAGTAGAATGATGAAGCAATCATTAAACAGTTTTATGTAGCAGCAATAGTCTATATCACATCTTTTGAAGCCTAAGGTACAGATATAGGTATCAAATCTCTTGTACCATTGTCGTGGTGCTTGCTTCAAACCATACAGACTTTTCAGCAATCTACATATTGTCTTTCTTTTCTTGCCAATTATAGCAAATCCTTCTAGTTGCATCATGTAGAGTTCTTCCTGCAAGTCTCCATGTAGGAATACTATCTTTACATCCATTTGCTCCAAGAGCAAATTTTCTACAGCAACAATGCTTAAGACTATTCTTATAGTATTCATCTTCACAACAAGAGAGAATACTTCAGTATAGTCTATGTCTTGAATTTGCTGAAAACCCTTGATGACAAGTCTGGCTTTATATTTCTTGCTACCATCTGGTTGTTCTTTCATCCTGAACACCCACTTGTTTCCTAGGATTTTCTATCCTTCTAACAATAAAGTTAGCTCCCAAGTTTTATTCTTCTCTAGGGACTTCATTTCTTCTTTCATTGCTAACTCCCATTTATATGCATCACTTGCATAGATTGCTTCCTGATATGTTTTAGGTTCACCATCATCCGTTAGCAATAGATAATTGAATGATAGTACATACCTTTCTGGTTGTCTAGAAACCCTTCCAGATCTTCTAAGTTGTCTTGTGACAACTTCATCTTCTTGATCATCTAGATGTTCTTGTTGTTCAACCTCTAAAAGTTGAATTTCTTCTGTAGGTTCCTTCTGAAGTTGCTCAACATCATTATCTAGACTGATCTCAATAGTACTTTCAGACTGAAGCTCAGACTGTTGTTCATCTGCACTCTCTCTATGCTTGTACATCTTGGATTCAATGAATGTAACATCTTTTGCACAAATTATTTTCTTGGTTTCTTCTACCCAGAATCTATAACCAAAATAATCCTTACCATAGTCAATGAAATAACATTGCTGTGATTTTGAATCCAGCTTGTCTCTTTTGTCATTATTCAAGTGGACAAATGACTTAGATCCAAAGACTTTTAAATGAGCATAGTTGACCTCTTTCCCAGTCCACAATTCTTCAGGGTTTTTGAACTCCATTGGGACAAATGGTCCTCTATTTATTAGATAGGCAGCTGTATTAACAACTTCTGCCTATAATGTCTTGGGAAAACCTGCATGTAGTCTCATGCATCTTGCTTGTTCATTCAAGGTCTTGTTCATCCTTTCAACAACTCCATTTTGTTGTGGAGTTCCAATTACAGTCCTCTGCCTTCTAATCCCTTGCTCCTCATAGTAAACTTTGAATTCATGGCTATCATATTCTCCTCCATTATTTGACCTAATGGATTTGATTTTTCTTCCACTCTGATTTTCCACTTCTGCCTTCCATTTCTTGAAGACTTGGAAAACTTCAAACTTCTATTTCAGAAAATAAACTCATACCTTCCTTGTACTATCATTAATGAAGGTGACATAATAGAGAGCACCTCCTAAAGAACTAATAGAGGTCAGCCCCCACACATCTGTGTGAACCTGCTCCAATTTCTGTCACTTAGGATCATAAGGAGTCCTTGCAAAGCTAACTTTCTTCTGCTTTCCCTCAATGTAGTCCTCACATATCTCTAAATTGACATTCTTCAACTTAGGGATTTTCCCTTCTACCACTAAAACCTTCAGTCCATTCTCACTAAGGTGTCCTAGTCTTTTATGCCATAAGTCAGTGTCTTCAGTATCACTGACTGCTACAATAGTGTCATCTTGATCCGATGTTAGATATAAGGTGCCAGTCCTCTGTCCTGAGGTAATAATTCTTGCACCTTTGGTTACCTTCCATTTGCCTGCACCAAAGGCAATCTGATAACCATCATTATCTAGGGAACTATGAAAATTAATTGCTTTGCAAGATCAAGAACATATCTAACTTCTTGCAATTTCCATATCTCTTGTTTTGTTTTAATATGTACCTCTCCTATTCCCAATACATCCAAACTTGTGTTGTTAGCTAGGTATACTTTCTTCACAAGAGTTGCATGATAATTGTGCAACAAATCCTTCCTGTAGGTAGTGTGGAATGAAGCTCCTGAGTCCAATACCCATGAGTCAATGGAACTGTCCACACAGTATACTAGGGCATCATCTGAATCGTAGAAGACAACATTTGCACCTACTCCTTCTAATTCCTTCCCTTTGCTGTCTTTCTTGGGAGCCTTACATTGTGACTTGAAGTGCCCCCATTGATTACAGTTCCAACATTTAATATCTAATCTCATCTTACTAGTACCTCTAAACTTTGACCTTCCTTTGGATTTAAATTGCTTTGATTTACTTCTTCCTCTACTTTCAACACTAAGGTCAGAAGTTGAAGCTGACAATTCACTTTTCCTATGAATGTCCTCACTCAAGATTAAATCTCGGATGTCACTCATTTTGAGCTTCTCATGACCTAGTGAACTACTTACACTAGTCACGACAGGAGACCAACTTTCTAGTAATGAGGATAATAAAATCAAAGCCCTGATTTCATCATCAAATACTATATCTACTGAATACAGTTGATTCAAAATAGTATTTAGCTCATTAACATGGTCTGTAACATTTCTACTTTCATGCATTTTTAGATTAAATAATCTACACATGAGAAATACCTTGTTAGCGGCTGATGGCTTCTCATACATGTTGGATAGTGCTTTCATCAAGTCAGCCGTTGTTTTCTCCTTGGCAACGTTTGAATGAACGTTCCTTACCAGTGACAACCTAACGAGACCTAGAGCTTTTCTGTCCAGCAACTCCCACTCTTCCTAATCCATCTTCTCTAGTTTTCTTCCGAACAGAGGTTGATGAAGATCCTTCTAATACAAACAGTCTTCTATTTGAGACCTCCAATATCCGAAGTCTTTTCCATCAAACTTCTCAATCCTGAGCTTTCTATCGTCTGTCATTCTGTTAAACTAAAAAAACCTTCAGCTTTGATACCAGTTGTTAGGATCGGGTGCTACCATCTATGCTAAAACCTCGAGGTGATAGCAAAGGTTCCTCAACATCCTATTAAGGGTTCTTAGCACCCAGCCATGTGCTGTTCAAGTGTGACCTAAGCATTTGGTCCCCAGCTTTCAATCATGCCACATGTCACGGGACAGCACAAGGCATCTCCTCAACATAAGCGATTATTAGGACACACGCCTACTGCATACGTGTGCTGGGCACCCAACAAGTATCCTCACAAACCTCCAATGGATGGTGATATTGGTGGTGGTGTGGAGCTTCAAGGAACTTCTGACGCTTCTTGCAATTAGCACGATTCTCCACCTCTGCACATACTTTCTTCGTCTTTTTTCTCTTCTTTTATATTTCTTTCAGTAATAACTGCTTCTGCTTAAATGATCGGTTGGATTTCCTTCATTCATATCAACGATGGTGATTTCTTTTTCATTCCACAAGTGAATTCCTACGTGATACGTGTAATCGTGGTTTTCCTTCGAATTTCCTATTTCAGCAACTGCTACAATGGTATATTAGAAAATAAATGGTCCGTGGAGTTACAGATAACTCAACAGACTTACTTCATTGATTTAACTATAAAACATGTGCGATAATAAAAAATAAGTTCAGATGTTTCAGATAGTTACGACTATAAGTATCTGAAACTTATATGCATTTCGAATAGTTAACAAATAACCTTCCGAAAGATAACTTAAGTCAAGCTTCCAGATTGTGACACGTGTCCTTAAGCAGTTTTATAATAAAAAGATATTTCAGATACTTACAAATCTAACTATTTAATGCCCAGATGCATTTCGGATAATTACCAGATAACTTATCGAAAATCCACTTAAGTCACGCATTGATGTTTCAACACGTGTACTCTAGGAAATAATAAAATATTCTTTAAGCATTTAAAATATAACTGTCTGGTACATGCAATATAACTCTCCAAAATAACAAAAAATTCGGATACTAAGGAATTTCAAAGCCTGTAACTTACCGACAGTTTAGAAATGTACTTAATTAACGCTAATTCCTTGAAATTATGTAAATTCCTTCATTAAAGCATATAACTATGCAATTATAACATAATGGCTTAATTCTCATATGATAAGCTAAATATTATGCAATTAACCATCATTTAACTGTTAATATTATGCACTTTTTCATTCTAAACAGTGAACTTAAGTCAACAAAATTGTTTGTTGAATTAAAACTTAACCCAACGGAGGTGCTTTGTTGAGTTAAACATATTTCATAATTGATTTAATATGATTTTTGTCATCATCAAAAAGGAGGAGATTATTGAGTATTTTGTTTTGATGATATGTGATAAACGGATATAATCATATTTACTCAATTACTATTGTTTGTGAACGTAATTTAAGAACATCAATTAATACAAAAAAAGTTTACCAATATAAATACTTGTTTGTAATGGATCTGAAATTATACTAAGTTAAATAACTAGTCGTTACGTTATACTAACTTTTCATTTAACTAAACGTTAAGTTAACATGTGTTTTTATTGTAAAGTATGATATGTTTTAAAGTTATATTTTTTGTATCATGAACAATGCACGTTTAGACAACTCGTTGAGTTAGTGCGTTATTTGTATAAAAGTCACATGAGAACTCGTTAATTATAGCCTTAAAGGTTAAAATAGGTCACGTGAGAACTTGTTAAGTTAGTGAGTAAAAGAGCAGATGAACTCGTTAAGTTAGTATTGTACACATGGTGAAATTAAAGTTTACGAATGTTATATTGTATCACGTGAGTTGCACATGTTTAACTCGTTAAGTTAACATAACTACACACGTTGAGTTGCTATATTGAATACTAAGGCAATGCATTAGGTTAGCGTTATAAACTTAAAGTTGTTATTATTGCACGTGGTAAAATTCTTATTATAAAAATATTTGTTTATTACTGGTTCGTTGAGTTAGCATAACACCACGAACTTAATTCGTTGAGTTAGCTACAATACTTGTCATGTGATTTGGTACATGATGAACTCGTTGAGTTAGATACATTAAGTTATAAATCTACTTATATTACTCGTTTAGTTAACATTAACATGACTTATTATTACATTTGATGAAAAATTTTGGACAAGAAAGTTTATTTTATAGGAAATTTTTTAGAGATCCAAGATTGATGATTAAAGAAAATTCGAAAGGAAAACGTGGGTCAGAACGTGTGTATTTCGATGAAGGAAAAAGAGAAGACGTGAAGAGTGGAAAACTGATAGTGATTAAATGTGGAGGATATGCATGAAGTGAATATATAGTATAAAGGCATAGAATTCTTGTTTGGTTACCCAACATGACACTAGAAAACTTGTTTGGATCTCCAGCAACGCACTAGAAAAACTTGGATTTGTTAACTTCTGTTTTTACTTAGTTAATTTATCTTTATGTCTATTCTTTTTTTTTATATAGAAATAAACAAACAACCTTTAATACAAGTTAGATATTAATTCCAATTTGTATTTTAACTGCAAGTGCACAGTGTCTATTGTATTAGTGTGCAAGTACAGGTCGATCCCACAAGGAATTGCTTAAGAATTGAGAACTGTTCCATTTTTAACAATCAAATTTACATATTCAATAAGCTCTCCGTTGAGTTACAGTTATCTCAACGGAGAAAGTTCATTGAGTTATGGCTAACTCAATGGACTAACCTCGTGGACTTACGTTAACTCCATGAGACCATCTTTTCTTTTTAATACTACTATTTACAGAGGAATTCGGCCAACCATTAGGCGGTTCCACATATTGTAAATAACATCAATTAAGCTCTTTAATGTTAGTAAACACTGGATTTATCATTAAGCAATACTAACATTCAGATAATTCAAACAGTAACCATTAAAATCTTTAAGTCTTTTGAACGAACCAATTTCAGTAAATTGTAAAACTAAAACAAACATAAAACAATCACAACACTCACAAAGATAACATTAATCACGATACAACACAAACAACACAACACTCAAATACAAAATACAAACACAAATAAATTGTTTTTGGTATTTTTATTTTAATATGAACATGGAAATGGGCGAAAGGTGAAATGTAAAGTAATCTCAGTCAACAGTAAATACTTCCATCACTTCATGCGACGCGATTACACCACTAAAAATTAAACCACTTACAATTCTGTCTCCTCTCCCTATAGAGTCGCGAGTCCAAAATTGTAAAATGATCTTCTCTTCAGCATACAGGCATCAACCTGAAACCAAGGCTAGAAGCTTTACGATCTCTTGAGATATGAGTTGGCGCTTGGTGAAAATGGCTTCCCTTCCCGCGACGCGATCACTCCTCACAGTGGTTGTCAAGCACTGTGTTTGGTTTGGAATCGACCCGACATTAGGAAAGTATTCTTACAGACCTCCGATGGTTGGTGATTATGGTGGTGGTGATGACAGTTGGTGTGGTACTTCAGAGAATTGCCGACACTATCTACAGAAAGCTCGGTGCTCCTCCACTGTACACACTGGCCACACCCATCGATCACACCTTTACTTCTTTTTCTTCTTTTCTTTTATATTTCTTCAATGGTAATTGCTTCTACTTGAATGGTCGGTTGGATTTCCTTCATTCATATCAACGACGATGATTTCTTCTCTCTGTGCGATACGTGCGATCGTGGTTTTTCCTTCCAACTGTCCTATTTCTGCAACCGCTATAGTGGCATATTAGAAAATAAGTAGTCCGTGTAAGTGAGTAGTGAAAGTTAACTCAACGGACTTGCTTCATTGATTTAACTATAAAACATGTGCATAAATTTTACTATCCGATGCTCAGGAGCATTTCGGATACTTACAAACTTAACTATCCGATGCTCAGATGCATTTCGGATAGTTACAGATAACTCATCGATATATAACTTAAGTAAATCTACCAGATCTCAACACATGTCAGTAGTAGTTTAATAATAAAAGAAACATTTCGGAGAGTTACAGGTCTAACTATCCGATGCTCAGATGCATTTCAGATAGTTAGAGATAACTCACCGAAAATCCACTTAAGTCAATTTCCAGAACATGACACGTGTTCATAGCTATTTTATAAATAAAAGGAGATTTCGGAGAGTTACACATATAACTATCTGATGCCCAATTGCAATTTCGGATAGTTAAAGATAACTCACCGAAAGTTCACTTAAGTCATGCATTATGGTTTCGACACGTGTACTTCAGGAAATAATAAAATATTCTTTTAAAACATAACTGTTCGATAATTTAAACATAACTATCTGATACATATTCAGTATGTTAAACATAACTGTCCGAAATATGTTCGGTATGTTAAACATAACTGTCCGAAGTATCAGAAAATTCAGATACATAAGGATTTCACAGCCTGCAACTTAGCGACAATTCAGAAATGTACTAAATTAACATTAATTCCCCAAAATTAAGCATATTCTTTAATTAAAGCTTATAACAGTGCAATTATAACATAATGGTTTAATTCTCATATGATAAGCTAAATATTATGCAATTAACCATCATTTAACCATTAATATTATGTACTTTTTCATTCTAAACACTTCTCCCATACCTAAATTTTGCTAGTCCCTTAGCAAACTAAGATCTAATTAATGGGTCCTTTTAAAAGTGCTAGAATTAATTCTTCTCCTTTTTTTTTCTTTTTTTTTTCTGTTCAGCATAAGAACTAGTATTATTATATAGATATTCTGTATGTTTCAATAATATTGTTTTCTCCTCTTCAACCTGAAAATATACTTAGAATATATGCAAATTACATACAAAGTATATCATCATCACATAGGTGTTAATTATATTATCGTTTGTTCTTCTTTTCATCATCTGTCATCCTGAATTTTCCAATAAGATTTCTAGAAGAAATTTCAACAACATATGAATCAAAGTACAATCCAATTCAATATGATTAAGACAAGTAGAATAAAGAATTGTATCTCCATTAAACAACTTCAAAAGTCAATTATAGATTCATATTTCAACAATTCTAGATAATAGAAAGTATACTCAATTCATAAGATATCTGTATTTCACAAAACACTTGTATCTTTTCAGAACAATATATGTATTTTTGTACTTTAAAAGTTAATTTGACAAGCTTGAATCATACAAGAGCTTTCTAATGTACCCATGTAACGAGCTTTCAGTCAACAATCCTATATTTGATCAGGATCTTAGGTTGCCAGATTTCAATAGTCCTTTTTAGGTCAACAATCCTTACATACCTATCTGCTCAAGTACAAAAGTCTTGTGATCAAACAAGTCAATAAACTCTCAAAAAAAAAAAAAAATTCTATTTTTTTTTTCTTTTCATATTACAAAACAAAAACATTAATCACATACTGTATATGTACGTATTTCATTAATACAGATGTAGTAAACATCAATCTCATATAGTCCTGCTTTTATCATTTACTAAAAATATGAATCCATAACAATAAGCTCATACTTTTTCTGTAGTTTAATAAGATCTACACATAAATCATTCTACAAGTTTAATCAATCAAATTAAATGTATCTTTAATCATATGTGTTTCATTTAATCTAGAATTCATATTTTCGCTCCTTCAAGACTTCAGATAATTTTTTCATTAAGCATTTTGATTTCATTTTAAAATTGTGAAACTGTTAAACTCATGAAATTCAGAAAAAAAAAACATAAGATATTATATCTAGATTTGCATAAATAGTAAAGTATATAGCATATTATATAGACTTCTAAATATAACATTCAAGCAGTTACAGTTTATAAAAATTTTATAGTCTCAATTATCAAATAGTTACAACAAGTTCATAAAAATTTTCAATTTCCACAAAACTTTGCAGTACCATTTTAATTCCTTTAGCTAACAAACTTACATGGTTGTTACTTTAATTACCTCCCCCCCATACCTACATTTTGCATTGTCCTCAATGTAAAAGATTTGACAATAAATACAATAATTGTAGCAGGCATGAATACAGTTTCGTTGATTTAGCACCTAACTCAACAAATGAGTTTAAATCTAAATTCAGGATAAGTAATCAGTTACATACCTTGTTTCGTTTGTATCTCCTACATATTTCGATTTTTTTGATTCTGAAAAACTTTTCATTCACAGATAAAAGCAGAATATATAACATTTAACAATATTAGTGTCTTGTGTGGAACCCAGGCTCCTACACCTTTGGTGGCTCACAAGCAAGCCAATTGGTTTCCCAGAACAGATACCAACAAACTGGATTGATATTTTGTTTTTGTTTTCTTTTATAATATAAAATGAAAACTAACATTTTTTTTCTTTTTTTCTAAAAGTAAATGCAGAAGACACACAACATTAAACACACAAAATCACAGCTTAAGAACATGATTGAAAAGTAGAAACAAATGGAATAAATGTGTCAGTCCAAGCAAACTTTTTAGGCATAATTATTCTTGCTATTAATTCTATTTTAATGCCATTCTTGTTCCTTCTTAATTTGTAAACTTGTAATATATTATCAATGCTAAATACAAGTGTGTTACCATTAATAAAATGAAATACATAAAGGGATCCTTTTCGGTTCCAAGGTAATGTAGCAGTTTCTATTTCTACATCTATTTCAATATATTCCTCTTCCCACTTCCATTTCATTTATGTCTTTCATAATCCATATTTGAAATTTCATCAATTCATCCCACCATCTTATCAGACATAAAGTAGGATCATCATATTCATTATACCACATTCCTATTTGAATTTTATCAAATTCTGCAGATGGTGGTTTAGCTATTTCTCTCGGTATAAGTAAAATTTCTATATATTCATCATAATTGTCTATGCTCACTATGTATAAATCAGATCTAAATGCAACTGATATATCTGACACTAAATATACATATCCATCAAGTATGACATGCATGCTGTTAATTAATAATTTCTGTCCTAGATATATCATAATATTTTCAGTCCAAGATCTATTTAGAAAATTATACACACTTAAGCGTAAATCTTCATCCCAATTTCCTATAGGTCTCCAATAATATAATTTTTCATGAATGGTAGAATTTTTATCAGAAAATATTAAAGCTGACCCACAATTTACAGTTGATACTTCATATTTATTAGGTCTTCCTATATTTCATTCTTCTCTTATTATAGGATTTCTTATCAAAATATCAGGTAATAGACTTGCATACCTTGGTCTAGTTCTGTATATGATTAATCCTTCATCCATCCCCATAACATGATCTATTCCTTCTAATGTATTAGGTGGAATTCCAGTAGTTTCTTCCATATTCAGATATTCATAGGTAATTGAACTACGATTAAATGACTTCCATATGAATCCATCTCTAATCTTAGTTATTTTTGCAACTTGTAGTCCCTGAAAATATTTTTCTCCAACACAGTCTTTAATTTCCTTTGATACACAACACAACCTGCACAGATCTTTAGCTGACAAGTTACTCAGTACTTCCCTTAGTGCATCCAACGGTAATTGCATCAATTCCATTTGTTGATTCTGTATAACACAAACAAAAATTTTAGCAGAGATAAAAATTAACATAACTACTGCTCACCCTCGTGGAGTTAGGGCATAACTCAACGGACTAAGTTCATTGAGTTAAGGATTAACTCTATGATACAACTAACTATAAATAAACTTATATATACATATAGTTACTTCAGTTATACTACTTCATTCAGTTATCCTCCCAGAAGAGGTATCCATTTCATTAACAGTTCTATTGACAGGGTTAGGTATTGCTTGTACTAGCAATCCTCCAGTAGGTCTAACTTCCATTGATTCCTTCTGTCTAAGTGGTATATTTCTATTCTGATTTTGAATTGCAGCATTTCCAAATACAAAATCCAAACGATTGTTTAATTGTTGGATTATCTTTTCTAATTTCTCTATTCTAGATTCTTGTTCAAGTAATGCTTCATAACTTATATTCTTCTCATTTACATTTTCTCCTCCCTAGAAATTGTTGTTTCTCCAAGATAAATTCGGGTGATTTCTTCAATTAGGATTATAAGAATTTCAAAAGTTATCTTTCTGGTTTCTAGCATAAATAATATCTAAATCATTAATGTTTAGATTCTTTTCTACTAGCTTTTGATTTAATGATAACTCTTCTATTTTCTTTGTTAATTCAGTTAATTTCACTTCAAGCATAGTACTTGAATCTATTTCATGCATTCCTCTTTGCAATATTCTTTTATCTGTAATAGCTTCAACCAAGTTTTCCCACTGTGCAGTTCTTTTTGCAAAGTTTTCTAAATATGCCCATGCTTCTTCACTTCATAATTTCAGAAATCCATTTTGACAAGTAGATTCTAATAAAGATTTCGTTGAAACACCTATGCCTTCATAAATTATACCTATTAATTATGCTTTACTCATTGCATGATGTGGATATTGAGTCAGTAAATCTTTAAATCTTTCAAAATATTTCTAGAATGATTCACCCTATTTTTGGCTACACATTAATATTTCTTTTTAATCGTTTGATGTGTTGGATAATATTTTTCCAGAAAAATAGAGCAAAATTCAGTCCATGCATTTTCATAATTTGACAAACTTCATTAAATTCTCTAAGAATATAATAGGCATCCTCTCTTTCTAATCCATGAAAATATGGTAATTGACTAATATAATTAGATTTCAGTTCAAGCTTATCTCCTTCAAAGTTTGGCAATCGAATACATAAAGGTTCATCAACTAATTCAGGATACAGAATTTCTCCTAATGGTTTTTCTACTAGAGCAGCCATCTCTACGTTCTCTTTTAAAGAAAGGTTAGTTACACCCCAAAGAATTTCGTTAAAGTCCAGTTCAGAAAATGTTTTAGTGCTCCTCTATGTTGAATATTCTTGGGTAGGTGTTCTTACTAATCGTTTAGTGCTAAGAGAATGAGTCCATGTGTTCATAAATAAACAACAGAAGATTAATTACATACTAGTCTGAAGCTTTCCATTCAATAAATATTTGTTGACGGACGAAGTCGAATCAACTGCCTCTCCTTCCAGTTCCCCCAACGCTTTTCTCCTTACTTTTAAAAGTGTTGGTGACTCATAAATAACATTCTGTTTTATATATATAATGCACATCCATAAAGTGAGTAAATCTCGTTGCAAGAACATGTCTTGCAACGTATATCGTGGTTCCTATTTTTATGGGTACGTGTACCACTATTAATTTCAAATTTTGGTAACCACTAAGCCAACGAAGTTTCGTTCATGGTTAAAAGAATAACTGTTCTACTTAATCCACGAACTAACCTCATTGAGTTACAGATAACTCAACGGAACAAAGTTGGTTACTGTTGCTAACTCCACGAACTAACCTCGTTGAGTTACAGATAACTCAACGAAGTAACCTTATATTATATTACTGACCTTGTGGAGTTAAGTTTAACTCAATGAACTTACTTCGTTGAGTTAACACTTGGCAACTTCTAAGTTTACTCTTCGTAAGTACCTCTTTGTTTTTTTCTCTGCATTCTGCTAATTGAAATAAAGTTAAATCTATGTCATTAATGCATCATTCTAATCAAAATTCGTTTAAATCTGAATGTTATATAAATATTTAACTTGCAGTTCATTTTATGTTATGCAGAATTTACATTTTACCTTGCAACATACAGAAATTTTCAAGCATCTATCCTATCATTCAGCAAATTGTAAATCTGTTAAAAATTCATTCATAATGTTCCACAAATTATATAACATTCAATATATTCCATTCATTCCACATTCTAAACACACATGAAAAGTATATCTAAAAAATTATATTCATTCATATGAATCAATTACAATACAATCAAATCAGATATTTTTCATACAAATATATAAAAGTAGACGAACAATACAATTAGCCTTTATTCCTAAGTTCATCTACTTCCTTCTAGAGTTTCTCTAATTGTTGCTCTAATTGATTAATTTTTTCTACAGCTCCTGTAATGCCTCCAAAAGGTACAGCAATCTCTGCAGCTACAAAATTTCTATACTCTTTCACTAAAATGGTTCTTGATTTGATCCTTTTTTATGCCCATTTAGTGAAATCGATACAATCCACCATCAGCAGTGGAATCAAATCTCCATAAAACAATTTCTTCTTTACTGTTCTCAACTTAGAGATAAAAACTACAGACCAATTTATTTGAATTCTATTTACAACTGCAAACGTGGCCCATTTGACAAATTGACTCAATTCTATATTATGGCCTTATCGTTGATAGACATTCTTAATCAAAATGTTGGCTATCATGTATGCTTTACCATTTAAATGTTTAAGTCTATTTAATAAAGGCACACTAGGATTGATAACCAAACTATCCTTGATTTCTTGTTCTGTCCATTCAACGGTAGTTGTACTTTCCAAAATTTCTTGTCCTTCATTTTTTAACCTAAAAATGTTGTGGAGAAGCTCAGGTGTTATCTGTACATCTGCTTCCTCCACGTTGGAAACTAATTTTCCTTCTTCTTCTCTTAAGTTTGCATAAAAGCAGGGCACTAGATTCTCAAATACTGCATGCCCTCTTTCTTGAGAAATAAAATTCAGTAGACCTTGGAATTCAAATAATTCTTTGATTTTCTACATTCCGTCCCAATTTACTGGTCTACTGTATATAATATCATAACCCCCTAATTTCTTGGTATTTATGATATGCTTCCTGACTCCAAAAATGTACTTCATTCAGAACTATTGCTTCAGTCGGGTCAGGAATGTGACTTTGTTGTTCCAAAGGGGGTTTGTTCTTGATCTTCCTCTTCCATATGCTGACTTTGAACATGTTCTACAGATTCCTAAATTTTTGCTTCTACTTTTGTCTGTGGTGGAGAGTTCTGTGAACTCTCCACTCTGTCTTGAATTATTTCCATAAATTGCTGAAGAGTTTCTTGCTCTTTAGTGGAATCTGCAAAGTCATTTTTGTCCAAATGGCTTCGTTCAGCTTCTTCATTTTCTGTTCTTTCTTCTTCCTCTTGACTACCAATCTACTCTATCACTGTTCTTTCTAATTCTATGGCAGATTGGGATGGAGTCACGGGCAATTCAGTTTCTGCCCTAATTTTTGTTTCTTCTTGTACAGGTTGTAGACTAATTTCAACCTATTTTTCTTCTTCTCTTTGCTCTTGCTGTTGCTACTCCTACTCCTCCTCAGAATCGAATAGTAGGTTTATAAAAATAGGCTCCACATGCCCTGTTGATGTTGGTACTTCAGATTTAATCTCATTTTGACATTTAGGCACTATCTCTTTTCATTTCCTTTGTATGATTAATTGTGCCTGGTCTTCCTCTTTTTCTTTTAAGATTAAATCTAAAAACAAAGGCTTTGCACGCCTTTGAGCCATAGGTACTGGCTCTTCCTGTTTAATTTTTTCAATAATTACTGGTCTCGAAGGACTAGCTTCAACTTCTTTTGTAGCAAATCTAACAACAGTTCTGGTAGTAACTTCTCGATGCTGTTCCACTTTAATTTTATATTGGGCTTTCAATTTCTCTACAACCCTCTTTTTGCGTAGTGCATTAAACACTAGATGTGCTTTGGCTACTGCTAAATCTTCTGGTTCTCCTTGGTTTCTTCCAACTTGAACCAGTCCTTGAAATTCTTTTAATTCTTCTTCAGTCGAAGGCCCCAACATTTTTGCTCGTGCCAACGACTTAAATAGTGGAACTGAAGGTCCTGACTACTATTCCTCAAGAACAGGTCTTTCAGCAGTCGACTCCTATTCTTCCTCTACTTGTTGCTGCCTTATTGCACACCTTGCACGACCAGCAATGCACTTTTTGAACCATAATCTGGCTTTACGTTGGATTAGTTCTAGGGCTACTTCATTGTTCGGCCTTATTTTTCTTTCTTTGCTTAAAGCAATTTCTATTGCTACTTTTATTTTTGTTTCTACTATTTGGGGTATTTGTATACCCAAATCAACCAAAAATTTCCTCAAGTTGAAAAGTTCTGATTCTACCTTTTGTAGCGCTTTTTCTCTTGTCGTGTTCTGAATCTTCTGCCCCGTGTGCCAATCCTCTGACTCTTTCAGAAACTGTGTTGTGTCCATTGCATCTTCTCAGAACTCAGGTGTCATTTTCCTAATAGTGGAGTTACACAACAGCACGGAATCGCTCTGATCTCTACTATTCTAAATTCTAAATGGTTTGCCAGATAATGCCCCCAAAACCCTAGGTTTTAGTTTAAATAAGCCCTAAGTTTAGGTAAGTAATCGGGTCATTTCCCGAACCAACTATTGCTCTCTCATCTGCGGTCTTACCTACAGTACTCCATTGAGTTACAGTTAACTCAACGGAATAAGCTCGTTGACTAACTCAAGACTCAACGGAGTAAGCTCGTTGAGTTAAGCGTAACTCAACGGACTTCCCATACAAACAGATATAATAAATAAAATAAAATAAAAATACTTAAGATAATAGTTTTTTTGTTTTTTACTAGTTTAACCGATACTATGTTTCGGTCAGACCTAATTTTTTTACCGATTGAACCGATACTATGTTTCGGTAAAACCAAAATTTTTTTTTTTTACTAAAAATTAATATATATATTTTTATGTTCCGATCATACCGATGGATCCAGTCGGTTAAACTGCAATGATTTTTATATTTTTAAATTTTATATATATATATATATATGTGTAAACATAAAATAAAAATTGATTTATTACTAAGTAAAGCTCGAGTAGTCCTCTACTCTGACTTCTTCTATAATTCCAAAAGAACTTTTTGGTATTTTCAGAATAGGTCTAAGTCTTTGTCCATTTACTTTAAATATATTCTGATTTTTAGGATTTTCAATCTCAATAGCTCCATAAGGATAAATATTTTGAACTATGTAAGGTCCTGCCCATCTAGATCTTAATTTTCCTAGATGGTTATGGAGTCTAGCCATCTAAAGATATACTTCTTGTCCTATTTCAAAGCTTTTTGGAATAATTTCCCTATCATGCCAAAATTTCATTTTCTCTTTTTCTCTTACAGTCTTCGAATAAGCTTCATTTCTAAATTCTTCTAATTCAATTAATTGCATTTTCCTATTTTTAGAAGCTTAATTTAAATTAGTGTTCAGAGTTTTTAATGCCCAATAAGCTTTATGTTCTATTTTAGTTTAAATGACAACTTTTTCCATATACTAGCCTAAAAGGTGACATACCTAAGCTTGTCTTATAAGCAGTTCTATAAGCCCAAAGTGCATCTATCAATCTATTAGCTCAATATGTTCTAGTAGAATTTACTACTTTTCTAAGATTAACTTAATTTGTTTGTTTACACTTTCTACTTGTCCACTTGTTTGCAGATGATATGATGTTGCAATTTTGTAGTTTACTCCATATTTCTTTATTAAGGCTTCAAAACTTCTATTACAGAAATGAGTTCCTCTATCACTGATAATAGCTTTAGGTATTCCAAATCTGGCAAATATATTGGTTCTTATAAATTGTATTACCACTTTGTTGTCATTAGTTTTTGTAGGAATAGCTTCTATCCATTTAGATACATAATCCACCCCTAACAATATGTAAATAAATTGATTAGACATAGAAAATGGACCCATAAAATCTATTCCCCACACATCAAAGATTTCAACCTCAACAATAGGATTAAGAGGCATCATATTCCTCTTTGATATTCTTCCTATTTGTTGACATCTTAAACAATTTAAGCAATATTTATGAGCATCTTTGAATAGTGTTGGCCAATAAAATCCACATTGTAGAATTTTTGCAGCAGTTTTCCCTGAACCAAAATGCCCTCCACAAGCTTGGTCATGACAGAAAGACAATATGCTCGGATATTCAATTTCGGGAACACACCTCCTTAAAACCAGATCAGGACATTTCTTAAATAAGTATGGGTCTTCCCAATAGTAATATTTTACTCTTGAGAAAAATAATTTCTTAATCCTATCTATTCCAATCCTTAGGTGTTAAACCAGTAACTAAGTAATTAACTATGTCTGCATACCAAGGTTTTGTGTTGATGGTCATTAATTGTTCATCAGGAAAATTATCCTTAATTTCAATATTTGATTTTTCTATTTGTAATATTGATAAATGATTTGCTACTACATTCTCACAACCTTTTTTATCTTTAATTTCTAGATCAAATTCTTGTAATAATAATATCTATCAGATCAATCTAGGCTTAGTTTCTTTTTTTTTTATTAGATGTATTAAAGCTAAATAATCCATGTATACTATTACTTTATCTCCAATCAGATATGATCTAAACTTTTCTAAGGCAAACACAACAGCTAATAGTTCTTTTTCAGTAGTTGTGTAATTACCTTGAGCATCATTTAAGGTTTTGCTTGCATAATGAATCACTCTAGGAGATTTTTCTATCTTCTGTCCCAACACTGCTCCTACAGCAAAATCAAATGCATCACACATTAATTCAAATGGATGGCTCCAATCAGGTGCTTGAATTATAGGAGTTGAAATTAAGCTAGTTTTAAGTCTGAAAAATGCTTCCTTGCAATTTTTATCAAAGTTAAATGGGACATCTTTTAATAGATTAGTTAAAGGTCTAGCTATTTTGCTAAAGTCTTTAATAAATCTTCTATAAAAACCAGCATGTCCTAGAAATGATCTAATATCTTTTACTGATTTAGGTTCTGGTAGATTAGAAATTACTTCTATTTTAGCTTTATCTACTTCCAACCCTTTCTTAGAAACAACATGTCCTAAGACTATAATACCTTGTTTAACCACGAAGTGACATTTTTCCCAATTTAAAACCAGATTTTTTTCCACACAGCGTTTTAATATTAGGTCTAAATTTTTTAAACAAACTTCATATGAGTTGCCATATACAATAAAATCATCCATAAATATTTCTAAAAAATCTTCAGTCATTCCAGTAAATATGTCTTGCATACACCTTTGAAATGTGGCTGGTGCATTGCATAATCTGAATGGCATTCTCTTAAAAGCATAAGTTCCATTAGGATAGGTGAAAGTTGTTTTCTCTTGATCCTCTAATGCTACTGGAATTTGATTATAACCTGAATACCCATCTAGGAAACAAAAATATTTTTGCCCTACTAATCTTTCCAGCATTTGATCTATAAAAGGTAAGGGAAAATGATCTTTCTTAATCATAGCATTCAGCTATCTATAGTCTATGCATACTCTCCAGCTTGATTGAATTCTAGTAGGTATCAAGTCTTGACTTTCAATCCTAATAATTGTTAATCCTGATTTCTTGGGAACTACATGGATTGGACTAACCCACGAGCTATCAGAAATCGGATAAATTATGTCATTATCTAACCATTTCACTATTTCCTTCCTGACTACATCTTTAATGTTTGGATTTAATCTCCTCTCAGGAATTCTAATAGGTTTAGCATTCTCTTCTAAATATATGTAGTGACAGTATAAAGTTGAACTTAACCCTTTTATATCAGTCATAGTTCATCCTATTGCTTCTTTATAACTTTTTACATCTTTTAATTTAGCTATTTGATCCTCTTTTAAATCTGAAGCAATAATGATTGGACAGGTTCGTTTCTCTTCCAGAAATATATAGGTTAATTCAGGAGGTAAATGTTTTAATTCTAAATGTTGCCCATCAGAAGCTAGAGCTCCTAATTGAACATCATCATTTTCTAAATTAATTTCTTCTAGATCTCCTTCTATATTTATGCTTTCACTATCCTCTAAAGTTTCAGAATTGATTTGCCTATTTAATTCTTCTTGAATCATATCATCTAACATATCTCCTTCATCCTCTAAAAAGTCCATGGTATGTAAGGACATTTCTAACTCCTCGAACCTTTCTGGTTTGAAATTATTTAATTAAGTATCTTCATTGCCATATGATAACTTCATTACTCCAGTTTTACAATTTATAACCGTCCCTGATGTTGCTAAAAATGGCATTCCCAAAATTAAAGATGTTTCACTATTTTTATGCTTAATTTATTGGGAATCCAAAATTACAATATCAATAGGATATACAAAGTTTTTGATTTTACTTAAAACATCCTCTATTTTTCCTCTAGGGTATCTTATACTTCTATCAGCTAATTGAATAACCGTACTAGTAGGAGTTAAGCCTTCTAATCCTAAGGATGCAAATATATCACTTGGCATAACATTTATACCTATACCTAAGTCTATTAAGGTTCTTTCTAGAATGATATTTCCTATGGTGCATGATATAACAAGGATTCCAGGATTAGATAACTTTTTAGGAATTTGTGGCAGAAATAGGGAACTACTTTGCTCAGCTAAAAAGACCTTCCTAAGAACTTTTCACTCTCTTTTCTTAGTACACCAATCCTTTAGAAATTTAGCACAATGTGGCATTTTTTGCAATAGATCTAACAAAGAAATGTTAACTTGTACTTTTTCAAAAATTTCTCTGATTTTTTCTTATTTTTCAGGTATTGTTTGTTGTAATCTTTCAGGTATTGTTTGTTGTAATATTTTAGGATAGGGTGCTAAAGATTGTGATTTAAAAAATTCTTTTTCTGTCGTTTGATTTGTTTGATCATTTTTAGCTTCATTAGCAGATTCAGATTGTTCTTTAGTGATTTCTAGATTTTCAGCTATTATATTTTCATTATCGTTTTGATTTTTACTCTTATCTACCTTAATATTATTTTCATTTTGAGTTCTTGGTGGTATATCAGTTCCATATCTTAATGTTACACATACATCTTCTAGATTTTCGTTACTCTCATGATGTTTTTGTATATCATTTTCGTGATTATGATCTTCAATTGTTTTTAGTTTTAAAGTGCATTCTTTAAATTCTCTTGCATTAATATTTTCTTTTTGCTGTATATTTTGCAAATTATGCAGATCTATAACATTATAATTTTCATTGTCCTGTTGCATAACTTGTATTTTCATTGTATATTCGTCCAATGCTTTTAATTTTCTTTCCAGATCATCTAATCTCATTGCATTCAATTTTTGATCAATTTTCATTATGGTTTTTTCAGTTTCGTAAATTATATCCATTTTAGGTTTTGAATATGCTTCCTTATAGTTTAATTGGTTGACTTCTTGTTGCTGACACATAAAGTATTCTAGTTTATCCAGGTTTTGCTCTATACTACGCTCCAGTCTGTCATACCTATCCCAAACTTTCGTGTCTCTCAACATATTACACATTTTATACTGACCATCAGTTGGGTAAACTATAGAATTCTCATACTCAGCTCTATTATATTGAGGATAATTCATTTGTTGTTCATGGGATCTAGCCATCTGTAAACATCTCAGTTTCAAACAGTCAGAAATATCATGATCTTCAGAATTGCATAATTCACATATGCTAACTACAAGTTTCAGAAATATTTGAGCATAAGCATATGCCATATTCTCAATTACAGAAGAAATCACACAACACTCTAGCTATTAAAATGAAACAACTCTAACAGTTGCTTATATTAATTCCCCAGCAATGGCGCCATAAAACTTGGATTTGTTAACTTCTATTTTTACTTAGTTAATTTATCTTTATGCCTATTCCTTTTTTAGAAGTAAATAAACAACCTTTTACACAAATTAGATTTTAATTCCAATTTGTATTTTAACTGCAAGTGCACAGTATCTACTGTATTAGTATGCAAGTACAGGTCGATCCCACAGGGAATTGCTTAAGAATAGAGAACTGTTCCGTTTTGAACAATCAAATTTATATATTCAATAAGCTCTCCATTGAATTACAGTTAACTCAACGGACAAAGTTCGTTGAGTTATGACTAACTCAACGGACTAACCTCGTGGACTTAAGTTAACTCCACGAGCCTGTCTTTCTAATTTAATACTACTATTTATAGAGGAATTCGGCCAACCATTGGGCGGTTCCACAGATTGTAAATAACATCAATTAAGCTCTTTAATGTTAGTAAACATTGGATTTATCATTAAGCATACTAACATTCAGATAATTCAAACAGTAACCATTAAAATCTTTAAGTCTTTTGAACAAACCAATTTCAGTAAACTGTAAAACTAAAACAAACATAAAACAATCACAACACTAACAAAGATAACATTAATCATGATACAACACAAATAACACAACACTAAAATACAAAATACAAACACAGATAACTTGTTTTTCATATTTTTGTTTTAATATGAACATGGAAATGGGTGAAAGGTGAAATGTAAAGTAATCTCAGTCAACAGTAAATAATTCCGTCACTACATGCAATTACACCATTGAAAATTAAACCACTTACAATTCTATCTCCTCTCCCTATAGAATCGTGAGTCCAGAATTGCAAAATGATTTCCTCTTCAGCATACAGGCATCAACCCGAAACCAAGGCTAGAAGCTTTACGATCTCCTGAGATATGAGCCGGCGCTTGGTGAAAATGGCTTCCCTTCCCGCGACGTGATCACTCCTCACAGTGGTTGTTAGGCACTGTGTTTGGCTCAAAATCGACCCGACATCAGGAAAGTATTCTCACAGACCTCCGATGGTTGGTGATTATGGTGGTGGTGATGACGGTTGGTGTGGTACTTCAAAGAATTACCGACACTATCTACAGAAAGCTCGGTGCTCCTCCTTTGTACACACTGGCCACACCCATCGATCACACCTTTACTTCTTTTTCTTCTTTTCTTTTATATTTCTTCAATGGTAACTGCTTCTACTTGAATGGTCGGTTGGATTTCCTTCATTCATATCAATGATGATGATTTCTTCTCTCTGCGCGATACGTGAGATCGTGGTTTTTCCTTCCAACTGTCTTGTTTCTGCAACCGCTACAGTGGCATATTAGAAAATAAATAGTCCATGGAGTTACAAATAACTCAACAGACTTGCTTCGTTGATTTAACTATAAAACATGTGCATAAATTTTACTATCTGATGCTCAGGTGCATTTCGGATACTTACAAACTTAACTATTTGATGCTCAGATGCATTTCGGATAGTTATAGATAACTCACCGATATATAACTTAAGTAAATCTACCAGATCTCGACATGTGTCAGCAGTAGTTTAATAATAAAAGAAACATTTCGGAGAGTTACAGGTCTAACTATCCGATGCTCAGATGCATTTCGGATAGTTAGAGATAACTCACCGAAAATCCACTTAAGTCACTTTCCCAGAACATGACATGTGTTCATAGCTATTTTATAAATAAAAGGAGATTTCGAAGAGTTACACATATAACTATCCAATGCCCAACTGCAATTTCGGATAGTTATAGATAACTCACCGAAAGTTCACTTAAGTCATGCATTATGGTTTTGACACGTGTACTTTAGGAAATAATAAAATATTCTTTTAAAACATAACTGTTCGGTAATTTAAACATAACTATCTGATACATGTTTGGTATGTTAAACATAACTGTCTGAAATATATTCAGTATGTTAAACATAACTGTCCGAAATATCAGAAAATTCGAATACTTAAGTATTTCACAGCCTGCAACTTACCGATAGTTCAGAAATGTACTAAATTAACATTAATTCCCCAAAATTAAGCAGATTCTTTAATTAAAGTTTATAACAGTGCAATTATAACATAATGGTTTAATTCTCATATGATAAGCTAAATATTATGCAATTAACCATCATTTAACCGTTAATATTATGCACTTTTTCATTCTAAACAATTCTCGTTGATCAATTATCCCTACACACCAAAAGAAATATCTTTTCAGGGATCAAAAACACCTCTTCGGAGAAAAGCTCTTAGATAGAAGCAAATTCAGTAAAGCAAAGAATGTCAAATATATGTCACTAAAGATTTGAAGAAGAAGAAAGCAAATTCGGTGAAGCAAAGAAAGTCAGATATTTGTCACTGAAGAATTGTAGAAGAAGAAGAAGAAGAAGAAAAATCTCAAATAGGGAAAAATGTTTTAAATTCCGTAAATTAGTTTTCTCTATTTGTAGTTATGAAATTGATTAGATAAAACATGATATCGTTATATAATTGCATCTACAGTTTTAGAGGAGAATTGAATTGTATATTGTAATTGAAACCTTGAATAAAATGATTAGATAAAAACAATGTCTCGACTTGTTTTTATTTTTGAAGTTTCAATTATAATCAAAAATGTTGAAAAACACAATTCACCCACTCTTATGTAGTCATTCGATCCTACAAGAAGAAAATCCATCCAGAGATTCCTACTCTTTAGTTCCTAATTGTGGTGGAGAGCTTGTAGAACTTTCCACACTCTTATCTTGTAATTTTTCTATAAATTGCTGAAGAGTTTCATTCTCTTCAGTGGAATCTGTCAAATCATTTTCTTCCTTTTCTATGCTCTTTTATTTAGCTTCTTCTCTTTCTTCTTCCTCCTCACAACTAATCTACATTATTATTGTCTTTTTTGAATCACTTGCAGATTGGGATGGAATTTCAAGCATAGCAGATTCTACCCTATTTTCTATTTCAATTTCTTTAGGTTGTAGCTCTTTTTCATCCTATTTTTCTTCTCCTCTCTACTGCTGCACTGGCTCTTCTTCTTCTTCTGATAATAAATCTACAAAAATGGGCTCTTTATGCCCTACTTGTAAATACTATAGGCTCGAATTTTATTTCTTCTTAAGCCTCAAGCACTATTTTTTTTTCTTTTCTTCTTCTAATTAATTATGTTTGTTCTTCTTCCTCCTCATCTGATATTAAATCAACAAAATTGGGCTCTTTAGGCCCTCAAGCCATAGGTGCTGGCTCTTCTTCTTTGATATTCACTAGTCTCAAAGGACTAGCCTCAAATTCTTTAGCAACTGGTACTCTAGTTGCTGCTTGATGTTATTCTAATTTGATTTTATATTTTTCTCTTACTCTTTCTTGGATCCTTCTCTTCTAGATTTTGTCAAACAAAATGAGTGTTTTAACTCTTACCAGGGCTTCATTAGCACCTTGATCTTTCCAAAGTTTCACTAACTCTTCTAATTCTTTTTCCTCCTCTTTAGATCCTAGACCTACCATTAAAACTTTATCTCTTTGTTGTGGTTGATATGAAGGTCCCAACTGCTGCTTTGCTATTGCAGACGCTTCTATCTGTTCTCTCTCTTGTTCTTCCCTTTGTTGAATCCTCGCATGAGCAGCTATAGTTCTTACAAACCATAGTCTTGACTTTTATCTAATGAGCTCTAGGGCAACTTTGTTATTAGGTTTGATTCTTCTCTCTCTATTAACAGTTGTCTCTATTGCCACATGTATTTTTGTTTCCATTATCGCAAGTATTCTAACATTTAAATCTACTAATACCCTCGTAAAATGAAAAATGCCCGCCTCTACTTATTCTAACTCCTTCTCTCTAGTGGTATTCCAGATTTTCTGCCTTGAATGCCACTCTTCTGATTCTCTAAGGAACCTTGTCGTGTCAATCGAATCCCATAAGCTCTTTGCCATCTTCTTCGTGGTGTTACGGAATAGAACGGAATAGGCTTGATCTTTTATGTTCTAAGTACTAAATGATTTCTGCAGATAATACCCCTAAATCCCAAGTTTTAGTTTAAATAAACCCTAAGTTTTTGTAGGTAATCGGGTCATTTCCCACACAATCTTACACTACTCACTTACTTCTCTATAGAGTTACAGTTAATTCCACGAACTTAGTTCATAGATTTACCTTTAGTACTTTGTTGAGTTATAGTTAACTCAACGGAGTAAGTTTGTGGATTTATCCTAGACTCAACGGAGTAAGTTCATTAAGTTAAGATTAACTCAATGGACCTAACCGACTAAATCCATAATAAAATAATGCTAATAACCGACTCTTGATTTTTAACTAATAAATCAAAAAATAATTTTTATTCCATCAAAATCGAAAAATCTCTACTCTAACCGACCCTTGATTTTTAACTAATAAATCAAAAAATAATTTTTATTCTATCAAAATCGAAAAATCTCTACTCTAATCGACTCTTGATTTTTACTCTTTTCTTAATTTCAATCAGACCATGTTCTTCCTCGGTCAAACTAAAATTAAATTTTCTTAGACATTCAATTAAACCACTGGTATGTTTTGGTTGAACTAACACTTTTACTTAATATTAAAATTCTCTTTTAGCTTCAATCAGACTAATAGATCCTTTCGATGCTACCAAAAAAAAAGTTCTTTTTTTCTTTTTATACTTAGTGTTTTATATTTTTTAAATTTTTTTTTCTTATTTTTTTTTATATAGAGATAGTTATATCTACTTAATAGGACTTGAGTAGTCCTCTACTCTTACTTCTTCTATCATTCCAAAGGAACTATTTGGAAATTTCAGAATAGATCTAAGTCTTTGTCCATTCACTTTAAATATACTCTGATTTTTAAGATTTTCTATTCTAATAACTCCATATGAATAAATGTTTTGAATTATGTAAGGTATTGCCCATCTAGATCTTAATTTCCCTAGATGGTTATGAAGTCTAGTCATGTAAAGATATATTTCTTGGCCTATTTCAAAAGCTTTTTGAATAATTTTCTTGTCATGCTACAACTTCATCTTCTCTTTTTCTATGACATCTTTCGAGTAAGCTTCATTCCTAAATTCTTCTAACTCAATTAATTGTATCTTTCTATTTTCAACAACTTAATTTAAATTAATGTTTAGAGTTTTTAATGCCTAATAAGTTTTATGTTTAATTTCAGCTGATAAATGACAACTTTTTCCATATACTATCCTAAAAGGTAATATACCTAAGCTTGTTTTATAAGTTGTTCTATAAGCCTAAAGTGCATCTATTAGTCTAGTAACCCAATCTTTTCTAGTAGGATTTACTACTTTCTCTAAGATTAACTTATTTTGTTTGTTTGCACTTTCTACTTGTCCACTTGTTTGCGAATGATATAAGGTTGAAATTTTGTGATTTACTCCATATTTCTTCATTAGGGCATCAAAACTTCTATTACAGAAATGAGTTCCTCTATCACTAACAATAGCTTTAGGTATTCCAAATCTAGCAATTATATGAGTTCTTATAAAATGTATTACCACTTTGTTGTCATTAGTTTTTGTAGGAATAGCTTCTATCCATTTAGATACATAATCTACCCCCAACAATATATAATTAAACTGATTAAATGTGGGAAATAGACCCATAAAATTTATTCCCCACACGTCAAAGATTTCAACCTCAATAATAGGATTCAGAGGTATCATATTCCTCTTCGATATCATTCCTATTTGTTGACATCTCAAACAACTTAAGTAGTATCCGTGAGCATCTTTAAATAATGTTGGCTAGTAGAATCCATATTGCAAAATTTTGGCAGCAGTTTTTCCTGAACCAAAATGTCCTCCATATACTTGGTCATGACAGAAAGATAATATTCTATGATATTCAGTTTCTAGAATACACCTCCTTATGACTAAATCAGGACATTTATTAAATAAGTATAGGTCTTCCCAATAGTAATATTTTACTCTTAAAAAGAACAATTTCTTATCTTGTCTATTCCAATCCTTAGGTGTTAAACCTGTAACTAAGTAGCTAACTATGTCTGCATACCAAGCATTGTGTTTATGGGCATTAATTGTTCATCAGTAAAATGATCTTTAATTTCAATGTTTGATTTTTCTATTTGTAACCTTGATAAATGGTCTACTACTACATTTTCACATTCTTTTTTATCTTTAATTTCTAGATCAAATTCTTGCAATAATAATATCCATCAAATCAGTCTAGGTTTATTTCTTTCTTTGCTATTAAGTGTTTTAGAGTTGAATGATCCGTGTATACTATCACTTTAGCTCTTATTAAATATGATCTAAATTTTTCTAAAGTAAACACAATAGCTAATAATTCTTTTTTAGTAGTTGTATAATTAACTTGAGTATCATTTAAAGTTTTGCTTATATAATGAATCACTCTAAGAGATTTTTCTATCTTCTGTCCTAATGCTGCTCCTACAGCAAAATCAGATGCATCGCACATTAACTCAAATGGATAACTCCAATTAGGCACTTGTATTATAGGAGTTGAAATTAAGCTAGTTTTAAGCTTAAAGAATGCTTCTTTGCAATTCTTATCAAAGTTAAATGGAACATCTTTTAATAGACTAATTAAAGGTCTAGCTATTTTGCTAAAGTCTTTAATAAATCTCCTATAAAATCCTACATGTCCTAGAAATGATCTAATATCTTTTATTGATTTAGGTTCTGATTGATTAGAAATTAGTTCGTTAAGTTATTAGTAACACAACGGAGTTAGTTCATTGAGTTATCATCTTATCTAATGAAGCATGTCATGTATATGGCACATGCTAAACTCATTGAGTTAGACACCTTGAGTTATAAGTTTATTTGTTTTACGCATTTAGTTAGTATTAGCACGTCTTGTTATTACATTTGATGAAAAATTTTGAATGAGAAAGTTATTTTGCAGGAAATTTTTCAAGGATCCAAGATTAATGATTTAAAAAAATTTGAGAAGAAAATGTGGACCAAAATGTATGTATTTCAAAATTTAAATTTGAAAGTAAAATAGAAGACGTGAAGAGTGGAGACCAATCATGTATGAATGTGGATGATATGCATTAAATGGAAATCTACCATAAAAGGTATAGAATTCTCGTTGATTAAAGCATCCATACACACTTAAAGAAATATACTTTTAAGGATCATCTCTCAAGAGAAAAAAACTCTCAAAAGGAAGCAACTTCAGTGAAGAAGAGAATGTTATATATTTGTCATTGAAGATTTGCAGAAAAAGAAGAAAAGGAAAATCTCAAACAAAGAAAAATGTTTTTAAATTCCACAAATTAGTTTTCACTATTTGTAATTATGAAATTAATTAAATGAAATATTGTATAAATATATCATTACATCTATAATTTATGAGGAGAATTGAATTGTATGTTGTAATTGAAACTTTAAATAAAAAGATTTGAATAAAATAGTGTCTTGACTTGTTTTAATTTTGAAATTTTAATTATAGTTGAAAATGTTGATAAATACAATTCACCCCTCTCTTGTGTAGTTTTTCGATCCTACAATATGTAAATGGAAGGAACAACTCATTAAGTTAGGATAACTCAATGTGTCTTTACAAGGCAAAACAACTTGTTAAGTTAACAAATTTTACGTAACATACATCACATGCTAACAGAAAGAATAACTCATTGAGTTAGGATAACTCAACATGTCTTTACATAGATATAAGCAGAACAATTCATTAAGTTAATAATAATTTAACGACTTCAAAGAAGATTGACAACTATCTAATCTAGAAGATATATAATAGTAAATTAAATGATAACTTTCCATATTTAGGACTAACAAATCAATAAGTACAATAGATTGTGTAACATTGAAGAAAATTTGATCGTTACATTCTTTGATATAAGAAGTGACTAAGAATAATAACATATATAATGAAGATATCTATAAATACAATGAGAGTAATTTGAGAAGTGAAAAAGAGAAATTCCAAAATCACTATAGTTCATGATCATCTCAAGTATTTTGAAGAATTCTCAAGCAAATTTCAAGTGCAATAAGCTCACTTTGTGCAAACTCTATTTGAAGATAAACTGGTTGGTTTTAGAAGTTCGTACCAAAAAACTTCAAGTGTTGTAGGTTAAAACTATGACCAAAAAGCTCAAGTTATGGTTGATTACTTCAACCATAAAGCAAGAGTTGTAAGTGAAATTGATAGTGAAGCCTAAATTATGTCTTAGGGATGGACTAGTTGTTTAGGGTGAACAACCTAAAAAATTTTATGCATTTCTGTTGTCCATTTTATTCTCTTGCATCACTTGTCATACTCTTTATTGATTTAATTATAAGATAAAATTATATACAACTGTTTAAAACCACCACTTATCATTTACTCCTTTAATAAGTTCATACATTCCTAACAATTATAACTATAGGAGTTTTTAATATAACTCTTCGACTTTCTCAAAATATTAACTATAACTATACGACTTTTCAAAAACCTATTAATGTCTAATTATATGACAAAAATTCCTAACAAAAGTAGTTTAAATTTAAGTTTAGGGTAGTAACATGATAAACAACTATAATTCATAATTGGAACATGGCAATTACTCCTATTTTTGCAACATGATAGTTAACTAAAGCTGGATATTTTCAATGCTCTTAACATGAGTGAGAGTATTAGAATAATAAAGTTATATGTTGTCACATGAGTTTAGTCCTACATAGTTCCTATTGTATTTGTTTTCTATATTTAATCTCTATATAGAGGTTTTGTTCTTCTGCATCCATCAACTCTTCCACCCATTTCTTGTTTCCTCACAATTTTAATTCTAAACACGAATGCCATGACACCAACTCAAGCACTATGACACCAAACACAAATCGTAGACCATATCTTGAAAATTATTATGATAACGCTATACCGATTACATCGTGATACCAAACACATGTCATGATATAAGTATTGGGACATAATGACATTGAACTACGATGCTAAAATCAAGTTGATGATATTGTTTTGTTAATCATTGAGATAATTATATAAAGAATCAACAATGTAGACTATCATAAGGGCTCGACCAAACACAAGAACATCCTCTGTTTTCTTCAATTTGGGAAATATGTGGACCACTATTGGGCATGCCTTATCTAATGGAGTGTTTCTCAAAGCTTACAGAGTGTTTACCGAGCTAGGAATTTTCAAAGTTTATGGAGTGTTTGTGCAAAGAGAGGGCCCAGATGTCAAATTAGAAGAAATGTTTTGTAAACTAGTGCTTTGCGAGTAAACTCAATCCAAACCCCTAGCACGGCACTAACGTTAGACACCAACTACAGAATATCACATTTTATCAACGTTAAGAAGTGGTTATACACCAACAATAAGCAAACGTGCGCCATTTTTTCTTGAAAAGGGAAAAGAAATAAGGAATTGATCATTCTGCACAGACCACAAGAATGTTCTCTATGTCCTTGCTTACGACCACATTCTCCATCTTTAACCACTGCCTCATCCCTGGGTTTCTCTTCCCTGCAGCTGCGTAGGTCCTAACCAATGCTTCAACCAATTCCACCCCAAGCTGCGTCTGAACTTTCTTCAGCAGGCTTATGAATTTCTCTGCACCCACTACATCTTTCTGTTCTTCAAAATAAGCCATCAGAGAATGAATCACGTCCTTTGGAGGCACCCACTTCTTTCCATGTCTACCCACTGAGATAGCTGACTCAACACATTGGTACACTGTTCTCATGTCTTTCTCCTTCAGATGATAATACATGAAGAGCTCCCATGTCTTTGCATTAGGCTTTGCTCCTCGGCATTGTAGACGTTGCTTAACAGCTTCGGCATCTTTTATCCTCCCTTCTTTTATGTATGCCCCAACCAACACATTGGCCACCCTAACATCATAGGTAGAACACTGGTTTTCCCATTCCTTGAAGCAAGCTTCGGCACCTGGCAAGTCATTCAGATTCACCAACACCTGTATCATATTAAGATAACTTACATTAGCCATATTCCGTACAGCAAGCTTCAGAGATCTCCAGACCCGATATACTTCCACAAGATTTCCTGTTCGACCATATAATGTAATCAGAAATTGATATGCTGCAAGATCCCTTCGATTGTTCCTCTTCTCCAGCTGTTTGAGTGCCAATTCTGCCTTTTCAAGCAAGCCAGAAGCAACATAAATAGATGCTAGATTGCTGTATGTGGTCCAATCTCCAACTTGCCCGTCCCTCTTCATCTCATTGATCACCTTTTCAACCCCAGAGATATCTCCAACACCAGCAAGGCCTCTCATCCAAACATTATAAGTAAAACAATCTAGCATGATGTCATTAACTTTCATTTTTTGTATGATACCTGGGATTCTTTCTGGTTTGTTGGTTTTCAAATAGAGTGTCATCAGGCTATTGTAAGCCATTGGACTTGACACAAATTTTAAATCATCCATTTCATCAAGGAGGGCTTCAGCCTTCTCAGTCATCAGTTCTTTGCAATAGCAATTAAGAAGTGCTCCATATGTAAGGTGATTTTTTGCTAGCTCAGGAAGGTTGACGAAGTATTCTTCCGCAGAGGCAATGCCCCAGGTTTTAGCAACAATATCAAGATGGATTGCATGATCACTCACAGTTGGGTTCATCCCTCTTCTTTTCATTTCTTCTGATAGCTGCCAAAATGAAGGAATGTCCTAGTTATCACTAACAGGTGTTGTACAACGATGACAGGAGAAGCTTTATTATAGAAATAAAAACTAACTTTAATAATGCAAAAACCAGATGTACAAACATGTACATACAACATAACAATCAATGCCTTGATCATGCAATATGCATGTACATGCTACAGAAAATAACAATAATATATTCCCTTTCTATGAATTTTAATGCAAAATACAAGTGATAGAGGTCAAATAAAATGACCTCAGATATTAACACAATGTAAACAAAATAAAAAGTTAAAGATTCATCCATGAACACAATAAAATTCCTGTTAACTCTAAAGAGTGTGTGTGCACACGTATATGCCCCAAGCCTACGGGTAGGATGCCTTCCAGTACACAAAAACAAAATTCTATAGTAGAAATAAGTAATTGTTTTATGATGCTCAAAATAAATGAATGAATCATTTTATGATGAGCGAGTGAATCTAAAAATGAAAATTTTGTTTGCATATCAATGAGAAAACATATATGTGTAAATTATCAAGAAAGAGAAGCTTGAAACAGAACAAGAAAGAACAGCAAGAACTAAGAACCAAACAAACGAGGACAAGCAAAAGACGAGGAGAACAGAGAAATGGAAAAACAAACGAGAAGAAAAGGCTAGTAAAAGAACCATCATGATCATGTTTCAAACTATTACAAGTAGATATATTTTTTGAACAGTAAGTGCACTTGATGAATTCTTATCTTGGCATTCAAAGTTCAATGATGTGAAAATAAATAATTCTTCCATCCCCTAAATTGCAATAAAAAATTTTCAATTTTGCACGTGTAGTGTTTTTGTCAAGTATGAGTATTTACACTAGTATTAGCATGAATATATGTTTACAAGGCTTGCAAATAGATAATTGAAATCTGAAATTTGAACCCAAATTATTTTAGCAAGAAATAATTCAAAGCTAAAATCCAATGGACCTTAATCAAATTTTGAAATTCATATTTGAAAGTATCCAAATCAGATTCACATATATACATGATATCCACCAATTAAAATCTAGTTTGAATTTGTTCACTTATCTACTAGGATATCTAAATATTTGACATAATTTAATTTATAAATTTACTTTTTTATTATTATAATTTTATTTATATTCAAAAAAATTTCAATATAAAATATCTATATTTGAATTTGGATAATAGGGTTCTTATATTTAAAATAAGCTTTTTTGGAGAAAATATACTATGTCAGTGTCAAATAGTCATTCAAATCCAGACTTCTAAATTTAGATATTTAGATTGAGCCTTTCCCATATTCAGATGTTATTTGAATTTGCATTTTCAGATTTAGATATCCAGATTGAGTTTCCTAGAATTCAAATATTATATGAATTCAAATAATCCATCAGATACTTATTCAGATTTTAAATAGTTACTCAAATATTAATTAAACAGATTAGAATTATATTGATACTAAACAAATACAGATTCAAATATATATATAGTTCTACCTGGTTTGAATCGGCTCCTTTACACCCTTAATGTTTATGTACCCAAAGTAGCATGTATTGATTTGTATCAGCAAAATTTTGCCAAAAAAGATCAGTTTTCCAAACAGCAAATCTGATACACATTTAGATTGTATTTTTCCTAGTGTTTGTGGAAATTTTGACCCCTATCAGATATAGGTTGAAATTCCACTTGATACAAGGCATTTTTAAAGGGAAGAATCCATGTACTGAGCATTAGACAGATATCACCTTATATACTATAGATGTTTGTCCTCCTCCTTTCATTCCAATCTCTCCTCTTCTCTTCCTTTGTTATGAGCTAGAAGAATCCATTTTCTTAAGGCAAAAGATGCACGGCATGGTTTCTTTGTTGAATTTATCTTTCTTATTTACACATAAGCACAATTGTTATATTTTGCTTATTTTGTAATTCCACATGTACTGGAGGAAGGTGACAAGGAGATAGTGTTGTTGTCAAACACAAAAGCACAGAAAGAACACTCTTTTTTGTTCGAGTGTGCTCACAAACAAAATGCAGATACACTTACTCTCACAACAAAAAGAAAAAATAATAATAAAACACCAAGATTTACGTAGTTCTGTAATTACTTACGTTTACAGCCCCTCTCTCAATCTACTAATCACTCAATCGCCAACAAGCATTCTTTTACGCAAGGATTATAAGGATGATACATCTCAAGACCTTAGAGACTCCTTTTATAAATCTCCATTAAGGTATGAGGTTACAACAGTAAATTCAATTACAAAATAGTATAATTACAACAACTAATTGTAAACTATCCAGAGCTGTCAAACAGTTACAGTTTTAACTCTCTGAATTCAATATAGTGTGGTGCTGAACCCTTTGAATCTTAACAAACACTTAGTCACAACCCTCCGACACATTTGAATACATAGGCCTTAATTGTTCGAACTTCACAACCTTCAAGTGCTAACCCACCAACTTCATGGTGTTCAATTAAACTCAACGAACCCTTTCATGGTCTTCAATGAAACTCAACAAACTCCCTTCATGGTATTTGACTAAACACAATGAACCTTTGATGTTAACTCTCCAACCCTCCAGAGACTTTAACCTACAACTATCTAAGCTTCCATCATGTGTTGTCTTAAGTTACTTATATGACATAACAACTGTTAAGTGTGTAAAAAAAATACTTTGAAGATGGGTGTAGTTGTACAGCAAAAGTCTTAAAGTTTGATCAGATATTCAGCTAAGTGTCCGTCAAGAAGTTCAAGTATCTGAAGTTTCTCAAATGGTTCGTGAGTCATATGCATGACTTAAGGCAACACATGATGGAAGTTTAGACAGTTGCAACTTAAAGTCTCCAAGAAAGCTCAATAAGACTTTTATGTCTCCTTGGAAACTTAGTGAGTTAATGTATATGTTTTCAAAGGATCAGAAAGTTAACACTGAAAGTTTGTGATGTTTAGCCAAACACTATGAAGAGGATCCGTTGAATTTAGATGAAAACCACAAGGAGTCTATTAAGTTTTGCTAAACATCATGAAGTTAGTGAGTTAGTGATTATGTTTCTGTAAGGTCTAGAGAGTTAAAGATTAAATCTCCATTGGCTCAGATAGTTAAGGACATATGTCTTTGTAAGGTCTAGAGTGTTCATTATTATGTATCTATTTTATGTCTGAGGATTTCTCTTGTCACTTGTACTCATCTGTAACTAACCCTACATTATAAATAGGGTTATAACCTTAGCGTTTGAGGAGTGAGCCACTACTAAGTTATGAAAGAAAAGAAACACCACCAACACCTATGAACATAGGCCTTTATATTGAACCACATAAAGTCATTCTTGTTTGTATGATTGCATCCTTCTCTCCTTCTTCAACGTTCATCTTCTTCTATTTCTTTTGCCATTTGAAGATAGAGAATAAGAGAAGAAAGAAGTCCAAAGTGAGGTGCTGAACAATAGAAGTCATTGTTCAAGAGGAGTTTCAATTTCTTTCAACTAGTATCAAAGTGAGAGTTGTGACTATGTACTTATAGGTCTGTCTTTCTCACTTCTTTCTCAAAACAAATTTTAGTTGTAGAATTTTTTAGAAATGGTAGAACAAAAGTTTAAGATTAAAAAGTTTGATAGACGTGACTTTGGAAACTGGAATATGTAGATAAAGGGATATCTCTATCAAAAAAGAGTTACACAAGCTAAACTAAAAGAAATGAGTTAAACAAAATGGGATTTATTAGATAGACAGGTTCTTGGTGTGGTAAGACTAACTTTAGCGAAAAATGTTGCATTCAGCATTGTTAAAAAGACAACCATAGTAAGGCTAATGAAGTCTTTCAGATATGTATGAGAAGCTTTTTACTTCTAATAAGGTTTATTTGATAAGGAGATTATTCAATCTAAAAATGTAGGAAGGTGATTCAGTTGCTGATCACATCAAGAAATACAACATTATTATTACTCAATTCAGTTGAAATTGATTTTGATGATGATGACCTCGATTTTGTTGTCTTCAATACTAGAAAGTTGATCTACAGTGGTTACTAGAGTTAGTAACTTTCTAGGATATGAGAAGTTAAACTAACAGATATCAAAGACCTAACACTGAGTGAAGACATCTAGAGGAGTAGTTCTCAAGCAAGTACTTCAAGAACCCTAAGTGTTAATAGCAAAGGCAGAAGTCAATAAAGAAATGGTAGTAGAAACTTAAGATCAAGAGAAAAAAGCACAAGTAGAAAGAATATAACTTGTTGGAACTGTAATAAAAAAACACTACAAGAAACAATACAATGCATTAAAAAGAAGTCAAGGAATTGATGAAAAAGCAATAAATTTAGTGGAAATTGTAGATGCTCTCACTTGTACTGCAAACAGTTCTATTGAATCATAAATAATGAATTCAAGTGCTTTGTTTCATTAGACAAACCTCAGGAAACTGTTGAAGAATTATAGATCAATAGTAAGGAAGAAAATTTATTTGGCTATGATAGAGCATTGGATATTATGGGAGTTGAAGATGTTTACATCAAATTTTACAATGGTAGTACTTAGAAGCTGAAAAATATCAGACACATACCTGATCTAGCAAAGAATTTGATCTCTACAGGACAACTAGATGATGATGACTATATTATTTCATACAAAAGTGGAAAGTGAAAGATAACCAAAGAAGTTATGGTGATAGCAAAGGGGAATAAGATTAACACATTGTGTGTTACCCCTAGGGGGGGTTTGTGTTATCAAGAAATAACAGGAAATGGGAGGAAAGGAAATGATGGAAAAAAATTTCATCATTTTTTGTGTTTGTACCGATAGAAATAAAGAGATGATTTCCCACCGTTTCTTTTCATATTAAAGAAAACATTTTCCATCATTTCTCAACTCTTACAGAAATAATAAGAAATGATACAGACTTATAATATAATAAATAATATATAATTATCAATATAATTATAATAAATTAAAATATAATAAATAATATATTATAATTATAATATATTAAATTAAATAATAACATTAATGTGATATCAAGTATGATTATAATAATAAATAAATAATGACATATTATAATTATAATAGATTAAAATAAAAAATAATGTTGAAGAATGATACTAGATTATAATACATTAAAATATAATAACATTAATGTTATAAGAATAAATAATACATTAACATATTCAGCAACTTAATAATGTGTTAAACAAGTAACATTAATTCCAACACAACTTAATAATATTAAATAATACATTAACATATTATTTCTGAAAAAATTTAGATTATAGTGAATAATGTTGTTTATGTTAATTACAAATATATTATTTTACATATTACATTTATATTTAATGAAATGTTAATATATACTATAATATTTAAAATATCATTTTTCAAATATAATATTTTTTAATTTATTATTTAATTTTTTTTAAATTATTAAATTTTTAATTTCCTATCATTTTTATCAAGTTATTTGTCAATTTATTATTTAATATTTTAAAAATTATTAAATAATGCATCTCCTATCATTTCCTATAATTACACAAGCATCTCATTTTTCATTTTTCAATCATTTCCTCTAATGTACAAATGATCTTATATTTCTTGCCATGCCCTACCATTTCTATTTTCATTTCCCACCATTTCTGGTCATTCCATTTCCCAACGAAAAATGTACACAAATAAGCCCTTAGTGATACATGCTTGGCAATGACTGTAGATTCAATAGAGACTATAACATTATAGCATAAAAGATTAAGCCACATAAGTAGAAAAGGATTAGAGATCCTAACAACAAAAACGAGAATTTCATATCTGAATTCTGTTGATTTGAAATTCTTGAGAGCTACATTCTTCAAAAGCAAAAGAAAGTTTTTCTAAGAATCTCAAGTTACCAAATCTCAAAAATTGGAATTGGTACATACTAATGTATGGAAGTCTGCACCAATCAAACCCCTAAAAGGCTTAAGATATTATGTGACATTCATCAATGATTGCACCAGAAATGTATAAGTGTATTTTATTAAAAACAAGTCTAATGTGTTTTCAATCTTTAGGAAATTAAAGAATGAAGTTAAAAATAAAATTAGCTTGAGTCAAAGGGCTTGAAGTTTGATAATGGTGGTGAGTATATCAACCATGACTTCAAGATATTCTGTAAAGAACATAAGATCAGGTCAATCAAGATTATTCCTAAGCATCCTCAGCAAAATGAAGAGGTAGAGAAGATGAATAGAACTCTAAATGAAAGTGTAAGAAGCATAAGATTATATTTAAGCCTCCTCAAAGAGTTTTAGAAGATGCTGTGAACACAACTACATACCTAATCAATAGAAGACTCTCAGACCCTCTTGATTTTAAATTTCTAGAGGAAGAGTAAACTAGAAAGAAAATTGACATCTCACATTTAAAAGTGTTTAAATGTATAAACTACGTATACATCAATGGAAGTGCAAGGAACAAATTGGATCCTAAAGCTAGGAAATGTTATTTCATAGGCTATGGTGGAGATAAATTTGATTATCATTTCTGAGATGACCAAAATAGAAAAATTCTTAGAGAATCAAATATAGCATTTCATGAAGAAGTGTTGTATAAGCACAAGGTTGAAACTAGTCAAGAAACTTCTAAAGAACAACCTCATGTCAATAATGAAATTGAACTGGAAGATATTAGAAGTAGTGAGAGCATAGATAAAGAGACTAGTGTCAATAATGAGGTCTCTCCTAATAAGCATCCTGAAAGAGAAGAGCAAGCCCTTACACAGATATTGAAAAGGTCTACTAGGATCTCAAGACCTCCAAAAAAGATTCACTCCAAATTTTAATTATCTATCATTGACAAATAATGAAGAGTCTGAACAATTTTCAGATGTGATTCAAGCTCAAGACTCTAACAAGTGAAAGTAAACTATGCAACAAGAAATGGATTCTCTTGAGAAGAATGGTACTTGAATCTTGATAAAATTACCTAAAGACAAAAAAATTCTCCACAATATATAGGTATACAGAATCAAAGAGGAAGCAGATAAAATCAAGAGATACAATGCTACATTAGTTGTAAAAGGCTTTCAACAAAAAGAAAGGATTGAGTACATTAAGATTTTGTCTCCTATAATCAAAATGACAACTATCAGAATTGTTCTTAGCTTGATGGTAGCTCAAAGTTTACATCTAGAGTAACTAGATGTAAAAATTGTTTTTCTACATGGTAACCTTAATGAAGACTTATATATGGAGCAACCTTAGGGTTTTAACATACCTAGGAAAGAATTATCTCTAGATGTAAAAATTGTTTTTCTACATGGTAACCTTAATGAAGACTTATATATAGAGCAATCTTAGGATTTCAACATACCTAGGAAAGAGTATCTTATCTGCAAACTTCAGAAAAACTTGTATGGCTTAAAATAGGCATCTAGGCAATGGTACAAGAGGTTTAACAATTTTATTTGTGTCATTGGTTTCAATAGGTGTAAAACAGACTCATGCTGCTATTGGAAATAATTCAATGATAGTTTAATAATGCTCTTGCTATATATTGATAATATCCTGATAGCATATAAAAGTATTAACAAAATCAACAAGTTGAAACAACGATTATTAAAGGAATTTGACATAAAGGATTTGAGTACTGCTAAGTAAATCCTTAAAATGAGGATTACAAGAAATCTAAATGAAAGTACATTGGTGTTGTCTCAAGAAAAATAAATAAAGAAATTGTTGAACAGATTCAATCACTCAAATGTTAGAGTAGTGGAGACACCCTTAGGAGTTTACCTAAGGTTGACCAAGGAGCAAACACTTATGGATCATACTGAAAGAAATTACAAGTTTGGAGTGTCATATGTATCTGTAATAGAATGTTTGATGTATGTAGCTACTAGTACTAGACTAGAAATTGTTTATACAATGGGAGTGGTGAGTAGGTTTACATCAAAATTAGGAAAGGAGTATTAGCAAATAGTTAAATAGATTCTTAGGTATCTACAAGGTTCTAATAATGTTGGATTGTACTACAAGAAAGGAAATTCAATTTTACAAAACTTTTGTAATGTAGATCTTATTGGAGATGTTGATCAAAACAAGAGTACTTCTAGCTATATGTTTATATTGAATAACACAACTATTAGCTAGATATCCAAATTGCAAGGATGTATCGCTCTTTCAACTATAGAGCTGAACTAATAGGTATGACAAATGCTACAAAGGAGTAGATTTAACTCAAGAATTTTCTAAAAGAGCTAAAAGTTGACGTTAATGGGAGCACACTGAATAGTGACAGTTGAGCACAATTTATCTAGCTAGAAATCCAACTTACAAAAGTAGAACAAAACATATCAGAATCAAATATCATTTCATCAAAGAGTTGATTGAAGAAAGAAATCTGATTTTGTAGTAAATATCATCAAGCACAAGAAATCTAGCAGGCATTGACTATAATTGTTAGTATGCAAAAACTAAGGTTATGTGCAACCTTAGTGAGTCTCGAAGGAACGTGAAAAGGAAATTGATTGGTGTTTCCCGTTTCTTATTGTTCAGTTGTCACAAGTAGGGTTATACAGATTAATAGAGCAAGAGTTACATTTTCTAAGTATTTTTCCAAGTGAGAGATAGTTAAGTGTGTAGAGGAAATACTTTGAAAGCAAGTGTAGTTGCACAACAAAAGTCTCAGAGTTTGGTCAAATATTCAACTATGTATCTATCAAGAAGTTCAAGTATCCAATGTTTCTCGGATAGTTAGCAAGTCACATGTGTGACTTAAGATAGCACATGATGAAAGTTTGAACAATTGTAGATTAAAGTCTCCTACAAAACTTGGAAAGTTAAGGATTTTGTCTCCCCAGAAACTCAATGAATTAACACATATGTCTCCAAAGAATTGGAGAGTTAACACCAAAGGTCCACAGTGTTTAGCCAAACACCATAAAAGGAGCCTGTTGAGTTTAATTGAAGACCACAAGGAATCCATTGAGTTTACCTAAACACCATGAAGTCAATGGATTAGCAATTATGTCTCTGTAAGTTTCAAAGAGTTAAAGCTCAAGTCTCCATTGACTCATATAATTAAGAGTTTGTATTTGTAACGTCCAAAGTGTTCACCCTTATGTATCCATTTTGTGTTCAAGAATTTCTCCTATCACTTGTACTCAAACTCTACATTATAAATAGGATTATAACCTCAATGTTTAAGGTGTGAGCTACCACTATTCCATTGTATAAGATAAGAAAGAAAAGAAACACCACCAACACCTGTGAACATAAGCCTTTGTGTTGAACTATGTAAATTCATTCTTGTTTGTGTAATTGCATCCTACTCTCATTCTACAATGTTCATCTTTTTCTATTTTTTTCGCCATTTGAAGATAAAGGATAAGAGAAAAAAAAAGTCCAGAGTGAGGTGCTAAATAATAGTTGTTCAAAAGGAGTTTCAATTTCTTTCAATAACCATCCAAGAAATTTTGAATACTTGAGCTTCCTAATAAATACTTGAATATTAGACTAAACTCTGGTGCATTTCCCGTAAACCTGCACTTACCTCTAGAATACTTTTTTAATTGCTTTCTTACAAACTGTTTAAAACTATCTTCACCTCTAACAATCTTTCACTTAAAGATTGTTTCAACAATTATCTCTATTGATCCTCTTTATAGTAATCTCTCCTATTGTAGTGATCTAAACTTAATGGATTCAAGGTTGTCTCTTTTCTTCAATTTTCTTGGAGACCAACTAAGGTTTTGCATAGCCTTAGTTTCTGAATGTTCAAGACCTTTGTCAACATACCTATAGCATTTTCTAAGTCTACCACCTTTTGTAAATTTAGACTCCTTTCTTTAATCAACTATTTAATGAAATGATATTTCATCTAAATGTGTTCTAATCTTGAATGAAATTTAAGATTCTTTGCCAAGTAGATTATACTTTGATTGTAACACTAAAGTGTGCTATTCTTCTATCCATGTTGTAGCTCACTTACAAGATTCTCAAGCTAGATCTCTTTCACTACCTCAGAAGCTACCACATACTCAACTTGTTAAGTAAGACATAATGGTCTATAGCTATGATCTTTAACTCATAGTAATATCTTAAGGTATTTCTACTATGATCAGGTTTTCCTCTCAAATCTACATCACAGAACCCTTCTAAATCAATTGATCTTTTCTTGTAGCACAAACAAAACAAATAAGAATTGCCAAAATATTTCAAGATCCACTTCATAATATCCCAACATTCAATACTCAAATCAAACATGTACCTGCTAACAATTCTCATTATATAAGTAATGTCAAGTCTCGTACAAATCATGGTATACATCAAACTCTCTACAACTGATACATAAAGTACCTTACACATGGCAGTTCTTTCTTTAGTAGTTTTGGGTGATTACTCCTTAGACAAATTAAAGTGGGCACCAAAGGGTAAGTTGGTAGGATTGGCAATAAGAATGTTGTACTTTCTAAAAATCTTCTCCAAATACTTCTTTAGATTTAACTTCAAGATTCTCTCATACCTATTCTATGAATTCTTATTCCAAGAATTTGTTTTGTTTCCCTTAAATTTTTCATGTCAAATTGTTTTAACAATAGTCTCTTCAGCTGATTGATTTCTCTCATACTTAAACTTGCAATCAACATGTCATGTACATACATTAATAAAATTGCATAGCAATCATCACACTACTTGAAATAACAGTAAAAGTCTGAGTCACACCTCTTGAAGCTTATGGTACATACGAAACTATCAAATTTCTTATATCATTGTATAAAGACTTGTTTCAAGCTATACAAACTCTTATGCAACTTATAAATCAAATTTTCTTTGCCAGTAATTACAAATACTTTAGGTTTCTCTATGTAAATCTCTTTCTCTAAATCCTTATAAAAAAAAGTTATTTTTACATCCATCTATTTTAAAAACAAATTTTCTACAACAACTATACTTAGAACTATTCTAATGGTGGTCACCTTGACCATATGAGAGAATACCTCAATATAATCTATATCTTGGATTTACTGAAATCTCTTGACCACCAGCCTAGCTTTATCTCTTTTGCCATCTAGATTTTCTTTCAACTTGAACACTCACTTGTTCTACAATAGTTTGTTTCTTTTTAACAATAAAGTTAGTCTCCATATTTTATTCTTCTCCAAAGATTTAATTTCTTCAACCATGACTGACTTTCATTATTTTGCATCTATCTACTTTATAATCTTTGAATGTGATTCTGATTCTCTCAAATCCATCAATAACAGATAATTGAAAGATAGAACATATCTTTCAAAAAGTCTGGAGACTCTAGAGGATCTTCTCAATGCTAGATTTGCAACCTACTATTGTTCTCCTTCATTTTCTTCTTCTTTTTATTTTCATCTTCAATCTTAGAATGTTGAGAGACATCATCAATTATATCATCTAAACTAATGTCATCTATAGCTTAGAGTTCAATTGTTTGACCACTACCCTCAACTTTAGCATCACTGCCATACTTAAATACTTTGGATTCATCAAAGGTCACATGTTTGGCCCTAATTACTTTTTTGATTGCATCATCTCAAAACCTATAGCCAAAGTAATTTTGTCCACAGTCAATAAAATAACATTTCCTTACTTTTAAATCTAACTTATCTCTATCATTACTGTCAACGTGAACATAAGAGACATCCAAATATCTTTAAGTGAGCATGGTTGACTTCTCTACCTATCCATAATTCCTTAGAAATTTTGAAGTCTACAAAGACTGAAGGTCCTCTGTTAATCAAACATGCAGCTATACTGACTGCTTTTGCTCAAAATAACTTAGGAAACCTTACAATGCAGTCTCATGCTTCTAGCCTTTTTATTTAAAATATTGTTCATCCATTTAGCAATATTATTTTGTTATAGAGTCCCAACAATAGTCCTCTACCTTTTGATTCCATGTTCTTTACAAAATATTTTAAAGTCTTGGCTATCATATTTTCTACCATTATCAAACTTTATGTATTTTACTTTCTAACTAGATTGATTTTCTACTTTAATTTTCCACTTCTTGAAGGCTGAGAAAATTTTAAACTTGTATTTGAAAGAATAGATATACACTTTCCTCGTGCAGTCATCAATGAAGATGACATAGTAATGAGATCCACTTATAAAACTGACTTTAATTTGTCTCTATACATCAATATGAATCAACTCTAACTTCTGTGACCTAAGTTCAGAATCTATCTTAGAAAAACTGACATTCTTTTATTTTCCTAAAATAGAGTCCTCACATAATTCCAAGTCAACTAACCTTAAACTAGAAATTCTACCTTCTACTACAAGCAACTCTAGTCTCCTCTTGCTGATATGTCTTATTTTGTTGTCATAAAGTAGACCTAACAGTGTTGTTTACTACTACAATGGTGTCTTCCTAACTTGAAGTCAAATAGAGAGTTCTAACTTTATTCTCTCTAGTTATGACTCGTCCACCTTTGGTTACCTTCTACTTTTTAGTCTCGAAAGAAAAGAAATAACCCTCTAAATCCAATTGACTTATGGAAATTAAATTTTTTATTAAACCAAGGGCATATCTTATATCTCTTAATTTTCAGTCATTGATTTGTTCCAATGTGAGTTATTCCTTTGCCAAGCACATTCAATCCTTCATTGTTAGCAAGATACACATTTCTCACATTCATTGCACAATAATCGTGTAATATCTCCTTTTTGTAGGTAGTATGATATAAAGCTCCTGAGTCTAAAATCCAAGAGTCAATAGAACCATCAACGCAAACTAAAACATCATTTGACCTTTCAAACAAAACATTTGCACAACCAACCTCAAGTGTCCTTCCATTACTGTTTTTCTTAGGAGTTCTACACTTAGACTTAAAATATTCTCTCTTATTATAGTTCTAACAAATGACATTTTTCTTTCCCTTGCTTGACCCTGTAGATTTGGATCTTCCATAGCTCTAAGATCTACTACCCTTAGTAGGTCTCCCTCTATTGTCCACACAGAGCAAATGTGAAGGCTTCACTAAAACTTCTCTTTTGAATGTCCTCACTTAAAATTAGATCTCTAATATCATTCATATTTAGTTTTTCGTGATCTAATGAGTTGTTTACATTAGTCACCACAATAGACCAATTATCAAGCAATGAAGACAGTAAAATTAAAGTCTTGATTTCATCATTAAATACTATATTTACATAATTTAACTAAGTTAATATAGTATTTAGTACATTAACATGATTTGTCATATTACTACCTTCTTTCATCCTTAAATTGAATAACTTATGTATAAGGTATACCTTCTTTGTGGCCAACAGTTTTTCATACACATTTGAGAAAGCCCTCATCAAGTCTGCTATCATCTTCTCTTTTACAATTTGAATGCAACATTCTTGACAAGAGACAACCTAATTACTCCAAGAGTCTACTTATCTAGTAGCTCCTACTCGACCTATTCCATTTCAACTAGTTTCACTTTGTAAATAGTTGATGTAGTCTTCTCTAATACAAATAGTTTTCTATTTGCATCTTCTAGAAACCATAATTTTTTTCATCAAATTTCTCGATTCTGAGTTTATCATTATCTACCATTTTAGTTTACAAACTCCTCCTAGATAGCAACAATAAGCTCTAATACCAGTTGTTGTTGTATGCGGAAGCATAGAAAGAACACTCTTTCTTGTTCGAGTTTGCTTACAAACAAAATGCAAATACACTCACTTTCACAAGAAAATGATAATAAATAAATAGAACATCAAGATTTACGTGATTTAACAACTACCTATATTTACAACCTCTCTCTCTTAATCCACTAATCACTAAGCTACCAACAAGTGTTCTTTTATACAAGGATTATAGGGATGATATATCTCAAGACCTTAGACTCTTTTTATAAGCCTCCATTAAGGTATGAGATTACAATAGTAAATTCAATTACAAAATAGTACAATTGCAGTAACTAACTACTAACTATATGGAGTTGTCAGACAGTTAGAGTTTTAACTCTCTAGATCTAGTAAGTATGGTGTTGAACCCTTTAAACCTTGATAGACACTTGATCATAAACCTTTGACATTTTCAAATATATAGATCTTAATTATCCAAACTTCTCAACCTTTAAGTGCTAACACACCAACTTTGTAGTCGTCAGCTAAACTCAACGGACTCCCTTTGTAGTGTTTAACTAAATACAACAAACTTTCAGTATTAACTCTTCGACCTTTTAAAGACTTTAATCTGCAACTGTTAGAGCTTTCATCACATACTATCTTAAGTCACTCATATGACCTGATAACTATCCAAGAAACTTTAGATACTTAAGTTTCATGACAGATCCTTAACTAAATATTTGATTAAACTCTAGTGTATTTCCTGCAAACCTATACTTGCCTCTAATAGATAGTTAGGGAAGGAGAAAACAAATGGGATACCTAAAAGTGAGATGTAACTAACTTTGATGCTTATAAATACAATACTAGTGCATTAAGGTAGCATATAACATTTTCCCATAAATTATTTTGACCACATTCTTTAGAATTGTCAAAGAAGAGTTGTGTGGCAAGTAGCAACCACCGCTAACCCAAACCAAGGTACAAGAACAATTGTACCTCACACTTACCCACCACTCGATGTTGTGGGACTTCCACAATTAGAAGTGGCATAATGCTTGATGTTCCCCATGGATTGTACAACAATCAACTTGTTTGCAAGAATTTCAAGAGCAAATAGTAGATCATAATATGTTGGTATCAAAGTCAGATGAATTGGGACAATTGTAACCCTATAAAAATTAAGATGAACAAGTTCAAGGAAGTGCTATTGAAGTTGCTCCAAGAATAGAGATAAGAGGCCATCGAAAATTGCCAACTATTGCTAGAATTAGAGGAAGTGTGCTCTTGGCCAAGGGATCATCATGGGGAAGCTTCACATATATGAGAAAAGGGGGCAAAAGGGGGGCAAAAGGGTTAATCATAGCAAAGGACAAGACCATCACAAAAGGTACTTTACCCAACAATTCAATTAAATTAGGATTTCTAACGTATAGTTGAGAGGGAGACCCAACTAGGACAATTCTAAGAGCAAAGCGATTTTTCAACTTTTATGGGATCATTGAATCCCAAAAAAATTAGGCATGCTACTCTCCATCTAGAGGATGAAATGATTCAATGATATCATTGGTACAAGAGGAGTTTACAACTATGAATGTGGAGAAGGGCATGAAGTGGTGATCTTTTCTATAAGGAAAAGAGGTAGTGATGGATGTTTATCTCATGGAAGTGAGGCTCTACCATATAATACTAGGGGTATAGTGGCTAGAGCATTTGGGACTATTTTAGTGGGACTTAGAATGGAAGATTATAGTATTCTCTTACGGAGGACAAAACTCTATGTGGCAGGGGATAAATCAACCCATGCTAGAGGAGATTAATTAAGGAAAACTAGGTAGGGATTGGAAGGAGGTTAGGGAGAAGGTGATGGTGCATGTGGCAAATAAGATAGTTCAACCAATTTAAAAGTCCAAAGTAAGGAGCTAGAAGAGGTCTTATAGTCTTTTCAACATGTGTTCATCAAGCCAAAGGGATTACCCCCCATCTAGACTCAAGACCATCATATTCTATTGGCGGATGAAAAGATAGTGTTGGTATCACCATACCAATACCCTTATTCCCAGAAGAACAAAATAGAATGTCAAGTCAAGGCATTCCTTGACATGGAAATCATCTAATTCCCAACCATCCCTTTTTCATTGTTGATGTTATTGGTAAGGAAGAATGATGGGACACAAAGATCTATGTAGATTACAAGGAGCTTAATAACTACACCTGAAGACCACTTTCCCATTCCCATGGTCAATGAGCCCTTGCACAGGTTGGCAAGAGCGTAGTTCTACAAGGAGCTTGACGTACATTTCAACTACCACTAGATCAATGTGCATCTAGAACATATCTACAAGACTACCTTCCAAACGCACAAAGCACACCATGAATTTCTTGTAATACCCTTCAAACTTACAAATACACCTACATTTCAGAAGGTGTTAAGTTGAATGATATTTTTTGTCCTTGGCTAAACTATTTTGTGTTAGTGTTTTTAGATGACATCTTAATGTATAACCCAAAGCTAGGAGTAGCACCTACAACCATGTAACATAGGTAATGGAGAGACCACAAGCACATCAACTATTCATGAAAGAAGAAAAATGCAGCTTGGCCACTCAAAAGGTGGACTACCTAGATCACATTGTCACCCAAGAAGTGCTTCTAAATCCACAAAAGATTCAATGTATAACAGATTGCCCCATCCCTAGCAAGCTCAAATCACTATGAGGATTTTGGGTCTTATACAATACTACCATAAGTTCTTCAAGAAATAGAGCATTAGCAGCACCCTTTGTTAGAACCCGAGTATTTTGATAATGCAAAACCTATGTGAGAAAACATATTGTATTTCACAGTTAAGTCTGTACTGCATTAGATCAGAAGGCTGTTAGAACAATTTCCAAGCAGATGAACAGATCAAGAAGGTTCCAGATGAACAGATCAAGAAGATACAGCAAAATCGGACAGTTACAGGTCTAAGTATCCGAAGAGCAAATTTAAAGCAGCATCAATACTATCGGACAGTTAGAAGAATAATTATCCAATTTTACAAAGCCTTCGAAGAGTTATTTAATCAGATAGTTAAGAGAATTGAATAATCGGATAGTTAAGGAGTTAACTATTCGAAAGCTTAAAAGACTTTTCGGAGAGTTACAGGTATAACTATCTGAGAGTTAAGTCATTCAATAAACCACATGTAGAAATACAAAACGGAAGCTTAAAGGACTTGTCGGAGAGTTAGATAACTATCCAAGTTTTCTTTTTGGAGAGTTAGATAACTATTCAAGTTTTTCGGTAAGTTACAGGCATAACTTTCTAGAACTTAAGTCATTTTATTACGCACGTGCAAAATGGAGAAGCCGGCAGTTGAAAGCTTAAAAGGAAAAATCGAAGAGTTAGATAACTATCCGAAATTTCAAAGAGAGTTTCAGTAAGTTATAGTTTAACTATCCGAAACTTAAGTTATTGAAATTGCCACGTGCAAAATTCCAGAAAGAAGATCATTAAGTTTTCGGAGAGTTAGAAAGATAACTATCCGAATTTTCAAGAGAGTTTCGGTAAGTTACAATTTAACCATCCGAAACATAAGTCAGTAAATTTCCCACGTGCAGAAATCTAGACAGATGCTCAAATGGATTTTTTGGAGAGTTAGAAAGATAACTATCCGAAATTTCAAAAGAGTTTCGATGAGTTACAGTTTAACCATCCGAAACTTAAGTCATTGAATTTCCCACGTGTAGAATTCCAAAGAGTGGCTCAAATAAGTTTTCGGAGAGTTAGAAAAATAACTATCCGAAATCCTGAAGCATTTCGGTGAGTTATAAGGATAAACTTCCGAAACTTAAATCAACCATTTATGCACGTGCTGAATTAAAGCAATCGGAAAGTTGACAGAGTCAAACTATCCGACAAGTATTTAACTGTTCGGTGAGTTACAGTTACTCTTTGAAGAGTTGCATAACTAACCATCCGACAGAACAGAAAAATCGGTAAGATATCTTGAAACGATTTTTTGAATAGTCGTTTGCCATATTGAGACTTGATCCTAATTAAGTACAGTAGAATACATCCGTTGGAGGAAAATATGATCATTGTACATATCAAGTATATATTCAAAATACAGACAACGGAGATACGGTAGAGATATACAGTGAGCTACACTTCAATTCCATTAACACTCAAGTCTACAAACAATGAAGCATATTCTAAAGATCTACTGCAGAAAAAACTCTTGCGCCAAAACTCTGATTGAAGGTTTAAAGTTGTTGGTTCGTGACTTCAACCTGAAAGCTGCATACAGTGTTGGTTTGAGTTTCGACCTGAAAACTCTAAAGGTTGGTTTACTGAAGTTTTTACCTGAAAACTTCTGTGTAGTTGATTCTTGCTTTGTCCTGAAAACAAGTGTGTAAGTGTTGAAACACTTAGTGAAGCTCAAGTGAATCTTAGGGGTGGACTAGCCAAATTGGTGAACCACCTAAAAAATTTTGGTGTGTGTTTCTTATCTCTGTTGATTTGCATTATATTAGTTTCATTTTATTTCATTTCAGTTGAATCATTCGATTCAACATTAAAAGAATTTTAAAACTACACACTTTCACCATTCAACCCCCCTCTAGTGAGCCTATCGATCCTAACAATTGGTATCAGAGCAATGTTAATCCTTCATAAGATTTAACCATCTGGATTTATGGCTCAATTTGCTGAAGGACAAAACATCCACAGACCTCCTCTATTCGATGGTTCCAATTATAACTATTGGAAGAATAGAATGGAGTGCTTCCTTAGGAGTTCAGATATTAAACTTTGGAAGACTGTTGTTCTTGGAACTACACTTCCAACCAGTGATATTTCGAACTGGTCTGAAGAGGGCTGAATGTCATTTATTGTGCACTAACTGCTGATCAATATAATAAGATATCTGCATGTAAATCTGCTCATGAGGCTTAGAAAATCCTTCAAGTTACTCATGAAGGTACAAGCCAAGTTAAGGATACAAAAATCAGTATTCTTTTGAAAAAATTAGAACTGTTTAGAATGAATGATAATGAAAACATAACTGAAATGTTTTCTAGATTTACTGAAATCATTAACAGTCTGAAAGGCTTGGGAAAGGAGTTCTCTTCACGTGAACAGGTACAGAAGATCCTGAGGAACTTAACTGTTGAGTAGAAACAGAAGTCCACGTCTATTCAAGATTCCAAGGATCTCAACAATTACACAGTTGAAGAACTGTTAGGCAATCTTCTAGCCCACGAAGCTCAGATGAAGGACTGAAAAGAGCAAGAAGGAACTGTTGAAAAGAAAGCTGAAAAGAAAAAGGAAATGGCATTTCCATCTACAGAGGAAGCTCTAAGCTCAGACGATGATGAAATCATGTTGTTGGCAAGGAACTTCAGAAAGTTTATGAAGAAAAAGAATAAGTCCAGCTCTTCTAAAAGAACGGTCCCTACATATTTCAAATGTAAAAGGCAAGGGCACATATAGACCTTCTATCCATTTCAAACAGAAAAAGATCAAGGAGATAAGAAGAAGAGATTGAAAGACAAAAAGAAGATGGCTCTCAAAGCTACGTGGGATGACAGTAGCTCTTCAAGCTGTTCATCAGATTCTGAAGAAGAAGCAGCAGTCAATGTTTGTTTTGCAGCACAAGATATATGCTCTACTTCCTCTAGTTCAGAAAATGAGCATGATGAGTTAGACATAAACAGTTTTCTATCTATTGTAGATAATTTATATGTGAAATGTAGAGATTTTAAAAAAGAAATTAAAAGATTAAATCATTGCTTAGAAAATTCATTTGCAGAATTAGAATCAACTATAATTGAAAATAAAAATCTAAAATCAAATTTAGATAAGTATAGTTGTGATAACTGTTGATTAAAAGATGAAAATAAAAATCTATTAACTACTATATCAGACTTGAAAGATACTATATGTAAATTCACTCAAGGACAAAAAAGATTAAATAAAATAATAGGATCTCAACGATCAAATGGGAATAAATATGGCCTTGGGTATGCTACACCACAAGAAATACCTTATTGTGGAAGAGTGATTCGATCTTATAGAGATGACACCACTGTATTTGTCATTAAATGAAGATCAAGTCATATGTAGCTGCCAAGAGGCAATAGATTTAATATTTTAAGGACTAACTCCACTGGACCCAAGAAGATTTGAATACCAAAAGCCTTAATTTCAGTATGATTTGAAGGGTGATAAGGAGTTTCAAGCACGTTTAACTAAATGGATTGTGGACAGTGGATGCTTAAAGTACATGACAGGTAAGAAAAACTTTCTTGACTCAGTTAAAAACTTAAGTTCAGGATCTGTTAAGTTTGGAAATAATGAAAAGTGTAAAATAACTGCAATAGAAAATATTACATCTGAAAATGGTATAATTGAGAATGTCTTGCATGTAAATGGATCAAAACAAAATTTGTTAAGTGTAGGACAATTATGTGATAAAGGCTATACTATTTCTTTTAATGCTAAAAACTGCTACATTATTGATCATGCCACAAATAAAACAAAATTTACTGATATTAGAAATTGCTCAATATATACATTAAACTTTCCATGTGAAAATTCTGGAAGCAATTCCTGTTTGGTAGCAACTGGTGAAGACGATTGGGTGTGACATAAAAAATTTGGTCACATCAGTATGAAGAATATCAGAAAACTATCCACGGGTGATCTTATTAGGGGTCTGCCTAAACTCACTTTTAAGAATAATAGAGTGTGCAGTGAGTGTATGCTAAGGAAGCAGAAAAGAACTATTCTTCACAGCAAAAGTGTTGTTTACACCAAAAGACCATTAGAACTGCTACATCTAGATTTGTTTGGTCCTTCTCAAGTATCTAGTCTTGAGGGTCGAAAATATACCTTTGTTATTGTTGATGATTTCTCTAGATTAACTTGGTGATATTTTTGACACATAAAAATGAAACTTGCAATGAGTTCAGGAATTTCTGCATAAGAGTTCAAAATCAGAAGGAACTAACAATGAAGAAAATTAGAAGTGATCATGGAGGTGAATTTGAAAACTATGAATTTGAAAACCTTTGCAATTCATTTGGAATTCTGCATGAATTCTCTTGTCCTAGAACTCCTGCTCAAAATGAAGACGTGGAAAAGAAAATAGGATATTACAAGAAATGGCTAGAACTATGTTAAATGCAACGGATCTACCTAAATTTCTCTGGGCAGAAGCTGTAGGAACAGCTTGTCACATTTCCAACAGAACTCACATTAGATCCATATTGAATAAGACACCTTTTAAACTTTGGTTCGATAAAACTCCAAATGTTGGCTATTTTAAAACATTTGGATGCAAATGTTTTGTCTTAAATACAGGAAATGCTAAAGACAAGTTTGATGCTAAGTCTGAACCTACCATACTGGTTGGTTACTCCTCGAGAAGTAAAGCTTACAGAGTATATTTTGCTGAAGATAAAAGAGTGGAAGAAAGTATAAATGTTCAGTTTGATGAAGATCTGTTCCAGAATTTCAAAAAGCTAAAGATTAATAATGATATTGAAAATGAATACTTTGAAAATGATAAAAGCAAGTAGAATACCAATTCACAAGTGTTAAACCAGAATCTCAACTATAGATATCAGAATCATAACAGTTAGAAGTTTAGATCTGATCATCCTCAGGAACAAATTATTGGAAATATATCTAAAAGGATACAAACTAGAAGCAAAGCACAAGATATCTGCAATTTTTGTGCATTTGTGTCAGAAATGGAGCCAAAATCAGTAGATGAAGTTTGTAAGGATACCTACTGGACAATGGCTATGTAGGAAGAATTAAATCAGTTCCAGAAAAATAATGTGTGGAAACTAATAGAAAAACCTGCAGGAAAATCCATCATTGGAACTAAATGGATTTTCAAAAACAAATTAGATGAAGAAGATAACATTCTCAGAAATAAAGCTCAATTAGTTGCACAAAGCTACAATCAGCAGGAAGGTATTGACTATGAAGAAACTTTTGCTCCTGTAGTTAGGATTGAAGCTATCAGAATGTTGTTTGCCTTTGCAAGTAGTATGAAGATAAGATTGTTTCAAATGAATGTGAAAAGTGTCTTCTTAAATGGAGAAATTCAAGAAAAAGTGTTTGTTAAACAACCTCCTGGATTTAAAGGTGAACTCAAGCCGGATCATGTCTACAAACTGAGAAAGACTCTATATGGTTTGAAACAGGCACCCAGAACTTGGTATGAGAAATTAAAAAAAAATTTAACTAAAAATAATTTTTCTATAGGTAAAGTGGACAGCACTTTGTTTATCAAAACTTTTAATGTGCACATGTTAATTGTTCAGATATATGTTGATGATATAATCTTTGGAGCCACTTCAGAAGATCTCGGTCATGAATTTCAGAATTTGATGAAAAATAAATTCGAAATGAGCATGATGGGAGAATTGAAGTTTTTCTTGGGATTACAGATTCATCAGATGCATAATGGTATCTTTGTCAATTAATAAAAATACTGCAAAGAGATGTTGAAGAAATTTGATTATGAAAACATCAAATCCGTAAATACTCCAATGAATTCAAGCATTAAAATAGAAATAGATGATTCAAGTATTGTAGTGGATCAAAGGCAATATAGAGGTATGATTGGATCCATGTTATACCTTTCAGCTAACAAGTCAGATATTATGTTTAGTGTATACTTGTGTGCTAGATTTCAAGTATCACCAAAGGAATCACATTTGAAATCAGTCAAAAGGATTTTCAAATATCTACAATGAACAAAAGATTTCGAATTATTCTACTCAGCTGACAGTAGTTTGATTTTAAGAGGCTATAGTGATGCAGATTATACAAGGAGCAGATCTGATAGAAAAAGTACCAATGGTACTTGTCAATTACTTGGATGTTCTCTAATCTCATGGTTCAATAGAAAACAAAATTGTATAACTTTATCTACTACTGAAGCCGAGTATATTACAGCTAGATTATGCTGTGCACAAATCCTTTGGATGCAGCAAACTCTAGCAGATTACAGACTGAATATTTAAAATTCAATCATATTTTGTGATAACAGTAGTGCAATCAATTTATCTAAAAATACAGTACTTCATTCCAGAGCCAAGCATATCGAGATCAGACATTATTTTCTGAGAGATCATGTGGAGAAATGGAACATTTCACTTAAGTTTGTGCCAACAGAAAATCAACTTGCAGATATTTTCACCAAACCTTTAAATGAATCAACTTTTAATCATATTAGACGAAATCTAGGAATATGTTATTTACAAGATCTTTAAATATTTTTTTTCATCAAACTCACCATATGAGAGCTTGTTTTTCTGCTAACCTACTTGTGCAGGATACAGTCAATATCAGTTTTACAGAAACTTAGTTTTACAGTCCTCACCTTTTTATATAATGACAAAAAAAGAGAGAAGAATTTGAAAATTTGGTCACTTACAGTATTTCCAGCAAGCACTAAAAGAGAATCATTAAAAGAGAAGAAAAACTTAGCACACAGATAGGGAGAGAAGTCTGCTCAAAGTCAGGGGGAGGAATCCCTCCTCGTCAATACAGTATTGATAAATTCCTGTTTTATGTTTCTCTGTGTGACTAAATATATAGAAATACACTAAGGAATGAAATACATGTAAATAATTGTAAAGTTTTTTGTCATTATCAAAAAGGGGGAGATTGTTAGAACCTGAGTATTTTGATAATGCAAAACCTATGTGAGGAAACATATTGTATTTCACAGTTAAGTCTGTACTGCATTAGATCAGAAGGCTGTTAGAACAATTTCCAAGCAGATGAACAGATCAAGAAGGTTCCAAATGAACAGATTAAGAAGATACAGCAAAATCAGACAGTTACAGGTCTAAATATCCGAAGAGCAAGTTTAAAGCAGCATCAATACTATAGGACAGTTAGAAGAATAACTATCCGATTTTACAAAGCCTTCGAAGAGTTATTTAATCAGACAGTTAAGGGGATTGAATAATCGGATAGTTAAGGAGTTAACTATCCGGAAGCTTAAAGGACTTTTCGGAGAGTTACAGGTATAACTATCCGAGAGTTAAGTCATTCAATAAACCACGTGCAGAAATACAGAACGGAAGCTTAAAGGACTTGTCGGAGAGTTAGATAACTATTCGAGTTTTCTTTTCGGAGAGTTAGATAATTATTCGAGTTTTTCAGTAAGTTACAAGCATAACTTTCCTGAACTTAAGTTATTTTATTACGCACGTGCAAAATAGAGAAACCGGCAGTTGAAAGCTTAAAAGGGAAAATTGGAGAGTTAGATAACTATCCGAAATTTCAAAGAGAGAGTTTCGGTAAGTTACAGTTTAACTATCTGAAACTTAAGTTACTGAAATTGCCACGTGCAGAATTCCAGAAAGAAGATCATTTAAGTTTTCGGAGAATTAGAAAGATAACTATCCGAAATTTCAAGAGAATTTCGGTGAGTTACAGTTTAACCATCCGAAACTTAAGTCAGTGAATTTCTCACGTGCAGAAATCCAGACAGATGCTCAAATGGGTTTTTCAAAGAGTTAGAAAGATAACTATCTGAAATTTCAAAAGAGTTTCGGTGAGTTACAGTTTAACCATCCGAAACTTAAGTCATTGAATTTCCCACGTGCAGAATTTCAAAGAGTGACTCAAATAAGTTTTCGGAGAGTTAGAAAAATAACTATCCAAAATCCTGAAGCATTTCGGTGAGTTACAAGGATAAACTTTTGAAACTTAAGTCAATCCTTTATGCACGTGTTAAATTAAAACAATCGGAAAGTTGACAGAGTCAAACTATCCGACAAGTATTTAACTGTTCGGTGAGTTACAGTTACTCTTCGGAGAGTTGCATAGCTAACCATCCGACAAAATAGAAAAATCGGTAAGATATCTTGAAACGATTTTTTGAACAGTCACTTGCCGTATTAGGACTTGATCCTAATTAAGTACAGTAGAATACATCCGTTGGAGGAAAATATGATTGTTGTACATATCAAGTATATATTCAAAATACAGACAACGGAGATACGGTAGAGATATACAGTGAGCTACACTTCAATTTCATTGACACTCAAGTCTGCAAACAATGAAGCATATTCTAAAGATCTACTGCAAAAAAAGTTCTTGCGCCAAAACTCTAATTGAAGGTTTAAAGTTGTTGGTTCGTGGCTTCAACCTGAAAGCTGCATACAATGTTGGTTTGAGTTTCGACCTGAAAACTCTAAATGTTGGTTTACTGAAGTTTTTACATGAAAACTTCTGTGTAGTTGGTTCTTGCTTTGTCTTAAAAGTAAGTGTGTAAGTGTTGAAACACTTAGTGAAGCCTAAGTGAATCTTAGGGGTGGACTAGCCAAATTGGTGAACCACCTAAAAAATTTTGCTGTGTGTTTCTTATCTCTGTTGATTTGCATTATATTAGTTTCATTTTATTTCATTTCAGTTGAATCATTCGATTCAACATTAAAAGAATTTTAAAACTACACACTTTCACCATTCACCCCCTCTAGTGAGTCTATCGATCCTAACGCCCTTAACATCCTTACCAAAGAAAAACAGCTTCACATGGACAACTATAGTGACTAATGCTTTCTGCAAACTCAAGGGAGTTCATGACAATGCCACCAATGCTGGCTTTTCAAATTTCTCTACAAAATTCATACTAGACTATGATGCTTGAAGAGACAAAATGGGAGCTAAACTGATGCAACACAGTCAACCCCTTACATGTCAACCAATCATTTGACCCCTAATAATAAAAACTATCTACATATGAGAGGGAATTGCTTACACTATTGTTGACTATTAAGAAATGAAGATCGTATTTGTTGGGTAGGCACTTCATGATCAGGACAGATCAAAAAAGACCTAAGTTATCACTAAAGTAGAAAATCAGCTCTCCTACATAGCAAAAATGGTTGGTAAAATTGCTTGGGTTTGATTTTACGATGGAATAAAAGAAGGGAAGTTAGAATACAACAATAGATGCCTTGTCACACCATGACGAAAGAGACGAGGCATAAATTATAACCACCCTTCAACCCACTTGGTTCAATGAAGTTAAAACATCTTATGAATCAGACTCAATACTGCAGGCTCTATAGTAGAAATGGGAAGAAGGGGCTTTCAATGCAAAAAAGTACACCCTACAGGATGGACTACTATACTATAACAAAGATAAGTGATTGGAGCCAGCTCCTCTTTACATCATCTTATTATGAAGGAATGCCACCAATCTCACAATGGCAGATGCCTTGTCACACTGTGATGAAAGAGACAAGGCGTACATGATAACCACCCTCCAACCGACTTGGCTTGACGAAGTTAAAACATCCTTTGAATCAAACTCAAGACTGCAGGCTCTATGGTAGAAATGGGAAGAGGGGTCTTTGAATACTAAAAAGCACATTGTAAAGTAATGATTTGTGCATTTTATGTATGTTAATTTATGAATATTATAAATTATAAGTTACTATTACATATGCTTAAATGATAGATTACAAGAAAATCACATTTTAGAGTTATGCATGTTTTACAGGTTAATAGTTGAACAATGCACAAATTTATCTTTAACTAAATTAATACCAAGTCAATAGCCATGTGACAGACACAAAATAACTCTCCATATGATTTCATTTGCATGAAATGATTTATGTTCATAACATATATTAAAGGAATGTGCAATTACATGATGCACTAAGTTCTTGAATGCTTTATTTTCATATAAATATTTATTATGCTCATATGTATAACTTAGTTTGAGTTTTTTATGTAGTTAGACTATATAAATTTAAAGTATCAAGATGGACTAATCTCAAACCTTAAATCAAAGATCAAGATCCATTAACACTCAAGGCCCTATATAAGCAACAACCCTAAGACAAAAGAGGTAACTCCTCCTAAATTCGTACACCCAAGGAGTTGCAGCCAACATTTCCTCCAACACTCCTAGGGTAGGAGCAGCTAACCATTCTCCAAGTTCCAAACCAAATCCGATGATTTCTCCTCTCTTCTCAAGGTCTGAACGAGCATTTCTCCAAAGGAAGGTGAACTTGGGCATCTTTCTCCCTCATTGGTGACCTCCTTCCTCTTTTTGGGTGCAATCACATGCATAAAGAGCTTCACGGTTAGGATTCATGGATGTTTGGTGGAGAGGAACTATGCATGAGTTTCCTTAAAGAACTTTGGACATGATCAACAAAGAATGCTATATAAGAAGCATCTCCCTTAAGGTGAAAAACAAGAGTTGTGGCTCTTGAAGCAAGCAAGAAGATGTGCAACCCATCTTCTTCAAAGCAAACCTAGGTGGCTCCCTTTGTGAACGTGACCTACAAGTAGTGACAGCCTTGTAGTAGAGTAGATCGAAGTGGTTCATCACCAAATAGGGCTTAAGTGCTTGAAGAAAGGTGGATGACTTAAAAATATAATGGAAAGGAGAGATCCTCATACTAGTTTTTCTATTCTGAAATTTTATATGTATAAGTATGGTTTGAAAATGTTAAGGAACGAAATTTCATGCATGAATCTTTGGTTTGAATATTTTATATTATATTTCATATACTATTTTGTGGTTGGTTGATACAAAGAATGGTTTCTTATGATATGTATAGTGTGAATGATTGTGAATGTACACTATGTGAATGTAGTTTTTCATTTCCTAGATTTTAAAAAAGTATGCAGATTTTGTTTTATTTGTATCTACATGTTTTGTCACTTCTTAATCTCATATTTCGATTTGTTTTGTAAGTATTGTGAGGGTAGAATATGTTTACAAATTTTTTGGAATGTTTTCCATAGGTTTTCAATTTTATTTTTCAAATGCCATAGTGGTTTTAAATCTCTGGTTGAGCACTAGTTGTGAGCTCGACACCTGCACGTTGTCTACGTTGTATACCTTCTAGAAAGTAGTTTTGTAAATTTTCTTTATTAGTAGTACGAATCTATGTTCAAAACCCTATGATTTCGTAGTATTTCATAGAATTTTAACAGAGATATGATTTTTGCACCAAATGTGCATTTTGGAAAGTTTACAGAGTTATTCTGCGCCCTATTTGTAAATCCGACTTTGTTAGCATTCTAAAATGAGTTAGTCTACGAAATCACTGTCATTTTAAAGATAACTTGATGACCCTTTTAACCAATATTTTATTTAGATTTTTCAATGTCTAGATTAGAAGTAAGGAGAGTTAGAATTTAGACTTTATTTCTATGATTTTAGGGACAAAATTCATTGATTTTCTTGAGTTTTCTAAGGCTTAACTTTAGGAATGCAATGGATTTTAGGTGATACTTAATTCTCGAGTATATTTATGTAAATTGTCATTTAATAACTTGTGATTATAATTGTTATTATGGATTTAATAATGTGGATGTTGTATCGGATAATCATTTCAATCAATTTATTTAAGATAAAATTTCCTATAGAAATGACCTGTACTTGTACATCTTAATACAATAAGCATCGTACGCTTGTGATTATAAATATAAAATTTACACTTTAATCGATTAATTTAATAATACATAATAGTATTACAAGTTTTTGACACTATTGTCGAAGAGTTTTAGTGTTAAAATAATTTATTAGATTATTTACAAGATTTAATATTCTTTATATCATTCTAGTTTTGTTTGTTTTCTTATTTTAATTTGAGTTATTGTTTTTCTTCATTTGTTTTCTTATTTTAATTTGAGTTATTGTTTTTCTTCATTTGTTTTCAAGAAAAAAGATACATGAATTGGTCAGTCTATGTATTTATTCCCTTGATATCTGAATTGCTTGTCATATATTTGATTTATTATATATGTTGGTGACAAGAAAATTAATGAAATAACAATAATCTTTGTGTGCAAAAATTATTAGAGACAGAATTTACGTGTCTAAAAATTTAAATTTTTGATGTGCAAGAGATTAGAACTTATTTTTATATTATTTTTCCTGAAATATTTGATTTCTAAGATTTCGTTTGAGTACTTATGCATGAAATTCTGATTAGTATATTAAAAGATAAAAGTCTTAGAAGACAAGGATGTTTTATAGTTTTCTTCTGATGATTTTTAAAAATCTCTATTTCTCGTGTACTCAAAATTTAATTCAATGATTGTTTTTAGAAATTAGATGAAATTATTTTTCTAACAAGTATTTATATGTTTCATTTGAAATTATATAAATTTCTATGTGATTTTTCTAAGTTATGATAATGAACTACCAAAAATTTAAGATAGTTTCATGAAACCATCCAAAAATTAGAAAAGGGTTGGCTGAAACCATTCAAAATTCATGAAACCTTCCAATTTTTATTGGTGCAGTTTTCTAAGCAAAATCTTTTTAATCTAAAATCTGTTATTTGAAACTATAGTTATATGTCTGTTTAAAACCTACTTTCGTGATTTTTCCATGAAACTACAAGATTTTACCTTTCTAATAAGGGATTATACGTTGTATTTGGATTTATATACATTTCTGAAGAATTTTCCTAAGATAAGATATTCTGTAGATTACGAATTTGAGTTGTTTTAGTTTATACATGATTTCGATGATACTTCAATTATGGATAGTTTTGTCTCTAATTTTTCATAAAAATTAGAAGTAATTACCTTTCAGATGAGTATTTATTTGTGAATTTGCAAGTTGTATGAATTTCTATAGAAAATCTTAAAGTTATAGTAGCATAGTTTAATTTCTGAAATCTTGTATACTTGTTATATTTAAAACTTTAGATGAAGTTGATGTTTTGTTGATAAAATACATTGTGTTTTTATGCTGATCATAATGACATAAAAGTAGGATCATGTGATTTAATGAGTTAAGGAAAATTAGATCTTAAGTGGAATTAAAAATAATTATTTTTCAATTCTTTTATTATATTACAAATTGCTAGTATTACTAGACTTAAGTGTTTGAATTAATTATATTTGCTCATTTAATTAGTTTTACATGACATTTTTGATAAGATATAAAAATAATAATAATAATAATTTTAAAAAAATTATAAAATAATAATAAAATAATATTTTTTAAAAAAATTATTATAAAAAAATTTTAATTTTGTTATTTGTGTGCTTTATATATATTTTTTTTTTAGTTTTGATATGTTTATTGGTTTTATAGTTTATTTCTTTTCTTCGTTAAGCAAAGTACACACTCTTAACCCTATGGTTTTATGATACACTTGTATGATACTTGTATTTATGATACACTTGTATGATACTTGTATTGAGTATTATTTCTTTAACATATTACTCAATCTTCTTTATATGTTTTACGAATAATGTAATTTAAATTAATACAAATGCATATGGATTGCATGTTAAGTATGGGGATATAATCTTTTATTGTTTATCATGGTTTGTTTCTTTTTTTTTTGTCATCTTCATATTTTTTATCTTATTGGCTAAATGATTTATTTTACATTGGGAATAATACAAAATTTAAGTATAAGGGAAGGCATTTAACGATATTTTTTTTTTGATTTTGTATTTTTTCTTGTTTATTATGTTTTATATATACTCTTAGGTCCTAATGGATAGAGTTCTTTTAGGTATAGTTGAGACCTAGAAGTGAATCATTTAAAAAAGAAACTTTGAACTTTAAGGAGAGAAAAAGAATAAAATTCAAGATCATCTATATTTTTGAGTTTTTATGTAATATTGTACTTACACGAAACCTTGACTAGAAAAAAATCACTTAAGTAAAAACTTAAGAATATATTTTAAGATTGTCTTATGAGAATAATAACATAAAAAGGCTAAGGTCAAAATTGCTCATTCTCACACAATGATGTAGGAAGCACTCTTAAAGGTAAAGGGCTAAAGTGAGGAGAAAAAAAAGGATGAAAAAATAGAAAGAAAAAGAAAAAAAGAAGAAAGATTGATTACCTATTCTTACAAAAACTATTGAGTAACCAGTTAACTTTCTTCTAAGCAATGGATTATGGTCGTGTAAAATGATACTGGAATAGAAGGTAATCTTAAAAAAAAAAGTCAAAATAAAAGAACAATGAACTCAAAGATAAATCTTTAGAATTACCTAGGTAATTTGAAGAGAGTTGAGTAGGTTATTTCTTAGTATTGATCATTTTCACGTACACTTATTTTTATAGTACTTTCTTAGGATTGAAATTGAATGATTGTTTGACTCCAAACTAGAAAGGTGATAGATAATTGAATAAAAGTGAAACTAATAAGTCAAAACTACTTAAGAGTAACTTTATCCACGTTTAAGAAACTAAGAGCATATTTTTTTTTTTTTTTGTCTTTCATTTTTGTTATTTTATGTTTTATTTTGAATTTTATGGATATATCTACTTAAAACCTTCCAAAGACACAACTCTACCACTAAGATGACCTAGGAGTTTAAAGACTTGCTGCACATACTAAGTATAATCATGATATCTATGAAAGTGGTCTAAGTTAGATTTGTTTATTTTGTTAGCTATTTTTGTTTTCTTTTTCAAAAATGTGCTTTCATGTGGTCTATATGTTTTCATTGTTTAATTTAGTCCTTTGTTAAAGGACTAACAAAGATTAAGTATGGGAGTGTGTAAAGTAGTGATTTGTGTATTTTATGTATGTTAATTCATGCATATTATAAATTATAAGTTACTATAGATGCTTAAATGATAAATTACATGAAAATCATACTTTAGAGTTATGCATGTTTTTTGAGTTAATAGTTAAATAATGCAAAAATTTATCTTTAACTAAATTAATACCAAGTCAATAGTCATGGTGATAGACACAAAATAACTCTCCATATGATTTCATTTGCATCAAATGATTTATGATCATAGCATATATTAAAGGAATGTGCAATTACATGATGCACTAAGTTCTTGAATGTTTTATTTTCATATGAATATTTATTGTGCTTATACGTATAACTTGGTTTGAGTTTTTTATCAAATTAGATTATATAAATTTAAAGTATCAAGATGGATTAATCTCAACCCTTAGATCAAAGATCAAGATCCATCAACACTCAATGCCCTATATAAGCAACAACCCTAAGACAAAAGGGGCATCTCCTTCTTCCAAATTCGTACACCTTAAGAGCTACACCCAACGTTTCCTCCAACACTCCTAAGGTAAGAGCAACCGGCCATCCACCAAGTTCCAACTCAAATCTAGTGACTTCTCCTCTCTTCTCAAGGTCTGAATGAGCACTTTTCCAAAGGAAGGTGAGTTTAGGCATCTTCCTCCCTTATTGGCGACCTCCTTCTTCTTCTTGGGTGCAATCACATGCATAAAAAGCTCCACAGTTGAGATTCATGGATGTTTAATGGAGAGGAGTTATGCATGAGTCTCCTTGAAAAGCTTTGGATGTGAACAACAAAGGATGGTGTATAGGAAGCATCTCCCTTGAGGTGAAAAACAAGAATTGTGACTCTTGAAACAAGCAAGAGGGCGTGCAACCCTTCTTCAAAGTAAACCTAGGTGGCTCCCTTTCTAAACGTAACCTGCAAGTGGTGATAGCCTTGTAGTGGAGCAAATCGAAGTGGTTCATCACCAAATAAGGCTTAAGTGTTTGAAGAAAGGTGGATGACTTAAAGGTATAACGGAAAGGAGAAATCATCGTACTAGTTTTTCTATTCTGAAATTTTAAAATATAGAATATGAGTGTAAAATATGTTTACAGAGGTTTTGGAATTTTTTAAAATATTTTTCATAAGTTTTCAATTTTATCTTTCGAAGGTCGCCAAATTTTGAATGTTTAGTCAAGCACTAATTATGAGTTCAACACCTACACGTTGCATATGTTGTATACCTTTTGAAAAGTAGTTCTGTAAATTTTCCTTATTAGTAATACGAATCTATGTTCAAAGCCTTGTGATTTCGTAGTATTTCATGAAATTTTGACAAAGATTTGATTTTTACACTGAAAGTGTATTTTTGGAAAGTTTATAGAACTATTCTATGCTATATTTGTAAATTTGACTTTGTCAACGTTCTAAAATAAGTTAGTCTACGAAATCACTACCATTTTAAAGATAACTCAATGACCCTTCTAACTAATATTTTATTTAGATTTTTCGATGTTCAGGTTGAAAATAAGGAGAGTTAGAATTTAAAGTCTATTTGTACACTTAAAATTTGAATTCCATAGAATTTGAATTCTAATGAAATTTAAATTCTACAGAATTTGATGAAAAGAATTCAAAATTTAGATGTTTGTGCACATTTAGGAATTTGACGAAAATTAAAATTTAAGTGTTTATACATGACAAAATTGAAGGGAATTAAACAGAATTGATTTTTAATAAAGTTAAGTAACAAATTAAAGTAATTAATGAAAATATAATTAATCAAAGAATAAATTATTTACATTAATAAATAAACATATTATTAAATTAAATCTTTATATATCATTTATTAATTAATTAAGTATATCATTATATAAAATAAATCAAATTACAGAAATTAACACATCTTAGTTATATTACATGTTTAAAATAACAAAAGATTAATTATAAATTCTATATTCCTCGTAATATACAAAAAAAGTATATTACAAAAAATCTATTCATTATGATGTTCGTAATACTCTCATTCATGACCATCCTACATTGCATTTATAATATTTTCACGAAATTTATCTACAATTTCTTTCCTTTGCTCTTGTGTGTTGTTTTCAATAGTATTCACTATTTCATATTGTCCTTCTACATTTGTAGAGTTTTCAACTTGTATATCATATTCATCTTGTTGTACTTCATCTTCAAGATCTTGACATAAGTCTGTTTTATCTATTTTACGAATGAAGTTGTAAACTAAAAAACATGTTAATACTATTTTTGCTTGAGTTGTGAAAGGAAATGATATATATCCTCGTAATATTGCAAAACGATGTTTGACTACTCCAAATGTACGTTCAATTACTGTCCTTAACTGTAAATGTCTATAGTTAAAGTTTTTCACTGCATTTGTTGGTTGTCAATTTCCTTCATATTCTTATAAGTGATATTGAATACCTCAAAATAGATAAGTGCTTAAATGATATACTCTAAGATGTACATGCATTTATGTAAGTAATATATTGGTAATTGTAGGTGAACATAATAAGTAGTTTCTTCTTCATTTTATCAAGGCTTAAAGCAAATGTAGATTAATAGTAAAATTATAGTTGCATTGTTCATAAAAATGAAAGACAATCGTTGTAGGACTTGCAAAGGAATGTACCTTCCACTATCGAACACTACGGGAAGACAACCATCAGGCACTGTGGGAAGACAACTATCATGGACTACATGGAGACGAGTGTCGCAGACGGCGAAGAGACGACTGTAACGAACTACACAGAGACGAGCGTCGTAAATTATGCGAAGATGAGTGTCACGGATGGCGAGGAGACGAGCATGGCAGATAGTGAGAAGACGAACATCGCGAACTGCAAGGAGACGATCGTAGCGAACTACGTAGAGACGAGCGTCGCAGACTATGCAGAGATGAGTATCACAAATGGTGAAGAGACAAGCATTGCAGATAGTGAGAAGACGAACATCGCGGACTGCGAGGAGACAACCGCGAGTAGAGGAGCGATGTTTACAAGCAGAAGCGACATCAGGCAGAAGCGACGACAAGCGGAAGCTTCGACGGGCGGCTGCGACAGCAAGTGGAAGCTTCATCGAGCAGGAGCGACAACGAGTGGAAGCTTCATCGAGCAGCATTTGAGAGCGGAAGATGAGAGCATCAGGCATCAAGCAGCATTTTCCTCTTGCAACAAGAGTTGGGAAAATAAATTCCCACCTTTTCCCAATTTTTACATGTTTGAGAAATTGAATTCTAAAGTGCACAAACACCTCATCTCTTAGAATCTAAAGAAAAAAAATTTCAATTCTGTCAGATTTCGAGTACACAAACCCCCCTTTAAGTTTATTTCTGTGATTTCAAAGACAAATTCATTGATTTTCTTGAATTTTCTAGGACTTAGCTTTAGGAATGCAATAGATTTTAGGTGATACTTGAATTCTCAAGTGTATTTATGTAAATTGTCATTTAATAATTTGTGATTATAATTTTTATTATGGATTTAATAATGTAGATGTTGTATCAGATAACCATTTCAATCGATTTATTTAAGACAAAATTCTGTGTAGAAAAGACCCGTACTTGTACAACTTAATATAATAGGCACCGTGCGCTTGTGGTTATAAATGTAAAATTTACGTTTTAATCATTTAATTTAATAACACATAAAAGCATTACACACACCTAATGAGATGACCTACATCCTATCAAGGGTTGACTCCTTGTTGAGAGGAGCCAAAATGCCTTACTATTTTAGTAAAGCTTTTATTTTTATTTGCTACAAACTAAAACTATTTTTGCCATTAAATTTCTCAACCTTCAAAGTTGATGAAGCCATCTAGAATTCTGAAATCTCCCAACAAAATTTCTAACAAATACAAACAGCCCTTCAACTGATTCTAACAACCAAACTCCTCAAACAAATAGCAACCACAAACCAAAAAATTGATGTCCTAAACTAATTGCAAGCTCAAAAAACTGGCAGAAGGAAATCTTACTACCCGAAACACAATCAGGGGACATCTAGAGGGGAAGGAACAGTAGTTGAAGTGCTGCTTTCTCCACCTCTAGGGCTGCACACGAAAGCACAGCAAGAACTCTGGCTTCACAAGCATCCATGAAGCTAGGGCTCAAGCAAAGGGCATATGAAATTCAAATTTCAAACGTCTAAAACACTGCTAGGGCAACTGCTAGCACAAACAAGGGTTATCAGTAGTTTCCAAGGCTTGCAGGCGAGCTTCCACTTGCTGCACGGTCTGACAACAGTGTTAGACGACAACTTCTAAGGTACTGGTAACGGAACAGACGTGCAAACAGTGAGCTGAAGGTTAAACAAGGCTAGATGACAGCAATAGGCTACATTTTTGGTAAGCTAGGGCACATACAAACAAGCCTAATGCAAGTTGTGGCCTCCTCCTTCGCACAAATAGGGTTCCCACGTGCGTGAGCTTTAAACAAGGCTTCACACCTCCTGCGTACAGGATACAAGCTCCTGCAAGCTTGCTTACACGAACAATAGGCCTTCAATGACAAAACAACTAGAGAACAGGCAGATAGCTTGCACACTCTCCTCTTTTCCTCTCAAACCTTAGGTTCTTCAACCCTAGTCTCTGATACGAGTTGATATGCAAAAGAGAGTAGGAAGAAGAGATATGGAGTGTTTAACAATCGTTTGTGAAGTTAAATTAGAACTTGTCTATTCAGAGAATTTGTTTGATTTGTTTTTATGCATATATTAATAAATTCTTTTAAGATAAACAAACAACTTTTCACACAAATTAGATATTAAGTTCAATTTATATTTTTAACTACAAGTGCACAGTGTATATTGTATTTGTGTACAAATACAGGTCGATCTCATAGAGATTGAATAAGAATTAAGTATTATTTTGATTTTTATAATAGAATTTATATGTGTTCAATTAAACTCTCCATTGATTTACAGTTAACTCAATGGACTAACCTCGTGAACTTAAGTTAACTCTACAAGCCTACCTAGTAACTTCCAATTAAATGCTGCTATTCACTGAAGAATTCGACCATCCATTAGACGATTCCACAGAATGTAAATAACATTAATTAAGCTTTTTAATGTTAGTTAATCTAAAATTTATCATTAATCAATACTAACATTCAAATATTTCAAACAGTAACCATTAAGATTTTTTTAATATTCTATACGAATCAATTTCAGTAATCTATAAACCTATTTTCTATTTTCTAAATCAACTAAACATAAAACATTCACAATACTAACAATGATAACGTTAATCATGATACAAAACAAATAATACAACATAAATACTAAATGTAAATACAGATAATTAGTTTTTTTTGGTATTTTTATTTTGATATGTTCCTGAAGTTGAACGAAAAGTGAAATGTAAAAAATTCTCTATCGACAATAAAAACTTCTGTCACTACATGCAACGCGATTACACCATTGAAAATTTAATCACTTACAATCTTGCTTCCTCTTCTTATAAAATCGCAAACCAAGACCTGTAAGTTGATCTCCTCTTCAATATATTGACATCAACCCGAAACTAATGTTAAAAGTTTTACAATCTTCTGAGATATAAGTCAGTATTTGGTGAAAATGACTTCTCTTCCTACGACGCAATCACTCCTTAAAATAGTTGTCAGTCATCGTGTTTGGTTCAGAATCGACTTGACATCCAGAAAGTATCCTCACAGACCTCCAATGATTGATAATTTTGGTAGTGTTGTGGAGCTTCAGGGAATTTCCAACGCTTCTACAGTTAGCACGGTCCTCCACCTTTAGAAACTCATTTTTCTGTCTTTCTCATCTTTTATATTTCTTTCAGTAGTAATTATTTCTACCTAAATGATCAGTTGGATTTCCTTCATTCGTATCAACAATGGTATTTCTTCTTCATTCCACGAGTTAATTCCTGTGTAATATATGCAATCATGATTTTCCTTCGAATTTCCTGTTTCTGCAACTGCTACAGTGGAATGTTAGAAAATAATTGGTCCATGGAGTTAATGTAACTCAACATGTATAGTTATGCTAACTTAACGAGTTAAATATATACAACTCACGTGACATAATAAAGCATTTAAATTCAACACGTGCATAATTCTAACTTAACGAGTTCAAATATTTCAGATAGTTACAAACTATAAATATCCGAAACTTATATATAGTTCAGATAATTAGCACTTAACCTTCCGAAAGATAACTTAAGTCAAGTTTCCAGATTACGACACGTGTCCTCAGTAATTCTTATGATAAAAAAGGTATTTCGAATACTTGCAAACCTAACTATCCGATGTTTAGACACATTTCAAATAGTTAGCATTTAATTTACCGAAAATCCACTTAAGTTATGTATTAATGTTACAACACGTGTACTTCAGGAAATAATAAAGTATTCTTTAAGCATTTAAAACATAACTGTCCGGTATATGAAATGTAATTCTCCAAAATAACAAACATTTCAGATACTTAGAAATTACAAAGTCTATAACTCACTGACAGTTCAAAAATATATTTAATTAACACTAATTCCCTAAAATTATGCAGATTCTTTCATTAAGGCATATAATCGTGCAATTATAACATAATGACTTAATTCTCATATGATAAGCTAAATATTACGTAATTAATCATTATTTAACAGTTAATATTATATACTTTCATTCTAAATAGGGAGCATGCAAATACAAGGTTTTTACCTGGTTCCTCTTTCAAGTACATCCACAGGATGAGGAGTAATCCACTATGTGGGAGAAGTTATACAAATGCCCAAGACTCATAAGCTTATATAACTTAGAGGGTCATGTCCAAAGGACCAAAATACTCTTATACAAATTATATATATATTCAAGACACATATCAACAATCTCCACCTTGTCTTGAATACAACCTCTACCTGCACCAAAACTCCTCATCCAAAGACTCGTGAGTGTCAAGCATATGCATAAATATTGAGCAAGTCCAAATAGTACTTGAACTTGCTCTCAATGACTCTCTTTGTAAACATATCAATTGGATTTTCTTTGGTATTGATCTTCAAAACCTTAATCCTATTTTCTAACTGAAGAAAGTGATATCTAACATCAATGTGCTTTATACGACCATGAAATACATTATCTTTAGTCAGACAAATGGCGCTAAGACTATCAAAGAATATGTTTTTACTTTTTGGTGGTGCAAACCAAGGTCTCCTAACAGCCCTTTGAGCTAAATTTCTTCCTTTACTATTTCTATCATAGCCATGTATTCAACCTTGGTAGTAAACAAAGATACAGTTGACAGAAGTATCGACTTTCAACTAACAACAAAATTTGCAACAGTAAAGACATAACCTATCAAGGATCTTCTTTGATAAACATCTCCTACAAAGTCTAAATCAGAGTAACCAGCCATAGTGTAGCTATGCTTCACACCAAAAATCAGACCAATATCAGATATTCCATTTAAATATTTGAAAATTCTTTTCACAGCTGGCTAATGGTCCTTTCCTAGATTGGCCATAAATCTACTAACACTGAGTGGATAAGCAATATCTGGTCGAGTGCATACCGTACATTAAACTTCCAACAGCCTGTAAGTAAGAAACACGCTTCATGTAATCTTTCTCAGACTGAGATTGTAGTGTCATAGCAGAAGATAAGTGTAAGTTCCTATCATAAGAAGTATTAATGGTTTTGCTAGAAGTCATCCCAAACTTGAACAAAATCTTCTCAATGTAGCTACATTGATGGAGAAATAATTTTCCAACACCTTTGTCATGGGTATCTCCATCCCAAGTATTTTACCAACTGCTCTAAGATTCTTCATATCAAATTTTAATTTCAAAGTTTCTTTCAACTTCTGTATAATATGCATATCTTGAGCTGCAATCAAGATATTATCATCATATAACAAGAGATATACATGTGTATCATCATCCAATTTTCTAATATACACACATGAATCATAAGAGCTATGAGTAAAACCAACTTTGGTTATAAAAATATCAAACCTTTTATACCACTATTTAGGAGATTGCTTAAGTCCATACAAAGACTTCTTAAGTTTGCAAACTAAATCTGATTTTCTCCTCTCCACAAAACCTGTTGACTGTTCTATCCATATTTCTTCATCAAGATTACCATGCAAAAAGGCCATCTTCATATGTAACTATTCTAATTCTAAGTTCTTTGCTACAACAATTGTCAAAAAAACTCTGATAAACGTGTGTCTGACCACTAGTGCAAAAACCTCATTGTAATCCACACCTTCTTACTGAGAATGGTCTTTTACAACAAGTCTTGCCTTGTACTATACTCCTTAGTTGCCTTGAGTTCCAATCTTCTTCTTGAAAACTCATTTACAACCAACATTTTTGCCTTGAGGGCGCTTCACCAAATCCCATGTCTAATTCTTCTGAAGGGATTAAAGCTCTTCCTACATGGCTGCCACCTAATGAGCAACATTCGAATTCTTTATGGTAGCATCATAGGTTGTCGGGTCAGAATCTTCCTCAACCTCATTTGCTACTTTTAAAGTATAAGTAATCATGTTGCTATATCCATACCTCTAAAGAGGCTGAACATCCCTCTTAAGACGATCCCTAGCAACACATCTCTACTTTATCTCTTCTATAGCAGGTTCCTCATGGTGATCAACTAATTCTGAAGGCTGACTCGAACTTGTACCAAGCTATTCACTATTAACTGGCTACAATATCTCAAACTCCACCTATTCTGAAGCACTAAGAACTTTTGAATCATCAACTTTATCCTTTTTCAAGATGAGATGCTTCTCATCAAATGTGACATCACGACTATATATCACTTTCTTAGATGCTAAATCAAAAATTATGTATCCTTTTACCCCAATTTCATAGCCCACAAATATGTCTTTCTTTGCTCTTGGCTCTAATTTATAATTGTTTACATGATAATAGGCAGGGCATCCAAATATCTTGAGTTTGAAATAATCTACAACCTATCCTGACCATTCTTCATATAGGATATTGTCTCAAATAGTACTAGATGGTGATCTGTTAATAAGATAAGAGGTTGTGTTAACTATCTCTACCCAAAAGCTCTTGCTCAAACTAGCATGAGAGAGAGCATGAACCTAACTCTCTCTAAGAGTGTCCGATTAAGGCGTTCAACCACTCCATTTTGCTGCGGAGTACCTCTAACTGTATGATGCCTTGTTATTCCAGCATCCTTACAAAACTCTTTAAATTCAACAGAACAAAATTCTAACCCATTGTCAGTTCTTAGGTATTTAACCTTTTTGTCAGTCTAATTTTCAACCATGGCTTTCCACCACTTAAAATTCTTAAAGGCTTCATTTTTGTGTTTCATAATAAAAATCTATGTCATACATGAAAAGTCATCTACAATAGACAAGAAGTATCTTGAGCTGGCTAGAAAAGGTTGCTAGGATGGTCCCCAACAATCAGCATGGACATAGTCCAAAGTTCTTCTGGTGGTGTGCTTTCCTTTGCCAAACTGCACACATTTCTGTTTCCCAAAAATGCAATGTTCACACAAGTCTATATCAACAAACTTGTATCATTCCAATCTGCCCAAACTACCAAGTGTCTGCATTCCCCTCTATCCCAAGTGTCTCATCCTGGAATGCCAAACTACAGAAGTAGATTGTTGATCATCACAGGTAGTTGCGATAACTAAACCAACAATAGGAGAACCTTATAGGATGTACAAAGGTCCATCTTTGACTCCTATCATGACTACCATGGAGCCTTTCAAGACCTAGAGTTTACCTCCTCCACCTGTATACTTGTACCCCTTTGAATCAAATGTCATCAAAGAAATCAAGCTCTTGCCCAACTTGGGCACATGTCAAACATCCTCAAGAATTTTTACTGTACCATCTTACATTTTGAATTTTATTGAGCCAATGTCAACTCTATTGCAAATATCATTGTTTGCCAAAGTCACTTGTCCACCATCCACCCACTCATAGGTGTAAAAATACTCTCAATTGGGAGTCATGTAGTGTGACGCACTAGAGTCCATGATCCAAGACTGATCTAAGTAGGCACTACATGACACTATCAAAGAGAAGTCACAATCTAACGTTGAATCTACCTTGTCTACCACAGCTATACTTCCCTTGGATTTCAACTTTGGGCAGTTTGTTTTCCAATGCCTTTTTTCTTCACAATAGTTGCATGTGTCCTTGGAGTACTTTCCCCTAGACTTACTTATGTCTCTATACTTGTTATCCTTCCTATTGTGACATTCCCTAGACTCTACATGATACACTAACAAGCCAAAACCACCTACATTACTGCTATCATGAGTTACCATATGCCCCAATTCTCTAGAATGAAGGTTTGATCTCACCTCCTCTAGAGTGATGATGTCTCTACCCACCATAAAAGACTGTACAAAATTCTCAAAAGAAAGAAGAAGTAATATCAACAAGATGAATGCGGCATCCTCATCCTCCACTATAACACCAATATTCTTCAACTCCATAAGGATGATGTTGAGTTGGTCTAAATGTTATTTCAATGGTGTCCCCTCCTTTATTCTTAAAGAAAATAACATTTGCTTCAAGAGTAACTTGTTAGTGAGGGACTTTGTTATGTAAAGGGTCTCCAACTTGTTCCAAAGACTAGAAGCAGTTGTTTCATCTACAACCTCAATAATTTCATCTGGCAAACATAGTAAGATTGTGGAATGTGTCTTTTCCTCCTGTGATTCAAATTCTGTAGACTTCCTATCAAGGGTCAACTCCTTGTTGAGAGGGACCCAAATGTCTTGTTGTTTTAGTAAGACTTTTATTTTTATTTGCCACTGATTGAAACTATTCTTGCCATTAAATTTCTCAACCTTCAAAGCTAATGAAGCCATCTAGAATTCTGAAATCTCACAACAAAATTTCTAACAAATACAAATAGCCCTTCAACTGATTCTAACAACCAAACTCCTCAAACAAACAATAACCACAAACCAGAAAACTGATGCCCTAAACTAATTGCAAGCTTAAAAAATTGGTGGAAGGAAATCTTACCACTTGAAACACAGGTTATGATAGTTGCATCATTGCAAAGGCTTACAAAACACCTAGTGACATGTTGGATCGATCGATCTTAAACCTCCTACTCTCCTTTGTCTTCCTTCATTTCTTTCTCCCACCAAAAACCCTAATGAGTTATGTTAGTAGCAAATGCTTGCAAAACAACAATATGACCTGGTGACACATTGGATCAATCAATCCATGCATCAAATTGATCGATTGACCCAACCTTCCATAGCTCAAAATCTACTTTGTTTCCAACAATTATGCAAAAGCTAGACGATTCTAAAGAATAGATCATTTGAAACCATCTAATACACAAAATACATACTATTTCACTATCAAGCTTTTGAGAAATTGACCCAAATCAGTGAAAAATCACTGACCTACATCAATTTTTCAATCCTTGTTTGTTCCTAACTACACATAGATCATCCCACAACACAAAGGAGCTTTTGTTTTTGGAACAAATGGCATTTGCTAATGCCTTGAATCCTTTGTTGGGGCATGCTATATTTTCACCCCCATTGTTAGTAAGTTGATGGGTTACATGCTTTGACCTTACTTATATGTCCAACATTCCAAGTAGGTTGCCTAACTATTGCTTGACTAGGTATACCAATAGTCACCAAATTCATATGGGCTACTAGGGAGTAGACAATGACCTTAAGATCAATTTGTCTTGAAGCAATTGAGGGAGTATATATTATAGCCATTGCACTTCAAGTATAAATTAAAGGAGTGAAACAAAGTGTCACTTCTAGAATCATGGATATTTAAAATCTTAGAAACCTACAAGTTCCTAATTTTAAAGGAATTCCTACCAAGATAATGAATTCAATCATAGGTGCCTCCACATTGAGTACAAATAAACAAATATGAACTAGTACCATAGGCATTTTGATGGCAAAAGAGGTGAAAGAAGTAACCCAGAAAAAGATTTGGTACCTCTCAAAAAATTCAATGGTTAATAAAATTTGTAAATCAATGGTTCCTATTTGGAGAAGAATAGTTAATAACATATAACATCAAAACAAATCCAAGTATATGGAAAAAGCTAATATACTACCTTGATCTTTCCTTTTCTCAAACCTTATACCCTTAAAATAATGGTAAGTAAGCAATGACCCCAAAGTAAAATTGACCTCATCAATGGTGGTTCTTGTAGAGTGAAATTGTGTATTTTTCCTTTTCTCAAGGAACCATACATGACACTTCCACATCATATGACTCTATCCTAAGCATGCCTTGTCAACCCTTTCTTGTTATTAGACCATGGTAATAGCCTATATTTCTTGCCTTGACTCTTGAATCTTTTGCTTGTCAAGCGTTGGCAAATAATACACTTCTTGCATTGCAAGAGATGCATAAAAGAATCACTCCCCCCCTCAAGTTGAACAAAGAGTGGGGAAGGGAAGTAAGGCGATTGTTGCTAATTGTAATCTCTTATTGAAAATGTCAATCCACCCTATCAATTAGGATAACTTTTCTAATGGTCTCCTCACCAAGAGTTCCCAACAACAATGAACCTTCCAGTTAGTAAGCAAAAGCAAATTTTTTGTTTCACAATAAGACATAGACAATTATCCCCACTCAATGAATCTACCAAGCTTACATCCATCCCTACTTGGGTACAATTTCTTTTATATTTCTCACTTAAGCCTTCATTGAATTCACACAAGTGTCTACACCCCCTAACTTAACAAGGAATCCATTCTTGCAAACAAATACACACCTAGGCACACCGATTATTGCATATCTATACAAGACCTAAGTATGCAAGTCAAGATCTTAAAAGATACTCACTACTTGAATCAATTTTCCATAAGCTACAACTCCAAATAGCTTCTATATTTATCTTACTATGCAAGTGTGTAGGCTCAATTGAATAAGTCATCTCACATGACCAACCAATTGATTTCCTAATTGAAGAACAATGGCACTAATACATCCTAAATCATCAAATGTGAAAGCAAGGCATCCAAGATACTCACTACTTAAGCCTTCATTGAATTCACACAAGTGAGTCCACACCCCCTAACATAAACAAGGAATCCATTCTCGCAAACAAATACACACCTAGGTGCACTCATTATTGCATATCTATTCAATACTTGAGTATGCAAGTTGAGGTCTTACAAGATACTCACTACTTGAATCAATTTATCACAAGCTAGAACTCCTAGTAACTTCTATATTTATCTAGCTATGCAAGTGTGTAGGTTCAATTGAACAAGTCAACCATTCTTGCAAACAAAAACACACCTAGGTGCAGCTGTTATTGCATATCTATACAAGACCTAAGTAAGCATGTTGAGGTCTTACAAGATACTCACTACTTGAATCAATTTATCACAAGCTACAACTCCCAATAGCTTCTATATTGTTCCAACTATGCAAGTGTGTAGGTTTAATTGGACAAGTCATCTCACATGGTCAACCAATTGATTTCCTAATTGAAGAACAATGGCCCTAACACATCCTAAATCATCAGATGTGAAAGCAAGGCAACCAACCTATCACTCAAGTTTTGGTGCAATGGGTAGGTGAATGGGTAGGTGAATCGAGGGAAGCAACAACTTGGACTTCTAGGTGCAACTTGGAACATATGAACCCAATTAGTGTTTATCATCTTTCCCTGCACATGACATTATAAATAAGCTATGGGGTTGCAGCAAGCAGTAGATCACTCGATTTCCTGCGGCTTGTACTAGTGGTTGGGGCAACCTCGGAATGTCCCAAGTGGTCCTTCCACATTACTAAATCTAATTCAATACGGACCCAACTAAACTCCCTCAATATGGACACTGATCGTCCCTCCACAGGTCCACCGGTAGCAAGTCTATTAGTCCTAGAATCAACATCATTATTCAACAGTTAACGATTGCAAAGGTGACCAACGCCTGATGTATCAGTTGCTACCACTATGATGCATTGGCGAGCAGATTTTAGTTCGTTTGCTTCACATAGCTAGAAAAAGGAATAAATTCTTTAACAAATTATATAAAAATCAAGGCCTTAAAATCACTGCCTATGAGGAATCGCCATGTAGATCTGCTTCCAGAAAAAGAGAGATTAAAACCTTGAGGGCAGGGCCGAATCTCTTGCGGCTTCGGAGGAGACGGAGGGTATGGCCGACCTCCCACTTATAGACCCTCTTGTGGCTCCGGAGGAAGTAGTTAAGTTCCGTCCGCACCCGCTGCTCCGACCCGCCATTCTTGAACAGCTTCTTGTATAGAGCCTCTTCTAGGTACTTGCTCGATCGATTCGCGACCGTCTTCGTTCTACTCCCCATCAATCGAGCCGCGAAAACAAACTCTACACGGCCACTGCCGCCAGGGCTAAAGCACTCCGGGCTCTACTGTTGTGGCTGCTTGCCCTGTGCATGTAACGCGCGATTATTTTATAACGGTGGTTTCTTTAATTAATAGGGTTTGAATCTTACTAAGTTATGAATGTTGTTATTTTTAGCTTATAATTGATTTGAGAATGTCATAATTAAATTAAAGAATGAATATAAAGGTACCTTACTAAGTAATGATTTTGAACTTAATAACAACAAAGTTTTGGAATGGTTTCGATCAAATTAAATTAAAGAAGAATATAAAGGTACCTTTTATATAAGCTGTATTGCTTATTATAAAGCTTTTTCCAATAACATTTTAGAAAAATTGATAGTGGTGTTTCGTCGCAAGTATACATGAAATGCACTTTTATAAAATGAATATATACGTAAAATAGGGTATAGTAAAATAAATATTATATAAACATATATATAGACATCTATTGTAAATTATTGTAGGTACCCTTAATATAAGGTTACATTTCCTAGCCCTCATCTTCCATCTTTCCCCTCACTTCCTCCAACCCTCTTCCCCCTACCCTGCCCTCTTCTACCCTTGGGAATGGTTACTTGCTAACTTGTCATCTAATGTGTCAATCCAATGTCACCCGTCCTCCTTTCTTGTAAAATATGTCATTGAGATTGTGTGTTTTGTCCTTTCAAAAACTTTAGTCGAAGTTGTATTAAGAAAATTTTTTGTATAAAGTTTTAATAAAACAAAATTTAATGATATATATTTAAATAAAATTTATATATAAATAAAAACTTAGAATTCATATTATACTATCATTAAAAATGATCTATCGATTGGATAATCAACATCCTATTCTTAAATGAACATAAACTTATCTAAGTTACTATAAAAGAATTTCAACTTCTATTTTCATAAATGATATATCATTTTTAAATAAATGGTAACCTAGTAAAGTTACTAAATCAATGTCTAATATGTCGTTGAATCCAATCGTTTGTTAATAAATAGTAATTAACTAAAGTCTCTAGAGAAAAAAATAGTACACTATTACCAAACAATAATATACTATTTGATCATCTATACCCAAAGATGAGCAAAAGACAAACCATCAACTTATCATTTTCTGAAATAGATGATACAAGTTTTGATAAATGAAAGATTAGTACAAATGGATGACATACCATTTGTTCTTGAGAAGGCTACGATAGAACAAATGACATACTAATGATTCTACCAACATATGATTTTTTGTAGCAAGTTAGATGTTGAAAAATGAAAGATTTGGACTTTTCATATACATGTCAATTGGGTGATAGTATTATAGAAGTTTAAAAAATGACATATCAATATATAGAACGACATATCAATCTATAAATGGAAGATGCAAAAGTTTGGTTAAATTTTGGATAAACTAATTTTTCAAACTTCTACACAATTGTCATCTAATCAATACATACGAGGTAATTCCAAATCTTTCATTCTTCGACATCTATTTTACTTGCCATAGAAAATGTTAAGCCCATAAATCCATCATTATGTCATTTGTTCCATGTTGAACATCTCAAGAACAAATGGTGTGCCATCCTTCTTATTAATCTTTCATTTACCATTATCCATTTGTTCATCTTAGGCTATAAAAGATCAAATGATGTGTCACTATCTACTAATAGTATACTATTTTCTTGTTCAAATACTTCAATTGATCAATATTTTTCACAAAATAGTATTACATGCATGTGTGCTCTGACACCCTTCCTACATAGGAAAGGGAGGGTTGAGGGAGGAACTATCTTTGTATTCCTCAACCTAAGGGTGGCACAAGAAAAAATTGACAATGTGACGAAGGGAAGAAAAGACCAACATTGATTGACCCCTCAAAAATGGTGTGTGAGAAAAATAATGTGAAAATGGAGTTGTCACCTTATTTTGAAGTTGAATAAGAAAACTAAGGAAGGGTTTGTACACTCGGAATCTGATGAAATTGAAAAATTTTTCTATCAAATTCTAAGTCATGAGGTGTTTGTGCATTTTGGAATTCAAATTCCTTAAGAATTCCAATCATATGTAAATGTTGGAATTCATTTTCCAAAAGATCACTTTATGTTCGCCCTTGCTTGTTGAAGTATATATTGTTAATATTTTTTATTAATTAATTATTTTAATATATTTTTTTATATAAAAATAAAATATTAATTATTTTATTATTATTATTATTTTATTTAATAATATTAAAATCATAAATATTATTTAATTTAATTATTATTATTATTATATTATTTATATATATAATATCAAAATTTCAAAAACTATATAATTTTCCTAACTTTCTGTGATTAACACAAACGAAATCTTAAAAGTCATTTATGGCTAATAGAATGTTCAGAATTATATTTTTTTATAATCAAAGTATTTCAATAATTATTTATTATTTACTTTTATTTATTTACTTTATAATAATTATATTTTTAAAAAAGTTATTTATTATTACATTACAAGAAATATAGAATTTATAATTAACCTTTTGTGGTTTTAAACATGTATTATAACTAAAAAGTTATCAATTTCTGTAATTTTTGATTTATTTTATATAATGATATACTTAATTAATTGATAAATGATATATAAACATTTAATTTAATAATATGTTCATTTATTAATGCAAGTAATTTATTTATTGATTAATTATATTTTCACTAATTACATTAATTCATTACTTAACTTTATTAAAAATCAATTCTGTTCAATTCACTTCAATTATGTCATGTGCACAAACACCTAAATTTCAATTTCTATCAAATTCCTAAACATGCACAAACACCTAGATTTTGAATTTTTTCCATCAAATTCTGTAGAATTCAAATTCCGTTAGAATTCAAATTCTATGGAATTCAAATTCGAGGTGCACAAACAGGCTCTAAAGGTCTGCAGTAAAACTCCAGAAAATGGGTAAGGATTTTATGGTACTAGTGGGGAAGATGTTAGACACCCCTAGCCAACTCGAGAAGCCCAACCTCTCCACGAATAAAAGGAGGTTTTGTGGTACTGGTGGGGAAGGTGTTAGGCACCCCTAGTCAACCTAGGAAGCTCAGCCTCTCCACGGATAAAAGGGGGTGGGTAGTTCTCTGGTGTTTGGGATCTTCCTCTGGTTTTCCACTCACACAAGGTGAAAATTAGGGTGATCATCCAAGGCCACACTAGTGAGGCAAATTCACACCAACACAAACAAAAGAAGGTACCTAGGGTCTCCTTTTAGGTTTTCCTCTGGTTTTCCACACACACAAGGTGAAAACTAGGGAGAACACTCGTGATGGTGTTGACCAAGCCAAATCTACACTGACATGGTCAAAGCAAGACGTCTAGGGTCTTCCTTCTAGGTTTTCTGTACACGTGGGGTAGAGATTGTTAGGACCTTTGTATTTTGATAATGTAAAAACCTATGTGAGGAAACAAATTGTATTTCATAGATAAGACAGTTTAGTAAAAGATCAAAAGGTAGATAAACAGATTCAGATAGTTCAGAAATTGTTGTTATAGAGTTATAGGAAAATTGGATAGTTACCAGGCCTAAGTATCCAGAAGAAAGTTTATCTTTAGTAAGTTACATGCTTAAGTATCCGAAGAGTTAGTTTAAAGTAGTAGATACACCGTCAGACAGTTAGAAGAATAACTATCTGAAAATACAAGGCATTTGGAGGATTTAAAAGATAGTTGGTTGAATGATCGGAGAGTTAAGGCACTAATTATTCGAAAGTTCAAGGAAATCGAAAAGTTAGGAAAGCCAACTATCCAAAACTTAAGTCATTTAATTATCCACGTACAGAAATCTAAAAAGAAGCTTAAAAGGATTTTCAGAGAGTTAGAAAGCTAACTATCTGAAAAACAAGAAGTTTCGAAAGATTACAGATTTAACTATCCAAAACTTAAGTCATCCTTTTATGCACGTGTATAAATAAGAAGACAGCAACTTAAAAGAAGAATTGGAAGGTTACTGTAGCTAACTATCCGAAAGTTAAAGAGTTTCGGTAAGTTAACAGTTATAACCATTTGAACTTAAGACACTTCTTGTGTATAACTTAAATCTCACGTGACAAAATGACTTAAGTGGATTTTTGGTGAGTTACGAACATCCTTCGGAAAGTTACACAGCTAACTATCCGAAAGTCTAAGAAAATTAGAAGGTTATCATGAAACACCTTTCCAAACAGTAACTTACCATATTTAGACCTGCAAACTCAGCAAGTATAGTAGAATCAATCTGTTGAAAAGAAAATATGATTGTTGGACTTACAAGCATAAATACAAACAGATCATTCAATATTCAGCAGATCTAACAAGTGAGATTACATAGACAATCACATACAAAGATACAATATACATTGCAGATCAACTATTATTACAAAAGAAAGCTCAATTCAGATTGACTACAACATAGAATCGATTGAAAGCTAGATTTACAAGAAGATTCTTAAAGCTTTCCAAGTGTTGAAAGTTTGATCTAAGAATGATCATTTGGTTTGTGGCTTCAACCTTAAAGCTTCATTCAAGTTGTTGATTTGAGTTTCGACCTGAGAACTCAAAAGGTTGGTTTATTGAAGTTTATACTTGAAAACTTCTGTGTGGTTGGTTAGAGCTACGACTAAAAAGCTCAAGTGAATGGTGGGTTCTTGCTTCGACCTGAAAGCAAATGTTTGTAAGTGTTAAAACACTTAGTAAAGCCCAAGTGACCCTTAGGGGTAGACTAGCCAAGTTGGTGAATCACCTAAAATTCTTTTATGTTTCTTATTTTTATTTCTGCTATGCATGTTTTATATATCTGTTTAATACTTGTGCAAACTGATTATTCAAATTGGTTAATAAAGTTAGAAATAGTTTTAAAACTACACATAGACACCATTCACCCCCCCTCTAGTGAAGTTATATGTTCCTAATAGAGATTAGGAAGAGCACCTATCTTGTCAGCTTAAGTATATTTTTTTATAAGTAACAAGTAATTTCACGAATAATATTTAATTTCAGTAACTTAGTTCATTAAATTGACTACAAGTGCACAACATCTATTATATAAGTGTACAAGTATAGGTCAAACCCATAAGGAATGGTTGAAATTAACTTCACACTTTAAATTTTCATAGCTAGATTTTTGTGTGTACTCAAAATATGCTCACTTCGTTAATTTATAGTTAACACAATAGACTTAGTTCGTAGAGTTATAGTTAATTCAGCAGGCTTTCCTCATTGAGTTACAATTAACCCAACAAGCTCTTTGGTAACTTCTGATGTTGATTGTAGAAGAACTCGGTCATCCATTGGGAAATTTTATACATTACAAAACAATATCTTTTACACTCTTCAAATGCTATTTTATATGACATTTATCACTAGTCCATTCTAGCATTCAAATACTTCAAATAGTACACAGATCAATCAAGATTTCAGAGATTTATACGAACTGGTTTTAACAATCAATAATATGATTTTCTATTAACTAGAATAAAATAAACATGAAACATGAAACATTTACTAACTGACAATACAAACATAAGCGATACAACACAAACTTGACAAACAAAAATATGTGAATGTAAATAGGTAGTTGTTTTCATTTTGTTCCTTTAGGTGGGCGAGTTATAAAAGGTAAAATTCTCTATTGACAATAAGAAACTTCCATCGCTATAGGCGATGCGATTACACTACTAAAAACTTAATCACTTACTATCAAGTACTCCTCTCCTTACTAGATTACGAACCTAGACTTTTGTAAGTTGATCTCTTCTTCAGCATAATAGCATCAACTTGAAACCAATGCTAGAAGTTTTATTATCTCTTGAGAGATGATTCAGTGCTTGGTGAAAATGTCTTTCCTTCTTGTAACACGATCACTCCTCACAATGATTATCAATCATCATGTTTTGCTTGGAATCGACCTGACATCTAGAAAGTATCCTCATAGACTTCTTATGGATGGTGGTATTGGTGGGGGCTTAAAGAACGTCTAACACTTTCTATAGTGAGTGTGGTTCTCTGTTTAGAATGAAAAAGTGCATATTATTAACAGTTAAATGATGGTTAATTGTATAATATTTAGCTTATCATATAAGAATTAAGCCATTATGTTATAATTGCACTGTTATATGCTTTAATTAAAGAATCTGCTTAATTTTGGGGAATTAATGTCAATTTAGTACATTTCTGAACTATCGGTAAGTTGCAGGCTGTGAAATTGTTAAGTATCTGAATTTTCTGATATTTCGGACAGTTATGTTTAACATACCGAACATGTATTGAAGAGTTATGTTTAAATTGTCGAACAGTTATGCTTTAAAAGAATATTTTATTATTTCCAGAAGTACATGTGTCGAAACCATAATACTTGACTTAAGTGAACTTTCGGTGAGTTAGCTGTAACTATCCGAAATTGTAACTAGGCATCGGATAGTTAGACCTACAACTCTCCGAAATGTGTATTTTATTATTAAAATAGTTGTGGACACGTGTCATGTTTTGGTAAAGTGGCTTAAGTGGATTTTCGGTGAGTTATCTATAACTATCCGAAATGCATCTGAGCATCGGATAGTTAGACCTGCAACTCTCCGAAATGTTTCTTTTATTATTAAACTGCTGTTGACACGTATCGAGATCTAGTAGATTTACTTAAGTTATATATCGGTGAGTTATCTATAACTATCCAAAATGCATCTGGGCATTAGATAGTTAAGTTTGTAAGTATCCGAAAATGCACCTAAGCATCGGATAGTTAAATTTATGCATGTGTTTTATAGTTAAATCAACAAGGTAAGTCCATTGAGTTATCTGTAACTCCACAAACTATTTATTTTCTAATATGCCACTGTAGCGGTTGCAGAAACAGGACAGTTGGAAGGAAAAATCACGATCACACGTATCGCGTAAGGAGAAGAAATCATCGTCGTTGATATGAATGAAGGAAATCCAACCAACCATTCAAGCAGAAGCAGTTACCACTGAAGAAATATAAAAGAAAAAAGAGAAAAAGAAGAGTGTGTGATCAATGGGTATAGCTAGTGTGTACAGAGGAGGAGCACCGAGCTTTCTATAGACAGTGTCGGCAATTCTCTAAAGTACCACACCAACCATTATCACCACCACATTATCACCACCTTATCACCAACCATCGGAGGTCTGTGAGGATACTTTCCTGATATCGGGTTGATTTCAAGCCAAACACAATACTTGACAACCACTATGACGAGTGATCGCGTCGCGGGAAAGGAAGCCATTTTCACCAAGCGTCGACTCATATTTCAGGAGATCGTAAAGCTTCTAGCCTTGGTTTCGGGTTGATGCCTGTATGCTGAAGAAGAGATCATCTTGCAATTCTGGACTCGCGATTCTATAAGGAGAGGAGACAGAATTGTAAGTGGTTTAATTTTCAGTGGTGTAATTACGTCACATGTAGTGATAGAAGTATTTACTGTCGATTGAGATTACTTTACATTTCACCTTTCGCCCATTTTCATGTTCATATTAAAACAAAAATATCAAAAACAACTAATCTGTGTTTGTATTTTGTATTTAAGTGTTGTGTTGTTTGTTTTGTATCGTGATTAATGTTATCTTTATCAGTGTTGTGATTGTTTTATGTTTGTTTTAGTATTACAGTTTACTGAAATTGGTTCATTCAAAAGACTTAAAGATTTTAATGGTTACTGTTTGAATTATCTGAATGTTAGTATGCTTAATGATAAATCCAATGTTTACTAACATTAAAGAGCTTAATTGATGTTATTTACAATCTGTGGAACCGCCCAATGATTGGTCGAATTCCTCTGTAAATAGCATTATTAACTAGGAGATGCAGGCTCATGGAGTTAACTTAAGTCCACGAGGTTAGTCCGTTGAGTTAGCCATAACTAAATGAACTTTGTCCGTTGAGATAACTGTAACTCAACGGAGAGCTTATTGAATTTATAAATTTGATTGTTAAAAAATGGAACAGTTCTCAATTCTTAAGCAATTCCTAGTGGGATCGACCTGTACTTGCACACTAATACAATAGACACTGTGCACTTGCAGTTAAAATACAAATTGGAATTAATATCTAATTTGTGTGAAAGGTTGTTTGTTTTCTTCTAAAAAAAGAATAGACATTAAAGACAAATTAACTAAGTAAAAACAGAAGTTAACAAATCCAAGTTTTTTTGGTGCGTTGCTGGAGATCCAATACAAGTTTTCTAGTGTTGTGCTAGCCAAGCAAACAAGTTTTATGATGCCGTTGCCGGGGAATTAATATAAGCAACTGTTAGAGCTGTTTCGTTTTAATAGCTAGAGTTGTGTGTTATCTTCTGTAATTGAGAATATGGCATATGCTTATGCTTAAAGATTTCTGAAACCTGTAGTTAGCATATGTGAATTCTGCAATTCTAAAGGTCATGACATTTCTGACTATTTGAAACTGAGACGTTTGCAGATGGCTAGATCCCATGAACAACAAATGAATTATCCTCAATATAATAGAGCCGAGTATGAGACTCCTATAGTTTACCCAACTGATGGTTAGTATAAAATATGTAATAAGTTGAGAGACACTGAAGTTTGGGATATGTATGATAGACTGGAGCGTAGTATAGAGCAAAACCTGAACAAACTAGAATACTTTATGTGTCAGCAATAAGAAGTCAACCAATTAAACTATAAGGAAGCATATTTAGAACCTAAAAAGGATATAATTTACGAAACTGAAAAAACCATAATGAAAATTGATCAAAAATTGAATGCAATGAGATTAGATGATTTGGAAAGAAAACTAAAAGCATTGGACGAATATACAATGAAAATACAAGTTATGCAACAGGACAATGAAAATTATAATGTTATAGATCTGCATAATTTGTAAAATATACAGCAAAAAGAAAATACTAATGCAAGAGAATTTAAAGAATGCACTTTAAAACTAAAAACAATTGAAGATCATAATCACGAAAATGATATACAAAAACATCATGAGAGTAATGAAAATCTGGAAGATGTATGTGTAACATTAAGATCTGGAACTGATATACCACCAAGAACTCAAAATGAAAATAATATGAAAGTGGATAAGAGTAAAAATCAAAATGATAATGAAAATGTAATAGCTGAAAATCTAGAAATCACTAACGAACAATCTGAATCTGCTAATGAAGCTAAAAATGATCAAACAAATCAAATGAAAGAAAAAGAATCTTTTAAATCACAATCTTTAGCACCCTATACTGAAAGATTACAATAAATAATACCTGAAAAACAAGAAAGAATTAGAGAAATTTTTGAAAAAGTACAAGTTAACATTCTTTGTTAGATCTATTGCAGAAATGCCACATTGTGCTAAATTTCTGAAGGATTGGTGTACTAAGAAAAGAGAGCGAAAAGTTCTTAGAAAGGTCTTTTTAGCTGAGCAAAGTAGTTCCCTATTTCTACCACAAATTCCTAAAAATTATCTTATTCTGGAATCCCTATTATATCATACACCATAAGAAATACCATTCTAGAAAGAACCTTAATAGACTTAGGTGCAGGTATAAATGTTATGCCAAGTGATATATTTGCATCCTTAGGATTAGAAGGCTTAATTCCTACCAGTACAGTTATTCAATTAGCTGATAGAAGTATAAGATACCCTAGAGGAAAAATAGAGGATGTCTTAATTAAAATAAAAAACTTTATAAATTCTCTGAAGTACCACACCAACCATTATCACCACCACCATAATCACCAACCATCGGAGGTCTGTGAGGATACTTTCCTGATATCGGGTTGATTTCAAGCCAAACACAATGCTTGACAACCACTATGACGAGTGATCGCGTCGCGGGAAGGGAAGCCATTTTCACCAAGCGTCGACTCATATTTCAGGAGATCGTAAAGCTTCTAACCTTGGTTTCGGGTTGATGCCTGTATGCTGAAGAAGAGATCATCTTGCAATTCTGGACTCACGATTCTATAGAGAGAGGAGACAAAATTGTAAGTGGTTTAATTTTCAGTGGTGTAATCACATCGCATGTAGTGACGAAAGTATTTACTATCGACTGAGATTACTTTACATTTCACCTTTCGCCCATTTCCATATTCATATTAAAACAAAAATACCAAAAACAACTTATTTGTGTTTGTATTTTGTATTTGAGTGTTGTGTTGTTTGTTTTGTATCGTGATTAATGTTATCTTTATCAGTGTTGTGATTGTTTTTTGTTTGTTTTAGTATTACAGTTTATTGAAATTGGTTCGTTCAAAAGACTTAAAGATTTTAATGATTATTGTTTAAATTATCTGAATGTTAGTATGCTTAATGATAAATCCAATGTTTATTAACATTAAAGAGCTTAATTGATGTTATTTACAATCTGTGGAACCTTCCAATGGTTGGCCGAATTCCTCTGTAAATAGCATTATTAACTAGGAGATGCAGGCTCGTGGAGTTAACTTAAGTCCACGAGGTTAGTCCGTTGAGTTAGCCATAACTAAACGAACTTTGTCCATTGAGATAATTGTAACTCAATGGAGAGCTTATTAAATATATAAATTTGATTGTTAAAAAATGGAACAGTTCTCAATTCTTAAGCAATTCCTTGTAGGATCGACCTGTACTTGCACACTAATACAATAGACACTATGCACTTGTAGTTAAAATACAAATTGGAATTAATATCTAATTTGTGTGAAAGGTTGTTTGTTTTCTTTTAAAAAAAGAATAGGCATTAAAGATAAATTAACTAAGTAAAAATAGAAGTTAACAAATCCAAGTTTTTCTAGTGTTGCTAGAGATCCAATACAAGTTTTCTAGTGTCGTGCTTGCCAAGCTAACATTGAACATCATCATTTTCTAAATTAATTTCTTCCAGATCTCCTTCTATATTTATGCTTTCACTTTCCTCTAAAGTTTCAGAATTGATTTGCCTATTTAATTCTTCTTGAATCACATCCTCTAACATATCTCCTTCATCCTCTAAAAAGTCTATGGTATGTAAGGACATTTCTAACTCCTCAAACCTTTCTGGTTTGAAAATATTCAATTGAGTATCCTCATTACCATATGCTAACTTCATTACTCCAGTTTTACGATTTATAACAGCCCCTGATGTTGCTAAAAATGGCCTTCCCAAAATTAAAGATGTATCACTATTTTTGTGCTTAATTTGTTGGGAATCCAAAATTACAATATCAATAGGATATATAAAGTTTTTGATTTTAATTAAGACATCCTCTATTTTTCCTCTAGGGTATCTTACACTTCTATTAGCTAATTGAATAACCGTACTAGTAGGAGTTAAGCCTTCTAATCCTAAGGATGTAAATATATCACTTGGCATAACATTTATACCTACACCTAAGTCTATTAAGGTTCTTTCTAGAATGATATTTCCTATGGTGTGTGATATAATAGGGATTCCAAGATCATATAACGTTTTAGGAATTTGTGGTAGAAATAGGGAACTACTTTGCTCAGCTAAAAAGACATTTCTAAGAACTTTTCGCTCTCTTTTCTTAGTACACCAATCCTTCAGAAATTTAGCACAAGGTGGCATTTTCTGCAATAAATTTAACAAAGGAATGTTAGGACCCTAGTATTTTGATAATGCAAAACCAATGTGAGGAAACATATTGTATTTCATAGTTAAGTCAGAGTAGCATTAGATCAGAAGGTAGATAGAACAAATTCCAAACAAATGAACAAATGGAGGAAGTTCTAGAAGATTCTGCCTTAAAGCTACAGGAAAATCAGACAGTTACAGGTCCAAGTATCCGAAGAGTAAAACAGCAGCAAGACTATCAGACAGTTAGTAGGATAACTATCCGAATTTTTCAAAGCCTTCGGAGAGTTAAATAATCGGACAGTTAAGTTGGTGGAATGATCGGAGAGTTAAGGAGTTAACTATCCAAAAGAAAAAGGAAAATCGGAAAGTTAGAAAGGCTAACTATCCGAAACTTAAGTCATTCAATAAATCACGTGCAGAAATACAGAACGGAAGCTTAAAGGACTTGTCAGAGAGTTAGATAACTATCCGAGTTTTCTTTTCGGAGAGTTAGATAACTATTCGAGTTTTTCGGTAAGTTACAGGTATAACTTTCTAGAACTTAAGTCATCTTATTACGCACGTGCAAAATGGAGAAGCCAGCAGTTGAAAGCTTAAAAGGGAAAATCGAAGAGTTAGATAACTATCTGAAATTTCAAAGAGAATTTCAGTAAGTTACAGTTTAACTATCCGAAACTTAAGTTATTGAAATTGCCACATGCAGAATTTCAGAAAGAAGATCATTTAAGTTTTCGGAGAGTTAGAAAGATAACTATCCAAAATTTCAAAAGAGTTTCGGTGAGTTACAGTTTAACCATCCGAAACTTAAGTCATTGAATTTCCCATGTGTAGAATTCCAGAGAGAAGCTCAAATAAGTTTTCGGAGAGTTAGAAAGATAACTATCCGAAATCCTGAAGTGTTTCGGTGAGTTATAGGGATAACCATCCGAAACTTAAGTCAACCTTTTATGCACATGCTGAATTGAAGCAATTGGAAAGTTAACAAAGGGTTACTATAGCCAACTATTCGACAATTATATAACTGTTCGGTGAGTTACAGTTATAAGTATCCGATTGAATGACAGCTCGCAGTAAATATTCTGGAATCCTACCTAGCAGAAAGGTTTAAGTGATCTTTCGGTGTGTTATAGATATTCTTCGGAGAGTTACACAACTAACTATCTGAAAGGTTAGGAAAATCGGTAAGACATCTTGAAATAACTTTCTGAATGGTAACTTATTGTATTTGACTGGTGTTTAATCAAGCACAGTAGAATACATCCGTTGACAGAGAAATATGATCGTTATACCTTTGGTATAAATCTGAGGAGTTTAAGAAAGGAAAATACAGAGATAACAGATATACTACATACAGTGAGCTACACTCCAATTCCAATTACACTCAAGTCTGCAAATAGTGAAGCATATTCTAAAGATCTACTGCAGAAAAAGCTCTACGTGCCAAAACTTTGATTAAAAGATTAAAGCTGTTGGTTCGTGGCTTTAACCAGAAAGCTACATTCAGTGTTGGTTTGAGTTTCGACCTAAAAACTCTAGAGGTTGGTTTACTAAAGTTAATACTTGAAAACTTCTATGTAGTTGGTTCTTGCTTTGACCTGAAAGCAAGTGTGTAAGTGTTGAAACACTTAGTGAAGCCCAAGTGAATCTTGGGGGGGGACTAGCCAAGTTGGTGAACCACCTAAAAATTTGCTATGTGTTTCTTGTCTCTACTGATTTGCATTCGTTTAATTTCATCTCATTACTTTTCTATTGAATCATTCGATTCAACATCAAAAGAATTTTAAAAAACTACACACTTTCACCATTCACCCCCCTCTAGTGAGCCTACCGATCCTAACAATTGGTATTAGAGCAAGGTTAATCCTTTATAAGATTTAACCATTTGGATTTATGGCTTAATTTGCTAAGGGACAAAACATTCACAGACCTCCTCTATTCGATGGTTCTAATTACAACTATTGGAAGAATAGAATGGAGTGCTTCCTTAGGAGTTCTGATGTTAAACTTTGGAACATTGTTGTTCTTAGAACTACACTTCCAACCAGTGATGTTATGAACTGGTCTGAGGAGGATGAGAAACTCATCTAGTTGGATGCTAGAGGGCTGAATGTCATTTATTGTGCACTAACTGCTGATCAATATAATAAAGTATCTACATGTAAGTCTGCTCATGAGGCTTGGAAAATCTTTCAAGTTACTCACTAAGGTACAAGCCAAGTTAAGGATACAAAAATCAGTATCCTATTGAGAAAACTTGAACTGTTTAAAATGAATGATAATGAAAACATAACTGAAATGGATCAAGTCATATGTGGTTACCAAGAGGCAATAGATTTAATGTTTTAAGGACTAACTCTATCGGACTCAAGAAGATTTGGGTACCAAAAGCTTTAATTTCAATATGATTTGCAGGGTGACAAGGAGTTTCAAGCACGTTCAACTAAATGGATCGTGGACAGTGGATGCTCAAAACACATGATAGGTAAGAAAAGTTTTCTTGACTCTGTTAAAAACTTAAGTTCAGGATCTTTTAAGTTTGGAAATAATGAAAAGTGTAAAATAACTACAATAGGAAATATTACATCTGAAAATGGTATAATTGAGAATGTCTTGCATGTAAATGGATTAAAACAAAATTTGTTAAGTGTAGGACAATTATGTGATAAAGGTTATATTGTTTCTTTTAATGCTGAAAATTGTTTCATTATTGATCCAGCCTCGAATGAAACAAAATTTACTAGTTTTAGAAATTACTCAATTTATACATTAAACTTTCCATGTGAAAATTCTGTAAGCAATTCCTGTTTGGTAGCAACTAGTGAAGATGATTGGGTGTGGCATAGAAGACTTGGGCATATTTGTATGAAGAATATCAGGAAGCTATCCACGGGTGATCTTGTTAGGGGTCTGCCTAAACTCACTTTTAAGAAAGATAGAGTATGCAGTGAGTGTATGCTAGGGAAGTAGAAGAGAACTGCCCTTCACAGCAAAAATGCTTTTACCACCAAAAGGCCATTGGAACTATTACATTTGGATTTATTTGGTCCTTCTCAAGTTTCAAGTCTTGGGGGTCGAAAATATACCTTTGTTATTGTTGATGATTTCTCTAGATTAACTTGGGTAATATTTTTGACACATAAAAATGAAACTTGCAATGAGTTTAGGAATTTCTGCATAAGAGTTCAGAATCAGAAGGAACTAATAGTGAAGAAAATCATAAGTGATCATGGAGGAGAATTTAAAAACTATGAATTTGAAAACCTTTGCAATTCATTTAGAATTCTGCATGAATTCTCTTATCCTAGAACTCCTGCTCAAAATAGAGTTGTGGAAAGGAAAAATAGGGCATTACAAGAAATGACTAGAACTATGTTAAATGCCATGGATCTACCTAAATTTCTCTAGGCAGAAGTTGTAGAAACAGCTTGTCACATTTCCAACAGAACTCACATTAGATCCATGTTGAATAAGACACCCTTTGAAATTTGGTTCGATAAAACTCCAAATGTTGGCTATTTTAAGACATTTGGATGCAAATGCTTTGTCTTAAATATAGGAAGTGCTAAAGACAAGTTTTATGCAAAGTCTGAACCTGCCATACTTGTTGGTTACTCCTCTAGAAGCAAAGCTTACAGGGTATATTTTGTTGAAGATGGAAGAGTGGAGGAAAGTATAAATGTTCAGTTTGATGAAGATCTAATCCAGAATTTCAAAAAGTTGAAGATTAAAAATGATAGTGAAAATGAATACTTTGAAGATGATAACTATAAGCAGAAACTCATTTCACAAGTGTTAGACCAGAATCTCAACAATAGATATCAGAATCATAATAGTTGGAAGTTTAGATCTGATCATCCTGAGGAACAAATTATTAGAAATATATCTAAAGGGGTACAAACTAGAAGCAAAGCACAAGATATCTGCAATTTTTATGCATTTGTGTCAAAAATAGAGCCAAAATCAGTAGATGAAGCATGTAAAGATACCTATTGGACAATGGCTATGTAGGAAGAATTAAATCAGTTCAAAAAAATAATGTTTGGGAACTAGTAGAAAAACCTGTAGGAAAATCCATCATTGGAACTAAATAGATTTTCAAAAACAAATTAGATGAAGAAGGTAATATTCTCAAAAATAAAGCTCGATTAGTTGCTCAAGGCTACAATCAGCAGGAAGGTATTGACTATGAAGAAACTTTTACTCCCGTAGCCAGGATTGAAGCTATCAGAATGTTGCTTGCTTTTGCAAGTAGTATGAAGATAAGATTGTTTCAGATGGATGTGAAAAGTGCCTTCTTAAATGGAGAAATTTAGAAAGAAGTGTTTGTCGAACAACCTCCTGGATTTGAAGATGAACTCAAGCCGAATCATGTCTTCAAACTAAGAAAGGCTCTTTGGTCTGAAACAGGCACTCAGAGCTTGGTATGAGAAATTGAAAAAGTTTTTAATTGGAAACAATTTTTCTATAGGCAAAGTGGACAACACTTTATTTATCAAAACTTTTGATGAGCATATTTTGATTGTATAGATTTATGTTGATGATATAGTCTTTGGAGCCACTTCAGAAGATCTCTATCATGAATTTGATGAAAAATAAATTCAAAATGAGCATGATGGGAGAATTGAAGTTTTTCTTGGGATTACAAATTCATCAAGTGCATACTGGCATTTTTGTCAACCAAGAAAAGTATTGCAAAGAGATGTTGAAGAAATTTGGTTATGAAAACATCAAACCTGCAAATACTCCAATGAGTTGAAGTATTAAACTAGAAATGGATGATTCAAGTGTTGTAGTGGATCAAAAATAATATAGAGGTATGATTGGATCCCTATTATACCTTTTAGCTAACATGCTAGATATTATGTTTAGTGTATGCTTGTGTGCTAGATTTCAAGCATCACCAAAGGAATTACACTTGAAATCAGTTAAAAGGATTTTCAGATATCTACAAAGAATAAAAGATTTCGGACTATTCTACTCAGCTGACAGTAATTTGATTTTAACAAGTTATAGTGATGCAGATTTTGCAGGTAGCAGATCTAACAGAAAAAGCACTAGTGGTACTTGTCAACTACTTGGAAATTCTTTAATCTCCTGGTTTAGTAGGAAACAAAATTGTATTGCTTTATCTACTACTGAAGCCGAGTATATTGCAGTAGGACTGTGTTGTGCCCAAATTCTTTGGATGCAGCAAACTCTAGCAGATTACAGACTGAAAATTCAGAACTCAATCATATTTTGTGATAACAGTAGTGCAATCAGTCTATCTAAGAATACGGTACTTCATTCTAGAGTCAAGCATATCGAGATCAGACATCATTTTCTGAGAGATCATGTGGAAAAAGGGAACATCTCACTTAAGTTTGTGCCAACAGAAAATCAACTTGCAGATATTTTCACCAAACCTTTAATTGAATCAATTTTTAATCATATTAGAAGAAATCTAGGCATATGTTCTTTACTAGACCTTTAAATATTTTTTCATCAAGCTCTCCATATGGGAGCTTGTTTTTCTGCTAATTTACTCGTGTAGGATATATTCAATATCAGTTTTACTATCCTCACCTTTTTATATAATGACAAAAAGGGGGAGAAGATTTTGGAAATTAGTAAAGTATACGTCCCTTACAGTATTTCCTGCAAGAACTGAAAGAGAATTATTAAAAGAGGTGAAGAAAAACTTAGCACATAGATAGGGGGAGAAGACAACACAAAGTTAGGGGGAGGAATCCCTTCACGTTAGTATAGTCTTGATATATTCTTGTTTATTTGGTTCTCTATGTGACTGAATGTATAGAAATACACTAGGGAGTGAAATACATGTAATTTAATGTAAAGGATTTTGTCATTATCAAAAAGGGGGAGATTGTTAGGACCCTAGTATTTTGATATTGCAAAACCTATGTGAGGAAACATATTGTATTTCACAGTTAAGTCAGAGCAGCATTAGATCAGAAGGTAGATAGAACAAATTCCAAACAGATGAACAGATGGAGGAAGTTCTAGAAGATTCTGCCTTAAAGCTACAGGAAAATCGGACAGTTACAGGTCCAAGTATCTGAAGAGTAAAATAGCAGCAAGACTATCAAACAGTTAGTAGGATAACTATCCGAATTTTTCAAAGCCTTCGGAGAGTTAAATAATCAGACAATTAAGTTGGTTGAATGATCGGAGAGTTAAGGAGTTAACTATTCGAAAGAAAAAGGAAAATCGGAAAGTTAGAAAGGCTAACTATTCGAAACTTAAGTCATTCAATAAATCACGTGTAGAAATACAAAACGGAAGTTTAAAGGACTTGTCGGAGAGTTAGATAACTATCCGAGTTTTCTTTTCGGAGAGTTAGATAACTATTCGAGTTTTTCGGTAAGTTATAGGTATAACTTTCTGGAACTTAAGTCATCTTATTACGCACGTGCAAAATGGAGAAGCCAGCAGTTGAAAGCTTAAAAGGGAAAATCAGAGAGTTAGATAACTATCCAAAATTTCAAAGAGAATTTCGGTAAGTTATAGTTTAATTATCCGAAACTTAAGTTATTGAAATTGCCACGTGTAGAATTCCAGAAAGAAGATCATTTAAGTTTTCGAAGAGTTAGAAAGATAACTATTTGAAATTTCAAAAGAGTTTCGGTGAGTTACAGTTTAACCATCCGAAACTTAAGTCATTGAATTTCCCACGTGCAAAATTCCAAAGAGAAGCTCAAATAAGTTTTCGAAGAGTTAGAAAGATAACTATTCGAAATCTTGAAGCGTTTCGGTGAGTTATAGGGATAACCATCCGAAACTTAAGTCAGCCTTTTATGCACGTGCTGAATTGAAGCAATCGAAAAGTTAATAGAGGGTTACTGTAGCCAACTATCCGATAGTTATATAACTGTTCGGTGAGTTACAGTTATAAGTATCTGATTGAATGACAGCTCATAGTAAATATTCTGAAATCCTACCTGGCAGAAAGGTTTAAGTGATCTTTCGGTGAGTTACAAATATTCTTCGGAGAGTTACACAGCTAACTATCCGAAAGGTTAGGAAAATCGGTAAGACATCTTGAAATAACTTTCTGAACGGTAACTTACTGTATTTGACTAGTGTCTAATCAAGTACAGTAGAATACATTCGTTGATAGAGAAATATGATTGTTATACCTTTGGTATAAATTTGAGGTGTTTAAGAAAGGAAAATACAAAGATAACGGATATATCACATATAGTGAGCTACACTCCAATTCCAATTACACTCAAGTCTACAAACAATGAAGCATATTCTAAAGATCTACTGCAGAAAAAGCTTTGTGCGCCAAAACTTTGATTGAAAGATTAAAGCTGTTGGTTCGTGGCTTTAACCAGAAAGCTACATTCAGTGTTGGTTTGAGTTTCGACCTGAAAACTCTAAAGGTTGGTTTACTGAAGTTTATACCTGAAAACTTTTATGTAGTTGGTTCTTGCTTTGACTTGAAAGCAAGTGTGTAAGTGTTGAAACACTTAGTGAAGCCCAAGTGAATCTTGGGGGTGGACTAGCCAAGTTGGTGAACCACCTAAAAGTTTACTCTGTGTTTCTTGTCTCTACTGATTTGCATTCGTTTAATTTCATCTCATTACTTTTATGTTGAATCATTTGATTCAACATCAAAAGAATTTTAAAAAACTACATACTTTCACCATTCACCCCCCTTTGGCGAGCCTACCGATCCTAACACACCAATCCTTCAGAAATTTAGCACAAGGTGGCATTTTCTGTAATAAATCTAACAAAGGAATGTTAACTTGTACTTTTTCAAAAATTTCTCTAATTCTTTCTTGTTTTTCAGGTATTGTTTGTTGTAATCTTTTAGGATAGGGTGCTAAAGATTGTGATTTAAAAGATTCTTTTTCTTTCGTTTGATTTGTGTGATCATTTTTAGGCTCATTAGCAAATTCAGATTGTTCTTCAGTGACTTCTAGATTTTCAGCTATTACATTTTCATTATCATTTTGATTTTTACTCTTATCCACCTTCATATTATTTTCATTTTGAGTTCTTGGTGGTATATCAGTTCCAGATCTTAATGTTACACATACATCTTCCAGATTTTCGTTACTCTCATGATGTTTTTGTATATCATTTTTGTGATTATGATCTTCAATTGTTTTTAGTTTTAAAGTGCATTCTTTAAATTTTCTTGCATTAGTATTTTTGCTGTAAATCTAATATTAACTAACATTAAAGACTTAATTGATGTTATTTACATTCTATGGAACTACCCAATGGTTGGCTGAATTCCTCTGTAAATAGCAATATTTAATTGGAAAGGTAGGCTCGTAGAGTTAACTTAAGTCTACAAGGTTAGTCCGTTGAGTTAATCATAACTCCATGAACTAAGTCCGTTGAGTTAACTGTAACTCAATGGAGTGTTTAATTGAACACATATAAACTCCAATATAAAAATGAAAGTAGTACACAATTCTTACTCAATCTCTATGGGATCGACCTGAACTTGCACACAAATACAATATACACTATGCACTTGCAATTAAAATACTAATTGGACTTAATATCTAATTTGTGTGAAAGGTTGTTTGTTTACTTCTAAAAGAATTTATTAATATAAGCATAAAAAAAAATCAAGGAAGTTATCACAAACCAAACAAGTTTTTCTGACGCTCTTGCTAGGGATTGAGAAGCTAAGCAATTATGAGTGTTATTTTGTTTTAACATTAGAAGGAGTGTTGTGTGTTTTATTTTATAATTGAGAATATAGCATATGTTTATGCTCAAAGATTTCTGAAACCTGTAGTTAGCATATGTGAATTCTGCAATTTGAAAGGTCATGACATCTTTGATTGTTTGAAACTGAGACAATTGCAGATGATTAGATCACATGAACAACAAATGAATTATATTCAATATAATAGAGTTGAGTATGAGAATCCTATAGTTTACCCAACTAATGGTCAGCTTAGAATGTGTAATATGTTGAGAGACAAGGAAGTTTGGGATAAGTATGATAGACTAGAGTGTAGTTTAGAGCAAAATATGGACAAACTAGAATAATACATGTGTCAGAAATAAGAAGTCAACCAATTAAATTATAGGAAAGAATATTCAAAACCTAAAATTGATATCACATATGAAACAGAGAAAATTATAATGAAAATTGATCAAAAATTGAATGTAATGAGACTAGATGATCTTGAAAGAAAGCTAAAAGCCTTGGATGAATTTACAATGAAATTACAAGTTATGCAACAGGAAAACATAACTGAAAACTTTAATGTTATAGATTTGCATAATTTGCAAGACATACAGACAAAAGAAAATACCAATGTAATAGAATTTAAAGAATGTAAGTTAAAACTAAAAACACTTGAAGATCGAAGTCATAAAAATGAAATACAAGAATATCATGAAAGCAATGAAAATCTAGAAGATGTAGGTATAATATTAAGATCTAGAACTGATATACCACCAAGAACTCAAAAAGAAAGTAATGTGAAGGTGGATAAGAACAAAATTCAAAATGATAATGAAAATGTAATATCTGAAAACTTAGAAATCAATAAAGAAAAATCTGAATCTGAAAATGAGATTAAAAATGATCAAACAAATGAAATGAAAGAAAAAGAATCTTGTAAATCACAATCATTAGCACCCTATCATGAAAGATTACAACAAACATTTCCTAAAAAATAAGAAAAAATAAGAGAAATTTCTAAAAAAGTACAAGTTAACATTCCTTTGCTAGATTTATTGTAGAAAATGTCACATTGTGCTAAATTTCTTAAGGATTGATGTACTAAGAAAAGAGAGTGAAAAGTTCTAAGGAAAGTCTTTTTGGTTGAGCAAAGTAGTTCCCTGTTATCTGATCTTGGAATCCCTGTTATATCATGCACCATAGGAAATACTATTATAGAAAGAACCTTAATAGACCTAGGTGTAGGTATAAATGTTATGCTATTTAAAATGAAAAAGTGCATAATATTAAGGGTTAAATGATGGTTAATTGCATAATATTTAGCTTATCATATGATAATTAAGCTATTATGTTATACTTGGACTGTTTTATGCTTTAATGAAAGAATCTACATAATTTTAGGGAATTAGTGTTAATTAAGTACATTTCTGAATTGTTAGTAAATTACAGACTTTGAAAATTTTAAGTATCCAAATTTTCTGTTATTTCGGAGAGTTGTATTTCATGTACCAGATAGTTATGTTTTAAATGCTAAAAGAATATTCAGGTACATAGTAACAACTCATTGAGTTACATGTTTAAAGGTGTAAAAAGATTACGTAAGAACTCGTTGAGTTAGTGAGTAAAAACTATAAGTTGTATATTTGAACTCGTTAAGTTAGAATTATGCATGTGTTGAAATTAAACACTTTATTATGTCACGTGAGCTGCACATATTTAACTTGTTAAGTTAGCATAACTATATGCGTTGAGTTAATTGAATATACACTAAGGTAACACATTGTGTTAGTATTAGAAGCTTATAAGTTATTTCTTTATTGCACGTGTTTTATAGTTAAATCAACAAAGTAAGTTTGTTGAGTTACACTAACTCCACAGACCATTTATTTTCTAATATGCTACTATAGCAGTTGTAGAAATAGGAAATTCAAAGGAAAACCACGATTGCACGTAACACGTAGGAATTCACTCATAGAATGAAGAAGAAATCACCATCGTTGATATGAATGAAGGAAATCCAACCGATCATTTAAGCAAAAGCAATTATTACTGAAAGAAATATAAAAGAAGAGGAGAAAGATGAACAAGTGTGTGTGTGTAGGTGGAGAACTACGCTAACTAAAGGAAGCGTTAGAAGTTCCCTGAAGTTCTACACTACCACCAAAATCACCAACCATCGAAGGTCTATGAGGATACTTTCTAGATGTTGGGTCGATTCTGAGCCAAACATGATGACTGACAACCACTATGAGGAGTGATCACGTCGTAGGAAGGGAAGCCATTTTCACCAAGCACCGACTCATATCTCAGGAGATCGTAAAACTTCTAGCCTTGGTTTTGGGTTGATGCTAGTATGCTGTAAAGTAACAATTTGTGCGTTTTATATATGTTAATTCATGCATATTAAGGATTATAAATCATCATTATATATGTTCTTATGAAAGATTACATGAAAATCATATTTTAGAACTATGCATGTTTTATTGGTTAAATAGTCAATAATGCACAAATTTATTCTTTATTAAATTTATACCTAGTCAATTAGCCCATGTGTAGATATAAGTAATTTATATATTGATTTCATGCATATTTTAAAAGAATTATCATTAAGATATGAAATCAAATAATCCTCAATTGAGCAAGCAATATATTATGCACATTTCATTTTTGCTTTATAATTGAGTAGCAATTTATGTGTAATGTGCATATGCATTTAATGTTATGTTTGAGTTATTGAAAATAGGTGAGGACGTGGACCCTTGGATTAAATCATGGGAAATCAACAACCCATGGTCGTCCATCACATACTTCCAATTCTTGAAGATATCAATCAATCAACCATCAAGACTTGCTTAATTTAGAGGCCACAAATTGGAAGGTGTTTGAAATATTTCCATAGATGGATGACAATGGAAAGTAAAGAGGATGGTTGGCCAAAGGAAAGATGATCTCCTCTTTCTCCTCTACGCAAGGGCAAGAACTCCAACTCCAATTTTCGTCCATCCTCTTTCACCCAAGATTTTGGAGGAGTTTTCCTCCAAGATTGGTGAGCTTAGGCGCCTTCCCCCTCATACTAGAAGACCTCCTTCTCTCCACTCCAAGCCGACATACGGAAGGACCTCCACAGGTGAAATCAGTGGTATTGGAGGCACGTGTGCAGCATTGGAAGAGCTTGGGACGTGATCTTCAAGATGAGGTAATAGGAAGCATCAAAATTGAGAGGAAAGCCAACAAATCCGTATATCTTGGAAGTGGATTGAGGACGTGAAACCCATTTTCTCCAAAGCAAATATAGGCGGTTCCCCTTTGGAAGTGATTTGCAAGTAGTGACAGCCTTGTAGAGGAGCGGACAAAGTGGTTCATCATCAAATAGGGATCAAATGCTTGAAGAGAAGTGGATGAATTAAAGGTAAAAGATAAGGGAGAGATCCTCATACTTGAATATCGAATTTTCATATCATATGTGTATGAGTATTTAGGTTTTTAATTCATTTGTTATGTGCACATGTAGTATGTTATTTAAATGATGATTTTGTTTAAGAATATTAGTTGTCTTACAATATATTTCGTAGAAAATGGTTACTTCATGTGAATGTGTGAATGTTGTGCATAAAACTAACTCTTAACTCTTGTGAATGCGTGTATATCATGTTTGCTGTAAATTCCAGTGCATGTTCCATTTTGTTGTATGTTGTACGATTTGATTTCTCAGAGTTATATGTCGTGTTATAGCTTGTTTTGTAAGTAATTCAAGTGTACAATATGTATGTAGAGTTTTTGGAATTTTTTAGAATGCATTTCTTCGATTTTTCGATTATCCTTTCGAAGGTAGCATCTACTCTGTTTTACTGGTCGAGTAACAGAAATTGTGCTCGACGCCTTCGTGTTGCCTTTCTTTTGTGCATTCCGAAATGTTTTCCTGTAAATTTTCCTGATTAGAGAAACGAGTTATCTTTCAAGGCACGGTGATTTTGTGGTGTTTCATGAAGATTTGATTGAGTTATGATTTTTAAACAACGACGCGTTTTTGGAAAGTTTTCAGAATCGTTTTGCGCACTGTTTTTATATCCGACTTTGGCAGCAATCTAGAGTGAATTAGTCCTGGAAATCACTGCCATTTTAAAGATAACTCGATGAACTTTCCAACCAATATTTTCTCTGGATTTTTCAATGTCCATGTTGGAAGGAAGAAGAGTTAGAATTCGGACTAATTTCTGTGATTCCAGAAATGTGAACTTAAGATTTTCTTGAGTTTTCTAGCTATTAGCTCTAGGAATTAACAAGTTTTATGCTACCTTTGAAATCTTTATTGTATTTTTGTAAATTGTAACTTAATTGCATGTAATTAGATTTTTAATTGTAGAATTAATAGAGTGGATGTTTTATTAAACAATCATTTTAATAAAATTATTTAAGACAAACTCCTTGTGGATTCGACCCGTACTTTGCACATGCTTATTACAATGGGCACCATGTGCTTGTGGTTATAAATGTAAAATTTGCGCTTTTGCCGTTAATTTAACAACACATAAAAGCGTTACATATGCTAAAGAGGATATCATCTTACAATTCTTGATTCGCGATTCTATAGAGAGAGGAGGCAAGATTGTAAGTGGTTAAGTTTTTAGTGGTGTAATCGCATCGCATGTAGTGACAGAAATTTTTACTATCAATAGAGATTTTTACATTTCACCTTTTTCTCATCTTTAGGAACATATCAAAACAAAAATACCAAAAATAACTAATTATCTATGTTTACATTTAGTATTAAAGTGTTATATTGTTTGTTTTGTATCGTGATTAATGTTATCATTATTAGTATTATGAATGTTTTATGTTTGTTTGATTCAGAAAATAGAAAGTAGTTTTATTGTTTATTGAAAACTGATTCGTCCCAAATACTTAAATATTTTAATGGTTACTGTTTGAAATATCTAAATATTAATGTTGCTTAATGAAAAATCTAATATTAACTAACATTAAAGAGCTTAATTGATATTATTTACATTCTGTGGAACCGCTCAATGGTTAGCTGAATTCCTTTGTAAATAGCAATATTTACTTGGAAAGGTAGGCTCGTGAAGTTAACTTAAGTCCACGAGATTAGTCCGTTGAGTTAATGAATAACTCTATGAACTAAGTCCATTGTGTTAATTGTAACTCAATAGAGTGCTTAATTGAATACATATAAACTCCAATATAAAAATTGGAATAGTACACGATTCTTACTCAATCTCTATGGGATCGACCTGTACTTACACATAAATACAATATACATTATGCACTTGCAGTTAAAAATACAAATTGGACTTAATATCTAATTTGTGTGAAAGGTTGTTTGTTTACTTCTAAAAGAATTTATTAATATAAGCATAAAAACAAATCAAACAAGTTTATTGCTATTATGTGTCTTGAATTAGTTTGTTACACATAGGGGTAGTTTTGTCCTTAGCCACTTGGGGAGTACACAAATGTTATAAATAGACCCCCAACGTGTGCTTTTAGAGGATGATGAATCTTGTATCCCTTTGTGATCACTTAGAGAGAATCATTCAGTTGAGCTCCATCCGTGGACGTACCCAATTGGGGAACCATGTTAAACCTTAGTGTTTTTGCAGTTGTTTCACACGTTTCTCCCATTTGTCTTCTTCTTTTCTTCTCCATGAGTCCAAGCTTCTCCCTTTTCGCACTTCTCTTCGCATAACAAGTGGTATTAGAGCGAAGCTTAAGGAGTTAGCTGCATTTTGTTAGTTAGGATATTTTGAATGAAAGATTCATCCACAGCTTTGGGATAACAAATTTTGTGCTTATTTGTTGTCCGAATTCTTTGGTATTTGCTTGTTGTGTTTGTGTTGTTCTACTGTCATGGCATCTCCAGCCTTGAAAGCTGAGAAGTTCAACGACAAGAACAACTTTAGTTTGTGGCAGATTAAAATGAAAGCACTTTTGAAACAGCAGGGTATTTGGACTCCCTTAAATATGGAGACAACCCTAGATAAGAAGTTTGTTGAATTTGAACAGCAAGAGGAGGAGGCACATTCGACTATTCTACTATGTTTATCAGATGAGATAATCATTGAGGTAGTAGATGAAAATATAGCTTTGGGTCTTTGGAATAAGTTAGAATCTCTGTATATGACTAAGTCTCTTACGAATAAGCTATTGTTGAAGCAAAGGCTGTTCTCTCTAAGAATGAAGGAAGGTACACCATTAAAGCAACATTTGGATCAGTTCAACACCATTCTCATGGAGTTGAGGAACATTGGTGTTATTATGGAAGATAAGGATGTTGCTCTCATCTTATTGGTATCTCTACCTCTCTCCTTTGAGAATTTTGTGCAATCTTTTGTGGTTGGCAAAGATTCTATTACCTTGAAGGAGGTAAGATTGAGTCTTCATTCTCGAGAATTGAGACATTTGGCTACACATGGTAGCAATGATGTTGGCGGATCAGGTTTGACAGTGCATCATTCAGAGTCTAGAGGACGGTAGAGTAGAAGAGACAACAGGCGCAGAGGCAGAAGTAAGTCCAGAGGTAGAATTTCCAAGGACACTTGCAATTATTACAAGGAAAAGGGGCATTGGAAGGTAAACTGCCCTAAATTGAAGATTAAGGGAAATGCAACAGTCGCTGAAAATGGAGACTCAGGGTCTGACTGTGATTTTTCCCTTACTATATGCTGTAGTGTCTACTCCTATCAGAGTTGGATTATGGATTTTGGATTTTGGTGCGTCATATCATATGACTCCCAACAGAGAATATTTCCATACATATGAGGAGGTAGATGGTGGACAGGTCACTTTAGCAGATAATGATGTTTGTGACAGAACAGGTGTTAGATCTGTCAGATTCAAGATGCATGATGGGACGATCAAATTCTTGGAGAATGTTTAGCATGTGCCAAGGTTGGGCAAGAGCCTTATTTCACTAATGGCTCTTGATCAGAAAGGTTTCAGTTTTTCAGGTGGAGGAGGTAAACTTCAAATTTTGAAAGGTTCCCTAGTTGTAATGAAGGGAATCAAGGATGGACCTTTATACATTCTTCAAGGCAAACTTATCATTGGATCGATAGCTACGACAATAAGTGATCAACAGCCTATGTCAGCTATTTGGCATTCCAGGTTAGGACATTTGGGCCTAAAGGGAATGCAGAAGCTCAGTACACTTGGCAGGTTAGATGGTCATATCTTTATAGATATTGATTTATGCAGACATTGTATCTATGGGAAACAGAAACATGTTTCCTTTGGAAGAGCAGAACATTCTACCAAGGGGAAGTTGGATTATGTCCATGCAGATTGTTGGGGACCATCTCAACAACCCTCTTTAGTAGGTTCTAAGTATTTTCTCTCCATTGTTGATGACTTTAGTCATATGACTTGGGTTTTCATTATGAAACATAAGAGTGAGGCCTTCAAGAACTTTAAACAATGGAAGGCTATTGTTGAAAACCAAGTAGAGAGGAAAGTAAAATACTTGAGAATAGATAATGGTTTAGAATTTTGCTCAAATGAATTTGACATTTTTTGCATAGATGTAGGCATAACTAGGCATTATACTGTCAGGGGTACTCCACAACAGAATGGAGTTGCAGAACGTCTTAATAGGACGTTGTTGGAGAGAGCTAGGTGTATGCTCTCTCATGCTGGGTTGGAAAAATATTTTTGGGCTGAAGCTGTTAACACAGCCTCCTATTTGATGAACAGGTTGCCATCTAATGCAATTGGCGACAAGATCCCTTATGAAGTATGGATGGATAAAGCGGCTAACTATTCCAAATTGAAAGTATTTGGATGTCTTGCGTATTACCATGTGAATCATGGTAAATTGGAGCCACGTGCCAAGGAAGACATTTTTGTGGGATATGGAATGGGAGTAAAAGGATATAGGATATATGATAAAGAAACAAGAAAGGTCATTTATAGCAGAGATGTTACCTTTGATGAGGTTTCTTTGATGTACAAGAAAGAAAACCCAACTGCTTTGAATCCACTTAGTACTCCTGAGCAGGTGGAGCTTGATTTGAATCAACCCTTGATATCTGATCAATCTGTTCTTGTTGATACAGATCAACGTTTGATTTTAGAAGATGATCTAGGAGATGAATTTGTTGAGGACACACATCCAAGGTGTGTTGCCAGAGATCGTCCTAGGAGGGATGTTCACCCTCCATAGAGGTATGGCTACAATAATATGGTCGCTTTTGCCCTACAGGTAGCTGGTGAGGTGGAGGATACTGACCTACCTAGTTTTGAAGCTGCCGTTAGCAGACCAGAAGCCGTACATTGGTTGGGAGCTATGCAAGAAGAACTACAATCTTTGCATAAGAATAGGACTTGGGAGTTGGTAAAACGTCCCAAGGACAAGAATATTGTTGGTTGCAAATGGGTGTTCAAAAGGAAATTAGGAACACAGGGCAACCTTGGAATGCAATATAAGGCAAGATTGGTAGCAAAAGGGTCTTCACAGAAGGAGGGTGTGGACTTCAATGAAGTCTTTGCTCCAGTAGTTAGACACACCTCCATTCGAGTCCTTTTGGCAATTGTTGCAGTAAAGGATTTAGAACTTGAATAGTTGGATGTGAAACAGCTTTCTTGCATGGTGATTTAGATGAGGACATCTAGATGGAACAACCAACAGGTTTTGTAAAAAGAGGTAGATCAGACCTTGTTTGTAAGTTGTAGAAATCTTTGTATGGGCTGAAACAATCTCCCAAGTAGTGGTATAAAAGATTTGATTCTTTTATCACTGATGTTGGTTTTATTAGAAGTAGTTTTGATTCATGTGTCTATATTAAACAAATTAAAGAAGAATTTGTTTACTTGCTCTTGTATGTGGATGACATTTTGATTCCAGCCAAAGATGTCAATGAAATACAGGTTTTGAAAGACACATTGAAATCTGAATTTGCAATGAAGGATTTAGGACTGTAGTAAAATCCTTGGGATGGAGATTTATCGTGATAGGAACATTGGAAGATTATTTCTCCATCAGCACAGTTATGTTCTGAAGATTTTGAGCACATTTGGCATGGCTTCAAGCAAGGCCATCAGAATGCCCTATGATAGGAACCTACGATTATCAGTTGCTATGGCACCTCAGATGCAATCTGAAAAAGAGTACATGAAGAAAGTTCCATATTCACAGGCCGTTGGCAGTCTTATGTATGCCATGGTTTGTACTCGTCTAGATCTTGCTTACCCTCTTAGTGTTGTAAGCAGGTTTATGTCAAATCCAGGGAAGAGTCATTGGCAGGCCGTGAAAAGGATCTTTAGGTACTTGAAGGGCACGTCTGATGTAGGACTGATTTATGGTGTTAAACATAACTGTAGTGTAGCTGGATATTCAAATTCAGATTTTGCAGGTAATGTTGATCAGCGTAGATCCTTAACAGGATATGTCTTCACATTGGCAGATTCCATTATTAGTTGGAAATCTACTCTACAACCTACTGTATCTTTATCCACCACAGAGGTTGAGTATATGGCGATGACAGAAGCTGCAAAAGATGGTATTTGGCTAAAGGGGTTACTTGGAGACTTTGGTCTGCGATATGATAAAGCAGAAATTTTCTATGACAGTCTTAGTGCCATTAGCTTAACGAAGGATAATGTGTTTCATGATAGGACAAAACACATTGATGTTCATTATCACTTTCTTAGAATAGAAGATCGCATGAAGATTTTGAAGATCAACACACATGACAATCCAGCCGATATGTTTACGAAAGGCGTTCTTGAAAGCAAGTTTAAGCATTGCTTAGACTTACTTAATGTGTTTATTTATAGTTGACCCTTTGGGTCTTTTGAAGATGGAAATTTGTTTTTTGGTTCTAGGTGGAGTTTGTAAATTCAAGGCAAGGTGGAGATTGTTATTATGTGTCTTGAATTAGTTTGTTACACATAGGGGTAGTTTTGTCCTTAGCCACTTGGGGGTACACAAATATTATAAATAGACCCCCAACGTGTGCTTTTAGAGGATGATGAATCTTGTATCCCTTTGTGATCACCTAGAGAGAATCATTCAATTGAGCTCCATCCGTGGACGTACTCAATTGGGGAACCACGTTAAACCTTGGTGTTTTTGCAGTTGTTTCACACGTTTTTTCCATTTGTCTTCTTCTTTTCTTCTCCATGAGTCCAAGCTTCTCCCTTTCCACACTTCTCTTCGCATAACACTTATGATTTAACTGTTCACAACCTAAACAAGTTTTTCTAGTACCATTGCCGGGGATTAATAAGCTAAGCAACTATGAATGCTGTTTTGTTTTAATAGCAAAGAGAGTGTTGTGTGTTTTATTTTATAATTGAGAATATGACATATTCTTATGCTCAAAGATTTCTGAAACCTATAATTAGCATATGTGAATTCTACAATTTGGAAGGTCATGACATCTTTGATTGTTTGAAACTGAGACGATTGCAGATGGTTAGATCACATGAACAACAAATGAATTATATTCAATATAATAGAGTTGAGTATGAGAATCCTATAGTTTACCCAACTAATGGTCAATTTAGAATGTGTAATATGTTGAGAGACAAGGAAGTTTGAGATAGGTATGATAGGCTAGAGCGTATAAGATCTGAAACTGATATACCACCAAGAACTCAAAAAGAAAGTAATGTGAAGGTGAATAAGAACAAAATTCAAAATGATAATGAAAATTTATCTGAAAACATAGAAACCAATAAAGAAAAATCTGAATCTAAAAATGAGATTAAAAATGATCAAAAAAATGAAATGAAAGAAAAAGAATATTGTAAATCACAATCATTAGCACCCTATCCTAAAATATTACAACAAATATTTCTTGAAAAATAAGAAAAAATTAGAGAAATTTTTGAAAAAGTACAAGTTAACATTACTTTGTTAGACTTATCGTAGAAAATACCACGTTGTGCTAAATTTCTTAAGGATTGATGTACTAAAAAAGAGAGCGAAAAGTTTTAAGGAAAATCTTTTTAGTTGAGCAAACTAGTTCCCTATTTCTGCCACAAATTCCTAAAAAGTTAACTGATCTTGGAATCCCTGTTATATCATGCATTATAGGAAATACTATTCTAGAAAGAACCTTAATAGACCTAGGTGTAGGTATAAATGTTATGTTTAGTGATATATTTGCATCCTTAGGATTAGAAGACTTAATCCCTACTAGGATTGTCATTCAATTAGCTGATAGAAGTATAAGATACCCTCGAGGAAAAATAGAGGATGTCCTAATTAAAATAAAAAACTTCATATATCCTATTGATATTGTGATATTGGATTCCCAACAAATTAAGCATCAGAATCATGATACATCTTTAATTTTGGGAAGGCCATTCTTAGTAACATCAGGAGCTGTTATAAATTGTAAAATTGGAATGATGAAGTTAGCATATGGTAATGAAGATACTCAACTAAACATTTTCAAACCAGAAAAGTTTGAGGAGTTAGAAATATCCTTACATATTATAGACTTTCTAGAAGATGAAGGAGATATGCTAGATGATGTGATTCAAGAAGAATTAAATAGGCGACTATATTCTGAAACTTTAGAAGTAAGTGAAAGCATAGATGTAGAAGGAGATAAAGAAGAGTTTAATATTGAAAATGAAAATGTTCAATTAGGAAATCTAGCTTCTAATGGTCAACATTTAGATTTAAAACCTTTACCTCCTAAATTAACCTATATATTTTTGGAAGAAAAATGAACATGTCCAATCATTATTGCTTTAGATTTAAAAGAGGATCAAATTTCTAAATTAAAAGATGTAGTAAAAACTTATAAAGAGGCAATAGGATGGTCTATGACTGATATCAAAGGGTTAAGTGCAACTGTTTGCTTTTTCCCAGCACGACACCAGAATATCTGATTAGATCTCCAATAACATACCAGAAAAACTTGGATTTGTTACTTCTGTTTTTACTTAGTTAATTTATCTTTATGCCTATTCCTTTTCTTTTAGAAGTAAACAAACAACCTTTAATACAATTTAGATATTAATTCCAATTTGTACTTTAACTACAAGTGCACAGTGTCTATTGTATCAGTGTACAAGTATAGGTCGATCCCATAGGGAATTGCTTAAGAGTTTAGAACTGTCCGTTTGTTAACAATCAAATTTATATATTCAATAAGCTCTCCGTTGAATTACAGTTAACTCAACGGACAAAGTTCGTTGAGTTATGGCTAACTCAACGGACTAACCTCGTGGACTTAAGTTAACTCTACGAGCCTGTCTTTTCTTTTTAATACCGCTATTTACAGAGGAATTCAGCCAACCATTGGGCGATTCCACAGATTGTAAATAACATCAATTAAACTCTTTAATGTTAGTTAACATTGGATTTATCATTAAGCAATACTAACATTCAGATAATTCAAATAGTAACCATTAAAATCTTTAAGTCTTTTGATCGAACCAATTTCAGTAAATTGTAAAACTAAAACTAACATAAAACAATCACAACACTGATAAATATAACATTAATCACGATACAACACAAACAATACAACACTCAAATACAACATACAATAGTAGATAAGTTGTTTTTAGTATTTTTGGTTTAATATGAACATGGAAATGGGTGAAAGGTGAAATGTAAAGTAATCTCAATCGACAGTAAATACTTCCATCACTACATACGACACGATTAAACCACTTACAATCCTGTCTCCTCTCCCTATAGAATTGCGAGTCCAGAATTGCAAGATAATCTTCTCTTCAGCATACAGGATCAACCCGAAGTCAAGGCTAGAAGCTTTATGATCTCTTGAAATATGAGTCGGTGCTTGGAGAAAATGGCTTCCCTTCCCACGACGCGATCACTCCTCACAGTGGTTGTTAGGCACCATGTTTGGCTCAGAATCGACCTGACATCTAGAAAGTATTCTCACAGACCTCCGATGGTTGGTGATAATGATGGTTGGTATGGTACTTTGGAGAATTGCTGATATTGCCTATAGAAAGCTCGATGCTCCTCCTCTGTACACACTGGCCATCCATCGATCACACTCTTTTCTTCTTTTTCTTCTTTTCTTTTATATTTCTTTAGTAGTAATTGCTTCTGCTTGAATGGTCGGTTGAATTTCCTTCATTCATATCAACGACGATGATTTCTTCTCCCTTCGATAAGTGAATTCCTGCCTTATATGTGCGATCGTGGTTTTTCCTTCTAACTGTCCTGTTTCTGCAACCACTATAGTGGCATATTAGAAAATAAATAGTCCGTGGAGTTACAGATAACTCAACGGACTTACCTCGTTGATTTAACTATAAAACACATGCAAAAATTTAACTATTCGATGCTTAGGTGCATTTTAGATGCTTATAAATTTAACTATCCGATGCTTAGATGCATTTCGGATAGTTACAAATAACTCACCGATATATAACTTAAGTAAATCTACCAGATCTTGACACGTGTCAACAACAGTTTAATAATAAAATACACATTTCGGAGAGTTATAGGTCTAACTATCCAATGCTTAGATGCATTTCGGATAGTTACAGCTAACTCATCGAAAGTCCACTTAAGTCACTTTATCAGAACATGACACGTGTCCATAGTTATTTTATAAATAAAAAGAGATTTTGGAGAGTTACACATATAAATGTCTGATGCCTAGCTGCAATTTCGGATAGTTATAGATAACTCACCGAAAGTTCACTTAAGTCATGCATTATGGTTTCAACACGTGTACTTTTGGAAATAATAAAATATTCTTTTAAAGTATAACTGTTCGACAATATAAACATAACTATCTGATACATGTTCGGTATGTTAAACGTAACTGTCTGAAATATGTTCGGTATATTAAACATAATTGTCCAAAATATGTTCAGTATGCTAAACATAACTGTCTGAAATATCAGAAAATCCGAATACTTAAGAATTTCACAGCCTGCAACTTACCAACAGTTCAGAAATGTACTAAATTGACGTTAATTCCCTAAAATTAAGTAGATTCTTTAATTAAAGCATATAACAGTGCAATTATAACATAATGGCTTAATTCTCATATGATAAGCTAAATATTATGCTATTAACCATCATTTAATAGTTAATAATATGCACTTTTTCATTCTAAACAGCAACTTTATGCTGTCACCATATATATTTAGAAGAGAATGTTAAATTAGTTAGAATTTCTGAGAGGAGATTAAATCCAAATCTTAAAGAAGTAGTCAAGAAGGAAATAGTGAAATGGTTAGATAATGACATAATTTATCTGATTTCTGATAGTTCATGGGTTAGTCCAATCCATGTAGTTCCCAAGATATCTGGATTAACAGTTATTAGGAATGTAAGTTAGGACTTGATACCTACTACAATTTAGTCAAGTTGGAGAGTATGTATAGATTATAGAAAGTTGAATGCTGTGACTAGGAAAGATCATTTTCCCTTACTTTTTATAGATCAAATGCTAGAGAAATTAGTAATACAAGAATATTTTTGTTTCCTAGATGGGTATTCAGGATATAACCAAGTTCCAATAGCATTAAAGGATCAAGAGAAAACAACTTTCACATGTCCTGATGAAACTTATGCTTTTAAGAGAATGCCATTCAAATTATGTAATACACTAGCTACCTTTCAAAGGTGTATGTAGGGCATATTCACTAGAATGACTGAAGATTTTTTAAAAATATTTATGAATGATTTTATTGTATATGGAACGCCGTATGAAGTGTGTCTAGACAATTTAGACCAAGTATTAAAACACTGTGTGGAAAAAAATTTGATTTTAAATTGGGAAAAATGTCACTTCATAGTTAAACAAAGATTAGTCTTGAGACATGTTGTTTCAAAGAAAGGGTTGGAAGTAGATAAAGCTAAAATAGAAGTAATTTCTAATATACTAGAACCTAAATCAGTAAAAGATATTAGATCATTTCTAGGACATACATAATTTTATAGAAGATTTATTAAAGATTTTAGCAAAATAGCTAGACCTTTAATTAATCTATTAAAAGATGTCCCATTTAACTTTGATAAAAATTGCAAAGAAGCATTTTTCAAGCTTAAAACTAGCTTAATTTCAACTCCTATAATATAAGCACCTAATTGGAGCCATCCATTTGAATTAATGTGTGATGCATTTGATTTTGTTGTAGGAGTAGTGTTGGGACAAAAGATAGAAAAATCTCCTAGAGTGATTCATTATGTAAGCAAAACTTTAAATGATGCTCAAGTTAATTATACAACAACTAAAAAAGAACTATTAGCTGTTGTGTTTGCTTTAGAAAAGTTTAGATCATATCTGATTGGAGCTAAAGTGATAGTATACACAGATCATTCAGCTTTAAAACACCTAATAGCAAAGAAAGAGACTAAACCTAGATTGATCCGATGGATATTATTATTACAAGAATTTGATCTAGAAATTAAAGATAAAAAAGGTTGTGAGAATGTAGTAGCAAATCATTTATCAAGATTACAAATAGAAAAATCAAACATTGAAATTAAGGATAATTTTCTTGATGAACAATTAATGACCATAAACACAATGCCTTGGTATGTAGACATAGTTAATTACTTAGTTACTAGTTTAACACCTAAGGATTGGAATAAATAGGATAAGAAATTGTTCTTTTCAAGAGTAAAATATTACTATTGGGAAGACCCATACTTATTTAAAAAATGTCCTGATCTGGTTTTAAGGTGTGTTCTAAAAACTGAATATCAAAGCATATTATCTTTCTATCATGACCAAGCATGTGGAGGACATTTTGGTTCAGAGAAAACTATTGCCAAAATTCTATAATGTGGATTTTATTGACCAACACTATTCAAAGATATTCATAAATACTACTTAAGTTGTTTAAGATATCAACAAATAGGAAGAATATCAAAGAGGAATATGATGCCTCTGAACCCTATTGTTGAGGTTGAAATCTTTGATGTGTGGGGAATAGATTTTATAGGTCCATTTCCTATGTCTAATCAATTTAATTATATATTGTTAGGGGTGGATTATGTATCTAAATGGATAGAAGTTATTCCTACAAAAACTAATGACAATAAAGTGGTAATACATTTTATAAGAACAAATATAATTGCCAAATTTGGAATACCTAAAGCTATTATTAGTGATAGAGGAACTCATTTCTATAATAGAAGTTTTGAAGCCTTAATGAAGAAATATAGAGTAAATCACAAAATTGTAACATCATATCTTCCACAAATAAGTAGACAAGTAGAAAGTGCAAACAAACAAATTAAGTTAATCTTAGAAAAAGTAGTAAATCCTACTAGAAAAGATTGGGCTAATAGATTAATAGATGTACTTTGGGCTTATAGAATTGCTTATAAGACAAGCTTAGGTATATCACTTTTTAGACTAGTTTATAGAAAAAGTTGCCATTTACTAGTTGAAATTGAACATAAAGCTTATTGGGCATTAAAAACTTTGAACATTAATTTCAATCAAGCTGTTGAAAATAGAAAAATGCAATTAATTGAGTTTGAAGAATTTAGGAATGAAGCTTATTGTATTGGATTTATTAACTTCTGTTTAGTTGTGCAAAGTTAAATCTTACACTTGCTTATATTAGTAATTTCTTTTAGAAGTAAACAAACAACCTTTCACACAAATTAGATATTAATTCCAATTTGTATTTTAACTGCAAGTACACAATGTATATTGTATTTGTGTGCAAGTACAAGTCGATCCCATAGAGATTGAGTAAGAATTGTGTACTATTTAAGTTTTAATAATGAAATTTATGTGTTCAGTAAGCACTTTGTTGAGTTACAGTTAACACAACATACCAAGTTCATGGAGTTATGACTAACTCAACAGGTTAACCTCGTGGACTTAAGTTAACTCCATGAGCCTATCTTTCTAATTCAATACTGCTATTTACAAAGGAATTCAGCCAACCATTGGGTGGTTCCATAGATTGTAAATAACATTAATTAAGCTATTTAATGCTAGTTAATATTAGATTTATCATTAAGCAATACTAACATTCAAATATTTCAAACAGTAACCATTAAAATCTTTAAGTATTTGGAACGAATCAATTTCAGTAAATTATAAAACTATTTTCTATTTCCTGAATCAAACAAACTTAAAACATTCACAATATTGACAATGATAACTTTAATCACGATACAAAACAAACAATACAACACTTAAATACTAAATATAAACATAGATAAGTTGTTGCTTTTGGTATTTTTGTTTTGATATGTTCATGAAAATGGGCGAAAGGTGAAATGTAAAAATCTCTATTGACAGTAAATACTTCCGTCACTATATGCGACGCGATTATACTACTAAAAACTTAATCACTTACAATCCAGCCTCCTCTCCCTATAGAATCGTGAGTCCAGAATTGCAAGATGATCTCCTCTTCAACATACTGGCATTAACCCAAAACTAAGGCTAGAAGCTTTACAATCTCTTGAGATATGAGTTGGTGCTTGGTGAAAATGGCTTCCCTTCCCGTGACGCGATCACTCATCACAGTGGTTGTCAGGCACTATGTTTGACTCAAAATTGACCCGACACCAAGAAAGTATCCTCATAGACCTCTGATGGTTGGTGATTATGGTGATGTTGGTGAATTGTTGGTGATGGTGTGGATGCTTTAGTGAACTTACGATGTTGCCTGTAGTGAGCGCGGTCCTCCACCTCTACACACACTGCCATACACCACCAACCACACCTTCTTCATTTTTTCTCCTCTTCTTTTATATTTCTTCAATAGTAATTGCTTCTACTTTAGATGATTGGTTGGATTTCCTTCATTCATATCAACGATGGTGATTTCTTCTTCCTTCTACGAGTGAATTCCTATGTGATACGTGCAATCGTGGTTTTCCTTCGAATGTCCCGTTTCTGTAACCACTACAGTGGCATATTAGAAAATAAATGGTCCGTGGAGTTACAGATAACTCAACGGACTTAATTCGTTGATTTAACTATAAAACACGTGCAATAAAGAAATAAGCTGCTAACATAACGTGTTACCTTAGTGTGTATTCATGTAACTCAACACTTACAATTATGCTAACTTAACGAGTTAAACATGTGCATCTCACGTGATATATTAAAGCATTTAAATTCAACATGTGCATAATTCTAACTTAACAAGTTTAGATATTTTGGACACTTACAGACCTAACTATCCAATGCTTAGATGCATTTCGTATAGTTAGTAGATAACTCACCGAAAATCCACTTAAGTATGCATTGAGGTTTCAATATGTGTACATCCAGGAAATAATAAAATATTCTTTAAAACATAACTGTCCGGTACATTAAACATAACTCTTCGAAATAACAGAAAATTCGGATACTTAAGAATTTCACAGCCTGCAATTTATCGACAGGTTAGAAATGTATTAAATTAACATTAATTCCCTGAAATTATGCAGATTCTTTCATTAAAGCATATAACAGTGCAATTATAACATAATAGCTTAATTCTCATATGATAAGCTAAATATTATGCAATTAACCATCATTTAATCATTAATATTATGCACTTTTTCATTCTAAACACTTCCCCCATACTTAAATTTTGCTAGTCCCTTAGTAAACTAAGATCTAACTAGTTGGTCTTTCTAAAGTGTTAGAATTAATTCTTCACTTAGTTCTTCTTCAGAATACATAATTTAGATTACTATATAGATATTCTGTATTTTTCAGTAATCTGTTTTAACTTTGTTTTCTCCTCTTCAACCTACAAATATATTTAGAATATATGTAAATTACATACAAAATACATTAGCATCACATAAGTGTTAATTATATTATCATTTTTTTCTTCTTTTCAGCATCTATCATCCTGAATTTTCCAATATGATTTCTAGAATAAATTTCAACTACATACGAATCAAAACACAATCTAATTCAATATGATTAAGATAAGTAGAATAAAGAATTGTATCTCAAATAAACAACTTCAAAAGTCTATTCTAGATTCATACTTCAGCAATTTTAGATAACAGAAAATATACTCGATTCAAAAGATATCTGTATTTCACAAAACACTTGTATCTTTTCAGAACAGTATATGCATATTTGTACTTTAAAAGTTAATTTGACAAGTTTGAATTATACAAGAGCTTTCTAGTGTACCCATGTATTGAGCTTTTAGTCAACAATCCCATATCTGATTAGGATATTAGATTGTCAGATTTAAAGAGTCTTTTTTTAGGTCAACAATCCTTACATACCTATTTGCTCAAGTACAAAAGGCTCGTGATCAAACAAGTCAATAAACTCTCAAAGTTTTTTTTTTTATACAAACATTCACAATATATATACGTATTTCATTAATACAGATGCAATAAAACACAAATATCATATAGTCCTACTTCTATTATTTATTGAAAATATGAATCCATATCAATAAGCTCATACTTTTTCTGTAGTTTAATAAGCTCTACACATAAATCATTCTACAAGTTTAATCAATCAAATTAAATGTATCCTTGATCATATGTATTTCATTTAATCTAAAAATCAACATTTCAGCTATTCTAAGATTTCAGATAATTTACTGAGTTTTAGTTAAGCATTTTCTTTTTAAAATCGTGAAACTGTTAAACTCATAAAATTCAGCAAAAACATAAGATACTATATCTAGATTTGTATGAATAGTAAAATTTGTAGCATCTTATATAAGATTATAAATATAACATTCAAGCAGTTACAGTTCTTAAAATTTTTACAATTTCAATTGTTGGATAGTTACAGCAAATTCGTAAAAAAAATTTTCAATTTCTACAGAACTTTTGAAATACTATTCTAATTCCTCTAATTAACAAAATTACATGGTTGTTACTTTAATTACCTCCCCCCCATACCTACATTTTGCATTGTACTCAATGTAAAAGATTTTACAATAAATATAGTAATTGTAGTAGGCATGAATATTGTTTCGTTGACTTAGCATCTAACTCAATGAACTTAGTTTAAATGTAAATTCAGGATAAGTAATCAATTACATACCTTGTCCTTTTGTATCTCCTTCAATATCTTCCGATTTTTGATTCTGAAAAACTTTTCATTCATAAATAAAAGCAAAATATATAACAACATAACAAAACATAAATTGTTAAATTAGTGTCTTGTGTGGACTCAGGCTCCTATGCCTTTAGTGGCTAACAAGCAAGCTAGTTGGTTTCCTAGAACAGATACCAACAAATTGGATTGATATTTTGTTTTTTTTGTTTTTATAGAATAAAACTAAAACTAAAATTTTTCTTTTCTTTTTCTTTTTCTAAAAAAAAATGTAGAATACACACAATATTAAAAGCACAGAATCATAGTTTAAAAACATGATTGAAAAGTAGTAACAAATAGAATAAACGTGTCAGTCAATGTAAACTTTTTAGGCATAATTCTTCTTGCTATTAATTCTATTTTAATGCAGTTTGCTTTCCTTTTTAGCTTGTAAACTTGCAGTATGTTATTAATACTAAATATAAGTGTATGACCATTAATGAAATGAAATGCAAAAATGGATCCTCTTCAGTTCCAAGATAATGTAGCTGTTTCTATTTCTACATCTATTTCAATATATTCTTCTTCCACTTCTATTCATTTAGGTCTTTCATAATCCATATTTGAAATTTCCTCAGTTCATTCCATCATCTTATCAGACATAAAGTGGGATCATCATATTCATTATACCACATTCTTAATTGAATTTGATCGTATTCTGAAGACGGTGGTTTAGCTATATCACTCGGTATAGGTAATATTTCTATAAAATCGTCATAACTATCTATGCTACTATGTATAAATCAGATCTAAATGCAACTGATATATCTGTGACTAGATATATATATCCATCAAGTATGACATGCATGCTGTTAATTAAAGATGTCTGTCCTAGATATATCATAATATTTTCAGTCCAAAATCTATTCAGAAAAGTATACACACTTAAGCATAAATCTTCATCTCAATTTCCAGTTGGTCTCCAATAATATAATTTTTTAGGAATGGTCGAATTTTATCAGAAAATATTAAAGCTGACCCACAATTTTCAGTTGGTACTTCATATCTATTAGGCCATCCTATATTCCATTCTTCTCTTGTGATAAGATTTCTAATCAAAATGTCAGGTAACAGAATTGCATACCTTGGTTTGGTTCTGTATATAATTAATCTTTCATCCATCCCCATAATATGATCTATTCCTTCTAATGTATTGGGTGGAATTCCAGCAATATCTTCCATATTCAGATATTCATAGCAGATTGAACTACGATTAAATGACTTCCATAAAAATCCATCTCTAATTTTAGTCATTTTTTGTAGCTTGTAGTCTATGAAAATATTTTTCTCTAACATAGTCTTTGATTTCCTTTGATACACAACACAATCTGCACAGATCTTTAGCTGATAGGTTACTCAGTACTTCCCTTCGTGCATCTAATGGTAATTTCATCAATTCCATCTGTTGTGATTCTGTATAACATAAACAATAATTAACATAGACAAAATTAACATAGCTTCTTCACACCCTCGTGGAGTTAGGTCATAACTCAACAGACTAAGTTCGTTAAGTTAAGTAATTACTCTACGATACTACTAACTATAATTAAACTTACATTTTTTTATTTATATTTTTCTACTTACTATATTATACATAGTTACTTCAAATATATTGTTTCATTCAGCTATCTTCCCAAAGGAGGTATCAATTTCATTAACAGTTCTGTTGATAGGGTTAGGTATTGCTTGCATTGACAATCCTCTAGTAGGTTTAACTTCCATTGATTCTTTCTGTCTAGGGGGTATATTTCTATTTATATTTTGATTTTGAATTGTAGCATTTCCAAATACAAGATCCAGATGATTGTTTAATTATTGGATTATCTTTTCTAATTTCTTTATTCTATATCTTTGTTCAATTAAAGCTTCATAACTTATATTTTTGTCATTTATATTTTCTCTTCCCTGGAAATTGTTGTTTCTCCAAGATAAATTTGGGTGATTTTTCCAATTAGGGTTATAAGAATTTCCAAAGTTATCTTTCTGATTTCTAGCATAAATAATATCTAAATCATTAATGTTTGCATTCTTTTCTGGTAGCTTTTGATTTAATGATAACTCTTTTATTTTCTTTGTTAATTCAGTTAATTTAACTTCAAGCATAGTGCTTGAATCTATTTCATGCATTCCCCTTGGTAATATTCTTTTATTTGTAATAGCTTTTGCTGAGTTTTCCCACTGTGCAGTTTTTTTTGCAATGTTTTCTAAATATGCCCATGCTTCTTCACTACACAGTTTTAAAAATCTATTCTGACATGTATATTCTAATAAAGATTTTGTTGAAACATCTATGCCTTCATAAATTATACCTATTAATTGTGCTTTATTCATTGTATGATTTGGACATTGAGTTAGTAAATCTTTAAATCTTTCAAAATATTTCTAGAATGATTCTCCCTATTTTTGGCTACACATTAATATTTCCTTCTTTTTAATCGTTTGATGTGTTAGATAATATTTTTCCAGAAAAATAGAGCAAAATTCAGTCCATGTAGAAATTGAATAAGGCGATAGAGTATTATGGTGATGTTGGTGATGTTGGTGAATTGTTGGTGATGGTGTGGATGCTTCAGTGAACTTCCGACGCTGCCTGCAGTTAGCGCGGCCCTCCACCTCTACACACACTGCCACACACCGCCGACCACACTTTCTTCATTTTTTCTCCTCTTCTTTTATATTTCTTCAGTAGTAACTGCTTCTGCTTAGATGATCGGTTGAATTTCCTTCATTCATATCAACGATGGTGATTTCTTCTTCCTTCCACGAGTGAATTCCTACATGATACGTGTAATCATGGTTTTCCTTCGATTGTCTCGTTTCTATAACTACTACAGTGGCATATTAGAAAATAAATGGTCTGTGGAGTTACAGATAACTCAACGAACTTACTTCGTTGATTTAATTATAAAACACGTGCAATAAAGAAATAAGTTGCTAACATAACGCGTTACCTTAATGTGTATTCATGTAACTCAACGCGTACAGTTATGCTAACTTAACAAGTTAAACATGTGCATCTCACATGATATACTAAAGCATTTAAATTCAACACGTGCATAATTCTAACTTAACAAATTCAGATATTTTAGACACTTATGAACCTAACTATTCAATGCCTAGATGCATTTCGGATAGTTAACAGATAACTTATTGAAAATCCACTTAAGTCATGCATTATGGTTTCAACATGTGTACTTCAGGAAATAATAAAATATTCTTCTATCGTTAAAAACATAACTACCCAGTACATTAAACATAACTCTTCGAAATAACAAAAAATTCGGAAACTTAAGAAATTTCAAAGCCTGCAATTTATTGACAATTCAGAAATGTACTAAATTAACATTAATTCCCTGAAATTATGCAGATTCCTTCATTAAAGCATATAACAGTGCAATTATAACATAATGGCTTAATTCTCATATGATAAGCTAAATATTATGCAATTAACCATCATTTAATCGTTAATGTTATGCACTTTTTCATTCTAAACATTGAAGAAGGAGAGACTCTTCAGTAAATTTTTGAGAGAATACAAGAAGAAAGAGTGGAGAGTTCTGCCAACTCTTCACCACAGATAAAAAGAGGAACTGAATTGTAGGAATATCCAGATCATTTCCAACAAGCTCAAGTTCAACAAATTGAAGAAGAAATTCAAGAACAAACCCTAGTAGAGGAACAAATTCAAATTCCTGACCATTCTCTACAGTAAGTTCTGAATGAAGTATATTTTTGGAGTTAAGAAGCAATGACTAAATATCAAGAGATTAGGGGTTATGATATTATATATAGTAGACTAGTAAACTGGGATGATATGTAGAAAATTAAGGACTTATTTGAGTTCCAAGGTCTACTAACATTTATTTCTCAATAGAAAGGGAATGTAGTTTATGAAAATTTTGTGGCCTATTTTTATGCCAATTTGAGAGGAGTGTTTGTTTTTTTGCCAGCACAACACCAGAAAACTTATTTGGATCTCCAGCAGCAATGCACTAGAAAAGCTTGGATTTGTTAACTTCTGTTTTTACTTAGTTAATTTATCTTTATGCCTATTCTTTTTCTTTTAGAAGTAAACAAGCAACCTTTAATACAATTTAGATATTAATTCCAATTTGTACTTTAATTGTAAGTGCACAGTGTCTATTGTATCAGTGTGCAACTACAGGTCGATCCCATAGGGAATTGCTTAAGAGTTTAGAACTGTCCATTTGTTAACAATCAAATTTATATATTCAATAAACTCTCCGTTGAATTACAGTTAACTCAACGGACAAAGTTCGTTGAGTTATAGCTAACTCAACGGACTAACCTCGTGGACTTAAGTTAACTCCACGAACTTGTCTTTTCTTTTTAAATACTGCTATTTACAAAGGAATTTGGCCAACCATTGGGCGGTTCCACAGATTGCAAATAACATCAATTAAGCTCTTTAATGTTAGTAAACACTGGATTTATCATTAAGCAATACTAACATTCAGATAATTCAAACAGTAACCATTAAAATCTTTAAGTCTTTTGAACGAACCAATTTCAGTAAACTGTAAAACTAAAACAAACATAAAACAATCACAACACTGACAAAGATAACATTAATCATGATACAACACAAACAATACAACATACAATAGCAAATAAGTTGTTTTTGGTATTTTTGGTTTAATATGAACATGGAAATGGGCGAAAGGTGAAATGTAAAGTAATCTCAATTGATAGTAAATACTTCTGTCACTACATACGATGCGATTACACCATTGAAAATTAAACCACTTACAATCTTGTCTCCTCTCCCTATAGAATCGTGAGTCCAGAATTGCAAGATAATCTCCTCTTCAGCATACAGGCATCAACCCGAAGTCAAGGCTAGATCTTTACGATCTCCTGAAATATGAGTCGGTGCTTGGTGAAAATGGCTTCCCTTCTTGCGACGTGATCACTCCTCACAGTGGTTGTCAGGCACCGTGTTTGGCTCGGAATCGACCCGACATCTAGAAAGTATTCTCACAGACCTCCGATGGTTGGTGATTGTGGTGGTGATAACGATGGTAGTTGTGGTACTTTGGAGAATTGCCGATACTACCTGCAGAAAGCTCGGTGCTCCTCCTCTATACACACTGGCCGTCCATTGATCACACACTTTTCTTCTTTTTCTTCTTTTCTTTTATATTTCTTTAGTAGTAACTGCTTCTACTTAAATGGTCGGTTGTATTTCCTTCATTCATATCAACGACGATGATTTCTTCTCCCTACGTAATACATGCAATCGTGGTTTTTCTTCCAACTGTCCTATTTCTGCAACCGCTACAGTGGCATATTAGAAAATAAATAGTTCGTGGAGTTACAGATAACTCAACGGACTTACCTCGTTGATTTAACTATAAAACACATGCATAAAGTTAACTATCCGATGCTCAGGTGCATTTCAGATACTTATAAATTTAACTATCTGATGCTCAGATGCATTTCGGATAGTTACAAATAACTCACCGATATATAACTTAAGTAAATTTACCAGATCTCGACATGTGTCAACAACAGTTTAATAATAAAATACACATTTTGGAGAGTTACAGGTCTAACTATCTGATGCCCAGGTGCATTTTCAGATAGTTATAGACAACTCACCGAAAGTTCACTTAAGTAAAGCATTATGGTTTCGACACGTGCACTTCAGGAAATAATAAAATATTCTTTTAAAACATAACTGTTCGGCAATATAAACATAACTATTTGATACATGTTCGGTATGTTAAACATAACTATCCGAAATATTAGAAAATTTGGATACTTAACAATTTAACAGCCTGCAACTTACCGATAGTTCAGAAATGTACTAAATTGACATTAATTCCCAAAAATTAAGCAGATTCTTTAATTAAAGCATATAACAGTGCAATTATAACATAATGGCTTAATTCTCATAAGATAAGCTAAATATTATGTAATTAACCATCATTTAATCGTTAATAATATGTACTTTTTCATTCTAAACACTTCCCCCATACCTAATTTTTGCTAGTCCCTTAGCAAACTAAGATCTAATTAATTGGTCTTTCTAAAAGTGCTAGAATTAATTCTTCCTCTTTTTTTTTTTTTTTACTTATGTTCAGCATAAAAAAATATATATTCTGTATGTTTCAGCAATCAACCTGTAAATATATGCAAATTACATACAAAGTATATCATCATCACATAGGTGTTAATTATATTATCGTTTGTTCTTCTTTTCATCATTTGTCATCCTGAATTTTCCAATAAGATTTCTAGAAGAAATTTCAACAACATACGAATCAAAGTACAATCCAATTCAATATGATTAAGACAAGTAGAATAAAGAATTGTATCTCCATTAAAACAACTTCAAAAGTCAATTCTAGATTCATATTTCAGCAATTCTAGATAACAGAAAATATACTCGATTCATAAGATATCTGTATTTCACAAAACACTTGTATCTTTTCAGAATAGTATATGTTTTTTTTTTTTATACTTTAAAAGTTAATTTGACAAGCTTGAATCATACAGGAGCTTTCTAATGTACCCATGTAACGAGCTTTCAGTCAACAATCCTAGATCTTATTAGGATCTTAGGTTGCCAGATTTCAAGTGTCTTTTTTTTTTTTTTTCAGGGCAACAATCCTTACATACCTATCTGCTCAAGTACAAAAGGCTCGTGATCAAACAAGTCAATAAACTCTTAAATGTTTCTCTTTTTTATTTTTTTATTTTAAAACAATCAAAATACACACAAAACAAAGTATTAATCACATACTATATATGTACGTATTTCATTAATACAGATGCAGTAAAACACCAATCTCATATAGTCCTGCTTCTATCATTTACTGAAAATATGAATCCATCACAATGAGCTCATACTTTTTCTGTAGTTTAATAAGATCTACACATAAATCATTCTACAAATTCAATTAGTCAAATTAAATGTATCTTTAATCATATGTGTTTCATTTAATCTAGAATTCACATCTCAGCTCCTTCAGGACTTCAAATAATTTACTGATTTTTCATTAAGCATTCTGATTTCATTTTAAAATCGTGAAACTATTAAACTCATGAAATTCAGAAAAAAACATAAGATACTATATCTAGATTTGCATAAATAGTAAATTCTATAGCATCATATATAGCCTTCTAAATATAACATTGAAGTAGTTACAGATTATAAATTTTACAGTCTCAATTATCAGATAGTTACAGCAAGTTCATAAAAATTTTCAATTTCCACAAAACTTTGCAGTATCATTTTAATTTTTTTAATTAACAAACTTACATGGCTATTACTTTAATTACCTCCCCCCTCATACCTATATTTTGCATTGTCCTCAATGTAAAAGATTTGACAGTAAATACAGTAATTGTAGCAGGCATGAATACAGTTTTGATGATTTAAAATTCAGGATAAGTAATCAGTTACATACCTTGATTTGTTTGTATCTCCTTTTGCATATTCCGATTTTTGATTCTGAAAACTTTTCATTCACAGATAAAAGCAAAAAATATATAACAAAATAACTTTTAACAGATATTGATAATTTAGTGTCTTGTGTGGAACCCAGGCTCCTATGCCTTTGGTGGCTCACAAGCAAGCCAGTTGGTTTCCCAAAACAAATACCAACAAACTCGATTGATATTTTGTTTTTTTTCTTTTATAAAATAAAATGAAAACTATATTTTTTCTAAAAATAAACGTAGAATACACATAACATTAAACACACAAAATCACAGCTTAAGAACATGATTGAAAAGTAGGAATAAATGGAATAAATGTATCAGTCCAAGCAAACTTTTTAGGCATAGTTCTTCTTGCTATTAATTCTATTTTCATGCAGTTCTTGTTCCTTCTTAATTTGTAAATGTGTAATATATTATAAATTCCAAATACAAGTGTATTACCATTAATTATATGAAATGTAGAAAGGGATCCTTTTTGGTTCTAGGGTAATGTAGCAATTTCTATTTCTACATCTATTTCAATATACTCCTCTTCCCACTTCCATTCATTAATGTCTTTCATAATCCATATTTGAAATTTTATCAATTCATCCCATCATCTTATCAGACATAAAGTAGGATCATCTTCTTCATTATACCACATTCCTATTTGAATTTTATTAAATTTTGCAGATGGTGGTTTAGCTATATCACTCGGTATAGGTAAAATTTCTATATATTCATCATAACTGTCTATGCTCACTATGTATAAATCAGATCCAAATGCTATTGATATATCTGTGACAAGATATATATATCCATCCAATATGACATGTGTTTGGTTAATTAATGATTTCTGTCCTAGATATATCATAATATTTTCATTCCAAGATCTATTCAGAAAATTATACACACTTAAGCGTAAATCTTCACCCCAATTTCCTGTAGGTCTCTAATAATATAATTTTTCAGGAATTGCAGAATTTTTATCAGAAAATATTAAAGCCGATCCACAATTTACAGTTGGTACTTCAAATCTATTAGGTCTTCCTATATTCCATTCTTCTCCTATTATAGGATTTCTTATCAAAATATCAGGTAATAATAAACTTGCATACCTTGGTCTCGTCTTGTATATGATTAATCCTTCATCTATCCCCATAATATGATTTATTCCTTCTAATGTATTGGGTGGAATTCTAGTAGTTTCTTCCATAGCAAGATATTCATGATTAATTGAACTACGATTAAATGACCTCCATATGAATCCATCTTTAATCTTAGTCATTTTTGCAGCTTGTAGTCCCTGAAAATATTTTTCTTCAATAAGTCTTTAATTTCCTTTGATACACAACACAGCCTACATAGATCTTTAGCTGACAAGTTACTCAATACTTCCCTTAGTGCATCCAACGGTAATTGCATCAATTCCATTTGTCGATTCTGTATAACACAAACAAAAATTTAGTAGAGACAAAAAATTAACATAACTACTGCACACCCTTGTGGAGTTAAGGCATAACTCAACGGAATAAGTTCGTTGAGTTAAGGAGTAACTCTACGATACTATTAACTATAAATAAAAACATATATATATACAGATAGTTGCTTTAGATATGATGCTTCATTTAGCTATCCTCCCAGAAGAGGTATCAATTTCATTAACCATTCTATTGACAGGATTAGGTATAGCTTGTATTGGCAATCCTCCAGTAGGTCTAACTTCCATTGGTTCCTTCTATCTAAGTGGTATATTTCTATTCTGATTTTGAATTGCAGCACTTCCAAATACAAAATCTAGATGATTGTTTAATTGTTGGATTATCTTTTCTAATTTCTCTATTCTAGATCCTTATTCCAGTAATGCTTCATAACTTATATTCTTCTCATTTATATTTTCTCCTCCTTGTAAATTGTTGTTTCTCCAAGATAAATTTGGGTGATTTCTCCAATTAGGATTATAAGAATTTCCCAAGTTATCTCTCTAGTTTCTAGCATAAATAATATCTAAATCATTTATATTTGCATTCTTTTCTGCTAGCTTTTGATTTAATAATAACTCTTCTATTTTCTTTGTTAATTCAGTTAATTTCACCTCAAGCATAGTACTTGAATCTATTTCATGCATTCCTCTTGGCAATATTTTTTTATCTGCAATAGCTTCAGTCGAGTTTTCCCACTATGCAGTTCTTTTTGCAAAGTTTTCTAAATATGGCCATGCTTCTTCACTACATAACTTTAAAAATCCATTTTGACAAGTAGATTCTAATAAAGATTTTGTTGAAACATCTATGCCTTCATAAATTATACCTATTAATTGTGCTTTACTTATTGCATGATGTGGACATTGAGTCAGTAAATCTTTAAATCTTTCAAAATATTTCCAGAATGATTCACCCTGTTTTTGGCTACACATTTATATTTCATTCTTCTTTTTAATCGTTTGATGTGTTGGATAATATTTTTCCAGAAAAATAGAGTAAAATTCAGTCCCTGTAGAAATTGAATCAGGTGATAGAGCATATAACAATCTCTTAGCTGTGTCTTTTAAAGAAAAAGGGATATATCTAAGTTTAATAGCATCTATACTCATGTTCAGCATTTTCATCATTTTACAAACTTCATTAAATTCTCTAAGAAATACATGAAGGTTCATCAATTAATTCAGGATACAAAATTTCTCTTAATGGTTTTTCTATTGGAACAGCCATCTCTACGTTCTCTTTTAAAGAAAGGTTAGCTACACCCCAAAGAATTTCGTTAAAGTTCAGTTCAGAAAATTTTTCAGTACTCTTCTACGATGAAAATTCCTAGGTAGGTGTTCTTACTAATAGTTTAGTGCTTAGAGAACGAGTCCATGTGCTCATAAATAAATAGTAGAAGATTAATTACATACCAGTTTGAAGCTTTCCATTCAATAAATATTTGTTATCGGATGAAGTCGAATCAGTTGCTTCGCCTTCCAGTTCCTCCAACGCTTTCCTTCTTACTTTTAAAAGTGCTGGTAACTCGTAAATAACATTCTGATTTATATATATAATGTACATTCATAAAGTGAATAAATCTTGTTGCAAGAACGTGTCTTGCAACGTGCATCGTGGTTCTTATTTTTATAGGTACGTGTACCACTACTAATTTCAAATTTTGGTAACCGCTAAACCGACGAAGTTTCGTTCGTGGTTAAAAGAATAACTGTTCTGCTTAATCCACGAACTAACCTCGTTGAGTTACAGATAACTCAACGGAACACAGTCGGTTACTGTTGCTAACTCCACGGACTAACCTCGTTGAGTTATAGATAACTCAACAGAGTGACCTTATATGATATTACTAACCTCATGGAGTTAAGTTTAACTCAACGAACTTACTTCGTTGAGTTAACACTTGGCAACTTCTATGTTTTACTCCTCGTAAGTACCTCTCTGTTTTTTTTTCTTTTTCATTCTACTAACTGAAATAAAGTTAAATCTATGTCATTAATGCATCATTCTAATCAAAATTCGTTTAAATCTGAACATTATATAAAGATTTAACTTGTAGGTCATTTTATGTTATGCAGAATTTACATTTTACCTTACAACATGCAGAAATTTTTAAGCATTTATCCTATCATTCAACAAATTGTAAATCTGTTAAACATTCATTCATAAAGTTCCACAAATTATATAATATTCAATAAATTCCATTCATTTCACATTCAAAACATAAATGAAAAGTACATCTGAAAAATTATATTCATTAATATGAATCAATTTACATTACAAATACATCATACATTTTCATATAATTTTATACAAGTAGACGAACAATACAATTTAGTCTCTATTCCTAAGTTCATCTACTTCCTTCTGGAGTTTTTCTAATTGAAGTTCTAATTGATTAATTCTTTCTACTGCTCCTGTAATTCCTCTAGAAGGTACAACTATCTCTACAGCTACAAAATTTCTATATTCTTTCACTGAAATGTTTCTTGATCTGATCCTTTTTGATGTCCATTTCGTGAAATCAATACAATCCACCATCAACAGTGGAATCAAATCTCCATAAAGTAATTTCTTCTTTACTGTTTTCAGTTTGGAGATAAAAACTGCAGACCAATTTATTTGAATTCTATTTACAACTACAAACGTGGCCCATTTGACAAATTGACTTAATTGTATGTCATGGCCTTGTTGTTGATAGACATTCTTAATTAAAATGTTAGCTATCATGTGTGCTTTACCATTTAAATGCTTCAATCTATTTAATAGAGGCACACCAGGATTGATAGCCAAACTGTCCTTGATTTTCTATTCAGTCCATTCAACGGCAGTTGTGTCTTCCAAAATTTTTAGTCCTTCATTCTTCAATCCAAAAATGTTGTGGAGAAGCTCTAGTGTTATCTGTACATCAACTTCCTCCACGTTGGAAATTAATCTTCCTTCTCCTTCTCTTAAATTTGCATAGAAACAAGGCATTAAATTCTCATATACTGCATGCCCTCTTTCTTGAGAAATAAACTTTAGTAGACCTTGGAACTCAAATAAATCTTTGATTTCTTGCATTCCATCCCAATTTACTGGTCTACTGTAAATAATATCATAACCCCTAATCTCTTGGTATTTGATATAAGCTTCCTGACTCCAAAAATGTACTTCATTCAAAATTGTTGTTTCAGTCGGGTCAGGAATGTGACTTTGCTGTTCTAGAGGGGTTTGTTCTTGATATTCCTCTTCTATAAGCTGCATTTGAACATTCTCTACAAATTCCTGAATTTCTGTTTCTGTTTCTTTTGTCTGTGGTGGTGAGCCGGTAGAACTCTCCACTTTTTCTTGAATTCTTTTCATAAATTGCTGAAGAGTTTCTTGCTCTTTAGTGGAATCTGTAAAGTTATTTTTGTCCAAATGGTTTCTTTCAGCCTCTTCATTTTCTGCTCTTTCTTTTTCCTCTTGACTACCAATCTGCTCTGTTACTGTTCTTTTTGATTCTGTAACAGATTGGGATGGAGTCACGGGCAATTCAGTTTCAGCCCTAATTTCTATTCTTTCTTCTTGTATAGGCTGCAGATTAATTTCAGCCTGATTTTCTTCTTGTCTTTGTTGATGCTGCTGCGGCTCCTACTCTTCCTCAGAATCGGATAGCAGATTTATAAAAATTGGCTCCATAGGCCCTGTTGACATTGGTATCTTAGATTTAATCTCTTCATGATAGTCAGACACTATCTCTTTTCATTTCCTTTTTCTGATTAATTGTACATGTTCTTCCTCTTCTTCTTCTGAGATTAAATCTACAAAAGTAGGCTCTGCAGGCCTTCGAGCCACAAGTTCTGGCTCTTCCTATTTAACTTTCTCTATAATTACTGGTCTCGAAGGACCAGCCTCAGCTTCTCTTGCAGCACTTGATTTAGCTATTGCCTGATGCTGCTCAACCTTTATTCTGTACTAGGCCCTCAACTTTTCTTCGGCCCTTCTTCTCTTAATGGCATCATATAAAATATGTGCCTTAGCTGTAGCTATTTCTTGAGTATCACCTTGATCTCTTGCTGTTTTGACCAAGCTAGTAAATTCTTTCTCTTCTTCATTAGTTCTCGACCAAACAAATGCTAATCGTGGCAATGGCTCTGTTAGTTGAACTGGAGGTCCTGACTGTTGTTCCTTAGGAACAGGTCTTTCAATAGTTGGTTCCGCCCGTTCTTCAGTTGCCTCTTCTTCATTTTCTTTCCCTTCTTGCTCCCAGATTGCCTATCTAGCTCATCTACAGATTCATCTTTTGAACCAGAGCCGGGACTTACGTTGGATTAATTCTAGGGTAACTTCGTTATTTGGCCTAATTTTTCTTTCTTTACTAACTGCAATTTCTGTTGCTACTCTGATTCATGTTTCCATTATTTGAGGTATTTGTATACCCAAATCTACTAAATCTCTTCTGAAATTGAAAAGTTCTGATTTTACCTTCTATAGCCCTTTCTCTCTTATCGTATTTTTGATCTTCTACCGCGCGTGCCATTCTTCTGATTCCTTCAGAAATTCTGATGTGTCAACAGCCTCTTCCCAGAATTCAGGTGTCATCTTCCTCATCGTGGAGTTACATAACAGCACAGAATCGCTCTGATTTCTACTGTTCTAGATTCTAAATGATTTTCCAGATAATGCCCCCAAAACCCTAGGTTTAAGATAAATAAGCCCTAAGTTTAGGCGGATAATCGGGTCATTTCCCGAACCAACTATTACTATCTCATCCGCGGTCTTAGTTATAGTACTCCATTGAGTTACAGTTAACTCAACGGAATAAGCTCGTTGACTAACTCAAGACTCAACGGAGTAAGCTCGTTGAGTTAGGCGTAACTCAACGGACTTCCCATACAAACAGATATAATAATAAAAATACCACAGATAATAATTTTTCTATTTTCTTACTGGTTTAACCGATACTATGTTTCGATCAGACCGAATTTTTTTTTTGGTTGAATCGATACTATGTTTCGGTAAAACCAACATTTTTTTCTGAAAATTAATATACATATTTTTTATGTTTTGGTCATACCAATGGATTCGGTTGGTTGAACCGTAACGATTTTTATATTTTATATATATATATATTTTTAATGTTTTTTTTTTTATATATAAAAATAAAAACTAATTTCTTACTAAGTAGAGCTCGAGTAGTCCTCTACTCTAACTTATTCTATAATTCCAAAGGAACTTTTTGGTGTTTTTAGAATAGATCTAAGTCTTTGTCCATTTACTTTAAATATATTCTGATTTTTAGGATTTTCAATTTCAATAGCTCCATAAGGATAAATATTTCGAACTATGTAAGATCTTGCCCATCTAGATCTTAATTTTCTTGGATGGTTATGGAGTCTAGCCAAATAAAGATATACTTCTTATACTATTTCAAAGCTTTTTGGAATAATTTTCCTATCATGCTAGAATTTCATTTTCTCTTTTTCTCTTATAGTCTTCGAATAAGCTTCATTTCTGAATTCTTCTAATTCAATTAGTTGCATTTTTCTATTTTTAGCAGCTTGATTTAAATTAGTGTTCAGAGTTTTTAATGCCCAATAAGCTTTATGTTCTATTTCAGCTAGTAAATGACAACTTTTTCCATATACTAGCCTAAAAGGTGACATACCTAAGCTTGTTTTATAAGCAGTTCTATAAGCCCAAAGTGCATCTATCAATCTATTAGCCCAATCTGTTCTAGTAGGATTTACTACTTTTTCTAAGATTAACTTAATTTGTTGGTTTGCACTTTCTACTTGTCCACTTGTTTGCGGATGATATGATGTTGCAATTTTGTGGTTTACTCCATATTTCTTCATTAAGGTTTCAAAACTTCTATTACAGAAATGAGTTCCTCTATCACTGATAATAGCTTTAGGTATTCCAAATCTAGCAAATATATTTGTTCTTATAAATTGTATTACCACTTTCTTGTCATTAGTTTTTGTAGGAATAGCTTCTATCCATTTAGATACATAATCCACCCCCAACAATATGTAATTAAATTGATTAGACATAGGAAATGGACCCATAAAATCTATTTCCTACACATCAAAGATTTCAACCTCAACAATAGGATTAAGAGGCATCATATTCCTCTTTGATATTCTTCCTATTTGTTGACATCTTAAACAATTTAAGCAATATTTATGAGCATCTTTGAATAGTGTTGGCCAATAAAACCACATTGCAGAATTTTTGCAGTAGTTTTCCCTGAACCAAAATGCCCTCCACAAGCTTGATCATGACAGAAAGACAATATGCTCGGATATTCAGTTTCTGGAACACACCTCCTTAAAACCAAATTAGGACATTTCTTAAATAAGTATGGGTCTTCCCAATAGTAATATTTTACTCTTGAGAAAAACAACTTCTTATCCTGTCTATTCCAATCCTTAGGTGTTAAACCAGTAACTAATTAATTAACTATGTCTGCATACCAAGACATTGTGTTGATGGTCATTAATTGTTCATCAAGAAAATTATCCTTAATTTCAATATTTGATTTTTCTATTTGTAATCTTGATAAATGATCTGCTACTACATTCTCACAACCTTTTTTATCTTTAATTTCTAGATCAAATTCTTGTAATAATAATATCCATCGGATCAATCTAGGTTTAGTCTCTTTTTTCTTTATTAGATGTTTTAGAGCTCAATGATCCGTGTATACTATCACTTTAGCTCCAATCAAATATGATCAAAACTTTTCTAAGGCAAACACAATAGCTAATAGTTCTTTTTAAGTAGTTGTGTAATTAACTTGAGCATCATTTAAGGTTTTGCTTGCATAATGAATCACTCTAGGAGATTTTTCTATATTTTGTCCCAACACTACTCCTACAGCAAAATCAGATGCATCGCACATTAATTCAAATGGATGGCTCCAATCAGGTGCTTCAATTATAAGAGTTGAAATTAGGCTAGTCTTAAGTCTGAAAAATGTTTCCTTGCAATTTTTATCAAAGTTAATTGAAACATCTTTTAATATATTAGTTAAAGGTCTAGCTATTTTGCTAAAGTCTTTAATAAATCTTCTATAAAAACCAGCATGCCTTAGAAATGATCTAATATCTTTTACTGATTTAGGTTCTGGTAGATTAGAAATTACTTCTATTTTAGCTTTATCTACTTCCAACCCTTTTTAAGAAACAACATGCCCTAAGACTATTCCTTGTTTAACCATGAAGTGACATTTTTCCCAATTTAAAACCAGATTTTTTTCCACACAGCGTTTTAATATTTGGTCTAAATTGCTTAAACAAACTTCATATGAGTTTCCATATACAGTAAAATCATCCATCAATATTTCTAAGAAATCTTCAATCATTCCTGTAAATATGCCTTACATACACCTTTGAAAGGTAGCTAGTGCATTGCATAATCCGAATGGCATTCTCTTAAAAGCATAAGTTCCATTAGGACAGGTGAAAGTTATTTTCTCTTGATCCTCTAATGCTACTGGAATTTGATTATAACCTGAATACCCGTATAGGAAACAAAAGTATTCTTGCCCTGCTAATCTTTCCAGCATTTGATCTATAAAAGGTAAGGGAAAATGATCTTTCTTACTCACAACATTCAACTTTCTATAGTCTATACATACTCTCCAACCTAGTTGAATTCTAGTAGGTATCAAGTCTTGACTTTCATTCCTAATATCTGTTAATCCTGATTTCTTGGGAACTACATGGATTGGACTAACCCACGAGCTATCAGAAATCGGATAAATTATGTCATTATCTAACCATTTCACTATTTCCTTCCTGACTACTTCTTTAAGATTTGGATTCAATCTCCTCTCAGGAATTCTAACAGGTTTAGCATTTTCTTCTAAATATATGTGGTGACAGCATAAAGTTGAACTTAACCCTTTTATATCAGTCATAGTCCATCCTATTGCTTCTTTATAACTTTTTACTACATCTTTTAATTTAGCTATTTGATCCTCTTTTAAATCTGAAGCAATAATGATTGGATAGGTTCGTTTATCTTCTAGAAATATATAGGTTAATTCAGAAGGTAAATGTTTTAATTCTAAATGCTACCCATCAGAAGCTAGAGCTCCTAATTGAACATCATCATTTTCTAAATTAATTTCTTCCTGATCTCCTTCTATATTTATGCTTTCACTTTCCTCTAAAGTTTCAGAATTGATTTGCCTATTTAATTCTTCTTGAATCACATCATCTAACATATCTCCTTCATCCTCTAAAAAATCTATGGTATGTAAGGACATTTCTAACTCCTCAAATCTTTCTGGTTTGAAAATATTTAATTGAGTATCCTCATTACCATATGCTGACTTCATTTCTCCAGTTTTACAATTTATAATAGCCCCTGATGTTGCTAAAAATGGACTTCCCAAAATTAAAGATGTATCACTATTTCTATGCTTAATTTGTTGGGAATCCAAAATTACAATATCAATAGGATATATAAAATTTTTGATTTTAATTAAGACATCCTCTATTTTTCCTCTAGGGTATCTTATACTTCTAACAACTAATTGAATAACCGTACTAGTAGGAGTTAAGCCTTCTAATCCTAAGGATGCAAATATATCACTTGGCATAACATTTATACCTGCACCTAAGTTTATTAAGGTTCTTTCTAGAATGGTATTTCCTATGGTGCATGATATAATAGGGATTCCAAGATCAGATAACTTTTTAGGAATTTGTGGTAGAAATAGGGAACTACTTTGCTCAGCTAAAAAGACCTTTCTAAGAACTTTTCGCTCTCTTTTCCTAGTACACCAATCCTTCAGAAATTTAGCACAAGGTGGCATTTTCTGCAATAGATCTAATAAAGGAATGTTAACTTGTACTTTTTCAAAAATTTCTTTGATTTTTTTTTTTGTTTTTCAAGTATTGTTTGTTGTAATCTTTCAGGATAGGGTGCTAAGGATTGTGATTTAAAAGATTCTTTTTCTTTTAGTTGATTTGTTTGATCATTTTTAGCTTCATTAGCAAATTTAGATTGTTCTTCAATGATTTCTAGATTTTCAACTATTACATTTTCATTATCATTTTGATTTTTACTCTTATCCACATTCATATCATTTTCATTTTGAGTTCTTGGTGGTATATCTATTCCAGATCTTAATGTTACACAAACATCTTCAAGATTTTCGTTACTCTGAGGATGTTTTTGTATATCATTTTCATGTTTATGATCTTCAATTGTTTTTAGTTTTAAAGTGCATTCTTTAAATTCTCTTGCACTAATATTTTCTGTTTGATGTATATTTTGCAAATTATGCAGGTTTATAACATTATAATTTTCATTATCCTGTTGCATAACTTGTATTTTCATTGTATATTCGTCCAATGTTTTTAGTTTTCTTTCTAGATCATCTAATCTCATTGCATTCAATTTTTGATTAATTTTCATTATGGTTTTTTCTGTTTTGTAAATTATATCCTTTTTAGGTTCTGAATATGCTTCCTTATAGTTTAATTGGTTGACTTCTTGTTGCTGACACATAAAGTATTCTAGTTTGTACAGGTTTTGCTCTATACTACGCTCTAGTCTATCATACCTATCCCAAACTTCCGTGTCTCTCAACATATTACACATTCTATACTGACCATCAGTTGGGTAAACTATAGGATTCTCATACTCAGCTCTATTATATTGAGGATAATTCATTTGTTGTTCATGGGATCTAACCATTTGTAAACGTCTCAGTTTCAAATAGTTAGAAATGCCATGTCCTTCAGAATTACAGAATTCACATATGCTAATTACAGGTTTCAGAAATCTTTGAGCATAAGCATATGCCATATTCTCAATTACAGAAGAAAACACACAGCACTCTGGCTATTAAAACGAAACAGCTCTAACAGTTGCTTATATTAATTCAATTTAATTCAATTCCCCGGCAACGGTGCCATAAAACTTGTTTGTTTTTTTGCCAGCACGACACTAGAAAACTTGTTTGGATCTCCTGCAACGCACCAGAAAAACTTGGATTTGTTAACTTCTGTTTTTACTTAGTTAATTTATCTTTATGCCTATTCTTTTTCTTTTAGTAAACAGACAACCTTTAATACAATTTAGATATTAATTCCAATTTGTACTTTAACTACAAGTACACAGTGTCTATTGTATCAGTGTGCAAGTACAGGTCGATCCCATAGGGAATTGCTTAAGAGTTTAGAACTGTCCGTTTGTTAATAATCAAATTTATATATTCAATAAGCTCTCTATTGAATTACAGTTAACTCAATGGACAAAGTTTGTTGAGTTATAGCTAACTCGATAGACTAACCTTGTGGACTTAAGTTAACTCCACGAGCCTGTCTTTTCTTTTTAAATACTGCTATTTACAAAGGAATTCGGCCAACCATTGGGCAGTTCCATAGATTGTAAATAACATCAATTAAGCTCTTTAGTAAACACTGGATTTATCATTAAGCAATACTAACATTCAGATAATTCAAACAGTAACCATTAAAATCTTTAAGTCTTTTGAACGAACCAATTTCAGTAAACTATAAAACTAAAACAAATATAAAACAATCACAACACTGACAAAGATAACATTAATCATGATACAACCCAAACAATACAACACTCAAATACAACATACAATAGTAGATAAGTTGTTTTTGGTATTTTTGGTTTAATATGACATGGAAATGGGCGAAAGGTGAAATGTAAAGTAATTTCAATCGATAGTAAATACTTCCGTCACTACATACGACGCGATTATACCATTGAAAACCACTTACAATCCTGTCTCCTCTCCCTATAGAATCGCGAGTACAGAATTGCAAGATAATCTCCTCTTCAGCATACAGGCATCAACCCGAAGTCAAGGCTAGAAGCTTTACGATCTCCTGAAATATGAGTCGGCACTTGGTGAAAATGGCTTCCCTTCCTACGACGCGATCACTCCTTACAGTGGTTGTCAAGCACCGTGTTTGGCTCGAAATCGACTCGACATCTAGAAAGTATTCTCACAGACCTCCGATGGTTGGTGATGGTGGTGATAACGATGGTAGTTGTGGTACTTTGGAGAATTACCGATACTGCCTGCAGAAAGCTCGGTGCTCCTCCTCTATACACACTGGCCGTCCATCGATCACACACTTTTCTTCTTTTTCTTCTTTTCTTTTATATTTCTTTAGTAGTAACTGCTTCTGCTTGAATGGTCAGTTGGATTTCCTTCATTCATATCAACGACGATGATTTCTTTTCCCTACGCGATACATGCAATCGTGGTTTTTCTTCCAACTGTCCTGTTTTTGCAACCGCTACAATGACATATTAGAAAATAAATAGTCCGTGGAGTTACAGATAACTCAACGGACTTACCTCGTTGATTTAATTATAAAACACATGCATAAATTTAACTATCCGATGCTCAGGTGCATTTTAGATACTTATAAATTTAACTATCCGATGCTCAAATGCATTTCAGATAGTTACAAATAACTCACCGATATATAACTTAAGTAAATCTACTAGATCTCAACACGTGTCAACAACAGTTTAATAATAAAATACACATTTTGGAGAGTTACAAGTCTAACTATCCAATGCCCAGGTGCATTTTCAGATAGTTATAGACAACTCACCGAAAGTTCACTTAAGTTAAGCATTATGGTTTCGAAACGTGTACTTCAGGAAATAATAAAATATTCTTTTAAAACATAACTGTTCGGCAATATAAACATAACTATCCGATACATGTTCATTCTGTTAAACATAACTGTCCGAAATATGTTCGGTATGTTAAACATAACTGTCCGAAATATCAGAAAATTTGGATACTTAACAATTTCACAGCTTGCAACTTACCGACAGTTCAGAAATGTACTAAAATGACATTAATTCCCCAAAATTAAGTAGATTCTTTAATTAAAGCATATAACAGTGCAATTATAACATAATGGCTTAATTCTTATATTATAAGCTAAATATTATGTAATTAACCATCATTTAACAGTTAATAATATGCACTTTTTCATTCTAAACAAGGAGAAAGAGGATTAACTTCTAACATGGAGCAAGTTGGTGTACTAATAACACTAGAGCTTCTCCACAACATTTTTGGATTCAAAAATGAAGGAATAGAAATTCTAGAGAGCGCAACTACAATCGAGTTGACAGAACAAGAGATAAAAGACTATTTAGCTATCAATCTTGGTGTGCCGTTATTAAACAGATTGAAGTACTTAAATGGTAAAGCACACATGGTAGCTAACATTTTGATTAAAAATGTCTACCAACGACAAGGCCATGGTATAGAATTAAGTCAATTTGTTAAATGGGCCACATATGCAGTTGTAAACAGAATTCAAGTTAATTGGTCTTTGGTTTTTATCTCCAAGTTGAGAGCAGCATAGAAAAAATTATTTTATGGAGATTTGATTCCACTGTTGATGGTGGACAATATTGACTTCACGAAATGGACATCTAAGAGGATAAGATCTAGAGCCATTTTAGTGAAGGAATATAAAAATTATAATGCTGTAGTTGCTATTTCGATAGCTGGACCTTCTAGAGACATTACAGGAGCTGTAGAACGTATAAATCAATTAGAACATCAATTAGAAAAGCTCTAGAAGGAAGTACATGAACTTAGCAAGAAAGATTAAAATATATTGTTCATCTACTTGTATTGAAAAAAAATATATATATCTGACTGTATGCAAATGTAAATGTTTGGTTGCTTTAGACGACACTAGAGAACTTGTTTGGTTCCCAGGCAACAATGCCAGAAAACTTGTATTTGTTAACTTCTGTTTTTAACTTGGTTAATTTGTCTTTATGCCTATATCAATACTTTCGTTTTAGAAGTAAACAAACAACCTTTCACACAAATTAGATATTAATTCAAATTTGTATTTTAACTGCAAGTGCATAGTGTATATTGTATTTGTGTGCAAGTACAAGTCGATCCCATAGGGAATTGAGTAATAATTGTGTATTGTTCTGTTTTTATATTATACTTAATGTGTTTAGTAATCACTCCGTTGAGTTACAATTAACACAACGGACTAAGTTCGTAGAGTTATGGCTAACTCAACGGACTAATCTCATGGACTTAAGTTAACTCTACGAGCCTATCTTTCCAGGTTAATACTGCTATTTACAAAGGAATTCAGCCAAGCATTGGGCGGTTCCATAGATTGTAAATAACATCAATTAAGCTCTTTAATGCTAGCTAATATTATATTTATCATTAAGCAATACTAATATTCAAATATTTCAAACAGTAACCATTAGAATCTTTAAGTATTTGGAACAAATCGATTTTAGTAAGCTGTAATACTATTTTCTATTTTCTAAATCAAATAAACATAAAACATTCACAATACTGACAATGATAACTTTAATCACGATACAAAATAAACAATACAACACTTAAATACTAAATATAAACACAGATAAGTTGTTGTTTTTGGTATTTTTGTTTCAAGATGTTCATGAAAATGGGTGAAAGGTAAAAATCTCTATCGACAGTAAATACTTCCGTCACTACATGCTATGTGATTACACAACTAAAAACTTAATCACTTACAATTCTGCCTCCTCTCCCTATAGAATCGCGAGTCCAGAATTGGAAGATGGTCTCCTCTTCAGCATACTGGCATCAACTCGAAACCAAGGCTAGAAGCTTTATGATCTCCTAAGATATGAGTCATTGCTTGGTGAAAATGGCTTCCCTTCCCGCAATGCGATCGCTCCTCATAGTGGTTGTTAGACACCGTGTTTGGCTCGGAATCGACTCGACATCAAGAAAGTATCCTCACAAACCTCCAATGGTTGGTGATTATGGTAATGTTGGTGAATTGTTGGTGATGGTGTGGATGCTTCAGTGAACTTCCGATGCTGTCTGCAGTTAGCGCGGTCCTCCCCCTTTACACACACTGCCACACACCTCCAACCACCCCTTCTTCATTTTTTCTCCTCTTCTTTTATATTTCTTCAATAGTAACTGCTTCTGCTTTAAATGATCGATTAGATTTCCTTCATTCAGATCAATGATGATGATTTCTTCTCCCTTCCACGAGTGAATTCCTATGTGATACGTGCAATCGTGGTTTTCCTTCGAATGTCCTATTTCTATAACTGCTACAGTGGCATATTAGAAAATAAATAGTCCGTGGAGTTACAGATAACTCAACGGACTTACTTCGTTGATTTAACTATAAAACACGTGCAATAAAGAAATAAGCTACTAACATAATGCGTTACCTTAGTGTGTATTCATGTAACTCAACGCGTACAGTTATGCTAACTTAACGAGTTAAACATGTGCATCTCATATGATATACTAAAGCATTTAAATTCAACACGTGCATAATTCTAATTTAACAAGTTCAAATATTTTGGACACTTATAAAGCTAACTATCCGATGCCTAGATGCATTTCAGATAGTTAACAGATAACTTACCAAAAATCCACTTAAGTCAAACATTATGGTTTCAACACGTGTATTTCAAGAAATAATAAAATATTCTTTAAAACATAACTGTCCGGTACATTAAACATAACTTTCCGAAATAACAGAAAATTCAGATACTTAAGAATTTCACAGCCTACAATTTACCGATAGTTTAGAAATGTACTAAATTAACATTAATTCCCTAAAATTATGTAGATTCTTTCATTAAAGCATATAATAGTGCAATTATAACATAATGACTTAATTCTCATATGATAAGCTAAATATTATGCACTTTTTTATTCTAAGCAGTAAACTATTTATATAAATGAATGTTTGAATTTCAGATGTTTCTGAATTTGTGTAATTGTAAATGAATGATATAATTGAGAACTATATTGAATTGAATATTATATAGCTGTTTAAAGATGTGCAAGACTATGTAAATGTTTTACAAATTTTATGAATGACATGGTTAAATGCACGATGATTAGATAATGTCTGAATATATCTGCATACTAAAAAGTAAAAGGTAAATTCTACATAACAAGAAATGAACTGTAAGTTAAATATGCATATAATGTTCTGATTTAAATGAGTTAAATTAGAACACTACATTAATGAAATATATTTAACTTTATTTAAGTTGACAAAATGCAGAGAAAAAAAACATATAGAAGTTAATATGAGGAGTAGGTTTTAGAAAAATTTGCTAAGTGTTAACTCAACGAAGTAAGTTCGTTAAGTTAACCTTAACTCCATGAGGTCAATAATAAAATATAAGGTCACTCCGTTGAGTTATTTGTAACTCAACGAGGTTAGTCCGTGGAGTTAGCAAATAGGTGACGAAGCTAATCCATTGAGTTAGCTGTAACTCAATGAGATTAGTTTGTTGAGTTAGAAATAGTAACCGAAGCTAGTCTGTTGAGTTAACTATAACTCAACGAGGCTAGTTCGTGGATTAAGCTGAATGGCTATTCTTTTATCCACAAACGAAACTTCATGGGTTTAGTAGTTATTGAAATTTGAAATTTGAAGCGGAACATGTATTCATAAAAATAGGAACCATACTACACATTACAAGACACGTTCTTGCAACAAGATTCATTTGCCTTATGGACGTGCATTATAAATATAGAACAGAATGTTATTTACGAGTTACTAGCACTTGAGGAAAGAAAAGAAAATTCGTTAGGGAACTGGAAGGAGAGCAACTGATTCAACTTCATCCGTCAACAATCATTTACCTAAAAACAAAGCTTTAGATTGGTATGCAATTAATTTTCTCCTATTTTACTTTATGTTAAGAGTTTATGAGCACATGGACTCGTTCTCCTAGCACTAAACGATTAGTAAGAACACCTACATAGGATTATTCAACATAGAGGTATACTGAAATATTTTCTAAATTGGATTTTAACGAAATCCTTAGGGGTGTAGCTAACATTTCTTTAAAAGAGAACGAAGATATGGCTGCCATAATAGAAAAACCATTAGGGGAAATTTTGTATCCTGAATTAGTTGATGAACCTTCATGTATTCGATTGCCAAACTTTGAGGGAGATAGGTTTGAACTGAAATCTAATTATATTAGTCAATTGCCACACTTTCAGGGATTAGAAAGAGAAGATTCCTATTATTTCCTTAGAGAATTTAACGAAGTTTGTCAAATAATGAAAATACCGAACATGAGTAATGATGCTATTAAATTTAGATATATCCCTTTTGCTTTAAAAGACACAACTAAGAGATGGTTATATACTCTATCACCTGATTCAATTTCTGCATGGACTAAATTTTACTCTATTTTTTTGAAAAAATATTATCCAACACACCAAATGATTAAAAAGAAAAAGGAAATATTAATGTGTAGCTAAAAATAGGGAGAATCATTTTGGAAATATTTTGAAAGATTTAAAGATTTACTGACTCAATGTCCACATCATGTAATGAGTAAAGCACAGTTGATAGGTATAATTTATGAAGGCATAGATGTTTCAATGAAATCTTTATTAGAATCTGCTTGTTAGAATGGATTTTTAAAACTGTGTAGTGAAGAAACATGGGAATACTTAGAAAACTTTGCAAAAAAAACTGCATAGTGGGAAAACTTAGCTGAAGCTATTATAGATAAAAGAATATTGCTAGGGGGAATGCATGCAATAAATTCAAGCACCATGCTTGAAGTTAAATTAACTGAATTAACAAAGAAAATAGAAGAGTTATCATTAAATCAAAAACTAGTAGAAAAGAATGCAAATATTAATGACTTAGATATTATTTATGCTAGAAACTAGAAACATAACTTTGGAAATTCTTATAACCCTAATTGGAGAAATCACTCAAACCTATCTTGGAGAAATAACAATTTCTAGGGAGGAGAAAATATAAATGACAAAAATATAAGTTATGAAGTATTAATTGAACAAGGATCTAGAATAGAGAAGTTAGAAAAGATAATTCAACAATTAAACAATTGCCTAGATCATGTATTTGGAAATGCTACCATTCAAAATCAAAATATGAATAGAAATATACCCCTTAGATAGAAGGAATCAATAGAAGTTAGACATACTAGAGGATTGCCAATGCAAGTAATACCTAACCCTGTCAAAAGAACTATTAATGAAATTGATACCTACCATGGGAGGGAAACTGAATGAAGTAATATGACTAAAGTAACTATGTATAATATAGTAAGTAGAAAAATATAAAAAGAAAAAAATGTAAGTTTAATTATAGGAAGTAATATCGTAGAGTTATTACTTAACTCAATTAACTTAGTTCGTTGAGTTATAACCTAACTTCACGAGGGTAAGTAAGTAGCTATGTTAATTTTATCTCTACTAAATTTTGTTTATGTTATACAGAATCACAACAGATGGAATTGATGAAATTACCACTCGATGCACTAAGGGAAGTAATGAGTAACTTATCAGCTAAAGATCTGTGTAGATTGTGTTGTGTGTCAAAAGAAATTAAAGACTATCTAAGAAAAATAATTTCATGGACTACAAGCTACAAAGATGACTAGTATTAGAGATGGAATTTTATAGAAGTCATTTAATTATAGTTCAATCAGCTATGAATATCTGAATATGGAAGAAAATGTTGGAATTCCACCCAATACATTAGAAGGAACAGATCATATTATGAGGATAGATGAATGATTAATTATTTACAGAACTAAACCAAGGTATGCAATTCTATTACTTGATATTTTGATTAGAAATCCTATCACTAGAGAAGAATGAAATATAGGAAGACCTAATAGATTTGAAGTAATAATTGAAAATTGTGGGTCAGCTTTAACATTTTCTGATAAAAATTTGACCATTCCTAAAAAATTGTATTACTAAAGACCAACTAGAAATTAGGATGAAGATTTATGTTTAAGTGTGTATAATTTTCTGAATAGATCTTGAACTAAAAATACTATGATATATCTAGGACAAAAAGCATTAATTAACAACATACATGTCATACTTGATGGATATATATATCTAGTCACAGATATATCAGTTGCATTTAGATCTGATTTATATATATTAAGCATAGATAGTTATGATGATAACTTTATAGAAATATTGCCTATACCTAGTGATATAGCTAAACCACCGTCTGTAGAACATGATAAAATTCAATTAGGAATGTGGTATAATGAATATGATGATCCTACTTTATGTCTGATAAGATGGTGGGATGAATTGATGAAATTTCAAATATGGATTATGAAAGACCTAAATGAATGGAAGTGGGAAGTGGAATATATTGAAATATATGTAGAAATAGAAACAACTACATTATCTTAGAATAGAAAAGGATCCCTTTCTGCATTTCAATTCATTAATGGTAATACACTTATATTTAGTATTGATAACATACTGCAAGTTTACAAGTTAAGAAAGAGAGTGAATTGCATTAAAATAGAATTAATAGCAAGAAGAATTATGCCTAAAAAGTTTGCTTAGACTGACACGTTTATTCCATTTGTCACAACTTTGCAATCATGTTCTTAAACTATGATTTTGTACTTTTAATGTTGTGTATTCTGTATTTATTTTTATAAAATAAAAGAAAAATAAAATATCAATCCGATTTGTTAGTATCTGTTCTAGGAAACCAACTAGCTTGCTTGTGAACTACCAAAGGCATAGGAGCCTGGGTTCCACACAAGACACTGATTTAACAATTTATGTTTTGTTGTTAGATGTTATTTTGTTATATATTCTGCTTTTATGTGTGAATGAAAAGTTTTTCAGAATCAAAAGTCAGAAGATTATTCCATTTGTCACAACTTTGCAATCATGTTCTTAAACTATGATTTTGTACTTTAAATGTTGTGTATTTTGTATTTATTTTTATAAAATAAAAGAAAAATAAAATATCAATCCAATTTGTTAGTATCTATTCTAGGAAACCAACTGGCTTACTTGTGAACTACCAAAGGCATAGGAGCCTAGGTTCCTCATAAGACACTGATTTAACAATTTATGTTTTGTTGTTAGATGTTATTTTATTATATATTCTGCTTTTATGTGTGAATGAAAAGATTTTCAGAATTAAAAGTTAGAAGATATTGAAGAAGGTACAAAAGAACAAGGTATGTAATTGATTACTTATCCTAAATTTACATTCAAACTCAGTTCGTGAAGTTATTCATTAACTCAACGAATTAAGTTCATTGAGTTAGGTGGTAAGTCAACGAAACAATATTCATGTCTGCTAACATTTATTGTATTTACTATAAAATCTTTTACAATGAGGACAATGCAAAATGTAGGTATGGGAGGGGAGGTAATTAGATTAAATCCAAGTAATCTTGTTAATTAGAGGAATTTGGATGGTGCTGTAAATTTTTGTGGAAACTAAAAATTTTTTTATTTATGAATTTGCTATAACTAACTGAAATTTCCTATAACTATTCGATAATTGAGATTGTTGTTTAGAATGAAAATGTGCATAATATTAAGGGTTAAATGATGGTTAATTGCATAATATTTAGCTTATCATATAAGAATTAAGCCATTATGTTATAATTGCATTGTTATATGCTTTAATGAAAGAATCAGCATAATTTCAGGGAATTAATGTTAATTTAGTACATTTCTAAACTGTTGGTGAATTGTAGGCTGTGAAATTCTTAAGTATCCAAATTTTTTATTATTTCAGAAAGTTATATTGCATGTACCGGACAATTATGTTTTTAACGATAAAAGAATATTTTATTATTTCCTAGAGTACACATGTTGAAACCGTAATGCATGACTTAAGTGGATTTTTAGTAAGTTATCTGTTAACTATCTGAAATACATCTGGACATCGAATAGTTAGGTCTCGTAAGTGTCTGAAATATCTGAACTTGTTAAGTTAGAATTATGCACGTGTTGAATTTAAATGCTTTAGTATATCACGTGAGATGTACATGTTTAACTCGTTAAGTTAGCATAACTGTACGCGTTGAGTTACATGAATATACACTAAGGTAATGTGTTATGTTAGTAGCTTATTTCTTTATTGCAGGTGTTTTATAATTAAATCAACGAAGTAAGTCCGTTGAGTTATCTATAACTCCACATATCATTTATTTTCTAATATGCCACTATAGTGGTTACAAAAACAAGACATTCGAAGGAAAACCACGATTGCACGTATCATGCAGGAGTTCACTCGTTACTAAGGAAGAAGAAATTACCATCGTTGATATGAATGAAGGAAATCCAATCGATCATCTAAGCAGAAGTAGTTACTACGGAAGAAATATAAAAGAAGAGGAGAAAAACGAAGAAAGTGTGGTTGGCAGTGCGTGTAGAGGTGGAGGACCGCACTAACTGCAAGCAGCATTGGAAGTTCCCTGAAGCTCCACATCACCACCAAAATCACCAACCATTGGTGGTCTGTGAGGATACTTTCCTAATGTCGGGTCGATTCCGAGCTAAACACAGTGCCTGACAACCATTGTGAGGAGTGATTGTGTCACGAGAAGAGAAGCCATTTTCATCAAGCATCGACTCATATCTCAGGAGATCGTAAAACTTCTAGCCTTGGTTTCGGGTTGATGCCAATATGCTAAAGAGGAGATCATCTTGCAATTTTGGACTCGCGATTCTATAGGGAGAGGAGGTAGGATTGTAAGTGATTAAGTTTTCATTGGTGTAATCGCGTCGCATATAGTAATGGAAGTATTTAATGTGGATAGAGATTTTTACATTTCACCTTTCGCTCATCTTCATGAACATATCAAAACAAAAATACCAAAAATAACAACTTATCTGTGTTTACATTTAGTATTTAAGTGTTGTAGTGTTTGTTTTGTATTGTGATTAATGTTATTAGTGTCAGTATTGTAAGTGTTTTATGTTTGTTTAATTTAGAAAACAGAAAATAGTTTTATAGTTTACTGAAATTGATTCGTTCCAGATACTTAAAGATTTTAATGGTTACTGTTTGAAATATCTGAATGTTAGTATTGCTTAATGATAAATCTAATATTAACTAACATTAAAGAGCTTAATTGATGTTATTTACAATCTGTGGAACCACCCAATGGTTGGCCGAATTCTTCTATAAATAGTAGTATTTAATTGGAAAGATAGACTCGTGGAGTTATCTTAAGTCCATGAGGTTAGTTCGTTGAGTTAGCCATAACTCCACGAACTAGGTCCGTTGTGTTAACTGTAACCCAATGGAGTGCTTACTGAACATATAGATTCCAATATTAAAACCGGAACATTACACAATTCTTACTCAATCTCTGTGGGATCGACCTGTACTTGCACACAAATACAATATACACTGTGCACTTGCAGTTAAAATACAAATTGAAATTAATATCTAATTTGTGTGAAAGGTTGTTAGTTTACTTCTAAAAGTAATTATTGATATAAGCCTAAAGACAAATTAAACAAGTAAAAACAAAAGTTAACGAACCCAATAGACAAGTTTTCTAGTGCCGTTGCTAGGGACCAATTGTCTAATCTAACCTTTCACATCAGTATAATTGTCAAATTTTTAAACACAGTAACTAGATTGTTATATTTAGAATCGTATATAAGATGCTACAAAGTTTTACTATTAATACAAGCTGACATTTGTGCAGATTGTGTTGTGTGTCAAAAGAAATTAAAGACTATGTTAGAGAAAAATATTTTCATGGACTACAAGTTGCAAAGATGACTAATATTAGAGATGGATTTTTATGGAAGTCATTTAATCGTAGTTCAATCAACTATGAATATTTGAATATGGATGAAAATGCTGGAATTCCACCCAATACATTAGAAGGAATAGATCATATTATGAGGATAGATGAAAGATTAATTATTTATAGAACCAAACCAAGGTATGCAATTCTGTTACTCGATATTTTGATTAGAAATCCTATCACTAGAGAAGAATGAAATATAGGAAGGCCTAATAGATTTGAAGTACCAACTGAAAATTGTAAGTCAACTTTAACATTTTCTGATAAAAATTTGACCATTCCTGAAAAATTGTATTATTGGAGACCAATTGGAAATTGGGATGAAGATTTATGTTTAAGTGCGTATAATTTTCTGAATAGATCTTGAACTAAAAATACTATGATATATCTAGGACAGAAAGCATTAATTAACAACATACATGTCATACTTGATGGATATATATATCTAGTCACAGATATATTAGTTGCATTTAGATCTGATTTATACATAGTAAGCATAGATAGTTACGATGATGACTTTATAGAAATAATGCCTATACCTAGTGATATAGCTAAGCCATCGTCTACAGAACATGATAAAATTCAATTAGGAATGTGGTATAATGAATATGATGATCCTACTTTATGTTTGATAAGATGGTGGGATGGATTGATGAAATTTCAAATATGGATTATGAAAGGCCTAAATGAATGGAAGTGGGAAGTAGAATATATTGAAATATATGTAGAAATAGAAACAACTACATTATCTTGGAACATAAAAGGATCCCTTTCTGCATTTCAATTCATTAATGGTAATACACTTATATTTAGTATTGATAATATACTATAGGTTTATAAGTTAAGAAAGAGAGTGGATTGCATTAAAATAGAATTAATAGCAAGAAGAATTATGCTTAAAAAGTTTGCTTGGACTAACACATTTATTCCATTTGTCACAACTTTGCAATCATGTTCTTAAACTGTGATTTTGTACTTTTAATTTTGTGTATTCTGCATTTATTTTTATAAAATAAAAGAAAAACAAAATATCAATCCAATTTGTTAGTATCTGTTTTGGGAAACCAACTGGCTTGCTTGTGAACCACCTAAGGCATAGGAGCCTAGGTTCTACATAACACACTGATTTAACAATTTATGTTTTGTTGTTAGATGTTATTTTGTTATATATTCTACTTTTATGTGTGAATGAAAAATTTTTCAAAATCAAAAGTCAAAAGATATTGAAGGAGATACAAAAGAACAAGGTATGTAATTGATTACTTATCCTGAATTTACATTCAAACTCAGTTCGTGGAGTTATTCATTAACTCGACGAATTAAGTTCATTGAGTTAGGTGGTAAGTCAACGAAACAATATTCATGTCTACTAACATTTATTGTATTTACTATAAAATCTTTTACAATGAGGACAATGCAAAATGTAGGTATGGGGGGGTGGTAATTAGATTAAATCCAAGTAATCTTACTAATTAGAGGAATCTAGATGGTGCTGCAAATTTTTGTGGAAACTGAAATTTTTTTATTTATGAATTTGCTGTAACTAACTGAAATTTCATATAACTATCTGATAATTGAGATTGTCAAATTTTTAAACACTGTAACTAGATTGTTATATTTAGAATCGTATATAAGATGCTACAAAATTTTACTATTAATACAAATTTGGATATAGTATCTTATGTTTTTGCTAAATTTTATGAGTTTAATAGTTTCACGTTTTTAAAAAAGAAAATCAAAATGCTTAATTGAAACTTAGTAAATTATCTGAAATCTTGAAAGAGCTGAAATGTTGATTTTTGGATTAAATGAAATACATATTGTTGAGGTTTTTGCTGTCCCCAAAATAAGATCTTAAAACTCACAAAGGGACCAAAATGATAAGACATTAAACTCAAAACTCATTTTAAAATAACCGCAAGCACACGGTGCAATTGTAATATACTTCGGCGAGTACGGGTCGAATCCACAAGGATTTGGCTTTTACAAAATATTTCTAAGGTGCAAAAACAATAATAATTACAAGTGATTCAAATCCTTTTGTATCTCCTTCCATATCTTTCAATTTTTGATTCTGAAAAACTTTTCATTCACAAATAAAAGTAGAATATATAACAAAATAACAAGCATAACTTGTTAAATCAATGTCTTCTGTGGAACCCAAACTCCTATGGCTTTGGTGACTCACAAGCAAGCCAATTGGTTTCCTTGAACAGATACCAAAACACTAGATTGATATTTTGTTTATTTTTCTTTTATAAAATAAAACTAAAACTAAAAAAAATTTCTTTTCTTTTTCTAAAAATAAATGCAAAATACACAACATTAAAATTACAAAATCATAGTTTAAGAACATGATTGAAAAGTGGTAACAAATGGAATAAATGTGTCAGTCCATGCAAACTTTTTAAGCATAATTCTTCTTGCGATTAATTCTATTTTAATGCAGTCTGTTTTCCTTTTTAACTAGTAAACTTGTAGTATGTTATCAATACTAAATATAAGTGTATTTTCATTAATGAAATGAAATGCAGAAAGGGATCCTTTTATGTTCCAAGATAATGTAGTTGTTTCTATTTCTACATCTATTTCAATATATTCCTCTTCCCACTTCCATTCATTTAGGTCTTTCATAATCCATATTTGAAATTTCCTCAATTCATCCCACCATCTTATCAGACATAAAGTAGGATCATCATATTCATTATACCACACTCCTAATTAAATTTTATCATATTTTGAAGACGGTGGTTTAGCTATATCACTCGGTATAGGTAATATTTCTATAAAATCATCATCATAACTGTCTATGCTTACTATGTATAAATCAGATCTAAATGCAACTGATATATCTGTGACTAGATATATATATCCATCAAGTATGACATGTATGTTAATTAATGTTTTCTGTCCTAGATATATCATAGTATTTTCAGTCCAAGATCTATTCAGAAAATTATACACACTTAAGCATAAATTTTCATCCCAATTTCTAGTTGGTCTCCAATAATATAATTTTTCAAGAATGGTCGAATTTTTATCAGAAAAGATTAAAGCTGACCCACAATTTTCAATTGGTACTTCAAATCTATTAGGCCTTCCTATATTCCATTCATCTCTTGTGATAGGATTTCTAATCAAAATGTCGGGTAACAGAATTGCATACCTTGGTTTGGTTCTGTAAATAATTAATCCTTCATCTATCCCCATAATTTGATCTATTCCTTCTAATGTATTGGGTGGAATTCTAGTAGTTTCTTCCATATTCAGATATTCATAGCAGATTAAACTACGATTAAATGACTTCCATAACAATCCATCTCTAATCTTAGTCATTTTTGCGGCTTGTAGTCCATGAAAATATTTTTCTCTGACATAGTCTTTGATTTCCTTTGATACACAACACATTCTGCACAGATCTTTAGTTGATAGGTTACTCAGTACTTCCCTTAGTGCATCTAGTGGTAATTTCATCAGTTCCATCTGTTGTGATTCTGTATAACATAAATAAAAATTTAATAGAGATAAAATTAACATAGCTACTTACATACCCTCGTGGAGTTATGTCATAACTCAATGAACTAAGTTCGTTGATGTTAGGAATTTTGTTTTGATGATATATGCTTTATTAAAGTTTTTAAATAAGTTTAAATAATATTCTCTAAGTATAATAGTAAACAGATTATCGGAAAGTTTCATTTTTATGTCGGATAAGTTAAAGATTTCCGAAGAGTTAGATTTTCGATAATTAACGTTTCATTTTTGTCGAATAGTTTATGTTAAAAACTCGTATAGTTAAGTTATCTGCACGTGTGCTTTTAATGTTTTAAGTTGTCACGTGTTTTCCATGTGCGTTCGGTAATGAAAATTGAATAGTTAGATAAATGTTCGAGGTTTTTATATGCATGGATAGATAAGTCTTCGAGTTTTATAAAATGACTAACGAACAGATAAGTTTGCTATGTTTAGTCACGTGTTTTGCAGGTGCAAAAACTCAAAGAGTTATAGATAAGTGTTCGAGTTTTTACAGGACTTAAAAGATAAGTGTTCGACTAAATCGAAGACTTAGAAGATATTCTACAAGACTCTAGGAAGATAAAGTCTCGGTGAATCTATGAGTGAAGATCGTGGAAATTCAAAATGATAGTGGAGAAAGTGGAAACACAAAAAGATAGTAATTTGGATTAAACAAAAAATTAGTACGTGGATTATGGATTATGGATTAAGTGGATGAACATGTTGAACATGAAAGACAACAGAGTTCGACTACTAATAGAGAGTATTGTTAGGATCGATAGGCTCACCAGAGGGGAGGTGAATGGTGAACACGTGTAGTTTTAAAATTCTTTTGACGTTGAATCGAATGATTCAACAGAAATGTAATGAGATGAAACTAAGAGAATGAAAATCAGCAGAGATAAGAAACACACAGCAAATTTTTAGGTGGTTCACCAATTTGGCTAGTCCACCCCCAAGATTCACTTGGGCTTCACTAAGTGTTTCAACACTTACACACTTGCTTTCAGGTCAAAGCAAGAACCAACTACACAGAAGTTTTCAAGTATAAACTTCAGTAAACCAACCTCTAGATTTTTCAGGTCGAAACTCAAACCAACACTGTATGTAGCTTTCAGGTTGAAACTACGAACCAACAACTTTAATCCTTCAATCAGAGTTTTGGGCAAGGAGCTTTTTCTGTAGTAGATCTTTAGAATATGCTTCACTATTTGCAGACTTGAGTGTAAATGGAATTTGGAGTGTAGCTCACTGTATATCTCTACCGTATATCCGTTGTTTGTATTTTGAATATATACTTGATATGTACAACGATCATATTTTCCTCCAACAGATGTATTCTACTGTACTTGATTAGGATCAAGTCCCAATACGGCAAGTGACCATTCAGAAAATCATTTCAAGATATCTTATCGATTTTCCTGTTCTTTCGGATAGTTATGTATGCAACTCTCCGAAGAGTAACTGTAACTCACCGAAAGATCACTTAACCTTTACTGCCAGGTAGGATTCTAGAATATTTAAATGTAAGCTCTCATCCAATTGGATACTTATAACTGTAACTCACCGAATAGTTATATACTTGTCGGATAGTTTGACTTTGTCAACTTTCCGATTGCTTTAATTTAGCATGTGCATAAAGGGCTGACTTAAGTTTCGGAAGGTTATCCTTGTAACTCACCGAAATGCTTCAGGATTTCGGATATTTATTTTTCTAACTCTCCGAAAACTTATTTGAGCCACTCTTTGGAATTCTGCACGTGGGAAATTCAATGACTTAAGTTTCGAATGGTTAAACTGTAACTCAACGAAACTCTTTCGAAATTTTGGATAGTTATCTTTCTAACTCTCCGAAAACCCATTTGAGCATTTGTATGGAATTCTACACGTAGGAAATTTACTGACTTAAGTTACGGATAGTTAAACTGTAACTTACTGAAACTCTCTTTGAAATTTCGGATAGTTATCAAACTCTCCGATTTTCCCTTTCAAGCTTTCAACTGTCGGCTTCTCCATTTTGCACGTGCGTAATAAAATGACTTAAGTTCCTAAAAGTTATGCTTGTAACTTACTGAAAAAGTCAAATAGTTATCTAACTCTCCGAAAGGAAAACTCGAATAGTTATCTAACTCTCTGAAAGGAAGACTCGGATAGTTATCTAACTCTCTGACAAGTCCTTCCGTTCTGTATTTCTGCACATGGTTTATTGAATGACTTAACTTTCGAATAGTTATACCTGTAACTCTTCGAAACGTCCTTTAAGCTTCTAGATAGTTAACTCCTTAACTATCCGATCATTCAATTCCCTTAACTGTCTGATTAAATAACTCTCCGAAGGCTTTGTAAAATTTGGATAGTTATCTTTCTAACTGTCCGATAGTCTTGCTGTTGTTTACTCTTCGGATACTTGAACCTGTAACTGTCTAATTTTGCTGTATCTTGAAAGTATTATCATCTGGAACCTTCTTAATCTGTTCATCTGCTTGCAATTTGTTCTAACAGCCTTCTGATCTAATGCAATATAGACTTAACCGTGAAATACAATATATTTCCTCACATAGGTTTTGTATTATCAAAATACTCGGGTTCTAACAATCTCCCCCTTTTTGATAATGACAAAAACATTTACAATTATTTACATGTATTTCACTCACTAGTGTATTTCTATACATTTAGTCACACAGAGAAATATAAAACAGAAATTTATCAAAACTATACTGACGAGGAGGGATTCCTCCCCTTGACTTTGAGCAGACTTCTCCCCCTATCTGTGTGCTGAGTTTTTCTCTTTCAATTCTTGTTGGAAATACTGTAAGAGACCATATACTTGACAAATTTTGAAATTCTTCTACTCCTTTTTGTCATTATATAAAAAGGTGAGGACTGTAAAACTGATTTTCTGTAAAACTGATATTGATTGTAACCTGCACGAGTAGGTTAGCAGAAAAACAAGCTCCCATATTGTGAGCTTGATGAAAAAATATTTAAAGATCATGTAAAGAACATATTCCTAGATTTCATCTAATATGATTAAAAGTTGATTCATTTAAAGGTTTGGTGAAAATATCTGCAAGTTGATTTTCTATTGGCACAAACTTAAGTGAAATGTTCCCTTTCTCCACATGATCTCTCAGAAAATGATGTCTGATCTCGATATGCTTCGCTCTAGAATGAAGTACTATATTCTTAGATAGATTGATTGCACTACTGTTATCACAAAATATGATTGAATTCTAAATTTTCAGTCTGTAATCTGCTAGAGTTTGCTGCATCCAAAGGATTTGTGCACAGCACAATCCAGCTGTAATATACTCGGCTTAAGTAGTAGATAAAGCTATACAATTTTGTTTCCTACTAAACCATGAGATTAAAGAACATCCAAGTAGTTGACAAGCACCACTAGTGCTTTTTCTATCAGATCTGCTGCCTGCATAATCTACATCACTATAGCCTGTTAAAATCAAACTACTATCAACTGAGTAGAATAATCTGAAATCTTTTGTTCCTTGTAGATATCTGAAAATCCTTTTGAATAATTTCAAATGTGATTCCTTTGGTGATGCTTGAAATCTAGCACACAAGCATACACTAAACATAATATCTGGCCTGCTAGCTGAAATGTATAATAGGGATCCAATCATACCTCTATATTGCCTTTGATCCACTGCAACACTTGAATCATACATTTCTATTTTAATGCTTGAACTCATTGGAGTATTTGCGGATTTGATGTTTTCATAACCAAATTTCTTCAACATCTCTTTGCAGTATTTTTCTTGGTTGACAAAGATACCATTATGCATTTGATGAATCTGTAATCCCAAGAAAAACTTCAATTCTCCCATCATGCTCATTTCAAATTTATTTTTCATCAAATTCTGAAATTCATGACAGAGATCTTCTAAAGTGGCTCCAAAGACTATATCATCAACATATATCTGAACAATCAACATGTGCACATCAAAAGTTTTGACAAACAAAGTGTTGTCCACTTTGCCTATAGAAAAGTTGTTTTTAGTTAAATTTTTTTTCAATTTCTCATACCAAGCTCTAGGTGCCTGTTTCAAACCATATAGAGCCTTTCTCAGTTTGTAGACATGATCTGGCTTGAGTTCATCTTCAAATCCAAGAGGTTTTTTAACAAACACTTCTTCTTGAATTTCTCTATTTAAGAAGGCACTTTTCACATCCATTTGAAATAATCTTATCTTCATAGTACTTGCAAAGGCAAGCAACATTCTAATAGCTTCAATCCTAGCTATAGAAGTAAAAGTTTCTTCATAGTCAATACCTTCCTGCTGATTGTAGCCTTGTGCAACTAATCGAGCTTTATTTTTGAGAATGTTACCTTCTTCATCTAATTTGTTTTTGAAAATCCATTTAGTTCCAATGATGGATTTTCTTGTAGGTTTTTCTATTAGTTCCCACACATTGTTTTTCTGGAACTAATTTAATTCTTCCTACATAGCCACTGTCCAGTGGGTAACCTTACAAGCTTCATCTACTAATTTTGGCTCCATTTCTGACACAAATGCACAAAAATTACAGAAATCTTATGCTTTGCTTCTAGTTTGTACCCCTTTAGATATATTTCCAATAATTTTTTCCTCGGGATGATCAGATCTAAACTTCCAACTGTTATGATTCTGATATCTATGGTTGAGATTCTGGTCTAACACTTGTGAATTGGTATTCTGCTTGCTTTTATCATCTTCAAAGTATTCATTTTCATTATCATTATTAATCTTCAACTTTTTGAAATTCTAGAACAGATCTTCATCAAACTGAACATTTATACTTTACTATTCTATCTTCAGCAAAATATACTCTGTAAGCTTTGCTTCTCGAGGAGTAACCAACAAGTATGGCAGGTTCAGACTTAGCATCGAACTTGTCTTTAGCATTTCCTGTATTTAAGACAAAACATTTGCATCCAAATGTCTTAAAATAGCCAACATTTGGAGTTTTATCGAACCAAATTTCAAAAGGTGTCTTTCAATATGGATCTAATGTGAGTTCTGTTGGAAATGTAACAAGCTGTTCCTACAGCTTCTGCCCAAAGAAATTTAGGTAGATCCGTGGCATTTAACATAGTTCTAGCCATTTCTTGTAATGTCCTATTTTTCCTTTCCACAACTCCATTTTGAGCAGGAGTTCTAGGACAAGAGAATTCATGCAGAATTCCAAATGAATTGCAAAGGTTTTCAAATTCACCTCCATGATCACTTCTAATTTTCTTCACTACTAGTTCCTTCTGATTCTGAACTCTTATGCAGAAATTCCTAAACTCATTGCAAGTTTCATTTTTATGTGTCAAAAATATCACCCAAGTTAATTTGAAGAAATCATCAACAATAACAAACGTATATTTTCAACCCCCAAGACTTGATACTTGAGAAGGACCAAACAAATCTAGATGTAGCAGTTCTAATGACCTTTTGGTGGAAATAACACTTTTGCTGTGAAGAGTAGTTCTCTTCTGCTTCCCTAGCATACACTCACTACACACTCTATCCTTCTTAAAAGTGAGTTTAGGCAGACCCCTAACAAGATCACCCGTGGATAGCTTTCTGATATTCTTCATACTGATGTGACCAAGTCTTCTATGCCACACCCAATCGTCTTCACCAATTGCTACCAAACAGGAATTGTTTGCAGAATTTTCACATGGAAAGTTTAATGTATATATTGAGCAATTTCTAATACCAGTAAATTTTGTTTCATTTGTGGCAAGATCAATAATGTAGCAGTTTTTAGCATTAAAAGAAACAGTATAGCCTTTATCACATAATTGTCCTACACTTAACAAATTTTGTTTTAATCCATTTACATGCAAGACATTCTCAATTATACCATTTTCAGATGTAATATTTCCTATTGCAGTTATTTTACACTTTTCATTATTTTCAAACTTAACAGATCCTGAACTTAAGTTTTTAATTGAGTTAAGAAAGCTTTTCTTACCTGTCATGTGCTTTGAGCATCCACTGTCCACAATCCATTTAGTTGAACGTGCTTGAAACTCCTTGTCACCCTGCAAATCATACTGAAATTAAAACTTTTGATACCCAAATCTTCTTGGGTCCAGTGGAGTTAGTCCTTAAAACATTAAATCTATTGCCTCTTAGCAGCCACATATGACCTGATCTTCGTTTGATGGCAAACATAGTGGTGCCATCTCTATAAGATCGAATCACTCCACCACAATAAGGTATTTTCTATGGTGTAGCATACCCTAGGCCATATTTATTCCCATTTGATCGTTGAGATCCTATTATTTTATTTAATCCTTTTTGTCCTTGAGTGAATTTACATATAGTATCTTTCAAATCTGATATAGTAGTTAATAGATTTTTATTTTCATCTTTTAATCCACAGTTATCACAACTATACTTATCTAAATTTGATTTTAGATTTCTATTTTCAACTATAGTTGATTCTAATTCAGCAAATGAATTTTCTAAGTAATGATTTAATCTTTTAATTTCTTTCTTAAAATCTCTACAGTTCACATATAAATTATCTACAGTAGATAGAAGATTGTTTATGTCTAACTCATCATGCTCATTTTCTAAACTAGAGGAAGTAGAGCATACCTCTTGTGCTGCAAAACTAACATTGGCTGCTGCTTCTTCTTCAGAATCTAATGAACAGCTTGAAGAGCTACTGTCATCCCACATAGCTTTAAGAGCCATCTTCTTTTTGTCCTTCAATCTCTTCTTCTTATCTCCTTGATCCTCTTCTGTCTGAAATGGACAGAAGGTCTGTATGTGCCTTTGCCTTTTACATTTGAAACATGTAGGGACCATTCTTTTAGAAGAGCTGAACTTATTCTTTTTCTTCATAAACTTTCTGAAGTTCCTTGCCAACAACATGATTTCATCATCGTCTGAGCTTAGAGCTTCCTCTGTAGATGGAAATGCCATTTCCTTTTTCTTTTCAGCTTTCTTTTCAACAGCTCCTTCTTGCTCTTTCTAGTCCTTCATCTGAGCTTCATGGGCTAGAAGATTGCCCAACAGTTCTTCAACTATGTAATTGTAGAGATCCTTGGAATCTTGAATAGATGTGGACTTCTGTTTCCACTCAACAGTTAAGCTCCTCAGGATCTTCTGTACTTGTTCACGAGAAGAGAACTCCTTTCCTAAGTCTTTCAAACTATTAATAATTTCAGTAAATCTAGAAAACATTTCAGTTATGTTTTCATTATCATTCATTCTAAACAGTTCTAGTTTTCTCAAGAGAATACTGATTTTTGTATCCTTAACTTGGCTTGTACCTTCATGAGTAACTTGAAGGATTTTCGAAGTCTCGTGAGCAGACTTACATGCAGATACCTTATTATATTGATCAACAGTTAGTGCAGAATAAATGGCATTCAACCCTCTAGCATCTAACTGGATGATTTTCTCATCCTCCTCAAACCAGTTCGAAATATCACTAGTTGGAAGTGTAGTTCCAATAACAACAGTCTTCCAGAGTTTAACATTTGAACTCCTAAGGAAGCACTCCATTATATTCTTCCAATAGTTATAATTGGAACCATCGAATAGAGGAGCTCTGTGGATGTTTTGTCCCTCAGCAAATTGAGCCATAAATCTAGATGGTTAAATCTTATGAAAGATTAACCTTGCTCTAATACCAATTGTTAGGATCGATAGGCTCACCAGAGGGGGGGTGAATGGTGAACGTGTGTAGTTTTAAAATTCTTTTGATGTTGAATCGAATGATTCAACAGAAATGTAATGAGATGAAACTAAGAGAATGCAAATCAGCAGAGATAAGAAACACACAGCAAATTTTTAGGTGGTTCACAAATTTGGCTAGTCCACCCCCAAGATTCACTTGGGCTTCACTAAGTGTTTCAACACTTACACATTTGCTTTCAGGTCAAAGCAACAACCAACTATACAGAAGCTTTCAAGTATAAACTTCAGTAAACCAACCTCTAGAGTTTTTAGGTCGAAACTCAAACCAACACTGTATGTAGCTTTCAAGTTGAAACTACGAACCAACAACTTTAATCCTTCAATCAGAGTTTTGGTGCAAGGAGCTTTTTCAGTAGTAGATCTTTAGAATATGCTTCACTATTTGCAGACTTGAGTGTAAATGGAATTTGGAGTGTAGCTCACTGTATATCTCTACCGTATATCCGTTGTCTGTATTTTGAATATATACTTGTTATGTACAACGATCATATTTTCCTCCAACGGATGTATTCTACTGTACTTGATTAGGATCAAGTCCCAATACGGCAAGTGACCGTTCAGAAAATCGTTTCAAGATATCTTACCGATTTTCCTATTCTTTCGGATAGTTAGCTATGCAACTCTCCAAAGAGTAACTGTAACTCACCGAAAGATCACTTAACCTTTACTGCCAGGTAGGATTCCAGAATATTTAAATGTGAGTTGTCATCCAATCGGATACTTATAACTGTAACTCACCGAACAGTTATATACTTGTCGGATAGTTTGACTCTGTCAACTTTCCGATTGCTTTAATTTAGCACGTGCATAAAGGGCTAACTTAAGTTTCGAAAGGTTATCCCTGTAACTCACCGAAATGCTTCAGGATTTCGGATAGTTATTTTTCTAACTCTTCGAAAACTTATTTGAGCCACTCTTTGGAATTCTACACGTGGGAAATTCAATGACTTAAGTTTCGGATGGTTAAACTATAACTCACCGAAATTCTTTTGAAATTTTGGATAGTTATCTTTCTAACTCTCCGAAAACCCATTTGAGCATCTGTCTGGAATTCTACATGTGGGAAATTTACTGACTTAAGTTTCAGATAGTTAAATTGTAACTTACCGAAACTCTCTTTGAAATTTCAGATAGTTATCTAACTCTTTGATTTTCCCTTTTAAGCTTTCAACTGCTGGCTTCTCCATTTTACACGTGCGTAATAAAATGACTTAAGTTCCGGAAAGTTATGCCTATAACTTACCGAAAAACTCGAATAGTTATCTAACTCTCTAAAAGGAAAACTCGGATAGTTATCTAACTCTCCGAAAGGAAAACTCGGATAGTTATCTAACTCTCCGACAAGTCCTTCCATTTTGTATTTCTACACGTGGTTTATTGAATGACTTAACTTTCAGATAGTTATACCTGTAACTCTCCGAAACGTCCTTTAAGCTTCCGGATAGTTAACTCCTTAACTATACGATCATTCAATTCCCTTAACTGTTTGATTAAATAACTCTCCGAAGGCTTTGTAAAATTCGGATAGTTATCCTTCTAACTATCCGATAGTCTTGCTGCTGTTTTACTCTTCGGATACTTGAACCTGTAACTGTCCGATTTTGCTGTATCTTGAAAGTATTATCATCTGGAACCTTCTTGATCTGTTCATCTACTTGGAATCTGTTCTAACAGCCTTTTGATCTAATACAATACAGACTTAACTGTGAAATACAATATATTTCCTTACATAGGTTTTGCATTATCAAAATACTTGGGTTCTAACAAGTACAAGCTACATTACAAGAGATGATCAAAATCTCAAAAACCAAGTCTGAATATTCAATCTAGATACCTAACTGAAAAGTTAAGTTTGAATATTCATATTCTGAAAAATTCTCCAACATTAGAAGAAGTTCGAAATTCCAAGCAATTTCAAAAAAGGAGCTGCAAATGCAAGAAGTCTGGAAATTCGACAACTAGAAAAGAATAGATACAGAAGTTGAGTAAAGAGAAGGAAAGAAGCTGTGTGCATAAAGATCAGGTTTTATACAATTCGAAATTAGTTTTGAATAAGAGCTTTATTTTTCTATTTGAATTGTATAACGAACATTACTGTATCAAAACTTTCAAGAAGGGAATTGAGCTGAAAAGATATTGTAAATTCTGTCTTTAAATATTATAAAGAATAGAATTTCATTTACGAGTGTTTTGTGCTATTATTTTATCCGTTGGTATTTTAATTACTAAAGACACAATTCACCCTCCTCTTGTGATACAGATGATCCTACAATTGGTATCAGAGCATCCTATCTTAATTAAGAGCTTTTATTTCTCTATTTAGGAATCAGTTTTTCCTATCATTTACTCAAGATCATCTATTTAAAATGGATAATACTAAAATCTTAGTTATGATTAAGGGAGAAGCCACTAATCGTCCTCCTATTTTCGAAGGAAGTAATTATGGCTACTGGAAATATAGGATGAAAATATTCTTTCAGTCAATCGATTTCAAACTATGGCATATAATTAGCAATCCTATAGTGTTAATTACGACTCCATATGATACTTGGACTTTTGATGAAAAGGAGCGAATGACACTGAATGCTAAAGGTTTAAACATCTTGTTTTGTGCTTTATCTCATGATCAATTTAATAAAGTTTCTACATATCAAACTACATATGAGATATGGCATGCATTAGAAGTTGCCAACGAAGGTACTAACTAGGTCAAGGAATCTAAGATTAATATGTTAGTACATAAATATGAGCTTTTTAAAATGCATGAAAATGAATGTATCTCTGACATGTTTTCTCGTTTTCTTGAGATTGTAAATTCATTAAAATCTTTAGGCAAGAAATTCGAGGAAAAAGACTTTGTAAGAAAGATCCTTAAATCTTTAACTAAAATTTGGGCTCAAAAGACAACATCTATTAAAGAGTCCAAAGATTTAAATACATATACTCTCGATGATCTCATAGGAAATCTAACAGCCTATGAAGTACAACATTTAGATCCAAAAGGAAAAAATCCTAGAAGGGATCTGGCTTTTGAGGCTGATAAAGTCTCAAAAGTCACTAGTGATTCTAACGATGATTTACTATTGTTGACCAGAAAATTTAGAAATCTGTTGAAGAAACGTAGGAACTTCAGGTCAGCAAAGACATCTGAAGATATGGAGAAGAAGTCATTCACGAAAGACAAAATCATATGCTACAAGTGCAACAGACCGGGTCACTTTTAAACTAATTGTCCGTGCAACAAAGATAAGAAGAATTCGAGGAGGAATTTTAGGAGTAAGAAATTCAGAATGAGAAGGGCACTTAAAGTGACATGGGATGACTCTTCAGCTTCACAAAGTGAAGAAACAAAGGATTCAACATCAGACAATGAATCCTCATCAACATTAGATTCAGAAGAAAATCTAGCAAATGTATGCTTCATGGCAAAATCCAATGAGGTATCCTCTGATCAAAATACTAACTTTGATAGTTTTGATGGATTACTTATTGAATACAATTGACTGGCCAGAAAATATAAGAAAGTAAAAATAGAAGGAAAGAACACTAGGAAAATGCTAAATGAATCTGAAAATAAGATTGATTTTCTGAACTCTACGTTGAATAAATTTAAAGAAGAAAATCAAAGGCATGCACAGAAAAATTTAAAGTTTACTACAATAGAAAGAAAATTGCATGCTAATTGTGAAAATTTAATTGCTGATAAGAAGAAAATGATCTATGAAATTGAAAAACTGGAACTGACTATTACTAATTTAAATTCAGAAATTGATATATCAAAGATTAAGGTTTGCGATCAAAATGCTATATTAAGTAAATGGAATAATAGTCAAAATATAACAAATGAACTTAGTAGTAAAATATCAAATGTAGAAAAACATGATATTGGTTTACACGATGCATCTTCTGAAAATTATATATTGCATGATGGTACTGCTAAAAATAATGTCTTTGTTTATAGTACTAAGAATAGTAAAAGAAAAACTATTCCATGTGTAATTAAAAAGGGAGATAAATATGTGCAAATTGGTAAAATGCAACATATAAATGATAGCACACGATGAAAGAATGTCAAAAGAAATTTTCAAAAAAATCAAGCTAAGTCATTTGATAATTTTAATATTCTTGATCAATTTTCTTCATATTTAAAGAATATCGGATATTGAAAATCAAATAATGTCAGAAATAAAAATTTCAACTCTGGTTTACATAGAGATAAATGTTCTGATAATTATAACACTAAGAGAAAGAAACGCAGAAATAATTATCAGAAAATAGATAAGTTGAAGTCTAAAAATACGGATTATTTTGATATGACTCTCTCTAAAATTCTTGGACCCACTCAAAAATGGGTTCCAAGAGATAAAATCTCTTTTTGATTGTTTTGTAGGTTATCTGATGTTTAAACTATCCTGTTCATTGCATTTTGGTTTGTTATAAAGGTAGTTTTAGAATTTAATGCCTTTATTATTTAGAAAAACAAAACAAAACAAAATATCTATTTTCGAATTACCGTTTTCTGGTAATTAAGAATTTATGAAATTCTGATTTTTATTAAAGTCAATTTATTTAAGAAAAATTCAAAAAAGATTACTTAAGGAAATTTAAATTGATTCAATGTGAGTGCCAACTATATTTTTTTACTTATTTATATGCTATTACAAAGATTTTAACAGGAAAATACATAGAAAATATGTACTTTTTATTAAAGGAAAGTTATTAACATTCTATTAGAAAAATTAAGTCTTGTAGTTGTCTCTAATTTAATTTACTGTCTTGTTTTATTTCTTTTTTTGTCTGCAATTACTTGAGTAATTAAGTCCGTTGGGGGATCTTAAACCCTAGTCACTTAAACCAACTAGTTTGGGATGTGCTGACTCAAAACTCATTTTGCAAGTAATTCAAATTATATTAAAAAAAATAAAAAATTATTACCTGTTCTCACTTGCCATTGAGTAACTGGTTATCTTTCCCTTAAGCAAGGGATTGTGATCACGTAAAAAGATGATATTGTGGGAGGTAATACATAAAATATATATATATATATATATATAAACAAAAAGAAAAAAAAGAAAAGGGGGCAATGTACTCAAGCTTAACTTATTTTTCAAGGTGTTATAACAATCTTGTCATAATTTGTGTATATAATCTTTGTTATTCTTCCTTGTTGTTATCTTTTTTTTTTACACATAATATACATTATTTATTTTCTTAATTTCATGTACTCATTATTGAATTCTTTTAAAGTTCCCAAAAGTACATCTGTATGAATTATCTTTTCTAAACTGAATAAGATAAAAGCTAGAAAGTCTAAATTGTTAAATCTACTACTTATTTCTGTATTTAATTCATATTTAAAAAAAAAAAAAATAGAGAGACTTAAAACTATTTAAGGCTTAGCATCCTTTTTAAGTAAGCTATTTGACCTTTTAAAGCCAAATCTACTTAGGGTTTGGTAACCCAATTTAAGTACATCATAGACTCTTTAGACTACATTTATGTAGAGGGAGCAATTTCTCATATAATAATTCAACTCTTATGAACTATTATATGTTTTCATGAAAGAATCTACATAATTTCAGGAAATTAACATTAATTCAATACATTTTTGAACTGTCGGTGAGATACAAGCTTTTTAATTCTTAAGTATTCGAATTTTTTATGATTTTCGAAGACTATATTATATATATATCAGACAGTTATGTTTTAAACGATCAATAGAATATTTTATTATTTCCTGAAGTACACGTGTCGAAGCCTAAATGCATATCTTAAGTAAATGTTCGGTAAGTTATCTAGTAACTCTTCGAAATGCATCTGAGCATCGAATAGTTAGGTTTATAAGTATCCGAAAATATCTGAACACCTTAAGTTAGAATTATGCACGTGTTGAATTTCATTGTTTCATTATGTCTCAGTTGAAACTCGAACAGTTATGTTTAACTCTTCGACTTTCACACATATCCATTCGAGAAACTCGAACAATTAACTTAATATTCTTATATTTTTCTGAAAGACTTAATCTTTGACAATAACTATTCTCGTTTGTCGTATAGTTATGTGCTTTACTACTCACAAAACTCGAATAGTTATCATAAATCTTCGAGTTTTCTCACTTTTCACTTAGCTAGAAGTTATTTTCTTTACACAAATAGTTACGCTAAGAATTCTACTTTTATCGGTTGTAAAACTCGTGCAGTTATTGTAAGCACTCGAGTTATTTATCAGTAACTGATCTTATATTTATGATTTCAATGATTGAATTCGTTTATAAACTCGAAGAGTTATAAATGTTTTACTAACAACCTTTCGTGTTTCTACCTTGGTAAAACCCTAATTTCACAATCTTTACTTCCACTAAGTTCTACAGTTCACAGCAAAAATTAATCGACAATGTCAGGACGTGGTAGAATGACAAAAGTGCAGAAAAGAGAGCTGGAACTTCAGAAAATGCAAAGTGAAATCAACGACATCTACTCAAGGTACACTTTTACAAATGAAATAATGCATGAAATTAGAAAAGTTGTTCAAGACGAGAAAAATTTCTGTTGGAAGTTTATTCACAATTATGCTGAAACATAGTTTAGACTAAAACAGACTGAACTTTCCGCATTACAACTATGGAAACGAACTTTACAACCTAACCCTGCGGTTGTTACAAGTTTTGGACATATACCTGAAAAATCGGTATAGTCTATCACTTACTATGGAAAGAAATGGGGACCAATGATAGAAATTGCAAACAGGGAATTAGAATCTTTGTATTCTCAACATTATTTTCCCCTGGCTAGTTTAGATGACATTCAACAGTATATAAATGAATAGAAAACTGCCATTAGGAAAATGGGCCTTCGAAGTGAAGGACAAAAATTTTATCAACTAAAAATGGTAGAGGTTGAAAGCTTAAAACTCTATATTCCATTATTACCACCTAGGCATCATGGTGAAGGACCATCACGACCACAGGTGCCTTTAACAGGAGAAATTAAGAAAATTTTAGAACCTCCTGAACAACCAGAAACACTGCAGACATATAGTCAGAAAAAGAAAAAGACATTTGAATATTTTGGACTAACTACAAGTGTATATCAAACATTACTGTATCAAAACTTTCAAGAAGGGAATTGAGCTGAAAAGATATTGTAAATTATGTCTTTAAAGATTATAAAGAATAGAATTTCGTTTACGAGTATTTTGTGCTCTTGTTTTATCCATTGGTATTTTAATTACTAAAGACACAATTCACCCCCCATCTTGTGATACAAACGATCCTACAGTTGAGTTAAGTAATAACTCTACGATATTACTAACTATAATTAAACTTACATTTTTTTCTTTTATATTTTTTTATACTTACTATATTATACATAGTTAATTTAGTTATATTACTTCATTCAGCTACCCTCCCATAAGAGGTATCAATTTCATTAATAGTTCTATTGATAGGGTTAGGTACTACTTGCATTGGCAATCCTTCAATAAGTCTAACTTCTATTGATTCCTTCTATCTAGGGGGTATATTTCTATTCATATTTTGATTTTGAATTGCAGCATTTCCAAATACAAGATCTAGATGATTGTTTAATTGTTGGATTATCTTTTCTAATTTCTCTATTCTAGATCCTTGTTCAATTAATGCTTCATAACTTATATTTTTGTCATTTATATTTTCTCCTCCTTGGAAATTGTTGTTTCTCCAAGATAGATTTGAGTGATTTCTCCAATTAGGGTTATAAGAATTTCCAAAGTTATCTTTTTGGTTTATAGCATAAATAATTTCTAAATCATTAACGTTTGCATTCTTTTCTGCTAGCTTCTGATTTAATAATAAGTCTTCTATTTTCTTTGTTAATTCAGTTAATTTAACTTCAAGCATAGTGCTTGAATCTATTTCATGCATTCTCCTTAGTAATATTCTTTTATCTATAATAGCTTTAGCCGAGTTTTCCCACTATGTAGTTCTTTTGCAAAGTTTTCTAAATATGCTCATGCTTCTTCACTACACAGTTTTAAAAATCCATTCTGACAAGTAGATTCTAATAAAGATTTCGTTGAAACATCTATGCCTTCATAAATTATACCTATTAATTGTGTTATACTCATTGCATGATGTGGACATTGAGTTAGTAAGTCTTTAAATCTTTCAAAATATTTCCAAAATGATTCTCCCTGTTTTTGGCTACACATTAATATTTCCTTTTTTTTTTAATCGTTTGATATGTTGGATAATATTTTTCTAGAAAAATTGAGCAAAATTCAGTCCATGCAGAAATTGAATCAAGTGACAGAGTATATAACCATCTCTTAGCTGTGTCTTTTAAAGCAAAAGGGATATATCAAAGTTTAATAGCATCTATACTCATGTTCGTCATTTTCATCATTTGACAAACTTCGTTAAATTCTTTAAGGAAATAATAGGCATCCTCTCTTTCTAATACATGAAAATGTGGCAATTGACTAATATAATTAGATTTCAATTCAAACCTATCTCCCTTAAAGTTTGGCAATTGAATACATGAAGGTTCATCAACTAATTCAAGATATAGAATTTCCCCTAATGGTTTTTCTACTAGAGCAGCCATATCTTCATTCTCTTTTAAAGAAATGTTAGCTACACCTCTAAGGATTTCGTTAAAGTCCAATTCATAAAATATTTCAGTACGTCTCTATGTTGAATAATTCTGTGTAGGTGTTCTTACTAATTGTTTAGTACTAGGAGAATGAATCCATGTACTCATAAACTCTTAACATAAAGTAAAATAGCAAAAGATTAATTACATACCAGTCTGAAGCTTTGTATTCAGTAAATAGTTGTTAACGGATGAAGTTGAATCAGCTGCTTCTCCTTCCAGTTCCCCAATGAATTTCCTTTTCTTTTAAAAGTGTTGGTAACTAGTAAATAACATGCTATTCTCTATTTATAATGCACGTCCATAAAGCAAATGAATCTCGTTGCAAGAACGTGTCTTGTAACATGTAGTGTGGTTCCTATTTTTATGGGTACGTGTTCTAGTTCTAATTTCAAATTTCAGTAACCACTAAACCCACGAAGTTTCGTTTGTGGCTAAAAGAATAACCGTTTAGCTTAATCTAAGAACTAACCTCCTTGAGTTATAGTTAACTCAACGGACTAGCTTCGGTTACTGTTGCTAACTCCACGGACTAACTTCGTTGAATTACAAATAATTCAACGGAGTGACCTTATATTATATTATTGACCTCGTGGAGTTAAGGTTAACTCAACGAACTTACTTCGCTGAGTTAACACTTAGCAAATTTCTAAAACTTACTCCTCGTATTAACTTCTATATTTTTTCTCTCCTACATTTTTTCAACTTAAATAAAGTTAAATACATGTCATTAATGTAGTGTTCTAAATAAAACTCATTTAAATTTAAACATTATATGCATATTTAACTTGCAGTTCATTTCCTATTGTGTAGAATTTACATTTTACTTTGCAGCATGTAGATATTTTCAAGCATTAACTAGTTATCTTGCATTTAATCCTGTCATTCATAAAATTTATAAATCTTTTAAATAGTCATGCATCTTCTTCAAACAATTATATAATATTCAAGATAGTTCATTCATTACATCATTCTCAAACACTAATGCAAAAACATCTAAAAAACATACATTCATTTATATGAATAATTTACATTTCAATCAATTAGATATTTTTCATACAAATATAAGTATAAGTAGACGAACAATACAATTTAATCTTTTCTCCTAAGTTCATCTACTTCCTTCTAGAGTTTTTCTAATTGTTGCTTGTTTAGAATGAAAAAGTACATAATATTAACGGTTAAATGCATAATATTTAGCTTATCATATGAGAATTAAGCTATTATGTTATAATTGCACTGTTATAAGCTTTAATTAAAGAATCTATTTAATTTTGGGGAATTAATGTTAATTTAGTACATTTCTAAACTATCGGTAAATTGCAGGCTGTGAAATTCTTAAGTATCTGAATTTTCTGTTATTTCGTACAATTATGTTTAACATATAGAACATGTACCAGATAGTTATGTTTAAATTTCCGAACAGTTAGGTTTTAAAAGAATATTTTATTATTTCCTGATGTACACGTGTCGAAACCATAATGCATGACTTAAGTGAACTTTCGGTGAGTTATCTCTAACTATCCAAAATTGCAGCTAGGCATCAGATAGTTAGACTTGTAACTCTCCGAAATGTTTCTTTTATTATAAAACTACTGATGACACATGTCATGATCTAGAAGATTGACTTAAGTTATATATCGGTGAGTTATCTATAACTATCCGAAATGCATTTGAGCATCGTATAGTTAAGTCTGTAAGTATCCGAAATGCACCTGAGCATCGGATAGTTAAATTTATGCATGTGTTTTATAGTTAAATCAACGAAGCAAGTCCATTGAGTTATCTGTAACTCCACGGACTATTTATTTTCTAATATGCCATTGTAGCGGTTGCAGAAACAGGACAGTTGGAAGGAAAAAAACCCTGATTGCACGTATTGTGCAGGGAGAAGAAATCATCATCGTTGATACGAATGAAGGAAATCCAACCGACCATTAAAGCAAAAGCAGTTATACTGAAGAAATATAAAAGAAAAGAAGAAAAAGAAGTAAAGGGTGTGTGATCGATGGGTATGGCCAATGTGTGCAGAGGAGGATCACTGTCGGCAATTCTTTGAAGTACCACACCAACCATTATCACCACCACCATAATCACCAACCATCGGAGGTCTGTGAGGATACTTTCCTGATGTCAGGTCGATTCTGAGCCAAACATAGTGTCTGCCAACCATTGTGAGGAGTGATCGCGTCACGGGAAGGGAAGCTATTTTCACCAAGCGCCGACTCATATTTCAGGAGATCGTAAAGCTTCTAGCCTTAGTTTCGGGTTGATGCCTGTATGCTGAACAGGAGATCATCTTGCAATTCTGGACTCGCGATTCTATAGGGAGAGGAGACAGAATTGTAAATGGTTTAATTTTCAGTGGTGTAATCGTGTTGCATGTAGTGATGGAAGTATTTACTGTTGACTGAGATTACTTTACATTTCACCTTTCACCCATTTCCATGTTCATATCAAAACAAAAATACCAAAAACACCTTATTTGTGTTTATATTTTGTATTTGAGTGTTGTATCGTGATTAATGTTATCTTTGTCAGTGTTGTGATTGTTTTATGTTTGTTTTAGTTTTACAGTTTACTGAAATTGGTTTGTTCAAAAAACTTAAAGATTTTAATGGTTACTGTTTGAATTATCTGAATGTTAGTATTACCTAATGATAAATCCAATGTTTACTAACATTAAAGAGCTTAATTGATGTTATTTACAATCTGTGGAACCGCCCAATGGTTGGCCGAATTCCTTTGTAAATAGCAGTATTAAATAGGAAATGCAGGCTCATGAAGTTAACTTAAGTCCACGAGGTTAGTCCGTTGAGTTAGCCATAACTCAACGAACTTTGTTCGTTGAGATAACTGTAACTCAATAGAGAGCTTATTGAATATATAAATTTGATTGTTAAAAATGGAACAGTTCTCAATTCTTAAGCAATTCCCTGTGGGATCGACTTGTACTTGCACACTAATACAATAGACACTGTGCACTTGCAGTTAAAATACAAATTTGAATTAATATCTAATTTTTGTGAAAGGTTGTTTGTTTACTTCTAAAAAAGGAATAGGCATAAAGATAAATTAACTAAGTAAAAACCAGAAGTTAACAAATCAAAGTTTTTCTGGTGCGTTGCTGGAGATCCAAACAAGTTTTCTGGTGTCGTGCTAGGTAACCATACATTGCTCTAATTGGTTTATCCTTTCTACAGCTCCTATAATGCCTCTAGAAGGTTCAGCAATCTCAGCAGCAGCATAATTTCAGTACTCTTTCACTAAAATGGTTCTTGATCTTATCCTTTTGGATGCCCATTTCGTGAAATCAATACTATCCACCATCAGTAGTGGAATCAAATCTCCATAAAAAGTTTCTTCTTTACTACTCTCTATTGAGTATTTTGTTTTGATGATGTGTGCTAAATGAAAATAATCATATTTGCTCAATTACTATTGCTTGTGAAAGAAAATTAAAATCATTAATTAATACAGAAAAAGCTTACTGATATAAATACTTGTCTGTATTAGATCTGAAATTATACTAAGTAATAACTAGTCGTTTCATTGCATTAATTTCTCATTTAACTAAACGTTAAGTTAACGTGTGTTTTTATTGAAAAACATGATATATTTTAAAGTTATATTTTCTGTATCATGTATAGTGCACGTTAAGACAACTCGTTAAGTTAGAGTGTTATTTGTATAGAGGTCACGTGAGAACTCGTTAAGTTAGAGGTTTAAAGGTTAAAATAGGTCACATGAGAACTCGTTAAGTAAGTGAGTAAAAGTTTAGACAACTCGTTAAGTTAGCGTTATACACGTGGAGAAATTATAAGTTACGAATGTTATATTGTATCACGTGAGGTGCACATGTTTAACTCGTTAAGTTAACATAACTAAACACGTTGAGTTGCTACATTGAACACTAAGGCAATGCATTAGGTTAGCGTTATAAACTTAAGTTTTTATTTTTGCACGTGGTAAAATTCTTATTATAAAAACATTTGTTTTTCACTAGTTCGTTGAGTTATCGTAATACAATGGAGATGGTTCGTTGAGTTAGCATAACACCATGAACTTAGTTCGTTGAGTTAGCTACAGTACTAGTCACGTGCATTGGCATATGAGGAACTCGTTAAGTTAGAAACGTTAAGTTATATATATACTTATGTTACTCATTTAGTTAACATTAAAGTAACAACTTCTTATTATACTAATGAAAAATTTTGGATGAGAAAGTTTATTCTGCAGGAAATTTTTTAGAGATCCAAGACTAATGATTAAAGAAAATTTGAAATGTAAACGTGGGTCAAAATGTGTGTATTTCGATGAAGGAAAAAGAAAAGACGTGGAGAAGTGGAAAACTGGTAGTGATTAAACGTGGAGGATATGCATGAAATGAAGATACAGTATAAAAGGCATAGAATTCTCATTGATCAAATTATCCCTGCACACAAAACGAAAAATCTTTTCAAGGATCAAAAACACCTCTTCATGGAAAAGCTCTCAGGTGGAAGAAAATTTAGTGAAGCATGAAAAGGTAAGATTTACGTCACTGAAGATTTGAAATATCAGAAGAAAGCAAATTCAGTGAAGCATAAAAAGACAAGATATTCGTCATTGAAGAATTATTGAAGAAGAAAGAAGAAGAAGAAGAAAGATCTCAAACAGGGAGAAATGTTTTAAATTCCGCAAATTAGTTTTTTTTGTTTGTAGTTATGAAATTGTTTAGATGATACATGGTATCGAGATATAATTGCATCTACAATTTCTGAGGAGAATTGAATTCTATATTGTAATTGAAACCTTGAATAAAAATGATTTTATGAAAACAGTGTCTCGAATTGTTTTTGAGTTTTGAAGTTTCAATTATATTCAAAAATATTGAAAAACATAATTCACCCCCCTCTTGTGTAGCCATAAGATCCTACAAGTGGTATCAGAGCTTCGTTAATAATCTTTGATATAAAATCGATACCAACTTATTTAATATCATTGCTTATTCTACCTTCCTTATTTTTAAACAGACATTAATATTTGAGCATACGCTTAACTTTCTTGATTTAAGGCTCAAGTTGTTTTAAAGTTTTTAGACTATTTAAAATCAAATAGGTTGAAAAATCTAAGGTAAGATGGCTACTAGAAATCTAAGACTAAAATTCCTTTTATCATGAAACAAGGTAATAAATATGTAGAAGTAGGTACTTCAAGGGATGAATCATGCAATAATAATATAAATCAGTGTGATTTGTCAAATTGTACTTTTAACATGACTATTAATGTTTCTAAAAATCTTGTTTCTTGTTTTGGAAATTCAGTTTCTAATGTCCCTAAAATTTTAGACAATTGTAGTAAACTGAAAATTCAGAAACCCGAGCATGTAATTCAAACACTAGTGTTAGACCAATTACTCATTCTACATGTGATAAATCTGAAAATTCTTGTGTAGAAAAAGATTTTGTATGTACGGAAAATGTTAATACTAGTACAAAATATTGGTATGAACTCACTGAAATATATGAGCATGACCAAAATAAATTAACATCTGATAAAAATCGGTTTGGTCTTGGTTATACTACATCTGAAAACAAAAAGAATGATTATAAGAGCAATAATACTATAAGTAAGTATGATGTTAAAAATAAGTCTATAGTACTTACAACTAATAAGAATGTAAATGATAACGTTAAACTATTTTTAAACAAAAGAAGAAATATGCGTTTAATGAACTTGGTACTCAACAACATTGGGTACCAATAAAAAGTTTTTCTTAATTTGTTTTGCAGGAGGAAACAACATCAAAATGGATCTTGGACAGTGGAGCGTCAAGTCACATGACTAGACAGAAAAGTCTACTACAAAATTTTACAAATACCATGAAAGGGAGTGTAACATTTGGAAACAAAAGCAAAGATAAAATCATAGGTATGGGCAATGTTCAAATAACTGTCTTGTGTTATTTCGAATGTACTATATGTAGAAAACCTAGGATTTAATTTGCTGAGTGTTCTAAAACTAACTGAAAATGGATATTATGTAGTGTTTGAAGATAATGTATGCAAAATTATTGATAAAAATACAGATGAAATTAAGTTTATTGCTAAAAGAAAAGGTTATGTATGTATTTTATCTTTACCTTCTGGTGTAGTTGATTTAAATTCATGTTTACTAGCTGAAACTAGTGATGGATATCTATGGCATAGAAGGATTGGGCATATAAATATGAAACTGTTACATAAACTATCTAGAAAACATTTAGTGAGAGGTTTACCAAAGATTAAATACTCAAAGGACTTTATGTGTGATGCATGTGAGTTAGGTAAATTTCACAAAAACTCTTTTAAATCTAAAACTAATATTTCAAGCAAGAGAGTCTTAGAATTTATACATATGGATCTATTTGGACCAACAAGAATCATGAGTCTTGGTGGTAAACGGTATGTATTTGTTTTAGTAGATGACTTCTCTAGATACACTTGGATATATTTTCTAGTATCTAAGACAGAAGTTTTTGAAAAATTTAAAATGTTTTGCAATCTTGTTCAAAATGAACAAAGTGTCTCTATTCAAAAACTTAGGAGTGATCATGGTACTGAATTTGATAATGATCAAATAGATAATTATTATAATAAGCATAGCATTGATCACAAATTTTCTTTTCCAAGAGCACCGTGTCAAAATGGTGTTGTTGAGAGAAAGAATAGATCACTTCAAGAAATGACGAGAACTATGTTGAATGAACATAAGTTACCTCAAAATTTTTGGGCTGAAGTAGTGAATACAGCTTGTTATGTTATTAACAGAAGTCATTTAAGACCTCATGTTAATAAAACTCCTTTTGAAATTATGTTTAATAGGGTTCCAAAAATTTCCTATATGAAACCATTTTGTTGCAATTGTTTTATTCTTAATACTAAGGATAAAATGGACAAATTTCAAGCCAAAGTGGACGAAGGAATTTTTGTAGGTTACTCTACTAGAAGTAAAGCTTATAGAGTGTATAACAAGACTTCTAGAACTATTGAAGAAACCCTCCATGTAAGCTTCAATGAAAATTCTTTTAGAGATCTCAATCTAAAGCTGATAATGATGATATGATCAATTTCCCGAAAGAGTTAGAGATCAATAGAGAGATTGAAGATTTATCTAAGAAAATCAAAAATATGAACTTATATGATCAAACTAATGATGAAAGTGATGGACCTTTAGATGTTGATGAGAATATTGAGGAAAATCAGAGAAATTGGCATTATTCTTCATCACATCCCATTACTCAAGTCATTGGTAATATTAATGAGGTAGTTAAAACTAGAGCTTCAGTAAATTTAAATAGTATGTGTATGCTTGTTTCTATGGTGGAACCAAGGAATATACAAGAAGCATTATCTGATGAAAATTGGATTTTGGCAATGCAAGAAGAACTAAATCAATTCATTAGAAATGATGTTTGGGAAGTAGTCTCTCCACCAGAAAATCAGTCCATAATAGGTACAAAGTAGATCTTTAGAAACAAAACTAACGAAATTGGTCAAGTTATAAGGAACAAAGCTAGATTAGTTGCACAAGGGTATACACAGGAAGAAGGACTAGATTATGATGAAACATTTGCTCCTGTGGCTAGGTTAGAAAGTATTAGAATATTATTGGCCTATGCTTGTTATATGGATTTTAAATTATTTCAAATGGATGTAAAGAGTGCATTTCTAAATGGTTTAATTAATGAAGAAGTCTATGTAAAACAACCACCTGGATTTGAAGATATTAAAAATCCTGACTTTGTGTATAAATTGAAGAAAGCCTTATGGTTTGAAGTAAGCACCTAGATCATGGTATGAAAGATTATCTACTTTTTTAATAGAAAAAGACTATATCATGGGAAAAGTGGATCATACTCTATTTATCAAGAGAGATGGTAAAGATCAGATTATTGTTCAAATATACGTGGATGATATAATCTTTGGAGCAACCTCTAATAAGCTGATAAAAATATTCTCTTAAGAGATGACTAACCAGTTTGAAATGAGTATGATAGGAGAACTTTCATATTTTCTAGGACTTCAAATTAAGCAAATGGATAAAGGTATATTTTTAAATCAGGAAAAATATGCAGATGAAATGCTTAAGAAATTTAATTTTAATGATACAAGTATTCGAGGAACTCCTATGAGTACTTCTTTAAAGTTAGATATTGATGACATAGGAAAATCAATAGATCAAAGAAAATACAGAAGTATGATTAGTTATTTACTTTATTTGACTGCTAGTAGACCTGATATTATGTTTGCTGTGTGTGTTTGTGCTAGATTTCAATCTAATCCTAATGAATCACACTTAATTACAGTTAAAAGAATATTTACATATATACAAGGAACTAAACATTTCAGACTATATTATTCTAAGGATAGTTCAATAGATCTTATAGGATATACTGATGTTGATTATGCAAGATCTAAATCTGATAGAAAGAGTACCAGTGGCACATGTCAATTATTGGGAAATAATTTGGTGTCATGGTTTAGTAAAAAGCAAAACTGTGTAACACTTTCTACTACCGAAGCTGAATATGTTGCTACTGCACTGTGTTGCACTCAGATTCTGTGGATAAGGCAAACTTTAGAAGATTTTGGATTATCTTATGATACAATTGAGATTTATTGTGACAATAATTCAGCAATAAATCTTTCCAAAATTCTTGTATTACATTCTAGAGCAAAGCATATAGAGGTTAGACATCATTTTCTAAGAGATAACGTAATTAAAGGAAAAATTAAATTAGAATTTGTGTCTAGTAAAAATCAATTAGCTGATATATTTACAAAACCTTTAAACGAAAATACATTTTGCAACATTAGATTAAATTTAGGTATTTGTAGGCTATGTGATGTGTAAAATGCTTAAACTCCACATAAAAAGATAAATAGTATTGATGATGTTGTTCATCTCATAGATATTATATACTTATCATAAATATCTAAGGTAATATCTAAATTGCTACTTAAGATACTATGTATTTATTGTAAAATCATAGTAGTATCTTATTGATTTTCAGTAGTTTATCAATTTTAAAGGTTTTTATGATTTTAAGTGGAAGTGTAAATGAAAAACATTAAATACTTCTGACATTCTGAAATTTTGATTAAGTGTTTTCTTTGAATCAAGAAAAGTGCATATGATCATGCATAAATTTGACTTAATTGATTAAACTTGTAGAATAAGTTATATGTAACTCATCTTAAACTGTTAATCAAAAGTATAAGCTTATTGAAACTGATTCATATTTTCAGTAAAATCATAGAAGTAAAAATTGTATGAGATTTGTGTTTTATTGCATTTGTATTAATGGAATACATATATACTGTGCTTAAAAATGAAAAGTGCTTACAAAGTGAAATTCTTTGAGAGTTTATTGATCAATTTGATCACAAGCCTTTTGTACTTGAGTAGATAGGTATGTAAGGATTGTTGTCCTGAAAAAGGATTCTTTAAATCTGGCAACCTAAGGTCCTGATCAGATCTGGGATTGTTGACTGAAAGCTCATTACACAGGTACATTAGAAAGCTCTTGTATGATTCAAGCTTTTCAAACTAACTTTTAAAGAAAATTATCAATATTTATTGTTTTGAAAAGAAAAAGTTGTTTCATTAATTACAGATATCTTTGAATCAAATATAGTTTCTACCAATATGACTACTAATTTATTGAATCAACATTAGTACTTTTGAAAATGTTTATTTGAAATACATTCTTTTATTCTCCTTGAATTAATCATATTGAGTTCAAAGTTGTATTTTGATTCATATACAGTAGGACTTGATTTTGGAAATCATTTTTGATAAATTCAGAATAACGGAAGTTTCTGAAAAGAAAATTTAAAAGTATAGTTATACTTAACATCTATTGTTATACAAGTATATTTTGTTTGTTATTGAATATATAAGAAGTATATTTGTAGGGGGAGGATTAACAATGTCCAAAACAGATTAATATAATTCAGAATACAAATCTTAGTTAATCTAAATTAATGTCCTCTTAAAAGCTTGATGAAATAATTTAAAAAGACAAACAAACTATTTTAGATTCAAAGGACAGGAATGTTAGAATAGTTTACAATGTTCTCAAGAAAACAATAAGGTTTAGCTATTGTGATGTGTTCGGAACATTTCAGTTGGAAGCATCCGAGAATTGTTTTAAGTGTACTAACGAAAAGTTATGTTAGATAAGGTAACGTGTTAGACAGTGTTTTACTCGTTAGGTTAGTTAACTCAACGAGTTATACTTGAATATTTCGGGTACCTTGATTGAATAAACTTTATTCAATATTTATTTAATATCTAAACCCGATTTCTCTTCACGTTGAGTTACTCACCTAAAAACCCTATTTAAACACTTATTACATGGGTACTTAGGTTATTCGTAAACTCTGTCAAGAAAATATTTCCCACTTGTTGCTATTACAACCTGTGACGATGGTCTCCAAGTTCTACAAAGGTCGTGGCAGAGGAAAAGGCAAAAGCAGAGGAGATGCAGAAGGAAAAGAAATAGAGAATGATGAAGTTCCACGCACTTGGTTCAAGAAAATATTTTGAGTGGACAAAAGGTTAGTAAAAATTTATAAAGATTACTTCTTTCCTCAAGGTATACTAGATGAAGTTAGACAAGAACTTCAAAATACTGATGCAAATATTACATACATGGGTATTCGTAGTAAATTTGATAGAGAATACAGAATGAAATGTGCTGAGATTACATTTCTCGAGCAGTATGCAAAATATTTGGAAAAAGGTGTAGGTACTTCAACTAGAATTCCTCAAATACCAATAAACGGTACAAGACTACATGCATTTGAGGAAGAGCATGAATCAACTATCCCTACTCCTTTATATTCAAAATAAGTAGAATCACATATTGCTGTAGATAAAAGAAAAGTTGACAATCTTCAAAAGGCTATAGCTATAGAAAGTGCTCTTGAAGAATTAAAGCAGAAAACTTTTATGGAGCAATTTGAAAAGAAAATAGCAATACTTGAAGAGGAGAAACAGAAATTTTATAGTAGAAGGAAAATCAGAAAAATTATGTCTTCAAAGACAAAGTCTATTGACAAAGGAAAATCAGATGAAAATTTATTTCCAAAGGACAATGTATGTCTAGACATTGTACCTTATTGTGCATCTAATAAACTCATCAGTTCTAAGCATACTGAAACTGATGATGATAATGAGACTTTATTTTACCTTACTAGAAAGCTTGAGAAGAAATACAAGTCAAATATGAGCTCAAGTTTTTCTATTAGTACAAGTCCTGATGATGCAGAAATTGAAAAATCAGAGCATCAGGCACCTGACATTGAACAAGTTATTGCAGATATAATTGACAATGTTGAGGTAGTAACTAGTTCACAGGCTAAATTGTCTAGAGTAGTAGATATTGAAAATGTTAAGACTCTAGAAGAGCTAAACGTTAACCAGCCTTCTTCAAAATCTATAGAAGCAGAGTTTGAGAATTCATAGCATGTATCAATGGAGATATTTGTTGAACAAAATGAACAACTACAGATAGATACACTAGTTGTAGAATTTATGGAAACATTGAACTCTGATCATTCTATAGAGATTGATCCAATGAATGTAGAGCATATTGATAATGTTCCTTACACTGTTGAAGCTGAAGAATCAAGCTTACATACGTAACTTCAAGAAAATATTTTGATAGAGGAACAAAATGACATTCATTTTGTAGAAGAGATTCCTGAAGATGAAATAAATTCAGAATCACGGCTTCAGGTATCACCTTCTTTGTGTACAGTATTAGAAATTCAAGGTAATTCAATTCATTTTAGATTTGAAGAAGCATTGCAGAAATATAGTAATCTGATTACATGTTAGATTCTACATGCTCGACCAATAAAATTCAGAAATTTGATGGAAATAAGAGATTTATTTGAGTATCAAGGCCTCATTCAATTCTTTCCAGTTGGAACGAAATGGAAGCAATACACTGAGCTTATTGCAGCTTTTTATAGCAATCTGGTCAAGAATGGAAATTTTCTGAAAACTCAAATAAAACAACAGCCTGAGTTAATTTTTGAAGTTTTGGGATTAAAAAATGAAGGTGTTGTTGTTACAAACAGATTTGACATAATTAGACAACTGGAATGGAACATTCAGTCTTTATTAAAAATTCCAGATGTATATTCTGAAATGAGATTAATGGAAAATCTGAATGCAGAGGCAAGGTTCATTGCAAATATATTGCATGCAAATTTATTTCAAAGAGTTGGACACAATATGGAAGTCAGTAGAAGCTATTTATATGCAACTTATGGCCTGCTAAATAAAATTTAAATCAATTGGTTTAATGTTTTTACTTCTCAACTACAGCATATGAGTTCAAAGTTATTTTATGGTGATGCTGTATGTAGAATCCTTGCAAGCCAATTGAATTTATCCAACTGGCCCTTTGAAACTAAAGGCATGAGAGCATTTAATGTAAAAGATTTGCAAAAATACTAGGTCATACATAAAACTCAATGACAACAACAACAACCTGATTGTATAGACCATATACAACAACAACAACAAAGTTATTCAGTTCAAGCAGAACAGCAAACCCAGCTACCTCCTGACTTAGATGCAATGCTTAACGACATTAGAAATGATATTAGGCATCTAGGAGATAAAATATGTAATGCTATAACTGATATACTTAGGAGAGATCGATAACTTTTTGTTTACTTGTTTCTGAATACAAAATGTAATGTTTGTATTCATAGTTTGATTCATTGAACAATACATGTTTCTGTAAATGCATTCTATTCTTATTATTGTTTAACAAAAGCATTGTTGTAAATATATCTCTTACTATATATATATTCTCTGTAATTATCTTTTTGATTAATGATAAAAAGGGGGAGAAATATTATAAAAAGATGATTATGATTGAAATTGCATATAATATAAAGGGAGATGATATTTATATGGTTATTGTAATCTGACAAGATGATAATGTAATCTGAAAGAAAATTATATGGTTATTAAATTATATAATGAAAGGTAGAGAAATGATACTTATATAATTATTGACATCTAAAAGTTTTATTTTTGAGAGGTGAAATTTACACAAATAATAGAAATAAGCTTAAGTGAACTTAAGTCAACAAACTTGTTTGTTGAATGAAAAGTTAACCCAACAAAGGTGCTTTGTTGAGTTAAATATATTTCATAATTGATTTAATATGGTTTTGTCATCATCAAAAAGGGAGAGATTGTTGAGTATTTTGTTTTGATGATGTGTGCTAAATGAAAATAATCATATTTGCTCAATTACTATTGCTTGTGAAAGAAAATTAAAATCATTAATTAATACAGAAAAAGTTTACTGATATAAATACTTGTCTGTATTGGATCTGAAATTATACTAAGTTAATAACTAGTCGTTTCATTGCATTAATTTCTCATTTAACTAAATGTTAAGTTAACGTGTGTTTTTATTGAAAAGCATGATATATTTTAAAGTTATATTTTCTGTATCATGTATAGTGCATGTTAAGACAATTCGTTAAGTTAGAGTGTTATTTGTATAGAGGTCACATGAGAACTCGTTAAGTTAGAGGTTTAAAGGTTAAAATAGGTTACGTGAGAACTCGTTAAGTTAGTAAGTAAAAGTTTAGATAACTTGTTAAGTTAGCGTTATACACATGGAGAAATTATAAGTTATGAATGTTATATTATATCACGTGAGATGCACATGTTTAACTCGTTAAGTTAACATAACTAAACACGTTGAGTTGCTACATTGAACACTAATACAATGTGTTAGGTTAGCATTATAAACTTAAGTTGTTATTTTTGCACGTGGTAAAATAGTTATTATAAAAACATTTGCTTTTCACTAGTTCGTTGTGTTATCGTAACACAACGGAGATGTTCGTTGAGTTAGCATAACACCATGGACTTAGTTCGTTGAGTTAGCTACATTACTAATCATGTGAATTGGCACATGAGGAACTCGTTAAGTTAGAAATATTAAGTTATATATATACTTGTGTTAGTCGCTTAGTTAACATTAAAGTAACGACTTCTTATTATACTGATAAAAAATTTTGGACGAGAAAGTTTATTTTACAGGAAATTTTTCAGAGATCCAAGACTGATGATTAAAAAAAATTTGAAATGTAAACGTGGGTCAGAACGTGCGTATTTCGATGAAGGAAAAAGAAAAGACGTGGAGAAGTGGAAAACTGGTAGTGATTAAACATGGAGGATATGCATGAAATGAAGATACAGTATAAAAGGCATAGAATTCTCATTGATCAAATTATCCCTGCACACAAAACGAAAAATCTTTTTAGGGATCAAAAACACCTCTTCGAGGAAAAGCTCTCAGGTGGAAGAAAATTTAGTGAAGCATAAAAAGGTAAGATTTACGTCACTGAAGATTTGAAGTATCAGAAGAAAGAAAATTCAGTGAAGCATAAAAAGACAAGATATTCGTCACTGAAGAATTGCTGAAGAAGAAAGAAGAAGAAGAAGAAGAAGAAAGATCTCAAATAGGGAGAAATGTTTTAAATTCCGCAAATTAGTTTTCTCTGTTTGTAGTTATGAAATTATTTAGATGATACATGGTATTGAGATATAATTGCATCTACAATTTCTGAGGAGAATTGAATTGTATATTGTAATTGAAACCTTGAATAAAAATGATTTTATGAAAACAGTGTCTCGAATTATTTTTGATGTTTGAAGTTTCAATTATATTCGAAAATATTGAAAAGCACAATTCACCCCCCTCTTGTGTAGCCATACGATCCTACAAGGCAGTTTGGAGATAAAAACTACAGACCAATTAATCTGAATTCTGTTCACAATTGCATATGTGGCCCATTTGACAAATTGGCTCAGTTCTATATCATGGCCTTATCGTTGGTAGACATTCTTAATCAAAATGTTAGCTATCATGTGTGTTTTACCATTTAAGTGCTTCAGTCTATTTAACAATGGCACACCAGGATTGATAGCTAAACAATCCTTTATTATTTGTTCTGTCCACTCGACTACAGTTGTGCTTTCTAGAATTTCTATTTCTTTAGTCTTCAGTCCTAAAATGTTGTGGAGAAGCTCTGGTGTTATCTGTACATCAGCTTACTCCACGTTGGAAATTAATCCACTTTCTCCTTCTCTTAAATTTGCATAGAAGCAGGGCACTAGATTCTCATATACTGCATGCCCTCTCTCTTGAGAAATAAACTGCAGTAGACCTTGGAACTCAAATAAATCCTTAATTTCTTGCATCCCATCCCAATTTATTGGTCTACTATAAATGATATCATAACCCCTAATCTCTTGATATTTATTATATGCGTCCTAACTCCAAAAGTGTACTTCATTCAAAACTGTTGCTTTAGTCAGGTCAGGAATTTGAATTTGTTGCTCTAGAGGGGTTTGTTCTTGAACTTCCTCTTCCATGTGCTGAACTTGAATTGACTAAAAATGCTCTAAAGATTCCTACATTTTTGCTTCTACTTCTGTCAGTAGTGGTGAGCCGACAGAACTCTCCACTCTTCTCTCTTGAATTCTTTCCAAAATTTGCTGAAGAGTTTCTTACTCTTCAGTGGAATCTGTCAAGTCATTTCTTTCTATATGTACTTGTTCAATTTCTTGTTCAGTTTCTTCTTTTTCTTCTTCCTCCTAACTACCAATCTGCATTGTCACTATTCTTTCTGATTCTGTGGCAGATTGGGATGGAGTTACGGGCAAATCAACTTCTACCCTAATTTCTGTTTCTTCTATTTGTATAGGCTGCAGATTAGTTTCAGCCTAATTTTCTTCTTCTCTTTGCTCTTGCTACTACTGCTCTTGCTCCTCCTCAAAATCAGATAGCAGGTTTACAAAAATTGGCTCTACAGGCCCTACTGATATTTGAATCTTAGATTTAATCTCTTCTTGATGTTCAGGCACTATCTCTTTTCCTTTCCTTCTTCTAATTAATTGTGTTTGGTCTTTCTCTTCTTCGTTTGAGATTAAATCTACAAAAATAGGCTCTACAAGCCCTCGAGCCACAGGTACTAGCTCTTCCTGTTTAACTTTTTCTATAATTGCTGGTCTCGAAGGACCAGCTTCAACTCCTCTTGTAGTAGGTCTGGTAGTGGCTTCTTGATGCTATTCAACTTTAATTTTGTATTGGGCCTTCAACTTTTCTACAACCCTCTTTTTGCACCATGCATCAAATACCAGATGTGCTATAGCTAGTGCCAAGTCTTCTGGTTCTCTTTGGTCTTTTCCAATTTGAACCAGTACTTGAAATTCTCTTAATTCTTCCTCAGTAGAAGGCCCCAAAATTGCTACTCTTTCTAACGTCTTTGGTGGTGGAACTGAAGGTCTGGGCTGCTGTTCCTCAAGGATAGGTCTTTTAGTAATCGGTTCCTCTTGTTCTTCAGTTGCCTGTTCTTCAGTTCATTTCCTCTGTTGCTCCTAGATTGCCCACTAAGCCCGTCTACCTATGCGTCTATTGAACCAGAGTCGGGACTTAAATTGGATCAATTCTAGGGCAACTTCGTTATTTGGCCTGATTCGTCTTTCTCTATTTACAACAACTTCCGTTGCTACTTTGATTCTCGTTTCCATAATCTAAGGTATTTGTATACCTAAATCTACTAACACTTTCCTCTAGTAGAAAATGTTAGATTTTACCTTTTATAGCTCTTTTTCTCGTGTTGTATTTCTGATCTTCTGCATTGTGTACCATTCTTCCAAATCTTTAAGAAATTCTGACGTGTCAACTACTTCCTCCCAGAACTCTGGTGTCATCTTTGTCATCGTGGAGTTACGAAATGGAATGGAATCGCTCTGATCTCTATTGTTCTAAGTTCTAAATGATTCTGCAGATAATACCCCCAAACCCTAAGTTTAGTATAAATAAGCCCTAAGTTTAAGCAGGCAATCGAGTCATTTTCCACGCAAAACTCTAACTCTCTCATTTACCTCTCTGTGGAATTACAGTTAACTCCACGGACTAAGTTCACAGACTTAACTACAGTACTCCGTTGAGTTATAGTTAACTCAATAGGGTAAATTCGTTAACTTATCCTAGACTCAATGGAGTAAGTTCATTGAGTTAAGTGTAACTCAACGGACTTTTCGTAAAGTTATATCTAATAAAAATACTTATAATAATAATTTTTACTTCGGTCAAGATCAAAGAATTTTTGGTCTAACCGACTCTTAATTTTTTCAACATTTTAACATTTCGGTCGAATCGTTATATTCCTTAGTTGAACCAAAATTAAATATTTTCTTTTTTTTCTTCTTTTTTTCTATCGGTTGAACCGATACTATACTTCGGTAACACCGACATTATACTAAATATAATATATAGATTTTTTTATGTTTTTGTGTTTCGACTAGACCGATGGATCTTGTCGATTGAACTGCAATAATTTTTTTTCTTTTAAAATATGTTTCGGTAAAATCGATAATTTCTTTCGATTTAACTGTGACTATGTTTAAATAAGGTTTATTTTATATACTTAGAAAATTTTTTTACTAAGTAAAGCTCAAGTAGTCCTCTACTCTTACTTCTTCTATAATTCCAAAGGAACTTTTTGGTATCTACAAAATAGGTCTAAGTCTTTGTCCATTTACTTTAAATATATTCTGATTTTTAGGATTTTCAATTTCAATAGCTCCATAGGAATAAATATTTCAAAGTATATAAGATCCTGCCCATCTAGATCTTAATTTCCCTAGATGGTTATAGAGTCTAGTCATGTAAAGATATACTTCTTATCCTATTTCAAAGGTTTTTGGAATAATTTTCTTGTCATGCCAGAACTTCATTTTCTCTTTTTCTCTTACAGTCTTTGAATAAGCTTCATTTCTAAATTCTTCTAATTCAATTAATTGCATTTTCCTATTTTCAATAGCTTGATTTAAATTAGTGTTCAGAGTTTTTAATGCCCATTAAGCTTTATGTTCTATTTCAGCTGGTAAATGACAACTTTTTCCATATACTAGCCTAAAAGGTGACATACCTAAGCTTGTCTTATAAGCAGTTCTATAAGCCCAAAGTGCATCTATCAATCTATTAGCCCAATCTGTTCTAGTAGGATTTACTACTTTTTCTAAGATTAACTTAATTTGTTTGTTAGCACTTTCTACTTGTCCACTTGTTTGCGGATGATATGATGTTGCAATTTTGTGGTTTACTCCATATTTCTTCATTAAGGCTTCAAAACTTCTATTACATAAATGAGTTCCTCTATCATTGATAATAGCTTTAGGTATTCCAAATCTGGCAAATATATTGGTTCTTATAAATTGTATTACCACTTTGTTGTCATTAGTTTTTGTAGGAATAGCTTCTATCCATTTAGATACATAATCCACCCCCAATAATATGTAATTAAATTGATTAGATATAGGAAATGGACCCATAAAATCTATTCCCCACACATCAAAGATTTCAACCTCAACAATAGGATTAAGAGGCATCATATTCCTCTTTGATATTCTTCCTATTTGTTGACATTTTAAATAACTTAAGAAATATTTATGAGCATCTTTGAATAGTGTTGGCCAATGAAATCCACATTGCAGAATTTTAGCATCAGTTTTTCCAGAACCAAAATGCCCTCCACATGCTTGGTCATGGCAGAAAGACAATATACTCTGATATTCAATTTTTGGAACACACCTCCTTAAAACCAGATCAGGACATTTCTTAAATAAGTATGGGTCTTCCCAATAATAATATTTTACACTTGAAAAGAACTATTTCTTATCCTATCTATTCCAATCCTTAGGTGTTAAACTAGTAACTAAGTAATTAACTATGTCTGCATACCAAGGCATTGTTTCGATGGTCATTAATTGTTCATCAGGAAAATTATCCTTAATTTCAATATTTGACTTTTCTATTTGTAATCTTGATAAATGATCTGCTACTACATTCTCACAACCTTTTTTATCTTTAATTTCTAGATCAAATTCTTGTGATATTAGTCCATCGGATTAATCTAGGTTTAGTCTCTTTCTTTACTATTAGGTGTTTTAAAGCTGAATGATCCATGTATACTATCACTTTAGCTCCAATCAGATATGATTTAAACTTTTCTAAGGCAAGCACAACAGTTAACAACTCTTTTTTAGTAGTTGTATAATTAACTTGAGCATCATTTAAAGTTTTGCTTGCATAATGAATCACTCTAGAAGATTTTTCTATCTTCTGTCTCAACACTGCTCCTACAACAAAATCAGATGCATCACACATTAATTCAAATGGATGACTCCAATCAGGTGCTTGTATTATAGGAGTTGAAATTAAGCTCGTTTTAAGCTTGAAAAATGCTTCTTTGCAATTTTTATCAAAGTTAAATGGGACATCTTTTAATAGATTAGTTAAAGGTCTTTTGATAAAGTCTTTAATAAATCTTCTATAAAATCCAACATGTCTTAGAAATGATCTAATATCTTTTACTGATTTAGGTTCTCGTAGATTAGAAATTACTTCTATTTTAGCTTTATCTACTTCCAACCCTTTCTTTGAAACAACATGTCCCAAGACTATTCCTTGTTTAACCATGAAGTGACATTTTTCCCAATTTAAAACCAAACTTTTTTCCACACAGCGTTTTAATATTTGGTCTAAATTGTTTAAACATACTTCATATGAAGTTCCATGTAGGATCGTATGGCTACACAAGAGGGGGGTGAATTGTGTATTTTTAATATTTTCTGAAATATAATTGAAACTTTAAAACTCAAAAACAAGTCGAGACAGTGTTTTCATAAAATCATTTTTATTCAAGGTTTCAATTACAATATACAATTCAATTCTCCTCAGAAATTGTAGATGCAATTATATTTCGATACCAAGTTTCATCTATACAATTTCATAACTACAAACAGAGAAAACGAATTTGCGGAATTTAAAACATTTCTCCCTGTTTGAGATCTTTTTTCTTCTTCTTTCTTCTTCAGTAATTCTTCAGTGACGAATATCTTGTCTTTTTATGCTTCACCAAATTTGCTTTCTTCTGATACTTCAAATCTTCAGTGATGAAAATCTTACCTTTTTATGCTTCACTGAATTTTCTTCCACTTGAGAGATTTTGCCCGAAGAGGTGTTTTTGATCCTTGAAAAAGATTTTTCTTTTGGTGTGCAGGGATGGTTTGATCCTTGAAAAGATTTTTCTTTTTGTGTGCAAGGATGATTTGATCAACGAGAACTCTATGCCTTTTATATTGTATCTTCATTTCATGCATATCCTCCACGTTTAATCACTACCAGTTTTCCACTTCTCCACGTCTTTTCTTTTTCCTTCATCGAAACACACACGTTCCAACCCACGTTTATATTTCAAATTTTCTTTAATCATCAGTCCTAGATCTCTAAAAAATTTCCTGCAAAATAAACTTTCTCGTCCAAAAATTTTTCATTAGTGTAATAAGAAGTCATTACTTTAATGTTAACTAAACGAGTAACACAAGTATATATATATAACTTAACGTTTCTAACTTAATGAGTTCCTCATGTGCCATTTCACGTGACAAGTATTGTAGCTAACTCAATGAACTAAGTCCGTGGTGTTATGCTATCTCAATGAACCATCTCCGTTGTGTTATGATAACTCAACGAACCAGCTTAACCTTTCTTTCGGAAGGTTAAACGATAACTCACCGAAAATAGTTTAAGTTTCGGATAGTTACGGATGTAAGTCACCGAAAAACTCTTTATAATATAAAACTAGTGAGACACGTGTTAAGACCTGAAAACATGACTTAAGTTACCTTTCGGATAGTTATGACTGTAAGTCTCCAAAAAACTTTAACTCACCGATTCAGTAATAAAAAAATGTTTTTATAATAAGAATTTTACCACGTGCAAAAATAACAACTTAAGTTTATAATGCTAACCTAACACGTTGCCTTAATGTTCAATATAGCAACTCAACGCGTTTAGTTATGTTAACTTAATGAGTTAAACATGTGCACCTCACGTGATACAATACAACATTCGTAACTTATAATTTCACCACGTGTATAATACTAACTTAACGAGTTCGTCTCTTCTTTTACTCACTAACTTAACGAGTTATCACGTGACCTATTTTAACCTTTAAGCCTCTAACTTAACGAGTTCTCATGTGACCTCTATACAAACAAAACTCTAACTTAACGAGTTGTCTAAACATGCACTGTTCATGATATAGAAGATATAACTTTAAAACATATCATGCTTTTCAATAAAACCACATGTTAACTTAATGTTTAGCTAAATGAGAAATTAATACAACAAAACGACTAGTTATTAACTTCAGATCCAATACAGACAAGTATTTATATCAGTAAGCTTTTTCTGTATTAATTGATGATTTTAATTTCTTTTCACAAGCAATAGTAATTGAGCAAATATGATTATTTTCATTTAGCAGACATCATCAAAACAAAAATACTCAACATTCCATAAACAGTAAAATCATCCATAAATATTTCTAAAAAATCTTCAGTCATTCTAGTGAATATGCCCTGCATACACCTTTGAAAGGTGGTTGGTGTTAGGACCCTAGTATTTTGATAATGCAAAACCTATGTGAGGAAACATATTGTATTTCACAATTAAGTCAGTGCAGCATTAGATCAGAAGGCAGATAGAACAAATTCCATGCAGACAAACAGATGGAGAAGGTTCTAGATGATACTGCCTTAAAGTTACAGGAAAATCAGACAGTTACAAGTCCAAAGAGTAAAACAGTAGCAAGTCCATCGGATAGTTAGAAGGATAACTATCCGATTTTACAAAGCCTTCAGAGAGTTATTTAATCAGACAATTAAGTTGGTTGAATGATCGGAGAGTTATGGAGTTAACTATCCGAAAGAAAAAGGAAAATCGGAAAGTTAGAAAGGTTAACTATCTGAAACTTAAGTCATTCAATTAACCACATGTAGAAATACAAAACAGAATCTTAAAGGACTTTTCGGAGAGTTAGATAACTATTCGAGTTTTCTTTCGGAGAGTTAGATAACTATTCGAGTTTTTCAAAAAGTTACAGGTATAACTTTTCGGAACTTAAGTCATCTTATTACGCAAGTGCAAAATGGAGAAGCCGGTAGTTGAAAGCTTAAAAGGGAAAATCGGAGAGTTAGATAACTATCCGAAATTTCAAAGAGAGTTTCGGTAAGTTACAATTTAACTATCCGAAACTTAAGTTATTGAAATTTCTACGTGCAAAATTCCAAAAAGAAGATCATTTAAGTTTCTGGAGAGTTAGAAAGATAACTATCCGAAATTTCAAGAGAGTTTCGGTGAGTTACAGTTTAAATATCTGAAACTTAAGTCATTGAATTTCCCACGTGCAGAATTCCAAACAGATGCTCAAATGGGTTTTCGGAGAGTTAGAAAGATAACTATCCGAAAAATGGGAAGTTTCGGTGAGTTACATTCTTAACTATCCGAAACTTAAATTATTCTTTTATGCACGTGCAGAATTGAAGAGACAGCTATTGGAGACTTAAAAGAAAGTTCGGAGAGTTACAGTAGTTAACTATTCGAAAGTTAGGAGCTCTTTTTGGTAAATTGAATACAAGACCCTGAACACTTGACATTACACGTGAGCAACTTAAAATCCTCACGTGACTCAGATAACAGAATTTGAGTGATGAATCAGTAAGTTATTTTTATAACCATCCGAAAGCCTGAGATTTTCGGATGGTTACTTACTGAACATCAGACAGAATGGTAACTTACCATATTTAGGTCTGATTATTTACCAAGTACAGCAGAATACATCCATTGAAGAGAAATTATGATCGTTGGATATTCAAGCATAAATACAAATAGATCTTTCAATATTCAGTAGAGCTTATAAGTGAGATTACAGATACAATTACATACAGAGATACAGTATACATTGTAGATCAATTAGTGATATAGAAGAAAGCTCAAATTCAGTTCAACAAAGAATCGATTGAAAGCTGGATTTACAAGAAGATTCTTAAAGCTCTCCATGTGCTGAAAGTCTATTCCAAGAAGGATCATTTGGTTCGTGTCTTCAACCTTAAAGCTTCATTCAGTTGTTGGTTTGAGTTTCGACCTAAAAACTCAAGAGGTTGGTTTTCTGGAATTTATACTTGAAAACTTTTAGGTGTTGGTTTTCTGGAGTTTATACCTGAAAACTTCTAGGTGTTGGTTTTCTGGAGTTTATACCTGAAAACTTCTAAGTGTTGGTTTCTGGGGTTTATACTTGAAAACTTCTAAGTGTTGGTTTTCTGGAGTTTATACCTAAAAACTTCTATGTGGTTAGTTCTTGCTTCGACTTGAAAGTAAGTGTGTAAGTGTTGAGACACTTAGTGAAGCCCAAGTGACCCTTGGGGGTGGACTAGCCGAGTTGGTGAACCACCTAAAATTCTCTTATGTTTCTTACCTTTATTTTCGCTGTGCATGATATTTTTATCTGATTATTACTTGTGCAAACTGATTAATCAAATTAGTTAGTAAAGTGAAAAATAGGCTTAAATTCACACTATTCTCCATTCACCCCCCCCTTTGGTGAAGCCATTCGTTCCTAACAGTTGGTGCATTGCATAATCTAAATGGCATTCTCTTAAAAGCATAAGTTCCATTAGGACAAGTGAAAGTTGTTTTCTCTTGATCCTCTAATGCTACTAGGACTTGGTTATATCATGAATACTCGTCTAGGAAACAAAAATATTCTTGCCCTGCTAATTTCTCTAACATTTGATCTATAAAAGGTAAGGGAAAATGATCTTTCCTAGTCACAACATTCAGTTTTCTATAGTCTATACACACTCTCTAGCCTGATTGAATTCTAGTAGGTATCAAGTTTTGACTTTCATTCCTAATAACTGTTAATCTTGATTTCTTGAGAACTATATGGATTGGACTAACCCATGGACTATCAGAAATCAAATAAATTATGTCATTATCTAACTATTTCACTATTTCCTTCCTGACTACTTCTTTAAGGTTTGGATTTAATCTCCTCCTAGGAATTCTAACTGGTTTAGCATTTTCTTCTAAATATATGTGGTGACAACATAAAGTTGCACTTAACCCTTTTATATCAGTCATAGTCCATCCTATAGCTTCTTTATAAATTTTTACATCTTTTAATTTAGCAATTTGATCCTCTTTTAAATCTGAAGCAATAATGATTGGACATGTTCGTTTTTCTTCCAAAAATATATAGGTTAATTCAGGAGGTAAAAATTTTAATTCTAAATGTTGCCCATCAGAAGCTAGAGCTCTTAATTGAACATCATTATTTTCTAAATTAATTTCTTCCTGATCTCCTTCTACATTTCTGCTTTCACTTTCTTCTAAATTTTCATAATTTAGTTGCCTATTTAATTCTTCTTGAATCACATCATCTAGCATATCTCCTTCATTCTCTAAAAAGTCTATAGTATGTAAGGACATTTCTAACTCCTCAAACTTTCCTGGTTTGAAAATGTTTAGTTAAGTATCCTCATTACCATATGCTAACTTCATTACTCTAGTTTTACAATTGATAACAGCCCCTGATGTTGCTAAAAATGGTCTTCTCAAAATTAAACATGTATCACTATTTTTATGCTTAATTTGTTGGGAATCCAAAATTACAATATCAATAGGATATATGAAGTTTTTGATTTTAATTAAAACATCCTCTATTTTTCCTCTAGAGTATCTTATACTTCTATTAGCTAATTGAATAATAGTCCTAATAGGAATTAAGCCTTCTAATCATAAGGATGCAAATATATCACTTGGCATAACATTTATACCTGCACCTAGGTCTATTAAGGTTCTTTCTAGAATAGTATTTCCTATGGTGTATGATATAATAAGGATTCCAAGATCAGATAACTTTATAAGAATTTATGGTAGAAATAGGGAACTACTTTGATCAACTAAAAAGACTTTCCTTAAAACTTTTCGCTCTCTTTTCTTAGTACACCAATCCTTAAGAAATTTAACACAAGGTGGCATTTTCTACAATAAGTCTAACAAAGGAATGTTAACTTGTACTTTTTCAAAAATTTCTCTACTTTTTTATTATTATTCAGGAAATGCTTGTTGTAATCTTTCAAGATAGGGTGCTAATGATTGTAATTTAAAAGATTCTTTTTCTTTCATTTGATTTGTTTTATCATTTTTAGTCTCATTTTCAGATTCAGATTTTTCTTCATTTATTTCTACGTTTTCAGATATTACATTTTCATTATCATTTTGATTTTTGCTCTTATCCACCTTCATATTATTTTCGTTTTGAATTCTTGGTAGTATATTAGTTCCAGATCTTAATGTTATACATACATCTTCCAGATTTTCGTTACTTTCATGATGTTCTTGTATATCATTTTTGTGATTATGATCTTCAACTATTTTTAGTTTTAAATTGCATTCTTTAAATTCTATTGCATTGATATTTCCTTTTGTTTGTATGTCTTGCAAATTATGCATATCTATAACATTAAAGTTTTCATTTGTGTTTTCCTATTGCATAACTTGTAATTTCATTGTAAATTCATCCAATGCTTTTAATTTTCTTTCCAGATCATCTAATCTCATTGCATTCAATTTTTAATCAATTTTCATTATGGTTTTTTCAATTTCATAAATGACATCAATTTTAGGTTCTGGATATTCTTCTCTATAGTTTAATTGGTTGACTTCTTGTTGCTGACACATATATTGTTCCAATTTGTCCTATGTTTTGCTCTAAGCTACGCTCTAGTCTATCATACCTATCCCAAACTTCCTTGTCTCTCAACATATTACACATTCTAAATTGACCATCAGTTGGGTAAACCATAGGATTCTCATACTCAGATCTATTATAGTGAAGATAATTCATTTGTTGTTCATGTGATCTAACCATCTACAACCGTCTCAATTTCAAACAATCAAAAATGTCGTGACCTTCCAAATTGCAGAATTCACATATGCTAACTATAGGTTTCAGAAATCTTTGGGCATAAGCATATGCCATATTCTCAATTATAGAAGAAAACACACAACACTCCTCTTGCTATTAAAACAAAACAACACTCATAGTTGCTTAACTTCTCAATCTCCAACAATGGCACTAGAAAACTTGTATTGATGTGAAAGGTTAGATCAGACAACTGGTCCCTGGCAATGGTGCCAAAAGACTTGTTAGGGGTTTTGTTAACTTCTGTTTTTAAACTTGTTTAATTTGTCTTTATGCTTATATCAATAATTATTTTTAGAAGTAAACTAACAACCTTTCACACAAATTAGATATTAATTTCAATTTGTATTTTAACTACAAGTGCACAATGTATATTGCATTTGTGTGCAAGTACAGGTCGATCCCACAGAGATTGAGTAAGAATTGTGTACTGTTTCGATTTTAATATTAGAATTTATGTGTTCAGTAAGCACTCCGTTGAGTTACAGTTAACACAATGGACCTAGTTCATGGAGTTATGGCTAACTCAATGGACTAACCTCGTAGACTTAAGTTAACTCCATGAGCCTATCTTTCCAGTTAAATACTACTATTTATAGAGGAATTTGGTCAACCATTGGGCGGTTCCACAGATTGCAAATAACATGAATTAAGCTCTTCAATGTTAGTTAATATTAGATTTATCATTAAGCAACACTAACATTCAGATATTTCAAACAGTAACCATTAAAATCTTTAAGTATCTAGAATGAATCAATTTCAGTAAACTATAAAACTATTTTCTATTTTCTAAATCAAACAAACATAAGACACTCACAATACTGACAATGATAGCATTAATCACGATACAAAACAAACAATACAACACTTAAATACTAAATGTAAACACAGATAAGTTGTTGTTTTTTGGTATTTTAGTTTTGATATGTTCATGAAGATGAGCGAAAGGTGAAATGTAAAAATCTCTATCAATAGTAAAAACTTCTGTCACTACATGTGACGCGATTACACCATTGAAAACTTAATCACTTACAATCCTGCCTCCTCTTCCTATAGAATCATGAGTCCAGAATTGCAAGATGATCTCCTCTTCAACATACTGGCATCAACCTAAAACCAAGGTTAGAAGCTTTACGATCTCTTGATATATGAGTCGGTGCTTGGTGAAAATGACTTCCCTTCCTGCGACGCGATCACTCCTCACAGTGATTGTCAGGCACCGTGTTTGGCTTGGAATCGACCCAACATCAGGAAAGTATCCTCACAGACCTCCGACGGTTGGTGATTATGGTGGTGGTGTGGAGCTTTAGGGAACTTCCGACACTACCTGCAGTTAGCGTAGTCCTCCACCTCTACACACACTGCCAACCACACTTTTTTCATTTTTCTCCTCTTCTTTTATATTTCTTCCATAGTAACTACTTCTACTTAGATGATCAGTTGGATTTCCTTCATTCATATCAACGATGGTGATTTCTTCTTCCTTCCACGAGTAAATTCCTACGTGATACGTGTAATCGTGGTTTTCCTTCGAATATCCTATTTCTATAACCACTATAGTGGCATATTAGAAAATAAATGGTCTGTGGAGTTACAGATAACTCAATGGACTTACTTCGTTAATTTAATTATAAAACACGTGCAATAAAGAAATAAGCTACTAACATAACATGTTACCTTAGTGTCTATTCATGTAACTCAATGTGTACAGTTATGCTAACTTAACGAGTTAAACATGTGCATCTCATGTGATATACTAAAGCATTTAAATTCAACATGTGCATAATTCTAACTTAACAAGTTCTGATATTTTGGATACTTACAAACCTAACTATCTGATGCTCAGATGCATTTCAGATAGTTAGCAGATAACTCACTGAAAATCCACTTAAGTCATGCATTAAGGTTTCAACATGTGTATTCTAGGAAATAATAAAATATTCTTCTATCGTTAAAAACATAACTATTCGGTACATGCAATATAACTCTCTCAAATACCAAAAAATTCAGATACTTAAGAATTAAAAACCTGCAACTTACCGACAATTCAGAAATGTACTTAATTAATTTTAATTTCTTGAAATTATGTAGATTCCTTCATTAAAGCATATAACAATGCAATTATAACATAATGGCTTAATTCTCATATGATAAGCTAAATATTATGCAATTAAACATCATTTAACCCTTAATATTATGCAGATTCCTTCATTAAAGCATATAATAATGCAATTATAACATAATGACTTAATTCTCATATGATAAGCTAAATATTATGCAATTAACCATCATTTAACCCTTAATATTATGCACTTTTTCATTCTAAACATCTTGCAAATTATGCACATCTTTAACATTAAAGTTTTCATTTGTGTTTTCCTGTTGCATAACTTGTAATTTCATTGTAAATTCATCCAATGCTTTTAGCTTTCTTTCAAGATCATCTAATCTTATTGCATTCAATTTTTGATCAATTTTTATTATGATTTTTTCAGTTTCGTATATGATATCAATTTTAGGTTCTAAATATTCTTCCCTATAATTTAATTGGTTAACTTCTTATTGCTAACACATGTATTGTTCTAGTTTGTCCATGTTTTGTTCTAAACTACACTCCAGTTTGTCATACCTATCCCAAACTTTATTGTCTCTCAACATATTACACGTTCTAAACTGACCATTAGTTGCGTAAACTATAAGATTCTCATACTCAGCTCTATTATATTGAATATAATTCATTTGTTGTTCATGTGAACTAGTCATCTGCAATCATCTCAGTTGCAAACAATCAGAGATGTCATGACCTTCTAAATTGCAGAATTCACATATGGTAACAATAGGTTTTAGAAATCTTTGAGTATAAGCATATGCTATATTCTCAACTATAAAATAAAACACACAACACTCCCTCTGCTATTAAAACAAAACAACACTCACAATTGCTTAGCTTCTCAATTCCCCAACAATGGTGCCAGAAAACTTGTTATTGATTGTGAACTTCTGTTTGTTAGGCGGTGCCAAAAAACTTTGTATTAGTTTGTTTTTATGCTTATATTAATAAATTCTTATAGAAGTAAACAAACAATCTTTCACACAAATTAGATGTTAAATCCAATTTGTATTTTAATTCCAAGTGCATAGTGTATATTGTATTTGTGTGCAAATACAGGTCGATCCCATAGAGATTGAGTAAGAATTGTGTATTGTTTCGATTTTTATTTTGGAGTTTATATGTGTTTAGTTAAGCACTCCGTTGAGTTATAGTTAACACAACGGACTTAGTTTGTGGAGTTATGGTTAATTCAACAGACTAATCTCGTGGACTTAAGTTAACTCTACGAGCCTACCTTTCTAGTTAAATACTACTATTTATAGAGGAATTCGGCCAACCATTGGGCGGTTCCATAGAATGTAAATAACATCAATTAAGCTCTTTAGTGTTAGTTAATATTAGATTTGTAATTAAGCAATACTAACATTTAGATATTTCAAACAGTAACCATTAAAATCTTTAAGTATCTGGAACGAATCAATTTTAGTAAACAATAAAACTATTTTTTATTTTTTGAATCAAACAAACATAAAACATTCACAATACTAACAATGATAGCGTTAATCATGATACAAAACAAGCAATACAACACTTTAATACTAAATGTAAACACAAATAATTTGTTGTTTTTAGTATTTTTCTTTTGATATGTTCCTAAAGATGAGCAAAAGGTGAAATGTAAAAATCTCTATCGATAGTAAAAACTTCTGTCACTACATACGACGTGATTACACCACTAAAAACTTAATCACTTACAATCTTGCCTCCTCTCCCTATAGAAGTGTGAACCAAGAATTGTAAGATAATCTCTTCTTTAGCATACTAGCATCAACCCGAAACCAAGGCTAGAAGCTTTACGATCTCCTGAGATATAAGTCAGTGATTGGTGAAAATGGCTTCCCTTCCTGCGACGCAATCACTTCTCACAATGGTTGTCAGTCACCGTGTTTGGCTCAAAATTGACCTAACATCCGAAAAGTATCCTCATAGACCTCTAATGGTTGGTGATTTTGGTGGTGGTGTGGTGTGGAGCTTTAGGGAACTTCCGACGCTTCCTGCAATTAGTGTGGTTCTCCATCTACACACACACACTTCTTTGTCTTTCTCCTCTTCTTTTATATTTCCTTTAGTAATAACTACTTCTGCTTAATTGACCGGTTGGATTTCCTTCCTTTATATCAACGATAGTGATTTCTTCTTCATTCCATGAGTGAATTCCTATGTGATATGTGCAATCGTGGTTTTCCTTTGAATTTCTAATTTCTACAACTGCTACAATGGCATATTAGAAAATAAATGGTTCGTAGAGTTAGTGTAACTCAACAGACTTACTTCGCTGATTTAATTATAAAACACGTGCAATAAAGAAATAACAAGTTCATATATTTCAAATACTTACAAACTTAACTATCCGATACTTAGATGCATTTCAGATAGTTACTAGATAACTTACCAAACATTCACTTAAGTCATGCATTATAATTTCAACACGTGTACTCCAAGAAATAATAAAATATTCTTTAATCGTTTAAAACATAACTGTCCAGTACATGCAATATAACTCTTTGAAATAACAGAAAATTCAGATACTTAGGAATTTCAAAGCTTTAAATTCACCAACAATTTAGAAATGTACTTAATTAACATTAATTTCTTGAAATTATGTAGATTCTTTCATTAAAGCATATAATAGTACAATTATAACATAATAGCTTAATTCTCATATGATAAGCTAAATATTATGCAATTAACCATCATTTAACCATTAATATTATGCACTTTTCATTCTAAACAAATACATATAAACTTTGGCATAAAAATTAAAATAGTACACAATTCTTACTCAATCTTTGTGGGATCGACCTATACTTGCACACAAATATAATATACACTGTGCACTTGTAGTTAAAAATATAAATTAGACTTAATATCTAATTTTTGTAAAACATTGTTTGTTTACTTCTAAAAGAATTTATTAATATAAGCATAAAAACAAATTAAATAAGTTTTCCAATCTAAACATGACATCTTTTAACCTTTAAGCCTATAACTCAACGAGTTCTTATGTGACCTTTTTACAAAAAGAACGCTAATTCAACGAGTTATCTTAACGTGTATTGTACATGATATAAATCTATAACATTAAAGCATATTTTACAATAAAAACACATGTTAACTTAATATTTAGTTAAATGAAAAGTTAGTATAACTTAATAACTAGTTATTTAACTTAACATAATTCCAATTCCATTACAGATAAGTATATAACATTAAACTTTTTTTGTATTAATCAATGTTCTTAATTTACTTTCACAAACAACATTAATTGATTAAATATGATTACTCATGTTATACATACATCATCAAAATATAAAACTCAACATAGACTTATAACTCAATGAGTTCAACAGGTGTCATACACAAGACATGCTTCATTGAGTAACATGATATCTCAATGAACTAACTCCATTGTATTACTAATAACTCAACAAACTAGTATGTAAATATTTAAACAATAATGTATTTATCACATGCAAGAATAATAACTTTATAAATTTATAATGCTAACTTAACGGGTTGCCTTAGTATTCAATTAAGTAACTCAATATGTGTAATTATGTTAATTTGATGAGTTAAAAATGTGTAACTCACATGATATAATATAACATTCGTAAATTTTAAATTCAGTATGTGCATAATGCTTAACTTGATGAGTTCAATCATAAAACTTAACATTTTATTCGCTAACTCAACAAGTTCTCACATGACCTCTTTTAACCTTTAAAGTTATAACTCAACGAGTTCTCACGTGATCTTTTTACAAAAAGAACTCTAACTCAACGAGTTGCTTAACATGCATTATACATGATGCATAAATATGAAATATATAACATATCATACTTTACAATAAAAACATATGTCAACTTAACATTTAGTTATATGAAAAGTTAGTATAACTTAATGACTACTTATTGTATAGATGATATTTGTGCACATTTTTATATGATAATTCATGCATTCTATGTCTTGAAACTCAAGTTATATGCACTTATACAAGAAAATACATGTTAATCACATTTTTATGACATTGCATGAATATGTGCACAAATGCACCCCTTTAATGTAATTTTCACGAAACATACTAGATGTTCATATGCTTGAATGTATGATTTAATAATTCTTAGGCGAAGAAAGAGATTTTAAAGGTCATCAAGGTATTGAAATAATTTGATATGGCCACATATATTTTATACACTATGGTTATGAACTTGTGGACATTAAATGCAATAATGTGACATTGGTTATGAATAATTTTAAATACATGTTACTAATTGATTCATTCATGGATGAACTTACATTTCACATTTGTAAACATGTTAAAATGAATGTTACATACCTTAGAAATAAATATATTTCAAGTTCATAACTAAAGTTATTTTTGGCATGTATTACTAACATTACATGCATGACTTAAATGGATTTGATTATAGGTGAATGAGGGCCCTTAGATCAAGCCTTGGGATCATCAATCCTTGATGATCTAAATCTCTATAAATAGGCCTTGTATCCCACGAGTTCAGCCCCTCTCTCCAACTCCAATATTTGGAATCCCCCTTGGTGCTCCAAGCAAGGAGGTGAAGCAGCTCCACTCTTGGTGTTTTCTCTTGCAAACGGCTCTTGGAGGTAGGTCTCTCCCTTTCCTTGTTCTCTCCACTTCCTCCTCCGACATTCTTCACCATTAGGGAGGTTGAATTGCTGCTGCAATTACTCCTTGAGGTGTTGAATCTGTGGAGGAGAGGAGCATTGGAGAGACAAGTAGAGGTGTAGTGAAGTATCTTCAAGAGTGCACTCCCTTGTTCTACACGTTGTTGCATTCCTTTCGGCGTTGGACCTCCAATCCGTGGAAGGAACAAGCTGCATTAGGCGTGGAGAATTGGTGGAGAAGCCAAACATCTTTGGTGGCTGAAGCAAGGAGGTGACGTCCCTTGTGTAAAGACCATTGGAGATGTGGGCTTAAGGTGAGGAGATGGACTATGAGTTGAGATGGAGTTGTTTGTATTTCCTGTTTTGATGTTGTATGTTTGTTATGTGTTCATTCCATGTTTTCCACGTATTTCCCCTTTATTGTAATGTTGAATTATTGTGTTAGTTTCAATGCATTTCAATTCTAAGCTTAGTTTGAGTTTTTGCCTCTTATGTGTTTCATTTTATGTGTCCTTGTGTGGATTCTTCTCAAATGTTTGTTCCTCTAACTCTAACATAGTTTAGACGTTTTTTTACTTAATTCTAACATCTGATTTACTTGATTTGGATTGTATATAGCTTACATTTAGTAGATTAGAGCATACATGGATTTAGATGTATGGTTATAATTCCATGTATGCTAGTTTTATAGTAGAATTAGTAGTTTGATGTAGTGTAATTTTATTTTCTATGTTTGTAGTGTAATAATTATTGTGTGATGCTTTCTCTTAAGTGATGGATAGAGAGGGACATGAATGAGGTTTCTCATTACTGATTCAACTCTATATGAAGTCATTTCTAACATACACATGATTGTTAAGGCAAACATGTGATGAGAATGCATTTACACAAGGCATATCTATAAACTTTAGTGAATTTTATATTTAATTGTTGATCCCTGTGGACTCGACCCGTTCTTGCATGCTTTCTATAATTGACTCCGTGCGCTTGCAATTATAAATATTAAAACTCAGTTGTGTGTTAATTTCATAACATATAAACCCTGAACACTTATGTAACTTAGCATAATTCTAAATCCATTATAGACAAATATATAATATTAAAATTTTTTTGTATTAATTAATGTTCTTAATTCACTTTCACAAATAACAAAATTAATTGATTAAATATGATTACTTACATTTTGCACACATCATCAAAACATGATACTCAACATTCTATGAAGTGGACATCGTGGAAATTAAAAAAGACTATAAAGAATGTGGGTAATTTAAATTTGAAATAGTATGTAAGATCATGAATTATAGATTAAGTTGATGAACATGTTGAACATGAAACTTCAATTCTATCACTATAAGTAAAGAGTACAAGCTACACTTAATCAAGAATGGGAAAATTATAGAAAAGGATCTTAATCCCAATAGAGAAATCCTAGAATTCTAAAAAGCATAGATGAAGTAAAGAAATCCAAATCAAAGTAGTGGAATCCCAATCAAAGTAGAGGAATTACATCAAATTCCATGCAAATCAAAGAAAGAGTCAACACAAAAAAAATCTAGGAGATTCAAAGAAAGCAAAGAAATATAGAAGTAGAGCAAAAAGCAAGAGAAATCAGAAGCTACATGCAAAAGCTTAGGATTGAATATACAATTCAATGAAGGTTAGAATAAGTTAGATATTATTTTGTATTGAATTGTAACTTGGAAAAATTGTATCAGGGCCGACAAGTAAGGAACTATGCTAAAATGATTGTAAATTTTTACTTTATCAATAAGAAAGTTTAAAATTACAAATAGTAAGTGTTTTGTGCTCTTGTTTTATCTACTAGAATTTTAAATTCTAAAGACATAATTCATCCCTCTTCTTGTGATACTATGGTCCTACAAATAATATCTGAACCAAAGTTTTCCTTGGGCAAGTTGCTAGTAGAACTAGTAATTCACCTGTTTAGCAAAGTCCTTCCATCATTCCTTCTTTTGTCAAGGTCCTCACTAATGTCTTCCCTTTTGTGACCTATATAGTATTACACTATGATAGTAAGCTTTAACTAAGTCTTTGATTAAATTATTAAAGATTAAATTAAGTGATTTAGGATTTGATTAAATTAAGAAATTTATTAATCAAATGATTAAGGATTAAATCAAGTACTTTAATTTAGTGATTTAAATGTCAATTAAGTGAAATTGAGTGATTTAAAGATTAATTAAGTGATTTAATGATTAATTAAGGGATTAAATTACATTATTTTGATGAATTAATTAAATGATTTAAGTAATTTAATTAGGTGATTTAGGTGGTTCAAATAGACAATTTAAGTGATTTAGTAGATGAAAAAGAGATAAGGTCCAACAAATGAGAGTTGACATAAGAAAAATGAAAAATAGAATTTGACATTTGACAATATCAACTAATCATTGGACTTTAAAGTGAGATGTCTACAACTTACTACCCAAAGTGAAAAGGAGTTTGAGATTGGATGCATAGGAGTTGTCCTCATCCCAAAAGACCTAAATCTATGTTTCTTTGCTGTTGGTTGTGTTTCTTTGGAGCTTTTGTCTAATCCTCTCTACTTATGTTTTCTTTATTTTTGTCCCCTACCTCATAAATAGGTTAGAGATTTTTTTTAAAGAAAAAGGTGTGATTCATAAGTCAAACTAGGCTTGAGTAGAGATACCTATATATACACTTATCGTTATTCATTTAAAATTTAACAATTGAAATTTTTTTAAAAATGCTAAATTTTAAGTTTTTGAAATGGACAAATGGAAGCTTGGTCTAAGTGAAAATTTATCATGTATTTACAAAATTCCAATAAGAAAAAAAATCCATATTATTGCCTTATATGCCTTTATTATATGTAAAAATATTGAGTCATCTAAGAAAATTTTTTTGATCATGTTCACACGGCTACACAGGTAGAGATTTTCATGGGCCGATTTATTCGTTTTTCATGTTGACGTAAATAATGATTGGAGAAATTTGCATGATTGAATTGAAAAATTTTTAGATTGTTCCTTGCTAAGGTCTTTCACCAACTTAATTGGAAGTTACTGCTCTTGACAGCTAATTCTATAGACAAATGTTGGGAGTACTAAGTCTAGCATCTAGCAAGATCATTTTGTTAATGAATAAATTATTTGAAATATTTTATTTAATTAAGCAGGTATGCAGTTAAATAAAATCCCAAAAATTATTTTGTTTTACTATTTCTAGATTTTGCAAGGACATAGCGAAGACATGTCCTTGCTAAATATAGCAATTAGACATGAACGCCACATTTTGTAAGGACAATTCTCCCTTATTGACCAAGGAAACACAGGGTTCTTAGCAACGGTAAGGTGAGTACTTGGCGAGCACGTTATTCTCGAAATTTCCCTGATGACACAAGACTATTTAAATTAGCATCGAAGAAATATTGATTTTATATAGAGGTTGAGGGATCGCTCCGTGTCTGAAGTAATACCAATGTCCACATCGATCGGTGCAGGGAGACAACTCGAACGGGCAATGGATGCGTTGCGCTTTTCGTTTAGGCGTAAACAAACTTCTAATTACTTGAAAACAGAACCGGAAGATGTCGATCTTCCTCTGTCGGTGGTGCCCTAGTTTTTGGAGATATGACAGGCTGGCGCCCATGAATAGAGCTCGGAAGAGACACCACCTCTAGCGAACAAGGTGGCTTGGGGTGCCACGGCGTACAAGCTGGACACGCCCAGCGACTGGACGTGGCCCTGTTGGTGGCTCTGATCGTGACTCAGGCAATCTTCATCATCGAACGGGAGACGGTCGAAGGTGGCGTTCATGAATGTGGCGGCCATGATGACTATCGGACCAGAGGCTACCAAAGGGCCGACGACGCGACCCACGGCCTGCCGCTGTGCACCCGCCAGGTTGACGGTCAGGCCGCTGATACCAGGTGGCGACGGCGGGGGGAAGAACGAACCCAGCAGCGACAGGATCTCGAAACGCCCGTGCAGCGTCATGACAGTGGTGGGCGACGCAGGCTGCCGGAGCGTGACGTTCGTGACGCATCCGCTTGCGCTGAGGACGCACAGGCCGCGCAGCTCCCTCCGGGCGAAGTTGGCGAGGCACTGGCAGACGTCGCAGCCTGAGGCCACCTCGATGGCATGGGCCCGCAGTGCGTTGGCGCTTTCCCGGGTGATGATGAGCGGCGGCTTCGGCTTGTTCTTTGAACCAGCTGGGCGACCGCGGGGACGACGGCCGGGCTCCCGCGGAACGCCCATCGGCGCCGGGGCAGGACTCATTGGCACAATGTGGTGTGCACCGTTGCAGGGCTTGTCGCTGACTTGGATGTCTTTGTTGGGCACGAGGGAAGAGAGGTCGGCACCAGCCATCGTGAGAAAGCACGTGGCCGGGGGATGATTGTTGGGTGGTTCTCCTGTGCAAATGCGCCGGTGAGGAGATCGTATATGTAGGACGAGGGAAAATAATAAACAAAAGGTATTCGGAGAGTTTAGGAATTGGGTAAGTTGAGAGGAACCGGAATTGTTAACGTGGAGGAAGAGCTCGTCAATCCGAACTGACCTCAACCTACTTGTTTTTCATGGGAATTGCCACTCCCAACAGATACACCATTCGACCAATATAAAATTTCATTAGCCATTAAGATGGTGGGCCGTCTTCACTCCTGTACTCGTCCAAGCCACAACTTTTGCTTTGCCGACAACACAAGAGAATGTCCACACGCGCGCGCGCACGTATAATATGTCGTCGTCGTCATCTTAATCATGTTTAGGTTGGATAATAACGCATAACCAATAACTCTAGCCTGGCCTACCATCGCCAGGAACAACCTGATAGTGGGACTTACAGGAAGACTGGGTTCCACAGCCATACCGACCGAAGCGGCTCCATACTGGGAATAAACCAAAAACAAACAAAGAAAAATAAGGAAATCCCTATGACTGGTACTTCATTGGGTCAATCTTTCTCTCAAGGCCCCTCCGCCCCTGCCTTTTTGTAGTACGGGGCTGGTGGCCAAGGAGAAAGTAAAGACCCCCCTCGGGAGAGAAGGATCTGTGCTATTCGCTTGATCCATCTCTCCTCTCGGGCAATCACCAGTCCCTCGGGATAGAAGGCTCTGCGCTATTCGCTGGATCCATCTATCCTCAGGTCAGGATTTTCCTATTAGTTCGCGCACTTGATCGATGAATAACAGGCTTTGCGCTATTCGCTTGATCCCATTATTCATCTCACGCGTGCGCTTATATAATAATATATAATTAATATATATTCCTGGGTGGTGAGCGAAGGGAGGGAGGCCCTCGTCCCTTGAAGATCTCATTGCATTCCATTCCATGATCTCCTCATGTAGTTACAAGTAGTTACAAGTAGTTATATCATAACATCTTATCTAGGGAGCTAACAAGGCAACTAGATAAGATGTTATTAGTTGTATTTCCTAGCGAAATCAAATCTATGATATGATTTCATACAATAAAACAATGTTTCTTAAACCCAAATGTATCTTCCTATTAATGGGTTTAAGAAACTCATTTTGAATGTAATAAAACTATCCGTAGAATCCCTCTCCCGTAGGTGATCGGGAACTTAAGACATTCCCTTCGGGTTTCGATGGAAGCCCTCGCCCTCTCGGGTCTCGGGTGCTAGGAACATTCCCTTCGGGTTTTGAGGGAAGCCCTCTCCCTTCGGTGATCGGGTACTTGGTACATTCCCCTTCGGGGTTTAGATCATTCTCTCTCTCAAGAGCCCTAAAGCCCTGCTTTTTTGAATACGGGCTTTGGGCTCAAGGAGTGAGTAAAGATCATAGAGAAGCCCTCGAGGACTCGGGTACTGGATACATTCCCTCGGCTCTCGATCCTCGGGCGTCCCCTCACTCGACTCTCCTCCTCACCGGGGAGAGCTCGAGCTTGGGACTTGAGGTTACAAGAAAAGTAAAAAAGCATCCCTTCGGTCTTGAGATTACAAGAAAAGTAAAAAAGATAACTTTCGATGATAAATTAATCGATGAAATGACTTATATGCATACCCTCGAGCGGCCTCTAGTCACAGGATGCATACTGATAGGGAAGGGTCTATGGGCAACCATATTAGGACCTACGGCTCTCGGAAGAATAGGAAATTGGAATGGCCCTATTCCGGATGAAACCCATTCGTAGATTGACGGGGCTGGTTGAACCTTTCGATCCCTCAGTCCCTCCCTGTGCGCTGAGTAAAACCAACTGTAAATTCAATCGTCAACAAGTCGCGGCAATTGAAACAGCAAGCCTTGAGCCACCAACAACGAAACACTGATCCCTTGACTCGGTAATCTGGAAAGTTAGCCTGGCCCACCATCGCCAGGAGGTAGAAGCGGAACCCGATGCCCGCTGTCGGCTAGTAGGAATGTACGGGCGAGGACTGAAGAGGGACCTACGGTGGTAAGCCCTTTGTTTTGTTGTTGGTGCGGAAACCTCTGACCGACGTTTATACTCCATACGCCAAGAGCTTTGTTCCTATAAAAATCGTCTAGTCTTCGATTTCCTTTCCGAGGACAGAACAAATAGAATGAAAGATAGGAACAGTGTCTCTTGTAGGGAAGCTTTTTTTTGTGCCGAAAAAGAAAAAGGACCAAAAAGAAAAAAGCTTCCCCCAAGGTCGGAATAAGAAATTAACTCCAGAGACTAAAAGTTCAAAACATTGCATTTTCAATCCTCAACTAAAAGAAAGAGTTTTGAAATTGGCAAAACAAAGGAACTAAAAAGCATGTCGCTGGACGCTAAGTCTTGCTCCGAAATCAGAAATAAGGAATTTTTCTTGAGTCTCTTTCCACGAGAACTCGGTAAATGAAAACCTTTGCGCTGCGGGACCTAGGGCGAAAGCCCTATTCCCTGCCGCTCCAAGCTTTTCAAATACCGCTCATGGAATTCGCTTTCAATAAAAATTCCTTATTTCTGACCTTGGCGGCGGAGGTAATCTGAGGGAAAGGAAAACGCCCTCGTTCAGGATCTCATTCCATTCCATTGCATTCCATTCCATGATCTCCTTCCCTCAGTAGTTACAAGCTTATATCATAACATCTTATCTAGGGAGCTAACAAGGCAACTAGATAAGATGTTATTAGTTGTATTTCCTAGTGAAATCAAATCTATGATATGATTTCATACATTAAAACAAGGTTTATTAAACCTATAAGTATGAAGATACATTTAGTTTTAATAAACTATCTTTTATTGTAATAAAACTATCTGTAGAATCCCTCTCCCGTAGGTGATCGGGAACTTAAGACATTCCCTTTGGGTTTCGATGGAAGCCCTCGCCCTCTCGGGTCTCGGGTGCTAGGAACATTCCCTTCGGGTTTCGAGGGAAGCCCTCTCCCTTCGGTGATCGGGTACTTGGTACATTCCCCTTTGGGGTTTAGATCATTCTCTCTCTCAAGAGCCCTAAAGCCTTGCTTTTTTGAATACGGGCTTCCCTACACAAAGTTAGCCATAAACTTTGTGTTTGTGGATTCCATCCGGGTTAAAATAGCGGTTCCCGCCCCTTGGGAGGTACCAAATAAATGACTACCGGAATCCGGGTTTTGTGCATAAAGATTCCACTGACCTGTAAAAAGTGGACCCAACCCTTGTGGATATGGTAATACATCTAAGAAATTATTCCATCTAACGTACTCCCCTCTAGATGCAGGAATAGCGACATGAACTAAATGTCATGTCCAAGCCAAGGAACTTACTCCGAAAAGTCCTGACAAATGATGATTGAGACGAGATTCAGCATTTTTGAACCACGAAACGCTTTAATAGCAGGTTGTAGGTGTAACCAACCCGCTATTAAAGATATAGCAGAAAGAAATAATAGAAAAAGAGCTCCAGTATAAAGATCCTCATTGGTGCGTAATCCAATTGTATACCACCACTGATAAACACCGGAATAAGCGATATTCACTGGTCCTAGAGCACCCCCTCGAGTAAAAGCCTCTACTGCGGGTTGACCAAAATGAGGATCCCAAATTGCATGAGCAATAGGTCTTACATGTAAGGGGTCCTGTACCCATGATTCCAAATTTCCCTGCCAAGCTACATGAAAGAGATTTCCGGACGTCCACAGAAAGATTATTGCTAACTGTCCAAAGTGAGAAGCAAAAATGTTCTAATAAAGACGTTCTTCAGTAATATCATCATGACTTTCGAAATCATGTGCGGTAGCAATACCAAACCAAATACGACGAGTAGTGGGGTCCTGAGCTAAGCCTTGGCTAAACCTTGGAAATCTTAATGCCATAATGCTTTTCAAATCCTCCTAGCCATTATCCTACTGCAATAATTCTTGCTAAGAAGAATGCCCATGTTGTGGCAATTCCACCTAGAAGGTAATGGGTTACTCCTACAGCACGTCCTTGTACAATGCTCAAGGCCCTAGGCTGAGTAGCAGGAGCAACTTTGAATTTGTTGTGAGCCCAAACAATAGATTCAATAAGTTCTTGCCAATAACCGCGTCTGCTAAATAGAAACATTAAACTAAAAGCCCATACAAAATGAGCACCTAAGAAAAAAAGACCATATGCAGATAAAGAAGAACCATAAGACTGAATTACCTGAGACGCCTGTGCCCATAAGAAATCCCGAAGCCATCCATTAATAGTAATGGAACTCTGGGCAAAGTTTCCTCCCGTGATATGAGTTACCACCCCTTGATCACTTATAGTACCCTAAACATCCGATTGCATTTTCCAACTGAAATGGAATATTACTACGGAAATTGCATTGTACATCCAGAATAGACCTAAGAAGACATGATCCCAGGCAGATACTTGACACGTTCCCCCTCTTCCAGGTCCGGAAACGAAAGCCAAGATTGGCTTTATTGGGTATCAAACGTGAACTGCGAGCAAATAGGACACCCTTCAGTAGTATCAATACAGTCACATGGATCGTAAATGCATGAATGTGGTGTACCAAAAAGTCGGCGGTTCCTAATGGAATAGGTAACAAAGCAACTTTCCCGCCTACTGCTACTAATTCACCACCTCCCCAAGTTAAACTGGTACTTGCTGTTGCACCAGGAGCTGTTGTACCAGGTGCTAAAGCATGAGTGTTTTGTACCGCAAAGATAGGTTGTAATTGTATAGCGGTATTTGAAAACATATCTTGAGGACGTCCTAAAGCACGCATGGTATCATTATGAATATACAAGCCGAAACTGTGAAAGCCTAGAAATATACATGCCTAGTTGAGATGTGATATGATTGCATCGCGGTGCCTAAGAACACGATCTAGTAGATCGTTGTATCAAGTAGTTGGATCGTAGTCTCTTACCATAAAAATGGCTGCATGTGCAGCAGCACCGACTATCAGAAATCCACCGATCCACATGTGATGTGTGAACAGGGAAAGTTGTGTACCATAGTCAATAGCTAGGTATGGATAAGGGGGCATGGCATACATATGGTGAGCTACAACAATGGTTAAAGAACCTAACATAGCCAGGTTAAGAGATAATTGAGCATGCCATGAGGTTGTTAGGATTTCATAGAGACCCTTATGACCCTGACCTGTAAAGGGACCCTTATGAGCCTCTAAAATGTCTTTCAGGCCATGACCAATACCCCAGTTGGTCCTATACATATGACCGGCTATCAGGAAAAGAATTGCAATAGCTAAATGATGATGAGCAATATCGCTCAACCATAGACCCCCGTTATTGGATCTAATCCTCCACGAAAAGTAAGAAAATCCGCATATGGAGCTAAAAGATCCCGATTTAAGATAAATTCATGAGGAAGGGGTATTTCTTTCGGGTCCACCCCAGCGTCGAGAAATTGGTTAATCGGTAAAGATACGTGGATTTGGTGTCCCGCCCAAGAGAGAGACCCAAGTCCTAGTAACCCCGCTAAGTGGTGATTCAACATGGATTCCACATCTTGGAACCAGGCCAATTTTGGGGCAGCTTTGTGATAATGGAACCAACCGGCAAAAAGCATTAACGATGCAAAAACCAATGCACCAATTGCGGTACAATAGAGTTGTAATTCGCTAGTTATTCTAGATGCTCGCCAAAGCTGAAAAAAACCGGAGGTTATTTGTATTCCTCGGAAACCCCCACCCACATCACCATTCAATATTTCTTGACCCGGCCAAACCACTTGGGCACTAGGTCCAATGTGAGTAGGATCACTTAGCCATGCTTCATAATTAGAAAAACGAGCACCATGGAAGTACATGCCACTCAGCCAAAGAAAGATAATAGAGAGTTGACCGAAATGGGCACTAAAGACTTTTCGAGAGATTTCCTCCAAATCACTAGTATGACTATCAAAGTCATGAGCATCAGCATGTAAGTTCCAGATCCACGTAGTAGTATCGGGGCCCTTCTCTAGTGTTTTTGAGAAATGACCCAGTTTGGCCCATTCCTCGAAAGACGTTTTTACGGGATCCCTATCCACCACAATTTTCACTTCTGGTTCCGGCGAACGAATAATCATTGAGTCCTCCTCTTTCCGGACAACACATACAAAGAGACCCGCCAATAGTCAAGTTTTTAGTGAACCTATGAAAGATAGATATTTATGATCAGTTCCCTTCTTTCCTATCTCCCATCTATGTTTTTTTAGTTATTTACTAGAGCGATTATTGTATTGAAGTCGATTTGGGGCAAGTGTTCGGATCTATTATGACATAGCGATTGGGCGCCCAACGGACCACTTTTTTTTTCATTTTTTTAAACGAAAAAACGATTTTATTGCGCAACTTAGTCTAGTGTATTCATAAAAGTAATGTATAAATGACTATCTGAATCAACTTCCATGCAACATAATATCCTATTAGGATATTAGAAATTACAAGATCATTCATTAATAATTAATAAGATACATTCGGATATCTATATTGAATTTAGCCATTACTCTGATATCTATATTTAGTCATTACATTAAAAAGAAGATATCTTTTATTAGTTTTATTAGCTATATTCATTCTATATTGTATATCATTTATTCTTATAAGATACTCTACAAAATAGAATGCTTTTAGAAAAAGATATAATGAAATTTATTGATTGGATCGGAACGATACCCTTTATTTAATGGATGTATCCACCAAATTAAAAAGGGGAGTAGTCTTATTCAAACCGACCTGTGATCTTCAACCAATTATGTGCTTCAATATAATTACCTGGAGTAAGCGCTATAGCTTGTTTCCAATACTCAGCAGCTTGATCGGACCAAGTCTCCGCAATTTCAGAATCCCCCTGGCGAATGGCCTGTTCTCCCCGGTCGGAATAGGTAAGTAAATCCCTTTCCTTAGAACCGTACTTGAGAGTTTCCTATCTCATACGGCTCATAAATCAATTCTTTTGGCGTCCCTATAATCTACCCTATCTAATTGAATTAGATTTTTCAGAAATCTATTTCATATTTTCTTGGGTTAACCAGAAGAAGTTAATTACATAAGTTTCAAACTCTAATTTGAATCAATAAATCAGTTTTCTCTTTTCTCCCACCTTCACTTCAAAAGAATAAAACATAGGGATCTCCCTAGATAATTATTATTAGAATTTTAATTATAATTTTATGAAAGGTAACTATCTCGGTTTCATAGATGAAATTCATATAGAACTTTTGAAAAAGACTTTCTTACATAAGAAAAAAACTTACTATCTTTGGGATTTGATGCTACACCGCTGCTCAATACCTTAGTGGATCAACTCTATTACATAAGTTGATTCCTAACTCTCATATTATGAGATAAGTAAGCAGTTCTTATTGTATCGATCCAAAACTAATTGATCTTTACGGTGCTTCCTCTATCAATTGGATCTTTTATCCATAGAATAAAAATATATAGGCCGTACCCATTTCTTCATATTTTTGTTTCCGCGAAGTTGCTACAGCTTATAAAAATCGTTGCTTCAGCCGCTTTAGTAGCATAATAAATAGGGCAATGTAACATTTTGATTCGGCTGCGGAGCTTTTCTTTTCATCTCTTTGCTCACGAGATCAGTCGTGATCGATTCTGTCCGTATGATATTCCTTTTAATAAATCCGATCACTTGAGTTGTGGTGACCTTTGTCATTGGCTCAGCTTCCACCCATTTGGTGAAGTAATCGGTAGCTACCAAAATCAAGGCATGTCTCTTGGTAGAAGGAGGACAGATCTTACCGATTATGTCTATAGCCCATCCTCGAAACGGCTTATCGGTCTAAAGCTTCAGGATCGGATGGAGTTCTGATGCAGGTTTTGCACAGACCTTACGGGCCACTCAACCCTCCCCTATCACGTAAGGCACGCTTGACATTCTTTGGCATATCTTATGCAATCGGTCATTATGCTTGGCCAGTAGTGTCCATGTCTCCTGATCAACCATCGCATTTTTCGACCTGCCTGGTGTGAGCCACACACTCCGTCATGCACTTTGGTCTATAAAACAACTCGATCGGCCTTTGAGATACTCACACATCGTAGCTACCATGATCATTGCTGTCCCAAAAAAGTCGATCAAGGCGGCCCGATTGGGCAATTTGAGCCCTGAAGCCAGTTGTGCCATTGTATTAGCAGCGCGGTTGGCACCTCTGCTGATATGCGTCATCCCCACAGAGTCGAATTTTGCTAGCAGTGTTATCTTTCTTCGTATGCTTTAGTTTAGGGTCCATCACCTGATACTCCTTTGTGATCCGGTGATCACTAACTGGGAGTCTCCGCTTACCCTGATCGATCTGATGTTATGCGATAGAGCTACTTCTAACCCCCCAACAGTAGAGCTTCATACTCGGCTACGTTGTTGGCGCAAGGGAAGTTGAGCCGATATTCATAGTGTGACTCTAACCCTGTTGTTGGTGAAACGAGGGGCGCAGATGCGCTCCTGCGCTGCCTTTGATGCTAATGGAATTCTATGATCCCTTTGGTTGAACAAGACCAGTAGGCTCAACCAATCCGTCTGCACCGCTAACGCCACCTAGAATCCACCCTATATAATTAGGGAGACTACCACCCGACATAGAGAACTTGGAGGTCCGTATTCTAACCCTCTTTCTTGCACCTATCATACAACTTCCAGAGATATCCGAATCGAACCGATTGGTCTTCATCCTTAGTCTTCCAAGAAATTGCACAATGTGGCGCTTGATATAAAGAACCAGGCTTACCCATGGGTTCTGCGCTTTCGACGCATACCAGTGGACATATTTTAACCACTCCGACATCTACCCTCTCAAAAGATCATATTCCATAAAGTCTTCCATTCCTGGAGACATGAATAACTCAGAGGGGCTGCAAATCCTTAGGTTTCATCCTATCTTGTAGATATGAGATTAGGACTGACCTCAGGTAGGGATTAAGGGGCAGCGACCTAACCATCATTCCAAAGGATAATTCGATTTAGACCGGGGCTTAGTGTACATCCTCATCACGCGGTCAAACCGACCGACGTGACAGAGTATGCTTTGCTCGCGATATCTGGCTAGTTCCAGCCCTACCTATGATCATCAGCGTGGTAAACTCATCGAATATTCCTCATTAATAGCCGGAACCTGGATTGATCACAGGGAGAATGAAAACGAAGAAGACGAATTGACATAGGCGAGAAATCCTTAGCCCCTTAACCCTAAACCGCGAACTCTACACAACCTGAGCGAATCTTTCTTCTAACTAATTGAAAGCCCAATCTCCGTGCCAGCAGTCTTGATACACTTCTGCCACCTTTTTTTGGTCGGCAATGACGACATCGTCACCAAGCACCGCATATTTATCAAACACCTGGATACACTTGCTCCGCACAATGCCATATTAAGACATGGTGAGATAAGGCGAAGAGGGCCCATGACGAATAATAAAAATAGCGGTTGCCCAGCTTAACGCGGCATGCTTCCTCTTAACAAACGGTTGATTAAATATGTGTTACATTGGCCTTATTAGAACCATGGCGGAAGCTAACGACCGGTCAAAGAGATAACACATCACCTCGAACATCAAGACTAACGGCCAGCGATCTGTCGCAGCCTTTAACTCGAAGGAATAGCAATCCCTCTGCCCCACCAAGTGATCAAGAGGTCGTTCTTGAGCGAAGGTCCCATCCATAGGGATCCGACTGAGAACAGCCCATCAACCACTTATGAAAGGGACGTAGCAACCGTTGATTAACATACTTTCCAATGGCAAAGATTCTTAGGAGAAAGGGCTATACTCTGACCCAACCTTCCGAGCGACCCCAAAATCTTCCACCGTTGGTAGAACCGGACCAATCGTCCGTCCGTTCAAACCAATCCAGATCCCGGCGACCTTGTTCATCGGCATAACGGGTTCGGTGGGGCCACAGAATACCTGACGACCACTGTGATCCTTCGTTGTGAGTGGATAAAACGCAAGAGAAAGGCATAGGCCCGGATGTGAAACACAAACCTACACTCAGAGACGCTCTTTATACGAGACTGATTAACTCAATCCTTAGATTGGAGACAGCGCGATACACAATCGGAGTCGCCGCTCAATTTCAGCTATAATGGTTTGGCAATGCTTTCCAGGTTGGAACCCAGGATAATCCCTGACGTAACGGGATATCACTGATCCAGGGAGTATATCTCCGGACTAGGCCAGGTAAATTCCTCTTTTTGATACCTGACATAGCCCCCATGACGGAATCCACATCAGACCGGGGTTCGACGATTGACTTGAACGTCGACCTACTCACCAGCTTCGCTCTCTCGATTATGGGTCAAGAACGATAAGTAGACACTGACTAGTTGGTGAAGCCCTATCATCCTTCCGGTAGATCATCTTACGATTCAATGCCGGGATGATACGAGCCTGAACAAGTTAGAGAAAGTGGCTTTGGTAATAATGAAGGAGAGCGTTTTACCTCCAATCAGCAGAACTAGCCAGCTTTAGATACATTGCTGTAAATAGCAAACCAGACCTCTTAACCAACGCCATCACACTCTTTTCAAACAAGTACACAGCGATACAATGCTCCTTGGTTAGGCCATCGAGGACCACAAGAAGAATAGGGCTCAGCATCCCCCTCATGATCCGAGAGTTTGAACATACTCTCTACCGGCTGAATGCAAAGTAGAAAACAGCTTGGCATTCATTTGAATGATGCATGAGTTTTCAGTCTAAAATTTCCTGTGTAAGTAAACCAATACCTTACACTTTTTTGGCCGGGGCACAGACTAAACACCCGGAACAGCTGTTCCACGCACGCGCAACATCCTTCTCTATACAAGTTCTCGCCCGCGCGCCAGAGAGCAAGCGTAGTGAGTAAGCACAATGGACTAGTAGGTATAGATGAAAGGGAAAAAATGAAGGGAAGGTTTATTGTATTAGCTAAGCCGCTTTCCGTGAACTGCCAGCTATGTGTGTCATGTGGGTATTAGTTCCGGTGCTCTGTCTAGTGGTTTACTGGAGCCCTTACCTATTCCCAAAAGACCATGGGGGAGCGTCCCCATGGATTGAATCTCTGCATTGCCTAAATCCGAAGGATTCAGAGATAATGATTTTTCGTGGGGGATCGATTCTCCAAGTATGCCACTTTCATAGCGGCGCCCACCGACTGAACTGCAGAGGAGGCAGGTTTTCCAGAACTACTCTTCCTATTCTTGATTGGCCGGCCGATATGAGATAACCCATTTGAAACAAAGAGATTTGTGTAACGGCTTGGTGTACCGCTTATACATTCTCGTACTATACTGCATCCACATCCTCATAAAGAGCAAGAACTGCATCCGCTAGCCGAGCATCCTCGCCCGGTGTGCTGGCTTGGCTCCTGCCTTGGCTTCTTGATTGGCTATTGCCAGAGAATACATCTATGTTATACCAGCAGACGGAGCAGACATGGCAAGATAGATTGAGATCTTAAGAATGAGCCAAAACCGAACAAGCAAGGCTTAACGTTGTGTAGTCGGAATAGAGTTGCCGGTAACCTTTGGCTAATAGCTAGCCTAAGACAAGAGGCAATAAAGCAGAGCTAGCGAAGGGGGACCCAAAGAAGGAGCTTTTTAAGCGCGCTCTAAAACAAAGGAAGCAGATACGTGAATGAAGTGAGATCTTGGAACAAGAGTTGTGGGCGTAGGGTTTGATCCTTCGCACCGAGGAAAGAGCCTCCATCTAAGGAGCGCGCGGGACTCAATGATAAGGTAAGCCATTCCCGAGGAAGACTTCGTGCAGTATGGAAGCTGCTACGTGGTTCAAGTCCGGAGGTTCAATAAAAAAGAAGGCTCTGATGGTCGAATAAGAGAGACTTTTGATGAGTTTCTAAAAAGAAAAAGATCAGGCCAGCAGGGCAGTTTCACATGGGAAGAGTACCGTACCACAAACCTCTTAATTAAAGTGAAAGTGGAACGATCGGGAACCGTTTGATCCCCTCGGGAACTTGGTTTCATAGTACATGATTAAGTAAATTCGCTCCAAAGGAGGTGAAAAAGTAAAAAAGATAACTTTCGATGATAAATTAATTGATGAAATGACTTATATGACGGTCGAAAACGCCCTTAGAGTGCTTCGCTTCCCAGCTACGGGTATGCATTACGAATGATTGCGACTGAAGTACGTACCAAGATGTCGGTGCATCCGGTCCTAGGGACTTTTTGGCGTGACTTGCGCTCTTTGATCGATTATATATAGTCCATCGTCGATTGTTATATTTTTTTCTATTAAACTAAAGTAAAAACAGAAAGTAAAACTCTTGAACTGTTAAATCGTACATTTTGATGAATTAGTAAGGTCCTTTCTGACACAATATATGTAATCCCACATCTCCTAATCATAAGCTAGCTAGTATATGTAATTTCCCACAAAACAACTTTCTTATTCAAAATTTTTCATCAAAATGTAATAATAAGATGTTGTTTTAATACTAACTAAACACGTAAAACAAGTAGATTTTTAACTCAACGTGTCTAACTTAACGAGTTCAACATGTGTCATTTACGTGACATACTCCATTATATAAGTTGCTAACTCAATGAACTAAATCTATGGTGTTAAACTAATTTAATGAATCAACTTCAAGTTTATAATGCTAACCTAATGTGTTGCCTTAGTGTTCAATATACTTAATGCGTGCAGTTATGTTAACTTAACGAGTTAAACATGTACAACTCACATGATACAATATAACATTCGTAAACCTTAAATTCACGACATGCATAATACTAACTTAATAAGTTCCTTCATGAAACTTAACATTTTGTTCACTAACTCAATGAGTTCTCACATGACCTTTTAAGATTTAGTGTATAAAAGTCAAAGAGTTATTGTTAAAAAACTCATATAGTTATGATTTATGCATGTGTGTTTTAAAAGTTATAAGTTTTTATGTGTTTTTCAAGTGCAACTTTGAAAAACTAGAAGAGTTATGATAATTGTTCGAGTTTTATAAAGTGCCTAATGTTATAAAATTGTAGATCACGAGTTTTGCAGGTGACAAAACTAGAAGGGTTATGCGATAACTATTCAAGTTTTTATAAGTGTTACAAGATAACTATTCGACAAAGATAGTGACTTATGAAAAAAATTAAACACATCTCTAGAAGCTTATTCTCGTTAGATCTACAATGAAGAAAAGAAGAAATATTGAATAAGAAAATGTGGAAATATACATGATGACAGTTTCTAAGAAGGAATGACATTAAAAGATGTATTCCCATTACAAAGGATGCAATGAATGACGTGGCAAAGATTGTGGACTGAAATGGAGAAATACAATAGGTTCATTAATAAATTTGGTTGCAATGTATCCTTACGAGACATCTGATCATCATTATAAATACAACTTTATCTTCTTCTTCCAACTCTTTCTCTCCACTTCGTCCAACAAATTTAAATTCATTTTCTTCTTGTTGCACCCATTCATTTCATCTGAGTAGGAAGTGATGCCCCTTCTTCTTCTTCCATTCTCCTATTCATCCATTTGGAACCTCTTTACCTGAGTATATTCTTGAAGGGTGGAAATTCAAAAATTGGTCATTTCGTCTTCTTCACTTAGGGGAAGAGCCATACATAGAAGTGGCGCCCCTCGGAAGCCCCATTTGATTGAAGGAGTATATCATCTCAAAAGTGGTACACTTAGAGTAAAGATATGAAGTATTTGCTCTTGAGCAAGTTTTGAAGGAAGGAATTCACGTGGAGAAAATAGGTGTTCATTTCATTTTCCTTTTTTATTTGTAATATATATGTTGTGAGTGTTTGTATGAATGTTTCTATGTTCGTATATGTTATATGTTGGTTTTGAAAAATTAAAGAGATGCATGCTGATGCTTGTTTGTGTGTTGGTTGTGTAATAGTGTTGCGTGCATTTCACCCATAAAAATTAGAATAATTTTTAATTAAACCAGTAAACTTCAAAATACTTTTTCAACTATCAATTCTAATGTTAAAATTACAATGATATTTCTTAAAACCAAGTAAAAACTAACATAGAAAACCAACTTTCCTTTAGTTTTACATTTATTTCTAGAAATTGTAGTAGGAGTTCCTAAATTTAATTAAGTTAAAAGTTATAAATCATTTTCCCCTAAATTTTAAGAATAATTAGAAAATTTACTTAAGACTTTATAAGATTGCACTTAAATTAAAAAAAAAATTTAACAAACAATTTACCCTTTCCCTAAGGACAAACCCGTACTTGCATACTACTACTTTGGATACCGTGCACTCGTGGCAAAATTATAAAACAAAGAGAACAAGTTTTTGATGCTGTTGTTGAGGAATGGTGTTAAATTATTGCTGAATTTTAATTCATAATTAATAGGATTTTAGTAGAATTTTTCTACATTTATATTTAAATTATTATTAGTGTTATTTCCTTGCAATTTTCTTTATTTACAAATTTTACTTAATTGCATTTTCTTTGTTATAGAAGTTATTATTTTTAGTTCTAATACAAATTTTGCTTAAAAAGTATTATTATTTATTTCCTGAGTTTTAGGTAGTTTTTACAATTTTTATAGAATAACTCTAATAATATCATAATGCATTTGAACAATTCATGTTATGGAAATTCTAGGTTTATTCCAAGTGATAATTATAGGAGTTGTTATTTTAATAATTATGTTGGAGAAGACTATCAACCTTTTGATCTTAATGGAAATCCTTCACAACATAATTTAGGTGTGATTAATGCTAATTCTCATTATAATTATAATTGGAATAACAATCATAATAAATGGAGTTATCCTGATAATATGGGTACATGTGGTTTAAAAGGAAATATTATTTCAAATATGAAACATAATTATAGCAATCTTAAAGAAACATTATTATAGATAGATAGATTGGCAAATGAAGTAAATAAAGTAGTACAACAAATTGAAGAAAATCAAAGGTTAAAAGATTTTGAAATTAATGCAAGATTATCTGATTTAAATAGATGGGATGACAATCAAAATTATCTTGAAATGAATATTCTAGAAAATATTATATCCATGAAGGATAATGTTAAATAATTAAACAATTTTGATGATGATAATGAATTATCTAATTTAAGTCATAAAGAAAGGTTAGATGAAATTCAATTAGCTATTGATACTTTTATAAGAAATTCATCGAATTATAATTCATCTGAATTAAGTGAAGACATGTATGAAGATTCTAAAAAGTAACCTATAGAGGTTAATATAATGTTGAGATTAGGTACAAACTACAAAGGTTATGAGAAGGAAAATAATCAAGAAAATGAAAACTCAATCAAAGATACAAAGGAAATTAATGATGATGAAGTTATTGAAAATTTCAATTTAAAGGATAATTTAAGTAAGGAAGATAAGACAAATGATTGTAAAGATGGGAAAGAAATTAAAAACCATAAAAAATTTAGGAATTCAGAAATAAAATATAAATTGCCTAATGCTGAAAATATTCCATTTCCGCAAAGATTGAAAGATAATACAAATATGGAACTAGAAAAATTTAGTAAAATATTTGAGCAAGTCAAAGTAAATATTCCATTACTAGAAGTTATTAAACAAATACCATCGTATGCTAAATATTTAAAAAATCTTTGTACTAAGAATAGAAAATGGAAGGTATTAAAATGAATTTTTTTAATGAAAGAAGTAAGCTCATTATTATTTAATAACTTGCCTAAAAAATTAGGTGATTTAGGGACTCCTATTATTTCATGCCATATAGGAGAAATGTATTTTAATAAGGTCTTGATAGATTTAGGAGTTGGAATAAATATTATGCCTAATTCCATATATGAGAAATTAAAATTAACTAACATTAAGCCTACAAAAATAGTTATTCAGTTAGCAAATAGGTTCATAAAAACACCTTTAGGAAAAGTAGAAAATATTTTAGTAAGGGTTATGGAATTTATCTATCCTATTGCTTTTATAGTAATAGAAATTTATTCTCTAATTAAAATTCATGATCAATCTATAATTATTTCAAGAAGACCATTTCTATATATTATAGATGCTAATATTAATTGTAGGAATTGTCTAATGGAATTATTTTGGGGAAATCAGAAATTAGAGTTAGATATTTTTAATGGAGTTAAAAGAAATATAAGAGAAATTCAACATAAAAGTTTTAAAGTTAATTTGATGGAAATGTTTAAAATTGATGAAGAATTAGAAGAAGAATTAATCAAAGAATTTCATGATGATGATAATAATGCTTATGTTCTAAATAATGAAGGAAGTTCAGAAACAAAAGAACTAGAATAAATGGAGAATTTAGATGTAGAACAAGAGAATTCAATTAATAGCGCATTTTCAATTGTAAAACCACTTATTCTAGAATTAAAATCTCTTCCAAAAGGATCAAAACATGTAGTTTTAGGTGAAAATGAAACTCTTCCTATTATTATTTGTTAGGAATTTTGTTTTGATAATGAATATTTTATTAAAGTTTATAAATAAGTCTAAATAATATTTTTCTAAGTATAATAGTCACGTAATTAAATGTTGACAAGTTATCGAAAAGTTTCATTTAAATTTCGGGTAGTTAACTTTCGAATAATTAAGGTTTTCAAATAGTTAAAGTTTTCGGATAATTAAGTTTTGGATAGTTAAACTTTCAAATAGTTAACGTTTTGATTTAGTCGAAGAGTTATGTTAAAAACTCATATAGTTAAGTTATCTACAGGTGTGTTTTTAATGCTTTAAGTTTTTATGTGTTTTTCATGTGTGTTTGGCAATGAAAATCGAAGACTTAGATAACTATTCAAGTTTTTATACGCATGGATGGATAGCTGTTCGAGTTTTATAAAGTGATTAACGAACATATAAGTTTTCTTATTTCAGTCACGTGTTTTATAGGTGCAAAAACTCGAAGAGTTATAGATAAGTATTTGAGTTTTTATAGGACTTAAAGGATAAATGTTCAACTAAAGTGGTGACTTAGAAGATATTCTACAAATCTCTAGGAAGATAAAAGTTTCAATAGATCTATGATATGAGATCGTGGATATTCAAAATGATAGTGGAGATAGTGAAAATTCAAAATAAGAAGTGGAGATAGTGGAAATTTAAAATAAGAAGTGGACATAGTGGAAATTCAAAAAGATAGTGGAAATCATGGATAATTTGAATTTGAAATTAGTATGTGGGATTATAGATTAAGTAGATGAACATGTTGAATGTGAAGTCATAGTTCAACTACTATAAATAGAGGGTATGAGCTGCATTATGATTATCCCAATCTCAAATATCAAGTTTGAGTATTCAATCTCATTCTAATCCCAAGTTAAAATATTCAACTCAAAATATTCAAAACCAGAAACATTCTCCAACATTAGAAGAAGTTCAAATTCCAAGCAATTTCAGAAAAGGAGCTGCAATGCAAGAAGTCTAGGAAATTTGACAACTAGAGAAGAAGAGATATAAAAGCTAAGCAAAAGGAAACAAAAGGAGCTATGTGCATAAAGATAAAGTTTTATACAATTCAAACTAATTTAGAATAAGGATTTTATTTTCTCTTTGAATTGTATCTCAGACTTTATTGTGTTAGAACCGACAAGTAGGGAATTATGCTAAAAAGTAATTATAAATTCTTTCTTTAAGTCAATAAAGATTAGAATTTCATTTGTGAGTGTTTTGTACTCTTGTTTTATCTACTAGTAATTTTTAATTACTAAAGACACAATTCACCCCTTCTCTTGTGATACAACGATCCTACAATTGGTATTAGAGCATTTATCTATTTTGGAATTGATTTTTCCTATCATTTATTTAGGATCATCTATTTATAATGGATAATACTAAGATTTTGATTATGACTGAAGGACAGACCACTACTCGTCCTCTTATGTTTGAAGGTAGCAATTATAGCTACTGGAAATATAAGATGAAAGTATTCTTTCAGTCAATTGATTTCAAATTATGACATGTAATTAGCAATCCTATAGTGTTAGTTATGACTCCATATGATACTTGGACTTTTGATGAAAAGGAGCAAATGAAATTGAATGCTAAAGGTTTAAACATCTTATTTTGTGTTTTATCTCATGATCAATTTAATAAAGTTTCTATATATCAAACTACATATGAGATATGGCATGCTTTAGAAGTTGCTAACAAAGGTACTAACCAGGTTAAGGAATCTAAGATTAATATGTTAATACATAAATATAAACTTTTTAAAATGCATGAAAATGAATGTATCTCTGACATGTTTTCCCATTTTCTTGAGATTGTAAATTCATTAAAATCTTTAGGCAAGAAATTCGAGGAAAAAGACTTGGTAAGAAAGATCCTTAGATCTTTAACTAAAATTTGGGCTCGAAAGACAACATTTATTGAAGAGTCTAAAGATTTAAATACATATACTCTAGATGATCTCATAGGCAATCTAATAGCCTATGAAGTACAACATTTAGATCCAAAAGAGAAGAATCTTAGAAGGGATCTGACTTTTGAGGCTAATAAAGTCTTAGAAGTCACTAGTGATTTTGACAATGATTTACTTTTGTTGACCAGAAAATTTAGAAATCTATTGAAGAAATGCAGAAACTTTAGGTCAACAAAGACATCTGGAGATATGGAGAAGTCATTCATGAAGGACAAAATCATATGCTTCAAGTGCAACAAGTCGGGTCACTTTCAAACTGATTGTCTTCTCAACAAAAATAAGAAGAATTCAAAGAGGAATTTCAAGAATAAGAAATTCAGAAAGAGAAAGACACTTAAAGTGACATGGGATGACTCTTCAACTTCACAAAGTGAAGAAACAAAGGATTCAACATCAAACAGTGAATCCACATCAAGATCAGATTCAGAAGAAAATTTGGCAAACATGTACTTCATGGCGAATTCTAGTGAGGTATCTTTTGATCCAAATGCTAGTTATGATAGTTTTGATAGATTACTTGTTGAATACAATAAACTAGCTAGAAAATATAAGAAAATAAAAATAGAAGGAAAGAACACTAGGAAAATGCTAGATGAATCTGAAAATAAGATTGATTTTCTGAATTCTACATTGAATAAATTTAAAGAAGAAAATCAAAAGTATGCATAGGAAATTTTAAAGTTTACTGTAATAGAAAGAGACTTGTATGCTGATTGTGAAAATTTAATTGCTAATAAAAAGAAAATGATTTGTGAAGTTGAAAAACTAAAACTGACTATTACTGATTTAAATTCAGAAATTGATATGTTAAAAATTAAGGTTTGCGATCAAAAAACCACCTTAAGTAAATAAAATAATAGTCAAACAATAACAAATGAACTTAATAGTAAAATATTAAATGTAGAAAAACATGGTATTGGTTTACACGAAGCATCTTTTAAAAATTATATATTTCATGATGATACTACTAAAAATAATACTTTTATTTCTGGTACTAAGAATAGTAGAAGAAAAACTATTCCGTGTGTAATTAGAAAGGGAGATAAATATGTGCAAGTACATAAAATACAACACATAGATAATAGCACACAATGCAAGAGCCCCAAAAGAAATTTTCAAAAAAATCAGGGTAAGTCATTTGAAAATTTTAATATTTTTGATTAGTTTTCTTCATATTTGAAAAATATTAGATATTGGAATCAACAATTAAATAATGTTAGAAATAAAAATTTCAACTTTGTTGTACATAAAGATAAATTTTCTGATAATTATAACACTAAAAGTAATAAACGTAGGAATAATTATTAGAAAATAAATAAGTTGAAATTTAAAAGTATTGAATTATTATGGTATGACTCCCTCTAAAATTCTTAAACCCACTCAAGAATGGATGCCAAGAAATAAAATCTCTTCTTAACTATCTTACAAGTATACAAATCAAAATGGATAATGGATAGTGGAGCATCCAACCACATGACTAGAGATAAACAATTACTTACAAAAGTAACAAAGACTAAGAATGGACAAGTTACTTTTGGAAATAAAAGTAAAACAAAAATCCTTAGGTCTAACAAGGTTCAGGTAATTGAAAAGTGTTTTATAAATGATGTCTTATTAGTAGAAAACTTAGCTTTTAATTTTCTAAGTGTTCCTATCTTAACGAAATTTAACAAAGTGATTTTTGAAAAAGATTTCTATAAAATTATAGACATGCATACAAATGAAATTTTATTTAATGCATACAAGAAATGATTCGTTTGTATTCTAAATTTTCCTTTTGATATTATCAAAGAAAATGCTTGTTTAATTGCAAAATTAGATGAAGTCATTTTATGGCATAGAAGGCTAGGTCACTCAAACCTAAAGTTATTACAAAAGCTGTCTAAAAAGAATCTAGTTAGAGGTTTACCTAGTATTAAATACTCGAAAGAGTTTATGTGTAATGCATGTCAATTAGGTAAACTACATAAAACATCATTTAGAATTTTAAATGAAATAACAAGCAAAAGAGTATTAGAACTAGTGCATATGGATTTATTTGGATTTACTAGGACAACTAGTCTAGGAGGTAAACATTATGCTTTTGTACTAGTTGATAATTATTCTAGGTTTACTTGGGTTTATTTTTTAGCTAATAAAACTGAAGTTTTTGAAATATTTAAAGTATTCTATAATAAAGTTCAGAATAAGTAAAATGTTAAAATTCAAAAACTTAGGAGTGATCATGGTACAGAATTTGATAATGATCAAATAGACACCTTTTGTGAAGAATTAGGCATAGATCATATGTACTCATTTCCAAGAGCTCCTTTACAAAATGAGATAGTAGAATGTAAAAATAGATCTCTTTAGGAAATGTCTAGAATCATGTTAAATAAAAATAAGTCACCGTTATTTCTCTAGGCAGAAGTAGTTTATATAGCATGTTATGTTATAAATAGGATACATTTATGACCCATTTTGGATAAAACTCCTTATGAGATATGGTATAATAAGGTTCCCAAAATCAATTATTTAAAACCCTTTGGCTGTAAGTGTTTTATATTAAACACTAAGGAATGAAGAGATAAATTTAGAACCAAATCAAACGAGGGTATTTTTGTTGGTTATTTTATTAGAAATAAAACATATAAAGTATATAATAAATCAACAAAAACCATTGAGGAAATCCTACATGTGAAATTTCATGAAAATTCTCATTTAGATTTTAGACATGCTGAAAATATTGATTTAGAAATTCTCCTAGAAGAATCAACTGATGTTGATAGAGAAATTTAGAGATTATTTGATAGACTAAGAAATATAAACTTGAATGATGAAGATTTAGAAGAAAATAATGACATGCTTATAGAAAATGTGGAACAACATAAAAATTAGCGTTATGCTTTATCTCATCCTATTGATTAGATAATAAGTTATCCTAATTAAGGAGTTAAGACTAGGTCATCAGTAGTCAACATTTCTGGTGCTTATTCATTTGTTTCTTTACTAGAACCTAAGAAAACTAAAGATGCCTTAGAAGATGAATTTTGGTATTTAGCCATGTGTTTGTGAAAAGTTAAATCATAAACTTGTTTGATTTGTTTTTATGCTTATATTAATAAATTCTTTTAGAAGTAAACAAACAACCTTTCACATAAATTAGATATTAAGTCTAATTTGTATTTTTAACTGCAAGTGCATAGTATATATTGTATTTATGTGCAAGTATAGGTCGATCCCATAGATATTGAGTAAGAATTGTGTACTATTTTGATTTTTATATTGGAGTTTATATGTGTTCAATTAAGCACTCTATTAAGTTACAATTAACACAACAGACTTAGTTCGTGGAGTTATGGTTAACTCAATAGACTAACCTTGTGGACTTAAGTTAACTCTACGAGCCTACCTTTCTAGTTAAATATTGCTAGTTATAGAGGAATTCGACCAACCATTGGGCGGTTCCATAGAATGTAAATAACATCAATTAAGCTCTTTAATGTTAGTTAATATTAGATTTGTCATTAAGCAATACTAACATTCAGGTATTTCAAATAGTAACCATTAAAATCTTTAAGTATCTAAAACAAATCAATTTCAGTAAATAATAAAACTATTTTCTATTTTCTAAATCAAACAAACATAAAACATTCATAATACTGATAATGATAACATTAATCACGATACAAAACAAATAATACAACACTTTAATACTAAATGTAAACATAGATAATTTCTTGTTTTTGGTATTTTTGTTTTAATATGTTCTTGAAGATGAGTGAAAGGTGAAATGTAAAAATCTCTATCGACAGTAAAAACTTCCATCACTACATGTGACACGATTACACCACTGAAAACTTAATCACTTACAATCTTGCCTCCTCTCCCTATAGAATCACGAACCAAGAATTGTAAGATGATCTCTTCTTTAGCATACTGGCATCAACCTGAAACCAAGGTTAGAAGCTTTATGATCTCCTAAGATATGAGTCGGTGCTTGGTGAAAATGGCTTCCCTTCTTGCTTCGCGATCACTCCTCATAGTGGTTGTCAAACACCGTGTTTGGCTCGAAATCGACCCGACATCCGGAAAGTATCCCCACATACCTCTAATGGTTGGTGATTTTGGTGGTGGTGTGTGTTAGGATCGATAGGCTTACTAGAGGGGGGTGAATGGTGAAGGCGTGTAAATTTTACTTCTTTTTAATTAAGAATTAACTAATTCTATTAAATAGTGAGTTGAACTAAATTAAATGGATGCACAACAGTAAGAAGAAAATAACACACAGCAAATTTTAGGTGGTTCACTAACTCGGCTAGTCCACCCCTAAGATACACTTGGGCTTCACTAAGTAGACAAGTACTTACAACACTTGCTTTCAGGTTGAAGCAAGAACCAATACTTAGAGCTTTCAGGTATAAGCTCAATAACCAACCTTTCTTCGAGCTTTCAGGTTGAAGCTCTCAACCAACAGTGAGTTTTCAGGTTGAAACTCACGAACCAATAGTTTTAAACTTTTCTATCAGAGTTTTGGCATAGGGAGCTTTTCTGCAGTGAGTCTTTAAGAGTATTCTTGAATGTTGGAGACTTGAAAGTGTATCTAGAATTTTTAGCAGCTCACAGTATAATGTATGATCGTTGTCTTTATCTAATCTTCTCTTTACTTCTCATATTTATACCAAAAGGTATAACGATCATATTTTTCTTCCAACGTATGTATTTTGCTGTACTTGCTAAGAAATCAGACCTAAATATGGTAAGTTACCGTTTAGGGAGGTATTTCAAGATACCCTTCCGATTTTCTCAAACTTTCGGATAGTTAGCTGTGCAACTCTCCGAAGGATGTTTGTAACTCACCGAAAAATCAGTTAAGTCTTTTTGCCATGTAGGATTTCAGATCGTACAATGAGCTGTTACTCGATCAGATACTTGTAACGATAACTTACCGAACTATCCTTTGACTAACGGATAGTTAACTTTAGTAACCCTTTGAAATCCTTCTCTTTAAGTTTCCAACTACTTTCTTATTTTAGCACATGCATGAAAGAATAACTTAAGTTTTTCGGATAGATAAGTTTGTAACCTTCCGAAAATTCCTGTTTTTCAGATAGTTAGCTTTCTAACTCACCAAAAAATCACTTAAAGTTTCTGTTCTGGATTTCTACATGTGGGTAATTGAATAACTAAAGTTTCGGATAGTTAACTTTTCTAACTCATCGAAAACTCCTTTAGCTTCCAGATAGTTAACCCCTTAACTCTCCGATCATTCAAACTTTCTTAACTATCCGATCTTTTAACTCTCTAAAGGCTTTGAAAATTCGGATAATTATTCTTCTAACTGTCCGACGGTATTTCTGCTGCTTTACTCTTCGGATACTTAAGCCTATCACTCACCGAAAATTAACTTTCTTCCAGATACTTGGCTTGGTAACTATCTGATTTTCTTGTAGCTTTATAGTAGTAATTTCTGAACTACTTGTATCTGTTTATCTACCTTTCGATCTTTTGCTGCACTATCTTCATTGTGAAATACAATATGTTTCCTCACACAGGTTTTCGCATTATCAAAATACTAGGGTCCTAACAATCTCCCCCTTTTTGATAATGACAAAATCCTTTACATTTATTTACATGTATTTCACTCCCTAGATTGTTTCTATACATTCAATCACACAAAAACTAAGTAAAGCAAAGATTTACAATGAATATAATGAAGAGAAGTTAATTTCTCCCCCTGACAGTGTGTTGTCTTCTCTCCTTGTCTATGTGTTGGGATATTCTTCCCCCTTTTAATACTTCTCCTTCTGTTTATGCTGGAAATACTGTAAGTGTAGGATCGTCTATATCACAAGAGGGGGGGGTGAATTGTGTCTTTAGTAATTAAAATACCAGCGGATAAAATAAGAGTACAAAACACTTGTAAAAGAAATTCTATTCTTTATGTAAAGATAGAATTTACAATATCTTTTCAGCTCAATTCCCTTCTTGAAAGTTTTGATACAGTAATGCTCGATATACAATTCAAATAGAAAAATAAAGCTCTTATTCAAAACTAATTTCGAATTGTATAAAACCTGATCTTTATGCACACAGCTTCTTTCCTTCTCTTTTCTCAACTTCCGTATCTCTTCTTCTCTAGTTGTCGAATTTCCAAACTTCTTGCGTTTGTAGCTCCTTTTCTGAAATTGCTTGGAATTTCGAACTTCTTCTGATGTTGGAGAATTTTTCAAAATATGAATATTCAAACTTAACTTTTCAGTTAGGGATCTAGATTGAATATTTAGACTTGGTTTTTGAGATTGGGATCCTTGATTGTAATGTAGCTCATACTCTCTATTAGTAGTCGAACTATATATTCACGTTCAGCATGTTCATCCACTTAATCCATAATCAATAATCCACATACTAATTTTTTCTTTAATCCAAATTACTATCTTTTTGAGTTTCCACTTTCTCCACTATCATTTTGAATTTCCATGATTTTCACTCGTAGATTCATCGAAACTTTATCTTCCTAGAGTCTTGTAGAATATCTTCTAAGTCTTCGATTTAGTCGAACACTTATCCTTTAAGTCCTGTAAAAACTCGAATACTTATTTGTAATGTTAGGATCGATAGGCTCACCAAAGGGGGGGTGAATCGTAAAGGTGTGTACTTTTTAATTCTTTTAAGTTAGAATTGATTTATTTTGCAAAACAATGAGATGAGATGAATTGAATGTAAGCAAAGTAGTAAGAAGAAATTAACACATAGCAATTTTTAGGTGGTTCACCAACTTGGCTAGTCCACCCCCAAGATAAACTTGGGCTTCACTAAGTATTCAGATACTTACAACACTTGCTTTCAGGTTGAAGCAAGAACTAACACTTAGAGCTTTCAGGTATTAGCTTAATGTTCGCTTGGCTAGCACGATACCAGAAAAACTTGTTTGGATCTCTAGCAAAGCACTAGAAAAACTATGATTTGTTAACTTCTGTTTTTACTTAGTTAATTTATCTTTAAGCCTATTCTTTTTCTTTTAGAAGTAAACAAACAACCTTTAATACAATTTAGATATTAATTCCAATTTGTACTTTAACTGCAAGTGCATAGTGTCTATTGTATCAATGTGCAAGTACAAGTCGATCTCTCAGGGAATTGCTTAAGAGTTTAGAACTGTTTGTTTGTTAACAATCAAATTTATATATTCAATAAGCTCTCTGTTGAATTACAGTTAACTCAATGAACAAAGTTCGTTGAGTTATAGCTAACTCAACGGACTAACCTCGTGGACTTAAGTTAACTCCATGAGCCTGTCTTTTCTTTTTAAATACTGCTATTTACAAAGGAATTCGACCAACCATTGGGTGGTTCCATAGATTGTAAATAACATCAATTAAGCTCTTTAATGCTAGTAAACACTGGATTTATCATTAAGCAATACTAACATTCAGATAATTCAAACAGTAACCATTAAAATCTTTAAGTCTTTTGATCGAACTAATTTCAGTAAACTGTAAAACTAAAACAAACATAAATCAATCACAACACTAACAAAGATAACATTAATCACGATACAACACAAACAATACAACACTCAAATACAACATACAATAGCAGATAAGTTGTTTTTGGTATTTTTGTTTTAATATGAACATGGAAATGGGTGAAAGGTGAATTGTAAAGTAATCTCAATCAATAGTAAATACTTCCGTCACTACATACGACGCGATTACACTACTAAAAATTAAACCACTTACAATCCTGTCTCCTCTCCCTATAGAATCGTGAGTCTAGAATTGCAAGATAATCTCCTCTTCACCATATAGGCATCAACCCGAAGTCAAGGCTAGAAGTTTTACGATCTCCTGAAATATGAGTCGACGCTTGGTGAAAATGGCTTCCCTTCCCGTGACGCGATCACTCCTCACAGTGGTTGTCGGGCACTGTGTTTGGCTCGGAATCGACCCGACATCAAGGAATTATTCTCACAGATCTCCGATGGTTGGTGATTATGGTGGTTATGGTGGTGGTAACGATGGTTGGTGTGGTACTTTGGAGAATTATCGATACTGCCTGTAGAAAGCTTGGTGCTCTTCCTCTGTACACACTGGTCGTCCATCGATCACACACACTTTACTTCTTTTTCTTCTTTTCTTTTATATTTCTTTAGTAGTAACTACTTCTACTTGAATGGTCGGTTGGATTTCCTTCATTCATATCAACGGCGATGATTTCTTCTCCCTGCACAATACATGCAATCGTGGTTTTTCTTCCAACTGTGCTATTTCTACAACCGCTACAATGGCATATTAGAAAATAAATAGTCCGTGGAGTTACAGTTAACTCAACGAACTTACCTCGTTGATTTAACTATAAAACACATGCATAAATTTAACTATCTGATGCTCAAGTGCATTTCGGATACTTACAAACTTAACTATCTGATGTTCAGATGCATTTTAGATAGTTACAAATAACTCACCGATATATAACTTAAGTAAATCTACCAGATCTCGACACGTGTCAACAACAGTTTAATAATAAAAGAAACATTTCGGAGAGTTACAGGTCTAACTATCCGATGCCTAGCTACAATTTCGGATAGTTACAGCTAACTCACCGAAAGTTCACTTAAGTTAAGCATTATGGTTTCGACATGTGTACTTCAGGAAATAATAAAATATTCTTTTAAAACATAACTGTTCGGCAATATAAACATAACTATCCGATAAATGTTCAGTCTGTTAAACATAACTGTCCGAAATATCAGAAAATTCGGATACTTAACAATTTCACAGCCTGCAACTTACCGATAGTTCAGAAATGTACTAAATTGACATTAATTCCCCAAAATTAAGCAGATTCTTTAATTAAAGCATATAATAGTGCAATTATAACATAATGGCTTAATTCTCATATGATAAGCTAAATATTATGCAATTGACCATCATTTAATCGTTAATAATATGCACTTTTTCATTCTAAACACTTCCCCCATACTTAAATTTTGCTAGTCCCTTAGCAAACTAAGATCTAATTAATTGGTCTTTCTAAAAGTGCTAGAATTAATTCCTCTTCTTTCTTTTTTTTCTTCTGTTCAGCATAAGAATATATATTCTATATGTTTCAGTAATTAACCTGCAAATATACTTAGAATATTTGTAAATTACATACAAAGTATATCATCATCACATAGGTGTTAATTATATTATCATTTGTTCTTCTTTTCATCATCTGTCATCTTGAATTTTCCAATAATATTTCTAGAAGAAATTTCAACAACATACGAATCAAAGTACAATCCAATTCAAGAATCTGCTTTAATTGAAGAATCTGCTTAATTTTGGGGAATTAATGTTAATTTAGTACATTTATGAACTGCCGGTAAGTTGTAGGCTTTGAAATTCTTAAGTATCCGAATTTTCTGATATTTCGGACAGTTATGTTTAACATACCGAACAAATTCGGACAGTTATGTTTAACATACCGAATATGTATCAGATAGTTATGTTTAAATTACCAAACAGTTATGTTTAGAGAGAATATTTTATTATTTCCAGATGTACACGTGTCGAAACCAGAATGAATGTCTTAAGTGAATTTTCGGTGAGTTAGCTGTAACTATTCGAAAATGCATCTAAGCATCGGATAGTTATACCTGTAACTCTCCGAAATGTTATTTTATGTTTAAACTACTGCTGACACATGTCGAGAGCTGGTAGATTTACTTAAGTTATAACTCGTTAAGTTAGCATAATTGTACGCGTTGAGTTACATGAATATACACTAAGGTAACGTGTTAGGTTAGCGGCTTATTTCTTTATTGCATGTATTTTATAGTTATTTTCCAAAATGCCACTGTAGGGGTAGCAAGAACAGACAGTTGGAAGGAAAAACCAGGTTTGCACGTATCACGCAGGAATTCAATCGCGTAGGGAGAAAGAAATCATCGTCGTTGATCTGAAGGAAGGAAATCCAACCGATCATTCAAGTAGAAGCAGTTACTATTGAAGAAATATAAAAGAAAAGAAGAAAACAAGAAGGTGTGATTGATGGACGACCAGTGAAAGCGCCGACTCATATTTCAAGAGATCGTAAAGCTTTTAGCCTTAGCTTCGGGTTGATGCCTGTATGTTGAAGAGGAGATCATTTTGCAATTCTGGACTCACGATTCTATAGGGAGAGGAGACAGAATTGTAAGTGGTTTAATTTTCAGTGGTGTAATCGCGTTGCAAGTAGTGTCGGAAGTATTTATTGTTAAGTGAGAATACTTTACATTTCACCTTTCGCCCATTTCCATGTTCACATCAAAACAAAAATACCAAAAACAATTTACTTTGTTTGTATGTTGTATTTGAGTGTTGTATTGTTTGTGTTGTATCGTGATTAATGTTATCTGTATCAGTTTTATGATTGTTTTATCTTAGTTTTAATTTTATAGTTTACTGCAATTGGTTCGTACAAAAAAACTTAAAGATTTTAATGGTGACTGTTTGAATCATCTGAATGTTAGTATTGCTTAATGATAAATCCAATGTTAACTAGCATTAAAAAGCTTAATTGATGTTATTTACAATCTGTGGAATCGCCTAATGGTTGGCCGAATTCCTCTGTAAACAACAGTATTATAAAGAAGAGACAGGCTCGTGGAGTTAACTTAAGTCCACGAGGATAGTCCGTTGAGTTAGCCATAAAGGTTATTGAATATAAATTTGAATTGTTCACAATCAAACATTTCTTAAATTCGTCACCAATTCCCTGTGGGATCGACCTGTACTTGCACACTGATACAATAGACACTATGCACTTGCAGTTAAAGTACAAATTGGAATTAATATCTAAATTGTATTAAAGGTTGTTTGTTTACTTCTAAAAGAAAGAATAGGCATAAAGATAAATTAACTAAGTAAAAATAGAAGTAACAAATCCAAGTTTTTCTAGTGTAGTGCTGGGAAAACCCAAACAAGTTTTATGGCGCCGTTGCCGGGGAATTGAATTGAATTGAGTCGAAGTGAATTGAATTGAATTGAATTAATATAAGTAATTGTTAGAGCTGTTTCGTTTTAATAGCCAGAGTTGTGTGTTTTCTTCTGTAATTGAGAATATGGCATATGCTTATGCTCAAAGATTTCTAAAACCTTTAATTAGCATATGTGAATTCTGCAATTTTGAAGGACACGACATTTCTGATTGTTTGAAATTGAGACATTTACAGATTATTAGATCCCATGAACAACAAATGAATTATCCTCAATATAATAGAGCCGAGTATGAGAATCCTATAGTTTACCCAACTGATGGTCAGTATAGAATGTGTAATATGATGAGAGACACTGAAGTTTGGGATAGCTATGATAGACTGGAGCATAGTATAGAGCAAAATCTGGACAAACTGGAATACTTTGTGTGTCAACAATAAGAAGTCAACCAGTTAAACTATAAGGAGGCATATTCAGAACTTAAACAGGATATAATTTACGAAACTAAAAAAGCCATAAAGAAAATTGATCAAAAATTGAATGTAATGAAATTAGATGATCTGGAAACAAAATTAAAAGCATTAGACAAAAATGCAATGAAAATACAAGTTTTGCAACAGGACAATGAAAATTATAATGTTATAAACCTACACAACTTGCAAAATATACAACAAACAGAAAACACTAATGTAAGAGAATTTAATGAATGCACTTTAGAACTAAAAACAATTGAAGATCATAATCACGAAAATGATATACAAAAATATCATGAAAGTTACGAAAATCTGGAAGATGTATGTGTAACATTAAGATCTGGAACTGATATACCACCAAGAACTCAAAATGAAAATGATATGAAGGTGGACAAGAGTAAAAATCAAAATAATAATGAAAATGTAATAGCTGAAAATCTAGAAATCACTAAAGAACAATCTGAATCTGCAATTGAAGCTAAAAATGATCAAACAAATCAACTGAAAAAAAGAGAGTCTTTGAAATCAAAATCTTTAGCACCCTATCCTGAAAGATTACAACAAACAATTCCTAAAAAATAAGAAAATATTAGAGAAATTTTTGAAAAAGTACAAGTTAACATTCTTTTGTTAGATCTATTGCAGCATATGCCACCTTGTGCTAAATTTTTGAAGGATTGGTGTACTAAGAAAAGAGAGTGAAAAGTTCTTAGAAAAGTCTTTTTAGTTGAGCAAAGTAGTTCCCTATTTCGGTGCAGGTATAAATGTTATGCCAAGTGATATATTTGCATCCTTAGGATTAGAAGGCTTAACTCCTACTAGTACGGTTATTCAATTAGCTGATAGAAGTATAAGATACCCTAGAGGAAAAATAGAGGATGTCTTAATTAAAATCAAGAATTTTATATATTCTATTGATATTGTAATTTTGAATTCCCAACAAATTAAGCATAAAAATAGTGATACATCTTTAATTTTGGGAAGACCATTTTTAGCAACATCAAGGGCTGTTATAAATTGTAAAACTGGAGTAATGAAGTTAGCATATGGTAATGAGGATACTCAATTAAATATTTTCAAACCAGAAAGGTTTGAGGAGTTAGAAATGTCCTTACATACCAAAGACTTTTTAGAGGATGAATGAGATATGTTAGATGATGTGATTCAAGAAGAATTAAATAGGCAAATCAATTCTGAAACTTTAGAAGAAAGTGAAAGCATAAATATAGAAGGAGATCAGGAAGAAATTAATTTAAAAAATGATGATGTTCAATTAGGAGCTCTAGCTTCTGATGGGCAGCATTTAGAATTAAAACCTTTACCTCCTGAATTTACCTATATATTTTTGGAAGATAAACGGACCTGTCCAATCATTATTGCTTCAGATTTAAAAGAGGATCAAATAGCTAAATTAAAAGATGTAGTAAAAAGTTATAAAGAAGCAATAGGATGGACTATGACTGATATAAAAGGGTTAAGTTCAACTTTATGCTGTCATCACATATATTTAGAAGAGAATGCTAAACCTGTTAGAATTCCTGAGAGGAGATTAAATCCAAACCTTAAAGAAGTAGTCAGGAAGGAAATAGTTAAATGGTTAGATAATGATATACAGCTCGTGGGTTAGTCCAATCCATGTAGTTCCCAAGAAATCAGGATTAACAGTTATTAGGAATGAAAGTCAAGACTTGATCCCTACTAGAATTCAATCAGGCTGGAGAGTATGTATAGACTATAGAAAGTTGAATGCTGTGACCAGGAAAGATCATTTTCTCTTACCTTTTATAGATCAAATGCTGGAAAGATTAGTAGGGCAAGAATATTTTTGTTTCCTAGACAGGTATTCAGGGTATAATCAAATTCCAGTAGCATTAGAGGATCAAGAGAAAACAACTTTCACCTGTCCTAATGGAACTTATGCTTTTAAAAGAATGCCATTCGGATTATGCAATGCGCCAGCTACTTTTCAAAGGTGTGTGTAGGGCATATTTACTAGAATGACTGAAGAATTTTTAGAAATATTTATGGATGATTTTACTGTATATGGCAACTCATATGAAGTGTGTTTAAGCAATTTAGACCAAATATTAAAACGCTGTGTGGAAAAAAATCTAGTTTTAAATTGGGAAAAATGTCACTTCAAGGTTAAACAAGTCTTAGGGCATGTTTCTAAAAAAGGGTTGGAAGTAGATAAAGCTAAAATAGAAGTAATTTCTAATCTACCAGAACCTAAATCAGTAAAAGATATTAGATCATTTCTAGGACATGCTGGTTTTTATAAAAGATTTATTAAAGACTTTAGCAAGATAGCTAGACCTTTAACTAATCTATTAAAAGATGTTCCATTTAACTTTGATAAAAATTGCAAGCAAGCATTTTTCAGACTTAAGACTAGCTTAATTTCAACTCCTATAATTCAAGTACCTAATTGGAACCATCCATTTGAATTAATGTGTGATGCTTCTGATTTTGTTGTAGGAGCAGTATTAGGACAGAAGATAGAAAAATCTCCTAGAGTGATTCATTATGCAAGCAAAAACTTAAATGATGCTCAAGTTAATTACATAACTACTGAAAAAGAATTATTAGCTGTTGTGTTTGCTTTAGAAAAGTTTAGATCATATCTGATTGGAGCTAAAGTAATAGTATGCACGGATCATTCAGCTCTAAAACATCTAATAAAAAAAAGAGAGACTAAACCTAGATTGATCCGATGGATATTATTATTGCAAGAATTTGATTTAGAAATTAAAGATAAAAAAGGTTGTGAGAATGTAGTAGCAGACCATTTATCAAGATTACAAATAGAAAAATCAAATATTGAAATTATGGATAATTTTCTTGATGAACAATTAATGACCATCAACACAATGCCTTGGTATGCAGACATAGTTAATTACTTAGTTACTGGTTTAACACCTAAGGATTGGAATAGACAGGATAAGAAATTATTTTTCTCAAGAGTAAAATATTACTATGGGGAAGACCCTTACTTATTTAAGAAATGTCTTGATCTGGTTTTAAGGAGGTGTGTTCCAGAAATTGAATATTTGAGCATATAGTCTTTCTGTCATGACCAAGCTTGTGGAGGACATTTTGGTTCAGGGAAAACTGCTGCAAAAATTCTGCAATGTGGGTTTTATTGGCCAACACTATTCAAAGATGCTCATAAATATTGCTTAAGTTGTTTAAGATGTCAACAAATAGGAAGAATATCAAAGAGGAATATGATGCCTCTTAATCCTATTGTTGATGTTGAAATCTTTGATGTGTGGGGAATAGATTTTAGGGGTCCATTTCCTATGTCTAATCAATTTAATTACATATTGTTGGGGGTGGATTATGTATCTAAATGGATAGAAGCTATTTCTACAAAAACTAATGATAACAAAGTGGTAATACAATTTATAAGAACAAATATATTTGCCAAATTTGGAATACCTAAAGCTATTATCAGTGATAGAGTAACTCATTTCTGTAATAGAAGTTTTGAAGCCTTAATGAAGAAATATGGAGTAAACCACAGAATTGCAACATCATATCATCCGCAAACAAGTGGACAAGTAGAAAGTGCAAACAAACAAATTAAATTAATCTTGGAAAAAGTAGTAAATCCTACTAGAACAGATTGGGCTAATAGATTGATAGATGCACTTTGGGCTTATAGAACTGCTTATAAAATGAGCTTAGGTATGTCACCTTTTAGGCTAGTATATGGAAAAAGTTGTCATTTACCTGCTGAAATAGAACATAAAGCTTATTGGGCATTAAAAACTCTAAACACTAATTTAAATCAAGCTGTTGAAAATAGGAAAATGCAACTAATTGAATTAGAAGAATTTAGAAATGAAGCTTATTCGAAGACTGTAAGAGAAAAAGAGAAAATTAAATTCTAGCATGATAGAAAAATTATTCCTAAAAGCTTTGAAATAGGACAAGAAGTATATCTTTATATGGCTAGACTCCATAACCATCTAGGAAAATTAAGATCTTGATGGGCAGGACCTTACATAGTTTGAAATGTTCATCCTTATGGAGCTATTGAAATTGAAAATCCTAAAAATCAGAATATATTTAAAGTAAATGGACAAAGACTTAAACCTATTCTGAAAACACCAAAAAGCTTCTTTGGAATTATAGAAGTCAAAGTAGAGGACTACTCGAGCTTTACTTAGTAAGAAATCAGTTTTTATGTTTATATATATATGTATAAAAAAAAAAACATTAAAAATATATATAAAACATAAAAATATTTGCGGTTCAACTGACTGGATCCATCGGTATGACCGGAACATTAAAAAAATTGTATATTAATTTTCAGAAAAAATATTGGTTTTACCGAAACATAGTATCGGTTCAACCGAAAGAAAAATAAAAAATATTTAGGTCTGACTGAAGCATAGTATCGGTTAAACCAGTAAAAAAACAAAAAAACTATTCTCTGTAATATTTTTATTATTATATTTGCTTGTATAGGGAAGTCTGTTGAGTTACGCTTAACTCAACGAGCTTACTTCGTTGAGTCTTGAGTTAGTCAATGAGCTTATTCCATTGAGTTAACTATAACTCAACGGAGTATAGTAGCTAAGACTACAGATAAAATAGTAATAGTTGGTTCAGGAAATGACCCGATTACCTGCCTAAACTTAGGGCTTATTTAAACTAAAAGCTAGGGTTTTGGGGGCATTATCCGGTAAACCATTTAGAATCTAGAATAGTAGAAATCAGAGCGATTCCGTGCTGTTGTGTAACTCCACGATGAGGAAGATGACGCCTGAATTCTGGGAAGATGCTGTTGATACCTCAGAATTTCTGAAGGAATCAGAAGAGTGGCACACGTAGTAGAAGATCAGAAATACGACAAGAGAGAAAGAGCTACAGAAGGTAGAATCAGAACTTTTCAAGTTTAGAAGAGATTTAGTAGATATGGGTATACAAATACCTCAAATAATGGAAACACGAATCAGAATAGCAACAGAAATAGCTGTAAGCAAGGAAAGACAAATATGGCCAAGTAATGAAGTTGCCCTAGAATTAATCTAGTGTAAGTCCCGACTCTGGTTCAAAAGACGAATCTGTAGACGAGCTAAATGGGCGATCTAGGAGCAAGAAAGGAAAGAAAATGAAGAGGCAACTGAAGAACGGGAGGAACCAACTACTGAAAGACCTATTCTTGAGGAGCAGCAGTCTGGACCTTCAGTTCCACCATTTAAGCCATTGGCACGAGCAGAAATGATAGGGCCTTCGACTAAAGAAGAAATAACAGAATTTGCAAAACTAGTTCAAGTTGGAAAAAACCAAGGAGAATCAGAAGATTTGGCAATGGCTAAAGCACACCTAGTGTTTGATGCACTGTACAAAAAGAGGGCTGCAGAAAAGTTGAAAGCCCAATATAAAATTAAAGTGGAACAACATCAAGAAGCTACTGCCAGAACTGCTGTTAGATATGCTGCAAAAGAAGCTGAAGCTGGTCCTTCGAGACCAACAATTATTGGAAGAATTAAATAGGAAGAGCCAGTACCTGTGGCTCGAAGGCCTGCAGAGCCTATTTTTGTAGATTTAATTTCAGAAGATGAAGAGGAAGAACAGACACAACTAATCAGAAAAAAGAAAGAAAAAGAAAAAGTGCCTGAATATGAAGAAATTAAATCTGAAGTACCAATTTTTACAGGGCCTGTGGAGCAGATTTTTATTAACCTGCTATCCGAATCTGAGGAGGAGCAGGAGGAGCAAAGAAAAGAAAAAAATCAAGTTGAAATTAGTTTGCAGCCTGTACAAGAAGAAACAGAAATTAGGGCAGAAACTAAATTGCCCATGACTCCATCCCAATCTGTTACAGAATCAGAAAGAACAGTAACAGAACAGATTGGTAGTCAGGAGGAAGAAGAAAGAGTAGAAAATGAAGAGGTTGAAAGAAGCCATTTGGACAAAAATAATTTCACAGATTCCACTAAAGAGCAAGAAACTCTTCAGCAAATTATGGAAAGAATTCAAGATAGAGTGGAGAGATCTACCAGCTCACCACCACAGACAGAAGCAAAAGCAAAAATTCAGAAATCTGAAGAGAATGTCCAAATGCAGCCTATGCTAGAGGAAGAGCAAGAGCAAACCCCTCCGGAGCAACAAAGTCACCTTCCTGACCCGACTGAAACAACAATTTTGAATGAAGTACATTTTTGTAGTCAGGAAGCTTATACCAAATACCAAGAAATAAGGGGTTACGATATTATTTACAGTAGACTAGTAAATTGGGATGGAATGCAAGAAATCAAAGATCTATTTGAATTCTAAGGTCTACTGTAATTTATATCTCAAGAAAGAGGGCATGCAGTATATGAGAATTTAGTGCCCTGTTTCTATGCAAATTTAAGAGAAGGAGAAGGAGGATTAATTTCAAACGTGGAGGAAGCTGATGTACAGATAACACCAGAGCTTCTCCACAACATATTTGGTTTAAAGAATGAAGGAACAAAAATTTTGGAGGATACAACTACAGTTGAATGGACTGAGCAGCAAATTAAGGATTGTTTAGCTATCAATCCTGGTGTGCCATTATTAAATAGATTGAAGCATTTAAATGGTAAAACACACATGGTAGCTAACATTCTGATTAAGAATGTTTATCAACGATAGGGCCATGACATAGAATTAAGTCAATTTGTCAAATGGGCCACGTATGCAGTTGTAAATAAGATCCAAATAAATTGGTCTGCAATTTTTATCTCCAAGCTAAAAATAGTGAAGAAGAAATTATTTTATGGAGATTTGATTCCACTACTGATGGTGGATTGTATTGATTTCACTAAAAGGACATCAAAAAGGATCAGATCTAGAACCATTTCAGTGAAAGAATATAGAAATTTTGTAATTGCAGAATTAACTGTACCTTCTGGAGAAATTGCAGGAGTAGTAAGAGGATAAATCAATTAAAGCATCAATTAGAAAAACTCTAGAAGGAAGTAGATGAACTTAGGCATAAAGATTAAATTGTATTGTTCGTCTACTTGTGTAAAATTGTATGAAATTGTATGGTGTACTTGTAATGTAATTGATTCATATTAATGAATATAATTTTTCAGATGCAATTTTCACACGTATTTGGATGTGAAATGAATGGAATTTATTGAATATTATGTAATTTGTGGAATTTTAGGAATATGTAATAGATTTACAATTTGCTAAATGACAGGATAACTGCTTAAAAATTTTTACATGTTATAAGGTAAAATGTAAATTTTGCATAACGTAAAATGACCTGCAAGTTAAATCTTTATATAATGTTCAGATTTAAATGTATTTTAATCAAAATGAGGCATTAATGACATAGATTTAACTTTATTACAGTTAGCAGAATGAAAAACAAAGAAAAAAAAAATAGAATAGAAAACTTATGAGAGTGAAACTTAGAAGTTGCCTAGTGTTAACTCAACGAAGTAAGTCTGTTGAGTTAACCGTAACTCCACGAGGTCAGTAATATAAGATAAGGTCACTCCGTTGAGTTATCTGTAACTCAACGAAGTTAGTCCGTGGAGTTAGCAACAGTAACCGACTGTGTTCTGTTGAGTAATCTGTAACTCAACGAGGTTAGTTCGTGGATTAAGCAGAACGATTATTCTTTTAACCACGAACGAAGCTTCGTCGGTTTAGCAGTTACCAAAATTTGAAATTAGTAGTGGTACACGTACCCATAAAAACAGGAACCATGATGCATGTTGCAAGCCAACGAGATTTATTCACTTTATGGATGCGCAGTATATATATGAAACAGAATGTTATTTACGAGTTACCAGCACTTTTAAAAGAAAGGAGAAAGCGTTGGAGGAACTAAAAGTAGAAGCAGCTGATTCAACCTTCATCCGACAACAAATATTTATAGAATGGAAAGTTTCAGACTGGTATGTAATTAATCTTCTGCTATTTATTTATGAGCACATGGACTCGTTCTCTAAGCACTAAACGATTAGTAAGAACACCTACCCAGGAATTTTCATTGCAGAGGAGTACTGAAAAATTTTCTAAACTGAACTTTAACGAAATTCTTTGGGGTGTAGCTAACCTTTCTTTAAAAGAGAATGTAGAGATGGCTGCTCCAATAGAAAAACCATTAGGAGAGATTTTGTATCCTGAATTAATTGATGAACCTTCATGTATTCGATTGCCAAACTTTGAGGGAGATAGGTTTGAACTGAAATCTAATTATATTAGTCAATTACCACAATTTCATGGATTAGAAAGAGAGGATGCCTATTATTTCCTTAGAGAATTTAATGAAGTTTGTCAAATGATGAAAATGCCGAACATGAGTATAGATGCTATTAAACTTAGATATATTCCTTTTTCTTTAAAAGACATAGCTAAAAGATGGTTATATACTCTATCGCTTGATTCAATTTCTACATGGACTGAATTTTACTCTGTTTTTCTGGAAAAATATTATCCAACACATCAAACGATTAAAAAGAAGAAAGAAATATTAATGTGTAGCCAAAAATAGGGTGAATCATTTTGGAAATATTTTGAAAGATTTAAAGATTTAATGACTCAATGTCCACATCATGCAATGAGTAAAGCACAATTAATAGGCATAAATTATGAAGGCATTGATGTTTCAATGAAATCTTTATTAGAATCTACTTGTTAAAATGGATTTTTAAAATTATGTAGTGAAGAAGCATGGGCATATTTAGAAAATTTTGCAAAAAGAACTGCACAATGGGAAAATTCGGCTGAAGCTATTGCAGATAAAAGATTATTGCCAAGAGGAATGCATGAAATAGATTCCAATACTATGCTTGAGGTGAAATTAAATGAATTAACAAAGAAAATAGAAGAGTTATCATTAAATCAAAAGCTAGTAGAAAAGAATACAAACATAAATGACTTAGATATTATTTATGCTAGAAACCAGAGAGATAACTTGGGAAATTCTTATAATCCTAATTGTAGAAATCACCTGAATTTATCTTGGAGAAACAACAATTTCCAGGGAGGGGAAAATATAAATGAGAAGAACATAAGTTATGAAGTATTAATTGAACAAGGAGCTAGAATAGAGAAATTAGAAAAGATAATCCAACAAGTAAACAATCGTCTAGAATTTATATTTGGAAATGCTGCAAATCAAAATCAGAATAGAAATATATCACTTAGACAGAAGGAACCAATGGAAGTTAGACCTATTGGAGGATTGCCAATACAAGCTATACCTAATCCTGTCAATAGAACGGTTCATGAAATTAATACCTCTTCTGGGAGGGCAGCTGAATGAAGCAGCATATCTGAAGCAACTATTTGTATGTATATATGTTTTATTTTAAGTTAATAGTATCGTAGAGTTAATTTTTAACTCAACGAACTTAGTCCGTTGAGTTACGCCTTAACTCCACGAGGGTGTGCAGTAGTTATGTTAATTTTTGTCTCTACTAAATTTTTATTTTTATTTTACAGAATTGACAAATGGAATTAATGCAATTACCGTTGGATGCACTAAGGGAAATACTAAGTAACTTGTCAGCTAAAGATCTGTGCAGGCTGTGTTGTGTATCAAAGGAAATTAAAGACTATATTGAAGAAAAATATTTTCAGGGACTACAAGCTTAAAAAATGACTAAGATTAGAGATGGATTCATATGGAGGTCATTTAATCGTTGTTCAAATACCCATGAATATCTGGCTATGGAAGAAACTACTGGAATTCCACCCAATGCATTAGAAGGAATGAGTCATATTATGGGGATAGATGAAGGATTAATCATATACAAGACGAGACCAAGGTATGCAAGTTTATCATTACCTGATATTTTGATAAGAAATCCTATAACAGGAGAAGAATGGAATATAGGAAGACCTAATAGATTTGAAGCACCAACTGTAAATTGTGTGTCAGCTTTAATATTTTTTGAAAAAAATTCTGCAATTTCTGAAAAATTATATTATTAGAGACCTACAGGAAATTGGGGTGAAGATTTACGCTTAAGTATATATAATTTTCTGAACAGATCTTGGAATGAAAACATTATAATATATCTAGGACAGAAATTATTAATTAACCAAACACATGTCATACTTGATGGATATATCTATTTAGTCACGGAGATATCATTAGTATATGGATCTGATTTATACATGGTGAGCATAGACAGTTATGATGATTATATAGAAATTTTACCTGTACCGAGTGAAATAGCTAAACCACCATCTACAGAATTTAATGAAATTCAAATAGGAATGTGGTATAATGAAGAAGATGATCCTACTTTATGTCTGATAAGATGGTAGGATGAACTGATGAAATTTCAATTATGGATTATGGAAGACATGAATGAATGGAAGTGGGAAGAGGAGTATATTGAAATAGATGTAGAAATAGAAACTGCTACATTACCCTGGAACCAAAAAGGATCCCTTTCTGCATTACATATTATTAATGGTAATACACTCATATCTGGAATTTATAATATATTGCATGTTTACAAATTGAAAAGGAACAAGAACTGCATTAAAATAGAATTAATATCAAGAAGAACTATGCCTAAAAAGTTTTCTTGGACTGATACATTTATTCCATTTGTTTCTACTTTTCAATCATGTTCTTAAGCTGTGATTTTGTGTGTTTCATGTGTGTATTCTGCATTTATTTTTTTTTTTAAAAAAAAAGGAATTTTGAAGTTTTTCATGTTCATTTTATAAAAAAAAAACAAACAAAACAAAATATCAATCTAGTTTGTTGGTATCTGTTATGGGAAACCAACTAGCTTGCTTGTGAGCCACCAAAGGCATAGAAGCCTGGGTTCCACACAAGACACTGATTTATTAATATCTGTTAAATGTTATTTTGTTTTATATTCTATATTTATCTAGGAATGAAAAGTTTTTCAGAATCAAAAATCGGAATATGCAGAAAGAGATACAAATGGAACAAGGTATGTAACCAATTACTTATCCTGAATTTTAAATCAAACAAAACTTTATTCATGCCTGCTACAATTACTGTACTTATTGTCAAATTTTTTACATTGAGGACAATGCAAAATGTAGGTATGGGGGGAGGTAATTAAAGTAACAGCCATGTAAGTTTGTTAATTAAAGGAATTAAAATGGTACTGCAAAGTTTTGAGGAAATTGAAAATTTTTATGAACTTGCTGTAACTATCCGATAATTGAGACTGTAAAATTTTTATAAACTGCTTGAATGTTATATTTAGAAGGCTATAGAAGATGCTATAGAATTTATTATTTATGTAAATCTAGATATAGTATCTTATGATTTTTCTGAATTTCATGAGTTTAACAGTTTCACGATTTTAAAATGAAATCAGAATATTTAATGCTTAATCAGAAAATTATCTGAAGTCTTGAATGAGTTGAGATGTGAATTCTAGATTAAATGAAACACATATGATGAAAGATACATTTACTTTAACTGATTGAACTTGTAGAATGATTTATGTGTAGATCTTATTAAACTACAGATAAAGTATGAGCTTATTGTTATGGATTCATATTTTTAGTAAATGATAGAAGCAGGATTATATGAGATTGGAGTTTTACTGCATCTGTATTAATGAAATATGTACACATATAGTATGTGATTAATGTTTTGTTTTGTGTGTATTTAAAAAAAAAAAAAAGGAAAATTTTGAGAGTTTATTGACTTGTTTGATCACGAGCCTTTTGTACTTGAATAGATAGGTATGTAAGGATTGTTGACCTGAAAAAGGACTCTAAAAATCTGGCAACCTAAGATCTTGATCAGATCTGAGATTGTTGACTGAAAGCTCATTACATGGGTACATTAGAAAGCTCTTGTATGATTCAAGCTTGTCAAATTAACTTTTAAAGTACACGAAAAAAAAAAAAAAAAAACATATACTGTTCTGAAAAGATACAAGTGTTTTGTGAAATACAGATATCTTATGAATCGAGTATATTTTCTGTTAACTAGAATTGCTGAAATATGAATCTGGAATTGACTTTTGAAGTTGTTTAATGGAAATACAATTCTTTATTCTACTTGTCTTAATCAGATTGAATTGGATTGTACTTTGATTCGTATGTTGTTGAAATTTCTTCTAGAAAACTTATTGGAAAATTCAGGATTACAGATGATGAAAAGAAGAACAAACGATAATATAATTAACACCTATATGAAGATGATATACTTTGTGTGTAATTTACATATATTCTAAATATCTTTGTAGGTGGATTACTGAAACATACAGAATATATGTTTATGCTAAACAGAAGAAAAAAAACAAAAGGGGAAGAATTAATTCTAGCACTTTTTGAAAGACCAATTAAATAGATATTAGTTTGCTAAGGGACTAGCAAAATTTAGGTATGGGGGAAGTGTTTAGAATGAAAAAGTACATATTATTAACGGTTAAATGCATAATATTTAGCTTATCATATGAGAATTAAGCCATTATGTTATAATTGCACTGTTATATGCTTTAATTGAAGAATCTGCTTAATTTTGGGGAATTAATGTTAATTTAGTACATTTATGAACTGTCGGTAAGTTGCAGGCTGTGAAATTCTTAAGTATCCGAATTTTCTGACATTTCAGATAGTTATGTTTAACATACCGAACAAATTCGGACAGTTATGTTTAACAGACCGAATATGTATCAGATAATTATGTTTAAATTGCCAAACAGTTATGTTTAGAGAGAATATTTTATTATTTCCAAATGTACACGTGTCGAAACTGGAATGAATGTCTTAAGTGAATTTTCGGTGAGTTAGCTGTAACTATTCGAAAATGCATCTAAGCATCGGATAGTTATACCTGTAACTCTCCGAAATGCTATTTTATATTTAAACTGCTGCTGACACGTGTCGAGAGCTGGTAGATTTACTTAAGTTATAAGTCGTTAAGTTAGCATAACTGTACGCGTTGAGTTACATGAATATACACTAAGGTAACATGTTAGGTTAGCGGCTTATTTCTTTATTGCATGTATTTTATAGTTATTTTCCAAAATGCCACTATAGCGATTGCAGGAACAGACAGTTGGAAGGAAAAACCAGGTTTACACGTATCACGCAGGAATTCAATCGCGTAGGGAGAAAGAAATCATCGCCGTTGATCTGAAGAAAGGAAATCCAACCAATAATTCAAGCAGAAGCAGTTACTACTGAAGAAATATAAAAGAAAAGAAGAAAAAAAGAAGGTGTCATCGATGGACGGCCAATGTATACAGAGGAGGAGCACCGAGCTTTCTGCAGACAGTGTTGGTGATTCTCTGAAGTATCACACCAACCATCGTTATCACCACCATAATCACCAATCATCGGAGGGATGTGAGGATACTTGCCTGATGTTGGGTCGATTCCGAGCCAAACACAGTGCCTGACAACCACTGTGAGAAGTGATCTCATCGCGGGAAGGGAAGACATTTTCACCAAGTGCCGACTCATATTTCAGGAGATCGTAAAGCTTTTAGCCTTGGCTTTAGGTTGAAGCTTGTATGCTGAAGAGAAGATCATCTTGCAATTCTGGACTCGCGATTCTATAGGGAGAGAAGACAAAATTGTAAGTGGTTTAATTTTCAATGGTGTAATTGCGTTGCAAGTAGTGTCGGAAGTATTTACTGTCAAGTGAGATTACTTTACATTTCACCTTTCGCCCATTTCCATGTTCACATCAAAACAAAAATACCAAAAACAATTTATCTTTGTTTGTATGTTGTATTTGAGTGTTGTATTGTTTGTGTTGTATCGTGATTAATGTTATCTGTATCAATTTTATGATTGTTTTATGTTAGTTTTAATTTTACAGTTTACTACAATTGGTTCGTACAAAAAAACTTAAAGATTTTAATGGTGACTGTTTGAATCATCTGAATGTTAGTATTGCTTAATGATAAATCCAATGTTAACTAGCATTAAAAAGCTTAATTGATGTTATTTACAATCTGTGGAATCGCCCAATGGTTGGAGTTAAAGAAGAGAAGTCTTGTGGAGTTAACTTAAGTCCACGAGGATAGTCCGTTGAGTTAGCCATAACTCAATGAACTTAGTCCGTTGAGTTAACTGTAACTCAACGGAGTGCTTATTGAATTTAAATTTGAATTGTTCACAATCAAACATTTCTTAAATTCATCAGCAATTCCCTGTGGGATCGACCTGTACTTGCACACTGATACAATAGACATTGTGCACTTGCAGTTAAAGTACAAATTGGAATTAATATCTAAATTGTATTAAAGGTTGTTTGTTTACTTCTAAAAGAAAGAATAGGCATAAAGATAAATTAACTAAGTAAAAATAGAAGTAGCAAATCCAAGTTTTTCTAGTGTAGTGCTGGGAAAACCCAAACAGCTATTGCATACCTCTTTGATATTCTTCCTATTTGTTGATATCTTAAACAACTTAAGTAATATTTGTGAGCATCTATGAATAGTGTTGGCTAATAAAATTCACATTGCAGAATTTTTGCAATAGTTTTCCCTAAACCAAAATGCCCTCCACAAGCTTGGTCATGATAGAAAGATAATATACTTGGATTTTTAGTTTCTGGAACACACCTCCTTAAAACCAGATCAAGACATTTCTTAAATAAGTATGGGTCTTCCCAATAGTATTATTTTACTCTTGAGAAAAACAATTTCTTATCCTATCTATTCCAATCCTTAGGTGTTAAACCAGTAACTAAGTAATTAACTATGTCTACATACCACGGCATTGTGTTGATGGTCATTAATTGTTCATCAAGAAAATTATCCTTAATTTCAATATTTGATTTTTCTATTTGTAATCTTGATAAATGATCTGCTACTACATTCTCACAACCTTTCTTATCTTTAATTTCTAGATCAAATTCTTGTAATAATAATATCTATCGGATCAATCTAGGTTTAGTCTCTTTTTTCTTTATTAGATGTTTTAAAGCTGAATGATCCATGTATACTATTACTTTAGCTCCAATCAAATATGATCTAAACTTTTCTAAGGCAAACACAACAGCTAATAATTCTTTTTCAGTAGTTGTGTAATTAACTTGAGCATCATTTAAGGTTTTTCTTGCATAATGGATCACTCTAGGAGATTTTTTTTATTTTCTGTCCTAACACTGCTCCTACAGCAAAATCAGAAGCATCGCACATTAATTCAAATGGATGGCTCCAATCAGGTGCTTGAATTATAGGAGTTGAAATTAAGTTAGTCTTAAGTCTAAAAAATGCTTCCTTGCAATTTTTATCAAAGTTAAATGAGACATCTTTTAATAGATTAGTTAAAGGTCTAGCTATTTTGCTAAAGTCTTTAATAAATCTTCTATAAAAACCAGCATGTCCTAGAAATGATCTAATATCTTTTACTGATTTAGGTTTTGGTAGATTAGAAATTACTTCTATTTTAGCTTTATCTACTTCCTTAGAAACAACATGCCCTAAGACTCTTCCTTGTTTAACCATGAAGTGACATTTTTCCCAATTTAAAACTAGATTTTTTTCCACACAACGTTTTAATATTTGGTCTAAATTGCTTAAACAAACTTCATATGTGTTGCCATATATAGTAAAATCATCCATAAATATTTCTAAGAAATCTTTAGTCATTCCAGTAAATATACCCTACATACACCATTGAAAGGTAGTTGGCGCATTGCATAATCCGAATGGCATTCTCTTAAAAGCATAAGTTCCATTAGGACAGGTGAATGTTGTTTTCTCTTGATCCTCTAATGCTACTAGGATTTGATTATAACCTGAATACCCGTCTAGGAAAAGAAAATATTCTTGCCCTGCTAATCTTTCTAGCATTTGATCTATAAAAGGTAAGGGGAAATGATCTTTCCTAGTCACAGCATTCAACTTTCTATAGTCTATAAATACTCTCCAGCCTGATTGAATTCTAGTAGATATCAAGTCTTGACTTTCTTTCCTAATAACTGTTAATCCTGATTTCTTGGGAACTACATGGATTGGGCTAACCCACGAGCTATCAGAAATTGGATAAATTATGTCATTATCTAACCATTTCACTATTTCCTTCTTAACTACTTCTTTAAGGTTTGGATTTAATCTCCTCTCAGGAATTCTAACAGGTTTAGCATTCTCTTCTAAATATATGTGGTGACAGCATAAAGTTGAGCTTAACCCTTTTATATCAGTCATACTCCATCCTATTGCTTCTTTATAACTTTTTACATCTTTTAATTTAACTATTTGATCCTCTTTTAAATCTGAAGCAATAATGATTGGACAGGTTCGTTTATCTTCTAGAATTATATAGGTTAATTCAAGAGGTAAAGGTTTTAATTCTAAATGCTACCCATCAAAAGCTAGAGCTCCTAATTGAACATCATCATTTTCTAAATTAATTTCTTCCAAATCTCCTTCTATATTTATGCTTTCACTTTCCTCTAAAGTTTTAGAATTGATTTGCCTATTTAATTCTTCTTGAATCACATCATCTAACATATCTCTTTCGTCCTCTAAAAAGTCTATGGTATGTAAGGACATTTCTAATTCCTCAAACCTTTTTGGTTTAAAAATATTTAATTGAGTATCCTTATTACCATATGCTAGTTTCATTACTCTAGTTTTACAATTTATAACAGCCCTTGATGTTGCTAAAAATGGCCATCCCAAAATTAAAGATGTATCACTATTTTCATGCTTAATTTGATGGGAATCCAAAATTACAATATCAATAGGATATATAAAGTTTTTGATTTTAATTAAGACATCCTCTATTTTTCCTCTAGGGTATTTTATACTTCTATCAGCTAATTGAATAACCGTACTAGTAGGAGTTAAGCCTCTAATCCTAAAAATGCAAATATATCACTTGGCATAACATTTATACTTGCACCTAAGTCTATTAAGGTTCTTTCTAGAATGGTATTTCCTATGGTGCATGATATAACAGGGATTCCAAGATCAGATAACTTTTTAGGAATTTGTGTCAAAAATAGGGAACTACTTTGCTTAGCTAAAAAGACCTTTCTAAGAACTTTTCGCTCTCTTTTCTTAGTACACCAATCCTTCAAAAATTTAGCACAAGGTGGCATTTTCTGCAATAGATCTAACAAAGGAATGTTAACTTGTACTTTTTCAAAACTATCTCTGATTTTTTCTTGTTTTTCAGGTATTGTTTGTTGTAATATTTTAGGATAGGGTGCTAAAGATTTTGATTTCAACGATTCTTTTTCTTTCATTTGATTTGTTTGATCCTTTTTAGCTTCATTAGCAAATTAAGATTGTTCTTTAGTGATTTCTAGATTTTCAACTATTACATTTTCATTATCATTTTGATTTTTACTCTTATCCACCTTCATAGCATTTTCATTTTGAGTTCTTAGTGGTATATCAGTTCCAGATCCCAATGTTATACAAACATCTTCCAGATTTTCATTACTCTTATGATGTTTTTGTATATCATTTTCGTAATTATGATCTTCAATTGTTTTTAGTTTTAAAGTGCATTCTTTAAATTCTCTTGCATTAATATTTTCTTTCAGTTGTGTATTTTGCAAATTATGTAGGTTTATAACATTATAATTTTCATTGTCCTATTGCATAACTTGTATTTTCATTGTATATTCGTCTAATGCTTTTAATTTTCTTTCTAGATCATCTAATTTCATTGCACTCAATTTTTGATCAATTTTCATTATGGTTTTTTCAGTTTTGTAAATTATATCCTTTCTAGGTTCTGAATATGCTTCCTTATATTTTAATTGGTTGACTTCTTGTCGCTGACATATAAAGTATTCCAGTTTGTCAAGGTTTTGCTCTATACTACGCTCCAGTTTGTCATACCTATCCCAAACTTCCGTGTCTCTCAACATATTAGACATTCTATACTGACCATTAGTTGGGTAAACTATAGGATTCTCATACTTGGCTCTATTATATTGAGGATAATTCATTTGTTGTTCATGGGATCTAACCATCTGTAAATGTCTTAGTTTCAAACAGTCAGAAATGTCATGTCTTTCAGATTGCAGAATTCATATATGCTAATTACAGGTTTCAGAAATCTTTGAGCATAAGGATATGCCATATTCTCAATCACAGAAGAAAACACACTACTCTAGCTATTAAAACAAAATAGCTCTAACAGTTGCTTATATTAATTCAATTCAATTCAAGTCAATTCAATTCAATTCAATTCAATTCCCCAGCAATGGCGCCATAGAACTTGTTTGCGTTTTCCCAGCACTACACCAGAAAAACTTGGATTTGTTACTTTTGTTTTTACTTAGTTAATTTATCTATATGCCTATTCTTTCTTTTAGAAGTAAACAAACAACCTTTAATACAATTTAGATATTAATTCTAATTTGTACTTTAACTGCAAGTGCACAGTGTCTATTGTATCAGTGTGCAAGTACAAGTCGATCCCACAAGGAATTGCTAAAGAATTTAGAACTGTCCATTTGTTAACAATCAAATTTATATATTCAATAGGCTCTCCGTTGAATTATAGTTAACTCAACGGATAAAGTTCGTTGAGTTATGGCTAACTCAACGGACTAACCTCGTGGACTTAAGTTAACTCCACGAGCCTGTCTTTTCTTTTTAATACTACTATTCACAAAAGAATTCGACCAACCATTGGGCGATTCTGTAGATTGTAAATAACATCAATTAAGCTCTTTAATGTTAGTAAAAACTGGATTTATCATTAAGCAATATTAACATTCAGATAATTCAAACAGTAACCATTAAAATCTTTAAGTTGTTAACTTCAGGAACTTTCAAAACATAACTGCTCGGCAATTTAAACATAACTATCTGATACATATTCGATCTGCTAAACATAACTGTCTGAATTTGTTCGGTATGTTAAACATAAATGTCCGAAATATCAGAAAATTCAGATACTTAAGAATTTCACAGCCTACAACTTACCGACAGTTCATAAATGTACTAAATTAACATTAATTCCCCCAAATTAAGCAGATTCTTCAATTAAAGCGTATAATAGTGCAATTATAACATAATGGCTTAATTCATATATGATAAGCTAAATATTGTGCAATTAACCGTCATTTAACCGTTAATAATATGCACTTTTTCATTCTAAACACTTGGTCATTTAAATCATTTAGTAATCTCATTGGTTTGTTGGTAGTTGGATATTTGGCTAAACTTTTAATGTCCCATCCCAATTGATAAACTTGTTTGCTTTCTGATAATTTAGCTCCTTCATTTTTCAAACCAAGTACTTGATAGAGTAAATCTGGAGTTAAATATATGTTATTGTCTTGTATATTGGAAACATGAATACTTTCTTCCATTGTTAAGTTTGAGTAAAAACAACTGATAAGTTCTAGTTTAACAAGATGGCCTAGTTGTTGTGGAAGTAGAGTCAACAAGCCTTGAAATTCAAACATTTCTGGTATATGTGCCATCCCTTCAAACTTAACTAGTCATGAGTATAAAAATGTAAAAGTTCTATATGTTTGAAATTTTTCATAACAAGAACTATTTCTGAACCATAATAATGTATTTTCGTCTAAACTCTATTTAGGATTAGGTATTTTCCTGTCATGATGTTCTAATCTAGGATGTTATTATCTCAACGGATTGTTCAGTTAACCTTCTATGACATGATACTGAAACACTCAGCTCTAAACTCACCGATGCTAAGAGTTAAGAGTAAGAGAAGAAATAATACAAAGAAGTAACAGAATTTATGTGGTTCAGCAATAGCCTACGTCCACGGAGAGTTGAGGGTTCCTTATGAGCTTCGACACAATCAACCGCAATGTTTTACAACATCGTAAATGTTTATATACTACCCAACTTAGGGTTTATAAACCTTTAATTACATACAAGCCATTACAGTAGAGAAACAATGCTTCGAAGAAGAGACTCTTAATTTCGAAGCCTTAACTTCTTAACTTTTTGAAATCTGCAACATTTCGGATAGCTACAGACTTAACTATCCGAAGAGAATATTCTTTCTGAACGAGCAGTATAGTACCAGGCTAACTGTTCGGAGAGATTCGATATTTCAGACAGTTAATGACTTAACTGTCCGAAAAGTCACTTACTTCTCTCTCTCTATCCTTTCAGAAGGTTATGCTGATAACTCTCCAAAAATTGCATGTCTTTCAGATAGTTACATCTTAACTATTCGAAAACTCACTTAAGTGTCTTTTTAGGCATTTCGGAAGGTTTTGCCGATAACCCTCCAAAAAACTTATGAACTTCGGATAGTTACTGCCTAACTATTCGAAGATCCACTTAAGTCACTGCTTTCCGGATACTTGGTTTCTTAACTATCCGAAGATCCACTTAAGTGTTCTTTAAGTCATTTTGGATAGTTACAGCCAATAACTCTCCGAAATCTTCTAACTTTCGGATAGTTAACTCAAAGCCTCTGACTGAACTTTTATTTTCGGATACTTAGGTTTGTAACCTACCGAAAATGTATAACTGCTAGATACTTATTGTTAACAAGCTTCTAATTGAACCTGGACTACTTGTGGCATACTCCACACCTGTAATACTTGCCCTAACAATCTCCCACTTGGAGTTTGTCACAATGATCGAAAGAAAAATCAATCTCTACACTCGGCTTATAGATTATTGCAACTGTTGCTCAAATAATCATCAACTCTTCATCTCCTACTTTTCAATTTTTCAGGAGACCAATTAAGGCCATACAGAGCCTTAATTTCTGCAGATTCAAAACTTTGGTTAGCATATCTACTGCATTTTCAGATCTAGCAATCTTCTGAAGATCTAACCTGTTCTGCTCTATCTCTTCCCTTATGAAATGAAATCTCATTCTCATATGCTTGGACCTTGAATGGAACTTCAGATTCTTAGCTAAATAAATTGCACTTTGATTATCACAGAATAGAATGCTTCTATTCTGTTTGCGCTCTAATTCGGCTAGTACATTCTCTAGCCAGATTCTTTCTTTAGCTACCTCTACTACTGCAACATATTCAGCTTCTGTGGTCGAGAGTGCAACAATACTTTGCAACTTGGATCTCCAGCTAATAGCAATACTTCCTATGTAGAAAACATAACCTGAAGTACTCTTGCTTTTGTCCAACTCTCTTCCTAAATGAGCATCACAGTAGCCAATCAATTCAACTGGTCTTTTCTTGAAATTCAAATCTACATCTAGGGAATGTCTGAGATATCTAAGTATCCACAGTATTGTAGACCAATGCTCAGCTCCTAGTTCTGCCATATATCTATTGACCACTCCCACTACATGAGATATATCAGGTCTTGTGCATATTATTGCATACATTAAACTTTCCACTACTAAAGCATATGGTATTCTGGGCATTCTTATCCTTTCTTCTTCAGTCTTAGTTGATTGATCTTTAGACAACTTGAAGTGGGGTCCAAGAGGTAGTTAAGTCTTCCTCTCATTTGAGATATTAAATCTCCTTAGTACCTTTTCTAGATACTTCTTCTGATTTAATCTCAAAGTGCCTGCCACTCTATCTCAGATAATTCTCATACCCAAGATTTGCTTGGCTTCTCCCATATCCTTCATGTCAAATTCTTTTGACAGTTGTCTCTTCAATTGCTTAATCTGTTCCATACTAGAACAAGCAATTAACATATCATCTACATAAATCAGTAGAATAATGAAGCAATCATCTAGCAGTTTTATGTAGCAGCAATAGTCTGTATCACATCTTTTGAAGCCTAGGGTACAGATAAAGGTATCAAATCTCTTGTACCATTGTTGTGGTGCTTGCTTTAAACCATACAGACTTTTCAGCAATCTACAAACTATCTTTCCTTTCTTGCCAGTAACTACAAATCCTTCTGGGTGCATCATGTAAAGTTCTTCCTACAAGTCACCATGTAGGAATGCTGTCTTTACTTCCATTTGCTCCAAGAGCAAATTTCTTGCAGCAACAATGCTTAAGACTATTCTAATAGTATTCATCTTCACAATAGGAGAGAATACTTCTGTATAATCTATATCTTGAATTTGTTGAAAACCTTTGACGACAAGTCTGGCTTTATATTTCTTACTGTCATCTGGTTGTTCTTTTATCTTGAACACCCACTTGTTTCCTAGGATTTTCTTTCCTTCTAGCAAAGAAGTTAGCTCCCAAGTATTATTCTTCTCTAGGGATCTCATTTCTTCTTTCATTGCTAACTCCCATTTGTGTGCATCACTTGCACAGATTGCTTCTTGATATATTTCAGGTTCACCATCATCCGTCAATAACAGATAATTGAATGATGGTACATACCTTTCTGGTTGTCTAGAAATCCTTCCAAACCTTCTAAGTTGTCTAATGTCAACTTCATCTTCTTGATCATCTAGATGTTCTTGATGTTCAACCTCTGGAAGTTGAATTTCTTCTATAGGTTCCTTCCAAGGTTGTTCAACATCATTATCTAGAGTGATCTCAGCAGTACTTCTAGACTGAAGCTCTGACTACTGTTCTTCTACATTTTCTCTATGCTTAAACATCTTGGATTCAATGAATATGACATCTTTTGCACGGATTATTTTCTTAGTTTCTTCTACCCAGAATCTATAACCAAAATAATCCTTACCATAACCAATGAAATAACATATCTGTGATTTTGAATCCAACTTGTCTCTTTTGTCACTATTCAAGTGGACAAATGACTTGGATTTAAAGACTTTCAAGTGAGCATAGTTGACCTCTTTTCCTATCCACAACTCTTCAGGGTTCTTAAGCCCAATTGAGACAAATGGTCCTCTATTTATTAGATAGGTAGTTGTATTAACAGCTTCTGCCCAGAATGTTTTGGGAAAACCTGCATGTAGTCTCATGCATCTTGCCCGTTCATTTAGGATCCTATTCATCCTTTCAACAACTCCATTTTGTTGTGGAGTTCCAGCTACAGTCCTCTGCCTTCTAATTTCTTGCTCCTCATAGTAAACTTTAAATTCATAGCTATCATATTCTCCTCCATTATCTGACCTGATGGATTTGATTTTTCTTCCACTCTGATTTTCCACTTTTGCCTTCCATTTCTTGAAGACTTGGAAAACTTCAGACTTTTGTTTTAGAAAATAAACCCATACCTTTCTTGTACTGTCATCAATGAAGGTGACAAAATAGAGAGCACCTCCTAAAGAACTGATAGGAGTAGGCCCCCACACATCTGTGTGAACTAGCTCCAATTTCTGTGACTTAGGATCATGAGGATTCTTAGCAAAGCTGACTTTCTTCTGCTTTCCCTCAATGTAGTCCTCACATATCCCTAAATTGACATTCTTTAGCTTAGGGATTTTCCCTTTTGCCACTAAAACTTTTAGTCCATTTTCACTGAGGTGTCTCAATCTTTTATGCCATAAGTCAGTGTCTTCAGTATCACTAACTGCTGCAATAGAGTCATCTTGATCCGATGTTAAATATAAGGTGTCTGTCCTTTGTCTTGAGGCAATAATCCTTGCACCTTTGGTTACCTTCCATTTGCCTGCACCAAAGGCAATCTGATAACCATCATTGTCTAGGGAACTTATGGAAGCTTTGCAAGATCTGGAACATATCTGACTTCTTGCAATTTCCATATCCCTTGCTTTGTTTTAATGTGTACCTCTCCAATTTCCAACACATCCATACTTGTGTTGTTAGCTAGGTACACCTTTTTCACATGAGTTGCACGATAACTGTGCAACAAATCCTTCTTGTAGATAGTGTGGAAAGAAGCTCCTGAGTCCAGTACCCATGAGTCAATTGAACTATCAACACAACGTACTAGAGCATCATCTGAATCGTAGGAGACAACATTTGCAACTGCTCCTTCTGATTTCTTCCCTCTGTTGTCTTTCTTGGGAGCCTTACATTGTGACTTGAAGTGCCCCCATTGATTGCAGTTCCAGCATTTGATATATGCTCTCATTTTATTAGTACCTCTAGACTTTGACCTTCCTTTGGATTTAAATTGTTTTGATTTACTTGTCCCTCTAGTTTCAACACTAAGGGTAGAAGTTGAAGCTGACAATTCACTTTTCCTACGAATGTCCTCACTTAAAATTAAATCCCGGATGTCACTCATCTTGAGCTTCTCATGACCTAGTGAACTACTTACACCAGTCACGATAGGAGACCAACTTTTTGGTAATGAGGATAATAAAATCAAGGCCCTGACTTCATCATCAAATATTATATCTACTGAGTGTAGTTGATTCAGAATAGTATTTAGCTCATTAACGTGGTCAGTTACATTTCCACATTCATGCATTTTCAGATTAAATAATCTACGCATGAGAAATACCTTGTTGGCGGCTGAAGGCTTCTCATACATATTAGACAAAGCTTTCATCAAGTCAGTTGTTGTTTTCTCCTTGGCAACGTTTGAATGAACATTTCTTGCCAGTGACAACCTGATGAGACCTAAAGCTTTTCTATCCAATAACTCCCACTCTTCCTGATCCATCTTCTCTGGTTTTCTTCCGAACAATGGTTGATGAAGATCCTTCTGATACAAATAGTCTTCGATCTGAGACCTCCAGTATCCGAAATCTTTTCCATCAAACTTCTCGATCTTGAGCTTTCTATCGTATGCCATTCGGTTAAACTAAAGAACCTTTGGCTCTGATACCAGTTGTTATTATCTTAACGGATCGTTTAGTTAACCTTCTATGACACGATACTGAAACACTAAGCTCTAAACTCACTGATGCTAGGAGTTAAGAGTAAGAGAAGAAATAATACAGAGAAGAAACAAGATTTACGTGGTTCAGCAACAACCTACATCCATGGAGAGTTGAGGGTTCCTTATGAGCTTCGGCACAATCAACCGCAATATTTTACAACATCATAAAAGTTTATATACTACCCAACTTAGGGTTTATAAACCTTTAATTACATACAAGCCATTACAGTAGAGAAACAATGCTTCGGAGAAGAGACTCTTAATTTCGGAGCCTTAACTTCTTAACTTTCCGAAATCTGCAACATTTCGGATAGTTACAGACTTAACTATCTGAAGAGAATATTCTTTCTGAACGGGCGGTACAGTACCAGGCTAACTGTCCGGAGAGATTCGATATTTTGGACAGTTACTGACTTAACTGTCCAAAAAGTCACTTACTTCTCTCTCTCTATCCTTTCGGAAGGTTATGTTGATAACTCTCCGAAAACTGCATGTCTTTCAGATAGTTACATCTTAACTATCTGAAAAATCACTTAAGTGTCTTTTCAGGCATTTCGAAAGGTTATGCTGATAACCCTCCGAAAAACTTATGAACTTCGGATAGTTACTACCTAACTATCCGAAGATCGACTTAAGTCACTGCTTTCCAAATACTTGGTTTCTTAACTATCCGAAGATCCACTTAAGTGTCCTTTAAGTCATTTCAGATAGTTACAGCTAGTAACTCTTCGAAATCTTCTGACTTTCAGATAGTTAACTCAAAGCCTCCGACTGAACTTTTATTTTCAGATACTTAGGTCTGTAAACTATCGAAAATGTATAACTGCCGGATACTTACTGTTAACAAGTTTCCGATTGAACCTAGACTACTTGTGGCATACTCCACACCTGTAATACTTGCCCTAACATGGGACTGGTTTCAATATTATAAGCAGTATCTACATTTTCAAAGCTTTCAGAACTAGTGGAATTTCTATCAAAGCTGGTATAAATGTTTGAAATATCTGTTATTGTCGTATCAATAATCTACTGAAATTCTTCTGTTTGTTCTTCTTGAGACATATCAGTAGCAACAGTCTCTGTATCAATCTGTCTATCAGCAACATTTATGTCTATGATTGATCTATACAACAACTGTCTCTGTAGGAAAGAATGTTCTATAATAGATTCATTCTGTATTTCTGAAATTTCTATACTTAAGACATTGGCAGTGTGATATTCAATCTGTAACTGTGTATGTTGTTGATTATATACATTTATCAACAAGTATATTATATACTGTAATAGACATAACCATATGTATAAACTGTAGTATAAGCAACTATACCAAAAATCAAAAGTTTCTATCCGAGATACAGTTAGAGGAAGAATATTTGTATATTCCTCTTCAGATGAAATATCTTCAACATTCATAGACTCAGTGTCTATATCATCAAAATTGATATCATCTGTATATGTATCATCAAAATTTCCTACATGTTCTCTTTCCGTAGGAAAAGAATGTGTGCTTGCAGCATGATGTGAAAAACTGTCCATTGTATTAAAAGATACATTATGCACTAATGTGATACAATACCTTAGAGTGTATGCGTGTAATCCAATATTTGTCACATCTATTGGGATTCCTAACACAAACGTTTGTCCAGCTTTTGCAATAGAACATAGTTTTCCATTTTTCAATGATTCTTCTTTTTGCTACAATATTCCTTATACACCTGTAGTTAGTCCAAAATATTCTAATGTCTTTTTCTTTTTCTGACTATATGTCTGCAGTGTTTCTAGTTGTTCAGGAGGTTCTAAAATTTTCTTAATTTCTCCTATTAAAGGCACCTGTGGTCTTGATGGTCCTTCACCATGATGCCTAGGTTGTAATAATGGAATATAGAGTTTTAAGCTCTTAACCTTTGATTGTTCCCTCAACAAAGATAAGAAGAATTCGAGGAGAAATTTTAGGAGTAAGAAATTCAGAAAGAGAAGGGCACTTAAAGTGACATGGGATGACTCTTCAGCTTCACAAAGTGAAGAAACAAAGGATTCAACATTAGACAATGAATCCTCATCAACATCAGATTCAGAAGAAAATCTAGCAAACGTATGCTTCATGGAAAAATCAAGTGAGGTATCCTGTGATCAAAATACTAACTTTGATAGTTTTGATGGATTACTTGTTGAATACAATAGACTGGCTAGAAAATATAAGAAAGTAAAAATAAAAGAAAAGAACACTAGGAAAATGCTAGATGAATTTGAAATAAGATTGATTTTCTGAACTCTACGTTGAATAAATTTAAAGAAGAAAATCAAAGACATGCAAAGGAAATTTTAAAGTTTACTGCAATAGAAAGAAAATTGTATGCTAATTGTAAAAATTTAATTGGTGATAAGAAGAAAATGATGTGTAAAATTAAAAAACTGGAATTGACTATTATTGATTTAAATTCAGAAATTGATATATTAAAGATTAAGGTCTGCGATCAAAAGGCTATATTAAGTAAATGGAATAATAGTCAAACTATAACAAATGAACTTAGTAGTAAAATATCAAATGTAGAAAAACATGGTATTGGTTTACACGATGCATCTTCTGAAAATTATATATTACATGATGGTACTACTAAAAATAATGTCTTTATTTCTAGTACTAAGAATAGTAAAAGAAAAACTATTCCGTGTGTAATTAAAAAGGGACATAAATATGTGCAAATTGATAAAATGCAGCATATAAATGATAGCACACGATGCAAGAATGTTAAAAGAAATTTTCAGAAAAATCAAGCTAAGTCATTTGAGAATTTTAATATTCATGATCAATTTTCTTCATATTTAAAGAATATCGGATATTGGAAATCAAATAATGTCAGAAATGAAAATTTCAACTCAGGTTTACATAGAAATAAATGTTCTGATAATTATAACACTAAGAGAAAGAAACACAAAAATAATTATCAGAAAATAGATAAGTTGAAGTCTAAAAATACGAATTATTTTGATATGACTCTCTCTAAAATTCTTGGACCCACTTAAAAATGGGTTCCAAGAGATAAAATCTCTTTTTGACTATTTTGTAGGTACACAAATCAAAATAGATAATGGATAGTGGAGCATCCAACCACATGACTAGAGATATATGATTACTTACAGAAATAACAAAGACCAAGAATGGACAAGTTACCTTTGGAAATAAAAGTAAAACAAATATCCTTGGGTTTGGCAAGGTTCAGGTAACTGATAAATGCTTTATAAATGATGTCTTATTAGTGGAAAACTTAGGTTTTAATTTATTGAGTGTTCCTATTTTAGTGAAGTTTTATAGAGTAATTTTTGAAAAAGATTCCTGTAAAATTATGGACATGTCTACAAACGAAATTTTATTCACTACATATAAGAAAGGATCCGTTTGTATTCTGAATTTTCCTTTTGATATTATTAAAGACAATTCTTGCTTAATTGCAAAATTAGATGAAGTTATTTTATGGCATAGAAGGCTAGGACACTCAAATTTAAAATTATTACAAAAGCTGTCTAAAAAGAATCTAGTTAGAGGTTTACCTAGTATTAAGTACTTGAAAGAGTTTATGTGTGATGCATGTCAACTAGGTAAATTACATAAAACATCCTTTAAAAGTTTAAATGAAATAACAAGCAAAAAAGTATTAGAACTAGTGCATATGGATTTATTTGGACCTACTAGGATAACCAGTCTAGGAGGTAAACATTATGCTTTTGTACTAGTTGATGACTATTCTAGATTTACTTGGGTCTATTTTCTAGCTAATAAAACTGAAGTTTTTGAAATATTTAAGATATTCTGTAATAAAGTTCAGAATGAGCAAAATGTTAAAATTCAAAAACTTAAGAGTGATCATGGTACAGAATTTGATAATGATCTAATGGACACGTTTTGTGAAGAATTAGGCATAGATCATAGGTACTCATTTCCAAGAGCTCCTTCACAAAATGGGATAGTAGAACGTAAAAACAGATCACTTCAGGAAATGTCCAGAACCATGTTAAATGAGAATAAGTTACCCCTATTTCTCTAGGAAAAAGTAGTTCATGCAGCATGCTATGTTATAAATAGAGTACATCTAAGACTAGTTTTAGATAAAACTCCTTATGAGATATGGTATAAAAGGGTTCCCAAAATAAGTTATTTAAAATCCTTTGACTATAAGTGTTTTATTTTAAACACTAAGGAACGAAGAGACAAATTTAGAGCCAAATCATATGAGGGTATTTTTGTTGGTTATTCCATTAGAAGTAAGGCATACAAAATTTTTAACAAATCAACAAAAACCATTGAGGAAACCCTACATGTGAAATTTCATGAAAATTCTCATTTGGATGTTAGACATGTTGAAAACCATTGGTTCATAGTCTAAATTAAAATCTTTTAAAGTTTGTCTGATCCACAGGATTTGAGCACAGCAAAGTGTGGCAGCTATATATTCAGCTTTAGTTGTAGATAATGCTACACAATTTTGCTTTTTGCTAAACCATGACACTAAAGAATTTCCTAATAATTGACAAGTGCCACTAGTGCTTTTTTTTTAGACATACATCTTGCAAAATCAGCATCACTATAACCTACTAAATTTAAAGAATTGTGTTTAAAGTAAAACAGTCTGAAATTGATGGTTCCTAATAGATATTTAAAAATTCGTTTAACAACAAGTAGGTGTGATTCCTTAGGATTAGATTGATATCTAGCACAAGTACACATACTAAACATAATATCTGGTTGGCTAGTTGTTAAATAAAGTAATGAACTAATCATACTTCTATATTGTTTTACATCTACAGTTTTTCTAGTGTCATCTTTATCCAACTTGGTGATAGTACTCATTAGTGTATTCTTTGTTTTAGTGTTGTCTAAACCAAACCTCTTTAATAAATCTTGAGTATATTTTTCTTGTGAAATAAAAATACACTGATCTAATTGCTTAATTTGTAAGTCTAGAAAAAATGATAGTTCACCCATCATACTCATTTCAAATTGATTAGTCATGTCTTTCGAAAAGGACTCAACTAATTTATCATTTGTTGCTCCAAATATGATGTCATCTACATAGATTTGAACTACCAATATATCTTTTTCGATCTTCTTGATAAAAAGAGTGTGATCTGCCTTTCCCATAGAATACCCTTTTTCCATAAGAAATTTAGATAATCTCTCATACCAAGACCTAGGGGCTTGTTTAAGGTCATATAGTGCCTTCTTAAGCTTATAAACATACTCAGGATGTTTTGAATCTTCAAAACCTGGAGGTTATTTTATATAAACTTCTTCTTTTATATATCCATTTAAAAAAGCAGTCTTAACATCCATTTGATATAATTTGAAATCCATATAATAAGCATATGCTAACAAAATTTGTATTGATTCTAGTCTAGCAACAGGAGCAAATGTTTCATCATAGTCAATTCCTTCCTCTTGCTTGTAACCTTGAGCAACTAATCTAGCTTTATTTTTAACTATATGTCCATCTTGATCTACTTTGTTTCTAAATATCCACCTTGTTCCTATTATGGACTGAGTTTTAGGTGGTGGAACTAGATCCCATACCTCATTTATTATAAATTGATTTAGCTCATCTTGCATAGCTAAATACCAAAATTCATCTTCTAAGGTATCTTCAATTTTCTTAGGTTTTAGTAAAGAAACAAATGAATAAGCACCACAAATGTTGACTATTGATGACCTAGTCCTAACTCCTTGATTTGGATCGCCTATTATCTGATCGATAGGATGAGATGAACCATAACACCAATTTCTATGTTGTTCCATATTTTCTATAGGTATGACATTATTTTCTTCTAAATTTTCATCATTTAAGTTTATATTTCTTATTCCGTCAGATAATCTCTCAATTTCTCTATCAACATCATTTGGTACCATTTCTGGGAGAATTTCTGAATCAAAGTTTTCAACATGTCTAACATCCAAATGAGAATTTTCATGAAATTTCAAATGTAGGGTTTCCTCAATGGTTTTTGTTGATTTGTTATAAACTCTATATGCCTTACTTCTAATGGAATAACCAACAAAAATACCCTCATCTGATTTGGCTCTAAATTTGTCTCTTCGTTCCTTAGTGTTTAAAATAAAACACTTACACCCAAAGGATTTTAAATAACTTATTTTGGGAACCCTGTTATACTATATCTCATAAGGAGTTTTATTTAAAATTGGTCTTAGATGTACTCTATTTATAGCATAGCATGTTGTATGAACTGCTTCTGCTAAGAGAGATAGGGGTAACTTATTCTCATTTAACATGATTTTGGACATTTCTTGAAGTGATCTATTTTTACGTTCTACTATCCCATTTTGTGAAGGAGTGCTTGGAAATGAGTACCTATGATCTATGCCTAATTCTTCACAAAAGGTGTCCATTTGATAATTATCAAATTTTGTATCATGATCACTCCTAAGTTTTTGAATTTTAACATTTTGCTCATTCTGAACTTTATTACAAAATATCTTAAATATTTCAAAAACTTCAGTTTTATTAGCTAGAAAATAGACCCAAGTTAATTTAGAATAGTCATCAACAAGTACAAAAGCATAATGTTTACCTCCTAGACTGGTTGTCCTAGTAGGTCCAAATAAATCCATATGCATTAGTTCTAATAGTCTTTTGCTTGCTATTTCATTTAAACTTTTAAAGGATGTTTTATGTAATTTACCTAGTTGCCATGCATCATACATAAACTCTTTCGAGTCCTTCATACTAGGTAAACCTCTAATTAGATTCTTTTTAGATCGCTTTCGTAATAATTTTAAGTTTGAGTGCCCTAGCCTTCTATGCCATAAAATAACTTCATCTGATTTTGCAATTAAGCAAGCATTGTCTTTAATAATATCAGAAGGCAAATTCAGAATACAAACGGATCCTTTCTTGTATGTAGTGAATAAAATTTCATTTGTAGACATGTCCATAATTTTACAGGAATCTTTTTCAAAAATTACTCTATAAAACTTCATTAAAACAGAAACACTCAATAAATTAAAACCTAAGTTTTCACTAATAAGACATCATTTATAAAGCATTTCTCAGTTACTTGAACCTTGCTAGACCCAAGGATATTTGTTTTGCTTTTATTTCCAAAGGTAACTTGTCTGTTCTTGGTCTTTGTTATTTTTATAAGTAATCGTATATCTCTAGTTATGTGGTTGGATGCTCCACTGTCCATTATCCATTTTGATTTGTGTACTTACAAAATAGTCAAAAAGAGATTTTATCTCTTGGAACCCATTTTTGAGTGGGTCCAAGAATTTTAGAGAGAGTCATATCAAAATAATTAGTATTTTTAAGCTTCAACTTATCTATTTTCTGATAATTATTTTTGCATTTATTTCTCTTAGTGTTATAATCATTAGAACATTTATCTCTATGTAAACCAAAGTTGAAATTATTTGATTGCTGATTCCAATATCTGATATTTTTTAAATATAAAGAAAACTAATCAAAAATATTAAGATTCTCAAATGTCTTAGCTTTATTTTTATGAAAATTTCTTTTGACATTCTTGCATCATGTGTTATCATTTATATGTTGCATTTTATCAATTTGCACATATTTATTTCCCTTTTTAATTACACACGGAATTGTTTTTCTCTTACTATTCTTAGTACTGGAAATAAAGACATTATTTTAGCAGTACTATCATGCAATATATAATTTTTAGAAGATGCATCGTGTAAACCAATTCCATGTTTTTCTACATTTGATATTTTACTACTAAGTTCATTTGTTATAGTTTGACTATTATTCTATTTACTTAATATAGCCTTTTGATCGCAGACCTTAATCTTTAACATATCAATTTCTGAATTTAAATCAGTAATAGTCAGTTCTAGTTTTTCAATTTCACAAATAATTTTCTTTTTATCAACAATTAAATTTTCACAATTAGCATGCAATTTTCTTTCTATTGCGGTAAGCTTTAAAATTTCCTATGCATGCGTTTGATTTTCTTCTTTAAATTTATTCAACGTAGAGTTTAGAAAATCAATCTTATTTTTAGATTCATCTAGGATTTTCCTAGTGTTCTTTTCTTCTATTTTTACTTTCTTATATTTTCTGGCCAGTCTATTGTATTCAACAAGTAATCTATCAAAACTATCAAAGTTAGCATTTTGATCAGAGGATACCTCACTAGATTTTGCCATGAAGCATATGTTTGCCAGATTTTCTTGTGAATCTGATGTTGATGAGGATTCATTGTCTGATGTTGAATCCTTTGTTTCGTCACTTTGTGAAGCTGAAGAGTCATCCTATGTCACTTTAAGTGCCCTTCTCTTTCTGAATCTTACTCCTAAAATTCCTCCTCAAATTCTTCTTATCTTTGTTGAGCGGACAATCAGTTTGAAAGTGACCTGGTCTATTGCACTTGTAACATATGATTTTGTCTTTCGTGAATGACTTCTTCTCCATATCTCCAAATGTCTTTGCTGACCTGAAGTTCCTACATTTCTTCAATAGATTTCTAAATTTTCTAGTCAACAATAGTAAATCATCGTTAGAATCACTAGTGACTTCTAAGACTTTATCAGCCTCAAAAGCTAGATCTCTTCTAGGATTTTTCCCTTTTGGATCTAAATGTTGTACTTCATAGGCTGTCAGATTCCCTATGAGATCATCGAGAGTATATGTATTTAAATCTTTGGACTCTTCAATAGATGTTGTCTTTTGAGCCCAAATTTTAGTTAAATATCTAAGGATATTTCTTACCAAGTCATTTTCCTCGAATTTCTTGCCTAAAGATTTTAATGAATTTACAATCTCAAGAAAATGGGAAAACATGTCAGAGATACATTCATTTTTGTGCATTTTAAAAAGCTCATATTTATGTACTAACATATTAATCTTAGATTCATTAACCTGGTTAGTACCTTCGTTGGCAACTTCTAATGCATGCCATATCTCATATGCAGTTTGATATGCAGAAACTTTATTAAATTGATCATGAGATAAAGCACAAAACAAGATGTTTAAACCTTTAGCATTCAGTGTCATTCGCTCCTTTTCATCAAAAGTCCAAGTATCATATGGAGTTGTAACTAACACTATAAGATTGCTAATTATATGCCATAGTTTGAAATCGATTGACTGAAAGAATACTTTCATCCTATATTTCCTGTAGCAATAATTGCTACCTTCGAACATAGGGTCTGTCCCTTAGTCATAACTAAGATTTCAGTATTATCCATTTTAAACAGATGATCCTAAGTAAATGATAGGAAAAACTGATTCCTAAATAGAGAAATAAAAGCTCTTAATTAAGATAAGATGCTCTGATGTCAATTGTAGGATCGTCTATATCACAAGAGGAGGGGTAAATTGTGTCTTTAGTAATTAAAATACCATTGGATAAAACAAGAGCATAAAACACTCGTAAAAGAAATTCTATTCTTTATGTAAAGACAGAATTTACAATATATTTTCAGCTCAATTCTCTTCTTGAAAGTTTTGATACAGTAATGTTCAATATACAATTCAAATAGAAAAATAAAGCTTTTATTCAAAACTAATTTCGAATTGTATAAAACCTGATCTTTATGCACACAGTTTCTTTCCTTCTCTTTGCTCAACTTCTGTATCTCTTCTTCTCTAGTTGTCAAATTTCCAAACTTCTTTCATTTGCAGCTCCTTTTCTGAAATTTCTTGGAATTTCGAACTTCTTCTAATGTTGGAGAATTTTTCAGAATATGAATATTTGAACTTAAATTTTCAATTAGAGATCCAGATTGAATATTCAGACTTGGTTTTTGAGATTGGGATCCTTGATTGTAATGTAGCTCGTACTCTCTATTAGTAGTCGAACTATGTCTTCACGTTTAGCATGTTCATCCACTTAATCCATAATCCATAATCTATAATCCACATACTAATTTTTTCTTTAATCTAAATTACTATCTTTTTGAGTTTCCACTTTCTCCACTATCATTTTGAATTTCCATGATCTTCACTCGTAGATTCACTAAAACTTTATCTTCTTGGAGTCTTGTAGAATATCTTCTAAGTCTTCGATTTAGTCGAACACTTATCCTTTATGTCTTGTAAAAACTCGAATACTTATTTGTAACTCTTCAAGTTTTTGCACTTGCAAAACACGTGACTAAACATAGCAAACTTATCTGTTTGTTAGTCATTTTATAAAACTCGAAGACTTATCTATCCATGCGTATAAAAACTCGAGCAGTTATCTAACTATTCGATTTTCATTACCGAACGCACATGGAAAACACGTGACAACTTAAAACATTAAAAACACACGTGCAGATAACTTAACTATACGAGTTTTTAACATAAACTATTCAACAAAAACGAAACATTAACTATCTGAAAGTTTAACTATTGAAAATCTAACTCTTCAGAAATCTTTAACTTATCTGACATAAAAATGAAACTTTTCGATAATTTGTTAACTATTATACTTAGAGAAATATACTTAGAGAATATTATTTAGACTTATTTAAAAACTTTAATAAAGCATATATCATGAAAACAAAATTCCTAACAGTAAGTTTCCATATTCTTCTCTAATTTCCATATTCTCTTCTCCCCCTTTTTGTCATTATATAAAAAGGTGACTGATATCTGTAAAACTGATACTTAATATGTCCTACACGAGTACATGTTAGCAGAAAGCAAACTCCCATAAGGTGAGCTTGAGGAATAATAAAAGCATTTAAAGATCATGTAATGAACATATGCCTAGATTTCTTCTAATATGATTAAAAGTTGATTCATTTAAAGGTTTGGTGAAAATATCTACAAGTTGATTTTCTGTTGGAATAAACTTGAGTGAGATGTTCCCGTTTTCCACATGATCTCTCAAGAAATGATATCTGATTTTGATGTGCTTGGCTCTAGAATGAAGTACTATATTCTTAGATAAGCTTATTACACTACTATTATCACAAAATATAACTGTATTCTAAATTTTCAGTCTGTAGTCTGCAAAAATTTGCTACATCCAAAGAATTTGAGCACAACGCATACCTACTACAATATATTCGGCTTCAGTAGTAGCTAATGCAATATAGTTTTGTTTCCTACTGAACCATGAGATTAATGAATTTCCAAGTAGTTGGCATGTGCCACTAGTACTTTTTCTATCAGATCTGCTACTTGCATAATCTCCATCACTATAGCTTGTTAACATTAGATTGCTGTCAGCTGAGTAGAATAATTTGAAATCTTTGGTACCTTGTAGATATTTGAAAATTCTTTTGACTGATTTTAGATGAGATTCCTTGGGTGATGCTTGAAATCTAGTACAGAAGCATACACTGAACATAATATCTGGCCTACTTGCTGAAATATACAACAGGGATCCAATCATGCCTCTATATTTCTTTTGATCTATTGCAACACTTGAATCATCTATTTCAAGTTTAGTGCCTGAACTCATTGGAGTATTTGCAGATTTGATGTTTTCATAGCCAAATTTCTTCAACATCTCTTTGTAGTATTTTCTCTTGGTTGACAAAGAGGCCATTTTGCACTTGATGGATCTATAAGCCTAAGAAAAACTTCAATTCTCCCATCATGCTCATTTCAAATTTATTTTTCATTAAATTTTGAAATCCATGATAGAGTTTTTCTGAAGTGGCTCCAAAAACTATATCATCAACATATATCTGTATAATCAAAATGTGCAAATCAAAAGTTTTGATAAACAAAGTGCTGTCCACTTTGCTTATAGAGAAATTATTTTCAGTTAAGAACATTTTCAATTTCTCATACCAAGCCTTGGGTGCCTGTTTCAGACCATATAAAGCCTTTCTTATTTTGTAGACATGATTTGGCTTGACTTCATCTTCAAATCTGGGAGGTTGTTTAACAAAAACTTCTTCCTAAATTTCTCCATTTAAAAAGGCACTTTTCACATCCATTTGAAATAATTTTATTTTCATACTACTTGCAAAAGCAAGCAACATTCTGATAGCTTCTATTCTGGCTACAGGTGCAAAAGTTTCTTCATAGTCAATACCTTCTTGTTGATTATAGCCTTGTGCAACTAGTCGAGCTTTATTTCTGAATATGTTTCCTTCATCTAATTTGTTTTTGAAAATCCATTTAGTTCCAATGATGGATTTTCCTATAGGTTTTTCCACTAGTTCCCAAACATTATTTTTCTAGAACTAATTTAATTCTTCCTACATAGCCATTGTCCAGTAAGTATCCTTACAGGCTTCATTTACTGATTTTGGCTCTATTTCTGACACAAATGCACAAAAATTGCAAATATCTTGTGCTTTGCTTCAAGTTTGTACCCCTTTAGTTATATTTCCAATTATTTGTTCCACGGGGTGATCAGATTTGAACTTCCAATTGTTATGATTCTGAAACCTATTGTTATGATTCTAATCTAAAGCTTGGGATTTGAGTTTCTGCTTGCAGTTATCTTTTTCAAAACTTTCATTCTCACTTTCACTATGAATCTTCAAATTTCTGAAATTCTGTATCAATTCTTCATCAAACTGAACGTTTATGCTTTCTTCTACTCTTCTATCTTTGGCAAAGTATACTCTGTATGCTTTGCTTCTAGATGAGTATCCAACAAGTATAGCAGGTTCAGATTTTGCATTAAACTTGTCTTTAGCATTTCCATTATTTAATACAAAGCATTTGCATTTGAAAGTCTTAAAATGACCAACATTTGGAGTCTTATCAAACCAAAGTTCAAAAGGAGTTTTATTCTTCAAAGATCTGATATGAGTCCTATTGGAGATGTGACAGGCTGTACCTACAGCTTCAGCCCAAAGAAATTTTGGCAAATTAGTTGCATTCAACATAGTTCTAACCATTTCTTGCAATGTTCTATTTTTCCTTTCCACAACTCTATTTTGAGCTAGAGTTCTAGGACAGGAGAATTCATGTAGGATTCCAAATGCATTGCAAAGATTTTCAAATTCATAGTTTTCAAATTCTCCTCCATGATCACTTCTGATTTTCTTCATTGTTAGTTCCTTCTGATTCTAAACTCTTATGCAGAAGTTTCTGAACTCATTGCAAGTCTCATTTTTATGTGTCAAAAATATTACCCAAGTTAATCTAGAGAAATCATCAACAATAACAAAGGTATATTTTCGACCCCCAAGACTTAATACTAGAGATGGGCCAAACAAATCCAGATGTAATAGTTCCAATGGCCTTTTGATGGTAAATTCATTTTTGCTATGAAGAGAAGTTTTCTTCTGCTTGCTTAGCATACAATCATTGCACACCCTATCTTTCTTAAATGTAAGTTTAGGTAGTCCCCTAACAAGATCACCCTTGGATAACTTTCTGAGAGTCTTCATACTGACGTGACCAAGTCTTTTATGCCACAACCAATCATCTTCACTAAATGCTACCAAATAGGAATTACTTGCAGAATTTTCACATGGAAAGTTTAGAGTATAAATTGAGTAATTTCTATCACAAGTAAATTTTATTTCATTTGAAGCTGGATCAATAATATGACAACTCTCAGTAGTAAATGTGACTATGTAGCCTTTATCACATAATTGTCCTACACTTAATAAATTCTGTTTTAGACCATTGATATGCAAGACATTCTCAATTCTACCATTTTCAGATGTAATATTTCCTATTGCAGTTATTTTACACTTTTCATTATTTCCAAATTTAACAGATCTTGAACTTAAGCATTTGACTGAATCAAGAAATCTTTTCTTACCTGTCATGTGCTTTGAATATCCACTGTCTACAATCCATTTTGTTGTACGTGCTTGGAGCTCATTGTCATCTTGTAATTTATACTGAAATTAAGGCTTTTGGTACCCAAATCTTCTTGGGTCCATCAGAGTTAGTCCTTAAAACATTAAATTTGTTGCCTCTTGGCAGCCACATATGTCCCGATCTTCTTCTGATAGCAAACACAGTGGTGCCATCTCTATTTGATTGAATCAATCCACCACAATAAGGTACTTCTTGTGGTGTAGCATACCCTAGGCCATATTTACTTTCATTAGGTCGTTGAGATCCTATCATTTTATTTAGTCCTTTTTGACCTTAAGTGAATTTACATATGATATTTTTCAAATCAAATATTGTATTTAATAAGTTCTTATTTTCTTCTTTTAATTCATAGTTATCACAACTATATTCATCCAAGTTAGATTTCAGATTTCTCTTTTCAACTACAGCTATTTCTAATTCACCAAGGGAATCTTCTAAACAATTATTCAACCTTTTAATTTCTTTCCTAAATTCTCTACATTTAACATATAGATTATCTATAGTAGACAGAAGACTACTAATATCTAATTCATCATGCCCATTTTTCGAGCTAGAGGAAGAAGTGGAACATACCTCTTGAGTTGCAAAGCACACATTGGTTGTAGCTTCACTTTCAGAGTCTAAAGAACTGTCTAATGAACTACTATCATCCCAAGTAGCTTTGAGAGCCATTTTCTTTTTGTTCTTCCACCTTTTCTTCCTTTCTGATTGCTCTTCTTCTGTTTGCAACGGACAAAAGGTCTATATATGTCCTTGCCTTTTGCATTTGAAGCATGTGGGAATAGTTCTTTTGGAGGAGCTGGTCTTATTATTTTTCTTCATGAACTTTCTGAAGTTCCTTGCCAGCAACATAATTTCATCATCATCTGAACTTAGACCTTCTTCAGTTGAAGGAAATGCAATTTCCTTTTTCTTTTCAACTGTTCCCTCCTGTTCCTTCCAGTCTTTCATTTGAACTTCGTGGGCCAGAAGATTGCCCAATAGTTCTTCAATTGTGTAGTTATTTAGATCCTTAGAATCTTGAATAGAGGTGGATTTCTGTTTCCACTTGACGATTAAACTTCTCAGGATCTTCTATACCTATTCATGAGAAGAGAATTCCTTTCCCAGGCCTTTCAGACTGTTAATAATTTTAGTAAATCTTGAAAACATTTCAGTTATGTTTTCATTATCATCCATTTTAAACAGTTCTAATTTTCTCAACAAAATGCTAATTTTAGTATCCTTTACTTGGCTTGTACCTTCGTAAGTAACTTGAAGGATTTTCCAAGCCTCATGTGCAGACTTACATACAGAAACTTTTTAATATTGTTCAGTAGTTAGTGCACAGTATATGACATTCAGCCCTCTAGTATCCAACTGGATGATTCTCTCATCCTCCTCAAACCAGTTTATAACATCACTGGTTGGAAGTGTAGTTCCAAGAACAACAATCTTCTAGAGTTTTACATCAGAACTCCTAAGGAAACACTCCATTCTATTCTTCCAATAGTTATAATTGGAACCATCGAATAGAGGAGGTCTGTGGATGTTTTGTCCCTCAGCAAATTGAGCCATAAATCTAGATGGTTAAATCTTATAACAGATTAACCAAGCTCTGATACCAATTGTTAGGATCGATAGGTTCATCAAAGGGGGGGTGAATGGTGAAGGTGTGTAAATTTTACTTCTTTTTAATTAAGAATCAACTGATTCTATTAAACAGTGAGTTGAACAAAATTAAATGGATGCACAATACTAAGAAGAAAATAACACAGCAAATTTTAGGTGGTTCACCAACTCGGCTAGTCCACCCCCAAGATACACTTGGACTTCACTAAGTAGACAAGTACTTACAACACTTGCTTTCAAGTTGAAGCAAGAACCAACACTTAGAGCTTTCAGGTATAAGCTCAATAACCAACCTTTCTTCGAGCTTTCAGGTTGAAGCTCTCAACCAACAGTGAGTTTTCAGGTTGAAACTCACGAACCAACAGCTCTAAACTTTTCTATCAGAGTTTTGGCACAGGGAGCTTTTCTGTAGTGAGTCTTTAAGAGTATTCCTGAATGTTGGGGACTTGAAAGTGTATCTGGAATTTTTAGTAGCTCATAGTATAATGTATGATTGTTGTCTCTATCTAATCTTCTCTTTACTTCTCATATTTATATTAAAAGGTATAATGATCATATTTTTCTTCCAACGGAAGTATTCTGCTGTACTTGTTAAGAAATCAAACCTAAATATGGTAAGTTACCATTCAAGGAGGTATTTCAAGATACCCTTCTGATTTTCTCAAACATTCGGATAGTTAGCTGTGTAACTCTCTGAAGGATGTTTGTAACTCACCGAAAAATCACTTAAGTCTTTCTACCAAGTAGGATTTCAAATCATACAATGAGCTATTACTTGATCGAATACTTGTAACTGTAACTTACCGAATTGTCCTTTGACTATCGAATAGTTAGCTTCATTAACCCTCTGAAATCCTTCTTTTCAAGTTTCCAACTGCTTTCTTATTTTAGCACGTGCATAAAAGAATAACTTAAGTTTTTCAGATAGATAAGTCTGTAACCTTCCGAAAATTCCTATTTTTCGGATAGTTAGCTTTCTAACTCACCGAAAAATCACTTAAAGCTTCTGTTCTAAATTTCTACACGTGGGTAATTGAATGACTAAAGTTTCAGATAGTTAACTTTTCTAACTCACCGAAAACTCCTTTAGCTTCAGAATAGTTAACTCCTTAACTCTCTGATCATTCAAACTTTCTTAACTATTCGATCTTTTAACTCTCTGAAAGCTTTGAAAATTCGGATAGTTATTCTTCTAACTATCCGACGGTATTTCTGCTGCTTTACTCTTCAGATACTTAAGCCTGTAACTCACAGAAAATTAACTTTCTTCCAGATACTTGGCTTGGTAACTATCTGATTTTCTTGTAGCTTTATAGAAGTAATTTCTGAACTACCTGTATCTGTTTATCTACCTTCTGATTTTTTGCTGCACTGTCTTCATTGTGAAATACAATATGTTTCCTATTTAGAATGAAAAAGTGCATAATATTAATGGTTAAATGATGGTTAATTGCATAATATTTAGCTTATCATATGAGAATTAAGCCATTATGTTATAATTGCACTATTATATGCTTTAATGAAAGAATCTGCTTCATTCCAGGGAATTAATGTTAATTTGGTACATTTCTGAACTGACGGTAAATTGCAGGCTGTGAAATTCTTAAGTATCCAAATTTTCTGTTATTTAAGATAGTTATGTTTAACGTACCAAACAGTTATGTTTAACGTACCAAACAGTTATGTTTAAATTACCGAATAGTTATGTTTTAAAAGAATATTTTATTATCTCCTGAAGTACACGTGTTGAAACCATAATACATGACTTAAGTGAACTTTCGGTGAGTTATCTCTAAGTATCCGAAATTGCAGCTGGGCATCGGATAGTTATATGTGTAACTCTACGAAATCTCCTTTTATTATAAAATAGCTGTGGACACGTGTCATGTTCTGGGAAAATGACTAAAGTGGATTTTCGGTGAGTTATCTCTAACTATCCGAAATGCGTCTAGGCATCGGATAGTTAGACTTGTAACTCTCCGAAATATTTCTTTATTATAAAACTACTGATGACACGTTTTGTGATCTGGAAGATTGACTTAAGTTATTTATCGGTGAGTTATCTATAACTATTTGAAATGCATCTGAGCATCAGATAGTTAAGTCTATAACTATCCGAAATGCATCTAAGCATCGGATAGTTAAGTCTATAACTATCTGAAATGCATCTGGGCATCAGATAGTTAAATTTATGCACGTGTTTTATAGTTAAATCAATGAAGCAAGTCCGTTGAGTTATCTGTAACTCCACGAACCATTTATTTTCTAATATGCCACTATAGCGGTTGCAAAAATAGGACAGTTGGAAGAAAAAAATCATGATCGCACGTATCACGTAGGAATTCACTCGTTGAAGGGAGAAGAAATCATCATTGTTGATATGAATGAAGGAAATCCAACCGACCATTCAAGCAGAAGCAGTTACCACTGAAGAAATATAAAAGAAAAGAAGAAAAAGAAGTAAAGGGTGGTGGCCGATGGGTGTGGCCAGTGTATGCAGAGGAGGATCACCGAGCTTTCTACAGGCAACATCGGTAATTCTCTAAAGTACCACACTAACCATCTCCACCACCACCATAATCACCAACCATCGGAGGTCTGTGAGGATACTTTCCTAATGTCGGGTCGATTTCGAGCCAAACACAGCGCTTGACAACCACTATGAGGAGTGACCGCGTCGCAGGAAGGGAAGCCATTTTCACCAAGCGTCGACTTATATCTCAGGAGATCGTAAAGCTTCTAGCCTTGGCTTCGAGTTGATGCCTGTATGCTGAAGAGGAGATCATCTTGCAATTCTAGACTCACGATTTTATAGGGAGAGGAGATAGAATTGTAAGTGGTTTAATTTTCAGTGGTGTAATCGTGTCGCATGTAGTGACGGAAATATTTACTATCGATTGAGATTACTTTACATTTCACCTTTTTCCCATTTTCATGCTCATATCAAAACAAAAATACCAAAAACAACTTATCTATGTTTATATTTTGTATTTGAGTGTTGTATTGTTTGTTTTGTATCGTGATTAATGTTATCTTTGTCAATGTTGTGATTGTTTTATGTTTGTTTTAGTTTTACAGTTTACTGAAATTGGTTCGTTCAAAAGACTTAAAGATTTTAATGGTTATTGTTTGAATTATCTGAATGTTAGTATTGCCTAATGATAAATCCAGTGTTTACTAACATTAACGAGCTTAATTGATGTTATTTATAATCTGTGGAACCGCCCAATGGTTGGCCGAATTCCTCTATAAATAGTAGTATTAAATAGGAAAGGCAGGCTCATGGAGTTAACTTAAGTCCACGAGGTTAGTTCGTTGAGTTAGCCATAATTCAACGAACTTTGTCCGTTGAGTTAATTGTAACTCAATGGAGAGCTTATTGAATATATAAATTTGATTGTTAAAAATGGAACAGTTCGCAATTCTTAAGCAATTCCCTGTGGGATCGACCTATACTTGCAGATTAATACAATAGACACTATGCACTTGCAGTTAAAATACAAATTGGAATTAATATCTAATTTATGTGAAAGGTTATTTGTTTACTTCTAAAAAGGAATAGGCATAAAGATAAATTAACTAAGTAAAAACAGAAGTTAACAAATCCAAGTTTTTCTAGTGTGTTGCTGGGTAACCAATCAAGTTTTTCTGGTGCCATGCTGGAGATCCAAATAAGTTTTCTGGCGTCGTTGCCAGGGAATTCATATAAGCAACTGTTAGAGCTGTTTTGTTTTAATAGCCAGAGTGTTGTGTGTTTTCTTCTGTAATTGAGAATATGGCATATGCTTATGCTCAAAGATTTCTGAAACCTGTAGTTAGCATATGTGAATTCTGCAATTCTGAAGGTCACGATTGACTGTTTGAAATTGAGACGTTTGCATTTGGCTAGATCCCATGAACAACAAATGAATTATCCTCAATATAATAGAGTCGAGTATGAGAATCCTATAGTTTACCCAACTAATAGTCAGTATAGAATATGTAATATGTTGAGAGACACGAAAGTTTGAGAATGGTATGACAGACTAGAGCGTAGTATAGAGCAAAACCTAGACAAACTAGAATACTTTATGTGTCAGCAACATGAAGTCAACCAATTAAACTATAAGGAAGCATATTCAGAACCTAAAATGGATATAATTTACGAAACTTAAAAAATCATAATGAAACTTGATCAAAAATTGAATGCAATGAGATTAGATGATCTGAAAAGAAAACTAAAAGCATTGGACGAATATACAATGAAAATACAAGTTATGCAACATGACAATGGAAATTATAATGTCATAGATCTACATAATTTGCAAAATACACAACCAAAAGAAAATACTAATGCAAGAGAATTTAAAGAATGCATTTTAAAACTAAAAACAATTGAAGATCATAATCATGAAAATGATATACAAAAACATCATGAGAGTAACGAAAATCTGGAAGATGTATGTGTAACATTAAGATCTGGAACTGATATACCACCAAGAACTCAAAATGAAAATAATATGAAGGTGGATAAGAGTAAAAATCAAAATGATAATGAAAATGTAATAACTAAAAATCTAGAAATCACTGAAGAACAATTTGAATCTGCTAATGAGGCTAAAAATGATCAAACAAATCAATTGAAAGAAAAAGAATCTTTTAAATCACAATCTTTAGCACCCTATCCTGAAAGATTACAACAAACAATACTTGAAAAACAAGAAAAAATTAGAAATTTTTTTGAAAAAGTATAAGTTAACATTCCTTTGTTAGATCTATTGCAAAAAATGCCACCTTGTGCTAAATTTCTGAAGGATTGGTGTACTAAGAAAAGAGAGCGAAAAGTTCTTAGGAAGGTCTTTTTAGTTGAGCAAAGTAGTTCCCTATTTCTGCCACAAATTCCTAAAAAGTTATTTGATCCTGGAATCCCTGTTATTGTTAGGAACGAATGGCTTCACTAGAGGGGGGTGAATGGAGAACAGTGTGAATTTAAGCTTATTTTTCACTTTACTAACTAATTTGATTAATCAGTTTGCACAAGTAATAATAAGATAAAAATATCATGCACAGCGGAAATAAAGGTAAGAAACACAAGAGAATTTTAGGTGGTTCACCAACTCGACTAGTCTACCCCCAAGGGTCACTTGGGCTTCACTAAGTGTCTCAACACTTACACACTTGCAAACTTACAATCACTTGCTTTAAGGTTTAAGCAAGAACCAACTAACCATTCACTTGAGCTTCCTTATTGAAGCTTCAATCAATCCTTTCTCTGAAGTTTTAATCTGTGTACTTTAGTAAACACTATCTTTTGAACAGCAGAGTTGAATGCGTGATGAGCTTCTGAAATTTGGTCTGTAAGTGTTGAAGATGATTTGATCTTTAAAACTTTTCTTCTATTGAGCTTGGTGTAAGTATATGTATGAGCAAAGCACTACTTAAATCCGTTGTCTGTATCTTGTATATATACCTGACATGTGTAACGATCATATTCTCTTCCAATGGATGTATTCTACTGTACTTGATTAGACTCTAGTCCCAAATACGGTAAGTTACCGTTCAGAAAGTTATTTCAAGATGTCTTACCGATTTTCTTAACCTTTCGGATAGTTAGCTGTGTAACTCTCCGAAGAATATCTGTAACTCACCGAAAGATCACTTAAACTTTCTACCAGGTAGGATTCTAGAATATTTACTGCAAGCTGACATTCAATCGGAAACTTATAACTGTAACTTACCGAACAGTTATATAACTGTCGAATAGTTGGCTACAGTAACCCTCTGTTAACTTTCCAATTGCTTCAATTTAGCATGTGCATAAAAGGTTGACTTAGGTTTCAGATGGTTATCCCTGTAACTCACCGAAACGCTTTAGGATTTCGGATAGTTATCTTTCTAACTCTTCGAAAACATATTTGAGCTTCTTTCTAGAATTCTACACGTGGGAAATTCAATGACTTAAGTTTCAGATAGTTAAACTGTAACTTACCGAAACTCTCTTTGAGATTTCGGATAATTATCTAACTCTCTGATTTTTCCTTCAAGTTTTTGACTACCGACTTCTCTATTTTGCACTTGCATAATAGGATGACTCAAGTTCTGAAAAGTTATACCTGTAACTTATCGAAAAACTCGAATAGTTATCTAACTCTCCGAAAATAAAACTCAGATAGTTATCTAACTCTCCGACAAGTCCTTTAAGCTTCCGTTCTGTATTTCTACACATAATTTATTGAATGACTTAAGTTTCGGATAGTTAGCCTTTCTAACTTTCCAATTTTCCTTTTACTTTCGGATAGTTAACTCCTTAACTCTCTGATCATTCAACCAACTGCCTTTCATAACTCTCCAAAGGCTTTATAATTTTGGAAAGTTATTCTTCTAACTGTCCGATAGTATTGCTGCTGCTTTAAACTTGCTCTTCGGATACTTAGACCTGTAACTGTCCGATTTTCCTGTAGCTCTATAGCAGTATCTTCTGGAACTTTCTCCATCTATTCGTCTGCTTTCTGATCTTTTGCTAAGCTATCATATCTGTGAAATACAATTTGGTTTCATAACATAGGTTTTTGCATTATCAAAATACTAGGGTCCTAACAGTTATATCATACACTAGAGGAAATACCATTCTAGAAAGAACCTTAATACACTTAGGTGCAGGTATAAATGTTATGCCAAGTGATATATTTGCATCCTTAGGATTAGAAGGCTTAACTCCTACTAGTACGGTGTTTGGGTTTTCCCACCACTACACTAGAAAAACTTAGATTTGTTACTTCTATTTTTACTTAGTTAATTTATCTTTATGACTATTCTTTCTTTTAGAAGTAAACAAACAACCTTTAATACAATTTAGATATTAATTCCAATTTGTACTTTAACTGCAAGTGCACAGTGTCTATTGTATCAGTGTGCAAGTATAGGTCGATCCCACAGGGAATTGCTGACGAATTTAAGAAATGTTTGATTGTGAACAATTCAAATTTATATTCAATAAGCACTCCGTTGAGTTACAGTTAACTCAACGGACTAAGTTCGTTGAGTTATGGCTAACTCAACGAACTATCCTCGTGGACTTAAGTTAACTTCACGAGCCTGTCTCTTCTTTATAATACTGCTATTTACAGAGAAATTCAGCCAACCATTGGGCGATTCCACAGATTGTAAATAACATCAATTAAGCTTTTTAATGCTAGTTAACATTGGATTTATCATTAAGCAATACTAACATTCAGATGATTCAAACAGTCACCATTAAAATCTTTAAGTTTTTTTGTACCAACCAATTGCAGTAAACTGTAATTTTAAAACTAACATAAAACAATCATAAAACTGATACCGATAACATTAATCACGATACAACACAAACAATACAACATACAAACAAAGATAAATTGTTTTTGGTATTTTTGTTTTGATGTGAACATGGAAATGGGCGAAAGGTGAAATGTAAAGTAATCTCACTTGACAGTAAATACTTCTGACACTACTTGCAACGCGATTACACCACTAAAAATTAAACCACTTACAATTCTGTCTCCTCTCCCTATAGAATCGCGAGTCCAGAATTGCAAGATGATCTCCTCTTCAGCATACAGGCATCAACCCGAAGCCAAGGCTAAAAGCTTTACGATCTCCTAAAATATGAGTCGACGCTTGGTGAAAATGTCTTCCCTTCCCGCGACGTGATCACTCCTCACAATGGTTGTTAGGCACTATGTTTTGCTCGGAATCAACCCGACATCAAGCAAGTATCCTCACAGACCTCCGATGATTGGTGATTATGGTGGTGATAATGATAGTTGGTGTGATACTTTGGAGAATCGCCGACACTATCTGTAGAAAGCTCGGTGCTCCTCCTCTGTATACACTAGCCGTCCATCGATCACACCTTCTTCTTTTTTCCTTCTTTTCTTTTATATTTCTTCAATAGTAACTGCTTCTACTTGAATGATCGGTTGGATTTCCTTCCTTCAGATCAACGACGATGCTTCCTTCTCCATGCACGATTGAATTCCTGCGTGATACGTGAAACGTGGTTTTTCCTTCCAACTGTCTGTTCCTGCAACCGCTACAGTGGCATTTTAGAAAATGACTATGAAATACATGCAATAAAGAAATAAGCCGCTAACCTAACGCGTTACCTTAGTGTATATTCATGTAACTCAATGCGTACAATTATGCTAACTTAACGAGTTATAATTTAAGTAAATCTACCAACTCTCGACATGTGTCAGCAGCAGTTTAAACATAAAATAACATTTTGGAGAGTTACAGGTATAACTATCCGATGCTCAGATGTATTTTCGGATAGTTACAGCTAACTCACCGAAAATTCACTTAAGACATTCATTCTGGTTTCGACACGTGTACATCTGGAAATAATAAAATATTCTCTCTAAACATAACTGTTCGACAATTTAAACATAACTATCCAATACATATTCGGTCTGTTAAACATAATTGTCCGAATTTGTTCGGTATGTTAAACATAACTGTCGGAAATATCAGAAAATTCGAATACTTAAGAATTTCACAGCCTACAACTTACCGACAGTTCATAAATGTATTAAATTAACATTAATTCCCCAAAATTAAGCAGATTCTTCAATTAAAGCATATAACAGTGCAATTATAACATAAGGGCTTAATTCTCATATGATATGATAAATATTATGCAATTAACCATCATTTAACCGTTAATAATATGCACTTTTTCATTCTAAACATACGGTTATTCAATTAGCTGATAAAAGTATAAGATACCCTAGAGGAAAAATAGAGGATGTCTTAATTAAAATCAAAAACTTTATATATCCTATTGATATTGTAATTTTGGATTCCCAACAAATTAAGCATAAAAATAGTGATACATCTTTAATTTTGGGAAGACCATTTTTAGCAACACCAAGGGCTGTTATAAATTGTAAAATTGGAGTAATGAAGTTAGCATATGGTAATGAGGATACTCAATTAAATATTTTCAAACTGGAAAGGTTTGAGGAGTTAGAAATGTCCTTACATACCATAGACTTTTAGAGGATGAATGAGATATGTTAGAGGATGTGATTCAAGAAAAATTAAATAGGCAAATCAATTCTGAAACTTTAGAGGAAAGTGAAAGCATAAATATAGAAGGAGATCTGGAAGAAATTAATTTAGAAAATGATGATGTTCAATTAGGATCTCTAGCTTCTGATGGGCAACATTTAGAATTAAAACCTTTACCTCCTGAATTAACCTATATATTTCTGGAAGAGAAATGAACCTGTCCAATCATTATTGCTTCAAATTTAAAAGAGGATCAAATAGCTAAATTAAAAGATGTAGTAAAAAGTTATAAAGAAGCAATAGAGGATGGACTATGACTGATATAAAAGGGTTAAATTCAACTTTATGCTGTCACCACATATATTTAGAAGAGAATGCTAAACTTGTTAGAATTCCTAAGAGGAGATTAAATCCAAACCTTAAAGAAGTAGTCAGGAAGGAAATAGTGAAATAGTTAGATAATGACATAATTTATCCGATTTCTGATAGCTCATGGGTTAGTCCAATCCATGTAGTTCCCAAGAAATCAGGATTAATAGTTATTAGGAATGAAAGTCAAGACTTTTTATGGATGATTTTACTATATATGGCAACTCATATGAAGTTTGTTTAAAAAATTTAGACCAATTATTAAAATGGTGTGTAAAAAAAAATCTAGTTCTAAATTGGGAAAAATGTCACTTCATGGTTAAACAAGGAATAGTCTTAGGGCATGTTGTTTTTAGGAAAGGGTTGGAAGTAGATAAAGCTAAAATAGAAGTAATTTCTAATCTACTAGAACCTAAATCAGTAAAAGATATTAGATCATTTCTAGGACATGTTAGTTTTTATAGAAGATTTATTAAAGACTTTAGCAAGATAGCTAGACATTTAACTAATCTATTAAAAGATGTCCCATTTAACTTTGATTAAAATTGCAAGGAAGCATTTTTCAGATTTAAAACTAGCTTAATTTCAACTCCTATAATTCAAGTACCTGATTGAAGTCATCCATTTGAATTAATGTATGATGCATTTGATTTTGCTGTAGGAGTAGTGTTGGGACAGAAGATAGAAAAATCTCCTAGAGTGATTCATTATGCAAGCAACACCTTAAATGATGCTCAAGTTAATTACACAACTACTGAAAAAGAACTATTAGCTGTTGTGTTTGCCTTAGAAAAGTTTAGATCATATCTGATTGGAGCTAAAGTAATAGTATATACAGATCATTCAACTTTAAAACATCTAATAGCAAAAACAGAGACTAAGCCTAGATTGATCTGATGGATATTATTATTACAAGAATTTGATCTAGAAATTAAAGATAAAAAAGGTTGTGAGAATATAGTAGCAGATCATTTATCAAGATTACAAATAAAAAAATCAAATATTGAAATTAAGGATAATTTTCCTGATGAACAATTAATGACCATCAACACAATACCTTGGTATGCAGACATAGTTAATACCTTAGTTACTGGTTTAACACCTAAGGATTGGAATAGATAGGATAAGTAATTTTTTTTCTCAAGAGTAAAATATTACTATTGGGAAGACCCATATTTATTTAAGAAATGTCCTGATCTGGTTTTAAGGAGGTGTGTTCCAGAAACTAAATATCAGAGCATATTGTCTTTTTGTCATGACCAAGCTCGTGGAGGGCATTTTGGCTTAGGGAAAACTGCTGCAAAAATTCTGCAATGTGGATTTTATTAGCCAACACTATTGAAAGATGCTCATAAATATTGCTTAAGTTATTTAAGATGTCAACAAATAGTAAGAATATCAAAGACGAATATGATGCCTCTTAATCCTATTGTTGAGGTTGAAATCTTTGATGTGTGGGGAATAGATTTTATGGGTCCATTTCCTATATCTAATCAATTTAATTACATATTATTGGGGGTGAATTATGTATCTAAATGGATAGAAGCTATTCCTACAAAAACTAATGACAACAAAGTGGTAATACAATTTATAAGAACCAATATATTTGCCAGATTTGGAATACCTAAAGCTATTATCAGTGATAGAGGAACTCATTTCTGTAATAGAAGTTTTGAAGCCTTAATGAAGAAATATGGAGTAAACCACAAAATTGCAACATCATATCATCTGCAAACAAGTGGACAAGTAGAAAGTGCTAACAAACAAATTAAGTTAATCTTAGAAAAAGTAGTAAATCCTACTAGAATAGATTGGGCTAATAGATTGATAGATGCACTTTGGGCTTATAGAACTGCTTATAAGACAAGCTTAGGTATGTCACCTTTTAGGCTAGTATATGGAAAAAGTTGTCATTTACCATCTGAAATAGAACATAAAGCTTAATGGGCATTAAAAACTCTGAACACTAATTTAAATCAAGCTACTGAAAATAGGAAAATGTAATTAATTGAATTAGAAGAATTTAGAAATGAAGCTTATTCAAAGACTGTAAGAGAAAATGAAATTCTAGCATGGTAGTAAAATTATTCCAAAAAGCTTTGAAATAGGACAAGAAGTATATCTTTACATGGCTAGACTCCATAACCATCTAGGAAAATTAAGATCTAGATGGGCAAGACCTTACATAGCTCGAAATATTTATCCCTATGGAGCTATTGAGATTGAAAATCCTAAAAATCAGAATATCTTTAAAGTAAATGGACAAATACTTAGACCTATTCTGAAAATACCGAAAAGTTCCTTTGGAAGTATAGAAGAAGTTAGAGTAGAGGACTACTCGAGCTTTACTTTGTAAGAAATCAGTTTTTATTTTATTTTTATATATAAAAAAAAAATCATTGTAATTTTAAAAAAAATTATAAAATATAAAAAATCGTTGCAGTTCAACCGACTAGATCCATTGGTATGACCGGAACATAAAAAATCTATATTAATTTTTAGTAAAAAAATTTTTAGTTTTACTGAATCATAGTATCGGTTCAACCGAAAAAAAGTTAGTCTAACTGAAACACAATATCAGTTAAACCGGTAAAAAAAAAGAGAGAAAAAAAAACTATTATCTTAAGTATTTTATTATTATTTTTTTAATATATCTGTTTGTACGGGAGGTTCGTTGAATTACGGTTAACTCAACGAACTTACCCCATTGAGTCTTAAGTTAGTTAATGAACTTATTTCGTTGAGTTAACTGTAACTCAACGGAGTATTGTAGTTAAGTCCATGGACTAGTTATCTGTAATTCCACAGATGAGAGAGCGAGAGTTGGTTCAGAAAATGACCCAATTACCCGCCTAAACTTAAGGCTTATTTAGATTAAAACTTAGGGTTTTGGGGGCATTATCCGGCAGATCGGTTAGAACTTAGAACAGTAGAGATCAGAGCGATTCCATGCCGTTGTGTAATTTCACGATGAGGAAGATGACGCCCGAGTTCTGGGAAGATGCTGTTGACACATCAGAATTTCTGAAAGAGTTAGAGGAATGGCACACGCGACAGAAAATTCAGAATACGACAAGAGAAAAAGAGCTACAGAAGGTAGAATGCAAACTTTTCAACTTGAGAAGATTTTTAGTAAATTTAGGTATTGTTTAGAATGAAAAAGTACATATTATTAACGGTTAAATGATGGTTAATTGCATAATATTTAGCTTATCATATGAGAATTAAGCCATTATGTTATAATTGCACTATTATATGCTTTAATTGAAGAATCTGCTTAATTTTGAGGAATTAATGTCAATTTAGTACATTTCTGAACTGTCGGTAAGTTGCAGGCTGTGAAATTCTTAAGTTTCCAAATTTTATGATATTTTGGACAGTTATGTTTAACATACCGAATATATTTCAGATAGTTATATCTAACATACTGAATATATTTCGGACAATTATGTTTAACAGACCAAATATGTCAGATAGTTATGTTTATATTGCCGAACAGTTATGTTTTGAAAGAAAATTTTATTATTTACAGAAGTACACGTGTCGAAACCATAATGCATGACTTAAGTGAACTTTCGGTGAGTTATTTCTAACTATCTGAAATTGCAGTTGAGCATCGGATAGTTACAGCTAACTCACCGATATATAACTTAAGTCACTTTACCAGAACATGACACGTGTCCATAGCTATTTTATAAAATAAAAAGAAATGCATCTAAGCATCGGATAGTTAGACCTGTAACTCTTCGAAATGGGTATTTTATTATTAAACTGCTGCTGACACATGTCGAGATCTAGTAGATTTACTTAAGTTATATATCGGTGAGTTAGCTGTAACTATCCGAAATGCATCTGAGCATTAGATAGTTAAGTTTATAAGTATCCGAAATGCACCTGAGCATCAGATAGTTAAATTTATGCTTGTGTTTTATAGTTAAATCAACGAAGAAAGTCCATTGAGTTATCTGTAACTTCACGGACTATTTATTTTCTAATATGCCACTATAGCGGTTGCAGAAATAGCACAGTTGGAAGAAAAACCACGATTGCATGTATTGCGCAAGGAGAAGAAATCATCGCCGTTGATATGAATGAAGGAAATCCAACCGATCATTCAAGCAGAAGCAGTTACTACTGAAGAAATATAAAAGAAAAGAAGAAAAAGAAATCTGGTGTGATCGATGGACGGACAGTGTATACAGAGGAGGAGCACCGAGCATTCTGCAGACAGTATCGGCGATTCTCCGAAGTATCACACCAACCATCGTTACCGCCACCATATCCACCATAATCACCAACCATTGAGGTTTGTGAGAATACTTTCTTGATGTCAGGTCGATTCCGAGCCAAACACAATGCTTGACAACCATTGTGAGAAGTGATTGCGTCGCGGGAAGGGAAGCCATTTTCACCAAGCGCTAACTCATATTTCAGAAGATCGTAAAGCTTTTAACCTTGGCTTCGGGTTTATGCCTGTATGTTGAAGAGAAGATTATCTTGCAATTTTGGACTCGCGTTCTATAGGGAGAGGAGACAAAATTGTAAGTGGTTTACTTTTCAGTGGTGTAATCACGTTGCAAGTAGTGTCGAAAGTATTTACTATCGAGTGAGATTACTTTACATTTCACCTTTTGCCCCATTCCATGTTCATATTAAAACAAAAATACCAAAAACAATTTATCTATGTTTGTAGGTTGTATTTGAGTGTTGTATTGTTTGTGTTGTATTGTGATTAATGTTATCTTCATCATTGTTGTGATTGTTTTATGTTTGTTTTAGTTTTACAGTTTACTGAAATTGGTTCATTCAAAAGACTTAAAGATTTTAATGGTTACTATTTGAATTATCTGAATGTTAGTATTACTTAATGATAAATCTAGTGTTTACTAACATTAAAGAGCTTAATTGATGTTATTTACAATCTGTGGAATCACCCAATGGTTGACCAAATTCCTCTGTAAATAGCAGTATTAAAAAGAAAAGACAGGCTCGTGGAGTTAACTTAAGTCCACGAGGTTAGTCTGTTGAGTTAGCCATAACTCAACGAACTTTATCCGTTGAGTTAACTGTAATTCAATGGAGAGCTTATTGAATATATAAATTTGATTGTTAACAAATGGACAGTTCTGAACTTTTCAGCAATTCCCTGTGGGATCGACTTGTACTTGCACACTGATACAATAGACACTGTGCACTTGCAGTTAAAGTACAAATTGAAATTAATATCTAAATTGTATTAAAGGTTGTTTGTTTACTTCTAAAAGAAAGAATATGCATAAAAATAAATTAACTAAGTAAAAACAAAAGTAACAAATCCAAGTTTTTCTAGTGTAGTGCTGGGAAAACGCAAACAAATTTTATGGCGCCGTTGCTGGGGAATTGAATTGAATTAAATTGAATTGAATTAATATAAGCAACTGTTAGAGCTGTTTTGTTTTAATAGCCAGAGTTGTGTGTTTTCTTCTCTAATTGAGAATATGGCATATGCTTATGCTTAAAGATTTCTGAAACCTGTAATTAGCATATGTGAATTCTACAATTCTGAAGGACATGACATTTCAGACTGTTTGAAATTGAGACGTTTATAGATGGTTAGATCCCATGAACAACAAATGAATTATCCTCAATATGATAGAGCCGAGTATGAGAATCCTATAGTTTACCCAACTGATGGTCAATATAGAATGTGTAATATGTTGAGAGACATGGAAGTTTGGGATAGGTATGACAGGCTGGAGCGTAGTATAGAGCAAAACCTTGACAAACTGGAATACTTTATGTGTCATCAACAAGAAGTCAACCAATTAAATTATAAGGAAGTATATTCAGAACCTAAAAAAGATAAAATTTACGAAACTGAAAAAACCATAATGAAAATTGATCAAAAATTGAGTGCAATGAAATTAGATGATCTAGAAAGAAAATTAAGAGCACTAGATGAATATACAATGAAAATACAAGTTATGCAATAGGACAATGAAAATTATAATGTTATAAACCTACATAATTTGCAAAACACACAATCAAAAGAAAATATTAATGCAATAGAATTTAAAAAATGCACTTTAAAACTAAAAATAATTAAAGATCATAATTACGAAAATGATATACAAAAACATCACAAGAGTAATGAAAATCTGTAAGATGTATGTGTAACATTAAGATTTGGAACTGATATACCACCAAGAACTCAAAATAAAAATGATATGAAGGTGGATAAGAGTAAAAATCGAAATGATAATGAAAATGTAATAGCTAAAAATCTAGAAATCACTGAAGAACAATCTGAATCTGCTAATGATGCTAAAAAGGATCAAACTAATCAAATGAAAGAAAAAGAATCTTTGAAATCTAAATCTTTAGCACCCTATCCTGAAAGATTACAACAAACAATACCTGAAAAACAAGAAAAAATCAGAGAAATTTTTGAAAAAGTACATGTTAACATTCCTTTGTTAGATCTATTGTAGAAAATTCCACCTTATGCTAAATTTTTGAAGGATTGGTGTACTAAGAAAAGAGAGCGAAAAGTTCTTAGAAAGGTCTTTTTAGCTGAGCAAAGTAGTTCCCTATTTCTGCCACAAATTCCTAAAAAGTTATCTGATCCTGGAATCCCTGTTATATCATGCACCATAGGAAATACCATTCTAGAAAGAACCTTAATAGACTTAGGTGCAGGTATAAATGTTATGCCAAGTGATATATTTGTATCCTTAGGATTAGAAGGCTTAACTCTACTAGTACGGTTATTCAATTAGCTGATAGAAGTATAGGATACCCTAGAGGAAAAATAGAGGATGTCTTAATTAAAATCAAAAACTTTATATATCCTATTGATATTGTAATTTTGGATTCCCAACAAATTAAGCATAAAAATAGTAATACATCTTTAATTTTGGGAAGGCCATTTTTAGCAACATCAAGAGCTGTTATAAATTGTAAAACTGGAGTAATGAAGCTAGTATATGGTAATGAGGATACTCAATTAAATATTTTCAAACTAGAAAGGTTTGAGGAGTTAGAAATGTCCTTACATACAATAGACTTTTTAAAGGACGAAGGAGATATGTTAGATGATGTGATTCAAGAAGAATTAAATTGGCAAATCAATTCTGAAACTTTAGAGGAAAGTGAAAGCATAAATATAAAAGGAGATCTGGAAGAAATTAATTTAGAAAATGATGATGTTCAATTAGGAGCTCTAGCTTCTGATGGGCAGCATTTAGAATTAAAACCTTTACCTCCTGAATTAACCTATATATTTCTATAAGATAAACGAACCTGTCCAATCATTATTGCTTCAGATTTAGAAGAGGATCAAATAGCTAAATTAAAAGATGTAGTAAAGAGTTATAAAGAAGCAATAGGATGGACTATGACTGATATAAAAGGGTTAAGCTCAACTTTATGCTTTCACCACATATATTTAGAAGAGAATACTAAACCTATTAGAATTCCTGAGAGGAGATTAAATCCAAACCTTAAAGTAGTCAAGAAGGAAATAGTGAAATGGTTAGATAATGACATAATTTATCCGATTTATGATAGCTTGTGGGTTAGTCCAATCCATGTAGTTCCCAAGAAATCAGGATTAACAGTTATTAGGAATGAAAGTCAAAACTTGATACCTACTAGAATTCAATCAGGCTGGAGAGTATGTATAGACTATAGAAATCTGAATGCTATGACTAGGAAAGATCATTTTCCCTTACCTTTTATAGATCAAATGCTGGAAAGATTAGCAAGGCAAGAATATTTTTGTTTCGTAGATGGGTATTCAGGTTATAATCAAATTCCAGTAGCATTAGAGGATCAAGAGAAAACAACGTTTACCTATCCTAATGGAACTTATGCTTTTAAGAGAATGCCATTCGAATTATGCAATGCATTAGCTTCCTTTCAAAGGTATATGCAGGGCATATTTACTGGAATGACTGAAGATTTCTTAGAAATATTTATGGATGATTTTACTGTATATGGCAGCACATATGAAGTTTGTTTAAGCAATTTAGACCAAATACTAAAACGCTGTGTGGAAAAAAATCTAGTTTTAAATTGGGAAAAATGTCACTTCATGGTTAAACAAGGAATAGTCTTAGGGCATGTTGTTTCTAAGAAAGGGTTGGAAGTAGATAAAGCTAAAATAGAAGTAATTTCTAATCTACTAGAACCTAAATCAGTAAAAGATATTAGATCATTTCTAGGACATGCTGGTTTTTATAGAAGATTTATTAAAGACTTTAGCAAAATAGCTAGACCTTTAACTAATCTATTAAAAGATGTCCCATTTAACTTTGATAAAAATTACAAAGAAGCATTTTTCAGACTTAAGACTAGCTTAATTTCAACTCCTATAATTCAAGCACCTGATTGGAACCATTCATTTGAATTAATGTGCGATGCTTCTGATTTTGCTGTAGGAGCAATGTTAGGACAGAAAATAGAAAAATCTCCTAGAGTGATTCATTATGCAAGAAAAACCTTAAATGATGCTCAAGTTAATTACACAACTACTGAAAAAGAATTATTAGCCGTTGTGTTTGCCTTAGAAAAGTTTAGATCATATCTGATTGGAGCTAAAGTAATAGTATACACGGATCATTCAGCTTTAAAACATCTAATAAAGAAAAAAGAGACTAAACCTAGATTGATCCGATGGATATTATTATTACAAGAATTTGATCTAGAAATTAAAGATAAAAAAGGGTGTGAGAATGTAGTAGCAGATCATTTATCAAGATTACAAATAGAAAAATCAAATATTGAAATTAAGGATAATTTTCCTGATGAACAATTAATGACCATCAATGCAATGCCTTGGTATGCAAACATAGTTAATTACTTAGTTACTGGTTTAACACCTAAGGATTGGAATAGACAGGATAAGAAATTGTTTTTCTAAAGAGTAAAATATTACTATTGGGAAGACCTATACTTATTTAAGAAATGTCCTGATCTAGTTTTAAGGAGGTGTGTTTCAGAAACTGAATATCTAAGCATTTTGTCTTTCTATCATGACCAAGCTTGTGGAGGGCATTTTGGTTCAGGGAAAACTACTGCAAAAATTCTACAATGTGGATTTTATTGGCCAATACTATTGAAAGATGCTCATAAATATTGCTTAAGTTGTTTAAGATGTCGACAAATAGGAAGAATATCAAAGAGGAATATGATGGCTCTTAATCCTATTGTTGAGGTTGAAATCTTTGATTTGTGGGGAATAGATTTTATGGGTCCATTTCCTATGTCTAATCAATTTAATTACATATTATTGGGGGTGGATAAAAATTGAGAGTTTATTGACTTGTTTGATCACGAGCCTTTTGTACTTGAGCAGCTATGTAAGGATTGTTGACCTCAAAAAGGACTCTTGAAATCTGGCAACCTAAGATCCTGATCAGATCTAGGATTGTTGACTGAAAGCTCGTTACATGGGTACATTAGAAAGCTCCTGTATGATTCAAGCTTGTCAAATTAACTTTTAAAGTACGAAAAAAAAAAGAAAAAAAGAAAAAAGAAAAAGAAAAAAACATATACTGTTCTAAAAAGATACAATTGTTTTGTGAAATACAGATATCTTATGAATCGAGTATATTTTCTGTTATCTAGAATTGTTGTAATATGAATCTAGAATTGACTTTTGAAGTTGTTTTAATAGAGATACAATTCTTTATTTTACTTGTCTTAATCATATTGAATTGGATTGTACTTTGATTCGTATGTTGTTGAAATTTCTTCTAGAAATCTTATTGGAAAATTCAGGATAGCAGATGATGAAAAGAAGAATAAACGATAATATAATTAACACCTATATGAAGATGATATACTTTGTATGTAATTGACATATATTCTAAGTATATTTGCAGGATGATTATTGAAACTTACAGAATATATATTTTCAAGCTGAACAGAAAGAAAAAAAAGAAGAGGAATTAATTCTAGCTCTTTTTGAAAGACCAAATTAATTAGATCTTAGTTTGCTAAGGGACTAGCAAAATTTAGGTACGGGGGAAGTGTTTAGAATGAAAAAGTGCATATTATTAACGGTTAAATGATGGTTAATTGCATAATATTTAGCTTATCATATGAGAATTAAGCCATTATGTTATAATTGCACTATTATATGCTTTAATTGAATAATCTACTTAATTTTGAGGAATTAATGTCAATTTAGTACATTTCTAAACTGTCGGTAAGTTGCAGGCTGTGAAATTCTTAAGTTTCCGAATTTTCTGATATTTCGGACAGTTATGTTTAACATACCGAATATATTTCAGACAGTTATGTTTAACATACCGAATATATTTCAGACAGTTATGTTTAACAGACCTAATATGTCGGATAGCTATGTTTATATTGCCGAACATTTATGTTTTGAAAGAATATTTTATTATTTCCAAAAGTACACGTGTCGAAACCATAATGCATGACTTAAGTGAACTTTCGGTGAGTTATCTCTAACTATCTGAAATTGCAGTTGGGCATCAGACAATTATACTTGTAACCCTCTGAAATCTCTTTTTATTTTATAAAATAGCTATGGACACGTGCCATGTTCTGGTAAAGTGACTTAAGTTATATATCGGTGAGTTAGCTGTAACTATTCGAAATGCATCTAAGCATCAGATAGTTAGACCTATAACTCTTCGAAATGGGTATTTTATTATTAAACTGCTACTGACACGTGTCGAGATCTAGTAGATTTACTTAAGTTATATATCGGTGAGTTGCTGTAACTATCCGAATTGCATCTAAGCATCGGATAGTTAAGTTTATAAGTATCCGAAATGCACCTAAGCATCGGATAGCTAAATTTATGCTCGTGTTTTATAGTTAAATCAACGAAGAAAGTCCGTTGAGTTATCTGTAACTCCACAGACTATTTATTTTCTAATATGCCACTGTAGCAGTTGCAGAAACAGGACAGTTGGAAGAAAAACCACGATTGCATGTATTGCGAAGGGAGAAGAAATCATCGCCATTGATATGAATGAAGGAAATCCAACCGATCATTCAAGCAGAAGCAGTTACTACTGAAGAAATATAAAAGAAAAGAAGAAAAAGAAATCTAGTGTGATCGATGGACGGGCAGTGTATACAGAGGAGGAGCACCGAGTTTTCTGCAGACAGTATCGGTGATTCTCCGAAGTATCACACCAACCATCGTTACCACCACCATATCCATCATAATCACCAACCATTGGAGGTTTGTGAGAATACTTTCTTGATGTTGGGTCGATTTCGAGCCAAACATAGTGCCTAATAACCACTGTGAGGAGTGATCGCGTCGCGGTAAGTGAAGCCATTTTCACGAAGTGCCGACTTATATTTCAGGAGATCGTAAAGCTTTTAGCCTTGGCTTCGGGTTGATGCCTGTATACTGAAGAGAAGATTATCTTGCAATTTTGGACTCGCGATTCTATAGGGAGAGGAGATAGAATTGTAATTGGTTTACTTTTTAGTGGTGTAATCACGTTGCAAGTAGTGTCGAAAGTATTTACTATCGAGTGAGATTACTTTACATTTCACCTTTCCCCCATTCCATGTTCATATTAAAACAAAAATACCAAAAACAATTTATCTATGTTTGTAGGTTGTATTTGAGTGTTGTATTGTGATTAATGTTATCTTCATCAATGTTGTGATTGTTTTTTGTTTGTTTTAGTTTTACAGTTTACTGAAATTGGTTCGTTCAAAAGACTTGAAGATTTTAATGGTTACTATTTGAATTATCTGAATGTTAGTATTACTTAATGATAAATCCAGTGTTTACTAACATTAAAGAGCTTAATTGATGTTATTTACAATCTGTGGAATCGCCCAATGGTTGGCCGAATTCCTCTGTAAATAGCAGTATTAAAAAGAAAAGACAGGCTCGTGGAGTTAACTTAAGTCCACGAGGTTAGTCTGTCGAGTTAGCCATAACTCAACGAATTTTTTCCGTTGAGTTAACTGTAATTCAACGGAGAGCTTATTGAATATATAAATTTGATTGTTAACAAACGGACAGTTCTGAACTTTTCAGCAATTCCCTATGGGATCGACCAGTACTTGCGCACTGATACAATAGACATTGTGCACTTGTAGTTAAAGTACAAATTGGAATTAATATCTAAATTGTATTAAAGGTTGTTTGTTTACTTCTAAAAGAAAGAATAGGCATAAAGATAAATTAATTAAGTAAAAACAAAAGTAACAAATCCATGTTTTTCTGGTGTAGTGCTGGGAAAACGCAAACAGATATACAAATACCCTAGATAGTGGAAACAAGAATCAAAGTAGCAACAAAAATTGCTGTAAGTAAAGAGAGAAAAGTCAGGCCAAACAACGAAGTAGCCTTAGAGCTAATCCAGCGCAAGGCCAGACTATGGTTCAAAAAATGCATTGCTGGTCGTGCAAAGGGTGCAATAAGGCGGCATCAACAAGCAGAAGAAGAATAAAAGGAGCTGACTGCTGAAAGACTTGTTCCTGAGGAACTGCAGCTAGGTCCTTCAGTTCCACCATTTAGGCTGTTGGCACGAGCAGCAATGTTGGGCCTTCAACTAAAGAGGAATTAAAAGAATTCCAAGGATTGGTTCAAGTTGAGAAAAACTAAGGAGAACCAGAAGATGTGGCAATAGCTAAAGCACACCTAGTATTTGATGCACTTTGCAAGAGGAGGGCTGTAGAAAAATTGAAAGCTCAATACAAAATTAAAGTTGAACAGCATCAAAGAACCACTATCAGAATTGCTGTAAGAAGAGAAGCTGAAGTTGGTCCTTCGAGACCAGTAAATATTGAAAAAATTAAACAGGAAGAGCCAGTACCTGTGGCTCAAAGGCATATAGAGCCTATGTTTATAGATTTAATCTCAGAAGAAGAAGGAAAAGAGAGTGCTTGAATGTCAAAAGGAGATTAAATTTGAAGTACCAACATCAACAGGGCTGTAGAGCCAATTTTTGTAAACCTGCTATCTGATTCTTAGGAGGAGCAGGAGTAGCAGCAAAAGCAAAGAGAAGAAGAAAAATAGGCTGAAATTAGTTTGTAGCATGTACAAGAAGAAGAAACGGAAATTAGGGCAGAAGTTGATTTGCCCATGACTCCATCCCAATCTGCCAAAGAATCAAAAAGAACAGTGACAATGCAGATTTGTAGTCAGGAGGAAGAAGAAAGAACAGATAATGAACAAGAAGCTGAACAAAGCCATATGGAAAGAAATGACTTTGCAGATTCCATTGAAGAGTAAGAAACTCTTCAGCAATTTATGGAAAGAATTCAAGACAGAGTGGAGAGTTCTACCAGCTCACCACCACAGATAAAAGCAAAAGCAAATGTTCAGGAATCTGCAGAACATTTTCAGCAAGTTCAAGTTCAGCCTATGGAAGAGGAAGATCAAGAACAAACCCCTCTGGAACAACAAAGTCACATTCCTGACCTGACTGAAGCAACAATTCTGAATGAAGTACACTGTTGGAGTCAGGAAGCTTATAATAAATACCAAGAGATTAGGAGTTATGATATCATATACAGTAGACTAGTAAATTAGGACGAAATGCAAGAAATTAAGGAATTATTTAAGTTCCAAGGTCTACTACAGTTTATTTCTCAGTAGAGAGGGCATGCATTATATGAGAATTTAGTGCCTTACTTTTATGCTAATTTAAGAGAAGAAGAACGACAATTAATTTCCAACGTGGAGGAAGCTGATGTATAGATAACACCAGAGCTTCTCCACAACATTTTTGGATTGAAGAATGAAGGAAAAGAAATTTTGGAAAGCACAACTGCCATTGAATGGACAGAGTAGGAAATCAAGGACAGTTTGGCTATCAATCCTGGTGTGCCATTATTAAATAGACTGAAGCATTTAAATGGTAAAGCACACATGATAGCTAACATTTTGATTAAAAATGTCTACCAACGACAGGGCCATGACATTGAACTGAGTCAATTTGTCAAGTGGGCCACTTATGCAGTTGTGAATAGAATTCAAGTTAATTGGTGTCAAGTCTTCCTATCCAAAATGAAGTCTGCAAAGAAGAAATTATTTTATGGAGATTTGATACCTATATTGATGGTAAACTGTATTGATTTCACGAAAAGGACATTTAAAAGGATAAGATCGAGAATCATTTCAGTGAAAGAATATAGAAATTATGCTACAGCTGAAGTATTTGTACCTTCTAGAGGCATTATTGGAGCTGTAAAGAGGATAAACCAATTAGAGCAGCAATTAGAAAAACTCTAGAAGGAAGTAGATGAACTTAGGAATAGAGGCTAATTGTATAGTTCGTCTACTTGTACTTGTATATATTTGTATGAAAAATATCTGATTTGATTGTACTGTAATTGATTCATATGAATGAATATATGTTTTTCAGAGATATTTTTCATGCGTGTTTAGAATGATGAAATGGATGAACTATATTGAATGTTATATAATTTGTGGAACATTATGCATGAATGTTTAAAAAGATTTATAGTTTGTTGAATGATAGGATTAAATAATAAATGCTTGAAAATATCTACATGCTGCAAGGTAAAATGTAAATTCTGCATAACATGAAATGAACTGCAAGTTAAATATTTAAATAATGTTCAGATTTAAACGAATTTTGATTAGAATGCTGCATTAATGACATGTATTTAACTTTATTTCAGTTAACAGAGTGCAGAAAAAAAAGAAAACATAGAGGTACTTACGAGGAGTAAACTTAGAGGTTGCTAAGTGTTAACTCAACGAAGTAAGTTCGTTGAGTTAAACTTAACTCCACGAGGTAAGTAATATAATATAAGGTCACTCCATTGAGTTATTTATAACTCAACGAAGTTAGTCTATGGAGTTAGCAACAGTAACCGACATTGTTCCGTTGAGTTATCTGTAACTCAACGCGGTTAGTTCGTGGATTAAGTAGAACGATTATTCTTTTAACCACGAATGAAACTTCGTCGACTTAGTGGTTACCAAAATTTTAAATTAGTAGTGGTACACGTACCCATAAAAATAGGAACCACGCTGCACGTTGCAAGACACGTTCTTGCAATGAGGTTTATTTACTTTATGGATGTGCATTGTATATATAAAATAGAATGTTATTTATGAGTTACCAGCACTTTTAAAGGAAAGGAGAATGCGTTGGGGGAACTGGAAGGAGAAGTAGGTGATTCGACTTCATCCGTCAACAAATATTTATTGAATGGAAAGCTTCAGATTGGTTTGTAATTAATCTTCTGCTATTTTATTTATGAGCATATGGACTTGTTCTCTAAGCACTAAATGATTAGTAAGAACACCTACCCAGGAATATTCAACATAGAGGCGTACTGAAACATTTTCTGAACTAGACTTTAACAAAATCCTTTGGGGTGTAGCTAACTTTTCTTTAAAAACGAACGTAGAGATGGCTACTCCAGTAGAAAAACCATTAGGAGAAATTCTGTATCCTGAATTAGTTGATGAACTTTCATGTATTCGATTGCCAAACTTTGAGGGAGATAGGTTTGACCTAAAATCTAATTATATTAGTCAATTGCCACATTTTCATGGATTAGAAAGAGAGGATGCCTATTATTTCCTTAGAGAATTTAACGAAGTTTATCAAATGATGAAAATGTCGAACATGAGTATAGATGCTATTAAACTTAGATATATCCCTTTTGCTTTAAAAGACACAACTAAGAGATGGTTATATACTCTGTCACTTGATTCAATTTCTGCATAAACTGAATTTTGCTCTGTTTTTTTGGAAAAATATTATCCAACACATCAAACGATTAAAAAGAAAAAGGAAATATTAATGTGTAGCCAAAAATAGGGTGAACCATTTTGGAAATATTTTGAAAGATTTAAAGATTTACTCACTCAATGTCCACATCATGCAATGAGTAAAGCACAATTAATAGGTATAATTTATGAAGGTATAGATGTTTCAACGAAATCTTTATTAGAATCTACTTGTCAAAATGGATTTTTGAAACTATGTAGTGAAGAAGCATGGGCATATTTAGAAAACTTTGCAAAAAGAACTGCACAGTGGGAAAACTCGGTTGAAGCTAGTGCAGATAAAAGAATATTGCCAAGAGGAATGCATGAAATAGATTCAAGTACTATGCTTGAAGTGAAATTAACTGAATTAACAAAGAAAATAGAAGAGTTATCATTAAATCAAAAGCTAGCAGAAAAGAATGCAAACATTAATGATCTAGATATTATTTATGCTAGAAACTAGAAAGATAACTTTGGAAATTCTTATAATCCTAATTGGAGAAATCACCCAAATTTATCTTGGAGAAACAACAATTTCCAGGGAAGAGAAAATATAAATGAGAAGAATATAAGTTATGAAGCATTACTTGAACAAGGATCTAGAATAGAGAAATTAGAAAAGATAATCCAACAATTAAACAATCGTCTAGATTTTGTATTTGGAAATGCTGCAATTCAAAATCAAAATAGAAACATACCACTTAAACAGAAGGAATCAATGGAAGTTAGACCCACTAGAGGATTGCCAATACAAGCAATACCTAACCCTGTCAATAGAACTGTTAATGAAATTGATACCTCTTCTAGGAGGATAGTTGAATGAAGTAGTATAACTGAAGTAACTATATATATATAAGTTTATTTATAGTTAATAGTATCGTAGAGTTAGTCCTTAACTCAACGAACTTAATCCGTTGAGTTATGCCCTAACTCCACGAGGGTGTGCAGTAGTTATGTTAATTTTTGTCTCTGCTAAAATTTTTGTTTGTGCTATACAGAATCAACAAATGGAATTGATATAATTACCGTTGGATGCACTAAGGGAAGTACTAAGTAACTTGTCAGCTAAAGATCTGTGCAGGCTGTGTTGTGTATCAAAGGAAATTAAAGACTGTGTTAGAGAAAAATATTTTCAAGGACTACAAGCTGCAAAAATGACTAAGATTAGAGATGGATTCATATGGAGGTCATTTAATCGTAGTTCAATTAGCCATGAATATCTGAATATGGAAGAAACTACTGGAATTCCACCCAATACATTAGAAGGAATAGATCATTTTGTGGGGATGGATGAAAGATTAGTTATATATAGGACCAAACCAAGGTATGCAATTCTATTACCTGATATTTTGATTAGAAATCCTATCACAAGAGAAGAATGGAATATAGGAAGGCCTAATAGATATGAAGTACTAACTGAAAATTGTGGGTTGGCTTTAATATTTTCTGATAAAAATTCGATCATTCCTAAAAAATTATATTATTGGAGACCTACAAGAAATTGGGATGAAGATTTATGCTTGAGTGTGTATAATTTTCTGAATAGATCTTGGACTGAAAACACTATGATATATCTAGCACAGAAATCATTAATTAACAGCATGCATGTCATACTTGATGAATATATATATCTAGTCACAGATATATCAGTTGCATTTAGATCTGATTTATACATAGTAAGCATAGATAGTTTATGATAAATATATAGAAATTTTGCCTATATCGAGAATAATAGCTAAACCACCATCTACAGAATTTGATAAAATTCAAATAGCGATGTGGTATAATGAATATGATGATCCTAATTTATGTCTGATAAGACGGTGGGTTGAGTTGATGAAATTTCAAATATGGATTATGAAAGACATAAATGAATGGAAGTGGGAAGAGGAATATATTGAAATAGATGTAGAAATAGAAACTGCTACATTATCCTGGAACCGAAAAGGATCCCTTTCTGCAGTTCATTTCATTAATGGTAATACACTTGTATTTAGCATTGATAATATACTACAAGTTTACAAATTAAGAAGGAATACGAACTGCATTAAAACAGAATTAATAGAAAGAAGAATTATGCCTAAAAAGTTTGCTTGGACTGACACGTTTATTCCATTTGTTTCTACTTTTCAATCATGTTCTTAAGATGTGATTTTATACTTTTAATGTTGTGTTTTCTGCATTTACTTTTAGAAAAATTTTAGTTTTAGTTTATTTTATAATAAAAAAAAAACAAAACAAAAACAAAATATCAATCCAATTTGTTGGTATCTATTCTGGGAAACCAATTGGCTTTCTTGTGAGCCACCAAAGGCGTAGGAGCCTAGGTTCCACACAAGACAATGATTTATAAATATTTGTTAAATGTTATTTTGTTATATATTCTGCTTTTATCTGTGAATGAAAAGTTTTTCAGAATCAAAAATCAGAATATGTAGAAAGAGATACAAACGAAACAAGGTATGCAACTAATTACTTATCCTGAATTTAGATTTAAACCCATTCGTTGAGTTAGGTGCTAAATCAACGACACTGTATTCATGCCTACTACAATTACCGTATTTATTATCAAATCTTTTACATTGAGGACAATGCAAAATGTAGGTATGGGGGGGGAGGTAATTAAAGTAACACCCATGTAAGTTTGTTAATTAAAGGAATTAAAATGGTACTAAAAAGTTTTGTGGAAATTGAAAATTTTTTATTAACTTGGTGTAACTATTCGATAATTGAGACTATAAAATTTTTATAAACTGTAACTTCTTGAATGTTATATTTAAAAGGCTATAAGATGCTATAGAATTTACTATTTATGCAAATCTAGATATAGTATCTTATGTTTTTTTCTGAATTTCATGAGTTTAACAGTTTCACGATTTTAAAATGAAATCAGAATGCTTAATGAAAAATCAGTAAATTATCTGAAGTCCTGAAAGAGCTGAGATGTGAATTCTAGATTAAATGAAACACATATGATTAAGGATACATTTAATTTGACTGATTAAACTTGTAGAATGATTTATGTGTAGATCTTATTAAACTACAGAAAAAGTATGAGCTTATTGTTATGGATTCATATTTTCAGTAAATGATAGAAGTAGGACTATATGAGATTGGTGTTTTATTGCATCTGTATTAATGAAATACGTACATATACAATATGTGATTAATGTTTTTTGTTTTGAAAAAAAAAAAGAGACAAAAGAAAAAAAGGAGAAAAAAAAAAACTTTGAGAGAGTTTATTGACTTGTTTGATCACGAGCCTTTTGTACTTGAGTAGATAGGTATGTAAGGATTGTTGACCTGAAAAAGGACTCTTGAAATCTGGCAACCTAAAATCTTGATCAAATCTGGGATTGTTGACTGAAAGCTCGTTACATGGGTACATTAGAAAGCTCTTGTATGATTCAAGCTTGCCAAATTAAATTTTAAAGTGCAAAAATACATATACTGTTCGGAAAAGATACAAGTGTTTTGTGAAATACAGATATCTTATGAATCGAGTATATTTTCTGTTATCTAAAATTGCTGAAATATGAATCTAGAATTGACTTTTGAAGTTGTTTAATGGAGATACAATTCTTTATTCTACTTGTCTTAATCATATTGAATTGGATTGTACTTTGATTTGTATGTTGTTGAAATTTATTCTAGAAATCTTATTGGAAAATTCAAGATGACAGATGATGAAAAGAAGAACAAATGATAATATAATTAACACCTATGTGATGATGATATATACTTTGTATGTAATTTGCATATATTCTAAGTATATTTGCAGGTTGAAGAGGAGAAAACAATGTTAAAACAAATTACTGAAACCTATAGAATATCTATATAATAATACAAGTTCTTATGCTGAACATAAGAAATAAAGAAGAGTTAATTCTAGCACTTTTAGAAAAAGCCATTAATTAGATCTTAGTTTGCTAAGGGACTAGCAAAATTTAGGTATGGGGGGAGTGTTTAGAATGAAAAACTGCATAATATTAATGGTTAAATGATGGTTAATTGCATAATATTTAGCTTATCATATGAGAATTAAGTCATTATGTTATAATTGCACTATTATATGCTTTAATGAAAGAATCTGCTTAATTCTAGGGAATTAATGTTAATTTAGACATTTCTGAACTGTCGGTAAATTGCAGGCTGTGAAATTCTTAAGTATCCGAATTTTCTGATATTTCAAACAGTTATGTTTAACGTATCGAACAGTTATGCTTAATGTACCGAAGAGTTATGTTTAAATTACCGAACATTTATGTTTTAAAAGAATATTTTATTATCTCCTGAAGTACACGTGTCGAAACCATAATACATGACTTAAGTGAACTTTCGGTGAGTTATCTCTAAGTATCCGAAATTGCAGTTGGGCATCGAATAGTTATATGTGTAACTCTCCGAAATCTCCTTTTATTATAAAATAGCTGTGAACACGTGTCATGTTCTAGGAAAATGACTTAAGTAGATTTTCGGTGAGTTATCTCTAACTATCCAAAATGCATCTGAGCATCAGATAGTTAGACTTATAACTCTCCGAAATATTTCTTTATTATAAAACTACTAATGACATGTGTCGTGATCTGGAAGATTGACTTAAGTTATATATCAGTGAGTTATTTGTAACTATCTGAAATGCATCTGAGCATCAGATAGTTAAGTTTGTAACTATCCAAAATGCATCTTAGCATCGGATAATTAAGTCTGTAACTATCCGAAATGCATCTGGGCATCAGATAGTTAAATTTATGCACGTGTTTTATAGTTAAATCAACGAAGCAAGTCCGTTGAGTTATCTGTAACTCCACGAACCATTTATTTTCTAATATGCCACTATAGCAGTTGTAGAAACAGGACAGTTGGAAGAAAAAAACCACGATCGCACGTATCACGCAGGAATTCACTCGTCTAAGGGAGAAGAAATCATCGTCATTGATATGAATGAAGGAAATCCAACCGACCATTCAAGTAGAAGCAGTTACTATTGAAGAAATATAAAAGAAAAGAAGAAAAAGAAGTAAAGGGTGGTGGCTGATGGGTGTGGCCAATGTGTGCAGAGGAGGATCACCGAGCTTTCTACAGACACCGTCGGCAATTCTCTGAAGTACCACACCAACCATCTCCACCACCACCATAATCACCAACCATTGGAGTTCTGTGAGGATACTTTCCTGATGTCGGGTCGATTCCGAGCCAAACACAGCGCCTAACAACCACTATGAGGAGTGATCGCATCGCAGGAAGGGAAGCCATTTTCACCAAGTGCCGACTCATATCTCAGGAGATCGTAAAGCTTCTAGCCTTGGGTTTAGGTTGATACTTGTATGCTGAAGAGGAGATCATCTTGCAATTCTAGACTCGCGATTCTATAGGGAGAGGAGACAAAATTGTAAGTGGTTTAATTTTCAGTGGTGTAATCGCGTTGCATGTAGTAACAGAAGTATTTACTATCGATTGAGATTACTTTACATTTCACCTTTTTCCCATTTTCATGCTCATATCAAAACAAAAATACCAAAAACAACTTATCTGTGTTTATATTTTGTATTTGAGTGTGGTATTGTTTGTTTTGTATCGTGATTAATGTTATCTTTATTAGCGTTGTGATTGTTTTATATTTGTTTTAGTTTTACAGTTTACTGAAATTGGTTCGTTCAAAAGACTTAAAGATTTTAATGGTTATTGTTTGAATTATCTGAATGTTAATATTGCCTAATGATAAATCTAGTGTTTACTAACATTAAAGAGCTTAATTGCTATTATTTACAATTTGTGGATCCACCCAATGGTTGGTCGAATTCCTCTGTAAATAGCAGTATTAAATAGGAAAGGCAGGCTTGTGGAGTTAACTTAAGTCCACGAGGTTAGTCCATTGAGTTAGCCATAATTCAACGAACTTTGTCCATTGAGTTAACTGCAACTCAATGGAGAGCTTATTGAATATATAAATTTGATTGTTAAAAATGGAATAGTTCGCAATTCTTAAGCAATTCCCTATGGGATCGACTTGTACTTGCACAGTAATACAATAGACACTGTGCACTTGCAGTTAAAATACAAATTGGAATTAATATCTAATTTGTGTGAAAGGTTGTTTGTTTACTTCTAAAAAGGAATAGGCATAAAGATAAATTAACTAAGTAAAAACAGAAGATAACATATCCAAGTTTTTCTGGCGGGTTGCTAGGTAACCAATCAAGTTTTTCTGGTGTCGTGTTGGAGATCCAAACATTTCCTCACACAGGTTTTCGCATTATCAAAATACTAGGGTCCTAACAGTGTCGAGCTTCAAGGAACTTCCGACGCTTCTTGCAGTTAGTGTGGTTCACCTACACACACACTTCTTCATCTTTCTCCTCTTCTTTTATATTTCTTTCAATAGTAATTGCTTCTCCTTAAATGATCGGTTGGATTTCCTTCCTTCATATCAACAATGATGATTTCTTCTTCATTCCACGAGTAAATTCCTGCATGATACATATAATCGTGGTTTTCCTTCAAATTTCTTGTTTTTGCAACTACTATATTGGCATATTAGAAAATAAATAGTCTGTGGAGTTAGTATAACTCAACAGACTTACTTCATTGATTTAACTGTAAAACATGTGTATAATTCTAACTTAACAAGTTCAGATATTTTGGATACTTACAAACCTAACTATACAATGCTCAGACAAATTTCAGATAGTTAACAGATAACTTACCGAACATTCACTTAAGTCATGCATTAAGGTTACAAAATGAGTACTCTAGGAAATAATAAAATATTCTTTTGTCATTTAAAGCATAATTGTTCGGTACATGAAATATAACTCTTCAAAATAACACAAAATTCGGATACTTAAGAATTAAAAAGCCTATAATTCATCGACAATTTAGAAACATACTTAATTAAAACTAATTCCCTGAAATTATGTAGATTCTTTCACTAAAGCATATAATAGTACAATTATAACATAATGGCTTAATTCTCTTATGATAAGCTAAATATTATACAATTAACCATTATTTAACAACTAATATTATGCACCTTTTCATTCTAAACAACATGCAAGATGAGTTAAATCAATTTTTAAGAAATGAGGCATGGGATCTAGTTCCACCCCTTGAAAATTAGTTTGTAATAGGAACAAGGTGGGTATTTAGAAACAAAGTAGATCAAGATGGACATATAGTTAAAAATAAAGTTAAGTTAGTTGCTCAATGTTACAAGTAAGAGGAAGGAATTTACTATGATGAAACATTTGCTCCCGTTTCTAGACTAGAATCAATACAAATTTTGTTAGTATATGCTTGTAATATGGATTTCAAATTATATCAAACAGATGTTAAGACTGATTTTTTAAATGGATATATAAAAGAAGAAGTTTATGTAAAACAACCTCTAGGTTTTGAAGATTCAAAATATCTAAAGTATGTTTACAAGCTTAAAAAGGAACTATATGGCCTTAACCAATCAAGTTTTTCTGGTGCCGTGCTAGAGATCCAAACATTTCCTTACACAGGTTTTTGCATTATCAAAATACTAGGGTCCTAACAGTGTGGAGGTTTAAAGAACTTCCGACGCTTCTTACAGTAAGTGTGGTTCACCTACACACACACTTCTTCGTCTTTCTCCTCTTCTTTTATATTTCTTTCAGTAGTAATTGCTTCTGCTTAAATGATCAGTTGGATTTCCTTCCTTCATATCAACAATGGTGATTTCTTCTTCATTCCACGAGTAAATTCCTACAGGATACATATAATCGTGGTTTTCCAACGAATTTCTTGTTTCTACAACTACTATAGTGGCATATTAGAAAATAAATGGTACGTGGAGTTAGTGTAACTCAACAGACTTACTTTATTGATTTAACTATAAAACATGTGTATAATTCTAACTTAACAAGTTCAGATATTTCGGATACTTACAAACCTAACTATCCAATGCTTAGACACATTTCAGATAGTTAACAGATAACTTATTGAACATTCACTTAAGTCATGCATTAAGGTTACAACATGTGTACTCTAGGAAGTAATAAAATATTCTTTTGTCATTTAAAACATAATTGTTCGGTACATGAAATATAACTCTTTGAAATAACACAAAATTCAGATACTTAAGAATTAAAAAGCCTATAATTCATCGACAATTTAGAAATGTACTTAATTAACACTAATTCCATGAAATTATGTAGATTCTTTCGTTAAAGCATATAATAGTACAATTATAACATAAAAGCTTAATTCTCTTATGATAAGCTAAATATTATGCAATTAACCATTATTTAACCACTAATATTATGTACTTTTTCATTCTAAACACCATGCAAGATGAGCTAAATCAATTTATAAGAAATGAGGTATGGGATCTAGTTCCACCCCTTGAAAATCAGTTTGTAATAGGAACAAGGTGGGTATTTAGAAACAAAGTAGATCAGGATGGACATATAGTTAAAAATAAAGTTAAGTTAGTTGCTCAATGTTACAAGTAAGAGGAAGGAATTTACTATGATGAAACATTTACTCCTGTTGCTAGACTAGAATCAATACGAATTTTGTTAGTATATGTTTGTTATATGGATTTCAAATTATATCAAATAGATGTTAAGACTGATTTTTTAAATGGATATATAAAAGAAGAAGTTTATGTAAAACAACCTCTAGGTTTTGAAGATTCAAAACATCTCAAGTATGTTTACAAGCTTAAAAAGGCACTATATGGCCTTAACCAATCAATTTTTTCAAGTGCCGTGCTAGAGATCCAAACATTTCCTCACACAGGTTTTTTCATTATCAAAATACTAGAGTCCTAACAGTGTAGAGCTTCAAGGAACTTCTGACGCTTCTTGCAGTAAGTGTGGTTCACCTACACACACACTTCTTCGTCTTTCTCCTCTTCTTTTATATTTATTTCAGTAGTAATTGCTTTTGCTTAAATGATCGGTTTGATTTCCTTCCTTCATATCAACAATGGTGATTTCTTCTTCATTCCATGAGTAAATTCCTGCATGATACATATAATCGTGGTTTTCCTTCGAATTTCTTATTTCTACAACTACTATAGTGGCATATTAGAAAATAAATGGTCTGTGGAGTTAGTGTAACTCAACAGACTTACTTCATTGATTTAACTATAAAACATGTGTATAATTCTAACTTAACAAGTTCAGATATTTTGGATACTTACAAACCTAACTATCCAATACTTAGACACATCTCAGATATTTAACAGATAACTTACCAAACATTCACTTAAGTCATGCATTAAGGTTACAACATGTGTACTCTAGGAAGTAATAAAATATTCTTTTGTCATTTAAAACATAATTGTTCGGTACATGAAATATAACTCTTCGAAATAACATAAAATTCAGATACTTAAGAATTAAAAAGCCTGTAATTCATCGACAATTTAGAAAGGTACTTAATTAACACTAATTCCATGAAATTATGTAGATTCTTTCGTTAAAGCATATAATAGTACAATTATAACATAAAAGCTTAATTCTCTTATGATAAGCTAAATATTATGCAATTAACCATTATTTAACCACTAATATTATGAACTTTTTCATTCTAAACACCTTGCAAGATGAGCTAAATCAATTTATAAGAAATGAGGCATGGGATCTTGTTCCACCCCTTGAAAATCAGTCTGTAATAGGAACAAGGTGGGTATTTAGAAACAAAGTAGATCAGGATGGACATATAGTTAAAAATAAAGTTAAGTTAGTTGCTTAATGTTTCAAGTAAGAGGAAAGAATTTACTATGATGAAACATTTGCTTTCGTTGCTAGACTAGAATCAATACGAATTTTGTTAGTATATGCTTATATGGATTTCAAATTATATCAAATAGATGTTAAGACTTATTTTTTAAATGGATATATAAAAGAAGAAGTTTATGTAAAACAACCTCTAGGTTTTGAAGATTCAAAACATCTCGAGTATGTTTACAAGCTTAAAAAGGCACTATATGGCCTTAACCAATCAAGTTTTTCAGGTGTCGTGCTGGAGATCCAAACATTTCCTCACACAGGTTTTTGCATTATCAAAATACTAGAGTCCTAGCAGTGTAGAGCTTGAAGGAACTTCCGACGCTTCTTGCAGTAAGTGTGGTTCACCTACACACACACTTCTTCGTCTTTCTCCTCTTCTTTTATATTTCTTTCAGTAGTAATTGATTTTGCTTAAATGATCGGTTTGATTTCCTTCATTCATATCAACAATGGTGATTTCTTCTTCATTCCACGAGTAAATTCCTGCATGATACATATAATCGTGGTTTTCCTTCGAATTTCTTGTTTCTACAACTACTATAGTGGCATATTAGAAAATAAATGGTCCGTGGAGTTAGTGTAACTCAACAGACTTCATTGATTTAACTATAAAACATGTGTATAATTCTAACTTAACAAGTTCAGATATTTTGGATACTTACAAACCTAACTATCCAATACTTAGACACATCTCAGATAGTTAACAGATAACTTACCGAACATTCACTTAAGTCATGCATTAAGGTTACAACTTGTGTACTCTAGGAAATAATAAAATATTCTTTTGTCATTTAAAACATAATTGTTCGGTACATGAAATATAACTCTTCGAAATAACACAAAATTCGGATACTTAAGAATTAAAAAGCTGGTAATTCATCGACAATTTAGAAACGTACTTAATTAACACTAATTCCCTGAAATTATGTAGATTCTTTCATTAAAGCATATAATAGTGCAATTATAACATAATAGCTTAATTCTCTTATGATAAGCTAAATATTATGCAATTAACCATTATTTAACCACTAATATATTGCACTTTGTCATTCTAAACACCATGCAAGATGAGCTAAATCAATTTATAAGAAATGAGGTATGGGATCTAGTCCACCCCTTGAAAATCAGTCTATAATAGGAACAAGGTCGGTATTTAGAAACAAAGTAGATCAGGATGGACATATAGTTAAAAATAAAGTTAAGTTAGTTGCTCAATGTTACAAGTAAGAGGAAGGAATTGACTATGATGAAACATTTACTCCCGTTGCTAGACTAGAATCAATACGAATTTTGTTAGTATATGCTTGTTATATGGATTTCAAATTATATCAAATAGATGTTAAGACTGATTTTTTAAATGGATATATAAAAGAAGAAGTTTATGTAAAACAACCTCTAGGTTTTGAAGATTCAAAACATCTCAAGTATGTTTACAAGCTTAAAAAGGCACTATATGGCCTTGACTAATCAAGTTTTTCTAGTGCCGTGTTGGAGATCCAAACATTTCCTCACACAGGTTTTTACATTAACAAAATACTAGGGTCCTAACAGTGTGGAGCTTCAAGGAACTTCTGACGCTTCTTGCAGTTAGTGTGGTTCACCTACACACACACTTCTTTGTCTTTCTCCTCTTCTTTTATATTTCTTTCAATAGTAATTGCTTTTGCTTAAATGATCGGTTGGATTTCCTTCCTTCATATCAATAATGGTGATTTCTTCTTCATTCCACGAGTAAATTCCTGCATGATACATATAATCGTGGTTTTTCTTTGAATTTCTTGTTTCTGCAACTACTATAGTGGCATATTAGAAAATAAATGGTCTATGGAGTTAGTGTAACTCAACAAACTTACTTCATTGATTTAACTATAAAACATGTGTATAATTCTAACTTAACAAGTTCAGATATTTTGGATACTTACAAACCTAACTATCCAATGCTTAGACACTTTTCAGATAGTTAAAAGATAACTTACCAAACATTCACTTAAGTCATGCATTAAGGTTACAACATGTGTACTCTAGGAATTAATAAAATATTCTTTTGTCAATTAAAACATAATTGTTCGGTACATGAAATATAACTCTTCGAAATAACACAAAATTGGGATACTTAAGAATTAAAAAGCCTGTAATTCATCGACAATTTAGAAACGTACTTAATTAACACCAATTCCCTGAAATTATGTAGATTCTTTCATTAAAGCATATAATAGTGCAATTATAACATAATGACTTAATTCTCATATGATAAGCTAAATATTATGCAATTAACCATTATTTAACCACTAATATTATGCACTTTTTCATTCTAAACACCATGCAAGATGAGCTAAATCAATTTATAAGAAATGAGGTATGGGATCTAGTTCCACCCCTTGAAAATCAGTTTGTAATAGGAACAAGGTGGGTATTTAGAAACAAAATAGATCAGGATGGATATATAGTTAAAAATAAAGTTAAGTTAGTTGCTCAATGTTACAAGCAAGAGGAAGGAATTGACTATGATGAAACATTTGCTCCCATTGCTAGACTAAAATCAATACGAATTTTGTTAGTATATGCTTTTTATATGGATTTCAGATTATGTCAAATAGATGTTAAGACTGATTTTTTAAATGGATATATAAAAGAAGAAGTTTATATAAAACAACCTCTAGATTTTGAAGATTCAAAACATCTCAAGTATGTTTACAAGCTTAAAAAGGCACTATATGGCCTTAAACAAGCCCCTAGGTCTTGGTATGAGATGTTATGTAAATTTCCTATAGAAAAAGGGTATTCTTTGGGAAAGACAGATCATACCCTCTTTATTAAGAAAGTTAAAATTGATATATTGGTAGTTCAAATCTATGTAGATGACATTATATTTGGAGCAACAAATGAAAAATTAATTGAGTCTTTTTTGAATGACATGACTAATCAATTTGGAATGAGTATGATGGGTGAACTATCATTTTTTCTAAGCTTACAAATTAAGTAGTTAGAAAAGGGTACTTTTATTTCAAAAAAAAAATATACTCGAGATTTATTAAAAAGGTTTGGACTAGACAACACTAAAATTAAAAATACACCAATGAGTACTATCACTAAGTTGGATAAAGATGACTTTGGAAAATCTGTAGACATAAAACAATATAGAAGTATGATTGGTTCATTACTTTATTTAACAACTAGCCATCTTGGTATTATGTTTAGTATGTGTACTTGTGCTAGATATCAATCTAATCCTAAAGAGTCACACCTACTTGCTATTAAACGAATTTTTAAATATCTATTAGGAACCATTAATTTCATATTGTTTTACTTTAAACATAGTTCTTTAAATTTAATAAGTTATAGTGATGCTGATTTCGCAAGATGTTGGTCTAAAACAAAAAGCACTAATGGCACTTGTCAATTATTAGGAAATTCTTTAGTGTCATGGTTTAGCAAAAAGCTAAATTGTGTAACATTATCTACAATAGAAGCTGAATATATAGCTGTTGTACTTTGTTGTGCTCAAATCCTGTGGATTAGATAGACTTTAAAAGATTTTAACTTAACCTATGAACCAACTAAGATTTTCTATGATAGTAGTTTTGTAATAAGTTTGTCTAAAAATCCTATTTTACACTTACGAGCTAAATATATAAAAGTTAGACATCATTTTCTAAGGGATAATGTGATAAAAGGAAAAATAGTATTAAATTTTGTTCCAACCACAGAATAATTAGCAATTTATTCACAAAACCCTTAGACGAAAATATTTTTTCAAGATTACGATTAGAAGTTGGTATCTATAGGTTATCTGACATTTAAATTGTCCTATTCATTACATAATGTTTTGGTTTGTTAAAAAAGAGTTTAGAATTTAATTTCTTTATATTAGAAAAACTCAAAATATATGCTCTAGAATTAATGTTTACTAGCAATTAAGAATTTATGAAATTTTGATTTTTATTGAAGTCAATTTATTTAAGAAATATTCAGAAAAGGTTACTTAAGGAAAGTTAATTTAATTCAATATAAGTATCAACTATATTTTTATTACTTATGTATACACCTTTATAGAGATTCTAACTAGAAAATACATAGAAAGTATGTACAGTTTATTAAAGAAAAGTTATTAACATTTTGTTAGAAAAATTAAGTTTTGCGGTTGCCTCCTATTTTATTTTATTTTATTTATGATTTGAAATTACTTGAGTAATTAAGTCTATTGGGGGATCTTAAACCCTAGTTACTTGAACTAACTGGTTTGGGATATACTGACTGAAAACTCATTATACAAGTAATTCAAATTATACTTTAAAAAAAAATTTACTTGTTCTCACTTATCATTGAGTAACTGGTTATTTTTCCCCAAAGCAAGAGATTGTGATTATGTAAAATGATGATATTGTGAGAAGTAATAAATAAAAAAAAAAAGAAAAAAAAAAGGGGTAATGTACTCAAGCTTAGTTTATTTTACAGATGTTATAACAATTCTACCATAAACTATGTATATAATCTTTGTTATTTTTTTGTTACTATTTATTCTTTACACATAATGTAGTGCATTTATTTTTTTAAGTTCAAGTACTCATTGTTGAATTCTTTTAATTTATTGAAGGTATATCTCTATGAATTTTCTTTTGTAAACTGAATAAAATAAAAGTCAGAAAGACTACTACTTATTTCTATATTTAATTTACAAGAAAAGAGAGAGATTTTATATTAGGGCTTGGCAACCCACTTAAGTTAGCCATTTGAATTTAATGAAAAAGAAAAGAAATCTTTATATTTGGGCTTGGCAACCTAGTTTAAAGTAAGTCATATACCTTTAATGCAAAATCTATATCTTAGGGCTTAGCAACCCATTTAATTGGAATAAATGAAAAATCTATTAGGGCTTGGCAACCTAATTTTAAGTATGCCATGGTTTATCTTTACTACATTTATGTAGGGGGAGCAATAGTAAATTTACTCAAATGAAAAGATTCTAGAACTTACATGATAAAAAGTTAAACTCATTCAATTAAGTTTAACATACAATTGTATATTTCACCTAATATCTGTCATTTTGTTCTCGCATATAGATAAATAACCATCCGAGTTTTTCATATAGTTATGTTTTATTATCAAACAAACTCGAATAGTTAGGTTTTTATCTGAGTTTCTATTTTAAATTCTTATATTTTATCTCTTTAAGAAACTCAAATAGTTAGGTTTTTATCTAAGTTTCTATTTTAAATTCTTATATTTTATCTCTTTAAGAAACTCGAATAGTTATGCTTAAGTTTTCAATTTTTCAACATATCTATCTAAGAAACTCGAACAGTTAACATAGTATTATTATATTTTTATGAAAGACTTAAAATATGACAGTAACTATTCTAGTTTATCGTATAGTTATGTGCTTCATTGCTTATAAAACTCGAATAGTTATCATAAGTCTTTGAGTTTCTCATTCTGTCTCTTCTTTTTCACTTAGATTGTACTTATTTTCTTTACACAAATAGTTACGCTAAGTATTCTACCATGTTAGGTTGTAAAACTCATGTAGTTATTGTAAGCTTTCAAGTTATTTATGAAAAATAGATCTTATATTTATGATTTATGTTTGAATTCGTTTATAAACTCAAAGAGTTATAAATGTTTTAATGACAACCTTTCGTGTTTCTACCTTCGTAAAACCCTAGATTGAAAATCTTTACATCCTCTAAGTTCTATAGTGAAAATCAAAGATTAATCGATAATGTCAGGACATGGTAGAATGACAAAAGTTTAGAAAAGGGAGATTGAAGACATTTACTCCAGGTATACATTTTCCAATGAAGTTTTGTATGAAATTCAAAAATCTGTTCAAGAGGAGAAAATTTTCTATTGGAAGTTTATTAGAAATTATGTTGAAACCTAGTTTAGACTAAAATAGACCGAACTTTTCACTTTGCAAACATGAAAAAGAACGTTACAACCTGACCTTGAGGTTGTTACACATTCTAGACAAGTACCTAAAAAATCGATACAATCCATCACTTATTATGGAAAGAAATGAGGACCTATGATAGAAAATGCCAATAGGGAATTAGAGACTTTATATTCCCAACATTATTTTCCTCCAGCTATTTTAGATGATATACAAAAATTTATTAATGAATAGAAAATTGCAATATGTAAAATGGGCTTTCAAAGTGAAGGATAGAAAGTTTATCAGTTGAAAATAGTTGAGGTTGAGAGTTTAAAACTCTATATACCATTATTACAACCTAGGCAACTTGGTGAAGGACCATCGGAACCATAGGTACCTTTAACAAGAGAAATCAAACAAACACTAGAACCTCTTGAAAAATCTAAGACACTACAGACATATAATAAGAAGAAAAAGACCATAGAATATTTTCGACTAACTGTAGGTGTACAAGGTATATTGCAGTAAAGAGAAGAATCTTTGAAAAATGGAAAACTATGTTCCATTGCACAAGCTGGACAAGATTTTGTTTCAGGAATCCCAATAGATGTGACAAATATCGGATTACAAGCATATACATTAAGGTATTGTATCACATTAATCCATAATGTTTCTTTCAATACAATGAATAGTTTTCAACATCATGCTATAACACAACATTCTTTTCATACGTCAACAGAAAATGTAGGAAATTTTGATCTTACATATACAGATGATATCAATTTTGGTGACATTTTTGATGACATAGACATTAAGTCTATGAATTTTGAAGATATTTCATCTGAAGAGAAATATATAGATATTCTTCCTCTTACTATATCTCGGATTGAAAATATAAATTTTTGTATTGTTGCTTATACTAGATTGTACATATCTGGTTATGTCTGTTGCAATATACATGTTATTTTTTCATAACTGTATATAGTCAACAAAATAGATAATTTCAACTAGAATATGATTTTGCTAAAGTCTCAAATATAAAAATTATTGAAATACAAAATAGTTCTATAGTACAGATAGATATAGAATATTTTACAATAAGGAGACAGTTGTTCTACAGACCAGTAATAGAAATAAATGTTGTTGATAAAGAGAATAATACACAAACTATTGATACTGATATATAAATGTCAGTTGCTGATATGTTTGACGAAGATCAAATAGAGGAAGCTTAGAATATTATTGATACAACAATAATAGATATTTTAGACATTTATACTAACTTTGACAAAAATTCCACTAGTTTTAAAAGATCTGAACATTTAGATGCTACTAAAAATTTTGAAACAAGTCCTAGGTTAGAAACTCATGATAGGAAAATCCCTAATCCTGAACAGAATTTAGAAGATAGTACACTTTTATGGTTTAGAAATAGATCCTGTTATGAAAAATTTCAAACGTATAAAACTTTTACAGTTTTATATTCAAGACTAGTTAAGTTTGAAGGGATGCCAAACATCAAAGAAATGTTTGAATTTCAAGGCTTGTTGACTCTACTTCCACAACAGCCAGGCCATCTTGTTATATCTAACATTGTAATTTGCTTTTATTCAAACTTGACAATAGAACATGATATTCCTGTTTCAAATATACAAGAATCAAATATATATTTAACTCTAGAAATACTTTATCAAATACTTGGATTTAAAAATGAATGAGTTAAATTATCAAAAAGAAGATAGGTTTATCAGATGGGATGGGACATCAAAAACTTAGCAAAAGATCTGACTGCCAATAGTCAGTTGAGGTTATTAAATGATTTAAATGGCCAAACACAATTTATTGCAAAGATATTGCATACTTCAATTTTTTAGTAGTTTGGTCATGGAGCAGAAGTTGGTAGATGTTATCTTTATGCAACTTACACATTAATTAACTATCTACAAGTGAACTGGTATGATATTTTTGTTTATCATATTTTAAATTTACAAAGTAAATTATTTTATGGCGTTGCAATTTTAAGACTTATGGCAAGTCAAATAAATATTACACCTTGGCCATAGAAAAAGTTAAAGTCACGATCTTTCTCTACAAAAGAACTTCATAGATACTAGGAAATAGATCCACCTATGATTCGACAGCAACAACAATGATAGGATCAGCAAAATTAGCAAGAGTAGCAACAATAGCAGTTAGAACAATTGACAGAAGAACAATAGCAACATATAGCACATGAACAACATACATATTTATTACAACAACAAACACAAGCTCAACATTCATATTTTGATCAAGCAGTAATTGATCAAATAAATAAAGTAAGTATAGAAATTGCACAGAAAATTTCACATACTCTATTAGATATTTTTCGAAGACAAAGAGGCTTGTAAATAAATAAATTATGTATTACATGATTTCATTAATTGTAATTTGTTAACAAAAATTGTATAAATTGTTTACAAAATTTATGTTACATACTTGTTTTAAACAAAATTTGTTTAAAATAGTTATTATTTAAATAGTTTTATTTTATTTTATCCATGTATTTAAGTAATACATGTTTAAAAGTTCTTTTTGGAAAATTTATACTTAGCAAATTTTCTTCCTTATATATATATGAAATTTACTTTTTATAAATGCTAAAAAGGGGGAGAAAGTTTATTTGACTTATTAGGTTTTGTCATCATCAAAAAGGGGGAGATTGTTAGGAATTTTATTTTGATGATGAATATTTTATTAAAATTTATAAATAAGTCTAAATAATATTTTTCTAAGTATAATAGTCATGTAATTAAATGTTGACAATTTATCAAAAAGTTTCATTTAAATTCCAAATAGTTAACTTTCGAATAGTTAAAGTTTTCAGATAGTTAAAGTTTTCGGATAGTTAAGTTTTGGATAGTTAAACTTTCAGATAGTTAACGTTTCGATTTAGTTGAAGAGTTATGTTAAAAACTCGTATGGTTAAGTTATCTACACGTGTGTTTTTAATGTTTTAAGTTTTCACGTGTTTTCCATATGCGTTTGGTAATGAAAATCGAAGAGTTAGATAATTGTTCAAGTTTTTATATGCATGGATGGATAACTGTTCGAGTTTTATAAAGTGACTAACGAACAAATAAGTTTTCTTATTTCAGTACATGTTTTGTTGGTGCAAAAACTCAAAGAGTTACAGATAAGTGTTCGAGTTTTTACAAAACATAAATGATAAGTGTTCGACTAAAGCAATGACTTAGAAGATATTCTACAAATCTCCAAGAAGATAAAAGTTTCGATAGATCTATGATATGAGATTGTTGTGCGGAAAGATCAAATAAACATGGAGCATCTATGGGTGGCGTGGAGAAGAGATCTGCGTGGAAGAGAGGATTGCGAGTGGAGAATTCGAAGAACAACAAATTTATGTGGTTCCCCAACACGGGTACATCCACGGGTGATCAATCTATTGTGATTCCTTGCTGTATGGTTGCTAGTACAAAGAAGGGGGAGAATAAAATCAAGAGATGGTTTGGCATGGCATCCCTTGGACGTGGATAACCCCTTACATATATAGGGGCAACGGTTGGTGATACCCAAAAGACAAGTTTGCCCCTGTACAAATTATCAAAGAAATACAACCATATTCAATGACACATACATATACTTGATGGAAGACACGCATCACAAATCTCCACCTTGTCTTTCATCAATCTTCACCACGAACAGGTGATGGATCACCAAGACCCAACTTGGGTCAGCAGTAGCAATAGATGTTGAGTAAGTCCAAGCAATGCTTGAGCTTGCTTTCAACAACACCCTTTGTAAACATATCAGTTGGATTGTCCTTTGTGTTGACTTTCATAATCTTTATCCTGTCTTCATTCCTGAGGAAGTGATACTTAACATCAATATGTTTAGTTCTATCATAAAAGACATTATCTTTGGAGAGACAAATAGTGCTAAGACTATCACAGAAGATATCAACTTTATCAATGCGCCAACCAAAGTCTCCAAGTAAGCCTTTCAACCAAATCCCTTCCTTTACAGCTTTTGTCATAGCCACATATTCAGCCTCAGTTATGGACGGAGATAGCGTAGGCTGAAGAGTTGATTTCCAACTCACAATAGAACCTGCAAATGTAAAGACATAACCAAACAATGATCTCCTTCTGTCAACATCACCTACATAGTCTAAGTCTGTATAACTAGCCATAGTACAACCCTGATCTGCTGCATACATCAAGCCAACACCTGGAGTTCCTTTCAAATATTTGAATATCCTTTTAACTGCTTTCCAATGTTTCCTACCTGGATTGGACATGAACCTACTAACAACACTCAAAGGATATGCCAGATCAGGCCTAGTGCATACCATAGCATACATAAGACTTCCAACTGCCTGTGCATAAGGAACTCGTTGCATATCAAGCTTTTTAGAATCAATTTGTGGACACATCGCAGATGACAATTTGACATTTCTATCATAAGGTGTGCTAATGGCTTTGCATGAAGCCATACCAAATCTGCTAAGGATCTTCTCAATATACTTCTGTTGATTCAAAAATAGCTTACTAGAATTTCTTTCACGCCTAATCTCCATTCCAAGAATTCTACTAGCTGGACCAAGATCCTTCATATCAAATTCTGATTTTAATGTGTCCTTCAGCTCTTGTATCACTTCGATATTCTTCGCAGCTATAAGAATATCATCAACATACAATAACAAATAAACATGTGTACTCTTATCAAGAGTTTTAACATATACACATGAATCATAGTTGCTGCGTCTAAAACCAACTTTAACTATAAAGGCATCAAACCTTTTGTACCATTGGCGTGGTGACTATTTAAGTCCATATAAGGACTTATTTAATTTACACACCCAATCAGATTTACCTTTCACCACAAACCCTGTTGGTTGTTCCATCCAAATATTTTCTTCTAACTCACCATGCAAGAAGGCCGTCTTTACATCTAGTTGTTCCAATTCTAAATTCTATGTTGTAGCAATGGATAACAAAATTCTAATAGATGTATGATGCACAACAGGAGCAAATACTTCATTGAAGTCAACTCCTTCTCATTGTGAATAACCTTTGGCGACTAATCTTGCCTTGTGCTACACACCTGCGTTGCCTTGAGTCCCAATCTTCTTCTTATAGACCCATTTGCAACCAACAATATTTGTGTTCTTTGGACGTTTCACCAGTTCCCAAGTCTTGTTCTTATGGAGAGATTGGAGTTCCTCCTCCATAGCAGACATCCAAAGACCAGCTTCTAAATCTTTCATTGCAGCTTCATATGTATGTGGATCAACAGAATCCTCCACCTCAACTACTACTTGTAAGGCAAAAGCAACCAAACTGTCGTAGCCATATCTAATTGGAGGTCTAACGTCTCTTCTAGGACGATCTTTGCCAATGGTTCTTGGTGGTGGTTGCTCCACCTCTTCCTTAACTTCATTTTCTTGAGTTTTAGATGAGATTTCTCTAATTTCAACTTGATCAGTGATAGGTGGCTGCTATGCGTCATCTATCTCCATCTGTTCAGGAAGGGTGTGCTCAATTTCTGGTGTTTCACCTGCTAGTTTATCTGTTGCCTGCAAAAGAGAATTCTCATCAAAAGTAACATTATGACTATATATTACTTTGTGAGACTCAATATCATATATCTTGTATCCCTTTACACCAACACCATAGCCTACAAATATGCCTTTCTTGGCACATGGTTCTAGCTTGCCATTGTTCACATGATAGTAAGCTGGACACCTGAAAATTTTGAGCTTTGAATAACTAGCATATCTTTTCAACCATACCTCAAGAGGTATCTTCCCATCTAAGGCACTAGAAGGGGACCTGTTCACTAGATAGGAAGCTGTGTTAACAGCCTCTGCCCAAAACTTCTTGCTCAAACCTACATGAGACACCATACAATGTGCCTTTTCTAGGAGTATTCTGTTCAATCTTTCAGCCACTCCATTTTGCTGAGGGGTATACCTGACAGTGTTATGCCGTGTAATGCCTTCATTTTTACAAAAGTTATCAAATTCTTGAGAACAAAACTCAAGACCATTATCAGTTCTAAGATATTTTGCCTTTCTGTCTGTTTGGTTTTCTACCTGCTTCTTCCAATGCTTGAAGCAAGAAAAAGCTTCACTTTTGTGTGTCAAAAAGAAAACCCAGTTCATCCTTGAATGACAATCAATGATAGAAAGAAAATATCTGGAACCTGCAATAGAAGGTTGACGTGAAGGCCCCCAACAATCAGCATGAATATAATCAAGAACTCCCTTGGAGCTATGCTGACTGCGTGCAAATGACACTCTTTTCTGTTTGCCAAAGACACAATGCTTGCACATGTCAATACAAGCAACCTTGTGCCCATCAAACTTGCCCAGACTACTCAGTTTCTGCATTCCTTTCTACCCCAAATGACCCATCCTTGAGTGCCACATGACAGAAAAATTCTACTGACTAGATATAGCTGATGTAGTTGCGCCAACAATTGGAGTGCCCTGCAAAATGAATAAGGGACTAGATTTGGTTCCCTTCATAACAACTAACGAGCCTTTCAGTATGCTGATCTTCCCTTTACCACTTGTATATCTATAACCCTTAGCATCAAGGGCCATCAATGAGATCAGACTTTTTCCAAGCTTTGGGACGTGCCAAACGTCTTCCAGAATTCTAATTGTGCCATCATGCAGTTTTAATTTTATAGTGCCCACACCATCTCTAGAATACACTATTCGAGTTTTTCAGTAAGTTACAATAGCTAACTATCTAAAAAAAAATAGAATTAGAAAGTTAGAAGGGCTAACTATTTGAACATAAGTTGCATGTGTAGAACTTAAAAACACAGTTTGGGCTTTTAGGCAGCACCAGAGAACTTATTTAGTTCTCCGACAATGACGCCAGAAAACTTGTATTTGTTAACTTCTGTTTTTAACTTGGTTAATTAGTCTTTATGCTTATATCAATAATTTCTTTTAGAAGTAAACAAAGAACCTTTCACACAAATTAGATATTAATTTCAATTTATATTTTAACTACAAGTGCACAGTGTATATTGTATTTGTGTGCAAGTACAGGTTGATCCCATAGAGAATTGAGTAATAATTGTGTACTGTTCCATTTTTTATATTATACTTAATGTGTTCAGTAATCACTCCGTTGAGTTACAATTAACACAATAGACTAAGTTCGTGGAGTTATGGCTAACTCAACAGACTAATCTCGTGGACTTAAGTTAACTCCACGAGCCTATCTTTCTAGTTTAATACTGCTATTTACAGAGGAATTTGACCAACCATTGGGCGGTTCCATAGATTGTAAATAACATCAATTAAACTCTTTAATGCTAGTTAATATTAAATTTATCATTAAGTACTACTAACATTCAAATATTTCAAACAGTAACCATTAAAATCTTTAAGTATCGGAACGAATCAATTTCAGTAAACTGTAATACTATTTTCTATTTTCTGAATCAAACAAACATAAAACATTCACAATACTGACAATGATAACTTTAATCACAATACAAAACAAACAATACAACACTTAAATACTAAATATAAACACAGGTAAGTTGTTTTTGGTATTTTTGTTTTGAGATGTTCTAAAACCAAACATAAAACCAAGGCTAGAAGCTTTACGATCTCCTTAGATATGAGTTGGTGCTTGGTGAAAATGGCTTCCCTTCCCACGACACGATCACTCCTCACAATAGTTGTTAAGCATCGTGTTTGGCTCGGAATCGACCCGACATCAGGAAAGTATCCTCATAGACCTACGATGGTTGGTGATTATGGTAATGTTGGGGATGTTGGTGAATTGTTGGTGATGGTGTGGATGCTTCAGTGAACTTCCGACGCTGCCTGTAGTTAACGCAGTTCTCCACCTTTACTCACACTGCCATACACTGCCAACCACACTTTCTTCATTTTTTCTCCTCTTCTTTTATATTTCTTCAGTAGTAACTGCTTCTACTTTAGATGATCGATTGGATTTCCTTCATTTAGATCAATGATGGTGATTTCTTCTCCCTTCCACGAGTGAATTCCTACATGATACGTGTAATCGTGGTTTTTCTTCGAATGTCCTGTTTTTGTAACTGCTACAGTGGCATATTAGAAAATAAATGGTCTGTGGAGTTACAGATAACTCAACGGACTTACTTCGTTGATTTAACTATAAAGCATGTGCAATAAAGAAATAAGCTGCTAACATAATGCATTACCTTAGTGTGTATTCATGTAACTCAATGCGTACAGTTATGCTAACTTAACGAGTTAAACATGTGCATCTCACGTGATATACTAAAGTATTTAAATTCAACACGTGCATAATTCTAACTTAACAAGTTCAAATATTTCAGACACTTACGAACCTAACTATCCAATGCCTAGATGCATTTCGAATAGTTAACAGATAACTTACCAAAAATCCACTTAAGTCATGTATTATGGTTTCAACACGTGTACTTCAAAAAATAATAAAATATTCTTTAAAACATAACTGTCCGGTACATTAAACATAACTCTCTAAAATAACAGAAAATTCAGATATTTAAGAATTTCATAGCTTGCAATTTACCAACAATTTAGAAATGTACTAGATTAACATTAATTCCCTGAAATTATGTAGATTCTTTCATTAAAGCATACAACAATGCAATTATAACATAATGGCTTAATTCTCATATGATAAGCTAAATATTATGTAATTAACCATCATTTAACTGTTAATATTATGCACTTTTTCATTCTAAACACTTCCCCCATACTTAAATTTTGCTAGTCCCTTAGCAAACTAAGATCTAACTAGTTGGTCTTTCTAAAGTGCTAGAATTAATTCTTCACTTAGTTTTTTTTCAGAATACATAATTTAGATTACTATATAGATATTTTGTATTTTTCAGTAATCTATTTTAACTTCGATTTCTCCTCTTCAACCTACAAATATATTTATAATATATGTAAATTACATACAAAATACATTAGCATCACATAGGTGTTAATTATATTATCATTTCTTTTTCTTTTTTTTTTAGCATCTGTTATCCTGAATTTTCCAATATGATTTCTAGAATAAATTTCAAGTACATACAAATAAAAACACAATCCAATTCAATATGATTAAGACAAGTAGAATAAAGAATTGTATCTCAAATAAACAACTTCAAAAGTCTATTCTAGATTCATACTTCAGCAATTTAAGATAATAGAAAATATACTCGATTCAAAAGATATTTGTATTTCATAAAACACTTGTATCTTTTCAGAACAGTATATGCATATTTATACTTTAAAAGTTAATTTGATAAGCTTGAATCATACAAGAGCTTTCTAGTGTACCCATGTATTGAGCTTTCAGTCAACAATCCTAGATCTAATCAAGATCTTAGGTTGCCAGATTTAAAGAGTCATTTTTTAAGTCAACAATCCTTACATAGCTATCTGCTCAAGTACAAAAGGCTCATGATCAAACAAGTCAATAAACTCTCAAAGTTTTTCTTCTTCTTTTTTCTTTTTTTCTTTTTAACACAGTATATGTATGTATTTCATTAATACAGATGCAATAAAACACAAATCTCATATAGTCATTCTTCTATTATTTACTGAAAATATGAATCCATATCGATAAGCTCATACTTTTTCTGTAGTTTAATAAGATTTACACATAAATCATTCTACAAGTTTAATCAATCAAATTAAATGTATCCTTGATCATATGTATTTCATTTAATCCAAATATCAACATTTCAACTCTTTCAGGATTTCAGATAATTTATTGAGTTTCAGTTAAGCATTTTCTTTTTAAAATCATGAAACTGTTAAACTCATAAAATTCAGCAAAAACATAAGATACTATATTTAGATTTGTATGAATAATAAAATTTGTAGCATCTTAGATAAGATTATAAATATAACGTTCAAGTAGTTACAGTTCTTAAAAACTCTACAGTTTCAATTATCGGATAGTTACAGCAAATTCTTGTTCAAAAAATTTTCAATTTCCACAAACAGAACTTTTGCAGTACAATTCTAATTCCTCTAATTAACAAAATTACATGGCTGTTACGTTAATTACCTCCCCCCATACCTACATCTTGCATTGTCCTCAATGTAAAAGATTTTACAATAAATACAGTAATTATAGCAAGCATGAATATTGTTTTGTTGACTTGACATCTAACTCAACGAACTTAGTTGAAATGTAAATTCAGGATAAGTAATTAATTACATACATTGTCCTTTTGTATCTCCTTCAATATCTTCCGATTTTTGATTCTGAAAAACTTTTGATTCACACATAAAAGCAAAATATATAACAAAATAACAACTTAACTTGTTAAATCAGTGTCTTGTGTGGAACCCATGCTCCTATGCCTTTGGTGGCTCACAAGTAAGCTAGTTGGTTTCCTAGAACAGATACCAACAAACTGGATTGATGTTTTGTTTATTTTTTTTTTATAAAATAAAACTAAATCTAAAATTTTTCTTTTCTAAAAAAAAATGCAAAATACACAACATTAAAAGCATAGAATTATAGTTTAAAAACATGATTAAAAAGTAGTAACAAATGGAATAAATGTGTCAGTCCATGTAAACTTTTTAGGCATAATTCTTCTTGTTATTAATTCTATTTTAATGCAATTTGCTTTCCTTTTTAGCTTGTAAATTTGTAGTATGTTATCAATACTAAATATAAGTGTATTACCATTAATGAAATAAAATACAGAAAGGGATCCTCTTTTGTTCCAAGATAATGTAGCTATTTCTATTTCTACATCTATTTCAATATATTCTTCTTCTCACTTCCATTCATTTAGGTCTTTCATAATCCATATTTGAAATTTCTTCAATTCATCCCACCATCTTATCAGACATAAAGTAGGATCATCATATTCATTATACCACATTCCCAATTGAATTTGATCATATTCTGAAGATGATGATTTAGCTATATCACTAGGTATAGGTAATATTTCTATAAAATCATCATAACTATCTATACTTACTATGTATAAATTAGATCTAAATGCAACTGATATATTTGTGACTAGATATATATATCCATCAAGTATGACATGCATGCTGTTAATTAATGATTTCTATCCAAGTTATATCATAGTATTTTCAGTCCAAGATCTATTCAGAAAATTATACACACTTAAGCATAAATCTTCATCCCAATTTTCAGTTGGCCTCCAATAATATAATTTTTCAGGAATGGTTGAATTTTTATCATAAAATATTAAAGCTGACCTACAATTTTCAGTTGGTACTTCATATCTATTAGGCCTTCCTATATTCCATTCTTCTCTTGTGATAAGATTTCTAATCAAAATGTCGGGTAATAGAATTGCATACCTTGGTTTGGTTCTGTATATAATTAATCATTCATCCATCCCTATAATATGGCCTATTCCTTCTAATGTATTGGGTGGAATTCCAGCAGTTTCTTCCATATTCAGATATTCATAGTAGATTGAACTACGATTAAATGAATTCCATAAAAATCCATCTCTAATCTTAGTCATTTTTGCAACTTGTAGTCCATGAAAATATTTTTCTCTAACACAGTCTTTGATTTCCTTTGATACACAACTCAATCTACACAGATCTTTAGCTAACAGGTTACTTAGTACTTCCCTTAGTGCATCTAATGGTAATTCATCAATTCCATCTGTTGTGACTCTGTATAACATAAATAATAATTAACAGAGACAAAATTAACATAGCAACTTCACACCCTCGTGGAGTGAGGTCATAACTCAACGGACTAAGTTCATTGAGTTAAGTAATAACTCTACGATACTACTAACTATAATTAAACTTACATTTTTTTTCTTCTTTTTTATATTTTTCTACTTACTATATTATACATAGTTACTTCAGTTATAATGTTTCATTCAACTACCCTCCCAGAGGAGGTATCAATTTCATTAACATTTCTATTCATAGAATTTAGGTATTGCTTCCATTGACAATCCTCTAGTAGGTCTAACTTCCATTGATTCTTTCTGTCTAGGGGGTATATTTCTATTTATATTTTGATTTTGAATTGCAACATTTTCAAATACAAGATCCAGATGATTGTTTAATTGTTGGATTATGTTTTCTAATTTCTTTATTCTAGATCCTTGTTCAATTAAAGCTTCATAACTTATATTTTTGTCATTTATATTTTCTCCTCCCTGGAAATTGTTGTTTCCCCAAGATAAATTTGAGTGATTTCTCCAATTAGGGTTATAAGAATTTCCAAAGTTATCTTTCTGGTTTCTAGCATAAATAATATCTAAATCATTAACGTTTGCATTCTTTTCTGCTAGCTTTTGATTTAATGATAACTCTTCTATTTTCTTTGTTAATTCAGTTAATTTAACTTCAAGCATAGTGCTTGAATCTATTTCATGCATTCCCCTTGTCAATATTCTTTTATCTGTAATAGCTTCAGCTGAGTTTTCCCACTATGCAGTTCTTTTTGCAAAGTTTTCTAAATATGCCCATGCTTCTTCACTACACAGTTTTAAAAATCCATTTTGACAATTAGATTATAATAAAGATTTTGTTGAAACATCTATGCCTTCATAAATTATACCTATTAACTGTGCTTTACTCATTACATGATGTGGACATTGAGTCAGTAAATCTTTAAATCTTTCAAAATATTTCTAGAATGATTCTCTCTATTTTTGGCTATACATTAATGTTTCCTTCTTTTTAATCATTTAATGTGTTGGATAATATTTTTCTAGAAAAACAGAGCAAAATTCAGTCCATGTAGAAATTGAATCAGGCGACAGAGTATATAACCATCTCTTAGTTGTCTTTTAAAGCAAAAGGGATATATCTAAGTTTAATAGCATCAATACTCATGTTCGGCATTTTCATCATTTGACAAACTTCATTAAATTCTCAAAGGAAATAATAGGCATCCTCTCTTTCTAATCCATGAAAATGTGGCAATTAACTAATATAATTAGATTTCAGTTCAAATCTATCTCTCTCAAAGTTTGGCAATCGAATAGATGAAGGTTCATCAACTAATTTAGGATATAGAATTTCCCCTAATGGTTTCTCTATTAGAGCAACCATATCTTCGTTCTCTTTTAAAGAAAGGTTAGCTGCACCTCGAAGGATTTCGTTAAAGTCTAATTCAAAAAATATTTCAGTACATCTTTGTGTTGAATAATCCTGTGTAGGTGTTCTTACTAATTGTTTAGTGCTAGGAGAATGAATCCATGTGCTCATAAACTCTTAACATAAAGTAAAATAGTAGAAGATTAATTACATACCAGTCTGAAGCTTTATATTCAGTAAATAGTTGTTGATAGATGAAGTTGAATCAGCTGCTTCTCCTTCCAGTTCCCCAATAAATTTCCTTTTCTTCCCCAAGTGCTGGTAACTCGTAAATAACATTCTGTTCTATATTTATAATGCACGTCCATAAAGCAAATGAATCTCGTTGCAAGAACATGTATTGTAACATGTAGTGTGGTTCCTATTTTTATGGGTACATGTGTTACGTCTAATTTCAAATTTTAGTAACCGCTAAACCCATGAAGTTTCGTTCATGACTAAAAGAATAACCGGTTAGCTTAATCCACAAACAAACCTCGTTGAGTTACAGTTAACTCAACAGACTAGCTTCAGTTACTGTTGCTAACTCCATGGACTAACTTCGTTGAGTTACAGATAACTCAATAGAGTGATCTTATATTATATTATTGACCTCATGGAGTTAAGGTTAACTCAACGAACTTACTTCGTTGAGTTAACACTTAGCAACTTCTAAAAACTTACTTCTCATATTAACTTATATATTTTTTCTCTCCTGCATTCTATTAACTTAAATAAAGTAAATACATGTCATTAATGAAGTGTTCTAATTTAAAACTCATTTGTATCTTAACATTATATAAATATTTAACTTACAATTCATTACATGTTATGCAGAAGTTATATTTTACTTTGCAGCATGCAGATATTTTTAGGCATTAACCAGTTATCTTGCATTTAATCTTGTCATTCAACAAATTTGCATATATTTTAAACAATCTTGCATCTTGTTCAAACAATTATATAATATTCAAGATAATTCATCCATTACATCATTCTCAAACATAAATGTAAACACATCTAAAAGCATACATTCATTTATATGGATAGTTTACATTACAACCAATTAGATATTTTTCATACAAATATATACAAGTAGACGAACAATACAATTTAATCTTTTCTCCTAAGTTCATCTACTTCCTTCTGGAGTTTTTCTAATTGTTGCTCTAATTGGTTTATCCTTTCTACAACTCCTGTAATTCCTCTAGAAGGTTCAACAATCTCTGCAGTAGCATAATTTCTGTATTCTTTCATTGAAATGGCTCTAGATCTTATCCTTTTGGATGCCTATTTCGTGAAATCAATAAAGTCCACCATCAGTAGTTGAATCAGATTTCCATAATATAATTTCTTCTTCACTATTCTCAGCTTGGAGATAAAAACTGCAAACCAATTTATCTGAATTCTATTCACAACTATATATGTGGCCCATTTGACAAATTGACTCAGTTCTATATAATGGTCTTGTCATTGGTAGACATTCTTAATCAAAATGTTAGCTATCATGTGTGCTTTACCATTTAATTGCTTTAGTCTATTTAATAATGGCACACTAGGATTGATAGCTAAACAACCCTTTATGATCTGTTCTGTCCACTCGACTGCAGTTGTGCTTTCCAGAATTTCTAGTCATTCATTCTTCAATCCTAAAATGTTGTGGAGAAGCTCTGGTGTTATCTATACATTAGCTTGCTCCACGTTGGAAATTAATCCTCTTTCTCCTTCTCTTAAGTTTGCATAAAAGTAGGGTACTAGATTCTCATATACTACATGACCTCTTTCTTGAGAAATAAACTGCACTAGACCTTGGAACTCAAATAAATCCTTAATTTCTTGCATTCCATCCCAATTTGCTGGTCTACTGTAAATGATATCATAACCCCAAATCTCTTGGTATTTATTATATGCTTCCTGACTCCAAAAGTGTACTTCATTCAAAACTATTGTTTCAGTCGGGTCAGGAATGTGAATTTGTTGCTCTAGATGGGTTTGTTCTTGAACTTCCTCTTCCATGTGTTGAACTTGAACTTGCTGAAAATGCTCCAAAGATTCCTACATTTTTGCTTCTACTTTTGTCTGTGGTGGTGAGCTGGCAGAACTCTCCACTCTGTCTTGAATTTTGTCCAAAATTTGCTGAAGAGTTCTTTGCTCTTCAATGGAATCTGTTGAGTCATCTTTATTGTTGAGTATTTTGTTTTGATGATGTGTGCTGAATGAAAATAATCATATTTGCTCAATTACTATTGCTTGCGAAAAGAAATTAAAATCATCAATTAATACAGAAAAAGCTTACTGATATAAATACTTGTCTATATTGGATCTGAAGTTAATAACTAGTCGTTTCGTTGCATTAATTTCTCATTTAGCTAAACATTAAGTTAACGTGTGTTTTTATTAAAAAGCATGATATGCTTTAAAGTTATATCTTCTCTATCTTGAACAGTGCATGTTTAGACAACTCGTTAAGTTAGAGTTTTGTTTGTATAGAGGTCACGTGAGAACTCGTTAAGTTAGAGGCTTAAAGGTTAAAATAGGTTACGTGATAACTCGTTAAGTTAGTGAGTAAAAGAAGAGACGAACTCGTTAAGTTAGTGTTATACAAGTGGTGAAATTATAAGTTACGAATGTTATATTGTATCACATGAGGTGCACATGTTTAACTCGTTAAGTTAACATAACTAAACGCGTTGAGTTGCTATATTGAACACTAAGGCAACATGTTAGGTTAAAACATTTGTTTATGACTGAATCGGTGAGTTAAAGTTTTTTCGGAGACTTACAGTCGTAACTATCCGAAAGGTAACTTAAGTCATGTTTTCAAGCCTTGACATGTGTCTCACTAGTTTTATAATATAAAGAGTTTTTCAATGACTTACAACCGTAACTATTCGAAACTTAAACTATTTTCGGTGAGTTATCGTTTAACCTTTTGAAAGAAAGGTTAAGCTGGTTCATTGAGTTAGCATAACACCACAGACTTAGTTCGTTGAGTTAGCTACAGTACTTGTCACGTGAAATGGCACATGAGGAACTCATTAAGTTAGAAACATTAAGTTATATATATATACTTGTGTTACTTGTTTAGTTAACATTAAAGTAACGACTTCGTATTACACTTGATGGAAAATTCTTTGGACGAGAAAGTTTATTTTGCAGGAAATTTTTCAGAGATCCAGGACTGATGATTAAAGAAAATTCGAAATATAAACGTGGGTTAGAACGTGTGTGTTTCGATGAAGGAAAAAGAAAAGACATGGAGAAGTGGAAAACTGGTAGTGGTTAAACGTGAAGGATATGCATGAAATGAAGATACAGTATAAAAGACATAGAATTCTCATTGATCAAACCATCTTTGCACACAAAACGAAAAATCTTTTCAAGGATCAAACTATCCCTGCACACCAAAAGAAAAATCTCTTTCAGGGATCAAAAACACCTTCTCGAGGAAAATCTCTCAAGTGGAAGAAAATTCAGTGAAGCAGAAAAAGGAGTTATATATGTCGCTGAAGATTTGAAGTATCAGAAGAAAGCAAATTCGGTGAAGTAGAGAAAGACAAGATATTTGTCACTAAAGAATTGCTGAAGAAGAAAAAGAAGAAGAAGAAAGATCTCAAACAGGGAGAAATGTTTTAAATTCCGCAAATTAGTTTTCTCTATTTGTAGTTATGAACTTGTTTAGATGATATATGGTATCGAGATATAATTGCATCTACAATTTCTGAGGAGAATTGAATTGTATATGGTAATTGAAACCTTGAATAAATATGATTTTATGAAAACAATGTCTTGACTTGTTTTTGAGTTTTAAAGTTTCAATTATATGTTAGAAAATATTAAAAATACACAATTCACCCCTCTCTTGTGTAGCCAAACGATCCTACATCTTTCCATATGTAATTGTTCAGTTTCTTGTTCATTTTCTTCTTTTTCTTCTTCCTCTTGACTACCAATCTGCATTGTCACTGTTCTTTCTGATTCTATAGCAGATTGGGATGGAGTTATGGGTAAATCAGCTTCTACCCTAATTTCTATTTCTTCTGCTTGTACAGGCTGCAGACTAGTTTCAGCCTGATTTTCTTCTTCTCTTTGCTCTTGCTGCTACTACTACTTCTCCTCCTTAGAATTGGATAGCAGATTTACAAAACTCGGCTCTACAAGCCCTATTGATATTTGCATCTCAGATTTAATCTCTTCTTGATGTTCAAGCATTATCTCTTTTCCTTTCCTTCTTCTGATTAATTGTGTCTTGTCTTCCTCTTCTTCTTCTGAGATTAAATCTATAAAAATAGGCTCTACAAGCATTTGAGCCACAGGTATTGGCTCTTCTTATTTAACTTTTTCCATAATTACTGGTCTCGAAGGACCAGCTTCATCTCCTCTTGTAGTAGGTCTGGCAGTAGCTTCTTGATGTTGTTCCACTTTAATTTTATATTAGGCTTTCAACTTTTCTACAGCCCTCTTTTTGCACCGTGCATCAAACACCAAATGTGTTATATCTACTACCAACTCTTCTGGTTCTCCTTGGTCTTTTCCAATTTGAACCAATTCTTGAAATTATTTTATTTCTTCCTCAGTAGAAGGCCCCAAAATTACTGCTCATTCTAACGACCTTAGTGGTGAAACTGAAGGTCCTGGCTACTGTTCCTTAGAAACAGGTCTTTCAGTAGTCGGCTCCTCTTGTTCTTCAGTTGCTTGTTCTTCATTTTCTTTCCTGTGTTGTTGTCGCCTAATTTCTCCCCTTACACAACTAGCAATGTGCCTTTTGAACCATAGTCGGGACTTACGTTGGATTAGTTCTAGGGAAACTTCATTATTTGGCCTGATTCTTCTCTCTCTGCTTACAACAACTTCTGTAGCAACTTTTATTCTTATTTCCATAATCTGAGGTATTTGTATACCCAAATCTACTAATACCTTTTGTAACTCTTTTTCCCTTGTCGTATTCCTGATTTTCTGCCTTGTGTGCCATTCCTCCGAATCTTTGAGAAATTTTGACGTGTCAACTGCATTTTCCCAGAACTCGGGTGTCATCTTCCTCATCGTGGAGTTACACAATGGAACAGAATCGCTCTGATCTCTACTATTCTAAGTTCTAAATGATTCTACAGATAATACCCCCAAACCCTAAGTTTAGTATAAATAAGCCCTAAGTTTAGGCAGGTAATCGGGTCACTTCCCACGTAAAACTCTCGCTCTCTCATCTGTGGAATTACTGTTAACTCCATAGACTTAGTCCATGGACTTAACTATAGTACTCCATTGAGTTAGAGTTAACTCAACGGGGTAAATTCGTTAACTTATCATAGACTCAACGGAGTAAGTTCGTTGAGTTAAGTGTAACTCAACGGACTTCCCGAAAAGTTATATCTAATAAAAATGCATATAATAAGAATTTTTACTTTGGTCAAGACCAAAATTTTTTCAAACTAGCCAATCTTAACTTTCCAACATTTTAAAATTTTTCGGTCAAACCATTATATTCCTCAATTGAACCTAAATTAAATTATTTTTTTTTTCCTATCGATTGAAAACTGATACTATACTTTGGTAACACCGACATGAAACTAAATATAATATATACATCTTTTTATGTTCTTATGTTTCAGTTAGACCGATGGTTCCTGTTGGTTGAACTGTAACAATTTTTTTTCTTTTTAAAATATGTTTCGGTAAAACTGATAATTCCTTTTGGTTTAACCATGATTATATTTAAATAAGGTTTTTTTTTTTTAAACACTTAGAAAATTTCTTACTAAGTGAAGCTCGAGTAATCTTCTACTCTTACTTCTTCTATAATTCCAAAGGAACTTTTTGGTATTTTCAAAATAGGTCTAAGTCTTTGTCCATTTACTTTAAATATATTCTAATTTTTAGGATTTTCAATTTCAATAACTCCATAGGGATAAATATTTCGAACTATGTAAGGTCCTGCCCATCTAGATCTTAATTTTCCTAGATGGTTATGGAGTCTAGTCATGTAAAGATATACTTCTTGTCCTATTTCAAAGGTTTTTGGAATAATTTTCCTATCATGCCAAAACTTCATTTTCTCTTTTTCTCTTACAGTTTTTGAATAAGCTTTATTCCTAAATTTTTCTAATTCAATCAATTGTATTTTTCTATTCTCAGCAGCTTGATTTAAATTAGTATTCAGAGTTTTTAATGCCCAATAAGCTTTATGTTCAATTTCAGTTGGTAAATGACAACTTTTTCTATATACTAGCATAAAAGGTGACATACCTAAGCTTGTCTTATAAGTAGTTCTATAAGCCCAAAGTGCATCTATCAATCTATTAGCCCAATCTTTTCTAGTAGGATTTACTACTTTTTTTAAGATTAACTTAATTTGTTTGTTTGCACTTTCTACTTGTCCAATTGTTTGCGGATGATATGATGTTGCAATTTTGTGGTTTACTCCATATTTCTTCATTAAGGCTTCAAAACTTCTATTACAGAAATGAGTTCCTCTATCACTAATAATAGCTTTAGGTATTTCAAATCTAGCAATTATATTGGTTCTTATAAAATTTATTACCACTTTATTGTCATTAGTTTTTAGGAATAATAGCTTCTATCCATTTAGATCATAATCCACCCACAACAATATATAATTAAATTGATTAGACATAGGAAATGGACCCATAAAATCCCCACATATCAAAGATTTCAACCTCAACAATAGGATCAAGAGGCAGCATATTTCTCTTTGATATTCTTCCTATTTGTTGACATTTTAAACAACTTAAGCAATATTTATGAGCATCTTTGAATAGTGTTGGCCAATAAAATCCACATTGCAGAATTTTAGCAATAGTTTTCCCTGAACCAAAATGACCTCCACATGCTTAGTTGTATAGATGATATTTGTACATATTTTTATATGATAATTCATGCATTCTATGTCTTGAAACTCAAGTTATATGCACTTATACAAGAAAATACATGTTAATCACATTTTTATGACATTGCATGAATATGTGCACAAATGCACCCATTTAATGCAATTTTCACGAAACATACTATATGTTCATATGCTTGAATGGATGATTTAATAATTCTTAGGCCAAGAAAGAGATTTCAAAGGTCATCAAGGTATTGAAATAATTTGATATGGCCACATATATTTTATACACTATGGTTATGAACTTGTGGACATTAAATGCAATAATGTGACATTGGTTATGAATAATTTTAAATACATGTTACTAATTGATTCATTCCTGGATGAACTTACATTTCATATTTGTAAACATGTTAAAATGAATGATACATACCTTAGAAATAAATATATTTCAAGTTCATAACTAGAGTTACTTTTGGCATGTATTACTAACATTACATGCATGACTTAAATGGATTTGATTATAGGTGAATGAGGGCCCTTAGATCAAGCCTTGGGATCATCAATCCTTGATGATCAAAAATCTCTATAAATAGGCCTTGTATCCCACAAGTTTTCTCCCCTCTCCAACTCCAAAATTCGGAATCCCCCTTGGTGCTCCAAGCAAGGAGGTGAAGGAGCTCCACTCATGGTGATTTCTCTTCCAAACAGCTCTTGGAGGAAGGTCTCTCCCTTCCCTTGTTCTCTCCACTTCCTTCTCTGGCATTCTTCACCATTAGGGAGGTCGAATTGCTGCTGCAATTACTCCTTGAGGAGTTGAATCCGTGGAGGAGAGAAGCCTTGGATAAGACAAGTTGAGGTGTAGTGAAGTATCTTCAAGAGTGCACTCCCTTGTTCTACACGTTGCTGCATTCCTTTCGGTGTTGGACCTCCAATCCGTGGAAGGAACAAGCTGCATTAGGCGTGGAGAATTGGTGGAGAAGGTAGACATCTTTGGTGGTTGAAGCAAGGAGGTGACGTCCCTTGTGGAAAGATCATTGGAGATGTGAGCTTAAGGTGAGGAGATGAACTATGAATTGAGATGGAGTTGTTTGTATTTCCTGTTTTGATGTTGTATGCTTGTTAATTGTTGTTGTTTGTTTTGTCCACGTATTTCCCCTTATTGTAGTGTTGAATTCTTGTGTTATTTTCAATGAATTTCAATTCTAAGTTTAGTTTGAGTTTTTGCCTCTTATGTGTTTGATTTTATGGGTGCTTGTGTGAATTCTTCTCAAATGCTTGTTCCTCTAACTCTAACATAGTTTAGACATTTTTTTCTTAACTCTAACCTCTTGAGTTACTTGGTTTTGATTGTATATAGCTTGTACTTATTAGATTAGAGCATACATGGATGTAGATGTATGGTTATAAGTGCATGTATGCTAGTTTTAGAGTAGAATTAGTAGTTTGATGTACTATAGTTTTATTTTCTATTTTTGTAGTGTAATAATTATTGTGTGATGCTTTCTCTTAAGTGATGGATAGAGAGGGACATGAATGAGGTTTCTCATTACTGATTCAACTCTATATGAAGTCATTTCTACCATTCACATGATTGTTAAGGCAAACATGTGATGAGAATGCATTTACACAAGGTATATCTATAAACTCTAGTGAATTTGGTGTTTAATTGTTGGTCCCTGTGGATTCGACCCGTTCTTGTATGCTTTCTATAATTGACTCCATGCGCTTGCAGTTATAAATATTAAAACTCGGTTGTGTGTTAATTTCATAACATATAAACCCCGAGCAAGTTTTTTGCGCCGTTGCTAGGGATTGTGCCAATTTTATGTTTGAAATTTTCTAGAGTTTTTGATATGTTTCTTCTTTTGGAATTCTGATTTCAAAGTGTTTTGATGTAATAATGGTGTATTAATATGTCTTGATGCTTTGATTTCATGAATATAATGTCATATGCTTTATTTGATTTAAGTTTCTTATGGCATTTGTGGACTACATGTTAGTTGCAGAATTTTAGCAGTAGTTTTCCCTGAACCAAAATGCCCTCCACATGCTTGGTCATGGTAGAAAGACAATATGCTCTGATATTAAGTTTTTGGAACACACCCCCTTAAAACTAGATCATGACATTTCTTAAATAAGTATGGGTCTTCCCAATAATAATATTTTACTCTTGAAAAGAACAATTTCTTATCCTGTCTATTCCAATCCTTAAGTGTTAAACTAGTAACTAAGTAATTAACTATGTCTACATACCAAGGCATTGTATTGATGGTCATTAATTGTTCATTAGGAAAATTATCCTTAATTTCAATATTTGATTTTTCTATTTGTAATCTTGATAAATGATTTGCTATTACATTCTCACCACCTTTTTTATCTTTAATTTCTAGATCAAATTCTTGTAATAATAATATCCATTGGATCAATCTAAGTTTGGTCTCTTTCTTTGCTATTAGGTGTTTTAAAGCTGAATGATTTGTGTATAATATCACTTTAGCTCCAATCAAATATGATCTAAACTTTTCTAAGGCAAATACAACAGCTAACAGCTCTTTTTCAGTAGTTGTATAATTAACTTGAGCATCATTTAAGGTTTTGCTTCCATAATGAATCACTCTAGGAGATTTTTCTATCTTCTGTCCCAACACTGCTCCTATAGCAAAATTAGATGCATCACACATTAATTCAAATGCATGGCTCCAATCAGGTGATTGAATTATAGGAGTTGAAATTAAGTAAGTTTTAAGCTTGAAAAATGCTTCTTTGCAATTTTTATCAAAATTGAATGGGACATCTTTTAATAGATTGGTTAAAGGTCTAGCTATTTTGCTAAAATCTTTAATAAATCTTCTATAAAATCCAACATGACCTAGAAATGATCTAATATCTTTTACAGATTTAGGTTCTGGTAGATTAGAAATTACTTCTATTTTAGCTTTATCTACTTCCAACCCTTTCTTTGAAACAACATGTCCCAAGACTATTCCTTGTTTAACCATGAAGTGACATTTTCCCAATTTAGAACTAGACTTTTTTCCACACAGCGTTTTAATACTTGGTCTAAATTGTTTAAACACACTTCATATGAAGTTCCATAAACATTAAAATCATCCATAAATATTTCTAAAAAATCTTCAATCATTCTAGTGAATATACCTTGCATACACCTTTGAAAGGTGGCTGGTGCATTGCATAATCCGAATGGCATTCTCTTAAAAGCATAAGTTCCATTAGGACAGGTAAAAGGTGTTTTCTCTTGATCCTCTAATGCTACAGGGACTTGGTTATATCCTGAATACCCATTTAGGAAACAAAAATATTATTGCCCTACTAATTTTTCTAGTATTTGATCTATGAAAGGTAAGGGAAAAAGATCTTTCCTAGTCACTGCATTCAACTTTCTATAGTCTATACACACTCTCCAGCCTGATTGAATTCTAGTAGGTATCAAGTCTTGACTTTCATTCCTAATAAATATTAATCCTGATTTCTTGGGAACTACATGGATTGGGCTAACCCATGAGCTATTAGATAAATTATGTCATTATCTAACCATTTAACTATTTCCTTCCTAACTACTTCTTTAAGGTTTGGATTCAATCTCCTCTTAGGAATTCTAACAACTTTAGCATTCTCTTCTAAATATATGTGGTGACAACATAAAGTTATACTTAACCCTTTTATATCAGTCATAGTCCATCCTATTGCTTCTTTATAAGTTTTGACTACATCTTTTAATTTAGCAATTTGATCCTCTTTTAAATCTGAAGCAATAATGATTGGACATGTTCATTTTTCTTCCAGAAATATATAGGTTAATTCAGGAGGTAAAAGTTTTAATTCTAAATGTTGCCCATCAGAAGCTAGAGCTCCTAATTGAACATCATCATTTTCTAAATTAATTTCTTCCTGATCTCCTTCTATATTTATACTTTCACTTTCCTCTAAAGTTTCAAAATTGAGTTGCCTATTTAACTCTTCTTGAATCACATCATCTAGCATGTCTCCTTCATCCTCAAAAAAATCTATGGTATGTAAGGACATTTCTAACTCCTCAAACTTTTCTGGTTTGAAAATGTTTAATTGAGTGTCCTCATTACCATATGCTAATTTCATTACTCTAGTTTTACAATTAATAACAGCCCCTGATGTTGCTAAAAATGGTCTTCCCAAAATTAAAGATGTATCACTATTTTTATGCTTAATTTGTTGGGAATCCAAAATTACAATATCAATAGGATATATGAAGTTTTTATTTAATTAAGACATCCTCTATTTTTCCTCTAGGGTATCTTATACTTCTATCAGCTAATCAAATAACAGTCCTAGTAGGGATTAAGCCTTCTAATCCTAAGGATGCAAATATATCACTTAGCATAACATTTATACCTGCACCTAAGTCTATTAAGGTTCTTTCTAGAATGGTATTTCTTATGGTGCATGATATAATAGGGATTCTAGGATCAGATAACTTTTTAAGAATTTATGGCAGAAATAGGGAACTACTTTGCTCAACTAAAAAGACTTTCCTTAAAACTTTTTGCTCTCTTTTCTTAGTACACCAATCCTTAAGAAATTTAGCACAATGTGGCATTTTCTGCAATAAATCTAACAAAGGAATGTTAACTTGTACTTGTTCAAAAATTTCTCTAATTTTTTCTTGGTTTTTAGGAAATGTTTGATGTAATCTTTTAGGATAGGGAGATAATGATTGTGATTTAAAAGATTCTTTTTCTTTCATTTGATTTGTTTGATCATTTTTAGTCTCATTTGCAGATTTGGATTTTTCTTCATTGATTTCTATATTTTCAGATATTACATTTTCATTATCATTTTGATTTTTGTTCTTATCCACCTTCATATTATTTTCGTTTTGAATTCTTGATGGTATATCAGATCTAGATCTTAATGTTATACATACATCTTCCAGATTTTCGTTACTTTCTTGATGTTCTTGTATATCATTTTCGTGATTATGATCTTCAACTGTTTTTAGTTTTAAATTGCACTCTTTAAATTCTATTGCATTGGTATTTTCTTTTGTTTGCATGTCTTACAAATTATGTAGATCTATAACATTATAATTTTCATTTGTGTTGTCCTATTGCATAACTTGTAATTTCATTATATATTCGTCCAATGCTTTTTGTTTTCTTTCCAGATCATCTAATTTCATTGCATTCAATTTTTGATCAATTTTCATTATGGTTTTTTCAGTTTCATAAATGATATCAATTTTAGGTTCTAAATATCCTTCCTTATAGTTTAATTGGTTGACTTCTTATTGTTGACACATAAATTGTTCTAGTTTGTCCATGTTTTGCTCTAAGCTATGCTCTAGTTTGTCATACCTATCCTAAACTTCATTGTCTCTCAACATATTGCACATTCTAAGCTGACCATTAGTTGGGTAAACCATAGGATTCTCATACTCAGATCTATTATAGTGAAGATAATTCATTTGTTGTTCATGTGATCTAACCATCTGCAATCGTTTCAGTTTCAAACAATCAGAAATGTTGTGACCTTCCAAATTGCAGAATTCACATATGCTAACTACAAGTTTTAGAAATCTTTGAGCATAAGCATATGCCATATTCTCCATTATAGAAGAAAACACACAACACTCCTCTTGCTATTAAAACAAAACAACACTTATAGTTGCTTAGTTTCTTAATTCCCTAGCAACGATGCTAGAAAAACTTGTTTATGTTGGTTTAGGCGACACTAGAGAACTTGTTTAGTCCTCCAGCAACGGCATCGGAAAACTTGTATTTGTTAACTTCTATTTTTAACTTGGTTAATTTGTCTTTATGCTTATATTAATAATTTCTTTTAGAAGTAAACAAACCACCTTTCACACAAATTAGATATTAATTCTAATTTGTATTTTAACTGCAAGTGCACAGTGTATATTGTATTTGTGTGCAAGTACAGGTCGATCCCATAGAGAATTGAGTAAGAATTGTGTACTGTTCCATTTTTTATATTATACTTAATGTGTTCAGTAATCACTCCATTGAGTTACAGTTAACACAACAGACTAGGTTCGTGGAGTTATAGCTAACTCAATGGACTAATCTCGTGGACTTAAGTTAACTCCACGAGCCTATCTTTCCAGTTTAATACTGCTATTTATAGAGGAATTCGGCCAACCATTGGGCGATTCCATAGATTGTAAATAACATCAATTAAACTCTTTAATGCTAGTTAATATTAGATTTATCATTAAGCACTACTAACATTCAAATATTTCAAACAGTAACCATTAAAATCTTTAAGTATCTAGAACGAATCAATTTCAGTAAACTGTAATACTATCTTCTATTTTCTAAATCAAACAAACATAAAACATTCACAATACCAACAATGATAACTTTAATCTCAATACAAAACAAACAATACAACACTTAAATACTAAATATAAACACAGGTAAGTTGTTGTTTTTGGTATTTTTGTTTTGAGATGTTCATGAAAATAGGCGAAAGGTGAAATGTAAAAATCTCTATCGACAATAAATACTTCTATCACTACATGCTACGCGATTACACCACTGAAAACTTAATCACTTACAATCCTGCCTCCTCTCCTTATAGAATCGTGAGTCCAAAATTGCAAGATAATCTCCTCTTTAACATACTGACATTAACTTGAAACCAAGGCTAAAAGCTTTACGATCTCTTGAGATATGAGTCGGTGCTTAGTGAAAATGACTTCCCTTCCTGCGACGCGATCACTCCTCATAGTGGTTGTCAGGCACCGTGTTTGGCTCGGAATCGACCCGACATCAGGAAAGTATCCTCACAGACCTCCGATGGTTGGTGATTATGGTAATGTTGGTGATGTTGGTGAATTGTTGGTGATGGTGTGGATGCTTTAGTGAACTTTCGACACTACCTGTAGTTAGCACGGTCCTCCACCTTTACTCACACTGCCACACACCGTCAACCACACTTTCTTCATTTTTTCTCCTCTTCTTTTATATTTCTTCAATAGTAACTACTTCTGCTTTAGATGATCGGTTCGATTTCCTTCATTCAGATCAACGATGGTGATTTCTTCTCCCTTCCACGAGTGAATTCCTGCATGATACGTGCAATCATGGTTTTCCGTCGAATGTTTTGTTTCTGTAACTACTATAGTGGCATATTAGAAAATAAATGGTCCGTGGAGTTATAGATAACTCAACAGACTTACTTTGTTGATTTAACTATAAAGCACGTGCAATAAAGAAATAAGCTGCTAACATAACGCATTACCTTAGTGTGTATTCATGTAACTCAACACGTATAGTTATGCTAACTTAACGAGTTAAACATGTGCATCTCATATGATATACTAAAGCATTTAAATTCAACACGTGCATAATTTTAACTTAACAAGTTCAAATATTTCAGACACTTATGAACCTAACTATCCGATGCCTAGATGCATTTCGGATAGTTAACAGATAACTTACCGAAAATCCACCTAAGTCATGCATTATGGTTTTAACTCGTGTACTTTAGAAAATAATAAAATATTCTTTAAAACATAACTGTTTGGTACATTAAACATAACTCTTTGAAATAACAGAAAATTCAGATATTTAAGAATTTCATAGCTTGTAATTTACCGATAGTTCAGAAATGTACTAGATTAACATTAATTCCCTGAAATTATGTAGATTCTTTCATTAAAGCATATAACAGTGCAATTATAACATAATGGCTTAATTCTCATATGATACGCTAAATATTATGCTATTAACCATCATTTAATCGTTAATATTATGCACTTTTTCATTTTAAACAACACACGTGACCAGCAATAAGAAGCTTAAAAGAAAAATCTAAAGGTTACGATAGCTAACTATCCAAAAGTCAAGATATTTCGAAAAGTTAATAGTTATAAATATCCAAACTTAAAGACTCACGTGGAAGGAATAACTTAAGGTTTTTCAGAGAGTTATAGAATAGCCATTCAAATTTTCAAAAAGTTACAACAACTAACTATCCAAAAATCAAAGGGAATTGGAATGTTGCACCAAGGACAGTATATAGAATGATAACTTACTATTTTTGGGACTAACAATGTAGTAAGTACAACAGGTCAAATGTTATTAGAAAGAATATGATCGTTATGCACCTTGATATAAGTATGATCAATAAAGGAAGAATAAGATAATGATTATCACATACTTTGAGCTACACCAAACATTCCATGACATATTTTTCAACAAGTACTAAAGAAGAAGAAAAGCAAAAAGCTTACTAAAGTATTGAAAGCTCTTGTGCACAAACTCTGTAAGAAAGAAAGACATTGTTGGTTTGTGAGCTTGCACCTAGAAGCTCACTATTGGTTAAGAGCTTGCACTAGAAAGCTCAAAGGAAAGGTTGGTTCAGAGCTTTTACCTAAAACTTCATGTGTTGGTTCTTGCTTCTACCTAAAAGCAAGTGTTGTAAGTGTTAACTCACTTAGTGAAGCCCAAGTGAATCTTGAAGATATTCTACAAATCTCTAGGAAGATAAAGTTTCAATGGATCTACGATGTGAAATTATGGATATTCAAAAAGATAGTGGAGATAGTGGAAATTCAAAATAAGAAGTGGACATTCAAAATAAAGAGTGGACATAGTGGAAATTGTTGATAATTTGAATTTGAAATTAGTACATGGATTATGGATTAAGTGGAAGAACATGCTAAATGTGAAGTCATAGTTTGACTACTATAAATAGAGAGTACCAAGTACATTATGATCATCCCAATCCCCAATCTCAATCTCAAATATCAAGTTTGCATATCCAATCCCAATCTAGAAAAATTCTCTAACATCAAAAGAAGTTCAGAATTCTAAGCAATTTCAGAAAAAGAGCTGCAAACACAAGAAGTCTGGAAATTCGACAACTAGAGAAGAAGAGATACAGAAGCTAAGCAAAAAGAAGGAAAATGAACTACGTGCATAAAGATCAGGTTTTATACAATTAGAAATTAGCTTAGAATAAGGACTTCATTTTCTATTTGAATTGTATATCGAACTTTATCGTATCAAAACCAACAAGAAGGAATTGAGTTGAAAAGAAATTGTAAATTCTTTCCTTAAAGTTTATAAAGTCACTAGTGATTTTGATGATGATTTACTTTTGTTGACTAGAAAATTTAGAAATCTATTGAAGAATTGCAGGAACTTCAGGTCAGCAAAGACATCTAGAGATATAGAGAAGTCATTCATGAAGGACAAAATCATATGCTACAAGTGCAATAGGTTGGGTCACTTTCAAACTGATTGTCCTCTCAACAAAGATAAGAAGAATTTGAGGAGAAATTTTAGGAATAAGAAATTCAAAAAGAGAAGGACACTTAAAGTGACATGGGATGACTCTTTAGCTTCACAAAGTGAAGAAATAAAGGATTCAACATCGGATAGTGAATCCACATCAAGATCAGATTTAGAAGAAAATCTAGCAAACATGTACTTCATGGCAAATTCTAGTGAGGTATCTTCTGGTCCAAATGCTAGTTATGATAGTTTTGATAGATTACTAGTTGAATACAATAAACTAACTAGAAAATATAAGAAAATAAAAATAGAAGGAAAGGACACTAGAGAAATTCTAGATGAATCTGAAAATAAGATTGATTTTCTAAATTCTATGTTGAATAAATTTAAAGAAGAAAATCAAAAGTATGCATAGGAAATTTTAAAGTTTACTACAATAGAAAGAAAATTGCATGCTGATTGTGAAAATTTAATTGATGATAAAAAGAAAATGATTTGTGAAGTTGAAAAACTGAAATTGACTATTAATGATTTAAATTTAGAAATTGATATGTTAAAAATTAAGGTTTGTAATCAAAAAGCTACCTTAAGTAAATGGAATAATAGTCAGACTATAACAAATAAACTTAGTAGTAAAATATCAAATGTAGAAAAACATGGTATTGGTTTACACGATGCATCTTCTGAAAATTATATATTGCATGATGGTATTGCTAAAAATAATGTCTTTATTTCTAGTACTAAGAATAGTAAAAGAAAAACTATTCCATGTGTGATTAAAAAGGGAGATAAATATGTGCAAATTAATAAATTACAATACATAGATAATAGTACATGATGCGAAAGTCCCAAAAGAAATTTTTAGAAAAATCAACTTAAGTCATTTGAAAACATTAATATCTTTGATCAGTTTTCATTATATTTGAAAAATATTGAATATTGGAATGAACAATTAAATAATGTCAGAAATGAAAATTTCAACTCTATTTTACATAGAGATAAATGTTCTGATAATTATAACACTAAAAGTAATAAACGTAGGAATAATTATCAAAAAATAAATAAGTTGAAGTTTAAAAATATTGATTATTTTGATATGACTCGCTCTAAAATTCTTGGACCCACTTAGAAATAGGTTCCAAGAAATAAAATCTCTTCTTAATTATTTTGCAGGTACACAAATCGAAATAGACAATGGACAGTGGAGCATCCAGCCACATGATTGGAGATATACAATTACTTATAGAAGTAACAAAGACAAAGAACGGACAAGTTACCTTTGGAAATAAAAGTAAAACAAAAATCCTTGGGTCTGGCAAGGTTTAGATAATTAAAAAGTTTTTTATAAATAATGTTTTATTAGTAGAAAACTTAGGTTTTAATTTACTAAGTGTTCTTGTCTTAAAGAAGTTTTATAGAGTAATTTTTGAAAAAGATTCTTGTAAAATTATAGACATGCATATAAATGAAATTTTATTTACTACATACAAGAAAGGATCCGTTTGTATTATGAACTTACCTTTTGATATTATTAAAGACAATGCTTGCTTAATTACAAAATTGGATGAAGTTATTTTATGGCGTAGAAGGCTAGGACACTCAAACTTAAAATTATTACAAAAGTTGTCTAAAAAGAATCTGGTTAGAGGTTTACCTACTATTAATTACTCGAAAGAGTTTATGTGTGATACATGTCAATTAGGTAAATTACATAAAACATGCTTTAAAAGTTTAAATTAAATAACAAGCAAAAGAGTATTAGAACTAGTGCATATGGATTTATTTGGACCTATTAGGATAACCAGTCTAGGAGGTAAACATTATGCTTTTGTACTAGTTGATGATTATTCTAGGTTTACTTGGGTTTATTTTCTAGCTAATAAATCTAAAGTTTTTGAAATATTTAAGATATTCTATAATAAAGTTCAGAATGAGCAGAATGTCAAAATTCAAAAAATTAGGAGTGATCATGATATAGAATTTGATAATGATCAATTGGACACCTTTTGTGAAGAATTAGGCATAAGTCATAGGTACTCATTTCCAAGAGCTCCTTCACAAAATGGAATAGTACAATGTAAAAACAGATCACTTTAGGAAATGTCCAGAACCATGTTAAATGAAAATAAGTCACCCCTATTTCTCTAAGCAGAATTAGTTTATACAACATGTTATGTTATAAATAAGATACATTTAATACCCATTTTGGATACAACTCCTTATGAGATATGGTATAATAGGATTCCCAAAATAAGTTATTTAAAACCCTTTGGCTGCAAGTATTTTATTTTGAATACTAAGGAACGTAGAGACAAATTTAGAGCCAAATCAAATGAGGGTATTTTTGTTGGTAATTTCCTTAAAAGTAAAGCATATAGAGTATATAATAAATCAACAAAAACCATTGATGAAACCTACATGTGAAATTTCATGAAAATTCTCATTTGGATTTTAGATATGCTAAAAATGTTGATTCAGAAATTCTCCCAAAAATGGTATCAAATGATGTTGACAGAAAAATTGAGAGATTATTTGACAGAATAAGAAATATAAACTTAAATGATGAAGATTTAGAAGAAAATAATGTCATGCCTGTAGAAAATGTGGAACAATATAGAAATTGGCGTTATACTTCATCTCATCCTATTGATTAGATAATAGGCGATCCTAATCAATGTGTTAGTACTAGGTCATCAGAAGTCAACATTTGTGGTGCTTATTCTTTTGTTTCCTTACTAGAACTTAAGAAAACTAAAGATGCCTTAGAAGATGAATTTTGGTATTTAGCTATGCAAGATGAGCTAAATCAATTTATAAGAAATGAGGTATGGGATCTAGTTCCACCTCCTAAAAATCAATTCGTAATAGGAACAAGGTGGGTATTTAGAAACAAAGTAGATCAAGATGGACATATAGTTAAAAATAAAGCTACGTTAGCTACTCAAGGTTACAAGCAAGAGGAAGGAATTGACTATGATGAAACATTTGCTCCTATTGCTAGACTATAATCAATACGAATTTTGTTAGCATATGCTTGTTACATGGATTTCAAATTATATCAAATGGGTGTTAAGACTGCTTTTTTAAATGGATATATAAAAGAAGAAGTTTATGTAAAACAACCTCTAGGTTTTGAAGATTCAAAACATCCTGAGTATGTTTACAAGCTTAATAAGGCACTAAATGGCCTTAAACAAGTCCTTAGGTCTTGGTATGAGAGATTATCTAAATTTCTTATAGAAAAAGGGTATTCTATAGGAAAGGCAGATCACACTCTTTTTATCAAGAAGGTCGAAAAAGATATATTGGTACTTCGAATTTATGTAAATAACATTATATTTGGAGAACAAATGAAAAATTAGTTGGGTCTTTTTCGAAAGACATGACTAATCAATTTGAAATGAGTATGATTGGTGAACTATCATTTTTTCTAGGCTTACAAATTAAGCAATTAGAATAGGGTACTTTTATTTCACAAAAAAAATATACTCAAGATTTATTAAAGAGGTTTGGCTTAGACAACACTAAAATGAAAAATACACCAATGAGTACTATCACTAAGTTGGATAAAAATGACTCTAGAAAAATTGTAAATATAAAACAATATAGAAGTATGATTGGTTCATTACTTTATTTAACAGCTAGCTGTCTAGATATTATGTTTAGTGTGTGTATTTGTGCTAGATATCAATCTAATCCTAAAGAATCACACCTACTTGATGTTAAATGAATTTTTAAATATCTATTAGGAACCATCAATTTTGGATTGTTTTACTTTAAACACAGTTCTTTAAATTTAATAGGTTATAGTGATGCTGATTTCGTAGGATGTAAGTCTAAAAGAAAAAGTACTAGTGGCACTTGTCAATTATTAGGAAATTCTTTAGTGTCATGATTTAGCAAAAAGCAAAATTATGTAGCATTATCTATAATTGAAGTTGAATATATAGCTACTACACTTTGCTATGCTCAAATCCTATAGATCAAACAGACTTTAAAAGATTTTAACTTAACCTATGAACCAACTAAGATTTTCTGTGATAATAGTTCTACAATAAGTTTGTCTAAAAATCCTATTTTGCACTCACGAGCTAAACTTATAGAAGTTAGACATCATTTTCTAAAGGACAATGTGATGAAAGGAAAAATAGTATTAAATTTTATTCCAACCACAGAACAATTAGTAGATCTATTTACAAAACCCTTAGATGAGAATACATTTTCAAAATTATAATTAAAACTTGGTGTTTGTAGGTTATCTGATGTTTAAATTGTCTTGTTCATTACATAATATTTTGGTTTGTTACAAAGGAGTTTAGAATTTAATTTCTTTATATTAAAAAAAAAACTCAAAATATCTACTTTAGAATTATTGTTTATTGGTTTATGAAATTCTGATTTTTATTGAAGTCAATTTATTTAAGGAAAATTCAGAAAAGGTTACTTAAGGAAAGTTGATTTAATTCAATATGAGTACCAACTATATTTTTATTACTTATGTATACGCTATTATAGAGATTTTAACTAAAAAATACATAGAAAATATGTATCATTTATTAAAGGAAAGTTATTAACATACTGTTAGAAAAATTAAGTCTTGTGGTTGCCTCTTATTCAATTTACTATCTTATTTTATTTTATTTTGTTTTTGGTCTAAAATTACTTGAGTAATTAAGTCCATTGGGAGATCTAAAACCCTAGTAGTCACTTGGACCAATTGGTTCAAGATGTGCTGACTGAAAACTCATTATACAAGTAATTCAGATTCTATTTAAAAAAAAAAAAAAGGTTACCTATTCTCACTTATCATTGAGTAACTAGTTATCTTTCCCTTAAGCAAAGGATTGTGATCACATGAAAAGATGCTATTGTGGGAGGTAATAAATAAAATAAATATATATATATATAAAAGAGGGCCAATGTACTCAAGCTTAGTTTATTTTATAGTTGTTATAATAATTTTGCCATAAGATGTGCATATAATCTTTGTTTTTTTTTTGTTACTATCTATTCTTTACGCATAATGTAATGTATTTATTTTCTTAAAGTTCAAGTACTCATTATTAAATTCTTTTAAATTACCTGAAG